>CM028130.1:829695000-835525000 GCA_016271365.2 Neoceratodus forsteri | reverse complement strand
ATTCAATTAGTAACCCCACACACTGCACAGCCACTGACACCCAGCACCCTCTTCCCCCTCCATCACTCAAATGATACAACTTGTAATGCAGAAAAGAAGACCTAGAAAAAGGAAAACCATCTACCGCAGCAGCTTACTAATTCACTCCCGCTGAATTAATCCATGATGCCTTGGTAGTATTAACAGCTGATTGTCTGACAACACTGACCTGTCGTCGGTTACTACTACCACAGCATCACCGATCGCCTATGCCTTTCCACCAGTTGATGCACTTTGTTCGTTCATTGTCCTGCACTTCTACTGGGGTATAATGGAACAGTCTTTGCTTGGGCAAACTTAGCCCTGCACCTGTTTCATTATACCACTCTGTGAATGCCACGTAACATTGCTCACCAGTAGCAGACTTTGCCCTGCATTTTGCCCCATTTTTGAAAATCTTGCCCTGGATTTGGCACTGGAGCTTTAGAACTTGCTTTGCATCTCATTAGATATGACAATACTCTGATGTTCTTTGTGGTATGGTGGCTAGACCTTGCACTTCCAAATGGGAAACCAAGGGGTAGGCACAGAGTTGGACTATCAGTCCTCTGACTGGCAAAAGTTGGGCATGCTCTCATTCTGGGTCGCCCCTGAAAAAGAGACCTCTGGTTCCAATGGGCCTACCCAGTTACCAAAATTAAATAAATAAATAATACTGTTCAGGCTAGCAGAATGTCAGGCATCTGACAAAGGTCGGTGTGGTCTTGCGGTTAGAGCACAGAGCTGGGAACCAGAAAATCACAGGTTCAAACCCTGCTAGAACCAAACACCGTTGGCAAGTCACTTAATCTCTCAGTACTCCATTTCATTCACTTGTGGAAATATACAGCAGAACCCCATTAGAAGTAAAATGTTGCATCTCAAATGGGCTATCCTGTGTAAATTAATTGTAAATAAAATGATATCACATTAAAATGGCTTCCATTAGATTAATTATACACAGGGATACTGGTTATGGTGACTGAAAAAGTTAATATTCATTTTTAAAATATGTAATTCAGGAATTTTCAACAATATTTATGTATTTCCCTATCACAGACCAAGTGATAGGGTCCCAAGATATTTTTGCTAAACAGGTCTCTTTGCATCCTAACAGTTAATTTCTTCCTAAAAATAAAGAATTTTATACATCTATGTTTTTATTTTAAATGAATTTACCTGGTTTCTAGTGACTTGGACTAAATGGGTGTCCACAATTGTGCCAAGTTTACTGGCAATTGTCACAAAATTGTGTGCTTCATTATACAGTCTGAACTTAATTTGAATTCACCTTGTCTTGAAGAGTACTAAGATCTGTTTTCCAAACCAAAAAAAACTGTAACAATTATCATTTGGAAAACTAGTCTCTGAGAGTATGTTGCAAACAACAAAACAGGCAGGACCGTGAAATCTCTTTAGACTGATTGTAATTAGTTTTGTTATTCTTTGGGATATTCATGATCCCATTAAGCATATTTCATCTACCGTATATGTGGAGCTTTACTTTCATCTGCTTAGAGTCAAAGAAGCTTCTGTAGCCATATCCAGTAGCTAGCACTGTGCTTGGAAGAAAATGTTTTTTTTTTTGTATATCTCAATATTGAAATGCACGTGGGATGCCTTTTAATGGTACATGAATTTGAGCTTGAGTTTAACACATTATAATGGGGAAATTCCTTTATGCTTTGCTGCGGGTCCTGCAGTGCAATACAGCACACTGGTGCATAATCATCTGAGTATTTGTCAGAAAGAACAAAGCCATTGGTTGTTGCGTCTGCATATACAGTATGACAGCTTTATTCACAGCTATTATGGGAGCTGTTTCAGAATTACTGAGACTCGGCTTCAATAATCTAAGCCGCATAGTTGCTGATATTTTCAGAGTTATCCAGCTAACAGGTTCAGTTAGTTACTTTAATGTGAATGCTTTACATTTAAATTTACAAAAAGGCATTAACAGTGAAATCCTGTTTATGCAAAATTTAAGGATTGTTGGTGTAAGGAGACACAAAGAGAGGGATCTCTGGGTAGGGTTGGAGGTTTGTATTAGCCCTGTAGTACACACCTACTAAAATATTCCTTGAGCTATTAAATGTCAGTCATAGCATTCCAACCATGCTCATTTAGAAAGTCTCTGTGTTAAAATCGCTGCTAGGGGAAGTTGTTATTCAGTCTTTCAAATAATCCATGCCTTTACAACAATATTAACTGAATTCCAACATTTTTGATGCTGAATTGGACCATCACATTTCATAGGGCATAAGAGGTCAACTACTTTTTGTGTTTATTGCGTGCATTCTGTTGAGTCTTTGTGGTGTTTGCTTGGGTTTACAAATTGTGGAGTACTGTTGCACAGATAATCTGTTGACAATTCCAAATACCTAAGGATATCAAGATTGTGGTTAGACTGGGTAATACAGATAAATAGACACCAAACACTGGTAACCAGGGTATCTGACAGGCTAGTAATTAATCATTTTCCATCCATAAGTAAGTACACTGTAAGTATTCATTGCTGAATTTTGTCAGGTTCTCTTTCTGACAGGGGTTGGTCAAGTGACCTACTCAAAATCATGCTAGTGTGTATGTATAAGTGGTGATTTGGTCCTGGGTTTGCTGGTGCCCAAGATTGTGCTCTAACTGCTAGGTCATACTCTGCCTATAGAATATATAGAATTTTGCTAAATAGAAACACAGAAACAAAGAAACTGATGGCAGATAAGGGCTGCTTGGCCCATCCATTCTGTCCTTTTTTGTTGTGATTGCTTTTGCTGCAGACCCTTCTATGTCTATGGCACTTTCTTTTCCACAGTTTTCCTATCCCTTATGATTCTCTTGTGCCTATCCTATGCCTTTTTGAATCCCACCACTGTTTGTGCCCGCACTACCTCCACTGGAAGGCTGTTCAAGGCATCTACCACTCTTTCTTTGAAGTAGTATTTCCTAATATCTCTCCTGAACCTAACCCCTACAGCTTCTTATCATGGCCCCTTGTTCTAGAGCACCCCTTCCTCTGAAAAATATCTCCCACCTGTACTTTATTCACTCCCTGAGGTACTTAAAGGTCTCAAACATATCCCCACTCTCTCTCCTCCAGTAAGTATGTCTTTAGTTCCTTTAGTCTCTCCTCATAGGACTTTTGATGCAGACTCTGTACCATCTTGGTAGCCCCATGTAGATCGCCTCTACTCTGTCTATGTCTTTCCTGAGATGTGGTTTCCAGAACTGGATACAGTACTCCAGGTGGGGTCTTACCAATGACCTATATAGGTGCAACACCACTTCCCTCTTCCTTCTGGTGATACCCTACCTACCTACCTACCTACACATCCCAGGATACCACTAGCTCTTCCAAATGCTTTGTCGCATTGTCTGCCCACCTTCCGGCCATCCGATATGATTATCCCCAGGTCCCTTTCCTGCTTGGTCATTGCAAGTACCTCTCCCACCATTTTGTACTGGTAACCCCCTAGAATGGCGCTACCAGAATAGCACCAGTCAGCTGAGTGCTAGTCTGAATAGCGCTACCACAGACAGTGAGAGGGCATTTACAGCACTTGCAGTAAGTGCTCCCCAGGTCACTGTCCGTGGTGCTAACAGTGGACAAGGGCACCAGAATCCAGGAAGCTGACTGAGCTGCTCCCAAGGTGTGGAGGGCTGAGGTATAGAGCAGCTCGGCCAGGTGGCACGGAGATCAGGATTCTATTCCTGGTCTCCTTAGATTTTGGCAATCAGGACTTTGTTTTTTTTATAAGGGGCCATGGAAACAGTATTAGACAGCCCCACAAATTTCATCTTGCTGTGTGATCCACTCTCCCCTCCCTGGAGTGAGAATCCTTTAGTCTGAGGGGTGTGGGGGGCAGAGCCCTCCATGTCAGAGAGCCCCTGCAAAAACTAAAGAAACGGCATTTTTACCACATGGTTCTTGACCGTGCTGTTCTGGTTGATGATGTTCCAACCCAGTGCCTTTTGTACTCCACCCTGGGGTTCTGTGACCCAAGTGCATTATTTTGTACTCTTTTGCATTAAACCTTATCTGCCAAACCTTTGAACACTCCTCCAGCCATTTCAAATCTCCTTCTGTCCTTTGTGATCCCCTTGGAGTGTCCACTCTGTTGCAGATCTTGGTGTCATCTGCAAGGAGACAGACCTTCCCTACTTGTTCCTTGGCTATGTCGCTAATGAAGACATTAAAGAGGACTGGCCCCAGTATTGACCCTGGTCATTCTCCCCTCCTCTGAGTGAACTCCATTTACCACCACCCTCTGCCTCCTATCCCCTAACCAGTTTCTTACCCAGGTTACCACCTTATTGCCCACCCCCATGCTACCCAACTTGATTATGATCCTCCTATGAGGAACGGTATCAAAGGTCTTGCTGAAGTCCAGGTAGGCCACGTCCACCACCCCTATCTGATCCAACATCTTGGTTACCCACCCAAAAAATCTATTAGATTTGCTTGGCATGACCTCCCCTCTGTGAAGCTATGCTGCCTCGGGTCCTGCAGTCCATTGGATTCTAGGTGTTCCATGGTCCTTTCCTTTAATAGTATTTCCATCAATTTCCCTTCTGCAGAAGTCAGGCTGACAGGCCTATAATTTCCTGCCTCCTCCTTGCTACCACTTTTTATGAAGTGGGTCTACTTCTGCTGTTCTCCACTCCTCCAAGACCATGCTGGTTTCCAGTGAACTGTTAAACAAGTCTGCTAGGGGTGCTGCCAGCACCTCCCTGAGTTCCTTTGGCACTCTTGGATGCACCCAATCTGGCCCCATGGCTTTGTCCACCCTCAGCTTAATGAGTGCTTTCCTGACCGTCTCCTCAGAAAAGGGACTGTTGTCTACTTCCCTCCCCTCAAAGCTCTTGGTGCCTATTTGTGGTCCCTCCCCTTCTCCTTCTCCTTCTACTGTGAACACTGAGCAGAAGTATCTGTTGAAGTTGTTTGCCTTTTCTCAGTCCTCCTCTGTACAGCCCCTACATTTAACCATAGAATCCCTCTCTTTGTCTTTCTTTTCTCGCTAACATACCTAAAAAATGTCTTGTTCCCCTTCGATACTGTTTGGGCAATTCTTTCCTCAGCTTGCATCTTTGCACTCCTTACTGCCTTGCCTTTCTCCCTCCATTTCCTCAGATAGACTTCCATGTCCTCCTCTCTCTGGGTCTCCTTATATCTTCTGAATACCCCTGTTTTTGCCCTTACCTTTCTGCCACCTTCCTTGAGAACCATAATGGTCTCCTCTTCCTTCTGCTTTTTCTTACTTGCTTGACATACAGGTTTGTTGTCTTTACTATGCCCTCTTTTAATCTGGCCCATTGGCCCTCCACCCTACCCAGGACTTCTCCCCCAAGCAGACCCTCTTGAATGCACTCCCCCATCTTGGTAAAGTCAGCCCTTCTGAAATCCAATTGCTCTTGTGCAGTTGGATTCCTCTGCTGTTCTTATAACCACACTGTGCGATGGTCAGTTGTTCCCAGATGACTTCCCAACCTGATGTCCGCAACACTGTCCCTGTTAGTAAGCACCAGGTCTAGTATTGCCCCAACTCTAGTAATCTCACAGGACTAGCTTTCTGATGAATGTCCCCTGCAGGGAGTCCAGGATGACTCTACTTCTAGCTGATGCTGCAGCAGGAAGGCTCCACTCTATATCTGATTGGTTAAAGGCCCTCATGAGCACCACCTCTCTCTTCTTAGTCATTTTGCCTGTTTCTTCCAACATCTCTTTGTCTAAATCTTCCCCCTGTGTTGGAGGCCTGTATACCACTCCTATGCAAATGGCAGCTCCGTTTCCTGACTCGAGGTTGACCCACAACACCTCTACCCCCTCGAATTCCCTGTACAGTACCTGTCACTTCAATATTTTCCTTAACATTAAGTACCATTCCCCCACCTTTCCTCCCTACCCTGTCTCTTCTAAACATTGTGTAGTCAGGTATGACCATTTCCCAGTCAGAGTTGTCAGTGCACCATGTTTTGTGATGGCCACAGTATCCAGATCTGCCTCAGACATGGTGGCCTACAGGTCTGGTATCTTATTTCCCAGACTTCTAGCACTGGCACACATGGCTGTCCAGATTTTGTTAGTCCCTCTCTTGTCCCTTCTCATGTCTTGTAGCTGTTTCCCCTTCCTTTCCTTTTTATATTGCCTGCTCCTCTTCTCCCCTTCCTCCCTTGCTAATCCCTTGCTACCTTGATTGTCTTACATTCTGGTGCAAATCTTTTCTCTCAGGATGTCTCTACCTTCTATTATAGCCTGTGGGGGGAGGCCAGTTTCTGCCACCCCTTTGCCTTCAGCTACCCCCCTCAGCTAGTTTAAATGTCTGTCAAAGTAACATGTAAACCATCCACTGAGAACTGCCATTCTCTTCCTGGATGGATGCAGGACAACCTCCGGTTAAATAACAGTATCTCCATGCTATTCGATGGGAGATATTTATTTATTTAAAATTTGGTAACTGGGAGAGGCACACTGAGCCAAGGCTCGTTTCCAGGTGTGACCTGAATGAGAGGGTAATGGGATTATTTATTTACTTATTTTTATTTATTTCAGTTACAGAATTACAACCTTTGAGCCAAAGGCTCTTTTACAAAGGCCCCAAATCAAAGAACTAATACACTACAGAAGACATACAGTAGGAGATTCAACTTAATGGCATTATTACAAATCAGAGTGAGCGATGTTGTGCAGCACGTGCTGATACAAATTACACAATATCCTCAAATACACAGTACTTTTCAGACAGGAGATCATAATAAGCAGGAAGTCAAATATCAGTAATTTGTAGTAGTCAGATTTTTCATTGCTAAGTGCAGTTGGAGAGGAAGTAACAGCCGTCAGTGGTATTGTCAGGGGGAGGTGGGTAGGGGTAAGAGGAGTTAGTATAAGGGAGTGGTGGAGGTAGCAGCCAGAGGTAGCGTTGTCATAGAAGAGTGCAATTGGGTAGGGGTGGAGGGTGGGAGGGTTATTGTGATGTGACTGCGGAGAATCCGGATGGGCATAACAAGAAGGTGGGGAGTGGGGGTGGTGTGAAAAGGATTAGTTAAGGGGCATAAGGTGGAGAGAGGGGGAGGGAGAGGAGGAAGACAGTGGTAATAAGCTAAGCGCACAGGAGATGTGGTCAGTGATTAAGTGATGCAGTCACAGTGATTGGTTCCGACCAGAAGGGTACAAAGGTCTTTTTTAAATGTGATGATTTTTTTCGTGTTGTAAGAGAGTGGTGGACAGGTTATTCATCCATTGGGGTCCTCAATAGGAGAGGGACTGCTGAACAAATGAAGTTTCTTTAAACGGGACTTGTGGTATGCCTTTAGCTGAGCTTCTGGTAGTTTTGGGGCTTAAGTTATGTTGGAATAATGTTCCTGTAGATTCGGGTGTTAGTCCTAGGAGGACTTTTTTACCAATTAAGCAGACTTGATACTTAGTCCTAAGGTGTAGGGGGAGCCCCTCAGTGGAAGAGTAGAGGCTACACATGTGAGTAGGGTGGTCAGACCCTAGTATGAGCCAACAGACCTTATTGAGTAGTAGTTTTACATGATTTAGAGTAATTTCAGTGGCAGCACCATATACGACTAGGCCATAGTCAATAATTGTGAGAATGGAGCTCTGTGTGATAAGGTTAAGAGCCTCTAGGGTCATGGCTTTTCTGTGATGGTAGAGGGCCCCCAATCTAATATTAGCAGATTTGATCACATGATTAATATTAAGAGTAACAAAACATCTGGGTGAACAAAGCAGAACAATATATATCTTGGTAAACATACATACAAAGTACATATTTAGAGTAGCATAGATTTACAAGGTGCAGAGTGCAATAGGCAGTATAATACAGTGTAAACAATTATACATAGGCAAAAATAAATATATGCATAGGCATGCCAGGCATACACATGCAAAAAGTTAGGTCAGCTCAGGAAAACACAGAGGGAGGACTGAGGAGAAGTTAAGGGTAGGTGGGTAGTGGGGTCCCGAAAAAGATGCAAGGGAGTTAAGATAAGGGGGTACATAATGTACCCAGTGGGAGAGAAGGTAGGTGGAGGAGGAGGGGGGGAGTGGGAGCAGAGGGTGGGGTAAGGTGGGGTGGAAGGGAAGCAGTTGCAGTGTAGAGGGGGTGCTTTAATTGCTTTTTGAGCATGGCTAGAGTGAGCGATGGCGTGAGGTGGATTGAGTGTGGGAGATGATTCCAAAGATCAGGGAGTCTGAAGGAGAAAGTGACCTTGCCTGATTCTGAGTGTGGATGAGAGAAAGTGAAAGTGCATGAATTGTAGGTTCTGAGGCAGTAGCCTGAAGGTGATGAGAGGAATAAAAGATTGGAGAGATAGGTGGGCAGGGCTGCGAACCGAAATTGCCAATGAAAGCAGCACAGTGAATGAGGCATCAATTTGTGAGAGAGGAGAGGGATAGGGCAGAGTATATTGAGCAATGGTGGGTTCGAAAGGCAAGGTTGGAAGCAAAACGACAAAAGGCATTGTACAGAGGGGGTTTAGTTTAGTGACAGATGATTGGGTGGGTGATCTGTAGACTACATCAGCATGGTCTGTCATGGGGAAGATAAGTTTGGTGATGAGGTCTTTACAGGTCGGGAGGGAGAGACAATCCTTAATCCTATATAAGGCTCCCAGTTTGGACCTAAGTTTGGAATGGATGGAGTCAATGTGCTGGGAGAAATCTAACTTGGGATCCAACCAGACCCCTATGTATCTGAAAGACTGCACTGTTTCTATTTTTGTACCATCCAAGGAAAAGAAGGATGGAGGGGAAGGGAGTTTGGCCATCCTTTGGGCGGTGCTGAAAGCCATGGCAACAGTTTTTTTTGGGTTGCACTTGAGGAGGTTTGCCTTGGACCAGTTGAGAGCATTGTCAAAGTCAACCTGCAGAGATGACTGGACCACTGGGGGGGAAGGGCCTGAAGCATAGATGACAGTGTCATTGGCATACATGTGCATGTGTGTGGGTGAGCAAGAAGAGGGAAGGTCATTTACAAAGATTGAAAAAAGAGTAGGGCCCAGGATTGACCCCTGACGGACAGTAGCACAAATGGGGAGGGGGTAGATTTGGAGTGTCCTAGTTGTACATATTGGTATCTGTATGAGAGATAAGATCTAAACCAATCAATGGGGGAGTCCTATTGATGTTAGTTTGTTTAGTAGGAGACTGTGGGTAGCCAAGTCAAACTCCTTGGCGAGGTCAACGAAAATCGCCAGTGTGAGGTGACCTTTGTCCATGGTGGAATAAATTTGTTCTCCAGTCCAAGGTCACTGAGTGTTGCCTAGATTGGTTTCCCTGGATTATCTGCATGTGATAACTGAGCAGAAGCAATAGCAACACCTGTGAATTGAATGTATGTGTTGGGGGGAGGCATCATAACTGTGCAATGGCAACAGATTATTCTCCCACCTTCTCCTCCTGAGGAGCTGAAAAAAGTTGTGATCAGGATAGCTTTTCATGCTGCAGGGCCCTAGGCATACTGATTTCAGCAATATATACCAATTATGGCTTTGTGAATACCTTTTCCTGAATATTCAGCCGAATATTCGGAATACTGGTCCCAGGTATTCAGTATTTGTTATTCGGCCAGAAAAGGTGTTTTTTAAGGATAGCTTAAAAAAAGCACTTTGACAGCACCATTAATCATCCATTAAACTGGTGTACCATATACACCTCAACAACACTTCAACCACCAACATAGAGCTCTCTTTAATGAGACGCAAGCTACAAGTAGCAGACTTGATCCACCACACCACACACATAGCACTCTGGAAATTATATCAAACATTGCATTGGGTCAGCACTGGAGGGTGTTCATGGTCACAGTCATGGGGTAGAAGGTCCTTTGGCCATGGGCATAAGAATAGTGGTAACTGTGGCTGCCACAGTGGTGACATCTGAAAAGGTGGCTGCTGCAAGAATGGCACTGGTGGTGGTGGGAAGCACACTGGCTGTGGATGTAGCAGCCATAATGGTACCAGCGGGAACACTGGTGGTGGTGTCTACTGCTTCCTGCACAAAGCATGTACTCTCTAATGCCCTCCTACTACTGCACAAAAAGATGTGACAGTGAACGTACAGATGGGACACATGGTGACACTAGTAGTAGTAGTAGTAGTAGTAGTACTACTGGTGGTATTGGTAGTACTATTCCCAGTGCTACAAGAACTAAAAGGCTTGCTTGGGGAGAAAAATATTTGAGCCTGCTGAATACAGAGGGATATCTGTCTGTCATTGTCTATGTAGTCTGCGTATTCACACTGGGATTAAACACTGTGCAGTGAGTGTTGTGTGAAAATTTTTTTTATTAGCAGAGTGACGGCGCTCCGGGAATGCTGCCTCGCAGACTGTACCCTCACGGTTGACTCCCAAGTTGAGCTCAAAGTCGCGCTCTGGCACTTCTACACCTGGCTCTGCATCATGTGACTGCCAAGCTGCACTCACACGTGATGCAGAGCCGAGGCGAGCCGAGACCTGACGCCTACAAGGCGAGCCACGACTGAGGGTGCCCGACTTCCCCGCATGCCTTGTGCCAGTTAAAGGGGCTTAACTGTTTCGTGCCAGTGACTCTGACACCTGCTGCGGTCCACAGTCGCTCCCCCAGAAAAGAGATCTTGCCGGTGAGTCCCTCAGGATCGGGGGGAGGGGAGGAGGAACAAGATGATCTGACGGCTCGCTGCCGGGCAATTGGGGAGGCGCTGGTTGCACAGTGGGGAAGTGGGGTGCGTGTCAGTGGGGGGTTCTGAGTACCCAGGAAACCCCCCTAGCTACGCCCCTGTCTATCTCACCACCTTCTCTGGAATTGTATTATATATCAGTAATATACAGTAGAGCAAGACAAGATGTAATTCAATACTTTTCAGTAAATGACACATTGCAAAATACTGGATGAAAAGAGGGCTTAATTGCCACTGAATTACATTGCATACTGCAGCATTTTGCAGTAATTTTGCAAAATACTGCATTGCACACTGTCTGGCCCCACTCTATGAACTATGTTTTATAATCCTGATGCAGTGTTTCATCCTTGGGCATGTTAGTTTTGGATTGTTTTGTTACAAGGGCATCTCAGTTTCATTTATTATAACTTCACTTATTTATGGTGTGTGTTTCTTTAAGGATTGTATATTCATAGTTTGTTTGTGTGTTGCCTACATGCCCCCTGACAAAGACCAGGTTCTGGTCAAAGCACCAGGGCTTTATTGGCATCCTCCAGCCTTAGCACAAATAAATGTATTGGCAACTTTATGCTCCACTGCTCTTAACTGTATTTTGTTACTGCACCCCCCCCCCGCCCGAGTGTTTGTTTCCTTTGTTCTGCATAGATTGTTTAGGGGTTTGGTGGCCCAGGGACAACACCTGCAGTAATCACCTGGACGATCTGTACATTTGTGGGTCTATCATCCTGTCCCTCACCACTTGGGGCCAGTGGTGCAGATGCTTTGCTGGGGCTGGACCAAGCATGTTCATAAGGTTGCTAAAGACATGATGGATCAGATCACTAGTGGTTACGGTGTAAAACACAAACAACTACTAGCTAGTGCCTGTGTGTGTGTGATTCTTTACTTAGTGCTTGTGGAACTACTGTAATACACAAACTTTAGCAGTTATACTGCACCACAAAAAAGTAACAGCAAATGAAACGCACTGCTACTAATAAGGGGGACGAAGAGGGCAACTTTTTCAGTCAAACATGGAACCGAGCAAGGAACTGACAGATGACATACAGTCAACTCAGTGAGACAAGCCTGCCCCACTAAGTGCAATGGTTTAATTAACAAAACAACAGCAACAAAAAAAAAAACACATGTGCATAGTTGTGCACACACTAGGCACAAACATGGGGAAAAATATATTTCACAAGCACATGTTAATTGTGTGCGGTGAGCCGTGGAAGTGGGGGAGGGGGGGGAGTCGGCCAACATACTCCTCATTTGTACAGGGATCCAAGTTCGGAACCAGAGGACTAACAATAATAATTCAGTGAGTCAAGCCTGACTGGCTTAGAACTGAAGAAGTTTATTTCAAAAACTGTGTGCACACAGCTGTGCACACATAGGGCCCAGCATCATGAAAAATATATTAAGCATGCACATGCAGGGCAAAGCCTCACAAAATCAAACATTATGCACACATAGGCAAACCATGAGCAGTGACCTACAGAAGGGGGAGTTAGCAGACACCCTTATCAGTTGTGCAGGGAACCAAGCCTGGAACCAGACAACAGTAAAAAAACAAAACACAAAAATAAAATGTGCTTCACCCAAAAAAATTACACTGGAGCTACTGTATGTCAGAGAGCAGCAGAAAAGGAGTGTTAGCAGACAGCTCTCCTAGTTAGGGTTACCACCTTTTAAGAAGCCCAAAGTGGGACATTTCTTACTGAAACATGATTTTCACAGGACAGTACGTAACCTCGACTGATGCAACAGACTTTTTTTCTCTATATAATCAGAATTAAGGCTAAGTATTGTAATTTCTTAGTCGCTTCTATTGTTTCTTATCATTTTAAGGTGTTTTAGTTAAGGTATTGTAGTTTTCTGCAGCATTTAGTGGAAAGTTAGAAAATATTTTTCTACTATAAAATCAGGACAATTAATATTTTTCATGTGTTTTTTGCAGGACACAGCTGCACAAATCAGGACTGTCCTGCAAAAATCAGGACCGTTGGTAACCCTACTCCTAGTCCTTGTAACTGAGTACAGCAATAAGGACAAAAATACCTGTCAGAAAGCCAAACATAGCTTTTCTGACACTGATCAAACACATTATACTAACCTAAAAAAGCCTGTGGAGCAATGAACTATTTCTTTTTTGGCAAATTTAAGGTCTCAGTAGTACTGCAGAGCTAGCTCTCAGAAACCACTGTCTCCTGTCTTCTACCAGCTCAGAGTGAGGATGTCACATGGTGTGCTTACCTTTGAGCTCCAGAAACAGCTGTCAGTTGGCCAACAAAGCTCTGTGAGACTTGAAAATCTTGAACAGTATTTCCTGAATAGTGACCGAATAGTGAACTATTCGGGAAACACATCCAAATATTCAGGAAGCCTACTATTTGTGGTACTTGGGAAATAATATTCGGCCCATGCACAGCCCTAGTGCCAATGCCTTCTAAATCAAATGACCCTTAAAATTTGCTATGATGCTTTTCCTCAAAAATCATATATTATACCATGTCTTCTAAGGTGGTTAGTCTTTCATGACCCATGGTCCTCATCTCAGCAATTCACAGATCACCCTTTGATTTTACTCTGAAATACTGCCCATCTCCTCACTGTGGTCTCACCTCCCACAGACCCTACACAAATTCAAGTTCCCCCAGTTGTTATGCACAATGCAATTGCATCAAATAGTGATAACAGAATAAACAGCAAAAACACAGCTTTATTTGATACTTCTTCCCCTGCAATGGAAAGAGAGCAGACCCCCACATAGGTTGGGTCCTAACTATCACCTGCACTCAGGCTGCAGATAGGCAAGCCCTGAGAGGGTGTGGTACAATGGTTGGTACCTTGGCTGCAACTAACAAGGACTGACAAGGTGCAACCACACTTTTCCCACCCTCACAATGCAATATACACAAGTGCTGCAACAGCCCTCCTGTGCTGGGGGTTGCTGTCCTCTGCCACCTGTTACCCAGACTTTCAGTTAAACTCTCGGTATTACTTGATGTTTAAAGGTGGAAGAAGGCAAAGCCCACCGCAACCACTTTCCCTGCACTAGCAGGGGGATTTACAACCTGATGTTATTTAACAACAATATGTCAAGGGACTCCTTGAATTTATTTTGGGAATTTATTTATTTATTTATCAAGTTAGTTAGTTAGTTTTTGTTGACCGGGTAAGTGCACTAGACAAATTCTGCCTATTTTCAGGCACGACCCGGGGGAGGGGGATACAGATGAATGGCAACTGACCTTGACCCAGAGTAAGCTGTTGGTAGTATTTTTAGTGAATGGAGGGAAATTTGGCCAGGACACTGGAGAAATTCCCCTACTCTGACAGTAGGGGGACCCTCTGTTCCATAGTCCAAGATGGCCACTTCACAGGAGACAGAGGAGAAGATGGATGTCTCTGAGACAGGGGAGCAGGCCTCCTTCCCTGTCCTTTCTAGTTTGAGGCTGTCAAGTGAGCTATGTTACTAAAGAATTTGACGATTTGGGAGAAGAGCAAGAAATCGTCAATGACCCAGAAAATCTGCACATTTCCATGGATTTAGAATTACCTATAAGTTTACATGATGAAGTTATTTCTTAAAATCATCATGTCCAGCAGACCTGTATGGAGTCATCTGATGGTAAGGACAATAGTAAAGCACAAGAAATGCCGCATGCCACACAGCAGAGTTTGAGAAACAAAGTGTCAGCTTCAAAGATGGCCACTGACAATCAGCTGCAGGATGCATCAGGAACTCCAGCTGAATGAGCAGTGACTCACTCTCAAACAATGCGTGAGTCTGTGTTGGGAAATGGGAGAGCGCTCTCTTCTGCTGCGGCTGGCAGTGAAATCGATGCTTCGATCGAGTGCCCAGGGCTGCACGGTCTCCCACAAAGAGCTCCACCAGTAGCTGCAGTGCGACGCAGATTGGGGTCAAAACTGTTACCATGTAAACAACCATCATGAGCGCAGGATGCAAAAGCAGTAAAACAATGCCCAGAGGTAACTTTTGCTGTTAAAAATCAAGGGACAAAACCTGAAACTATCTTTTCCTTTTTCTGATTGTTAAAAAGTTAATAAATTTCCCAAGTTCCCTCAGCCTAACTGGTCACCAGAGCGTGCTTTAACAGGAGCAGGTTGGCTGCCCACACTAGACGGACACTGGGTTCCTGACCCTAAGGATCCCACTGTAGAAAGATACGCAGAGCTTGCTGCAAATAATGATATACTTAAAGACCAGGACACTATAATTAAAAACCCAGTTGCTCCATTCAAACCTCTTTACAGGATTCACTTCTTGTTCCTGACCCTTCTCTTCAGGGTGCACCCTCAACTGATGAACAATTAAGCTTGGGCCCAGCAGAAAAAAGTTTTGGAAAACTCTGAGAAAAGTGCCTGGCTTACGCCTTTGTTCAAACTGGCTGACCTATTACAAAACAAAGGGGAACCAGCACCCAGAAGAAATGCAGTTTGTCTTATCTATAAAGGTGGATTAGAAGAACCACCAGACAGATTATATATTGCCAAAATATTGTTAAAAGGGTCCTTGAGGTTTTTTTCTCACAAATTTTTGCTTTGATCCATGTAGGAAATGTTAACTTTGATGTTAGTCTTAAAAGTATTATACATCTAGATAGATTTTGGACTCAGTATCATAAACTGAAAAATATTCCATTATGGCTTCCCTTTCTAGCAATTCCTTTAACCAAACCAGCTGTGAAAGTAATTACTGTAATGTTTAAAAATGAAGGAGTCAATATTGAAAACATTTTATTTTGGCTCAGACAGAGATGTGAGGTTCTGGACAGACCCACTCCCATTCTAGATAGTGAACAAATCTGGAATGGGGGGTTGGAAAATCAAGATTAAATTGTTTCTTCCAATAATGGGCCAGTTCATCCACCTAATGTTTTATTTTTAGGGAAAGACAGGGGTTCCCTTTTTTTTGTTGGCCAACCCAAGGCCTGTTTTAAGTGTGGGGCTTGCACCCATTTGAGTTCAGCCTGTGACACCATAAGATACAATCACTGCTTTGAGTATGGGCATATGCCAGCAAATTGCTTAAATCTTTTTAGACGTAATTTATATGAGAAAACTGGGCATGCCTATGGAAGGTGTCCATGGGCCTGTTACAATAGGGAGGGCTGCCCTTCTCATGAGGGTCTTATAAATAAAGCACAACAAGCGTGGGCCAAGCAGATAGCCAGGCAGGATGAGGAATGGGCTGGTCCTTCTATACTAGTATCCTCTTCAACTCATTGTATGTAAAGCACTTATAATTTGTTATCCTGTTAAGTTTCTGCATGTCTGTACTCTCCCGGGTCATGCCTGAAAATAGTCATTTTATGGCTAGTGCACTTACATGTTAACAAAAGCTAAATAAATAAATAAAATAAAAAATAAACATACTCTTCCTGAACAAGATATGGGGCCTTTCTGATAGTGTACTGAAGGAGGACATGCCCCAACCCCCCATGGATACTACCTTTAAATTAGTCTCCTCTAAGAAAAGATCCAGATCAGGGTAGTTTCGAGGGCTGGGCCATCTGAGGGTAAAGATGGAAAAGAGCTAAAGGGAGGACCACTTCACTTTTGAAAGCTGAGACTCATTTGACCCCCTTACCAACTGATAAACGATAGGGAGATTCTGAGGAAGAAGAGTCAAACACCCCATTGGTTGCCTCCGCCACCACAGATGATGCTGGGGGGGGGGGATTCTATTGCTAAGCATACTCGGCAGAGGAAAAACTCTAAAACCCCTCGTTGATAGTTTGTGTGTTTAGCTCCTTGATGAGATGATTTCCTCTATATTCACTAATGTACACTCTATCAATAATTTCTGTGAATGTTAATAGCATTAAGAATAAAAAGAAAAGATGTGTTTTTTTTCTATCCTTGTTACACTTCCCTAGTAATATTTGGTGTTTACAGGATAACAGGCTCAGATCTCACCAGAATTTGAGATAATCCTCTAATAATTGGAGTTCTGTGCCTTCTTTCTTGTCAGTGGGAAAAGACAGTTGTGATGGGGTGGATATTCATTTCACCAAACCAGGGATTACAGTCTCTAGATTTTTAGACATTTTTCCTGGCAGGGCCCTTATGCTTGATATTAACTATTGCCAGGAGAGATTTTGACTAATCACTATCTACACTCCTCAGACCAGAGCTCCAGACTTATAGTGTGGGCAGGTGACTTTAATTGCGGTTTAGAGCTAGCAGACAGAGGGCTTAAGACAAATAAAGTGTTCTGTGATACACAAGCACTCCAAACTATACTCTCATTATCTGGTCTCTCTGACTCTTATAGAATGCTCATCCTACTGGGGGAAAAAGTTTTTTAAGGGTTCACTTTCCATGAGAACAGATTTCATTTTTTTTATCTAAGTCATTAGTGTCTGACAGAGTTTTTACCACAGCCTGGGAATTTTCTGACCATACATCTATTACTGTACAACTTAGTTGGGGGGGGGGGTTCTCTTACATATAGCAAAAAATAGTTGGATAGTGAATGAATCTCTGTTAGATGACCCAGATATCAGAAAGGCCTGGATAATGGATTGGGAGGCAGGGTTATTTGTCTTCACTTGTTATGAGGACCTCAGCTATTAGTGGGAAGACACTAAACGGTCTTGGAAACTCCATTTTCAATCCAAACCACAGGCTAAATCTAATAAGCAATATACATTATGGGGTATTTGCAATTAAGGGGGTAATTACAGGCCTTGATATCCCTATCAGAGACACAAAATAGAGATTACAGTTCACAAATTTCGTTGATTAAAGAACAGATGAGGTCCAACCAATACAGTAGAGCTAAATCATTAGATCAAGAAATAAGGTTTAGTACGCATGTAAAAAAAGGTCTCTTGATCCTTTTAAAGAATATAGTGACAGGGTTGGG
This sequence comes from Neoceratodus forsteri, assembly GCA_016271365.2. Lineage (NCBI taxonomy): Eukaryota > Metazoa > Chordata > Ceratodontiformes > Ceratodontidae > Neoceratodus > Neoceratodus forsteri. The sequence goes on along the minus strand of CM028130.1, from coordinate 835,507,440 downwards.
CATAGGATTTTGACAGGCTTAAAAAGTCCTGAGGGCCAGGTATGTACCTCTCCTACAGAAATGTTAGAAATGGTAGAATGTCATGTAGAAACACTCTATGGAACTTGTTCCATGGAGAACACAAGTGTAGATTTCTTTTCTTTTTTAAACTTATCCCAAGTTAAAGATTTTGTTGAGAAATCTCTGATGAAACCTATAACATTAGAGGTAGTTAAGCATGCTATAGGTGGTTTACATAAAGATGCGGCACCAAGGTCGGATGGGTTTGGAGCCGGTGTCTATAAAACATTTATAAAATTTGTGGACCCGGTGTTAGTAATTTTATTTAACCAAATGTTAGCTCAAGGCAGTTTAGCTCCTTCTATGAATGAAGCCATATTAATTTTACTTTATAAAAAGGGGGACAGAGAGCTATTGGAAAATTGGAGACCCCTTCGTCTTCTGAATATGGATCTTAAGGTACAGAGTAAAATTCTTTTGGTCAGACTGGCTACAGTAGTTGAGGATTTAATTCATCCTGCCCAAACTTGTGCAATTCCTAATAGATGCCACCAAGATAATTTAATTCTTCTGAGGGAATTGTTTTATAGGGGAGCAAAAGATAAAATTTATGGGTTCACATTAAGCCTTGACCAAGAGAAGGCCTTCGACAGGATCGCCCTTTTCCGCACTACAGGCATATGGGACCCCAGTCCAGTTTCTATCATGGTTAAAGATGCTATATTATAAGACTGTTTTGGTACTGTACCAAATTTAAATGGGTGGAGAGGAAGAAAAATTAGGGGTAAAAGGGGAGTATGTCAAGGGTGTCCCCTCAGTCCATTATCATATGTGTTTGGTATAGATATTTTAATTTTAATCCCACTCGGATTACCAACACCACTGTCCTCCCTGACTCAATCAGTGACCACTCCCCTGTCAGCTACTCCTGGTCCAACAAATTCAGCAAACCTCCCCTGAAAACCATGACCAGCAGAGTTCTACCTCGTGGCCAGCTAACTCATCTCAAAACCCATCTCGTCCAATTGGACTGGTCACCAATTTTCACTGCAACAAATGTGAACACTGCCCTGGACCACTTTATCAAAATCTTTAATGAAGCCTGCAACATTTGCATCCCTTAAAAAGTGAAAAGTAAAAGCCTTCTGTAACCTCTGGCTCTCAGGAGACCTCCTAAGGCTATTAAAGGCAAGGGATCATCTTTGGGAACTCGCTAGAAACACTGCGAGGCAAATAGACATCTCTAACTATAAACATGCACGGAATGACTGCACCAAAATTATCCAGCAAACAAAATCTGCCTACTTCAAGAGTGTTCTCACTAATTCCTGGGGCAATGGAAGAGGCTTCTGGAACAACATAAAAGAAGTCACTGGGAAGCAGTCTAAATCCCCCCATCCATGCTCTGCATAAATGGTGATACCACACTTGACCCAAATATCATTGCTGACACATTCAATGCTGTCTTCACTGACCTCAGTTCTGTACTTCCCCCTGATTTTTCCAAAGAGGAGGACACTTCAATGTCCCCAATCTCCTCTGCCCCTACTAGCCAATCTCCCTTCTACTTTAAATCAGTTAAGATGTATCAGGTCTGCAGCTATGTTACCAAAGCCATTACCAAGTCCAGATCCAGCAATGACTCACTCGACCTCAAACTTCTATCCCTCACCCTTGAAGAAGTTCTCAGGCCTCTGACCAGGATTTTTAACCTCTCCCTCTGCCTCAGCCAATTTCCAGACAAATGGAAATCTGCCACTGTAACCCCTATACACAAAAGTGGTGTCAAAACTGCCCATGAAAATTTCCGTCCAATCTCCATCCTACCTCCACTCTCCAAGACCCTGGAACGTATTGTGGCAGACCAGCTTACTGAATTCCTGGACATGCACAACATCCTGTGCAGGCAGCAACACAGTTTTAGAAAGGGTCACAGTACTTCCATGGCACTACTTGAATTTACTGGTGCCATTCACCACTCACTGGACAATGGTAAACAAATGGGGGCTACTTTCATCGATTTAACAAAGGCATTTGATACTGTCGACCACTGTCTACTGCTTGTCCAGCTCTAGAAGGCGGGGCTCTCAACCAATTCTGTGAACTGGTTCAAAAGCTACCTAGACAACTGGTCCCAAAGAGTGAAAATAGCTGATATGCTCTCAGATGTCAGACCGGTCCACACTGGTGTTCCACAAGGTTCAATACTGGGCCCACTCCTCTTTAGCCTGTTCCTGAACACACTGCCAGATACCTGTCTAGAACAAATCATACTCTATGCAGATAATGCAGTTATCCTTGCCTCCCACCATGATCCAAAACAACTGCAAGGAAACCTACAGCGGGGTTTCACGTCAGTCAAAAACTGGTTCTTAGAGCACAAACTGATACTAAACCAGAAAAAATCAAAGACCATGATTTTCAGTAGCTCCCACAAGAAAAATAAACAGTATCACCTCTCCATAAATACCAAACAAGGAGTCACTCTTGAATAAGTCGATAGCTTCAAATACCTTGGCATACCCTTGACTCCAAACTCTCCTATGCTGCCCATATTAAAAATGTTGTGAAAGTGGCAAACACCAGGCTGGGCCTACTGTTCCATCACCGGAAACATGTAACTCCTGAAGCCTTGTCTGTTGCCATCCAGAGCTCCATTGTGAGTGTTATTGACTATGGACTCATTGTTTATGGCTCTACCACTGCCTCCACACTCAAATGTGTTGCTATGTCTCTCAATAAAGATTGTCATCTCATCACCGGAGCCCACTGTCTCACCCATACTTGTGATTTCTACTGTCTAACTGGATGGCTGCAACTCAACAACTGAATAACATATCAAACCTGCATCACAGCCAAGGAAATAATGATGGGAAATGCTCCCCCAGGGGTCTGCTCCCTCCTCAAAACCAGAATTAACAACTGCAACACCAGGAGCTCAAACCCCAATTCCTGCAAGTCCCTCACTGTCACACAACCCAAGGACAAAGGTTATTTGCATACAGCACACCCAGCTGGCTAAATAGTCTTACCAGTGACATCTCTGCCTCACCAATGCTGGGCACTTTCAAGATTAAGCTCCATCTCTCCCTTGTTGCCTCAAGCACCTGTGATTGCCTTGTTTAAGCAATTCTCCCATCGCTGCTGCCCTTAATCTCTGCTGCCCATTGTTGACCTCACACCTAGCACTTCATCATTCCAATGCCCAGCATTTGCACTCACCACTGTTCTGCCTTGACAAAGCTCTGTAGGCTGCCATATTCTGTCCACCCCCATGCCCTCTCCTCCCTTCTTCCCCTATCCTTTGTTGTATACACCTCCTGGTGTTTCATGTAATGTACTTGTAATTAATATGTTATAACTATCGGTGTTGCTGATTGTTTTATACTGTAATTTTGAAGCCTGTATTGCCTGTTCTTACTGACGTGGAACCTTTGTAAAAGAGCCTCGACTCAAAGGTACTTTGTAATCCTAGACTCAAATAAATAAAATAAATAAATAAAATTTGATATGTTACGTTACAGGATAGCATAAGAGGATTACAAGTGATTCCTGACACACAGCCAACCAAAATCCTCACTTATGCTGATGATCTGGTTTTCTGTTTGCACCCCGATACATCAGAAATTGCTCTAAGTGAGGTATTAGTCAAGTACATCAATATATCAGGGGCGCAGATTCAGTATTACAAAAGTATGGGGGTAGTTTTAGGTCACACACCTTTGCCAAGCACTGGTACCTTTGCGGGTTTTTTTTTATTTCTCAAACACCTATTAAGATACTGGGAGTAGTATTTGGGGATGGAGATTTACCTAAACAAAACTGGGATATTTGTATGAGTAAAGCAAATAGGCTGATGCCTTGATGGAGAGGGTAACAAATTTTGAAAAAGAAAAGGAGAAAAGGGTAACTCTTATTAACAGATTACTGGTTCCAGTGTTTTTATACATTAGTTACATTTTTCCTTCCCCCCACGTAGTGGTAACCTCCCTTTTAAGTATATTCTTTCAGGCAATTTGGGGGAGTAGGTTAAATCCCCTTAAAAGAGAATTTACCTGCAGACCTATAGCTGAAGGGGGTGTTAATATGGTGACTCCTGTAGCTTTTTTTTATAGCATTTTTATTAGATATAACTTAGGAATTGTGTTAAAGCCAGAAGTTAAGATATGGAAACCTTTGGTTCTAGAATGAATAACTCCGTGCATTCCTTTTTGGACACACAAGAAAAAATTACTCACCTTAGTAATTGTGTTTCTTCTAATGGAGTCTTGCTGTATTCTGACAATCTGCAGTTAGCTCCAGCCTTTAAACTGCCCCGGAGAGTACAGGGTTAATTTTCTATGCAGTGCATAGAACATTGAGCTCGAGCTCGGCTGAGGTCTCTGTCCGCAGCCCTTTGAAACCCAACTGCCAGATTCTTACGAGCAAAAACTCACTAACTACACTATGTGGAAATTGTAAAATTTTTACTAGCCAACTGGCAACAGAAAGTTTTGGATTCCCAAAGGAAGACTCAAGTCAAAAAACCCAAAACCAAAACCTAACTAAAATAAAGATTATAATACAAAGCACCCAGGAAGATGGAGGGTGTGATGAAGACACCCCTGGGGTGCAACACTGCACCTGCCCACCCACTTCCCAAAAACAGGTTCTGAGAGGGGAGGCAGGAAGGGAGGTCAGAATACAGCAAGATTCCTTTTGAAGAAACACAGTTACTAAGGTGAGTAGTTTTTTCTTCAAACAACATGAAGTCTTACTGTATTCTGACAATCTGCAGACTACCAAGCAGTACTTCCAGGGAGGAGGGGGAGAGAACCTACTTTGGGAATAGGCTCTGAAGTACTGCTGCACCAAACCGAGCATCACTCCTAGCCTGGATATCCAGAGAGTAATGCTTGGTAAAGGTATGGACTGTTTTCCAGGTGGCTGCTTGACAAATTTCTAACAGAGGGATATACCTGGCAGCAGCCAGGGAAGCAGCCGTACCTCTTGTAGAGCGAGCCCTCAGGCCTGAGGGTGGAATCTTTTCCAGTTTCTCATAGCAGAATTGTATACAAGACACAATCCACCTGGCAATAGTTCGCTTGGTGGCAGGTTTGCCCTTTCCCACTTCCCCATAAGTGAGAAACAACTGGAGGGAGTCAAACCTATGACCCTTGGTACGCTGTATGTAGTAGCTAAGGGCCCTTTTAACATCTAAACTGTGTAGCCTCCTCTCTCCTGAGGAAGAATGATCAGTGAAGAAGACAGGAGGAGACATAGACTGATTCAAGTGGAAGTCTGAAACCACTTTGGGCAAGAACCTCCTATTGGTTCTAAGGACCGCTTTATCTCTATGAAAGGAGATAAAATCAGGTTCCACTGACAGGGCTTGCAATTCACTAATACGTCTGGCAGAGATAATGGCTACCAAAAACACAGTTTTCCAAGTCAAGTACTTAAGCTCTGCTGAAGACATAGGCTCAAAAGGAGGTTGCATAAGCTGAGCAATGCAAACATTTAAGTCCCAGGCAGGGGCAGGATCCCTAAAAGAAGAATTGGTATGAAGCAATCCCTTGAAAAATTTGCAGAACACAGGATGAGATGATAGTGAGGAAGTCTTCCCCACTGACAGAAAAGCAGAGACAGCTGACAAGTGTACCTTGAGAGTAGCTGGTCTGAGGCCTAGGCCATTAAGATGGACCATATAATCCAGAACTGTAGGCAATTCAGCAGTGTCTGGGGAAATATGCTTCTTGGAACACCAAATGTTGACTCTTTTCTATTTGGAGTTATAAGTCTTTCTGGTGGAGGGCTTTCAAGAAGCTTTGAGAATGTCCAGAACCCCCGAGACAGATGCAGATCTGCATACTCTAACTCTTCAAGAGCCATGCCTTGAGATTGAGAGATCAAAGACTGGGGTACCAAATCCTCCCCTGAGAGGAGGTTAACAGGTTGTGATTCCTGGGAGGAGACAGGGGAAGATGGACTGCTAGAGACAGCAACAGGGGGTACCAAGGCTGTCTGGCCCAGTCTGGAGTAATCAGAATCACTTTGCAAGGTTGTGACCTTACCTTGACTAGAACTTTGAACAGTAGAGGAAAGGGAGGGAAGGCATACAGAAATTTCCCTTCCCAGTTCAAAACCAGAGCATCCACGGGAACTGAACCCAAGACTGGGGGTCTGAAACAAAACAGAGGAAGTTAGTGATTGTCTGGGGCTACAAAGAGATCTATCTCTGGAGTGCCCCACCTTGAAAAAATCACTTTCAAAACCCGGGGATCCAGGGACCATTTGTGATGGCCCTGGGAGATCCTGCTCAGTGCATCTGCTAGCACATTGTCCTTCCCTGGAAGGTGGACTGCTATCAGAGAGGTCTGCAGGGAATAAGCCAGGGACCATAATTTCATTGCTTCTGTGCACAAGGCTGTAGATTGAGTGCCTCCCTGCTTGTTGATGTACCACATGGTGGTGGTGTTGTCTGTTCTGACCTGAACCATCTTGTTCTGCACAGACTGAGAGAAAGCTTGCAGGGCCAGAAAAACTGTCCTAAGTTCTAGGAGATTGATATGGAGAAGGGACTCCTGAAGGGACCACAGTCCATGAGCTTTGAGAGCCCCCAGATGAGCTCCCCACCCCAAAAGGGAAGCATCCGTGGTAAGAACCACTGAATAGGACTGAGTGACAAATGGGACCCCTTGCCTTAAATTGTCCTGATCCTGCCACCATTGAAGAGCTTGGATCAGTGTCCGAGTCATTGGAATCAGTTTGGTAAGAGGGTCCTTCCTTTGAGACCAAAAGGCCCTCAGATGGAACTGAATGTCCCTCATCTGAAATCTTGCCCCTTGCACCACTGCTGTAGAAGCTGCCATGTGGCCCAAGAGCTGAAGGAAATGCCTTGCTGGTCGGGACACCTGAAGGCTGAAAGAAAAAGCCAGTTCTATTAGAACTCTTGCCCTTTCCAGGGGAAGAAAGGCTCTTGCTTTGACAGTGTCTAGCTCTGACAGTGTCTAGCCCCTATAACGGTAAGAAGCTGCAATGGTTCAAGAACTGATTTGGGAAGGCTGAGAAGAAATCCTAGGGAAGTGAACACTTGCTGGGTGACTTGCAGGTTTGACTTGACTTGGCCTGGTGACTGACCCACTATGAGCCAGTCGTCCAGATATGGAAAAACTGAAATCTTTTGCCTTCTTAAAAAGGCCACTACCACTGTCAGGCATTTTGTAAAAACCCTTGGAGCTGATGTTAGGCCAAAGGGCATTGCTTTGAACTGGTAATGGCCTGAGGGCAACTTGAACCTGAGGTACTTTCTGTGGGAGCACCTGATGGGGATGTGAAAGTAGGCATCTTCGAGGTCCAGGGAGCCTAGCCAGTCCCCTGGCCTTAGAGAGGGAAGAATTATTCCCAGAGTCACCATCTTGAACCTTGGTTTTAAAAGATTTATTTATTTAGCTTTTGTTGACCGGGTAAGTACACTAGACAAATCCTGCCTATTTTCAGGCATGACCCGGGGAAGGGGGATACAGATGAATGCCAACTGACCTTGAACCAGATTAAGCTGTTGGTGGTATTTTTTAGTGAATGAGGGAAATTTGGCCAGGACACCGGGGAAATTCCCCTACTCTTTTCAACAAGTGCCATGGGATCTTTAACATCCACCTGAACTACCACCAATCCAGGCAGATGGGACCTCGGTTTAATGTCTCATCCGAAAGACGGCACCTCAGAAGTGTAGCACCCCTCTCATGCTGCACTGCAGTGTCAGTACTGGGATATTAATCCAAGTGCCAGATGTGGGAACTGAACCCACAGCCCTCTGATCTCCCGGCCTCAGAGGCGAGTGTGCTACCTAGTGAGCCACTGACACTGACGTTTGTTCAGGTATCTTAGATCTAGGATGGGTTGCCACTCCTCTGTCTTTTTTGGGGTAAGGAAGTACCTGGATTATAGACCTTTGCCCCAGTGTTGGGTAAGAACTCTCTCTATGACCTCTAAGGCCAGAAGAGATGAAACCTCTGCCTCTAGGGCAAGGGTCTCGGAGAGACTTGCAGGTGGAAAAGATCTGGCTCTCATCTTCGGAAATTTTTTGAAGCTGAGAACCAGTCCCTGGCTTACTACTTCCAGGACCCACTTGTCTGAAGTAACAGACACCCAGTCCTGGATGAAGTAAGCCAACCTGCCCCCTGCTGGGATAGGAAAGTCGACCCGGGCAGGCCCATCAGGGTGTCTGCTTGGCTGGGGCCTTAGGCTGAGGAGTGGCTGCAGCCCTGCTCATCCCCCTTCTGCCTGTCCCTCTGAAGAACCCCCTCAGTGAAAAGGGAGAAGAGGCCTGTGCTTGGTAGAAAGGCCTAAGAAAAGGCCTGCCCCTGCCCCTAGAATGCTGTTTTTGATGAGTTGCCTGCCTCTCCTTGGCCTGTGCACTCCTATAAGTGGTCCTATATTCCTACATCTTCTTCATGTAATTCTCTGTCTGCTCCCCAAACAGAGAATTACCTTCCACAGGGAAATCCATGGCCTTATCCTGGGTGTCCTGTGAGAGGCTAGTACATCTGAGCCAAGCCATTCTCTGAAGAGCCACAGATGTAGCCATGACTTCTGTTGACACATCATTGGAGTCCACAGCAGCATGGAACTATACCTTAGATGCCTCAATCCCATCCACAGCCACCTCCTCCAGCTCCTTGGCCAGCTGTGGGGAGGCCTGTTTAGCCAGTGCCAGTACAGTGTCCCACCTGGACTTCTGGTACCTGGCTGTATAGGCCATATAATTAGCCTGTCTGAGTCCCAAGGAGGATGCCATGTATTGCTTCTTTGCCAAGGCATCCATCCTCCTGGAGTCTTTATCTGGGGTGTGTGAAGCCAAGGGGACATTAGCCCTGTCACAGGCTGCAGCCTGCATGACGCCAACATGGCTGCATTGTTGATAGAAAAACTCCATGTCTGAACCTGATAAAGTGTACCTCTTATCCATTCTTCTATCAACAGGAGGTACAGAATTAGGAGACTTTAAAATGTTTTGCGTCTGTTTCCCAAAAGATTTGCACAAGGGAATAGACAGCATCCTGGACTCTGGGATGTCCATCATCTCTACAAAATCAGGCTCCTCTAGATCCTCTGTAGCTTCTTCCATAGGGAACTGAAGAATTTCAGCCACTTTCCTGTAAAACATATAGTGGGGTGGGGACTCAGAGAGCCTAGGAGGCGAAACACCAGAAGTTCTGTCTGGGGAGATGTGCAGTTCAATGGGCACATCCAGCTTTCTGCTCCATCATAATCATCATCTTGTTCATAATCCCCCTCCTCCTCAAATTCCAGTTCATAAAAATCTTCAGGAGCATATTCCTGAACCGGTAGAACAGACCGAACCGAGCCCCTAGCCAACGGAGTCGGATCGGTAGGAACTGGGCGAAGCGATTCAACAATCTGAATCGCTCGGGCAATCTCATCAGCGATCGGAACATGAACCTCTGGATCCGAACTGGCTGATTTGTCTTTCCTTTTCCTTTTTGTAGGAACTGATCCCTCAGGATTGGCTCTTCTCTTGCCCGAAGAAGTATCGCCTTAGTTAGAGGGTACTCCTTCGGGCTCGGTCGAAACCGAACTGGGCTGGCCATCTGGGTCTGCGGACTTCTCGACCTCCTTTTCCCTAAGTCTACCTAATCTCTTTTCCAGGGTAGACTTAGGAAAATGTTTACAAATTTGGCAGTCTGTAGTGAGGTGTTCAAACCCCAGACAATAAACATAGGTGGTGTGGGAGTTGGCCTTAGCAAAGACTTCCCCACACTCACTGCAGTGTTGAAACCCAGTGGGCCCAGTTTTTTTCTTGAGTTTCTCAGACATGGCCAGTCTAACCAAACTTACCCTTTTTTTTGGCAACAGCCACGCAAGACTCCCTTATCAGTTCCTAACCGTGTCACAGGTATTGGAAAAAAACATTTAAAATACCTTTTTTTTAGAACCAGTAAGTACCAGTAACCACTCACCAAAGAAAAGTACAAGGATTCAGTATGTAGGATCGGTTCAGCAGAACTGATTGAAAAAACTTACAATTTCCACAGTAATGAAAAACAACTATCTAGTACTCACGTTACCGCAGACAGAGCCTGAACCGACAATTTAGAACAAATTTGGAATAATTTTGGCTTAAAACCGACACTTTAACCGACTTTTGAACTGAGCTGAAGGAGAAATCTCTGGAGTGACTGTTCAGTGAGGCGGAGTAAAGAATTTGACAGTTGGGTTTCAAAGGGCTGCAGACAGAGACCTCAACCGAGCTCAAGCTCAACGTTCTATGCACTGCATAGAAAATTAACCATATACTCTCTGGGGCAGTTTAAAGGCTGGAGCTAACTACAGATTGTCAGAATACAGCAAGACTTCATGTTGTCTGAATAAGACAATATCACTGCGCAGTACTGAGTTCATATCCATTATTGGTATAGCACTCATTAAGAATCTTTTTTTTTTTTTTTTATTTAATGTATTTTATTACTTACTAGAACCATAATATCATAAGAGAAAAGAGAAGACAATGAAATAACACAGTTATAAAAGAATGTATATCATACCAGAGAATTGAGGGAGAGAAATAAAGACTCTACAAACTACACAATTAAACAAACCTGAAGTTGAATTTAACCATTTTTTCCCCTTCCCCCCTCCCATCACTTCCCCCCTCCCTACGCTGTGGTGCATGTTAATTCCTATACATATAGCTATGCAGATCATTGTGGCAAAGAAAGGAAAAGCATTTTGGGTCAAAGAATCTTATTAAATGGAAACTTTCTCCAGTTTTGATACAGACTTTATATAGGAAAAATAATCTACAAGAATATACTATTAGCAGAACAGAAAGAAGAGGTTGAATTCTCCAAGTGCCCTGAGGATAAATTTAATAACACATTAATTTTTTTGGAAAATAAAAGGCTACCAGTGTTCATATGGGACTTAGTCTGGCTCAGTCATTGTGGGAGATTGGGAGTCAAGAATAACAATAAACGTAAGTCCCTTGCTGAAAGATATTGCTTAAGGGAATCTTGTGTTCAGCTTCTGGAAACCCAGGAACGTTTATTTATAGAATGTGATTATGCAAGAAACTTTTGGGATACTCTGGCCATTAAATAGAGTGAACCTCTTTTTAAGACACTACAATATGAGGATCTCATGTTTGGAACCTGTATTCACGGGTGGGGTAAATACCATGATGAAACGTTGTACCTTATTTTTTCAGTTATTAGATACTTTTTATGTCAGTCCAGATGTGTTTGGGCCACCCAGCAGAGGATAATCTTATTTGAGGAAATGATCCATAGCATTCTTATTGCTGTACAAAATATTAGAAGTAAGGATGTTTGTATGGTTTCTGAAGTGAAATATAAAATGTTATGGGTCAACATGGAAAGATGGGATCCAGGGTAGTGGGATGTATAGCTTGTTATTTTTCTCTTCTTTGTGATACTTTATGTTGTTAGAAGTTTTCTTTTGTTTTGATCAACAGATCTTATGTCAAATTTGTATATGTATTTTGCTGTATATTTTTGTAATGTCCCTTTTTTCAAATAAAAAATGCCCCAACTCTTCTCAAGAAGTGCCATGGGATCTTTAGCATGCACCTGAACTACCACCAGAACAGGCAGATGGGACCTCGGTTTAACGTCTCATCTGAAAGACGGTACCTCCTGAGAGCAGCAATCCCCTCATGCTGCACTGCAGTGTCAGTATTGGGATATTATCCCAAGTGCCTGGTGCAGAGATAGAACCCACAGCCTTCTGATCTCCCAGCCTCAGAGGCGAGTGTGCTACCCGCTGAGCCACTGACACTGACAACTTATTTATGTTAACCAAATAGTCAAGTAGTGAATTCCAGAGTTTACTTGTTCTAATTGTGGAAAAGTTTTTTCTTTTGTTTGTGTTTACCTTTGGGATCCAAAGTTGCCTATTATGCCATCTTAGTGCTTCAGGTTTAGTTGCCCACATGAGGTTGAGCTCAATCATCTGGTTTGGGTCCTTCAAGATGTTAAAGAGCATAAGTAAATCACCTCTTGTTCTACGAAGATTTAAATCATATAGATCAAGAACTTTTAACCTTTCCTGGTATGCAAGATTATGTATGTGTGTAATTAATTTAGTCGCCCTCCTTTGAACTGACTCCATTAGCCTCAAATCTTTCTCTCGATAAGATGCCCAGAAAGATGCAGCAAAATCAATGACAGGTCTTACCTAAGTTGTGTATATTGGTAATAAACATGCCCTATTTCTATTAATGAATGATTTTTTTATTTATGCTAATAATCTATTGGCTTTTATAGCCACTTGTCTACGTTGGTCAGATGATGCTAGATCTTTATTAACAATTACCCCTAAATCTCTATCTGAATCAACAGATTTAATGGGGGACCCATCTAAATAGTAAATAGTGTTTTTTTTTCTCCCAAGGTGAATAACAGAGCACTTTTCAATATTGAATTCCATTTTATTAGTTATTGCCCAGTTTTCCATTTGGTTCAGATCTGATCGAGTTAAATCAATTTTATTTAGTGTGTAAACTTCAAAGCTTAGTTTTGTGTCATCAGCAAATTTGGAAAGCCAACACAGAATACCAGCATCCATGTCACTTACAAAAATCCCAAATAATATGGGGCCTAAAACAGAGCCTTGGGGAACACTACTTGTCACAGTGATTTCATTTGATAAATTATTAGAGACTCACACTTTCTGAGATCTATTTGTCAACCATTCTGGAATCCATCTTGTCAGATAAGAGTTAAATCTGAACTCAGTTAATTTTGCTATTAGTTGTGCAAGTGGTACCTTATCAAACGCTTTTTTAAAGTCAAACAATAGAATATCAACTGGTATACTCCTATCAATACTTCTATTGACTGGTTCATAGGAGGAAATCAAATTGAATCAAGGAGGTTATTTTCTAGACTACACTGAAGTGAATTATTACTTTTTGGACCCGTGTAAGTAACTAATATTGATTCTGCTTTTGGGGTGGGCTTTTGTTAGTTTTAACTTTAATTTGCCTGGAAGGAACTATAGCTGGGAGATATTTGCAGTCAGTTGTGACTAGACCTGTTACTTAGCCTTGTGAAATAGGTGTCTGAAAGGAAGGAAGGCACTCCCCTGGGTGGAGGGTAAGAGTTGTAGGTGATTGTTTCTGGACAGCATAGGTTTACTCCACCCACCTTTCCCTCACCCCACCCATGCCAAGCGCACAACTTCCTTTATAGCAGGGTCTCTGACATCACTTCCTCAAAACTGCTAACAATATTCACCTGTTCATATCCTTAAAGGCACAGCACACTGAATAGGGGGTAGAGACACTGACAAGCTTGCACACACTAAAACAAGAACAAAAACCAAAAAAGCATCTGTAACAGGAAGGGACACAGACATGTGGGGAGTGGTGCAATGCACTGGCTGTGGAGCAGCAGTCTTCTGGGAGACATTCTGGAAACTGCATTGCTGCCCTATTTGCAGGCACCTCTAGTCTGAGGGAGGAGGTTGTTCATCTCCATGCTGACCTGGCAAGGATTCAGGAAACCTGCTCCCCCACCCAGGGACCACCCAGGCCACCACCACTACCTCAGAGGTTGCCAAGAAAGAGGAGTGGTTGGACCACAGTGAGCTCAGGGAGGGTGAGAGTGGTGGAACAGAGGCACATCCCTTCACTTGTGCCTCTCCACAATTCATTCGCCACTCTGGTGAAGCGTGGTTCCTCTATGGAGGCACCTGCAGTGGAGACAAAGGAGGATGCTGGAAACCTCCACAATGGAGACCCATAGGAGGGTGGCCCAGGACCCCACAGGGGAAGGAAACAACTCCTGGTGCGGGACTCAATTGTTAGGGGGTAGAACTGGGGAAGGGAGGGGAAAGGGAGGTAAGGTGCCTGCCCAGCGCCAAGGCTTGGAGGGACAGGAAACTAATCCTCAGGATTGTGGGAGCAGCGGCAAGGGGGAGGGAGCTGGATGTCATTATCCAACTAGGGATGAATGACCTGGCTCAGAATGAGATCAGAGCAGTGCAACAGGAGTTTGTGGAGTTGGGGAGGGGCCTTAGACAAGTAGCACACATGGTAACTTTCTCGGAAGTGCTACCTGTCTATGGCATGGATGAGGCTAGGGCACTCCACACCATGGGATTCAATGACTGGTTGAAAAGTTGGTGCAGAGCTCAGGGATTTGGCTTCACTGGAGACTGGGGCTCCACCTAGAGGGATGCAGGCCTATACAGGCGTGATGGTCTGCATCTATCTGGGAGGGGAACAAGGATCCTAGGTTATAGGTTTAAATGCTTCAGTGGCAAGAATTTAAACTAGCCAAGGGGCGAGGCACTGAAGAGGAGGAGAAGGGAAATCCTAGCCCCCCCCAAAATCAGGGTAATTAGTGAGGTAAACACCAAAGTAGAGCAGTCAATAGGTAGAAGGGCATGGGTAAATGGAGAAAAAGACAAAGGCAGTAGAGACAGGGATGGGCCAAAAAGAAATAAAGCCTTAAAAAATGAAGGGTAATGAGTACCAATGCCCATAATCTAGGTAAAAAGCTCCCTGAAATAGTGGTCTTGATGGAAGAGGGATGCCTGGATATTGCGGCAGTCACATAAACATGGTACACAGAGAACCATGACTGGGATGTCAACATACCAGGGTACACAATCTACAGGAGGGACAGGGAGGGAAGAAGAGGAGGAGGAGTAGTTCTCTATGTAAGGGAAGGGATAAAAGCAACAGAACTAAAGGGTAAACAGGGAGGAGAGGAGGCACTGTGGGTCAACCTGGAGACTGGAAATGGCTCTACAATCCGCACAGGGGTTGTATTCAGACCCCCATCTCAGGGGGAGGAAATGGACAAGGAAATGATAGAAGGCATCCTTGGGATGGCAGAGAAAGGGGAGATATTGCTGATGGGGGACCTGAAAATGCCAGATGTTGACTGGAGCACCTTTGCTGCAGCCACATCCAAGAGAAGGGCCATTCTCGATGCCCTACAGGGGGCATGCCCCAGACAGCTAGTTTCAGAACCCACTCAGGAGAGAGCAATCTTAGACCTGGTACTCTCAAATGGGGATGGAGAGAGGATCTCTGATCCTGAAGTGGGTAGCCATCTGGGAACAAGCGACCACCAAACAGTGTGGTTCATGATAAACTTAGCTGTATAGTCAAACCACACAAAAGTGAAGGTACTGGACTTCAGGAGGGCTGATTTTGTCAAAATGGGAGAGTGCCTCAGAAAAGCACTAGCACACAGGCAAGAAGGTGGGGTGGAGCAACAGTGAGGAAACATCAAAACCGCCATCACAGAGGCAACAAGTCTTTGTGTGAAGCAAATAAACAAATCAAAAAGAAAGAAAAAAACACTATGGTTCTCAAAAGAAGTAGCGGGCAAGGTAAGGGAAAAAAGATAGCATTCAGAAAGTATAAGGAAACACAGAAGGAGCAGGACAGAGAACTGTACCAGTTAAAGCAGATGAAAGTGGGTAAGGCAGTCAGAATAGCAAAGGCCCAAACCGAGGAAAAGATAGCTAAGTCGGTTAAGAAGGGGATAAAACCTTTTATAGGTACATTAGGGAGCAAAGAAAGACTAAGGCAGGGATACTGAGACTGAACAAAGAGGAAGGTGGTTGGGCAGACAGCAACAGTGAAAAAGCAGGGATACTGAATGAATACTTCTGCTCAGTATTCACAATGGAAAAGCAGGGGGAAATACCTAATCCGGTCAATAGAAGCACTCTGGATAGGGGGGTTGATATTAGTCCTTTCACAGAAGAAAAGATTCTGAAAGAACTCTTAAAACTGAAGGTGGATAAAGCAATGGGGCCTGATGGGATTCACCCCAGAATTTTAAAAGAACTAAGGGAAGAACTACTAACACCACTGACTACCCTTTTTAATAAATCATGGGAGGATGGGGTGGTACCTGAGGTCTGGAGGAGGGCGGATGTGATTCCCCTTCACAAAAGTGGGAGCAAGACAGAGGCAGGAAACTACAGACCTGTCAGTTTGACCTCAGTGGTAGGAAAATGATGGAATCACTTCTGAAAGAAAGAATTATTGAGTACCTAGAGGCCAGTGGGGCACAGGACTCAAGGCAGCATGGCTTCACAGCGGGAAGGTCATGTCAGACAAATCTAATTGATTTCTTTGACTGGGTGACCAAAGTGGTAGACCAGGGAGGGACTGTGGACATGGCCTACCTAGCCTTTAGCAAGGCATCTGACACAGTCCCGCACAAAAGATTAATAAACAAATTAGCCAGCCTGGAAGTAGGTCCTAGGGTGGTAGCCTGGGTAAAACACTGGTTGGACAACAGGACACAGCGGGTAATAGTAAATGGAGTCCACAGTGAAGAAAGGAGGGTTACTAGTGGGGTACCGGAGGGTTCAGTACTGGGGCCGGTCCTTTTTAATGTCTTTATAAGTGACATTGCTGAGGGACTGGAAGGGAAAGTATGTCTCTTTGCAGATGACACAAAGATCTGCAACAGGGTTGATACACAAGGTGGGGTGGAAAGGATGAAAAGGGACTTGGCAAGGTTGGAGGAATGGTCAAATGTATGGCAGCTTAGATTCAATGCAAAGAAGTGCAAAGTAATGCACCTGGGAAACAAAAACCCAGGGAAGAGTACACAATGGGGGGTGAGATACTGACAACAACAAAATGGAAAGGGACCTGGGGGCAGTCATATCAGATGACCTAAAGGTGGGCCAGCAATGTGAGCAGGCAGTAAGGAGGGCTGGGGGGATACTGGGATGCATAGAGAGAGGCATCACCAGTAGAAAACAGGAAGTTGTTGGCCCTCTGTACAGACAATTGGTAAGGCCACATCTGAGAATACTGTGTAATAGTTCCGGAGACCCCATTCCGCAAAGACATAGACAGGTGGGTGGAGGATGTCCAGAGGAGGGACCAAAATGATGCAGGGCCTGCATCAGAAGACATATGAAGAAAGACTAAAGGAACTAAAGATGTATAGCCTCGAGAAAAGAAGGGAGAGGGGGGACATGATAGAAACTTTCAAATACCTCAAGGGAATCAACAAAGTCCAAGAGGGTAGCATCTTTCAGAAAAAGAGATGTGCAAAAACAAGGGGGCACAATTTGAAGATAGAGGGGGGATGGCTCAGAGGTAACATGAGGAAGTATTTCTTCACAGAGAGAGTTGTGGATACATGGAACAGCCTTTCTGAGGAGGTTGTAGAGTCAAAAACAGTTGGGGAATTCAAGAATGCATGAGACAGACATAAGGCAATTCTAGTGGGGGGTAGGAGGGAGTAGGCTGTTGGTTAACTAGGATCTGCAGCTTATCCATTAGGTAGGGAAATGGGCAGACTAGGTGGGCCAAGTGGTCCTTATCTGCCATCAGATTCTATGTTTCTATGATGGTGCATGACTTTCCCTTATTAAAACCATGTTGATTTGGGTCATTCAAGTTTTTAACAGATATTTCCTTCTCCGTTCTGCCCTTTAATATTTTCCCCATACACTTACATATAATCGAAGTGAGACTAATTGGTCTGTAGTGGTTTGTCATACTCTTATCGCCCTTTTTATAAATTGGCACCACAATTGCATTTTTCCAATCAGATGGAATCTCACTGGTTAACAATGATTTGTTAAACAAGATGTGAGTGGTATAATTAATTCATTTACTGTCTCTCTCGCAAATTTTGCGTTTATGTAGTCTGGTCCTGGGGATGATTTTTCTTTAACCTCCTTTAGTACTGTAAATACTTCATTTTCTAAAATTGGGTTATATATTTCATCTTGTTTGATTTTTGGGGATGACTGTAGATCTGATACAGAAAAAACTGAACCAAAAAAGGTGTTTAGTGAATTCACCATATCAATGGGATTATTTATTTCTTGATTATTTTCATGGATGGGCCTGACTTGGGCTTTTGACTTTGTATTCTTGTTAATATAAGCATTGAAGGCTTTTGGATCCTTTCTAACAGTTCATTTAAATTCTAGTTTGCTTTTTTTTTGTCTGATTGTTTGATTTTTTGGGGGTTAATTTTAATAGTCTTTTATATCTGATTGTATTGTTCTCATCCAGTTTTCTTCTATATTAAGCATGTGCCCTTTCTTTTCTTTTAATACATCTACGAACCATGTTGGCTAACCATGGCGGTATTATACCCTTAGAGTTGGTGTACTGTTTACTGGGAATGAATTTTCTTCTAAATTCTGAATAGCTGATTTTATTTTTATCCAGCATTTCTCAGAAGAGCAGGTGTCTAACATATTATTCCAATCAATAGATTTGAATACACTATGGATGTTTTTATAGTTCTTTTTAGACTGTAACAAGAATGGACCGTTGTAGGGAAAAAAGCTGTATATTGTTTATTGACACTGAATAGAACACTGTTGTGATCACTGTTACCTAGTGGTGGCAGTAATGAAATATTAGAAATCTTGTGTGGGATGTTTGTTAGAATAAGATCAAGAATATTATGTCCCCTGGTTGGTTCCGATACAAGCTGCTCCATTCCGCACTTTAGCATTATTTCCAAGAAGGAGGATTCCTGACTGGTGGATACATTATAAGAGACCCAGTCAATACCGGGAGATATAGGTCTCCTAGTATGATCAAGTTTTTATGTTCTGACAAGGCAGTAACAATGGCTTTAAGTTCTTGATCATAGCCAGTGTTAGCAGATGGAGGCCTTTAGAAATTATCTAGTATTAAATTACTTCCATTCAGACTCTTTATTTAGACACACACACATCCAACTGTATCAGAATCTATTGATAATGCAACAGATTCTAATCGATTTGTGACATAAATATACATACATACTCCTCCTCCTCCCCTTCTACCTCTTCTACTCCTGTTATATAATGAAAATCCTGGGATATGACTGGACCAATCACTAGTTTTGTCCAGCCATGTTTCGGTCAAAGCCACAATATCTATATCATGAAGTTGAATGACCATTTGAAGTTCATGGTTTTTTATCAGGTTTAAGCTTCTGGCATTGGTGGAAAGAATCTTTAATTATTTGCCTCGGTTTGTGTTACTCAATCTACCATAGGTATGGACCCTATGCTCCCAAGCTTTCAGTTTAAACAATTACTAATGTACATATTTATAAATTCTCCCCAAAGAGAATTCCCCCTTTTGCTTAGATGCAACCCATCTCAGCAATAAAGGCTATGATTATCCACAAACTCTTCCCAGTGGGTTATGCAGGCAATTTACTTATTTAATGTCTATGTTCTCAGTCACTCATTGCAGGTTTTAATTTTGGAGGTTCTTGTTATGTTCGCTCTTGGGATGGGTAAAATTTCGGATATGCATATTTGACATTCATATTGCTTTATTGTACTAATTAAGGAGAGGAAATCAGCTTTCATGTCCTCCTAGGTAATATTTCCTATATTATTTGTGCCCATATGTACTACCACCAGTGGGTTAGGGCCTGAAATGGGTAGAATATTTTTAGCCATTACTTCAATATCTTTAATTTTAGCTCCTCTAAAGTTAGAGCAGGTGTGGTTAGCTTTGTCTCCATTACAAATGATCCAATCAATGTATTTTACAATGGAGTCTCCAAGGACTACTACTTGTCTTACTTCACTTGCTTGACTTGATTCTACAGGTGGATCTATTGCCATATTTACCACTGTAGTGGAATCACTGTTAGGTGGCCTCTCATGTGTAATTAGCTTAATGGGTGAAGGTGTAGTTGGATTGGGACATGTTATATTTTTCATCTCGGTACCTAGTGTTACAATGATTAAATTTTGGGGTGGTACATCCTGATTATTGGGTTTACTGATATTTTGGGGTGGTAAATCCTGATTATTGGGTTCACTGTGTCCATTCACTGTTTGTACAGCTGTGTAATCAAGGGTTGTTGCTCCCAAAGTTTCTCCCAGAGGTTCTTGGTCTGAGACTCCTTGTAAGGGTAGATTGCTGTCAGGATCCAAATTACTTACGGGTTCATACATACTGTGCTGTGGTATTAAAAAATTAATTGCCCTTCACCCCTTTTTGTGAGAACATTTCCTTATGACTGGGGACGAATCAGAATCCTCATCACTTTTGGCCTCCCTACTACATTTTAATAAGGCATCCATGGGATTATTGGGTTGTGTTATTAGAACTTGGACTACAGTTTGTATAGAAGCAGATCTTATTTGCTTAATATTAGCTGTTTCCTTATTTTCTAGTTTAACGTTCCAGATCCAGGATCTTGGCTTTCAGTCTGTTTATTTCCTGACACTGTTTACATTTAATTCCATCTGATTCATTATTGTCATGAATAGAAAAGCTGTTATGACATTGCAATTTCTCCAGAGCTTAATGTAACAAATCCCTCATCGGTATTCATTTTTTAATAATTGTTTAAGCTAAATGAAGAATAAAATCTAGGCCTTAATTTTACTGTACCTCTGCTTAGTCATAGGATTTTAATGCTGATCCACACTATCCACACTATTCTTGCTTGACATGCAAGACACATGCACAGACATGCGTGTCTCTGTGTGCATTTCGGTGCACGGCGACTGCGTGCCCTGATCGAGCTCGCCCCACTCACTCGGGGCAAGCTGTTTGTAGCATGGGATCCAGAAGTATCTTCGAGTCACGTGACCTCCTGCCTACCCTGCACAGACCCAGAACAGAAATAAAACCTGCCTAACATGAGCTAATTATGAGAACTACAGTCCTCACAGCCCTTTGCAGACATACGCAATTTAAAATGTCAGTCCCTCTGTTGTTTCTGGTGTGAAATGGGAAGGCTGTAGTTTGTTCCGAGTACTGTTGAACTATAGCTCCCAGGTCACTTCCTCTAGCAGTCTCTGTTGCTAGGTACCCCTTGCAGCCTAAGAAATGTTTCCAGCATTTTGCTCAGTTCCAAGTGAATGCTCTCTTCCTCTGTCAGTACTGTCTCACTGGTAAATGCAGTCCCACAACACAGCACAACAGGAGGTCCCTTACTACAGTCCTTGGGTGCCACATGTTGAAACATTGCAGGCCTGTAGATGATGACCCTGTGAACCCACATCCGTTACACATGGAAAAGGTGCTGTCCCACATAAAGAAGGCACTGTCTCACATTTTCCAGCATTTGGAGTGTCAGTGTCCCACCATTTCAGTGACAAATAGCTGAGAGATACTGTACAGAACACACTGCCTATGTTGGATTCCTGTTTTCATTATTGGGCTTCATTAAATAAGCAAGCAAGTAAGTAAAAGTTTAATTTATCGTGGCTCTGCACAGAGCCCCTGGATTGCTAGGGCCGTCATGTTCCTGTAAGACTGGTTTAGCATACAGCACAGATTCCGTAAATCTCCATAGACTTTGATTTATTTTGACACTTCCTTTACTGAGATCACATTCAACAGCATTATCTCAGATTTCATTTCAGTGCTCCAGCAGGCACTCCAGCATAGTGAGGCCAGAATTTCACCACATGCAGTCTCCTTCTTCAGCGTGTACAGGCTGGGTGATGAAAAATGATTAGTGCAACAACTTTTTTCCAGCAGTCCTACTTAGGTGCCTTAACAGGCAGGCCTGGCAGTGATGTCCTTAGTGTCCTACTAGGTGAGTTAACTCACACGGTTTCCTATGGCTGCCATTAAATATGCCTGACCAAACACTGCTTTCATATTCAGCCCACCAAACACAGCAAGCACAGCACACATTTAGATGGTCATTCTGGTCTGGAGACTGCTACTCACTCCCCTATGCTACCAGAGTTTTTATATAAACACTATGGGAGCTCCCCTCATGTCAGTTTCTGAGTACCCAGGGTTGGACTTATGCAGGTCAGAAGATGTTGCCTCAGGTTGACTGGCAGTAGTGCACTTTGGATTTAAGGAGCAACTTGCTTAATATAACAACCTCCCAAAGGCCATGCAATCATGTAAATGGCAGTGAACCTCCAACAAAGAAGTATTTGTAGATCCTGGTCCAGTGGCCAGATGCACAGAACAAATTCCCAACAATAGTGTAGTTCCTTGTGAAGCAGGGCTAGCACTGTTTTTACTTATATTTCCCCAACTGGATGGCTCCTTCTATACTACAGGCCTCAGGAACTCCTATCACCCATGGTCCGCTGAATCAACTGTGCCCTAAACTCTGACTCACTTAGGAAGCCTTATGGATAGGTGAAACACTGGGTAAACTCTGCTGTGGTGAACTGTATCCTGAGGCATTGTTAAGCACGAATAAAATTTCAACTAAAATTTACAGCCTCATGTGAATTCCACTGGAGTACAACATTTTGGAGTCTCCTGTAGGTTCGGTTAGCTCTCTACTCTCCGACTGATGGGGCCCTGTACTGACCTTAATGTCCCAGATGTCAAACCCTCAGGGCAGTGGCAACCTGACACCTGGCTGTAGTGCCTGCTATAGGACCTGGACCAGCAGCCCTGGATTCAGTTTATTTACTACCCGCTGTCTCTTCAGCATTGTCACCATGCTGATTATCAGACAAATGCCACTCCTTTCCTCATAAGGGCTCAGAAGCTTTCTTCACCTTGCATCTCAAACATGCATGTCCTGAAATGATGTAGCTCAAACTCTCTTAAGCCAGCAAGTTGTGTTCCTGTGAGATCTGTCCTAGATCTGCCTGCCCCCAACACTGTCAACTTCTTACAGTCACAACTTGGGATAAACTCATATTGGTCCTATAGGCTCTCACTGAAGCAGCTTAACATCCCATTGGCCAAGAAAAGGGTATCAGAATTTAAATCCATCCTCAGCCAGAGGCCTTAAGGAGCTTTATGTTTGGACCTCTCCAACTGGCTATCCTGCAGGGTCAAACAGTAACAAAGATGGAAGCAGCTAGTCCTAGGACACTGGCCCCAATCTTCGCTACTCTGAGGGCTCCCACCCTCAGTCACAACTCCACCCCTTGCACATGGTACTGACTGACACAGTGCCACTGGTTTAATAGCAGGGGTGTGTGATGTCCTCTGGTTGTGTTGGGGTGGCATTTGAAGCAGTCCTCTGTCAGCTGCTACCATCCCAATGGTGCAGGAGTTGTGGATGAACTGCAGCTACTTCTGGGACCTGTTAGCTCCTGCCAGTCCCCCAATCATCCGGTCCAGGTCCTAGAAGCCAGAGAAGGCAAAAGTGAAGAAGCAGTCAACCTAGTCCTGGCCAAGGAACCCAGACAAACCCCAAACATTGAGTAGGTGTTACAGGAAGAAGAAGCAAATAAAAGAGAAATGGTCAGTACATACTGTGCCATGTCTATGTTGCTAAACAATTTCCCCATCCTTTCCATTTTTCTGGGCAAAAACACTGCAATGGTGATAGCATTAATGATATTTGCTGACTGTAAACCGTGATAAATCTGAAGCATAGGGAAATTGGTGTCAGCTGCTCATCAAACTTTTATAGACCATTTCATGAATCTTCTCAGCGTGTTGTCATTTGATAAAGTGGTGTATGCATAATGCAGCTTGTATGCAGGCAGTGGCTGTAACAGGTGATTTGCCACTGCTGCTTCTGCTGCCACTAGAGCTTTGGGAATGAGCAGGAGAAAGAAAGAGAGAATAAAAGGAAAGAAATGCAGACATATATACTGTAGTAATTAGTAATTTAATCACAGGTCAGCTGTACATACAGTATAGAGATATGTACTTTATCTACCATTATGAAAGCATGGGGCACAGACTGGCACATTGCTTCACATCACAGATGATAGTTGTTGAGAATTATGTCCTAATAATGATGTGTTACATAGGCATAACCACTTGCAAGAGGACCTTATAGCAACAAGTTTTACACTGTCCACAAATACATGGGCCAGTATGCTTTGGTCTGAATTTAGTCATCGGCTATAGTTAACTTTCATGCCCCAAGATGGTTTGTTCATATCTCTGGACCATTTTAAAGTACTCCACAAATAAACATTTGTTACTCAGTTGCCTGAGTGGGTTTTGGTGACTGTTTTATTTTGATATTTATTGGGGGTAGATATCCTTTTAAGCCTAATTTCTAACCTCAAACAGAATATGGTCCTCTGGACTGGACCTAGAATTGAGAAGAGAGTTGGAATTGTTCGCCCATCCTATAACCATCATTTGTGCCGCTCAGTTGATAATGGGTAGTTGGGAGTCTCTGTAGATCCTTAGTACAGGTGATATGGCTTTTCAAGACCTGCCTCACTTCATCAAAATCATAAAGATCGGAGGTTAGACCAGGCCGGCCTTCTGTTTTACATCAGTTGCCATCTTTCCATTTTGTTTAAATAATCTTCTTTCATTTTCGCACTGTATTGTCATCCCCAATACCTTGTGCCCTCTGTTGGTATATGATATTATCCAATGATTAACAGTGGGGTGGAAATCTCATAGCTTTCCTTCCAACAGTGCTCAGCCAGCATTGGCTAATATTCAGTGACATAAAACAACTTAGTAGTGCCAAGATTAAATTACTCCACCATTCTGTAGTTCAAAAATGGTTTGGGCCAAAGCATCATTATCAGCCAGCACAAGATATAAGTAATAAGCCATAACAGAGTGTGCAGTATAGAATTTTAATGCATGCCCCAGGTGTATAGTAAGGCACAAGGCTAAAGGTGAAGTTTCCTTATATCCCTGGGAAGTGCATTAAAATTCTATAATGTACACCCGGGGGGGGGCTTATTACACTTATAAAATGTCTCTAAGTAGTTTTTTGGGGGGAAGAAAATGATATTTGGCACCTAACTGTGCATTTATAGAGATTTAATGCATGGTCAGGTGACGTTTTTCAGCCAAATAAATTTCTATAATTTTTCTTGCCATTTTATAAAAGTTACTAAATTATTTAGTAGCAAATCTACTGCAATATTGTATTTTATTATACATTAATAGTGATGGTGTTCCTGTTACTTTATAATCTGTGTTATTCATCAATTTAATCAACATATGATTTCATTCATTCATTTTTATACCTGATTATTTAGTAAAGCATTTTCTGATATACTGTGCTGTATGAAAGATGCAACAGAAAATTAAATTGTATTGCTATAATTAAAAGTTTGTTATAACTTCATTGCCTACAAAATGGTTATTAAGGCAAATACAGTGGGCAGTATTTTAAAAGGAATCTGCCCAAGATGTGTTTGCTGCTATTTATAAAGCAGAAATGCTATCAAACCTGTTAGATCACAGATAAGGTGGACTAAGAGCATCAAAAAACATAAGCTATTGTGTCCAGTTTGGACACAACTGTTACATCTGTTTTCTGCCACAAATTGTGACTTTCTGTCATAATCAGACACAACTTCTGAAAATAACAGCAGAGATCTGATCTGAGTTTTTCGAGCCAGGGTAACTGAGTCATTGTCACATCTAAGGGTCATCTTTATCAGACATGGTACCCTATAAAATGCATCCATACAAGTTTAGTGCACTTGTGTGGGGGATAAAAGTGTCCTCTGTTTTGAAGTGACCTTATGGCTGGACAATTGTTTTCCTTTTGCAAGATAATATCACATTTACTGCTGTTTCCTGGATGGAAAAAGCAAAACACTCAATACTGTTAAGGTCTCAAATCTGGAGGACTTGCTGTTCCATATTAACGTCATCTTTTACAGTATATCAAATAATGAGAACACATCTGCAGGGTGCACCCTTGTTCCCAAGAAAGGGGATTAATCAGTCCCTTAACTTGCAGTATGTTGTGCTATGCACAATGGGAGTCACAAGACTTCTCTGCACAGGCTCTGAATATATTGTAACCTCACATGGAAGGGTGGAATCACTATAAAAATGGCCTGCAGTGTCATGCTCAAAGCATGGTGGCCCATACAAATACCATCATGCAGTTTTGTGACATCCTCTTTAAGTCAAACTGTTACAGTAGTTGTAGAGGTACAGCAAAACAGTGACTGCATCACTGTGAGATCTGAAGACAAACAGTTCTATCAACTATCCTTATTTTCAGCTTGGTACATCTCATTAGTGGATACTTTATCACAAACCTACTATGTTGGACATTTTCATGCAGCATGGATGGATCTTTTTTATTTCATAATACGTATACCTGCAAGATGAACTGAAGGTGTTCTATTATGGTTACATTGTTTTTCTCCTGGTACTTCAAATATGGATGTTAACTTTGAAGGACCAGCATTTGACTTTATCATTTTCTGTATTTATGGCTTTTTTTGAATAAAGATGAGTTAGAAAGAAAAAAGCTCAGTAGACCCCCACCCCACCCCGTGACTAAGTCAGACTTTTATGTAGGGCCAACAATTGGTGCTATCAAAAGGAGCACCTGTTTACAGAATGTTTGTGCAGCCACCAACTGCAAATGGCATTCTGGTTATTTTTTTTTTTAAACAAAATACTGTCCATGCATGTAATTTGACACCCCCATCTGAAAGCTAAGTGACCCAGCTAGGTAAACTGGAAGAGGGCTGAGTTTTCAAACCTCCTGATGGATGGACTTCGATTTAAATGGTTTTAAAGGAAGTTAGCATGTGGCAGCGCCCCTATCAGGGGGGATCCTTATGACACATCTAAGCTGTGTCAGAGTACTGCCCACCAGGAAATCCAAATCCTTTTGAGGTCTCTCCTGCAAAATGTTTGTTATTCTTGTTCTTTGGCTGTAGTATGTTCAAATGTAGTCTGAAAATATTTTTGTACAATCAGGCTTTTCAAAGCTACAATAAGTGTGCCTCTCCATCTTACTTTACAGGTGAGGTGGTATTTATGCAAGCAGTAACACATAACGAAGTGTGAGTAACATGCTGATAAAAGCACGCCCAGGGGTGTACTAAGGTTCAAGGCACTTGCGCCGAGTGCCTTATGCCCCTGGGTGTGCTCTTATCAGCATGTAACCTACACCCCGGAGTGTGTTGTTGCGCTTATAAAATGGGTTGTAGGTAATTATAGAAAAAGAAAAGAAAGTGAGATATAGTAAAATATAGATTTCACTCAGGCACATACTGTAGTAAAAGAATAGTAAAAAAATAGTCCCTTACAAAGGTCTTCCTATGTATTCATAAGGTAGAAAACTATAAAAATATTATACATCGTATGTAAGGTTGTTCTGTCTCCCTTCCCCCCCCAAAACCTTGTTCATTTTAAGGTTTTCTTATTTTGTTTGTTTTTTGTTGCTTTGCCGCTTTCTTCATAGCAAGCATGTCTGTTTGCGGCCACCGTCTGGAGCACTTTCAATTTTTTACATATTTAAAACTGTGAGTACCAGTGTGTTTCGAGATTTTTTTATGTTTATTTTACTGCTTTTGTTTTAGAGTTGTATTTATGGAGAGGGGACTGGACTTGCTAAAGATAAGCCGATAACTGTTACCGAGCGGCTCTGTGAAGAAAGGAGATCACGCTCGTGTCATGAGCTGGAGGTTTGTTTAGTTTTTAAATATTTATCTTTCTGCTGCTATGTAGTTTTGGTAGACAATTGTAAGCTTGATTGAGTCTGTCAAGAGCAGGGATTTTCGGATCAAGCACGTCACTTGTGATTTCTGTGTCTGTCCCACGGTTTTCCGACTGACGGTGCTGTCTTGCCGTGACTGTTAGCCGAGCACTTTTGGTGGAACAGCAGTGGCACATAATGATTTGGATCTGTACTGCGTCTTTCTTGGCACAAGTAGTGCCCGTTGAAGAAATACATGCTGATAAGGACACGGCTGGAAATGCTTTCCAACCAATCAGCATTTAGGATTTTTTTTATCCATTTTATAAACTAGATTACTGTATTGCTAGTATATTTGTGTTTATTAATCTGGCTTTCTGTTTATATTTCTTGTATTTGTTATTTAAGTGTCCTGATCCTTGGATGGACAGTACACTATATAAAAATAAAGATAGCAGTTATGGAGGCTTAGGACTGGACTATGGGCAAGTGTAAATAGTGTAGCATGGCATAGTGGTATGCTATGCTATTTGCTATACTTTAGCTGACATGTTTGTAATGGTTCTTTCATCAATTTGCTTGAATTGGGGGGGGGGGTGCTTCCCCAACACCCCACACTTTAAATTTAAAAGAAAATGTGGTATGTAGGTGACTGAGCCCCTCAACACAAACAAATTGATAAAAGAAGCATTACAACCATTCCAGCTAACCCTAAATAGAGCATATAGCACAGCATACATCATAACAACAGTTAGGCTGGTCCATTGTTCTTCATCAGTGCCAATAAAACTGCATACCTACAGCACCTTAATATATAACTCTCCCACCCATGGTAACAGGGGACCTAATACCATGCAATACAATACCCCACACACCACAATGCAATCCTATAGCACAGAAGTAGAAAGAAAGGTTACATTTACTGTAACTGAAGTTCTTCCAGAATATTTTCTCCATAGAGTAACACTCTTTTGTCTAAGCTGGAGGTGTTAGGACCCCATGGGAGAAAATCTTTTGGCCAGAGGGCCAGCACCAGCTACTGGCTTAAGGTGCCTGCAGGATATTGTGTGGTGATGCACAACTGCCAATAACCATGGTTGGCCCCCTTGCCTACCTCAGTTTTGTTCACTGGGAGAGTGAGAAAAGTGGCTGCAAGCTATGCTTGCAGGACAGATCAGCATAAGGGGATAGGAAAGGGATACTGTATAGCAAGAAAAGAAAAAACTGAATAACCCCACTACAACCTATAAAGGGAGGAGATCAGAAGAGAGATTTTAAATATATACTTTAAAAGTAGCTGTTTTCATACAAAGTAATTTTAGCTCACAGACAAATTCATCCATGACTGCATACATTTAATTTAACATTGTCATTAGCACCACAATCAATATAATAGAAAAAGTGTTAATAGGGCTAATTAGTAATTTTATTTTAGTGAATTTTGACAGTGACCAGTTCTAGTTTTACAGTATATGTAAAGATTTTACATATATATATATATATATATATATATATATATATATATATATATGTGTATTTATTCAACATATGTGTGAGGATAAACAGCAAGATAAAAAGTGATATCTTGACCCACTGTGGAAGATAATATTATCTTGCACAGTACCTATACGTCATCCTGTTATCTTTCTTTGTTGCCATACATTATTCCTATCAGAATTCCCTGCACAGCTGAAACTGCCAATGCAATTGCTTCAAAAGAGAAAGTATTTGAATCGTGTGGCTCTGACACTCACCTTTTCTCTCAGTACTTCAGTTTAAATAATTCTTTAGCAAGTTACCGCTGTGACTGGGACCCCTATACAATCGTCATCTTAAGCTCCAATAGCTGCCCCACAGAGACCACCACTGAACTTCCACGGTAGCCAATGCCACACATGTGACCTTTGACCTCCACACCCTCCAGTGCTGCAGCTATCAGTTACACCTGCAAGCAGCGGGGTTTCTTACAGACCTGCAAGCAGCAGAGATTTGAATTCACACACACACACACGGATATTTCTCCTGCACCTAATTTCACTCCCACCTGCACGCACACCTGCCTGCCACGCTTCCTCCAGCCCACACCTCTGATTACCTCCCTCCCTCCTTCCCACCTTTTTCACTCATTTTTAACATACACCATAACAGCAGTCTAAACAAATCTGAACCACAAAAAAAAGGACACAGTCAACCAACTGCACTCCGCACCAGCACACTGATCTCTGTTCCTCTCCATTTTTTATACATTAACAATAAAATAACGCAAAACAAAAAGCTACAAAAAACATCATCCATACTGTCTCTTTACCATAAAGTAACATAATCAGCTCTGGTGACATCTAGAAGGGGAAATTAAAACTGCAACCTATATTACCTATTGTAGCTAACTAGCTACCCCTTTCTTAATTGGCATGGTGGTAAAAATAAAAAATTTGATCCTCACACATAAGTTGTATGAACAGAACATGACATGACATGACCTGACTGAAGATATCATATTTATCTTCATTTAAGGTCACTGATATTAAGGTATCTCACTTGTGGCTTTGCCACTCAATATCAATGACCTCTCATGTATATAAATATGATATATTCAGTCAGGTCATGTCATCATAGGATCGTAGGATTTTCAAGTTCAGTAGCATTAGTCATAATGACTTGGATAGCCCTAAGCCTATCTCAGCAATCCCTTATTAGTTAGGAATGTATCTAAGGCATTCTTAAATTGGTTCATATCTGGGCTGTGAAGTACCTCCATTGCTAAACAGTTCCACATGGAGATCACTCTCTGGTTAATCCATGCCCCCTTATGGGTTTTCTTGTAAAGATAAGCTCTATATTCTAGGCACAAATCCCCCCTCATCCTGTTGTATTCCAGAGAGTACAGTCACATATCGCCTATCTAGCCGATAGAGAGATAGATAGGTAGAAAGGATATGCCACGGCCCTAGTGAAAATATCACAGATATTTTTTCTGAGTGCACTTATCCTCATGTTATCACAAGTGGCAAAGCCATAAGTGATATTAAAATGTCAAACTGCATGAGGGAAAATATTAGTTAGGACCATAGAATATTTGATTTCTGCCATTCCTTTTGTTATACTACAGCAAGAACAAAATCCTGCATCCAGATTGTTAATTGTCACCTTTTGCTTTGTTGCTGATAGATCAGCGACCACTTTCAACTGTGAATTAAGGGAACAAACCTTCACTGCCCCTATGGGATAAATGGACCTGAGTGAGAATAACACAGATATTTTTACTTTAGGTCCCAGGGTGTCAAAAATGTCATGGATGTTTGCCACTTTTTATCCTCACAGGCATGGAATATATACAGTATATATGTGTAAAGTGGTGTCTGATCAGTTCTGACTCCTTATTGGTATGGATTCTGTCACATGGCACTGCATTAACCTAGAATACACTCTTCCACAGAAGACATGGCAGGGGATGCATTAATCAACAGCACAAACAGTCTTGGTCACAAAAGACAATATGCTAATTACATATCCTCAGGGTTAAAAAAGTCCCAGTACAAATCAAATAACACAGAACATCACAAACAAATTATGCAAATAAAAAAAAAAAAACATTCCCCCCCCCCAACAACAACACTGCTCAGGAATCACAATTCATAAAGGAAATCCATCCAATCACTTTGAAAAAACATACAGTGGTTTCTACTCACAAATTAAAATTAAAAAAGTCTATTTGCTGTTCAAACAAGAAAAATAGTTTAATTGGTTCACTGCCCTTGGATGTTTGTTAAATGGCAAGATAATTTCACAGACATGGCCCTATGCCATACAGTGTACATTGTCACCTTTTTGTCAAACCAGAGGTGAAACCAAGAAAGCTGGTTCCACTTTCAACTTGTGGATCACTAGAGGAGACTTTGACCTTGTGACAAAAAATATACATGGGGGTAGGTTTGGTCAGGTGATTGGGGACACCTGACACAAGTTTAATCCTAAACACCCAGCAAGTATTAGACATCAAGGAGATCTGTGCATGGAGCTAAAAAGATGTATATGGAAAACAGGGATATTTTGTCAGTTTACACCCAGGTTTGTGTATTGCATGATATTCACCAGCAAGTTATTTATACCCTAAAGCCCTAAGGCGCTGCCGTCAGAAACCATGTATGTTGAGAGATGTTGCATAAACGGGGAAAATAGATTTAGACATTTTAAAAAAGTGTATCTTTAAAAAAAATGACTGGCACTGAAATATCAAACAGCCTGGTAGCGCAAAGGTTAAATAGCCTAATAAAAACGCAAAGTATATTTCAAAACTATGATTGCACACAGCAACAGAAACATACATACATATGTCACTAAACCATCATAAAAACATAGACTTTGAGGAAAGAGAAGGACCGCTTGGCCCACCCAGTCTGCCCATTTCTGTACCTATTGATAAGCTGTAGATCCTAGTTTTACCAACAGCATACTCCCTCCTACCTTCCACTAGAATTGCCTTTTGTCTGTCCATGCATTCTTAAATTCCACCACTGTTTTTGACCCCACTACCTCCTCAGGAAAGCCATTCCATGCGTCCACCACCCTCTCCATGAAAAAAATACTTCTTCATTTTGCCCCCGAGTCATCTCCCAGCTATCTTCAAATTGTGCCCCCTTGTTCTTGCACATCTCTTTTTCTGAAAGATGCTGCCCTCTTGGACTTTGTTGATTCTCTTGAGGTACTTGAATGTTTTTATCATGTCCCCCCTCTCCCTCCTTTCCTCGAGGATATACATATTAACCTCTTTTAGTCTCTCTTCATATGGCTTCTAGTGCAGACCCTGCACCATTTTAGTTGCCCTCCTCTGAACTGCCTCCATCCTGTCTATATCCTTGTGGAGATGGAGTCTCCAGAACTGCATGCAGTACTCCAGATGGGGCTCACTAACTGTCTGTACAGAGGGATAACAACTTCCTGTTTTTATTTATTTATTTTATCTGTTTATTTATTCACAATTCAGATTTACATCCTTTGAGTCAAAGACTTATTTACAAAGGCACCTCGTCACAGGGAGGGTAGACAACAGTTGGTGGAGTACAACAATGGAGAACATTACAGGTGAGATAGAATAAAAAGAACATACAAAGCACTTCCAGTGATACAGTGGTGTACGGGGTGGAGTACATAGCTTCACTTCATGGTGTACAGAGACTTCAATTAAGCTAATCTAGTTGAACTAATATACATATAATACTATGGTATCCCTAGAGGTACTGGGTAGCGATACCTGGGGGGGGGTGGAGACTGGGGAGTGTGGCAGCCCGGGAGGACTTTGTCTGTAGATTGGGACAGGCAGAGCTCTAGTTATGGCCCATTCACAAGCATGTGCAGTTCTGAGTGGCAGTGAGGTGTTTTCATAGGGCGATTTTGAAGGGGCCGAGTTTGTTGATGTTTGTGATATGAGCAGGGAGGGAGTTATACCAGGAGGGAGCTCTGGAGCAGAAAGATCTTTGGGCGAGTGAAGTTCTGGCTCTCGGCACCTGGAAGGTGGCTTTGGTTGCATTTCGGGTGGTGACCGAATGGGAGGCCTGTTTTAGGGATGATGTAACCCCTGGGTGCGGGGGAGCCCAAGCAGTGTTTTTTTGGCCAGTATACGGGTGTGGTATTGCAGGCACTCTTCAAAGGTGAGTAGGTTCGAGGTGGAGTAAAGTTGGCATGTGTGCGTTCTGCTGGGGGCACCAGTCAGGAGCCTGCAGGCCTTGTTGATTGAGGTCTGGACTTTGGAGAGGGCAGTGGGATCAGCAGCTGCATAGATAGGGAGCCCATAATCAACCAAAGACAGGACGGAGGAGGTGATAGCCAGGCGGAGGGCATACTCAGGGAGGCAGTCTTTGTGGCGGTAGAGGAGTCCAATCTGGGCGTTATTGGCAGAGGACAGGGAGTTAAGATGGGAGTGGAAAGAGAGATCAGAGTCAAAGGTGATTACGTCCCATTTTAGTAGGGAGGTTTTATGGGCAGAGGTAAGCATAGAGGCACCATAAGTAAGGGTTAGGAGCAGAATACCTTGGGCAATTGCTTATTTGGCCGAGGGTCTAAGCATGTAGCTCGTTTTGTAAGCTACTCCTAGTTTCAAGTTTACAGCTTTGCACGAGGACTGAATGTGAAGATTAAAATCCAGGGACTGGTCCAGAAGGATCCCAAGGTACTTGAAGGAAGTAACATTTTCAAGTGGAAATCCTCCTGGGTGAAGAACCTCCAGCAAACTAGAACAGGTCTTAATCTTCGTTGCAGAACCTAGGAGCATGGCTTTCACTTTCTTTTCATTTAGTACAAGCTTAGGGTCTAGTAGCCAGTCTAAGACCTTATTGAAGTCTGAAGTAAGTGATGTGTTTATGCAGGCAATACTAGAAGAACTAGTGTAGATGATCAGGTCATCAGCGCAGAGAATAGCTGAGCAGGATTCCAGGACCTCAGCTGCATTGTTGATAAAAATTGAGAACAGAAGGGGCCCAAGGATAGAGCCCTGGGGGATCCCAATTATCCACAAACTCTTCCCAATGGGTTATGCAGGCAGTTTACTTCTTTAATGTCCATTTTCTCAGCCACTCATTGCAGGTTTTAATTTCAGAGGTTCTTGTTATATTGGCTCTTGGGATGGGTAAAATTTCGGATATGCATATTTGACATTCATATTGCTTTATTGTACTAATTAAGGAGAGGAAATCAGCTTTCATGTCCTCCTAGGTAATATTTCCTATATTATTTGTGCCCATATGTACTACCACCAGTGGGTCAGGGCCTGAAATGGGTAGAATATTTTTAGCCATTACTTCAATATCTTTGATTTTAGCTCCTCTAAAGCTAGAGCAGGTGTGGTTAGCTTTGTCTCCATTACAAATGATCCAATCAATGAATTTTACAATGGAGTCTCCAAGGACTACTACTTGTCTTACTTTGCTTGCTTGACTTGATTCTACAGGTGGATCTATTGCCATATTTACCACTGTAGTGGAATCACTGTTAGGTGGCCTCTCATGTGTAATTAGCTTAATGGGTGAAGGTATAGTTGGATTGGGGCATGTTATATTTCTCATCTCGGTACCTAGTGTTACAATGCTTATATTTTGGGATGGTACATCCTGATTTTTGGGTTCACTGATATTTTGGGGTGGTAAATCCTCATTATTGGGTTCACTGTGTTCATTCACTGTTTTTACAGCTGTGTAATCAAGGGTTGTTACTCCCAAAGTTTCTCCCAGAGGTTCTTGGTCTGAGACTCCTTGTAAGGGTAGATTGCTGTCAGGATCCAAAATACTTAGGGGTTCATACATATTGTGCTGTGGTATTAAAAAATTAATTGCCCTTCACCCCTTTTTGTGAGAACATTTCCTTATGACTGGGGACGAATCAGAATCCTCATCACTTTCGGCCTCCCTACTACGGTTTAATGAGGCATCCATGGGATTATTGGGTTGTGTTATTAGAACTTGGACTACAGTTTGTATAGAAGCAGATCTTGTTTGCTTAATATTAGCTGTTTCCTTATTTTCTAGTTTATGTTCCAGATCCAGGATCTTGGCTTTCAGTCTGTTTATTTCCTGACACTGTTTACATTTAATTCCATCTGATTCATTATTGTCATGAATAGAAAAACTGTTACGACATTGCAATTTCTCCAGAGCTTAATGTAACAAATCCCTCATCGGTATTCATTTTTTAATAATTGTTTAAGCTAAACGAAGAATAAAATCTAGGCCTTAATTTTACTGTACCTCTGCTTAGTCATAGGATTTTAATGCTGATCCACACTATCCACACTATTCTTGCTTGACTTGTAAGACACATGCACAGACATGCGTGTCTCTGTGTGATTTCAGTGCATGGCGATCATAAGTGTTCTGATCGTACCACTCACTGGGCAAGCTAAGCTCGTAATAGCAGGGGACCCAGAAGTATCTTCGAGTCACGTGACCTCCTGCCTACCCTGCACAGACCCAGAACAGAAATAAAACCTGCCTAACATGAGCTAATTATGAGAACTGCAGTCCTCACAGCCCTATGCAGACATACACAATTTAAAATTTCAGTCCCTCTGATGTTTCTGGTGTGAAATGGGAATGCTGTAGTTTTTTCCAAGTACTATTGAAATATAGCTCCCAGGTCACTTCCTCTAGCATTCTCTGTTGCTAGGTACCCCTTGCAGCCTAAGAAATGTTTTCAGCACTTTGCTCAGTTCCAAATGAATGCTCTCTTCCTCTGTCAGTACTGTCTCACTGGTAAATGCAGTCCCACAGCACAGCACAACAGGAGGTCCCTTACTACAGTCCTTGGGTGCCACATGTTGAAACATTGCAGGCCTGTATGATGACCGTATGAACCCACATCCGTTACACATGGAAAAGGTGCTGCCCCACATAAAGAAGGCACTTTCTCACATTTTTCAGCATTTGGAGTGTCAGTGTCCCACCACTTCAGTGACAAATAGCTGAGAGATACTGTACAGAACACACTGCCTATGTTGGATTCCTGTTTTCATTATTGGGCTTCATTAAGTAAGCAAGCAAGTAAAGGTTTAATTTATCATGGCTCTGCACAGAGCCCCTGGATTTCTAGGGCCGTCATGTTCCTGTAAGACTGGTTTAGCATACAGCACAGATTCCGTAAATCTCCATAGACTTTGATTTATATTGACACTTCCTTTACTGAGATCACATTCAACAGCATTATCTCAGATTTCATTTCAGTGCTTCAGCAGGCACTCCAGCATAGTGAGGCCAGAATTTCACCACATGCAGTCTCCTTCTTCAGCGTGTACAGGCTGGGTGATGAAAAATGATTAGTGCAACAACTTTTTTCCAGCAGTCCTACTTAGGTGCCTTAACAGGCAGGCCTGGCAGTGATGTCCTTAGTGTCCTACTAGGTGAGTTAACTCACACGGTTTCCTGTGGCTGCCGTTAAATATGCCTGACCAAACACTGCTTCCATATTCAGCCCACCAAACACAGCAAGCACAGCACACATTTAGATGGTCATTCTGGTCTGGAGACTGCTACTCACTCCCACATGCTACCAGAATTTTTATGTAAACACTATGGGAGCTCCCCTCATGTCAGTTTCTGAGTACCCAGGGTTGGACTTATGCAGGTCAGATGATGTTGCCTCAGGTTGACTGGCAGTAGTGCACTTTGGATTTAAGGAGCAACTTGCTTAATGTAACAGCCTCCCAAAGGCCATGCAATTGTGTAAATGGCAGTGAACCTCAAACAAAGAAGTATTTGTAGATCCTGGTCCAGTGGCCAGATGCACAGAACAAATTCCCAACAATAGTGTAGTTCCTTGTGAAGCAGGGCTAGCACTGTTTTTACTTATATTTCCCCAACTGGATGTCTGTTTCTGTACTACAGGCCTCAGGAACTCCTATCACCCATGGTCCACTGGATCAACTGTGCCTCAAACTCTGGCTCACTTAGGAAGCCTCATGGATAGGCGAAACACTGGGTAAACTCTGCTGTGGTGAACTATATGCTGAGGCATTGTTAAGCACAAATAAAATTTCAACTAAAATTTAGAGCCTCATGTGAATTCTAGTGGAGTACAACTTTTTTGGAGTCTCCTGTAGGTTCAGTTAGCTCTCTACTCTCTGACTGATGGGGCCCTGTACTGACCTAAATGTCCCAGATGTCAAACCCTCAGGGCAGTGGCAACCTGACACCTTGCTGTAGTGCCTGCTATAGGACCTGGACCAGCAGCCCTGGATTCAGTTTATTTGCTACCCACTGTCTCTTCAGCATTGTCACCATGCTGATTAGCACACAAATGCCACTTCTTTCCTCATAAGGGCTCAGAAGCTTTCTTCACCTTGCATCTCAAACATGCAAGTCCTGAAATGATGTAGCTCAAACTCTCTTAAGCCAGCAAGTTGTGTTCCTATGAGATCTGTCCTAGATCTGCCTGCCTCCAACACTGTCACCTTCTTAGAGTCACAACTTGGGATAAATTCATATTGGTCCTAAAGGCTCTCACTTGAGCAGTTTGACATCCCATTGGCCCAGAAAAGGGCATCAGAATTTAAATCCATCCTCAGCCAGAGGCCTGAAGGAGCTTTATGTTTGGACCTCTCCAACTGGCTGTCCTGCAGGGTCAAACAGTAACAAAGATGGAAGCAGCTAGTCCTAGGACACTGGCCCCAATCTTAGCTACTCTGAGGGCTCCACCCTCAGTCACAACTCCACCCTTGCACATGGCACTGACTGGCACAGTGCCACTGGTTTAATAGCAGGGGTGTGTGATGTCCTCTGGTTGTGTTGGGGTGACATTTGAAGCAGTCCTCTGTCAGCTGCTACCATCCCAATGGTGCATGAGTTGCGGATGAACTGCAGCTACTGCTGGGTCCTGTTAGCTCCTGCCAGTCCCCCAATCATCCTGTCCGGGTCCCAGGAGCCAGAGAAGGCAAAAGTGAAGTAGCAGTCAACCTTGTCCTGGCCAAGGAACCCAGACAAACCCCAAACATTGAGTAGGTGTTATAGGAAGAAGAAGCAAATAACAGAGAAATGGTCAGTACATACTGTGCCATGTCTATGTTGTTAAAAAATGTCTCCATCCTTTCCATTTTTCTGGGCAAAACACTGCAATGGTGATAGCATTAATGATATTTGCTAACTGTAAACCGTGATAAATCTGAAGCAAAGGGAAATTGGTGTCAGCTGCTCATCAAACTTTTATGGACCATTTCATGAATCTTCTCAGTGTGTTGTCATTTGATAAAGTGGTGTATGCATAATGCAGCTTGTATGCAGGCAGTGGCTGTAACAGGTGACTTGCCACTGCTGCTTCTGCTGCCACTAGAGCTTTGGAAGTGAGCAGGAGAAAGAAAGAGAGAATAAAAGGAAAGAAATGCAGACATATATAGTAGTAATTAGTAATTTAATCATCAGGTCAACTGTACCTACAGTATAGAGATATGTACTTTATCTACCATTATGAAAGCATGGGGCACAGACTGGCACACTGCTTCACATCACAGATGATAGTTGTTGAGAATTATGTCCTAATAGTGATGTGTTACGTAGGCATAACTACTTCCAAGAGGACTTTACAGCAATAAGTTTTATACCGTTCACAAATACATGGGCCAGTATGCTTTGGTCTGAATTTAGTCATCGGCTATAGTTAGCTTTCCTGCCCCAAGACGGTTTATTCACATCTCTGGACCATTTTAAAGTACTCCACAAATAAACATTTGTTATTCAGTTGCCTGTGTGGGTTTTGGTGACTGTTTCACTTTGCTACTTATTGGGGGTAGATATCCTTTTAAGCCTAATTCCTAACCTCAAACAGAATATGGTCCCCTGGACTGGACCTACAATTGAAAAGAGAGTTGGAAGTGTTCACCCATCCTTTAACCAACATTTGTGCAGCTCAATTGATAATGGGTAGTGGGGAGTCTGATGCTTAGTTAGGAATTAGGACTAAGTTGATCCTTAGTACAGGTGACATGGCCTTTCAAGACCTGCCTCAGCTCATCAAAATCATGAAGATCAGAGGTTAGACCAGGCCGGCCTTCTGTTTTACATCAGTTGCCATCTTTCTATTTTGCTTAAACAATCTTCTTTCATTTTCTTACTGTATTGCCATCCCCAATACCTTGTGCCCTCTGCTGGTATATGATATTATCCAATGATTAACAGTGGGGTGGAAATCTCATAGCTTTCCTTCCAACAGTGCTCAGCCAGCATTGGCTAATATTCAGTGACATAAAACAACTTAGCAGTGCCAAGATTAAATTGCTCCCCCATTCTGCAGTTCAAAAATGGTTTGGGCCAAAGCATCATTATCAGCCAGTACAGGATATAAGTAATAAGCCATAACAGGGTGTGCACTATAAAATGTTAATGCATGCCCCAGGGGTGTAGTAAGGCACAAGGCTAAAGGCCAAGTTTCCTTACATCCCTGGGAAGAGCATTAAATTCTACAATGTACACCCTGAGAGGCTTATTACACTTGTAAAATGGCTCTAAGTAGTTTTTGGGGAAGAAAATGATATTTGGCACCTGACTATGCATTTATAGAGATTTAATGCATGGTCAGGTGAGGTCTTTCAGACAATAACATTTCTATAATTTTTCTTGCCATTTTATGAAACTTATTAAATTATTTAGTAGCAAATCTACTGCAATATTGATTTTATTATGCATTAATAGTGATGGTGTTCCTGTTATTTTATAATCTGTGTTATTCATCAATTTAATCAACATATGATTTCATTCATTAATTTTTACACCTGATTATTTAGTAAAGCATTTTCTGATATACTGTGCTGTATGAAGGATGCAACAGAAAATTAAATTGTATTGCTATAATTAAAAGTTATTTATAACTTCATTGCCTACAAAATGGTTATTAAGGCAAATATAGTGGGCAGTATTTTAAGAAGAATCTGCCCAAGATGTGTTTGCTGCTATTTATAAAGCAGAAATGCTATCAAACCTGTTAGATCACAAATAAGGTGGACTAAGAGCATCAAAAAACTTAAGCTATTGTGTCCAGTTTGGACACTACTAACAGTTACATCTGTTTTCTGCCACAAATTGTGACTTTCTGTCATAATCAGACACAACTTCTGAAAATAACAGCAGAGATCTGATCTGAGTTTTTTGAGCCAGGGTAACTGAGTCATTGTCACATCTAAGGGTCATCTTTATCAGACATGGTACCCTATAAAATGCATCCATACAAGTTTAGTGCACTTGTGTGGGGGATAAAAGTGTCCTCTGTTTTGCAGTGACCTTATGGCTGGACAATTGTTTTTCTTTCACAACATAATATCACATTTACTGCTGTTTCCTGGATGGAAAAAGGAAAACACTCAATACTGTTAAGGTTTCAAATCTGGAGGACTTGCTGTTTCATATTAACTTCATCTTTTACAGTATATCAAATAATGAGAACACATCTGTAGGGTGCACCCTTGTTCCCAAGAAAAGAGATTAACCAGTCCCTTAACTTGCAGTATGTTGTGCTATGCACAATGGGAGTCTCAAGACTTCTCTGCACAGGCTCTGAATATATTGTAACCTCACATGGAAGGGGTGGGAATCACTATAAAATGGCCTGCAGTGTCATGCTCAAAGCATGGTGGCCCATACAAATACCATCATGCAGTTTTGTGACATCCTTTTAAGTCAAACTGTTACAGTAGTTGTACAGGTGTAGCAAAACAGTGACTGCATCATTGTGAGATCTGAAGACAAACAGTTCTATCAACTATCCTTATTTTAGCTTGGTACATCTCATTAGTGGATACTTTATCACAAACCTACTATGTTGGACATTTCATGCAGCATGGAAGGATCTTTTTATTTCATAATACGTATACCTGCAAGATGGACTGAAGGTGTTATATTATGGTTACATTGTTTTCTCCTGGTACTTCAAATATGGATGTTAACTTTGAAGGACCTGCATTGATTTATCATTTTCTGTATTTATGGCTTTTTGAATAAAGATGAGTTAGAAAGAAAAAAGCTCAGTAGAATCCCCACCCTACCCCGTGACTAAGGCAGACTTTTATGTAGGACAACAACTGATGCTATCACAAAGGAGCACCTGTTTACAGAATGTTTTGTGCAGCCACCAACTGCAAATGGCATTCTGGTTATTTTTTTTAAACAAAATACTGTGCATGCATGTAACTTGACACCCCATCGAAGCTAAGTGACCCAGCCAGGTAAACTGGAAGAGGGCTGAGTTTTCAAACCTCCTGATGGATGGACTCAGATTTAAATGGTTTTAAAGGAAGTTAGCATGTGGCAGCCCCTACCAGGGGATCCTTATGACACACCTAAGCTGTGTCAGAGTACTGCCCACCAGGAAAACCCAATCCTTTTGAGGTCTCTCCCACAAAATGTTTGTGATTCTTGTTCTTTGGCTATAGTATTTACAAATGTAGACTGAAAACATTTTTGTACAAACAGGCTTTTCAAAGCTACAATAAGTATGCCTCTCCATCTTATTTTACAGGTTAGGTAGTATTTATGCAAGCAATAACACACGACGAGGTGTGGGTTACGTGCTTACAAGAGCATGCTCAAGAATGTACTAAGGCACGAGGCGCTTGGGCCAAGTGCCTTATGCCCCTGGGTGTGCTGTTATCAGCACGTAACCTACACCGGAGTGTTGTTGCGCTTATAAAATGGGTTGTAGGTAATTATATAAAAAGAAAAGAAAGTGAGATATAGTAAAATATAGATTTCACTCAGGCACATACTATAGTAAAGAATAGTAAAAACATTGTCCCTTGCAAAGATCTTCCTATGTATTCATAAGGTAGAAAACTATTAAATATTATACAGTGTATGTAAGGTTGTTCTGTCCCCCAAACCTTGTTCATGTTAAGGTTTTCTTATTTTGTTTGTTTTGTCACTTTGCTGCTTTCTTCATGCGAGCATGTCCATTTGTGCTACCGTCTGAAGCACTTTCAATGTTTACCTTTTAAAACTCAGTACCAGTGTGTTTTGAGATTTTTTATGTTTATTTTACTGCTTTTGTTTTAGGGTTGTATTTATGGAAAGATGGACTGGACTTGCTCAAGATAAACGGTAACTGTTACCGAGCAGCTCTGTGAAGAAAGGAGATCGCGCTTGTGTCATGAGCTGGAGGTTCGTTTAGTTTAAAATATTTATGCTTCTGCTGCTATGTAGTTTTGGTAGACAGTTATGCGGCTTGATTGAGTCTGTCAAGAGTGGGGATTTTCGGATCAAACACGTCACTTGTGATTTCTGTGTCTGTCCCACAGCTTTTCTGACTGATGGTGCTGTCTTGCCGTGACTGTTAGCGAGCACTTTTGGTGGAACAGCAGTGGCACATAATGATTTGGACCTGTACTGCGTCTTTCTTGGCACAAGTAGTGCCCGTTGAAAAAATACATGCTGATAAGGACACGGCTGGAAATGCTTTCCAACCAATCAGCATTTAGGATTTTTTTTACCCATTTTATAAACTAGATTACTGTACTGTTAGTGTATTTGTGTTTGTTAATCTGGCTTTCTGTTTATATTTCTTGTATTTGTTATTTAAGTGTCCTGATCCTTGGATGGACACTACAGTATATAAAAATAAAGATGGCAGTTATGGAGGCTTAAGACTGGACTATGGGCAAGTGTAAATAGTGTAGCATGGCACAGTGTATGCTAGGCTATTTGCTGTACTTTTGCTGACATGTTTGTAATGATTCTTTCCTCAATTTGCTTGAGTTGGGGGGCTCTTCCCCCACACCCCACATTTTAAATTTAAAACAAAATGTGGTATGTAGGTGACTGAGCCCCTCAGCTCAAACAAATTGATAAAAGAAACATTACAACCATTCCAGCTAACCCTAAGTAGAGCATATAGAACAGCATACAGCATAACAACAGTTAGGCTAGTCTATTGTTCTTCACCGATGCCAATAAAACTGCATACCTACAACACCTTAATATATAACTCTCCCACCCATGGTAACAGGGGAGCTAATACCATGCAATACAATACCCCACACACCACAATGCAATCCTATAGCACAGAAGTAGAAAGAAAGGTTACATTTACTGTAACAGAAGTTCTTCCAGAATGTTTTCCCCATAGAGTAACACTCTTTTGTCTAAGTTGGAGGTGTTAGGACCCCATGGGAGAAAATCTTTTGGCCAGAGGGCCAGCACCTGCTACTGGCTAAAGGTGCCTACAGGATATTGTGTGGTGATGCACAACTGCCAATAACCATGGTTGGCCCCCTTGCCTACCTCAGTTTTGTTCGCTGGGAGAGTGAGAAAAGTGGCTGCAAGCTATGCTTGCAGGATAGAGCTGCATAAGGCGATAGGAAAGGAATTCCGTATAGCAAGAAAAGAAAAAACTGAATAACCCCACTACAACCTATAAAGGAAGGAGATCAGAAGAGAGATTTTAAATATATACTTTAAAAGTAGCTGTTTTCATACAAAGTAATTTTAGCTCACAGACAAATTCATCCATGACTGCATAAATTTAATTTAACATTGTCATTAGCACCACAATCAATATAATAGAAAAAGTGTTAATAGGGCTAATTAGTAATTTTTTTTAGTGGATTTTATTTGACAGTGATCAGTTCTACTTTTACAGTATATGTAAAGATTATATATATATATATATATATATATATATATATATAAATATATATATATATATGTATATATATATATATATGTATTTATACAACATATGTGTGAGGATAAACAGCAAGATAAAAGTGATATCTTGACCCACTGTTGAAGATAATATTATCTTGCACAGTACCTATACATCATCCTGTTATCTTTCTTTTGCCATACATTATTCTATCAGAATTCCCTGCACAGCTGAAACTGCCAAAGCAATAGCCTCAAAAGTGAAAGTACTTTAACTGTGTGGCTCTGACACTCACCTTTTCTCTCAGTACTTCAGTTTAAATAATTCTTTGCAAGTTACCACTGCCACTGGGACTCCTATACAATCGTCTTCTTAAGCTCCAATAGCTGCCCACAGAGACCACCACTGAACATCCACAGTGCGCCAATGCCACATGTGACCTTTGACCTCCACAACCTCCAGTGCTGCAGCTATCAGTTACACCTGCAAGCAGCAGGGATTTAATTCACACACGCATCGGATATTTCTCCTGCACCTGATTTCACTCCCACCAGCACGCACACCTGCCTGCCACGCTTGTTCCAGCCACACCTCTGATTACCTCCCTCCTTCCCACCTTTTCACTCATTTTAACATACAACCTAACAGCAGTCTAAACAAGTCTGAACCACAAAAAAGGCACAGTCAACCAACTCGCTCCGCACCACACATGATCTCTGTTCCTCTCCATTTTTATACATTAACAATAAAATAACGCAAAACAAAAGCTACAAAAACATTATCCATACTGTCTCTTTACCATAAAGT
This sequence comes from Neoceratodus forsteri, assembly GCA_016271365.2. NCBI lineage: Eukaryota > Metazoa > Chordata > Ceratodontiformes > Ceratodontidae > Neoceratodus > Neoceratodus forsteri. Next base: position 835,463,221 of record CM028130.1, on the reverse strand, counting down.
AACATAATCAGCTCTGGTGACATCTAGAAGGAAATTAAAACTGCAACCTATATTACCTATTTTAGCTAACTAGCTACCCCTTTCTTAATTGGCATGGTGGTAAAAATAAAACATTTGATCCTCACACATAATGTTGTATGAACAGAACATGACATGACATGACCTGACTGAAGATATCATATTTATCTTCATTTAAGGTCACTGATATTAAGGTATCTCACTTGTGGCTTTACCACTCAATATCAATGACCTCTCATGAATATAAATATGATATCTTCAGTCAGGTCATGTCATCATAGGATCGTAGGATTTACAAGTTCAGTAGCATTAGTCATAATGACTTGGATATCCTTAAGCCTATCTCAGCAATCCCTTATTAGTTAGGAATGTATCTAAGGCATTCTTAAATTGGTTCATATCTGGGCTGTGAAGTACCTCCATTGCTAAACAGTTCCACATGGAGATCACCTCTGGTTAATCCATGCCCTTCTGAGTTTTCTTGTAATGATAAGCTCTATATTCTAGGCACAAATCCCCCTCATCCTGTTGTATTCCCGAGTACAGTCACATATCGCTTATCTAGCCGATAGAGAGAGAGAGAGAGATAGATAGATAGATAGATAGATAGATAGATAGATAGATAGATAGATAGATAGAAAGAAAGGATATGCCACGGCCCTAATGAAAATATCACTGATATTTTTTCTGAGTGCATTTTTCCTCATGTTATCACAAGTGGCAAAGCCATAAGTGATATTAAAATGTCAAACTGCATGAGGGAAAATATTAGTTAGGACCATAGAATATTTGATTTATGCCATTCCTTTTGTTATACTACAGCAAAAATAAAATCCTGCATCCAGATTGTTCATTGTCACCTTTTGCTTTGTTGCTGATAGTTCAGTGACCACTTTCAACTGTGAATTAAGGGAACAAACCTTCACTGCCCCATGGGATAAATGGACCTGAGTGAGAATAACACAGATATTTTTACTTTAGGTCCCAGGGTGGCAAAAATATCATGGATGTTTGCCACTTTTATCCTCACAGGCGTGGAATATATACAGTATACAGTATCTGTGTAAAGTGGTGTCTGATCAGTTCTGACTCCTTATTGGTCAGGATTCTGTCATGGCACTGCATTAACCTAGAATACACTCTTCCACAGAAGACATGGCAGGATGCATTAATCAACAGCACAAACAGTCTTGGTCACAAAAGACAATATGCTAATTACATATCCTCAGGGTTAAAAAGTCCTAGTACAAATCAAACAACACAGAACATCACAAACAAATTATGCAAATTAAAAAAACATACCCCAACTCCCAACAACAACACTGCTCAGGAATCACAATTCATAAAGAAAATCCATCCAATCACTTTGAAAAAACATACAGTGGTTTCTACTCAAAAATTAAAATTCAAAAAGTCTAATTGCTGCTCAAACAAGGAAAAATATTTTAATTGGTTCACTGCCCTTGGATGTTTGCTAAATGGCAAGATAATTTCACAGACATGGCCCTATGCCATACAGTGTACATTGTCACCATTTTGTCAAACCAGAGGTGAAACCAAGAAAGCTGGTTCCACTTTCAACTTGTGGATCACTAGAGGAGACTCTGACCTTGTGAAAAAAAATATACATTGGGTAGGTTTGGTCAGGTGATTGGGGACACCTAACACAAGTTTAATCCTAAACACCCAGCAAGTAGTAGACATCAAGGAGATCTGTGCATGGAGCTAAAAAGATGTATATGGAAAACAAGGATATTTTGTCAGTTTACACCCCGGTTTGTGTATTGCATGATATTCACCAGCAAGATATTTATACCCTAAAGCGCTAAGGCGCTGCTGTCAGAAACCATGTATATTGAGAGATGTTCCATAAACGGGGAAAATAGATTTAGACATTTTAAAAAAGTGTATCTTTAAAAAAAAATGGCTGGCACTGAAATATCAAACAGCCTGGTAGCGCAAAGGTTAAATAGCCTAATAAAAATGCAAAGTATATTTCAAAGCTATGATTGCACACAGCAACAGAAACATGCATACATATGTCACTAAACCATCATAGAAACATAGACTTTGAGGGCAGAGAAGGACCGCTTGGTCCACCCAGTCTGCCCATTTCTGTACCTATTGATAAGCTGTAGATCCTAGTTTTACCAACAGCATACTCCCTCCTACCTTCCACTAGAATTGCCTTTTGTCTGTCCATGCATTCTTAAATTCCACCACTGTTTTTGACCCCACTACCTCCTCAGGAAAGCCATTCTAAGCGTCCACCACCCTCTCCGTGAAAAAAATACTTCTTCATTTTGCCCCCGAGTCATCCCCCAGCTATCTTCAAATTGTGCCCCTTTGTTCTTGCTCATCTCTTTTTCTGAAAGATGCTACCCTATTGGACTTTGTTGATTCTCTTGAGGTACTTGAATGTTTTTATCATGCCCCCCCCTTTCCTCAAGGATATACATATTAACCTCTTTTAGTCTATCTTCATATGGCTTCTAGTGCACACCCTGCACCATTTTAGTTGCCCTCCTCTGAACTGCCTCCATCCTGTCTATGTCCTTGTGGAGATGGGGTCTCCAGAACTGCATGCAGTAATCCAGATGTGGTTCACTAACTGTCTGTACAGAGGGATAACAACTTCCTGTTTTTATTTATTTATTTTATCTGTTTATTTATTCACAATTCAGATTTACATCCTTTGAGTCAAAGACTCATTTGCAAAGGCACCTCATCACAGGGAGGGTAGACAATAGTTGGTGGAGTACAACAATGGAGAACATTACAGGTAAGATAGAATAAAAAGAACATACAAAGCAAAAGGACATACAAAGCACTTCCAGTGATACAGTGGTGTATGGGGTGGAGTACACAGCTTCACTTCATGGTGTACAGAGGCTTCAATTAAACTAATCTAGTTGAACTAATATATATATAGTACTATGGTATCCCTAGAGGTACTGGGTAGCGATACCTGGGGTGGGGGGTGGAGGCTGGGGAGTGTGGCAGCCCGGGAGGACTTTGTCTGTAGATTGGGACAGGCAGAGCTCTAGGTATGGCCCATTCACAAGCATGTGCAGTTCTGAGTGGCAGTGAGGTGTTTTCATAGGGTGATTTTGAAGGGGCCGATTTTGTTGATGTTTGTGATATGAGCAGGAGGAGTTATACCAGGAGGAGCCTCGAGTGGAAAGATCTTTAGGCGGCGAGGTTCTGGCTCTCGGCACCTGGAAGGTGGCTTTGGTTGCATTTCGGGTGGTGACCGAATGGGAGGCCTGTTTTAGGGATGATGTAACCCTTGGGGGGTAGAGCCCAAGCAGTGTTTTTTTTGACCAGTATACAGGTGTGGTATTGCAGGCATTCTTCAAAGGTGAGTAGGTTTGAGGTGGAGTAAAGCTGGCATGTGTGCGTTCTGCTGGGGGCAGCAGTCAGGAGCCTGCAGGCCTTGTTGATTGAGGTCTGGACTTTGGAAAAGGCAGTGGGATCAGCAGCTTCATAGATAAGGAGCCCATAATCAACCAAAGACAGGACGGAGGAGGTGATAGCCAGGTGGAGGGCATACTCAGGGAGGCAGTCTTTGTGGCGGTAGAGGAGTCCAATCTGGGCGTTCATAGCAGAGGACAGGAGTTAAGATGGGAGTGGAAAAGAGATCAGAGTCAAAGGTGATGCCAGATATTTGTATGCTGACACCTGTTCAAGAGGGTGTCAGTGCGGGCATGATGTGAAGGGGCATTTCTGGAGTTACTTTGGCGGTGGGCAAAAATCATAGGTTTAGTCTTCTTGTGGTTCCAGAACCAGACGATGGTCGAGGAACCATTTTTCAGCTTGGCTGAAGATGAGTTGCAGGGAGCTCTGGAGGGCAAGTGGGTCAGGGTGGGAAGCAACGAAGACCGCATCGTCGGTGTATAGGAGCATTCTGCCCTAGCAGGAGCTAGGAAGGCTGTTTAGAATGAGATTGAACAATGTTGGGCCCAGGATGGAACCTAAGGGACACCAGAGCGTACAGGTAGGGCAGTTGATAGGGTACCTTTTATTTTTGACCTATTGGGATCTGGCATGTGGGTAGCTGGAGAACTAGGCCAGAGGGCCAGATGAGAAACCAAGCTGATGGAGGAGTCAAGCAATAGGGGTGACTCACAGTGTCAAAGGCCTTCGATAGGTCAATGAACACTTCGGCTATATCCCCAGAGTCCAGTACAGAGTGTATTGCTGAGAGAACTCCAAGAGGGCTGAAGTGGTGCTGTGTCAGGACAGAAACCATGCCTTTCTGGACATAGTATATTGTACTGGATAGATACTCCATGAGTTGGGTGGATAATTTCTTTCAGGGCTTTAGAGACTGGGGGAGGATGGAAATTGGTCTGTAGTTGTTTGGTAATATACGGTCTCCATTCTTATGAGTTGTGGTAATTTCAGCTGATTTCCATGCGTTTGGGAATTGACCAAGGCACAAAGACTGGTTAAAAAGGTCAGTGAGGGGGGCTAGCATGACATCAAGAGTTAGGCGGAGAATCCTGGAGTCAAGTGGGTCACAACTGGGGCTGTGGCTGTAGAGGGCTTTTAGTAGGAGTGGTTTAGCATCATGGGGAGATATGGTGCAGAGGAGAAATGGGGGGTGGTTCATGGTGGGGGGTTGGAGGCAGGTATAGGGTCAAAGAAGTGGACAGGAAGGACTGCACTTAGGTCAGAAAAAGCCATGTTGAGGCAGTCGGCAACACGTGGTGGGTCAGTGGTAATAGCGCCGTTGACAAGCATCAGAGAAGGGGGGTAGTGAGTTTTCCCATTAAGCTCCTTAATATTAACCTAGAATGTTCATGCAGAGCCCAGGAGGAGGCCAGGGTGGTTCAGTAGTATGTGGTCTTGGCTTGCCTTATGGCCCAGGTGCATTGTTCTGAGGCATTATAGGCTTGTCTGTCTACTGTCCTGCCTGACTTGACCACAATCTGCCATAGGTTGTCTTGCTGCCTCAGTTGGTGGATAAGGAAAGTAGAGATCCAGACAGCATTGTGACTTTTAGTGAGAGCTGGAGGGGCAAGATGTCTGAGGCCTTGCAGAAGGCTCTGGTGAGGGTAGGCTAGTGCAGTGTCAATATCAGTCGCAAGGGAGATCAGGGACCAGTCAAGCTGTGGCTGGTACTGCTTCAGTTTATTAAGGCCTCCGGGATGAAAGCGGCGGCAGGAGGTGACTTTGCATGTGGGTTTTAGCATGGGGAGGACCAGAAACAGAGGATAGGTGAGTGGTCACTGAGGGAGTTGGCTAGTATGCTAACAGACTTGATTTTGTGGGGGCGATTGGAGAGTATTATGTTGAGGAGGGAGCTGGTTCCACTTGACTGGTTAAATCTGGTAGGAAGGGTGACTAGTTGAGCTAAGTCAAGGGCAGTGAAGGAGTCCTTTATGTATGCTACAATAGAGCCAAGCCAGCTGACATTGAGGTCACCTAGGATGAGCTGTTCAGCTCTGTGGGGCAGGGTAGAGAGATAGTCAGTGAGGGAGTGGATTGCTGGACCTTGGGCCCTTGGGGGTATGTATGTGGTTGTAAGATAAAGAGGGTCCCTGCCCAGGTCAGGGAGATTTTACAGTGATGGCTTGGGCACCATGATTGAGCTTGGGGCAGGGAGTCGTGGCCCAAGAGGAGTCACACAAGTAGACTGTACATCTGCCACCATGCTTACCAACACGATCCTCTCTGAACAGGGTGAAACCGGGAGGGATACCACAGAGTTGGGGGTTGATGCAGAGAACCAGGTCTCCACTATGGCAAGGATGTTTGGCCTGTGTTGGGTGAACCAGCACTGGAGTGCAGCAGTTTTCTTTGGGAAATGCAGATATTCATTGAGGCAATGCAGGCGCCGTACTCAGCAGGGGTGGGGAGCATAATCTCCAGGACCAGGATTTGGGTGGGCGTTCCCAGAGAGCAGGAGAAATGAGTGATAAGTTGGAGAGGGGCTTCCAGCGATTGGGGTTGATGTGCTTTGGCAGATGCAAGGATTGGAGGTGCAGGGGATGGGTATGGAGCTAAGGGTATGTATGGCTAGGATGGGGTGGGTCCATCCTGTTCCAGGGGCAGGTGACATGGGAGTGGGTGTTGGCAGAGGGTGTGGTAGGGTGATAAGGTGGTCCAATGTGCAAGGTGAGTTGGGGGTGGGAAAGGAGGAAGTGGGATAAAGGGTAGAGGTAGATGTGATAACAGGCTGAGGTTGCTTCACCCATCCCCGGTATGAGTCCCTTTTTTTAGGAGGGTGCAAGTGTTGATATTGGCAATATGTAACCTATGAGCAGGAGGTTGAGCAGCAATGGGTCCTTGGGTTGTGTGTATATTAAAAGACATGAGCAGGAGGAGGGGAGGGGATGTAATGATGGGATTCCAGGTCATCTTTTTGGGACTGTATGCATGAGACCGTCTGTTGCTTACTAGGGTGTGAATGGGAAGTAATTATATGCGGGACCCAGGATGAGGGATCACGTGGCAGGTGGGCTATGCAGGATGGGGGTGGCAGTTTGGTGGTAGGGAGGTGGGGGTGGGCACCCACTACAGGTAGTGAAGAGGTTATCAGTGCAGCACAGCACAAGTGGTATATAGATGGGGATACTAGGCGCAATGGGTCGATTGGTGAGTGGAGGCTGACAATCAGGCAGATGTTTGTTTTCTACACAGTTGGGAGATTCACCAGAAGGATAGCGGGGGAAGTAAAGCACAGTGAAGAGCAAAGCGAGTATAGGGATCACTATGGACCATGCTGGAGAGTGAGATGGGGATGAGGGGTGGTAGACTGGAATCCCCCTAGTGGCCGACTTATATAATCTGCAGGTGGAGAAGTGGGCTGATTGGTTAACACAGCCTTATTCTTAAACTCTTCCCACCCTATATAAATCCGTGTTGACCAAGGGTGGTGGTGGGGGCGGGGCAGCACACTGGCTCCAACTGCACCACAGCCCTGGTGTCCATGTTCCTTACCTGCTCGAGTTTGGGTTCCGGAGGGGGGCATCTGCACTCAGGCCCTCATGACCGCCAGACCCTCCATGGGATCCAATCCAAAATCACCAGACTGGCTGTGGAGGAAGCGAGCATTATTTATGCCGAGCAAACTGGGAGAAGACTTAATTTTCTATGCAAGGTAGGGAGAGCTCTATCAGGACATGCACAACCCTTTTCTTGCCCAAAGACAGTGTCTATTCACTGGTTGCAACTGCAGAGGTTGCTTCTTTTAAACAAACTCTGAAATAGATGTGGACGTGATGCCTCTCCCTATGCATCCCAGAATCCCCCCAGCTTTCCTTTCTGCCATCTCACATTGCTTGCCCACCTTTAGGTCATCTGATATGACTACCACCATGTCCCTTTCCATTTTTGTTGTCGTTAACACCTACACCCCATTGTGTACTCTGTCTTTGGGTTTTTGTTTCCCAGGTGCATTACTTTGTACTCCTTCCAGTCTAAGATGCCATACTTTTGACCATTCCTCCAACCTTGTCAAGTCCCTTTTCATCCTTTCTATCTCCCCTCCTTGTGTATGAACCCTGTTGCAGATCTTTGTGTCATCTGCAAAGAGGCATAGTTTTCCTTCCAGTCCATCTGCAATGTCATCTATAAAGATATTAAAGAGGACCGGTCCCAGTGCTGAACCTTGCGGTACCCCACTAGTAACCCCCCTTTCTTCAGAGAGGACTCTGTTTACTTATATCCTCTGCGTCCTGTTGCCCATTCAATTTTTTACCCAGGTTACCACCCTGGGACCCACTCCCAGGCTGGCTAACCTGTTTATTAATCTCTTTTGTGGGACTGTGTCAAATGCCTTGCTAAAGTCTAGGTAGGCCACGTCCACAGCTCCTCCCTGGTTTACTACTTTGGTCACCCAGTCAAAGAAGTTTATTAGATTCATCTGACATGACCTTCCCACTGTGAATCCATGCTGCCTGGGTCCTGTGCCCCTGCTGGCCTCTAGATACTCAACAGTTCTTTCTTTCAATAATGATTCCATCATTTTCCCTACCACCGAGGTCAAACTAACAGGTCTGTAGTTTCCTGCCTCTTCCTTGTTCCCACTTTTGTGAAGGGGAATCACATCCGCCCTCCTCCAGTCCTCAGGTACCACACCTCCTCCCAGAAAAGTTCTGCAAACATTGTTCTAAAGCTAATTACAGCAATGGTAAAAACAATGGAGACATCTGATTGGACACAACCCATCTGAGAGGGTTACATTAATCCTTAATAAGCCATGTACCAAAGCCTCATTGCTTGTCCCAAGATCCGAAAAATGAAGACCATGCTCAAATGTAGAATTTTAAAGAACTACAAAATTCTAAAACATTTAAGTGGCCACCTTTAACTTTCCCAGTAACTCCTAAGAGATTATGATTAAAGGAGAAACTCCTGTTTATTTATGAATTGGATATTTATGACATATTTTTCATACATAACATCAATTACTGCAAGTATGTCAATAAGAGATCAGTTGGTTTTTTCTGTTGTAACATATTCTGAGGCTCTGAAACAAGCAAGTTTCCATTTACATGCAAATAAGGCACACTTGTAATACAACCCCTCTCATTCTTTGATGTCACTAAAGCAGCAGCTCAGAAGAAAGCATAAAGTTTTCAATGCTTCCTATCTATATTTTATTTTACGTTTGCAATGGCTTAAGACAGTCCTGTCATGCCAATCACACAGTGTGTAGTACAAGTAGCCCTTATTTGTGCATAGCAAATAATAGATCTAAAAATATTTCATTAACAAGAAAAAATCTATTCTTTGTGCTGCTCATCTCTCACTATAAGCCAGCTATAACATCTTGAGGGGAGGAGTAGACGGGATGCCTTTACACAGATGACACACATCCTCCTTTTAGCAGTTGGAAAAATGGAAAGCTACATCACTTAGTTTAAAAAGTGCTCTTTTACATTTGAAATGCTCCTTAAACCACAGTTGCTGACTGGAAATACCAAGAGTGAGAATTAATATGACATGGGAGGAGTGAGATAAGCAAATACACAGGACTGCAAATGCAAGATGTCTCCTTTAAGACAGTTTTGAGATATACAGCCTAGCTAAAATCTCTTTTCAGATTTACTTTTATTATAATTTGTATAGTAATCCTAAAGGAGGGCCTGCCAAATTGTACTGTAATTGTGCTTACTTGCTGAATTGGACTTTCCCTTCTTTACTCCTTTTCGCATGAGGGATCACCCTCTGGTCTTACTGCTAAAATTGGAAAAATGGTAATAAAACACACAGGACTGAGCTACCCTACAATCACCCTCTGTAAACCCAAATAGATGGTACAGTAACCCCAAAGCAGGACCTGCCAAATTAGAGTAACTGCTGGGGAGGGGGGCTCTGATTGACCCGTGTGATATGTATCTGATCAGCAGTTCCCATGGAGAGCAGGAGGGACAAGTGATCCTTGGCTCTCACATCACTCCAGTTCAGCTGAAAACTCTTTCTCAGTGTTTTGTTTTTGTTGTTTTTTTAATGTTATGGCTCAGGAAGGGGGTGCAGCAGTCCAATCAGCTGAGAACCACTGTTGCAAGGCAGTGGGGCTGAGTGAGTGAACTGACACACCAAATGTTTATTGTTTATGGTATTTGGATTATAATTATTGATTGTGAGTCTGGGAGGCAGCAGAGATGGTACTAACGTGGAAAAAGTGTGTTGGCAGTATTGGCAGACAGTACTGGGACTACCACTGTTCAACACGCACACTGAAAAGCCGAACCTTCAATCAAAAGACCAGACAGGAACCGAGAATCAGAACATTGGGGGTCTGAAAGATTCCAAACAAATGCAGAAGAACTATTTATCACTGAAATGAAGTACATTTGACTGTAAAGATAAAAGCGTTCATAACAGATAACACATTTTACTTTCTACATTGCTATAAAAGCAATAAAATTACTCCCAGGGTTAAATTAATCATCTGTTAATCACCCCCCCCCCGGGAGCATGTGGTACTCAGCTACACCTCATGGCACATTAGACCTCCCAGGTGGGTGATTAACATGTGATTAATGTAACCCCTGGTTGCATCTTATTTAAGCAATAAGGCACAACAGGGGGTGCATTGTGGTGGGATAATGATCCATCTCTAGTGAGCTGAAGCACTCGGCGAAGCCGAGTGCTTTCACCACCCGAGATGGGCCATTATAGAAACATAGAATTTGATGGCAGATAAGGAATGCTTAGCCCACCCAGTCTGCCCATTTCTCTACCTGATGGATAAGCTGCAGATTCTGGTTAATCAACAGCTTACTTCCTCCTACCCCCCCTCCCCATCAATCAATCAATCACTTTATTTAACCAGGCATAAACGCCATTGAGCAAGCTCATTTTCAAGGTGGTCCTGGGCTCTAGAATTGCCTTATGTCTGTCCCATGCATTCTTGAATTCTTCCACTGTTCCTGGCTCCACAACCTCCTCAGGAAGGCTGTTCCATGCATTCACAACCTTCTCTGTGAAAAGATACTTTTCTAACATTACCTCTGAGCCGTCCCCCCTCTATCTTCAAATTGTGCCCCCTTGTTCTTGAACATCTCTTCTTCTGAAAGATACTGCCCTCTTCTACTTTGTTAATTCCCTTAAGATACTTGAAAGTTTCTATCATGTCACCCCTCTCCCTCCTTTTCTCAGGGGTGTACATATTAAGCTGCTTTAGTCTCTCCTCGTATTTCCGTATTATGCCACCACAAGGCACCCCACAGAGTGCCTTATTGCAGTTATGAAATGGATCCATGGGGACATTGTTTATAATTGTTTTTTTCGTTTGTTTGTTTCAGGATTTCCCTTTATATTAAAAAAAAAGTAGAAAGTAAAAGAAAAAAAGTAGTCCTAACCGCTGCTGCAGTATTGGCATCTGGCCTAATGGTAGCACCAAAACTACAGAATGGTACTGGCTTCAGGGAATCAGCATGTGGGGAGCAGAGGTTGGATGTTAGAATCGCACACATGCTGGAAGCATAGGACCGGGCAGGAAGTAAGAAAGCATGCCATTTGGTAGTGTGGGAAATGGCAGTCTGTTCTGGCACCATTATGTGCACATGGAATTGCTGTTTTGGGGATGTGTTATGCAGCATGCGTAATTTAGGTTGAAATTTCAAATTTGTTGACATAATTTTAGCACTGCAGTTGTGTGTTAGTGAGTGGATAGTTGTCTCAATTTCATCGGTGGGTACTGACCCGTGGCAGGTGGTATCCATAAAGATGACGATTGGAGAAGGCGGCTACAGCGGCAGGAAAGAGCTGTGGTCAGCAACTTGGCCCACAAACTATGTCATGACACACATATCTGCTGTGGGCATTTCTGCCTGGACTGAAGCGGAGGACTCTTGTGGGTGAGTGCTGAGTCTGTCTGGATGGAAGTACTTTCAAATAGGCTGTTGTGCTGCAATAATAGCCTAGGTAAAAGTACTTCTCGGTCAATCAGGTCTCGGCACTTTTTTTATCCATTTAATAATCCTTAGTAAAACATCTACATATCTAGAAACAAACAGCCCAAACTCTCTGCCTGCTTGAATTTCTGCTGACCAGCAGTGCACAAGAAAGAGATCATGACATCTAATTAGTAGCCTAGGCTACTAGCTTTGACTCATAGCACATGAAAATAACAGGAAATACAGCCCAAATTTCCAGATTAGCCTCACAGATAACATGGGATTTGGGAAGTACAGGAAGTAAAAAGTCAGGAATACCTATTTAAAGCAACCAAATAACCTACCATAGAGTTCAATACAGAGAGTACTTCTCAGCCTCCTGCCTCATAAATCAGGGATAAGGCTTAAAAAAAATCAGGGACAAAGGACCAAAATCAGGGACACATCTTCAAAATTAGATATCCAGCCAGAAAGCTGGTATAATATGAGGCTTGGTGAAAAACGCGTTTTCTAAAGAAGAACAAGTCTGTAACTTTAATGCTTGACATTATTTTGTGCTTACAATCCCCACTGTTTAGCTTTGGAAACACAAATTTAGAGGCTATAGTGTAGATTCCAATGGCTCAGTTGAAGCTGCGTGTCTGCTATATTAGGGGAGGACCGAGGTGCCAACAAATAGCAGGAATCCTTCTTGAAACTTAGATGGTAGCACCAGCACACTGTCTTGACAGCAATCGAGTAACACAGTGCTTATACAAGCAAAGGACAAACAACCATACCTCATTTTTGTCACCACAATGGCGCCTGCTTCATCATTTCCTTGTTATCAATGATGCTTCTTACCCAACTGGATCAGCAGATTGCTGTCAGAACAGTGTGCTGGTGCTGCTATCTAAGTTTCAAGAAGGGTTCCTGCTATCTGTGAGCACTTCAATCCTCCCCTAATATGGCAGATGCGTGGCTTCAACTGAGCCACTGGAGTCTGCACTCTAGCCTCTCTCTATATTAAACTCTATGTAACCTACCCCCTTGCAGTGCAACTGCACCCAACTAGTGCAGCATATCAGCTGCAACCTAACCCCTGCTTCATATCTCATTGTGCTAATACCCTAAAGGCAACCATTTAAAGATCCAGCACCAAATTACAGCACTACTGCACAGCTAAAAAACGAATAAACATTTTAAAAGTGGCATCAAACAATTCCATCATGGGAGGGATTATGCTATGTTAATGTACCTCACGTTGGTTGAAGTCCCTTGCCCATCAAGCTTAGGACTCCAATCTACCATTTGTTACATTAACATAGCATAATCCTCTCTCATGCTTTATTCTTCACATAAAAAGCTTGAGAAAATGCAGGTCTCTGTTTGGCTGAGAGCCAATCTAATGACATTGAAGTTTTTGAAAGAAAGAACTGGGCAATAGTTAATTTGAACTGGTCAATTTTTTTTTGACTATTGCCCGTGAGCCTTTCATTTATAGAAACCACACCCCATCACTAGTTTAAAAAAAAAAACATTGTGTTCGTTCCCCAATACATCAATTCGCCCTTGTGCTAGTGGCTCCCCCACCCTTTTCCAGCATAAACACATTCTCTGGTGTCAGTCACTCCCTCTCCCCTTCCAGTTTACTTTTTACAAAAATGCTGCCAACTCTACTACGGTATACAGTGAGAGAATCAGCAGCTTTAGCAATGTAAAAAAGTGAAGCATGAGTGGAAGTTGCCATAGCAATGCTCACACTATGCTGTCTGAGCAGGGGGCCTACTGACTGTCTATGTTCTTTTATACATTTATTTATCTTTTCCACCCCCTGGAGTTTTACCCTGCATTACTATCTCCTAAAATCGGTTACCACTTGACTTAGTTCTGTCAGCAGCACAGAAGATGAAGACAGTCAGCAGCACGAGAGGGCAAGGATGTCTTAGCATGAAATAGCCCTGAAGAGCAGGATTAAAAAATAAATGAAGCAGTCTCCCTATCACACACAGCTGAATAAGCATGTCAGTAGCAACAAAAAACAGACTTCTCATCTGTACGCTCACGTGCTACCATCAGCAAACCAGGTAGAGTGAAGGTGCACTTTGTCAGCTCCACCAAGCTGAGCTGTTTTAGTACCCTCCAGGCATTCTTTCCACTGCTCGCATCCTCAACGGACCAGGGACACTGAAAAATTGCAAGCTTTTTTTTTGCTAATACAGCACAGAGCCAAAAGAAAGGGATTAGATGAAAAAGCCCATCCCACAGATTCATATCTACAAGACACAAGTACAGCTTTGTTTTTAAGGAGCCACAGACACCTCCAGGACAACTGTGAAAAACTTAGTATTTGGATACAAATCAGCTTCTATTTTCCTTATTAGCTCTGTATTTGTTTTCTACATGATTTATTACTGAGATCACTTGCATGGAAACAGATCTCTGTTCCTTGAAAGTTCATCAGCTCCTATTGCTTATTCCCCAGCTGATGTCATAATACTCTGCTGTGACATCACAGTTATTCCCATGACAACAGACTGTGATGTCACAACACAGCATTGTGATTTTAGGTAGAAAATAAGCTGTGGGGGCAGATGAACTCTAAGGGATGAAGATCCTGGACCCGAGTCACAAAAGCCCTGAGAATATTGCAAGTCCCAGGTGCACTGAACATCTGGCGCACAGGGTTTGTGGCATTCCTCAACCCATAATCAGGATTCTCAATCCAGTGCACTGATTGCCACAAGCTAAACCAGCTTTTTCTGGTTTAGCTTGCAACCATCTTGGGTACCTGTTTTATGAGGCTTCCTCCAAGTATTTGGCACAAGCTGCCATAAATCAAGCATCGCAAATGCACTTGATCTTCTTGAATTGGGCACAAGTTGCGGCAAAGAATTTGGCACAGCTGTGGCTGACCATCAGATGGCATGGCTTGGCACAAGCCCTGCATCGCCCTTTGTGAATCAGGCCCCTGTTTTGGTGAGAACTTACTCAGGAATAAATAAGGGAGGAGAGATCTGTAGAAGATATATAAATATAAGCTAAATTGTGTCTAAATATTTTCTTTTCAAAGTTTTCCCAGAGGTGTCAGTAGCTCTTTAATGCCCCTAGGTACAATCATTGGTTATTTCTACAATTCCTTTTTGAAGGAGGACATCAAAAAGTAAGGTTTTAAAAACAGATATTGACCAAAGTTCTTTTGGGCTATAAGCGTGAAAACGTAAACCCCTCGGGATGAACTATTGCCTCCAATAGGCATATTGTACTCAGCCAATATTACTATTGCCAGGCAATAGGTCATGCCTTAGTCAAGAGTTTTCACATTATAAATATAACCCTCACTATGTAAGCAATAAGACCGCACGGGGTATGAGTTGAACATATATTACTGCATGGTTGGGGCGTTGTAAGTCCGCGAGGCTAGAGGGGCAGTGACTTCAACCACAGCTGCATGGTAATATATGTTCAACTCAGACTTCGAGGGTCTTATTGCACTTATAAATGGAGAAATTGCAATAGAAATAAAAAAACAAACAAGGAAATTCAGTTTTTGCATTTAAATATTGCTTTATTGGATTAGTGTCCATACATGGGAAATAGTTCCCTTTCAACTACAACCTTTACTTTTTTAAAGCATTAATTCAGTAAATTGTGTAAAACCTTTACATTTTAACAATTAATGATGAAGGAAAATGAAGCGCAAGTGCTAGTTGCACACTGCTGGATTTGTGTCATGGTCGCGTAGCAGCATTTCCTGGGCTGATTTGCCACGGAGCGACTGAGGACCTGTTGATGATTGGCCACCTGTTGCTGTTGGGAGGGGTAAGTAGTATTCTCTGGGTTGATGTTTTCGTTTTGCCACAGACTAGATGGACAAACTGACTGACTTGCTGTCAGGGGTGAGTGATCAGGATTTCTTGGGCTGATGGCTTCGTTTTTTGGCAGCAGTATTTTGTTTCATTTTACTTGTGGTTCGGCTGTCGGAGGATCATTGTTATAGTCAGCAGCTTTTTGACAAGGAATGCTGGTTTCCTCTATGTTAGTTTCATTTCTAAAGATTTCCTCTAGCTCCTCTTCAGTTAAGCTAATATTGAAATTAATAGACTCTTTCGACATGTTTGTATGAAGGGTGCTTAATGGGATAACAAGATGGCTAACTGAGCCTTTGTGAACATTCTATGTTTGGCATGTTCAGTACTGAACATTCTAATTCAGAGTACTGATTTCTAACTGCCCTTTTTTTTTCTATGTGTAATACACATGTGACACTGATTTTCTACCCAATCAGTGAGCTTATATTTTCATGCCCATTTTATAAAGTTGTATAATATATGTCACCTGCTGGGGACTAGTAGTAGTCAGGTGAATGTAAATTGAACCAAAGCCACTGAAATACTCACTTACCCAAAATACAGCAATAGTAGTCTTGCTGACCGAGTAGATAGTAAAAAAAAGGGTAACATGGGCACAGTCCTTAGCGTGACAGCCCAGGCTTTGTCCTGCTGTAACAATAAGAAGATGCAGAGAACAGTAACTGTGTCACAAGAAGGTAATCATGCAGCATACCCTCAAGTAGTACTGAATAAAGGAATGTATTTTTGGAAACAGAATGTGAAATGTATCCACTGACTTGTTCCCACTAGGGAAGAAATGAAACTCAGTAGAACTACTTGGGAAAGGTTGCCTAACACTAAGGCACCCTCAACGTAAGAGGTGTGTAACAAGTTGAGACCAAAGAGGAGGTTAGTCTCTCTCTCTCTCCCCTCTCTCTCTCTCTCTCTCTCTCTCTCTCTCTCTCTCTCTCTCTCTCTCTCTCTCTCTCTCTCCCTCCCTCCCTCTCTCTCTCTTCCCTCCCTCTCTCTATGTCTCACCTCCCTCTCTCTCTCCTCCTCTCTCTCTGCTGAAGAGCCCAGAGATAAGTGAAACTATAAAGCCTTTTACCAGTTGCACCTACAGTGCTAGCTAGGAGAGCTGATTACAGCTGCCCATCTCCTGCAACAGAGATGAGCACATTGGGATTTACCTATTAGAAGCTAAGAACCCAGTGACCTCACATAGCCTAGCTGTTCAAGAACAGAGCAGGATAATTTTGTACCACTGATAAGGCTACTATTAAGTGGAATTAGGCTGGAAGTCAAGACACGCAAAGGGTGCTGTGTTGCATACAGCATCTAATAGGGATATATTCAAAATTTACCCCAGTTAGGGAGGGTGGTCAAGTTGCAAGGAGGCACAAAAAAAAAATCCTTTTATTTGGAGGGTTGTGCTAAAGCCTTTTTGTTTTAGTTTTCAAAAGCATTTTTTTTTTTTAGAAAATCTCTGGGTCCCAGAAGATGAGACAAATAGAACAGAATAACTGTCTGCTGGTCAGGCAGGATATGCACAGGAACAGATGAGCTGCTTAGTATCCCTGGCTCCAAATAGAGAGGTATGGTGTATGAGTGTGTGGCACTCTATAGAAGATATTCTTCAAGATCTTCAGTTAAGGTAAGTATGTGACTTTTCTATCTTCCTAGAATCAGTATCCTCCATTGAGTTCCGCTGTTGGGTCAGTGTACCAAGATGCCCTTTTGACAAGGAGAGAGCCTGCTCATCCGGAAGTTACAAAAAATAGCTTCAGCCCTCTGCATGGGGGAGAATACCTGAGGGAGGGGGCTCTTCTTGAGCTGGAGGGACCAGGGACTGGTTGGCTTGAGGCACTGGCTCCTGGAGCTCAAGAGCTGGAGGGTCCCCCAACAACTGCTGCCTGACCCTAGAGGAAAAGAAATGAGCCCCAGTCAGTGTAAATTGAACACCTTTTGTCAGGCCAATGGTGTAGTTGGGACAGGTGTAGCCATGACATCTGTCTGATGCAGATGGTAGATCTGATGATCCTCAGGAGACCATCTCATTGGCATTGTGCAGTGCCCTCGACTGGAGCAATGCTGCTTCCAGGCCCATAACAGAAATGTCTATAGCCTTCCAAATGGTTTCATAGTTAGGTTCCATAGACTGCTGACAGCACTGACAGGCTACCAGGTCATAAAAAGTGCAGGTCAAAATCTTTCCTTAAACATATATTGTTCTTTTGTGGAGACTTATTTTATTATAAGTAAATGTAATATTAAGCTAAATTATTTATTATTCAACTATAAATACATTTTATTATAAAAGAAACACACAAAATGAAAAACATGCTAGTTTCATCAACAGATTGTGTTCATAGTGGTGAAAGACCTTTTTGAAATCATGCCCTGTTGAAGAAGGATGTATCAGTATTCAGTGCTGTTGAAAGAAGCATCAGCGTGCTGATCCTAATTAGAGGAAATATTACAACTGAAGAATAATAAAAGGCAAATGATTAGGGACAAAAATATGCAATCAACATTTTTCCTCTTACAGGGTACAGATGATTTGCTCCTAGCAACATTGTCTTTCATCTCCCCAAAGCGTACTGAAATGTAAACGGCTTCCCTTATGTCTTTGCACTGCACTGCTGATGAATCAGATGCTCTTTAAATATTCATTTCAACTTTCTCCATCGGAGCTCAACTTAAAAATAACCCTTGACAACTACTGCAAACTAATTGCTATCCAAGGGCCCAAACATTCATTAGGCCCAAGGCTAAGTTGTGTATGCATCCCCCTTTATTTTGCTTGTGCTACTTGTTGTGCATGAGTTCTGTCCCTCAATGGTGTTGCTTGTGGGAAAAGAAAAAAGGCATACCAAGCCATGGCTTGCTCACTTAAGCTGCACACAATGCAAGAATAGCCCCACAAGTGACAGACACAGTGGATCTTTACACCACTACAACCATTGGTCCATCTGGTGACAGGGATCAATTAGGTTAGTGTCATAAGGGGTAGGGTGCATGATGGCCATTAATGCTCATGGAAAAGATCATTTTTTTCCCACCCAAAGCTGGATTACTTTACATATATGTTGTGGGAACATCCTTGAATATAGGACATATGGCATATGATGCACTGGAGATGAATGTGTGACACCATTGTTCATGCAGTGGATTGTCCACTGAAGAACAAGCCCTCAGTGTTGTCTGGCATTCATTTAAGTTCAATGAATTACAATGTCAAATTGCTGCGCTGGCCCACTGGGACAGCAGTACTGCTAAAATTCGTGACCTGGGTTTAGAAGCAAAATCAGGGCATCAGAGGATTGGCCGGGGGGAGGAGGATCGAGCATCCATGAGACTACTCTCCTCATCTGAGGGTGGGGGACACAGAGCCCAGCATGCACCTGACCCCTAGCAGAAGTTTGGGAGAAGGCAGTCCGGGGCCACCAGAAGTGCATGGAGTTGTGGCAGCTGTTGACTCACATCATATGGAAAACATGCAATGTATATCTTAATGGCATTGCATGTCCACATCTCCAGGAGAGATAAAGCAGAAAGCCTCCTGGCCAACAGGATGACACTGATCACCCTCAGGTCCTGCACCCGGTTATCAGGACCTGTCTCATGCACTAAGGATCCTGTTCAGCGACAGGGGTTGGGGAACCCCACTAACCGCACCAGGGGAGGTACGCCCTGTGGGAAGACACAGGACAGGTAAATCCTGGAGGATGCTGCAGTGATGGGGCTGGGATGACTGTTTGAAAGGGGCCGGTTGGACAGGGGAGCAGAAAAAGATGAAGAACAAAAACAAAATATCAAATTGCTGTCAAACATTATGTGAAGAAGGGAGGACAGTTCTCTTTGACAACAGGCAACAAGTCCTTCATTTGACTCTGCTTAATAGTTCCTCCATAAAGTCTTTTTTTCATTTACACTAGTCTCCTAAACTACTGTATTTTACTTGTGAATATGTTGTTGTTTTAGGTATAAAAAAACAGATCTGTCCAGGCAGGCCTGTTACTCCAATAATCAAGACACGAGGACTCCATATTCAGTCTCACACAATTGCTGCACAGCCTGTTGCACTGCACTTGTAAAAGTACACAGCTGGCTCTCAGCGATATTCAGCTGGTTAGAGCTTGCCAACAGAGCATGCTAACTGACTGAATATTTGGCTATGTCAGCAGGGTGTTAAGTGGACCAGCACTGTGCCGACTCAGACCAAGGCTGCATACGGCCCACAGGAGACAGCGTTGCCTGACATGGGATAGCGTCAGGCCTCCTTTGGGCCATATTCAACTGGAGCATGCAAATGAGCTCACTGGGCATGCACGGTGCTAAGCAGCCATCTGTATGCCCATTATGGTCTCATTTACATGAGTGTGGAAGACACCTAGCACACTACAGTGAACAAGCTTTTGTAGTCTAGGTCCTCCAACCACTCTTTCTGTGTGTTAATATATAGTCCTGGTAGTCTAGTGGTTCCACCACCCCTGAACATCCATCTTGTGTATATAATATATAGCCTTTGTAATGTAGTGGTCCCCATACCCCCTGAACAGCCATCCTGTCTTTAAAACAGCAGTGCAATGAAAAAATGTTTTTCCAAAAAGCTAGTTTCAGCTGCAGTTAATAACAATATTAGCATACTGTACCTGTCATATCTACTTTTCTAGGTACATCCTATGAGGCGCACCATGTTTTTTTGTTAATTTCCTCGATCCTAACCTTTGCCATGTAGACAATGCTATTTCTAGAGACTCGTGAAATTCTTTTTATTTTTTATAATTTTTCTTTCTATTTTTCTGGAATTTCTTGTTATTTCTTTTTATTCATTGAAAATTTAGTTTTATTTCTTGTTATCACATTTACATTCATACACTACCTCAAAATGACCTTATACACACTAGAAATCACTTTCCTGGGATAATACATTGTATTCAGCAGCATTCTGCTATGTTCTTGCAAGGTTTTGTGACTGAAACAATTCCGCTGTTGCTTCCTTGTGGATTGTCTCTGTGGTAACAAGAGAGCCTAAACAACAACTGCTGCAAGCATTTATTTAGATTTTGCCTACCAAAAAGCAGTTTTTTTCACTTTATTCATGTTTTTTTTTTCATTTTATTCATTTTATATTCAGAATTTCTTGTTATTTCTTGTTATACCATGAATTTCTTGTTATTTCTTTTATACCTTAATTTCTTGTTATTTCTTATTTAAGAAAAACACGGGTCTCTAACTATTTCTAAGCCAAATGTGGTGGCCATCTTTTTTTAAGAAAACTAAATGAAAACATTTATAAAATAATCAAAATTTTGGTTGAATAAGAAATTTTACCAACCAATAAAACTGGAAGATACCGAAATCTTTCATAATGAAAAAGGGTAGGTCAAATCTTTTGCCAGTTTTGTTGCACTGTTGCTTTAAATGTACAGTCTTGGTGGTTTAGTGGTCCCCTATCCCCAGTCACCCTCTCTGCCCTTTAAATGTATAGCCCTGGTGGTTTAGTGGTCCCCCTGCTAGCGACATCATGGGCAAGGACAGACTCCAGGCCAGCTCTGACACCAGCATCGGCCTTGGTGCCAGGCTCTCCCTCAACACGGCAGACAGAGTCAGAGTGAGGCCCAGTGCCATCTTTAGTATCGCCTGCTACATCACCACTGTGAACTGTGACAACAATGAAGGCAACACCAGGCAATGACATCAAGGTGTCCTCTAGTGTGAACCAGATGTATAGCCTCGGCCATGCCACCAGGAACATCTGCTGTGAAACTTAAGGTAGGTCAGGCTGTCAAGGATTCCCAGCTGGCTTCTCAAAAGGAACCAGCTGTCCACCTGACCCAACCACCAGGGTCTCTGATACCTCTGCATGGTGAGGTTGAGAAGAATCCTTTTCTTCCTTAGAAGCAGAGGTCCAAGAAGAGGCCCAGGGGAAGGGCCTAAAGACCTTACCTTGGAAGCTCTCATGTGCTGCCTGCCACTAAAGGAGGGGAGCCTGTGATTTCCCCCTTCAGTGGGCAGTTTTCAAGGGTGTGATGGTCCATGGAGAAACAGGCATCACAGATATCCATTTCATGCTCAGGTTCAAGGCAGGACACACAATGTTAATGCCGGTCCGTCAAAGCCATCTTTTTTCCCACAGGGGCACCAACAAATGATGAGTGGCTGTTTCTTATTCTTGGCCATGGCCCCTTCAGACTTGGACTTCAGCATCATAGAAACAGAACAAAAGAATAATAAGGACAGCACCATACATAGATAGACAAGGATAGTAATGCAGAAGAAATGACGGCAATGAGGTGAACTGAGGCAATGTTGCCATGGTGTCCACTCAATGGCGGGAATAATAGAACTGAAGTTGGTGAGGGAGCTGGCAACAGTTATTGGCTAGTGCATGGCACCATGTGGGGGTGAACAGCCACCAAGCTCAGTAACTGTTGTCAGCCCTCCATAGGGCCCTAGTGCCTACAGCCCAGACCCATTAATGGGACTCAATGGAGAAGATTGATTATGGGATGATCACATTTAAATTAATACATGTTTGCACATCATACTTACTCATCCATGCTTGTAAAGTAGGGGCAGACATAATGGACCTACAGTCCCTTCTGACCCTAAATTACTAGGTCACTGTGATAATATGTGTGATTGTAGCCAATTTACTTGACATCCATATGCTTCAATCCTCCCATCTGTCAAAGTTAATAAAGTAGCACCCCACTAATATGACATTCCATTTTAGCTAAGCTACCTTCCAAAAGTATCTCAGAGTACAGGATGGTAGAACTACCCTTGTTCTTGTAGCAACTTTATTTTGGAATGTGTTATCTCTATCATTGCGTTAGGTAAATCACATTAGTGTATTTATGTCAATGTTGTGGGATTTTTCTAAAGCGTATACCTGTTAGATTGGCTTTATGTATTTTATTGTGCTTGCTGTTGTCTTCAGGTTGCCTTTGTAGACAAGCTGTTTCACCTAAGGTGGGCCTATCCTAGCAAACACATTTTTAAATAAATAAAATCAGAGAATATCCTCAATGTGTAAATTGTAAATAGAAAAGCAGATTATGAAAAACATACCTGCTATAAAAAAGATGCAAACAAAGGTCTACCATTTCTAAAAGACCATTTAAAGTACAGCTTTTACCACCAAAGTAATGTTTACTAACCAGGAGAGATCTCTGGAACTTTTGAGCCTACACCAATGAAAGTGCTGGTCCTTGGATCACAACTGAACACTCAATTTTGAATCTGGATTAGGAGGATGATTCGCTGCCCATCCTGTCCTGCTGGCATACTGTAAATGTCGTTGGGATTTTAACTGTGGTCCCTGAATGGTTTGCTTTATGGCTGTACTGGAGCCAGTGATCTCATTTTATTTTGTTTGATTGTTTTTTGTTGCTGTTTGACTTGTACGATCTGGTATTAATTTGTCTATCTTAGTCTCATTTTACTAGAAATGTCACAAAGACCCATCCAGCAAAGGTGTGATTGCATCACCACGAGAAAAGCCCATGGAAAGATAAACACCTGAACACAAAGACAAAACCTCAAAGGACAAGCACATGTCTCACAATATACAAATGCACCCTAATTTCTTTGTTGTGCTGTGGGTGAATTAATGATAGAAACAGAAGTTACTTTCCAATCACAGCATCTGATGTTACTGTGTAAAGGTAGCAACAGACTGATTAATGCTCTTAAACATTTCTAAACCAGCAGAGGCTAAACTTCAACCTTTCACCACAGTGTTTTAATGCAGCATCGTATTTGTGTTTAACTTTTTATAATTTCAGTGGTTACCTGGTTATAGATGATGAAAATATGGCCCACACAAAAACTGCATTTGTTGGTATAATACTAACAAAAACAGCCCACTGGCCAACCTGTCCATTCAGTTGGTATATGTAGTCATACCTTTTCTTGTTTATCCTTCCAACTGGAATTAGAAAATGTCTATGTACAAATTATAAACTCATTGGCTAGTAGTAGTAGATCTTTATTTTCTTTAGTACCCTTCCAAAGCTCAAAGCACTTTACAATAAATAATACCTACAACAAAACACAAACAGCTCAGTAGCAGCAATAACAATGAAAATAAAAAACACACACAGACACCTGAGCAAACAGTTCCTAGGAGCACATGGGACAGCAGAATCAAACAAGAAATGCCTGGGACTACCAGAGATGCTGATGGAGTCTGCTCTTAAACATGATGACAACTGGGACACTTTTTCATGGATGAGCTTTCAGTAAAATAGAAGCACAGACAGCTTAGGCATTATCTGCAACCAATTTAAAATGGATGCAGGCTTCCTGACCAGGAATTGTTTTGAAGCTAATGTTTTACCAAGTCTGATAGGGCCCAAGATCATAGAGATATGGGGGTACCCAGTCATTCATGGCTTTCACAGCTAAACAAAGAAACTTAAAATCAACTTGCCACCTAACAGATAGCCAGCCCAGAGCATGTAATGAAGGGGTGATATGCTCTGACCTCAAACAAGGACAATAATCTTGCTGCTGCATTCTAGACCAGCTGCAGGTGGCACTCTTGACCACAAGGCAAACCTTAAATAACGCATTATAGTTTTTGAATCAGAATGCCTTAATACTTTGCATCAAAGTCCTCAGATCCATAGGGTTGAATACAGGGCAAATATGGGATGCACCAGAAGCCAAGACTGCCCCATGATTGGGTGTGCAACAAGAGACACAAAGTATCCAGTCAAACACTCCAGCACCACCCACTGTGAAACAAACATCACAGGGTATCAATATAGTTTTAAAAATTAATAGTTTAATTCATGAAAAAGGGTGCAGACCTCTTACCACAAAACTGAGGAGACACCAGTTGGATTTGCAAAGTAAGAAAACTTTACTCTGAAATATTTCACTGATTGCGCTCAATCCGTGAAGCGCAATTTGTGAAATGTGCAAATTCGCAGAGCGCCGGATCAAATGTGAAGTGTGGAATTTTGCAGGTGAAATTCCACACTTTGCACACAAACTTTGCCCACATGTAAAAATATATATAAATCCCTGGTGTCTAGTGATTCCCCCCTTTCTGCTGATCAATCCATTACATCACCCCACCAATCGCTGGCCAGTTGGCTACAATGTAAAAATATATACCGTATATATTGTTTCAATTAAATCCTTGGTATCTAGTGGTCCCCCCACCACCCCGCCAATCATGGGCCACATTTGAAATAATGAAAATCACCTCTTGTCCCACACACCCCCACCAATTGCTGACCAGTAGGCCACAATGTAAAAATTAAAATATTTTTTTTTAAATTCAATCACTGGTGTCTAGTGAACCACCCCACCACCACTCCCCATCAGGGAGTGCCCCACCACACCACCCTGTTACCCCATCCACAGTCCCGAGGGGCCACTGGCACAGCCCTCCACTCATCTCCGCAGCCAGCACCTTACTGAGCTTTTAATGAATGAGTGCGCACTTGTACAAGCATGCACTCATTCATTTAGAAGCTCAGTCAGGCTACTGGCTATGGAAAATGCATGCTGGAACTGTGCAAATCAACCTGCTCTCAAGGGTTGGAATGTATTTATATTTTTACATTGTGGCTGACTGGCCAGCGATCGGTCAGACCATGTGGGGCCGAGGGGTGATTTTCATTATTTCAACTGTGGCCCACAGTCAGCAAGGGGGACCACTAGACACCATGGAATCAGGGATTTAATTAAAACATGTTGTTTTTACATTATGGCTGAATGATCAGCGATCGATGAGGGTTTGTGTGTTAGGGGTGAATGATGTGGCTGGTGATCAGCGGGGGCAGTAGGCACCAGGGATTTGAGATATGTAAATTTTTCTTGCTTTGGAGGTTTTTAAGTGAAATTTTATTTCAAGCAAATCTCCCATGTGGAAGCCAAGGAATATCTCTAATGATCTCTTGGCAAATCCAAGCACAGCAGCAACTCCCTTGACCTTAGATTAATAGCCCTCGCCCTTGATGAATTAATAAATATGCTCACCTTCATTCTGAATTTATCTCTAAGATATGGGCAATTCCTCAAGAAATAAAAATGCGGAGCTGTCAAGTGGTTTACAAAAGTGGAGATCGGGTGAGTCATGCCAGTTATAGGCCCATCTCTATACCCCCCTCTCAAAAGCCCTAGAACTAATTGTATCAGAACAACCTGTGGACTTCCTAAACAAATATAACATCTCGTGCCCTCAACAGAATGGCTTCCAGAAGACCCATAGCACCAACACTGCAATACTGGAATACAAGGACTTTATCCATGCAGCATTGGACAACAGCCAGCTAGTTGGGTTGGTATACATCGACCTCACAAAAGCTTTTGATACTGTGAACCATAGTATCCTAATCCACAAACTCCATGCTTCTGAGTTATCTCCAGACACAGCTCGGTGGTTTAAAAGTTACCTTGGTAACAGATCCCTACAAGTGAAAATCAATGGGATCTTCTCAGAAAGTAGGCAGGTGACAACCAGAGTCCCACAAGATTCTATCCTGGGCCCAATCCTATTCAGCCTGTTCCTTAATTCATACCCCTGGCCTGCCCTAATAACATCCGCTATATGCAGATGATGTGGCAGTCTTCTCCAGTAGCCCACACCGCACCTTCTAGAATCTAAACTCTAAGCAGTATTAGAGGACTGGTTTACTCAAAACCAGCTTCTCTGAACTACAAAACTTAAAGTTGTGTTGTTTGCTAACAGCCACAGTAAATACAGACAGTAAATCCTGAACAACAAGCAGGAGCCACATGATCAGGTCAATACCTTTAAATATTTAGGCATCACGCTGGATAGCTTCCTTTCCTTTACCCACCACATAGACAATGTTGTAAAGATAGTCTACATTAGAATTGGTCTCCTCTAAAGACACAGACACAAATATGACCCCTGCAGCCTTGTCTCTGGCTGTCAACAGCTGTATAATTAAGCAATAAGGCATGACAGGATGTGGTATATCATGGGATATCATCATGCCTCGGGTGGTTAGGCACGAGGCTGCAGGCCGAGTGCATCCAACGACCCGAGAAGTGATGATATCCCATGATATACCACACCCTGGAGTGCCTTATTGCTATTATGAACTGGGTCAATTGATATTTTAGGCATTTAATGTAAAAAATAAATTTTAAAATATTTTAATGCTGTTTTTATAGGTGTGTAGGTACACATTTAAAAAAAAAGTTTGTGTAGGTCACGTTTTGGGCAGTAGGTGGTGCTGCTGCATGTGGATTTTGTTAGAAAGTCTTCATTCCCATAGTATTGGTGCCCCCTCCCCGAAGTTTAGTTTGCTCGACCACGTTGTCTGTTATGGAGTAACTGAAGCTAGTTTTTGCTTTTTAGTTGTTTGAGAGTTGAACAATCGCGATGTTAACCGAAAAAAATATGTGGGTGGACGATAAACTGCCTACCAATGTGCACCAGGCTCTCCAAGATGACAGAAGTTGTTTTTATGTCTGGATTTAATGTGTTTTACCTGCATTGCTTTTGAGGAAAGCGAGATGGTAAGGCATTACAGTTATATTTGTGATTGTGTTCTGAAGAGGCGGGTTGTAGATCTGCCAGGTTCTTGTGAGCATGACAACGAGAGGCTGAGGGGGGCAGTTTTCTGTGATGAAGTAGCTGGTGCTGTCAGAGAAGAAGAGGAGATTTCTTTGTCTTTGCAGGCGTGTGCTGTGGGGACAGTTGTGAGGATGTTATTTTTTTTTTAATAATGACCAACTGAAACTCTGACTCGCTACGGACAGAGAGAGATAAGGAACACTGTGCTGGGAGTGAGCAGGCTGGTGGCCGGAGGTTTTCTGAAGCCGTGATGATGTAGCCCGATATCATCATGGCTTCGAAACCTCTCGCCAATCAGCTGCTCCATTCTCGATCACCAGTTCATAATCTCTGTTATAGACTATGGGCTAATTGTGTACAGTGCAGCAACAGATACAGCCCTAAAAAGGTTCAGAAATGGGGGCACACAGGCTAACTCACACCTGTGAACTTTACTCTGAGTCTAAATGGCTTAATCTTCAGGGGAGGATTAAATGCCAGTCCTGCCTGCCAGGAAAAAAGCTCTCCTCAGTCTTACTCCTCAACTCATTACAGACCTCCTTAAACCTCTGTCTAACTCATGCCAGACCAGAGGAAAACACAAAATGCTCTACATATCCTTTCCATCACATGGCACTTGCACAGCGATCCTATGCTTACAAAGGTACCCCTCTGGCTCAATGAACTACCCCAAAGTAATACAGTTAATGTACCTAAGCCTGGAACTTTCAAGAAATCCCTACTCAAACACATGATTACTTGGCTTCTGTGACTGCAGGTTCTAACCTCCCACCGCACCACCACCCCTTCTGTCTCTTTGCTTCCCCCCACCCTTCCCCCACTTCCTGCCCACCCATTCACCTTTCCCCTTTTTTCTTCAGTCATTCTCCGATATCCTCTAACCCATGTTTCCCTCTTTTCCTAACCCTCACCTCCTCTGTTACTACTCATTCCACCCCATGTAATTGTCTCCCTCTCACCACCCCTTCCAACACAGCTTGCTCACCCAATCACTGACAAGGACACCTCTGTCTGCGCCATGTTTTTCTACCCCTGCCCCCAGCTCTCTCCCCCTTTACCCCATGTCACAGTCAGCCCTGACTGCTCCATTATCTACCCTCTCCATCTCTTCTCACTGCACCAGTCCTGTGACCCCAGCACTCATAGCTTACCAAAATTGTCATAAATACTGTCTGTACTTCATCATATGAACTATTGCATTTGCTTCTTGTATGTAGTACAATTTTATATTGTATAGCTTTTTCCTCTTTGTAACCCGAGGATTTCACCAACAATTGTAAATTCTGCATTGTTCTTGACTATGTCTATACCCTATGTTTTTTATTCTGTATGTACCAATTGTTTGAACCTTACCTGACGTGGTGATGTGGAACCTTTGTAAAGAGCTTCTAGCTTAAAATTGTAACTCCAAGATGACAAATAAATAATAAAAGTAACCAATCTGCAAAGTTACAAATGATGAATTTTCAGTGACAGCCGCAATTTTACGAATTGATTCGAAGATGCGAATATTGCGACTTCGCTGGAACTTTGCAGTATCTCTACAGTGTGACCCCACCAACTCCTACCGGTTTCATTAAGCTGTCATCAGGGAGTGTCCTACATACAATGATGTCTTACTTTTAAATCAAACACTTAAAGAAACATACCCACAATAAAAATACATGGTGAATACATAAACAATCATGAAAAAAGGGAGCAAAAAGTGTACAAAAATACTAGAAAAGCAAAGAAAAACTATGTGCATGAAGGACAAAACCATGGTATATCAGCAATGTACTGGTCAATGAAATACCATGTGTTATGAAGTTGTAGTATGCTCCTACCAATAAACAATTCATATATGTGCTAAAATATCCCGATACATATCAATTTCAATATATACTTGAAAATTAAAGTATGCCTATATATCTACACATAGGCACAGTAATATCTGTTCTACCACATGCAACTATATTTGAAAATAATATTTTAGATATAATGATCAACAGTCAATATGAAAACTTGAAGTTCACACCCAGACAACAAGCACACATACCATAGCTACAAAATAAAAAGTATAACCACACTAGAAACTTTTATTGACAAGATCATCACATGATCACGGAGTATAGATTAATCATTAAATAGTGGACCCCATTCATCACATCCCCGGGGATGGTAGTGTAGATGATCATCATATGGTGTGTGGTGCTAAAGATGCACTGTGTGCCTCCTGAGATAAAAAGCATGATCCCGGTGGGAGGCAACCAAAAATATACGAAACACATAAATGCAACCACAACTATGTATGGTAGCAAAACATAATCATTCTCTGTGCCACTGATTTACAGGATGTGGCATAAATGATCTGGGGTTATCATATCTGATGATCTGAAGGTGACCAAACAGTGTGAAAAGACAGTGGGGAGAGCAAACAGAATGTTGGGGTGCATAGGGAGGGGCATA
Organism: Neoceratodus forsteri; assembly: GCA_016271365.2. NCBI lineage: Eukaryota > Metazoa > Chordata > Ceratodontiformes > Ceratodontidae > Neoceratodus > Neoceratodus forsteri. The sequence goes on along the minus strand of CM028130.1, from coordinate 835,434,011 downwards.
ACAAGCAGGAGGAAAGAGGTGGTGATGCTACTGTACAGCTCACTGGTGAGGCCTCAGCTGAAGTACTGTGTCCAGTTCTGGAGACCACATCTCCAGAAGCACATTGACAAAATAGAGGCAGTCCAGAGAAGGGTAACAAAGATGGTACATGGACTGTACCAGAAACCCTATGAGGAAAGACTTAAGGAACTTAATATCTGTTCACTGGAGGAAAGAAAGGAGAAGGGAAATATGATAAAGACTTTCAAGTACCTTAGTGGAATAAACAGGGTACAGGTGGAAAGCATATTTCAGAGAAAATTCTGCACAAGAAAAAGGGAGCATGATATGAGGCTGAAGGGTGGAAGGCTCAGGGGATATGTTAGGAAGTACTTTTTCACTGAAAGGGTGGTAGAATTGTGGAATAGCCTAACAGCAGAAGTGGTGGGTGCAAAAACAATATGGGGGTTCAAGAGTGCATGGGATAGACATAAAGGTACCCTGGAGATGTGCAGAGCAAAAGAACCGTAGATCAAATAGGATCTGGAGCTACATCAGTGAGTAGAAAATGGCCAGACTAGGTGAGCCATATGGTCCTTATCTGCCAACTTTGTATCCTTGGCTTATACTGGGTCTGTCTTTGCAGTTTCTAGTCTCATTGACTTGTCGTGGGTCTGCAGGATGTTTTGGATCTGCTGAGCTTGCACTGCTCCACGTTTCACCAGGGATGATGCTTGTTATTATCATTATAATATAAAGGATAATGGATACCTCCCCATCATTAACAAGTGTGTTGTTGTATCGAGAGGTTGCCCTTGGTGACATTGAGAACCTCAAGAGTGAATCCTGTTAATGATGCGCCGATGTATACATTATCTTTTACAGTGTCGGATACCACCAAATACAAGCAGAGACAAATGGACCACACACAGCATAATTGGAGACAAATTCCACACTGAGCAGAATCGAGACAAAATCCCCACACCCAGCACAAGCAGAGACAAAATCTTTTGTCTTTTGTTCTCTTGCTCAAGTATAACTTTTCTGATCAGACAAGACTTTTGCGAAAAACTGAGGCTACCATGCTTTGCTGTCACAGAACTTGCTGTAAGCTGCTAATTTTCGGTTGAAACTGACTAGCGTCAACTGACAGATGCGAGACAGAGTGAACGATCGGAAGGAGGCACCTGCAGCGTTCTATGTTGTTGCTTGCTGCAGTAGTTCGTGAGCTACAGCAGCCTAGCAACTGAGGATGAATGTATCTGAAGCGGATAGCAGCGTTTCAACCCTTACAGAAATATAGGTGTGCTGTGTACATGCAGAATGCATGCCACATGCTTAACTGTGCAATGTTTGCAAGCAGTTTGCATACACAAAGTGAACCTATGCTAACCAGATCTAAAAAGCAAATCAGGTTTGCATGTTGTAAGCTTGATATATGTGCAGCAGGCAAGCTGGTGTGGACATCTTTCAAAAATTACATCAGGTTCGCGTGTTGCATGCTTGATGTGATTGCAGTAGTTAAGCTGGTGTAAACATTATTTAAACATCACATCAGGTTCACATGCTGCACACTTGCCATGCGTGCAGCAGATAAGCTGGTGAAAATCTCATCTAAAAACACATCTGTCTCCATTTCTTATGCTACCGCTAGTAATTAGAGTCATTAAAATATATTTTTATTTGAATTCCCATAAAAATTAGGTAAACTCATTAATTCTGATAGTTTTGCAAGTTGTTTAATGGCTTTTGATTTTTGTCATTAATTTGCAAAGTATTGGTTGCTTACTGCATTAAATACCTAGGATATAGCCAGTCAACATCCCCCATTCCAGATGAACGAAGAGGTTGTGAAGCCTATCCTTTTTGTTTTGGACCATGCAAATCCCTTATGCATACTTAGTGCTATAAATGTGTTTCTCCATGACTGTTTTGGCTCACTTACTTTCCCTTTGTCATTCTGTATTAAGCATATACACTATGGCCATGCTCAGCACTCTTTGTGCTGAGTAGGGTCTTGGAAGCATGCACCATACCTCACATTTTGTCACTGAAATGAAGGACATGGACACTCAAAATGAGGAACAATGAGGAACACTAACCCACATGATGATCAGGACACATCATGAAACATGGAGATACAGTACCTCAGAACACAGTGGAAACCATTGCATTAGCACCTGAGAATGAATTTCTACCATTAAGCAGGGGTGCCATTTAGGTAGAGCAGAGGGGGGTAGTTGCCCTCACCCCATATTTGGGCCTAGGTTGTTCTTATGGTGTGGCAATAATGGCTTTAGATTTGGATTTAATCTTTTGCACAATAAGTGCCCACCTGGCCTGTGTGTGCTCATGCTGCAGGTACTCTCCAGACTCGACAATGTCTGTACTGTGTTGTCCACTCTCTCCATCTATTACTGGCAGCACAATCACATGTGATGTGGATGAGCTCCAGCCAAGAAAAAGCACATGAGCCTTGAAAGTGCGACACTGTCTTTCCCACCACAGAGTAAACAGACTGCACACTACAGCTTGCAGGAGTCAGTGAGCACTGAACTCTCAATAGCAGTGTTGTGGCAGCATATTTTTGTTGTTCTACTCTTTGTGAATCTCTGTCTCCCCTGGTGACTGATGGGACAGAGGGTGAGATTGAAGGTAACTCAAGACTAGGTTACCTACTTACTCTACTAGGCTCACCATGCAAACAAAAACAGCACAGACCCCCACAGCAGCAAGCTGGGCTAGTAAGCAGTGGTGACAGTGGTGTAGATGGTCTCTCATTGGCCTAGATCAATGCAGTGCAGCAGCAGCCACAGCAGCAACCAAGCAAGAAGCAAGCAGTCTAGGTTGGGTGGGTTTGGATGACAAGATGACTTGGTCGTAGACCACGGGGGACCTGTGATGGTCAATTCTAGCATCCAGCTTCTGGCAGAAGGAGAGAGGTGGGGGCAGACTGAAAACTGGGTTGGTAGCACTCTCTGCCAGGCAGCAGGTTCTGGCCATATGGCGGTAAGTAAAAGTAAATGATGTTTTTACAGGGGATTGGGAAAGGAGGAAGGACTGAAATATTGATGTGTTTTTCACATTTCTTCACCTTTGGGTGGCTTCTTAGGGATGGGTATTGAATGGAATGGAGTTGGGGAGAAAATTGGGACAAAGTTCTTTCTTTTGGTGGGCAGAACTTCAGCCAGGAAAAACACTTGGTTAGTAACTGAGAGAGTTTTTTTTTTTTTTAGCACAGAAACGTTTATTGAGTTTTCCAAGTTAGAGACTATCTCCACAGACAAAGAGACCATTACACAACAAGGAGAACAAAAAGTACTGCCTTGCAGTAGGTACATCAGTCTATACAGACTCCATAAACACTACTAGTAGTGAACCTACCCAGTCCTTTTTAAAGTTCAAGTCAGTAACAAATATCTGGCAAAGAACTGAACCAGACCAAACAGCAGCATGTAAATAGCACACACTTCCCAGTTAACTGCAGTGGGGGCCCAACCGTAACAATAACATATCATGTAGGGTGGATACTGGGGGAAGGGGTGGGATCTTGCAAAGGGAGGAGTGGAGGCAAGCATCCCACTTTTGGCATAGTTAGTGACTTGTCCATGATGGGGCTAGGAAAGCCTCTCCAGAGCGCCAATTTTCCATGGCAGCACACAACTCTGAAAGGTCGGAGGCAATGGCTGACACCAGTACATGAGTAATAACTGTTTAGCTTCTAGGAGTGCTAACATAACCCATTCCTTGTTTCCTCCGGGTAGCAGTGTTAGAGAGGAAGAATCGCCCAGCAGAAGAATGGGGTCCAAGAAGCGATAGGTTGCCCAGTACTTCAGTACAGTCATCTGCAGTAGAGGCCCAGAAGGTAGTGAGATGTGGGCAATTCCACAGCACATGCAGAATATGTGCCAGAGACTGCTGGCACCACCAGCATTTGGAACATGGCAGCAGCCCTCTTGAGTGGAGGGCATCTGGGATCTTATACCACCCAAGCAAGATTTTTGCTTGTGTAAATTGGCTCTTGACATCACTATATGACGTACGGACAGCTTTGAGGCAGCAAGACCAGGACTCTGGAGGGATGTCAGTTTGAATATCTGCCCTCCATTTGAGCTGGCAAGCATCTGTGTAGTCTGGCTGAGAGTCTCGCCAAGTCCTATAGAAGCGGTCTGCCAGGCCTCAAGCTGAATTGGCCTTATGCAGAGAGGCCAGTCACTGCCATTTTGCATCCGAATGATAGTGCAAACAGAGGGCGAGTACTGTACTGCGAAGTTGGCGGTACCTCCAGAAATCCCTGGTGGGGAGATTATACTTGGCTTGAAGTTGATCAAAGGACATTAGCTCAGAAGAATCAGGCATATACAGATCCTGTATATGGTTGATCCCTTGTGCAGCCCACTTAGGCCAGCATAGCAGTTTCTTGTTGACTATTATAAGCCGATTGTTCCAGAGGGAGACAAAGTTCAGTGGGGGAGCCCATGCCTTCTGTAGGGTACTAGACAGTGTCATAAGACGGTGCCAGGTGCATCTGGTTTCACTCATAATAGGGGTTAGATCAGAGAAGGGGACTCCCTCAGCTACCAGGAGGGCACCTAAAGAGTGTCCAGCCAGGAGGCTGGCTTCCAGAGTAACCCGGGGGGAGCCATGGAAAGGTACAAACCATTTGGTGGTCTGGGCAGCCATGTAAGCCGGGTGGTAGCCCTGAAGCCAGGGAGGCCGAAACCCTCTCTAGTCCAGTGAGCTTGCAGCTTACTATAGCTCCATCTTGGTGGGTGACCTTCCCAAGAAAACCGGATGGGAAGATTGTTGAGCAGGTAAGCCAGTCTAGGGAGGAAGAGCATGCAGATGGCCACCACTTTTCTGGGTAAGGAAAGATTAAGTTTTCTCCAGCGACCAACCTCAGCTGACAACATGGCAACAAGTGGAGAAAAATTGACAGATTCCAGATCAGCCCAACGAAAGGGAAGCATCACTCCCAGATAGGAGAACCCTTGTGGTGACCAGGCAAAGTCCATGCCTTGCAGGCAATCTTTAGTACATGGAGAACTGAGAGGGGCTAAGATTGTTTTTTTCCGGTTAGTCTGTAGTCCTGAAAGTCATAACAGAGTGAGTTTAAGCCCAAATTTGATGCACTGCTCCAAGGTATATACAGATGAATCTTATACATTTAAATTTTTCCTGATCAGCATATCACATTTCAGTCAAACCAAATAAGGTGTACCTTTTAGAGATGTTACAGACATTCTAGAGCTGTCCCTTGCATTTACAGAAAGTTGAGCGGTATGGAATGCACAGACTATTGGAGCCCCACTATAGTCTGGCTTATGCCCCCCTAGTGAAGCCGACCTCCACATCACCACGCTCAGGCATATTATGACAAAGGTCAAAGGAGACTGCAGGAATGTGCACCATTAAAATGAATGGAGGTATTTTTTAATTACTATTTTATATATTATTGATGGAGAGTTGGACATTAATGAAGGCCACCTCTCGACTAACAAGGGCCTTGTTAATAGTACAGTGGCTTTCATTATTCTCCAGCTCACCATCATAATGTATAAAATAGTGGCCTATAATGCAATATAAAATAGTAATAGAAAATGACTCTATTTATTTCAAGGAAGTACCCCAGCACTCTGATCCATGGACATCATCTCTTAAAGACTCCTGCCTCTGGCTCCCTAGTACACAAGTAAGAGACTTTTTACTTATATCTATACTTGGTGGATTGTCTGTAGCAGCATGGCCATACCCGCTACAGTGTGTGTGCATGGAGGGGACTGGCCTTGTGGGTGTGCATGTTGAATTCTTGCTATTTTTGTGTTTGCACTTTAAAGTCTGTTTGCATGTAAGCATTCAAAACTATGGAGAGAAAATAGTAGAAGTACGGGCCAGACAGAAGTAATTAAGTGGTTTTGTGGGTAAGTTTGTGTATTGGGGGTGGGAAAAACAACATGTGTTTCCATTGGTATTTGTGCTATAGTTCAACTGAGAAAATTAGATGAGGGATAGAAGAAAACTGAAAAGCATAACAGTGGCTACAAGCATGCCACATGCATGCAGATGTATTCAGATGCAGTATAGATACAAGCAAGCCATTTGTGTGCAGACAGTATGGCTTAGTGGTTAAAGCACTGAACTGCAAGCCAGGGTTAGAGGCATGAAGACCTGGGTTTGAATCTCATCAATCCCCACTTGTGTGTTATGGTGTGATCCTGAGTAAGTCATTTAACTTTTATGTATGCAGTTATCAGTGACCACTTGCATTTTTGCATGCATGCTACATGCATGCAGTCTTTCTCAATTTAACATAAAAATCATGGTTTCCACACTTGCTTGCTGCATGCATGCCATATGCATGCAATTGCTTCCAATTTAACATTAAAATCATACTTGTAGCATGCATATCACTCAGATAGTTTTATGTGTACAGCATGAAAACATTTTATATAATTATTTCTGTAAGGGAAGAGAGATAATTTTGTTATGTATTACAACATTCCATCATACACTATAATGATATTATACAAGTTACAACTCCAAAAGGGTCATGCATACAAAAGTACAAGCAGCTATATTGAACAAGTTACTTCCTAATGAATGCAGAGAGCTCAAACCCATCATTCCTGTCTTTATGCCTTTACTGTAGCAGATCCTGTCTAGGCATATCTCGAATGGCCTCTTGTACCTGATCAAGCAGACCACTGTTGTAACCCCGTTCAAGGAACCTCTGGTGCTGTTCTACACTCCTTCTTTCACATATATCCCTCTTAGTGCAGTTCCTTTTGATCTGCATGAACTGAGATTTCAGGATGTTGTCAATGGTGTGGCATTGATGGCAACTACTGTACTTGACAGGAGCAGGCTGTTGTGGTCCATAGATTTGTGGTACACATCAGTAGTGACTGTACCATCCACTTTCTGAATTAAGTCCAGATCTAAAAAATGGACCCTGTCCACCGAGTAATTGACTGTAAATTTAAGGTTATGATTAGACTTTTCTAGAAACTCTACACATTTAAATAATTGTGGAACATCTCCATGACATACCACTAGTACATCATCAATAAATCTGCACCAAAGGTCCAACATATTATAAAAGAGGTTGTTATCCCTATCATAAATTACATGTTTTTCCCAGTAGCCGAGGTACAAATGTGCATATGTGGGGCCAAATGTTGCCCCCATCACTGCCCCCTTTACTTGCAGGAAATGCTGGCTATGAGACAAGAAAATGTTCTTTTTCAACACAAATTCAGAGACTGAACACAGAAAATCAATGAACGAGGGCTCATTGGGGGAGGATGTTCCCATCCAATACTGCAGGGCACATAGGCCCCCCTCATGAGGTACATTCAACTAAAAGGCCTCAATATCCATGGTTACCAGGAGCCAACCTGGTTCTAACTGAAGGTCCTCCAAGATGCCCAAAATTCACATTGTATCTCTAATATACGAGGGTAGCAAAGGCAGCAGGTTTCACTAATAAGCAGGTGAGGATAGCAGGGAGATTTTTCATGATCAGTAAAGATATGCTAGAAATTAAAATAGTAAGTAATGTAGTAGTTAATTTAAGAAAAAAATATTTATGTATGTGTAGTAGCCCTTCTCTGGCACCATCCTAGAGAGGGCCACAACCCTTGCAGTGAAGGCCTAACCACTGTTGAGGGGCCTGGGTACCTATAGTTGTAACACAGGGGTCCTTTCCCAATGTTGCAAATAAAAATGGCGGTGCCTCCACCCAGAGTACATGTTTAGTGGGTCTAATCTATACAGTACAACCCCCTGGGATGTCGTACCAACCCACCTCCCTGACAGTTACCCCACAGCCATGGACTTACCAGATTCCAACCTCCCCACATTTAAACAGTTGGCATCATTAACTTCAGGTAATAATATGCTCACCAAAATCAGGCTTTTGAGTCAGCTCTTTCTTAAACAGTAAAATCATAATTTATTTACATGTGGAGGGATTAGGATGGGGTAAACTGGAAGCATAAGCAAAACATTTTCATTTTCATTTAAAGATTTTCATTTTCCCAAACAATAATTTTCCCTTTTATACTCAATCTAAAATCTTTAATTAATGCAGCCACCATCTTTCTACCTAGCTATCTGACTGCTGCAGATATTCCCAAAACTCAGACCGGCTGGTACCAGTCCAGAATGATGCCGAGTTTTGTCCCTGGGTACCCAGATGTTGGTTGCAGGCCTGAGGTGCAGCTGGTCAGCAGGTGTTGTGCGCCTGCTGAATTAAATTAACTTTTTACATTTTCACTTGATCTTTTATCTTGACCCATGCTGTTGCGCACTAAATTAGACAACTATGTACATCCCTGAATTTGCAGGGCAATTCCTGCTTTACTCACTGTTCTGCAAAATCAGTCCTGGGGTAGCACAGGCGACCAAAGTTCTGGGGATGGTGAAAACAGCAGCTGCAGAACCGGGCTCGATGCTTAAACAACTTGAAGGGACAAAGAAACTGCAGATTGGATCTTTGGCTTGGTTGAAGGTCTTGCAGCTTGTCCCCTTGACCTGCTGAGGCCTGTTACAGAGCACTGTGCAAAGCCTGCCAGCCACAAGGGACCCTTGACCTGGGAGTGGCCCCATGGCCCAGCTCCCTCACAGGTCAGAGTGCACTAGCACTTGAGTAAAACCGGGTCCCCTGCTGCCAACAAGCCCCACTTGATAGGAGTTAGTGAGTTTCCCACCTGGGCCTGGGCTTTGGATGGAACGTTTAGGTCATCTCTCTTTTGCAGAATAACCAGCTAAGGTGTATAGCCAAATCAGTCTATGTTTCTTCCCTGTCTCCCAGACTCCATGGGGGTGGTGTAGAGTCTAAACTACAGGTTCATCACAACAGTCTCTTTTCTCAGCTGTTTTTCAGGAGCAGACAGCAGATACCTGTCCAGACAGAACCTGCTCATCCTTCTGCTTTCACAGTCTCTCAGTTTTAATATAGCAGTCACTCTGGCTCTGGCTCACACACAATTCCAGAACTCTTTCTCTGCAAAACATCAAGAATGTCTCTTCTGTCACCATGCAGGTGCATAACAATACCAGAAGAGGCTTTCTCTTCAGCTTCTCAGAATCTGGATTCCCGTCCAGTTTCCGTAGCCATTCTTCCATGCTACAACCAGACCTCAGACCTGTGTCTTCCCCTCATCTCCTTAGACACTTTGTCTATGCCAGGCTCAGACAGATCCTTTTTCCTTACCCACCCTTCCACACAACTTTTCATTCACTTCTCAGATCACCCATGTCTCACCGTGGAGCTGCAGACGAATACTTGGATCAGTCCATTTTCCTAATCCATTTTTCCTTTTCAAATATCCTTCTCTTTATACCTTCTCCACTGTGGTGAAGCTTCCTACCACAGCATCAGAATCCTGCAGCTCTACTTCTCTGCAGAGCTGCCTGCAAATTCTTCTCCAGCTCTTCTCAGATGAGGAAGGCAAACTCCCAGCCCTAGGGGACAGACTGCTATCAGCCCCCAGGCAGGCCCTTTCCCCACCTTGCAGCCCCATTCTCTGCATAGAGGCTGGAGTCCCCTCCCTGTGGAGGGGCTCCATTGAACTGATCCAGAGTCTAATAGTTCTTATCTTTTGGGAGCTTTCTGGCAGCTCTCCATTGGCTGAGCCACTGTCCATAAAGAACATTAATATGTATGAGGCTCCTTGATGCCTCATTGGGTGCTCAAAATGGCACTAGAATATTCAATGGTATTTTCCCCAAGAGTCTTTACAGAAGCCCCAGAATCATCATCTGCAATCCTGGCACTTTGGTTGGTTGACTGGCATCACATGGTTGTAATAATGGATACTGGATAAACAATCCCAGCACAGTTTAGGCAGTGTCCCCAATTCAAGTCCCTTCTGTATCGAAACCCTTTACATTTTCCACAACATTTGGTAACCACCCCTGTGCCCTATTATGCAACTGCATTATTTTACCAGATGAATCAGCCCTTTCCCAGTCACTGCTACTGTCATTCATTACCCCTAAGCAGCCCATTCACAATTCCATTGTTGCCTATATTATGTCCCACTTGTACACACTGCTGTAGCCACAACAACCATTTTTATTTATTGTCCCACAGTTTTGTAACAGACCCTTTTCTTGTGCAAGCCCATACACCATATAAACATATTATTTATTTATTTCCTTGTTGCTACAGTAGTACCATTTCTTTAAGCCCCAAGGTGCTGGACAGACTTTGCTCCTTATGTTCATGAGTCATCGCATTAATATTCATGAGGCAGCTCTCCATATCTTGAGTGCTCTGAAAAACTTTTTTCCGGCTCCTCTGCTGTCTCTCTGGTCTTGCTAACAGTCCCTGGCCCTCCTTTTGCTTCATGCAGGGACCAGGATCACCGGAGAGACAGCCCAAACCAGCTGCCAGATGGCCGCACAAATATGCACTTTTGCACATGCACAGCGCTCTGGTATGCACATGAAGTGCAGAAACAAACCAGAGCTCTGCGCTCTAGCTCTTTCTCAGTCCCGATTTAAAAAAAAATTATGTGTGTGCAAAAGGGGGAAATGCGGGCACCACTGGAGGCCACCAGGGACACAAAAGGAACCAGGGCAAGGGCAGGAAAAACAGGACACAGAACAGGGGAAATCCAGGGGAAATGGAAGCCCCTAAGGGGGAAGACAGGTAAGCCCCTGAGATAGGGGGTTACATCTCATGTCAGAAGAGAATTATGAAGGCAAATAACATTTAATTATACTTTTCTAAATTTAAGGCAGTTTTATTTTATGGCTAACTGAAGGTTTTAGTGAGTAAAGGTGACAGCCATGTTTGTGATGGCAGTCAGGGATAAGTGGTTAGTATCAATTTTAATGGGAAGAGGCTACTGGGTCTGTATCCCATGCTGTTGTGCTGAGATAACAACTGGTAAAGATGGCCCTCAGCCAATCAGGTTTCATGATATTTAAAACCCATTTTATAATGTTACTTATCCTCTATATATTAGGAAATGCAGTTAACTTCTGTTCACTTTGGTTGTGCAGTGGAAATGTTACTAGCTATGAGTGCAAGACACCAGGGATTTTCTCCTCCTGTTAGGAAACTTGTATTTTCAAGTGGAGACCAGGGCTTGAATCCTGAGAGGGACTTGTACTTTATAAAGATTTTTCAATTAAATTTTTCACCAGAATAATAATACATGGCAGTGTAGTATTAGAATAGTAAATATCCACGAATGAGAGTCAAGTGCAAAAGTGAATTAAATTGTTTTTCCTTGTTTCCTTCAAAGGTCCCGGGGGGCAGGTCTTGGGGACACTTGCACTTGTAACACAGGAGGGGGAGGAGCAAGATGGCAGCAGTGCTGTGCTAGCCTCTGCATGTTCCTGGGCAGAAGAGCAACCTACCCCCCTCCACATCGCTTTTGGCCTGGGTTAACTGTTAGGAGAGCTAATTTTATCCTGCTTGATCCCCGGTCCGGTATTTCTGCCGGCGATCCTAATTTTGTTTAGGAGTTCTGAGTAAGATAGGGTTTTAGGTAGGGCTCTTAGTTATAGGCAGGGCTTGGCAGTGAATTTAGCATAGGAGCTAGCTTATTTGTTTTTTAGTTTAGGTTCCCTTGGATCCCTACCTGTTTGTTGGTGCAGTTGAAGGAAAGCCTCTTCCCGAGCACAACGAACCTTGTACCTTCCTGGCGTGTGCCCTTAGGTATGGTTGGTACCTCGACTCTTCTAGATCACAAGTGCCTCTGTTACCATCCCGTGAGAGGGCCTCTTAGACAGTGGGGCCTCCCTGGGAACCTGCAGGTGTAGAAGTTGTGCAGCATAGACTTCCCTGGGCAAAGGTGGTTTCAGCAGAGCGAGAGGTCATGGAGGTGCCAGTGCAAGCTTTCATCCGCCACCTGCTCTGTTCATTCTCTGACTACCGGCCATGGGTGACTTTATTAATCTTCTAGCTATTCCCCCGCTCCAAGGATTATCGTTAAAGGAGGAGACGCGACTGTTGGTGACTTTTGGTGGGACTTAAAAGTACTAGTAATTCCTCCACAGGCCCTCCTGAGTCGGTGAAAGAGGCTCCCTTGGAGACCAGCGTTGCTCCTTGTTTACTGCTCCTACTAATATTTTGTTCCTCACATAAAAACTGTTGTCCAGAGACCGGGTCAGTGAGAGGCCCCAGTCTTGGATACTTTGGGCTTGAGTTGAATCCAGAACTGCATGGATTGTTTGCACTTTATCTATATGTTGGGCCCTGTCTAGAAGGGCTATATCTATAGATTCAAGGGTCTGTTCTCTATTAAACTGCTAGGCTATATCTTTGTTTCTTTTGCTGCCTTGGTGGGAGTGGGTTGAGGGGCTTGTTTGGGTTTGGGGGGTTTGGTGTTTTGTATGGAGTGTTAGAAGGGTGTGTGTATTGATGGTGGTGTGTGAGTGTATGTGTGTGTGACTCTGGGTTAGCCTGCATTTCTGCTGGTTGGGGCCTTTGAGCAAGCTAGCATGTGTCTGGGGGTGCCTAGGAGTCTGGGGCAGGCCAGAAAAGTGTACAAGGCATCCCAGCTGTTTGACCTGCGGCCCTTCATCGATCTCCTGGTTTCTGACACCACAGCACGCTGCTATCAGGAGGTCAGAATTAGGAGGAGCTACGTTGGTCGGGTATGGCGTGGCGTCTCGGACACTTCAGAGGACAGTAGGATAGAGGTTGTTAGGTGTAAAAGATGCCCTGAGTTTCAATGAATCCTTGAAAGAAGCCAGACATGTGTGGCTCCCATCCCCAGGGTTCCCACCAGACCGAGTGGGCAGGCAGCGAGAGGGCTGCATGGCACATCAATCGGCTGAGGGCAGTGCTTTGCAATTCTAGATCGATAGAAACAAGACCACAATTATCATGGACTTGGTTTGAGTCGGTCAATCTGGCTTGCATTACGGAGACCTAGGCAGGTGACGATGCCGGCCTGGTGTTAGAGGCGATGTCCTCCCAGGTACTCCATGGTGCACTGCCCCAGAGTGGAATGCAGGGCGGGAGTGGCCATTTGTTTTAGATCTTAGCTGGGCATCACCGCGCACCCATTGAGAACATGGTGGTCTTGAGGCGGAGGAATTCCTGCGAGGTAGTCAACTTCATCATCAACAAAACATTGGAATCCCCAGATGTTTAGTTCTGGGGATTTCAATGTTTGGGCCAACGGCAAATCCTCAAGGCTAGGCTACAACCTTCTCCAGATGATGTCATCACTGGGCCCGGTGCAAGAGGTTTCTTTCGTGATCCATCTGGATGGCCATATGCTGGATGTGGTCTTCTCACTGGGGCTAGAGATAAACAATCTCAAGACTGATCAGGTCATTTGGTCCGATCACTGCACTGTAGAGTTCCAGTTCGGGGCCCCCCCGAGAGCCCTCCCCCTGCATAGATAGTTAGCTAACACCCTTTGGGGGTCTGACCCTGGAGAGATTTCTGGCAGTAGCTGATCTGTCTAGTGTAGGTAGTGCATGCATAGGAGGTATGAGACGGGAAGTCACTGCCTATAATAAGGCGATGTCTGACACACTCGACTCTCTTGCACAGTCCTTGTATGTACCCAAATCTTCTCATGTGAGGTCTCCGTGGTTTGACAGGGAGCTCAAGGCAATGGAGATTAGGGGTCGGAGGTTAGGCTGCTGGCATAATACTGGGCTGGAGGTGGACAGACTGGCTCTGCAAACTCACTATTGTGAGTACCAGGGTCAATCAGCTGTAAAGGCAGAGTTCCTGTCCAGGAGATTCCTACCAGGAAGAATCTACCAGCTATGTTGTTTTGGACTTTGGACAGGCTGTTACATCCAGCCTGTCCCAGCCAAAACAGCTTTTCAGATGCTTTATGCAAGAGTTTGCGTGATTCCTCTCAGACAGAGTGTCGCTATCCAGCTCAAATTCTGTCAGTGAGCCACATTGTGGCTGATGGTGTCGCCTTGGGCATCCGGAGAATGCCCCACCTGTCTGGAGGAGATTAAACCAGTGGAGGTGGCTGAGGTCATTGAGTTGTTTCCAAAATGAAGCACACATACTGTGAACTGGACCAATGCCGACACATTTCTTGATGGGATGAATTGACTTTTTTGGCCCGGTGTTTGCCTTGATTGTGTGATGTTCTTTGGTGGAGTGGGTTTACCTAGATGCCTTGAAGGAGGCACTGGTGAGACCCCTTCTGAAGAAACCAACTTCAGACCCTGACGTCAAGGTGAATTACCATCACATCTCCAACCTCCCATTTTTAGGGAAGATTGTTGAGAAGGTTGTGGTGCAACAGCTTGAGGAGCACCTTATAGAGGTTGACGGAAGATAAAGACCACAAGGCCCATCCAGTCTGCCCATTTCTTTTTCTACCTTATAAATGTGCCATCGGCATTTGCTCTGTCAGTGGCCTATCTATTCATACTCATCTGTATTGCTCCCTTATGCCTATCCCATGCCTGTTTGAAGCCCTGTACTGTATTCATAGCCACCACTTCCTGAGGTAGGCTGTTCCATGCATCCACCACTCTTTCTGTGAAAAAGAATTTCCTTAAATTTCCCCTTAATCAGCCTCCCTCTAATCTCATGCTGTGTCCTCTTGTCCTGCTATTTTTCTTATATTTAAACATGCTAGCCTCTTTCACCTTGTTAATGCCCTTAAGGTGTTTGAATGTTTTGATCATATCACCTCTCTCCCTCCTTCGCTCAAGGGTATACATATTGAGTTCCGTTAATCTGTTCTCATATGTCTTCTGATGCAGTCCTTGCACCATTTGGTTGCCCTTCTCTGGACTGCCTCAATTTGGTTAATGTCCTTGTAAAGGTGAGGCCTCAGTACTGCAAACCTCCAGATGGGGCCTAACCAGTGTCTTGTAAAGAGGGATTATTACCTCCCTCTTATGACTTGTGATACCCCTACTAATACACCCATCCCTAGCCTTCCCTACTGCTTTAGGGTCTGCTTGGATGATTTCAGGTCGTCGGTGATGATGGTGCTCAAGTCTCTTTCTTCCTTTATAACTGCCAGCAACTCCCCTCCCAGCCTATAGGTGTCTAAGGGGGTTCTCTTCCCTATGTGCATGATCTTGCACTTCTTTGCATTAAATCCCAGTTGCCACTCTTCTGACCATTTTGCTAGTTTATCCAGATCTCTTCTCATTCTGCCCACCCCATCTGGTTCATCTACTCTGTTGCAGATCTTAGTGTCATCTGTAAACAGACAAGCCTTACCCTCTAGTCCATCCGCAATGTCACTAATGAAGATTTTGAAGAGGACTGGCTCCAGGGCTGATCCCTGAGGTACCCCACTTGTGACTTGCATCTCTTCTGACTGTATGCCATTTACCACCACTCCCTGTTTTCTGCCCGTCAACCAGTTTGCCACCCACTTAACCAACTTCTGACCCACCCCAAGCCTACCCAGCTTATTTATCAATCTTCTATGTGGAACAGTGTCGAAAGCTTTGCTGAAGTCAAGGTAGGTGACATCAACTGCTCCCCCTTGGTCCACCACTCTGATTACCCAGTCAAAGAAATCTATGAGATTAGTTTGGCAGGACCTTCCTTTTGTAAACCCATGTTGTCTTGGATCCTGTGCCCCTGTGGATTCCAGGTGTTGCACTATCTTTTCCTTAAGGAGTGCCTCCATAATCTTGTCCACTACTGAGGTAGGACTGACTGGTCTGTAGTCCCCTGCTTCCTCCCTGTTGCCGCTCTTGTGGAGCAGGATCACATGATCCCTTCTCCAGTCTTCTGGGACCTCTCCTGTGCTCAGAGACTCACCAAACAGTTCTGCTAATGGCTCTGCTAGTTCCACCCTTAGCTCCTTAAGCACCCTGGGATGTATGCCATCAGGTCCCATTGCCTTGTCCACCCTGAGCTTAGTGAGCTCTTGTAGGACCCTTTCTTTTGTGAAGGGAGTTTTGCTCACCTCCCTCCCCCCTGTGTCCATGGTGCTGAGCTGTGGGCACTGCCCTAACTTCTCTTCAGTAAATACTGAGCAAAAGTATCTATTTAGCCTTTGATCTATACAAGCCCATCCAGTCTGGGTTTTGGGCGAGGCATAGCATGGAAACTGCATTAGTTCAGGTGCACAATGACCTCTTCAGGGTGCGAGATTGAAGAGAGGGCACAATTCTCGTTATCCTTGATCTCTCCTCAGCTTTTGACATGGTAGACCATTGCATATTGCTTGACTGCCTACATAGAAACATAGAAGTTTACAGCAGATAAGGACCGCAAGACCCATCCAGTCTGCCCATTTTTCTACCTTATGAATGTGCCATAGGCCTTTACTCTGTCAATGGTCTATTTATACATACTCATCTGTATTGCCCCCTTATGCCTATCCCATTCCTGTTTGAAGCCCTGCATTGTATTCATACGCTGGCACTGTCATCTGCAGGTTTGTGTCCTATCTCACAAACAGAAGGCAACGGGTAGAGAGGGGAAATTTCTCCTCCTCCCCTAGCCTCCTGTCTTGCAGAGTCTCTCAGGGTTCAGTTTTGTCACCAGTGTTGTTTGCAATGTATACTACCCCTGGGTGAGATAATTAGGAAGTACAGTTTGAGTTTCCATTGTTATGATGATGATAATCAGTTGTACCTTTCATTTGCCCTGGAACATCCAGCGCAGTGGAAATGCTAAATAATTGCCTTGCTGAGATCAATGACTGGATGGCCTCCAGCTGGTTGCGACTCAACCCGATAAGATGGAGGTACTGGTGGTGGAGTCGAACAGGCGGCATGATAGGGTGGCCTCTGGTGCAGATACAGGTTTATTCATGGGTTCTGTGCCATTGAAGGCCTCCTCTAGGTGCGCATTCTTGGTGTCATCCTTGACAGTGGTTTGACATTTGAAGCTCAGGTGTCATCCGTTGTCCAGACCAGCTTTTCCATCTAAGGAATATCACCAGGATCAAACCCTAGTTCCACCCATGGATCTCCCCACCTTAGTGCATGCCTTCATGATGTCTAGGCTTGATTACTGTAATGCACTCAATCTTGGGGTTTCTGGAGGTACCCTCCACTGGCTGCAGCTTGTGCAGAAAGTGACTGCCAGGCTGCTGATGGGGCAGTTGAAATACTGTCATGTCACCCCGGTGCTGCATGAATTGCATTGGCTGCCGGTCAGGAGGAGGCTCCTCTTTAAGGTGGGCTTGCTCACCTTTAAGACCCTACATGGACTGGGCCCTGGTTACCTGTCAGACCTTCTTACACCTGCTGCCTCTGTCTGCTCTCTCTGATCCTCCTCTAGGAGCCTCCTTGTAATTCCCAGTACGAGGTTAAAAACTGCCGGTGACAGAGCATTCAGCATCACTGCCTCATCCTGTGGAATTCGCTTCCTCCAGCTATAAGGAAGGCCCCTTCAGTTGAAGTTTTTAAGGCCCACCTCAAGACTTTCCTGGACACTCCTTTTTAAGATAGCAGCCCAGGAACTGCCCCAGTATCTATTTTAGGCCCGGCTCCCCTTCGTGGGGTCTGCTTTTATATTACTGCTGGAATGTCTTTATTGGTATAAGTATTTTATTGTGTGTATTTATTTAATGTGTTATTGTGTTTTAACTGTACGGCACCCAGAGCCTCTGGGATTGGGCACCTTAAAAATAACATTTGCCTTGCCTTGCATCACTCTGAATGATCTATATGAACCCCAGTCACTGTCTTCATAGATTGTAACCTAATCTTTACTCCACACTGTCTGCCATTCTCTCAAGTGCAGCTTTGAGGTAAAACTGATCTGTTTGTTGCCTGCAAATCCAAAGACCGCAGTTCAGATCTTAGCAGACACCAATTGATTCAATAAACTTAAAAAAAAAAGAGTAACAACTGATCAATAAACATTAGCAATGTATAAAAACAAGCCAAGTTAGAAAAAAGGTCTGCTGCAAAAAGGTGTGATATTTAATTGAGGAAAAGAGCCAAGTTACATGAATTGACATTAATCTAATTGTGTAACATCTGAACAGGAACATGCTGTAGAAATATTTCGGCGATGAGAGAAGCTTGGACAGCCACCAATGCCTACCCCTTCAGTTAATCAAAAGCTAACGTCCATTTTTTCTGCATGGCTGAGAGAAATGGCTAATGACAGTGGCCTCCACTTCTAGAAAAATGTCAAGTTACAAATGAAAAATGTAATTGGTCATGTTATACAAAACACAACTACTTATCTTAAGCCCCCCCCCAAGTGTGGATTTAAGAACTGATGAGGGTCAAGTAATTACCAGTTGTGTTTTGAGTAACAGGAGTGTGGCTGTACCAGACCTGGAAGAGGCATTTTTCCCATCTCTGTTAAAACAAACTCTGGTCAGAGCCAATATGGTTGTGGAGAGCTTTTAGGAGCGGCAAGGCGGTGAACAGAATGTGCTGTGCTCTCACTGCAGAGCAGTCAGTCATAATACTGCAGTGATTACAGTACTGCACATGCGTGATACTCACACATGTGCAGTTTGCCGTGGAGTCAGCGATGCGCAATATGACGGTGCTGACATAACTAAGTGTAACAACCCAGTCCCCTTGGGCTACTAGAATCCCATTAGTACTAGTCTCAGGCAGGTAGGAAAAGGCATCTGGTGAGGAGGCCATTAGGGGCTTTCTACGTAGTGACATCATTGTTTACTCAGCTAGCCTGGGAGAAGGATGATTACAACATTTAGAACTCTCACAGCAGCATAACCATTTTAGAGTCAGCTGCTCTTGGGGAGCTTAGAATGTTCATCAGTAAGTTCAAGTGTGGCAGTTAGAGGGCTGCCATTGGGAATCTGTCAGAGGGAGCCTTGGTATTTCTCACCCTAGTTTGGTAAAATCTTTAGTTTGCCTGCAGGACTCTTCAGCTTCACTCCAGGGTGAGTGAGAGGGAATGCAGTTCTTGTGGATCCAAGGGGTAATCCCCCGAGGTTCGTGAAGCATCCATTCCCCTGGACCTGGTTGTAAATAAAAAGCTCCATTTTAGTATGTACCACCACCCCACATCCTCTAGATAATGAGCCTGGTATGCACTCCCGCGCTAGGGTGGTACCATAAGTGTAGTTCTGCCCAAAGAAAACTGTATGCCATGTAGTTGTTAGTAGTTCTTTTAAGGAGGTGCCAGCTAACCAAAGTTGGTGTGGGGTTACATACATATGCACAATACTTATGCATGCACAGTTTAAGTCTTCACCACCATGTTGCATTACAGCGGCTGCCATCACTTCGCACTTGCAGAAAGGAAACGTAGTGTGCCAGGAAATGGGTATGTTTATGGGGCCACAGAGGGAAGGGCTGCCTAGACAGAATCACTGGAAACTATGCTGAGCACTGAGGCAGAACATCAGACAGCAGTCTGGTTACATGCTTCCACAGTGTTCTTTACAAATCTGATGATGGCATAACATCTACAGAGCTTGGCTCACACAACCGTAAAAATCAGACTCAGGATGAGACTATTAACAAACTATAGATCTGGTTTCAGATTCGCTCATCAACACAGTCACTTTCTCATTCTTTTCTAAGCAGTAATTTCTTGTAAATGTGCCTTAACCATATTGATCTCAGTGCTGGTAAACTACTTCTGGTTTTCCCTGATTGTATAAGGAGAAGGTAGTACCAATCTTGAAGTGGTTGCTGCCAGTGGTGGCATGCTCTGAAAAAGTGGTTTCCATGCTCGTCTGCACATTTTAGAAATTCCCCTTGAGTTAAAGGGGCAAGAATTTATTACTATATATGCGCTGTTTGAAATGCCTCTAGTTTTATAAATTATGTTCATACCTCTAAAGGATCCCTATTTTAACTATGCCTGAATAAAAGCTGAAGCTGTCAGTTGTGTTTTGTTTTGGTTTTAGATTTATAGAACTGTCACTGTATTTTATACAACAGCTGATTAGGTACATATGGATACAAGTTGATACATGGACATATTAGGATAACAGTATCTCAATTACAAGGGGGTCTGTGTTAGGTTTGGGTTTTGAATGTACACATATACTAGTCACTTGTTACAGAATTGCAGATATATCATGTTTAAGATAGTATAGGTTTGACTATTCATGAGTAATATGGACTTATTGTATACAAAGTTTAAGAAAAATTTATCTGAACAGTACACTGTGTAAAATTTGATTGACACCACTGTGTGAAACAGTTGGTGAATGCTTAACTTACGGTAGGGCAGGTTGTCTCCTAACCTATTTTTTACTTAGCACATATATATTTTCATATTTATAAGACTTTTAACATTATTTACTATGTATTGCTTAAAGAGCTACTCACATCACAAAGAAAACTTTGAAAACCAAAAAAATTAGGTAAAATTCTGCTTGTATTCCATATATATTCTAGATTTCTCCTCCCATTATTTATTACTGAGAAAATGTGCATTAATACATGATTTTTATCTCTTGCAGTTACTTTAAAGTTAATCTGCCTCTACAGCTTACTCCCTACTTCAAGTCATAATGCTCTGTTGTGACATCACAATCTGTTGCACGAGAGTAACTGTAATGTCACTAGCAGTGCATTACGACTCAGGTAAGGAGACAAGAAATAGATGAACTTTTCAGGAGCATAAATCATGTTTTCATGCAAATGACCTCAGTAATAAGTAATGGGAGGAGGAATAAAGAACTAATGTGAAATACCAGCTAAACATTATCTAAATATAATAACTGGTCAGCAATTTTTGTATGCACTGACCAAGTTATTATTTGCCATTATAAAATGGGGTGGTAAAATCATAGAAATTCCAGTAACATGATTGGACAGAATGCATCACATGACCGGTATTATTTCCCAACGATCCACGCCCTAGTACGACCGTGACGCCTCTAAACTACTTTCCAGCCTCAAAACCTTCTCACCAGCAGTGAGATCACTCCACGCCTAATGCAGTTAAGCAGCCACATGCACACACACACACACACACACACACACACACACACACGTGGCACCATAGCCATAACTAAATATATCACTAGTAATCCCACACTGTACAACCTGATTTACTTGATTGCACCACTCCTTTTAAATAAACTATCATCTAAAAGCAAATTCTGCCTGCCATTTTCACACTCTTACTGCAGAGCCACTAACTTTTAGTACTGCACACTGTGTCCACCCTAAATTCTACAAAACAACATAATGCAACCCATTTAACAGAAACCTAACTGTGTATAAAAAACAAGACAAACTACAGTTCTCTTACTTCCTACTCTCACTTTCTGTTAAAAAAATCTCCCTTTCTACACAGAGTTGCCCGATCGTTCAGCACTTTCACTTTTCCTTCTTGAACTATAGCGTGACCGAGCGGTGCGCATTGCGGGAAGTGACAAGCTGTTACGAGTTGAAAGTAAGTCCTTTTGTGTTTAAAAAAGATAAAAAGTGTTTTCCCTGCTGTGAGTTTCTCTTAATTTCAGTAAAACAAGCTGCAGAGTCTATGTAGAATGGAGCGAGGAGACGCCGAGTGAGTCGGCAGCTGCAGGTAGGCGGCAAGCCAGGCGGTGTTGCTATGACAGCTCTGCGCTCTGGCTGCGATCTCCTAAACTGCCGACTATCGGCGTCTCTGGCTCCATTCTATGGGCTCTGCAGCCTGAGTGAAGAAGAAACAACAGGAGGAAAACACTGTCTTTAAGCACCTGGGTTTACTCCAGTCGGCACAACATCACTCCACCAATCTTACATCCATCGACTCATTCTCATCACTAAGCTCTCGCTTCGGACTACTTTCCTAAAGCTGCCGACTCACTCACTGTGTCCTCGCTCCCTTCTACATAGAGTCTGCAGCTTCTCTCACTTAACTAACAGAACATAACATAAAGAACACACTTTTCATCTTTTTTAAACACAAAATGACTAACTTTGAACTCTGCCACCATATCATTTACCAGCTAGACAGAGGGATTATTATAAACCAACAGAACCTAACAGGAGGGACACACTTTTCATCTTTTTTAAACACAGGACTTACTTTGAACTCTGCCAGCATATCATTTACCAGCTAGACAGAGGGATTATTTTTCCACCCACCCCCCCAAAACATGTGTGGCCATTTTATAAGATAGATATACCACTCTAGGGTGTGCGGTCGCACTCTGATATATGCGCGCTTGGGTGGTTGAATACACCTAAACCTGCAGGCCTCGTGCATCAAACGCATACCAAGGCGAGCATGATATCAGAGCGCCACCGCACACTCCTAGAGTGGTATATCTATTACTTATAACCTGCAGGTTATAATATGAGCATGTGCCCAGTCACTGAAGAACAGCTGCTACCTGATTGGCTGTTCACCTCTCCTGGGCAGGCTAACCACTTTAGAAACACGTAGGGCTCCTCTTCTGCATAGCAAGGAGCCACCAGACTGACGAATCTCGTCATTTTCTCTTTAAAAACTAATAGTTCTATTCAGTCCTCGTCAGTTTCTCCTCAAATATTTAAAAAATGCAAAAGAAAACCTATCTGGTTGATACTGCCATTCGGCGGCTGCACTGAACAGGAAGTGGCAGCAGGAAAGGCTCTGACCTGCTTAACTGTGATAAGCTGATTGCAACCGTGATCTAAATCTAAATGGAAAAAATTGCTGATCAACAATTATAAATAATAAGAGATGGGGAAGTGTCCTAAACTTGGATTTAATGGTTACCCTCAGTGTGGGATGCTTTAATAAACCCCTCTGGCTTCATCCTTGGAGTTTTTGTAGCATCCCACATCTCGGGTGATCATTAACTCCTCATTAAGCACACTTCCTCATCCATTATTGTATATATTATATTGTGTTAAAGTTCTCTTGAAGGTGTTAGCTGCTCTTTAAGCTTATTTTCCTTGTGTTTTTAATCATTGTCATTTACTAATGCTAGCACAGACACAAACAGAGGGTTTTAAAATGAAGCTTCACTTGGTTTATAGCTTGTGTCAGGGAGTGAACTTTCAAGTCAGTGAAATTTGACCTTGGAATGGCTTTCTTTTGATGGAACTAATCCTGTTTTGGCGTACTAATTTGCAATGCTGAAGCTGTTTAGAAGTATAATAGGAGTTATGCTAAACAAATGTGAATATCTCTAAAAGTATACAACTTACAGATAATAAACCTGTATGAAAGTTGTTCAGGACAACAAGACCTTTCATACAAGCCTATTAATTAGGCTGCAAGAATTATATTTTTTAAACTATGGCCATCTGATTACCTCAGTTTTAATTTTTCATAGGAATTATGCCAAACAAATATAAATATCTCTAAAAATATATGAGTTATGCATAAACCATCAGCGTGAAAGCTGTTTGGGACAAACTGACCTTTCAAATGAGCCTATTCATTAAGCTGCTTTAATTATATTTTTTAAACTATGGCCATCTGATCACCTGAATTTTAATTTTTATCACAATTTTCACCTTTGAGATGACTAAATTAAAACAAATCTAATGAATTCAGATTAGTGACTACTCTCATTTGAAAGGTCATTGTGTCCTGAACAATTTTCATGTTGGTTGAATATTGGTAACATGTATACTTTCTGAGATTTTTACATTTGTTTGGTGTGACACCTACTGTGTTCACTCAGAGAGAAAAACAATGAGGATATTTGAAGACCATATTTTACAAATATATATAATTCAGATTAGTGATTACCCTCATGAGAAATGTATTTTTGCCCTGAACAATTTTCACACTGGCTTTTTTGTGCACCTTGAATAGTTTTAAAAATATTTAGATTTGTTTGGAAGATGTGCACATATGCTCTCAGAGAAAAGCAGCTTGGAGTTCTGTGTCCATCATTCTAAATAAACAGAAAGAAGGGAGTATTTATTTAATTGCCATGGAGATTTGCAGAATGGAAGGATACACTGAAAACTCCTAAAAGATATGTTCCATGGAAACACCTTTTTTCAAGTGAAACCAGGATGGCTGTAGGCTCTGCCCATAGCCATAATAATGACTGTGACTAAGATAATGTGACCCAGTGTGCAGTGAGACAGATGTGACTGTACTGATAAGCTTGTCAGTGTCTTGACATGATGTGCACAACCCCTCTTGGCCTTCCTTAGTACATTTACAATGCAGGTTTTGACTGCCTGGGTAATGCCTAGAATAACGTAATGGTTTACTGTGAGCCTGGATGGTATTTCATGAATATGAATATTATCTGGGGCATCTAATATTTTGTCTGCTTGCTGTAACAGTAAGTGTGGCACTGGCAGAATAATCAGTGGAAGCAGTTATAACTTATACATAACTAATGATACACTGCTACTTAAGCAATAAGGCATGACAGGATGTGCAATGTTATCAGATCATTTCATACCTCAGGAAGTGGAAGGCTGAGGGCTTTATACCAAGAAGTGCCATTATCCCACGATTCTGAACACCCTGGAATGCCTTGATTGTGATTATAAATGCCTGATTTATTAATTTTAGGACCAAGTAATGAAGTTCAGAAAATTAACCATTTCTGACCTGTGCTGTTGTGCTGGGATAGCAGCACAGTCAGGTCACTGGATTCCACCAATCACAGTGCAGTATTTCTCTTACCCATTTTATAATATATAATAACAGTGGCCACTTTGATGCCAGAGAGTGGAATCAAAGCAGCCACAAAGTGGATCCCAGAGATAAGGCAGCCAGTATTTACTAGTGAAAGGGTGTGGAGAGGGCTGGTAGCCCTAAAGATAGATAAGGCATCGGGACTGGATGGGATGAATCTGAGGGTACTCAGTGAGCTGGCAGTGGAACTGGCTGAACCCCTGGCAGGACTATTCAACAGCTCATTATGGATGGGGTAGTTCTGAAGAACTGGAGGGTCATGCACATAGTTTCATTGTATGGGGGGGGGACAGACAAGCAAGGAATTACAGACCTGTCAGTCTTACCTCTCTAGTAGGGAAGTTGATGGAGTCACTAGTCAGTGAGGACCTCATGGTCTACCTGGAGAAGAGCAGTCTGCAAGACAGTAAACCGCATGGATGTGTGGCAGGAAGGTCTTGTCAAACTGACCTGAGAGTTTTCTTTTACTGGGTGATGAGGGAATTGGATAGGGACCATGTTGTAGATTTACTGTACTTTGACTTCAGCAAGGCCTACTACTCGGTGCCTCACAGACACTTGCTGAAGAAGATGGAGGATCTGCGTGCAGACAGGGACATAGTAAGTTGGGTAGGTAACTGACTAAAGGGTAGGTAGCAGAGGTTTATGGTTAACATGGTCAAATTGGAAGAGATGGAGTTCACAAGCAGGGTACCACAAGGATCTGTCTTGGGCTCAGTCATCTTGAATAAAGTTGCAGCCATGGACATGGTCAGATATTTCCAGATATTTTACAATATTTTTGAAGAGATTCTCACTGGTTGCCCTAAAGCGGTACTGCAGGCAGACAGGAATTTCTCTAGAGATATCACAGATATTTCAAGAATAGCTGACCATGGCAATTTCTACAACTGTACTTTTCAAGTCTAAGTCACTCTGTATTTCCTTGATTCCCTCATCACTATCCACCCTCCCACAGAGCTTAGTGTCATCTTCAAAATGACCCAACCTGCCTCGGATTCCTTCTCCAATGACACTGATGAACATAAAGTACAATCTAGCCAGTGCAACAAGGCCTATAGTAAGACAAATAGGATGCTGGGGAGTATCGGGAGGGGTACAGACAGCAGAGGAAGAGAGGTAATACTACCCATTTATAGATCTTTGATGAGGCCACACCTGGAGTACTCACCTCAGAAAAGATAGGAACAGGATTGAGATAATGCAGGGTAGGGTGACAAAGATGAGTCAGGACCAACAGGGCAGGTCTTATGAAGAGCACATCAAGGTACTGAATATGAACTCACACGAGACTAGGAGGAAGGGGGTGATATAATACAGACCTTCAAATTCTAGAAAGGAATTAACATGGTGAACTGTGGAAATTATGTAGCATGAGTACCAGTTCAATGTCAGGAGGTATAAGTGGAAACTGACAGGTGGGAAGTTCAGGAGGAACATGAGGGAGTATTATTTTACAGAACTAGTGGTGGAACCATGGAATAGTCTACTAGTCAAGGTAGTGGGTGCTAAATCCATTTATGGTTTCATGCACAGTTGGGAAAGAGTGAATTGTGACTTACTCGGGGTGACAGAAACTAAGAGAAGAATAGGGGAGGATGGGGAGGGCTAGGACCCTGTGTGGACATTAGGTCCCAAGGTTAGATAGGGAACCACAGGCAGACTGGATTGACTGTTGGTCTTTTTCTGCTGTCATCCTCTATGTTTCAATCAGTCAATCAATCAAATTCTTTATTTATCCAGGCGAACACCATTGAGCAAACTCATTTACAAGGTGGACCTGCATTACACAAGTCAAGTAACAATGCATTTATATACAGACAAATAGACAGTAGATGCAAGAGTACAACAGTACAGGTAGGCCTGCAGTAGACAGGATAAGCAAAAATACATTTGGGTTCAGGTAAAGACAGTCAGTAGAGGTATACATAACAATAGGGTAGCAAGTCAGTAAAATTTGCACCAGATACAACAACATACATGGTTTAGTATTCCTGTAAGATAAAGGCATTATAGTCCAGTGAAGAGATTAGTTGAAGTGGATGCTACAAGTGAAGAGACATACATAGTCAGTTTAAAAAGACCCAGGCATATCAAGGGGGAGACATGTGTTGAGAGAAGTGGGCAGCCAGTGTTGGGGGGGTATGTTTCTATGTAATAATGTAAGAACAAGCCATATTTTAATAATACTTATAATAAATGATGCAACTGTAAAATAATACTGCTACTGTAGTATAAAGAAACAAGCATTTGTCAATGCCGAACATTCACTTGCAGGTTTGTGCTGTGCAGGTGTTTGGAACTGATAATGTGGAGGTAAGCAGCAACATCCAGGTACCGACGTTATCACTTGCTCTGTTTGTGTCTGACTGTGATTGGCTCCAGGGGACACTGTCTCACTGTTCTACCACAATCAGGGGATCCTACAGTGCATGGCTTGGGGGGGATCCTCTCTGTCTCTTTCATCTCACCGATAGCTGGGTCTCTGTCACTTACCCTGTCTGTGACACCCTGCAACCATGGCTAATTACTGGGAAGCCTGCCATATCATCCTCTCTCCTGACAACTGTCACAGCTCCTGACCACACTGCTTCTTTCCCTCTGCTTCCTGCTCTCTCTCCAGCTCGGCACACTGGGAAAAGGTTTTTCTGTGGGCTTCCCTCCCAAGAATAGCCATGGCGTCCAGCTGAGCTGCATGCACTAGAAATATTTGGAGGAAGATTTTACAAGGAGTCCAGCTAAGCTTCACCAAGCAGCACAATCCCAGTCGGGGAGCAGCACAGGGGAAGGAGGCTGGCTTTGTCCCAACATGGAACCCCCTCTGCCCCTGCACCTAATAGACACATCTGGAGAAAGTTTTTCTGTGAGCTTCCCATGCACCAACTAGAAACATTGAGAAGAAGATTTACTAGAATCATTAGGAGGAAAGTTTAATAGAAACATTGGGAGGAAGTTTTTCTGTGGGCTTCCCTCTCAAGAATGGCCATGGCCTCCAGCTCATTATGTAAATGAAAGAAGACAGCTGCTGTTTGGTAGGAGCATCTGATTTCTTTCAAGCATACAAGGTTTCTGCACAACAAGCAGTGCCTAGTGTCACAACCAGTGTGGCTGCTCATTGGTCTGCAGTGCTAAACCCCTTTGAGCTTCAGCTGCAATTGGCTCCACGGTGACATAGAAACATAGAATTTGATGGCAGATAAGGACCGCTTGGCCCACCCAGTCTGCCCATTTCCTTACCTAGTGGATAAGCTGCAGATCCTAGTTAACCAGCAGCCTACTTCTTCCTACCCCCACCCCCTAGAATTGCCTTATGACTGTCCCATGCATGCTTGAATTCCACCACTGTTTTTGACTCCACAACCTCCTCTAGAAGGCCATTCCATGCATCCACAACCCTCTCTGTGAAATAATACTTCCTTAAATTACCTCTGAGCCACCCCCCCATCTTCAAATTGTGCCCCCTTGTTCTTGCACACCTCTTTTTTTGAAAGATGCTACCCTCTTGGACTTTGTTGATTCCCTTGAGGTACTTGAAAGTTTCTGTCATGTCCCCCCTCTCCCTCCTTTCCTTGAGGCTATACATATTAATCTCCTTAAGTCTCTCTTCATATGTCTTCCAGTGCAGACCCTGCACCATTTTAGTTGCCCTCCTCTGGACAGCTTCCATCCTGTCTATGTCTTTGCGGAGATTGGGTCTCCAGAACTGCACGCAGTACTCCAGATGGGGTCTCACCAGCTGTCTGTACAGAGGGATAATAACTTCCTGTTTTCTACTGGTGATGCCTCTCCCTATGCATCCCAGTATCCCCCCAGCCCTCCTTGCTGCCCTCTCACATTGCTTGCCCACCTTTAGGTCATCTGATATGACTACCCCCAGGTCCCTTTCCATTTTTGTTGTTGTTAGTATCTCACCCCTCATTGTGTACTCTTCCCTGGGTTTTGTTTCCCAGGTGCATTACCTTGCACTTCTTAGCATTGAACCTAAGCTGCCATACATTTGACCATTCCTCTAACCTTGCCAAGTCCTTCTCATCCTTTCCCACCTTGTGCATTAACTCTGTTGCAGATCTTTGTGTCATCTGCAAAGAGACATACTTTTCTTCCGGTCCTCTGCAATGTCACTTATAAAGACATTGAAGAGGACTGGTCCTAATACTGAACCCTGCGGTACCCCACTAGTAACCCCCCTTTCTACAGAGTGGACTCCATTTACTATTACTCTCTGTGTCCTATTCTCCAGCCAATTCTTTACCCAGGCTCTCATCTTGGGACCCACTCCCAGACTGGCTAACTTGTATATTAATCTTTTGTGTGGGACTGTGTCAAATGCCTTGCTAAAGTCTAGGTAGGCCATGTCCATAGCCCCTCCCTGATCTACTAGTTTGGTCACCCAGTCAAAGAAATCTATCAGATTTGTCTGGCATGACCTTTCCACTGTGAATCCGTGCTGCCTTAGGTCCTGTGCCCCTCTGGCCTCTAGATACTCAACAGTTCTTTCCTTCAGAAGTGATTCCATCATTTTCCCTACCACTGAGGTTAAACTAACAGGTCTGTAGTTTCCTGCTTCTGCCTTGCTCCCACTTTTGTGCAGGGGAATCACATCTGCCCTTCTCCAGTCCTCAGGTACCACCCCATCCTCCCATGCTTTGTTAAAGAGGGTAGTCAGTGGTGTCACTAGTTCTACCCTTAGTTCTTTTAGAATTCTGGGATAATCCCATCAGGCCCCATTGCTTTGTCCACCTTCAGTTTTAAGAGTTCTTTCAGAACCCTTTCTTCTGCAAATGGGCTGGTATCAACTTCTGTATCCAGAGTGTTTCTACTGTTTGTTTTAGGTACCTCCCCCTCTTCCTTTGTAAATACTGAGCAAAAATATTTGTTTAGTATCTCTGCCTTTTCACAGTCACACTCTGCCCACCTTCCTTCTCCTTTATTAAGCCTCACTATCCCTCCCTTGGTCTTCCTTCACTCCCTGATGTACCTATAAAAGGTTTTATCCCCCTTCTTAACTGAGTCGGCTATCTTTTCTTCGGTTTGGGCCTTTGCTGTTCTGACTGCCTTCCCAGCTTTCTTTTGCTTTAACTGATACAGTTCTCTGTCCTGCTCCTTCTGTGATTCCTTGTACTTCCTGAATGCTTTCTTTTTCTCTTGAACCTTCACTGCCACTTCCTTTGAGAACCATAGTGGTTTCTTACATCGTTTTGTTTTGTTTATTTGCTTCACACAAAGGCTTGTTACCTCTGTGATGGCAGTTTTTATTATTCCCCATTGTTCTTCCACCCCTCCTTCCTGCCCATTTGCTAGTGCATTCCTTAGGCACTCACCCATTTTAGCAAAGTCAGCCCTCCTAAAGTCCAGTACCTTTGTCTTTGTATGGCTTGACTCTATTGCTGTGTTTATTGTGAACCATACTGTTCGATGGTCACTAGTTCCCAGATGGCTACCCACTTCTACATCTGTGATCCTCTCTTCATCTCCATTTGAGAGAACCAGGTCTAAGATTGCTCCCTCTCGAGTGGGCTCCAATACTAGTTGTCTAAGGCATGCCCCCTGTAGGGCATCTAGAATAACCCCACTCTTCGAAGTGGTTGCTGCAACTGCACTCCAGTTAACATCTGGCATATTCAGATCACCCATCAGCAATATCTCCCCTTTTTCTGCCATTCTAAGTATACTTTCTATCATTTCCTTGTCCATTTCCTCCCCCTGAGAAGGGGGTCTGTATACAACCCCTGTGCGGATTGTGGTGCCATTGCCGGTCCCCAAATTTACCCACAGTGCTTCTTCTCCTCCTGTTTTCCCTTTTGTTCTGTTGCTTTGATTCCTTCCCTTATGTAAAGAGCTACTCCTCCTCCTCCTCTTTTACCCTTCCTATCCCTCCTGTAGATAGTGTATCCAGGTATGTTTACATCCCAGTCATGGTTTTGTGTGTACCATGTTTCTGTGACTGCCACGATATCCAGATGTTCCTCCTCCATCAAGACCATTAATTCAGGAAGCTTGTTACTCAGACTATGGGCATTGGTACTCATTGCTCTCCATTTTGTTATGGCTTTACCTTCTTTTGCAGCATCCTCCACTGACCTTTCTACCTCGGCCTTTTTCTCATTTAGTACCCTGTTTTGTAGGGAGAGGCTGGGATTTTCCTGCAGCTTATCAGTGCCTCCCCCCTTGACTAGTTTAAAAGCTTGCCAATGAAGCATTTAAACTGATTGCTCAAAAGACTTGTTCCCTTCCTGGACAGATGCAGACCATCCTGCCAGTATAGGCTGGTGTCCCTCCAGGTGGAACCCCAGTCCCAATAAAGCCAAACCCCTGTGCTCCACACCATTTTTCAACCATTCATTAAATTGCATGGTGCAAAGTACCCTTGCCTTACTCATACCATTGACGAGGCAGCACCTCAGAGAAAGGATACTGTGTGTGCTGCTTGTCTTAAAGCCCCTCCCAATTCTACAAAGTCCTTCTGCACTGCTCTAATCTCATGATGAGCCAGTCATTTGTCCCTAGGTGGACAATGACGTCCAGCTCAGACTCCCGTGCAGCTGTTCTCGTGATCCTGAGGATGCAATTCCTGTCCTTCCAAGACACACCTCTAAAATACCGTTTGTAACAAAGTTCCTTGCACAAGCACAGTAGATATAAAAATGAGCGAGCACTTTAACAGCAAAGCCTGCAGGATAACTGGCAGGTACAACACTGTGAATGGCAATTGAGTAGCTAACTAGTTGAGGCCCTTGTACATCTTACAGTACTGTCTGGTTTCTAGAATATTGATTGTGAAAAGTATCCAGTGAATTGCGCATGAACATAGTAACGCAGCACATATACGAACAAGATAACATGACTAAAACAGCTGCAATGAAATTCAGCACACCGAGTTACAGTGCTATACAAAGCTGTTGTCACTTGGGCTGACTTCCCTAAGTTGCTGAATGTGGTGCTGCAGCATGCTGTAGCATAACTGATGGTTAAGTGAGGTCCACCAATACCAATACTGCCTCAAGCGCCGGGTTCAGGTCGACATCCTTTCTGGTGTGGCCATGGCACACATCCTAGAGTTTTTCCTATAAATCTGCCAACTGATATCTTTACCACTCCTGAGTTGCCCCCGAGTTTATTTAATTAATCTGCTCATCAAAACCCTCCTCCACTCCTAGGTTACATCCCCCTCTAAGTTGGTTTCAATTTGCCCACCCCAACTATCTCCCCACTCCAGGTAGCATCCTCAGGATCCTTTCATAATTACTCTACTGTGATCAAATTGGAATTACCATGGACTTCAAAAACTACACAATCCCTGTTTCAGTTAGTTGGCATTAAAGCGATTATCGATCTCAATATACCCACTGAAAAGGTGCCAGCCAGCAAACTCGTGCCACACCAAAAAATATCACTGCCATATTGAAACTTCAAAGTAACCGCCGCCATTTATGATAAGCAGCTTACCAGCGCAACTGAAAACTAACACCAACAAAATGAATACTAATTCCATTTGCTTGATTTCGAGTAATTGAAAACATTTTCATTAAGAAAATCAGCGATCCACTAAAAGTCACCTGTTTCACAAGACCAAGCAATAAATGTGACAGCTCGAACATCTCGATTGGCCTCAAACTACTGACACAACATCCCAACACCACCTATGCAGCAGCAGCATCCCTCTGTCCAACTGCAATGCCAGCTTCCCCATATGAATGAGCGTCGTTTCCTGTGAAAAAAGTTAAGCGTCACAAGCAAGCATGACTTTTTCTTCCAGTAAAACACCAACTATAGAATGCAATACAGGAAGCCAGTATCAGAAGCGATGTTATACCGTAAAACAGCCACGAATCATGACTTTCTCGCTGTGCGGTTGCGCTTCTAAGTCGGATGGCTCATTTAGATTACTAAAAAATATATTTTTCAAGGTCTCATTATTTGTCTGCATATTTAATACGTGACTTTTCTGGGTCGGATGGCTCATTTTCGCTACTAAAATGTTTTCAAGCTCCTCATTATTTGTCTGTATATTTAATACTAAAAGGAACTATTTTTCTCAGCGGAAGAACATATACATGATTATCAGAACATAATTAATAAAATATATAAAAAAATGCAAAACATATTAACAAATTATTTCTACCATTGTATAATAGCAATATACCCCTCCAGGGTGTGGGTATATTGGTGGATTTACGACGACTGGTGCAGTTAAGTCACGAGGCCGCCACACCAGCCATGGTAAATCCACCAGTAAACCCACACCCCGTCAGTATACGTTTAAATATATCAATGGGAAAAGGTGCCTGTCAACTATGTCTCTAAAATCCATCTGACCCCAAGTCCACAACTGAAAACTGCCATGCTGAATCCCTGCTAAAAGCTCTGTCTCCACAACTTACAGGCACAACCAGAGCGGAAAACCATCAGTAACAGAAGAAAAGTACACATTTAAAAAAAAGCTTTCCAATCAGTTTTTTCCAGTTTCACAATACCTGTAATTAGCTGTCTCACAAATACAGTCCATCTACATTATTAGTTGTATTAACGACACTGCTCTGCTCAAACCTCACTGGCGCTGTCACTGTGGACTTGGATGCATACTCATACCTGCAACCCCTGGCAGCACTTCTGTTCAGTTCCAGAAGTGACCTAAACAACATGCTGGTATTTCCCTACGGCTCTCCAGGGTACCTGTCTCCAGAACAAAACTCAGTAAGATTGTTAAAAAAATAAATAAAAAAAATGTCAGTTCTCAATGTGCCACCTGTTATAGAACTAGACTTCTCGAACCTCACTGGTGCTGTCACTGTGGACTCAGATGCGCGATCATACCTGCAGCCCCTAGCAGCACTTCTGTTCAGTTGTGGAACTTATCTAAACAACATGCGGGTAATTCCCTATGGTTCCCCACAGTATCTGCCTCCAGAACAAAACATAGTAAGATAGTTAAAAAAAAAAAAAAGTCAGTTCCCAATGTGCCACCTGTTACAGAGCTAGAGGGGACTCACAAACATACAGCCTTCGCTTTGCTGCTCATTTTGCCAGCCCATATATACAGCCAATGCTTCATGAGGAAGAAAAAAACAAAAACACTACAGTATATGCAAAAAAAAACAAAAAAAAAAAAGCACACACTAACATTACATTCCTTTAACTGTACCAAGATCTTCTTCTGGGGGCATCTCCTCATTATTCTCCTAGCAGCACAGAACTATTTTTGTGATGCAGCAAAACATTCAAGAAAAATTATTTAAAAATGGAAAAAATATTTTCCTTTTTTTGGTCCCCAAAAAGGAGGACATTGTATAATCACAATATACCGCTCCAGGGTGTGGGTTATGGTGGGATTTAACAATGCCTGGTGTATTTTGATCACTTGGCTGAGGCCTCTGACCAAACAATACACCAGGCGAAAATACAACCATAACTCATACCCGTCATGGTATATTGCTTAAAGTCTAACGTTTCATAAAACAATTTTGTTTCACATCTTTGAAGAACATCATGTTTGGAATCTTATGACATCAGTTCATAGCAACCAGTTACATACAACAAAACAAGAGAAGTCAGACAGAGCTTGGAATCTTCGGATAAACTAAGTTTTTAAACTTTCCTCTATTATAATTTTTCGGACAGTGTATTTGAGTAATTATTATAAAGCATGTTTTGTTTCTTTATCTTATAAATAAATGTGACAGGAGCTGGCAGTATAGTTTAACGGTTAAGAGTTGTGAATGTTGCTCGGTACATCCAGCAGCCCAAGGTTTGTTTCCCACAACCTCCACTTGCATACTATGTAGGACTGGGAGAACTTGGTGAAGTCCTGACCCTTATTAAATAAGAACTGGAACATGGTAAAGTTATTTATTGACAAATATTTGAAAAAATGTGAAAAATGCATTAAAGTGGCCGAAGTTGGTCACATTTGACACAGAGAGGCCTGAATAAAATAATTGAATGGATTATTTGTATGCAAATTAATGTAAAACTGCTAAATAAAAATGTAATCTCTCACTAGTAGCCCCTTCATGGCTGACCTATAATGTTGGCATATCCTGCTCGGGTCCGTGATATGAGTGTGCTGGGAGAGACAGAGAGGTGGACTGAGAGAGTGAGAGAGTGAGACAGACAGACAGACATATGCAAATTCCTATATCATAGTACCACCAAGCACTGCCAGACAGGTAAGATTTTCTTTTATTAATGGCGCTGTGTGTGTATTATTTTGATGGATGTTCCAGTCAGAGCTGAACAGGACAAATAAATGGATATGAATGATCAAATGAGCAGCATTAAGAGAGCCCACCACCCTACCCCTGTGAATGATGCAACTGCTTTGTATGCCCCGGTGTACTGTGGTATATTGTACACTACCTGGTCCAAGAGGTGGTAATGTTTTCTACTACTATGACTATTTCTACTGAATCTGATCAATACACTGAATCCTTAAAGAAGAAAAATTAAAGACATAGTGATCACCACCACCCAGGCAGGCAGCCAGTCACACATTGCATCGGTCAAGTGCAGTGCAGTCATAAAAAACCTGATGACACACAACACAACATAATAACATCCTTCCTAGTTCCACAGTTGCTGCCAACCATTGCCAAGTAATTTAAGTATCACAAATAAAATGTATGCCTCTGGACTGGAGGATGGCACATGTAGTACCATTACACAACAGTGGGCCAAGGGACGAACCGGGTAATTATCTTCCGGTAAATCTCACCTCCATAGTGTGCAAACTCATGGAAACTATACTAATGTAAAGAGTGGTGTCATACCTGGAGGACAATGGCCTCCAGGTTGTGAGGCAGCATGGGTTTGTTTCAGGGAAGTCTTGTCAAACCAACCTCATACAATAGTATGACTGGGTGACAGGTGAGCTGGCTAAGGGTCATGCGGTGGATGTTCTTTACTTGGACTTTAGCAAGGCCTTTGGTTCAGTGTCTTATGGGTGGCTTAGGGGGGAAGCTAACTGGTATAGGGGTAGGGGCAAAAATGATAAACTGGATTACAAGCTGGCTGAATGGCATGCTGCAATGGCTGGTGGTGAGAGGGGAGCTCTCAACTTCAAAGCCGGTGATGGGCAGACTGGGTGGACCAAGCGGTCCTTATCTGCCATCAAATTCTATGTTTCTATGAGTGGGGTGCCACAGGCCTCTGTGTTGGGGCCAGTATTGCTTGGGCTCTTCACATCAGACATTGCACACATGGTGGTGAGCAAGGTAAATCTGCTTACTGACGACAGCAAAATTGGAGCAGTGGTGGATGGAGAGGAGGGATGGAAGTAGCTGCAGGGGGACCTACACCAGCTAGAGGAGTGGTCAGAAAGGTGGTAGCTGGGGTTCAATACAAAGAAGTGTAAAGTTATGCACTTTGGGGTGAATAACCCAAGGAGAAAATGCTGGCTGGGGGGGGGAGGTTAAGCTGGGGATCACTGAGGAGGAGAAGGACCTAGAAGTATTGATAACAGGGACCATGAACAACACGGTCCAGTGCAGGAGAGCGGCTGCAAAAGTGAACAAAATGCTGGGGTGCATAGCGAGGGGGTTTTCATCCAGGCAAAGAGAGGTGATCTTGCCCCTCTACAGGTCTCTGGTAAGGCTGCACTTGGAGTATTGTGTGCAGATTTGGAGGTCATACCTAAAGTGTGATATCGGGCTACTGGAGGGGGTGCAGAGGAAGGCAATAAAGATGATATGTGGAATGGAGGAGAGACTATGACAGTAGGCTGGGAGATCTGAATATGTACACCCTGGAGGACAGAAGGGACAGGGGAGACATGATAGAGACTTTCAAGTATCTGAGGAGTCAGTGAGGATGGGGCAGATGGGGTTTTAAGTTAAGGAGGGAGGTCACCAGGAGAATGGGCTAAGAATACAGTGGGGAAGATTTAGGAAGTAAGTGAGAAGACACTATTTCACAGAGAGGTGGTAGCAAAATGGAATGAATGCTCTACCGGAATGGGTGGTATCATGTAAATCTGTGAACAGCTTCAAAAGGGCATGGATCAGGGAACAGGGGATAGTGAGGGTGGAGGAGGTGGGGGTGGCAGTAGGTTGACAAAGGGAAGGGTGAGGCAGCTGCAGAGCCGAGGTGTTGGCTGCTCACTCGAGCAGACTTGGATAGACCAGGTGGTCTGTTTCTGCTGGCACATTCATATGTTCGTATAGTAATTTACTAATCTCAGCCCAGTTACTGTAAGTGCGATGTAACCAGGCTAGTATACCACGCACATACACAAACAATAAAGAAATTATATGAATTTTCAATTTAGTAGCATTTTTTCTGTGACGTAATTGCAGCCAAATATGAGGGACATGAGAAATATAAAAAGAGTATTCAGTTTCTGGGTTTCAGACATCTGCTAAGCCATGCACTGTATGCAAATTAAAACAATACAGTCAGGCTCAGGTGCTGAGGGCAAAAAAGTGACAAGTAGTAGTAGTAAGAACTGGAGTATGGACAAAAAGTGACAAGTAGTAGTTGTGACCTGAGGAAAAAAGTATAGTAGTAGTAGTAGACAGCAGCACTCTACCTCCAGATCAGATAGTGGTACCAGGTACCACCAAGGAAGTTTGTGACATGAAATGCAGTTGCTTGCTGTATTTGGACTCTGAACTCACTGAAGTTATTTTTGTTTTCTATTCTGTGCTGCTCATGTGATCATTCAAGTAATAGTGGCCTGGCCTAGTCCGTCCTGACTTGTTGCAGTTAATTGCTACCTCTTGTAGTAGTTCCTAGTCACAAAAGATTTTCACCACAGGCACAAATTCTTGAAAGTGTTTTGTGGATAGGGCCTGCTCAGAACAGTCAGTGTATGTTTTATTCAGGTATCATATTTGAAATTAAAGTAAGGAATGTTGACTTTGAGAAATGTGAGGCACAGCATTTTCTGGTGTCAAACAGGATCATTTGTCAGTAATGACATTACCAGCTGAACTAAACAATCGTTCTGAACAGATGCTAGTTGGAGGGCAATTCATGTACTTCATTGCAATGTTTACTAAAGCAGGCCACATCCTTTGTTTGGATTTCCAGTATTGCAAAGGATTAGCATTCCAGTTGATATTGGGCTGTGCCAGGTACATTTCAACAATGGTCTGTGCTGAGGTTGTGTTACAAGAGGCAGATGAAGAAGATGTTACAATTGCATCTTCTAAGTGACTCAGAGACATGAAGCTGAACCAAGTTACTGTGGGACAGTGCTATGTTTGGCTGGTGGTGAAAAGAAGATTTGGCTGCAGTAGCTGAGGAGGAAGAGGGGGAAAATGCTGCAACATGAGAGGATGGGCCACCTGATGTTGTGCTGTGTCGTGAAGAAGATTATGTACGTGGTGCTGCTGTTCTACTCTGTTCCATGACAGCAAGCACCTCGTCAATTATTTCTTGTTTATATATTTCAAAACAAGTATTATCATCACTTAATAGTTGCTTCGATTTATATTGTAGGTCCAAGATTGTTGCTTTAATGTAGTACTCAGAATGAAGCATTTTACTTAGTTTGTCATCTTCTTCAACTTTTTTAGCCATATGTCTCATTAGATCTCATTGTATCCTGGGGCAACCTGCAGGTGTCAGTAGCACCACTTGTAGCCTGTGTGATCATGGAACTGGCTTGCTTCTCTAACTTTTCCCTAATCAGATTCAATCTGAATTTTAACATTTTCATTAGGAGTATCACCTGGCTGAGAGTTGTTGTGTTTGCACTAACCTCCCTGGTGATTTTCTCAAAAGGCTGGAGCAGGAAAATAAGAAACTTCAGCATGGCCCACAGTGGTGGAGTAATAGAGGCATCTGCATCACCAATTTTATTTTCCAAGGTGTATTGCCTGACAGCTTTCTTTTGTTCCAGCAGCGTTTGGAACATATAAATGGTCGAATTCCATTGAGTAGAAATGTTTTGAATCAGTCTGTGCAAAGGTAAACTGTGCTCCTGCTGTATTTTTTCAAACAAGTGACAGACTTTGCTTGAGTGACTGAAACGAGTACATATTCTGTTAGCAGTGCTAACAAGAGCCTTGATCTCCCCATCGTCATTGAGAAAACCGTGAACTATTTAAATTTAAGCAATGCACAAAGCAGCAGTTGTGAACAAAGCCCCTCTCCTCCTCCAAGGTCTTCCTTATTTTGGATCCATTATCTGCAACTATAAAGCCAACTGACAGTCCCTGTGAAGTGAGCCATTGCTGTATTGTTTTTGGAGCTCTTCACTGATGTTGTATAAGGTATGTTCTGATGGAAAATAAAGCATTCTTAGAACAACAAACTGAGATGCTTCACTGTCCCCAGTCCTACGTGACTTATCAAAAAATATATCCAATGTGCTGTGACAGACATGAAGGGTTCAGGCTGACAGATTGTCCAGATATCTGTTGTGAGATGCACCACCCTCCCAACAGCATTGTACAAGACGCGTCTTAATTTTTTACATACAACATCATAAAGATCTGGAATCCCTGTTGTTAAGAAGTATTTCCATTATGGTATACTATATTGAGGTTCGAGGTACTCAAGCAGCTGCCTGAATCCTATATATTCAACCACATTATATGGTAGCAAATCAACAGCTATCATTTCTGAAATTGTTTTTGTTATTGTAATAGAAACAGGGTGAGTCGAAGCATATTTGGCTATATGCTCATATGTTTCTGAGATGGTAAGCTGTCTCCTTTAAGAAGGAGGGCTTTTGAACACATGCTCACTTTCAGTAAAAGTAGGAGGAATCCTTTGAATGGGAGGAAGTGGTGGTGGAAGTGTTTCAGTAGTGCTGCGGGGGCTGCCACTGCTTTCATCTATGGGACTGACCCTTGAGTGTAGTGAGCTATCACTGTCATTTTCTCTTCGAGACTCACAACTGGATTTCTCAGTAATGTTATGACATCTGTCTCAATGTGTCTTTTCAGTGCTGAAGTCCCCAGTGCTCCTTTCTTTTTACCCCTGCTGATTGGCCATTTACAAATAGTGCATGTTTTCTTTTTGTACTTTCTATTTATTCGCTGACCTCCGGAACTCTCTCAGGCTGCTTCTACTGACCTACCATCACTCTACTGCCCTCCTGATGACCTGTCTCCTCAGAGGAACTGTCTTCACCATCCTCTTGCCAGCAGACTCCATGGCTCTTAGCCCCTCGGGTGGAGCCACCCCACTCTGTCACTTTATCTACAATCACATGTGCCAGCAGAGGTGGTGGAGGTACAGAGACATGAAGACAGGGCCTGGAATTGGGTGTGTGGTGAGGTGGCATGGAGGAGAGCTGCCACCTATCCAGGATCAGGGTTTTCCTTGTGGTTCCCCCTAGGAGCATAAGCATGCAATAATGCCAGCATGGCTGTGCACGTGAGCATCCACGCCTCCTCCTCCTAGCTGCTCCACTAGGTGTGCCCTGGTCTCTACTGGGGGTCACTGCTGAGCCAGAGACACCCTGGATCCCTCCCAGGGAGTGGAGGCAGTCCATCAGATGTTAATCCTCTCCTCCCCTGCAGGCCCCTGGCTCCCAAGCTCATTTCCGAACTCAGGTCGCCAATGTGGCGAGAGGTGTGGCATCCAGCACCTCAGCCCTCAGCACAACTAGACCAGGTACAAATAGCACATGTTGCTATCAACTCACTGGAAGCACTAATGGAAAGTATGACCAAACAAAAGATGATATTTTTTCATTTTTTCCCCAGGAATTCACAGCACCTAGTCACCTTTCAGGCCCCTCCCTTATTTTTCTTAGGCCTGTTCCTCTTGTGGCTTATTCCACTGCCTCCCTCCACAGCCAAAACATTTCTGCCTGTTTCTTCCTCATCTGCAATTTCCATCCCTCTAGTAAACCTTGTGCTGCCTGATTATTCTCTTCATCTTCATTTTTATTACCCTCGTCGGGTTCAACCTCAAAGAATCAGATGAGGGTGAGGACTAACAGTAGCATAGTATGCAATTGTTCCATACCGTTGGTGCCTCTGTGGGTGGTACCCACCAAGCCTTCAGATTTTTTAACTACTTAACTTTTATTTTTGTACTTGGGACTGATTATGATCTGAGCCATTCACTGTTTTTGGATTCAAGCATTCACTTGGAAGATGAAACCTTAGATATGCAAAAGCACTTTTTGGGGTTTGAGTTTGTTTTCCCTTTTCAGGCTGATTGCTGTCTTTTGCAGTGCCACTGCCTACCTGAGAAATAGAATGCGCCTCATCAACACTTTGATCCATTTATTATTAGTGTTCTAACCTGTAAAAAAAGATCCCTTTAACTAATGTGATGCCCTTCTGATGACTCCAGCCACAGGCCATGGACAAATTTACTGTCATGACTCATGACTGTACACAGCACATCGACAGCACAGCAGTCCACCACCACTTCCTTCCAAGATTACCTGACTAACTCCTACAGTACAGTTAGTTACTGTTAAGTGACCAAATTAGCAACTGTTAAGTGTGACTTAGAATTGAATTGGAGATGCAGACATATCTAGTGCATAGCCGCACGCAGCACAGTCCCACAATGGGGGTTGGTTAATTCTTATGCATAATATAACACGGTATACTATAAAACTAATGATAATGAAGAATAATGGGGAATGATTGATGATGATGACACATGTGTACAGTAGTTGTACGTTACGTGCGTGGTAATGTAAACAGCTTGCTACGAGTCACAAAGTCAGATTATCCCCTGGGCCACCCACAGCCAGCAGCACAGGTGCATCAACTTGTATGTTGTTTGTCTGAACAGTATTTTTTTTAATACATGAAATCGCAAATGAATGTTAACAAGTGATCATGACTGGATGGCACAAGTCAAAGATTTATTTTGCCAGCCTGCTGCCCTTATCCTGTACATACAGCCACACTGAAGCTAGAAAAAAAATTATTTGGGATTTCTGGGCCTATTAAATTTCTCATAGGCCCCCCTGCAGTCTCTCTCTCTCTCTCTCTCTCTCTCTCTCTCTCCCTCTGAAAGGCACAAGTCAAAGATTTATTTTGCCAGCCTGCTGCCCTTGCCCTGTACACACAGCCACACTGAAACAAGGAAAAAAAAAATATTTGGGATTTCTGAGACTGTCACATTTCTCGTGGGCCCCCTGCAGTCTCTCTCTCTCTCTCCCCCAAACAAAATTGTGAATGAATGTTAACAAGTGATTGTGATTCGTGATTGGATGGAACAAGTTAAATATTTATTTTGCCAGCCTGCTGCCCTTACACTGTACACACTGAAGCCAGGAAAAAAAAATTATTTGGGATTTTCTGTAACTGTAAAATTTCTCTTGAGCCCCCAGTAGTCTCTCCCTCTCTCCCTCTCTCCTCTGGATCTGTAATGGCACAAATCAAAGTTTTGCCAGCCTGCCCTTGCTCATGTACATAGCTACATTGTCTGAGGCAAAGAAAAGAAAAAAAACTTTCATTTGGGCTTTTCTGTAATTGTAAAATTTCTCTTGGGACCCCGGTAGTGTCTGACCTTGCTCATGTACTCAGTCACACTGCCATACTGCCTGCTTTTGCTCCTCCCCCCGGCAGCCACCCAGGCCACCACTATCTCCCCGACTCATCACCTTCCCCCAAAGATCAGATTCCCCCCTTGCCCCAGTAAGTCTCCTTTCTCTCTCCTAGTTTCTCTTCTCTCCCCCTCCAAAAATGTATATTTTTTTTATATTCATGGTTTTTTGGCAACTTCTTCTGGCGCTGTCTACTGCAGTGAGTGAGCATGGTGCTCCTCTGACCTGTCCTCCTCTCGTCTGGGCCATGTTGCACACTCAGCACAGTTATATACTGTGAGTGCGTCATGTGATGGTCTGTTGTCTGAATGGATGCTGCCGGACTCCTGTACATGGAGTGAGCATGCCGACAGCATCCCCATGGCAACAATACACAAAATGGCACTTCTACAGACCCAGAACTGGATGTCTGTTGCAAATCCCTTATTTATCCAGGTCCGTGGATTGCGGGTTCAGTCCAGAGGTGTGGATCTCCCATGGAAC
This sequence comes from Neoceratodus forsteri, assembly GCA_016271365.2. Lineage (NCBI taxonomy): Eukaryota > Metazoa > Chordata > Ceratodontiformes > Ceratodontidae > Neoceratodus > Neoceratodus forsteri. The sequence goes on along the minus strand of CM028130.1, from coordinate 835,391,616 downwards.
AGTCCACCCAGCCCTAACACTGTGTGACCCTGAGCAAGTTACTTAACCTCCCCAGTGCTCTAGGGTCACCTCTGGAAACAGGCCTTGGGCCTAGTGGGCCATAACCCTTTCATCAAGAATAAAAAAAAATGTAACAGGCTGCAGCGCATGAAGACCTCTTAGCATATTATCACATACTACTAAGTAACTTAACCAACTTAACCTTAGGCATACCAACAAAGGCATTTAACTGACTAGAATGGAGCACTAAGTGAGTGGATATCTAGTTAGCTATAAGGACTACATATAGGATAGTGCATGGGGAATGGTTGACAATAGGGCTATTCTTCCACCTCATTGGCACTATGACAACGGCATACCTCGAGCTGCACTCTCGAGGTAAGCCGTTGTCCTAGTGCCAACTCGGTGGAAGAAGCCCTGTTGTCAACCGTTCCCCATGCACTTTTGTTTACTTGGTTACTGGAACAATTTAAATTTACATTCTTTGCGTTTTCATGCTTGAAATGTTTAGATTAACATTTAAACTTTTGAAAACTCACATACAGCAGCACCGGAGCAGCACAGCAATTCACAGAAAGTGACTTTGAAAGTACCGCCGCCGACATTGCTGCTAACACTATCTGTACAGTCAAATGAATGAACCCTGTCAAATTGTGCTCAAGAACATGGTTTGTGATGTGCGCAGTACAGTGAGACTAATAGTTCTGCTGCTCTGTGATTGTCACTACTGTGTGACTACAAGGTTTGGAAAACGATCGATTTCGGTGAAGAACGACGTTCCACCATACACTATAATGCAGTCATCTACAAGGTTATGCTTTGGAGAAGGGGACACTGCCCTATTTGCAGGATCTTGGGGAGCTGCATGCTAAGCTGACAGTAACTAGGGAGGAAATATTCCAGCTGTGACTTCAACTTAGCCTGTGTCTCCATGCACCCCCTTCCTCAGAGGCCCACTGGCCCAGAGGGGTGGGGGTGTGAGGAGGGAGGAGATGGGGTGACAGGGATAGTCACACAGCAGTCTGCTCTTCCCATGGTACTGCTGCCAAACTGCTTTGTTCCCCTGGAAGAGGCACAGTTGCATGACTCATACAGAGGTAACCATGGGTCAGTTGGTACTGATGGGAAGGGAGACATGGTGACATCTGGGGGCATGGTGGGGAAAAGTTAGCAAGGAGGATTCTAGTGATAGGAGACTCTGTTGTTAGAGGGGTGGAGAGGGTGGTAGGTAAATGGGGGAAGGGGGGTAAATGGGGTGGTCAGACACCTGCCTAGAGCATCGGCCATCTGATATTGGGAGAGGATAGGGTAGATAGTGGAGGAGGAGGAAGATCAGGAATGCTGGTAGACCTTGGTACCAGCAATCTGGCAAATCAGCCTGTTAAGGCAGTGAAGAGGGACTTCTACAGGTGGGGGGATAGATAGAATAAATGCTCTGCTTTCTTAGCCTTTTCTGAGTTCCTTCCTGTCTGGGGTGGGGAGAATGGCAAGAACAGAGTAAGGGAGGCAGAGAACAAACAATTCAACTGGTGTTTGATGCGGTGGTGTCAGAAACAGGGGCACCACCTTGTAGTTGATTGGGGGGTTTTGTGGACAGAGGGCTCTTGAAGGTGATGATCTTCACCTGACAAGACAGGATACTAGTGCATTAGGGTAGAAGTTTGATCTCTTCATTTGCAGATGGTGAAACTAGCTGCAGGGGAGGCTGAGGCCTGGGATTCCACTGTGGAGGAAGGAACAGTGGGGAACCTAGACAGGATTCCCTTGGGGGATGGTATTCAGGTAATAGTAGATGGCAAGAACGAGTCTAGGGGAGAGGGCAGGATACATGCAATAGACATGAAAGGTAGGGGAAACACAAAACACTAAGGTTATTATAGAAAAGTGATGGTGGGAGCAAGTGAGTACCAACAGAGGTGTGGGTACATTTTTGGAGGTGGAGAGAAGAGAAACTAGGAGAGAGAAAGGAGACTTACTGGGGCGAGGGGGGGGAATCTGATCTTTGGGGGAAGGTGATGGGTCAGGGAGATAGTGGTGGCTTGGGTGGCTGCCGAGGAGGGAGCAAAAGCAGGCAGTATGGCAGTGTGACTGTGAACATGAGCAAGGGCAGGCAGGCAAAATCTTTTGACTTGTGCCATTCCAGAAGATCCAGAAGAGAGAGGGAGAGACTACTGGGGTCAATGCCTCTATGCCAGGAGACTGGATAATAAGATTAATGAGCTCCAAGCTTTGGCAACAGACAATGTGCTGGATTTAGTGGCTGTTACAGAAACCTGGATCAGTATAAACAATGACTGGGACATAGTGACTCCAGGCTACTATATATAGGCATGAGAGAGGGACGGGTAGAGGTGGAGGAGTGACCATCAACATCAGAGAAGAGATCGAGGCAGTAGAGAATGATATCACTGGAGGGAAAGGGAGGTAGAATCATGGTGGGTTCTGCTCACAGAGTTGTCAGGTAGGGAGACTCGCATAGGAGTGGTTTATAGGCCAATGCCTCAGGGAGAAGAAAGAGATAAGGAACTGGGTGCTGAAGTAGGGAGGGCAGAAAGGAAGAGGTTGTAAAAGTGGGAGATCTCAACCTGATGGGGCCCTGTACTGACCTAAATGTCCCAGATGTCAAACCCTCAGGGCAGTGGCAACCTGACACCTGCTGTAGTGCCTGCTATAGGACCTGGACCAGCAGCCCTGGATTCAGTTTATTTGCTACCCACTGTCTCTTCAGCATTGTCACCATGCTGATTATCAGACAAATGCCACTTCTTTCCTCATAAGGGCTCAGAAGCTTTTTCACCTTGCATCTCAAACATGCATGTCCTGAAATGATGTAGCTCAAACTCTCTTAAGCCAGCAAGTTGTGTTCCTATGAGATCTGTCCTAGATCTGCCTGCCTCCAACACTGTCACCTTCTTAGAGTCACAACTTGGGATAAATTCATATTGGTCCTAAAGGCTCTCACTTGAGCAGTTTGACATCCCATTGGCCCAGAAAAGGGCATCAGAATTTAAATCCATCCTCAGCCAGAGGCCTGAAGGAGCTTTATGTTTGGACCTCTCCAACTGGCTGTCCTGCAGGGTCAAACAGTAACAAAGATGGCAGCAGCTAGTCCTAGGACACTGGCCCCAATCTTCGCTACTCTGAGGGCTCCCACCCTCAGTCACAACTCCCACCCCTTGCACATGGCACTGACTGGCACAGTGCCACTGGTTTAATAGCAGGGGTGTGTGATGTCCTCTGGTTGTGTTGGGGTGACATTTGAAGCAGTCCTCTGTCAGCTGCTACCATCCCAATGGTGCATGAGTTGCGGATGAACTGCAGCTACTGCTGGGTCCTGTTAGCTCCTGCCAGTCCCCCAATCATCCTGTCCGGGTCCCAGAGCCAGAGAAGGCAAAAGTGAAGTAGCAGTCAACCTAGTCCTGGCCAAGGAACCCAGACAAACCCCAAACATTGAGTAGGTGTTACAGGAAGAAGAAGCAAATAAAGAGAAATGGTCAGTACATACTGTGCCATGTCTATGTTGCTAAACAATGTCTCCATCCTTTCCATTTTCTGGGCAAAACACTGCAATGGTGATAGCATTAATGATATTTGCTAACTGTAAACCGTGATAAATCTGAAGCAAGGAAATTGGTGTCAGCTGCTCATCAAACTTTATAGACCATTTCATGAATCTTCTCAGTGTGTTGTCATTTGATAAAGTGGTGTATGCATAATGCAGCTTGTATGCAGGCAGTGGCTGTAACAGGTGACTTGCCACTGCTGCTTCTGCTGCCACTAGAGCTTTGGAAGTGAGCAGGAGAAAGAAAGAGAGAATAAAAGGAAAGAAATGCAGACATATATAGTAATTAGTAATTTAATCATAGGTCAGCTGTACCTACAGTATAGAGATATGTACTTTATCTACCATTATGAAAGCATGGGGCACAGACTGGCACATTGCTTCACATCACAGATGATAGTTGTTGAGAATTATGTCCTAATAATGATGTGTTACATAGGCATAACCACTTGCAAGAGGACCTTATAGCAACAAGTTTTACACTGTCCACAAATACATGGGCCAGTATGCTTTGGTCTGAATTTAGTCATCGGCTATAGTTAGCTTTCCTGCCCCAAGACGGTTTATTCACATCTCTGGACCATTTTAAAGTACTCCACAAATAAACATTTGTTATTCAGTTGCCTGTGTGGGTTTTGGTGACTGTTTCACTTTGCTACTTATTGGGGGTAGATATCCTTTTAAGCCTAATTCCTAACCTCAAACAGAATATGGTCCCCTGGACTGGACCTACAATTGAAAAGAGAGTTGGAAGTGTTCACCCATCCTTTAACCAACATTTGTGCAGCTCAATTGATAATGGGTAGTGGGGAGTCTGATGCTTAGTTAGATTGGACTAGTTGATCCTTAGTACAGGTGACATGGCCTTTCAAGACCTGCCTCAGCTCATCAAAATCATGAAGATCAGAGGTTAGACCAGGCGGCCTTCTGTTTTACATCAGTTGCCATCTTTCCATTTTGTTTAAACAATCTTCTTTCATTTTCTTACTGTATTGTCATCCCCAATACCTTGTGCCCTCTGTTGGTATATGATATTATCCAATGATTAACAGTGGGGTGGAAATCTCATAGCTTTCCTTCCAACAGTGCTCAGCCAGCATTGGCTAATATTCAGTGACATAAAACAACTTAGCAGTGCCAAGATTAAATTACTCCCCATTCTGCAGTTCAAAAATGGTTTGGGCCAAAGCATCATTATCAGCCAGCACAAGATATAAGTAATAAGCCATAACAGAGTGTGCAGTATAAAATTTAATGACATGCCCCAGGGTGTATAGTAGGCACAAGGCTAAAAGGTGAAGTTTCCTTATATCCCTGGGAAGTGCATTAAAATTCTATAATGTACACCTGAGAGGCTTATTACACTTATAAATGTCTCTAAGTAGTTTTTTGGGGAAGAAAATGATATTTGGCACCTAACTGTGCATTTATAGAGATTTAATGCATGGTCAGGTGAGGTTTTTCAGCCAAATAAATTTCTATAATTTTTCTTGCCATTTTATGAAACTTATTAAATTATTTAGTAGCAAATCTACTGCAATATTGATTTTATTATGCATTAATAGTGATGGTGTTCCTGTTATTTTATAATCTGTGTTATTCATCAATTTAATCAACATATGATTTCATTCATTCATTTTTACACCTGATTATTTAGTAAAGCATTTTCTGATATACTGTGCTGTATGAAAGGATGCAACAGAAAAATTAAATTGTATTGCTATAATTAAAAGTTATTTATAACTTCATTGCCTACAAAATGGTTATTAAGGCAAATATAGTGGGCAGTATTTTAAGAAGAATCTGCCCAGATGTGTTTGCTGCTATTTATAAAGCAGAAATGCTATCAAACCTGTTAGATCACAAATAAGGTGGACTAAGAGCATCAAAAACTTAAGCTATTGTGTCCAGTTTGGACACTACTAACAGTTACATCTGTTTTCTGCCACAAATTGTGACTTTCTGTCATAATCAGACACAACTTGAAAATAACAGCAGAGATCTGATCTGAGTTTGAGCCAGGGTAACTGAGTCATTGTCACATCTAAGGGTCATCTTTATCAGACATGGTACCCTATAAAATGCATCCATACAAGTTTAGTGCACTTGTGTGGGGGATAAAAGTGTCCTCTGTTTTGCAGTGACCTTATGGCTGGACAATTGTTTTTCTTTCACAACATAATATCACATTTACTGCTGTTTCCTGGATGGAAAAAGGAAAACACTCAATACTGTTAAGGTTTCAAATCTGGAGGACTTGCTGTTTCATATTAACTTCATCTTTTACAGTATATCAAATAATGAGAACACATCTGTAGGGTGCACCCTTGTTCCCAAGAAAAGGGATTAACCAGTCCCTTAACTTGCAGTATGTTGTGCTATGCACAATGGGAGTCACAAGACTTCTCTGCACAGGCTCTGAATATATTGTAACCTCACATGGAAGGGGTGGGAATCACTATAAAAATGGCCTGCAGTGTCATGCTCAAAGCATGGTGGCCCATACAAATACCGTCATGCAGTTTTGTGACATCCTTTTTAAGTCAAACTGTTACAGTAGTTGTACAGGTGTAGCAAAACAGTGACTGCATCATTGTGAGATCTGAAGACAAACAGTTCTATCAACTATCCTTATTTTTAGCTTGGTACATCTCATTAGTGGATACTTTATCACAAACCTACTATGTTGTACATTTTCATGCAGCATGGAAGGATCTTTTTTATTTCATAATACGTATACCTGCAAGATGGACTGAAGGTGTTATATTATGGTTACATTGTTTTTCTCCTGGTACTTCAAATATGGATGTTAACTTTGAAGGACCTGCACTTGACTTTATCATTTTCTGTATTTATGGCTTTTTTTGAATAAAGATGAGTTAGAAAGAAAAAAGCTCAGTAGAATCCCCCACCCTACCCCGTGACTAAGGCAGACTTTTATGTAGGACAACAACTGATGCTATCACAAAGGAGCACCTGTTTACAGAATGTTTTGTGCAGCCACCAACTGCAAATGGCATTCTGGTTATTTTTTTTTTAAACAAAATACTGTGCATGCATGTAACTTGACACCCCCATCGGAAAGCTAAGTGACCCAGCCAGGTAAACTGGAAGAGGGCTGAGTTTTCAAACCTCCTGATGGATGGACTCAGATTTAAATGGTTTTAAAGGAAGTTAGCATGTGGCAGTGCCCCTACCAGGGGGGATCCTTATGACACACCTAAGCTGTGTCAGAGTACTGCCCACCAGGAAAACCCAATCCTTTTGAGGTCTCTCCCACAAAATGTTTGTGATTCTTGTTCTTTGGCTATAGTATTTACAAATGTAGACTGAAAACATTTTTGTACAAACAGGCTTTTCAAAGCTACAATAAGTATGCCTCTCCATCTTATTTTACAGGTGAGGTGGTATTTATGCAAGCAGTAACACATAGCGAAGTGTGAGTAATGTATGCTGATAAAAAGCCGCCCAGGGTGTACTAAGGTTAAAGGCACTTGCGCGAGAGTGCCTTATGCCCCTGGGTGTGCTCTTATCAGCATGTAACCTACAACACGGAGTGTGTTGTTGCGCTTATAAAATGGGTTGTAGGTAATTATATAAAAAGAAAAGAAAGTGAGATATAGTAAAATACAGATTTCACTAAGGCACATACTATAGTAAAAGAATAGTAAAAACATTGTCCCTTGCAAAGATCTTCCTATGTATTCATAAGGTAGAAAACTATTAAATATTATACAGTGTATGTAAGGTTGTTCTGTCCCCCCCCCAAACCTTGTTCATGTTAAGGTTTTCTTATTTTGTTTGTTTTTTGTCACTTTGCTGCTTTCTTCATAGCGAGCATGTCCATTTGTGGCCACCGTCTGAAGCACTTTCAATGTTTTACACTTTTAAAACTACGAGTACCAGTGTGTTTTGAGATTTTTTTATGTTTATTTTACTGCTTTTGTTTTAGGGTTGTATTTATGGAAAGTGGACTGGACTTGCTCAAGATAAACCGGTAACTGTTACCGAGCAGCTCTGTGAAGAAAGGAGATCGCGCTTGTGTCATGAGCTGGAGGTTCGTTTAGTTTTAAAATATTTATGCTTCTGCTGCTATGTAGTTTTGGTAGACAGTTGTACGCTTGATTGAGTCTGTCAAGAGTGGGGATTTTCGGATCAAGCACGTCACTTGTGATTTCTGTGTCTGTCCCACAGCTTTCTGACTGATGGTGCTGTCTTGCCGTGACTGTTAGCCGAGCACTTTTGGTGGAACAGCAGTGGCACATAATGATTTGGACCTGTACTGCGTCTTTCTTGGCACAAGTAGTGCCCGTTGAAAAAATACATGCTGATAAGGACACGGCTGGAAATGCTTTCCAACCAATCAGCATTTAGGATTTTTACCCATTTATAAACTAGATTACTGTACTGTTAGTGTATTTGTGTTTGTTAATCTGGCTTTCTGTTTATATTTTTGTATTTGTTATTTAAGTGTCCTGATCCTTGGATGGACACTACAGTATATAAAATAAAGATGGCAGTTATGGAGGCTTAAGACTGGACTATGGGCAAGTGTAAATAGTGTAGCATGGCACAGTGTATGCTAGGCTATTTGCTGTACTTTAGCTGACATGTTTGTAATGATTCTTTCCTCAATTTGCTTGAGTTGGGGGGCTCTTCCCCCACACCCCACATTTTAAATTTAAAACAAAATGTGGTATGTAGGTGACTGAGCCCCTCAGCTCAAACAAATTGATAAAAGAAACATTACAACCATTCCAGCTAACCCTAAGTAGAGCATATAGAACAGCATACAGCATAACAACAGTTAGGCTAGTCTATTGTTCTTCACCGATGCCAATAAAACTGCATACCTACAACACCTTAATATATAACTCTCCCACCCATGGTAACAGGGGAGCTAATACCATGCAATACAATACCCCACACACCACAATGCAATCCTATAGCACAGAAGTAGAAAGAAAGGTTACATTTACTGTAACAGAAGTTCTTCCAGAATGTTTTCCCCATAGAGTAACACTCTTTTGTCTAAGTTGGAGGTGTTAGGACCCCATGGGAGAAAATCTTTTGGCCAGAGGGCCAGCACCTGCTACTGGCTAAAGGTGCCTACAGGATATTGTGTGGTGATGCACAACTGCCAATAACCATGGTTGGCCCCCTTGCCTACCTCAGTTTTGTTCGCTGGGAGAGTGAGAAAAGTGGCTGCAAGCTATGCTTGCAGGATAGAGCTGCATATAGGCGATAGGAAAGGAATCTGTGAGCAAGAAAAGAAAACTGAATAACCCCACTACAACCTATAAAGGAAGGAGATCAGAAGAGAGATTTTAAATATATACTTTAAAAGTAGCTGTTTTCATACAAAGTAATTTTAGCTCACAGACAAATTCATCCATGACTGCATAAATTTAATTTAACATTGTCATTAGCACCACAATCAATATAATAGAAAAAGTGTTAATAGGGCTAATTAGTAATTTTTTTTAGTGGATTTTATTTGACAGTGATCAGTTCTACTTTTACAGTATATGTAAAGATTATATATATATATATATATATATATATATATATAGTATATATATAAATATATATATATATATATGTATGTATATATATATATATGTATTTATACAACATATGTGTGAGGATAAACAGCAAGATAAAAAGTGATATCTTGACCCACTGTTGAAGATAATATTATCTTGCACAGTACCTATACATCATCCTGTTATCTTTCTTTGTTGCCATACATTATTCCTATCAGAATTCCCTGCACAGCTGAAACTGCCAAAGCAATAGCCTCAAAAGTGAAAGTACTTTAACTGTGTGGCTCTGACACTCACCTTTTCTCTCAGTACTTCAGTTTAAATAATTCTTTTGCAAGTTACCACTGCCACTGGGACTCCTATACAATCGTCTTCTTAAGCTCCAATAGCTGCCCCACAGAGACCACCACTGAACATCCACGGTCGCCAATGCCACACATGTGACCTTTGACCTCCACAACCTCCAGTGCTGCAGCTATCAGTTACACCTGCAAGCAGCAGGGATTTGAATTCACACACGCACGGATATTTCTCCTGCACCTGATTTCACTCCCACCAGCACGCACACCTGCCTGCCACGCTTGTTCCAGCCCACACCTCTGATTACCTCCCTCCCTCCTTCCCACCTTTTCACTCATTTTTAACATACAACCTAACAGCAGTCTAAACAAGTCTGAACCACAAAAAAAAGGCACAGTCAACCAACTGCGCTCCGCACCAGCACACTGATCTCTGTTCCTCTCCATTTTTTATACATTAACAATAAAATAACGCAAAACAAAAAGCTACAAAAAACATTATCCATACTGTCTCTTTACCATAAAGTAACATAATCAGCTCTGGTGACATCTAGAAGGGGAAATTAAAACTGCAACCTATATTACCTATTTTAGCTAACTAGCTACCCCTTTCTTAATTGGCATGGTGGTAAAAATAAAAACATTTGATCCTCACACATATGTTGTATGAACAGAACATGACATGACATGACCTGACTGAAGATATCTTATTTATCTTCATTTAAGGTCACTGATATTAAAGTATCTCACTTGTGGCTTTACCACTCAATATCAATGACCTCTCATGAATATAAATATGATATCTTCAGTCAGGTCATGTCATCATAGGATCGTAGCATTTACAAGTTCAGTAGCATTAGTCATAATGACTTGGATATCCTTAAGCCTATCTCAGCAATCCCTTATTAGTTAGGAATGTATCTAAGGCATTCTTAAATTGGTTCATATCTGGGCTGTGAAGTACCTCCATTGCTAAACAGTTCCACATGGAGATCACTCTCTGGTTAATCCATGCCCCTTCTGAGTTTTCTTGTAATGATAAGCTCTATATTCTAGGCACAAATCCCCCCTCATCCTGTTGTATTCCCGAGAGTACAGTCACATATCGCCTATCTAGCCGATAGAGAGAGAGAGAGAGAGATAGATAGATAGATAGATAGATAGATAGATAGATAGATAGATAGATAGATAGAAAGAAAGGATATGCCACGGCCCTAATGAAAATATCACTGATATTTTTTCTGAGTGCATTTTTCCTCATGTTATCACAAGTGGCAAAGCCATAAGTGATATTAAAATGTCAAACTGCATGAGGGAAAATATTAAGGACCATAGAATATTTGATTTATGCCATTCCTTTGTTATACTACAGCAAAAATAAAATCCTGCATCCAGATTGTTCATTGTCACCTTTTGCTTTGTTGCTGATAGTTCAGTGACCACTTTCAACTGTGAATTAAGGGAACAAACCTTCACTGCCCCATGGGATAAATGGACCTGAGTGAGAATAACACAGATATTTTTACTTTAGGTCCCAGGGTGTCAAAAATATCATGGATGTTTGCCACTTTTTATCCTCACAGGCGTGGAATATATACAGTATACAGTATCTGTGTAAAGTGGTGTCTGATCAGTTCTGACTCCTTATTGGTCAGGATTCTGTCACATGGCACTGCATTAACCTAGAATACACTCTTCCACAGAAGACATGGCAGGGATGCATTAATCAACAGCACAAACAGTCTTGGTCACAAAAGACAATATGCTAATTACATATCCTCAGGGTTAAAAAAGTCCTAGTACAAATCAAACAACACAGAACATCACAAACAAATTATGCAAATTAAAAAAAAAACATTACCCCCCAACCCCCAACAACAACACTGCTCAGGAATCACAATTCATAAAGAAAATCCATCCAATCACTTTGAAAAAACATACAGTGGTTTCTACTCAAAAATTAAAATTCAAAAAGTCTAATTGCTGCTCAAACAAGGAAAAATATTTTAATTGGTTCACTGCCCTTGGATGTTTGCTAAATGGCAAGATAATTTCACAGACATGGCCCTATGCCATACAGTGTACATTGTCACCATTTTGTCAAACCAGAGGTGAAACCAAGAAAGCTGGTTCCACTTTCAACTTGTGGATCACTAGAGGAGACTCTGACCTTGTGAAAAAAAATATACATTGGGTAGGTTTGGTCAGGTGATTGGGGACACCTAACACAAGTTTAATCCTAAACACCCAGCAAGTAGTAGACATCAAGGAGATCTGTGCATGGAGCTAAAAAGATGTATATGGAAAACAAGGATATTTTGTCAGTTTACACCCCGGTTTGTGTATTGCATGATATTCACCAGCAAGATATTTATACCCTAAAGCGCTAAGGCGCTGCTGTCAGAAACCATGTATATTGAGAGATGTTCCATAAACGGGGAAAATAGATTTAGACATTTTAAAAAAGTGTATCTTTAAAAAAAAATGGCTGGCACTGAAATATCAAACAGCCTGGTAGCGCAAAGGTTAAATAGCCTAATAAAAATGCAAAGTATATTTCAAAGCTATGATTGCACACAGCAACAGAAACATGCATACATATGTCACTAAACCATCATAGAAACATAGACTTTGAGGGCAGAGAAGGACCGCTGGTCCACCCAGTCTGCCCATTTCTGTACCTATTGATAAGCTGTAGATCCTAGTTTTACCAACAGCATACTCCTCCTACCTTCCACTAGAATTGCCTTTGTCTGTCCATGCATTCTTAAATTCCACCACTGTTTTTGACCCCACTACCTCCTCAGGAAAGCCATTCCTAAGCGCCCACCACCCTCTCCGTGAAAAAATACTTCTTCATTTTGCCCCGAGTCATCCCCCAGCTATCTTCAAATTGTGCCCCTTTGTTCTTGCTCATCTCTTTTCTGAAAGATGCTGCCTATTGGACTTTGTTGATTCTCTTGAGGTACTTGAATGTTTTATCATGCCCCCCTTTCCTCAAGGATATACATATTAACCTCTTTTAGTCTATCTTCATATGGCTTCTAGTGCACACCCTGCACCATTTTAGTTGCCCTCCTCTGAACTGCCTCCATCCTGTCTATGTCCTTGTGGAGATGGGGTCTCCAGAACTGCATGCAGTAATCCAGATGTGGTTCACTAACTGTCTGTACAGAGGGATAACAACTTCCTGTTTTTATTTATTTATTTTATCTGTTTATTTATTCACAATTCAGATTTACATCCTTTGAGTCAAAGACTCATTTGCAAAGGCACCTCATCACAGGGAGGGTAGACAATAGTTGGTGGAGTACAACAATGGAGAACATTACAGGTGAGATAGAATAAAAAGAACATACAAAGCACTTCCAGTGATACAGTGGTGTCTGGGGTGGAGTACATAGCTTCACTTCATGGTGTACAGAGACTTCAATAAATTAATCTAGTTGAACTAATATATATATAGTACTATGGTATCCCTAGAGGTACTGGGTAGCGATACCTGGGGTGGGGGTGGAGGCTGGGGAGTGTGGCAGCCCGGGAGGACTTTGTCTGTAGATTGGGACAGGCAGAGCTCTAGGTATGGCCCATTCACAAGCATGTGCAGTTCTGAGTGGCAGTGAGGTGTTTTCATAGGGTGATTTTGAAGGGGCCGATTTTGTTGATGTTTGTGATATGAGCAGGGAGGGAGTTATACCAGGAGGGAGCTCTCGAGTGGAAAGATCTTTGGGCGAGCGAGGTTCTGGCTCTCGGCACCTGGAAGGTGGCTTTGGTTGCATTTCGGGTGGTGACCGAATGGGAGGCCTGTTTTAGGGATGATGTAACCCCTGGGGGGGAGAGCCCAAGCAGTGTTTTTTTGGCCAGTATACAGGTGTGGTATTGCAGGCACTCTTCAAAGGTGAGTAGGTTCGAGGTGGAGTAAAGTTGGCATGTGTGCGTTCTGCTGGGGGCACCAGTCAGGAGCCTGCAGGCCTTGTTGATTGAGGTCTGGACTTTGGAAAAGGCAGTGGGATCAGCAGCTTCATAGATAAGGAGCCCATAATCAACCAAAGACAGGACGGAGGAGGTGATAGCCAGGTGGAGGGCATACTCAGGGAGGCAGTCTTTGTGGCGGTAGAGGAGTCCAATCTGGGCGTTCATAGCAGAGGACAGGGAGTTAAGATGGGAGTGGAAAGAGAGATCAGAGTCAAAGGTGATGCCAGATATTTGTATGCTGACACCTGTTCAAGAGGGTGTACGGTACGGGGCATGATGTGAAGGGGGGCATTTCTGGAGTTACTTTGGCGGTGGGCAAAAATCATAGGTTTCGTCTTCTTGTGGTTCAGAACCAGACGATGGTCGAGGAACCATTTTTCAGCTTGGCTGAAGATGAGTTGCAGGGAGCTCTGGAGGGCAAGTGGGTCAGGGTGGGAAGCAACGAAGACCGCATCGTCGGTGTATAGGAGCATTCTGCCCTAGCAGGAGCTAGGAAGGCTGTTTAGAATGAGATTGAACAATGTTGGGCCCAGGATGGAACCCTAAGGGACACCAGAGCGTACAGGTAGGGCAGTTGATAGGGTACCTTTTATTTTGACCTATTGGGATCTGGCATGTAGGTAGCTGGAGAACTAGGCCAGAGGGCCAGATGAGAAACCAAGCTGATGGAGGGAGTCAAGCAATAGGGGTGACTCACAGTGTCAAAGGCCTTCGATAGGTCAATGAACACTTCCCCGGCTATATCCCCAGAGTCCAGTACAGAGTGTATTCGCTGAGAGAACTCCAAGAGGGCTGAAGTGGTGCTGTGTCCAGGACAGAAACCATGCCTTTCTGGACATAGTATATTGTACTTGGATAGATACTCCATGAGTTGGGTGGATACAATTTCTTTCCAGGGCTTTAGAGACTGGGGGGAGGATGGAAATTGGTCTGTAGTTGTTTGGTAATATGCGGTCTCCATTCTTATGAGTTGTGGTAATTTCAGCTGATTTCCATGCGTTTGGGAATTGACCAAGGCACAAAGACTGGTTAAAAAGGTCAGTGAGGGGGGCTAGCATGACATCAAGAGTTAGGCGGAGAATCCTGGAGTCAAGTGGGTCACAACTGGGGCTGTGGCTGTAGAGGGCTTTTAGTAGGAGTGTTTAGCATCATGGGGAGATATGGTCAGAGGAGAAATGGGGTGGTTCATGGTGGGGGTTGGAGGCAGGTATAGGGTCAAAGAAGTGGACAGGAAGGACTGCACTTAGGTCAGAAAAAGCCATGTTGAGGCAGTCGGCAACACGTGGTGGGTCAGTGGTAATAGCGCAGTTGACAAGCATCAGAGAAGGGGGGTAGTGAGTTTTCCCATTAAGCTCCTTAATATTAACCTAGAATGTTCATGCAGAGCCCCAGGAGGAGGCCAGGGTGGTTCAGTAGTATGTGGTCTTGGCTTGCCTTATGGCCCAGGTGCATTGGTTACGAGCGGCATTATAGGCTTGTCTGTCTACTGTCCTGCCTGACTTGACCACAATCTGCCATAGGTTGTCTTGCTGCCTCAGTTGGTGGATAAGGAAAGTAGAGATCCAGACAGCATTGTGACTTTTTGAGTGAGAGCTGGAGGGGGCGCAAAGATGTCGCAGGCCTTGCAGAAGGCTCTGGTGAGGTAGGCTAGTGCAGTGTCAATATCAGTCGCAAGGGAGATCAGGGACCAGTCAAGCTGTGGCTGGTACTGCTTCAGTTTATTAAGGCCTCCGGGATGAAAGCGGCGGCAGGAGGTGACTTTGCATGTGGGTTTTAGCATGGGGAGGACCAGAAACAGAGGATAGGTGAGTGGTCACTGAGGAGTTGGCTAGTATGCTAACAGACTTGATTTTGTGGGGGCGATTGAGAGTATTATGTTGAGGAGGAGCTGGTTCCACTTGACTGGTTAAATCTGGTAGGAAGGGTGACTAGTTGAGCTAAGTCAAGGGCAGTGAAGGAGTCCTTTATGTATGCTACAATAGAGCCAAGCCAGCTGACATTGAGGTCACCTAGGATGAGCTGTTCAGCTCTGTGGGGCAGGGTAGAGAGATAGTCAGTGAGGGAGTGGATTGCTGGACCTTGGGCCCTTGGGGGTATGTATGTGGTTGTAAGATAAAGAGGGTCCCTGCCCAGGTCAGGGGAGATTTTTACAGTGATGGCTTGGGCACCATGATTGAGCTTGGGGGCAGGGAGTGCGTGGCCCAAGAGGGAGTCACACAAGTAGACTGTACATCTGCCACCATGCTTACCAACACGATCCTCTCTGAACAGGGTGAAACCGGGGAGGGATACCACAGAGTTGGGGGTTGATGCAGAGAACCAGGTCTCCACTATGGCAAGGATGTTTGGCCTGTGTTGGGTGAACCAGCACTGGAGTGCAGCAGTTTTCTTTGGGAAATTGCAGATATTCATTGAGGCAATGCAGACGCCGTACTCAGCAGGGGGTGGGGGGAGCATAATCTCCAGGACCAGGATTTGGGTGGACGTTCCCAGAGAGCAGGAGAAGTAAGGTGATAAGTTGGAGAAGCGGGCTTCAGCGATTGGGGTTGATGTGCTTTGGCAGATGCAAGGATTGGAGGTGCAGGGGATGGGTATGGAGCTAAGGGTATGTATGGCTAGGATGGGGTGGGTCCATCCTGTTCCAGGGGCAGGTGACATGGGAGTGGGTGTTGGCAGAGGGTGTGGTAGGGTGATAAGGTGGTCCAATGTGCAAGGTGAGTTGGGGGTGGGAAAGGAGGAAGTGGGATAAAGGGTAGAGGTAGATGTGATAACAGGCTGAGGTTGCTTCACCCATCCCGGTATGAGTCCCTTTTTTTAGGAGGGTGCAAGTGTTGATATTGGCAATATGTAACCTATGAGCAGGAGGTTGAGCAGCAATGGGTCCTTGGGTTGTGTGTATATTAAAAGACATGAGCAGGAGGAGGGAAGGGGATGTAATGATGGGATTCCAGGTCATCTTTTTGGGACTGTATGCATGAGACCGTCTGTTGCTTACTAGGGTGTGAATGGGGAGAGTAATTATATGTGCGGGACCCAGGATAGGGGATCACGTGGCAGGTGGGCTATGCAGGATGGGGGGGTGGCAGTTTGGTGGTAGGGAGGTGGGGGGGGGTCGGGCACCCACTACAGGTAGTGAAGAGGTTATCAGTGCAGCACAGCACAAGTGGTATATAGATGGGGATACTAGGCGCAATGGGTCGATTGGTGAGTGGAGGCTGACAATCAGGCAGATGTTTGTTTTCTACACAGTTGGGGAGATTCACCAGAAGGATAGCGGGGGGAGAAGTAAGCACAGTGAAGAGCAAAGCGAGTATAGGGATCACTATGCGGACCATGCTGGAGAGTGAGATGGGGATGAGGGGTGGTAGACTGGAATCCCCCTAGTGGCCGACTTATATAATCTGCAGGTGGAGAAGTGGGCTGATTGGTTAAAACACAGCCTTATTCTTAAACTCTTCCCACCCTATATAAATCCGTGTTGACCAAGGGTGGTGGTGGGGGCGGCGGGGCAGCACACTGGCTCCAACTGCACCACAGCCCTGTGTGTCCATGTTCCTTACCTGCTCGAGTTTGGGTTCCGGAAGGGGGGGGGCATCTGCACTCAGGCCCTCATGACCGGCAGACCCTCCATGGGATCCAATCCAAAATCACCAGACTGGCTGTGGAGAGGAAGCGAGCATTATTTATGCCGAGCAAACTGGGGAGAAGACTTAATTTTCTATGCAAGGTAGGAGAGCTCTATCAGGACATGCACAACCCTTTTCTTGCCCAAAGACAGTGTCTATTCACTGGTTGCAACTGCAGAGGTTGCTTCTTTTTTAAACAAACTCTGAAATAGATGTGGACGTGATGCCTCTCCCTATGCATCCCAGAATCCCCCCAGCTTTCCTTTCTGCCATCTCACATTGCTTGCCCACCTTTAGGTCATCTGATATGACTACCACCATGTCCCTTTCCATTTTTGTTGTCGTTAACACCTACACCCATTGTGTACTCTGTCTTTGGGTTTTGTTTCCCAGGTGCATTACTTTGTACTCCTTCCAGTCTAAGATGCCATACTTTTGACCATTCCTCCAACCTTGTCAAGTCCTTTTCATCCTTTCTATCTCCCTCCTTGTGTATGAACCCTGTTGCAGATCTTTGTGTCATCTGCAAAGAGGCATAGTTTTCCTTCAGTCCATCTGCAATGTCATCTATAAAGATATTAAAGAGGACGTCCCAGTGCTGAACCTTCGGTACCCACTAGTAACCCCCTTTCTTCAGAGAGGACTCTGTTTACTTATATCCTCTCAAGGCCCTGTTGCCCATTCAATTTTTACCCAGGTTACCACCCTGGGACCCACTCCCAGGCTGGCTAACCTGTTTATTAATCTTTTGTGGACTGTGTCAAATGCCTGCTACAAGTCTAGGTAGGCCACGTCCACAGCTCCTCCCTGGTTTACTACTTTGGTCACCCAGTCAAAGAAGTTTATTAGATTCATCTGACATGACCTTCCCACTGTGAATCCATGCTGCCTGGGTCCTGTGCCCCTGCTGGCCTCTAGATACTCAACAGTTCTTTCTTTCAATAATGATTCCATCATTTTCCCTACCACCGAGGTCAAACTAACAGGTCTGTAGTTTCCTGCCTCTTCCTTGTTCCCACTTTTGTGAAGGGGAATCACATCCGCCCTCCTCCAGTCCTCAGGTACCACACCCTCCTCCCAGAAAAAGTTCTGCAAACATTGTTCTAAAGCTAATTACAGCAATGGTAAAAACAATGGAGACATCTGATTGGACACAACCCATCTGAGAGGGTTACATTAATCCTTAATAAGCCATGTACCAAAGCCTCATTGCTTGTCCCAAGATCCGAAAAATGAAGACCATGCTCAAATGTAGAATTTTAAAGAACTACAAAATTCTAAAACATTTAAGTGGCCACCTTTAACTTTCCAGTAACTCCTAAGAGATTATGATTAAAGGAGAAACTCCTGTTTATTTATGAATTGGATATTTATGACATATTTTTCATACATAACATCAATTACTGCAAGTATGTCAATAAGAGATCAGTTGGTTTTTTCTGTTGTAACATATTCTGAGGCTCTGAAACAAGCAAGTTTCCATTTACATGCAAATAAGGCACACTTGTAATACAACCCCTCTCATTCTTTGATGTCACTAAAGCAGCAGCTCAGAAGAAAGCATAAAGTTTTCAATGCTTCCTATCTATATTTTATTTACGTTTGCAATGGCTTAGACAGTCCTGTCATGCCAATCACACAGTGTGTGTAGTACAAGTAGCCCTTATTTGTGCATAGCAAATAATAGATCTAAAAATATTTCATTAACAAGAAAAAATCTATTCTTTGTGCTGCTCATCTCTCACTATAAGCCAGCTATAACATCTTGAGGAGGAGTAGACGGGATGCCTTTACACAGATGACACACATCCTCCTTTTAGCAGTTGGAAAATGGAAAGCTACATCACTTAGTTTAAAAAGTGCTCTTACATTTGAAATGCTCCTTAAACCACAGTTGCTGACTGGAAATACCAAGAGTGAGAATTAATATGACATGGGAGGAGTGAGATAAGCAAATACACAGGACTGCAAATGCAAGATGTCTCCTTTAAGACAGTTTTGAGATATACAGCCTAGCTAAAATCTCTTTTCAGATTTACTTTTATTATAATTTGTATAGTAATCCTAAAGGAGGGCCTGCCAAATTGTACTGTAATTGTGCTTACTTGCTGAATTGGACTTTCCCTTCTTTACTCCTTTTCGCATGAGGGATCACCCTCTGGTCTTACTGCTAAAATTGGAAAAATGGTAATAAAACACACAGGACTGAGCTACCCTACAATCACCCTCTGTAAACCCAAATAGATGGTAGTAACCCCAAAGCAGGACCTGCCAAATTAGAGTAACTGCTGGGGAGGGCTCTGATTGACCCGATGATATGTATCTGATCAGCAGTTCCCATGGAGAGCAGGAGGGACAAGTGATCCTTGGCTCGCACATCACTCCAGTTCAGCTGAAAACTCTTTCTCAGTGTTTTGTTTTTGTTGTTTTTTTAATGTTATGGCTCAGGAAGGGGGTGCAGCAGTCCAATCAGCTGAGAACCACTGTTGCAAGGCAGTGGGGCTGAGTGAGTGAACTGACACACCAAATGTTTATTGTTTATGGTATTTGGATTATAATTATTGATTGTGAGTCTGGGAGGCAGCAGAGATGGTACTAACGTGGAAAAGAAGTGTGTTGGCAGTATTGGCAGACAGTACTGGGACTACCACTGTTCAACACGCACACTGAAAAGCCCGAACCTTCAATCAAAAGACCAGACAGGGAACCGAGAATCAGAACATTGGGGGGGGTCTGAAAGATTCCAAACAAATGCAGAAGAACTATTTATCACTGAAATGAAGTACATTTGACTGTAAAGATAAAAGCGTTCATAACAGATAACACATTTTACTTTCTACATTGCTATAAAAGCAATAAGGTACTCCCAGGGGTTAAATTAATCATCTGTTAATCACCCCCCCCCCGGGAGCATGTGGTACTCAGCTACACCTCATGGCACATTAGACCTCCCAGGTGGGTGATTAACATGTGATTAATGTAACCCTGGTTGCATCTTATTTAAGCAATAAGGCACAACAGGGGTGCATTGTGGTGGGATAATGATCCATCTCTAGTGAGCTGAAGCACCATGTGTCGAAAGTGCTTTCACCACCCGAGATGGGCCATTATAGAAACATAGAATTTGATGGCAGATAAGGAATGCTTAGCCCACCCAGTCTGCCCATTTCTTACTTGATGGATAAGCTGCAGATTCTGGTTAATCAACAGCTTACTTCCTCCTACCCCTCCCATCAATCAATCAATCACTTTATTTAACCAGGCATAAACGCCATTGAGCAAGCTCATTTTCAAGGTGGTCCTGGGCTCTAGAATTGCCTTATGTCTGTCCATGCATTCTTGAATTCTTCCACTGTTCCTGGCTCCACAACCTCCTCAGGAAGGCTGTTCCATGCATTCACAACCTTCTCTGTGAAAAGATACTTTCTAACATTACCTCTGAGCCGTCCCCCCTCTATCTTCAAATTGTGCCCCCTTGTTCTTGAACATCTCTTCTTCTGAAAGATACTGCCCTCTTCTACTTTGTTAATTCCCTTAAGATACTTGAAAGTTTCTATCATGTCACCCCTCTCCCTCCTTTTCTCAGGGGTGTACATATTAAGCTGCTTTAGTCTCTCCTCGTATTTCCGTATTATGCCACCACAAGGCACCCCACAGAGTGCCTTATTGCAGTTATGAAATGGATCCATGGGGACATTGTTTATAATTGTTTTTTTCGTTTGTTTGTTTCAGGATTTCCCTTTATATTAAAAAAAAAGTAGAAAGTAAAAGAAAAAAGTAGTCCTAACCGCTGCTGCAGTATTGGCATCTGGCCTAATGGTAGCACCAAAACTACAGAATGGTACTGGCTTCAGGGAATCAGCATGTGGGGAGCAGAGGTTGGATGTTAGAATCGCGTACATGCTGGAAGCATAGGACCGGGCAGGAAGTAGAAAGCATGCCATTTGGTAGTGTGAAATGGCAGTCTGTTCTGGCACCATTATGTGCACATGGAATTGCTGTTTTGGGGATGTGTTATGCAGCATGCGTAATTTAGGTTGAAATTTCAAATTTGTTGACATAATTTTAGCACTGCAGTTGTGTGTTAGTGAGTGGATAGTTGTCTCAATTTCATCGGTGGGTACTGACCCGTGGCAGGTGGTATCCATAAAGATGACGATTGGAGAGGCGGCTACAGCGGCAGGAAAGAGCTGTGGTCAGCAACTTGGCCCACAAAACTATGTCATGACACACATATCTGCTGTGGGCATTTCTGCCTGGACTGAAGCGGAGGACTCTTGTGGGTGAGTGCTGAGTCTGTCTGGATGGAAGTACTTTCAAATAGGCTGTTGTGCTGCAATAATAGCCTAGGTAAAAGTACTTCTCGGTCAATCAGGTCTCGGCACTTTTTTTATCCATTTAATAATCCTTAGTAAAACATCTAC
Source organism: Neoceratodus forsteri (assembly GCA_016271365.2). Taxonomy (NCBI): domain Eukaryota; kingdom Metazoa; phylum Chordata; order Ceratodontiformes; family Ceratodontidae; genus Neoceratodus; species Neoceratodus forsteri. Next base: position 835,370,184 of record CM028130.1, on the reverse strand, counting down.
ATATCTAGAAACAAACAGCCCAAACTCTCTGCCTGCTTGAATTTCTGCTGACCAGCAGTGCACAAGAAAGAGATCACATGACATCTAATTAGTAGCCTAGGCTACTAGCTTTGACTCATAGCACATGAAAATAACAGGAAATACAGCCCAAATTTCCAGATTAGCCTCACAGATAACATGGGATTTGGGAAGTACAGGAAGTAAAAAGTCAGGAATACCTATTTAAAGCAACCAAATAACCTACCATAGAGTTCAATACAGAGAGTACTTCTCAGCCTCCTGCCTCATAAATCAGGGATAAGGCTTAAAAAAAATCAGGGACAAAGGACCAAAATCAGGGACACATCTTCAAAATTAGATATCCAGCCAGAAAGCTGGTATAATATGAGGCTTGGTGAAAAACGCGTTTTCTAAAGAAGAACAAGTCTGTAACTTTAATGCTTGACATTATTTTGTGCTTACAATCCCACTGTTTAGCTTTGGAAACACAAATTTAGAGGCTATAGTGTAGATTCCAATGGCTCAGTTGAAGCTGCGTGTCTGCTATATTAGGGGAGGACCGAGGTGCCAACAAATAGCAGGAATCCTTCTTGAAACTTAGATGGTAGCACCAGCACACTGTCTTGACAGCAATCGAGTAACACAGTGCTTATACAAGCAAAGGACAAACAACCATACCTCATTTTTGTCACCACAATGTGCGTCTGCTTCATCATTTCCTTGTTATCAATGATGCTTCTTACCCAACTGGATCAGCAGATTGCTGTCAGAACAGTGTGCTGGTGCTGCTATCTAAGTTTCAAGAAGGGTTCCTGCTATCTGTGAGCACTTCAATCCTCCCCTAATATGGCAGATGCGTGGCTTCAACTGAGCCACTGGAGTCTGCACTCTAGCCTCTCTCTATATTAAACTCTATGTAACCTACCCCCTTGCAGTGCAACTGCACCCAACTAGTGCAGCATATCAGCTGCAACCTAACCCCTGCTTCATATCTCATTGTGCTAATACCCTAAAGGCAACCATTTAAAGATCCAGCACCAAATTACAGCACTACTGCACAGCTAAAAAACGAATAAACATTTTAAAAGTGGCATCAAACAATTCCATCATGGGAGGGGATTATGCTATGTTAATGTACCTCACGTTGGTTGAAGTCCCTTGCCCATCAAGCTTAGGACTCCAATCTACCATTTGGTACATTAACATAGCATAATCCCCTCTCTGTCATGCTTTATTCTTCACATAAAAAAGCTTGAGAAAATGCAGGTCTCTGTTTGGCTGAGAGCCAATCTAATGACATTGAAGTTTTTTGAAAGAAAGAACTGGGCAATAGTTAATTTGAACTGGTCAATGTTTTTTTTGACTATTGCCCCGTGAGCCTTTCATTTATAGAAACCACACCCCCATCACTAGTTTAAAAAAAAAAAAACATTGTGTTCGTTCCCCCAATACATCAATTCGCCCTTGTGCTAGTGGCTCCCCCACCCTTTTCCAGCATAAACACATTCTCTGGTGTCAGTCACTCCCTCTCCCCTTCCAGTTTACTTTTTACAAAAATGCTGCCAACTCTACTACGGTATACAGTGAGAGAATCAGCAGCTTTAGCAATGTAAAAAAGTGAAGCATGAGTGGAAGTTGCCATAGCAATGCTCACACTATGCTGTCTGAGCAGGGGGCCTACTGACTGTCTATGTTCTTTTATACATTTATTTATCTTTTCCACCCCCTGGAGTTTTACCCTGCATTACTATCTCCTAAAATCGGTTACCACTTGACTTAGTTCTGTCAGCAGCACAGAAGATGAAGACAGTCAGCACGAGAGGGCAAGGATGTCTTAGCATGAAATAGCCCTGAAGAGCAGGATTAAAAAATAAATGAAGCAGTCTCCCTATCACACACAGCTGAATAAGCATGTCAGTAGCAACAAAAAACAGACTTCTCATCTGTACGCTCACGTGCTACCATCAGCAAACCAGGTAGAGTGAAGGTGCACTTTGTCAGCTCCACCAAGCTGAGCTGTTTTAGTACCCTCCAGGCATTCTTTCCCACTGCTCGCATCCTCAACGGACCAGGGACACTGAAAAATTGCAAGCTTTTTTTTTTTTGCTAATACAGCACAGAGCCAAAAGAAAGGGATTAGATGAAAAAGCCCATCCCACAGATTCATATCTACAAGACACAAGTACAGCTTTGTTTTTATGAGCCACAGACACCTCAGGACAACTGTGAAAACTTAGTATTTGGATACAAATCAGCTTCTATTTTCCTTATTAGCTCTGTATTTGTTTTCTACATGATTTATTACTGAGATCACTTGCATGGAAACAGATCTCTGCCTTGAAAGTTCATCAGCTCTATTGCTTATTCCCCAGCTGATGTCATAATACTCTGCTGTGACATCACAGTTATTCCCATGACAACAGACTGTGATGTCACAACACAGCATTGTGATTTTAGGTAGAAAATAAGCTGTGGGGGCAGATGAACTCTAAGGGATGAAGATCCTGGACCCGAGTCACAAAAGCCCTGAGAATATTGCAAGTCCCAGGTGCACTGAACATCTGGCGCACAGGGTTTGTGGCATTCCTCAACCCATAATCAGGATTCTCAATCCAGTGCACTGATTGCCACAAGCTAAACCAGCTTTTTCTGGTTTAGCTTGCAACCATCTTGGGTACCTGTTTTATGAGGCTTCCTCCAAGTATTTGGCACAAGCTGCCATAAATCAAGCATCGCAAATGCACTTGATCTTCTTGAATTGGGCACAAGTTGCGGCAAAGAATTTGGCACAGCTGTGCTGACCACCGGGGTTGGCGCATGGCTTGGCACAAGCCCTGCATCGCCCTTTGTGAATCAGGCTCCCTGTTTTGGTGAGAACTTACTCAGGAATAAATAAGGGGAGGAGAGATCTGTAGAAGATATATGAAATATAAGCTAAATTGTGTCTAAATATTTTCTTTTCCAAAGTTTTCCCAGAGGTGTCAGTAGCTCTTTAATGCCCCTAGGTACAATCATTGGTTATTTCTACAATTCCTTTTTTTTGAAGGGAGGACATCAAAGAAGTAAGGTTTTAAAAAACAGATATTGACCAAAGTTCTTTTGGGCTATAGCGTGAAAACCGTAAACCCCTCGGGATGAACTATTGCCTCCAATAGGCATATTGTACTCAGCCAATATTACTATTGCCAGGCAATAGGTCATGCCTTAAGGTCAAGGTTTTCACATTATAAATATAGCCCTCACTATGTAAGCAATAAGACACGACGGGGTATGAGTTGAACATATATTACTGCATGGTTGGGGCGTTGTAAGTCACGAGGCTGACAGGCCGAGTGACTTCAGCCACAGCCGCGTGGTAATATATGTTCAACTCGTACCTCGGAGGGTCTTATTGCACTTATAAAATGGAGAAATTGCAATAGAAATAAAAAAAACAAACAAGGAAATTCAGTTTTTGCATTTAAATATTGCTTTATTGGATTAGTGTCCATACGCAAGGGGAAATAGTTCCCTTTCAACTACAACCTTTACTTTTTTTAAAGCATTAATTCAGTAAATTGTGTAAAACCTTTACATTTTTAACAATTAATGATGAAGGAAAAATGAAGCGCAAGTGCTAGTTGCACACTGCTGGATTTGTGTCATGGTCGCGTAAGCAGCATTTCCTGGGCTGATTTGCCACGGAGCCGACTGAGGACCTGTTGATGATTGGCCACCTGTTGCTGTTGGGGAGGGGGGTAAGTAGTATTCTCTGGGTTGATGTTTTCGTTTTGCCACAGGCTAGATGGACAAACTGGCTGACTTGCTGTCAGGGGTGAGTGATCAGGATTTCTTGGGCTGATGGCTTCGTTTTTTGGCAGCAGTATTTTGTTTCATTTTACTTGTGGTTCGGCTGTCGGAGGATCATTGTTATAGTCAGCAGCTTTTTGACAAGGAATGCTGGTTTCCTCTATGTTAGTTTCATTTCTAAAGATTTCCTCTAGCTCCTCTTCAGTTAAGCTAATATTGAAATTAATAGACTCTTTCGACATGTTTGTATGAAGGGTGCTTAATGGGATAACAAGATGGCTAACTGAGCCTTTGTGAACATTCTATGTTTGGCATGTTCAGTACTGAACATTCTAATTCAGAGTACTGATTTCTAACTGCCCTTTTTTTTTCTATGTGTAATACACATGTGACACTGATTTTCTACCCAATCAGTGAGCTTATATTTTCATGCCCATTTTATAAAGTTGTATAATATATGTCACCTGCTGGGGACTAGTAGTAGTCAGGTGAATGTAAATTGAACCAAAGCCACTGAAATACTCACTTACCCAAAATACAGCAATAGTAGTCTTGCTGACCGAGTAGATAGTAAAAAAAAGGGTAACATGGGCACAGTCCTTAGCGTGACAGCCCAGGCTTTGTCCTGCTGTAACAATAAGAAGATGCAGAGAACAGTAACTGTGTCACAAGAAGGTAATCATGCAGCATACCCTCAAGTAGTACTGAATAAAGGAATGTATTTTTGGAAACAGAATGTGAAATGTATCCACTGACTTGTTCCCACTAGGGAAGAAATGAAACTCAGTAGAACTACTTGGGAAAGGTTGCCTAACACTAAGGCACCCTCAACGTAAGAGGTGTGTAACAAGTTGAGACCAAAGAAGGAGGTTAGTCTCTCTCTCTCCCCTCTCTCTCTCTCTCTCTCTCTCTCTCTCTCTCTCTCTCTCGCTCTCTCTCTCTCTCTCTCTCTCTCCCTCCCTCCTCTCTCTCTTCCCTCCTCTCTCTATGTCTCACCCTCCCTCTCTCTCTCTCCCTCTCTCTCTCTGCTGAAGAGCCCAGAGATAAGTGAAAACTATAAAGCCTTTTACCAGTTGCACCTACAGTGCTAGCTAGGAGAGCTGATTACAGCTGCCCATCTCCTGCAACAGAGATGAGCACATTGGGATTTACCCTATTAGAGAAGCTAAGAACCCAGTGACCTCACATAGCCTAGCTGTTCAAGAACAGAGCAGGATAATTTTGTACCACTGATAAGGCTACTATTAAGTGGAATTAGGCTGGAAGTCAAGACACCTCAAGGGTGCTGTGTTGCATACAGCATCTAATAGGGATATATTCAAAATTTACCCCAGTTAGGGGAGGGTGGTCAAGTTGCAAAGGGAGGCACACAAAAAAAAAATCCTTTTATTTGGAGGGTTGTGCTAAAGCCTTTTTTTGTTTTAGTTTTCCAAAAGCATTTTTTTTTTTTTTTTTTAGAAAAATCTCTGGGTCCCAGAAGATGAGACAAATAGAACAGAATAACTGTCTGCTGGTCAGGCAGGATATGCACAGGAACAGATGAGCTGCTTAGTATCCCTGGCTCCAAATAGAGAGAGGTATGGTGTATGAGTGTGTGGCACTCTATAGAGAAGATATTCTTCAAGATCTTCAGTTAAGGTAAGTATGTGACTTTTCTATCTTCCTAGAATCAGTATCCTCCATTGAGTTCCGCTGTTGGGTCAGTGTACCAAGATGCCCTTTTGACAAGGAGAGAGCCTGCTCATCCGGAAGTTACAAAAAATAGCTTCAGCCCTCTGCATGGGGGAGAATACCTGAGGGAGGGGGCTCTTCTTGAGCTGGAGGGACCAGGGACTGGTTGGCTTGAGGCACTGGCTCCTGGAGCTCAAGAGCTGGAGGTCCCCAACAACTGCTGCCTGACCCTAGAGGAAAGAAATGAGCCCCAGTCAGTGTAAATTGAACACCTTTGTCAGGCCAATGGTGTAGTTGGGACAGGTGTAGCCATGACATCTGTCTGATGCAGATGGTAGATCTGATGATCCTCAGGAGACCATCTCATTGGCATTGTGCAGTGCCCTCGACTGGAGCAATGCTGCTTCCAGGCCCATAACAGAAATGTCTATAGCCTTCCAAATGGTTTCATAGTTAGGTTCCATAGACTGCTGACAGCACTGACAGGCTACCAGGTCATAAAAAAGTGCAGGTCAAAATCTTTGCCTTAAACATATATTGTTCTTTTTGTGGAGACTTATTTTTATTATAAGTAAATGTAATATTAAGCTAAATTATTTATTATTCAACTATAAATACATTTTATTATAAAAAGAAACACACAAAATGAAAAACATGCTAGTTTCATCAACAGATTGTGTTCATAGTGGTGAAAGACCTTTTTGAAATCATGCCCTGTTGAAGAAGGATGTATCAGTATTCAGTGCTGTTGAAAGAAGCATCAGCGTGCTGATCCTAATTAGAGGAAATATTACAACTGAAGAATAATAAAAGGCAAATGATTAGGGACAAAAATATGCAATCAACATTTTTCCTCTTACAGGGTACAGATGATTTGCTCCTAGCAACATTGTCTTTCATCTCCCAAACGTACTGAAATGTAAAACGGCTTCCCCTTATGTCTTTGCACTGCACTGCTGATGAATCAGATGCTCTTTAAATATTCATTTCAACTTTCTCCATCGGAGCTCAACTTAAAAATAACCCTTGACAACTACTGCAAACTAATTGCTATCCAAGGGCCCAAACATTCATTAGGCCCAAGGCTAAGTTGTGTATGCATCCCCCTTTATTTTGCTTGTGCTACTTGTTGTGCATGAGTTCTGTCCCTCAATGGTGTTGCTTGTGGGAAAAGAAAAAGGCATACCAAGCCATGGCTTGCTCACTTAAGCTGCACACAATGCAAGAATAGCCCCACAAGTGACAGACACAGTGGATCTTTACACCACTACAACCATTGGTCCATCTGGTGACAGGGATCAATTAGGTTAGTGTCATAAGGGTAGGAGTATGATGGCCATTAATGCTCATGGAAAAGATCATTTTTTCCCACCCAAAGCTGGATTACTTTACATATATGTTGTGGGAACATCCTTGAATATAGGACATATGCATATGATGCACTGGAGATGAATGTGTGACACCATTGTTCATGCAGTGGATTGTCCACTGAAGAACAAGCCCTCAGTGTTGTCTGGCATTCATTTAAGTTCAATGAATTACAATGTCAAATTGCTGCGCTGGCCCACTGGGACAGCAGTACTGCTAAAATTGTGACCTGGGTTTAGAAGCAAAATCAGGGCATCAGAGGATTGGCTGGGAGGAGGATCGAGCATCCATGAGACTACTCTCCTCATCTGAGGGTGGGGACACAGAGCCCAGCATGCACCTGACCCCTAGCAGAAGTTTGGGAGAAGGCAGTCCGGGGCCACCAGAAGTGCATGGAGTTGTGGCAGCTGTTGACTCACATCATATGGAAAACATGCAATGTATATCTTAATGGCATTGCATGTCCACATCTCAGGAGAGATAAAGCAGAAAGCCTCCTGGCCAACAGGATGACACTGATCACCCTCAGGTCCTGCACCCGGTTATCAGGACCTGTCTCATGCACTAAGGATCCTGTTCAGCGACAGGGTTGGGGAACCCACTAACCGCACTAGGAGTCGCCCTGTGGGAAGACACAGGACAGGTAAATCCTGGAGGATGCTGCAGTGATGGCTGGGATGACTGTTTGAAAGGGGCCGTTGGACAGGGGAGCAGAAAAAGATGAAGAACAAAAACAAAATATCAAATTGCTGTCAAACATTATGTGAAGAAGGGAGGACAGTTCTCTTTGACAACAGGCAACAAGTCCTTCATTTGACTCTGCTTAATAGTTCCTCCATAAAGTCTTTTTTTTCATTTACACTAGTCTCCTAAACTACTGTATTTTACTTGTGAATATGTTGTTGTTTTAGGTATAAAAAAAACAGATCTGTCCAGGCAGGCCTGTTACTCCAATAATCAAGACACGAGGACTCCATATTCAGTCTCACACAATTGCTGCACAGCCTGTTGCACTGCACTTGTAAAAGTACACAGCTGGCTCTCAGCGATATTCAGCTGGTTAGAGCTTGCCAACAGAGCATGCTAACTGACTGAATATTTGGCTATGTCAGCAGGGTGTTAAGTGGACCAGCACTGTGCCGACTCAGACCAAGGCTGCATACGGCCCACAGGAGACAGCGTTGCCTGACATGGGATAGCGTCAGGCCTCCTTTGGGCCATATTCAACTGGAGCATGCAAATGAGCTCACTGGGCATGCACGGTGCTAAGCAGCCATCTGTATGCCCATTATGGTCTCATTTACATGAGTGTGGAAGACACCTAGCACACTACAGTGAACAAGCTTTTGTAGTCTAGGTCCTCCAACCACTCTTTCTGTGTGTTTAATATATAGTCCTGGTAGTCTAGTGGTTCCACCACCCCTGAACATCCATCTTGTGTATATAATATATAGCCTTTGTAATGTAGTGGTCCCCATACCCCCTGAACAGCCATCCTGTCTTTAAAACAGCAGTGCAATGAAAAAATGTTTTTCCAAAAAGCTAGTTTCAGCTGCAGTTAATAACAATATTAGCATACTGTACCTGTCATATCTACTTTTCTAGGTACATCCTATGAGGCGCACCATGTTTTTTTGTTAATTTCCTCGATCCTAACCTTTGCCATGTAGACAATGCTATTTCTAGAGACTCGTGAAATTCTTTTTATTTTTTATAATTTTTCTTTCTATTTTTCTGGAATTTCTTGTTATTTCTTTTTATTCATTGAAAATTTAGTTTTATTTCTTGTTATCACATTTACATTCATACACTACCTCAAAATGACCTTATACACACTAGAAATCACTTTCCTGGGATAATACATTGTATTCAGCAGCATTCTGCTATGTTCTTGCAAGGTTTTGTGACTGAAACAATTCGCTGTTGCTTCCTTGTGGATTGTCTCTGTGGTAACAAGAGAGCCTAAACAACAACTGCTGCAAGCATTTATTTAGATTTTGCCTACCAAAAAGCAGTTTTTTTCACTTTATTCATGTTTTTTTTTTCATTTTATTCATTTTATATTCAGAATTTCTTGTTATTTCTTGTTATACCATGAATTTCTTGTTATTTCTTTTTATACCTTAATTTCTTGTTATTTCTTATTTAAGAAAAACACGGGTCTCTAGCTATTTCTAAGCCAAATGTGGTGGCCATCTTTTTTTTTTAAGAAAACTAAATGAAAACATTTATAAAATAATCAAAATTTTGGTTGAATAAGAAATTTTACCAACCAATAAAACTGGAAGATACCCGAAATCTTTCATAATGAAAAAAGGGTAGGGTCAAATCTTTTGCCCAGTTTTGTTGCACTGTTGCTTTAAATGTACAGTCTTGGTGGTTTAGTGGTCCCCCTATCCCCAGTCACCCTCTCTGCCCTTTAAATGTATAGCCCTGGTGGTTTAGTGGTCCCCCTGCTAGCGACATCATGGGCAAGGACAGACTCCAGGCCAGCTCTGACACCAGCATCGGCCTTGGTGCCAGGCTCTCCCTCAACACGGCAGACAGAGTCAGAGTGAGGCCCAGTGCCATCTTTAGTATCGCCTGCTACATCACCACTGTGAACTGTGACAACAATGAAGGCAACACCAGGCAATGACATCAAGGTGTCCTCTAGTGTGAACCAGATGTATAGCCTCGGCCATGCCACCAGGAACATCTGCTGTGAAACTTAAGGTAGGTCAGGCTGTCAAGGATTCCCAGCTGGCTTCTCAAAAGGAACCAGCTGTCCACCTGACCCAACCACCAGGGTCTCTGATACCTCTGCATGGTGAGTTGAGGAAGAATCCTTTTCTTCCTTAGAAGCAGAGTCAAGAAGGAGGCCCAGGGGAAGGGCCTAAGACCTTACCTTGGAAGCTCTCATGTGCTGCCTGCCACTAAAGGAGGGGAGCCTGTGATTTCCCCCTTCAGTGGGCAGTTTTCAAGGGTGTGATGGTCCATGGAGAAACAGGCATCACAGATATCCATTTCATGCTCAGGTTCAAGGCAGGACACACAATGTTAATGCCGGTCCGTCAAAGCCATCTTTTTTCCCACAGGGGCACCAACAAATGATGAGTGGCTGTTTCTTATTCTTGGCCATGGCCCCTTCAGACTTGGACTTCAGCATCATAGAAACAGAACAAAAGAATAATAAGGACAGCACCATACATAGATAGACAAGGATAGTAATGCAGAAGAAATGACGGCAATGAGGTGAACTGAGGCAATGTTGCCATGGTGTCCACTCAATGGGGAATAATAGAACTGAAGTTGGTGAGGGGCTGGCAGCAGTTATTGGCTAGTGCATGGCACCATGTGGGGTGAACAGCCACCAAGCTCAGTAACTGTTGTCAGCCCTCCATAGGCCCCTAGTGCCTACAGCCCAGACCCATTAATGGGACTCAATGGAGAAGATTGATTATGGGATGATCACATTTAAATTAATACATGTTTTTGCACATCATACTTACTCATCCATGCTTGTAAAGTAGGGGCAGACATAATGGACCTACAGTCCCTTCTGACCCTAAATTACTAGGTCACTGTGATAATATGTGTGATTGTAGCCAATTTACTTGACATCCATATGCTTCAATCCTCCCATCTGTCAAAGTTAATAAAAGTAGCACCCCACTAATATGACATTCCCATTTTAGCTAAGCTACCTTCCAAAAAGTATCTCAGAGTACAGGATGGTAGAACTACCCTTGTTCTTGTAGCAACTTTATTTTGGAATGTGTTATCTCTATCATTGCGTTAGGTAAATCACATTAGTGTATTTATGTCAATGTTGTGGGATTTTTCTAAAACGCGTATACCTGTTAGATTGGCTTTATGTATTTTTATTGTGCTTGCTGTTGTCTTCAGGTTGCCTTTGTAGACAAGCTGTTTCACCTAAGGTGGGCCTATCCTAGCAAACACATTTTTAAATAAATAAAATCAGAGAATATCCTCAATGTGTAAATTGTAAATAGAAAAGCAGATTATGAAAAACATACCTGCTATAAAAAAGATGCAAACAAAGGTCTACCATTTCTAAAAGACCATTTAAAGTACAGCTTTTACCACCAAAGTAATGTTTACTAACCAGGAGAGATCTCTGGAACTTTTGAGCCTACACCAATGAAAGTGCTGGTCCTTGGATCACAACTGAACACTCAATTTTTGAATCTGGATTAGGAGGATGATTCGCTGCCCATCCTGTCCTGCTGGCATACTGTAAATGTCGTTGGGGATTTTAACTGTGGTCCCTGAATGGTTTGCTTTTATGGCTGTACTGGAGCCAGTGATCTCATTTTATTTTGTTTGATTGTTTTTTGTTGCTGTTTGACTTGTACGATCTGGTATTAATTTGTCTATCTTAGTCTCATTTTACTAGAAATGTCACAAAGACCCATCCAGCAAAGGTGTGATTGCATCACCACGAGAAAAGCCCATGGAAAGATAAACACCTGAACACAAAGACAAAACCTCAAAGGACAAGCACATGTCTCACAATATACAAATGCACCCTAATTTCTTTGTTGTGCTGTGGTGAATTAATGATAGAAACAGAAGTTACTTTCCAATCACAGCATCTGATGTTACTGTGTAAAGGTAGCAACAGACTGATTAATGCTCTTAAACATTTCTAAACCAGCAGAGGCTAAACTTCAACCTTTCACCACAGTGTTTTAATGCAGCATCGTATTTGTGTTTAACTTTTATAATTTCAGTGGTTACCTGGTTATAGATGATGAAAATATGGCTCACACAAAAACTGCATTTGTTGGTATAATACTAACAAAAACAGCCCACTGGCCAACCTGTCCATTCAGTTGGTATATGTAGTCATACCTTTTCTTGTTTATCCTTCCAACTGGAATTAGAAAATGTCTATGTACAAATTATAAACTCATTGGCTAGTAGTAGTAGATCTTTATTTTCTTTAGTACCCTTCCAAAGCTCAAAGCACTTTACAATAAATAATACCTACAACAAAACACAAACAGCTCAGTAGCAGCAATAACAATGAAAATAAAAAAAACACACAGACACCTGAGCAAACAGTTCCTAGGAGCACATGGGACAGCAGAATCAAACAAGAAATGCCTGGGACTACCAGAGATGCTGATGGAGTCTGCTCTTAAACATGATGACAACTGGGACACTTTTTCATGGATGAGCTTTCAGTAAAATAGAAGCACAGACAGCTTAGGCATTATCTGCAACCAATTTAAAATGGATGCAGGCTTCCTGACCAGGAATTGTTTTGAAGCTAATGTTTTACCAAGTCTGATAGGGCCCAAAGATCATAGAGATATGGGGGTACCCAGTCATTCATGGCTTTCACAGCTAAACAAAGAAACTTAAAATCAACTTGCCACCTAACAGATAGCCAGCCCAGAGCATGTAATGAAGGGGTGATATGCTCTGACCTCCAAACAAGGACAATAATCTTGCTGCTGCATTCTAGACCAGCTGCAGGTGGCACTCTTGACCACAAGGCAAACCCTTAAATAACGCATTATAGTTTTTGAATCAGAATGCCTTAATACTTTGCATCAAAGTCCTCAGATCCATAGGGTTGAATACAGGGCAAATATGGGATGCACCAGAAGCCAAGACTGCCCCATGATTGGGTGTGCAACAAGAGACACAAAGTATCCAGTCAAACACTCCAGCACCACCCACTGTGAAACAAACATCACAGGGTATCAATATAGTTTTAAAATTAATAGTTTAATTCATGAAAAGGGTGCAGACCTCTTACCACAAAACTGAGGAGACACCAGTTGGATTTGCAAAGTATGAAAACTTTACTCTGAAATATTTCACTGATTGCGCTCAATCCGTGAAGCGCAATTTGTGAAATGTGCAAATTCGCAGAGCGCCGGATCAAATGTGAAGTGTGGAATTTTGCAGGTGAAATTCCACACTTTGCACACAAACTTTGCCCACATGTAAAAAATATATATAAATCCCTGGTGTCTAGTGGTCCCCCTTTCTGCTGATGCCAGCCATTACATCACCCCCCACCAATCGCTGGCCAGTTGGCTACAATGTAAAAATATATACCGTATATATTGTTTCAATTAAATCCTTGGTATCTAGTGGTCCCCCACCACCCCGCTAATCATAGGCCACATTTGAAATAATGAAAATCACCTCTTGTCCACACACCCCACCAATTGCTGACCAGTAGGCCACAATGTAAAATTAAAATATTTTTTAAATTCAATCACTGGTGTCTAGTGAACCACCCCACCACCACTCCCCATCAGGGAGTGCCCCACCACACCACCCTGTTACCCCCATCCTGATCCCGAGGGGGCCACTGGCACAGCCCTCCACTCATCTCCGCAGCCAGCACCTTACTGAGCTTTTAATGAATGAGTGCGCACTTGTACAAGCATGCACTCATTCATTTAGAGCTCAGTCAGGCTGCTGGCTGTGGAGGTGCATGCAGGGCTGTGCAAGTGGCCTGCTCAGGGTTGGAATGTATTTATATTTTTACATTGTGGCTGACTGGCCAGCGATCGGTCAGACCATGTGGGGGCCGAGGGGGGTGATTTTCATTATTTCAACTGTGGCCCACAGTCAGCAAGGGGGGGACCACTAGACACCATGGAATCGGGGATTTAATTAAAAACATGTTGTTTTTTTTTACATTATGGCTGAATGATCAGCGATCGATGAGGGGTTTGTGTGTTAGGGGTGAATGATGTGGCTGGTGATCAGCGGGGGGGGGGGGCAGTAGGCACCAGGGATTTGAGATATGTAAATTTTTCTTGCTTTGGAGGTTTTTTAAGTGAAATTTTATTTCAAGCAAATCTCCCATGTGGAAGCCAAGGAATATCTCTAATGATCTCTTGGCAAATCCAAGCACAGCAGCAACTCCCTTGACCTTAGATTAATAGCCCTCGCCCTTGATGAATTAATAAATATGCTCACCTTCATTCTGAATTTATCTCTAAGATATGGGCAATTCCTCAAGAAATAAAAATGCGGAGCTGTCAAGTGGTTTACAAAAGTGGAGATCGGGTGAGTCATGCCAGTTATAGGCCCATCTCTATACCCCCCTCTCAAAAGCCCTAGAACTAATTGTATCAGAACAACCTGTGGACTTCCTAAACAAATATAACATCTCGTGCCCTCAACAGAATGGCTTCCAGAAGACCCATAGCACCAACACTGCAATACTGGAATAAGGACTTTATCCATGCAGCATTGGACAACAGCCAGCTAGTTGGGTTGGTATACATCGACCTCACAAAAGCTTTTGATACTGTGAACCATAGTATCCTAATCCACAAACTCCATGCTTCTGAGTTATCTCCAGACACAGCTCGGTGGTTTAAAAGTTACCTTGGTAACAGATCCCTACAAGTGAAAATCAATGGGATCTTCTCAGAAAGTAGGCAGGTGACAACCAGAGTCCCACAAGATTCTATCCTGGGCCCAATCCTATTCAGCCTGTTCCTTAATTCATACCCCCTGGCCTGCCCTAATAACATCCCGCTATATGCAGATGATGTGGCAGTCTTCTCCAGTAGCCCACACCCGCACCTTCTAGAATCTAAACTCTAAGCAGTATTAGAGGACTGGTTTACTCAAAACCAGCTTCTCCTGAACTACAAAACTTAAAGTTGTGTTGTTTGCTAACAGCCACAGTAAATACAGACAGTAAATCCTGAACAACAAGCAGGAGCCACATGATCAGGTCAATACCTTTAAATATTTAGGCATCACGCTGGATAGCTTCCTTTCCTTTACCCACCACATAGACAATGTTGTAAAGATAGTCTACATTAGAATTGGTCTCCTCTAAAGACACAGACACAAATATGACCCTGCAGCCTTGTCTCTGGCTGTCAACAGCTGTATAATTAAGCAATAAGGCATGACAGGATGTGGTATATCATGGGATATCATCATGCCTCGGTGGTTAGGCACGAGGCTGCAGGCGAGAGTCATCAACGACCGAGTGATGATATCCCATGATATACCACACCCTGGAGTGCTATTGTTATTATGAACTGGGTCAATTGATATTTTAGGCATTTAATGTAAAAAATAAATTTTAAAATATTTTAATGCTGTTTTTATAGTGTGTAGGTACACATTTAAAAAAAAAGTTTGTGTAGGTCACGTTTTGGGCAGTAGGTGGTGCTGCTGCATGTGGATTTTGTTAGAAAGTCTTCATTCCCATAGTATTGGTGCCCCTTCCCCGAAGTTTAGTTTGCTCGACCACGTTGTCTGTTATGGAGTAACTGAAGCTAGTTTTTGGCTTTTTTAGTTGTTTGAGGAGTTGAACAATCGCGATGTTAACCGAAAAAAAAAATATGTGGGTGGACGATAAACTGCCTACCAATGTGCACCACGGCTCCGCAAGATGACAGAAGTTGTTTTTTATGTCTGGATTTAATGTGTTTACCTGCATTGCTTTGAGGAAAGCGAGATGGTAAGGCATTACAGTTTATATTTCGCGATTGTGTTCTGAAGGAGCGGGTTGTAGATTCTGCCGGTTCTTGTGAGCAGCATGACAGCGGGAGGGGGGCAGTTTTCTGTGATGAAGTAGCTGGTGCTGTCAGAGAAGAAGAGGAGATTTCTTTGTCTTTGCAGGAGCGTGTGCTGTGGGGACAGTTGTGAGGATGTTATTTTTTTTTAATAATGACCAACTGAAACTCTGACTACTTCTACGGACAGAGAGAGATAAGGAACACTGTGTTGGAGTGAGCAGGCTGGTGGTCGGAGGTTTTCTGAAGCCGCGATGATGTAGCCCGATATCATCATGGCTTCGAAACCCTCTCGGCCAATCAGCTTGCTCCATTTACGATCACCAGTTCATAATCTCTGTTATAGACTATGGGCTAATTGTGTACAGTGCAGCAACAGATACAGCCCTAAAAAGGTTCAGAAATGGGGGCACACAGGCTAACTCACACCTGTGAACTTTACTCTGAGTCTAAATGGCTTAATCTTCAGGGGAGGATTAAATGCCAGTCCTGCCTGCCAGGAAAAAAGCTCTCCTCAGTCTTACTCCTCAACTCATTACAGACCTCCTTAAACCTCTGTCTAACTCATGCCAGACCAGAGGAAAAACACAAAATGCTCTACATATCCCTTTCCATCACATGGCACTTGCACAGCGATCCTATGCTTACAAGGTACCCCTCTGGCTCAATGAACTACCCCAGAAGTAATACAGTTAATGTACCTAAGCCTGGAACTTTCAAGAAATCCCTACTCAAACACCTGACGGTACTTGGCTTCTGTGACTGCAGGTTCTAACCTCCACCGCCACCACCACCCCTTCTGTCTCTTTGCTTCCTGCCCACCCTTCCCCACTTCTGCCCACCCATTCACCTTTCCCCTTTTTTCTTCAGTCATTCTCCGATATCCTCTAACCCATGTTTCCCTCTTTTCCTAACCCTCACCTCCTCTGTTACTACTCATTTCCACCCCCGTAATTGTCTCCACTCTCACCACCCTTCAACACAGCTTGCTCACCCAATCACTGACAAGGACACCTCTGTCTGCGCCATGTTTTCTACCCCTGCCCCACGCTCTCCCCTTTACCCCATGTCACAGTCAGCCCTGACTGCTCCATTATCTACCCTCTCCATCTCTTCTCACTGCACCAGTCCTGTGACCCCAGCACTCATAGCTTACCAAAATTGTCATAAATACTGTCTGTACTTCATCATATGAACTATTGCATTTGCTTCTTGTATGTAGTACAATTTTATATTGTATAGCTTTTTCCCTCTTTGTAACCAAGATTTCACCAACAATTGTAAATTCTGCATTGTTCTTGACTATGTCTATACCCTATGTTTTTTATTCTGTATGTACCAATTGTTTGAACCTTACCTGACGTGGTGATGTGGAACCTTTGTAAAAGAGCTTCTAGCTTAAAGGTGTAACTCCAAGATGACAAATAAATAAATAAAAGTAACCAATCTGCAAAGTTACAAATGATGAATTTTCAGTGACAGCCGCAATTTTACGAATTGATTCGAAGATGCGAATATTGCGACTTCGCTGGAACTTTGCAGTATCTCTACAGTGTGACCCCACCAACTCCTACCGGTTTCATTAAGCTGTCATCAGGGAGTGTCCTACATACAATGATGTCTTACTTTTAAATCAAACACTTAAAGAAACATACCCACAATAAAATACATGGTGAATACATAAACAATCATGAAAAAAGGGAGCAAAAGTGTACAAAAATACTAGAAAAGCAAGAAAAACTATGTGCATGAAGGACAAAACCATGGTATATCAGCAATGTACTGGTCAATGAAATACCATGTGTTATGAAGTTGTAGTATGCTCCTACCATAAACAATTCATATATGTGCTAAAATATCCGATACATATCAATTTCAATATATACTTGAAAATTAAAGTATGCCTATATCTACACATAGGCACAGTAATATCTGTTCTACCACATGCAACTATATTTGAAAATAATATTTTAGATATAATGATCAACAGTCAATAAAACTTGAAGTTCACACCCAGACAACAAGCACACATACCATAGCTACAAAATAAAAAGTATAACCACACTAGAAACTTTTATTGACAAGATCATCACATGATCACGGAGTATAGATTAATCATTAAATAGTGGACCCCATTCATCACATCCCCGGGGATGGTAGTGTAGATGATCATCATATGGTGTGTGGTGCTAAAGATGCACTGTGTGCCTCCTGAGATAAAAAGCATGATCCCGTTGGGAGGCAACCAAAAATATACGAAACACATAAATGCAACCACAACTATGTATGGTAGCAAAACATAATCATTCTCTGTGCCACTGATTTACAGGATGTGGCATAAATGATCTGGGGGTTATCATATCTGATGATCTGAAGGTGACCAAACAGTGTGAAAAGACAGTGGGGAGAGCAAACAGAATGTTGGGGTGCATAGGGAGGGGCATAACAAGCAGGAGGAAAGAGGTGGTGATGCTACTGTACAGCTCACTGGTGAGGCCTCAGCTGAAGTACTGTGTCCAGTTCTGGAGACCACATCTCCAGAAGCACATTGACAAAATAGAGGCAGTCCAGAGAAGGGTAACAAAGATGGTACATGGACTGTACCAGAAACCCTATGAGGAAAGACTTAAGGAACTTAATATCTGTTCACTGGAGGAAAGAAAGGAGAAGGGAAATATGATAAAGACTTTCAAGTACCTTAGTGGAATAAACAGGGTACAGGTGGAAAGCATATTTCAGAAAATTCTGCACAAGAAAAGGGAGCATGATATGAGGCTGAAGGGTGGAAGGCTCGGGGATATGTTAGGAAGTACTTTTCACTGAAAGGGTGGTAGAATTGTGGAATAGCCTAACAGCAGAAGTGGTGGGTGCAAAAACAATATGGGGGTTCAAGAGTGCATGGGATAGACATAAAGGTACCCTGGAGATGTGCAGAGCAAAAGAACCGTAGATCAAATAGGATCTGGAGCTACATCAGTGAGTAGGAAAATGGCCAGACTAGGTGAGCCATATGGTCCTTATCTGCCAACTTTGTATCCTTGGCTTATACTGGGTCTGTCTTTGCAGTTTCTAGTCTCATTGACTTGTCGTGGGTCTGCAGGATGTTTTGGATCTGCTGAGCTTGCACTGCTCCACGTTTCACCAGGGATGATGCTTGTTATTATCATTATAATATAAAGGATAATGGATACCTCCCCATCATTAACAAGTGTGTTGTTGTATCGAGAGGTTGCCCTTGGTGACATTGAGAACCTCAAGAGTGAATCCTGTTAATGATGCCGACGGTATACATTATCTTTTACAGTGTCGGATACCACCAAATACAAGCAGAGACAAAATTGGACCTCACACACAGCACAATTGGAGACAAATTCCCCACACTGAGCAGAATCGGAGACAAAATCCCCACACCCAGCACAAGCAGAGACAAAATCTTTTGTCTTTTTGTTCTCTTGCTCAAGTATAACTTTTTCCTGATCAGACAAGACTTTTGCGAAAAACTGAGGCTACCATGCTTTTGCTGTCACAGAACTTGCTGTAAGCTGCTAATTTTCGGTTGAAACTGACTAGCGTCAACTGACAGATGCCGAGACAGAGTGAACGATCGGAAGGAGAGGCACCTGCAGCAGTTCTATGTTGTTATGCTGCAGTAGCTACGTAGCTACTGCAGCATAGCAACACAGGATGATGTATCTGAAGCGGGATAGCAGCGTTTCAACCCTTACAGAAATATAGGTGTGCTGTGTACATGCAGAATGCATGCCACATGCTTAACTGTGCAATGTTTGCAAGCAGTTTGCATACACAAAGTGAACCTATGCTAACCAGATCTAAAAAGCAAATCAGGTTTGCATGTTGTAAGCTTGATATATGTGCAGCAGGCAAGCTGGTGTGGACATCTTTCAAAAATTACATCAGGTTCGCGTGTTGCATGCTTGATGTGATTGCAGTAGTTAAGCTGGTGTAAACATTATTTAAACATCACATCAGGTTCACATGCTGCACACTTGCCATGCGTGCAGCAGATAAGCTGGTGAAAATCTCATCTAAAAAAAACACATCTGTCTCCATTTCTTATGCTACCGCTAGTAATTAGAGTCATTAAAATATATTTTTATTTGAATTCCCATAAAAATTAGGTAAACTCATTAATTCTGATAGTTTTGCAAGTTGTTTAATGGCTTTTGATTTTTGTCATTAATTTGCAAAGTATTGGTTGCTTACTGCATTAAATACCTAGGATATAGCCAGTCAACATCCCCCATTCCAGATGAACGAAGAGGTTGTGAAGCCTATCCTTTTGTTTGGACCATGCAAATCCCTTATGCATACTTAGTGCTATAAATGTGTTTCTCCATGACTGTTTTGGCTCACTTACTTTCCCTTTGTCATTCTGTATTAAGCATATACACTATGGCCATGCTCAGCACTCTTTGTGCTGAGTAGGTCTTAGAGCATCACCATACCTCATTTTGTCACTGAAATGAAGGACATGGACACTCAAAATGAGGAACAATGAGGAACACTAACCCACATGATGATCAGGACACATCATGAAACATGGAGATACAGTACCTCAGAACACAGTGGAAACCATTGCATTAGCACCTGAGATGAATTTCTACCATTAAGCAGGGGTGCCATTTAGGTAGAGCAGAGGGGGGTAGTTGCCCTCACCCCATATTTGGGCCTAGGTTGTTCTTATGGTGTGGCAATAATGGCTTTAGATTTGGATTTAATCTTTTGCACAATAAGTGCCCACCTGGCCTGTGTGTGCTCATGCTGCAGGTACTCTCCAGACTGACAATGTCTGTACTGTGTTGTCCACTCTCCATCTATTACTGGCAGCACAATCACATGTGATGTGGATGAGCTCCAGCCAAAAAAGCACATGAGCCTTGAAAGTGCGACACTGTCTTTCCACCACAGAGTAAACAGACTGCACACTACAGCTTGCAGGAGTCAGTGAGCACTGAACTCTCAATAGCAGTGTTGTGGCAGCATATTTTTGTTGTTCTACTCTTTGTGAATCTCTGTCTCCCCTGGTGACTGATGGGACAGAGGGTGAGATTGAAGGTAACTCAAGACTAGGTTACCTACTTACTCTACTAGGCTCACCATGCAAACAAAAACAGCACAGACCCCCACAGCAGCAAGCTGGGCTTAGCAGCAGTGGTGACAGTGGTGTAGATGGTCTTCATTGGCCTAGATCAATGCAGTGCAGCAGCAGCCACAGCAGCAACCAAGCAAGAAGCAAGCAGTCTAGGTTGGGTGGGTTTGGATGACAAGATGACTTGGTCGTAGACCACGTGGGGGACCTGTGATGGTCAATTCTAGCATCCAGCTTCTGGCAGAAGGAGAGAGGTGGGGGGGCAGACTGAAAACTGGGTTGGTAGCACTCTCTGCCAGGCAGCAGGTTCTGGCCATATGGCCGGGTAAGTAAAAGTAAATGATGTTTTTTACAGGGGGATTGGGAAAGGAGGAAGGACTGAAATATTGATGTGTTTTTCACATTTCTTCACCTTTGGGTGGCTTCTTAGGGATGGGTATTGAATGGAATGGAGTTGGGAGAAAAATTGGGACAAAGTTCTTTCTTTTGGTGGGGGGCAGAACTTCAGCCAGGAAAACACTTGGTTAGTAACTGAGAGAGTTTTTTTTTTAGCACAGAAACGTTTATTGAGTTTTCCAAGTTAGAGACTATCTCCACAGACAAAGAGACCATTACACAACAAGGAGAACAAAAAGTACTGCCTTGCAGTAGGTACATCAGTCTATACAGACTCCATAAACACTACTGTAGTGAACCTACCCAGTCCTTTTTAAAGTTCAAGTCAGTAACAAATATCTGGCAAAGAACTGAACCAGACCAAACAGCAGCATGTAAATAGCACACACTTCCCAGTTAACTGCAGTGGGGGCCCAACCGTAACAATAACATATCATGTAGGGTGGATACTGGGGGGAGGGGTGGGATCTTGCAAAGGGAGGAGTGGAGGCAAGCATCCCACTTTTGAGCATAGTTAGTGACTTGTCCATGATGGGGCTAGGAAAGCCTCTCCAGAACGGCCAATTTTTCCATGGCAGCACACCAACTCTGAAAGGTCGGAGGCAATGGCTGACACCAGTACATGAGTAATAACTGTTTAGCTTCTAGGAGTGCTAACATAACCCATTCCTTGTTTCCTCCGGGTAGCAGTGTTAGAGAGGAAGAATCGCCCAGCAGAAGAATGGGGTCCAAGAGAGCGATAGGTTGCCCCAGTACTTCAGTACAGTCATCTGCAGTAGAGGCCCAGAAGGTAGTGAGATGTGGGCAATTCCACAGCACATGCAGAATATGTGCCAGAGACTGCTGGCACCACCAGCATTTGGAACATGGCAGCAGCCCTCTTGAGTGGAGGGCATCTGGGATCTTATACCACCCAAGCAAGATTTTTGCTTGTGTAAATTAGCTCTTGACATCACTATATGACGCTGACGGACAGCTTTGAGGCAGCAAGACCAGGACTCTGGAGGGATGTCAGTTTGAATATCTGCCCTCCATTTGAGCTGGCAAGCATCTGTGTAGTCTGGCTGAGAGTCTCGCCAAGTCCTATAGAAGCGGTCTGCCAGGCCTCAAGCTGAATTGGCCTTATGCAGAGAGGCCAGTCACTGCCATTTTGCATCCGAATGATAGTGCAAACAGAGGGCGCAGTACTGATCATGGTTAGCGGTACCTCCAGAAATCCCTGGTGGGGAGATTATACTTGGCTTGAAGTTGATCAAAGGACATTAGCTCAGAAGAATCAGGCATATACAGATCCTGTATATGGTTGATCCCTTGTGCAGCCCACTTAGGCCAGCATAGCAGTTTCTTGTTGACTATTATAAGCCGATTGTTCCAGAGGGAGACAAAGTTCAGTGGGGGAGCCCATGCCTTCTGTAGGGTACTAGACAGTGTCATAAGACGGTGCCAGGTGCATCTGGTTTCACTCATAATAGGGGTTAGATCAGAGAAGGGGACTCCCTCAGCTACCAGGAGGGCACCTAAAGAGTGTCCAGCCAGGAGGCTGGCTTCCAAGTAACCAGGGGAGCCATGGAAAGGTACAAACCATTTGGTGGTCTGGGCAGCCATGTAAGCCGGGTGGTAGCCCTGAAGCCAGGGAGGCCGAAACCCTCTCTAGTCCAGTGAGCTTGCAGCTTACTATAGCTCCATCTTGGTGGGTGACCTTCCCAAGAAAACCGGATGGGAAGATTGTTGAGCAGGTAAGCCAGTCTAGGGAGGAAGAGCATGCAGATGGCCACCACTTTTCTGGGTAAGGAAAGATTAAGTTTTCTCCAGCGACCAACCTCAGCTGACAACATGGCAACAAGTGGAGAAAAATTGACAGATTCCAGATCAGCCCAACGAAAGGGAAGCATCACTCCCAGATAGGAGAACCCTTGTGGTGACCAGGCAAAGTCCATGCCTTGCAGGCAATCTTTAGTACATGGAGAACTGAGAGGGGCTAAGATTGTTTTTTTCCGGTTAGTCTGTAGTCCTGAAAGTCATAACAGAGTGAGTTTAAGCCCAAATTTGATGCACTGCTCCAAGGTATATACAGATGAATCTTATACATTTAAATTTTTCCTGATCAGCATATCACATTTCAGTCAAACCAAATAAGGTGTACCTTTTAGAGATGTTACAGACATTCTAGAGCTGTCCTTGCATTTACAGAAAGTTGAGCGGTATGGAATGCACAGACTATGGAGCCCCACTATAGTCTGGCTTATGCCCCCCTAGTGAAGCCGACCTCCACATCACCACGCTCAGGCATATTATGACAAAGGTCAAAGGAGACTGCAGGAATGTGCACCATTAAAATGAATGGAGGTATTTTTTAATTACTATTTTATATATTATTGATGGAGAGTTGGACATTAATGAAGGCCACCTCTCGACTAACAAGGGCCTTGTTAATAGTACAGTGGCTTTCATTATTCTCCAGCTCACCATCATAATGTATAAAATAGTGACGCACAATCGTAGCATATAAAATAGTAATAGAAAATGACTCTATTTATTTCAAGGAGGTACGCCCCAGCACTCTGATCCATGGACATCATCTCTTAAAGACTCCTGCCTCTGGCTCCCTAGTACACAAGTAAGAGACTTTTTACTTATATCTATACTTGGTGGATTGTCTGTAGCAGCATGGCCATACCCGCTACAGTGTGTGTGCATGGAGGGGACTGGCCTTGTGGGTGTGCATGTTGAATTCTTGCTATTTTTGTGTTTGCACTTTAAAGTCTGTTTGCATGTAAGCATTCAAAACTATGGAGAGAAAATAGTAGAAGTACGGGCCAGACAGAAGTAATTAAGTGGTTTTGTGGGTAAGTTTGTGTATTGGGGGTGGGAAAAACAACATGTGTTTCCATTGGTATTTGTGCTATAGTTCAACTGAGAAAATTAGATGAGGGATAGAAGAAAACTGAAAAGCATAACAGTGGCTACAAGCATGCCACATGCATGCAGATGTATTCAGATGCAGTATAGATACAAGCAAGCCATTTGTGTGCAGACAGTATGGCTTAGTGGTTAAAGCACTGAACTGCAAGCCAGGGTTAGAGGCATGAAGACCTGGGTTTGAATCCATCAATCCCCACTTGTGTGTTATGGTGTGATCCTGAGTAAGTCATTTAACTTTTATGTATGCAGTTATCAGTGACCACTTGCATTTTGCATGCATGCTACATGCATGCAGTCTTTCTCAATTTAACATAAAAATCATGGTTTCCACACTTGCTTGCTGCATGCATGCCATATGCATGCAATTGCTTCCAATTTAACATTAAAATCATACTTGTAGCATGCATATCACTCAGATAGTTTTATGTGTACAGCATGAAAACATTTTATATAATTATTTCTGTAAGGGAAGAGAGATAATTTTGTTATGTATTACAACATTCCATCATACACTATAATGATATTATACAAGTTACAACTCCAAAAGGGTCATGCATACAAAAGTACAAGCAGCTATATTGAACAAGTTACTTCCTAATGAATGCAGAGAGCTCAAACCCATCATTCCTGTCTTTATGCCTTTACTGTAGCAGATCCTGTCTAGGCATATCTCGAATGGCCTCTTGTACCTGATCAAGCAGACCACTGTTGTAACCCCGTTCAAGGAACCTCTGGTGCTGTTCTACACTCCTTCTTTCACATATCCCTCTTAGTGCAGTTCCTTTTGATCTGCATGAACTGAGATTTCAGGATGTTGTCAATGGTGTGGCATTGATGGCAACTACTGTACTTGACAGGAGCAGGCTGTTGTGGTCCATAGATTTGTGGTACACATCAGTAGTGACTGTACCATCCACTTCTGAATTAAGTCCAGATCTAAAAATGGACCCTGTCCACGAGTAATTGACTGTAAATTTAAGGTTATGATTAGACTTTTCTAGAAACTCTACACATTTAAATAATTGTGGAACATCTCCATGACATACCACTAGTACATCATCAATAAATCTGCACCAAAGGTCCAACATATTATAAAAGAGGTTGTTATCCCTATCA
The DNA here is from genome assembly GCA_016271365.2 of Neoceratodus forsteri. Taxonomy (NCBI): domain Eukaryota; kingdom Metazoa; phylum Chordata; order Ceratodontiformes; family Ceratodontidae; genus Neoceratodus; species Neoceratodus forsteri. The sequence goes on along the minus strand of CM028130.1, from coordinate 835,345,293 downwards.
TAAATTACATGTTTTTCCCAGTAGCCGGGTACAAATATTGCATATGTGGGGCCAAATGTTGCCCCCATCACTGCCCCCTTTACTTGCAGGAAATGCTGGCTATGAGACAAGAAAATGTTCTTTTTCAACACAAATTCAGAGACTGAACACAGAAAATCAATGAACGAGGGCTCATTGGGGGAGGATGTTCCCATCCAATACTGCAGGGCACATAGGCCCCCCTCATGAGGTACATTCAACTAAAAGGCCTCAATATCCATGGTTACCAGGAGCCAACCTGGTTCTAACTGAAGGTCCTCCAAGATGCCCAAAATTCACATTGTATCTCTAATATACGAGGGTAGCAAAGGCAGCAGGTTTCACTAATAAGCAGGTGAGGATAGCAGGGAGATTTTTCATGATCAGTAAAGATATGCTAGAAATTAAAATAGTAAGTAATGTAGTAGTTAATTTAAGAAAAAAATATTTATGTATGTGTAGTAGCCCTTCTCTGGCACCATCCTGAGAGAGGGCCACAACCTGCAGTGAAGGCTCAACCACTGTTGAGGGGCCTGGGTACCTATAGTTGTAACACAGGGTCCTTTCCTAATGTTGCAAATAAAATGGCGGTGCCTCCACCCAGAGTACATGTTTAGTGGGTCTAATCTCTACAGTACAACCCCTGGATGTCGTACCAACCCACCTCCTGACAGTTCCCCACAGCCATGGACTTACCAGATTCCAACCTCCCCACATTTAAACAGTTGGCATCATTAACTTCAGGTAATAATATGCTCACCAAAATCAGGCTTTTGAGTCAGCTCTTTCTTAAACAGTAAAATCATAATTTATTTACATGTGGAGGGATTAGGATGGGGTAAACTGGAAGCATAAGCAAAACATTTTCATTTTCATTTAAAGATTTTCATTTTCCCAAACAATAATTTTCCCCTTTTTATACTCAATCTAAAATCTTTTAATTAATGCAGCCACCATCTTTCTACCTAGCTATCTGACTGCTGCAGATATTCCCAAAACTCAGACCGGCTGGTACCAGTCCAGAATGATGCCCCGAGTTTTGTCCCTGGGTACCCAGATGTTGGTTGCAGGCCTGAGGTGCAGCTGGTCAGCAGGTGTTGGTGCGCCTGCTGAATTAAATTAACTTTTTTACATTTTTCACTTGATCTTTTTATCTTGACCCATGCTGTTGCGCACCAAATTAGACAACTATGTACATCCCCTGAATTTGCAGGGCAATTCCTGCTTTTACTCACTGTTCTGCAAAATCAGTCCTGGGGTAGCACAGACGACCAAAGTTCTGGGGATGGTGAAAACAGCAGCTGCAGAACCGGGCTCGATGCTTAAACAACTTGAAGGGACAAAGAAACTGCAGATTGGATCTTTGGCTTGGTTGAAGGTCTTGCAGCTTGTCCCCTTCGGCCTGCTGAGGCCTGTTACAGAGCACTGTGCAAAGCCTGCCAGCCACAAGGGACCCTTGACCTGGGAGTGGCCCCATGGCCCAGCTCCCTCACAGGTCAGAGTGCACTAGCACTTGAGAGTAAAACCCGAGGTCCCCTGCTGCCAACAAGCCCCACTTGATAGGAGTTAGTGAGTTTCCCACCTGGGCCTGGGCTTTGGATGGAACGTTTAGGTCATCTCTCTTTTGCAGAATAACCAGCTAAGGTGTATAGCCAAATCAGTCTATGTTTCTTCCCTGTCTCCCAGACTCCATGGGGGTGGTGTAGAGTCTAAACTACAGGTTCATCACAACAGTCTCTTTTCTCAGCTGTTTTGGAGCAGACAGCAGATACCTGTCCAGACAGAACCTGCTCATCCTTCTGCTTTCACAGTCTCTCAGTTTTAATATAGCAGTCACTCTGGCTCTGGCTCACACACAATTCCAGAACTCTTTCTCTGCAAAACATCAAGAATGTCTCTTCTGTCACCATGCAGGTGCATAACAATACCAGAAGAGGCTTTCTCTTCAGCTTCTCAGAATCTGGATTCCCGTCCAGTTTCCGGTAGCCATTCTTCCATGCTACAACCAGACCTCAGACCTGTGTCTTCCCCTCATCTCCTTAGACACTTTGTCTATGCCAGGCTCAGACAGATCCTTTTTCCTTACCCACCCTTCCACACAACTTTTCATTCACTTCTCAGATCACCCATGTCTCACCGTGGAGCTGCAGACGAATACTTGGATCAGTCCATTTTCCTAATCCATTTTTCCTTTTCAAATATCCTTCTCTTTATACCTTCTCCACTGTGGTGAAGCTTCCTACCACAGCATCAGAATCCTGCAGCTCTACTTCTCTGCAGAGCTGCCTGCAAATTCTTCTCCAGCTCTTCTCAGATGAGGAAGGCAAACTCCCAGCCCTAGGGGACAGACTGCTATCAGCCCCCAGGCAGGCCCTTTCCCCACCTTGCAGCCCCATTCTCTGCATAGAGGCTGGAGTCCCCTCCCTGTGGAGGGGCTCCATTGAACTGATCCAGAGTCTAATAGTTCTTATCTTTTGGGAGCTTTCTGGCAGCTCTCCATTGGCTGAAGCCACTGTCCATAAAGAACATTAATATGTATGAGGCTCCCTTGATGCCTCATTGGGTGCTCAAAATGGCACTAGAATATTCAATGGTATTTTTCCCCAAGAGTCTTTACAGAAGCCCCAGAATCATCATCTGCAATCCTGGCACTTTGGTTGGTTGACTGGCATCACATGGTTGTAATAATGGATACTGGATAAACAATCCCAGCACAGTTTAGGCAGTGTCCCCAATTCAAGTCCCTTCTGTATCGAAACCCTTTACATTTTCCACAACATTTGGTAACCACCCTGTGCCTATTATGCAACTGCATTATTTTACCAGATGAATCAGCCCTTTCCCAGTCACTGCTACTGTCATTCATTACCCCTAAGCAGCCCATTCACAATCATTGTTGCCTATATTATGTCCCACTTGTACACACTGCTGTAGCCACAACAACCATTTTATTTATTGTCCCACAGTTTTGTAACAGACCCTTTTCTTGTGCAAGCCCATACACCATATAAACATATTATTTTTTATTTCCTTGTTGCTACAGTAGTACCATTTCTTTAAGCCCAAAGGTGCTGGACAGACTTTGCTCCTTATGTTCATGAGTCATCGCATTAATATTCATGAGGCAGCTCTCCATATCTTGGTGCTCTGAAAAACTTTTCAGCTCCTCTGCTGTCTCTCTGGTCTTGCTAACAGTCCCTGGCCCTCCTTTGCTTCATGCAGGGACCAGGATCACCGGAGACAGCCCAAACCAGCTGCCAGATGGCCGCACAAATATGCACTTTTGCACATGCACGAAGCGCTCTGGTATGCACATGAAGTGCAGAAACAAACCAGAGCTCTGCGCTCTAGCTCTTTCTCCAGTCCCGATTTAAAAAATTATGTGTGTGCAAAAGGGGAAAACGGGCACCACTGGAGGCCACCAGGGACACAAAAGGAACCAGGGCAAGGGCAGGAAAAACAGGACACAGAACAGGGGAAATCCAGGGGAAATGGAAGCCCCTAAGGGGGAAGACAGGTAAGCCCCTGAGATAGGGGGTTACATTCATGTCAGAAGAGAATTATGAAGGCAAATAACATTTAATTATACTTTTCTAAATTTAAGGCAGTTTTATTTTTATGGCTTAACTGAAGGTTTTTAGTGAGTAAAGGTGACAGCCATGTTTGTGATGGCAGTCAGGGATAAGTGGTTAGTATCAATTTTAATGGGAAGAGGCTACTGGGTCTGTATCCCATGCTGTTGTGCTGAGATAACAACTGGTAAAGATGGCCCTCAGCCAATCAGGTTTCATGATATTTAAAACCCATTTTATAATGTTACTTATCCTCTATATATTAGGAAATGCAGTTAACTTCTGTTCACTTTGGTTGTGCAGTGGAAATGTTACTAGCTATGAGTGCAAGACACCAGGGATTTTCTCCTCCTGTTAGGAAACTTGTATTTTCAAGTGGAGACCAGGGCTTGAATCCTGAGAGGGACTTGTACTTTATAAGATTTTAATTAAATTTTTCACCAGAATATAATACATGGCAGTGTAGTATTAGAATAGTAACATCCACTTAATGAGAGTCAAGTGCAAAAGTGAATTAAATTGTTTTTCCTTGTTTCCTTCAAAGGTCCTGGGCAGGTCTTGGGGACACTTGCACTTGTAACACAGGAGGGAGGAGCAAGATGGCAGCAGTGCTGTGCTAGCTCTGCATGTTCCTGGGCAGAAGAGCAACCTACCCCTCCCACATCGCTTTTGGCCTGCTAACTGTTAGAGAGCTAATTTTATCCTGCTTGATCCCGGTCCGTATTTCGTCAAGCATCCTAATTTTGTTTAGGAGTTCTGAGTAAGATAGGGTTTTAGGTAGGGCTCTTAGTTATAGGCAGGGCTTGGCAGTGAATTTAGCATAGGAGCTAGCTTATTTGTTTTTAGTTTAGGTTCCCTTGGATCCCTACCTGTTTGTTGGTGCAGTTGAAGGAAAGCCTCTTCCAGAGCACAACGAACCTTGTACCTTCCTGGCGTGTGCCCTTAGGTATGGTTGGTACCTCGACTCTTCTAGATCACAAGTGCCTCTGTTACCATCACGTGAGAGGGCCTCTTAGACAGTGGGGCCTCCCTGGGAACACACGGGTGTAGAAGTTATTGCCGCATAGACTTCCCTGGGCAAAGGGTGGTTTCAGCAGAGCGAGAGGTCATGGAGGTGCCCGGGTGCAAGCTTTCATCCGCCACCTGCTCTGTTCATTCTCTGACTACCGGCCATGGAGTGACTTTATTAATCTTCTAGCTATTCCCCCCCGCTCCAAGGATTATCGTTAAAGGAGGGAGACCGGACTGTTGGTGACTTTTGGTGGGACTTAAAAGTACTAGTAATTCCTCCACAGGCCCTCCTGAGTCGGTGAAAGAGGCTCCCTTGGAGACCAGCGGTTGCTCCTTGTTTACTGCTCCTACTAATATTTTGTTCCTCACATAAAAAACTGTTGTCCAGAGACCGGGGTCAGTGAGAGGGCCCCCAGTCTTGGATACTTTGGGCTTTGAAGTTGAATCCAGAACTGCATGGATTGTTTGCACTTTATCTATATGTTGGGCCCTGTCTAGAAGGGCTATATCTATAGATTCAAGGGTCTGTTCTCTATTAAACTGCTAGGCTATATCTTTGTTTCTTTTGCTGCCTTGGTGGGAGTGGGTTGAGGGGGGCTTGTTTGGGTTTGGGGGGGTTTGGTGTTTTTGTACGTAGAGTGTTAGAAGGGTGTGTGTATTGATGGTGAGTGTGTGAGTGTATGTGTGTGTGTATGACTCTGGGTTAGCCTGCATTTCTGCTGGTTGGGGCCTTTGAGCAAGCTAGCATGTGTCTGGGGGTGCCTAGGAGTCTGGGGCAGGCCAGAAAAGTGTACAAGGCATCCCAGCTGTTTGACCTGCGGCCCTTCATCGATCTCCTGGTTTCTGACACCACAGCACGCTGCTATCAGGAGGTCAGAATTAGGAGGAGCTACGTTGGTCGGGTATGGCGTGGCGTCTCGGACACTTCAGAGGACAGTAGGATAGAGGTTGTTAGGTGTAAAAGATGCCCTGAGTTTCAATGAATCCTTGAAAGAAGCCAGACATGTGTGGCTCCCATCCCCAGGGTTCCCACCAGACCGAGTGGGCAGGCAGCGAGAGGGGCTGCATGGCACATCAATCGGCTGAGGGCAGTGCTTTGCAATTCTAGATCGATCAGAAACAAGACCACAATTATCATGGACTTGGTTTCGTCGGTCAATCTGGCTTGCATTACGGAGACCTAGGCAGGTGACGATGCCGGCCTGGTGTTAGAGGCCGATGTCCCTCCCAGGTACTCCATGGTGCACTGCCCCAGAGTGGAATGCAGGGGCGGGGGAGTGGCCATTTGTTTTAGATCTTAGCTGGGCATCACCGCGCACCCATTGAGAACATGGTGGTGCGGCGGGGAGAATTCCTGCAGGAGGTAGTCAACTTCATCATCAACAAAACATTGGAATCCCCCAGATGTTTAGTTCTGGGGGATTTCAATGTTTGGGCCAACGGCAAATCCTCAAGGCTAGGCTACAACCTTCTCCAGATGATGTCATCACTGGGCCCGGTGCAAGAGGTTTCTTTCGTGATCCATCTGGATGGCCATATGCTGGATGTGGTCTTCTCACTGGGGCTAGAGATAAACAATCTCAAGACTGATCAGGTCATTTGGTCCGATCACTGCACTGTAGAGTTCCAGTTCGGGGCCCCCCCGAGAGCCCTCCCCCTGCATAGATAGTTAGCTAACACCCTTTGGGGGTCTGACCCTGGAGAGATTTCTGGCAGTAGCTGATCTGTCTAGTGTAGGTAGTGCATGCATAGGAGGTATGAGACGGGAAGTCACTGCCTATAATAAGGCGATGTCTGACACACTCGACTCTCTTGCACCAGTCCTTGTATGACCCAAATCTTCTCATGTGAGGTCTCCGTGGTTTGACAGGGAGCTCAAGGCAATGGAGATTAGGGGTCGGAGGTTAGAGCGCTGCTGGCATAATACTGGGCTGGAGGTGGACAGACTGGCTCTGCAAACTCACTATTGTGAGTACCAGGGGTCAATCAGCTGTAAAAAGGCAGAGTTCCTGTCCAGGGAGATTCCTACCAGGAAGAATCTACCAGCTATGTTGTTTTGGACTTTGGACAGGCTGTTACATCCAGCCTGTCTCCAGCCAAAAACAGCTTTTTCAGATGCTTTATGCAAAGAGTTTGCGTGATTCCTCTCAGACAGGGTGTCCGCTATCCAGCTCAGAATTCTGTCAGTGAGCCACATTGTGGCTGATGGTGGTCGCCTTGGGCATCCGGAGAATGCCCCACCTGTCTGGAGGGAGATTAAACCAGTGGAGGTGGCTGAGGTCATTGGAGTTGTTTCCAAAATGAAGCACACATACTGTGAACTGGACCAATGCCGACACATTTCTTGATGGGATGAATTGACTTTTTTGGCCCGGTGTTTGCCTTGATTGTGTGATGTTCTTTGGTGGAGTGGGTTTACCTAGATGCCTTGAAGGAGGCACTGGTGAGACCCCTTCTGAAGAAACCAACTTCAGACCCTGACGTCAAGGTGAATTACCATCACATCTCCAACCTCCCATTTTAGGGAAGATTAGTTGAAAGGTTGTGGTGCAACAGCTTGAGGGCTTTATAGAGTTTGCAGAAGATAAAGACCACAAGGCCCATCCAGTCTGCCCATTTCTTTTTCTACCTTATAAATGTGCCATCGGCATTTTGCTCTGTCAGTGGCCTATCTATTCATACTCATCTGTATTGCTCCTTTATGCCTATCCCATGCCTGTTTGAAGCCCTGTACTGTATTCATAGCCACCACTTCCTGAGGTAGGCTGTTCCATGCATCCACCACTCTTTCTGTGAAAAAGAATTTCCTAAATTTCCCCTTAATCAGCCTCCCTCTAATCTCATGCTGTGTCCTCTTGTCCTGCTATTTTTCTTATATTTAAACATGCTAGCCTCTTTCACCTTGTTAATGCCCTTAAGGTGTTTGAATGTTTTGATCATATCACCTCTCTCCCTCCTTCGCTCAAGGGTATACATATTGAGTTCCGTTAATCTGTTCTCATATGTCTTCTGATGCAGTCCTTGCACCATTTTGGTTGCCCTTCTCTGGACTGCCTCAATTTGGTTAATGTCCTTGTAAAGGTGAGGCCTCCAGTACTGCACGCAGTACTCCAGATGGGGCCTAACCAGTGTCTTGTAAAGAGGGATTATTACCTCCCTCTTATGACTTGTGATACCCCTACTAATACACCCCAACATCCCCCTAGCCTTCCCTACTGCTTTAGAGGTCTGCTTGGATGATTTCAGGTCGTCGGTGATGATGGTGCTCAAGTCTCTTTCTTCCTTTATAACTGCCAGCAACTCCCCTCCCAGCCTATAGGTGTCTAAGGGGGTTCTCTTCCCTATGTGCATGATCTTGCACTTCTTTGCATTAAATCCCAGTTGCCACTCTTCTGACCATTTTGCTAGTTTATCCAGATCTCTTCTCATTCTGCCCACCCCATCTGGTTCATCTACTCTGTTGCAGATCTTAGTGTCATCTGTAAACAGACAAGCCTTACCCTCTAGTCCATCCGCAATGTCACTAATGAAGATTTTGAAGAGGACTGGCTCCAGGGCTGATCCCTGAGGTACCCCACTTGTGACTTGCATCTCTTCTGACTGTATGCCATTTACCACCACTCCCTGTTTTCTGCCCGCACAACCAGTTTGCCACCCACTTAACCAACTTCTGACCCACCCCAAGCCTACCTCCAGCTTATTTATCAATCTTCTATGTGGAACAGTGTCGAAAGCTTTGCTGAAGTCAAGGTAGGTGACATCAACTGCTCCCCCTTGGTCCACCACTCTGATTACCCAGTCAAAGAAATCTATGAGATTAGTTTGGCAGGACCTTCCTTTTGTAAACCCATGTTGTCTTGGATCCTGTGCCCTGTGGATTCCAGGTGTTGCACTATCTTTTCCTAAGGAGTGCCTCCATAATCTTGTCCACTACTGAGGTAGGACTGACTGGTCTGTAGTCCCCTGCTTCCTCCCTGTTGCCGCTCTTGTGGAGCAGGATCACATGATCCCTTCTCCAGTCTTCTGGGACCTCTCCTGTGCTCAGAGACTCACCAAACAGTTCTGCTAATGGCTCTGCTAGTTCCACCCTTAGCTCCTTAAGCACCCTGGGATGTATGCCATCAGGTCCCATTGCCTTGTCCACCCTGAGCTTAGTGAGCTCTTGTAGGACCCTTTCTTTTGTGAAGGGAGTTTTGCTCACCTCCCTCCCCCCTGTGTCCATGGTGCTGAGCTGTGGGCACTGCCCTAACTTCTCTTCAGTAAATACTGAGCAAAAGTATCTATTTAGCCTTTGATCTATACAAGCCCATCCAGTCTGGGTTTTGGGGAGGCATAGCATGGAAACTGCATTAGTTCAGGTGCACAATGACCTCTTCAGGGTGCGAGATTGAAGAGAGGGCACAATTCTCGTTATCCTTGATCTCTCCTCAGCTTTTGACATGGTAGACCATTGCATATTGCTTGACTGCCTACATAGAAACATAGAAGTTTACAGCAGATAAGGACCTAAGACCCATCCAGTCTGCCCATTTTCTACCTTATGAATGTGCCATGAGCCTTTACTCTGTCAATGGTCTATTTATACATACTCATCTGTATTGCCCCCTTATGCCTATCCCATTCCTGTTTGAAGCCCTGCATTGTATTCATACGCTGGCACTGTCATCTGCAGGTTTGTGTCCTATCTCACAAACAGAAGGCAACGGGTAGAGAGGGGAAATTTCTCCTCCTCCCCTAGCCTCCTGTCTTGCAGAGTCTCTCAGGGTTCAGTTTTGTCACCAGTGTTGTTTGCAATGTATATGCTACCCCTGGGTGAGATAATTAGGAAGTACAGTTTGAGTTTCCATTGTTATGATGATGATAATCAGTTGTACCTTTCATTTGCCCTGGAACATCCAGCGCAGTGGAAATGCTAAATAATTGCCTTGCTGAGATCAATGACTGGATGGCCTCCAGCTGGTTGCGACTCAACCCCGATAAGATGGAGGTACTGGTGGTGGAGTCGAACAGACGGCATGATAGGGTGGCCTCTGGTGCAGATACAGGTTTATTCATGGGTTCTGTGCCATTGAAGGCCTCCTCTAGGGTGCGCATTCTTGGTGTCATCCTTGACAGTGGTTTGACATTTGAAGCTCAGGTGTCATCCGTTGTCCAGACCAGCTTTTTCCATCTAAGGAATATCACCAGGATCAAACCCCTAGTTCCACCCATGGATCTCCCCACCTTAGTGCATGCCTTCATGATGTCTAGGCTTGATTACTGTAATGCACTCAATCTTGGGGTTTCTGGAGGTACCCTCCACTGGCTGCAGCTTGTGCAGAAAGTGACTGCCAGGCTGCTGATGGGGCAGTTGAAATACTGTCATGTCACCCGGTGCTGCATGAATTGCATTGGCTGCCGGTCAGGAGGAAGCTCTCTCTTTAAGGTGGGCTTGCTCACCTTTAAGACCCTACATGGACTGGGCCCTGGTTACCTGTCAGACCTTCTTACACCTGCTGCCTCTGTCTGCTCTCTCGATCCTCCTCTAGGAGCCTCCTTGTAATTCCCAGTACGAGGTTAAAAACTGCCGGTGACAGAGCATTCAGCATCACTGCCTCATCCTGTGGAATTGCTTCCTCCAGCTATAAGGAAGGCCCCTTCAGTTGAAGTTTTAAGGCCCCTCAAGACTTTCCTGGACACTCCTTTTTAAGATAGCAGCCCAGGAACTGCCCCAGTATCTATTTTAGGCCCGGCTCCCTTGTGGGGTCTGCTTTTATATTACTGCTGGAATGTCTTTATTGGTATAAGTATTTTATTGTGTGTATTTATTTAATGTGTTATTGTGTTTTAACTGTACGGCACCTAGAGCCTCTGGGATTGGGGCACCTTAAAAATAACATTTGCCTTGCCTTGCATCACTCTGAATGATCTATATGAAACCCCAGTCACTGTCTTCATAGATTGTAACCTAATCTTTACTCCACACTGTCTGCCATTCTTCAAGTGCAGCTTTGAGGTAAAACTGATCTGTTTGTTGCCTGCAAATCCAAAGACCGCAGTTCAGATCTTAGCAGACACCAATTGATTCAATAAACTTAAAAAAAAAAGAGTAACAACTGATCAATAAACATTAGCAATGTATAAAAACAAGCCAAGTTAGAAAAAAGGTCTGCTGCAAAAAGGTGTGATATTTAATTGAGGAAAAGAGCCAAGTTACATGAATTGACATTAATCTAATTGTGTAACATCTGAACAGGAACATGCTGTAGAAATATTTCGGCGATGAGAGAAGCTTGGACAGCCACCAATGCCTACCCTTCAGTTAATCAAAAGCTAACGTCCATTTTTCTGCATGGCTGAGAGAAATGGCTAATGACAGTGGCCTCCACTTCTAGAAAAATGTCAAGTTACAAATGAAAAATGTAATTGGTCATGTTATACAAAACACAACTACTTATCTTAAGCCCCCCCCCAAGTGTGGATTTAAGAACTGATGAGGGTCAAGTAATTACCAGTTGTGTTTTGAGTAACAGGAGTGTGGCTGTACCAGACCTGGAAGAGGCATTTTTCCCATCTCTGTTAAAACAAACTCTGGTCAGAGCCAATATGGTTGTGGAGAGCTTTTAGGAGCGGCAAGAGCGGTGAACAGAATGTGCTGTGCTCTCACTGCAGAGCAGTCAGTCATAATACTGCAGTGATTACAGTACTGCACATGCGTGATACTCACACATGTGCAGTTTGCCGTGGAGTCAGCGATGCGCAATATGACGGTGCTGACATAACTAAGTGTAACAACCCAGTCCCCTTGGGCTACTAGAATCCCATTAGTACTAGTCTCAGGCAGGTAGGAAAAGGCATCTGGTGAGGAGGCCATTAGGGGCTTTCTACGTAGTGACATCATTGTTTACTCAGCTAGCCTGGGAGAAGGATGATTACAACATTTAGAACTCTCACAGCAGCATAACCATTTTAGAGTCAGCTGCTCTTGGGGAGCTTAGAATGTTCATCAGTAAGTTCAAGTGTGGCAGTTAGAGGGCTGCCATTGGGAATCTGTCAGAGGGAGCCTTGGTATTTCTCACCCTAGTTTGGTAAAATCTTTAGTTTGCCTGCAGGACTCTTCAGCTTCACTCCAGGGTGAGTGAGAGGGAATGCAGTTCTTGTGGATCCAAGGGGTAATCCCCCGAGGTTCGTGAAGCATCCATTCCCCTGGACCTGGTTGTAAATAAAAAGCTCCATTTTAGTATGTACCACCACCCCACATCCTCTAGATAATGAGCCTGGTATGCACTCCCGCGCTAGGGGTGGTACCATAAGTGTAGTTCTGCCCAAAGAAAACTGTATGCCATGTAGTTGTTAGTAGTTCTTTTAAGGGAGGTGCCAGCTAACCAAAGTTGGTGTGGGGGTTACATACATATGCACAATACTTATGCATGCACAGTTTAAGTCTTCACCACCATGTTGCATACAGCGGCTGCCATCACTTCGCACTTGCAGAAAGGAAACGTAGTGTGCCAGGAAATGGGTATGTTTATGGGGCCACAGAGGGGAAGGGCTGCCTAGACAGAATCACTGGAAACTATGCTGAGCACTGAGGCAGAACATCAGACAGCAGTCTGGTTACATGCTTCCACAGTGTTCTTTTACAAATCTGATGATGGCATAACATCTACAGAGCTTGGCTCACACAACCGTAAAAATCAGACTCAGGATGAGACTATTAACAAACTATAGATCTGGTTTCAGATTCGCTCATCAACACAGTCACTTTCTCATTCTTTTCTAAGCAGTAATTTCTTGTAAATGTGCCTTAACCATATTGATCTCAGTGCTGGTAAACTACTTCTGGTTTTCCCCTGATTGTATAAGGAGAAGGTAGTACCAATCTTGAAGTGGTTGCTGCCAGTGGTGGCATGCTCTGAAAAAAGTGGTTTCCATGCTCGTCTGCACATTTTAGAAATTCCCCCCTTGAGTTAAAGGGGGCAAGAATTTATTACTTATGTTCGGCTGTTTGAAATGCCTCTAGTTTTATAAATTATGTTCATACCTCTAAAGGATCCCTATTTTAACTATGCCTGAATAAAAGCTGAAGCTGTCAGTTGTGTTTTGTTTTGGTTTTAGATTTATAGAACTGTCACTGTATTTTATACAACAGCTGATTAGGTACATATGGATACAAGTTGATACATGGACATATTAGGATAACAGTATCTCAATTACAAGGGGGTCTGTGTTAGGTTTGGGTTTTGAATGTACACATATACTAGTCACTTGTTACAGAATTGCAGATATATCATGTTTAAGATAGTATAGGTTTGACTATTCATGAGTAATATGGACTTATTGTATACAAAGTTTAAGAAAAATTTATCTGAACAGTACACTGTGTAAAATTTGATTGACACCACTGTGTGAAACAGTTGGTGAATGCTTAACTTACGGTAGGGCAGGTTGTCTCCTAACCTATTTTTTACTTAGCACATATATATTTTCATATTTATAAGACTTTTAACATTATTTACTATGTATTGCTTAAAGAGCTACTCACATCACAAAGAAAACTTTGAAAAACAAAAAAATTAGGTAAAATTCTGCTTGTATTCCATATATATTCTAGATTTCTCCTCCCCATTATTTATTACTGAGAAAATGTGCATTAATACATGATTTTTATCTCTTGCAGTTACTTTAAAGTTAATCTGCCTCTACAGCTTACTCCCTACTTCAAGTCATAATGCTCTGTTGTGACATCACAATCTGTTGCCACGAGAGTAACTGTAATGTCACTAGCAGTGCATTACGACCTCAGGTAAGGAGACAAGAAATAGATGAACTTTTCAGGAGCATAAATCATGTTTTCATGCAAATGACCTCAGTAATAAGTAATGGGGAGGAGGAATAAAGAACTAATGTGAAATACCAGCTAAACATTATCTAAATATAATAACTGGTCAGCAATTTTTTGTATGCACTGACCAAGTTATTATTTGCCATTATAAAATGGGGTGGTAAAATCATAGAAATTCCAGTAACATGATTGGACAGAATGCATCACATGACCGTGCATTATTTCCCAACGACCTCACGCCTCCCAGTACGACCGCACGCCTAAACTACTTTCCAGCCCTCAAAACCTTCTCACCAGCAGTGAGATCACTCCACGCCTAATGCAGTTAAGCAGCCACATGCACACACACACACACACACACACACACACACACCACATGGCACCATAGCCAAACTAAATATCACTAGTAATCCCACACTGTACAACCTGATTTACTTGATTGCACCACTCCTTTTTAAATAAACTATCATCTAAAAAGCAAATTCTGCCTGCCATTTTCACACTCTTACTGCAGAGCCACTAACTTTTAGTACTGCACACTGTGTCACCACCCTAAATTCTACAAAACAACATAATGCAACCCATTTAACAGAAACCTAACTGTGTATAAAAAAAACAAGACAAACTACAGTTCTCTTACTTCCTACTCTCACTTTCTGTTAAAAAAATCTCCCTTTCTACACAGAGTTGCCCGATCGTTCAGCACTTTCACTTTTCCTTCTTGAACTATAGCGTGACCGAGCGGTGCGCATTGCGGGAAGTGACAAGCTGTTACGAGTTGAAAGTAAGTCCTTTTGTGTTTAAAAAAGATAAAAAGTGTTTTCCCTGCTGTGAGTTTCTCTTAATTTCAGTAAAACAAGCTGCAGAGTCTATGTAGAATGGAGCGAGGAGACGCCGAGTGAGTCAGCAGCTGCAGTAGGCGGCAAGCCAGGCGGTGTTGCTATGACAGCTCGCTCTGGCTGCGATCTGCAAATGCCACTCTCGGCGTCTCTGGCTCCATTCTATGGGCTCTGCAGCCTGAGTGAAGAAGAAACAACAGGAGGAAAACACTGTCTTTAAGCACCTGGGTTTACTCCAGTCGGCACAACATCACTCCCTGTCTTGCATCGATCACACTCTACTCATCACTAAGCTCTTGCTTGGACTACTTTCCTAAAGCTGCCGACTCACTCACTGTGTCCTCGCTCCCTTCTACATAGAGTCTGCAGCTTCTCTCACTTAACTAACAGAACATAACATAAAGAACACACTTTTCATCTTTTTTAAACACAAAATGACTAACTTTGAACTCTGCCACCATATCATTTACCAGCTAGACAGAGGGATTATTATAAACCAACAGAACCTAACAGGAGGGACACACTTTTCATCTTTTTTAAACACAGGACTTACTTTGAACTCTGCCAGCATATCATTTACCAGCTAGACAGAGGGATTATTTTTCCACCCACCCCCCCAAAACATGTGTGGCCATTTTATAAGATAGATATACCACTCTAGGGTGTGCGATGCGCTCTGATATATGCCGCCTTGGGTGGTTGAATACACCTGCCTGCGGCCTGTGGCATCAAACGCATACCAAGGCGTGCATGATATCGAGCGCCACCGCACAATCCTAGAGTGGTATATCTATTACTTATAACCTGCAGGTTATAATATGAGCAGTGTGCCCAGTCACTGAAGAACAGCTGCTACCTGATTGGCTGTTCACCTTCTCCTGGGCAGGCTAACCACTTTTAGAAACATGGAGGCTCCTTCTTCTGCATAGCAAGGAGCCACCAGACTGACGAATCTCGTCATTTTCTCTTTTAAAAACTAATAGTTCTATTCAGTCCTCGTCAGTTTCTCCTCAAATATTTAAAAAATGCAAAAGAAAACCTATCTGGTTGATACTGCCATTCGGCGGCTGCACTGAACAGGAAGTGGCAGCAGGAAAGGCTCTGACCTGCTTAACTGTGATAAGCTGATTGCAACCGTGATCTAAATCTAAATGGAAAAAATTGCTGATCAACAATTATAAATAATAAGAGATGGGAAGTGTCCTAAACTTGGATTTAATGGTTACCCTCAGTGTGGGATGCTTTAATAAACCCCTCTGGCTTCATCCTTGGAGTTTTTGTAGCATCCCATCATCGGGTGATCATTAACTCCTCATTAAGCACACTTCCTCATCCATTATTGTATATATTATATTGTGTTAAAGTTCTCTTGAAGGTGTTAGCTGCTCTTTAAGCTTATTTTCCTTGTGTTTTTAATCATTGTCATTTACTAATGCTAGCACAGACACAAACAGAGGGTTTTAAAATGAAGCTTCACTTGGTTTATAGCTTGTGTCAGGGAGTGAACTTTCAAGTCAGTGAAATTTGACCTTGGAATGGCTTTCTTTTGATGGAACTAATCCTGTTTTGGCGTACTAATTTGCAATGCTGAAGCTGTTTAGAAGTATAATAGGAGTTATGCTAAACAAATGTGAATATCTCTAAAAGTATACAACTTACAGATAATAAACCTGTATGAAAGTTGTTCAGGACAACAAGACCTTTCATACAAGCCTATTAATTAGGCTGCAAGAATTATATTTTTAAACTATGGCCATCTGATTACCTCAGTTTTAATTTTCATAGGAATTATGCCAAACAAATATAAATATCTCTAAAATATAGAGTTATGCATAAACCATCAGCGTGAAAGCTGTTTGGGACAAACTGACCTTTCAAATGAGCCTATTCATTAAGCTGCTTTAATTATATTTTTTAAACTATGGCCATCTGATCACCTGAATTTTAATTTTTATCACAATTTTCACCTTTGAGATGACTAAATTAAAACAAATCTAATGAATTCAGATTAGTGACTACTCTCATTTGAAAGGTCATTGTGTCCTGAACAATTTTCATGTTGGTTGAATATTGGTAACATGTATACTTTCTGAGATTTTTACATTTGTTTGGTGTGACACCTACTGTGTTCACTCAGAGAGAAAAACAATGAGGATATTTGGAAGACCATATTTTACAAAATATATATAATTCAGATTAGTGATTACCCTCATGAGAAATGTATTTTTGCCCTGAACAATTTTCACACTGGCTTTTTTGTGCACCTTGAATAGTTTTAAAAATATTTAGATTTGTTTGGAAGATGTGCACATATGCTCTCAGAGAAAAGCAGCTTGGAGTTCTGTGTCCATCATTCTAAATAAACAGAAAGAAGGGAGTATTTATTTAATTGCCATGGAGATTTGCAGAATGGAAGGATACACTGAAAACTCCTAAAAGATATGTTCCATGGAAACACCTTTTTTCAAGTGAAACCAGGATGGCTGTAGGCTCTGCCCATAGCCATAATAATGACTGTGACTAAGATAATGTGACCCAGTGTGCAGTGAGACAGATGTGACTGTACTGATGCGCTTGTCAGTGTCTTGACATGATGTGCACAACCCCACTCTTGGCCTTCCTTAGTACATTTACAATGCAGGTTTTGACTGCCTGGGTAATGCCTAGAATAACGTAATGGTTTACTGTGAGCCTGGATGGTATTTCATGAATATGAATATTATCTGGGGCATCTAATATTTTGTCTGCTTGCTGTAACAGTAAGTGTGGCACTGGCAGAATAATCAGTGGAAGCAGTTATAACTTATACATAACTAATGATACACTGCTACTTAAGCAATAAGGCATGACAGGATGTGCAATGTTATCAGATCATTTCATACCTCAGGAAGTGGAAGGCTGAGGGCTTTATGCACCCCAAGAAGTGCCATTATCCCACAGTTACGAACACCCTGGAATGCCTTGATTGTGATTATAAATGCCTGATTTATTAATTTTAGGACCAAGTAATGAAGTTCAGAAAATTAACCATTTCTGACCTGTGCTGTTGTGCTGGGATAGCAGCACAGTCAGGTCACTGGATTCCACCAATCACAGTGCAGTATTTCTCTTACCCATTTTATAATATATAATAACAGTGGCCACTTTGATGCCAGAGAGTGGAATCAAAGCAGCCACAAAGTGGATCCCAGAGATAAGGCAGCCAGTATTTACTAGTGAAAGGGTGTGGAGGGCTGGTAGCCCTAAAGATAGATAAGGCATCGGGACTGGATGGGATGAATCTGAGGGTACTCAGTGAGCTGGCAGTGGAACTGGCTGAACCCCTGGCAGGACTATTCAACAGCTCATTATGGATGGGGTAGTTCTGAAGAACTGGAGGGTCATGCACATAGTTTCATTGTATGGGGGACAGACAAGCAAGGAATTACAGACCTGTCAGTCTTACCTCTCTAGTAGGGAAGTTGATGGAGTCACTAGTCAGTGAGGACCTCATGGTCTACCTGGAGAAGAGCAGTCTGCAAGACAGTAAACCGCATGGATGTGTGGCAGGAAGGTCTTGTCAAACTGACCTGAGAGTTTTCTTTTACTGGGTGATGAGGGAATTGGATAGGGACCATGTTGTAGATTTACTGTACTTTGACTTCAGCAAGGCCTACTACTCGGTGCCTCACAGACACTTGCTGAAGAAGATGGAGGATCTGCGTGCAGACAGGGACATAGTAAGTTGGGTAGGTAACTGACTAAAGGGTAGGTAGCAGAGGTTTATGGTTAACATGGTCAAATTGGAAGAGATGGAGTTCACAAGCAGGGTACCACAAGGATCTGTCTTGGGCTCAGTCATCTTGAATAAAGTTGCAGCCATGGACATGGTCAGATATTTCCAGATATTTTACAATATTTTTGAAGAGATTCTCACTGGTTGCCCTAAAGCGGTACTGCAGGCAGACAGGAATTTCTCTAGAGATATCACAGATATTTCAAGAATAGCTGACCATGGCAATTTCTACAACTGTACTTTTCAAGTCTAAGTCACTCTGTATTTCCTTGATTCCCTCATCACTATCCACCCTCCCACAGAGCTTAGTGTCATCTTCAAAATGACCCAACCTGCCTCGGATTCCTTCTCCAATGACACTGATGAACATAAAGTACAATCTAGCCAGTGCAACAAGGCCTATAGTAAGACAAATAGGATGCTGGGGAGTATCGGGAGGGGGTACAGACAGCAGAGGAAGAGAGGTAATACTACCCATTTATAGATCTTTGATGAGGCCACACCTGGAGTACTCACCTCAGAAAAGATAGGAACAGGATTGAGATAATGCAGGGTAGGGTGACAAAGATGAGTCAGGACCAACAGGGCAGGTCTTATGAAGAGCACATCAAGGTACTGAATATGAACTCACACGAGACTAGGAGGAAGGGGGTGATATAATACAGACCTTCAAATTCTAGAAAGGAATTAACATGGTGAACTGTGGGAAATTATGTAGCATGAGTACCAGTTCAATGTCAGGAGGGTATAAGTGGAAACTGACAGGTGGGAAGTTCAGGAGGAACATGAGGGGAGTATTATTTTACAGAACTAGTGGTGGAACCATGGAATAGTCTACTAGTCAAGGTAGTGGGTGCTAAATCCATTTATGGTTTCATGCACAGTTGGGAAAGAGTGGATTGTGACTTACTCGGGGTGACAGAAACTAAGAGAAGAATAGGGGAGGATGGGGAGGGCTAGGACCCTGTGTGGACATTAGGTCCCAAGGTTAGATAGGAACCACAGGCAGACTGGATTGACTGTTGGTCTTTTCTGCTGTCATCCTCTATGTTTCAATCAGTCAATCAATCAAATTCTTTATTTATCCAGGCGAACACCATTGAGCAAACTCATTTACAAGGTGGACCTGCATTACACAAGTCAAGTAACAATGCATTTATATACAGACAAATAGACAGTAGATGCAAGAGTACAACAGTACAGGTAGGCCTGCAGTAGACAGGATAAGCAAAAATACATTTGGGTTCAGGTAAAAGACAGTCAGTAAGGGTATACATAACAATAGGGTAGCAAGTCAGTAAAAATTTGCACCAGATACAACAACATACATGGTTTAGTATTCCTGTAAGATAAAGGCATTATAGTCCAGTGAAGAGATTAGTTGAAGTGGATGCTACAAGTGAAGAGACATACATAGTCAGTTTAAAAAGACCCAGGCATATCAAGGGGGAGACATGTGTTGAGAGAAGTGGGCAGCCAGTGTTGGGGGGGTATGTTTCTATGTAATAATGTAAGAACAAGCCATATTTTAATAATACTTATAATAAATGATGCAACTGTAAAATAATACTGCTACTGTAGTATAAAGAAACAAGCATTTGTCAATGCCGAACATTCACTTGCAGGTTTGTGCTGTGCAGGTGTTTGGAACTGATAATGTGGAGGTAAGCAGCAACATCCAGGTACCGACGTTATCACTTGCTCTGTTTGTGTCTGACTGTGATTGGCTCCAGGGGACACTGTCTCACTGTTCTACACAATCAGGGGATCCTACAGTGCATGGCTTGGGGATCCTCTCTGTCTCTTTCATCTCACCGATAGCTGGGTCTCTGTCACTTACCCTGTCTGTGACACCCTGCAACCATGGCTAATTACTGGGAAGCCTGCCATATCATCCTCTCTCCTGACAACTGTCACAGCTCCTGACCACACTGCTTCTTTCCCTCTGCTTCCTGCTCTCTCCAGCTCGGCACACTGGGAAAAGTTTTTCTGTGGGCTTCCTCCCAAGAATAGCCATGGCGTCCAGCTGAGCTGCATGCACTAGAAATATTTGGAGGAAGATTTTACAAGGAGTCCAGCTAAGCTTCACCAAGCAGCACAATCCCAGTCGGGAGCAGCACAGGGAAGGAGGCTGGCTTTGTCCCAACATGGACCCCTCTGCCCTGCACCTAATAGACACATCTGGAGAAAGTTTTCTGTGAGCTTCCCATGCACCAACTAGAAACATTGAGAAGAAGATTTACTAGAATCATTAGGAGGAAAGTTTAATAGAAACATTGGGAGGAAGTTTTTCTGTGGGCTTCCTCTCAAGAATAGCCATGGCCTCCAGCTCATTATGTAAATGAAAGAAGACAGCTGCTGTTTGGTAGGAGCATCTGATTTCTTTCAAGCATACAAGGTTTCTGCACAACAAGCAGTGCCTAGTGTCACAACCAGTGTGGCTGCTCATTGGTCTGCAGTGCTAAACCCCTTTGAGCTTCAGCTGCAATTGGCTCCACGGTGACATAGAAACATAGAATTTGATGGCAGATAAGGACGCTGGCCCACCCAGTCTGCCCATTTCCTTACCTAGTGGATAAGCTGCAGATCCTAGTTAACCAGCAGCCTACTTCTTCCTACCCCACCCCTAGAATTGCCTTATGACTGTCCCATGCATGCTTGAATTCCACCACTGTTTTTGACTCCACAACCTCCTCTAGAAGGCCATTCCATGCATCCACAACCCTCTCTGTGAAAAAATACTTCCTAACATTACCTCTGAGCCACCCCCCCATCTTCAAATTGTGCCCCTTGTTCTTGCACACCTCTTTTTGTGAAAGATGCTACCCTCTTGGACTTTGTTGATTCCCTTGAGGTACTTGAAAGTTTCTGTCATGTCCCCCCCTCTCCCTCCTTTCCTTGAGGCTATACATATTAATCTCCTTAAGTCTCTCTTCATATGTCTTCCAGTGCAGACCCTGCACCATTTTAGTTGCCCTCCTCTGGACAGCTTCCATCCTGTCTATGTCTTTGCAGAGATTGGGTCTCCAGAACTGCATGCAGTACTCCAGATTGGGTCTCACTAGCTGTCTCTACAGAGGGATAATAACTTCCTGTTTTCTACTGGTGATGCCTCTCCCTATGCATCCCAGTATCCCCCCAGCCCTCCTTGCTGCCCTTTCACATTGCTTGCCCACCTTTAGGTCATCTGATATGACTACCCCCAGGTCCCTTTCCATTTTTGTTGTTGTTAGTATCTCACCCCCTATTGTGTACTCTTCCCCTGGGTTTTTGTTTCCCAGGTGCATTACCTTGCACTTCTTAGCATTGAACCTAAGCTGCCATACATTTGACCATTCCTCTAACCTTGCCAAGTCCTTCTCATCCTTTCCACCGCACCTTGTGCATTAACTCTGTTGCAGATCTTTGTGTCATCTGCAAAGAGACATACTTTTTCTTCCGGTCCCTCTGCAATGTCACTTATAAAGACATTGAAGAGGACTGGTCCTAATACTGAACCCTGCGGTACCCCACTAGTAACCCCCCTTTCTACAGAGTGGACTCCATTTACTATTACTCTCTGTGTCCTATTCTCCAGCCAATTCTTTACCCAGGCTCTCATCTTGGGACCCACGCCCAGACTGGCTAACTTGTATATTAATCTTTTGTGTGGGACTGTGTCAAATGCCTTGCTAAAGTCTAGGTAGGCCATGTCCATAGCCCCTCCCTGATCTACTAGTTTGGTCACCCAGTCAAAGAAATCTATCAGATTTGTCTGGCATGACCTTTCCACTGTGAATCCGTGCTGCCTTAGGTCCTGTGCCCCTCTGGCCTCTAGATACTCAACAGTTCTTTCCTTCAGAAGTGATTCCATCATTTTCCCTACCACTGAGGTTAAACTAACAGGTCTGTAGTTTCCTGCTTCTGCCTTGCTCCCACTTTTGTGCAGGGGAATCACATCTGCCCTTCTCCAGTCCTCGGGTACCACCCCATCCTCCCATGCTTTGTTAAAGAGGGTAGTCAGTGGTGTCACTAGTTCTACCCTTAGTTCTTTTAGAATTCTGGGATAATCCCATCAGGCCCCATTGCTTTGTCCACCTTCAGTTTTAAGAGTTCTTTCAGAACCCTTTCTTCTGCAAATGGGCTGGTATCAACTTCTGTATCCAGAGTGTTTCTACTGTTTGTTTTAGGTACCTCCCCCTCTTCCTTTGTAAATACTGAGCAAAAATATTTGTTTAGTATCTCTGCCTTTTCACAGTCACACTCTGCCCACCTTCCTTCTCCTTTATTAAGCCTCACTATCCCTCCCTTGGTCTTCCTTCACTCCCTGATGTACCTATAAAAGGTTTTATCCCCTTCTTAACTGAGTCGGCTATCTTTTCTTGGTTTGGGCCTTTGCTGTTCTGACTGCCTTCCCAGCTTTCTTTTGCTTTAACTGATACAGTTCTCTGTCCCTGCTCCTTCTGTGATTCCTTGTACTTCCTGAATGCTTTCTTTTCTCTTGAACCTTCACTGCCACTTCCTTTGAGAACCATAGTGGTTTCTTACATCGTTTGTTTTGTTTATTTGCTTCACACAAAGGCTTGTTACCTCTGTGATGGCAGTTTTATTATTCCCATTGTTCTTCCACCCTCCTTCCTGCCCATTTGCTAGTGCATTCCTTAGGCACTCACCCATTTTAGCAAAGTCAGCCCTCCTAAAGTCCAGTACCTTTGTCTTTGTATGGCTTGACTCTATTGCTGTGTTTATTGTGAACCATGCACTGTTCGATGGTCACTAGTTCCAGATAGCTACCACTTCTACATCTGTGATCCTCTCTTCATCTCCATTTGAGAGAACCAGGTCTAAGATTGCTCCCTCTCAGTGGGCTCCAATACTAGTTGTCTAAGGCATGCCCCTGTAGGGCATCTAGAATAACCCCAATCTTCGAAGTGGTTGCTGCAACTGCACTCCAGTTAACATCTGGCATATTCAGATCACCCATCAGCAATATCTCCCCTTTTTCTGCCATTCTAAGTATACTTTCTATCATTTCCTTGTCCTTTTCCTCCCCCTGAGAAGGGGGTCTGTATACAACCCCTGTGCGGATTGTGGTGCCATTGCCGGTCTCCAAATTTACCCACAGTGCTTCTTCTCCTCCTGTTTTCCCTTTTGTTCTGTTGCTTTGATTCCTTCCCTTATGTAAAGAGCTACTCCTCCTCCTCCTCTTTTACCCTTCCTATCCCTCCTGTAGATAGTGTATCCAGGTATGTTTACATCCCAGTCATGGTTTTGTGTGTACCATGTTTCTGTGACTGCCACGATATCCAGATGTTCCTCCTCCATCAAGACCATTAATTCAGGAAGCTTGTTACTCAGACTATGGGCATTGGTACTCATTGCTCTCCATTTTTTTATGGCTTTACCTTCTTTTGCAGCATCCCCCACTGACCTTTCTACCTCGGTCTTTTTCTCATTTAGTACCCTGTTTTGTAGGGAGAGGCTGGGATTTTCCTGCAGCTTATCAGTGCCTCCCCCTTGACTAGTTTAAAAGCTTGCCAATGAAGCATTTAAACTGATTGCTCAAAAGACTTGTTCCCTTCCTGGACAGATGCAGACCATCCTGCCAGTATAGGCTGGTGTCCCTCCAGGTGGAACCCCAGTCCCCAATAAAGCCAAACCCCTGTGCTCCACACCATTTTTTCAACCATTCATTAAATTGCATGGTGCAAAGTACCCTTGCCTTACTCATACCATTGACAGGCAGCACCTCAGAGAAGGATACTGTGTGTGCTGCTTGTCTTAGGCCCCTCCCCAATTCTACAAAGTCCTTCTGCACTGCTCTAATCTCATGATGAGCCAAGTCATTTGTCCCTAGGTGGACAATGACGTCCAGCTCAGACTCCCGTGCAGCTGTTCTCGTGATCCTGAGGATGCAATTCCTGTCCTTCCAAGACACACCTCTAAAATGCCGTTTGTAACAAGGCGTTCCTTGCACAAGCACAAGTGAATGTAAAAATGAGCAGGCACTTTAACAGCAAGAAGCCTGCAGGATAACTAGCTGGCAGGGTACAACTTCACACTGTGAATGGCAATTGGAGTAGCTAACTAGTTGAGGGCCCTTGTACATCTTACAGTACTGTCTGGTTCTAGAATGTTGATTGTGAAGGTATCCAGTGAATTGCGCATGGACATAGTAGCATGACACATATATGCACAGACAAGATAACATGACTAAAAACAGCTGCAGTGAAATTCAGCACACCGAGATTACAGTGCTATACCTGTAGCTGTTGTCACTTGGGCTGACTTCCCTAAGTTGCTGAATGTGTAGTGCTGCAGCATGCTGCCAGCATAGCACAGTGGTTAGAGTGAGGGTCCACCAATGCCAATACTGCCTCAAGCTGACCCGGGTTCAGGTCCTACGACATCCTTTCTGGTGTGGCCATTGTACACCATCCCTAGAGTTTTTTCCTATAAATCTGCCAACCCCCCAAGTATCTTTACCACTCCCTGAGTTGCCCCCCCCGAGTTTGTTTAATTAATCTGCTCACATCCAAGTACCTCCTCCACTCCCTGAGTTGCATCCCCCCTCTAAGTTGGTTTTCTTAATTTGCCCACCCCCAACTATCTCCCCCACTCCCAGAGTGGCATCCCTCCCAGGATCCTTTCATAAATTACTCTCTACTACTGTGATCAAATTGGAATTATACCATGGACTTCAAAAACTACACAAATCCCTGTATTCCGATTGGTTGGCTGGCACCTTAAAGCAGTTATAAATCCTCCAATATACCCACTGAAAAAGGTGCCAGCCAACAAGCACTCGTGCCACGCAAAAAATATCACTGCCACTGTTAAACTTCAAAGTAACCGCCATTTGTAATCGCCATTACCAGTAGCTGAAAACCTAACTACAACAAAATGAATACCTAATTCCATTTGCTTGATTTCGAGTAATTGAAAACATTTTCATTAACGAAAATCAGCGATCCGACCAAAAAGTCACCTGTTTCACACGAACAAGCAATAAAATGTGACAGAAAGCTCTCGAACATCTCCGATTTGGCCTCAAAACTACTGACACAACATCACCAGCTTACCACCTATGCAGCAGCAGCCCCTCTCTGTCAATGCAACACCGCATTCACCATATGGACCAAGCTGCTTCCTGTGAAGAAAAAAAGCAAACGCCAAGGTAACCGACTTTTTTTTTCTTCACAGTAAACCACGCTTCCATCCATAGGGGAAATGCTGGATACAGAGACGATGGAGAGGCACGACCGCTACCCTATAGGCGAGCTAATCTGGTGATGTTGTGTCAGTAGTTTTTGAGGCCAAATCGGGAGATGTTTGGAGAGCTTTCTGTCACATTTAATTGCTTGGTTTGTGACTTTTCTAAGTCGGATGGCTCATTTTCGTTACTAAAAATGTTTTCAAGGTCCTCATTATTTGTCTGCATATTTAATACGTGACTTTTCTGGGTCGGATGGCTCATTTTCGTTACTAAAAATGTTTTCAAGCTCCTCATTATTTGTCTGTATATTTAATACTAAAAAGGAACTATTTTTTCTCAGCGGAAGAACATATACATGATTATCAGAACATAATTAATAAAAATATATAAAAAAAATGCAAAACATATTAACAAATTATTTCTACCATTGTATATGTCAATATACCCTCCAGGGTGTGGGTATATTGGTGGATCTACGCGACTGGTGCAGTTAAGTCACGAGGCCACACCAGCCATGGTAAATCCACCAGTAAACCCACACCCTGTCAGGGTATACTGCTTAAATATATCAATGGGAAAAGGTGCCTGTCAACTATGTCTCTAAAATCCATCTGACCCCCGAAGTCCACAACTGAAAACTGCCATGCTGAATCCCTGCTAAACGTCTGTCTCCCACAACTTACAGGCACAACCAGAGGCGGAAAACCATCAGTAACAGAAGAAAAGTACACATTTAAAAAAAAGCTTTCCAATCAGTTTTTTCCAGTTTCACAATACCTGTAATTAGCTGTCTCACAAATACAGTCCATCTACATTATTAGTTGTATAACGACACTGCTCTGCTCAAACCTCACTGGCGCTGTCACTGTGGACTTGGATGCATACTCATACCTGCAACCCCTGGCAGCACTTCTGTTCAGTTCCAGAAGTGACCTAAACAACATGCTGGTATTTCCTCACGGCTCTCCAGGGTACCTGTCTCCAGAACAAAACTCAGTAAGATTGTTAAAAATAAATAAAAAAAAATGTCAGTTCTCAATGTGCCACCTGTTATAGAACTAGACTTCTCAGAACCTCACTGGTGCTGTCACTGTGGACTCAGATGCGTGATCATACCTGCAGCCCCTAGCAGCACTTCTGTTCAGTTGTGGAACTTATCTAAACAACATGCGGGTAATTCCCTATGGTTCCCCACAGTATCTGCCTCCAGAACAAAACATAGTAAGATAGTTAAAAAAAAAAAAAAGTCAGTTCCCAATGTGCCACCTGTTACAGAGCTAGAGGGGACTCACAAACATACAGCCTTTCGCTTTGCTGCTCATTTTTGCCAGCCCCATATATACAGCCAATGCTTCATGAGGAAGAAAAAAACAAAAACACTACAGTATATGCATCAAAAAAACAAACAAAAAAAAAAAGCACACACTAACATTACATTCCTTTAACTGTACCAAGATCTTACTTCTGGGGGCATCTCCTCATTATTCTCCCTAGCAGCACAGAACTATTTTTTGTGATGCAGCAAAACATTCAAGAAAAATTATTTAAAAATGGAAAAAAATATTTTCCTTTTTTTTTGGTCCCCAAAAAAGGAGGGACATTGTATAATCACAATATGCCGCTCCAGGGTGTGGGTTATGGTGGAATTTAACAATGCCTGGTGTATTTTGATCACTTGGCCTGTGGCCTCGTGACCAAACAATACACCAGGCGAGAGTAAATACAACCATAACTCATACCCTGTCATGGTATATTGCTTAAAGTCTAACGTTTCATAAAACAATTTTGTTTCACATCTTTGAAGAACATCATGTTTGGAATCTTATGACATCAGTTCATAGCAACCAGTTACATACAACAAAACAAGAGAAGTCAGACAGAGCTTGGAATCTTCGGAGAAACTAAGTTTTTTAAACTTTCCCTCTATTATAATTTTTCGGACAGTGTATTTGAGTAATTATTATAAAGCATGTTTTTGTTTCTTTATCTTATAAATAAATGTGACAGGAGCTGGCAGTATAGTTTAACGGTTAAAGAGTTGTGAATGTGCTCGGTACATCCAGCAGCCCAAGGTTTGTTTCCCACAACCTCCACTTGCATACTATGTAGGACTGGGAGAACTTGGTGAAGTCCTGACCCTTATTAAATAAGAACTGGAACATGGTAAAGTTATTTATTGACAAATATTTGAAAAAATGTGAAAAAATGCATTAAAGTGGCCGAAGTTGGTCACATTTGACACAGAGAGGCCTGAATAAAATAATTGAATGGATTATTTGTATGCAAATTAATGTAAAACTGCTAAATAAAAATGTAATCTCTCACTAGTAGCCCCTTCATGGCTGACCTATAATGTTGGCATATCCTGCTCGGGTCCGTGATATGAGTGTGCTGGGAGAGACAGAGAGGTGGACTGAGAGAGTGAGAGAGTGAGACAGACAGACAGACATATGCAAATTCCTATATCATAGTACCACCAAGCACTGCCAGACAGGTAAGATTTTCTTTTATTAATGGCGCTGTGTGTATTATTTTGATGGATGTTCCAGTCAGAGCTGAACAGGACAAATAAAATGGATATGAATGATCAAATGAGCAGCATTAAGAGACCCACCCACCCTACCCCTGTGAATGATGCAACTGCTTTGCATGCCCGGTGTACTGTGGTATATTGTACACTACCTGGTCCAAGAGGTGGTAATGTTTTCTACTACTATGACTATTTCTACTGAATCTGATCAATACACTGAATCCTTAAAGAAGAAAAATTAAAGACATAGTGATCACCACCACCCAGGCAGGCAGCCAGTCACACATTGCATCGGTCAAGTGCAGTGCAGTCATAAAAAACCTGATGACACACACAACAACATAATAACATCCTTCCTAGTTCCACAGTTGCTGCCAACCATTGCCAAGTAATTTAAGTATCACAAATAAAATGTATGCCTCTGGACTGGAGGATGGCACATGTAGTACCATTACACAACAGTGGGCCAAGGGACGAACCGGGTAATTATCTTCCGGTAAATCTCACCTCCATAGTGTGCAAACTCATGGAAACTATACTAATGTAAAGAGTGGTGTCATACCTGGAGGACAATGGCCTCCAGGTTGTGAGGCAGCATGGGTTTGTTTCAGGGAAGTCTTGTCAAACCAACCTCATACAATAGTATGACTGGGTGACAGGTGAGCTGGCTAAGGGTCATGCGGTGGATGTTCTTTACTTGGACTTTAGCAAGGCCTTTGGTTCAGTGTCTTATGGGTGGCTTAGGGAAGCTAACTGGTATAGGGGTAGGGGCAAAATGATAAACTGGATTACAAGCTGGCTGAATGGCATGCTGCAATGGCTGGTGGTGAGAGGGAGCTCCTCAACTTCAAAGCGGTGATGGGCAGACTGGGTGGACCAAGCGGTCCTTATCTGCCATCAAATTCTATGTTTCTATGAGTGGGGTGCCACAGGCTCCTGTGTTGGGCCAGTATTGCTTGGGCTCTTCATCAGACATTGCACACATGGTGGTGAGCAAGGTAAATCTGCTTACTGACGACAGCAAAATTGGAGCAGTGGTGGATGGAGAGGAGGGATGGAAGTAGCTGCAGGGGGACCTACACCAGCTAGAGGAGTGGTCAGAAA
This sequence comes from Neoceratodus forsteri, assembly GCA_016271365.2. Taxonomy (NCBI): domain Eukaryota; kingdom Metazoa; phylum Chordata; order Ceratodontiformes; family Ceratodontidae; genus Neoceratodus; species Neoceratodus forsteri. Next base: position 835,316,425 of record CM028130.1, on the reverse strand, counting down.
GGTGGTAGCTGGGGTTCAATACAAAGAAGTGTAAAGTTATGCACTTTGGGGTGAATAACCCAAGGAGAAAATGCTGGCTGGGGGGGGGAGGTTAAGCTGGGGATCACTGAGGAGGAGAAGGACCTAGAAGTATTGATAACAGGGACCATGAACAACACGGTCCAGTGCAGGAGAGCGGCTGCAAAAGTGAACAAAATGCTGGGGTGCATAGCGAGGGGGTTTTCATCCAGGCAAAGAGAGGTGATCTTGCCCCTCTACAGGTCTCTGGTAAGGCTGCACTTGGAGTATTGTGTGCAGATTTGGAGGTCATACCTAAAGTGTGATATCGGGCTACTGGAGGGGGTGCAGAGGAAGGCAATAAAGATGATATGTGGAATGGAGGGGAGAGACTATGACAGTAGGCTGGGAGATCTGAATATGTACACCCTGGAGGACAGAAGGGACAGGGGAGACATGATAGAGACTTTCAAGTATCTGAGGGGAGTCAGTAAGGATGGGGCAGATGGGGTTTTTAAGTTAAGGAGGGGAAGGGTCACCAGGGAGAATGGGCTAAGAATACAGTGGGGAAGATTTAGGAAGTAAGTGAGAAGACACTATTTCACAGAGAGGGTGGTAGCAAAATGGAATGAATGCTCTACCGGAATGGGTGGTATCATGTAAATCTGTGAACAGCTTCAAAAGGGCATGGATCAGGGAACAGGGGATAGTGAGGGTGGAGGAGGTGGGGGTGGCAGTAGGATGACAAAGGGAAGGGGGTGAGGCAGCTGCGAACTAGGGGTGTTGGCTGCTCACTCGAGCAGACTTGGATAGACCAGGTGGTCTGTTTCTGCTGGCACATTCATATGTTCGTATAGTAATTTACTAATCTCAGCCCAGTTACTGTAAGTGCGATGTAACCAGGCTAGTATACCACGCACATACACAAACAATAAAGAAATTATATGAATTTTCAATTTAGTAGCATTTTTTCTGTGACGTAATTGCAGCCAAATATGAGGGACATGAGAAATATAAAAAGAGTATTCAGTTTCTGGGTTTCAGACATCTGCTAAGCCATGCACTGTATGCAAATTAAAACAATACAGTCAGGCTCAGGTGCTGAGGGCAAAAAAGTGACAAGTAGTAGTAGTAAGAACTGGAGTATGGACAAAAAGTGACAAGTAGTAGTTGTGACTCGTGAGGAAAAAAAGTGATAGTAGTAGTAGTAGTAGACAGCAGTACCCTACCTTCCAGATCAGATAGTGGTACCAGGTACCACCAAGGAAGTTTGTGACATGAAATGCAGTTGCTTGCTGTATTTGGACTCTGAACTCACTGAAGTTATTTTTGTTTTCTATTCTGTGCTGCTCATGTGATCATTCAAGTAATAGTGGCCTGGCCTAGTCCGTCCTGACTTGTTGCAGTTAATTGCTACCTCTTGTAGTAGTTCCTAGTCACAAAAGATTTTCACCACAGGCACAAATTCTTGAAAGTGTTTTGTGGATAGGGCCTGCTCAGAACAGTCAGTGTATGTTTTATTCAGGTATCATATTTGAAATTAAAGTAAGGAATGTTGACTTTGAGAAATGTGAGGCACTCAGCATTTTCTGGTGTCAAACAGGATCATTTGTCAGTAATGACATTACCAGCTGAACTAAACAATCGTTCTGAACAGATGCTAGTTGGAGGGCAATTCATGTACTTCATTGCAATGTTTACTAAAGCAGGCCACATCCTTTGTTTGGATTTCCAGTATTGCAAAGGATTAGCATTCCAGTTGATATTGGGCTGTGCCAGGTACATTTCAACAATGGTCTGTGCTGAGGTTGTGTTACAAGAGGCAGATGAAGAAGATGTTACAATTGCATCTTCTAAGTGACTCCAGAGACATGAAGCTGAACCAAGTTACTGTGGGACAGTGCTATGTTTGGCTGGTGGTGAAAAAGAAGATTTGGCTGCAGTAGCTGAGGAGGAAGAGGGGGAAAATGCTGCAACATGAGAGGATGGGCCACCTGATGTTGTGCTGTGTCGTGAAGAAGATTATGTACGTGGTGCTGCTGTTCTACTCTGTTCCATGACAGCAAGCACCTCGTCAATTATTTCTTGTTTATATATTTCAAAACAAGTATTATCATCACTTAATAGTTGCTTGATTTATATTGTAGGTCCAAGATTGTTGCTTTAATGTAGTACTCAGAATGAAGCATTTTACTTAGTTTGTCATCTTCTTCAACTTTTTAGCCATATGTCTCATTAGATCTCATTGTATCCTGGGGCAACCTGCAGGTGTCAGTAGCACCACTTGTAGCCTGTGTGATCATGGAACTGGCTTGCTTCTCTAACTTTTCCCTAATCAGATTCAATCTGAATTTTAACATTTTCATTAGGAGTATCACCTGGCTGAGAGTTGTTGTGTTTGCACTAACCTCCCTGGTGATTTTCTCAAAAGGCTGGAGCAGGAAAATAAGAAACTTCAGCATGGCCCACAGTGGTGGAGTAATAGAGGCATCTGCATCACCAATTTTATTTTCCAAGGTGTATTGCCTGACAGCTTTCTTTTGTTCCAGCAGCGTTTGGAACATATAAATGGTCGAATTCCATTGAGTAGAAATGTTTTGAATCAGTCTGTGCAAAGGTAAACTGTGCTCCTGCTGTATTTTTCAAACAAGTGACAGACTTTGCTTGAGTGCTGAAGCAGTACATATTCTGTTAGCAGTGCTAACAAGAGCCTTGATCTCCCCATCGTCATTGAGAAAACCGTGAACTATTTAAATTTAAGCAATGCACAAAGCAGCAGTTGTGAACAAAGCCCCTCTCCTCCTCCAAGGTCTTCCTTATTTTGGATCCATTATCTGCAACTATAAAGCCAACTGACAGTCCCTGTGAAGTGAGCCATTGCTGTATTGTTTTTTGGAGCTCTTCACTGATGTTGTATAAGGTATGTTCTGATGGAAAATAAAGCATTCTTAGAACAACAAACTGAGATGCTTCACTGTCCCCAGTCCTACGTGACTTATCAAAAAATATATCCAATGTGCTGTGACAGACATGAAGGGTTCAGGCTGACAGATTGTCCAGATATCTGTTGTGAGATGCACCACCCTCCCAACAGCATTGTACAAACCAGCGTCTTAATTTTTACATACAACATCATAAAGATCTGGAATCCCTGTTGTTAAAAGTATTTCCATTATGGTATACTATATTGAGGTTCGAGTACTCAAGCAGCTGCCTGAATCCTATATATTCAACCACATTATATGGTAGCAAATCAACAGCTATCATTTCTGAAATTGTTTTGTTATTGTAATAGAAACAGGGTGAGTCAAGCATATTTGGCTATATGCTCATATGTTTCTGAGATGGTAAGCTGTCTCCTTTAAGAAGGAGGGCTTTGAACACATGCTCACTTTCAGTAAAAGTAGGAGGAATCCTTTGAATGGGAGGAAGTGGTGGTGGAAGTGTTTCAGTAGTGCTGCGGGGGCTGCCACTGCTTTCATCTATGGGACTGACCCTTGAGTGTAGTGAGCTATCACTGTCATTTTCTCTTCGAGACTCACAACTGGATTTCTCAGTAATGTTATGACATCTGTCTCAATGTGTCTTTTCAGTGCTGAAGTCCCCAGTGCTCCTTTCTTTTTACCCCTGCTGATTGGCCATTTACAAATAGTGCATGTTTTCTTTTTTTGTACTTTCTATTTATTCGCTGACCTCCGGAACTCTCTCAGGCTGCTTCTACTGACCTACCATCACTCTACTGCCCTCCTGATGACCTGTCTCCTCAGAGGGAACTGTCTTCACCATCCTCTTGCCAGCAGACTCCATGGCTCTTAGCCCCCTCGGGTAGGGCCACCCCACTCTGTCACTTTATCTACAATCACATGTGCCAGCAGAGGTGGTGGAGGTACAGAGACATGAAGACAGGGCCTGGAATTGGGTGTGTGGTGAGGTGGCATGGAGGAGAGCTGCCACCTATCCAGGATCAGGGTTTTTCCTTGTGGTTCCCCCTAGGAGCATAAGCATGCAATAATGCCAGCATGGCTGTGCCGTAGGCATCCACCGCACTCCTCCTCCTAGCTGCTCCACACTAGGTGTGCCCCTGGTCTCTACTGGGGGTCACTGCTGAGCCAGAGACACCCTGGATCCCTCCCCAGGGAGTGGAGAGCAGTCCATCAGATGCTTAATCCTCTCCCTCCCCTGCCGACCCCTGGCTCCCAAGCTCATTTCCGAACTCAGGTCGCCAATGTGGCGAGAGGTGTGGCATCCAGCACCTCAGCCCTCAGCACAACTGAACCAGGTACAAATAGCACATGTTGCTATCAACTCACTGGAAGCACTAATGGAGAAGTATGACCAAACAAAAGATGATATTTTTTCATTTTTTTTCCCCAGGAATTCACAGCACCTGAGTCACCTTTTCAGGCCCCCTCCCCTTATTTTTCTTAGGCCTGTTCCTCTTGTGGCTTATTCCCACTGCCTCCCTCCACAGCCAAAACATTTCTGCCTGTTTCTTCCTCATCTGCAATTTCCATCCCCTCTAGTAAACCTTGTGCTGCCTGATTATTCTCTTCATCTTCATTTTTATTACCCTCGTCGGGTTCAACCTCAAAGAATCAGATGAGGGTGAGGGACTGGCAGTAGCATAGTATGCAATTGTTCCATACCGTTGGGTGCCTCTGTGGGTGGTACCCACCAAGCCTTTAGTTTTTTTAACTACTTAACTTTTATTTTTGTACTTGGGACTGATTATGATCTGAGCCATTCACTGTTTTTGGATTCAAGCATTCACTTGGAAGATGAAACCTTAGATATGCAAAAGCACTTTTTGGGGTTTGAGTTTGTTTTCCCTTTTCAGGCTGATTGCTGTCTTTTGCAGTGCCACTGCCTACCTGAGAAATAGAATGCGCCTCATCAACACTTTGATCCATTTATTATTAGTGTTCTAACCTGTAAAAAAAAAGATCCCTTTAACTAATGTGATGCCCTTCTGATGACTCCCAGCCACAGGCCATGGACAAATTTACTGTCATGACTCGTGACTGTACACAGCACATCGACAGCACAGCAGTCCACCACCACTTCCTTCCAAGATTACCTGACTAACTCCTACAGTACAGTTAGTTACTGTTAAGTGACCAAATTCAGCAACTGTTAAGTGTGACTTAGAATTGAATTGGAGATGCAGACATATCTAGTGCATAGCCGCACGCAGCACAGTCCCACAATGGGGGTTGGTTAATTCTTATGCATAATATAACACGGTATACTATAAAACTAATGATAATGAAGAATAATGGGGAATGATTGATGATGATGACACATGTGTACAGTAGTTGTACGTTACGTGCGTGGTAATGTAAACAGCTTGCTACGAGTCACAAAGTCAGATTATCCCCTGGGCCACCCACAGCCAGCAGCACAGGTGCATCAACTTGTATGTTGTTTGTCTGAACAGTATTTTTTTTAATACATGAAATCGCAAATGAATGTTAACAAGTGATCATGACTGGATGGCACAAGTCAAAGATTTATTTTGCCAGCCTGCTGCCCTTATCCTGTACATACAGCCACACTGAAGCTAGAAAAAAATTATTTGGGATTTCTGGGCCTATTAAATTTCTCATAGACCCCCTGCATCTCTCTCTCTCTCTCTCTCTCTCTCTCTCTCCTCTCTGAAAGGCACAAGTCAAAGATTTATTTTGCCAGCCTGCTGCCCTTGCCCTGTACACACAGCCACACTGAAACAAGGAAAAAAAAAATATTTGGGATTTCTGAGACTGTCACATTTCTCGTGGGCCCCCTGCAGTCTCTCTCTCTCTCTCCCCCAAACAAAATTGTGAATGAATGTTAACAAGTGATTGTGATTCGTGATTGGATGGAACAAGTTAAATATTTATTTTGCCAGCCTGCTGCCCTTACACTGTACACACACTGAAGCCAGGAAAAAAAAAATTATTTGGGATTTTCTGTAACTGTAAAATTTCTCTTGAGCTCAGTAGTCTCTCCCTCTCTCCTCTCTCCTCTGGATCTGTAATGGCACAAATCAAAGTTTTGCCAGCCTGCCCTTGCTCATGTACATAGCTACATTGTCTGAGGCAAAGAAAAGAAAAAAACTTTCATTTGGGCTTTTCTGTAATTGTAAAATTTCTCTTGGACCCAGTGAGTGTCTGACCTTGCTCATGTGCTCAGTCACACTGCCATACTGCCTGCTTTTGCTCCTCCCCAGCAGCCACCCAGGCCACCCACTATCTCCCCGACTCATCACCTTCCCCAAAGATCAGATTCCCCCCTTGCCCCAGTAAGTCTCCTTTCTCTCTCCTAGTTTCTCTTCTCTCCCCCTCCAAAAATGTATATTTTTTTTATATTCATGGTTTTTTTTTTTGGCAACTTCTTCTGGCAGCTGTCTACTGCAGTGAGTGAGCATGGTGCTCCTCTGACTGTCCTCCTCTCGTCTGGGCCATGTTGCACACTCAGCACAGTTATATACTGTGAGTGCGTCATGTGATGGTCTGTTGTCTGAATGGATGCTGCCGGACTCCTGTACATGGAGTGAGCATGCCGACAGCATCCCCATGGCAACAATACACAAAATGGCACTTCTACAGACCCAGAACTGGATGTCTGTTGCAAATCCCTTATTTATCCAGGTCCGTGGATTGCGGGTTCAGTCCAGAGGTGTGGATCTCCCATGGAACAGTCCACCCAGCCCTAACACTGTGTGACCCTGAGCAAGTTACTTAACCTCCCCAGTGCTCTAGGGTCACCTCTGGAAACAGGCCTTGGGCCTAGTGGGCCTTAACCCTTTCATCAAAGAATAAAAAAAATGTAACAGGCTGCAGCGCATGAAGACCTCTTAGCATATTATCACATACTACTAAGTAACTTAACCAACTTAACCTTAGGCATACCAACAAAGGCATTTAACTGACTAGAATGGAGCACTAAGTGAGTGGATATCTAGTTAGCTATAAGGACTACATATAGGATAGTGCATGGGAATGGTTGACAATAGGGCTATTCTTCCACCTCATTGGCACTATGACAGCGACCACCTCGAGCTGCACTCTCGAGGGAAAGCCCGTTATCAATGTGACCTCGATGAAGAAGCCCTGTTATCAACGTTCCCAATACACTATTCTGGTTACTGGAACAATTTAAATTTACATTCTTTGCGTTTTCATGCTTGAAATGTTTAGATTAACATTTAAACTTTTGAAAACTCATACAGCAACACCGAGGCAGCACAGCAATTCACAGAAAGTGACTTTGAAAGTACACGCCATTGCTGCTAACACTATCTGTACAGTCAAATGAATGAACCCTGTCAAATTGTGCTCAAGAACATGGTTTGTGATGCGCAGTACAGTGAGACTAATAGTTCTGCTGCTCTGTGATTGTCACTACATGTGTGACTACAAGGTTTGGAAAGCGATCGATTTCGGTGAAAACGGCGTTCCACCATACACTATAATACTGCAGTCATCTACAAGGTTATGCTTTGGAGAAGGGACACTGCCCTATTTGCAGGATCTTGGGGAGCTGCATGCTAAGCTGACAGTAACTAGGGAGGAAATATTCCAGCTGTGACTTCAACTTAGCCTGTGTCTCCATGCACCCCCTTCCTCAGAGGCCCACTGGCCCAGAGGGGTGGGGGATGTTGAGGAGGGGGAGGAGATGGGGTGACAGGGATAGTCACACAGCAGTCTGCTCTTCCCATGAGGTACTGCTGCCAAACTGCTTTGTTCCCCTGGAAGAGGCACAGTTGCATGACTCATACAGAGGTAACCATGGGTCAGTTGGTACTGATGGGAAGGGAGACATGGTGACATCTGGGGGCATGGTGGGGAAAAGTTAGCAAGGAGGATTCTAGTGATAGGAGACTCTGTTGTTAGAGGGGTGGAGAGGGTGGTAGGTAAATGGGGGAAGGGGGGTAAATGGGGTGGTCAGACACCTGCCTAGAGCATCGGCCATCTGATATTGGGAGAGGATAGGGTGAGATGGTGGAGGAGGAGGAAGATCAGGAATGCTGGTAGACCTTGGTACCAGCAATCTGGCAAATCAGCCTGTTAAGGCAGTGAAGAGGACTTCTACAGGTGGGGGATAGATAGAATAAATGCTCTGCTTTCTTAGCCTTTTCTGAGTTCCTTCCTGTCTGGGGTGGGGAGAATGGCAAGAACAGAGTAAGGAGGCAGAGAACAAACAATTCAACTGGTGTTTGATGCGGTGGTGTCAGAAACAGGGGCACCACCTTGTAGTTGATTAGGGGTTTTGTGGACAGAGGGCTCTTGAAGGTGATGATCTTCACCTGACAAGACAGGATACTAGTGCATTAGGGTAGAAGTTTGATCTCTTCATTTGCAGATGGTGAAACTAGCTGCAGGGGAGGCTGAGGCCTGGGATTCCACTGTGGAGGAAGGAACAGTGGGGAACCTAGACAGGATTCCCTTGGGGGATGGTATTCAGGTAATAGTAGATGGCAAGAACGAGTCTAGGGGAGAGGGCAGGATACATGCAATAGACATGAAAGGTAGGGGAAACACAAAACACTAAGGTTATTATAGAAAAGTGATGGTGGGAGCAAGTGAGTACCAACAGAGGTGTGGGTACATTTTTGGAGGTGGAGAGAAGAGAAACTAGGAGAGAGAAAGGAGACTTACTGGGGCGAGGGGGGGGAATCTGATCTTTGGGGGAAGGTGATGGGTCAGGGAGATAGTGGTGGCTTGGGTGGCTGCCGAGGAGGGAGCAAAAGCAGGCAGTATGGCAGTGTGACTGTGAACATGAGCAAGGGCAGGCAGGCAAAATCTTTTGACTTGTGCCATTCCAGAAGATCCAGAAGAGAGAGGGAGAGACTACTGGGGTCCCAATGCCTCTATGCCAGGAGACTGGATAATAAGATTAATGAGCTCCAAGCTTTGGCAACAGACAATGTGCTGGATTTAGTGGCTGTTACAGAAACCTGGATCAGTATAAACAATGACTGGGACATAGTGACTCCAGGCTATACCTTATATAGGCATGAGAGAGGGACGGGTAGAGGTGGAGGAGTGACCATCAACATCAGAGAAGAGATCGAGGCAGTAGAGAATGATATCACTGGAGGGAAAGGGGAGGTAGAATCATGGTGGGTTCTGCTCACAGAGTTGTCAGGTAGGGAGACTCGCATAGGAGTGGTTTATAGGCCAATGCCTCAGGGAGAAGAAAGAGATAAGGAACTGGGTGCTGAAGTAGGGAGGGGGCAGAAAAGGAAGAGGTTGTAAAAGTGGGAGATCTCAACCTGCCACACATTGTCTAGGACAGCCCAGTGGCCAGGAGTGCCAGAATCCCCCCTGACTGATGTCTTGTAGGACTGCATGTTGGTACAACAGGTCAGAGATTCCACTAGAGAGTCCTCCATTCTGGGTGCAGTACTCAACAACTTGTAAACAGTAAATGGAGTACGGGTCAGGGAACTTTTGGGTACAGTAACCACAATACTATATGGTTAGAGATGACTCTGGGCACCTGTAAGCCCTCATCTAAAGCTGATGTGGTAGACTTCAGGAGGGAAGATTGCAACCACATGAGGGAAATTGTGCTGGACACATTAGCTATAGTAGACAGCAACAGGGGAGTGGAGGAAAGATGGGGGTTAGAAAAAGGTCTGTTCTCGAGGCAACAAAAAACATGCATGTAACCCCCTTGTTACCTGGGGTTACTAGAATCCCAGTAAGGGAAGGCAGCTTGTGAAACTCCAGTTAAATGAGTTTCACACTGTCTCACTCTGTTCTCAGTCTCAGCTGAGACTGAGGGATGACATCACCAATAGAACTATAGCAGCTGCATGAGCCACATTGGAATCTGCAGCAAAGGGAGTTGGAATAGAATTTTGGGAGGTTTGAACAGTCTCTGTGGTTAGTTGGTGTTGGGATCTTGCTGTGAAAGCAGCACAGCAGCTCAATGTAGGCTCTAGGCGCCTCAGCCCTGACAGAGGGCTACTTTTAGGTAAAAAGTGTGTGTGTCTCCACCAAAAGAGAGACACAGAAGATAATTGAAGTGGTGGAGACCACTGTTTTCTGGTCTCAGTGCCCCCTCCCTCCGGGGATGGGGGCAGGAAAGGGTTTCCTGCAAATTCCTGGGGCAACCCCCCTAGTTCTGCTATTAATGGAAAAGCTGCCTATTTGTTCCAGAGTTTTTTTGGGAGAACAAGAAGGCTTGTGAGTTGCCTGTGGGGCATCTGCAACTGGAGGGTGAGCATCTGCTCTTCCTGAAAGGGCCTATGTTTTTCACCCTGGGACTTGTGTGACATGTGGGGACTGGACTACTGAAATAGTGGGAGGCCTAGAGTAATAGGCTTAGCCAAAGAGTAAAAGTAGGTTCAAGTCCAGTGCTTATTGGGAAACCAAAATGATATGTAGAGGAGATGTGACATACGTCTACCCAGGAATCTACATTGCAAGCTTTCAGTAAAGGAGTTGTTTAGTTTCCAGAGAAATGGCTGGGTATGGATTGTGGGAGCTAGAGGTGGGAGACCCCCCATCTTTAATGACCAGATCCACCTCAACGGATTTGCTCTGTGGATTTCTACTTTGCCTCAGGCAATTGGCCAGTGATGAGGGAAGTACCCAGATGTGGGATTGGAAGGAAAATTCCCTCTTGGAGTCGAAGGCTCTAGTGTGGTTTGGGGAGTTACAACAGGATAATTGGTTCATTTCCCAAAATGGACCATGGATTAAGTGGCTGGCGGGGGAGCCGCGCCCATGGGGAAAACCCAAGTAGTGTACAAGTCGGGCTGTGTACCCAAAGCTGTGTGCAAGTCCAGGCTGTGTGCCTGGTGGGTTCAGAGCCTGAGGCTGGAAATAGTGATGAAGTGTTCTATTGTCTCTAATCTGCATTACCAGGAATGTAGCCCGTGGGGGTCCGTCTATGCTTTGTTTGTTCAGCTTGGATGTGAATAAAAGCCACACTGAAGAATCCCATTCCTGGTTCTGGACATTACAGTTATTGCTTCCTGTGTTTGGATTTACTTGGGTGCCCTTGTGCAGAGTAGCCAAACCTAGGTCCCCTGTGCCGAGTAACCTCATCCTCCCTGAACCCAGTCCCCACCAGATACTGCTGTCAGCTTCAACAGCATGCCACCTGTCGTGTTGGCAAAAAGGCAGGGGTGAGGGGTTACATGCACAAGAACAGTTAGTAAGAGAAATAAGTGAAAGAGGCCAATTTGATTATCTCAAAGGGTCAGGGAGGCAGTGAGTGCCAAAAAGACGGCATTTATAAGGTACAAAGAAAAATGGGGATGAAGACTGGGAAAAGTACTAGGAGAAAACTAGAGAGGCCAAGAGTGCAGTCAGGTTTGCAAAGGCACACACAAAGCTACTTATTGCAGAGGGGGTCATGGGAAGGAAAAAACAGTTCTTTAGATATATAATAGAAAAAAGAAAGATGGGAGGGGGAATTGTCAGGTTAAAAGAGTGGAACAGGGTAATAGAGAAGGATGGGCAAAAAGTAATTGTTCTAAACAACTACTTTTGCTTAGTATTCCCTCTAGAGAATAAGGGGCTTTACTAGATAACAGCATGGATGCATCTAATAGAGGAGTCCTGAAAATGTAACTGCAGAAATTTACTGGCAAAAGAGTCAAACAAGGGGCTAGTAGCTCTGAATGTAAGCAAGGCACTGGGGCTGGATAGGATGCATCGGAGAGTGCTAAGGGAACTGGCACTGGTGTTAACCAAACCCGTTCTGGGGATATTCAAAATCTCTATGCAGCCAAGTCATGGGCCAACATGATATCAAAATTTATATGGAACAAACAGAAACCACAAATTTGTCTTTCTATATTAAAATGATCACTAGCTCAGGGTGGAACTAACCTGCCGGACCTTATAAAATATGCTGAGTCCGCCTTCTTAAAAATTCTTTTACTGTGGCTCTCAGACCGGTTTGACTCCCAATAGAAGAGGCTGGAATTCCATTTGAACGACATGTATGACATTAAAAAAATAATTTTTTCATCCTCAGGGAGAACTCCTCCTTTAAAAGACTTCACAGCCACCACCTCACAGGTCTTAAAAATATGGCTTAAAATGTGTGAAAAAGCACCATTTCAACTAATCTATGAATATTGTAAGTTAATTTCAGAGGCAGGCTTTTGTCCGTCCATAACGATTTCTTTCTCCCGCTGGCGCAGACTGGGATTGGAGCAGGTATTCCAGTTTTTGGGCCCAAACGGAATCTTATCATTTGAAGAAATAAAATCTAAATATAATCTCTCAAATGTTGATCAATTTAGATATTTCCAAATCAGAAACCATCTTCTATGAAATAGAATCATTCAGGTCAATTTGAAGCCTCCCTTCCCCCCTCTCTTAAAGCTACTCATTGACCACTCTCGGGGGCAACATTGGAACCATTTAGTTGGTAACTTATACAAAATGATGCAAGATCAATCAAAGGAATCAACAAACTCAATCTTAGAAAGTTGGAACAAGGACCTGGACCTAGCTGTGTCTCAGGAAGAATGGTTCCTTTCATCTCTGAGAGTGGTCAAAATCACTAGATCACACGTTAGGAGGGAATAGTCTTGGAAATGTAGATCAAGATTTTTCAGGTCACCGGCCACCCTGACTAAACACCTCCCAAGAGAATATGGGGTTTGTTGAAGGGAGTGTGGAGCAGAACTAGCTGATTTAGTATATATAATGTGGCTATGTCCATGTTTAATGCCTTTTTGGCTAAACATACAGAATGAAATTAGTGAGGGCCTTGGTGAATGTGTTGAGCTCACGGCTGAGATGGTGTTCATGGCTATCTACCTGGATCGCTCCCTCCCTTGGACAAAGACTCTGCTTCCCATTTTGCTGTTGGTGGCGAAAAAATCTTTGACAAGGAAATGGATGACGAAAGTTGTCCCAGGTATTCAAGAATGGAGACAAAGTGTGTATACTATATATCAGATGGAAAACATTACAGCGAAACTAAACAATCAAACTGAAAGTTTCGCTGCCCTATGGCGGAGATGGTCGGCCAACCAGGCGGGAGTGGATCCAGAGTTTTGTCCTTAGGGAGTAGGTTTTGGTGAGGAGAGGATATGAGAAGTGGAAGGGGTCATGGACTATACCAATTATACACAAGATAAGGGTTGTTCAGATGGTGTCTCAATTTGTAACCAATGTGAAAGATATACAAGTGCTATTTTATTGTATAATAACAAATCTGAAGTAATCATAGAAAATCACTAGTTTGTAAAATGTCTCCTGATGTATAAGTAAGGGAAATGTGAAAAAACTTCAATAAAAAATAAATAAATTAAAAAAAAGTCTCTATGCAGCAAGGGGTGCCCCTCCCAAAACCAACACCAAAGAACTGAGAAACAAGAGAAGGGGAAAAGACAAAGAAAAACAAGATGAACAAAGAAAAAATACTGGAAGGGGAACAAATGACAATGAGGAAGACAGCCAAAATCCAACAGTAAATGACCCAATCTTAAACATTTCCTTACAGCTCTTAATGACAGAATAGGTAGGGGCCCTAAGTAAGCACCTTACATTTGTCCCTAGTACAAACCTGGACTGTTTTCCCTAGAGGTGGACATATATAAACTATTAAAGAAAATCAATTAAAATTATACAATGGCAAGGAAAGAACCTTGGGCTCTGATTGGTCAGCGGCTTCCTCGAACAGTAATGTTATCCCAGTACAACATCACTGTATCAAGGTTCAGCAGCCACATGACCACCGAACAGACTCACAAATCACCCTACCACTCCACAGCATACTGGCACTATAAATGGATTTTACTACAAACTGCGACTGCCCCCCCCCCCACACACACATACACATGACACCCTCATCCGTCTTCCTTTTTTTTCAGAAAACAGAGGTACAGCTTCCCCAGTCAGCTTTTCTTCCTCACAAGAAGTGCTGGAAATAAAACTGCAAATGACTGTGTGATCAAGGATCGTGAAAACAACTCACAAACCTAACCACTGCCACAACTTCCATATTTCTTTCCCTCTCACCTCTTAATCTCCAATCCAGCACCACAAAAGTAACTAATGTATTCTGGCAAGCCTTCTCGATCCCTGTCTTGTCCACAACATGATCATGGCATGGCATGCACGTAATAACAGTGCTGCATTCTTCACTGACCTGACGAACATGCTTTCCAATGGCCACAATAAATGGAACAAAAAAAAAACTACCACAGAAACCAGAGACTCACACACAGACCTGTTTGTGTGTGTGGGGGTCAGAGCTGTCAGCAGGGACAAAGTCAGACGAGGGCAAGCAGAGACTCCAGCAACAGCACACTCCACCAACAGCACCACCTACAGGTTAAACCAGTAGCTACGGACTACTTTTTCAATTAATATACTTACTCCAGCAAAAAAATGAAATAAGAATACATTTTAAACTTAGTTTTTAACTTATTTCTTTTTATAGGAAATAACCCATTGTATAATAGCAATAATGCACTGCAGAGTGTCTGTCGTGCTGGAATAACATCACTTCTTGGGTGTTGAATGCACTCAGCCTGCTACCTCATTCCCAACCACTGAGGTGTGGTTATCCCAGCACAACACACACCCTGTCATGCATTATTGCTTAAATATAATTTCTGTGACTCTTAATTCTGATCCACCAAACAATACCAACATGGGGGGTTTTGACAAAAGAACCCACTACTACTGAATTTGAAAGCCCAGAGAACAATTTGGCCCAGCTATTGGAGGTTATGGGTCATAGTGAGATCACAGTGGATGGTAACTTAATACTTTTGGTGGTGGGAACATCAGACCTATACCCACCTGTTATTATTCTGACATTGACTCTCTAATTCATTTAATATTGAGTACAAAGGATTGACGTGAGCGGGACTGGCGATGTACATGTTCTTGATACAAATGGTGTTGAAATATTAGGAACTTGCATGATGTCCCACTATCACCTTCCCCCTTGCAACAAGATGGTGAAAAATCATACTGAAATCTCAATCACACAAACAGGGGGTATGACGATGCTTAGGGCTAAACACAATTTAGAGTAAAATGCCAGTTTTGCCCCAAGCAGAGACACCCTTCAGTCCAAGTCTTTCAGCAGCTGGTAAAACAGGATAGTGCTGGGATCACCTGCAGAGCAATCTTACTGTAACTTATCAGTACAAGAGAGAGAAGCTCTACAACACTACAACAGCTTCACAATATGCCACATACAGTCTAACCATAAAATCAGCTGATATGAAGATATGGTCATAGTGCAAAATACAAATATTTATGCAATAGGCATGGGCAGATAAACAGTGGAATAAATTCATTTATTCTCACTACCGTGGGATAAACGGTGGTTCTAATATTTATCCCACACCCTGTCATCAATCAACCACCATTTATCCCACACCCTGCTGTCAATCAACCATTTATCCTACACCCTGCCATCAATCATCACCCCCTCCTGCCGGCACTACTTACCATTACTTTCATTTTCTTTCTTACCTGCCCCCCTGCCACACCCCACACTCATCCCCTCAGCCACAACCTCTACAGCTATTTACATATTGCCAGCTTAAAAAATCCATCCCTACAAACCAGTACACTTACTTCAGGAAGTTTTTCCCCTTTTAAAATAGAAACATTTTGTCCTCTTCCTCCTTGCTGCACTCGATCATACACCTCACCACCTTCACTGTTTTATTTCTAGCATTAGTACCAGCATGACATCCCACCCAACCGTGCACACAAGCCAGAAATAAAAAAACTAAAAAAAGAAAACACTCCCCATTCCAGAATTATATTTCTCATCTTCAAAATAATAATTTAAAAACAAATGGCAATTCTCTGAAGCGCAGCTACTCAGTCATTCCAGAACTGCGAGTACCCTGGCACCAACCCTACCCTTGTCCTGCTCTAAAGCACTCACATTCACTGGATCCCTGACACCAACATGACGCTTACATACTACTCCTGCACACAGTAAAATGCAGGATCTAAAAACACTGTCAGTTTTAAATAGAACTGGCAAAACTACTATTAGAATCTACAGCCAGCCAGTGACCTCTCAAAAATGTAAATGCTTTCCAAGCTGTCACTGCTCTGCTTTTCTCACAGTTTCTCCCGATAAGCTTGCGTCGCCTCTCCCAAATCACTGAAGGCAGGTTCAACCAGATAAATCATCAATTATAACTAAATAAATAAAAAATTCTATAAATAAATAAATACAGCCAGGCAAATACATGGACACAACGGCTCTCTGTGACTCTCGCTAAGCGACAAACAGATCCACCATCTTTTTCAAACTATTCGTCCCACCCACTACAAATTTACGGGCAATCAACACTTAGGATGTTTATAAACAGTGCGCGCATGCAGAAGACACCGGAAAATAATCCTATTTTATTAAAAACGACAACAAAAAATACTAAACAAAAAAGAAATAAAAAGAAAAAAAATGAAAATAAATTACTGTAAGGGCCTATAGCATAAATCGCACATGTGATGGGCTTCAGTGGGATACATGATTTATTTGAACTTGCAGTGTGTGACCTCGGTACCTCACTCGAGAGGTCACACACTGCTCATTCAAATAAATCATGTATCCCACTGAAGCCCATCACATATCCCCTATTTATGCAACATAAGTAGCCAAACAAACCGTGGGATAAATTCATTTATTCTCACTGCCATGGGATAAACGGTGGTTCTATTATTTATCCCCACACCCTGCCATCACTCAGCCACTGTTTATCCCACACCTTGATGTCACTCACAGCACACAGCACCCTTCCTTGTCTGCTAGTCAGTCGTCACTACTTACTCACCAACTGTCCTGCCACAAACAGCACTTGCCCTTGACGCTCCCTGCCCCTCAAAGAGCTAGTCAGCGTTCAGCAACAAAAACAATGAATACACCATCCAACAATCTGGCACACCTCTTTTTTTGTATCTACCTTATTTTCTTCTCTCTCCTCCGAGTCCCTTCAACACAATACTCTCGCCCGATACAGAATCCGACTACATCGTCTCAATAAGTCAGTCCCTGCATCCTCACTCAGTAACACACTTACAATGTGAAAAAAAAAATAAAACTAACTAAAAATAAAAAAACGGCCACATAACTGGACACACTCACCCAGATAAGCAATTTTACGTTGTGACTACCGATCGCTGTCGCTAAGCGAGAAATGAACCGCCATCTTTTCAGAAACCTCTGGCCTGCCCACAAAGCACTAACAGCCAATAATAACAGGCGCTACTGCCCTATGGACGTAGACTCCATAGCAACATTGCACCCACCCCCAGCAACCACTTCCAAAGCATGCATTAACACACTGGGCACTACAATATAATCTGTACTATTTCGAATAAAAAAAATGCACAGAAAACTAAAAACAAAATAAAAACTACACAAAAAAAATCATCCCTGTTGCATAAATCAAATATGCAATGTGGACATCATGGAATACATGATTTATCCACATGCAAGCAGTTTGCCCTGGGACAGCTCACTCGTGGCTACACCACTCGTGAGGTTACCCGAGGGCAAACTGCTCTTGTGTGGCTAAATCATGTATTACACTCATCCCCATTGCATATCCCCTATGTACAAGAAATCCAGAACCAGTTGTCAGAACAGGACTGCTATACACCTCAATGTCTGTCAGTGTCTGTAGGGTGGGAGGGGGTGGGGGTAGAATTCTGCAAACATTATGGCCGATGAACACAAGTTACGTTCCTGATGCCTGTCAGTCTCTACAGGGTGGGTGTATGGTTGGAAACCTTAACGTCCCAGGTGTTTGCTGGTATTTTCATTCCAAATTTTCAACAGTGACTTTTTGGGACCCCACCTCATGAACAGTGGTGCTATCATTTCGTTATTCAATCTTGAAAGGTAATTTCACACAGCAACTGTGCCATTGGGAGCCACAGGTGTGGAAGCGCATTTCGGACAGGATGCAAAAAATGACAGATGTATTGTTCATGAGTCATGAGGTGTAAAAAAAATGGTAATGTTGAAAATCTGGAGAGAAAATAAGAAAAATTTGCAAACTTATGAGCATGCGTAGATACTGCGCAATTGCACGCCCATAATGCAGTCATTTTTGGGATTTTTTTTTTATCAAATTTTCAACATGGGCATTTTGGGACCTCTCTTCATGAACAGTGGCACTGTGATTTTGTTACTCTGTCCCGAAAGTTGATTTCGTACAGCGACAGAGCCTATTGTGTACCACAGGTGCGAAAACACATTTTGGGCAGGATGTGAAAATACTGTTCATAAGGATGTATGCAAAAATGGCAATGTTGAAAATCGGGAGTGAAAATATTAAAAATTCTCGGAGTTACGAGCATGCGTGGAAACTGTGCAACGTACGCTTGTGACATAGTCACTTTTTGGAATTTTTTCACCAAATTTTCATCATAGGGATTTTGGGGGCATCTGCTCATGAACAGTATCACTGTGACTTTCTTAATCTGTCCCGAACATTGATTTCCCTAAGCTATCATGCCATCATGTGCCACATGTACGAAAACACATTTTGGGCTGGATGTGAAAAATGACAGCTGTACTGTTCATAAGGAGGTGTGAAAAAATGGCAATGTTGAAAATCTGGACTGAAGATATTAAAAATTTTTGAAGTTACGAGCATGCGTGGAAACTGCGCAACACACACTCGTAACAGTCATTTTTTGGAATTTTTTTATTTATTTTTATTATTTATTTATTAAATTTTGGTGACCGGGTAGGCCCACTGAGCCCCGAAGGTCCCTTTTTCAGGGGTGACCCGGGATAACAATACAAGTTATGAAACTGAACAAGGACATAAAGAACATTTGAAACATTGTCAGTTACATCATGAGGTGGTAACAGGAAAACAGTGGATACAGGCATGGTTATCATCATGACACAGTTTAAATTGGTAGTACTTTGCTTATAGTTTATTCAGGAGGTAGCGTGTGACCCTTGGTGAGCAGACTGTTTGAGGCGGGTAGTAGGTAGGCTCCACTAGGAGAAGGTGAGTTGGAGAGAAGGAGAGTACGTTAGGAACCTTATGTACCATGGCAGTGGCATGCACTTGTGGTCAGCATATGAGACTTAAGCCTGGTGCGGAAGTTCATGAGTGAGGAGGAGGCCTGGACAGGGGAAGGGAGCTTATTCCATTGGCAGGATGCTTGGGAGGAAAAGGATCTACCGCCAGCATTTGTCCTTACCCTGAGGACTTCTAATAGTGTTCTATCTGAGGTCCTTAAGTTCCTTGGG
This sequence comes from Neoceratodus forsteri, assembly GCA_016271365.2. Taxonomy (NCBI): domain Eukaryota; kingdom Metazoa; phylum Chordata; order Ceratodontiformes; family Ceratodontidae; genus Neoceratodus; species Neoceratodus forsteri. Next base: position 835,297,213 of record CM028130.1, on the reverse strand, counting down.
TTGTGTTTGAGGGTTATGGTCCTGGCTACACTAGGCAGAGCGTGGGGTTTGAGAAGCTTGTAGGCCTGGACAAGCAAAGGGTATTGGAGGCAAGCGACCAAAGTGGGCCAACGGAGGTGGGCCAGAGTATCACAGTGGTGACGTCGTGGGTGGTCTAATGTAGCGAAGCGAGCTATTTTATTATATAGGGTTTGCATCCTGGTTATCTCTTGCTTTGCCATGCCCTGTATTATCGGGGCCTCAAAGGTCAGGTTGGGTAGAAAGACACTAGTAGCAATGGAGAGCCTGGCTTCAGGGATGAGCTGGTCCCTGACTTGGTACAAGGTGCCGAGTTTGTGATGTAGGGTCCTGGTGACCTGGTCCACGTGTTCCTTGTATGTGATATTCTGATCCAGCATGAGGCCTAAGTATTTAAAGGAAGGAACTACATTAATGGCTTTGCCAGAGAGTGTAGTTAAGCAGAGGGATGAGGACCTGTCAAATCCCAGGGATCTTGGCCCGAATAGCATTGCCTTGGTCTTGTCAGCATTGAGTACCATTCTGTTCTCACATAGCCAAGTCTCTTGGGATGTGAGATCCTTTTGGAGGAGAGGGCCTAGTGCAGCCATGTCACGTAGGGGTCAGAAGATGACAGTATCATCATCATACTGCACAACCGAGCTCTCCCCACAGTGGGTACGTAGGTCGTTGGTAAACAGGGAAAATAGGAGGGGGCCTAGTATTGACCCCTGAGGTACTCCCTGTTTTAGGGGTAGCAGTTCAGACATGACCCCTTTCCATGAGACCCTCTGTGCCCGGCCTGATAAGTAGCTCCCAAACCACTTGAGGGCATGATTGTCTAGGCCAACATTTTGCAGCTTATATAGGAGCAAGTTACATAGAAACATAGAAGTTGACGGCAGATAAGGACTGCAGGCCCATCCAGTCTGCCCATTTGTTTTTCTACCTTATAAATGTGCCATTGGCCTTTGTGGTCGACGAGGTCGAATGCCTTGGATAAGTCTATAAAGACTGCACCAGTGGGTATCCCTTTGTCCATTGCCCTGAGCACTTCATCCGTGAAGTTAATGAGGGCACTTTCAGTACCATGGTTTGTTCTAAATCCATGTTGGGAGGGAGCAATGAGCTGATGTGCTTCCAGGTAGTCCCTGAATTGATTGTAGATCTTTCTTGCACTTTAGCAAGTGTGCAGAGGAGGGAGATTGGCCTATAGTTGTTTAGTTTTCCCTGAGCCCCACTTTGTGGATAGGGACAACATTGGCATGTTTCCACTGGTCAGGGACTGCTCCGTTCCTCAGTGATCTGTTGAGGAGCATGGTTATGGTCCAGGATAAGGAGGTAGCTCCTGCTTTGAGTAGCCGAGGGTTGATACCATCAGATCCCCCTGACCCTTTAGGTTTCAGGTTCCTTAGGAGGGTTAGGACTTCAGTGCTTTTGGCCAGTCTCAGGTGAAAAGGGGGTCTTTCCATGTGAGGTGGTTCATCTAAAGGTAGGGGGCAGAGTCAGGAAGACTGGCATGTCGTGTAGGCCTCAAGATCTGAGAAGTGCCTGTTAAGGGCAGCCAATATTTGAGAAGAATCAGTTGTGAGCTGACCGTTAATCTCCATGGGGAAGGATTCAGGCATTTTGCTGCCCTTGATCAAATCATTAAGATGATTCCAAAATTGCTTGGGGTTGCCCAGGCTAGTTTTCTGGAGGTGTGTTATGTACTCTCTCTTAGCAAGTTTTATGGCTCTCTTGGCTTTGTTTCTTAGGGCTTTGTATTCCGCAAGATCAGCCAGTAGAGAGGAGAGCCTAAACTTTTTCCAGGCTTTTTCCTGAGTAGCCATTAGGGCTTTGAGGGAAGGAGAGATCCACTTGTAGCAGCTACCTTTAGCCCTCAGTCTCTTCATTGGAGCAAAGAGGTTGGCAGCTGTGGTTAGTTCATCCTGGAAGTATTGCAAAGCCTTGGTAAGAGTTGGGAGAAGATTTATAGGGTTCCGGTCCTGGCTACCTAGGTAGCGATTGTATTGTAGTTCTGAGAACTTGGAGAAGTCTCAGGCGGTGAGAATTCTAAGTTGGACCTTGGGTGGTCTGTTTTTCCATATGCAGAAGATCGGGGAATGGTCACTCAAGGAGTCTGCCATTGTGCCCGCACACTGTATATTAGTGGGGTTAGACACCAGAGCCCAGTCCAGGGTGGTGTGGTTCCCAGTTTTGTAATTGAGTCTGGTTAGTTCAGAGATGACCTGCATCAGACCTACTTCTTGGGTTAGGGACTTCGAGGCATGACCAGGGTCCTGGGCCCAGTTTATGTTGAAGTCACCCAAGATAAGTTGCTCCATTGTTACCTTGATAGCTGTCGCGTTTGTGATGGCTTCAAGGAATTTGAGGGCTGATTTTGGTAGGTGGTGGGCACAACCAATTGTTAGTTGTTTGCCATGCCCTAGGGTTATCCGGATGTATATGCTTTCTCCCACAGCAGTAAGATTAGTCTGCAGGGGTAGAGGTGACATGGAGAGGTCATCCTTAGCATAGATTAGAACCCCACCCCCTTTTTTGGATTCTCTGACCTTGCGGTAGCTATTGTAGCCCAGGACTTGTATCTCGTGGTCAAGGATGTGGGCTTTTAACCAGGTTTCTAAGATGGCTAGTACATCCAGTTTGTAGAGGTCCAGCCAGGCTTGGACTTCTTGTATTTTTGGTCTAAGGCTACATGTGTTCATGTGTGCTATCTTCAGACCCTTGGTAGCCACCCAGTGAGGGTCCTGGGGGGGGGATGCTACCAAGGTATTGGGGGAGTGTGGGCCAGAGTTAGGTTGGATATCTCCTGACAGGAGTAGTAGCACAACTAGTAACCTGAGCTGTTTAGTGCAGGGTATTGAGATGAGGTGTCTTCGACGCGTCCTGCTCATATGGTAAAGCAGGTCATAGCATACACCCTTTTTTACCATCTCATGCTCCGTTAAGAGAGTAGTCATACTTGAGATAGGGTTGCTGCTATGAAAGTTGTGTGGGGGGACATTGTGTAGATTGCTCACTGATTCAGGGTGGCAAGGGTCAATGAGCCTGTCCACCCAGAGTAGGATCAGTGAGTAGGTTATGGCAAGGAGTACACCCCTGTTAGGGGGAGGGACACCTTGGTTTCTAGCACACCAAGGAGAAAGGAAGGAACTATATGCTGTGTAAGGCATAATTATTAGATGATCTCTGCACAGAATAAGTTTGAGTAGTGTGCTCAGAGTCTATCTGACTTGGGTCTGAAGGGTGGGTGGCAGACGCTGGGGGCTTCCGGTTTTCTGCTGCAGAGCAGTCCCACGGTTAAGATTAAAGTTTGGCAGTTGTTAGGAAGTTGCCAGACTGTTTAGTAAAATGTAGGAGAACCTTAAACTACTACCTCACCTTATAACAGCACCAAGAATAGTTACTCAATGCCAGGCAGTCCCTGGCTAAAATTAAGGATTAGCAGTTATTTAGTTGTTGTCTAGACTGTAATACAAAATGTGGAGAAAAAACAAGACTTCTGCAACACTGTATTGAAGCATCTAGTTTTGACTTACTGTATAATAAGGTGTGGGAAAAAAAACCCTTAAACTACTGCAGCACTGTACAGGAGCAGTCGAGTATTATTTATCTAAGGCAGTCAGCACAAAATTCTAGTTTAGGCTGTTACAGATGAGAGACCTAGAATACTTACTCAATGGCAGGCAGTCCTTGGCTTAAAATTAAAGATTAGCAGTTATTTAGTTGTTATCTAAACTGTAATACAATAATGAGGAGAAAAACCTAGACTTCTGCAACACTGTATTGAAGCACCTAGTTTTGTCTGGCTGTATAATAAGGTGTGGAGAAAACCTTGAACTACTGCAGCACTGTATAGGAGCAGCGAGCATTATTTATCTGAGGCAGTCAGCACGGTATTCCTGTTTAGGCTGTTACAGATGAGAGAGAGACAAGAGCAAGTGCAGCATCCTCAACGAGAGACAGCAATACATTCAGTCAATTTTAGAGAGAGATTAGCAGCTAATGCAGCATCATTAGGGTGAGAAATCTTGGCTTAAGCACAGTAATACAGAGAGTTAGGGACAGGGGATGTTTTAGAAATAAGCCGTCATTCAGAATATTTCTAGTTAGAGCTGTATAGCAGGCAATCCCCCACTTGCTCTGTGAGGATTGGCTAAGATGTCCCTGTGGGCGTGGCACTCCCACATTTAATGGGAGGAGGGAACAGGGCGGGTGGGTGGAAGAAAACAAAAAGGCAACTTTGCTGGTCGTCCCCTGCTCCGGTGCAGGGGAGGTGAGGGCTTGGGGTTACGTGGGCGATCCGCAGGCTTCTGAGCCCAGATGTGGGGGGGAGCCCTCTTGCAGCGAGGTCTCGCTCGCTTCCCCAGCAGCTGATTCAACGAAGTCTTGGCTACTGATCCACGGGGGCTCCAGCAGGCCTTTATGTGTAGCCTGGGTTGGAGCGTCACCGTGGTCGGGTAGCCAATCAGGCGATCAAGCAAGGATTTCAAATTTGGTGTCCAAACTCGCTCCCTGTAGTCTGCGGAGTCCACGTTCTCGGGAGACCCAGGCGCTTTAGCCACAAGGCAAAGGAAAATGAGATTGTGGCAGGTAAGGCAAGTGTCTGAGGCTGAAGTCCAGAAATTAGTCCCGTAGAGAGAGTCACAGTAAACAAAAAGGCAACTTTGCTGGTCGTCCCCTGCTCCAGTGCAGGGGAGGTGAAGCATTGGGGTTGCGTGGGCGATCTTCACCAAATTTGCAACATAGGCCTTTTGGGAGCCCATCTCATGAACAGTGGCACTGTTGTTTCATTAACTGCTCCCGAAAGGTGATTCCACGCAGTGACTGCGAAATCACCTTTCAGGACTGAATAACAAAATGACAGTGACTGATTTCATGAGGTGGGGTCCCAAGAACCCCATGTTGAAAATCTGGAGCCAAAAGTCGAAAAAAATGGCTGAAATATCCACCTAAGTTGAAACCCACCTATTTATGCCATTATACAGCTTACTGGCATTTCTTCTGTTTGCGGTCAGCTTTCAAGAGTGCAGACATGTTCCCATTCCACCGAAGATCACAGTGCCAACTTCCAGAGGTAAGTATGGGGTGGGGAAGGGGGTGCACAAAGGGTGTGTGTGGGTTGGGGGAGGGGTGCCATAGACAACAAGGGACCATTTTCTTGTTTTGCTGGGGAAAAAAAACTTTGGGGGAAAGTTTTTGGTTTTTACAACTGACACCAAGACATTTGAGCACACTGGGTTGGGCTCCCAGTGAGCCACCTGTTTTTATTTTGGGGGGGACTGGAGCTGATGGGGATTAGGTACCCCATCAGCAAATAAAACGTGTCTGTGTTGGGGGGCCTGATGCCAGGGGACTGGTCACCCCCGTCGGCAGACAAATAAAACTTGGGGGGGGCATTATGCCGATGGGGACTGGGCACCCCATCAGCAAGCAAATTGAACTGGGAAGGGGGCATGCCGACTTGGGGATTGGGCACCCCCAAAGTCAGCTTTCTAGGAATTGCGAGAGGTAGATGGCGAGAGCCGCTGCCATGTTTATTGAAATGCTTCACCAGGAATGGCATGTAATGGAGGTGTGTAAGATCTGCCATTGCAATGACAAGCCTGTCTCTCATTGCAGCGGTGGATTTCTTTCAAATTGGTGGCACTCTCTGAAACTGCTGTCATCATCATCAGCATGCTCACTGGTTGGCGGATGAGGGACACACCGGCTAAAGCATTCCCTGGATTCGCCACAACACTGACACACCTTTGAAAGTGCTAGTACAGTGCTACTACCACAAAATGTTACTTGCGCATGCGCTCAAGCCAACATAAAAAGTTACCTTAGGGACACAATGATGTGATCAAGAAACTAAAGGGAATCATTTGGAAGAGTGCCTATGTTTGTTTGACAATTTATATTATTTCCCTATGTATGTGCATAAACCAAGGAGGTAGTAGGTCTCACTGTGTGTATGTCTCATAATAAGAAGCTGTTTACACCCATTGGCAACAAATATTTTTTGACTTTGCCATTCACAGTTTCTGTACATGACTTCTTTCGATGGGTAGTGCTGGAGTTTTTTCATTTCCTACAATTTGTTGATCTCCTAGCACACCCAGCCGTGGGGTGACTTTGTTTGCTATCTCTGATATTATGTGTCTGAGGTGTGTGACAGAAGTCCATTCTGAGTTTTACTGAATGGTTAAATGATAACCAGCTGAACATGTGATGCACATTTCACTGTGATCCCTGCATGGTGGAGTTTCTTGACATTAGACTGAAGCCATGTGATGGAGGGCCTGTTGTTTATTTTATTTATTTATTTATTTATAAGTTTTAGTCTTTGGTAACTGGATAAGGTTGTGGTGGAACCCTACAGAAAACCTGTTTCAGGGAATACATTGTTGAGGGTTAAGGTTGCACCCACTAGAAACCTGGTTGACAGCATCCCCTATGGACAGTTCATCTGTAGAGGAAGGAACTGCACTTATATACTGTACTTCAGTTAATATATTTTAGTCATAGGGCAACAGAAGGCCAAGTCCAATGGATGTTGCCCACACTGCTCAATGGAAGTTACCCTAGTTGCCCTCCAGTATAAAGGCATTCAATGCTTGTTTGGATTTTGCCAGGTTTGATACATTAACCAGATGCCCCGGGAACTGATTCCATAGTCTAATGATGGCCGTTGGGATAAATGTGTTTTTACAAAGTTCCGATTTTGGATAGGATTCTACTAGTTGACACTTATAGCCTCTGAGATCATATTTGATGTCCTTATAAACCAGATCCAGACCTGCACTTAAGACTGGGTCTCTTCTGATGACATTTTTGAGCAAGAAGCAGGAATGCTGCCATGCAGGTTCAGGGAGAGAGATTACTTTACAAAGATCATTGACAAAGCTTATTGTAAGGCAAAATAAAAAAAATAGAGAACTTCCAACACCGCAAAAAAAGGAAAATTTAAGTTAGTGAGTCCAAAATTATCTTTGTGGTTGATTACATCTAGGAGTCTAGCAGAATTAGAGGTGTAATTCGTAAGAGGTGGAACAACCTTAAATTTGACCCTGAACTTGTAACCCTGATGGGACCATTTCTGAGGTTCTGATACAGGAAAAGGAAGAGCATCTTAGACCTGGTGACATATAGTCACTACATAGCAAATGAGGGAAGCAAACCTCATCTCCAGAGGAGATTTCAGGAGTGCTGTTATTGGGTTCCATGTCATAATAGTGGTCGAGAAACAGCGATCGCTATTATGGCGAGTGTACATTGTTGAAAATTAATTTCAGCGATGCACACTGGCAGTGGACAGAAAAAAGGCACCCGAGACCTACAAGTCTCACTTTTAATGTGGGGGGCTGTGCCCCCGCACCCCCCCATACCCCCCTGCTTATGGATTCTCAACTCCAGGGGGGTGCATGTTGGGGGTAAAAAACTTGACAAAATACATGCTGCCATGCAGCAAAATAAACAAAACCCGCACCACACTAGAGTAGAACCCGGTACTCCATGCCTATGGTCATGGATTACCCTGTTGTTGTAGTATTTGAAAATTTGCTATTACAGGTATTACCTTCACACATCCTGATATAGACAAAACCTGCAACATCAACAGTCATGTAAATTGCAACCCCCCCTCACGTGATATACGTAGGGTGGTGTGACTGTATGTTGCTGTACGTAGGAAGGACCCAATGACAGCTACTGTACCTATAAGTACACAAAAACATATTAGGGCAATCCATTCAGAAGATATACAGATTGCACTAGGGCTGCATTTTAAAGATAAACATTGTTGTAACCCCAGAACCTTTAGATTTCAAGCTCTAGAACATATGCCTTACCACCAAGGGGAAAAAATAGATTGAAATCCCTTGATATAAAAGAGCTCTTCTAGATGCACAAACTAAACACCGTAACGCCAACAGGCCTGAATGAAATGTTTGCCTTAAGCTCTTTTCTTTAAGTGACTGGGACTTCCATCTATTGATTACTTTTTTGATATGGTAGATTGATGTTCATGTAATGATAGTCACACAAAAAACATTTTTTACCTTTCTCAAATACTGTGAATTTAACTGATGCTGCTTTATTTTGAGTTTTTTGGCAACACAACTTCAGTGGGAGTGGCATCTTTCTTTGACCATGGGTGCTAGTTATTCTTTCTGGTAATTCTTCAAAGTTTAAGTACAAAGTATATGTCTATAGGAATTTAAGGGCTATTGCCATCCATGGATCTATGACAGCCGGTCGACAATTTTGTTGTCGACCGACGTTACAGTGACTCATTGATGTCGGCATAAAGGGAATCACTCCAGACTGTGTTTTCTTCAGGAGGCTTGGCCCCCCGAACCCCCCATGCGGAGGGCACTGCCCCTGCAACACCAGCTACTAAATTAATCAACTCCAAGTCAGAGTTGGTTTGGGGAGGGGATGCAATACCCCCAGAAAGCAATGCCGGGGTCCCGCACTGACGCTACAGTGATCTGGCGCTGTTGTCGCTGTAGTGTTGGTCACTGTAAAGCTGTCGCCATAGTGACAGCATACTGCCATCTATCATTATGAATCCCCACTCCTCCTCATAATATAAGAAACAAAAAATTACAAATTCAAAAGTAAATTTAAAGCAAGGACATTTTATCCTTAATATTTTTCTGGAGACATGGTAGCCTTCTTTGACTTTGCAGAGTGCATTTCTTGGTGTATAATACTGGTCTCCCCTGTTGCCTTTCATTATGAATGAAAACATCTTAAACCAAGTATAATCTTGAATAAAGAACTTCTTAATGGTTGGAATTCCCCTTTTTTTGGCATATAAGGGGAGACTTAGTGTCTCAATAAAAAAGCAAAATTGTTTTGAATTATATGCTTTTGGTAAATTAATGATTGACTCCTAATAGTATTTGCACAATGTAAGTTAGATCAAAGATACCAACTTGGTAATTCTGTTCTCTCTTGCGAGCATGTGGGAGTGGGGATCAGGTTGTTTGCCAAATGATTTTTACAGACCTGCCATACACTGTTTTTATTTACATGTATAAACGGTTTATAATGTGACTAAGAGCACTTCAGGGCAAATACTTGAGGCACATAATTTATTACATAAGTGATGCTGTTTTAACACATTCTGAAGCTCACACATTTATGTATCTTTTTCTTATTCATGTATGCTAATTTTGACCTTTTGAATATTTATGTGTATTACTTTACAAGCATACATATGAGCACTAAGCACCACGCCCTGATAAAGCCTGTTTGAGGCAAATGTGCACAGGGTGTTTGCCATGGCTACTTCACTGTAATACATCTATTATTTTTCTACTGTTTTCCATCTGAGTGTAGCTGTTTTGGGAGGACTATATCCCGAGGTTCAATGTGGGGGAATAGCTCCTCCCACACCCCTTCAAAGACCAGCCTACAACAGCAGTTCTCCACCTAGCGCATTGTGCAACACCCACCATCCACCCCTGCCTCCTCCTCCTTCTCCAGTGCTCTACTCGCCCTTGAGGCTGGGCTTTCTATTCCCTACTCACTGCTCAGCTTACCTACCAAGGGCAGGAACAGAGTAAAGACAAAAGTAAACTACAGTTACACAAGCATTACTAACCCCATACTCTATTCACCCACATGTTGAACTTTTGTTTTTGTTACAGCGTACAGCACTTTTAACAGGTGCAGCTTCAGGAGTCCACTACAGTGCATCAACTTTTTCTTGTGTTTTCTTATTTGATGTCTTGCAGACTGCTTGTTGATACAACAGGTCAGGGATCCCCCTAGACATTCAGCCATTCTAGATGTGGTACTCACCAACTTGAAAAGAGTAGGCAGAATACAGGCTGGGGAACTACTGGATCCAGTGACCACAATACTATGTGGTTAGAGGGGGACACTGGGCACCTGTAAGCCCCCCATCTAAGGCTGATGTGCTAGACCTCAAGAGGGCAAATTTCAACCATATGTGGGAAAATTGGGCCAGACAGGTTAGATGATGAGAGAGCACCATGGGAGTGGAGGAAAGATGGGGGTTATACAAGTGGCCATTCTTGAGGCAACAAAAACATGCACGAGAACAATTATCAAGAGAAACCAGTATAGGGACCAAGCTGGTTCTTTCAAAGGGTCAGTTGTACCTCTCCACAATTCATACACCATTCTGGCAGAGCATGGTTCCTCTATGGAGGCACCCCGCAGTGGAGACCAAGGAGGATGCTGGGAACCTCCACAAAGGAGACCCACAGGAGGATGGCACAGGATCCCACAGGGTAAGTAAACAACTCCTGGTAGGGGTCTCAACTGTTGGGGGTAGAACTGGGGGAGGGAGGGGAGAGGGAGATGGTTTGCCTGCCCAGTGCTATAGCTTGGAGGGACAGGGAGTGAATCCTCAGGATCATGGGAGCAGCTGCACGGGGAAGGGAGCTGGATGTCATTGTCCACCTAGGGACAGATGACCTGGCTGGTAATGGGATCAGAGCAGTGCAGGGGGAGTTTGTGGAGTTGGGGAGGGGCCTTAGCAAAGTAGTACACACGGTAACCTTCTTGGAGGTGTTGCCAGTCTTAGCATGGGTGAGACTAGGGTGCTCTGCACCATGGGATTCAATCAGTGGTTGAAAAATTGGTGCAGAGCTCTGGGTTTTGACTTCATTAGAGACTGGGGATCCATCCTGGAGGGATGCAGGCCTATACTGGCAAGATGGTATGCATCTGTCCAGGAGGGGAACCAGGATCCTAGGTGATAGGTTTAAATGCTTCATTGGCAATCATTTTTAATTTTTTTGTAATTCATATTTTATTAATAATTTTCTTATACAAATTCAGGGGACAGAAAATTAGCACATACAATGCTAGTACATAGACTAATACATGAGCTGTCCCCATCCCCTTCCCCTCCCTCCCCCATACAGCAGCAAGGCACTTACTCAAGTACGAGATAAAATATGATATCACCAATAAAAGACACTGGATACACAGATTAATTTAGCAGCTCTAACCCTAATCAGAGTGTGAAGGGGATCCCAAATGTTCTTGTACCACTGCAATTTATTGTGGAGGCTCGCTGTAGCTTTCTCAGTATGTAAGTTAGCCAAAATTCCATTAACCCATTCTTGGTATGATGGGCCTACTGTGTCCCTCCAGTGCCGAAGCACAATTTTCTTAACTGATAGTGCAATCATGGAAATATGAAACCTTCTAATCATAACCTTAACAGAGGATAAATCCCCCAATAAGCAGATATCAGGAGTGAAGTATTCCTGTAAACCCAGTATGGGGTCTAGGTTATTGTGGATGGCCATCCTTAATAGCTTTATCTTAGGACATGACCAAAAGATGTGAAGGAGTGTGCCTTCTTCTTGACATCCTCTGGTACAGGCCCCCGAACTTATAAGACCCCATTTCTTTAATTTCACGGGAGTGTAATACATGTTATGCAATATATGAAATTGCATGAGGCGGAGTCTATCCAGTGAAACTTATTTATGACAAAACTTCCATAAAGCTGGCCAATTGGGAGTGTATTGAGGAAAAAAGGAAACCCAGTGCTTGGTAGGGCCTTCTGGCCGCCCGTATTTCCATTGATATAGGACACAATATATTTTGGAAATAGTACCTGGTGCCCCCAAGAAAGGGGAGAGGTCCGATACAAACCTGAAAGCGGGGGGATGGGGAGCTACATTACCAAATACTGTAGAAAGTAAATGTTTTAGTTGGGCCACCCTGAAGTAAAAAGTTAAGGGAATATTAAACTTATGGACGATGTTAGAGACTGAGAGCCATTCCCCTGCGTCATCCAGAAAAGTAGAGATTATCCAATCTCCTATCTGAGGTAACCATTTACGAGATAACTTATTTTTATTTATAGAGAAAGACGGGGAATTCCAAATAGACTGAGACAGATCCATTTCTGGGGAATACCGCAAAAATGAACAAAGCTGCGCGTGAACTCTGAGGGACGTTCGGATGATAGGGCAACTAATAGTGTCCGGAAGGGAAGCTAATTTTAGATGGAACAATGTCCGAGGATCAATGTTCATGGACTGAATAAAATCTAGCTCAATTTTGAGCCACACCGGTCTTGAATATTCCAGGCCCAGATTGACCCATCGCAAATATTTTGCAGTATGACTAGCCCAGTAATAAATTGCTAGATGGGGAATCCACAGCCCTCCATCTATTTTTTGAGCAGCTAATTTGTAATATGCTAGCCTTGCTTGTTTATTAGACCAGATAAAATTTGTGAAAGTTCCATGCATTCTCTGAAACCATGATAACGGTGTAAAGACGTTAAGAAGCAAGAGGGGATAAAATAAGCGAGGAAAAATGTTCATTTTAATGATATTAATGTGGCCCCAAAGGGAAAGAGGAAGTTTGGACCATCTACTGAGGTCCTGAACTATTGCTTGGGAGAGAGGCTCCAGGTTTTCCTTAAACCAGGAAGAAGAATTACGTGCCAAATTAATACCAAGATATTTAAGGACACGTGGGGACCAACCAAGACCAAGAGACAACAACTCATTTTTAAAAACCTTGTGATTAAGAGGGAAAATGGTAGATTTAGCTAAATTCAACTTGTAATTCTAGAGAGCGCTGAACTTGGTGATTTCCTGCAACATGACAGGAATTGAGGTCTTAGGATGGGATAAATGGAGAAGGAGATCATCAGCATAAGCAGTGATCTTCACCACCTGATTGCCAATTGGGATACCACTTATCTCCGGATTATTGAGAATGTTTTGAATAAGGGGTTCTAAGTATAAATTAAATAAGAGGGGAGAGAGGGGGCAGCCCTGCTGAGTACCAGAAAACAGAGGAAAGGGTTTGGAGAATGCTCCATTACCAGAAACTCTGGCAGATGGGGTTTGATATAGGGCTCTAATCCATTCAATAAATTTAGCCGGTAAGCCATATACTTTGAAAGCCTGAAACCGGAAATTCCAATTAACACGATCAAATGCTTTCTCAGCTTCCAAGGAGACTAGTCCCGCAGGAAAGGCAGCATCCCTGGACACCAAGACTACGTGTGAGAGAGTGCATAAATGGTCAGCTGATGAACGTCCCTTAATAAATCCCACCTGGGACATACCAATCAAGTCCGGGAGAACTCGTGTTATCCTATCAGCCAATATCTTAGAGAGAATTTTTACATCTTGGTTCAGTAAGGATATTGGTCTGTAGCTTTGCACTAATTCTGGATCTTTATCTGGCTTAGGGAGAAGTACAATCAGGGCCTCAAACAAATGCGTATCTATTTTGGCTCCAGAAAGAATGTGACAGTACAACCGGTGGAGGGCCGGCAATAGTTGTGGTCGAAAAGTTTTATAAAATAAGGCGGAGAACCCATCTGGACCTGGGACCTTGTCTGATGGCAGAGCTCCTATAACCTCTGAAATTTCCTCTAGGGATATTGGTGAGGATCGAAAATTCCCCTGCGATTCCGACAGAACAGGTAAAGAGGAATCCTTTAGATAGGCATCAAGCTCTTCTAAGGAAGGAGGGTTATCCATATCCCTGTATAGATTCTCGTAATAGGAAGCAAACTCCTGCACCACCTCAGAAGGGGATACCTTCAAGGATCCATCTACCTGGGCCCTAATTGGAGTATAAATCTGGCTGATTCTTGCTGCTTTAACCTTAAAGCTAGTAGAGACCCACTTTTCTCCTGATCGGTATAGTTTGCTTTAGTACAAATAATAGCTAATTCAGCTTTTTCCCTTAACAGGTCTAAATATTTATCTTTAGCTACCAAGAGCCTTCTCGTATCTTCTTTCAAGGCATCAGAGGATAACCTAGTTTCCAAAGACCTAATTAGAGATAATGAAGCTAATAATTCCGCCTCTCTGTTTTTTTTCCTTTTGGTGGCTAAACTAATAATAATCCCTTGCATATATGATTTGAAAGCACCCCACAAAATATCAGGAGCCGTGTCCTCAGGAGAGTTAGTAGAGAAAAAAAAATCAATCTGCTCCTTTATTAGGTCACAATATTTAGTATCTTTGAGTAATTGACCATTCAGTTTCCATCGGGTTTCTTTATGCGGAAGGTTAAGGAAGGCCAACTTAGAGGTTACCAAGGAATGATCAGATAGTGGACCTGGCTGGATCATTGGCAATCATTTAAACTAGCCAAGGGGGGAACTGAAAAAGAGCAGGAAAATCCCAGCCCCCCCAACAAAACAAGGAAGTTAGTGAGGTAAACACCAAATTAGAGAAGTCGATAGGGAGAAGGGCAGGGGTAAATGGAAAAAAAAGGCAAAGGCAGTAAGGACAGGAATGGGGCTAATAGGGGTAAGGCCATCAAAAAATGGAGGGCAGTGAGTACCAACACCCATAGTCTGGGTAACATACTCCCTGAACTAGTGGCTCTGATGGAAGAGGGATGACTGGATATTGTGGCAGTCACAGAAACATGGTACACAGAGAACCATGACTAGGGTGTCAATATACCAGAGTACACAATCTACAGGAGGGACAGGGAGGGTAGAAGAGGAGGAGGAGGAGTAGCTCTCTACATAAAGGAAGGGGATCAAAGCAACTAAACTAAAGGGTAAACAGGGAGGAGAGAAGGCACTGTGGATCACCCTGGAGACAGAAAATGGCACCACAATCTGCACAGGGGTTGTATACAGACCCCATCTCAGGGGGAGGAAATGGACAAGGAACTGACAGAAGGTATCCTTAGGATGGCAGAAGGAGGGAAGATTTTGTTGATGGGGTAACCTGAATATGCCAGATGTTAACTGCAGCACCTTTGCTGCAGCCACATCCAAGAGTAGAGTCATTCTCGATGCCCTACAGGGGACATACCTCAGACAGCTAGTGTTGGAACCCACTCAGGAGGGAGCAATCTTAGACCTGGTACTATCAAATAGGGATGGAGAGAGGGTCTCAGATTTAGAAGTGGGTAGCCATCTGGGAACAAGTGACCACCAAACAGTGTGGTTCACGATAAACACAGCCATAGAGTCAAGCCATACAAAAGTGAGGGTACTGGACTTTAGGAGGGCTGCCTTTGTCAAAATGGGAAAGTGCCTCAGAAAAGCACTAGCAAATGGATAAGAAGGAGGGGTGGAGGAACAATGGAGAAACATCAAAACTGCCATCACAGAGGCAACAAACCTTTGTGTGAAGCAAATAAATCAAAACAAAGGAAAAAAACACTATGGTTCTCAAAATAGGTGGCAAGGAAGGTTAGGGAGAAAAAGATAGCATTCAGGAAGTATAAGGAAACACAGAAGGAGCAGGACAGAGAACTGTACCAGTTAAAGCAGAAGGAAGTGGGGAAGGCAGACAGAATAGCAAAGGCCAAAATTGAGGAAAAGATAGCCAACTCAGTTAAGAAGGAGGATAAAAACCTTTAAATGTACATTAGGGAGTGAAGAAAAACCAAGGGAGGGATAGTGAGGCTTAATAAAGGGTAGGGGTGGTGGGCAGAGGGCAACAGTGAAAAAGCAGGGATACTAAATGAATACTTCTGCTCAGTATTCACTAAAGAAGAGGAGGGGGAGGTACCTAATCCAATCAATAGAAGCACTCTGGATAGGGGGGTCAATCACAGTCCATTCACAGAAAAAAGGGTTCTGAAAGAACTCTTAAAACTGAAAGTGGACAAAGCATTGGGACCTGACAGGATTCACCCCAGGATTCTAAAAGAACTAAAGAGAGAACTAGTGACTCCACTGACTATGATTTTTAACAAATCATAGGAGGATGAGGTGGTATCTGAGGACTGGAGGAGGGCAGATGTGATTCCCCTTCACAAAAGTGGGAGCAAAGCAAAGGCAGGAAACTACAGACCTGTTAGTTTGAATTCAGTGGAAGGGAAAATGATGGAATCACTTCTGAAATAAAGAATTGTTGAGTACCTAGAGGCCAGTGGGGCACAGGATCCAAGGCAGCATGGATTCACAGTGGGAAGGTCATGTCAGACGAATCTAATAGGTTTCTTTGATTGGGTGACTAAAGTAGTAGACCAGGAAGGGGCTGTGGACATGGCCTACCTAGACTTTAGCAAGGCATTTGACACAGTCCCACACAAAGATTAATAAACAAGCTAGCCAGCCTGGGAGTGGGTCCCAGGGTGGTAGCTTAGGTAAACAATTGGCTGGACAACAGGACACAGAGGGCAATAGTAAACAGAGTCCACTCCGAAGAAAGGGGGGTTACTAGCGGGATACTGTAGGGTTCAGTACTGGGACAGGTCCTTTTTAATGTCTTTACAAGTGACACTGCAGAGGGACTGGAAGGAAAAGTATGCCTCTTTGCAGACGACACAAAGATCTGCAACAGGGTTGATACACAAGGTGGGGTGGAAAAGACGAGAAGGGACTTGGCAAGGTTGGAGGAATGGTCAAAAATATGGCAGCTTAGATTCAATGCAAAGAAGTGCAAAGTAATGCACCTGGGAAACAAAAACCAAGGGGAAGAGTACACAATGGTGGGGGAGGTACTAACAACAACAAAAATGGAAAGGGACCTGGGGGTAGTCATATCACATCATCTAATTGTAAGCAAGCAATGTGAAAAGGCAGTAAGGAGGGCTGGGGGTATACTGGGATGTATTGGGAGAGGCATCACCAGTAGAAAACAGGAAGTTGTTATCCCTCTGTACAGACAGTTGGCGAGACCCCATCTGGAGTACTGCATGCAGTTCTGGAGACCCCATCTCTGCAAGGACATAGACAGGATGGAGGCAGTCCAGAGGAGAGCAACTAAAATGGTGCAGGGTCTGCACCAGGAGCCATATGAAGAGAGACTAAAGGAGCTTAATATGTATGCCCTCGAGGAAAGGAGGGAGAGGGGACAATGATAGAAACTTTAAGTTTCTCCAGGGAATCAACAAAGTCCAAGAGGGTAGCATCTTTCAGAAAAAGAGATGTGCATGAACAAGGGGGCACAATTTGAAGATAGAGGGGCGATGGCTCAGGGGCAACGTGAGGAAGTATTTTTTTCTTCATGGAGAGGGTGGTGGATGCACAGAACGGCCTTCCTGAGGAGGTAGTGGGGTCATAAACAGTGAGGGAACTCAAGAATGCATGGGACAGACATGAGGCAATTCTTGTGGGGGTTAGGAAGAAATAGGCTATTGGTTAACTAAGATATGCAGCTTATCAAATAGGTAGTGAAATGGGCAGACTGGGTGGACCAAGAGGTCCTTATCTGCCATCAAAGTCTAGGCTTCTATGTTTCCATGTCAGGGGGGCAGGGAGGACTAAGAAGCCTGCCTTTATATCATACAAAGAAAAGCCGGGGGATGAAGAATGGGATGAGTACCAGGAGGAAACTAGAGAGGCCAAGAGGGCAATCAGGATCGCAATGCACACACAAAGCTACATATTGTAGAGGGGGTCAAGGGAGGGCAAAACAGTTATTTAGATATATAACAGAAGAACAGAAGGAAAGGAGGGGGAATTATCAGGCTAATGGAGGGTGCAGGGTAATAGAGGAGGATGGGCAGAAAGCAATTGTGCTAAATGACTACTTCTGCTCAGTATTCACTAGAGAGAATGGTGAGTCCTTGCTGGAGATCAGCATAAAGGCATCTGATATAGGGTCCCAGAAATGAAACTGCAGAAATTTAGTGGAAAAAGAGTTGAAAAGGGGCTAGCAGCCATGAAAGTAAACAAGGCACTGGGGCCAGATGGGTGGCATCTGAAGGTGCTAAGAGAACTTGCATTGGTGTTAGCCAAACCCCTAGTGGGGCTATTCAACAGCTCTAGGTAGCAAGGTGTGGTTTCCAAGGACTGAATGATGGAGGATGTGGTTCTGCAGCATAAGGGAGGAGACACAGAGCAGTCGTGAAACTACAGACTGGTCAACCTTGTCTCCATGGTAGGGAAACTGAACTGATGGAGGCACTAGTCAAAGAAGATCTAGTGGAGTACCTGAAATAAATTAACTTCAGGATAGTAAACATCATGGATCTGTGACATGGAGGTCTTATCAGACCAACCTGATAGTATTCTTTAACTGAGTAACCAAGGTAGTTGATTATGGCCATGCTACAGATTTACTCTACTTTGACTTCAGCAAGGTGTTCAACTCGGTGGCACATCGAAGGCTGCTGAAGGAGATGGGGGACCATGGAAAAGCTAACGAAATAGTAAGGTAGGTAGAGAGCTGTTTGGTGGGGAGGCAGCAGAGAGTTGTGGTAAATGAGGTCAGATCAGAGGAAAGAAATGTCACTAGTGGAGTGCTATAGGAATCTGTTCTGGGTCCAGTCCTCTTCAAGGTGTTCATGGGAGAGAAAATCAAGGGCAGGCTGTGTCTAGTCACAGGTGATACTAAACTCAATGATAGGCCTGACAACATGGAGAGGATAAGGGAGTTTCAGAGATACCTGCAAAGGCTGGAAAATTGGTCTAAAGTCTAGCAGCTGAAATTCAGTGCCAAAAAGTGCTAAATTATGGACTTAGGGAACAAACCCCCCCAGAACAGAGCACTGAAGGGGGGGGGGGTTAAGCAGGACACAACGTCAGAGTAAATGGACCTAGGAGTCATCACTAGTGACTTCTTTAAACAAACCAGCAAATGTAACAAGGCCTTGAGCAAGGCTAACAGGATGCTGGAGTGCATCGGCAGAAGGCAGGAGGTACTGTTACCACTGTATAGGTCATTGGTGAGGCCATACCTGAGGTGCTGTGCCAATTTCTGGAGCCCCTGCTTAAAAAGGGACAGGACAGAACAAGCTAGAGAATGTACAAGGTACTGTTGGATGACCAAGATGATTCAGGGCCAGGAGGGCAGATCCTATGAGTATTGGCTAAAGGCACTCAAAACCAAGAGAAAGACAGGATATGATAGAGACCTTCATGTTCCTGAAAGGAATTACAAAGGGGATTGTGAGCAGCTGTTTACCAGGAACAGAGAAGAAAGCACAAGGGGCATGAGTGGAGGTTAATGGGGAGACGTTTGAAAGGATGTGAGAAAGTGTTATTTTACAGAAAGAGTGGTTGAGCCATGGAATGGTCTGCCAACAGAGGCGGTGGGGGCTGCAACTAAATGGCTTAAAACACCGCTGGGATATAATCAAGAGGATAGTAGCTGCTCAGGAAGAAGCAGGGGTAGGAAACATGGATAACAAAAGGGGGAATAGTGTAAGTGAAGACCCCACAGAGATAATAGATCATGGGGGTAAGATACAGTAATATGGTCAGAATGAGTGGACCATCAGTCATTTTCTGTTGTCATCATCTATGTTTCTGTGTTTGTATATATACCTGATGATAATGAAAGAAATACTCAAGTCCTTTAAAATACACAATTGCTTGTAAAACTGAATTTTATCTGCACAGAAGTTAAAATACAGACCATACTGTCTAATGACCCATCCCAAGGTAATATGTATACTACAAGTAACATGGGGGAACATCGATCTCTGGAGAACCCCACAGCCAACAGCAGCAGGATAAGATGAGAATTATGCCATAATGACCTGACAGGCAGAAAAGACTCAAACCATTTCAGAGCTGTTCTGGGGAGTCCCCCATATTCCTCCAGGCAACCTACCAAAAACCCATAATACACAATATCAAACATCGACAAGAGGTTAAGGACAACAGCAAAATAATTCTCACCTCTATCTCTCACCAGGAGCAGGTGATTAAAAACTTTAATGAGCACAATCTTCATATTGTGCTGAGGTTCAAAACCTGACTGTAATATAGAAACATAGACACATTGACATTATCAGCAGATATGGACCGCCAGGCCCATCCAGTCTGCCCGTAGGCCCTATACATTGTATGTGGCCACTGACCCTATGTAATCAATGGCTTTTTATCACCCCCTCCAAGGTTCCCTTGTGCCTGTCCCAGGCATGCTTAAACCCCTCCACTGTGCTTGCCCCCACTGCTTCCTGTGGCAGACTATTCCAAGCATCAACTACTCCTTCTGTGTAGAAAAACTTCCTCACATTACCTCTTAATCTACCCACCTCCAATTTCATATAGTGCCCCCTTATTCTAGTACTTTTTCTACTTTGGAAAAGGTACCACACATGCACCTTGTTTATGCTCTTGAAGTGCTTGAAAGTTTCAATCATGTTCCCCCAATCTCCTCTCCTCCAGTGAGTACATATTGAGGTCCTTTAGTCTCTCCTCATAGGTTTTGTGGTGCAAGCCCTGCACCATCTTTGTCGCCCTTCTCTGGATAGTCTCCACCTTGTTTATGTCCTTGCACAGGTGTGGCCTCAAGAAGTGCATGCAGTACTCCAGGTGAGGCATTACCAATGTTTTATACAATGGCATCACCACCTTCCACCTCCCTCTAGTGATACCCCTGCCTGTGTACCCCAGTATACTGGCCCTCAACCACCACCTTTGCACACTGCTTTGATACCTTAAGGTCATCAGAGATGATAACGCCTAGTTCCCTTTCCTCTTTGGTGACAGTCAGCTCCTCCTCCTCCCACAACCTGTAGCTCTCCCCATGGTTCCCTCTACCCAGGTGCATTATTTTGCACTTTTTTGCATTGAACCTCAGTTGCCACATCTCCAACCATCTTTCAAGCTTCTCCATTTCCCCCTTCATTTTCTGCACCCCTTCTGGAGTATCCACCCTGTTGCAAATCTTGGTGTCATCTGCAAACAAGCAGACCTTTCCTTCCAGACCCTCTGCAATGTCACTAATGAAGACATTGAACAGGAATGGTCCCAGTACTGATCCCTGCGGTACCTCGCTGGTCACCCCCTCTCCCTAGATTGTACCCCATTTACCACCACTCTCTGTCTCCTGTCTGTTAACCAGTTCCTAACCCAGTTCACCACCTTGTCTCTCATGCCCAAACTACCCATCTTGTTAACCAGCCTTCTATGTGGAATGGTGTCAAAGTCTTTGCTGAAATCTAGGTAGGCAATATCTACTGCCCCTCCCTGATTTACTTCCCTAGTCACCCAATCAAACAAATTTCTCAGATTCATTTGACATTACCTTCCTGCTGTAGATCCATGTTGCCTCAGATCCTGGGTACCCTTGGATTCCAGGTGTGCCACTATCCTTTCTTTCAGCAGTGTCTCCATGATCTTTCCCACCACTGAGGTGAGGCTGACTGGCCTGTAGTTCCCTGCCTCCTCCCTACTAATGCTTTTGTGCAGTGGGACCTCATTTGCTCTCTTCCAGTCCTCTGGAACCACACCTGTGTTGAGTGACTCTGTGAACAGGGCTGCCAGAGGTGCTGCCAGTTCCCTTCGCAGCTCCCTTAATATTCTCGGGTGGATGCCACCTTATCCACCTTCAGCTTTGTGAGTTCTTCCAGAACTCTCCCCCTGTGAATGGATTGGTGTCCACTTCCCTCCCCCATTGCCTCTGCTACCCATCTGTGGTCCTTGACCCTCCCCTTCCCCCTCCCTAGTGAATACTGAGCAGAAGTATTTGTTCAGTATTTCTGCCTCGTCCAGATCCCTCTCCTTACACTCTCCCTCCTCCCCTTTGAGCTTCACCTCCCCGGTTTTTTCTTCTTTCACTGATGTACCTATAAGACGCATTGTCCCCATTTTTCACAGACCATGCTAAACCCTCCTCAATCTACAGGAAGATCTGACAAAGCTAGGGCGGTTGTCCAGGATCTGGCTGCTTGGCTTCAATGCCAAGAAATGCAAAGTTATGCATATTGGAGTCAAGAATCCTAGGACAGAGTACTTCCTGTGTGGAGTCCGAGTATCTGCATCAGAGGAGGAGCTGGATCTAGGACTGATGATCACTAGAGACCTGAAGCACTCCATGCAGTGCAAGAAAGCAGCAGCACAGGCAAACAAAATGCTGAGATGCATATCTAGGGGGATCAGTAGAAGGAGAGAGGAGGTTATACTGCCCTTGTATGGGTCACTGGTAAGGCCGCATCTAGAGTATGGAGTTCGGTACTGGTGCCCACACCTTAAAAAGGACATTAACTTGCTGGAGAAGGTCCAGAGGAGGGCTACAAAAATGATTGCTGGTCAGCAGGGTAAGGCATACAATGAGAGGTTGAGGGCACTGAATATGTAATCCCTGGAAGACAGAAGAGAGAGAGGAGGGACATGACTGGGACATTCAGGTACTTGAAAGGGATAAATAAGGTTGATAAGAAGAGTCTCATTAAGCTGAGTGGCAACCATAACATGAGGGGGCACAGTCTTAAGCTGGAGGGTGGGAAGTTTAGGAGGGAGATCAGGAAGCACTTCTTCACAGACAGAGTGGTGGACACATGGAATGCGCTGCTAGAAGAGGTAATCTTGTTGAAGACTGTGGGCAGCTTTAAGAGAGGCTGGGACAGGTATGGGGGAGGGTAAGAGTCATGGATAGGGAGGATGGGAGGAGTGGGGAGAGGGGGCAGGGACAATAGTTCAAGCTATGAACCCTGCAGCACGAGCAGACTTGATATACCAAATGGCCTTCTTCTGCTGGCTTCTTCATATGTTCATATGTCTGTGCCTTAGCTCTCCTAACAGCTGTCCCTGCTTCCCTTAGACATTCAAAGTACACCTCCCTGTCCTCCTCCCTTTGGGTCCACTTAATATTTCCTGAAACTCAGTCTTTTAGCCCTGTCTTTGTCTCCCACCTCCTTAGAGAACCATTATGGTTTCCTTCTTCTTTTTCCTTTGGCCACTATCCTAATGCATTGGTTTGTTATCCCAACTATGGCTCGTTTCAGTTTCTTCCATTGTTCCTCCACCCCCTCTATTACCTCTCCCTTCCCCAAGACAGCTTGTATACATCTACCCATTTCACTGAAATCCGACCTACTAAAATCTAATATTTTTGCCCTTGTGTGGCATACTTGAGTCCATGTTGCCATGCTGAACCACACCCTGCAGTGGTCACTGGACCCCAGCTGTCCGTCAACCTGTATTTCTTCAACTCTGTTCCCATTGGTCCATACCAGGTCCAGAATCGACTTGTCCCTCATTGGTTCATGCACCAGCTGCCTTAGTCCAGCCTGCTGCAGGGATTCTAAGATGGCTATGCTTCTGGCTGAAGCAGCCATCTGGGTGGTCCAATCCACGTCTGACATATTGAAATCCCCCAGTAGCAGGATTGTGCCTTTAGATGCCATGTTGTGTATGACCTCCATTAGATCCCTGTCATCTTCCTCCCTCTGTGCGGGAGGTCTGTAGATTACCCCTGTGCATACTGCTGTTCCATTCCCTGGCTCCAGAGTGACCCACATTGCCTCGGCCTCCCCCTGTCTTCTCGGAACTTCTGGCCTTATACCATCTCTGATGTACAGGCCCCCACCCTTTTTGCCCTCTCTGTCTCTCCTGAACAGTGTATAGCCTGGTACATTGATATCCCAGCCATGATTAGCAGAGTACCACATCTCTGTTATTGCTACTATGTCAAGGTCTGCATCCACCAACAAGGCTTCCAGGTCTGGAACCTTATTTCCTATGCTACGGGAATTTGTTAACATGACCTTCCATGATTTATAGTCTGCCTTCCCTCTCTCCCTCTGCCCTTGTCCTCCCTTTCCAGCATCTTCTCCCCACCCCAGTTTCCTTTCCTAAGTGTTCCTCATGTATCACTTGTTATACACTCTTTGCCTACCTTCCTATCCCTTCCTGCTTCAGCTATATCTGTTGACAACTTATGTTCCTGCATGTTCCCATGGGGGGGGTGTTCCTAAGCCTCCTGCCCCTTCTGGATGTCCCCCCTTGGCTAGTTTAAATGCCTGCAGCTGAAGCATTTCAGCTTCTCACTAAGGACCATTGTACCCTTCTCGGACAGATGCAGGCCATCCTTAATGGTTCAGGGATGTCAAATTTCTCAAGGTGGGCCTCGAGCTGGTCACCACTACCTTCTGAATAATCTTCCCAGGAAAGGGTGGATTTGAGATCAGACTGTAGTTAGCCAGCATGTCTGTGTCTGACTATGGTGCCTTTAGGAGGTGCTTCAGCATGACCATCTTAAGAGCAACTAGGTTCACTCCATAAAGGAACACCCAACAATTCTGGCATACACTGGACTCCAGGACTCCTGGCAGGCTGCCAACAGCTGCAAGGCCCCAGCTCGTAATCACAGAGAGTGGGGCACAGTCCAGTGATCACCTCCAAACACCTCTTCTACTGAGACTAACTGAAACTCACTCCAGGGCATCAGAGGAACACTGCACCTTTTATTCTTGACACTGATAGACCCTAACAAGCCACCTAGAGAGAATCCTGTTCCAACAGAGGACAGTGTCTAAAAAGAACTAACCAACGAAATTATGTGCATCATCCCTGAATGAATAAATGTGTTGTTGTCAAAGGTAAAATGAAGTTTAATAGGATACAGTATAAAAGCTTTTAATGCCCAATTTTGCAAACACAGAGTTGCAGTTTGAAAAACTTCCTGACCTCTGCTGCTGAGAAGCACAGCTTGCATCCCAAAATACAGAAAAGATAAAATAAAATTTATTTTCACATATTGCATAGATCTTGTTTTATTTATTTATTTTTTTCACACTGGTCATTTTTTCTTATCATAAACTGCCAGGGAATATATATGTTTAGAGCCTGTCTTGCCCGCTCTGGATTATACCAACTGTCTCGTAATGACACATATATTTTGACAAGTGTGTCATTATGGGAAACTGTCATTTATGTATGTTGACCATTTTAAGTAGAGATCACTGCCCATGAGCATTTGGTTAGGTCCTAATAACCCTGTCCTCTAAATATCATGATGCACTTCATAACACTAACATGCTGCTCTGTCACTGTGAACAGTGGAAGTATAGTCTGTCATAGGTATGTTCAGTTTGTACAGCACCATGGACAGGGCCCTATCATTGAAGAAACCTTTTGGCATAGCTTACAAAAATATTCTTTACATACATGCACATACAGTAGAAATATACTTTATACAGTGGTGTCTAGTGTCAGGTTCCTTCTTGTCTTGTCTTGTCTTGTCATACCAACCAGGATCTTTAGTGACAAACTGGCAAGAATAAACAGAGCTATCACTTGCTAATTGATTAATTGCCTAATGTTTCCAAATATGGGGAGCTATGCACTAAAACGGGTGTGGGTACATTGGTCCCTTCCGGAAGTCAGTTCAAGCACATTTAGATCCCCTGCTGGGGTTGTCTGAGGCATTTTCTCCCAAAATCTGTATATTAGGTGATTATGCTAAGGTTCTGATTGGCAATCGGAGGCCACACATGACACAGATCTCAGCATGTGCGAAAAATATAATCCTTCGCCACTGGTTGGATAAGACCACACCTCAACTCATTGAATGGTATAGGGAAGTGCTGTTCACCTTACAAGCTGAAAACCTTATAGCCAAGCTCTTGGGCAGAGATAATAAACACCAAACTACATGGGAACTCCTATATGCCTTACTAATTGTGTGACTATAGGACTCTGTTTTCCCTGGTTGGATTCACCTAATCGACTGTGTGTTCTGATTTTTTTTTTTCCTTTTTTTTATGGACTTGATAGTCTAGATCTGGTGGAAGGGCTAGGGTTGGAAGGTTGGAGGGGTATGGGGTTATACACAATGTATGGTCAATTGCAGTTATGTATTTATTAACATACTAACATACTAAATTGCCAGCAGAATAGGCCTAATGGTCTTTCGTGTCTGCTCGTTTGGTCAGCCCCACCCTGGGAGCTGACCTTGCTGTCCCCCTCACCCTCTCTGGCTTCTCCCTTCCCAGTCCCGGATATTCTCGCTGCACTGGATTTTGCTTCCAGAACCCTTCCCCGGTACCTGTCCCACCCCCTCTTGAACCCCTCCACTCTCACTGCCTCCTTGCATATGTCTCCTGGTTGTAATTTCTGATTTCATGTGTTTGGCTCAGGTTGTTACTTATTCTTCAGTAAAAATGTTTCAATTTGAAAAAAATAAAACACGACGGACGGGGGTATGCAGAAAAGACACACAGCATGGCCCCACGGCCCGACCCTCAACACAAAACACCCTCCTGGTGCACTGCTGGATCCCAGCATCGGGACTCACTGCGAGCACACATGCTCACAACAGTGGAAAAGCACCACACTGTGGCAATACCCCCCAGCCACCATTCCCCTGTAGGTCGGCTTGTGCCACGGCCCATGGACTGGACCTCCCAACCCCCCCCCAACATCCTGGTTCCACCACAAATGTCCATCCGGGCACTCACCCATTCCTCCACCCCTGCGCTCTCTGGCTGACATGTGGGCAGGGCCAGCACAGGGAACATTGCCCTGGTCCCTCAGAGTCAGGCAGATGGGACCCATGGGGGCATGCAGTGGGTTATGGCAGGGTCTACCCTGGTGTACCCTACGCCACCCTCCACACCCATGTGGCCAGCACTACGCAGTTTAGTGAATACTGCATAGTGCTGGCACGCTCCGGAATGCCCCCAGCATGGTGCTGTCCGTGGATGTGGGGGATCAGGTGTGGTGGGTTTGTGCACCCCCTCTTTGAGCATGCTGCACGGGGGGTGCAATGGGTGTGGAGTGGCTATGTGCCGTAGATATGCAAGCATAGCCACTGCAACCCATTCGTTCATAGCACCTACTATGACTAGTGATCACTGAAGACATCATGTCAGTAGTGTCACAAGATAGCACAAGATTTGGGAACTTGACACATGGCACCACTGTATAAAGTAATCTCCTTTGCAGTCAGAATGCAGAGTTTCATACAGTTTATCCCACAAAAAAAGCCCTGCAATGATATAATCAGGCAATGATATATATGGAATTACCTTTTTTCGTACAGCTTTTTGGCCACCAGGGGCCTCCTCTGCCTGGTTCAGGCCATTCTTCCAGCACCCCCAGTCCCAACTGCCACCCCCTAACTGTTCCTCTGGAGGGGATCCACATGGAGAGGGATGTGAGGGTGCCAGCACTGTCATGATTGGCCACCAGCGCACAGATTTGCTCTGGTTTTCTCCCTGGCCTCCCTGCTCCCTGGTGCTCTGGTGCAGGACAAGCGTTCCCATGCATGTCACCTCAGATGCACATAGCAACCTCCTGTGGGGGAGACAAGCTCCATTGGCCCACTATAGAACCAGAGCCAGGGCATCTCCCTCCCCTGCTTGGGAGCCAGCCCCGTAGCTGCCTTATCAGATTCCTGGCTCCACTCCCAAACCCGGGTCATCGGCATGGAAGTGCATAGTACTTTCACTGGGCCATCAAGCAGCCCCATGTGAAATTCTTGAACTGGTTATTTAATCCAGAGTAAAATATCGGTAATGACATCATCAGTTTGTAAAAATTAAAAAATTCTGGTCAGCCCGGTGGCGCTGAGGGCTGAGGTGCTGGACGCCTTATTTCGCTCCACGCCGGCGACTCATGTTCGGGAACGAGCATGAGTCATCGGGGTTCGGCAGGGGTGGAGAAGGATGGAGCACCCGATGGCTGCTCTCCTTCTTCGGGGGGGATTCTGCAAGTTCCCACCACAATACCACCCCTAGGGAGCTTGGGTGAAAGGTGCAGTAAAGGAAGTAGCAAGAATGAGTGTCTGATGCCAGCAGGGGGCTGGAGCGAGAGGCATGTCTCAGTGTATCTCGTGGCTCCTTGTACCTCATTGCATGCTGGTGTCTAGGGGGTGGGGAGAAAACAGAGAAAAAGGAGATTGCACAGTGGCACCAGTAGACAGGTCTCGGGGACGGCACTCGGAAGCTCCAGTAAGTCCAGAGCAAGGTGCACACTCTAATCATGGTCACGGGGGAGATTTGGGGCCCCTCCACCCCACTGGGGGGCAATCCGGGCACCTAGATTCTATAGAGTGGGGCTCCCATCTGCGAGGACGATCCAGTGAAGGTTCTGGGGCAGGTCCACAATGAGATCCTGAAGAATGAGGTCACTGTGTGACAGGAGGATAAAAACAGTGGAAAAAAAAAAAAAATAACAAATTCTGGTGGGTCAGGAACATGAACCATTATGACTATAATATGCTTTTTAATTCATTATACAGTGATTAATTACCTGTAACTTTTGATCTTCAAAAGTATCTCCCTGTATAGAGCAACTCTCTTTGGTATTTGACCTGGAAACTGCTTAAAACTCTAAGACATCATCCCCTACTGACCACTAACTGGGATTTGCTGCTGTGTGGCTGAAACTGTCAACTATTATATTTAAGCAATAAGGCATGACAGGGCATTGGCTGTAATAGGTTTACTCCATGCTCAGGGGCATTGAAAGGCATGAGGTGAAGCCGAGTGCCTTCAGTCCCTGACTGTGGGGTAAACCTAGTACAACCAATATCCCTGAAGTGCCTTTGTAAGGTACTGCTGTATAGGTACTGCTGTATTATGCACTGTGTTTCAGTGCTTGATGGCCAAAGTTAGTGTATGAAAGGTTGAAAGTAAGGTTCATGAAAGGTTCAGAGTAACGTTCATAAAAAGTACAAGCCTTGTGGTCAGGAGCTAGTTGAAACTGACATTATTCTGACCTGATGCTGAGTATGTGATGAAAAGAATGTACCTGACATTAGTCTGACCTAATGTTGAGCACGTGATGGAAAGAACGTACTAAATTTGCAAGTCTTCAATAAGCTACTCAGTAGCTGTGTGTCTGTTTAATAGACTATTCATTAGCCCTATTCATTAGTTATCTGCATACCTTCCAATAGGCCATTCATTAGCTCTTAGCTCTATTCATTCACTCTCATTTGAATATTTGCATACCTTCTCTGGAAGCAGCCATCAGGCAGAGTGTAAAATGTATATAAATTGGCTGAATTAGCAGGGATTGACCTTAACATTGTTTTACTAGCCCTGAACCTAGTGCAAATTGGCCTGGGCTAGTGCAGCTAACCCTCTACTTGTCCGTCTTGACTAGTGCAGATTTTTCATGGCTGTTAATGAAGCTGAAAAGTCCCTACATTAGCAGGCTGTAGTCCTTTTGCTAATCTCCCTCAGTGTTCCAGGTGGCCTGGTGTGATTAGCAGCTCATTAAGAGCTGCAATTATCTGGCAGTTCAAGAGGGAGGTTCCAACAAAAGATTCGGTGTGAGTCGTTTAAGCAATTTATCCCTCCAGGGTGTGGGTACACTGGAGGATTTACCTCGGCTGGTGTGATTCGGTCTCGAGGTGCAGTCGAGTGACCGAACCATGCCAGTCGTGTTAAGTCCTCCAGTGTACCCCCACCCTGGAGGGATAAATTTATATTATACAATGGCAAATGTTGTTTCTTTAATGTTTTTTAACAATTTTCTAACTCACTGAGGTCCCTACGCTTCGAAAGAAGATGTCATTTTGTAAACAATTTAGCGCTGTGTTTTAGCGCAGCGGTGACAGGACATATCGCGGCAGTTTCGTTTGAAGTGAAAGCAACCGGATTAGCACGAGATAAGGTTAGTTGGCACTTTTTCCAGTGGGTACACTGGAGGATTTATCACGGTGGTAAATGTGCCAGCCAACCAATCAGGATGCAGTATTTGGGACATTGGATTTACCACATTGTATAATATCATTTAATTGTTAGCACAGTCAACTAGTGTGAATGCTGTGATCAAGGGTAGAGTGGTGAAGTCACTAGCTTCCAGTTTCCTGAACTTGTCTTTTATTTGTCCCACAATATTAAGACCAGGGTGCCTCATTTCCCAACCTTTTGAATGCCTGTATCCAATACTGCAGTGACAGAATGATATGATGTATACACGGTCTGCCCAGCCAGGTGATCTGTCCACTCTATACTTTCTCTGGACACCACTGCAGACTAGGCTCTGAAGTGGCCATCCACAGACCCATAGCTGTCATTACTAACTGGTGTAGGGGTTCACAGCTTCTCTTAATGGATCACAGCAGTCAATGCCATCAATGTAGTACCACCCAGAATGTCATTTCATCCTAAAAACAATGCTTTGGAGCATGTGTGATACAAAGCAAAACCTTAGTAAAATATATAATTTGAAAGGTTAAAATAGGTATTCCTGGTGTGCACAGATCATCCTATATAGAAAGAGAGGTAGTACAGCATCATGCCTGTATACTGCTCCCCTTTGACTGATAAAAGGAAACCGTTATGAGAAATCTGTTTTTGTTAGGGCAGAGCATGTTAAATCAATATTTTTGTGCCTGGTATATATAAACAGATATGTCAAACTTTCTTACATCCCAAGCCCATGCCTCTCAACTGTCACACATTATGAGGTATGTCACTCATTTTACCTCTCAGAAACCCTTTGTCTATCATGGGGAAGGTAATATTCCACATTCTCCACTGAGACTTTACAACAGAAATTCATAATAATCTATTATGCTCAGTTATCAAAAAACATTATGAACATTAGTGCACTGATAGCTATAGTGTTCTGAGCTGGCAGTGCCGTGTTAGACAATGTACCACATATTTTGTTAATTTGTCACACATCTTGTCACACATTTTGGTGAAGAAAGGTTGAGAGATATGCCCAAGCCCCCTGTGTTTGTTTAACTCTCTCCCAAAAAATCCTAGAACTTTCCCTGGCTCACTTCGCAGTGTAAGAAAACTTCCAGAAGTGCAGTTCTGGTTAATCACAGGGTGGGGGATGAGAGTGTCTTTCTCTACCTGATTCTGTACATTGCCCTGCAGGTCAGGGTGGGACTGTGGTGACGTGCATAATGAGGTCGGCTATTGTTTGTGCAGAGCTAGAACTGCCTGACTGAACATTTGCTATTATGGTATTCTCTGGTTTGACAGGGAGGGGGTGAAGAAAGAGGAAGCAAGGGGCACATGGTAAAAAAACAATGGGGGTACACACTGCATGTGATTGGACTGCAGTCTTTTTTTTTGCTGGGGCAGGAAGCAATGTGGAAGCAGGATAAATATGCAATAATCAGATTATTTCTTGGCTTGCATTTTTCCTGTATAACCGATCAAAATTGACCATTATTATTGTGGGCTAGTGCAACCATCTGTGGGCTAGTGCAACTTTTAATCAACTTGTCCGGGTGGCTAGTGCAAAAAAAAGTTAAGGGTGACCCCTGTGAATTAGCCAGAGTTGAGCTGCAAATTCTGACATCCTAAGAACCTGCTGTCAGCTTCCAGGAGAACGGGTAATATCCATGCTCTATTATCTTATAAACTATTGCCAGCTATATTTTTATTATAGTGCCTGTAATGCTAATGCCTATATGCTGAAATAAACCTCCTCCAGGTGAGGAAACAAGAACTCACTGTGCTGAGTGGCATTTATACTATTCTCAGTACTGGGATCCCAGAGTCATAAGTCCAAATGCTGCAAGAATCTTACACCTTATTGCTTATATAAAATGGGTCCAGAGGCAACACTTGAAAAACAAACTCTCTAAAAGTTTTCAAACCCACAAACACTAAAATAAAATGTTGCTAAATAATGTAAAATAGTCCCTTCTCAAATGTTTTTCCCCTTCCAGTCATCTGCCTTTCTTCATGTTCAGTACCCTATGTGATTGATTACCATGGAATAGAAGAATTCAAAGCTCTTCATTTTTCCGGTTGTAGAATGCCACCCCCACATGCACACAGAATGATAACATGGAATACATGAATTCAAAATTCTTCAGAGTTCCACTAGCATACACACACAGAGACACACACACACAGTCCTCAAGTGGAGCCAGAACCTCAGTTTTATCTGCTGCCAGGTAAGGAACACAGAGTTCTCTAGCAAACTGGTGGGGATAGGAGGGGGATTTTTCATGGTCAGTAAAGAAACACCAGCAATGGAAACTCTGAATAGTACTTGATTTTCTAAATTTGTGCATGTGTGTAAGTAGGTGCTCTTGAGTGAAAATAACATTAAATTATTTACCTACTTTAGAGAAGTTAATGGACTTTCATTTGTAGGACCTAGTTGAAGGTTTCTATATATGAGTAAAGGTTTGTGATAGAAATTAGGCAACACGTGGTTTATGAATTCTGTGAGTTGCCCCAGTTGACAGGGACTTGTTTTTAGCCATTGGTAGAGCTCTCGTAAGCCAATGGCTAGAACCAAGTCTCAGCCAATCAGGACAGAGGGATTTCCTTGCCCATTTCAGATTGTTCACTCCCAGATGTGAGTGGCATGGCCCCAAACATTATTATCTAGCTGTAGTACAGTCAACTTTGTTCACATCACATCTTCAAGAAACCAAAAAGTGAACAGTAATTCTCACATTACCAACAGGTTCATGACATGAATGTGTTCCTGGTTGGGGTGTGTGTGTGTTTGTGTGTGTGCAGTCACCTTGAGTCTGAAACCTTGGCTCCCCATCCCATGTACAATGAACAGCTATGTGCTGTAATGCCAGATCTTCATATCTTCTCCTTCTCCAATCTTTGTTCATTGGGCTGAAGGCACTAGGACTCCAAGGGAGCAAATGTTTTTGCAGGGCAATGATAACAGCATCAGCAGTGGGGCACACATGATACTGCAAGCCGGAATCAGTAACCATTGTTGATGCCCTAGCTAGATCAGGTCTTACAGCAAGAAGAGTGGTAAGAGCAAACAATGCACTTGTAGCAAAATAAAGAAAATGGATACAGCAAAGAACAGAAAGAGAAGAGCTTCCCTCCCTAAAATACCGTGCTTCTAAGGAGCAGACAGATTGTACGTAAAAAATTTATATAGGAAGTCCCAAGCCAGAGCCATTAGCCACAAAGCCTAAAGTGGAGGAGAAAAAATAAAGCATAGACTCCACACAACTGTCCTCTAAAATAGATGTTTTCAAGAATGTTATCCTGTACCCAAAGTGCAGATCGGTAATCTAAGGATGCCTAGGGCAATCTGCATGTGTCAAGCACAAAGGCAGTCAGTGTATATACAGTATTTGCATCCCCTTAAAATAGGGACATCTTGATGCTGGAGAGCAGGTTGTGCAATCCAACAAGTCCTATCTTCACAACACAGGAAACAATGAGATGATAGAGCACCAATAGACTTTGTCAGGGAAAAAAAGTATGCCTTGGTAATTTACAGGAGAAAAATTGTTTCTGGCACTTTGCCTTTGCTGCTGATGCTCCACTGGGAATGAAAAGATGAAAACTGGCCACCCCTTAATGTGGTAAGCAAGGATGCAAAATAAAAAAAAAATATGTTAAGAGAAAGAAAAGAGAAGAACATGACTGAGTGCAAACCTTGGTTGTTGAGAGGTCTATGAAATTTGACCAGCTAGAAAAACACAAAGACTATATGAAAAGGATCTAGTCTCTATTGACTACCCAAGGTGAGGTATAGATTCTAATTTTCATCTATACAGCAATTTTGCCTTAAATACCCAGGAGAAATAATAAACAATGTGCATGAAGAGTCACTGAGGCTGTATATTGCCAGAGAAGGCTTGCTAGATTTATATAGTACTACTAGTTTAAACAAGTTTTGGACAATGTCAAACATGTACACGTGTGGTGTAGTTGTTGAGGTCACCAACACAGAACAGCAGTTAAAATTAACAAATTAATAACATGAGTTATAATAGAGAGACCTGATGTTTTGTGGTTTTGGCCTCTTCTCCAGAACATTGGTGGTTACTTAAGATTTAATCCTGTTGCAAAGGTGCAACCCTTTTAGACTAACAATGCTCAACTATATTTCCTAATTTTTGTCACACGCTTATTTGGCCACTCCAGTATTCTTTTTCACTTGGGATTCTGTACTATTTCTTACTGATGCGGTGGCCTCCATGCTACGGTAGACCAATTAGTTTAACAAATATACTGGGCAAAATCATGGGAACTATGATTAATGACAAATGTAAATACTTAAAATAAAAAAAAACAGTGTTGACCCTAACCAGCACAGATTTGTTAAAAACAGGCCATGTATTATTAACTTATGTACCATTTATGAAAGGGTAAACAATAACATTGATAATAACATTCCAGTGGAGATACTGTTCCTTGACTTTCAGGAGATAATTGATACAGTACCACGTGGCATATTGATTAATAACATTGGAACGGGGGGCATTGCCAAATGGATTAAGAACTGGTTAACAAATAGAACCCAACAGGTGAGAATTAATGGTAACATGTCTACTACAGTAGAGGTTACTAGTGGAGTCCCCCAGAACTCTTTGTTGGGACCCAGCATTATTTTCATATCTCATCAGCGACATGCATAAGGATGTAACTAGATAGTGTGTCAGGTTTGCAGATGACACAAAGATAGGGGAGGCAATTGGACTTCTGGTGACATTGCTCACCAATATGGCTGCTTAGCTGTGAGCTCCAGCCTCGCAGACTTCATAATTCAACTTAATCAGGTGGGAACTGAGCTGTGGGACATTAACAATTTTCTCATCTCCTGGTTTACAAAGGAACTAGTGATCCCCAATGACATGCCACTTCACAGCCAGTGTGCTCTCATGGCTTTAGGACTTAAACCTGAGGACACCCCTCCCCCCACGATCCATTTTAGTCAAATTCTCAAATAACTCCTTCTCGGAAAGGCCTGGGAAAAACATAACCCTGTCAGCTTAAATAAAAATTTGAATCATGAAGTCCTCTAGCTTTCCGTTCAGGACCCTTGTGCCCTTTCTACTTAGGTCTAACCTGTCCAGTGCATATAGGTCCTTATTATCCCATGTCCCCTCCCAACCACCAATGTACCTGTACCCTTCTGATTCCAGACACCATCTAAGCCATTCATTAAATTCAGAAATCCTTACCTTCGTTGCCGTACTAGCCCCCAGGACCAGAAGTGCCTCTGAGAAGGCTTCAAATTTCCCTTCCACACTGCAGATTGTCCCAACATGCTTTGACGTATCCTACACCACCCCCACCTCACATCCAGCAAAGTCAGTTGTACCCAGATGCACTATGATGTGAGGTTCCCTCCTTCCTGTCCCATGCACCGCACCACTAGAGGTTCCACGCTCTGCCATCATCTCTGGCATCAGGAAAATTCCTCTTATGGTTTGGCCTATTGATCCCATCTCACCCCTTCACAATTGAATCCTCCAAGATCACCACCCTGCTCCCCTCATCTTAGACCCTCCCTCCTTTACCATCCCTCCCTTCTGTCCATAATGCTTCCCATTTCCACCTGCCATCTCCTTTCCCTCTGGTCCTTCTTGTACTCCCTCCTGTCCCTCTACATCCACTATTCCCTTCCACTCCTCTTGCACCACTCTCCCCCCATTGGCACTCCCATCCCTACCTTCTATTCCCCCTTGGCATGCCACTGACCCTTTTCTTCTGTCCCTCCTCCTCCTTATTCCCTCATTCTTCCATGCCCGTCACCCCTTCCCTGCACCACCTACCTTACCCCTCTCACCTGAACTCCCCTCCTCTCACCCCTTCTCCCTACGGACCTTTTCCGTCCACTCCCCACCCCTTTTTATCCTCACTATTGTCTCCTTGTGCTTCCTTTTCTCACTGATTGTATCTGAAAAGTCCCCCCATTAATTCCCTGCTTAATCTCAGCTCCTCTGGGCCTTAGCTTTTCTCACTTTTCTGGTCACCTCCTGGACCATCTTGCATATTCCTCCTGTCACCCTTCTCTGTCCTCCTATACCTCTGTTGCACCACTCGTTTTGCCCTCACCACCTCCGCAACCTCGCTGTTCAACTAGCATGGTTTTCTCACTCTGCTCCTCTTACTCTATGTCTTGGTGCAGGCGTCTGTTGCCTCTGTAATCCCCCGTTTAATAATATCCCATTTCTGCTCCGCATTCATCTCCTGCCTTATGCCCTCCAGTTTCCCTTTCAGTACTTTCTGCATCTTCCTAAAGTCTGCCTTCTTGAAGTTTACCACCCGGGTAACTGATTTCTCTGGCTCCCCGCACATCGTGATATTAAACCCCACCGTTTGGTGATCGCTGTCGGCTAGTGGGTCCTCCACCTTTATTTCCCTTACTGCCTCCCCATTCAACAATACCATATCTAAAGTGTTCTTTAGCCTAGTTGGTACACTAACCAACTGTGTCAGGAGACCCTCCTGGATTGCGTCCAGGAGCACTTGATCCCTAGCACTAGAGGTTACCAGAATGTTCCAGTCAACCCCCAACAAGTTGGAATCCCCCACGATGACCACCTTCCCCTTTTCTACATATCTTTCTGATTTGTCCTGCCAATTCCCTGTCCAGCTCCTCAGACTGGGATGGTGGCCTGTATACCACCCCAAACGTGTTTACTACCCCTTGAGTCTAGGAGCTGCAGTCAGATTGTCTCTGTTCTCCTTTCTTCCCCCTCGTCCCTTGTGCATTTGATCCCATCCTTCACATAGACAGCCACCCCCCCCCATGGTCCTTCCTGTATAATTTGCATCCTGGGATTGCCAGGTCCCAGTCCCAGTGCTCAGTTGCCCACATTTCTGTGACAGCTGCAATATCCACCCTCCACACTGCTAAGAGTGCCTGTAGCTCAGCTGATTTGTTTCCTACGCTTCTTGCATTCAATGAGACCACCCTCCACCCTGTCCACTTCCCTTCACTGGCCTCCATCTCCTCCCTTCTACTCCCTCCTTTTTTGGCCACCCCAAGTCCTTCTCTGCTAGCCTGGTGGTAGGCGGTGACTCCACTCTATCAGATCCCTGCCTAACTGCTGTCTACTTGCCACCCCCCATCTAGTTTAAATCCACCTTTGTCGCAATATGTCTCCCCAGTCTTTGCTTTAATACCTCCTTCCCCTCCCCACTCAGGTGCAGCCTATCCCTTGCAAACAGATTGGTATTATCCCAGGTACTGCCCCAGCCACCCACAACCCCATACCCCTTAGTTTGACACTATTCTACCAACCATGTGTTCAACTTCCTAATCCTCTCCTTTCTCACTGTGTTTGTGCAGGGTAATGGGAGCACCTCGGGGAAGGCCACAGGCTCCCCAGCTTCCTCGCACAACTTTCCAACTTCCTCAGTCCTCTCCCTTGTAACCTCCACTGTTTCCCCCAATAGGTCATTTTTTCCCCACATGTACCCCAATGTGTGGTTTCCTCCTACCCCTCCTTACACACCTTAGGATTGCCTGTCCTGCCTTGTCTGCCTTTAATCCTGGTATGGCCATCACCCATATTTAAGTGTGCCTCTCCTCCTTGCTGCCCCATCTGATCCCCTTGAGTATGGAGTCCCCCAACACCAGTACACCACCCTCCTCTTTCCTTGTGCATGTCACCACCCCACCAGGTTCTCATTTCTGGGGCCACTCAAGATGGTGCTTTTACCATGTGCCCCAGTGTCTTCCCCCCTGCCCCTCTCACTTGAGACCCCTTCCCCCTTCCTCATGTTTGACTGCCAACCTCCTTCCCCCTCTTCCTCCTCACCTCTCTGAGTATTATCCCTCCCCTGCCACACCTTGCTCAATCTGTGGTGTCATGGCCCACAGGGCCCAGAGATATGCCCTCTCAATATTGTTGTATGGGGCTATTAAAAAATGCATTTAGTATTTAATTTTTATTCTCCGAAGGGCTGAAATAAGAGGTGTTTTTACAGTCTTTTAGGTGGGAGTGGGGGTTGGGGGTTCCGAATCAATTGGTGTGTGGTGTGACTGAGACTGGGCTCACGATTGGCTTCGGGGCCGAGCTGAGCACCTGTAAAAACAGAGAGAGAGAGAGAGAGACAGACTCAACAGACAGTTGATTGGTGGTAACTGCCAGCCAGCAGCCAATCACATTCAAGGCGCGAAGAAATAGCTCATGTGGCAAACTGATTTGTTCATCGTCATCAGCATCGTTCATTTGAGTGCCATTCTCTGACCTGACAGTCGGTCATTCCATTTGAGTTGAGACGACTCAGGTGGCAGTGAAAGAGTGCGGTCGGTGTGTTCCTCCAGACCACAACACAAGAAGAAGACCGAAGTTCCTGGCTGCTTCCTGGTTTAAGAAAAAAACAGGTCAGTATACCACAGGGGAAGGAAGCAAGGCTAGGAAGCAGTTTTTTAATTGTACCCATTTGCGTTGCCACTCCATGCCAACCCATCCCCCCCTCCTCCCTGTATCAGAAGTACTACTGAACCAGGCCAAGCACGGCCCGCTGTAATACTCGCCTAAGTTCGGAATCTCACACACCCAACCCCGCTTTACTTAGTTTTCCTCCTGATTTATTCTATTTGCAAGGTTATATTTATTGACTGTATCACTATCTCAGCAGCCTGCCTCTCCCCAGTCAATGAGTCCGACTGAGTGGGGATGCAGAGGCAGGAATCACAGGGCTTCGAATTCTTCTGAAGCAGTAACCTGTGTCCTGAGTGAACCAGGTGAGAGAGAGAGAGAGAGAGAGAGAGAGAGGAAGGAGAGGGACAAACAAAGCCGAGATGGTGGTGTGGTGGTAGCCCCCAGACCCAGACCTTATAAGGTAGGCTTCACTACCACAGAAGTCTTTCCCCTTGAGTTCTGTGCGCACTAATGCTACTTATCCAGCTTCATGCTTATTTATAATAATAACAGTTGTATATGGTCTGGATTCATTCTTTAATTAAGAAAACGCCAGACGTGTCCCAGTAAAGACTATTTTACGCATAGAAAATCCATTTGGTAAGCACTGGGGATGGGGACCGTACGAGTGGTCATCGATGGCAAGTAGTGACCAGTGCCGGTGGAGCACATTGAAAAATTTGGTGGGGCTCAGAACTGTACAGACCATGGGCTGAAACAGTGCCACACCGGCTCTGCCCAGGACACAACAGAACAATTTGTTGTCTGGATTCTCCAGTACCAAAACGTTTAACTTCTGGTTTCCTTTTGTCCTCCATGACTGTACACCAGCATCATTCTCTTAATACTGTCTGCTGCTCCACTTATTGTACCAAAGAATGTGATGAGAGCACCCACAAAAATCGGAGTGCACAGTACTCTTTGCTCCGCTGATTGAATTTTTGGGGGGAGGTCACTAAAACATGCCAGCATGGCCCATGCTGGCATGTTTTAATGAAATAATCAAATATCAGTTACATATAAAATAATGTCATTTCTAATAATTGTTTTCCTACTTATGCTTTTTATCCTTAGCAGTCTACACATCCCACGCTTAGGGGCATTTTGAAACTGGGTCAGCTATGTGCCCTCAGTACAGACACTCATTTATTCAAGTACTTTTTAGTGATGCTGTAGAATGAATTTGTGAGGAAGTGTGCCCTGGAAAGTTTAAATTCATTTGCTGTGTATTTCTCGCTTGTCATCATCACCAAGTTAATAAGTTACAGCTTCTCTTTACCTTGTATCTTTTAACTAATCAATAACAATGTTTTTCTTGGTGTTTAAAAATATCTTTTTATTCACTCTGCTGCCCTTGTAATTCAAATCTTTTAAGGCCCCGTATCAAAGGTATAAGGGATAACAAAGTTATCTGTACAGTTTCCTGTGACCTTGAGAAACTTCACGAGTGGCAAAGGAAGCACACGTGAGGGTTGTTTAGTGGTCACAAGCAACAGTACAAATAACTTTGTTATCCCACAGACGCCCTTGCATATTTGATTTAAACAACAGGATTTTTGTGGGGGGTGCAGTTTTGTTATATTTTCTTTTTCCTTAAGTTCCTTCCCTGTTTTTTTCTGTGCCTGGTTGCTGTGTTTGGTTTTAGGTGATGTCACAGTGTACTCACTGATGGGTGGAGTGAGTAGGTGACATCACGGCACACTCACTGACTGGTGGAGTGATTGGATTTTTAAAAGTGTGAAGGAGACATAGCAGTCCTGTTTAGCAAGTGGTGCTGGTCAGATGTTAGGGTACAGAGTAAGAAAGCTTGTCTCGTCTGTAGTACTTGAATTATAAAAGGTATATTTAATTTTGTCTTTCGTGCTGGACTCTGAAGCTGAAACAGGGTGGTGAAGTGGGAGAATGAGACCGTGGGAGGGAGTGGAGTGGGGGGGCTGGGGGGTGGACGTGTTGTGAGTAGCCGAGAAAGGGGAAAATGGCTTTTTCCTTAGAAAGTGTTTGAATTTAAAATTTAGTCCCAGTTTGGCGGGGTAGTTAGAGTGTGCATTTGTGAGAGTGTAGGACCATGATAGCTTGGGTTGTAAGCGCACTGTGAGAAGGTGCAAGTGACACTGGGAGGTAGTACAGTACTGCCGAGTGGGCTGCACAAGTGGTGGTGGTGAGTTATGTAGTCACTGTGTGAATAAATGGGTGATGACATAATCACTATTGGAATAACTTGAAGTTATTCTCATAGTGATTACCTCATCACCCATTTATCCACACAGTGATTCAGATAACTGGAGTTATCTACCACTTTTTATCCTGACACCTGTTGCATAAATATTGATAGCATTAGGGACAGCTGTAATGCTAAACAGGGATGAGTGCCTGCAGTTGTACTGAGTTTAATACAGGAGTCTACAATAGATATTTTCATCTCCAGTTTTTATCAGTGGTGGCTCTACACCAGGGCCCACCAGGGCATGTGCCCTGGTAAAAAAATGTTGTGCCCCAGTTGGTGCCCCTTACAGTGCAGGGCTTCCCCCATAGTAACAATATATCAGTGCCCTGGCTGCCATCTGTTGTGCCCCAGCTGTGCCCTGGTAACGATTTGTGGCTAGAGCCGCTGCTAGTTTTTATGGAGAGGGGAGCTGTGGCTTGTACATTAAAGGAGATCAGTCAGCACAAAAAGAACACGCTCAAGTGTGAGGCTGGCCCCATTGTGCAATTTTTTTATGTGCAAAACATTTTTGTTTACTTACTGTTTACTGTAGCATAGTAGACTATCAAACTAATTTTGTTTAGTTCTAGGTTTGCATCTTCTGTTACTACAAATTCCAGAATTCATTGCAGCTATCAGAACAGTAGGCAGCAGTGGGAGATTCAAAAGCCTGTAGTGCATGTTAAAGCTTCTGTTTAATTTCCACTTAGATAATTTCTGGTTCTGTTTTTCTCCGGTGCTAATTACGGCCCTCCGTGACTGTACATGACCCAGGAGGATGACAGGACCAGCAAACAAAAGACCAAAAGTTATGTAAACTCTAACATACAATGAGGCTAATGAATTCTCACTGCTCATACTGTTCTGGGGCCAGCTGCATGAGCCTCTAGGATTTGTAGTAAGAGAAAATGTCATCCTAGAAGTAAATATATTAGTCTGATACAACATACTATGTTGCAGTAAACAGTAAGTAGCAAACTTAAAATGTTTTTGCACACAGAGTGCACATTGTGACCAGCTACCACAAATCTTACAATGTGG
This sequence comes from Neoceratodus forsteri, assembly GCA_016271365.2. Lineage (NCBI taxonomy): Eukaryota > Metazoa > Chordata > Ceratodontiformes > Ceratodontidae > Neoceratodus > Neoceratodus forsteri. The sequence goes on along the minus strand of CM028130.1, from coordinate 835,256,281 downwards.
TCCTTGTCCCCACCTGCTGGAATCCACTCTGGCCTCTAAATTGCAATAACAAATTGCTGATCTTCTCAATCCACAGAACCAGTTCCATGCCACATGGCAACTGGCACAGTCCCACTTCTCACACTTCCTTGGCTGGCCTCCATTTGAACTGATTTACACAAATCTCATTGCGTGTGTGTGCTCAGACTGTGTGAATTTTTCTCAGTTGTTGGCCTGACAAACAGATAAGAGGGGTCTGTGCCAGTTGCCGTGGGTGGGGTTCTGAGTGGCTATTTGTCACTGGACACCACCATTTTCACTAAAAATACCAACAGCTTAATGTGGTTCAAGGTCAGTTGGCATTCATCTGTATCCCCCTCCCCCGGGTCGTGCCTGAAAATAGGCAGGATTTGTCTAGTGCACTTACCCGGTCAACAAAAGCTAAATAAAATAAATAAATAAATTTTGCCACATGCAGCCGAACAGGTTGACCTCAGTCCTTACTTAACATAACCTGGTTTTCACAACACCACCATTTAAATTAAATTCTTACAAAATTTCTTTCTAAAAACAAAATGTCACTATCCACAGACTGAACAAAGACAGAAACAAAAGTATCAATGTATGCTCTATCATTATCATGGCATTTAGCATGTTGGGAAGCAGCTTCTTGGCCTGTTAAAAAGTCACCAACATGCACCATTTGACCTCAATTTTTCAAAATGTTCCTGGGGGAGCATGCCCCCAGACACCCCTAGAGAGGTTAGGATTTTGTGCCACTCTAAATTTTCTGGATGCATGACACCCCTGCTCAGTCTCTCCACTAGTAATGCCCCTCACTCCCTCCTCTTTGTGAGTGCTGTTTCTTGTGCAATCTTCTCCTGCATCGTCTTTCCCATGTGTTGCTAATAAAGCAAACATGTTCCTTATCCCCTTTGCCTTGCTATGTGTTTCTCCTCCCTCCTACCTACTGCTGCTCCTCTTTTCTAGCTCCTACTAGAGTCCACCCTTCATTAGCTGGCTTCCTGGCTGGTTGCCCCTCCCTTGACCCTCTTCCTTCTCTGTGGTGCCCCACAATACTCTCAGATGTCAGTCCTCCCTATCGATGCAATCCTCCCCATATCCCTCAACCTCCCCAGCTCCTGCCAAGCCACTGAACCTCTGCCTTGAGCCTCCTTAGCCTGTGGCATATTGGGTACCCTCCAACCTCCACAGTATGTTCATCCACATTGCTGCCCCACAGCCATTGCACCCTACAATCCTACAAATGGTCCACATCACCTATACAGCCTCTCCACACTAACTCTCCCTACAGCAAGTAGAATTAACTAATCCTTGCCCAGCATCTAACAGAAATTTTAATCCCAAATGCCCTTGCACGCAGCATAAGACAGCCAACTACAGTACTAACTGGAAACCACACTCCTACTCATAAAGACTAGAGACCTCCACCTAACCCAACTCTCCCCTCACCTCCACCTTCCTCACTCTGTGACAAAGCCCTCCCAGGCTGCTTCCACTTTTCCATGTGAATAACATTTGTTTGTCTCCTTCCATGTTTTCTTTTTTCTTTTTATTTAACTGAGGCCTATTTGCCCACTACCTGGATTGCCTGCAACCTATTATGAACTCCGAATGTTCAGAAACATATTGTGTACCCTGAATGCTCAGTAACCCATTGTGTACCCCTAATGTCCTGTAACCTATTGCGTACTCCTGCTGTTCTGTAATGAGTTTATGTACATTTGTCTCTCGTCCATTTGACGTGGAACCTTTGTAAAAGAGCCCTCCCAGCTCAAAGATATTAATCTGCAATCTGAAATAAATAAATAAAAAATATATATATATATCTTTAAGAATTAGCTCATATGATTATTCCTCGTTTCTTCCTTCCTGACCTGCTCTGAGGGCTCAGGTCAGTTTGCAGCTCCCCAAGCTCCTCCCTTACAGCCTTAAATCAAACACCCAGTGGTATTTCAGTATTTAAAAAAGGCTGGTGGAAGGGTGGTGGAAAGGCTTTACAGTCACTCCAGCCACATACATTTTACAGTCACTTCAGCCACAGAAACCTTTCAGCTAAATTCCACTTTAAGCTAAATTAAAAAGGTAAAACAATATTAAAACTTACAAAATTCTCTGCACATTAACTCCTCAATAGCAAGTAGAATTAACTAACCCTTCTCTCCTGTAGTTAAAAACAATAACAAAACTTACAGAGATCTTCTCCACAGCAAGCAGGCTTAACCACTCCTTCTCTCCTGCAGTTTGATGACTCACTCAGAATTTAAAGGCTATGTGGTGACCAAGTCTGGGCATGCCCTCTGCAGTCACTCCAGCCACAGAAACTTTTACAGTCCTCTAGCCACAGAAACATTTAAGCCAAATTCCACTTTTAGATAAAGTAAAAAAAAAAAGTAAAACAATATCAAAACTTACAAAATCCTCTACACATTAACTCCCTCAACAGCAAGTAGAATTAACTAACCCTTCTCTCCTGTAGCTTAAAAAACAATAGCAAAACTTACGAGATATTTCTGTTACATTTGTCTGCTAGAACTAACTGTACAGGATGAATTGTAGTGTATGTATATATTTATGCATGGAAAATATTAACAAACTGTTACTGTATTTTAAAAAAAATTGAGGGGGAGGGCAGGTTTATAACATTGGTAAAAGGACTACATTAGTACACAATCTAAAATTAATGCAAAACTGGGCAATAAAAACAAAATGACATTTAATACAGACACCTGTATACAGTAGTAGTAGCACCGAATTTGTCAAGCAGCTTTGTGAGATTCCCTATTTATCCTTCAGAAAATTTAGGGAAAAAATCCTCTAAAATTCATTTTGTTATACCTACAGAAAGAAGCCAGTTCCTATTACAGTACTTAAGTGCCATCTGGTAGATTTTCAACTACACTATCAGATGAGATCACCTTCTCTGGGTAGCAGTGAACACACTAACAAACAAAACAAAATCCTAACAAAAGGTTTCTCAATTCTCAATAGGGATTTTTAAAAATCCTAAAAATCCCTTGACTAATTCAATGCTACTACTGTGGTATTACTTCTGGGTATGAGAAATCCACACCATAAATACCAATTATTTGCTAAGGAGTTTAGGTAAGAAAGAGACTTGAGGTCTTAATAAGCAATTATGTTAAATTTGAAAAACAATATAACAGGATTTCAATGACAGCAAGTAGGTTGATAGGTTGCATTTAAAGATCTTTGTTATCAGCACAGATCAGTGTATCTTCCCTCCCCATACAAAACATACATTAACCCCATCTGGATTATTGCATGCCATTATTGATTCCATACCTCAAGAAAGGTATCCTCACACTTACAGAAACAGTGCAGCACAGGTCTACTAAATTGGTTCTGAGATGACACCACAAACCTTATGAACAAAGACTGAATGAGTTGGGATTATTTAGTGTAGCGGTAAGAAGAAAAAGAGGGGATATGCTCTGGTTATATAAAATATTGAATGAATCTAAAGACCTAGAAATAGAATTGGGGTAACATTTTGAGACATCATTTAATTTGAGATCCCACAGTAAACAAATTGTGATAGAACAATCAAAAAGAAACAGCAAGACAGAGTTCTTTAATCAGAGGGCAGGGAGGCTATGGAACAAGTTGCCTGAAGAGGTCATTGGTGCCAGAATAGTTTAAAAAGTGGTAGGGCCAAGGATATAAGGGATAAATTCTCCCCTATTAAAAACATTAACATGATTGCAAAAACTGATAGGGCCACTTATGAAAGTGGTAGGGCCATGAACCTAGTGCCCCTCCCCCATTCCGACACCTATGGAAGAGGTAATGAAAGCAAAGACTTTTAAAAGATTCAAACACTAACTAGATTCATACATATTAGAAAACTAAGGGGCTGAATTTACCCACCAACGTTGGAGACAGACTCAGTGGGCAACTTTCTTTTTCTGTGTGATAGCCTAGTATTGCAACTGGCATTAAAGGTGACCGGTAAAGAAATACTGCAGCCTGCTCCCATTCCCACATACCTTAAAATGCTGCTGCAGAAGTCTGGGGCTGCAGTGAGCTTCATTTTTAATCCAGCGTGTTTTTTGTAATAAAATGCTGAAACTTTCAGCTCTGAACTACGGAAGCGCTGGGGACTGCTCTGAGCAGGTGCAAAGAATCATGGGTAGTACACCATTAAGTGACATCGCTACCACCACTGTTCTTATTATAGTAGCAGTGGTGGTGCTCTATTATGTTTAATATATGGCTATGGGGTCTTCATGTAATGTTACTTACAGCAACACCTGGACATGTTGTTGCTGTAAGTAACATTACATGTAAGAAGACCCCTATATTAAACATAATAAAGTACCACCACTGCTACTATAATAAGAACAGTGGTGTGACGTCACTAAATGGATGTAATACCCATGACTCTTGCACCTGCTCTTATGGGAACCGCGGCGCTTCGTGTTTGGCGATTCGCATTTTATTAAAAAACACACTGGATTAAAAATGAAGCTCACTGCAGCCCCAGACTCCTGCAGCAGCATTTTAAGGTATGTGGGAATGGGAATGGGCTGCAGTATTTCTTTACCGGTCACCTTTAAGAATGTACTGTAGTTAATTGAGCAGAGGACACTGCGTTCCCTTCTAAAATGTGTTTATATACAGTAAGCATATGTTCTCTCTTTTTTTTTATTGCCCATATGGGCAAAAATGGCCCATAGGTCAACAATGAGTATAATCTCTAAAGGGCATTAGCTGGAGGCAGCAGAGGGAGAAAATTGCCCATAAGCAGGTGTACTACCCAAGAGGGTGAGCTGTAGGAAACAACAGCCAAAACTTGGCTCTGGATCCACAAAAGAGGGGAACTGTGAGTAGATGAGTATGGCTCTATGTAAAAGATATTTTGAAGATCTGGAGATATAGTAAGTAACTTTTCTATCTTATCAGAATCAATATTCTCCATAGAGCCCTACTCTTTGGTTGAGTAGTAAACTTCTCAGTAACGGAACAGCAGTCACAACTTTGAGGCCAAGGTAATCATGGTGAAATTAAAAAGAGAGGAGGGCGCTAGAGAACTTCTTTCTAAGTGGATGCACTAGCAGACAGTTCCATCTACAAAACTTCTGTAGCTGAAAATACTTATTTTAGTCAGGAAACTTGAGCTGTTGATTACCAGAAGACATTCTGTACAGCTCAAAGCATCTCAGAGTGAAAATGGTTCATGGCAATAAACTGGGTAATGCTGCCCAGTTGAAAGAAGGGTAAATCACAGGGAGGCAGCTGGAGCTGCAGTCCCTAGCATGCCAGGAGGCCCACCTGAGCTCATCGAGCAGATGGTCTTAGTGACTATGCGGTTGATGGACACCACAGTTGAAGCAATTTTGGGGTGCATGGGCTCACAGGAAACAAAAATAACAGTAGCTGTGGATCTTACTAAATTGGAGGAGAAAAGATCCAGAAAAGATTTGTTTGCAACCACAAAACTGGTTAAGGAGAACTTGCAATTAAGATACCAGTTGGAGACACTTGACAATACATACAAAGCTACATCCTGTAACATGCAGTTAGTGGGTAGTCAAAGGCACAGAAGCAGAGGAAGGGGACTCCTTTTATCCTGAGTCTGCTACACAGTTTACTTAATTTAAATCCAGTGGACGTGGCAAAAATCAAAAGAGCCCACTATATCTCCTCAAAGAAATCAGCCCCACGGCTGCCACCCCAAGAACAATTCTGATTTTACTGACAATACCACCACAAGGAATGCCTTCTTATTGGCTGCAAGATCTACCTACCCAAACTAACACCAAGGACAAGGCATTCAATTCTTTCCTGATGTGGCCCAGCCGTGAGAATAAGGCACAAACAGTTCAATGCCATCAAACATCTGCTAAGGAGTCTCAGGGTGGTTCATTCACTCTCTGTTCTCCACCAGCCCCAGAATATCCTATGGAGGTAAGATCTTCCAGTATACTGATCTAAAGAGGCAGGGCATGGATCACTACATGGGTGGTGGAATGTCACCTGGAGGAGCAAAGCAATGAATAGGACACTGAGACAGGAGAGTGATTCATTAAATATATGACTCTAAATACTTATCATTGCCTAATGTGAGCATGAACTCTGAACTGCTTTAAGACAATGGAATGGACATTTGGGAAGGGAACTTTTCATGCTGGGTTTGTCATATTAAGATAAGGTTATTTTTAAGTTAAAGCTACCTTTATATCCATTGCACCAGAAACATCCTTAATTTAAGATGGCCAGTGCCATGAAGCTAGCAACCACATTTGTGCAGTATCGTGTTACTTTCAGTTTTGTTCAAAAATCTGTTTTCAAGGGGTCTTACTAGTACTCTAAGGGAGGTCAAGGCAGAACAGAATAAGTTCTCAGGTGGGTTACTGTTCAAAGTTACCAGCTAAGTGTGACGTAGACAGCCAGTTCTGAGTGCTGCATTATATTTTTTTAATATAAAATGTATTAATGTCTCTGCTGAAAATTCAAATGCTCTAGGAATGACCTCTCATCCCCCAGCTTTCAGCTGACAGATGCAGAGCCAAGAACTGCTGACAGTTACTGGAAGACTTTTATTAAGGATCCTGTTTCTCTGAGCTAATTACAGAGTTGTTAAGTTAATTTTGTTAGAGAGAAATCATAAACTAGGTTTATGATGTTAAAATAAGGAAGCTAGGATGTTACATAGAGGTGTAAGGTTGTAAATGACCCTATGAAGCCTGTGAAGAGGTACAGCATGAGATCAAAAAGGTGTCATTGAAACTTGAGTTATGCTAAGGTTGCAGAATTAATACTTTGGAATTACATCCTGTGACTAGAATTTAGAAAAGAGAGAACTATTTAAACATCTTCATATCATGCTTTTATCTACTACATTTTTTGCTCTAACAGGTCCCTTTCAGCCTTCCGCTTCACCAGCCCAGTCACCACCTTTTCTGGGACTTACCATTCCTCCCATGTTCCCCCATGGATAACCCGCCATAGGAAGGGTTGCCCTGGGGTGACCCCATTACCCTGGGCAGAGTTAGAGCTGCATTGAGGGAGAGTGAACCCAGTCAGCAGTGTGGAACCTGCAGCAGAGCAGCAGGTAGCATCCTGCATGGTCAGGGGTTTTCTTGTGGTTTTGGGCACCCATCCCTCAAGCATTGGAGAAGCAACCCAATGTCATGAGAGAGTGCCAACATGCCCCTCCCTGAATACTGGTTCCTCATATGCACTGCCACCCATGGTCACCCAGTTGTCAGTATTAACAGTGGGAAACCAGAAACTCTCCCTCCCTGATGCTTGCTCACCCACCCCCCCAGCCGACCCTCCAGCAAACCAAGCTCGATCCCAAACCTGGGTTGCTGACTTCAAGCAGTAGCACTACTGCTGCGCTGGTAAGCCAGCCCCTCTTCATGCCATTCCTCGTGTTTATCCATCTATCCCACACCCTCGGACACTTTGCTATGCTAGAGCCATTTACTTCATAATCGGCAATCATTTTCCTGCTTTAGAGGTTGGAAAGTGATTCATTAAAACAGATATGCAAAATAAAGAAGTTTATTTAGTTTGGTCTGTCCTTAATGCCATCTACCTGAATTACCCATCGTTTCATTTTCATTGTGCAATGCATTTACCCAGAACAGCCCAGCTGAGATGCAACATCTTGTCTTCAGTGGGGTCTTACTTCTACAAATTCTACAACTGGGTGGACTTGAGCATGGAGAACCTCAACGACTTGCTCAAGGTAACACAGTGGGCATTTTGGCTCTGGCAGGATTTAAACTTTTGGTTTCCAGGTTCCCACAATGGTGCCCTAACCTCTAGACTGCACTGCCTAAGAGTTGTGGTACAGCTATTGGACATACTGTCATACCGCAGATAGGAAATGTCAGTCAGCAACAAAGGGAGGACTGTCCCAGAGGCTAGACAGGGCAAGTTCATTTTTATAGCACCTTATCACAAGGAATCGGAGGCTGGCACTATACAAATAAAAATACTAAACAAAACTGAATACAATCAGATGCAAATAAATTCATTATTAGTGGATGGTGGAACCCTGTTATGCACAGAATTTCATGCCTGGAATATGCTTGTCGTGCTACAGCAGTGATGTCGTTGCTGCAGCACAGCTTAGAATGCTGCCCCACAGTTGTTTTCCTTTACACAACTGAGATGGAAGCTTTTTTTTTGCGTTAACTTACAGAAAAAAAACTGCAGCACAATGAATCCATAATTTGAGCCTGCAATCAAACCTAGAGTGCCCCCAACCGCCAGTTCACTAAAAGGAAGAGGGGTGTCTAAAATGGACATGGATGCCCATACACTATGAAATATAATGTATGGGCATCTATACACAGACCAGCATGTGCCTGCATCTTGAGTTTTCTATGGCAACTGGTGAACCTCTCAAACTTCACTATCAAGGTTCCTGGTTTTCATAAACCTCTTAAAGCAGACACAGGCTTGCTGTGTATGGCTGCCCAAACATTATCCTCTATTTTACAGAAATACAGTTGGGATGGTACATTAAAACCATAAAACTCTTAACTAAACACTGACCACATATGGCAGTCCACTCCGAATATCACAAAATGTTCCCCTCAAACAGCTGAAATTTCAGCCCCTTTTGAAGTAGCTCCACTAAGGGAACATTCTGCAAGCTAGCAGGGTGGGCATTCAACATATTCAGCCTCTTACTACTTTAAAGTGAAAACAGTCAGCAGTAAATGCCCTACACCCAAGTGCAGGGTTGGTCCCCAATTTGCACTTTGTGTGCAAAACAAAAAAAGAAAGTTTTATTTTTGCTTACTGTTTCCTGTAGTAAAGTAGACCGTATCAGACTAATTCTGCTCATTTCCTAGCTGACATTTTCTGTAACAAATTCCATGAATCCCCTGCAGCTGACATCAGAGCATGGCTGCAGCTGTGGGAGATTCAGTAGCCTGCAGTGCATGTTACAGTTTTTATAGGCTCGAACCTTTTTTTTTTTTTTTCTTTGCTGCTCTTGCTGTACGGTCACAGATTACTCATTTCATTACAGAAACATGGGCCACCAGGAATAACGACTGGGGTGTGGCCGTACTGGGGTATACCATGTATACGAGAGAAGGGGTAAGGGAAAAGGAGGTAGAAGACTTAGCGGTAGTAGAGGATGGATCCACCAGTGGAGGAAAGGGGAGACAGAATCACTGCGAGTACAGCTCACGACAGCATCAGGAAAGAATTTACGCACCAGGGTGGCCATCAGACCACTGAAACAGGGAAATGAGAAGGACAGGGAACAAGGGCAGAAACCGAAAAGGGGATGCAAAAGAGAGACAGTGGTTATTTATTTTATTTTATTGAATTCTGTAAACCGGGTAGGCTCACTGAGACTTGAAGTCCCTTTTTCAGGGGTGACCGAGGAGGGGATACAGATGGTAACCAAGTGATATTTAGCTAGATTAAGCTGTTGGTGGTATTTTTAGTGAATGGGAAATCTGGCCTGAGCCATGGAAATTCCCCTACCCTTGCACTAGGGGCTCTCTTCCTGTGAGCAGGGAAGAAGGAAGAAGCCCAGTTTGGAGCTGGACAAATGAGGAGGAGGTAAATGCAGTGAGTTGGCAAAAATCAGGGCTTGCGTCAAAGGCCACAACTTCAGGATTTAGAAATGAAGGAGGAGGAACTGTGCAAGCTTCTGTGGCTCGCAAAGAGATGGCTGGAATGTACCAGAGTGGTGACCAGCAAACATCTCGACCATGGAAGCAGAAATGCATTCAGACAATTAAAAAATTAAGGAGTTTACCATGAGTGACAAGAAGGAACCCCAGACTATAAAACTGACATTCCAACAGAAACAAAAATGCCTGCAGGCAGAATTAAAACAGGTTGGAAAGCAGTTAAAAACAAGCAAAAGAACAAATGGAAGAAGACAAAAAAAAGGAAATGCTCCATAAACTCACCACCATGCCCAGAGAAATTGGAAGCTAATAAGCAGTTTATGACAGACGCACCTACTGAATGCCCAGATCCTCTGGTACAGACTACGCCCCAAACATCAAAAGGCAACACTGCGGACCAAGCTCCTTGGTCACCAGAAGTGGCACTGAACAAAGCTAGAGGGGTATAATCTAATTCTGAGGTATGGATACTGGACCCAAGCATACCTATTCCTGGAATTTCTGATAAAAGCACTGGAAACAGAGAAATACTACCTGATGTTTCTGTAGGAGAACAGCGCTCAGGATACTACAGGTACTATTGATAATATTATAAATGACATTTCTTTGCCTCAGAATAACTAACTCTGAACAGAACAGGCCTGTACATAACTGCAAGCCCACAGGTTTTAGATCAGGAAAACATCATGGGCCCAAACCCAACTTTTGCCATTTTATTGCACAAGCCAGTTGAATTAGCAAAAAGGCAAAACGTGAGAAGACTTCACTATACTGGTAGCAGAAAGACAGTTCCTGATTGTTTTAGAAGAGTTTTGCCTACAAAAAAACCTATCACTGGGTTTCACACCACCAGAAGTGTATGTGCTAATCCATCTTCTACATAGGTTTTAGAACCCCTGAGATACTGAAGAGATTCTGGTGCAAGTATACCAATTTAAAAACAAATCCATTGTGGACTCCCTTTGTAGTCATACCCTTAACAAAAACAACCATTTCGAGTAATAACTGCATTATTCAGGAACAAAGGGGTTAATATTACAGATGCGTTGTATTGGTTGGAGAAAAGGTGCACAATACAAGGTAATCCAGCCCCTATATTGGACGATGAGGGCTCATGGAACGGGGCTGGAAGATAAAAGTCAAACTCCAACAGAACATGAATGACATTATCCACCTTCCAAATTGATGTCGATACAGAGGCATGTCGGAGGTCAGAGAGGAAAGACATCTGAAGCTATGTGCTCCTGAGCCTGTGGAGTAGACTCAGGAAGCAGGGTTACACTGCCTGCTTAAATTTTACAACAGGTATGATACCGTTGTCTGTGTGTACCCATACCAGATCATCTTACTGCTCTTAGGTCTTTGGCCGGTCTTGTTGTTTTCTCCTGTTCTCTCTTTACCCCATGAAAACAAACAGCAGCAGGAGCGGAGACCAGAAAAGTTGGAAAGACCTGAGTGCCTGAGCATCTGAGTCCCTGAACAAGTTTGGGTGCCCTTGAGTGACGCTAAACACTCAGACTACCTGTCTGTTTGAGACTCCCTGAGAGGGAGCCAATTCTGGGGGTCTGTGAAAGAGTGACCGGTCAGACAGCGGAAAAGATAAATTCTTATCCTGATCATCCAGTAAATTAATGTATTCCAACTCCACACTGTTAAGCTGTATATTCCTATATGGACATTGAATATATTGAATACTGTTTATTCTATTTCGATTTCTGAAGTTGAGTGTATTTTAACGTAGTTATGTATTGTTTCTATATTCATTTTCCATTTTTTTTTTTTTTTGTTACCTGCTGAGGCGCCTCAGGAAATTTATCAAAAGCAAGTGGGGTTGTTATAATTGCTAATTCCATCTGATACTGCAATTATTCTGGTGTTCTGGGGTGACTGCATACATAAGTATTAGGATACTAGGAGATTAGGTTTGATAGACTTATACGGCTAAAATGATTTAATTCAATTACTTTCATCTGTGTCTTTAAAATGCACTAAAAAGGAGAGCTGTGGCTTAGGAGGCATTTCTGGCAGCTGCATCCCTTAGCTTGTTGTGTTAATCAATTATGGTTGATTTGGTCTGGTTTAAATTTTGTGCATTTGACATCTACATTCACTAAATTAATTAAGCAGCTGTTTTTTATTTAAAGAGCTTCAATAGTTCTATGGTGTTGCACAAGAACTGTATGACTACTGTTTGTTCTGGGCAGACTTGGCGTTCTTGTCGAGTTCTTTTAGTTTGTCACACCCTAGCCATATTTGTGGCAGTCTCTTAACCACAATCAGGCCCTCTGAAGCTCCGGGTGCTTGAATTCTGAGCTGTGAATGTGTGCTTGTAAGAAAGCACTCTTGAGTTTTTCAACTGCAAGAAAGCTCGGTTTTAATCATGTATTTGAGACACCACTTGCAAACTGAGGTGTCTGAAATGATAGCAGCAATTAGTATCATCGGGTAGACTTGATGGGTGTGTGGCTCGGAGAGGTCAGCAGGAGTCTGCCAAGACCTGTAAAAGCCCAGCAGAAGCTGTAGCAGAATTGGTTAAACCATAACCCAACTTTCAATTCAGAAGTGCGTTTAAGTGCGTTTAAGCGCTTTATAAGCAGGGAAGTCCTGAACAGTACAGAGCAAGTAAGTTGGAACTGGTTGTGGGTTTTGTTTTGTGCTTGCTGAAATTAATGACTGTAAACAGTTAAAATAAAATCAGTCTTTTAGCTTTGTTTAGTTTAAGCTTATTCCTTTTAGCTGTTAGGTTGTGGTGGAGAATAACTTGGAAAAAGAGCTAGGGGTTGATCCTTAAAGACATTCTCACCCATTCCCTTATCTTTTTCTCTCCCACAGTGTATTCTACAGATTCTGTGCAGGGGAGAGTCCTATATATTTCTACCTCTAGAAGTCTGACATACTTGGTTCATCTCCGAGTGGATAAAACAGTGCAAACTGCAGAGCACCAACAGCTTGTTTGGACAATCAATTTCTCATGTTACTGTGGAGAAGTAAACTGGCCTGGCAGCTGTGGACTGATTTTAACAATATCAAATCTTATTTTTTGTGTCTTTTCTGATTTTTCACAAGTAAAGTGTGGTGAGCTTGCTCGATTTTTTGCAGATAAGGTTGCCAGTATCAGGCCAGGTATTGGCCCAGCTCTCTCTATGTGGGACTGCAGAGATCGGTGGGAGGTTGCGAGCACCTATTCTGCCTGGTCTGACTTCAGCCGGCCGGAATTCATGGACATTGTGAGGACTGTCCAGACTTTGCAACCAACCAGCTGTAGTTTGGATCTGGGCCCTATACCATTATTGGTAGGTTGTGTAGATGTTCTCTGCCTGATCCTTGCTGAAATTGTCTGGAGTTCCTTGGAGAAGGGGTTTTCCTGATCCCCTCAAGGAGGCAGTCGTTGACCACTCCTTAAAAATTCACCTTGGATCCAGACTGTCTAGCAAACTACAGACCTGTCTCTAATCTACCTTTTGTGGGTAGGGTTATTGAGAAGGTGGTTGCGTTGCAGCTGGATGACCATCTTACAACCCACAATGTCTATGATTCTCTCCAATCTGGGTTTAGGAAACAACATAGCACCGAGACCACCCTTGTTTGAGTTTTAAATGACCTAGTAGCGAGACTGAAAGGCCTGTACTATGTTAGTCCTTCTTTGATCTCTCAGCAGCATCCGACACTGTAGACCATGGTGTGCTTTTGGAGTGCCTTCGGCTTCTCTGTGGATTGTCTGCTACAGTCCTTAATTGGTTTCAATCTTTCCTCTCAGGCAGGTCACAGAGGGTTGTCACTAGAATTTATTCCTCTGATGCCCTCCCCCTGTCCTGTGGGGTGCCGCAGGGCTCCATACTGGCACCCATGTTGTTTGCAGTGTATATGCTGCCACTGGGAGACATCATTAGGTGATACAGTTTGGGTTTTCACTGTTATGCAGATGATACCCAACTGTATTTGTCCTTTATTCCCAGACAGGATGATGCAATCTCTGTGCTTAACATCTGTCTGGCTGAAATCAAGAACTGGATGAGCACTAGCTGGCCGAGGTTAAATCCGGACAAGACTGAGGTGTTGGTTGTGGAACCAGGTCATCCGGAGGCAGGTCTTGGGTGGGGCACCCTTCGGCTACTGGCTTGACAGTATCCAGCTCATGACTTCAGACCAGGTGCGACAGTGGTTTGACCCTAAAATCACAGGCGTCTGCTGTTGTCAAATCTTCCTTTTACCATCTAAGGAATATCGCCCGGTGAAACACCTGGTTCCTCTGGCTGACCTTCCTACTTTGGTCCACACCTTCATAACCACTTGCCTTGATTACTGCAATGCCCTCTACCTAGGACTTCTGGGGTTGACATCAGTCGCTTGCAGCTAGTGCAGAATGTAGTGGCTAGGCTATTGACTGGTACATCTAGGTCTAGTCATATAATGACTGTGCTGCGCAAACTGCACTAGCTGCTGGTACAGTGGCAGATCACCTTTAAGGTCAGTTTACTGACCAATAAAGCCCTACATGAACAGGGGCCCCATTACCTGCAAGAGCTCCCTACTCCCTACTGCCCCTCCAGTTCACTCCAATCTGCTGATGAGGGATTGCTAGAGGTTTCCAGGGTTCAGTTAAAAACATCTGGGATGCATGCTTTTTCTCAAGCTGCCCCATACCTGTGGAATTCTCTACCTCATCAGTTGAGGAAATGCCAGACTATCTCGAGTTTTAAATCAGAACTTAAAACATATTTGTTTTATCAGACTTTTCTAATGGTTTTAGATTTTATTATTATTATTTGTACACTGAATGTTTACCTTTTGTACAGTGCCTTGGCATTTGAAAGCGCTTAAAAATTAATTTTACTTACTTACTATGATGGTTCATACTAGAAAACAAGCTGCTATGGAAGCCAGGGTAGAAGTTTTGAACTCTGACTTTATGGAGCAAGAGCCTGTGTTATTAAGGAAACGAGCATGGTAGCTATAAAGATTTACCCTCAATTGCAGACACTTATTTTTATTGCTAGATTTTGTTCCTGATAAGACAAATATATTGCAGAATGCTGAGCCTATAAAGAAATGTAAGAGGGGGAAGAAGTTAGTCACTAAGAAGCCAAAACAAAATAGCATGCCCTCCAAATTAAAAAACAAAACAGCACATGGTAGAGCAATTACTGCCCTGGCCCTAAAGTCAACCAAAGTAAAATCAGTAAATTCTTACATCAAACTATTTTTACTTCGGTATCCAATGTAGAGCACTGTAACATTCTTACACTAACTATTACTTCTGGGAGCCCATGGAGACATTGCCTTCTATGAGTAATGATGTGCAACAAGGGGCTGCTGAGTCTAGGCATGAATTCACTAGGCTCTCACCGACTCCACAACTTTTTGGTGATGAAGAAATACCTTATAGTAACCTCAGTAATGAGTATAGTAATGATTATAGAAGCTTAGCTGACATCTCTATTTTGACTGCCAGAATCAATATTGAGGATAATACCTCATTGCAAAAAGCTGTTATAAAGGAAGCTTCTATTACGACTCTTTTATGTCCCAAAATTCTCCTAAATTTTCTCCCAAGCATATTCCCCATTCGAGCGGAAATGGCTCAGTTTGGTTGGATGATTTACAAGGCTTAACAGCCAGTTTTGAAAAAAACTATAGTTGGTCTAAAAATAAAATTGACGCTAAAAGTAATAAGACTTCTATGTGCTTGCACTGTGGTTTTATCAATGAGAGGGACTTAGATACTACTAATCCTATTGATTCCTATCATTTTAGCTTGGATAAGGAACTTACAAAATTTGTCAAGGATCCATATGCTGCCCACTTAATGATTTTAGACCAATTAGTGGGAGTTTGTAATGAGATAGAGAATCTTAAATGCAGCATTGCCTCAAATGGCTTTAAATTGGATGATGTTTTGAATAAACTTGACAAAATTGTTCCAGATTCCAAATCTCCATCTATTTACACACAGACTCCTCTCAACCAAGGCCTGATTTTCCTACAATTTGTATTCCAGACTCCCTGTTAAGAAAAAGGAAAATCAAGTAAAAAGACTAGGAATGTCAAAAGAAGGAAAAACAAACCTACATTACAGCCCTATATGTTAGACATTAGCCAATCGAAGTCGCATTGCCTTAAAAGTAGGGAAGTAATGGCCAATGATTTAACTGACTATTAGAGATGGGGAGGTTGATCTTTCTTTCATTGGTAACATCCAAGGTAGTTGTCATACTCTGGCTAATTTACCATTCCCTAATTTGGCCCACAAGCCACCCAGTGAGGTGGCTGGTTGTGTATTATTAAGTTCTGTTCAACAAATTAAACAACTGGAGCTTTTTAGGTCTGATCTTAAAAACTTTAAAGAAGGTTGGTAAATTTGGTATGAAGAAGCACAAGTTGCCATGGGAAATGTGTCAAAAAATGTGGCTTTAAACAGCTCTTCTCCTCCTTCTACTTTGTCTTTAGGTGAAAGGCCTATGATGGATCTATTAGAGTGTGCTTTACTGAATTTATATATGGTTACCAATGGAATAAGGCCATCTCCCAGGAGCAGAATAAAAAACAGATTGTGCACCTGATTTTGGAGATGTAATTTACCCAATGTTCCACTACTGTTTATTGTACAATCTTACAATGTTGTATTGTTTGTACTACCCACATACTATTGTAACTGATCATCTTTCACAACCTTATGTAACCCCTCCCCCAGGCCGCACCGTGAGACGAGCAACTTGTAGTTCAGTGTGCCTTCCTGGCGAAACATTTCAATAAATGATACAAATAAATAAGGGCAGCTACTGGTTCTGATATTGAGATCAGTGATATTGTTAACTTATGGGATGATAAGAACTATGATGGTCATAACAGTGTTCTATTGTTTATTCAACACAGCAGGGTTGCCAATTATATTTGGCATAACAACAAATCATTTCAGTCTCAGGGCTTCTGTGTTGACTTTATCAATCGAGAACAACTGAATCTGACCTAACTTAAGGATGAAGTCAGCCATAATCACCATTTTTGGTTTAAAAGTCATACCCAATGAAAATCAAGGAAAGCTGAAAAAAATGCTGTTTCCAGTCTTTTTATTCATGTATTGAAAATCATGCCATCTGAAGTTAAAATTGTTACAATAGTTAGACAAAAAGTACATTTTGGTACAGGCCAGGTTGATGTCATCTTGTCAGGTAGGGGAGCATTGAACAAAGTACTTTCCAGAGCCCCTCTTTTGGACTCTGTTGGTACACATGTTGTAGAAAGCGTTCTATTAAATCCAGTAATCTTGCCAAGTAATTCTGGAAAACTGATTACTCATGAGCGTGCAGATCCAAAGATCTTCTACTTGTATGGTTTATGTCGTACAGAAAAAGAAAGGGACATACAACTCAAATTGATCTTAACTGATCTATTTGAACAATTGCTTAATATTTCAATCATTGATTCAAATGCTTTGATGGTTCACAGAATTAGTAGTAACCTTGAGATAGATCAAATTTAAATTACGGTTAAGTACAGTAGCTTATACGAAAAAATTGTGCAAAATCTCCAGTCTTTGGACTCTATGGGTCTTTATGTCATTACACCAACGTACAGTGAAGGAAGGGTTGATATTCCCTCTTTTGCAATAACATCTGATGTTATTCGCCACAGTATGACGCATCAAAGTAATAATGGTTCCCTGTCAGTTCCGGCTGAAATTACTTATAACATTCCAATTGCAAACTGTTTTGGTTTATTAAGTAATTTAGATGATTGACTGTTGAACCCAGACCCTGATAAAATTGTTTCTGTTCCATCTAAAACTGAGGATTTTTGTTTGTATCATGGAATATTGCAGGTCTCTTAGCAAAATTTGCAAACAAAGATTGTATGGAATTTTTGAGTCAGGGCATCTATCCTTTGTCTGCAGGGGACCTGGCATTTATCTGCGAATGATGTTACACTTAATGGCTATGTCCTTTTCAACTTCCTGGTAACAAGCATTTTAAATCAGGTAGCCCCTCAGGTGACTTGGTTACCTAGATTCAAGATCATGAAGGGCCTTTTGCTGAAATTAGTTTTCTAATTCTTTTCCCAGGCCTTTCTTATTAAGCTCTGTGATATTGAATCTTGTCAGATATGTGTGTATGTATATGTGTGTATACATATATATATATATATATATATATATATATATATATATATATACACATATACATATATATATACACACACACACACACACACACACACACACACACACACACACACACATATATATATATATATACACACACAATATATATATATATATATATATATATATACACACACATATATACACACATATATATATATACACACACACACACACACACACACACACACACACACACACACACACACACACACACCAGGCAACTCTAACATTTTTCAAGCCTAGTACTTGGAAGGAACTTGATGATATTATACATACAACATGGGCCATGACTGCATGTGACAAAATTCTTTCATGTGGTGACTTTAATGCCAGAGAGGGAATATTTGACTGATTTTTGACAGTGATATTCAGAACTGGAGATTTAAAATGCCCATAGGAGTCCCAGACTCTCACTAGATCAAAAACTAACAAGAGTGGATTGAAATTAATAGATATATAGTGTATGATGGAATGCGGTTGTGTATGGAAATCCATACACCTCAAAAAGTCGTTCTGCTTCAGTAGTGATGTCCTCACTAACACAGAATGACTTTGTTCTGCATTAGTGAGGACATCACAATGCAATCACCCCCAACAACGCCGTTCATAGAAGGGGCGGTTGGTGACTCCTGTCGTGAGACTGGCTGGCAGGATGGAGAGACCAGGAGTGTGGATCTCCAGCGAGAAACGATGGTCACAAAATAGAAGTGATCCTGTATTTTGAGGCACTATACACTATACAGAACAGTGTATGGCCTCCCAAACAACTCAACGACTCTTCCCCCTCATGTTTTCTATGACAGAGAGGACCTCTCGAGCTTCGCTCTCGAGGTCATCAGCCATCATAGAAAACACTCGGTTGAAGAATTGCCTTGTTGTGTATGGGCGGCCATACACTATCCTGTATCTTAACTTCTTATAACTTAGCCCCACTCGATGGAAGAGTTGAAGGTGATAGCCAGGGCAATTTTACATATTTTAATAAGTGTGGCCCTTCAGTTATTGATTACATGTTGTGGAACGATAACGTGGATTTTTGGGACTCATTTGTAGTTTCTCCCAGAGCTGACAGTGATCATTTCCCTTTGATACTATCATACAAACTTTGGACTGAGAAGCCCATAGTTAGTTACGTGTTTAGTCTAGAAATTAGAAAAACCCATAAAATTAACTGGCATCATTCTTGTAGTCCTATGAGAGGGAGTTTTCTTGATGTTTTTTTCCTTGACTCTGCTTTTCCTTTAACAGATGGGTTCAGTTTAGTTAAAAAGCTGGAATCATGTTTCGAGAGTATTAGAGGAATGCTAATGGTAAAAACAAACAAAATTAGAATGAACAATAATTCATGGTTTGACAGAGAATGCTGTCAGGCTAAAAGACACCAAAACAGATTAGACAAATCAAAAATAACAATCAGAAAGATCAATGCAAATCATTGAACCAGGCTAGATGCTTATACAAAAATGACTGAAGAGCAAACAATTAGGTTAGAACCATCTACAATGGCAAAACATGCTGAGAATTATTGATAAGAATGATCACCAGCCATGCTGGCAGATGGTTGCGCAGGGCACCAATAATAATAAAACATGTATGGATTTTTATTTATTTCTATGGAGACATGGCAGGAATACTAATCAATTTTTTTTTTTTATCCAAATTTTTTGGCAGACTTACATAACACTTTAGTGGACATGTCACAATTTGTCCTTTGTAATTATTCTGATGTATATTTTGCGGTGACATCCATGAAAAGACTGAAAGCTCCTGGCCCAAATCAGATACCAGCAGAGGTTTTCTTGGACTCACCCTCACGCTGGTCTCGTATCCTTACACCAATTTTTAATGCTTTTGCCAGGAACCTAAATTTCCCTGATTCATGGAAGGATGCCACACTAATTTCGATTCACAGAAAGGGAGACAAGCTGGAGCCAAAGATGTACTACATTCTAGTCCGCTTTTAGATAACTGTGGAAACATTTTCTCTAAAATCGCATTTCTAAATTACAAGAGCAAATTAAAACACATGGGTATTTCCAAGCTCCAGGCTGGTTTTTTACTGGGTACTGTGCTACAGACAACTGTTTTATCTTGCTTCATCTTTTGAAAATATGTTAAATTAGGAAACAAAAGTTATTTCTTGCATTTACTGATTTTTCATCAGCTTTTGATTTTATCTCTCATCCTATACTTTGGGTTATAATGAAGGAATGGGGCATAGCGGAAGAACTTATTGCTGTCACAAGAGAATTTTATAACAGCTCCTGGGCCCAGATTAAAACAGGGGCTAGTGGTCAATTTTCACTTCCAACTGTAACAAATCGGAGGAGTTAGACAGGCTGCCTCCTGGCCCCTACACTGTTTTGTGTCTATATAAATAAGTTACTATTATTGCTAGATAATTCATTAACCGATTCTCCTAAAATACTTGATAAATACTGCCCTGTATTGGCGTATGCTGATGATCTGGTCTTAACACGGAGTGGTTTGCAGGGCAAACAGTCTTTTGATGGCATTTACTGACAAACTATCTTAAGATCAATGAAAAGAAAAGCCAGGTAATGGTTATGGGTTCAAATAAACCACTTAAAAATGAGGATTTGGTAGCAAAGTACTTATTACTGTGAAATCTTATGTATACTATGGAATCAATCTCACAAATAACGTAAATGGATCAAACACATGGATATTATTTTACCTAAATTAAAACAAACTGCTAATTCCCTCAGGTCTTTCAACTACAAATATGGGGGAGGATTCTGTCAAACCGCTAATGACTGCACTTAAGGCAAAATATTATGCTCAGGCCCTGTACCATGTAGAGGTTTGGGACTATGACAGCTATCTTGCAGTTGAAATTCCTTTAAACAAATTAATAAGATCTTGTCTCTGTTTGAATAATTCTATTCCGCTGCCCTCGTGCGAAGCAGAGATCGGCTTTGGTTAGCCTCTCAGCATTTGCTAAAGCCAGGGAAATTAATTTTGGGTTACATTACTATCATTAGAGCAATGCAGATTGCCAGCTCTGGCACTAAATGAAAAATATCTATGGGATTAAGTCTAAGTGGTTATCAGGGCTATATTCTGTTTTGGAAACTGTAGGTTTAAATTGTCTTAGGAATTATAGGATAAAATATTGCCATAAGTTTAAAATAAGTCATATATCACAAGGAAAGTTGTTAATGTCCACAAAGTTTCTGCTCTGGAAGCTATTTCCAAGCTTACAGTTGTACCATGGATACGTTCCAATGATATTGCTTTTCAATAAAGAGACTACCTGAATGTTTTGTTGATCCAAAGGATGCTATTTACTAAATACAGAATGGAACTGTTTCCAGTAATGTATTAATGGCAAAATATAATAAAGATAGGGAATTTAGCTCTTCTTGTTGTTCATGTACCGTGAGAGGAAAGATCTGTATCATGTGATTTTGACTTGTCCTTGGTACAGAGTTCTAGGAAACTTGGCTTATGCCCATTCTGAACACTATTGATACTCTCTGATCCAGCACTGTTATTGAATATTCTGTTTTCCACAAGAGATGAATATATAATACAAAAAGTGGCAGGGTTCCTGGAATCAGTTTCATGAACTAGAATTAGACAAAATAAATAGTTTTCTCATATAGAAAGCTAATATTGTCTCGACTATGATCTGCTCATATTTGCTCAGCTGTTTTTACTTGTGGGCTTTTTAATAAACTTGCAGCTAATGTACTTTGTAATGAGTTTTCAATTGGCCTGGCTTTTATTCTGTATTATGAATATTTATATTTGTGTTTTGTCTAATAAGAAATGTAATAGGTGATAAAATTTTTATATTTTTTTATCTGTTCTTTTGCTATTGTAAAGGTCTATGACAGATCAAATAAACAAATTACTTACTTGCCTTCCAAATTGTTTTTACACTGGTCGGAACAAAGGGTGTTTGTTTTACCAAGGGTAACCCTGGACCCGCTTTAAATATAGCTCAAGCAGACATATCAGTATCAACTGTGAAATCTTAAAATGCACCCATTGTGGGGACATGGGGCACCAGAGTGCACACTGCTTTAAAGACCCCCTTTGTAATCTCTGTCAAGAAATGTGCCATAATTTTACAGACTGCCCCATGGCATCCAAAAATAAGGAAAATGCTGACTTTGGATTACAGGATTTTTACATTAAAACAGCTTCCAAGCAAAATCCTGAACAGGAAACCCCACTAGGATGCCACAAAGGAAACCAACAGCAGCAAGACCACTCAATCAAAATCAGCCTACGTTGGCTGAAACAGAAATCCCCAAGCAACCTGCGCAAAGTAATCCAGGATCCCAAGCCCCCCCCCAAAGGCAAGACATGCTGAGACAACCTTTACAGAAGTGCAAAGAAGAAAAGGGAAATAATCCATGCTGAAACAAAAAACAAGTGCTAACACTTTGAATCAAATGGTGGCAGATAATAAATATGCAGCCATGCAATGGGCAGAATCAGAAGTGGAGGGTGAGCTGGATAGCACTTTTATAACATCTTCTTAAACTGAACCTATCCGACAGTGAAGTTATGGAGGATTCTAGGCCTAAAGCTCAAAAGCAAGGTAGGCTAACAAGGACTTCATGCAAAGTTAAATGAGAAAAGGGACAATAACATATGGATACCACCCTGTGTGACTTAAAAATAGCATCTTTAAATGCTAACAGTCTGCAGTCAGAATATAAACGGTTAAGCACCTTCGCCCAATTTCAGCTTTCTAACCTTGACCAAATTTTATTTCAGGATGTTCATTTGCATACTTCTGTAATGGTGGAAGCAGCCAGTATAAGTTGGATATGGGATACAAGTGTACAGTCACAAGGAGAAGAAGAGGTGTATTCTGGGGTAGGGGATTGCTTTTCTTTCCACAGCACATATTTACCGAACCACAGACATAGTCCAAGGAAGAGTTATTTTATTTGATGTAAAAATAAAAGGGATGGATTTTCGAATTATAAATTTGTATGCTCCGTAATTAAAATAGGACAGGGTGGGACTTTTTCAGAAACTGAAACCTTATTTATTTTCTTCTAAAAATATAATTGGGGGGTCAACTGAAGTTTACAGTTATCAGATAGAGGTTTACAAACGAGGAAGATGTTTTGTGACTCAAACGGTCTTCAGAACATTATTACAGAAATGGGTCTTATGGATGTGTTTGCAGTACTGTACCAGACAGCACCCTGCACATATTTTTGCAGCAGGCACTCCACAATAATAGACTATTTTTTTTTTTTTTCCAAACACCTACAATTACAAACTGCCCAAGTTAAGCCTACTGCCACGTCGGATAATGGACTACTAGACATAACAAAAGAAAATCATCTGGCGCAAAGGAGAGGTTTTGGATTATGGAAACTAAACCTTCATCTCTTAAATACACAAATTATTGAACAGGGTTTCCAATACATATTAAACAAATGGAAAATCAGTGGGTTGTTTTGTAGGACGATAAAAATATATGGTAGAAAGGAACCAAAACAGAGATTATCCCATACTTTAAAACAATGGGAGATTGAATGCAAAACAATCAACAGATGCAAATAAAAATCTTAGGGAGCAACTATTGTATTTTTTTTTAATTTACAGAATGAAGAGGTGAGGACTTTTCCTCACAAATAAAGGAAATAAAGGAAAAAAATGAATTTAATACAACTAGAGAAAATGTGGAAATTAGAATTCCAACAATATAAAATGGAAGGAAAAGAAGGAGAAACATGCCCCTTGGAAAACTATAAAAAAGATAAGGGACCACACAATGATAACATACTTAGAAACAGAAGGGGGAAAAGTCATTTAAAAAAACAAAAAAAAAAACAAAAAAGAAAAACTACATTTTACATGAGATTCATAAGGTAGGATAAATGAGCAGAGTAGATAGGCATTGCAGTCCTTATCTGCCATCAACTTCTATGCTTCTGTGTTTCTATGAGATGGAGAAATGTTTCACAGAAATGTTTTCTAGAAAAAACCTTCCAATAGAAGGGACAAGAGAATGGTTAAACACATGTGGTCTCTCTACCCTTCCACAAGACCTACATTCATTACTTAGCTCACCGATCAGTAAGTTGGAATTAAAAAGATGTAATAGGGTCCCTAAGTGCAGGGACAACATCTGGGACAGATGGCCTGCCTCATAAAATCTATAAAATGATTTTTGAAGCCTTAGGAGATGAAATGGTCATCCTCTATAATGAAGCATTAACATAAACTGTACTATCTAAGAGTATGTATGATGGTAACAACAACAACAACAAAAATTGAATAAGACCTAGAAGTAATTATATTGGATGACTTGAAGGTGGGCAAGCAATGTGAGAAGGCAGTAAGGAGGGCTGGGGGGATACTGGGATTCATAGGGAGAGGCATCAACAGTAGAAAGCAGGAAGCTGTTATCCCTCTGTACAGACAGTTGGTGAGACCCCATCTAGAGTACTTCATGCAATTCTGGAGACCCCATCTCTGCAAAGACAGACAGAGTGGAGGCTGTTCAGAGGAGGGCAACCAAAATGGTGCACGGTCTGCACCAGAATACATATGAGGAGAGACTAAAGCAGCTTAATATGTATACCCTTGAGGAAAGGAGGGACATGATAGAAACTTTCAAGTGTCTCAAGGGAATAAGTACAAGAGGGCACAATTTGACGACAGAGGAGAGATGGCTCAGAGGTAATGTTAGAAAGTATTTTTTCACAGAGAAGGTTGTGGATGCAAGGAACAGCCTTCCTGAGGAGGTTGTGGAGTCGAACAGTGGAAGAATTCAAGAATGCATAGGACAGACATAAGGCAATTCTAGTGGGGAGTAGGAGGAAGTAAGCTGTTGATTAACTAGAATCTGCAGCTTATCCATCAGGTAGGGAATGGGCAGACGGGGTGGGCCAAGCGGTCCTTATCTGCCGTCAAATTCCATGTTTCTATGATGTTCTAGTACTATGATTTAAAACAGGAGAAAGAGGGAATCTAAAAAATTGGAGGCTGATATCCTTATTAAATACTGACTGCAAAATTTTAATGAAAATTCTGTGCAACAGGGGACAGCAGTTCTAGACACAATTATCCTTCCCATACAGTTTAATGGGGTACCATCTAGGAAAATGCATGATGCTTTAATTCTCCTTAATAAGAGAGATTATGAACAAAGGGGAGGAAAGAGAAATTATGGGGCATTTAATAAGTTTAGACCAGACAAAAGCTTTTGACCGACAAGAACATCAGTATCTTTGGGCAGCTTCAGAAGCTTACGCCCCCTTGAAGGCTTGTAGCAGAGTTGCTAGGGGCTCACACTGGTGGAACATTACACACAACTAATTTGTTGTTAAATCTTGTGGCGTTGTGGTTAATTTTGAAGCACATTTACCTTTGGAACTTTAGAAACATACAGTTTCCCCAATATATTTATATCCTGGATACAAACCTGCTATAAGCATGCTTGTATTATACCTAGTTCAAACGGGTGGGTGGGAAATAAATTCAGGTCAAAAGGGGAGTAAGGCAAGGGTGTCCCTTAAGCCAACTTTTGTCCATCTTAATTATAGACCCCTTACTACATAAAATAAATCAAACTAGTATGACTGATGGGCTATCAGTGGGAAGTGAGGACATCCCCATATGTGCCATTGCCTATGCAGATGGTTTGGGCCTTATCTTAGTTGATGAAAACTCAGCCAAAGCTGCAGGACACATACTGAGAATTTTCCACCACTACAGGGTCAGAAATAAACTTAGGAAAAAGTAAATGTATTCCTATTGGGCAAAGAGATATCACAAAAACAGATGTCCTAGGTATACCAAGAACTAAAGGATATCATAAAATTCTAGGAGTTGATATCGGACAAGAAAATGCACAAATGTATAACTGGGAAGTAAAACTAAAAGAAGCCAGTATTAAAATAATGCAGTGAAACCAGTGTTGAATGTCAAAGAAAAAAGAATATTATATATTTATTTAAAACCTTCCTACTACAAATGTTCCTATATTTAGGCATAATTTTCTCCCCTCCTAATACCCTAGAAACTACCATATATAGCACCTGTTTTCAATGTCTATGGGGAAGTCGACGTAACCCGATAAAAAGAGGCACTGCATATTTAGAAGTAATGCAGGGTGGTTTAGCCACGATTAACCCAATAGTATTTCTAAATTGCACATTTTTGTACCACAATATAGTGCCTATGATAACTTATTTAGGAAAGATTTGGGGTCATTGGGTTCTAGACAGCACTGGACGTCTCTCAAGTAGTTCGGACAGTCACCAATCCCGAAACAAAAACACATAGCATCACTTCCAAGCTACTGTATTTTATAGATGTGGTGGGTAAAATAAAACTATGGAAATTAGCAAAAGAAGCTCTACTGACAAATATGATGAAAGACCTATATAATAAAGTCCTGGACATGCATGATGTGGAACTTCCACGGTATGCTGAAAAAAACCATTAAAAGAGCAAACAATAGTATCCAGAATGTTAACCAGTTCAAGAACCCCAAATTACAAGTGGGATTTTATGTGGCTTTGTATACACAATACGTTAGATGTAAAGAACAACAAGAAGCACAAGAAAAAAACAGAAAGAGAATGCTTAAGAAGGGAAATGTGCAGGAACTTTGGAAACAATGAAACATCTTTTTTTGGAATGCCCTTATGCAGTTTCCTTCTTGTCTTACCTAAGGCAAATATGGATTGTAAGGCCTTTTCAGTATATAACACCAGAAATGCTTAATCTAAGTATTTTCCCCAGGCTGGGAGAAATATGATAGCAATACAATGCAACTAGTACTATGTAAGCAAAAGGGCACAAAGAGGTGTGTGTAAAACATATTTTACAGCACGTCCAGGGGCATAGTAAGGCACGAGGCTGAAGGCAGAGTAATTTCAGCCACTGGACGTGCTGTAAAATATGTTTTTACACACATCCCTGAATACCTTATTGCCCTTATAAAATTTGCTTTCTTTTTTCCCTCCTTTTTACTGTTGGGAAAAGCATATTTATATGTAGAAGCAACATATTTACTTGTGTGCATCTGTGATAATGTAGTCCTTATGCCCACTGCAAGTGATGTCACTGATGATGTAATTGTATTATTGTCTACTTTTTTCTTCATGGGTGTTTTTTTTCCCTCTGTTTTTCTCCACATTCAAAATATGGAATGTTTGTTATGGAATGTTTAGCAAGGAATATATGGATTCAAAATTCTGCTCAGTTCCACTGGCAGAATGTTTCTCCCTAACGTAATGTACACACAGACAATAAAGGCCTTTGTTTCAGCAAGAGACTATCTCAATGCCAGGGCAAGAAGAAGAGAGTTCCTTAATGAGCAGGTAAAGATAGAAAGGGGGAGGGTTTACTGTCGGCAAAGACACAGTTGTAGTGAAAACTATATGTAACCCCCCCCCCACAAATGGGGGTTCCCAAAGTCTTCCACAAGATTGCCTAATTGCTTGCTGCCTGGCTGGTGTCGGCACTATTGCCATTTAAATGTGTTGCTAGTGGGTGCCTGCGTGGCCTCTGTGTACTGTCCCTCTAAAAGCTATTAAATTGCAGATATAATTAATCTGGGAGGAGGGCTGAGTTTCCATGCTCGGGTGCCGCCCCAGCCGCCAACTAATCGCTTTGTTTCTGCCATCGCTAATTGTGCAGCAGGAGCCCTGCTGAAAGATGTAATTAATTGCTTGTGATCATTTAGCGTAGTAATGAAAATGTAGTTTGTTCTAACCTGCCTTCTTTGCAGTGAGGACTGTTCTCTTTAGCTCCACCATTTTGGTCCCGAACTGCCGAACTGGACCAATCAGTAACTGGGGACTCTAAAATGGAGCCTGTTGAAGTGGGACTGTGTGGCTTACCAGTGTGGGATTTGTAGTTTTAGATTGTTGGTGCCTTTTGCACCAAAAAGGGGAGCTCTTACTGTGATTGACAGCAGAACCAGACAACTGAACCTTTTGGATCCAAGGGAAACCCCCGAGCTGTCTGCTGGCAAGCCAGATCGAAGCTGAGAGAGAAGGACTGCTCATGATAGCCGAGCAAGCGTGTTGTAGTTTGAGTGGGAGAACCATGGGAAGGCTCGAGCTGGGGCCTGTAAGTCTGCTCGTTGCCCTCGAGAGAGAGTGAGGGACCTTATCAGACTAAATCCTGTGTGCAGAACTGAAGTAAGCAACTGAATTATAGCCAGGCTTAACCTGTAGAAGACCGAAGATTTTGCTGCAAGCGATTGACCTGTCAGGAACTCCAGTTAATACTGAGCTCTCGGTTTGCGCAGAGACTTTGCGATCGGGACCGAGGAGCACTTTGCCTGGTACAGTGAGATTTGCTGGCATATAAATGTGCTGTGTACTGAATGGGGGTAGTGATTTAGTTCTCCTGTCGTGTGAACTGTATGCAGATTGCTGGAAGCTGAATCCAGCACCCAACGAATTACATCAATTACCAGTCCATGTGGCTGGGCCTTGCCATGAGGGCCCTGCCAGATCACCCTACTGCACAGAGAAGCACCATCGATGAGACCACTCCAGGGATCAGCCCTCCACTTCTCCTAGCAATCCAGATAATTCATCTGCTGTCTCAATCCTCGTCCCTCCTGTATCCAGTTTGGGGTATCATGAGTAGCCATCAGGGTAGCTCCCTGCAACTATCTTTAAATCTAAGTGTGTCATCTAATTGTTTGTGGATTCTTTTCCTCACAAATTGAGCCTTCTGGCTCCGGATTACAAATACTGTGTTGTGCAAGTGTTTTTTCCATCGCAGGACCCCTACCAGCTGCAACGCCGTCCTACCCCGGGCAATGATCCTGGTTAGCCCACCCCCCATTCACCTGGGTACCCAGAAGTGTGACAGTGCTAGGGAGTCTGATTACTTGCATAACTGTATGATTATTAGAGAGAGTAAGCTAATTAACCTGATTGCCCCATCCTTGTTTTAAAAAAAAAAAAAAAAAAAAAATGAATAAAATCAGATATAGTTTTTCTGCCTTTTAAACAGTCTGTGGATCCTGTTTATGCCTGAAGTAGTGTGTTGCAGTCCATTTGTTCTGTTTAACCTTGTTTTACAGGGGGTCCCCAGGGTCGAGTTGGAAAAAACAATCCTGGTGGTAACTGCCAAAAGTGTGGATACGAGTAAAGCATATTGGGGTATTGGGAAGGTCATTGCTGTACTCTGTGTGGGCCACTAGCAGGAACTGAGGGGGGTTACAGTGTCCCAGAGGGCTGTGCCTAAGTTAGTACAATCACTAATAACTTTGACCTCTGGGTGGAAGCACCCGTTTCAGAACTCAGGCCCCTTAACCTGTTTGTAGCCAAGCAGGCAGGGGTAGTAGCCCTTGGGATAGCACCACCTAGGGGTTACATCTTGGAGGCACCACTGGGATTAGTGTCCTCTAGTGGCCAAGGGAGAGAAATACCCAGATATGTTCAGTTTTGGTGAGAACATGGGGGGTCTTGCTACACCCAAGCGCAAAATCACCCCTACAAGCTGTTGGTGGAGTGAGGCTGAGGAGTTGTATCCCAGACAGATCCTCCTGTTACTGGATGTCCCCCTAGGGACTACTAATGGTGATATTATAGAAGCTGTGGAACAGGTTAAAGGTTTGGGCAAAGTTGAAGTGAAGGGGAAGGATTCAGACCTGTTTGAGCAGATTATGACAGTGTTACTCTTTTGCAGTTCTCCCATACATCCAGAGAAGGTACCCCATGTTATCCTGCCCAAAGGGGCCCAGAAGGGGTGGAGGGTCATTCATCTGCATAGTGACCCGGCTACCGCAGGCGGGTCCCCTAGTATAGAGGGATTTAAGGATAAGCTACTCAAGTTATTAGCATCTGAAGGACAAACTGCTCAAGAGTTAGTAAAGGTGCTAGACCTTTCTGAGGAACACATGCCTTTGCAGTCCCCGGACACATCTCCTGCATCCCCTAAGAGCTTCCCTGTAGTTTCCTCACCCATAATAATTCCATCGATACAGTTGGACTCATACCGTAAACTCAGACTTTTCTCAGGCACAGTCTCAGTGCCTGCAGGGGAGGATGACCTGGAAACATGGATGGACTATGCTACCCCCTTAGTACAGGAATGGCAGTGCTCTGAGGGGGAAAAGAGAAAGAGGCTTATGGAGAGCTTAAGGGGCCCAGCACTGGAGGTCATTCATTTTTTGCAAGCCACTAGCCCAGAGGCTACTGTGGCTGAATACCTCTCTGCACTGAAAGGAATGTTTGGGAGCGCAGAATCGGGGGATGATTTACTGTGGAAATTTAAATCTGTTAAGCAATGGAAAAACGAGAAGTTGTCCGCATTTGTCACAAAAATCGAGAGGGCTCTGCAGAGGGCTCACAAGAAAGGTGGAGTGCCTGCAAAGGAACTGAACTGAGTCAGATTGGACCACATTCTCAAGTCAGCTAGGTATTGCAGTGTAATGATGTTGAAACTCAAGCTGCACGATCGGAAGGCTAATCCTCCAGAGTATTGTTACCTTATAAAGGTGATCTGTGAGGCAGAGACTGATGAAGAGGTCTGGGAGCCCTATGCTGGGGCTGTTGGTACCTGCCAGCCCCCTGAGACAAATGATTCCGATGAAGCACAGCAGCTGAGAGAGCTAATTAAAGAGTTGACGGAGGCAGCTAGGGAAAATGATCTTTATCAAGCACCCCTGAGACCAGAAACGGGGTGGGAGTGAATGCTGTTTCTTTAGAGACCCGTACTGAGGGTAACTTATTGGAAGAAGTATGCAAATTGAGAGCCCTGGTGGGAGACCTACTACAGAACACACAAAATCATAAAAATTGGCGAGTTCAGAGGATCCAAAATGCAAAACCCCAGTAAAAGGAAAAACAGCAAAGAGCTCCTAGTGTACCACCACCCGGAGATGGACTGCAACCCCCCCAGAGACCCTAGAGTGCACTTTCTGCTACCACTGTGGGGAGGATGGTCACACCCATTTCTATTGTCACTCACCAGAGAATCTGAGGTAGGTCACTGCTAGACTATTAGCCTTGGTTCGGCAAAACAATCGGCCACCGGGGGGATTCTCGAAAAAGTTACTCAAAGGCCACTGCCAAATAAACACCTAAGTCTGCACCACCTGAGTAGTCCGAGGTGGTGGGTTCCTCCATGGAGACAACAGTAAAGGTGAATTGAGTGTCCACCAGGGCTTTGCTGGACAGTGGCTCTCAAGTGACTATAATATTTCAAGATTGGTATCGGAAGCACTTGTCTGATGTGCCTTCACAACCCTTGGAAAGTTTGCATGTCTGGGGACTGAGTGAGAAGTCATATCCATACTCTGGGTATATCTGGAGCTGGCTGTCTTTCCCTACTTCGGTGGCTGGAATGGCGGAACAAGTAGAGACCTTGGCCTTGGTGTGTCCCCCTACTGGACTGTATGATGGGGTTCCCCTACTCATTGCGACCAACGCCTCACCCCCCCCAAAGAGATAGATAAGGTGCCATTTGCCCCCTCGGGCAGCAGTCACAATCCAGCCATAGCACCTCTACGGTACAAGGAGCCCGATCCACCTACCCCCCAAAGAGATAGATAAAGTGCCACTTGCCCTCTTGGGCAGCGGTCACGATCCAGCCATAGAGCCTCTATGGTGCAAGGAGCCTGATCCTCCTACCCCCCAAAGAGATAGATAAGGTACGATGCTTGAAAAATTGCCACAATTTCTCTGGGCTGTGTGAACGCTGAACCGGATCAACACTTGCAATTTGCTGTTTTCAATTTCGGCACCTTCTTAGGGTAGCGCTATTGGCTCCACGGCTGTGTAGAGCTCTCCAACTGGATGGTCTCACTCACCTGAGACAGGAGCACCCAAGACGTGTGGCTTAATGTAAGCCTGCATCCCTGTACTCAGCTTCTAATTTATATATTTTAATGTAGTCTGTTCTGCTTGGCTTGTGTAAAGTAACTTACCATTCCCCCCCTGCTGCAGTTTCTCCAACTGTATGTGCACTGATTCAGTGCTAGCTCTGCAAACTTCCCCTTGATTTTTTTCCCCAATTAAGCTTTCACTCCGTACACTGCCTTGAACTGAGCTTGTAAAAAAGTTTTCCTGGCTTTGTTAATATTTTTTTTAATCCTAGTTAAGGCTGTACTGGGTTTACATGGCTTACTGCTATGGACTTAGAAAATTCAGTGAATTGTAAAATCTGTGTAGCCTCTGCCTTGAGCCTAAGGCTCCTGCCGTTGACTTTCATTCTTAATCATCTTCCTCTGTCCCCCTGTCCTCCTCTGTCTCTGTTCTGTCCCTCCTGCTCTCCCCCATCAGTCTGTTCTTTTGTGTTTGTTTTGGATTATGGAGTTAGCCAGCACCTTGCCTCTGTCTGAGACTGCCACCTGACTTTGTCTTTCAAGTTGGTGCTCAGCTCTCTTTGTGTGTCTCTGTTTAGACACCCCCCCCAACTGCTCCTATTTAATCTGCTTTCTCCTTCCTTACAGGTGCCACTTGCCCCCTCAGGCAGTGGTCACAATCCAGGCATAGCACCTCTACGATGCAAGGAGCTTGATTCACCTACCCCAAAGAGATAGATAAGGTACGACGCTTGAAAAATTGCCTCGATTTCTCTGGGCTGTGTGAACACTGAACTGGAATATCACTTGCAATTTGCTGTTTTCAATTTCGGTGCCTTCTCACAGTAACGCTATTGTCTCCACGCCTGCGTATAGCTCCCTGATTGGCTGGTCTCACTCACCTGAGACAGGAGCACCCAAGATGTGTGGCTTAATGTAAGCCTGCATCCTTGTACTCAGCTTCTAATTTATATATGTAACCCCCCTATAAATGGGGGTTCCTAAAAGCCTCCTAGGAGCTGCCTAAGTTTTCCTGCTGGTGGTTGGCATTCGGCGTTTAAGCCGTTTTAAACAGGCAAATGCTGTGAGTGCTTTCAGAGCCTCTGTGTACTGTCCCTTTTAAGGGCTGCCTGCTCGCAGGTTTAATTAGCTTGGATGGGGGGACTGTTGGTATTTATGCTCGAGTCCCGCCCGGGCTGCTGGCTAAGCGCTCCGTGGCTGCCACCACTAGGTGTGCAGAGAGAGCCTAGTTGAGTGCCATAGCCATTTGTGAGGAGGAATGCAGAGGGAAAATGAAAATGTAGTTTGTCTAACCTGCCTTTTATTGCAGCGCGAACTCTCTGTTTCACCATTTTGGTCCAGAACTGTCGAATTGGACCAGTCAGTATGTTGGAACTCTCGTAGAGCCAGCTGACCAATGAGGACTTGGTTAGTAATCCTGGGAAGGGAAGTATGACCCAAGGCACCTTTTTGCACCAATCGAGACAGGTCATATAGCCTGGTGTTCAGCAGTCCACCTACAGGAATGGGTGGTGCGTGAGTGAGAAGAGTTGGCCCCCAACTGCCAGAAGGACAGAGGCGTAGTGGCTGAGAGAGTGAGGGCAGACCTCTTGCTCCCTGCGGCATTAAGTATTCCGCGGGGAAGGCGTGAAAGGACTTGTGTAATGTTGCATAGCGAACATCTTTGGACTAAACTACGGGGAAAAGCGGTCAGGAGGAGGCTGTGAGGCGACAGCTACCTACCAGGCTTACCCTGTAGAGGACTGGAGAATCTGCTGAATCGCAGCTCGTCTGTCAGGACAGTGAGGCTGCAGTGAGACGCCCACATAACTGCGAGTTCGATCGGGCCTTGGAAGCAGCTGCCTGGTATGGTACCCCTCTGTTGTGTTTTCTATATAAATGTGTGAGGAGGCCGTTGAATCTCAGGCTCAACCCTGCAAGTGGTGAAAGAGTGGTCCTCTGTTGGAGGTTGCGAGTACTACATCAGGGTAGCCCCCTGCTAAGGTTACCAACCAAGACACAGTCATTTTGTTGTGCTACAGATTGTACCAATCTAGTTTTGGCCCTTCCAAGCTTCATAGGAATTGAATGCTCCTTTGTGCCAGGGCCCCAACCAGCTGCATAGAGGAACTAGCCATTAGGGCTTGGGTACCCATAGACAGTAACTGATAGGCTTAGACATGTGCACAGAGCCCTAGGTAGTTCAATATATTTTATAGTTGTAAGTCAATCACCCCGATTTCTCCCGGTCCTTGTTATCTCCCCTCAAATAAATCAGATTGTTTGTTTTGCAACTGTACCCTGGCTGGTTTATGTCTTACTAGGGAGATACTACACAGTGAATATTTGATAACTGTACCTTACTTTCCAGGTGGTCCCGGAGTGATGGATGGTTTGGGCGGGGTAAGTGTTCAGGAACAGCCTTGTAATTAATCCGTGTGAGCCACTAGTGGGAAGAAGGGGTTGCAGTAACCCAGAGGGCTGTGACGAGTCAACGTTGACTGTTTAACCCGGGCTCTGGGTGGAGGCACCCGCGCCAGCGGATATGGGCCCTTACCTGTCAGTGAGACAGGCAGGGTGGTAGCCTTAGGATAGCACCCCTGGGGGTTATATATTTTAATTTAGCCTGTTCTGCTTGGCCTGTGTAAAGTAACTACCATCCCCCGCTGCAGTTTCTCTCCAACTGTATGTGCACTGATTCAGTGCTAGCTCTGCAAACTTCCCCTTGATTTTTCATCCCACCCCCATCCCCTCCCAGGCCTCCTTTAAATGCACACAGTCTCTGCCCACTCCTAGCTGATGTTTCAATTTATTGGTTACTTACTGTCAACAACTGCAATTCCTCCCATCCCCTTTTTGCAACTAAGCCTTCTAGCAGCTTTATCTCATTCTGTCTTGCTGAGGCATACCATTTTGGTACTTTAGGTTTGCTTATTGCTAACTAGCATATCCTGTCTTGCTGACTAGCACACCCTGTCTTGCTAAGGCACTGTTTTACTTGAAAGTTGTACTACAAATTACTGAACTGTGACTAACTTGCCAAAAAACTGTGTTTATTGTCTAAAAATGTTCCCAGCAACCAAGTGTTACAGCTCCTTTGTGACTTTGTAGCTCTCTCCAGACTGCAAGGCACCAAGGAAATCGCAGGCTTTTCAGTTGCTAATTGATCTGTTTTCGCTCAGACTGCTAGCCTTTGTGTTGCCCCACTATTAATTCGAGCTCCTCTCCTTTTTCTAGCTGAGAACCCGCTAAGGATCCCAGCTCAGCCTCCCTCCGCATGGACCGTGGACACCGGGCAGTCGGTGCTTCCGAAGCAGCCGCCCGAGACCTCCTCATCGGACTCCACCGCTTGAGAGGTATGGCAAAGCCACAATTTTTCACCCACCCACTCATCCCCCCCTCCTGTGTGCTATTATATAGACCCATTAGCACCACCCACTCCCATCCCTGATGAATCTCCTGCCTTCTCTTTCTTACTAAAACAATTTGTTACTGCCAGGGGAATCCTGCAACCAGCAGCCGGTGAGCTACCCTTGTTATCAAAATTCCCTCATTTACCCAACAACTGTAATTATGGCAGCCTCATGGCAATTCCTCCTCCTGACTGCACTGTGTATCATACCCCTTACTGGCTTATCCGAAAAATTTGAGACTGGGGGTACACCACATCCTCATCCTGAAGACTACTCACCCAATCTGACTCTACACATCACATGTTATGCCAAGGCTCCTTCCAACTGATCCAGGTGGACTACTTTCCTCGAAGAGCAACTATTGCAGGTTTGTCTATGCCTCCTTCCCATCTCTAATTAATTCGAGTTACTCCCACTGGCATTACACAGTCAGAGTATTAGCCTCAGTGTCCTTAGGCTTGCATAAATTAAAAAACAAAGCTTGGCACCCCGGTTTCTCCTCCATGCCAAGCCGGAAAAAGCCTAAAGCTCATTGCCTTTCACTTGCATCCCTGAAAAAAATTGATACTCCTCCTCTTACTCTGCTCTGGCAATATCGAGCTTAATCCAGGGCCCATAAATAAACTTACCTCCCCTTCTGAGTCACTATCTCTTAAAGGTATTAGTTTTATGCACATTAACGTGTGTAGCCTGCTGAAAAAAAAAAATTCACCCTTATCCAGGCTTGGACCGCCCATACAATGCCAGATGTGCTTGTTATCTCAGAATCCTGGCTTAGGCCCTCAACGCCAAATAGCGTTATTAATATACCTAACTACCAGATCTTTAGATGCAATAGGCAATCCAAAGGAGTTGGGGTAACCATCTACATCAAAGATAGATTTGTGGCATCAACACTTAATTCTAACTCACTGGTAGCGGGATTTGAGTGCCTGGACATAAAAATCGACCTATCCCCATCGTTAGCACTCCGAGTCATAGGATACTATAGACCACCATTTGCCGGTACTCAGCTCTTGTCCTATCTTACAACTATCTTGGACTCTAGCCCACTGGAAACAATTATCCTCGGGGATCTAAACTACGATTGGCTGTCAGAAGCCAGCCACCCGCTTAAATCTTTCTGCGACTCCCTTGGTTTCACCCTACTCAATGAAGAGCCGACCCATATCAACAAAAAGAATACAGCCAAAAGTACCCTTCTGGATGTCCTGCTTGTGAATAAACACCATTCCTTCTCCCATGTTGGAACCTTTGACGCAGATATTAGTGACCATTGCCTAATAGCTGGAGTTTGGGCAGCCAACAAAGTGCCAACTACAGCCAAATTCTCCACTAAAAGGTCAACCAGGTCATTCGACCCAAGGGCCTACTCATTTGACCTAAAAACTCCCCTTTCTGGCAGAGTTTTAACCTTGCTAAAACAGTGGAAACTGCATATTCTATACTACATGAAATCATTACCTACACCATGAATCTACATGCGCCTCTGTCAAAAATACACATAAAGGCTTGGAAATGCCATTGGTTCACTCAAGATCTCAAGGCTGCACTACTGTCCAGGGATAATCTCTGGAAAACTGCCCGCAAATCCCCAAAAGAGGAAGACTGACTCCTCTTTAGAACAGCCAGAAATCACTGCACCAAACTGATTAGGGAAGCTAAATCCTGCTATTACCAAGCAGAACTAGATACTGCAGCCAATTGTCCTTCCAAATTCTGGGCCACAATCAAAGAACTGGCCGGAGCCACATCACAAAATATGCTCCCTACAAAAATTACCTCCGACAATACAGTAATCAATGACAAAAAGGAGATACTGCAGGCATTCAACACGCACGTCGCCACAGCAGGCTTAGCCTTCGATAACTTGCCTGCCTGTAGCCTATGCACCCAGCTTGGCATGACCCCACCAAATGTTGGCTCCGTTAGTCAACATTTCTCATTCTCTTCAGTTTCCCTCAAGGAAGTGGAAGACTTGATTCTCCACCTGGATACTAAGAAAAGTGCCGGCGCAGATGCACTTGAACCATACTTCCTAAAGATAGCATGCCATGTATTGACAGTGCCTATTACTCATTTATTCAACCTGTCCCTAACACAAGGTACCCTCCTCAAATATGGAAGGCATATGTTATTCCGCTATTTAAATCTGGAGACCCTTGCGACCTTAATAACTATAGGCCAATTTCTCTCCTACCCACACTCTCGAAGCTACTGGAAAAAAATAATACATGGCCAACTAAGATCCTTCATTGACAGAGAAAAATTACTAAACCCCCTTCAATCCGGATTCAGAGCCAACCACAGCACAGTCTCAGCATTAGCTAAAGTAACCAATGACTAGCAACTGTAGTTGGAGCATAAAAAGTCAGTATGTGCTGTGTTTCTTGACCTCAGCAAAGCATTCGACACAGTGGACCATGACCTGTTCCTCGACTCGCTAAAAACACTAGGATTGGATGCTACTTCTCTAAACTGGTTCTCTAAATATCTGACAGACAGATATCAGCAGGTGAAAGTGGATGGCGAACTATCTGCCCTAAAACGCTTACAAAGAGATGTCCCTCAGGGATCCATATTAGGTCCCCTCCTCTTCGCAGTGTATATCAACAACATTGATGAAGGAATCAAGGATGCAAGTATTCACTTATTCGCAGATGACACAGTGCTGTACCCGAGTCATCCCAAACGAAAAGAAGCTTGTACTGACCTACAAAAATATTTCAACCTCCTGCAGCTCCAACTAATCAATAAAAAACTGCTATTAAATGCTAAGAAAACTAAAGTCATGTTATCTTCCCCCGCAAACTACACAAGCGCTACTGACTCCTTCCCCCCAATAACCACGATGCTGGGAGAGTGCTTAGAGTATGTTCCGAAATTCAGATATTTTGGGGTCTGGATCGACTGTAAACTCTCCTTCACTGACCACCTGGAAGACTTGCTGAAAAAATTAAGGTAAAGACTTGGCTTTTTTTTTTTTTTTTTTTTTTTTTACAGGATAAGAAGACTTCTTACAGCAGATGCAAAGAAACGACTAGTCCAAGCCACGTTCCTGTCCTTAATTGACTATGCAGACTTCATATACAGTAGCTGTGTGGCTTCCTAGCTTGGAAAATTGGATACGCTTTACCACAGAGCCGTATGCTTCATCACTGACCTCCCCTTCTCTACCCATCATTGCGCACTATATGCCGCCTCGGGCTGGACCTCACTTCATTATAGGCACAACCTTAATGCAGCACTCTGGACAATTACAGCCCTCAGTGGCAAACTCCCTCAATACATCGTCGACTGTCTGTCTCCAATTGTGTCCAGGAATTATTCCCTTAGAAGCTGCTCACAACTCCTACTAAATATACCCAGGGCACTACACACGGTCGAGAGCCGCCTTTGGATTCGCACTCCCATCAATATGGAATAAAACCCCCAAAAATACTTAAGCTGAAAACCCAGCAAGTACCCTTTGTTCAAAAGCTTTACCGTGATGGCATTACAAAATTTGCAACTGCTTTACTAGACACTAACTAACCTCCTTCCCTCAAACGGTGGCCCGCAAATGGCGGCCCCCCAGCTGAAGTGTGCCTCTGCCTCTAGCATGCCCACCAACAGATCTACAGGATTTATTGCTGAACTCCCATATCTTATTCTTTGACGCTCTGAACAGCTGCAGCCTGATTCTAGCACATGCTACTGCACTTGGGGATAATTATCAACTTTCGCCCCCAAAAATATTCGGTCCCTTGTCCATCCAACACCTTCCTCTGCCCCAACCTTCAGGACCCTCACAGTTATGTCCCTGCTACTATATTCCTCCTCTTGCACTTAGTACAGTGGCAGCTTTTCTCCTCCATATGTCACCGCGTTTTGGGGCACAAATCACTTCCTCACCTTTTGTACGGTCCTCCTCCCTCCCAATCCCTCACTCTGCTCTAACAATTGGGTCCTCTTCACTTGCACCCCTATTCCCCACCTCTCCCTACATTATGCGCTTGCTATCTTCTATCTAGTATGCCTACCCTCTCCCTAACATTTCCACTACAAAATGCAGTTTTTGGGCTTGGATCCAGCACAAGTTCATTATCCACGATTCCTTGTAGTTCTATGTTCAATGTATATTACCTGTAAATGTGCATTTTTACAATAATAGCAGCTATTTTTTTTACTGTTTGTACTATTGTAACTTGTCTTTCTGTATTATTACTGTAGGACCGCAGGTCTACCTTGTAAATGAGCATGCTCAATGGTGCCCACCTAAATATACAAAGATATTGATTGATTGACATGGTCGGGAGACTAGCACAACTATGCTACAAGAAACAGGGGCACCAGACTGGTAGGGCTCTGAGAATTCCCACGTTGATTAAAAAGGCTTATGAGTTATGGCAGAATGCCGAAGAAGTGGATCAGGATGAGCCGGTCGGAGTTGTATGGAAGAAGGATCCTGAGTGGCTGGTGCTAGCCGCCATTGCCCAGTGCACTCTACAAGGGGAGGTTCGCTTATGGAAAAATGTCAAGAACAGGATACTAATGCTGGATGCGCCAGGCAATAGAAAATTGCCAGAAGGATTGTTGGTCGAGCCCAGCATCTTGCCCGCTCATGCTCACGCCTATGCACGATGGGGTGATGGTACAGATTCACAATGTGTCAGATCGAGAGATTCGGGTGAACAGAGGCTACACCCAAGCTACGGTACACTGCGCGGACACTGCCGTACTACCCAGTAACAAGCACCCTGGAGCAACTGATAGAGTGACTCCTGATTTGTTTGACTTTGGTGACTCCCCGTTGCCAGCCGAATGGAAGACTAGAATCAGTAAGAAACTTGCCCAGAGAGAACAAGTGTTTTCTTTGAAAGAATGGGATATGGGATGTGTCCAGGGTGCAGAACATCACATACACCTGCATGATGAATGGCCATTCCATGAGAGGTCTCGGCGTTTAGCTCCAGCTGACATAGATGATGTGAGAAAACATCTGCAGGAAATGCTTGTGGTTGGTGTGATACAAGAATCCAGAAGCCCCTGTGCTTCACCTATTGTGGTTGTGCAAAAAAAGAATGGGTCAGTAAGAATGTGCGTGGATTATTGAAACCTTAACCAGCAGACCATCCCGGATCAATACACCATGCCCCGTATACAAGATACTTTGGACTGTCTGAATAGGAACAAGTGCTTCTTGGTGTTAGATCTTCGCAGTGGATACTACCAGATCCCCATGGCCCCCAAGGACCATGAAAAAACAGCCTTCATCTGCCTACAAGGGTTCTACGAGTTTATGAGGATGCCCCAGGGGATATCGGGTGCTCCGGCCACTTTTCAGCACTTGATGGGATGCACAGTGGGGTATATGAATCTACTGGAATGCCTGGTGCACTTGGACGATGTTATTGTGTTTGGGAGCACTTTGGAGAAAAAGGAGAGCAGACTATTTAAAGTGTTAGATCGACTAGAGGACTTTGGCCTTAAGCTGTCCATCGACAAGTGCCATTTTTTTCAGACATCTGTGAAGTATGTGGGGCACATAGTCTCCACAGAGGGGATAGAGACTGATCCTAGTAAAGTTGAGGCCTTGACCAACTGGCCCCAGCCCCACAATCTGAAAGAATTATAGCGCTTCCTAGGACTCTGTGGCTACTACCAGCGGTTCATAAATGACTACTCCAGGGTGATTTGCCCCCTCCTGAATCTTACCCAGGGTTACCCTCCCATGACCCATAAATACAAGAAAGGGGCCTCCTCTGAAACAGAAAGAGTATACTTCCGCCCGGGTGAACTTTTTGGGTCTCGCTGGACACCAGACTGTGAAGATGCTTTTCATGAAATGATATATCAGCTCACCCATGCTCCCATCCTCACCTATGCTGACCCTACTAGACCCTATGTGTTGCATGCCGATGCTAGCCTACAAGATTTGGGGGCTGTGCTATACCAAGAACATGAGAATGAGAATGAGAATGGTTTGAGACTGGTGGCCTTTGCTAGCAGAAGTCTGACCCCATCAGAGAAAAACTACCCTGTGCATAAGCTGGAGTTCTTGGCTTAAAGTGGGCCATAGTTCACCAGTTCCATGAATACTTGTATGGGGCCAAGATACTGTAAAGACTGATAATAATCCATTGACCTATGTGCAGACTTCAGCTAAGTTAAACACCACCGGGCATCGGTGGCTTTCTGCGTTGTCTACCTATGATTACGCTGTTGAATACAGACCAGGCCTGAATCACATAGATGCTGATGCCCTATCCCAGAGGCCCACTTCCAAAGGTGATTGGGTCAGGCTGTCTGAACCAGACATTCGAGCCTTGAGCCAAAAGTTTAACAAAGAACAGATGTCCATAGACACAGTGGACTGTGTAGTAGATTGCTTGGGCCCCTCTGATACTTGTATACCAGCTGCGTACTGTCACTTCTCCACTCTAGAGATCAGTGCACTGCCTCAACTTGATAATGATAGCATTCAGCGGGCTTAATCCCAAGATCCTATGAGCCGGTCAGCACTTGAAGCCCTCTATGCAGGGTAAGATGTATCCAAGTTGCACTCCTCTGATTTGCAAACTGCGTTATTGTACAAAGAAGGCCCTAAATTGAAGCTGATCAATCAGTTACTATACAGACAGACAGTGGATAGATGGGGTCAAGCAGATAAGCAATAATTGGTTCTGCCCACAGCCTTCAGAGACTTAGTGCTGAGGTCCCTGCACAACCACATGGGCCACCTCGGCATCGATTGAACCCTTGACCTAGTGCAGTCTCGATTCTACTGGCCTAAGATGGAGGCTGATGTTGAGCATCATACTGTATAAGGACTTGTAGTCGCTGCCTGCAGAGGAAGGCTCTGCCCCAAAGGGCTGTCCCCCTTGTCAACATAACCACCAGCACACCAATGGAGTTAGTTTGCATAGACTTTTTGAGTTTGGAGCCTGACCAGCAGAATGTCAGTAATGTGTTGGTGGTCACTGATCATTTTACAAGATATGCTCAAGTTTTCCCAACCAAAGATCAAAAGGCATCCACCATGGCCAAGGTGCCAATAGAGAATTTCTTTGTCCACTATGGGGCCCCCCCAGAGAATTCATTCTGATCAAGGTAGAGACTTTGAGCCTCGCTTAATCAAAGAACTGCTCTCTCTATGCGGGGTACGGAAGTCAAGAACCACCCCTTATCACCCGCAGGGGGACCCACAGCCAGAATGCTTTAATTGCACCCTGCTTGACATGCTAGGCACTCTCCACCCGAAAGGCAAGCTCAAATGGAGCCAGCAGATTAGAATCTTGGTACACGCCTATAACTGCACATGAAATGATGCTACTGGGTTCTCCCCCTAACGCCTTATGTTTGGGAGAGATGCTCGGCTGCCAGTGGATGTTTGTTTTGGGGTCTCTCCTGATGGGGTAAGAGCTGAAAATTATCTACAGTATGTGCAAAAACTGAAAGCCCAATTGAACCATGCATACCAACTAGCCCAGACAATGGCAGCAAACAAAAACCTAGCCAATAAAGAAAGATATGATAAAAAAGTGAAGGCCCAAGAGCTTCGAGCTGGAGACTATGTGTTGTTGTGAAATCTGGGATTGCATGGTAAACATAAAATAGCTGACTGATGGCACCATCTTCCCCACATGGTAGGAGGCAAGTTGGATGATTTACCTGTGTACAAAGTGTGGCCTGAAAACAATGCAAAAGCTGTCAAGACCATGCACCGTAACCACCTACTGCCTATTGGCCAAGTCATGATTGAAGCTGAACCCCTGGAGATTGTTCCCTCTGGACCAGTGACTCGTGCTGCTGCAAAACAAAGACCGAGTCAACCTACTCCGGTGGTCACAGACTTCAGGTTTTCTCCACAGCAAGCCCAAAATGATTATGACTGTCAGTCCACTTCTGATGAGTGAGTGCAACTATGCTTATTACCCCCCTTATGAACTGAGTCAGCTGTTTTGAGGTAACCCCATGGTCAATTGTGGGGATGAAGCTGGGCCTTCTGGACTGTCTAAACCCCCAGCTTTGTCCTTGGAGCCAATGCTCCCTGACAGTGAAATGTGAAGTGTCAACTCTGATGATATTGAGTCACTTTGTATGGTGGAACTGTGTAAATTATCTGAGGAAGAGGCAGATGATCAGAGTCAAACTGGTGACATGCCAGAACATGAAGAATACTTTGAGTGTGATGGTTAATTCTCTTCCAGTGCCAGAGTGCCTTCCAAGTGAGCAAAGTGTTGTAGAACTCGAATCCACAGAGCCAGGAGCCGACAGTGCCCCAAGTTCTAACCCTTCCACCCCAGCAGAGTACCCCATTGTAAGCCATGAAAGCACAGAGACTGAGAAGGAAAGTAAAGAGACTGGCTGTTCCTCCCAGAAGACTGGCCGAACTGTCAAACCAATAGTACGCCTCAGCTACAATTCCCCTGGGAAGCCAGCAGATTTGCCTCTCAATGTGGTCCACAAGGGGGTTTATGTGTCTCAAAGTTCACTGCCCAAACTGAGCCTAAGCAACAATTCCCAGGTTAATTGTCCTGCACTCTAGGTATGGTGCCCCTGCCCAGTCTAGCTCCAAGTTTGCTGATAGGGAAGGGCCCCCTCTCATTGTTCAATGTACAG
The DNA here is from genome assembly GCA_016271365.2 of Neoceratodus forsteri. NCBI lineage: Eukaryota > Metazoa > Chordata > Ceratodontiformes > Ceratodontidae > Neoceratodus > Neoceratodus forsteri. Next base: position 835,212,685 of record CM028130.1, on the reverse strand, counting down.
GAAATAATAACCTGAAGTGTACAGTAGTACATGTAGCTTACCCAAGTGAAATATGCTAATGTAGTTCAGAATGGATATAGTGATGTGAAACATAGAGAAAGTGTATAGTAAAGGTTGAATATGTTGATTAATGCCTTAGAAGTTATACGCTTAGTCTGTTAATAGTATAAATGTGTAGTATAATTTGCAACTACAATTATTATGATGGTACTGACTTGACGCAGATGCCAAGTTTTTTCAGGCGAGGAAGGGTGTAACCCCCTACAAATGGGGGTTCCCAAAAAGTCTTCCACGAGCTTGACTAATTGCTCGCTGCCTGGTTGGTGTTGGTGCGATTGTCATTTAAATGTGTTGCCATGGGTGCCTGTATGGCCTTTGTGTACGGTCCCTTTAAAAGCTGTTTACTTGCAGATATAATTAATCTGGGAGGGGGACTGAGTGTTTCCATGCTTGGGTCCCGCCCAGGCTACTGACTAATCGCTTAGTTTCTGCCATCGCTAATTGTGCAGAGGATGCCCTGCTAAGATGTAATTAATTGCTTGTGATCGTTTAGAGTAGTAATAAAATGTAGTTTTCTCTAACCTGCCTTCTTTGCAGTGAGGACTGTTCTCTTTAGCTCCACTGTTTTGGTCCTGAACTGCCAAATTGGACCAATCAATAACTGGGGACTCTAAAATGGAGCCTGTTGAAGTGGGACTGCGTGGCTTACCAGTGTGGGATTTGCAGTTTTGGACTGTTGGCACCTTTTGCACTGAAAGGGGGAGCTCTTACTGTGATTGATAGCCGAACCTGCCAACCGGACCTTTTGGATCCAAGGGAAACCCCCAAGTTGTCTGCTGGCAAGCCAGATCGAATCTGAGAGCGGAGAGAGAAGGACTGCTTGTGATAGCCGAGCAAGCGTGTCGTAGTTCAAGCAGGAGAACCGTGGGAAGGCTCGAATTGGGGCCTGTAAGTCTGCTCGTTGTGAGACAGAGAGACAGAGAGAGACAGAGAGTGTGTGTGTGTGTGTGTGTGTGTGTGTGTGTGTGTGTATGTGAGTGTGAGGGACCTTATCGGACTAAATCCTGTGTGCAGAACTGAAGTAAGCTACTGAATTATAGCCAGGCTTAACCTGTAGAAGACCGAAGATTTTGCTGCAAGTGATTGATCTGTCAGGAAATCCAGTTAATACTGAGCTCTCGGTCTGTGCAGAGATTTTGTGATCGGGACCGAGAAGCACTTTGCCTGGTACAGTGAGATTTGCTGGTATATAAATGTGCTGTGTACTGAATTGGGGTAGCGATTTAGTTCTCCTGTCGTGTGAACTGTATGCCGATTGCTGGAAGCTGAATCCAGCACCCAACGAATTGCATCAATTGCCAGTCCATGTGGCTGGGCCTTGCCACAAGGGCCCTGCCAGATCACCCTACTGCACAGAGAATTGCCATCGATGAGAGACCGCACCAGGGATCAGCCCTTCGCTTCTCCTGGCAATCCAGATAATTCATCTGCTGTCTCAATCCTCATACCTCCTGTATCCAGTTTGAGGTATCGTGAGTAGCCATCAGGGTAGCTCCCTGCAACTATCTTCAAATCTAAGTGTGTCATCTAATTGTTTGTTGATTCTTTTCCTCACGAACTGAGCCATCTGGCTCCGCATTACAAATACTGTGTTGTGCAAGTGTATTTTTCCATCACAGGACCCCTACCAGCTGCAACGCTGGCCTACCCCGGGCAACGGTCCTGGTTAGCCCACCCCCCATTCACCTGGGTACCCAGAAGTGTGACAGTGCTAGGGAGTCTGATTGCTTGCATGACTGTATGATTATTAGAGAGAGTAAGCTAATTAACCTGATTGCACCTATCCTTGTTTAAAAAAAAAAAAAAAAAACCTAAATAAATCAAATATAGTTTTTCTGCCTTTTAAACAGTCTGTGGATCCTGTTTATGCCTGAAGTATTGTGTTGCAGGCCATTTGCTCTGTTTAACCTTGTTTTACAGGGGGTCCCCACGATCGAGTTGGAGAAACCAATCCTGGTGGTAAGTGCCAAAAGTGTGGATACGAGTAAAGCATATCTGGGTATTGGAAATGTCATTGTTGTATTCTGTGTGGGCCACTAGCAGCAACTGAGGGGGCTTACAGTGTCCCAGAGGGCTGTGCCCAAGTTAGTACAATCACTAATAATCTTGACCTATGGGTGGAAGCACCCATTTCAGAACTCAGGCTCCTTAACCTGTTAGTAGCCAAGCAGGCAGGGGTAGTAGCCCTTAGGATAGCACCACTTAGGGGTCACATATAAATAATATTTAAAGTTTCTAATTTATGTATGTAAGGAGAAAGTGATAATCAGGGAAACATTTAATTAATGTGTTTTTTATTTAAGGTAGTTTTATTTTTAGGGCCTGTGACACTTGGCCAGCTGGTCATGATTGCTCTATGATATTTGTATATAGAATGTATTATTGAGCGTCTCTCATGAGACAGCCTGTGGGATGACCCCCCCAGGTTTCATTTCAAATGACAGGATATGTAAACAGCAGATCTCTGTAATGTGATTAATTTCCAAACTGCTTTTTTATGGCCGTGTTTATGATCTGTGTTGCTTTGAAGCCAGGAAACTAAAATATCTATTTTATGACGTCTTCAGAGGAAAGACAGTTAATTTCAACTGGTGCTAAAAGAAGCTACAGGACATCTACGTTAGAAAACTGCAGAGTTGTAAAAGTTTTGTGATGTCTTTCAAAAGCAGGAAATCACACTAGATCAAAGGAAAGACTTATATAAAGAGTGTCACAATTTGGGAAATGAGTTTTGCTGAAGTCACAGAATTTAATATACCGCTTTGATAAGACATCCTGTTACGTATATATTTTTTATATTCTGAAAGGAGGAGCTAGATGACATCACGGAAGGGGTTGAAACACAGCATTTTAAATTGCAGTCTACATTTTTCAACTGACACACATTCTTGCTGGACTCAGAAACAACAACATCTAACTATAAGCACTGTAAGATGGTACTAATACATTAGATAGACAAGTCTAATTGTATTGTGGTAGGAGTTTACATTTGTACTTTTTTCCCTTGTTTTTCTTTTAAGTGATTGTATGCGTTGTGATATATTGTTCTGTGTTTACATTTTATATATTTTTTATCCATTTTCTAAGTAAAACTCTTATTTTAAAGAGACTGCCTGGTGTGCCTTCAAAATGCTTTCTTTTGCATGTGAAGTATAGATGGTTAAAGCTGACAACTGTGCATAAGCTTAATGGTATTACTAAACTGGAAAAAGGTAAGAAATACTCAAGTTCTTTCATAGAGTTTTAAGGGTTCATTTTGGATACCTAGTAAGGTGCCTTTGGCAGAAGATACCTGGCATCCCCTGAAGAGCAGATTATCTGAGCCTGTACATTTAAGTATGCTAGCATAAGGTTCACTGTTTGAATCCCCCAGAACTTGAGGCCAAAGGTGATTTGGACTCACAGACAGGAGGGTTACCCTGTTCTGTTACCTGTCCACAATACTGCGCTCGGAGGTTGGCACTGTGAGAGCAGAGGGCCTGACATATTGAGTGGAATTGTGACAGGGCCCAGTTGAAGTTATTTTTACAGTGTAAAAGTAGCAGCCATGTTTGTGGTGGAAGATCAGGTCTGGCTGTAGGGAGCTAACTGAAATGCCTGTGTTCCAAATGTCCATTGATCGAGGTTCCAGACTCTTTACTGCTGAGAAGTCTTTTTTTTTTTTTTTTTAAACCATGTGTAAGCCATATTTTACACACAAATAAGAGTCAAATCAGATCACTGGATTTTATCCTGCCATTTTATAATATGCATTAAATATCAAATATGGCACACCATATGTGCCTTAACCCTATGGCAACAACATAAGTCAGTAGACCAAGTTGTTTATGCTGTTATACAGGAGGTTTTTAGACTGCAACATAAAGAACATGCCATACACCCTCCAGATTTATATAAACTATGGTGGAGAAATAAGACATGGCTAGATGCAGGTTAAACACAACAAGCAAAGAAACACACACACACACACACACACACACACACACACACACACACACACACGCAACGTACCCTAAGGGGTATGATTGAAATACTCTTTTTTTTTTCATTTGTTGTTTTTGTTTCACTTTCTATGATTGCTACGATATAAACATGTTTTCTTGATTTTTAATTTAATGGAAGTTTTCTCTACTCCTTTAAGGGGTGGGAGCAGAGATGAGGAGAGCGTATATCAAATGTAGTTTCTGAATTCATAAATTTTAGGTTTTGTCCTTTTCTTCCTTAGTTTTAAAGTAACAGGTTATAAAGACATTATAAAAGGGGATAAGTATGCAGCAATACGTTAGTTTGCATTTATTTATTTTTATTTTCCTTATTTAAATATTTTGTGTATTTTGTTTGTTTACACATTATGACTGCAAAAACTTATTGTTATTTGCTTTGAGGTTGCAATAAAAATGTTCCCTATTCTTTTAGTGGGGGGGATAATTTTAGTTCCATAATTTATTTTTTGTTGAGGTTGAATATTTATTTGAAAGCAGCCTAAAGGGGGTATGACTAAAGTACCCATTTTATTTCTTATATTTTCTGTTTTATATATTATTTGTGTGAATCAATACTGTTTGTAAATATTTGTTTCTTGAAGTTATAATAAAAAATTCCTCTACTTTTGTCAAGAAGTGCCATGGGATCTTTAACGTCCACCTGAACCACCACCAGAACAGGCAGACAGGACCTCAGTTTAACGACTCATCCAAAAGACAGTTATGGGGATAGAAATCTACCCGACATTTATTTATTTAAAATTGATAACCGGGAAAGGCACACTGAGCTGAGGCTCATTTCCAGGTGCGACCCAGGTACAGAGTGTACAGAGAGGAAGAAGAGTAACAATAGTGGAAGGGTACATACAGTATAAACAAACATTTTACAAAGAATATAATATTTACAACAAACTATAGTTGATGTGCATAGTAAAATAGAGTGCGGCAAGAGTACACTCATAGACTAAGGTAGGTAGGTAGAGACTGTGAGGGGCCTCCGCTGCCTGCCATGACCATTGGAGCATTTAGGGCAGTCTGAGGTGGGGGGGTGCCTGAGGAGTTGCATAAATGCAGAATGAAAGGGGGCAGGCAAAGGTTGGAGGGATGTTGTTCCAGAGAAGGGCGAAATGGTACAAGAAGGCAGCTTGGCCGGTGAGAGTATGAGGGCAGGAAAGGTGGAAAGTGCATGAGTCCCTGTGGCGAAGAAGATAGTTTAGGGGGGTGGGAGGGGAAAGGTGGGAGGTGCGGTAGGGGGTTAGGGAGTCAAGCCAGTATTCTGCTATGAAACAGGTGCTGTGGATGGTTCCTCTGTGGGAGAGTGGGGCAATGGACAGTGTAGCGTAGAGTAGGCAGTGGCGAACACAAATAGTTGAGAAGGGTGTCAAGTCGAGAGAGAGAGAGAGAGAGCACTGCCATTCTCACTGTGGTACTCATCAATGGTATGTGGAGTGCGGGTTATGGAACCACTGGGTACAGTGACCGTAGTACCAAATGGTTTGTAGCTGAACTGGCTGTGGGTATCAATGCACCTTTGCCAAAAACTAGACTCTACATTTCAGAGGAGCAGACGATCAGATGAGGAATTAGTTAAGGGCAAGTCAGAAGAGTGGATGAAATTGGGGGTGGGGTGGAGAAAAAGTAGAAAGAAATTAAAGGGACCAATCTCGAAGCAACCAAGCGATGCTTGAGAACAGTTACCATGGGTAATAGACACAAGAGATCAATCTAGTGCTCTGAAAAGGTCAGGGAGGCAGCGAGGGCCAAAAAAGGGCCTTCATTGGCTACAAGAAGAAAGGTGTATGAGGAATGGAGCAAATACCTGGTAAAGATGAAGGAGGCCAAGAAGGTAGTCAGGAACGCATAAGCAGACAGGGAGCTGTGCACCACAGAGGGGGTCAAGGGAGGGGAAAACAGTTTTTCAGACACATCAGGGGAAAAAAGGAAGATGAGAGGGGTAATTGTTATGCTGACGGGGGGGTAGGGTAGTAGAGGAGGCAGTATAGCACAGTGGTTTAAGGCTCTGAGCTGCAAATCTGGTGACATCCAGCACACCAGACCTGGGTTTGAATCCCACAGCTTCCACTTGCATACTGTGTGATCCGGAGCAAGTCACAACTTCCCTGTGCTCCCAGGTTGCTCTTGTAAAAAGCTTTCAACTTAGTGCTAGTCCTGGTTAAACAACTAAATTAATAAAAAAAAAAAATTAAAAATAAAGAGGATGAACTGAAGGAAGCTGTTCTAAACAACTACCTCTGCTCAATATTCAGGGTAGGATAGCAGTCCAGAAAGCAGCATAAAGGCTGCTGCAAGGGGGGGGGGGATCCTAGAAACAGGGCAGTTAGTGATTACAGGAGAAGAGGTTAGAAAAGGACTTGCAGCCCTGAAAATACACAAGACTCCAAGGCCAGATGGAATGCACCCCAGGGGTTTAGGGAATAGGCAACAAAATTGGCTAAACCTTGGCAGGACTATTCAATAGCTCACTGCAGTCAGGGGTGGTTCTGAGAGATTGGAGGATAGCAGACTTGGGACTGCTTCACAAGTGAGGGGAGAGGGAGGAGAACAGAATTTACAGGTCCATCAGTCTTACCTCCATTGTAAGTAAACTAATAGAAACACTGGTCAAAGAGAACCAAGTGGACTACTTAGACAGAAATGGGCTCCAGGATAGAAAGCAGCATAGGTTCATGGCAGGGAGGGCTTAATCAGACCAACCGGATAGTATTCTTTGACTGGGTAACAAGGGTGGTGGATCAGAGGCAAGTAGTAGATTTATTCTATTTCGATTTCAGCAAGGCATTTGACTTGATGCCACACAGGTTTCTGAAAAAATTGGAGGATCTTGGAATAGCAAAGAATCTATTTAAATGAGTGGGAAGTTGATTATGGGGAAAACAGCAAAGGATGTCATTAAATGGGGTCGAACTGGGGGATAGGGAGGTCACAAGTGAGGTACTGAAGGGGTCAAGACTGAGACCAGTCCTTTTCAATATGTTCATTAGTGACATAGGAGAAGGAATACAGAGCAACATGCGTCTCTTCACAGATGACACTAAGCACTGTGCAGGGCAGACAGTGGGGGGGGGGAAGCTGTTAAGAAAATTGTAGAGAGACCTGCAAAGGTTACAGAGGTGGTCTAAGGCCTGGCTGTTGAAATTCAGTTTAAAAAAGTGAAAGGTGATGCACACAGGAACAAGTGCCCCAGAAAGAAATACTGGCTGGGAGGGGTTAAACTGGCCACTACTTCAGAGCAAAAGGGACGTGAGGTCATCATAAGCGAATCCCTAAAACAAACTAGCCAGTGTAATAAGGCCTACATCAAGACAGCCAGAATGTTGGAGTGTACTGGAAGGGGATTTGGGATTTAATAACAGGACAATAGAAGTAATCCTGCCTCTCTATAGAGCACTAGTTAGATCCCATCTGGAGTAATGGATCCAGTTCTGGAGTCCACACCAGAGCAAAGGAAGACAGGCTGGAGACGATGCAGTGTAGACTAACCAAAATGATTCAGGGCCAACAGGGCAGATCCTATAAGGATTGCCTTAGGGCACCGAACATGTACTAGGAGGGCAGAAGGGGAAGGAAGACACGATTTAGACTTTCAAATTCCTGAAAGGAACAAACAAGGTAAACTGAGGAACTATTTAGCAGGAATGGTAGGGCAAAAACAAGGGGACGTGAATGTCAGCTGGTGTGGGAGAGAGATTCAGGAGGGATGCAAGAAAGTTATTTTACAGAGAGAGTGATTGAGCCATAGATCAGCCTACCAACAGAGGTGGTAGGTGTAAAAACCACTGATAGGTTCAAGCCTCATTACCATGAGATCTAAAGAGGAACTGTCAGCATTCGCCCAGTAAAAACACAGGACCTATGTTCCTGATTTGCTAAAACACACTGGTGGTAATTTTTTTAAAATAGCTTCTTTTATTTATTTTATTCATTTATTTATTTATTTAAAAGTTGATAACCAGGAAAGGCACACTGAGCCTAGGCTCAATTCCAGGTGCGACTTGAGGCAGTGGACAGGGTACAAAATTATACAAGAGATATACAAGACAATATGCAGTAATTACAGCATATACATAAGTATGGCATTACATGACTTAAGACAGTGTTTGGTAGGTACAACTTATACATATACATGATACTAAATACATTTGTATGGCCATCTACTGCTCATAGGATCAAGCCACCCATGGGATTAACACTGCAGAAGCTTAAAACATTGAAGTGGATGACAGGACACCTAAGAGAGAATATTTACATCAACTGAACCATGAACACAGTAGCTATGTTGGGAACCAAAAAGATAAGAGCTGGGGTTGACTGATTAGTTCAGGCAAAAGGGTGGGGCCGGTGGGATAGTGCACCTAGGGAGGGTGAAAACACTGGCATGGAGGTGGTGGGAGGTGCCTGAAGTAGTTTTTGATGGATAATGTGATTGGCGAGCTGGGAACAGAGAAGGGGAAGTGAGTTCCATAGGGCAGGGAGCCGATAGGCAAAGGCTCGTTTCCCAGCGAGTAAATGCAGTGCAGCCAAGGTGAAGGAACAGTGGTCATGGGAGCATAGAGCATGGCCAGTACTGGGGGCCAGGGCTACTAGGGAGGAGAGGTAGGATGGAAGGGTACTGAACCAAAACTTGGCGATAAAGGTAGCGCAATGTGCAAGTTGGCGGTTAGCAAGTGATGGAAGGGAGACAGTGTGGTAGAGGAGACAGTGGTGGGAGCGGTAGGGGAGATTAGCAGTGAATTGACAGAAGGCATGAAACAGTGGGTCAATTCTAGCTAGGGAGGAGTGCAGTGTCAAGCTGTATACCACATCAGCATAATTGAATGTGGAATGGATGAGTTTAGTAATTACTTCCTTCCTGATAGGGGTGGAGAGGCAGTCTTTGTGCCTGTACAGCATGCCTAGTTTTGGGAGCAACCTGTTATGAACTGAGTCAAGATGGAGGCAGAAGTCCAATTTGGGATCGAGCCAGACACCCAGGTATTTGTATATTTGTAGGATTCTACAGCCTGAATGTTTCGACCGTTGAGTGCATAGAGGGAAGGGGAGATGTCAGTTTGGCTAGTTTCTGAGCGGAACCAAAAAACCATAGAGACCGTTTTCTTTGTGTTGCACTCGAATGATTGGACTTCAAGCCACCTTAGTGTGTTCTCAAAATCAGTTTGGAGGATGGGTTCGATCTGGGCTAGGGAGGGGCCGGATGCGAAGATCACGGTATCGTTGGCATACATTTGAACGTCAGCAGCTGAGCGGGCAGAAGGGAGGTTATTTACAAAGACAGAGAAAAGGGTGGGGTCAAGGATCGACCCCTGAGGTACACCGGTGAGAATAGGGAGTGGGGAGGATTTGGAATCCCCCAGCTGGACGAACTGGAACCTATCCGATAGGTAGGCCTTGAACCATTAGGTGGAGGTTGGGGAGAGTCCTAGAACTGAAAGATCTTCTAAGAGAATTTTGTGGGCAACAGAAATTAATTGTAATTTATCTGGTTGGTCCTGCAACTGTCCACCCACTAAGACACAGGGGGACTCCTATTTGACCTCGGTCGATCAGTACCAGAGCTAGAAGTGAAGCACTGTATATCTTTTAATATTGTCTAAAAGCTGCACTGTCAAATAAGGGTCCAATGCAGCTTATCCCATCAGTTGCATCATCAAAGGACTTGCTACGGGGGACTCTGGAACAGTAATGGCAGGTGGATGGTTGCAGGATCACCAGATAAATTACAAATAATAGGTTTATAAGTTTTTTTTTTTTGTTTGTTTTTTTTAACTTTCATTTTGTCCTTCATTTTCACCACCAGCTGTCAGGATCTCCTTCCACCTACTCAAGCCCTTATACCCACTGCAGAAGTCCTTCGGTGGTCCTACCCATTACCAGCCTTTGCTCGACAACCTTCCACCGATATCCTGATTGTAACCCACAGCTTATCCCCCATGGGCAGGACCCCTGGTTCCCCAAGCCAGGAGGAGATACTTCACTGATGGTTGGGGCCCACGAGGAGGAGCTGGCAAGGCATGGGAAGAGTCAAGAGACCCTGCTGTGGCATGGGGGGATGGTGGTTTCATCTGCCTGGTGCTGCTGGGTTTTTTTGTTTGTTTTTATCCTTTTGTTAAGCCCTCCCTTATCCCACCCCAGGGTGTGATCCTGGGAGGTGACCCAGCATGCACCTATTAGGACCGTCAGGATGGGTAAGCCCCTGCCTACCTTTGAGACTCCCCTGCCAGCCTCACTCTGGGCAAGTGATGCCTCCATGTCACTTGCCAGTTAAGTGGGTGCATGCTGACAAGAGGTCACCCCAGAGGGGTCACTTATTCCTTCCCACATGGCATCCCCCCTCCCCCTGGGTCACCAGGGGGAAGTCATGTAACAGAAGGAGGTGCCATCCCTCCCCGAGGCAGGAAGTGTTCAAAGAACGCCCAACCCTGCCTTGCCAGTCAGCACCAGATGTCTCAGGCTCAGGGTGCGAACAGCAGCTTTGTAAGTTATTTTAAAAAATTACCGCCAGTGTGTTTTACCTAATCAGGACCTATAGGTCCCATGTTTTTGCCAGAGGAATGCAGACAGTTACACTTTAAATCACATTAAATATTTTTACTCATATCCCGTTTGTTCAGTTTTCTGTTTATTTGACCACAGTCTAAGACAGAGTCAGATAAAAGATAAATGAACTAAAATATATGAGTAACCGTACTCAAAGCTGATGTTTCCATCTCCGACTGAGGCGATATCAGACTCTCAAGCTTTGCCCTCAAGTTTTATGATGGTAGCTCACCCTCAGTGGAAACACATCATTTTTTTTTTTTTTTATTTATATTTTTGCTCCTATCTGTGCCCAGCTGAACCATCTCCAGCGTCCTTCCCAGTACTGTTATCTGCAGTCTTTGGGACTTACTGGAACATGTTATTCAGTTCTCCCACAGTCTGCCCCACCCATGACGGAGCCCCTTGGAGTTCCCCAAGCTCTTAGAGCTGTTTAGCCGGCTTGTTTGTCAGGCAGCCCACTGGGCAGTGCAGGGTCTCTGGAAGTGCACTGCTTCATTCTGCTGTGGCCGGTCAGTGTTTTTCCTGGTTTTCTTTCCCACCCCATAGGTACCTCCTGGGCATGGACTGCCAGTGATGTAAACACGCATAGTGTGCTCTGGTCAGTCAGGAGGTGCCCGCCCTCCCACCACAGCTCCAGCCTACACAGTCACCTGTCATCACCCATGTAGTGGTAGCACAGCAAATCTCAAGGACCTCCCTCTGTGGAGGAGAGCTTCCTCTGGGACACACAAACCCCACCCTCCTGACCAGCAGCAGGTTCATTCTTGAACACAGATCGTCAGCGCCCGTATCCAATTCTGTATGTTGATGGTTCCCAAAAACCTTTCCAGGGCTACTCCTGAAAGTTCAGCATTTTGTCATACTGTATCTCATCATTACTGCACTGACTATTCATTGAGCAATTACTCACACAGCCAGACTTTCACACACATTCCAATTGCCTAGCTAGGAACATCCATGACCTTTAACACAGTCAGGGCAATGAAACCTAGGATTTGTCTGTCATGTCTTGATTAATCTCACCTACAGTTTTTGTTTCAATTAGATAAAGAAAATATAAGCCCTCTGTGCAAACTTATACTTACTAGCAGGATTCTCGACTTCAATTATAGTTAGTTGTTTGGTCACTTCCTCGCTATAATCACAAAGTGAAAGGTCCTCTTCTTTCTTAAATACCGTTTTCAAATGTTCCTTTGTAATTTGAAAACCTGTATTAAAAAAAAATGCTGTAAACTACAGTTTCACAAATAGTGTTGATAGCAGAAGAGTCTGATACAGATCTAGCCAAGTCCAAAGAAAAACAGCACGGTCTGGGGGCTCCAGTATCTAGACAGCATGACAATCACCTCCCTAACCACTGCACTAATGAACCAGCCTGTGACATAACTTACCCAAACAGTCTTTGTAATGAGTTGAAATGTCTAATGCCTGCGTTGTTTTGCAGTAAGAAACACTCAGCTTTCAAGTAATTTTGAGGTGAAATGTCAAGACCATAACCATTAGTTTTTTTTATGTGATCTCTTATTCCTCCTGCTATACTCTGTCACCCAACTGGTTCAGGCACCTCCAAGGTGCACCCGTCTGCCCACCAGAATCAATCTGCACTACCGATGCTCCATTACCAAGTCCTCCAGGAACCTCTCACTGGTCCTCTAATCCAAGCTTGTCCTTGATGGGGCCCTCCTCTACCAGTGCTCCCCACCACATCCTCTATGGGCCTCTCGTTGGTCCTCTGAACCAGCTTGTCTCTGCCTGGGACTCTTCTTTGTTGATGCCTCACCACCAGGTCCTCCAGGAGCCTCCCATTGGTTCTCCGACCCCAGCTTGTCCTTGACAAGGGCCCTTCTCTGCCAATACCCCACCACCACATCCTCCATGAGCCTCTCATAGGTCCTCTGAACCCAGCTTGTCTCTGCCTGGGAACCTTCTCTACTGATGCTTCACCACTAGATCCTCCAGGAGCATCCCACTGGTCTTTTGACCTCAGCTTCCTCTTGATAGGGCAAGGCAAAGGCACATTTATTTATATGACGCTCAATTCCTGGGAGGCTCTGGGCAGTGGCGTCATGCTCATAGGGCCTGAGGGGCATGTGCCCCCAATATTGTTGTGCAGGCTATCAAAAAAACATATTTAGTATTTTATTTTTTATTCTCTGAAGGGCCGAAAAAAAAATAGTGTTTTTTCAAAGTCTTTTTGGTGGGGGTGGGGGTTCCGAATCGATTGATATGTGGCAAGACTGAGAGCTGCAGGCGGTTTTAAAAAAAATTACTTGCCACTGCTGGGCTGGCAACTGGCTTTGGGGCTGAACTGAGCACCTGTAAAAACAGAGTGACAGACACACAGCAGACAGTTGATTGGTGGTAACTGCCAGCCAGCAGCCAATCACAACCAAGGCGCGAAGAAATAGCTCACGCGGCAAACTGGTTTGTTTGTCGTCATCAGCGTCGTTCATTTGAGCGCCATTATCTGACCTGACAGTCGGTCATTCTGTTTGCGTCAAGATGAGTCAGTCAGCAGTGAGAGAGCGCAGTCAGTGTGTTCCTCCAGACCACAACACAAGAAACACAGAAACATAGAAACACAGAATTTGATGGCAGATAAGGACCGCTTGGCCCACCTAGTCTGCCCATTTTCCTACCTAACAGATAAGCTGCAGATCCTAGTTAACCACCAGCTTAATTCCTCCAACCCCCCACTAGGACCGCCCTATGCCTGTCCCATGCATTCTTGAAGTCCCCCACTGTTCTTGACCCCACGATCTCTTCAGGGAGGCTGTTCCATGCATCCACAACCCTCTCAGTGAAAAAATACTTCCTCACATTACCTCTGAGCCATCCCCCTTCTATCTTCAAATTGTGCCCCCTTGTTCTTGCACATCTCTTTTTCTGGAAGATGCTACCCTCTTGGACTTTGTTAATTCCCTTTGAGGTACTTGAAAGTTTCTATCATGTCCCCTCTCTCCCTTCTTTCCTCAAGGGTATACATATTAAGCTCCTTTAGTCTTTCATATGTCTTCTGGGTAGACCTGCACCATTTTGGTTGCCTCTGGACAGCCCACTCTGTCTATGTCTTTATGAGATGGGGTCTCACCAACTGTCTGTACAGAGGGATAACAACTTCCTGTTTTCTACTATTGATGCCTCTTCCTATACATCCCAGTATCCCCCAGCCTTCCTTACTGCCTTCTCACATTGCTTGCCCACCTTTAAGTCATCTGATATAATTACCCCAGGTCCCTTTCTATTTTTACTGTTGTCAGTATCTCACCCCCATTGTGTACGCCCCAGGGTTTTGTCTCTATGTGCATTACCTTGCACTCTTTGCATTGAATCTGAGCTGCCATACATTTGACCATTCCTCCAACCTTGCCAAGTCCCTTCTCATCCTTTCCACTCCATCTTGTGTATCAACCCTGTTGCAGATCTTTGTGTCATCTGCAAAGAGACATACTTTTCCTTCCAGTTCCTCTGCAATGTCACTCATAAAGACATTAAAAGGACCGTCCCAGTACTGAACCTCCGGTACCCCGCTAGTAACCCTCCTTTCGTCACTGTGTACCCATTTACTATTACCCTTGAGTCCTGTTGTTCAGCCAATTTTTATCCAGGCTACCACCTTGGGACCCACTCCAAGGCTGGCTATCTTGTGTATTAATCTTTGTGTGAGACTGTATCAAATGCCTTGCTAAAATCTAGGTAGGCCATGTCCACAGCCCTCCCTGGTCTACTACTTTGGTAACCCAGTCAAAGAAATCTATTAGATTTGTCTGACACGCACCTTCCCATCGTGAATCCATGCTGCCTTGGGTCCTGTGCCCCACTGGCCTCTAGGTACTCAACAATTCTTTCCTTCAGAAGTGATTCCAAGAAGACTGAAGTTCCTGGCTGCTTCCTGGTTTAAGAAAAAAAAAGGTTAGTATACAGCAGGGGAATGAAGCAAGGCTAGGAAGCAGTTTTTTTAATTTTACCCATTGGCAGTGCCACTCCATGCCAACCCGTCCCCCCACCTCCCTGTATCAGAAGTACTACTGAACCAAGCCCGCTGCCCGCTGTAACACTCACACCAAGGTCGGGATCTCACACACCCGACCCCGCTTTACTTAGTTTCCTCCTGATTTATTCTATTTGAAAGGTTATATTTATTGACTGTATCACTATCCAGCAGCCTAACCTCTCCCAGTCAATGAGTCCGACCAAGTGGGGATACAGAGGCAGAAATGGCAGGGCTTCGAATTCTTCTGAAGCAGTAACCTGAGTCCTGAGTGAACCGGGTGAGAGAGGCAGACAGAGACAGACAGAAGGAGCGGCACAAACAAAGCTGAGGTGGCAGTGTGATGGTAGGCCTCAGACCCTATAAGGTAGGCTTCGCTACCACGGAAGTCTTTCCCCTTGAGTTCTGTGCTCACTACCACTACTTAACCAGCTTCCTGCTTATTCATAATGAGAACAGTGGGATATGGTCCACATTCATTCTTTAATTAAGAAAACGCCGTACGTGTCCCAGTAAAGACTATTTTTCATATAGAAAATCCATTTGGTAAGCACTGGGGCATGAGGACCGATCTAGTGGTCATCGGACGGCAAGTAGTGACCAGTGCCAGTGAAAGCATACTGAAAAGTTTGGTGGGGCTCAGAACTGTATAGACCATGGGATGGAACAGTGCCACACTGGCTCTGCCCAGGACACAACAGAACAATTTGTTGTCTGGATTCTCCAGTACCAAAACGTTTAACTTCTGGTTTCCTTTTGTCCTCCATGACTGTACACCAGCATCATTCTCTTAATACTGTCTGCTGCTCCACTTATTGTACCAAAGAATGTGATGAGAGCACCCACAAAAATCGGAGTGCACAGTACTCTTTGCTCCGCTGATTGAATTTTTGGGGGGAGGTCACTAAAACATGCCAGCATGGCCCATGCTGGCATGTTTTAATGAAATAATCAAATATCAGTTACATATAAAATAATGTCATTTCTAATAATTGTTTTCCTACTTATGCTTTTTATCCTTAGCAGTCTACACATCCACGCTTAGGGGCATTTTGAAATGAGTCAGCTATGTGCCCTCAGTACAGACACTCATTTATTCAAGTACTTTTTAGTGATGCTGTAGAATGAATTTGTGAGGAAGTGTGCCCTGGAAAGTTTAAAATTCATTTGCTGTGTATTTCTCGCTTGTCATCATCACCAAGTTAATAAGTTACAGCTTCTCTTTACCTTGTATCTTTTAACTAATCAATAACAATGTTTTTCTTGGTGTTTAAAAATATCTTTTTATTCACTCTGCTGCCCTTGTAATTCAAATCTTTTAAGGCCCCGTATCAAAGGTATAAGGGATAACAAAGTTATCTGTACAGTTTCCTGTGACCTTGAGAAACTTCACGAGTGGCAAAGGAAGCACACGTGAGGGTTGTTTAGTGGTCACAAGCAACAGTACAAATAACTTTGTTATCCCACAGACGCCCTTGCATATTTGATTTAAACAACAGGATTTTTGTGGGGGGTGCAGTTTTGTTATATTTTCTTTTTCCTTAAGTTCCTTCCCTGTTTTTTTCTGTGCCTGGTTGCTGTGTTTGGTTTTAGGTGATGTCACAGTGTACTCACTGATGGGTGGAGTGAGTAGGTGACATCACGGCACACTCACTGACTGGTGGAGTGATTGGATTTTTAAAAGTGTGGAGGAGACATAGCAGTCCTGTTTAGCAAGTGGTGCTGGTCAGATGTTAGGGTACAGAGTAAGAAAGCTTGTCTCGTCTGTAGTACTTGAATTATAAAAGGTATATTTAATTTTGTCTTTCGTGCTGGACTCTGAAGCTGAAACAGGGTGGTGAAGTGGGAGAATGAGACCGTGGGAGGGAGTGGAGTGGGGGGGCTGGGGGGTGGACGTGTTGTGAGTAGCCGAGAAAGGGGAAAATGGCTTTTTCCTTAGAAAGTGTTTGAATTTAAAATTTAGTCCCAGTTTGGCGGGGTAGTTAGAGTGTGCATTTGTGAGAGTGTAGGACCATGATAGCTTGGGTTGTAAGCGCACTGTGAGAAGGTGCAAGTGACACTGGGAGGTAGTACAGTACTGCCGAGTGGGCTGCACAAGTGGTGGTGGTGAGTTATGTAGTCACTGTGTGAATAAATGGGTGATGACATAATCACTATTGGAATAACTTGAAGTTATTCTCATAGTGATTACCTCATCACCCATTTATCCACACAGTGATTCAGATAACTGGAGTTATCTACCACTTTTATCCTGACACCTGTTGCATAAATATTGATAGCATTAGGGACAGCTGTAATGCTAAACAGGGATGAGTGCCTGCAGTTGTACTGAGTTTAATACAGGAGTCTACAATAGATATTTTCATCTCCAGTTTTTATCAGTGGTGGCTCTACACAGGGCCCACCAGGGCATGTGCCCTGGTAAAAATGTTGTGCCCCAGTTGGTGCCCCTACAGTGCAGGGCTTCCCCCATAGTAACAATATATCAGTGCCCTGGCTGCCATCTGTTGTGCCCCAGCTGTGCCCTGGTAACGATTTGTGGCTAGAGCCGCTGCTAGTTTTTATGGAGAGGGGAGCTGTGGCTTGTACATTAAAGGAGATCAGTCAGCACAAAAAGAACACGCTCAAGTGTGAGGCTGGCCCCATTGTGCAATTTTTTTATGTGCAAAACATTTTTGTTTACTTACTGTTTACTGTAGCATAGTAGACTATCAAACTAATTTTGTTTAGTTCTAGGTTTGCATCTTCTGTTACTACAAATTCCAGAATTCATTGCAGCTATCAGAACAGTAGGCAGCAGTGGGAGATTCAAAAGCCTGTAGTGCATGTTAAAGCTTCTGTTTAATTTCCACTTAGATAATTTCTGGTTCTGTTTTTCTCCGGGTGCTAATTACAGCCCTCCGTGACTGTACATGACCCAGGGAGGATGACAGGACCAGCAAACAAAAGACCAAAAGTTATGTAAACTCTAACATACAATGCAGGCTAATGAATTCTCACTGCTGCATACTGTTCTGGGGCCAGCTGCATGAGCCTCTAGGATTTGTAGTAAGAGAAAATGTCATCCTAGAAGTAAATATATTAGTCTGATACAACATACTATGTTGCAGTAAACAGTAAGTAGCAAACTAAAATGTTTTTGCACACAGAGTGCACATTGTGACCAGCTACCACAAATCTTACAATGTGGTCCTTGTCCCCACCGCTGGAATCCACTCTGGGCCTCTAAATTGCAATAACAAATTGCTGATCTTCTCAATCCACAGAACCAGTTCCATGCCACATGGCAACTGGCACAGTCCACTTCTCACACTTCCTTGGCTGGCCTCCATTTGAACTGATTTACACAAATCTCATTGCGTGTGTGTGCTCAGACTGTGTGAATTTTTCTCAGTTGTTGGCCTGACAAACAGATAAGAGGGGTCTGTGCCAGTTGCAGTGGGTGAGGTTCTGAGTGGCTATTTGTCACTGGACACCACCATTTTCACTAAAAATACCAACAGCTTAATGTGGTTTCAAGGTCAGTTGGCATTCATCTGTATCCCCTCCCGGTCGTGCCTGAAAATAGGCAGGATTTGTCTAGTGCACTTACCCGTCAACAAAAGCTAAATAAAATAAATAAATAAATTTTGCCACATGCAGCCGAACAGGTTGACCTCAGTCCTTACTTAACATAACCTGGTTTTCACAACACCACCATTTAAATTAAATTTTACAAAATTTCTTTCTAAAAACAAAATGTCACTATCCACAGACTGAACAAAGACAGAAACAAAAGTATCAATGTATGCTCTATCATTATCATGGCATTTAGCATGTTGGGAAGCAGCTTCTTGGCCTGTTAAAAAGTCACCAACATGCACCATTTGACCTCAATTTTTCAAAATGTTCCTGGGGAGCATGCCCCAGACACCCCTAGAGAGGTTAGGGATTTTGTGCCACTCTAAATTTTCTGGATGCATGACACCCCTGCTCAGTCTCTCCACTAGTAATGCCCTCACTCCCTCCTCTTTGTGAGTGCTGTTTCTTGTGCAATCTTCTCCTGCATCGTCTTTCCCATGTGTTGCTAATAAAGCAAACATGTTCCTTATCCTTTTGCCTTGCTATGTGTTTCTCCTCCCTCCTACCTACTGCTGCTCCTCTTTTCTAGCTCCTACTAGAGTCCACCCTTCATTAGCTGGCTTCCTGGCTAGTTTGCCCCTCCCTTGACCCATCTTCCTTCTCTGTAGTGCCCCACAATACTCTCAGATGTCAGTCCTCCTATCGATGCAATCCTCCCCATATCCCTCAACCTCCCCAGCTCCTGCCAAGCCACTGAACCTCTGCCTTGAGCCTCCTTAGCCTGTGGCATATTGGGTACCCTCCAACCTCCACAGTATGTTCATCCACATTGCTGCCCCACAGCCATTGCACCCTTACAATCCTACAAATGGTCCACATCACCTATACAGCCTCTCCACACTAACTCTCCCTACAGCAAGTAGAATTAACTAATCCTTGCCCAGCATCTAACAGAAATTTTAATCCCAAATGCCCTTGCACGCAGCATAAGACAGCCAACTACAGTACTAACTGGAAACCACACTCCTACTCATAAAGACTAGAGACCTCCACCTAACCCAACTCTCCCTCACCTCCACCTTCCTCACTCTGTGACAAAGCCCTCCCAGGCTGCTTCACTTTTCCATGTGAATAACATTTGTTTGTCTCCTTCCATGTTTTCTTTTTTCTTTTATTTAACTGAGGCCTATTTGCCACTACCTGGATTGCCTGCAACCTATTATGAACTCGAATGTTCAGAAACATATTGTGTACCCTGAATGCTCAGTAACCCATTGTGTACCCTCTAATGTCCTGTAACCTATTGTACTCCTGCTGTTCTGTAATGAGTTTATGTACATTTGTCTCTCGTCCATTTGACGTGGAACCTTTGTAAAAGAGCCCTCCCAGCTCAAAGATATTAATCTGCAATCTGAAATAAATAAATAAAAATATATATATATATCTTTAAGAATTAGCTCATATGATTATTCCTGTTTCTTCCTTCCTGACCTGCTCTGAGGCTCAGGTCAGTTTGCAGCTCCCCAAGCTCCTCCCTTACAGCCTTAAATCAAACACCCAGTGGTATTTCAGTATTTAAAAAGGCTGGTGGAAGGGTGGGTGGAAAGGCTTTACAGTCACTCCAGCCACATACATTTTACAGTCACTTCAGCCACAGAAACCTTTCAGCTAAATTCCACTTTAAGCTAAATTAAAAAGGTAAAACAATATTAAACTTACAAAAATTCTCTGCATTAACTCCCTCAATAGCAAGTAGAATTAACTAACCCTTCTCTCCTGTAGTTAAAAACAATAACAAAACTTACAGAGATCTTCTCCACAGCAAGCAGGCTTAACCACTCCTTCTCTCCTGCAGTTTGATGACTCACTCAGAATTTAAAGGCTATGTGAGTGACCAAGTCTGGGCATGCCCTCTGCAGTCACTCCAGCCACAGAAACTTTTACAGTCACTCTAGCCACAGAAACATTTAAGCCAAATTCCACTTTTAGATAAAGTAAAAAAAAAAAAGTAAAACAATATCAAAACTTACAAAATCCTCTACACATTAACTCCTCAACAGCAAGTAGAATTAACTAACCCTTTCTCCTGTAGCTTAAAAACAATAGCAAAACTTACCGAGATATTTCTGTTACATTTGTCTGCTAGAACTAACTGTACAGGATGAATTGTAGTGTATGTATATATTTATGCATGGAAAATATTAACAAACTGTTACTGTATTTTAAAAAATTGAGGGGAGGCAGGTTTATAACATTGGTAAAAGGACTACATTAGTACACAATCTAAAATTAATGCAAAACTGGGCAATAAAAACAAAATGACATTTAATACAGACACCTGTATACAGTAGTAGTAGCACCGAATTTGTCAAGAAGCTTTGTGAGATTCCTTATTTATCCTTCAGAAAATTTAGGAAAAAATCCTCTAAAATTCATTTTGTTATACCTACAGAAAGAAGCCAGTTCCTATTACAGTACTTAAGTGCCATCTGGTAGATTTTCAACTACACTATCAGATGAGATCACCTTCTCTGGGTAGCAGTGAACACACTAACAAACAAAACAAAATCCCTAACAAAAGGTTTCTCAATTCTCAATAGGGATTTTTAAAAATCCTTAAAAATCCCTTGACTAATTCAATGCTACTACTGTGGTATTACTTCTGGGTATGAGAAATCCACACCATAAATACCAATTATTTGCTAAGGAGTTTAGGTAAGAAAGAGACTTGAGGTCTTAATAAGCAATTATGTTAAATTTGAAAAACAATATAACAGGATTTCAATGACAGCAAGTAGGTTGATAGGTTGCATTTAAAGATCTTTGTTATCAGCACAGATCAGTGTATCTTCCTCCCCATACAAAACATACATTAACCCCATCTGGATTATTGCATGCCATTATTGATTCCATACCTCAAGAAAGGTATCCTCACACTTACAGAAACAGTGCAGCACAGGTCTACTAAATTGGTTCTGAGATGACACCACAAACCTTATGAACAAAGACTGAATGAGTTGGGATTATTTAGTGTAGCGGTAAGAAGAAAAAGAGGGGATATGCTCTGGTTATATAAAATATTGAATGAATCTAAAGACCTAGAAATAGAATTGGGGTAACATTTTGAGACATCATTTAATTTGAGATCCCACAGTAAACAAATTGTGATAGAACAATCAAAAAGAAACAGCAAGACAGAGTTCTTTAATCAGAGGGCAGGGAGGCTATGGAACAAGTTGCCTGAAGAGGTCATTGGTGCCAGAATAGTTTAAAAGTGGTAGGAGCCAAGGATATAAGGGATAAATTCTCCCTATTAAAAACATTAACATGATTGCAAAACTGATAGGGCCACTTATGAAAGTGGTAGGGCCATGAACCTAGTGCCCCTCCCCATTCCGACACCTATGGAAGAGGTAATGAAAGCAAAGACTTTTAAAGATTCAAACACTAACTAGATTCAATATTAGAAAACTAAGGGCTGAATTTACCCACCAACGTTGGAGACAGACTCATGGGCAACTTTCTTTTCTGTGTGATAGCCTAGTATTGCAACTGGCATTAAAGGTGACCGGTAAAGAAATACTGCAGCCTGCTCCCATTCCCACATACCTTAAAATGCTGCTGCAGAAGTCTGGGGCTGCAGTGAGCTTCATTTTTAATCCAGCGTGTTTTTTGTAATAAAATGCTGAAACTTTCGGCTGAACACGGAAGCGCCGCAGGTTCCCATACGAGCAGGTGCAAAGAATCATGGGTATTACACCCATTAAGTGACATCGCTACCACCACTGTTCTTATTATAGTAGCAGTGGTGGTGCTTCTATTATGTTTAATATATGAGCATATGGGGTCTTCATACGTAGCAATGTTACTTACAGCAACACCTGGACATGTTGTTGCTGTAAGTAACATTACATGTATGAAGACCCCCATATATTAAACATAATAAAGTACCACCACTGCTACTATAATAAGAACAGTGGTGGTAGCGACGTCACTAAATGGATGTAATACCCATGACTCTTTGCACCTGCTCTTATGGGAACCCGCAGCGCTTCCGTGTTTGGCCGAAAGTTTCGGCATTTTATTACAAAAAACACACTGGATTAAAAATGAAGCTCACTGCAGCCCCAGACTCCTGCAGCAGCATTTTAAGGTATGTGGGAATGGGAGTGGGCTGCAGTATTTCTTAACCGGTCACCTTTAAGAATGTACTGTAGTTAATTGAGCAGAGGACACTGCGTTCCCTTCTAAAATGTGTTTATATACAGTAAGCATATGTTCTCTCTTTTTTTTTATTGCCCATATGGGCAAAAATGGCCCATAGGTCAACAATGAGTATAATCTCTAAAGGGCATTAGCTGGAGGCAGCAGAGGGAGAAAATTGCCCATAAGCAGTGTACTACCCAAGAGGGTGAGCTGTAGGAAACAACAGCCAAAACTTCGGCTCTGGATCCACAAAAAGAGAGGGAACTGTGAGTAGATGAGTATGGCTCTATGTAAAAGATATTTTGAAGATCTGGAGATATAGTAAGTAACTTTTCTATCTTATCAGAATCAATATTCTCCATAGAGCCCTACCTTTGGTTGAGTAGTAAACTTCTCAGTAACGGAACAGCAGTCACAACTTTGAGGCCAAGGTAATCATGGTGAAATTAAAAGAGAGGAGGGGCTAGAGAACTTCTTTCTAAGTGGATGCACTAGCAGACAGTTCCATCTACAAAACTTCTGTAGCTGAAAATACTTATTTTAGTCAGGAAACTTGAGCTGTTGATTACCAGAAGACATTCTGTACAGCTCAAAGCATCTCCAGATTGAAAATGGTTCATGGCAATAAACTGGGTAATGCTGCCCAGTTGAAAGAAGGGTAAATCACAGGGAGGCAGCTGGAGCTGCAGTCCCTAGCATGCCAGGAGGCCCACCTGAGGTCATCGAGCAGATGGTCTTAGTGACTATGCGGTTGATGGACACCACAGTTGAAGAAATTTTGGGGTGCATGGGCTCACAGGAAACAAAAATAACAGTAGCTGTGGATCTTACTAAATTGGAGGAGAAAAGATCCAGAAAAGATTTGTTTGCAACCACAAAACTGGTTAAGGAGAACTTGCAATTAAGATACCAGTTGGAGACACTTGACAATACATACAAAGCACGTGCCTGTAACATGCAGTTAGTGGGTAGTCAAAGGCACAGAAGCAGAGGAAGGGGACTCCTTTTATCCTGAGTCTGCTACACAGTTTACTTAATTTAAATCCAGTGGACGTGGCAAAAATCAAAAGAGCCCACTATATCTCCTCAAAGAAATCAGCCCTTACGGCTGCCACCCCAAGAACAATTCTGATTTTTACTGACAATACCACCACAAGGAATGCCTTCTTATTGGCTGCAAGATCTACCTACCCAAACTAACACCAAGGACAAGGCATTCAATTCTTTCCTGATGTGGCCTGTGCCGTGAGAATAAGGCACAAACAGTTCAATGCCATCAAACATCTGCTAAGGAGTCTCAGGGTGGTTCATTCACTTCTGTTCTCCACCAGCCCCAGAATATCCTATGGAGGTAAGATCTTCCAGTATACTGATCTAAAGAGGCAGGGGCATGGATCACTACATGGGTGGTGGAATGTCACCTGGAGGAGCAAAGCAATGAATAGGACACTGAGACAGGAGAGTGATTCATTAAATATATGACTCTAAATACTTATCATTGCCTAATGAGCATGAACTCTGAACTGCTTTAAGACAATGGAATGGACATTTGGGGAAGGGAACTTTTCATGCTGGGTTTGTCATATTAAGATAAGGTTATTTTTAAGTTAAAGCTACCTTTATATCCATTGCACCAGAAACATCCTTAATTTAAGATGGCCAGTGCCATGAAGCTAGCAACCACATTTGTGCAGTATCGTGTTACTTTCAGTTTTGTTCAAAAATCTGTTTTCAAGGGGTCTTACTAGTACTCTAAGGAGGTCAAGGCAGAACAGAATAAGTTCTCAGGTGGGTTACTGTTCAAAGTTACCAGCTAGTGACGAGACAGCCAGTTCTGAGTGCTGCATTATATTTTTTAATATAAAATGTATTAATGTCTCTGCTGAAAATTCAAATGCTCTAGGAATGACCTCTCATCCCCCAGCTTTCAGCTGACAGATGCAGGCCAAGAGAACTGCTGACAGTTACTGGAAGACTTTTATTAAGGATCCTGTTTCTCTGAGCTAATTACAGAGTTGTTAAGTTAATTTTGTTAAGAGAGAAATCATAAACTAGGTTTATGATGTTAAAATAAGGGAAGCTAGGATGTTACATAGAGGTGTAAGGTTGTAAATGACCCTATGAAGCCTGTGAAGAGGGTACAGCATGAGATCAAAAAAAGGTGTCATTGAAACTTGAGTTATGCTAAGGTTGCAGAATTAATACTTTGGAATTACATCCTGTGGTTGTATAAAAATATATTTTTGTTAGCTATTTTGACCAGAGGAGGGGCTGGATGACTTCATCCAAAAGGGGTTGGCCAATACTGCTTGAAAAGGTTGTTCTCTTTCACTATAGAGATACATTTTGTATCTGACACTGACCAAGAAAACATCTGAGCACTGAAAAGAGGTATTTAGAAAGCTAGAAAATCTAAATATAGTTGTAGGAATTGCACTGTTTTAAACCTTGTTTTATTTAAAGATATGTATATCTTGTGATATGAGTTCTGTATTGTATGTTTGACATATTATTCTATATTTTAGTAAAAACTCTAATTTTAGACCTGATCTGTCTTTGAATTGCTTTCTTTTGCTAAGAAATATTTATGGTTCAGCAGACATATAGCTTGAATGGTGGTATCAAACTGGAAGAAGAGTTTTAAATCCAAGGTCTTTATAAAAGTTTTAAAGGGTTCATCTCTGAAATACCTGGTTAGGTGCCCATAGGCAAAGATATCTGGCCCCCCCAAAGACAGATATATCTGAGCCTGTGCAATGGTTATGCTAGCAAGAGGTCAACAGTTTGAATCCAGAACTGAGACCAAAGGTTGATCTGAACTCACAAAAACAGACAAGAGGGTTCTTGTCTGTTACACTGTTCACAAGACTGCGCTCAGAGGTTGGCACTTTGGGAGCAGAGGGCCTGACCTGCTGAGTGACACTAAGTACCAGTTGCATTTACTGTTTTGACTGCATGCAAGTCAAAAGTACCATTTATTTTCTTATGCTGATATAGGGGAGTTGTGACTGAGCGGGAAAGTGGTTGCTATGTGCCTAAGATTTTTCTCTCATAAACAATGCACTCCTAAGAGCTGTACTTACTATGCATAAGAACTGTTAGAACTGTCAGAGTAGCACAGCCTTAGAAGAGCTAGCAAATGTTCACAGTTACCTTTTTTTTTTTGCATTTATTCAGCATTGTTTCTTCTGGTACGTGAGACTACACAAACTGCAGTAATGTACAATGGTATTGTTTATTGCGATACGTATAGATATCGTGTATATGTATGCTCTATGTTTTGCACATGACGAAATAACAAAATATATCTCATCAAAGGAGGTGGAAGGCAGTAAACAGAAGGCAGAGATGTTGAAACAATACTTCTGCTCTGTCTTCACTAAGGAAAAGGATGGACCTGTGCCATAAGAGAGGATGGGGGAGGGAGGGGTGGAGGGTGATATGGCTGAGGGCAGGATAACAGAAGACAGGGCTAGGAAAGGGCTCATGACTCTGAAGGTAAACAAGCCCCTAGGTTCAGATGGCATGCACCCAAGGGTGTCAGGAGAACTGTTGGTGAAACTAGTGGGGTGGTACGACAGGAGTAGAAAACTTCACATGTGGTACCACTGCAAAAGAGTGGGCCTAAGGATAGCACTGGAAACTATAGACCAGTCAATCTAACCTCCATTGTGGGCAAACTGATGAAAATCATTCTGAAGGAAAGGCTACTCGGGTTTCTTGAAGCATATGGGCTCCAGGACGAGAGACAGCATGGGTCATGTCAGGGAGATTCTGTCTAACTAACCTGATCAGCTTCTTTGACTAGGTAACGAATGCAGTGGACAGGGGTCAAGTGGTTAACATTTGATACTTGGATTTCAGCTCGTGCCTCATAAGAGGTTGATCGGGAAGTTTCATGACCTAGGGATGGGAAGCAGATTAACAAAGTGGGTGGCTAATTGGCTCAGTGGTAGAACACAAAAGGTGGTGGTGGTGAAGCTCTCGAGCATAAGAGAAATCACCAGTGGGGTCCCTCAGGGGTCAATGCTTGACCCAGTGTTGTTTATATGTTGATGTCATGTGCATGGCACAGTAAGTCAGTGCCATGCTCTGTTGATGCTAAAGGTGGACATGCCAGAGTAGGCTCAAGCCTGGGTTGAGCCTAGTGCCTGATTCAGCTTGGCTGAACCTCTATAGAGAATTGAAAGCCAAGGTCAAGCCAAGCCAGTTATGAACAAAGCAAGCATTTTTGTCAGCCTGAAGTTAGTGCAACAGCTGAAACTTTCACCTCTCATGCAACTCATGAAGGACATTGTCAGTATCATGGAGCACACCCTACAGCAGTCATAGCTTGGTTCATGCTATGGCTTGTCTCTGATTTGACTCTAGATTAAAAATTCCTGGCTTGCCCACTACTAGATGGTATCATCCTCAAACATTCTGGTTCCTGTGGGTCCTAGGATCTCCAGCTGTAAGATCAAAAAGTGACTCTCTATGACTTTAACCTATTCTGGCAAGATAGAGATAAGCGCTGTGGGGTAGCTTTGCAAATCAGGCAATCCATCTCCAGCTCCATTATCTTTAAAGAATCCCTTCATCTCCCACAAATACATTATTGCCCATTTATCCCTTTCTCTCCTCTGACTCCTTTATGTTGGTGCTCTATACCCCCACCCAAGGCCTCGCCAGCTCCTTCATTCAGGTCATCTCCTCAATCACCACCCCTCACCTTGAATGGCTAACTTTTGCTTTTAGATGACTTCAATCTCAACTGGCTCTTCTCATCTGCCAAGCTTCCACCTTAATGATTGAGGCCCTAAGCCTCTCTCAACTTATTCAAGAACCTACCCATCTAAACCCTCAGTCCCAAAACCACTCTCCTTGATTGAATATTATCCTACCCCCCCCCACCGCATCTCTGCCTTGGGCATCCTTTCTGATGCCCTCAGTGATCACTATATTACCTATTGTATTCGCAAAACACACACCACACTCCACTCCTAAATTCACATGGTCCCGTACCCTCCAGTCCCTTGATGTAATCGCCCTGCAGATTGATCTCCTAAATGCTGACTGGCAACCTGTCTTTTTCACCCCGGATGTTGACCTTGCCTTATCCCACTTCTACAAAATCTTTACTAGAATCTGGGATCTTCACGCACCCCTTAGAAAAGTCAGGGTGAAATGATACCACCACTCCTGGATCACGTCTGATTTTATTGCCATGTGTCGCACTAGAGACAAAGCCTGGAGACTTTACAAAGCTTCCCACACCCCAAATTACCTCCTATCATAACAACAGCTCAGAAACAGGTGCACCAAGGCTATTCATCAGTCTAAGGCTTCTTATTTTAAATCCCAGCTTGATCAGAGCCAAAACTCCCCTGCTTCTTTCAGGAAAGTGATTCACTCCCTCCTGGATCCCCCCTCCCATCAATTCTGCCTGGTCCTTAAAATTGATGGCTCCCCTGTCTCTGACCCTGCATCTGTAGCTGATGTTTTCAACAATTTCTTTGTCTCTTGTGCATTACCTGCCTCCCTCCTCCCCCCTTCATCTGACTCTTCTCCCTGCCCTCCTGAATCCCCCCCCCCACTGGCTTCCTCTTTCCTCCCTTCACTCCCCTTGAAGCTTGCACTGCACTCTTATCCCTTAACCTCTCCAAATCAAGCCCCGACAGTCTCCACCCTAGATTGTTCCACATCTCTGCACCCTCAATAGCCACTCCCTTGACATATATTCTAAATCTCTCTCTCACCACATCCACTGTTCCCAAAGCCTTGAAACTGGCCACGGTCCTTCCCCTACACAAGAGTGGCGATCCCTCATCCCCTGGAAATTATCATCACATCTCGCTTCCTCTCCTGTGCTAAAGTCCAGAACCTCATTCTTGCAAGTTCTCAGACTTTCTCTCCTCTAATAACTCCCTGTCACCTGTGCAATCAGGTTTTCATAAACAACACTCCACTATCACCTCCCTGCTACATGTCACCGACTTCATCTTCACTGTGATGGATCAAAGCCAAATCACTGTTGCTGTCTTCATTGATCTGGCAAAAGCTTTTGACTCTGTCTCCCACTCACTCTTTCTTCAAAAATGTCCTAGATACATAGATACATAGATACATAGACAGTGTCGGCAGATAAGGGCCTATGGCACACCCAGTCTGCCCATTTGAGCTTGTAAGTTCACTTTGTTTTCCTAGAAGTCTGTTGCCCCTTACCCCTGACCTCCAGAATTCCTTTATGTCTATCCCATGCATTCTTAAATCCTGTGGGTTGTTTCAGCCCCCCACCACTTCCTCTGGCAGGGTGTTTCACTTGTCCACCACCCGTTCTGTGAAGAAATTCTTTCTCATGTTTCCTCTGAATCGCTCTCCTCCAACTTCATCCCATGCCTCTAGTCCTGGAACACGTTTTTGCTTAAAATAGTGTTTTCTGCACCCTGTTCCTCCCTGTAAGATACTTGTTTGTCTCTATCATATCCCTCTCTCCTCTCTCTCCTCCAGGGAGTACATGTTCAGTTCCTTCAACCTGTCTTCATAGGACTTGTGATGCAATCCATGCACCATCTTTGTTGCCCTCCTCTGAACCTTCTCTACCCTGTCTATGTCCTTACGTGGGTATGGTCTCCAGACTGTACTGTGTACTCCAGGTGGGGCCTCACTGGGTGTCTTGTATGGCGGGTGTGGCCTCCTTTTCCCTGCTGGTGTGCCCCTGCCTATACATCCCAGCATCCCATTTGTCTTTACCTGCTGCCTTGTCACACTGTTTCCCATTCCTTGAGGTCATCAGAGATGACAACCCAAGATCCCTTCCTGCTTGGTGCATGCATGATCCTCACCCCCCAACTGATATATTGTGCCAGGGTTTTTGTGCCCCATATGCATTATCTTGCACTTCTTTGCATTGAATTTCAACTGCCAAACCCTGACCATTCTTCAAGTTTCTGCAGGTCACTTCTCATTCTGTCTACACCCTCTGGTGTGTCTACTCTGTTACAGAGCTTTGTGTCATCAGCAAACAGTGAAATTCTCACTTCTAGGTCCCGCGCATGTCGTTTGATGAAGATGTTGAATAGGACCGGTCCCAGCATCGATCCCTGTGGTACCCCACTGGTCACTTTTTCCTCTGTGGAGTGACAGCCATTTATACCACCCTCTGTGTCCTGTCACCCAGCCAGTTACCTACCCACCACACTACTGTCCTGCCCACACCATATTCCCCAGTTTGTGTAATAGTCTTCTATGTGGTACAGTGTCAAGGCATTGTTGAAGTCCAGATAGGCCATGTCCACTGCCCTCCCTGATCCACCTCTAGTCACCCAGTCAAAAATTCAACGAGATTGGTCTGACATGACCTCCCCTGGTGAAACCATGCTGCCTTGGGTCCTGTAGTCCATTGACAACCAGATGTTCCACCAATATCTCCTTCAGTAGTGCTTCCATGATCTTCCCCCACCAATGGTGAGGTTGACTGGTCTGTAGTTCCCTGCTTCTCTTTGTTCCCCACTTTTGTATAAGGGGACTACATCTGCTGTCCTCCAGTCTTTGGGTACCTCCCCTGTTTCCAGTGATTGGCTAAACAGGAAAGCCAGAGGTTCAGCCACCACTCTCTTAGTTCTTTAGGACCCTGGGTGCACCCATTTGGCCCCATTACTTTAACAACTTTATTACTTCTAGTCTTCATGACCCTTTCTCGTGTAAAGGACTTGTGTCCATTTCTGCACCATTCTCACCTTGTACCCCTTCAGACCCATTACCCTCCTCTTCCTCAGTAAAGACTGAGCAGAAATACCTGCTCAATATGTCAGCTTTACTGTTCATCCTCCACGTTATTCCTCCTCCTTCAGTCTCACTATCCCTCCCTTTGTCTTTCTTTTTCACTTATGTACCTGTAAAGGTTTGTCCCCTCTACCCACTGATTTTGCAATGTGTTCTTCTGTCTGGCTTTGGCCTCCCACTGACCTCCCTGCCTCCCTTTGCTTCTCCTGGTACTTCTCTCTCTCCCTTCTGCCTGTGTCTTTTGTATTGCCTGAATGCAATCTTGTTGTTTTCACTTTCTTTGCTACCTCTTTGGAACCATAATGGTCTCCTCTTCCTTTTCCTCTTGCTAACCTGCTTAATGCATAATTCTTGTTGTTCTTGTAATCCCCATTTTAAATACTGCCCACTGTTCCTCAACCCCTGATTCCTGTCCCATTCCCCTAATGCCTCTTTCAAGTATCTCCCCATTTTCCCAAAGTCTGCCCCCCTAAAATCCAGGATACGTGTTTTGTGTGGTTTGGTTCACTCTTTCTGTGATTTCAAACAGTGACTGGTGGTCACTGTTCCCCAGGTGCTCCCCACTGTTACCCCCATCACACTGTCCCTGTTTGTGAGCACAAGGTCCAGTATTGCCTTCTGCCGAGTTGGTTCCATGACCAGTTGCTTGAGGAAGGCACCTGAAGGGAGTCCAGGATAAATCTGCTCCTAGTTGATGCTGCTGCTGGGATGCTCCAGTCCACGTCTGGAATATTGAAGTCTCCAACCAGTACTCGTCACCCATTGTCTGCCATCCTTTGGATGGCTAGCATCAACTCCTATCTGTTTCTTCCTCCTGGGCTGGTGGTCTATAGACCACACCTGTGCGGATGGCTGTCCCCATTTTCCTTTCCAGCTTAACCCACAGTATCTCTCCCCCATTTTGTTCCTCCTGGATCTCTGTGGCCCTTATGCCATTTTTCACATACAGTGCCACTCCTCCTCCCTTCCTGCCTGCTCTGTCTCTTCTGAATATGTTGTAGCCAGTGTGGCCATCTCCCAGTCATGGTTATCATTATACCAGGTTTCAGTGATGGCCCACAATGTCCGAGGTCTGACTGTACCATGACAGCCTCCAGATCTTCCATCTTGTTGCTAGGGTTCCTGGCATTTGCACACATGGCTTGCCATGATTTGACCTCCTAGACTGTTTCACTGTTCTACCCAGCCCCTTCCTTGGTTGTCATTTATCCCTGGTTCTCCTTGCTGTCTGCCCTTAAGCTGAATTTTGCCCTTTTCTGCTTATCCACCTCTTCAGGCATAATCTCCATCTTTTGCACACTGCTTTGCAGAGATAGCCACTCCTCTGGTTTACTGGTTCCACTGCTAGCTGTGGGGGTGAGCAAGTAGGTACCCTCCTTGCTGGCCTGCCACCCCCTTTGCTAGTTTAAATGCTTGTCAATGTAGCATTTAACTTATCATTGAGTGCTTGGATTCCCTCCAGGATGGAGCAGCTGGCCAGGCTTGAACAAACCTCCATCCCTCCAGGTGGGTCCCCAGTCACCAATAGTCAAACCCTTCCTCACAGCACCAGTTCTTCAACCATGAGTTAAAGTTCCTGGTGCATGCACTCCTATGCTCTCCCTTGCCTCTCACAGGTAGTACTTCTGAGAAAGTGACAGAAGTAGCTACTTGCTTGAGACCCCTCCCCCTCCTTTTGGCCTTGCTAAACCCTCAGTTGACTGGCTCCATTCCTACCTCCACAATAGACAACAATCAGTTCAAATAGGTGATGCAATCGCAACTCCTCTCCCAATCCTCTCCGGGGTCCCTCAAGGCTCGATCCTTGGCCCCATCCTCATCTCTCTCTCTTCATCAACAATCTTCCCTCAGTCTGTCACCCCTCTAACATGCACATGTACGCAGATGACACTGCCATCTATGCCTCCAGCCCATTCCATGACAGTGTTCTCCCCAATCTCCAAAACAATTTCAACAGAGTACAGTCCTGGTTCCAATCACACCAGCTAAAGCTCAACACCAAAAAGACAGTTACTGTGATGTTTGGCTCCAGACAGAAACTGGCTTCCCTCCATGCCCTTCCCCACCAAGCACTTACCACCCTTGACAGTTCACCCCTCGAGATGGCCTCTACCTTCAAGTACCTGGGTGTCTGGCTGGACAGTCACCTTGATTTCTCAACACACATCGATGTCATCTACACCAAACTCTGGCCCAAGCTAGCAATCCTCTACCGCCACAAAGCCAATTTCCCTCTCCCCACTTGATGCAAATTAATACTTAAAACTATTTTGCCAGTGTTGGACTATGCTGATGTTGTCTACGGCACTTCCCCAACCTCTTCCCTCTCCAAGTTAGACATGCTTATCAACTCCTTCTTCTGCTTTTCCGCTGCCTCCCCTCCTCTTACCCGCTGCTGTCACCTTTATGCTCCACTTTCTCTGGCCCCACTGTCTC
Source organism: Neoceratodus forsteri (assembly GCA_016271365.2). Taxonomy (NCBI): domain Eukaryota; kingdom Metazoa; phylum Chordata; order Ceratodontiformes; family Ceratodontidae; genus Neoceratodus; species Neoceratodus forsteri. Next base: position 835,180,126 of record CM028130.1, on the reverse strand, counting down.
ACAAGAGAACTGCCCACTGTGCCTTCCTAATGGCTAAATTTTGGTTTGGCTCCCTTCCCCCATATCTCTCATCCTGCCTTATCCCAGCCAACCCAGAACCTATTCACTTCGCCACCGTGACTTGCAATCTTTTTCCATCTCTCGACCTCACTCTGCTACAGGCCAGTCTGCCTTCTCGTAACGTCTCCCCCTCCTCTGGAATAACCTACCCTCTGTCTTCATCTTGCCTCTCCATTCTCTACCCTGAAAAGACTCTTCAAACTCTTCCCTTCCTTCCAATGCCCCCATTGTTCCCAACCCCCTCCACATCTCCCTCCTGACACTGTGTGCTTGCCACCTCTCATCTCTACTATGTCTTCCTCCTTAAGCCTCCCTCTCTGTGATCCAGGTCACTGTTGGCCGGAGCTGTTTACCCCCCAACTTCAAACTCAGCCCCCGCTTGCTTCAGGTTCCCTACAAATGGCCGCAAATTGTTCTAGGTAATAACTGACAGTTATGCCTGTGTAGCTGTTATGTATTTCCTGCCATATTTTATTTGGGCCTTACCTTTGTATATATTCTGCTTAGCTGTTTTATACTGTTGCATATTTTTGTATTCTGTATGTATTTCTTATGTATTTCTTGCCCTGTTTTCTGTGCCTTACCTGTTATGTTGAGGAAAGAAGGGAGAGAGGGGACATGATAGAAACTTTCAAGTACCTCAAGGGAATTAACAAAGTCCAAGAGGGTAGCATCTTCCAGAAAAAGAGATGTGCAAGAACAAGGGGGCACAATTTGAAGATAGAGGGGGGACGGCTCAGGGGTAATGTGAGGAAGTATTTTTTCACTGAGAGGTTTGTGGATGCATGGAACAGCCTCCCTGAGGAGGTCGTGGAGTCAAGAACAGTGGGGACTTCAAGAATGCATGGGACAGGCATAAGGCAGTCCTAGGGGCGGGTAAGAGGAAGTAAGCTGTTGGCTAACTAGGATCTGCAACTTATCTGTTAGGTAGGAAAATGGGCAGACTAGGTGGGCCAAGCGGTCCTTATCTGCCGTCAAATTCTATGTTTCTATGTTTCTATGCACTGTGCCTAAGCCATTTTTATACTCTCGTACATATTTGTAACCTTCTGTAAATTACTTATATTGTAACTTTGTCACTCCAACCACTGCGATTTTTCTACCGCTGTCACACCTGGAAATGAGCCTCAGCTCAATGTGCCTTTCCCGGTCACCAATTTTAAGTAAATAAACAAATAAAAATTGACTCTTAGAAGATAAGACAATCATCAGATTCCCCATAGGTGGCCCAGCGACTTGGCATGGGTGACCAAGGTTTGTGTGTGACCACCAGATCCTAAGCTGGAGCTAGCTAGGTGTCCAGTGCGTTATTGAGGTAAGGCATATGCATCCCAGGAGGGGTTACATGGTCTATTTGACATTTCCTCACCCTAGCTGGTTGATTGCAGAGCATCATTGGGGTTGCTTGGAAGGCAGCCACTTATTTGCCATCCTGAAGCAGAACAGCCATGACAATTGAGATCATGAGGGTGGAGACAGTTGGAAACAAGGGAACATGAAAAGAATAATCAGATACCTCAGGTGAAGAGAAAATACATGCCTTTCACCTCATACGTTATCAGATTATTGCCTCTTACAGTGAATGAAGCTGCATAGTATCACTTAAATAAAGGCTAGATTAGTGACTGACCTGTGAATGATACATTTACTTTGTAGATAATCCAGTGCCATGCCCAGTTCACAAATATACAGTTTCACAGTCTCCTCCTTGAAACGAACATTTTGCTGTATATGATAACGCAGATCTCCTCCCAGCAGCAGGTCTACTACCATGAACATGTCTTCCTCATCTTGGAATGAATACCTGAAACATCATAGACAGTGGTTAGTGACTGCCATTACTGGTGGCAAAATATGCATCACAGTGGGATTCTAAATTTATGGGTGGTCAGAAGAGTAATTTTACACTGTTATACCATATCTCTATAGGCGCAGATGCACAAAATGTATCTTTTCTGAAAGTAACTGATTTCCCTTAGGTTGAGAATTATGAAATGGCAGAAGGATCTGGGACCATCTTGTTCACCTCTCTTGCCATGCAGCCTTGACAATACAGTACTTTCATTTTCAAGCACTAAAAACATGCTATCAACTCAAATGCTACTCCATTTATGTTGTGTAACCCTCAGTATTAATCTCCCTGAGAAATCTGCCTAACCTAATATTGGGCCCTATGCACAAATGTGTGGAGTGCCACAGGCTGCGAATCTGTGGCACATAGCCACTCTGCATGCATTACGTCCTCCATTTGAGATGCATAAAGGGGCATGCATCCCATACGACCTGATCCCAAGGCTGTGTGGACTGCAGCATGCTGGAAGCAGGCAGGGGTCATGTTCCACTATGCACCATTCACAAAGGTGTGTAGTGCAGCTCACAGGGAGCATAGCGGTGAGCAGGTTATGGCAGTCAGGACCCTGCCATAACCCACTGTCCGTCCCCATGGACTGCACCCACTGGGTGTAGTGGAACCAGGATATGGCCCCCCATGCTGCCTGAACCCACTAGGCTGATGGGGAGGGCTGGGGCAACTGATTGGGTGACTGACTGCATAAATTGGCACTGTTTCCCATAGTGGCATACATACCCCACCCTACACACAGGACTGCCCCAAGCCTGTTGTTGGCATCAAGATGGCGATGGCTGTGGTGGGCTGATCGCTTGGGAGAGGAACAAGAGGACTGATCTTTTTGCCTTGTTTTGTTTTAAATTGTTTTTAATCGTTTTTTGCTTATTTATGTTCTTAGTGTATGTGTGCGAGGAAAGATAGTTTGCTGAGCTGTTTGAGAGAAGGGACGCTGTATTTCAGTTTGTGCTCAGCCCTGTTATGGAATTACATTAACTTTGGCTGTGCTACTGAGCTATTTGGATTCTTGTACTCCTATCTGCCTCTGCTGTCTCCGTTGACTGCTTTGCAGGAACGTTTTATCAGGGAACAGTGGAACGTGACTTGTGTTTAAAGCTGCTGAGAAACCGAGACTTTTTCTTGGATAGCTTCAGTTGCTGTTGGCCTTTTCCCTCAATTGCCCCAAAGTGTAAAGCTGCTTAACTACAGTTGTGTTTCAGGATTGTCCAAGGCATGAGGGTCTGACTAGCTGTTCGAGGAATTGAAAGAGCTATTACCTGTGGAGTCCTGGGCATTGCATGAGTGTGGAGAGCGGAGCGTGGAGTCCTGGTGATGGATCGAGGAGTGAGCGAAGAGAAATCTTGAGTGGCCCTGACTGAGCAGCGAGGAGTGGGGAGTGAGTTTGGACAGCGTCTGATTTTATGATGAACTCCAGTGGATTGATGACTTTGGGGAGGAGTTCCTTCCCGACCCCGACCTCAACCTAGTGGTGTGCCATGGTGCTGCTGCCATTGGGTGGCCGTATTTGTAGCACTTCCACGTTTACCGCTCGGTAGCTGGTGGGCAGAGGTATTGGGGTTTGGGTGGTACCTTCCTGGAATGGTGGAGTATCGGTGGTGACCGGGAGGTTTCTCTTCTGAAGCGCTGTTCTTGCCCTGCTATTAGTTTCTCAGTGGAGTGGAGAAACAGAATTTTGGCTTCTTGGATGTCCTGGCTTTGCTTTCCCTGCTCCCCGTTTTCCGATTTCACAGTGAGTTGTGGCTTTGACTGCAGACTGCATGCACCTTCTTCAGGACTGAGAACACTGACTAGGACTCTGTTGTTTTCTATTGGAGGTGAAAGCCCACTTGAAAAGAAAAATCGAGAACACTGATTGGGGTTCTGTTGTTTTCTAGTGGAGATGAGATCCCACTTGAAAAGAAAAATCCAATAGTGCTACCATTTTTTGGAGTTGTGAGCTCTTGGTAAGAGGGGTCTGCAATATATTACTTTTGAACTGGTTTTTCACTCGTGAGAGGGGTGAATTAACTATGAGCCGACCCTGTACTTTGATGAATTTGTGACTCAAATGAACCTGTGACTTTCAGATATTAGCCGTTTTACTCCTTGTTTGTGATTAGGTAGCTCTGAGCTTTTGGGCTATCTTTAGATTTGGTTTTGATTGTTATTATTATCTGTATGGGTATATGAGAGGAGTGTGTGGTGTAGAGTGTGTTTATGGGTTGTATTTTGGGTTAAGGGTTGTGTAATTAGCAGGGATGTGTCTGGGAAGGTGTGAGGGCCTGGGGCGGGCTAGGATTGTGTATGGGGCCCCCCAGCTGTACGATCTATGGCCTTTTATCAGCCTCCCGGTATCTGCTTGCATGGCTAGGCATTGTAGGGAGGGTGGAATAAGGAGGAACCATTTGATTTGTCTGGGTGGGGGTGCCCTGTGCACTGTGGTTGGTGGTAGGATCGAGGTAGTAGGATGTAGAAGGCGCCCTGGGGCTAGACGGGTTCTGGAGAGAGGCCAGACGTGCTTAGTTCCCATCACTAGGGTTCCCACCAGACCGAGTGGGCAGGTAGCCAGAGGGGCTGCACTATCCACCAATCTACTGAGGGCTGTGCTTTACAATGCCAGATTGGTCAGAAACAAGACTGCACTTATAGCAGACTTGGTTTCTTTGGCCAATCTGGCTTGCATTACGGAGACCTGGATCGGTGATGATGCCGGCCTGGTTTTAGAGGCTGCCGTCCCGTCCAGATATACTGTGGTGCACTGCCCCAGAGTGGAACACAGGTGAGGGGAAGTAGCCATCTGTTTTAGATCCGAACTTGGCTTCACCCTACACCCAGTGAAAATGCCTCATTCATTTGAATATGTGGCTATCCATGGGGGTCCAGGTGCAGGTTGCCTGATTCTTTTGATTTATCGCCCTTCTGGGACAGTGGGAGACTGCTCCAGGAGATGGCCGATTTCGTGGTCGGTGAGATGTTGGAGGCCCCTAGATGTTTAGTGCTGGGGGACTTCAACGTCTGGGCCGATGATGGATCGTCTTAGCTTGGTTCCATCTTCCTCCGGATGATGTCTTCCCTGAGCTGTGCGCAGGCTGTCTCCTCCGTAACCCATCTGGGTGGCCACATGTTGGATTTGGTGTTCTCACTGGGGCTTGAGATTACTTGTCTCAGGACTGATTGGGTCATTTGGTCCGATCATTTATGCGGTAAAGTTCTTATTCGGGGCCCCAGTAGCCCTCCCCTGCTGGGAGATGGTTGGCTAAGCCCTTTCTTGGGGATTCCCTGAGGTTTTTGGCAATAGTTGACCTATCTGGTGTGGATGGTGCATGTGTTGGGGGTGTGGGTGCGGCGGTGGATGCCTATAATAAAGGCGCTTGCTGGCACATGCGACTCCCTGCAGTCTGTGCCTGGCCCAGGTCTTCTCACTTGGGAATCCCCTTGATATATGATGGTGAGCTCAAGGGGCTGAAGACCTTGGTCGGAGATTAGGCGCTGCTGGCGGACGTCCAGCCTGGAGGTGAACAAACTGTCCCTGCATGTGCACTACCGTGCATATCAGGCAGAGTTTCTGTCTCAGGAGATTGCTGCCGGGAGGAACTGACCAACTATGCTCTTTCGGACAGTGGACAGGCTTCTCCATCCTTCCTGTCTACAGCCAAAGGTAGCCTTTTCTAATGCATTGTGCGAAGAGTTTGCTTGGTTTTTCTCAGACAGGGTGTCCGCCTTCAGGCAGGGGGCTCCGCCAGTGGGTCAAAGTTTGGCCGACAGTGGTCACCATGAGCGTCTAGAGAGCTCTTTGCCTGATTGGGGTGAGTTTAGGCCAGTGGAGGTGGTTGAGGTCACTGAGATTGCTTCCAAGCTTTGGCACAACTTTTGTGAACTGGACACAGTGCCAACTCGTTTCTTAATGAGATGTGTTGACTCCGTTGGCCTGGTATTTGCCTTGATTGTCCGGTGCTCCTTGTTGGAAGGGGTCTTCCCTGATGTCTTGAAGGAGGCATTGGTGAGACCCCATCGGAAAAAAACATCATTGGACCCTGTGATCAAGGCAAATTACCGTCCTATCTCCAATCTTCCATTTTTGGGTAAGATTGTTGAGAAAGTGGTGGTGCTTCAGCTGGAGTAGCATCTCATGGCCCATGATTTATGTGAACCATTCCAGTCTGGATTTCATGCAAGGCATAGCACAGAAACTGCATTGGTTCGGGTACATAATGACCTCCTTAGGGCTAGAGATCGAGGAGAGGGGACAATTCTTGTTCTCCTCGATCTCTCTTCAGCATTTGATACTGTCGACCATTGGGTATTGCTTGACTGCCTAAGGGAATTCTGTAGACTCACTGGCAATGTCATCTGCTGGTTTGAGTCCTTTTTATCTAACAGGAGACAGAGGGTGGTGATGGGGAATTTTTCTTCTTCCCCTGGCCACCTCCTGTGCGGGGTTCCCCAGGGTTCGGTCTTGTCATCGATGTTGTTTGCCATATACATGCTGCCCCGGGAGAGCTCATTATGAAGTACAGTCTGGATTTTCATTGCTATGCCAATGATACCCAGCTGTACTTTTCCTTTGCTCCTGGAACATCTCATGCAATGGAAGTGCTTAATAGCTGCCTTGCCGAAATCAATGACTGGATGACCTCCAGCTGGTTGTGACTGAACCCCGATAAGACGGAGGTACTGGTGGTGGAGTCGAACAGAGGTCATGATAGGTTGGCCTCTGGTGCGGAGACAGGGCTTTTTCTTGGCTCTGTACCATTGAAGGCCTCCTCTAGGGTGCAGGATCTTGGCGTTATTCTGGATAGTGGATTGACACTTGAGTCTCAGGTGTCTTCCACGGTCCATACCAGTTTCTATCATCTGAGGAATATCGCCAGGATAAAGCCCCTAGTTCTGCCGCAGGACCTCCCCACCTTGGTACATGACTTCATGATGTCCAGATTGGACTACTGTAATGCGCTGTATCTCGGGGTCTCAGGGGTACCTTGCGCCAACTGTACTGTAGCTAGTGCAGAACGTGATGGCAAGGTTGTTGACCGGACAGTCTAAGTACTGTCATATCACTCCGGTCCTGCGTCTACTGCACTGGCTGCCAGTCAGATGGAGGGTCCACTTTAAAGTGGGTTTACTCACCTTTAAGGCCCTACATGGCCTGGGCCCTGGCTATCTGAAGGACCTTCTCATTCCTGCTGTCTCGACCCAGCCCCTCCGCTCCTCCTCCTCCTCTAGGGGCCTCCTCACAATTCCCAGGATGAGGTTAAAAACATCTGGCAACAAAGCATTTAGCATCACTGCTCCCATCCTGTGGAATTCGCTTACTACAGCTGTTAGGGAGGCCCCTTCTGTGAAGGTTTTTAAAGCCCGCTTCAAGGCCTTTCTGTATAATCAGGCCTTCCCAGATTCTGTATATAGTCCTTGCTGTTTTAGAAATTTGTCAGGCTAGTATTGCCATTTAAGCACTGGTCTCTATTGCCTAAGTTACTGTATATATTTATTGTGTTTATTTTTGATATATTGTTATGTTTTGGTTTATTCTGAATGTATAGTATTTATTCTTGTTTAAATGTTTGGCTCCCAGAGCCTCTGGGATGGGCGTCTCTTAAATAAAATTTGCCTTGCCTTGCCTTGTAAACCCCCCACACACTCATGTCTGCCCCACTCCATGGCCATATTGAACACACCCCCACATGGCTGTCCGACCCCAGCATCGCACAAGCAGACCCCCCCAGTCCCATACATGGCACCTCTGTCCCTGTATGATAAGCAGCACCAACCTTCCACACATGTCAGCCTCCACCTTGTGCTGAGAATGAACCCCCATGGACTGCAGAGCTCCGTGCACACATACCCCAACCCGACCGCAATTCCCAGCACATTCATTGGTGGACAGTGGTCCCCACCCCTGACACCCAGAAGTGTCCAGTCACACATACCTGACCCCGGTACCCCAGCACAGAGTGGTCTCCCCACTCCCATCACCAAGAGTTGCCCAGCCACACATACCTGACCAGACCGCGGTACCCCAGCATGTTCACTGATGGATAGTGGTCCCCCCTCCCCCCCAATGATACCAACAACACCCCCTCGTACCTGCATACCAGTGCCTCAGCTACTACCAGCGAGTGGGGTAGGCCTTCACACACCTCCTCGACTGTCCATTGTACAACTGAAGCTGGGAGCTCACTGCTTATGGGTGGTGGGGGACCATTGTCCACTAATGAATGTGCTGGGGTACCGGGGTTAAGGTCAGTATGTGTGGCCGAGCACCAATGGGTGTCGGGGTGGGTGGACCACTGTCCACCAGTGATTGTGCTGGGGAATGGGTTGGGGTCGGGTGTGGGACTCTGGCATGGGGTCGGTGGACAGGGTAGTGTTGTACGGTGGGGGTGACTGCTGGGACAGGGAATGGGGTCCCTTTGTGTGTGTGTGTGTGTGTTTATGTTGGGAGGCAGCTGACACCTGATGGGGCCGAGGTACTGCTGTCTGTGTAGGGGGGCCCTGGCTTCTGGGGGGGGCGGGGTTTCTGCTGGAAGAGAAGCCCAGGCTGCTGTGGTGGGTATCATGCAGGAGGGGACCATTGGACAGAGTGGACAACCACGCTGGTCCAGGTGCCCAAAGGTGCTATTCACTCACCTGGACCCATGTCTTTCCATGCAAGGGATCCATACCTGAACCCAAAATGGGCATCCGATTGGATGCCCGCATGGGTTCACTACTCTGCCCCAGCCACCCTGTGGGGTCTTGTGCACCAGGGGCCAGAGCCGTGGACAAGCGGCAGCCATTCATGAATACTGGCCTGTGTGCACCTGTCTGTGGGTGCGAAGCTACGCGGGTAGGGTATGTGCCTTTGGCTCGTACTTTCTGCCCATTAGTGCATAGCCCCCATTAAAAGTTTAAGCAGTTCTAGCTTCCATTACCTCACTAGGTAGGCTATTCCACATACTGCCCACCCTCTGGGCAAAGTAATACTTTCAGATGTAACAAACCCCCCTTGTAAGGGGGGGGGTTGATTACTAGTAGATCCCATGCTAAGATGAGCATGTGTGCTTTAGTCTGGTAGGGGTTAGTGAGTGAAAAGACCTTAGATATGGTTTAGCCTGGGGGAGTCAGACAGTCCAGAATAATCTAAATCTAGAAGTGAGACATACAGAACAGACTTCCATGGGAAAAGCCCATAGGAGCTAGGGCCCCCAGATCTGCAGCTGTGAGTTATTAAACAAAGAATAATGCATCGGGTGAAATGCACTATGAGAATTTGATATACACCCGTGTAGAGGTGTGCTGATCCTGTGGAGGTTAAAATCAACCGTCCTGAACACATGCACCTCAGTTTCCATGAGATGAGAGCCAAACCTTGTCAGCTCGGCTCAGTCTCCGAGCTGGTTTTTTTTTTAGTTCTTGCCTGTCACATGACAGGTTAGCAGAGAGCTGAGGAGTTGGCACTCAAGATACTCCAGTTTTCGCATGCGCAAACCAGAATATAGAAGAATGCAGCTCTGCCCTCAGTGCCATTTCACTTCAGCCACTGGGGAGAGAGGAGCTCCATTATTGACAAGCGGCCAGGTGGGAAGGGAAAGTGAACAGGTCTCATTCTCCATCCATCATGGACATGGACCAGTTAACTTCCTCCTTTCCTATGTAAATAAAGGTTTGTATTACATGTGAAATGTTCTGAAGGGAGGGGCAGCCCAGTAGTTGAGCAGCCTTTGTCTACAGTGTCACCAGCCATTTCCCACACAAGCAGGAGTCGGGACAGGACCATATATTTTTGTGTAGTCCTGTCAAATAAAGACTTGCATCATGTGTAAAACCTTTTTGGAGGGAGAGAGCAGCTCTTAGCAGTTGCATAGTAGCTCCAACTTGTAGTCTTGCTAGTTAACCAGTTCATATTCATACCTTGCCTTGAGACGTGCACTAACTAATCATCATTGCTACCTATTTCTCTAAGGTGACCGAGGAAGGTAGTACAGTTAGGTGCTGTTTTTTTTTTCTTTGAAGGGAGCTGGCTTCACTAGGGGTTAGCAACTGTTATTAAAATAATAATGGAAGGAGTAGGCCTGTGAAACAAGTTTCCAAGACAAAGACAGCACTTCAGAAGAAAAAAAGTCACAAAAAGTGTTTTTTCAACTGCAGTGGGTGCATCCTCTTCTTTACCGATTGAAGCTTCCTCGTGCTCCGAGACCTTGTCTTCTGAGATCCCATCATGTTTGTTTGCTGCTGCAGGTGATACCCAGTTACAAATATAGGCCAAGTAAAGGCAGCAAGTAAAGCTCGGGTGGTTAACATGAACCATCAACTGAGAAAGTAGATTTGCCTAAAGTACAGTCATTAAAAAATATAGGCAGTTGCAGGTACTACACATAGTGGAAAGGAAAGAATAAACACACATGCATACTTTGTGCCACTTCTTCAAGATTCAATTATTTCTCATTCCTCAGAGTCAGACCATGTGGATAGCAGTGGCAGTGAGTACATTCCTGAAAGAGGCAGTGCATGATGAGGACTGTTGAAGCTAGAGAAACCTGTGGGATGCCAGACAAAAACCTGGGGAAGGTCATCAAAGGAAGGTCATTACAGGCCAGTGAAAAGGAAGTTATGCCTGGCTTGCCTGTCTCTTCTGCTGAGGGCAGGCCTCACACTCAATCATCCAGTGAAGACACTGAGGAAAATAATAAAAATATAGAAATTAACATAGATGTGCCGGAGGATGATTCAGAAGTTGTAATGCAGGAACAAAATGAAAAGGTATCCTCTTCCATTTGGAGTTTTTTCACAATGATTGAAAGAACAGTGTGTAAGCAATATTCTGTTTATGTAAGGCTTCTTTCAGTGGAGGAAGACACGCAGGCAACCTTGGCACATCACCCTTAGTAAGATATTAACAGTGAACACGTCCACTTCAGTGGGCCAGGAATAAGTCACACGGTGACATGGCATAGGATGTTGCACAGGTTAATGGTGGTACTCAAGCTGGTGGTATAGCTACATTTTTCCATATACTATGTAAAACCCCTCAGAAACCGAGCAGGGCTTTGACTGCACCACCCCCTTTATCTGCTAGGTCTTTATCAGAATCAGAAAGCTCTCCAATTGAAAACAGAATGAGTTCTTCTCTGTCTCCTCCAGGCTTTTTTAGTGTGCCAGTCGCACCTCAGAAACAGTTAATGATGCAGCAGACTTTTGAACGGAGAACTAAATATGAACAAAGCCATCCACCTACTCAGCAGTTAAATAAAGCAGTATCTGCAATGATTGCATTGGATATGTGCCTATTTTCTATTGCTGACTGCTGGGTTTCAGGAGGTGATGAACTTGCTGCCCTCAGTATCAGTTACATCACAGATATATTTCTACAGAGAGGCTGTGCCAGCTGCTTATAGAAAACTGCACCAGAAGGTAAACAGTGCCTTGCAGTTATCGGCTGCTGAAGAAGTACGTATAACAACAGATATATGGATGAGTGGTCACAGTAGATTACATAACTGTCACAACCCGCTAGGCATCATTTTCCTCTGCAACATCCTCTAGCACCACCAGGGACCAACAAAATCCTCACAAACAGGCTGCCCTCTGTATTGCAAGCTTTGACAAAGAAAATCACACTGGTCATCTTACAGGAGCTAAAGAAACAGTTCTCAGCTAGGCTTTCCCCTAATGGTCTTTCCCCAGGATTTGCAGTTGCAGACAATGGAGCTAACATTGTGAAAGCATTAAAGGATGGTGGGTTTCTGCATTTACCATGTGTTGCACATAGACTCAATCTAGTGGTATAGGACTTCCTCAGTGAAGACAGGGGTGTGCAGAATGGGCCCTATTCACAAACGCTGCATGGGCCTATGTACAGTGCACAAGGCCTGCATGCAGCGGGATATGCGTGAAACCTAAGCCCCCAGCCAGAGTGCGGCATGCATGAACCATGCATACGAAGCCGCATACGTCTGTGATGTGAACATATGCGCACCTGGGGATACATGGGTGCTCAGGGGAGAAGCCGCATAGACCAGTCATGCAGCACAGCATACACACATGCATGATGCAGTGTATGATGGCATTACACATCCTGGAGGCAGCCATAAATCCTATGCATGCGCAGGACTGCAAAGGGCACCTCAAAGTGGGCATGGCATGGGCCACCATGACAAGGCAGGCCACCACATGCATGGGGCATGGCACACTGGCCACCATACAACACATGTCCACCATGTGCCAGTGGTGACCATCAGCACCACTGTACAATGGTGCACACATCCCGGCCCCCAGCACTGTAAGAGAACCACTGGGATGCCACGCCCATGGCAGCATGGGTCAGTATGCCGCACTGCAAATGGATGGACAGGCCCACAGCAATGGCATGTGTCTGTACCAGTCACCAACCAGTGCTATGTCACACAGTACAACACCAAACACATACGCCCACCCAGGCAGCACTGTGCTAGGGCAAATAAGGGACACACACACACACACACACACAGATGCTGCACAAACAGCAATGTTTACTGAAACCAATGTACGTGCCAAAGGCAGCAGAATAGTGACAATGCAAACACATGTCAGCAGAGCCTGCAACAAAGTATCCAACAAGGGGGGAGGCCCACAACATGGAAAAACAAGTATGCCGGACAGTCCACTAAGTTCGCCACTAGTGTGCGCCTAGTCTGAGTCCTCTGACCCGGAGGTGTAGGTGGAGCTTGAGGTGGGGGTGGATGACTCCTGGGATGGGGTGGTACAAGTGAAGGGCCGCTCCTCCAGGATGATCCACCACACTGGTCCCCAATAACACTGGAATGACAAGAACACACAGAGGGGAACTGACATCAGTGACAGTGTTGCCACCAGAGGACAGTGTACAGAGCCACACACACACAACGGCTTGCAGCCCCATCTACCCTTGATGGTACACGGATGGCCTAGAGGTCATCAACGTTGTTGCAATTGATCATGTCTCTGGTGGACTATTGCAGGGAGAATGGGCGTGGTATATTGTGTGGTACTCTCCTCATGGCGCAACCACCTGCCCTGTGCCACCCGGGCCCAGTTCCATGAGCTACAGAACAAATCATGCCTTCATCCTTCTGGTCCCTTGTAACACACAAATCAGCAAAATAGGTCAGCATGGGACCCCATGGCAGGCAGCCCACATACACCAGCACACACATCCCACAACACCTACCTGCTTCCACTCCATCACCTCCCAGATTGCATCACAGGCACACCGTCCTGGTAGCATGAATGGGACACTCTGCAGAACCGTCATGGCATGCCACGCCTGCCACTAACTCCGCTGGCTGCACCAGAACTCCCTGCCATTGCTGAGCATGTGCCTGTGGCATTCCCTATGGTGAATGCCCTATGTGGCCTACACTACACACACACAGTGGAACTGCATGTTGGTGGTGCATGTATACTGGCGAGTGTGTTTGTTGGATGAAATGGGACATATGCTCTGGCACACTGTTGCACATGGTCCTCCTGGAGGATGCCATCATGGAGCACCATGCCTGATGCAGGTGATGGTTACACTGCCTGTTCAGGTCCAGGCTAGTGGCATACATGCTGTGGCACCCTGAATGCCTCCAGTGCTACAGTGTTGATCACAACACGCTACAGTACATCTGTGGCCATGCACATGGCGCTCTATGGCCATGTCTGTGGAGACAAAGGTACTTTGCATTCTTCAGTACTATGCCACTGGCAGCTTTCAGCAGTCACTGGTGACATGACGGGTGTGAGACAGTCCTCTGTTTCACAGGCACTGCACCGGGTGACTGACACCTTGGAGAGACAACGCGCAAGACAAATCTGGTTCTCCACAATGCCAGCTGATATCAGGGCAGCAAAGGGGGCATTCTTTGACAGGTATGGCATGCTGAACATATTGGGTGACATAGACTGCACACACATGCCAGTCCTGACACTGTCCCTGAACAAGCATGCATACCACAACTGAAAGGGGTACCACAGTATTAACTGGCAGGTCATCTGTGATGCCACAGGCATCCTAGCAAATGTGTATGCCAAGTTCCCCGGGGCATGCCATGACTCATTCATATTGGACCACAGTGAGCTGAAGTGGTATCTGGCATGGCAAATGGAGGGGTATGGCTGGCTGTTAGGTAAGCAGCCACCACGTCCAGCATTGCACCCTGGTGCCTGTGTGCAACTGCAATGGTCCTAATGCTGTTCTCCTTCCCCCCAACAGGCAACAGCGACTACCTACTATGGACGTATCTCCTGACACTCTACCTAGTGCCACAGCACCCTGCAGAGGAGGCCTACAATGCAGTAAACAGGAGGGCATGCAACATCATGGAGCATTCCATTGAGCTGCTACTGAAGACAAAGTTATGCTGCCTGGATCACACCTGTGGTATGATGATGCTGGTGTCAGTCATGGCGTGTAGAGTGTTCACTTCCTGTGCCATTCTGCACAACATCTGTGTGCAATGCAGGCTACCAGAGCCCCCTGACGTGCAGCCACCCGAGCAACCCAAGGAGCCACCATCACCAACATATGGCCCAGCACCAAAGGTGGAGGATGGGGCCAGGAGGGGTCCCTGGGGCCTGCTCAGTGCTGAATGCATGGCGGCACAGGCGGTGCACCTTCATGTGGCCCATGGCATCTTCAATTATTAGGGCAGGGCACATGTGTGCAAGGATGACACTGCCCATCTGAGCACACATGTGTAGGTGGATGCATGCCACAGGGCACACACACCTGGTGTGATGATAGCGGGTGCCGTGTGGGCCAGGGGGTGACTGTCTTGGCCTATGGTAGTGGTGCCCTGTGCACATGTGCATGGTCACTGCAGTGCCTGCATTGCTGGCTCTAACATGTGTTGGCATGTCACATCGTGCCACCCATGGTGTGTGTTGCATGGCATGTGTGTGGTGTGTGTGGGAGGTGTGTTGGGGGGGCTGTGGATGTGTGTGTGTTTGGTGTTGTTTTGGCTCTGGGATGCCATGGCATTGCCAGCTACTGGCTTTGGGCACCACAGCCACTGCCCCTACCAGCCATGATGAGTATGGGCCTGTGGCTGTGATGTGGCAGAGGGCTACTGGCCATGGCAGGAAAGATGCATGACACATGGGGGTGTGCGTGGCACCAGGCACACTGGTGTCCAGTCCAGTGGCAGGGCATTGGCCATTCATGTGCTGGCCTGGCTGTGCCCCCCCATCTGCGGTGGATCCCACTGTTGCCTTTCCCTGCACACTGCCCTCCATATGTGCGGGTGGCCATGGCGGGTGACTGCCAAGTGGGCGGCGATGGCTGCAAGGTGTTGGCAACCCGCTCCTAGGCATGTACACCTGCAGCCACCTCGTCTGCCAGTCGCTGCTGTGTGCAGGCAGAGGCAGCTACCACCTCAGCAAGTCTCTCCTGTACCCTTATCCCAGCAGCCACGTGAGCGGCCAGGTACTCCTGGACCCGAACTGCATCCATGACCACCTCCGTGAGTCACCCCATGGCCTCCGTACTGTCCCTGGTTGCCTGCAGGCACTCCTGCTTCAGCCTCCACAGGTCAGGGTAGTAGTTGGCAAGCAGGGAGCCTGGAACCACTTGGCATGTGTGCCTGGTGGGCAGTGGACCCTCCAAGGCCCCTCTGTCATCCTCCTGAGCTGGGGGGGTTCTAGACGGTGTGCCAATCTCCGCAGTAGCTACAGTGCTGACATCCTGTCATTCAACCTCTGTGTCACTGCTGTCTTTGGATGCAGGTGTGTGGTGTCTGTCTGACTCCATGACCTCTGGTGTCTGTCCCTCCACTGTGGTATGTGTCTGTGTGGATGTACTCCTGCTGTGCCCAGTCCCATGGTACTGCTGGTCACAGCGGTCCTGTGGTGTGTCCATGCCCTGGTCATTGGAGGGCTGTGCAGGTGGCTGTGCAGCATCCTCCTGTGTGCTCTCCGTGTCCTGCTGCTGTGACCCTGGTGGGGGGGGGACACAGCATTTAGCACAGCTGTCCATATGCCTTGGCACATGGCACTTTGGGTGTTGCACTACCTATCGTCACCGGCTGACATCTGCGTTCCACCCTGATGGGCACCTGAGGGACCCTCACCACTGCTGTCCTCATCTTGCACTGTGGGTGGAATATACACATGTGGTCAGGTCCAGTTGTGTACATGCTATGCAGGGCTGGTGCTGTGTGTGTCCCCCATGTGTCATGCTCACCTGGCATGCTGTCAAGTTCGTCAGGTTCGCCAACCATCAATACATGGCTGATGGTGTCCATAACAAGTTTCTCTATGGGCGTGAGGGGTGGGTCTGGCAGTGGCAGGCCTCCACCTGTGGTACCCTCTGACTGTCATGCCCTGCTGACCTTCTTCTTCACGTGTGACCGGAGGTCCCACCGCTTGTGTTTGATCGCGACAAGTGTGCTGGCCTCCGATCCCGCAGCATTGATCTCCACCTGCAGGTCCAGCCATATCCAGGCCTCTGTCTCCATGGGGGTTGACAGGGACTATCTTCTGTACAGCATATCATACTGCTGCTGTATGTCCATCACCAGTATTGCCACCTGTGCACCGGTGAAGCTGGTGGACTGTTGCCGTCTACTGCTGCTGCCACCAGCTGGTGCACCGCTCCCTGCGGTGGGTGTGGGCTGCAGTAGTGCAGAGACCGCCCACTGCTCTGGACCATGGTTTGCTGGCATGTCTTCCACAGACATTCCTGTTCTGCAGTGTGCATAGCATGGGTGCATTGCAGTTCCATTTCACAATATATTCCATTGCCTCCGAACTGCATCAGGACCACCCCAGTGCATTGCTGTGCACCTGTTTGGCAATGCCCTCACCCGTCTGGGGCATTGTGTGCTTCTTTGTGAATGCAGCATCTGCATGATTCTCTCTGCAGCACGCAGCTGCACACCCTCACTTACGTTATGCACCCATGTATCGCACTGCTGTTCGAAAATAGGCCCCATTATGCTGGGTGCTGCACATAAGATTCGTGGTCACTTTAGGCACTCTGCAAAAGCTTGTAAAATTTTGCAGGAACTGCAAAAACAGAATAACTTACCAATTCACTAACTAAAGCAAGAAGCACCTTTTACATGTTACAGAAGCTCCAAGAACAATGCAAAGCAGTGTACCAGAATAGCATGGACCATGAACAGGGGAAAGGGGATGTTACACTCACCTCTGGGCAATGGAATCTTATATCATATTTATGTCAGTTGCTACAACCATTTGACGAAGCCACACATGAAGCGAGTGCTGACAGCACAACCATAAGTAAAGTCATTCCATTGATACATCTTCTCATCAGGGGCATCACTAGAGGTACAACGCTGGGGGGCTAATGCCCCTCATTCAAAATCTTAACAAAGCTAGGGGGGACTGGGGGCATGCTCCCCCAGAAAAGTTTGAAATTTGTACCTTCAAATGGTGGCTTTTCCTGCATTTTAATGGTGAAAGATGTGTTTGAAAAGGCTTGTTATCATGACTGCTATTTATTGGTATCTGTGGAAAAAATTGGTTACTGGACCACCGAGGACAACAGAAGGGACACTAATATCCCAGCAGATCTGCTGGGAAGGTTAAGGAACCCAAAGAAAGTTGGAAGGTTACTGGAGACCCTAGAGGAAAACAGACAGCATTACCCCAGCATATCTGCTGGGAAGGTTACAGTACCCTGAGCAAATAACAGACAAGTCAGACAAAAATACGGTTATAGCTTGGGCACAACTCTGTATCACTGGCTGCCTTGTCTGAGCTTGCTACCCTTGCTTGCCACAAGCACAAACACTCAACACAAATCCCTGTTAGGTAGGCAATTTAGAAAAAAGGCTGAATGCTTTCTCTGATCTCTAAGTATTTCTGGCAAGAAGTTGAGAACCTTAAAGTTTAAAAAACCCACAACATAACCCACACCATGGCCTGAGAAAGCTCTTATTATTTATTTCAGACTCTTCTGTGCCAAACTCTCTCAGCTCTAACTACTACTTCTTGTTGATGATACAGAGATAACTTTTGATTTAAAATATCAGCAAACTAGCATACACTGCAGTAAAAGCCAAAGGTAAAATTAAATGATTTTCACTTCAGAAGTGTTAGTGTCTAGCACAGCAGGCAGGCTGTCTCAGTTTAAAGTTTTATCCCAGTCACAGACACCACAACAACACAATAAAACAGAAAGACCCCCCTTCCAACGCCTCAGTCAGAGAAGGAGAATTGGGAAAAAACAAATTTATATTAGTGCTAATTATTTATATTCCACTTCCAGTTGACTCAGCTCACTGTAGCTTTTGGTTTTACTTTTTTTAGAGCCTTTATGATTTTTTAACTATAACAACTGCTGCAACAAAAACTGAAGAGTAAAGACACAAGACAGACAGAGACTACACTGCTCTCCCTTCATCAACCACCAACTGCGTACAACTAATGGTCTCTGCACAGCCTTTGGACTACCCAGTGTACCATGTGTGTCTGAAAAACACACCACATGTCTGTACAGTGATTGGGATAGGCTCTGCTGTGCAACAAGACCGAGAGCAATGCACAGACACAGGCACAGGCAGGGCTGCAGAGGCAGTCACTCGGTTGTACGACCCCCTTCCCCCGCCCCTGTCAATCACTCCCCTGTGGTCCGACTGGCTCACCTGCTGCAGTGCCAACTGCCAATCCTGCCAGTCAGTATATCCAAATCCCTGCCTTCTGGTTCTGTCCTCCTCCCATGCCTCCATAATCTGTGCCACTGGCAAGTCGCTCCAGATCATCTGCAGCCAGTGACTAAATCCAAACCTGATTCCTGCCTGCGCGCTCATTCAGTCACTTTCATTTTCTCCATGATGAGCATCATGAAGTCAATTGCAAAAAAACGAAAGTGCCCTCCATGCGGTCGCACTCTGAAGTGCCGCATCCTTAAAGAAAATCACTGCTTCTTTATTTCAGCAACAGTGAAGCCATGATTAATTCTCTTAATGGGGGAAATGATTGGGGGGGCTGTAGCCTCACCCAAATCAGCATGGTGACGCCACTGCTTCTCATGCAAAGACTCAAAAGAGTCCAAGAAACATTTGAAGAGCAAGGTGCAAGCACAGGTGTCACTCTTGCTGAAAAGCTGTCTTTGCCTTTGGGAATGGATCACAGGAGTGCTATGATTTTGGAATCTGAACATTATGTGATAGAAACAATGTTGGATCCACATTTCAAAACCAGTTTGTCAGGTCTTCTCCAATCTGGGATCATAGACTTCAATCATTATAAAGAACTGCTCAGTAATAAAGTTTCTCTAAAAATGATAATAGATACTCCAACTAGAAGTGCTACAGTTGCTGATCATGAAAATAGCCATGTTCCCTTCCAAGAAACAGATCCCAGTGATGGCAGAAGAATAAGAAAACCCTTGCATTATGAGTCAGAACCCACGGGCAATTTGTACGGTGCTTCTTTGGACAACATTTGGGCAGGACTAGATGACACAGAGAAAGACAGTGCTGTTACTTCTCCCATCACAAGCTACTCAGCAAGCAGTATGGTGGATGACTTCTGAAAGGATCCCATAAAGATAAATGTTCCAGATGACCCACTTCAGTATTGGCATGAAAAGAGTACGGTCTGGCCAGCATTACAAAAAGTGGCCCTTTACTATTTAAGTTGCCCAGCAACATGTGTCTATTCAAGAAGAATATTTAGCACTGGTGGTTATGTTGCTAGTAACAGGAGGAGAAAACTCCTTCCAGAAAATGTCGAAATTCTAACTTTTATTAAACTAAACTACAATATATTTGCAAGATATTCAGGGGCACTTCCAAAACACTGCTCAGACAGTAGTGATGATTAGCCTATTGGCAGTGATGCTGTAGAAGAATAGTACTACTGGCCCAGTACTGGGGTTAAGGGAATGTTGCATCACCCTGTCTCTCATGTCATTCATGTTCTGTCTCATGTAAGTCACCATTTTGTTTCTTCCACTGAACTACTGCATAGCAAGACTACAAAAACCAGGGGCTACTGTCTGACTCTATGGAACATATGAAAGAATTTCACACTCATACATTGTTTTCATCAATCTTTTATTTATAAGGTTATCTTAAATTTGTAAATTTCTGAATTCATTTCTGGTAGTTACAGTCCAAGTCACAGTAAACTGTTCGTCCAACTCACTGGTTTAGCATTTGTCAATGGGTTTCCTAATGTCACTATGCACTGTTTAATACAATGAATCATGTAAAGTTTCATAATGGTTTGCAACTTGCTGTTACTTAGTGAGAACTCAGTTTTAAGATCTCTAATTAGTTGTATTTAAGTTTCACACTGCCTGTACAGCACAGTTTAACGTGTTTTCCAATGTGATTTCAGCCAGTTTCAGTTGCATTTAATTTCACATTGTTTTAATAAGTCTATTTACAATGTAGTAGTTTCAAATTGTTTCAACTAATCAGGTCATCCCTATTTTCAAAGAGCGTATTCTAATTCTTTCACTGTAGAAAATTAATTGTAGTACTTAGCAGCCATCTTTGTTTCATCAACACAGTTTGTGGTTGACAGTTACCAGAAAGTGCAACATAGCTACAATACCTGTAGTTGTTTTATCTTTGTGTATTCATTTTCTTTAGAGTTATTAGTTGTGTTTTGTATTTTCTATTTGTTCTTATGCTAAGTACAATTAGTACTTTACTGTACACGCCACACCCTCACCAAATGTCTCCCTACTATAGCACAACTTCCCCACAGTCAGTTAATACTGAAGAGATTCCAGAGTTGGAGTATGCTTATCATGCCTTACTTGTGGTAAGTTAGGAGTGGAGTGGCAGACATAATTTTTTTTAACAAAGAAATGAAAATAGTTTAAATGACCTGCCTCGAAAGGTCAACAACTGATGCTTCCATGCATCTATGGCACCCGTATTCAGTGTGTCTTGTCTCTTGTCATTTATTGCTAGAAATTTAGACTGCAAGCAAATGGAACTATGAGCTTATTCAACCGTAGTGCTAGCTCCAAATACCTTACAAAATACATAATTTCCTGTAAACTTACTAACAGCTGGACCTTGCTAGTTGCCATGCTATTAAACTGTTTTTCTATAGAATTTAACCTGTTTTCCTTTATATTATATTTTAAAATGAAGGTACAGACCACATTTTATGTTGAATGAATACTAGCTGTGAATCCAAAACCAAAACCAAAACCAAAACCAGAGGCAATCTGGCATAGCCAAAACTAAAACCTCCCCGATTCTGCACACCTCTACACTGGAGATGTGTGATGCTACATAAACCCCAAGAGCAAAACTCAGGAGGGTTATAACAGTATCACACATCAAGGATGTGTATTAAATTCAAGTTTGCACACCACCCCATGGTTATTTTTTTCTTAAATTTCTGGTCATCAATATTTTCCCCACTGTTTCTGTGATTGTGTCTTGTTTAAATCCCCTCAACATGCTTTTTATATTTAAACTCTACAATTATAAATTTTAACATTAGTTTAAAAGATAAACTGAATAATGATTAGAAGATAAAGTTTGAAATTAGCTAATTTGAGAAGTCTGTTTTGACTTAGCAATCTGGTTGCCATGATGACGATCTCTCAAGAGTCATGGGGACAAGGTCTTTGAGAAACTGTCTTTTTATTTATTTTTATTTATTTTTTATTTTAGTCTTTGGTAACTGGGTAAGGCCTACTAGGCACAAGTGCCTGTTTTCAGGGGAGACCTGGGAGCACTGGGTGGTTAAGTGACATGCTCAGAGTCACACAGTATGCAAGTGGAGGTTGTGAGAATCAAACTCAGGTCTGGTCTGCTGGATGTATCAAGCTTGTTCACACCTCGTTCTTCTAACCTCTTGGCTATACTGCCAGCTCATTTTTTTGGCTGCTGTTGAACGCAGAGCATGAAGAACAGTGGCTTGAAAAAGTAAATTTTATATGCTACTCTTTTATACAATAAGGGAGTTATGTGTTACTCTCAGTATCACTGTACAAATGGAAAGTTATACAGTAGCAGTGTGATGGCAGAAATTACTTTTTCGGAGATTGTTTTTGGCCTCACATTTGAGAACAGAAAAAACTACTTGAAACTATCTTGAGACAGCGCACGTCATTGTCTGTGCACATGAATACCGTAATAACCAGCTGGTTATTACAGCAAATAATAACTGACCATCTCCACTGAAAAAATGGATGGGCAGTCATTATTGGCCAATATGTAGTGGGATCACTGTGAGGGTGTGGGAACCATGGAGAGTTACAAAGCACTCTGACTATGGTAGAGCTTGGAGGTCGAACCAGGCAGCTGGGCACTAGCCCTTTTACTTTTAAATATATACCTTGTTGTTTTACACTCTAATTGTGTGGGATACTGAGTCTGAATGAGGTCATCTTCTAGGCAACCTGTTGAGTAGTCTAGGGAGACATGATGTAGATTGGGAACTGTAGGCCCCGGGACGAACCTGGGGAACTATGAGTAGAAGACTATTTTACTTTATCGCTCAGTGTCAATAGACACATTTTAATAGTGTGCAGCCTGTATTGCACAATTTTAAACATATATTCCAACTACCTTTTTTGCACCACAAGCTAGCAGGTGGTCACGTGACCCGGTTACAGACTTCTGGGTCACAACCTATTTAAATAAGTGCCCTTGCAAGCAGATGCCATTTTGCAAAGCACTCTGACTACAGTAGTACTTGGAGGTGGAAGAAGGCAGCTGGGCACTAGCCCTGTATACTTTTAAATATATACCTTGTTGTTTTACACTGGAACTGTGTGGGAGACTGTGTGAGGCCTTCTCCTAGGCAACCTGTTGACTAGCCTAAGGAGACAGAACGTAGATTGAGAACTTAAGTCCCCAGGATGAACCTGGGGAACTAAAGTAGAAGACTATTTTACTTTTTTATCTCTCAGTGTCAATAGACATGTTTCAATACTGTGCAAACTGCATTGCACCATTTTAAATGTGTATTCCAACTACCTTTTTTACACCGCAAGCTAGCAGGTGTTCATGTGACCCATTTACAGACTTCTGAGTCATAAACTATTTAAATAAATGCCCCAGGCAAGCGGGGCGAGCTCAGGTGGGGTGAGCGCGTGGTGTCGCTCATGGAGATGCATGCAGAGACACACGCATTTTGTGCATGTGTCTAGCACGTGCAGCATGACAGCAGGACATAAGGGACTAGGTAACCTTCTTGCTTCTACTAGTGCTAGCATTATTTTGTGCAATAGCAGTAAATGCTCAAGTGAAATCTGTTGGATAGTTAATGTTCTTGTATTAACAGTGTCAGAGATTTCTTGCTGTAGCAGCCTCTCACCTACAAACTAAGGGTGGTATTTCAATAGTCTGTTTTGCTCCGCTAAATACTGATCTATGGTGAGGGCCTTTTCATTTGTACTTAGTGTCACCTGCTGTAATCACAGATAAAATAATACTGTACCAAACATTCACCTGTTCGTCTAAATAAAATAAAAAAAAAAAAACAGCAAAAAAAAAAAAATAATAAAGGATTGTCTGCACAGGTCCGCCAAAGTAGGCGAGGTAGGAGGCCTGGAACTAATTTGCTACTCTCTGATCTGTCTCTGAAAATACTGACTTTGGGAAATCCCTCTGCTCACAATTACAAAACAAAGGTTTCTATTAAATTTTAAAAAAGTGAGCACTTATAAGATTTTAGAACTTTTGAATGGTGAAACTGAATCTATGTGTACCACCTGCAGACACTTAGCATTTTATTACGATACATCACTAGGTGTCTACCAAAACAGACCCTCCTCTAACTGTTCAACCTTAACTGCCCTCACAAACAAACAATTCTCTAGCCACAGAACTTAAAAAAGCTAGAGAATTTAGAGATCTTGAGCACTTTGTGGATGATATGATTAGAAATATTTTACCTACTTTAGATAATGCCACACCTAATATGGGGGCAACCAATAATGAACAAACTGATACATAAACTGTTACTACACCTGACACTGCAAACCAAACCATGTGTAACAACTTCAGAAAAGAAAAAAGAGCGAGGGAACCAGAGCAAGCACAATTTTATCTGGCAGAATGGGAAACTGTTCAGCCTAGGAAAGCAAAAAAGGGGAGACGGGCAGAAATGCAACTCCCCCCACCTGCCAACAGACTACCTACTGCTCTATCAAGTAGAAATTCGAACTGCCTATCTACAAATAGATTTGCCTTACTTAATGATCCCAATCTAGACTATAATGGGCAATCTGATTCTCAAGACACTAGTAACAGAACACTCGATAGTCAGGTATGTAGATTCTCAGCTACCACAAGGTGATAAGCTTAGAAACAATACTGCCTGCTTACCAGCAGCAAAACTTGAGGACATATCATCCAGAATTGATTGACTGGTTGTAGAAGAAAACTCCAACATTATCATTCATGTTGTAGCTAACAATGTGGGGTGAACCCACGAGAAAGACATTTGTTACGGACTTATCTGGGTAACAAAATAAAACAAAAAAGCTGTAAGGTAGCTATCTTACCCATACCCTGAGCCCAACCAGAGAAGAATTCTACTATAGCGCAGATTAATGCTAAGTTAAAAAACACTTGTGCGAGAGAAAGTTTTCAAATTATAGTTCACTTGGATAATTTTTATCACAACAAATCTCTTTTTGCCAGAGATGATCTACATTTAAATAAGAAAGGGGCCATCCAGCTAAGCTCCAACTTTCAATCAGCCCAACTCAGTCTCGGTTTAAACTAATCTCAGGGCCAAAAAATAATAGTCTACCCTACAAAACCCTGAGTCCTAGCAACCTATAGATCTATCAAATAAATCACAAAAATTAAACAAAGAGAGCAAACAAAATAAAGGGTCTATTAATTAATGCCCAAAGTCTTAATAAAAAATGTGATAAACTGCTAACTCATTGTAATGCAGATTTACCTGATATCATAGCTATATCTGAAACATGGTGACCTGACACTACTGGGGTAAAAACATCCAGGGCTATGAGTTATTCCATCATAGTAGAAAAGAAAGAAAAGGCAGAGGTATAGCACTATATGTTAGATCTGTTCTTAACTCAACTGACATTACAAAAAAATTTAATCCTCAGACTCCACGGAAACACTATGAACCAAGATAGAGGGTAGGAAGATAGGAAACATTATTATAGGCCCATGCTATTGCCCACCCGATCCCCCGCAATACTGAAGAAATAATGAAATAATTTGAAAATGCAATTGAACTGGGAGAAACCCCTCTCCTTGGGAGATCTAAATTTCAAGGATATTCACTGGGCAAAGTGGTGTGCATCAAGTGGTATACAGTATAAAAAGCTTTTATTGATCTCTGTAGTGAACTTTCCCTCAGACAACATGTGCTCAGTCCCACCTGAGGTGATAATATTCTTGACATTGTATTAACCTCTGAGAACATTGGATTCACAAAATGTTCAGTCTGTGCACCATTGGCAAACAGTTTTCATAACATGGTAAAATTCAAACTTACTTCTGAATTCAATCAAAAGATTAAAAAAACTAAAATTTTTGTATATAACGGCAGACAGTACAAAAATTGATAATTCCCTTTTTGATATAGACTGGAATACTTTATTTAAAGAAAGCTCAGTAGAAGACATGTGGTCCATGCTTAAAACAAGAATTCTAAACACAACAAAACTTTATATACCTACCATAGAAAAAACAACAAGAAGAATTCGAACCTACAACCAAAATGGTTAAACAGAAAAATATCAAAACTCATCAACAAAAAAGAAACTATACAAATAATACCAATCAAATAAGTCTCCCACCTATTGGGATGCATTCAACAAAATACAAAAAG
The DNA here is from genome assembly GCA_016271365.2 of Neoceratodus forsteri. Taxonomy (NCBI): domain Eukaryota; kingdom Metazoa; phylum Chordata; order Ceratodontiformes; family Ceratodontidae; genus Neoceratodus; species Neoceratodus forsteri. The sequence continues at coordinate 835,154,475 of CM028130.1, read as the reverse complement.
CATGTAAATATGAGTTAAGAAAAGCTAAAATTGCTACTGAACTCAAATTAGCAAACCAAGCAAAAAGGGCAACAATAAGTTGTTTTATTGTTATATAAATCAATAAAAAATTAAACATGTAAAGTAGGACCTCTCATTTCTGAAACAATGCCTATAAACTCTACACCAGATATGGCAAATTTACTAAACAATCATTTTTGCATATTTTTTTATTCTAATACTTCAGTGCCTGATTCTTTAAATAGACAAGCCACATCAATAATCACTTTCAAAGAGGAAGAAATTATAAACAAATTAAAACTATTAAAATCTGGTTCTTCACCTGGACCTGACGGTATAACTACTGACATGATAAAAATTATGCATAAATACCTTATTCTACCATTACAATTATTGTTCAATCACAGTATACAGACAGGCCAAATACCAACAGAATGGAAAATAGCAAATGTTATGCCATTGTTTAACAAACTCTAGCCGGAGCTGGTAGGGCTGTGAAGAGCTACCAAATGACCAAAGTTATTTTCTTGTTGGTGTCATTTAGTGCTTTTAGTCACAATCATCAAAAACTGTCATGTTGCCAAATCAGTCCTCTTGAATTTATTTAGTCAGAGTAAATGCTGCTGGTGTGTATCTATGTGTGTGTGTGTGTGTGTGTGTGTGTGTGTGTGTGTGTGTCAGTACTCCCAGATTAAGTTTGCCTTTTTCCTGTAACTGCAGGGCAATTTTCCTATGTTTGCCTGTAGATTACATTGAGCACACTCACCTCTGAGGCCGGGAGATCAGAGGGCTGTGGGTTCAGTTCCAACATCTGGCACTTGGGTTAATATCCCAATACTGACACTGTAGTATAGCATGAGAGGGGTGCTGCACTTCTGAGGTGCCATCTTTCAGATGAGACCTTAAACCGAGGTCCCATCTGCCTGGATTGGTGGTAGTCCAGGTGGATGTTAAAGATCCCATGGCACTTATCGAAAAGAGTAGGGGAATTTCTCCGGTGTTCTGGTCAAATTTCCCACATTCACTAAAAATACCACCAACAGCGTAATCTGGTTCAAGGTCAGTTGGCATTCATCTGTATCCCCCTCCCCCGGGTCATGCCTGAAAATAGGCAGGATTTGTCTAGTGCACTTACCCGGTCAACAAAAACTAAATAAATAAATAAAATTATTTCTGGTGGAAGGCAAATTCCTCTGTTTTCCTGTATAACTAATTCAAGTCTATAGGAAGAATTTCCCTGTAGATGGCTCCAAATCCCTGTAAACAGAGTTCCTCATCATTTAGATAAAATACCTAACATTCCCTACAAGCTTAGTTTAAGGAGAACTGCACTGAACCTGTGAGTAATGTTTCCTGTAGAAGCTTTTTTTCATATAGTGGGTCCCCTTCTGTTTCTGCCCCATTTTTGCTGGCCTTTTAGTTAACCCATTGGATGTTTATGGGTTACACACTGCTGTAAAGTGCCATCTAAGAATTGTATGATGTTGTTTATGTTCCCATGAACCTAAGAATTCTAAATTAGAACACAGACGTATTGTACCAACAATGTAAGTTCTTGACAAGATCATACTGTTCTAAAATGGCCAATGCCAGCAGTGTGTAACTCAGAAACACTCACTGAATTTACCATCAGGCCAGTTAAGATTAAGCAGTAACAAAATGAGAACTGGTGTTTTAAAAAATAACATCTACTTCTACAAATACGCATGTTTGTTGATTCAAGGCAGTTCTCCTTTGAGATATTTTTTAATTTATTTATTAAACTCTAGGATTACTGATACCTTTGAGCAAGAACTGCTCATTTACAAAGGTTCCATGTCAAAGGATGGAAGGTTAACATACAAACAAAGGTAAACATTAATACAGAGTCTCAAAAAACAAAATATTGTATTTCAAGCGGAGAGACAGCAAAAGGATAGTAAGGCCAGATGAGCAACCAGTAGGGGTGGGGAGGGTGGATGGGGGTTAGAAAGGGGTGGGCAGGCTGAAGGCCATTGTCTGGGGGGGTCGGTATGAGAAGTGCAAGCTAGAGGGGACAGAAGTCTGAAGTGATAAAAGATGGGAGGGTGTGGGTGAGGTAGTGGAGGAAGGGGGAGGGGTAAGGTGAGAGGGAGGAAAGTGGAGGACAAGGATAATTGGCCAGAGGGAGTTTAGGGCCACATGATGCCAGGCATGAGTGTAGAGGTTGACCAATTAGGAGATGCAGTCATATTGGCTGGTAGAGGTGGAAGACTAGGTTTGTTGGCAATGGCACCTAGCTACACTCAAGCTCTTTTCTTTTAGGTTGCTTGAAAGGACAGAGCAAAGAACCTTGCCAGAGCAAGGAAAAGGATTAAGGTTTCCTTTGACTAGGCAGATTTACTGTATGTTATTATTTTCTTTTGTACTCACAGGAATTGTTACTGTTTGTTGCTAACATTTTATTCTTTATTTTTCTCTGATTCAAATGTTGTTGCTGGGTATACCTTCTGCTGCATTATTACAGGGTGTGTCTACAAGTGTGTGCTTACAGATCACTGCCGTAATCTTCTGATTCAAATTGTCTTTTACAAGGTGTATCTTCTGTTACTGCTTTATTTTTCTCTGTAGCAAAGAGTTTCTTACAGGGTATATCTTCTGTGAAATTATTACAGGTGGTGCTTTACAGGTTTTACAGTTTTATCTATCATTAGGATAAGCTTTCAGAGCTACTGCATTTGTTGCTGGCTGATTGTTTCTGCTCTTACCTCCTTGTTTCTTTTGTCTGTGGTTCTTCTTTTTCAGCAGGGGAAGGGCCCAGCCACCCACCGCCATCCCCAACCACCCCAACTACACTCCTTTTATAGGGTAGCACAGTCATGACATTTCCTGTAGCAAAGCAGGAAGGGGCGGATCAGAGGGGTATCCACACAGTGACCTCATTTACAGGGGCACACATAATTTAAGTTGTTATAACAAGTTATACAAAAACAAACAAAACACAAAATTAAACATTTGCTTTCATTTCCCCCCTTCTAATTACTCTAACCATTAACAAAGTTAATTAACAAAGTCCAAGAGGGTAACATCTTTCAGAAAAAGAGATGTGCAAGAACAAGGGGGCACAATTTGAAGATAGAGGGAGACATCTCAGAGGTAATGTTAGAAAGTATTTTTTCACAGAGAGGGTTGTGGATGCATGGACCAGCCTTCCTGAGGAGGTTGTGAAGTCAGGAACAGTGGGAGAATTCAAGAATGCATGGGACAAACATAAGGCAATTCTAGTTGGGGAGTAGGAGGAAGTAAGCTGTTGCTTAACTAGAATCTGCAGCTTATCCATCAGGTAGGGAAATGGTCAGACTAGGAGGGCCAAGCGGTCCTTATCTGCCATCAAATTCTATGTTTCTATGACCAGGTTATAAACCCAGCAACTTATTTGGAATGGATATTATTAACTGCAGGTACTGCAGGACACTTTTCAGAATGGCAGTTTTACAGGATTTAGGACACTGTCCTACATGCTGGGCCATTGGAGATCTAAGGGCTCAGCTCCAGGCAGCATGGGCAGAGATTGTGCTCCTCAAATTGCATATTCAGGAGAAATTATATTATAAGAACCGCCTGCCATGTACCCAACATCCAACAGAAGCACCTTCACCACATAGGGTAGTTGGTCCACGAGGTTGGCAAGTGGTTAGGAGGGGCAAACTGGGTGCCTCATCACTCGGTGCTCTCCAACATATCACCTCCACAAACCATATAAAAACTACAAACAGGTATCTGCCTCTATCTCTGAAATCAAACAAAGGGGAGAGGACACTGCAGAACAGGACACTGCAGCACAGGAGCAAGCACAACAAAACTCACCCAAAACAGAAACCAAAACAAAAAAAGCAAAAAGGAAATCCAAAAAACTTCTGATCATAGGAGACTCCATGATTCGGGGAGTTGATACCTATCTCCAGCCAGGGGTAATGGTCAGATGTCTCCCAAGTACATCAGCATGGAGAGACACTGACCGCATTGCTAAAATTGTACAGGAAGCAGCAGAAAACATTGATGCCCTGGTACACATAGGGACTAACAATCTCCCCAGCCAGTCAGTTGTGGAGACCAAGGAACACCTGACCAGGCTGAGTGGCAAACTATCATCCATTTCGTCCGGCATCTACTTCTCTGAGATCCTGCCAGTCTGGGAGAGGGGGGCAGATGGAGGGAAGGTCAGAGAAGGGGAGACAGGGGAGATAAACATGTGGCTCATGGGCTGGTGCCAGGAAAAAGGACACACATTTGTAGGGAACTGGCAACAGTTTTGGGAGCGAAAGTTCTTTAAATTTGATGGACTGCATTTGACTAAGGAGGGAGTCAGTGCATTGGGGGAGAAGTTTAATGTCTTTGCAGAATATTTAAACTAGCAAATGGGGAGAGGGATACAGCACCCAATACGTCGCATGGGAAGAATATCCTTCCCTCCTCAGCTACTGGTCAAACAGGAGTTCAGCATGTTTGTAGTTTATTTGCATCATCAGTTAAGGAAAAAGGTCTGGCTCCCCATATGATGCACAGGGGAAACGCCAGACTTCACTCAGCAATTAACACACTGAAATCTGGCCAGTGGAAAATCATGTACACAAATGCTCACAGTCTGGGAAACAAGATCCCAGACCTGCAGCCAATAATGACAGAGGCTAAACTGGACATAGTAGCCATTAGTGAGGCATGGTTTACCAGTAACTACACTTAGGAGACTTCAGTACCTGGATATGTACTGTTCAGAAGAGACCAAGGTGAAAAAGGGGGGGGGGTGGAGTGACCCTGTATGTCAATGAAAATATCAAAGCTACAGAAATTCAGAATATACATAAGGAGCCAGAAGAATTGTGGGTCACCCCAGAAGCAGGAAATGGGACAGCCATACAAACTGGGGTTGTCTACAGACCTCCAGACTAGGGGGAAGACATAGACACATTACTGTTAGAAGATATACAAAACATGACAGCCAAAGGGGAGGCTCTGATAATGGGAGACTTCAACATACCAAATACAGATTGGTCAATACCAGCAAGAACATCTGCCAGAACTAGACACATAGTGGATTCCTTGCAGGGGGAGGGCCTCAAACAACTGGTACAACAACCCACAAGGGACAGGGCTATCCTAGATCTAGTACTAACTAACAGGGAAAGAATCACAGATCTTGAGGTAGAAGGTCACCTGGGGGCCGGTGACCATCACATGGTATGGTTCAATTTGGCCATTAGAACTAAATCATCCCATTCCAAGGCAAAAATATGGGACTTCAGAGGAGATGACTTTGACAAGATGGCCAACAGAGTTAAGCTAACTCTGGCAAGAAGAAATACAGGTGAGAGGTACAGGCAAAGTGGGCAAGCATTAATGATGCAATACTTGAAGCAACATCCCATTGTGTTAGAGAGAAAAGGAAGTGCAAGAGAAGAAGGAAACCGCTTTGATTCTCAAAAACAGTAGCAGAAAAGGTCAGAGCCAAAAGGCTGGCTTTCAGGAAATATAAGGGAACGCAGTGGGATGAAGACAGGGAGGCATACCAAACTTCCCTAAGGGAAGCAGGAATGGCAGTAAGGCAGGCAAAGGCCCAAACTGAGGAAACACTAGCACAAACAGTAAAATAAGGTGACATGACTTTCTATAGATACATTAGTGAAAGGAGAAAGTCCAGAGGGGGGATTGCTAAGATCAAAATGGATAAGGGGGCATGTGAGGAGGAGGACCATGTAAAAGCATCTATTCTAAATAGATACTTCTGCTCAGTATTTACTGAAGAGAAGGTAGGACAGGGCCCAGAGCTCAGCACCATGGACACAGTGGGGATGGAGGTGTGCACTAGTCCCTTCACAAAATAAAGGGTCCTACAAGAGCTTGATAAGCTCAGGGTGGACAAGGCAATGGGACCTGATGGCATACATCCCAGGGTATTAAAGTAGCTAAGGGTGGAACTAGCAGAGCCATTATCAGAACTGTTTAGTGAGTCTTTAAGCACAGGAGAGGTCCCAGAAGACTGGAGAAGGGCTCATGTAATCCTGCTCCATGAGAGTGGTAGCAGGGAGGAGGCAGGGAACTACAGACCAGTCAGTTTTACCTCAGTAGTGGGCAAGATTATGGAGGGACTCCTTAAGGAAAGGATAGTGCAACACCTGGAATCCATAGGAGCACAGGATCCAAGACAGCATGGGTTTAAACAAGATGGTCCTGTCAAACTAATCTCATAGATTTCTTTGACTGGGTAACCAGAGTGGTGAACCAAGGGGGAGCAGTTGATGTCACCTACCTTGACTTCAGCAAAGCTTTCAATACTGTTCCACATAGAAGATTGATTAATAAGCTGGGTAGGCTTGGGTGGCTCAGAAGTAGGTCAACTGGGTGGCAAACTGGTTGATGGGCAGAAAACAGAGAGTGGTGGTAAACAGTATACAGTCAGAAGAGATGCAAGTTACAAGTGGGGTACCTCAGGGATCGGTCCTGGAGCCAGTCCTCTTCAATATCTTTATCAGTGACATTGCAGATGGACTGGAGGGTAAGGTTTGTCTGTTTGCAGATGACACCAAGATCTGCAACAAGTAGATGATCCAGATGGGGTGGGCAGAATGAGAAGAGATCTGGATAAACTGGCAAAATGGTCAGAAGAGTGGCAACTGGGGTTTAACACAAAGAAGTGCAAGATCATGCACATAGGGAAGAGAAACCCTGAAGCCACCTATAGACTGGGAGGGGAGTTGCTGGCAGTCACAAGGGAAGAAAGAGACTTGGGCATCATCATCACATATGACCTGAAATCATCCAAGCAGACCTCTAAAGCAGTAGGAAAGGCTAGGGGGATGTTGAGGTGTACTAGTAGGGGTATCACAAGTTGGAAGTGGGAGGTAATAATCCTTCTTTACAAGACACTGGTTAGGCCCCATCTGGAGTACTGCATTCAGTACTGAAGGCCACACCTTCACTAGGACATTAACCAAATTGAGGCAGCCCAGAGAACAGCAACCAAAATGGGACAGGGACTGCATCAGAAAACATATGAGGACAGATTAACGAAGCTCAATATGTATACCCTAGAGCAAAGGAGGAAGAGAGGTGATATGATCAAAACATTCAAACACCTTAAGGGCATTAACAAGGTGAAAGAGTCTAGCATATTTCAATATAAGAGAAATAGCAGGACTAGAGGACACAGAATGAGATTAGAGGGAGGCTGATTAAGGGGTAATATGAGGAAGTTCTTTTTCACAGAAAGGGTGGTGGATGCATGGAATGGCCTACCTCAGGAAGTGGTGGATATGAATACAGTGCAGAGCTTCAGGCAGGCATGGGTTAGGCATAAGGGAGCAATACAGATGAGTATGAATAGATAGGTCATTGACAGAGCAAAGGCCGATGGCACATTCATAAGACAGAAAGAAAATGGGCAGACTGGATGGGCCTTGCGGTCCTTATCTGCCATCAACTTCTATGTTTCTATGTAGTAGAGAGGTGAAGTTGTAGTTGCCTTTTAAATGGGCCGAGTGTAGTAGCTGAAAGGGATTCCTTGTTGAGTGAATTAAACCACTGGGGGGGCCCTGTGGGTGAATTACCTCTGGTCCATAGTGGTCTGGCATCTGGGGACCTGGACGGTTTGACTTAGCATACTTCGTTTGTGTTGGGTGCTGCAGTGGGCAATCAGAAGCTTTTCAACCCCAGGTGGCATGTGCCCAAGGAGAATGTTTTGGTTAAGAGGCAGGTCTGGTAATTGATCCTGCTGATAAGAGGGAGTCACTCAGACTGGGTGTACAAGTCCCAAGTATGTGTTAGGTGGGCAGCACCTGTAAGAAGTCTGCATGCTTTGTAGAGCACCACAGATATCCTGCGGAGGGCTGTAGGAGAAGCAGAGCTGTAAGTGATGAACCCATAGTCTATGATGGAGGAGACAGAACTGTAGATAGCCAGTCTAAGGGCCTCTGTGGTCATACAGTGTTTGTGCCTGTGGAGCAGGCCAATCCGTATGTTAGCAGCCTTTGCAACATTGTCAATGTGCTTAGCATAGGAGAGGGAACAGTCCAGAGTAATGCTGAGGTATTTGATCTGCAACACTTACTCTGACTAAAAAAAAATTCAAGAGGACTGATTTAGCAGCATGGCAGTTTTTGATGATTGTGACTAAAAGTACTATATGACACCAACAAGAAAATAACTTTGGTCATTTGGTAGCTCTATTAACAGCTCAGTCTAAACTGTTCACTATTTATGGGGCTGGCAGTATAGCCTAGAGGTTAGAGTAATGAGCTATAAATTGTCTTTGCACATCCAGCATTCAGACATGGGTTTGATTCCCACACCCTCCTTTTCCATACGGTGTAGCTCTAATTAAGTCACTTAATCTTCCCAGTTTTCCTGGGTTGTCACTAGAAACAAGCACCTATGCACAGTTGGTCTTACTTGGTTACCAAAGGAAAACATATATATATTTATTAAATTAAATTTATAAACTGTAAACAAACAAACTCCAATACACAGATTCCAGATCTGTGCAATAAACAACCTCCCTACTCCAATCATTTTATTTTTATCAAGAATTGATTTTTAATTATTATTATTATTTGATGAGATTTTTATATGGGCCTAATTTATGGTTAAGAGTACTGTTTGCATAAGTTCCTAATAGGAAAACAAAAAGTTTTAGTCAATTAAATTGTAGGACAAGGTATCTGGCTTTAATGCTTAAAAGAAAAAAAAAATTCTGTTTCCTAAGCATCTCTTTGCCCATACTGTATGGCAAATGAGATTTCTGTGGAAATAAAGATGACTCCCCATTTTAGTTTCTTTAAGGAAATATTAGATACTTCTCATGAGTATGGGGGGCCTAGCTCACATTCTTGGAATATCTAAGCTGGCCAGAGCTGGGTATCCATGACTACAATCAGATAGAAGGTCATGTAACTATTACAGCATGGCCTTGTCTAAACAAAAAGTGAGTCTGAGAGTCCCATTGCTTTACATTAGAATCATAAGTTTTACTCATAGTTTAAAGATGCAATGTACTGCCCCTACAAACATTGGACAGTTATTGGACACTAGTATAATAAATAAGCTTACCAAGTTTCATGAGTGCAGAACCATGGGTTCAGGAGTTATGTTTAAAACTTATTTTATATGCAGCAAATATTAAAAATCAGAGGGGGAGTGCACATCTTTGTAGATGTGGAGGAATGCATCCAAATGTCTGAAAAGGGAGTTCCCCAAAAAACTGTTTTAGAGTTACAGTCTGATCAATGACAGAAGGGCTGTGGGCTCCACCCACAGCCCTAAAAAGGGTGACAGAGGAGACATGGATAACTACAGGCCCATTAGTTTAACACCGGTTATTTGCAAAATACTGGAAGGAATCATCAAAGATAGGCTTACATCTACATTAGGCAATTTTGATATAAATCAACATGGATTCTCAAGGGGACGATCATGTGTTACCAACCTTCTGTGTTTCTACAAACAAATTAGTCAAAATTTAGATAATAGAACACCCCTATGACATAGACTTTTTGGATTTTAAAAAGGCTTTTGATTCAGTCCCCCACTGGGCACTTATCAAAAACTAGAATCAATGGAAATTCAACCATGGTTTATTAAATGGGTTCAAAACTGGTTGGTAAGGCGGACTCAAAGAGTAATCAATGATGATTACATTTTTGACTGGAGGGCAGTGACAAGTGGAGTCCCCCAAGGTGCTGTCCTTGCCCCTTTTAATTTTTCAGGTGTTCATATCAGATCTTTCTATAAACATTGACAGCTGGTCGACAAAGTACGCTGATGATTGCAAAATTGGTAGAACCTGCAGAAACCAAGAAGAAAATGACAAACTTCGAAAGGATTTGGACACATTAACCTCATGGTCAAATTATCGGGGGCTGACATTTAATACTAAAGAATGCAGTGTTATGCACCTTGGCCCCCGCAATCGAGAACAAAAAATACTTCCTGAATGGCCAACAATTAAAAAAATTGCATTGTAAAAAAGACCTAGGCATCTTTATAACTAAAGATTTTTCTTTTGAAAAACACATTTCCGAAAAACTGGCTAATGCAAATAAGGTCTGGTGGTCCATAAGGTGAAATTTTAAGTCTAGAGACACAACTGTACTCCTGCCTTTAAATAGAGCACAGATACAGCCCCTTTTGGACCGCTGCTCACAACTTTGGTGTCCATATAAAATAAAGAATCTAACTGGTATAGAGAAAATTCAATGAAAATTTACAAAATATGTAAAGGGAGCAAAAGATCTCTCCTATGAAGAAAGACTAAACAAGTTCAGTTTCATGTCTCTAAAAACAAGAAAGTTGAGAAGAGACCTCATGTTAGTCAGAGAGATAATTAATGATGAATATCTCATGTCTGAGATGGGACTCAGAGTCAAACAAATTTATATAAATACTAGGGGGTCACACTCTGCAACTGAAATGCAATAGTTTCTCTGCAAACATGCATATTTTTATACACAATGAATAATTAAACCTTGGAATTCACTGCCCTCGCAAGTGGTTGTGAGTGAATCAAAGTTAACATTCAAAAATAGATTAGACAATTTTCTGATGGAAAATAAGACACTATGCTATTATGGGCAAATGACAGGAGCACTACATGGGCTTTAGTCTCTTGCTCCTCTTTTCTTCCTAGTGAATCCTAGTGAAGGGGTGCACCCTGGTGGCTGGCTAGCCTGACAGCAGTTCTCTGAAGCTTGGAGGGAGACACTGGTGTCAGGTGAGTTTTTTTGGTGCCTTTGCCAAGGTAGATGGCACAAGTGCATGCAGAGGACTAGAGGAAGACTTGCTGAGTAAGGTAGGAGGAGCCAGTCTCATGTCAGGAGGAGCGACTGGACAAAGCAAGGAGAAGGAGGCTGTTGCTATTGAGGCATCATAATTTCTAATTCTTCACACCGTTATGTAACTGTATATAGACTCTGCCTTTCACAGCTTTAAGCCCCAAGGGGATAACTTGGAGACCAGTAGGTCTTTGTAACCTGAGATACTGCCAGTAGAACAGAGAGACAGCCTGAAGGTCACTGGTGTAGTGAGTAATAAAGTTGATTGCCTGCTAGTACAGTATGTAGCAAAACAAGTGATGATGTATTTGTTTGTGGACAAGACAGGGTTAGGAGGTTGATTACTTGTAGGTGCCATGCTAAGACTAACACGTGTGCTTCAGTCTGGCAGGGGTTAATGTAAGTAGGAGGAGCTTAGATATATCTAAACTTTGGGCAGTCAGGCAGTTAGCTCAGAATGATCTAGATGTAGGAGCGAGACAGACAAAACAGACCTTCACAGAGCAGCCACTAGGGGTGGGGGACCTCGGGCCTGCAGCTAGAAGATGTTAATTAAGCAGTAAGGCATGACAGGGTGTGTCTTGAGGTGGGATAACAGCCCACTTCAATACCACCAGAGAAGGGTTATTATCCTACCACAATGCATCCCCTGGAATGCCTTATTGTGATTATGAAATTGATCCATTAGTCCATTACAGTGGTTTATGACTTGTATTTTTGTTTTTGTTTTTAAAAAAAAGAAAATTAGTAAAAGAAAAATGGTAAAAAAAAGGTAGTCATGACAGGTGATGCAGTGTTGGTGTCTGGGCAAAAGGTGGCACCAACACTTAACACTACCTGCCACTTTGGGAAATGCAAAGGGCAGTAGCAAAGAAACATTAGCTTCAGAGGACCAGACAGCTAGTTTCCAGTTAAGTTGGGGGGGTGGAGCTCGGACATTACAGTTGCTGACAGTTAGAGGAGAGGAGAGTAAAACCCCTTGAGGAATTTTAATGTGTTGCGCAGTAGTAAAAGTGGTCAGCAGAATCATGAGACTGGCAGTTACATTTTGTAGGTACCTCAGTGGCAGTCAACGCTGTTCATCTTGGAGGAAAGGATAAAAAGGGGTGACTTGTTATTTCTGTATAATATATCAAAAGACCCAGATCTCACTACACAGTGTGACATAGGAACCAAGGGCAGAAAGTTCAATTTAAGATCTCATAATCAGCAACTGAAAATAACAAAGTCCAACACAAACAAGCAGGATAACTTTTAAACAATAAGGGCATTAAAATCATGAAATACTTTACCCCAATGTCTAGTCAGCATCATCAAATTCAATAGATTTAAGATTGAATTAGACTGGCACCTTCAAAACTCTAACATCAGCGTATATTACGCCCATTAGGAGTGGGAGCTAGACTCAGTGGGCCACAAGCCTACTTCTGCCTAACATAACAAGTGATACTGAGAGAAATAATGAGTGCCCACAGAAAGCAGGGGGAAGGAGGTCATTGCTAGTGAGGCACTGTGGTTCCTAATGCTTCACACCATTATATGATTTTATGCAGACTCTGGCATTCACAGCCTTAATCTGAAAGGAAAAAAATTTGGAAAATTGTAGGTCTCCGTTATCTGAGCTACAGTTCAAGAGGACAGAGCGACAGCCCGAAAGTCACTGGTGGAGTGACTAATAAATCTGATTGCCTGCTATGACATACTGTAGCAGAAGAACTGATGATGTATGAGGGCATGAGGATGAGATAGGGTTATCACATATTCTCATCCCTGGGTTTAGCTTGTCCCAAAGGGGTGCCTGAAGTTAAGTCTTTCAAGGGGAAGGGCCCACAGCAAGGCTGGTGGAGCCATAACCATGATATTATGAGGTGCATAAATGGTTACGTCACCCTGCACCTCATAACACCATGGTTATGAGGTGCCAAACTGATGGAACTGCTCTCACTGAAACAGATGTGATGTAATGCTATTGATAAACTGCACTACCAAATGAATTTGGCCCCTGGACCTACTGCAGCTGTAAATATGGACTAACTTTCACAGTTTAAGTAAAGACTGATTCATCCTGCACAACCACCTCGAGTGTGATTTGTTGGCTCTCAAGATGTAGACAGCCTAGCCGCACATTAAAAACCAGGATTCAGGAACAAATATAAATGTTTCACTGTGAGGGATACCTCCTATGGAACATAACCCCCGGAAAATAAGGAGCTAAGAGCATCACCCAAGGACTAATGGGGTGCCAAGCCATCTGCACTGGTTCTCTTGCCAGGGGCAAGGGCATCTTAGTAAAGAAGGGTCTCACTGATGTTTTCCTTTATCCTGCCATTCCTCCCACATACTTTGAGTACATGCCCTCTAGCTCCAATTTCACTTCATTAGCTCAAACATCTGTGTACAGTATGCTCCAAACTGTCTATCCCTTTTGGTATTTAGAACACAATGAGAATGTTCTCTAATCTTCTCAGTAATATTCACTGTACAGTAGTCACATGCATCAAGAGCCTACCCTTTGTGGAACAGTACGTTGTGTCATGTGTCACTTAATAACATCATCCTCAGTGAGTTCTGTTTATGTTATGTCCCTGAGATGTGTAACAACAAATATAATTTAACACATAGAAACACAGAATTTTGCCAGCAGAAAAGGACCCCTTGGCCCATCTAGTCTACCCATTACCCCCTCTCTGTCTGGTTTATCTTACTCCCTTTATTCCATGCCATTATTACTTTTATTTAGCTTCATGTACAGTAGTTGTCCTATGCACTCTTGAATTTAGTCATCGAATCCACCCCGGCCACTCATTCTGGCAGCCTATTCCGAGGCCCAACTCTCTCTCAGTGAAGAATAGGGGTGTGTGAAAAAAAATTCTGACTGTGGAATTTCCATGAAAGTGCGATCTTCGCTTTCGTGAAAGTTCAGAAATCATTTTTGCAACTTTTGCGGAAATTCTGCCGTAAAACTGGAATAAATCTACAGACTGCGGGTTAATTTATTAAACTGCGAGGAAAAAGAAAAAATGTGCAGAACAGATCACTGCCAGTGGTCAGTTCTGAGGCTTTTTTAAACTGTAGTTTAATTCATTAATCCACCCCCCTCTGATCAGGGGTCCCAGTAAATAAATAAATAAATAAAAACTCTGATCCCTCCCTCGGACCCTCCTGGTGTCTAGTGGTCCCTCACCCACTGATCGTGGGTCCCAAGTAAAAAAACCCTGATCCCCGGTGTCTAGTGGTTCCCATCCCACCCCTCCCACCTGTGGGTCCCGGTAAAGAAAAAAAATTCAGATCCCTCACTGGTGTTTAGTGACCCCCATCCACTGATTGTAGCCCACAAAAATGTTTTATTTCCCTGGTGTTTAGCGGACACCCCTCCCTATCCTGGATTCCCTTAATCCACAAAATAAAATGCTGCCAGTCCACTGACTCATCCCCCCTATTCCCAGTATTCTCTGGTGTCTAGTGGACCCCCCATCCCCGATCCCTTATAAAAAAACATAATCCCAATTCCCTCGTGTTTCATGGACGCCTCACACCAAACGAAAGATCATCTGCCGCCACCCCACCCTATGCCTGAGTGGGCCTGAGAGGCTCAGCCCTCCTCTCTCCTCCACTATCTGTGGCCCACTGAACTGTCAGTGAATGACAGCATAGTTGTACAAGCATGTGCTCATTCACTGACAGTTCATTAAACTGTAGATAGAATAAATTCTGCGGGTTTATATGCATTATTCTGCAATTTGCAAAAAAGTCAGCAGAACCTGGCAAAAATCCATGGAAAATCCCAGTTTTGCCAATGGTAAAAGTTCCAAAATTTCAGAAAAATATCTGAAATTTTGCTGAAGTTCCACGAAAGTGAAATTCGCAACTTTCGCCCACCCCAGTGAACAACTGCCCCTTCACATTTCCTCTAAATCTGCCCCCTTCCAACTTGAATGCATGTCCCCTAGTTGATTTGTTTTCACTCATCCTGAATATGCTTCCTTCCCTCACTTTGTTTATTCCCTTCAGACATTTGAAGGTTTCTACTATATCCTCCCTCTCCCTCCTTATCTCCAGTGTGTATAAGTTTAGGTCCTCTAGTCATTCCTCATATGACCTCCTTTGTTGTCCCTGAACCATTTTGGTTGCCCTTCTCTGAACCCTCTCCACCCTATCTTTATCACCCAGTAAGTGTGGCCTCCAGAACTGAACCCCGTATTCCAGATGTGGTCTTACCATAGTTTTGTATATCAGCATGATCACCTCTTCCTCCTACTTGTAATGCCCCTCCCTATGTATGCCAACATTCTGTTTGAACTCCCCACTGCCTTGTTGCATTGGTTACCAACCTTCAGGCTATCTGAAATTATGATCTGCAGGTCCCTTTCCTGCTCTGTTGCCTCAATTTCCTCCCCTCCCAGCCAGTATTTTGCCCTCAGGTTCTTATGCCCTATGAGCATAATTTTGCATTTGTTTGTGTTAAAGTGCAGTTGCCACTTCCCTGACCACTCTTCTAGCCTGGACAGATCCTCCCTCATTCTTTCCACCCCTCATGGTGTGTCCACCCCGTTACAGATCTTTGTATCATCTGCAAATAGACACACCTTCCCATGCAGGCACTCTGAAATGTCCCCAATATATATGTTAAACAGTATGGGACCAACACAGACCCCTGGGGAACCCCACTTGTCACCCCCTTCCCTGGAGTGCACCCCATTTACCACCACCCTCTGAGTTCTATCTACCAGCCAGTTCTCCACTCAGTTTGTTAGTTTGCTTCCTACCCCTAAGCTGCCTAACTTGCTTACCAGTCTCCTGTGAGGAATGGTGTCGAAGGCCTTTCTGAAGTCCAGATAGGCCACATCCACAGCCCCTCCCTGATCACATATCTCCATTACTCCATCAAAGAATTCAATCAGATTGGTCTGACATGAACTTCCATCTGTGAACCTGTGCTGGTTGTTGTCTATGAGCCCCCCTTCCTCCAGATATTGTATCAGCCTTTCCTTTGTAAGTGCCTCCATCAGCTGACCCACCACAGAGGTAAGACTGACCAGAAGATAGTTGCCAGTCTCTTCCTTCCCTCCTCCTTTGTGCAATGGCAACATATAAGTCCTTTTCCAATCCCCCAGGACCCTCTCCTTATTTATGGACTGATTAACTTTGTGAGTGGTGTTGCAAGTTCCACCCTCAACTCCAGCAACTCACATCGCTGGACCTATGGCCTGCTTATTTAATCGATCTATAGAGATGGGCTACTTGCCTGAGGGTTGGAGGTCAGCCAGGGTCATCCCCATTTTTAAGGGGGTGACCCTGGCCATCTATCCAGCTACAGGCCTATCTCTTTGTTGATACTGGTCAGCAAAGTATTAGAAAAGCTGTTGGCAAGACAACTAGTGGAGCATCTGGAAGAGAACAGGCTGATGGATCGGTATCAATCCAGTTTTTGGAAGCACCATGGGACAATTATGGCTGTGTTGGAGGTCTTGGATGAGATCAGCACAGCAACAGAAGCCCAGTGTTTTACAGGAGCTGTTCTGGTCGATATCTCCAAGGCCTTCGACACGGTAGACCATCAATTACTATTGCAGAGACTGTGGGAGGTTGGAATGAACCGATTGACTCTGGATTGGTTTATGTCATATCTGGCCAATAGATGCCAGGTAATTGTGGTGAATGGTATCGAATCAGGAATACAACTGGTCTCAAGAGGTGTGCCCCAGGCCTCTGTCCTGGGTCCCATCTTGTTTCTTGTTTATTTAAAAGATTTTGGTAGTCATGTTGCGGCCTCTTGCTATCACTCATATGCCAATGATACCATTCTGTTCAAGTCTGGCCCTACAGTTTCTGGAATTCACAAAATACTCCAGGAAAGTTTGACCTCCTGGAGTCTTTTTTTGTTGAATCCAGGTTAAAGTTAAATACTTCAAAAACTAAATGTATACTGTTTGGGTCAACTTCTAAATTGAAAGCAGAACCTGATTTAGAAATCTTTGACAGTAATGGTATTATTTTGGAATCAGTTGAGCACTATAAATATTTGGGGTTTTGGTTGGATAAATTTAGAACAGGTAACACACATGTAGATAACCTAATTTCTCGGGTCAGTAAGCAGGTGGGCTTTTTATATAAACACAGGAACTGTTTTGGTCCAGGAACTTTGACTTTCATTATTAAAGTGCAAATGTTGCCACTAATAGACTATGGGGATATTTTGTACAATGGTGCAACCAGTGAACATTTATCTAGGCTGGATTTTCTATTGAATAGGTTGGCAAAACTAGTACTTAAGTGTCCCAATCTTTTACATCATTGTGAAAAGTAGAATAGACTGGGATGGTTGTCCCTAGGTTGTAGAAGAAAAATACACAAGCAGTTATTTGCTTATAAGTGTGGCCTAGGTCTTATCCCAACATTTTTAGGAGATAAAATATGCTTTAGAAAAGTTGAACCTTCTCTGAGAAAATCCAGAACAAAATAAATGGTTGTCCCCCTAGCAAAAACTAGGCGTTCTCAATTTCCTTTTAGTTATTATGTTCCAACTTGTTGGAACAGCCTTCCACCAGAATTCAGACAACAGAATAGTAGGCCTCCTTCCATTTAATGATTGAGAAAGTGTTTGTATTCAGCACAGAAGTTTTGTAATTGTTCTTATTAATTTGTGTCCATTTTTGTGTTATTCTGCTGTGTATTTATTGTACGTAAGTATGTATTTTTGTAAGATCACCATTGGGAATGAGTTTTATACTCGATGGTTTCACCTTGAACAAATAAACAACAATAAAAAACAACAATAACTCCTTGAGCATCCTGGGGTGGATTGCATTGGGGCCCATTGCCTTGTCCATCTGCAATTTTCCTAATTCCTCTAATACCCTACCCTCTGTAAAGGGGCTTGTGTCCATCTCCCTGCCCACCCTTCCCTTGCTTCTTAGCTCTGGCCCCTTCCCTTCTTCCTCAACTGTGAAGACTGAGATAAAAGTATTCATTCAGCAGATTTGCCTTTCCCTCATCCCCCTCTATCAGAGCTTCTCCCTCCCCTCTGAGTCTCATAATCCCCTGCCTGCTTTTCCTTCTCTCACTTATTTTCAGGAAAAAAATTTTGTTCTGCCTTTTGGCCTGCCTCACTGTTTTCTTCTCCATAGCCTCCTTAGCCCTTCTGACTAATGTTCCCGCATCCTGTAGCTTCTCTTTGTAAGTTTCCCTTTCCACCATCCCCTGTGAAGGTTTGTAGGTCCTGAATGCTTTATTTTTTCCCCTGACTGCTCTTGTCACCTCTTTTGTAAATCAAAGTGGTTTCCTCCCTCATTTGTGTTCGCTCACCCTCCTGATGCACTGTTCTGTTGCCAGGAGGATCCCCCTATTTATTGCCCCCCATAGCTTCTCAACTCCCTCTAGATTCTCTTTCCCTTCTAGTTCCCCCTTTGAAAATTTCTTTAATTTTCTTAAAATCCACTTTCCTGAAGTCCATTACCCTAGTGATGGTTTTGTTCTTTTCTGACTCCGTCTGAAGACTAAATGTCACCACTGTATGTGTTGCATTAGGAGAAGATTAGTTCACTGTGAGTCAGTTCTGTTAGCAAGTTAATTTTTTTTATCAGCTGTTAGTCTCTATAAGTTTTTATTACATAGGGATTATCAAAGTTAATGCAGTGTTCCAAGTTTAGATGATCCTTCAGGTTCACTCCAAACAATTCCAAATCTGAGGTTAAACCAGCATTTCTAACAGTTTTTTAAAAGGACAATGTCTTCACCACCCCAAAGTGGTGTAGTCATGAAGTAGGGTCTTCAAGGCAGAGGGAGAAGAGGAACAATGAATGGGAAGGGGAGGATTGATCAGAAGTGTGGAACATATACAAAATGGTGGCCTGGCCAGCAAGGGTTTTAGCAGGGAGGAGAAAAGTAGCATTCATTGGAGTTATGAGGGAGATATGTGGAGAAAAGGGGACAGGATGGTAGGCAATTGAAGTACAAAGGGAGGGTTCCAAGCCAGAATGTAGTGATAAGACAGGCAGTGGAGAGAGAGGGAGAGTCATCCACCCTTTAGAGAGGAGATGGTGGTGTAGTGGGAACAGTGATAAGTGTGGTTAAGCCAAGGACAACAAACTCTGGTCAGAGCTCATACAGCTGCAAAAGTATGGTACTGATGCTGATGCAAAAAGTGAGAGGCTGCTTCAGACAAGAGGAAAGCTGAAGATGTGATTGATGTGAGAGCAAGTGCAGATGTGCACGGCCTTGTGGGCTGGGCACTACTGGAAGACTCTGTCCACCTATAGAAGTGCAGGGCCTGGCACATTCAAAGTTTTTACACATTCAGTCTTCACACATTCAGTACACATTCACTCTTCACACAATCAGTACATATTAACTCTTCACACATTCAGTATATATTCACCCTTCACACATTCACACTTTACACATGTACTCTTTAAACAGTCACTCTTGACACATTCATTTTTTTTTTAATGTTGACCCCAAACTTTCAAGATAGTCATTTTATGACTGCTCTTATAAACATGACATGTAGCTTTTATAGTATATTGGCTGAAATGTCATTTTGCACCACAAATGCAAAAGATGTATCATCTAGGATTTATAAAATGACATCTGTCAAGTTTATGATTTGGTGTGGGAAATGAATATATTGAAGTTTGGAGTCAAAACATTGAAAATTATCAAACTTAGAAGTGAATGTTGAAATACTGCAACGTTCATTCATAACCAGGACACTGGACCATATTTGTACACCAAATTTTCTGCATAGCTTCTTATTACCTCGCCTCATGAACTCCATAGGTGAAAGTTTTCAAATCCCTGCTGAAATGTGATTCCATGCCACCAAAACATTCTTTGGCGCCAAAGGGTCGAGAACATTTTTTATGAACATACGAACATAAGAAAATTGCCAGCAGAAAAGGACTTAGTGGTCTAGCAAGTCTGCTCGATTACGAGGATTACTAGGTAGAAATGGACATAAGGGGCCACTTGGCCCATTGAGAATGTCCCCCCACACAAGTGGGCTAATTAAACCAGCAAATGTTTAGAGTAGTACAGCCTAGCTAAGGTATTTTTGAAGTTACTAAAACAGGTGATATCCACAACATGTTGTACAAGTCTGTTTCATGCCTTAATGGATCTAATGGTGTAAAAACTATCCTTCTTAGCAGTAAAGGTTCTAGGAATCTCTAACTTTTTGTTATGTGATCTTAGATTACTTCTGGCAATACTATATTTTAACTCACATTCAGCCATAAATTCTTGGAACTGCAGTAGTTTAAAATGGAACGATAAGTCTCTCCTTTGTCTTCTTGCTTCAACGGAGTGGAGGCCAGTTTCTAGTAATCTATCATTATCGCTTTTATTTTTTGGCCTCTGTATAATCTGGGTGAGTGACCTCTGTACTCCCTCAACTATTTTAATGACTGTACATCTCAGTCTATTTTACCGGAGCTGACCCACCCTCCTCTTGCCTCCAAGAGTGATCCCCCTTCTCCTTCCAATTGGCACTCTCATTTTTATTCTGTCCCACCCCCCCTTAAAAACTCCTCAGGCAGTTCATTCCACTTTGTCACCACCCTTTCCATGAAAAAGTGCCTCCTCATTTATTTTTTAAATCTACCCCCACAAGTTTCTATCTGTGGCCCCTAGTGGTCCCCTCCCTTTTTAAATTTAAAATGCCCTCCACTCCAACCCTGTTTATACCCTTTAGATACTTGAAGGTTTCTATCATATCCCCCTTTCCCTTCTGTCTTCCAAGGAATACATATTAAGCTCCCTCAACCTCTCATCATATAGTTTATCTCCCATGCCATGGATCATCTTAGATGCCCTATGCTGGACCCCTTCAACTAGCTTTATGTCCTTCTTCAAAAAAAGGACTCCAGAACTGCACACTGTACTCCAAGTGTGGTCTACCAATGACTTGTACAATGGCAGAATGACTTCCTCTGTCCTGGAGATGATTCCCCTGGAGATGCATCCCAGCATTTATGCGCTTTTGCTGCCACTTTACAACACTGTGCAGAGTGTTTCATGTCACCCCTATCACCACCAGTTAATTTTCCTCCTTTGAGCTGGACACCTGTAGCTCCAGCCAGTAGCTGGCCCCTGAGTTCCTAGCTCCCAGGTGTATGACCTGCACTTCTTGGCCTTAAACCTCAACTGCCAGATTTCAGACCATTTCTCAAGTCTGGCCAGTTCCTCTCTGAGTTCCTGTCTTCCTTCCTCTATGTCCACCTTCTCACAGATTTTAATATCATCTGTGAAAAGACAGACCTTACTTTTGACCTCTACTGCTATGTTGCCAATAAAGATGTTGAATAATACTGGACCAAGCACTGATCCCTGCGGTACCCTGCTGGTTACAGTTCTAGGCTTGGCTAGTTCACCCCCTACAGTCATTCTCTGTTTCCTTTCCTGCAGCCTGCTCCTGACCCACCCCAGCAGCTTAACTCTGACTCCCAGGCTACTTAGTTTGCTAAGCAACCTACCATGCGACATGGAGTCAAAGGCCTTACTGAAGTCCAGGTATATCCATTGCCTGGCCTTTGTCTAATGATCTTGTGACCCAGTCAAGAAATTCTCTCACGTTTGTTTGGCAGGCTCTCCCCATGATAAACCTATGCCGCCTATTGTCCTGGAGATGGTTAACCTCCAGAAAGTTTACCAACCTTTCTTTTAGAATGATCTCAGTTAATTTACCAATTAAAGATGTTAGACTGATTGGTCTGTATTTGCCAGGCTCATCTCTGGGACCGCTCTTGTAGAGTGGCACCACATGAGCCATTTTCCTGTCCCGAGGCACATACCTTGTCTTCAGTGAGGTGTTAAACAGATCCGCCAGGGGGCTGCCAACACTGTCACCAATTTTCTCAGGACCTTCGGGTGTACGCCATCTGGGCCAGGGGCCTTGTCCACCCGAAGGGACTTGAGACCTTCCAAAACCCTACTTATCTTGATGTCCCTATCTGTTTCATCCCCCCCCCCATTACTACCCCCATAATCCTCTGTGGCATAAGTCCATCCTTTTCCCTAGTGAATACAGAGCTGAAGTATTCATTCAGTGCCTCAGCCTGTTCTTCACTGTTTTCCGCCCATCGTCCCCTTCTTGTTCCTAACAATCCCTTCCTTACTACTTCTTCTCTCTTTTATATATTTGAAGAAGTCCTTTTCCCCCTCTCTGATCCCCTGTGCTAACCTTAGTTCCTTCGCAGCTTTACCGCCCCAGACCACTCTCCCTGTCTCTTGAGATTTCCCTGAAAAAAACTCTGTCCTCCTCACTCGTAGTATGCCTGTACTTCTGAAAGACTGCCCTCTTTTCTCTTACCTTCACTGCCATATCCATGTTGAACCAGCTTGGTCTCTTGGTCCTGGACTTCTTACTCTAGGTCTTTGTGCAGTCTTTTGTGGCCTCATTCAGACCCAACTTAATGATGGACCATTTCTGCTCTGCATCCATCCCCAGTCTGATTTCTGCAAGATACCCTACAAGGATATCCTCCATTCCTCTAAAGTCCACTCTCTTGAAGTCTACCAACCACGTCTTGGTCCTAGCTGATTCTTTACCCATATTGAGGTAAAACCACACTGTATAGTAGTCACTACCTGCAAGGGGTTCCTCCGTGGCTAGGGTCTATGTGATAACGGCGAACGCCTAAAGGCAACCTCTGTTATCGCTCAGTCAGGGTGCCAAACACATTTTCGGCACTCTGACAACCCCGGCGCACCAGAAAAACGGCACCAAGACAGATTTTTACTGCTCTCTGAAGCGGGGTTGCTCCCCACCCCTCCCTCAAGGGGCTCGCCCCTGCACCCCACTCACGGATTCTCAACTCCAGGGGTGCATGTTGGGGGTGAAAGCAGTAAAAAGGTTCGGGCCGGGGCAATAAAAAATCGACCAGCGCCCGGACCCAAATCCGTACCTCAGCCATGCCAGCCACTAGCCAATTCTCAATGCCATGACACAGCTCGACCAGCAACCGCACTACCCCTACCACCTCTCCACCCCTCCCAGCCCACCTCGCGTGCTCACTCCCACCCCATGCGCGTCATGTTAGCAACATCCTGTCGCCTAGTTCGCCCACCCCCTCATCCGGTCGCCCTACCTTTCAATCGCCGTGAGTGGATTGCGCCAGGAAGGAGTCACCGTAATGGATGGCGCCCTTCCTCATGCACCCACTTCATGGGTTAACCCATGGCAATATCTTGTATGTGCTCTCATCTGAAAGCACCAGGTCCAGTATGGCACTATCCCTGGTTAGTTGTGTGATCCCCTGCACCAGAAAACAGTCCTGGAAAGTTTCCAGGAGTACATTTTCCCTGGCAGAATAGGTAGCCGGGGTACTCCAGTCAATACCAGGCAGGTTGAAATCACCTGTTATGACAAGGTTTCCACTACCTCCCATCTTCCTTTCCTGATTCCCCATTTCCCTGTCCATCTCCACATCTTGTGAGTGTAGTCTGTACATCACTCTCAGTTGAAGCCTTCTCCCTTTATTGTTCTGGATAATTACCCATAAGGCTTCTATTCCACCTTCCTCCTCCTCCTCTTCCTCCCTAGTACATATTATTACTTCCCTTACAAATAAGGCAACACCCCTCTCCCCCCGTCCTTCCAGTACAATTTGTACCTAGGGATCACAAGGTCTCAGTCATGGTATTGGGATGCCCATGTCTCTGTGATGGCTGCTATGTCCACCCCTCCTTCCGTCATTAGTGCCTCAAGATCTGCTGTTTTATTTGCTAGACTCCTTGCATTCAAAGATATCACCTTCCATCTTGACCCCTGTGCCCCTTTATTACCTATCAACCCTTTATGACCCCTCCTTTCCTGTGGTTCCACCCCCTTTCCACTACTGTTTCTACCTCCCCTCCAACTGATGATGTATAGGGGGGGGTAGGCCTGATGGCCCCCTCTTTCCTGGTGTCTGTGAGTGAAGTACACCTTTTGCCCTCCCCAACTTTAGTTTAAATTCAGATAAACTGCTAAATATTCCTTTAACGTAACCTTCAGGACCTTTATGCCCACTTTACTTAAATGCAACCTGTCTGGTACATACAGGTCCTTATTTTCCCATGTCCTTCCCTGCTCACCCACCAGCCCATTCTCATTAGACTCACACCACCCCCTCAACCAAGCATTGAACTCCTCAATCCTTTGCTTCCTAACAGTGTGTGCCATAGGGACTGGAAGAACCTCTGAGAATGAAACCAATCTTCCTGCCTCCTTACATATTTTCCCTACCACCTTAAACCTATCCTGAACCTCCTCTACCTCACACACTGCAATGGTCATTGGTATGTGAGGTAACCCTCTATCCTGTCCTACACACTCTGAAATAAGAGTCCCTACCCTCCCTGCCGGCAGGCCTGGCATACACTCTTCCCACCTATTGCTGTTCTTTGCACCCCTCCCCCATCTCAGACCCTTTAGCATTGAGTCTCCCAGTATAACAATTCTCACGTTCCCCCCCCCCCATCTCATTTTGCCCATCCTGCTGAGCACATCCTGGAGGCCCATTCCTTTCTATACAACTAGTTCCCCCTTCACCCTGCTGACACTCTGCCTTCCCTTCCCTGGTGACCTGCCTTTTCCCTTCCCACTGGTCATCCATCCCAGACTCGGTCTCACCTCCTCTCCCTTGTATCTTACATCCCTTTCACCACTGCCACTGATCCACCTCTCCACAACCCCACCTGGCCACTTTTTCACTTGACTTTACGCCTAGCCTCCACTCTTCCCCAATCCATGGCCACCTTATCATCCCTCTGCTCATCTAAACCTGACAATATAGCAAACCTATTTGAGGAATCCTCCCCCTTGCCAAGTCCAACTTGTGATTTCCCTCCATTATCCCTACTCCACCATTCTTGTCCTGAAACCGCTCCTTGTATTCATCTACCCTTCACTTCATGTCAGTTACCCACTCTGGTTCTTTGCTTAACATTTGGTGAGAATGTCCCCAGTACATGTGTTTTTCCTCTTTGGTTCCACCCTGAGAGTATCCACCATGGTGTTAGAAGATGGTACCCTCTGACCATTCCACATATGAGATTCTCCCCAGCTCATCTCTCCCCTTCCCCCAGTCCATCTTAGCCTCCATAACTCCTACCTTATCTGTTCAAGCTGTCTACACACTTGACAACCTCCTTCTGTCTTGATTATACCTAGGATGATAGCAGCCCCACACCCATTACAGCGGACCACCCTCTCTACTCCCCCCAGCGTCATGCTAGTTCTGCCTCCACTCAACCTTTGTGCCTCCCATCCATCTTAATGTCTACTCCAGTTCCTTTGCTCCCATATACTCCTACTCCCTTGCTAGCTTTACTTAATCCTCTTATTATATCACAGAGTCCTGTTTATTCAGCCTACACTAGACCACACCTAGGTATGAACATTAATTATTAAGCCACATAACCTGCGATGCCCTAGATAATAATACCTCAGAACATTATGATTAATTTACAGGACAGTATAACTATAATTTACCATATTCAGTATTATGCAATCCAAACACAACATACACTAACAGTTTTGCCCTCTTGAACATACAGTTGTAACCAATGCACACTAACACTTGTAGGAACACCTTAATACATTGTACAATGAATATTCCCCCATATTAATGGCTGATACAGAAAATAATTACCTTACTGCAGGTCAGGTGGTGCTGAGGGTGACCCCAGTTTGGGAATCAGCCCAGGGTCATCAGGGGTCGTCGGGGGGGGAAGCTAGGAGATGGACTGAGCAGCCGTTAGACAGCTCTCCCCTCCCAGGTGGGAACCCAGCTGCACCTGCTGCAGGGCTGCAACCGGGTGGAGGCCCAGAGGTAGTGCAGTTGGGAGTGACTAAGAATAGGGAGGGTGCCTCGGGTCGTTGCATACACATACTCCACATGTGGTCGAGCAACTGCGGCAAGGGGGAGACAAGCAAAACATGGAGCTGGCAGGCTCCATGACAGCCCCACAATGCCCACATGGGCCCTGTGAAGTCCATATGTTAGTCTTCAGGGGGGGAGGGACAGTCGACACCCTTCACCCTTGGCCTTGCCACGGGGGGCAACCCATGGGAGATTACCAGGAGGATCGGGTGTGGGAAGAAGTGGAGGTCCCAAGACTAAGCCCCTTGAAGGGGGGGACCGGAGCCGCCTACTAGCTCCACCATGTACCCCTGTCACCAAGTAGGTAGGAGTGGACGACGGGGGTCAAAAAACTAGATAAAAAAAAAATAATTAGTTTACTGAAGTGCAGAGTCTTCTGCCGACTGTCACCCCACACTGATGCCCACAGTATGATGCCCTTAAACTGTGGCCCTTTAGCGAGGACTGCAGCAGAGGACTGCTCAGGAAATGGACCCTTAAACTATGGATATGACATGCCCTCTCATCCCAAAGACTCTCTGTATTGGCTGAGTACAGCAAAGGGCAGAGCCAGCACCAGGAAGCCTGCACCCTGCAGGCACAAGGATGGTCCATGTCTCCAATGAGATACTGCAGCCCCCAAAGTACAGACAAGAGCCTGCCAAACTCTGTGATGTCTCTTGTGCTGTTTTCAAAGCCAAATAGTGCTGGTTTGAAAACTGAACAGTTTCAAACTCTATGACTTCCCTTGTGCTACTTCCAAAACCAAACAGTTCCAGACTCTGTGACTTCCCTTGTGCTGCTTTCAAAACCAAACAGTTCCAAATTCTGTGACTTCCCCTGTGCTGCTTTCAAAATCAGACAGTTCCATACTCTGTGACTTCCTTTGTACTGCTTTCAAAATCGAAAACATTTTAGCCAGGATATGAAAAATGACAGCTGTCACATAAGAGGTGTGCAAGAACAAGGGGGCACAATTTGAAAATGGGGGCGGCTCAGAGGTAATGTAAGGAAGTATTTTTTCACAGAGAGAGTTGTGGATGCATGGAACAGCCTTCCGGAGGAGGTTGTGGAGTCAAAAACAGTGGTTGAATTCAAGCATGCATGGTACAGCCATAAGACAATTCTACGGGTGGGGGTAGAAAGAAGTAGGCTGCTGGTTAACTAGGATCTGCAGCTTATCCATCAGGTAGGGAAATGGGCAGACTGGGTGGACCAAGCAGTCCTTATCTGCCATCAAATTCTATGTTTCTAGCTGCAAGGGACCATTTTCTGTTTTACAGGTTTTAAAAAAATAGAGAGGGATAGCTATTTATTACAGCTCACATTTGGATACAGGAATGGCAATCAGAGGGCGGGGATGCAACTAGACACCAGGGAAATGTTATACAAATATAGGGAAGATGACTGGAGGGTGGTGGTGCCACTAGATACCAGGGAAACATCATATAAATATGGGGCTGGTGATCAGAGGGCAGAGGGTGCCACTAGACACAAGGGAAACAATTAATGCAGTGTTTGTGATCAGAAGGCGGGTGTACTATAGACACCAGGGAAACATATTATAAATATGGGGAGGTCAATCAGCAGGCATGGGGTGCCACTAGACACCAGGGAAACATTATATAAATATGGGGCCAGTGATTGGAGGGCAGGAGGTGCCACTAGACAGCAGGGAAACATATGAATATGGAGACAGGGTGGTAGTGCCGCTAGACACCAGGGAAACATATAAATATGGGGACAGCACGGAGGTTTTCACATGCTTGGAAAACAAGTGTTAGCTCTAAACCCAGAAGTGAACCAGAATTGAGCGTGGAGCAGGAAAATAGTGCACCTGGCAGGAGGGGTAGGAACAGCACTCTGGTCAATGGAGAGGACTGCATGTGCTTCAACTCCACTGTGGAATGACACAATCTAGGTATCCAGTCATATGCTTCCAGAGCCCCTTCTTTCTCTCTGTGTAATAGCAAGACACCAGCATAGGTTCACTATGCAGCTGTAAAAAGGAATGAAAGATGGCGTCAAGTCAAATGATATGGATTTTGGAGCAGAACTATATACTACAGCCCATAGACAAATATCAGAAGGGTTATGTTCACAATAGTCTTGTGGCATGCAGGGAGTGAGATATATGCTTTGTTCCTGTACAATGCACTACATTATGGGTGGGGCTTCTTGTGGTGTCAATGAAACAGGAGAAGTTAAGTTGACTGTCTAACCAAACACCAAGGTATTTGAAGGAGGTGACTTCTTCCACAGTGGAGCCATACTTTTCTCCTTTCCCCTTTATACAGCTGCATGGGAAGAGCTCTGCAGACTTTTTGCCAGGAGAGGAGAAAAGGGTCTTTGTAAGCACCTGACCAGTTTATGGCCTTCCACAGTGCTGCAGTCAGTGCTGTAGTGTTGTTTCTCTACTATCCCTCCACTCTGTGGCTGCACTAGTGCATCCTCTCAGTGGGCACACTATTTTATGGACCCTTGTCAGTTCCACAAGAGCCCACCATGCCCAAGATGGTAGCTGTGAGTTCACTGCGCATGCATGAGTATTGGTAGTAAAGGTACATGTGCACTGTTGTCACAGCAGCCATCTTGGGCATGGTGGGCTCTTTCTCGCGCATGCGCAATTATTGGTTACTGTGCATATGTGAGTACTACAAGTACGGCATCAGCCACGGTGGAAGCTCTGAGTACTTTTTGACTCAGGCTCACTGCTCTGAAGCAGCTGTGTTGGCTCTGACCAGAACTTGTCTACTTAGGAGCAAAGGACACACATGAACATTTATCTTGATATTACATAATCTGTAACTTATAACTGTTTTAGTTTAGTGTATGCTTGGTCTTTCATGTGTACAACATGTAACCCAATGCACTGTCATTTTTACTTTAAAATGCAATAACACTGCTGCCATTCAGTTTCCAGGGTGGGATTTGTGTGTAAGGCCAGGTGGTGTTCTGGCAGGCCCTTGGGTTGTGTAATGCCACCGGCCACAGAACAACCTCCCTGGTGCAGAAATGCTTTTAGGTATTATGTAGATGCATGTCCCTATCCCTATGCCTACATCATCCTGACTGCCTGCATACATGTACGGATGGCTCAGATTCAGGTGCAGAGGCAGTATGCAACCAGCAGGATGCCCCAGAATGCCCTGCATTTCTACAGCATGTGTAGAACATGCACTCTGTGGCTTTTAACAGCACACCACATTTGTAGGAGAGACAGGATGCTTCTGTGAATCCCGTCACTAGTCAGCACAATCTAGTATAGCTCAGCAGATGAAATGGGGGCACCTGGGTAATATGTAATATGTTTCTGTACTGAGTACTGAAGCAAACGGATACTTTAATTAAGTAGAGTAAATGCACTTAAGAGATAAGCTTTTCATTTAATATACTGTGATAACATTTATCAGTCTTCTTTTTGCTTGGATAAATTAACTGTTGACACTGAAATCTAGTGTTTTTTTGTGATAATGCCAAAAAAGGGCAATGAATATATTAAGAATCATTTTCAGAAAATATAACAAATGGGAACATTTGTTAATGATGCCATTTATTTAACTATCACAGACTTTCACAAGATACAACCTTTCAGAACCAAATGGATCTTTTTCTTGGGAATATACAGAGTACTGTATAAGGATGAAAAATATGAAAAATATTTAACAAAATTACGATATAAAGAATATACAATATAGAGATGATTTGCTGCTAAAAGCAAGGTAAAGTATAAAGACAGTAGTCTTGAGATTAAATACAGATTTGAAAAAAAAGACCAAATTCTAGTTTGCTATACCCGAATGGTAATTCATCTTGTATAATTGGATGAACTGTGGTATATTGATGACTAATTATTTATAGGGATGGGCATAGCCCACAGATTACACTTTGCACTGTCAATGCGGAAAAGTTGTACATCTTCACAGAGGCTGAAGTTAGCATGGAAAGACTACACAGATTTTACTCCTGCAAACGGCCAATTCCACTTTGCTAGCACATTGGGCCCTATGCACTAACATAAAAATTGCTTATGCGCAGCGCATCTGAGGTGTATAGGCAAACTTAAGTGTGAATGCCATGCATTCAGGGTCCTGCAGACACCTGGCGGCATTCACCATGGACGCACACGACACATACA
This sequence comes from Neoceratodus forsteri, assembly GCA_016271365.2. Classification (NCBI taxonomy): domain Eukaryota; kingdom Metazoa; phylum Chordata; order Ceratodontiformes; family Ceratodontidae; genus Neoceratodus; species Neoceratodus forsteri. Next base: position 835,124,713 of record CM028130.1, on the reverse strand, counting down.
CACCTGCCTCCCAGGACAATTGAGGAGCACCACACCAGGAGCATGTCAGGGGCGTGCCTGCACTACGTGGCATGCACAAAGTCATGTAGTGCCAGGCTCAGGGGGTGCTGGGTATATCAGCCAAGACCACGCGTAACCTAGTACATGACCCCATGTTCTCTGGCCACCAGGCATGGCAGCACCAGGCAACAGATGTTCATGCCTCCCCAGCCCACTAGGCTGCAGGGTAGGGCTGGGACAGCTGCTCAGGCGAGTGCCCAGTGGGTGGTCTGCTGTGGCCACAGTATGCGGCATCCTCCTGGACTGTGCACCCACTGCAGGGGCACAGGGGGATCAACTGTGGGTCCCAGTATGGGCATCTGATTGGATGCCCACCTGGGTCTGCAATTCCACCCCCAACCACACGACCCTGTGTGCCGAGTGGGCATGGCCACGGATAGGCTCCCTCTGGGTGCATGTGGTCATGCATGCCATGCACCATGTGCCTGCCCGGAGCCATGAAGGTAAGCGAGTGGGGTAAATGCCTCAGGTGTGTATAACCTGCCCGTTAGTGCATAGGGCCCATAGCTAGTAAAGTTGCTGTGCAAAGCATAGCAGATGCGAAAAAAAAACAAAAAAACACAAGATTTGGCTAGTACCAACAAGACTGGTCTCGTTTTTTGTATGTTGTTATCTTTGTTTAATTTTGTAGCAGGCCTTCCTATCTCACAAGTCTCCTTGTTATAATTGCAGTCATGTGAGGACCACGTCCACTGTCAGTTTTACAGATTTTTTTTCTATAAAGTAGCCACAGGGAGGGGTTTGACACAGCAGCACTACTTTTTGGTAATGCTCCCTACACTGTACCCATGGTTCAAGTCTGCCCAACTCCAGGCAATTAGTTTCATCCCCCCAATACCAACTCATGTATAGCCCCTCCAAATCAACAGTTTTGTTATTTAATTCTCTGATGGGTCAGTTTGGACACTAGGGGCATGATTTTCTAAGTGTGGCACAGAGGTTGCATCCAGCCCTGCTCCATGGCACTTAGGTTCTGACGGTGCACCAAACCCTTTGCTGCAACTGCACCCAACTTTACAATCTTGGGCGCAGTTGTGACAGTTTTAACAAATTATGGCAGCTTGCACCACATATTTTGTGCAAGCTCTGTAAAAACAGCCCCCAGGATTACCACAAGTTAGACCAGAAAAAGTTGGTGTAACTTACAGCAATTGCCACACTGGACAGAAAATCCCATTAGATCACCGCAAGCCCCGTGCACCATATCACTGGGGCTTGTGGCGATCTAAGGCTTTCAAAAATCCTGCCCCAGGCCTGTCAGGTAGTTGGGGGGAAGTGGTTCAGATTATTTTTATTCAGTGACAGGCCAAGTTGAGCATTGGTCCTGTCAGGTAGTTGGGAGGGAGAGCACCATATGTTTTTATTCCTTGATGGGCCAGGTTGGGTATCAGACCCTACAGGTACTTTGGGGGAGAGAGAGACATATTTCTTATTCCCTGACTACAGTAGCTGGGTTAGCTTGGGATACATTGGATTGGTAAGGGGAGGTTTATAGATTTTTTTAATTCCTGATGGCCTTGGGTTGGCAATGGAATCATCATGTAGTTGAGTGGAGGGGAAGGAAGAGGGACAGATTTGTTTTATTCTCTAAGAGATTGTGTTAGGCACTAGATGTCTTAGGTAGTTAGGAAGGGGGGCAGATTTTATTTTATTATCTACTTGTGTCCATGTCTTCAACTCTCTATGTTTCCTTGTACTTCCTCAATGCCACCTTTCTTCCTTCACCACCGTGGCCACCTCCCTACAGCACCATAGTATAGTGGTCTATTTTTCCTTTTGCTTTTGCTCACATCCTTCATGCAGAGGCTGGTTGGCTTAATTATGCTCTCCCTTATTTTTCCCCACTGTTCCTCACCACTCCCTTGAATTACCCCCCCCCCCCAACTAGGCAGTTTTTGAGGCAGTTTCCCATTTCCTTAAAACCTGTACTCCTAAAGTTCAGAACCGTCATCCTCAGGTGGTTTTCCTCTGCTTGCATCTTAATGTTAAATCATACCATACGGTGATCGCTGGTACCTAGAGGACTGCCCACTGTGACATCTGTAATGCTGTCTCTGTGTGTAAACACCAGGTTTAGTACTGCCCTGTCCTTAGTGGGTTCATTGGCTAGCTGCCTCAGAAAGGCCCCTTGTTGGCAGTCATGGATGGCCCTGGTCATTGCCGAAGCTGCAGCTGGAAGGCCCCAATCCATATCTGGCAATTTCAAGTTACCAACTAACAGCACTTCCCCCTTATTTGCCATCCTGATTATGTCCTTCCCAAGTAGCTCCTCTACCTTGGAGATCTGTACACCACCCCTGTACAGATAGCATCCCCAGAGCCTGTCACCAAAATGAACCAAAGCACCTCCAGTCCTTCCTTTTCTTCTGGGTGCCCCTGCACTTCCATAGCCTTGATTCCCTCCCTCACATACAGTACAACCCCTCCTCTCCTCCTCCTTTACCTGTCTCTCCTGAACAGAGTAGCCTGGTGTGGCTACATCTCAGTCATAGCTGTCAGTGCACCATGACTCCATTACAGCTACCAAATCCAGGCTAGCCTCTTTCATGAAGGCCTCCAGGTATGGAATTGTATTTCTCAGACTCCTTACATTGGCTTACATGGCTCTCCATACATTTTTTTCTCTGCCTGTCTCCATGCTTTCTCCCCTTTCTCCTACCTGAGCTGTTTCCTGAATCTCCCCCGACTCCACTCTTCCCTTGTTACCCTTTTGGTTACCTGTCTCCTTTACTGCATTCTTCTTGCTATCCTGAATTATACCTCCCTGGTCCTCTGCCTCGTACCATTCTGGTCTTCCTGTGCCCCAGCCCTGCGGGCGCTTTCTCCTCTTGTGCCCTCCCTCCTTGTAGCTTCATTGTCTGGGGGCTGACAATCTTTGCCTCCTTAGGATTACAGTCCCCCCCCCCAAAGTTTAAATGCTCATCCAAATAGCATTTAAACCTCCCTCTCAGGACTGTAGTCCCCCTCCTAGAAGGATGCAGGTCATCTCCCCTATAGAGGAACATATTCTACCAGGCTGCTCCCCAGTCCCCAGTGTAGCAAAGGCCCTCCTCTATGCACCATGCCTTCAACCAGTTGTTAGAAGATGTGGTGTGGAATGCCCTTTCTGCTCCTTGGCTGTGCACATGTAACACGTTGGCAAACACCATGGTGCATGCTATCCGCTTCAGGCTTTACTCCAGCTCCCTGAAATTGCCCTAAATTACCGCTACCCTACACTAGCATGAACAACTCTGCTCAGTCTAGGAAGGGAGCATGAACAACTCTGCTCAGTGTAGGAAGGAGACAGCGAAGACCAACAAGATGCTGGGGTGCATAGCGAGGGGAATCTCCTCCAGAAGTAGGGAGGTAATCCTCCCCTTGTACAGGTCACTGGTCAGGCCACACTTGGAGTACTGTGTGCAGTTCTGGAGCCCATACCTGAAGAAGGATGTCAGATTGTTGGAGGGGATGCAGCGTAGATCAACAAAGATGATCCAGGGATTGGAGGGCAAGCCCTACAAGGAAAGGCTAAGTGAGCTAGGCATGTATTCCTTGGAGGAGAGGAGGGATAGGGGGGACATGATTGAGACCTTTAAGTACTTGAAAGGGATAAACAAGACTCGAACAGAGGGGATCTTCCAATTAAGAAGAGGAAGGGACACGAGAGGGCACAGTCTCAGACTGGAGGGGGAAAGATTCAGGAGGGAGGTAAGGAGACAGTCCTTCACAGAACGGGTGGTGGGCAAGTGGAACTGTAAGATGGTAGGCAGTTTCAAGAGGGGATGGGACAAGGTGAGGGTGAGATTATATCTAAGGAGGGGAGGAGTGGGGGACAGCTGCAAGATGAGGGGCTAGCTGCATAATTGAGCAGACTCGACAGACTGTGAGGCCTATTTCTGCTGGCATTTTCCTATGTTTGTATCCATTGCCAGGTCATTTGTCCCTAGGTGGACCATGACATTCAGCTCCTTCTCATCTCCTGCTGCCCTAGTGATCCTCAGGATCCACTCTCCATCTCTCCAAGCCAAAGCACTAGGGAGGCACTTCATCTCCCTCTCCCTTCCTCCTCCCAACTCTCAAGTCAGTCCTCCTAATGACAGAATCCCCCATCAGCAACTGCTTTCTCCTTGGCTGGGAGCCTCTTCCTTCTTCTCAGGGGCCTCCCCTTCTGAGGACCCCCACTTTCTCCCTTCTCCCTGCTGCAGGTGTCACCTCCCAGCTGCCCTGGTCGGCCAGTATGGTGAAGGAATTGTGCAGTGGTACAGACAGAGGAGTGTGTGTTCTCTTCCCACGACCTCCACCCTCCTGGAGCCTGCCAAGGCCAACCACTCTGCCTGGTATCCTTTGGGAGAGTAGTTTTAGGGTTGGTGGCCCCTGGGTGCTGCAGAAAGGTCTCTGCAACCTTAACTGATTGGCCCAGAGTCCAGCAACCTCTACCCTCAACCCAGAAAGATGCATTCAGATGGGACAGCACATTAGTCTCCAGACTGTGGCTCAAAAGACTATGGCTCCACATCCGTTGCAATTCACCACTCACATGCTCTTTCCTTTCTTAACCTTTTTATCTATTGTATGTTTTATCTGTTGAACCTTTTCTGTACCTTTCCGCTTCCTTTCTATGTCCTTTAACTTCCTGCCTCTTCCTTTACCTGTTTGAAATGTATTTGTTACTCTACCTTAGGCAGGGTGTCTCCTACTTTCCCTTTTCAATCCTACTAGCAGTTGCTACCTTCCTGATGTCTGCTACTTCCTACCCCCTAGTTGGTACCCTACTGCCTGTACCTACTTAATCTTAAACTGTCTATTCCAGTACATCCAAACACTGCATGGTGTTATCTCCTACCTATGAAGCTGTGACTCTGCTGAATTCACATGGGGCATTGGCATGAATGCAGGCAGAGTGATAGCCTGATTCATATGGAATTCAGTGACCACTTTAGGGAGGAATTCAAATGGGTCCTGAGGATGAACGTTTCTCTGTAAAAAATATAAAGAAGTCTGGTGGAATTTGAAAAAGCCTGAAGCTCACTGACCCTTCCTGCTGATGTAATAGCAATTGAAAAGGTAACCTTCTCTGTGAGAAATTTCAAGTTTAATGAAACCAGAAGTTTGTGGACTTCCAATCACTTCACTGCCCATGAAGCAGCAGGGCAACTGAGCTCTGTCTCGCGGGAAGTCTTTAATCCATTAGAATCCTCCTGGGGGACTCACTAAAACTATGCAAAACAGCATCAAAAGTGATATTATAATGTAATTGAGGAAAAAACTGAAGGACTTTATAGCCAAGAGCCCAAACCCAAATGATCAAAGTGATCAGTGCAAGGCGGCTCACCTGACTGGGTGGCAGAGGCCGATATAAAGGTAGAAAACTTTACAATTACCTCATGGTCATTGGTTACTGAAACAAAATCTATTACAGCTAAACTGACTAAACTTGAGGAAACCATGTCTCCGAATCCCGGACCACAGAAATAGAACAGGGCCTGACAGAACTTACGTCACAAGCAGACTTACATAATGAAACCCTGCTCTACCTCTTCAAAATAGACAGAGACTGAACTGAGAAGCTGGACGATTTGGAATCCAGATCCCACTGAAATAATGTTAGACTATGAGGCTTACTAGAGGGTGCAGAAGCAGGAGAGACAGCTGAATGTATTGCTTCAGTAGATTTAAAACTGAGCTTAAAGCTTATTTATTTGACCTAGCCTTCCCTAGTGATGGATAATGTAACTCTTATGTTTTAATGTTATTTATATTGGTTGTTTTGTTTTTATGTTAAGTGCCTTGGTTTTAAAAGGTGCTATAAAAATAAAGTTGAAAAGTTGAATTCTCTGTTAAAAGAGCTACTGGGATTACCCACAGACATGGCCGTGGAACTGGAGCAGGCACACTGAGCCTTGATGCCTAAACCCCAGACTGCTGAGTCTCAGCCCCGCTCAATAGTAATGTGTTTTTTTACTACAGTTACAAAATGGCCATACTGCAGAAGGAATGGAAAACAAGCATTTGTCAATGCCGAATGTTGGTCCGTTGAGCTCGCTCACTGCCCTGTGTCACTTGCTCATTCTGTTTCTCCTGGTGCTGCAGGCTGCTCTTTTGTACTGAGCTCCTGCCTGCACTGTCATGTTTTTCTGCCCAGAAAGAAATCTGCAGCTGTCCTGACAGAGCTCTGCTGAGGTGGGTCACTCCCCCTCTCTCATTCGCTCATTCTGTTTCTGCTGGCACTGCAGGCTGCCCTTTTGAACTGGGCTCCTGCATCTGTTGGCAGCTTCTTCTGCCCACAAAGAAATCTGCAGCAGTCCTGACACAGGTCCATTGAGCTAGCTCACTCCCCCTCTCTTGCTCATTCTGTTTCTGCTGGCACTGCAGGCTGGCCTTTTGTACTGGGCTCCTGCCTGCATTGCCGCCTTTTTCTGCCCACAAAGCAATGTGCAGCAGTCATGATAGAGGTCTGTTGAACTTGCTAACTCCTCCTCTCTCACTCGCTCATTGTGTTTCTCCCAGTACTGCTGGCTGCCCTTTTGTACTGGGCTTCTGCCTGCATTGGCACCTTTTTCTGCCCACAAAGAAATCTGTAGCTGTTCCGACAGAGCTCCGTTGAGGTCGCTCTCTTCGCATGTCTCACTCGCTCATTCTGTTTCTCCTGGTGCTGCAGGCTGCTCTTTTGTACTGGGCTTCTGCCTGTATTGGCACATTTTGCTGCCCACAAAGAAATCTGCAGCTGTCCTGACAGAGCTCCGTTGAGGTGGGTCACTCCCCCTCTCTCACTTGCTCATTCTGTTTCTGGTAGCGCTGCAGGCTGCCCTTTTGTACTGGGCTCCTGCCTCTGTTGGCGGCTTTTTCTGCCCACAAAGAAATGTACAGCAGTCCTGACACAGGTCCGTTGAGGTAGCTCACTCCCCCTCTCTCATTCGCTCGTTCCGTTTCTGCAGCGCTGCACTGTGCACTATTACTGGGCTCCTGCCTGCATTGCCGCCTTTTTCTGCCCACAAAGAAATCCACAGCAGTCACGATAGAGCTCTGTTGAGCTCGCTCACTCCCCCTCTCTCTCTCGCTCATTGTGTTTCTCCCAGCGCTGCAGTCTGCCCTTTTGTACTGGGCTTCCGCCTGCGTTGGCACCTTTTTCTGCCCACAAAGAAATCCGCAGCTGTCCCGACAGAGCTCTGGTGAGGTCGCTCACTCCGTCTGTCTCACTAGCTCATTCTGTTTCTCCTGGCGCTGCATGTTGCTGTTTTGTAGTGGTCTCCTGCCTCTGTTGGTGCCTTTTTCTGCCCACAAAGAAATCTGCAGCAGTCCTGACAAAGCTCCGTGGAGCTTGCTCACTCCCCCTCTCTCACTCGCTGATTCCATTTCTGTCAGTGCTGCAGGCTGACCTTTTGTACTGGGCTCCTGCCTGCGTTGCCGCCTTCTTCTGGCCACAAAGAAATCTGCAGCAGTCAAGATACAGCTCCATTGAGCTCGTTCACTCACTCCCCCTCTCTTACTCGTTCATTCTGTTTCTTCCGCCACTGCAAGCTGCCCTTTTGTACTGGGCCCCTGCATGCTTTGCTGCCTTTTCCTGCCCACAAAGAAATCTGCAGCAGTCCCGACAGAGCTCCGTTGAGCTCACTTACTTCCCCTCCCTCACTTGCTCGTTCTGTGTCTCCCGCTGCTGCAGGCTACCTTTTGTACTGGGTCCGTGCCTGCATTGCCGGCTTTGTCTGCACACAAACACATGTGCAGCTGTCCCGACACAGCTCCGTTGAGCTCGCTCACTCCCCCTCTCTTACTCACTCATTCCGTTTCTGCCAGGGCTGCAGGCTGGCCTTTTGTACTTGGCTCCTGCCTACATTGCCGCCTTTTCCTGCCCACTAAGAAATCTGAAGCAGTCACAATAGACCTCCATTGAGGTTGCTCACTCCCCCTCTCTCATTCACTCGTTCTATTTCTCCCAGCGCTGCAGGCTGCCCTTTTGTAATGGGCTCCTGCCTGTGTTGGCGCCTTTTCCAGCCCACAAAGAAATCCGCAGCTGTTCCGACAGAGCTCCGTTGAGGTCGCTCACTCCCCCTATCTCACTCACTCATTCTGTTTTTCCTGGCACTGCAGACTGCCCTTTTGTACTAGGCTTCTGCCTCTGTTGGCATTTTTTTCTGCCCACAAAGAAATCTGCACCAGCCCCAACAGAGCTCCGTTGAGCTCATTCACTCCCTCTCCCTCACCCGCTCATTCTGTGGCTCCTGCTGCTGCAGGCTGCCCTTTTGTATTGGGTTCCTACCTGCGTTGGTGGCTTTTTCTTCCCACAAAGACATCTGCAGCAGTCCTGACACAGCTCCGTTGAGCTCACTCACTCCCCCTCTCTCACTCACTCATTCTGTTTCTGCCGGTGCTGCAGGCTGGCCTTTTGTACTGGGCTCCTGCCTGCATTGCCTCCTTTCCTGCCCACAAAGAAATCTGCAGCAGTCATGATACACCTCCGTTGAGCTCGCTCACTCCCCCTCTCTCACTCACTCATTCTGTTTCTGCCGGTGCTGCAGGCTGGCCTTTTGTACTGGGCTCCTGCCTGCATTGGCACCTTTTCCTGCCCACAAAGAAATCTGCAGTTGTCCTGACAGAGCTCCGTTGTAGTCGCTCACTCCCCCTGTCTCACTCGCTCATTCTGTTTCTCCTGGCACTGCAGGCTTCCCTCTTGTACTAGGCTCCTGCCTCTGTCAGCACCTTTCTCTGCCCACAAAGAAATCTGCAGCAGTCCCAACAGAGCTCCGTTGGCCTCACTCGCTCCCCCGTCTCACTCGCTCATTCCATTTCTGCTGGAGCTGCAGGCTGCCCTTCTGTACTGGGCTCCTGCCTGCATTGCCACCCTTTTCTGCCCACAAAGAAATCTGCAGCAGTCACGATAGAGCTCCGTTGAGCTCGCTCACTCCCCTTCTGTCACTGGCTCATTCTGTTTCTCCCACCGCTGCAGGCTGCCCTTTTGTACTCAGCCCCTGCATGCATTGCTGCCTTTTTCTGACCACAAAGAAATCTGCAGCAGTCCCAACAGAGCTCTGCTGACCTCACTCACTCCCCCTCCCTCACTCGCTTGTTCTGTGTCTCCCAGCACTACAGGCTGCCCTTTTGTACTGGGCTCCTGCCTGAGTTGTCACCTTTTCCTACCTACATAGAAATCCGCAGCAATCCTGACAGAGCTCAGTTGAGCTCGGTCGCTCTCCTCCCCCAGTCGTTCGATGCTAATCTGTCCCAAACACTGATTTCCAATAGCAACTGCGGTATTCTGTGCTGGAAGCGTGGAAACACATTTCAGCCAGGATGTGAAAAATGACAGCTGTACTGTTCATAAGGAGGTGTGAACAAATGCCAGTGTTGAAAATCTGACATGAAAATATTACTAATTTACAAACTTACAAGGGTGCGTGGAACCTGCACAACACATGCTCGTAACACAGTCATTTTATGGAGTTTCATCACAAAATTTTCAACATAGGCATTTTAGGACCTCTGCTTATGAACAGTGTCAGTGTGATTTTCTTAATATGCCCTGAACACTGATTTCCCACAGTGACCATGCTATTGTGCACCAGAACAGCAAAAACACATTTTGGCCAGGATGTGAAAAATGACAGCAGTACTGTTCATAAGGAGGTGCAGAACAATGGCAATATTGCAAAGTTGCGAAGGTACAAGCATGCGTAACACACTCATTTTACGGTCTTTTGTCACCAAATTTTCAACATAGGCATTTTAGGACCTCTGCTAATGAACAGTATCACTGTCATTTTCATAATGTGTCCCGAACACAGATTTCCCATAGCGAACACGTTATTCTGCGCTGGAACTGCGAAACCACATTTTGGCCAGGATGTGAAAAATGACAGCTGTACTGTTCATAAGGAGGTGCAGAATAATGGCATTGTTGAAAATCTGGAGTAAAAATATTATAAATTTGTGAAGTTATGAGCATGCATGCAAACTGCGCAATGCACGCTAGTAACACACTCATTTTATGGAGTATCATCACCAAATTTTCACCATAGGCATTTTAAGATCTCTGCTCATGAACAGTGCCACTGTCATTTTCTAATCTGTCCTGAACACGGATTTCCCACAGCGACCGCGCTATTCTGCGCTGGAAGTATGAAAACACATTTCGGCCAGGATGTGGATAATGACAGCTATACTGTTCACAAGGAGGTATGAAAAAATGGCAATGTTGAAAATCTGGTGTGAAAATATTGCAAATTCTCAAAGTTACGAGCGTGCGTAGCAACTGCGCAATGCACGCTCGTAAAACAGTCATTTTCTGGATTTTCCCTACCAGATTTGCAGTGTAAGTTTTTTGAGAGCCCACCTCATGAACATTGGCACTGTCGTTTCATTAATCAGTCCCAAAAGGGGATTCCGCACAGTGACCGCAAAATCACCTTTCAGGGCCGAACGCTTATGTAACAGTGCCAGAATTCATGGGGGTCTAAAAACCCATGTTGAAACTTTGGTGCCAAAATTCCCAAAATACCTGAGATATGCATCAAAGTTGAAAACCCAATTTATTCCATTATACAGCTTACGGCATTTCCTCAGTTTGCAGTCGGCTTTGAAAAGTGCAGATGTGTTCCGGTCACGAAGATTGTCACGCCAGACTCCGAGGTAGTATGGGGTGGGGAAAGGTGCATAGTGGGTGGGCGCGGGTTGTGGGAAGGGGGCAGGGAGACCACTGAGGGACCGTTTCCTTTTTTACAGCTTAAAAAAAAATGACATCGCGGGACCGTTTTTTAATTTTACAGGGGCATGTGACATGCTGGGGTGGGCTCCCAGCATGCCAACAGAGTCTTCTGTTTGGGGGGGGCAGCTGTAGCCATCAGGGGATTGGGCACCCCAGTCAGCACACAAGAAAGGGGGGGTGTTACATTATGCCGACGGGGATTGGGCACCCCGTCAGCACACAACAAAAAGGGGGTGACATTATGCCGCTAGCGGATTGAGCGCCCATCGGCAGACAACATATAAGCGGGGGTTACATTATGCCAATGGGGAGGGCTGCCCTGTCGGCAATATAAACCTTTATGGCACTGGAAGCTTGACGGGATTGGGGCCCCGCCGGCAAACAAACACGGTGGAAGGGGGCACATGCTGCCGAGGGATTGGGCACCCCTCGTGGAAGATGCTTAGAACATGGTGAAGCCGCCACCATGTTCACAAACAATATCAGTGTTTCAAAGTTCCACCCTGCAAGAGTGGGTCGCTCCCTCATTACAGTGAATGGCTGACGCTGCGAATGACGAGGCGGCCCCTGATTGCAGCGGCTAAAACACTAGAAAGTTGTGGCACGCTGGCTGAACTAGTGCCAGCAGCAGCATGCCACGGCATTGAGGGAAGCGGGCCAAGCCTTTAAAGGCTGTGGGGGCATTGGCCACAACAGCGCCGCGCCTCCACAGCCTGCTTCTGGAGAAAGCTGCCGCAATATGTTTCTTGTGCATGCGTGCAATCAGCATAAAAAAGGAATTTACATTTGGAGACCGGTGTCTGTTACTTGATCATGATTTCACCTTCTGGCAGATTGCACAGATGCGATGGCTCCTGGAAGTGTCGAAATTGCTGAAGGACAAGTAAGTGAAGGCACAACTGTTTGACCCTGCACAACTAAAAATCTTCCTGGATGCTGGCCCCAATTTTTTTTTCATAGCCTGGAGGAAGCAGCAGATAACATCCACCAACTGAGAGTTACACCAAACCTACCCACGCAGGACCCAAGCATCGTGGACTTAGAGAAGGAACTGAAAGGTCACACATGGTCCACACCAAAGTCATCCTCCAGAACATAAAAACACCATGCCAACTCAGCAGCCACAGTCTGGAAAAAACTTTGGCAGCAGGGAAATCATGGGGGAGACCAGGCCCTGACCGAACCAATACCCAGGACTGATCAGCGGGCTGAAACAGGTACTGTTCCCTGTAATTTTCAAGGCTACTATGCATCCTTGGAAGTGAGCAAGTTGAGCTCCTGTCATTTTGCTCATATGGCCATCCCACTCTACCGGTGGAGATATAGACATGCTGACATCTTAAGACACTATCTCACTTACCAGCTACTAAGCTGATTTAGCAAACAAACACTGTTGGACTAGTTTCTAGTTTTCTGGTATTTTGCTGTTTGAATTGCTCTAGTTATGGCTTTGTTAATGTATAATATACTCTGCAGGTTTAATGCTGTTAAAAGCCATGTTGCACTATATGTGGTTGTTGGTGGGTCTCTTAGGGAGGGTCTGACTGTGGCACCCTAAGGGAACAGAGACATCAGTTCAACTGTTTACTGCCCCCATGGAAGTGATTGGCTGCTGGGGGGCGGGGGCAATGTGCACTACAATGACCTTTAAACTAAAGACTGTCCCAGCACTGGTATTTTGGATGGGACTCCACCAGTTCTCAGCAAGCCACTCAACAGCTTGAGTTCATAGCACACACATATTGGTTTTAAATCTCCTGCAGGGTGCACCTCAACTGCCCTGGCAAATTGGTTCTTTCACAGCCTGCTGGATCTGTTTGGCAGGCAGGGAGCTCATAGGCACTCCAGCCCATCACCACTCTCAGATAATCTCTGTTAACTGTCTCTAAGACTGATTTGACACTCCTAACAACATTTCATGGGGTATGCAGACTTGTTCTTATAATACCTTATCAAACTCATCACTGTTTGCTTTATCAGCAAACTGGATGGCTCCCACCATGAGTAACTAGTGTTTTTAACTTGAACTGCTTAATAGATAATGTCTTGAGACATAGGACAGACTCCCCCCTCTTTCAATATTATCAAATCAGGACAGATGAGAGGTTATTAAGATCAAATGCATTAACAAAATTGGTGACCCCCAAATGAAAACTAAGATGGGGATCGGGCTTTTTCTGCTTTGGCTGCTAAACATTGGAACAACTTACCTATGATTACTACAGAAACTAATTCATTGTGTTTTTAAAGAATGATTGAAACAATGTTATTTAAACTTGTTACAATGTGACTGTTTTAGATGATGTGATATTAGCATTGTTTATTTATTGTTTGTTCAGTGTGGGTATCAAAACTGAATTACTGTAACATTTTGACTTGACTGTTAGCAATCCCAGGTCGTGCTTGAAAAAGGGCCTTGTAACATAGCAAGAAATGTTATACTAAAATCAAGCACTGAGATTGGTCAAATGACAACACATGACCCGGTAGCAGGCAGGTATTAATTCCCTTGTAATGCCCGCTTGCCATCGTGATCGCACTTAGTAAATTAGTGTGTCCTCCGTTACTCCCTATAGGTGGCACTTACAATTCCAGTGCTGTGTAAAAGATCGTTCCCCACCACCGGCCCTATGGAATTTCAGTACTGGAGTGATCATTCTGTGCAGCAGATGGCGCACAGCGATCAACCTGAGCATTTCTTGCCATGCTATTAAAAATATTGCAATGTCATGGATTAATGCTTGCTTGGTCTTCCTGAGTGCACGAAGTCAGGCTGCGTAAATGCAGGACTGCAGAGATCACTGTGGCCATTCAGAGGAAGAGATAGAGACAGAGAAATCAACAATAATCACTCTGTTTGTCTTTTTCTCAGTCTCACTCTGCATTTCTGTTCCGCAGTGCACCGAATGTGAGCCTTGTTATTTCTTTCCACCCAATAATGCATTCTGGGCACAGTAGGAATATTTGCATACATTGGCCTGTACAAGCAAGTGAGATGCCAGATATGCAAATATTCCTACTTTCCCCATAATGCATTACTGAATTAGAAATAAAAATGAAGGAAATGAGTGAACAGAACGCTATAGTAAAAGACAGAGAAACTGGTTTTATAATGTTTTACTGTTATTGTATAGAAAACATCATGATGAGACATATAGAAAAACAGCAGTCACAATGTAAACAAATATTCAGCACTGAACATACACGTGCACAGTCGGACATGTAGTTAGCCTATGTATTCATTCAAAAGTGCAGACTTCAACAGCACATAATATTGTATTCAGCACTATTATGACTTGCTAATACTTTATTCCCGACATGTAGTTGACTTGTAACATTATTGACCTTGCGCTTGCCATGTTACAAGTGCATTAATCTACTCCAAAGTTGGGCTCTACTAGGGAATTAATGCCAGGCTGGTGGTTGGAGGCACTCGGCCTGTGGCCCTTGCACCCCCCAACCAGGCATTAATTTCCTTAGTAGAGCCCTCCTTTGTCATGGATTAATGCTTACTTGGCTCATGGCATTTACCTGGTAAACAAAAGTTACATAAATAAATAAACTTGTCCTGTGTTGAGGAGTTGTAGAAGTACACTTTGGGCAATGGTTGCAGTTCCCTATAGTGGCAATGAGATGCTGCAGCATGCTGCAAGAGAGTGGTTCACTGGGCTTGGTGGTGCAGACCCATCTGTTGTACGGAACTATGTGGTAGTGTAAGCATCTGGTGCAGATCACCCACCACACATACCCTGGTTCTCGGGGTGCGTCAGCCTCCTGGGTCTGCTGGGAGGGTTCCCTCTTCAGTCAACTGATTTTTTTCCCATGGTGCAAACAGATCAGATCTGTTTGGTTTCTTGATATGCCTTCAGTGATTATTCCATGTTGTACAAATCTGTTTTTGGCAGAGATGGTACAGTGGGGTGGCCTATACAGAAGGAGGGTGAGGTCAGCTGCTACAGCATCATACAAGGTGATGCATAACGTGTGACATCGAAACAAAGGGGGACCAGAACAGTGGTGCTGACCCCCTGTGCACAACTCTTGGAATGAGTTAAATGTTTCTGTTTGGTTCTACATCTGGTTGATGCAGTTACAATTTTTCTACTGGTTTACAATGTTCATACTGTCTGTGTTTCAATCTTCAGCTAGATGTGACTGAACAGCTGGAAAGGGAGGGGTGGGAGTTGGCAGGAGATTTAAAAATATGATACTGTGTTAAAGGTTTTAATAGTTCTATCAAGCATGCAAGGCTGTTGAAAGAACTAACTAAACAAATGGCAGTGGTGGCATTTCTGCAGAACCACCTCACCCAGGACAAGCACAGCAAGCTGTGGATAAGTGTTACTCAGCCTCCCATGGCCAGCATCCCCTGGGTGAGAGGTTGCAATTTTAATTCAAAAAGATGTCCCCCTTACTGTTACAGGGTCAATAGCAAACCCTATGGGTTGGTATGTCAGTAATGAGGTGCAATATAGAGACACTCCAATACATTTCTTAAACATATATGCTCCAAACTCAGAGGCAGAGAGGGATACTTTTTTTCAGACCACTTTAACATCCTTCCCATCCAACCCAAATGCCCTTTGTATAGTCGGGGGTGATTTTAATGCAGTCCTCCATGAAGGACTTGATAGGAAACATTTAAGACAGGAAAGCAATGAAGGGCACAGGACAGATCAGGTGCTCAAGTGGCTGACCAGAGAAATGGGACTTGTGGATACTTGACAGTACATGCATCCCAGAGACCTTGATTTTACTTTCTACTTCGCTGCTCAGTCCTACTAAAACTTGGACATGATCTTGGTAAATGGTAAATGGGTGCATACCATTGGAAAGGCCAAAACTGAGAATATCATCCTCTCTGATCACTCTCCTGCAGACAGATGGGATGCCCTGAAGGTAACAGTGACGGGATTCATTATGCAATTCACCTCACATAGGAAACAAGCATTTGTCAATGCCAAATGCTCGTTGCTTGTTGTGTTGCTGCTGTACCTGGTCTTCTTGTACACATTTTTGCTATATATTTATCCAGGCTAGACCACATGAGATGCAATATCTCATTTGCAATGGTTTCTTGCTTTTACACATTTTTAGATTGTTTTTACCAGCATAGGCCAGCTGAGAGGCAATATCTAATTTTCAGTGGGCTCCAACATTTTGACTCGAAATTTCCAACAGTCATTTTATGATCTGACGTTATGATCAAAACAGTTGGGTCCTGATTTTAGAAAGGGTTACGCATGGCACAAAGTGACTTGCGCCAATGAGAATGGTGCAAGTAGCACTTTGCGCCATGAGTTGCAACATTCAGGATTCTACAAAGCAGCCTGTGACATGTCGCAGGCTGCTTGCTGCAAAATGGACTTATGCCACCATTTACATCAGAAACCCCCTGCAACATGACACAAGGGGGTTTACGGCAGCAGTTGTGCCCAATTATGGAAGGGCAGCTGCCAGATCCCCAAATGTGCAATTCTGAAATAACCCCCAGTGGACATCCATCAAAGTACTTTTACACCAGCTATTAGGTGGTGTACGTGTACTTTGTGTTCATCGGGGGTTGTGCCAATGTGCCTGCCAGTACATCCCCCATGACATGTAGCCCCCTCAATGCCCCAATCCCCCAATACAGGTACTAAATATCCTGCAGGGCTACTGTAAATAGTATGTGCTCAGACGGAGCTCAGTAGGTGGCTGGCAGCGGTGGTGAGAGGTGGACTGTGCCAGTCACTGGCTGGGTATGGATCAGTGGGAGCTGGTTGGTCTGGCACTGCTGGGTGGGAGGGTGGGAGACCACTAGACTGCCAGGGATAATGGGGCTGTTTTTATTTTACAGTTCACATTAGTGGCCAGACTTGTGTTTGGGGATCGGGGCTTGGGGTGAGCGGGTGCTAGCCCTGCAGGGCTTATTTAAATGGATTCAGGGGGTTTGGTGCATGGAGGGATCGATTGCCATGTGGGGCTTTTCTTCTGCATTTTGGGGAATCAGGACATGGGGGTCTGCTAGCCCTGAGGGGCTTTTTGTACCGGATTGTGGGTATCGGGGGCATTGAGGGGTTCGATAGCCCTGCAGGGCATTTTTATTTCTACCGGGGGATCAGGGCATGGGGAATGGGGGGATCTCATGCCCTTACACTATGGTTGCCATGGATTGTGCCAACCCTATCAGGTTAACCCTCCTTTTGGCACACAGTTCAGGTTGGCACAAGTCATGGGACTTAGCCACGGGACCCTGCCCGATAGAGAATTGGGCACAGGGTCCTTGGTGCAACAGCATTTGGTGCATCACCTTTGGTGCAACTTGCACCAACCCTTCTAGAATCAGGCCCATGAAATTTTTAAAATCCCATCCGAAAGGTGATTTACAGTGTGACTGTGAAAACGAGTTTCAGAAGGGATTTAAAAAATGATACCTGTCATGTTCAGGAGGTGGGGTAACACAAGGGATATGCTGAACATCAGAGGCCAAAATCTGCAAACAATCAAGTTATTAGTAAATGGTGGAACAGTTCAACATTTCTTCATAACTTAGTTGTTTTTTTCACATTTTGACCACAAATTTTTAACATATGGGCCGATTTTCAAATGGGGTTGCAGGGCTTGTGACCAAGCCCTGTGTCCCCACAAATTTTTCCGCACCTATATCTGAGTGTTAGTCACAACTTGCGCTGAATTTTATAACCTTGAATGCAAGTTGTGACAGTGCCTTCATTTTAGGGCAGCTTGCACCAAAGCTGTGGAGCAAACGTGTACACCAGCTCCCCCATGGACACAAAGTTAGACTGGGGGGAGCTGGTCTACCTTTGCTGCGGTGCCGCAAGGGACTTGCACCAGGAGGGTTGTGGCAAGCTTCTTTGTAAAATTGCACTGCGGCACAGGTTTGATGCAAGTCACCACTTATGTCAAACTCTCTCTCCCACCATTCCCTTGCAGTGACCCCAAGTCTTTTGAAAATTGGGCCCATAGTCTTTTTATGACCACTCCTTCTGACCATGACAGGTGTCATTAATAAAATAATGGCTAAACATCATTTTGTGTCACAGGTGTGAAAACTCATTCTGGTCAGAATTTGAAAAATGACAGTTGTCACATCCATGAGCTGGTCTGAAAAATGGCTATGTTGAAAATGTTGGGTCAAAATAGTGAAAATTACCAAAGTTACGAGTGTACATTGAAAAATTTAAATGCATGCTCATAACATTGTTGTTTTTTAATATTTTTACCCAAACTTTTCAGCATAGTTTTTCTTTTGATCCCACCTCATGAACAAGGGCAGAGAAAATGTTCAAATTCTTCCCAAAAGGTGATTTCATGCCTCAAGTGCAAAAACGCACGTTGACCTGGATTTGAAAAATGACAGCTGTCGAGTTCATGAGGTGGTGTGAAAAAATGGCTATGTTGAAAATTTGGGGACAAAAGTGTTGAAAATTACCAAACTTACAAGTGTGTATTGACACATTTCAATTTACACTCATAATTTTGTTGTTTTTTTAATATTTTTACCTCAGATTTTCAATATTGCCTTCTTATGACCCCACCTCATGAACAAGGGTTTAAGAAATTGTCAAATCCTGTCCTAAAGGTGACTTCGTGCAGTGAACTCAAAATCACCTTTTGGGATGGATTTGTATAATTTCTCCACATTTGTTCAAGAAGTGGGGTCCTGAAAAGGCCATGTTTAAAATTTGGGGAAAAATCATAAAAAAAGAGTTATGAGGACAAGTTAAAAACCATTTGAAATACATTGAACTGCATACCTGATTTCCTCAGTTCCTGGTCTGGCATTGAAAAGTGAAGACATGTCTCTAGTCCAAATGAGGATTATGATGTTGGACCTCCAGTAAGTAAGTAAGGGTTGAGGGGGTGTTTGATATGGTGGGTGCTGCGTGGGAGGGTGGGGTGGGACGAGGGTAATGGTGCCAGTGTGCAGGTGGCTGCAACAGATATCGAGGGACCATTTTCTGTCTTTTTTATTCATTTATTTATTTGGCTTTTGTTGACTGGGTGGGTACACTAGGCAAACAATGCCTATTTTCTGGCATGACCCAGGAAAGTATAATATACAAGACATTACAGGTAGTGAAAGTATATGGTAATGACCGTATATACATAAAAAATCAGTATTACAACACAAACATATCAATGCATAGAACAGTGTAATATAGAAACATAGACTTTGACAGCAGATAAGGACCGCTTGGCCCACCCAGTCTGGCCATTTCCCTACCTACAGGATAAGCTGCAGATCCTATTTAACCAACAGCCTATTTCTTCCTACCCCCCACAAAAATTGCCTTATGTCTGTCCCATGCATTCTTGAATTCTCCCACAGTTTTATACCCCACAACCTCCTCAGGAAGGCTGTTCCATGTGTCCACCACCCTCTCTGTGAAAAAAATACTTCCTCACATTGCCCCTGAGCTGTCCCCCCTCTATCTTAAAATTGTGTCCCCTTGTTCTTGCACATCTCATTTTCTGAAAGATGCTACCCTCTTGAACTTTGTTGATTCCACTGAGGTACTTAAACATTTCTATCATGTCCCCTCTCTCCCTCCTTTCCTCAAGGGTATACATATTAAGCTCATTTAGCCTCTCCTTGTATGGCTTCTCTTGCAGACTCTGCACCATTTTAGTTGCCCTCCTCTGAACTGCCTCCATCCTGTCTATGTCCTTGCAGAGATGGGATCTCCAGAACTGGATGCAGTACTCCAGATGGGGTCTCACCAACTGTCTATACAGGGGGATAACGACTTCCTGTTTTCTGCTGGTGATGCCTCTCCCTATACATCCCAGTATCCCCCCAGCCCTCCCTACAGCCTTTTCACATTGCTTGCCAACCTTTCAAGCTAGGTTATTTATTAGTTAGTTAGCTATTAAAGGGACACTGTCAACCCCCTTAGACCTCAAAGAGTCCCTAGTTTGAAATACACATTTTATGATTGTTCACATTCTATAGAGACTGTTAATGCAGTTGGTAGTTTGATTCAGATCCCTTCTTTCTTTTAAAAAGTGAAAAACTGACTGCTCACCATACTGGTGTTACCACACCAAAACATATTTGTTTACATTTCTTGACCAGCTCCCACTGCATCTGTTCTGGACTTAGGAATGCCCCAACACAATCCAGTATTCAGTGGGAGTAGAATAGACTATTCTGTCATGAGTGGCTGCACTGTTTGAGGTGTGTTTCTAATGTTTCGGAAGTGTGCACTAAGAGTAGTTCAATGATTTTAAGCAAAACAAAACTGGGCATAGCTATACATTACCATGCACTTTGATTCTAATAAGCAAGGAAGCAGATAAAACAGCCACCAGGATCAATGAATTTTAGAGAAAGTGAGCAGTCATAAAATGTGGGTTTTTACCTAAAAATAATATGATGCAAAAAGGTTGACTGTGTCTCTTTAAGCTAGAGCTGTCAAAGGAGGGGAGAATTGGGGGAAGGATACACAATTAACAATGGATTCTAAATAACAATAAATAAGCATTTATGTTCTCACAAGAGGTACAAATAATGACAGAAGTGCATCTAGGTCAACATATACAGGATATGTAAAAAAAGACTACAAGGGATGGTTTTCTCTATTTCAGGTACTGACACTGGGAGCTGGGCACCCTACTGCCAGTGTTATGTTTGCCAGGACCAGGGGTAGGCTCCCCGCTGCTGCACAGTGAACATGGGTGGGGTGGGGGATACTAGCTGGCACCAGAGATTGGGCATCCTGGTGTCAGAAAATTAAACATAATAAGTGTTGGAGGTGTAGGGTGGTAGGTTCTGAGTGGGAGGGTCTGTTGGGGGAGGGTAATGGCCGCAGTGTGCCGGTGGTGACAACAGACATTGATAGATGGTGTTCTTTTTTACAGGGAGTATAAAAACTAAAAAAAAGACTGCAAGGGATGATTTCCTTTATTACAGGTACAAACACTGGAGATTGGGCATTATGTTTGGCGGCACTGGGGTCAGGTTCCCTAGTGTCTCACAGTGAAAATGGGCAGGGTGGGGGGGTGCCAGCTGGAACTGGGGATTGGGCATCCCGGTGTCAGAAAATTAAGAAGGGGAAGCAGTGGGAGGTGTGAGGGATATTTTGCAGAGAGTGGGAGGGATTGTTTTTATTTTGGGGGAGGAGCACAGCAGGCTGCTGCTGATGATGATGATCAACTCTGCTTGCTGGGTGGCATTATGCAGATCAAAGGAAAGAGGTACCCTATGATTCAGCCTGATCTTCTCTTTGAACTATATGAAGTCTTTACTCAGCAACTCCAGAACAGTGTCATGATCAGCCTGGCTGATGATTGCTCTAACACTGATGAGTACCTTACAGACTACCCTGCATTGGACGACAGTTTCTCACCTCTCAAAACCCACTAACATACCAACATGTTCACTATGTGCAAGCACAAGAGTGAACATAAAAACAGGATACAACCCACCAGTTGTAACTGGAGCAGAATATTTTTGATCTGGAAGCTACTCATAAAGCCATGATGGATGAAGCTTTACTGCCCCAGATCCAACAGTGAAAACAAGCTTTACACTATTATATAGAGCAAAAAATTGAAGGGCAGTTGCACTACACACACCAGCACTTTTATGAGGGCAGAGGCAAGGCAGGGAAAGTGCTGGCATGGCAGATTCAGAGGGAGGCAGCTAATAGAGCTGTGCTGAAAATGAGGGACAGGAGGCCAGAAACGAGAGGAGACAGCAGCACTGCAGCAGGTAGACGACACCTTTGCAGCTTGCTATAAGGCCCTGGACTCACAGGAATGTGCCCACACACATGAGACAGAGATTACAGAATACATATAGGGAAACTGCAGCTGCCATCACTGACACCAGAACAACAGGCCACAATGGATTGTCCCATAACAGATGCAGAGGTCCAGGATGATAGCCATCACTTTAAAAATAACACTGCCCTGGGACAGATGGTTTCACAACAGAATATTACAAAGTATACCAAGAGCTCCTGCCCACCGAATTAGTAAGATGGTTCGCAGCTGTCTTGGAAGAAGAGGGACACAACTAACCTAGAGGAGGGCTCAGATATCATTACTCTTGAAGCCAGGGAAGGATCCCACAACCTGCAATTCTTATGGCCTGTCTCTCTCTGCTCCCAGTATACCTAGAAGTTGTTCACAGCAATTCTAGCATCTAGAGTGCAGGGGGTGGTAGAAGGCCTGGTCATCCTGGATCAGACAAGATTTATAAAGTGGTGGAACCTTAATTACAATATCAAGCGCTTCCTTAACATCCTAACAGAACAACACTCCTTGAATCTTTTCCAGTTGGCCATCTCAATTGATGCAGAAAAGGCCTCTGACCAGATTGACTGGATCTAAATTCTCCGAACCCTGGATGTTCTGGGATTTGACCCCAAATTTATAACCAGCACTTCAGCTTTATATCAATCCTCAGAGGCATGTGTGAGGGTGAACAGGGTCTTTTCCTCCAGGTTCTCATTGGCTCGTGGTACTAGACAGGGGTGCCCCCTTTCTCCACTCCATTCTGCCTTATGTATAGAGTCTCTAGCAATGTCAGTTTGGGCCAATGCAAACATTCAAGAGGTAAGGGTGGATGACTCTGGGCAGAAACATTTTACTTTATGCAGATAACACTGTTTTTCATCGAGGATCCCACCCACTCCATGCCTGCCCTCCAGCAGAAGCTGCACAAATATGGATCCAACTGAGGGTATAAAATTAACAATACCAAGTCTGAATCAATGATTATTTTGGGTAACTGCTCACCAGCCTTTACAGAAACCTTTCATTTTAAGTTGTCCCTGCAAATTACTTTCCAAGACCTGGGAATCAAGGTCACACACTGCCTGACAAAACAGTTTTCCCTTAAACTACTTAACTCTGGTGGAAGAAATTGCAAAAGACCTCCAGATTTGGTCCCTTTTACCTCTCACACTGGGTGGCAGAATGGAGATACTTAAAACAAAATGTCCTACCCCACGTCATGTGTTTATTCCAAGCCGTACCAATTAAAATACCCAGGCCATTCTGGGTTCACCTTAAAAAAGCTCACTTTACAATTCCTCTGGCAGAATTTAGGTGGTCATCAGTACTCTCTACCTACCCCAAGAACAGACAAACACACTTTGAATTTTATTATTTAGCTGCCCAAGCAGCACAGGTAGTCACAACAGTGAAACAAAGACTAGACTAGGGGCGGTACAGTTTGGAAAACAGAGTGCCTCTGCCCATCCCCGTGTTCATCCTCCTGATGGCACGTTTATACCCAACCTTGCTAGGGGAGGTCCGTAACCCATGGACAAGCTACTCTCTGTGGATGGTCCATAGGATCAGATAACTTTCTTACACTCTTAATGAAACTGCCCACCTCACTGCGATAATAGGGAACCCCGAGCTTGCCCCAGGGCACCAAGACACTGGCTTTAGACACTGGAACAGACACTCTCACCAGGCACAGATGGTGAGCCAGGGAATAACTGTTTCTTTTTACCACCCTAAAGAAACTTACAGTATCTTGAATGGGAACATAGTCCAGTACTTACAGTTTAGTTATTATCTGTCCACAGAACATTGGTTGGAACAGGTCTTGGGCCCCTGGCTTCCTGGAAAGATTTTCTCTACTGGTCTTCCAGACTTAATGTTCAAGGTAAATGACTTAGAAATTAACTATGTCTGTCACCCATCCAAGTCTAGTGGGGGCCAGTAGAAGTAGGAAACAGAAATGGGTGAAGCCTTCACAGACCAGGAATGGGACAAACTCTTGAAGGAAGGCTGGAAGGTGACAGCATCTCCCAGTGGAGGGAATACCGGTGGAAGATCCTTGTATGGTTTTTCCACACCCCATCTCTGACAGCACACTATACAGGGGGCAGTACAGACAGGTATTGGAGAGGCTGTGGGACTAGGGGAGACCATTTCCATATATTTTGGTATTGTCCTAAGGTGTAGGAATTCTGGCCCTGATCCAAAGAGAGCAGTACTGGATCTGTGGCTAGGATTTTGCTCTGGGCTTTAAGAGCTTAGCTTTGGGACTCTCACCAGGAAGATTGGAGAGCAGAGAACTCAAGGTATTCCATAGAATTGTCTTATGACACTTGAAGGCATCATTTCCCACTACCTGTCTTTCACCCTGCCCACACTCTCAGAATGACAGAAAAGGGTAAAAACACCAGTAATGGTGAAACATCTAAAAGCCACATTGCAGCTCACACAGGAAAAATTCCTGGATAAATGGAGCCAGTTGGAAGTGTACCTGAATCCCCAGGCATCCCAGCAAGATGAAGCAGTGTAAATTAATCCCTAATTACCCTGGCCATTATATAAAGATCTGTGCACTTCCTAGCTGATAGCAGAGGACTTTTTGTAATTTACTGTATTTGTACCCTTCATAAACTGCCATACCTTATAGACAAAGAACCTCAGTGCAAAAGCACTGAGACAAGGGTTACCCCAGAGGGCATTGGCCATAAAGCCAAGTTTCAAAGAAATATACCTTTCGTTGCTTGAATGACCACACCATACACAGGTGGGATGTAACTTTTGTTCTTCTGGTTGTATAGACGGTTGTTTTTTTTTTCTCCTGATCGTATTCTTACAATGGACTCAGATCAACTGAAGAGAAACATTGTACTGGCAAGCTTAGGTTCCAAGTTGAACCACATAAGTTCAAATACACTTGGTATGGTTAGTCTCATATATTTTGTACTAAGCACGTTATATGACAGTTACATGTATTTGTTCTATGATGCTTCATTTTAATGTAAATACATTTGGAGTGTCAAGAACAAAATAAATCAGAGCTTTGTAGGGTTCCTGCATGAGCTGGGAGAAAACCAGCTTCAGATCCCATGCAGGGCAAGGTTGCTTAACTGGAGGGTAAAGAAGGTCATGACCTTTGAAAAATGATGTAAAAATAGTGCTGGAAGCTATAAACTTTTCACCTTGTGTGGCTCTGTAAATTGACACAGCTGAGAGGTGTGGCCCTCCTCTTTCAATGTAAGTACAGCAAATATTCAAGACGTCTGAAACCACATAGTTATGTAATCTTGAGCAGTAGGTTTGGTTCTGCTCCAGGTAAAGAAATGTTTCTACTTGGGTTTTTCTGGTTTTAAGGATTAGAGATTATGGGCAGACTAGATGTTCCTGGCGGTCCTCATCTGCCATCAAATTATATGTGTCTATGTATCTGGTACTGTAGCTGTTTTTTTTTTTTTGACATTTTTGAAACTTCCAACAGTTGAATGTTTTTAGCCTGCAAGTTTTAGCTCTTTAGGAACCACGCTTTCAGGAAAGGGCTTTTAGGTTTGGGTGATACACCCTGCTTTGAGACAGGGACAGGTGGTCTTGATTCAGAGGGAGACACAGAGGTCTCTTGACAGACAATCTGAGCAACAGATGGTACCAGGGCTGCCTGGCGCAATCTGAAGCTATTAGTGTCATTCCTGCAGTTTCTTCTCAGAATTAGAGAAGGACTCACAGAAGTAGAGGGAAAGGGTAAATGCATACTGACATTTCCCTCACAGCACACTGACAAGGCCTCCTCTGGAACTATGCTCATCACTGGATGCCTCCAGCAAAACAAGTTTAGTTTCCTGTTCTCCCATCTCTGGAGAATCCTATTTCATGAACATGTACTCCATCACATGTTGGGTTAGGGACCATTTGTGAGTCAAAATACCTAGTGTGCTCAGAGAATCTGCTAACACATTCGCTTAGATGTAGTGCAGAGATTTAAAAATGGTACTTGAAGGCCAGGTTCCAGATTTTCAAAACTCTCTTGGTATGATTTTAAAGACCTGAAACACCCCTGTTTTTTGGAAGTCCCCTGTTTATTTGTGCAGAATGTAGTGGTTGTATTATCTATTCTGACCAGTGCCACTTTGTTCTGAACCTGACTGTAAAAAATGCTTTGAGGGACAGGAACAGAACAGGAACACTGCCCACGGTTCCAAAAGGTTAATACATTCTAATCTCTTCAGTGGAAATGCTAGGTCTTTACACTGCTTTCCAGCAGTGTTTTCTGAGCTCCCGCATTTTGGCTTTTAAACTACACTTGCACAGCACTTTGTTCCTGAGATTGGACTTTAATAAAGTTAGTGATTTTTATCCTGCAGCGTGTTTTATGTGAGACAGTGGTGGTTGGTAGGAGCATTTACTTTTGATGTTCCTGATAAAGAAGTTCTAGTCTGGACCAGTCCTCTTTAATGTCTTCATAAGTGACATTGTAGAGGGGCTGGAGGGGAAGGTACCTCTTTACAAATGACACTATGATCTGCAACAGGGTCGACACTCCGGGGTGTGTGTGGAAAAAATGAGAAAGGACCAAAACATGCTTGGGGAGTGGTCGAGAGTGTGGCAGCTAAGATTCAATGCAAAGAACTGCAAAATTATGCACTTGGGGTGCAGAAATCCAAGGAAGGAATACAAGAATGGGGGGGGGTACTGCCTGCCACCAGTCAAGAAAGGGACCTGGGGTAATCATATCTGATGATCTAAAGGTAACCAAACAATGTGAGAAGGTTGTGGGAAGAGCCAGTGGGACGCTAGGGTGCATAAGGAGAGGTATCACCACCAGGAAAAAGGAGGTGGTTATGCCACTGTACAGATCACTAGTGAGACCACATCTAGAGTACTGTGTCCAGTTCTGGAGGTAACATCTCAAGAAGGACATAGACAAAATAGAGGCAGTCCAAATAAGGGCAACAAAAATTGTGCAGGGACTGCACCAAAAGTCATATGAGGAAAGACTAGAGGCTCTCAATATGTATTCCCTGGAGGAGAGGCGAGAGATGTGGGATATGATAGAGATATTCAAGTACATCTGGGGTATAAACAAGGTACAGAATGGTAGCATCTTTCAGAAAAGAAGATATACAAGGATAAGGGGGCATGATATGAGGCTGGGGGGTTAGGCACAGGGGCAATATAAGGAAGTACTTTTTCACAGAAAGAGTAGTGGATGCTTGGAACAGCCTCCCTGCAGAGGTGGTGGGGGCAAAAACAGTAGGGGAATTCAAGAATGCATGGGATAGACATAAGAGTACTCTAGAAATAGGAAAGACAGGGTAACCTACTGATCAACTAGTTTCTGTGGTAATGCATTAGGTAGGGAAAAGGGGCAGACTAGGTGGGCTACACAGTCCTTATCTGCTGTCACCTTCTGTGAGTTTTTATGGCTACACAGTTAGAGCTATGCTGATGTATTGTGAACAGAGGAAGAGAGGGAGTAAGATCAGGAAGTATGTAACACGATTTCGGGGCATGGTGAATGTAACTACACAGAGCATGTGTAGGGGCTAGACAGCTGAAGTGTGTTGCTGTGTTCTCCTTTCCACATGCTGGCAACAGTATTTTATGTTATATTTCTTTTCACCCCCTTACATGGCTATACAACTAATGCAGGAAACTTTTGAGCATCATTTTGAACTCTGAATGCTAAAATCTCAAGTGGGATATTGCCGTTTTTGATTGCATCTGTTTTTACCTGTGGCTGACCTGAAGAACGCTGTAACTCCACATGGGAGTCACTCTGTGGGCTAAGACTTAATTGAACAACACGGATTCACAGCAGGAAGGTCATGTCAAATGAATCTAATAGATTTTTTTGATTGGGTGACTAGGGAAGCAAATCAGGGAGGGGTGGTAGAAGTCGCCTACCTAGATTTCAGCAAAGTCTTCGACACCGTCCCATATAGAAGACTGATTAACAAGATGGGCAGTCTTGGCATGGGAGACAAGGTGGTGAACTGGGTTAGGAATTGGTTAACAGAGAGGAGACAGAGGGTGGTGGTAAATGGGGTACAATCATGGGGGAGGGTGGTGACCAGTGGGGTACCACAGGGATCAGTACAAGGACCAGTCCTGTTCAATGTTTTCATTAGTGACATTGCAGAGGGACTGGAAGGAAAGGTCTGCCTGTCTGCAGATGACACCAAGATCTGCAACAGGCTGGATACTCCAGAAGGGGTGCAGAAAATAAAGAGGGATCTGGTGAAGTTTTAAAAATGGTCAGAGATGTGGCAACTGAGGTTCAATGCAAAGAAGTGCAAAACAACCTGGATAGAGGGAACCCTGGGGAGAGCTACAGGTTGGAGGGGAACCTGACTGTCACCAAAGAGGAAAGGGACCTAGGGGTTATCATCTCTGATGACCTTAAGGTATCAAAGCAGTGTACAAAGGCAGCAGGGAGGACCAGTGGCATGCTGGGGTGCATAGGCAGAGGTATCACTAGCAGGAGATGGGAGGCGGTGATGCCATTGTATAAAACATTGGTAAGGCCTTTCCTGGAGTGTTGCGTGCAGTTCTGGAGACCACAACTGTGCAAGGACATAGATAAGGTGAAGACTATCCAGAGAAGGGCAACAAAGATGGTGCAGGGCTTTCACCACAAAATATATGAGGTGAGACCAGGGGACCTCAATATGTACTCACTGGAGGAGAGGAGACAGGTGGGGGGGACATGATTGAAACTTTCAAGTACCTCAAGGGTATAAACAAGGTGCAGGTAGGGGACCTTTTCCAATGTAGAAAAAGTACTAGAACAAAGGGGCACAATATGAAATTGGAAGGGGGTAGATAAAGAGGTAATGTGAGGAAGTTTTTCCTACATAGAAAGGGCAGTCGATGCTTGGAATAATCTGCCACAGGAGGTAGTGGGGGCAAGCACAGTGGAGGGGTTTAAGCATGCCTGGGACAGGCACAAGGGAAGCTTGAAAGAGGAGGGAGTAATGAAAAGTCATTGATCACATAGGATCAGTGGCCACATACAATGTATAGGGCCTACGGGCAGACTGGATGGGCCTAGCGGTCCTTATCTGTCAACAATTTCTATGTTTCGATGTAACAGGTATTTAATAGCCAGCATTCATGGAGATTTTAGTACACAGCATGCAGTCTTGAGGGTGGATGCAGACACCACTTAATAAGCACCTAAAAATAAAAAACGGATTGCTGTGTAACGTTCAGTCCAACTGCCGATCTGCCATTACGTCATTTGTCCATAAGAGACCATAAAAAGGCTGTACCTGGTGCTGGGATGGTAACAGAGTCTGGGCCATATTTAAATTAGACTCTAAACAAGGAAAAAAAGTGTTCATTTAACAGCAAGTTACAAACTGCTAAGTGTTATTTCATTACTGACTGGCTCATGTAGTATCTGAAATAATTTGCTCCAGCTAAGCATTAAAGTGTACCTGGCAAAATCACAGCACCCTGCTACACCCAATAATCCACGGAAATGTGAATGAGACCTCAAGCCCTACAGCACAGGATTGGTTGGGTGAGTGCTCGGCAAGTAAATATTCAGTAGACAGTACAGAATGGTACAAGAGGGGCACGTTTGTTGCCGCAGAGTAAAACAAGACCTGAACCAGCTGTTCAAAAGTTAAAGCCTCAAGTCTCAAGTTTCAGACTGTCCACACAATACAGTGTGCCATGCTGAATCAAGGAGATTTGCTTCGATTAAATGTCATTCCCCAAGAGGTCCCAGGGCTCCTAGACCATGTGGAAAGGTGCTATAAGCACGTAGACCTGTGGTGAAACTGAAAGAGTGAAACAGCTGTATTACTGAAGTGGCAACTAGGAAAGGGTAATGTAGGTATTGACGTTTGCATGACATTTGCACAAGCATTAAAGAGTGGTAAAATTGCTGATAGATTTGTTAGAGAACCAGGACGTTTATCCTGATGATTCACTGACGTAATGTTTTAGCATTTTACCAGAGGCTCAGAGAGAAATGTAGAAACATAGAATGTGACAACAGATAAGGGCCACTGGATCCACCCAGTCTGCCCATTTTAACTTTTTTTTTTTTGCTGCAGACCCTTCTTGATGTATGGCACAATCTCTGCCCCCCACCCCACCCCACCTTACCATTCCTTGTATCTGTCCCAGGCATTTTGAGACTTCAGGGACATTATAGTTGGTGTACTCTCTCTTTTTTCTTCCTCTTCTTGTGAATATAAAGAGAGTAAAGGACATAGGTGTAGAACCACAAAATCCCATACAAACCTGGAAGCTGATGTTTGTAAAGGAGGAGGAGGGAAAGGAAAAAAAAGTGAATACATAAAACTGAATGAAACTGAACAAACAAACTCTGTCCAGAGCTGATATGGCTGCAGCCAAGGTAGTTTTTTTTTTATCACGGCAGATCTCATGCTGGTGACAGTGTTAGTCAGCAGTGCAGGGTGATTCAGATGAGTGGATTTTCTAGTGGCCCTGGGACTGTCTGTGTCAGACTACTTTCCAGCGTTTTCCCTGGCTAAACTGCCATTTGCCAGGAGAAAAATATATTTGGCAGATGACAGCAGGCATTCTAATTATTATTCTGCTGTGTCTCTTGAAATTCAAATAAAACATCCAGGTTCAGTCAAATTTTCATTCATTCACATTTTAAACCCTCTGACTTCAGTAAAGAATCCTAACCACGTTTCCTGTCACAGTTAACTCCCATAAAACAGCTGAGTGATTCTGACAGCTGGGTTGGGAGGCTGCGAGGTGCAAGCTGTCTTGGGGCTCAAAAGTAAAAGGAGAAGCTGCCGACCAAACTGTCCACAGAAGCGACGGTTTTTAATTGGGCACTGACCTGCTGAAAAAGGGGGAAAAAAAGAAAGGTTCACCAGAATGACCAGGGTACTATGTAAGTAAACCACAATCAGTGCAACACATTTAAAAAGACCCTTTACACAGGCAAGGTTTTCACACAGATTTTATTACATTTCACCTTTTAGCCCCCTTCCCATCAGCCCATGAACAGTCTAGGGAGGGGAAGTGCATGCATGCAAGTTGAGTCCCATGCTGGCTAAGTGATGGAAAGGCATTATATGAGGGCGAGAGGTCCACACTTGGTGGTTTCATCTGTGAGTTGTTCAATGTAGGGTCAATTATTGCATGGCCACCTTAAAGTACTTATCAAGGAAATACAAGGTTTAGAGGTTGTAGTCCAGAACCTGGCCGAAATGCCCCTTGGTGAAATGCTGTTTAGGTAGGTATACCACTATCCAGACCTGCCAGTGGAATGTGAAGGGCGACCAGGAGTGAGATAGGAAAAGTACAGGAACATAAGTGGTTAGAATCAGGATTGGTTTCATTGTTCTGTGCACATCGGGGACAGTCTTTTGTAATGCTGTGTATGGAATTCTGTGGCCAGGTCCCCATTGGTGGTTGTATCACTCAGTGAAAGGAGGGGTAACTCAAGTGTGTTGATGTCCAAAGTCCAGGGAGGATCAGGTCTGATGCTAAAGGTGTGTACACTAGCCATGGATGATTAGAGGGAGAGGGTCATTCCTTGCCCTGCTGTTGTGCAGTTGGTGGGCATATCCTGCATCTCTGCGCTGTGACACTGGTCAATTAGTGTGAGCAGCATTGCAGTCCATTACAGGGATCAAGGGCATGTGGCTTGCAGCTGGAATTTGAGTAGTGCTTGGAAGACAGCCCACATAGTGGTTCCTGGCTATCAGATAAGGCTTAATTGATGGCCTGTCTGGGGTGACTGCGGCGGGAAGCCTGGTCGAGCTGTGTAAAAAGACAAAGCTCCTGGCTGCCACCCATCTGCCATCTTGGAGGTATTTTGTTGTGAGATTTTCTGAGTCCTTTGACAGATGTGTGAGGAGTGTTAGAAAAAGCATGTACCTCTTACATATCCACAGAATCTTCATTGCTGTCTATGCCTACACACAAAATCAGCATTCAGCTGACTGGGTCCCCTTGATGGTAGTTCTATCTTACAATGACGGGTAGGGTGAACAACGTCCATGGTCATCTGAGGTCTAAGAAGGCATGGACCAATATTCAGTGTTAACAATGTGTTCACTAGTCGAAGATGGTCAAGGGAGAGAATCTCTCTAGCTATGTGTTTTTGTAGTTTTTGGGAGTAATCTATGTCTCTGGCATGTTGATAAGCAGTCAATCTGTGTGTTGACTGGTAGCAGGGGCAGTCACAAGCTGGGAGGGTATACGTGTGACTTAAAACTGGCGGTTAAAGAATGTTAAGTGACAGCTTGCTTAGCGGATCCTGACTGTTGGGGAAGGTTTAATTAATGGCCTGCCAGGAGTGGTAGTGGAAGGAAAACTGGTGAAACTGTGGTAGAAACTACCAGACCTCCTTTTTAAATACTATGGGGAAGAGAATATTTTCTCGGACAAGGTTGTACCAACAGCAGATGCAGGTACTGATAAGGAGACTCCAGTTTATAGCAATATAGGGACACACACAATTGAAACTGCGTTCACAGGAACAGCTCTTAAATCAAGATGCCACTTTTAGAATTGCTCTTCACTGGAAAGAGACAGAGAGGAAGGGAGGGAACAGACTTTGTTTTGATCAAGGGAGCATCATTAAACACCAGCATCTGGGCAACACAGTTCACAGGAAGCAGACAGAGAGTGAAAGAGACAGATGAACGAAGTGAAGACACAGATCACGGGAGGGAGACAGAGAGAGAGAGAGGGGGGGAAGAGACAAAGAGGCAGGGAATAGACTTTGTTTTTTCTTTATTGTCCCTCCCACATACACAAAACATAGGCTCTTGTCCGTCCCACATACAGAAAAAATAGCACTGTGAGACTCTGCAATGAATACAGACAGCAGAGTTATTCACGTCTGGTGGAGGAGACTGTGGCGCAACTCCAACATGTTGTTCGATCAGAAGGAATGCACTGATCCCTTTTCACACAGCAAGAGGTCTGCAGGGCTATGCCCACTGCAGCTCTAAAAGGTGTGCTTCCCCCTTCCATATTGGACTTCCCAAACTCAAGAATTTATTCATCTTTTAGTGGCATCTAAGCATACTGAATTACAGCTGCAGTTAAAAAAACTATATAGCAAGAGCGACTAATATAAATGTAGAAGTCAGCCTCTTAATCTCTGCGGCAATTAAATAAAAAGCAGTCTGTTATAGCATCTGGTGATAAAAAAATTAAGTAAAATCCTGAAAACATCAGAAAAAAGGAAAGACAAACAAAACAACAGTAATCCCCTTCCAATTTGGAGTTTACCTTAATGTCTTCTTGGGCTCCTTAAATGCCCACTGCCAGGCTGGTGTCCTGTCTCAGTGTGATTCTGTTTATTTGTGTGAGAGTGCCATACTGAGCCTCCGTGCCTGTCCCTTTAAGAGATTAGCTAATCTGTGTGCAGTGAATGGTCTGAGTTGGATCCAAGTGATTTAGGGCTTGCGACTGGTCATGCACCGCTCTATTTTACTCCACTCTGCAGTCGATAGTAGTGCAGAGGGAGCCTGTATGGGAAGATAACCCGTGAAGTGGGTGCATGAGGATGGGCACCGTCCGTTATGGTGACACCTTCCCCGCGCAATCCACTCACGGCGACCAACAGGTACAGTAGTAGCCACAGACACTGCCAGCTATTTCCTGAAATTTCTGTAATATTTCCAGAAATATCTGATGCTTTCTGCATTTAAACAGTAGAGGCAGCAGAGAGAAACTCTTCAGAAATTTCACGAAATATCTGGAAATAGCTGGCAATGTCTATGGCTACCACTGTAGGGCGACCGAATGAGGGGGTGGGTGAACTAGGCGACAGGACATCGCTATATGTACGTGCGCAAGGGGTTGAGAGTGAGCACATGAGCGTGGGCTGGGAGGGGGTGGAGAGGCTGTAGGGAGTGGCACTGCAGTTGCCGGTCGAGCTGCGTCATGGCGTTGAGGATTGGTTAATGGCTGCGGTGGATAAGGTACCAGGTTGGGATCCGGGAGCTGGTGCGATTTTTATTGCGCCTGCCCAAACCTTTTAATTTTTTACTACTTTCACCCCCCCCGACATGGACCAGCCTGGAGTTGAGAGTCCTTAAGTAGGGGGGTGTGGGGGGTGAAGCCCACCACGGGGTGTGGGGGCACAGCCCCATAATAATAAAAAATATGTCCTGGCACCATTGTGCTGGTGCATTAGGGTTGTCAGAGTGCTGAAATGTGTTCAGCACTCTTGACTGAGCGATAACAGTGATCGCCTTTAGGCGTTCGCCATTATCACATAAACCCGATCGGGAACTATGCTTATTTACTGTTTTCATGTTGTTATATTTGGAGTAGAGGAGTATGTTTAACCTACTTTCCTTGCAGCTTATCTCTTTGGATGGAAGCCACCATGTTAAGTCTGGGACTTCCAGTAATTGGATCAATCAGACTCTGGGGGCCTAAAATGGATCCTGGCCCAAGAATTTCATGGAAAGGAAAACTATAGTTTTTGTAGTTTTTAGGTTGGCACCAGAACTAGCCTGGAGGGGGAGCCCTACTGTGACGGACAGCTTCCCCAGCCAACCTGAATGCTGGATTTACAAGGGTAATCCCCACTGCTACATGAGACAGTGGATCAGTTACACTTGGAAGTTGAAGTGTGAACAGCTCAAGCTTTTGAGCAGCTGCTCCCTGAACAGAGCATAGGGGAATTGGTGGGAAGAGGCCTACCTTTGTCTCCCTGTCCCTTTCTCCTACCTAGGACTGCCTATTGCAGAAATTGGACATGCTCCGGTTAAGTTTGGAACTGCAGCAGAAAGAAGAAAAGAAACTTATCAGTGCAACTTGCATTTTGGACTGAAGATTTGCTCCTGTGAAGTGATCGGCATAGCTTGTGTGTGAGATGAATTCTGGATTGAGAGGTTTGCTCAGTGAAACTGCTGAATTAGCAACTGGACTATATCTGAACTATACAACATTAGTGTGACTTATTTTGAATGTGCTGAATGTGTTTCATGGATCGAGACCTGCTTTTCCGTGACCCAAACTGTTACACCAGCTGGAGGTTTCACCAGCAAAAAGACAAACAAACTTTGCCGATTTGCGCATCCTGCCTGGTCGTTTGCCAATCTGGCCTATACTGATTGCCTTGAACCAGAAACTGTTTTGGTGAGAGACCATCTTCGGAGATCTAGCCCCTCTGCAACAACTCACAGGTTATGGCCACTTGGAGGAAAGGCTGTGAAGAGCAGGTGCATTGTGCTGGCTCTGTTTCCCCATGCTCATCGATGAACACCACAAAGTCTTCATATCACCTGCCCTTCTGCAGAAATCTGGTAGTGTGAGTACAATCAGGATAGCTCCCTGCAACAAGTATTTAAATGATCTGTGGTACCATGTGATTTTGTTTACTTTCTGGATTTACAAGGGATTGAGCCAACTGGCTTGGATTACAACTAATCATCGTGTTATTGTGCATGCTAATTGCTTTTCTTTCCACCAAGGGCTCCAACATCAGCTGCAACGCTGGCCATCCCTGGGCAACACCTCTGGCTAGCCAGATATTCCATCCTGAGCACCCAGTGTTGTGTGACTGTTATTGGGGACTAAAAAATGCATGCCAAACCTGAATCAAATCAGATTGCCAATCATTTGCCTAGAGTCACACCCCCTCCCTTGTTCATGACCCCTAAATAAACCTGATTGTCTGTTTTCATGATTAACCTGGCTAGTGTGCATATTATTAGTGGGGTTACAGTGTTGACAGTGTGCATCTGTAATGCTAACTTTATTTTACAGGGGGTCTCCAGGGACATAGCTGAAGGTCCAGCCCTGGTGGTAAGTGTGAAGGGAGTGTGCATATTATTGTTACTATATATACTGACTGTGAATTTACTGCTGTGTAGGTACTGAGTCACTAGGTGGGTTGGTGGGTGCTAATAGGTTCCCAGAGGGCTATAGCAGGATATGCAGACACCTCCATTATTCTGGGTGGAGGCACCTTATTACTGAATCCAGGCCCCTTAGCCTGTGCCCAGACATACAGGCAGGGGTAGTAACCTTAGGGATAGCACCACCTCAGGGTTACACAAGCAAGAAAAAAGGAATTAAAAACTCCAAGTTACCAGACAAAAACATGGGTAAAATCTAATATTTACTCTTCCCTGGTTCAGTCCCAGTTTAATTTCAACAAACAGGTAGGAGAAGCTTAGCCCAAGATGGCCTCAAAAATACAACCTAACCAAGAAACAAACAAACTCTGGCTAGAGCCAACAGGGCTGCAGCCGAGGAATTTGGGGTAAAAATGTTGAAAATTACCATTTACGAGCCTATGTTTGCAAAATGTAATGTAGGCTCATAAATGTGTTGCTTTGTAATATGTTTACACCAAATTTTCAACATAACCTTGTTATGACCCTGCCTCATGAAGAAGGGCAAAGGAAATGTTCAACTCCTGGCCTAAAGGTTATTTCACGAAGGGACTGCAACAGCAATGTTTGGGATGCAAAAACACATTTAGGGCAGGAGTTGAGAATTTACAGCTGTCACATTCAAGAGGTGCTGTAAAGAAATGGCTATGTTGAAAATTTGGGGTAAAAATAATGAATATTACCAAACCTATGAGCCTGCACTTGTAAAAGTCAACATAGCCTCATAACTTTTCTTTAAAATATTTTTACACCAAATTTAGAAAATACTGTAGCCTTTCTATGACCCCACCTCATGAACAAGGGCAGAGAAAGTTTCCAAATCCTGTCCAAAAGATGATTTCATGCAGGGACTGCAAAAACACCTTTTGGGATGTAAAAAAAAACATTTTGGCCAGGGTTTGAAAAATGGCAGCTGTCACGTTCATGAAGTGCTGTAAAAATATGGCTATGTTGTAAATTTGAGGTAAAATATTGCAAATTATGAAAGTTATGAGCCTGTGTTCACAAAATTCAATGTCGGCCCATAACTGTGTTGTTTTTTTAATATTTGTACATTACATTTTCAATGTAGCCTTCTTATGACCCCACCTCATGAACAAGGGCTGATAAAATGTTCAGCTGCTGCCTGAAAGGTGATTTTGTGCAGGGACCATGAAATCACCTGTCAGGACAGATTTACCTAATGTCTCTGCAATTGTTTATGAGGCAGGGTCCCAAAAAAGGCATGTTAGAATTTTGGGCCACAATTATGCAAAAATGGCCAAGTAATGCCACTAAGTTTAAAAGACCATTGAAATACATTGAACCACATACCTCTTTCTTCAGTTTGTGGTCCGGCTTTGAAGAGTGAAAACATGCCTATAGTCCAGAGAGGATTATGGCATTGGACCACCAATGGGTAAGTAAGGGTTTGGGGGGGGTGTTGGTGCTGAGCGGGAGGGTCAGTGAGGAGACAAGAACAGCTGAAAAAGACATAGATGGACTGTTTTCTTTCTACAGGTTAAAAAAAAAATAAGGGTTCCTGATTGTGGCACCCCAGTGTCACTCTTTAGGTTTCTGGGGGGGGTGCTGAGAGGGAGGGTTGGGAGGGGTATATTTAAAAATGTTTAAAATAACAGACAGGAGTCTTGATCGTGACTCTGGGGATAAGGCACCCCAGTGTCACTCTTATGTTTCTTTGGGGGTTAGTGCTGAGAGGGAGGGTCAGGTGGGG
This sequence comes from Neoceratodus forsteri, assembly GCA_016271365.2. NCBI lineage: Eukaryota > Metazoa > Chordata > Ceratodontiformes > Ceratodontidae > Neoceratodus > Neoceratodus forsteri. The sequence continues at coordinate 835,087,656 of CM028130.1, read as the reverse complement.
GATTAATTAAAAAAAACAGTGGTCATGGCAGTACACAGCACAGTCTGCCATGTCTAAGATGTCCTTCGCACATACTGTGCATGTGCTAGTAGTCACACATGTGCAATATAGTTTGGTGGCCATCTTGGGCACGGTGGAGTGTGTTGTGTTCCTGACCACCAAAGAATAGTGCAGAGCAACTGTCAATGGATGGAGCAGAGTGCTTCATGGACATGGAGGCAACTGTGAGGCAACTCCACACTGTTGTTCAGTTGGAAAAGTCTTCCTTTTCCAGTAGCAGGAGGTCTGCAGGGCTCTGTCCTCTAAAACCCAAAACACTGTAACATCGAAGTAAAAGATAAATCTGAAGAATCTGATTAAAAAGATAATCAAGAGACTGAATCCACACAAGAGAAGAGGGAGGCCTTGGATGAACATATTTCACCTTTCACCAGTAAAGCCCAAAAGGGGAGACGAAGAGGGGAAGTGAAGGAAAAGGGTCAGCTAGAAAGCTCTTAAGGGGAACACTAGATGCAAGAGGACTACTGTACATAGTAAAAGATAGTACACAACAGGATGCTAGTTAAGAGGGAGCGGCCCCTGTCATGAGCTATACAGTTGCTGACGAAAATGTCTTTGATGTAAGAAAATCTTGACAAAATGAAGGAAGTCCTAGACAATATTTAAAAATCTAACTCACAGTAAATGGGAGTCTAATGCAACAGATCACATCAAAACAAGATGATCAGGAGAATAGGGTTAAACTTAAAAATATTCACATTTCTGGGATATGTACAGAATGGGAACAGAAAATGTCACTATTCAATATTATAACAGGAATAAAGTACTACTAAAGACTAAATCAGATTGTCCAGACAGAGTACACTGGGTAGGGACAAAAGTAACATGCAGAGACAAAAGGGATTCACGACCTGTGATTGTCAAGCTCTTATGTAGTGATAATAAATGGAGGATTACTCAGGTTATTTATCAAATTAAAACAAATATTTTTATAAGGACAGTAAAATTAGTATCAGACAGGACTTTTCACAAGAGCTATGGTGACTAAGATGGCAGTGTTCTAACATTCAACAGACACAAGAAGAAAACAAGATAAAAACTTTTGTAATTTTTCTAGCCAGACTAAGTTTACTTGCATGGACAAATATTGCAATGTGAAAACACTGAGGCCTCCTTTACTAATTAAATAATTAAACTACCTACATTATTTACTTAAAATGGCTGTTTTTCTTGTCTGATGCCTTACAGGAGATTAGATTGTGACAGTTTTTTTTTTCATATAAAATGGAGGAGGGGTCCCAGTGGTCAGGCACATTCTGGCTTTCTTGGCTAATATGATACTAAATTAATACTGTATATGTATTTTTTTTTTCAAATATATTTTATTAAAGATGAAAGCAGGATAAACATAGCATATAGTGTACACTTCTGTATAGGTTACAGAACAATTTGTTGGTTGTCTCCATAGTTCTGGCATAAAAGTTACCATTCAGGATAGATTACAAAGCTGTTATGTTGGTCACTTCCAATAAGTCCCAGATGGGTAGAGCCAGTTTTCCAGATTCCACCACACTTTCTTTGGAGTGATCTCTTCTCTTCAGCTTGTCATCCCTAGTGCTATTATTGTTAATTTGCTTCAGTTTGTTTTCATTGTTTGCCTTTTGGGCCGTCAGCCATCCCTAGGTGGACCAATCCCTGCTGGCCCCCTCTAGCTGGTTGGGCATGGTTGTTATATATGGGAGTCCATGCCCCCGCCCAGTGCCCATTTCACTAGGCAGTTCCCCCCTCCTCACCTTCAGTGTGCTCTCCAAACCCACCCCATTTGTCATTGTATATGTGCTGTCTTTGCCGAGACTGGTATATAAGTCTCTCAAATGTCTGGCATTCCCTCATTGTGTTGAGCCAGCTCTTGACAGTGGGTGACATTGGCTGTTTCCATTCTCTCAGAATGCCCACTTTTGCAGAGTTCATCATGTTTGGCAGGAGTCTCTTATGTCCCCCGTCCTCCTCCCTGAAGTCTCCCAGCAGGACCTGTCTAGTCGTTAGAGTGTTTGGTTTTCCTATACTAGCCATTAGGGTTTGGTTGATGTGCTCCCGGTAGGGTACAACTGATGTACAACTGCCCAATTTTGGGCGGTTGTACATCACATGGGCTATGTCTGCCATTTGTCACATCTGAGGCACCGCCATCTGTCTGGTTGTCAAATCTAGCAATTCTAGCTGGGGTGTAGTAATTTCTGGTGGTGGTCATGTAGTGTACATATTTATATTTGCTTTGTATGGTGAGTGTCCACCCTTAAACCGGTATATCCTGCCACACCTCCTCTGTTATGGGTTCTGCCAATATAATTTCCCACCCCTTCCTGTGGGAATCCAAATTGCTTGGCATTGGGTGTATTAATACTTTGTATAGTCTGGTTATCAGGCCTTTGGAGCCATTTGTTCCCACCAATGTATGCACCAGCCCAGATGTTTCCTGTAGGGCAAAGGTAGGACCCAATTCTTCATCCAGATAGTGCCATAGTTGGAGGTATCTAAAGAACTGGGTGCGGTGAAGGCCGTTGTTGTGAGACAACCCCTCGAAGGACATCAATGTGTTTCCCTCATATAGGTGCCCGAGTAGCCTAATACCATGGGTCCTCCAGTTGGTGAATCCGGGATCCGTCAGGAATCCAGCAGGATGGAGTTCCCCCATAGGGGGGTTAGGTGAGTGAGCTTCCATTGGTGACTTACAGTATATGTTTATTGGTTGTGTACCATACTTTTAGTAGGTGTTGCACTATGAGGTTTTGTCTGGCACATGTCAGGTCTCGCCTGTTGGAGCTATACAGGAGGTGTGCCAGGTGGGTGGCATTGGTCCATGTTCTCTCCATCTGGATGCCAGCATTTTAGGTGTAGGGGTTGAACCACGCCTTGATTGAGCCACCAACAGGGCTGCCCAATAGTAGTTTTTAAAGTGGGAGGCCCCTATGCTTCCTCTCTTAGGGTCATGTGTTAGCTTCTCATATTTAATTCTAGGGATCTTGTATTTCCATAGCCATGCCAAAGCACAGGCATGAAGCTGCTTGAAAAAGTCTTCTGGGATTGGGATCGGCAACGTCTGGAACACGTATAAGAGTTTTGGTAGGATAGCCATTTTCAGGACATTGGCTCTACCCAGTAGGGACAAGGGGAGTCTTGCCATCCTTGGCAGAGTTCCCTGACTGTTTTCAGGAGCCCCGGGTAGTTGGCCTCATACAAGTCTCCTATTCTGCAATTTGGTGACAAAATTCCCAAAAATGGCTGTTTTATGAGCACCACCATTTTCTCCAGGTTCAACCTGTACCCTGACAGGGTCCCAAAGTCTCAGCTGCGTTGCTCTGTTTCTACACACGCTTGTAATGTCATGAATTTGTAATATTTTTGCTCCAGATTTTCAAACTTGCCATTTTTCCACACCTCCTGATGAACAGTACAGCTGTCATTTAACATATCCTGCCCGAAATGTGTTTTCGCACATCCGGCGCAGAATAGCATGGTCGCTGTGTGAAATCACTTTTCAGGACAGTTTGAGGAAATGACGGTGACACTGTTCATGAGAAGAGGTCCAAAAATGCCTATGCTGAAAATTTGGTGCCAAAGGTCCATAAAATGACTGTGTTGCAAGAGTGCATTGTGCAGCTTCCACGCCCCCTTGTAACTTCACAAATCTGCAATATTTCCATGCCAGATTTTCAACACTGGCATTTTTTCACACCACCTTATGAACAGTACAGCTGTCATTTTTCACATCCTGCCCAAAATGTGTTTCTGCACCTGTGGCGCACAATGGTGTGGTGGCTGTGGGAAATCAACTTTGGGACAGATTAACAAAATTGCAGTGCTACTTTTCATAAGGGGAGGTCCCAAAATGCCTATGTTACAAATGTGGCTACCAAACTCCTAAAAATAATTGGGTTATGGACGTATGTTGTGCAGTTTGTATGCATGCTCATTGCTTCACCAATATTTCATATTGTCACTCCAGATTTTCAACGTTGCCATTTATTTACACCTCCTCATGAACAACACAGTTGTCATTCTCCACATTCTGCCCAAAAATGTGTTTTCATCCCTCTGTCACCAAATGGCACAGCCACTGTGCAAAACCACCTTTCAGCTATCAAAGTGATTGTGCCGCTTTTCATGAGGTGGCCTAACAAGCAGCCCATGTTGAAACTGTGGAGTGAAACTACCAACACACGCCTACGGTGTTAGGGTTTCCAACTGTAGCACCCAACCCGGTACAGACTGACAGGCATCCGGGGTGTGACTTGGGATCATCGGATGTAATGCTCACGCCATTCCACCCCTCACCCCCACCCTGCAGCCACTGACAGACACTGTGGTGTGTCTTACACTGTTCGGCCACAAAGTTCACCCCAGGCTCCTATACTGCACCCACATCAGTGTATTTCCTTACGGAATGGGGTAAGTATAATGCCCAAAGGCCCCAAAGCACATCCTGACACTTGTCAGTGTCTACAGGGTAGGATGAGGTACAATGGCATGAGCATTATAGCTGACAACCCAAAGGCACACCCCAGTGCCTGTTGCTCTCTACAGGGTGGGGGTGGGGTTGGTTTCACTTCAATACTGCACTGCCATTCCTATTATGCATCTCTAGCTCCAGCACTGCCAATGCCAATGCCAGCGCGACAACATTCGGCATTGACAAATGCTTGTTTGAGTTTTCCGTGCTCACAGCTATACAGAGGCATCACCACCATTTTCTCCAGGTTCAACCTGTACCCTGACAGGGCCCCAAAGTCTCAGACAGTATTAATTATGGTGGGGAGGGACACCTCCGGTTGTGTGATACACATTAGTAGATCGTCTGCATACAGTGATACTTTAGATGTCGCACTTCCCAGGGTGACTCCAGTGATGCTTTATTGTTCCCTCAGGGCCTATGCCAGGGGCTCCAGGGGCAGGTCAAACAGCAGCGGTGACAGAGAACACCCCTGCCTTGTCCCTCTTGATAGGCAGAATGGGGGTGCGATCCATCCATTCATTTGCACTGTGACTGTGTGTTCGAAATGGCTCACCCAGACTATTTCCAGGTATCTATTTCCGAAGTCCATTTTTTGCATTGTGTTCCACAGGTGGTCCCAGTCCATCCTGTTGAATGCTTTTTCCACATCCAGTGAGACTACCATGGGGCAATTCCCTGGGCCCCTTTGTCCCCTCGCCATGACCTGAAGCAGCATTTGTACATTCCATGCCATTCCCCTGCCCGTCACGAATCCTGCCTGGTTTTCGTGTATGAGCTTGGGTAGTTCCGATTGCAGCCTATTTGCTAGGAGTTTGGTGTATATTTTATAGTCTGAGTTCAACAAAGAAATCAGCCTCTATGATGTGGTTTCTGTGGGGGGTGGGTCCCTGGTTTGGGGAGAACTGTTATTTGTGCTTGGTAGAAGGAAGGCGGGGGATGTTAGGCTCCAGTTGTGTATTGTAGAGTTTCATGGAGTGGTCCAAGTATGGCACCCCTGAACCTTTTGTACAGCTCTGTTGGTATGCCATCTGGTCGGAGTGCCTTTCCAACTGATAGTAGGCCAATGGCATGCATGATCTCCCACTTGCTGATTTCTGCCACTAGTGAGGCTATATCCTCTTCCCCACCTGCTCTAGGTTTTCATAAAATCTGGCTGTGTCTATCTCCAGTTTGTCTGCTCCCTTTGTGTACAGTTTAGCGTAATATTGCATGAATTGGTGGTTGATGTCCTCTTGGCTAGTGAATTGTTCCCCTGTACCTGACACTATTTTGCTTATGTGGCATTGGGTTTGTTTTTGTTTGAGCTGGTGTGCCAGAAGCTTCCCGCTCTTCTCACTGTGTTCATAAATTCTGGCTTTTTGGTATGTCAGCACTCATGCTATTGTTCTAGTATGGAGTTCATTATACTGCCCTCGCAAGTGAGGAGTCTATAATTCTCTGGACTTCTATCAGACCAGTGTTTACGCTCAATTTGTATAATTTGCTAATGGAGATCTTCCATTTGTTTTTCCCTCTCCTTTTTGTTGGAGTAAGCCATAACACGCCCTCTGATAAATGCTTTGAGGGTGTCCCACACCACCCCTGTGTTTTTTATTGACCCTGCATTGATTGTCCAGAATTCTGCAATATTCGCCCCTGGTTGGAACATGAAGTCCTTATTATTGAGAATGGTGGGGTCCATCCTCCATACTTTGGTGCCATTCTGTTTTGCCTGGTTTGGGATCCAACTCACCTTTAGTGGGGTGTGGTCTGAAATAAGTATTGGGAGGCAGCTCATTAATGTTATGTACTGCACCACCCCCTCCGACACCACCAGCATGTCTATGCAGGTGTGGGACTGGTGGACGTGAGAGTAATAGGAGTAATCCCATTGAGTTGGGTGTAGAGTCCTCCAAGCATCCACTAGCTACATGGTGCTCATTTGGGTGCAGAGTAGGTTAGCTGATTTGTACAGCTGGTATAGTCATGTGGACAACCGGTCCAAGTACAGGTCCAATATAAAATTGAAATCCCCTCCCCAGAAAATATCTCCTCAGAGGGTGGAGAGCATGAGGGCTAGGTCCTGCACAAACTGTACATCATCAAAACTGGGGCCATAGACGTTCAGCAATATCACCTGTCTTCTGTAAAGCTCTTCCTGAACCAGTACCCAGTGGCCCAGTGTATCTGTTTGTGTGAACAGGGGTTTGAGTGGCAGCTGTTTGTGGATTAGGATAGCCATTCCTCTGGTGTGTGATGTAAAGGATGAGTAAAATACCTGCTCCATCCAATCCCTCTTCAGTTTCTGGTGCTCTACATTGGTGATGTGTGTGTCTTTCAGGAATGCTAAGGCTGTCTGCTATTTTTTCAAGTATCCCTGGACCCTCCTTCTCTTGATAGGGTGGTTAAACTCCTTAACAGTCCACGTGATTATATTTACTGGCTTGGACATGTGGTGTCCCTTGGGTTATTGGTTCTGACCTATGTTCTCTTAAGCGAAGCCTTTGTACCCTTGCCCCAGTGATGTTCCACCCCCCCCCCCGCTGGGAGATCTGCTTGCCAGCTTAGTCTTTAGAAGGCAACATAAGTCTTGACATTACTTGCTCTGGTAAATGCTCCATACAGATAATCATTATACAGTAGTAATATTTACAGTTGTGCATAGTTAACAGGTGTCGTATTCCACTGGACAAGTGCCAACATGCATTAACTCGTGTAATAACCCTCCAGAAAGAAAAGAAAAGGGAAGGGAAATGAAAAAATGAAAGGTAAAACTAAAAGTTAAAAATCTAATATATTATAACTAATTCCGTCTAACTATTGGGGGTGGCAGCTCTACAGTGAGGTCTCTGCAAGGTAGCCCTCTGCTGTCCACCCTACCCTCCTGCCCCTTAGAAGAATTAGCCTGTATTGGTGAGTTACTGGGCTAATGACTCCCTACCTTCCCTATTTCTCCCTTGTTTGATTTTCCTTTTTCTGTTAAATGTAGGCTCCTCTAATGCCTTGGATTGAGTAGGTATCTATTTACTATCTCTCCATCTAGGGGATCATCATGGTGCTGCAGACTGTCTTTGTGAGAGCAGCTGGCCATCTGTAAGATGAGCCCCTGAACTTCTTATCTAAGTGGTCCCATCCCTCCCTCCCTCTCTGCATCCTCCACCAAATGTGAAGAGAAGAAAGAAGGATTCCCCCTCTCTGTGTGTGTTCTTATCTTTGCAAGTCCCTTTCCCCCTTTGTTTGCAGTGGAGTATGTTCGTGTCTTGAGTGTCTCCTTTACAGCTGGTTGATGAGACTACTCCTCTCCCTTCCCCCTCCATTCCTGTCTGCTGCATTTCAATGCTTTTGTCTTAGTACCCCTGTCCCTGTTGGAATTGTAACCCGTCTCCCTCTACATCTGGGGCCATTCCATCTGGTTGAGGGACTCAGACCTTTTCCATCCTCTCTCCCCCCATATTTCCTCATGGTGTGTTTTGGTCCCCATGTGTCCCTCTCCTATTTTGTGCCTTGTCTGCCACGTCAATGATTCAGTCAACTTCTTTCCTCTTTCCTTTCTGTTCCATTTGCTCCCCACAGTTGTCCTGAGACCGTGCCCCTTGTGTCCTCCCTTCGCCTGCTCTTGGCTTCTGTGTCTCTCATTTAGTTTTTGCCCTCTGAGGGACCCCATACTCAATTCAGCAACAGTTTCTGTCCTCATCCTCCGTATGGTTATCATGTTACTTCAGGTGCAGCCCCCCAACTCCTCCATTTTGCCTGATCTACAATGTGCCTCTAATCATCTCTCCCATAGAGTTTTGGGTCCTAATAGGACTCTGGTTACCGTCCTTTGTCCCCCTCCTCTCCCTGGTTATCGTTTAAATGCTAATTATCCTCCCCAGTCTCACAGTTTACCATTCATATAGCGTAGCTTTAGTCCTTAAGTAGCCCTTACAATATGATGTTCAGTTCTGTTTCCATGACCTCATTGGTTGATGTGTCCTCTGTGCTACATAGTCCATTCTGTTGCTGCTTGTAGTTTGTGGTCCCTGTTGTGCTCCAGTCCCTTCTTCCTCTTCTCTCTCCTGTTTTGGTTCCTCTCTTTCTCCCCTGCTCCCATGGATTTGAACAGTCACTAGATTGTAAGGAGGAATCCTGTCCTAATCGTATGCCTCCCCTCGCATTTATCTGAAAGTCTTTCGGTGAACTCTTGGCCTTTTCGGTGATCCATGAAGAAGGTGGTTTTGTCCACTACAGTGACCCGCAGCTTCACCGGCATTAGAAGGGGAAATTGGGCATTTTTTCTTTTTAGCATTTCTTTTTCAGCAGCAAATTCCTTTGCATTTGGCAAACAACTCAGTGCTGATATTGGGGTACAGCTGCAGGGTGTGTTGCTGGAAGTGGAGTGCTCATTCTTTTCTGGCTCTCTGCATTATCAGCTCTTTTGTAGTGTAATCATGCAGCTTAACCAGAATAAATTGCGGGGGTTCTCCCAGTGCAGACTTGTTTCTTGGGGCTCTGTGGACATACTCAATTATTATTTCTTTTTTGTGTCCCTATAGAGCTAGGAATTCCTGAAACATTTTGCCAAAAAATCTCTCTGGGTGGTTTCCTTCGAGATTCTCGGTTAAGCCCACTATTTTTATTATCTTTCTCTGATTATAATTTTCCAGTCAGTCCACTTTCAGTTGCAGTAGTTGTATTGTTTTTTTCTTGTCGGGCTACCAGTTGCTGAATTACAGCAATTACATCTTCATTGGAGCCAACCCTTTGTTCAACTTGCTCAACTCACTTGGCCAGGTCAGTTAGTTTTAAGTTCATCTGTTGAATGTTCTTCTGGATCAAGCAGAGTTTGTCATTGATCCCTGAAAAACCCTGTCTCATTTCAGTCAGGATTAAGTTGTGCTCCGACAGGGACGTCTCTTCTGCAGTCAGTTCCCAGTTCACCGATTGCTGTTTTGCAGTTGGAGTCTTGTCCGGCTGCAGATGTTGGGTCTTTGGTGGCATATTAAGGGGCTTTTCACAGTATTATATTATATCCTTTATGCCTTCAGTTGCTTGCTTGAGTATTGTTACAGCTTTTCTTCCATGGTAGCCAGTTTAGGATGCTTTAGATCCACTCTGAATTAGCAGATTTGGGTAGCTTATACAGAGCTGTTAGCTGCTGTTCAGTTGGTGGCCATCTTAGAAGTCCTTGTATATGTATTTAAAGAATCTGATTGGCAATATATTTTTGATTCATGGTAATGGTTTATTAGAGTGCTGCATGGCATGGAGGGGGATATGCAATCACTCCTACAATTGTAGGTGGGCCAAGCAGTAGAGGTTAGGTATTCAGGCCTCATACCATGGCTCCAAAAAGGTGGGTTGAAGAACGGGGGGAGAGGGTTGAGTGGGCTTAAAAACTTTTCAGGCTAAGTGCAACATTGCAATTTGAGTGCAGGTCAATACAGTTCTTGACAGTTTAGACTTAATATAGTAATTACCTATGCATGTCAAATTTTTAACATGGAATGTTAAAGGGGTTAACTCCTATAAAAAATATATAGAATTGTAAAGTATATTAGGGATAAAAAAAATCAGATATTACATTTTTGCAAGAAACTTTCTTAAATGAGAAGGAAAATAAACTGACAAAAAGAGGAAATGTTAAACTACTGCAGCTCAATTGGTTAAAAAAGGAGACAAGACATTCTTCAGGTACATTAGCAAGAGAAGGAAGGCAAAGGGGGGGTGTAGCTAAGCTTCGAGGAGCCATGTGGGAGATAGTGGAGGGAGACGGGGAAAAAGAAGTGATCTTGAAAGAATATTTCTGTTCAATCTTCACTGTGGAAGGGCATGGGCAGGGCCCATAGCTAGACTTTAAAGAAACAAAGGATAAGGAGGTAAACACTAGTCTGTTCACAGAGGAGAGGGTCCTTGAAGAGCTTGTAAAGCTAAAGGTGGACAAAGACATTGGTCCAGCTGGCATACATCCCAAGGTCCTAAGGAAACTGAGAATTGAACTGGTAGCCCCTCTGGCAGCCCTGTTCAGTCAGTTCCTAGACATTGGAGTGGTCCCAGAGGACTGGAGAAGGGCAAATGTTGTCCCTTTTCACAAGAGCAGTAATAAAAAAGATGCAGGGAATGAAAGGCCAGTTAGTCTAACCTCTGTAGTTGGAAAGATAATGGAGACACTCCTCAAGGAAAGAATAGTGGAGCACCTAAAACCATGGGGTTGTTGGATCCCAGGCAACATGGGTTCACCACAAGACAGTCCTGTCAAACTAAACTAATAGATTTATTTGACTGGGTGACGGGGGGGGCAGTAGATATTGCCTACCTAGATTTCAGCAAAGCCTTTGATACCGTCCCACATAGGAGACTCGTCAACACTCTAGGAAGCCTGGGGATTGGACACAAAGTGGTAAATTTGACTGGAAACTGGTTAAGGGACAGAAAAAAGAGGGTCGTGGTAAACGGAACCCAATCAGAGAAAAGGGAGGTGACCAGTGGGGCACCTCAATGGTCAGTTCTGGGGCCGGTCCTCTTCAATGTCTTCATCAGTGACATTGCACATGGGCTAGAGAGAAAGATTTGCCTGTTTGCAGATGACACAAAGATCTGCAACAGGGTGGATACCCCAGAGGGGGTAGAAAGAATGAGAAAGGACCTGGAATGGTTGGAGAGATGGTAAGAGATGTGGTAAACAAGGTTTAATGCAAAGAAGTACAAAATCATGCACATGGGGAGCAGAAACCCTGGAGCAAGCTACAGGTTGGGGGGAAAGCTGTTGGCAGTTACTACGGAGGAGATGGACTTGGGTATCATAATCACAGATGACCTGAAAGCAACAAGGCAGATGGCCAAGATGATGGGGAAGACCACTGGGATGTTGGAATGTATTGGAAGGGGAATCACAAGCCAGAGGAGGGGCAGTAATAGTTCCACTGTACAGGACCCTGGTGAGGCCACACCTTCAGTACTGTGTCCAGTTCTGGAGGCCACACCTTTGTAAGGACATTGACAAAATAGAGATGATGCAGAGGAGGGTGACAAAAATAATGAAGGGTCTACACCACAAGTCTTATGAGGAAAGAGTCAGAGACCTCAATTTGTACACACTGGAGTAAAGGAGGGAGAGAGGTGACATGATAGAAATGTTCAAATACGTCAACAGCATGAACAAGGTGAAAGGGAACAACATATGCCAGTTTAAAAGTAGTGCCAGAACAAAAGGACATGATATGAGACTGATAGGTGGTCGCATAAGGGGAAATGTCAGGAAGTTCTTTTTTACAGAGAAGGTGGTGAATGCATGGAATAGCCTGCCCCAAGAAGTGGTGGCAGCCCGTATGGGGACAGGCTTCAAACGTGCATGGGACAGGAATAAAGGAATATTAGAGATAGGAAGAGAAAACTAAAGCCAATGACCAGATAGGGTCCAGAATTTTGCACAATTTTATAATAGGTCAAGACGTGATGGACATTTGGAGGGAATTAAATAGAGAAACCCAGCAGTTCACCCACTATTTTAATAAATATGGGGTTAGCTCATGAATAAGTTACAGTTTTACATCTAAACCCTTTTGTTTGGACAATTCATGTCACAACGCCAACATTGAGACTTTGTACATCTCTAATCATAGACTAGTTTCTTTTAGTTGTATTTTGGAGGGCCAAAGAAAAGAAGCAAGGGCTATGGAGATTAAATAATAACCTGCTGAATGACCCAAAGTTTATTTATTTATTTATTACTACAGTCAGATTTGCAACCTTTGAGTCAGAGACTCGTTTACAAAGGCACCTCATCACAATGAGGACAAAACAATAATACAATGTTCTAAATACAAACAGTGATACATAAAATACATAGGTTCCAGTGATGAAAGCATTATTACATTAATACAGAGCATATGTATAGTCAATTTACATAGGTAACATGCAATAGAAATGGGAGATATAAGCCCCATGCAGTACAATTACAATGAGGGTAGAGAAAGACAATAATTTCAGGTAGGAGCTCTAAGGGAGAAGGGGGGGGCAGTCCAGAAGACTTTGTTGAGTTTGGATTGTGCTAGTTGGCATGAGTCTTCGCAGGCCTGAAGGAGAGGATGCAGGGATTTAGTTAGTTGCATTTACAGCAATGCATGTTGAAAAGGTGGTTGTGAAGAGTGATTTTAAAGGGACCAATTTTGAGAATGTTGGCGACATTAACTGGGAGGGAGTTGAACCAGGCAGGAGCCCTGTAGCAGAAGGATTGCTAGGCTAGGGAGGTCCTGGTCCTGGGCACCAGTAGGATAGCTTTATCCGTGCTACAGGTGGCCACAGTTGGGGTGGCGAGTTGGCGGGATGTAGTCACCCATGGGGGGGGAAGCCCCAGAAGAATTTTCTTGCATAGTAGGCAGGTTTGGTAGTAGAGTCTTTCTTCTAGGTTAAGGAGGTTTGCAGTGGCATAGAGTAGGCAGGTATGGGTGAGTCTGGGTGCCCCGGTCAAGAGCCTCCAGGCTTTGTTTATAGAGAATTGGATTTTACTGATAGCAGTGTTAACAGCTGCATCGTATATAAGCAGGCCATAATCCACTAGGGACAGGACAGAGGATGTGATGGCCAGTCTGAGCACATGGGAAGGGAGGCAGTCCTTGTGCTGGTACAGAAGGCCTAGCCGAGAGTTGATGGCTGCTGAGAGGGCATTTATGTGGTGGTGGAAGATGAGAGCAGAGTCAAAGGTAATCCATAGGTATTTATAGGTGGACACTTGCTCTAAAGGCTGCTGTGTGCTGGGGAGGATTAAGAAGGGTGCATTTCTGGATTTGTTTTGGTGGTGGGTGAAAAGCATTGACTTGGTCTTTTTTTGGTTGATAACAAGTCTATGATCCTTGAACCATTTTTCAGTTTGGTTAAAGGTGAGCTCTAGAGAGTCCTGGAGTGAGGCAGGTTTATGGTGAGAGGCAAAGAGAATGGCATCATCTGCATATAGAAGAATTTTGCTGGAGCAGGCACTGGGCAGGGTGTTGAGGTAGAGACTGAATAGTAGGGGCCCCAGGATAGAGCCCTGGGGGACTCCAGAGTGAACAGATCAGGTGCAGGATAAGGTTCCATTAATTTGTATGCACTGGGAGCGAGCTGAGAGGTAGCTGGAGCACCAGGCAAGAGGACCAGTGGAGAAACCGAGTTGGTGGAGGGAGTTAAGCAGGAGGAGATGACAGACAGTGTCAAAGGCCTTGGAAAGTTCTATGAACACAGCACCAGCAAGCTTGTCAGATTCTAAGGAGGAGTTTAAGGAAAGGTTATGTGAGACAGTTCAATATTTCATAAATTTCAATAATATATGGCAGTAACATTATCAAATCATGGGATGCTTTGAAAACTACTCATTGATGAATTATTATATCAGATTCTTCATGACCAAATAAATGAAGGAAATCAACAAGAGACAGCATGGAACTTACTCTCCAAGAACTGCAAAAGATGGTGAGGGCAAAGATTCCTTTGTTACATAGTTTCAAACTATTTTTGTATTTAACAGAAATGTCAAAGCATTATTATGAATTATTTGATATCACTTAAGGTGCAAAGGTTTGGGGTTTATTTATTGTGATACACAATTTACTGTATGTATATGGTATTGTCACTTTAAGACACACACTACAAAAAGACTATGAGTTTGAACTGAAGGATGACCCCTGGGGAGACCTAAAACTGCTCAAAGCACTGGGGTAATAGCCTCCACTCTACTCTTTTTTCAAAATAAAAGTGCTTTGTTAACTTCAAACATTTTTTTCTGAGAGTTTTCATGGCTCCTGAGTGCAGTTTCTTGCTGGACGTTAAGTGTTGGGGCCGGCAGCCTCTTACTGCACCACCTGTGTTCCAGGACGCCTTGCTCATTTTTGTATTTCTACATTTTTGACCTCAAGCAATAGCTGCCAGACACTCATTTGAGTGGCAAAGAAGGGAACAGAGCTTTGAGTTTTGGGAGAGATGTTTTTGCATTGACACTGAACAGCACTGAGTTTTTAAAGTTTAATGCAGGCAGGACTAAAGACAGGGAGACTCAGCTTAATTGTGCACCCTTATGATTAGGCTTGGCAGTTTGCGATTAATATCGATTTCCGTCGATTTACATCGAGACGTGCTATGTCGTCAATTTCGATGAAAATCTTTTTTCATCGATTTCTACTGAAATGCTATTATTTCATGCATCACTTGAAAACGTTTTGATTAAAATTATAATTGCCTGGTGATTTAAATCGTAAACTGCCCTGCCTCTCATAACTTTACTTTAGCTTGTGATTTCCCATTCCAAATAGGGAATCACAAGCTAAAGTAAAGTACCGATCTTGTTAGGGCTTTGTGTTTTGAAGCAATTCCGATGAATGCAGCCCGGGGCTCCAGCTATCTGATGTGTGTTCTAAGAAAATATGCACCAGCTGGGAGAACATGTCCAAAAAGACGTCAGCTGGAGGAGAAATATATTCCAGAGGTCTTCATGCATCACAAAGCAAGAATAAATGAGCTGCTATCTGGTGAGCAATTCTCTATTGTTGTCGATGAAACACCTGAGTTGGCAGGTCTACCTGCTATTAATGTTCTGAGAGTTTTTTTACTCATCTAAAAATAGATCCATAAACTGTCTGCTACTGAAATCTACAGTTGTTATGCAGTGCAATGCGGGTGTAATCTCAAACTTACTCCATGACATGATGAGAGACTATTGCTTGTCTTGGTCTGATTGTGTCTCAATAAACACTGATTCAGCAATGTACGTGCAGAGAATGATTAAAGACCTTAGAGACATTTACCCACATTTGCTGCACATACCCTGCATCGCACATTTATTGCACGTAGCTATCGACCATGCTATTAAAACAGACAAATTTTGTGATGTTAATGAAATTGTGGTACATTTTCCAGCTCTATTTAAGAGTGCAAATAAACAGAGGAGAGTGTTTTTTAAAGTGTGTGCAAACAATGGTGTTCCACTAACCAGTACAAAACTCCCCCCAGAGTTGTCTCTTGCCATTGGTTTTCTTGGTTAGAAGCAGCACAGTGCATTCGTGTGCATTGGGATAGTGTGTGTGACTTGTTAATTAATGAGGAGGTAGAGCATCAGTCTAAAAAAGCCTCCAAATTACAGAGACTTGTAACGGATGATTCGAGTCAAAGAGATCTTTACTTCAAGCTTACATTTTTGTGCAGCTTTCTAGGAAAAATTCATGTGATACATGTACAGATGGAAACCAAAGCACCACTAATTCACAAAATTGACAGACTACTGAACTTCGATCTGAGTGTGGCAAGCGATGTCAAAAGTTCACTAAAAGATGTTGATTTAAAGTCAATGGGATCTAAACGACAGTCCCTGTCTGCAGCAATGAATTCTTTCTCAAGAAATTTTCATTCAAAGCTAAGCTCAACACTTGCATGAAATGTGCCTGAAGGACTTTATGGTTCTGGATCGTTGTTTGACAATTGCAGGATGTTTGATCCCTTTATAAAGAAACAGCTCTCTGCTAATGTCTCCAAATATGTTTCCATAAGCAACACCTTTCACTGCCAAAAAGAAGACTTTGAGCGGGACTTTAGTTTATATATGAAACTTGAGGTTCCTTCAGACCACACAATCTCTCCGATGGAGTACTTGGAGAGTGAGATGCTAAACCTTCCTGTACTTTCCAATGTTGCGTTGAGGGCACTGGCTATGCCAGTTACATCTACTGCTGTAGAGCGTTTATTTAGTCTGTACAGAAAAGTTCAAGATAAACTCTGAATGCGCCTTTCAGAGGACAGACTGGGGATGCTAAACATTTTGTACCACAACAAGGACATAACATGAAGTTTTGATGCATTTAGCGACACAGATATGAAAAAATTCCACAACTGAATCCAGCATAGATTGCACTTTTGGGAGGGGGAGCATGTGGTATTGTCTTTGTATAATAACTCTGTGTGTCTCTGTATGTTGTAGTGTCTCTGTGTATGTTGTAGTGTCTTTGTATAACTCTGTGTGTCTCCATATGTTTTTTACCATAAAGATAGATTTTAATCGAAATAAAGACCTTAAAATAAACATCGATTTTAGCCGTCAAAATTTGTTAAAAATAAAAATTGAAAACTGCCAAGCCTACTTATGATTTAGAATTAGTCAACAGACCAGAGCAAATATAGAAGGGGAAAACAGCACAAGTAAGGAGTCCATTTTTAGTTCCTGGAGAATTGGGGCATCATTTCAGACAGAAGAGAGCACCTCAGGAATGTGTTGCTCACAACAGAACAAGAATCTCAAACAAACACTGATACAGGTGAGCTAAAAAATTTATTCTTCCAACTTGAAAAGTAACGGATTGCTGAACTCAATAGATGTAATAAAACCACATTAGAAAAGTACATACAAAATGGCTGGTCACTGAGAGACCTCAGAGTAGATAAATTATTTGCTTGTGATTTTGAGGATGAGTTGTTAAAGGCAGACTGGGAAAAAGCATGTACAACCTGCACTAATGATTTTATGAAGGCTTTTGGTTAAAAAAGAGGAGGGAGACCTCTTAAAATGCAGGAGGAACTTAAAGCAGAACAAGAACAGTTAAAAAACTCCACTAGTAACAGAAAATTCAAAGAGTTAAACATTCAATATATGCAAAAATCGGACGAGTTTGAGACTGACTTATACAAATGGAAAATAAATAAATTACAAAGGGATTCAGAAGATTATGAAAAAGGTGAAGTGTTTAAATGGGAAAGAATAAATCAATCACATAATGCAGGTTGCTCAAGGAGCACGTCAAGAGGCTGGTACAAAAGAAGAACTAGATCTAAATCAAAACAGCAGAGTACTGATCAACAACAAAAACAAAAACCATTCCTTAAAAAATACAGTCACCATAAAATAGGGCTCTAATTTTGAAGCTACAAGTAGCCCAGAAACATCTATTCCAAAATATTTTTTTTAGAAAAACGAGTGGAGAACCCCAAAGCAACCAGCAAGGGCAAAAATGGTCAGTGTCAGTGGCTCAGTAGGTAGCACACTCGCCTCTGAGGCCGGGAGATCAGAGGGCTGTGGGTTCAGTTCCCACATCTGGCACTTGGGTTAATATCCCAATACTGACACTGTAGTGCAGCATGAGAGGAGTGCTGCACTTCTGAGGAGCCGTCTTTAGGATGAGATGTTAAACCGAGGTCCTATCTGCCTGGATTGGTGGTAGTCCAGGTGGATGTTAAAGATTCCATGGCACTTATCGAAAATGAGTAGGAGAATTTCCCTGGTGTCCTGGCCAAATTTTCCTCATTCACTAAAAATACCACCAACAGCTTAATGTGGTTCAAGGTCAGTTGGCATTCATCTATATCCCCCTCCCCAGGTCGTGCCTGAAAATAGGCAGAATTTGTCTAGTGCACTTACCCGGTCAACAAAAATGAAATAAATAAATAAAATAACCAACAAGCAGCAAAAAATCAAAAAGAAAAAAGACAAGGAGAGGCAGGAGATGCAGGGGCAAATCCAAATCCACAAAGAACACTGAGAATAAAACATGACAGTTACAAACCTCACTGTGGTAGAATGAACAGAGGCTGAGGAACAAGTATTATCCTGTGGGCTCTCCGTTATTCCAACACCCTCATCTGACCTTTTCAATATAAAAGTGGATGTGTATAAATGTATTAGATAAGTTAAAGTGCTTTTCTGGATCCAGAAAAAAAGCACCAGGTATGGGTTGGAAGATCATGGACACTGGATACTCCCAGAATGGAAATATCTTTCTGGATACTGAACTACTACAAACTTTATCAGAGGTGGCCACCAATGAAGGGGTTTTGGCAAGTGGAATGACACCGATCACTTAAAAGAACACATGCTATGGACCATAATATTGGTCTAATTGATAAAACAGACCTGGATGAACTCTTAGCACAGAATAATTTGATTGATGGCACATTAATTGAGTATGGGATTTATGTGCCTGACAGAAAAGGTAAATTTAAACTGAAATCTGCCTTCCGTCCACAGATTACTAACTCTTCTATTGCTGTATTTGAAAAATGATTGAAGGGTAGGAGACAGTGGGTGGTGGTAAATGGAGTTCAGTCTGAAGAAGGGAGGGTGACCAGTGTGGTGCCACAAGGATCAGTACTGGGACCAGTCTTCTCTAATGCTACTCCCGGTATAGAGGTCCATTGTTCCGGTAAGGGGGGGGGGGCTGCTGGAGGGCTGGTGGAGTGTCCAAAGAGCTCTGAGAGAGGGCGGGCATATGTAGTACTGTATATAATTGCAGCCAATCCTGCTGTAATTGAAGCTGCAGTTTTAACATCTCTACCTGCTCAACTTGCCACCAGTATTAACAACTCTGCCTGCTCAGCCTGTTAACTGTGAAAGCACCTGCAGTTGATTTGTGACTGTCTTGTACTGAATTGATGCTAGTTCTGCTGTGTGAGTACCAGCTAAATACACATGGGGCCTGATTCGCAAACAGTGCTTAGAGAGGTGCAATCTGTGTCAAAAAGCAGCTTGCACTAAAGCCCCTTATGCCAGGGACCCTGCACTAGATTCTGGTACAGAATGGGTCCCGGCGCCAAAGTCAGCACACTTGTGGCAACCCCTCCCATGTGGCAAACACCTGGCACATGAGAACAGTCTTCCACAAGTGCCTTGTGGCAAATGCAAGTGCCCCCCCATCCCTGACCCCCTACAGAAATGCACTGCCTTGGTGGTCTATAGTCCCCCCTCACCAAGCCCCACTGCAACCTGTATTAAAATTCATAAAATGCCTTCCCCCCATGCTACCCATCCCATGTAATATATCAAATGTACCCCTGATCCCCGATGCAGCCCACATCATATTTAATAACATCCCCCATCCCTGATGCTGCCCATTGTATGTAATATTTTATATGTATCCCCTTCCCCGATGCAGCCAGTATTATATTTAATACAAACCCCCCATCCCCAATACTGCCCATTGTATGTACAATATCAAATGTATCTCGCTGTCCATTCCCCGATGCTGCTCCAATAATAATTAATATCATGTCCCCCCTCATAATGGTATAGTGCTACTTTCACCCCAATAGTACTTCACCCCACTCCTCTTCCTTCCATCCCGGAAAATAGTGGTGCCGACAATACCACTCTCACATCCACATCTGGGTGCCAACTGAACTGTCAGTTCTGTGTACTGTACAGTGTAGATGGAACCTGACAGTTCAATTGGTGCCCAGATGTGGAGGTGAGAGGTGGGCTGTGCCAGGCACTAGCTGTTTTTCAGGATGGGAGGTGGGAGAAGGGGATGGATACTACCTGCTGGGATGGGGGCACTATAGCACCATGAGAGGGGACATGATATTAATTATTATTGGGGCAGCATTGGGGATCAGAGAGGGGGATACATTGAGAATAATGCACTGGACCACGTTTGGTACCTATGGAGCTGGCATGGCAGATCCTATTGGATTACATGTTGGCTGGTTTCCCCCTACTTATCCTGTTTTTTTCCCTTTTTGGCCACCTGAATCAGCAGCTATGTCCTGCAGTAGATTTATATTTTCAGACTGGGGTGTAGATTTAATGGTACCTCAGCTTTTTTGTGTTAGAAGTCTGGAGCACCCCCCCCCCCCAGCTTGATGGGAAGGGAGGAGGCTTCCCTATCATATTCTGGTGTGATCTGTTAAATTTATCTGTCAGGGACTAGGAAAGCTTGTTGTTAAATTTTGGCTGGTTCTTTATTCATGTTAGTGTTTTGAGGACTAGGGGAGGGAGGGGAGTGGCCAGAGGTATGGGTGAGAAACTAAGTTGGTTAGGAGCCTCATGCACCGAAGCATTGGGGGTAGAGGGGATGCAAGATGAGTTTAGTAAAGAGGTAGTTAAATCATTATTGATACAGCTTTGGTTTGGTGTTTTTTGGTCAGGTGTTGAGAGTTTTGGGGCTGTTTTTAATGTGAAAGGGAAGGGGATTTATTTGAATTTAACGGGGGAAGGGGGGGATACCACCAGAGGCGACTCTACCTTGTCCTTGTATGGTTCCTATGTGGTATGATAGGCAGAATGCAACCTATTAGTTTATTTCTGAGGTATGCAAATATACAGAATGACAGGCTATAACTTTTGTTCCTGGAATGTGAAAGGCACACAATCTCCAACCAAACATGCTAAGATACTCCTACATTTAAATAAGCTACAAACTAGGAGAATGTCTTAAAGAAAAGATGCAATATCTGGCACATGGTAAAACCAAATGGCTGGGGGAATGTTAAAATTATTTTGCAAAATGTAAACTTGGAATATATGATGAATTGGGTTGAAAATGGAATATGCCTTAACAAGGCTTATTCAAAAACTATAATAAGCACTATAAAAGAAAGATCATGAAAAATGGATTTAGAAACAATAAACAATCAAAAGTGGCCATTTGACTTACCAATAATATGAGAGAGCACAACTTAAAACCTTATTTAGATATAGTTAAGAATCCTGAACTTAGAAATGTAATTGCTCAATTTAGGTTTGAAGTCTTTCCGAGTAATGTCATTGAAGCAAGGTATAATAAAGTGGAAAACAATTCCTGTAATTGTTATTGCCACTTACATGAACTGGAGGATTTGAAACATATAGTATTGAGATGCCCATGGTATGAACACCTTCATAGTAAAAGATTAGGTAAATATATTGGTTCCTTTTTTATGCCTAACAAATATATATTCGATCTTCTGTTTAACTCAGAAAACTCTGAAATGCTAAATGAACTGACTATGTTCCTTATTGAGGTTAAAAAGCTGAGATGTAAGTGTATTCAAGGATTTATTATGCAATAAGATATAATAGTGTGACTTTAAGTTTGGACCTAGTCGATAAAAGCAGGAAATGTTTGGGATATGTGGTATAAGTTTTTATAAATGTTTGAAATATGTGTTACATGTATGTATGTAATTTATTGACTGTCTTATTTGTATTGTAATGGCAAAATGCCGAACAAATAAATTATTACTTACTTAAATAAACTACAAACTGACATTGCCTTCCTGCAGGAGACCCATCTACCACCCTCCCAGGTTCTTCTTCTTAGGAGATCCTGGGTGGGGCACATTTTTGGAGCGGGTATTGACTCCCGCATGAGAGGGGTGGCTATTTTAGTAGCTCAGAGACTCCCATTTTGCCTTCTCCAAGAAATAGCAGATCCCCAGGGATGTTTTGTCCTTGCCAGAGTCCTTTTAGGCCACCTAGAAGTGGTTTTGGGAGCGATATATGGCCCTAACATTGATGAACCTGGGTTTTTTACAGGTCGTATGTCCATTTTGTCCTGCTGGTGCTCCTTACCAATGATTCTCAGGGGTGACTGCAATTTAGTTTAATGTAGTGCCCTAGATAAATCTGGACACACTCAACAGGCTCTTTCACCTGGTCAGCTGGCTCTCCTGGAATTTATGAGATCAACTGCTTTGGTGGATCCCTGGTGAACTCTCAACCAGTCCAAGAGACAGTATTCT
This sequence comes from Neoceratodus forsteri, assembly GCA_016271365.2. Classification (NCBI taxonomy): domain Eukaryota; kingdom Metazoa; phylum Chordata; order Ceratodontiformes; family Ceratodontidae; genus Neoceratodus; species Neoceratodus forsteri. The sequence continues at coordinate 835,065,737 of CM028130.1, read as the reverse complement.
TTTCACTCCCTCCCACACATCTCTTTCTCAAGAATTAATTATTTTTTATTGGGCTCTCAATATCTCTCTGGAATAGCCATGTGTTACTACTCAGATAAAGTTATCTCTGACCACCATCCTGTTTTTCTCCAACAGAACTTAACACCCTCCCTAGCTAGGGATAGGATGTGGATTATGAATAATTAAGTGCATAAAATAGAGAAGTTGTTGATGCACCTGCAATCATTCATTGCAAATTGTATGACCCTCAATTCGCCCTTGACACCCAAGCTGGAGTTCCTGTCGGGTGTCTTAAAATGTGCTCTTTGGGGAGAGGTTATCCGGATATCCGCCAGATGCAAAAGCCAAAATATGGCATTCCTAGCCTCCCTGATCTCTCAAATTGGGCAGCTAGAGGAACATATATCATCCTCCTCCCATCAGTTCGACTGAGAACTTTTAGAACACCTTCAATTTCAGTATAATAATTTATTAGGGAGAAAAGGCGGAGCATATGATTTTACGATCAAAAGTAAAATATTTCGATCAGGGGGAAAAGGCTGTGAAATTACTGGCTCTTTGTTTCAAGTCACAGGTCACAGATAAAATTATTCCTTTGATATGTAGTAACTCCAGTCATCTTTTGACTTCCTCTCATGACATAGTTGAGGCCTTTAGAGAGTTTTACCAACTGTATGCCTCCCCCTTTTAATCAGGCCAAGTTTGATTCTTTTTTCGAGGACCTCCCACTAACCCCACTGACTGAGCCCCAACTTTTCTAGGAGCCCCCCTTGACCCTTTCAGAAGTCTCACAGGTGATCGATGCCCTTGCTGCCGACAAGGCTCCTGGTCCAGACAATTTTACCACAAATTTTTACAAAGCATTAAAGGAGCAGATAGCACCTATTCTTTTATATACTTATAATTATCTCTTCAATAAGGGCATACCTTATCATTCACTAAATATTGCATCTATTGTGGTGATTCCAAAGACAGATCGGGATCCATTATTGGTTACTAATTATAGACCAATATCACTCATTAATGTACAGTAGATTTAAAGATTCTCTCGATGGTTCTGGCGGGTATGTTGGGTCTTGTCTGGGATTCGTTAATTAGTTGGGAGCAGGTGGGGTTTGTCAAGGGGAGGCTGTCAGCTGACCACCTTCTAAAGGTTTTTTGTATCTTCTCTCAGCATCCAGGCATCTCCCCACTTCTGCAGATCTAGTATCCCTGGATGCTGAGAAGGCTTTTGATAGAATGTCATGGGATTATTTGTTTACCCTTCTCCCTAAATATGGCATCCCCAAATAATTTATACAGTGGGTTAAAGTGTTATATTCATTCCCAACTGCACAGGTACTGTTGAATGGTATGTTGTCTCTGCCTTTTTCCCTGTGTCAAGGTACCAGGCAGGGTTGCCCTTTATCTCCCATTCTATTTAATTTATTTTTAGAGCTCCTCATCCAAAAGCTGAACTCTTCTCCACAGGTTACTGGCATTTCAATCCACGGCATCGAATATAAATTATCTATACATGCTGATGATATCCTGCTTCATCTTTCCTCACTGGCTCCTTCTCTTCCCCCCAGCATTACAGATCATTTCCCAGTTTGGTTCTATATCTAATTATAAGCTTAACCTTAATAAAATGGAAATAATGCCCCTTAATAGCAAAACCTTCAAAGTGGATGTTGAACATCTCAGCCTGACCTGGATAAAGGATAAGCTGAACTATTTAAGTATTTTTCTTAGTACCTCAATTAACAAGTTTAAGCAGTATAATTTAGATGCCATTATTTCTCGTATTAAAGTAGATTTAGAGTGTTGGTCACTTTTACCCTTTTCCCTTTGGGGCCAGTAGAATATCATTAAGATGAATGTTTTACCCCAAATATTGTACCCACTGCAGATGTATTATTGGTCTCTTCCACAATCTTGGTTCACCCAGGTACACAGACTCCTTGCTTGCTTCTTATGGCATGGCAAGGTGGCTCATGGGGCACTCTCAAAGTTGATAAGGGCTAAACAGGATGGTGGGTTGCAGGTCCCTAATTTTTATATGCACTATCTGGTTGAACATCTTAATAGGCTTTCTTATTGGTTACAATTAACAAGAGACCGAGCATATACCCCACAATGGGTAGATATTGAGTGCTCCCTCTGTTCACTCCATGGGATAGACCCTAGGGTGCTTCCCTTTTTGCCTAGGAAGAAGCTTCCTCTTCCATTACTGGATACTCCTCTTGAGGTGTCTCTTCAGAGCCATTCACAACTGTGTGCTTTTTTGAAAATTTGCCCAGACAGAGACATTATTCAGCCTCTTGTCGGCAATCCCAATTTCCGTATTGCTGGACAAATGCTTTCCAGGCAGTGTTGGCCCAACATAGGAATAGATACAGTGCAGGATATAATATTAAATGGCAAATTACTCTCTTTTCAGGAAGTCAGAGCCCTATTTCATTGGCTGGTTTCAGTTTGTTTTGAATATTTCCAAATAACTCATATGCTTATGCAATTTTTTGGTATGGACTCATGGCAGAGTCCCTTGGGCTCAGTAGTGTTGCCCTTATTTTCTTCTGCCCCTCCCTCTCATCTGATGTCTTATTTCTACCGCTCTTTGCAAGTACTTCTGGTTGTCAATGAGGTCTCCCGGGTATATGGTTGGGACCTGACTCTCCTACCCCCACATCTACCAAGAATTGGCCTCTTATCTGGAAACAATTGTACCAATATATAAAATGGAATCAATATCATCTCATGCAATTCCAAATTGTCTATAATCTTTACTATACCCAGTGAGGCTGTGCAGGATGGGTCATCTTCCAAGCAACCTTTGCTCCAGATGTGATCGAGAGCCTGGTTCTTTATACCTTAGCCTCTGGACCTGCCAAAAAGTCACTCCCTTTTGGGACTCAATTTGAACCCAGCTGGACCCACTTCTGGGGTTTTCAAATGCTTTTCTTCCTGAAGTATGTATACTAGGGGACTTCTCAGAATCCCTTGCTGGCAATCAGAAGGCTCACATGGCCCTGATCTCAACATGTTCAAAGAAGGTTATCCTTCGTCATTGGTTGGATCAGGATACACCTCATGTCCTACAGTGGTATAGGGAAATTTTGTTTGCTTTGCAAGCTGAACATATGGTAGCAAATATATCAGACAAATTAACTAGATTTAAGAAGATCTGGGAGCCCGTGCAAACTTTGCTGATGATTTAAAGACATGGAGTATATTCAGTTTCTCTCTTACCTTCTCTCTTCAGCTTTTGTTGTGCCTTACAGTCTTCATATTTTTTGTCTCCTATGAGTAACATTCTGCACCATTGTAGGCCAATAGTTGTGACCCTTAAGAGGTTGTTTGGAACCTATTGGGGTCAGGTGTTCTCTCCAGTGGTTAGGGGGCAAGGTGGGATGGGGAGGGGGGAGGTAGGGGTGGGTATAGTTTTAGTAAGGGTAGTATTGTTATTAACTGGTTCACAGGAAAAAGATAGCCACTATCCAATCTACTTGCAGACTACCCTTCTTTGTAAAGTTTGGAATATTTAGTTTGGTTAACAACAGTGTAATGTGTTCTTCATACATTGATGTTTAATGTCTATCATACTTGTATTGATGGCAGTACTTGTAATGTCTGCATTACTGTTTTACCTAAATAAAGTATACTGAATATGAAAAAAAAAATTCCTGGACAACCATATCTAACCTCAGCTTGTTCCCACGATATCTCTCTTTGCAATACAGCAGGCATACAATAGAGTGCTAAACAGATCCCTACTAAAGTTATTGCAGATTCAAACCTATTTCCCATCTACCCCATATTATCTGATGTTTCCAAGATACAAGTCCCAAGACAAATGAAAAGGGATACCCATAACCTCCCTGATGAACCGAGAAACCCCAAATTAAAAGGAAATCAGGCAATAAATTACAAGATAAATATTAATTGTACCTGCCAATTATACAGCAAAGTAAATGAAGCAAAGTTAAAATACAAAATGAAATAAAATATATATAGCCTCCTGGCCTAAGCCTCCCCACATGAGCCTGCCACTAGAGGTGCATGCCACTCTTGCGTGCCACGTGGGCAGTAGCTCTGCTGGCAGTCACATAGAGCAGCTGCACTTATATACAGCACTACAGGGCCCCGCCACCTTTTATAAAAAAAAAAAAAAAAAAAGGAAAAAGGTCCCATCATCTCTGGACTACAAAACCAGTTATCTAAGTCCAACAACAAAGTCATTCCACCTCAGAACCTTTCCACTTGCAAAGCACAAGATAACAAGAACCTGTGACTATAGGCCTGAGTTCATGTGTCCTTGAATAAATTGGGTAAGAGCTTTCTGAGTTCCTTCATGGCACTGTCCACATTATCATATGAGTGCCACTTATCCTGCAAATGTACCTGGAGCCATGCAGGGTATTGCATCCTGAACCTTATTCCTGAAGCAATAATTTTGGTCACCACCGGGTGGAAAGTGGCCCGCTTCTGTCGAGTCCCTGCTGGCAAATCCTGTGTTAGGCAAAGTTTATGGCCTTCCCACAGTATATCCTTTAAGTCCCTGGTCTTCTGTAAGATATACTGCTTATCAAGAAAATGTAGTAGTTTCAGCATGAATGGGCATGGGGGGAGCCAGCCAGTGGTTTTGAGTGTAAAGACCGATGGGCCCATTCCACAATGTGGAACAGGGGAGGTACCCAAAGACTGGAGGACAGCAGATGTAGTCCCCTTATACAAAAGCGGGAACAAAGAGGAAGCAGGGAACTACAGACCAGTCAGCCTCACCTCAGTAGTGGGGAAGATCATGGAAGCACTACTGAAAGAGAGATTGGTGGAACATCTGGTTGTCAAAGGACTACAGGACCCAAGGCAGCATGGTTTCACCAGGGGAGGTCATGTCAGACCAACCTGTTGGAATTTTTGACTGGGTGACTAGGAGGTGGATCAGGGAGGGCAGTGGACATGGCCTATCTGGACTTCAGCAAGGCCTTTGACACTGTGCCACATAGAAGACTACTACACAAACTGGGGAATATGGGTGTGGGCAGGACAGTAGTGTGGTGGGTAGGTAACTGGCTGGGTGGCAGGACACAGAGGGTGGTGGTAAATGGCTGTCACTCCACAGAGGAAGATTGACCAGTGGGGTACCACAGGGATCAGTGCTGGGACCGGTCCTATTCAACATCTTCATCAGTGACATTCACTGGGACCTAGAAGGCAGAATTTCACTGTTTGCTGATGACACAAAGCTCTGTAACAGAGTAGACACACCAGAGGGTGTAGACAGAATGAGAAGGGGCCTGCAGAAACTTGAAGAATGGTCAGGGTTTGGCAGTTGAAATTCAATGCAAAGAAGTGCAAGATAATGCATATAGGGCACAAAACCCTGGCACAATATATCAATTGGGGATGAGGATATAGCATGCACCAAACAGGAAAGGGATCTTGGGGTTATCATCTCTGATGACCTCAAGGTAGGGAAACAGTGTGACAAGGCAGCAGGTAAAGCAAATAGGATGCTGGGATGTATAGGCAGGGGCATCACCAGCAGGAAAAGGGAGGTCATAATTCCACTATACAAGACACTAGTGAGGCCCCACCTGGAGTACAGTGTACAGTTCTGGAGACCATACCTACGTAAGGACATAGACAGGGTAGAGAAGGTTCAGAGGAGGGCAACAAAGATGGTGCATGGATTGCATCACAAGTCCTATGAAGACAGGTTGAAGGAACTGAACATGTACTCCCTGGAGGAGAGGAGGGAGAGAGGGATATGATAGAGACATACAAGTATCTCACAGGGAGGAACAGGGTGCAGGAATACACTATTTTTAAGTGAAAAAGATGTACCACAACTAGAGGGCATGGGATGAAGTTGGAGGGAGGATGATTCAGAGGAAACATGAGGAAGAATTTCTTCACAGAATGGGTGGTGGACAAGTGGAACACCCTGCCAGAGGAAGTGATGGGGGCTGAAACAATCACAGGATTTAAGAATGCATGGGATAGACATAAAGGAATTCTGGAGGTCAGGGGTAAGGGGCAACAGACTTCTAGGAAAACATAAAGTGAACTTACAAGCTCAAATGGGCAGACTGGGTGGGCCATAGGCCCTTATCTGCCGACACTGTCTATGTATCTATGTATCTATGTAATGTAAGCTGGGCCATTGTGAGAGGGGCCAGCCACTTGCTCAAGAAATTTTGGTGCAAACAGTAAAGGTGTAGCCCCTTCCTCTCCTTCAGGTAGCTCAAAGATAATTAAATTGTTCTTCCAGCTGTGCCCCTCCAATTCTTCTAGCTTCTCTTCCAGTTTAGCGAGTTTGTGTCTCATATTCGAGTTATTAGACTCCACTTGGTCCCTCCAGGTCTCCAAGGAAAATGCCCAAGCTTCCACGTCCCCCATCCTTCTGCCAACATCTTCCAGGTCTGTACAAACACTTTTAATTTCAGTGGTGAGTTCTTGTATTGCAGAGGTACATGGCTCCAAAGCCTGTAGGAGCCAGTCTTTTTGTCAGGAAAAGCTCCATGGTAGTGGGTAGCCCGAACCCGATGCTTGGGCATTCGGTCTCTTAGCCTGTTTATCAGGCATCTGTGGTGGAGTGTGCCTGGGTGCAGGCTGATGCATCTCCACTTTGGACATGATGCCAAAACCAGCCAAAATGGAAGCCCTGGTAAGTTTCTGCAATCTGCTTCTCAGCTAAAGCATGTTGTTGTGCCATTAAAAGGACTTTAAACTAAAAAAAATATTATATTTATGCCACGAGGGACCAGAGTGCCGGAGGAGAGCTGCTAGCAGGATTAGAGCATCACGTGACTCCCCGGATGTCTGGGAAATTGAAGTGGCCTATATTGGCTTACCTCACGTCAGTTCATGCCTTTTACTTTGAATAGGGATTTAATTACATTAGCGTTTATTCGACATACCAGAATAGGATTCTCCCTAGTTAGAACAAGCACAAAAAGTTTGGTAGGGAATGTATTCTCAACTTTATCACAACAAAGGAATTTGGATCATAAAAACACATGTAAAATCGATTATAACCTTGTTTCTATTGTTATGTGGAGATGTACACTTAAATCCTGGTCCAATTGATACAGATTTTTTGAATATGGATGTTTTGAAAGGCAGGGAGTTTACAATAGCCAATTTTAATGTAAGACGTTTAAAGAATAAGATAGATGATTTAAGAATAGAGCTGGGTGAATTTTTTCTTCTGCTTGCAGAATTCTGCCGAAATGCTGATTTCGCTTCCTTGAAATTTCATGGAATTTTACCAAAATTGTGATTTGTTATTTCCATCTAATTTTAAAAGCATTTGTCTGATTTTCATCAAATTTGGAATGTAGTATGTCCCAATACCCATACAGATGTGTGCCAAGATTCAGATCTTTATTGTTAAAAGTGACTGCGTTATAAGCCTCCAAACATTCAGACATTTTAAAATTAATGTTAACAACTACATAAACTAAAAGCATTTCTGCAAATTGCCTCAAGTTTAGTATGGTAACATTACCCATGCCCATATACATATGTGCCAAGTTTTATATCTCTAGCTTTAAAGGTGATTGAGATATAAGCCTCCGAACTTTCAGAAATGTTACAATTACATTTTACAATTACATAAACTGTTGAATTTTAAGCTCCTATAAGTTTAAAGCAAGAGAACAGAATATCACCAATGGTGTTAGGTTCATTGACCCTAAATATTAGTCTTTAAGGTAACCACCATGGTCCAGCATCAGAACGCCATGCTGCCATGCTGATGACTCGGGTTTGGAAGTGAGCCACTGGAAGTTGTGTTGGGAGGCAGGTCATAGCTAAACCTTACTATCTCAATTTTGCAGTTTCCATGAATCTTTCAAGAAAGTATGCTTCCAAGTTGTCAGGTTTCTAGCTCCAAAGGTGGCTAAGTTCTAAGCACAGAAATATTTTCAGAAATGTTCACATGAATATTAAATTGCTAGCATTTGAGCCACTGTAGCTTGCATACTCTTCATCCACATGTCATGAAACTCAGAACAGTTTTAGGGATTGTCCCAGACAATTTGTGTTCAAATTCCAGATGCATAGCTTTAACATAAACTGAGTTATGGCCAATTAAAGACTTTCAAAAAATCTCCAAACATTTTTACAAAATTTCATGAAAATTCATGGAATTTCATGAAAATTCTGTGAATTCAGAATTTACTAATTTCACCCTCCTCTATTTAAGAGAATGGGCACTCGAATATAAGTCAGATGTTCTTATACTCACAGAGACTTGACTAAATGATAAGATTACAGAAATGCATATCAGCATACCAGGTTTTTAAATGTGGAGAAAAGGCAGGAATAAGAAGGGTGAGGGTTTGCTTATTTAAGGAAAACAACAGCTGGAGGCCAATGAAATAGATTTAAATATCAATTTGGAATCAACTGAAATTTTGCCACTTGAAATAAAAATCCCTTTTGCTCAACCAGTCCTGCTATTGGCAATTTATAGACCTCCAAAGAGCAAAACAGATAGTTTGAATCTATTACATGATTTTTTGGTGCAGTACAAAGAGACCCATGAGTTAATGAATTTAATGTCATTTGGGAGCAAATCAGGATAGAACATGAGCTAGATGATTTAAGCACTATTTTGGGGCTGACCCATTTAATCAAAGGAAACACTAAATTGAATCCTAGGATTGTTCAGCCTCAACAAGATTAGATTTAATCTTCACTACTAAGAGTGATAATTATAAACTCAGTGGAGTATTAGTGGGTAGCTTTAGTGACCACCAGGGTTTTGTTTAGGTGAGAAGTAGGGACAAAAGTATAGGGATGACTAAGATAAAATATAGAAGGGTGTTTAAAGGATTTGATTATACAGTATGTCCTTCATGTAAGATGTAGAAGCTATTAACCGGGAGAGAATTGAATTTATTCCCACTGTACATGAAGCCTGGACTTATTTTAAAACAAGAGTTTTTAAATGTGTGTGAGTATCATGCTTCAATAAAGAAACAATATGTTAAAATTAACAATGCACCATGGTATACAGGAAGTTTACGTCAAATAAAAAGACAAAGAAACAAATTGTGGAAGAGGGTAAACAAATTAATTTACACAGGGACTGGACATTGTTTAGGGAATGTAGAAATAGATAACTGAAAGATGTTAGGAATGCTAAAACCTTATATTATGCAGAAGTATTTAATAATACACAATTATTGAATCCTAGGAGCTTTTGGAGGCTCATTCATACATTATATAAATCTGCAGTGGGTGAGCTTCCTAGCAGTTTTTAGGGTACAAGGGGAAAATCTAGTTATTAGATATAAAGTAGCTGACAGCTTTAACAACATATTAATGAATATGGGTACTGACACTGGTAAAGCTGCCATTTTAACAAATCAGTTTCATTCGGTTCTTCCCTGGACAATGCAAGATAGTCCGAAAGGGTTATTTAAGTTTTGAGATATAACAGAGGTAATGATGGGGTGGGCAGAATGAGAAGAGAGCTGGATAAACTAGCAAACTGGTCAGAAGAGTGGCAACTGGGGTTTAATGCAAAGAAGTACAAGATCATGCACATAGGGAAGAGAAATCCTGAAGACACCTATAGGCTGGGAAGGGAGTTGCTGGCAATCACAAGGGAAGAAAGAGACTTGGGCATCATCATCACTGATGACCTGAAATCATCCAAGCAGGCCACTAAAGCAGTAGGTGAAGCTAGGGGATGTTAGGGTGTATTAGTAGGTCACAAGTCGGAAGAGGGAGGTAATAATCCTCTTACAAGACACTGGTTAGGTTTCATCTGAGTACTGCTTGCAGTACTGGAGGCCACACCTTCATAAGGACATTAACCAATTTGAGGCAGTCCAGAGAAGGGCAACCAAAATAGTGCAGGAACTGCATCAGAAAACATATGAGGACAGATTAACTGAGCTCAATAAGTATACCCTAGAGCAAAGGAGGGAAATAGGTGATATGATCGAAACATTCAAACACCTTAAGGGCATTAACAAGGTGAAAGAGTCTAACATGTTTCAATATAAGAAAAATAGCAGGATAAGAGGACACAACATGAGATTAGAGGGAGGCCAATTAAGGGGTAATGTGAGGAAGTTCTTTTTCACAGAAAAGGTGGTGGATGCATGGAATGGCCTACCTCAGGAAGTGGTGGATGTGAATACAGTGCAGGGCTTCAAACAGGCATGGGATAGGCATAAGGGAGCAATATGGACAAGTATGAATAGATAGGCCAGTAACAGAGCAAAGGCCAATGGCACATTTATAAGGCAGAAAAAGAAATGGGCAGACTGGATGGGTCTTGCTGTCCTTATCTGCCATCAGCTTCTATGTTTCTATGTAATGGTGGAATTGTTAAAAATACATGAAACCAAAACAATAGGACTGGACAACATATCCAGTAAACTATTAAAATACGCAACACCAGCCATAGCAAGACCACTTTCCTCCATCTTGAATTTGTCTTTAAAAACAGGAGTATTTCCTATTAAATGGGAAAATTACATTTCCAGTTAGAGACCTATCGCATTTCTTCCAGTAATTTCAAAGATATTTGAAAGAGTGGTCACAATACAGTTGAAGGATTTTCTGAATGAGCACAATCTCATTGATCCAGACCAATCAGGTTTTAGGGATAAACACAGTACCCAAACAACTTTACTAAAAGTAGTTGAAGATATACAGCAAGCTTTTGAAGCCAAATTGAAGACTGGTGCACTATTTGTCAATTTATAAAAGGCCTTTGATACATTAGATGAAAGAATATTGTTAAAGAACTTATCAAATATGTGTACAGTATTTCTACTGAGATTGTAAACTGGTTCCAGAGTTACTTAATTGGAAGGATGCCACTAGTGCCGTGGGTCATTATCAAGCTGAATTGAAGGAAATAATATCGGGGTCCCACAGGGAACCATATTGGGCCCAATTCTTTTCAGTCTTTAAATGAATTACTTCATTGTTACAAGCCCTGATACCCAGATACATTTATATGTGGATGATACTGTGATTTATACCAGTTGAAAGTGTATTCAATACAAAGAAACCACACTTCAGGATGTCTTTAATATCCTGCAGCTGTTTTTTTTATGTTTTTGTTTTTGAAATTCAAGCTGGTTTTGAACACAGATAAATCAAAAGTGATGTTGTCTGGGCAGAAGAACAATGACAGTGGTTATGGGCAGTTTTTGGAAATAGTTTCAATGGATGGAACCATTTGGCAACAGAAATGTACAAATACTTAGGAATCTGGATCGACAATCAATGCAAATGGAATATCCATATACTTTGTTTTACAAAATCCATATATTTTTTTTTACAAAAAATTAGGGCAAAACCTGGGAATGTTGTATAAAGTAAGAAATTAGCTGTGATTATATTCTAGACTGAAAGCAGTTAATCATATGACTGTCCCTATTATAGACTATGGGGATATGTGTGTGTGTGTGTGTGTGTGGGCTTGGCGATGGACTTTGCATGGCTGGATGTAATATATAATCACCTTACTAGGTTCGTCCTCGATGCTCCTGGGTATACACATCATTGTAAATTATACATGGAACTAATATGGTTACATTTAGATCAAAGAAGACAATAATATACAGTAAATCTGATGCTTAAATGTTACAAAAAACAGCTCCCAGGTTATATTTATGAGAACATGAAAGTATCTAAAGTAAAGTTAAGGACAGAAAACAGTGCTGAATTTGAGATATTTTTCAGGAAATCTAAAATAGGATGCTCATCTTTCTATTATCGGGGATCTCAGACTTGGAATAGTTTACCAACATTTTTGGGAGTACAAAATAAACATGTGGGTTGTAATAAAATCAAAGATTAGTTTGTAAAACAAGCCTCACTGCCAAGGTCATGTTGTTTTGAAACTTGAAAATGGCTAGTTGTCTCATGGTTCAGAACAATTCTGATGTATCTTCTCTTCCAGGTTGAAATTTATTCTACCATGTATGCTTAGTATATTATAATGCAGTATAATATATTTTATGTTGATGTTATGATGTTTTTTTTATCCTAATGTAACCAGTTTTTTTTTAGAGATAAGGTATCCCTTGTAAATGAGCGTAAACTCAATAGGAAGCACTCTACCTTGTTCATGTTTCTTCATGAATAAAATATTACTACTACTACTACTTTTTAATGACATTGCACAGGGACTAGAAAAGAAGGTATGCCTTTTTGCTGATGACACTAGGATCTGCAATAGGGTTTTCAATTCAAATTTATTTATATGTGGTGCCCTTCTTCAGAGGCCCAGGGCACCATTACAGTAAAATTGCATGAAACATAAATACATCTAACAACACAGTAATACATTATAAAATGATCGCTATAAAACCAAAACCAATATAAACATACCCAGTAAAACAAATCCATTAAAAACAGCAGAGTTAAACTCAAATTAAAAGTCTGTGAAAGATGTGCTGGAAAAATATAGCAGTCAATTAAAAGCTTGTTGAAAAAGAAAAGTGTTAAGCCCCTTCTTAAAAACCTTCACTGAGGGAACTTCCTCAGGGACCTGGGCAAGGAATTCCAGAACACTAGACCCACCATTTTGAAGGCCCAATCACCCGAGTGAGGATTTTAACCTCTCCCTCGTGACCATCAGGAGGCCCTCCTCAGAGTACAGAGTGCCTGAACTGGGGTATACCAATGCAGGAGCTCACTCAGGTAGGCTGGGTCCAGTCCGTGCAGGCCTTTATAGGTTAACAAACCTAATTTAAACAAGATATGCCACTTCACCCGGCAGCTAGTGCAGATCACTTGGGGAGGTGAGGGTGGAAAAAATCAAGAGGGATCTAAGAAAGCTTGAGGAGTGGTCGAAAGTGTGGCAACTAAATTTCAATGTGAAGAAGTGCAAAATCATGCACTGGGGATGCAGGGACATGGGGGTGAAGTATAAAATGGGGGGAATGGTACTGGCAACCACCAAACAGGAAAGAGTCCTGGGAGTAATCATATCTGATTAGCTAAAAGTGGCCAAACAGTGTGACAAGGCAGTGGGGAAAGCCAGTGAAATGCTAGGGTGCATAGGGAGGGGTATCACCAGAAGAAAGTGGGAGGTGGTGATACCGTTGCATAAATTACTTGTAAGGCCTCACGTAGAGTACTGTGTCCAGTTCTGGATGTCACATCTCAGGAAGGACATAGATAGAGCTGAAGAGGTCCAGAGGACAGCAACTAAAATGTTGCAGGGTTTGCATCAAAAGACCTATGAAGTGAGACTAAAGGACCTCAACATGTATGCCCTGGAGAAAAGGATAGAGAGAGGGGATATGATAGAGACTTTCAAATACCTCAAGAGTATAAATAAGGTTCAAGAAGGAAGCCTTTTCAGAGTAAAAGATGCTTAAGAACAAGGGTTCATGCTATGAAGCTGGAGGAGGTAGACCAGGGGAGATGTAAGGAAATACTTCTTCACAGAAAGAGTGGTAGATGCCTGGAACAACCTCCCAGTGGAGGTAGTGGGGCATAAACTGTAATGGGATACAAGAAGACATGGGATTGGCAAAAGGGAACCTTAGTGGTAGGAAAAGGGGAGGTAAAAACGGAGATCAAGTAGGGCCTGTGCTATTACAGTAGGTAGGGAAAATGGGCAGACTAGATGGACCAAGTTGTCTTTATCCACCCTCAAACTCTATGTTTCTATGTTTCTAGCAGAGATAGATCGATTATATAAAAATGTTCATGTTACCAAATTTGGCGACCTCCCATTGTCAGAAAGGGAAGCATTAGAACAATTGCTTAAACTTCAAAATGTGGTAATTAAACCCTGTGACAAAGGACATAACATTGTGTTAATTGAAGAGATATATGTGCAGTGGTAAATGAGCTACTACAGGTAGAAAACAATTATGAAAAGCTTCCAGGTGATCCCACTACCACATACCAAACTGAATTGTATAATCTGACTGAGAATGCTCTAGAAGAGAAATGGATTTCAGGGAAGGAAGTAGGATTCTTGAAAGTAGAGTCTCCAATAATTCCCACTTTTTTCATACTTCCTAAAATCCATAAAGATCCCCCCCCCATATGACCTATAGTCTCTGGTGTGGGACCACTGACACAGAAACTTTCTGAATTTGGCGAAGCTCAGGTGGAATTGTTAAAAGCCCCTTTGAGCCTATCAGAAGTTTGCAACACAACAGATTCTCTAGCCCCTGACAAGGTTCCCATTCTGAATGTTTTTTCTTTGAATTTTTATAAAAAGTTTAAAGAGTTGTTAGCGCCGTATCTGCTCAACATGTTCCAGTATGTTTTTACTCAGAGCCTTTCTGACTACTTCCTTACAGCTGCCACCACTGTCGTTCTTCTCAAGCCCATCCGGGATCCCTTACTGATCTCCAGCCATAGACCTATCTCCCTGATCAATGTGGATTTCAATATTTTCGGGGTGGGGGGGGGGTGCAACCGCTCTGGCTCATAAAAAAGCCATACACAAAAAGTCCATTGCATATACTGTAGTTCCTAAGAACGCAACAAATTGTGAGAAATAATACAAGTAAAATAATAATAGTATATATTTATTGTCGAAGATCTTACTATATTAAAAATCTGTTTTACAGTTTAAACAACCATCACTAATGACCTGTTAAGAGAAGCTGGAGCTCTGACATAAGTAAGCTTTTGCATTCTTAGCAGGTAGCACACTATAGTGCTGCACGCAGGATTAAATAATAGAGGTTTGCTGAGTACACATGGAAATGTTTTTTTAAAGAGAACAGTGGTTGATAAACTGAGAAATGAGCACTTTTTAACACTGTGATAAGACAGGTTATGAATGTTATGTTTACACATACAGGAACTTTCCTTGACATATGCTGTATAAACACAGTCATTATGTAAATATCTGTTATTGTTCAGAGCTGTGCAGGGTTAAGAAAAAAATAATGCTTGGGATAACATGTTTTTGAGAAGGCAGCACTTGAAATCAATACTAAATATTTGATAGATGTTTTTTCTAGTCGTGAATAATTTTCACTATGAATTTAAAGAGGCAGTAACACATGAAATGATTATGTGAACTGATGATATAATTGAAAATGGTTCAGTGATGTTGAAATTGTTTTATATAAGGTGACTCTTACAAAACAGCAAAGATCTGTGGCAGACAAGAGGAAGTTGGAGCACAGTAACAAAGCAGGTAGCCATTTTTGGCATATTTAACTACTAGTAATGGCTGGCACTTTCCCAGATATCCAAGTTACCAACCTAGCTTATGAAATACATGTTTCAGATTATCATTGGGTGATGCTTTATTTTGAATCTTCAATAATGTGGATAATTATTAAAAATATAAATATTATTTCATAGAAAATATAGAAAATGGTATAAATACTAAAAATATGTTTATTACTTGTTTAACAGTCACCCAGAAGAAGCCACTGTTTGGCAAAACATTGGGGCAAACTGAATACCTGTATTTGAATAAAGAATACAAGAAACTATAACCAACAATTGACTTTTTGTGTATGGCTTTTTCCTGAGCCAGAGTGGTTGCAACCCCCTCCTTTGAAGCAATTATGCACTACTAGTAACCAAGCTCCACACCAGAGAACCCTTTATGAACAAACAAGATTACCCCTGGGAACCCTCCTTTTCTTCGATTTGAAGATCTTGGCAAACATTTTGGCCACTAGGCTTAATTCAATCTGGGACTGTCTCCTCAGCAGGGAGCAGGTGGCATTTGCTCCTGGTAGATTGTCTGCGGACCATTTTAGGAACTTTTGCATCTTATCTCCGTGTCCAGGGACTCCCCCACTCCATTGGTTCTGGCCTCCCTGGACATGGAGAAAGCCTTTGATAGAGTCTCCTGGGAATATTTGTTCCACCTGCTCCCCAGATATGGCGACCCTTCTGAGTTTGTTCATTGGCTTTGAGTGCTCTACACTCGCCCGTCTGCATGCATTCTATGTAATGGGGTCTTATCCGACTCCTTTCCCTTACAACAAGGTACACAGCAGGGCTGCCTGCTCTCCGCATTATTATTTAATTTATATCTTGAACCCCTGATAAGAAAAATTAATATGTCTCCTCAGGTACACGGTATTCCTTTAGGCCCATGTTATTATAAACTGTCTGTTTAAGCGGATGATATCCTTTTGCACATAACGTTCCCAACTACCTCACTACTTGCTGTTTTGGACATTATCACTCAGTTTGGAACAATTTCTAATTACAAGTTGAATCGCTCCAAAACAGAGGTTATGCCCCTGAATGTGGCTGCTACTTGGGTGAGTGTGGAGCACCTGGGCCTTCTCTGGGTCAGGGACAAGCTCAAATATCTGGGGATGTACCTCAGTGCAGACCCACTTGAATTGAAGAAATACAATTTGGATCACGTCCTTGCTCAACTTCAAGTTGACCTGGACCATTGGTCTTTATTGCCCATGTCACTGTAGGGCTGCTTGAACATTCTTAAAATGAATGTTCTCCAGCGCCTTCTTTACCACCTCATTATGCTTAACCTGGCTCTACCTAAGACATGGTTTCTCCAAGTTCTTCTGCTATGGTAAACCTCTTTGGAGAGCCCTGATTAATCTTATGAGGTCTAGGGAGGCTGGTGGCTTAAAGGCCCCCAATGTTTATCTCTACTATTTGGCCATACATTGCTCTCGATATTTTTCCTGGCTTCGTCCAAATTTAGGGAAGTTGAATCCTGGCTATGTTCCATACTGGTTATGCTCCCAACTGGGCCTGAACCCCTGTGCCCTGCTGTACATTCCCTCCAAAAAGATTCCAGATGTGTTAAGAGAAACCTCTATTGGCAACTCTTTCCTTGCCCACAAACAGCTTTCTTCTTTTCTAGGCCTAAATCTCCACATCGACATCACTCAACCCATTCTAGGGAACCCCAATCTGAAAATAGCTTCGACAGTGCTGACTTGGTCGGCCTGGCCTTTTCTGGAGACATTTTCGGTTGAACACCTGGTGCATGATGGCAAGTTTCTTACCTTTATGGAGGCCCATCAGAAATTTGCATAGCCCCCATCAATCTGTTTCAAGTTCTTTCAGATCAGACATGTTACTTCAGCACTTTGGTTCTGGTGCTTGGTCCAGATCATCTGGGGACAAGTTGCTAACCCTACTGTCAGCTGTCCCCACATCTCATGCTATAGCCTTCTATCATGTGAGGTTGTGGGAGGTCTTCTTGGAGACTGAGCCCAGTTTTTTTACTCCTGGGATCAGACTCTTCCCTCTCTGGGTGGCCCCTGTAATTGGCTCAGCATACGGAAGACTAGTTATCAACATATTAAGTGGGACAGATACCACTTCTTGCCATTTCAGATTTTACACAGCACCCAGTTAGGCTTAACAGGATGGGTAAGTTGGCCTCGAATATATGCACCAGGTGTCAAAGAGATACTGGGTCCCTATACCATATTTTCTGGACCTGCGAAAAGGTGGCCTCCTTTTGGGAGGACATCAGGCTATGCTTGGATCCTCTATTGGGACTTGATCAGGCTTTTGCACTGGAGATTTGCATCCTGGGGGATTATGTTGGAAAATTTATTGCTAATCAAATACCTTGCATTGTCCTCATCTCGGCCTGTACCAAGAAAGTGGTTCTTCAGCACTGGTGTGATCAGGCCGCTCCCAATTATCAGGAATGGTACCAGGAAATCCTGTTTGCTCTACAAGCAGAATGTACTATTGCAAACATGACAAATTCTAAGAGGAGGTATGAGCAGGTCTGGGAGCATCTTTTCATGTTGTTGACACTCAGGGCTGGGTGACGGTCAGTTCCTACAGTCTTCCATATTTTATTGGGTGGGAGAGGCTAGGCACTGGATTCCCTGTGGTCATGCTTTGTTTACCCCAATTTCATCTCTGGAGGTACTGGAGAGGCGATATCCCCTATTGATTTGGGACTTGGATGCCCCATTTCTTTTTTTTCCCCTCTATTCATGTGCCCCATTAGTTTCTGTTTGGGTTCATTCCTCAGCTAGTTCTGTCTCTGGGAGATGGTGGGGGGAGGAAGACAGTTTTTTTGTGGGCTTAGGGAGGGAGGGCAGGCAGACAAGACGTTGCATCTGGGTTTGTTGAGTGTGGCTTGAATGTTGGACTGTTTTGTCTTATCCCATTTATATAATCATAGTAATGATTTTGTTTTGCAGCCTGTCTGTTTGATACTGACTTGGTTCTGTATACATTCTCTGCTGGACTGTTTGTGGTATTATGTATCTTGTCTGCCTTTTTTCAATAACGTTTACTTAGTTTGAAAAAAAAAAGAAACTTTCTGAATTTGTGGATTATATTTTACAGCCCCCTGTATCAGGTTTAACATTCCACATCAAAGACGCTATGAACTCCGATTCTCAGAAGGGCTAGAGTGATGTAACGGACTTGCATCACAGGAGTTTGATGCAAGTTGTGACTTGTGTCACAACTTGCAGTAACCATGACTCCAAAAGGTAGCCCGCTTCATGTCCAGTGAGGTGTGCCGAAGCCCCCTTGCACCATACTTGTATCAACCAACCAGGTACCTCAGGTCACAAAGGGGCTTGCATCACACGGGAGCTGCAACATCTCCTTTTGTGGGATTCTAGAAGTCCTGTCATGACCACAGGATGTGGCACCACTTAGATCAGCCAAGAGGTGGTCTAAGTGACTTGTGCTACTGGAACAGGGTGGGCTTTTCGGCTGACAGGGACAAGGGATGGATGGGTGGCAGAGGCTGCTCGGGGGGGGGAGCTGTGACTGCTGATGTGCAATGTGGCTCCCGGCGGGGTGCAATGACAATGTAATATATATGTAAATGCCACCATGTGCAGGGACTGTACAATTATGTACAGTGCATAGTACCCATATAGTAAGCACAGTGCATAGTACCCATATAGTAAGCACAGTGCCAGCCCTGATACAACATAATAAAGGGGAAACTAGTGATACAGCAGAAAAATGGGTCATCATATTGCACTGGAACACATCAAGCTGCTCGACTGTACAGTATCACTGTACAGCCGGGTGGCTTGCTGTGTTCCGGTGCAATATGATGCCCCATTTTTCTGCAGTATCACATGGTCCTCCTTTATTATGTGTGATTAGGGCTGGCACTGTAGCTACTGTATGGGTACTATGCACTGTACATGATAGTACAGTCCTGTAATCGCACCCCACGGGGTGCCATGTCACAGATCAGCAGTCACTGCTCTCCCCCCCGAGCAGCCTCTGCCACCCCCATCCCATGTACCCCCTGACCCCTTTTGGTGGCAGTTTAACACACCCCCACCATTGTGACTCCCGCTTCTGTTGCACTGGGTGGGGGGTGGATCCCTATGGCAAGTCCCGCAGGTGTGCCATTTTGTTTGGCACTAGCCTGCGGGTGTGGCAACTCCTGAAATTTGTGCTCAGGGACCCCTGATGTTACAGAATTGGGTGCAGGGTCCCTGATGCACCCAGAGTGTGCCGCAACCCTAGATCATCACAAGTTGTGGCAATCAATCTAAGAGCTCTTTCAGAACTGGGCCCTATGACTCTATTGAAGAAGTTAGAGGAGTTTGTATGGAAAAATTACTATTGCTGAGTTACAACAGGTATCACTAACCTTTATACAAATATTGAACATAGGGCAGGTTTGGAAGCTGCAAGGCATTTCTTGAATAAACCACACTATGGTGAAATGATTCCCAAAGCTTTCCTCATAGAGGCTCTGGAATTTTTTTTTTGAACAAAAATGATTTTGTGTTCAATAGAAATTTCCATAGGCAAGTCTGTAGCACAGAGATGGGAGTCTCTTTGACCCCATCTTATGCAAACTAGTGCTGTGTGGAATGCGAAATTCCACCAGCAAAATTAAAACAGAATGACCATTCCGGTGGCAGAATTTCCACCAGAATTTCACTGATTCTTCTGAAAAATTCTGCCTGCTGTGATCTATAGAATAATATTCCACAGAACAGCAATTTTGTCCATGGAAAATCATTCCTCAATCATTCCCGTGGAAAATATTAAGACACGCGGAATTATATTTCACAAAATAGCATTTTTTCCATGGAAAGTCACTCCACAACCATTTCTGTGGAAAATATTGAGATCTGTGGAATAAAATTCCATGGAAATGTTATGAAAAAACTCATTCCACATTTTTCTGCTGCAGAATTCTGCCATTCCATTTCCCTCAAAATTCGGCAGAATTTCAGCATAATTCCAAAAATTCTGAGAAACTGAATTCCAACGGAATTTGAAAACTCCACACAGCACTAATGTAAACCTTTTTTATGGGTCTGTGGGAGGAAAATTATATTTTTGACATCAAAGTAAGTAAATACTATAACAAAGTGATAAGGTTGTATTGCATAATTGATGACACTGTGTGTGTCAGGTGGAGCACAGAGCAGGAATTGCAATAATTAAATGTATTATATTACTGGCACAGAGAGAAATCTTAAATTTACACACGAGTTTAATTTTGAGAAAATACATTTCTTGGATGTTGTGCTCAGTGCCTCCCTAGGCACCACAGTGGCATCATCAGATTACAAGAAGCCTATTGCTGCGAATACAGTTCTAAGAGAGAGAGAGAGAGAGAGGGAGAGATAGTGTGGTGAATGGCAGTAGCCACCAATAAGTAAAGCCGCACTGCAGCTATTGAAGAAGCCTGGGGAGGAGGGATTTCAGAGGAGTGAGGACCGGGGAGACAGAGTGTGGTGGATGGCAGAAGATGCCAATAAGTAAAAGCAGCAGCGTGGGTATTGTAGAAGCCTGGGGGGTCAGAGGATTGAGGAATGGGAAGAGAGAGAGAGTGTGGTGGGGGGCAGGAGCCACTAATAACTAAAGTCACACTGTGGCGAAGGTAGAAGCCGGGGGGAGGGCAGAGTAACCAGGACTGGGGAAAGAGAGTGCAGCAGGTATTAAGTTGCCAAAAGGAGAGTTTAATTAGGACTTACACCAATTGCTGCCAGTCCTGCCCATAAACTCCTTTTTCTCTGAATTCCAGATAAATGTCTTCCATCCTTCATCGTTGCCCTTGACTGTGTCTCTTGCCATTTCTTCCAGCTAGTGTGAGTTTATGTGTTGATTCAGTTTTTAATCCACCTCCTGAATAGACTGAATGTCGTTTGGGGGTTGACCTGGTTGCCCCTTTATTTCTTTTATCCTGTCTCCCTCCAAATGTTAAAACAAAAAAGAAGTGGGAGAGACTGAGGTGAATGAGGAGGAAGTGGGGCTGGCTCCTACGCACTGCCCCCAGTATAATAAGCTTCTTATGTGGGACAGTGTCAAAGGCCTTGTTGAAATCGAGGTAGACAATGACCACGCCCCCCCCATTTACTTCCTTCATCACCCAGTCAAAGAAATCTATCAGAGTCGTCTGACACAACCTACCTGCTGTGAATCCATGCTACCTTGGGTTCTGGGTATCGATGGCTTCTAAATGTTCCACTGTCCTTTCTTTAAGCAGTGTTTCCATGATCTTCCCCACTACTGATGTGAGGCTGAGTGGTCTGTAGTTCCCTGCCTCCTCCCTACTGCTGGATTTGTGTAGTGGGACCACATGTGCCCTCCTCCAAGCCTCTGGCACCACTCCTGTGTTGAGTGACTCTGTGAACATCGCTGCCAGAGGTTCAAACATATAAATTGTCAGCAGATAAGGACCGCTAGGCTCATCCAGTCTGCCCATAAGCCATGTTCTTGACTACGGCTTCTGACCCTCCATCAGATTTACGTCTATGGTTCTCCCATGCCTGTCCCATGCATATTTAAATCCAACCACAGTGCTTACTCCCACAACCTCCTGTGGCACATCATTCCATGTGTCCACCACCCTCTCTGTGAATAAAAACATCCTCACATTCCTTCTTAGCCTGCCACTTTCCAATTTCATGTCATACCCCTTCATTGTCGTACTCCTCCTGTATTGGAGGATGTCTCCCCCTGCACATTGTTTATACCCTTGAGGTACTTGAATATCTCTATCATGTCTCCTCTCTACCTCCTGTCCTCTAGCCAGTACATAGGTCCCTTAATCTCTGCTCATAGGTTTTGGGGTGCATCCCTGTAGCATGTTAGTTGCCCTTCTCTGGACTATCTCCAGCCTGTTTATGTCCTTTCGAATGTTCAGCCTCCAGAACTGCACACAGTACATCATCTAAGGCCTGACCAGGGTCTTATATAATGGCATCACTATCTCCCTCCTTCTGCTGGTAATACCCCTGCCTACGCACCCCAGCATACCAGTGGCCTTCCTCGCTGCCTTTGTACTGTGCTTTGACATTTTCAGGTCATCTGAAATAATAACTGGCAGGTCCCTTTGTTCTTTGGTGACTGTTAGGAACCCCCCCCCATTCAGTAGTTCTCCTCAGAGTTTCTATGCCCCCACCTCCCACCTTCTGCTAGTAGTACCTCTGTCTATGCACCCCAGCATGTTACCCCCATCCTGTGGCTCTCTCCAGGGTTCCCTCCTCTCAGGTGCATTATTTTGCACTTCTTTGTATTGAACCTCAGTTGCCATTCGTCAGACCATTTTTCAAGCCTCTCCTGGTCTCTCCTCATTTTCTCCACCCCTTCTGCAGTATCCACTCATTTACAGATCTTGTTGTCATCTGTAGGCAGATCTTTTCCTGTAGGCATTCTGCAATGTCACTGATGAAGACATTGAACAGGACTGGTCCCAGGACTGATCCCTGATTTACCTCACTGGTCACTCCCCTCTCCTGGGATTGGATCCCATTTACCACCACCATCTGCCTTGCTTGCTCCCACCACCTCTTATGGTCCATTATTCTTTTTTTAACTTATTTTTTATTAGTTTGCACAAATAAAAACAAGTACATTATATCTAGAGTTGATACATGAGAAAAGACATGGTCAATATCCAATGTTAGGATTTGACATGTCTAGATTATGCTACATCCTAAGAGAAGGGTAGTACCTTATTATACATCTCATATAGAAACTGTAAGGATGAGCTTACACTGCCAAGAATGAGGACAGTCCCTGAGATAAGAACTTTACTAAAATATATGCCATCCATGCAATGGACTAAGAGTCCTCTATTGAGCATATTAGGCAAAAGACAAACAGTGTAAGCCTGTTTTAACTCCTATTTCAAATCAGTTATCTCTGAAATATTCAAAGTTACTATAAAAAAACTATAATTTCTACCAGCATAATAACATTACAGTTTAACCTAAACAGAAACAAAAAAAAGATGCGATTTTACTGGACAGCAATGTGTAGCCCTCAATTAACCACAAAGGTCCAAATGGCAGCAACATATTCAGTAAACAGTACAAGGAAAACCTGCTGGTTGAAAACCTCATAGTGGCAAGAATGATGGCTGCCAATGTGAAGTGCTGTGATCTGGAGTAATGGTGAGAGGGAGCCATCTTACAGTGAAACCAAACAGCAGTATTGTAACACAGGACTCTTTCAATACGAGTATCTGGTCACTATTTGCCAAGCAGGCTGCATTAAACCATATTTTGCATGTGAACCCAACGGCATTCAAAGTTTTGTATCATTAAACCAGTCCTTTGGCCCTTCCCCACCATAAACCAAGTCCTGGAATTTTACCAGCTGTTCTTGTAAAGGCCAAAGCTGGATCTTTAAGAATTCTCTTCGGATTCAGAGTTGGATTCTCTGGCTGCAAACTCACAGCCAATAGGGACCAAAAGTTTACCTGCATCTTTCAGGTCAGTAAAGATGTAAGTCTTGCCTCCATAGATGATCTTTACTCTGGCAGGAGGCATTAAAATGTGTTGGACCCCCAATGCTCGAAGCTGCCGTCATATGCCAATGAAGGCCTTGTGTCTTGACTGGGTGGAGCAGCTGAGGTCAGGGAAGAGGCGGATGACTTCACCTTGCTGTTCTAGGTTTTCAACCCATCTAGTGGCACATAACATTTCATCGCGTTCAACATCGTCAGCCAGGACAATCATCACGGTCCGTGGAGGAGGATCATCTCCCAGAGCTCATAGAGGGGTAATTCTATATAGCTTCTTGAAAAGTTTTGGAAATGCAAATGTTCCATTAACCATTGAGTTATGAAGGCTTTGAAGTCTTCATCTCCAACATTCCCTGGCATCCCGATCATTCAGACATGTGTGGCTTTGACCTGGTTTTTCAAGTGCTCCAGGCATAGACGGAGCACCAAGTTTTCTTTCACAAGTCCCGCTGCTGTTGAATGGCCTTAGCAGCAGTATCCTATGCATTTTTTACTTCTCCTTGCACTGCGACTATGGTTGCATCCAACTACCAGAGCCTCCAATTTAGCATCCATCAACTGTTTTTTTTTTATAATAAAGCAGCATATGTTGGTTGCCCAGTTTCTGCCATCAAGGTAGAAGTTGATGGCTCTGAACTATCTGGGGCCTTATCAACTTTAAGTCATGCTCCTTCAGTCTGTTGGCCATCTCTGGTATGTCTCTCCATTATGCTGATTTTAGAATCAGTTTGTTCAGTTTTGTTCATTGTACACTGATCTGTTGATTTAAAGTGCCTCTAATTAAATGTTAACAAATTGTTTAGTAGAAAATCACTGGTTGAATCTGGAGCGCCAAACACATGCATGCATTCAGTTCAGCAGTTGGCTCTGCACCTTATGGCACACTATTCTATGTGACCACCACCACCCTCTCTGTGAAGAAAACCTTTCTCACATTTCCTCTTAATCTATCCCCGTCCAGTTTCATATCATGCCCTCTCATTCTTGTACTCCTTATACATTGGAAGATGTCTGCCCCTCCACCTTGTTTATGCCCTTGAGGTACTTGAACATGTCTATCATATCCCCCCACTCCCTCCTTTCCTCCAGTGAGTACATATTGAGGTCCTTTAATCTCTGCTGAAGCCATGTACCATCTTGGTTGCCCCTCTGTGGACCACTTCCACTCTGTCTATGCCCTTGCACAGTTTCGGCCTCCAGAATTGCACACAGTACTGTAGATGAGGCCTCACTAGTGCATTATACAATGGCAGCACCACCTCACACCTTCTGCAAGTGATACCTCTGCCTATGCACCCCAGCATGCCACTGGCCCTCCTTGCAACATTTGTGCTCTGTTTTGACACCTTTAGGTCATCAGAACTGATAACTCCTAGATCTCTTTCTTCCTTGGTGATCGTCAGCACCTCCCCCCATCCTGTGGGTCTCCCAAGGGTTCCCTCTTTCCAGGTGCATTATTTTGCACTTCTTTGCATTGAACCTCAGTTGCCACTCCTCAGACCATTTTTCAAGCCTCTCCATATCCCTGCTTGTTTTCTCCACCCCTTCTGCAGTATTCACTCTGTTACAGATGTTGATGTTATCTGAAAACAGGCAGACCTTTCCTTCTAGCCATTTTGCAATGTCTGTAATGAAGACATTGAACAGAACTGATCCCAGGACTGATCCCTGAGGTACCCCGCTGGTCACTCCCCTCTCCCCAGATTGGATCCCATTACCACCACCCTCTGCCTCCTGTCCATCAGCAAGTTTTTAGCCCAGTTTATCAGCTTGTGCCCCATGGCCAGACTACCTGTCTTGTTAATCAGCCTTCTGTGTTGGACGGTGTTGAAGGCTTTGCTGAAATCAAGGTAGGGTGATGTCCACCCCCTCCCTGATTTACTTCCTTAAGAGAAAGGGAACATTGTTTGACCAGGAATAGCACACTAAGCTGAAGCTTGTTTCCAGATGTGACCTGGGAGCACAAAGAAGTTAAGTGACTTGCTCAGGATGACACAGTATGTACCTAGGCGGCTGTGGGATTCAAATCCAGGTCTCCAGATCTGCAGTTCAGAGCCTTAACCCACTGCACTATACTGCTTCCTTAATGAGGCTTTAGGGTGGAATGGTGTGAGCATTATGGCCAACAGTCCCAAGGCACACCCCTGACGCATGTCAGTCTCTGCAGGGTGGGGGGTGGGGTGTTATGGTTGGAAACCTTAATGCCCCAGGAGTTTGTTGGCATTTTACTCCAAATTTTCAACATGGGCTTTTTTGGGAGCATACCTCATGAACAGTGGCACTATTATTTTGTTACTCAATCCCAAAAGGTGATTTTGTGCAGTGTCTGTGCCATTCTATGCCACAGGTACAAAAACACATTTTGGGCATGATGCTAAAAATGAAAGTTGTACTGTTTATAAGGTAGTGTGGAAAAATGGCTATATTGAAAATTTAGAGTGAAAGTATTGAAAATTACCAAAGTTACACGTGTGTATAGGAAAATTTCAGCGAACCTGCGTAACATGGCCATTTTTAGGAATTTGTCCACCAGATTTTCAACATGGGCTTTTTGGTACCCCACCTCATGAACACTGGCACTGTCATTTCCTTAATCAGTCCTGAAATGTGATTTCTCACAATGATTGTGCAATTCTGTGCCAGAGGTGCAAACACACATTTTGGGCAGGATGTAAAAAATGACAGCTCTGCTGTTCATGAGGAGGTGTGATAAAATGTGTATGTTAAAAATTTTGAGTGAAAATACTAAATATTAGCAAAGTTATATGACTGTGTAGAAACTCTGCAATGCACGCTCATACCGCGGCCATTTATTGGAAATTTGTTTCCAAATTTTCCACATGGGCTTTTTTGGAACCCCACCTCATGAACACTGGCACTGTTGTTTTGTTAATCGGTCCCAAAAGGTGATTCTGCACAGCAGCCGTGAAATCACCTTTCGGGACTGAGTAACGAAATGACAGTACCAATGTTCATGATGTGTAATCCCAGGAACCCCATGTTGAAAATTTGGGGCAAAAATTTCTAAATATGGCCAAGATATCAAAATAAGTTGAAATCCCTACTGACAGCCATTATACGGCTCTTACCTTGATTCTTCAGTTCATGGTTCAGCTTTGAAGAGTGCAAACATGTCCCAGTCCACAGAAGATTACACCTACTGACCTCTGGAGGTAAGTATGGGGTAAGGGGGGAATGTGGGGAGGTGGGTGTGCAGAGGGAGGTCGGGAATGGGGAAGGGGATGGGAAAAGGGAAGACAACGAGGGACCATTTACTTTTCTTCAGGTAAAAAAAGATGTATGGGGACCGTTTTCTTTTTTACAGGTACATTTCTAAATGATTTTTGGGGGCATTGGGAGTGGCGCTCCTGTGTCACGGATTATTGGGGGGGATATCTGTATGGGAACACTGGGAGTGTGATCCCCAGTGTCCCAGACTATTGGGGGATATAGATGTGGGGACACTGGAAGTAGGCTACTCAGTGTCCTGGATTATTGGGGGGGTACAGATATGGGGACACTGGGAGTGGGCTCCCCAGTGTCCTGGATGGCAAGGGGGTGGGAAGAAATAACTGGGACACCAGGAGTGGGCTCCCCAGTGTCCCTCAGTGGTGACATGGGGGGGTTTGTATTGCCGACACGGGGATTGGGCACCCTGATGTCAGCTTTAAGAGAAAGTTGTACTGCAGCTAATGTTGAAGCCCAGGGGGGGATGGAAAGGAGTGAGGACCAGGAGAGAATGTTGCACTGCAGCTAATGTTGAAGCCTTTGGAGTGGTCAGAGGAGTGAGGACCGGGAGAGAAAGCTGCAAACCAGCTAATGTTGAAGCCTTGGGGGGAGTCACAGGAGCAAGGACAGGGAGAGAGACAGTACAGCGGCTATTACTCAGGCCATACGCATTAGTGTGCACTGTAATGTACATGGCCGGAGTTATGGCTACAGAAAGAAATGAAGCTTTTTCTAATTGGAGCGGTTCATTTCTTTCAAGTAGAGGATGCACCATGTCAGCAAAGCAAAACTACTGTCATGACCGGAGTGCCTGGTCATTGGTGTACACTGCCAAGCCCACTGCAGTTTCGGCTGTAACTGGCTTGACAGTGACACACCTCTCAAATGCTGTATAGTCCCAAGACGTTCCTTGCACAAGCACAAGTGAACACAAAAATGGGTGAATAATTCCAACTTTAAAGCAGGTTATTGTCTTTTTCAAAATCTATGGTGGACTAAATGTTGTCCCATGGTTCCAAACGAGCACATGTATTCATATCTGTATGTCAGAAATTGTACTTGAGAGTACTTGGAGCATGAATGTCAGTTACACTGTCAGGTGTCCTATTTGCACATCTGCTTTGTTTCAGTATATTCAATTAACTAATCCCAGAGAGGGACTCACACACTGAAAACATGAAATTCAAAACAGAGCAATGATCTGACTCCACAGCATACATTTAGACTATCCTACTCTAAGGATGTGCTATATGTATCCTCTGGGGACAAAATGCTTAACATTAAAAATGATACACAGTAGCACAACAACAGAGCCTCTATGCAACAAAATATGATGCCTAATAGGCTGTAGAGAGCTGTGATGTGGGGAATTTCCTGATTCTGATCAAATACGGAAAAGAAAAAAGAATAATTATTTTCATAAGGCAAAGGCCTCTGCTGGTCAGATAAGGCTGTTTTGTTAAATCATTCAGAAAAATATGTTGAACTCCAACTATTAAATCAACTGGCATGGGATCCAATGATGCAATTGTTTAGTGCCCTGCTTTTTTTATCTCAGGAGATGTGGGTTTGAAAATAACTCCCAGTGCAGAGCTCTTGACATCAGCAAACTGCTTTTATGTTATTTGGTACCATTGGCAATCTTTGGTCAAAATAAGTTCACTGTTAAATTTAGCCCAGTGTGGAATTTACCTGCCTCCAGCTATAACGAAAGGGTTGTCCTTCAGGATATAGCTACTCTCCTGAAACCTGTGTGATCTGTAGATAGCATTAGTAGAGTTCTCTAATTAACATCAGTACTTTACCTTTATGAGTCCTAGAATGGGATTATATCTCATGTCTGATTTTCTAGCTAAAATAGTTATTCATTACAAAAAAAAAAACAGTGAAGAATGAGGGTCTTGCAGAAATGCTACAGTTCTGTGATGCTCAGTAATAAACAGCTGTTTGGGTGCTGAGGTCATAATCTTCTACATTCCTATTTTTTTTCTTTAATATCAGCTTAAAATGTATTACTTTATTGTATATTTTTACCCCATATATATGTTTTTGTGGCTGTACAATTATTTTTCAGATGAACTACAGTAATTAATGTAAGTATTAAATATGTGCATCCCTGTAGGTTAGTTCTACATACATTTTATATTAAGATTTTATAGAGGATTATTTTCACAACTCATTACACAAAATGTTCCGATGACCCTCTGCTTGTGACTTCATGGTCTGTCACTGTGAATCTGACTGGGATATTATCAGCAGCAGATTATGACCTCAGTTCCATAATGGTGTCAAATCCTCATTAATTTTATATTACAAGGATCATGTTTTGATTCACATAACCATATTCATAAAGCACATGAGTACTATAAGTAAGTCATGGCTGCTTATTTGTGTCCCTTTCCCTTCCCCTGCATACCTGACATCTTTAAAACATGTCCCTCTCCCCCACCCAAACAACACCTTGTCCATTATAGGTGAAAACATGTAGTGTGAAGGGTGCCCTCAACTTCAGTCCATAATGGGGGGGGACAATAGATGACTCCAGGTTGCTTAGTCAAGTCCCCACAGCTCCAGTTGTTTCAGACTGTCTGCTGGCAAATATGCATATGAAGAGAGGGTCTGTCTAGCATCACTGAGTGATACAGGAAAGACTGCCCCACACAAGTTCATTGATTCACTCATCGGTTCTAGGCAGACTGTATTCCAGCCGTGTACTCAGCTATCAGCGGGCAGTGTCAGAGAGCTGGTGCTCATGGAAAGAGGGACACAACTAAGTACATGAAATTTACATTCCCCCCTCTCTTCATGGATAGAAGTTAGGGAACATCTTTGGCTCCACTTGTCTGTTTCACCAATAAAAGGCTGATATTTTTCAGAGGAGAAGGTGCACGAGAACAAGGGGACATGCAGTGAAGCTGGAAGGGGGAAAATTTAGGAGGGATGTGAGGAAATACTTCTTCACTGAAAGAATGGTGAATTCCTGGCATGGTCTATCAGCAGAGGAAGTGGGGGCAAAAACAGTGGGCTTCAACCATGCATGGGATAGGCACAAGGGAATCTTAGTTTGGAAACGGGGGGAGGAGGTAGCCAGAGATCAGGTAAGGTCTATGGTGATAGTGTAGGTGGGGAAACATGAGCAGACTGGGTAACCCAAGCAGTCCTTATCCGCTGACAAATTTTATGCTTCTGTGTTTATATGGCGACAATTTAGGTTCCAAGGGGGACATGTTTTTAAGATGCTAACAGGCAGGAGGAGGGTCACTAAAATGAACAGCTACAGTTTTCCTATATTGCCCCCATTATAGATTGATGGGTTGATTGGCGGGTGGAAAGGGTGGAGGACAAGGGTGGTCAGAAAAATAGAGGAAGAAGGAGAAATGTAGAGTGGACATAAACAGAGAGCAACAAAGGAAGTGGCAGTTAGGGAAAGTCTTGGGAAGAATCACAGGCAGAAAGTGAGGAGGAAAGGGGGTGCAGGCAGCAAGGGAGCAGGGCTTGGACAGCCATGTGCACCAATGCAAGGAGTCTAGGAAATAAGTTCTGGACCTGGCAGCCATCACCGTGGAAGAGGTCCTGGACACAGTGGCCATAACTGAGACATGGTGAACTGAAAATCATGACTGGGATATGGCTATATCAGGATACTCTCAATTCAAAAGAGATAGGGAAGAGAGGAGGGGAGGAAAGGCTATTCTGTATGTGGGGGAGGGTATCAGGGCTAAGGAAATACAACAGAACCTGGAGGCAGGGGAAGGGCTGGAGGTGCTGTGGGTCACCCTGGAGACAGGAGCAGGGGCCACTGTTCACACTGGGGTGGTATACAGGCCTCCATCACAGGTGGAGGTTTTGGACAAGGCATTAAAGGAAACTATCAGCAGGATGGCGAATAAGGGCGAGGTGCTGCTGGTTAGGGACTTCAGTTTACCTGATAAAGATTGGTGCCTTCCACCTTCAGCTTTAATTAGAAGCAGAGCAATCCTATATTCCCTGCAGGGGGTGTTTCTCAGGCAGCTAGGCAGAGAACCCACTAAAGATGAGGCAATACTGGACCTGGTGCTTCCTAACAGAGACAGTGTAGCAGACGTTAACAGTGGGCAGTCCCCTGGGGACCAGTGGTCACCATACAATGTGGTTCAGTTTTATGACAGGTTTAGAAGCAAATCACAAGAGGACAATGGTCCTGGACCTAGGATGGTGCATGTTAAAGAAATGGGAAACTGCCTTAGAAGTAGCCTAGCGGGGTGGATTGCCAAGGTGGGTAAAGGAACAATGGAGAAAAACAAGAGAAGGCATAGTGAAGGCAACCAGCCTCAGTGTGAAGGAAGAGAATAAAACCAGAATAAAAAAGGCCACTATGGTATACTAAGAAGGTGACCATGAAAGTGAAAGAAACAAGGGTGGCATTCAGGAGTTATAAAGAAACAGAGAGGGAAGAGGATAGGCAGGAGGATAGGGAGAACTACCAGGTAAAACAGAAGGAAGCAGGGAGTGCACATGAGCAAGAAGAGGAAGGCAAGGGGAGGGGAGGGACAGCAAGGATAAGGAGGATGGTAGACAGTGACTGCACAAAGGAGGATCAGGAAAAAGTTGACATCCTGAACAGCTACTTCTGCTCAGTCTTCACACTGGAGAGAGGCAGGGTGAAGGACCAACAAGGAGTATCAGGAACACAGAAAGGGGGAGGAGAGTACAGGCCAATTACAGAGGAAAGAGTCCTGAAGGGACTTGCAGACCTGAAAGTGGACAAGGCCATGGGAACAGATAGGATACATCCAAGGGTGCTAAAGGACCTAAGGGAGGAGCTTACTGCACCACTGACAGCCTTATTCAACATATCACTGGAAACAGGACTGGTTCCAGGGGACTGGAGGAGAGCTGATGTAATTCCACGCCATAAGAAAGGCATCAAGGAGGAGGCAAGCAACAATAGGCCAGTCCGTCTCACATCAGTGGAGGGGAAATTAGTGGAAACCTTGTTAAAAGTAAGTCTAGTGGAATATCTTGCATCCAGTGGTTTGCAAGATCAAAGGCAGCATGGATTCATGAGGGGGAGCTCCTGTCAAGACAAATCTGATTGAGTTTTTTTACTGGGTGACCAGAGAAATAGCTCAGGGAAGGCAGTGGATGTGGCCTACTTGGACTTCAGCAAGGCCTTCAACTCTGTGCCACATAGGAGACTGATAAAGAAATTGGACAATCTAGGGGTGGGAGCCAAAGAGGTAAACTGGGTAAAAAAGTGATTAATGGCTAGGTGAGAGAGGGTGGTGGTAAATGGCATTCACTCTAATGAGGGGAGAGCAACCAGTGGGGGACCACTAGGCTCAATATTGGGACTTGTCCTTTTCAACATCTTCACAAGTGGCATCACAGAAGACCTTACAGTGAAGGTATACCTTTTTGCTGAAGACACCAAGATCTGTAATAGGGAGGATACTCAGGAGGGGTAGAAGAAATGAGTAGAGACCTTAGAAAACTTCAGGAGAAGCTGGCCTAGTGGCATGTAGGGCTATGGCTGGAACAAACATGTGTTTCAAGGGGGTCACCAGGGTGGGAGAGGATCGAGCACTCCAAGGACTGCCATCCTTTCCCAGGGAGGAGTGGCCAACTGTCTTAGCCTCTGACTGCCACCAGGTGGAGGCCCAGTGGTAGTGCAGGTTAGTGAGTGGCTCAAAATGTTGGGAAGTGGTTCTGCAGAATGTGTGCGCCTCAAAGCGCACATACTGGTGTATCACCACAGCAGAGGTCTGGGGGGAGAAAACCCAGAAAGAGGGACTTCATGAAGCTCAGCCCACCACCTTGCTGTGTGGGCCACCATTTGATCACCAGGGGGTACATCTGGATACTTGAGTGGGGGAGACAGATTTATTCCTCTGGGCCCTGCCATGAGGGGAAATTCATGGGGGACTTGACCCCGTGGTGTGCTCAAAGGAGGTGGACATCGGTCGTGGGGGGGGGGAGCAGGACTGAGAGCTGCCCGTCTTCCCCAGAGAGGAAAAAGAAATGTGGGGGAAAAAAAGGAAACTTGAGGCATGTTCAAGGGTATGGCAAATGGGGTTCTATGTGAAAAAGTGCAAAATCATGCACTTGGGGCATAGAAACCCAGAAGCTGAGTATAAAATGGGAAGGAGGAGATACCGTAAGTCACTAAGCAGGAAAGGGACCTTTGGGTAATGATATCTGATGACCTCAAAGTTGCAGGGCAGTGTGACAAGGCAGTGGGCAGGGCCAGTGGGATGTTGGGGTGCATAGGGAGAAGTAGCAGAAGGAGGGAGGAGGTATTACCACTGTATAGGTCATTAGTGAGATCACACCTGGAATATTGTGTCGAGTTCTGGATGCCGCATCTCAGAAAGGACACAGACAGGGTAGAGGCAGTCCAGACGAGAGCAACTAAAATGTTGCAGAGGTTGCATGAGAAACCATACAAGTGGAGACTGAGGTATCTCAACAGGTATACCATGGAGGGTTGTGTCCCTCTAAATACATTTAAAACACTTATTAACAAAATTACCACTGACACCTGCCACTGCTACTAATTTTCTATCCCAGCTCCCCATCCCACCTCCCCTACTTTCTTCCTCTGTCTTACTTATCATCTCCTATTTTAGGGGCATAAACTATTCCTGCGCCTGTTATGTTTATGTAATTGCCCTGAGCTGTCTCTATTTGATTGCAATTGTACTGGCCAGTATTCTCTATTAAATGCATCAACATTATACCATATAGTTAAAAACTGTTATTTCTTTTATCATGTCAAACTATGTATCTTTGTAACTTTTGTTTTGTACTTTGTTCCATGTATTATCTTGTCATTTTTTGTAAAAGGGACCTCCTTGCAAAAAAGCTTACTCAATGAATTTCATCCCTTCACAATAAACTTGAACATGACAAGAGATCTACAAATGCCTCACTGGAGTGAACAGGGTACAGGTGGGGAATTTGTTTCAAATAAGGAACTGCAACAGAATAAAAGGTCATGCAACAATGCTCGAAGCAGGGACATTTAGGAGTGGTGTGAGAACATAATACTTCACTGAAAGAGTGGTGGACGCCTGGAACAGCCTGCCACTTGAGGTAATGGGGGTGAAAACAGTGTGAGGTTTTAAACATGCATATGATTGGCATACGGGAATAATAAACAAGCAGGGGAGGGGTCGCTTGGGACCAGTTTGGGTCTAGGGAGTCAGAATAGACAGGGAACAGCTGGGCAGACTAAGTAGGACAAGCAGTCTTTTTCTGCCAACAAATTATGTGTTTCTAAGTGTCTATGTTTTAGGGCAGGGGCACTAATATCTATTAGTAATCTGAGGCCCACACATGGCCCAGGGAAAAGTTTGGTTAAAGAGGGGGATGAGTTAGCAAAGATGTTTTCAGATGTGGAGAAAGGCTGGCATGATGTCAAAATCTTGGGGGGGGGACAGATGGACCAAGGTGTGTGGTGGAACAGGGGATGACTAATTTCCATGGGCCCTACCCTACCACCTGTGAGACAGAACAGGTTTTTTGTTTCCCTCTTTTTTTTTGCCCCCACAGCTGGCCATCGTACATTAGCCTGGTCATAGCACCCCTGTGCCTCCACATCTGGGCCACTTATGCTCTTCAACCCAGTACCCCTGGCTTACCCCCCAGAGGGTGGGGATGCGACACCGAAGTGCCGCATGACTAGTAACTGCCTGCAGAAAGTGGGTCCCAGAGGCTAATTCAACCTGGAGGCAGGCTTCACAAGCATGGCGAGCTATGAGGATTTTCCTTGCTTTGTCAGGGGTGGAGACGTGCAGTGACGTCCAGCATCCGCCCCACCCCTCAGGTATTGGTGCCAGTAGCTGCGTGAACCCCCAGCTTCTGCCAGGGGTCCATCAAGCACCGAGAGTGACCTGCACCTTCCCCCAGACTAGGAAAGCAGTCTGTGGGACGCTCAAACCTACTCCCCCTGGCCGGCCCTCCAGTGACCCGGGTCTGCTCCCGAACCTGGGTTGCCGGTGTTGCAAGTGGAAATCCAACCGCTGCGCCGGCGGACCGGTGCAGAACAGGTTATTTAAACATACAAACATAGATGAGGGTGGCAGAAAATGACAGATAGTCCATCTACTCTGCCCATGTTATCCTATCATACCCCAGGACCTCTTGTGCCTGGGGGGTCCTTGCTTTTCCTGTTCTCCCTATTGTTCTCCATGTTTCCACCTCCCTCATCCCTCTGAGTAGCCACTATACCCTTGGCGCTAGCCCAGCCATATTTGAAGCTGTTTATTGTTTTGGCACTCACTACCACTGCCAACAGTCCATTCCATGGCTCAATCACCCTTTCTATAAAATAATACTTCCTTACATCCCCCCCCCATTAACATCCACTCATGGCCTGTGTACTAGTGTCTCTGTTCCTGGTAAATAACTCTTCAGAGCTCACCTTATTTATTAATTTCAGGAACCTGAAGGTCTCTAACATGTTCCCCATCTCTTGTTCGGTTTGAGTTTCTAGTGAATATATGTTCAACGCCTTTAGCCGATCCTCGTGGGATCTTCCCTCCTGGCCCTGAATCATCATGGTCACCCTGCATTGTACTGTCTCTAGCTTGTCCCTATCCTGTTTCAGGTGTGGATGCCAGAACTAGGCACAGTTCTCCACCTATGGCCTCACCAGTGACCTATACAGATGTAACAGTACTCCTGTTTCCTACTGTCGAACTCACTCCCAATATACCATAGCATCCTGTTAGCTTTGCTGAAGGCTTTGTTACATTGGCTGGTTTGTTTAAGAGAGTCACTAATGATGTAGTTTAGGTCCCTCTCCTAAGATGTTGTGTCCAGTTTAACACCTCCCATCCAATATTCCGTTCTGGGGCTTTTGTTCCCTAAGTGCATCTCTTTGCACTTCTTGGCATTGAATTTCAGTTGCCATACTTTGGACCAATTTGCCAGCCTTTGCAGGTCTCTCTCTACAATTCCGTTATCCCCACCACATTGTCAACTCTGCTACAGAATTTAGTGTCATCTGAGGATAGACACAGCCTGCTCTTTATTCCCTCTTCTATGTCACTGATGAACAGATTAAAGAGGATTGGTCCCAGGAAAAATCCCTGTGATGCTCCGCTTATGACTTGTCTTTCCACTGATCTTAACCCATTCACCACAACTGTCTGCTGCCTCCCCCTCCAACCAACCCTCTACCCACTTCATTATTTTCTTATCTGTTCCCGGATCTTCCATCTTCTTCAGCAGTGTTCTGTGTGGCACCAAGTCACTTGCCTAGCTGACATCAAAGTGGAGTAAGTCTGCTGTGTGCCTCAATCAACTTCCCTCATTATCCAGTCAAAGAATACTATCAGATTGATCCAACAAAACCTCCCTGCAATGAACCTATGCTGCTTACTAACCCAAATCCCATTTTTCTCCAGGTATTTTACTGGGACTTTTTCGACTAGTGTTTCTATCAGTTTACAATCCAAGAAAGCCAGGCTCAACCAAGAAAGGGTGTCATTCGCCAAATGCTTCGGAAACTATAACATTTTTTATTTAAAAACAGCAGCAGACACCCTTGCTGATACCAATGAACTATTTCTGCGCAAAACAATAGCACTTTTTCAAGGTGTCTCAATCAGTTTCCCTATCACAGAGGTAAGGCTGATGGGTCTATAGTTTCCCAGCTACTCCATGTCCCTTGCACTGTGCAGCAGAACTAGGTGTACTATTCTCCAGTCCTTGGGAACCCCCCTCCCCCGATGCAAAGAGCAACTGAATAGCCCCAGCAGTTCCCTTAGTGCACTCAAATGTATCCCATGTGCCCCGGGGCCTTGCTTATCTTGAAGGCTTCTAAACCTTTTCAGACTCTTTTGCTAGTGTATTTTTGCAGCCTATTTTCCAGGATCCCTCTGTCAAATGCCTTTAACTTGCTCTTGGGCAAGGGCCCACTGTACTCCCCAGTGAATACAGAGCAGAAGTAGACATTCAGCAAAGCTGCTTTCTGCCCATTTTTCTCAATTACCCATCCCCCCTCCTTTATCCTGACTATTCCCCCCACCATCCTTCTTTTTTACCTTATGGATCTCAAAACTGTTTTCCCCTCTTTGACACCTTGCGTACACACAGCTCTGTGTCTGCTGTTGCAGTCGTGACTGCCCTCTTGGCCTGTCAGTTTTTTTCCTGATGCTCATCCATTCTTTGTCCGCCTGTTTTTTTCTGTACCTTATATGTGCCTTATGTTTGGTCCTCACTGCTTTCCTAACCTTTTCAGAGAACCAGATTGGTCTTTTATACTTGTTTCTCATGATAACTGGTCTTGTGTGCATTTTTGTTGCCCTGAGAATGGCCCCTTTGAAAATTCCTATCTTTCTTCCACTCCCATGATGCTGTCTGCCCCAGCTAACCTGCCTTGGACTAATACCCTCATGTGGTTACCCTCATTATCTCTAATAATGTCCTGCAGGCTCTACAATGAGATATACAATTGATCTCCAATAAATTGGAGCCCCAGTCAGACGCGGAGAGAAATGCCTAGAATCCTGTTTAGACTATATAACACATTAGATCCAAATACCTTCAGCTTTTTACAGGTCGCTATCAATCATATGCAGACTGTCCCTTCCTTTTACTTACACCTAAAGCACAGTGGGGAAATCAAGGTGACCGTCCAGTTCAACTTCTGAGGGTTTAATAAGGCCTATGGAAATATTGAATTGGATCTGCCTTAATCTACATAGCAATTTAATAATTTAAGATCAAAAGGAAACTTGGTCCATAGAAACATAGAAACATAGAATTTGATGGCAGATAAGGACCGCTTGCCCACCGAGTCTGCGCATTTCCCTGCATGATGGATAAGCTGCAGATTCTAGATAATCAACAGCTTACTTTCTCCTACCCCCCACTAGAATTGCCTTATGTCTGTCCCATGCATTCTTGAATTCTCCCAGTGTTCCTGACTCCACAACCTCCTCAGGAAGGCTGTTCCATGCATCCACAACCCGCTCTGTGAAAAAATACTTTCTAATATTACCTCTGAGCCATCCCCTCTCTATCTTCAAATTGTGCCCCCTTGTTCTTGCACATCTCTTTTTCTGAAAGATACTACCCTCTTGTACTTTGTTAATTCCCTTGAGATACTTGAAAGTTTCTATCATGTCCCCCCTATCCCTCCTTTCCTCAAGGGTATACATATTAAGTTGCTTTAGTCTCTCCTCGTATGTCTTCTGGTACAGACTCTGCAGCCTTTTGGTTGCCCTCCTCTGAACAGCCTCCACTCTGTCTATGTCTTTGAAGAGATGGGATCTCCAGAACTGCACGCAGTACTCTAGATGGGGTCTCACTAACTGTCTGTACAGAGGGATAACAACTTCCTGCTTTCTACTGCTGATGCCTCTCCCTTTGCATCCCAGTAGCTCCCCAGCCCTCCTTACTGCCTTCTCACATTGCTTGTTCACTTTTAGGTCATCTGATATAATTACTCCCAGGTCTTTTTTTTTCTTGTTGTTATTATCGCACCCCCCCTCCCCATTGTGTACTCTTCCCCTGGGTTTTTGTTTCCCAGATGCATTACCTTGGACTTCTTTGCATTGAATCTGAGCTGCCATATATTTGACCATTCCTCCAACCTTGCCAAGTCCCTTTTCATTCTTTCCACCCCACCTTGTGTATCAACCCTGTTGCAGATCTTTGTGTCATCTGCAAAGAGACATATTTTTCCTTCCAGGTGCTCTCCAATGTCACATATAAAGACATTAAAGAGGACCTGCCCCAGTACTAAACCCTGTGGTACACCGCTAATTACCCTCCTTTCTTCACTGTGGACTCCGTTTACTATTACCCTTTGCATCCTGTTGTCCAGACAGTTTTTTATCCAGGATACCACATTGGGACCCACTCCAAGGCTGGCTAACTTGTATATTAATATTTTGTGTGAGACTGTGTCAAATGCCTTGCTAAAATCTAGGTAGGCCATATCCACAGTCCCTCTCTGGTCTACTACTTTGGTCACCCAGTCAAAGAAATCTATTAGGTTCATCTGACATGACCTTCCTGCTGTGAAACCATGCTGCCTTGGGTCCTGTGCCCCACTGGCCTCTAGGTACTCAACAATTATTTACTTCAGAAGTGATTCCATCATTTTCCCTACCACTGAGGTCAAACGAACTGGTTTGTAGTTTCCTGCCTCTGCCCTGCTCCCACTTTTGTGCAGTGGAATCACATCTGCCCTCCTCCAGTCCTCAGGTACTACCCCATCCTCCCATGATTTGTTAAAGAGGGTAGTTAGTGGTGTTACTAGTTCTACCCTTAGTTCTTTTAGAATTCTGGGATGAATCCCATCAGGCCCCATTGCTTTGTCCACCCTCAGTTTCAAGAGTTCTTTCAAACCTCTTTGTTCTGTGACTGGACCGGTATCGACCCCCCTATTCAGAGTGTTTCTTTTGTTTGGTTTAGGTACCTCCCCCTCCTCTTCCATTGTGAATACTGAGCAGAAATATTCGTTCAGTATCCCTGCTTTTTCACTGTCACCCTCTGCCCACATTCCCTCCCCTTTATTAAGTCTCTGTATCCCTCCCTTGGTCTTTCTTCGCTCCCTAATGTACCAATAAAAGGTTTTATCCCCCTTCTTAACAGAGTTGGCTATCTTTTCCTCAGTTTGTGCCTTTGCTATTCTGACTGCCTTTCCTGTCTCCTTCTGCTTTAACTGATAAAGTTCTCTGTCCTGTTCCTTCTGTGTTTCCTTATATTTTCTGAATGCTATCATTTTCTCCTTAACATTCCCTTCCACCTCTTTTGAGAACCATAGTGTTTTTTTCCTTCGTTTTGTTGATTTGCTTCACACAAAGGCTTGTTGCCACTGTGATGGCTATTTTTGATTATTCCCCATTGTTCCTCCACCCCTCCTTCTTGCCTGTTTGCTAGTGCTTTTCTGAGGCACTCTCTCATTTTCCCAAAGTCAGCCCTCCTAAAGTCCAATACTCTTGTTTTTGTATAGCTTGACTCTATGGCTGTGTTTATTGTGAACCACATTGTTTAGTGGTCACTTGTTCCCAGATGGCTACCCACTTCTAAATCTGAGATCCTTTCTCCTTCCCCGTTTGAGAGTACCAAGTCTAAGATTGCTCCCTCCTGAGTGGGTTCCAACACTAGCTGTCTGAGGTATGCCCTTGTAGGGCATCAAGAATGACCCTGCTCTTGGATGTGCCTGCAGCAAAGGTATTCCAGTTAACACCTGGCACGTTCAGGTCCCCCACCAACAATATCTCCCCTTTTTCTGCCATTTTAAGGATGCCTTCTATCATTTCCTTGTCCATTTCCTCCCCCTGAGATGGGGGTCTGTACACAACCCCCATGCGGATTGTGGTGCCATTTCCAGTCTCCAGGGTGACCAATAGTGACTCATCAACTTCCTGTTTACTCTTTAGTTCTGTTGCTTTAATCCCTTCCCTTATATAGAGAGTTACTCCTCCTGCTCTTTTTCCCACCTTGTCCCTCCTGTAGATAGTGTATCCTGATATGGTGACATCCCAGTCATGGTTCTCTGCGTACCATGTTTCAGTGAATGCCACAATATCCAGGCATCCCTCTTCCATCAAGGCCACTAGTTCAGGACGCTTGTTACACAGACTGCGGGCATTGATACTCATCGCCTTCCATTTTTTGATGGCCTTACTCCTTTTAGGCCCATCCCTGTCCTTACTGCCTTTTTCTGCATTTACCCCTGTCCTGCTCCCTACTGACTTCTCCACCTTGGTGTTTACCTCTCTAACGACTGTGTTTTGTGGGAGGAGGCTGGGATTTCCCTGCTCCTGCTCCATGATGTCCATCCCCTCAGATTCATAAGCAGGGATAAAAATATCCCTGTGAAAGCACATGTACTACTTCACTGGAATTCCCTTTCTGCTTTAATGTGCAGGGTACCCACTGATTCCATTGGTATGCAGAAATCTGGTCAATTTCACCTTGGATGCTTATGCTGACTTCATATACACTACCTCTGCTGATTGATCATTCCACAGGTTCATCGTTGTCTGGGAGAAAAGGTGCTTCCTAAAGTTACCCCTGAATGTATCACCTCTCAGCTTAGAGCATATCCCTGCATCCTTTGGAAGGACACCAAATCAAAGATCTCTGTTATGTTCAGTCTTGTCGATATCCTTGGACATGCAGTCTATGTGTCCCTTTCAGCCTCCACCTCTCCAGGGTGAACAAGGGCCTCTAGCTTGTCCTTTGAGATTTCATCCCCCATACCACTGATGATTTTGGTGGCCCTAGATTTCTCCCTCTCAGCTGCTTCTGTATCTTTTTGTATTAAGGAGGCCAGACCTGCATGCAGTAATCCAGGTGTTGCCTGACCACAGCCTTGTAAATTGGAGGATTACATCCTCTGCTCTGTTGCTCCCTTCCCCTTGATGCACAATAATGTTTAGTTCAACTTACTTTTATTTTACAAAGGATCATAAACTACAATTGAATGATTAAAGACTGGCTTCTACAACCCTTTCCATTGATACTCAGCAATAAACTGGACAATTACCATTGCATATCATCAAATGATGCCACAGGACAATGTTGTTATTTCACTAATACATAAAGTGCCATTTTATTTGAGGAAATCGTGCCAAAAATCTGTCTCCATCTGGTTACAGAAACATGCTTAGCGCCTAACACATTTTGGATCTTAATGATCCTTTTTCAATGGCAACGTTAACTAATCCTTTGTTTTCTTTTTATAGGTGGTGGATAATGATGCCATGCTGCATGTCATAATGCCTCTGTCAAAAAGTGTCCATAAGTGGAAATATTCAAATTAACCATTATAAAACCTTTTGTAAAAAATAAACAGTGCAAAATGACAAAACAAAAATACATACAAAGGTTAAAGTCATTCACCACTTACCAAAACATTTGTAAATATACCTTAAAATACATCACTAAACAATTTATCCATCTATAATAATACATTTTCTTCATAACAGTAACAGAATTCCTTACAGTAATTTGCTTGAGCAAGTTAACTGGTTATGCTAAATAGTCTAAATACAGTATCGCTTCCCATTGTTTGCTGCATGCAGGAGGCTTTGTTCTTGCCTGGAGCACATCTAATCAAAAGCCAAATTCAGACTGGAAGGGAGGAAAAATAAGAGATGCTAAAAAGTGGCCAAAAATTTTGTGAATCATTTCTATGTCCTTTGACATCTCTTAATTTAAAAAGCACTTTCTCCAAACCTGCACGCCATATTTCAACACATCCTACAACATCTATTAGATTTAAACAGTATTACTTCAAGTAGGGTAACAAATCAGAACCATTGCTGTGAAATGGAATACATGCTCAGATCTATTAGTAGCTTTGTGTAAGTGAAATGCTGTAGCATATGTTAAGTTCCCTGTTTGGATTACCCTACAGTGTTCTCTCACTCAGATTTTAAAGCACCTTTTGATTTTCCCAAAATTAAACACATCGATGCCCGGATATTCAGATGGGTTGCGCATGGTACAACACTGTTGCACCATGAGCAACCCACTGATGCGCCTCGGCGTGGTATTCAAACGGGGATTGAGCCTGGTGCAAATCCATATGCGCCGGAGTGCATCAATAATGTATGCGGCGCAGGTAGGTAGGGCGTGCCATGCAAACTCCGCGACATCCCGATATTCAGCCAGGGATGTGCTGAGCCACATGCACAACCCTACCTGCGCTGCACACAGGTAGCCAAAAAAAGGAACAACAGCTGGCCACCCACAGGTGAGCTGCTGTATTGCAGGGTGCAACACGGCAGCTGCCACCTGTGGGTGGCCACCCGAGCTCTGGTTGCACCTTCGTGGCGGCACCCCCCCATGCCCGATCTTGGGCATATGTAGAATAAACTAAACATCCAATATCCCTGGTGGCCCAGTGGACCGCTCTCAGCCTGATTGTGGGCATATGTAGAATAAAATAAACGTCCTATATCCCTGGTGGTCCAGTGGACCACTCGTAGCCTGATCGCAGGCATATGTAGAATAAATAAATGTCCTATATCCCTAGTGGTCCAGTGGACCACTCACAGCCTGATCGCAGGCATATGTAATCAAAAGGAGAGGTTCAATATCCTTGGTGGTCCGGTGGTACCCCCCTCCCCACCCGCCCACTGAGCCGCATCACCCCGCTCCCCCCCCAGTCAGCAGTGGGCGGCAGCACCCCACCCGCCTGCTGCCCCGCCATCTGCCAACTGACACTGTATGGTAGGGCTGTATGCCCATTGGTCCACAGCATGAGCCAATGGGCATGTAGCCCGTACCATACTACAAGGTCCAGATAAGTGAATGGATCCATTCACATATCTGGACTGTGTAGTACGGTATGGGCTGCACGACTGTTGGCTCATGCTGTGGACCAATGGGCGTACAGCCCTACACGTGCAGTGTCAGACGGCAGGTGGCAGGTGGGTGGGGTGCTGCCGCCCATCGAGGACGGGAG
The DNA here is from genome assembly GCA_016271365.2 of Neoceratodus forsteri. NCBI lineage: Eukaryota > Metazoa > Chordata > Ceratodontiformes > Ceratodontidae > Neoceratodus > Neoceratodus forsteri. The sequence goes on along the minus strand of CM028130.1, from coordinate 835,022,427 downwards.
GCGGGCGGTGGGGCTCAGTGGTGGTGGGGAGGTACCAAGGACCACCAGGGATATTGACCCTCCTTTGATTACATATGCCAGCCATTGGGATGTGAGCAGTTCACTGGACCACCAGGACATAGGACGCTTATTTTACAACATATGCCTGTGATCGGCTATGAACGATCCACTGGACCACCAGAGAATATAGGGCGATATACTCTTTGCACATGCCCACTGCCAGGCATTAAGAACACTTCTCTCACGATGTGCAGGAGTGTCCGGTCCCGATGGCTGCAGCCTGGCAGGAGCGAAAGGTGCACGCCGCGGATTGGCGCACCTGCATGCAAATGGGGCCATAATGACATGCAAATGGCCCCATTTGCATCTTGCATGCATTATGGCCCCATTTGCATGTGCACTTTTGAATATCGTGGTTGTTGCACCTAGCGCAACGGAACTTGCGCTAGCGCACCCCTCTGCTCCATTCTGGCCACTTGCGCTGGCACAGTGCCACTGCGCCATGCACATTGCGGGTGGCCAGGGTGCGATATTCAGCGATGCTGTGCCATGGCACAGCTCCGTTAAATATCACCTTGTCAACGCCTCTGTGCAGCCAAGTTGCTCTGCGCCCAGGCTTGCGCCACAGCCTGGCACAGTCTGAATATCCGGGCCCACATGTGCATTTTGCCAGATATAGAACCTCCACGGTATTGCAACTTATAAGATGATTATTTCAAAGGGTCTTTCCACATGTTGGAATCTAAAGGTGCTACCTTGGTTCACATAATGGCAGTAGGTACAACATTTACAAGGGAAGTATCCCTTCACATTTCTATCAACCCATGTGCCCTGCTTCTTAGGTGCATAGTGACTATGCACCAGAGTATCCTATAATGTCATTGCTTTCCTGTAAGCAGTTCTAGGTGGCCTTTCCATAATTCCATCGAAGCATTTCTCACTACTTAATACATGCCGGTGCTTTCTCAAAACTGATTCTACTTGGTTTGTGTGAGCTGAAAACGTAGTGGCAAACTTAAATCTCAAGTCCCCCCTTTCTCTTCTGTTTTCATCATTAATAAGATCCATTCTTTCCCTCCTGACTGCATACTATCTTCTCTGACTCACCACCTGATAACTGTAGCCCCGTCAAATCTTTTTTATAGATCTGCAACTCCTCTCTCCTATTTTAACGACTGCTGGGGCGGAGCCCTGCAGATGTCTTTCTGTCACTTGGGGAAAAAACTGCACTTCATTCTTCTTCTGAAGCACAATTTCAGAGTTGAACCACAATCCTTCCACTATCTGAAATCACAATGCTTGGGGGGGGGGAGGGTTACTTTCCTACATGTAGCATTCTCCTGCAAGCTCAGATTACAATCAGTGGAGTGTAAACATCATAGGCCAGCTCTGATTACAATCAGTGGAGTGCAAACAGCACAGGCAGCTTGTTTTAGTCTGAAAGAACACCTAAACCTTCTTTTTATACATTTGTATCAAAAAATGCGTTGTTGGCAGCAATGTAGTGCTCCCATTCTTCTTAAAGTCTTCAATTATTTTTTTTATGTAGTTCTCCAGGCAGCTGTCATAAATAAGGAACTGAACAGTCTTGAAGCACAGCTGTAACGGAACTTTGTTTTATCTCTCTGCTGAATTCCTTCACAGAGGTGTACAAGGTGATTTGAGATCAAGTTTTGGCTTGTGGTAGTGGGGTCACTGGGCCGGGACAGGCAGACAGTCATTGTGATGAGCCTCCTATTGAGGAAAACAGGTAGTCTCATTTTTTAGTAAATCTGTTTGTTTGCCAGGTTAAAGTTGGTTTTCATACTAAGGTAAGTAAAGGCAAGGCAAATTGTATTTATATAGTGCCCTATCCAGGGGCTCAGAGCACTTCACAATAAAAACATCCACAAAGATTAAAACAGATGTATTCAAATAAAATTAAAGGCTTTCTGAAATAAGTAGTTTTTAAGGAGGTTTTAAAGGCCTCCATGGATCTGGCTGAGCAAATGTGAAGTGGAAGAGAGTTCCACAAAGATGGTGCAGCTATACCAAACGCTCTATCCCCCAATCGCTTCAATCGAGAGGAAGGTATAACAAGCAGGCCAGCACTAGTTGAGTGTAGGGGGCAGATGGGCCACCATGGAACCAAGAGCTCTTTAAAGTAGTCAGGTCCCAAACCACAAAGGGCCTTGTATATTAACAAGCATATATTGAAGGTGATTAAGGGTGTGTGAAAAAAATTTCGCAGGCGGTATTTTAGCGAAAGTCAGATTTTCGCTTATGCGAAAGTTCGGAAATCAATTCACCAACTTTCTCAGAAATTCCACTAAAAGCTGCAGAATGAATGTAAGAAATGCAAGTTAATGTATTAAACTGCTGGAAAAAACTCCACAGAACTGATCACTGACCATGTTCAGTTGTGCAGCTTATGTATTAAACTGCAGGAAAAAAACACGCAGAAGTAATGCAAACCAAGGATAATTACATGATATACAGCAAAATACTAAGCAAGAGACTTTATTTCTGTATATCATGTAAAAGGTCCACAGTTTGTAATTAAATGCCGCAGTACGAGGCAAAAATCCACAGTTATTTAGCAAACGTTTTGAGGAACTTCCGCAATGGCAGAAATCCACACTTTTGCCCACCCCTAAAGGTGATGCTCGAACTCACAGACAGCCAGTGCACAGCGCACAGAACAGGAGTGACATGATCCCTCAAAGAGGCACCCATCAACTTTCTGGCCGCAGCACTCTGCACTAGCTGCAGTCATCACATCAAACCTCCAGATGGGCACAGATAAAGAGGATTGCAGTAATCTAGCCTGCTGGTAACAAGGGCATGAATGAATGCAGCCAAATCAGTAGGTGTCAGAAATGGCTGGATCCTGGTGATATCCTGGAGATGGAGAAACACGGATCTGACAACTGATGACACCTGTTGTTCAAGGGTAAGTCAGTCATCAAGAAAAATGCCAAGGTCCCTAACTGCACTGACCATCAACAGGGGACACCCATCAACCACTGGGATGAGCAGCCTCCTGTCAGTTGCAACACCACCATGACTCGGCTCAAACACTATAACCACTGTCTTGCCGGGGTTGAGACGTAGTCAGTTTGCAGGCATTCAATCATTAATTTCAGCCAAACATAGGCTCAGGGTATCTGAGGTGGATAGGTCACCTGGGGCACAAGACAGGTACAACTGGGTATCATCCGCATAGCAGTGAAACCCCAGAATGTACCACCTAATGATCCCACCCAGAAACAGCATATACATGGAGAACAACAAGGGGGCCAAGATGGAACCCTGCAGAACACCACAAGTCAGCACAAAAAGTTCAGAGGAAAAATTCCCAAGGACCACGCGCTGTGATCTTCCTGATAAATATGAGCTGAACCAGCACAATACTGTGCTAGTAGCGCCTACATAGTTCTGCTGATGGTCCAGTGGCACCCCATGATCCATCATGTTAAATTCTGAAGATAGATCCAAGAGCACCAAGATGGAAGTGTGCCCTCGATCCCTCGCCAAGAAGAGATCAAGTTGCCACCCTGCCCAAAGCCATCTCGGTGCTATGCTGGGGCCAAAAAACTAACTGGAGAGGTTCACAGATGGATAAACGCTCCAGAAACTCAACCTGCTGGTCAGCCACCATCTTCTCAACCTCCCCCAAAAAGGGAAGGTTAGACATAGGCTTACAGTTTGACAGAACATCAGGGTCTAAAGTTGGCTTTTTAAGGAGGGGTCTCACCACAGCCTCTTTCAAGGCCACAGGAAACACACCCTCATTTAAAGATCCATTAATGATCTGCATGAACACTGGACCCAAGAAGTTCAAGCAGCTGATAACAAGCCATGTTTGACCTGGGTCCAGAGCACAGCTGGTGGGACATTTGCTGGAAAGCACTTGGAGGACCTCATCTGCCAAAACTGGCCAAGACGCACTCCAACTTGGCAAAATGTCATCACTGACAGGCTGATCACCTCCAGCAAAAGCTGGACCAGAGGAGGCAATACTCACCCTGATGGAGGACACCTTCTCAGCAAAGAAATGCCCAAACTGCTCACACTTTTCTGTGGAAAACGTTGTCCAAGACTGCAGACAGGAAGAATTTAACCAGCTGTTGACAGTGCGGAACAGCACAGCTAGGCAATTCCTAGCCAAAGATCATGTAACCCTCTGTCCAGGTTTTGTACTTGCAATCCTGTGGAAGAATTTAGGTGGTCACACTTTATTTGCATTTGTAAGGAGTTTATTTGGAAATACTGATTGATAATAAAGTGACAGTTTTATTGGTGCCTCTGCCTAATGGTTATCTTCCTTCTGTGACTGGCAAGGTACTGTAAGCAAGTGTTTCCTCTATTTAGTATTATAATCAAACATGTAAACAGTAAGATAGAGTAACTATGACATTAAACTGGGATTACACTTTGCTGATACCTGCCCTATGGTGGTGCTAATTATGCACTTGTGATAGCGTGGACCCTGGAGTTGAATGCACTGCTCTGCTTTGACTTGTCATATTGTCTCCTATGTATCTACTTGTGTGATATTTTTCTGTTTGTATTAAATGAAGCACTTGGCTGATGTGGTAATGTTATATATGTTTTGTTCTTCAAACAAACAAGCATAAGTTAGTGCCAAACATGTTTGCTTTCATGCTATTACAAGTTAGAACAACAGTATCTTGAGGCTATAGGCAGGCCTTTCTTACTCACATGAGCAATTGTTTCATGGACTTTGGGTTCCTCTGGGCTAAGGAGTATAGGCCACCATATTCAGAGCTGGCTATGTGTGTGGTCTGTGGTACTTTGCACACAGCACAGTAAATAGCAACAGTACAGTGCTTTGAGCACAAACTGGAACCACAGTCAGATTACATGCAAAAAAAGTTAGATCTGATTTATTCAGGGGACTTGAACAAGGGAGGGGAAAAATCAGGTTAATTAGCTTAAAGGTTATATCAATCAAGCAGTTATGCATGCGCTCTGAGTCCCCCCACACAGTCCACCTCTGGGTACCCAGGTGGAGAAGAGATGTGTTAGCCAGGACCGATGCCCGGGGTTGCAGCTGGTTGGGGCCCTGTGATGGAAAACACAACATGCACAGTACACAATATGTGTAATCTGGAGCCAGAGGGCTCAGTTCGTAAAGGAAACAAAACAACAAGACAATCAGATGACACACTCAGATTAAGCTGTTGTTGCAGGGAGCTACCCTGGTATTTACTCACGATACCCAAGACTGGACACAGGCTGGATGAAAATCGAGACTGCAGGTGGTTGATCTGGAATGCAAGGAGAAGAAGGGCCCACATGAGTCGCAGAGGCATCGTTCCTGTTCAAGCGTGGAGCAGGGGGCAGATCCCCAGGAAGGTCTCTCGTTGATGGCTTCTCTGTGCAGTGGGTAGTCTGGCTGGGCCAGTCTGGCAAGGCCCAGACCGCATGGAGACAAATTCGGATGCAGTCCATTTTGGGCTGGATACAGCTTCCAGCAAGCAGAACACAGTTCACCCAGTGGGGGACTAACTCATGACCCACTAGCAGCTCGTAGCACATTTACATGTAAGGGAATGCTACTGTACCAGGCAAAGCGCTCCCCGGTCACAATCACAAAGGTCTCTGCACACACTGGGAGCTTAGGGGTAGCTGGAACTCCTGATAGGCCGATCGCATTCAACAAAATCTTCGGTCTTCTTCAGGTTGAGCCTGGCCCACTTCAGTAGCTTACTTTAGTCACATAAACTTGGATTTAGTCAAAAATAATTCTCTTCTTTCCCTCTCAGGAGCAGCACACTGACATGCAGGCCAAAAACTTAGCCTTTTCAGAGTTCTCCCATGCAAATTCACTCAGGATTGCTGACCAGAATCACTTGAGCTCTTCTCATTTCACTTCCCTACTCAGAACTAACTGAAAACTGCAAGCAGCCTGGGACTTCCCCAAGATCCAAAAGATTTGGTTGGCTGATTTGGCTGTCAGTCAAAGCAAGAGCTCCCCCTTCAGTTGCAAAAAAGGGGCAAAAAGTTCAAACTACAGTTCCTACAGATTTTGAATTCAGAAAGCTCCTGTAGTCCGGCTACATTTTAGGTCCCACCAGTACTGATTGGTCCAATTTGCAATCCAGGACCAAGACAGTGGAGACAAACAAAACAGTCCTTGCTACAAAGAAAGCAGGTTAGACAAATTACATTATCATTATCACTCTAAATGATTTTCAGTATATAGTTACATCTTTCAACAGAGCTCCCTCTCGGATTACTTAAGCTGCAATCATGCAGTTCTTAAAGAGACAGTACATAGAGGCTACACAGGCTCTGGTAATCACATTTAAACTGCTAAAATGCAGGACACCAGCCTGGCGGTGAACATTTAGGCAAGTTCAAGGAAGACTTTTTGGGAACCCCCATTTGTGTAGGGGGGTTACACCCTTCTCTGCCTAGGAAAACTTGGCGTCCACGTCAAGTCTGTACCATCATAACATTGAAAATGCAACATATACAAGATATTTATACCATTAGCATGCTATACAATGACTATCTGATTTATCAATTGGCAAACCTTTTCACTTTACTATACATTTCAGTGTACTCCACTATATCATTTCCATTCTGACAATACATTATGCATATTTCACACAGGTAAATGGAACATTACTATACAGAATTATGTAATAACTTCTTGTACCCTAAACAATGCAAGAGGGGGCCCTTCCCTATCAGCTAACTTGCTGCTGGATGTGGCAGCGGCACCATGGTGAGAGGGCAGAACAAGTAACCTGGAATGGGCCGTCAAGCTCAATTTGGACAGTGAGCTCTGAGAGACAAACACCTTTGTGGACTACATTGAGAGGCAAATCCACTGGCCTCCAAGGGAATTGTAACTGAAATGCACCATTGGCTTGACAGCTCGACCAGTCTTTCTGCAGTGAATAACCACAGTCTCTGTACTTTCAGCAATGGTCTTGGAGCTTTCATCACTTGTGAGGGGTGCCTCTGCACGAAGGAGAATGTCCAAGCTGGGAGCACTGTCAGCCCCTTGCTCTGTAGTCTCTGTTTCTACAACACTTGGCTCATTTTGAAGACACTCTGGCATGGAAGGGGGGTTGTCAGCACTCTCATTGTGTTCATCAAGTTCTGGCATGTCACCAGAAAGACTCATACCATCAGCCTCTCCTTCAGGCAAATCATACAGTTCCACAATACACAAAGACTCAGCATCCTCAGACGTGATACTTTGCACTTCACCTTCAGGGAGCATTGGCTCCAAGGATGATGCTGGGGTGTTAGACAGTCCAAAAGGCCAAGCTTCATCCCCATAATTCAACATAGGATTTCCACGAAGCAACTGACGCAGTTCATATGAGGGGTAATAGGCATTATCACACTCACTGTCATCCAAGTTAGACTGGCAGTCACTATCATTCTGGGCCTGCTACAGGGGAAGTCTTAAATCGGTAACCATGGGGGCAGGCTGACTCTGTTTCTTTCTTGCAGCAGCATGAGTCACTGGTCCAGGGGACTCAACCTCAGCAGGTTCAGCCTCAATTATAACTTGACCAATAGGTAGCAAGCGGTTACGGTGCATGGTCTTGACAGCTTTGGAGTCATTCTCTGGGTGCACTTTGTACACTGGCAAATCATCTAACTTTCCAACTATGACATGGGGCAGATGGTGCCAATGATCAGCAATTTTGTGTTTACCATGCAATCCTAAATTTCGCAACAACACATGGTCTCCAGGCCTAAGCTCTTGAGCCTTTACTTTTCTATCATGTCTCTCTTTGTTGGCTAGATTTCTTTTGGCGGCCATTGCCTGGGCCAGTTGATAGGCATGGTTCAATTGAGCTTTCAGCTTTTGTACATATTGCAGGCAATCTTCGGCTCGGACTCCATCAGGAGAAACCCCAAAACAGACATCAACAGGCAGCTGGGCCTCTCTCCTAAACATGAGGCAGTAGAGAGAGAACCCGGTAGCATCATTCTTCGTGCAATTGTATGCATGTACCAAGGTGCTAATCTGGTGGCTCCATTTATGCTTATTTTTTGGGTGGAGGGTGCCTAGCAAGTCTGGCAGGGTGCGGTTAAAATATTCTGGTTGAGGATCCCCCTGCGGGTGATAAGGGATGGTTCTTGACTTTCACACCCCCCCATAAAGAAAGCATTTATTTGCTTAGCTGACTCTCAAAGTTCCGGCCCTGATCAGAGTGAATTTGCTGGAGGGCACAAAGTGGACGAAGAAATTTCCCACTAGCACCTTGGCCACAGTAGATGCTTTTTGATCTTTGGTGGGAAAAGCTTGTGCATGCCATGTGAAATGGTCCATAACCACTAACACATTGCCAATGTTTCACTGATCAGGCTCTAAACTCTAGAAGTCTATGTAGACTAGTTCCATTGGGGTACTGGTAGTAATGTTGACAAGGGGGGCAGCCCTCTGAGGCAGGGCTTTTCTCTGCAGGCAGTGACTACAAGTCCTTACATGGTGCTCAACATCGGCCCCCATCTTGGGCCAGTAGAATCAAGATCGTACTCGGTCAAGGGTCCGGTCGATACTGAGGTGGCCCATATGTTTGTGGAGGGACCGCAGTACCAAATCATTGAAGGCTGTGGGCAGGACTAGTTGTTGCTTGTCTATTTGGCCACCCTGATCTACTGTCTCTCTATATACAACAACTGATTAAGCAGCTTCAACCTGGGGCCTTCTTTAAACAACAAAGCGGTTCGTAGATCAGAGGAATGCAACTTGGACACATCTTTTCCTGCACGAAGGGCATCAAGTGCTGGCTGAATCATAGGAACTTGGGATTGAGCCCACTGCATGCTGTCATTGTTAAACTGAGGTAGTGCACTAATATCTAGAGCAGAAAAGTGGCAATACGCAGCCTGTATGCAGGTGTCAGAGGGGCCCAAGCAATCTGCTAAGCTGTCCGCTGTGTCCATAGCCATTTGTTTATTTCTATCAAACTTTTGGCACAATGCTCAGATGTCAGGTTCAGACAGCCTGACCCAGTCGCTCTTGGAAATGGGCTTCCGGAATAGGGCGTCAGCAACACTATGATTCAGACCCAGTCTGTATTCGACAGCATATTCATATGTTGACAATGCAGAAAGCCACCGGTGCCCCATGGCGTCTAACTTAGCTGAAGTCTGTACATAGGTCAATGGGTTATTGTCAGTCCTCACCAATATTTTCACCCAATAGAAGTAATCATGAAACTGGTCGACAATGGCCCATTTTAACACAAGGAACTCCAAATTGTGCACAGGGTAGTTTCACTCTGACGGGGTCAAACTCCTACTGGCAAATGCCACTGGTCTCAAACCATCCTCATGGTCTTTATACAGTACAGCTCCTAGACCCTGCAGACTGGCGTCAGTATGCAGCACATAGAGTTTGGTGGGATCAGCATAAGCAAGGATGGGGGCATGGGTGAGCTGGTATATGACTTCATGGAAAGCTGCTTCACAGTCCGGCGTCCAACGGACCCGAAAAGTTCACCTGGGCAGAAATATGCTTTGTCTGGTTCTTTGATGGACCCTTTTTGTATTTCTGATTGGTAGGAGGGTAACCCTGGGTAAGATTCAAGAGTGGCCGAATCACTTTGGAATAGTCTTTTATGAACCGGCAGTAGTAGCCACAGAATCCCAGGAACATTGTAGTTCTTTCAAATTGTGGGGCTGGGGCCAAGTAGTCAAGGCTTCAGCTTTACTAGGATCAATCTCTATCTCCTCTGTAGACATTATGTGCCCCACATACTTCACAGAGGTTTGGAAAAACTGGCACTTGTCATTGGACAGCTTGAGGCCGAAATCTTCCAGTCGGTCTAGTACTTTGAACAGTCGACTCTCATGTTCCTCTAGGGAGCTCCCAAACACAATGACATCATCCAAGTACACCAGGCATTCCAGCAAATTCATGTCTCCCACCGCTCATTCCATCAGTTGCTGGAAGGTGGCTGGGGCACCCTATATCCCCTGTGGCAGTCTCAGGAATTTGTAGAACCCCAAAGAACAGATGAAGGCTGTCTTCTCACGATCCTCTGGAGCCATCAGAATCTGGTAATATCCACTGTGAAGATCCATCACCGAGAACCATTTGCTCCCATTCAAACAATCCAGAGCATCTTGTATACGGGGCATGGTGCATTGATCATGGATGGTCCGCCTGTTGAGGGTCCGATAATCCACACACATTCATACTGTTCCATTCTTCTTATGCACAACCACAATGGGAGAAGCATATGGGCTCCTGGATTCTTGTATCACACCAGCCACGAGCATTTCCTGCAAGTGTCTTCTCACATTGTCTATGTCTGCAGGGGCTAGGCGTCGAGACCTCTCTCGAAATGGCTGTTCATCGTGCAGGCGTATGTGATGCTCTGCACCCTGGACACATCCCATGTCCCATTCCTTCAATGAAAACACTTGATCTCTCTGGCCAAGTTTCTGGCTAATTCATGTCTTCCATTCAGCTGGCAACAGGGAGTCACCAAAATCAAATAAGTCAGAAGTCACTCTATCTGTCTTGCCAGGGGGCTTGTTGCAGGGCAACACTGCAGTGTCTGTGCAGTATACCGTAGCTAGAGTGCATCCTCTGTTCACCCGGATCTCCCGATCTGACACATTATGAATCTGGACCATCACTCGTTGTGCATAGGCATGAGCATGAACTGGCAAAATGCTGGGCTTAACCAATAATCCTTCCAGCAATTTTCCATCGCCTGGTGCGTCCAACATCAGTATTTTGTTCTTGACATCTTTGTGGAGGCGGACCTCCCCTTGAATGGTACACTGGGAGTTAGGGGCCAGTACCATTGAATCAGGGTCCTTCTTCCACATGACCCATACCGGTTCATCCTGGTCCACTCCCTTGGGGTTCTGTTGCAAATCATAGGCCCTCTTGATCAGAGTGGGAATTCTTAGGGCCCTCCCAGTCTGTCGCCCTTGTTTCTCACAACAGAGTTGTGCCAGTCTCCCAAACATATGGGCTTTGGTCCCAATTAACAGGGGAGCCCCATCATACAGTCCAGTAGGGGGACACACTAAGGCCAGTGTCTCGACTTGCTCCTCTACACCAGTTACAGCTGCAGGAAATGATAACCAGAGGCGGACATATCCTAGGTAGGGATAAGACTTTTCGCTCAGCCCCCACACATGTAGGCCTTCCAGGGATTTTAAGGGCACAGCAGATAAGTGTTTGTCATACCAGTCCTTAAATACAATGGCCACTTACGACCCACTGTCCAGTACAGCCCGAGTAGGAATATCATTCACAGCCATGGTAGTCTCCATTGAAGGGCCCACTATTTTGGACCAGTCTGGAGGGACAGCAGTAGGGGCCTGGACAGATGATATAGCCACATAGGAATCTGAGTTACTACTTCTTGAACCCTCACTGTGGTCATTTTGGGCACTCCTCGACCACTGATTCATTCTCTGAAGCTCTCCTTGAAGCCTGTATACAACTTTATTTAGGTCTTTTGTGGACCAACATTCTCTCTTCATGTACCCATCCTTCCCACAATTATGGCAAAATATGTTTTCTGGGATTTGGGGTGGCCAAGGCATCACACTGGGAGCTGGGGCAATGGTACTACCAACTGAAAACCTTGGTGCCATCTCTGTCTGCTGTGTGCTGAGTATTTGGAGACATCTAGTCAATTCTCTTACTTTCGTAGTCAAGACATCGAGTTTTGAGCTGCTGTCAGCAGGAGATGCCTGGGTGGACACCCCCAACCCCATAGCAGATGTAGTTGGATAAGGGTCGGTGCCTGTTCTTGTAGGAGCAGCCTTCATAAAGAGACTTTTTGTTTCCCTGAACTCCCTCAGCAGTCCATCCCATGGCAGCACACCCTCATTGGTCCCCACTGTGGAAGGGCCTTCCGATGCCGTGATCACTTGGGCTGCGCTCACCCTAGAATTACAATCCCCCTCTTCATTTTCAACCTCCCGGAGTTCTTTTATCAAGTCACAGTAGTCCGGTGGGTTACCTCTTCTATTTGGGAGCCTTAATTGAGCTGCAATTTATAATGCTTTGCATGTTGCAGGATGTGCCCCAACCTCATATGGTTTAAGTCACTGGCGCTACCCCACCTTTTTGGTAAGCCTTCTGCAGTGCTCTTTCCAGATGAGTAACATATGCAGACAAACTTTCCCCTGGCCATTGTTTTGTACCTTGAAATTTCCACATCAAGTTCTCCCCTGACTCAATTCTCCCAAAATTGCCTTCGAGTGCAGATAGGTACTTCTGGGCAGATGCATCAGGGTTTGTGGACCTCAGAAATTTAATGGCCTCTAGGGCGGGACCATTCAAACTTTCTATGATCCTTTTCCATTTCTCAGCCTCTGCACACTGCCATTCAGGTACCAAAGGGGCAACACAGTCTATCCAGGTTTCCCAATCATCCTCCCCTTGTGGGGTGGGAAGGGTGCTGGAGAAGATTCTCAACCTCCGGTAAGAGTCGTGACTAATGGCAGGTACAGACATAGGAGCCAGCATTGGCATGAGCACAGAAGGAGTAGCAATAACGGGTGCTGGAGTTGGAGGGGGTGTTGGGGGGGGGAACTCCCCCAGGTGGCAGGAATAGTTTCTTTAAGTCCTCCACAGTTTTCCCTTCCTCCAGCAAAAACTTAGCAAATTTCTCCTCAAAAGTCTCAGATAGTGTGGGGGGGGGCTTATTCTCCCTGGGGTCTTTACTGTCTTTAGTTATCACTCTCCAGGCAGTGAGGGCTCCTTCGGGGGTGATAGTCCGTGGCACTTTGGAACTGACTACTGGGTCCTTACACTCTACTAACGCCATGAAACTTTGGGTGAGCAGATTAGCCTGTCTACCCACCACCACAGGGTTTTGTAAACATTCAACCTTGGAAAGTACTCCCTCTACATTGTCCTTATTGGTACCCAGGGGAATATCCAGGATAAATATAGCATTTTGGAGGTCGATCTCCTGCCCAGTACACAACCCCACCAACTGGTGTACAGCCACTTCTGTTGGGGCAGCCATTTATTTTTAACAGAAATTTGCAAGTTTGGCCACTAGAAGACACAAACTCCCAGCGGTGAGCCTCCAAGATGTAACCCCTAGGTGGCACTATCCCAAGGGCTACGACCCCTGCCTGCTTGGCTAGTAGCAGGTTAAGGGGCCTGAGTTCTGAAATGGGTGCCTCCAATCGGAGATCAGGGTTGGTAGTAGTCAAGCTAACCTGGGCACAGCCCTCCAGGACACTGTAACCCCCCTCTTTCCCATCTAGTGGCCTGAACACTGTACAATAATCTACTTTCACAATACCCCTGGTACATCACACAAGTACCCACACTGTTTGCACTTACCACCAGGGCTGATTCCCCTGGCTCGACCCTGGGCACCCCCTGTAAAACAAGGTTATGCACAGCAAATAGCAACAGTACAGTACTTTGAGCACAAACTGGAACCACAGTCAGATGACATGCAGAAAAAGTTAGATCTGATTTATTCAGGGGACCTGAACAAAGGAGGGGAAAAATCAGGTTAATTAGCTCAAAGGTTGTATCAATCAAGCAGTTATGCATGTACTTTGAGTCCCCCCACAAAGTCCACCTCTGGGTACCCAGGTGGAGAAGAGGGGCTAGCCAGGACCAATGCCCGGGGTTGCAGCTGGTTGGGGCCCTGTGATGGAAAACACAACATGCACAGTACACAATATTTGTAATCCAGAGCCAGAGGGCTCAGTTTGTAAAGGAAACGAAACAACAAGACAATCAGTTGACACATTCAGATTAAGCTGTTGTTGCAGGGAGCTACCCTGGTATTTATTCACGATACCCAAGACTGGACACAGGCTGGATGAAAATCGAGACTGCAGGTGGTTGATCTGGAATGCCAGGAGAAGAAGGGCCCACATGAGTCGCAGAGGCATCGTTCCTGTTCAAGCATGGAGCAGGGGGATGATCCACAGAAAGGTCTCTCGTTGATGGCTTCTCTATGCAGTGGGTAGTCTGGTTGGGCCAGTCTGGCAAGGCCCAGACTGCATGAAGACAAATTTAGATGCAGTCCATTTTGGGCTGGATACAGCTTCCAGCAAGCAGAACACAGTTCACACAGTGGGGGACTAACCCACTGGCAGCTCATAGCACATTTACATGTAAGGGAATTCTACTGTACCAGGCAAAGCACTCCCCAGTCACAATCGCAAAGTCTCTGCACACACCGGGAGCTTAGGGGTAGCTGGAACTCCTGACAGGATGATTGCATTCAGAAAAATCTTTGATCTTCTTCAGGTTGAGCCTGGCCCACTTCAGTAGCTTACTTTAGTCACACAAACAAGGATTTAGTCCAAAATAATTCTCTTCTCTCCCTCTCAGGAGCAGCACACCGACATGCAGGCCAAAAACGTAGCCTTTTCAGCGTTCTCCCATGCGAATCCACTCAGGATTGCTGACCAGACTCACTTGAGCTCTTCTCATTTCACTTCCTAGCTCAGAACTAACTGAAAACTGCAAGCAGCCCTGGACTTCCCCAAGATCCAAAAGATTTGGTTGGCTGATTTGGCTGTCAACTAAAGCAAGAGCTCCCCCTTCATTTGCAAAAAAGGGGTGAAAAGTTCAAACTACAGTTCCTACAGATTTTGAATTCAGAAAGCTCCTGTACTCCGGCTACATTTTAGGTCCACCAGTACTGATTGGTCCAATTTGCAGTCCAGGACCAAGATAGTGGAGACAAACAAAACAGTCCTTGCTATAAAGAAAGCACGTTAGACAAACTACATTATCATTATCACTCTAAATGAAAATATCATGACCCCATGTTCTACAGCACAATTTTTCTGAAACATATCTCTCTCCTCTACCTTATTAACCCCCAAAAGGTATTTAAAGGTCTACATAACATCTCCACTCTCCCTCCTCTCCTCCAGGGTGTACATATTGAACTCTTTCAGTCTCTCTCTCTTCATAGGGCTTCGGATGCAGACCTTGCACCATTTTTAAAGCCTTAACCTCTCTTCTTGCCACTTTCTCCTTTTTTCAATTGTTCCTCCTTCCATACCTTTCTCATTTGACTGCTCCTTTCCCCCTGCTTCCTTTGTTAACCCCTTGCTTCCTTGAATAACGTGCATCCTGGTGGGACTCTCTCTCTCCCCTTGGGATCTCCTTACTCTCTATCTCAGCTTGTAGTGGCCCACTTTCTGCCTCCCCTATTTCTACTATTACCCCGCCGCTGGCTACTTTAAATGTCTATTGAAGTAATATTTGAATCATCCACTGAGGATCGAGGTTGCCTCCTGGATGAAAGCAGGCCATCACCTCAGTATAGGTTCTTATCCTTCTAGCTTGTCCCACAGTCCCCAGTGTAGACATACCTCTCCTCCCTGCACCATTCCTTCTACCATCATTTGAAGGCCTTGGTGTGGAGCTCCCTCTCCTTCCACATATAGTACAACACACACTCACCACTCACATTTAAATACATAGAAAACACAGAATCAACCAGATAAATGATCTACCTTTACCCAAAATGAAATTCACACATGAAGCTGACAACAGCAATTCATCTTTATGTTTAAGGCTGTGAAACACCCTTATCAAGTTAATGGGCCAGATTTTCGAAGCTTCAAGAATGCCACAAGCCCCGCTTGTGGCATTCTCTGGGTGGCAGTCGGGATTTTACATCCCTTTGCACTGCTCGCTGCACCTTAGACTACATTTTTGTGGTCTAGCATGCGCCACTCCTGGGGGGCTATATTATGGAGCTTGCACCAGATATTTGGTGCAAGCTGCCATAAAACATGGAAACTGTTGCAAATGCACCCGGGATTGGAAAATGGGGTTCGGTGTACCGGCAAAACTTAAGTCCCATGGTGCAGGTCTCGATGCAAACCCTGCGCCACCTTTTAAAAATCTGCCCCAATGTATTAGCAGCCATAGTGGCTCTGACCAGAGTTTGTTCAACTGTGCTACAACTGCACCTTAATTGCTATAATTGTCCCTTAGGTATATTGTGGATGGTGATCGTTATTCCATTTTACCATCAGTTACTTCTCCCAAAAATTCTGTACCACCCATTGTAATACCTAGCTATTAATTCTTAATGTTTATCAACAGAGGCCAGTTCTGTCTTGCTCAGAAAATAATAAAATCTTTGTCAGGGTCAAGCTTAAATGTTTAGAAATATATGGTCAGAGCTAGAAATACAGTACCTGACAGTGTCTGTGAGCAAAGGTAGCAGCTACTGCGTATAGCAATCACCCAATTGTTGGATGCCCTTGTTCATTCAAGTGTCCTAAGTCATTGCAGGATGAGAGAACCGCCTAATTAAAAATTGGAGTAAAGAGAAAAATGTTGCTTTTCCACTTTATCATCCTATGCACGACTTGACATATTGTCAAGGAACATCTTATCAAAGGATTCTTTTAGTGAATAAAAGCTTTCTTAGATTAAGTTTCATGAAACAATTTCCTTAATGCTTCTTGCCTTGATTGATTTTTTCTGTCCTCACCGGAATACTGGATTCAGATGTTTTTTGTCATATACTGCATTCAACTGTGGATTGCAGTAATAGTCATAGAACTTACTGCTTGGAATCGCTGAGTCTGATGTTCATCAGCATTGTCAGATGTTCTCTTGTAGATGGGGTGTATCCTAGCAATGCTGAAAAGAGCTGTATAGTGAAGCCTCTCCTATAGAAACTACTGTTGGACCCAGAAGTGTTGGTGAACTATGAGTTGGTCTCCCTTCCCTTTTTGGAGAATATTTTTATGAGAAGTTAGTGGTGATGCAGCTAGATGGTCACCTCAAGAAATTTGACATCTGTAAATCTTTCCAGTCTTATTTCAGAGCTCTGCACAACCTAGACACAACACATTTATCAAGGTAGTTAATGACCGATTCCAGGTGACAGATAGCTTGATTGTTGTTATCCTCAGTCTCTCATCAGCATTTGATACTATGGTTCAATGGGCTTTGATGGGTTCCTTGGAAGAACCAGCCTTGAAATGACTTCAGTCATTCTGTCCAGCAGGTCACAGCAGGTCATCATGGGATCTTTGTCATCCAATCTGGCTGCAGTCAGCTGTGGGGTTCTCAAAGTTTTGGTCTCATCCCATGTGTTATTCGTAGTATACATGATGCCAATGGAAGGAGTTAATCTATGGTGGGGTGTGAGTGTTCACTGTTACTCAGCTATACCTGTCATTTACATCAGACAAGCAAGAGGCAGTCTCTGTGCTGAGCCAATGCTTCTAAGAAATTTCTGACTGGAGGATCTGTAGCTGGCTAAGCCTTAGTTCAGGAAAGATGGAGCTTATGTTGGTCGAATAGGGCCATCTTGTGTTAGCTAGGATGGGTGGTGTGCCAGTTTTGCTATTTTTGAAAGGTACCACTCTGTCAGTCATGGAAAGGTTAGGAATCTGGGGGTTACTGTGGACTGCATATTGACACTGTAACATCTCCCAGGTTCCACCTGACAAAGAGCCAGCATGGCTCAAAGCACTGGGGTAAGATGAATTGATGGTCTGTGTCCTATAAATCAATAAACACACTTGCACTTACTAAATATTTGCATTGTGTGTGCTGTTTTCACATGGGACAGGACATATATTTGCTCTTTAACAGCAACGCCATTGTTTCAGACAGAGTATGCAGCTTGTGGGACTTGACATTGGAACATCATTTGGCAGTGCAAGTCCACAGTGACTTTTTCTAGCTGATGAATATCTCCTTGATTAAACAGTATATAGTGTATAGTAGAGCACTGTTCTGAATAGAATTCCTTCCCTTTCAAAATGCTGTTGTACCACAGTTCAAAGGTCATGGAATGTGATTGTACCCTTCTGTGGTGCAACAGCATTCTAAAACCTCTAGAGGTTGCACAAGTCAGTTTTGCTCTGAAAGTGAAAGAACCACTGTGCACACATTTCACATAATACTATAAAAAATACAGGATGAGCAACGTTGTGCACAACCAGTGTGTTCTGCCACCTCCTGGTTCCAATTACCATGGACCTCTCAAGCTTTGTTCTCAAGGACAGATGGAATCAGAACCCTTCTGTGGTAGAACACATGGGTTGTGAATTGTTGCCCATCCAGCATTCTCCATATTATGTATGAGGACCTGTTGATCATTGTATATGTTTTTATTACCTCAAGACTACATTACTGCAACTCTGTATAACTAAGGCTGCCTGGAAAGTTGGTATCTCACCTGTAGCTAGTGCAAAATGCTGCAGTCAGGTTGTTAATGGGGGCTTCATGTACGGATCATGTTATGCCTGTGCACTGTGGCCTGCACTGGTTCCATGTCATATGAGCAAACACAAAATAGCGATCACCATATGAGTGTGAGCACATCTCCAAAAGGAGCAACGACGATGTGCACAATAGTGGGGCCATGAACAGTGATGGTATGGACCACACTCCACAGGCAAATTTAGACCATTTTCAATGCGGAGGGCTGTGCCCCCCCCACACCCCCCTACTACTGTAATTATAACCAAACTCCAAGGGGGAGCCTGATGCTTGGGTAGTGGGAATCTTTGGGAGGGAGCTATTTGGGGGGGGGACACCAGGAAGGTGGGGGAGTGGGGAGCAGAACAAAATAAAACAGTAAGTGCACATGGGGAGCAAAAATAAATAAATAAGTGCACACATATAAAACACAGCTCCTACTCAGGATAGAACCTGGGTCTTCTACCACCAGCGGCATACACTGTCTCCACTAGACCACACAGTCAGCTCAGAACTGCCAGCCCAAACTACCTGATATATTTTCCGCATCATAGATCCCTCCCACCATTGCTCTCTTTTGCCTTTCGCCATTGTTGTCGACCTTCCCTCACTATTTCCATGATCACTATCGTTTCCCACTCACTCTATTCACGGGTGCTCAAACCGAGTCGTTCATACTGAGTCACTCAATTTGAGTCACCTATATCACTGGATACTGCCTGCAATGGTTACCTATTAAGTGGCACACTACTTTCAAGACTGCTTTCTTAACCTACAAAGTTCTACATGGGCTAGGCCCTGGCTACAGTACCTAAAAGTTCTTTTGGTCTTTATATGCTCCTGGTCACCCCCCTCCCCGCTCCACTGAGGGGATTTTATTGGCTGTCCTGAGGTCCAGTCCTAAGCAACATGGAGACCAGGCTTTCAGTGGTGGCCCTATTATTTAGAATGGTCCTACATATCCTTTTAGGAGTTCACCCTCAGTGGAGGCATTTAAAAAGGGGAAGAAGTCTTTTTTGTTTTGTACAAATATTTTGTGCCATATAAACAAGTAAGGTGTGGTATTTGGGGAATTTTGGTTTTAGCTGTGGAAATGTATTTGTTTTAAATGGACAATTATTTATTATAATTGGTTTATTTGGTTCTCCTTTTGACATATCTTTATGTTTTATTTTTATGCACTATTCCAATGAAGAGCTCTGAGCCTTAGGGATAGGGTGCTATGAAATAAAATGCCTTACCTTTTCATTTTGGCATAACATATGCCATCCCCATAGGCTTTAAGCAGGCCCTTACAGTTCCAAATGGCCTCATCAAAATGTTGCCCAAGTTGAAAACAGTACACACCATGTTGCTGTATAGCATACCACTTGGCTCTACAAAACAAAAAAATGCACAAAAACTGCAACACAAAGGAGAGGTAACATGTACAGACGATCTTGAAGACTGAAATCCCATGAAAAGCTCTTTCTAGCGATGTATTGGTTTTACCGATAGGTATAGGTTATAAAACTGGCATCATAAATGATGCCTCCTGCTTGGCTGAGAGGCCTGTGAATTGGGTGTAACTAATTAAAACTCCACTCATGAACTTTTGATAAAATTGGGAAGTACACACTACATATAGAGGGGTGAAGTGGGTACTTTACCAGGAGAAGAACTATGTAAAGTGTCACTTTGCAGTACATAAAGTGTCACTTTCTGCTAGACACATTTGGGATACTTCACCTAGTTCTACATATACCAAAGTTTAAATACTTCACTTACACCTATTTGTGAATACCACATTATATTCACAGGGGTCTTGTGTGAGGCCACCCTGTCTGTTATGTCACTCATGATGTTTTGCGCAATAAAAAAAAATGATAGTTAATTATCCAAATAATGCTTTAAAATGCCTTCTTATCATTTATAGTTGCAAGTCAGATCCAGGGGCTGGGTTGCAGATGGTAATCCCACACGATGGGGAACCACATTCATCTTTGGCTTTGGTGTAGTTTTGTGCGTGGGGATGAGTTTACCTCTCAATGACAAACCCCCATCATGCCTTACCACTAAAGTAAGGGTAGGGAACTCAATTATAAAGTATTAGAACTGAAAGAGGAGAGAAAGTAGCAGGCATGATTCTGTAGCAAATTTGAATGTAGCTAGCCAAGGTTCTGAAAGGTATTCTAGAGGGCTGTACATTACCACAACACATACTGTCATGGATATGGAGTTGCATCAAGTGATTATCTCAGAGATATAAGGGGATAAACATTGTGGAAACATCTTTTTGACCCCATTTTTTCAGACAGCATACTGTTTCCACAGCTTAGCTTCATCTTGGTTTTATGATTTTCTGTCTTTTCTCAATCAGTTCAGTTTAATGGCCAGCGAACTAGGAGCATGCCAAATAGCAACATAAGGTTAGCAAATTAGCAACCCCTAGCATGATGCCAGCATTGGCAAGTACATCGGCCTTAGCCGGCATGCTGAAATAAATTGTCCAGAAATAATCTTATCTTTAAAACAGAGCATTAATATCTACAATCTCACAACCTCCCTACTTTTTGCAGACTCTGAAGAACATCCTAGTTAAATACAAATTTCATATATCTTCCACATTATTTATTGCTGAGGAAATTTGCTTGAAAACAGATCTTTATCCCTAAGAGTTCATCTGCCTCTTCAGCCTACTTTATGCCCTCACTCGAAGTCATAATTCTCTGTTGTGATGTCACAATCCATTGCCGTGAGAGTAACTGTGATAGCACAAGCAGAGCATAGTGACATCAGGCAGGGGGATAAGCAATAGCAGCAGATAAACTTTCAAGGGTAAAAGATCCAGTTTTCATTCATGTGATCTTAGTACTAAAAATGGGAGAAGAAATACAGCACTAATGTGAAATATAAGGTGAACTGTGTCCACACACTAGTAGATCCAGCCATGTAGTGAAGTAGCACACACTACCCCATAGATCAGCAAAGAATAGCTGTTTTAGCCTAATCTTAGCTGTAAATGTGAGCATTTAACATCTGGCGGGGAAAGTGCACTTTTCAAGGAGATTCTGGTGATTGCTTGCCTTACACTGAGTGGGAGGTTGTTCCAGATGTAGGGTGCAAATATTTATCCAGGGGTGCAGAGGCAGCATGTCTCACTGCCACCACCACCTGGGAGAATGGTCTTCATGGCAAGATATTGCACTGTGACTGGCTGAGCAGTATGTGTCCGAGGGAGGAAGGCACAGCAAAGCCAGGATTTACACATTCTTTTCTGGTTGACCAAATGGCTGCACTGACGTTAGCTTTGATGGTACTGCTCACTCTCCCTTTCCTTCCAGATGGAGGAAAGGTGTGGTTGTGGTGCCCCAGTTCTTGGGATGGGAGACAGTGTTACTTATCTGTGGAAAAAATAATAAATAAATAATGAACAGCGAGCTAAAATAAAGAACTGACAACCACAGCCCATTATAAAACTAGCAGATATGGACATTTCTGTACAGTATTGTACAAGAGCGGGAATATTGCGCAGGGGTCAAATGTTAAACAGTTAATGTGCATTATGAGTATATTTTGCGCAGGGGTCAAATGGTAAACAGTTAATGTGCATTATGAGTATATTTTGCGCAGGGGTCAAATGGTAAACAGTTAATGTGCATTATGAGTATATTTTGTCGCAGGGGTCAAATGGTAAACAGTTAATGTGCATTATGAGTATATTTTGCGCAGGGATCAAATGGTAAACAGTTAATGTGCATTATGAGTATATTTTTCGCAGGGGTCAAATGGTAAACAGTTAATGTGCATTATGAGTATATTTTGCGCAGGGGTCAAATGGTAAACAGTTAATGTGCATTATGAGTATATTTTCCGCAGGGGTCAAATGGTAAACAGTTAATGTGCATTATGAGTATATTTTGCGAAGGGGTCAAATGGTAAACGGTTAATGTGCATTATGAGTATATTCTGTGCAGGTGTCAAATGTTAAAGAGTTAATGTTCATTATGAATATATTACTAATTAAATATTTTCTAACAATCTATTTGCCAGTTTAGTAACAGAAAGGTTAGATTGAGACTACATGAAAAATATAGTACCTTCAAAGCAGCAGTTGCTACATTAACAGTGAAAATGTTGTCCTATACTTTGTTTTTTTATTTTAGTTTGTTCCTTACCTCCTGTCTTGTGCAATACTTTGCCTATTTTGAGTCTGCTTTAGCACTTTTTCCACATTTTAAATAATAAAAGCAGTGTTCCTCTCAGTGCGACTCAGACCAGGTTTTCATCAGTATTCTCAGCAGTTTTTGTTGCCCTATTGTCCCATAAGGCCAAGGAACTGTATCTGCTGCATGTTAGTTCATTTTAGTCACAGGAAAACTGATGATAAACAATGGGGACCTGATTCTCAAAGGAACCTTAAATTATAAAATAATAATAATAAAGTGTATTTGTTGTAGCGCCTTTCATATAACCAAAGCGCTGTACATCAAAATAAAACAAAATACAATGGGCCAAATATTCAAACTGTGCCAGGCTGTGGCGCAAGCCTGGCAGCAGTGCAACTTGGCTGCACAGGGGCGTGGACTGGGCATTATTCAACGGAGCTGTGCCATGGCTCAGCATCATTGAATATCGCACCCTGGCCACCTGCAGTGCACATGGCGCAGTGCCACTGCGCCAGCGCAAGTGGCTAGAGTGGAGCAGGGGGATGCTGTAGTGCAAGTTCCATTACGCTAGGTGCAGCAACCTTGATATTCAAAAGTGCACATGCAAGTGGGGCCATAATGTATGCAAGGTGCAAATGGGGCCATTTGCATGTCATTATGGCCCCATTTGCATGCAGGTGCGCTGATCCCCGATGACTTGCACCTGGCGCCCTGCCAGGCAGCAGCCGTCGGGGACCAACGCCCCTGCAGCATGGCAATGTGCCCCACAGCCCGATCATGGGCATTAGTAAAATAAAGAAAGATTTCTATATCCCTGGTGATCCAGTGGACCGATGTCTGCCCAATAGCGGGATAAAGTAATAAATATAAAAGACTCCTATATCCCTGGTGGCCCAGTGGACTATTGTCTGCCCGATCATGGGATTAAGTAATAAATATGAAAGAATCCTATATCCCTGGTGGTCCAGTGGACCGCTGTCTGCCCGATCACGGGCTTAAGTAAGAAAATAAAATAACCTATATCTCTGGTGGTCCATGGACCCCCTCCCCACCCGCCCACTGATCCCCACCACCCTGCTCCCCCGGTCTGCAGCAGGCGGAAGCACCCACCCACCTGCCGCCTGACACCATAGGTAGGGCTGTACGCCCATTGGTCCACAGCGCGAGCAAATGGGCATGAAGCCCGCATTATATATACATTCCAGATATGTGAATGGATCCATTCACATATCTGAATGTGTATGATATAAAGCTGCACGCCCATTGGCTCATGCTGTGGACCAATGGGCGTACAGCCCTACCTATGGTGTCAGTTGGCAGGCGCCGGGGCAGCAGGTGGGTGGGGTGCTGCCGGCCGCCGCCGCTGACTGGGAGGAGTGGGGTGGTGAGGATCAGTGGGCGGATGGGGAGGGGGGTCCACTGGACCACCAGGGATATAGGTTATTTTATTTTTATACTTAAGCCTGCGATCGGGCAGACAGCAGTCCACTGGACCACCAGGGATATAGGATTCATTTTTTTTTTATTTAATCCCGCGATCGGGCAGACAGCGGTCCACTGGACCACCAGGGATATAGGATTCATTTGTTTTTTATTTAATCCCGCAATCGGGCAGACAGCGGTCCACTGGACCACCAGGGATATTGGACGTTATTAATTTTAACTGATGCCCGTGATTGGGCATGGGGGGCGCCACCACGGAGGTGCAGCCGGAGCTCGGGTGGCCACCCACAGGTGGCAGCTGCCATGTTGCGCCCTGCAATATGGCAGCTCACCTGTGGGTGGCCAGCCGTTGCTCCTTTTTTTTTTTGTATCAACTCTGTGTGGCGCAAGTAGGGGTTGAGCATGCATGGCTCAGCATATCCTGGGCTGAATATCAGGATGTGCAGAGTATGCATGGGCACGCCTCCCCCACCTGCACCTGCATACATTACTGATGCGCTCCAGTGCATTGGGATTTGTGTCAGGCGCAATTCCCATTTGAATATTGTGCCGGGGCGCATCAGTGGGTTGAGCATATGACCACTGTTGCACCATGCAACCCTTTTGAATATCTGGGCCTATAAATACAACAAAATCAGGAAAATCCAGAGTAGGCTTTCCCCCACAAAAAAGTCTTAAGTGCCTGCTTAAAAGACTCCACAGTCCTGCACTCCCGAAGCTGATGTGGCAGAGAATTCCAGAGGGTAGGTGCCACAAAACCAAAAGCACACACACCTGATGACTTTAAGCTTACCCTCAGAATCTCCAGCAACCCCTCGTCAGCCAAGCAGAGCTGTCACAGAGGGGTGTAAGGAACCAGGAGCTCTTTCAAGTAATCAGGACCCTGTCCATGTAGGGCTTTGTAAGTCAAAAGACCTACCTTAAAGGTGATCTGTCACTGAATAGGCAGCCAGTGCAGACTGTGCAGCACAGGGGTAATGTGAGTTCTTCTAGATGTCCCAGTCAACAAATGTGCTGCAGCATTCTGCACTAGCTGCAAGTCGTAGATATCAACCCCAGGAAGCCCTAAGTACAGGGAGTTGCAGTAATCAAGGCACGATGTCACAAAGGCATGGACCAAAACAGGTACAGTAGGTCACAAGACGGAACAAGGTGCTTAATCCTAGCAATGTTCCTAAGATAGTAAAAGGCTAGCTTGATGACTGTCGACACCTGATGACGAAGGGTCAGACCATCGTCAAGCGCTGCTCCCAGGTTACGCACCCATTCAGAAGTGAGAATCTGGGCGCCTCCAGGACTAAACCAGAAGGGAGCTCAGTCCTCAACCCCTCTGTCCTACGACCCGGGTCCACCACCAACACCTCAGTCTTTCCTGGGTTCAACTTTAAACCACTGGTATTCATCCAATCTTGGATTTCAACAAGGCAGCTGTTTAATACTGAGATAGCACTAACCTGGTAGGCGGCAAAAGACAGGTAGAGCTGGGTGTCATCAGCATAGCAGTGAAACCTCAGCCCATACCATCTTACAATGTCTCCAAGGGGCAGCATATATACTGCGAATAATATGGGGGACAGCACCGAGCCCTGGGGTACCCTGCAAGGCAGAGAGAAAGCCCCAGAAGAAAATATACCCCAGACAACTCTCTGCGTTCTTCCAGTGAGGAAAGATGTAAACCATCTGAGAACTGTACCAGACAGCCCACAGATGGACCTCAGATTCTCGAGCAGGACCCCATGATCCACAGTATCAAAAGCTGAAGATCAATCAAGGAGAACCAAGAAGGAACGATGTCTCTGATCTCTCGCCATCAGGAGATCATTGAGCACCCGAACCAGAGCAGTCTCAGTACTATGCCTCTTACAAAAACCCGATTGGAGAGGTTTGTATAAATTATGGATGGTTAAATGGTTATCCAGTTGAGCTGCCATAACTTTCTCAATAACCTTCCCCACAAAAGGGAGGTTAAAGATAGGCCTGTAGTTTGCTAGATTCTCCCGGTCTAGAGAAGCTTTCTTCAGGAGGGGTATCACCATCCCCTCCTTCAGGGAGCTAGGAAACTCACCCGACTCCAGAGAGCACCGGACAATCCAAGATAAGACTGGGTCGATGATATCACTACAACCCAAAATCAGGGAAGTAGGGCCCCGGTCTAAACTACAGCAGGTGGGGTGCATTGCCTGGAAAATCCTTATAACATCTACAAACTCCGGCAGATCAAAGGTACTCCAGGAAACTCCGGGTTCTGCGACAAGGTACCGATCAAACGCATCCCCCATAGAGTGAAGTTGACGGCATTCCTGCCTGATGTCAGCCACCTTATTCGCAAAGAAGTGACTGATCTCATCACAATCATTTTGTGAAAAAACTCGACGGAACTGCTGACAGGCTGGGTTGCACAATCTGTCAACAGTTCTGAAGAGTTGAGCCAGTCAGTTCCATGCAACAGCTACTGTATTTCCCTGGACAGGAATTCTGCCTTCTTATGGGAAATTTCTGTTTGATAGAAATTATAATGTTCTAACAATATAAGGTGGTCAGCATCTAAGGTGGTCCTCTGCCAATGATGCTCCAATCTATGCCCCTGTCTCCGCAACTCCCTTAGGGTCCCATCAAACCAAGGGGCTCCAGGGTGACGTGGGAGGGGGTGAACACGGACAGGAGCAATCAGATCAAGAGCTGAGGAAATGGCCCTATTATAGGCGGTAACTAACTGCTCAGGATCTGTGCTAGTCTTGCCCAATAACGAGAGGTCAATTACTGCCATCAGGTCTTCAGGGACCACATCCCACAAAGGGCAATAACTGACCATCTCCACAGGGGCCGACCTACCCAGGGAGGTAGAAAAATTGAACCCAACAGAATAATAGTCGGACCTACCAACTGGTTCCACCACCAAGTTGGAGGCCTCGATCCCCAGGAAGAAGACCAAATCAAGAGAGTGACCACCCTTGTGAGTAGCTGAGGAAACAACCTGTGTGAAGCCCAGAGATGTCATCAACTGGAGGAAGTGTTGACCAAAAAGTGAGAATTTGTTATTGACTCAGGCGTTGAAGTCGCCCAGAACCATCAGTCTGGGTGACTCCGATGCCAGGAAGGGGACCTCTCCTCCCCATCAAACTATCGGCCTATATTTCTGCCCCCATCCTAGCCAAAATTCAAGAGCGCCTTGTTCTATCCCAGCTACACAACTATCTAGATACAATCTCCTTTTTCACCCCCTTTCAAGCCGGTTTCAGAAAAAATCACTCCACCACCTCATCCCTCCTTCGCCTCACAAACTCCATCCTTACAGGCATTGACAAAGGGGTAATTACCACAGCTATTTTCATAGACCTGGCAAAAGCTTTCGACATGGTCTCACACCCCCTGTTGCTATCTAAACTTTCCCAAACTGGTCTGTCGACGGCAGCACTCAGCTGGTTCCACTCATACCTATCAGGCAGGTCACAAGCAGTCCGCATCGCTACGGCTCTATCCACCCCCCTCCCTGTCACCAGTGGCATACCTCAAGGGTCTGTACCCGGCCCGCTGCTTTTCTCAATCTTCCTCAATGATCTGCCTGCTGTCTGCACACAATCTGGCATCCATATGTATGCAGACGATACGGTGCTGTTTGCCTCTGGCCCATCTGGAACCGCAGTAGCAGCTCACCTTCAGAAGGACTTCGACTCCATCCAACGCTGGTTCCTTGAGAACCAACTATTCCTAAACTCAAAAAAAACTGTCTCCCTCACCTTCGGCTCCCAAGCCAAACTAACCCGGCTTACTGATGCACCCACATTCTATACCTTGGATAGGACTCCGCTTGAGGCCTGCTCCACATATCGCTATCTCAGCGTCTGGCTGGATCAGCACCTTGACTTCTCAGCGCATGTAGATGCTCTGCAAAAAAAAAAATTACATCCCATGCTGGGAGCTCTCTATCGTAACAAGTTTTGCATCCCTCTACCGACCAGGCAAGCAATGGTACAAAAAATTATCCTCCCAATTTTGGACTACGGCGATGTCGTCTACGGTGCCGCCCCCCAAACATCCTTAGCCAGGCTCGACCCCATATTCAACTCCTTCTGCCAGTTCACCTTGGACCATCCTCCCAACACCCACCACTATGACCTGTACCAGTCCCTTGACCTTCCATCACTCCAAAACCGGCGCTTGCTGCACTGTACTAGAATTACTGCTAAGTTCTGGCCACATATGCTGCCCTTCTACCTATCAACATCTCTAACCGCCGTCCCCCCACCTACCTACGATCTCAGGAACACTAACTCCAGGCTCCTTCACATTCCCCACAGATCCACCCGATCAGGTCAGGTAGCTTTCAGTTTCAGACTGCCCAAATTATGGAACTCACTGGCAGCTGACATCATACTCACCACAAGTACTCCCCAACGAAACGCCCTCCTCAAAACACATTTTGCTACCAACTGCACATGCTTTCCCCATCGCTGAATTCCCTGCTCAACTCTTATCAGCTATCCTGGGCTCCATTTCTAAATCAGTACCATACACCACTGAATCCTTCCTCTGATGCTGTAGATACGCACACCTACCCATATAGTAGATAATCTAATCACACTATGTAATTGTTGCAATTTCTTCCATGCCACTACATCACTGCCTGTAATACTCTTCATTTTGTATAAACCATTATGCATCTCAGTTACTGCA
Organism: Neoceratodus forsteri; assembly: GCA_016271365.2. Lineage (NCBI taxonomy): Eukaryota > Metazoa > Chordata > Ceratodontiformes > Ceratodontidae > Neoceratodus > Neoceratodus forsteri. Next base: position 834,993,978 of record CM028130.1, on the reverse strand, counting down.
ACCATCCTACTGGGCCACTGCTTGTTATCTGCAAATTATGTATGTACTGTTTTTTGTATTATGTGCTGCACTCTTGTAACCCTCTACCCCAGGGCGCATCTGGAATCGAGTGGTACTCTGCTCAGTATGCCTTCCTGGTAAATCTCTTAAATAAATAAATAAATAAATGTTGGCGGTGAAATCTGCTACTTCCTGCAGGAACTGCTTCTCATCACCTGGTGGACGGTAGATGAGAGCTATCCTGCACCCCACACCAGCTACCAAATTGATGCAAGCTGTGGCAAAAGGAAGCTTGCATCAATGCCCATTGTGCCAAGACCCTGCTCCCGATTCTAGACCAGGTAGGGTCCTGGTGGCAAAGTCCTGTGGCTTGTGGCAACCATAGCAGTGCACCAATCATAGGGCGCACCCCGACAGGTTGCTGCAAGCCCTGGGTGACCATGTGGCAATGTCCCTGAGCAGTCCCTTTTGGTCTAGTGGACCGTCCCAGCCCAGATCCCCCATTATTTAAATAAATTATTAATCCCTGGTGGTCTGCTGGACCACCTTGGCCCTGATCTGCCATTATTTAAATAAATTAATAATCACTGGTGGTCTAGTAGACCCCCACCCTGGCAGGTAGTGTCCAACCACCCCGCTCCCCCCATCCTAAAACTAATGACCCGGTGACTGGTACAGCCCACTGCTCACCACAACAGCCTACCACTAACTGAGCTCTGAATGAATGCGTACTGTATACTGTATGCACTCAGTGATTGACAGCTGCTTTCTTGACTTTGATAGGATGAGAGAACTGGACAGGTATAAGTTAGTAGGGTTGGAGGACATAGCTGGGGTGGAGGAGAGATTGGGGGGTAATTAAGGGGACCATCCTTGACGCATCTAAAGTATGCATAAGAACAGTAACAATGAAAAACAGGTTTAAGAGACCACTATGGTTCTCAGCAAGGGTCAGGGAAGCAGTAAGGGCCAAAAAGAAATGGGAAGAAAAAGCAGGGGGAGGTAGAATGGGAGGATTATCTATAGAAAAATAGGGGAGCAAAGAGGGCTGTTAGGGAGGTCAAAGCAGACACAGAGCTGCATATTGTGGAGGGGGTTAGGAATGGAGAAAAACAGTTTTTCAGATATATTAGTGAAAAAAGGAAAAAGGGTGGGGGAATCATAAGGCTAGATGAGGGGAGAAGGATGATAGAGGAGGATGGGCAAAAGGCAGCCATCCTAAATGAGTAGTTTTGCTTAGTTTTCTCTAAGGAGGACAGCGGGTCTACGCCAGAGGGTGGCATCAAAGCGACCATTAAGGGAATCCTGGAAATGAGACAGCCATTGTTTACTAGGGAAAGGGTTTTGAAATGGCTGGCTGCCATGAAGATAGATAGGGCCCCAGGACCAGATGGGATGCATCCAAGGATACTCAAGAAATTAGCAGCAGAGCTAGCTGAACCACTGGTATGTCTGTTCAACAGCTCACTTAGGTCTGGGGAAGTTCCAAGGGATTGGAAAGTGGCAGATGTTGTACCGCTTCATAAAAGGGGAGATAAGGAGCAACCAGGGAACTATAGGCCTGTCAGTCTAATCTCTATAGTAGGGAAGCTGATGGAGTCACTGATCAAAGAGGACCTCATAGACTACTTGGACAGCAACAGGCTCCAGGATAGTAAACAGCACGGTCTTGTGGCCAGAAGATCTTGTCAGACTATTCTGATAGTTTTCTTTGATAGGGTGACAAAGGAATTAAACAAGGGCCATGCTGTGGATCTGCTCTACTTTGACTTCAGCAAGGCTTTTGACTCGGTACCTCATAAACGATTGCTGAAGAAGATGGAAGACCTGGGTGCAGCTAAACCCATAGTGAAATGGGTGTGTAACTGGCTAGAGGGGAGGCAGCAGGGGGTGATGGTCAATGGGGTTAAATCAGAAGAGAGGGAGGTTATGAGCGGGATTCCACAGGCATCGGTTCTGGGTCCTGTCTTCTTCAACATGTTCATTAGTGATATTGGAGCAGGAATCCAGGGCAGGTTGTGTCTCTTCGCAGATGACACAAAATTATGTGGGAGGATGGATAGTGACAAGGGAATAAGGGAAATGCAGAGAGACCTACAAAAGCTGGGGGTCAAAGATCTGGCAGCTAATATTCAGTACCAACACTTCTTCGAAAATATATGTAACTGTATTAAAACTCACATACAATTGATGAATAACAAACACAGTGGCGCCATGCAAGGTAACAACAGCTATCTTGCTACCTGTACCTGTGGTGCTTTCTATATGGGCAAAACCTCGAGGGCACTAAAATTGCGGGTTTGTGAACATACTAGTGATATTAGATGCCATAATGACAAGAATGTCTTAGTACAACATCTACGGTCATACCATTATGATAGTAAACATATATTTACTTTCTGTGGTATTGAGAAAGTAAATGTTGGACCACGTGGCGGGGATCTAGAGAATAAAATATTGTGCAGGGAGTCCTCTTGGATTTGCACATTGGGTGCCTTGGAACATCCAGGACTAAATGACACTTTTGATATTGCACCTTTTTTAAGGCTTAAATATTCTAAATAATGCATTAAGAGGTTAAATGTAGTATTATGTGTCATTTACAGTGTTTTTCTTCTCCCTTCCTAGTAGATTGGAGTTTCTTCAATGATTTTGGTACATGATGCATTACCGTTTTTCAATATATACATGCATACACATATATATGTATATATGTTTTATTGCATCTTTTTGACTATGCCCATTAGATAAATTACTTGCTAATTTAGTAGTATTCTTGATTTATGGTATGAATATTGATAAAGTAAATTCATTACCATTATTGTTTTTTCATATTATTGTGTGAATACTAATATGAACTTGGTGTTTTGGTGTTATTGGTGTCATTAGATTTTTTCATATATTATTTCTTTTGTTGCACTGTCACTTTAAATTGTATTTTCTATTTAAAGGTCTTTTTGTAATTACCAAACCAGTCCCTGAGGAGGCGCTTTTGGCGCGAAACCGGTCGGGCTGTTCTTTTGTCTGGGAGCTGTTGTTACCTTGCATGGTGCCACTGTGTTTGTTATTCATCAATTGTATGTGAGTTTTAATACAGTTACATATATTTTCGAAGAAGTGTTGGTGCTGTGTTTCTTTTGGTTGCTATCTTATCTTTTACACTGGCACAACCTGTACTGGAGCCGCTATTGCTGTGATGTTTTGTATATGTTTTTAGCAGGCTCAGTCAGACTTCTTTGATCGACGCTGAAAGTTATTAGTGATCGCTTTTTATTGCTATTATTGCGGTCATTTTTTTGCAGCCTGTGGTTCGTATCTTTACAGCCTGCATTTTGTCTTTCATTATGTCTTCCAATTTGGAAGATTTGCATGCAGGTAGCGACGGCTCCCAGACTTTTAGTAAGTTTTTTTTTCTGGCATAGGGACATCTAACCCGCTTGTTAGCCAGGATCCTGACGTTACTGTGTCTTCACCACAAAATATAGCCTCTGGTGAGATTTTAAGTTGTGAGCCAGTGGCTAGTATATTCACAGCCTTTTATGAGTTGGAAAGACTGGCACTTAAGGCTCGACATATTTACTGGAACCTCACTAGCCTTGAGGCTTATGTTCAAGTGAATCGCATTCCGAGAGGACTTTGTGTCATTAAATGGCCTGGCTATGGTTTGGAATGGCAAGATTTTAAGGATGATTGGAATAGCCAGATGCAAGCAGCTTCTATGCTTTTCCAGGAATGTTTAATAAGGGATTATCAGACACAGAAGATTTTGATTGAGCCCCAGGTAAAAGAAAAAGAAATTGCTTTTGCCAGCTATAATGCTGACTCAGACTTCAGTGAACTTGAGAACAAGTTGCGGTTCACAATTATTAAACAAGATGCCCGGCTTAAAGCTATAAAAATTAAGAAGTTTGAATGAGACCGTCAAGATTATGCTCTTAATAGAGTTTTTACATGGAAGGGGTCTGAGTCTTCTGGCAAATATAAACGGGGCACTATTAAGAACAAAATACAACAAAATAAATCGATTTTATGTTCCAATACCAATAACTATGCTGAGAGTAGTTTTAACTCGACATCAGATTCTTCTGAAGACCCTTTAGAGGAGGTCGGCGCGGTAAACAACAGCCAACCACGCCGTTCAGAACAACTAGTGAGGTTCGAGGTGGATCAAAGACACGACGAGGTGGGCGAAGGAGATGCAAGAATAAAAGCCTCCAGAGGCAAACGGCAACCATCAATGATGCAGAAAACTCCACAGAAGTTCAGAGGGAGGTCGATATACTGAATGTTGTAAATCTATCTGACGTTGTACTTACTAATAATCAGATCTCTGTGCTGGAGAAAGGATTGAAGTTTATACCTTCATGTAGTACCTCTAAGTTTAATATCTTTTTGGATATTAAAAAGTTTACTCAGAAATTGAGCGCTAAATCTTTCTTCAATAGACATCATAATGAGTCTCTGGCTAATCAACTGCAAGGGTCTGAAATATTTATTCAGGTACAGCAACAAGAGGGACATCTGCAGCACTTTAAAAGTCCATCTACTTTTAACCCACCACCTTCAGCTGCAATTATGGTTTTTGAAACTGCTTGCTTGAACGATATAGACTCTATATTCAAGAAACAGAATAATTGTACATTCGGTAATTTGAGTAATGGTGAGAAGTTAGCATTAACTGAGCTGGAGAATAACTGCCTAATTACTATCAAACCGGCAGACAAAGGAGGAGCAGTGGTGGTTCTCAATACTAAGGATTACATACAGGAAGTATATCGTCAGCTGGATAATGGAATTTTTTAAAGACCTTGGACAAAAGATCCTACTTTGGACTTTAAGAAGGAAACTGATATTTATCTCCTTCGGGCATTCCAAACTGGTATGATATCTAAAAGTTCCCTTGATTTTCTTACAGTGCAACATCCAGTGAGAGCTACCATTTACGTTCTGCCGAAAATTCATAAAAGTGTACAAAGTCCTCCAGGTAGACCCATTGTTTCAGGAATTGGTTCACTTATTGAACCTCTCTCTCAATATGTAGATGCACACATACGGGAGATAGTGGGGTCATTGCCATCTTTTTTGAGGGATACTGCACAAACTCTGGGTATCCTGGAGGACTTACAAATTGAGCAGTCATGGCTTTTGGTGTCTATGGACATTGAGTCTTTATACACCAATATACCACATGAGGGTGGACTTGAGGCAGTGCATGCCTGGTTAGACCTCACTACCACATTGGATGCATGTGAAAAGGATTTTTTGGTTAAACTCTCTGAGTTTGTGCTTAAATTCAATGTTTTCAGTTTTCAGGCGAAATATTATCACCAAATTAAAGGGACAGCCATGGGAGCTACATTTGCTCCTAATTATGTTAACCTTTATTTGGGACAATGGGAAAGGGAGCTGATTTATGACTGTGACAAGAATCCTTTTTATGATAAGATTGATTTGTGGAGACGCTTTATTGATGATGTTCTGATGGTGTGGCGGGGGACTTTTGGTGAGCTGGAAAGTTTTGTGGAATATTTGCATTTATCAGATCTGCATTTAAGATTCTCAATACAAGCAGATCTTAGGCATATTAATTTTTTGGATTTAGATATTGTAAAATTACAGGATGGCACTATTCGTACTTCTATCTTTCGTAAGTCTACAGATAGAAATTCAGTTCTACATGCTTCAAGCTGCCACCCCCGCCACACCATCAGTAACATCCCAAAATCTCAATTTATGAGAGTTAAGCATGATTGTAGTGAACCTGAGGATTTCGAAAGTCAAATGAGTGCAATGGCAGTGAGATTTAAGAATAGAGGTTATGCTACTGATGTGTTGCAAAAATCAATGGATCAAGTCCGTAGTATGCCTAGGAGTGAGTTGCTAGAATATAAAGTTAAAACAGAAGATGATGAACATCTTAACTTTATTACTACTTTTGGTCAAAATACTTTAGAAATCAAGAATATTATTGATAAACATTGGTCCATTTTAAGTACTGATACCACACTAAAGGACATAACAAAAAATAAACCTAGGATGGTTTATAGAAAAGGCAGGAATATTTCTGATTTATTGGTACATTCATACCAACCGGTGAATAAATTCAATACCAGTTGGTTACCTCCACCACCAGTGGGTTTCTTTTGTTGTGGTCATTGTAAGTTTTGTAACATCATGGACCAAAAGAAACAATTTTCTTCTGTTAACGTTAATAAACAATTTGATGTAAGACAGTTTATTAACTGTTCCACCACAGGAGTGGTGTATCTTGCTTCCTGTACCTATGGTGCTTTCAATGTGGGCAAAACCTCGAGGGCACTAAAATTGCGGGTTTGTGAACATACTAGTGATATTAGATGCCATAATGACAAGAATGCCTTAGTACAACATCTACGGTCATACCATTATGATAGTAAACATATATTTACTTTCTGTGGTATTGCGAAAGTAAATGTTGGACCCCGTGGTGGGGATCTAGAGAATAAAATATTGTGCAGGGAGTCCTTTTGGATTTACACATTGGGTGCCTTGGAACATCCAGGACTAAATGACACTTTTGATATTGCACCTTTTTTAAGGCTTAAATATTCTAAATAATGCATCAAGAGGTTAAATGTAGTATTATGTGCCATTTACAGTGTTTTTCTTCTCCCTTCCTCCTAGGTTGGAGTTTCTTCAATGATTTTGGTATATGATGTATTATCGTTTTTCAATATATACATGCATACACATATATATGTATATATGTTTTATTGCATCTTTTTGACTATGCCCATTAGATAAATTACTTGCTAATTTAGTAGTAGTCTTGATTTATGGTATGAATATTGATAAAGTAAATTCATTACCATTATTGTTTTTTCATATTATTGTGTGAATACTAATATGAACTTGGTGTTTTGGAGTTATTGGTGTCATTAGATTTTTTCATATATTATTTCTTTTGTTGCACTGTCACTTTAAATTGTATTTTCTATTTAAAGGTCTTTTATAATTACCAAACCAGTCCCTGAGGAGGTGCTTTTGGCGCGAAACCGGTCGGGCTGTTCTTTTGTCTGGGAGCTGTTGTTACCTTGCATGGCACCACTGTGTTTGTTATTCATCAATTGTATGTGAGTTTTAATACAGTTACATATATTTTCGAAGAAGTATTGGTGCTGTGTTTCTTTTGGTTGCTATCTTATCTTTTACACTGGCACAACCTGTACTGGAGCCACTATTGCTGTGATGTTTTAGCTAATATTCAGTGCTAGAAAGTGCAAGGTAATGCACCTAGGGAAAAAGAACCCCAAGACAGAGTACTGGATGGAAGGAGAGAGACATAGCACTACAGCTGAGGAATGGAACCTGGGAGTTATCATTAGCAACTCACTTAAGCAATCGAGTCAGTGCAACAAGGCCTATAGCAAGGCTAACAGGATGCTGGGATGTATCGGGAGGGGTATTGATAGCAGAAGAAAGATAATACTTCCCCTCAACAGATCCCTGGTGAGGCCTCACCTAGAGTACTGCACCCAATTGTGGAGTCCTTACCTCAGAAAGCATAAAGATAAGTTGGAGACAGGGCAGTGCAGAGTAACAAAAATGATTCAGGGCCAGCAGGGCAGATTCTATGAGGAGTGCCTCAAGGCACTAAATATGTGCTCACTGGAGACCAGAATGGAGAGGGGAGATATGATAGAGACCTTCAAGTTCCTTAAAGGAATTAACAAAGTGAACTGCGGGGAACTATTTAGCCTGAATTCCAATTCGCAGTCACATGGACAGGAATGGAAAGTAACAGGCGGTAGGTCCAGGAGAAATGTGAATAAGCACTACTTTACAGAAAGGGTGGTAGAACCTTGGAACAGTCTGTCGACTGAAGTGGTGGGTGTGAAAACAGTCAGAGGATTCAAACAGGGCTCGGATGAGGAGTCACGTGATGACTGGCTTGGAGTAGCAGCTCCACAGACGAGCTCCTGCTAACTCGCCTTAATTACTACTAAAAAGTGCAGCAAATCTACATAAACCAAGATCTACAGCTTGAGAAAGGCTTTGGACTCCTGTCTACAACATTGGAAGGGAAAAAACAACTTTGCAGAGAGCCATAACTGCTGAAAAAGCATGGAAGCAGAAATGTGTCAGGCCCAACCGCACCATACGCCTCCACAAACACCGGAGAAGAACTCCAAACGGTCTAAGGGCCCTACTAGCAGTGCTACTAGATCTCCATCTGCCTCTGTACAACCTGTTCCCTTCATGGAGCAGAAATTCCTTGAAGAACTCCAGCCACTAAAGACAGCTTTACAAGATCTTATCTCGGAGCTCAAATCTTTAAGATCGGGTCTTGGTGAAGCCATGAGAGCTATTTCTGATGTAACAGCTCGAACCACCTCGCTGGAGGGATGGCATGATAAGACAGATCCCGAGGTCATGCTTTTGAGACAGAAATTACACAAAATAGAAACTAAACTAGAAGATCTGGAAGGCCAAAGTCGCCGCAACAATATAGTCATATTTGGCCTTCCAGAAGACGCAGAAGAGACCTCCCCCATACTATTTACACAAAAGCTCATAACCAAAATTGCATGACCCTCTCCTAACAACACTGTCTACATTATAGAGAGAGCTCACCGGTCCTTGCAGCCTAAGCCTGCTGGAGACACTCCTCCATGACCTCTGATATTAACATTTTTGAATTACCTGGATAAAATACAAGTATTGAGTAAAACTCACGAGCTCAAGGAAGTCCTTTGGGAAGGCCACAAGCTTCGATTTGCCCAGGACCTACCAGTTGTTACAAGGCAGAAGCATACAGTGTATCATCCAATAGTATCTAAGCTGATTGTGGCCGGGATAAAATTCAAGGTCGTCTACCCTGCTCGCCTATCATTTCTCCATCAGGGCACCTGGCACAATTATGAATCTGCAGAACAGGCCCTACCTGCAGTCAAAATTGCCTTTCCAGACCTGTTCAGTGATCGTTCAAGCCCCCTCTGCAGTTTAAAAGTATTTTACCTCACGAATGTGCGCACAACTGCCTACACAATTATTGACTCCTGTTTCTTCCTGTTCTACAACACTAGAGGGTGCACTGACCCATATTTAGTTTCTGAAAATCCTTTCTTGGCACTGACAGTTTGCTAGACCTCCTCATGATTTTTCTCAGACTGTCCCCTGTACCTGCCAGGTCTCATCACTGGTCTAGTTTTATTGCCTGGCTACTCCCAGCTCCCTAGCATTTTACTCTCTGCAGGCTGTTCTCCCTCTACAATGTTGATTATGGGCATGCCTCGATGGCACTTCTGGGAATCAGCAAATTCCTAACTTCCATATGAATGCTACTTCTAAACAGGGACTCCAGGCACCACAGAGCTTGAACTGAAAGTGAGCACATGTCCATGCTGAACTTATAAGTTGCATTTGTTTTTCTTTAGTTTGATTCTATATGCAGATGTAATGCCTTTCATCACTTTTTTCTTTATGTTTGCTGTTTATACTTCATGTTTAGCTCACAGTCACAGGTGGGCATGGGTGAGAGGGAGGCTGGTGGCTTATTCTTCCTCACAAGTGGTGCATTGCGAACCAGAATTGGGGAGGGAGATGGCCCGCATTTCAGTTCATGACTATATTCTTAATTTACATCATGTGTATTAAAGGACTGAGGACAGTCCCACTGTTTTTTTCCCCAGTTGGTCATAGTATTGACAATACTGGATAAGTTTTTTCTTTTGAACTGAGGTTTTGTTAGGCGGGCTGGGGGCTGCATAAGGGGAGGTATTCATGGGATAACAATACAGAGTATGCAGTGTGGTCAGTTTATAGTTCTGTTCAGAATTTTCTGCATGTAATTGTTGGGGATTAGGCAGGGGAGAGGTTCAAGGTTTGGGTTTCACATAGGGCAGATAAGGCTTTACTATTACAGATTTTTGGGCTAGAATTTCTATATGCTACATGGGATTACTGTTCATATTATGTGGTGGGGGGTGGGCATACGGGACTTTGCAGGTGGGGGGCGTAGGGTTGAAAAGGGACACCACCGGTTGCTTGGCACTGTTTTTGGTTGGGATATGGGCCAATATAAAAATAAGCCTTCTTCTACAGGGCACTAAAAGGTATCTTATTAGGCTATGACGTTAAGTTTAAAATGTTGTTCTTGGAATGTCAAGGGTGCTCAATCTCCTACCAAAAGGGCTAAGATACTATTACATCTTTGTAAACTTAATGCAGATGTTGCCTTCCTTCAAGAAACTCACTTGCCCACCTCCCAGGTTTTTCGCCTTAGAAGAACCTGGGTAGGCCAGGCACTAGGGGCAGCACTAGATACCCGCAAATGGGGGGTGGCGGTTCTGATAGCTCAAAGGGAGCCCTTCAGGGTTGCTGCAGGCAATAGTGGATAATGAGGGAAGATATATACTTCTGAGAGCCATATTCGGTCACATGAAATTGGTGTTGGGTTCAGTCTATGGCGCTACCCATGATGACCCACAATTCTTTACTAGTCTTATGTCTCATCTGGCCCCATGGTCCGTCCTTCCTATTCTGCTTGGATGAGACTGAAATTTAGTTTTTTGCAACAGTATAGATAGGTCTGGACTTAACTGCCACCTTTTGACACCAGCACAGCTGGCTTTGAGAGATCTGATGGACTCGCTTGGTCTAATAGATCCTTGGAGGGCGCTCTTTCCCACACAAAGGGAATATTCATTCCATTCTCTCCCCCATAAATCATTTTCTAGAATAGATTGCTTCTTGCTTGGAGTTGAATACCTTTCTGAAGTCCAGACATGTAATTACCTATCTAAGGTGATTTCTAATCACCACCCAACACTATTGCACTGGAACCTTTCTTCTTCACTAGAACGTGACAAGGTCTGGAAATTCAATGCTCAGTTGATAAAATCTACATCCTTGGTTATTCACCTTCAGCACTTCATATCTGCTTTTCTCGGACTAAATTCTCCCACCATGTAAAGCTCGACTTCATCTGGGGGGCTTTGAAGTGTTCCCTAAGAGGTGAAATTATTCACCTTGTTTCCATTTGGAAAAAAGGCTAACTCCCATGAATCGTCCTCTCTGTTGTAGCAAATTAGGATTTTGGAACAATCCCTTTCCCCCCCAACCTACCTTTTCAGAGCTTGAAAGTTTAGAAGCCCTTTGTTCCCGGTATAATATTCTCCTCAGTGATAAAGCTGAACACCTTATCCTTAGATTAAAAATCACTTATTTCGATCAAGGAGACAAAGCTGGTAAATTACTAGCTTTATGGCTACAGACCCAGCTTGCGGATAGAATTGTAACCTCCCTCTGTGACCTCTCTGGTGGTTTGCTCACCTCTCCTAGAGACATTGTCTCCTGTTTTCAGGAGTATTATCAATCTCTATATTCTCAATCTGCAGTAACATTTAATAGTAATGCTCTCGATTTCTTCTTACAGGACGTAAATCTCCTGCATCTGGCACAACACCAGATAGCTTTCCTCCAAACTCCCTTAACTTTGAAAGAAAGAATAGCAGCCATTGATGCACTGCCACCAGATAAAGCCCCGGGTCTAGATGGATACACTTCCAATATTTATAAAACTTTTAAACTGCAAATGGGACAGACTCTTCTGGACACCTATAATTACATCTATAACCAGGGCCTTTCAGATTTTTCAAGACAGAAGCCACCATAGTAGTGCTCCCCAAGCCTAGTAGGAATCCTTTATTGGTACTGAATTATCGATATATCTCACTCATAAATGTTGATCTTAAAATACTTGCAAAGGTCCTTGCCAACAGATTGGCCCAGGTCTGTCATTCTCTTTTAAGCCCAGAACAGGTCAGTTTTGTTGCTGGCAGGCTTTCAGCAGATCATCTGCAGAAACTTTCCAATCTCATTTCTGCATCTAGGGACTCCAATACTCCTTCTGTGTTGGTGTCCCTGGACGTAGAAAAAGCATTTGACAGAGTATCATGGGATTATTTATTTAGTCTACTTCCCAAATATCGCATTCCTGTAATGTTTATCCAGTGGATTAAAGTGCTTTACACTCATCCCACGGCCAGTATATTGTGTAATGAGGTCTTATCCCCATCATTCACACTGCAACAAGGCACCAGCCAGGGATGCCCTCTTTCCCCTTTTCTGTTTAACCTATTCCTGGAACCTCTAATAAGGAAAATTAATAATTCTCCCTTAGTTTCCGATATTCATATTGGACAGTATCAGTACAAGTTTTCGGATTATGCCAATGATATTTTGCTACATATTACCACCCATCCATTTCTCTACCCGCCACTCTGGATATAATCAAAAACTTTGGGCACCTGTCTAATTATAAGTTAAACTTGTCAAAAACAGAAGTGATGCCCCTTAATGCCTGGGTGTTAAAGTCTGATATTCAACATTTGGGGTTTACCTGGACCAGAGATAAAATGAAATATTTGGGCATTTATTTATCCCAATCAATGTCTAAAAAGAAACAATACAACCTTGATCAGATGCTAGCACAAATCAAATCTGACGTAAACCGTTGGACAGTACTTCCTATTTCTCTCTAGGGCTGGATTAATGTTGTAAAAACAAATGTGTTACCCTGTCTCTTATACCCGATACAAATGTACAACCATCCTTTACCAAAAGCCTGGTTTCACCAAGTTCACAGTATTATTTCTAAATTTATCTGGCAAGGGAAACCCCCTTGCAGAGCCCTTTCTAAATTACAAACAATCAAAGAAAAGGGGGGACTTCAGGTCCCTAATATACACCTATATTATCTCTCGATCAACTGTTCCATCCTCTCACATTGGTTGAGGTCAACAAAAGACTCTCACATCGACTCGACTCCCCACTCTGGCTACAAATAGATCAAAAACTCTGTGTCCAGTGTGGCATGGACATCCTTGCTCTACCTTATCTTCCCCTTAATAGGGTCCCCTGGCAGCTAAAATATATGCCACTTATGGCAGCTCTCCGTATGCACTTACAGCTATGTGCACTCTCCCTTCTGTCCCTGGTTAGAGATATCTCCCAACCTATTCTGAGAAATCCTAACTTTAAAATTGGAGGTCAAACTCTCACCCCGGTTTTTTGTCCATACGGAGTAGGTAAAACAGTAATTGATATGACTAATGATCATAAGTTACTGACTTTCCCAGAATTTAGACTTAAATTTGGTTTACCTTCCTCTTCTTGCTTTAAATACATTCAGATTTCACATATGCTTCTCCAGCACTTCGGTAATGGTCCCTGGGCTCAGTACATTGCAGGTCCTATCCTAGCTACTGTTTCGACCTTCCTGTCCTCTTATCTCATCTCCATTTTCTATCACAAACTCTGTACCTGGGTTAGGGACCTGGAGAGCTAACCTCACTATATCTGAGACAGAGTCCTGCCATCTTCCTCAACCATTGCCCACCAGTGGTTACAGAATTGGGCCCTGCTGTACAAAGATGTCCCAGTTCCAAGGCATACATGACCTCTATTGTACCCCTGTAAAACTTTGCAGAATGGGAAAGCTTTCTTCTAATCTGTGCACAAGATGTGAGAAACAGCCAGGCACATTACTTCACATTTTATGGGAATGTGACAAAGTTTCCCCATTTTGGACTGCTATCCAATCAAGAATGGATCATATTCTTGGCCTAACTGATACTTTCTGGCAGTGATATGTATTCTGGAGGATTCTGGTGACAACCTAATAGGCAATCAATGTTAACATATGACTTTAATCTCACTCTGTGCCAAAAAGGTTATATTGCGTCACTGGCTGGATTCACAAATCCCAACTTATATGGAATGGCTTCATGAAATTCTCTTCACCTTGCAAGCTGAACACCTCTTGGCAAATATTTCAAAGCATAATAAGAGATATCAAAACATATGGGTGCCCTTACACAGTTTATTAACTATCTAATGGGGTACGTTAATAGTACTTCCTAAGCCTGATAGAGATATATTTTTGCCCTGATACCAACTAATATCACAATCCATGTTGTGAAGAATCTCTATATTTATCCCCAATCCCACAGGATATGCTGAATTTGTATTTTCTGGTGGTGTGGGGGGGGGAGGAGCTTTATGTGGGGGAGTTTTGTTTGTTTGTTTGTCTGTTGGTAAATGTTGTTACCCAGTGCACATAATAGCTATACAAGACATGTGGTTACATACAGCACTGACAAGTTGTTCCATCAGGAGCACTAAGTTTGTACACGTTCTTTTTAGTATCAGTAACATGGCTCCTGCTTTGTACATTGCTTTGTGTCTAATTTGTTTATAAACTCAATAAAGTATACTACATTTTCAAAAAAAAAAAAAACAGGGCTGGGACATAATAAAGGGAACAGTGGTTATGGGGGGTGACAGGACTAAGGAGGAGAATAGAGAGATGATGGGGGGTATGCCGACCGAACAACTAAACTTCTGCAGCGAAGACCATTACAGTGACAGAAATTGACAGAAATCAACAGGTCACTGTAATGAACCCTGCTGACACCAGCACTGCATCTCCCGAAATTTCGCCCCTTCCCCGAGACAACTCCGAGTTGGTTATATAAATACCTGGAGGTGTGGGGGGCAGAGCCCCCCACATGGGAGGTTCATAGGGTGCAGCCTACCACAGAAAACACACTGGCATACCGACAGCACAATGCCGACACTCGGCATTGTATCTGTCGATGTCAGTGACTTTGGTGTCACCACGGCATAGGTAAACCATGATTGGGAGGCTTAGTACCCTGGAGGAACAGTAGGTTTCAGGGATTATAGGGAACTTGGGCAGACTGGATGGACCTCTGGTCTTTTTCTGCCATCACTGTCTATGTTTCTATGTTTTTATGAAAACCTGGACCAAGCCACATTAAAAGAAGTGCACCTTTTTATATTTCAAATGTAAAAAAAGTGCTAAAGCTAACTCAAAATTGGGGGGTCGGGGTGCGGTATTGTACAAGACAGGAGATAGTGGGCAATTGAAAACTGAATGAAAATGTACAGGTCAAAATTGTCACCACTAACATTCACTGCTATGTTATAGGGGTTATTTCTAGGAGCAAGAAGATGGTAGGAGACAGGGGGCCCTATTTTCAAATAGGGACGCAAGGCTTGCAACCCAGCCCTGTGTCCCTGCAGTGTGCCGCACCTGTGTCCAAGGGTTCGACGCAACTTGCACCCGATTTTAGAACCCTGGACACAGACTGCAACAGTGCCCTCAATCTATGGCAGCTTGTGCCAAAGCTGTGGCGCAAGCTTCATAAACCAGCTCCCCCATGGGTGCAAAGTTATGCCAGGGTGGAACTGGTGGAATCATGCTGTGTCGCTGCATGGAACATGCGGCAGAGTGGTTCAAGAAACAGGAATCTCCTAATAGTAATAGACAGTCCTGCAGTCAGTATAGAACTGCTGACTGTCACCGGAACTTTCAGTTTGGAATGTATGCAAATTAGTAAAATTTGGAATGCTACATTCAAAAACTGCTGCCTCTTTCTCCCTAATTGCGAGATTCAATTTTTCCATGTAGCTAGTCGGACTTTCCCCCAAGACCACATGGCAACCTCACTGCAAGACTGTTTATTTTGTTGAAAATGTGGTATGTTTTCAATATTTTATTCATACTCTTCCTCTTTTAGTTAGTAACTTAAGTTTAGCTTATGTTGGGTAATTTAACTCTTCTTTTAGCAGTTCCATCATGGTTCCCAGGAACAAATTTATTTAGTCCTAAAATGTGTATTTGTGGTTCTGACCGCTAGCTACTTAGTTTTTAATTAAATATTTAAGTTAGTCATTAAAACTGTTTAGTTTAAATCGCAATCGGTTCCTGTTTGCTTCTAGGAATCTATTGTGTTTTTGAAAGTATACACATTTGATTACTTGTTTTGTGGGTAGCGATTGGTTCCCTTTTCACTCTAGGAACTGATCGCTTTTTGAATAATCACAAATAAGTTTGTTTAAAATCACCGTTCCTTTTAAATATAAGGAACCAACTGCAATTGCTCTAAATTTAACTCTGGGACATTTTTTTAAGAGTCTGCTGACAGTTTGGTATGTCAGACAGACCAAAAAAAGAGGACGGGACCCACAGGTTTTAAAATTTGTATAAAGAGCTTTCAAATCTTTGCTAAGGCTGATCGCCACAATTTATGTATAGAGTGCTTGGGTCCCAGCCATATTTTTTTCTAATTGTGAAATCTGTAGTACTTTTTGTACAAAAACTGTTAAAAAGAGAGCCAAAAGATCTGAACAGATGGCTTCTGCTCCCACCTCAGTGTCACCAAATCACAGGGAAGAGGGTCCTTCTTCCTCCCACTCAAAGACAAATGAGAGACCCTCTAAAGACACCTCAGGCCCCCAAATTCCTGAAAAGGAGTCTGAGCCTGCAAAACACAAGAACAAGTGAGCAGACACCTGAGGCTGTGCCTACCAAAAAGAAATATAAAGAAAAAAATGCAATTGGGCTTCCTGCTGAACAAACAAAGGAGCTCCCAACAGACAAAGAAAAAAATTCCCACTGTGAAGGAAATTGCTAAAGCCCTGCAATTCATTCAGACCCTACAGACTGCAGATATCATCCTGGGTTCACTGGTTCAAATCCCACCACTGGTTCACAGTGACCAAGGGCTTGAAGTTTACATTGAGGAGGAGGAGGAGGAGGAAGAACCGGATCTAGGGGAACCCATTGAACCAGAGGTATCCCCAGATCAGGAGTTTGGTTCCCCTCCACATGGGCATGATGATTTTTCATCTACTTTTCTTTCATCATGCAAATGGCTGACACCCTGGGCCTCACCTCACAAGAATCCGTGGATAATGAGGAAGAGGCAGATTTTTGGGATATGATGGGTCTCACTCCCACAAGAAAGGTGGTCATTCCTAATCATAACTCCCTAAGGAAGGCTACTTTTAAAATACTAGAGACACCTTCCTCTGTCCCTGGAGTGGACAAGAAGGTGGAAAAGAAAAACAACTGGACAGGGCTTCTACTGATTATCTGTATACCCATCCGGATCAAAAGGGTGTTATACAAGCTGCAGCCAGTGATAAAGCAAATGTTCCTCTGGCATCTCACCCACTAGACAAAGATTCCATAAAAATTGGCACAATGGGGAAGAAAGGTTATTTGGGATCTTCCCTTCTCCTCAAACAAGCAGCCTACATGGCTTATGATTCACAGTACCAGAAAGCCCTATGGAGTTCCGTGATGGCCCTAATTGATAAGGTTTCAGGAGACATGCCACACGATATGGCAGAAATTGCCAGGATGGTTTTGGATGCCACAAAGTGCCCGTTTCACATAGCAGTGGAAGCGAATGACACTGCATCTAGAATGTTGGTCTTGTCAGTTTCATTAAGAAGGTTTGCCTGGCTCAGATTAACCAATCTTACACCAGACACCCAGCGAAAGACTATGGGTTTTTCATGTGAAAATAATTCCCTTTTTGGTGACAAAACTGAGGCATACATGAAACAGATGTAGGAGTACAAAACCACCTATAGAAGTAACTCCTTGAGAGAGAGAGAGAGAGAGAGCCTCCACTTCTCATAGATCCACAGGAAGGGGAGGTAGGGGTAGGGGTCACTGCCCAAGATCTTACGCCCCATATCCTATGCCTGTGGAATACACACAGGTTAGAGGGTATTACAGGGGCAGGGGCAGGAGGTCTGCTGGGTGTGCCTGTCCAGCTTCAGCTCCCAAACCACAATCCAGACAGAATCACTGACAGCACAGTTCAAGCTGCCGCCCCTCCAGTAGGGGGCAGGTTGCCTCACTATTTCAAATACTGGGAAAACATTACCTCAGACAACTAGGTACTGGAAGTAGTGAATCAGGGTCTGTGCCTGCAGTGCAAGCAATTTCCAAAGCTCCAGGCCCACAGGGTTTTCCAGCCTTCAACTCCATCAGAGACCATTCTGCTGGAGTTGGAAGTAAAAAGCTCCTGCAGCAATAGTCAGTTCCTCTCACCCAAAGGGGAAGGGGATTGTTATCAAGATACTTTCTGATCAAAAAGAAAAATGGGAACTGGCATCCAATCTTAGATCTAAGATACCTAAACAAACACTTAGCAAAGCACAGGTTCAAAATGGTAACACTGGCATTAGTTATCCCTGCTCTAAGGTCGGGAAACTAGCTAACATCCCTGGATCTGAAAGATGCTTCCTTTCACATTTCAATCAGACCTTGCCACAGAAAGTACCTAAGGTTCTCACTCCCATCAGGTCATTACCAGTTCTCAGTACTTCCCTTCAGGCTCACTTCTGTCCCACAGGTATTCACAAAGTGTCTGTCAGTGGTGGCAACTTATGTCAAAAGGCAGGGAATCAGTGTGTTCCCTTACCTGGACAACTGGCTAGTTGTAGGGAAGACAGACCAGCAGGTAAAGGACTCCATCAGGGTAACCCAAAGTACCCTTGAGTCACTAGGTTTCCTTAGTAATACTCAAAAATCTCAGATGGAGCCATTTCAGTCACTGGAATTAATTGGAGCAGAACTGGACACTAGCCAAGTGAAAGCTTTTTTTCCACAGGACAGGGTGTCAAACCTACTGACCCTGGAAAACTCCTTTGCTTTCGGTCAGCCCAGAACTGCAAGACAGTGCCAAATGTTGCTAGGACACATGGCCTCAACTACAGCAGCAGTATTAGTCCCCAGGTTTCAAATAAGGGATATTCAGTATCACCTCAGATTACACTGGTCCCAAAGAAGGGACCCCATTTCAAAATTGTTGCCAGTAACAAAAACTCTGTTACTGGCTCTGCAATGGTGGAAAGAATGGGAGAACCTTCGATGGGGTGTCCCTTTTCAGCAGCAGCACCACATGGTGGTCTTCACAACAGATGCTTCCCTCCTAGGGTGTGGGGCACACACAGGTGACCTAAAAATCAGCAGAAATTGGTCACCTCAGGAGTCCATACTGCACATCAACCTTTCGGAGTTGAGAGCAGTCTTTCTTGTTCTAAAGGCCTTGGCACTCCATTGATGGGTCAGTCAGTCCAAGTCAGGACAGACAAAACAGCCACCATGTGGTACATCAACAAGCAGGGAGGTACCAGATCTTCAAGACTGTGCAAATAGTCCTTGAAGATGTGGTCCCTAGCTTATTCCCTGGAGGTGCATCTATTTGCCATTCACCTCCCAGGGAAGGACAATACACTGGCAGATTCACTCAGCAGAATCATCCAGGACCATCACGAATGGACCCTAAACAGACAAGTATTGGATATAATTTTCAGGTGGTCGAGCACCCCAGAAGTAGATCTGTTTGCCTCAAAGACAATCATCAGCTTCCACTGTATTTCTGCGGGCCACCATCCTTGGGCACAGTGCCCATGGATTCTCTCGTTCTGGATTGGACGGGGGGAATTCCTCTATGCCTTTCCGCCAATTCCACTGGTGTCAAGAATTCTTCTCAGATTGAGGAATCAGCCTGCAACCATGATACTGGTTGCACCAGACTGGATCAGACAGCCTTGGTACCCCTTGTTGCTTAGTGTGTCCACAAAGCAACTCATTCATCTGTCCTACAGATTCAATCTTCTAACAGCTGTCCAGGGTCAGATAGTTTTTCCGAACTCAAGAGCCTTCACCTGAAGGCTTGTTTCTTGAGGAATTAGAATTTTCTGAGTTTTACTTGTCAGAAGAGGTTCTTAAAGTACTAGAAGTATTTCGGAAAACCTCTACAAGACAAACGTATGCTTCAGAATGGGAAAGGTTTACCATCTGGTGCAAGCCTAATGAAAATTAGCCCCCTCAGGACAGGTTTGGCCACAGTACTGGATTCCCTGGTGCACTTGCAGTCTCTAGGCCTCAGGCCTGCAACCCTTAAGGTTCACTTAGCAGCAGTATCTGCTTATTTGTCTGCAGGTGCTTAGAGAACAATAGCTTCGCATCCTATTTTTAAAACAATGTTTTTCAAAGGATTGGCACATATGTTCCCTCCTGTTAGGGTACCAGTCCTTCCTTAGGACCTGAATTTGTGCATAGCCAAATTCATGGAACCTCCTTTTGAGCCAATGGCTACAGTTGACCTTAAATATGTCATGTGGAAAACTGTTTTTCTAGTGCAATTACTTCGGCAAGAAGAGTGTGCAAGTTCCAAGCTCCTTGCACTGATCCCAATTACATTATCTTCCATATAGACAAGGTAGTTCTTAGAACAAACAGGAAATTCCTTCCAAAGGTGGTAACTGAGTTCCACTTGAACCAGTCCATCACACTGCCAGTATTTTTCACAGACAAATCCAGTTCAGGTGAGCAAAGGCTCCATAGCTTGGATGTAAAAAGGTGCCTTAGCTATTAGCCTATTATATTACATATACTAAGGACCTCAGGGATTCCCACTCACAACTGTTCATTACCTATAGTGAAGTGGGGAAGGGCAGGACTGCCTCAAAGAGGTTAATTGCATGTTGGATAGTATCCTACATCCAGTTCTTCTACAATAAGGCTGACAAACATCCTCCACATGGCTTAAGGGCACATTCCACTCATGGAACTGCTGTCTCTGTGACAGCTGCAAGGGATATAACCTTGGTGGAAATCTGTAAAGCAGCTACCTGGAATATAGTACACACCTTAGCAAAGCACTACTGCCTGGATGTCCAGTCCAGGACTGATGCAAGGTTTGGCACTGCAGTGTTGCAGAACCTTTTTCCTAAATAGGTTCTGTGCCCTCCCCCCAAAGCACTGCTTGATAGTCTGCAATATTGTCTAATACTACTAGGAGATTCCTATTTCTTGAATACAAGATTACTTACCATATAGAGGATTGTGTATGAGCAAGCATACACAACAAGGCAGTTGTGATCGAAATGTTTCCATGGTAACCAGAGACCTTGAGAGCGTAGCTCGAGATGTCTGTTACCATGGAAACCTTGAAATCTAACAACTGCCTTGTTTCTGTCTTGCTCGCACCTAACATTTATAGTGTGGGCAAGCATAATCAGTGCTCCGTGATCCCCCAAACAAGTCTGCCTCTTAAAATAAGGCTTACTTCGGGATGTGCAGCAGCGCGCCGACTTCCGCATTGCTGTGGGCCGCTCAATTGCACATGCGCGAATGTGTCCGATCTTGTTGTGCTGCACCGGTGACGTACTCGGTGCAGCACAACAAGATAGTGATGCACTGAGGCAAGCACAACAACGCTGTTGGGAGCATGGATTTCCATGCTCAATAGCGTTCTACCATACACTATAGCAATATTGCTTCTTACAAGGGATCTCCTAGTAGGATTAGACCTCCCATCCCTACCTCCCCTTATATAACCTGAATAGGGTCAGCAATACTTTCATGGGAGTTTTTTCTAATGCTGACATTAATCATTGGCTTAACTTTTTATAATAGTTAATACATATGAGAATGGTTAGGATCACTAGCTCTCTGTTTTGTTGTTTTTCTTGGCTTGTTTGTATTCAGTCCTATCTACCAAGAGTATGACATTAGTGTTAATGGGATTCTTGATTTTTAATTAGTGATTAGCCTACTGTTTCATCCACCTACTAAATTGAATCTGGTAGTTAGGGAGAAAGAGGCAGCAGTTTTTGAAAGTAGCATTCCAAATTCTACTAATTTGCATACATTCCAAACTGAAAGTTCTGGGGGCAGTCAGCAGCTCTACACTGACTGTAATATTGTTTAATCTGCTAGGAGATCCCTTGTAAGAAACAATATTACTATGATAAGTAATTTTTTTCTTGCAGCATGCTTTTTCGAATATTGCGCTGTGGCACAGGTTTACCGCAATTCGTGACTTGCGACTTACTCTCAGTTGCAAGTCCCTTGCGTCGGCTGCAACCCCTCTGAAAATCGGGTCCAGGGACAACTTTGAGGGGAAGACTGATTCAGAGTAATACATCAATGTGCATCAGGGTAGACTTGATAACTTATGGCACTGGAGTTCCAAATGTCTTGACACAGGTGCCATTCCTGATTTTGAGTTGTGCCTGTGCCAAATAAACGCGCCAAAATATTTTCTGTTTTTGAATTAACCCATTTGTCATATTTAACCTGCTTTATGGCTACAAAGTGACATATGCATAATGTGTTTGACACATGTATCACTTTTTGTGCTCAGATTGTGACAATTGCACCAGAACATTATATTCTTGTGTAATTTGCAGGATTGAACCAGAAAAGTGATGCAAATCCTAGAACAGCTTTTGAAAATTCAGCCTATCGGGGGAGTCACATAATGTGCCTAGCATGAGAGGCCATCCACCTCTTAGTAGTGTGACCAACTGTCCAAATGGGTACCGGGTCAATATAACGCAGCTGAAACAGCGCAGGAATAACCGCACAGTGTAAAGCACGGAAACATTTAGAGTGACAGGGGTATAATAGTGGTAGGAAAGTGCTGCTACCGCAGTCGCTAACTATGGACTTTTGGTTCCTGAGTTTCCTGGAGGATGCAGAACAGGGCAGGACCAACGAGTTCCTCCAAAGAGTGCTTCTGCACAAACTTCACCTTCTGGAGGGCACCCAACTTATGATTGAGCAGGCCCACCACTCCCTGCAGCCCCAGCCAAAGATTGGAGAAAGGCAGAGGCTGATTCTTTTCAAATTTTTAAACTTCACCGAAAAAGAAGTAATCCAAATGAGAGCCAGGGAAATGGGCTCCCTGGAATGAAATGGCCAGAGGATTCTAATATTTCAATACTTTTCATGGGACCTTGCTCAGAAGAGGAAAGAATCTACAGAACCAAGAAGGTTGCTACATGAACTTAATGTCCCATTCTCGCTTAGGTACCCTACTATCACGAAAATTACACACAATGGGACTACTCTGCAATTCAGTACTCCTGAGTCATTAATGGATTTCATTTCTAACACCTGAACACCTTCAACAAGAGCCTCCACCACCAGCACATCAGGTCACCAGAACAACCCTTCACAGCAGCAAGAGGCCTCCCACACAACAAATGGTGGATGGGCCATGCACCAGGACCTGACAGACTATAATTGACAGGCACAGGAGCAGCAGGAGCAGTGGTATCTATCTCTCTGCTCATGGAAAAAGTCACAGCATAACAGGCATTCCAGGAGAGAACACCTGACGGACAGGGAGAGATCGTCAGTCCACAGCCGGAGCCCGGAGGTTACAGAGTTAGCCCTTACTTTTCAAACAAATGATATGCTCTTATCACCTCTGTCACTGATGCACATTTTAGCTGAGGACCCAGAGAGGCCCTTCCCGGACCCGCTTCACACCGAGTCTGCCTCCAGTTCTGATCAGTGCTCCTGGGCTGCAGTGGTGGAACAAAGCCTCCTAACGAAGACTGAGGACTCATCCAAGCAAGCAGGCCCACTCGCAGTTGTGACACAGCAGATTATGGACAGTCCCAAAGACGATGCCCAGCCATCACCAGCAAGCTCCATTAGGCTGGATTGAAGGCCTACCAAAGTCAGATAAGTAATATGGGTCTTCAAAGGGGGTAGAGTATATGAGGGGTACACAGGGGTGGGGTGGAAGATGGTTAAATAGGACCGGTGGTCTAGAATCTCCAGTCTGCATCAGTCTAGAATCTAGGACTAGTGATAACTGGCCCTGTTGATCACTAAGGTCTGAGGCGACAGGGTTTCGAGAGTCTGCCCTATCCCCCCCTTTGCGCTCAACCCCCACACTGAAGTTAATCATTACTTAATGTATGTTGTATGCAGCATGATACTGTAGATGCCTGGCCTACCTGGGATTTATATAGGGTCTTTAATATATGTAGGTTGGCTGGCAACAGGAATCCTCCCCACCCACTACTGCACTCTACGCAGTTGAGCCCCCCCAGCAAGGGTAGCCTCTAGACTTGGACAGGGCCCTGGGCATAGAGCACTATAATCACTGGCAAAAGGTTATGAGATCAAGGGCTTGCCTAACGCAGCACTTTGTTTCCCTAGTAGGCTACATGCTGGGTTGTGGCTCACATGCAGACTAGCTCCCCCTCCTCTCCCAAACTCTACCTGTCGCAAGCCAGCAGGATGAGTGGTAGTCTGGCATCGTCAAGCAGCAATCAAGATAGCCAGCACTTAGGGTAATATTAATATGCAGGGGCCTACCAGCTAGAGAACTCCACCTAATGGGGGACGCAGTACCTGCCCCAGCCTGAAATCAAATAAAGGGTGCAGTGGGTCCCCCATCCACACACACTCTTCTCTCCTTTTTTCTTCTCCCTATATTTTCCCCAAGCAGAATTACTCCTCATCCTGCAGAATCATACCCCATAATATAAGGCAAAGCAATGGACTGCCCTAATATGCTGTTCACGTACCTCCTCCACAGTGTGATCCCCTATGGGTGGATAGGTAAAAGTAGGAACTCCACGGGCAGGTGGACACGCATCCCACATGGCTCAGTGTCTCGTATAGCCTGTGGAAACACATAACTAATTGTGTATCCCCAGTCCTAGGTAAATGCAACAACAGCAGCTTAACACAAAAACAACTGCCTGCCACCTCTCTAGAAGTTGAAAGCCTGGATACAGGATAAACAGTATTCACGATCCTCACCTCCCTCACAAACTGCTGTATTTAACCTAAGACAACTGTGTATTAATCCACCCACACCCCCAGGGTAAGCCTGACCAGCCATTAGGCACAGGACGCAACCGGCTGTAGATCTGGCTAATACCCCAAACCAACCCTTGGTTGAGATTACTGTAAATAGTTTTTGGAACTCTAACAAGGCTATGTTTTATTACTGGTTGCTAAATGTCTGGCACAAGCCACTGTTTTCATATGTAGAGAGAGATATTCAGTATAATAGGAAAGTTACCTTCAGTATGGGCATGTATGTGCAGAGAGCCACTAGATATATGTGTTGTGCATGGTTTAGAGACCTGTGCTGGTTTTTCATGGAGAACAGCCACTGCATCTCAGCCGCTACAAAGTTCAATGTACTAGAGTTGTCCATAGTTATTCCTCTGACAGACCATGGGTGAGATCGTATGCCATACATGGAATGTCAGAGGACTGAATACTCCTATCAAACAAAAGAAGACCCTCTCACATTTAAGGCAGCTGAGGTCCAAGGCGGCCTTCCTACAAGAAACCAAGTTAACACAAAATGATCAGCTTCATTGGCCAGGGATTGAGTAGGGTAAGTGGTGCATGCAGGGGCCCTCACCAGGAAGAGAGGTGTAGCCATACTCATACATAAGTCCCTTCAGTGGTCCCTGATATCCTCTGTGGTGGACACGTCTGGCCAATGGGTGCTAGCTAATTTTGCCACCCTAACAAGCCTGATTGTCCTATGCAACACCTACACCCCTAACCAGGATGACCCACAGGTTTTTCATGAACTGTCAGGTGTTATTAGTGCTTTTATGACCCCTACCTGCCTTCTGCTGATGGGTGGAGATTTCGGTCTCACCCTAGTACCCCAGGTAGACAGGAGTGCCTCGGGTAAAGAATCTCACATCAAAGGGAGCCGGCACCAAACCAGTTAATGACAGATTATGGACTGACAGATAGTTGGTGCCTATTTTATCCCCGCACCTGTGACTGCACTTTTCACTCAGAGGCTCATGCCTCTTTCAGCAGGTTGGACTTTTAGCTGTCCTCTTCCTCCATGACACAGAACATATTAGACTCAGTTATCCTCCCACAGCTGATTTTTGATCATGCCCCTGTCCAGCTTCATTTCACCTGGGGTCTGGGCCACTCCCTCCACTGGCAACTGGTGTCAGGACCCCTTCCTGATGAGGGACCCTGAATTTATTCCCTGGGCCCAGAAAGAAACCTCCTTCTTCCTGCAAAGCAACCCCATCATGGATACCTTGGCATGGAATACCTGGGAGGCATTCAAGGCCACCATCAGAGAAGATTATGGATTATGCCACAACTAGATGAAGGGAACATGAAAAATGCCTAGCAGACCTAGAGGCAAACTTAATATGGGCTGAGGCAACATATAAAGTCATGCTATCACCATCACACCACCCCCCCAGGACGGAAAGTGCTAGGACTTAGAATGGAAATCAACCAACTCCTGAATAGGAAGGCAGAGGTGGCCATCCTAAGGCTCTGGAACAAATATTGGGAGGGCGGAGAAAAAGGAAGGAAGGTGCTGGCTTTCAAGCTGTGGAAGAAGATGGCAGACAGACACGTACCAGGTTTGAAAAATTCCCAAGGGGAGAGAGTGACCAACCCATAGGAGATTAATACAGTTATGGCCTCCTTCTACTCTGACCTATATACCTCCACCCACAATGTCCCCCCCTTACCGGAACTCAACCCTTTCTTGATAAGCTAGCACTTCCCAAACTGTCACAGCAGAAAGCTCTAGCCCTAGATGCCCCGATCTCTTGTACTACAGCTAGGCAAGACCCCTGGAGGTGATGGCTTCCCAGTCGACTTCCTCCAAGCCTTGGCCCCACAGACAGCCCCACTACTATCAAAAGTATACACCAAGTCTGAAATGCTCAGGTGCCTACCTCCCCCTCTTAGGGAGGCAGTCATTACTGTCATTCCTGAGGAAGGGAAAGACCCCACCCTTGCAGCTAGTTACAGACCAGTTTCACTCATCAATGTCGATCGCAAGATATACACCAAAGTACTCACTAATAGATTGAGCCCGCTACTGACTATGCTAATTCACCCATCCCAGGTGGGCTTTATTTCAGGGAGACACAGCACCGACCATACAAGATCCCTGCTGAATTCATGTACCCCAAATCCCTGCAGCAGTTATTGCTGTGGATTTCGAGAAGGTGTTTGATTCCTTGGAATGGGACTACTTACAAATGATGCTGCCCATATGGGAGTGGGTGAAAGATTCAAAACCTGGGTACACTCAATCCATGCTGTACCAATGGCTAGAGTAGCCATCAACCACCTCTTATCTGCCCCCTTCACCCTCGGGAGGGGTACCCATCAGGGATGTCCCCTCTCTCCACTACTTTTCGTATCAGCCGTGGAACCCTTGTGATGACAATTCAGCAGCACCCAAATATAAGGGGCCTGGAGATAGGCAACAGGAAATATTCCACCCTTATGTATGTAGATGACCTGCTTATCCCATTGGCCAACGCTCAAAACTCACTCCCAACTTTGCTTACACTCCTTGAATCATTTGCCCAACACTCTGGTCTTCACCTAAACCAATCCAAGATGGAGATGATGCCTCTCAATCAGTACTGCCAGCAGAGCTGGGCTACCACTTCAGGGCTTCTGTGGGCCCCACAGGGCATTACATATCTGGGTATCAAAATTACCCCACAGTTGGGAAACCTATGGAGTACCAACCTTCAACTACTAATACAATCCACCAAGACTGAATCTGACAGATGGAGACTATTCTGTCTCACTCTGGCTGGCAAGATACTGTAGCAGCCATTAAAATGATCATGGCTCCCAGATTTTTTGATCTACTTACTCACATCTCCTTAACTCTGCCCAAAATGTGGTTCCAAGCTATCGTAAACTAGTGGGAGACTTCCAATGGGAAGGGACAAAACCACATTTCAGTCGAAATAAACTGAGGTCCCACTGGGCAATAGGTGGCTGGAATCTTCCCTGGATGGAGGGCTACAAGTGAGCCTTTCAGTCAGCACAGACTCTGCACTGGCAATGTCCCTGTACAGCCTTCTTCTCACAATGGGTACATATGGAGCAGTCCATGGGCAGAGTTGGCACAGCAGTCTCACTACTGTACCTGTCTAAAGGAAGCCCAGGCCTGCCACACCCCACCATCGACCTGTCAATTTCTGGAACCTGACCCATAAAAGACTGGGCTTGTCCCTATTCCCCCCTTTTGGCACAATCCACACATTCAGGTAGACAACAAGCCCCTTTTCTGGTTGCATTGGTCCGCTAAAGGTATTTCACTGGTGACAGATATTCTGGATCACCCCACCCTAGAGTATCCTCCTTTCAAAGTTTACAGAAAAGATGGGGGCTCCAGCAGAAGGACTTCTGGTGCTATCTGCAAATCAGGGAGGCCTTACAACCCCTACTAAAAGGATACACATACCTCGCAAATGCCCAGTGAAATAACCTCACGGCTCTCCTGTCCCAAGGGCCTAACGGAGAAAATTTACACAAAACTAAGGGATGCTTTTTCCTCCTAATCAGAAGAGTCCAGACTCAGGTGGGAAAGGTTCTTGGTATGTAGCATCATAGAGATTCAACAGTGTCAGGCATGGAGATATGCACATGCCTGGTACAAGGACACTCGTGGCATACTAATACAGAACAAAATATCACAAACCTGATACATGACCCCTACAAAGACAAATTACTAGATAACGACAGATGTTGGAGGTGTCTCACACCAGGGGACGACCTCTACCACATACTCTGGTCCTGCCCCAAATTTCAGATCTTCTAGCAGCAAATCTGCCACATGGTAAATGTAGTACTTAGCACAAAAATCCCCCTCTCAGCCCCCCTCCTCCTACTGGGCATCAGACCAGTTAACTTGCAACTCAAACCGTTAGAGTTCAGATGGTTGGCTTTGCTGATCCTGCAGGCCAAGACAGCCCTACTATACAAATGGTGTACCATCCAAGTGCCCAGCCTCGGGGAAATTCTGGCCTCCCTTATATCCATAGCAGAGTTGGACAAGATCTCCCACTCCCAGATGAATCAGATGGGCAAATTCTACACCTGTTGGGGTCCATACATGGCTTACGTCAGCTCTCCTACTGAAGTAGGTTAAGTTGGACTCTACCCAGTGGAACAAATATCACTTTCTTCTTACAGTACTCACTCGGAGCCCCCCCCACCACCACCACCACGCATCAAAGTATCGCACCTTGCACAATGTCAACTATCCCTTGGCTAAGTTTAGGTTATAAGGTTCACTGTCTCTCTTGTGGTATATTTTGAAGTCAGAACTGCAGTAGTAGGTTCATAGTTCACCACTTGGTGTAGAGTTAGGTATTACTTGTGCTCTCTTGTTTTGCTCCAGAGGGTCAAATGATACTCAGTAACTGCAGGTGTGGATAGGCCCCCCTCGCTGGTTCCTACAGGATGCCTTGAAGACAATAGACTGGACCCTACCATGAGGTGACCTTTGAGACTTAATCCAATGTAGCAGAGTAAGTGCTCTTCATTTCAAACTCCTAATGTCCTCAGAAGGCAACTCCACATACACATCTTGTTCATATGTTTAGCAACTGTACTACCTGCATTGAGTCCTTTTCAGAGTGTTGTATAATGTGTCATTATTGTTTCTGACACCTTGCTTTATGTAACAACTTGCAAGTATTTTTATGTGTGTTTTTATTGTTTACATGAGATTCAATAAAAAAATTATAAACTAAAAAAAAAAGGCCCTCCATGTTGCACAAATCAAATTTAAAATGCAACACCATGCCCGTCTGGTCATTTCTACAATTCAGGGTACCCAGGAGTTCCCAAGTGCTGAGATCACCCAGAAGGAGCTTCAGAAAATATTCTCCACAGTATTCTCTCATGTCTAGAAGGGACCAACAAACCAATGGGAAAAAGGGAGACTAACAGAAACAGTGAAATGCTGACTAGAAGGTACCTATTTCATTTAACTGGGTCTGGGTGTTCGCTATGTTCTTCCCCTCTGAAACAAGTATGGTCCTGTGCAATTTTCTGTCTTGTCCCTGGCAGAATTTATAAAATTGTCACTGGTTAGATGTTTTTGAACACTATGGATAGATGCATGTCCTGAGGGCTTGGGGGCAGAGTCAAGCTGGAGTTTCCCCCCTTGACTCAGAAAACAGCCTAGATTTCACCTTCCCTCCTTCTGGGCCCATCTCCCACAAAGTCTCAGAGACGCTCTCTCTCTCTCTCTTTCTCACCCAAAGCACTGGAACACTGCATAACTGCAGAGTTTGACAGCAGCTGTCAAGGAAACCTGTCATTCCCTATGAAGTAAACCCCACACTCCCCACCCTAGCACTGCCTAGCACCAAGCAGACAACCCTAAGTGAGAATGCCATGAACCAGGGCTCCAGCTGACCCCTGGCAAAATTCATGGAAGGGTGTGCACCCCTTGCACATTTGATCCCCCAGCTGCTCACGCAGCTACGCAATGGCTGGTCCAGAGGCATGTCTGGGGGAAAAGCATGGCTGCACTCTGCGCCATTCACGAAGACATGGAGTGCCAAGTAAGGGGAGCAGGATGGACATTGGACTGGATGCCTGTCTGTGTCTGATCTGTGCTCGGTGTGGGTGGGACCATAGACAGGCACATGACACTGGATAGCTTTTGAGCATGCTGGCCACCTTGTACATGTCCACAGGTGTGGAGCTACATTGGCCAAGTACACGTGAATTGCATGTATGTGGCCCATCTTAGATGCACAGCCCCAAATATCCTTTTTTTATGCAAATTCCATATGTTTATGCTCTTTCAGGGGTATTCTGGTACTCCTCTTCTAATAGATTAATCCAGACTGAGAGTTGGACTGGCACATTTTCACCCAAAGATGGAAGGGGAGCTCCCATGGTCACATCACAGCCGTAAACAGGGACACTGGTTTACTGTGATTGTTAAAGGGCAAATTCCACTTTGCAGATGGAA
Organism: Neoceratodus forsteri; assembly: GCA_016271365.2. NCBI lineage: Eukaryota > Metazoa > Chordata > Ceratodontiformes > Ceratodontidae > Neoceratodus > Neoceratodus forsteri. The sequence goes on along the minus strand of CM028130.1, from coordinate 834,963,538 downwards.
AAAATGGTATTTTCACCAGTGTCTGTAATGCCAAAATCAGTTTTTGCTGGGATTCTATCCTTGTACCCTTTTGGTATGTGTATAAATATTCCGAATAAAGGAAGGCAAAGTGTACATCAAATTAAATAAAGCAAAATAAACACAGAAGAGTAAAGAATTGACAGAAAAATACAATTTCTGAAGATTCACTGATCTGGTAAAAAAAAAGTCAAATTCCATAGAAACATAGAAACGTAGACTCTGATGGCAGATAAGGACCACTTGGCCCACCCAGTCTGCCCATTTCCCTACCTACTGGATAAGCTGCAGATTCTAGTTAACTAACAGCCTACTTCCTGTAACCCCCCCACCATAATTGCCTTGTGTCTGTCCCATGCATGTTTGAATTCCCCCACTGTTTTAGACCCAACTACCTCCTCAGGAAGGCTGTTCCATGTATCCACCACTCTCTCTGTGAAAAAAAATTTCCTCACATTACCCCTGAGCCGTCCCCCTCTATCTTTAAATTGTGCCCCCTTGTTCTTACATATCTCTTTCCTGAAAGATGCTACCTTCCTGGACTTTGTTGATTCCCTTGAGGTACTTGAACGTTTCTATCATGTCCCCTGTCCCTCCTTTCATCAAGAGTATACATATTAAGCTCTCTCAGTCTCTCTTCATATGGTTTCTGCTGCAGACCCTACACCATTTTAGTTGCCCTCCTCTGGACTGCTTCCATCCTGTCTATGTCCTTGCATAGATGAGGTCTCCAAAACTGCACACAGTACTCCAGATGGGGTCTCACCAACTGTCTGTATAGAGGGATAACCACTTCCCTTTTTCTACTTGTGATGCCCCTTCCTATGCATCCCAGTATCCCCCGGCTCTCCTTACTGACTTTTCACATTACTTACCCACCTTTAGGTCATCTGATATGACTACCCCCAGGTCCCTTTCCATTTTTGTCATTGTTAGTACCTCCCCTGCTATCGTGTACTCTTCTCCTGGGTTTTTGTTTCCCAGGTGCATTACTTTGCACTTCTTTGCATTGAATCTAAGTTGCCATATGTCTGACCATTCCTCCAACCTTGCCAAGTCCCTTCTCATCTTTTCTACCCCCTCTTGTGTATAAACTCTGTTACAGATCTTTGTGTCACTGCAAAGAGGCATACCTTTCCTTCCAGACCCTCTGCAATGTCACCTATAAAGATGTTAAAGAGGACTGGACCCAGTACTGAGCCCTGAGGTACTCCACTAGTAACCCCCCTTTCTTCAGAATGTGTTCCATTCACTATTACCTTCTGTGTCCTGTTGTGCAGCCAGTTTTCTACCCAGGCTACCACCCTGGGACCCACTCCCAGGCTGGCTAACTTGCTTATTAATATTTTGTGCGGGACTGTGTCAAATGCCTTGTTAAAGTCTAGGTAGGCCATATACACAGCCCCTCCCTGGTCTATTACTTTGGTCATCCAGTCAAAGAAAGCAATTAAAATCGTCTGACATGACCTTCCTGCTGTAAATCCATGCTGCTTTGGGTCCTGTGCCCCGCTGTCCTCTAGGTACTCAACAATTCTTTCTTTCAGAAGTAATTCCATCATTTTCCCTACCACTGAGGTCAAACTTACAGGTCTGTAAATTGTTTTTACCAGTGTATAGAAAGATGAAATTCTTGAATTTTACTGGATTTTCTGGAAAAAAAAATGAATTTCAGTGTCCTTGACTGTACAGAACAGTGGTTGGGAGCTGCTGAGAGGATACCTGATTTCTTAACCTAGCAGCCAAAACACCAATTATATTAAATCCAACTGGATCTTGGGACTGCAAACAAGGATCTACGTGTTTGCGAATGGGTAGGAGGGGGTAGATTACTTTTTCTCAAGACCAGGCTTATGGGGGGGGGGGGCACAATGGCACCCAGAATGTCAATGCTGAATTTATTTACATGCAGCCTTATTGTGGTCATGTTGATTGAGAGAGGATATTTACCAGTGCTGTGAGAATTTTCAAATTCCAGCAGAATGAAATTCTGCAGAATTTTCTAAATTCCACAGAAGTTCTGCCGAATTTTGCCAGAAACGGAATGGTGGAATTCCACAGCAGAAAATTGTCGTGGAATGATTTTCTGCTGAAAAAATGCCATTCTGCAGAATATTATTCTGCAGATCTCAATATTTTCCATGGAAACTGTTATGAAATAATTTTCTGCAGAAAAATGCTGTTCCGCAGCATATTATTCCATGGATCACAGTAAGTGGAATTCAGCAGAAGAACCAGTAAAATTCCAGCAGGAATTCCGACGGTGGAATAGTCATTCTGTGCTAGTTTGCTGGTGGAATTCTGCATTCTGCACAGCACTAATGCTCAGTCAGGCACACTTTCATGAATCACATGTGTGAGTTAGACCCTTGCTACCACCAACAAACTAGTTGGTATACCTGGTAATACCTGTCAACTTAATCCTCCGTACAAAGTGCATTAGTACTAAAATAATCTCTGTTTTTTGCTGTGCAATGTTTTTGAGTTTTAGTGGTTCTATGTTTAATGTTGCTAACCTAAAGGTATTTTTTTTATTTGACAGCTTTGCAATACACGTATTGCTTCATCTAGTTACAACAGTCATTTATGGATCTTAAGAGAGATTCTTCTGGTCACTCCCCACCTTTCCACTCAAGGGGTTACAAAATACTATCTAGAGTGCTCAGTAATGGCATGACATAGACCCTTCAGATGCACTCAGGCCAAATAGTATTACCTCCCCTTCCAATGACGGGTGACGTATACGTTAATTACTGGGAACATCAAAGAGGCACAGACCAAGGAGAAAAGGCTCCAGACTCTCTACCGCCTCAAAACACTGAGTGTTAATATTTCCTTCCTCCAGGAGACCCATATCAAGACAGACCAAAAGAATCTCTGGAGATGTGAGTGGGTAGGACAGGTTTTTGTGGCAGGGGAGAACAACAGAAGAGCTGGCACTGCTATCTTTATCCATAGGAACACTCTCTTCCAGGCAATGGAAAACATAGAAACACAGAATTTGATGGCAGAGAAGGACAGCTTTTACATAAGCTCCAGATTCTAAATGATCTGCAGCGTACCTTCTTTCCTACCACTATGGTTGCCTTCTGTTTATCCCATGCATTCTTGAATTCACCTACTGTTTTAGACCCTAAAGCCTCCACAGGGAGGTTGTTCTATGCATCCACCACCTTTTCTGTAAAAAATACTTCCTCATGTTACCCCTGAGTCCCCCCAACCTCATATTATGACCTCTTGTTCTTGTACTTCTCTTTTTCTGAAAGATGCCGTCCTCCTGAATTCTGTTTATCCACTTGAGGTACTTGAATGTCTCTATCATCCCTCCCCCCCCCTTTCCTCTAGGGTATACATATTGAGGTCCTTCAGTCTTTCCTCATATGTTTTCTAGTGCATTTCTTTCACCATTTTCATTGCCCTTTTCTGGACCGCTTCCATTCCATCTATGTCCTTATGGAGATGTGGTCTCTAGAACTGAACACAGCATTCCAGATGCAGCCTTACCAATTGTCTGTACAGTGGCATCACCATCTCCTGTTTTCTACTGGTAATGGCTCTCCCTATGTACCTCAGCATCCCTCCAGCCCTCCTCACCTCCCTCTCACATTGCTTGGCTACTTTCAGGTCACCCATTATAATTACCCCCAGGTCCCTTTTCAGTTTTGTTTTTTTTAGTCCCCCCCCAGATTCCTGTGCCACAAATGCATGACCTTGCACTTCTTTTTATTGAGTTTAAGCTGCCACATTCTTGACCACTCCTCCAACCTACCTAGGTCTCTTCTCATTCTTCATCATAGGCCTGGAAGGCTGATATATTATTGTCAAGGGCATTCTGGTAGGCAAGGTGTTATCCTAGCCTCTGCATGTGGCCCCAATAAGGAGGACACGCAGTTCTTCATGTCCTTCTTTGCAGAATTAGCCAGGCACCAGCCAAGACCCATATTCATTGCAGGAGATCTGAACATGGTACAAGATTCTTACTTAGAGCAAATGCCCCAATGCCTAGCCAGTGGGCTAGGAGAGAACTACAAGACACTCTAGAGCTGATGGACCCCTGGGGACTACTCCACCTAGCGGTGAGGAACTACATCTTCACTTCTCCAGTCAATAGGTCCTCATCACATTTAGACTACCCCTTCATCAGCTCAGAGTGCTTACGAGAGGTCTTTAGCAGTGAAATATTACCCAGAGTGGTCTCAGCCCACTCCATGGTACAACTCACCATACAAATCTCTGACCTTAAGAAGGGATGGAATAGATGCATGGGCAGGGTACAGGTAGGGAGGGTAGAGTCCATAGGAACTTGGAATAGAAATCAGGGGTAGGATGGAAAGGGGAGGGAAGGGGGGGCAGCAGCCATTATCAAGCTGTGAGCTGCATCTCGAGCAGACACGGCTGATCTCATGGCCTAATCTGCTGGCATTTTTGTATGTTCATATGTTTGTAACTGCTTTTTCAACACCTTGAAAAAGTGGTTGATTTGGTGTGAAACACTACTAGCAGCAGGAGGTGTCACTGCTGTTTTATATATATTTTTTTTAAATAAAGTTTTCTATCTTTTCCAAGCTACACTGGAATGTGTAATGTCCTTTCTCAGTTATCCCAGCTTTGTGAGTAGAAGTTGGAACTGTGGATCCACTGTGTGGCACCTGAGAGTTGTTTGAGTGTTACCTCTCATCAAAGGAAGAAGAAAGCACCCATCTACTACAGTTGATCAGGGCGAGGGAAGAACAGCTCTCAATCAACTCCTCAGAAGACGATTATCTTTGGCTTAATTCCCATATGGCTAAATTTAAACGGTTGCTAAGAGAAAAGTCTGAGTATACCATCTTTAGGGTCAAAATGGAATATGTGGATCAGGGAAAAAAGCTGGGTGGCCCCTGGTAATTTATTTATTTATTTAGCTTTTGTTAACCAGGTAGGTACACTAGACAAACATATGCCTATTTTTAGGTACGACCCGGGAGAGTATAGGAATTGAAAGAACATACAGAGTACAACTTGTAGCAAGTAAGGCAGATACACTGAAAATCAAAAAAAGAAAAGTATAATATACATAGAAGATAACTCAGGTTTCAACAGAGTCAAATATAAAATCAAATACAGAGTCAGAATGACAATGTTCAAAGCAATATATACAGATATATACAAAATTTACACACTAACACAAGACCACACCCAGGTGGGCAGTCAACCACGGCAAGACCGGAGCCAAAGAACACTGCAGGTAATCAGGGTAATCAGGGGGGTTTAAGGCAGACACATACTGAGGTGAGCTTCAAGTTTGTCCACATAGAGGTTCGTAGGCATACCTGGGAGGAGGAGGAGGACCAGACTTGAACCGGAAAGGAGTTCCGTAATCTGGGGTCACATGACACAAAATTCCTATCCCCATTTTGGAGTTCCTCACAGAAACCTTAAGGATAGAGGGGCCCATAGACCTTAGGGAGTAGACAATGGGGGCAGCAGGTACAAAGAGCTGCATTAACCCGGGAGGGTGCCTGAGCCCAGTACCTTACCTGTGAAGCAGCCCAAGACAAAGTTCATGTAGTTGGACAGGGAAAGCCATGAAAGCTTAGCATACAGATCGTAATGGTGAGTGAGGCGAGGGGCTGCTAGTGCAAAGCAACAAATGTTATTGTAGGCAACTGTCCACCTAGTGAGATGTACCATGGAAGTATGGGCAAACAAAAGTGGCCCATAGCAAAGGGCTGGTAGAAACACACCTCTGGCCAGTGCTAGACGAGCAGCCAATGTAAGATTATTCTTTGCCCTATATGCCAGACCCAACTTCCAGTTAACAGCACAACATACATTACGGATGTGGTGACCAAGATCAAGCTGAGGGTCAAGTGTCACCCCAAGATATTTGACGGAGTCAGTGATGGGAATGGGAGCACCATCATTACACAAGATACACAGAGGGACAGAGGAGGCCTTTAGCTTAGCTAGGGATCCAAATAGCATGGCATGAGTCTTTTTAAGATTTAGGACCAGCTTATGAGATGATATCCAGGATTGGACAGTCCTGAAATCCTCACTCAATTGGTGGTTAATGACCCCAACATCTCACGCATGAGTGAGAATAACCAGGTCATTGGCATACAGTATGGACCTACAGGAGGCAGCAGAAGAGGGTAGATCGTTGATGAATATGGAGAAGAGCAGGGGTCCAAGGACTGACCTCTGGGGAACCCCTGAGGACACTACGGTGACATCCGAGAGCACCTTACTATATTTGGTAAGTTGCTGCCTGCCCTGAAAGTATTTGGAGAACCAACTGAGTGCGGGAGGGGAGAGGCCTAGGGACTTAAGTTGAGTGCAAAGTAGTGCATGGTCAACTAGGTCAAAGGCCTTAGAGAGATTGATAAAGATAGCTTAAGAGAGTTTGCCCTGGCCCATAGCAGTCCTTATCCCCGAAGTGACAGTGTCCAGGGCTGAGGTTGTACTGTGCCCTTTTTGAAAGCCATGCTGTGAAAGAGACAGTAGCTCATGAGACTGAATGTAATCCTTGAGTTGCTCCACTACAACTTTCTCAAGAAGCTTACTGATAGCAGACAAGATGGCAATCGGCCGATAGTTGTCAAGAATCCTAGGGTTGCCTTTTTTGAATACAGGGACAACCCTCGCCACCTTCCATAGGTCAGGGATAACCCCAGAGGCTAAGGATAGGTTGACGATATGGGCCACAAGAGAGGCAATGAAGGCAACAGCAAGGTCGGAGAAGCTTAGGTACCATATCATCGTGGCCAGCACTAGAAAAGGGAGAGAGACCAGACAGCAATCTCTGCATCTCTTGTGCCATGACAGCTTGGAAATAGAACAGAAGACGGGAGGTAGGTGCCAAGTGAAGCGGAGGGACCTGGACTGGCCTGTCACAACCATTGGAGAAAAATAGAGAGGTGAAGGTGGACAGGTCAGAGAAATGTGAGTTAAATGCAGTGGTGATGGTTAGCAGATTATTACAGCTAGCACCATCGGTAAGCATGTCAGTATCCTCACAGGTGGAGGAGCCACTCACTATATTTTTAATATTCCTCCAAAAATTCCTAGGGTCCTTTGCAGAAGTCCATAAGGCAGTTTTGCAAAATTCACTTTTTGCAGCCCTGATCGCCTTTTTGCATTCATTCCTGAGCCTCCTGTAATGCTGAAATAAGGCCTGGTCCATCAAGACCTTGAATTTGGCCCAGCTCTTGTCTCTAGCCCTTATGAGAGTAAGGAGGCTCCCATGCAACCATTTTGCAGCAGCCCCCCTTACTCTCCATCTGACCAGGGGAGCATGCTTATCTTGTAGTACCCCATAGGTACTAAGGAAATAACTGACTGAGGAGAAGGCTGTCTGGGCATCCATCACTTCAGACCAGTCTGTGATCATAAGATCCTCCTGGAAAGACCCCAGGTCGAACCTGGAGAAGTCCCTGACTTGGATGATTTTAGGAGGGATCTTTGGGGCAGAGACCTTCCATATGCAGTACACAGGGGCATGATCAGAGATATAGTCTGGGAGTGTGCTGGAAGCGCTAATCCTCTCAGGCCTATTGGACAGGATCCAGTCCAGGAGAGAGCAAGTACCAGCAGTTGTTGTCCACCTGGTGGGATCCTTTATAAGTTGGGACAATGAAAAGCCTGCTAGCAGAGGCTCATACTGCTTGACATTTCCACCAAGCCAGTTTAGATTAAGATCCCCTAGGATCATAAGATCATTATTCCCAGTCCTAGAGCAAACAGAGTCAAGAAGAGAGAATAATCCCAGTACACCCCCTGTAGGGGGATTGTAGGTACACATAATATGTAGCTTCTTTGCATTACCAAGTAGCAGCACAGTGTGCGGTAGTTCACATGAAGACTGCACAGGCTGCAGACAGGTTAGGTTGAGGTGACTCCTATAGTAAACCAGGATACCACCCCCCCTCTTTTTTCCTGGATGGTCCTGTCTAACAAAGTCAAAGCCAAGGAGCGTGCAGGCCGAATCTGGGATGGAGGGTTTAAGCCAAGTTTCAGTTATCCCAAGGATGTCAGGCTTATAATGGATGACCCAGGCTTGGAGCTCCGCCAAGTTTGGCATAAGGCTGCAGATAGTGAGATGAGCTATTTTTAGCCCTTTACCAGACAGCCAGTCCACAGGAGTGGAGAAAGCTCAGCAGGGAGGGCCAGGTTCAGCTCCACGACCCCTGCAAGGACTAGTGTCAGCAGGAGGAGCCAGAGGAGATGCCTCAAAGGGGGTGATCCAGCTCTAATGGACAGCATGCGACCAGGCTGCCTGACCAATTTGACAAGATACTGGAAACTCAGCAGATTAAGGCAGCTGATGGGCCAAGAGTACTGTCTGCCACTGGCTGTTAGGTTTGAGAAAATAAAATCACACTCCAGCACAGTCCAAAATGAGAAGAGGGAAGAATATGGCAGAGAACAGCCCAATAGTAAGGACATTAGTGAAAAGAACCCTTCAATAGCAGGAGATAGGGCTGTCTAGACCCCACTAGGCATCATAGAGCATAGAGGAGCAGGCAAGTAGGAGGACAGCCAGACCTGCTGCTGTCAGAGCTACCAGGAGCAGAGTACCACAGGGTTACTTGTGTACACCATAGATGCCTCCAACCACTATCAGTTTCAAGCAAATACTACAAGTCGAGCAACCAAGGTGGCAGCAGCTAATAAGTTGCAAATGGAGAAGTGAGCTGATAGGCTCAGACCACCACATGATCTCTGCAATATAGCTCTGTGTCAACCAAGGGTGGTGGTGGGGGCAGTGGGAAGCTGACGCGGAGTGTCGGCTGGGATCCTCTGTGGCCAGTAGAAAATGTTCATGGCCAACACCGCGGGTCTGCCTTTCCGATTCACCATACCTGCACTTTCTGCTGTGGGAGGGAGGGCTCCCCGATGCTGGCCCTCTTGACCTTCCTCCTGATGGGGGGGGACATCTGCTTACTGTCTGTGCTGGCTTGAATCTGTGGAGGAGCACAAGAATGAAGGGATTAAGCAGGATAAGTCTCCATCGTTAGCTCTCAGGGGAAGGGGGTGGGCTGTTCCTTAAATACTGCCTTCTAGCTCTGGGTCTCTTCGAAGCATACTGCAGTTATTAACAGCCACAGCAGCATTGCCTTTCTTGCCACAAATTACAGTTGCCTTCTAGCTCTGGGTCCTGAAGCACACTGCATATATAAGCAACCACAGCAGTTAAATGTGCAACGTTACCTTTCTTGCCACAAATTACACCAAGCAGTTTAAATGTGCAGCATTTATCTTACTAGGCACAAATTACAGCATCCACAGGCTTTACTGAGGCAAACTACAGGAGGGACAGCATAATTACAACAGCATAAAGCAGCTAAATGAGAGGCTGCACCTTACATGGCATAGACAACGTGAATACTGTGATTGCACAATTACTATCCCTACCTACTACCCATTAAGTTAAGGCAGCGTACAGGAAGTATGACAAACAGATACTATTATTCTTAAGCATCACACACAGGAGACTATCTCCATTCATGTGGGTACCAAAAAAGCTTTTAAAGTCACAGATTCAGAATGGGGACAAAAAAGATTTTAAAGTCACAGGTTCAGTTAGAAATGGCACCAAAGACGAGGCATTCAAGTCTCAGATTTGAATTAATGATGGTGCCAGCACACCACGAGTCCTCTATGGCCACTAGAAAACTTCCATGGCCGACACCGTGGGCCTGCCATTCCAATTCACCATACCAGCACTTTCTGCTGTGTGAGGAAGGGCTTCCCGAAGCTGGCCCTCTTGACCTTCTTCCCGATGGGGGGGGTGTCTGCTTACTGTCTGTGCCGGCTTGAATCTGCACTTTCTGCTATGTGAGAGAGGGCTCCCCAATGCCGGCTCTCTCAACCTTCCTCCCGACAGAAATATCTAGAGTAGTTAAAGGAGTTCACAGGTCTGCTCAGGATCCTAGTCTTATAAACCCTAGAGACATTAATCAAGCTTTGGTGAGTATTACAAGGCCCAATATACCACACAGCAACCAAGCACATGAGAGGATATATGATTCCTGTTGCAAGCCCAACTCCCTAAACTCACACAGGGTCTGTTTTCCAGTTGAAGGGGGATATTACAAAATATGAGGTCTTAAGTGCCATCCAAGACCTAACATCAACAAAACACCAGGCCAAGATGGCTTCTCCCCTAACTTCTATAAAGCCCTCAAGGAAGAACTAATACCTAGATTAACTAAGCTGTTCAGAGTGGCCCACAACCTGCAAAACATGGACCACAGTTTACAAGAGGCTCACATTACCCTCATATCCAAACCTGACAAAGACCTGGAATAGCTACCAAATTATAGACCTATGTTGCTCCTTAACCTGAATAATAAAATCCTGGCAAACATCTTGGTCACCAGGCCTAGCAGGATGTGGTCCTTCTGATTAGTGTGGAGTAGGTGGGATTTATGCAGGGCAGATTCTCAATGCAGTACGGAGAGGATTGTGGATGCATGGAACAGCCTTCCTGAGGAGGTCATGGAGTCAAAAATAGTGGGGGAATTCAAGAATGCATGGGACAGACACAAGGCAATTCAAGTGGGGGGGTAGGAGGAAGTAGGCTGTTGGTTAACTACTGTAGGATCTGCAGCGTATCCATTAGGTAGGGAAATGGGCAGACTAGGTGGGCCAAGCGATCCTTATCTGCCATCAAATTCTATGTTTTATGTTTCAGCATTTAAGAAAAGTAGCCCACAATATCTCTGCATCCAGTGATCTGAAAGCCTAGCAGTGCTCATAACCCTGGACATGAAGAAAGACTTTGGTAGAGTCTCATGGTAATTCCCCCTCCACACTCTTAAAGAATTTGGGTTCCCTGATTCTTTCTCATTATGGATAAATTTACTATACTCTCACCCATGATCAGCTAAGATCATTTGCAATGGGGTACAGTCCCCTCAATTCCCCTTTGAAACAGGGATACGATAGGGCTTACCCCTTTCCCCATACCTTTTTAACCCCTACCTCGAGCCTTTCACTAAAACACTCCTGCTTAAAGATCAAATACAAGGGATCCTATAAAATTTTTACTTATGCCAATGACATCTTTTTACATCTACAGAATCTAGAACAATCCATTCCTTTAGTTATAGATACCCTCCACAAATTTGGCTTACTAGCAGGCTATCAGCTCAATTTTTCCAAAACCCAAATTATGCCCCTAAACAATTATACATATAAAGGAGAGGTAATGAGATGAAGCAGATCATGGTCACCAGAAAGCATCAAATACCTGGAGGTCACAGTGGCATGGTGTCCCAAAATTATGTTTATCAAAAACACGGATGCAGTATTCTAACACATCAAACAAGACTTAAATGAGGTGGGCAGCCCTTCCACTGTCCCACTGGGCCAGGATCAATGTGATCAAAATTAACATTCTTCCCTGAGTCCTATACCCTATTATCACGATTATCCAAGTCATCCCTTCCCAGTAGATCAACCTCCTAAAAACTACTTTCATGAAATTCTTATGGAACAACAAAGCTCCTAGAAGAGCATACAACAAACTGACCACTGAAACTCCAAGAGGACCTCCAGCTCCCTGACATAAAACTTTATTCCTTAGCAATGAGAGTTAGCTGGTTTCTATGATGGAGATGGGTGGCTGAAGACCAACCCAGTGCTGAATATGTACCACAGTGATAAGTTATGGAAAAAGACCTGTGCCCAGGAACAAACATAAGCACTGAAGCCCTGATCAATACACCCTACAGCAGACTCCCAAGCAGACCTAAAGGCACTCCTGTAGGAAGCTCTATATGGATATACCACCAGATTCATGGCCTCTTAAAAACAAACTGTCTTTTTGACCTCTCCCAACCCATAAAAGGTAATCTGAATTTCCAAATACAAAACAAAGTCATTGCACAGTCTTTCCTGCAGGAAACATCCCTTAGCTCCTTGCATCACCTAATCCAGGAAAATACCCTGGTCAAGTTCAACAACCTTAAGACCATAAATGGTCTGAAAAATAAAGACATTTTTCAGGTATTACAGCTCCAACGTGTATTGGTCACATCACTGGGGCCTAAAACCTGGCCATTCTCCACCAAGGAAATATGTGATGACTTATCCATCCTAGTAAAACAAAGGCATGCCATGTCCCAGCTGTACAAGAAGCTGTGCCAGGTCTCTACCCCCACTGCAGCAGACCAGTGTCCCTATTGGGTATAAGAGTTCCCTGAATTAACTGACCAGGAGCTCAAGACAAGAATGTGGAAAACAGTACACAAATACCTGAAACTGGATGGTCTCAAACTGATGCAATATAAAATAAATCGTAACATATATTACACGCCAACCAAATTATTCCACATGAATTATCTAGATTCTGACCAGTGGACCAGATGTGAAATCCATATAGGAACCCTGAAACGGGTTGTATATGCTGGCACAACAAAAAAATATCGTGACTGGCATTACAGCGATGGGCTCTATGGTGACTGCAAGTTGCAGTCAGCATGGAGCTGCACTGTCCGGGTCTATTCTTTACAATGGGAGGCTTCGACCCCGAACCCCCCTGCCCCTCGAACTAAAGCATTCTAACTCCAGGTCGGAGTTAGTTCAGAGAGGGGGTACAAGACGGGGAAGTGGTTACCCCCTTCCAGTGGCACTTCTACGGCGGCATGGCGCTGTAGTCGATATCGACGCATGTTGCCGTAGAAATGTTGCTGTTAGGGTGGCATACCACACTGAAACATATATTGTGGGACTGCCCTAAGGCCAGATCCCTGTTGGGAACCCTCAAAAATAGGTTATATGTGATAATAGCAAGCGCCGAACGTCGACCTGCATTATCGCAAAGTCAGGGCAGTGAAAACAATTTTGCCACCCTGACAACCTTGGTGCATGGAGGAATGGCATCAGAGACTCAATACATTTGCTTTCTGTGGGGGGCTTTTTGCCCCACACCCCCTACCAAGTTTTCAACTCCAGAGGGTGTATGTCAGGGGGTAGAAAGCAAAAAAAAAACAAACACAAGTTTTGGGCTGGGCGGAACAAAAATGCAGTAGCCACCAGACCCAACCTGAACCCCACACACTGCAAGCGGAGGCCAGCCTCCGATGCCATGGTGCTGCTTACAGCCAACCGCAGCACCCCCACATCCCTCCACCCCTCCCAGGCCATGCTTGCTCCCTCCCAGCATGTGTTCATACAGTGACATCCTGTTGCTAGAGTTGCCCACCCCACCATCCAATCGCCCTCCCTGCCCCCTCACCTTTCAGGCTTTTGCCCACATCGTGTCACCATTTTGGATGGTGCCTTGATTCAGGTGCCCATGTCACAGGCTACCCAAAATACATTGTGAGACTGCTATAAGACCAAACCCCTGTGGGGACTATGCAATATGAACTAGATCCTCACCTGAGCTTGGAACCTGCCTTCTCCCCACAGGTCTGTCTACTATGGCTTGCCCTGCAGTAAGTATTACAACTCAATGTGACACCACATAATGTTAATAGCAGCCATTACTAAAAGAATTATACAGAGTCGCTGACTGAGTGACTCGATCCCCCCATATTGGGAATAGCACATGGCCATTCCGGATGCTCTGAGATTGGGGAGAATGGTGGCTAGCTTACAAAACAGAAGCAAGTCCTACATTAAAAGTTGGGAAACCCTCCACACCCTACTCATATTACCAGAGTAACCCACTCCCCAGAGGGTAATACTGCTATATTTCAGGGGCAGTTCATGAAAGTCTTTATTCTCACTGTAATTGGCATTCACTGCAGACAGTGTTTCTACACAATGAATGTATATGTAGCTGCATTATTTCCCTGTCTTTCCCCGAATATTGGTGGGGAAGCTAAGATTATTCATATATCCTTTCTGGCAGTATGGTTTTCCTTGTTTGTTATTGTTATGTGTATTGAATTTATATAAAGTTTACTTATTAAAAAAATCCAGTCAATAGTCTTTTTCTGCCATTATTTTTTTTATAGTTCAGTGCTTCTTTTTTTTTTTGCAACTCTTCCTTTTTGAAATTTGTACACACGTATACAGAAAATAGGTCACTTTTGTATGCAGATATATGCTATCTTAAACAGAATAGCATTACAAATTAATAACAGCAGAATACAGCATGGTTGAGTTCACCAGTTGAAAGATCCAAATACATACAGGGTAGAAGAAACATCACATGGATATTTTGAGGAACCATTATATATATTTTTTTTTTATTCAGTTGTTTAACTAGGAGTAGCACACTAAGCTAAAAGCTTTTTTTACAGGAGCGACCTGGGAGCACAAGAAGGTTAAGTGATTTGCTCAGGGTCACACAGTGTGCAAGTGGAAGCTGTGGGATTCAAACCCAGGTCTGGTATGCTAGATGTCACCAGATTTGCAATACAGAGCCTTAGACCACTGCGCTATACTGCCTCCAACCATTATTGGAGGCAGGAACCATTATATAATAACCCTCTGCTCATAGTTATGCATTAATATGTTTTTTGTGGAGGGCTATATATTTGGTTAGTTCACTAAGTACATATTAAAATAATAAGTGCTACAATATGACTCCAGAGACATTTCTTAGACAGCATAAATTTTCAACATCAGAATTTTATACAATGCTTGCCATAAGGATCAAACCCTAGTGTAACTCAATAAATGAAACAGAAAAAGGTAAATAGCATATAACTACAGTACTATATTTCAAACTATATATGCTAGAATGAGAGACTGGAATATTGAAGAGCTACTGATGCCTCAAAGAAAACTTTAAAAGACATAATAATTAGGCACAGTTCTGCTTGCATTCCATTTATATTTTATATATTTCTCCTCCCACAATTTATTACTAAGGAAATGTGTATGAATATATTATATTTTTCCATAGAGTTCATTTTGAATTCATTTGCCTCTGTAGCTTACTCCCTACTTCAAGTCAAAATCCTCTGTTGTGACATCACAGTCTATTGCCATGGTAGTAATTGTGATATCACAAGCAGTGCTTTATGACTTCAGGTAGGGAGAAGGCAGCAGGAATAAACAAACTCTTCAGGAGCAAAGATCCTGTTTTAATGCTGATAACCTAAGTAATAAATAATGGAGAGGAGGAATACAGAGCTAATGGGAAATACAAGATGGAATGTGTCTAAATATTATGTTTTTTAAAGTTCTACTGAAATACTGAACATATCACTAGCTATTTAAGTAAATTATTTTTTGTATCCCTTACTCCAAGAAACAAGAACTATTTCTGTTTGTATATGACCGAATCTAATACTCAGCACACAATAGTGAATACGTTATTGTGTCATGTAGCATCTAGGCCATACTCTATCATGTTTCAAATTTAGAACTAAGAATGTGCTATAACCCAAACAAAATACAAATTACAAAATAGAAACCTAGAATGTTGAGCTACTGCTTAGGTGGTAATGCGGATGAGTGATTAGTGGGGGGAGGAGATGAAACAAAACCAAGTTTAGTCCGTATACATCTTAAGCAAACCGAGTTGCAATTTATAATATTCTACAATGTTCTATTCCCATCACTTAAAGTCCCCAGTAGTTAGATCATTTTAGGGCAGTATAAGGTGTCAGTGTGGCTCAGTTGGTAGCACATCCGCCTCTGGACCAGAAGATCGTGGGTTCTCGCCCCACACCGGGATTGGACTTGTACCTAAAAAATCACTGGCATCCGAGTGCAGTATTGGGGGGTGCTGAACTGCTGGGGTGTGCCGTCCTTTGGATGAGATGTTAAACTGAGGTCCCTTCTACCCGTTCTGGTGGGTGTCCAGGTGAAAGTATAAGAACCCAGGGCACTCTTCGCAAAGAGTAAGGAACATTCCTGGTGTCCTGGCCAACATTCCCCCTTCCCATAAGCTGGTTCATGCAATTATCCAGGCTGTGTGTGGGTGATGATGTGTGATTTGGCCGCCACCACACATTCAGTCACTTCACTACCAGTCTAGCATTGCTTGTAAAGCACTTTGGATGTAAGAAAAGTGCTATATAAATGCAGATTCTTCTTCTATAAAGCGAGGTAAACACAGTTTACTTTATAGTGTATGATGTGTATCCAGATTAAAGCATGTCAGTAAAAATCGCAAAACTAATGTGCGGCAGTGTAATTCATTTCAGAGCATCATGTGTCCAAACAATAGGTTGAACATATACAGTATCTGAAGTTGAAACAACAGCATCATGCAAATCTACCCCTGGAGTTTATAAAATGGCAGGGGTTGTAGGATCCTAGGTAACAATTTGCTGATGTTCAGATTCAATTTGCGTCACATTAAGAACACCATCAAATTTCTTGGAGGTCTCCATGGGATCAGTATTTTTTTCTATTATAGGTTCCATCATCATGTAACTCAGAGTCATCTTCCCAATCAAGTTCACCATGGGTTGCATTAGCAGCATTCTGTTGGGCTATATAGCTTTTCAGTTGGTCTTCATTGAAAAAAGTTCTGATAAGGTCTTTGACATGTACCCTTGCTTTGCAAGAATATAAAATCAAAAGGCACCCACTGGTACTGCAAGAGGAGGTGCTGCTTTTGCTGGATGGTCGGGCCATGTGTGGCATATGAAGACTTTGGAATTCTTTAAGTTATAGACACCTTTGATCTGGGATGCTTTAACAATCAGTTCTCTGCACATGATTGTGGCAAAGGAGATACCTGTGGCAGGTTTTTACTGTTGCAGTTGCTTGTCAATGAAAGATCATTTGACCCAGGTACAGACGAGTCTAGTCATATTTGGCATATAGGTATCCAAATATTTAATTTTTAAACTTTATATGCTTTATTCCCCCTTAACATCCAACCTGCCTTGTCAGTCTCACTCTTCCCCAGCCCCATCACCCTCTTTCCTTGGAACTTACCTTTCAGCCCTATAGTTTTCCTCCTTTGGTGGAGCCACCTGGGTTCCCCAAACCCAGGAGGAGTGTAGCGTGGGTGTGCATTGGGAGTCCAGTGAGCAGGTGCAGAACCTGCGAGAACAGGAGACTTCATTCTGCTGGCTCAGGGATTTTCCTATATTTCTGTTCCTCTCCCCAGGCTACCTCATGGGCTAGGACTGGAAAAGATGTCTGCATATGTCCCAGTCTGGAGGCACTCACCCATCCATCATGGTTCCACTTGTGCTGCAACCTGTGGTAACCCAGGTAGAGTACTTCAGCAGAACATGCTGACCTGCCAGCCTGGAGGAGAGGAGCATCCTCTGGGATGCTCAGTCCTCCTCTGCCTGGCCAGCCCCCGATGACTCGGGCACGCTTCTGAAGCTGGGTCACCAGCACCATAAGCATTAGCACTAATGCTGTGCCAATGGGCTAGCCAGTTATCCATATATTTAAGTTGCTCCATGAAAAATAATTTGACCAGATCCCATGTGGAAAAAGGGTTTCATGAGATTATGGTGAGTCCCTTACCGTGCTGCTCACACAGACTGTTGCACAAACTTCCCACAGCTAAATGGCGACTAACATATACCGAGACCTCTGCAATCAGTGACGGTTCTTGGGAACTAATTGGATCATTTCTTTTTTGTGGGGGGCTGTGTCCCCCGTAACACCCCTTTGCAGGGGGCAAGCCCTCTGCACCCCCAATCCAAAGATTCTCAACTTTAGGGAGAGTGGACGTACAAAAAAAAAAAGAAAATCCTCCTGGAAGCAAAACCATAACTTGCACTGGGTCCCGAACCCGGCACCACACACTCCAAAGGCAGCGACTCAAGCCACTACACCACATAGCCAGCTCAGCAAAGCTTGGCCAGATATTTCATTTTATCCCCTATTCTCGTGAGTGTAGTGCATATCCCTCAGCACTACACTCACTTTACCTACATTGTGCTCTTTTTCTGTACTTGCTTTACATAGAAGCGATATTATTGAGTCGCTCATGATGAGTCGCACAATAATACATGCTCATATTGGGTGCTACCAGAAAAAGTCTCCATTTTTAATGGTGGCATACTGACAAATCTCAGACTGCAATTGCACTGATTATTTTTGAATACTTCCATTTTTACTGACACGGACACTGAGTCGTGCATTAGAGAAGTGAAAAGCACTGATGCCATTTCAACCTTTGCTTTTAAGTTACTATTTTATTTCTGAAGTTCTTTTATCACACTTGCATTCTCATTTGTTTGAACCTCACTTTTTGCACAGATGGCTCTAATTTCAAGTTTGTAGATGAGTTTTTGGTCTAACTTTTGAATCATATTGAATAGAACACTGACGCTCCTGTTCATATCATCGAAGCTTTCAATTTTCTTTGCTTTCTGAGGTGGTCTTGGTTTGGGGGATTTGAAGGGCTCATTTCAGATATATTGTTCTTGGAAACAATAACAAATGAAGACTCACCCCCTGTTTGAAACTGCCGTTGCTGCTGCTGTTTTGTTGGTACCATTGTAACAATGGCCCCACAGTATTTGAAGAGTTCTGGGATCTTTGGTAAGCTTCAACATTTGAACATCTGAAATGCTCCAAAGGGTATATCTCCTACAAATAGAACCTTTTTGGGGCCAGTACTGACACCTCCGGTCAAAGTGGCAGATCAGTTTACCGGTTAATCTTGTGCCTGGACTCAGCAGGTATGTCAATAGGTACTGCCCTCTCATTCTTTTGCAGTCTTTGGATATCAGAGAGGATGCAAGCTTTTTCCTTTTTTTTTCCTTCTTATTTTCCAATACCCTCAACTTTTTTCTTTCTTTTTTTAGTTCTGAAGTCAAAGTCTGGGGCTGCATGTAGGTAGGAAAAAAAATAGCAGTTCAACCACTATTAATGCAAAATAAATAAGAAAAAGAGTTCAGAGCTCTGAATAAACGAGGTTCCTCCACCGCAGCCATATTGGATCTCCCTGGTTCTGTGATTCTAAAACCTCTCACACTTGAACAGTTATGAAGTTTTGGACTGAAGTGAACCCTCCCCGATGAATAAGACTGAATAATTTAGACAACTAAATTGGTGTATCCGATAGTATACCTCAAGGGCTCAATACTTTGCCTTCTTTTTTGGTTTTTCTAAATTATGGCAATGATTTATAGCGTATCAAGTGCAATACTTTATTATGCTCTGATATCTTTGTCCTGATATACAGTATTTAGAAAGTGGCCAAACATGGTTACACCTGTAAACTGTGTGTAGAGTATGTGCTAGATGTACGAGTCATGTTTTGCAAAAAAAAACATCTGTTTATCACATGGGGAGTAGCCCCCTTTCAAATACACTTTAGAGAAACAAAGAGATTTACCCTTCATCCAACTGTGAACACAAAGATCACATTTAACTGCATCTTCACGGATGCATACTATTCAAAAATAATTTTCTACAAATGACCCCATTTAAATAGTCTTTTTCAAGTCATGAGCATATGTTTAATATAGACTAGTTTACCTATGGAATGGACAATCAGAAAGCTATTTTGACAGCTAATGAACTCAATGAACTGAAAACCACTGAACCTTCATTGGTAATAGTTTGGAACTCTCTAATTGTTTCCATTTCACATTTCTTTTTTTATCTTCCAAATCTTCTATGGCCTTATCCCATGTTACCATTCCAAATGTATCATGCTTTACAAGCTGTGCAAGCCCACTTATCCTCTTTGCTACTGGCTTACAGGTACTCTTCGACACTGCCATCCACCACAGCTACATTCAAGCTGTTAGAAATCATTCTCCTGTCCTCTGGCACAACCTTGCGGCTGAGCAGTCTTTCTTTCTTTCTTTCTTTCTTTCTTTCTTTCTTTCTTTCTTTCTTTCTTTCTTCCTTTCTTTCTTTCTTTCTTTCCTTCCTTCCTTCCTTCCTTCTTTCTTTCTTTCTTTCTTTCTTTCTTTCTTTCTTTCTTTCTTTCTTTCTTTCTTTCTCTCTCTCCCTCCCTTTCCCGCTCATACTTATGGACTCCTCAGCCTCTTTAACTTCTATCTCCAAATGTCTCCCTTCTCCCTGACTTTAATGCCAGGTGCTCTCCCAGGCCAGACATTCAGGTCACTGAAAGCTCCATAAACTCTAATTTTGCCACAAGAAATAAATCATTACTTTTTCTTGCTGCCATCACCCACATCTGCAAATTTTTATTTGTAGGGGAATTGGTATCCGTCTTTTACTATATCTGCATAACTTTCCCCACTTTTTTCCCCATGGTCCAACTACTCCCCCATTGCATCACCTTCCTCATACCCCTGAATGTTTTTGTAGGATAGCCAGCATTAATGGTTGATGACCTGAATGCCCCAGCCTAATTTAATATATTCATTTTATATTGTTAAAGTCTATTTTTCATTTAGTTTAGTTTAGGAATATTTTGGGGGTTGAGTGATTTTGGGTTTGGAGACAATCACAATAGCACATATATATTTTTGTCCAGTAATCACCAAAAAATAAGTCATATGGTCCATTTCAAAGAACCCCTCTGTTTCACAAGGAAAGCTGCTCTTGCCCCTCTTGAGACACATCACAAGAGGAGGCAGAGCTAGCATCTCAATTTTGCATCTCACTGTGTTGGGGAAACCACAGCGGAGGGTGAATTTTTCAAGTAGAGATTGTAAAAAAGTATAGTGCTTATTTTAAAATCTTTTTCTGGTGATTCCCTTAGTTATTTTCGCCTTTGGTACACTAGCTCTTTAATTGCTAGTAGAGTTCCAGCATATTGGAGTTTATGGGTCAATGGCCCATGCAAATATGCTGAGAGAGCAATATTGTCATCTTGTAAGAAATCACTGTATACATATGATAAAGAAGAGGTCATTTTAACTGGATAGTATTTGCTGCTGTACCTCAAACCCTGTATGCAAACTTATTTTTTGCAACAGCTAATTGGATGCAGTGACAATTTCAACAAAGGATATGAGGAAAAGAAAACAACAGAATAGAAAACTCTCATGGGAACCGTAAACTGTTTGTTTGCCCATGGAAAAGTATTTAGACAAAGTATACGGCGGCACCAGCCAGGACGCTATGCAGTAATGATGCAGTGTGACACAAAATGCTGCAGTGTACTGCAGGGAACAGAGCAATGTAGTAGCACCTGAGCCCTTTTATCCTGCAGTATTTTGTGACATGTCATTTACTGCAGGTTATTGGGTTGAATTGTGGCTGGCTCTGCAGTACATCAATGATGTCGTCTTTAAGTCTCTAGTGTTTCCCTTATTGTCAGAGTACATTTTGAGCACAGATTTGGGGAAATGCGATAATGCAAGTAATGGAAAAGTGGAGCAAACATGAGGATCCTGATATTCAAAAATTAGCCAACTGCATGTGTATCCCATGAATCAGTGGTTACAGGTAGAGCTATATGGAGGTTTGTATAACACCAGTGAAGTGTAGGCCAAGTGACCCCTACACCTACTAGTAGTGTACTCATGTTCAAGCAGAACTTTGCAAAGTACACTCCTCCTCTTTAATATGGCCACTAATTAGTGCTGTACTACAGTGTCAGTATAGGATATTAGCCCAAGTTCATAATGTTGGACTACAGCCCACAACCTTATAATCTTCCTGCTGCAGGGGCAAACGGGCACACCTACAAAGCCCCTGCTACAGTATAGTCTGTTGTAATGTGTTGTAATACATTGACACTGTGTAGCCTGTTACAAAATAAAAAGAATCGCAGCACAGAAGAAATGAGGCAAGCTTTACCCATGAAGTGCATTGGCAATAAAGCCTGGTTTCAGAGAAGTACAAACTTACAAATACCTGAATAATGCAAAGCATCATTGGATGCATGTGCAAATCACTGTGAAAAAATTTAGACTTATTCTGCTTTAAGCAGTAGGATTATGGTGCATTATATGTTATTGATTGAGGTGCTGCTGGTGGGGGACTTCAGTCTGGCAGCTGTAGATTGGAGCCTCCCAGCTGCAGCTTCAGCTAGAAGCAGGGACATCCTGGACTCCCTATAGGGGTATTCCTCACGCCCATTTGGGAAGGGGCAATACGGGACCTGGTACTCACAAATAGGGACAGTGTTGCAGACATTAAGGTAGGAGGCCTCCTAGGGATCAGTGATTGCTGTACAGTGTGGTTCAATGCAAAGACAGATGTGAAACTGAACAACACAAAGGCGAGGGTCCTGGACTTCAGGAGGACAGATTTTATAAAAATGGCTGAATGCTTCAAGGATGACCTGGATGGGGACGTTGATCTGGCAGGGGGCAATGATCTGGGTGGAGGGGAGGAACAGTGGCATAACTAAATGGAGGGCATAGTGAAGGAAACAACCTCTGCATCAAGCAAATTAGTAAAAGTAAGAGGAAAAAGAAACTGTTATGATTCCTGAAAGAGGTGGCTAAAAATGTAAAGGCTAAAAGGGTAGCACTCAGAAGATATAAGGACACCTGAGGATCAGTGATCATTGTACAGTGTGATTTAGTATAAGGAGAGGTATGGAATCAAACCACACAAGGATGCAGGTCCTGGACTTTAGAAGGGCAGATTTTTAAAAAATGGGTGAATGTCTCATGGATGACCTGGCAGGGGTGATGACCTGGGTGGAGTGGCGGAGCAGTGGGCATAGCTAAAAAGGGGCATAATGAAGGCAACAAACTTGTGTCTGTGTCGAGTAATTTGGTAAAAGAGGAAAAAGAGACCACTATGGTTCTCGAAAGAGGTGGCCAAAAAAGTAAAGGCTGAAAGGGTAGCATTCAGAAGATATAATGATATGCAGAGAGAAGAGGATAGGGAGCTGTATCAGGAGAGACAGAGAGAGAAGCAGGGAAAGCACTAAGGAGTATCAAGGCACAAACTGAAGAGAGAATAGCACAAGCAGTAATGAAAGGAGACAAGATATGTTTTAGGTATGCAAGTGAAAAGAGGAAGATCAAGGGAGGGATTGTAAGATTAAAAGGGAATGAGAGGAATGTGCAAAAGGGGATGAGGACAAAGCAGATATCCTGAAAAAATAGTTTTGTTCAGGGTTCACAGTGGAATGAGAAGGGTAGGGGCCACAAAAAAGTAACACAAGCTCTAGTGGGAGGAAGGGAGGTGGACACTAGCCCTTTTTCAGAGGAGAGAGTCCTAAAGGGACCTGAAAGTGCATAAAGCAATGGAACCAGACAGAGTACATCCTAGGGCACTGATGAAGCTCAGGGAGGTACTGGCTGCATCTCTGACAGTTCTATTTAACAGCTTACTGGAAACAGGAGTGGTTCTGGAGAACCTGAGGAAGGCAGATGTTTTCTCACTTCACAAAAGTGGTAATATGGAGGAGACTGGCAATTATAGGCCAGTCAGCCTGACATTGGTGGTGGGAGAGTTAATGGAATCACTGCTAAAGTAGAGAATAGTGGAGTGTCTTGAATCCAGTGGATTACAAGACCTGAGACAGCATGGGTTCACTGGTTGGAGGTCATGTCAGACTAATCTGATAGATTTCTTTGATTCGGTGACCAAGGAATTAGATCAAGGTGGATAGGTAGATGTGGTCTACCTAGATTTCAGAAAGGCTTTTGACACCATTCAACATTGGGAGACTAGTAAGCAAGCTGGGTAGCTTAGGAGTGGGTCAAAGGTGGTAAACTGGGTAAGAAGTTGGTTAGGGTATGGGCGGCAAAGGGGGATGGTGAATGGAGTTTAATTGGAGGAGGGGAGTGTGACGAGTGGGGTTCATTAATGATCAGTTCTGGGACTGGTCCTCTTTAAAATCTTTATAAGTTACATTGCAGAGGACCTGGATGGGAAGGTCTACCTCATTACAAATAACACCAAAATATGCAATAGGGTGGACATTTCAGGGGATGGAAAGGATGAGCAGAGAGCTGAGAAACCTTGAGGATGGTCAAGGATATGGCAGCTGGGTTTCAATGCAAAAAAATGTATAATAATGCACTTAGGGCACAGAAACCCATGGGCAGAGTACAAAATAGGGGGAGTGTGATTGATGATTACCAAGCAAGAGACAGACCTGGGGGTAATCATCTCTGATGACCTAAAAGTGGCCAGGCAGTGCAACAAGACAGATGGCAGGGCTAGTGGGATGATGGGGTTTATAAGGAGAGGTACCACCAATGGAATGAGAGAGGAGGTGCTGCCTCTATATAGGTCACTGCAAGACCTCATCTAGAATACTGTGTATAGTTCTGGAGGCCACATCTTTGGAAGGACATAGACAGAGTGGAAGTGGTCAAACATAGGGCAACTAAAATGGTGAGGGGTCTACATCAAAAGCCCTATGAGGAGAGAATAAAGGAACTCAATCTGTACACCCTGGAAGAGAAGAAGGAGAAGAGGGATATACTAGAGACCTTCAAATACCTCACATGAGTAAATAAGGTACAGGATAAAGGTACTTTTCAGAAAAATGGTGCTCACAACCAAGGGGACATGCCATGAAGCTGGAGGGGGGTAAATTCAGGAAAGACGAGTGGAAGTGCTTCTTCACAGAAAGAGTGGTGGATTCCTGGAACAGCCCACCAGCCTAGGTAGTGGGGGCAAAAACAATGGTAGGGTTCATGAAAGTATGGGACAAGCATTAGGGAATCTTAGTGTAAAGGAATGGGGGAGGGAGATAGAGCTAGAGATTAAGTAGTGTCTGCAGTGATACTGTAGGTGGAGAAAAATGGTCTGACTTGGTGGGCCAAGTGCTCCTTATCTGCTGACAAATTCTATGTTTCTACGTACTGCTTGTATGAGCTATGTGATTTTGTGCTCTTTTTAGTGCAATCCTGTACAATATATGACTTCATGCAATTTATGTGCGATACCAGAGCTCTATTTTTGTAAGCTTGTTCAGAGTATATCTATATGTAACTTTGGTATGATCCTAGATCTATGTAAACTATGTATGACCCTAGAAGCCTAGATCCTTTGAAAATAGGTACTTGTCTAAAGGGTCTTTTGTACAATAACAGTTAAACTAAAGTAAATGGCCTGTTACATAATCTGAAAAATGTATTTATTCATTTGTTGATCAGTTAAGAAGGACTAGACAATTCTGCCTAATTTCAGTCTCTCCCCATGGGCGGGGAATACAGGTATGAACCATCTGAAACTGGGCCAGTCATAAAACCATCTTGAGGTGGTTCCTCCTTCCCGAGTTGAGATACAGATGAGGTACACTAATGTATATTGAGAAGAATGAAATTCATGTCTGTGCCTTCTGTTTTTAACCATTACAAATTATGTTTAAGGCCATCTGGCACCATATACATGCTTAAAGCAGTGCATCCCTACATTGGTTCATGGTGATTAGTGTATACGTCCCAGGATGCTTTGCATTATTAGGTCATCTGTCATTTTCTATTTCTTTGAGACCTGGCTTTATTGCCAATGCCGTTCCCAGGTTATCCATGCCTCAATAATTTTGTGCTGAGATTCTTTGTCTTTTAAACTGCTTTCCTATTTCGCCTCACCCCCTAGAACCATCACAGTGCTGGTTCCTCCTACCCCTGGGTTAAGATACAGATAAGGCACACTGAGGAGTCTTGTGAAGGACAAAACACATATCTCTGTTTTTCAGCCTTTGCAGACTGTGGAGTGGCCATTTGGCAGCAGACATTCCTGTTTCAAGCAGAACCAGTTTAAATTTGCCATTGTGATTTGCATACACTTCCCATAATGCTCTGCTGTATTGGGGTATGTTATATTAGTATTTGTATAGTTTGCTATATTACACAGTACATACACTGCTGATGTATAGTCTGTTATAGTTTATTATAACACAGACACTATACAGCCTGTTATAATTTGTTACAATGCACTGACACTGTACAGTATATAGTTTAATTTGTTTTACAAAACACTGACATTGTACAGTCTGTTATGGTCTGATTAAGTGATATGTGTGGATTGGCTCACTGCACGAGGCAATAATGTGATTGTCACGTGAATAAAGTATGAGGCCAAAGATCTACTTTATCCTCACCAGGCAATTACATTATTGCTGAGGACAGTGAGCCATCTAGCACATTATTAATATTATGCATCATGTGTTTAAGAAAGCTAGTGGTACTGTTTTTGTCCCTAAGTAAGTTTGTGTCAATTCCACTCCTTCCCTGCCCTGTACTGCACTTGTTTACAGTTGTTGTGAGTGCTGACCAATCAAGGTAAGGTAGGATGATGATGTCAGTACTATCCTTTTATTGACAATAAAATGACAGTTACGAATTTGCCATAGAATACGTTATTTTGTAACTCAGTCTTGTGACTGGAGGTGCGGGTCCACATGCAGTATAATGTATAATACACTGACACTGCATAGTCTTGTAAACTGAACAGTCTGTAATCTACCTTCTGTACTGTGTCTAATGTTCATTTTGAAATAGTCTTGCTTTCATCCCTTTTAGGGTCACTTGTTGATACCTTACTCCTGTGTGGTATTAATTTTCTAATGACCAGTCAGCTTCTGAACCTACTGACATCACTTGACTGTAACTGACATCACTTGAGTATAATCCTACACTGAAACTTTCACTCCAGGCTTCCACTCAAGTGGTGTCATTGGTGAAAGGAACTAACTGATAAGTAAACAAGCATTTGTCAATGCCGAATGTTGCTTGCTTGTATGTGCTGTGTAGGTATTTGGAAGTCAGTGGAGTGCAGATATTGAAAATTTGCAAACTTACAAGCGTGCGTAGGAATTGCGCAATGCACGCTTGTAAAACAGTAATTTTTAGGAAGTTTGTCACCAAATTTTCAACATAGCCATTTTAAGACCTCTGCTCATGAACAGTGTCACTGTAATTTTCTTAATGTGTCCCATACAGTGATTTGCGTACACTGACTGCACCATTGTGCGCTACATGGGTGGAAACACGTTTTGGGCAAGATGTGAAAATGACAGCTGTACTGCTCATAAGGAGGTGTGGTAAAAATGACAATGTTGAAAATCTGGGTGAAAATATTGAAAATTCGCAAACTTACGACGTGCATAGGAACTGCTAGCGCCGCGCTTGTAAAACAGTCATTTTTAGTATTCCTCATAAATTTTCCAACATAGGCTTTTGAGAACCCACCTTATAAACACTGGCAGTGTCGTTTTCTTAATCAGTGCCGAAAAGATGATTTCGGCGCGGTGACTGCGAAAATCACCCTTTGGGCCCGATTAACGCCATGACAGTGAGAGCATTCATGAGGTGGGGTCCCAAAAACCCCATGTTGAAAATTTGGTGCAAAAATTCCAAAAAATGCCTGAGATATGCAGCAAAGTTGAAAACACCCTATTTATTACATTATACAGCTTACCGGCATTTCCTCAGTTCGCGGTCGGCTTTGAAGAGTGCAGACGTGTTCCCGGTACACTGAAGATCGTTGCGCCGGAGTCCGGAGGTAAGTATGGGGTGATGGGGTGATGGGGTAGTATAGCTCAGTGGTCTAAGGCTCTGAGCTGCAAATCTGGTGACATCCAGCAGACCAGACCTGGGTTTGAATCCCACAGCTTCCACCTGCATATTGTGTGACACTGAGCAAGTCACTTAACTTCCTTGTGCTCCCAGGTCGCACCTGGAAACAAGCTCCAGCTTAGTGTGCCCGTCCTGGTTAAACAATTTCCCCCTCTTGAATCTTGCTCCCTTCAGTGACATTTGACTGTTCCTAAACCACTGAGTGTCTCCTTGGCCAACTTGAAGAGTAGTACTTGGTTGGGGAGGCAGTACAGTGTAGTGGTGAAGGGCACTGGGCTGCAAACCTGAAGACTGGGGTTTGAATCCCACATTGCATACTGTGTGTGACACTGCCCAAGTCAGTAATCTATCCTGTGCGCCCATGTCGAACCTGGAAACAAACTTGGGCTTAATGTGCCTTTCCTGGTTAAACGGTTTCCCCTTGGTCTGACTATGTTATTCCTTTTAGATGTTCTGCTAGGCAGCCAGTTGATTTTTGAATGACTTTCCTTCTGTGTGGTTTACATAATCATTGTTGATTTAGTTAGCATAAAACCCTGCACAGTGAACCCTCAGCACATAATTAATGCGAGAATGAAAGTCCACATGAGAATGTTGTGGCAAGAAGAAAACGGAAGTTGTGGGGCAAGTCCAAACATTACCTCACTTATTGGTGTGTGAGGCAAGGCAGGGGTGGTGTCACGAATGGCTCATTCAGTGAGTCGGACACGGCAGGTAATTGGCCGCGGCACTGATCTGAGAGGTTCTCCTGCCGGGAGCTCCCTGGCTTCAGAATGGAGTGCCGGGCTGCAGAGACTGAGGCAGAGTGACTGAAGGAGAACTTAGGGCTCTGCTCGACACTGAGTGTATGAGTGCGAGTGCACAACTAGCTCTGAAACTGAGACGTGCAGCGCACAGATTGTCATTTCTAAATTCTGGGACTCCTTCAAAACTGATATTTGGACCCTTTTTACAGTTTCGTGAACATTGTCCATGAATTAAAACCAACTGCGGCAAGTCTTCAAAAAGTAGACTCAAAAAATAGGTACTAACAAACAATGCATGTGTGTGTGTGTGTGTAAGGCGAGCGCGCATGAGCAGGCAATATATTATCGCTGCTCACTGAAGCGTAGCTCCCCCTTTCAACTGTACTCCACTGCATTTTCGACTGCTGTCATAGACAGCTCCAGCAGCCATTGGAGAACTGCAGCTGCGCCTGCAAATACACTAACTGAATTGGAAGAGGGCTGCCACACCTCCGAAAACTCGGATGATGGCACTGTGTTTCTTGCACATGCGTGCAAGCAACATAAAAATGAATATCAGACAAGAAAAAGCAGCATCAACAGGGGACCCTAAAATGAAAACAAATACACCTTATTGTAACTGCTGTATTACACACCTTAAAGGGCAACTCTCTACTAAATAAACAAACTCTGGCCAGAGCCGATAGGGTTGCATAGGAGGAATTTAGGGTAAAAATATTGAAAATTACCAAAGTTACAAGCCTGCATTAGCAAAATGTAACACAGATTCATAAATTTGTTGTTTCATAATATTTGTACAACAGATTTTCAACATAGCCAACATAAAGCAAATGTTCAGCTCCTGCCAGAAAGGTGATTTCATGCAGGGACTGTGAAATCAACTTTCAGTATGCAAGAACACATTTTGGGCTGGAGTTGAAAAATGACAGCTGTCACATTCATGAGGTGCTGTAAAGAAATGACTATGTAGTAAATCTGGGGTAAAAATATTGAAAATTACCAAAGTTACAAGCCTGCATTCATAAAATTCAACCTAGACTCATAACTTTGTTGTTTTTTAATATTTGTACACCAAATGTTCTTTTTTTTTCTTTTTTATTCTTTTTATGTCCAATCCCCCCCTCAATGCCCCTAATGGAGTTCGGCCCCTGTCCTGTGCACTGACCCACCATGACCAGGCTTACCCACCTGGGTGGGGCCACCAGGCAGGTACCTTCTCCCAATGGTCAATGGAAGCAAGCCCTGGCTTACTCCCCCCCAGGGCAGGGTCACAGGAGCAGGACCCCTCCAGTAGACACTGGTAACAGTGGGAGCTGCAGCAGAGTGGGGCGTCATGGCTGGGCGATCAGAAATTCTTTGATTCTGTTCCCCTGGGAGGCAGGTCATGCAATGATGCCAGGGTCTGTCCCACCTCCCACGCAAGCAGGAACCTGCTTTTTCTGGTGATTCTCCCAGCCTCTAGCAGAGGTCACCAACAGGCTGGACCCCACCCCCGGAGAAGGAGAGCTGCTGCCCCTCAGCTACTCTATTCTTCTCCAACTCCTGGATCCGTTTCTGAACCCAGGACATCGGCAACACAAGGGGTTGCCTTGCCTCCATGCCAGTGGGCTGTCAGTTACACCAAATTTTCAACATAGTCTTCTTATGACCTAGCCCCATGAACAAGGGCAGAGAAAATTTTCAACTCCTGCCTGAAAGGTGATTTTGCACAGGGACTGTGAAATTATCTTTTGGGATGTGAAGAAAACATTTTTGCCAGGATTTGAAAAATGACAGCTGTCACATTCATGAAGTGCAATAAAGAAATGGCTATGTTCGACTGAGTGGATCTCTCACATGGGGTAGTTAAGACTAGAAGATGTCCTGGGGTGAAATGGTGCCTGGAACGTGGTGGTCCATGTCTAAGTCCCCATACCCAAGGGCACCACCTCTTTGGATGGTCAAGTAGCTGGGACGGCTCATGAACACTGTCCAACGTGGGCGCTGTTATGCAGTGGCAGATCTATTAAGAACAAAAACTGCACTTATTGCAGATTTTGTTGGAACAGCTGATCTGGTTTGCATCACTGAGACCTGGTTGGATGTAAATGCTGCTCCCATTTTGGAAGCAGCTATTCCACCTGGGTACTTGGTGATACATCGCCCGAGACTGGATCGCGGGGGCGGGTAGTGGTCTGTTTTAAGACTGAATTGGGCCTTACGGGTGAACCAGTAGAGGAAGCTGAATCCTTTGAGTGTACTGTGGTAGCTGGTGTGGGTT
Organism: Neoceratodus forsteri; assembly: GCA_016271365.2. Lineage (NCBI taxonomy): Eukaryota > Metazoa > Chordata > Ceratodontiformes > Ceratodontidae > Neoceratodus > Neoceratodus forsteri. The sequence continues at coordinate 834,933,218 of CM028130.1, read as the reverse complement.
GCAGGATAGCTGTCATCTACTGTCCACCTGGGGATGTAAAGCTATTCCTACAAGAAGTAGAGGACTTTGCCGCCGACATGGCGTTGGAGTCACCCAGACTGATGGTTCTGGGTGACTTCAATGCCTGGGTCGACGAATTCTTGCTTTTTGGACAGCATTTCCTCCAGTTGATATCACTGGGCTTCACACAGGTTGTTTCCTCAGCTACCCATAACGGTGGTCATTCTTTGGATTTGGTCTTCCTCCTGGGGATTGAGGCCTTTGATTTGAGGCTGGAACCTGTCAGTTGGTCTGACCACTACACTGTGAGGTTCAATTTCTGTGCCCCCCCCTTTGTAGGTCTGCTCCTGTGGAGATGATCAGTTTCCACCCTTTACGGGATGTTGGCCCTGAAGACCTGGCGGCAGTGATTGACTTCTTGGAGTTCATTGACACCAGCTCAAGTCCAGAGCCATTTGTTCAGGTGTATAATAAGGCCATTTCCTTGGCTCTTGACCTGATTGCTCCAGTCCATGTTTGTCCCCTTCCTCTTCACCCTTGGGCCCCTTGGTTTGGTGGGTCTTTGAGGGAGTTGCGGAGGTTGGGATGTAGGTTAGAATGTCGTTGGCGGAAATCCACCCTGGAGGCCGACCATCTTAATTTGTTGGAGCACTATCATCTCTATCAATCAGCGATCTCCCATAAGAAGGCAGTTTTCCTGTCCAGGGAGATCACTGTCACTCGGAATTGACCGGCTCAACTCTTCTGAACTGTGGACAGGTTGTGCAACCCAGCCTGTCTGCAGCTCTGTCAAGCTTTTTCACAAATTGAGTGTAATGAGATTGCTTGATTCTATGTGAATAAGGTGGCCGACATCAGGTTGGAGATCCGTCTGACCGACTCTCTAGGGGATATTGCTGGTCAGTGCTTGGTCACTATGCCTCTTGCTTCCTGGAGTACCTTTGACCTGCCGGAGTTCGTCGATATTATGAGGATTGTCCAGGGGATGCGCCCTATGTGCTGTAGTTTAGATCCGGGCTCTACTTCCCTGATCTTGGGTTGTGATGATATCAGTGTCCCAGTCTTTGCTCAGATTATCTGGTGCTCCTTGCAATTGGGTGAGTTTCCATGCTCCCTGAAGGAGGCGGTGGTGACACCCCTTCTGAAGAAAGCTTCATTGGACCCGGATACTCTAGCCAACTACAGACCTATCTCGAACCTTCCTTTTGTGAGAAAGGTAATCGAGCAAGTAGTGGCAACTCAACTGGAGAACCATTTGACCATCCACAGTATATACGAACCTCTCCAGTCTGGTTTTCATAAGAGGCATAGTACTGAGACTGCTCTGGTTCGGGTGCTCAATGATCTCCTGATGGCGAGAGATCAGAGAAACCGTTCTTGGTACTCCTTGATCTCTATTCAGCTTTTGACACTGTAGACCATGGGGTACTGCTCAAGCACTTGAGCTCCATCTGTGGACTGACTGGTACAGTGCTCAGATGGTTTTCATCTTTCCTTACTGGTAGAACTCAGAGAGTTGTCTCGGGGATTTTTTTCTTCCAAGTCCTTCTCTCTGCCTTGTGGGGTCCCTCAGGGCTCGGTGCTGTCCCCCATGTTGTTTGCAGTGTATATGCTACTCCTCAGAGACATTGTAAGATAGTATGGGCTGAGGTTTCACTGCTATGCCAATGATACCCAGCTCTACCTGTCTTTTGCCCCCAACTAGGTTAGTGCTCTCTCAGCATTTAACAGCTGCCTCGCTGAAATCCAAGACTGGATGAATTTGAGTGGGTTAAAGTTGAACGCAGGTAAGATTGAGGTTATGGTGGTGGACCCGGGACGTAGGATAGAGGATAGACTGATCTGCCCTCCGGCTTATTCTTGGGGGGCACTCAGATACTCACCTCTGAATGGGTGCGCGACCTGGGAGTGGTACTTGATGACAGGCTTACCCTCCATTATCAGGTGTCAGCAGTTGTGAAGTTAGCCTTTTATCATTTTAGGAACATTACCAGGATCAAACACCTTGTTCTGTCCAGTGATCTGTCTGTATTGGTCCACACCTTTGTGACCTCGCGCCTTGACTACTGCAACTCCCTTTACTTAGGGCTTCCTGGGGTTGATATCTGCTGCTTGCAGCTAGTGCAGAATGCTGCTGCTCGACTACTGACTGGGGTATCTAGGAGATCTCATATTACCCCAGTGCTGCGCGATCTGCACTGGCTGCCAATTCAGTGACGGATCACCTTTAAGGTAGGTTTATTAACCTTCAAAGCCCTACATGGACTTGGTCCTGACTACTTGAAAGAGCTTCTGATTCCTTACATCCCTGTGTGACAGCTTCGCTCGGCTGATGAGGGGTTGCTGGAGATTTTGAGGGTTACTTTGAATTCTTCTGGGGCCTGCACTTTTATGTTTGTGGCCCCAACCCTCTGGAATTATCTGCCCCGTCAGCTTTGGGAGTGCAGGACCATGGGGAGCTTTAAGCAGGTACTAAAAACGTTTTTGTGGAACAAGGCTTTTCCTGATTTGTTATGATTTTGATACTGTGTTTTAATGAATTGTTTTTCAAATTTTGTGAAGTACCTTGATAGTTTGAAAGGTGCTCGATAAATAAAGATATTATTATTATAATTATGTTGTAAATGTGGGGTCAAAATATTGAAAATTACCAAAGTTATGAGCATGCGTTCTCAAAATTCAACATAGGCTCATGACTTTGTTGTTTTTTTAATATTTTTACACAAAATTTTCAACATAGCCTTCTTATGATCCTACCTCATGAACAAGAGCAGAGAACATTTTCAACTCCTGCCCAAAAGGTGATTTCATGCAGGGACTGCAAAATCACCTTTCGGGACAGATTTGCCTAATGACAGTGCAATTGTTCGTGAAGTGGGATCTCAAAAAAGGCATGTTGAAAATTTGGGCCAAAAATATAAACAAATGGCCAAGTTATGCCACTAAGTTCAAAACACCATTGAAATACATTAAACCACATACCTGTTTCTTCAGTTCGCAGTCCAGCTTTGAAGAGTGAAGATGTGTCTGCAGACCAGAGAGGATTATGTAGTAGCAGAAGTAGTAGTAAAAAGATTTAGAAAATGGCAAGAAGTAATTCTGAAACCTGATTGGATGAGACAGGCCCCAAGCTGGGCATTTATTTTTCAGTAGATGCCCAGCTAAAAATAAGAGCCTGTCCAAGTGTCATTTCACCAGGTACCCTTGTGTACTGGTGCCCAGCCTGCTTTATCATTGTCTGAAAGCACCCGGCAAAATTTCAAATCCCCATCTTTTTCTTTCGCTTAGCGAGAGCTAATCCCCCCTTTCCCTACACACACACACACACACACACACACACACACACACACACTCTCCTTGCTTCAGTGCAAGAAACTAAACAAAGCCCACACTCCGAATACTTTGCGGTCGGGAAGAGTGGTAAAACAGCAATTTCTAACAGCTGTGTTCTTATACTACGGCATCACTCTCCTGACCACACTGTTCCAGTACTGCGCTGAATGAAAACAAAGCCATGAGTCCATTTGGCTTTGTGCTAGGAAGCGCGTATAAGAATACAGCGCAAATACAGAGTCCCCACACTTAGTTAAGCTGCTGCCTCAAACTGAAATAGATAAATAATTTACATCGTAGCTGTCCCTCATTATCACAGATGCAGCTATCCAGTAGGGCCGCACAAGGTCAGTCGCGCGCTAGACACTCATCCTCCAACGGCTACTGAATAAAAAAAACAAAAAAAAAAACAGTCTTTCACAAAAGGAGACAGACGATATCCAGACACTGCTGGGGTGAACGTTTTCTACATTTCTTGTTCAGGTGTGTCTGTGTGTGTGTGTGTGTGTGTATAGGGGAAGGATGTCTAATAGATTAGAATAGCTCTGTGGGGAGAACCAACAGGAGCTGGAACAGTCTTTAAACAAATGGACTACTTTTTCAAGAAAAAAATTCTACTACTTCTGTTGCTTTTTAAACTGATTTCCTCTCTTATTTTATTGAAGTTTATTAAGATGCCCATTTTCTAAGTGCAATAATACCCTCCAGGGCGGGCATTATTGAGAAATACCGAACCTTCCAGGGGCTATAAGGCCCTCCGGGACTCATTACACCCTGGGGTTCCAGTAGTTCAATAATGCCCACCTGTCGGGTATTATGACTCTATTTTTTATCTAGGAGACAGGTCTTACTTTCACATCTTTAGGCCAGAGACCTATTTTCAAGATGGTCCTGACAAACAAGTTTCAAGTGATTTAAAAAAAAAAAAACACCATATGTACACAACGTACAGCTACATTATTATCAACAATTACAATATTTAAAATAAGTACAGTGGTCCTCTTTTATCTTGGTCAGTTCACCCATTACACATACATCTTTCTCTCAATTCCTCTGTTAGGAGAGTTGTAAACAAGGAGAGTTTACAATCAGTTTTGTTTGGATATGATTTATCAAAGAGCAATTTAATGCATAAGTTGCCTTGAATGTCATGCAAGAAAAGGAGTTTTTTACTTTTGGTCTAGGAGGTATTTCTTTAATTTTTCTTAACTGGTATTTATGGCATTGGACCCCTGATGGGTAAGTAAGGGTTTGGGGGTACAGCGTGGTTGGTGCTGAGTGGGAGGGTCAGGTGGGGGAATGCAATGCATGCAGAACACATCAATGGATATTTTTTTTTCACAGGTTAAAAAACAAACAAACAAGGATTCCTGCACTAGGGGATTGGGTACCCACTAGTGCCACTGTTACATTTCTGGGGAAGGGAGTGGGGTGGTGGGTGCCAAGTGGGAGGATTGGGTGGGGTAGGAAACAATAAATATATTAAACAAAAAAGCACAAATAACTACACATGCGCTGTAGTGGACGGGGGGTCAGTAAGAGTATTTCATGATCGGGACACTACCAGGATTCCTGCACTGGGCACTTCCCCATGCCACTGTTATGTTTCTGTGGAGGGAAGAGTGGGGTGATGGGTGCTGAGAGGGAGGGTCAGGTGGGGGGAGGAAACAATAAAGATATTTAAAACAAAAGGCAAAAATAACTACGCATGCACTGTAGTGCACAGTGGGGTTGTCATTGAAATGATTTCATGATCGGGACACTGGGGGATTGGGCACCCCCAGTGTCACTATTATGTTCCGGGGGGTGCTGAGAGGGAGGATCGGGTGGGGGGATATCTATAATTAAAAAAAAGAAATCAGCAGTCATAGCAGAACACAGCACAGTCCACCATGACCAAGATGGCCACACAATGTACTGCGCATGCACCAGTAGTCGCACATGCGCATTACTGTTTGGTGGCCATCTTGGATATGGCAGATTATGCCATGTTCCTCCATGACCGCCGACAGTAAGAATAGTGCAATGCAACTGCCTATAGAGACACCGAGCGGAGTGCTTCACAGATGTGGAGGTGACTGTGTTGGAACTCCAACATGTTGTTCAGTCGGAAGGAATGCGGGAGTCCTTTTCTCATAGCAAGAGGTCTGCAGGGCTACACCCACTGCAGCCCCAAAAAGGCTAAAACTAATACATGTCAATCAATTATGTTTAACTTTAGTATTAGTTTTCCTTTATTTTCTTTTGTTCTTGATATGCTAAATATTTCGGATAATGCAGTACTCATTTCACTGAACATTTCAGAAAGCATGTGACTGTTTTCAACTGACCTCACAGTTTCTATTTGTGGTGTCACAGTCTGTTGTCATGGTGAGCATTATGGTGTTATAAACAAAGGTACTATAAAGTCAACAGGGGATAGGGCAATGCTTTTTATATTTTTGGATAGACTACCATAATGTGTTATAAATCCTGAAAAGGAAGTCTGAAAATTAAAGAAAATGTATTCTCTAGCAAATTTGTACAGCTGAAACATTCTGTTTATTCATGGGCTGGCAGTATAGCCTAGAGGTTAGAGTAATGAAAGGTTAGAGTAATGAGCTGCAAATGAACGTGGTACCTCTAGCAGACCTGTGTTTGAGTCCCACAACCTCCCTTTGCATACTGTGTGACTCTGCACAAGTCACTTAAACTCACCAGTTCTCCTGGGTTACATCTGAAAGCATGCCTAGAGGCGAGAGGGCCTTACCCAGTTACCATGGAATAAAACCAAAATGTGTATCAGGTTTGACAAAAATATGCCTAGGTTTTCATTGACCTCCTGAGTGATAGAAACAATACTGCGGGAACAAAGCCTCTCTAGTCACCCATGTGAGCCACTGGTATTTGTAAAGCACCATGCAGGAAACTATGTGAAAAGCAAGATAGCATTAATCTCAAATTTATCTTAGTGTGCAATTTATCGACCCACAATATCCCATAATGACCCACTTCATATGCATTATCTCAGTTTCTGTGGGATCTTGCTTCTACACATATTTACTGCAGGGAGGTTTAAAGCAAAGTAGGAGGTGTCAAGTGACTTGCTCATGGTGTACTGTGGCTGTGGTGGGATTCGATCCTGTGACCTCTTGGCTCAATTCAGTGCTTGAATCATTAGACCACACTGTTAAGATGACAAAGCTAAGGCAATGTTTTTCCTCAACCTAGTGTTAGGTCATTGGTGCCACCTGGGTGCAAATAATTAAAATGTTTTTACTTACTGGGCCCCTTCTGGGATATCAATCATACATCTTGATCCCTATTGTTTTTCTGGATCTATCCACAGGGGAGATAAACTAAAGGGATTAGAGTTCTCCAGTAAACAGGCAACATACTGGTAATCATGACACATCAACAAAGTACTTCTACTGACAAAATGATGTAACATTCTTATATGTAACAGTTTTATTTATATGCCCCCAACTATGATAAATTCTGATTTATGCATTCTGAAATTGTATTACATTAATCTCATAGGGTTTATCTCTCCATAACTGATAGTTATTTTAAATGATCATATTGTTGTTTCTTTCTTATTTTTTCAATTGTTTTAAATAAATTTCACGTACAGATACAACACAAAAGTGATACATTATATGAAAAAAACACAAAAGAAGCAAATCCAAATTTAAAACAACATAGGAGATAAATATTCAACAAAAGTTATTCTGGTACAACTGTTAACATGTTTACACTGTTTTCCTTAATCTAGAGTAGCAGTTTTTATTCTTACTCTCTCACAAGAGTTTGACCAGGTCTAAGCCACACCATGAAATTCAAATAATTTAACTGCCTTAGTGCTTTATGAAGAAGCACACGGGAGACGAAAGAGGTACAAGAAGAGGATAGCCAAGGAGATCAAAAAGAGTGACAAGACATGCTATAGATATGTCAAGGAGAACATAAAGACATCAGGAGGTATTGTTAGACTCACAAGGGTGGATATGGAGATCACAGAAAACGACAAGGACAAGGCTGAAATCGTCAACAGTTACAGTACTTCTGCTCTGTATTCACCAAGGAGGAGGAAGGATGCAGACCCAGCAATGCAACACATAACAAGGAAGGAGTCGGAATACACTTGGGTCCCTTTACAAAAGAAAGGGTTTTAAAAGAACTAGAGAAACACAATACAAGCAAGGTCATGGGACCAGATGAAATTCACCCTAGATTACTAAGAGAACTAAGGGGTGAGCTGGCAGCGCCCTGGCTGATCTTTTCAACCTATCATTCAAGCTGGGGGAGGTCCCCCAAGACTGGAAGAAGGCAACAGTTATTCCTCTGCACAAAAGCGAGAGCAGGGAAAGTGCAAACAACTACAGACCAGTAAGCCTAGCCTCCACTGTGGGCAAAATAATGGAAACCCTGCTCAAGGAGAGGAGCATATCCTTTCTAGAAGAAAACAACAAATTAGACACAATACAACATGGCTTTATGACAGGACAGTCATGCCAAACCAATCTGATAGACTTCTTTGAGTGACTGAAATAATACACCCGGGAGGAGCAGTAGATATAGTATACCTGGATTTCAGCAAAGCCTTTGACTCGGTCCTACACAGAAGGCTACTAAACAAACTGGACAGAATGGGAGTAGAACAGCAAGTAGTGAAATGGGTAACGAACTGGCTCACTGGAAGGACACAGAGGGTACTTGTAAACGGCTCAATTTCAGAAGAAAGAGTACATAGTGGAGTGCCACAAGGATCAGTACTCAGTCCGCTCCTAGTCAATATTTTTATTAGTGACATAACTGAGGGACTAGAGGGGAGGGTGAGCTTATTCGCAGATGACACAGAAATAAGTAATAGAGTAGACACTCCAGGTGGGGTAGAAAAGATGAAGGCTGACCTTAAGGCTCTGGAAAAATGGTCAGAAACATGGCAACAAAAGTTTAACACAAACAAATGCAAGTTCATGCACTTCAGGAGGGCTGACTTTGACAAGATGGGAGAGTGCCTCAGAAAAGCACTAGCAAACAGGCTAGAAGGAGGTGTGGAACAACAATGAGGAATCATCAAAACTGACATCACGGAGGCAACAAGCCTTTGTGTGAAGCAAATAAACAAATCAAAATGAAAGAAAAAGCCACTATGGTTCTCAAAAGAGGTGGCTGTGAAAGTCAGGAAGAAAAAGATAGCATTCCGGAAGTATAAGGAAACACAGAAGGAGCAGGACAGGAAGTATAAGGAAACACAGAAGGAGCAGGACAGAGACCTGTACCAGTTAAGGCAGAAGGAAGCAGGGAGGGAAGTCAGAATAGCAAAGGCCCAAACTGAGGAAAAGATAGCCAACTCAGTTAAGAAGGGGGATAAAACCTTTTATAGGTACATCTGCGAGCAGAGAAAGACAAAGGGAGGGATAGTGAGGTGAAATAGAATGAATGGTGGGTGGGCGAGGGGGACAGTGAAAAAGCAGGGATACTGAACGAATATTTCTGCTCAGTATTCACAAAAGAGGAGGGGGAAGTGCCTAATCCAATTAACAGAATCACTCTTGATAGGGGGGTCGATCCCAGTCCTTTCATAGAAGAAAGGGTTCTGCAAGGACTCCTAAAACTGAAGGTGGACAAAGCAATGGGGCCTGATGGAATTCACCACAGAATTCTAAAAGAATTAAGGGGGGAACTAGTGAAACCACTGGCTACTCTTTTTAATAAATCATGGGAGGATGGTGTGGTACCCAAGGACTGGAGGAAGCCGGATGTGATCCTCCTTCACAAAAGTGGGACCAAGACAGAGGCAGGAAACTACAGACCTGTCAGTCTGACCTCTGTGGTAGGGAAAGTGATGGAGTCACTTCTGAAGGAAAGAATAGTTGAGTACCTAGAGGCCAGTGGGGCACAGGACCCAAGGCAGCATGGGTTCACAGCGGAAGGTCATGTCAGACGAATCTAATAGATTTCTTTGACTGGGTGACCACAAAGTAGTAGACCAGGAGGGGCCATGGACATGGCCTACCTAAACTTTAGCAAGGCATTTGACACAGTCGCACACAAAAGATTAATAGTCAAATTAACCAGCCTGGGAGTGGGTCCCAGGGTGGTAGCCCGGTAAAACATTGGCTGGACAACAGGACACAGAAGGTAATTGTAAATGGAGTCCACTCTGAAGAAAGAGGGGTTACTAGTGGGGTACCGCAGGGTTCAGTATTGGGTCCAGTCCTTTTTAATGTGTTCATAAGTGACATTGCAGAGGGACTGAAAGAAAAAGTATGCCTCTTTGCAGACGACACAAAGATCTGCAACAGGGTTGATACACAAGGAGGCATGGAAAGGATGAGAAGGGGCTTGGCAAGGTTGGAGGAATGGTCAGAAGTATGGCAGCTAGGATTCAATGCAAAGAAGTGCAAAATAATGTACCTGGGAAACAAGAACCCAGGGGAAGAATACACAATGGGGAGGTAGTAACAACAACAAAAAAGGAAAGGGACCTGGGGGTAATCATATCAGATGACCTTAAGGTTAGCAAGCAATGTGAGAAGGCAGTAGGGAGGGCTGGGGGTATACTGGGATGCATAAGGAGAGGCATCAGCAGCAGAAAACAGGAAGTTGTTATCCCTCTGTACAGACAGTTGGTGAGACCCCATCTGGAGTACTGTGTCCAGTTCTGGAGACCCCATCTCCGCAAGAACATAGACAGGATAGAGGCAGTCCAGAGGAGTGCAACTAAAATGGTGCAGGGTCTGCAGGAGAAGCCGTATGAGGAGACACTAAAGGAGCTTAATATGTATACCCTTGAGGAAAGAAGGGAGAGGGGGGACATGATAGAAACTTTTAAGTACCTCAGTGGAATCAACAAAGTCCAAGAGGGTAGCATCTTTCAGAAAAAGACGTGTAAGAACAAGGGGACACAATTTAAAGATGGGGGGGTGGTTCAGGGGCAATGTGAGGAAGTATTATTTCACAGAGAGGGCAGTGTGTGGTAGGGTCGGTGACCCCCCCCCGAACTTGGATATGCTCTCATGGATACAGAGCATATGTAATTACCTTAATGTTTTGGAGGTAATTTGAGAACATTGTGGGCTAAAATATTTAAAAAAATCTGTTGCAACAGTCTCCTGCTATTCTAATCTCTTCCTTTTACTATCGCTCCTTCTCTGTCATTCCCCTACTCAAGCTTGGCCAGCTTTGAGCAGTCTTTCTGTCCCTTTCCTTATTTCCAGCTCGTTTTCTCTAAATAATAAAGCCCCAATGTTCAGAATGTTCTGTGCTTGCAGTACAAGCTGTTTGTTTAATTTTCCTGCACGAATGTGCGCACGTTCGACCGTGCGATCGTGCGACTGTGTGATCGTGCGAATGTGCGAAGACGCTGAAAAAAGAGTTTGTTATGGCGTTTTCACTATTTGGTAAATTATACAAGTTAACAGCCTTTTTTGCTAGTTTTTAGTATAAGAAGCTCAGAATTATGGTCTATATAAGAATTGTAACTGAGAATTCACTTCAAAAGTGGTGTTTATTTCTGAAATAAAAAGGCTAAAATACTACTTTTTAAAAGAGAAAAGGCAAAGCATGCCACAGTAAAAAGGAGAAAGATGAAAATGTTTAACTTAAAAGGACAAAAGTCTCCTAATGTGATCCAGAAATGCTTTAGACTTACAACTCTCTTGTAAAGTGCTTCCAGCTGCCTCTCAGTCCAATTCCTTATAGGACTGAGCAGCCCTGGTTGTCTCACTTTTATGATGCAAGCTGGGGGAGGAGTTATCTAGGTCATGTGCTTCTCCACTTGTATAAAAGCAGAGTGAATGTGAAGTGTTTAGTCAGTGTGTGGTAGGAAGGCAAACCTACCAGATGCCTAGCCAGATTCTAGGTGCCGTTTTGGCAGGAATTTTTATTTCTTGTTAAAGATATGATTTCCTGTGCCTTATGTTTTTTTGAAAGTTATGTACAAGTTCCGCTTTAAGTTCATTTAATTTTTTTCTGCTTCTAATAAATTTCAAAGTATTGGATCCTGACTGCTTTCTGGACTTTATTGGACAACCCCACTTGCACATTTGGTGTCAGAAGTAGGACCACAAGGGAAGGAGAGCCACCTTTCTTGTGGATATTGTCCAGAGCCATTATGGAGGAGCAGAAGAAGATGGAGAAAGAGGAAATGTCTGCACCGGAAGGTACAAGGACCAGAACCATGGTGGACAAATTTCAACTACCCCTAGCAGCTGGATTGGGTGATGTCAGAAGGAAAGAGACTGGTAAACCAAAGGCAGCAGAAGAAGCTATTGGGGACAAAGATGTCAAGGAGGAGGAGGAGGAACCCCCTTCCAAAGTACATGATTTGCTGAGATGGTTATGTGTGAGACAGCTCGAGCTGGAGAAGCAGAAAGAGAGAGACTGTCTACAAAATGAGAGAGACCGTCTACAAAATGAGACCAGGTGGGTGGAGACTCTTAAGGCTATTCAGGCTATTGGAACTACTAGGCCTATTTTACCTAGTGGGGGCCCAAAGGACATTAAAATTTCCAGACTAACGGACAGTGATGATATTGAAGCATACATTACAACATTTGAAAGAGTGGCGACAGCTTGTGGGTGGCCTAGGGATCAGTGGGTTATTCATTTAGCCCCATATCTCACAGGCAAGGCTCAGCTAGCTTATAGTCACGTAGAACCTGGAAATGTTACCAACTATGATCATGTTAAACAAGCAATATTAAAAAGGTATGACATCAGTACAGAGACTTATCGTCAAAGGTTTCGAGCATTTAGATATCATACTGTTGAGTCCCCACAAGAAGCTTGTGCTCGATTGCAAGACCTATGCACAAAATGGCTACAACCTGCAACTCGTACCATACATCAAGTGATCGAGTCAGTTGTGTTAGAACAATTTATAAAAAATACTACCTTATGAGGTTCAAATGTGGGTAAGAGAACACCGACCTGACACAGCAGAAAAAGCTATCAGTTTAGCTGAAGATTATATTACAGCTCACCCACAATGTCAGAAAGGGTCACATGGGACAAATACTTCTCAAGTATTAATAAAACATCCACCCACTAGTCCTTCTACTAAGATGAAAGAGGAAAGAAAAAGTATGAGAACATTTAATCCAAATATTGTTTGCCACGAGTGTCAGACCAAGGGACACATCGCTAGATTCTGCCCCAATAAAAAATCTGATCCTTCTCATCTGGCCTTAGCAAACTGGGGGCAATATACTGTGTCTGTTAATGTTGGAGGACAGGATGTGATGGCATTGATTGATTCAGGAAATAAGCAAACCCTGGTACGTGCTGATTTACTCCGTGGTGCTCGTACAAAGAAACACTCGGAGAAAACTGGGGTGTCTTGTGTTCATGGGGACACTCATTTCTATCCTGTACAAGAAGCTACTATTACTGCATCAGGCATGGCACATCATCTGAAGTTAGGCGTGGTTCCTAGACTACCTGTACCTGTGATATTGGGACATGACTTTCCTGTATTTAACAATTTATTGACTGCTTCTTCTTCTATATCTGCTGTGACTACACGATCTCAAGCATCTCAGGAACAAATGGACAGTGAACTGTTTCCTTTTGATGATACCTTATTTGATGTTCCTGGAAAGACTGTTAAATCAAAAAAACAAAAGAAACTTGAAAAATGGACATGGAATAAAACAAAGGACTTAGGTTGTGATGGTGCCATGGTAACAACTGTAAAGTCGGACTCTTTTATCAGTGACCAAAAGAATGACCCTACACTAACCCCTTTGTTTTCCCAGGTTATTGCTGATGGAGTGGAAGGTACACCTCCAATGTATAAGTTGCAACAGGATAAGTTGTATAGAGTTTGTCAAAATCCAAAAACTGGAGAAATGGTAGATCAACTGGTGGTTCCTAGTCAGTATAGAGAACAGTTAATATTCTTGGCGCATGATGTACCATGTGGGGGACATGCAGGAAGGTATAGGACCTTAAAAAGGTTACTATATAGATTATTTTGGCCCGGCATTCATGATCAAGTGGCTGAATACTGCAAAAGTTGCAGCCAGTGCCAAAGGGTGGCGCCAGTTACAAGAAAGGACAAAGTTCCTCTTCAGCCTTTACCATTGGTTGCTATGCCCTTTGAAAGATTGGCTATGGATATTATAGGACCTCTTCCCAAAAGTACTAAAGGCAATAGATTTGCCCTTGTGTTGTGTGACTATGCTACAAAATATCCTGAGGCTATTCCCTTACGCACAATAACAGCGGATAAAATAGCAGAGGAGTTGCTCAAGGTATTTAGCAGAGTGGGCATACCAAAAGTTATTTTAACAGATAGGGGAACCAATTTCTGTTCAGCCATTTTGAAACGTCTCTACCAAGCTCTGGGGGTAGAAGCTGTCTACACATCTCCATACCATCCCCAGACTGATGGTTTGGTCAAACGTTTCAACAAAACGCTGAAGAAGATGGTACAAAAGTATGTGGAAGATGAGGGCAAACACTGGGATCTATATCTGCCACTGTTACTTTTTGCATATCGTGAGGTACCTCAAGCGTCGACTGGATTCTCACCATTTGAACTATTATATGGTAGGAATCCCAGAGGTCTCCTAGACATAGTTAAGGAACAGTGGGAGGATATTACTACCTGGAAAAATCCTACCGTAAAAGAATAGCAAAGTATACTCAGGTTGCGCAAGAACAGAATCAACTTAAGCAAGACTATCAGAAAGAAAGATATGACATAGGGGTGGGTGAAAAACACTTCAACTCTGGGGATCATGTCTTATTGTTACTTCCATCCACTGAAAACAAGTTAACTATGAAATGGCAAGGGCCCTATGTGATACAGAAACAAATTAGCCCCACTACATATTTGGTGGAAGTACCAGACAGAAAACAAAAACTAAAAGTGTACCATGCCAATTTATTGAAAAGATGGCATGATAGGCCTACTGAAGTTATGTATGTATGTTCCAACCCATTGGACAATGAGATGGAGCTGGCATATGATAGACTGGAAGGAGGACAATTGTCTAAAGATTTGACAATAAACCCTTCTTTATTAGACAGTCAAAAACAAGAACTAGCCCACGTTCTAAGTCAGTTTCCTGATACCTTTACAACAGTCCCAGGGAAAACTACGGAAATATGTCATCAGATCCATACATTTCAGAACACACCCATTAGAGTAAAGCCCTATCGGATTCCTGAGAAATTAAAACAAGAAGTCATCACAGAGATAGAAAGAATGAAATAAATGGGTATCATAGAAGAAGCTAATAGCGAATGGGCGTTTCCTATGGTTCTTGTCCCTAAAAAAGAGGGAGGGATAAGAATTTGTTTAGACTTCTGAAAACTCAACACAATATCAAAATTTGATGGATATCCAATGCCCCGTATAGATGACATCATTGACCAATTTGGGCAAACGAGATATGTTAGTATACTTGATTTAACTAAAGGATACTGGCAAATTCCGCTTGAGAAAGCATCAAAAGAGAAAACTGCTTTTTGCACTCCTTTGGGGTCTTTTCAGTTCACAATGATGCTGTTTGGACTTCAAGGAGCCCCAGCTAGTTTTCAAAGGTTGATGGATAAACTCCTGAGACCTCACGTTGGATATAGCGCAGCTTATTTAGATGACGTAATCATTTACAGTCCAACATGGGAAGAACATGTTAAACAACTTACTGCTGTTTTAAAGACTATAAAACAAGCTGGTCTCACCATCAATCCCAATAAATGTCCCCTTGCTATGGAGGAAGCCCGGTATTTGGGATTTATAATTGGTAATGGGCAGGTAAAACCAGAGGTAGGGAAGGTGGACGCCGTAGCCAAGAGTCCTCGTCCCCTCACAAAAAAAAACATGTGCGTTCATTTTTAGGCCTAGCAGGCTATTATAGACGTTTTGTGCCTCAATTTGCTACTTTAGCTAGCCCTCTAATTGAATTAACAAAAAGAACAAACCCTCAAAAGTAATCTGAATTCAGAATGTGAAGAATCATTTCTTGCCATAAAGCGATACTTTGTTCCCCAGTATTAAAAGTCCTGATTTTGATAAACTGTTTTGTTACAGACGGATGCTTCTAATGTTGGATTGGGGCTGTGTTATCTCAAATCCACCATGGAGAAGAACATCCTGTGCACTGTATATTAGCCATAAATTACATGTCAGGGAAACCAAGTACTCCACAATAGAAAAGGAGTGTTTGGCACTCCAATGGGCCATAGAGTCCCTACGATATTATTTATGGGGAACTCAATTTACAGTATGGACAGATCAAAATCCACTACGATGGATACATAACATGAAAGATAGCAACCCAAGGGTTATGAGATGGTATCTAACATTGCAACCGTATAAATTCTCTGTTAATCATAGAGCTGGAACCGCTAATAGTAATTCTGACTTCATGTCTCGCTTTGGAGCAGACATAATGGTAGAATCAAATGTAGACCTCGGGGAATGAATATATTTGTATTTGAGAATGCATTGTATTTAAGTAAAAAGAGAATCTTAAAGGGCCCCGAGGTGGAGCTTTGGGAGTGGGTGGGCTAAAGCTCCATCTCTTTTTAAAGAGATCTACATGCTATTGCAAGTAGTGAAAACTACTAGTTTTCATCTTGAGTGGGGAGGACTGTGGTAGGGTCGGTGACCCCCCCCCCGAACTTGGATATGCTCTCATGGATACAGAGCATATGTAATTACCTGCCTATGTTTTGGAGGTAATTTGAGAACATTGTGGGCTAAAATATTGAAAAAAATCTGTTGCAACAGTCTCCTGCTATTCTAATCTCTTCCTTTTACTATCGCTCCTTCTCTGTCATTCCCCTACTCAAGCTTGGCCAGCTTTGAGCAGTCTTTCTGTCCCTTTCCTTATTTCCAGCTCGTTTTCTCTAAATAATAAAGCCCCAATGTTCAGAATGTTCTGTGCTTGCAGTACAAGCTGTTTGATTAATTTTCCTGCACGAATGTGTGCACGTTCGACTGTGCGATCGTGCGACTGTGCGATCGTGCGAACGTTCGAAGACGCTGAAAAAAGAGTTTGTTATGGCATTTTCATTATTTGGTAAATTATACAAGTTAACAGCCTTTTTTGCTAGTTTTTAGTATAAGAAGCTCAGAATTATGGTCTATATAAGAATTGTAACTGAGAATTCACTTGAAAAGTGGTGTTTGTTTATTTCTGAAATAAAAAGGTTAAAATACTACTTTTTAAAAGAGAAAAGGCAAAGCATGCCACAGTAAAAAGGAGAAAGATGAAAATGTTTAACTTAAAAGGACAAAAGTCTCCTAATGTGATCCAGAAATGCTTTAGACTTACAACTCTCTTGTAAAGTGCTCCCAGCTCCCTCTCAGTCCAATTCCTTATAGGACTGAGCGGCCCTGGTTGTCTCACTTTTATGATGCAAGCTGGGGGAGGAGTTATCTAGGTCATGTGCTTCTCCACTTGTATAAAAGCAGAGTGAATGTGAAGTGTTTAGTCAGTGTGTGGTAGGAAGGCAAACCTACCAGATGCCTAGCCAGATTCTAGGTGCCGTTTTGGCAGGAATTTTTATTTCTTGTTAAAGATATGATTTCCTGTGCCTTAAGTTTTTTTGAAAGTTATGTACAAGTTCCGCTTTAAGTTCATTTTATTTTTTTCTGCTTCTAATAAATTTCAAAGTATTGGATCCTGACTGCTTTCTGGACTTTATTGGACAACCCCACGTGCACACAGTGGATGCATGAAACAGCCTTCCTGAGGAGGTTGTGGGGTCTAAAACTGTGGGAGAATTCAAGAATGCATGGGACAGACATAAAGCAATTCTTGTGGGGGGGGGTAGGAAGAAATAAGCTGTTGGTTAACTAGGATCTGAAGCCTATCCTGTAGGTAAGGAAATGGGCAGAATAGATGGGCAAAGCGGTCCTTATCTGCCGTCAAGTCTATGTTTCTATGTTTCTAGGAAGGGCCAACTGAGAAGAGGACTACTACCTGGGAGGAGTACAACTGGAATCTTCCAAACAGGAAATGGATCTGGGAATAATTATAACGGATGACCTAAAGATGTTCAAATAGTGCCAGAAAGCAGCACTACGGGCAAATGGCATATTGGGCTGCATAAGCAGGGGGATCACCAGCAGAAAAAAGATCATCCTGCCACCCTATAGATCTTTGGTGAGGCCACACCTGGATTACAGTGTACAATTCTGGATACCACACCTAAAAAAGAATATCAACAGACTGGAGACAGTGCAAAGAAGAGATACAAAAATGATACACGACCTACAGAACAAAAACTATGAAGAACATCTGCAAAACCTGAAGATGTACTCCCTGGAGCAGCAGAGGGAGAGGGGAGACATGATTGAGACCTCCAAGTTCCTAAATGGAATAAACAAGGTGCAGGTTCAGGAACTGTTCCAAGTCAGAAATCACACAAGAACTAGGGGGCACAACATGAAGCTCGAGGGGGCAAATTCAGAGGTAACACATGCAAGTTTTTCTTTACTGAGAGGGTGGTGGATGCATCAAACAGCCTTCCTCAGGTAGTGGTGGGGGGAAAAACAGTAGTAGGTTTCAAGAATGCTTGGGACAAGTACAAAGGCACCACCACACTAACTAGCAGTTAAGGGAGCGGGGTACGCTTATGGGAAGACTAGATGGACCGTACGGTCTCCTTCTGCCATCACTTTCTATGTTTCTATGTTTCTATACAAGGAGTGTTAAGTACTGCAGGTTTACTTTAGCTTTTTTTGTCTGTCAGCATCAGTGGTCTGGTATGGCATTTGTGACAGGAACTGTGACAATCAAAACCAAAGCTCTAACTACTTGCTTTCCAAGGAAATAGAAAACAACATTGCCAGCAAATTAAACAAGTAAGCTAACTAAAAGTTACATATCTGTCCCTCCTGTTGGTATGTGCTGGGCAGTGTGGGGGTGCAACAAGCAAACCTACAAACAAGTGCAGTCCATTTCTATATTCTACATGGAGGGACTTGTTTCTCTTGGATATTTCCAGTGACAACAGTACTTTATAAATGATAAGAATTAATTTTTTTTTTTTTTTAGTAGGATTCATTTTGTAAACTGCATTTGTGGGTCAGGTGAATGCTGGCATTGCTGGCTGGGGTCTTTGTACTGTTCCCATTTATATTATAGTAATCTTCTTGTGGTTGCTGGGATTACAAAGTTGGTTTTCCGGCAATTGCCATTTTGGACACCTCAGGTTATACAGTTACACAGTAGATGTTGGCAGAAAAATACCCCATGGTCCATCTTACTAGGAGAAATAAGATGCACAGAAGGCTAAAAGCCCATTAGTGTATATCTCCCAGAAGTGGGCTATACCCAACCTTGTTGATCAAATAAGTAGTGTCCTAATAAGCTTGGTTCCTACTGCACTTCCTTTCTGCAGATCTTGTCAGACGTGCGACCTTACTTCCCCACGTTCCCGATTCCACAAGTCCCCTGTGCCTATCCCATGCATGTTTGAATGCCTCTGAGGTGCTTGCACCCACCACTTCCCTGGTACCTTGTTCCAGGGTTCAACCACCCTTTCTGTGAAGAAGTACTTCCTAACGTTACCTCTGAGTCTTCCCCCCTTCAACCTTATATCATGTCCCCTCATCCTTGTGCATTTCCTTCTCTGAAGAAAGCTGCCCTCCTCTACTTTATTAATTCCCTTTACATATTTAAATGCCTCTATCATGTCTCCCTTCTAACCTCCAGTGAGTACATTTTAATTCCCTTAACCTCTCTTCATAGCTCTTTTGGTGCATGCCCTGGACCATCTTGGTGGCCCTTCTCTGCACTGCCTCCACCTGTTCAATGTACTTCTGAGATGAGGCCTCCAGAACTGGACACCATACTCTCCGTGAGGCCTCACCAGTGACCTATACAGAGGCAGTAATACCTCTCTCTTTCTACTTGTTATACCCCTCCCCAGCATCCTCTTTGCCTTTCCTGCTGCCCTTGCACACTGACTTGCCACTTAGAGGTCATCAGTCATGATAACCCCAGATCCCTTTCCTGATTTTTTGTTGCCACCTCCTCTCCTCCCAGTTGGTACAATGCCTTTGGGTTCTTGTGTCCCATATGCATAATTTTACACTTCTTTGCATTAATTCCCTGCTGATATACTTTTGACTATTACTCTAGTTTTTTAAGTCCCTTCTCATTTTATCTACCCCCCTCTGGTGTATCAACCCTGTTGCAGATTTTTGTGTCATCTGCAAACAGGCATACCTTCCCTTCCAGACCCTCTGCAATGTCATTAATAAATACATTTAACAGCAATGGCTCCAGTGCTGACCCTTGTGGCACCCCACTTGTCACCCCCCTCGATCTTACCCCATTCACTATTACCAACTGTCTCCTGCCGCTCAGTCCGTTTTGTACCCACTTTACCACCTTTGCCCCTACCCCGAGACTTCTTAACTTGTTTACTATTCTCCTACGTGGGACAGTGTCAAAGACCTTCCTGAAGTCCAGGTAGGCCACATCCACTGCTCATCCCCCCCAATCCAGTACTCTTGTCACCTAGTCAAAGAACCCAAGTAGGTTTGTTTGGCATGATCTCCCTCCTGTGAAACCATGCTGTCTTGGGTCCTGTAGACCATTTTCGGCCAGGTATTGAACCATCCTTTCTTTAATCAATGCCTCCATGATCTTCCTCCCTACCAATGTCAGGCTTACTGGTCTTTAGTTCCCTGCCTCCTCGCTACTCCCCCTCTTGTGGATTGGCACCACATCCACCCTCCTCCAGTCCCTTGGTACCACCCCTGTTTCCACTGATTGATTGAACAGCGCTGCCAGGGGAGCAGCTAGCTTCCTCTTCAGGTCCTTTAGTATCCTAGGGTGCACCCCGTCTGGCCTCATTACCTTATCCACTCTTAATTTATCAAGTTCCTTGAGTATCCTCCCTTTTGAAAAGGGGTTCATGTCTGCTCCCCCCCCCCGTTTACTGCTCTTTCCTCTGTCAGTGGTCCATTCCCCTCTCCTTCCTACAATCATACATACATATACATATCAAGTTGTAAGCAGATTAGGCCCAACAGTCCATCTCATCTGCCCAAGATGCAGCTCCTAATTAAGTTTCAGCAGTTGCCTCCCTCCCTAGTTGTGCTTCCTTCTGCCTAGCACACCCCACAGCACCCTGTTTTTAACCTCCCCCCAACCTGAACCTTGCCCATGTACCTGTCCCACCCCACCTAGATTCTTTCCACTGTTTCCTTTGCCAACAGCTCCCCTGGTAGTACAAAGGAGCCACTATCCTCTCTGTGAAATAATGTCTCCTCTCCGCCCCCTACTAGTTTAAGGTTGTGTCCCCTTGTATTTTCCTTTCTCTTCAATGTAAAGAGACCCTCCATACCTACCCTATTGACCCCCTTCATATATTTGAAGACCTCTATCATATCCCCCCATTCCTTTGGACCTCCAGGGAGTACATGTTCAGCTCCCCAAGTAGCTCTTCATAGGACATTCCCCCCAGGCCATGGTTCATCCTCATGGCTCATCTCTGTGCCCTCTCCAAAAGGGTAACATCCCTCTTTAAGTAAGGTCTCCAAAATTGTATGCAACACTCCAAGTGAGGCCTCAGCAAGGAGTTGTACAGGGGCAGCATGACCTCCCTTCTCCTCGATGTTATCCCCCTAGAGATACACTCAAGCATTTTATTTGCCTTAGCAACTGCTCTCCGGCACTGTTCCGAGTTGTTCATTTTGACACCTATGACCACTCCCAGGTCTTTCTCCCCATTAGATGTCCAATAGCTGCCCCCCCCCAAGTGATAGTTATACCCAGGGTTCCTGAATCGCAGATGTAGTACACTGCACTTCTGAGTGCTAAACCCCAACTGTCAAGTGTGTGCCCACCTCTTCAACCTTGCCAAATCCTCCTGAAGTGTCTTCCTACCCTCTTCACTGTCTCTCACCGTTCCCAGCTTGGAGTCATCTGTGAATAGGCTCCTCTTACTCCTAACTCCCTCCCCAATGTCTGTAATGAAAGCATTGAACAGGATTGGGTCCAATACCAATCCTTGAGGGACCCTACTGATGACCCTCCTGGGAGTCGAAACCTCTCCCCCTACCACCACTCTTTGCTGCCAGTTTGCTATCTATCCCACCATTTTCTCCCCAACCCTTGGATTCTTTAACTTACATATCAGCCTTCCATGCAGGACCAGATTGAAAGCCTTGCTGAAGACTAAGTTCAGGACATCAACCAGCCTTCCACTGTCCAGGGATGTTGTCACTCAATCAAAGAATTCAACTAGGTTGGTCTGACACTATCTGCCCTGGATGAACCCATGCTGGCTTTCATCTTGAAAGCCGTTTGCCTCCAGGAACTCCACCATCATTTCCTTCAAGATGGTCTCCATCAGTTTTCACACTATGGACATCAGACTGACCAGTCTGTAGTTTCCAGGTTCATCCCTTGGTCCACTCTTGTGGAGCAGCACAACATGTGCTGTCCTCCAGTCCAGGGATAACCATCCTGATTGGAGGGAGAAATTGAATAATTCTGTTATTAGAGCATCCAGGATGTCTGCCAGTTCCTTTAGAACTCTGGGGTGGATTCCATCTGGTCCTGGGGCCTTATCAGTCCTCAAAGACTTGAGACCCTCCCTCACCCTTCACACTTGGATATCACAGTCTGTAAGTGCCCCCTCATCCACTGTCCAATCCTGCCTCCCCCTTGTGTTATCGGACCTTCTCTTTCCCTAGTAAAGACTGAGCAGAAATACCCATTAAGTACTTCAGCCTGCTCTATCATTCCTTCAGCTCAACCCCTGCCCCCCTTCCTTCTCTCACTGACATATCTATAAAATTCCTTCTCCCCTTCCCCGATCCCCTGTGCTAGCCTAAGCTCATTAGCTACCTTGGCCACCCTTACCTTTCTACTGACCACATTTGAGATCCTGTGGTACTCCTCCCCATCTGACTCCCTACAGGAATGCTTGAACCTTCTGAAGGCCAACCACTTCTCCCTCACCCCCTGCTGCACTTCTCTGGACCACTAATAAGGTTTTCTGACCCTAGCTTTCTTATGATGGGATTTAGTGCAGGCTTTTGTAGCCTCTAGCAGGCCCAGCTTTAGTATCCCCCACTGTTTCTCCATGTTCATCCCTGGTCTGATACTTTTAAAATGTTCCCTGAGTATATCAGCCATCTCCCCAAAGTCAGCTCCTCTAAAGTCCACCACATTTGTTTCTGTATGGTTCCACTCCTTCCCCAGGTCTAAGGTGAACCAAACTACTGAGTGATCAATCCCTGCCAATGGGTCCTCCATTACTAAATTCTTTACCTGGTCTCCATCCGTCAGTACTAAGACCAGGATGCTATCCTCCCTGGTTGTCTCTCCCACCAGTTCTGTTGAAATTCATCCTGAAAGGCATCCACTAACTTTTGTTCCTTTGATGATGCCAGCACCATGGTACTCCAATCTGTCCCTGGCATATTGAAATCTCCCAGTACCAAGGTTGCTCCAGTACCCCTGCTGCAATGTTTCCTAATACTGGCTCCCAGTTTGTTGTCTGTGTCTTCCAATTGCATTGGTGGCCTGTATACAACCCCCAAGTTGACCATCCTTCTCTTACTGCCTTGCAAGAAGGCCCATACTGCTTCCACATTCCCCTCTGTGTCCTCATCCTTGCTATACTCAATCCCTTCCCTAATGAACAAAGCTACCTTCCCCCCTTTGCCAACTGACCTATCCTTCCTATACACTGTGTACTCTGGGAACTTCAGGTACCAATCACGGCACTGTGTGGCCCAGGTGTCTGTTACAGCTCCTACATCCACCTCCCCACCCCGCCATCAGAGTCTGCAGCTCAGGCATCTTATTCCCCAAGCTTCTTGCATTAATCAATATCACCCTCTGCCCTGTCCCCTATCCCTATCCAAGCCTGTCTTCTCCACCTCTGCTCGAAATGGGGGAGAGGCCTCTGGCCTCACATGAGGTGTTCTGCTGTCTGCCTCTGTGAACACTGACCAGAAATACTCATTTAGTATGTTCGTCTTCCTCTGGTCTTCCTCCACACTTTCACCTCCCTCACTCTTAATTCTAACTATTCCTGCTTTGTTTTTTCTCCTTTCAGTGATGTACCTGTAGAATGTTTTATTCCCCAGCTTCACTGCCCTAGCTGTTTTCCCCTCTGTATGTGCTTTTACTTTCCTAACAGCTTTTGCAGCCTCTTTCAGTTTCTTCTGATATTCTTCCCTGTCGTGTGCCATATGCATTACTTTGTACTTCTGGAAGGTCATCCTTTTTGCCCTAACTTTTGCAGCTACTTCTTTACTAGTTGTTCAACAAGTGCACCACCGAAAGAACCCAGACGATGTAGCTACCAGACCTGCACTGGGGCTTAGTGTAATTCTAGGGTACCAAGAGTCACTGGTTGCTGTTTCATACTTGAGATTATTGTTTTAGTACTAGCACCAGCTAAAACATATACTGTACCATGTGTAGAATAAGTCATCTTGTTGTGCCCTTGTTTCAGTGACTGCCTCTGGGATAATGTGTGATCTCAGAGGGTGGAGGTGACCCAAAGTACAGTGGATCCCAGGGGGTATCATTACTGGGTGGGACTGCTGAAGATAATTTGCAACTGTTTAACCCCCTCTTTCATGTCCATGTTTGTAGTACACAATAAAAGTACTGTTAATTTGTTGAATTCTACTTCTGTGTGTGTTCACACACAGTTTGTGTAACCTGATTGAATTGTCTATTGGTGGAGGTAACAACTGTCTCATTAGTCCAAAGGGGGCGAGTCATTCCAGTGTAGGGAGGTGGATAGGTACTCTATCCTACTGCACACAACATCTCACTCACTTATTTTCTCTGGGTGGAGGCCCCACACTCTTTCCTAATTTTTATGGGATGAACCCCCATACCGCAGGAGAAAGAATGAACCAACCCCCACGACCAGGTGGTTCCCTGTACAGACAGTAGTCAGAGATGTGGACCAGATGTGGTAACCTGGGGGTCGCACATTGTAGACACCACTGGTATCTCCTGTTGAACATCTGGACACACCTAAGAACCTTTCAGAGACTCTTACCATTCACCCCCCCAAAAAAAATTTGTAAACATAGATATGATGTTTCAGGAAGTAAGGGACTGGTGTATGTTTGAGGGTCAAGACCATCAGAAAGTACTCTTGGTGAAGAATGTGTCTGTGGAGAGGGACAAGGAATCCACCTTGATTGTGCTGTATTAGAGGATGCCCTAAAGGATGGTGGGAAAATACAAAGAGAGACTTGTGAGTCAAGTACACAAACCAGAAATGTGATTGTGGAAGTTGAGATGGACCTAGGGGGTCATGAACTTGCCTGTCCCTGTGATGCCTGATGTGTCTAGAGAGTTACTGGTGGAGATAAGCCAACGCAGTTCTGTCAGCCCTAAACCTCATTCACCACACCCAAATTCAGTTGGTGATTTCAAGAAAAAATTGGGACTGTGGTTGGCTTGTGATGCACAGAGATGGCCGAGGATCTGTAGACATTGTTGCCTCCCTGAGCAACTTATGAAGAATCTGGGCTAGCTCACCCTACTGACTTCTGCTATGCCTCAGAATTTTTTCTGGCACCATCCACACCCCTGCTGAAGACAACAGTTACAAAGGCTGAATCAATGATGCTGTCCCAATTCAGCATTAATGGTAATACATCAAGGTAGAAAAGCACAAGAGACTGGCAGATAGTTTGAAGGGGCCAGCACCAGATACCATCTGATCCTTGTGTGCCACAGACCCAGAGGCCAGGGTAAATTAATACCTTGCTGGCTGGACAGTATGTTTGGTAGTACAGAATCCTCTGTTGACCTATATTTGAAATTAAAGACCACAAACAATGCCAAGGGGGGGTGGCTTGCCTATCTACATCAACTTCAGAGGGCCTTACAAAAAGTATATTGCAGAGGTGGACTTCAGTTCAAGGAGCTGAACAATGTGCGACTAGAACAGGTACTGGAGGCCACCTGATTTTCAGAATTTGCTCCTGTTAAATTTATGCTTGAAAGAGAGACTGGTTGCTCCACTCTCCCACTAAGTTCTGCTGTGGGAGATTAAAGAGGCCAGGGAGCAAGAGGAACTATGGGGTATCTGGACTGCTTCCTCCACTAGCATACAAGTGTTGAACAGTGAGGGCTCACTTGATGACACAGAGCTACAGAGACTG
This sequence comes from Neoceratodus forsteri, assembly GCA_016271365.2. Classification (NCBI taxonomy): domain Eukaryota; kingdom Metazoa; phylum Chordata; order Ceratodontiformes; family Ceratodontidae; genus Neoceratodus; species Neoceratodus forsteri. The sequence continues at coordinate 834,907,768 of CM028130.1, read as the reverse complement.
AGTCAAGAGATGAAAAGTGTGATAGTCCAAACTGGCATGGCCAGCCCACCCCTTGTGAGGCCCAAACCCTTATCTTCAGCATGCCTATTTCCAGTCATGTTGCAACAGCTGCCTTGAGCAGTGGAGTGCAAACATCAAGTGCTGTCTCACTGGAAGATGTCCATGCTCAACCGGCTAAGATAAAGAAAATGATGGGAACATCAAGCAGCAACCAATCCTTGCAATCACTTAGGACCAATGTGTGGGAGGAGGGCACCCATGGAACTCTTCAGCTAGGATGCCTCAACAGGAGATGTGTAAAAATGTTGTTTATTGCTACCACTGCAGCAAGGATGGATATATCCAATGTCAGTCAGAAAGCAACTTTCAGAAGGCCGTTGACAGGCTACCAATTGAGAAATTGGTCAAGAACCCCACCCAGTTTTTAAATCTCAGGGGACCCCACTAGAGAAGCATTCTGGTGTCATGGCAACAAGTTACTCACCCACAAACATTTCTAAGGCTATAGTTTCTGTAAGAAAAATTAGTCAGATGCCAAAGCCAGAGTGTCGAGGAACTGGGATGAGATTGTGAGTCTTACTGCAGATGTGGAAGCATTCAGAGCTCTTCACGCAGAATACGCTTCCCAGTCACCTAAAACAAACTTCCACTGTCCTCACTTTCAAAATGCAATACACTAACTGCCTCAAAGAACCTTGTTTTTGTTTTAAGGGGTGACCATTTTCTATCCCATACACATGTTGCTCCATGGTATACTGTAACAAATGTATCTGTAGCAGCTGATGGTTGTACAGTACTGTATATGTGTATTGTCTTTACCTGCTGTCACACTGGGACCCAGATAAAAAAGAGATGTTTTATTTTATAGTGCTAGCCTGGTGGACACAACTAATAATAATAGCAACTTATAAAAGCAACTGTAACTGCCTACTGAGTTTAAGAGATATACAATTCACTTTTTCAGTTTCAAATGTTAAGGAAAAAAGTTCTTATAGGATCTCTTTCAAAATGGTGAACACATTTGCCCTACAGTAACTACAGTATCATAACACTACAGTTGCAAGTAAAACCCATGAAAGAGGCATGCAAGGAGGCAGCATAGCTTACTAATTACAGAGCAAAGCTGTGAACCTAGATACCAAGGTTCTTTTTTTTTACTTTATATTTATTAGGTTTCTTAAATCAGACATTTTACAGTCATCATTCTCATACAGGATTAGGTACAGCATCAGACAGACAAAACTGCCTCATTAACAAAGATTATGGAAAACATATAAATTATTGCCCAGTACTCTGTTACAGAAGGAGGATGGGGTATCCCAGTAAAATCTACATGTTCACACTGGCACGGTGGCACTGAGGTTGAGGCACTGGACCCCACACCTCGCGTCACACCAGCGACCTGGGTTCGGGAATGGACCCAGGTGGCCAGGGGTCAGCGGGGGAGGGAAGAGATGAGCATCTGGAGGACTGCTCTCTCTCTTCCCCGGGGAGGGTTAGGGTAGCAAATGCTTAACGAGCACCCTCTGGCGAAGGCTGGGGGGTAGCCGACCAAGCGTCGTGGCGTACGCCAGGGAGTGGAGCCACGGCACGTGCTGCCTTGGTAGCCAGACTCCACAGGGGATGTAGCGTACAAAAAGGACAAAAAAAACCTCACCGCCGATAGGCGAAGGTGCCTCCCTCCACAGACCACACTTCCAGATACGGGCTCGGCTGTCAGGCTATCCCCCTCCTCTCCAGCCCGGTGTTTCAATACTTAGAGAAAGAGTGCCTTGGGTGGGGGCGGCCCTTCCCCGGAGGGTAGAGCCAGGGGATGTCCGGTGCCAGAGAGGAGCCTGTGACTATGAAGCCACATTGGGAGGTAGAGACTGTGGATCCAGGAGGTCACTGGAGAGAGTTCGGAGGTAAGGGGTGAAAAAATAGAGTTAAAAAAAAAAAAAATCTATATGTTCAGGCCCAGTAATTTCCAATATTTGCCAGCCTCTTCAAAGGCAGTAGGTATATCCTTTAGGGAGAATAAAACACAGGGAGAAAAACACAATCTGACAATTGCTATTTAACCTGTTCATAACTAGGGAGAAAACAAGCGTAATATTAGACCTCCTTGAAAAACTCCCTCACCTCAAGTAAACGTATAGTCAATCATTTTGCTTTAATACAACATATACTTAACAGTCAGTTCTTTATTGGTTAATCTAAATCATGAACCTTAACTTTATTCCAACAGGGAATACCTTATTTTATTAGGCTGTGATCATGATTTCTAGCAGACTAGACCATGGCAGCATCTGAATCTGAGGGAAAAGAAAAAAAAAAAGACAACAGGAAGCTTACAAAATGGCGGAAATCCCTCAATCACTCTACCTCAAGAGCTCCAACATTTTTTAACAGTAATTAAAATAGATCCTGAAGCCTCCTGTGACTCCCCCCTGAGAAATCAGTAAGGTTTATAATAAACCCTATCTCCCTTACACATCCAGGGAGACTTATTAAGAATTAATTATGCTGCACATTAGTCCCAGTCTGCTATTGTAAGCATTTTATACCTTACACCTCAATCGTCTGTGTCTGAAGTCGAGTGGGACTGTTCAGGAATGTCTTTGTGCCCTGCAAACACCTGCTCACTTTTTTGGGACTGTGACCAGCGTCCTGGGAGCTGTTAAACTGCCATGTCCCCCCCCCCCAATACACTACTCTGAGGTGAGCTGGCAGCAAAAAAGAATGGACAATTTCCATGGCCTGTTGTATAGCATCAAAGGCTTTTCTTCTCACTCTGGTCTGGAAGGACAGACCAGGATAGATTTTTTACATCAGATCCGTTAATCTCCAGAGGGTAAGCTGCTCATACTGCAAAGATTATAGCATCCTTGATCATCAAAACAGTAGATTTGACTACGATGGTGTGTGGCTGATTATGTGATGTCAGGCGCACTCATGGATTTACCCTATACGCATTAGTAAGTGATGTCCTGCAAAATCCTTCTGGCAGCGTAAGTTTATCTTGTAACCAGGTCACCAAACAGTGCAGCAGTGTTGTCCCCTCCATTCTCTCAGGAACTCTGACTATCCAGACTTCCCTGAATGAATTTTATTTTAGATGGATTCCACGCGGCTGTGGAGTTGTGTATTTTCTTTAGTAGGGGCGGCCACAGTAGTTAAGGTAGTTACTGTTCATTTCTCTGATTCTGCCAAAGTCCCTATTAACCTTTGTATTGCTACATCATGGGTCTCCAATTTCTGGAGGGTCTTCTCAATTTTTGAATCCATCGCTTTCATGGATTCAATCATTGCCTTCTGTGGTGGATCTGATACATCCTGGGTGCCATTACTACTTCCACCCGCTGGTCCTGGGGCTCTGCTTTTACTTGGCTGCTGCTGATCTTTTGTTGGATCCCAGTTGTTGTGCTTTCTACTGACCCATACTCCAAAATGAGATCATTCGACTCCAGAAAAAGTTGTGCGTTAGGTTCTGGTAAAAAAACTAATATATTTTACTGTTGCAACTGTTTTTTAAATAAAAATAATCACCACAAAGTGAAGAGCTTAGAGGCAGTGCGTCCAGTCAGGAAGATTGCTCTCTAGCGACCCCTTCCAATACCTAGATTCTTTAAACTCCATGTACTGCTACGGTGTGACTTTGAATATGTCACTTATTTTCCTGGTGGTTAACCTCCATTTTCCCTCACTCTTTCTTTCCTTCTCCTAACATAAGCACCTGAGCTTCATTTAACCTACTTTAATCAACCTAAATCTTCCAGAGTGCACCTAATGGTGTATGCAACTGTTCATGGCTTAAGAAATGCTTTGGGACAGAGGGTGAATGAAAGTCCATATACACTGTATATATTTGCCTAAACTACACGTCAGTCTCACATATAAGTGACACCCTTTTCCTCACCAATTTTTGCAAAATTACAGATATTATTTTGCTGCCCAAACTAGATGGAAAAAACTGTTTTGTGACCAACATCCAGCACAGACGCTACCTTTGTGGCCAGAACCTAACACAAAATTAGGTGACACAGTTGCAAAAAAATGGTTTACCGTTATAAATCTTGCAGATAGGTCAACCTAAAAATTAAGTCTAGTCCCCCTTCTTGGGGGGTTATTCTTTGCATCAAAAAATAGACTTAAATGTGAATATATACATTAAAACTATTATTCCCTCCTGCCCTCCCTTCCTTCTTGATACAAGTTCATGGTCAAATGCTAGGCTGTGCTAAAAGGTGAATAACATGCTATGATTAATGAGATTGTGTCCCTTCATAGAGCACCTTTGGTGGCTACTGTATCAGAGGATATTGCAGCAATAAAGAAGATGCAGGTGAGAGCAACAAAATAATTAAGGGAAGGAAGATATTAAGCTTTGGGGAACAGTTAAACAGGCTAGGTAGGTTTTTCCTGGGGGAAAAAAGGCGGCTAAGAGAGTTATATCAGTTTTTTCACATTTGAAAATGATTTGATAAGGTAAATCAAGATATATTTTCAGCTTATTCATGGCAGTAGAACTACAGGGCATACCCCATGCTTAAGCAGGTTAAAGTTAAGGGTAAGAAAAGGTATAAGGAAGTATTTATTTCACCCAAAGAGTGGTAATCCTATGGAAAAAGCTCTCAAAGAAGCAATGTAGGTGGGTAGTGTAGAATCTTTGAAACTCATGTTGGATCAGTTCCTCATGTAGAATAATATTATTGGGTACAGTGATCCCTGGTGAAGGCAGCCACTATAACTCTTCCCCAACAGAAACCTAGGGGCTGATTCTAGAAGGTGGACACAGTGCTTGTGCCAAGCCCTGTGTCCACTGCAAAGTTTGACGCAGCTGCACCAAAGCCCTGGGACACAACTCAGTCCGATTCTAGAAGGGCTGGTGCAGGTGTGACATTTTTCCCACTTTATGGCAACTTGCACCAAAGGTTTGGTGCAAACCCCATAAAAATAGTACCCCCACAGACACATAACAGAGGAGAGGAATTTGGGGGTAATAATTTTAAACAATCTAATGACAACAGTGCAGCGAAATGGAGCAGTGGAAAGCAAATGTCATGCTGGAGTACATAGTCAATGTCAGTGGCTCAGTAGGTATTATGCTTGCCTCTGCAGCTGGAAAATCAGAAGATTGAGGGTTCTAGCTCCACACCAGGTTTTGAGGGGTATTACTCTATCTCAGGCCCCTTGAGAGGAATTCTTGGCCCCGTGAAAAGTTTGGACTCTGGGGCCCCTATGCAGCTGTGTACAGTAGCATGCCAGGTGGCCTAGGCCCCGGGAATTATCCCCAGCTCCCCCACTCTCTCAAGGGTTTTGCTCTAGCTGACACTTTAGTGCAGTACGGGGGGTGCTTCACTGTTGAGGTGCCATACGTTGGATGAGATGTTAAACTAAGGTCCCTCCTACCAATCTCTGATCTCCATCCAGGTGGAAGTTAAAGATCCCATGGTACTTATTAACGAAGAGTATGAGAGCTTTCCCCCAGTGTCATATTCAGCATGCCCCCATTAATAAAACAGGTTAATGTAAACACTCCCCAGGATGCACCTGGGAACAAACGTTCACAGCTTAGTGCATCTTACCTCATCAAAAAAAAAATTAAAACTTTACAGATAGGGAGGGGAATCAGAAGCTGGAGAAGATAGGCACTTCTGCCACTGTATAGGTCACTGGTTTGTCCTCAGTTGGAATAAATACTGTGTGCAGATCTGAACACCACATTTGACGAAGGATGATGATTATTTGGGGGTAGTGCAGAGGAAGGTAACCAAGATGATCCAGGGAGAATAGAGAAGGACTTATGAGGAGAGACTGAAAGACCTTAACATTTACATGCTGGAGGCGAGAAACAGAGAAACAGAAACATAGACAACATCAGCAGAAAAAGAGCATTGGTCCATCCATGTGATCTGTCCAGTTTTATCCTACCTATCCCATGAGCTATTGTCTAGATGAGGTTTCACCATGGCCCCCTCTATGCTCCCTGCCTTAAGAACATAGGAATGTGTTGGCAGATGGGGACCGCGTGATTCACCTAGTCTGCCCGTATGAATATTCCCCTTCCTAGTAGATTTGTTGTTTCAGGTTACTGCATTGCCTATCTCAAGAAAGCTTGAATTCCCTAACTGCCTTTGCCTCCACCACCTCTCATGGCAGCCTGTTCCAAGGCTCAACCACCCTCCCAGGGAAGAAGAATTTCCTGGTGTTGGTCCTGAATTTCCCTCCCATTAGGTGCAAGCTGTGGCCTCTAGTTCTTTGTTCCTTGTTTTCTTTGAACAGGCTCTGATCCTGTGCTGAGTGGATTCCTTTAAGGTATTTTAATGTTTCTGTCATGTCTCCCCTATTTCTTCTCTGTTCCAGGGAGTACATATTTAATTCTCGAAGTCTTGCATCATATGGTGGAGGAGCGAACCATTTTTGTGGCTCTTCTCTGCACTGTCTCCAATTGGTCTATATCTTTTTTCAGGTGAGGTCTCCAGAACTGAACACAGTACTCCAGGTGAGGCCATGCTGGCTCCCACCAGATAAACTATTAAGACCTTAACTCTGTCCCAACTATGCTTGAACCATTAATGTTTTGGGGGTTATACTGTAAGTGTCCGTTTCAATGTAATGTATCATTAATTACATGCAACAGGGTAATTACACTGTAGATACATGTTTGTTGTGTGCAACTACTTTGCAATTGCAATGCAGTTACAATGTAATTAACTGAAACTTAAAGTGTAACCATTTTTTGTGTCTACCACCCCGGCCAGTAGGTAGTTCCATGGCTCACCCACTCGCTGCATAAAGTAAAACTTTCTTGCATCCTTTCTGAATCCCCCCACCAGCTTCCACTCATGTCCCCTTGTTTTTAATCCATCATTCCTGCTGAATTGTTCCTCTCTGTTTACTTTGTTTGCTCTTTTCAGGAACTTGGAGGGATGTCATATTACCCCTTCCCCTTCTGGCCTCCAGCAAGTACATGTTCTGTGCCCTTAGTTGATCCTCATAGGATCTGCCCTGCTGGCCCAAATAATTTTGGTCACTCTACACTATGCTGTCTCCAGCCTGTCTCTGTCTTTCCTCAGGTGGGGACTCCACAGTATTCCAAATGCAGTCTCTCACAGTGATCTATAGAGGGGTAGTATTATATCTTTCCTCCTGCTAGCAAAACTTCTCCCAATACTTCCCATCAGTTTGGTTGCCTTGCTCTAGGCCTTGTTACATTAGTTAGATTGTTTTAGGGATCGATGTATGAAGACTCCCAGGTCTCTTTCCTCTGAAGTAGTGCCCAGTTTAACCCCTTCCCCTCCAGTATTCAGTCCTGGGGTTCTCGTTCCCTATGGCATCACCTGGCAGTTTTTGGCTTTGAACTTCAACTGTCAAACCTTGGACTACCTCTTTACCATCTGCAGGTCCCTCTGCAACTCCCTTACTCCCTCCTTGCTATCTACCCTGCCATTGAGCTCCAACGCTCTGGGGCATCTCATCCAGCCCAGGAGCCTTTTCTTTCTCAGGACTGCAAGGAGAGAAAGTAGGCAGGGGACAAGGTTGAGACATGCGATTATCTTCACTGCATAGATGAGGTGGATAGTGGTGAACTGTTTAAACTGAATGGAAACATAAACACCATGGGTAACTCCATGAAGCTTGCAAGGGGGGGGGCAAATTTAAGAGGGATGCCAGAAAACACTTTTTAATGGAAAGGGTGGTAGAAGGAATGAAAAGACTACCAAAAGAGGTATGTGCAAAAGCAGAGGGGGATTCAAACATGGGTGGGACAGACACATGGGATTTATAAGAGGTCCTGGCCATTCTAAAAACCTTGAAAACAAGAGGCTCAGGAGGCCCGGACGGTATCTAAGCTAGATTGATTAAAGATGGTGCCCTGGCACTCGCAAGACCACTCACCTGGCTCATTAACAGGTCCTTTCTAGAAGGATCTGTCCCCAATCTGTGGAAGCAGGCTCATGTGGTCCCCATTCACAAGGGCAGGCCTGTGGAGCCAATAGGGAACTACAGGCCTATCGCCCTGCTGTGTACCCTGGCAAAAATCCAGGAGAAACTAGTCTATACCCAATTTAGGGAGTATCTAGAGGCACATATGCTTCTTTCCCCATCGCAACACAGCTTTAGAGCCAAACATGGGACTGATACTGCCTTAACTAAATGCTCTACTTATGTGCTTAGAGAAATTGACTCTGGATCCAACACAGGTGTGGTTTTCATAGACCTTTCCAAGGCCTTCGACCTGGTGGATCACAGATTATTACTCCATAAACTCTTCCATGTAGGCCTTGACACCCATGCTCTTAAATGGTTTGCAAGTTACCTCTCTGGGCACACATAGAGGGTCAGGTGGCAGGACAAACTCTCTAATCCATAGTCCCTAAAGGATGGTGTACCCCAAGGGTCCATACTTGGGCCCCTATTGTTCTCACTGTTTGTAAATGAACTGCACAACCACTGCAGGAGCAGCAATGTTATCCAATATGCGGATGATGCTGTGATTTACAAAGCCTCTGACAACCTGGATGACCTAGAAACATCCCTCCAAGTGGACATGCACATTATGGAGGAATAATCAAGAACAAAATGGTCCTTAATACCAACAAAACTAAAGCCATGTTGTTAAGACCTAGAGCCCTTGGACAAGACAGATCACAACTACTTCAATTCACGTCCCTGGTGGGCAACAAACTTGAAGTGGTCTCCTCCTCAAAGTACCTCGGCCTTACCCTTGACCAAGGTCTCACCTTCAAACAACATGTAGACCAAGTCACTAAAGTAATCCACGGCAAACTCGGATTACTATACCGGCTCAAGGAACAGCTGATTCCCGAAGCCAGGATTGCCACTGCCTCTAGTGTCCTACTCCCAAAACTAATATACGCTGCCTCGGTCCTTCAGGGTGTCGCAAAGCTGGCGTTCAGTAAACTACAGACTGTATACGATAAGGTGGTCCACTTTGCCTCCTTATCCCACTCAAGGAGCCACCATTGTGAGTCTTTAATGAGACTCAGCTGGCCATCGTTTGAAGCTCACCTCAGGTACCTGGTACTCTGTCTGGCAAAGAAGCTAATTAGCCCCACACCTCCCGCGAGTCTCGAAGGATTCCTAACTGTAAAGAGTAATCTGAGCAACCTCAGATCCTCAGGCCAAACGCTACTAGAGGTCCCTAAGGTCAGGACCAAGGCAGGTCATAAGTCCTTTTCTCATGCTGCCCCTTCCCTTTGGAACAACCTTCCACTGGTGGTGCGAGAAACCCCATCCGTACCGTGTTTCCGCACTAGACTCAAGACTCATATGCTGGCAACGAGCAAATGCCAATGCTATGGTACCTGACACTCCAACCATGACCCCGGGTCTGTGCACTTTACCACATGTAAATCTCCAACACCCGAATGGGCAGCACTAACTCCTTAGCTAACTCTTCCCCACACCGAACTACATTGATGGTTCTTAGGTATATGTAACCTATAGAAAAGACTGTTCTGCCTCACTTATGTGTATGACTGCCGCATGCCTATAACTTGTATATGTACTACTGCTTATTAGTTAGATATATGTAACCTATGGAAAAGACTGTTCTGCCTCACTTATATATATGTCTGCCGCATGCCTATAACTACTACTGCTTATTAGTTTATGTACTGTTATTCCCGGGTCGCCCCTGAAAAAGGGACCTCCGGGGCCCAGTGGGCCTACCCAGTCATCAAAATTCAATAAATAAATAAATAAATAAGTACAGTATCAAAAATGGATGGGGAGAGGGTAAGTGAAGAGCCACTAGGGCTCATACAGTTGACATTAAAGATGCATTTACACTGCCACATTTGCACTGCAGCAACAGAATCAAACATGTTCCTGCGGTGCAAATGTGGCAGTGTGGACACTTACCTGAGCATGGTAAGTCAATCCCTGTGCTGCTTATGAAGTCACAGAGGACATACAGTGATGTCAGCAGTGTAAGCTGCCATGTGGACAGGCAGCACCACTTAGATCACTGCAGCAGGCTCCCAACCCATGATTACTGTGTTGTAAACAGGAAGCACAGAATCATGACATATGGTACATTTGGTGGCGTGGTGGACCAGCCAGCAGTAGAGGGGCTCTAAATATTTTTTTTTAACTTATCTACTAAAAGCAGTAGCCTTTTGTTTAGTAAATGGATGCCCATACTTTTATTACATGGAGCAGTGCATAGTTTTCTTACAGCTTCTTGAACATGTGCATCAGGGACCAGAACATGTCATTATGACATCATGGATCTCCCACCTGCCACTCAAACATGGCCCTCTTGAGCATGTCTTGCATCAGCGCTGACAGCGACCATGTAGACACATCTCTGGCATCAGTGCAGGCTGGAGCAAAGAGGAGCATGCAGCGCAGACAACAATGGCTAAGGTAGGCAGTGTATAAATTGCTTAAGATAGCTCAGACAGAGGCCATCCCAATGACATGGAGGGCTGAGGCACTGGGCACCTTATCTCCTGCCACACCGGTGACCCGGGGTCAGGAACGGAACCGGGTTGCTCAGGGGCCGGCAGGGTGAGGAAGGATCAAGCATCACAAGACAGCTCTCTTTCCTTGGGAGGGTGGGGGTGTTAGAATGGCATGCTGCTTGCCTGACACCCAGTGATGGCTAGGTGGCAGCATGTGCATGTCACCATGCAGAAAAGGGAACCTGTGTTCAGGGCACTGGGGCTGTCTCTACAGAAGTAGAGCTTGGATGTTGCACCCATTGCACATCCATGGGCCCAGGGGAGAAAATGGAGGGAAAAAACACCACCCCAGGATGCAGGATGAATGACCGACCCCCCCACAGGCCCTGCATCTGTGGCTGGGCACAACAAAAAGTCCTGTGGCAGAGGACAATGGTTAAGGTAGGCCCTAGAGCAGCTAGGTGATGGGACTGGGGGGTCGGTCAGACGGGGACTACCAAGGGGAGAACCAGGAGATAAACAGAATATGAAAAAAAAAAACAGGGGAAAAAAACCAAGATAGCTCAGACAGAACAGACATGATGAGCCAAGGAGCCTTTTTCTGCCAGCATAGTCTGTTTCCATGTTCCTGTGATTAAGGTGTGTGATGACCTGTCACAAGATATTACATACCAGGGCATGATCTTGGTTTGAAAAATGTTTATCCTCATACTTATTATTTTTGAAGGCTCTGTATTATACTGACAGCTGTGTCTTTAGATTTTAGTTGTAGATAGATAGAGTTTAAATATTGTTAAATACTCTGCAAGGTGTGGTTGTAAATTCTGGCCTATAATTTTATTGAGGATGTTTGTTTTTAAATGTTGTAAAGCACTCCGAGCCTCCAGGAAGGGGGGGGGCTACATAAATAAAGTTATCTATCTATCTATCTATCTATCTATCTATCTATCTATCTATCTGTGTCTGTCTGTCTGTCTATCTATCTACAGTATCTATCTACTAATTCCCCTCAGTCCCAACTCTCAAAATTGTGCAGATGATTTGTGCCCTGTCAAAGCTCCCAAGCTACAATCTATTGTAAGTCTGACTTGGTTGCATGACTGGAGGAGTAAGAGAATCTTGGATGTTAAGAGAGTGTAGCTGAATGTTAGGAGATGCACGCCTTTGCAGCTGACATCTCCCCTCCAGCAAATTTCATTTGGGGACTGCTAAAAAAGTACAGCACATGAGCAGTGCTTTGTGCAGTAACACGTCAAACCCTCAGAACGTTAATAGTCATTTCCATAAGATTGCTATTGCATCAAAAGTTTGTTTTCTTCAAACAAGATATAGCATTTCCTTATGCAAAGCTTGAGTGCATTGAGCCCCAGGCTCTCTATGGTATCTGTGTCTGAAAGGTTTGTAAGTATTAACTAGAAGAACAGAACAGGAGGAGCAGCTGGTCTAGAAACTGTTGGTTGTAAATACAGTAGTGCCTGGGGTGAATTACACAACTACATTTATTACAACAGCTAATTGGAGGAAGCTGGGGATAACTTGTTTTAGTTAACAATACTGAAGCAGGCAAATTGCACTTTTTTTTATTTATTCAGCTGTCAGCAGCTTTGTAAAAAGCAGCATGGAACATTCACATGTGTTTCAGCTACAATTAGTCCATGACAATGCTGGTGCTAATTATTCCATTTGGTCCTCCTTTAGTAATCCACATCCCCAGCTAGCTGCATGATGATGTGCTGATATTGATTCTGTCAGCAAATTGTTGAAGATGACATCAACTGGTCTCCTTTGGGAAGCCCCTTTTTAAACTCACTTTATGGTTAATCTGTATCTATGTATAAAAGAAAAAATTACTCACCTTAGTAATTATGTTTCTTCTAGTGGAGTCTTGCTGTATTCTGACATATGCAGTTAGGTCCTGCCTTTTAACTGCCCCAGAGAACAAAGGGTTAACTTTTCTATGCCTTACATAGAAGGTTCATCACGAGCTCGGTTGAAGCACCTGTCTGCTGTTGTTTAAACTGCAACCGTCAGATCTTTTCGAGCAAAGACTCACTAGGTGTTCTGTGTGGAAACTGTAAAATTCTTACTAGTCAACTGGCAAATACATAAAATGTTTTTTGGTTTCAAAGGAAGACTCAAGTCAGGAAACCCAAAAACAAAAACACATCCAAAACACAACATCCCACCCAAACAAAAAAGAGGGTGTAAAAAGGACACCCTTAGGGTGCCAACACTGCTCCTGCCCACCCACATCCCAAAAACTAGGTACTGAGAGGGGAGGCAGGGGGAGGTCAGAATACAGCAAGACTCCACTAGAAGAAACATAATTACTAAGGTGAGTAATTTTTTTTCTTCAAACAACATGAAGTCTTTCTGTATTCTGACATATGCAGACTACCAAGCAGTACCTCCATGGAGGAGGGACAGAACCTACTTTGGGAATAGGCTGTGAAGTACTGCTGTGCCAAACCGAGCATCACTCCTAGCCTGGATATCCAGAGAGTAATGCTTGGTGAAAGTATGGACTGTTTTCCAGGTGGCTGCTTGACAAATTTCTAAGAGAGGAATATCCCTGGCAGCAGCCAGGGAAGCAACTGTACCTCTTGTGGAATGAGCTCTCAGGCCTGAGGGTGGAGTTCTACCCACTTTTTCATAGCAGAATTGTATACAAGAAACAATCCACCTGGCAATAGATCTCTTAGTGGCAGGTTTGCCTTTACCAACTTCTCCATAAATAAGGAACAACTGGATGGATTCAAACCTGTGACCCTTGGTACGCTCTATGTAGTAGCTAAGGGCTCTTTTAACATCCAAACTGTGTAGCCTCCTCTCTCCCGAGGAGGAATGGTCAGTGAAGAAAACAGGGAGATATAGACTGGTTGAGGTGGAAATCTGAAACCACTTTAGGTAAGAACTTTCTGTTAGTTCTAAGGACCACTTTATCTCTGTGAAAAGAGATGAAATCAGATTCCACTGACAGGGCTTGCAATTCACTGATACATCTGGCAGAAGTAATGGCTACCAAAAACACAGTTTTCCAAGTCAAGTACTTAAGCTCTGCTGAGGACAAATGCTCAAAGGGGGGTTGCATAAGCTGAGCACTGCAAACATTAAGGTCCCAAGCAGGAGCAGGATCCCTAAAGGGGATTGGTGTGAAGCAATCTCTTGAAAAACTTACAGAATACAGGATGGGATGACAGAGAGGAAGACTTGCCTACTGACAGGAAAGCAGAAACAGCTGCCAAGTGTACCTTGAGGGTAGCTGGTCTGAGGCCTAGGCCATTAAGATGGACCATATAATCCAGAACCATAGGCAATTCAGCAGAGTCTGGAGAAATATTCTTCTTAGAACACCAAATGCTGAATCTCTTCCATTTGGAGTTGTAAGTCTTCCTGATGGAAGGCTTTCGAGAAACCTTAAGGATATCCAGAACCCCTTGGGAAAGATGCAGATCTGCAAACTCTAACTCTTCAAGAGCCAAGCCTTGAGATTGAGAGACTGAAGATTCGGGTACCAAATCCTCCCCTGAGAGGATGTTAACAGGTTGTAATTCCTGGGAAGAGACAGGGGAAGATGGACTGTGAGGGACAGCAACAAAGGATACCATGGCTGTCTGGCCCAGTCTGGAGCAATCAGAATCACTTTGCATGGTTGTGACCTTATCTTGACTAACACCCTGAACAGGAGAGGGAAGGGGGAAAAGCATACAGAAATGTCCCTTCCCAGTTCAGAATCAGAGCATCCAGGGGGACTGAGCCCAAGACTGGGGGTCTGCAACAAAAGACAGGAAGTTAGTGATTGTCTGGGGCTGCAAAAAGATCTATCTCTGGAGTGCCTCATCTCGAGAAAATCACTTTCAAAACCAGAGGATCCAGGGCCCATTCGTGATGGCCCTGGGATATTCTGCTCAGTGCATCTGCTAGGACATTGTCCTTCCCTGGGAGGTGAACTGCTATTAGAGAGGTTTGCAGGGAATAGGCCAGGGACCACAACTTCATTGCTTCTGTGCACAAGGCCGTAGACCAAGTGCCTCCTTGCTTGCTGATGTACCACATGGTGGTGGTGGTGTCTGTTCTGACGTGAACCACCTTGTTCTGTACAGATTTGGAAAAAGCTTGCAGTGACAGAAACACTACTCTGAGTTCCAAGAGATTGATGTGAAGCAGAGATTCCTGAGATGACCACAGTCCTTGGGTGGTAAGATCCCCCAAATGGGCTCCCCAGCCCAGCAGGGAAGCATCTGTGGTGAGTATCACCGAATAAGACAGTGACAAATGGAACCCCTTGTCTCAAATTGTCCTGATCATGCCACCATTGCAAGGCTTGGATCAGGGTTCAAATCACTGGGATTAGTTTGGTAAGGGAATCCTTTCTTGGGACCAAAAGGCTCTTAAGTGGTACTGAATGTCCCTCATTTGGAATCTTGCTCCCTGGACCACTGCTGTGGAGGCTGCCATGTGGCCCAGTAGCTGAAGGAAATGCCTTGCTGGTCGAGACACCTCAAGGGTGAATGAAGAGGTGAGTTCCATAAGGGTCCTTGCCCTTTCCAGGGGAAGGAAGGCTCTTGCCTTTACCGTATCCAGTTCTGCACCTATGAAGGTGAGGAGCTGCACTGGTTCGAGAACTGACTTTGGTAGGTTGAGAAGGAATCCTAAGGAAGTGAGCACTTGCTGGGTCACTTGCAGATGTGACTTGACTTGGTCTGGAGACTGACCTACTATGAGCCAGTCTTCCAAGTATGGGAAAATGGAGATCTTTTGTCTTCTAAGGAAGGCAACAACTACTGCCAGGCACTTTGTGAAAACCCTTGGGGCTGATGTTAGAGCAAAGGGCATTGCTCTGAACTGATAGTGGCCTGAGGGCAACTCGAACCTGAGGTACTTTCTGTGGGAGCACCTGATGGGAATGTGAAAGTAAACATCTTTGAGGTCCAGGGAGGATAGCCAGTCCCCTGGCCTTAGAGAGGGAAGGATAATTCTTAGAGTTACCATTTTGAACTTTGGCTTTAAAAGATGTTTGTTCACATGTCTTAGGTCCAGGATGGGTCACCACTCTCCTGTCTTTTTTGAGGTTAGGAAGTACCTGGAGTACAATCCTTTGCCCTTGTGTAGGGTGGGAACTCTCTCTATAGCTCTGAGAGCTAGGAGAGAAGAAACCTCTACCTCTAGGGCAAAGGTCTCTGAGAGATTTGCAGGTGGAAAAAATCTGGCTCTCATCTTGGGAAATTTTTTGAAGCTGAGAACCAGTCCCTGGCTTACTACTTCCAGGACCCACTTGTCTGATGTAAGAGACATCCAGTCCTGGACAAAGTAAGCCTGCCTGCCCCCTACTGGTATAGGAGAATCGACCCGGGCAGAACCATCAGGGTGTCTGCTTGGCAGGGGCTTTAGACTGAGGGGTGGATGCAGACCTGCTCATCCCCCTTCTGCCTCTCCCTCTAAAGAACCCCCTCTGCGAAAAGGAAGAAGAGGAGGCCTGAGCTTGGTAAAAAGGCCTTTGGAAAGACCTGCCCCTGCCCCTGGACTGCTGTCTTTGAGGAGTTGCTTGCCTGTCTTTGGCCTGAGCAGTCCTGTAAGTGGTCCTGTACCCGTCCATCTTCTTCATGTAATTCTCTGTCTGCTCCCCAAACAGAGAATTACCAATTACAGGAAAATCCATGGCCTTAGCCTGGGTATCCTGTGAGAGGCTAGTACATCTGAGCCAAGCCATCCTCCGAAGAGCCACAGATGTAGCCATGACTCTTGATGATACATCATTGGAGTCTACAGCAGCATGAAACTGTACTTTTGATGCCTCAATCACATCTGTAGCCACCTGCTCCAGCTCCTTGGCAAGCTGGTCGGGAGCCTGTTTAGCTAGTACCAGTACAGTGTCCCACCTGGACTTCTGGTACCTGGCTGTATAGGCCAAATAGTTAGCCTGCCTGAGTCCCAAAGATGCTGCCATGTATTGTTTCTTTGCCATGGTATCAGTCTTCCTGGAGTCCTTGTCTGGGGGGTGTGATGCCAAGGGAATGTTTGCCTTATCACAGGCAGCAGCCTGCACAGCCCCAACATGGCTGCATTGGTGAAAAAGGAACTCCGTGTCTGAGCTTGAGAGAGTGTACCTCTTGTCCATCCGTCTGTCCACAGCAGGTATAGAATTATTGAGACTTAAGAATTTTTTGTGTCTGTTTCCCAAAGGATTTGTGGAGGGGAATAGACAGTCTCCTGGACTCTGGGATGTCCATCATCTCAACATAATCAAGCTCTTCCTGATCCTCTACTGCTTCCTCCACAGGAAGCTAGAGGGTATCAGCCACCTTTTTGTAGAACATGTAGTGTGAAGGGAACTCAGAAAGCCTAGGAGGAGAAACACCTGAAGGTCTGTCTGGGGAGATGTCAGGGTCAATAGGCACATCCAGACTTTCACCATCACCATAATCATCCTCATACTCTCCCTCCTCCTCAAACTCCGGTTCATAAAATTCTTCCAAAGTATAATCCAGAATCGGGGGAACCAACCGAACCGAGCCCCTGCCAGATGGTGCTGGTTCGGTCGGAACCGAACTAAGCGATTGCACAATCCTAATTGCCTTGGCTATCTCATTGGCGGTCGGAGTATGAAATTTTGGGTCCGAACCAGTCAATTTGTCTTTTCTTTTTCTTTTTGTCAGAACTGACTCCTCGGAATCGTCTCTCCTTTTGCCCGAAGAAGTATTGCCCTGGTCAGAGGGCACTCCTTCTGGTTTGGTCGGAACCGAACCGGGCTGGCCATCCAGGTCAGCGGACTTCTCGGCCTCCCTTTCCCTCAGTCTACCTAATCTCTTTTCCAGGGTAGATCTGGGAAAATTCTTGCAAATTTGGCAGTCTGAATCGAGGTGGTCAAACCCCAGACAATAAACACAGGTAGTGTGGGGATCAGCCTTAGCAAAGACCTCCCCACACACACTGCAGTGTTGAAACCCAGTGAGCCCGGTTTTTTTCTTGGGTTTCTCAGACATGGCCAACCTAACCATAAACTTACCCTTTTTTCGGCAATCTGCCAGGCAAGACTCCCCTATCGGTTCCTGACCGTGTCACAGGTCTTGGAAAAAACAGTAATTAAATCCGTTTTTTTCAGAACCGTTACGGACCGGTAAACACACTCTAAAGTAAGTACAAGTTTTTTATCTCAATTTGATCAGTTCAGCCAAACCAATCCACAGTTTACAAGTTCCACACAGAAAACAGAACAAAAACCTATCTAGTACTCACAGTACCACAGACAGAGACTTGAACCGGCTATGCGGAAACAACAATTCGGTAGAAACCGACATTTCAACTGACTTTTGAACCGAGCAGCAGGAGAAATCTCCAGAGCGACTGTTCAGTGAGGCACAGTAAAGAATCTGACGGTTGCAGTTTAAACAACCGCAGACAGAGGCTTCAACCGAGCTTGTGATGAACGTTCTATGCAAGGCATAGAAAAGTTAACCCTTTGTTCTCCAGGGCAGTTGAAAGGCAGGACCTAACTGCATATGTCAGAATACAGCAAGACTTCATGTTGTTTGAATGTATCTTTCATCTACTGCTGGGATTGCAGAGTCAAATTACTGCAAGAAGAAAAATTTGTAACCGGTTTTATAGTAAACAAGGATATCCAGAGCAGGATTTTCCAAAGGTCTGATTTGCAGGGTGACATGAGGGTTTTTGTGATTCTTGCATGCCAGCTAGGATTTCAAATTCAGTGATAATGAGTTTTTATGGGTTCATGTCCTTATCCCTAAAAGCAGTTACCTTCCTGTTGGAGGACTTTTCCATGGAGTATGAGATGTTGATCTCAGGTCATTGGTTGGATCACACAGAATCAGCGAAGAGAAGAAATAGAATTTCCAAAGATTACTGAAAGGACCATACATAAATCAGTAATGGGGCTACACTGATAAAATAATCACAACTCACTGTCCTCACAGGATGTACTATAAATCCCCTCTGTCTCTGCAATACTTAAGCAATAGTCCTTGAAAAACCAGGCATTTCATAGGGATTAATGGTCAGCAGGGGGTGTTGATGGCCAAGGCGCAGCTAAGGGCCATTGAGGTATTATTTCCATGGAAGTGCCCAATTGTATGGGGGCATTATTGCAATTATAAGCCTAATTGTGTTAGTTTGAAAAAAACCAGCAAAAATGACACATAAAATGGGCTATGAAAGGCCAGCCCAGAGATGTGGAGGACTAAGGTGTTGAGTGCCTTAACTCCTGCCATGCCAACAACCCATGTTCAGGAACGAGCACGGGTTGTCAGGTGTCAGTGGTGTGGGACTGACTGAGCATCTCAAGGACTGCTCTTCTGTCTCGGGGCAGGGTGGCCAGTCATCTCAACCTCTGGTGGCCACCAGGTGGAGGGCCGGTGGTAGTGCAGGCAGGGAGCAGCTCTATGGGTGGGGCGATGGTTCTGTAGGATATGCATGCCTCTATGCACACATACTGAAGTCTTGCTACAGTAGGGGAAGGGGAGAAAATGGTAAAGTGGGAGGGTGGGCTTAATGAAGTCCTGCCTGTTCTTCCATGGTCTGAACTGCCACTACACTCCAGGGGGATTGGATATGTTGAGTGGGGGGGGGGAAGCGACCCTCCCCCTCCTGGCCACATCCACAGGGGAAATCCCTGGGTGACTTGTCCTCCTTGGTCAAGAAAAGTGAGCAATGGTCATAAGGAGTGATGACAGAGCTGAGATGCCTGCCCATCACTCCAAAGGGCAAAAAGATCTACAGAAAAAAAGGGGTTATGAAAATCCTGTAAGCTCAAATGTCAAAATATATCACAGGAGTTGATTATTTTCTGACAACCACACACCTCACCTCAACTACATATTTTTTAACAAATAAAAGATCATTTTATAAGTGGAATACCACACTCCAGGGTGGGTGGTCATAAGGGAATAATGCACTTCTCATGTGGTTGTGGCACTCAGCTAAGCCACATGCAAAGCAACCACCTGAAGCATGCATTATTCCTATATAACTACACACCCTGTGCTGTCACTTAACATAAACGCATGCTGCTGTGAGCTGTACCAGGCATCTCAAAGGGATTAATGCCTGGTACAACAGCCAGTCATGCTAGTCTTCCAGTTTAGCCTGCAGCCTGAGAGTAGCACCTCAAAATCAACTGGAAAAAAAATACAGCAGTGGTTCATTGCTTTGTTTATACTCTGGATGCATTGTTAACTTACAGATATGCTTGCTATCTTATCTCATATACTCCATACTCTCTCCATACGTGGGACACTACTTATAATAACATTTGCTGCTACACCTCAGCCTCACCAAGGCATAAACACCACTGTCGGCTCTATTCTGACCTAAAGTGGCCTAGCCCTGCTGCTCACGACTCCGGTCCTATGGCTCTCTCATCGACGGTGTAACAAGAACAGGCCTCCCCCAATCCCTCGCCTCCTTGTTACACTCTCAAACCCCCTCATATGGGCTCCGATCGAATGACCAAGCTCCTCTCTATATCCCTAGATGTAAAACTGCTATGGGTGCACAAACTTTCTCTTACGCTGCCCCCAAGTACTGGAATTCTATCCCTCAAGCCACACGCTTAGCAGCTACCCATGTTGGTTTCAAGAACCTCCGCTGTGAATATTTACACGCATCAAATCCCTGTGCTTGCTTCCAGCCACCTTAAGTTCTTTATCTCCCCCAGCTCTTATCCTCGCTATACTACACTCCACTGTCTACCTTTCCTCCTCCTGCTTTCATCCTCCCCCCGCATTTGTACCCTCTCACCTTCCCTCTCCCCTTCCTCCTCTCTACTCTTTCTAGGTGCATAGTCCTCACAACAGCACTTACAGTATGCAGCACTTTACATCCCTGTATTTCTTGCACTCGTTTGCTCTGAATTTCCCAATGTATTGTTTAAATAATGACCTGTTCCAACTATGTACTTCACTGATTCACTATTGTATTTCTGACTCCTTCACTTTGTATTCACCTATGTTATGTGTTGTGTCACATTGTTGTTGTTAATTGTATTCAACTTGTATCCTCCCAGGTCGTGCCTGAAAATAGGTATCCTTATGCCTAGTGTACTCACCTGGTTACCAAAAGCAAATAAATAAATATACACTTAAAAGTATTGTATGCATTTCTATAAATATGTCAATTATAGTGATCCTATATGATTCTGCTATATTGACACACTTTTATTGATGTGTACTTTTCTCATGTACCCTTGGACATTTGTTCAATTATGGTATTCAAACAGGACTATCCTGTAAGTGGAATAACCCCCAGTGATGATGATAATCCTTTATAAATATTTTAATAAACTACACTAAACAGTAAACTGACCTCCACTTTCTCCTAGGATAAGGACCCAAGTGCAAGTGTAAAGTCTGTTCAGTGCCCTCAGTATATTATTTTATGTGTTTGTTTTTACATACTAACATACTATAATCCCAGCAGAGTAGGCCTAAAGGATTATCGAGTCTGCACAAAAATCAGCACCCGGTCAAGACACCATTGCTGTCCCCCTTGTCTCCCCCATAAATCCCCATGATCCCATCCCCCATCAGAGTTACACCTCCAGATTTGGCATTCCTCAGCTTCACCTTACCCATATACCTGTCCCAGCCTCTCTTGAATCCCTCCACTGTATCAACAGCCACTAGTTCCACAGGCAGTGTATTCCATGGGTCCACCACCCTCTCGGTAAAGTAGCATCTCCTAGTCTCCCCCCTGAGCTTCCTGCCAATCAGCCTCATGGAATGCCCCCTTGTGACCCCTTCTTCCTTCAGCTGGAACACCTTATTTGGGCTGACCCTGTTAACTCCCTTTAGATATTTAAAGACCTCAATAATTACCCCCCTGTCCTCCCTCCTCTCCTCCAGGGAGTACATGCTCAGCTCTTCAAGTCTTTCCTCATAGGATCTTTCCCCCAGGCCCTGTATCATCCTGGTTGCCCTCCTCTAGACCCTCTCCAGTAGTGCAATGTCCTTCTTCAAGTACGGGCACCAAAACTGCATGCGGTACTCAAGGTGCGGTCTAACCAGGCAGTTATACAGAGGGAGAAGTACCTCCTGTCTCCTTATGGTTATTCCTCTGGAAATGCACCTGAGCATTTTATTTGCTTTAGCCGCAGTCCTCCTACACTACTCAGAGTTATTCTTTTTATCATCCACTACCACCCCAAGATCCTTCCCCCCCCCGAAACCTGCAGTTTCTCCCCACCCAAAAAGTACTCATGATCACGGTTCCTAAGCCCCAAGTGGAGAACATTGCACTTTTTAGTATTAAACCTCAGTTTCCAAGTGCGTGGCCACCTCTCCAGAGTTTCCAGGTCCCCCTGTAGGGCTCTTCCACCCTCCTCCCCGTCCACCACCACTTCCAACTTTGAGTCATCTCACTCCTGATACCATCCTTGATGTCCAAGATGTATGCATTAAACAGGTGTGGGCCCAACGCCGACCCTTGTGGGACCCCACTAATGACCCTCCTAGGAGATGATACCTCTCCCCAACAACCACCACTCTCTGAAACCACTCAGTTAGCCAGTTTCCTAT
This sequence comes from Neoceratodus forsteri, assembly GCA_016271365.2. Taxonomy (NCBI): domain Eukaryota; kingdom Metazoa; phylum Chordata; order Ceratodontiformes; family Ceratodontidae; genus Neoceratodus; species Neoceratodus forsteri. The sequence continues at coordinate 834,885,822 of CM028130.1, read as the reverse complement.
CCATCTCACCATCCTTTTCCCCAACCCTATTCCCCCCAGCTTGTCCAGCAATCCTGAGTGCTGCACCGAGTCAAAAGCCTTCCTGAAGTCCAGAAAGAGGACATACACTGGCCTTCCCATGTCCAGTGTCTTTGTCGCCCAATCGTAGAACTACACAAGATAAATCTGACATGATTTGCCCTGAATGAAGCCATGCTGGTGGTCAACCAGATTGCCCCATGTCTCCAGGAACACCTCTAGCCTCTCTTTCAAGATGGCCTTCATCATCTTGCCCACCTCTGACGTCAGGCTGACAGGCCTGTAGTTACCTGGCTCTTCCAGTGAGTTGCTTTTGTGGATAGGAATGACATGAGCCATCATCCAATCCTTAGGCACCCAACCCATCTGAAGGAAGGAGTTAAAAAGGTCTGCCAAAAGTGCAGCAAGGATATCTGCCATCTTCTTCAGCACCCTGGGATGAAGGCCATCTGGATCCTGCACCTTATCCATTCTCAAGGACTTCAGGGCCTCTCTCACCCCTTACCAACAGGAATTTCAGCATCAGAGGGCCCCCACTCTTCCTCATTCCTATTCCACCTCTCCCCATGTGTTGTTGACCCTCCATCATCTCTTGTGAAGACTGAGGCAAAGTATTTGTTTAATCAATCAATCAATCAATCAATCAATCAATCTTTATTTTATCAGGTGAAACACCATTGATCACTGTCATTTACAAGATGGACCTGGGCAATTACACATGGTCAGTACAACTGTATAAAAGGGGTACACAAAATGATAACATATCACCAGTAAGGTGAGGGAACAGTACACTTGTCAACAATTAACACAAAATGTACAATATAAACAGCATAGTAATTATCACAAAAATAAATAGGTAGTATATACAGGGAAAAATAGGGGGAGAGGAAAGGGAGGAAGGGGAGATGATGCACACAGAGGAAGGAGTGTTGACGGAGGACCAGAGGGAGAGGATAAGAAGCAGGAAACATGTACAACATCAGGTAAAACAATTACAAGCCTCATTGAAGGATTGTGCACATAACGTTTTGAATGAGGTAAGTTTAATTGGAATTGCCAGTTTCAAGGTTTTTTGAAGCTTATTACAAAGCAGGGGAAGTGCATAACTGATTGAGGCTCTACTAAAGCACTATTAGACCTTGGGGATAAATAGTGGAATGTAGGAATAACTTCTCAGGGCATAACTACCTATGGTACAGAATGGTAAGCAATCAAAAATATACTGTGGTAGCTTCTTAATGATTGCTCTGTAGGTCCAAGTGGCATCATTAATTTGCCTTCTAAACTTAAGGGAAGACCACCCTACCAGGGAGTAGAGTGAACAATGGTGTGTGGTATAGGCTGCTCCCAATATAAATAGTAGGGCACTGTGATAGAGGATATCAAGCTTAGCTAGTGCAGTAGAAGGACCTTGATCATATAGGAAGTCGGCATAGTCTAACAGGGCTTGGAATGTAGTCTGGATCAACCTCTTTTTGGCATCCTGAGTAAGAAGATGTTTGATCCTAAAAACAGGCCCAGTCTCTGTTTGAGCTTTTTTGAGAGCTCATCAATATGCTCAGAAAAGGAAAGTCTATTGTCAGTCTACACCCCCAGGTACTTAAATTTAACTACATAGTCCAAGGTTTCCCCAAGAAGCGTGGTAATTAATGGCAATGTGCCTGGTGAAGAGGGATTGGGGCATTGATAGAAACATAGAAACATAGAAGTTGACGGCAGATAAGGACCTCAAGGCCCATCCAGTCTGCCCATTTCTTTTTCTACCTTATAAATGTGCCATCGGCCTTTGCTCTGTCAGTGACCTATCTATTCATAGTCATTTGTATTGCTCCCTTATGCCTATCCCATGCCTGTTTGAAGCCCTGCACTGTATTCATAGCCACCACTTCTTGTGGTAAGCCATTCCATGCATCTACCACCCTTTCTGTGAAAAATTTCCTCACATTCCCCTTAATCGGCCTCCCTCTAATCTCATGCTGTGTCCTCTTGTCCTGCTATTTTTCTTATATTTAAACATGTTAGACTCTTTTCACCTTGTTTATGCCCCTAAGGTGTTTAAATGTCTCGATCATATCACCTCTCTCCTCCTTTGCTCAAGGGTATACATATTGAGCTCCGTTAATCTGTCTCATATGTCTTCTGATGCAGTCCCTGCACCATTTTGGTTGCCCTCTCTGGACTGCCTCAATTTGGTTAATGTCCTTGTGAAGGTGTGGCTCCAATACTGCACGAGTACTCCAGATGGGGCCTAACCAATGTCTTGTACAGAGGTATTTTACCTCCTCTTACGACTTGTGATACCCTACTAATACACCCTAACACCCCCTAGCCTTACCTACTGCTTTAGAGGTCTGCTTGGATGATTTTAGGTCATCAATGATGATGATGCCCAAGTCTCTTTCTTCCTTTGTGACTGCTAGCAACTCCCCTCCCAGCCTATAAGTGGCTTCAGGGTTTCTCTTCCCTATGTGCATGATTTTGCACTTCTTTGCATTAAATCCCAGTTGCCACTCTTCTGACCATTCTGCTAGTTTATCCAGATCTCTTCTCATTCTGCCCACCCCATCTGGATCATCTACTCTGTTGCAGATCATGGTGTCATCTGCAAACAGACAAGCTTTACCCTCTAGTCCATCTGCGAGGTCACTAATGAAGATGTTGAATAGGACTGGCCCCAGGACTGATCCCTGAGGTACCCCACTTGTGACTTGTATCTCTTCTGACTGTATACCATTTACCACCACTCTCTGTTTTCTGCCAGTCAACCAGTTTGCCACCCAGTTGACCAACTTCTGACCCACCCGAGCCTACCTAGCTTATTTATCAATCTTCTATGTGGAACAGTGTCAAAAGCTTTGCTGAAGTCAAGGTAGGCGACATCAACTGCTCCCCTTGGTCCACCACTCTGGTTACCCAGTCAAAGAAATCTATGAGATTAGTTTGACAGGACCTTCCTTTGTAAACCCATGCTGTCTTGGATCCTGTGCCCCTATGGATTCCAGGTGTTGCACTATCCTTTCCTTAAAGTGCCTCCATAATCTTGCCCACTACTGAGGTAAGACTGACGGTCTGTGGTTGCCCGCCTCCTCCCTGCTACCACTCTTGTGGAGTGGGATCACATGAGCCCTTCTCCAGTCTTCTGGGACCTCTCCTGTGCTCAGAGACTCACTAAACAATTCTGCTAATGGCTCTGCTAGTTCCTCCTTTAGCTCCTTAAGTACCCTGGGATGTATGCCATCAGGTCCCATTGCCTTATCCACCCTGAGCTTAGCAAGCTCTTGTAGGACCCTTTCTTTTATGAAGGGTAGTAGTGCTCACCTCCCTCCCCTGTGTCCATGATGCTGAGCTGTGGGCCTGCCCTACCTTCTCTTCAGTAAATACTGAGCAAAAGTATCTATTTAGGATAGATGCCTTTACAGGGTCCTCCTCCTCACATGCTCCCTTTTCTCCATTAAGCTTACAATACCCCTCTGGACTTTCTCCTTTCACTAATGTATCTATAGAAAGTCTTGTCACCTTCTTTTACTGTTCGTGCTAGTGTTTCCTCAGTTTGGGACTTTGCCTGCCTTACTGCCTTACCTGCTTCCCTTAGGGCAGTTTGGTATGCCTCCCTATCTTCATCCCGCTGTGTTCCTTTATATTTTCTGAAGGCCAGACTTTTGGCTCTGACCTTTTCTGCTACTGTATTTGAGAACCAAAGTGGTTTCCTTCTTCTTTGCACTTCCTTTTCTGTCTAACACAATGGGATTTTGCTTCAAGTATTGTATCCTTAATGCTTGCCCACTTTGCCTGTACCTCCTCACCTGTGTTTCTTTTGCCAAGGCTAGCTTAACTCTGTTGGCCATCTTATCAAAGTCAGCTCCTTTGAAGTCCCATATTTTTGCTTTGGAATGGGATGATTTAGATGTAGTAGCCAAATTGAACCATACCATGTGATGGTCACTGGCCCCAGGTGACCTTCTACCTGGAGATCTGTGATCCTTCTTTGTTAGTCAGTACTAGATCTAGGATAGCCCTGTCTCTTGTGGGTTGCTGTACCAGTTGTTTGAGGCCCTCCCCTGCAGGAATCCACTATGAGTCTAGTTCTGGCAGATGTTCCTGCTGGTATTGACCAATCTGTATCTGGCATGTTGAAGTCTCCCATTATCAGAACCTCCCTTTAGCTGTCATGTTTTGTATATCTTCTAACAGTAATGTGTCTATGTCCTCCCTCTGGTCTGGGGCCTGTAGACAACCCCAGTTCTTATGGCTGTCCCATTTCCTGTTTCAGGGTGATCCACAGTTCTTCTGGCTCCTTATGTGTATTCTGAATTTCTGTAGCTTTGATATTTTCATTAACATACAGGGCCACTCTCCCCCCTTTTTGCACCTCGGTCTCTTCTGAACAATACATAGCCAGGTACTGAAGTCTCCCAAGTGTGGTTACTGGTAAACCACATCTCACTAATGCTACTATGTCCAGTTTAGCCTCTGACATTATTGCCTGCAGGTCTGGGATCTTATTTCCCAGGCTGTGAGCATTTATGACATGATTTTCCATTGGCCAGATTTTGGTGTGTTAGTTGTTGGGTGAAGTTTGGCATTACCCCTGTGCATCGTATGAGGAGACAAACCTTTTTTCTTACCTGGTGATGCAAATGAACGGCAAACACGCTGAATTCCTGTTTGACCACTAGCTGAGGGGGGAGGGGTGTTCTTCCCATTTGACGTATGGTACATGGTGAGAGATGCATAGCCTTAGTTTTATTTGCATTTAAAAGTAGTTTTAGGTTCAACAGGTTTAATTGTAGGTGGTTAAAGTCTGATTGAAGGTCCACACAGGCGCTCTCTGGGGTAGGCCTGTTGATGTACAGGACCGTGTCGTCTGCAAAGAGGTGGATGTTGGATGATTTGATTCCAGAGTCGATGTTGTAGATATACAACGCAAATAGCAGAGGTCCCAAAATTGAACCCTGACGCACGCCTCTAAGTAATAATTTAATTGGGGAAAGATCTCCCTTGGCTTTCACCTGTTGGACTCGGCCAGTAAGGTAACTGGAAAACCATTTCAGAGATAAGGAATCCAGACCAATGTTCCAAAGGATGACTAGAAGCAGGCTGTGGTCCAGTGTCGAAAGCCATGCTTAGATCAAGAAAAGTGGCACACACATAGTTCTTTGCTTCCAGCTAGTGCAGAGATCATGCTATGTCGAGATCTGAATCCTGATTGAACAGGATTAAGCAGATTCGAGGAGTCCAGATAGTTCCTCAGTTGGGTATTAACTATTTTCTCTAATAATGTAGAAAGGATAGGAAGCAGGGATATTGGCCTATAATTATTTAGATCGCTCAGGTTACTGGATTTGAACAGAGGGATGCTCACTGGCCTCCTTGGCCCACCCACTCCCTGACCTCAGTCTGCTAATCTTCCACTTCACTTTCCTCCTTTCCCTGATATATCTAAAGAACCCTTTTTCCCCTTTTCTGATCCCCTCTGCCAACCTCTGCTCCATCCTCGCCTTGGCCGATCTCCCCACCCTGGTTACCTTGTTGTATGTCCTATCGTACTCCCCCCCCCATCTGCGTCCCTTCGTGAGTGCTTATATTTCCTATAAGCCGCTAATTTCTCTCTCACCACCTCCTGGACCTCCCTGGTCCACCAGCTCAGTTTCTGGCCGTACCAAAGTTGTGCCGGACCTTCGTGGAGGCCTTGGTGGCTTCCAGGAGCCCTCTTTTAATAATTTCCCACCTGCTCTCTGTGCCCATGTCTTGTCTGATCCCCTCCAAATGCCTCTTGAGAATCCCTGCCATATCCTCAAAGTCCACTCCCCTGAAGTCAACCACTACCGTTTTAGTGTGATTCCCTCCCCCCAGAGCCAAGGAAAACCAAACTGGCGTGGTCAATCCACGCCAATGGGCCCTGTACAACTAGGTTCCCAACTAGGTCACAATCTGACAAGACCACATCCAGGATGCTACCATCCCCCATTGGGTCAGCCACCAGCTGAGACAGGAATGCATCCTGGAAGACGTTCAGCAAGTGCTGCTCCCTAGTTGATGACGATGCCATAGTGCTCCAATCAACCCCTACCTTGTTAAGGTCACTCAGCACCACAGTTCTACCCTCACCCTAACCACAATGTAGGTGGTCTATATATCACCCCCAGGTTGACCCTCTTTCCCCCAGGCATCTGCAAGGTAACTCATAATGCCTCTATGTTTCCCTCCGTCCCCTCCACCCTGCATATATCAATGCCATTCTTAATTATGAGTGCCACCCCACATCCCCTGCCCACAGCCCTGTCCTCCCTAAACACAGTGTAACCAATCAGGTTCAGGTCCCAACTGACGAGGAGTGGCCTAAGTTTCAGTGACTGCTGCCACATCCACACCCCCTTTAGTTAGCATTGCCTGAAGCTCTGGCATCTTATTTCCCATGCTCCTGGCATTAATCAGGACCGCCCTCCATCCCCGCCCCTTGCTTTTGCCCATTCCTCAACCTGAGATCTCCCAGTTAACTGCAAGCTCCCACTCCCTCACGCACTGTCGGGTGCCCCAGTTGAGCACCCCTTCCCCCCTGCTGGGGGGAGAAGGCCAAGTCCTCTCTTGATGTGCCTGCCTGCGGCAGCCTCAAGCCCCAGCCCTCCCCTCTTCACATATTTAAAGCCCCCCCAGCTTCAATTAATTTGGTCAGTTTTAATTTCAACCCCCCCTCCAAATTTAAGTGTAGCCTGTCCCTAGCATACAGCACCTTGTCCTCCCAAGTTGCACCCCAGTCCCCCACCAACCCATACCCCCTAACTAGACACCATGCTCTGAAACATTCATTAACCTCCATGATTTTCTGCTTCTTTCCCATGCTGGCTGTAGGCACAGGAAGGATCTATGAGAAAGAGACTGTGCACCCCACAGCATGACACACTATGGCTAGCTCCTGAAACCTTGCCTGTATCTCCTCCATGCTATTTCCCTCTATGTCATTTGTGCCTAAATGCACCAATATGTTAGCAGATCCTCCACAGTCCTTCACCAAAGCATAGACTAGGTGCTTGGCCTTGTGCACAGTCTAGCCAGATATGCTCTTAACCTTGACAGGACAGCCTTGCCCCTCACTCCTCCCCTCCCACTTAATGCCCCTGATTATGGAGTCCCCCAGCAGAAGCACTTTAACCTCCTCCTCCTTACTCTTGAGCCAAACTCCCTCCTCTGCCACACCACCCTCCCTCCCATTGCCTCTCAGTTTTCTCTGACCGCACCATCAATTAGATTGCCGATATTTTCCTTTACCCCCCCATCCAACTATCTCCCCTGTCCCACCATTCCTCTCCTAGCTCCCTCCCTCTTCCCCCCCAGCTTACCCCTCTGGTCTGACCCAGAAGCACTCATGTTAAACTCCTCCCCATCCAGGCACTCTACCCTCACCGCCGGGCCCCCCAACTCCCCTTCACTGCCACACATCACCAACCTGGACTGTCCCAGCAGCACTCCCATCTGCCCCTTCCCCATCAAGGCCCTTGACCCTCTCCCCCTTGGACCCAGTGCCCTCCCCAAGTCCACTGCTCCCCTCACTTACTTTAGTAATAATAATCTCACCTCCCACCCCATTGTCTTCAATCAACCCCCCCCATCTCCACCCTTCCACCCCTCCTCCCATGGTTCTTGGACCGCTCTTTTGCCTTACAAATAGTATCTCCTGCCTCCACTATCACCCCCGAACTTGCCCTCCCTCCTCCCTCCCTACCACCCCTGCCCACATACACTGCTGCCCCTTCCTTCCATTCACCCTAGAGTCTGACTGTACTTCTCTCTCTGTTGAGGCATAGCGCCTTGCTTGAGGGCCCATACCCTGCTCATATGTCAACAGAGTCCTCCCCCAAGCACATGACTTGTCACCATGAGGTGCCTGTGTAACTCACCCTAGAGTCTGATTCTACTTCTCTCTCTTATAGATAGATATCTTAGATAGTCTTATTTTCTCCATATTGGGGGTCCCTTGTTAAAGCTGCTATTTCCCTGCCCAACATACATTTTTTTTTAGCTTTTCTGTGTTTACCCCTTCCAGCTTCACATTCTTCCCTTCTGTCTCCGGTGACAACCCAGTCCATGAATGTGTTAACCTACCAACTATTCTGCTACTGTCTTACTCCATGACTTCTCCACCATGGCCGAACTCTGGGAGGGGACCACCCTGCCCCTGAAGAGTCCAGGATCTGGTTTCATAGCTGGTTCCATGCCCCATGGTGTGGAGCATGAGTGTAATGTACCATCCACTGTCATATAGATGGAAACTGGGATTTTCTCTTGATTTGTGCTTGCTGCCACCTACCACCCACTAGAGGGCATCCTAACCTATGGCTATGGCCTTGGATGCTACAGCAATCATACTGGGGGGAGCAACCTCTCAGGCTCACCATAGAAGTCACTGCTGAGCTGAACTGGCACTCCTGTCCTCCCTGGTTGGGAAGTGCTGTTAGCCATAGCACTAGTTCCCAGACCCAACCACCCATGCAAGTGGCCGGTTTCGCTCCAAACCCAGGTCACCAACATGACAGCCACATATGAGAGCCAACCTATATTTAATTTTTATGTTGGCGTGCTTGTGCAGCCAACATCTTGTGGCAGTGGAGATTTGTAGACGCGGTCGCTGTTGGGTGAATGAAGGGCACGCATCAGTAGGTGCGTCCCACATTCCCCAATCAGCCAGCAGCAGGGGCCAACACCCTGCCTGGCTAATGAGGCGCTGACTTCTGAGAAAAGGTCCACTGCAATGAGAGCAAAGCTCTCATGCAGCGTGACCACAGCAAGCCTCCCCTACATGCAGGCAACATGGCGGCAGTGACTGCCACTGTTGCCTGTCAACCCCTCTTCCTTTATTGTGTGCCGACGGGGGTGCCCAATCCCCATCACCATCGACATGTAACATCCCCCCTTTTTTGATTGCCGAGGGGGTGCCCAATCCCCCTTGGCATCATGTGCCCCAATAGTTTCTCTTTGCCGACGGGGTGCCCAATCTCCGTTGGCATGTATTCCTTCCTCCCTTAAATTTTGCTGACAGAGGGCCCACTCCCCATCAGCATAATGTGGTCCCCCTTCCGTTTTTTGATTGCTGAGGGGGTGCCCAATCCCCCTCAGCTCCTGCAGCTGCCCCCCCTTTCCTTGTTTGCTGATGGGGGTGCCCAATCCCCCATCGGCTAAAGCACCCACACATACTCAGGTGGCATGCTTGGAGCCCACCCCAGCATGCCAAAGCACCTATTAAAAATGAAAACCGTCCCCTGATGTCTTTCATTTATTTTTTTCCCTGTAAAGAAGAAAACAGTCCCTCAGTGGTCTCCATGGCCCCCCTCCCACAACCCACACCCACCCACTGTGCACCTTGCCTCCCCACACCCCCCAGCCCACACTTACCTCCGGAGTCCGGAGCGACAATCTTTGGTGGACCGGGAACACGTCTGCACTCTTCAAAGCTGACCGCGAACTGAGGAAATGCCGGTAAGCTGTATAATGGAATGAATAGGGTTTTTCCAACTTTAATGCATATCTCGGGCATTTTTTGGAATTTTGGCACCAAATTTTTAACATGGGGTTTTTGGGACCCCTCCTCATGAATTCTATCACTGTCATGGCATTAATCTGCCTCGAAAGGTAATTTTGCAGTTACTGCGCAGAATCACCTTTCAGGACCGATTAATGAAATGATAGTGCCAGTGTTCATGAGGTGGCCTCTCAAAAAGCCTATGTTGCAAATTTTGGTGGAAAAAATCCAAAAAAATGACTGTTTTATGAAAGTGCATTGGGCAGTTGCTATGCAGGCTCATAACTTCGCAAATTCACAATATTTTCATGCCAGATTTTCAACATTGTCATTTTTGTACACCTCCTTGTGAACAGTATAGCTGTCATTTTCCACATCCTGCCCGAAATGTGTTTCCGCACTTCTAGCGCACAATAGCACGGTCACTGTAAGAAATCAGTGTTTGGGCCAGATTATGAAAATGACAGTGACACAGTTCATGAGCAGAGGTCCTAAAATGCCTATTTTGAAAATTTGGCGACGATACTCCATAAAATGACTGTGTTACAAGCATGTGTTGGCAGATTGCACACACGCTCTTAATGTCATGCATTTATAATATTTCCACTCTGGATTTTCACCATTGGCATTTTTCCACACCTCTTGATGAACTGTCATTTCACATATCCTGCCCAAAATGTGTTTTCGCACTTCCGGTGCAGAATTGCACCGTCGCTGTGTGAAATCACTTTTTGGGACAGCAGAGGTGCTAAAATGCCTGTGCTGAAAAATTTGGTGCTGAACGCCCATAAAATGACTGTGTTACAAGCGTGCATTGTACATTTCCCATGCACCCTTGTAACTTCGCAAATTTGCTATATTTACATGCCACATTTTCAACACTGGCATTTTTTACACCTCCTTATGAACTGTACAGCTGTCATTTTTCACATCCTACCCAAAATGTTTTCCCGCACGCACTGCATTACCAAAGCCAATGTCAGCGTAACAACATTCGGCATTGACAAATGCTTGTTTATTTATTATCAGTTCCAGACCCCAGTGACATCAGTTGAGCAGAAGCCTTGTATGGAATACTTCTCTCTAGGCTTTCAATCAACTGATAGCACTGGGTTCCGAAACGTAAAAATATTTGGCGGAAAAAAGAAAACATTAACAAGGAACCCTAAAATAAGGAGAAAATGAGACTATTTCAAAACAAATACATAAAAACAATACACCAAGGGTATTACACAGGCATCGCAAATGCCTACATTTCTAATTATATTACAGAGACTGTACACCTCTTGAAATTAATACTAACATTAAAATGTAGTCAGCTATATTTTTTTTATACCTGGAGAATTTTTTCTTTTCCCCTTTTCTGTTGAGAAGATATTCTGCCCAACAGTGCCAGGTGTGAAGAACTGTACTCTGTCTGGAGGCTGACATGCAGTATCTAGTTCTAGTCCCCCTTCATAGTGCATCCACATTGTGACCTCACTGATTAGGATATTGTGAATGACCAAGTGGAACCACTCACCTTCTGACAGATTGGTCACTTGTGATGTCAAAATGTGTGAGGTCACAATGCTGATAAAGTGTGAAGGAGGAATAAAACTAGGTATGTCTGCTTATAGGTAGAAGCTGTTCTATAAATCATTCATCACGGACAATTATCTGATAAAAATACGCAGGAAAAAATACTTCACAAGTAAGAAGTAACTACTGACTACTTTTAAAAATAATAATTGTTTTATTTTTCTTTGTTTTTTCAGTCAAGGTTGTTTCCTCCTTGGCCAAGAGGCAGGGCTCCCTTCAACCTTGTTCCCTATTTCCCAACATCTCCAACCTTCCCAGGACTTACCATCTCAGTCAGTGAAACCCCCACAGATTCCCCCCATGGCATGGTCAGGAGGGGGCCCCCCCCCCAAATAACTCACCCAGTGTTTGGCTCACAGGGTTTCTCATGGCAGAGCAGGTGGGGGTCAGCAAGGAGGATGTCATATGCACCTATCTCACCATTTTTCCTCCAGTAATGCCCCAATACTTTCTGGGGCATGTACACAGACAAGCATGCACGTGAAGGCATGAGTTTGCATCGTGAAAGTCCCACAGATCCCTCCCTTCCTGTGCTGCCCTTAGACTCACATGGCCACCAGGCTTCCACTTGGTGGCAGTCATTCAGTGGGAACGAAATGCCTCCCTCCCAAGGAGAGGAGAGCAAACCATCAGATGCTCAGTTCCCCTCCCAATCTGGCCTCAGCAACCTGAGATGTTTCCTAATGGGGTGGTGGGTGGTAGTGCTATCATCACATCACTGGGACAGCAATAAATAACATTTTCTGTTTTTGGAGCTGCTAGCTCATTAAAAATTCATGTTCCCTTTAAAATAATGTTAGGGTAGTTAGCATACTTGAGCGAAGCACAAAAAGTCAGGAACTCCAAAGTTAAGAGTTTTTGAGTTGAGAACCTTAATTGCACATTGCCTTTTAGGTCACAACCCCCTTCCTTCACCTGAACAATCAAGATAGACAGTATGATTGGAGGAAATGGACACAGCCATGTGTTCATTAAAGCAGCAAGTTGGAATTAGATCTCATAACTGATATTTTATGTCTATATAGATACATATATATGTGTATATATATATATATATATATATATATATATATATATATATATATATATGTGTGACGTGCACAGCAAAGTAGTCACAGCTAATCAAATTTATGAAATACATTTCGCTGAATACGTATAAGCCCTCTAGCCCCTTTGGAGGGGACCGACATAATGAGTACAACCTTGTGTGGTCCTCTGGCTTCCAAAGAATGAAGAATGGCTCTTAATGGGCCAGTCTCAAGATTGCCCTCCCCCTTCAGAGGGCACTGCCAACTGGTGACTGAAATCCGATGTTATGATTGTCTTTGAATAATGCTCAATGTCTGCTATCTATACTTTGTGTATGTAATTTTTGTAACATTCTTTTATACTCTTCACTACTCATTAGAATGGTCTTGGGTTGCATATGAAAAAGGGCCATTAGCTCATATGCTTACCCAGTAAACAAAAGATAAATAAATAAATCCTTCACCTATGGCTGGAACCCCTCTGGTACCAGCTGTGGAGACCTCACCCCAGAGCTCCGCCTGAAAATGTGCTACAACCCTGTTAACCCAACTGTACAATACTGCACAACTACCATGCCACCAGTCTACAAGACTAACAGGCTACCATCATGCCTACATGACTGTGACAAGCCCTGCCTATCTAGCCATCTATTACTGAAACCCCACTGGAAAAGATGAGAAACCAGAAAACCCAGTGGAAAAAAAAGGTAAATTTCCTTTCTGACTCATAACGTTATTCCCACATAGTGGGACAGTGGGTTCCCCACCACAAGGTTTCCCACCCCTGCTTTTTTGAGGAGTGGGATTGGAACGGTATATGCCAAAAGACTGGGGCAAAAGAAGGCAGAACCTTTGCTTCACCCACTTAAATAAACAAAGACCCTCTTTTCAGCAGGTAACAGCTCCTGCCACTGGTGGGAACCCTACCTACCTGCCTGACCCTGTCCCTACTGGGCAAAAACGATTCCCTCCCCCTGTCTGTTCAGGTGTCGTTCGGGGTTGTGCCTGCAGACAAACACCTCATGCTGCTATTCATTGCAGGCTTGTCTTTTAGGTCACAAGCCCCTTCCTTCACCTGAACAATGAGATAGACAATGTGCTTTGAAGAAATGGCCACAACCCTGTGTTTATTAAACAGTCAATTAGAATTTCAATTGGTAGCTGATAATTTATGTCTATAAATATATATCAATCAATCTGGCATGATGTGTGCAGGGTATACCATTACATGGATGGCACAATTAGGGTTCCACAGGAGTGACAGGGCTGTGCTGGATTTTGCAGCACCCAACACTCATGGCGTTTTCGCTGTTGACACTGTTCTCCTCCGGTCCAGTCATGCCCGGACCCGAAGGAGATTACATTTAGTGATGTGGGTATGAGGGGTGAAGCCCCCTGCAAAAAACAACTCTTGTCCCCTGTTGTCTGTTGTCACCTTAGCTGGGTTCGGGTGGAATGTGGGGTTTTGCTCATTGTGGGTGACATGTTTCTGGCACTCCAACTTATGACGACCAGATTCATATCGCAAAGCAGTGGGTGAACTTGTGTGCATCAAGATAGTTGCAGATAATCAAATTTTCAAAATATATTTCAATGAACACGTATAAGCCCACCCTCCCTTCGGAGGGAAGTGACATAATGAGTACAAACTCGTGTGGCCCTCTGCCCTCCAAGGCATGAGGGATGGCTGTTAATGATACATCCTCGAGAGTGACCTCCCCCATCAAAGGGTACCATCAACTGGTGACCAAAGTCCAACAGTTATCCTTCCCTATGGCTGGCAGCCCTCTGATACCAGCCACCAAGGCCTCACCTCTCCCCATCCTCAGGGCACTGCCTGAAAATGTGGGACTACCATGTTAACCCTTCCTGTATAATACTGTACAACTACTATGTCATCACACAATGAGCCCCTCCTTTCAGCAGGTAACAGCTTCCGCCCCCTGAGAAACTTTACCTACCTGCCTGACTCTGCCCCTATTGGTCGGAAATTACCCCTCCCCCTGTTTGCTCAAGTGTTGTCCAGGAGCGTGCCCATAGAAAAAAACCCACCTGCTGCTATTCATTGATGGCTCTATTATTTTCTGATAAACCCTGTAGACAGAGTTGCTTTACCATACTTTTTGTTTCCCAGTTAAGTGCCACACCCAGTTACGCTGGTTACAGAGAAAAGCTGCACACAGTTGGACACATCACTGCCAACGTTATTCTGATTTGGGATGGCTCAGACTAAATGATAGAGGACATATGTACCTTGTTAGCTTTATGTATCAGTGTGATAGAGGTAGAGCACCAAGTTATATTTTAGATAAATGAAAACAGAGACAGGTTAAAGAAAGTTTATGGTCCTCACCGGGGATAGAATACATCTTACCACCTTACAAAGCTAACAGGGAGATCTGCATTTTATAATACAGGTCCAAAAGCCTAGAATGCCATTCCATGTAACTTGAGGACACTAGACAGAACAGTTAGTCTGAAAAAGATAAAAACGAGAGCTTTGGAGTTGGGGAAGAAACCCCTTTCATGCTGTCCCAGATATGATAAGAGTTAAATCTTCTTGTTAACTTGTACTATGTAGTTGGCTTAGACTAAATTTTAGAATTTTTACTATATGCTAGAATTTAGAGTAGCAAGTCCTTTTGTATTTGTGAGCAGAGCACTTTGAAGGTGAACAAAACATTTTACATGCTTGTTACAAATTAATATTATGAGTGAATGTTATTGATGATTGCTATATACAGTGTATAGTGGAGTGTTGTTCTGTATAGAATTCCACCCCTTTCAAAATGCTGCTCTACCATAGTTCCAATGTCATGGAATGCTGTTCTACCCTATTGTGGTTGAACAGCCTTCTAGAACCTCTAGAGACTGCATGAGTCAGTTTCATTTTGAAAGCAAAAGAACTCACAAAACACATTTTTCACACAATACTATACACTATAAAAAATACAGGATGATCAACTCTATGCACAACCAGTGTGTTCTGCCACCTTGGAATTCTGATTCCCATGGATCTCTTAAGCTTCGTTGTCGAGATCAGAGGGAATCCGAATCCCTCTGTGGCAGAACACACTGGTTCTGCATAGTTGCCCATCCAGTATTCTCTATATTCATGCTGTTTGAAATGTACATGATGTACTTTTTTTAAGCAATTTAAGTCTCTTTCTGTTTTTTTGTAACTTTTTTTTAACAAGGATCCTATTGGAAATGAGTGCCACTTAGTTGGGAAATCCTTATTCATATGAAAATTATGCATATGTTATAGTGCTACTACTACTACTACTAACAGCTGCAGTTAAGGCAATCAACCTGAATCCTGTCTTTGGATTTCCTGACTTTTTTCACTTTGCCTGCAAACCTTACTGTTACCTATTAAAGTAGTTTTTTGTAATAAATTCCCATACATTTTAACAAATTTCCCCCAGTCAATGGGAAAAGCTAACAAAATGTTCAACAGTGTCGCAAATGCAGTTTTTAGTGTTGCAAATGACCCCTGTAGTGTTGCAAATCCACCATTTTGTTTTCAGTTACTGGTCACAGAAATGCTGGGCATTTAAATTTGGGACCCTCTAGAGACACAATTATTTTTGTGTTCTCCTAGTCGGGCCCTGAGGATGCTAGCCATGTCTTTTTTTGCGGGGTTAAACACCCCAGAAATATGTTTTTGAAATTTTTGGAAAAAGCAGTGTCGTACATTCAACACTTTCGTGATTTTTTTTTGCGAAAGTGTCGTGATTTGCGACACTACTTTGTGACACTATGCCCAAAAGAATAGGACATCTTTGCCACCCTACTGCAAAAGAACATTTTGGTCTTTTGGGCTGAAATTTGGAGGGAAGAAAGCCAATATCCCACAGAAGTGCCTTTTGGTGTTTTGGTGACAAAATATTACAGGGTTGCAAAGTTACGGTACTCCGAAGTTGATGATGTTCCCACAGGCTAACATTACGGTGATTACGGTGTCCCTGCGCCTTTTGGGGCCCGTGTCTTGGAAACTCTTCGAGATACAGACTTTTCATCAAAAAAATGCTTAGCCCCTTGTTAGGGTTCCAACCCCCCCTTGCACCCAACCCCCACCCTGCCCCCACCAACAGGCATCGGGGTGTGCGTTGGAGTTGTTGGTCCTAACTCTCACCCCATTCTCCTATACTGCACCACCTCAGCTTGTTTACACATGGGATGGCATGAGAGTTAGGACTGATGACCCCAACTCACACCCCAATGTCTGTTGGTGGGTGCAGGGTGGGGTGCAAGGGGGATGGGAACCCCAACATTGAATTTCCTTGCTTTTGCCACTTTGGAGCAACCCTAACTGATACATTAAACAGAGTTTTTGCCATGAAAAATATATATATATATATATATATATATATATATATATATAAAGACAAAGAACCCTATGCAAACACCGAGGCAAGGGTTACCCCAAAGGGCATTTGGCTGGGAAGCCAAGTTTCAAGAAAATACAAAATCACATATGCCCCACAAATGCAAAGCATCAGGGCTGCATATGCAAATCACCACAGAATGTTGTGCTGGTCCAACTTTAAGCAGAATTGCATGGTGCCGAAAGGCCTCTCACACAGATTGCAAAGGGTGCTAACAGAAGACATAGACACGTGTTTCGTCCTACCAGGACTCATCAGTATGCCTCGTCTGTTTGACACCCCCAGTGGAATGGACCAGCTACCCCTAAGGCAGTGTGCCTGGGATATATTGTGGTGAACCCATTAAAATAAAAAAACATTTAAAAGACAAAGAACCCCTGTGCGCAAACACCGAGGCAAGGGTTACCCCAAAGGGCATTTGGCTGGGAAGCCAAGTTTCAAGAAAATACAAAATCACATATGCCCCCAAAATGCAAAGCATCATGGGCTGCATATGCAAATCACCACAGAATGTTGTGCTGGTCCAACTTTAAGCAGAATTGCATGGTGCCGAAAGGCCTCTCACACAGATTGCAAAGGGTGCTAACAGAAGACATAGACACGTGTTTCGTCCTACCAGGACTCATCAGTATGCCTCGTCTGTTTGACACCCCCAGTGGAATGGACCAGCTACCCCTAAGGCAGTGTGCCTGGGATATATTGTGGTGAACCCATTAAAAAAAAAACATTTAAAAGACAAAGAACCCCAAAGTAAACACCGAGGCAAGGGTTACCCAAAGGGCATTTGGCTGGGAAGCCAAGTTTCAAGAAAATACAAAATCACATATGCCCCAAAATGCAAAGCATCATGGGCTGCATATGCAAATCCCACAGAATGTTGTGCTGGTCCAACTTTAAGCAGAATTGCATGGTGCCGAAGGCCTCTCACACAGATTGCAAAGGGTGCTAACAGAAGACATAGACACGTGTTTCGTCCTACCAGGACTCATCAGTATGCCTCGTCTGTTTGACACCCCCAGTGGAATGGACCATATATATATATATATATACACACACATATATATATATATATATATATATACAGTATATATACATTCCAAGTGGTACCCCCTTGCAGCTGTTCCTTCTCCTGGTGACTATCCTGGGACAAAAACACTATGATTCTACTAACGCCACTTGCCACACTGACTATCCTGTCCTACAGAGTAAAAAGTCATTACAGTGGGAGACTAGCATCGGAGTGCCCCCACAAGCTCACCCTTTACTACAACCGTCTTGGTCCACCACTATCGCAGGGATCTCATTCCTGACCTTATGGCTATTCCCCAGTCTAAGCATGGCAATTAGAACTCCAGCTATTAACTGCAACTCACTAGATCACCAGAAGTCTAAAGTAAAGTTCATCTTCCCAAAAATAAGCATGAAACTCATTTTAATACTACTGTTGATGTCTGGAAACATCCACCCCAACCCAGGTTCACTGGCTTCATCAGCCCAGACCCCAGCTAATAATGGACAACTAAGGATTGTTGCAATGAATATATGCAGCCTCCTAGCCAAACTGACACAGCTTGAGGCTTGGGTGACACTTACCCAGCCTGACATCATTGTGTTAACAGAGACGTGGCTCACAATGCGCACACCCGACTCGGCAGTCTCCATATCTGACTACAACCTGCGTAGGCTGGACCACACAGGGAAAAAAGGAGGTGGTTGTTTAATCTATACCCACAACAATCTGCAATGCCTCAGAGTCCAATTGTCAGCCACTAATATTGAGTGTGAATGCCTAGCTATAAAAATCCTGATAGGTAAAGGTCTGATTGTTATGGCTGTATACATCCAACCAGGGTGACAGCAAGTGGGGCTAGAAGCCTTTGCTAACCTCTACACCCAGGCCAGCCAGAATAAAGAAACAATTGTACTTGGAGACTTTAACTCCAACTGGCTTGCCAGCTCCAGCTCCACACACAGAGATCTGGTATCAGGGCTATATCTAACACAGATGGTCAAGAGCTGCACCCGCACAAATTACTGCACAGGCTCTGGCACACTGATTGACTGGGTGCTGATAATGCATCCGGAGCGGCTAAAGAATGTCAAGGTGCTCCCTGACACCCTCAGCAACTACTCACCTGTCCAATGTGAGTGGATGACTAAACAGACTAAGTCTCCCCCTAGAATGGCGAGGAACCAAGTCAGAAAAAAATCCACAATGTATGGCTTTTGGAATTACCTCAAAGGGCTAGATTGGAGCTTCCTTGACTCATGCCCCTCTGTTGACACAGCCCTGGAGCTCTTCCTCAACCACTTTAATGTGGCAGTGGATAAATTCACCGTTTCAAAAGAAACTGATTAAAGGCTGCAGCATGGACTGGGCTACCCCACAAATCCTAAGCCTGATGCAACAGCGTGATCTACTTTGGCACCGGGCTAGAGCAACTGGGATTGCTACAGATATCCAAAGCTACAAAGCAGCCTGAAACAGGTGCACTTGGGCTGTCTGACAGGCTAAGGCTACTTACCACAAAAACCTTCAATCTCAATGCTGGGGTGACGGCAAGAAATTCTGGGCATCTATAAAAAACTTCATCGGAAGCGGCGACAGATCCCCCTATTCCATGCTTCTCCACAACGATGAAGTAATACTTGATACAGGTATTATGGCTAATATTTTCAACAAGGCATTTATGGATTACAGTGCCATCCTTCCCCCAAAACCAGCTACGTACCCAGATGGAAAAGCAACCTCTAACCACTCGTCCTCTTCCTCCAATACCAGGATCTCCCCAGCCTTTTACTTCAGAATGGTAACCATCAATGAAACAAAAAAATACCTTACCAGAGTCCTTAGCAAAATTAGGATGGGTGGTGATGTTATAGACATGAAACTGATCTCTATGGCCCTTCCCGAGGTCATCTGACCCATCAAAAAGCTACTCAACCTGTCACTCTGACTGGCTGCCTTCCCCTCCTCATGGAAAACCTCCCTGGTCACACCTGTGCACAAAGGGGGTGCCCTGTCACTAGTCTCCAATTATAGGCCTATCTCAATTCTCTCACCACTCACAAAAGCTCTGGAGAGAATCCTAACTGACCAACTCATGGACCATCTGCACAAATACAATGTCCTCTCCCACCAACAGCACAGCTTTCACAGGCTGTACAGTATTAATACCGCCCTTATTAATTTCACTGGATACATACATGAGGCACTCAACTGGGGTCAGCTGTTTGGGGCAATCTTTATAGACCTAACCAAAGACTTTGACATCATGGACCACCAGCTGCTGCTTCACAGGTAAAGAGGCCTAGGACTGTCCTGACTCAGTCCAATGGTTCTCCAGCTATTTAGCTGGGCAATCTCAAAAAGTTCGAGTTAACAGTGCTATCTCCAACACCTGTGAGGTGTCACTAGGTGTACCCCAGGGGTCTATACTGGGCCCTCTCCTCTTCAGCATCTTCGTGAATCACCTCCCTGATGCCTGCCCCATGTCTGAGATCCTGCTATATGCAGATGACACACTGCTATTCTCATGAACTCCTGCCAGAAAGCACTGACTAAGGAGTTGCAGACCAACTTTAACCTACTACAGGAATGGTTCAAGGATAGCATGCTGGTGCTCAATAGTAAAAAAAACTAAGGCAATGCTGTTTGCCGGAAGACAAAAGAAGAGGTCCACCGCACCTCTCTCAATTACCTGCAGCTCTCACTCCACCCTCTAGCAGGTAACTTCCTTCCGGTATCTTGGTCTCACCATAGATGAGTCTCTATCGCTCGACGAACATATACGCAACATTACCATGGCAGTCAATAGGAAACTAGGGGCTCTGTACAGGCACTGGTTCTGTCTTACTCCCGAGGCCAGGACACAGGAATTCAGAGGTACAATCCTTCCAATCCTGGACTATGGGAATGTAGTCTGTGGGGCCGCCATTGAAACTAGCCTACTCAAAGTGCACGCCTCCTTAAATAAATCCTGTAGGTTTGCTTTAGGGGCAGATCGCCTATTGCATACATGTAAACTATACATATGGACTGAATGGCTCCCACTTATGGACCACATTAAGCTCCATGCCTGCATCTTGGGACAGAAGGCCCTACTCAGACTAGCACCTCCATCTGTACAAGCCTTATTCCATACTGCTCCAGCTGAACATGCCACAAGAAGTCTTACCAAACATGCATTAGCTGTTCCATTCAGAAGGACTGCCTTGGGGAGACGAGCCTTTGCCATCAGGGCCCCTGCTTGGATAAATGAGCTACCAACCACCACCACAGTTTTACCCAACTCGGGCCTTTCAAGTCCAAGCTACGGAAGTCTATCCACCTTCCTGTATGTTGCTATTGCCACTCTTAACCCATGAGCCAGCATGCCTCTGTTCACCAAAGCCATGCTCCTAAAGCCATGCTCCTGTACACTGCCACAGCCACTCTTAGGTTAGCAGGTACCAGAACCCTAAGCTTGCCAAGGTTCTTCTTTTACTTCTACAATTTGATGCAAAACTCCCTGTTCACCACCTACCCATGTCTGTCCACCTGCCTATTCACATTTCTCCTTTCACAGTCTTCCTGGCAAACCTTCACCCGCTGACCTCCTTACACCACCCACCTCTGAGCCTACCATCATCCCCCTCCTCTGATTCCTTTTCTCCTACCTAATCCTGATTGGTTCCTTCTACCCTTTCTGACTACTATGCCTAGGCTGACTCCTCTGGCTATATCCTAGTAACCTTTGGGTATCAGTTTTGATGAACAGCTCCATCTTCTGTTTCCTCCTAATACAAGATCCTGCCTAGCTTCCACCTCTGATTATTTCTCAAACTAGCACCTAACTCTGACTTAAGCACTTAATTGTATGGCATGATGTGTGAACACAACCCCATTGACTATGTACCCTGTTCTGGTTATGTGTTGTTACTTGCCTAATTTATCTTATATTGTTATGCTATTGCCAATGTTTACTGATTTCTCCTGTTCACATTTTTCCTACTATTAGATGTTCTTGACAATGCCTATTAAGCTGCTCCTGACTCCAAACTTATGTACCCTCCCCTTCCCTTGTGACAATGATCCTTTGTAAATGAGCTTTTAGCTCAAAGGTTATAAATTCTTATTACTAAATAAATAATATATATATATATATATATATATATATGAATGGGATACATGATGGGCAGGAGTGTGATAGGGATAATATTTTCAATCCTGCAGAGTGAGCTCTGGATACTCACAAGTGCCAAAGGTCACAATGCAAGAGTGAAAATATTTTCCATAGCACACGACTGCACATCATGTGTCCAATTTATACAATAGGGGTTTCCAGAACTTTTTGTGTTTCATTTTATTTTATTTTGTGGAATAAACAATGAAGACACAGGACTAAAAAGAAACTTCTGCTAAAACGAGCTGAAACTCTAATTTGCTATTTGGGATGAAGCAGGCTGTATTCATTGGTAGTCGAGGTATTCATGGATGTGAAA
The DNA here is from genome assembly GCA_016271365.2 of Neoceratodus forsteri. Taxonomy (NCBI): domain Eukaryota; kingdom Metazoa; phylum Chordata; order Ceratodontiformes; family Ceratodontidae; genus Neoceratodus; species Neoceratodus forsteri. The sequence continues at coordinate 834,863,806 of CM028130.1, read as the reverse complement.
GGCTTTGCTCTTTTTTGACTTCTTGCCAGTATGAAACTGGTTGCTGTTAGCTTGCTTTGGTTCTCTGCAGGAACACAATGTGCTTTTCTAGGGCTAGCAGGTGAGTTGCATGTGGAACTGATATACTGATTAGTTTCCTAGGCTACTAAGGGTTTGGTGGAGTTCCTTCCTGATTGCTGTGTTAGGGAAATCTGCCTAGAGTGATGATATATACTTCAGCAGAGTCCTGCCGAGTTTTCTGATTGGTCAGGATGTAATTAAGAGATCAGGATAGTGATTGTTTTAGGCAGGGTTTCAGCCTGATATCAGCACAGTGATAATATCAGCCCATGAGGTAAGCACAGTATGCATAAATGTAAAATATTATCACACTGTTATAATATTTCTGTTAAAAAAATCACAGTGTGATTTTCTACCAGCATTTACATCACTGTGTGTAAGATACATGAATTTATCCACCTTTCATTTGTCTCACCCCATTGTATAAATATACATACATATATATATATATATACAGTATATATATATATATATATATATATATATATATATATATATATATATATGACAAGCATCAGGAAGAGCAGAATTTTGAATTTTTTTTGTATTTACTCTTTGAATCTCATGACACGTAAGGTCATCAGCAAGCAGTATTATACCTTCATATTTTTAGCTGAGTGAAGGACTTAAATTGGCAGTGCAACAAAGGGAACCAATTGGGATCACATTATGATCCTGTTGCCTCCATTGCTTCCTGCTGTATCACACTATTTTTAGAATTTTTAGAGACATTTCACTTAAATTTATACAGGAAAATGAATACTTACTCCATGTAGAGTTCTAACCATTGATTCCCAGACATCCTGCATATTTATGGATGTTACATGCAGTATAGCTTTCAGTTAGAAGGACACAAGACTTGCCCAGATGTTGTGGGGTCAAAGGTCAGCACCATCTTTATCACATGTTAAAGAAGAATTTTGAAATCTTGATGTAGCTAACTTGTGTATTCTCTAAGAATACTGTGATCCAGCAGATGGCAACAAAGGGGCCAGATCATATGATTCCAGAAGACCCAAATTCACTGCATTGCTGCTTTAAATGTTATGCATCCATTGAGTTAGCTGGACATATCAGGTTGGATTTTCAAAGGCGCTCTGTACATGTTTTACAATTTGCTGCACAATTTTATCACAACTGTGGTACTTGCAGCAAAAGGTTAGCCCTCAGAAAACATTTATAGACTTCTTTCTTGTTGCAAGTGTCCCAAGTTGCACTCAGAAAATGATGCATGTGTCAAAGGGCTGATGCATGTGCCTTTTTTTTTTAACCATAAAGCAAATAAACTGTCATATATGTGCCAAAATGTTTGAAAATTGCAATCCAACATTTTGTCATGTTTATTCTGACACAGGCACAGCCCAACATCATAAACTGCACCTGCATCAAGGCACTTGAAAATGTAGCCCCTTATCCACCTTTTCTAGTACAGCTCAGGTACTTGTCTGTGTAAGTTTCAGACAGCACAGAAAAAAATATTTTGGCATTAAACTGAAGAACAAAAATATTTAAAGCATTCAGACTTGGAATACTGTGCCCTTCTTTTTGTCAGTTGTTAATCTCCAAATAGCAAATGCATATGACATGACATGACATGACATGATCTCATCTCATATCATATGGATGAGGGAGCTGGTCCAGGACAGGTGAGTCAGAATGGGTAGCATCAGGGATGTGGAGGGAAGATGGGGGGCAGTCAAGGGGGCCATTTTTGGGACAACAAAGTGTTGCAAGAGAACAGTAATCAAAAGAAACAGGAACAAGAGACCAGTATGGTTCTTTGGAAAGGTCAAGGAAGCAGTAAGAGCCAAAATGAAGGCCTTCACCAGCTACAAGGAAAAACAAGGGAAGGAAGAATAGGGACAGTCCCAAATAAGGAGGGAAACCAAAAGGGTGGTAAGAAAAGCAAAGGCAGACACTGAGCTATGTATTGTGAAGGGGGTCAAGGAAGGGGGAAAACAATTCTTTAGATATATTAGGGAAAAAAGAAAGAAGGGAAGAGGAATTATTAGGCTAACAGAGGGAAACAGGATAAGTGAGGAGGAGGATGAGCAGAAAGCAACCATCCTTAATGACTGTTTTTCTTTGTATTCACAAGGGAAGACAGAGGGCCTCTGCCAGAGAGTGGCCTTCAGGCAACTGTAAGGAGAGTTCCCTGAGATGAGGCAGTAAGTGTTTACCAGTGAAGGGTTTGGAAAGGGCTAGCAGCCCTAGAGACAGGTAACGTCCTGGGGCCAGATGAGATGCATCCAAGAATGCTCAAGGAGCAACCAAGTAACTACAGACCTATCAGTCATACCTCTATTGTTGGCAAACTGATGGAGGTACTAGTCAAAGAGGACCTTGTGAACTACCTAGACAGCAATGGGCTCCAAGACAGTAAACAGCATGGGATCATGGTAGGGAGATATTGTCAGACAAATCTAACAATATTCTCTGACATGTCCCAAGGCAGCATGGATTCACAGGGGGAAGTCATATCAAATAAATCCTACAGAGTACTTTGTCTGGGTGACCGGGGAATTGGATCCATGTGGAGAGGTGGATGTAGTCTGCCTAGATTTCAGTTAGGCGTTCAACACCATTCGTCATAAGAGACTAGTAAGCAAGCTGGGTAGCTTAGGAGTGAGTCCAAAGGTGGTAAACTGGGTAAGAAAATGGTTAAGGGATAGGCAGCACCAAACTCTGCAATAGGGTGGACACTCCGGGGGTGTGGAAAGGATAAGCAGCAACCTGAGAAAACTTGAGGAGTGGTCAAGGGTATGGTAGCTGAGTTTTAATTTAAAAAAAGTGCAAAATGATGCTCTTGGGGCACAGAAACCCAGGGACAAAGCACAAAGTGGGTGGGGGTGGTACTGATGACCACCAAGCAGAAAAGTGACCTGGGGTGATCATATCAGATGACCTAAAGGTGGTCATGCAGCATGACAAGGCAGTTGGGAGTACTTGTGGGATGCTGGGGTGTATAGGGAGTGGTATCACCAGCACAAAGAGGGAGATCTTGTTGCATCTGTATAGATCAGTGGTAAAAACTTACCTAGAGTACTGTGTTGAGTTTTGGAGATCACATTTCAGAAAGGACATAGACAGAGTGGAAGTAGTACAGAGGAGGGCAACTAAAATGGCAAAGGGTCTGCATCAGAAGACTTATGAGGAGAGATTAAAGGACCTCAATATATACACCTTAGAAGGTAGAGACTTTTAAAATGACCTCTGGCACTAGACAGAGACTCTCCAGACTTCCCTTGCTCCCATCCTTCCGGTAGCCCATGACAATGGGGACCATGATTGAGCACTTTCAAAAAGGGTGACTTAATCGTGACACCTGTCCACAGGGCTACAGAGCAGGAAGGGTGACCGGATGGGGGGGGTCCATGAATATAGCGACAGGATGTTGCTAAATGTACATGCGTGCAAGGGGGGAGTGAGCATGCTGTGTGATGGGCAGAAGGAGAGGGAGGGTTTGTGAGGCATAGTGTGGTGGTGGGCTGCCGAGCTGGCCCTGTGGTGTGGTGGGTGGCAGGATAGGGTTGTGAGGGTGCCGGGTTCGGTTCCGGGTGCACGTTCGTTTTGTTGTGCCCAGCCTTTTTTTTTTTTTCAGCATTTGCACCCCCCCGACATGCACCCCCTCTGCTGGAGAATCCTTAGTAGGGGTGCAGGTGGCGGCCCCCATGGGGTGGGGACACAGCTCTGCATTAAAAAAGTCTCTGACACTCTTTGCTGTTTACCAGGAGTGTACAACACTGAAACTGGTTCTACGTGATAACAGAGAATGCCTAAAGGCCGTTATCAAGAAGTCTAGAGTGTCGAAATTTTTTTTTAGCACTCTGTCACCCAAAATGGACAGCAAAAGGGTGCCAGGGACTTAAGTTTTTAATGTTTTATGGAGGAGCTGTGCCCTCTGCACCCCTCTACTGAAGGATTCTCAACTGCAGGGTGGTGAATATCGGGGGTGGGGTGAAAACATTAAAAAAAATAAAAGGTTCAGGATGGGCACAACAAAATGCACCAGCACCCAGACCTGAACCCAGTACCCTGGCAACCCACCCACCATGCCACAGGGTCGGCTCAGCAACCCATCACAGCATAAATCCTCACATCCCCTCCCACCCCTTACTGTGTGTGCTCACTCACCCCTGCACACGTACGTATAGCTACATACTGTTTCTATATTCACCAACCCCCCCATACAGCCACCCTACCCTACCATAGCCCTCAAGGGATGTGCTGGGGAGTGGGTCACCATTATTGTTGATGCCCTTTCTCCAGCACCCTAATCATGTGATACCCCGAAACTGATTTTTGGTGATGTACACTCGCCCTAACGGCAATCGCCTTTCCGCGATCTCTGTTATCACATGGTTACAACTTAATCTCCTTAGTTCAAAACTATTGCTAAATGCAAATAAGACCAAGGTAAGGTACTTCACTCCCTCCTTATCTACATCTCCTTTGTCAATGCAGGACAATATACCTATACTAACATTGCTAGGAGATTCACTGGAGGTCATACAAAAATTTAAAATTTAAGTATTTCAGGATGTGGTTAGACAATTATCTTTCCTTTAACGTCCACACTGAAACACTAATGAAAAAAACTGAGAGTTAGATTAGGATTTTTCTTTAGAAATAAATCCCTGTTTCCTACAGAAGTCAGGAAATGGTTAGTCCAAGCCACCTTTCTGCCTTTACCAGATTATGCAGACATTCCGCACTCCAACAGCCCAGCATCTTGCCTTCACAAACTGGACATACTTTACCATTGGGCTCTACGTTTTATCTTAAATGCCCCTTCAAGAACACGTCATTGCTCACAATATTCATCGGTGGGATGGATATCACTTGCCACCAGAAGGAGGATGAATAGCTGTACCTGGGTGTACAAAACCATGCTGAATAAACTCCCCTCCTATATTTCCTCCCTATTTCACTGATCCCTTAGTTGCTACTTACTTAGAAAAAATTCCATAACCTTACTAGACATTCTCAAATTTCACACCCATTTTGTAAAAACCACAATCAGTTATGCTTTATCTTCTGCTTGGAATAAACTCCATAACATCCTTAGGTTCTCCAACTATGTCTCTCTGAATGTCGTCAGATCCCTTATAAGCAATTCCATTAAGGAGGATTGGCACTATTACGCTAACTAGCCAGGCCCCTGGATTCTTTTGTCCCCCAATTACGACTGTGTCTAAGCACTGTACCAGCTATGGTGGGAAACTCTGTATCCATTACTGTGCACTTATTCTACCCCATCTCCATTCTTTATCCAGATTGGATACCCTCTTTAATGCCTTCTGTCACTTTGCTTTGGATGCCCCACCTCTCACCCACCATTGTAACCTCTACCACTCACTGGCTTTCCCCTCTTTAGAAAATTATCAACTCCTCCATTGTGCAAAATTTGTGTCTAAATTTTGGTTTGGCACTCTTTCCCCCATCTTACGTTTTCGCTTCCCATCCTCCCTCTTCCTGCCCATGCTTTTAGGTCCTTTGACTCCTGTTTAATGATATTCTCTTGACAATTGACCTCTGCAGTTCACAGAGCTTTCTTGCATCGTTTCCCTAAACTTTGGATGCTCTCCCCCTACAGATTTGCCACTCATCCTCCCCCTTCTCCATCTCTATGGCCCTTCATAACTTCCTATCAGTCAACTGTACCAGTGACTAATTCCATACGTCCCTCAGACCAGTCCCTAGCCCTTCCTCCCCTTCTCTCTTTTCTTCCAATCCTGTCTTTTCTTCCCTTGTACTGTTCCCAACTGCCCCTGCTGCTCCTCTTCATTTCCCTAAAAGATCAACTTTACCCTGCCTCTTCCCACTCCCCCTCATCCATCCCCTTACTCTCTGTCCTCCTGCAAGCTGTTGCCACATCCCCTTAGACAAAGCATGTACTCCAACAATTGCACTTATATGCTCACTGATGTTTACCGAATTGCACTTGTTATGTACATAAATCTTTTTCTTATGTATTATAACATTTCTGTGCATCCTGTACAAGCTTTAACTGTATTATCAAATCATATGTTGGTTGGAATGTACATTTGTTTCCCCCTACACCCTTTCCCCCAGGATGCACTGTGAGACGAGCAACTTGTTCAGCGTACCCATCCTCGTGAAACATTCCAATAAATAAATAAATAAATAAATAAATAATACCTCATGGTGGTAAACAAGGTACAAGAGGGAAGTATTTTTCAGAAAAAAAGGTGCTCAAGGACAAGGAGGCATGAAAAGAAGCTGGAGGTGGTAGATGGGAAGCACTTCTTCACAGAAAGAGTGGTGAATTCCTGGAACAGTCTTCCATCAGAGATGTTCAGGACAAAATCAGTGGTAGGGTTCAAGAATACATGTAATAGGCATAAGGGGATCTTAGGAAAAGGGAAGGGGTGAATGGGCAGGAGATCAAGTGGGATCTGCGGTGATACTATAGGCATGGAAAAATTGCCAGACTAGATGGGCTAAACGGTCCTCATCTGCCAGCAAAGTCTATGTTTCTATGTTTGACTAAGTAATAAGGGTAGTGGATAAGGGCCATGCTGTGCATTTACTGTACTTCAATTTCAGCAAGGCTTTTGACTCGGTGCCTCACAGAAGGTTGCTGAAGAAGCTAGTGGATGTGGGCACAGTGAAGGAAAAAGATGGATGGGTGAGAAACTGGTTGGAAGAGAGACAGCAGAGTTTTGTGGTTAATGGATTCAAGAGAGGGATTTCACCAGCGGGGTGACACAAGGATCGATTCTGGGTCCAGTACTTTTTAATATGTTCATCAGTGACATGGGAGAAGGAACCGAGGGCAAGATGTGTCTGTCTGCAGACAACACTAAGCTCTGTGGCAGGGTAGACAGAGAGGAGGGGGTTAAGGAGATGCAGAGAGACTTGCAAAGGCTACAGAGTTGGTCAAATGTTTGGCAGTTGAAATCCATTGCCAAAATGTGAAAGGTGCTACACATAGGGAGCAAGAATCCTAGGACAGAGTACTGGTTTGGGAGGGGGGGTAAAGCTGTGCATGACTTCTGAGGAAGAATACCTAGGGGTCATCATCAGTGACTCCCCAAAACAATCAAACCAGAGTAACAAAGCCTACAATAAGGCAAACTGGATGCGGATGTGTACAGGAAGGGGTACTGACAGCCAAAAGGAGGTATTACTACCTCTGCATAGATCACTGGTGAGACTCCACCTGCAGTACTGTGCCCAGCTCAGGAGTCCTCACCTAAGGAAAGATAAGGACAGGCTGCAGACAGTGCAACATACAGTAACCACTGCGGCACCCCCGTGACTGGGGAAAGCGCTCACTCCACTGGCTCACATAGCCCAGCGGTCAGGCGGTGATTTCAAGGCCGGCGACCAAGCCACCCAGCCCAGATTTGACTCCCTCCAAGCGTCACCCCTGTACCTGGGAAGCGCCGCCTCCACCGGCTCACATAGCTTCAGCGGTCAAGGCGATTTCAAGGCTCGAAACCAAGCCGCCAAGCCTGGATTCAACTCTGTCTGCGGCACCCCTGCCTGGGTAAAGCGCCCGCCTCCACCGACTCACACAGCCCAGTGGTTGGGTGGTGATTTCAAAGCCACGACCAAGCCGTAGCCAGTTCGACTCCTCAAGCAGCACCCCCATGACTGGGGAAAGCGCTTGTTCCACCGGCTCACATAGCCCAGCAGTCAGGCGGCAATTTCAAGGCCAGCGACCAAGCCGCTCAGCCCGGATTCGACTCCTTCCAAGCAGCACCCCCCTGCCTGGGTAAAGTGCTGGCTCCACCGGCCCACATAGCCCAGTGGTCGGGCAGCGATTTCAAGGCCACTGACCAAGCTGCCCAGCCTGGATTTGACTCCTTCCAAGCGGCACCCCCGTGACTGGGAAAAGCGCTCGCTCCACCGACTCACATAGCCCAGCGGTCAGGCGGCAATTTCAAGGCCGCTGACCAAGCCACCCAGCCCAGATTCAACTCCCTCCAAGTGGCACCCCTGTGACTGGGGAAAGCGCTCGCTCCACCAGCTCACATAGCCCAGCGGTCGGGCAGCGATTTCAAGGCCGCCGACCAAGCCACCCAGCCCAGATTCGACTCCCTTCAAGCGGCACCCCCGTGACTGGGGAAAGCGCTCGCTCCACCAGCTCACATAGCCCAGTGGTTGGGCAGCGATTTCAAGGCCGCCGACCTAGCTGCCCAGCCCGGATTTGACTCCCTCCAAGGTACGGCACCTCCACCAGCCTATCGGAAGCCGAACGCCTTTTTGCTGAGCGGCCCCGATTGGTCAGGAGCTGAGGTCTTGCAATTTGAACTTTTCTCTGAGAAAAGGACTTTGCTTTCCCCTCTGGGTTAAAATTAGAACATTTTTACCAGTCCAGACTTCTTGTTTAAAGTGTAATTGTGGTAGAAAATGCAGTTATTGTGAAACAAGCTACTGTTAGCATGTGATTACAGCCCAGTTAAGTTAAATTAGACTGTTAAACTGCCCCCTTTATGGCGCCCACTCTAAATATTCCCTTTGTCTTGTTAATTTGCTGCCCTGTGCTACGTGACCTTGCTGTACCCTAGCTGCCTTTAAAAACTTGCTTTTTTCTCCTTTTCCCTCAGTGGCACCCCCGTGACTGGGGAAAGTGTTCACTCCACCGGCTCACATAGCCCAGCGGTCGGGCGGCGATTTCAAGGCCGCCAACCAATCCGCCCAGCCCGTATTCGAACTCCCTCCAAGGTACGGCACCTCCACCAGCCTATCGGAAGCCGAGCACCTTTTCGCTGAGTGGCCCTGATCGGTCAGGAGCCGAGGTTTTGCAATTCAAACTTTCTTCTGAGAAAAGGACTTTGCTTTCCCCTCTGGGTTAAAATTGGAACATTTTTACCAGTCCAGGCTTCTTGTTTAAAGTGTAACTGTGGTAGAAAATGCAGTTATTGTGAAACAAGCTACTGTTAGCAAGCGATTACAGCCCAGTTAAGTTAAATTAGACTGTTAAACTGCCCCCGCCTTTGTGGCACCCACCAGCCTATCGGAAGCCGAGCGCCTTTTCGCTGAGCAGCCCCGATTGGTCAGGAGCCGAGGTCTTGCACTTCGAACTTTTCTCTGAGAAAAGGACTTTGCTTTCTTCTCTGGGTTATTCTCCCACCCCCCCCCATCCAGGCCCCCATTAAATACACTTTAGCCCCGTCTCAATTAGAATCTCTCCTCTCCCATTGGGCATTATTTGGACCTATCCCTAGGGCGCCTCCTTTCTCCCATTGGGCAATATTCGGACCTATCCCTAGGGCTACTCCCTTTGCCCTGGAAAGGCTCTCTCTTGTAGGGCATTCTTCTTGTTACCCCCTTTTTTTTTACCCAAACTATGGCTTACTACACTTTCAGCTTCCTACTGTTCTGCTGCTGTGTACCTCCTACTCTGTACACCATCGAGGAGCCAGCCTCCGAAATAATACCTGACCTACTATATCCTGCCACTCAAGACACTTGCAGTTGCACCTTACCTTACCCAGCACCCCCTGTCTTCTTGCCAATGTCCTCAAACCCGCTGCTCCCATTGCCATTCACGGATTCTGCACTCCCCTTACTATACATGCAGAACCATGTCTCACTAAAGCCCTCTGGCTCTCCAGATCCTAACAAACGTTGCTTAAGGAATAAAGAGCTTAGGTGTTTCAACTGCACACTTGAAAAATTACTCCTCCTGCTCCTACTCTGCTCAGACAATGTTGAGGTAAATCCAGGCCCTTGCTCACTGTTTAGTTCACCAGCAAAGTACGCGTGAGCCTCAGGCCTTAAATTAATGTTACTCAATATATTAAACCTTACAAAAAAAAATCGACCAATTACAAGTTTGGGCCCTTCACACAAAGCCCGATCTCATTGTCGTCATGGAATCCTGGTTAAAAAAATCAAATCTGGATCAACAAGTCTCTCTCCTGGGTTACAATCTGTATAGAGCAGATAGGGTATCCAGAGGAGGGGGAGTAGCTATGTATGTAAAAACTAAATTCTCAGTTAGTGAAATCCTTTGCAGCACTAAGCACAAGGAATATGAAACAATCTCCTTAAAATTACACCTACCATCTAAGGAATGTATTACAATCATAGGTTGTTATAGGCCACCCAATGGTGGTACAGACATCTTGGAGTCTCTGAGATCCTTAACCGCCTCTGCAAATACTGAACTTTTAATCCTTGGGGACTTTAACCTTAACTGGCTCACACACAAATCTCAAACCCCCAAATCACTCTGTGATGAACTGGGTCTTACCCAAGTAGTGATGGAGCCAACTAGGACTAATAAGGTTAGCGCTGTGAACAGCTCCATTCTTGATCTTATTCTTACTACCCACCCTAACAAACTCCTCTGTACAGCAGTATTTCACAATGACATGAGTGACCATGGAACAGTAATATGTACTAGGTCTCAAGCAAAAACACAAAATCAGACCAAGTTCATAACTAAACGGTCATTCAGGAAATTTCTACCAGCAAATTTCTGAAGCGACCTTAGTAAGATTAGGTTGGAGAGCTTATACCTCACCACAACTCCAGATGAGGCGGTCACAGTCCTAAATGAAAATCTCAACCATATAGTAAATAAACACGCACCGCTCATTAAAGTCAGGACATGGACGTTCTCTCACCCCTGGTTCTCCCCAGAGCTCAAGTCTGCCCTCTCCGAGCGTGACAAGCTATGAGCAAAGCCGAGGCATACCAAGAACCCAGTATACTGGCAGGCTTTTCGAACCTCGAAGAATACCTGTCATGCTTATCCATTCTGTCAAAGCCAGTTTCTATATGTCCACGCTAGAACAGGCCAAGGGGGATGCACAGAAAATTTGGAAGACCTTGAAGTCAATCTAAGGTAAACCGGTGGCCTCACCCTTACCTTCTAAAATCATTAAAAACAATGTGACCATTGAAGATAGTAGCCAAATCCTAGAAGTATTTAACACTCACTTTGCCACCGCTGGGCTGGCATTTGATTCATCCCCCTATGCGGCACGAGTGAATAAACAGGCTAATTCAGACCCAGACATATCAGCATCAAACTGCCCTTTTCGGCTCCGCCCTATCAGCTTTAAGAAGTGGAAGATGCCCTAATCAAGCTAGACACCAAAAAAAGTACAGGAAATGATGGTATCGATCCACTCTTCTTAAAACTCGGATCCCCCCACCTCACTGCTCCCATCCTCCACATTTTCAACCTTTCTATTTCTTCCTCTGTTGTCCCGTCATGCTGGAAACTAGCCCACATCCTTCCGCTTTTTAAATCAGGTGACCTTTGTGACCTAAATAATTACAGACCCATTTAGATCCTTCCAGTCCTCTCCAAAGTCTTTGAAAAACTGATCTATGCACAACTAAAGCAACATATGGAAACCTTCTCGCTCCTGAACCCAGTTCAATCTGGTTTCCGTTCCAGCCATAGTACTATTACTGCCCTCGCCAAAGTGACCGATGACTGGATCACTTCAATGGATTCTAAGAAGATCACGGAGGCTGTCTTCTTAGACCTAAGCAAGGCATTCTACACAGTAGACCACTCCATAATCAAATACAGCCTTGCCAATATAGGTGCTACTCCTACAACCATACAGTGGTTTAGCAGTTATCTTTCAGGGAGGACACAAAAAATCAAAGCCGATGATACATTCTCCTCCCCCCTACCAATCACTAGAGGAGTCCCAAAAGGCTCTATATTAGGTCCTATCCTTTTCTCTATATACATTAACGAACTCGACTGCCATATAACTCAGTCTAAACTCCACTTTTTTGCCAATGACACGGTTCTCTATACTTCTGAAGCATCTCTATCCAAGGTCAGGGAGACCCTTCAAGTGGACTTTGCCCAACTCAAAATTAACCTCATTAATGCCAGACTTCTTCTTAATGCTAAAAAAACCAAAGCTATGATCTTCTCTCCCAAAACGGTGCCCTCACTCACGTCCACCCTGCCGAATGAATTTCTAGTTACATCTCTAGGCGAACCCCTCAAAGTCACCCCGAAGTTCAAATATCTTGGGTTCTGGATTGACAATAAGCTCACTTTCTCAGAACATATAGATGACCTTGCCAGAAGGTTAAAAATACGCCTTGGCTTTCTGTTCCAAAACAGGACACTCTTCCCTCTAGACATTAGAACCAGGCTAGTACAAGCCACGTTCCTCCCACTACTTGACTATGGGGACATAATTTACACATCTTCTACAACTTCAAATCTAAGGAAATTAGACGTCCTTTACCACCGAGCCTTGCGTTTCATTATGAATTCCCCATTTCAGGCATATCACTTTAACTTACATTTAACAGTAGGCTGGACATCGCTCACTACCAGACGTATGCTGCACGCCGGTACCTGGACCATAAAACTCCTTCTCCACAAACTACCTAGTTACCTAGCTTCCCTTATTCAGACTGCCCACAGCATCTACTCGCTTAGGAACTTAGACTTCTTAGCATTAAAGGTCCCATATACCCGCACCAATCTGGGCAAACGTGTCTTCTCAGTCACCCTTCCCACCATCTGGAACCAGTTACAAATATCCCTAAAGCTTCCCATGCTAGTCTCGCCCAGCCTTTTCAAATTGCTATTTAATGCAAAAATAAAAGACGTGTGTAGCTGCCACTAAGACCTGAGTTGTCTTGGCCCATCTGATTACAATGGTCCTAAATATAGGGACTAGCAGACTTGTTAGGTGATTGGATGCACTGTTTCCTGTTAATTACGTTAAGCATGCACTAAGCAATTACTGTTTGTATGTAGTTTCTGCCTTGTCTGTATATATATGTACCAGGACCTCCTTGTGAATGATCTTGCTCAATGGAGTTTTTCCTGCAATAAACTTGAACTTGAAAACTTGAACCAGAATGATTCAGGACCAGAAGGGTAGATCTTATCAGGATCAGTTTAGGCACTGAACATGTACTAGGCGGAGGCCAGTTGAGAGGGGGATGTGATAGAAACCTTCAGGTTTCCGAAAGGAATGAACAAGGTAAACCATGAGGAACTATTTTGCATGCAGACCATACTGTACTACACAATCCCAAATTGTGAATGAACACTCATTCGCAATTTGGGACTGTGTAGTACTGTATTGTCTGCACAGTGGACCAATAGGTGTATAGCCCTACTGTATGCTGTCAGTTGGCGGGCAGCCGGGTGGCTTGCAGCTGGGTGCTGCCACCCACCACTGACTGGGGTGCAGGCTGGCGGGGAGCGCAGTGGGTGGGTGGGAGGGGGTACCACTGGTCCACCAGAGTGTCCGAGGACATTCCACCCATGATCGGGTGCTGGTAAGAGTTTCCACTGGACCACCTGGGATTTGGAACCTATGCCCACGATCAGGCGCTGGGGATCGGTCCACTGGCCCACCAGGGATTACTATTACACGTGCCCATGATCAGGCAATGGATAGCGGTCCACTGAACCACCAGGGATCATTTGTACATAGGCCCATGATCAGGCAAAGGATAGTGGTCGACTGGACCACCAGGGTTTCTTCAACATTTGCCCACGATTGGGCTTGGGGGGGCACGTCACCCCCTGGGCAGGGGGCTCATGGACTGCGTCCTGGGTGGTCGGGTGGCCATCCACAGCAGGCGGCTGCTGTGTTGCACCTTACAATACAGCAGCTCACCTGTGGGTGGCCTGGACTTGCTCCTGGTTTTGCTGGGCACAACTTTGCACTCCCCTGTGTGGTGTAAGGTGGGTATGTGTCAGCATATGCACCGTAAATCCCGGGCTGAATATCAGGATGTGCCGCAGATGCATGGGCACGCCCCCTGCACTTGCACCGCATACATTACTGGTGCACCCTGGTGCATTGGGGGTTGCGCAGCGCAACCTGCCCCTTTGAATATCGCACTGGGGCACATTGGTGGGTTGTGCATGGTGCAACCCTATTGCGCCATGTGCAACTCTTTTGAATATCCCACCCTATGTGTACATACAGCTCTCCAACATTTGGTTTTGGCTTTATGTTCAAGCCTTGCCATTCAGGTTCAGCTGTGAGGCCTCACCCAAATCGATACGTGTTATGTAGTACCTTCTCCCACTGGTCAGAGAAATACAATTATGATTACTGTTACAACTGTTTTCCCTGGTTATTCTGGGCTTTTCATTTGTGCTGAGCAGAAGGTAAAATTCTGCCAGTGGAATTATAATTTCGATTTGGTGGAATTTTCATGAAAACTTTGAATTCTGTCAAAACAACTTGTCCAGATTATACAACATTTGACATGTTTATAGTATTATACCACATAGACACCCCTAGATCTCTCTGTAGTTAACCTGATTCAGTTAGTGTATTAACCTTACCATCAAATTTAGTAATGTCAGCAAATTTGTTACATATATTGTATACATTATTTCCCAAATCAGAGCTATAGATACCAAACAAAATTGGTTCTAGCACAGACATCTGTGGGACACTACTTGTAATTTTTTTTTTCTAATCAGGGAGATAGCCATTGATCCAGACTTTCTGGGTGAGGTTTTCGAGCCATGATAATACTCAATTTATAATTATCTATTCCACAGCTAACCATTTTGTTCAAAAGACAATTGTGTGGCACTACCTCAAATGTCTTACTATTGTTGAAGAAAATGATGCCAGCTGAGTTTCCTTCATCAAGATCTTTGGTACATGATCTACCTGACTTGAAGCCATGTTGTAACTCATCTTTAATTCCCCTGTTTTTACATATTTCCATGATTTTACCCAATATGGAGGTTGGGTTAATTGGGCAATCATTTTTGGTGAGTGTTTATCTCCTTTTTTAAAAATCAGCACTACCTCCACTTTGTCCAGTTAATTAGTGCATCACCTAAGCATAAGTTAAAATGTATACCAGAATACATTGAAATTTCTGATGACCATTACAGTATATCAGTACATCAAGCAATATTTCATCTTGCCCTGTCACTTCGTTTGTGTTTAAAGTTTTTATGTGTTTTTTTATCTCTTCTTTTTTTATCAATTCTATGTCCTCCTGTGTGTCATATTTGCATTGGTAATTTCCTTCCTGTTGGATGACCGAACAGAGATAGCTTTTAGGTGCTTCGGCTATTTATTTTTTTATTATATCATCATGTGTTGTTAAGGGCTCTACATTACTTTCACCTTATTTTTGTAAGTAATAGAGCTGTAAAAAGCCTTTATATTCTGCATATTACCTCGTTTATTGTCACATCTTCTCCTAGCCTTCCTGATGTCCCATTTAAGCACTCTGACATATATATATTTGTGTTCCTTACCTTGACAAGGGCATGTTCTGCAAAGGTTATATGCACATTTTTTCTGCTAGTTAGTCTGGTTATTTTCTTAGTATATCAAGGCAGTGGTTTCTCATTTTCATTATAAATTCATTCGTTGGGTATGTATTATAGAGTGATAAAAGTTTGTTCCTTAATTTTTACCAACATACAGGGCCTGATTTTCAATGGTGGATGCAAACTTTGACACACCTGCATCCAAGAGGCTGTCACAATTTGCACCCTATTTTATAACAAGGATGCAAGTTGCAACATTTTCCACATTTTACGGCAGCTTGTGCCAAACCTTTGGCACAAGCCCCATAAAAGGGTTCCCTGTCAGATACAAAGATAGACCGGGAGGAGCTGGTCTAACTTTACTACGTTCCCCACAACAGACTTTCAGCATGGGGTTTGTGAGGATTTTTTGAAATTACATTAATGGCACAGTTTGCTGCAAAGTACTTCCACTTGCGGTGGCACTTATGATGGTCACTTGCAGGGCCGTAACACATTAGAATATCAGGTCCACAGTAATACTACTGTTTTTCATTTCACTCTCCTAATTCCACGCCTGTATTTCTTCTCTCATGCTATTGTAATTTCCAATGTTATAGTTGTTGAAAATTTTCCTACCTCCACTGTAGTTATAATTTCATCCTATTGTCACCTCAGTGGTAGCACAAGCACTTGTGCATACTGGTTCCCCAAGTTCAGAGTGAAAGATATCTGTGCAGTTTGTTACTACTAATTCAAGCACAGCAGCACCAGCCAGGTTGAGATTTAGTAATGCTGCAGTGTATCACAAAATGTTGCAGTATGCTGCAGGGAGCAGTGTAATTCAATGACAATTAAGTCCTTTTTATAGCTGCATAGCATCAGAGCTATGCTGAAGTATTGGTATCAGAAGAAGGGGTCTGACCAGAATTTCTAATGCAGCATAGCTGTGTTATTACGGCGGAGTGGAGTTGAAGCACAACTTCCTGCAAATCTGTCTGTGTCCTCCCCATTCACTAAACTGTGTTTCCTTTTTCTCCCCTCCCCCTCCCCCACTGCACTATTTCCATGCTCCCAACCCCCTCTTTCCTTTCTTCTGTGCCCTTGTCAGTTCTTCCCTCCATGCACTGTAACTAGAGAACATGGAGAATGTGCAAACTGATATCAGTGGCAGTGTCACCTCCAAATTTTCTCCTTGCTGGTGGTGTGTGGTGGTTATCGAGGACAAGCTGGGTGGTGCTTTTTTGCTCACTGTTTGTGTGATCATTTGGTACAATTAACTGACAGGGACAGTCATTGAGATGTAGTACACTAAAGCTGACAGTCCTATTTCCTCTGCTTTTAATCTTTCCAGTGTGTTTGGAGGTCCAGGGGAAGACAGTAGCAATTTGACAGATCTGCTGTAAAATTTGTAGTGTAAGTAACATAGCAATTTAGGGTCAGAAAATACTCTAGGTCCTTCATGTCCACCAATGCTTTATAGGCAAGGATAAATAACTTATGCTGTTCAAACATCCTAATTGATAGTGATTCCTTATCCACTCTAGTACCCAGACTAGCCTGTAATTCCTTTTGTAATGTAATTCTTCAGGACCTGAACAAACTTTGCAATTAGTTGGGCTTCATTTGTTTGTGAATGCCACTAAGCTCCCCTCCAGTGCTTTTAAAGCATATAGCAGCTGTGTTGACTCTGACCAGAGTTTGTTTTCATAGATGCCCCTTACTGCCTTAGTATTGTCCTGTATACTCCATTTTGTTTTATTGCACTGAATTATTTCTGTATTATGAAATACACTCTTATAGAAACATACAATTTGACAGCAGATAAGGACTGCATGGCCCACCTAATCTGCCCGTTTCCCTACCTAACAGATAAGCTGCAGACCCTAGTTAACCAACAGCCTACTTCCTCCTACCCCCCCCACTAAAATGCCTTATGTCTGTCCCATGCATTCTTGAATTCCCCCACTGTTTTTGACTCTATGACCTCCTCAGGAAGGCTGTTCCATGCATCTACAACCCTCTCTGTGAATTAATACTTCACGTTACCTCTGAGCCACCCCCCCTCTATCTTCAAATTATGCCCCCTTGTTCTTGCACATCTCTTTTTCTGAAAGATGCTACCCTCTTGGACTTTGTTGATTCCCTTGAGGTATTTGAAAGATGTATCTCCTTCCTTCCTTCATTCCTCCCTTCCTTCCTTCATTCCTTCCCTCCCTCCTCCTCCCTCCAGGACACAACTGGAAATGAACTTTCCAGCTCAGTGTGTGCTCTGTTGCCCCAAATTATGAACAAACCAATAAGTAATATTCCAGGTGCTCAGGATACATTCTGAACTGGGTAAAAAGTATTTAGCAATGGCATCTTTTAAATTGGAATAAACTGCAGCAGGATCAAAAATGTGATTCCTCTCATTCCTCAACCATCAACTATATATTCTTCTATACAGATATTTTGCAGCCTTGTAGATAATTTTGAAAGTTCTCACTGCATTATTCTCTCCTGTCACTTGGCTGGGTCATCTCAAAAAAGAAACTTTCTTTCAACTGGATTCTTCTGACAGAATAATGGTTAAATAAAAACCTGCATTGCTGGGTGCTGTCATACTTGTTGTTCAAAATACATTGAATGAATGTGATATGTATGGCAATTCTGTATGTTTCTGAGATCTTTTATCAGTAATGTGGTGAGGCAGATGGAGTGCTGAATTGCTGCAAATCAAATCAAGGCAGTATAATGCAGTGGTTGAAGCAATATAGTGCAGTGGTTTAGGGATCTGAGCTGCAAACCTGGAGACTGGGGTTTGAATCCTACAGCCCCCACTTACATACTGTGTGATCCTGAGCAAATCACTTTTCTTCCTTTTGCTCCCAGGTCACACCTGGAAACAAGCTTTGGCTTAGTCTGCCTTTTCTGATTAAACAATTTCCCCCTATCTAACTTTCACGTGCATGGTGAATGAACACCCTGGAGACTACTCGGTTTGTCAAATATAAAACACCTTACTCACTCACTCACATAACTGCATTAGTACAGAAGGTCTGCAGATAGCTTAGTTTATGTTTAATCCATAGTATACATAAATTATTATCAGATTCAGAACACTTTGGAAAGCTCAAATTGGTATTGTATGTGAGGAGAAAGTGAGAAAGAGAAAGACAGAAAGGTAAATGGGATTCAGAGGGAAGAAATGAGGGTGAGAGGAAAAGCTAAAAAACATATTCTGTAGCTGAGGTTTACAAACCATCTTAGTTGTGTTTTATATTATAGAGGCACAGTTGTGCCCCTATAGTTAGAGTTGAGTAGTCTGTTTATTCTGTCAGCAGCAGCCTAAGGGTTAAACCTCAAGTTGCTGATAGGGAGAACTAGTCGTAAGGTCTGGTTGTGACATCATCAGTGTCTTTTCACTGAAACTGGCTTTTCTGAACAGGGAGCGAAATCAGTGTTACAAAATAGCTCATAACTTTAAAATGAAGTAACTTAGAAACCCAATTTTTGGTACGAGATTTATCGGGGGTAGGCTGATTCTAATTCTGCAATGTAGTACTTTTGACCAGACTCCCTCTTTAATGGAAGCTCAAAACTTTGATCCTGCAGAAGCAAAAGTATTTGTTCACTAGGCTAGCACAGTATCCAGGCACCAGTGAGGGCTAGAAGAATAAAACATCCACATGAGACAGCTCACCCCCCCAACACTATGTGTTCAGCACACAAAATCAATCTTTAAACAAAAAAAAAAGGACTGTATATGGTGGTGGGAACTTCACTTGCATACTGCTTTTCCCTATTTAATGCCGACCTGGGAAGTTTTCAAGCTCCCCAAAAAGATTTAAAAGAAGAATTTATATCTCTTTTGAATTTAAAAGCATAGCCAGAACCTCACACATGCCTCTGGAAGATGTTTTCATTTCTTGACAGTCATGCATGCAACAGTAGCGTACAAGTCTTACTGATGACAGCAGGTTATAGTGAAGACTCAGCCTCCCGATCGCTGCTTGCATGCAGTAGCCTCGGACTCAGTTGCAGGCCATCCATACTTCATCTTGCTATTAGTAGGTGGTAGGTTTGTTCAAAATCACACCTGGATATTTATTTTTTTATTATTATTATTATTATATAGCAAGCAGGCTGCAGCTCTTAAGCTTTTAACGTTCAGAGACAGCAGCGCTGCATGAGCCATGATCGATCAGCTATTCTACTGTTCTGTTAAACAATGTTCCCTTTCCCATTCCCTTTCCTTTTCCCTTTCCCTTTCCTTTTCCCTGGAGGCAGTATAGCACAGTGGGTTAAGGCTCTGAGCTGCAGATCTGGAAAGCTGGATTTGAATCTCACAGCTGCTTAGGTGCATACTGTCTCACACAAAATATTAATATACAAGTTAGATAGCCTTGGAGTGGGTCCCACGGTGGTCGCCTGGATAAAAAACTGGCTGGACAACAGGACACAAAGGGTAATAGTAAATGGAGTCCACAGTGAAGAAAGGAGGATAACTAGCGGGGTACCACAGGTTTCTGTACTGAGACCAGTCCTCTTTAATGTCTTTATAAGTGACATTGGAGAGCACCTGGAAGGAAAAGAACGTCTCTTTGCAGATGACACAAAGATCTGCAACAGGGTTAATACACAAGGTGGGGTGGAAAGGATGAAAAGGGATTTGGCAAGGTTGGAGGAATGGTCAGAGATATACAGTCTTCCTGAGGAGGTTGTGGAGTCAGGAACAGTGGTAGAATTCAGGAATGCATGGGACAGACATAAGGCAATTCTAGAGGGGGTAGGAGGAAGTAAGCTGTTGATTAACTAGAATCTGCAGCTATCTATCAGGTAGGGAAATGGGCAGACTAGGTGGGCCAAGTGGTCCTTATCTGCCGTCAAATTCTATGTTTCTATGTTTCTGTATGATTCTGAGCAAGTCATTTAACTTTCTTGTGCTCCCAGGTCGCATCTGGAAACAAACTTCAGCTTAGTGTGCTACTCCTGGTTAAACAATGTTCCCTTTCCCTTCCCTTTCACTACTACAGTTCAGTCAGAGTGGGTGGGGCAGAGTGGTGGTGCACAGTAACAGTAATCAGACAGTCATGCTGTCGGCAGAGGCAGTGCCATCATTATGCTTGTTTATTAACTTTTACTTGCAGGCTCAGCCTGAAATGTATTGGGGGAACAGAAAGGATGGCACAGGCAGGGATAGAAATGTTGGGGGTGACATGTCCCCCCTATAATGACACCCCTGCTTGGTAGAGTACTGTATGTAATCCTGCAATGCAATTTGTTGCATTTCTCTCTCTCTCTCTCTAGTCCAAATGAACTTGCAGTACTTTCTAATTGTGACATGGTATATTATGCCTGCTGCCCAGTAATGGCCAACCTAAGCAGGGGGTGTTCCATCAGGATACCCAAAGAAATCACCATGCCCCAGACTTAAAGAGACCACGCTAACTCAAGAAACAATTTGGATTAAAAATAAACATTTTTTTAAACAGATGGTTTCTTATATTTCATGTTTTCTGTGTTAAGCTTCCCTGTTTCCTTTATTACAGAGATTGCTGTGTATTTGCATAGAAAGTGTTTCTTTGTCTCCACAAACATTATCTGCTCCTGCTGTGTGTTTTTATCCTGTTATGATGTTACTGTTGATAGTTGTAAAAACAATCTGGAAATCTAAATACTGGGGACAGAAGCAATATATACTAAAATGTGTCTAAAGGCAGCATTATTCCAACATTTCCCCAGATATATCTGGGGCTCGTTTAGGCTCAAGAGAATACATTTTCAAGGATTGCTGGCCTTTTATCCTTACTAGGGATCCTGTAGTAAAATCAAATTTGTGTATCAATGTGTACACCATCATCCTGTTTGTGTATCCATTCTCAGTATTTTTATACATAATCTAGCTTATTACCAACCAGCAGTTCAGCCCATTACTGTGTTAAGTGTGTGTTTATGTGTGGGTGGGGGGTCTTTAGTTGTGCACTGTGTGTTTTGCTCAAATAGAGCACGCAAATCTTATTATAAAGTCGGAAGGTAGGGAACAATGATACCCGTCAGGTAGGAAAAGCTGGTGTCCCATAATACATTTGGATGCCACGGTACACATGATTTATACAGTCCTGCACCTATGGCTACTACTGGGGTTTATGTGATAATGGCGCACACCTAAATGTGATTACCGTTATCAGTCAGAGTGCCGAAAACATTTTCGGCACTCTGACAGCCCTGGCGCCTCAGGACAATGGTGCAAGGACACTATTTTACTGCTTTCAGTGGGGGGTCTGCATCCCTCCACCCCCCCTCGCAGAGGAGGGCTTTGCCCCCACACCCCCCACTTAAGGATTCTCAACTCCAGGGGTGCATGTCGGGGGGGATGAAAGCAGGAAAAAAAAAAAGGTTTGGGCCGGGCGCAATAAAATCGTACCAGCACCTGGATCCGAACCCAGTACCTCTCCAACCGCATCCACTCACCAACCCCCGAGGCCATGATGCAGCTCGGCCAGCCACCGTAGCACCACCCCCAACAACCTCGCCACCCTTTTCCAGCCCACACTCGCTGGGCTCACTCCCACCTTGCACCCCATGCCCGTATGTATAGCGCCATCCTGTCGCCCAGTTTTCCCACAGCCTCATCCAGTTGCCCTACCCTCCCCATTGCCATGAGGGATTGCACTGGGAAGGAGTCACTATAATGGACGGCACCCTTCCTCATGCGCTCACCTCATGGGTTACCCTACTACTGATCTGTCAAACCAATGTATATCTACTGTATGATTTGTTTATTCATTTATTTATAAATTGGTGACCAGGAAAGGCACATTGATCCAAGAATCATTTCCAGGTGGTATGACCTGGGTGGAGGAGGCGGATTACAGAACGGGTAGGACAACAAACATTACAAGCTTCAAATAATGTAGTCAGACTTTGGAACTGGTCAACTCAAACTAGAAACAATGTGACCGCAACAACAATGTACAAAGTGCAAATGGGAACTCCACTAGTACAACATAAAATAATACTTAACAAAAATGGTAATAAATCCAGTAGAGCAACATGGCTAGACAATGCAGAAATGCATCAAGGAAGGAAAAGTAGAATAGCTCTAATTAGGGGAAGGTTAGTAAGGGAAGGAAATGCTGGTACTGTACTAGGTAGGGTGCCAGGGCATAAAGGGCCCTACATTCCCACAGGCAAATAAGGATATGATTACACTATTTGAAAAAAATATGGATGGATGGGGCCCTGCACTCCTATAGGTAAATAAGGATATGATTATACTATCTCAAAAAGTAAAGAAATTCTTTGTAAAAACTGTGTTAATACAACATTTAGGGTCTAGGCTAAAGTGACAACAGTAGGGAAATGTGGCTTTTTGGGTTTCTATAAGAGGGCTATGCTGACAATTTGGTCATTGTTGTCCTATAAATGGAAGTGCAGGGCCTGGAGGGCCATGCACTGCAACAGGCAAATAAGGATAAGATTATACTATCTCAAAGAGTAAGGAAATAAATTGCAAAAATCCTCATGAATGCTCTAGTTAGGGTTAAAGTGACAAAAGTAGGGAAATGTAGCATTAGTGTTTTCAACCCCAATACCCCACACCCACCCTGCACACACCAGCAGTCGTTGGGGGTGTGCCTTGGGGTCATCATCCCGAACACCCCATTCCATAAGTAAGTAAATAAGCTGAGATGGGTACAATATAGGAGAATGGGGTATGCATTAGGGCTGACAACCCCAAGGCAACCCCCCAATGCCAGTTGGTGTGTGCAGGGAGAGGGTAGGGTGTTAGGGTTTGAAACCCTAATGCTACATTTCCCTACTTTTGTCACTTTAACCCTAACTAGAGCATTAATGAAGATTTTTGCAATTTACATATGTGTGTGTGTGGTATATATATATATATATATATATATATATAGACAGATAGAAATATAGACATACAGTATATATATAATGCAATTGTAACTCAGCCTGTCACTCTTTCCGCCTGCTGCTATTCTATAGTACCTTTGTTCCCCTTCCCCTATATACATAATTGGTTTATCCTACCTGTCCTGTTCTATCTCAGTCATTTCAGCCCCCACTAACTCAGTGATATGGTATATCCCATCTGTCCCATGCTGTCTGTTCCACCTAGCTCTTAAAAGTACCCCTTCTCAGCAAGTCCATACAATCCTTTAAAAAACCTTAAAGCTACAGGAAAATTAAATTGATAGAAGTACCCCTCATTTGCATCTCCATACAATCCTGTTAAAATACCTTAAAGCTTAGGACAACTTATTTACTTGCACCTCCCAACCTGTCTTATTAACTTGTCTATTATACTACTTGTGCTTGGGTCAGTTATCTACCTTATGTTACATACTGAACCTATGATGCCTCAAATAACTTATACAACCCTGTACAAGCCCTTTTTTATTGCCAGCCCACATCCCCCTTGGGACAAGTCTTCAGCATCCCTGGCAACATCCCTTCTTCTGCCTTAAACACTTGTTGCTTGCTTATGCTAACACCCTATACCATTTATACAGTAGTCAAAAACAGCTTACTGTACCTTACTCTCATCTTGCAACCCTACTCCCTGCAAGAAGGAGATATTACTTATGAGGCACAGGCTAAAACAACTTTTTACACTTCTACTTCTTTGCTCAGGAAATATTGAAATGAACCCAGGCCCTATCTCACCCTTAAATTCACCCTCTGATTTTGCATCAGCACACAGCATAAAACTGATGCAAATTTGACATGTTAAAAACATGGGTCTCCCACACTAGCCTGACTTCTTGGTAATTACTGAGTCTCGGCTAAAGAACACTACCACTGACCAACAGATAGTGCTGCCATCCTACAATACCTTTCAGTTGGACAGACCCACCAGAGTAGGGGTTAGTTATTTAAGATAATATTAATTACCCTGCTACTGAACTTCTTGCCATAACCAAATGCAAAGAATTTGAATGCCTAGCTGTAAGACTTTCATTATCCCCTGCTGAGGCAATCAATGTGATAGGCTGCTATAGGCTCCCGTCAGTGGGGGTGTCCAAATTACTTTTAACCCTAAGAAATGTTATTGATACCAACTCCAAAGAGTCTATCATCTCTGGAGAGCTTAAGTTGGACTGGTTTATAATAATAATAATAATAAAGCTTTATTTTTATGGTGCCTTTCCAAAACCAAGGCGCCTAACAAAAAATTAAAAACATATCAAATTTCACAGCAGATTAGATAAATAAGACAGAAAAATAAATAAATCAGTCACCAAATGTTTGGTGCCAGAGATGGGTTTTCAAAGCTCATTTAAATCCCTCCACAGTCACGCACTCACGTAACTGGTGGGGTAGAGAATTCCAAAGGGATGGGGCTGCATGCATAAATGCCCAGGCCCCAGAAGATTTTAAACACACCCTTGGAATCTCCAGCAACTCCTCGTCAGCTGAGCGGAGTGATCGGCTGGGGCAGTAAGGTACCAGAAGCTCTTTCAGGTAGTTCAGGCCCTGACACTTGTAGGGCTTTATAAGTCAGAAGACCGACTTTAAAGGTAATCCGCCACTGTACCGGCAGCCAGTGCAGATTGTGTAGCACTGGAGAAATATGGCAGGACCGAGAGGTTCCCATGAAAAGCTGGGCCACTGCATTCTGCACTAGCTGCAAGTGGCGGATTTCCACCCCGGGTAGCCCTAGGTACAGGGAGTTGCAGTAATCCAAGCACGAGGACACAAAGGCATGGACCAATGTGCAAGATCGCCAGATGGAACAAGGTGCTTAATCCTGGAGATATTCCTCAGATGGTAAAAAGAGGTCTTGACAATGGCTGACACCTGCGAATGCAGCATCAGCCCTTCATCAAAAATTACCCCCAAGATTCGCACCCATTCAGAGGCCGGGAGTGATAAGCCCCCAAGAAAAAGCCCTGAGGGCAAACCTACCCCTGACCTCCCTATCCGGTACCTCGGGTCCACAACCAGCACCTCAGTCTTTTACGAGTTCAACTTCAACCAGCTCAAATCCATCCAATCCTGGATTTCTACGAGGCAGTTGTTAAAGACTGAGAGGGCTCCATCCTGGTCAGGTGCAAAAGAAAGGTAGAGCTGGGTATCATCAGCATAGCAGTGAAACCTCAGCCCATACCTTCTTACAATGTCTCCGAGGGGCAGCATATACACTGTGAACAACATGGGGACAACATCGATCCCTGAGGAACCCCACATGATGGAGGGATTGGATCCAAGGAATAAACCCCGGACACCACCCTCTGAGTTCTTCCAGTGAGGAAAGATGCAAACCACCTGAGGACTGTACCCGACAGGCCACGGAAGAACCTCAGATGACCAAGCAGAACCACATGGTCCACGGTGTCAAACGCTGATGAGAGATCTAGAAGAACCAAGATGGAATGGTTCTTCTGATCTCTAGCCATCAGGAGATCATTGAGCACCTGAACCAGCACTGTCTCAGTACTGTGCCTCTTTTGCAAACCAGACTGGTAGATGTCATGGATGGTCAAATGGTTCTCCAGTTGTACGGCCACTACCTTCCCAACCACCTTCCCTAAAAAGGGGGGTAACAGATTGGTCTGTAGTTTGCATGGCAGTTTGGGTCCAAAGAAGCTTTCTTCAGGAGGGATGTTACCACCACCTCCTTCAGGGAGCTAGGAAACTCACTTGTTTCCAAAGAGCACCAAACTATCAGTGCAAGGACCGGACCGATGGAATCAATACAACCCAAAATCATCGAAGATGGCCCTGGATCCAAACTACAGTACATAGAGCGCGTACCCTGGACAATCCTCATGACATCTATGATGGTCAGTTGAAGGTACTCCAAGAAAACTGGGGGCTAGTGGGCAAGCGCTAATCAGGAGCAATGCCCATAGGGTGTGCTGGTTGGAGGGTCATCCTGATGTCAGCCATCTTAGTCGCAAGGAATCGAGCAAGTTTATCACACTCTATTTACGAAAAAGCTTTCCAGACTTGTAGACAGGCTGGGTTGGACAGTCTGTCCACAGTTTGGAAAAGCTGAGCTGGTCAATTCTGACTGGCCGTAATCTCCCCGGACAGGAACTCTGCCTTCTTACAGGTGATTGCAGATTTAGCCAAAAAGCAAATGCCCTAAAAGAACTGTGTGATGGGTTCGGCATTGCTCAGCTCATATCTGAACCTACTAGAATCAATTAAAAAATCCCTGCTGATAGCTTTGTACTGGACTTGATATTGACTAATAGACCGCACAAAATATCATATACAGCTGTATTCCATAATGATCTTAGTGATCATAATATAGTTGTCTGTTTAAGAAGTTCTGGAAAATGTTCCCACTGCCCCAAATTCATCATCAAACACAGCTACCATAAATTTAAACTAGAAAAGCATAGTTTCTATTTAGCCCACTCAGTGGATGAGGCTGCTGACGTCTTTAACAAAACTCTATTAAACATTATAAACAAACACGCTCCATTCATAAATGTCACGTAAAAAAGCCTCTTGTCCCTGGTTTGCCTCTGAACTGAAAATAACTTTATCCCAATTGGACAAATTATGGGCCACACCTAGACATACCAAATCCCATTCAGACTGGGTGGCTTTTTGAGCCATGCATAATAGCTGTACCAAGCTAATTAGAACGGTTAAAACCCATTACTATGTGCTGCCCTTGAAGGTGCTAAAGGCAAACAATCAAATCTGTTGACAGTCATAGACTCTCCCCTTCCATACTCATAAAAATCACATCACAAGGAGTAACGATTTCTGACCATGATACCATATTGGAAAAGCTTAGCACACATTTCACGACAGCGGGTTTAGCGTTTGATTCCTCCCCAGCTGCTGGTCTAGTGAATCACACTACACCTAAGGATGCTGCTGCTGACCAGCAGGACTTAGAAACATTTAGTCTCTCTCTCTCGCTCTCTCTCTAGCAACTTTTAAGCAAGTGGAGGACCTACTGCTAGCACTGGACATGAATAAGAGTGCTGGTGCTGATGGCATTGACTGCACATTTTTAAAGTTAGGTTATTACTTGTTAACTGCTCCTATAACACACCTTTTTAATTTGTCTATCACATCAGGTATGGTTCCCTCTCCCTGGAAAAAAAGCTTTCTTACTGACCCTATTTAAGTCAGATGATACAAGTGACCTGAACAATTACAGACCCATTTCCAATCTGCCTGTTTTGTCAAAACTCTTGGAAAAGGTAGTTAATAAACAGCTGAAAGATCACCTTGAGAATTCAAACTTATTTAATCCAGTACAATCAGGCTTCCAGCAAAAGTATAGCATGGCTTCAGCACTTGCTACTGTAACAAATGATTGGTTTAGAGCCCATGACAATAAACTATGTACTAGGGCCGTTTTCCTAGATCTAAGTATAGCGTGCGACACAGTTGACCATGACCTACTGCTTGATAAGCTTAAAGAGCATGGGTTAACCAGCTGTTCATTAAATTTTTCTAGTTACCTTACAGGCAGATGAAGCCTTTCAAGGCTGATGGCTTCTGTCTTCTCCACTACCACTTATAAGGGCAAGGATCCACTTTGGACCGTTACTTTTTCAATCTATATAAATATCATTAGTGATAATATCCATAATTCCAACCTTCACCTCTTTGCTGATGATGCAGTCCTCTACACTTCCAAACCCTCCATAGCACACGTTAGGGCTGACCTTCAGGCTGACTTTAATCAATTGCAACGCAATCTAATAAATTCCAAATTACTGCTAAACGCCAAGCAAACCAAAGCTATGTTCTTTACACCCCATAATTCTCCAACCCTACATCACTAACAAGCTACTCCTGTAACTATTACATTGCTAGGGGACTCCCTAGAAGTTGTTGACAAATTTAAATACTTAGGAATTTGGCTTGACAGTAACCTATCCTTTGCAGAACATATTGAAACACTTATAAAAAAGCTCAAAGTCAGATTAGTTTTTTTAAGGAAGAAAACACTATTACCCACAGACATTAGGATTAGGTTAGTACAAGCAACTTTCCTGCCCCTTCTGAACTATGCAGATATAATTTATAACAGCAGCTCTGCTTCAAATCTGCATAAGCTAGATGTTCTTTATTACCATGCTCTACATTTTATAACTAATGCACCTTTCCGAACCCACCACTGTGTCCTGTATTCTCTAGTTGGCTGGATATCACTGGCTTCCAGAAGGATGATCCACATTTGTACCTGGGCCTACAAAGCACTACTGAATGAACTACCTACTTATATCACATCCTTGTTCCACCGTTCCGGCAGCTGATAACTCCCTTAGAAAAAATACCAGCATCCTGTTAGTTGTGCCCAAATTCCTCACCCACTATGGTAAGCAGATACTGAATATGCCATTCCGTCAGCCTGAAAAAAACTTCAGGCATCACTTAGGCTCAACAAATTAGTATCTTTGAATCTCTTTAAATCCTTAGATAAAACAGCTGTCCAGGAAACTTGCCAATGTTATACCAGTTAACATTCCCTCAAGATTTTACCTTATATGTAAGCACTTATGTCCAATCCTTGGTTTTTCTTCCCTTACATTTGTACCTCTATTATGTCCCTTATTTTGGTGTAAATGTTATGTTTCTATATGTAAAGCTGTAACCCCTTATGTCAGTTTATATGTAACGTTCCAGTAAGTAAAGCTTGTAACCCAGTTACCATTGTATGCTTTCTTTATTGCTTAGAGGGTATGTATTAAGTTACCTTTTACACTGTGTTTTTTTTTGTTACTGTCAAACTTTGAATTTTGTACTTGCATTATGCTGTCCTTGACAGGACCTCCTTGTAAATGAGCATGCTCAATGGAGATTTCCTGAAAATAAACTTAAACTTGAACTGTTATCATATACAAACATATGAAATGCCTGCAGAAACAAGCCTCATGGTCTTTTGAGTCTACTCAATTGTGCAGCTAGCCCCTCAACCTGTAGCTGCCCCACCCTCCCCTCCTCATAACCCCCCACTCTGTCCCACCCTCTCTTAAAACCTCCCACCATTTTACACGATACCACCTCCTTGGGCAGAGTGTTCCACTTGTCTACCACACTTTCCATGAAAACGTGTCTCCTGATTTTCCTCCTGAATCTCCACCCCTCCAATCTCAGCCGATGCCCTCTCATGTCCCTCCCCCTTCGGATCTGAAGAATTCCTTCTGTATTAATCCTGTTAATATCCTTAAGGTACTTAAAGGTTTCAATCTTATCCCCCCATCCCTCCTTTCTTCCGGGGAATACATTTACAGCTCTCCCAGCCTCTCCTCGTAGGATTTTCCCTCAGGTTCCTGGATCATCTTCATTGCCCTACACTGCACCTCCTCCAGCAATCTGATGTCCTGCTTAAGAAATGGACACCAGTACTGCATGCAATTTTCCAGGTGTGGTCTGACCAGTGACCTGTACAGGGGTAGGATCACTTCTCTGTGCCTGGAGGAGATTCCCCTTGCTATGCACCCCAGCATCTTCTTTGCCTTTGCAGCCACCTTCCTACTCTGAGCTGAGTGGTTCATACTCCCCATTATTAGTACCCCTAGATCCTTTTCCTCCATTGTGCTTTCCAACTGTACCCCTCCCAACTGATATTTCCTCATGTGGTTCCTTGCTCTGAAGTGCAGTATCTTGCACTTCTTGGCGTTGAACCCCAACTGCCATGTCTCTGACCATTCCTGTAGTTTGGTCAGGTCTTCCTGCAGCTGCCTCCACCCCTCTATGCCATCTGCCACAGCACCAATCTTAGTATTGTCTGTGAGCAGACTGATCCTACTACAGATCCCGTTTGAGATATCAGCTATGAATATCCCGAACAGCACCGGTCCCATTACTGAACCCTGGGGCACCCTGCTCGTAAGGTCCCTTGGTGATGAGAGTTCCCACCCCACCACCACCCTTTGCTGCCTACCTCTCAGCCAGTTGGTGATCCAGTTGACCATTTTTGTCCCGACCCCAATGTATTCCAGTTTTTCCCTTAGCCTCCCATGCAGTACAGAGTCAAAGGCCTTGATGAAGTCAAAATATAAGAAGTCCACTGCATGGCCCCTGTCCAGTTCCCTGGTAACCCAGTCATAGTACTCGACTAGGTTCATCTGGCAGGATCTGCCTGATATAAAACTGTGTTGATTGATGTCTTGGAGCCCATTGTTTTTCAGAAAGGTCACTAGCCTCTGTTTTAGGCGTGACTCCATGAGTTTCCCTATGATTGAAGTGAGACTCACTGGTCTGTAGTTGGTTGGATCATCCTTTGCGCCACTTTTATGAATGGACGCCACATGGGCCATCCTCCAGTCCTGTGGCATGCATCCTGTGTCCAGTGATGTACGGAACAGGTCTGCCAGTGGTCCCGACAGGATCTCCGCTAGCTCCCTAAGTACCCTAGGGTGAATGCCATCTAGCACCGGCGCCTCATCCACCGTCAGTTCCCTTAGTCCCTCCAGCACCCTGTCCTCTATAATTCTGATATCAGTCACCCTCACCCCCACCCACTCCACCCTTCCCATGGGATATCTGCCCCTCTTTCCTTAATGAACACAGAGCAGAAGTACTCATTCAGTGCCTCTGCCTGGTCTTCCCCCTTCTCCACCCACCCCCCAACTCCCCACCTTTCTTAATACTCACAATCTGGTTTTTGTTTCTTCTTCTCTCTTTAATATACTTTTTAATACTATGCCTGCAAGCAGGTGAAAACACAATTAACATATTTAACTGGGTTGTTTACATGAGTATTTATGGTAAAGTCAAAACTGTCTACACACTACTTTGTTTAAAAAACACATTATTCTGGCCCAATAGCGCAGCTGTATACGAAGTTGCTTGCCATACAGGCATTCTCAGCTCATGCTCTGAACCAAGAAATATGCAATCATTTAGCAGAAAGCTCTCCTCCTCAAGGTGGAGAAAAGGGAGCATGGGAAGTTCCTGCCATAACATAGCTCTCTGCAGTACTGGGGATGGAGAGGCAGCTGGAGTGCTGCAAAGATTGAGGAAGACTCTGTAGTAAGTGGGCTCTGCCTGAAGGAGATGGGTGGGTGGAATCTGGTAGCAACCGGAAAAAATATGGGTGTGACCAAGGTACATGCCACTGCTGTGTTCCCCACATCTTTCTGGGCCCATCTGCCTGTTCCTGCAGCAGCATTCACCTCCACCCAATAGATATAAGTCTCAGCCAGTGCACTGAGCTTTGACTGGATCGCTTTTTGGGAGGGGGGCCTGCAAAAGCTAAGAGAAAACATAATGGGTAGATAAACAACCTACATTTTTGGCCATTTAAGTTAAGGCTGTTTACATTTGTAATCCACACAAGACTGAGGTTATAAGTGTAGTTTTGTTCTCCAGATCAGTGGGGCTCATACCCACATGATATGATCTGCAAGCACTTTTTACTCTGGTGGGGAAAAGTCTGAAAATGTCAAGAGGAGGTTGGGAAGAAGAACTCATTGGAAGAATGAGAGCCCATGAAACCAGCTGCAATTGGCTGGAGGGACTACAGACACTTGATACTGTGGGCTCTGGGTTAAAAGGGGAGTTATACAGGTCTTCTGCCAGGTCTAGTCTCTGATTTATCTGGGGCTAGGAGTGCTGCATATTGAGGTATGTGGCTTGAAAAGGAGACTCTTCCCTCAATGGGCTACTCATTTAGCTGTACTAGTTACCATCTTGGCCTGCCTACATGGAGGAGGTTTGCCTGTAAGCAGAGTAAAATGTAGCTATGGAAACCATGGGGGCCTGACACTGTCTCAGTTAAGTTTGTCAGCAGTGAATCTGATAGGCAAGAGGGCCTTGGTTTCCTGTGATGCCGCAGGTTTCTCTGTATGGTACTGGTCCTTTCACTCACCCAACGCCGAAAAAGGATTATTTCGGGAAGGACAAAAAAAGAAGTGCTCCTGCCATGCATTGCAGACACATAGGATT
The DNA here is from genome assembly GCA_016271365.2 of Neoceratodus forsteri. Taxonomy (NCBI): domain Eukaryota; kingdom Metazoa; phylum Chordata; order Ceratodontiformes; family Ceratodontidae; genus Neoceratodus; species Neoceratodus forsteri. Next base: position 834,831,648 of record CM028130.1, on the reverse strand, counting down.
TGTCAGACAAAGCACTAACTCTCCCATCCAGAGAGGCACATACTTTCCCACTAGGACTTTTTGAGGATTCTGCTTTAACAGACTGCAACTGGTATGAGTCCTGCTCCAGACTCTGGAATGGTTCAGCATTAGCAAGGTGAAGGGGAAATGAGTATCAAGAATATCACAGATGGTTCGCCACTGAGTCGAAATCTGTTCCCAGATGTTACATTACACTAGACTTGATAGTAATTATCAAATCATAAGTTATACAGCAGTGCCAGCCAGGAGGCAACTTTGTACCTTGCAGTATTACTGTATGGTTCCATGTTATAATAGCGATCGCAAAACAGCGATCGTTATTATGGCGAGTGTATATAGCTGAAAAGCAAATCAGCGATATACACTCTGGCCCGACATCACAGGAAACAAAAGTGTTTATGTCGGGAGGCTCTGCCACCCACCCCGAACAAAGATTCTCAATTCCAGAGGGCTGCATGTTGGGGAGGGGCAAAATCTGGATTCCACAAAAATGTAAGTCTCACAGCCACTGGCAGCAGCAAAATTTACATGTTTCCAGCCCTGAACCCAGTACCTGCTGCACCAGAGCTAGTTACCCACACCACCATACCACATGGCTAGCTCAGTGGCAGCAAGCACATCAGTCCCCTAAAACCCCTTCCCTGTCCCTCCCTTTACCCTCACTATCCCCCCCTTCCGGTCGCCCTTCCCTATGCATGCTTTCACATAGGGTTGCTACCCTTCCAGGGTAGCCCATGGGGAAAGCTTTAAATATGAGTCACCGTTTTGATGGTCACCCATATTCAGTCGCTATCCTCACTGGATACCTACTGCAATATAATAACTGGTGACCGTTTTTTCCCATAGGAAAACTGGGTTATAATTCTGTCATTATAACCAGCCAGTTATAATGATGAACATGTGCCCGGTTTCCCTACTTCGGCACATGTGCCTACCATGAATCCCCTGTTCTCTGCACTGTCCATTCCTGCTCTTCAGCACTGCAAACTTCCCTGACAGAAGTCGGTGGTAAGTTCTTTTTTTTTTAAAGTAAAAATAGTACTGGGCACAGAAAAACTACCTAATCAGACTGAACAAAAAAAAAAAGCTGCTTCAGTTTAGAAGCCAGCTGCTATGGACCACGTTAAAACCCAAACAGTCCATGTCTCTACTCCGTAGAGAAATCTACTTACAGGATTTTGTATAGTTGCTGTGGCAAAAAAATGACCCCCAGCAATTATACAAAATAAAGGATGGGTAGGTGTGTAAAACTCGGATTTTACACACTCCATGAGGGTGGGATGCCTTAATAAACCCCTCGAGCTTCGCTCTTGGGGTTTATTTTGCATCCCACTCCTCGGGGCGGCTGTAAAATCCTCATTTATAACCACCTACCCAGGCTCAAATGAGGTATTCATCTTTGGTGACTTTAACTTAAATTGGTTGAGTCCCAATGCCAAACTTTATGAGCCTTTGCTCTCTGGACTTGCCCTCAGCCAACTCATTATGGTACCCACTAGGCTGTCCTCCAGTGGTATTAAGGATCCCTCATTGACTGGGTACTGAATAATAGGCTGGATAGGATAGTCTCCTCAGGCATCCTCCCTGATGTCATCTCAGATCATTCCCCTACCTTCTGCACATGGGGCATCTCCCCACCCAAAATCCCCTGTAAAGTTATCCAGATGAGGAACTACTCAAAATTCAATGTTAATGACTTTCTAGCGGACCTTCAACACGCGGACTGGTCCCGGGTCTCTGCCACCAGTGACCCCTCAGAAGCTCTTGACCTTTTTCTTGCTGTGTTCACTCCCCTACAAAATAAACATGCCCCCCTCACAAAAAGGAGAGTGAGGGGCACGGTTACAAAATGGCTCCATGGCAGCCTGTTCTCCCTCATGAAACAAAGGGACAAAAGCTGGGCAAAGTACAAGTCCTCCCTTAACAATACTGACCTCATTGAATATTGGCAGCTGAGAAACTCTTGCAAGAGAGCCATCAGCACTGCCAAGAGTATGCATTGTCAATCTGCTTTGCTATCCTCCACCAGAAACCTGAGGAGTTTCTGGCAGAACATCAAAAACACTGTTGGTGGGTCCGCTAGAGTCCAGGTCATGGATATGCATGTTGGTGGGGTTAACTGCAACAACCCTTTCACCATTGCCAATGCATTTAACTCCCTGTTCTCCGACCCGCCTCCTCCCCCCTACCAGTCCCCTGACCCCATGGGTCCCAGCCCCTCCCAGAGTGCGCACACCCCCAAACCACCCTTCTGCTTAAAACGGGTCTCCATCAAGGAGTGCTAGAAGCTCCTCGCAGGACTCTCTCCTCATAATGGGGCAGGGCATGACAGCCTTGAGCAGAATCTGCTCAGCCTTGGGGCAGCACACCTAGCCAGGCCTGTCTCTCACATTTTTAGCACTTCTCTTATCTCGGGTACCATCCCCGTTGTATGGAAAGTGGCCAAGGTCATCCCTGTCCTCAAACAAGGTGACCCGAAGGTTCTCAACAACTACCGCCTTATTGCCATCCTGTCTGCGCTCGGTAAGCTTCTTGGAAAAGGCAGCTCTCCCATCACCTTCAGACCTATGAACTTCTCTCCCCGGCACAACATGGCTTTAGAAAAGGGCACAGTACATTCACTGCCCTTGCCGTAGTTACCTCTGAGATTAGGTCCACTACTGATCAAGGCAAACTGACCGGTACCATCTTTGTGGATCTCTCGAAAGCCTTTGATCGGGTTAACCACTTGTCCTTTGTGCCACCTTATGCTGTCTTGGTTTCTCCCCTCCCCCCCGCGCATGCCTGGTTCTCTAACTACCTCTCGGGCAGGCAACAATACACTAACTTCAATACAGCACTCTCTGACCCCTCCCCAGTGTACTGCGGGGTCCCCCAGGGATCCGTCCTTGGATCCCTCCTGTTTTTTCCTATTTATAAATGAGCTGCCCTCTGTCACAGCCCACGGGTGTTCCACCCTATATGCAGATGACCTTGTTATCCTGGCAAGCTCTCAGGACATCACTACCATTAAAGCCAGGCTAAATTTGGATTTCAACCTTATTCAAACCTGGCTCATGGGCCTCAAGCTGACTATCAACCTAAATAAAACTCAGGTCATGCTCTTTGGCTCTAGAGCCAAGACCTCATCCTGCCTAGCTCCCCTAAATATTTTTGGAGCTGATGATTCTCTCCTTAGGGATGTTAGCTCTGTCAAGTACCTGGGCATAATACTTGACCCGCAACTTGACCTCACCCTGCATATACAGAACATATGTAAGGTATCAAACAGAAAACTGGGACTGGCTTATAGAGTAAAAAACTGTCTCACCCCAGCTGCATGACTTGTACTAGCTAGGGGGTTCCTTCTTCCCACGCTCTGTTATGGGCTTGTTACCTTTGCCCCATCCCGAAAACCAGTCTCACAATATGGGACACTGCATATAACAACGTATGCCAATTTGTGCTCTCTGCCCCCGCCTCACACATCGCTGTAAGCTTTACTCACGGCTGGAATGGCTCCCTCCGGAAAAACACTGCACATTTGTCATTGGCTACTCTATCAACAACATTGCCCGAACCGCCACCCCTTCTGCTCTGGCCCAATACATCCTACATGGAACCTCCTCCTACCACTTAAGATCCAGTGACTCACAGGCTCTACTGGTCCCAAAAACCCGTACCCTTGCGGGTGATCGGGCTTTCTCAACTTACATGCCCAGAGTGTGGAACTCACTTCCTGCCATCACCTGCTCCACCACCTCACATCCTCGCTTTAAAGCCTCCCTGTGGAGCTTCCTTAAATTGACCTCTGACTGTCTCTGTGTGAACTAGACCAGGGCTAAGGCTCTTTATTTGCAGCCCAACCTGCTGGGGGGGCGAGAATCCTGTTTTATCGAATTGGACTTCCTCTGCTGATGATCTTGATTCAGTTAGCTGGGTTAACTGTATCCCCAAGCACTGGGTCCACTCTCTGCCCTGATTGCTCATTGAGGGTTTACTTAGTAAATTCCCTTCCCATTTTTCCCCGTCTCTCTCCTCCCCACTCCTCTTAATCTCCCTATCCCTTCCGCACCCCTAGGATTTATGGCTGAATCCCCTGATTGAATGATACTGACCATGCCTGTATATATATTGTTAATTATCCATCAATGAATCTGTCAATGCTTGATGTTATTGTATGTTACCTTGACTCTGCCTAATGCTGATGGTATTGTTCCTGTAATGTTTATATCTATTACCTTTGTAACCTTCTGGGTCGCTCCTGAAAATAGGCACTTGGCTGTCTAGTGTGCTTACCTGGTAAACGAAAGCAAATAAAATAAATTATTCTCTATATAACTGGAGAATGCTGTACTGTGCTGCAGGGAACTGTGTAATTCAATGAGAATTAAGTCCTTTTGTCATGCAGTAATTTATGACATGCCATTTACTGCAGAGTACTGTGTTGCATCGTGGCTGGCACTGCTGTAACTGGAGCATGACAAATGAATGGCACTGCTCACCTAACCGTGGCCCTATTAGTTGAATCGTGGCTTTTGTTTTTCTCCAAGGTTGCTTAAGCACACATCAACATACACTGAAAAGTGTCCCCATATACTTGTATGAGGTTCACTCCTGGGCTCTCCCTGCTTAGATCTCAAGCACAGGGATGGGGCTGGCAGACCAGGAAGTGGAAGGGATTGGCTGGCTGTGGGTTCAGTTCCAGTTATGGTCCCTTTTCTCCCAAAAAGGGCAACTATAAAAAATCTACTTTTGCCACAAATGGACTAACATTGCCATAAAGTAGTGGGCTATGAAGCCTAAAAAGATTGAAAAAAAAAAAACACTTGGAAATTTACTTTAAGGAAAAGATAAACAAAGTAAGGATATTTACAACAAAGGTTTGCAAATTGCCACATGCATGATTAGTCTCAGTCAGCCTGTACTGCCTATAGGCTTTCACAACGGAAATGCTGTGGGGTTCCCACACTTCCCAGAGGGGAATAAATTGCTGTGTGCCTGCACACTAGTTAGTTTTTTTTTTCCCTGAGGGATAGCTCCTCTCAGTCAGCTGAATAGAAAGGAATCATCCTGAGGACATATCATGCTATCTGGATTTCTGAACTTGTTCACCGAACCCTGAGTTATCTGTCTAAAGCAGGACAGACCCTCTAAGCTTTTTGCTTCTTGCATCATGCCAGAGTTTCACCAGTAGTTCTGGTTGGGGCAGAGTTACACATCAGTGATGAAGCCACATTTACTTCATGAAAATAAATGCAATGTTTGCAGCATTTAAAAAATGTAAAGACAGCATCTTCTGTTTTGAAAATGTATTGAATCAAACCTCTAAAATGATGACATATGCAATATCACCTGAGCAAGAAATCTCCAGCAGCCCTATATTAAGCATTGTTTACTGCACCACTATCATAACTCAATTAAAGGGAAGGCAAAAGCGACAATGTCCTGGGGTACAGGTCTTCGAGGGGACCCAGAAAAACTTTCAGTTAAAACACTGAAATTCTAATCCTAGCCTTTTTTCATTGCAAAGATATGCTGCTTGAAATATCAGTAACATGCTGCTACTATAGACGAATCCATCGCTCGTTTTTGCTGTCAAACCAGCAGTGAGCTACAGGGATGGTGCCTGAGATTGGCAACAACCATCATCATTCCAATGGCCCTCAGTTGAGATCTTCCAATTTTCACCAACAGTCCCTTCCCTGGCACCAGGCAGCACCCCAACAAGCCATGCACATGCGCACACTCACACACACACACACACAGCTGCTGAGAAAATATTTTTGTACTAAATATTTATAGTTTTTTTTTCCTATTTTAGTATGTATTTTGTACCAGTGAAATATTGTGAATTTTGTATGATTGATTACTGTTTTTCCTTATGTTCTTTTTTTTTTCTCCACCCGAGCCCTGGCAGGTGGTTACGGCCCCCCAGATGGAGGGACTCTCTCTCTGGTCCCGTGGTTCCTGCGCTAGCTTGCCCCAGTGATTCCCACAAGAATTAGCCCCCACGGCAGGGCCAGGAGGAGGTTACTGCCTTCTCCCTCCTCTGGAGACCCAATCCAGAAACTGGGACCACTTGTGGGAGCCACAGACCATCATTGAGCCTGTCAGGCTCAATTTGTCCTCCATTTTGCCCAGCCCTTCCCCTCTAATGCTGAGACATCAGTTCCAAGTCTCCTGACCCGTACTGCCCTCCAGCCACTGCCAGAGGGCAGTCAGTGAGCGGGATGACTAGACTCCCTCCCCCCAAGAGAGGAGACCAGTCCTCCAGATGCTCAATCCTTTCTCCCCCTGCCGACCTCCAGCAGTCCGAGCTCGTTCCCGAACCTGAGTCACCATTATGGCGCGAGGTGTGGCGTCCAGTGCCTCAGCCCTCAGCACCACTGGGCCAGCTTTTCCTCATGTTCTTATAGTAAATATTACATTGTATGCAACTTCAGCCACCCCTTTGGAGTGTTGGTTGCAATGTGTTTAAATGAACTAAACTACAGTAAACTAAACTAAAGCATGCTCCCCGGCTTACCATAGAGGTCACTGTGGTGGCAGAATTTGTCATCAATCCCACCCTGGGTGAGAGTGCTGCCACACTGCAGTACCACCCCAACCCCCACTCCCCCCCCGCCACCCAAACTAGCTCCTTAGTCCACTCCTGAACAAGGATCACTAACATTGGAGTGTGACATGCCAGCCACTGGGCTATTGGATAACCCCCAGAAAATTGTGTTTCACTGAAACAGCGAGGACCAAGTTGCTAATTGCTCTTCATTCAGTTTATTGAGGCAGTGGATTCAATGGTGTTGAACTATTCAATTTTTAATTCTATTAAACAAGGCAATGAAAACACTGAACTGTGAAAAACATTTTTGAAAAATGTCCACACTTTGTGAACATGCCCAAAAAGCGAAGTATCAACACATTTTCTTACTTTCAAACTAATATTTGATTTGATGATTGTTTTTACTACTATTCAAAGTTGCAGAAATTTCCTTACACATTTCAGGAAATTCTGTCAAAAAACTCAGCATAGTATTATTTGGTTAGCATGTACCAGAATATTATGTCTGAGGAAATTCTGCATAAAATGGGGCTTTGACACAGTAGTCAGTGAACCCCCAGCCTAACCCACCTTTGCCCCTGGGGGTGGGTTAGGGTGGGTGGTTCCCTACTATGCTAAAGCTTTATTTTATTTCATTTTATTGGTAGGATGAACCATCAAGCAAAGCTCCTTTACAATGCTGTCCATAGGGTTCACTTAACAACAAAAAGAATATGAAGTTGCACTGTTGTAAGTACAGTAAATCAAATAAAAAGATTAATAAATAAAGTACACACATTACATAAAAACACTGTCACCAGTGTTATTTTATGTAAAATTTCCTAAGAGGAAAAATCCTAGACCATATAAAACTATGCAGAATCTTTTACAAGAATTTGTAGAATGTTTTTGCAAATGTCTGCAACTCTAATTACAAGCAGAAACATCTATGCATCACGTATTTAATGAGGAAGTTACAATTTGTATTTCTGATTAACTTTGGCTGGCATTTTTACTGTGTTCACAAACTGAGAACATTTTTCAGATACTCTACACAATACAGAAGTTCTATGATGGTAAAGTACATAAATTTCACACCTTTCTAATTTAAATAATTTTATAGGGTATAAAAGATTTTCTGACCAAGTTCTTAGATGCTAAGATAACATTTTGTTTTATTTCATTGTCTTTGTGATGGTCAAAGCACCCCACAGTACCAAGTGAGCCTCTCGGTCTCTCTGGCCTTTGCCACTTGTATGATCTGGCCCAGTGTTGCTGCCATCAAAGTTCCCCTTACAACAAGAGTACAGATCCAAGTGCTCATATAGCCCTTTTTTATCACCTTCTACCCTTTAGACTCCCCTAAGAGAGGGTCTGTACTCTGGGTAGGACACACTCTACTCTCTTGGAGACTCTATACCTTGCACCTCGTATCCAGATACCTTTCACTTAGAGATGCAGTCTCAACCAGTTACTCCAGGCTTTAGGAATATATGTAATGTACTACTAAATACTGGTTGTCCAACTATAGCAGTAATATTCAGGTACTGTATATATAATAGTTACACATGGTCAAACAACAGTACATATACAGGAATACAAAATAAAGCTTGCACTCTTGTGCAGCTAAATACTTCTATCTTCCCTACAAGTTACATACTTTCCTATACACTTTCTATCATGCACTAAGCTTGGTTGCCTTCAGCTCAGAGACCTAGCTCCTTCCCTGGATGCTTACACAGCATCACTGAATGAAAAGAGACAGAGAAGAGCTGTGCTGAAGAATGTATCCTCTCCCCCTCTCTTTATTGCTCTCCCCTTCCCCACCTCTCTCCCCTCAGTGTCTTGGTCAAATGAAGATATGATATCATTTACCTGTGTCCAAATTCATCCAATTGGCTGAAGCTGATATGGATCTGGAATTTCAGTGACGCCTACCTTGCACTATTATCTGAAAAACCTGTGTCCCATAAGCCAGCTTCCTCTCAAGGAACATTAGCATAGCAATCCTTGGCAGGGCCAGGGCCAGAGAGAATGTATCTGACCTATTCATGACTTACGAACCCCCCAAGAAGATTATCTCACAATGAAGGTTTAAGTATTTTTTACATTTTCCTTGCTGGACTGCTAACATCTCCCAGAAATAGGTCAGGCACTTGTCACTGTTGATTAATACAGCCTTATGATATCAAAACTCAGGCCCCACACATATACACAGAGCACATCAGCCATTAAACAAGAAATAATTCTGGAAACACTACAAGAATGTATTTTGGGCATCACAGTCTTGTTTAATAATGCCAATAATTTTCTAAATGCCAGGAAGACCATCTCAATGACCTTTGGCACCAGGCAGAGACTCTCTAGGCTCCCGGCCCTACCCACCTTCCACACCCTAGATGGAACCATCTTGGAGGACACCTCCTCATTTCAATATCTGGGAGTTTGGCTGGACCAGCACCTCAACTTCTCTGTGCATATCGATGTTATCCTGAAGAAACTGCGCCCCAAGCTTGGTGCCCTGTACAGGAATCGTAGTTGCATCCCACTGACTGCAAGGCGCGAAATTGTCCAGAAGATGATACTCCCCATCTTTGACTACTGTGATGTAGTCTATGGTGCTGCTCCAAAATCTTCCCTGACCAAGTTGGACACTCTCTTTAACTCCTTCTGCCGCTTTGTTATTGACTCCCTTTCCTGCTCCCATCACTGTGAACTCTATTACTCTCTAACCTTTCTTCCACTATCTCACAGATGCATCTCTCATTGTGCCAAACTAACCTCCAAATTCTGGTTCAGGGGGCTCCCCTCCTATCTCTCATCCTCTCTGTCCACTCCGCCTCCCCCCACCCACTATCTCAGATCAAATGACGCCCGCACCTTGACAGTCCCTCGCTGCTCCACCCTCATTGGTCAGACTGGTTTCGTCCATCGTTTCCCTGAAACCTGGAATTCCCTCCCCCCTGAAATATGACACTCCTCCTTCAACTACTCCCTTACCTCTGCCCTACACAATTACCTTTCCCTTAGCTATTCCTGCTTTAGCCCATCTTAATACCTGTCCCCAGTTTCTGCGTTCCTACCATGACCCCCAACCCCCATCAGGGTTCTCAACATCCTGAAGAGGGAAATCAGGAAATGTCTACCCCTTTCCTTATATTCAGTTCTTGCCTCTCCCCCTCTATTTTCCACCTGCCCTTCTGGGTCACCCGTGTGCACAACCTAACCCCATCCTTTTTACTCCAACAGCACTTGCGTACTACCTCGATCCTGCTCCTGGTATACTCATGCACTATAAATGGTTCTATAGGTTTTGTACATTATTATGTTCTTTTGTATGATTTTGGACATGTATTATAATTTAGCCAGTGTTCCTCTTTTGTTTATTGAACAATACCTTGTGTTCCAACTGTTGCACACTCTTACAATGTTGTATTGTTTGTACTACCCGCATACTATTGTAACTGATCATCCTTCACAACCTTATGCAACCTCTCCCCCCAGGTCACACCGTGAGACGAGCAAACTGTTGTTCAGTGTGCCCTCCTGGTGAAACATTTCAACAAATAAATAAATAAATAATAAAGTAGCAATGTAATAGCTCAACACATTTGAACTGACTGCCCCAATAAAGTGAATGAAAAGTAGTTTACACCTTGGCCCTCACTGTTTCAGTCAAAGACAGTTGTCTGGTGCTCTTGTGTATAGGTCTACAGCAACAACAGGTACTGTATTGATTTTTCTTTGCAGCATATATTTGTAAGGAAAAGGGCTAGTAACTTAACTATTTAACTGAAAGCTTGTGTTGTGTTCCCCCTTTGATGATCTGTACCCTAGGACATTGTCTCTTTTGCCATTCCCATTAATCCAGCCATGGTAGTACAGTAAACAAAATGTACAGTACTTACCATAACTGAAGATCTTTCTGAATATTTTCTCCATAGAGAACCACTTTTGGGTCAAAGTCACAGGTGCTAGGGACCTTCATAAGCAAATCTTTTGGCCCAGGCACCAGCTGTAGCTACTTGCACAGGCACCTACATGACATCATGTGGTGCTGCACACCTGCCACTAACAGCTGCTGATGCTCTTGCCTACCTTGGTTCTGTTAGCAAGGAGAGTGAAAAATGTTGCTACAACCAAGTTCATTGAACAGACAGTATAGCATGAATAGAAGAAATTACATGAAGAGAAAGGCACGACCTGAATAATTTGACTGCTAACCTAGAGAAGGAGAGAGAGAGAGAGAGAGAGAGGGTCAGGAAAGAGTAGGGAAATCCACCCCTAGTAAGAATTGCTGGTAACCTTGAAATAAAATCTAAGCCAGAGCTACCATTGTACTAATTGTACCTCAAGGATGTCTAAACTCTGCATGATATGTATTACATACTACATGCTCTTTGTTCAGTCTAATAATTTATTGTATTTACGTTGCAAACTATAGTGCCTAAATTGATCTTGGCACATATTTGACTGTATGTTCTTCCTCTGTATGTATTTTGTCACCCCTGTCCTTGGGTCACACCTGGAAATGAGGCTTGGCTCAGTGTGCCTTTTCTGGTTACCAAAATTTTAAATAAAAATAAATAATTTACCCTTATAGCATTAGAAACCTTGCTCACAGCAGTTGAGTGTGAGGGTGAGGTAGGCAGCAGCCCCAAGAGTTGCACCAACCAAAGCTCTGTGCCAGATCCAAAAATACGAATTCAGCTACAATTTACAATTGTCCCAGAAACTGACTCATTACACAAAAAGTGCTCTCAAGTAGTAACCATATAAATTATAGCTTGATGAAGCACTCCCTACAAATCAGAGTGTTCCTTTCCTTTGTGTGTGAGACACTCTTATTCTGTGAAGAGTGTCTCATTCGCAGCTGCCCAAGAAATGGGCATTTTCAGGTAAGGTTTTAAAAAAAATTAATATATTACTGATTGAGCTTGATCAATAATATAGTAACACAGCTACTCGGACCATTCTTATGGCTGTAAGAGTGGTCTCACTTACGTTCTTAGCATATCGGAACCAGCCACCTTTGGTTCACGGATCTCTCACCCTAAGAACCTGCATAGGACCTCCCTTACAACTGTAAAAGTGGTCTTGGTGGCAGTACTAACATACAAATTTGGGATACATCCATTAACTCTTTTACCCTTATCAAAACAAGGAAGAAAAGACAGATCATTTAAAGAGCTCCTGACTACAGCTGGACCACTGCCTGAATTGTGGTGTGCTGTATGTTGTTCTTGTTGGTTTACTATTAATTATATTATCAAAATATGGTTTTATTGATGTTCTTGTCTTAAATCTTCCCCCTACTACCTGCCCCATTTTCCCACCAATTGTTTTCTGCTGGCCGGTTGTATTGTGCATCGCATCATTTGCAGGTTTTCTGACAGGAACTGCTGATAACTATAGTGTTCATCTTGGTTCACTAAGCGGATCTCTTCACGGTGGTTTTGTTTTACACTGCAGTTGTCAGTCGGTTTTATCGCTAGTTGGAAACAAGTGAATTACAAAAAAGGTACACTGACTCATATTCTGTAATTTGGTATATTCTGAATTAAAACTGTTTCCTTGTATCCCATTTGCACTGTGTGGTACTTAGTGGACAGATGAGATACAAACAGCAATTGCCCTGTACATATTCTGAAGCACGTTTCAAGAGGACGGCTGTCACGAGTCTGCCTTATCTGGAAAATGTAATAAACAGAGCCATAGTGATTGTATACTAAAAAATTAAATGGTATTGTGACAGTGTCAGTCTATTTTGGGTTTGTCATCTGGCAAATCATGACAGATTTGTGTCATGAAATCTTCTAGAGTCCTTCAATTATTTATGCATTTGACACGTACCATGTCCAAACTTATGAATTACTTTTACTGACAAATCTTGACCCTGCTCTCAGAAGAGAAAGGCATGCCTTTTCTTAGATGATACCAAAATCTTCAGTAGGGTGACCACTCAGGACAAGGTGTTGAGAATGTGCAGGGTTTTGGGGAAACTCAAGAGATAGCATGGCACTTGGGATTCAATGCCAAAAAGTGTCAAATTATTAACCTAGGGCATAGGAACCCAGGAGCTGAGTACAGGATTGAAAGGAGATACTGAAAGTCACTAAAGAGAAAAGGGACCTTTGTATTATCATATCTGAAGACCTTGAGGTGGCAAGGTTGTGTGATAAAACAGTGGGTAGTGCTACTGGGATGATCATGTGCATAGGGAGAGGTATAGGGAGGTGGTGTTGCCACATATAGGGAGGGGTGTCTCCAGCAGGAGTAGGGAGCTGGTGTTGCCACTCTGGTGAGACCCCACCTGGAGTACTTTGTCCAGTTTTGGAGACTACACCTCAGATAGGACATAGACAGGGTGGAGACAGTCCAGAGGAGGGCAGCTAAAATGGTGCAGGGTTTGCATGAGAACCCTATGGGAAAGAGCACCAGAACCAAGGGGCATGCAATGAAACCTGAAGAAGGTAAGTTCAAGAGGGAGGTGAGGAAATATTTCTTTACTGAAAGAATGGTAGATTCTTGGAACAGATTGCCAGCAGAAGTGGTGGAAGTTAAAACAATGGGGCTTCAAGTATGCATGGGATAGACTTAGAGGTACTGTATATTAGAAAAAAGGCAGGTGGTGGTAGTAGGGTCACCAGAGACTGGATAGGGTCTGTGGAGGCAGATTACACAGGGAACATCTGGGCAGACTGGGTTGGCCAATAGGTCCTTTTCTGCAGGTAAATTCTATATTTCATGTTTCTACTGCTGGGATCAACCACAAACTTTAGATGAAACCTTCTAAAAAGGGATTAAAGGAGTGATATGGTAGCACATAGCTGAATAACCTTTTACCACCAGATGCACCTATAGTGCCAAGTTCTTGGGAGTAAGTTCAAGTTGTCCCCTCTGCAATAGTGACAGAAAGGGGGATTTATCTCACCAGAGACATCTGGGCATCAAATATCCTAATGCAACCAATTTGTTGATGTAAAAACAGAGCAAATTCTTGACTGGCCTACACTGATAGGGTTACTATCAGGTAGAATTACAGTATCTGATCAATCAAGAGTGCAGTGTTGCATATAGCAACTAATAGGGATAGATAAAGGAGTTGTATGCTGGGCAGAGAGGAGAGAAGTAAGAGTAACATGGAAAATCACTTTTTTTGGAAAAAATTAGAAAATGTGTGTGTGTGTGTGTGTGTGTGTGTGTGTCTGTGTGTGTCTGTGTGTGTCAGGGCTGAGAAAAGCTCCTGTATGGAACAGACAGAAAGGAAGAATGGCAGCCAGCAAGACTGAGTGCACTCTTACTGAGTGAGCTGACCAGTAACCCTGGCTTTATTGAGTGAAGAACAGTGGGCAGCAGAGTGGTGCTCTATGGAGAAGATATTCAGGAAAATCTTCAGTTACGGTAAGTACTGTAACTTTTCTATCTTCTTTGAATCAATTTTCTCCATAGAATCCCACACTTGGTTCATTGTACCAAGCTTTCCCTTCATGAGGGAGGAGCCTGCACAACCCTGAGGCTCAGAAAAGCTTCAGCCATCCGAGCGGGGGAGCACTCCTGAGGGAGTGGGCTTTTCTTGGTCTGACTGAAACAAGGACTGGTTTGGATCATGCAGTGACTCCTGAGGCTCAGAAGTGGGAGGGTTCCCTTAAAGCTGCCACCTGACACTGCGCTTAACCCACAGGTGGAAGAAACAAGCACACTGGTACAGTGAAGTTGGCACCTTACAACAGGCCAAAGGTGTTAGGCAGGATAGGCGAAGCCAAGACATGAAAGCTATGTAGTTATGTAATGCTGACCTTCCTGAATATCTTCTTCACAGATTACCACTAACATGTGTAAGCTAGAGATAACAGTCCCTTGCAGGAACCAAAACTTTTATGGTGGGCACTGGTGGCATGAGTAGCCCCCATGCACACAGGCTGACATGTGCCCACTAGCATATACTGGCACCAGTCTGCAACCATCTCAGTACATTGTTTACCAAGGAGGGGAGCAGCATAAACCTAACATGCACCCTATGCACTAAGCACATAAAATAGCCCTGTTGGCCTGTGTAGAAAGGGACATCAATTCCAGTAACAATCTCTTCACAGCCCAAACAAACAGAGAATAGCTGTAGACAATAACAAAACAATACTAGAGTAAGTCTGGTGGATGGTGGGAGGTTGTGGTAATCTATGAAAAAAATATTCTTGAAGATCAACAGTTACAGTAAGTATGTAGCTTATATATCTTTCAATAATCAGTCTTCTCCGTAGAGTCCCAATTATTGAGCAGAGTACCAAGCTCAGAGAAAGGATGGCTGGAGCTCAAGACTCACTCAGAATAATGATCCATTTAGAATGGTCCTGCAACCATGTTACCTGGCATGGATATCCAGGGCATTGCATTTGGTAAAAGTGTGTACTGTGCTTCAAGTTACGGCACTGCAGATTTCTACAATTAGCACCAAGTGTATCTCTGCCAAAGAAGTGGTCACAGCTCTGGTGGAGTGGGCTTGCACTTTGTCCTCTAGCTTTACCCCTGGCATGGTATGGCAGTGGAAAAGGCAATTCAAAATCCAAAAAATAATGCATTTAATTATTACAGGTAGTCCCTTTTGATTGGGGTTGGAAGAGACAAAAGGCTGCTTTGCCTTTCCAGAGTCCTTGGTCCTGCCCAGATAAAACCTAAGGACCCTTTTCACTTTGAGAGAATGCAGGGTTCTCTCTCCCTCATTCTAAAAAAATTGCCAAGAGTAGGTAAGTAGAATCAGGGATTGATTCATGTGAAACTCTGACTTTTCCTTAGGAGGAATGTGGGGTGTGTACAGAAGACAGAATACAGCCTTGTCTTTATGGAAAACAGTTATCTGTAATCAAAGCATGGATTTCACATGCTCTGCACACAGAGGTGATGGCCACTAGAAAGAAAAAATTACTCACCTTAGTAATGTTGTTTCTTCTAATGGAGTCTTGCTGTATTCTGACAATTTGCAGTCAGGTCCAACCTTCGAACTGCCCTGGAGATGAAAGAGTTAACTTTCCATGCCAGGCATGGAACGCTGAGCTCGATCTCGGTTGAGACTCTGTCTGTTGCTGTTTGAACTCAAACCGTCAGATCTTTACGAGCTAAACTCACTGAGTGTCCTGTGTGGAAGCTGTAAACCTACACTAGCCAACTGGTTACTAAATATAATAAACAGAAATTTTGGTCCCAAAACAAAGACTCAAGTCAGGAAACCCAAAAAATGAAATAAACACAACACCCATTCACCCAAAGTAAAGGGGGGTGATAATAAAAAGGTGGGGCACCTCCTGAGTGCCAACACTGCTACTGCCCACCCACATCCCAAAAACAAAGGTTCTGAGAGGGGAAGGCAGAGGGGAGGTCAGAATACAGCAAGACTCCATTAGAAGAAACAACATTACTAAGGTGAGTAATTTTTCTTTAAACAACATGAAGTCTTGCTGTATTCTGACAATTCCTGAACTACCAAGCAGTACCTCCATGGAGAGGGACAGAACCTACTTAGGAAACAGGCTCTGAAGCACTGCTGTGCCAAACCGAGCATCACTCCTAGCCTGGATATCCAGAGGTAATGCTTGGTTAAAGTGTGAACTGTTTTCCAGGTAGCTGCTGACATATCTCTAAGATAGGAATATCCCTGGCAGCAGCCGAGGGAAGCAACTATTACCTCTGGTAGAGTGAGCCCCTCAGGCCTGAGGGTGGAATCCTACCTAGTTTTTCATAGCAAAATTGAATGCAAGAGACAATCCACCTGGCAATGGATCTTTTAGTGGCAGGTTTTTCCCTTACCAACCTCACCATAAGTGAGGAACAGTTGGAGGGAGTCAAACCTGTGACCCTTGGTACGCTCTATGTAGTAGCTAAGGGCTCTTTTCACATCCAAACTGTGCAGCCTCCTCTCACCAGAGGAGGAATGGTCAGTGAAGAACACAGGAAGAGACATAGACTGGTTAAGGTGGAAGTCTGAAACCACCTTAGGTAAAACTTCCTGTTAGTCCTGAGGACCACCTCATCTCTATGGAAAGAGAATAAAATCAGGCTCCACTGACAAGGCTTGTAACTCACTTATGCCTTGCAGAAGTGATAGCCACCAAGAAAACAGTTTTCCAAGTCAAGTACTTAGCTCTGCTGAGGACAAGGGCTCAAAGGGGTTGCATAAGCTGAGGCGATGCAAACATTAAGGTCCCAAGCAGGGCAGGGTCCCTGAATGGCGGATTGGTATGAAGCAATCCCTTAAAAACCTTGGAGAATACAGGATGATCTGAAAGGGAAGAAGGCCTACCTGCTAAAAGAAAAGCAGAGACAGCTGCCAGATGCACTCTTAGTGTAGCTGGTCTGAGTCCCAAGCTATTCAGATGAACCATATAGTCCAGGACGTGGGCAGGCCAGCAGACTCTGGAGAAATATGCTTTCCAGAGCACCATATGGAGAATCTTTTCCATTTGGAAATATAAGTGGTACTGGTGGAAGGCTTCCAAGAAGCCTTTAGAATATCCATAACACCTTAAGAGAGGTGTAAATCAGCGAACTCTAACTCTTCAAGAGCCAGGCCTTGAGATTGAGAGATTTGAGATTTGGATACCAAACCCTCCCCTGAGCACAGGTTAACAGGTTGTAATTCCTGGGAAGAAACAGGGGAAGGTGGACTGCTAAGGACAACAGGAGAGGGTACCAGGGCTGTCTGGCCCAGTCTGGAGCAATCAGAATCACCTTGCAGGGTTGAGACCTGATTTTGACTAGCACCTTGAACAGGAGAGGAAGGGGAAAAGCATACAGGAACTTCCCTTCCCAATTGGGAACCAGGGCATCCAGGGGGACTGAGCCCAACACTGGGAGCCTGCAGCAAAAGAGTGGAAGTTGGTGATTGTCTGGGGCTGCAAAAAGATCTATATGTGGTGTGCCCCATCTGGAGAAGATCACCTTCAAAACCAGGGGATCCAGTGACCATTCGTGATGGCCCTGAGATATCCTGCTGAGAGCATCTGCCAGGACATTGTCCTTGCCTGGGAGGTGTACTGCTGTAAGAGAGGTGTTCAGGGAATAGGCCAGAGACCATAACTTCATTGCTTCTGTGTACAAGGCTGTAGACCGAGTGCCCCCTTGCTTGTTGATATACCACATTGTGGTGGTATTGTCTGTCCTGATCTGAACTACTTTGTTCTGAACAGACTTGGAAAAAGCTTGAAGTGCTAGAAACACTGCTCTGAGTTCTAATAGATTGATGTGAAGCAGAGATTCCTGAGGGACCACAACCCTTGGGTGGTCAGGTCTCCCAAGTGGGCCCCCCCACCCCAAGAGGGAGGCATCTGTAGTAAGGATTAGAGAGTGAGACTGAGTGACAAAAGGAACTCCTTGTCTTAGATTATCCTGATCCTGCCACCACTGCAATGCTTGGATCAGGGTTCGAGTCACTGGGATCAGTTTGGTCAGAGGATCCTTTCTCTGAGACCAAAAGGCCCTCAAGTGGAACTGAATGTCCCTCATCTGAAATCTTGCTCCCTGCACCACTGCTGTAGAAGCAGCCATGTGCCCCAGAAGCTACATAAAATGCCTTGCTGGTCGAGACACCTGTAGGGTGAATGAAGAGGCCAGTGTAATAAGGGTCCTTGCCCTGTCCAGGCGAAGGAAGGCTCTTGCCTTTACTGTATCTAGCTCTGCTCCTATGAAGGTGAGGAGCTGTACAGGCTCTAGAACTGACTTGAAAAGATTCAGAAGGAAACCTAGAAAAGTGAGCAGTTGCTGAGTTATCTGTAGGTGAAACTTGACTTGATCCGGGGACTGGCCTACTATGAGCCAGTCGTCCAGGTACAGAAAGATGGAAATTCTTTTCCTTCTTAGAAAGGCAACTACCACTGCCAGGCATTTTGTGAACACCCTTGGAGCAGAGGTTAGGCTGAAGGGCATTGCCTTGAACTTGGTAATGGCCTGAGGACAGCTCGAACCTGAGGTATTTTCAATGGGAGCTTCTGATGAGAATATGGAAATAGGCATCCTTGAGGTCCAGGAGACTAGCCAGTCCCTGGCCTTAGAAGGGTAGAATTATTCCCAGAGTCACCATTTTGAACTTTGGCTTTAAAAGGTGCTTGTTTAAATATCTGAGATCCAGGATGGGCCACCATTCTCCTGTCTTTTTGGAGGTGAGGAAGTACCTGGAGTACAATCCTTTCCCTTTGTGTAGGGGTGGAACCCTTTCTGCAGCTCTGAGAGCCAAGAGGGAAGAGACCTCTGCCTCTAGGGCAAAGTGCCTCTGAAGGATTTGCAGGTGGAAAGGATCTGGTTCTCATCTTTGGAAATTTTTTGAAGCTGAGAACCAGTCCCTGGCTTACTACTTCCAGGACCCATTTGTCTGATGTTACAGACATCCAGTCCTGGACAAAGTAAGCCAGCCTGCCCCCTACAGGTAGTGGAGAATCGGCCCTGCCAAACCCATCAGGGTGCCTGTTTGGCAGGGGCTTTAGGCTGAGGGGTGGAAGCAGGCCTGCTTGTACCCCATCTGCCTCTCCCTCTAAAGAACCTCCTCTGAGCATAAGCAGAAGAGGAGGCCTGGGCTTGGTAGAAAGGCCTATGAAAAGGCATGCCCCTGCCCCTGGGATGCTGCCTCTGAGGAGTGGCTTGCCTTTCCTTGGCCTGAGCACTCCTATGGGGTGGTCCCTGGCAGCCATCATTTCTTCTTCATGTAGTTCTCTGTTTGCTCCCCAAACAGAGAATTACCTAACAGGAAAATCCATGGCCTTAGTCTGGGTATTCTGAGACAGGCTAGTACATCTGAGCCAAGCCATCCTCCTAAGGCCACAGATGTAGCCATGACTCTAGATGAAAACATCATTGGAGTCCACTGCAGCATGGAATTGCACCTTGAAGCCTCAATACCATCCGCAGCTACCTGCTCCAGCTCCTTCAGCAAGCTGGCCCAGGGACCTGTTTAGCTAAAGCCATTACAGTGTCCCATCTAGATTTCCTGATATCTAGCTGTATAGGCCATATAATTGGCCTGCCTGAGTCCCAAGGATGCTGCCATGTACTGTTTCTTTGCCATGGCATCAATCCTCCTAGAGTCCTTATCTGGGGGGTGTGAAGCCAAGGGTATATTTGCCTTGTCACACGCAGCAGCCTGCACTACCCCAACATGGCTGCATTGCTGGGTAAGGAACTCTGTATCCGAGCCCGAAAGAGTATACCTCTTGTCCATTCTCTTATCCACAGGAGGTATAGAATTAGGAGTCTTTAAAATTGTTATTGTCTGTTTCCCAAAAGATTTGTGAAGGGGAATAGACAGTCTCCTGGACTCTGGGATATCCATCATTTCAACATAGTCAGGCTCCTCCTGGTCATCCACAGCTTCTTCCATAGGAAGCTGAAGTGTTTCAGCCACTTTCTTGTAAAACATGAAATGGGAGGGGGACTCAGAAAGCCTAGGAGGAGACACTCCTGAAGGTCTGTCTGGGGAGATGTCCGGGTCAATAGGTAACATCCAGACTTCATAATCACATTCACTTTCTCATACTCTCCTTCCTCCTCCTCCGTTCATAAAATTTTCTAAATCACATCCGGAACTGTGGAACCGGCCGAATCCAAGGCTTTCCTGATGGTGCTGGGTTCGAAACTGGGGAAAGTTTACTGAACAATTTTTATCGCTGATATTTCATCAGCGAAGGTTGGAGAAGAAACTTTTGGATCCACACCGGCTGATTTTTCCCTTCTTGTTCTCTTAACCGGAACCGACTCCTCGGAATCTGTTCTCCTTTTGCCCGAAGAAGTTTTGCTCTGGTCAGAGGGCACTCCTTCTGGTTCGGTTGGAACCAAACCGGGCTGGCCATCTGGGTCAGTGGACTTTTTGGCCTCCCTTTCCCTGAGCCTACCAACTCTTTTTTCCTAGGGTAGCTGCAGGAAAATTTTACAAACTGGCAGTCTGAATTGAGGTGGTCAAACCCCAGACAATAAAACACAGGTGGTGGGGGCAGCCTTAGCAAAGACTTCCCACACACACTACAGTGTTGAAACCTAGTGAGCCCGGTTTTTCTTTTGGGTTTCTCAGACATGCACAGTCCTAAACCAAACTTACCCTTTTTGGCAATCCGCCAGGTGAAGACACTTTATCGTTCCTGACCGTGTTAATGGTCGTGGAAAAAACGTAATCAAATCCGGTTTTTTTGAACCGATAAGAACTGGTAACCACACTCTAAAAGTAGAAGTAAAAATTTTTAAACAGCCTGATCGGTTCAAACTGAACCGATGACACGTTTACAAGTTCCACACAGAATAGAAAAACAAAATAAACCTATCTAGTACTCACGAATACCACAGACAGAGACTGAACCGATAGGTTGTGGTTTAAATTCAGTCGAAAACCGAGGAAAACAGTACTTTAACCGACAAATTGAACCGAGCAAAGGAGAAATCTCCCGAGCGACTGTTCAGTGAGGTGGAGTAAAGAATCTGACGGTTTTAGTTCAAACAGCAACAGACAGAGTCTCAACCGAGCTCGAGCTCAGCGTTCCATGCCTGGCATGGAAAGTTAACTCTTTCATCTCCGGGGTAGTTCGAAGGTTGGACCTCACTGCAAATTGTCAGAATACAGCAAGACTTCATGTTGTTTGAATGCTGCTTTCTAAGTCAGATATCTCATACCACAAGTCACTTGAAGGGCTTCTGAGTGAGAATATCCAACACAAGACTGAGGTCCCAAGGAGCCACCACTTGCCTAATGGAGGGCCTTGTGTGCATGATACCCTTAAGGAACCTCTTCTACAATGGCAGCTATGCCAGAAACAAGGTACCTACAAGCTCATGGTACACTGATATATCAGATAAATGGACCTTAACTGTGAAATATTGCAGTCCTGCATCAGAAAGATACAGTAGGTATTCCAAAACATTTTCAGGTGGACACTTTAAGGGTCTATGGGGGGTTTGGAAAGCTAGATAGAAAAGTGTTTCCACTTGACTGCGTATGTTTTCCTGGTGAAATATTTACAAGCAGTCAATAGTATCTGAGTCCCTGTGAGATACCTTAAACCTGTTCACTTCTGTTTTCTTCAGAAGCCAAGCCTGGAGATGAAGGGAGTGCTGGTCAGGGTGGACTAGCTGGCCCTAATCTTGGGACAGTAAGTCCATCTGGAGTAGCAGAGCCCTCAGTTAACTGACTGAAGGTCTGTTCAATAGAGGAACCCTTATCTGCTGAGGCCAGTATGGGGCCACTAGAACCATCTTGCCTCCATGTGCCTCCAGCATGAATTGTATTCTCTGAGAGGAACTGGAGGGAATGCATGCAGAAACAGATTGCGCCACTGCAGTCTGAATGCATCCTGACAGAAAATACCAGGTCCTGGATTTCTGGAGCAAATTTGTGGTAGTTTGGCATAGCGTGGGAATGCAAAAAGGTCCCCGTCTGGGGTTCTTCACTCTGTCCGCAAAGAGCAATCTCTAGAGATTTGGTCACCTGAATGAGGTAGTTTTGAGGGTGTGATGCTTGGGATCTCTGGATACTGAGTATCCACTGAGTCATTCTAATGTGCAGTTTTGTTAAGGGGACTGTGAACACTGAGGATGCCATGAGTACCAATATGCATTGCATTCATGAGCTGGCACAGACTTACATTCTATGATAAAGCATGCCATCTGCAAGACTGGCCACACTTTATTGTCTGGAAGGAAGGCCCATGCCCGGGTCATATCTAGAACAGCTCCCATAAACAGGATAACCTGTGAGGGCTCTGGCTGAGACTAGGAAGGGTTCAGCAGGATCTCTTGGATATTAAAAACTGTGAGGCAATGGCCACTGCCTCCTCTGTCTCCTGCCTGGATGAGACTGTCAGGAGTCAGTTGTCCAGGTAAGGGATAACCTGTAATCCTAGCTTTCTGAGGTGGATTGTGGGTACTTCAAAGCTCTTACTAAAAACCTGCAACACTCAGGAAAGTCCTGAAGGATAGGAATCTGCACTGGTAATTATCCCCTCCACACAGAACTGTAGGTACTAGTGATGGCTGGCATGCACTAGTATGTGCTGGTATGCATCCTGCATATCTAGAGAGGCTAACCACTCCTGTTGCTTTAGGTAGGGTAGCAAGGAGCTCTGAGAAACCATCTTAAATATTCTTTGAACCATGTATTTGTTCAATCTTCTGAGATCGAGAATGGGGTACATGCCACCTAATTTCTTGTTTACTAGGTAGTAGAGGGATTAGACACCATTGTTCCATTTTGACTCTGACACTATTTCCACTGTACGGTTTCTCAGCAGATCAACTATCTCCTGTTTTAACAGCTCTGACATCTGAACTGGCAAGGGGAATCACTTCCTGGGAAGATTGTCCTGGAGGGTTCCAACAATTTCAAGAAGTACGCCTCTCAGATGGTTCCCCCACCAAGGAGGAGTGATTCACCATGGTCTGCTGAAGTGGACGCAGGGCCTGAATTTCAGATGGTGGCACAAAGTGCTTTTGGTGCCTGTGCCTTTGGTTATGCTTTCTTCTGGGCTTGATGTGACTGGGATATTTTAAGACCCTCCTTTACACCTGGAACAAAAGGACTGCTTATTGTTGAAAATGCCATGCCCTCTACCCCTCTGTGAGATGTACGGAGTTTGTCTTGCAGTCTTAAGAGTCATTTCAGTTTTGTTAGGCTTCTTAATAGACTGCTCTCCTTGCTGTCCAAACAGATAGGTGCCATCTAAGGGCACATTCATAATCTGTTGGGTATTATCCAGGGTGAAGGCAGCAGTCTGCAACCAGGAAAGCCTTTTGATGCAGATACATGCAGCCACAGCATGGGTCTCTGCATCAAAGGAATCCACAGAAGACTGCTGTTGACTACTGGACTCAATATCTTGTTTACCTGTCAGCAGCATTCCTTGCTTAGCTTCTGTATCTGGAAAGGCCTGTGCCAGTGACTTAAGCTTGCACCAGAAGGCATACATGTGGTTATAGAAGTGGCCTGGTAGCTAGTTATACTCATGCCCAGGGTAGCTGAGGCATAGACCTCCTTGCCCATGGTATCCACTTTGCATGACTCCTTGTTAGAGGTGTGTGCTACGACATCCCTGGGCACTATGGCTTTGTTATTCTCAGCCAATATAACAAAGACATTGCCTATTGGCTGAGTGAAATACATGTGATTAGACTTGGGGGGGTACATATTTTCTGTCTGCCATCTCTTTCTGTTTGGGGACAGCTGCCACAGTAGTAGGCCTCCTACAAGCTGCCTATGAGAGAGTCTCTAAGGCTGGCTGGAGGGGAGGAATGATAGATACCAGGATATTAGGCACATTTAGGAACCCAGCTGGAGGTGCATAGCCTAGTCTATAGCTGCTGTCTCAAAATGTAAAGTGCTGTTCATGTTTTTGAACAGAGCTTGGAAAGAGTGATCCTGCAAAGGTACAATAACTTGAACTGGGTCAGAGTTCTCTCTCTTGCCATAGACGTCATCATCCCCATCTGTAAAGATGAGGTCTGGATCTGACTTATCTCCTTCTATCTCCAGAGGGTAGAAGAGGACCCTAATGGACCACAGTACTGGCTGTGGCCTTGACAACACTGGTGACATTGGTCCTGGCCCCAGATAAACTCTCCGGAATGTCACAGATGGTGGCAGTGAAGTTAGGCCTAGGACTGACCCCAAAGGGGTTGACCCCAGCACTGAAGGCCCAGACAACACGGGGGGTGTCATCAATGTTGGCATCAAGGCAGGCCCCTAAGTTGGTTGGTTGGCTGGTACCAAACACAGGACTATCCACAGTGTCAAGGGTCCTGGTGGCACTGAAGGACTCTACAGAGGCACCATGGCTGTCCCGGGTGGGGTCAGTAACTGACACCACAAGTGAGTCCACACCAGCGGCACTGATAATGACACCGTCACTGAGGACAGAGTCAGAGTCCAGGCATCAAAATCCAGTGGCACTGAACACAGCACCAACCCCACTGGCCAGAAGTGCCATGGTCCAGCACCATAAATGGTGCCATTGCAGTTATGTGTTGAAACCACTGTTCCATAAGAGCTGCCTATTGGCCAAATTGCTCACTGGGACCTCCCTATGGATCGGGGAAAGGCTTTGGGATACAGACACAGAGCCTGCAGTCCCAAAGGACCCCAGGGTCATCAGAGACGATGATGATGAGGAACCCAGGTCCACAGGTGTAGAATGTCTTTAGGCAGAATGACCAGAGGGTGACCTCAACCGGCCCCTTTTCTTCCCCTTATATTTGTTGTGGGAAAAGGTCAAAGCTGAATGGTGCAAAGACCATAACACTGAGCATATGCAGCATCAGGACCATTTCTTTTTGGGACTCTGGGAGGATCGTCCACTCCTTCACAGCACTGTACTGCCCACTGCAGGAGCAATCACCCAGAGAGAAATGGTGGCCAGACACTGCCCCACTGCTGGAGCAACTAGCCTGTTCAGGCTCCCTACTTTAAATGGTTGTCAACCATTTTCACAAGGAAGGGATGAGAGAAAACATTTCAATTTAATGTGCTCACAGGTGGGTACTCTGGGCCACATAGCCATTTGCAGGCATGAACTGGAAACATACAACACAAAATATGCAAATACAGACATTAAATAACGTGTACAAAATACAATACAAATATACAATTTAAAGATTATTTAGAAGTGCAAACTGCTGAATCAAACAAATATCTTTTAAGATGTTCCTTAAAACTGCTAACTGTAACAGAGATCCTAATGTTCAAACAATTACATTTGTGTGTGTGTGCAAAACTAAATTGATACAAAAATAACAAATCATAGTGTATGTTAAGCTAGTACTGAAGAACTGAATGCTATCGTCATATAGGTGGTGAAGATCTGGTGCTGAAAAGGAGAGTGAAGGCAAAGCTGTGCACTTGATGGCAGGAAATAAACTGAGGTGGTTGGGGACTGGTGCCACTGGAGTCCAGCAGCCATCTGCCAACCTGTGCATGGGGGCTACTCTCACCACCAACCCCCACCAGTAGAGATGGATGAAGTTGGCAAACTTCACTCTGTGAATTAATCTGTGAATTTTGCACAATTTCATGAAATTTGCAGAGTATGGAATGGCGAAGTTCTGCAGCGAAGTGCATAATTCCATCAGTGAAGTGCAGAATTTCACCTGCAAATTACAGATCAATGAATGGCAGGAAATTTGCAATTTGTAAGCAGAAATTCCGCCATTTTGTAGTCTATTCAGAATTCTTGTGCAAAATTCTTGCCTTGTGAGCAGAACTTTGTGATTTTTAGCAAAGTCGAGATTTCTGAGGATGGGGAAAACTCGTGAAAGCTCCACAGAAATGAATCCGGAGCTATCACATAACTTCTAAATGAAAACTTCCGCCCATCTCTACCCACTGAAAAGTTCTGACTCCTGTGGAGTCCTATCTTCTCCATCTCAGATCCATTAGTGGGACTCTATGGAGAAGACTGATTCTTGGAAGATATCTGTCTGATGCCATTAACTGATCCAGCAATCCTAGAGGTTATACGACACCATTGATTGGTACCAAGCTGCTTCCGGGTCACTATGGAATGCCCATAGCCTACCAAGTGGCCTCACAAGCATCACAAAGAGAAAGTTGTGCACCTGCATCCATAGGTGGCACTGGTATGCCACCATATGAGCATGATGCAAACAGATTGACAGAATCGGCATGGCATAGGAAAAACCTTCCTACCTAGTGAACCAAAACCACAGAAATCTGGAATGGGAGGGGGATCATCAGTCAGGCACTGTGTGCCAGTGTAACTCTGTAGAACCTTAAGTAGTGTGAGATGTGCCTCCAATCAACCCCTTGGGTGTCCAGTACCTGATGATAAGGTCCCTGGGGATGGGAGGGGTTGTGAAGGGACACCTCCAAAGTGCCCTTATTGTCTGCTCCAAGGCCCTATGCCCTAAAGACAAATGATACTAGTATCAGTATTGGGAACCCCTAGGAGCCACATTGGCATGGCAACAAGATTGCAGCTGGTATAGCAGGAGTTCCCAACATTTGCTGCATCTCCCCCACATACCATTGGTACAGATAGTAGTAAGTAGTAGTGGCCAGATTTAGAGATGTTTCATTGTCCTCTCATGAAAGGGAAGGGAAAGGGAAAGGGAACATTATTTAACCAGGAGTAGCACACTAAGCTGAAGCTTGTTTCCAGATGCGACCTGGGAGCACAAGGAAGTTAAGTGACTTGCTTAGGATCACACAGTATGCACCTAGGTGGCTGTGGGATTCAAACCCAGGTCTCCAGATCTGCAGCTCAGAGCCTTAACCCACTGTGCTATACTGTCCTCTCATGAGGATGCTGAGAAGAAAGGAAGAAGGGAAACTGGTTGGGTAGGAAATGGAGGATGGTCCCTATACCATGCTTCTATGGTGACAACCAAAGACAGTATGGCTCCAGAGTCAAATGGCCCAGTGGCTCAAAGGACACAGGCAACCAATTCATCCACTGCCTAGACATTTGAGGCATAGTCCTGAGGGGATAGAACTGCATACTGGGCTGCTGCCCCATGTATCTGGTAGTGCCATAAGGCTATGGCAACACCCTTGCCCTAGGTGAGGACTGAACAGAGACACTCACTTCTGACAATCCTACAAAGGAGGAGATTACAGAACACTTACCTGGGGTGGAGAGCCCCAAGACATATGGTGGAAGACCACAACTGTGTAGGCCCATCTGAGAGACCTGACTCCAGTCTGGTGTTGAGGCTTAAACCAGAGATGGAGGAGAACTCAGCACTAAAAAAGTCATATCTATCTGAGTCGACACAGTAGTGGTGCCGATCCCAAAAGCCACAACAGTTCCAGTACTGGTCCCATCCCCAGGACCTCAGCATGATATTGCTGTTGGGCCCAACATCAACCTCTTCCTAGGTGCTTCTAGTGGCACTGAGTCCAAAGCTGACACTGTAGTGGACATTGATATTGGCACCGATCCCAGCACAGACCCTGGCAATGACACAATGAATGGTGTCATCACTAGATTCAGTGCTGGTATCAGTATTGCCCTAAGTGCCATCACCATGAATGATGACAGCAGCCATAGCAACACCAATGACTGGTGTTGACACCACCAAGGATGTGGACAAGGCCAAAGGCCTTGTCTCCAACCGCAGTGTAGCCTGTTATCAATGGCAAGCAGGCCATGGTGAGTTCTGCACCAGCCACTGAAAAGGAGATGGTGGTTCATCTGACACCACCACCACAGACTCTACCACAGCCCCAGTACAGTGGGGGGAGGACTCCATTCCTGAGCTGACTCTAAGGAGTGCTGAGGGCACCAGGGGGAATAGTCCAAAGACCTAACCAGCAACCTCCTGGTCTGATGCCTACCTCCAAGTAAGGACCTGGCATCCCAGCTTTAGACAATGACTTTGCAGTGTCCAGTGATCGAAAGCAGGCATCACAAGAATCCTTATTGTGGCTGGGCCCAAGGCAAGTAAAGCAGACAGAATACCTGTCATTTTTACTAATACTGTTTCGGCAATGAGAAGAATGAAAGGGGGCACATTTCTTCCCCTTTTTCCATGACTTAGGCATAATAGTGGAAAATAATAAAACGAGAGAAGAAATACAGAAGTTTTGCAAACAGAGATACATGTGATCCTCTCCCACGGTACATACTCTGGGGAGAGAAAAATAGAACTCAGTTAGGTGAGGGCATCAGCAACACTTATTGTCAGGTGTGCAGCATCCCCACATGTGACAAAGCTGTTGCTGGTGCTCCAGCCAAAAGATTTGCTCCTGCTTGGTCCTAGAAGCTCTGACCTAGCTGCAGAAGTGAGACTAAAAATATTGATTCAACCGAGATGTAATGGTTACTGTAGGGCTGCTGGAGATTGCTTGCTCATGTGACATCACATTGGAAGCCATTTTAGAGGCTTGTAAGAGTAGTTCTTTAGTAGGGCTATGCAAAATCTTAAATTGTGCCAGCTGAATTTCAACAGAATTGCCATTGTGCTTCTGAATATTTCCATGGAATTGTCTGCCAGTAAGTACATTTTGTTTTTTAATGTACAGTACATAGAAACATAGACATTGTCAGCAGAAAAGAACCCTACCTGGTCTCCAGTGACCCTCCCCCCTCCCAATCTATTTACCAGTATTCTCCTATGCCTATCCCATGCATGCTTGAAGCCCCTCACATGTTTCGCTCCCGCTTCCTCTACTGGCACTATTCTAGGCACACCCCGTTCTTTCAGTCAAGTAGTACTTCCTCACATCCAGGGGAACAGATTAGGGGAGTAAAGGAGTATTTTACTACCATTTTTGCATGGTTTACTCCCATTTTCAGATTTTAGGAATTTGTTCCCTACCCTGAATACATTTTACAATATGTTGGTAAATATACACAAAATGGAAGCAGCTTGTGATACTGACGGCCATAGCTTCAACACTCTAGCTGAGTAGAAGCAGTGGGCAACAAAATATATGGCGAAATTTTGTGCTAAACCTAAAGTAAACCATGGCTTATTTTTCCACATTTTTCTTACAAATAGACAAGACATCAGTCTTACCTGTGGGACGTTTAATAAAGATAATGCAAACTATGGATTGTTTTCCACAGTTTTTTTTTTCTTACATAAAGAATAATACCAATATAAACTGTGAAATGTTTCCATTCTAGTGGTAAATAGTGAAAGTCTGCAGATTCTGCAAAAATAATGAAATGTAAAACTTACAGAGGCAGAATTTTCTGGTTTCACTAAGCCCTACACTTCAGAACAGGAACTTCGGTTTCATTTTCTTGCTGCATGAGTAGAACCATGCTGATATATTGCTATCATGTAGAAGAGAGAAGGGACAGTGGAAACACATGACCGGTTACCTTCCCTGCGGCCAGTGCTTTTCTGTTGTTTCTCCGCCATCCCTCCCCTCTGCAGTACACACTAGCGCCCCCCGGCACACTATTTTATTGCTGCCAGTCACTTCCATTTCATTTCGGCAGTTGCAGTCAGGAAGAAAGAGCATGCCATGCCCAAGATGGCTACTGTGAGATCAATGCCCATGCATGCTTTCACTTCCAAAGTTTCGCATGCATGAGTTCACTTACGCAGTTGCGATGAAGTCGAGCATGCACGCTGTCTTCAAGGCAGTCATCTTGGCCATGGCAGGCACTTTTTCGGCCCCATGAGTGCTCTTAAAGTGGCACAGCAGCCATGTTGGCTCTGACCAGAGTTTGTTTTAAATGCTCTGAAACTGTATTAATCTTCATTACATACATGCAGTTTTAGCATTAATGTAGACAACCGCCTTTTCTTTATAGAGATGCAGTGGAGGCTCCTGGAGAGCAGAATCATTACCTTGGGTGAATGAACTGCATTTAGCCAAAGGAGTGCACTGATGCTCTAAGTGAAGGAGGTTAGAAAAAACAAAAAAATATTATTGTTTGACTGTGAAGAGCATATCCAAATAAAGAATATGTCTTGCTTTAAATCCCAGGTCGCGCCTGTAAAAAAGCTTTCAGCTTAGTGTGCTATACCTGGTTAAAAACAACTAAATAAAAATGTATGCATCCACATAGTAAAATAATATTTACCAGTGACAATTATAGTAATTTGCTAATTTGGTTGTAAGCAGGTTTTTTAGGGCTGCAGTGGGTGAAGCCCTGCAGTCCTATTGCTTTCAGAAAAAGGGGACCCTGAATTCTTTCCTTCCTAACAACAGTTGCATCACAGTTCCCTAGACAGTCTGTGAAAACCCTCCACTGTGTCAATGCAGTCTTCTCATAGGCACTATTTTTGGTTATGTGGGATGGAGGTGGGGGGCAGTGTAGTTTGATATTACACTGATTCACATTACTAAGATTCCTGACTTTCTTTTATGTTAGAAGTCTGCATCAGTTGGGGGGCTGGGCTGCTTTAGTGACATTACTCACCTTACAGACATGCCCAGCTTTCTTACATCTTTGATGTCAAATGTGTGTGGGGGGGGGAGTAATAACTATCTGATTTTAGTTTGGAAGGGTGGAGAAGTTTGGTGCCATTGTCATTTGTACTTGTAATATGATCTATGGTTGCGCTGTCTCAATACACTGTATTTATATATCAGTAGAAACTTAACAGGTTTAAAAAAAGACAGCCGTTCCAAACATTGACTTGGTGCTAGATTCTATCACTGCTAAAAACTATTATACTGTACAGAAGCAGAAGTACGCATTTTCTGTATCAATTTTATCCTGGAGCATAAAGTGTTTTTTAAATAGTTCCTACATCTAGAAGAATGGGAATGATCCTGGTTAGCTTTAGCTTATAAACATGCAACACCAGATCCCATGGACCTGAATCATTTTAAAATTCTTGCATCATTTATAAAGACAAAAGTAAAACCTGTTTTGCAAAACCAAGTTCTTATTTTTGAACTTTTATTGCCATCGGTGTTACTTATTTTCCTATATTCAGTAGGAGTGAAGATTATTCTTAAAATTAATTACATTTGGCAGAACTTTAAAGACACTGTAGAACACAGCAGGTGATATTTTCAAAAGTTAAAAAAAAACTGATATAGATGTGTCGACACACCTAAATTTGCATCATGCAGATGCAGCATATTATTGCGCCATATTTTCATAACTGCATCAAAACAACACTTATACTTGCATCATAATTGTAGCATATTTGCAATATTTGTGGGATGCATCACTACTGCATCACGTCTGTGTCACTTTTTGCATCACTAATCTACAGCATATGCAAGTGCTGGGGCAGCAGATTGTGGTGCATCCATCTTCTGATGGTAGTGCACCCTTCTGATGCAGACACAGCTGTGATCTGTGATACAAAAGTGATGAAACTTGCTGCTGCGTCTGCAGCAAATCTTTGAAAATACAGGCCTGTATATTTACCCCCACCACTCATAAACTTCAAACAGTGAACTACAGATAGTGGGTCCACATAAAGCACATACCATGCAATACAGATTTGCAACAAATAGAGGAGAATAACATGAGGGCCCTTGACTTGCAGCATCTTCTTTTCCCTCCTCAAGTTCACAGTCAGGAGAATTACAGCACAGAAGATGCACCACTCCTAACCAGTTCCACCTGTTAACTGAAAACCACTGACTGCCACCCATATATACACATGTGTGTGCTATTAATCTTGCCTTTTCTGAAAAATTGTACCTTTACCGACTGCCTTACAATGAGAGGGAAAGGAAGGAAGCAAGGAAGGTCGTGCTGCTGACTCCACCATTTTTGAAATGTTACACCTGTACTATCTGCCTTAAGATATTTAAGCTAATTTCCTAATAATTTTAAGGATGAAGCACCTTGGTATCTAAACTGGAAAATTAGGTGTTTCTTTACAGATGCCCCATCTATGAAAAAAGTTCCCATCATTATGACAAGAATAACAGTTTAAAATTTCTCCTCCAGATAAAAGATACATCTAGCCACGGGTATGAAGATGATTGCGGGCCAGCACAGTAAATCATACGAGGAGTGACTGAGGGTCCTAAATATCTACTTCCTGGAGGACAGAAGGGAGAGGTGAGATATGAGTGAGACCTTCAAGTACTTGAAAGAGATTAATAAGGTGAACAGGGAGGGTATCTTCAGGCTAAGCTGCAGCAAAACCCCAAAGGGGCACAGCCTAAAGTTGCGGGGTGGGTGTTTAAGAAGGAGGTTAGAAGACAGTTCTTCACAGAAAGGATGGTGAGCAAATGGAATGCCCTGCCAGAAGAGGTGATCTCATTGAGGACAGTGGGCAGCTTCAAGAAAGGCTGGGATAGGTATAGGGGGAAGATAAAGGTAACGGAAGGAGGGGAGGAAGGTAGTGAAAAGTAGGGGAGTGGGAGCAGGAACACCAACCTGAGCTAAGAACCCTGGGCAATGAGCAGACTAGATAGACCAAAAAAGTCTAATTCTATTGGCTTCTTCATATGTTTGTATGAGACTGCAGACTTAAGTACAAATGTTAATTCTTTCAGAAAACAGCCTACTATTTGGAAGGATGGGCCTGGGGTTCAATGGACAAGCAGCCAGCCACTCACATTTCCTGACCTATATATAAAGAGTTCTTCTCAGCCTCCTTCTGAAGCACTTTTTCTTTGTCGGCCGGAGGCTCTGTTGGTTTGTCTTCTGCAGCTGGCTGGGGTCTAACTCCCCCCCCCACCCTTGCTGCGTTTGCTTGTCTCTGCTGGACTTCTGTGTTTGTTCTCCTGCTTCTGTTTTGTATTTTGCCTCCGGCTGTGTGCTTCTTTCTGTCATTTGTTCCCTGTTTTTCTATGTTTGTGTGTCTTTGGCTTTGCCTTTTTGGGGCTTTGTTTCTAAGCTCCTAGCATATTGCTAATCCAGAGTTCATGCTACTTGCTCTCAGTTACTCACAGTGCTACTGCAATCATTATCTGTGTGTTTCAACAAAAAACACATAGCTGCTTTCCATGCTGTGCACTCAATTGTTTTCACCTGATTCAGGCTCACTCTGAACCCTGGCTATGCAGCTCAATCATGCTTTCTCAACTCATTCTACCTACCTCATTGCTACAGTTTCATTGCACTGCCTGGTGATAGCTGCTTTCAGAGCATTATGCCTCCCTCCATTCAATGTTTACTGAATTTTACAACTCATAGTTACTCAACACAGATGCTGTTCTCTATGTTTGTACACTGCTATTATACTCTGAGGTCAACTAAGCTCCTGCTGATGTTGTAAACTAGTTTCAATATTTGCATGTGGGTCTTGGTGCCTTCCATCACTTTCTTGTTTTTCCTGTGGCGGGGACTTGAAGGTGTTGGGGGAGTCATGGCCCCATATGGCTACTTACTTTATGTTCTAAATCCTGCCTCCACCGCTGAAAATCCTTAGAGTATCTTCCACCTTTATTGGCTTTGTTGAATGCCTGGCTGGCTTGACCCATTATTTATATTGATGCTCTTCTGACCTACGTGCAGGTCTGACTATTGCTACTCTACCTTATTGACCTACGTGCAGGTCCACTCTTTGCTTACACAACCATTGCTTAATGCTCAACCTCACTACTACCATCTGACCTACTCGAAGTCCCAGCACTCTATGCTTATTCAGCTCCTTTTCAGTTTTGGGGCATGCCAGCCACACCATTCTGGCACAGGGCCTCCCTGTAGCTGATGGTCTCGCACTGCATTACTAAGTCTGCATCTTGAGCATACCTGACTTGGGGTGGGGTCCTTCTCACCTGACCCACAGCTGGGAATGTCCTCCTCACTCTGGGCCTGTCTAGCTGTTCAGGACTCGACAGTAGCTCCTGGTATAGAATTTAAGACTAGCTGTAAAGGGTGGTTATGGTGATCTCCTTTGGCTCTAGTATTCTTATTAGCAAGGCACCTTCACCGCATTCTCCCTATGACTGTCTCTGATTCACCCGGTTTGTTTTTAGGGTGAGTAGGCCAGGTGAGTGTCTCAGCAGTCATTGCTTTCCTCCTCCATCTTGGTTACCCCGATGTTGCAGAGCACTCTCGCAACCTTCCACAGCGTTCCTGTCAGAGGGATCAAGCGAGAGCTTTCCTCTAAATTGGAATAGTTTCCACCCCCTTTCACTGGGTTTATAAATTTCAGCAGCAGAGCCATCACAAAATAAACATCCCAAGCCTGGAGGGAAGGCAACCAAGGCCTTGGATCCCCAGAGATTTCCTCCTCAAGGTTTTTTTCTCTCCTCCATGCCTCAGATAATAATCGTTAGTTAGCCACAGTTAGTGTTCCTTAGTTCTATTAGGTAGGTTCCACTGTTGGATGGAGGTGGATAGCATCCCTACTTCCCATTCCCTCTCTCCTTAGGAGGCCCCAGCAATCTCCAGTGCAACCCATTGTACTCATGCCATTGCTAACCTGCACATCTCATTACCTTATCAAGCTGCCTGATGCCTTATCTACCACTATGTCTCACAGCTACTGATTGCTAATATACTTCATACTACTACATTTCTTTTTGGGGATCCTTCCAAAGGTACCTTTAGCCAAGGGAATTGTCCCACGGCACCTCTAGGGATGGAATCCTCTTTGAGGGTTCCTTGCCTTTGGTACCCCTAGGGTGGTAATTCCTCTGGAATAGAGAGTGGGAACAGCCAAATAGCTAAGTAACACAGTTGCACAAGCAGAACACTATATTGGCTGCATAGGCCATTGAATTGGAAGGCTGGGTCTGTGGTTCAATGGACAGGCAGCCAGCCACTCCCGCTTCCTGACCTATATATAAGCAGTTCCTCTCAGCCTCCTTCTGAAGCACTTTTTGTTTGCCCCACCATCCTCCCCTCCTCCAGTGGCTGTGCCTCTCTCCTGGTTATCCTTCCTAAGGTACCTTTAGCCAAGGGAATTGTCCCATGGCACCTCTAGGGGTGGAACCCTCTTTGAGGGTTCCTTGCCTTTAGTACCCCTACAGGGTGGTAATTCCTCTGGAATAGAGAGTGCTAATGGGCAAAAACCTAAGTAACAAAGTTGCACAAGCATAACCCTATACTGGCTGCGTAGGCCACTGAATCTGTGTGATAATCTAGTCTTTGAACTATAGCATATCAATAAATAAGAGATTATACCTTATAGCTGCTGTTTCATATATTTTCTTGGTTGCTAATCAATACAAACCACAATCCCGTATGATCTTACAAGGGGCACAATTAATGCTTTTATTTATTGCACTGTCATATTTATTCTGATTCTTTTCAAACTAGAAGTTAAATTCTTAAAGTAAACAATATATACTCTCAGAATTCACTTCCATTCTCATGTCCTTATGTTTATTTAATAGAGATTTACTTTGCCAGCCCACCCGCTGGCACAGTCACAAGGTGTCTGCTTGTGGTGCTGATATCCAGGGTTTGGTGATGGACTCGGGAGTAATAGGGACAGCCGTGGGGGGAGTGGGAGTAGAAGGATCAAATGTCCTGAGGACTGTTGTCCTTCTCTGGGGGGGAGGGGGAAGAGTGTCCAATGCTTTACACACCCCTGGCAGAGGCTGGGGATAATGCTGCAGCCAGTGCCATCACCTTAGGGGGCAGGGTGGATGTTGGACATCATTGCATGTCCCCACTCCAGGGATCCAGCATTCAGAAAGACAGGCAGCCCCTGGACTTGATGCCCTGCTCTGTCACTGTCTCCACCGCCAACAATGTCTGCCGGGGGGGGCCTGCTCCCATAGCACCACCCAAGGGGTACGCCTGGGCATGGGGGGACAGTAGACAGGGCAAGGCTGAGCTCTGGTAAGGATCTGCAGCTGCCTCCCCCAAAAAAGTTGAGGGTATCTTCCCTTTCACTTAATACATGTCTGTAGATGTTCTATGCCCTCTCACTCCATAAGCTGTGCCTGTTATGTTTGTTAAAACAGTAAAATAATGGTCCCCAAATTAGTCATGTTCTAATATAACTATTCATAATAATAGAAATGATTCAGTTAGTAACTAGCACACCATTACTATTTTGTCACTGTATGATATCTTTAATATTGGGGGTTCAGTGTTGCTAGTGCACTTCCCCTAAAGTAAAAATTAAATAACCTCATTAGCCTGTATCAGCATCACATCTGTAAGACTGCTGCACTCAAAGCACTAAAGATTCTAAAAGACACTTATATACTGCATCAAAACTATTCAGTTACACAGGGTACCATCAGCCATGGGTGATACTACATGTGTTCTAGACCATCCTCACAGCCTTCTTTTTAATGGCGGTACCCACCCCTACCATGCCGCCAAGTGAACAAATGATGCACCAGGCATCACCGCATCTCTTGGTGTGCCATGCCGTTACACAGAACATGATGACATCATACACTACTGATGACATAGTTGGCCACCCATTTGCTTGCAAAAGTCTGCAAAACCCCTCCCAGGTCAACACAGTCAGCCCTGCACCAAAAAAGAAAACCAGGGGGGGTGCCTGGTATGATGAGAGGCTTATTTCATTAAGGTCATCAGCTTGGACCTAATAAGCTGGGATATCAGCACCAACTAGGACGCAATACAGTAATACTGTGGTATATCATAAGATGCTGCAGTACGCTGCAGGAAACAATGCAGGTCAATGGCAATTAAAGCCCTTTCTACTACAGTATTTATAAATGTTTTTATAAGCCCATCATTCTGATTACTATGGAAATAAAAAAAAAACAAGTAGCAAGCTTGAGAACTAAACAAAATACTGATAAGCTGAGTATTTTAAAAGGTGAAAAAGTGGGAAGGGGGAAACAGAATGGGGTCCATAATAATATCCAGTTATGGTCTTTACCCAATATATTGAACAGACCATGACTAGCCATGGCTTGCTATAACTCTGAATATCATTGTGAATTCTAGTGACTACCACAGCAGCACCGATTTGTGTCATAATTCAAGGCACAAGTATTTCCAAGGCAGCTCCTTGTAATACTCCTATTTTCAGAAGTGATATTTCTACTGACAGAAGACATGAGAGAAACAAGGCAAAGAAGAAATATTTGAAACTCAGTGCTTCAGAAAAACACTGCTACAAATGTGGTCCTGAGAGCAGATCATATGCATTCGATGCCTTTGAAAAATAATATCCCTTATAGTCAATTTTTAAGATTAAAAAGAAAATAGTGGCCGGCCCGGTGGCATGGAGGACTGAGGCATCATGCCTTACCTCCTGCCACACTGGCAACCCATGGTTACGGTGCGAATGGGTTGCCAAGGGTTAGCCAGGGAGAAGGAGGATTGAGCATCCCAAGGACTGCGCTCCTCCTCCTGGGAGGGGGGGACCAGCAATTGGTGCTTTCCTGGCCTCCAGCAGAGGCTGGAGGATAGCACACTGACCTCTACAAAGTGGGAGTAGGTTGGGTAGATGCCCAGTGTGCTACACATGAGAGCATGCATTACACCTCAACTGGCATCATTACATGCCCTTTCCTCCAAGAGAAAAAAAGAGGAAACATGCCTCCGACAGTTGGATGATGCAGGGGCTCGCAGGTCCCAATCCCCAACCAGCCGGGTGCTGACGGAAACTGGATCCAATCTTTGGTGGGGGCCTGGGGATGCCCAGCCGACCCTGCCGGGGGGGGGCAACCCTTGGGGGAAGATGGTCGGTGCTGACAGCGGATGTTGGAGGGATGGGGCTGGGGCTCTCTCCTGAACATGGCCTGCCAGAGATGGGGAGGAAAAGTAATCAAAAAAATAAAAATTAAAAAGAAAATGTACTTCATCTGAACCATATGACTGGCAGGATAATGTACTGGAGATGAGATTTCTCAGTAAGGGTTATAACAAAACATTACTGAGAAAGGCTATAGATGAAGCTGATTTAATGGAAAAAAAAGAACACTGAAAAGCCACTAGAAAAATTTTATTTATGAACATGGTCCTGTTACTTTTGTCAGTAAATTCAATCATTTGGCAGGTAAAATTAACAATATAATTTATCACAACTGCCCTATCCTGCTTGGTGACAATGATGGGACTTCAGCAGTGGGTGATACCCCATGCCGTCTGAGAAACAAGTTAGTCCATAGCTGATTTGAGACAAATCAGGCAGCTATCATCGCTTCACCACTTCATCACTTCAGCATCCACCTTGGGCTCCTTCAAGGTTAAACTTAAGCAACAACAAGTTGCTGATGTCAGTTGTGACTGCTTCCAATAACCTTCCTTCTTGTGACCAGCACTTATTCTAACCTTATGCTATCCTGACCTTATGCAAAACTGTTCTCAGCATGTAAATAACTGTTCTAAGTTGCTAATCATTCTCCTTCACATTTTCTCTTGATCCCATTCACTATTTCCTCTCACGCCTCTATGGTTTTCCCCCTATCCCCCCTCCACCCTCTTATATCTCCTGAGCTTCCTTGCTCACTTTAAAATGCTTTGTCCCATACCTTCTCACCTCTGATGAGGCCCCTGGGCTGATGTCATCCCATACCTTGTTGATTATTAGATAATAGGCTGAGTCTGTTCATTTTCCTGTAAAGGGTTGTTTCATAAGACCCCACCCCCTCTAATATAACAGTGTCAGTGTCTCAGTAGGTAGCACACTCGCCTCTGAGGCCAGGAGATCAGAGATCTTTGGGTTCAGTTCTCACATCTGGCACTTGGGTTAATATCCCAGTACTGACACTGTAGTGCAGCATGAAAGGGGTGCTGCACTTCTGAGGTGGTGTCTTTCAGATGAGACATTAAACAGAGGTCCCATCTGCCTGGATTGGTGGTAGTTCAGGTGGATGTTAAAGATCCCATGGCACTTCTCGAAAAGAGTAGGGGAATTTTTTATTGGAATAAGAAAACATAACATCACGTAAGAATCACAAACATATAAACAATTTCATAAGAAAAAACAAAAGGGGAAAAAAAGAAAAAACAAGAAATCAGACATACATGTCACTCAAAAATCAACACAAGGAATAAATAAATAAAAATAATCAATAACTCAAAAAGAAAATCAGTCCAACCAGGACACATGTCTCCATAAATCATAAAATTTGCCCCTATCACATACCGCATGTTCTTTTTGCATGAGTTGTTTTAAAGATGCTTCAACACTAGCTAATAAAACAGATGGTAAAGTAGTAACATGTTGCAGTGAAAATTTACATCGGGCCTGCCAGAGATGATATTTCAGGCAGGCAAAAATAACATTCAATGTACTGGGATTGTACCTCCTATAAAACCCAGTATATTCTCCTAAAATTAAACATTCATACTGAACATGCTGTATAGGACCCCAATTCCATTTAAGGGCACAAAACCTCCAGAAATCTTGTGCATACAGACAAGGGTTATAAAAATGTTCCAAAGTATCCTCCTGCCCTATGCATTCAGATCTTAAACTCTGTCGCTTTGTTAAAGGTTTATGCTTCCAATTCCCCTTAACTCCAAGTCTACCATGGCAACTCAGCCATTGCACATCCCACATATGCCGTGGGATCCGTTTATCATGTAAAAGCTTCAAAGCGGACTGCAGACTGGTAGGAAGACATTTAGGGAAATCAACTCTGGGAGCATGAGCTTTAGACATAATATTGACAGATAGCACCTTCCTAGGCCAAATTGTATAATCAGCTTTACCAAAGCCCCATATCTTAAATTTCCTGACAGCTGCGGATGCAATGCTCGGAACAGAAATAGGCCCAGCAATTTTAGGAACCTCGGTTACCCAGTTATCTAAAAAAATCTGAAAAAGGCCCCTAGTCCATGTGCCCAAGTAGTATGTGCACCACAGAAAGGACCAAAAATAGAAAAAATAGAAAAGGAATGAAAAAACACAACTGAATTAATCATACCAAGTCCTCCTTGTTTCACTGATAGATAAGTAAAATCCCTTTTAACTGTATTCAACCAATTACCCCAGATCATTTGAAATAAAAAATACTATAAAGCCTTGTTTCCAATGTACAAGGGACAGGGAAAATATGGGCAATATATAAAAAGAGTGGTAACAAAAACTGCTTAACAATCTGAACCCTCTTTAATTTACCAAAGGCCCAAGACTTCCACCGGGACACCTTTTGATCCCCCACCCGCAGTTTGTCATCCCAATTAAGAAAA
The DNA here is from genome assembly GCA_016271365.2 of Neoceratodus forsteri. NCBI lineage: Eukaryota > Metazoa > Chordata > Ceratodontiformes > Ceratodontidae > Neoceratodus > Neoceratodus forsteri. The sequence continues at coordinate 834,791,667 of CM028130.1, read as the reverse complement.
GCCAGTTCTCCATCTCCAAATAAAACATTCAAAATTCTACAGTGCCCTTTCACCACTTCAATGCCAGCAATAGTAGCTATACGCATCCTATCGCCAACTTGAAGAGCCTTACTCTTTCCATAATTAAGTCCAACGCCTGAAAAGCGAGCAAAAACATCAAAATGCTGCAAAGTGTGGAGACCAGAAGAAACATCCAAGACCAAAAGACAGACATCATCCACATAAGCAGATAATTTCTGCGCAGGTATTACTATATGAACGATAAACCAACAATATTGACATTGTGCAAAATGACCTGTAAGAGAGGGTCAAGACAAAAAACATAGAGCAAAGGGCTAAATGGACACCCCTGCCTAACCCCCCTCCGTAATAACACAGGATCCCCCAATTAATTTTTAATGGAGGTAAAATTAGAAGCCTGATGATATAACAAATTAATCCAGTTTTTTAAAACAGTAGGAATCCCATATTTAGACAACACTTCAAACAAAAAATCATGAGATATGTTGTCAAAGGCCTTGGCCTGATCAAGAGCTAGCACAAAACCTCCCAACCTGCCTTGCCTGCCGTATTCAAAAACATCACGTAATAAACCCAAATTTTGTTGAATGTTTCTCCCAGGAACAGAACAAGTCTGAACAGGGTGTATAAGTTCCACAGCTGTCTTCTGCATCCATTTACACAACACAGAAGGCAACATTTTGTAATCAGTGTTTAAGAGGCTGATAGGTCGCCAGTTCGAAAGCTGATGCCTATCACCCCCCTTAAAAAGATAAATCATAATGGCATTGGAAAAACCCTGAGGGACCTGCCCAGAAAATGTATTAACCAAAATCTCACCAAGATCAGATTTAAAAATTTTGAAGAACTCATTCATCAATCCATCCTCACCCGGTGAGACCCCATCCCGTAAACCGGATATAGCCTCAAGAATTTCTGAAAGCGTAAGTGGACCACTAATAGCAGTAGAGACATTGGAGGAGAGATAAGGGGTAGGACAGTTCACCACCTGATCCCAGGTGAAATCCGGAACAAAATCTGACCCTAGAGAGGCTTGCAAGGCATCTCTAAGACCTTCCAACAATTCCACATCTGTATGCCTTAAAACTCCAATAGCATCAAAAAGGCTCTCCATGACTTTATGTTTTGTTCAGAATTTACAAGACTCAAAAGGATTGGAAAATGGTTGGGGTAAGGTTCCAAATTTAAACTCAGCAGTTAAAGAAGCCGCCCTAGAGTAATGATAAACTCTCATTTTCTCTTTAACAACATTTATCTGAGACTGGATCTTGCAGTCACAAACATTAGGAAGAGACAGTAGTTTGTATAATTAATCTCTATGACTCAGATATAAAATATCCTCCTTATTTCCAATACGTTTTCCCAGTTTAAAAATAAAGAGTTTTAAGAGTAGCTTTAGTGTCCATCCACCAACTACCCCAATCCTCATACAAATCCGCAACTGATTTTCTAAAAATAAAACATCTAGCAACTTGAAATTTTATAGTTTCTTGCAACAATATAGAGGAATTAAATTTCCATCATCGGGGGACAGAAGGAAAACTAGGCGGAAAGCCCCCCATACCCAGAATGTAACATAAAATGTTATGGTCAGTGAATTCGTTAGGAGACACTGACACCTGTGATACATGTAAATGTTTAGAAATAAAAAAATAATCTATTCTGATGGAAAAAGCACTTCTTCTGTACGTATCCCTTCCAGTTTTATGTAATAATCTATAAGCATCCAATAACAGAGCTGGGTCTAAGATAGCTTTCAGAGCATGGGTATCACAGTAAATTTTCTTCTGAACATTATCTGTCACCTTAATATCCAAACTACAGTTCGTCTCACCCCTCCATATAATAGATCGAGTTGTAAATAAAAAGGGCTTGATCTGATTAAACAAATCTGTCCCAGAACTCTTGCTCTGAGGAGCATAAGTATTGATGAGATGTAAAAAAAACCCATGAAGAGTACAATCAATAAGCATGGCCCTCCCAGGAACTAAATCAATAAAACGATGGACCTGAAGTTCAGATGTACGGAATAAAATGCCCATACCATCCACCATATCAGGTCCAAAAGACCAAAAAGAAGGGTCCCAGGGCCACAGCTCTTTTGATTGCACAATATCATGCAGAGAGATGAGCCTGGTCTCTTGTAGAAAAATAATATTGGAAATCATGGTGGAAAAAAAACAAAACCAAGCCTGATGCCTTGCAGCGTTCTTTATGCTACAAGTGTTACAAGAGACCAAGGATAAGGAAGCCAGAAAAAAGAAAAAAGAGAAAGTAAAATCAACCAGGTTCCTTATCCTTTTTCCACTTCTTTCCAGTCTTTTTTTTTTTTCAAATCCTTAGGCCCAGCTACGTCTTCCTCACATTCCATTTCCGAAACCACTCCCAAAATGGAAGATGCATCGGAATCCAAACCCTCATCAATGTCCCTTAAAACATCAAAAGAATTTACAGTAACTACAGGGGCAGGAGATATATTAGTCTTACTAGAGGACCTAGTAACATGCTTGGCGGAGACACTAGCAATAGCGGGGGAGGGGCATAATAAGATCAGTGCTGCCTAAAACGGATGTACTTGGACCATCAGAAGAAATAGGCGTAGAAGGTTCACAGACAGTAGCTTGTTGACCCAGGCCTGAAACATCTTCTTCAGAAGGTGGAGGGGCATGTGATGGAGAAGAGGGGGGTCAGGCTGAGCAGGCCGAACATGGTCCTGAGCCTCAGACACTAAATCATCCTTATTGAGGCCTCCCTGTAGGTTTTGTCCAGCCCAGGGACACTGGTGGTATGCTTGGCCATGCTCTTCAAACAAATTACACTTGTGCGCATTTCTACAAACATTACTAGCGTGATTATAATCACCACATAAAGCACAAAGGACCCTGTCACATGCGCTACTGAGGTGTCTACTGCTCCCACACTTATAACAGGCCTTAGGCTGCCTTGGGTAGAACACTACACCCCTGTCCTTCCCAAGGAAAAAACTATTAGGGATATGCTGAACTTCATCCCCTAACATCAGCAGTTTGACTTTAAAATGTCAACTACCTGTCCAAATACCTTCTGAGTCAATAATCGCAGAAAGTGGGCCTAAAACCTGGCATTTTTTTTCTAACCAAAAATGAATGTCACTGACATTAACCCCCTCACTGAGAAACATGATGTCAATAGTTTTAAATAGGGGCTTAGTCAGTGGAATGGCCCAAAAAGGAGCCCACAATGGTGAAAACTTTAAAGTCTCATATTACTTCCAAAAATTATCAAGTCCAGAAAAAGTCCAGAAACTGAAATCAAAAGTGTCCACTCCCCTAATATTGATTAAAGCATAAACATCAGATGCAATAAACCTCATAGAGTCCTTCAATAGTTGCTTAGCCACATATTGTCTATCAGAGTGATCTTGTAAACCTCCCCTGTAACGAAGGTGGACAGCATTCCGTCTGGGAGCTTGGTCCACTCTGTTGTTTTTAAAGAGGTCCGAGAAAGTCGTGCCAGTCCAACCCCTGTCCTGTTTAGGGGAATGTGAAGAGTCCTCAGCCGGAGAAGAATTAAGTGGCGGATTATTAGGATGTTCAGTCTCGGGTGCATCAGAAAGCATAGAGGGCCTAGACATATGTTGCTCGGGATCTAGAGAAGTAGAATCAGTCACAAACAGTGGATCGGAGTGGGGTTTAGGCTGCTCACCTGAGGAAAATGAAATCCAGTCTGGGTCAGGCACCCATCTTCCATCAGACGTCTGCATCCACCCTGAATGTAGCAGGGAGTCCTCCTTTGACCAACACTCTGACTCAAGCGGAGCATTCACAGATGGAAGATGAAAGGACTTCTGCATTCTTGCCGCTGCATCAGTGCCGACGTCAGCCTGAGATAGCTGAGGCGCTATCCGCGGTGTGACAGCAGCTGAGGCAAAGTCTGACAGAGGCTGTTTATCCGAAACCACTCCAGAAGTGGAAATCACTACATGCTCCCGAATGGCGCCTCGTGCCAGTGCTTCTCCTTTAGACTCTGAAACAGGCTCCAAGTTTGCTGGAAGGGCAACGGAGGTAGGAAAGTCAGAAATAATTAAGCCATCAGTAGAAACATCCTGGGATTCAACTCTGACATCTCTCACAGCCACCAAAGGCTGCTCACAAGCAGACTCCACAGGCACTAGCGAAACTTCAGGCCTTAGCTTCGGCCCCAAAACATGACCATTCTCCTCGGTTGCCAGCTCCAGACTGAAAGCAGTCCACACACCCAACAGCAAGTCCCCCTACAGGAGAGTAGGGGAATTTCCCCGGTGTCCTGGCCAAATTTCCCTCATTCACTAAAAATACCACCAACAGCTTAATCTGGTTCAAGGTCAGTTGGCATTCATCTGTATCCCCCTCCACTGGGTCGTGTCTGAAAATAGGCAGGGTTTATCTAGTACACTTACCCAGTCAACAAAAACTAAATAAATAAACAAATATGACCCTTTGAATTTCAGGTTTTAATCAAATATGCACCATGGCATACATTGTACAATGCCACATGTATTGGAACTTCTCTAGTTATACACTCTTGTAATGTCTTGTATAATTCCTTGTTTTGTTTGTTCTCTGTCTCATACTTTTCCAATATGTATTGTTCATCTGATGTGGAACCTATGAAATGAGCTTGTTCTCATAGGTGTTATCCGAATTTTCAATAAATAAATAAATAAATAAAAATCATTAATAACCAATGGTTATCATACAAACCAAAAGGTTTCTTCAAATGCTACATATAATGTGTGCACATATGCACAGCTTGGTAAAGAGTTTGTAGACCCCTGAATGAAGATTTAAAGTTGGAGACGTGAATTTATTAATTGCAGTACTGACTTTCTCACATATGTTCTATGGTGTAACTGTAATAAGATATATGTGAGGAGAACAGTGCCCAACTTGAAAACTAGCACACAAGACCATTGAGCAGTATTATTAATAGGAGACTTGACACCCCCACTTGGTAGTCATTTGTTTGCTTGCCATAATTCACATCCTAGAAATTAAAGTTCATAGGCATTGAGAGAGTGGGTTCTTTTGCGGGGGATGAATAAACTCCTGTGGAAAAAAATCAACTTGGATTTATGAATTACAAAGCATTACACCTGCTGTTTTACACAAGCAATAAGATTTGAAATCTTTTTTAAAAAGATTAACTAGCCACGCACCCTGAGGAAGACTCATCGAGAGTCGAAGTGCTTGGGTTTCCTACAGCCATAAAGACATTTTTACCTGTAGCCATACCTTTACATCTAGCATTTACTGCATTTGTCAGCTTTCTTGCTTGTATTGGATTATATTTGTATTTAATGCGGTTTATGATACTACTGCCATTAAAGAATTTTCAGCATTATGCTGTGTCTGGCTACTAGTTTCCTTTGTGAGTGCTCAGGACTTTTGGATTCTTTGCTTCTGCATTTGAGAGTTGGCCACACTACTTCCCTGAGCACTGGCCCTGCACTGCATATCATGCCCCCTTTTTGGAACTGGAAACATAGAAACAAAGAGATTGCTTGCAGATAAGGACTGTTTGCCCCCACTATGCCCATTTTACCCTGCCTACAGTAACACCGCAAGATCCTACATGAACTCTGGTCAGTTCTCCCTCCTCCTTTTCACTGAGATTCCCCTGTGCCTATCCCATGCTTTCTGGAACCCCACCACTGTTTTTACTCCTACCACCTCCAGTGAAATGCTGTCCCAGGAATCCGCCACTCTCTCTTTGAAGAAGTACTTCCTCACATCTCTCCTGAAATTACTCCTCCTCCAACTTCATATCAGGTCCTCTTGTTCCTGGGTGCCTTTTTTTTGTGAAAAATACTTCCCTCCTGTACCTAATTTTGTATCTTTTTATAACAAGGCGATGTTGAAAATTTGGTGTAAAAATATTACAAAATAACACATTTATGAGCCTACGTTACATTTTTGCAATGCAGGCTCCTAATTTTAAAACATTTCAATATTTTTACCCCAAATTCTTCACCTGATCTGGCCAGAATTTGTTGTTTATTGTTCTAAGAAAGTATTTGGACAGAAAGAATATAGCTCCTTTGTTGTAGGACATAAGAGGCTACCAGGATATAGTACCAAGCAGCAGGACCAGTATTACACTTGATATCACCCCAAGTGAACAAACCTGTGGTGCCCCTTTCACCTTTGCACTCTCCTGCCCCCTCCACAGTAACCTTTGCCCTGCTCACTTCAACTCACTCCACAAAAGTTGTAAGACAACTGTAAAAACTTCCACCACCTCAATGAGAGCCTGAGACAGGCTTGCTGCTGGTAAGGACTCAGAATGAAATGCAGTGTGTGTGTGTGTGGGAGGCAAACATTTTAGTCACAGGGAGAAAACAGGCGGGTGGTCCAACACCAGTTTAAAGTTGGTGTGTCAATGCATACACCATATGGACCTCGCCAGGTTGGCTGTTAGTGCAGTTGGCTGATGTCAGATGCCAATTGGCATCTCAAATGCAGAACTTAATGTCCCCAACTGGTGGTGAGCATGCTGAGGTTTCACAATTTGTGGGGCTCAGGACATCGGTAGACTTGAAAGGTATGACCTGGACCACAAGTTCATGCACCCTGATTGTGCTGGCTCCACAAGCAGCCACATGTTTGGCATGCACCAAATGCCGGTACTGCGAAGCAGTAACTAAATACTGTTGCTGTGGAAAAGACTCACATTCCATCTTGTCTGCTTCCCCTGCTGCATAGCAGTGACAATATGTCAGTATTGAGTACATATATGTATATTTTTTTTTTTCATGGCAAAAAATTCAATTTAATGCATCAGTTAGGGTTGTTCCACAGTGACAAAAGTGAGGAAATTCAGTGTTAGGGTTACCACCCCTTGCACCCCACGCCCACCCAACCCCCACCAACAGGCATCGGGGTGTGCGTGGGGTCATCAGGCCTAACTCTTACCCCATTCCATGTGCAAATAAGCTGAAGTGGTGCAATATAAGAGAGTCACGGTGAAAGTTAGGCCTGGCGACTAGCAACCCCGGCGCCTGTTGAAGGGCGGGGGGTGAGCAGGGTGCAGAATGTAAACCTACGCAAATTTCTCACTTTTGTCGCTGTGGAACAACCCTAACTAATGCATTAAACTGAGTTTTTTGCCATGAATTTCCCTTCTTTTTGAGAATGTGCACTATACATAGTGAACGGTATGTGGAAATGTGAACGCAAACAGAAATGGCAATGGAAACGGTAATGCAAATGGAAATGCAAACACAAATGCAAATGGTAACGGTAACAGCAATGGTGATGCACAACGAAACAGTAACTCAAGCAATAATTGAAATGCAAGTGCAAACGCTAACGGTAATGGAAATGCAAACACAAATGGTAATGAAAACGCAAATGGTAATGGTAACACAAATGGAAACACAAATGCACACGGTAGCAGTGATGACAAAGGAAACAGTAACCCAAACAGAAATGGAAACACAAACGCAAAAGGTAACACACACGGTGTTGCAAACTGAAACGCTAACGAGAACGGTAATGGAAATGCAAACGGTAACAGTAACACAAACGCAAACAGTAATGCCAATGGTGATGCAAAAGGAAACAGTAATGCAAATGGCAATGCAAATGCAAGCGCAAATGCAAACGCTAACGGTAATACACACGGTGACTCAAACATAAAAGCTAACACAAACGGTAACGGAAATGCAAGTGAAAACATAAAACACAAACAGTAACGGTAACAGTAACGCAAAAGCACATGCTGTTTGTCCCAGAAAGGTGCATTCAGAAGCACAGTGAATACAAAGAATGTGGCCATAATAATGGCCCTCGGACCAGAAAATGAGCACTTAGAATACTAAATTGCTTACATCTCAGGAACCGTATGACGTAGAAAAAAAATTAAAATCTCATATTTATTAATGACTTTCAAGGCTAGTTTTATACTAAGCATTTTTGTGACGAAATATCTGTATCTTGCATCATTTTCGAGCTACAGGACCCGAAAGGTGCGGCGACTGCCGTAATGTTATCCTATGGGAAAAACCGTCAACTTCTGAGTGGTGTAACTTTGTAACCTTGTTATATGTTGGCACCAAACCACCAAAAGGCACATCTGTGAGATGTTGGTTGTTTTCTCTGAAAATTTGAGCCCAAAAGACCAAACTGTTGTTTTGCAGCAGGGTGGCAAAGATGTCCTATTGTTTTGGGCATACTTTCGCAAATTACATTCGCGCATAACAACACTTTTGCCCAAAAAAATCACAAAAGTGTCGAATTTGCAAAAGTACTTTGCAAAACTACTTTGGAAAAAAATGTGAAAAACATATTTCTGGGGTGTTTTACCCCAAACAAAGACATGGCTAGCATTCTCAGGACCTGACTAGGTGAACACAACAAGAATTGCGTCCCTAGAGGGTCCCAAATTTAAATGCCAAGCATTTCTCTGACCACCAACTGAAAAAGAAATGGCCAATTTGCAAAAGTAAAAGGGTCATTTGCAAAAGTAAACAAGGCATTTGCGACACTGTCGCATAGTTTAACTTTTTCTATAGACTATAATGGGGAACAGTTTTTTTTTGAATAACCTGTGAACCATTTAATATTTGTTCATGAAATCTGCAAAAGGCACATCGGGGACCCCAGCTGCATGTTCTCTGAAGTTTTCAGACTGATCATGCAAACCGTGCAACCTGTAGGTGCGAGCAAAGAAACATGCAAAAATGCGTAATCTATGTGTTCTTTGGCACTCTATAGCTCTGTAACTGTACATCCAACTGTAACATAACTTGCCAGATCCAGAGATCTATGGTACCAGACCACACATTCCAAATTTCAGGCAAATCCGTCATGTGGTTGTGAAGTTATTAAGCTGCCAAATTTCAGATTGAACCTTAAATGGGGTACTCAACCCTAACTATAGGGGCACTACTGTGCCATTATAATATATATATATATATGGTACACATGCAAGCATAACAAACAGAATGTTACCCTTAATCATGCACCATGCAATACTCCATTCTATTGTTTCATAGGAATTTTTATAGTCCTGCTTTGAAAGTCTGAATGGTGGCGGCAGCTTCCACAATCTCAATGGACTGGCTATTCTCAGGGTTGGACTGGGGTACAGGGGGCCCACCTCGAAAGTGGATACATGGACCCACCTAGAAAATAATAGAGGAGGGCCCAAGATGACATATTCATATCAGTATTCAATTTACATTTTATACCCTAGTTCTATAGTTGTATCTTGCATTTACTTGCAGTGCCCAAAGTATCCCATTTAATTAGAAAGTAGATGATAAATGCAAATATTTTCAGAGTTTAGAAGGTGACCGGATACCCAATGGGCGGAAGTGGTATCTGAAAATTTACAGGTATCTTGGTGGGCCAGTATGTCTCTGGCTATTCTTCGACATACTTTGCAAAGTAATGCCTTGTGATGTTCTCCCTTATCATGCCCCTACCAGTTTGAATGCATGTTCTGCATTCTGCATTCTACATTCTGCGCTCTGCAGTGACTTCTAATTCTGCTTGCACTCACCAGCTCAAACAGTTTCATGCTCCACCATCTGTCTTTTTAGTGCAGTATTTGGAATACCATTATCAGATCCCACTCAAACTTCTCTTCTCTACCATAAATCTATCATCAGTCTTCCCTTGTGAGTCTTTCTCCCAAGAATCTAATAAGCTTGGCGGCCTTGTGCCAGACCTCTCAACCAGTTTAATTTCCTTGGGTGACCAGAACTGAATGAAATGCCCCAGGTGTGGTACAGCCAAGGCTTTCACAGGGACATGATCAACTTCCTTGATTTTCTTCTGTCTTCTAATGTGTCCCAATCTTTGTTTGTTCTCTTGACTTCAGCAGCAAGTTACCTGCCTAGCTTCAACTTACTAGCCACGATTAACCCCTTCACAAAAAAAAAAAACATTTCAGGGTTTTATTTAACTCTAAAAATTGATTACCGTTTTGCTCATAAAAGTGCTAAAACTTTGTGAAAATTAATAGCTCTTGCCTCGCTGTGTTTAACAAACGCAGCACTTCTAGAAAATCTATATAAATACTTTCTGTACAGTTAGAATCATCCCAAGAAAAAAACTGCTAATTAATTATTTAAAACCCTGCATTTTCCTGTATGCAGCTGTCCAAAATTACACCACACAGGGTGCATGAGCAACCTGGATATCCTGTCAATAGTTGGAGTGCCTTACATTTCCCAACAATAAATCATCTAACCATCATTTTTTGGTCCATGCCTGGATGCCCCAGTGTGTGCAGCTTCCCCATAGTATGTTTATTTCCTCTGCTGTCAACTGCTTGGGCTTATTTAACATCATCAGCAAATCATGTTACTGTACTGACTCCCTCCTCAGCCCACGTTGCATCAAGGTTGTATAATTTAACAAAGTGAAAAGGAAATCACCTCTAATGACTTACCACACGTTCACCAGAAATGGATGTTCAAGGTTTTGCATTATCTGCAGTTCTTTAAATACATTTTTCACCTCATTACGTTCTATACACTTCTGTTTATTCATGTATTTCATGGCATACATTTTTTTGGTATCCTTCTTCTGTACAACACAAACCTGGTTAAAAAAAATGTTTAGTTTACATACATTTGCAGTAAATATTGTACTGTATTTCTGTTTACAATTTACAAAGCTCAGTCATAATTTGTGTTTTTAATCCCTTTTTTTTGTCTGTACTTTTTCCATCCTGACCAGATCCTTATTTCCCCCAGGAATCCACCTAATCCCATCATCATCAATACCAGCATCCCTCTTTTCAACCCGATAGGATTCCCCCATGACAGGGCTGAAGGGGAGGCAGCCCCCACGGGGCACCTAAGGGTACAGGGATGCATGAAGCTGTGTGGGACCTGAGTGTACTGGGCATCAGCCATGCAGGCCAGGGAATTTTTCTTCAAGATTTTCTCCCACCCAGATATTGGTAGCAAGGGCTCCAGTGCACATGGGTGTACAACTGTGTGGCATGTGAGGAACCAGCTTTCATCCTCCCTCCCCAGCAGCTCCAGCCTACACTTCCACCTGTGCCCACTCAGCTGGCAGTGTTGCAGTGGAAACTGGCATCAGGCCTCCATGGAGAGTGTCCTCTGTGATCCTTGATCCTTCTACCCCCTGCTGACCTTCTCTCCCAAACCCAGGTCACCGGCATTGCAAGCAAGGGCTTTGCTGATGCACCGATGGGATGGCAAGTTTTTGTTAACCACAACAAAAAAACATTTACAGCAGATACCTTGATAGGTGTGTAAAAGTACCTTTATTTGTGTACTTGGCAAGTGTTTTTATTCAGCACACCATGATACTTGCAATTCCTTATTCGGTACTTGGGCACAGAAAAATTTAAAGAAAATTTCCAACCTTTATTCCTTCCCCATGTAGCCAGGATGAGATCCATGGTCAACCCTTATCTACCCAAGTCAACTTCTACCTGCCACTCTGTCCTCTCCACTCAGTCTCTGATTTAGAAGAAAACAAGACTTGAAAGCTCTTGGCACAGTGCCTGGAGTCTCTTTTGTTTTAAATCACAGACTAAAAGGACTGTGGAGGGAGCTGGAAGGTAGGAGATGACTGGGGTAGGTAAGTGGTGGCTAAGGAACTAGTCCTGGCCCCTTGGGAAATGAATATGGTAGGTCATTATTTTTGTTTTACATCTCCCCATGTACCACAAACAAGTAAAAATACTTCGCACTCAGATCTGAGTGTCTGGTTCCCTATTATTGGTAGTATTCTGGAATTAATTTTCATTCATATCTTGCATACTCCTATATCTGGTTAAAATTTTAATGAATGTGATAACTTTCTGATTTTCATGGTCATTTGACTCATGCGTAGATAACAGAGTATGAGTGACTAACATTTGCTTTAAAAGAGAGTTGCTAATAACAGTTGAATGGAAGCATTGTGAAAATATGTACCAAATATAGGATGGGCCAAAACAAGTTATATCACACTACCGGATCTTACGCAAGATGAAGCAAACATCTGGGAGTTGCTGTTTTCAGCCTTAGTGGATTGTTTGTAAGGCCTGGTGCACCTTGTTGTCCTACTTAAAGGTAAGCCAGCCATTTTTCCTTCATGATGGTTTCACATATTGCCCATGGCAAATTGCATTTAGGGGGATGTGTGTAACTGTGCACTTCTGTAAACTGTGGCATTGCTGCCTATACCGGTAGATATGCATGGGAGTATTTGTGCCTTTTTCACCCAACAACTAGCAGGGGCACATGTATCACAGTAGGAAGCATCACATTGTCATACTGTGTGCTCAGCCAAAATGCAGCCCCTGGAGTGTGACTCATGCTTACAACTATACAGCCCAACTTGATTTGCGATTTGAGCCTACAGAGATCTTTCACTTTCCCGAATGTCACACTTGAATCTGAAATTCAAGGCCTTATTACTGAACAATATAAAAAAAGAGCAAAACAAACTCATAAGGGCTTCTACAGATTTGCCTGGTACTGTGAAAACTGGGTGTAAATGCATTCATCGTAGTTCCTTCATGCTGTCCAATTGATATTTGTCTAATCAAAAAAATGTTTTTGTTAAGCTGATGCTTTTTAATAAATTAATGAGATTGGATTATATTACCAAGTATGTCACTCGAAAGAAGTAAATGGAGAAATGAAAACTTTCACAATACCTTAACACATGGTGGCCAAGCCCTTGGCAATTGCAAATACCAAAACATTTCTGGTTACAACACCCCTACTATGATTGTTACAAAAACCTAGTCATTTGACAAACAACCACTTGGTTCATTAAGACATTGCAGCTCAATCACAGCCATGGTATACATTAATCCCTGGTTATAACCGAGAAGCACCTGCACTTTGTATAAGGTCAAAAAAGTTTGAAAATCTAATATGGAAATTGTGCACTCATAAGAGTAGATACAGTACATTATTTTACTTGCAGTGTCTTTTTGTAATGAATCTTTCTGTAATAGAAACCCAGTGACTATAAAAAGAAAAACCTTTTTAATTCAGCTTTGGGTAATTACAATTTCCATCATAAATAACACACTCTCTATTCACTCTGCTGTGCTTTTGTAAAAGCAAGGTTATACATTTGTATGAAAGTGGCGCTTTCACTTGTGACAAAGTGCTGAGTATTTTAGAGACATTACACTTTGAGTAGCCTGTGCTTCTCTAACATAATAGAAACACAGAAGCATAGAATTTGATGGCAGATAAGGACCGCTTGGCCCACCCAGTCTGCCCATTTCCCTACCTGATGGATAAGCTACAGATTCTAGTTAATCAACAGCTTACTTCCTCCTGCCCCCCACTAGAATGGCCTTATGCCTGTCCCATGTATTCTTGAATTCTCCCACTGTTCCTGACTCCACAACCTCCTCAGGAAGGTTTTTCCATGCATCCACAACTCTCTCTGTGAAAAAATACTTTCTAACATTACCTCTGAGCCGTCCCCCCATCTTCAAATTGTGCCCCCTTGTTCTTGCACATCTCTTCTTCTGAAAGATACTACCCTCTTGTACTTTGTTAATTACCTTGAGATACTTGAAAGTTTCTATCATGTCCTCCCCTCCTTTCCTCAAGGGTATACATATTAAGCTGCTTTAGTCTCTCCTCGTATGTCTTCTGGTGCAGACCTTGCACCATTTGGTTACCCTCCTCTGAACAGCCTCCACTCTGTCTATGTCTTTGCGGAGATGGGGTCTCCAGAATTGCACGAAGTACTCCAGATGGGGTCTCACTGTCTGTAGAGAGGGATAACAACTTCCTGTTTTCTACTGTTGATGCCTCTCCCTATGAATCCCAGTATCCTCACAGCCCCCCTTACTGCCTTCTCACATTGCTTGTCCACCTTTAGGTCATCTGATATAATTACTCCTAGGTCTCTTTTGATTTTTGTTGTTGTTATTAACTCACCCCCCATTGTGTACTCTTCAGCTGGGTTTTTGTTTCCCAGATGCATTACCTTGCACTTCTTTGCATTGAATCTGAGCTGCCACGTATTTGACCATTCCTCCAACCCTGCCAAGTCCCTTTTCATTCTTTCCACCCCACCTTGTGTATCAACCCTGTTGCAGATCTTTGTGTCATCTGCAAAGAGGCATACCTTTCCTTCCAGGTGCTCTCCAATGTCACTTATAAAGATATTAAAGAGGACCAGTCCCAGTACCAAACCCTGTGGTACCCCACTAGTTACCCTCCTTTCTTCCCTGTGGACTCCGTTTACTATTACCTTTTGCATCCTGTTGTCCAGCCAGTTTTTTATCCAGGCTACCACCTTGGGACCCACTCCAAGGCTGGTTAACTTGTATATTAATCTTTTGTGTGAGACTGTGTTGAATGCCTTGCTAAAATCTAGGTAAACCATATCCACAGACCCTCCCTGGTCTACTACTTTGGTCACCCAGTCAAAGAAATCTATTATGTTCATCTGACATGACCTTCCTGCTGTGGAACCATGCTGCCTTGGGTCTTGTGTCCCACTGGCCTCTAGGTACTCAACAGTTCTTTCCTTCAGAAATGATTCCATCATTTTCCCTACCACTGAAGTCAAACTAACTGGTCTGTAGTTTTCTGCCTCTGCCCTGCTCCCACTTTGTGAAGTGGAATCAAATTTGCCCTCCTCCAGTCCTCAGGTACCACTCCATCAAATTCTCTTCAATTCTCTGAATTGTAAAATTGTGGTACTGGCTTGCTGCAAAGGTTGTATCTTGCCGTGAAGTTTGTGAAAATAGTCAAACTATACTCGCATTTAATTGCATGTATGCATAGACACTAAACTAAATGCTAAACTAGCGACTGTTATAACAGAAGTCGAGAAGTGCTTAGTGAATTTTTGAGCAAGAGAATTTAATCCTAATCCTATTTTGTGGTATTTGAGGAGTACTATTGGAGATTGTGTGGCTATTTAGCACCAGGTTGAAGCTGCTGGTTAACTTTAGGTCAGACAGTCACTCTCCTGACTGAGTGTGTGGATCCTAGATAGAATTTTGCCTGGATAGTGGGCTGTCAACCTTACCTAAAAAAGTAAGTCAATGGTAATATAAAACTGTTATGATATAATTTGAGTTCTGTTTAAGATTTAATTAAGAGAAATTAGAGAAACTGAGTTTAAAATTGTGTTTGGTTTTATTTAGTGATTTAATACTTTAGATTTAGACAAGTATTGATTATTGTAACTAATTGCAAGCTACTGTTAATGTAGTAATACTAGTAGTGATTATTACTGTTATTAATTATTTTAAGAAGGTATTCCTAACTTAAGGTTTTAATTATGTTTATAGAATATAGAATTCAATAAGTTTAGATTTTACCTAGAACTTTTACGACTTTTCTCTTATATAGTGAACCCACAACATAGAAATAAAGTTTCCACTGATATATTGGATGGATTGAAAGGAGGCACCTAGAGGAGGAAAAACAGGAGGAAAAATAGATTAATGCTTCTGGGACTTTTAATTTTGGAATTCTGGCTTGGGACTTATGTTGAATACACATCAAATTTCTATTTCTATGCTGACTCGCAATTGTGCAATTGTGCAATAACTGAATAATTGACCACTACTATTTCTAGAAGGTGACTAATTCTATTGTTTATTATTGTTACTATCTTGCCCAGATTTTACTAATTATTAAGATTTTTGAGCTTGACAAGAGGAGATAAATTGAATATTTATGCTATTAAGGGCATTATACAGCATTTCTAGAAGTTTCTATGTCCAGTTGTTATCATCCGATTTGAATTTCTGCCTTGTTAAAGTGATAGATATTTGAACAGACTATTCATCATTGTGATATAATATTTAATTGCATGACTTTGCTGTAAAAAAGTCCTCTAACAGGAAAACTTTGGGATTGGAAATTTAGATATTGAATAGTTTTAGTAACTTTTTGTGTTAAGGTAGATTGAAAAGTTTTTTTTTATTTTACTCCCCATTTCAAACATATGCCTGTTATGACCAGAAGAAAACAAGGGGTCAATTTAATGGAGGCTAAACCTAAGGATAAAAGAAATCAAAAGGAGGTGGAGAAAGGGGAGACAGTTGTTCGACAAGGCTATTAGTTAACGAAATGCCAAGTAAACGAAGGAATAAAAAAATTCTAGGTAAATTGAAACAAAAAAAGAAATAGTAAAAATAATGAATAACAAGGAAATAGTTCATACTTCTACTCTGAATGGAGACATTACACAATTTTTGAAGGCAACCAAAATGGACAAAACTAGAGGTAAAGACATGGAATCTGGATTAAGAACAGGAGAGTATTATAATACAACAGTCAGTATTAATGCTGACTCAAGAGATAATTTCAACATTAACTTAGGGGAAGGTGAAATGAGATCTGATGGAATGGAGGAAATAGAAAGTTCTAAGAATGTTATGGTAGTACAAAAAGATAACAATCTAAAAAATCAATGGTAACAGATGACTTACTGAGTACACCAGACATTCAAAAGACCTGGGCAGAGGAAGAACAATCGTGGTCTCATAACTAAGTAAGTGTTTCTATGATGGATATAGAAGGAATAACAAAAGAAGTGGGAAGGGTACTTAGAGACCCAATACAATCTATTATTTTGATTTACCATCAGTTAACTGAAATTTAAAAAGAGTTGGCATTTTTAAAAGGAATAATGATTGAAAATAAGATAAGATTAGATTATCTAGTTGAAAACCAAATGAATAACAATTTTGGAACACAACGAGATAGGATATCTAAATTAGATGAGAAAGTGGAAGAAATTAGGAATCATGATGAAAAACAGGCAAGTGAAGGGGAGGATTCATTAGAATATGTGATGCTTCTAGATAAAATATTTAGGGAAGAAAGTATATGATTTCCTGATATATGGGAAAAAGGACAACAACAGGAGAAGGAAAAGAAATATAATGTAAATGAGAATGAGGATCAAGGAATTAGTAAAGATAACAGAATGAAAAAAGATGATAAAAAAGAGGAAGAGCAGGTTGTGGAAGGTTCAAATAATATAATGAAGGAGCTAAATAAAAAGGGACAAAGGAAAAATATCAAAAGGAGACAGTTTGAGATGGTAATATCTGGGGTAACATCAGAAAGCTATCATGGAAAGGGCAAAAACATTAAAAAAGAGAAAACACAGAAGATAAACAAAAAAATAAGTGAAAAGAGAGTGTTGGATGGGAATAATAAGGTAAAGAAGAAGAAATCAGATGATGGAAGGAAAGTGATAAAGGAAGTAGAGATTGAAAAAGGACAATTAGGATGTGCAAAATTAGTAGATGTTATGGGAAAAGTCAAAAATAATGAGGAAGAGAAGGTGAAGAAAGGAATTTTAGGAAGAAATGATTTAAAGAGATTGATGAAAGATGGGGAGGAGATGGATAAGAAATATGAGGAAACATTTAAACAATTTTTAAAAAAGACAACAAAAAGGGATTTTGTTTTACCCTTGCATGAAATGGTATGTTTGCCCAATGAAATGGAAGAAAGTTTGCCAGAAATGATTAAGAACTTATTAGACATTGTACTGAGTGGATGCAGACAAATGCTGATTGGTATTAGTATTGTAAGGCAAATTATGGATTTAGAATTTGTTTTGGTGGTCACTGACCAATATTATATTTTGAAAGCTATTGACAATCAAGCAAAAGAGCTAGGGAAAATGGGAGTTCAAATTGGAGACTTGACAACATTGGGAGAATTATTCCCAGAATATGATGAGGTTAAAGGAGAAAGAGGGGAGACAAACAAGATTATTATATGTGGTTTAAAGCAATTTTACATGGAGAATAGGAAAAATCTTAAGAATAAAGTGGCCGACTTACTAAATATACTACTGGGCATTGAGGGCTGCATCTATGAAGTAATTCAGGCCAGTCAATGTGAAAAGGATGGCCAAATATTGGGAAAGATAAAAAAGGGCAACATTTATGAATTATTAATACAGAAACAGTCACTGTTGGATGATCATGGTGTATATGTTTGTATGGAAATAGAAGGGGCAGATCAAGGTGTTCAAAAGCCCAAGGAATCAAGGACATGGGAAGCAATGATAGAGACATCAAACAGATATACATTATTAACAGATTTAGACCAGTGACTGCCTGTAAAGAGAAATGAAAGGAGGCCACAGATAATGGAGATTATCACAAGAGTTAAAGAGAATACACAAGAGAGAGAACCAAGTGAGAATAAGATAGAATTAAAGAATAAGATAAAAATTCTTACATGGAACTCCTCAGATTACAAGAAAGATTAGGAGATCCAGATTTAGTAAAATATCTAGAAACCTTTGCGTATATATGTGTTCAGGAAACATGGATGATGAATGATGTTTATTTAGATGGTTACATGGTATATGGGAAAAAAGCTGAGGAGTTGAAAAAGTTTGGAAGGAATGCAGGGGGTTTGCAAACTTTTTCTAAATTAAATAAAGTGAAAACAAAGGAGATCTAGATTGATAGTAAGAGTATACTAATAGTACATATACAAGAGGAAGAAGAAGATGATTTGATATTGATAAATATATATGCACCATCATCCAATAGCACATTTGGCAATAAAGATTGGCTACAGAAATTGTCCAGGGAACTAGATAGATTGGAATTTGAATACCACAATAGCAAAATCTTAATAGTTGGTGATTTCAATGTCAGATTGGGTACTCTACAAGGAATAACAGATGAAATCATTTATTGTTTATCTCTTTTGGAGGAGAACAATGTGATGCTAAATAGGGAAGTAATTGACATTACTATAAACAATAAAGGAGTTTTTTTCCATAGGACATTATGTGACAAAAACTTTCTTTTATTGAATGGGAGAATTAAAAGGTGATGTACTGGGTAATTATACATATCAAGGGGGTTGGGGGTCATCTACAATAGACTATGTCTGGGTTAATCTTAATTTGTTACCAAAATGTGTTAATATGAGAAAAAGGACAAGTCTAGAAAGTCAGCATTCTTGTATAGAATTAGTGCTAGAAATGGATCAGGCCTTTTTTGTTGTCGATCAAGTAGGACCCGATTCACTAAAATTGTTAAGAAAGAATACCATATGATGGAATAGCATAGAAACTGGGGAATTTATTCAGTTGATGCATGATAGAGGTGTTTTGGAAAAAATAAATAATTGTACTAATGATAACAATGATATAAAAACAATACTGGAATATAATATTATTATGACAGATACTGTATAAGGTATATTATTACCAGACAACTAATCATAATAGAAAGGAAAGGACAGGCATGGTATAATCAAGAATGCAGGCACGCAAAAAGGAAATTTAAAGGGCTACTGAGAGCCCTAAAAGGGAGTTTGGTAGTTAATAAGAACAAAGAAATGAACAAATTAAGAAAAGAATACAAAAGGATTTTGAAAATAAAGAAACACATCAATTTAAATTATGGACAGAATTAGAAGAAGCTGTATTTTCAAATGACTCTAAGAAGTTTTGGAGTATAGTTAATAATGGTACACTAAACTATGATAATAAATTAGTCACATCAATTGAGCCAGATGTGTGGGTACAATATTATAAAGGTTTATTTTATACAACTAATAGGAGTAATCAACATATGAATAAACAATACAATAAGAATGGATTGGATAGTAAAAAATAAGAACAGGACAATAACATTTTGATTACGAAAGAGGAAGTATGGATGGTCTTGGATACTTTTAAAAAACATAAAGCCCCAAGCCCAGATAGGCTACCCTTTGATGTTATTTTTTATACAGCTCAATCTTGGGTTCCTTACTTGACAATATTATTTAATAAAATTTGGAAAAAAGGAATAATACCAGCTAGCTGGAAACTAAATATAATTGTCCCTATATTTAAAAAAGGAAGAAAAAAAGGCCAGAATGTTATCGACTGATTAGTCTATTAGATAGTACAGAGAAGATATTTACTAAGATATTAAATAATAGAATAACAACATGGGCTGAAAAAAATAATATTATTGATACAGCGCAAGCTGGATTTAAAAATGGTCAATCTACATTAGATCAGTGTTGGACATTGGTGCATTTAGTCTTCAAGTATACTAAGATTAAAAAACAAAAGTTATATTGTATATTTGTTGACTTAAAAAATGCATTCAATCGAGTGAATTGGAGTATGTTGTGGGCAAGATTAAAAGGACTAGGAGTAGATAGGGACATGGTGACAATGTTTGAACAATTATATCAAGAAATTATACAAGTGTAAGATACTCAACAAAGGAACAATTGACACAATGGTTTCAAACCAATATTGGGGTAAAGCAGGGATGTACCCTTTCACCATTGTTGTTTAATTTGTATTTCCAAACAATATTAAGTAAATATATAAAATTATATGATTTAGACTTTCATCTACCTAGAATAGGAGAGAACCATTGTGTTTACTTGGCCTTTGTGGATGATGTGGCTTTATTATCCACAAGCTTTCATAGGCATAAATAGGATGCTAACAAAATTTAATAGAGAATGTAAGAAGGCAGATCTATTGCTAAATTATGAAAAAACAAAAGTGTTGGTTTTTGGAGGGAATAAAAAAGAATATCAATGCAAAATAGATGGGTATACATTTGAGGTGGTTAAAGAATTTTGTTATTTAGGAATAGTTTCTACTCAGGATGGAACATGGAATAAGCATATAAAAGAAATATGTAGCAAAGTTAATAGATTTATGCCAATACTGAATAAGATTTGCATATAAACATGGAGGGCAGTCAGAAAAAGGAATTTTGAGGGTTTTTAACATAATAGTTAAAGCTCAAATACTTTATGGAGCAGAGATGTGGGGACTTTATGATTTTTCCAAGTTAGAAAGCATTTTGAATAACTTCTACAAAAAATCTTGGGTCTTCTCAATGGAACGCCATCAGCAATGGTTAGGGCAGAATTGGGGCAATATCAACTGGAATGTGAAATAAAAATAAGACAATTGAATTACTGGTTGAAGGTATATAATATGAGCAATCAAAAGTTACCTAGATTATGTATGGAAGAGGCAATGGAGTATAGTAAACATTACAGGTTATTTCGTAGTATGGTAATAGTGGAGAAAATAATGAAACCATTGGGGTTGCTGGGAATAATATCGGAAAGTATCATTTGTCCAGCAGACATAATGAAATCAAGAATTAAAGAAAGGGTTAGAGATTATTATATCCAGTTGGATTTGGCACTGTGTAAACAGTACAAAGTGAATGAATGGATGATAAAAAATAAGAGATCGCATCAATTGGAATACTACTTGAAAGTGGTGACTAACCCTGAGCTTAAGAAATTATTAACCCAAGCAAGATTTGAGAGTATAACAACTAACTGGAAATTAAATATATATAGCAAAGAGAAAACAGTGGGGGAAATGCTATGCAAATGTGGAATAGATAGAGATACTCTTAGACACTTAATGATATTATGCCCTCTATATGAAAAAGATAGAAGAAGAATCGTGGGGGAGATCTTGAGTAAAATTGAGCTAGAACCAGAAATTATGCTAAATTTTTTGTTAAAATCCCATAACCTGGAAATATTGCACGCTGTGGCCTCCTTTCTAAAAATAATCAAGCAGAAAAAACTGCATGTGAGGACCACTTCATCTCAAGCGGTGGGTTAAGTTATTTATGTACAATCCAATAAACTGGTATTGAAATATTTAATGATATGGACACTATATAGGTGAATGTAAAATTGAAGTTTAATGTATAAATGTTGCATGATGGATGTTTAATATGGTAATTTTTATGTACTTCAACTGATTTTACTATATGTATTTTGAATTGTAATGACTTGAATAAGTCGATCAATAAATATTACTACTATCTACAGCATGCCTCCAGGCTATCTGGACTTAATCTCAAAACTCATCCACTAAGTAGTTTAGTTTTCTCTAAGATTTTCTGACACTGGTATGGATTGCATAGACTCACTTCTATTGAAAGAAATGCTGTGAGGCCCTCCATACAATTACTTTCCATGGGCTGAGAGTGCAAGCCAGTGTGCTGCATATGTGTCAGTACATATACATTCTTGCATACACACACATAAGCATTGTCTGCATACGTGCACGTATGCACACACAATGTTAATAAAAAATACGCATACACAGACACTGTCTATACATGAATGCATATACATATATATATATATATATATATAGTGCTGTAATAAAAGCACAGCCTAGCCGGCTCAGTGGCACTGAGGGCTGAGGCGCTGGATGCCTTACCTCATGCTACACTGGCAACCCAGGTTCAGGAATGGACTCGGGTCTTTGGTGAGCCAGCATGGGGGGGAGGGTTGGAGCAGGATTGAGCATCCAGAAGGCAGCTTGTCCCGCTGCCACCAGGTGGAGGCCCAGTGATCAGCATAGACAGCAGGGGTGACATGTAGCTGGCGGGTACCTCAAGACACGGCGTACACATGCCTCCACATGCGTGTGTGTGTCTGAGGTAGGGGGGCTGGGTTATGGGGAGAAAATGGGAAAATATCATAAAATACATATCAGGGAAAAAAAAGCACAGCCTAAATACACATAAAGTGTTCCCTCAATACAGTCTAAAGTGACATCAACCAGCTTTCATGGTAAAGCACAAGGGAGATGAGCACTGATGTTAACTATCACTTTTAGATGATAAAAAGATGAAAAGAGTGGCCAAAAAGGGGAAATTATCCACTGAAGTATAAACTGCCACTTTGCTTTCTTTTTCAACTAAAAGGCTACTAAACAGAAAGACCTACACGTATAGTAGATGCATGGGCAGGGTAAAATTAGCCTGAACTCTTTGGTTAAAAGCAAATGGAATATTGCTCAGACAACAGCCAGCCTTGTGACCCTGGCTGACAGTGCAATGCACTACAGTGGAGAGAGACCCAGAACTGATTCTGATCCCAACTTCCACATTCCAGGCTGCTGGGGCTCTAGACAGAGTACAAAGACAATCTGCATGAGCCCTAGGGACAGAGTGTTGCTGGCACTTGTTTTTCAGAGCCTCCTATAGTTATTGGGAAGCTTGGCATTGTGGGTTACCATGCAATGTCTTCTCATTCACAAAAAGTTAATGTGAACATGGCATCAGTACTTGACAAAGACGAGAGAGGGATTTCCACAAAAGGAGAAAAATTCCCAGCTTTGTTACAAATGATGCCCCCCCACAAGCACACACACACATCATGGTCTCAGGTTGCTTGTGCCTAGTCCCGTAGCACTGACTCTAAGTGGGCAAATGGTGACCCTACTCAGACCTTGCCAGAGAGGACACATGCTTGGGCTTTGTCAGCAGCTATGGGTTCTGTATAGGAAGGCTGTGGAGTGACCAGTGGCAGGATGGACATAAGTAGGAGCAGTAGCAAATTATGTAAGCCAGCAGGACTGGTTGGGATGAGGTGGGTAGGGGCTAAAATGTGAAAAAAAAAAATATATATATATAGTCATTCTCAATCACCATATATACTGTACTTGCCTATAAGTTGACCTCACATACTAAATGTCGACCTCCCTTCACCTTGTCAATTTTAACCAAATTACAGATATTATTTTGATGCTCATATTGGATAGGAAAATCTGTTTTGTGACCAACGTCAGGCACAGAATCTGTTTTTGTGACAACTGGACACAAATTTAAATTTAGGTAACCTAAAAATTTAGGTTACACTGTTGCAAGAATGGTTTGCAGATAAGTCAAGTCCCCCATCCTGGGACCTATTGTTAGCATCAGAAACTAGACTTATACATCAGTGGACACAGTAATGCATGTATGTGTGTATATCTGTGTACCTAGTGCACAAACTATGAATTCATTTCCCAGTCCTGACAATACAGCCAGGAGCTGAAGTACAGTACTAGTGATGAGACTATTACATCCTTCTGGGACCACGACTGCACTGATAGAAGCTTACATTTGTGCTTTAGCGCTACCCTTTAAAGAAATGTTGCTCTCTTTGTGCATGGGGACAACAGGAGATGTTAGAAGGTTTGATACCTGTTATTGAACCAACAAGTGTCTTGTACAAAGATGGAATTCTACACAAGTGTACGGGGCCTTACAGGTCCCTTCTTCAGGTGAAATGCATGGGGACAAGGGTAATGGGTGAAAAATAAAGGATAAAAAGAAAATGATGTTAAATTATACCAAATGTGCCAATTTATTAACCTGCTTTTATGCTTAAGGAGGAGTACTGAAATGATGCATTGTTGACAGTCTCATTCAATTATTTTTAATGACCTTGAACCTGTGGGGTCCTAATTGGCTGACTGATAATGTGTCTCACAGTAAACAGAAACTGTTTGCATACACTACAATCTAATGGAAGGGATCAGGAAGGATTTCCATTCTGGACAGGCACACAGCTTGGAGTAGATTGGATTGTCACAAATGTAATTAAATTGTCCTTGACAAAATATGTTAGGAAATTACTGAGGTACCCTTACTCCTCCCCCTGAACCCATTAGCTAGAGGGTTCATCTTGATACCTGAAAGGGTGGAGTCTAATGACATACAGTATCTCTATAGACCTATCTGACATAAAATTTAAGACTTGTTTTGATATATGTTTGTTAGGGCTGCAGTGGTCGGAGCCCTGCAGATGTCTTGTGAGCAAAAAAGGACTCCGACAGAGCAACAGTTTAGAAGTTGCATCACAGTCGCCTCACTGGTCTGTGAAGCACTCCACTGTGTCAGTGCAGTTTTCTTGTAAGCACTATTTTAGAGGCTGGAGGAGCAGAGATGTGGAACCACTTGCAGCCACACACTTGCGACTCTTGTTTAGAGTCGAAGTGCCAGGGTTCATTTGTCTGTCTGTATATTTGCTGTATTTTGGGGATGGGGATTGCATAAATTTGGCAAGTGTGCCATAATAAATCAAAACTTCTTGCACCCTGTTCCTGTGTGCCATATAGCCTTTGTGTCTCTGTTTCTCTGTAACTGTCCTTTATTTGCTCATTGTGTGTACACTGTTTATCTAGTAATTCTGCTGTAGTTGTATATGTCCTACTTGTCCAGGACCATCTTGCAAATGAGCTTGCTCAAGGATGATTTTGCCTGGTTAAATAAAGTTTGATTGATTGATAATAATAAACTGCTCATGAATAGGGTGTATTAATATGCATGAGTAGTTTATTATTATGTATATATTTCGGAGATGGGGATTGCGTAAATTTGATAAGTGTGCCATAATAAATCAAAACTTCTTGCACCCTATTCCTGTGTGCCATATATCCTTTGTTTCTATGTTTAATTAGATTTGGCTGACCTATGATATGAGCACCGGTCTCCTACATTCTTGCTCGCACACTATATCAGAGGATTAATACAGAGAAACCGATGAGATCAGGGCTGGGGAGTACATATGGTGAACACTATCCGGGTTGATAATTGACTGTGTATATATATATATATATATATATACACACATATATATGTGTGTATATATATATATATATATATATATATATAAAGGACAGACTGATATATTCAGTCCCGGAGTGGTCATTGGTGCTATTTAAACAAACAGTTTTGTGGCTTCTGCACTGCACCCCTCGTGTCTCTGGACCCCAA
The DNA here is from genome assembly GCA_016271365.2 of Neoceratodus forsteri. Classification (NCBI taxonomy): domain Eukaryota; kingdom Metazoa; phylum Chordata; order Ceratodontiformes; family Ceratodontidae; genus Neoceratodus; species Neoceratodus forsteri. Next base: position 834,766,128 of record CM028130.1, on the reverse strand, counting down.
CTAAGTGAACTCGGTGTCTGGGAGTATGGGGGCAGCTCCTGATGTGCTGCTATTGTGGTGAGAAAACAGATGCTTGCCAATGAGCATGCGTGGACCACCAGCTCGCACATTCTCAGTGCGGCTATAAGTGGTTCTGCATCTCTGCTCCTCCGGCCCCTCTTTCATGACCTCAGCTGCAGCTCTTTTGGCTCTGGCCACAATTTGTTTTTTCTATAGGTTTTCATCCCCGTCCAGCTCCCCTGGGCCATCAAGCCAGGCCACTTACCAGCTCTATTCTACCACTGTCACCTGGTTAGCACAGTTTACAATTTAGTATCTGTGGGTCCATGAAGGTGGAGCCCAAGAGTGCTAAAGTCCTCTGTGGCTAGGGCAAGGGTTGTAGCCCCACGTTTTTCACTGCTTGTCCTGCTTATCAGCCCCAATGCCACATGCAGTCATGGCAGCCACAAAACACTGCAGCTGTGGCACATAAGCATGACAACCACTCACGAGTGAGCTGGTGGCCAGGGGCTGCTGTAGTATAGTGCAACAGGGCAGTGGGGTAGATTACGGGGGGGTGGAGAGGAGAAGCTGCCCCCCCTGAGCAAAGAGACTGGGACTTTTTCGTTCTGCCCACTTTCGTTTTTTTTTTCTTTTCTTTTCTGGACCCTGGCTGGCTGGTGGGACGGGATGGGAGATGAGAAGAGGCTGGGGGGTGGCTAACTGTTGTGTATGTATTTTTTTAAAATATAAATCTGACTCCCATCCCAATGATTGTCCCAAAGATCCCCGTTTCTGACTGGCTGCAATGTGCATTTTGCAGCCAATCAGAGAGCACTGCAGCAACAGTCGCATGCACACCTGCACAAGCTAACCATTCGGTGCCATTTCTTGCCAATCGTGGTCACCTCAGACTAGTGGTTGGTCGAGCACACTACTCCACCACTGACTCACTGTTGCTGCCGATCACACGAGAAAAGAGAAATTTTCCTTGGTCGCCGTCGCTGACTTTCCAGCAGTCCAGTCGGATAACACATTCTCCCCCCCCTCCACCGGTCCCTGCCAAGAGGCCTACTGGCTGCCCTGAACACACACCACTGCCAGGCCCTGGGGAAGAAACTGCTGCCAAGTCAAGGAAAGAGGAGTCAGAGAGAGTCGACTCGTGTTTTGCTGCTGGGCTTGACTTGTCTGGCTGGCTGGCTCCTCTGGGCTGCAACTGCAATGGCAGGCCATAAGAAGATGAGAAAGACCCATGGGCACCAGGTGGAAGGAGGAGGAGAAGACAACATTTAGACTGCCACCACTGGGAGTCCAGGCCTTAGTCCAGGACCCAACTTGGGAGAAGGGAGGGAGATCCAGAGCAGAGGAGCCAACTGGCTGAGAGCCATGACTAAAAGCCTCGAGAGAGCCCAAATGTGTCTCTTGGGGTGTGGCCTATACCAAGAGTACCTGAGTGTGAAGGAAGGAGCCGGGCCCAGAGGAAAGGAGTCCTTGGCTTGCTTTTTGTTCCTTGGCTAAAATGTTGGATACAGACATTGCAAGTGTGGGAAAATGCTGGGGATTGGGAATTTCATTGGATGAGACTGGTACTATCTGGACTGACCGGTCCAACATACAGGACCATGTAACTTACATGGTCATAATATGACCAAACACACAAAGCTAGGTGGTCTGGTTATTAGCTATCTGGTAAGTAAGTAAGTAAGTAAAACTTTATTTTTTAAGCGGTTTTCAAAACCAAAGCGCTGTACAAATAAGTTAAGACCAAACAATTAAAAGACATCAAACAATTAAATAAATATTTATAAAATCATTCACCATAGGCTTTAAAAAACAGAAAAGTTTTGAGCTCCAATTTAAAACTCTCAACAGACAGGCATTCTCTTATCTGACGAGGTAGAGAATTTCACAGAGAAGGGGCAGCATAAGAAAATGCACATGCCCCAGATGTCTTTAAACGAACCCTGGGAATCTCTAACAATTCCTCATCGGCGGATTGGAGTGTGCGGGAGGGGCAGTATGGAGTAAAAAGATCGTGCAGATGTTGGGGTCCTTGTTTGTGTAGGACTTTATAGGTCAGTAACCCGACCTTAAAGGTGATCCGCCACTGAACTGGCAGCCAGTGCAGTCTGCACAGCACAGGCGTAGTATGACTAGTTCTAGAAGTACCAGTTAGAAGCCTGGCCGCCATGTTCTGCACTAGCTGCAGGCAGTGGATATTAACCTCTGGTATACCTAGGTGCAGAGCATTGCAGTAATCAAGGTGGGTGGTCACGAAGGCATGGACCAGTGTAGGAAGGTCAGCCAGAGGAACCAGGTGTTTCACCCAGGCGATATTCCTAAGATGATAAAAGGAAGACTTGACAACGGCAGACACCTGCGACTTCAGGGTCAAGCCATCGACAATAATAATGCCCAGGTTATGCACCTGGTCTGAGGTCGAGAGCTGGACAACATCAAGCCATAAGCCTGATGGAAGCCCAGCTCTATGATGTGCCTCAAGGCGACCTGGGTCCACAGCCAGCACCTCGGTCTTATCCGGATTTAACGTCAGCCAGATAGCACTCATCCAGTCTCTGATATCGGCCAGACAGCTGTTAAGCACAGAAATCGCATCATCTTGTCCGGGAATAAAGGACAAATACAGCTGGGTGTCATCTGCATTGCAGTGAACACCCAGACTGTATCGCCTAATGATATCGCCTAATGGTAGCGTATAAACTGCGAACAACATGGGCGCCAAAATGGAGCCCTGCGGCACCCCACAGGACAGGGAGATGGCATCAGAAGAATAAATTTCAGCGACAACCATCTGTGTCTTGCCTGTGAGGAAAGATCGAAACCAATGTAGAACTGTACCAGACAGCCCACAAAGAAGCTGCAAGCACTCCAAAAGCACACCATGGTCCACAGTATCAAATGCTGCAGAGAGATCAAGAAGGACTAGAATAGTATGAGCCTTTCAATCTCTTGCAATTAGGAGATCATTTAAGACCCAGACTAGGGTGTTCTCAGTGCTATGTCTTTTCCTAAACCCAGACTGGAGAGTATCATAGACACTGTGATTCGTAAGATGGTCATCCAGCTGTGACACAACCACCTTTTCAATAACCTTACCCACAAAGGACAGGTTAGAGATAGGTCTGAAGTTGGCTAAGCAGTCTAGGTTCAAGGAGGGTTTTTTAAGGTGTGGTTGAATGACGGCCTCCTTTAGGGGATCAGGAAAGACCCCCTGCTCCAAAGATTTCCAGACAATTTCAGCAAGGATCGGGCAGATAATATCTACACAACCTAGTAATAGTGGAGTAGGGCCCGGATCCAAACTACAGCTGGTTGGTCGTACAGTCTGGACAATCCTCACAATGTCCATGAACTCCGGCCTGCTAAAGTCAAACCAGGTAGCACAGGTGCTCGTCTCCTCCCGCCAGTCTCCACAATCCCTTAAAGAGGGAGCTGGGCTGATGCCCGACCTAATGCTGGCAATCTTATCTGCGAAGAACCGAGCAAGCTCATCGTACTTTGTGAAAAAATCTCTTATCGACAGAAGACAGAGTGGATTGCACAGTCTGTCGACAGTCTGAAAGAGTTGAGCTGGTCGATTCCGCACAGCAGTAATCTCCCCGGACAGGAACTCTGCCTTCTTATGGGTGATTGCTGATTGATAGACAGCATAATGGTCCATCAATCTAAGTCTGTCAATATCCAGGCCTGATTTCCACCAAGCCCTCTCTCTAGCCTTTGCCTCACTCTTCTCAGCTCCTTCAAGGACCCATCAAACCAAGGGGTCCACGGGCACTGAGTGAGTGGACGAAGTCAAACAGGAGCAATTGAATCCAGAGCATCACGTAGCACCTTATTATAGGCAAGTATGAGATCCCTTGGATTCATGCATTTACTTGATAGACCCAACAGATCCAGTACCGCTGATAGGCCCTCTGGAGTAATCCCCCTCAAAGGGCGATACTGGACCATCCCCATAGAGGCAGGCCTATTTGGGTGTGCCCCAAAGCTGAATCTTATGGTGTGATGGTCCATCCAGGCATTTGGTTCCACCCCCAGTTGCATGATCTCCATCTTCAGGAGAAACACAAGGTCCAATGAGTGATCCCCATATCGGTAGCAGAGGTAACCACCTGTGTAAGGCCCAACATAGTCATAAGTTGAAGGAGGTTATTTCCAAAGTGCGGAATTCATCGTTGACCCAGGCATTGAAGTCACCCAGTATTAACCATCTGGGAGACTCCAATGCCACGTCGACAATGAAGTCCACAAACTCCTTCAGGAATTCTCCACCATCGCCGGGAGGACAGTAGATGAGGAGAATCCTGAGCCCTCCACCTGCTCCCAGAATACACTCAAAGGATCGAGTGCAACCAACTGACACATCCACAAGACCCAGCTCCATTTTAAAGAAAATGGCTACACCCCCGCCCCTATAATCCAACCTTGGGCAGTGTATCACCGAGAACCCAGCCAGAGTAGCAGATGCCAGAATAGGGCCTGCATTTTCATCCAGCCAGGTCTCGGTGATGCATGCCAGGTCAGATGTTACAACAAGATCAGCTATAATAGCGATCTTGTTCCTACTTGACCTGGCTTACGCAACACCGCCCGGGTTGGATGGGTTTTCAAGGAGGATCCCAAGATCTGCCCACAATTTGCGGAGCCCTTGGGTATGGGACTCAGGCAAGGAGCACCCCTTTCCTGACCCAATTTTGCCCCAGAGCATCTCCTAGTCCCCACTGTCTCTATCTGCCCACCCTTCTCCATTCTCCCACTCTGCCCAGTCCATACACCCCTCGAACATCTCCTCACTATCCCCAATGCACAACATCTCCTATAGACATTGGCTAATAATGGGGGACAGTGAAAGGGGCACAGATCCCAGAGCAGAGTGGGAGAATAACGCCTGACTGTCTTAAGACCCTCCCAGCACATCTTAATCAAATAATTAATAAATAAACAAATTATACCATCACACTACAACACTATAATTATCAATCACATATATATATCCACCTTCAACAAGTATAACCCACACAACCACACAACCCTACAAATATCCAATCAATCATACACAAACACCACACCAAATCAATTCAAAAATAAACAAAATCAATTAACACAAAAAAATAGAATAAACAAATTGTTAAATTATAGTCTGATTAACTCCAGAAGTCCTGTAGGGAGTCCAGTCCCCTTTTGTCCAAATCAATCCATGCAGGTCCTAACAGGGAGCAGTACCATCAAACGTTCTCCAGTTTTAGATCCAGATTTAATGTCTTATTATAGGGCTGAGGGATCTCTCACTTCCCCAGCCACACCAGACTTTATTCTAAGACTCTGCTCTCACCAAAAGTCTTTAGGAAAAGTACCATTAGTTCATAACCAGATCAATGTAATAGACTTACCAAGGCCTAGAGATTATATATGTAGATCCAATGCCATTTCAAATCCAGGAAGAAGATGATTCAAATATTGTGAGGGAAAATAACCATCCTACAGGAGGTCACTGCCCCCAACCAGGTCCAGAACAGCAGCCCCCGACACTGAAACCACCCACCAGTAGATCCTCCTGGTAAGCCTAGGAGGCACCGATTACTCACGTGCTCCCTTCAGCAGGCCTAGAATTGGTGTCACCCATTCAAAAAACCCAGCCAGAGCAGCGACCACCCCAGGTAGCTCACCCCACAACTTTACACTTCACAGTAGCCCCAAGTTCAAATTAACATATGGTAGATATATACTTAATGGATTCAACAGATGCAAATTCAAGATCCAACAGATGCAAACTCCCCACAGATTCAAAGAGCTCACCACACCAAATAATAGAAAGGTTAGTTCTCCTGTACTCCGTCAGATTTATCAGCAGTGATCCAAACCAGGAAGTGTCAGCTCCCTCTTAAATCACACAATCCAACGTTATGATCCAAAACGAGTTCAAATTTCAGTTCAAACGAACCATGTTGAATCAAGTCCTTCAGCGGAATCAGGTTCCAATACTAAGTCAGGTTCTAATGCAGACACTTTCCCGAACAAAAATGTATAAAAATGTATAACATACAAACTGCAGAAGTCAATTCACACAGTTCAAGCGGCGCTCACAAAGCCGACAAGTCCACTCCACCACGGAGTCAAATTCCAGCGTAGGCAGTTTCTAAACAGATGAAATATGTGCCATACAAACTGTAAGAACCATAGAGTCCATATACCACTACAAAGCTGTCGGATCAACTCCAATATGGAGTTGTCAGAAAGAACAGCAAACAGCTCCACAAACGGCAAACGGCTCCACAATAAGAAATAGCCGGTATTGAACTATCGAACAAAATACAATAATATAAATAAAATAATAAAAATCAATAAGACGCACTGAAAAGGCACTAAAAAGGCATCAAAAGGAGCTCAAATAAACGAACAGCAGCACTATGCAAAGGCTAGCCCAGCGTGGCCGCCATCTTGAAAGTCAGGCACAAAAGACTGTCCATTACTTTCATCACTCAGTCCTTGATATTGGAGAACTGTTTAATTGACTGATTGGGTACATGTTTTTAGTCTCCCTTCCCACACCAGTGAACAGAGATGAATCCATTGGGTAACCTCTGTTTTTGGAGCCAGGACATGGGGTGGCTAGCAGGCTATGCACAGTGTACACACCCAACTTGAGGCATCACTCTAAGACTAGATGGACAGCTATTAGGGCAGAGGCTGTATTTATCCTCTGAGTCCTCACTAGAGATGCAGCGAATTTAAATTCCGCTTGTGAAGTGAACGCGAAGTGGGCACTTCGCGTTGCCGATCTGCTACTCGGAGTGGGCAATGCAAAGTGCTCACTCCGTCTTGTCATTACCACTTCGCGTTAAGGCAGAATGGCAATGCGAAGTAAGGCGAAGTCATTGTTTTTAATGGACTTCGTGTTCCTCATTATGATTCTAAGTGATCCACTTGGTGTTTCAGATTTGGCAGCCCCTCCACACATCACATGGCTTGTAGTACTGTAAGTCACATGCTCTTTAATTAGGCAGGAAGAAAGTGAGTCATACAAGCAGACACTTTTACTTTCTCCTGTGCAGACAGAGAGAGAGAGTAGTGTGTTTTGTGACTGCTGATACTTTGAGATCAGAGCAAGGAGGAGGTTTAAACTTTGATTTGGACCCAACAGCTTTTTTTAAAACTACATTTCTTTTGTCTTTTCTGTACTCTTTTTTACTTAATTTGTTCTTTCTGTAAATTTTATTTTTCTTACCTTTATAAGTAGTTAGTTGTTTGTCTGTATGACTGTGTGTGTGTGTTGTGTGACAGTGTGAGTACTAATTGCTCGGACTGAGGGAGCTCAGTAGGAGAGATGGACCAGGATGAGGGAATGTCTGGGGCAGGGGCAGCTCTGGGAGAGCGTGGTAGCGATAAGCATCGTACAGTGCGCATGTGTGGAGGGCATGGGCACCCATTCCTGTTGGACCGCTCAATACTTGTGAGTGTCCCCCCCCGGAAGTAGGACTAGCAGTGCCTTCTGTCCTGACTCTGAGGCAGTTGAACCACCACCACCACCAAGTCCAGGTTCTCTGGAGCAGGAAGTGCCTATTCCCTCGGGCCCAGGTGTGGATCCCATCCCTGTTCAGCACTGTGACCAGCTGGCTGCCAGTTCATCTGGCCATCCCCTGCATGTGCCTGGTCCTCCCTGCACCTCCATTGTTTGGCAGTTTTTTTTACTATGTGGGGGGACAGCAGTGTGGTCAAGTGCCGCCTATGTGACGTAGAGGTGTGCCGTGGTCCCCGGGGGACTCACCTGGGGACTGAGGGCCAGTGCACCCATATGCTTAATCACCAGCAGTTGGAGTGGTAGGCTGCCACAGAATGGACCATGCCTGCACCTGCTGGCCATTCTGTGGTAGAGGGTGCAGCTGTGCATTGCAGCATCCCTAAGAAGAGGAGGAGGGCCACAGCAGCACCTGCTGCTCCACCAGCCCCCCCCCACCACCACCAACACCACTAGCAGGTCAGCCTGTAGAACGTGTGGACCCCAGAGAACTGCTTGTAACACAGGCTGACTTGGCAGTTCTCTGGAGTGCTGTTTAGGATAACAACGAGTGGGTGAGTGCTGTGGAGCAGTGGCTGGATCACATAGAGGAACATCAGTTGCAAATTATGTCCATGCTGGAACTGCTGCTGGATCACCATGGGATCCCACATTATTTTTTTTTTCCCTCACATCATGTACCCCCCCACACCTTCCTTGCTGTGTTATAAAATGTATTCCTCCACCATCCCCAACTCTTGTATGTAATTATGCCCTTTTTTTGTTGTCTTCCGTATGCGTGATACTTTGTATTCTGAGCAGTGCAAGTGTACTGTACTAAACTGCATGTGTGCATTCAGTCTTCTTTCCAGTCTGTGTATGTACTGCAGACACCGTTCAACTCCCTGACTTAAAAACAAATATTAATGAGTACAATGGTGGGGTGGTGAAGCATGGAGAGATACTAAAAAACAGGCTTACAATACATCCAAGTAACTATTAAAAAAAATTAATATTGTGATTCATGACGTGATCATGAATCGTGATTTGTGACTGCATTTGTGACCGTGATGATGAAGAAACGTGAATGCCTACCGCCTACGGCTATACTTCCCCGATAAGCTGTAGCTTAAAACTCCCAGACTTAAAAACACGTATCAATGAGTACAATGGTGGGGTGGTGAAGCCTGGAGAGATACTACAAAACAGGCTTACAATACATCCAAGTAACTAGAAAAAAAATTAATATTGTAATTCGTAATGTGAATGATCTTGAATCGTGATTTGTGACTGCATTTGTGACCGTGTTGATGAAGAACGTGATTTGTATCACGAGTGACTCGTGATGATGGTCCTGACTTAAAAACACATATTAATGAGTACAGTGTTCATGCAGAATTAAGCACCACACCTGTCCAGTACTCTGAAGGGAAGCCAAAGAAACAGCTGTGACTTAAGTTACAGATGGAGACTGGGCCCTAAAGAGATGCAAATGCACAGACAGATTAAGATTGCGCTGTGCACTGAAGAGATGCAGACACAAAGGCACAACACCTAACCAGTGCTCACCATCAGAAATTCAAATCTGGAAAAGAATACCTTTGCCGGTTGGGGTGGGCCATGGGAGAGGCAGTGTAATGCACTGCTGCAGTAACAGTCACTAGTATTAGTACCAGTAAAGATACCACAAAGAAGTACAAAAATCACACAGCTGCAGTGGATAGCAGGTTCATATTGCTGAAATTATTATGTGGCATAATAAAAGGTGCCTGATTTGATGACAAGCGTCACACACATACTCACATACACACTAAGTAATGCATGCAAATTGAAAACTTCAGTAATATAACCACATATTTTAAACAGACTAAAATTACGCACTGTGGCAGTAACAGTCACTAGTACAAGTACCAGTAAAGATACCACAAAGAAGTACAAAAATCACACAGCTGCAGTGGATAGCAGCTTTACATTGCTGAAATTATTATGTGGCACAAAAAAAGGTGTCTGATTTGATGACACACCTCACACACATACTCACATACACACTAAGTAATGCATGCAAATTGAAAACTTCAGTAATATAACCACATATTTTAAACAAACTAAAATTATGCACTGCTGCACCACAACAATCAGCAAAAAAAATGGCAAGAAATATTGAAAATAATACTGTGTGTAAATTAACACAGTTATACAAGAAAAATATCACCAAAACAGAAAGCACTGTCTTTTTCTCCAAGTTAATCTACCTACACCAGAGATACACCCATCCCCCAAATCACACTTCCACTGTCTCTCAGTACACAGACTGAATATTGTACATTAACATTCAAAATCCATGCACAAACAATAAACGCTTGATGATATGAGCACAGGAGGGTTTCCTATAATCGATGAACTAAAGTTTCAGCAAAAAAAAATGACTCAAAAAGGCTTTTTTAACAGCATTTTGAAGGTTTGAATTGCAGAGAGCTCTCAGAGTAGATTGTCTCCTACAGTTTCCTATACACACTACCCCAAACTGAGGCTGTGCAGAACAATCTAGAGCCCATGTGACCTGAAATCCCATGAAACGCAGCAAAATTCGCCTTTGGAGCTTAAAAACAAAATGAAGTAAGGTGAAATACATTGTTTTCAATGTACTAGCCTTAGAATGATACAATAGTGGTTTTGGGAAGTGCGAGTAACGCCAAGTCATTGTTTTCAATGGACTGTGACATTCATTAATACGCGGCGCTACTCCGCTTCACGCTGTGCAGAGCACCCGCAAATTCACCTTCACTCTCGAATCACTCCGTGGAGTGAATTGGGGCCACTTTGCCCATCACTAGTCCTCATCCCACTTGGATGGAGCCTGCAGACTCAGAAGCTGCTGAAGCAATGAGGAAGGCCAGGGTCAAAGGCAAGCCATCACCTGAATCTGCATCTACGGGCCAAGAAAGTTCTGAGGACTCAACTATAGTCAATGTGTGATGTAACTGGTCTCTATACTAATGGGCAGCCAGTACTCTGCTAGGTAGCCCTGGGTGAGCTGCAATTCTCTGGCCTCTGGGTGCACTTTTGGGCCTATAAGCTCTCTCCATTGTTCTCTGCATTACCTCAGGCAATGCCTTTGCTATCCAGATGTTCCTACATGCTGGCAGGAATACAAGATGATGATTCCTGTGAACTGCACCTTGAGATTCACGTGGTCTTTATGTTTAGAGATAAGCCAGCCCCTCTGGGATTATTGGCTAATTTCTTTTACCATAATTGCAGAGGATGTTATTGTAGTTGTCTGCAGTTAAAGGGTTTTGATTATAAACAGCGCACTGTATGTTCTAGGCAGGATGTGGACTATTGGTGGGGGGTGGGTAACTTATTCATATATTATTGCAAATCATTTTTGCAAGAGTGTAATCATAGTATTCCGTCATGCCCTCAAGGTGTATTTTACTAGCAATTTTGTGGGCATGCATTGGGTGTCAACCTCATGCCAATCCACCTCATACACTGCAAACTTGTTTTGTGGCACAGCAGTTTCTCTGGTTATATTATTCTAGTTTACTTTTTGTAAACAGATGCCGTATTTGTCTGAGTGGACATTACGTTCCTGTAACTCGAGGTGGTGCCCAGATAGAACCCCCATCCCCAGCGTCTCCCATGAATAGCCCCTCCCACCCACTCACTTCAGATTGTGACATGGTTTTCATCCAGATCCAGAATAATCTGTATGTCCTGTACACCATGATGGCTGACATCTTACATCACACATGGAATGTGACAGGGTATAGGGATCAACTTTCCAATATAAAAAAAAAAATGTATTCTGTTTTAAAGGTGTTGGATCCCAAACAGATTTTCTGAAAGTTAGACCTGCTATTGATGCATGACTCCCTGATCCTGTCCTGGATTTAGTCTGAATTAGCTGCATTTCAGTAACAATGTCACAGCGTAAATCTCTCTGTAAGCAGGCAGAGTGGAGGTAATTTGGGCAGACTGAAATAAGTAATGGGTCCAGGATGGAGCCCTGTGGGACCCCTGCTAGAATGGGGGGGGGAAGGTCACCACCCACCTGAACTGACTGTTTATGGCCCATAAGGTGTGAGCAGAACCTGTCCACAACATGAGCTGAAAGACCAGAAAAATTCAACTTGTTTATGAGCAGCTGATGGGACAATGATTTGAAAGCTTTAGCTAGATTGATGAATATTGGCTGTTGACATGTCTCTGATCCATCCCAGAAAGGATAGAATCAGTTACATACAGCAGAGAAGAGATGGTAAAGAGGTTCCTACTATAGCCAGACTGGTAAGGTAAGAGGAAACTCGAGGAGTCAAGAGTCAGGGATCTAAGAGTACACAATGGACTCTTGGAGCTTAACATTACTGTAGGTGGGAGGATTGAAATTGGCTTGTGGTTGCCTTATGAGAAGGGATCACCTCCATCCCAGCACCCCTGTATAGAGGCAGAACCTTAGCTTTTTACCAGCACTAAGGGAGAAGGAGAGGTTCAGAAGCTGGGACTTGTCTTGGAGGTTGGGAGGGCTAGCTCAAGCAGAAATTTCAAGAAGTTCAGGATCCACCTATCAGGGCTAGACTTGGAAAGGTTATGTAAGCAGCAAAAGGGGGTGAGAGACTAGTGAGCTATCCACCCGGAGGTTGGAGGGGCAAAATTAGGTCAAGATTGATTTGAATTGAAGCTGAGGTGAGGTCCTGTCCTCCTGAGAAGGAAGTTAAGTAAGTTCCTTAAATATTTTCAACTTTTTAAGTAAGACCCCACTCCTGAGGCCAAAGAACTGAATACAAAACAAAATCTCATATCTTGGTCAGTTTTTCGATTGTGGTCTCGGGAGGAACTGGGCCGAGAGCAGACTGCAGTAAAACTGGGGAGGGGGGGCTATAATTTGGCCTGGGCTGGTCCCTCCCAGGAGTTGTTCAGTTGTAGTCTTAAACATTTTTTGGCCATTATTTAATGCTGGTTGATTTGTTTGCATTACGCAGACCACCTGCCCTCTTCACTGTCATGATATGTGAAAATCAGGACGTTTTTGTTATTTGGCCCCCCCCTCCAAAAAATAACAAACTACGCCCCTGCAACAGGGTCATCCCTTCCTGGCTGGGATGTGTTGTCAAGCAGCAAAATTCTGCTCCGCCTGGCTGGCTGTGGGGGCTCAGGCTTGGTCCTGATTCCAGAGCACCTGCATGCAAGCATGATGTGCTCTCTCTGGGCCACTGTGTGGCCTATCTGAGCCAAGTCTGACATTAATGAGAAAGTAATGTCTTCCTTTGATGACATGCATAAGTGTGGTCTATACAAGTATCATTTGTGTAACTGTCAAACCGGAGTGTGTAACAAGAAAGCAATGACACAGTGTGGTACGCATTAAACCATGTTAATACATTGTTATGTGACATGTTTCAGCCAATCACGTTTTTTGATTTTACAGTGCCATTTTATAAGTCCACATATCACATACAGTTTAATAGAAAGAAAATGTTAAAAGCCACATTCCATCTTTTGTTTGAGTACTGGAATAGCAAAATAAGATGGAACATGCTTGGCCATAGTAGGTATTCTATGATTTACTAGGTTATAAAACCTTGGGAAAGGGGTTTATACTGTAGATCATGTTCTCATGTTCTCATGTAAACTTCACCTTATTTGATTTTGTTTTTTCATTTGTGTTTGGTGAAATCTTTTATGTATCTTCAATAACAGTGATCCAAGAACCTTAGCACTTGAGTTTGTATTAAGAGTTCAGTGTTGCAGCAGGAACATTAGTTGTTACAGGTATACACATTTGATTTGATAAGTTATGAAATCTAATTTCTGAGATAATACAAAGAAAATCCATGGCTGTGAATTCACAACAGCAGTTAGAATTTCTAATATGGAAATGTGTATTTAGATATAGCACTGTACATGCAGGGATTACCTTTTGAACAAATTAAAGAATTGGAAATGACCTCTCTTTCAAGCCAAGATCACTCATTGCACATAACATTTTTTATTTGCTTTTGTTGCATTAATATCATGCCATAATCGGTGCACCTAGATGGCGCTGTAATGCTGAGGTACTCACCTTGCCGAAGCTTCCTTTACCGATGGCTCTCAAGATTTGGAAGTGGTCAAAGTTCACTGTAAAGAGACAGAAAATAGAGACTTAAAATATTTTCTTGATCACTCAAGGAACATTTATTCAATGCACATGGGGGGCACAGCATGGTGCACAAGTCTTTCACAGCCATAGACCTTGGTTCTGAGTGAAATGAGTTTAGTTTCCATCAGACATGAGTTGACAGTAGACATTTATGGCCTGATCCACATGTACAGCATCCCAAAGCACCCACAGCAGCACTTACACCGGCCCTCTGCACCTGACTGCACTCCACCTGCTCCTCTACATGTGTGGTCTGGTCAGGGGTGGGCTATCAAATTTGTCCACACAACTCTTGCATCTTAAAGTAATTTTAATCCTGCAGGAGGGGAGTGCATAGTGTGCCAAAGTGATGGGGGGGGGGGGAACTACAGTAACTCCTTCATGCCATCCCAGCACACCCCTCTGACCTATGTAGAGTCTAAAAGGCCCCCCCTACAGCTGTTGCCCTACAGCCCTCCAACACAGCATGGAGGCTGGAGGCCTTCATTCTGTATTTCATGTTTGAAATGTTTGTTCTCTATGAAGATATGGCAGATTTTGGAGGACTGCCTATGCCATAATCCCTGCTCTGAGCAGAGCAATGGATCTAATGTGGTACTGACCTGGGCATTCAATTGATGCCCAGTGTGAGGGCCCACTCTGGCCTCAGAATACCCTTGGCTCCTATGGCACTCTTCACGTGCATTTTGGGGAAGGAAGGGGTTGTGAATTTGGCCAGAATCAGAGATATGCTGCACCAGACTTGCAGCAAATAAACTGGATTTTCCATCCCGTGTCAGGTAGACACCCACTAGACAACATATCCATGGTCTAGCATGGGTCATTGGCATGGCCTTTTGCCTGCATCTAGTAGCAGCTTATGGGCACTCATAGCAGCAAGCTGCTGTAAAACAGTTCCAAGTGCTGTAACAGCATCCAATATTAGAAATTTGGGTGCAGTTACAGCATTTGGACATGGCACGTGTGCTGAACCACACAGTGAGGCTGCCAGAATTGCTTTAGGCACTGCACCTGCTTTTGAAAATCGGCCCCTGGTTGTTAAAATCATCTGAAGAGGAGGACAACATAATAAGGCAGAATAATGTGTTCCATTCAGTTGGGCAACACAGGCAAGAGGCATGATGACAGATGCCTTTTTTGGACTTTGAGTAATGAGAGTGTTAGAGGGGAAGATCAGTTACTCATCTAGTATAGCTTTACTGGTAGTTTTTGTTCAAAATAGCTTAAGCCAAGTTTCTATGGGCAGTCAAACTTATCTAAAATTCTCCTCCACTGTCAACATATAGGAACACTGATACTGCAGTCTGGGGAACACCACACACTGCTTACTTGTATTGCTTTTTTGATCTCTCCCTTGCTTTTAACAAGCACAAAATTCATCACCCAAATACCAAATAAAGTCATAACATGGTTGTCACCACTGAAATATGCACTGTCAGAATGGGTTTCTTAGGTTCACTTAAAAAACCCTAAACTTTGAAAACACAAAATCTATAAAAATGTGTATGAAATAAAGTTACCTACACATTGTAGTGGTCTGAATGCTCAACAAATAGGTATAAATAAGTGATTTATCATTACAATGGTCCCACAAATCACAAAATACTGCTTAATATTCTGGCTTGACACAGTGCCTGCAGTATGTGTATGTGGGCCAATGGTAAACTATTATTAGTTTTTTATTTTTTTTATTTATTGAAATGTTTCACCAGGAAGGCACGTTGAGCAACAAGTTGCTCATCTCCCAGTGTGACCTGGGGGGAAGGGAAACACAAAGATAGTATACAGAGATTTGGCACACACTATAGATATACAATTTGATTACATTCAATACAATGAGCAGACTATACAGAAGTACTAAGAAGAAAGAATGGATTACGGAATCCATTCTCTAAGCAGTCATTCTGAAACCCTCGTTGCTTCTTATTGTCAAACCACGAAGACAGAAATAATCAACATTTCTGCTCTGAACAATAACTCAACCTGGCTGAACAGTCTGAATGACTCCAATTAAAATATGTAGAGAATGCACTGGGGTGTCATCTGAGACTGCAGCATATCCTGTGTCACTGGCACAAATACAGGTTATGGGCTCCTGCTTAGCAACATAAACATGGCTTCAACATAGAAATGGGACACAGAACAGATAGAGAAAACAGTCCGTTAGGCAACAGCTTATGTGAACAAATGACTATTATGTCAATATTTTCTTTTTCATGATCTAGGACTGTGGTTATTACAACAGACTCAGGACTGTTTTGCCACTTGCAGATACATTTTACAGCACTGGAGATACTTAGTAATATTTGGATTATACTGATATTTGCTGTGAGGAGGGAAGATCCAGGATATAAACATAAGTGAATTTTATGTGGGGGGGAGGGTAGCATTTTTCACAGAACCATGCAAAAGAATACTTTTTGAAACTGTAATTATGTGCTGGTTGCTTGTTTATAGAAACATGTTGCTAGTCTAGAATGCCAACTGCCTGCTTGGTAGGGATATGGGGAGGAGGGTAGGCAACTGAGAAGGACTCTGAAGAGGGTTGGGGAATTGGAGGCTACCGTCAAGGACACTGGAAAGGAAGCACATCTGGTGTGCTGCCAGAACTGTGCAATGTACTCCATCCAGCCTATGGAGGGTCATGGGGAAGAGGGTGTATCAGTAGCCATTGTAGGGTGGTTGATGCTCCTAAGAGGTGCATTACCAGGCAAGAGGGCATTTAAAAGCACTATAGGGGCACAGGGAGGTGTGCAGGAATTTGAGAAGGATGGTGGAAGATGAGGCTATGAAAGAAGAAACTATGACTGGGGGAGGGGTTGGCAGGAACAGACATGGTGGGGAGGTAGAGACAGTGATCTCTAGTGCTAGGGATGGATTAGAGTGGATTACAGAGCCAGCATGCATGGTTATAAGTGATTATTATTGCCAGTAAACAACAGCAACAGGTATCAGCTTCTGACTGGGCAGGTAGAGGGATGTCACCAGACTTGAAATCCTAAGCCTGAGGCTGTGGCCAGGATTCATTTCATAAACCCTACTCCCATCCTGGCTGAGGCTATTCCAGAGGTCTGGCCATGAGTCCCTGCAGGCCCCTGTTGCCCCTCAAGCTCCTTTGCCTTCCAGTGCCTAAGCCAGGTTCACCAAAGGTGCAGGTGCTTGTGACAACACAGCAGCCCACAGAGCCTTTTGACTCCATTTGCCTCCCCTGTTCTTTCAGAAAATTCAGGGGACATGGTGGGAGGCTGCATTTCCCTCTTCTTACTGAATTAGAGGTAGGTTTCCATGGATACTTGGATTCTGGAGGTCATTCAGTTGGGTCATGCCCTGGAATTGCTATCTACCCCTCAAGTGCATCCTCCCCTTCCCAGTTGGTACCCTCTGGGTACCTTGCTGTCTGGCTGGAAGAAGTCCCGATGCTTCTCTGCTACAAGGTGATAGAACCTGTCCCCTGTTGTGGAGCTAAATCAAGGTTATTATTCTCAGTACTTTCTGGTCCCGAAGGGGCATGCCTCAGACAGTTGGTGAAGGAGCCCACATGGAAGGGAGCAATACTAGACCTGGTTCTCCCAAGTGGTGACAGAATAACAGATCTATCACTGGGCAGCCATCTAGTGACCAGCGATCACCATACAGTGTGGTTTAAGGTGGAGACAGTAGTAGAGTCGAGCCATAGCACCCCCTGTGGTTGACTCCCTGATGGCGAAACACAGAAAAAGACCATTACGGCAACATTCGCGGTAATGGTCCTTTTTCTATGTTTCACCTTCCCCCAGTGTTCTGCCCCCTCGCCAGACCAACTCCGACCTGGAGTAGAAATCCTATAATCTGGGGGGTGCAGGGGGTAGAGCCCCCCTACAGAAAACAGTGATAGAAGAGGCAGTACAATACCTGCGTTGGTATTGTGCCGTTGCTGTGGGGGAGGTCAGCATTCTCACCGATGAGATATCTTCCGAGTCGAGCCACTCAAAAGTAAAGGTCCTGGACTTTAAGAGGGCAAACTTTGCAAAAATGGGGGAACACCTCTGGAAAATTGTGGCTGGTGGGGATGGAGGAACTGTGGCAGAAACTTAAAGGAGCCATAGCAGAGACAACAGGCCTCTATGTAAAGCTAACAAACAAAGCAAAAAGAAAGAAAAAAAAACACCACAGTTTTTAAAAGAGGTAGCAGGGAAGGTTAGGGGAAAAAACAGGTTTTAGAAAGTACAAGGAAACACAGAGGGAGGGAGGGAGACAGGGACGTATACCAGGCAAAACAGAAGGAGGTGGGGAAGGCAATCTGGTGCACAAAGAAAGGACAGCAAAATCAGTAAAAGAAGGTGACAAAACCTTCTTTGGGTATATCAGGGAAAGGAAGAAGACCAATGGAGAGATTGTGAGATTGAATGGGGGAGGGAGTGTGCAGACTAGAGGGGGACCTAAACAAAGCAGAAATTCTAAATGAATACTTCTGCTCAGTATTTACAAAGAAGGGGGAAGGGGAGGGACCACAATTAGGGTGAAGAAATACACACGGGGGAAGGTGGGCACCAGTTCATTCACGGAGAGAGTACTAAAGGAACTCTTGAAACTAAAAGTGGACAAGGCAATGGGATCAGATGGTGTGCATCCCAGAATGCTGAAAGAACTCAGGGAGCTACTAGGGAAACCACTGACAGCCCTATTTAACAAATCACTGGAGGGGGGAGTGATCCCAGAGGAATGGAGGATGGGAGCAAGGTGGAGGCTAGAAATCACAGGCCAGTCAGCTTGACCTCAGTGGTGGGAAAAATCATGGAATCCATGTTAAAGGAAAGGACTGTGGCATATCTGGAGGCTAGAGTGGCACAAGACCCGAGGCAACATGGATTCACTACAGAGAGATCTTGTCAAACAAATCTGATAGATTTCTTTGACATGGTAACCAAGGTGATGGATCAGGGAGGGGTGGTGGACATGGCCTACCTAAATCTTAGCAAGGTATTTGACACCATCCCATGCAGGAAGCTATTAAACACGTTGCGCAGTCTGGGAGTACTGTAGGTCCCAAGATGGTACAATGGGTCAGAAATTGGCTAAGCAACAGGACACAGAAGGTGGTGGTGAATGGAGTTCAATCCCAGGAGAGGGAGATGATCAGTGGGGTGCCACAGAATTCAGTTCTGGAGCCAGTCCTCATCAATGTTTTCATTAGTGACATTGTAGAGGGGCTGGAAGGGAAGGTGTGCCTCTTTGTGGATGACACCAAGATCTGCAATAGGGTAGACACTTCAGACGGGATGTATACAATGAGAAGAGACCTAGGCAAACTGGAGGAGTGGTGAAGAAAGTGACAGCTTAAATGCAATGTAAAAAAGTGCAAAGTCATGCTCTTGAGGCACAGGAATCCTGAAGAGGAATACAAAATGAGGGTGGTGGTGGTAGGAGATACTAACAACAGCAACACTGGAAAGGGACCTAGGGGTAAACATAACGGATGAGCTGAATGTGGCCAAGCAATGTGAAAAGGCAGTGGGAAGGGCCACAGGGATGTTGGGGTGCATAGGGAGGGGCATCAGTAGAAAACAGGAGCCGGTGATGCCACTGTACAGGACATTGGATAGGCCACATCTGGAATACTATGTTCAGTTCCGGAGACCGCATCTCCAGAAGGACATTGACAGAATAGAGGTGATCCAGGGAAGGGCAACACAAATGGTGAAAGAATTGAACCAGAAAAAATATAAGGAAAGACTGAAACAGCTCAGTATGTATACCCTGGAGGAAAAGAGGGAGAGGGGGATATGGTAGAGACATTCAGGTACCTCAGGGAAATCAACAAGATCCAAGAAGGCAGCATATTTCAAAAAAAGAGATGTGCAAGAACAAGGGGCCACAATATGATGTTGGGGGTGGGGAATCAGGGGAAATGTGAGGAAGTATGTTTTCACAGAAAGAGTGGTGGATGCATTGAACAGCCTCCCGGCAGAGGTCATACAGGCTAAAATGATGCTGAGTTCAAGAATGCATGGAATAGACAGAAGGCAACCCTAGTGGCAGGAAACAGAGGGTAAGCTGCTGATCATTTAGAATCGGGTGTTAAGTAGGTAGGGAAATGGGTAGACTAGGTGGGCCAGGTGGTCCTTATCTGTTGTCAGAATCTATGCTTCTATGTTTCTATGGCAACTGGGGCAGGTAGGGAAATGCCTTGAACCAGAAAAGAGGAAGGAAAAGGTTTGAAAGAAATTAGTGTTTTTTGTTTCACTAATGCTGCTGTGATCGTGTGTTATTGTGGCTGAAGATCTGGGTGGAGGGAGAATGTCACTAGTGGGAAGACTGAGGGTGGGATCAACCAAATAGTGTTTGAAGGATCTATGCTGTTTTAACTGAAATGCTGTTTTGAGGTAAATTGAGGCTGGGGTTCCAGGAGGAGGGAGGACTCCAGCAGAGGGAAGGCTGAGGGTGAGAACAAAGCTGGACCAGCCAGTGACACAGGAGATCCCAGCAGACCAAGTGGCTACAGCCAGCCAATAGGGTGGCTGTAGACTTTTAGATAAAAGCTCAGCATTTGTAGTCTACCCCCTTCTCAAGGAAGCTGCCAAGTAATCACGTAGTGAACAGGAACCACAGATAAGTGCTTGGATTTTCCCTTCTTTTTTTATCTTAAACTAAGGCATTGGGTTGGGGCAGAGAATGCAGCAGTGTTTGCCTTTCTTAGAGGGCTGGGATTCTTTGAAGCGGGAAATCAACTGTAGAGGGAGGGCTGAGGTCAGGTTCAGTCAGCTAACATGGGGGATATCTGATAACAAAAGAAAAAAAAACAAAAAAATGAAATTGAAATCAGTTCTTTATATTTGCCTAATGCTGCCGTGATTGTGTGGTACAGGGTCTGGAGTTCAGGGTGGAAGGAGGATGCCAGCAGTGGAAAGGCTAAGGGTGGGAGCAACCAAATAGGATATGGAGGATCTGTGCTGTTTAAACTGAAATGCTGCTGTCAGTTAAATTAGGGCTGGGTGAGAGTTGAGAGTGGGAACAATTCTGGACCAGCCAGTGACACAGGAGGTCCCAGCAGACCACATGGTTGTGTCCTGTCAATAGAGTGGCTGTAGTCTCTATAAAATACCAGAGAGCCAGGTGATCCCTTGTGAGAGAAACGCCAAAACATGAGTGCCACGAAGCAGGAGTGTGGTGTCTAAGGCCCTGGACACACTGGGGAACTTAAAATGGTTTAAGTGCCTTAAGACAATTTAAATCCCCCTAGCACTGTTTGCAGACAGACTACAAGCCCCTTAAAATGTTTTAACAAAAGTGTTTTAAACCCAGCTTGATATCTAGTCTTAAAACCATTTTCAAAAACGTTTTAGAGCTAGCATGGTTTTACTTACAGGTCTGTCCAGGAGTAAAAGTGTTTTAAGCTGTAATGGTTTAACTAAAACAGTTCTAGCTGCAGTGTGTCCAGGCAAGCACAGTTCTGTGTGTTGGACTTCACACAAAATAGTTACAAGGAGAACAGGTTTAACACTAGCAGTGTGGCCACACTAAACCATTTTCAAAAATGGTTACTGAGTAGTGTGGCTGCACTGAAATGGTTTAGCTAAACTGGTTTTAAAAATGGTTTTCAAAAACAGTTCTGTGGTGTGTCCAGGGCCTAAGTGTCATCTGGGGGCATCCATAAGTAGTAGGCAGGGAGGATTGCAGACCACAGGACATGCTACTCTGTGGAGGGCTAGCAAGGTAAGAAAGGGGAGAGGGTAGTACTAACAGATGCTTTAGGGGTCGAGGACAGTGGAGTAGATGGTACTCTGCATCTGGTGTCACCCTACACGGTAAGTACACATGGACTAAAACTACACCCTACCTTGAGCTGACCACTAGAGTACTCCCTATTTAATATAGCACCACAGAACCAGGGAGCAAAGGGATTGTAGTTAAACCCTATATATGGTAAACTGACAAGGGAATCTGAGAGGTTATGGCTAATCCCTATCTCAGGTGAGCTGACAAAGGAATTGGAAGTGTTGCAACTATACTTTATCTGGGGTAGGCCCACATGAGTGTGGGGAGAAGGTATTGTTAGGTACTTAGGGGAGCGAGTAATATATCTGAGTAAGAAGAGAATAGGACTGGACGTACTGTAGGTAGCATGTGGGGGGTGGGAGCATGTACAGACAGCAGGAGAACAGGAGGAGGGTGGTGTGTGATAGAGGTTGGGAGGCGGCTGTATTCCTGAGAGCACTGTGGAAGGTTGGGGTTGTCCAGTGTGCAGGAACTTGAATCACCTGCTAGCAGAAGTGAAGCAGCTTAGATGGGAGTTAGAAAGGCTTGTTAGGGAGGAGGAGGGGGGATGGGGCAGGGAGGAGGGTGGCAGTTGGAGTCAGCCCAGCTGATGGAGACAGGCAGGCAGGGAGGGTTGAGGAGGGTAGGACACAGATTCCATGGACCCCCCTACCTCAGAGAGTGAGAGGGACTAGGGAGGAGGGCTGGAGAGTGATGAGGGTAGGGGTGTGGTCATAAGAGGAAACTGGAGTGGGAGGACCTAGCAAGGTGCCAGTGTGGAATAGATTCCTCCACCTAACTTGGGTAGGGGGTGAGCAGGGTAGGAGAGGGACCCAGTACAAGTCAGGAGGACCGGGGGTTAGCCATGGAATGGGGAAGGAAGGGTGCATTACAGCAGTGAAGGGGTTGATCATCTATGGAAGAAGAAACAGGTTCAGGGAAGGGGGGATAGGAGGAAAGGAAGGGGGAGGGAGGATTGATGCGGGGAGTTTAGGGGTACAAGAGGACTGATACAGGGAGTTTAGGGGGTGGAAGGGGACATATCAGAGCAAAGGGAGTGAGGGAATGCAAAAGGGGTAGTTGAAGAGGATTGGTCAGACTGGGAAAATGGAGCGAGGGGAGGAATGGAGAGCAAGGCTGAGGGTGACCAGATAGGCAAGGGAGGAGGTCAAGGGAGGTATAGAGTGAAGGGTGGGAAGGAAAGAAAGAGGGAAGGGGGAGGTAAAGTTGTAATCCCAGGGGACTCAATCATAAAGTGTTTATACTGGGGAGAGAAAGGGAATCCACACATGGGAAGGAAAGTGGTATGCATGCCATGCATAATGGCAGAGTGGATGTGCTCAAGGATTGCTCAACTTGTGCAGGGGGTAAAGGGGAACCCATCTGACAGTCCATCTAGGAACATACAACCTGGCTGGAGAGAAGGTGGGGGTGATGCAGGAAAGGTTCAGGGAAGTTCTGAAGATTTGTAGGGGGTAGCCTGATCAATAGCCTTCTCTGAGGAGTTGCCAGTAGCTAAAGCTAGCACAGTCCAGAAGAAGAGGATAGTGGAGTTGAACGGCTGGCTGTGTGGATAGTGTTTAGAAGAATGTTATAATTTCACTAGTGGCAGGGTGGAGACCTGGAATGAAAAATCCCTATATGCACCAGACAGGCTACACCTCAACAGACGGGGATCAAGGGTCCATAAAGACAAACTGGGGCTACATAACAGGATGCCTTAATTTAAACTGATGGGGGGAAGAATGGGTCTTCAGGCTCAGAGACTCCAGGAGGAGGAGGAGGAGGCTGACAGGCCTCTTCTCCAATCCAAGCAGGCTGAATTGGGAGTAAGACCTGGGAGAAGGAGGACAGAATTTGGTAGGGAGGCATAGAGGTGGGGGCTACCGGTGAAGGGTAATTGATCACACAATATGGATGCTCACAGAAGAAACGTTGCCAGAGAAACTAAGGGAGTTAAGGGTGAGAAAAGTGTGGGAAGAGGGAGAAGACTTAGGAGGGCAAGAGGGAGGACAGTCAAGCCAGGGGGGAGAGGCACTCAGATTCATTGTGGAGGGTGGTGTCCCTGAATGCACAAAGCTTTGGCAGTAGGATGGATGACCTGCAGGCATTGCTAGCAGAGAAGATGGTGGACAATGTGGCAACTACTGAAACCTGGGCTACAGCTAACTGCAACTGGGACCTCTCGATCCCTGGGTATAATCTGTACAGAAGGGATAGGAGAGTAGGGAAAGAGGGTAGCAGTATATATAAGGGAAGGAAATACATGCTTGAGGGAGGAGTCAGAAGAGAGGACAGCAGAGGTGCTGTGGGTGCAGTTACAATTCATTAGGGGAAGAAGGTAAGACTGGGGATGGTATACAGACCACCTAGCCAAAAGGAGGAAAGGGAAAGGGAATTAGGTTCTGTGATAAAGACATATATGGGAAAGGGAGAGGTAGTAATTGTGGGGAACTTTAACCTGCCTAAGGTGAATTGGAAGGTCCCAGCCACAACCTGTCTGCCAGGAGTCAGGTATACCTGGATGTAGTGTAGAGTGGATTTCTGACCCACGGTGACATGTACCCACTAGGGTAGGGGGCAATCCTTGATATGGTACTGAAAAATGGGGACCACATACAAGACATTCTGTGGAGAAGCCCTTGAGTGGAAGTGACCACCTCACAGTATGGCTCAGGTTGGACGTGTGCAGGGAGAAGGTACTCACAAAGACCAAGATCCTAAACCTTAAGAAGGTAAACTTCAGAAAGATGGAGGAGGTGCTAAAGGGTCACTTAGATGATATCAGTGTAGAGATGGAATGGATCAAAAGTGGTCCATCATTAAGGAAGGATTAGTGGCAGCCATAAAGGAGTGTGTTAGTCTAAAGGGGTCAAACGCAAGGGCTAAAGCACCCAGCTGGTTTAGTTGTGAGGTAGCCCAGGCAGTCAGAGATAAGAGGACCACCTACAAGAACTTCAGGAGAACCCAAAGGGAGGATAACAGGGAAGAGCATCTGAGGAAGGCTAGGGATGAAGGAAAAGTAGTCTGGCAGGCTAGCTAATCTGCTGTTTGCTTGCACATACTTGATGCACTACCCTTACTGATGGCTGTTTCATGATCACTTTTCACTGTGTCCCATATCCCTTTGTTTATTAAATGACCACCAATTGTTTTGATTACTTTTGTTATTGCCTGTTTCTTTGATTTAACCTCATTGTCTGTATTTCAGCTTTTTGTACCTTACTACTGCCTATTGATTGCAGCCGATTAGATACTTTGTACCTTTTTCATTTCCTGCTGGCTGTATATTTTGACTGTACTTTTGCTTTACTTGTTACCCTCCGTTGTACTTTCCTGGGTCCTGCCTGAAAATAGGTATCTTTTGTCTAGCTCACTTACCCGGTAAACAACAGCTAAATAAATAAATAAAGCTCAAAAAGACCTGCAGCTAGTAGAGGGGATTAAAAAAAGGTGAAAAAGTCTTCTTTAGCTACATTAGTGAAAAATGAGATAAGAAAGATGGAACAGTATGGCTTAAGAAGGGAGGGGGTGCGTGGAAAATAATGGAAACAAGGCAGAGGTACAGAATAAGTACTTCTGTTTAAGGAATGGCCTAATGCCACGAAAGAGAAGGAGTGGGGGGGGGGGGCACAGATGGAACAACTGAGGAAGATGGGGTGAAGAAAGGTTTGTTAGCCCAAGGTAGCTAAATCCCCAGGACCAGACAGCATCCATCCAAGAGTACTGAGGGAATTAGTGGGTGAAGCTGCAGGTCCTCTGGCTGACCAATTCAATAGCTCACTTGAATTGGGATGACACCTCTGGACTAGAGAATGACACATGTGGTGCTGCTCCATAAGAATGGACCTAGGGATGACCCATGCAACTACAAACTGGTCAGCCTGACCTTAATTGTGTGCAAGTTTACAGAGGCCATACTTAAAGAGAGACTAGGAGGATACCTGGAAGAAAATAGCCTCCAGGATGAGCAGCAATACGGTTCATGGCTGGGAGATCATGACAGACAAACTTGATAGATTTCTTTGACTGGGTCACTAATATGGTTCCATGTGATAACGGCGAAAGCCAAAAGGTGATTGCCATTATCACGAAGTCACAGTGGTGAAAAATATTTTTGGTACTGGGACACCCAGGCACACAGGAAAATGGTGCTGGGGACTTAGTTTTTAATGTTTCCTGTTGGTGGGCTGTGTCCCCCCACACCCCTCCTACATGGGGGGCTTGGCCCACCCCACGCCCTACTAAAGAATTCTCAACTACAGGGGGTGCATGTGTGGGGTGAACATTACAAATAAAAGGTTTGGCCATGGCACAATAAAGGCACAGGCTCCTGGACCCAAACCCAGTACCCACGCACTGACCCAGCAGCCGACCCACCAAGCCACAGGGTCATTTCGGCAATACCATGGCACCACCACTCACATCCCTTCCTGCCCTTTGCTGGTGCATGCCTGCTCCCAGCGTGAACATATGGGCATCCTGGCCCTATATTCACACCCCATCTGGTTGCCCTACCAGAATATGGCCATCCCTGTAATGCGCTGGGAAGGAGTTGCCATTATTGTAGGCACCCTTTCCCCAACGCCATTATCATGGGCTACCACTAAAACAGTGGACAAGGGCCAAGCAATCAATATCCTGTTCGTGGACTTCAGCAGGGCATTTGATTCTGTGCCCCATCAGAGACTGATTAAAAATCTGGAGGATCTTGGGGTAGGAGAGAAATTGACTGGATGGGTAGCTAGCTGGCTAAAAGGCAGGACCCTTGGGTGGTGTTGGGAGGGAGGCTCTCAGGTGCTAGAGATGTCACCAGCAGGGTCCCACAGAGCTTGTTGCTTGAGCTGGTGCTATTTAAAGTCAAGTTGCCAAATTCCAGCCCACCTTTCGAGCTTATTCAGCTCTTCTGTTAGGTCCCATATCCCTTCCACTGTGTCCACCCTCCCACAGATCTTGATGTCATCTGTGAACAAGCAGATCTTGCCCTTTATGCCATCTATGATGTAATTGATGAAGACATTAAATAGCACCAGCTCAAGCAACAAGCTCTGTGGAACCCTGCTGGTGACATCTCTAGCACCTGAGAGTCTCCCCCCACCAAAACCACCCCAGGGTCCTGCCTTTTAGCCAGCTAGCTACCCATCCAGTCAATTTCTTTCCTACCCGTTACGCACATTGAGACAACACCCCAAAGATGGAGCGCAGTCTAGGAGGAGTTCTGATAACCAAATCCAAGGAAGAAAATTACCTGGGGGTGTTGATTACTAGTGACCTGAAATACTCTTCATAATGCAGGAAGACTGTGGCTAAACCCAACAGAATGTGGAACTGCACTGCCTAAGAGATCAGCAGCAGGCAGGAGGTCATACATCCATTATACAGGTCACTGGTGCAGCTGCACCTGGAGTACAGTGTGCAGTACTGGCCTTCCCACCTGAAGAAGGACATTAACCTGCTGGAGGCAGTCCAGAGGAAGGTGACAAAGATGGTTAAAGGTCAGCAGGACAGGACATACCAGGAGAGGGAGAAGGCCCTAAACATGTACTCCCTGGAGAAGAAGGAGAGGGAGAGATATAATTGAGACAATTAAATATTTGAAGGGCATAAACAGGGTGGACAAAGAGGGCCTCTGCAGGCTCAGTGAAAATAAAAACAAGAGGGATCATTGACTCTAACTGGAGGGGTGAGGTTCAAGAGGGAAACCAGGAGGCATGTCTTCATGTGGAGAGTGGTGGTAGGTGGAATGGCTTTTTAAAAAAATGGTACCACTTGAAACAGTGGAGGGCTTCAAAAGTGGATGGGACAGGTACAAGGCAAAGTCAGACCAAAAGGGGGATGTATGGAAATAGGGGTTACAGGTTAGGGGGGTGGAATCTTTAATTGAGCAGACTCGATAGACTGTATTGCCTTATTCTGCTGTCACCTTTCATATTTTCTTATGCTCATTTACATACCTTGTGGATAAACCAAGGGTTTCAGTCCACAGTCTGGTAATCCAACACCTGTCATACGCACAGAAAATTCTCACTGTGAAAGAACAGAAGTTTTACAGGGGCCAGTGGCTTTTCCAGGGATCCACTATTTACTTTCGCTGTTAGTGACCCAGAGTGACTTCACAACAGCAATTATTAATTCTGGGTTTGTCCTGTCCCCAGTGGTGAGAAGTTAACAAGTTGCTCTGTGTTTGTTTCTAGCCCCAAGCCCTGCAATTTTTGGAAATAAGGAGTTCCTTCCTTCCTTCCTTCCTTCCTTCCTTCCTTCCTTCCTTCCACATGGTGGGAGAGAGCACACCCCCTTTTATTAGAACACCACTGTATTCCTCAGTTGTGGATTTCATCCCCAGTCAACTCCATCTCAATAATTTGTCTTCTAGTCAAAGTTGAAAATATCTGCTGTGTGTGTGATATCGCTTGTCAGTGCTTCTGCCATTTAGTGTGAAGTGCCTGAATCTGCACTGTGATTTGGGGTATAATATAAATAAATGGAATGGTGCTGGTCAATATAGGAGCTGTCATTACTCACTGGCTCTTAATTCAAAAGGTGCATTTGGACCCCCCCCCCCCAAGCCATCAAAGACATTTTCATTTAAATAGTCACAGATTTGAATCCTTTCAGTTTCTCCTTTTTAGAAGCAATCTTTTTTCAAAGAAATCTTGTTAAGGAAAACACAGTGATGAACAAGCCCCTCATCTGAGCTACAGCAATGGAAGACATAACGGGATGGAAGGAGGTATCGCCTATCCTAACTGACATAGGAACAGGGAAGGAAAATCTCAGCAACTGGTACTGGCATGGGTCGAGTTTCTAGGTGACAGCAGTGGCTAGCACTGATCTGGTTCCGTTATGGGATGACATTGTGACCTGTCCGGTTCCTATGCAAAATAACAGCATGCAGGTTCAACTGCCATTCCCTTTAGGGACAGGAGTGACTGGTACTGGTCTAGCTGCGCACTCCAGGATGACATTGTTCTGGTCCTGTTCTCCTTCCCGGATGACAGCTGCACCAGGTACTGGCCCAGACTTGGTACTGGATCACAGGCACAGCAAGTACCAGCCCAGACCCATTGCAGGATGACATGCTTGGCTTCTACTGGCCCAGTTTCTATAAGAAATGACAGGCATGGCCAGTACCGGCCGTGACTCCATACAAGATGACATGCTAGCTGGTAGTGGCCTGCTTTCCATACTAAATGACAGGCACTACTGGAAACAGCCTGGTTGCACATCTCTCATGTATGCATTACACAATAGGAAAAAATACTGTCCATTCTACAAGGAGCCACCATGGATCAGTGAAATCAAGTGAAGGGGAAAACTGCATATCCAATGGCAGCTAGCACAAAAGGAAACTGAGCCTGAACCCCTCCACCACTGATATCCGCATTCTTGTCCTGATACTGGCAAGAGGAACTGAGGGAAGACAGAGTCGAGGAAGCATGAGGGGAATGGATGCCAGGTGTGTGGGAGGAACAGAGCTGGGGAAAGGCAGTGAGGGGAATGAAGTTGGGGAAGAGAGATGGGATCATTTTATTTTTTTTCTTAAATGTGAGATGGGCATGAAGCCCAAATGAGTCTCTCTTTCACCAGCAGTGATGGAACCTCAAAACTGGCAAGAGGAATGGAATGGAGTGTGGGGGGGGAGTAGCAGAGACCTTTTTACTGGGAACTGGTACACAGAATAAGAGTTAGAAAGTTGTACTGGGCAGGAGGGGGGATACTGGCAGGGATGAGAACCTGCCACTAGTGAAATCCCAGTTGAGGCAGGGGGACGTGGCTTAGTTGCCTGACAATGGCACTAGAAAAAGATGCAACCACACTGTGATAGGTGTGGCTGCATCCTTTCATATGGGAGCTACAACAATGTTTGCTTTTGGGTGCACCTAAGGGGGGGGTGATCAGCAGAGCAGGGGAAACAATCATATCACTTTACAACCCAAGGGTCAGTCCATGCCTGGAGTACTACGTAAAGTCCTGGGCACCTAAATACAAAAAGAACATTGAGGCACTAGTAAGGGTGAAACCCAAGGCCCATAAAATGATTAGGGGTATGGAGGATAAGAGCTGAGAGACATATTATTGCTTTTCTGCATATGGGTGGGCATCAACAAGGTCAGACAGATAAAGGTTTGTTCTAGTGTGTTCCAACAGAATGAGGGGAGACACACTGAAACTTAAAAGTGGTACAGTAACTTCAGGGGTAACATTAGACGGCACTTCTCCCAGAAGGTGGTGAACCTATGGAACAGCCTACTAGTGGAGCTGTAGACAGACAGTATAGGCCTTCAAGGTAAACCTGGACAAATGTCTGCTTACCAAGTATCATGGGTAGTAACATGGGTGGAAAACCCCTATAAATATGTACGTTTGAACAGTTTACATTTTGCTCCCTGTTTATGAAGCAGGGTGAGTCAGGTGCCAGACCCAATGGACCTAGACTTCCTTCCAACCTTAAATGGCAACTTAAGTAGGCAGCAGTACCCCCATGCCCCTCCTCCATTAGTATAATGTTTGTTTTCCTTACTTTGTTGCTTAAATATTTATAAAGGTATCAGGTTGATTCAGCCATCCCCTTCCCCAGATATGTTCTGTCCAGAGGTGCTCAAGTCACATCCCAGAACCCCCATAGCTGATGCCAGTCAGGGGTTGCAGCCCAAGAGATTCAATCACTGCTCATACTTAATAAAACTAAAACTCCCTTTTTTGTGATTTGCTGGTCCTGTTGTCCTTCCTGAAGGCACATACATTCCATGTCCTGTACTTATCCTTGGGACGACATCAGGACCAACAAAACTGAACTTCATTTAGCATTAGAAGTGATTGAATCTCCCGCTCCTGCAACATGTCAGCCACTGGGGAATCTGGGATCTAGTCAGGGATAGCAGATGGCTGGATCAAGCAGATACTTTTACAAATATATAAGCAGCAAAGAAAAGAGTTCTTCAAAATAAATTCTGTTAAATGGGCTGGCACCATACTCTGGTGTGGAGCTGTCTACATGAGCGTTCCCCTTTAAAATACTATGGTACTATAACATGGATTGATGCTTTACAGAAGGATCATGAAATCTGGAGGAAACAGGAATACCAGTGAAAGCTCCAGACTGGCATGCCTCATGTCAGGAAACAGTAGCATCCCCTAGTGCAACTGTTTTTTAATTCAATAGCTATATACCTTCACATTGTTGTGGTACACCTGTATGACTTATATGGAAAACAGTGTGGAATAAAGGTCAGAGAACCGAACTGGCAGGCAGCAAATCATGGGGCAGCAGGGGAATCACTATCAAGAAAGTTTTCAAAACCTCAGTGTGTACTTACTAGAGGACAAAGTGGGGCATAATGCAGACAAACGCCTACAAGGATTCAACATGGTAGATATGAGTAAGTTATTCAAATTTCAGGGTCAGTAAACACTAGGAATCACAACTTAAGAAGAGTGGTAATGAGGCATTCAGAAAGGATGCAAGAAAATTCTTCTTTACTGAGAGGGTGGTGGATAGATGGAACATGCTAACGAAGGAGACAGAGAATGCAGAGTCCATCTCAAGTTTCAGCAAAAACTGTGACAGAGGGGGTAACAGGAACAATGGTGATACCTGGGGTGTTGAAATCAGTCACAGAGTTTTTCCGAATAGGTATAAATTACATACAGGGCAGACTAAACAAAAAGTGAATCCTTATGTCCTTAACTGTCTGTGTATATGTCACATGTTCAAATCCCACGACCACCAGACTTGCTATAACCTTGAGAAAAATCACTACTTCTGTGTGCATCTGATTCAGTCTGGGCATCGGGCCTCAAAATAGGTAGGGATTGATAGGGCAGATTAGGTGGGTTAAGAGGTCTTTATCTGCCCACTAATTGTATGTATCTACATTGAAATGAGACTGCAGAAATTATGTCCTCATCCTAGTTTATCAGTTAGGCTTTGATGTTAACAAACCCACCTGTCAGCCACTTGTGGCCCTCTACTCTCCAGGGGTTCCAACCATAGATGGAGCACATTTGTTTTCAGTTGACATTTTTTCTGTTTTATTTTACTTATGTTGCCCTCAGTCAATGCCTCTGTGGCATCACAGAGCTTGGCACAGCCTCTAATCCAACATCAGGATTATCATGAACAGGATGGGGCAAATCAGGTAGCCATGTGGCCAATAGCTACTTAAAAATCTGGTTTGGCTACCAGATTTTGAAAGTTACTGGCCAACTCGGCTACCTGCCTACAAAGTGATTTTTGAGCCCTGATACAGTGCATGGAATGCTGTTTCTAGCTTGCCTAGGAATTGTCCATGAGGGGAAGATATTTATTTTCTTGGACCCAGAAGAAGCTTTGAAATGGGCCCATTGAATTACACTGCAGCACTGCAGGGGCGATGGGGTCCCAATCTGAAACTGAAGGAGAGGATGACAGAGCTGCCTGGAATGAAGAACAGAGCTTTGGGTTCAGGTTAACTTACTGCTCAGTCTGTGTTCCTTTAACCCATTTATGACTATTATAACATTTTCAAGTTAATTGTGGTAATCCTGGAAAAAGATGACAGACTATTATATCAGTAAGTCATAATGTTATGGTTTGTTTCTGCTGTTTTACAGGGCAAGTAACAGATACCGATTTGGGAATAGAAAATAAGAGTTAGAAACCTGAGTTAGGCTGGAAGGGGGATACCAGAGACCATACTGATGAAACCTCAGTCTGTGGGAGGGTGGACGCTGCTTACTTGCCTTATGGACAGTATTATAAAAGAATGAAGCTGCACTGTGATAGATGCGGCTTCATCCTTTCATATGTGAAAAGTTTACACTCATCAAGTAGTATCAGCAGCCTCTGCAGTAGCCTTGTGAAGATTGGGTGTACACAGGCACACCTCCTGCACAGCTCAGCTGCATTGGCTGCTTTCAGCACACGCTTTCCTAGCCACTGCTCTACCCAGAGTGGTACCAAGATGGTTGCTTTGTGCAAGTGCACAAGCAACATAAAATGGAAACTGAGTGGTCAAGAGGGTGCTACACGGTGCCACCAAAATGATCAATGGTATGGGGGACAAAAGCTATGATGAGAGACTGGAGATCCTTCACCTGTTCACCATGGAGAAAAGAAGACTGAGGAAAGACATCATATTAGTCTTTGGTACACTCAGGGTATTGACAAGACTGAACAGTTAGAGATATTTGATCTGTTGTCCTGCAACAGGACATTAGAACATGCCCTGATGCTGTAGTAAATTCAGGTGCAATGTTAGGAGGCATTTTTCTTCAAAAGGAGGGTGATCCTATGGAACAGCCTAGCAGTGGAGGCAGTGAACATGAAGACAGTATTGGTCATTAAGATAATCTGTTTTTGCTTACCAGGTAATCACTGGGTACCCTGGGTAGTATACTGCATATGGAATCTTTATAACTTGGTACACAGTGTGGGTAACATGATGGACCTTTCTACCTTATATTACTAGATTACTATGTTAGGTAGGAAGAGCCACTAGTGATTACCTCATTTGCACATTAAATATTCACTCCTCTTAAACTGCAGGATAAAGTAATGATACTTACATATTTTTTTACAACTTATTTATCTAAGATAGCCTTGGTGCCATGTAACATCTCATTTTCAGAGGGATCTTACTTTTACCCATTTTCATGGCTAAGTGGACTGGTGCATTGGGAGGTGAAGTGACTTTTATTTTACCGGAAAAGGAGGACTAGGCAATTCTGCCTATTTTCAGCCTCATTGCGGGGGGGGGGGGTGCAGATACAAACTGACATACTGAATCAGGTTACAGCAGTAGTGCATGAAAGCAATGAACATTTTGACAGTCATTTTTTATTCTATTTTAGACTGCCTCTTATCTCCTGACTTGTATAGTACTCTTTCTACCTGCTTTACCACTTTTTATGGCTGCATATCATCAAAACTATGCTGATGTACTGCAGAGTGGAGTCAAAGCAAAGCTTCCTACAGATCTGCCCGTGTCCTCCCCATTCACTGAAATGTGTTTCCTTTTTCTCCTCCTCCTCTTCCACCTCTGCTTGGCACTATGTTCTTGCTCCAAATCGTAAACTTTCTAGTTTTATGCTCCCAGCAGAGCCTACCCTGTCCTGTGCCAGTGTATTTCCTCTCTCTCTCTCTCTTTCTCTCCCCTCTGGCCTGCACTTATCTGCTCTCAAGGGAGACGCACTGTTGTATGGCTACTCCTACCCAGTGCCTATATATTTCCTCTTTCTCTCTTTCTCCATCCCACCCCAACAGGCAGCCAGTGTACAAGAAGGATAGGAGCAGTGTGCCAGTAAGTGTAAGTTACATTTGTAGTGTGTCTTCTGACCTTATTCTTCTTAGCGATGTGTGGAAATTGAGCAAATGTCTTTATTTCTCAAAATATTTTTTAATGTAAAAATGTTGATCCTGGCAACCTGCAAGTTGCAGGATTGCAAGACTGTGTAGCCAATAAAGTATGGTGACAGTGGATGCTGTGCATGGCAGAAAGAAGAGGTAGATAACTAAAATGATCTTACCCATGGAACCAGCTCCAGACACATTTGTCCCTGTCCTGGAATAGATCCACTGACCAGTCAATATTCAATAATCCCCCACTTCCAGACAGGTCACCACCATATCCCACTAGCCTGTTGTCCCCAACTGAATGATTGCACATTACCTGATCTTCTTCAGGAGGATGGAATAATTTCCTTCCCTAGTCTTCAGGCCCGGTTCCAGATGAAGAACCAAGACCTTTTTAAGTTTTTGCAGCTTAAAAATGCTGTCCTTTCTTTTTTTGGGTCCCAAGCCTTGGGGCATGACACCACTGGAGGGAGCGGTGTCCCTTTTGGCCACAGCCAAAAAACCACATGCAGTCTCTATGCTTTATAAGCATCTCCAGTCCCTAGACCAACACCTCCCCTTGGGCAATTGCTAGTACTGGGTTCAAGAACTGCATGCACCAGCGGATGGTGAACTCTGGAAAGCCAAATGCGTAATATATACAAATTAATTAAGCAAGACCAACTGCAACTTGTACAGTTCAACATAATGCATACCCTATACTTTACCCTAGTAAAACTGCATAGAATGGGCAAATCAGTATCTCCATTTTGTGCAAGATGCAGTGGGGCACCCATATCTCTCTATCACCTGTTATGGCAATACCCGAAGGTTCAGTCCTTCTGGAACTCCATTCAGCAAACTCTAGACCCAATTTTGGGCTTAGAGGATTTATTCACTCCTGGATGCTGTTTATTGGCTATTTTTTCCCCCCGGTACCCCATGCATAAGAAAGGCTCATTTGACCTTGATTGCTGCTACTGCAAAACTGGTCATGCTGAGGCACTGAAAAGAGAACTCCCTTCCAACAATCTTAGAATGGCATCTTGAGATCTTTCTGGCCATCCAACTTAAAAAACACATTGCAACCATGCAAAATAAACCACAATCCTTCTGTGATACATGGGAGTCACTATATACCCTGCTTTCTCTCTGGGGTACGTAGGCCTATCTTGTCACTCCCGGAGATTTCTCCCATTTCTTTTTAGATGAGGTCGCAGGTAAGGGGGGTTGGGGGCGTGGGTAGGGGTATTTTGCTAGTAGTTAAGTGTATTGGGTGTTTAATTAGTTGTAGTAGTTATATTACACTGTTGTTTTTTATGGTTGGTACTAGTCTCTGTTTTGTTTTAAAATGCAATAAAGAATATTAAATTAAAAGAAATAAAAAAAAAATGACCATACCCACTACTCAGCTGTAAATGCTGTACCAGTCAACTCATTGGGTTCAAATTCCAAGTTTAAATATTCACGCTTGCTGTCTCCTGCAGATACAATGCCATCATTATTGTTCTGAAATGTGTCCCATTGCAGGTTTCTAAAGTAAATCTTTACCATTCTATAAAGCAATGGACCTACTGAAAGCACCTTCAATAAACGATCGGCTACTAATGGAGCAGAAATGCAAAATATGACAACCCGCATCACATCTACAAAATTACTATTTTTTAAACAACAATAATTACACTAAAAGTGTAAACAGATGAAGATGATCTTTAAGGTCATGTGTCATTTTGTCAATTTTTATTTCCTTGTGATTTAATGTTGAAATCAAAGAAGAAATAAAAAGCCTCAAGGAACATTTTGGATTTTGTTTTGAAAGCGCTGATGTGTAATTTAATTCAAGATGTCATATAATTTGTATGAACGGATGAACATTATTTTTCTTTCAAAACCTAATGGTAGAAAAACATATGCCCATGCTGTTTTGTTCCTCCTCTAACCTTCAAAGTCCCATCTCATCTGTAAAGTACAGTTGTTTTAATGTATTCCCTTTTGTACAAATCTGTGGCGTTACAGGAGTTCATAGGGTTAATAACAATAACAGAAGAAATGTAACACTGGATCTGCAACAAATGTTTCACATATAATCACTGCTACAGGAAGGTTCAAGAAACATTGCATCTTAATGTTTAAATAATACATGAATGATGTTGCTGTCATTTGACAAGTGCTATCATTTCACACAGGGATAAGGACTGATTAATTATCTGTGCTTACTGCACATTAGACAGGTTTCATATTTTACTCACAAGTGTAGTTGGAGTATCAAAAGATTTTTAAAAATTAATGATATAATACTGGTGCTATAGGATAAATGGTGCAGGATTTGGACTTTGTAAGGATGTATTTGGAGTCATGCAGAAACAGTGCAAAGTAAACTCTGCAAAGGGATACTTTTTTAGTTTGGCTTTATCATAAAGCAGTGATTACACAGAAATGTAACAAAATAATTAAAAGAAAAAGAATAAAAAACACTACTTCTGT
The DNA here is from genome assembly GCA_016271365.2 of Neoceratodus forsteri. Classification (NCBI taxonomy): domain Eukaryota; kingdom Metazoa; phylum Chordata; order Ceratodontiformes; family Ceratodontidae; genus Neoceratodus; species Neoceratodus forsteri. The sequence continues at coordinate 834,729,957 of CM028130.1, read as the reverse complement.
AATCCCTAATGATAGGAAAAATTTAAAGCAGCACAGTAACACACACTGTATGATATGTTGGCCACATCCATTTTTAATGAGTCTCATAAATCAGAACTATTCTGTCAAAGTTTCTTTAAATAGCAGTCGTTCTGGATCCCTCTTACTCAAAGTCAATGTGGTTGTAGAAAACACAGTAAGGAGGAGGAGGAGGAACAAATGTCTTTATTTCTCAAAATGCTTTTCAATGTTAAATTGCTGATCCTATCAGTCAATAACTGACCATGACAGTACGTTAAAGTATTTTTTTTTCTTCTCATTTGGGATAAGACTGACTTTCTTTTTAGAAGCTGCTGACAGTTTTACATGGTGCAATCATGCCTCTGCTCTTACAAAATATTTTTTTAAGATCATCAGGGAAAGTTGATGTTGATACTGCTCCTGACACCCCCCCTCCCGCCTCTCCCAAATAATATTGAGCAGCGCTGGAAATGGAAAACAAATCACTAGGGCAGGGGTTACATTGGGCAGGAGCTCACAGGAACTCAGTTCCATCGTCTCATAAAAACTTGTATGACAGTTCCACCACATCCGTCATCTTTCTCCATTGACTACTATAGGAGAGTTCCACTACTTAGAAATGGCTTTTCCTCCAACTGGAAATATACATGCAAATGAAATATACAAGTACATGAAAATTTACATTCCCCACCTAAACATCTCCAGTTTAACCACTGAACTAGGGGAACTGACAAGCTTTGATGTGATCTCACAAAAGTTTTACTCAGTATATGTTGCATTCTAACATTTGAATGCATTTAGAAGGTACATTTTATGTGTGACCAGTACTTATCCATTTCAGTGTAACTGAGTTCATCTATAGGTGCCCCCTCATTCCCACCACTAGTCTTGAGTTATGTAATGAATTCTAGTCTTTATGGCTGCATAGCCCAGAGCTATGCCGACATGTTGTGAACAGAAGAAGAAAAGTAAGGGGTCTGACCAGAATTCCTAATGCAGCACAGCTGTGTTTCTATGGAGGAGTGCAGTGGTATCACACTTGGCAAAAAACACCTCTCAGATGGGATTTAAAAAAAAAATCCACTTCTCTTCATCATAAGGTGGGTTAATAAAAAAATTGTGTGTATGTGTTGGGCTATTTACTACAATCCAATCCACACATTATTTTTATATCCCTTGTTAGACTAATGCATCAGCAGCTGTTTTGGCTCTGACCAGAGTTTGTTTACAGTTGAAATAATATGAATGCTCCGTTTACTAATGCTCAGACCAGATTTCCATCTGTATTCTCTGTTGATTTTGAACACCCATGGTTTCAGATCACATTTCTTGTGACTATAATGAACTAGGATTTAGTAGACACTGCTCCTTGACTTTAGGGGACATTAGGAGTGCAAAAAACAACTGAGAATAGTGGTAAAAGCTAGGTCTGAGTCATATTAAAAGAAGCACTCCTTTTGTTACTTCAAATGTGAAAACGTGTGACAGCAGACTCAAAACATGCTTTGGTCAGAGCCAATACAGCTGTGGAGAGCTTTTAGGAGTGGCAAGAGTGGTGAAAAGAATATGCGGTGCTCTTGCTACACCACAGTCAGCCATAATATCGCAGCAATTACACTACTGCACATGTGTGATACTCACACATGTGCAGTTTGCCCCAGAGTCAGCCTTGCACAACATGGCGGTGCTGATATAACTACGTGTAACAACCCAGTCCCCTTGGGTTACTAGAATCCCATTAGTACTAGTCTTAGACAGGTAGGAAAGGCAGCTGGTGGGGAGCTGATTAGGGGGCTTTCTACATAATGACATCATTGTTTACTCAGCTAGCCTGAGAGAAGGATGATTATGTCATTTAGAACTTTCACAGAAGCATAACCATTTTAGAGTCAGCTTCTCTCATGGAGCTTATAATGTTCATCAGTAAGTTCAAGTGTGGCAGTCAGAGTGACAGAAGGTCTGCCATTAGGGCTCTGTCAAAGGGAGCCCTGGTATTTCTCACCCTACTTTGGTAAAATCTTCAGTTTCCTGCAGGATTTTTCAGTTGCACTCCAGGTGGAGTGAGAGAGAAGGCAATTCTTGTGGATCCAAGGGGCAATCCCCTGAAGTTCCTGAAGTTCACAGCTGCCTTAAGGAAGAACAATGAGTAGAATCTGACAGCTAGCAGAGAAAGAAAGGTACCTTTTGTTCTTTCCATGACTGGGAGAAAGGAACAACTAATCTGTGAGTACAGAATTTGAGACTGTTCTCTGAGGCAGTTGGCTGAGGTGTGTGTGCCCTAGATAAGGTTAGATTACAATGGTCAGGGCTCCTTTCACCACAACTGTGCTGAATTTAAAGTTAAAGTTGGGAGTCTTCAGCAGTTCATTTGGTATTGGAAAATCATTTGGTGTAACCCTGAAGGAAAGGCAGAGACTGTTTGGGGCACAGGGTGGGAGGATCGCCATCGGAGCTTCAGGCAGGGCTAAGTGGTTCGTGGATGGGAACCACTGTTCCCTGGGCAAAGATCATGTACCAGGAGGATTTTAAAGTATGTGGCACATCCCACAGATATACACTTTGAAAATGGAAATGTGTGGAAAATGTTTAAAGTGTGTGGCACATCCCACAGATATACACATTGGAAGACAGATAGAAATGTTTTTGTGGAAAACAGTACTGCCTAGCAAAGTATCCTGCAAAAGAGTGCGTGCTTGTATTGCAATGACAAACCTTTGGGGGACCACCCTTGTTTTAAGTAACATGTGTAAATAAAGCCATACTGCAAAATTCCAGTTACTGCTTTGGACATTTCACTTGTTGCTTCTAGTGTGAACATTATTAGGGCCACTCAGCAGTGAGGTCTAGCATATGCCTAGCATCCTCTCCCCTGGACCTGGTTGTAAATAAAAAGGTACATTTTAGTATGTACCCCAACCCCGTCCTGTAGATAATGAGCCTGGTATACACTCCAAAACTAGGTGTGGTACCATGAGTGTAGTTCTGCCAAAAGAAAATTGAAAATCATGTAGTTGGCAGTAGTTCTTTTAAGGGGGTTTCCAGCTAGCCAAAGGTGGCATGGGGGCTACATATGTACACATGATACTCATGCATGCACACTTTAAGTCAGTGCCACCATGTTGCATATGGTGGCCGTCACTTCCACAGTTGTGGAAAGGAAAAGTAGTGCACCAGGAAGTGGATATGTTTATGTGACCCACAGAGGGGAAGGGCTGCATAAACAGAAACACTGGAAACTATGCTGGAGCACTGTGGCAGAACATCAGATAGTAGTCCAGTTACGTGCTTTCACAGTGCTCTTATACAGATCTGATGATGGCATAACATCTATGGAGCGTGGCCCACACAGCCATAAAAATCAGACTCAGGAGTAGACTTTACCAAACTAGAGATCTGATGTGGGATTTGTTCACCATCACAGTCACTTTTTCATTCTTTTCTAAGCAGTAATTTCTAGTAAATGTGCCTTAACCATATTTATCTCAGTGCTGGTAGACTACTTCAGGTTTTCCCCTGATTGTATTAGATGGGGGGTAGTAGCAGTCTTGAAGCGGTAGCTGCCAGTGGTGGCATGCTCTGAAAAAAGTGGTCCCCATGCTTGTCTGCACATTTTAGAAATGACTCCTTTCCTTGTTTGTGCTGTAAAATACCTGACCCTTTTAACACAAAAACAAGAAGTCAGTTATGGCCTCCACCCCAACCCCTTTTTGCTTCAAGCGAGGAATGTGATTATGGGTTTGCATCAGATGTACAGTGGAAGCCATAGATGCATAATATTATTAAACTGTAATCAACTGTATGTAAAAGTTTTTTTTTTGAATGTGTGCTTTCTTAATGTTGTCAATGCCACTCCACCCATTTTGTACTCTGCCCTTGGATTTCTGTGCCCCAAGTGAATTATTTTACATTTTTGTGTTCAGGACAAAAAGGTTTTTCAAATGAGGGTAGTCACTAATCTAAATTCAATATAGTTTTTTTTTTAAATTGCCATCAGAAATGTGAATTTTGTAAAAACAAAAATGGAAATACAGGTAATAAGATGACCATATTTTACAAAATATAAGAAATTCAGTTTACTGACTACCCTCATTTGAAAGGTCTTTTGTCCTGAACAACTTTCAGACTGGTTATTTTTGTACACCTGGAATAGTTTTAAAGATATTTAGATTTGTTGGAAATGTGTACTCCTTGCTAAGAATTCTACACAGTGCCTTAAGATTCTCAATAAAAAACAGCTTGGAGTACTGTCTCCAACTATCTAAACACACAATGGGTCTGAATGAGTTAAAGGGGACAGGAATTGATTACTTATGTGCAGGTGTTTGAAATGTCTCTATTTTCATAAATTATATTCATACCTCTACAGGATCCCTATTTAACTGTGCCTGAATAAAAACTGAAGCTGTCAGTTGTGTTTTTTTTTTTTTAGATTTATAGAACTGTTATTTAATACAACAGCAGATTAGGTACATATGGACACATGTTGATACATGGACATATTAGTATAATAGTATCTCAATTACAAGAGGGCTTATGTTAGGTTTGGGTTTAGAATATACACATACACTAGTCACTTGTAGAATTGCAAATATATCATGTTTAAGACAGTATAAGTTTGACTATTCATGAGTAATATGGACTTTCTGTACACAGAGTTTAAGAAAAATGTATCTGAACAGCACACTGTGCAAAATTTGATTGACACCACTGTGTGAAACAGCTGGTGAATACTTCATTTACAGCAGGGCAGGTTGTCTTCTAACCTATTTTTTACTTGACACATATTTTCATATGTATAAGACTTTTAACATTATTTACTATGTATTGCTGAAATAGCTACTGATGCCCGAAAGAAAACTTTGAAAAACATAATAAGTAGGTAAAATGCTGCTTGCATTCCATATATGTTCTAGATTTCTCTTCCCCATTATTTATTACTGAGGAAATGTTCATGAATACATGATTTTTATCCCTTACAGTTACTTTAAAATTAATCTGCCTCTATAGCTTACTCTCTACTTCATGTCATAATGCTCTGTTGAGACATCACCCTCTGATACCACGAGAATAACAGTGATGTCATAAGCAGTGCATTATGACCTCAGGTAGGGAGACATCAAAAGAAATAGATGAACTTTTCAGGAGCAAAAATCCTGTTTTCATGCAATTGACCTCAGCAATAAATAATGGGGAGTAGGAATAAAGAACTAATGTGAAATACAATCTGAACTTTATCTAAATATTATGTTTTGTTAAAGTTCTCCTGAAGTTGTCAGCTGCACTTTTATGCTTATTTTTCCTTGTGGTTTTTAATCACTGTCATTTACTAATGCTAGCACAGATCCACACAGAGGGTTTTACAATGAAATTTCATCTGGTTTATAGCTTTACTCAGGGAGTGAACTTTCAAGTCAGTGTCGTTTTACCTTGGGATAGCTTTCATTTGCTGGAATTTTTGCTGTTTTGATAAAGGTATGTTGTTTTTTGAATGTGGTTTTAACTGATGAGGTCCTTAACAACCTTTCATCTGTTTCTTTTTTTGTATGATCTGAGTTTTGAGAAAGTATGTTCTTCTAAAACAACTGCCAGTGTTGTCTGACAAAGGATTCTGTGTAATCCAAAAGCTAAAAGAACCTGTGTTCTTTTGTAGCGACTCTGTTGGTCCAATAAAATGTATCAAATCATCTGTTTCTGTGAATTTTGTCTTACAAGGACCAATACGGCAACAAGTTTTTCTGTGGCTTCCCGGTTTCAGAAATGTTAGCAGAAACTTGTCAGTACAGTGCCCACGGTTCTGAAACCATGAAGTAACGTAGTCAAAACTCCAAACTCTTGGTTCCATAAAAGGAACTGCATAGAATCATGTCCATACAAAGAGAACAATATAAAACACAACTGACAGCTTCAGCTTTTATTCAGGCACAGCTAAATAGGGATCCTTTAGAGGTATAAATGTAATTTATGAAAATAGAGACATTTCAAACAGCTGCACATAAGTAATCAATTCCTGTCCACTTTAAATTAGGTATGACAAGAGATGAACAAGCTAGTCTGGTTTAGAATTTCACTTGAGTGGCATAGTTATTTGCAGAACTGAGGCTGTTTAGAAGTACAATAGGAGTTATGCTAAACAAATGTAAATATCTCTAAAAGTTTACAAATTACAGATAAAACACCAATGAGAAAATTGTTAAGGACAAAAATACCATTCAAATTAGCATATTCATTAAGCTGCACTAATTATATTTTTTTAAACTATGGCCATCTGATTACCTCAATTTTCATTTTTTATAGGTGTTATGCCAAACAAATGTAAATATCTCTAAAAGTATATGTGGTACACATAGATAATCAGTATGAAAGTTGTTCAAGACAAAAATACCTTTCCAATGAGCCTATTCATTAAGCTGCACTAATTATATTTTTTTAAGTATGGCCATTTGATTACCTGAATTTTCATTTTTCTTCACAATTTTTACCTTTTGGATGGCTATATTTAAAAACATCTACTGAATTCAGATTAGTGACTACCCTCATTTGAGAGGTCATTTTGTCCTGAACAACTTTCATGTTGGTTGTATATTGGTAACTTGTATATGTTCCGAGATATTTACATTTGTTTGGCATGACTCCAACTGTATTCACTAAGTGAGAAACACATTAGATTGTTTGCAAGACCACATTTCACAAACTATAAAGAATTCAAATTAGTGACTACCCTCAGGTGAGAGGTCTTTTTGCCCTGAACAACTTTCACACTGATTTTGCGCACCTTGAATAGTTTTAAAGATATATTTAGATTTGTTTGGAAGGTGTGCACATTTACTCTCAGAGAAAAGCAGCTTGGAGTTCTGTGTCCATCATTCTAAAAAGAAAGAAGGGAGTATTTTTTAACTGCCATAGGAATTTGCAGTGTTTTGAAAGGATGCACTGAGAACTACTAAAAAAATGTGTTCCACAGAAACCCCTTTTCAAGCTAAAGCGATATGGCTGTAGGCTCTGCCCGCAGCCATAATGAGAAAAGAAATAAGGGTATTGTACAACTCAGAAGATGGAGGGTATTATAAAATAGAATAAAAAAGTATAGGTCACAGTTTTCACCTCTGTCACGCACTGCTGCTTTAAGCTTTTGGTGATATTATTTTTAGTGAATGGGGGAACTTTGGCAAGGACTCTGGGGAAATTCTCATACTGTTTTATGGCTGTGGGCGAAGCCTACAGCCATTTACAGATTGATCTGTTGCCTTAAAATGGCTAATCGTGACATCTTCCATTAGACTTTTGGAAATATCCTTCCAAAAGTCCAATGGAGCCTGTAACACTCCACCACAATGGCCCGCTTTGGAGTAACAGCCACACTATTTTGGCTGTTACTTCTGTATTCTGGGACAAGAACTGTGCACGCACACAATTCTGTTGGTGCCACCATCTTATAAATGGAAGAATGCCATTCACTGCATCTATGCATGTACGCATGCCACGCATGTGCAGTTGTGTCACCATCACCATTACCATCTAGTGGATGGCACTACTCCTGCATCCTACCACTGCTCCTTTCCTCCCTGCTCCCTCCATTCCCTCCCAGCACTTGCAGCACATAAACCCCAACCGCTCCCTCCCACTGCTGCTGTCCTCCCTGCTCCCTCCATTCCCCATCCCCACACTGACATCCAGGGATGTTCAAACCCTGTCTTAGCATTATGTACCCTCTCAACTCAAATGGCACACTGGGAGCCCACCCCAGTGTGCCCAAATTTATGTTTTTCTTTTTTTTTCTTGCGCCAACATCAGGGTGTCCAATCCCTGTGTTGGCATCATGTATCCTCCCAACTCATGTGGCATACTGGGAGCCCACCCCAATGTGCCCAAATTTATTTTTTCCTTTTTTTCTCCACGCCAACACTGGGGTGCCCAATCCTCATGTTGGCATCATGTACCCCCCAACTCATGTGGCACATTTGGATCCCACCCCAGTGTGTCCAAATTTTGTTTTTGTCTTTTGTTTTCCCTGTAAATAAAGAAAACCATCCCTGACATCTTTTCTTACCTGTAAAAAAGAAAACTGTCCCTCATCATCGCCCAAATCCCTCCTCCCCATCCCCACCCTCCCACTGAGCACCCATCTCCCCTTACCCCCTTTACCCCATACTTACCTCCAGAGGTTGGTGCTGTCATCTTCTCTGGACCGGGACAGATCTGCACCCTTCAAAGCCAAATCGCAAACTGAAGAATCAAAAGTAAGCATGGTATAATGGCAGTCAATGGAGTTTTCAACTTATGTTGATATAACAGCCATTTTAAGGAATTTTGGCCCCAGACTGTCAACATGGGGTTCTTGGGACCCCACCTCATGAACACTATCACTGTTATTTCGTTACTCATTCCTGAAAGGTGATTTTGTGGTTGCTTCGCAGAATCACCTTTTGGGACTGAGTAATGAAATAACAGTGCCACTGTTCATGAGGTGGGGTCCCAAAAATCCCATGTTGCAGATTTGGTGAAAAAGTTCCAAAAAATTACTGCGTTACGAGCATGCATTGCACAGTTTCTGCGCACGTTCCTAACTTCACAAATGTTTTATATTTTCACTACAGATTTTCAACACTGCCATTTTTCCACACCTCCTTATTAACAGTATAGCTGTCATTGTTCACATCCTACCCAAAATGTGTTTTCACACCTGTGGCACAGAATGGAACAGTTGCCCTGTGAAATCACTTTTTGTGACAAGTGAATAAAATGACAGTGGCACTCTTCATGAAGTGTGGTCCCAAAAAGGCCATGTTGAAAATTTGGTGAAACAACTCAAAAAAATGACCAAGTTACACCTGGTCATTCAAACTTTTCTACACACATGTGTAACTTTGGTCATTTGTCAGCTTGCCACAACTGTAACAGGTCTGGCTAGAGTTTGTTTCAGAAGTACCATGGGAACAACCACCAGAACAGACAGATGGTACCTCCATTTAATGTCTCATCAAAAATACTTGCTCAAGGTCAGAGAATAAGTATTTGGCTCTGGTGGTGTTTTAACCTCCAGTGTCCCGGGGCCCAATTCCAAGTCAGCTTACACCAGTGCAAGCCAAGATATGACAAACCCTTTGGCATAACCCGCAACTTGCACCAGGTGTTATGCCAGCCTCAATTCCAAGAGGCGTCTTGCACCATGTCAGCCACGGGCTACGACAACCATGAGTTATGCCACCCACTATGCTGCTGCCTGCAACAACATGGTGCAAGGGTGGGTTATGGCAGCAACTGTGTCCTATTCCAAGAAGGTGGCTTCCGTAACCCACTGCTGTGATTCCAGGAGCCGCACTGGTGGAGTGAACTTAGGGCAGCTTGGAGCTGCTCTAAGGGGCATCCAATGGTGCAAGCCATCAGATGCTCACTCCACAGTGCCGCAGCAGTGGTACCAATTTGCTCCCCGTGCCCCCACAAACACAGCCATGCCCCCACCCCTGAATGTTGGGGACTTCAGGGGTCCATTCTGCATTGTGCCCCCCCCAGACTCCTGTGCCACTTGTCCTGCCCCCTGCCCTCTGGTGCATGCCATGGTGTTCTGGGATGGGGGCTCTGGGGGGGTCATCATTTATGAGCTGCAACTTGCGACATGTGGGTCTATTACACCATGCCTGTGGCACTAGTCTCTGCATTGCGCAACCCGCATGTCATAAGTACTGGGACCTTGCCACTCTCGGAATGCGGTGCAGGGTCCCTGGCATAGAGTTGAATGCTGCAACTCGCATAAGCTGGTGAGTTGTGGCATTCATCCTGGAATCGGGCCCCCAGTCCCCAAGCCAGTGTCCTAACCGCTAGACCACAATGTTTCTCTAGAACATACTGCCTCTCTATACAGAGAATGGTAATCACCTGCATGGCACAGTTTGTGACATTTTTTAGAATCCTGCTAAAGGCTTTTCTGGGTCTGAGGTTCAAAGGGTTTGCAGGCTTGTGTCTGTAATCAGGGTGTGTGTGTGCATCTGTGTATTAACCACTACTTACTTTTTATAATGTTATGGGGGGGTAAGCAATTGATTAGTTTAACCAAGTTATTTTTTTAAACTGCAGTTCAAGGTTCTAATCCCAAAAAACAACATTTACTGTGTGACCCTGTGGGATGTGCAAAGTACAAGTTGAATATTTTTTGAACTTTTGTGTATGCTTACCTTTTACCTTTTCTTCTAAATATCATAACTATTTTAATGCCCTTTATTCTTGCTTACCTTGAACAAAGTAAGCAATAATACCTGACAGGGTGGGCGGTATTGGGCAATACTGGACTGCCCAGGGGCATAATGAGGCCCGACACTGCAGGCAGAGGGCCTTATAGCTCCTGGGTGGTCCGGTATTGCCCATACCACCCACCCTGGAGGGTATTATTGTGCTTAGAAAATGGGCACTGTGAGGTTTTCCTATGGGATTTAAAAAAGTGAAGAAAAGTAGTTAAAAGATTTATTAATAATAAAGTTGAAATGTTTGCCTGGTAAAGTAGTCCCTATTTCTGTGCAGTGGCATGTGTTGTCCCCTCCCATAATCATGAAGTTAGCTCCCCATGACATGAACTTTGTACTTATTATCTCAAGAGTAGTGTTTTTTTCTTTTTGTTGGGGTTAAAAAATGTATACTGTGTGACTGAATCATTTAGAGATGTAGCGTTATTTCAGTGTGACTGATGACATCATATGCAGAAGTAAAATAGACGTTTTGTCGAAAAAGTGATTTCTTTTTTAATTTCTGTAGAAAGTGTTGGCTTTTTTTTGTTTATTGGGGGGACATGTCATCATCAGCAATTGATGTGTGGGGTTGGAGAGTGCAGGAAGGAGAAATTAGATGAGTGGCACCAAGGACTAGTGAGGAGAAATGACTGGCGGTCATGAATGTGTTTGGAGAGTCGGAAACTGGAAGGTACCATTGGAGCTGTGAACTGTGGCATAGTGTGGGTACACAACAGAAGGTGTTGTTCATGAGGAGTTTTGTTTTGGTCATCGGAGGTTAGCATAGCAGGCTAATGAATGTGACAGTGATTGGGCAGGTGGGGGGGCAGTAGTTTAAGTGAAGCTGAAGTGAAACGTAAGGGAATGAAGCAGGGCTTCCATTCAATTTGATCACAAAAAAAAACTGTTTAGAGAAACTAGATTAGTGGCTTGCCATATGCTTAGTATTTAAAAAAATGACAGACTGTTGTGTGTGGTTTTAACAGCTGGCACTGAAGTAGAGTGTTGGGGGGCCAATATCTCTCACTAAGCGAGAAACAAAATGGTGGTTGATTCAACTGAGTGCCCAGTGCTTCAGCCAATTGTGAAGTAGGCTGGGCACAGTGATATCTGGATGGGCATGTCAGGTTTGGGCTGGCACTTCTTATTTTCTGGGCATCTATTGAAAGTTAATGTACTCCCCTGGGAAGGGTATTTGCCAATCAGATGCCAGGAAATAAAAAGCCCATTTTCTAATGCTTTTTATTTTATTTAGTTTTTGTTGACCAGATAAGTGCACTAGACAAATCCTGCCTATTTTCAGGCATGGCCCTGGGGAAGGGGGATATAGATGAATGCCAATGATCTTGAACCAGATTTTGCTGTTGGTGGTATTTTTAGTGAATGGGGGAAATTTGGCCAGGGCAACATGAAAATTCCCCTGCTTGATGGTAAGGGGAGCAGCTGGCTGTTTCTCAGAATGGCCACTTGGTGGGAGATGCTGGATGGAATGGACATCCTTGAGACAGAGGAGCAGGCCCTCTCCTCTGGTCTCATAACTCAAGGGGCAGCTTTGAATGTACCTTGTTTGCATGGATTAAATGACGATGAAGGGGAAACTGACATATTTCAATCAACAGAAGATTTAAGTACACCTGAGGAGAAACAACTTACTGAGATGCCAAACACTAAGTTAAGTAAAAAAACTAATCTGTCTATGTCTGATAATCAAAATGAAATGCAACTGCAAATTCAGTTGCCTATGCCAGGAATTAGATAGAGCATAAACCTCTTCGGAACTCTGCTTGCAAAAGTTAAAGCCGCTGCGTGTCTGTCAGTGGGAGTGTCCAGAATGTTAAAACCTTTCAACCTGAGCTTTTTTCATGTGCTTCGTCCAGAGAAATAATTTCCATGGCTGGCAGTAAAAACACTAATAGTAGCGTGTGCCTAAAGCTGATGGAGGAAGTAGAAATTGTTACTGATACAGGGAAAGGGGAAAATATTAGACCCCAGTTAGAAATACAAGTGGAAAAAGAGTCTGTTAACCCTGTTGTCTCCCAGCCCCACGCAATAAAGCAAGCAACTGCTCTTAATGTCAAGTCTGGAACTCTGCATAGTGCTGGTAAAAATACAGATGCAACTAAGATTACTGGCTTGGGAAATATAAGGAAGCAATGTGGATCTACTAAAGGGCATGACAAATTTGTGATATATCAATCCAATCCCCCGATTCAGGACAATGTTACAACCTTTTCTCTTACTGCCAGAGATCAGGCTTTAAAAACAGCTTCTCAGGAAGGAACTAAGCTTAAAAGAGCAACTAGAATGACAGCAAAAAGAAACATTTCTGTGGATCGGCATAAAATGAGCAAGGACTTAATAGATGAGCCCGTCCCTCTACAAAAAATAAATAAGCAGCAGCAATCTACATCTACAGCCATTTAATCTGCATTTTCTATAAATAAAGTTTCAAATTACCCCTTTGCGAAATGGTCACCGGAGAAAGCCTTGGTAGAATCTGGCTAGAAGAAATTGCCTGATGTCAAATGGCTCCCAGATCCTGAATGGAGCCCAAATGATCCCTTGTCTCAGCAATCCCCAGAATGGTGCCCTTCAATGGATATTTAGGTACCTGCTCCACAAGAACTTCCCAATGCTAAAAATGAGAAATCTACCCTCGGACATCTAAACCCAACAAGAAATTTGGAGCAAACCTCAGACAAAATAGAGAAAGACAAGGTGCATCCTGCTCTGCCCACTGAGGCTCTCGGAGACTCCGGAGAACCCCCTCAACCAAGGCCTTTGCTACCAGAACTATTCGCAAAAACAAAAAAGGAAGCTGCTCTTAGAAGGACTGCAGTTAGAATTCATTACAAAGTAGGGTCTAGAAGTCAGGCCAGACAGACATTACGTAGGGAAATCCCTATTTGAAGAATCATTAAAATTTTCTCCCAAAGAAGTCTTCGTCTTCATTAATATCTCAGGCAAAAACAACTTTGATGTTAGCTTTTGTTCCCCATATATTGTTGATGTGATTTGGCAGAGGTATAACCAAGTCAAGTTTTCTTCTCTGTGGATTCCCATTTTTTTGATTCCTTTAACTAAACCTTTATTTAAGTATGTAACTGTTATGTTTAGGAATGAGGGGGTCCACATAGAGGACATCACTTACTGGTTGTCCCAAAAATGCAAGGTTCTGAGTGCCCCAGAGGCAATCCTAGACTCTGAACTCTTCTGGACGGGTGGGGGTGGGGGCTGGAAGTATTAAATGAAACTCAGACAGTACAAGAATGAGACTGAACACATCCCAAACTCCTTCATGTTAGGCAGGGACAGAGGAGTGTGTTTTTACGCTGTCCAGTCTCGTGCTTGTTACAAGTGTGGGTCTCGGACACATTTGTATAGTGTTTGTGACACCCCCCATTGTGACATTTCTGGGGAGATTGGCCATATTAGTTTCCAGTGTGCCAACCAACCAAAATGCGATCCGTGTGAGGAGTCAGAGCATGTTTTTTTGGAGTGTCCATGGGCTGCTAAAACCAAAGCCACTGTTATAAGTCCAGAAATCTTAATTCAAAAAGCTCAGGATGCTGCCTCTAATACAAAGCAGACTAATGAGGGGAGTCACACAAATCCCCCTTCACCCCCACCTCCACACTCTCACCCCTCCTGGGATAATGATCAGCAAAATGAAGATAATAACCAAGCAAACACCCAGGGGACTGCTGTCAGGGAGGAGAATATTGACCTCCCTGACCCAGCCAACTTGGTTCAATTTCCCCCTGTATGCTACCAAGATCCACCAGAGATTTCAGTACCTTCCACACCCCCAAAACCATCTCCCATGCCTAGACGAAGAGCTATTAGAAGTTTCAAGCCCCCCCCCCAACCACAGCCACCTGATGTGGAAACTGAGAATCCTTATGCAGCTTTAGCCACACCAGGGGGTGACTCTGACATGGATACTGAAGTACCTGAACCACTGTCTCAGAACCATATCAGTCCATCCCAATTTGACTATAAAGGTAAAAAGAAGAAAAAAAGGAAAAAAGGGCTCTAGAAACTAACAAACCTCTGGCACAACTTTGTATAGGAACACTTAACTGTTGTAGTCTAATAAATGCTTCTAAAAGACATGCCCTGTTCCAGTATATCTATAACTCCAAAATAGATAGATATCTGTTTCTTACAGGAGACCTGGATGTACAACCAGGATCAGGTTAGACTTTTTCAATCTGAATGGGTATGGGGACACTCCTTTTATTCATTTGGTTCGGACAGGGCAGATGGTATAGGAATCAGTTTTAGATCCTTTCCCTGTTCCCTGTCTAAACTAACTGAGTTGATACCTGGTAGGCTTCTGATAATTGACGGGCTATGGAAGCACTCAACCTATAGATTTGTCATTGTTTATGGTCCTCAAACAAAAGCAGGAAGAGTTACTGTATTGAACCCACTACAGCCCTATTTGTCATCCTCCACATATGTTATAATAGAAGGTGACTTTAACTGTGAACCCCCAAACCTGGGAGGACAGTGGATGGGAAGAAAATGTACAGTGATATGAATGCTCTGGGAAGAACTATTAAAACCGCTGACTTAAAGTACTATAAAAATTACCAAATCTCTGGTCCACCTTATACATATAAAAAAGGAAAAATAACTATAGTGCTAGACCATCTTTTTATCTCTAGGAACGTGCCTATCCCTACTTATGGAACCATTCCAATTGAATTTTCAGACCACCTTCTGTTAAAAATAGTCTTTTCTACATCCTCCCATAAAAACAAAACAATAATAGATAGCGCTTAAATACATCAGTTTTGACTGACCCTAAGGTTTATCTGTAATAAACAATCTATTATGGGCTAAAACCTCAGTATCTGACCTACAGTCTATGATAATATAGGAGAATGGTGGTCAGATACAAAAGAAGCTATAAAAAGATGGTTCCAGTGTTATGGGAAAAAGTATGACAGGGCCAAAACCCTAAGAACTGAGCTACAATTTGGAACCTAAAAATCCCCTATTGGACACCCATTTGAAGCCTGTAAGATTAGAACTGAGGCTATTTCTTTAGAAAATGTAATTGATGAAATGGGAGAATTGTCCAAACTGAAGAAGAACTTCATAATGAGATTAACAAACATCTTCAATCCCATAATACTACAGATCCTCCACATACAAATGACATTTTGGCTTACCATAACAAAATTCAAGTATCCTCTCCCTCAGAGGAAGTACTGAGACTTTCTTCCCCTATCACGGCCTTGGAAATAGAGGCTGCCATTAGGTCTCAAGCCCTAGAGACTTCTCCAGGGCCAGACGGTCTCCCATATGAGTTTTAAAAATCATTTTCTGAAACACTAGCAGTTTGCTTAGAGAATGTTTATACTCATTTTCTAAACTCCACATCAGTCCCAGCTTACTTCACCTCAGGCCTATTAGTATTCTTATTTAAATCTGGTGATAAGAGACAGATTTCGAATTGGAGACCCAGCACAATTTTGAATTCGAAATTTAAAATTCTTTCACAAATACTGAATAGAAGATTATGCAGTGTGGCAGGGGACCTAATCCACCCTTCACAATTTTGTGGACTCCCAAACAGGAAAATCCAATCTCCCTTAATGATAATTAGAGATGTGATTGAATATTTTACTAAAGCAAAAAGACAGGGATGTATACTCAGGGTCCACCATCAGTTTATTTTTCTTACTCTAGAATATTACGGTATACCAAAAAATGTCATAAAGTGGATACAGTTGCTCTACTCTTCGGTTATAGTTCACTCAATTATCAGGGGTAAGGTCACTACACCTATAGAAATTACATCAGGAGTAAGGCAAGGATGCCCACTTGGTCCCCTTTGATATGTATTTTCACTAGACCCCCTTTTAAGGGGGATAAGTTCATCCATCAAATTAAAAACTTATCAGGGGATCAAGGTCAGGATAAATTGATAGTACAGGCTTATGCAGACGATATATACTTATTTTTATCAGAAGCAACACACATTCCTATAATTAGGGCTGTAAGTTTTTCACGGCAGAATTTGCAGTTTTTCATGGGTCCTACATGGGAATAAAATTTTTATTCTTGAATGCAGGTATGTTCTGACAAACCTCAGTCTCAGAAATAGCCACTGTTGCTAGCCGAGAAGGGTTAAAAAATGTCAGTCTGGGCAATTCGGGTTAGTCAGTCAGGGCAATCGGGGTTAGTCTAGTCTAGTATTAAAAGTGTTATTGCTGTAAATGAATATGTGAGGACTTAAGTCGTACTCACTTAGCGAGTGATTAACCATGGAAGTAAAGCAGAGAGGTGCTAATTAATGCCATTTGTGATAATCTGTAGTCAGTTACACTGTTTTGCTATGCTGGGACTGCAGGGTACATTGTGAAGTAAGTTGTCATAACCTTTTTTTCCAAGCTACTTTTTTTTTCAAGATACAGAGGCATTTTCACCATGCAGCAGAGTATTACAAGGAGATCACAGAGAGACTGAGTTTTCACGGATATCGTGACCTTCATGCATACCGTGATTTACTTACAGGCCTACCTATAGTACTTCAAGAGGTATCTAAATATGCAGCAGTATCTAACTCAAAACTAAATATTGGGAAATCCAGAGGTCTGTTCATAGGCTCACCCTCCCCAGATCCTGTATACATAATAAATGGAATAAAAATCTCAGCAGAACCCCATAAAATATTAGGAATCATGTTTGGTTCACAGAATTGTCCTGGTGAAAATTGGGAATCTGCATTAAGAGGAGTTGAGATGAAAGTGTAAAGATGGAAGGGGTGGAAACTTTCAAAATTAAAAAGAATCCATATTATAAAAAGATTCATAATCCCCTGCCTGCTTTACACAGCAATGACTTTTCCACCCCCCTCTACATCTTGAAACTAGGTTATACTCTTGTTTCTTTTCCATGTTATGGGGCAGTAGGTTAAATCCTATTAAACGCTGTTTCACATACATATCTAAGGCCCAAGGAGGATTAGGGATGATGGACCCTATAATCTTTTTTCATTCTCTTTTTTTGTCTCAGAATCTCAGATTGGGTTTACAGCCCACTACCACACTACATTACTTCAACTGTGCTCACGCAACTAGATGAGATGATGCTTGTGTGGCTTGATTTACTTTGTGGCTTTCCACCTCTCTATCCATGAGATATATCACCCTGTAGGGGTACAATGCAAGGAACCCTAGAGGATGGTTCCCCCCTTACAGGTGCCGTGTGAATGATAGCATTGGCTAAAAGAAGGTTAGGAAGAAGCCCATGGGTAACAGAGACGAGCCACTGGAGAAGGAGGGGTGGATGGTGGGCAATGAAAAATGAATCCTGGTCAGGCCCAGGATGAGTGACCTCTTAAGCCTGATGGGGGAATGACATAGTTGCTCCGCCCATTGAACCTTGGGCTTAAAGCCCTCCCATTCAATTTTGCTTACGCAACTAGATGAGATGATGCTTGTGTGGCTTGACTTACTTTGTGGCTTTCCACCTCTCTATCCATGGGATATACCACCCTGTAGGGGTACGACACAAGGAACCCTAGAGGAGGGTCCCCCCCCCCACAAGTGCTGTGGGAATGATTGTGTTGGCTAAAGGTAGGTTAGAAAGAAGCCCAAAAAGAATACCCAAAGGTGTCAAGCATTGAAGAGGCAAGGATGATGAATGAATGAATTCTGAGAACATGATAAGGGCGGACTTCCTAAGGAGAGAGGGGAAAGCCGAGGGCCACCATCTACCTCCAGCCAACAGCAGGACCTAACTAATTAATCTAAGAAAGCACTAACTCTAACTAATATTATGACCATTGGCATGGAGGAGAGGAAAAACCCCCTCTGAGGAGGAAACCTCTGGGGATCCAAGGCCTAGGTCACCTTCCCTCCAGGCTGACAACGTTTGATTTGAGGACATATGTTGTTAAAGAGAAGGATTCATTAAAAAGAAGGAAGTGAGTAGGGAAGATGATGATGGGATAGTGGAAAACCCCCCAAAAAAAGCACTGCTTGAAGAAGGAACATGAGGCAGCGATGAAGATTGATGATGATGTTCACCACAGGACAGCAGGTCAATGATGTAGCATAAGACTCATTGAGAGGAAAGCTTGACTGAGTGATGTGAGTAGGTCAACGCTGAGGCTGATAGGGCATGTTTGATTATGTGATGTGAATGATTAGACCCGGAGGTCAGAGTCGATGAGCATAGGATACAATGATGGGAATGCTCAATTAAGTGATGGAAAGAAACAAACCTTTAGGTAAGGATGAGTGAATGATGACTGGAGTTATGATCCTGATACATGCAGTAGGATGGCCGCAGGTCCATAAGGTGGCATAGGAGTCATGATAGGGTCGAGCATAGGAGTCATGATAGGTATGCCCAAAAGAAATATCAATTGCAGGCCCGATTGGAGTGAACTTATGCCGTATGGAATCGTGAAAAGAGGAGAGAGGGAATGAACTTGAAATGAACTTGTAGAAGGTAGTCTGCTCAATAGGGAGATGTGAGTAAGTAGGCTGAAAAGAGGTAGCCCTCCGAGGTCAAGAAGGCATGTCTGGAACCAGAGGGCATGTGAATAAGAGGGTACGCTCAGGTTGAGCAATCAAGAGGAGCAAAATCAGACTATGTACAATGCGGAGTGAAGCCATGAGTGGGAGTGATGCCATGAGTGGAGTGAATCCTTGATGGCTGGGATGAGAAAAGGTGCTAGGACAAGGAAGGTAAAATAGGAAATGGATGATTTACAATGATGGATTGAAGCCATGGATGCTGGTGCAGGAAAGCGAGGTATGAAAGGACGAATAATGGGAGGGAGGTCAATGGGGCAGCTCAGGACCCAGCTGGCACAGGATGAGAACTGAAGTAGGATGAGTTGGATGAGGTGGCATATGATCCATGATAGGTATGCCCAAAAGAAATATTGATAGCAGGCCAGACGGAGCAAGTGAATATCAGGAATTCTGGACGACGGTGGAGAGCAGGCAGCTAGCCCTTATCAAAGGGCGACGGACAGGAAGACATGGCCGTAAGTGGAGACAGAATTGAATCGAGGGAAGCAATGGATGATGGACAAAGAGGAGAGATGCCAGGAGTGGATTGAATCCTGATGGCTGAGCAGGGACAGTATGGATGAGGAATACTGAACAAAGTCATGAACCATACTGGAGGCCTCAGTAACCGGAGACATGTGGCTTGATGGATCGATGGCCAAAAGTAGTATTGATTGCCGGCCAGACAAAGGTGGCCTGCCAGGAGAAAGTACACAGCACAGCAGCAGAGACAGGGAAATGAATGAGGAATGATGGATAGAATCCAGCTGGCCCACAGCAAAGGGCAGCAGGTGCAGGGAATTTGGTGCAGGAGTCGAGCGCTGCCTGTCTGGCCAGAGGTATGAAGTTCAACCCCGAGAGGTTGGCAATAGGCAGGCATGGTGAGAGAATCAGAGGGTGAAGTATAGGAATGAATGACAGCCGGAGACCATCATGTTGGAGTCCCCTTGACAGAAGGGTACACCCTCAGGGCATCAAAATGCAGTGCATAGGGAGTATTGGGAATTCCTTGGGTAGTGGCTAAAACCTAAAATATCCCCATCAGGTCCTTAGCTGGTGACCCATGCCACACTGCAGAATATTTGGAGTCTGAAGGAGGGGTGGTTCCGGGGAGTCAAGGAATTTACAGCGAGGAAGTTTCCCAGAGGATGGGAAGGGGAAATATGAACGCCATCAGTGATCTGGTGCAGCTCAGAATTGTTAATTGCAGGAGGGAATAAGCACAGCATTGAGATCTAAATGTGATCCAAAAGCCTAAAAGTCCTAAGCAATCAAGGGTGAGGCTCACAAAATTGCACAGAAACTCAACAAAATAAACACTTGGAAAACATCTGAAACACAACAGAGCAATATAAGAGATGGTAAAAAGCTCTACATTGCCATAGGATACAGAAGATGAACTGAAAGTGAAAAAAGGGACACTTTGAGATAACATGGCATACAATTTAACCAAGGAGTTAATTAACATTTCTTAGGTAGTAACAGCAGCAGTTCATGAAAAGCAAAACACTTTGCTAAATATATGGTATCAGAAAGGAAACAGTATATGGCAGAAAAAGAAAAATGTAGGAGAGTGAAGCATGATGCTGCTTACTGCATGTAGTCACTGCAAAGCATTGATAGTGAGTTACACGATGATGCCAGGAATCCATCCAAACACTCCGCAAAAGTTGAAGTGGACCGAAAGTGTACTGACCCCAAAACAGGACCCGAAATCAAAAATAAATGAGAATTGGAGCCAGTCCATAGCTGTTGCTGCTCCAGGAATCTGAGGGAAGAGTAAACTGATGTTTTACATCAAGCTAAGCACCGCAGCTGGAGACCCTTTCGTAGGCGAGCAGATGCCAGGTGCCCTAAACCAATTGTCAACCCAGGAAGCAAAGAGCGAGAGAGAGACAGCACCATGGGAGGCAAGAGACGGCAAGGGTCCAGGGAGGGCAGAGAAAAGTTCGAGGGGGCAGACATGAAGGACTCAGCCTCATGACCAGGGCCAGGACAGAGCAGGGATTGCCAGTGAGGTGAGGTAATGGAGCAAACTCTGAGCAACGGAAAGAGGCAGCACACCCTGAGCAGCAGAAATACATGCGTCGGTAGGAAATGAAAGCCCAAAGCAGGAAACAATAACAGAGACCAATGTGGTATGGGAACAGAGCGGGCAAAGGAAAAAGGGGGAGAACAGACAGAAGAGGGAGAGGGACTGACGGCCGCAGAGAGCAGCCGGGCACAACAGAGCAGAGGAACAAGGGGCAGGAAGAGAAACAAATGCAGGCAGAAAGAACAGGGCCAAGTTTCATGAAAGGGAGATGGGGAAACGAATGAAATGAAGATGCAAACGGGAGTGAGGATGAGGAGGCAGGCAGCCAGCGTGGCCTCCTGCTGCAACAAAAAATTCATCCTGGACAGGCCCAGGATGAGTGACCTTTTAAACCGGATGGGGGAGTGATGTAGTTGCTCCACCCATTGAACCTTGGGCTTAAAGCACTCCCATTATGGTTACAAAACATTTTAGGCAGTATTTTTACACTTTGGGAAGAGTCCCCTCCAAAACTATCCCCACAAGTTCAGCTTCTGATTATTTTAAACCTAGTGCTCAACAGCTCTTTAAATTGGCCCTTTCTAAATCCCAGATAGCTCGGAACAGTGGTCCATATCTCTATAAGCTAATAATGGCACTAGTACACCCTCCTGAGCCTGAATTCATAAACTGCCCTGACACCCTAAAGGGAAAGATATTAAAACAGTTAAATAATGATAGGATACCTATGCACATGTGGGAGATCTTATGGTTATCTGTGTATGGTAGACTGAATATTAGGGGTAACGCAAAGCATAAAAGGCAAAGTGAAAGGTATTGTCCATATACTTCTTGTCAGGCCTTAGAATGAATAATGGAGCATTTTCTATTCAGTTGCTCATATGCTGAACACCTTTGGGATTTTTTGGCTAGGAAATTGGATTTTGAATGGCTATAGAAACTTGATTATCAATCATTTTTGTTAGGCCACTTTCCTCAATTAATAGATATGGCCTGTCACCTGGTACTGGGGGGCTGACCACTGGATGCATACCTGCACCCTATATCAACAGACCGAATGGCTACCACTTCATCTTAGGGGCTAAGTACCAAACATGCCTACTCACCATGATATCCATGCTAGGACTAACCCCTAGCTCAACCACCTGCCTATTCAAAACCATTCAACCTACTATAATGACTCGCAATGCGGTCAAAGGAGGACTGGTGGTACCATTTAAGCAGACAACTCAAGCCCAGAGATCCCTAGCCTTCTGTGGTTCAAAGTGGGTCAATGAACTCCCCAAGGACTTGATTGAGTGCAGTAAGGTTAGCCAATTCAAATTGGGCCTTCATGCCCACCTAACCCTGGAGACTATCTGCAACTGTTTCCACAACTACTAATGTTACCTAGCTACCCTGCAAAAAGTGATCCTGGCTCCCTGTCGCCAAGTCCTTGGTCACTAGTCTAACTTGTTAATATGCCCACTCAGACCCTCCAAAGAGCCTCCCACTGTTTCCCTCCGAGCCCCTTTTCACTGTTCTCTCTCTGCCCTACCCCCTTCCCTTGTCTATCCCTTGCCACCCCTTCCTGTTCCTTCCTGATCACCCCAACACATCCCCCCACTCCTACTGTCCACACCCTCACTACTCCCCCTTTCTCACCAACCTCCTATTCCCCTTCCCCTCTGCTCACCCCTCCTGCACTATTCCTCCTCTCCACAACTACCTCTCAATTATGCTGACAAAGCCTTTCGGCTGCATTTAAAAATAGTACTGAATGAATTCCTTAGTCCCATACTGTGCCATGCACTTAACGTGAACTATTGCACAAGAAAAAAGTTTTCATAAATGTATTCACATTGTATTGTAGCCAACTGTCATGCCTTTTGTTCTCAGCGTACTCTACTCCACAACCTATGTATCTTGTACTCCCTGTAACCTGCTATGTTTACTTCTAAGGAACCCTGTGTAACCCACGTAAACTATGTGTAGTTGTTTGTCCTGTTGCTTCTGTATTCGACGGAACCTTTGTAAATGAGTCCATGACTTAAAGGTATTAATCCCAATCTGAAATAAATAAAATATGATCAAGGAACACTGATAGTTCTTTTTTGTTGTTTGAAATTTTATTTATGGCAGGCAATGAGACAATGGGTACTACAACAAAAATTTATATCCTATGATACACTGAGTATATTAGTTATGCAGGCAATGTGTGCCATCTATTAAAAAAAATACATTTCACTCTTACAGTAAAGTATTTAAATGGTGGAAAGGATTTGCTATATTTATAAAATATAAGTAGGGAAACTAATATCATGATGAGAGATTCAAAGCTTCCATTATGATTTAGTTTGAGGGATAGACTATGAATCTTGGGTAAAAATGAAATGATGGTATGCTTTAGGACAATGTACAGATGTAACATTTAGAGTTGAATGATATAACTTTTCTTCCAAAGAATGGTTTACACAAGTATAAGCATGATTGTATATATGTAAATATGTAGATATTAATGTGACTTACAATAAAAATTCTCCTACTCTTTTTGAGAAGTGCCATGGGATCTTTAACATCCACCTGAACAGGCAGATGGGACCTCAGTTAAACATCTCATCTGAAATACAGCACCTCAGGAGTGCAGCACTCCCCTCATGCTGCACTACAGTGTCAGTGGCTGACAGTGTAGCCTAGAGGGTAGCAGAATGAGGTGTGAATGAACTGGATAATTCCAGCAGACCAGACCTGAGTTTGATTCTCACAACCTCCACTTGCATACCGTGTGATTCTGAGCAAGCCACTTAACCGTCCAGTGCTCCCAGGCTGCCCCTGAAAACAGGCTCTTGTGCCTAGTGGGCCTTACCTGGTTACCAAAGACTAAAAAAAAAAAGTACTGTGATTTAACCCAAGTGCCTGGTATGGGGATAGAACCCACAGCCTTATGATCTCCCAACTTCAGAGGTGAGTGTGCTTCCAGCTAAGCCACTAACACTTTCATTTTGGTTTTATTGCATTATACTGGCAAAACAAATCAATTGGCTGTAGCCAGCTCTTGTAAAAATGAAAAACGTGGGCCCTGCTGAAACTTGATACCAGGTGCTAGACCACACGCCTGGTACCCAAACCAAACCTGGACTGGACAGTGGATTTTGAGTATCCACTCCCACCTACAGTATAAGCAACATCAGAAGAAAATCTGTGGTTTGATGATTGTGTTTTCAGGACATAGTAATAAAGAAGGAGGAGAAGAGAATGCAAAAAATAAATGAGGTATAAGCTCATTCTGTTCAAATGTTAAATTTCCAACGTGTTTCCACAGGCTTCAGTCACTCTTTACATTGTGTCCTAATACTAATAAAAAAGTCTATAGACACAGAATGTGATTAGCACAAATTAAAGTAGTGCAAGGATAACGGAAATCAATTTATTTTCATTAACTGGACAGTTTAATTGCTGCTATACTTTCACTGTAGATAAAAGTGGGTTTCAGTTGAATCCCTGAATTGTTATTAGTAGGCTATGCACTGTAAAAGGATACGCCTGTGTTGCCAACAGATATTAATGTTTATCTTGTATATAACTGCATATCTATAACAACATGTTGCAGGCCCAGATGATTGTATGCTCTGCACTTAACTTTAGGAGTACAAGAGTGACCTAACTATAACAGCTTTACAAAGCTCTTATAAGCACTGGGGATAACCGAATCTCTGCGGTAGATCAACATCACTGTCCTGAGCCACATGGGGATTCTGGGATGCCACAAGTGTGGCTTTGATTACCTCATGTTGGTGGGGTAGCAGGATCAATCAGATAAAGTCTGACTACAGGAAAATTAAGTAATACATTTCTTTCACACTGTAAGTGCAAATCGGAAGTAGCCCCACACATTAGGCATGCAGTTGTGTTCTTGGATGTTCCCCATCAAAAACAAGCATTTATTAATGTTGAATGTTTGTCACTGGCATAGCTGTTTTACAGGGTCTTGCTTGTACACATTTTTACTATATATATAGAGCAGGTGAGATGCAATGTCTTATTTACAGTGGTGTCCTGCTGTAACAAGTTGTTAGACTGTAATTACCCAGGACAGAGCAGCTGAGAGGCAATACCTTCTTTTAAGTGGGCTACCACATTTTGACCCCAAATGTCCAACAGTCTTTTCATGACCTGATGTTATGATCAAGACAGGTAAAACTTTTTAAATCCCTTCTGAAAGATGTTTTCACTGTGCGACTGTGGAAACAAATTTTGGAGGGGATTTGAAAAATGACACCTGCCACGTTCAGGAGGTTGTGTAACCCAAGGAATAAGTTAAACATTAAAGGCCAAAATCTGCAAAAAAATGAAGTTATGATAAATGTTGGAACAATTTATTTCCTCATAACTTCGTTGGTTTTTCACATTTTTACCACAGATTGTCAACATAATCTTTTTTTGGCCACTCTTTCTGAGCATGACAGATGTCATTTATAAAATAGTGGCTGAAACATCATTTTTGAAATGTCAGCTGTCACATTCATGAGGTGGTGTGAAAAAAATTACAATATTGAAAACTTGGGGTCAAAATATTGAAAATTACCATACTTACAAGCTTGCATTGAAATACTGGAACATAGACTCATAACTTTGTTTTCTCATATTTTTATATCACATTTTCAACATTGCCTTCTTATCACCCCTCACAGCTTTCTTATGAGCCCACCTCATGAACAAGGGCAGAGAACATTTTCAAATCCTGCCCGAAAAGGGATTTTGCACCACAAGTGTAAAAAACAGATTTTTGCCAGGATTTGAAAAATGACAGCTGTTACATTCAAGAGGTGCTATGAAGAAATGGACATGTTGAAAATGAGGGGTCAAAATATTGAAAATTGCCAAACTTATGAGGCTGTATTTGTAAATTTCAATGTAGGCTCATAACGTTTTGTAATATTTTACCCCAAATTTTCAACATAACCTTCTTATGACCCCAAATCATAAAAAACGGTGGAGAACATTTTCAACTCTTGCCCAAAAGGTGATTTCTTGCAGTGACCACAAAATCACCTTTCAGAACAAGAAAACAAATTTTGGCCAGAATTTGAAAGATGACAGCTGTCACATTAATGAGGTGCTATGATGAAATGGCTATGTTGAAAATTTTCGGTCAAAATATTGAAAATTACAAAAATTAGGAGCCTATGCTCGTGAATTTCAGTGTTGGCTCGTAAGTTTGTTGTTTTTAATATCTTTATCCCAAATTTGCAAAATAGCCTTCTTATGACCTGGTTCAACAAAATGTTTTATCTGCACCAGACAAGCCAGCGAGTGTGCTAGTTCAAAGGAAACCCACCCTTCACAGTTACCAGTTCAGTAGGACCAGCGTTCCACAGACCAGTAGATCAATAGACCATAGAAGACCATAAAACAGCCATTCACAACTTCACTGCTTGAATCAGGAATTTTATTCTTGCTCTTGCACTTTGAAAGATGGCACACGTCACACTGCCTCAGTGCTTCGGCATCTTGCCTTCCACAGAGGGCATCTTCTTATGACCCTACCTCATGAACAAGGGTAGAGAAAATGTTTAACTCCTGCCCGAAAGGTGATTTTTGTGCAGCAACCACAAAATCATCTTTTGGGACATGAAAACACATTTTGGCCAGGATCTGATTTCATATTTTTACCCCCAATTTTTAACATTGCCTTCTTACCCCCCACACAGCCTTCTTACAAGCCCACCTCATGAACAAGGGCAGAGAACATTTTCAAATCCTGCCCGAAAGGTGATTTTGCACCATAAGTGCAAAAACATATTTTGGCCAGGATTTGAAAAATGACAGCTGTTACACTCAAGAGGTGCTATGAAGAAATGGCTATGTTGAAAATTTGGGGTTAAAAATGTTGAAACTTACCAAAGTTATGAGCCTGCATTTGTAAATTTCAATGCATTTCATAACTTTGTTGTTTTTTAATATTCTGACCCCAGACTTTCAACATAGCCTTCTTATGACCCCACCTCATGAACAAGGGCGGAGAAAATGTTCAACTCCAGCCCAAAAGGGGATTTCGTGCAGCAACCGAGAAATCACCTTTCAGGACAGATTTACCTAATTGCACTGCCATTGTTTATAAGGTGGGGTTCCAAAAAGGACATGTTGAAAAGTTGGGGTAAAATTATTAAAAAATAGGCAAGTTATGCCACTAAGTTCAAAGCCCCATCGAAATACTTTGAACTGCATACCTGACTTCCTCAGTTCACAGTCCAGCACTGAAGAGTGAAGACGTGTCTGCGGTCAAAAGAGGATTATGGCCTTGGACCCCTGGTGGTTAAGTAAGGGCTGGGGGAGTGTGAGGTGGTGAGTGCTGAGTGAGAGGGTTACTTGGGGGGACAGTAACAGCCACAAAAGACATTGATGGATGTTTTCTTTACAGGGTTTATTTGAAAAAAAAAAACTACGAAGGACAGTTTTCTTTATTTCAGATTGCCACACTGGGGTATTGGGCACCCTCAGTGTCAGTGTTATATTTGGCAGCACTAGAGGTGGGTTCTCCAGTGTTGCAGAACCAAAATGGGCAGGGTGGGGTAGAAGCCAGCATGGGGAATTGTGCATCCCCTGCCAAAAGACTACCATGGGTTGGGCTTTGGGGTGGGGGGACAGCTATGGTGGGGCAGCAACAGACATCAGTAAATGGTTTTCTTTTTTACAGAGTGCATTTAAAAAAATTATGAGGGATGGTTTGCTTTATTTCAGGTGGAAACATTGGGGGATTGGGCACCCCTAGTGTCAGTGTTATGTTTGGCAGCATCGGGGGTGGGCTCTCAGGTGATACAGAAAAAAGAGGCAGGGTGGAGGGGTAGCAGCCAGCACAGGGGATTGGGAACCTGGGCTGGGGGGGGGACAGTTATGGCTGGGCAGCTACAGATATCGATGGACAGTTTTCCATTTTCAGCAGGCTGATTATGACAGATCAGTTGTGCTTGCTGACTGGCGTTATGTAGATCAAAGGAAAGTGACAACCTATAATTGGGTGGGATCTTTCCTTTGAAATACACAAAGTTTCTGCCCTGCAAGCCAGAACACTTTCATGATCAGCCTGGCTGATGATTGGTGTTACACTGATGAACCCCTTGCAAACCACTCTGCATTGGATTGACAGTGTCTCACCCTTCAAAAGCGTGCATGGCAAACATAAAAATAAAAAAAAAGAAAAGTGACGATTTCAAAATGTTAGAACAACCTTTTGTGATTTAACACTTTTATATTGCTAAACCCTAAGTTATATCTAAACAATTAATACAAGTCATAACTTACATCAATACAAGAACTTTGGACACTGTAATGGATGTGTAAGAAGTCCCATGCAAATACTATATGTATTCATAATTTTGCAGCTTGGATAACTCTTCTCAGTATGTCTAGGTCCATTCATTATTAATTCATTTTCAATTTCAGTTTGGTTTTAATACTGTATACAGACACTGTCCCCTGACTTTTATGGGGGTTTGTTGATTGAGCAAGTATGAATCAGGTTGTGGAGGAGGAGTGTATAGAAAAAGGAAAGCCATTTTTCTTACCACTTCATCTGCTTTAGAATCTCCTTCAAAGAGTGACAATATTTGGTCTTAGGGCCAGAAGTCTTAAGACTATATGGGTACCAGAACTAGAGCTGTTGTGAAGTTTTGCCTTGCTGGTGAAGTTCCAACAACAGTGGGAAATTTGCATTTGAGAATAACTTCACAAATTGCCTGTTCCACCACTTTGCCAATTCACACAGAGTTGTTTCTGAAAAATTGAATTTTTTCAGATGAAGGCAGGCAAAGTTATGGTAAAGCTGCAACTTCTCTAACAAATTTGCATAACTTCTCCTGAGAAAATGCAACATCGTCTGCCAAAAACTTCTGAAGTCAGCACTTTGCGAATTTGGCAAACTTTGCAAATTATTTCACAGAGTGAAGTTTGCTGACTTTGCACATCTTTAACCGGAACCATTGGGGCCATGCACAGGCCCACAGTATGTCAAATGGAGCCATCCCCAACAGCCATGTAACTTTTTTACCAAGGAGGAAAGAGCAAAAAGCTACTGTAAATATTTGTTTTAGAATAAATTTAGTAAGACAGGAAAAGGCATGAGGCAGCCCACATGTCCCAAGAAGAAGGAATAAGAAACATGACTTATGAGTGCAGCCCATACATCTGCATGTGGGAAGGATAAAACACACACACACACACACACACACACACACACACACACACACCTGAGATCAGTAAGTCTAGGGGATGGTGGTTGATTAAGTGTGGCTCCAGGAAGGAGATACTATAGAAGATCAAGTGTTACAGTAAGAAATGTTCCTGTCTTTCTATAGGCAAACTCCTCCACAGAACCACACTCTTTGATCATGTGACCAGCAGTGTAAACCCCCAGATTAGAAAAGTTGGAGCCCACAGAACTCTTGAAGAGAGCAAACCCTATACTGCAGTCAACCTAAAATCTGCATGTCTCCTAGACTATTCAATTAGAGCATAGTTAATGCTGGTATAAACACTACTTTAGGTTGCAGCCCTATACATGTGATAGAAACCAATCAGAGCAAAGTAACTGATATGGCCATGGCGCATGGAGAATGAGCTCTGACAGAACTTTCCAACTGTTCCCCTGCTAGGGAGTAGCTTTGCTAAATGCAATTAACAGTCCCGTTTGACAGACACTGTTTGACAATTGGAACTTCCTTATGATTTGGATTAAAGGCAACAAACAGCTGAAATGAGTGCTGAGTATTGGTTCTGTCAATATAGAAGCAGAGAATTCTTCTAACATTGAGAATGGAACAACACTTCCCATGGACTAGCAGGATTTGAGAATTATTGTCAATTGTATTATGTCTGTTTCTATGTTCGGGGCAAACCTGAAAAGGGACCTTTGGTCCAGTGTTCCTACCTGGTTTACAAATAAAACAAACAAACAAACCAGGGACTGGTTAATATGCAACTCTGATGCCACCTTCAGCAGGAATTTAGGCTGTGTACAGAGATCAGCCTTATCTTATCTAGAACCTTCCTCCTGAAGGCCCTTGAATTCATTCTGAATCACAATGAGTTTATGTTCAATAAAAATTACTATAGACCTAGCCGGGTTTGTTCAAAAAGTATCAGACTGTATTGAGGCCTGCTACACATTCTATACTGGTGTATAGACTGGTCACATCTATGGTTACCCAATAGTAGTTCTTCTTCCATGCAAAGGTCCTCAGTTTGTTCAAGAAGTCGATTGTGTCCCTGATGTGGGATCTGAGATCCATTACATATGGTTGCAAAATATGACACACAAGTTCAGACAGTTTTTCAGTCACAGATCCCTTACAAGAGATTATCAGTTTCATGTGGGGGTGTTTCAAGGGGTCCTTGTGGACCTTAAAAAGTCCATATAGGGTTGGCACTATTGGGAATTCAGTTTTAAGTTAATCCACCTCCTCACCTCTGAGCCATTCATTTGCTGGAGCATTTACAGTCATTACACACAATTAGGTAGATACTAGTTGGTTAGATCACATTCACCTGGTAACAATTCATGATTATTAGCTTCCTCCATTAATTCGGTCACTTTTCTGACAGAAATTTTCATCCATTACTACAATACTATTCTTTTATTAGAGTGCTTGATTACTATATTTTTCATTTCTCAAAGTAGCTGTAGTGCTTGTCTCCCTGACGGTTCGCAGTTACAGTAGATTAGTGCTACAGGAATAGCGCCAATCAAAAAAGAGCCCTAGTCCCTGTAGTGCTAACACGGACAGTAAGAGGGGATTTACAGTGCTTTCAGTAAGCGCTCCCCTTGTTGCTGTCCATGGTGCTTAAGGCACGGAACGGCACCAGGATCCAGAAGGCTGGCTGTGCTGCTCCCATGGTGTGGAGGGCTGGGGCATTGAGCAGCTTAGCTGACTGCATTGAAAACCAGGGTTCTAATCCTGGTCTCCAACTTTTGTGTGTACTCGGGACTTACAATGTTTTATGTGGGGTGGTGGAAACAGTATTCCATGGCCCCATGAATTTTAACTTTCCCCATGATCCACTCCCCCTTGGAGTGAGAATCCTACAGTATAGGGGTGTGGGGGGGGGACAGCTCCCAGCGTTGGGGGGTGCGGGGGGCACAGCCCCTTGCAAAAAACCCAAAATGATGGCATTCTTGCTGTGCAGTTTTTGACCACGCTATTTTTGTCAGTGCTACTCTGATCCAGTGCCATCTCCAACAAGGGGAGATTAAAAATGGACTTTTGAATCTTGGTGTCATTTTAAGGGCCTGGACAATTCTGTCGGCAGACCTATGCTGATAGTTTTTTGCTCCATAATTTGTTTAAATTCTGTGTACTGCTTACTCTGTGCAGGGAGCCTTTAATTCAGTTGCAGTTTCCCTGAGATTTAACTGTATTCTGCAAGGAGCTTTAATTCCTGATGTGCTTTAAAAATGTTTGCATGCCATAGATTCTGTTAGACATGTCGCACTGTGTTCATCAGTACTGCAGGTTACTTTAACATGCTTGCACAGTATATACTAAACCTTTATTCATGAGATTTTCTAGCCTGTACAATTAGAACAAATTAGTAAAGCCAGTCCAGTGGTCCTAAAGGGCTGGGTGACTTCCCAGTAAATTCCAGCTCTACCCAGTGTAGCAACAGGCTTTCTCTGGTGTGTGGAACAAATTTGATATAACTGCCTGCTCCACATTTCACCCTGTCTGCGTGCAAAAGCACTAAAGATTTAATTGGAAATCCTAACAATAAATGAACCGAGAACAGCAGAGAAATCCTAACACTGAGAGCAGTGTTAAATAATTAATTTAACCATCTGTGCTGCGGTGATTCTTTACCTTAGTGCCTTCTGATACAAACTGCAGAGTATCAGCATTTAATTCGATTTAAACCTAACCGCGCTGAAACTGGAAACTCCAACAGTGTCTAGCTGAGCAAATGGGATTGCAACTGGAGCAGGGAAATACTTAGTAATGGAAAGCTCCTTCTCCTGACTACCTGTTAAATAATTCCTCACTTTTCCTTTCTTCCCCAGTGCCCAAGGAGGTCATGAGGGCCTCGCTTGTTCTGCCTTCCCCCAAGCCAGATCCCCGCTGTGCTATGGTATGCCAGGCCATGCTGCTGCCGCTCAGAATGCCAGCTATTTCATTCAGCTTACTGAGGCCCCACCGGTGCTATGCACTGGCTGCCCCACCACCCCCCGCCACCACCCTAGGTGGACACAGCCTTAAATAGACTGATAGCATCATGTGATAAAATTCTATCAGCCCACTTTCCCTTTAGCAGATTATCTGCTATCACCACTAGTGGCCACTCTAAAACCCAGCAACAATTCAATATGGTACCACTGTATTTCACTATGCTGTGCATGTTTCCACCCTTAACATCCCTCCCACGTTCCTCCTATCCTGTACCTCAGCCAAACACCAGTATAATAGGCAGTAGGGCCGCTCCTCCTCCTCCTCCTCCTCCCCCCTACCATGCCACCGCTACCAGGGGCTGCCGCCTCAACATCTCCTGATTAACTGGATTCCTGGTGCATTAATCTTGCCACCCTCCTTCCATGCTGGGTTAACTGCACTAAGATTCTCTTATACAACTAGATCTCCAAAACCTTTCCAGTGACTCTGTGCCCTCCGCAAGTCACAAGGGTTTATGCTCAAAACTATATAGCTACTCACACTGCTGCTTCTTCTAGCAGGTGATGTTGAGCTTAACCCTGGTCCAACCCTCCCCAATCCCTCCACTCCTCCAAAACTACCAAGGGGTCTTAAAATATTGCACCTAAACATATGCCGCATCCTGACCAAGCTCACCGTCCAACAACCTAGTGTCCTTACACTGCGTCCAGATATTCTGATTATAACGGAAACATGGCTGAAGCCCCACAATCTGGATGCTGAATTGTCGATCCCTGGCAATTCCCTCATTCAGCATGACTTGCAGGGTAAAAAAAGAGGTGAAGGCATTGCCATGTTCATCTCTGCACACCTTCAGTTCACCCCTGCCCAGCTCTCCTTGCCCACGCTGTCCATTGACTCCTTGTTAATTAAGCTCTCACTCCCTCACTCAATCCCATTATATGTAGCTGGGTCCTACTGCACCCCCGACACTCCCATGCCACTCATAATGGACCACTTCAGCACCCTTAAACTGCTCAGATCAGGAGGCAGAGCTGCTTATCCTTGGAGACCTCAACTTTAACTGGCTCTCCAGCACTAGCTCTATGTTACGGAGCCATGTAGTTGCACTAAATCTGTCCAAACAAATTTCTGAATATACACAATTGATTCATAAATCCCAGAACCACTCCCTACTAGACTGGGCCCTTACCTCACACCCACACTGTATTCTCGAGTCAGGACTCCTTTCAGACTCACTAAGCGACCACTACATGATCTACGTGGTAGGGAGAATATTCAGACCAAAAGCTCCTCCACCACGGATACTACTCACCGGGTCCTACAAATCCCTCAACCTCTCTGCACTCCTTTATGACCTGCCAACATAGATTGGTCCTTCATTCCTTGGGCATCCTCTACAGACACTGCCCTTGACCTTTTCAAGTCTAAATTCCTTGCCGTATGGAACTACCATGTGCCGCTGAGAAGGACCCATGTAAGGGGTGCCCACCTGCCCTGGGTCACCGCCAATATTATTGATCAACTCCATGCTAAGGACCAGGCATGGAAAGCCTATAAGGCAACCAATACCTAGAAGGCACTTCAACTCTACCGCGCACTCCAGAACTCCTGCACTAGGCTTCTAAGGCAGACCAAAGCAATCTATTTCAAGGCCTCTTTCCACTCTAACCTAAATCACCCTGAGAAATTTTGGAAATCAATCAAATCGCTACTCATCCCCCCCCCCCATCAGCCCCCTACTCCAGCCCTTAATGTTGATGCTCCATCGTCACTGAACCAGGTGCTTTGGCCTCGGTTTTTAACACCTTTTTCACAAGCTGCGTGGCCTCTCTACTATCCTCACTCCCCCAATCCCACTCGAGCCCGAACACTCCCAATCCACCCACCTCCCCGTCTTTCGCCTTTCACATGGTCACCCCAACCGAAGTGCTAAAAGCCCTGCGGGCACTAAACCCAACCAAAAGTAAATGTCCTTTGGGTCTGGACTCCAAAATGCTTTACCTGTCTGCACCAGCCATCGCCACCTCTCTAGCCACTCTCTTCAATCTCTCATTCTCGCTTGCTTCAGTCCCATCCAACTGGAAACGTGCCACAGTCATTCCCCTCCTGAAAGGGGGTGACCCCTCCTCACCAGGTAACTACCGCCCTATTTCCCTACTCCCCATCCCAGACAAAATTCAGGAGTGCCTTGTGCTTGCCCAACTCTCCTCCTTTCTCAACTCCTCCTCCTTCTTCACACCCTACCAATCTGGATTTAGGAAGTCGCACTCCACCTTCACTCCCTTCTACGGTTCACAGACACCGTCCTCACTGGTATGAATCATGGGAACATCACCTCAGCTATCTTTGTTGACTTTACCAAGGTGTTCGACACTGTCTCCCACACCCTTCTACTATCCAAACTCGCCCATGCAGGACTCTCGGGAACTAGCACCAACTGGCTCCAATCCTACCTAGCCAGTAGGTCTCAGTCTGTAAAAATTGATCATCATTCTTCTGACCCCCTTTCTGTAAATACTGGGGTCCCCCAAGGCTTGGTCTTCGGCCTGATCCTGTTTTCCATTTTCCTGAATGACCTGCCCCTGGTATGTGTACACACATCCATTCACATGTACGCCAACGACACAGCACTGTATGTGTCAGGTCTCTCCCCCACTGAAGGGGCCTCTAGACTTCAGGAGGACTTCACTGCTGTCCAGCACTGGTTTTGTTCAAACCAGCTCTTTCTAAATCCCAAGAAAACTATCTCCCTAACCTTCAGAACTAGACAGAGACACTCCTGTCTCCCCACCACCCCCACTTTCCATACCATCGATGGGACTCCGTTGGAGGCCTGCGCCTCCTTACGGTACCTTGGGGTCTGGCTCGACTAGCACCTCAACTTCTCAGCTCACATCAATTAAATCCACAAGAAACTACACCCCAAGCTGGGTGCTTTATATTGAAATAGGGGCTGCATCCCCTTGGAAACCCACAAGGCTATCCTACAGAAAATGATGCTCCCGATAGTAGACTATGGCAAGGTAGTATACAGTGCTGCCCCCAAATCCACCCTAGCAAAACTCAACCCCCTCTTCCATTCCTTCTTCTGTTTCACCTTGGACTGCCCTCCCTCAGTGCACCACTGTGATCTCTACAAGTCTCTAGACCTTCCTTCGCTCCAGAATCAGAGACAGGTCCACTGTGTGAGTACAACTGCGAAATTCTGGGCACAGTCCTCCCACCCCACCTAGAGTCCACCCTTGCAGCTCAACCCTCCTCTGCGTACTCTCTCAGGAACGCTGACTCCCGGCTTCTACATGTCCCACATATGTCCACAGCCAAAGCCAGGTTGCCTTTAATTACCACATGACTAAACTATGGAACTCCTTGCCGGCTGACATTAGGCGTACAGACAACACCCAGCAACTCAACCAACTCCTCAAGTCGTCCCCCCCACCTGCTCATGCTGTCAGCCCCATCGTGATGCCAAATATCCCACCTCTCACCCTGAATTTCTGCCACACTATGGGGCATCTCTATGAGCCTTGTCCCAGGCCCTCAGTCTACTTCCTGGAGTAAACTGGCTTGTAGCTCATTCCATTGCCATAAGTGTACTTCTCGTGCTCACGGTACGAGACCTTCATGTTTTATATTGGCACTTTATTGCATAGATGGACTGTTACTCCACTGGACTTGTTAGCTATTTATCTGCTGCACTCTGTGTACCCACTGCCTACCTCAGCATTTAAGTTTAAGTTACATGTATTGTTTTTTGAATACTATAATTCTTGTGTATGTTGCTGTCTAAGTACTTTAAATCCTGTGTATCGATGCTGTATATATATCCTTTCCCCCTTCCCCCCCAGGACGCATATGGAATTGACTGGTACTCCGCTCAGTATGCCTTCCTGGTGAAACTCTTAAATAAACAAATAAATAAATGATCAAACATTTGTTGCATGAAAATTGTTTAACATTTTTTCTATTTCTGATGTCACAAACATTTCAAAGATATCAATTGTTGTACTAGAAATGTGTGGGGTGAAGTTTGACTTTGGTTTAAATGTACCTTTTCTTTCTGGAAACTTTACCCCATCTGTTATTAACAGTCCAAATGTTTGATATTGGTCATTCAAAAGTTCATCCAGATACAACTGATCTATAAAATCCAGATTACCATCCATTTTCAGTCTCCCTTAAATTAACACTGTTTTCACCCAGTGAGTTCACATCATTTTTCCTAGCTGAATATTTCCAATTGGTAGCCACAACTGTACCATTTCAAGCCTCTTTAAAGGGCACCTTTCTTGGTGCACTACAAAACAAACAGGAAGCTCACTTACCTGCATGGCAGTTCCTTCACTGCAGATTTAAAATGTTATGTTTAGCCTACTAAGGAAGGGAAGGGATCATTATTTTCACTTGAGGGGCTAGCCACTTGATCCCTTCCACTTCCTGATTTCTGACACCACCCCGTGCTCCAACGTTTTGAGATGTAATTATAGGACCGGCGTGGGGCCAAGCTCCATGCAAGTCTATGGAGCATCATTTTAATCTGACACGTTTTGAGGCAGAGCATAAGTGCTGCAGCAGATCAATAAAGGGACCCATACTTCTAAATTTAATTCACATCTATCACCTTCCTCAGAGTAGAAGCTTAAGAGGTTAGCTTTTCTTAGAATGCTCATACGGCAAGGTTTTTTTTTTGGGGGGAGTCCAATCACTATGTCAGTATAAATTAATTTTCACCACTATGGGCAGCATTCTTCATTTAATTGTCTGTGCTCTGGGGTGAGCTGGTATTCTGTGCAGACGTCAATATATGTTATGGCCAGTTGTATGCTGTGCTTGGTTGGGCAGTGTCACTGGTTACACACTTTCCGTGGTATGGCTATATGCCATATGGAAGGTGTCATGACTGTTTGTATGGAACTATGTACCCCAAGACACAGAACAACAGGTGCCATCCTGGGACAGCAGCCAGCAATGATTTTGAAATAAGTGGCTTCCCATAGGACAGTGTCACAATCAGGTTTCATTGTATACTGTAGATGTTGCTGTGCCTGACCAGACACAGACTTGCAGGTGCTATCCAGATTCTGAGGCTAGCTGGTGCTTTAATAGAATGTGACTGCTTGCTGCAGGACAAAGCCATGAGCAGGAAACACTGTATGGATGCATCTGTAGGCCACAGCACATGGAAAGGTGTGCACCATCCTGAACCAAAGGACAGTGATTTTCAAAATCCAGCTGCTTGCCAGCACTATGATTGGGTGCTACTGTAGCAATTTGGCTATATAATTCCCCCTAACAATGAGGCAGAGTGATGCCAAAGTGCCAGGGCAGACTGTTTGGTTGTCTTTGGGTCTTCATGATGTTTTTTTACCTTTATGTAATAAATACTGCACTTGCATATGTTTTGCTTGTGTACACTGCAGTTGTGTGTTCCTCTAAGAATTCAACTATGCCCTGCAAGGCACAGAACTGCAGATGTCAGACTGATTTAGCAGACTGGCCAGTTGGGAGAATTTTACTCCAAATCTTTATAAGTTGTGACTGCCAAACAAGATGCATTTTGTATAGCATAAGCCGACTTTTGTATGGCACTTTAGTTTGGGTAGGTATTTTTTAGCATCTCCCAACACACACACTTACAAATGTACTGTTGGTCTTGTCCCCTCCTAGTCTGGATGTTCTCTAATTTTTCTTTACTGCTAGTGGCTCTTTTCTCTTCTGTATACTATTTCTTCTGTCTGTGCATTCTGTTCTTCTTTGTTTTCCTTATTCTTTTTCTCCTCTCCCTGGTTGGCCCACTTCTCACTGAGCTACTCCCCAACAAACATGCCCAATACTCCTACAGCTTGCCCCTCCTCCCACGGTGGGGTGGTGTGGAGTCCTCCTTGACCCGCTGGACACAGATCCAGTTTGGCCAGCACCAGGTTGCCAGTGCATGGTTGGTGTTTATCCTGTCAGCCAGGACATTTTTCTACCTTCGTTCCACTGAGGGGAGTGGTGTGCAATGACATCATAATGAACGCAACACACTCCCACACTACGAAGTTCAATGTCTCCCACGTCCCCTTGCTCTGGCAGACCCCGCTGCCTTTTCCCAGCTTCTGCTAAGGGTTAGGCAAATGACAGGCTCTGCAAAACCTTCCCACTGGAGCAGGAGAGTCGTCCTTCAGACCCACAGTCCCCCTCCTCCCAACTGACCCTCCAATGTCCTGAGTTCATTCTCAAGCTCGAGTTGTCAGCACCACAAGCAGTAGCACTACAACTGTACTGGTGGGCTGGCTGTTTCTTGTTTTTTTTGTTCTTCCCTTTTTCTTCTGTATTATAGTTTATGCAGTTCTTTCCTTGTTTATTTGTATTTAACTTTTTACGTGATCTGTCTCTTGAACCTCTATTTTTACCTATGCTTTCTATATCATCCTTCTTTCGGTTCACAAATGTATCACTTTTCCTTAATTTATTTCCCCTTCTTGATTCTGTCTAGGCTACAGCAAATGCACGCTGTTTCCACCCCAGGTGCAGTGACACTAATGAAACTGACTAAAACCTCAATTTTGTAAAGACCTTGGTTTTAGTTAGTACCATGATTGTTACCAGTGCCTCGAGGGAAATAATATTGACTCACAATTCCTTGTGATTCAACATGATAATCACATCAAAGTCACATTACTTTGGTGCATTTTTTTGTGATGTACCAGAAAAATGTTCACTACTAGCCGATGATTATGTTCACCGTGTGCATGCGCAGTGAAAATGTTGCTATGAGAGTGGGTTTTGAGAGGTGTGACACTATCAATCCAATGCAGACCAGTCTGCAAAGGGCTCATCAGTGTCACATTAATCATCAGCCAGGCTGATC
Source organism: Neoceratodus forsteri (assembly GCA_016271365.2). Lineage (NCBI taxonomy): Eukaryota > Metazoa > Chordata > Ceratodontiformes > Ceratodontidae > Neoceratodus > Neoceratodus forsteri. The sequence goes on along the minus strand of CM028130.1, from coordinate 834,691,171 downwards.
ATGACACTGTTCTGGCTTTCTGGGCAGGAACTTCATATAGTTAAAAAGAATGAACTGACCCAATCATAGGGTGGCTCTTTCCTTTGATCTGCATGAGCCTGCCCAGCAAACAGCTGATCAGTGTCCTGATCAGCCTGCCCCACGTCCCCCACTTTCATTTCAACGCATCATTTTTTGGGTGAACTTCAATTATAACTTGTGAATCTGTCTTGCCTGCCTACTTGTGCCACATGGAAAAAGTAAATTGGAATGGTGGTGCTACACAGTTTCATCTGAGTCATCTGACTCTTATTTCTAAGCATTTAGTATTTTTTTTCTATTTATTGTAGAAGTCGGATTTACAATCTTTGAGTTGTGGACTCATTTACAAAGGTACCTCTTCACAGGAAGGGTAGACATGTATACAGTGTGAGTACAACAGTGGTAACATACAGGTGCAATACAGATAACAGTAAGACTCATTTACAGCAGTGGTTTACAGATAAGGTTTTATGCAGACGTTACAACTGGGATAAAAATATTACAATAATAGAGGGTACCGCCCTGGACGTACCAAGGAGGAATACCTATGGTGGAAAACAGTGGGTGGGGAAGATGGGGAGGGAACAGCAGTCCAGTGGACATTGTCAAATCTGAAGGCCAGGGGGGAGGGACTCCATTAGTACATTACTCAGGGGCAACTACAGCTTCAGACATCAAAAAGGAGGTTATGGAGAGCGACTTTGAAAGAACCAATTTTGGGAAGATTGGTGACAGAGGGCGGGAGGGAGCCGAACCAGTTGGGGGCACAATAATGGAAGGACCTTTGGGCTAAAGAGGTCTTGGTACGGGGCACCTGGAAGGTGACCTTAACTGTGCTATGGGTGGCAACAAACATGGATGTGCACCACAAGGATGCAGTGACCCCTGCGGGGGAAGAGACCTAGCAGGTATTTTTTGGCAAGTAGGCAGGTTTGGTAGTGCAAGCATTCCTCAAAGGTGAGCAGGTTGGTGGTAAAATAGAGTAGGCAAGTATGAGTGTGGAGGGATGCACTGGTCAGGAGCCTGCAGGCCTTGTTTATCAAGGTCTGAATTTTGCTGAGGGCAGTGTTGTCAGCTGCTGCGTAGATGGGTAGGCCGTAGTCCACTAAGGACATGACAGAGGAGTTGATGGCCAACCAGAGGGCGGTTTAGGGGAGGCAATATCTATGTCGATAGAGAAGGCCAATCTGAGAATATATAGCTGAGGTCAGGGTATTGATGTGGGTGTGGAAGGTAAGAGCCAAGTTGAAGGTGATGCCCAGGTATTTGTAGAATGACACCTGCTCGAGAGGGTGTGAGTTACTGGGGAGAATGCAGAGGGGGCATTTTTGGCCTTATTCTGGTGGTGAGAAAAGAGCATGTGTAACCCCCCCTGCACATGGGGATTCCCAAAAGTCTTCCAGTAGCTTGCCTGAATGCTCCAAGTCTGGGCAGTGTTCGGCATCTGAGCTGTTTAAATGAGGTTCCAAGTGGGTGCTATTTGAGCTTCCACGTACTGTCTCTTTAAGGGCTGTCTGCTTGCAGACTTAATTAGTTTGCACGGGGGAACTGTGTGTTCTAATGCCCGAATCCCACCTGGGCTGCTGTCAATTCGCTCCGTTTCTGCCATTGCTACATGTGCAGAGGGAGCCTTGTTGAAAGATACAACTGTTTGCCAGAAATCATATAGAGTGACTGAGAAAATGTAGTTTGTCTAACCTGTCTTCCTTTCAGAACAAACTGTTTCAGTGTAGCTCTTTCATTTTGGTTCTGAATAGCTGACTTGGACTAATCAGGACGATAGGGAGACCCTAAAATGGAGCCTGTGGATGAATCGGAACTTGGACTCTCAATTTTGAGCCAGCCACAAGGGAATTGTATAGGCAGTGACTCTGAGAAATGTAGTTTTAACCTTGGCGCCTTTTTCCACCAACAGAGGGAGTCTTATTGTGAGTGACAGCTGAACCAGCCAACAGAATGGTGTGGAGCTAAAGGAAATGCCCTGCTTTGCCACTGGAAAGATTAGATCAGTTGTGACTGTGAAGAGAGAAGGAGCTCTGTGCTTCTGCGGTGTATAGTTTCATGCGGGAAGTGCATGTGAGGCCCTGAGTTTTGGTCTGCAGCCTCTGTGAGTGCCAGTTTGGACTGAATCCGAGTTGTGAGGAGAAAGAAGCACTAGAAGTGTGGGAAACCAGGCTCACCCTGTAGAAGACTGGAGAAATTGCTGAATCGCGCTCGGTCCGTCAGGAAGTGAAGCTGCTGTGTGTGCTCCCGGGTATGTTGCAGTAATTGCGATCGGGATTGAGGAGCAGCCTGCCTAGTATAGTATTTTCCTTTTACATATGAATGTGTGTAGTGCTTGTGGGGAATCATTATTTCCAATCCCCAGTGCTGTGTGCTGTGTGTTGAAGCTGGAAGCAAACCCCAGCTTGTCTCGGACTAAATCCATTTGCTATCAACTGCAGTGGGGTCCAGTCACAAGGACTTTGTCTCCATGCCTTGTTGTTCTGGCAATCCAGAAGAACATCCACCATCCGGTTTTCAGCTTGGGTATTGTGAGTACAAGTCAGGGTATTCCCCTGCAGCTTGTTTTCAATCGCAAGTGTGTCATCTAATTCTTGTTATTTCACTGCTTCATGAACTGAGCCATCCGGCTCCAGATTACAACTGGGTGTTGTGCATGTATTTTCTTCTACAGAGCCTTATCCATCTGCACCTGCCAGCCAACCCCGGGCAACGGACCTGGCTAGCCCCACCCCCAACCTGGGTACTCAAAGTGTGACTTTCCAGACCCTATATGTGTGCACAGTACTGTGAGTTAATGCCACCAATTAACCTGATTCCCCCCCTCTCGTGTTACTGTCCCCTAAATAAATCAGATTTGTTGTTGTTATACTATATACTGTCTGTGGTGTTGGTGCTTGAAGGGAGTCAAGTAAGAGGGCGTGATAGACAGTGTCAAAGGCCTTGGAGAGGTCAATGAACACTGCACCCGCAACGTGACCAGAGTCGAGAGCAGAGTGGAGGTGCTGGGAGAACTCCAGAAGGGCTGTAGTGGTACTGTATCCAGGGCAAAATCCATGTTGTTCTGGGCACATCAGGTCATATTTGGTTAGGTATTCGGAGAGCTGTACGGCCACTATCTTTTCAAGTGCTTTGGAGAGCGGGGGGAGAATGGAGATGAGCCTGAAATTGTTAGGGGAGGTTCTAACCCCACTCTTATGGATAGGGGTGATTTCTGCTATTTTCCAAGCACTTGGAAACTGGCCCAGATAGAGTGACTGGTTTAAGAGGTCGGTGAGAGGGGTTAGAACAGTATCCAAGACTAATCAGAGGATCCTAGAGTCCAGGGGATCACAGCTGGAGTTGTTGCTGGCAAGGGCTTTTTGCAGATGAGGCCTGACTTCAACGGGGGATATGGTACATAGGTAGAAAGGGGGGGTGATCTAGGGTGGGGGGTGGAATCAGGGACAGGGTCAAAAAGGTAGTTGAGGAGGACAGAGCTTAGATCTGAGAATGCCTTATTGAGGCACTCGGCTATGCGGGGTGGATCAGTGGTGACGGTACCATCAATGGACAGTTGTGATGGTGGGGCAGAGCAGATCTTTCCATTGAGCTCCTTCATATTGTCCCAGAAGGCACAGGATGAGCCCCAAGTGGAAGCAAGGGTGGTTTGATAATATTCAGCTTTAGCCTGCCTTATAGCCCAGGTGCATCTATTACGTGCTGCATTATAGGCTTGTCTGTCGGCCAGTTTACCTGTCACGACAGCAATATGCCAGAGATTATCTCTTTGTTTCAGTTTTTGGATAAGGGAAGGGAAGGGGAGATCCAAGAAGCATTATGTTTTTTGGTGCGGGTTCTGGTCAGGGAGGCAAAAAGATCACAGGCCTTGCTAAAGACAGTGGAGAAATAGGCAAGAGCAGAGTCAATATCAGCTGCGAGTGGGATTGGGGACCAGTTCAGCTGGGCTAGGTGCATTTTCAGCTTTCTGAGACCCCCAGGGCAAAAATGCCAGCATGAGGTGGTGTGGGACACTGGTTTTGGTGCGGGGGATGACCAGTGACAGAGGACAGGAGAGTGGTAGTACATTAATATCCCTGATTTTATGAGGGCGGTTTGCAAGAATTACATCTAGGTGGGTGCTGGAGCCACTTGATCAATTAAATCTAGCAGGCGAGGTAACTAGTTGGGTTATATCTAGAGCAGCGAAGGAGTCCCTGATATGGGCAGCAGAGGTACCCAGCCAGTTGACATTAAGGTCATCTAGGATGAGCTTCTCCGCCTTGTGTGGGAGTGTGGTAACTTAATCAATAAGGGACTGGACCTCTTGTCCCTGGTCCCTCGGGGGTATGTAAGAGACTGTGATGAAAAGAGAGCCCTGGCTGGGTCTGGGGTAACCTTAAGGGTGAGGGCTTGGGCACTGAAACCAAGCTTGGGGGCTGGGAGTGCTTGGCCTAAAAGTGTGTCACGCATAAAGATTGCACACCCACCACCATGCTTGCCTATATGGTCTTCTCTGAACAGAGCATAGCCAGGGAGGGAGATAACAGAGTCTGGGGTTTTGTTGGAGAGCCAGGTCTTGACTAGCGCTATAATATCTGGTCAGTGCTATACAACCCAGCATTGGAGAGTGGCGGATTTTTTTAGGAAGCTGCAAATATTCATAGAGGCAATGTGGAGGCAGTTCTTGTGGCGGTGTGGGTTGACTAGTTGACATCAGCCCGGGGTTTGGGTGTATGTTCCCGGAGAGCAGTAGGAGTACAGCAATTAATCTGATGAGTGGACTGCGGTGACTAGGACCCTTAGTTAGGCACTGATGCAAGGTTATACTAGTGTGGGTACAGGGGATAGGTAGGGAAAGGAGGGTAGGTATAGCTCGGAAGGGGTGGGCCAAGGAGCCCTGAGGGGATGGGGTGGGGGTTGGTTGGTTGTGGGTGCCATGGAGTAATAGTGATGGCCAAGGTGGGAGGGGGTTGGCTACTATGGGATGGAGGGGAAGGGTGGGGCTCAGTTTGGGGGGCAGTAGAGCAGGAGGGGACATGGGCTGGGCAAAAAGCATAACCAAGAGTAGGTTGAGTGTGATGGTCATGGTGCTCATTGCTATTTCTATTGGGGGTAGTGAAAGCACCGAGAGGCACAGTGTTCAATTCCATTGAGAAAGCAGTGAGGAATTCAGAGGAGTATATGTTAGAAAAAAAGGGGGTGAGAGAGCAGAGACTACCTAAAACATTAACATTCAGAACTCCAAGGGCAGAGGGGCAGACTGCTAGAGGAAAAAGGGAGGAGCAATAGCCCATTTAATAGAGAGAGGGGTTGGGGGGCAGGCGGAAAACTATCCAGCAATACAGCAGCTGCAAGAGGTAGCTCCATGCTGTACTGCAAGGATAGCTGGCACAAAGAATCCTTAGAGCAGCTAAAGTCCAGGTTGTGTGCCCGAGTAAAAAGGTACCAAGTTTAAACGCTGGCTTTATTTTTCCGTACCTTCCTTCTTACCAGCTGTGGCTGTGGTCAGGAGGAAACAGCGAGGGATGAACCTGAGTAGGGCTTGGCAGTTAATTTAGCCCTCATGACCCTTCCTTCTTGCCAGCTGGGGCTGCGGTCGGGAGGAAACAGCGAGAGACAAACCTGAGGATGGCTTGGCAGTTAATTTAGCCCTCACGACCCTTCCTTCTTGCCGGCTGGAGCTGCGGTCAGGAGGAAACAGCGAGAGATGAACCTGGGGAGGGCGTGGCAGTTAATTTAGCCCTCACGACCCTTCCTTCTTGCCAGCTGGGGCTGCGGTCGGGAGGAAACAGCGAGAGACAAACCTGAGGATGGCTTGGCAGTTAATTTAGCCCTCACGACCCTTCCTTCTTGCCAGCTGGAGCTGCAGTCAGGAGGAAACAGCGAGAGATGAACCTGGGGAGGGCGTGGCAGTTAATTTAGCCCTCACGACCCTTCCTTCTTGCCAGCTGGGGCTGCAGTTGAGAGGAAACAGTGAGGAACGAACCTGGGGAGGGCTTGGCAGTTAATTTAGTAGTTAATTTAGTATGAGCAAGTATTGCTCCTGGTGTTATTTAACCAATGTCCTGTTGCCTGCTTGAATGGAGGGTTGCATTAACAAACCATTCAGAGTAGACTGAATTATTTTAAAATTCAACAAATATAAGAGAACATTACTGTGAGACCAAAGCATCAGTTCTGCCTCTAACAACACATAATCAAGAGGAAACCTCAAGAAGTAACTAGGACTCTGTTTGAATGACAGGGTATATAGTTTGCATTTTAAAGATGCAAGTCATAAAAATGTGGTGTGGTAAATTCAATTATTAAAGACGTAGGTTGTTACAATGTGGCATGGTAAATTAAATTGCTGAAAGAACTTGCACAGAATAGTGCAGCTGTCAGCAGGTTTCCCCATTGTACCAGCTCCCCTCATGATGCCATGCTAAAAATTAGAATTTAAAACCATACTGGTCAAGCTCATTCTGTGACATGGAGACTAATGCATCACTGAGAATCATGATGCAGTTAGCTGATCTGTTACCACGTGCGTGACAGTAACACTGTCTTGTCACAACTCGGATTTTACAAGCATGCATGGGATCTACAGTATAATTTTGATTGCATGATGAACTAGTGCTCCTTTAATAAATGAATACTGTAGTTAAACAGATAAGTTTTACTGGCAGAAAACGACCAGAGGCTATCATGTCTCAGGCATCTAGCGGGAGAGCTCGAGTGGGTTATAATTGAAGTTCATCCAAAAAAATGATGTGCTGAACCGAAAGTGGGGGACTTGCGGCAAGCTGATCAGCACACTGATCAGCTGTTTGCTGGGCGGGCTCATGCAGAAATGAGAAATGGTCGGATTGAATGGGCCAAGCAGTCCTTATCTGCCGTCAAATTCTATGTTTCTATGGTGGCAGCATCAGCGACAGCAGTTTCCTAACAACATCAGGTACAGGTGACCTTAAGACCAAATAGCAGGAGTTAAAAAAAGATCTTTGTTATCTTTTCTGTTTCTTATACAATGATGAGGTCAAGTGGCCTGGGAGCCTGCAAATATTGAACAATGTTATTACATAATTCCATATATGTACTATACTTCTGTTGTAAAGTATATAGGCATCTTGCCATCCAGTTATTCCATCTGATTACTGTAAGCACCAGATTTAGTGTGTTTATGTTCCATTTTTTCCACTGACTGGAAAATGACTATACATTAACTTAATATGAGTAATTTTTTCAAACATGGGTTCCCTCCATTGTTGTGCCAGAAAACTCAAGAAATTCTTAATGTATGAACTTTCAAAAAAAAAGATGCTCTATCTATTGTGTTTATACACTGGGTACAACTACATATCCTATCCTGCAATTGTTTGTGTTTGTGGTTGTTTTTTATATTGATCTTTTCATGGCATGATAGCCAGTGTAAGTCCCACATATGGACTGGTACTCTGTGATTATTCAAAGGCTTACGCAAAGACTGTCTATATGAAATTGGACATTTCTCAAAGGGCTCTGGTACTTCACACAGCCTGGCCAAAAGTTGCCTGTATAACACTTTATGTGACGGTATCGATATGATTTATTGTGCTGGCTCTTTACATTGCTTGAGCCTCGCAAAAGTTTCTCTAAGATAGGTGGGGGTTGTTGCTGAGGCTTTTACTACTCACAAGGAGTTTGTCTCCCATTGGTGAAACCATGTCCTACAGTTTCCAAATAACCATTGTTCCCATCCTCTCTGGGTGTTAACTAACAATAGTTTAAGGTTAGATATAAAAAAAATACTGTTAAAAATCAAGATGGTGTTTACCATGGCAAGGCCTCCCTCCTTGATGGGTAAACAGGTCACATTCCATTTAATGGGGTTGAGGTGACTACCCCACAATGCCTGGAAGAATAGACTAAAAACTGTTGTTTCCAATTGTTTTGGTACAGGGAACACATAGCTTAAATACAAGAAAAAGGGTACTAGGAAGGTCTTAATTAAATAGATCCTTTTCTTTTTCTATATATTTCCCCTGTTCCATTGAGCCACCTTTTGTTTTCCTATTACTAATTTTTCTTCTCAGTTTAGACATTCCATGCCTGGTGGACCAGACTTAATGCACACAATGAATACTGGCTCCTGTGTTAGGCGTATAGGGCCTATACTAGACTCAGGGTTCTGGGGGATCCCTAAAGGGAATCCAACACATTTATATAAATTTAATGAAGCTCCTGATAGGGAGCCAAAGGTATCACACAGAGTTCAGGTATTACATACTGATGCCTTGTCTGCCAGTAACAGGCAGAGATGATCAGCATATGCTAAGGCCTTAAAATTATTTTGCATATCTGGGCTGGATACTGTAAGAATTGACTGATGTTTATTAATCTTTTGCAATAAAAGGTCTATGAAGAAGGTATACAGAAGGGGACTCATTGGGCACCCTTGTCTTACGCCCGCTTAATTGGTATCATTGGGCCGGTCAAACCATTTATGACTGGAACCACCGTGGCTGTTCTATATAGGGACTTAATCCATCCTATCATTGTGTCAGGTATTCCCTGGTGCCATAAAGCTGTCCAGAGGAACTCATGGCTGATGGAGTCAAATGCTTTCTTTTGGTCTAGTGAAATAACACAGTATTTGTGTACCCTTTAGTTATAATTTCTCTCAATAGTATTAAGTGGTCCTAAACTTGCCTCTGTGGGATGGAACATGTTTGTTCAAAAGAGATGGCCGTTTCAGCTATTATCGTTACTCTCTTTGTTAAAATTTTTGTTAGGAGGACTCCTGCCTGATCTATTAACTTTGATAGTGTTTTTTTTTTTCCCATGCTGCGTGAATTCTGGTCAAAGGGGCAGGTTGCCTGCATTTTCCCTTGGGTGCCAAACTTCTGTTGGTAGAAGAGCTGTGTGGCTTTTTGTTTATGAAAAGACAGCATATCTTTTTTTATGAGCTGAATTTGCTGTCCTAGATCTTGCCCAGTCGAGCAGGCTATTGTAAATAATGTTTGTAAGTGATGTCGTTTCTGAAGCTATGTCAGACATGTAGATTAACTTCTCTGCTGACTATATTGTTTAAGAAGCAGTATTAAATCTTTTTTTGTGTCTTCCCACCAATCTATAGGAGTATCATAACAGACCAGGATGGATTTCCTGGCAGTTAAGAATTGTAATAAAAAACCCAGGAGTTCTTTTTCTTGTAATAGGCCTGTATTCAATTTCCAAAGTCCTGGTCCTTTTAAGAAGGAAGGACAGCAGTTTAGGGTGATAGATAATAATTTGTGGTCCATGAATTCTAACGGTAAAACTTGGGCAGATGAAATAGGTAGATTCTGAGACAGAAAAATGTAGTTGATCCTGATTGCCAGGGCCCCTTTCTGGAAGGTCGGTGTATGTTGTTTTTTTAAATTCTAAATATGCACCCTTAGTCTTGCTGTTAGCAAAATCTTTGATAATGCTTGGGAGTCACAAAATATTTTATTGGTTTTGGCTTGTATACTTTTATTTTTAAGGCTCAAGCCACAGTTAAAGTCTCCAGAAAAAAATTAATATATTTGGAGGTGTGTAAATATGGTTGTATAGTGGAAAACAGTTCTATTTGTGAAGTTTTCGTTTGAGGTGCATATAAGTTAATTAATCTAAAGGGTATCTGCTGTATCAAAGCATCCAAATTAAGGGCTCTTCCTGGGGCTATATCGTAGAGTTTAATAACTTAAAGTCTGGCATAGCGATCAAAGTACCTACCCCAGAGCAGGTGTCCGGCCCGATGGACCAAAAGAAGGGGCCCAAAAGCCATTCTCTTTGTGCTTGTTTTATTTCATGTGTGGTGTGTAGTCTTATGTCTTGTAAGAAGATTATCCCCAGGTGCAGGGATGTAAGAAAGGACATTATTGTATGCCTTCTCTGGTTTTGTTTCATGCTATTAACATTAAAAGTATGGCATTTAAAGGTGTCAAATGTCATCTAGTTTAGGGTTTATTAGAATCCAAGGCAAACTATTCGAGGCTTGTTCATCGCTACTCCTCATTTCTTCCTGCCTATGGGTCCTGCCCCTTTAGTTTTAGTCTTATCTTTCTTTTTTTGTGCTCCCCTCCCCTTGGTACCTATCTTTGTGTCTGTAGTCCCTTCTGGGTGAGAGGACGAAATGGAGGAAGAATCTGAAGCTTCATCTGAGTCTGCAGAGGTGTCCTGCAAGATTTCATACTGATTCGATAGGGAGATGGGAGATGTTCGAATTGTTTTCTGGAGGGGGCTGATCTTAGCTTTGTCCTCCCAGACCGCTGACATCCTACCTATACTGGCTCCTTTGGTGGAGGCATTTCTGGTCTAGCAGCTACATTTGATAAGCCATCCTCAAGGGAGATCGAGGCTGGAGGGGGCACTGGGTTAGTAACTGCTGAGGGGGTCTCTTTAAAAGGACCTTGGTTCGGGGTGGCTGAAGTGGAGGGAACCTCTGGAGTGGGGGCTGATTGCCCTGGACTGGGCCTGTTTCTTATTTTGGCCTTCTGGGCCTGAGAGATAATGAAATGCTGGTCAGCACCCTTATCGTTATGTTCCTGGTTATGGGCTGCCCAAGTACAATTTTGAAAAGTATGGCCTAGCTCATCACATAGGTTACATTTACCTTCATTCAAACAATTTGAACTTAAATGTCCTAATTCTCCACACAGATTGTATTTCAGGATATCACATGCATTACTCAAATGACCAGGATCCCCACGCCTGTAACAGGCCTTAGGTTGGCCTGGGTAAAACAATACCCCTCTCTCCCACCCCAAAAAGAAAGAATTAGGCAAGTGTACAACTCCAGTATCCTCAGTTCTTAATAATACTTTTACATTCCATCCCCCAGTCCATATATTCTCAGAGTCCAGCATGGCTTTGGGCTCTCCAATTACTGGGCATCATAGTTTCAACCAGTACATAACATCTGCAATGTCTACCCCCCTCATTGTGAAACAGTATGGTAATCAACTTGTATGCTGGCCTGGTTAGAGGTATCACCAGGAAGGGGTCCATAATGCCATTTTTTTAAAGAATGATATTTTGTCCAAAACCTTTCTAAGCCCCGTGAGGTTTTAAAACTTATATCAAAATTAGTCTCTCTTGAAATGTGGATCAATGCGTATATTTCATGGGCAAAAAACTTCATTGAATCTTTTAACAGATTCCTTGCAATAAAAGTCTATGGGGGGTTCGGGCATGCCTCCCACATAAGACAGCCAAACTGCATTGTGCTTTTTTTAACAGGCATGATTGGAAGCCTGAATAGTGAGAAAAAAAATGTTTCTGGTTATCTAGTTTCTTATTTAGATAGCCCGACCATCTAAAGTTTTAAAACAGCATTAAAGACTTTTCTTTTTAATATGGCATATGCCAATTATTAGTATTGCAGCCATGGGGTTTTTACATGTTTATCTTAGTTTTATTAATAGTTTTAATGAATTTTGTACAAGCTCCTTGGTTTTAAAAGGCGCTTTCTTATAAATAAAGCTGCTGCTGTTGATGATGATTTAGCAGTGCTGCAGCCTGTAATTGAGTATCAGGGTGTATCTTGGCATTCGCACTTGTCGCAGTAGTAGCAGGCCTCAAATGTAATACTGGCTTTTGTGTCAAAACTAGTTCCTCTGGGATAAGCATAGGATCATTAAAATTTTTCTCTGAGTTCTGAGCCACTGAGGCATTTTGCTTGCTAAGTTCTGGAAAATCTTCTGGTACAGGCATGTGAATGGGCTAGCTCCCCGAAACCCAATGATCCGACCCTGCATGTTTTTCCCAGGCTCCTTTCAATGCTTCTTCTACTGACCACTGTTTCCTCCCCAAATCACTCCCAGTATCTTTTGCTACCTTCAACACATTTGAGCTTTGTTGCTTGCTACAGTCGGGCTTAGTGCCAGGGGTATTCATGATTTGTACAGCATTCTGATCCAAGGTATGCGTGGCGATGTCTTTATCCCTTTCTCCAGCTGGCAGCCGCATTTTCAACGGTCTGTTCTGAGCTCTCAGCTGAGTACTGATGACTGCATCAGCTGTGCTGTCAGACCTCAACTGCCTTATCTTCTGCTGCAAAGTCAGTTTTGTAGACAAAAATTTCTGCTCCTCGCTCTCCAGTAATCATTGCAATTTCACTGTGGCTGTAGATTCCTGTACCCCTTCAGCTGTGTTGGCTCGCTCTCTTCTAATGGCTCTGATTCATCTGTACTCTCTACTGTGTCATTCAGATCTTTACATTCAGGTTGTACCTTTTCTTGCACATCCTCATTAGATAGGTGGGCAGGGTTTTTCCATATCTTTTTTGTGTGTCTCTCTCTTCTCCAATGCCTCAGTCTCATTCTTAGTAGTTTCTTCCATCTCTGTATCTATATACATTTCCTTCTCGGTTTCCAGTTCTTCAGCCTCTTGTGAAACCATGGCAGGAGAGGAGGCCTGCTCCCCTACCTTCAACACATCCATCCTCACTGATTCCTCAGCAGAAGTGGCCATCTTGGACTGATGGCCAGAGGTTCCCCTACAGGCAAGTAGGGGAATTTCCCCAGTGCCCTGGCCAAATTTCCCCCATTCAGTAAAAATACCACAAACAGCTTAATCTGGTTCAATTTCAGTTGGTTACGATCTGTATCCACCCCCAGGTCAGCCCTGAAAAAGGGACTTCTAGTCTTAATGGACCTACCCGGTCAATGAAATTCAATAAAAATAAATAAGATAAATGTTCCATGTTTCTATGCTTCTTTGAGCCTTAACTAAAATAACTGATGTGAAATGAAGCATACGGCTGCCACAGCACCAAGGCCATGAAAAACAAACATCAATTAAAATAAAAACTGATTAAAATATACTTAATTGGCATCTGATGGTGAAGTAAAGTGACATGACAAACTAGATAAGAATGCAGTTTGCAAAGAACAAAGTTCTGGACCCCAGCAAGGTGAGCTATGAGATACACTGGAGAGGAAAAAGAAATCAAGGTGGTTGGAGCAAGTGCTGCTTTATACAGAAACATAGAAGTTGACAGCAGAAGCAGACCGCTAGGTCCATCTAGTCTGCCCATTTGTTTTAGACCTGTTTTAACACTCTAGTTGCCCTTTGTAGTCAGGGCTCCCTTGTGTCTATCCCATGCATTCTTGAATCCTCCCACAGTGTTGACCCCCCACAACCTCTTGGGGAAGGCTGTTCCAGGCATTCACCACTCTTTCTGTGAAGAACAACTTCCTACTTTTCCTGGAAAAGTTGGGGTGCCTGGATGATAGACAGCATGGATTTGTCCCAGGAAATCATGTCAGACAAACCTTGTAGAGTTCTATGACTGGGTGACCAGTGCCTTGGACCTGGGTAGATCAGTGGACGTCCTCTTTCTTGACTTCAGCAAGGCGTTTGACTCTGTTCCTCACAGGGGCCTGTTGGATAAGCTGGGAGAAATGGGGGTGTGGAACCAGATGGTCAGACGGATAGGCAATTGGCTCCAGGACCGGACCCAGAGGGCTGTGGTTGGTGGGATAGTCTCATCCCCAAGCAGGGTCATTAGTGGAGTCCCTCTTGGGCCCCTTCTGTTCAACACCTACATCCTCCTTGCAGCCTGAGGTCATGTCCCTGATATGATGTCGATGTTCGCATAGTGCCATCCATTGGTACTGATTTTTCCATCCACAATAGTTGTAGTTCACATGGCAGTCTAGTACATTTGACCTTAAGATCAGCGTGGCTCTGTAAAGGATTATGGCTATAAAAAGACTGATGAAAATTAACAACCAATGTCAAAGTGCTAGAAGCAAAATTACAGAGTCAACTGAAAAGCAAAAGTTTAAACAAAATGCATGTGTTTAAATTACACAAGATCTTCTCTGGTCATCCTGGGGGTGGGGGCACCTGGGGTGCTGTAAGTTCTCCAGCTGGTTGAAGGCGAGTAAGGCTATTAGAACCTTTATGTTATTTATTTAAGCACAACTTAAGTGAGATGCATAATCTCATGTTCAGATGGGTCCTGCTTCTACCCAGTTTTACAGCTGGGTGGACACTGAAGTATAGGGAGGACAAGTAAATTTCTCATGGTTACATAGTAAGCCAGAGGCTGAGCTGGAATTAGTCTATGATCATTATTCATCCTCTGGTTCAGTGCTTTAACAACTAGACCATACTTCCTACATGGCCTGAGAGAAATCAGGCTGATGTATTTCAACAGGTTGAAAATAATCCCTGATTTGTGGGCTATGTAATTGCAGCATTTATTTGTTTAAAAAGTTCTGCCAGGACAGACATGCTGAGCTGGTAACAACTTGTTTCCATGTGGGTCCTGGAATGAAATGACAGCTTGTATATGACAAGACAACCTACATTGGCTGGGCTCACTGAACAGTCTTCTTTATGTACATTAGTACTCTTTGGGAAAACATCTTACAAGGAATTTGTGGCATTTCAAGTGGTATATCATGCTGACTAACTGAATAATAGCAAACACAACAGTCGCCTTCTATACCACTGAGTTTGTAAAGTGTTACTAACATACTAAAATGCAAGCAGAAAAGGCCTAACAGTCTTTTGTGTCTGCTTGTTTGGTCAGACCCCACCCTGGGAGCTGACCTTGCTGCCCCTCTCTCCCTCTCTAGCTTCTCCCTTCCCAGTCCCGGATATTCTCTCTGCACTGGTTTTTGCTTCCAGAACCCTTCCCCTGTACCTGTCCCACCCCCTCTTGAATGCCTCCACCGTCTCTGCCTCCACCAGCCCCCTGGGCAGCGCATTCCATGGCTCCACCACCCTCTCGGTGAAGTAGCACCTCCTCCTTTCTCCCTGAATCTCCCCCAGCTTCCACCCATGCCTCTAGTTGCCCCTCCTTCCTTCCGAGCACCTGACTGCTCCTCCCTATTTACCTCCTTCATGTACCTGAAGACCTCTATCATGTCCCCCCCAGTCCCTTCTCTCTTCCAATGTGTACATATTTAGCCTCTTCCCATAGGTCCTATCCCTCAAGCCCCAAATCATTTTGGTTGCCCTTCTCTGGACCTTCTCCAGGAGTTCAATGTCTCTCTTTAAATGTGGCCTCCAAAACTGTATGCAGCACTCGAGGTGTGGCCTCACCAAGCCGTTATACAGTGGGAGTATCACTTCCCTCCTTCTGGAGGTGATCCCCCTAGAGATGCATCCATGCATCCTGTTGGCCTTTGCCGCTGCCCTCCTATAAGTCTCCGAGTTGTTCATTTTGACATCCACCACCACCCCCAGGTCCCTCTCAGCCATAGAGACTTATAGCATCCCCACCCCCCCAGGGTGTACCCTTGGCTCGGGTTTCTGGCTCCCAGGTGCAGTACCTTGCATTTCCCTGCAATGACCCTCAGCTTCCACTTTCTAGACCACCTTTCCAGAGCCTCCAGGTCCCCCTGTAGGACCACCCTCCCCTCCTCCCCATCCACCACTGCTCCCAGTTTTGAGTCATCCACAAAGAGACTCATCTCTCTCCTGATAACCCTTCCTTATGTTAGAGATGTAGGTGTTGAACAGAAGGGGCCCAAGAGGGACTCCACTAATGACCCTCCTTGGGGATGAGACTATCCCACCAACCACAGCCCTCTGGGTCCGGTCCTGGAGCCAATAGCCTATCCGTCTGACCATCTGGTTCCACACCCCCATTTCTCCCAGCTTATCCAACAGGCCCCTGTGAGGAACAGAGTCAAACGCCTTGCTGAAGTCAAGAAAGAGGACGTCCACTGATCTACCCAGGTCCAAGGCACTGGTCACCCAGTCATAGAACTCTACAAGGTTTGTCTGACATGATTTCCCGGGACAAATCCATGCTGTCTATCATCCAGGCACCCCAACTTTTCCAGGTCCCCCAGTCTCTCCTTGACAATGTCCTCCATCACCTTGCCCACCACCAATGTCAGGCTGACAAGCCTGTAGTTCCCTGCCACCTCCCTTGATCCCCCCTTGTGGACAGGCACTATATGCGCCATCTTGCAGTCCTGGGGCACCCACCCTGTCCTCAGAGAGATGCTGAAGAGCTCCACCAGGTGTTTCGCCAGGACATCCGCCAGTTTCTTCAGCACTCTGGGATGTAATTTATCTGGCCCTGGTGCTTTCTCCATCTTAAGGGACCTGAGGGCTTCCCTCACTCTCTCTGCCATGATTTCAACCTCTGCTACCTCGTCCCCCTGCTTTGCCTTCCCCCCACCTGCCAGTGATGCCCCCCCAGACCCACCAATCAGTAAGGGTCCCCCCCTCCTCAGTTTCACCGTCTCCTCCAATGTATTATGCAGCCCCCACATTTTCATTGGTGAGAACTGAGGCGAAGTACTCATTTAGTACCTCAGCCTAATCCCCCAGGTCTTGTGCCCATCCTTCCCCTGTTTTAATCCTGCTAATCTGCCCCTTCACCCTTCATTTTTCCCCAAAGGTATCTAAAGAACCCCTTGTTCCCGCTCCTAATTTCCCTGGCCAGGTTCTGTTCCTTACTTGCCTTAGCTGCCCTCACCACCCTAGTGGCCCTTCTGGCCATCAGCTTGTACTCCCCTCGGTCCCTTTCACTCCTTGAGTACTTGAATTGCCTATAGGCTGCCTTCTTTCCCCTCACCACCTCCTGAACCTCCCTGGTCCACCAGCAGGGATTTTGGGCTGGTAGCATCCTGCACCCCCCCTCCTGAAGATTTCCCACCTACTGTCAGCGTCCATGTCTGGCCCAATCCCATCCAAATGCTCCTTAAGGATCCTTCCCATTTCCTTGAAATCCACCCCCCTGAAGTCAGTTACATCCGTCTTTGTGCGGCCTTCTACCCCTCCTAGGTTCAGGCAGAACCAGACTGTGGCATGGTCGCTCCCCACCAATGGGTCCCTTACCTCCAGGCCCCCAATCTGGTCACTGTCTGCCAGGACTACATCCAGTATCTGCTACTCCCTGGTTGGTTCCCCATATTAACTCTTTCATCTATGTTAATATTTTCCTTTTCTACATGATTAGATTATACACTAAACCCACAACAATGGTTTTACAAATCTGTTTATGACATATGCACCGTAATCTGTATTTTTTGCATATCTGGGTTGTGTGATACCTACAGCATAATGTAGGTCTGACTTGCAGCTGCCATCTTACACTTCCTTATAAATGAGATACTAAGATACACTTATTTAAGGTAAATGTAAAAGTGTAATTGATGTCATTGTTTCAAATTGTTTGATTACTGCATATGTTTTGTTTTCTGAAACTACAGTGTAATTGATGTCATTGTTTTAAATTGTTTGATTACTGCATATGTTTTGTTTTCTGAAACTACAGTATTGTCTTTATGATACCGTTACTCACTGTCCCCTGGAGCCATTCGTAAATAAAGCATTGTGCCTAATGTGGTTTCCTCCTTGAGGACAAAACTATAAATAAGTAAATAAACATGGAATGAAATAAAGACATACAGTGAAGCCAGCCAAGATGCAAGTGGTACCTTGCAGCATTACTGCAGAGTGTTGCAGTATGGTGAAGGGAACAGTGCACTGTCGGAATAAAATGCCAGTTATAAGTGGGCAGAAAGTCAAGTTCCATGTTTTGTTTCCAGTAAACACCAAAAACCAGCATCCCCATTACTTCTTCATCTTAGTAAGTCAGTCAGTCAGTCAGTCAGTAAGTCAGTCAGTTAAAATGTGATGACTGGAATAGGCACAGTAGGCTAGAAATCATTTCCAGGTGTGACCCAGGGAAGGGGAACAACTCGAAAGGAAAATACAAAACGCGTAAGTACAATACTACATAGCAACATAATGTATGCATAATTGCATTGTGAAAACCACAATATAGGGTACATGGTAGTTATGAAGTTTTGAATCTATCTGAAAAAGTTGGTAGTTCAAATGGAGTACATCTCAAGGGGTTCTGTCATAGGAGATATGAACTAAATATGCATGTCCCTCTTGTATGAATGCTGTCATCCTATTTGGTATGACAACTTGCTTATAGTGAATATAACTTGTTTATGTTCACTGTAAGTATGTCAATGCAATATTATTTTCTTTGTAAGCTGCTACAAGGTACATCAGAAGATAAGAGATTTAAGCAATAATGACTGAATAGCTGGTCATTTCATGGAGATTAATGACCGGTCGGGGGTATGGGTGCCAACCCCCACCAGCCGGTTGCTAATCCCCAGGAAATGAACAACTGTGAGTTCATTATTCTGATTATAAGTCTAATTGCACTAATGAACTTTTCTGCAGGTTTTTTATTTACTTTTCTTCTGCCGAGGCAGTGCATGCTCATTCAGTTTGTGGTGACAGTTGTGTGTGGTAATTTGATGCTGAGAGCAATGTATTTGAGTGGAGGTTTACCCCCAGAACATGTTGAAATGTGGCTTGCTAAAGGATAGCTACTATAGAGGGTTTGTGTCTGTTGAAGTACAGTGCCAGCAATGGCAAAAAACACCTTTGTTTTGCCGCCTTAGCTGTCAGCGTAGAATGTTCGATCAGCTGTGCGGCTGCCATGCCGGGCACTTCTAAGGGATTTCAGATTGGCATGGCAGCCAATCACTGAGCTAGTTCAGCTCATGAATAATTAATTAGACATAATTATAGGATATCAGTGGTCAATTAAGGGCATTCCCTGGTGTTTACACAACCCTTGCCAAATTTATTATTTTGCCCCAGTGTATACTGACAGCCAAAATATTTAAAGCAGCTGTATTTGTTAGTCCACAAAACATTTAATAATATAGGGTCTAGGCACTAAAGTTTTGATAGCCTATGTGCTACATAGCCATGGCATGTAGGCAACCCTAAGTTGGAATGCCATGAACAAGAGATCCGGTGGAGCCCCTGGTGGCATTCACAAAAGGGGCATTGCCCCTTGTGCACTCGATCCACAGTCAATAATGCAGCTACATGCGTGACTGATCCAGGGGCATACCCACACTTCACATCATTCACGAAAGCATGAAGTGCTGGGTGGGGGGGGGGCACAGGATATGCAGGCAGGGACCCTGCCATTACTTTTCCATGCTCCCTAGAGAAACCCTGCAGGCTGTAGGAAAACAACACCCCTCCCCTACCCTACAGTGCTGTCCTAGTCCTCTGGTTAGAAAAAAAGTGTTGGGGGCAGTCATTTGAGTAGTTGCCTGACTTTTTAAAATTGAGTCTTCTGCACTGTCACAGAATCCCCTCCTTGTACAGAGCAGGCACTCCACTTTGGAACCCAAGACAGCATCTTAATGGATGCCCACCTGTGTCTCTTAATCTGACGCCTGTGCAGCTGTGTGTCAGGGGGGGCAGGCCCACAGACAGACACCTTGCAGAGTCATGTGGGCATGCATAATGTGCACTGTGTGCCTGCCCGTAGGTGCACAGCTACGAGGGCCAGGTACGTGTGAATTATGAATACCCAGCCCCTCAATAGTGCATAGCCTCCATAGTTTTTATGCTGGCTTGCGCGCATGCACAAGCAACATCTTGTTGTAGTAGCACTTTCAGAGGTGTGTCAGTGTTGTGGCAAATGCAGGGGATGCTTTAGTCAGTGCGTCCCTCTGCTGCCAACCAGTGAGCATTCTGCCAATGACAGCAGTTTCAGAGAGAGCCATGAAGTTGAAAGAAATCTGCCTCTGCAATCAGAGGCAGGCTTGTCATTGCAGCGGCAGATGATACACCCCCATTGCGTGCCTTTCCTGGTGAAACATTTCAATAAATATGGCGGCTCCTGCTGTCCGTTACACAATCCTCACAAAGTAGACATCAGGGTGCCCTATCCCCATGTCAACATGTTCCCCCCCCCACATTATGTGGCACACCGTAACATGGCGGCCCTGCTGCCTGCCAGACACTCTCGAAAAGTCAACATCGGGGTGCCCAACCTCATGTCAGCATCCCCTCTTAGTATGTCTTTCCCTGCTAAGCAGTTTCTTTCCTTTCCAACACCGGGATGTCCACTCCCGGTGTTGGATGTGCCCCCCCAACCTGTATATACAGCTTGCTGACATCAGGGTGCCCAATCCATGTGTCAGTATCCCCGCGAAATGTGGCACACTGGAAGTCCACCCCAGTGTGCCTATTTTTGTGTGTGTGTGTGTAAAACCTGTATAAATAAAGAACACCTTCCCCCTCGGTCTTTTTTTTCCTCCTGCAAACAAGAAAAAGTTCCATCATTGTCTCCTCATCCCTCCCTGTCCCCACCCTCCCTCTGCACACCCACTCTCCCTGCACCCCTCCCCACCCATACTTACCCTCTGGAGGTCGGGAGCCACGATCAGCTCTGAAATGGGACACGTCTGCACTCTTTAAAGCTGAACTGCAAACTGAAAAAATTACAGTAAGCTTTATAATGGGGATTTCAACTTAGGTTGATATCTCAGCATTTTTAGGAATTTTGGCCTCAAATTTTCAACATGGGGTTCTTGGGACCCCAACTTGTGAACATATCACTGTCATTTTCTCGGTCCTGAAAGGTGATTTCACGGTCGCTGCATGGAATCACCTTTCAGGACCAGTTAAGGAAACGACAGTGCCACTGTTCATGAGGGGAGGTTCCAAAAAGCTCATGTTGCAAATTTGGTGAAAAATTTCAAAAAAATGACTGCGTTATCAGTGTGCATTACACAGTTTCTATGCACGCTCGTAACTTCACCAATTTTTTATATTTTCTCTCCAGATTTTCAACATTGCCATTTTTTCTCACCTCCTTATGAACAGTTTAGCTGTCATTTTTCACGTCCTTCCTGAAATATGTTTTCACACCTGTGGTGCAGAATGGCACGGCTGCAGTGTAAAATCAACTTCCGGGACAGATTAACAAAATCACAATGCAACTGTTCATGAGGAGAGCTTCAAAAATTGCCACGTTGAAAATCTGGTAAAAAAATTCCGAAAAATGATTGTGTTACAGGCATACATTGCGCAGTTTCTACGCATGTTCGTAACTTCACCGATTTTTCATATTTTCACTCCAGATTTTCAGCATTGCCATTTTTTCACACCACCTCATGAACAGTATAGCTGTCATTTTTCACATCCTGTCAGAAATATGTTTTCATACCTTTGGCACCAAATGGCACAGTCGCTATGCAAAACATCTTTTCAGTACTGAGTAACAAAATGATAGTGCCACTGTTCATGAGGTGGGGTCACAAAAAGCCCATTTTGAAAATTTGGAGCAAAAATACCAACAAACAGCTAGGGCATTAGGGCTTCCAACAATAACGCCCTACTCTGTAGAGACTGACAGACGTCGGCGTGTGACTTGGGATTTACGGTCGTAATGCTCACACCATTCCATCCCACCATGCAGCCAGTGACGGGCATCAAGGTGTGCCTTGGGGTCTTCAGCCCCAGTGTTCACCCCATTCTCCGATACTGCACCCATCTCAGCATATTTCCTTATGGAATGGGGTGAGTATAAGGCCCAAAGACTCCAAGGCACACCACAACACCTGTCAGTGTCTGCAGGGTAGGCTGAGGTAAAATGGAGTGAGTGTTATGACCGCCGACCCAACCCCATACCCCCAATACCTGTCAGTCTCTGCAGAGTGGGAGTGGGGTTGGTGTCAGTTCAATACTTCACTGTCATTTCTATTATGCATCTCTCCAACTCCTGCACTACCAATGCCAATACCAGGAAGCCAACATTTGGGATTGACAAATGCTTGTTTATTTAGCCATAACATAGTCTGCCATCCTTATATTCATCATCAGCATATTTTAATTCCCACAGATACTTTTAACAAGCTTTTTTTTACTAGAAACAAAAGAAACTTATGTACCTACCATAATTCTTGATCTTCTCTTGTATCTTCACCATTCATTACTGCTGGGTGTAAGCCAGAGGCGTGTACCCACCATGGGAGCTTTTTTTTTTTGGGGTATTTTTGTAGGGAGGAGTCGGCACCTATGGTGCTGCACACTCAGCTGACGCACTGTGTGAAGCATGTGGGTTGGCCATTAGGCTCTGTAGACGCTTCCTCCATCCCAGTTCTTTGATAGCCGGAGAGGCAGAATAACAGGTTCCAGAGAAAGAGGGTGAGGCAAGAGAGCTGAAGGATAAAAAAAGGAAAGAATGTACACTGAAAAAGGTATAAGCTGAATAGAGGACAGAAAAAGAGAATCCTACCCTAAGTGGCCATAGGGCCCTACTCCTTGGGCAGTTTTGGAAAAAGGAGAAGGCAAAGGATAGAAGGAAAAGATAGAAGAGAAGGAGGTAAGGGTAAAGGGGGGAGGAGAGGGCTGTCTGTCACAGTAACTTGGAAGACCACTGGCTTGAGTGTTTTGAATCCCTGCAGGATTTGAAGACAGGGGAGCAAGGACCCCGCCAAATAAGAGGTTATCAAACCAAGGTCCAAAGGGGATTAATGGTCTTGCTAGACTTGGCGAAGGCAGACCCTTTCTCACCTCCTTTATCCAAAACGTTACTAAACCTTACAGCCTAGGTCTCGCAGATTGTCCCGGGGGGGGGGGGAGCAGTCCTGCTCAGAAGAGGAGTGAGTCCTGACTTAGGCATAGGGAAAGAAATCTGAAGCAGTTTTCCCATGGACGTACTAGTGTACTCCCCTCTTCAGAAGAAGAGGACCACAGGAGAGGGAGGAAACTCCCACAGACTCTCTTAGGACTGCAATAGAGCAATGACAGCTAGGGGGTGACATAAGCCAGAGGATTATTCAAGTCCCAAGCGGGGTACACCCTAGTAATTGTAAAGAGAATCAGAGGGAGTTCCCTCAGGGGGTTCAGGGCGAAGACCCTACTCGCCATTCTCCAGGGTGAATGCTCTATGACTTTAGAGAAGGAACAAAGAGTTCTGAGGTACCAGAGGGACTCAGCCTCCAATTGGCCTCAAGGAGGTGGAGGGTGAGCAGGGTGGAGGTGATGCCCAAGAATTGAGGCCCATGAGGGGATGGTGGATGGGAATCAGTAATGAAGGGTGAAGATACAAGAGAAGATCAAGAACTACAGTAGGTACATAATTTTCATATCTTCCCCTTCTCAGTCTTCACCATTTATTACTGCAGGATGAGTACCAAGCCACCCAGAGGGGACCTGGCACAGCCCGGAGGGAGCAGATCCTTCAGCCTCCTGCTGGAGAGATGTAGGAGGGGGAGACCCTAGCTGTACTAGACCGAACGAGGTCTAAGGCTATTCAGGATAAGGAGGTGTCCCTCATGGCCAGGGGGAACAGAGGACACCCCTGAAGAATCCTCCTTGCCCTGCGGGAAAAAAGGCGGGTCCCCTGGAAAGCAGAGGAGATCACCCTACGCTGGGCAATGGGTGACAATTTGGATACATGAAGCCACGCCGTCCACCTAATTCAGATCACTGTCCCTGCCAGCCTGGAAGCCACCTCAATGGCATTGTAAGATGCCCTTACTCAGTGCATTGTAAGCTCCAGACACTGAGCAGAGAGGGCAATGGCCTGTCTAGATTGCTCTGTATCATGCAAAGATGCTAGCACCTGAGCTAACATCGACCACAAATGCCTGTTATAGGCAGCGTGTTGTGCCTGATGTGAACCTATGCACATCAACACATGAGCCAAAGAGAAAACCCTTCATTCCCACTGGTCGAATTCTGCGGAATGCTGATCTGGGGGTTGGTTGTGCGCCAGGCGCTGAGGCCCGGAGAGAGTGTCTTCGGGATGTCATGCCCAAAGAAGGGTGAGGTAGGGAACCTAAAGACTCCCGTGGGGCACAATACTGTTTCCTGCAATCTGCTGGGGCTGGAGAAGGGACAGCTGGAGACTGCCAGGTGTGGATAGATGCCTCCTGGAAGGGGATGGGCCAGGAGGGCACCACTAGGTGGTGAGCACTAAATTCACTAAGGAATGAACGCATCTCCCACTCAGTACTGGTCCTCAGAACATGGGAGATGTGAAGCTCCTGCACCAGCCTCGAAAGTAATTGCTGATATTCAGTGAAATTAGCATCGGAGGACAGGTGGACAGAGTGTTCCTCTCCCTCAGAAGAGGGAGAAGTGGAGGAGGAGGAGCTCAAATATCCAGAGGACTCCTGCAGCAGGGAGGACAGGCGGAAGACTCATTCCTCCATGGCCCTAAAGTAGGTAGGAAAGGCTGCCGCAGTGGCTCTGAACATCTCCCAGGTTAAGGGCCCCATAGGACCCACATGGTCTGGGAGAGGAGGAGGCGGTGTCTGCAGAGGGATGGGCGATGGGCACTGAGATCCAGTGGCTGATCCCACCATATGAGGGGGCCCTGAGACCATACTGGGTTGTGAAGGTTGATTCTGAGAAGGCAAACTCCAGAAGAGCCCTGAAGGGGAGTCTCCCCTGTGATGCACCTGGGGTTGCATGTGTCCAGAAGGGTAACCCTCTGTGCTGCCAACCAAAGGTGCCTCTGAAACCTTAAGGGGAAAGGCAGGGCTCAGCACTGTGACTCCTCCCCACCCCCCACAGGGTGGTGGAAGGGGGCCATTACACCTCGCCCCAACCTCTCAACCCCTCAGACTCAGAGGCAGCCCTCTTCCTCGGTCCCAGTGAGGTGGGTTCCCCCAAACCCACAGGCCCCCTGAAGGAGGCTGCAGGAGTGAGGGCCCCCCTGGGAGGACCGCAGCAGCACCAGAGATGACAGCTGCCTGGATCTCCTCAGAAGAGGGCACCCCACCCCTAACCCATTGCCCTAAGGGATCTGTGGCCACCCCAGCCAAAGGATCCTCCCTGGCAACAGGCTCTGGGGACTCAGGGATAGGGCCGCTGGGCCACCTGGCACTGTGTCCCACAGGGCTCTCTGACTCCAAAGAGTCAGGCTGCCAGTCCAGATCCATCTCAGAGTCATCCCCTTCTGAAGAGGAGGCAGCCAGGTGGAACTCCAGGCTAGTGACCCTGGGAGAGCCCCTGGCAGCTGCACCACAAAAGGTGCCACTATGGGACACGGTGCTGCCCGTGGCACCATCCCAATCACCAGCACCACAAACAGCACCTGGATTCAGCTTGGTGCCACACTGTAGCACCAAGGGTCTGCCAGTGCCAGGGCCAGCCACCATGGCCTATGACACTGGGGGAGCCTGCACCTCCGAAAAGGTGACTGTCAGGGTGTTGTCAGCAATGTGACTCTGGAGGGAACCACGTTGCTCCTCTGGCAGCACAGGAAAAGCCTCCTCCTCGGTAAGACTAGAACTGGAGTAGGCCTCCTTGTTGGGCCATATAGACGAGGGAGGGGTCCTGGAGAAAGGGTCAAGTGTTCTGGCCTTGGAAACCCACAAATGATGCTGCCCTCCGAAAGTCGGCAGGGCCCTGCCCTTCAAATGCATGGATTTCTAGAATGCGGTGGTCCATGGAGAAACAGGCATTGTAATGATCCATATCGTGACTGAGTCCCAGGCACCGCAAGCAAACATCATGCCGATCCGTAACAGAAAAATGCTGGCCACAGGAGCACTGACGCTTGGGGGCACAGCCCGCTTTTGATTTTCTCTTTGCCCCAGAACTGGACATGATGAGAAATAAACACTGAAAAACTAGCAAAAGATCCTGGGGCCGTCGATAAAAGAACGGTCTTACTGGAGTCTTCAACGGCATCGGGATGAACTTGAACTGGAATGGAGAAGAAAGTGGAGTCAAAGATGAAGGCTTAATGGTGCAGCAACTGTTCTGAACTCGTGCAGCAGGTGTGACCTCGATGGCAGGAGAAACAGAACTGGGATGGAGGAGGAGGAGTCTATGGCACCTAATGGCCACCCCGCAAGCTTCACACAGTGCATCAGCCATGTGGGTGGTGCCACAGGTGCCGACTCCTCCCTCCCACCCCAAAAAAAAGCTCCCATGGTGGGTGCGCACCTCTGGCTTACACCCAGCAATAATGAGTGGCGAAGATTAACAAGGGGAAGATCAAAAACTGACTGTTCCATTATAACTTCAGCCAGTGACTTGAATTTGAGCGACTTTATTTATACATTGCAATCCAGAACCCTAAAGAAGCTGGTTTATTTAAACAAACTGCACAAAAACTCTAAGCAAGATTTTTAAACAAGCTCCACGTCAAAGCCCATGACCCAAGCACCAAGCCACAATGTTTTAAAGTCACCATGTCTTCTTCTGAGTGGACAGCCTCATACAGAATCTGAGGTCCCTCAGCTATCTGGATATAGCTTTTATTACACATTTTGTTATAAATGACTCAAGTCAATAATTATGGTGCCTTTCACAGTTTTTAGAAATCTATTCAGCTGTAGTTACACCACTATTTCTATTTCTAGCGTCATTTCGGGTGAGAGATTAAAAACATTAGTGTACAACCAAACTAAAGTTCAAACGAAATGCAATGACAAGATAAAATAGGATAAAAACAGTACTGTATAATACCACAATTGGATAAAAAGTAATTAACAATGGTACCAAAGAAAATGAAACAGGATAAAACAGTTAAATTATAGTAAATACAGTTATAATGTAGCAGGAAAATTAAATGATGCTACAGAAATCCTCGAGGTTGACTCAACAAGCTAGGGAAGGCCCAACAAGGCATGGGAAATGGGAGCTGACACACCATTTGTGGTCACTTTGGTATTGAAAATTTGATTAGTGTAAAATACTAATGGGCCAGTTTCCCTTTACTTATGTAGCTGCAAAATTATGAAATTCTATCCCTGAACAACTGAGACTTCCGGTACAGCTGGGTATGTTAAAGTAAATTATAATTCAATGTTTGGTGAATAAAGAATGATGGTTGTGTATACTTAACTTTGGCCTTTCTCAGTTCACATCCTCAGTACAGGACCTGGGCAGTGATAGGGAATGAAAGGCCCAGCACTAAGAGTGAGAAGAGTGCCAGAGGAGGAGACGGCAGGGAGGATGGTAAAAACTCAAAATGCTCAGAGCATAGATTGTGGGGGAGGCTGGCTTATATTGGAGTAGTGGGAGGAGTTTATTCTCCCACACTGAATCATGGGCAAAGCCCTCCCATTCAATGTTTGGTGAATAGTGCATGGTGCTTGTGTATACTTCACTTTGGCCTTTCTCAGCTCCCACCCTCAGTATAGGAGCAAGGCAGCAATAGGGAATGAAGGGCCCAAAAAGAAAGAGATTACCTCCTCCAACTCATGGACAGTGTGATCAGTAGCACACAGGAGAGGAAAAACCCCTGTGGAGGAATCATCTGAGAATCCATGGCTACTGAACTGCCCACCCTCTGAGCATACTAAGAGGAGATGATTGTAAATGCTTAACTACTCATTTAAGATGACTGATTCTGGCATGAAGGTCCAACTTCCAAGACTCTTGATAACAGAGCAGGAATGACGTTATGGATGCTGATGGTGCTGATGCAATATGGACAATTGTCCTTATTGGTATGAGAATTGAGTCCAAGCCATAATACGAGTTTTCAGGTGCATTTGCTGTATGGTTGATGAAGTTGGAAAGGTTGAAGAAGACTTGAAACAAAATAGCATTAGTTGGTCGAAACTTCTAGGCACCAATTATGATGAATTGGGAAGTAATTTGAATTCCTGTGAGAAGAAAGTTGGTATATGAAGTGGAAGTAGTTTGATATCTTGAATGCTCTCTGTGTGGACTTTTGCAGGTGTGGATGATGCTAACAAATCTTTTGAGATGAGAAGGTTGTGCAATCAGCAAATGAGACTGGAATGATCGATGTATGCAGCATGTCCGATGAATTCCAGAACAGAGTCCATTTATATAGAGATATTTAGTAACTTACGGTTGTAGTAAAATGAATTCTAAACAAGCATGAGATAACTTGAGAACAGATGGATTTGATGAAGAGCATAGGATTCTGGACGAAATACTGTAGCTGTAAACATGCATGATGATTTCGAGGCAGCATTATGGATGTGAGGACATGATTGATGAGTTGATTGGAAGGCACAAAAAGGGAATACTTCTTTGAAGTGAACTATGAGTTGCTTGGGTAGTGAGCACTGGGCAGACCAGAATATTTTAGGCTTGCTGATGATTGAAGCTAAATCACGAGAACATCTGTGAATCCAGAGAAGTACCGATAGAATCCTGGAATAATAGCACAAATCACCAATTCATTCATATAGCTAGGAGAATTCAGGCATTTCAGAGTGGATGTGCTGTAGGGATAACCATGTCTGATGGGGTAGGAATATGACTTGCCTTTACTGCTGTCCCACAGATAGTTAATTGTTTGATTGATTAAGATGGTTGGCTGAATAATGGATGGTGAGACAGTGAGACATCAGGCATGTTTAAAGGAAAGAATTAAGTAACTGTTGGGGAGCTGCTTAGTAGGTAGGAGTATGCTTAGTGCTCAGTAGATGAATGAAACAGTTTTTCAGTTAGGGTAACTCAGTTCAGTTTGATGTAAACACGTTAATATGGTGGCAGCGATTGAGGAGAAGGACTGATGATATTGATAGAGACGCTTTCTCCATATCAATGCCTGGATGCCAGTAAAAATGAGTCTGGCTCCTCACTTTCAGATAAAGGTAGAATGAATAGAATGAAGCACATCACAACATCAGCAGAAAGTGAGGGCATATTCCAGGTTTTATATACAGCTAGGATCTTTCGACTTCTATGAGACAGAACATCTTCTGCAAGATGTTAATCTGTAATTGATGGTATAGGACAAGCTGAGAAGAGACATTAGATTTACACTTGTCTATCTAAGATATTCTTGCTGAGGATCTGAATAAGAAGAGGAGACAGGAAGTACACACTCCTAAGTCTCTGGGGTGAAGAACGGTCAGCATTCCTAATTAATGTTCAAAACTTACGTTTTCTAAATCCAAAAGGCATAAAATACAGCAGCAGCAGGAAAAGGTATTGGTAAAAATCGTTTATGTCCATATGCAGTTCCAACATGCCATACTTAGCAATTTTTAACTCCATTAAACAGAACGCCAGCTTCACAAAATCTGTTTACGTTTCAGCATCATAACCAACGCCTTCATTTGAACACCTGATTAAGAACTTGGAGAGGCTGAGGAGAAACTGGAAGTTGAAATCTGGCAGCTGTGAAATAGATAAAGCATCTGATCATGTAGTACTCAGAGAACCATCCTCCTTTGATATGGCTGGTGAATGGTAGGATAGCAGATATTGTGAAGTCAGAGCAAGAGAAGGCTGCGAGGAAGGCAAGCTGTGAGAAACTATATGTTAGCATCTCTTATATGGATGTGGCGAGCCTGAGCTATAACTTTCAGATTTCAGAGGAGCACCAGGAACTGACTGGGAAGTGAACAGGCTAGGAGCAGAATTGTTGGACAGCAGAGGTGCAGCAGCTGTAAATCAAAGGATTTTTAATTCTGGCTGAACTGAAGGTGAAATTTAGACATAAGGTATGACACTGTTGAACCTTTTGGAGTATAATTCCATGACCTTAGTGAGATGAATGCATGCTTAAAGAAGTCCAAGGGAGCCCAGAGAACCTTCT
Source organism: Neoceratodus forsteri (assembly GCA_016271365.2). NCBI lineage: Eukaryota > Metazoa > Chordata > Ceratodontiformes > Ceratodontidae > Neoceratodus > Neoceratodus forsteri. The sequence continues at coordinate 834,661,878 of CM028130.1, read as the reverse complement.
TCAGAAGATGGAGCTGTAGTATTGATGAAAGTGGAGGAGGTTGGTTACAGATGGATGCGAATCTGAGGAAGCACAGGGGAGCCCAAGGGGTCTTCTTTGGAATCCGACAATGTAGAATGATAGGAGAGGAAAAAGCAAGTGCCAAGAGACGCTTTGTATTATGTTTTAGAGGATGAACTCTGAGTGGAGGAATAAAATGGTGATCTCTGTAGGACTGAAGCATGTCTGAAGAGTCCAAGGGGAACCCTGAGGACCTTCTTTGGTATCTGACGATGAAAACAAACAGAAGCAGAGATGCCATAGAGCCACTAGGACTTCACAGTGCACTTCAGATGAGTGAACGTCAAGCTGAGGAAATGAAGTCTGACAGAAACTGTAGAATAGGGAACAGCATCCTCTGGCACAATTCATGGCAAGTATTAATGCTGGCAGATTCGGAAGCGAATATTGAGTATTGGATACTGTAGGCTGTATATGTTTAGCTTTGCAGGTTACAGGATCACTTCTGGCAGGTGAAATACAGCCTTGAACCTCATAGTCGGACGAAATTGTGGGTAAAATGTTGCTGAATACTTGAAGTTGGAGAATCTCACTCTGGTGGACGAATCGAGCCCCGAGCAAGATGATATGTCATGGATGGAGGTTTTATGTGATGTGGGTGATCGCAAAAGGGTGACCCGCAGAAGAGAGATGTCAGGGCGGTGAAAACAATTTTGCCACCCTGGCAACCCCAGTGCATGGAAAAACAGAGCCGGGGACTAAACATACTTGCTTTCAGCCCCCCCACGTGGGGTTTACCCACACACCCCTACTTAAGGATTCTCAACTCCAGGGGGTGCTATGTCAGGAGGTGCTAAAAGTAAAAAATAAGATTTTTGGGCCAAGTGCAAGAAAAGCACAGTAGTGCCTAGACCCAGACCCAGACCTAGACCCGAACCGAACCCCAGCACCGCAAGCAGAGGACAATCCTCAATGCTACGGTGCAGCTTGGCAGCCGACCGCAGTGCCACCCTCTATGTCCCTCCGCCTCTCCCAGGCCACGCCACCGTACTTGCCTCGCACGCAGTACACGTAGCAACATCCTGTCACTAGGGTCGCCCACCCCACCACATCCAGTCACGCTGTCTGCCCCCTCACCTTTCAGGCTTTCACCCATATCACGTCGCCATTTTGGACGGTGCCGTGATTCAGGTGCCCACCTCACATGCTACCATGGATGGATGATGATGGAGAATCATAGATCTGGCAAACAAGACTGAGTTGTTATGAGCTTACTATAATGCAAATGGATTGACAGTTGCTGACTCCTGCCTCTGGTGGATGAAGTGGAAGAAGTAGTAGAGACTTTGAGGAGTATGGAGTCGAAGCTCTTTGCAAGCCAGATGTGTGTCTGAAGAAGTCCAAGGGGAACCCTGAGGACCTTCCTCGAACATTTGAAGATGAAGAATCCATAAGGGTGGCAGAGGCTTCATGGAGTATGGAAGTGAAGGTTTTGCAAGATGAATGTATGTCTGAAGTAGTCCAAGGAGAACCCTGAGGACCTTTGTCAGAATCGGAAGATGTAGAACCCATAAGGGTGGTGGAGGCTTCATGGAATATGGAACTGAAGGTTTTGCAAGCAGATACATGCCTGAAGAAGTCCAAGGAGGATCCTAAGGACCTACTTCATGATCTGAAGATAAAGAATAAGAGAATGGATGTGAAGGTCTTTTGCCAGACTACTGCGTGTCTGAAGCATTCTGAGGGGAACAATTAGGACTGTTAAGGAATCTAAGGAAATCAAGCTTGTAGAACAGGGGCAATATACTCCATAACAAGTTGGTGGGGAATCATTGCAACAGGCAATGCCTAGGAGAATGAACCCCAGGCAGCTAGGGCCAGTTACTGAAAACTGTTGTGAATGAAAAGAACGAAACTACTCCAGTGGGCTGCATTTGCATTGGCATGAAGGTAACAAGGTGAAAGAGTCTAACATGTTTCAATATAAGAAAAATAGCAGCACAAGAGGACACAGCAGAAGATTAGAGGGACTCTGATTAAGGGGTAATGTGAGGAAGTTCTTTTTCACAGAAAGGGTGGTGGATACATGGAATGCCCTACCTCAGGAAGTGGTGGATGGTGGATATGAATACAGTGCAGGGCTTCAAACATACATGGGATAGGCACAAGGGAGCAATACAGATGAGTATGAATAGATAGGCCATTGACAAAGTGAAGGCCGATGGCACATTCATAAGGTAGAAAAAGAAATGGGCAGACTGGATGGGCCTTGCAGTCTTTATTTGCTGTCAATTTCTATGTTTCTATGTTGCAAAATCACACTTCCAGTAGATGATGTACAGCCTTACTACTCGTATCTGTAGAAGAACTGTTGGAATGAGCAGGGAGAAGTAGATCTGGTACATTGCTGATAGATTGAAGGATGCAGATTCCCATCTCTGGAGGCCAAGATCAAAGTGTACATGCACTTGTAGACTTACAGAAATATGAGTTAGGCAGCAGGGTCCAGTAGTGCTGGTGGTGAGAGCTGTTGTAGAATAAAGAGGCAGCAGAGTGGCTGCTTTAGAGGTTGCAATAGAGGCAGAGGGGTAGTAATGGAGGCATAAAGGTAGTAAGAAAGCTGATAGCAGAAAGGGAGGAAGGATGTTTACTGGATTTACTGGATACACTGGACAAAAGAAGGCCTTATCGGCCCATCGAGATTGTCCCCCACAAAAAGTAGGCAATTAACTTCATGTGTTTGTCAACCATACATCTAGATTTTTTTTAAAAATGTCAGAAGTTTTAGAAGTGATCAAATATTCAGGAAGTCGATTCCAGATTTGCAGTGCCCTGACACTGAAAAAGTTGTTTCTTAAATTTGTGTTAACTCTTTCAATAGACAATTGTTTATTATGTAGTCTACCCACAATACGCTTTTGCTAATGACAATCCACATAACTTCATCTGAGTTGGGCATTTTAAATGTTAAATAGTAGTAGAAGATCACCTCTCAATCTTCTTTTTTCCAAAGAGCGGAGGCCCGTTTTAGTTAATCTAGTTTCATAAGAAGCATTTTTTAATCTAGGTATCATCCTAGTCAATCTCCTTTGGGCCTGCTCCACTCTGAAGATGTCCTTCCTAAGATAAGGGCTCCAGAATGGAGAGACATAGTCAAGATGGGGTCTGACATATGATCTGTACAAAGTAACCAAGCATTGCTCAGATTTATTTACAAAAGTTTTATTTATTTGCCTCAGCATATTATTAGCTATATTTGCTGCTCTGTTACAGTGTAAATTAGCTGTTAACTTGGTATTGATAATAATCCCCAAGTCTCTTTCACATTCAGAACTTTTAATTTGCTTGTTATTTAACCGATAAATATTTTTGGATTATTATTTCCAAAGTGTAGTACCACACATTTATCTGTATTAAATCCATAAAATTATTTTTGCCCATGTTTCTATTGTTTGCAAATCATTCTGGAGAGTGTGACTATTTAAGACTGTATCTACCCTTCCTCCCAGTTTGTGTCATCAGCAAACTTAATTAAGAAATTGCTAGAAGTTATAAGTAGGTCCCCAATAAATAAATTAAACAAGGTGGGACCCAAAACTGAGCCCTGGGGGACACCACTAGCAACTGTACAAGGTGTAGACATTGAATTGTTTACTCTAACAACCTGAGTTCTGTCATATAACCATTGTGAAACCCAATCAATCAGGTAATCGGCAAAACCAAGTTTACACATTTTCTCAATTAACAATGAGTGGGGTACTTTGTCAAAGGCTTTACTATAGTCCAAAAGGATAACGTCAGAAGGAATATGATTATCTAATAACCTACTGACATTATCATAAAAAGAGATCAAGTTAGTAGTGCAGGATGATCCAGCTTTGAAGCCATGCTGAGTCAAGTCCTGTATCCCCAACGAATGTATTTCAGCGTCGATATATGACTTGACTATTTTTTCCATAGCCTTTCCCACAAGTGAAGTAAGACTAATTGGCCTATAATTTTGAACCCTAGATTTATTCCCCTTTTTTAAGATTGGAATAACTGTTGCAGAACGCCAGTCCTTTGGTACATTACCTTCTTTTAAAGATTTGTTAAAATCAGAGTTAACGGAGGTAACTGATTTAATGGTTTCTTTCAGAAACCTAGCATTAATATTGTCTGGTCCTGGGCTGGTGGAATTATTCAGCAAGGTCAGCACATTTCTTACTTCCTGCTCTTTTATAATTAGGGATGTGGGTTAACTTACATCTTGGATAATAATTATCTTTATTAAAGAATTGTAAAGAAAAATAATCATTAAATATATTAGCAATACTTTGATCATCGGTAACAGAGAGCCCATCATGCGTAATTGTTCCTATTTTTCTTGGGTCACCTTTTTTACTATTTATATATGAGTAAAGTGACTTTTTGTTGGTTTTTGAGTGAGCCAAGGTAAATTCTAGTTTGGTTTTTGCTTGTTTAATTAATTTTTTTAATAAGGCTAGTGATCTTTTGTATTTAACCCTTATATCAGGAGAACCATTAGTTTTTAATTTTTTGAAAAGATGTTCTTTTGTTTTAATTTGTCTAGAAATACTTTTATTAAACCAAAGAGGAATTTTTCCTTTTTTATTATATTTGTTTTTCATGGGTACATACGATTGTTCCAGTTGGTGTATAGTATGTTTAAATATATCCCATGCTTCAAAAACATTTAGACTCATAAACTTCTTAGTCCAATTTATTTGGTTCAATACATGGTTTATTTGAACAAAATTTGCTTTGTAATAATTTTTTTGTAAAGTTACTGTGTTGGTTTTATTTTTGTGGTCCTAAGATTAAACAATATTCCATTATGGTCACTATTACCAATGGGGCAAGTAATGTCAATATCTGTCACTAAATTCCCAGAATTAGTCAGAATAAGATCCAATATGCTATTTCTCTAGTGGGAAATTTGATTAATTGTTCAAAGCCTTGGTCTGTACACAAGTTTGCTAATTCTTTTCTTGTTTGGTTGCTCCAGTAAGGCATTCCCAGTTTACACCAGGCATGTTAAAATCACCCAATATCAACACATTATTATTTTCAGAGAAATCATTAATTTGATTGATTAGTTTATTGGTATAATCAAGATCAGATGATGGGGGTCTGTAACATACTCCTATAGTAAGTTTTGACTGTCCTTTAAATAATATTTGTGCCCACAAAGTTTCCAATTCTGTATTGTATGGTACTTCAATAGATGGTATATCGTTGTGAACAAATAAACAGACCCCACCTCCAATTTTATCTAGTCTATCGTTATGATATAACTTATAACCAGGTAGCTCCCTGACCCACTTAGAGGTAGGGTCCCACCATGTCTCGGTTACGGCAATAACGCCTATGTCCAAGATTTATATTCCAATTCTGCCATACTCAAGTTGTTTAAGGACCTAGCATTGAAGCTCAAAATTTTGCAGTATTTGGTCATTGACTTTACTGTAGTGGTCTTAAATGTTTTCAGAGAATTTGGGCAAGACCAATTCTCCCCCCACAGTAATTAGTTTAAATTATTAATTTCAGCTAAAATTTTTTTCCCTAGTATAGAACTACCCCTTCTACTCAGGTGGAGTCCGTCCCAGCAAAAAAGTGAATCCCTAGCACAGAAGTCTTCCCAGTGATGAATACATTTAATCCCCTGTCTTAAACACCACAGTCTTAACCAGTTATTTATTTTTTTAATTTTGTTTGTAATGCTAGTGGAGGCCCTGGGAACTGGTAATATCTCTGAGAAACAGACTGAACATCCTTCTCCACCAGTAAGTTATTTAGTGCCACATAACTCTCTTCAATTTTTTTGTTGTTAGAATTGAGCACATCATTTATCCCTGCATGAATTATCACTAATGGGTTATGACCTGATTGAGATAGTATTGGATTTAACATACCAGTGATGTCAGCTATTTGGGCCCCTCTGAAACTTGAACAAGTTCTATTGGTTTTATCAAGTTACAGACAGCTCTGTCTATGTGTTAATTATTGAGTCCCCAAGACATAAATTTGTCTATGTGTAACATCGTCAGGGTCAGAGTGATAAATTTCCATCATATTTTCAGTACCAAAGTTTAAGGGAGGATATTCTGTGGAACGTTGTGAATTAGGTGCTGTAAGGCCAAGACAGTCAGTGTTAATTAAGGTTTCCTGAGTAGTTAACTCAGGTACATTATTCCTTGAGTCAATTTGAGATGCCTCTAAAAATAATGAAGAGGATAAGTCATTATCAGCATTGGATAGTATCTGAAAACGATTTGTAGTAGGTACCTATGTTTGAGGAGAAAAACAGCAGAAAGTGCAAAGAAAACAAACTTGTAACTTGGATATGACACATTACCACTATGAATATGCAGGATGAAAGCATTCTTGAATTGACAATCTTTGCAAGCACAGTAAATCCAATTAATTAATTGGATGGAATGATTGTTCTTGAGTTATGTGAAGGTCAATAACCTCTGAAATATGGGCAAGATACAAGACTTAGACATGTTTTGAGCAGCACTGCAACATTTGAATAACCCATTTGTGATTACAAATAAAAATTAGTCAATGCTTATCTGCAATTGAAAATGAATTGTTATTAATTACTAGCAGGATGAGCAGATTACTGTTTGCAGAGGTATGGGATCAATTACTATTAGGACCTGTGATCAACTGGCAGGTACTCAATGCAAGTATTGTTGTGTGCATCAATGTCTAGGATGTTAGTGCTGCAGCTTTAAGCCTGGGCAGGGAAATGAGCTGTGTCCTGCACCTGGAAGAAAGGGATGGCTCCGAGAATGAAGCGAAAGTGGAAGAGCAGTGAGTAGAAGGAGGAACCCCCAAAAAAGAGCTAGAGAGACAGCAGCAAACAGGGAGAAGGGCATGGACCCAGAGGAAGGAGACAGTCAGAAACGAGCATGGAGGAGGAAGGAGATATCGGGTTGGGGGTGGTGGGAGCACCACCAATGTAATGCTGCGGGGGTGGCCAAAGAGAAGGGACTGTCAAGGAGAGCAAAAGGACGGGGAACTAGAGAAAGGAAATAAGCAGAGGGAGAAGGGAGGAAGGGGAGCATGAAAGCACTGAGTGAGGGCCACAACAGCAGCATAGGAGCAAGAAGGACAGAAAAAAAGATACAAAGGGAGACAGAGATGAGCGGTGGGGGGGCACAGCCACCCACACACCATGCAGCAGCTCAGAAGCTCAAAATGCTCTGAGTGTAGATAGGAGGGGAGGCTGGCTTATACTGGAGTAGTGGGAGGAGTTTATTCCCCTACACTGAATCATGGGCAGATCCCTCCCAGAAATATTTACTTGAACGATGTATGTGTGCATGTTATACAGTTTTTTTAATCTATAAATTAATTCATGGTATTATTATTAGACATTTGTATTGTGATGTAATTTGTTGTTGTTCTTTGTTTCCAGGTCACCACTATTAAAATAATGAATTTCCCTGTGAGCTTACATGGTTATCAAAAACAAATACATAAATAAATTGCTACTGTATGAGATCAATAATTAAGCTAAAGTCCTTATAAGAAATGAACATACGAGCACAAAACATTAGGAAACAGGAAACAACCAGTTGGTTCAAACTAGGAAACAACCAATTGATTCAAACTGTCTTCTAGACCTGTTAAGCTTATGTTAGCTTATGTACATGTTTTTTCATCAAATCCCTTTATCCCCATTTTCTTCAGAAAGACATTACAGGGTTAGCACACCCAGAATTTGTAAAAACATATGCTGTGCAGAGTGTTTTGATTTGTGTGTGAAGTCCTAGTGTGTCCTTCCCTCAGTCTGCTATTCTGAGTTTTTCCTAAATTATCCTGCTAGCTTTATGGTAGTTTTACAACCCCTGGGGATCTCCATCTTAGCAAGTTTTATTGCTTTTCTTGGTCCTATAATGCATCCTGTCTCATGTGACAGTGATGTAGCCGGGACCATAGCTTTAGTTGCAAGCACTGCTTTAAAATCAGTTCACAACAGCAGAGATGGTTATATTTAAAATAATCTGCAGAGTTCAGCTTGGTGACTACCGTCACTGTAAAGGTCTTTTTGTTGTAAATAATTATGACACTGGTTGTTTATGTGTAACTTGTATGATTTTCAAGATATTTACATTTGTTTGGTATGTCTACTAGAGTGTTCAATCAGAAAAAAGCACCTGATGTTTGCAAGCACATCTGCACACATGCCAAACAAATCTAAATATTTTAAAAAGCTATACAAGCTACACAAAAATAACAAGCAGCAAAGCTGTTTACAACAAAAAGACCTTTACAATAAGGGTAGTCACTAAGCTGAATTCTGTATAGTTTTTAAAATATAGCCATCTAATTAACCAAATGTCCATGTTTTTTTACCAAATTTCCCACTTTGGATTGCAAATATTTTAAAAACTAGGAACTCAGCTTAGTGACTACCCTCATTGTAAAAATGTTTTTGTCCTGAACAACTTTGCTGCTTGCTGTTTTTATGTAGCTTGTACAGTTTTCAAAATATTTCAATTTGTTTGGCATGTGTGCAGATGCATTTGCAAACAGCTGACTCTTTTTTCTCTCTCTGAGTGAACAATCTAGTAGACATGCCAAACAAATGTAAATATCTTGAAAACCATACAAGTTACGCATACACAACCAGAATCACAATTGCTCACAACAAAAATAACTTTACAATGAGGGTAGACACCAAGCTGAACTCTTCATTGTTTTTAAAATATAGCACTCTCTGCTGTTGTGAACTGATTATGCATATACAAAATTGCCAGCAGATACAGGTCATTCGGTCTATCTCATCTGCTCAAGAGTGCAGCACTTCAGTCCATTAGACTGCAGCTGCCCCCCATATGCCCTTACCCATCTCCCACCCCTACCTGTTTGTACCCTCCCCATGACTCTGTCCCACCCCCTCTTGAAGCCCCCAACACTCTGCAGTGATACAACTTCCTCTGCCAGAGCTGTCCACCCTGCCACAACCCTTTCTGTGAAATACTGCCTCTGCAGTTCCCTCTTGAACCTGCCCGCTTCCAACTTCATAGAGTGTCCTCTGGTTTCCCTTCTGCCCTTCAGATTGGACAAACACCTGGTGTCTACTCTGTTCAAACTCTTCAGGTACTTGAAGGTCTCACTGCACCAGTCTTTCCTTGAGTATTGTCTCCATCAGTTTCTATAGAGAGATTAAAGGACCTTAATATGTATACCTTCAAGGAGAGGTGGGAGAGGGGGGACATGATAGAAACTTTGAAGTACCTCAAGGGAATCAACAAAGTCCAAGATGGTAGCATTTTTCAGAAAAAGAGATGTGCAAGAACAAGGGGGTACAATCTGAAGATAGAGGGGGACCACTCAGAGGTAATATAAGGATGCCTTTTTTTCACAGAGAGGGTTGTCGATACATGGAACAACCTTCCGGAGAAAGTAGTGGAGTCAAAAACAGTGGGGGAATTCAAGAATGCATGGGACAGACATAAGGCAGTTCTAATGGGGGGGTAGGAAAAAATAGGCTGTTGGTTAACTAGGATCTGCAGCTTATCCATTAGGTAAGGAAATGGGCAAACTAGGTGGGCCAAGCTTTCCTTGTCTGCCATAAAGTTCTATGTTTCTATGTTTCACTCATATCCCCTCTCCCTTCTTTCCTCCAGGGTATACATATTAAGCGCTCTTTGTCTCTCCTCATATAGGCTGTCCCCCAACCCCAGGATAATTTTTGCTGCCCTGTGCTATACCCCCTCCAGTAGTTTGATGTCCCTTTCAAGTACAGCACCAGAATTGCACACAGTACTCTAGATGTGGTCTCACCAGGGACCTGTACAGGGGCAAGATGACCTCCTCACTCCTAGAAATAATCCCCCTTGCTATGCACCCTAGCATCCTATTTGCCTTTGTTGCTGCCTTTCTTCACTGAGCAGAATGGTTCATCTCCCCAGTTACCAGCACTCCCAGATCCTTCTCCTCCTTGGATTTTGTTAATGGGACACCCTCCAGCCAGTAATTGTCTCCTGGGTTCTTGCCTCCTAAATGCATCACTTTGCACTTCTTGGCACTAAAACCAAGCTGCCAAGTTTGAGACCATTCCTCCAGTTTTGCCAAATCCTCCTGAAGTATTTTTGCTCTCTCCCCCATCTATCTTGGCACAAATCTTTGTGTCATCTGCAAGGAGTCTGAGCTTGTTCTTAATCCCTACTGCAATGTCAGCTATGAAAATGTTAAACAGAACCAGTCCCAGCACCGAGCCCTGTAGTACACTACTTGTTACTGCCCTGGGTGCAGATGCCCCCCCACTACTACCTTCTGCTGTCCACCCTGCAGTCAGTTCTCGACTCATCTGACCAATTTCCTCCCTGTTCCCAGACTCTTCAACTTGCAGGTCAGCCTACTGTGTGGCACCGACTCAAAGGCCTTGCTGAAATCCAAGTACAGGACATCCACCGCACGTCCCCTGTCCAGTGCCCTCATAACCCAGTCATAAAAATCAATCAAGCTCATCTGGCAGGATCTGCCTAAGACAAACCCATGCTGCCTGCTGTCCTGGAGATTGTTATCCTCAATAAATTGCACCAGTCTTTCCTTGAGGATTGTCTCCATCAGTTTTCCCACAATTGCAATAAGGCTCACCAGTCTGTAGTTCACCAGTTCATCCTTGGGCCCACTCTTATGGAGAAGTACCACATGTGCTTCCCTCCAGTCCCTGGGCATGCACCCCAAGTTCAGAGAGGTATTGAACAAGTCCACCAATGGCCCTGCTAGGACCTCTGCCAACTCTTTCAACACCCTGGGATGGACTCCGTCTGGGCCAGGTGCCTTGTCCACCTTCAGGGACTTAAGGCCCTCCCTCACCCTTTCCACCATGATTTTCCCATTCATGGTTCCCCATCCGTGGTTGGAGGCAGAATAGCGCAGTGGTTTAGGGCTCTGAGCTGCACATCTGGAGACCGCGGTTTGAATCCCACAGCCCCCTCTTGCATACTGTGTGATCCTGAGCAAGTCACTTAACTTCCCTTGCTCCCAGGTAGTACCTGGAAACAAGCTTTGGCTTAGTGTTCCTTTCCTGGTTAAACAATTTTCCCTTTTCCTTTCCCTTTCCCTCTGAAGCAGTGTTTGCTACAGAATCTATAGTCCCGGCTACATCCCTCTCACATGAGACAGGAAGCATTGTAGGAACAAGAAAAGCAATAAACATGCTGAAATGAAGATCCCCAGAGGTGGTAAAATTACCATAAAACTAGCAGGCTAATTTAGGAAAAACTCCTAATAGCAGACAGAGGGAAGGACACACTAGGACTTCACACACAAATCAAAACACTCTGCAGAGCATACTGTATGTTTTTGCAAATTGTGGGTGTGCAACTCCTTTAACACATTGTCTCTCAAGCTGATTTATACTATTTCCTTTAGCATTCCTCATACGGCTGCTTAGTCTATGTTTTGATCTCTATCTCTGCGAAACAAAAACAACTGCCTAATTTCTTCTTTAACTCAAACTATTTGCTTATGTACTCTAGTTTCCACAACGTTTTCTATAGCCAGCAGTTAGCATGGACCAGCTTTATCAGCCCTCTTCATAATTTTCATCGACTGAAGGGAGAATAAACTTTGTTTTTTCCTTTTTTGGTTTTTATGCCCGAGCTAGCCCACCTAAAATGCAGTATTTCATGTTCAGTGGGGTCTTAACTTTTACCCATTTTATAGCAGGGTGGATTGAAACATGATGAGATTAAGTAGCTGCTCAGGGACTCACAGCGTGTGAGCAACTATGATGGAATCTGAACCTGGGTGTCATTCTTAACCTCAAATTATAAATTAGTTCCTTTAGGCCAGGCATCATCACGGCTACTCTACACTGGCTTTCTCTATCTCAAAAACATCATTCAGCTGGTATGGGATGCCCGGTACAGTACGCTATAATCCACATGAGGTTTAACCAGTGTTTTATGGCATTATCACAATTTTATTTTCACTTTATCCATCTTCTCATGTAGCCTATTCTGTTTGCCTTTTTCACCGCTGCCTGTCCAATGAAATACACATATTCCTATGTATTTTTATAGTAAACCTATTACTTTAATATATATATTTTTCCATTTACAATATTTAAAATGTACAGTTTGCTGATTATAATGTCAATAGTAAAAATCTCCAAGAGAGGAGTAAAAAGCACTATACACAATTAACATCATGAGACAATACTAACCCTATCCCATATGTGATAGAACATAATGGATAATGACACACAGAACTACAGAAAAAGAGCACAGTATATGTTTTCATCTGTAATGGAAAAAGAAATGCAAAATAGTTTCAGAAAATAGCACATAATACAGTGGTACAAACTGGTTTGCAAACATTTATGCTGTTACTACTACTGAGTAGACAATGGACACAATGGCCTATTCACAGTTGCACCTGACAGGCTCAAATGCAGAATTCTGCAGAATTTTGTAGAATTCTGCAGGAACAGGTGTAATTCAATGGCAGTTGTCATGCAGGAAACAATGCTACACTCTGTGACACTGGGTCTAATTCTGGCGAACATCACTGTAGCATATGTCCATCTGTGTTTCATGTTCTTATAAATGAAGTTTGTTAGATTTGTACACTTACATGTGCAAACACAATGAGCAGTGTTGGGTGTAAATGGAGAAACAGTACCTCCAGAGATTCCTGACTTACAGTACCAATGCTTATGCATTTCAAAACTAAAACTGTGAAGCAGCAAAACAACAGGGCCTGAGCGTCTGAAGATTGATTTACATTGGTCCTGCTTTCATTTCCAATTAGTTCTCCACCATCTGAAATGGAGGAAGTGCAAGGGCCTAGTATCTGACTTGCATTTTCCAATGCCACTGATTTTTGGAACAAGACAGAGCACTGAGTGGAGGTCTGTGATAGATAGATTCAAAGTGACAGCCAGCAATACACTTTATGACTCATTTATATGGGTCATTGCCTCTGTCATGACTTGTTCTGCTGTTACTAACACCTAACTTTCCAGTTACTCAAGCCATGAGACACTTTATGAGTTTCTAGAATAGGAGCTGCTGGATTAAAATCATTTTCATTTTAAATATCAAGATGCTCAGAATACCAACTGAAACAGTATTGCCCTCCAGTATACAAAAATATTTTTTTATGTTTTAACATGTTAATGTTACTGTGACTGTAGATAAGAAAGGTTGAAAAACAAAACATTATTTTCAGTAGCGTTAATAATTCAGGTTCTGCCAATGTGATTTAGTCCAAGCAGCGGATTTAGACATTTTCCAAGTGGGCAGCACTTTTGTCCAGGGGGTGGCACTTTCCCAGAAAAAAAGTGAAATATTACCTTTTAAAGCTCAGATTAGGTTGAAACAGCTATGTTTTTCTGGCTTAAGGGTGCAGCAGGTGGTACATCACTACCTAACAGGATCTGCTAGTGTTTAATCCATATACAGTCAGTTTTTCTTATGGGTTTTAATCCTAGGGTTTCAAAAGTTTTCTTTTCGTTCCTTAATAATTTATATAACTTGTCATGAATCACAGACATAACTGCCAAACATGTGAAATAAGCACATGGAAGGTCAAGGGAGAAGACACAAAAAAGAAGTTACACATCATAAATAATAATTTCATTTTGTATTACCAAATGCATATACAGTATACTGTATAACATGGATGGGACGTTTGCCCCATAGAAACATAGAATCTGTCAACAGATAAGGACTGCTTGGCCAACCTAGTTTACTTATTTTTCTCTGCCTATACTGTCACTGAAGACCCAATCTGATCTCCTGGTACCCCGCTTTCCTACAAAGATTCCTTTGTACCTATCCCATGCATGCCTGTAGCCCATCACTGTTTTCACTCCCCACCACTTCCTCTGGAAGACTGTTCCAGGTATCCACCACTCTTTCAGTGAAAAAGTGCTGTATATTAAGTTATATTCACTTTTTGTTTGTTTTTGCTATTGAGAAATAGCCATGTAAATAACCAGAAAGCAAAAATAATCACGACATAGCAAGCCAAGTTTGCTAGTACAGTCACTGAGTCACAGGCCCCAGCTGTGAGTCAAGAAGCTCAGTGTATTTAACCAATTAAGCTGCCTCAGTGAAATTGGCAATGATGTCCATGGCTTGGCTGAATCCACAGAGCCATGTATTTCACAGGAGTCCACAGCAGCAGGCTGACACATCACTAACCTCGAAGGAAGTCGCGTCTCACATGGGATATCTACATCAAACATTATGGTGGTGCTGCGAAAAGCAAGTATCTACTAAAAAAAAAAATCTTTAAAACCATTATATTTACTGCAGTTAATGCCGAGAGTCAATGGCTAGGCTGAAGCCACAGAGCCAGCCATATATTTCACAGGAGTCCACAGCAGCAGGCTGACACATCGCTAACCTCGGAGGAAGTTGCATCTCACACAGGATAATGAGAACTGTTGTCCTAAGTGTAAGTATACAGCCACGACTCATTATGTCTGCACCCCCTCCCCTTTACACAGAACACCAAAATATACAGTAAGCCCATGATGGGTTATGAAATGAAAACATCATGGAATCTGAAACACCTGCAAATATGTTTACGAACAAGTGCAGGGTTTGCGGTAAAAACATTACCAAAGTCATAGTCCCTGCAACAGTAGCAAGATGCATGCACCTCAAATGTCCCTCAGTAAGTCAACTGGGAGAAAGGTGAGATAAACAGAGTGAAAAATAATACTTATCAGTTCATCAGACCTGCATATTATTCTCCTCTGGAGATGGGTGGGGGTGTCTTTTGTCCAGCTGAGCCTGTCTTTTTCCATGCTTCAGCACGAAGTTTCACTGCTCATTCTTTCCCCCCAATTCCCCCTTTCTAGCTTCACTGCATACCCCCTTGTTCTTGTGCACTTTCTCCTCTGAAAAATACTGTCCCATACCTTATTCACACCCATGAGGTATTTATAGGTTTATATTATGCCCCCCCTTCCAGGGTGTACATACTGAGATCCCCTCAGTCTCTCCTCATAGGGCTTTTGATGCAATCCCCACACTATTTTAGTTACCACAGTTTCCAGAGCTGGACACAATACTTCAAGTGATGTTTCACCAACAATCTAAAAAGTGGTAACACCACCTCTCTTCGTCTGCTGGTGATACTCCTCCCTATGTACCCAGCATCCCACTGGCCCTACCTACTGCCTTGTCACATAGCCTCACCACCTTGAGTTCATCAGATATGATTACCCCAAGGTCTCTTTCCTGTTAAGTGACTGTCAATACCTCTCCCCCTATTTTATACTCCGCTTCTGGATTTCTGCACCCTAAATACACAACTTTTTACTTTGTCACATTGAAACCCAGCTGCCACACCATTAACTACTTCTCGAGTATTCTCAGGTCTCTACATATTCTCTCCACCCCCTCTGCAGTGTTTACCCTATTGCAGATTTTGGTGTCATCTGCAAAGAAAGTGATTACCAGGTTTTTACCTGTATACCCATTCCCTGTATACACAATTATGATCAAAACAAACAGTAACCATCCAAATGTATTATATAAAAGTATGGGCCCAGATATTCAAAGGGGTTGTGCCTGGCGCAACAGAGTTGCGGGATTTGAAAAGGCTGCCCGGTGCAGTGCAACTCCTGATGCGCCGAGGTGCAATGTAATGGTATGCAGTACAAATGCAGGGGGCGTGCCCAAGCATATGCAGCACATCCCGATAATCAGGCCTGGATCTGCAGCACATATTCTGACTCAACCCTTGCAGAGTAGGAGCAACTCCCAGCCACCCAAAGGTGGGTTGCAGTACTGCAGGGCACAACACAGCAGCCCAGCCTTGGGTGGCCACCTACCCACCCAGAACACCGTCAACAAGCACACACTGAACCCGGACCCCCCCACCCATAGCCACAGTTGCATGGTGTGCATATAAAATGAAATCCCTGACAATCTAGTGGCCCTCCCAGTCCCTAATTCCCCGAGATATATTATTCATGTCCATACCTTGTGGTCTAGTGGTCCTCCCCACCCGATTCCCCAATACCTGGTACAATGCCATCCCTGGTGGTCTAGTGGAACCCCCCCCCTTGCCATGATCGAGGTAAATGTAACCTACAACATTCCCTGGTAGTCTAGTGGACCCTACCCAAGTCTCCGATCATGGTAAATAGCCCACACCTACTTCCTTAGTGATCCAGTGGCATCCCCCATCCCTCCCACCCACACAGGAAACCTTGCGCACCCCACTCCCCCTGTCATCGGTGGGTGGCTGCATCCCACCAGCATACTGCCTGGCTGCTCACTGAATGACAGGTACAGTATGGGCTGTAGCCATTGGTCCACTGTGTCGACCAATGGGCTTGCAGGGCATACTTACTCAGACAGTCCCAAATATGTGAAAGATTTATTCATTTATTTGGGACTGTCTAGTACAGTATGCCCTGCAAGCCCATTGATCCACACAGAGCACCAATGGGCTTACAGCCCATACTGTACCTGTCATTTGGCGGGTGACCAGGTGGTATGAGGGTGGGATGCAGCTGCCCGCCGATGATGGGGGGGAGTAAGGTGGGCAAGGGTTCCTGTGTGGGTGGGAGGGGTACCACTGGATCACCAGGGAAGTAGGTGTGGGCTATTTACCATGATCAGGGACTTGGGTGGAGGGGGTCCACTAGACTACCAGGAAATGTTGTACTTTATATTTACCATGATTGCAGCAATGGGCGGGGGGGGGGTCCACTAGACCACCAGGGATGGTCGCCGTAACATGTATCGGGGAATCAGATGGCAGGGGAGACCACTAGACCACCAGGGATGGTCATGTATAATATATATTGGGGACTTGGGAGGCTACTAGATTACCAGGGATTTCCTTTCAAACATATACCGTGCAATCGCAGCTATGGGGTAGGGATGCCCCGGAATCTCCACAGCACACATCATGCTGTACAGGGCACCAGGTGCAAGTCACTGGGCTGCCCTGCGCAAGGCATGCAAATGGGGCCATAATGACATGCAAATGGCCCCATTTGCACCTTGCATATATTTTGGCCTCATTTGCATGCCCCCTGCTGAATATCATGGGTGATGCACATAGCACAACTGCACTTGCACTGGCATATCCCCATGCTCCCTATCTGTGGCTTGCTCTGGCGCAGTGTCACTGCACCATGTGCAGTATGTGTGCTGGCCCTGGCACATCACTGTTGAATATCACCTGGACCTGGCCCCAGTACATCACAGTTGCACTGAGCCCAGGCTTGTGCCACTGTCCAGTGCAGTCTGAATATTCAGCCCACAGTATACAAGGAAAGTAGATTTGTAAGTCTGCTATACTCAAAAATAAACAGACTGAGAGGGCACATGAAAACATGAAGCCAATCGCTCCTTAGTGAGTTTATTTCTTTGTAAACTACACTACTTACGCAACATTTATTCTACAGTATATATAAAACAGAAAGCACTTTACACTGGGCTGGGAAGTATAGCAGCAGAAAATAAGGAAAGGCAAATTAAAAGAAAGTAGCAATAAAAATGTAGAAGACTATAAAACAAACGACTGTGCAAAGACTGCTTAAATAGATATTTGGTAACAGCGTATGGTGCGCTTAGCTAAACGTTGGGTAACTAGTTGTGGTTTCATATATATTTTGGTTTTATATAATAAAAACAGAAAACTTGTCAGGTAAATGTCATCACTTATGGTTGTACGAGAAATCTATACCATCTTCTTCAGCGATCTACTCTACTCTATTGTAAGTCTGATGTCAGTAATTAAGAAGACAATTCCAAAGCACAGGGAAATAATTCCTAAAGTCCTATCTCCATGAAAGTGAATGTCAAGGCTGACAAACATAAAGCATCTCTGGATTTCAGAATTTAGAAGAGGATATGGGAAGGGAGGAAGGGAATTCTCTAAGGTATACCCTTTTAAAGACTGGACCTCAGTACTGCTTTTTTGTGTACTTTAGAGATCGTTTTTGCAGGTATCGATCACCCAAGTAACCAATTTGGAAACTGTATCCATGATTCAGTGTTCTATTAAATTTATAATTATACTATCTGTATCTGTAGTTTAAAGATATCCGAGTCTTTATCCCTGCCATACTGGAGAACTGATTTAGCACTGCAATTAAGGCTTCAGCAGCAGGTTTAAAACATAGGTAGTTCAGTACTGCACTGTAGCTGGGAATTATTTACACAGGTAAATTTACAGTAAGAGTCACTTACATTGGAGTGGAATGCTGCCCTGTGATTATTGTCATGTTTTTAGTTTGCTTATTAGTCCTAAAGAGAGAAGTTCTTCAAAATGTAAAGTTATTTGTTTTCAGCACCAACAGAAGAAGGAAACATTAACTTCCATAACCAAACAGCCATTTCAAAGGAAAAACGTATTAAACCAATGGTCGTCTTCTTTCCTTCTAAAAGATGAATATATGCTAACTGGCAGCAATTTGATTCCTGCCATACTGGGGATACAAGACAACCCCTTCAAGTCATGCATCCTACTTCTGGCATTATGGAACTTCAAGCAAATTAGAAAACAAAGCAATCAGCATAGGTTCACATGTATGGTACACCCTTAGCAAATTACAGTGCAGTGTTAACCTCCTCTATGAGACAATAGTTCCTGTTTTCAAGAACTGGGTAAAAGATAAATTACTTTACCAAAAATAAACCTTATGGCATTCAGCAAGACATGGTCCCTATAGTATATATGTAAATAGATTGGGACCTAGAATAGGCCCTTGAGGTAAATCTAATTTCATGGGACCAAAATATACCAAGCAATTCCCCTGAGGTATAAACTGATTGCTCACAGAGTTATGGCAGAAGGACAACATTAGGACTGAACCCAGAAAGGTATCTTAAGATCAAAGTCTGTCACTGCCTCCTCCTTGCTAACCACTGTAAGCTACAGTATATGGCAAAAAGAGTACATTCACCAAAAAACAGGGAGTCGATCTGCAGCTGAAGGACTCGGACATAATTCATTGAAAGCAGTAAGGCAAGTTGTAGCACATTTACCATGAAGGGTTCTCTGTCTAACATGGCACCAGCCTTCATTTAAACAAGTGTGCATGGGATATTAAGTGTATATCTATTTGTGGAAGACAACATCAGTGGCGTAACCATACATACTTATTGTACGCACATGCATACAGAAAAAATGCAGCAACAATCCTTTTTTTTAATGTTGATCCCAATTCCCAAAACCTGGTCTTCCAGTCTTTGGCATGGGGGAGGCTGGGGGGGGGTGACAGTTGTGGACCCCACTCCAAGTCAGACATGCAGGCACTGGAAAGTTTTGGCACCCGACAAAGCCCTCGGACCACGTGCGTCTTTGCTGTGCCTGCCAACCACTAGCAGTAGTTTTTCCCACCTGCTTTTGGGTTGCCCTGTGAGAGAGAGTCTTCAGCTGCTGCTCGTAGTGTCATCATTGGGCGTGACTTGTGAGAGGGAAAGTCAGGACCTGGGACTCATCCAGTCCATCATTGTGATCGCCGATTGTTGTTCTTGTCCCTGCCTGGGGTGGTCCCTCCCGCCCCCCTCTCTCCTTTTATTGCCTGCAATCATGATAAAAATGATGTCCCTTTTCTTCAGTGCCGGTGATTGACCAGCAGTGCGGGCAACACAGCAAAAAAACAGGTGAGTGCGAACGATAAACTGGAAACCGGGTAGGGGCATAATATACCGCTCAGTCTTTGTCACTGAAATGCATACCTCTCAGTGTGAAAATGCATAGAGTACCGGCCTTCACAATTCAAAGCAAATTGTGAAAGTGTAGCACTTTCTTATTTTAGTGAATAGCATGTCAAAGAATAGTGGTCCTCATGTCATATGTCTAGTGTTAAGGAATGTTTCTGTCAAAATGGTTTAGTGTTTTTAATAGTTTGTATGTCGACCAGAGGTGAGATTATAGTGTATGTATGAGTTTTTTTCCTGTTGCCAGTCAAGAATTCTTTGTCTTGTTTGTATCCGGAGCATTTTCTTTAATTGTATAAAAAAAATCATTCCATACCATTCTGGGATTGCCTTTTCTTGTTTTTATTTTTGCCTCTTTTCAGTGATGCACCTTGCTTTTTTGTAATAGCTCAAACCTAAAAGAAATCTGGATAGACAGATAATGCTGCAGTTTAACTGCAAATTAGATCTCATTTGTCTGTCTGGTCACGGCTGTGCCACTCAAATGTAATACTACTGTAAATTGATAGGATGTCTTCTAATATGGAGAGTCTGAAGCTGTAACTAGATAAGAGCCTCCTCAGTTTTTATTGGTGTTTCTTACAGGATTTCTGCTCGAGCCGTATGTGAGGGGATAAACACTGTGAAAATAAACAGCCTTTATAAAACAGTGAGCAGCAATAGATATACTCAGATAATTTAAGGGGTGTGGGTGTGTGTGTGTGTGTGTGGAGAGAATCTAGTGCCCAATGCCGTCCTCATGAGGATGTTGCCAAGAGGTTGTCTGACTCAATTCAGCTGGTGTCCTATGGCTGTGATAACCGGTGAATAGAGTGGGACAGAAAGAATTGCTCGCCTACAGGTTTTGATTTTGTTGCCAGAGCGAAACGTTGATAACACAGAAGGGCATGGGCACTGAGCTGTCTGATCACAGAGGATGGCTTCTATTGCACAAAGGGATGGCATAACAAGTTGGAGAGGATGGGCTGTTAGGGAGAGATGTTGTGCGGTCTTTCCCCCATCACTGCCTGCCCAGGTAGGGAGTGCCGTGGCTGCGGTGGTGGCCATGGAGCAATCATGGAGGTGGGATACAACCAGATCAATTTGTTATAGTTTTTCTGTAACTGGAATGTTGCCCTATAAATTATTCGATTGCTGTGTCTTCTTGTATAACCCATGCAAGTATGTGGTAACAGGTTTCATTTCAAGGCGTGCAATGTTTGATGCCAGTGTCTGTCCTGCCTCCCATTCAACCAGGCATCCAGCTTCTGCCCCAGAGGTTACAGACTGACTGGACTGTCACCCTCCCTCTGGAGAACAGCTGCCACTTGGATGCTACATCCTTCTCTGCCTATCTGGCCTTTTGATAAATAAAGGAATACATAGATGTTCAGAAGTTAAGTAGTTGGTACTTTCTATGGTAACATGGTCTTGAATAATCTAGTTGTTGTGCAGGTGATATGCGGGGTTCTTCTGATACTGAGGACAGTCACTGGTGGGAAGATGACACTGGGGGTGGTTAAAGCACCTTCTAGCTGACTGAGGAGAGAGTGGTGGCTTAGCTTGTATCAGGTGAGAAGTAGCTCTTCAAGACTACATGTGCCAGGTGTACTTGTGATCTTTGATTAGTTTTTACAGCACAGCAGCTCTAATAATGACCTGCCCTCCTGACTTTAAGCATTTTGAAGGGATTGTCTTATTTTTAAGTGGACTGTTTTCTTGAGGTGCATTCCATTTAGAACCTTGCAGTGCTCAAATTCTTAGTAATAAAAACAGTAAAAAAAAAAATGGTGCTGTTAGTGTTGGGGAAATAAAGGGAGGGCTGTTCTTTTTACAATGCATTTAGTTGTGGATTCCTGGCCTCTGCTATCTCTGACAGTAGAAGTTACTGCCTAGAAACATAGAAACATAGAATTTGATGGCAGATAAGGACCGCTTGGCCCACCCAGTCTGCCCATTTCCCTACCTAATGGATAAGCTGCAGATCCTAGTTAACCAGCAGCCTACTTCTTTCCACCCCCACCCCCTAGAATTGCCTTATGGCTGTCCCATGCATGCTTGAATTCAGTCACTGTTTTTGACTCCACAACCTCCTCCGGAAGGCCATTCCATGCATCCACAACCCTCTCTGTGAAAAAATACTTCCTTACATTACCTCTGAGCCGCCCCCCATCTTCAAATTGTGCCCCCTTGTTCTTGCACACCTCTTTTTTTGAAAGATGCTACCCTCTTGGACTTTGTTGATTCCTGAGGTACTTGAAGTTTCTATCATGTCCCCCTCTCCTCCTTTCCTCGAGGCTATACATATTAAGCTCCTTTAGTCTCTCTTCATATGTCTTCTGGTGCAGCCCTGCACCATTTTAGTTGCCCTCCTCTGGACAGCTTCCATCTTGTCTATGTCCTTGCGGAGATTGGGTCTCCAGAACTGCACACAGTACTCCAAACGGGGTCTTACCAGCTGTCTGTACAGAGGGATAACAACTTCCTGTTTTCTACTGGTGATGCCTCTCCCTATGCATTCCAGTATCCCCCCAGCCCTCCTTACTGCCCTCTCACATTGCTTGCCCTCCTTACTGCCCTCTCACATTGCTTGCCCACCTTTAATTCATCTGATATGACTACCCCCAGATCCCTTTCCATTTTTATTGTTGTTAGTATCTCACCCCCCATTGTGTACTCTGCCCCTGGGTTTTTGTTTCCCAGGTGCATTACCTTGCACTTCTTAGCATTAAATCTAAGCTGCCATACATTTGACCATTCCTCTAACCTTGACAAGTCCCTTCTCATCCTTTCCACCCACCTTGTGCATCAACTCTGTTGCAGATCTTTGTGTTATCTGCAAAGAGACATACTTTTCTTCCAGTCCGTCTGCAATGTAAGCTTACAAAGACATTGAAGAGGACAGGTCCTAATACTGAACCCCAGTGCACCCACTAGTAACCCCTTTCTTCAGAGTGGACTCCATTTACTATTACCTCTGTGTCCTATTCTCCAGCCAATTCTTTACCCAGGCTATCATCTTGGGACCCACTCCCAGGCTGGCTAACTTGTATATTAATCTTTTGTGTGGGACTGAGTCAAATGCCTTGCTAAAGTCTAGGTAGGCCATATCCACAGCCCCTCCCTGATCTACTACTTTGGTCACCCAGTCAAAGAAATCTATTAGATTCATCTGGCATGATCTTCACACTGTGAATCCATGCCGCCCTGGGTCCTGTGACCCTTTGGCCTCAAGGTACTCGACAATTCTTTCCTTCAGAAGTGATTCCATCATTTTCCCTGTCACTGAGGTTAAACTAACTGGTCTGTAGTTTCCCGCTTCTGCCCTGCTCCCACTTTTGTGAAGAGGAATCACATCAGCCCTCCTTCAGTCCTCAGGTACCACCCCATCCTCCCATGATTTGTTAAAGAGGGTAGTCAGTGGTGTCACTAGTTCTACCCTTAGTTCTTTTAGAATTCTGGGATGTATCACATCAGGCCCCATGGCTTTGTCCACCTTCAGTTTTAAGAGTTCTTTCAAGACCCTTTCTTCTGTAAATGGGCTGGTATCAACTTCTGTATCCAGAGTGTTTCTATTGTTTGTTTTAGGTACCTCCCCCTCTTCGTTTGTAAATACTGAGCAAAAATATTTGTTTAGTATCTCTGCCTTTTCATAGTCACCCTCTGCCCAGCCCCCTTCCCCTTTATTAAGCCTCACTATCCCTCTGCTGCCTTGGGTCCTGTGCCCCTTTGGCCTCTAGGTACTCAACAATTCTTTCCTTCAGAAGTGATTCCATCATTTTCCCTATCACTGAGGTTAAACTAACTGGTCTGTAGTTTCCCGCTTCTGCCCTGCTCCCACTTTTGTGAAGGGGAATCACATCGGCCCTCCTTCAGTCCTCAGGTACCACCCCATCCTCCCATGATTTGTTAAAGAGGGTAGTCAGTGGTGTCACTAGTTCTACCCTTAGTTCTTTTAGAATTCTGGGATGTATCCCATCGGGCCCCATGGCTTTGTCCACCTTCAGTTTTAAGAGTTCTTTCAAGACCCTTTCTTCTGTAAATGGGCTGGTATCAACTTCTGTATCCAGAGTGTTTCTATTGTTTGTTTTAGGTACCTCCCCCTCTTCGTTTGTAAATACTGAGCAAAAATATTTGTTTAGTATCACTGCCTTTTCACAGTCACCCTCTGCCCAGCCCCCTTCCCCTTTATTAAGCCTCACTATCCCTCCCTTAGTCTTCCTTCGCTCCCTGATGTACCTAAAAAAGGTTTTATCCCCCTTCTTAACTGAGTTGGCTATCTTTTCCTCAGTTTGGGCCTTTGCTGTTCTGACTGCCTTCCCAGCTTCCTTTTGCTTTAACTGATACACTTCTCTGTCCTGTTCCTTCTGTGATTCCTTGCACTTTCTGAATGCTTTCTTTTTCTCTTGAACCTTCACTGCCACCTCCTTTGAGAACCATAATGGTTTCTTACATCATTTTGTTTTGTTTATTTGCTTCACACAAAGGCTTGTTACCTCTGTGATGGCAGTTTTTATTATTCCCCATTGTTCTTCCACCCCTCCTTCTTGCCCATTTGCTAGTGCATTCCTTAGGCACTCACCCATTTTGGCAAAGTCAGCCCACCTGAAGTCCAGTACTTTTGCCTTTGTATGGCTTGACTCTATTGCTGTGTTTATTGTGAACCATACTGTTCGGTGGTCGCTAGTTCCCAGATGGCTACCCACTTCTACATCTGTGATCCTCTCTCCATCTCCATTTGAGAGGACCAGGTCTAAGATTGCTCCCTCTCGAGTGGGTTCCAATACTAGTTGTCTAGGCATGCCCCTGTAGGGCATCTAGAATAACCCCACTCTAGAAGTGGCTGCTGCAACTGCACTCCAGTTAACATCTGGCATATTCAGATCACCCATCAGCAATATCTCCCTTTATCTGCCATTCTAAGTATACTTTCTATCATTTCCTTGTCCATTTCCTCCTCTGAGAGGGGTCTGTATACAACCCCTGTGCGGATTGTGGTGCCATTGCCTGCCTCCAAATTGACCCACAGTGCTTCTTCTCCTCCTCCTGTTTACCCTTTTGTTCTGTTGCTTTGATTCCTTCTCATGTAGAGAGCTACCCTCCTCCTCTTTACCCTCCCTGTCCCTCCTGTAGATAGTGTATCCTAGTATGTTTACGTCCCAGTCATGGTTCTGTGTGTACCATGTTTCTGTGACTGCCACGATATCCAGATCTTCCTCCTCCATCAAGGCCACTAATTCAGGAAGCTTGTTACCCAGACTACGGGCATTGGTACTCATTGCTCTCCATTTTTTGATGGCTTTACCTTCTGTAGCAGCATCCCCCACTGACCTTTCTACCTTGGTCTTTTTCTCATTTAGTACCCTGTTTTGTAGGGGGAAGCTGGGATTTTCCTGCTGCTTATCAGTGCCTCCCCCCTTGACTAGTTTAAAGGCTTGCCAATGAAGCATTTAAACCGATTGCCCAAAAGACTTGTTCCCTTCCTGGACAGATGCAGACCATCCTGCCAGTATAGGCTGGTGTCCTTCCAGGTGGAACCCCAGTCCCCAATGAAGCCAAACCCCTGTGCTCCACACCATTTTTTCAACCATTTGTTAAAACTGCATGGTGCAAAGTACCCTCACCTCACCCATGCCTTCATCAGGGTTGTGTCTTTAACAACATAAAAGCATTCTAGCAATAATAGGTCACATTCTTCCTTGTAACTTCTGTTTTTTCCCCCATTCAAATTGGTTATGCATGAAATCAGAGTTGCTCAGTCAGTAGCACTCTTGGCTGTCAGCCAGAAGTTTTAATGGTTTAAGTCCCACCTGAGGGGACTTCTGCCTGTCTTTGGGGGTTCCTTAGGTGGAAGTTCCCATTTTCTTTTAAACCATGTTAACTTTGACATGCTGCAGCCTGCATGGCATGGTATGGTATTAATCTGTTTGGGTCTGTTTAATAAAAGTGTTAAATGAAACACACGTGCGGTGTAGCGGTGGCTGTTATATGGGAGTAGTAAAGGAGTAGTAAAGGAAAAAGCAAGTCAGTCACCATGGTGAAACTGGAGGCAGTGCTAGTGTTGGTCTTAATCTCTAGCCTGCTGTGATGATGCTTTTTTAAGCAGTATATGCACAGTGTGGCTCAAACTGTTAGGCAATTTGACACTAGATGTTTTTGGGTCAGTTTCTACAGTGCTTCTACTTGTATATGTTGGAGCATGTCACTGTCAGTCACATACTGCCCTTTTACTTGCTGAAATGTAATGCTCTTAATCAGTTTTCTGTTGCTTTGGTGTTGGTAGATTTAATATTAACTGACTGGAAAATAATCTACTATGACTCTGATTTCCACAAAATGCTGACCCTGGTTTTAAAATGAACTGTAGTGGTATGTCAGGCTGTGGTAGTAGGACACTATAAACTCCTATGATTGACCCCAAAATGCACAAGAATGCAACAAAAATGCTAACATTTACTGGGGGCCTGGACGGCCCCCAGACCCCAGCTTAGTCCAGCATTATTTTAATATTATAGTTCTCAAACATTTTAAACAGCCTTCAGTGCTGATTTACTAAGCACTCATCATTTTCATAAGTGCTTAGTACCTAACTGTATGCCTGCACTGCAAGGATGGCATCAACAGTGTGTGCCAAAATGAAACTATTCAGCCACTAGGGGCCAGAACAATGGGACTGGTATGTAAAACGCCTATGGTAGAAGGGTACTGTATAATCCCACAGTTGGCCCCAAAATGCACCATAAAGCATCAAAAATGCCAACATTTTCTGGGGACCTAGGCGGCCTCCAGACCTCCGGCCTATTGGGTTGAGTCCTTGACTTGTGCGTACACTTTTTAAAAGAGTGGTTACTCCACTGGACAACATAGAAGGCTGTATTCATCTCATAAGTACAACTAGTGATCTGCACAACTGGTGGTTGTCCAGGGCAAAAATTTATTTCATTAAAATATACAATTTACAGAGATACAAAAACTATACAAATAAAATAACAGCCAATAAACACCTCAGGTATGTTTGCTTTTTGGTGCTTTCCAATAGCATTACGTCTAGTTACTCACAGAGTTTATAAACACATAGAGGCAGTATAGCATAGTGGTTATGAGCACTAAGCTGCAAACTTGGAGAACTGGGTTTAAGGTTTGAATCCCACAGCCAGTGCTTGCCTGCTGTTTGACCATTAGAGATGCAGCAATTTAAAATCCGCCTGTGAAGTGAAAGCGAAGTGGCCACTTCGCATTGGCACTTTGCTACATGGAATGCCCTATAGGAGAGGCTCACTTTGCCTTGTTATTATTACTTCGCTTTGTCATTCCATCTTAAACGTGAAGTAAGGCGGAGTGACAACAATATTGGCAGCACCCCACTCATACAGTCACCAGAATTAATGTGCATCTCCAAAGTGTTACTGTCTTGTGTCTAGAAAACTCCCCAGTGCTGACAAAGCGAAATGAGAGTATAACAAAAAATGCAAAGTCTCCCAGAATTAATGGCGCACTCGGTCATGCGTGCAGTGGTCATGCACAGAGTCACCAGAATTAATGTTCATCCCCAAAATGCTACTGTCTTTTGTCCAGAAAATTCCCAAGTGCTGATGAAGTGAAATGAGAGCTCACAAAAAATGCAGACTCCCAGAATTAATGGTGCACTGCAAACTCACAGACAGATTAAGATTGCGCTGCGCACTCAAAGGATGCATACAAAAAGGCACAATAACACCTAACTAGTGCTCACAAGTCACAAACCCAAATCTGGAAAGGAATATATTTTGCCAGTTAGGGGATTAGTGCACGGCAGTAACAATCCACTACCAGTAAAGATACCACAAAGCAGTGTAAAAACTTCATGCAGGTGCAATGTATAGCAGGTTCACACTGCTGCAATTACTCTGTGGCACAATAAAAGATGTCTGATTTAATGGCATGCATCGCACACACACTCACACACACATTACAAGTAATGCATAGCAAATTGAAAACCTTTAGTAATATAACTAAATGTTTTAAACAAACAAATTATACACTGCTGCACCACAACAATCAGCAAAAAAATGTCAAGAATTACTGAAAATATTAAAACAGTTATACAAGAAAAATATAACCAAAACTGAAAGACTGCCTTTTTCTCCCAGTTAATGTACCTACACCACAAATACGTCCCTCCCCCAAAGCACACTTCACAGTACACAGACTGACTGTTCTAAATTAACATTCAGAATCCACACACAATAAACACTTGATGGTATAAGCACAGAAGGGTTTCCTATAATCGATGTACTAAATTTTGAGCAAAAAAAAATGACTCAAAAAGGCAATTTAAACAGCTTTTAGAGGCTTTGAATCACAGAGCTCTGAGAGCAAGCTGTCTCCAGCTACCACTACACACACACTACCCAGGCCAGAACTGAGGCTGTGCAGAACAATCTAGAGCCCATGTGACCTGAAATTCCATGAATCACTGCAGAATTTCATTTGGAACTCAATTACAAGGCGAAATGAAGCGAATTACATTGATTTGTAACATGGCATTAATTGTGTGCGTGAAATCCAGATTAGCGATAGGTGGAAGAGGGTCACGAGATGGCAGCCAGAGCGGGCATTAACCCAGCTTATATGCCTTGCCCACTTCGGCAGTACCGTCACCAGCCAGACCCCCAGCCTAGCAGCACTGGGTCCTCTGCGGAACCGAGACCAGGAGCGAGACGAGCGGCGCTCCTGGAGCCCTACTAGGACTCCGAGGTGGGAAGGAGATCCGGGAGGGGGGAGGATGAGAACCCGCAGTGCACAGTCTGATCACAGGCAATCTGAGAAGGGTGACAGGCGATGCAAGGGAGCCCAGTGTACTTTTCCTTGCTAGGAGCGGTGGCGATGGAAATCAGAAGCGCCCAGTCACAGCAACACAGCACAGGGCAGACCGGGCAGCATCATCCAGAGAGCACCTGGAGGACGATGCCACCGGATGATTATCCTGGAGGCAGCAGGAAGTGAGAGCGACCGAGATGCACAGCGCGAGTCCAGTGCTGCTCGGAGCGGTGGAACCCTGCACGGCAGACCTTCCACTGCGGGTATGACGACAATACCTGCACCCAAACTCTCCAGAAGAGGCACAGGACTATTGGCTGGCTGCCTCCGCGCCACTGTAGGGACAGTCGGTGATTACCACATCAGTTTGTATGTAATGTCTTAGAGCGTTCTGTGAAAGTGCAGTAAAATTTTCAAAAGTTCTCACCGCCTCCGCCTCTTATTGTTTACCTGTCACAGTGGGCCCCCTCCACATCCCTCCACTGATGCACGGCCTATGTTACAAGCACATTAAGCCACTCCGTCGGTGGCATCTAATGCGATTGATGCATGGGGGGCCGGGGGGTCCACCGGTCCCCTCATGCATCAATCCAGCATTAGATGCCGCCTTTGTCGTGGCTTAATGCTTACTTCAATGTACTTCACTTTAGAATTGGTGGAGAAGTGGTTTGGGGAAGGTGGAATAATGCAATGTTATTGATTTCAATGGACTTCACGTTCCTCATTATGAAGCGAAGTATTCCACTTCACATTGTGGAGTGCTCCACGGATTCCATGTTACTCCGTGAGTCACTTCGCGGAGCGAATTGAGGCCACTTCGCCCAGCACTAGTTACAGTACTGTAACTCACATGTTATACAAGAAGGAACGTGAATGCCTATGGTTGTACTTCCCTGATAAGCTGAGCCTGTATCATAAAACCCCCCAATTTAAAAACTCTTATTAATGAGTACAGTGGTGGGGTGGTGAAGCCTGGAGAGATACTACAAAACAGGCTTACAATACATCCAAGTAACTAGTAAAATAATTACTGTGATTTGTGACGTGATTGTGACTCGTGATGTGTGACTACATTTGTGACCATGATGATGAAGAACATGATTCAGTGTTGACAGTGTGAGATAACCAATATGGAACTGTATTTGGAATGCGAATGCCTACGGCTGTACTTCCCTGATGAGCCATAGCACAAAACTCCCTGACTTAAAATCACATATTAATGAGTACAATGGTGGGGTGGTGAAGCCTAGAGAGATACTACAAAACAGGCTTGCAATACATACAAGTAACTAGTAAAAAAAATGTATGTTGTGATTCGTGACATGATCGTGAATCGTGATTTGTGACTGCATTTGTGACTGTGATGATGAAGAACATGATTTGTACTACGGGGGACTCGTGATGATGGTCCTGACTTAAAAATGCATATTAATGAGTACAGTGTTCATGCAGAATTATGTACCACACCTGTCCAGGACTCTGATGGGAAGCCAAAGAAACAACTGTGACTTGTTATAGATGGATATTGGGCCCTAAAGAGATGCAAATGCACAGACAGATTAAAATTGCACTGCGCACTGAAGAGATGCAGCTGCAAAGGCACAACACCTAACCAGTGCTCACCATCAGAAATTCAAATCTGGAAAAGAATACCTTTGCTGGTTGGGGCGGGCCGTGGGGGGGGGGTGCAGTGTACTGCATTGCTGCAGTAGCAGTCACTAGTACCAGTACAAATACCACAAAGAAGTACAAAAATCATACAGCTGCAGTGGATAACAGGTTCACATTGCTGAAATTACTATGTGGCACAATAAAAGGTGTCTGATTTAATGACACACATCGCACACATACTCACACACACACTAAGTAATGTGTAGCAAATTGAAAACTTCAGTAATATGACCACATATTTTAAACAAACTAAAATTATGCACTGCAGCATCACAACAATCAGCAAAAAAAATGGCAAGAATTATTGAAAATATTACTGTGTGTACATTAACACAGTTATACAAGAAAAATATCACCAAAACAGAAAGAACTGTCTTTTTCTCCAAGTTAATCTACCTACACCACAGATACACCCCTCCTCCAAAGCACACTTCCACTGTCTCTCAGTACACAGACTGAATATTCTACATTAACATTCAAAATCCACACACAAACAATAAATGCTCGATGACATGAGCACAGCAGGGTTTCCTACAATCGATGAACTAAAGTTTCAGCTAAAAAAATGACTCAAAAAGGCTTTTTTAACAGCTTTTAGAAGGTTTGAATCACAGAGAGCTCTCAGAGCAGACTGTCTCCTACAGCTTCCTACACACACTACCCCAAACTGAGGCTGTGCAGAACAATCCATCTTTCGGATGAGACATTAAACCAAGGTCCCATCTGCCTGGATTGGTGGTAATTCAGGTGGATGTTAAAGATCCCATGGCACTTCTCGAAAAGAGTTGGAGAATTTCCCCAGTGTCCTGGCCAAATTTCCCTCACTCACTCAAAATACCACCAACAGCTTAATCTGGTTCAAGGTCAGTTGGCATTCATCTGTATCCCCTTCCCCCAGGTTGTGCCTGAAAATAGGCAGGATTTGTCTAGTGCACTTACCCAGTCAACAAATACTAAATAAATAAAAATAAATAAATCTAGAGCCCATGTGACCTGAAATCCCATGAATCACTGCAAAATTCACCTTTGGAGCTTAAAAACAAGGTGAAGTGAGGTGAAGTACATTGTTTTCAATGTATTTCACCTTAAGAATTGGTGGAGTAGTGACCTGGGAAGGCGGAGTAACGAGAAGTCATTGTTTTCAATGCTACCCATTATAACACAAAGTACTCCGCCTCACATCATGTGGAGCACTCTGCGAATTCACCTTCACTCCGTGAATCACTTTTGTGGAGCAAATTGGGGGCACTTCGCCCATGGCTGGTGACCATGAGCAACTCCTTTAACTTCCTTGTTCTCCCAGGGCATGCCTGGAAATAAGTATCAGCTTAGTGTGCATTTCCTGAGCAAAAATTGAAAAAAAAAATGAAATAATAATCATGCAAACTTAGCTGTGATTGTTTTGTAATTAATAGTCTAAATGTTTGCCACTGCTGCTTCTCTTCATCTAGCCTGAGACTTAACTGCAAATTGAACAGTCTCATCCTACTTACCGAGAAAACTATAATCAATCAATAATTAAATGAATTTTTTTTCAATCAACCAGCTGTTTGCTAGGGATAGCATACATCTAAGCTAGTTGGGTGCTAGTGCTTTGGGGCAAAAGAAAAAATTACCTACTATAGTAATATTGTTTCTTCTAGGAAATCCCTCATTATGCTTACACTAATGCTGCTAGTCCAATGGCTTGCGCTGCCTTGGAGCTTGTGGAGGACAAATTTACATATTCAAATTAGCCACGTGGAGAGAGAGGCTCATGGAGGCATTGTGCTACACACTTGATGGAAGATCTATTTCAGAGACACAGAAAGCCAAACAGTGAACCTAATGACTAACCTATATTAGAAAAATAGTGAAATGAAACTAACGTGAAATAAAATAGGCTGGCTTCTTCACCTAGTCTATGGCAGATTAAACAAAAGGTCATCGGCAGCTGACTGTGGAAACAGTAACAAGAAATATTCAAGCAGTAACTTTAACATCAAAGAAAACCCTCATTCTTTAAGAACCTTTTCCAGGTTCTAGAAAAGGAGGTAGGGTGGGAGGTGTAAGCATAATGAGGGATCCCTTGGAAAAAGACAATATTACTATGGTAAGTAATTTTTTCTTCAAGCCCTGGGAATCCCTCATTATGCTTATACTAATGCAGACTACAAACCAGTACCATGGGAGGCTAGGCACAGAACCTATTTATGAAGAAGGTTCTGCAAGACAGCAGTGCCAAATCTGGCATCTGTTCTGGACTGTACAGTCAAACAGTAGTTCTTTGTAAAGATATGCAGTTTTCCAGGTTACTCCTTTACAAATTTCCAGCAAGGGACCATCCCTTGCAGCTGCCACTGAGGCAGCAGTACCACAAGTGGAATGTACCGTAAGACCTTGTGGCAGTTGCTTGCCAGCCTTGCTGTTCCAGAACTGTACACAAGAGACTAGCCAATGAATGATAGTTCTATTGGAGACTGGCCTGTCCTTACCCACCTCATCGTATGTGAGGAACAAGTGTGAGGGGGAGGATCTGAGATTCTCAGTATGATCCAGACAGTGTTCAAGGGACCTCTCAAAATATAGGCTGTGTAGCATCTGCTTACTAGGACTGGATCCCTTTGTGAAGAACACTGGGAAAGTGATGTACTGGTTCAGATGGAACTTGGACACCACTTTAGGGAGAAATGTTCTATTAGTCCTAAAGATTACCTTGTCCTCGTGAAAGATGATGTAATTAGGGTCTGTGCAAAGAGCTTGCACACCCTTCTAGCAAAGGTAATGACCACAAGGAAGGCTCTCTTCCAAGTGACATATTTCAAATCTGGTGTTGCCATAGGCTCAAATCGGGGGGAAGAAGAAATAGCTGAATAATTAAATAACTATTTTCTGAGTATTTATGAACACAGAGAAGACTTTATTGAACCCGTGGGAGTGACTAATGACTGCCCCATAGAATTCAGCACCATTGAGGTAGAACTGATAATAAAATAACTAAAGTCAAACAGTTCACCAGGGCCTGATGGAATAACCCCCAGACTCCTGCAGGAATTGAGTAAAGAGATTGTGGGACTACTTACTAATCTCTATAATAAATCAATCACTGAAGGAAAAACAATAAAAGAATGACGAGAGGCATTAGTAACCCCTATTCATAAGGCACGGAAAAAAGAAGAGTGTAAAGACTATCGCCCCATTAGCCTCACATTAGTAATTGGAAAGATAATGGAAAGACTCTTACAAGGGCACATAATTGAATATATAAAATACACTGGACTGATGGACCACAGTCAGCATGGGTTCATCTCTGGTAACTCATGTCTCACAAATCAGATACATTTTTTTGAGCCAGTGAGTGCAGCACTGCACAAGGGGGTCTCATGTGATGTGATGTGATGTAATATTTCTGGACTTTGCCAAAGCATTTGACAAGGTGTCACACACTAGTCTATTAAAGGAATTATATAGGATAGGTCTGCACTTCAGCATTACAAGTTGGATAAATTCCTGGTTGGGAGATTGACAACAGAGGGTGTCGATCAAAGGGCACCTGTCCAATTGGAGTAGGGATACTAGTGGAGTCCCCCAGGGATTAGTTTTGGGTCCCACATTATTTGACATCATAGTAACTTCAATGAAAGTTTCAGGTAATGTATAGATATGCAAATACACTGATGATTGCAAGCTTGGGGGACTTGTTAACTCAAAGAAGGACAGCGTATATTACAAAAGCAGTTAGATGAACTTTTGGTTTGGGCATTGATAAATAAGATGCAGTTTAATGTAGGAAAATGTAAGGTAATGCATTTGGGGAAGAACAACCCACTTGCAAATAAATTGGATAATGTTATACTGCAGGCAACAACTGAAGAAAAAGACCTAGGCACACTAAAAACACAAGATCTTACCTTCAATAGGAATACCACAGTTAAGGTCAAGAAATGTCACAAAATTGTAGGCTTGAGCTTGGCTAATTTAAAAAGCAGGGAACCTGAAGTGCTAGTGCTTTTCTATTCTAGTCTTGTACGCCCACACCTGGAATATTGTTCCCATTTTAACTTACCTCATACAAAGAAAGGCCGTAATTTTATAGAGGGTGTGCAAAGGAAAATTACTAAGAAGATCAAGCCCTTGAAGGATATGGGCTATGAGAGAAGACTTAGGACACTGAACTTGTTCTCAGCTAGATACAGGCAGATTAATGGTGACCTTTTCCAAATGTACAAGGCAGTAAATAATGATTATCTTAGGGAAACCATTGGTTTGACATTACATGAGGCCAAAAACGTCACAAGAAGTAATGGTTATAAAATAAAAGGGGGTTTAATAAGAAAACCAGGAGAGGTAGTTTCTTTACAAAGAGGGTTGTAAGGCTGTGGAATAGTCTTCCACATCAAGTAGTTACAAGTACAAACACTACTATCTTTAAAGCCAGGCTTGATGAATACATGGGTGACAAGAAAAATTAGTTCCACCCATGATTACATGGGTGGCGAGTTCTTTAAAGGGCCATGGCCTATTGAACTTGTATTTTCCCTATGAACCAATGGGCTTGGCTATGCACACATCCAGATTCCATGGAAGAACCAGGTCCCTAACAGGTTGATACAGGTGTAGTAAGCCCTTAAACAAACTCTTGAAAATGGGGTGTGAAGCCATTGGTTTCTCTTTCCCTGAAGAAATAAATGCTGAGATAGCTGCTAGGTGGACCTTGAGGGTTGAGGGCCTGAGACCAAGAACCTAAAGGTGAACCAGGTAGTCTAGGAGTATGGGCAGATCTGCCTGCAAGGGATTGAGCTTCCTATGGGTGCATCTTGGTTTATTTGAATAAATACTGGCTTTTGTTTTATCCTGAGAAGTCTTGATTAGCAGTAATTTTATGTGACTGGAGAACCTCTCCCATAGTTTTTCGGTTCCTTCCTTATACTGTTCCTGTAGAGAACAGCTAGGCAAAAGTTGCAAATTCTACTTTAGCAGAACTTTTGAAAAAGTTCACCAACTCTATTGGAATTTTTTCAGTTTCTGCCTTTGGTGAAATTGGAAGTCTTCTGAATGTGTTTGGCAAATTTTTGTACTGTTCCATGGAAATTTCTTGCTCAGCTGTAGAATAATACACATGAACTGCAGAAATAATTCATTAATCTGCAATTCACGTAATTATTCCACAGTTCAGTTTTGCACCATCCTGGTAAATAGAAAAAAAACACTTTCCTGGTGTCCAGTGGCAAACCCCACCCTCCAATCACTGGACATATAAAAATGTAACGTTTCAATCATGTCTAGTGGCACCTCCCACCCTCTGATCACCATCCCAGTAAAATGTAATGTTCCCCTGGTGTCTAGTGGCACCCTCCAGCCTCCGATCACTGGCTCTGTAAAATTTAATGATTCTCTGGTGTCTAGTGGCACCCTTCACCTTCTGATCAGTGGCCTCATAAAAAATTAATATTGCCCTGGTATCTAGTTTCACCCCCCCACCCTCTGATCACTAACCCTATAAAAATGTAATGTTTCCTTGGTGCCTAGTGTCACCCTCCACCCTGTGATTGCTGACCCCATAACATTTTATGCTTCCTTGATGTCTAATGGTACCCCCATCCTCTGATTGCTGGCTAAAAATTTTATGTTTCTTTAGTGTCTATTGACACACTCATTCTCTGACTGCTGGCACCGTATTTGTTGATGTTTTGCCTCTCATCTCAAGTTCTCAACTCAAGTGCCTGACAATTCTGTGCTTGTTCCCACTTCTTAGTCTTTACAATACATGGTGGTCATAGAGACTGTCTCTGTGACTACAGTGCAGTGTAAAGACTAAGAAATGGAATGGGAGTGATGGTGAAGCTGTCTGGCACTTGAGCTAACTTCAGACAAGAGGCACAACATCAGCAAATATGGGGTCAGTGATTAGAGGCTGGGGAAGGAGGGTACGAGTAGACACCAGGGCAACATTACATTAATGTTTCCCTGGTGCCTACTAGAGAAACATTACATTATTGGGGCCAACAATTGGAGGGTGGGAGGGGTGCCATTAAACACCAGACAAACATTAAATGTTATGGGGCCAGCAATCGGAGGGTGGGGGGTGCCACTAGACACCAGGGAAACAATATATTTTTATAGAACCAGTGATCAGAGAATGGGGGGCTGCCACTAGACACCAGGAAAACATCACATTTTTATAGAACCACGGACTGGACGTGAGGAGTGTCACCAGACACCAGGGAAACATTAAATTATTAGGGGACCAGCAATAAGAGGGTGGGGGTGCCACTAGACACCAGGGACTAGAAATCAAACATACATTACAGGACTGGCGTTACACATTGACATTTTATACATTCATTCTGCAGTTCAATGACTCACTGAACTGCAGAATAAATGTATGGATTGCAGATTAATGTATTAAACTGCTGAAAGAAATTCCACAGAACTGATCTCTGACCATGATCAGTTCTGCGGAATTTCATTCTGAGTTTAATATGTCAGTCCACAATTCATACATTTATTCTACCGTTCTAAGTCAGAATTTCCACGAAAGTTGTCAGAATGATTTCTGAAGTTTTATGGAACTGAAAGTCTGACAAGGAAATTCTGCTGGCAAAGTTTTTTTCACACAGCTCTACTGTGGAATACAATAACGACTTTTAATTACTAAAGAGTGGCTGCCTTATTAATTACTGTGTCTGTCTCTTCCTTAACTGTATTTGTAGGCATGTATTATGCTGCAAGTGGCTCAAAATTAGCAAATTTGTGGCCAAATGACTTGATTTGGTCCTTCAAAGTCATGACCTTATAAAAGGGTCCAAAATGCTTTAAAATAATATCCAGTATTGCCTCTTGCCTAACAGGTACCATACAGTGACCATTTGCTCCAAATTATGTGACGCCTTTAATGTATTTACAGGTAACCTATTGAAATCAACTATTAAAAGTACATCAGAAAAAGGAGTTTCACTTTAATGACATTCAACATCTGATTTTGGTCATGTAACATATTTAACTTTCAGTATCTCCAGATGGTGGGTGATACAAAAATAAACGAGTAAATGTTTGTAACCTCTTGGTGCACTAAATAAATTTGTTTCAACCACAAGGCTTCACCTCCCATCTTTTCTGCTAACAGCAAAGTTTTAACCACCCAGCCTGATTTTATGAAAGAAGCAGCCCCCCACCTCCACCCCTATTTTTCTCATACAAGGTCTCCTAAATAAGTTATAACTAGGAGGGTGGGGGTGACACTAGACACCAGGGACTGGAAATCAAATATACATTACAGGACTGGCGATACACATTGACATTTTATACATTCATTCTGCAGTTCAGTGACTCACTGAACTGCAGAATAACTGTATGGATTGCAGATTAATGTATTAAACTGCTGAAAGAAATTCCACAGAACTGATCTCTGACCATGATCAGTTCTGCGGAATTTCATTCTGAGTTTAATATGTCAGTCCGCAGTTCATACATTTATTCTACTGTTCTAAGTCAGAATTTCCATGAAAGTTGTCAAAATGATTTCTGAAGTTTTATGGAACTGAAAGTCTAACAAGGAAATTCTGCTGGCAAAGTTTTTTTCACACAGCTCTACTGTGGAATACAATAACGACTTTTAATTGCTGAAGAGTGGCTGCTTTATTAATTACTGTGTCTGTCTCTTCCTTAACTGTATTTGCAGGCATGTGTTACGCTGCAAGTAGCTCAAATTAACAAATTTGTGGCCAAATGACTTGATTTGGCCCTTCAAAGTCAGGACCTTATAAAAGGGGCCAAAATGCTTTAAAATAATATCCATTATTGCCTCTTGCCTAACAGGTACCATACAGTGACCATCTGCTCCAAATTATGTGACGCCTTTAATGTATTTACAGGTAACCTATTGAAATCAACTATTAAAAGTACATCAGAAAAAGGAGTTTCACCTTAATGACATTCAACATCTGATTTTGGTCATGTAACATATTTAACTCTCAGTATCTCCAGATGGTGGGTGATACAAAACTAAAAGAGTAAATGTTTGTAACCTCTTGGTGCACTAAATAAATTTGTTTCAACTACAAAGCTTTACCTCCCATCTTTTCTGCTAACAGCAACGTTTTAACCACCCAGCCTGATTTTATGAAAGAAGCAGCCCCCCACCTCCACCCCTATTTTTCTCATACAAGGTCTCCTAAATAAGTTATAACTAGACAGGTCAGTTCTATAATCAGGTATAAAACCAGTGCACCAGGTTTCAGTCAATGCCAAAATCTCTAACTTCTGCGATATTGCTCTTACTTCAATCTTATCTTACTCCTGGCTTACAATGCATCAGTTCTTAGTTAAGGAGTTGAAGTTAGGCAGTTAGGAGTCATTTGAAAATGTCTGACAGGGCTGCAGTCCCGAACTAAGGATTTGAGTAAATGGAAAATAGTTTACAGGACGGCAGTCCTGAGGTAAATGCTTTGAGTACAATATCTGGTAAATACATTTTAGCAAATTCTTAGAATGCACAGTAGAATGGACAAACTCAACACTTTCTTGTTAAGTAATTGGGAATTTAGAAATATGACAAGGAAATCAATATAATGTCAGCACACCTAAGTTTTAGCAAGTTCAAGAAGTAACTGACTTTTGTTATAAAATAAATCATGATACATTGGTGTAATAAATGAAAAAAGACTGTGTGCACATGAAGTGTTCCTCTCTGTTACCATAACAGCAATAAGAAAAGCTTTCTCCTTTTAGGTATCTGTTGTGCTCAGTCTGGGTAACCTTGAACACTGTCTGTATTTATCACTTCATTTGGTCAATTCCAAAACTCTAATATTCTCTGGGTGAAAAAAAAATCTTTGCTTTAGTCCCAGTTGCTGATCCTCTAGCTGGTAATCATGTCCCATAGTTCTGCTACTCTGGATTCTGCTCAACAGTCTTCCCGTGAGACTTTTGTAAAAGCTTTAATGATATTGAATACTGCAATCATATCCCTGCATCCCCACATTGTAATAACTTGTTTCTTTCCTTAGTTTCAGTCAGTGTTCAGACTCATCATTTGTAACTTGCTCATCTGAGGTCCACTGGCTTTCAGCTTGGTTTCAAACTTAAAAGCCTACTAGTGGAGTTTAACAGTAGGCTTGACTGTAATATAATTTAATTGATTTGATTAAAATTTTAAACATTTAGTACTGCTGCTTCGGCAGAAAACTCTTTCCTGTAAAAAATGATGTATGTTTAACACTCAATCAAGGTAAATAATTCTCCAGAGTGTTACACTGGTTGAAAGCTAATAACTAATCCTTGTACTCCAATGGGATTCTTAGGAGCTTTGGTCTATAGCATGACATGCTGCTCTTTGAAAGTTTTTGTTGACCCATAGGATATATCACAAACACCACATCCAGCAAGAAAAATCCAAGGTGGGGGGGGGGGAATCGTGTTCCGAGAGGAAGCATCTGCAGGGTGCTCTGTCTACAAAGATGTTGTTCAGAGCAGCACAAAAAGATCACTCCACTCTCTAAAGCTTGTGCTCCAATGCAAAAAGGCAATATAGAGACAAGTGAAGATGTGGGCACCAGGCTTCAGCTGTGATTATAATTTAATAGTGCAAACACATAAAAATGACATGCAGTAGCATACAAACATGGCTATAGCTGTGCAAAAAAGGCAAGCAGAACTCCCAACCAGGTTTAATTGCTAGGCTTTCTCAAGGGATACTGGTCAAGTGAGATATTGTGGTTTAAATGCAGTGTAAACAGAGATTGGTGGCCCATTGAAGGAAATGTGCCATCAATCTCTGTTTATGCTGTATTCATATATACATATATATATATATATATATATATATATATATATATATATAAAGATTGAGCCTATCCATTAGGATAAGTATTGTTTTTAAGTCACATTAACAGCATCTTATTGCATAGCACTATAATAGTCAATAACATAGAATTAGTCTCTGTGCCTTTAAATTGGTGTTGACTTGGGATTAGCTATGTATCACTTTTAAACCACAATGTCTTCTTTGACCAGTATTCCTTGAGAAAGCCTAGCAGTGAAACCTGGTCGGGAGTTCTGCTTGCCTTTTTTGCAGGGCTATAGCCATGTTTGTATGTTACTTCATGTAATTTTTATACTTTTGCACTATTAACTTATAATCACAGATGAAGCCTGGTGCCTGCATCTTTGTTTGTCTAAAGATGTTATTCACTATAATTTAAGGCCTTTTGGACAGACTGTATGAACCTCAGGGGTCAGAATTTCAGCCCGTTCTGGTATTAAGTCCCTCTCCACAGCCACCAGTGTTGAATTAAAATCTCTGCACCGGTGTCAATTCTAAATTGCCTCATGGGAGGCTGGTGCAGCAACAGGGACCTGAATTGCCCAAGTTGAGATGTTTCCTGTCTCCCAATAGCTCTCTGTGTGAAACACACAAGAGATTTCCTTTGAGAGAAGCAGGGGACCCTGCCGGGCATGGAGTGGTCAGACAGTGGGGGTTGTCTGCACTCCTCAATTGATTGCCCAGCTTGCAGAGATGCTGTGCCTGGTACTAATAGGTGTAGCATTTTAGCACACCTGTGTCAAAACAATGTCTGTAAGCTTCTGTAAATTACAGAGCTTGTCACAAACAGCTCAGCAATCAAAAATATGGCACAGGCGGAAACATTTTGTGGACCTGCAAATTGTTTGCGCGTCTGTGCCAAAAATGGCCAGTTTTGAAAATCCAACTCTGGCCTTTTTCTATCTGCATCATGTTATATACTGGACTTATGCTTTTAAGAAGTTTTTTTTTTTTTTTTTTTGCCTGAGTGAACTGGTGACAAGAAAGCCTTCTTTTTTTAAGGTAATTGTGTTTCCAGTTCATTTTGCCCCTTTCGGCCTTCTGTCAGCTACAGTGGCAATGAAAGCCCTAATATGAGAGCCCCTGGTATCAAATGAATAGCCATCAGCAACTCATCTATTTCCATTTTGATTTTAAGCAGCATATAGATTTATCTTATCATTTTTAAGTAGGTTGATTCATCTGGTTAACCAAGATATTATCATAAATGGAAAGGGCTGTCATTTAGAAATTGAATAGCACTACTTTGGATATGAAATAGAAATCAACAAGCCAACTAAGACATATCTCTACTGGTCCTTCTGGTTAAACAAGAGTTTTCCTTAGATCTGTTTGATGAAAAACCTCAGTGTGTTGGTTCTTTCAATTATGTGATAACATTGCCCGAACTTGTTGCTGCTCTCCCATCTGTAAGAGGTTGTTACATGAGGAACTAGCAAATCATTTACAACTTTCAGAAAATTTTAATTTATTTTTGCAAAACAAATTTCACTATTGCTTGAGTTTATTCTGTAAGCTCTAAATAAAGGAACTACAATTGTTCAAGGGAACAGGGGTTGTACAACACAAGAGACCTTGAATCAACTATATAATTTAAGCAGTCTTAGTGACTGCAGCAAAATAGAATGTGAATTAAACCTTACCCTCATAGCAGTGTAGTAATGTTGGTAAATTATATTTAGTGTAGCATTTGGGCTTCTATATAAAATCACAGTATGATAATACTAATATCAAGGGTAGGAGTCAGTCTTATGGCAGGGTGGTTGTTTGTTTATAATATATATATATATATATATTATCTAACATCAGAAACCTAAAACTACTGAGCTGATGTTTATTTACAATAGTATTTTAAAGACTACTGTTACACTAGGTAAAAAATAAAGCAAGAGACAATAAAGCAATAGTTAATAAAATTGCACACACACACACACATTATTCCTTTACAGCTGACTCCCTTTAAATTTGATGAGGTTGATTCCTTTGAAGTCCTGAAATTATTCCTGGACTTAAATGTAAATAAAAGCTGAGGGTCTGATGATCTGACTCCAATGATTTAAAAATGTGCAACTTGTCAAATTTTTCACCAACTAGCTTATATTTTAAAATATCATTGCTGCACGGGAAGGTCACAGCAGGGTGAAAGGAAGCCAGGATGTTACCAATAACTAAAGGGGTAAGGAGATAGCCTAGCAAATTTTAAACCAATTTCACTTCTTCTGTTCCATCATAATTGTTAGAAAGATTGTCCATCATAGGCAATTGTCAAAATATATTATGGGTTCAAGGGTTATATACCTCTTGCAGTCAGGATTCAGAGATAGCCATTCTACAATAACTGCCATGTTGACTGTTTGGGATGAGATCAAAATGGTGGCAACGGGAGACGCACTATGGCCATTTTTGTTGATTTCTTTAAGGCCTTCAATACAGTGAGCCAAAGAATCTTGCTGGAATAACTAGCCTTTTTAAATCTTTTAATAGAGGAGTTCAGCTGGATAGGGAACTATTTCGGTAACTGGACATAGAGAGTAAACCCTGAGGTGTATTGAATCATGGAGGTTAGAGATTGTGAGGGGGTGCTCCAGGGCTCAGTGCTTAGACCAATGCTGTTTTTGCACTATGTGAATGGGGCAATATCTGGGGTGGGATCCTTGATTACCAGTTATACACAGACTACACGATATTGTATACCTCTGGTTCTACTATCATTATGTCCTTCAAGAACTACAACAGTGTTCTGATATATTCCAGTCCTTTTTAGAGAATTCAGATTTAGTTATAAACTCAGATAAAGTGAAGGTAATATTCTTTGATACTACTGCAAAGTTGAAAGACTGGGTAAACAGAATAATTTGGAAGAAAATACCTTATTGGGAAGGACAGTAGAGGCAGTTGACTGGTTTAGATTTTAGATAGATGATCAATGCACAGAAAATGTGCATGCAGAAAATGTTGTGAAAACTACTGGGCAAAGACTTTGTTATCTGGTTTAAAAGAAACACTTTTTACTGAAAAATACTAGAAAATGTATAGCACATTCTCTATAGTTACCTGTGATTGGATGCGTGGACATTCTATTTGATTTTGCATCAAAAACAAGTTTGTATAAGGTAAACACCATATATAACAAACTTGTCAATACTGTATTCACAAAATGAAAATGCAGATGTCCAGCAAATGTAAAGCAACAACAGAAAAAAATAATACTGGAACAGCTCTTAGGACTAGTCTTGTCTTTCCTACTCCTGATGTCTGGCAATGTGCATACCAACCCTGGCCTTCCAACGACCCACAATGGTAGATAGCATACAAC
Organism: Neoceratodus forsteri; assembly: GCA_016271365.2. NCBI lineage: Eukaryota > Metazoa > Chordata > Ceratodontiformes > Ceratodontidae > Neoceratodus > Neoceratodus forsteri. Next base: position 834,618,635 of record CM028130.1, on the reverse strand, counting down.
TTTAGGTCTTGTGTTCTCATCCCTAAACATCTGAAGCCATCTCCCAAAAATGGACAATCTCAAGGCCTGGATCTTTGAACACCACCTGGATGTGATATCTGTTGTGTAAACATGGCTTTCCCCAAAAATAGCAGATACTGCCATATCCCTGCCCAGCTACACTCTGTACCAACAGGACAAGTGCTTGAAAAGAGGTGGAGGATGTGTCATTTACACCAGAAATACACTCCAGGAACATGTCATACCCCCACCACCCATCAATGACAATCTCCAGGTACTAACCATCAAACTAATGCTAGAAGCACACAACAGAGTGTGTACCCTACTATCCGTAAACATCCCACCTAAGCAGACCACACCTGGCATCAACAACCTACTGGAATACACCAGCATGCTGAGCCTAAACATTGAAATAATGCTGTTGGGAGACTTCAGTATCAACTGGGTGTCACCTGCTGCTAACACCATCAAAGATACATTTGCCACAATCCACTTTTCCCAACTGGTAGATGCACTGACTTGACCCAATTACAAGACAGGCACCAGCACACTTCTGGACTGGGTTCTCTTGAACCACCTTTCCCACATCACAGATCTCACTGTGTTCCCTGACTCATTGAGTGACCACTACCCTGTCAGTTTCCTCTAGAACAACAACTACCACAACCCCCTGCCAGAACCATAAAAAAAGCCTACTCCAAAAGGGCCACCTTCCGCAGCTAAAGGATGACCTAAAGCAGCAGGACTGGTCGGACCTGTATGGAATCACAGGTGTGGACACTGCACTAGATCTCTTTATCTCAAAATTCAATACAGCCTGTGACAAACATGTTCCCATAACAGAGAGAAATAACAAAAGTCCTATAAATCCCTGGATTACCCCAGAACTACTGGCACAACTAAACGCAAGAGACCAACTCTGGCAAACAGAGTGAGCACATGGCACACCAACTAACATCCAAAGGTATAAAAAGGCCCGCAATGAGTGCACAAAGGCAGTTCATGAGGCAAAAAGCAAATTCTAAAAGGAAGCGCTCACTAACACCTGGAATAGCAACAAATCGTTCTTGGCAAATCTAAATGATGTCACTGAGAAGGACCCTAAAATAGTCCCAGTCCTGCTAAATGTTGACAGCATCCCTACCTTGGACCCTCTGCTCATCGTTAACTCTCTGAACCTCACCTTCTCAGATCTCAGTAGTGTGCTCCCGACTAACTTCTTCAATATCCCTGATCCAGGGGTCAGTGAGAAGAACCCAGCATGACCAAACCGGCCACTCTTCCATTTCAAACTGGTCTCCAAAGCCACTGCTAGAAAATACCTTGAAAAAGCTCTAGGCAAATCAAGGCATGGTTGGGACTCTCTGGACCTAAAATTTGTTTGACTAACACTAGACGAAGTACTTGGTCCACTGACAAAGATAATTAATCTATCCCTCTGCCACTCCAAATTCCCCCAAATCTGGAAAGCTGCCACAGTCATCCCAATACACAAAAGTGGTGACTGGTCTCTTCAAAACAACTACAGGCCCATCTCTATACTCCACCCGCTCTCCAAGGCCCTTGAAAAGATTGTGGCTGATCAGCTGGTGGAGTACTTCAGTCAGTATCAGCTCCTATGCCCAGAACAGCATGGTTTCTGAGCCAGCCATAGCACCAACATGGCTCTCCTGGAATTTACTGAATTCATACATAGTGCTCGTGACAAAGGGCACATTGTAGGGGTGGCCTTTGTTGACCTAACAAAAGCATTTGACATGGTCCATCATGCCCTCCTCCTTGAACAGCTCTCAGACATAGGGCTAGCCCTAGAAACTGTAGCATGGTTTTGTAGCCACCTTTGCCTGTGATCACAGCAAGTAAAGATCAGTGACATCCTATCAGAAAGTCAACCGGTCAGATCAGGGATACCACAAGATTTCATACTCAGTCCGTTACTCTTCAGAATCTTCCTAAACAACCTCCCGGCTGCTTGCAATGGCTGCATGCTCCTCAACGCAGATGATGCGGTGATCTTTACTAGCAACCTTAACCCCACACTTCTGGAATATGACCTCCAGAGCAGTTTCACAGTGGCTGAAAATGGTTCAAAGAGTAAAAACTGGTCATGAACTATAAAAAGACCAAGATCCCGATGCTCTTTGCCACTGCCCAAAACAAGCTAAAAGGCTATCCCGTGGCAATTCAGAATGACTCTGGTAACACCCTGGAACTAGTCCCCCATTTCGAGTACCTGGGAATCACACTGGACACTGCCCTGTCTTACACACAGCACATTGACATCATGGCCAAAAGCCTTTAACACCAGGATCGGTATCCTCTACAAGCACAGACATTGCCTGACCTATGAAGCTCTGAACTTGGCAATTAATAGTGCACTCATCACCTTGATTAACTATGGCCTAGCTGTCTATGGCTCCGCTACTGACACAGCACTCCAATGCCTCTCAACAACCTTAAACAAAGCCTGCTGTCTGCTCACTAATGCCTCAAAACTCACCCACACCTGTGAGCTTTATTTGCGATCAGGCTTGCTTCAATTGAAGGGCAGAATACTTTATCAAACCTGCCTACTCACAAAAAAAGTCTCACTAAACTTACTTTCTCAAGGAGTTCTGAGCCTTCTTTCACCACCTATACATGCCAGGCACCCCAGTTGTTCGACTACACAAGTATTCTATGTGCCCACGTGCCACACAACTATGGCCCAGTGATCCTTTGCTCACCAGGCCCCTCTGTGGACAAATGGTCTACCACCTGACATCACCGGAGCCATAACCCTTGGTTCCTTTAAGTGCAAACTCTGTCAGCACCTCACTGACAACAGTACCTGCAGGCGCCCCCGCTAGTCTGCACCCACAGCTTTAGTCTGCCTCAGCACTTCCAACTCCTGGCCCACCAGGTTAAGTCTTTTCCCAAGTACCTGCCTCCCACTTCCTTTGCCCTAGCACTTGCCTCCCACCCCCTACCCCTTGGCTCTTTTCTTTCCCTCTGTCCTCCCTATCCCATCTCCCATTGCCCCTACCTACCTCACCCTAACAGTCTGCCTCTGCCTCTCTCTCTTTCATAGAATGCTGGCATACCATGCACAATGCCTTAGCACAATTTATGAACTGCTTGTCATTACAACCCATGTAGCACTGAATTTTTTGTACTCTGCATATCTAATTTACTGTAACTATAGTGTGTCTTCTTGAGTTAATGTATCTGACATGGAACCTGTCAATGAGCATCCGCTCACAGGTGTCATCCAAGAGTTCAATAAATAAATAAAAAAGATATATTCTGGACACCCCCACACAAGCACACCACTATATTCCATATTATGAACTTTACTGACTACTGTTAAAGGCCATTGAGAATGCCCCAGACCATCTGAGCTCTAGACTAAGTAAGAAGCCAAATGCTGATTCTCTTACAGTAGCATGCCTAACTAAATTTAAAGTACCACAAATTAAAACTACATGAGGTACTATGAGATTTAGTTACATGGGCCCCACAATGTTTAACTCTTTTGCCTCCATGTTTTTTGGAGAGACTTAGGGAAGCCTCCTACTGGAAATCAAATTTGAGCTTGGTTTCAGGACAGTCATAAAATTAAGAAACAACTAAATTGTTTGAACACAAGTTATATTTAAAACCTGTTGATACTGTCTGTTTTGAGACTGTAATGTTGTAATAATGTATTGTCCATTTTAAAAACTCAACCTGTTTGCTTGACATCAATGGAAATGAGCTTTGCTTATTGTTTTTCCTCAAAACAACCTTGTAACTTGAATAATAACTACACAGAATACCTAAAAACATAAAACTGACATATAAACAAGGCCCCCTGTTTTCTGCAGTTCTGTGGCTTGCGGCGATTGCCTCAGAAATTAAGACCTGCTGCAGAATTTGGGTCTGGCCACAGAAATTGCACAGCAATTGCCCCATTAAGTTAGACAAAGACAGACACTACTCCTTTCCTCCAATTCCTTGGTTTGCTTGTAACTTATAAGAACTAAAATTTACCCCCAACCATCTCAGCTTCTCAAACCATCCCCACTCAGCCCTTGAGTCACCCTATTTTTTTTTTTTTTATTTCACCCTTTTTTGGTTGAAGGTTGTGTGATGATCCATTGCCTTTTCCTATCACTACTAGTGGGCTGGAATGCTTGTTTCTTATCCCAGTAGCACTTTCTGGGGCCCACACAAAGCCATACTAGGGCATGAATCACACATTTGGGCCCAGCAGTAATAGGAAGAGGCAGTGGATTGTCCAACAGTGTTGGACCAAAAATGGGTGCTAACAAACTGACTGACTCAATGAGGCTCTGGGTGGAATGACTTTGGACCTAAGATATGCAGGACTGGTATTTCTTGTTTTATGAGGGGGCAGAGTAATGTAAAAGAGGAGACCTTACAATACATTTGAGGGAGAAAGGATCACTGTACAGTGTTGGGTTGGATAATGACATGGAATAAATCCACAAGGCCACTCAATGACATTCTCAAGGCTGGTTAGGAAGTTGGTGGGGTTGAGATGGGCACTGGTGGGCTTGGCCTGTTCCAAAATCATGAAAGGGCAATGGGCAAAGTGCTGGCTGGGAATATCAATTTGCCATCCTCATGGGGTTTAGAGCACATAAGGTTGCTGTGGATGGGACTGGGGGGGGGGTTGTCAACCCATGGGTTAACTCTGGTGCCTGGGGGAGAAAAATGTAAATTATAAAAAATGCAAGTAAAGGGACAGCTGAGTAAATAAAATTATTGGGGCAGGAAAAGAATGACAGAATGCTGGATAGACTAAAGAAATGAAAAAGATGAAGCCAAGGTAAGAAAATTGAAAAACTAAAGATGAAGGGACTGCCGGAGGGGCTGAGTGCAAGAAGGCTGCTGTGCTGCTCCACTCCCTCACTGCTCCATGCTGCTATGGACTGGAACCGTGTTTACTTGGCCCAGGTTTTACTCTCATTTTATTTTGGAACGCTAATTTAAGTTTGCTCTAAATGTGTCTGTTCAGCATAAAGCAGCTGTATTACTTAAATGTTAATGTTTGTTACATATTCGGCCACTTTGCTGGTGTAGCATTGGCGGTTATAGCTAAACTTGAAACACCCACCGAGCATTGCCGGCAGCTGAAGGCTGGCCATCAAATTGTCAATATGTAGAAATTTTCAATGTCTGCTGAGCATGGACTCCAGACACTTAGGAAAAATATTGATGGACACCTCCCCCCCCCCCACATCTGAACCCAAGGAGACCTCCGCGAGGGAGAGGTGAAAGCAGGATTGCAATGAGTGTGCTGTTGGGCTTCATTTCATTTAACTTAAGGTATGCTATTGTTGCCAGGGATGGGGGTCACCGCTAATTTTGGCATAGGAGTTACTGCACTTAGTGGAGCATTATTTTTGTTTTTCCACAGGTGAGCTTTGAAGGTGTGGAGTCTTGCCAGGAGAAAGCCCTGGATAAGAAGCTGGTAGAATGCAGCCAATGGTTATTTTCAGGGGTCAAGAAGTTTTGGAAAACTTGAGAAGAAATTTTAAGGGAATGTCTACATTTGCCCTGGAGCTCTGCTTGTATCTTAACTCCAACCCCACCCCCCATGGATGGCACAAATAACAGGGGCATTTGCCTCTTTGCCTGTGTTTGTAGAGGTTTGTTTCTTCTAGAGGTACTGTTTTATTCTGTTACTTTTTAGGAAACAGACACTGACCCTGGTAAGTGTCTGGCTACCAAGTGAACTATATACTGTATAGTGGTACTGCCATAACGTACCTTTTAATTTGTTAAAAGGAAAGAAGTACTGGCAATTGAACTCCTAGTGTCTCATGCTGCAGGACTGGAGGTTGGCTCATGTGGTACCTATCTACAAGAGCAGCCCAGGTAATTACAGGCCTGTCAGTCTCACTTCCATAGCGGGAAAACTTATGGAAGCAATCTTGAAGTAGAGACTGGTAACCTTCCAGGAGGTCAGTGAGCTCCAGGATGGGCAGCAGCATGGAATCATCTCTGGGAGATCATGCCAGACCAAGCTAATAGAATACTATGACTGGGTCACAAAGGAGCTGGACAAGCGCCATGCAGTGGATGTCCTATATTTGGATTTCAGCAAGGCCTTCGATTTGGTCCGTCACAGGCGACTGGGGCAAAGCTGAAATATGTAGGGGTGGGGGCTAAGATGGCTAACTGGATCAAGATCTGGCTGGAAGATAGACTGCAATGGGTGGTTGTGGGGGGGACTCTAATCTCCTAGGTCAGTGACCAGTGGTGTGCCGCAGGGCTCTGTGCTGGGGCTGGTGTTGTTTGGTCTGTTCACATCGGATATTGCACATGGGGTTGGGAGCAAGATCTCTTTGTTCGCTGATGACACCAAGACGGGGCCTTTTGTGGATGACATATAGAGGGGTGGCAGAAGCTACAGGGTGACATAACCAGACTTGAGGAGTAGTCGGCAAGGTGGCAATTGGGTTTTAATGCAAAGAAGTGCAAAGTTATGCACTATGGGGTGAAGAACCCGAGGAGGGAATACTGGTTGGGTGAGGTGCAGTTGGGTGTCACTGAGGAGGAGAAGGATCTAGGGATCATAGTAACAGGGAGCATGAACAACTCTGCTCAGTGCAGGAAAGCAGCAGCTAAGGCCAACAGGATGCTGGGGTGCATTGTGCGGGGTTCTCATCTAGACACAAGGATGTGATCCTGCCCCTGTACAGGTCCTTGATCAGGCTGCATTTGGAGTACTGGGTGCAGTACTGGCGTCCATATCTGATGAAGGACATCAAGCTGCTTGAGGCAGTACAGCATAGGGTGACAATAATAATACAGGGGATGGAAGGCAAAATCTACAAAAAGAGGGTGAGACACTTGAGTTTGTACACCCTGGAGGAGAGAAGGGATTGGGGGCTATGACTGAAACTTTCAAATTGAGGGGGGTCAACAAATCTGGCACAGAGGGGTTGTTTAAGCTGAGGAAGTGCAGGGACACAATGGGGCATGGGCTAAGACTGGAGGGTGTCAGATTCAGGAGGGAAATGAGGAGACATTATTTCACTGAAAGGGTGGTGTCAAAATAGAACGCTCTACCAGATGAGGTGGTGGCATGCAGGACAGTGGGCAGTTTCAAAAGAGCATGGGACAGGGTAAAGGGGGCTGGGTAAGTAATGCTGAGCAGTTTCTGAGGGTGAGAGGGGAGATGGGGGTGGGGCAGCTGCAGTATAGGGGTGTCAGCTGCACATTCAAGCAGACTTGATAGACCGTGAGGCCTGTTTCTGCTGGCAAGTTTCATATGTTTGTATGTTCGAATATTCACTGAATGTGGACACCCTTTATGTGCAAATACATAAGCAGTTTGACCATATCTGCGGACCTTAAGTTTGAGGCTTCTTGGGCCTATAAATTAGTAAAATGTTTCCTGGTATATCATTTGACTTGAACTCCTAATGCAGGAGAAGCTCCCTTAGTCTGTTTTATAAATCACATGGACATATTTTTGTGTATGTGCGGCCCCATATTTAAAACTCAATTGGAGAATTATAATAATTATTTTCATGTGTATAACAACTGGACTCCTTCTCTAGGAACACTTTGGCTTCTTAAGACACACTCCCTTTTTGAGGACTCTGCTTTTCTGTGGAGCCAGAATGGAACACATAGTCTTATATTCTGCTTCATTTGCACTTTTTGATTTTGTTTGGTGGGACTCCATTCATGGAGTCTTATGGTCTTTGATTGACTAAGCTCTTCCTTTGAGTCTAAAATGTTGAGTCAACCTACAGGACTTCTTACAAGGAGTCAGATTTGATGACCTGTTCAAAGGGGCCTGTATACTCGTTGAGCAATGGTTCAAAATGACTGTGGAGCACTTGTTTTTGTAAATAAGTGTGTTTTGAACAAGGCCGAAGCTGAATCTTCAAGGGGTGCGATCTATCTTTTGGGACAGAATTCACACTTACCTTAACTGTATATAACAGTGTGCTAACTAGGACTCCTTAATATAGGTGACTCATGAAATGAGGATTTTTTTAGGCATGGAGCCGGTTGATATATTCTTTCCCACATGTTTGAGGCCAAAATATCTTTATTGACTACAATTTGGTTGCCCTGGAGTATCAAGTCTAGAAGTTGTTGGCAGCACGTTTTTTTCATACCCAGTTTTCTAAAATTATCTGCTTCTATTAAATAATTATACAGACCTTTGAACATGAAAAGGAACATTTTATAATTATTGATATATGGACTTCAGAGCAATGGAGCCTTGGATGTTTGTTTCATGGGTGAATGAATTCCTGTTTAAAGTGGGGCCACAATTCTGCCTAGATTTCCATGTTTTACCCTAAATGTATAGAGCAGCTGCCATTTAATTTTGAGGTGTGCTATAATTGCTCGTAGGATACTTTATTTCTTACAGCTTTTACAGTTTTCTTCAAGGGACACAGAATAATTATAAGCCTGTCTGTATCTTTACCTCTGAATGAGCCAAATGCTAACCCTTAATAGGGATGCTGTTTAAAGGTAGGCTAATTTACAACTTTTAATAATTAAAGTCACTAATTAGTACATGCAGCTGAAATAACTAGATTGAAATGCAGTGGTAGAAATATTATCAGGGAGCTTGTTTAGCTGTTTTTGATATCCTTTTTTATCTATCTAAAAAGGCTATGCACTTGTGCCTAAACTATTTTGATGTTTGGTGGTAATCCTAGTTATTTACTGACCCAAACTTGAAAGAACCCAGGTTAAATCATGCATTTGACTGTTTCAAATTCTTATCATGTGCAGTTCTGAGTAGGGTTGTTTCACGGGAGGATTACATACAGCCTCTAAGGAAGCATGTATGGCCCGTGGTGGCTAGATTGTCTGTGGGCTGAAGTTACTGTACCTGTGATTAACCAAATAAAAGAATGTGACTTTGAGACTTGGTCCAACATGTTGCAGGTTGGTACTTTGGGATACCTTCAGTTTATAGTGAACTATGGAGGGGCTTGCTATTAGACATCTACTAATCTATTGGTAGAGATATTTATTATCTTAAAGCTCTTTCACTATATATATGCTTCATGTGCACAGTCTTCTCTTATTGACAGTGAACAATTATATTAGTACCAAAGCTGGAATCAGACTGTTACATTTTACTCTGCTGTAATATTATTTTTCTGCTGTAAACTAATTTAAGTGGTACATGCATTCAATCTCTGCTCTATGTAATGAATTTAAGGAATGACCATTTATATGAATATTTTTAGCTGTGGAAAATGTTTCAAATGAATGTGTTATGGAAATTCTGTAAAGCTTTATATGTCTATCTTTCGTAATGGCTTTTTAGCCAAACAATTAAAAATTTAGAGTAAAATTTTAAAATGATACATGAAGATTATGTAAAATGCGGAAACTAAATAAGGGAAGAGGGAAACAAACATACAAAGCAGAGAAAGTCACAGTGAGATTGCAAATGAAACATTTTAAAATGTTTTAACATTTATATGTTGCTGCAGGACAATATGCAATGGTGGGCAAGATAGATTTCAAGCTCACTGCGTCCCAATTAAAAATGTCACTGAGGGACAAGTATATTTACTTAGAGTATCAATGACTTTTCAGTACGGTAGTCACCTTTTTTTGTTCTTTGGTAACTGATTAAGGTTACCAAACAATAAATCCAGTGTAGTTCACCCAATTTGAATTAATCAAATTGTGGCTCTGTGGAACTAACAGCCCTATCTCTTTAGCATCCCAAGTCTAACAGCCAGCCCCAGTGCATTAATGTTCTATGATAAAATGGTTTGGAGAGCACTGAAAATACCATCCTCTTACTTCCTGGGGTGGGTATTGGTGCTGAGTTTGACGTGGTGGGTTACACCAGACTTTAAAAACTGGGATCAGGCAAGGCTATTGAGGGGGGTATAGACAATGAGACTACAGAGGAAGAAGAAAAAAGTGAGAATACAATAAGTTAACTGAGCCACTCTGTAGGCCAGAAGTAGCACATCAAGGTTCCATGAGGGCAACCCATGTTCAGGTGTGATCCTGAGATCACCTGCTCTTAGACAGCCCATGGTCAGAGGGCACTGCAGATGCCAGGGCTTTCAGGCTAGGGAAGGGAGATGCACATGAAAGATAATAAAGTAAAAATGAAGCCAATGTAAGAAAGATAACAACCAAGCTAAAGATTATTTGTTTAAAATGTGAAAACTAAACAAGGAAAGAGTGATGCAAACAGAGAAAAAAGGAAAAATAACCATGCTGACACTGTAGATGTTTCATTTTTTATATTTTTAAGATATGGCAGTTTTCAGGTTGGTAATATGGGGAGCCTCTATATCCACCCAACACCAACTACAACTCTGCCTGGGGCCCCCGATAGGTGTTCACAGAGAAGGAAGTCTTGAGTTTTACATGGCTAGACTACTTCAAGCTCCCCCTTGGGTTTGAAATATATTGGATCTGTTGGATACAGTGTACCCTATACTATGCTATGTAAAGAATTACATGTTATGTATGTATGTTATTACTATAAACTTTTTTATACACATAATGCATGTATTGATTATTAGTGTTGTATTTCCAAAGGAGTTTTCTCCTGGCCAGGATAAATTGTTTTTACATCTGTAATAATATTCTGTTATGCTTGAAAATTCTATAAAAAGACTTTATAACAAAAAAAAAAGATCCCCTCTGGGGAACAACTATTCAGCATTTGCTTTGTTGCTAGTACGTTGAAAGGTGCTTGCCAGTAGCCATTAATGCTGCATGACATAGCACCAATCTCTAAATAATAATAATAATAATAATAAAATGTATTTAATTGAGCGCCTTTCAAAATTTCAAGGTGCTGCACAGCAAATACAAACGCAAAAACATATTCAAATACATTCAATATAAAATCAAATACAAACACATAATCAAATACATTCAATATAAAATCAGATTAAAATAGGAAACACCTTTTCCCATAAAAGAGTCTTTAGTGCCTGTTTAAAACTCCCCACTGTCCTGCACTCCCGGAGCTGATGGGGCAGAGAATTTCAGAGGGTAGGTGCCGCAAAACCAAACGCATGAGCACCAGATGACTTCAAATTTACCCTTGGAATCTCCAGCAACTCCTCATCAGCCGAACGGAGCTGTCGCAGAGGGGTGTAGGGCACCAGGAGCTCTTTCAAGTAGTCAGGACCCAAACCGTGTAGGGCTTTGTAGGTCAAAAGACCCACTTTAAAGGTGATCCGCCACTGTTTTGGTAGCCAGTGCAGAGCTCGCAGCACAGGGGTGATGTGAGATCTTCTAGAAGCCCCAGTCAACAAACATGCTGCCGCATTCTGCACCAGCTGCAAGCAGCGGATATCAACCCCAGGTAGCCCTAAGTAAAGGAAGTTACAGTAATCAAGGTGCGATGTCACAAAGGCATGGACCAAAACCGGCAGGTCACTGGGTGGAACAAGGTGCCTAATTCTGGCAATGTTCCTAAGATGGAAGAAGGCCAGCTTGATGACTGCAGACACCTGATGTCAAAGGGTCAAACCAACGTCAAGCTCCACTCCCAGGTTACGCACCGGTTCAGAGGTGAGGATCTGGTCCTCCCCCAGGATTAAACCGGAGGGAAGACCAGTCATCAATCCCTCTACCCTATGACCCGGGTCCATAACCATAACCTCAGTCTTTCCTGGGTTCAACCTTAGACAGCTGGAATTCACCCAGTCTTGGATTTCTACGAGGCAGTTGTTCAGTACCGAGATAGCACCAACCTGGTCAGGTGCGAAAGACAGGTACAGCAGAGTATCATCAGCATAGCAGTGAAACCTCAGCTCATACCATCTTACAATGTCTCTGAGGGGTAGCATATATACTGCGAATAACATGGGGGACAGAACCGAGCCCTGAGGCACCCCACATGGCAGAGAGAAGGCTCTGGACGAAAACACACCCAAGACCACTCTCTGCGTTCTCCCTGTGAGGAAAGATGAAAACCATCTGAGGACTGTACCCGACAGCCCACAAATGGACCTCAGGCGTTTGAGCAGAACCCCATGATCCACAGTATCAAAAGCTGATGATAGATCAAGGAGAACCAATATAGAATGGTGTCTCTGATCTCTCGCCATCAGGAGATCATTGTGCATCCAAACCAGAGCAGTCTCAGTACTATGCCTCTTATGAAAACCAGACTGGAGAGGTTCGTATAAACTATGGATGGTCAAATGGTTATCCAATTGAGCAGTCACAACTTTCTGAATAACCTTCCCCACGAAAGGGAGGTTAGAGATTGGCCTGTAGTTTGCTAGGTTATCCGGGTCTAGAGAAGCTATCTTCAGAAGAGGGATCACCACCCCCTCCTTCAGGGAGCTAGGAAACACTCCCATATCTAAAGAGCACCAGATAATCCGAGCTAAGACCGGGCCGATGATCTCACTACAACCCAAAATCAGGGAATTAGGGCCAGGGTCTAAACTACAGCACATGGGACGCATCTCCTGGACAATCCTCATAGTATCTACGAGATCCGGCAAGTCAAAGGCACTCCAGGAAACTCCAGGATCTGCGACAGGGCACCGATCAAGAGCAACACCCTTAGAATGAAGTTGGAGGCACTCCCTCCTGATGTCTTCAACCTTATTCGCAGAGAATCAAGTGATCTCCTCACAGTCAGTTTGAGTAAAACTTCATTGGATCTGCTGACAGGCTGGGTTGCACAGTCTGTCAACAGTTTTGAAGAGCTGGGCCGGTCGATTCCGTGTGACAGAAATTTCCCTGGACAGGAATTCTGCCTTCTCATGGGAAATTTCTGTTTGGTAGAGTTTATAATGCTCTAACAAAATAAGGTGGTCGGCATCAGTGGTCATCTTCCTCCAACGACGCTCTAACCTATGCCCCATCCTCCGCAACCCTCTCAGAGCTCCATCAAACCATGAAGCAGTGGGACGACGCGGAAGAGGGTGAACACAGACAGGCGTAATCTGATTGAGGGCTACCAATATGGCCCTATTATAGGCCACTACCAGCTGCTCAGGATCAGTGCAGAACTCGTCCAACAACGAGAGGTCAATAACCGCCATCAGGTCTTCAGGGACCACGTCCTGCAATGAGTGGTATCTGACCAACTCCATAGGGGCCGACCTACCCAGGGGGGCCTCAAAACTGGACCCAACTGAGTAGTGATCGGACCAACCGACTGGTTCCACCACCAAATCGGAGGCTTTGATCCCCAGGAGGAAGACCAGGTCAAGAGAGTGACCTCCCTTGTGTGTAGCTGAGGAAACAACCTGTGTAAAGCCCACAGATGTCATCTCCTGGAGGAAATGTTGACCAAAAAGCGAAGATTCGTCATCGACCCAAGCACATAATCTTATTTATTGATTAGACCCACAGGTCCTCTCACAGCCTGGGGGTCAACCAAAACTTAATCAAAGACAATTTTAAATTACTCCCAGGTCCTCTCACTATCTGGTACCTACAAAAACAAATTAAACACTCTCATTACTAAATTAAGAAATAAATAAACAACGAAAAATAATAAAATTACATAATAACAATAATAATGAACAAAGGAAATAGTTTAGAAACCACCCTCCGGGAATCTCTCACATTACTGGGAAACAGGTGGAACAAGATGTTATAAGGCACTCTCACTGCTCACATTATTTCCACTAAACAAACAAAAAAACAAACAAAAAAAAAATAAGAAAAAAAAATAAGAATTGTAGTCAGCAGAGATCCCGTCTAGCTGTGAATATTTCCGAACACAGCTACTGCGTAAACACGGGATACAAAAGTCACATTACCCACCCTAATGTCAATAGAAGCAGCAAACAATATAAATCCAGTCTTCGAAATCTCAGCCTTCGAATTCCATCTTCAATTCAAGTCACAAAAAGGCCACTAGCAGGCCACAGGTTCCAATCAGCCTTCCAAGGGAAAAAAATTACCCCAGAAAGTCAGTGGCTCACTACTTCGACTCCGGGAGGAGTCGGCTCCCCAGCTGGCTACCCCAGGAGTCTAGAGGAAGGGAAATAAAGGACAGGCCCTCCAGCCTACCCCACTCCCCACCTCTGTGTGTGACACTGACCTCGAGATCCCTCAGGAACCCTGCAAGCCCAGCTATTAAGGCCTGAAATACCAGTCTCAGGAAGAACCATACTATACACCAAAAGATGTCACTAAAACTTCGTGTCCCATTTATCTTAGAGGCTCTTCCAGATGATTTCACTAGGTCACCGCTCCCAGTAATCCAATGGCCACATACAAATATAATCAAGGGGCACTCCAAAGACGCAGCCAACAGTTCTAATCCACACGTAGGATACCAGTTTCCAATCCGTAGACTTGTTTAAGTTCGACTAGTGACCATACCACTCCCTGCGCAAATATAAATAAACAGAAAGCAATGACAGTTCCAAAAACTCAGTCCAAACCCGAAAGCTCAATCCAACACAAGGATCAGCAAAAAACTCAAAGTCAGTACGCAAAATTTCACTAAATGTCTCGACGTCTCCACATCAAAAACGCTGCAGTTCTTCACGGCTCTCCCCAGCCTCTTTCAGCACACTGGGTCCCAGCCCTAATAGCCGATTCAAACCGAGCCGAAACGGAGAACGGGGACACAGTAACACTAAACAAAGGCGGGTAAACGGTGGCGACAGTAACGAGAAAAGGAAAACATAAAACCCAAATAAGGTTAATAAAACAAAAGCAGCGAAGGATAAACAAAATATAAGACAGCAAAAAGGCGAAACAAGTAAGCGAAACAAAACGGCTAGCCCAGCTTGGCCGCCATCTTCTAGAGGTCATTCACTTCAGATAAGGGTGATAGATGATCATGGAGAACCAGAACAGCTGCTGAAAAACATAAAATTGGAGGCTTAAGGTAAATTATGTAGCTTACATTTATGTGTTGGAAATCAGGGGTCCTCTTCACAGGCCATCCTTGCTGGGGTCCCCCGAAATTGTAATGCTGGCTCTGTATTATTTATATATAAATGTGCTGTGGAACTTTAAACCTTGCTGCTGAACTCGATCTAACAGTGTCGCAAAAGTTCAGAGTCCCTGCCACAGAATTACATCTACATTGCCACAGAGAACAGGGGATCTTACATATAAATATTATGTGACTATAGTATATACAGGTAGATAATCATATTTGGGTATTAATATATCATGAGTAGAGATGGGTGAAGTGACCAAAATTTGCAAAGTTGGTGAAGTTTTCACCTGGCAAAGTGACCCTTTTTCTGTGCGAATTGAACTTAATTTGCTGACCAAGTTGACCTTGGGATTTACTTGGCTTGATCTTTACCAGTTAGTCAGCTACTAGGGTGGGTGTGATGTCAACAAGTTGTATCATGTTCACTCTTGATGTCAAGGGCCCTCCCAATGCACCCCCCACCCCACCCCACTAGCCCTTTGGTCAACACCAGAGCAAAGTATTCATTCAGAATTTCAGCTGTTGTCAGCATTGGGAAGCACAGCTTCTACTCCAACTAGAAACATATAAACAGGCCATACTCCTTGTAAAAGATTAACCTTATATTCCATCTTTGAGGTTAGGCATGAAGGAAAAATCAAATGAAGGCTGAAATGTTATAGGGACAGTTTTTTTTTTTTTTGAGTGTGCTATATCTGGCAGTGAGTGGAATTCATGTATGTAGCACCCACTTAACTCGAGTGTGAGATTGTTTTTGTCTGACAATCCCAAACCTGAATCCTGTGATGTAAAGTTTTCATATTGCATACACTGCTCTGCCATTAAAAGCCATCAAAGATAATAAGGCTTGTACTGTAGTGTTGAATCTGAGATATAAAACTGGACTGTAGATGTTGAAAAATGTGGGGATACTTCTTTTTGAGAGCGATGTATCTGAGAGAGGAGAAGTAAATCAAGTTCATGTATGTACCATTCATTTCACTTGCGTGTAAGCTTGTTCTCACCTGACAAGCCCAGACCAGAATACAATATCACAGTGTTTTCAGATACATTATACTGCTCTATCATTAAAAGCAACCCAGGACTATGAGGCTCACACTATGATATTGATTTGAGGTTATAAAAAATAAAAAAAAAATTGGACCATAAACAAATCTGCCTGTCTGTCTGTCTATCTATCTACAGTACCAACAACAAAAGAATTATAAGCAAATCATGTTTAGTACAATTTTGCAGTTTATATCTTCATATCTTGAATACTAACATTTAGACAATAGCATGTTTTTAGGATTTTAATGCACAAGTACTGTACTTGTGTGCCCCATGCCTGATTAATTCTTACTAGGAAAATTCTTGACTTCATTTTTATTTTCAGAATAAATCATTGATCTTAGCTAATCTGCAAGGATGCTCTGCAAACAATAATTACAGAATAGAAATGTAAAATCAAGTACAGTGTCACATTGTTAAATTTAAAACAACCCCCCTCAATATTGCACAAATGTGGCCCTTTTGTTTCTCTGGAAAGAATGTTTATGCCCTTCAACTAATTTGACTCTAGCAGCCCTTTTTGCTGCAGCACTCTTCTCTTCACAGCATATACTTATTAGGGTTAGTCATACATACTCTCTCTGTCTCACAAGGCGGTAGCAAGTTGTGCTCATTCACCCCATCCCTTCTCCCAGAGGACTATAAACCTAATTTCTTCAGAGAATATATCCTGTGGTGTCTGAACTTCTAATGAAACCATCCTGTGTTCAATCATTTATTTAAAGTTGCCTTCTGCAGTTTATAATTAATATTAATTTTAATCTCAGCCTGACTAAGCAGTTTGCTTTCTGAGTCTGCCAGATCCTAGCAGTATTCTCCAGTATAGGTCTCATGTGTTTCTTGCTCAGATAACTCATACTGAGATCACAGGAGAGGCAGCCATACACCATTGCAGGGTAACATTTCAATGAGCCTCTGACCCCTAGGGGGTCAAGCTAAACACACTTTAGCTTACATTTCATGTAATATTCATCCTGCATTTCATATTAACAAGGTAATTTGCATGAAGCTGGATCTTAGTCTGTTGGGTTTCATCTGTGTTTGTAGTTTGTTGAATTATAATGCCATACTCATTTGCTTGTGATATCATAGCCTTTTCTACAATATACGGTTACATACAGAAAGTTTTGAGATATCTGTGAAAATAATGCTAAAATAAGGGGCAAGGTAATGTTAGAAAGGAATAATATGTATAAAATAAAAACACTCAAAGAGTGAAGCTGATTGTAAATATAGTTCAAGTGGAAATATAAAGGTCAATACAGAAGCATAGAAACAGAATAAAGAAAGCAGGACTGGATAACACCAGGTCCAGTATTGCTCCCCCCTTGTGGCTGCATTCAGCCACAGCGCAAGAAAGCTGTCTTGTCTGTCATCCAGAAATACTTATCACTTCTGACTCTGCAACCTGTTCCATCCATCTATATCTGAGATGGGTAATTGTGGTGGTACAAGCAGTAGTCCCAAGTTTATTCAGAAAAATTGTAAACCTATTTTCAGTAGCTGAATAGGGAACACTCATTCCTCAGAAAACAATAAAAACACTGTAGTTATTTTAGTTATTCCTTCTTCATGCTCTTCAAAACAATAAAACATATATATTACAATGAATCTACAACAGGCTGTAATGTAAGTCAGAGGGTGATATAATTTGAAATGCAGCAAAGACTGCATTATAGTGTATAGTGACCCCCTGTTACACACAGAAATCCATTGCAGTCAAAATGTTGTTGTACCATGGTTCAAAGTTCATAGAACGTGGTAATACCATACTGTGGTACAACAACATCCTGGCTGTTTTTGAGAGTCCACAAGCCAGCTGTTTAACTAAAGGAAAAACCGCCGCCCGCACATGTCAGAATTTGAATAGTAAAAGTGGTAGAGGAGCACATAAAATTAAAAATCATTTCAAGTTTTGTTATTGTTTTTGTTTTGCAACTTGCGGGGTCACTATACACTATAAAAAATGCTGACTGGGCAAACTGTGCCCAACCAGCCTGAGCTACCACCTCGGGGTTCTGATTCTGTGTGACCTCTCAAGCTTCGCTCTCAAGGTCTAACAGAATCAAAACCTCTTGGTGGCAGCACAGGCTGATTGAGTACAGTTGTCCATCCAGTATTCTCTATGTTCTACTTTTTGCCTGTGGGGTCAGAAACTTTTGGAAAGCTCAGCATCATGGCAGAAGAATTCTTACATCATAGAAACATAGCAAAATAAGGTCTGTAGTGATTCTAGGTCAATCATGTCTGCTCCTTGCTTCAAAAGAAAGTATGAATAAATATTTTTTTTTTTTTACAATTCTTGGCCAGGAAAGACACACTGAGCCGAGGCATGTTTCTGGGTGTGTCCTGGAACACAGGAAAGTAATTATGGGCCCTGTACACAGTGCTTACATACCCTGGCTCCTATAGGATCATTTACCACTTATTAATCATGACATTACATATGAACATATGAACTTTCCAGCAGATAAAGGCATTTCAGTCTATCGAGTCTGCTCGATTGTGCAACTAGCAGCCCTTATACTGCCCCTCCCTCCACTCCCCCTTCTAATGACCCTCTCCTTACCCTGTCCCATCCCCTTATGAAGCAGCCCACTGTATTACAGGCTATCACTTCCTCTGGTAACATGTTCCACACTGACACCACCCTCTGTATAAAAAAGTGTCTCCTCATTTCCCCTCCTGAACTTCCCCCCTCCAATCTCAGTTTGTGCCCTCGGGTGTCCCTCCCTCCCTCTCCTTAACTTGAAAATCCCATCTGTGTCAATCTTATTTATTCCCTTCAAGTACTTGAAGGTTTCAATCATGTCCCCCCTTTCCCTCCTCTCCTCCAGGGAGTACATGTTCAACTCCCTCAGTCTACTGTCATAGGGCAAGTCCCCTAGCCCCTGGATCATTTTTGCTTCCCTGCACTGCACCACCTCTAGTAACCTAATGTCTTTCTTCAGGTACAGCCACCAGAACTGCACAAAGTATTCCACGAGCAATCTAACCAGTGACCTATACAGCGGCAGGATCATCTCCCCCACTCCTGGAGGATATGCCTCTGGCAATACAACCCAGCATCCTGTTAGCCTTTGCAACTGCCTTTCTACACTGTGCAGAGTTGTTCATTGCTCCCGTTATGATCACTCCCAGATCCTTCTCCTTCATCTTGGCTAGCTGAACCTCCCCCCCAAGCTGGTAGCTCCTCCTTGGGTTTTTTGCCATGAAATGTAACACCTTGCATTTCTTGGCATTGAACCCCAGCTGCCAAGTGTCTGACCAGGCCTCCAGTTTTGCCAGATTATCCTGTAACCCCTGCCACCCCTTTAAGTCAACCACTGCCGCTCTCATCTTGATGTCATCTGCAAACACAGATCTTACTCTTGATACCTATTGAGATGTCTGCTATGAAAATCCCCCAAAACACCAACCCCAGTACAGAGCCCTGTGGCACCCCACTTGTTACTGCCCTGGGTGATGAGAGCTCCCCTCCCACCACCACCCTCTGCTGTCTCCCTTGCAGCAGTTCACTACCCATTCTACCATATTCGCCCCAGCCCCTGTGCCTTGCAGCTTACTACCTAGCCTCTTATGCAGCACCGAAACGAATGCCTTACTGAAGTCCAGGTACAGGACATCCACTGCATGGCCCCTGTCTAATAGTCTGGTTTCCCAATCATAGTACTCCACCAGGTTGGTCTGGCAGGATTTGCCTGAGACAAACCAATGTTGCCTGCTGTCCTGCAGCCCATTAGCCTCTAGGAGGGAAACCAGCATCTCCTTCAGGATTGTCTCCATCAACTTCCCCACAATGGATGTGAAGCTTACTGGTCTGTAGTTCCCTGGCTTATCCTTGGGGCCACTCTTGGGGAGGAGCACCACGTGTCCCATCATCCAATCCTGCAGTACACTCCCTGAGTCAAGGGAGGCATTGAACAGGTCTGCCAGGAGTTCTGCCAGGACTTCTGCTAGCTCCCTTAGCATCCTAGGGTGTATGCCATCTGGCCCCAGTGCCTTGTCAACTCTCATTGCCCTCAATCCCTCCAGTACCCTGCCCATTGGGATTTCCCTGTCTGTCACCTCTTCCCTGCCCATGCCCACACCCCAGCCCCCTGGGTACTCTTCCCCCTTTCTCTTCAGTTCTTGTTCTTCTTGTTCTTAGCCAATCAGAACTGTTTATTTCTAAATATTCCAGGTATTCTTAAAACCATAAAAGGATAGGCTGCCTAAGGGGTGTGGTGGTACAGCTACCGCCTGCTGTGCAGGTGACCTGAGATCAGGAGTGCTATCAGGCTGCTGGGGGCTGGCCAGGGGAAGAGGGCTGAGCATCTGATTCACTTTTCTCCTTTCCCAGGGATGAAGTGCTGTTATCTCTGCAACAAGACTGCCATCAGGTGGAGGCCTGGTGGCAGTTTGGGTCTGAAGCAGCAAGAAGGAAGGGAACTGTGGGACTTCCACAGTACATGCATGTCTCCATAAGCATGTGCTGACCTGTGTACCCAAGCAGGAGAGGGATGAAAAAAATCAGTGGGAAATAGATGGCAGTTTGGTATGCGTGACACCCTGTCTGCTGACCCTCCACCCGCACCACCACCAGGGCTCTGCCTGCCAGCACTGGATTTGTGACTTCACAGGGGAAGGATGGCCATCTCCCTCCTGACCTCCCCACTGGGAGTAATCTATTAATCCATTGGAGTACTGGCCTGACTGACTGGTAAATCCTGGGGCAGTGGGTGTTGAGGAGGGGTGGCAGGGATGAGGCAGGAGGGAGCCAAGCCTGCCTTGGCCATAAGGCATAGAAACACTGTTCTGAAAAAAAAAAAAAACATAAAAGGATGTCTCATACTAATAGTTCTAAAGTTCTGAAGTTCTAAGTTCGGTTGCTTAAAATCTGTCTGATGAAATTGGATCAATCAGGTTTCAGCCTTTTTACAGAATTCAGATTTTTAGTATTGAAGTTCAAAAATCTGAATTCCGAAAAACCCTGGGATACAGAATCAGGATCAGATTTTGATTTTGATCTGAATAGCCCTCCCTTGCCTTCTTTCTTTCCTTAACTGATGTCCTGCGACTCCTGAGTGCCCGCTGAGTCCTCTTCAGTCAGAGCACTGTGGGACAGACTCATAGTGGAGCAGGTAATAGTATCAGGTGCTGCTGCTATGTTCCATGTGACAATTTCTATGTTACGTTTCCATGCAGCTATGTTCTGCAATCAGCTGTTCTGTAATATCCATTTTCCATTTAATCCAAATCTCTTCTCTTGTTTCCAAGTCTAAAATCTGTTTAGTTAGATGATGCACCATCCACCACCCATCATCATGCACCTACCCGGCCATACCCAATCACTGAGAGAGAGAGCTCACCCAAGTGGCTGTTAGTGAGTCTGACTCTATGATGGCCACTGGTGACTCTGAGTTGGCAACTAAGGGTGACGATTGGTGAGTCGACAACTGAGATGGACCCCCCTCCTCCTCTCCATGCAGCAACCAGCTTTAGAGACTTGAAAGAGGAGGAGAGCCTTTCAGCCATGCAACAGTCACTGCTACAGTCTGTGGATATTAGCCATTTCCCACACCTTCCTCAGAGGCCCCCCCCCCATATTATTAAATGGTGACTGATCTGACCTATAAAAATCCCTTGGGTTTTCCCCCACCAAACTACCAATACACATAAGGGTCAGCTGGTGGTTACTAGGTTGGAGAGAGCTTTGGTGACTGACTACAGTCTCAAAAGCAGAGTTGGATGTGGAATCAGAAGTTCCAATTCCATCTCCAGTTTCATTCCTATGCTTTTATTGGAGTTGGAATGTAATCTGCATCAGAATTTCCAAAAATCCAACTGGGTGCAGGCAAAATGGATTCTAAAGAATTTGAGCACCCTAGTCCCAGGTTCTGTTGGCATAATAAATTTCTCACACACCTTTGAGGTATTAAGCACAGGTGTAGGGGGCAGCTTGGGGTAATGCATGAGACTGTCATGCAAGGTGCACAGGCTGGTATCAATGTGCAAAGCTCCACAGGCTATCAAGGCATGATCCTTGGAAATGCCAACTCTGATAGTGAATAACACCCTTTGACAGTAGGTATGTACTATCTGCAAGCTAAGAAGATATGTATGTGGGTTGAACAAAAAAACACATCAGAACCAAAAATGCAGTTTATGTGCCTTTTTAGCAACATGTGCACTGTTGCTACAGTGGAACTCAGCTGTACTACATTTCAGCATATACTGCATTCCCGTATGTCAGTGCCTCACTAGGTTGCATGGTTATCTCTTGGACCAGAAAATCAGTGGGTCATGGGTTCCAGTCCTACATCAGGAATGTGGACTAATAGAAAAATTAAAACATAGAATCTGTCGGCAGATAATGACCTGATGGCCCACCTAGTCTGCCCTATTTTCCCTACCTATAGTGTTACTGCAGACCCTACTTGGTCTCTGGTTCCTCCCAACTGCTAAGATCCCTCTGTGTCTATCCCATGCGTTCTTGAACCCTGTCACCATTTCTGCCCCCACCACCTCTGCTGGTAAGCTGTTCCACGCATCCACCACTCTCTCCATGAAGAAGCACTTCCTCACATTTCCTCTGAGCCTCCCACCTTCTAACTTTATAGTATGACCCTTGTCCTTGAGCATCTTTTTCTGTGGAAAATGCTTCCTTCCTTCCTTCCTTCCTGTACCTTGTTTTCACCTGTGAGGAATCTGAATGTCTCTATCATATCCCTTACTTTCCCTCCTTTCTTCCAGGGAGTACATGTTAAATGCCTTGAGCCCCACCCCAAAATATCCAATACCAACTTTGTAGTGCAACACAAGGGGGCGCTGCACTGCTGAGGTGTCCGTCCTTTGGATGGCATATTAAACTGAGATCTGGTGGCTGTTCAAGATATAATTTAAAGACCACACTGCACTTATCAAAAGAGTGTGGAGTTTTCCTTTCTGTCCTGGTCAACATTCCCGCTGTTAATAAAACAGGTCTATGTAATCCACCCTTCCATGATGCATATGGGAATGGGCAGTCACTACTCAGTGCCTTCTTGGTCAAAAATATCAACAAATAAAATAACATTCTAGCAGTGATTTTCCTGAAGCTACTGGAAACTGCTGAGCTACCTGGAGGACTGAAAGAGGGTAAATGTGACTCCTATGTTAACAAACTCTAGTCAGAGCCAATACAGCTACAAAATGTTATTATTGATAGTAGCAAAAAAGGAAGGAAAACATCTAGCACAGATGAAAGATTATGTGCCACAGTTTCTGGCTAACACAAACATGTGTGCGTGTGTGTGTGGGGGGGTATATAGATTGTATGATATCCAAATGTGCAAAGACTTTTATACTAACAGGATGTATAAAAAGAATATACTAAAATGACACAGATCCAATAGCAGAAGCACAGTTGTGCATGCTCTGAAATTCTTGTTTGAGTCCCACCACTGCCTCTTGTATAATCATTCATAACATACACACAAGTGCATACTCTACCTGCTTATACTGCATCTGCTCCTGTGGATAAACAGATAAATTTATTTTCCAGAGCTATAAGCCCCTTATCTTTTGCAAGCAATAAATACATACTTAACCTGCCTGTGCCATGCCCAGCGCACTGGATAAACAGATAGGTTAATTCTCTAATGCTGTCTGACCCTAACCTTTCAACAAAACTAAATTCATCACAGTATGGCGAACACCTACCCAGTATCTGTCCCTGTGGATGAATAGGAGTCTGCAGTCTCCAGAGCTGTCAGTCCCTCACATCTCACCATCAGTAAAAACCACATCACAGTTAGGAAAAGCTTGCACTGTCTCTACCCACACTGTACCTATCTCTGTGGATAAACAGAGGGTTTCAGTTTCCAGTGATGTCAGTCCCTCACCTTTCACCAACACTAAATCCATTATATTGTAGGGAAGCTTGCACTGTATCTGCCCACTTTGTATCCATTCCAATAATCACAGGGCTTCAGGCTCTAGTGTTTTCAGTCTCTCACCTTCACCAACACTAACTACATCACAGTATGGAGAAATCTCACACTCTACATGCATCAATGGAGAAACAGGGGTCTCCAGAGCTGTCAGCCATTCAGTAATCAACATTACTACATTCATTACAGGGTAGAGAAAGCCTGCACTGTACCTGTCCCTGTGTATGAACTGAGGAATCCAGAGCTGTCAGTACCTCAACTTTCATCACTGTTACATTCATTACAATACGGAGAGCCTGCACTGCACCTGTCCCTGGGATAAGTTGAGGGCTTTAGAGCTCTCAGACTCTCAGCTTTCACCATTGCTACATTCATCAGTGTGGAGAAAGCCTGTACTATACATATCCCTGTGGACAAACAGGGGGTACCAAAGCAGTCAGTCTCCCACCTTTCACCACCACTACTGTGGATAAACAGAGGTCTCCAGAGCAGTCAGTCCCTCACTTTTTACCACCACTGTATTTCATCACAATGTGGAGAAACTCTGCACCATACCTGTATCAGTGGAGAAACGGGTCCCGAGATCTGTCAGTAGAATACCATTAAGTTACAAGAAGGCTGAAAGTAAACTATCAGGGTAATCAAGGGTTAAAACTTAGTTCTGTCTACAAGGGGGCAGGGAGTGGGTGAGCCTTTGCAGCAAAAAGAGTTGTTGGGAGCTTCTGACAGAGTTCAGCAAAGACACACACACACACACATATCATTCAGTGCCAATTTGCACACATTTCTTTTATACTGCAATGATCTTCCAGTTTGCAAATGCATTCTTTTTTATTACAATATAAAAAAATACACAGCATTCCTCCACAGTACTTGAGAGTCTTGGTTCTGAATTACAGGGGCTGAGTTCTGAGTTAAAAACCTCTCTCAAAGAGCTATAAAAGCAGGAGGGCATGCAGAGCTGTAGCTGGACTGGCTGCAATTTGACACTGTAGTCTGCTGAATGAGACTGAGAGCTCAGAGCTTCAATAAGGAAAACTCCAGTATACGTGTATGTTCCTTCTTTTCAACCATAAAAACAAGCTGAAACCAGTAACCATGTTATCACACAAGTCCTGTTATGCACAAATTGAGATTGAAATACATGTACTGTTATTGTGAATCTCATTCCTCACTGGAAAACACTGACTAACAGAGAAAAAATAGTGCGGTAAACAAGCTGCTGAGTGGAGGGATTGCAATAAAACCTCAATTTAATGAAGTCTGTTAGCACTCTGCTGAGGTCCATTTTTCTATATGATAGTAAAATGTCTGTAGAGCTGTGCCCTGCAGCCATAAAAAGGGGAGCAGAAGTTACTCAAATAATTAACTATAGTCCAACGTGCCTAACACTGATTGTGGGAGAAAAAAACTGGAGACAATGTTACAGAACAACTAAACAGATTCCAACTAATAAAAGAGCGTCAGTCTGGGTTTTCTAAGGGAAGAATGTGTCAGTCTAACTAGATAGTGGAAAGGCAGTTCATGTAATATATTTTTGTAGCCCAGGCACTGTGCACAGTGGGCTACTACCCCTGCCTTTTGAATACCACACAGGTTAAGGAGCCTGGGCTCTGTTATGATGGTATTTGGGGGTTCTATCTCAGAATGGAAAGGAAGTAGCATGATGCCTCCACCCAGAGTAAAGTAACAGTGGGCCATGTGTCTGTTTGGCATAGGCCCGTGAATTGCCATACCTACCCAACTCCCCTTCCAGCCACCCCCCACACTGGATACCACGTTGTTCACCAATACTGTAAAACACATATACTTATCAGCTAATACCCATAAAATACATACAACACAGGAATTGCAACAAACAAAACACAGCTTTATTTTAGTGGCAGGGCTATGGAAGGGGGTACCAGGACACAGGATTGCTGTTAAAGAGAAAAAGAGGTTAATGGAGTTAACAGGGCCCATAGGCCAGAACACACACAATGCCCTCCCCCACTTGTACCAGTGCAATCCCCCTGAGTCCTGACAGTCCTAGCTGGATTCCTAAACTTAACGCAAGCCTGGTAGATACTGTGAGTTGGCTAGCATTGGGCCCTTAAAGTAGCTCTTACTAAGTTTCTAGCTGCTATAGAATTATATGTAAAAACCACAGCTCATAAAACAAGAGCTTGCAAGGTTTTCACAACGTTTAACTAATAAGCAGAGCAAACTAACACTTATTAGAAACTTACAAAAAAAAAGTTTATTACACATTAACACTGGTAGTAAAAAACAGCAACAGCTTCTTACCATCACCATAGGAAAACATCTATTTTTCATCTAAGTCAGCATACTGAATCCAAAATGCATAAAATTGGGAGAACATATGCGGCATAGAAAACACCGAACCGGTGCAAAAACGCGTGCTTCCCCAAAGACTGCTCGACTAAAAATGTACCCAATTGACACGCTAACACTTACGTATCCATAACAGTCATCATCAGAGCATGTGTGTAGATGAAGAAAGCAAAGATTTAAGTGCAGACCTTAAAGACACAGTGACAAAAGTAAAGCAGATTGTGCAAACATTTTACACCTCCACCACAAATATCATGCAAGAGCTAATATACAAATTACAAAAATTACATATATAAAATCCCGGAGAAACCACATAAAATATACAGTTGTTTAGGTGGGCAGCAGAGCTGAAAAAGTCAATACTGCCCCCCGAACACATCATAAAACACATTTCAGAAAATAATTTAGTCCTGTCTTCAGGCAGTAGACCCAGTAAAGTTGTGCTGCCTCAACTATCCAGCTTCCATAATAAAAGAGGCATTTATAGAACACACAGAGCCACAACAGATGTTCATTTCTTTACATAGGCACCAGAGCCATACAAGTCAGTACTGCCCATACCACGTAGTAGAACCCAGCTCCAAAACTGATTTAACTACATGATCTTGCACAGCCAAACAGTTTTCCAGACCATATCTTGAGGTTTAATACAAACTTTAAATTTACACCCTCACAATCACTCAAAACTTTTTGTGAGCTGGAAGGTCAAGTATATTTGACCTTTTTGCATGTCTCTGATGTCTCTCATAAATCTGGCAAGTTCCAACAGGTACAGTAGTCTTTCAGTGGAAACATGGTGCCTCTTCATGACTCTTCTTGTAAGTGCTTCTTTTAAAGCTTGCAACCCCCCTTCATGGAGGATATTTGAATAGAGGCTTTCTACATCAATTGTCACTAATAGATCACTGGAATTTATTTCTACATCTTTAAGCATGCTTGGGAAATCAAAAAATTTAGAAATAGGTTCAGTAACTGAACCTACTCTGGAAACAATAGGTCGGCCAGGTACAGGGGTAGTCCCTTATGCCTTTGTCAGTGCATCCCAGCAATACACTAGCACCATCCATTGCTTTGTCAAACTTCCCTGCCACTTTGAGATCATCAGATAATATAACCTCAAAGCCCTCCTGCTTAGTGACTGACAGTATATCTCATCCCCCATTGTATACTCAGTTCTTGAGTTCCTATGCCTTAGATGTATGATTTTGCACTTTTAGGCATTGAACCCCAACTGCCACATTCTTGACCACTGTTTGAGTTTCCCAAGATACCTACATTTTTTCCACCCCCTCCTGATTGTCCACCTATTAAAGATTTTGGTATAATATCTGCAAAAAGACAAACTTTATCTTCCAGTTCATCTGCAATATCACTTATGAAGACATTGAAGAGGAACAGTTCCAGTACTGAGTGCCATTAATCGCCACCCACAGTCCCCCATCCATTAATCAATTTATAGCACAGTTCCCAATTTTAGATCCCACCCCTAGGCTGCTCAATTTCCTAATAAGTCTTCTGTGTGGCACAGTGTAGAGGGCTTTGCTAGATAGGTTATGTCCACTGCCCCCAACCCCCGATCTATTTCACTGGTCACCCAGTCAAAGAACTCAATCAGGTTTTTCTGGCATTACCCCACCCCACCTCGATGCATGCTGCCTCTGGTCTTGCAGCCCACTGGGTTCAGAATACTCTACCAACCTATCCTTTATCAGTGTTTCCATTAATCTTCCCACCACTGAGGTGAGGCTCACCAGCCTGTAGTTGTCAGCCTCTTCCCTGCTGCCATGCCAAGGGACCATGTCTGCTCTCCTCCAGTCCTCTGGAACCATGCCCAGTTCTAGTGAGCTGTTGAATAAGGTCATCAGTGGGGCAACAAGTCATAACATGAGTTCTTTCAGTACTTTTGGGTGTATCCCATCTGGTCCAATTGCCTTGTCCACTTTCAGGGCTGCAAGTCCCCACTATAAGGACTGAGCAGAAGTACCTGCTGGGGATGTCTGCTTTTTTTTGGTCCCCTTCTGCTCAGCCTCCCTCTGCCATCCTCCTTATCCTCACTATCCCTCCACTTGCTTTCCTCTTCTCAAGTAATGTACCTGAAGAAAGTTTTATCCCAATTTGCTACCCCCTTGGCTGTCCTTTCCTCTGTCTGTGTCTTTGCTGCCCACCCTCACTTCCTTTCCTGCTTCCCTGTGTTTTAAGTGATACACCTCCTTGTCCACCTCTCACTGCATTTCCTTCAGCAGCATGGGCACTTCTTTAGAGTACTGTACGGTCTCTGTTTCATTTTGCTTTCACTCTCTTCCTCCACACAGAAGCTGGTAGTCTTAATTATGCCCTCCCTTATTTTTCCCCATTGTTTCCCTACCTCTCCCTGGCAATCCTCCCAATAAGCAGTTTCTGAGGCAATCCCCGATTTCCTTAAAATCTACCCTGCTAAAGTCCAGGACTCTTATCCTCATGTGGTTTGCCTCTGCTCCTGTTTTAAAGATAATCACACTGAATGGTGAGCCCAGGCTCTTAAAACTTGCTGCCCCACTACTTGCTTCTTCACTGGTCAATCTGTCCCAGCTCTGAGGGGAGGTTCCCCAAAAACTTAAAAGTGTCTAATGCTGTCCCTATCTATAAAGGAGGAGCTAAGGAGTGGACTGAAAATTATCACCCCATTTCTATACTTAGTCCCCTCTAAAGAATCCAAGAGAGGCTAATATACATTCAATTGGCAGTCTATATTGAGTTGAATTCTCTGTTCACTGACATCCAGTGTAGTTTCTGTAAACATCATGGAACTGACACAGGAGCCATATTCATTGATTGAAATGAGGCCTTTGACTTGGTTACTCATGAACTCTTGCTATCTAAACTTATTAACCTGGAACGTAACCACTTGTCCTCTACCTAGTTTAAAAGCTATCTTGTGGGCTACAGCCAATCCATTAAATGGGGACCTGGCCACTTCTTAAGATGAGTGTTACATGAAAGAGTACCACAAGGCTCCATCCTAGGGCCCTTACTCTTTTTCCTGTTTGTCAGTGAACTGCCCTCCAACTGCAGTAAGGTCAAAGCATTACGAACACAGACAATGCTGTGCTTTATACACCTGACTCGAACCTTAAAGCAATAGAAACTGGACTATGTGAATACTTTGTACTTCAGGAAAAATAGTTTATGACTAATAACCTTGTCTTAAATACCAAGAAAACCAAGTCAATGCTTTTTGGGCCCAGAAAACTGAGTGCAGCTAGAACTGAGTCTCTCAGCATCATCACCACTAGTGGAACAAGAACGGAAGCAGCTGATAACATAAAATACCTAGTCGTCCTAATAGACCAGGAGCTCTCCTTCAGGCCCCATGTTGAATGCACTACCAGACTAGTCTCTAAAAGACTTGGCTTACTTTACAGACTCAGTGTTTACCATACAAATGAGGCCCACCAATCCATTGCCTGCTCTATACCACAGCCAACACTTCTCTATGGAGCTCCTATTCTCTCCTTGCTCAGGGAAACTAAGCTAAGCAAACTCAAATAACTATCATAGGATAGGCAGGTTTGCAACATGTGCTGCAAATCCTGGATTGGATAATTATAGTCTGAGAGAACAGGATCCTGCAGGCTGGTGCTCTATCGATTTCCATAAGTGATCACTCCCCGATTTTCTGCATCTGCTCCTGTAAGCATCCCCATCCCCCCTGAAAAATTCTCACCTACAGGGTCTTCTCAAACTAGTACATCTACACGCAAATGACTGGGCAGTGGATTGGTCTGCCCACCACCCTGCCCGAAGTGAACTCTTCTCTGATGTTTCTCACAGCTGCGCTGTCCTCCATCCAGGACAAGCACTTCCTTGTCACTACTCGGAGAGTTAGAGGTGGGAACTCAAAGTAGCTAACCAAAGATCTTCTTTGTAAAATGAAGCAGAGGGCCACTCTGTGGAAAGCAACAAATCCTCCCTGCCCCCCACCCCTTGGAACAGCTACAGAGGCTCCAAAGCATATGTGAACAGGAAATTATGTCCCTTAAGGTGGCCTACCTAAAAAGCTTCCAGATTAGCAACCTAGGTGATCTAAAAATGTTTGGGGCCTAGGTAAATGCCCTCATCAAACCAGGGACCAAACAAAGTCCAATCAAATTGTGAACTGCAGCAGGGACCCTAACCGACCCCCACTAGGTGGCACAGGTCCATATCAACAAATCCACAAACCTGGCCAAGTATCTGGACAAGCTCCCACCAACTGGAACTACTTTGTCTCAAAATGACATTAAAAAAGATGGTCCAAGACCCTCCATTTAATTTTTAGTCTTCTTCCCCCAAAGAGATCCACCAACCCCTCATGGCCCTCCCCAATGACCATAGTGCTAATAGTGATGGTTCTGCCCAAAGTTCCTTAAGCTAATTGCTGACCTTATTGCCAAACCCTTTCAAATCTTTTTAATCTGTCACTGATCTCCTCAATCATCCCAGCCCTATGGAAACAGGCCAGAGGTATCCACATATTTAAATCGGGGGATGTTAACTTGATGGATAACTACCATCTAAGGAAAATACTGGAGAAAAATGTGTTTCAGCAAATGTTTTCTCATGTGGCTAAGCATAACCTGCTTTCCTCTCACCAACACAGTTTCAGAAGGGGCCACAGTACCTCCATCATCTCAGCCTGTCTCACTGACTACATTTTAAAGGGTATCGATGATGGTAAACTAACTGGGGCCTTTTTCATGGACCTATCTAATGCCTTTGATCTTGTGGACCAAGACATCTCTCTTGACAAGCTGCTGTGTTATAACTTATCAGCTGCAACAATAACCTGGTTTGGGAAGTACCTCCTGGGGAGATCCCATGTGGTCTCTTGGGGGGGCATTTCCAACTCACTGGGGGTCAACAGTGAGGTCCCTCAGGGGTCCATACTCAGAAACATTTTGTTCTCCCACTTTGCAAACCACCTCCTCAGGGATAGTAAAGGCTGCCTGATGCTCATGTATGTGGATGAGCTGATTATCTAGTATAGTGCAGAAATTTGACTGAGCTATCCATCTCCTTATCCAGAGAGTTCAGTGCTGCTCAGAGATGGTTTGCTTCAAACAGGCTACTTGAAAATGCAAAAAAAATGAACGTGATGCTCTTCAGGTCCAAATCCCAGCTCTCTAACCAGACAGTAGGCCCCAATACTCCTTATCACCTGAATATTCTAACGTGGGACAGGACCTTGCTTGAGCAGGTAATGGCATTTGAATACCTTGGAGTAACACTAGACCTCTCCCTAACCTTCTTGGACAACATAGATGTAACAGTGAAGTGGATTAATCAGAAATGAGGGGTTTGTTTCAGATTAAAGAACCTCATGACCCCTGAGGTACAGCTAGCTATAGACAAGGGTATATCTCTCTTACCCTCCTGGACAATTGTATACCTATATCCCCCAAACCTCTAGTCATGACTTATCCTTGCTTAATGCTACCTACAACAACAACATCCATAGATTCATCTTGCTAGTCCCTTATAATGCCCATCATTGCTCCCTCTGTCAGATGCTGGACTGGCTGTCCCCCGCAGGCCCAATGGGACTACTTCATGGGTTGCCTCATTCATAAGTCTCTCAGGGATAGAGATAAATCCCCACTATTGGTACTCCTTAATCCCAAGGCTGGCGCTCATAGCATCAGGTCCTCCTCGTACCTTCTTCTCCACCCTCCCCAGGTTGCCACTTATATGGGAGAAAGGGCCTTCTCCATAGCCACCCCCAGGATTTGGAATGGTCTGCCAACATACCTCCACTACCTAGATATAGCCTCTCTTTCTCTCTTCAAACCATGCTTTTATAGCACCCTCTTAGCCACCTCTGCCTGCAAGTGCCCCTGCCTGATCTTGCACTGTGGTTACTTCTTAATTTCTGGATCTTCCACAGCATTTTTCTGCTTTCCAGAGCAAAACATTTAGGAATCCTAAGGGAACCCCCCTCCAGACAATCCTGTTTGTATTATTTAATGCAATGGGTTTATTATCACTCCTGTAATTTTATTTTATGCTCTGTATAACTGGAACAAGTTCCAGTATTTATTGACGTAGCTTGTTTTGCCTACTTTTCTCTTTTATATTGCAATTTTTGGGTGCTTTGTATCTGTGTCATTATTACAGTACTCTACATTATTTGATGTTGTTTATAATCCCTGTAATACTGTGTTTCCTTCCCGATATGCGCCATCTTGATATCCAGGGTTGTGCCTGAAAACCGTCTCTGGGACCAGTGCACTCACTCAATTAACAAATAAAAAAACAATTAAACTTACTAAGTTGTCCTAGTTGTCCTGGCACCCATATAGATTTCAGAGTGTAATGATTGGGTGGGGGGGGGTAAATGCAAACTTGGTCAGATCCCGTAGAAAATAAGAGGTGGTTAGTGGATTTTTCATGTCTCTGTCTCCAGCATTCTCTGTGTTGCACCCCACTCTCTAGGCCATCTTGGCACCAATGTAGATTTTAGAAGAATTATTGACAGTGTAATGATTGGGAGGTTAAATACAGACTTAGGTCATGCAGAAAATAAAAGGTGATTGAGGGATTTTTCACATCTCTGTCTCCATTATTCCCTGATCTGCACCCCATTCTTTAGGCCATCCTGGCACCGATATAGATTTCAGAGAAATTATTGAATGTGTTATGATTGGGAGGTTAAATATTGACTTGGTCAGGTCATGCAGAAAACAAAAGGTGGTTGTGGGATGTTTCATGACTCTGTATCCAGCTGTTCATGCTGCCCCCCCCCTTGCTAGGCTGTCCTGGCAATGATACAGATTTCAGACGAATTACTGAGAGTTTAAAGACTGAGAGGTTAAATATGAACTTGGCCAGGTTACGCAGAATAAAAGAGGTGGTTGGGAGATTTTTCACCTCTCTGTCTCCAGGTTTCCCTGTTCTGCGCCACATGCTAGACTGTACTGGCACTGAGATAAATTTAAGAAAAATTTCTGAGAGTGCTATGATTGGGAGGTTAAATACAGATTTGATCAAGTCATACAGAAAATCAGAGGTGATTGGGGACAATTTTGTGCCTTTGTCTCCAGCTTTCTCTGTTCTGCGCCCCACTCTCTCGGCTGTTCTGGCACCAATGTAGATTTCAGAGAAATTACTGACTGTTTTACATTTGGGAGGTTAAACATGGACTTGGTCAGGTCCCACAGAAAATAAGAAGTGGTTGGGGTGATTTTTCCATCTTTGTATTCAGCTTTCCCTGCCCTGTGTCCAATGTTCTAGGCCGTCCTGACACAGATATAAATTTCAGAAAAATGAGAGTGTTTCAATTGAGAGGTTAAATTCTGGCTTGATCAGACATGCAGAAACTAAAAGGTGTTTGAAAGATGAGGCACCAAAACTAGCCAGTAGACACACAGGGAAAAGAGATGGATACCAGCCCATTCACAGAGGACAGAGTCATAAAGGAACTCTTAAAACTGAAGGTGGATAATGCAATGGACCCCGATGGAATATATCCCAGAATACTGAAAGAGCTCTGAGAGGTGCTACTGACACCACTGACAGCCCTATTCAACAAATTATTGGAGGAAGGAAGTAGTACTAGAGGACTGGAGAAGGGCAAACGTGATACCTCTTCACAAAAGTGGGAGCAAGGTAGAAGCAGGAAACTATAGACCAGTCAGTTTGACCTCAGTGGTAGGAAAGATGATGAAATCACTATTAAAGGAAATGACTGTAGAATATCTATAAACCAGCTGGGCACAGGGCCCAAGGCAACATAAATTCACAACAGGAAGTTCTTGTCAAACAAATCTAATAGATTTCTTTGACTGGGTGACAAGGGCGGTAGATCATGGAGGGGAGGTGGACATGGCCTATCTAGATTTTAGTAAGGCATTTGATACAGTCCCACATAAGATGTCAGTAAATAAGTTGGGCAATCTGGGAGTAGGTCTCTAGGTGGTAAACTGGGTCAGAAATTTGCTTAGCAACAAGACTCAGAGGGTGGTGGTAAATGAAGTTCAATCTGAAGAAAGGGGGGTAACCAGAGAGGTGCCACAGGGTTCAGTGCTGGGGCCAGTCCTCTTTAATGTCTTTATTAGTGACATTGCAAATGGACTTGAAGGAAAGGTGTGCCTCTTTGCAGAGCACACCAAGATCTGCAATAGGGTTGACACTCCAGGAGGAGGGGTGGAGCAAATGAGGAGAGACTTAGGAAAGCTGGAGGAGTGGTCAAGAGTGTGGCAGCTTGGATTCAATGCCAAGAAGTGCAAAATCATGCACTTGGGGAACAAAAACCCAGGGGAGGAATACACGATGGGGGAGGGGTACTAACAACAACCAAAATAGAAAGTGACCTGGAAGTCTTCATAACAGTTGATCTAAAAGTAGCCAGACAATGTGAGAAGGCAGTGAGGAAAGCTGGTGGAATGCTGGGGTCCATAGGGAGAGGTGTCACCAGTAGGAAACAGGAGTTGGTGATGCAGCTGAACAAGCAAAGGGTGAGGCCTCACCTAGATTACTGCATGCAGTTCTGGAGACCTCATCTCAGAAGGGACATTGTCAGGGTGGAGGCAGTCCAGAGAAGAGCAACAAAAATGGTGCAGGAGCTACACTGGAAACCATACATGGAGATACTGAGAGAACACAATATGTATGCTCTGGTGGAAAGGAGGGAGATGGGGGATATGATAGAGATATTCAAATACCTCAAGGGAATCAACAGAGTTCAGGAGGGCAGTATCTTTCAGAAAAGGAGATGCGCACGAACAGGGGTTCACAATATGAGACTGGAGTGGGGAAGACTCAGGGTTAACATGAGGAAGCATTTTTTCACAGAAAGAGTGGTGGACACATGGAACAGCCTCTCAGAGGAGGTTGTAGGACAAAGACAGTTGGTGAATTCAAGAATGCATGGGACAGGCAGAAGGCAAAACTGGTGGTAGGAAGGAGGAAGTAGGCTGCAGGTCAAATAGGATCCTGAGTTTATACAGTAGGTAGGGAAATAGCCAGACTAGGTGGGTCAGTTGATCCTTATCTGCCATCAGATTCTGTGTTTCTATGTTTCCCATCTCTGTCTCCAGCTTTCACTGCTCTGCGCCCCATTCTCTAGACCGTCCTGGCACTGATTTAGATTTCAGAGAAACTGCTGACAGTGTAATGATTGGGAGGTTAAATATTGACTTCTTTAGGTCACGTAGAAAATATAACATGGTTGAGGGATTTTTCACATCTGTCTCTAGCTTTCCTTGCTCTGCACCCCACTTACAAGACTGTACTGACACTGAGATAGATTTAAAAACAAATTCTGAAAGTGTTACAATTGGGAGATTAAATACTTAGTTTGTCAGATCACGTAGAAAATAAGAGGTGGCTTGGCAATGTTTTATTGTCCCTATCTATAGCTTTCCCTGTTCTACACCCTACTTATTAGGCCATCCTGGCACCCATATAGATTTCAAAGAAGTTACAGAGAGTGTAATAATTAGGAGGTTAAATTCAGACTTGGTAAAGTCATGTGGAAAATAAGAGGTGATTGGGGAATTTTCAGTCCCTCTGTCTCCAGCTTTCCCTTTTCTACACCCCACACTCTAGGCCATCCTGGCACTGATGTAGATTGTAGAGAAATTACTGGAGATTTTACAATTGGGCGGTTAAATACAAACTTGGTCAGGTTCCGTAGAAAATAAGAGATGGTTGGTGAATTTCTCACGTCTCTGTCTCCAGCTTTTCCTGCTCTATACCCCATTCTCTAGGCCGTCCTTGCACTGATGTAGATTTCAGAGAAATTACTGACAGTGTAATGACAGGATGGTTTACTATTGACTTGGTCAGGTCAAGCAGAATATAAGAGGTGGGTGGGGGATTTTTCAGGTCTTTGTCTCCAGCTTTCTCTGTTCTTTGTCTCTAGGCCATCCTGACACTAATATAGATTTCAGAGAAATTAATGAGAGTGCTACAATTGGGAAGTTGGCATCACTGTCACATGGGACAGGAGGGATTGTAAGAAAAGGAAGAGCAATACAAAATTCAAACATGGATATCCCCAGGGGCTATGAAACTCATACGCAAATTTAGAAAGAAAAACTCATAGTAGAAAACAAAATGAAGGTTACACTAGGACTACATACACAAATCAAAAATGTATGCATACCATATGTTTTTGCATATTTTGACTGTATTATTCCTTTAAAATGTAGGCAGGTCACTGATGTTTGCATTTTGGTTTGCTGATTAAACAAGTAAACTTCATCTGGGTACCAGAGCTGAACAGGGAAAAACACATAAAGCAATACATACACAGTACTGCATTTTACTGGATCTTTCTGTTCTTGTTGCTTTCCATTGTCCACTAAACTCAAGATAAACTATTAAATGCCATTGTCACTGTCTTCAAACACCACCAAGGAAGTACCCACATTATGAGACACCTGCTGCAGCTGTTCGTCATCATTGCTTTTATGTTCCTGCCACTGTTCCTTGAACTGGTGGGAGAATTTGTTAAGACTGACTTTCAAGAGCATCTGTTTTGGTGCTTAAACAATAGCCCTCTATGATGCTTATCCCTTCAGGAGGTAAACAGTCCCTGTTGCATAATTTTTAAGATGGTGATTTTAGGAGGGGAAGGGATCATAAATTTTGCTCCAAGGAGCTTGCTGTCCAATCACTTCCTTCTTCGTGGTGCGCCAGACTGACCTCTGTACTCAGACATTCTGTGACAATTGAGTAGGACAAGCATGGGGGCAAACTGTATTGAAATCAAGGATGACATTTTTCAAGTGTTTTCTGAAATATTTTACAAGTCTGTTACATTCAAATACAAGCCACCACTCAATAAACAGACTCTTGTTAGTTAAGCAAAGTCTTTGAGTTGAATGAACTGGACCTGTAAAATATTTTTTTTAAATTGCCATTTTTTTATGATAAAGCCAAGAGAGATTCTTGTTACTGTATACTGGAGACTGAGTTCCCCAATGATCTGGTAAGTGGGGTCTGGGATAGTGATGGTGTTGGGCAGTAGCCTGGCTCATAGAAGCTGTGGTGGGGAACCAAAAAAAGTAATTTCACAAAATAAAATAAAAAATTATTAAATAAGCAATTGACTGTTTTATTAATTGTTTTTGAGTGTTATTTAAAGACGTTCTACTTTTTGTAATAATTACTGATGTGCAGTGAAACTAGTAAGTTTTTTACCTTTACTTTTTAGACTGCTGGTAAACAGAATTCAATAAAATTCTGGTATTATGATACTACGAAATCTCCACTACTTAAAAACCCAAGTACTTCAATGAGGAACTAAAGTTTTTTCCCCTTCTTTTCCAAAAGAAGTATATGCTTCTTTCACTAACACACTGCACCTTTTGTAGTTCTATACTAGTCTAGGTTTGTGTTTGTGTCTGTCCATGGTGGCCACGTTATCCAAATCCAAATGGACAGCAAAGTACACAAGTAAAACTAGGTTATGGGATTCCCCCTCCCTAATAACCCCCCATGAATTTATTTGGATGGTGTCCTCTCCTGACCTCTAATTCTTGATTTTTGGGTGGAGACAGAGGCAGCAGTGGCTCCAATAATGCTAGCCCAGTCACCCTTCCCCCCCATAGTGCTGACCAACTGACCAATCAATCTGCCCAACATCATTTATTTCATTTTGTTTAGTTTTTGTTAACTGGGAAAGGAGGGCTAGACAAACAGCGCAATCTGGTTCAAAGTCAGTTGGCATTCATCTGTATCCCCCTCCCCCGGGCTGTGCTTGAAAATAGGCAGAATTTGTCTAGTGCACTTACCCAGTCAACAAAAACTAAATAAAAATAAATAAATAATAAAATGCTACTTTTTTCAGTCAGGAAAGGGGGGATTCAGATGTAAACCAACTAAAAATGAACACAATTAAGCTGTTGGTGGAATTTTAGTGAATGGGGCAAATTTTTTCATGACACCTGTGAAATTCCCCTACTCTTTTTGAAAAGTGTCATGGAATCTTCAACATCCTCCTGAACAACCACCAGAAATGGCAATGGGACCTTGGTTTTAAGTCTTATCTGAAGGATGGCAATATCCTGACAGTACAGCATTACCTTTGTACTGCATTCAGGTGCCAGCGTTTATGGTAAAAGCCCAACCCAGGTGTAGGAGTGGGACTAGAACCCATGACCTTCTGGCCCAGAGGTCAATGTGCTTCTAAATGAGATATGCTGACACTTAAAGGAAACCTTCATGCAAAAATGATAAAAACACGTGTTGCTCATTGGGATTTTGTTTCTTTGATGATCCCTGTTGTTCTGTTCCCTGAGTCTTGTGGCAAGGTTCTTTTTTTTTTTACTTTTCCCTGCTAGTTTTATGGCCCATGTGGGTAGCTATACATGCTTCTTTTACTGTCTTTGATCTATTGAAATTTTCCCAGAATACCTCTGGGAAAGACTCAATTAGACCTAGCACTAGAACGAAGAGCAAAGGATGCTAGTTATAATCTGTCACAACATCTAATTGCAACTGCTTGTGAAAGTTAACTGCATTGAAAAAGTGTTTGCCCTCCTTCCCCAATCAAAGTCAGATTTCTCTAAGTGACAACTGTTGTTATTGTGAATGTGTGGCAATTTTCTTTGTAAAGTTCTGTTTCTGAGTGATAAATAAAGCCAATACACCTTTAAATATCTTAGGTCTAATTGACATTATTCCCAGAGGCATTCTGGGAAAATTCCATCAGATCGAAGGCAATAAAAAGAAGCCTACGTGTCTACCCATTCTTTTAATTCAAAAGCCAAAGCCCCCTGCTAAACAATAATTTATTAGGGGGCGATAGCTCAACACTAGTCTTGCCCAGTGGTGCCCTTTCTAACCTGTGGCATGCATGCTAGTAAAATTGAGTGACTTCATAAGCACAGGCCCGGAAGGAAGGGGACAGAACAAGTAGCATCATTGTTGATGCTAGGCAGCTTAGCTAATTTGCCTATTGTCATCACAGATACAAACAGTTTTACCCTCTCCCTTCCTCCTGGGCAACCACTTACTCTGTCATTCAGAGGCATTCAGAGGGAGTGTGGGGGGGGAGGGCTACTGAGCTAGCCAGACATTCTTCTATTGGTCCCCCAAAATGGGAGGGGGGACAGGAGGAATGTTCTCTACTCTAAATAAAGTTTTAATACGTCTGTCTAAAGAGTTGATCTATATCATAATGTGCATCTCTCCACTGTTGCTGCATTGTTTAAATATGAACCACCTAAGCGCATACACAAAACTAGGCCTAAAGCCTCCTTTCTTCCCCAGTTACACAAGACTCCAACATACCCTTTTGGTCCCCAACACCTGACAAATGATCTATGGTTTTGGGGAGATTGTCCAATGCCCAGCTAGCTCATTTGCACCCTCCCTAACTAGTGGTGTGCAACACACTTCCATTAACAGACTGAGTAGACCAAGCCTAGAAGAAAGGGTGCAGGGCTTGTTGTATCATTAACAACGCTAGGCAAACTGAAGGGTCAGCAAGTTAATCATGGCTTGCTGGTCAAGGGGAGGCCCTCTGTCAAAAAAGGTACTGTATGTTGGGGTCTTGGGAGGCTGGACTGAAGGGGGATTCCTATTCAAGCAATACAACAGAGGTTCCTTTAAAAAAACAGGTATGCATGGGTCTTGTGGGTTCAGGCTAAATAAGGGGGTTCTGAGCCTACATTTTCTGCACATTCTGCATTAGTCTTCAACTAGTGTTTTCCAATACTGTTGCCTGCCTGTGTACTTTTGCAATTAATAGACAAGTAACATATTACAGTCTCTCCGCTGAAGTAAAATCTGGTTAAGAAGAACATCTCACCTGCTAAATCATGTAAAAGGTAGCAGATTATCAAACATTACATGTTTCATGGCTGGCTCCATGGTGCTGAGCACTGGTCCAATGGCAAACCTGGGTTTGCAACTGAGCTTGCAGGGAAGAAGGCAGGTAGGGAGGGAGATCTATCATTTGCAAGGATACCTTCTCCTGGCGGAAGGTTAAACAGCACTCCATGTTGGAGTGGCTCCTGATGGCAGCATGCTGGTGGTGCACAAGATGGCAGCGGTAATCATATGCTTCCATGCAACCCTATAGGACACTGCAGCATGTGCATGCTAGTCAGGGAGACGGTGGCTATGAAAATTGGGGGAACATCAGCAGCCTGGTGGAAAATGCTTTCCTGTGGCAGGGTCTGACTTAGCCAGGGCAGGGAACACAAATGCTTGATGGAGCAATGACAGGGAGACAGAAATGGATATCTGGTCTGGTGAAGTGGGTGCTGAGCTGCAGACATCTTGCACAACTACAATTGATTTGCCCCCCCCCCCCCACACACACACATATACTTTTGTAGCTATCATTATCCCCTGCAACCTTTAGAGTGTTCAGGAAAATCATCACATATGGGTTATCCTCCATCCATCCTATTGGCCGATGCACGAATCAATCATAAATCTTTTGTGGACTGCCAGAGGCCAATCCCCCAGCTATGTCCAGAAATTCCAGTTCACTTTGTGAAACCATGGAGGCTACTCATGATCATAGATCACTCCCAAACTCTCAGGTAATTTGCTAACAAAACGTTACTTTTCCTCTTTCCTATTCAATTATAGCACTTCGACAGATGAAAGTGCTTGTTAACCTTAGGATTTCTCCTAACTTTCTGCATGCCTGCATTATCATGCTAAAAAGGACAAAGCTCCCAGGGCACTGAGCAGAGGAACAAGTTAAGCTGGATCCTCCAGTAGTATCCTACCTTACACCCCTGTGCAGGTGGGATCCTCATGTAGCATCCCCACCAGCAGCTCCCTGAGGACTGGACCCTCATGTAGCATCCACTCCAGGCCATGCAGCGTTCATCAGGAGTCTCAGGCTTCACAGGCACTAGGACCCAGGGGAGCAGTCCATAGGAGCTAGGAGACAAAAATGGTAATGACCTGGGTGTATTCCACAGATCTAAGTGCGATTCCTATGCTCCACACCGGCATTCTGAAGGCAGCAATATGAGGGAGCTGGTCTGTTTTTTCCTGAGATAGCCTGAGCTACTTACTGTGCACAGTATGGAGTCCCTGGGAGGGTCTGTCTGGTTTGTTGTTTGTAATAATGAAACAAGAGGATTCCTTAGTTTGGCAGATAACCCTTAGTGTGTGTCTCTCAGTAATATCCAACACAGAGCAATGGTCAGACCTACAAGTCCCAGGCTAAAGGGATGATCTCGTCTTCTGTCCCAGCACAGCCTGGTGCCTGAGTTAACTCTTGCTTGTCTCAAATACTCCTGTACTAACACAGGGTCTCCAGTTTTTGCCAGTGCCTCTATGCTGGTGACCATTTCCAGCATCATTCAAAAGAGGGACACTTACCTGGTAACTCTTACAATATCTGCAATCCCCCTCAGGCTGGCGACCATCCCTGCAGGAGCTCTGCATCTTCTATGGCCCTTGGGGGGGGCAAGTGCCATTATTTCTTCCCACACTGAAAAAGGTGCCCACACCACTGTGGGGATGTCTCCTCTTATTACCGGCATACTCCCCCACAGACTGGTATGCCAGAATTCTGGATCCCAGTGCCCAAATTCTCATGGCTGCCATCTTAAACCTGGAGGACCTTGCAAGTGTAGCACTCAGTGTGTTTTCTAGAGGCTAAACACGCTGCACAAAACTCAAAGTGGGCAGGAAAGCTTACTGGATATCAGTGTGGCAACCACAAGTTGCACTGCCATTGCTTGTCCCCACGGGGGTTACTTATGCAGCTCTGCTTACAGCAGTTGGCTACTCTCAGGACGCTCAGTATCACGAGATTGTAGTGACCCTGATATTCCTATGGGATCATGCGGTAGTGGTGGCCATCTTATTGCAGTGGTCCCAGGATGACGATCATCTTGTGAAGATTCAGATGCCCACATACGCCTGTGAGAGATGAGAGTTCAGTGTTTTGACAGGCTGGGAATGGTCATTTGGGCATGTCGTTCGACCTGGATTCAGCCGGTGGCCATCTGGTGGGGGTCTTCCAAAGGTACAGCAGAGAGCTGTGAAGAAGCTGGATATTTCCAGAAGACCAGGGTCTGAGTCCCTCCCCACCCCACTTATGCCCAATGGAATGACCAAGTCCTTAACTCCCCTGTGCACCTGAGGTGCAGCGGGGAATAAGCTCAGTGTCCCTGGCAAGCTTTCCCTCAGTGTCCCTGACTAACAGATAACAACAGCAGCATGGGGGGGGGACATATCCATATCTCTCAACAGTCCCTGATGTTTTGTTCAGGTACCTTCCTGAGTTATTCCAAAACAACTGTCATCTGACTATGCCAATTTTGACATGTGTCCATGAGGCTTTGGGGTCCTCGGCCATACTCTTTTTCCTTAAGTTCAGTCCATGATTCATGAGACAAGAGGATGAGGGCATGACAGTGCCCTAGACATGGCCACTCACAAAAGGTTCAGGAGCCACTACAAGCCAGACCCTCAGCCAGCATCCGAGTATGCAGCTGTTTGTCTCGGTTGCCCCCCCTTCCCCACACAGTGCCATACAGAAGAACTAAAGGAAGGAGTGGATCATCTGTGGATGCTCTTGCAAGTGGAACCTCTAGCAGCATTTGAGCTAGTGACTCTTCATCCTAGTTGGGACCACTCCCCCCCCTGCAGTATCCCCACACAGGTGTTACCTAAAGGACTGACTCCACCTGTAACATCAAGTCTCCTACCAGGTGGTGACCACAGCTCATCTAATGCACAAACATGCCCATGCTTGATTCATATGCTAGAACATCCCCTATGCTGGGGCTGTCCTACCCCCAATTTTGGGGAGGACTCATGCTCAGTAGCCCATCAATGGGGCATTGGGTTAGCAGATGAACCATGAGACATTCTTTAATGCTCAACAGGACACTCTATAGCAGAGTGCCAATCAGCACCAAACCATCCGGGGAAATACCCGGCACCAGCATGTCCCTGAAGCAGTCTATAGAGGCAGCAGAGGAACACATGATCACTGCCATAATCTACCAGACAATGCCACCTTAATCCCCTTTATGGGAGTTGGTTGGCTAATGGTTTCCCCAAAATCCCTCCTAAACATGTTCCCCCAAGCTCATAGCATTTCTCTCAATGTGGTCTTGTACCCGTCTGCATATGAAACAGCCTTACCCTCTGAGCCAGGTACATTCTTGTAAGGTGTAGTACATATGGAAGTCAGTCATGTTCCATTTACCCACAGGATGCCGAGATGGCCTGGTAAGCCATTGATCGACCTCAAAACTGGGGCATTGCACCATGGCCACATTTATAAGCGGAACACAAGAAGGTACTCTATCTTAATTCTAGCCCCGAGAAACTGGGCAATTCTGTTCAGTGTAGAATCTCCTGTTCCCCAACATAAGGAACACTTTGTGTCACCATTAGGCAATAGTTCATCAGGCTCAGGATCAGTAGCCACTGTTTATTCACCATGCATGCCCTTGCCCGGGCTGGCCCCAGCCCCCAGAGTATTCACACAGACTCTAATACTGCTGCCTTGACCTTATGCAGGACAGGGGGTGCCTGGCCCACAGAGTCAATCAATTAGTTCATACTGACAAGTCCCCAACTCAGACACTGAGGGACGTGGACATGGCAATTTACTGCCTACAACACAAAATGCGAGGAGGCAATGCAGTGTAGGAGTTCAGGCTCTGTGCCATGAATCTGGACAACTGGGCTTGAATTTTTCTCTGAGCATGGTCGAAAATGCCTTCATAAACTGGGACAAAAGCCAGCTAGTCCTCACGCAAGACAGCCCACACCATGCTGCAATGATCTTTCTGCATCTGGGCCTATCGTGCAACAGAGGAAGAAGACCACAATCTGAAGTGGTTTATCAGGTCAGGTGACCACATCCCAACTGGCCAGTGGGTGCATATCTGCACCTGATAGGACTTGTAAAGGGTGCCATGGGTTTTCAGTAGGTAGGTGCAGCTCCAGAGTTAGGTCCCTCAGGTTTGAGGTTAGAGGTCGACTTGTCCTATACAGTTATGGGGGACCTGGATCTGAATCCCACAGTCTTCACTGATTATTTTCAAAAGTTTTCCGAAGTTGGAACAAAGACCACCTAGTACCCACATAAGGCTCCTTGGTGCACAGGTCACCAGGCACCTCCATCTACTGACTTCAACGGAGGAGGAAGCCCACATCTAGATCCTGTTTAAGGGGTTGATACAGCTATATCTCAATGGGCCAGTGTGTGTCTAACTGTGCCTGCTAGGGCTTGCTGTGTCAATGATAATCATGGTGCCATGGGACGGGCAGTACAAGAGCCCGCTCCTGAGATGCATTCTAGAAGCAAGGGACCAGTGGACCCAGAACTGCGATTACAGACTCATTTCAGTTGTCACATTCAGATAAGTCTACTGTGGTGGACTAACCAGGCATGCCATTGTCACAGATGCAATGGGTCCATCAGAGGGAAGACTTCAAGGTGAGGGAGCCAGGCTGGGATGCCATGTCATTCACGGCTGGTGGTTTCCCCGGATCCCTGTCTGTCCATCAGTGTGCTGGGGATGAGAGCAATGCACTGCACCATGTGATTCTTTGATTCTTCTCATCACTGGTCATACAATCTTGCCCTGGATGAGCAACCAGATTTCCCATGGCATACCTCGACAACCAAAGCACACCCAAGGCAGTGCAGTACTTAAAGAGGCCCTGCAAACACTTAGCTGGGCTACACATGACCTAATGGTGATCCTGGGCTCTTACCCTCAAGCAGATTGGCTCAGCTGAGTGACA
The DNA here is from genome assembly GCA_016271365.2 of Neoceratodus forsteri. Classification (NCBI taxonomy): domain Eukaryota; kingdom Metazoa; phylum Chordata; order Ceratodontiformes; family Ceratodontidae; genus Neoceratodus; species Neoceratodus forsteri. Next base: position 834,573,740 of record CM028130.1, on the reverse strand, counting down.
CTCAAAGCTGTGGAGTAACATCTGGCACCCACGGGTGTCTATCAGGCTCTCTACAGGAGATGGAGACTGTTTTACAGAGCTCTGATGATGCATTGCCATAACACTTCCCTGCTTAGATTTCCATGGGTACGGAAGTGCTTCTACCAATTAGGTCCATAAAGCCCTAGTGATGAGATTTAGACTATTCATTTGCCAAAACTTCCACCTGCCCAAGGACATCAGGGTATTCTCTAATCAGGACAATGATTCTCGACACCACTTGGCATCTCCCCAACCAAGGGCTTCTCCTTCTCCACAATGCCAAAGTCCTCTTGCTCACTATGACTTCTTGCAGACATTGTGAAGACCTTCCATAAGTGGTGCACCACAAAAGGCATGTCCACATCCGTAGCCTTCCACAACTTCAGAAAAATGCCTTGCTTAATCTACCTTAAGGGTGGAGCAAATAGGTTCACATCCTGATGTGGTCCGATTACTCAGGGCAGTGCAAATTGTGTCTCCTCATGTCAGGCCCATGGGTTCACCTTAGCATCTAAATTTGGTATTGGGGGACTTGATAAGCCTCTGTTCATTCCCCAGGTCTTTTATTAGGTGACTCTTAGAACAGTTTTACTCACGGCCCTGTGCTCTGCCAGATGGGTGTGTGAACTGCAAACATGTTCCTGCTGTGAGCTGTTCTTGGCTTTTCATGATGACAAGGTGCCCCTTGTCACTGTCCCATCTTTCACTCCCCAAATGGTTTCTTTCTTCTCCTTGGAGCAAGCCATTCAATTGCCAGCCATGCTCAGGGCTCACGGGAGTGTGAATAGGGAACCACATCTGTTGGACAGGGTTTTTTGCTTAAGGGCTATCTGATTATGTCTGCATGTTTCCATAAGTCAGATAGACTGTTTGTGTTCTTCTCCAACTGGAAGATGGTCTAGGTGGCATCTAAGGAAGCTATTGCCCAATGGATTGGGGGCAACAGTCACTACCTATCAAGGGGCAGGTCAGGATTCCCCAAAGGGCATTGGGCACTCTCTACCAAGGCACTATCAGCTTCTTGGGCAGAGAAGGAAGGTGCCTCTGTGCAGGATATCTGTGGAGTGACTACTTCCTGGCCCTCGGTCCACACTTTTGTTCAACATTACAGGATTGATGTGGCTTCCACTGATAGGGCCACATTTGGCAGGGCTGTGTTTTGGGCTGCTGCAGGTTTTGGCTGACGATGTGGGTTCATTATTTCCCACCCATGGTTTTCCTGAGTACTGCTATGAAGTCCCATATGTGATGACTTTTCTGAGCACTATAAAGGTTGCAGGTGATAATGGTATTTACTCCCCTGGTAAAGGTGATTATACCTGCAAACTTTAGAGTGCTCAGGGTACCTCCCATGATGGACGAACCAGACACTGCGGCAGCCCAAATTAGTACCTGAATATTTCCGAATCAGTACCTGACTGGCCTACTTTCATAGGTGCTGGATACTAATATTGGTTTCTGTGGTGCCCCTACCTAATGTACTTTGGTAGATTGGGCCTTCTTTACCTTATGCATATATATGACTTGATTCTGTATTTACAGCAGGTGTTGCTATTATCTACCTGAATTTTCATAAATGGATACCTTATGGCCTATATGGTCTGTGTAACCATCATCCTTCCAGTGATATTCTTAAGTAAATGATCTTAGTTCAGCACAAAACACCATTAGTCCTGATCATTTTTTATTTACTCGTTTTGCCTGTTTTTTCTTTTAGGGTCTGTGTTTTTTCTTTTTCTCTGCTAGGGAAGTTTCTTACTGGAATTTCTGGATGTAGTTGGGGGATTGGCCTCTAGCAGTCCACAAAAGATTTATGATTGTGCATCGGCCAATAGGATGGATGGAGGATAACCCATATGTGATGATTTTCCTGAGCACTCTAAAGGTTGCAGGTATAATCACCTTTACCAGGTGAGTAAATATTATTCCTTCCTTATTAGCTCTAACACTCTCTTTGCCAGTTCATACTCCTACCATTCTGGACATGGTGTGAGAACCTAAGCCTCCAACATGCAAGAGTGGTCCAATACTACTTGTCACCATCGAGCTAAACTTGAAATTTGTGATTTTTAATTATCTGTAAGCATTTGTTATGATTCAGCAGGTTATTTTTCCTTACTATCTAGATTTTTCTTGGGAAGAAGAAAAAAGAGGATAATTAACTGCAAAAGTACACAGATGGGTAACAACATTTCAAACGTACAAAAGGTGCTATGTATTATTAAAACAAGTGCCTACTTTTCAGGAAAAAAATAAACTTGAAAATTCTTTTGGCTCCTACGAAGCTGAGATTGTCTGATATCACAATACTTGAATTCTCAGAATTCTTTTTAAGAAGTCTGAAAAACAAATGAGGACATTGACTAATTCCACTGCATATACAAAGCAATTATTATAAAAAGAGTCTTTTAGTAACACATTAAAACACAATTAATAAAACAATCAATTGCCTATTTAATTGATGTGAATAGCTGCGTCTCAAACACAGCTAGACCTCCCACTTCTTGTCTCAACATTACATGGCAGGTGCCTTGTTGTATTTTATTGACTGTACGATTTATGCAGTTTATGAATAATCTCTGGACTGCTAACACCTGCAGGTATGCACAATGCCTTGTTTGACCAAGGTTTTCATGGAATTTTTGGCTTTAGGAGGACATGCAAAGTTGACTTCACTTTAAGGGTATTCTTGGCATTTTAGCAACTGTTACCAAGAAAACTTGTTTCTGTTGTGCATAGCCTCAACAAATGGCTACACAAAAAAGGGGGCTATCTACCCTGCACTCTTTTTTTGCTGCCTCCCTTTCTGATTGAGTATAAAATTCACTGCTTATTTATGCATTGAACCAGGTGAAAATCACAGGACCTCATCCTGCAACTTGCAACTTGTGCAGCAGCTTCAAACAGAATATTCACCTCAGCAACGCGGAAGAGCAGCAATTCATCTATTTTTAAAACATAAAAAAGTTGATGTATTATAAGTTACTCTATGTTAAACTCAAACATAAAAGGCGCAGCTGCCGGCCCAGTGATGAAGAGGGCTGAGGCACTGTAGGTACCTTACTTTTTCCCACGTCGACAACCCGGGCTTGGGACCAGACTCAAGCTCCTGGAGGCTGGCCAGGGAGAGGAGGATTAAACATCCAGATGGACTGCTCTCCTCCTCTGGGGAGGGAGGGGGTACAGCTCCTAACACACATCTGGCATCTGGTGGTGGACTGTCACCTGGGGAATGGAGGTATGGCAGCTGTTAATGTACTATGCACAGTAGTGTGTTTGGGTACATTTGGACAGCACTACACAGCCATCCTCCAAGGGAGAAAATGGAGGAAAAACTGGTAGGGCACAGCACGGGATGACACCAACCCCTTGTAGACTCCGCACTGGGCTACAGTGTCCTGTCCTGGAAACTGGATCCATTTGTCGGTGGTTATGGGGTGGGCCACTGACTCTTGCCATTGGGGGTAAGCCATGGGGGAACTACTGGGATGGAGGTAAGTGCCAGGAGTGCCGGGTGATGGGGTTGGGGGGTGCTGGTGGGAGAGATAGCCCGTACTAGCCTGGGGGAGAAATAGATTAACTGCAAAAAAAAAAAAAGGAACAGCTGGGATATGGGTGCCGACTGGTAAATTGCACATCCAACAAAAGAAAAACCATTGCACACATCAGAGCAAGAAAAGAAAATGGCAAAGATATTATAGAAAAGTGTACCAGACTTTATTAAAGTGCACCAAATACATGTTTCATTTATGTCACTCTATGGAAAACTCAAGTTATTTATAATATGTTTCTAAGTATAGGGTGGGCTGCTTGTATTGAAAAAATAATGTTCTTTTGCATTGTTTGGGCTTACAGAACCACTTGGCACTTTCAGCCAAATAGAACGGCATGCCAGAACATTATTTTTCCAACAAGACACCTCACACTATACTTATTCACATACAGAATAGGACCTGATGACTAACAGCCAACCCACTGCATTGCCACCCTCTTGGGCTCCACATAGAACAATTTCTTAATTGTATTTGTTACGGGGGGGGGGGTCCATAACAAATATTCAAAGATCAGATGGTGTTGCAAAGGATCCATTCTGTAAAACTGGTACTGATGGGCCTCCTGGAAAGTGGATACTGTTGGCCCAAGTTTGGCACATTTGTGCAGCATTCCACTTAAATTTGGCACACATACTCTGGGAACATTTTTGTATTAACTTGCAGAGATAGAAGAAAATTCCGAGTTGAAATACTGTCATCGAGGCACAGGTAAGGAAGCATAGGAAAACCAGGAGCAATTATAAAATTTGTAAGTCATGTTTTATTATTATCAATAATAGCAAAACAAAAAATAAAAATTGTTCAATATAACTATTTACAAAGGCAGTACAAACTAGGAAAACAAAGCCCATCGTCTGAGGGTATCTCTAATTCCAAGTTTCAGCCTCTCACTCTCTCCCTCTAGCAAAAGCATTGCTGCTCTTTTTACAACTCTTTGCCTGGGAACTCATTAAGATACATCCTGTTTTTCTCAAAATGTTCTTGTCTGTTTCCTTGCAGGTGCAACAAATAGAACAGTGTCCCAAGTTGACCCCTGCTGACAGCTCTGCAAAAGAGTTTGCAAACAAGCCTGAGAGAAGCTCAAACTGCATCTCAGGTTAACCCCCTAAATTCAAAATAGCATTTTGCAATCATTTCAACAGTATAACTATGTACATTTTCAAACAAAGGGAGCCCAGTTTTACTTACAGTTTCACACAAAGATTCACATATATTTTATAATCAGAGATATGCAAGAGGGAAGAAAAGACAGAAACAGCAAGTGAAGGCAGAGAGATAGCTAGAGGCGTAGAATCGCGAGACTGTCAGCGGTATCAGTTCCTAGGTCTCACAAGAACATTTGGTTGTGCAACCAGACAGACATGAGACAGAAAAGGAGAGGATAGAACAGATCCCCATGTTCAACACTTTCTGCACAACAAATGGGACAGGGCCTTATTCAACCCTGTCACAAATACATGTTATCAAATGTTCTGTGTTTGCAAGATAAGAAGTAGGCTTACCTGAGGGTGTGTGGCTGGGGACCTGGGAGTTTTCAGTTAGACAGATAGACCATTTCGACAATTTGTAATTTTATGAAATTATTTGATCTCTTTCTCTTACAAATGCATGCAAATGAGTGAGGGCTGACAAAGCCTACATTCAGCATGAAAAATAAAAAGTTAAGGAGACTAGGGAAGAATAAGTGACAATGAATAGAAAAAAGCAACAGGGAATCAAGAGAAAGATGGAAAGCGGTCTGCATTAATGCCAGGAGTCTTGGAAATCAAATTAGTGAGCTCCAGGCAATGGTAGCAGACACTGAGATGGATCTAGTAGCCATCACAGCAACTTGGGACACAGGGAATAATGATTGGGACCTGAAAGTTCCAAGGCTACACAGTGTTTACACAGGATAGAGGAAAAGGTAAAGGAGGAAGCGTATCTCTATATGTCAGAGAGGGCAAAAAGGCAGTGGAGGATGGAAATATCATGGGAGGTAATGGGAAAACAGAATCGCTGTGGGTTCAGCTCATGGTACCCTCAGGCAAGAAACTATGAATGGGGGGTGATTTATAGACCTCCAGGACAGGAGGAAGAGAGAGAGAGAGAGAGATAAGGAGCTAGGGGCAGAACTGGAAAGTGGGTGGCAAAGTGGGAGGTGGTGGTGGGAGATCAAACCTTCCAGATATTGATTGGGTCATTCCAGTGGCCACGAGCTCCAGAAGCCAGGCTCTGTTGAGTATCTTGCAGGATTGCCTGCTGGTACAGCTAGTTAAGGAACCCACTAGGCAGGCTGCAGTTTCTGATGTGATGCTCATCAACTCAAAAGTGGCCTTGTATTAGGAGTGAGGGTAGGGGAACCACTAGAGTCCAGGGAGCATAACTCTATATTGTTTGATGCAGCCCTTGGGAAAAGTAAGCTCTCATAAAAGGCTGAAGTCCTTGATTTCTGAAGGACAGGCTTCAGCCGTATGAGGGAGCTGATTCAGGACAAGTTAGTCAGACTGGACAGCATCATTGATGTGGAGGAAAGATGAGAGGGCAATCAAGGGGGACATTCTTGAAGCAACAGTCTTGCAAGAGAATGGTAATCAAAAGAAAAAGGTACAAGAGACCAATATGGTTCTCTAAAATGGTCAGGGAAGCAGTGAGAGCCAAAAAGAAGAACTTCACCAGGTACAAGGAAAAACAAGGGATGGCAGAATGGGAAGAGTACCAAACAAGAACAAGGGAGACCAAAAGGGCAGACAGAGAAGCAAGGGTATATACAAAGCTGCATATTGTGAAGGGGGTCAAGGGCAGGGAAAAACATTTCTTTAGATATATTAGGGAAAAAGAAAGATGGGAGAAGGAACTGTTAGGCTAACAGAGGGATGTAGGGTAATTGAGGAGGATGGGCAGAAAGCAGCTATTCTTAATGATTACTTTTGCTCTGTAAGCACAAGGGAAGACAGAGGGCCTCTGCCAGAGAGTGGAATAAAGGCAGCTATATGGGAGATCCCTGAGATCAGGCAGCAAGTATTTACCAGTTAAGGGGTTTGAAAAGGGATAGCAGCCATAAAGATAAATAAGATCCCATAGCCAGATGGGATGCATCAGAGGGTGCTCAAGGAATTGGCAACAGAACTAACTGAACCCCTGGTGGGGCTATTCAATAGCTCAGTTCAGACAGGGATAGTTCCAAAAGACTAGCGGGTAGCAGGCATAGTTCTGCTCCAGAAAGAGGGGGCAAGGAGCAACCGGGTGAATACAGACTTGTCAGTCTTACCTCTATTGTGGGTAAACTGATGGAGACACTAGTCAAAGAGGACCTCATGAACTACCTGGGTAGCAGTGGACACCAGGACACTAAACAGCACTGATTTGTGGCAGGAAGGTCTCATCAGATCAACTTGATGGTATTCTTTGACTGGGAAACAAGGGTAGCAAATAGGAGCCATGCTGTGGATTTACTCTACTTTGGTTTCAGCAAGGCTTTCAATTCAATGCCTCACAGAAGGTTGCTGAAGAAGCTAAAGGATCTAGGAACACTGAAGGACACTGTTAGATGGGTGAGAAACTGGTTGGAAGGGAGACAGCGGAGGGTTATGATTAGCAGAGTCAAATCAGAAGAGAGGGAGGTCACCAATGGGATGCCATAGGATTGGTCGTGGGTCCAGTCCTTCTCAATATATTCATTAGTGACATGGGAGAAGGAATCCAGGGCAAGATATATATCTTGGCAGATGACACTAAGCTCTGTTGCAGGGTAGACAGCAAGGAGGGAATTAGATGCAGAAAGATTTGCAAAAGCTAGAGAGTTGGTAAAAGGTTTGACAGTTGAAATTCAATGCCAAAACATGCAAGGTGAAGTACATAGGGAACAAGAACCCAAGAACAGAGTATTGGAAGGGGGAGTTAAGCTGTGCATGACCTCTGAGGAAAGAGACCTAGGGGTCCTCATCAGTTGCTGTCTAAAACAATCAAACCAGTGTAACAAAGCCTACGGTAAGGCAAACAGGATGCTGGAGTGTATACAAAAGGGCAACAGAAGGAAGGAGGTATTAATACCTCTGTATAGATCACTGGTATGGCCCTACCTGGAGTACTGTTCCCAGTTCTGGAGTCCTCACCTAAGGAAAAATAAGGACAAGCTACAGATAGTGCAACATAGGGTGACTAAAATGATGCAGAGCCAGCATAGCAGATCTTACAAGGATCAGCTCAAGGCACTGAACATGTACTTGCTGAAGACCAGATGAGAGAGGGGGAATATGACAGAGAACCTTCAAGTTCCTGAAAGAAATGAACAAGGTAAACTGTGAAGAACTATTTAGCATAAACATTAGATTAACAACATGGGGGGGAGCATGAGGGGAAACTGATGGAAGGAGATTCAAGAAGGAAGTGAGAAAGTTTTATTTTACAGAAAGGGTGGAGGAGTTGTGGAACAATCTGCTAGCTGATGTGGTGGGCGCTAAAGCTATCAATGGTTTCAAGCACAGCTGGGATACAGTAAAGGGCTTACTGGTTGCTCAGTGTGATAGTGGTAAGCTGGGGAGCATGGGGGTGGATAATATGGACTAGAACTCTGTATGGGCAATACATCCTGGGTTTATTAGGGGTTATGCGCAGAGCAGTGGTCTTTTTCTGCTCTCATTGTCTGTTTCTATATTTCTATTTTAATTAATAAGAAAAGATGCTGCTGTTGATTGCTGGGTGTAGATCACAGGTGAACATACAGTAAACTGATCACATCCAAATTTGCTGAACATTCTCCCAATAAACATTTGTACAATAGATACTTTCTTTGGGTAGCATTACTTTTCCTACCTTCATCATTTTCATCAAATGCCAGAGTTTTGTTGGAGTGATATGCTCCCATCTTTATGAATTCCGTGAATTTGTGTGCTGCTGACTCACATTATATCACAAGCAGGAGTCGGGATCCTATGGTGGCAGCGCAAGGATGATCCAATATAGAACCAAAAGAAATGTGGGCAACTCTGTTTACACAACCTAAAAACAGACATCACAGTGGGTTAGGCTGGTAAATGTCCCCAGTCCCATGTTGATAAAAGAAGCTTGAACACACTTAAAAGGGATTTGTGCATTTGTTTTGCATCTTAAAAGGGAACTAAAGTCAAAATTTTCAACAAAATAAAATAAAAATGCTGTGCAGAGTGTTCTGATTTGTAAATGTAGTCCTAGTGAGTCCTTCCCTTTGTTTGTTGCAAGGATTTTTTTCTAAATTTGCTCACAAGTTTTATGGCCCCTAGGGATCTACATGTTCGCATTTTTTGTTGCTCTTCTTTTTCTTACAATGTCTCATGTCCATGTGACAGTGAAATATCAATGACTATTAGTTCAACATGAGCTGTTTTTTTGAAACATTTACAGCAGTAGAGCTATGATTGTAATTCATCTTGTCCAAGGAGCTCTAATGAAGGCTGCATTTACAGATGACAAACACCAGAGGGATAATTTAGTGTGCTACTGTATTCTGTAAGGCAACAGCTAGAGTCTTCACTGATTATAGCACTGGTGACCTTGTGTAATTTGTGTGTATTGTTATAGTTATGTGTAGTCTGATGATATGAAAAGCTTTAAAAACAAAACATTCACACCTGCTGGCTAAACCTAGACACATACCTAGAAAACAAAACATTTGATTATAAAGAATGATTTATTTAAAGCCAGAATAGCATGCTGCAAACAGCAGATTGTTGCAGCAGTCATTACTCTCAGAATCAATGATCCTGGATGCTGAATTGTCAAGTGGGAGTGCAGCCATTGTAGGAAAAAAAAGAGAAATAAAATATTCTAACAGTGAGATCCCAATAACAAACAAAAGGAGAAACATACATACACACACACACACACACACACACACACACACACCAAAACACTCTCCGCAACATACATTTTTGCAAATTTTGAATGTTTTTCTCAGTTTAAAAAAAAGATGTTTGTTTTTGAAATATTGATTTGTGAAGCTTCCTAGAACATTTGGAAGGCTTTCTATTTATGATAATGGCCTGATGTTCTTTCTATATATTTTTTTATTTAGTTTTGTCAACCTGGTGAGTACATTAGACAAATAAATCATCTGTTCGCAAGTATGGCATGGAAGGTAACAGCAAGATAAAGATTCACAATGTACTGTAATCAGAGATATGAACTCAATTCAGTGATTTCAAACGTATCATATAACAGCTCACATAATCAAGGCACGAATGATAAAGAAGTTACATTATTTAAAACCTGTACTCTTGGTCATGCAGTGCCGTTACAGATTACAATATACAGTAACTTAAGTACTTATGTCTGTACTTACTGAGCATTTATGCTCAGTGGAAATGTTCTGGTAAAACATAAATATAATTAATGTATTATTATCATTTATTTGTAATTTTTGACCAGGAAAAGATAAACTAAGCTGTTGTAGCTTGTTTCCAGGTGCTTATTGGGATGGGAGGGCTACATGGACCAGTTTTATTGACAGGGGAATGTTATCCACGGCATCAGGAAAACTCCTGTACTTTTGGAAGGAGATGCTGTTGGCCCATTTTCTAAGATGGAGGATCCCAGAGAGGAGGAGGAGGAGGATGATGTGTGACTGCAGGCTGGAGTTCAGTCCTCAGCCCCAGACTGTGTTCCCTTAGAGGACACCCAGAAAGATTTAGTAGGCTATGGACACTGAGATGATTAACTGCCTGTTAGATATTAATCCAGGGATTGCCCCTAGAGTTTGTTTTTAGTTAAGTTTTATTTATTTTATTTTATAGTAACTGTTGTAATTTTTATGTTCTCTGCTTATTTATGTATTCTGTTATTAGTTTGGATTTATGTACGGTGCCCAGAGCCTCCAGGATTGGGCACCTTGAAAAATAAAATTTGCCTTGCCTTGCCTTAACTGCCAGAGATAGGCCCTGACAATATTCTAGCTGCAGAACACCAGCTAGAAAGTGAATTACTTGAAAGGAAAAAAATATCTTCTTAGAATGATGCCCGTAGATGAGGAGTGGTTCTGCAAGTGAAAGACTTCCTTGAAAAAATATTCACCTGGGGCAGGAGAAGGAGCTAAGTTGATAACAAGTTCAGAAAAAGTACACGAGAGAGTGGCTGACATAGCAGTCCTCGGCACTGACAATGAACAGCTGAGTACTGTAGTTTGCAGTCAAGTAATGCCATGACAGCCACATGACGTTTGCAACATGCCTTTAATATTCCTAGCCAAAGTACTCACTCACAAAAAGGCTGGATACATACAGATACTGGGGAATGGATCCTGGACTCTGAGTGGGAAGAAAGTATGAATGTTGTGGCCTCGAATTCCACACCACCGAGAACACAGACTGTTCTCCCTGTCTTGAACCCTTAAGTAAAGACTGGTGAGAGAAACATTTCCAGGACCCAATGCCAAATGCTATGGCCTGAAAAGAGTGATAAAGTAAGCTCCACAAAACTGCAGCAAGAAAAACAAGCATTTGTCAATGACGAATGTTGCCTCGCTGGAATTGGCATTGGTAGTGCAGACGTTAGAGACGCATAATAGGAATGGCAGTGAAGTATTGAACTGATGCCAACCCCACCCCCACCCTGAAGAGATTGACAGGCGTTGTGGTGTGGCTTTGGGTTGTCAGATGTAACACTCATGCCACTGTACCTCACCCTACCCTGTAGACACTGACGAGTGTTGTGTTGTGCTTTGGTGTCTTTGGGCCTTATACTTACCCCATTCCATAAGGAAATACACTGAGGTGGGTGCAGTATAGGAGAATGGGGTGAACTTTGGGGCCAAACACTCCAAGGCACACCTTGATGCCTGTCACTGACTGCAGGGTGAGGGTTGGGATAGAATGGCGGGAGCATTACAGCTGATGATCCCAAGTTACACCCCTGATGCCTGTCAGTCCCTACAGGGTAGGGTGTTACAGTTGGAGACCCTAACGCTGTAGGTGTGTGTTGGTATTTTCACTCAAAATTATAAATTTGGGCATTTTGTGATTCCACCTCATGAAGAGCGGCACTATCAGTTTGTTAGCCGAAAGGTGATTTTGCACAGTGACTGTGCCATTTGGCACTCCAGGTACAGAAACACATTTTTGGCAGGATGTGGAAAATAACAACTGTATTGTTCATGAGGAGGTGTAAAAAAATGGCAACATTGAAAATCTGAAGTGAAAATATGAAAAATTGGTGAAGTCATGAGCATGCATAGACTCTGTGCAATGCACATCCATAACCCAATTATTTTGGGGATTTTTTAACCACATTTTCAACATAGGCATTTTGTGACCTCCCCTCATGAACAATGGCACTGTGAGTTTGTTAATCTGTTCCAAAAAGTTGATTTCCCACAGCGACCATGCGATTGTACGCCACAGGTGCGAAAACACATTTCGGGCAGGATGTGAAAAATGACAGCTGTACTGTTCATAAGGAGGTGTGAAAAAATGCTAGTGTTGAAATGTGGCATGAAGAAATATTGCAAATTTTGCAAAGTTCTAGTGTGCATGAAACTGTGCAGCGTAATAGCATAACACAGTCATTATGGACGTTTGTCACCAAATTTTCAACATAGGCATTTTAGGACCTCTGCTCATGAACAGTGTCACTGTCATTTTGTTAATCTGTCCCTAAAATGGATTTCCCACAGCAACCGTACTATTGTGCGCTGGAAGTGCGAAAACACATTTCAGCCAGGATATGTAAAATGACAGCTGTAATGTTCATAAGGAGGTGTGGGAAAAGGCAATGCTGAAAATGTGGAGTGAAAATATTACAAATTAACGAAGTTATGAGTGTGCATGGAAACTGCACAATGCACGCTTGTAAAACAGCCATTTTTTGGATTTCTTTCACCAAATTTGCAACATAAGCTTTTTTGAGAGCCCCTCTCATGAACAGTGGCACTGTTGTTTCGTTAATTGGTCCCAAAAGGTGATTCCATGCAGTGACTGAGAAATCACCTGTCGGAACTGAATAATGACATGACAGTGACTGAATTCTTGAGGAGGGATCCCAAGAACCCTATGTTGAAAATTTGGTGCCAAAATTACCCAAAGTAGCTGAGATATGCACCAAAGTTGAAAAATACCTATTTATGCCATTATACAGCTTACCGGCATTTCCTCAGTTCACAGTCGGTGTTGAAGAGTGCAGATGTGTTCCCAGTGTAGTATCAAATCATGCTACCCATCAGAATTTGCTACCCTCATCAACTGTGCATGTGTATTAGCATCACGCATGTGCACTGCAACAGTCAGAGGGTAGCAAATTCTGACAGCGAAGTCCAGGGGAAAAACTTTGGCAGGCAGGCACTAAAAATTTGTGCAAAAGGCAAAACCCTGCAAGTGAGGCATAAGTTTTTAAACAAAACCTGTATATCGTCCCCTCTATCTCTTGAATGATCATTGGGCATGATGGATAAGCTCAGTTTTGGTTTGCTTATGTTCGACGACAATCAAAGGAAACTGTACAGTATCCTGTACTCAAATGCTAATTTAATCCTGATAGCACGCAATATGCTGTAATAGTGATCTGATTTTTCAATGCAGACTCATTTTGGTTTATTAAGTTTATTTGGGTACTTAACATTAGTGTTTTTATGTCTTGAGTATCACCTTTCTCTATAATCTGAGTTCACTGTTAAAACACAAATCATATGTGTGTGTGTGTGTGTGTGCATGCTAGTCTTGTTGCAGTGTTACTCATTAAAAAAATAAAGGAAATCCTAACACCTCACCCTGTGTCTCAATTAATGCATAACCATTTCCTTAAAAGATCAAGGTATCAAGTGTTCTTTTATTCATATGTGAGTAGGGTAAGGAATAAGAATACTGTCTATACACTGTACTATACATATTGTGTACCTTATATCATTGTGTCCTATATTTGAGCGAACTTGTGTGTGTAACCCTCAGGTGGTGCTATCGCAAGGGCTACTACCCCTGCCTGCCTAACTGCTAACAGGTTGAGGCGCCTAGGTTCTATGGCAGGTGCCTCCACCCAGAGGTCAGGGTTTACAGTAGTTCGACTAACTTGGTCACAGCCCTCTGGGACACTGAGACCCCCTTTTCTTCCTATTAGTGGCCCACACAATGCCCCATAAGTAACTACACTATTTACACTTACCCCAGGACTGGTTTGGTCAACTTGACTCTGGTGACCCCCTGTAAAACAAGATGATGTAATACAATAGCCATTGTACAATGCTTTAACATAAACACATACCTCAGTCAGTGTAACTTTGCTGAAACAAACAGATCTGATTTATTTAAGGGGTTGTAACAAGGACAGGGGGAAATCAGGTTAATTAGATTAATCACATTAATAATCACAGTACTGTGCGCAATTTCAGAGTCCCTTAATGCCACCTTCACTGGGTACCCAGGATGGGGGGAGGGAGCTAGCCAGGATCAGTGCAGCTGGTTGGGGCCCTGTAATGGAAAACACTTGCACAATACCCAATTGTAATCTGGAACCGGTTGGCTCAGTTCATGAAGAAAGAAAGAGAGAAAATCAGATGAAACACTTGCAATTAAAGGTAGGGATGGCAGGGAGCTACCCTGATTTGCACTCACTAACTTAATGCTGGAAGTTGTCCCCAAGAGTGTCATGGATTTCTGGACGCCCTTCGAACAGCAGGGGGATGAGGTTCTGCAAGCAGGCACACAACTTTAAGAAGCAACGGATTCAGTCTGCCTGCAAGCGATTGCCTTCCCGTCGACTCACATGGGATGAGAGGACTCGTTGAGCTGTCCTCCCCAAACATCCCACACATTTATAAGTAAAAGAAAGTACTATACCAGGCAGCTGCTCTCAGGTCCTGATCGCACTTACTGCCAACCCAGGAGTTCACAATGCAGCTTCACTTTCCTGACAGACCAAGCGCGATGAAGCAGTTTCTTCAGTCCTCTACAGGGTGAGTCTGGTTCTCAAGTGTTCAGCCTCTCCTTTCCTCAGTAATTGCGGATTCAGTCTGAATCGGCAGGAGCCCAGAGCTCCTTCCCCAGTCACGGTCACAACGGATCTGCATTCCCAGACACCAGGCAAGGAATTACGGTCGGGCGCCACCCGGTCCAGTTGGTGGGCTTCAGTTGCCAATCACTCAAAACTCTCCCTATTGGTGTGAAAAGGTGCCATGGTCCAGAACTTCACTTCCCAGAATTACTGGCTATATCCCTTATGGCTAGCTGGCTCCCGAGAGAATCCTGATCCTGGTTGGTCTGCTTAAGCTTCATTTTAGATGCTCCTCCTGCCTGATTGGATCTATTCTGCAGTTCAGTTCCAAAATGGAGGGGCAAAGCACACAGAGTCTCAGCTGCAAGAAAGGCAGGTTAGACAAATTACATTTCCACTAACACTCTAACTGATATGGGGCAAGCAGTTACATATTTTGAAAGGGCTCCCCCTGTGCATATAGCGACAGCATCAACAGAGCAATTTGTCAGCAGCTCGAGCGGGACTCAAGCAGGGAACCACATAGTCCCCCCCCATGTAACTAATCATGCCTGCAAGCAGACAGCTCTTAAAGAGACAGTACCAGAGGCTCTAAAAGCACTCACAAATAAACAGCTCAAATGCTGAACACCACGCAGGCTGGGAGCACTTAGGCCAGCTCCTAGGAGTCTTTCGGGAACCCCCGATTTCAGGGGGTTACACCCTTCCTAGCCTGAAAAGCTTGACATCTGAGTCAAGTAGATACCCCTAAATCACTTTTAGGCGGAACATTTGAACTGGCATGCCATTTAAACAGCAATCAGCATATTAACCTTTGACAGATACACGTACACTATATTATACCTTCTACTACTGATTATACAACAGTACACATATATACACAAATATTTTAACTCAGGTCATCACCTCCTGCACATGAAACCTGGATAAAGGGGGCCCATCCCTATCAGCTACATTGGGTCTGGAAGTGGCAGGGGCACCATACTCAGAGGGCAAAACGAGTAGTCTGGATTTATCTCCTAGGCTTAGTTTGGGCAGCGAGCTCGGGGTCACATACACTCCTTTATGGACCACATTGAGGGGCAGGTCCACAGGTCTGCCCAGGGACTTGTAACTTAGCCGTACTACAGGCCTCACCTCTCAGCCAGTCCTTCAGGGGGGAACGGTCACAGTTTCTGAATGGTTAGACTCATTCTCAGCACTGTCTGTACTTGCCAAGGGGGTCTCTATTGGGGCAGGGAGGCTAGAACTCTGGGCATTTTCAGCTCTAGGGTTTACAATTTCTGAGTCCACAACACTTGGGTCAACTGTGGAGGCTCCTGGTACTGGCAGGGAATCATTGGGGCACTCAACACACTGTTCTGGTTCTGGTGTATCACCAGTTTGCTCCAGTACAATCACTCTCATCTCCTGAAAAGTCAAGCAGTTCAACCATGCACAATGATTCCACATCCTCTGATTTGATGCATTGCACTTCATCTTCTGGGAGCATTGGCTCCAGGGACAAGGCTGGGGGTTTAAACAGTCCAGAAGGCCCAGCTTCATTCCCTGGGTTGACTAGGGGATTGCCCCGAAACAATCGATCCAGTTCATAAGAAGGGCAATATTCAAGGCCACACTCACTTTCCTCTGACACAGACTGACAGTCATGCTCAATTGGGACTTGTGGGGAGGAACACTTTAACTTAGCTTCTGTAGGTGCAGTCTTTCTTGATTTTTTCCTAGCAGCGGCTCTAGTCACTGGTCCAGAGGGGGCATTTTCTGGGGGCTCAGGTTCTATCAGGATCTGTCCAATGGGCAGCAAATGATTTCTGTGCATAGTTTTCACATCTTTTGAATTATTCTCACGCCTTACTTTGTACACAGGCAGATCATCTAGTTTGCCCACTACAATGTGAGGGAGGTGATGCCATCTGTCAGCAATCTTATGTTTGCCATGCAGTCCTAGGTTCCTCAGCAACACTCGATTTCCTTCCCTGAGTTCCAGGGCTTTCACTTTTTTGTCATACCTTTCTTTATTGGCTAGATTTCTTTTGGCAGCCATGGTTTGAGCCAGTTGGTATGCTTGGTTTAGTTGGGCCTTTAATTTTTGCACATACTTTAAATGAGTAGCTGCTTGAACCCCATCAGGAGAAACTCCGAAGCAAACATCTACTGGCTATTGGGCTTCTCTTCCAAACATTTGTCGATAGGGGGAAAATCCAGTGGCATCACTTTTGGTGCAGTTGTAGGCATGTACCAGTGTGCTAATCTGTTGGCTCCATCCTGGCTTGTCTTTTGGTTGAAGAGTGCCTAACATGTCGAGCAAAGTGAGGTTGAACCACTCAGGCTGGGGGTCTCCCTGGGGATGATAAGGGTGGTTCTTGACTTTCGCACCCCCCACAATGAAAGCATCTCTTTAATCAGGCGACTCTCAAAGTCCCGCCCTTGATCAGAATGGATTCTTTGTGGGGCTCCTAGTGAACAAAAATGTTTTTCTATAAGGACTTTTGCCACGGTGGATGCCTTCTGATCCTTGGTGGGGAACGCTTGAGCATATCGAGTGAAATGGTCAGTGGCTACCAGTACATTACTGATATTTCTTTGATCTGGCTCTAGAATCAGAAAATCAATACAGACCAGCTCCACGGGTGCACTAGTGGTAATGTTAACAAGGGGCAGCCCTCTGAGGCAAAGCTTTCCACTGTAAGCAGCGACTACAAGTTCTAATGTGTTGTTCCACATCAGCCCCCATTTTAGGCCAATAAAATCTAGATCTCACTAAATCAAGTATTCTGTCTATACTGAGGTGTCCTATGTGGTTGTGTAGGGACCTCAGCACCAGCTCTCGAAAGGCAGCAAGCAAAACTAACTGTTGCTTGTCCACTTGGCCCCTTTTGTCCACTGTCTCTCTGTATAACAGTCCAGTCATCAGTCTCAACTTAAGGCCTTCTTTATATAGCAATGCAGTTCTCAAATCAGTGGAGCGTAATTTGGACACATCTTTCCCTGCTTGGAAGGCTTCTAGAGCTGTTTTGATCATAGGATCTCGGGATTGAGCCCGTTGAATACTGTCATTATTGAATTGAGGCAAAGCACTAGTGTCCAGAGCAGAAAAATGGCAATAAGCAGCAAGTGTGCAGTTCTGAGAGGGCCCCAAACAATCCACCATACAGTCAACTGCATCCGTGGACATTTTTTCCTCCCTGTCAAACTTTTGGCAGAGTGCTCGAATATCAGGTTCTGACAGTCTGACCCAGTTATTCGAGGGAACTGTCTCCGGGAGAGAGCATCAGCATCTATGTGGTTCAGGCCTGCTCTATATTCAACTGCACAGTCATATGTGGACAAGGCAGAGAGCCACCTATGACCCGTGGCATCCAACTTAGCTGAAGTCTGCACATAGGTCAAAGGATTATTGTCAGTTTTTACCAGTATCTTAGCCCCATACAAGTACTTGTGAAATTGATCAACAATGGCCCACTTCAAAGCTAGGAACTCTAATTTATGTACTGGATAGTTCTTCTCCGACAGGGTCAGGCTCCTGCTGGCAAAGGCCACTGGTCTCAGGCCATTCGTGTGCTCCTGATACAACACAGCCCCCAATCCTTGCAAGCTAGCATCAGTATGAAGGACGTCAGGTCTTGTGGGATCAGCATAGGCCAACACTGGGGCATGGGTGAGTTGATGTATGATTTCATGGAAAGCAGTCTCACAATCAGGAGTCCAGCTGGCCCCAAACACTTCATTTGGATGGAAATACACTTTTTCAGTCTCAAGGGGCACTGACTTTCTATATCTTTTGTGGGTTGGAGGATAAGGTTAAGTAAAGGGTGGACCACTCTTGAATAGTCCTTGATGAAACACTGATAATAACCACAGAAACCCAGGAATCTTTGCAGCTCAGATTGTTTTGGCTGTGGCCAGGTGGTCAATGCCTCAACTTTACTTGGGTCGGTCTCTATTCCCTCAGTGGATACTATGTGACCCACATATTTTACTGATGTTTGAAAGAATTGACACTATCAATGGACAATTTAAGGCCAAAGTCTTCCAGTCAATCCAACAACTTGAATAACCTGCTTTCATGTTCCTCCAGTGAGCTGCCAAACACATTGACATCATCCAAGTATACTAGGCACTCTAACAAGTTCATATCCCCCACCGCACGCTCCATCAGGTGCTGAAAGGTGGCTAGAGCACCTGAAATCCCTTGAGGCATCCTCATAAATTCATAGAAACCAAGTGGGCAGATAAAGGCCATCTTTTCATGGTCTTCTGGGGCCATCAGGATCTGGTAGTGCCCACTGTGAAGATCCAACACCGAAAACCACTTGCTACCACTCAGGCAGTCCAATGCATCCTGAATGCGTGGCATGGTGTACTGATCTGAAATAGTCCACTGGTTCAAAGTGCGATAATCCACGCACATCCTAATTGTTCCATTCTTTTTCCTCACTACCATGATAGGTGAAGCATATGGGCTTCTGGATTCTTGTATTACACCAGCAGCAAGCATCTCTTGCAGATGCTGTCTCACATCATCTATGTCAGCAGGTGCCAGGCGTCGAGACCTCTCACAAAAATGGCCTTTCATCCTGCAGCCGGATGCGATGTTCAGCTCCTTGCACACATCCTGCATCCCATTCCTTCAGAGAAAACACCTGGTCTCTCTGGGCAAGCTTCTCACTAATCCTTTCTCTCCATTCAGCTGGCAACTGGGAGTCACCAAAATCAAACAAGTCAGGTGTTACTGTGTCACTCTTCCCCGAACTCTTGTTACTGGGCAGGACGGCAGTATCCGCACAGTGCACAGTGGCCAGGGTGCAGCCTAGATTTACTCGGATCTCCCTGTCAGACACATTGTGAACTTGAACCATTACTCTTCTGGCAAAAGCATGGGCTCTAGCAGGCAGAATACTTGGTTTGACCAGCAGCCCCTCGGGCAGTTTCTCATCTCCTGGTGCGTCCAGCATTAATATTTTGTTCTTGACATCCTTCTTGATGTGGACTTCTCCTTGTAGAACACATTGTGCATTTGGTGCTAACAGCAAAGATTCCAGGTTCTTCTTCCAGACGACCCCAATCGGTTCCTCTGGTTCCATTCTACCAGCATTTCTCTGTGCTTCATAGGCCCTTTTAATCAAAGCCAGGATTCTTAGAGCTCTGCCAGTCCTGGACCTTTATTTTTTCAGAACACAACTGTGCCAGTCTCCCAAACATTTGGCATTGGTTCCAATCAACAATGGGCCCCAATCATACAGTCCAGTAGGGGGACACACTAAGGCCAAGGTCACCACTTGCTCTGCCACTCCAGCCACAGAAGTAGGAAAAGACAACCAAATTCAGATATAACCAGAGTAAGGGTAGGCCTTCTCACTCAAGCCCCACACATGTAGCCCCTCTAGGGGTTGCAGGGGCACATCAGACAAATGCTTCTGATACCAGTCCTGAAACATGATTGTCACTTGGGAGCCACTGTCTAGTACCGCTCTGGTGGATACCCCGTTCACTTTCACAGTAGTCTCCATGGAGGCACCCACTACTTCAGACAATTCAGGGGGCATTACTTGAGATGTCGCTCGGGCATTGGCCCTGGTGGCAAAACTTTTCCGGTTGGCCCACCCTGGTGACCGGGCACAGGTTTTTGTGATGCCAGGCCACTAACCTGCTGGTAACTTTCCTCAAGTTCTCTGGTTGCTGACACTCAGTCTGAAAGTGTCTATCTTCTCCTCAACGGTAACAGAACTTAGTATTTTGGTTGTCTTTGGAGGAAGGGGGGTCTCTTATCTGGTGGGGCACCTCAGGGGCTCTACATGGCTCTTCCTGAATGTGGTGTTTGCCCCGTTGGATCTCTGGTTCTCCAATTCTATTGGGGGTGATAGCAGCCTGTTGCAGCTCCCTCACCATATCCCTTAGGTCTCTAATTTCCACTCTGAAGTTACTCTCAATCCGGGGGTCAGAGGAAACAACATGCACTCCCACTCCACTTTTGGGCTCAGGAGGAACTTGATACAGATCCGGCTCCCGATAGGTCTCTGTCAACCCCTCGATTAACCCTCTCAACTGTTGAGTCTCATCTGGCTCACTCTGCTCGGGGGTGCCAGACCCCCAATTCATGGCCCCAGCATAGGGTTCCCACCCCTCTTCATTGGTTTTTATTTCACGAATCTCTCTCATCAATTGACAATATTCAGGAGGGTCGGCCCTCCAGTCTTGCAATTTGAGTTTCAGCAGTATTACACTTGAAAATCTGGCTGACTTCAATATATGGTCTAATCAGACCTGGTTTAGCGTTTGCGCAGTCACCCCCTCCCCTTTTCGGTGGGCCTTTTGCAAAGCCCTCTCCACTCTAGTAGCAAATGTAGACAATTTTTCATTTCTCCACTGTTTGGCTGACTTAAATTTCCACAACAGATCCACTCTGGTTTCAGTGCTGCAAAACATCCCCTCTAAGGCAGAAAGATATTCTGCTGCAATTGCCTCTGGACTAGTGGCCTGTAGGAATCGAATGGCTTCCAGTATGGTACCCCTCAAGCTTTCCATCAGCTGTTTCCTCTTTTCCCCCTCAGAGCACTGCCACTCTTGTACTAAAGGCATAGCATAGTCCATCCATGTCTCCAAATCATCTTCCCCTGAAGGCATGGGAAAAGTACCGGAAAAGAGTCTCAATTTATGACAGGAGTCTAATTGTATGGGAGGAATGACCATAAGGGGTGGGGCTAGTATGGAGCTCTTAGATGACCCGGGAGATGTACCTGGGAACAGCAGGGGAGTGTGGTCACCCGACATGTCTAATACCTTTACCAATTCCTGAGCAGTTCTCTCTTCTGTGGCTAACAGTTTGAGCAGTTTGTCCTTGAAACTATTGGTCTTAGGGGACCCATCTGGCGTGGCCAAACCACTACGTGTATAAATAACCCTCCATCCCTTCTGAACACCTTCGGGAACAATCACTGGGGGAACCCTCTCAGGGTCTATCATAATACTGCATGAAAGCAGCACTTGCAGGGTCTGTTCGAGCAAGTCAGCATATTGACCTTTTGCTTCCACCTTGCCCAGACATTTGACAGTCTTGACAGTAGAGACAGTGTCAGTGCTTTTAATCCCCAAGGGGACATCCATCAATAATACAGCCATTTGGGAGTCCAACTCCTCAGCTTCACTCCATCCCATCAATTTGTGCACCATTATCTTAAGGGGATCGAGTTTTAACTTGGGCGTGGTATCCCCTCCATCTTCTCCTTCAAATTAGACATAATGGGGTACTTCCTTCACTTGGCCACTAGAGGACGCTAATCCCAGTGGTGCCTCCAAGATGTAACCCCCAGGTGGTGCTATCCCAAGGGCTACTACCTCTGTCTGCCTAACTGCTAACAGGTTGAGGGGCCTAGGTTCTATGGCGGGTGCCTCCACCCAGAGGTCAGTATTTACAGTAGTTTGACTAACTTGGTCACAGCCCTCTGGAACACTGAGACCCCCTTTTCTTCCTACTAGTGGCCCACACAATGCCCCATAAGTATCTACACTATTTACACTTACCCCAGGACTGGTTTGGTCAACTTGACTCTGCGGACCCCCTATAAAACAAGATGATGTACTACGATAGCCACTGTACAATGCTTTAACATAAACACATACCTCAGTCAGTGTAACTTTGCTGAAACAAACAAATCTGATTTATTTAAGGGGTTGTAACAAGGACAGGGGGAAATCAGGTTAATTAGATTAATCACATTAATAATCACAGTACTGTGCGCAATTTCAGAGTCCCTAAATGCCACCTTCACTGGGTACCCAGGATGGGGGAAGGGAGCTAGCCAGGATCAGTGCAGCTGGTTGGGGCCCTGTAATGGAAAACACTTGCAAAATGCCCAATTGTAATCTGGAACCGGTTGGCTCAGTTCATGAAGAAAGAAAGAGAGAAAATCAGATGAAACACTTGCAATTAAAGGTAGGGATAGCAGGGAGCTACCCTGATTTGCACTCACTAACTTAATGCTGGAAGTTGTCCTCAAGGGTGTCATGGATTTCTGGATGCTCTTCGCACTGCAGGGGGATGAGGTTCTGCAAGCAGGCACACAGCTTCAAGAAGCAATGGATTCAGTCCACCTGCAAGCAATTGCCTTCCCGTCGACTCACATGGGACAAAAGGACTCATTGAGCTGTCCTCCCCAAACATCCCACACATTTATATGTAAAAGAAATTACTATACCAGGCAGCTGCTCTCAGGTCCTGATCGCACTTACTGCCAACCCAGGAGTTCACAATGCAGCTTCACTTTCCTGACAGACTGAGCGTGATGAAGCAGTTTCTCCAGTCCTCTACAAGGTGAGCCTGGTTCTCAAGTGTTCAGCCTCTCCTTTCCTCAGTAATTGTGGATTCAGTCTGAATCACCATGGCAAACACGCCGCCCAACTTTAGGCCTCCACACGCGCTTCCCGCATGAAAACTCTGCAGCGCAGGAACCCGGAGCTCCTTCCCCAGTCACGGTCACAATGGATCTGCCTTCCCAGACACCAGGCAGGGAATTACAGTCGGGCACCACCCAGTCCAATTGGTGGGCTTCAGTTGCCAATCACTCAAAACTCCCCCTATTGGTGCGAAAAGGCGCCACAGTCCAGAACTTCACTTCCCAGAATTACTGGCTATATCCTTATGGCCAGCTGGCTCCTGAGAGAGTCCTGATCCTGGTTGGTCCACTTAAGCTCCATTTAGAGGCCCTCCTGCCTGATTGGATCTATTCTGCAGTTCAGATCCAAAATGGAGGGCAAAGCACACACACAAGTCCCAGCTGCAAGAAGGCAGGTTAGACAAATTACATTTCCACTAACACTCTAATTGATATGGGCAAGCAGTTATATATTTTGAAAGGGCTCCCCCTGCGCATATAGCAACAGCATCAACGGAGTGATTTGTCAGCAGCTCGAGTGGGACTCGAGCAGGGAACCACACAGTCCCCCCATGTAACTAATCATGCCTGCAAGCAGACAGCTCTTACAGAGACAGTACCAGAGGCTCTTAAAGCACTCACAAATAAACGGCTTAAATGCCAAACACCATCCAGGCTGGGATCACTTAGGCCAGCTCCTAGGAGTCTTTTGGGAACCCCCAATTGAAGGGGGGTTACATGTGGTATACACTTTATGTCTTATAGGTAGTCATAATAGCTACTGTAAGTATCTCCTGTCAAATGTTGGAACTACTACACATTATTCTGTTAAGCAGTACGGGGGAACATTGTTTAACCAGGAGTAGCACACTAAGCTGAAGCTTGTTTCCATTTGCAACCTGGGAGCACAAGGAAGTTAAGTGACTTGCTCAGGATCACACAGTATGCATCTACGTGGCTGTGGGATTCAAACCCAGGTCTCCAGATCTGTAGCTCAGAGCCTTAACCCACTGCATTATATTGCCTCTGATATAAATTATATACAGTGGATGCAAGTGGCTATTTGAGAAGCTGAGTGCCTCATTTGGTGACTATTACAATCTCTGTTGTGAAGTTTATTGAGGTATTGTGCTACAGTTGTGGTATATGGAGAGGGTGCCTATGGGGTACACTTTACCCTATACTCTATGCTCTGCAGATGTCAAGATGTATCATGAGTTTTTTATGTTCAATTTATGCCTGTTTTTGGGTGCTTGGCCACTGAATCCTCTGCAGTCTGTTAAAAAAATAACTTGCTATCTGCTGTGATTTTGTTCTTCATTTGCATTCCTTCCTGATCGAGAATTGTGTCCCGTTTTTGAGCTTTTTACTCATTTTATGGTGCGCTTCAGGGGCTGCATAGTTTCCTAATGTTTACATGCTAAGGGTGCTGATCTGATGCCTGTATAAATGGAGCAGCTCCATGGCTTCCCCACTTGTTTCACTGAAGAGTGATGTTTTTCTTAGTACTGCACTCTGTCATTTTTGATTTAAAATATTTTTATTGTGTCTTGTGAAAATAGTATCTTACCCCATAGTAACCGTGTTGTGTTTTTAGTTGGAAAAGTTTTAATTTTTCCAGCAGATTGGCTGAAGGAACCCTCCCCCACTCCAGCAGCATTCCCAGTTGTATGTGGGTACTATATGGAGCAGCTCCATGGCATCCCCACTCATTAGTGGTGCTCATAACAGTTTGTGAATTAAATCTTTTCAGTGAAGTGTTTGAATAAAGTGGCTTAACCTGTACTTTATTTCTGAAATCTGGACTTTGGCAGCTGATGGGCTTTTAGGGACAAAACCCTTGATGGAAAAAATATTTTATTTTTATCTTCAAGAATTGATTTTTAATTATTATTTTATCTGATTTTTATATGGGACTAATTTCTGGTTAAGAGTATTGTTTGCATAAATTCCTATGAGAAAACAAAAAGTGTTAGTTATTTAAACCTTAAGACAAGGTATCAGGCTTTAATGCTTTAAAGGAAAATATTTCTATTCCATAAGCAGCACTTTGCCATATGCTAGAGGAGGTCTAAGGGAATAGAGATGAAACTCCATTTGGTTTTTTAAGCCATGATGTAAGTGGACACATTCCAGGCTAAGCATGTAGTGCAATGTTGTTCTAAGGGGGCCTGCCAATTTCCTGGACCATCTCTGTGATGTCCAAGCCTTGCATGACAGAGTTATAGGTAAATTTATAGGAAAAGCCTTAGATGGAGCTAGGTATCCATGGCTATGAACAAGATAAGAGATCATGTAACTGGTAGCACAAAAGAAAAATTGTCTTAGACATTGAAAGTCCCATTACCCTGTATAGAAATAAGAAGTTATATTCATAGTTGAAAGATGCAATATACTGCAGCTATGAAAATTGGACAGTTATAGGATAATAGTATGATAAATAAGCTTACCAAGTTTTATAGTTGCAGAATGAAGCATTCAAAAGTTATGAATATAATTTATTTAATATCAGTTTCTTATTAGAAAACTAGACAAATCTAGTATCATGTGATAGCTCACATCTTAGGAAGTCTAACAAGATGAATATTAAATCTGTAGTTTGTTGCTATAGAGAGAAAGACCATCTAAAAGTTTATAGTGAATTAACTTTTCTGACAGTGATTGATGTCTTTAAGAAAAGAACAAAGGAAATCCTTGTCTTAAAGAAGTTTGTTAAATTTATACAGTTCCTAATTATAGCAGGTATGCCAAAGTAACATCATTTTAAACAGGAAAAATGTACTTCTGAAATCTGTAAATACTTTTTAGATATCTATAAAGGAAAAAGTTTTATAATGCTTTTATAAATTATAGATTTTATATTAGAATTGACACCATCATGTTTGGTCTCAAATGAATCCTCTCCTTTAGTTACATCTAAAAATGTGAGTCTTATATATGTACAAAGGTGCATGTAGATGCAAGAAAGAAAAGTTGTTTATATCAAAAATAGTTTTTCAGGATGAGGTCATATTGAAAAGAAAATGGCTTAGGAGGGGCTAACAGTAACACCTTCAAAGAGTGATCAGACCAATCATAACTTGATGGTGATGTCGCCCAGTAAGTGGGACATAAATGGGATGCTGGCAAAGCCAGCCCAGAACTGCTTAATTCTTTGGTGCGTGAAGACCTGTGTTGGATGTCCTGACAATTGTGGATGAGCTTGGACTTGTACCAAAAGCCTGAAGCCACACCTGCTTGGAACATTATTTGGGCTTTGACACTGCTAGCACAATGGGGTGCTAAATCAGCAGCTGCAACTGACTGTTACAGAAAGGACTTTCTTCCAGTATTGGAATAAGCAAGGCCTATGTTTTGTATACTGAGAATTTGGACTAAAAGTAATGTTTTGGAATTCCTGTTAAAAGCCTGAACAAGAGACTGACTTTGGAATTTACCAGCCAGCAAGTCTGCAGTGCTGTTGAATGGCAGTGAGTCCAGAGTTGCAGGTTCAAAAGCAGAAATGAACTGAAATAGAAAAGAGTCACAGAGTCCAGTTAGCCAAACAACATTGCTATCCACAGGGAAAGATCTTTCTACAGACTGTGCTGAACTGCTAAAATCTTGCCTGATTTTTCCCACTAAATCCTGAAGTGACTTTTGATGATTTGTGACATCAAACAAGAAGGATCCAGCCTGCATTGCTTCATTGATGTCAAAAGACTCGCCAGCTCCAGGTTCAAGGGAAAAAGACAGCAGACTAAAGCTAAACTCACCACCAAGGACATTTGTAATCCAAACCCAAAAGTTCTCACCAAGACTTTGAAAGCTAAAAAGTAGAAGACCACATCTACAGATAACGAAAAAATAAGTATTCCTTTATCCTATTAGTACTTATTTTGATATCTAGGGTGATAACTTAGTGCATTTTAGCTCCAAACCTTAGGTGTATGGTTAATCTAGAATTTAAATCTAAAGAAAATACATTTTACATACTATAAAGTTTAAAGAAGTATCATACCAAGATAATCTGAAACACTAGTGTAATGAGTTGCAAGTTCTCATAGTAAAAAGAAAAGGTCATGCTATTTATAAGTATGTTAAAGAAATAGTATAAGCTGTCATTTAATATGCTGAATATTGCTTGTTTATTTGCATTGCTTATTGCTGAACTTTGTTTTATTTGTTTTATATGATTTACTTGATTTTCTAAAATCTGTTTTGTTTACATTACAGTTTATGTTTACATTACTTTTATTATGCTTGATATTTATGCTAGTTATGAATATTTAGGACTTGTACATATGTGAATAAAATATATTTATCTCTTATATAATCCAAAGTGTGGCAACAGTGTTTTTCACCATCATTTTTGAATCTGGAGCGCATAGGATAATATCACATATGAATATTTATTATTTTTGATAATTTTTGAAATAATTATTGGGTAAAGCCTGAGGTAAAACCAAGTGCATTCTTATAAAAAGTGTTTTTGTAAGCCTTTGTTCCGACAAGCTGAAGGAGACAACCCCCCTCCCCCATTAGCATTCCGAGTTGCATGAGGGTCAGGGAGATTATATTTTGGACTGTCAGTAGTTCACGTTCTTGGACTGCAGCTATTTATAGACAGTGTAAATGATTAGGAGTTTCACATTAGTATTATAACTCTGTGTTTTACACTGCTGTGCAAGCTGCATGTGTCCTATGCAATATACAGAGCAGTATATGGTTAGTGTTGTTATCCTTATCCTGCAACAGTTCCATGTCACAAGAGTGAATCTTTTTCAGCGACTCACACAAGAGTGAGTACATTCAATTCAACTTTTTAAATTCAACTTTATTTTTATAGCACCTTTCAAAACCAAGGCACTTAACATAAAAACAGAAACAGCCAATATAAATACCATTAAAACATAATACAGCACACAGTTATGTACATTGAATACTAAATTGGCGCATATCTGATTATATGCTTAATGCAGGGGTGTTGTGACCCCCACATCTCCCTTTGTGGGGTTCAAGCACCCACCCCCAAAAAACTTTAATAACCATGTCCAGGGGCTGGACACCGGAGGAAAGATGAGAGACCGAGGACAGCAATAACTTGCCAAAAATAAAATGACATACCTGTCTGAAGTCCTGAACTTGGGGCCACCACCACTGTAGCTGGTATCCCTACCCACTACACTACATGAGTAACTCAGTGGCATCATGCTCCGCATCCCTAGTTAGCTCATCCCTCTTCTCCCTCTTCCTTCCCACTGCTATTCCCTTCCCTCACCATTTTTTCCAATCCTCCCTTGCTATTCTGTTGTTCGCTATCCCTCCACAGTAGCCAAATTAAATCATCCCATTCCAAGGCAAAAATATGGGACTTCAGAGGAGCTGACTTTGATAAGATAGCCAACAGAGTTAAGCTATCCCTGGCAAAAAGAAATACAGGTGAGGGGGGTACAGGCAAAGTGGGAAAGCATTAAGGATGCAATACTTGAATCAACATCCCATTGTGTTAGAGAGAAAGGGAAGTGCTAAAGAGGAAGGAAACCACATTGGTACTCAAAAACAGTAGCAGAAAAGGTCAAAGCCAAAAGGCTGACCTTCAGGAAATATAAGGGAATGCAGCAGAACGAAGATAGGGAGGCATACCAAATTTCCCTATGGGAAGCAGGGAAGGCAATAAGGCAGGCAAAGACCCAAACCGAGGAAACACTAGCACAAACAGTAAAATAAGGTGAAAAGACTTTCTATAGATACATTAGTGAAAGGAGAAAGTCCAAAGAGGGTATTGCTAAGATCAAAGGGGATAAGGGGGCATGTCAGGAGGAAGACCATTTAAAAGCATCTATCCGAAATAGATATTTCTGCTCAGTATTTACTGAAGAGAAGGTAGGGCAGGACCCACAGCTCAGCACCGTGGACACAGGGGGAGGGAGGTGTGCACTAGTCTCTCCACAAAAGAAAGGGTCCTACAAGAGCTCGATAAGCTCAGGGTGTACAAGGCAATGGGACCTGATGGCATACATCCCAGGGTACTAAAGGAGCTAAGGGTGGAACTAGCAGAGCCATTATCAGAACTGTTTAGTGAGTCTCTGAGCACAGGAGAAGTCCCAGAAGACTGGAGGGCTCATGTGATCCTGCTCCACAAGAGTGGTAGCAGGGAGGAGGCAGAGAACTACAGACCAGTCAGTCTTACCTCAGTCGTGGGTAAGATTATGGAGGCACTCCTTAAGGAAAGAATAGTGCAACACCTGGAATCCACAGGAGCATAGGATCTGAGACAGCATGGTTTTACAAAAGAAAGGTCCTGTCAAACTGATCTCATAGATTTCTCTGACTGGGTAACCAGAGTGGTGGACCAAGGGGGAGCAGTTGATGTCGCCTACCTTGACTTCAGCAAAGTTTTCGATACTGTTCCACATAGAAGATTGATTAATAAGCTAGGTAGGCTCGGGTGGGTCAGAAGTTGGTCAACTGGGTGGCAAACTGGTTGTCGGGCAAAAAACAGAGAGTCGTGATAAATGGTATACAGTCAGAAGAGATGCAAGTCACAAGTGAGGTACCTCAGGGATCAGTCCTGGTGCCAGTCCTCTTCAATATCTTCAACAGTGACATTGCACATGGACTGGATGGTAAGGTTTGTTAATTTGCAGATGACACCAAGATCTGCAACAGAGTATATGATCCAGATGGGGTGGGCAGAATGAGAAGAGATCTGGATAAACTAGGAAAATGGTTGGAAGAGTGGCAACTGGGAACCCAGCCCGGTGATACCGAAGGTTGAAACGCTGGATGCCACACCTCGCACTATGCTGGCCACCCGAGTTCAGGAGCGAGCTCGGGTGCTGGGGGTCGACAGGGGCAGGTGAGGATTGAGCACCCGCTGGGCTGCTCTCCTGCCCGGGGAGGAGGATGGGGCATCACTTGGCATGCCAGCGGCTCCCTGTGGAGACTGGGGGTGGTACAGCATGCAGGGCAGCATGCACATAGCATGGCTGATGCTTGGCAGGGTTGCCGTGTGGTGTAGCATCAGGGACATGCACCATACACAGGAGTGGGAGTGCACAGCAGAACAGGGAAAACACCGGTCTGCGGGGTAGGCAACAGTACCTGCCCCCATGCCCACTGCCAGGTCTATCCTGCCTGGCCTTCCAGTGTCCTCCACTCCAGCTGTCACCCACGAGCCAGAGAGTGACTGTATAGAGTGCCCAAGAGGAGGGGCGACCCCACCCGGGAGGGGTTAAGATGGGGGTGCTAGTTGTGTGGGCTGAGAGGGAGGAGAGAGAAGGCTCAGGTAGGAAGACTTCAGGTGGGGCAGGAATAGGCAGGATGCCTGAGAGCGGCTCCGCAGACCTCAACTGGAGGGGAAAAAACAGGTAAAAAAAAAAAGAGTGCCACCTGAGGTTTGATGCAAAGAAGTGCAACATCATGCACATAGGGAAGAGAAACCCTGAAGCCACCTATAGGCTGGGAGTGGAGTTGCTGGCAGCCACAAGGGAAGAAAGAGACTTGGTCATCATCATCACCGATGACCTGAAATCATCCAAGCAGACCACTAAAGCAGTAGGTTAGGCTAGGGGGATGTTGGGGTGTATTAGTAGGGGTATCACAAGTCAGAAGAGGGAGGTAATAATCCCTCTTTACAAGACACTGGTTAGGCCCCATCTAGAGTACTGCGTGCAGTACTGGAAGCCACACCTTCACAAGGACAGTAATCAAATTGAGGCAGTCTAGAGAAGGGCAACCAAAATGGTGCAGGGACTGCATCAGAAAACATATGAGGACAGATTAACGGAGCTCAATAGGTATACCCTAGAGCAAAGGAGGGAGAGAAGTGATATGATCGAAACACTCAAACACCTTAAGGGCATTAATAAGGTGAAAGAGTCTAACATGTTTCAATATAAGAAAAATAGCAGCACAAGAGGACACAGCATGAGATTAGAGTGAGGCCAATTAAGGGGTAATGTGAGGAAGTTCTTTTTCATAGAAAGGGTGGTGGATGCATGGAACGGCAATCCTCAAGAAGTGGTGGATATGAATACAATGCAGGGCTTCAAACAGGCATGGGATAGGCAAAAGGGAGCAATACAGATGAGTATGAATAGAAAGGCCATTGACAGAGCAAAGGCCAATGGCACGTTCATAAGGTAGAAAAAGAAATGGGCAGACTGGATCGGCCTTGCGGTCCTTATCTGCCATCAACTTCTATGTTTCTAAACCGAAAACAAGCAAAATGATATGCTCATTTATGAGCCACTCATTTTGGTTTGCTCTTTTGATATGATACCCCTTCCAACAAAGTCTGATTGTACTGCAATTACTGTACGTGTCAGTGCAGGCATTATTACCTCAGTAGTTATGTTTGCTTCCATTGGCCTATCAGGAATGCTGTTAGCCACATGCCAAGTATGATACAGTGGTCCTGCGATGAGCACATTATTACATAGAACGGTGTCCTAGAATCATAGAAATTGACTGCAGATGAGGACCAATAGTGTTCTATAGTGTGTCCATTCTCTCTACTTATTGTAAAAGTTGCATACTCTACTTGATATCTGGCTTTACCTTCTCTTTCCTGTCGCTACTGTTCCCCTTTGCCAGTCCCATGCTTTATTAAATTCCCCCACTGTGTTGTCCCCCACTTCCTCAACTAAGTGTTAGTTCATTCTTGGCATCCACCACCCTTTCCCCGAAGAAATACTTCCTGATGTTACCCCTGAGACTACCTCCTTCCAAACTCATGTCTTGCCCCCCCCTTCATGAATATGTACCTTATGAAGATGCTATCCTCTGATACGCTATTTATGACCATTAGATACTGGCAGGTTTCTATTATGTCTCCTCTGTCTCTCCTCTCCTCCAGAGTATACATAGGGAGGTTTCTCAGTCTCTTTTATTATGAATTTTGTTTTAATCCCTGCACCATCCTTGTTGACCCTATTGGAACTGTGTCCACACTGTCTAACTCCTTACAGAGATGTAGTCTCCAGAACTGGACTTAGTAGGAGATGTGGCCTCCAAAACTAGACACAGTACTCCAAATGAGGCGTCACAAATTATCTGTAGAGTGGCATCACCACCTCTTTCCTTCTGTTGGTGATACTGATCCCTATGCATCCCATCATCACACTGGCTCTCCCTGCTGACTTGCAAAATGGTTTGGTTGCTGTTAGGTCATCAGGTGTGATTATCCCCAGATCCCTTTCCTGCCTGATGACCATCACTATCACCCCCATCATGTAATCCTCCTCTGTCATGCACTCCAATTTCATGATATAGCACTTTTTTGCATGGAATCTCAGATGCAGCACTGTACACCATCACTCCAGTTTACCTAGGTCCCCCTCATTTGTCCTTCATTTATGGAGTGTGCACCTGCTTGCAGATATTACTGCCATCTTCAAAGAGGCACATCTTCCCTTCCAGCCCCTTCCCCAAAATGTCACTTAAGAAGCCATGAAATACAACTGGCCCAAGAAGAGATCATTGTGGCACCCCATTGCTCACCCTACTTTCCTTAGATTGACCTCCATTTACCACCACCCTCTGTTATCTATCGCTCAACCAGTTCCTAACCCGGTTTACCACCTTATGACCCACTCCCTGGCTGCCCAGCTTGTTCAGTGCTCTTCCATATGCAGTGGCATTCAAGGCCTTACTGAAATCAAGGTAGGTGTTATCCACTGCTTCTTCCTCCCCCCCATCCACTTCCCTTTTCACCTAGTCAAACATATCAATTATATTTGTCTGGCATGTCCTTCCTGCTGTGAAGCCATGCTGTGTCAGGTCGAGTGCACAGCTGGTTTCCAGGTGTTGAACGATCCTTTCCTTAAATAGTAAAATCCCTAATTTTCTGCAGTATTGAGGTTCTGCTGATTGATTTCCACTTTCAAGCCCCCTCACTACCCCACTGTTATGAAGAGTGGAGACATGGAGACATTTTCGTCCTTTGGAACTGGGTACCACCTACACTGTATTCTACACCAGAGTCACTAAAAGTTTGTGAAGATGGCAGCTACGCAGGGCTAGTCCACAACAAGCTATAGCGCCAGTTCGTTTTAGTTATTTATTTATTTTGTTCATTATAAGTTTATTTGTTGTTTAATTTGCTTTTTTGTTTTGTTTTTTAGTTAGTATAATTAAGTTTGGCAGTAAGTTAGGGAAATTAAGTGAGTTAGCGAGGTTGAGTGGCGTGATCGGGTTTAGAGAGGGGTTTTCTTTGGGAGTTTAAATGCAATTGGGAAACCACTTTTATGCATATATTTCTGTTTTATCCAGCATCTTGAAATATTGCACTGGATAATTTAGTAAAACTTGAGGTCTGATCAATTATCATCTCTCTTACCTGCCTAGAGTGTTGGCGTATGGTTGGAGGAGTTTCGAGGAGTAGAGAAGAAGGTATGGAGTGGAGTTGGCAACCTGGAGGGGGGAACTACAGTAGCGGGACCCATGGAGAATTGGATTGTGGTACGAACTGTTTGGTGGTTGGACTGAAAACAGAGTGGTATTGACCTCCGCTACGGAAGGACTGTGAGTAGGGAATCCCCTAGTTTGGAGTAGTGAGGCTTCGGGAATATCTGGGGATTTCACAGAGAGTCAGAGTACCTTCTAGTTGAATCAGAGATGGAACATCATCGGTTCCCTGTGACTGTGAGTGAGGAGGATTGTGAGCAGGGATTCCCCTGTCCTACCCGGGGAGGGTGGCCTTTGAATCTCTTCCGAGTCGGGCAGGAAGCACGGGCTCGTGGTCTGCTGGAAGGTGGGCAGGAGCTGATTTGTCTCCTAAGCGGCCCGGGAGGGTCAGCTAATCGGGGGCTGTAGTTGCAGGCTCGGCAGGTGAGGAGATGGCTACCTCTTGGGTTTGGGCTGGGGGGCCTTTTGTTTAAAACAATCCTATTTGGTACTGCGGTCACTGTTTGTGCCTGCCTTGATAGCTGTTGAAGCAGCTGTGGGAGGTTAGGTACATGTCGGTGTAGAGTGGAACCTGCTTGGATTGAAAGCTTTTAAAAAGATCTGTACACTGGAGTTGGATCCGATTGGATACATAAAGGATTCTCTGTGGAGTCGTGGACTGGTTTGGGTGAGCTGAACTTGTTTTGGACCTCCTGCTATGTATTGAGAGATGGGATTCTTGTTTTAATAAATTAAGAATTGGAATTGTCTGACCTTACGAATTACTGGAATATATTGGCAGTGAGAATGCCTTATCAACTTTTATTTTTCTTTAAGTTCTGGTTGGCTAGTCAGGTTTAAAGTGAGAGTTGAATCTGGCCGTCCTCTCTGGTTATGTCTTAAGATGTGGGAGCTCTTCAGACCAAAATAACTCAAAAACTGCGAGACCGATCTGACTGTGACTGTTTCCTAACTTGGATTTAAGTATTGTGCTGTCAAAGTTTTGTATTTGTTTAGTTTTGTAGATGTTTGAAAAAAGCTTTTTGACTATTGTATATCTGGGTGTGGGCTAAAGTTGTATTTTGGGGTTGTTTACGTGCTGGTATTTGCTTAGTGTGGTAAAGATGTGTTGGGAAGGCATGAGGACGGCCGATTGTTATTCCCCCTCCAGGCTCAGGGGCCTCTGTCCATTTTTTTGTCCTCCCCTGTCACCAGAGGTATACAGATGGTGTAGGGCTTTGGGGATTGTTAGAAAGAGGAGGAGAATGAGGGTTGGGCCTGGAGAGGGATTGGAAAGGAGTGGGTGCATAGGGATAGTGGGGACAAGGAGATGACCTGGTGCAAAATGGGTCCAGGAAAGGGGTCCTCCCTGTCTGGTTCCCATACCCAAGGGTTCTGCTTGTAGCAGGCAGGTAGCACGGTCATCCTCGGATTCTCATCCTACTCGGGCGGTGTTATGCTACACCAGGTCTATTAAAAACAAAACCGCCATAATAGCGGATTTTGTCGGATCATCAGACCTGGCGTGCATCACCGAGACCAGGCTAGATAAGAATGCTGGCCCAGTTCTGGCATCAGCAATTCCGGCCGGGTACTCGGTGATACACCGCCCTAGGATGGATCATAGGAGCGGGGGTGTTGCCATTTGTTTTAGATCAGAACTGGGCCTAATGGAGGTACCAGTGGGAACTACCAACTCCTTTGACTGTATCACGGGTGAGGGTGTGGGGTGCAGGATACTTCTCATCTACCGTCCACCAGGTGATGGGAGTATTTTCCTC
This sequence comes from Neoceratodus forsteri, assembly GCA_016271365.2. NCBI lineage: Eukaryota > Metazoa > Chordata > Ceratodontiformes > Ceratodontidae > Neoceratodus > Neoceratodus forsteri. The sequence continues at coordinate 834,538,712 of CM028130.1, read as the reverse complement.
CGGGAAGTCATAGACTTCACTGTCGACCTGACATTGGGATCCCCCAGATGGTTGGTTCTGGGGGATTTCAATGTCTGGGTCGACGATGAACTCTCGCAGTTTGGTCAGGACTTCCACCAGTTAATGATTTCACTGGGCTTCACACAGGTTATTTCCTCCTCGACCCATATTGGTGGTCACTCATTGGACTTGGTGTTTCTACTGGGGATGGAGATATCCGATTTGGTGGTGGAACCAGTCAGGTGGTCTGACCATCATACCATTGGGTTCAGTTTTGAGGCCACCCCTAATAGGCCAGCTCCTATAGAGATAGTTCGGTACTACTCTTTGAGGGGTGTTTCCCCAGATGGCCTGATGGTGGTGCTGGACCTATCGGGTTTACCATGTGACTGCATGGATCCAGGGGGCCTGGTACTTTCCTATAATAAGGCAGTAATAGGCGCCCTGGACTCCATTGCTGTTCGTGTTCGTCCTCTCACTGTTCGCCCCGGATCTCCTTGGTTTGATGAGACTCTGAGGGAGTTGAGGAGAGTTGGACGAAGGCTAGAGAGGTGCTGGCGGAGGTCAGGCCTGGATTGTAACAAACTTAGTTTGATGGACCATTATGTGGTCTATCAATCAGCAATCTCTCGCAAGAAGGCAGAATTCCTGTCCAGAGAGATTGCTGCTGCACAGAATCGACCAGCTCAGCTTTTCTGGACTGTGGACAGATTGTGCAATCCAATCTGTCTTCAGCCTGGAAGTGCTTTTTCTCAAGAACGGTGTGAGGAGTTTGCTCAGTTCTTTTCAGATAAGGTTGCCACAATCAGGTCTGATATTTGCTTGACCCTCCCTAATGGGAGCTGTGATGGTCAGCAGGAGATGTCAGACACGCAGTTTGTGTGGTCTGACTTCAGACTTCCCACAATCAATGACATTGTGATGGTCATCCAGTTATTGCACCCGACAACCTGTAGTTTGGATCCGGGCCCCACACGTCTCCTAGTGGGCTGTGTGGATAAAATTCGTCCAGTCCTTGCTGAAATAGTCTGGAGGTCCTTGGAGAGGGGAATTTTTCCTAATCCCCTGAAGGAGGCTGTGGTTCAGCCCCTTCTTAACAAGCCCTCCTTGGACCCGGATTGTCTGGCTCACTACAGGCCTGTCTCTAACCTGCTCTTTGTGGGTAAGGTTATTGAGAAGGTGATCGCGTCGCAGCTGGATGATCATTTGACCAGCCACAATGTCTATGATTCTCTCCAGTCAAGATTTAGGAAGAGACATAGTACTGAGACAGCTCTTGTCCGGGTACTAAATGATCTCCTAATAGTGAGAGATCGAAGGACCTGTTCTATCTTGGTCCTTCTTGATCTCTCAGCAGCATTTGACACTGTGGGCCATGGTGTGCTATTGGAGCACCTGTGACTTATCTGTGGGCTGCCTGGTACAGTCCTCAGTTGGTTTTGATCTTTTCTCGAGGGTAGGACTCAGAGGGTGGTGTCTGGGATTTTTTTCCTGACATCATTCTCCCTATCCTGTGGGGTGCAAAAGGGCTCCATTTTGGCACTCATGTTGTTTGAGGTGTATATGCTGCCATTGGGAGTGATTATTAGGTGGTACAGCTTGGGTTTTCACTGCTATGCAGATGATACTGAGCTGTACATGTCCTTTGTGCCCGGCCAAGATGCTGCCATTTCGGTCTTTAACAACTGCCTCACCGAAATCCAGGATTGGATGAATGTGAGTTGGCTGCGGTTGAATCCTGAGAAAACTGAGGTGTTGGTTATGGACCCAGGTCACCGGGAGGTGGGTTTATTGGCGGGATCATCTTCAGGTTTAAGGCTTGGGGGTGTTCAGCTAACTACCTCAGACCAGGTGCGGAACCTGGGCATTATGTTTGATGACTGTTTGACACTTAAATCTCAGGTGTCGGCAGTTGTCAAAGCTTCCTTTTACCATCTGAGGAATATCGCCTGGGTGAAGTACCTGGTTCCTTCCGACGATCTTCCAACATTGATCCACGCCTTCGTTACCTCCCGCCTTGACTACTGCAACTCCCTTTACCTTGGGATGCCGGGGGTTGATATCTGCCGCTTGCAGCTAGTGCAGAATGCGGCAGCCAGGCTACTGACTGGTTCTTCTAGGACCAGTCATATAATGCCTGTGCTCTGCGAACTGCACTGGCTGCCAATATGCTGGTGGATCACCTTCAAGGTCGGTTTGCTGACCTATAAGGCCCTACACGATCAGGGACGTGGTTACCTGAAAGATCTCCTTCATCCCTACTGTCCCTCCTGCTCGCTCCGATCCACTGACGAGGGATTGCTAGAGATTCCCATGGTTCGTTTAAAGACATGTGGGGCCAGATCTTCTAGTTTTATGGCCCCAACCCTGTGGAATTCTCTACCTCGTCAGGTACGAGACTGCCCGACCATCCATAACTTTAAGGGAGCATTAAAAACATTTTTTTTTTAGCCGTGCATACAATGATTTTTAATGTGGCTGCCGTGGAATTTTATTTATGGTTTTAATTATTTATTGATTTGTTTTATTGTGTAATGTACAGGCGCCTTGGTTTTGGAAAGGCGCCTTTTATAAATAAAGATTGATGATGATGATGATGCAGAGGGACTACGTCTTCCCTCCTCCCATCCTCTGCAAACACTCCCATAATGACTCATTCATTCAAGATCCATTGGTTGTGTTGGTCATTTGCAAGCTATGCAATTGCATGTGGGCAGCAAGGGCTGTCTGCTGTCATGAGTGTGACTCACTACGGAGTGTTGAATGTTTGATTAATCAGCAGGCTGGCATGAAATTAGAATTAATCCACCTGTTGCTATGATGACAGGCAAAGCGGAGTTTGACTCACATTTGCTCCCACACTGGCTTCACACAGCTCTCCCCAGAATGGCATAATAGAATGCCTGTCATCCCAATTTACTTGTGTCATCAACCTGTCCACCCACATTCCCTCCTCATCCTTGTAGAAGATGTCTGGATTGTAGTTGCTGGTCAACCCACTGAAGTGTTATGATGTATGGGCTGGCAATATAGCCTAGAGGTTAAAGTAACAAGCTGTGAATGAGCTTGGTACATCCAGCAGACCAGACCTTGGTTTGATTCTCACAACCTCCACTTGCATACTGTGTAACTCTGAGCAAGTCACTTAACTGCCTAGTGCTCCCAGGTCACCCCTGAAAACAGGCACGTGTGCCTAGTGGGCCTTACCCGGCTACCAAAGACTAAAAAAAAAAGCATTTGCCAATGCCGAATGTTTTCTCGCTGGCACTGGTACTGGTAATGCAGGAGTTAGAGATGCATAATAGGAATGGCAGTGAAGTTTTGAACTGATGCCAACCTCACCCCCACCCTGCAGAGAGTGACAGGCGTTGAGCTGTGCCTTTGGGTTGTCAGCTGTAATGCTCATGCTATTTCACCTCACCCTACCCTGTAGACACTGACAAGTATTGTGGTGTGCTTTGGGGTCTTTGGGCCTTATACTTATCCCATTCTATGAGAGAATACGCTGAGATGGGTGCAGTATAGGAGAATGGGGTGAACTTTGGGGCCGAAAACTGCAAGGCACACCTCGATGCCTGTCACTGGCTGCAGGTTGGGGGGTGGGGGTGGAATGGCATAAGCATTACAACCAATGTTCCCAAGTCACACCCCTGACGCCTGTCAGTCTGTACAGGGTGGGGTGTTACAGTTAGAAGCCCTAACACCATAAACATTTGTTAATATTTTCACTCCAAATTTTCAACATGGGCTTTTTGTGATCCCACTTCATGAAGAGCGGCACTATCAGTTTGTTAGCTGAAAGGCAATTTTGCATAGCGACTGCACCATTTGGCGCCACTGGTACGAAACACATTTTGGGCAGGATGTGAAAAATGACAACTATATTTATTTATTTATTTTATTTATTTAGCTTTTGTTGACCGGGTAAGTGCACTAGACAAATCCTGCCTATTTTCAGGCACGACCCGGGGGAGGGGAATACAGATGAATGCCAGCTGACCTTGAACCACATTAAGCTGTTGGTGGTATTTTTAGTGAATGAGGGTAATTTAGCCAGGACACCGGGGAAATTCCCCTACTCTTTTCGATAAGTGCCATGGGATCTTTAACATCCACCTGAACTACCACCAATCCAGGCAGATGGGGCCTCGGTTTAACGTCTCATCCGAAAGACGGCACCTCAGAAGTGCAGCACCCCTCTCATGCTGCACTACAGTGTCAGTACTGGGATATTAACCCAAGTGCCAGATGTGGGAACTGAACCCACAGCCCTCTGATCTCCCGGCCTCAGAGGCGAGTGTGCTACCTACTGAGCCACTGACACTGGTATATTGTTCATGAGGAGGTGTAAAAAAATGGCAACATTGAAAATCTGGAGTGAAAATATGAAAAATTGGTGAAGTCATGAGCATGCATAGAAACTGCGCAACGCACGTACGTAACCCAATTATTTTTGAGATTTTTTAACCACATTTTCAACATAGGCATTTTGGGACCTCTCCTCATGAACAGTGGCACTGTGATTTTGTTACTCTGTCCCAAAAGTTGATTTCTCACAGTGACCATGCCATTGTACGCCACAGGTGCGAAAACACATTTCAGCCAGGATATGTAAAATGACAGCTGTACTGTTCGTAAGGACGTGTGGTAAAATGACAATTTTGAAAATTTGGAGTGAAAATATTAAAAATTCACAAAGTTATGAGCATGCGTGGAAACTGCACAATGCACACTAGTAAAACAGCCATTTTTTGGATTTGTTTCACCAGATTTGCAATATAGGCTTTTTGAGAGCCCCCATCATGAACAGTGGCACTGTTGTCTCATTAATTGGTCCCAAAAGGTGATTCCGTGCAGTGACCTCGAAATCACCTTTCGGGATGGAATAATGCCATGACAGTGACTGAATTCATGAGGAGGGGTCCCAATAACCCCATGTTGAAAATTTGGTGACAAAATTCTTAAAAATGGCCATGATATGCACCAAAATTGAAAAAAACCCTATTTATGCCATTATACAGCTTACCGGCATTTCTTCAGTTCGCGGTCGCCTTTGAAGAGTGCAGACATGCTCCTGGTCCACCGAAGATCATCGCGCCAGGCTCCGGAGGCAAGTATGGGGTGAGGGGGGTGTGGGAAGGCAGGGTACACAGAGGGTGGGTGCGTGTTGGGGAAGGGAGCAGGACAGACAGCGAGGGACTGTTTTCTGCTTCAAAGGTTTAAATAAAAAAAAAACATCACGGGACGGGTTTTTTTTCAGGGGCATTTGGCACACTGGGGTGGGCTCCCAGCATGCCACCTAAGTGTTTTGGGGGGGTTGCTGTAGCCAACGAGGGAATGGGCACCTCCATTGGCACATACTGAAGGGGGAGCAAGAGCCGAGGGGGATTGAGCACCTCCTCAGTACACAATGGGGGGGGCGGCATTATGCCGATGGGGAGTGGGCTCCCCCATTGGCAAATTAAACTGGGGACTGAAGTCAATGGAGATTGGGCCTCCCATCGGTAAAGAAAGACTTTTGGGGAGGCGCATGATGCCGAGGGGGATTGGGCACCCCCTTGGCACAGAATTGAAACAGGGGGCCATTATGCTGATGGGGAGTGGGCTCCCCTATTGGCACATGAACTGGGTCGGGGCATGCCGACAGGGGGATTGGGCACCCCTGAAGTCGGCATTGTGGCTGGTGGCGGCAGTCACTGCCACCATGTTTATTGGACTGCTTTCACCAGGAAGGGCACATCGGGAGGCATGCTCTGGTGCCGCTGCATGACGAGCTTGGCTCTCATTGCAGTGGACCTTTTCTTAGATGTGCTCACCTCATTAAGTATTGCTGGTGTGGTGCCTGCATGCTGGCTTATTGTGGAATGAGGGATGCACCTACTGATACATGCCCTGCATTTGCCCACAGTGACTGCACCTTTAAATCTACTACTAATGCAATATGTTGGCTGGCGCACACGTGCGAGCCAACATAAAAATGACTTCACCATCTCAGATGCCAGAGGTTTCAGAGTTAATCACAACAGTTCACCAGACTGCCTGTAGAGGTATGCAACCATGTCCAGCCATCTCAATGCCCACCGCCAGCACAGATACCTGTATTATGGAACAAATGACTGACAGTCCTGGTTCCACTCAGATACATACCCCAGTACAAAAAGGATCTTCAGGGCACACAGAGATTATAGGCCCAGAGGAAAACTATGTGGAAAGGAGCACAGACATCATACAGCAGTCAGAGGATCCAGGCAGTCACGCTGCAGTTACAACAGTTCCACAGATGGCAGCTGAAGTCTCCTTGGAAACCAAACCAACAACTGAGAATGGAGTAAGGAGAGTGGGGGTGAAAAGTCTAATTGTATAGTCATTTGCTACAGCTACCAGGACCCTACAGTTTTTACTGGAATTAGAGGAGCAGGAGACAGCAGTCCCCACAAAACCCCTCCCCAGAAGACAACAGCAGTAGGAGCACCTCTAAAAATATTACAGAGCACTCATCTACAGTTGGAAATTGCCTATCTACTGACAAGTCAACCCCAGAATAGGGACCCTGACAGAGTCCAAGGCTCTCCACTTCTAGAACTGGAGAACATACATTGTCAGCAGTCCCCTCAGACTCAGTGGATGAACGAGCCCCTGACAGAATAGAAGAACTGGGTGTGCGACCCAGTTAGGATTACCTGTTTCAACAGAGTGGAACCAACCCAAAGATGCAATGCTGTCCACATTCACTACAGAGGAAGGATAACAGAGCATCAGTATCGGGCTTATGTTGCAAGACAGATGATACATCCTTACAGTTCACAGCCTCAGACATGTATACCTTGATACACAGATCAGGCAAAGACAATTTTGATGTAAGCTTTAAGACTCCTTGGGGTCTGGAATGTTTTTTGGCTAAGTACAAGGTACAATGAGGTGAAATTCACACCAGCATTGTCCCCCTTTATAGTAATCCCACTGACAAAGCCAACCATCAAGACTGTGACTATTATGTTTAGGAACAACGGGGTAAATGTTGAGGATATTTACTATTGGCTGAAACAAAGATGTGAGATCCTGAGTGTACTCAAACTGATACTAGAGGAGGACCCGATCTGGACTGGAGGATAGTGCTTCCGAGTAATATTTAGATTGGTTGAAGAGGGAGTTTTTTCACCTGCCAAATAAACATTGTCTTCTTAGAGAAAGACAGAGGAGTAAGTTTCTGTGCAGAGAAACCCAAAGCCTGCTATAATTGTGGCTCCAGAAGCCATATGTTCATCACATGGGACAAGCTGCAGTGTGAGTTATGTAGACAATATGGGCACATTAGTTTAATATGCTGGAACCAGTTCCACTGCAATCCCTGCAAAGAGAAGGGACACTCTTTCCATCATTGCCCTTGGGCTGCTTGTAACAGATCAGATGGTATCGACCAGGATGATTTCTTGAGAAGTCTTCAGCAAGAAGGTACCTAAGTGCATCAGGCAGGCACACCATCTGACACCTCAAAGAGCAATCTGCAGGTAGACCAGAAACCACCCAAGACCTTACACCAGAACAGGCTGCATCAAGAAATCTGAAGACTAGAATGGAACATCCAAGAGAAGATGTGGTTAAGGATGGTGTTGAACCAGCTTCCAGAATCTGAATGCAGAGAAAGTCAGCAGGCCTACAACAGATCTAAACCCTAATCATGCCGCACCAGCGAAGAGGTTTCACAAATGCACCCCCCCCCCAGGACAGAATGTTGGCCTCTTGCAGAAGCTTCAGACTTGCTAAACACCCCTTCCAGAGCCTATACCAGTTCATTTGAGATACTGGAGTTCCAAACAGTTAGTACCTGTGCTCTGGAAGGGAGAGAGGTGCACTGCTAAAGGCATCCAGCCCAAACAATAAAGTTCCAGACTGCTGTGCTCCAAGTCCATATGAAAAAAACACACTTGCACTTCAATTCAGATACAGAAATTTCACATTTATTGCTGCAAAGTTCAGCTCAAGTAAGCAAGCAGACTTTAGCATATCACCTTGTGCAGACAGCCCCTAGCCCCTAGAAGGCTTCATGGACAAATGGAACACCTTACCAGATGAGATAGTGTCCTGTAAGATAGTGGGTGGTTTCAAGAGGGTTTGGGACAGGGTAAGGGGTAGGGATACTGGGAAGAATGGGAGGGGCAGCTGTGGGAGGAGGTGCTAGCTGCAGACTCGATAGACAGTGAGGCCTGTTTCTGGTGGCATTTTTGTATGTTCATAAATTCACTGACCTACGCAGCCAGTATAGTGTTATGCTTGTGTAACTGTGCTAGTTTTGGTTGTGGCCGTTCGCACTCTCTATTCCAAAGAAATTACCACCCTGTAGGGGTATGAAGCAAGGAACTCTCAGAGAGGGTTCTGCCCCTAGAGGTGCCACGGGATGGTTCCCGTGGCTAAAGGTACCTTAGGAATCCCGCTAAGGAGAGAGCACTGCCGCTGGAGGAGGAGGGAAGGATGGTGGGGGCAAAGAAAAAATGCTTCACAATGAGGCTAAGAGGAACTGCTTATATAGCTCAGGAAGTGGGAGTGGCTGGCTGCTTGGCCATTGAATTACAGCCAAGCCTTTCAATTCACTGACCTACACAGCCAGTATAGTGGTATGCTTGTGTAACTGTGTTAGTTTTGGTTGTGGCCGTTCACACTCTCTATTCCAGAGGAATTACCACCCTGTAGGGGTACGAAGTAAGGAACTCTCAGAGAGGGTTCTGCCCCTAGAGGTGCCACAGGATGGTTCCCATGGCTAAAGGTACCTTAGGAATCCCCAAAAGAAATGTAGTATCATCCCCAAAGGAGGCAACATGATGCGTATGAGCAAGCAGTAACAGTGACGTAGAAGCAGGAACTGGAACATAGTAGTAGATAAGAATAGCGATAGCTTGCATTGAGAGAAGGGGATCCCCTAAGGAGAGAGAGAATGGCAGGACATCCTCCACCTCCATCCAACAATGGAACCTACCTAAGCAAACTAGGGGAAAACTATGCTAAGTGTTATGACCTGAGGCAACGGAGGAGAGAAAAAAAACCCTATGAGGAGGAAATCTCTGGGGATCCAAGGCCTAGGTCACCTTCCCTCCAGGTTTGGAAAAATGTATTTAGTGACAGCTCTGCAGCTGCAATTTGGAAAACCCAATTAAAGGGAGGTGGAAAATATTCCAATTTAGAGGAAGGCTCTCACTCAAACCCTCTAGCGGGAACATCTTGGAAGGTTGCAAGAAAACTCTGCAACAATACGAGCATCCAAGGCGCAGGAGGAGAGCAACAACTGCTGAGGTACTCACCTGGCCTACCCGCCCTAAATCAAACCAGGTGAACCAGAGGCAGTCGTGGGCAGAATGCGGTGAAGGTGCCTTGCTAGGGAAACCACTAAAGTCAATGGCCAACTGTTATAGTGAAACACTAGAGCCAAAGGAGATCGTCGTAACCACCCTTCACCACTAGTCTTAAATTCTACACCAGGAGCTGCTGTTGCATAGCAGGCAGCTAAAGCCAAGCTCAGGGTGAGGAAATTCCCAGCTATGGGCCAGGTGAGAAGGATCCCACCCCAAGTTGGACACGCTCGATGATGCAGACTAAATGCAGAGTGAGACAGTCAGCTGCAGTAACCTGCGCCGGATTAGAATGGCTGGCATGCCTCAGAATTGATTGAGAGCTGTAAAGTTGGTGAGCTGAATGAGCATGGCGTGCTGAGATTGTAAGGAGCATTGAGTGCTGAGACCTTGCAAGGTCGGATGCAGATTGAGAGCAGTAGGATCCCAGGCGAAGCCAAGGAGATGGCACTAGGCATAAAGCAATGGTTTGCGTAAGCAAGGAGCAACGGTTGCATAAGCAAGTGGGGACCTGATGGGTCAGTAAGCAGTAGTAATAGGTGGACCTGCATAACAACCGTATTAGCAAGTAAACAGCACTGAGTTAGGGGCAAGCCAGCCAGACATGAATAGCCAAATCAAGGTGACAAACTCTGAGGATTTTTGGCAGCGAAGACAGGATTTAGAACAAAATTAATTAACCACATAGGCCACGGCCCCCCAAACACCTCCTATTCCCCACCGTAGGACAAACAAGGAAGTGATGAAAGGCCGAGAACCACATGCAGATATAAAAGCTAGTTTAATAGCCTCAGCAGGAGCTTCAGCTAACCTCAGAGTAAACAAGGTAGAATAGGAATGGGTGTAAACAATGCAGCAGCAGGAAGCAAGTGGGCCTGTACAGCAGTAGTTAAATGAGTACAGTGTTAAACACAGGCTCTGGGTACAATAGTAATTAAAGTAAACAGTCAGCAGCACTGGCTGAAGTTGTGGGTAACTGAAAGCAGTAGCATGAGCTCTGAGTAGGTTCGCAGTTGCAGTGCAGTAAATTGAGAGTTGTAACTGAAAGCAAGCAGAATGAGCTCTTTAGTAGCAGTATGCTAGGAGATTTAAAAATAAAAGCCCCCATAAGTGGAAACCAAAACACAGCAAAACAGAAAACAGGGAAAGGCTCCCCACCAAAACACAAGAAACAAAACACAGGGAAGCACACAGCCAGAGGAAAGATACAAACCAGAAGCAGGAAAACAAACACTGAAGTCCAGCAGAGATGCACAGAAACAGCAGGCTTGGGGAGGGGGGGGGGGAGGTCCCAGCCTGCTAAGAGGACAAACCAACATAGCCTCCGGCTGCAAAGAAAAAATGCTTCACAGTGAGGCTGAGAGGAACTGCTTATATAGCTCAGGAAGTGGGAGTGGCTGGCTGCTTGGCCATTGAATTACAGGCAAGCCTTTCAATTATGGTTCCTGTGTACAAGCAAAACTTACCAAAATCCATGCAAAGATTGCCTTATTATACAGGCTCTGTAGTTTGTTAACTGATGAAACTTGGATGGCAATTCTAAAGCAAGGATTATTACCTATACTAAATGATGCATCTATAGTAGTCGACAACGACAATGCTCCTGTATGTACAATACAACATAAATCTGTGTTACTACAAAAAAGTAGGTCAATTTGCACTTCTTGCCTCAAGTAACACATATCACTGTGACATTATAAAAAGTTTGGGGTGGTTGCCTGTTACATTATTATATAAGTTGTATGGCCAGATTTATATTTAGAGTAAGGCAAACAGGCATTCACGTTAGTCTGAAAGGACAGCTTGTGGAACCTAAACATGAAATTCATACAAGATCAGCAAGTGATCCGACACTGTTAAAGGTTCCTTATAAGTGTGCAAGACACTTAATGGACAGCACACCTTTGCATATGTTGTACCAACCACCTGGAATGATATTCTGTTAAATATTAGAAATGTACAAGTTATGATATGTTTACCAGAACCCAAAAATGTTAGGGATTTGTCCACATGTGATTGTTTTTAAATATGTATTTTCATCTTAAGATGTGGAAATTATTTTCCTATTTATATATTGTATGGGTTGTAAAAGTGTCTGTACTTTGTTTATTGTTTACATATAAGTTTTATTGACCATGGGTTGTACCTGTAAAAGGGATTGCATTCCAGTGTGCTAACCCGTAAACAAATCAAATCAAATTTCAGTATTAGGAATACATTTTGAATTAGGGGACAGGGCAACCCTAAATTAGACAGAAAGGATGTCACTTTGTGAAGCTACACGTTACCACTGGAAATTTTGGAAATTGTCTAAAAGAGTTCATGTTATTTGGCAAGTCTTATTACCTCTACTGCTATATTTAAGCTATGCCCCCCCCACCCATTAACCTAGAGACATGGACTTTCAGCATTTTTCCACATGATGTGCGGGAGCTGGCTAAACCCAGTGAAGTGGTATTTTTACCCACTCACTAAAAGACAGAGATGATCTCAATTGCTGAACCCCACTGTAGTTGTCCACAGTCTATTTTGGTCATGATAGTAGACAAACTTTATAGAAAATACAGTAGTTAAGTATAAACTTATAGAATTACAGGCCAACATATTGAAGTGCTGTCTGTAAGAGGCTTGTACTTTGCTCGTGAGGTCAGAGGGAATCAGAATCCCGCTGTGGCAGAACACACCAGTTCTGCATAGTTGCCATCCAGTATTCTCTATATTCATGTGATATGTGCCAGGGGGTAAGGAGCACTAACAAACACAAAGTGATTGAAGAACATTGCTGTCCCTATCCAGAATGTGGTCCTGTTATTGAGACCATGGAACATGTTTTTCTTTAATGCCAATTTAGCGTGGGATTTTGGTTTGTGCTTGCTGCCAGATGGAATACTCCATGGGTTGGGAGATTGACGTATGAGTGTTTGATGCTTGGAGGTTTTCGTCCACAACTTTTCAGATACAATATAAACACCTTGCTGGTCATCCTAGCCTGTCTAAAATACTATCTGTGTTAGATGAGGTACCAGTTTGTACTACAGCAATGCAGGTCTTTATATATATATATATATATATATATACATTAAAATTGTTCTATATTTGTGGCAGGGAGTGACATGGATTAGGTGAAGCAGCATAACTGGAACTAGAGCAAGTAACCAATGATTTTTCAATAAGACCTTCTCTTGTTTTCTTTAAGTTTTCTTCGGTCTACTAGGGAAAGGGAGATTAAAAGAATATTAACAAATTGGTGGATGGGACTATTGAAACAGATCTATATAGAAAGGAAATGGATACCAACAGTATACTTTTTGCCAACAGCTGCAACCCACACCACATCGTATATAACATCCCTATGTCACCATTTATGAGAATTAAACACAATTGCTCAAATTTGCAAACAAACAACAAAAGGGCAGACTAGATGGAACAGAGATTCAGGAATAGAGGCTACAACCAGACTCTATTAACGAAAGTGAGGGACCGGGAGGATTGTGTATCTCGTAGTGAACTATTATAGTACAAGCCAAAGCAGACTAATAGGAATAACCATACATATTTCATTACAGATTACAATGCCAATAGCTTTGCTGTAAGAGAGTGCCTACAGAAAGTTTGGCACATCTTAAGTACAGATTACAGAACCATCTCTATCAAATATTGCCAATGCCCCACCACAGGTTAGGAGTCCAAACCTACAAGATCAGGTGGTACATAACCACCTTTTCCAAAAAAAGGGCTGGATGCAAGCACTTGGTTACCAGGAAAACCTAGAAGAACATTTACTTGTGGTAGATGTGGGTCATGTCATTTTATTAACAAATGTAAAACTTTTGACACTGTAAATAACAGTAGGATTTTTACCATACGACAATTATTCAATTGCAGTACCACGGGGTGGTGTATCTAGCAGTTTGCCAGTGTTTAGCCTTTTATTTGGGAAAAAACAAAGTGTATGTTAAAGATAAGAATAGGAGAACATCAAAGTTTGATTAGAAACAATGATTTTAGAAAAGCTGTAGCAGCCCACATTGTAGAGATGAGGGACAACGCCGAACACTGTTTTCTGTTTTGTGGCATTGAAAAAGTCAGTTTGGGACTAAGGGGCGGGGATCTAGAAGCCAAACTTAGTGAAACAGAAGCCTTTTGGATTTATACATTGGGTGGGATGAGAAAATCAGAACTCAATGAGGGCATTGATCTTGCAATATTTTTGACGAAATAAATCCTTTAAAGGTTATTTTTAAAACACTGTTGGCTTCATCTTCCCCATAATAAAATGTTTTCTTTTGGCCTTTACATGCTCCAATAATTGTTAGTAAACAATTTTAATATTTGCTATAAATTGGGCCTTTTTTATACAATTGCTCAGCAACATTTTTAATAACAAATCTGACAAACATTCTTTTGACATTTTTGACACAAATTTTGGATATGTATTTATAATTGTTGCATGTCTTGCACTATATTGTTATTTTGTATTTGGTGAAGAGTTGTATGATTCAGGTGTTTTCTAATCATATTAAGGTGTTTATAATTACTTAATACATAAAAGGGGGGAGGATGTGGTCAAACAAATATGCAGCACATAGGAATTTGGACATACACTACTAAATACACTACATATTTATAACAAAAAATATGACCAGGGTGTGTTTTATAATACTTGGAACTTATCCTATATCTGAATGTATTTATATGTATTTATACTGAATGCTGCACATTCTTTAGGTCTGCAGATTGTATAGGTATGTACCCCTTTAAACACCTTGTTTAAAATGATTGTTGTTACTGGTGCTTGCCACTCTCTGATGACGTCTTTTGCAGTCGAAACCGGTACAAGGAGGTAGTGAGTTGTTCCCCCTGTCTCCTGGTAAGGGGTATTTTTGCACACTATTGGCTTTGATAAATGTGATTTTGTTTCACATTTCTTGCATCTTTACTGACTGATAGCACTGGGGCAGTATCTTTTTTGCCCAGGTTTAAAAGCCAACAAGATAATTATGATCTGTCAAGGGGCTTTTCTGTTGGTTTATTTTGATATACTGGTAATATTCATTTCAGCTTTATCTTTTTATTGCCTTGTCTTGTTTGTTTGTTTTTTCAAATAAAATTCCCCTACTCTTCTTTGATAAGTGCCACGGGATCTTTATCATACAGCTGCAGTGAGCAGAGAGGGACAGAAGGGACATTGGTTTAATGTCTCATCAGAAGGAATGGCAACTCAACAATTTAGCACCCCCTCCCCATACTGCACTACAGTGTCTGTTATGGATATGACCCCCAAGTACTTTGTGTGTGGCTGGTACACTTGATACAAATACTGTAAACACCAGTGATGAAATTAAACATACAAATGATTTTGCTGAGTTGCAGGGATGCACCATAGCAGCAGTACATGTTACGTGAAAACTTTGTACCTACAACTTTTTATTCTATTTTAGATTTCCCTTTTTTTCTCCTTATAATGATCCTTTAATTCCCCATTTTAAGCCAGTTTTTGCTCTTTTTTATATTTGAAATAAAGCTCTATTAGTATTTAAAATGTAACCAAATGTTAATACACTCTCAGAATTAAGAAAAATGGCATCTAACAAGATTACTAGCATAAAAAGTATAGTTACAAAATATCTACCTTAATATGCACTGCTGCTGTAGAGTTTCCGTATCCTAATGTTATGCAACTGGTGGTAACTCATATATTGGCCAATGTTTACCATTAATATGAAAAATGAAAGTTTTCCACTGATAGAATGATCATCTGTAATTTGTTTTATGTGCATCTGCCTCAGTTTGAATTATTTTTTATTAGGGGTACTTACACTTTTGTTTTGGCAGGGGACTTAACTATAGGTCAGGGGGTCTGGGAGCTCAGGGACTTGGAGGGGGGCTTATGCCTGCAGCCTCCACCCCCCAATGGCCATGATTTTATTGTATTTATACTTTGATTATTACATCTGCTTTGTGTTAGTGAAACTATATTTCACTACTGTAACTTTTACTTTGGTATGTAGCCACTATGCTGCTATACTCAGAGAATAGGTGAAACACCTGGTAAATGTTGCTATTCTGGGGTGCAAAACTCAAAGAAATACATAAAAACAGAGCAAGAGAGAGAGGAAGGAAGGAAGGTGGGTGGGTGGAAGGAAGAAGAAAGAAAGGAAGATGGGTGGAAGGAAGGCAGGAAGAAGAAAGGAAGGAAGAAAGGAAGATGGGTGGAAGGAAGGAAGGCAGGAGGAAGGAAGGAAGGAAGGAAGAAAGAAAAAGAAAGAAAGAAAGTAAGAAAGGACGACTAAGAAGGTGTTTTTACAACAATGCAGCAGTAACTAACTGCCCTACAATAAAGGCAGTCTTGTTTAAAGAATGTTTTTTATGTGAATCCAGCAAACTAAAGTGGGCAGATTCTCTCCAGAGTTTCCCTGACCACTGCGTTGTAACACAAACAACACATTAAAGGCCCTGAGCAGCAGGCTAAACAGAAATTACTTCATAACAATGGTTCGACTACTGTCATTTGTATAACTAAGGACACAGATCTATAAGGTTTCCTAAAAGTACATGTAATTGTACTGTAAAGGGGAAATGGTGAATTTTAAAGTACACTGCATCATTAAAGTTTAGGCCAAATGTAAAAATGACGTAACCTGCTGCTGGACTGTGAATCATTTATTTTAAGTGGTGACCTCTAGGCTAGTCTCAACTTCCTTGTTCACATTAATATCAAGACTGGAGGTGGTCAGATCGAAAGAAACTAATCACCATGTGGCACAGCACTTAGTGGTGCACAATTGTTTTAAAAGAAAATGTCAGTGTCTATGTCACCACATTTAAATGCGATGACAAATGTTTCGACGAATTAGCCAATGGCTAGTAATTTAATTTACAATATAGCTAGGCTAATACCCAGCTGCCTTACCTGTTATTCTTGTTAAGTTACTGTTTGAATCTGTGTGCCAGTGGCTAGTAACTTTAGTAACGTAATAGTCAGCCTGAACTATTGCTTGCATTGGTTGCACAAGCACAGTAGTCAAACGAGGAACCCCGGACTATGTAGTATACACGGTATTATTTGTCCATAAATATTTATAATGTCTCCCCTCCCCACGTTACACACATATAAACATGGTAATATTTAACTTGCAGTTTTAAAGACATAAACCAGACGCTGTACTTAAATGTACTGCATTTACATTCTGGGGTATGCTACTGCATATAAATTCAAAACCTACTTACTTAAGCAGATGCGAGGAAAAGTAAAAGCAACACCGACATTGAAACGAAAAATGTCTCAGGCAGAACTGGAACCAGAAGACAGCTGTTCCGGCGGGTAAACAAACTGAGAAGTCACTAGTACTAAACGGGAACACAAAACACGATTATTATTGTGTTTTCTTCGATAAGCTTTCTTCTTTCAGAAAGACTAGGCGCACTTCATTGAGCTACGCAGGAAATGAGTTGGAAACAACCCGTTGCGAGTGCAGCGAGCTGGACCGCTTTCTTCCGAAGTATTAGATGAGAGCGAGAAGATGAGCAGGTGGGGAGCAGCTAGGATTCTCGACTGAACTGTGAGATCACTGAGGGAACAGCCCCATCCTGTGCTGTCTGGGAGCCAGGTGTGACAGAGAGAGACACAGAGGAAGGGAAGGAGAGAGAGAGCGAGAGAGCGAGAGAGCAGTACACACACTAAGTACCTACACCTCACAAGGGCTGCAGAACAAAGCAGGGAGGCTCGCATGAAAGAGAGCAAACATCAGCAGTACGGATACAGCTGCTGCTCTCCAACTTTATTTAATTCTGGCTGCACACTGAAATCAATAAGCTGGCTGTCCTCGGCTGCATTTAATCTGAGTTATATTTTCTATCTGCTTACAAAGTGGGATTTTCTTCGCGTTTGCATTTCTTCAATATTACGACAGCAATCCAATAATGGGTACTGATCACTTGTTTCCAGTTGGCTGCAGATCAAGTGGTCAGCGAAAGCTTCCGCTCCACCAAAAGGAAAGCTTGCAGAAGTTCCGGTAAATGCATTGTAAGCCCCCCAAAGGAGAAAAAAAGCAAATCAAATGATACACACACCGTCTTCCTGGTGGCCACTGCATGTACAGTAGATGGGGAAAGGCAGCTAGTTGCCTGTCTTGGGATATACACACTGGAGTATACAGTTGTTATTGAACAGCTGCTTAGATCTGATCACAATAGGAAAGGATCGTAGTTTTCCCACCAGGATTCTGGATAATAAGGTAAAAACACAAATGGAGAGAACTGTTAATCGTCCCAAAAGATTTAATTTTACTAGTGTTGTTACAAAACATCAGTGACGTTTGAATTGTGATCAGGCTATCCAGTTATACACACCATGGACAATGTAACTACTGTACCTTTAAACTTAAGACTGCAGAAAATATTTTCTGAATATTTCCACTGAATTGCTGGGGAACAACTTGATGGACCAATTGTTCTTCTTATTTTCCTGAAATCCTATGTTCCTGTTTTCTGGATTTTTGCAATAAAGACTTGGCAAACATTAAACAGCTAGTGTGCTGCCTAAAACTAATAGGTTTTTTAAGCAGCCATTTCCTTTTATATCTGAGGTACTTTTTCTTTGGTTAATAAAAATATTGTTTACCTGATGTTAATAGGTGTGGTGTGTGGAACAGTACTCTGCCTGGCAGCTGCCATGTCTGGCTGTGCCCCCCAGCATATTCAGCATTGTGATCTCACTGAGTGTGGCATCACTGTTGCTGAGGAATAGCCACTCACTAACTGCCAGTTCAGTCTCCTGTGATGTCACTTTCAGTGAGATCACAATGCTGATGTTGTAGTGAGGGGATAGAGAGAGATAGGTCAGCTGCCAGGCTGAGAGCTGTTTCACACATCCAGCGCAATATTATTACATAGAAAACTTTCTAATGAGCAGAGGGAAAAAGAACAAGCATTTGTCAATGCCAAGTGTTGCTTGCTGTCATTAGCAGTGGACATGCAAGAGTTAGATACAGTATAGGAATTTATTTATTTATTTAGTTAGTTTTTGTTGACCGGGTAAGTGCACTAGACAAATCCTGCCTATTTTCAGGCGTGACCCGGGGAAGGGGGATACAGATGAATGCCAACTGACCTTGAACCAGATTAAGCTGTTGGTGCTATTTTTAGTGAATGGCTGTGAAGTATTGAACTAATGCCAACTCCACCCCCCACCCTGCAGAGATGGACAGGCATTGGGGTGTGCCTTTGGGTCATCACCCATAACAGTCACAACATTTCACCTCACCCTACCCTGCAGACACTTACAAGTGTCGAGGTGTGCTTTGACATGTTCAGGCTTTACACTCACCTCATTCCATAAGGAAATACACTGAAATGGGTGCAGTATAGGAGAACGGGGTGAACTCTGGGGCCAAAGGGTTCAAGGTGCACCTCAATGCCTGCCACTGGTTGCAGGGAGGGGGTGGAATGGCATAAGCATTACTGTCGACAATCCCAAGTCACACCCCTGATGCCTGTCAGTCCCTATAGGGTAGGGCATTATGGTCAAAAACCCTAACACCCTGGGTGTTTCTTGGTATTTTTTACTCCAAGTTTTCAACATGGGCTTTTTGTGATCCCACTGCATGAACAGTGACACTATCAGTTCGTTAGCGGAAAGGTGATTTTGCACAGCGACTGTGCCATTTGGCACCACAGGTGTGAAAACACATTTCAAACAGGATGTGAAAAATGACAGCTGTACTGTTCATGAGGAGTTGTAAAACATGGCAATGTTGAAAATCTGGAGTGAAAATATAAAAAAAACTGGTGAAGTTAAGCGTGTGCGTAGAAACTGTGCAACACACACCCGTAATGTAATTAGTTTTGGGATTTTTTACAGCAGATTTTCAACATAGGCATTTTGGGACCTCCGCCTATGAACAGTGTCACAGTGATTTTCTTAATCTATCCTGAACACTGATTTCCCACAGTGACCATGCTATTCTGTGCTGGAAGTGCGAAAACACATTTTGGCCAGGGTGTGAAAAATTACAGCCCTACTGTTCATATGGAGGTGTGGAAAAATGCCAATGTTAAAGAATCTGTACTGAAAAGAATACAAATTTGTGAACTTACGAGGGTGCATGGAAAGTGCACAATGCACGCTCATAACGCAATCATTTTATAGACTTTTATCACCAAATTTTCAACATAGCCAGTCTAAAACACATTTTGGGTGAGATGTGAAAAATGACAGTTATACTGTTCATAATGAGGTGTGGTAAAATGGCAATACTGAAAATCTGGAGTGAAAATATTAAAAATGCTCGAAGTTGCAAGCGTGCTTAGGAACTGCGCAACGCACGCTCATAAAACAGTCATTTTGGGGAATTTTTTCACCAAATTTTCAACATAGGGTTTTTGGGGGCCTACCTCATGAACAGTGTCACTGTGATATTCTTAATCTGTCCTGAACATTAATTTCACACACCGACTGCACCATTGTGGTGTCAGTGTGGCTCAGTTGGTAGCACATCCGCCTCTGGACCAGAAGGTTGTGGGTTCTCGTCCCACACTGGGATGGACTTGCACCTAAAAATCACTGGCATCTGAGTGCAGAATTGGGGGGTGCTGTACTGCTGGGGTGTGCCGTCCTTCAGATGAGACATTAAACCAAGGTCCCTTCTGCCCATCCTAGTGTTGTCCTGGTGGGTGTCCAGGTGGAAGCAAAAGAACCCAGGGTACTCTTTATAAAGAGCAGGGAACATTCCTGGTGTCCTGGCCAACATTCCCCTTCCTGTAAACTGGTTCATGCAATTATCCAAGCTGTGTGTGGGTGATGATGCGCAATATGGCTGCCACCACACATTCAGTCACTTCACTACCAGTCTAGCATTGCTTGTAAAGCGCTTTGGGATACTGTGTATGAAAAGCGCTATATAATGCTGAGTCTTAATCTTCTTCTTATTCATTGTGCACTACATGTGCGAAAACACATTTCAGGTGAGATGTGAAAAATGACAGCTGTACTGTTGATAAGAAGGTATGGTAAAATGGCAATGTTGAAAATCTGGAGTGAAAATATTAAAAATGCTCGAAGTTACAAGCTATGTAGGAACTGCACAACACACTTGTAAAACAGTCATGTTTGTGAATTTTTCCACCAAAACTTCAACATAGGGTTTTTGGGGACCTACTTTATGAACTGTGACACTGTCATTTTATTAATCAGTCCCAAAAGGTGGTTCCACGCAGTGATCGCGAAATCACCTTTTGGGACTGAATAACAAAATGACAGTGACTGAGTTCATGAGGTGGGATCCCAAGAACCCAATGTTGAAAATTTGGTGAAAAAAGTCCCAAAAATGGCCGAGATATGCACCGAAGTTGAAAAAAATTTTTTATGCCATTATACAGCTTACCGGCATTTCTTCAGTTCACGTTCAGCTTTGAAGAGTGAAGACATGTTCTCGGTCCACCAAAGATCATCACGCCAGGCTCTGGAGGTAAGTATGGGGTGAAGAGTGGTGTGGGGAGGTGGGGTATGCAGAGGGTGGGCACGAGTTGGGGGAGGGACCACCGGAATCAATGAGGGACCGTTTTCTAGTTTACAGGTTTATTTAAAAAAAAATTAAAATCATGGGAAGGTTTTCTTTTTTGCAGGGACATTTAATTTTGGCACATTGGGGTGGGTTCCCAGCATGCCACTTCAGTGTTTGGGGGGCTGTAGCTGATGGGGGATTGGGCACCCCCATCTGCACATACCAACTGCTGGGGGGAACAGGAGCCGAGGGGTAGGGCACCCCCCTCGGCACACAAGAAATTTGGGGGGAGGGAGCATTATGCCAACGGGGAGTGGGCACTCCCATCAGCAAAATTACCAGGAAGGGGGCATGCCGACAGAGGGATTGGGCACCCCTGTCAGCAGATATAAGTGCATGGGGGTGGAAAGGGCTGAGGCGGATTGGGCACCCCTCAGCACACAACAGATTTGGGAGGGGGGACATTATGCCGACAGGGAGTGGGATCCCAAATTGGCAAATTGAACTGGAAGGGGGCATGCCAATGGGGACTGGGCACCCTGTCAGCTTTTTGTTTAATGTATTTATTGAAATGTTTCACCAGGAAGGCATGCTGAATGGTGAGCGACGGCTTTTCATCGGCTTCCTGGAGACTGTGAGAGGCCGATGGAGAAGCTGTCACCATGGGGATACCACAGTCCGTTGTTTTGGTAGCTTGTAATGCACCAAAACAGCTGATTGCGTGGTGAAGTGGCCCAAATTTCCTGATGCATTTAGGCATTCTTCCAAACTGCTGAGAGCAATGTGTTTCTTGCACATACGTGCAAGCAACACAAAAATACTTCAGAAATAAAAGGTTACAACTGGCTACTTATTAACATTTGTGTCATGTTTCCTGTGTGTCTGTCTGTTTTGATTCCACTAGCTCTGTAATGGAAGTGAAACAAAAGTACACATACTAAATAATGCAAAGCATCATGTGACATATATGCAAATCACCATTAAAGATTTTAGACTACTTCCACTTTAAACAAGAGAGTATGGTGCTACATGGACTGTCACACAACCTGCAAATTATGGAATCAGAGGCCTGAGAAGGGCAAACAGGTGCCTGTGTCCTCTGTTTTCAGCCTTTGCAGATTGTGTGAGAGGTCACTTGGCACCATACTCTCACTTTGGTCCTGAGGTCTTCGTCTTTAATGGAAGTGAAAAATTCTACCTCTTGGTTCTCTCAATTGCCCATTTCCCAGAGTCAGATTACCACTAATTGTAAAAACAATGAACAGGATTTTCTTACAATAAGATGGCTTGACTATTGAGTAAGCGTTTTGGGTCTCAGTAAGCTGTAAGCAGGATTCTGACAGAATGAGTAAATGTGTGCTGAAGGTCATCAGTTCTTTGCCAGAACATGCTGACAGGGCAGGCAAAGGATGGACACAAATTGATTTTTACATTCACAGCACCAAAAGAGATCATTTGTGCTTGCTTGCCAAACATTCATAAACTCTAAATAAATGCCCAGACAAAAAGTTCAAAATGCACATAATGATCAGTAAAATACAAAAAGTACCGTCTACATACCCTTAATAATTTTAATATGTTTTTTGAATGATTTTCTATCTCACAATGCCTAGGCCACTGACCTCCATCTTAAACTGAGTGAACCACCAGTTTTAACTGAGATGGGAATTCATTATTCAAATCATGTTCTGTGTGGAATACGGTTAATGTTTCATGTATGTATTTATTATTTATTTATTTATCTATCTACCAGGTAGGTACTGTACACTAGACAGTCAAATGCCTGTTTTAGGCACAATCTGTGCGGTTACAACTGAAATAACAACACAATAAATAACAGTAACAGCAAATACACACTTGAGAGCATTGACAGTGTCAGAGCTACAAATACAAATTGTCAGAAATGTAAAAGAGTGGTGACTATGAGAAGCTGTTTAGTGAGATGTGTACTACATATACAGGCAGAACCAGTTAAGGGCATGAGCATGTAAACACTGTATTTAGGTGCCTACAGTGACTGCTACAGAAGGCATGGATTATTGGACAGAGTCAAAGCTCAGATAAAGTAGAGTTCCATAGCCTTGAGGCAAAATTGGAACATGTTATATCTTCTAGTTTTGTATGCATTTTTGGGATGGACAATTGGACATGCTCAGCAGATCTTAGAGGGTAGGCACTATGAGAGGGCTGAAGAAGTGAAGCAAGAGATAAGGACAGTTGATTGCACACAATGTTATAAATGACTCTACACAAAGCATGATCATGTTGGGATTGGGGGAATCAGACAAGCTTGAAGTGCAGTGTGCAGAGGTACACATGACAACAGGTGGCCAGGGCAAAATGACAAATGTTTATGTCATTTCCCTTTTATGTAAAGTGAATTTTGGCAGAGGCCAAGAAAACTAATACCCCATTAAGAAGTTTAGGAAGCAGGATATCATGGGCTATGGCTAAGCAGGCTTTAGAAGTGAGGCTGTGGCTGATCATGTGTGACACCTATTCTAGAACTGATAGCTTTGCAGATATCTGCAACATGCAGTGAGTAATCAAGGGTCAAGTGTGGTGTCTAAGTAATTGAAGGATGAGACAGTGGCAAGTACAGTGAAGCCCACCAGGATGAAGCATAGTGTCACAGGTTTACTGCATGACAAAAGAGATTAACTCCCATTGAAATTGCACTGTTTGCTGCAGTAACTCAGCTGCAGAATTCTGCAGTGCTGTGCTGCACCCTGGTGGGCTTCACTATAAGGTTCCATCACTTCCTAAGACAGACAGAGGGGCCAGGCAATAGTGGTTATTGTCTTGAACTAATCCTGCCTATACAATGAGAAATATGTAATACAATAATGTCATTCACAGAAACAAACTCGTACAACTCATGTAGACTAAATACAACTTTTTAAGTCTCACTGAGAGAGTGCTGTACTTCCAGCATGTTTCATCAGTAATTATCTTATCTATCAGCATTTTTTTTTTAGAAATGTTTTATTTTTTTATTTCCACATCACTATCAGTAGGTTACTAGGGAATTTTGAGTTTTATTGAATTATATTTAGTAGTCTCACATCTGATACCAATGGTAACAAATGTAATTTATGTAGCTTGATGTATACATTTTACAAGCCTGCCTGAGGGCAGGATATATATCAGACAAATTTTTCTTGTGTTTTATATACAGTCCAGTAAATTACATTCCTATTTAGATTTTTACCTTTTGTGTTGGTATTTCTTGTACATGTGGATGTGATCTGATGTTTTAGACTAGAACACAATTTTTTTCTGCTTTATGGTGGCTGTTGTGCAGGAAGGTGGGATATGGATTGGGCGGTGTGTTGAAGGTGTATGTACTGAATGTAATGTCATTATGTCAATACTGAAAATGTATCTAATACTGTAAAAGAACATGTTATAAAATATACATTGTTTTCCCAGTTTCCCTTCAGATGCTAATAACAGTGTCTGTACAACTAACCAGATCTCCCATCATCTGGGTGTAAAGTGCCAACAAGATTTCTAACTGGGCAGTCCCTGCCCCTCTATTATTAATGACCACAAACAATGCTATCTGTCTGAGGAGGGCTTTTGATTTCCCAAGGTTTAATTAGCTAGGTAAGTAGACAGGTAGGTAGATAGGTAGATAGATAGATAGATAGATAAATAGATAGATAGATAGACAGACAGACAGACAGATACAATATCAGTTATGATATCATACAATATCAGATACTATTTCAGACATCAGGAACAGTTCTCAGAAACAGTTGTCTGTAATATACAGATAACTGTTCCTAATGTCTGAAATTGTATCTGATATCGTACCTGATATCCTATCTGGTATCAGAGTAATCACTCAGTGACATACCTCTCAACATTTCATCACTGAAATGAGGGACATGGGCACTCAAAATGAGGGACAATAAGTGACAGTGACCATCATAATGAGAGACACATCTTCAGACATGAAGATACAAGTTCAAAACATAGTGCAAGCATTGTGTTTACTTATGCTATATAAAGTTTATTTTTGATTTACCATCTTAGAAAATTATGAATTTCTGCTTTAAAGTCTGAATTTACAGCATGTTCTCTGTGTGGGCAGTACCATTTCCTCGAGGGAGAGATGAGGAACAGAGTAATTTTAAGGGGTAACATGAGGGACGTCTCTTGTAATCAGGGACAGTTGAGAGATATGTTCAGTGAGCCTGTCCATGATACAATAATAATCTCAAACTTTTTGCATGGCAGCCTGTTTTCTGTTATAAAAATCAGACATCACAAATATCCAGTTTTGGATCGGAAGGCAAGTTGCATGTAAACGTGTGTGGAACTAATGAACTGCCAGTCATAATTTTCACTTTCCCATCCCCATGAATCCTCAGCGCGTGCAGTACTTAAACTGTAGCCCAGCTCCTTTCACTTTCCTGATCCCCATTCAACAGCATTGTTCCTGTTCTGAGTATGCAGTACGTTAATTCCAAGCCTGACTGTAGAGCAGACTCGGAAATACTAAAAACCTGATTTTCAAACGTAAATATCTTAATCCAAAACTTCCAAGTATCATTCCCGCCCCCCAGAAAATCCTTCACCCCCCCCACCGATCACTTGCCAGTCAACCACAATGTAAAACTATATATCCATTATTTTAAATTAAATCCCTGGTGACTAGTGAACTTCCCACACAGTCAGGGAGTGCCCCACCACACCACCCCATTCCTCCCATCCCAACCTCGAGTGGGCCACCTATACAGCCCTCCACTCACCTCCATGGCCGGCAGCCCAGCTGAGCTCTTAATGAATGAGTGTGTGCTTGTACAAGCACACGCTCATTTAT
Source organism: Neoceratodus forsteri (assembly GCA_016271365.2). Lineage (NCBI taxonomy): Eukaryota > Metazoa > Chordata > Ceratodontiformes > Ceratodontidae > Neoceratodus > Neoceratodus forsteri. The sequence continues at coordinate 834,513,036 of CM028130.1, read as the reverse complement.
TGACAGCTCGCTGTTATTTTAGGGAGCTTTTCATAGGGGTGGAGAAGGGAAGGGGTCTGCTCCAGTCACAGGCGGGGGGCAGGATGGGGGGAATGGCATTGGGGACTTCTCTGGGGTCCACAGAGCAATTTCCCCCCATCCGCCACCCCCACCAGAGTCCAAAACCACAGGTGCAGATCGAAAGAGCCTCATAAATATTTTGTCTGAAACCACAGGGTGACAGCTGTCAATCAGTATGCACTCATTCAGAGCTCAGTTGGTGCCTGTCTGTGGTGGTGAGTGGTGGTGGTGAGTGTTCCGTCCCCAGCTCGAATGGAGGATGGGGGAGCGGGGTGGTGGGACACTGCCTACTGGGGTGGGGGAAAACTATATAACCAAACAATTTCATAATATGGTATAACAGGGGATCGGGGCTTTTGGGGGACGCTAGACCACCAGGGAATGTGTATACATTACAACATCATGCGGACATTGGGAATCAAGAAGGGGCAGTCCACTAGATGACCAGAGACTTATGATAAATAATGAATTCATGGGAACTTCAGGGAGGGGTCCACTATACCACCAGGAAAGGGATTTAGATTACTGTTTATTTATATGGGGGTAATTGGGGATCAGGGGTCCACTAGACTACCAGGAATTGAACTAAAACCTATTGCTTGGGACATCGGGGAGGGCACCTGCAGCCATTGTCACCAGGTAAACTCCTTGGTGGAGAAATTTCTAAGTACCCTTAGATCAGCCTTGGCTAGTCTAATGGTACTTAGAAATTTGCCCTCTAGGAGAGTTTTGTGAATCCTGATTCAGGAGATTTGGCAGCCTGCATCTGCTGCAAGCCCCTGGTATCATGCCGTAACCCAGTGTGTGGCGCAGGGGTGGTGCAAGTCCTGTTTGGTGCAGGCTGCCTGCAATAGATGCAGGCTGCCATTGTGGATCACTCCCAGGGCATCATTTGGTGCAAGGGGCACTTTGTGCCAATCGGTGGGACACAAGCCCCTTGTGCTGCCCCAGGAGCTTTGAGAATTGGGCCCAGAATGTTTAACCTAAGATCACACAATCAACAATTAAAAATACCAACTGCTAACAATAATAAACAAGATAACTTTTACACAGTGAAGGCACCCAAATTGTGGAATGCCTTGCCTCAGTATCTAATCAATACTAATGCATTTGACCAGTTCAAGATTGAATTAGACAGTTACCTCCAACATTCCAACACCTAGGGATTGATATGCCCACTAGGAGTGGGAGACAGTCTAGATGGGCTGCAGGCCTGCTTCTATCTAAACATACAGAGTGATACCGAGTGATCTGGAATACATCTGTATTCTGTCACGCTGCAATGCAAAACTGTGTTGCAACTCTTAGGCAACAGTTTTTCAAGGCGCTGTGCCAAATTCGGCAACCATTATGCAACTTCATGAGAAATGCTAAAGCAACTCATTGGTGTAGCAGTTTAATGCAAATTGTATTGTACCCCATATAGTTGCTATTCCCTCCAGGTCTGTATTTTTACTGGTAGCCTGCTGCTTTAAAATACTCCAACCATGCCCTCTATGCTGTCCGTCTACACAGCTAACATCTTTTTGTTCCAGTTGAGCTGCTCCTATTCCTGAATACTCTGCTAGTTTCAACAAAATGCCTAATCCCTAAAATACTTAAGCTCCTTCTTACCGTGCCAACTCAAAACCACACATTTTCACCTGATATAAGACTGTCTTTCTGGCCCAACATGAAATATCAGAAAAATGTCTGAGAAGGCTACCATAGAGGTCTTCCCTAGTTCATTGAATTTGTGTGGCAGAATTGCTATTCTTTTCCTGTGTTCTGTTATTGGTTCCTATATAGAGCATATCAGCTGGTTCCTTACTATTTCTTAATGGCCTGTCCACATGCAATGTGAAATGAGATCCATCAACCATATGCAGACTAGCTAGCCTGTCAGACTTCTGAATAAATGAATCCCCTACCAATAAAACCACTTTCTTTCCATGTCACTGATCAGTCTAATCCCAATGAAAATGTGAGGGACCCCCAGTGCTATGTATCAACACTTCCACATAATTCACCCACAGGAATCCCTCCACTATGAGGCATATTTGCTGAGGTGATTAGGTAGTGGAGGGGCATTAAGATCATGGCTTCTGTGCTTCTACTCTCCCTTTCCTCCCAGGCTCTCTATACTCTTGCTTTAGCTCTCCATATGGAGTTAGTACCTCTGACTCTCCAGGGAACTGTCAGCTACAGTGATGTCCCTGGGAATTATAATTTTCTCGAGATCCCAAAATGTGTTCCTACAAACTACAACCAGGCTGCATTAGTTACCAGTGAACTTATCCTTGAAACCTCCTTCCAGAATGATGTAAATCAAGCAGCTGATGCAAGACACATGGATTGGACAACAACTCCATCTGCCATAATCAGTCAATCAATCAATCACTCAATCAATCACAAGTGCAACAATGCAAATTAAAATAACAGAAAACAAGCACAGAACTGATATAAAATAAATAAAATGCAGAGAACAATAGTGTATCTTGATTCATAAAAAAGCCACAGAGAACAAGTGAGTTTTCAAAGCCTTTATAAAAGTCTTCACTGAGGAGATCTGGAGCATTTGAACATAGGAGGTCTTCAATGTAGCCTGTCCCTATTCATGCAGACACTTGAGAACCATCAACCAGGTCTTAAAAGGGGTGTACTACCTAATTGGCATTTGCAAAGCACAAGCATATGGTTAAAAGTGCTTGAACCAGTTATTAACCTGACCACAGTGTTTGTCAAACCTCCCAACAGTACTAGAGAAAACGCATTGCAATAGTCAAGACAGGAAGAAATGAAGTCATGTGATCTTCATACTGAAGATTGGGCTTCAATCAGGTGATATTTCTCAGATAAGAAGAAAACACAGCGAATGACAATCACATGACATTCCATCATCAGCTTATTGTCCATTATGGCCCCTAGGTTTTTAGCCCTGTCCAAAGCTCAGAGGATGGTACAACCTGAAGAAATGGAAAGAGAATCCCACACCTTTTCACCGTTGCCTTTTGAGATCCTGGTTCTATGAGTTATAACTCAAATTTTCCCGGATTGAGACGTAGTCAACTGGAAAACATAAAGTCTCTTAGGTCAAATAAACATTGATTTATAACAGCTAAAGAGTGACTTTGAAGGAAAGATACAACTGTTTATCTTCTATATAGCATTAAAAACCCAAATTGAACCATCTCATGATCTCACCTAAAGGCAGTATGCACACTGCAAACGCGAACAATATCAGGGACCATTTCAAGCCTTGCAGAACACCACAGGGCACAGCAGACAACTTTGAGGAAAATTTCCCCATTGTCACCCGCCCCACCCTGCTGAAGAGGAATGACTTGAGCCAGTGCAACACTGCTCTGGCAAGTCATCCATACTTCCTCAGGTGATAAGTCAATTTGATAAGTCAGTACTCAATGATGCATGGTGTCATACACCAAGGAGTAATTGAGGAGAATTACCATGGAGTATTCTCCTTGAGCTCTCACCAGGAGGAGATTGTTCAGCATCAATCAACAGAAGTACTCTTATTTCACTAGCCTGATTCTTCCCTTGCCTCCTTTACTGATTGCCTTCTTGTTCTTACACAGCAGAAAATTTCTTTACATTCCATTCCTTCTCATAGAAGCATCACCACCTAGACATTGCCAGCAGATAAAGACCATGGATCCATCCAGTCTGTCCAGAAAGATTTCCTACCTCCTCTTTTTGTAGCTCCCTTGATAAATTTACTTAGATTGTTTTCTGGAAGCTGGCCAGTCAGTGCAGCAGTAGGACTACCACTTGTGATGCCAGCAGTTGTGGTTTGAGAACAGACACAGGTCATAAGGAACTGAACGGGGGAGAGGGACTGAGCATACAAGAGGACACTCCCTCTCCAGATAGGGAGGCTGTGTGTAGCTACTGTTATAGCACCACCTGGGTGACCACAGGTGATGTTACAGGCACGGTTCACTATTGGATAGAAAAGCAGCTGACTGACACTGTGCACCCATACACTTTGTGTGTTTGTGTGCACTTGGTGTCACTAAATTCTCAGTTTCCTTGAGGGAGGGATAAAAATAGGAAAATGGCCCAATAACATGAATGATGGACCTGGGCGCATCTGGGTCCCATGCCTTCACCAGTTACTGCCTGATGCATGGACGCTGTTTGGGGTATATCCTCTCCACCTTGACCCCACCAGGGTGCTATCCAGAGTACAATGGAGGCTGGTAAGGAAGGGAGAGAGGCATGTGGGGGGTCATGATGTGCCTTGAGGTTTCTGAGGGAGACAAGCATTGGGAAAGAGGAGTGCAGGGGTAAAATACAGATTGAGATAGATTGCTATCTGCCGTCATTTTAAATCTGCTCTCTGACTGCTATGTTAGTTTTAATTCTTTGGTTTAATTCAGAGACTGCAATCAGGAATGTGGGTAAATGTGATAAACCACTTCCTCAAATTAAGATTGTTGCACTCAGAACAACCACTTGAGACATAATAATTGCTTTACATAAAGCTTTTAGGAGGGAAGAAGACCACTGATAGATAGACAGACAGACAGACACATAGATAAAAACCTTTATTTTTTTTGATAAGAAGTAATTTTTAGGACTGTGAGGCCCTGTTTTACAAAGTTGTCCTGTTGAAAGCATTACAGTTACATTGGGAAAGTTTCAGGCTTAAATTAATTATGGTTCCACATTGACAAATAAACAATTGGAGCAAACATTAAGTAGCACATGGTAAGCCTCAGTTTCTAAAATTTCTACAAGGACATACATATATTTTTTTAAGACATTACATCTAAGTTACAAAAAGAGTAATTGTTTATTGCAATCATCCCATACCTCACCATATCCCCCCCCCGCCCCCCACAAAACATTTGGAGCAAACATTGCCATTGTTCTAGCAAGTTTCTCCCACTCATTCTACTAAAAGATTAATGACTTTCAAGAGCTTAAGGAACCAGTAGTACCAAAAATAGCAGACAGAAACTGCAACTAGTTGTTACTTTTCTTCGAATTAGTGTAATTTTTCCTTTGTTTATTAAAACACTATTTGAATTAAGTTTGATATGAAAAGGAGTACTTCACTTGAAGGCTGACATCTAGTTTTATTCTCCTTTATACCTCACCAGCACATCAGATGAGACCAGTCTAATAGAATGTAGCTGGTTCTTCTGGGGCGGTTATGCTATTAAAGGCAGTGAGGTCACAAGACTGACGAGGTACAGTATGAAAGAGAATAGAGATAGATATCCCAGCTATCAGGCAGAGTATTGTTTCACGAATCACACCTAATACTACCAGGTTGAAAATCCTCTAATTAGCAAAAGGAAAAAGAAAAAATAACTCAGACACAAAAAATAGTATTTAATAACTTTTAAAAGCTAATATTAATTTTAGGCAGCATACAAGTTTTCTAAAGGTCTTAGCATCTGCATTCCCCCTTCAGTAGCCCACCTGGTAATTCTGCTGAAGCACTGTCTTACTGAAATTTCCTTCAGAATTCAGTTTGAGTATATGTGAAAAGCAGTGACATCTAGATCAGAGATGTAGAGGATTGGGGATACACAATGTTCTGACTGAAATATGCAGCTGATCTCCAAGTGTGAGGAGGCAAGGCCATAACTCACAAGTGGTGAAGCCACAAGTAAATTATTATTAAAGTCCTGCTCCCTCACAACTGGAGATAAAAGGCTAGATTTTCAGAGCTCCGAGAATGCCACAAGCCCCTGGTGCGCCAGTCCTTTGGCACATTGGGCTTATGGCATTCTTCCGGCTGGGGATCAGGATTTTCAATCACATGCATCAAATGCCGCAAGTCAGACCAGGTTTTCCCTGGTCTAACTTGCATCATTTGAGGGACCCTTTTCACGGGGCTTGCGCCAAACCTTTGGCGAAAGCTGCCATAAACTGTGGAAACTCTTGCAACTGTGCCTGACAATAGAATCAGGTGCAGTTGTAGTAAAAGGAGTTTATGCATGCGCCAAAATGGTTTTTGATAGGGCTTGAAGCAAACCTTGCATCAGCCTTTGAAAATCAGCCCAAAATGTGTAGTTTGCTTCAAGCCATTGTGTATTTCAGTTTTTTAATCATTTGAAAAGTTAGAACTTTTACATTTGCTGTTTGTGTGAAAATTGCACTGTTTCTCTTTGATTTCATCTGCTGGCCTCAGTGCTGCACAGGGCTATTATAATTTCATACAGTTCTGAAAGGTGTAGCCTGATTGATTCTCAGGATGAGGATAGTGACTGACATATCTAATCTTGTCTAGATAAATGTTTATCTGAAGGCCAGATGGTGTGATTTCTACAATGTAGGTGAGAGTTGAACCTGATAAATACATTGTTTATTTTAGCCGCTGAAGCATTCTGAAACATAATTGTCTTGGTAGGCCCCTTACCCCATTACCCCCTTTACCTGAGCAGAAGAGACACACACAGTGTTTTGGAATAAATGGCCACAGCCATGCATTTTGTTATAAACCACCACATACAGTAACAGCGTGACATGTGCAGCTCAGTGGTGGCAGCAAGCCTCTTACTTTGCTGTCTGCCCCCTTCTTCTGGGGCGGAATCACTGTCTCTTAAAAAGGGGATCTGCCCCGGAGAGCCTCCAGTGTCCGAGGCATGTGGGGTAGCTCCTGGGCTTTTTATCATGCACTCCACCCCCATCAGGGGGCGCTTTATACATGGGCCAAAACCCAAAGCAGCTCTTCCCCAAATGACCCACCTGGCTCCTCATCGTCGCGGGCTCATCTCCCGCCAGCCTTGACAGGAACCCATCTGTGACAGATGCAGGATCCCCCATTACCCCCTTGTACTCTACCTGTGAGACTACTGTACCACCACTTACATGAATGTGACATCCTACTCTAACTCCATGCACTATCCTGTTAGAGGAGGTGAAAAACATGGAAAAAAAACCTTGTAAGAAGACCAGGAAAATTTCTCCTCAACTCCTAAGGTGATCCCCCTTAATGGAATAACAGGCTCCCTACCTACCCTCAGCCTCACCCTAATCCTAGGGTGGGCAGATGGGAATCCAGCTGACTTGAAGGAACCAATAGGCTGAGGCTCCTAGAATGGGCCTTTAAATAGCCACTTGGCTCCTCCCCCTCCCTTTGGCTGCCACCTACTATCATGCTCCACACCCTTTTTCTCATCTCTCTTGTCCAATCCTACCCAGCTACCTTCTGTCTGGCATCAGGGACATGACCCATAGACAAAGTCTATGCAGGCTTCAAGGAGTCACTTCGCCTGCTGTCTATTATTTTGGTAAGCCCCTTATGCCCTTCACTCAAACAGAAGAACACACACACACACACACACACACACACACACACACACACACACAGTGTTTTGGAATAAATGGTCACAGCTATGCATTTTATTATAATGTACCACATACAGTAATAGTGTGATGTGCACAGCTCAGGAGAGTCAGCAAGCCTCTTACTTTGCTGTCCGCCCTTTCTCCCAAGGGCAGAACCACTATCTCTTAAAAAGTGGCACTGCCCCAGAGGGACTCTGGCCTTAGAGGCATGAAGGGTGACTCCTGGGCCATGTATCGTGTGCCCCCCCATCAGAGGGTGCTGCACATGCAGGCCAAAACCTAGAGCAGCTCTCCCCTTGCTGGCCCACCTGGCTCCTCATCATCAGGGACTCTCCTCCTGCCAGCCTCGAGAGAAACACATCTGCAACAGAGGCAGGTTCTCCTTGTTACACTCTTGCACTTTACTTGCCAGACTACCATGCCACCACAGGATGACTTTAGTTACTACCACAAAGCATGCCATGCTAACAGGTTTCCAAAACATTCATGTCTGCTAGAAATCTATTTAACCCTTCTGCAGATAAATTTATCCCATCCTTGATGTATAGGTGCAGCAATGTGGTTACAATATGATCATGGCTCAGTACAAGGTCCCCAATGGACACCATAAAACTGAACATCGCTATGTTCGCTACCCCTCGGGCCTTCTCAATAGCCCCTGGGTTCCTTGCATATCCCCAGATTCGTTGCTGCACAATATGAAACCATATAATCACAGCCCCAGGCCAACATTGCTACAGGAAATAGAGATCACTGTCCTCTGCTACCACTGATGGCACAAATTATCTCCATTTGCTGCCTCTATGCCCTATCAATTGCACATGATGTTGCTGTGAGTCTAAAAACAGGTTGTCACCACCTGCTGTCTGCATGGCCATTCTGGCTGCCCAGCGGATAAAGGAGTTGCCACAAATTCAGACCTGATTCACCTGGAGGTTACCACCTGCTAACAAAACAAAATTAAACAGTTATAGCAAATGTGGATGAACATACCCTTCAAAGGCCTGTGACTTCCATTGCCCAATGCCTTTATCTGGGTATCCATCAACCTTGTTACCTAGGCATTTATTGCTGCTCCAATGTGAAAGGAATGAGTATTAAATTCTGCTGAGTTCAAACCTAAACCCTTCATAGCTTGGCTCATAACACATCAGAATTGAAATGCAGTCAGATAGTTGCCATTTTCATGATGAATGAATGACCCTCCCTCCCCCAGGATGCTGGGCTATGTACGATTGCATTTCTTCCTATACATCCCATGTAGTGCTTCCAAGAGCCCTTAGATTGCACAAGCACCCAACTACCAGGCAATCAGTTTTTCTCCACTGTAGATGCATGAATACACCCTCATGCATCACTGCCATGTCCTTGGCTGCCAAAACCACCTCTGTACCAACAGACTTGTCTGGCTCTGTCAGTTCTGATACCCGAAATGAATCACAATAGGCCAGCAAGAAGGATGCCCTGAATAACTGTGCCAAAGATATGTCTGAGAACATCTGCTCCAACTCTCCCAACACCTGTTCCAACAGGCTAGGACTAATTGGGTGTCTTTGATCTACCCTGCTAGGTGCCCTTCTGTGTCCAACCATCTATCATTTTGTGAAGCCTAAATGCTTGTGTGTTGCCCTGTACTCTGATAACTTTTGAAAACCGTGCATTCTTGGTGAGCACCCCATACACTTCTTGAGCAGCACATATTGGCATAACTGGTCCACCAGTATGGGCCACACATTCAACCACCTTTGTGTTTCCCTGACACTCAAAAAACTTTCAACCCCTTTTTTGTAAGCTGCTCTTGTGCTAAGAGCTAAAGCATTCCTTATTTGATCCCAAGCTTCTGGCTCACCATGTCTCACAGGAAGGCCTCGACTACCCTAGGGTGCTCTTCCACTTCAGGTGATGGCTTCCAAAATCTCTGCCACTGAAAACAAGAAAAAGCATCAGCAATGTCATTATCCACCCTGGTCACATTCAATGCTTTAAACTGGATGTTGATCATTAACCATTTTAATACAAAAACCCACATCAAGTTCCTCATTGGCCCTTTGCCCCAGCTGGCCATTAATGGTGTGTACCAACCCAATGTTGCCAGATGGAAAAATTGCCTTCTTATCCCGAAACCTGCTTCCCCACCCCCCACCCCCCGCGAAGGCAACCACAATTTGGAAAAACTCTATGATATTTTTCATCAGCCCTGTCTTTTGCCAGTTTGGTGGCCATTGCTCCACACAACGAGCCCCCTGGAAGCATGCCCCAAAGCCATTGCCCCTAGACACATTTATACGGAGCTCCAGTTCCCAGCTAGTGAAGGCCATTGGCCAACTTGAAAGGCTGTTAAAACACTTCAAAAATGCCATCCAAACTGACATCCTACTTCATTCTCTTGTAGACTCTGATTCTGTGATGTGTTTTTTTTTTTTGCACCCAGCCCCCAACTTTGCCAACCTGTACAAAAAAGTTCACCTCATAGAGATTATTTTGTATGCAAAGCTTAGGTGTCCCAACAACTGTTGCTGTTCTTTCAATGTGATTTTGAATACCCCTGCCACCATGGTTAATGCATCTCATAATGCCTGGACCTTCTCTTCTGGTAGCCAAAATACAGTTGCTTTGCTGTTGATCTCAATATTCAAAAAGGCCAGTGGCACCCTAAAATCTGTGCACACCTTCTGAAAAACCTTCATCAGGTGTCCACATTCCCTGGTGCTGACTCTGCCCAGAAACAAGAAGTCATCCAAATAATGAATGACCTCTGACCTTCCTGCTGTCTCATCACCACCCTTTATAAAAAGGTGCTGAACTGCTCAAACATGATGCATGCCACTGCGCAGCCCATGGGCATGCAGCTGTCTACATAATATTCGCCCTACAACTTCTTCCCCAGTAAATCCCTATCCTGTTCATGAACTGGCAATAGTCCGAAGGCCAACTAAATGTTCTCCTTAGCTAACAATGCCCCATTTCCTGCTGCCCTCACCACTTCTGCTGCCCTATCAGAAAAAGGTTATCCAATGTTAACTGCTCACCTTTGCTCATTCACAAACTATAACTGGGATTCTAAATGAGGGGTGCTACTGTATATGGCATACATCAACAAAAACAACAAGTCAGAGCACACCCTGACCCCCCCTTCCCCAAACAGAGGTAAATGTAACAATAAATATATTTTTTCAGCCTGGATTACAACTTACTGATTTGATTTCAAAAGGAGTGAGGTTCTCTTGATATTCACTTCAAGGCCCTGCTGTGAAGTCACCCAACTACCAATGTTGAGGTAGACCACCCAGCAGCTGGGTCCCTACTCTAAACTGCATGTGCTTCAAATGGCTTACCTTTATGGGGTGCATCTGCCTAAAATTGGCTTAATTAAGGAGTGGTCCCCAGCCAATGTGCAGGTAACTGGCGGGGAGCTAGTTAAAAGAGAAAGCCATACTTCTCCATTTACAAACTTAATCCAATGTTAACTGCTCATCCTTGCTCATTCACAAACTAAAAATGGGATTCTAAATGAGGGGTGCTGCTGTATATGGCATACATCAACAAAAACAACAAGTCAGAGCACACCCTGAGCCCCCCCCCCAAACAGAGGTAAATGTAACAGTAACTTTATTGTTACATTTACCTCTGTTTGGGGGGCGGATCGATGATCTGGAACCGCACCTTCTCCATGAGATGGGAGCCAAGTGGCTCTCCCAGCGTAATGAAACCTGCCGTGGGGGAGGCCAATACCAGAGGCGGTGCTGCTGCCGAGCCTACCACAGACTTGATCAGTGGCGATGCTGCCATGGTGCCCACATGGAGTGGAGGGACCACTCACCAGTGGAGCCCTACAAAGGCTGACCCTGCTGCCCCTGGCCGCACCACTGCCTACAGGCAACTCCGCCCCTGGCAGCTGCCGAAGACCACTCCCCCAGTGCATTGCTCCACAGGTATGCTAGGAGGCTGTCAGGCCTCTGCTCCAACAGCAACTGGGAGGCTGGCACAACTGTCAGTGTCAATGGAGTCCACCAGCACCCCCACAAGAGCTGGTGATTCACCAACAGGGCTCCCTGCTGCCCCACCCAGTCCCCCAGTGGCAGCAGTTCTCTGCCCCTCCCTAGAGAGACCCAGTGCTGCCACTGGAGCCAGCACCACCCCTGGCCTGGGTACCAAGCTGGGCACTACCCTGGTTGGCCCCTGTCTCAACAGCTGCATACCCTGTGAGATAGGCCCAGCCAGGGAAGGACCCCCCAGTCCATCCTGGGTCTCTTCAGTGCTGGTTCCCCCTAAGGTTGTCTCTTGCAAATATGCTCTCCAACAGTTCCCTCATCTGTGCTATGCTCCAGTCCCCAAATTTGTGCCTATCTGGTTCCATGACAGTTGGCACTGTCCCTGCTATCTTCTTTCTCTCAGCCAGTGTTGCCTTCTTAGCCCCCTACTTCCTAGCCACTGCCTGTTTCAGTGACAGTCATTTAATTACTGGTGCCTTCTTCCGTCTTTGTGCCATGGATGTCACTGATTGACTAACCTACAGTATGCTGGCTCAGCTCTCTGCATAGCTACCAAAGATGGAGATGGCAGAACCAAAAGCCTGGGGGGGGTTCTTTTCCTGTTGTGTTTCCAAACTCCCACTCTGAGTTAGGAAAACAAGCCTCCCACCAGGCCTTGCCATTTACTTGCACCAGTGCCTGTAGCTGCTTTCCTAATTCCTCCATTCCCTCTTTCTGCTGCATTTCCCTTTATTCAGCATTGTGCTCTGCTCCCAGGCTGAAAGATAAAAAGAACACAACCTTGCCCTGTACGTACTAGGTGGTCAGCTCACTGAGCTGCACTGTGTGCACACATTCATTAATACATTATTGTTGTGCACATTTCACCATATATATATATATATATATATATATATATATATATATATATTTATAAGATGGGTAGGGAAATTGTTGTCCTTTTATTGGCTGATGACCACCAGATGACTGTGCGTATATCAGAGCGCGACTGCACACCTGCACTTTTACCCTCCTTAAAAACAATTTTGCCATTTTATAAGATAGATAACCCACTCTAGGATGTGCGGTTGAGCTCTGATATACACACGCCTTGAGTGGTAGACGCACACCAAGGTGTGCATATATCAGAGCATGACCGCACACTTAAGAGTGGGTTATCTATTACATACAGTATATATATATATATATATATATATTATGGTAGCACGGTAGTGCTACCATAGTTAGGGTTGAGGAGCCATTTCTATGTTAAACCCCAAAACTTTGCACCTTAATTACTTTGCAACCGTTTGATGGATTTGCCTGAAATTTGGAATACATGATCAAGAACTATAGGCCTTGGGATCTGCCAAGTTTCGTACTGGTCGGATATACAGCTATGGAGTTATTAAGCATGATCTGTGCGCCCGTTTACGCTTTTCTGGAATTCTATGGTCGCGCCTACAGGTTGTACGGTTTGTGCGACTGGCCTGAAATCTTCAGGGAACGTATGGCCAGGGTCCCCAATGTGCCTTTTGAAGATTTGGTGAAAAAATATTAAACAGTTCAAAAGTTATTCAAAAAACAGTTTCCCATTATAAGTCAATGAGAAAAGTTAACAAAAAGTTCGACAGTGTCGCAAATGCATTTTTACTTTCGCAAATGGGCCTGTTACTTTCGCAAATCCACCATTTTGTTTTCAGTTGGTGATCAGAAAAATGGTTGGCATTTAAATTTGAGACCGTCTAGCAACCTAATTATTTTTGTATTCACCTAGTCGGGCCCTGAGGATGCTTGCCATGTCTTTATTTTGTGGTAAAACACCCCAGAAATATATTTTTCAAATTTCTGGAAAAAGTACTTTCACAAATTACTTTCTTGCTCACAAAAGTGTCGAACTTTTTTGCGAAAGCTTTGGCAAATTGCGACAGTAATTTCTAGTCTGTGGGAAAAGATAGCAATTCTTTGGCACTGCACTGCAAAATAACCGTTGGGAGTTTTGGGCTGAAATTTGGAGGGAACACAGCTGACATCTCACAGATATGCCTTTCAGTGTTGTATTGAAAAAATATTACATGGCAGCAAAGTTACGGCACTCCAAACTTGACAGTTTTTCCCATAGGATAACATTACGGCGCCCGAAGCATTGCAGGAATCCTTTGGCACCCTGCTGCAAATTAACGGTTTGGTCTTTTTTCCTGAAATTTGAAGGGAAGACAGCCAACAGCCCACAGATGTGCCTTTCAGTGGTTTGGTGAAAAAATATTACACAGCAGCAAAGTTACGGCACTCCAAAGTTGACAGTTTTCCATAGGATAACATTACGGCGCCGACGTGATTACAGAAATCCTTGGATCCCTGCTGCAAAATAATGGTTTGGTCTTTTTCCTGAAATTTGGAGGGAAGACAGCCAACAGCCCACAGATGTGTCTTTCAGTGGTTTGGTGAAAACATTACAGGAGTCAAAGTTATGGTGTCTAACTTTTCTTTTTTTTCCCATAGGATAACATTGCGGCGTTCGCCGCGCCTTTCAGGGCCTGTATCTCGAAAACGGTGCGAGATATGGACTTTTCATCGGAAAATTTCTTAGCCCTCTAATGGAGCTAAGATTCAAATTAGCCAGGACAGTTGTAAATAATATGACTTTTAAATTTTTTTTCTACGTCGTACGGCTCCTGAGATATAATGTATTTAGTATTCCAAGATCTCATTTTCTGGGCCGATACTCATTATTATACATACATTATTTGTACTCACTGTCTTTCTCTATGCAGGTTTTAGGGAAAACCAGCCTGTGCGCTTACATTACTGTTACTGTTGCCCTTCATTATGTTCCGCATCTGCTTCATCATGACGCCTTCCGCGCCACCATGGCGTATCCTTGCATTTTCATTTGCGCTATGCTTCTGTTATTTTTTGCCATTTCTGTCTACAGTACTGTTTATCTTTCTGTTTCACTTTACGTCACCATGCCATTTGACATTTCTGTTTGCAGGCACCATGTTACTATGTGACAACACATCACGTGGCAGACCATTCCCGTCTACACCACCATGTGCGTTACCCTTTCTGTTCTCATTCGCGCTTGTGTTACTATGTGCGCCACTGTTAGCATTTCTGTTTGCATTGCTGTCTCTGTTAGTATGCCACAATACATCATGTGGTGGGTACATTCACTATTTCTCGTTATCATTCTCAAAAAGAAGGGAAATTAGAGGCAAAAAACTCCGTTTAATGCATTAGTTAGGGTTGTTCCACAGCGACAAAAGTGAGGAAATTCGCTGTTAGGGTTGAAACCCCCTGCACCCCCCACCCACCCCCAACCGGCATTGGGTGTGCATTGGGATCGTGGGTCCTAACTCTCACCCCATTCTCCTATACTTCTGTTGCTTTACACATGTCATGGGGTGAGAGTTAGGCTGATGATCCAATGCACACCCCAATGCCACCACGCAGGCCATCCTTTATGCTTTCATTTGCGCTATGCTTGTTACTTTTTTGCCATTTGTGTACCGCATTGTTTCTCTTTTTTGTTTCACTTACGCCACCATGCCCATTGACATTTCCATTTACAGGCACCATGTTACTATGTGACAAGACATCACGTGGCACACCGTTCCGTCTATGCCACCGTTAATGCATCCCTTCTGTTCTCATTCAGGCTTGTGTTACCATGTGTGCCACTGTTAGCATTTCTGTTTGCGTTGCTGCTCCTGTTACTATGCCACAAGACATCATGTGGCGGGAGCGGGGCCCTCCCGCCACCACATTACATTCACTATTTCTCATTATCATTCTCAAACAGAAGGGAAATTAGAGGCAAAAAACTCCGTTTAATGCATTAGTTAGGGTTGTTCCACAGCGACAAAAGTGAGGAAATTCGCTGTTTAGGGTTGAAACCTAACTCCGGATCACCCCCAGCACCAACACACACGCAGACACACACACATTCAAGTGGGGAGGACCAAGTCAACCAAACCAATGACAGACATCCAGCAGCAGGTGACAGAAATAACAAACAATTGTCTAAATGTACTCGAGACATCCCCACCCACCTGACCAGGTACTGCATGCTCAGTGGAGATCAACAGCAAAACTGAGGCCATGTACACAAACGTACACATCCCTGATTGCAGCTGCACACAACGCACACACTTAGTAGTTGCATGGCCTTACCTACTGATGCCCTCACACCAGACCACACCACTTGTGGTGGGCCACCTGAGCAATAGAGTTCAGCAAAACCAAGGAGTTGTACAGGTATAATATCTCTGATTATAACAAGGGTTTGAGAAATGCAGCTTTCTAATTGATTGTAAACATTGTAACAGCCTTATGTTTAGTTTTTATTAACATACATGCAGAGCCTAACCTTATGATGAACATGGTTTAATGTTGTTTAAAAAACAGTTTTATTATGATAGCAATAAGCCACTCCCAGGTATTATGTTAATGGTCAGTTTATCACTGTCTAGCGACATGTGGCACTCGGCTATGCCTCATTCAACATTAAACCCCTACAGGGTGATTATTGCTTAATTGTCTTTATGAGTAGATACTCTCCCTCTGCTAGGCACTGCAGCAGCTTTGCAACATAGTGTCCCACCCAGTTACACCATACACTGTCTAGTTACTGGAGAATGGCTGTGAATATGAACTCATGAAGATGAACAGTGTAACTTGATCATTACAGTCATCGAAACCCTAGTGTGACTATAACTGACAAAGTCAGTGATAGAGGATAACCCCTGCTGTCCTAGTACACTTACCCCATTGTGAGTTAAATCAATACTAAAAGACATTCTGTTTATATCTACACCATACTTACTTGATTCCTGTTGTACCACAATTAACATAGTTATCTCTTTGATAGCATCAGTGACAGAAGTGTGGCAAACCCAAACAGTAGGCATACAGCCTGAGTATGAAACAACTGTTAAAAAAAATCACACTGTGTCCATAAGTGGCATAGATCACTCATTGCAACTATAGTAAATGTATTACTATTTGAATAAGTTAGTCATCACAGATGCAATGAGATTGTCTTTATCAGGTACAACATACTCAGTAAGTGCCTACAGGAAAATCTATCCTATATACATCTCCGATACAGGTACATCATTGTTGGCTCAGTAGTGCTATGATATTTAGAAGTTGCTTGGCCTGATCCATGCAATTACAACGTTTCTTACAAAAAATACTTACTGCATCTTTAGTATTGAAACACACTGAAGGTCTATGTATGTACATCAGCAGTACACCTTCATCAGTAAGAATGCATGTGATACTGGCAGTACGAATTTCACAGCGCTGAACAGGCAATGCTTTTCCATACATTTACATCAGCCTCTTATGTTGAGTAAACCATTGCAGTAAATGTACTACTATGTAAATCACCTACTAAATGTATCACTACTTTTATCTTGAGCATGCTAGTGTCTTGTAGTTAATTTATGTGCTTCTCTTAATTAATGTATACTCACTAGTGTTAAAACCTTTCTACAACTGTCATCATGCACCTTCAGCATTTATATTGAATAACGGCACAGTACCAGTTGTGGTGTGGTGTGGGGCATCGTAGGTAAGGCCATGCAACTACTAAGTGTGGTACGTTGTGTGCAGCTGCAATCAGGGATGTGTACGTTTGGTGTACATGGCCTCAGTTTTGCTGTTGATCTCCACTGAGCATGCAGTACCTGGTCAGGTGGGTGGGGATGTCTCGTAGTACATTTAGACAATTGTTTGTTATTTCTGTCACCTGCTGCTGGATGTCTGTCATTGGTTGTGTTGACTTGGTCCTCCCCCATACTTGAATGTGTGTGTGTGTGGTGCTGGGGGGGTGAATTCGGAGTTAGGGTTTTCAACCCTAACAGCGAATTTCCTCACTTTTGTCACTGTGGAACAACCCTAACTAATGCATTAAACGGAGTTTTTTGCCTCTAATATATATATATATATATATATACACACACACAGTGGCATCCCCCAGGATGAAACCCAATTCTGCAGCATTTTGCAGCACTCTGCAGAATGCTGCAGCAGACTATCAAATAAAATAATGTAATTTAATGAAATAGTCCCTTTGTCATTCGGGAAAATGTGACACTGCCAGGATGAAGTGAATGCCACAGTTACCTGCATGACAAAAGGGACTAATTGCCATTGAAATTATATTGCTTTATTCAGTAGGTCTGCGGCAGCATACTACATAGTGCTTTAAAAGTGAGTTTCATCCTGGGGGACACCACTGTATATATACTGTGTATATCTATATATATATATATATATATATATATATATACACATATATATATATATATATATATATATATATATATATATAAATATATAAGGTCCTCTCTAATATTATTGTGTCTTATTTATTTATAATGTTTTGTTTAAACCCATCTAACTCCGTCCCAGGCTCATGGGTGGAGGGCCTTGCCATGGCAACCTGGCTTTAGACAAACGCTCCCCCAAGGAGGCTACCATTCTGCACCCTCACTTGTTCACTAGGAGCTGGTTTACCACCTTGAAACCTCTCCCCAGCCCCTGTCCTTGTCTCTCCTCTTGTTCCCCCCTCTACTTTGTATTAACTGGTGAATGAGACAAATGACCCTGCCACCTGGGCTGCTCACCTCCTTCTGAGTGCATCCTGATGCTGATAAATGAACTCCCCCAGGATCTTCAGCTTGTTTGGGGTGTATTTATTTATTTGTTATGTATTTATTTATGTATTTATTCATTTATTCACTTATTTCATTAATCATTTATTTTTCTTATTTTCGTGTCCCTACCTAGCTGACTCTGCTTGTTATCCGTTCACTACCAGCCCCCACACCAAGTGGCTCATTTCTGCTGCTGTTGCCCTGGTAATAGACCGCACTAATTCAATGGGGCCGCAATTTAACCATTTCTGTGTGCCCCAGATCTTATTCTGTATACCCCCAACCTTTTTACTGCCAGTCACTTTTGATTGACAGAGCTGCTATTCCCTCCTCTCTGCATGCCCCAGTCTTTTTAGACTGCCTGGCCTTTGTGCAGCAGGGAGCGGGATTGCCAGCTGATCTTGCCAAGGAAGCAGAGGGATAAGCAGACTCAGCCATGGCATCATGTGTTGCCTAGCAACAAGTATCTTTCCAAGTATGCACCTGAGAACACAAGGTGTCCGCTTGAAATCCTCTGACTGTGGCCCTGTTAGTTCCCTACACCAGTAAGGCTGCAAATTCTCCTAAAAGTCAGTGTTCTTTTAGCCACAACTCCTTGATGACTGCCAAGGGAAGGAGCACATGAGTGGACCCAGACCTGATGCCACTTGTTGCCTGGTAAGCTGTTCCATTTTGCACATGCACCTGAGGTGACAGTTGACATGAAGCATCCACCAGAAAACTGCCAACCATGCCCCCACTAGATTTCCCACACTGGCAAGCCTGTCAGTTGTTCATAAAATATTCTACTACCACAGATCCTTTTCTACTGCTGAGAGATGGAGAGCTAGCACGTGGGGTAACTGCATGTGGTGAGCACCATGCTGCCAGCGCATGTGCACACTGCTGACCATGCGTTCCACTCTCGCATGTGCTGCTTATAGTTCCGAGGACCCCTTCTTCCAAATTTTTTTTTATAATAAAAGGACCCTCTCTTCATCCCTCTCCAACTGCTTCCTGCACCTAAATAAGGAAGGGTAGACAGTCTGCAGTTGCCAAGCATTGCCCAGCAGCCCATGGTGCCTGTTGCCATGCTATCTCAGCTCTCCACACTGCCGCCAATTATTTTCACTTTCTGGGACCCCCTCCCCCCAATGACTGGAGTCTCCTCATAACAAGGAGGAGAGTCTAGGAATTGCCACCCTAGGGACTGCCCAGTGCTACCACATTGCTCTGGCACCATGCTGTGGCCTGTCCACACCTGCTCAAAGTCACATTCCATGAGGCAGCGTCCATGCTGCAGTTCTGTCTCCATCTTGAAGAGTTCCTTATCAGTTAGCCACAGGCCCCTCCATAAGGCTGGATCCACCAGCCCATCCTGTACCTGCTCTCAGCACTAATTCTTCCTGTGGGCTGACTTTCTGCCTCCATGAAATACTGGAGCCCTCTGAGCCTTGTGATCCCTTTTCCTACCAATTCTCCACAGTATTTCCTAACCAGATCAGCCTCAGCTACCAGCACATAACAGTAAAGGCTATGGTATTCTTACCAACTTGCAGCACTGGATACTTTTTTTTTTTGTAGTACGTTTCTTTTTTCTTTATTTTAATATATGTCCCCTTCACTCATACATTTTTAATCTTCCTGTATCAAAACCTGAGCTCGCCCGTGTCCTGCCATAGTCATCCTGCTGATGTTGCTGCTGCCTACAGGTCAGCGTGGCTCAGTTGGTAGCACATCCACCTCTAGACCAGAAGGTCATGGGTTCTTGTCCCACACCGGGATTGGACTTGCACCTAAAAATCGCTGGCATCTGAGTGCAGTATCGGGGGGTGCTGTACTGCTGGGGTGTGCCGTCCTTCAGATGAGACGTTAAACCGAGGTCCCTTCTGCCCATCCTGGTGTTGTCCTAGTGGGTGTCCAGGTGGAAGTAAAAGAACCCAGGGCACTCTTTGCAAAGAGCAGGGAGCATTCCCGCTGTCCTGGCCAACATTCCCCCCTTCCCATAAACTGGTTCATGCAATTATCCAGGCTGTGTGTGGGTGATGATGTGCAATATGGCTGCCACCACACATTCAGTCACTTCACTACCAGTCTAGCATTGCTTGTAAAGTGCTTTGGGATACTGTGAATGAAAAGTGCTATATAAATGCTGATTCTTCTTCTACAATCCCTGAGGTCTCAATTCAGCTGACTTGAAGGAACCAAAAGGCTAAGGCTCCTAGGGTGAGCCCTTAAAGGGACACTGTCAATCTTTTTTGCATCATATTAATTCTGGTTGAAACCCCTTATTTTATGATTGCTTACCTTCTCTAAAATTCATTGGTGTTGCTGGTTATTTAATCTGCCTCCTTTCATAGCAGAACTGAAATGCGTGCTAATGGTGCAATTATATTCAACCTTGTTTTGTTTCAAATCCTTAATCTACTTTTGTTGCATACATCCTGAACATTAGAACACCCCCAAACAGAGCAGCCACTCATGGCACAATAGCTTTCTCTCTTCCAACTGCATCTCTAGTGGTTAAATCGTATTGGGATGTTCCCAAGTCCAGGAAAGATGCAGTGGAAATTGATTAAGGAATGTAAATAGACACATTTTGGTGTGGTAACACCAGTATGTTGTGCAATCTGTTTTTCACTTTTAAAAAGAAAAAAGGTATCAGAATCAAACTTCCAGCTACATCAGCACATACTACAGAATGTAAAGAAGCATAAAATGTGTATTTTAAACTACAGACAGCTTGAGGCCTGAGGGGGGGTGACAGTGTCCCTTTTTTTGGCTGTCTTCCTCCACCCCCTTTTCTCCACTTCCACTTGTCCTGTCCTACCCAGCTACCTTATGTCTGGCCTTGGAGGAAGGGCCCACAGACAAAGTCTATGCAGGCTTCAAGGGGTCCCTTTGCTTGCTGTCTAACAGGGAATATATATTGGGTTGCAGTGGAATAACACGTTTATTTCCAGTAGTAAGCGGTGAGACACATAACTCAAGAGTGTCAAAGACACGAGTTAGTTGTGAAAGTCTTACAACTCATGTGGAGATAAATGTGTTATTCCACTGCAACCTGTTATGTATTTGATATATCACATAATATTTGTAATGTTCGCCTTGCTTTAGTTTTAAACTGCCTTTATTTCCACTGCAAACTCTCCATCTTCACCATTGTTCTTTGTGTTCTATTCCAGATTGTAAGGGGAAATACCATATGTTCTAAGTGAAATAAATACAGTATTTATCCCCAAATAACATGAAATATTTACCACATTTATTCACTAGTGTACTATTTATCATTTATCTTAATTTTGGCCATTTGTCTCTACTTTAGACAGATCACAAAGGAACCCTTGTTCAATGTTACTTCTCCTGCTGTCCTATGTGTACCTTATTGTCATGTTGTGCTACTGTAAAATGTATACATTGTCTGGTACTCTCCCGGGTCGTGCCTGAAAATAGGCAGGTTTGTTGCCTAGAGCACTTACCCGGTTACCAAAAGCTAATAAAATAAAAGAAATGTGAGAGCAGTATATATAAATAATGCCCAAGGGCATCACAGTTGCCTTAGCTGCATTCAAGACAAACAGAGCTGTGACGAAATCAAACAGAATGAGTCAAATCTTCATAAAAAAAACAAAAACTTTTTTCATTTCTTACTTAAAGCAATCTTCCCAGTTTTGATGTCATATAACATCCTATAAGTCTTTCCAGTCAGGTTTTGGCCTTGACACAGCTTGGAAATGGGTGTTTACTCACCTGGTAAAGGTGATTGTGTTGGTTGGCATCCATGGCACTCCAGACATTACCTCATGGGTTACAGCCCACCTGATAGGCTAATGATGCACATGACCCAGATCAGATTTCCAGTATATCCAGGTCCCAGGAACCCCTGTTCTCCAGTTTGAATTTTCCATAGCTGAAAGGAATGATGTTAGTACCAGAAACAATACACACAATATAGACTAGGAAAGATGAGGTCTGCTATGACATGATGACAATAACGAGGCCGGAGGCCTGAGTTTATTCCCTATTATGTACACACTATCTCGAACCGTGGTTCAACTAATTTCTTTGCATTGGAATTGAATTCTGACGGACTGGTGTAAGGGACCTCCTGATCTTACTTGGTTGGATGCTCCTATCATCCTCGAGGCGGCCTTGAGGAACATGGATGCCAACCAACACAATCACCTTTACCAGGTGAGTAAACACCCATTGTGATTGGTTGGCATCCCATGGCACTCCAGACATTACCTCATGGGAGATAAGAAGCAGTTTATACCTCAGGGTGGGATTCAGATGGATCGGAGGGTCCCGGAGATGGAGCCGCTGCCAGGACATGGGATGCGAAGGCTGGTCTGAAGTCCTGGAGTTGTTCCAGTCTGTAGTGCCTGGCGAAGGTATGTAGGGAGCTCCAGGTAGCCGCCCTGCAGATGTCGTCTGATGACACCGATGCTCTCTCCGCCCAGGAGGTGGATACCGCTCTGGTTGAATGAGCTCTAATTCCCTGGGGTGGTGTCAGTCGCTTCGCCGTGTAAGCGTGGTGGACGACTCTTCTGATCCACCCTGCGATGGTGGTTTTGGACGCTACGAGTCCCTGTCTTTGGCCTTTCGCGACGATGAAGAGTCTCTCCATCTTACGAATGGCCTGGGTCCTGGCCAGGTAGATAGAGAGGGTTGCGCCCACGTCTAGTGGGTCAGGAGCGTCGCATTCGGCAGGAGTGTTTGCGCACGGCAGGGTGGGTAGATCTATGGGTTGTTCTCTGTGGAACCTCGTCGGGACCTTCGCTGGAAAGCCGGTACCGTCTGAGCCTATTTCCTTCGGGGTTGAAGATGGTGTAGGGTGGAGCGCAAGACAGGGCGCCAAGCTCCCCTATCCGTCTGGCTGAACAGATGGCTACCAGGAAGGCAGTTTTCAGTCCTGCCCAGAACAGGTCTGAATCGGCTAGTGGTTCATACGGTGTCGTTCTTAGGGAGTCCAAGACTAGGGGTAGGTCCCATGGTGCAACGTTAGGCCTGGTTCTAGGTCGCATGAGGTCTACCGCCCTCAAGAAGTGGATGGCGTCTGGATGGGTCCCGGGTGGGTGCCCTTCGACTAGGCCTCTGGCCGCTCCGATGGCCGCCAGTTGTACCCTTAGGGAAGAAGGTGCCAGTCCTTGTCCACTCCCTGCTGAAGGAACAGCAAGATAGTGGGGAGGTTGGCCTGTTCCGCACAGAGCCTCGCGGTGGCACCACTGTGTGAAGATGGCCCATTGTCTCTGTATGTGGATGTAGTGGATGCTCACGAGATCGAGAAGCGTGCTCATGACCGTCTCGTGATAGCCGGTGGCGGTTAGTCGTTCCCTCTCAGGAGCCAGGCCGTGAGCTTTAGGGTTCGAGGGGATGGGTGCAATACCGGTCCCTGTGTCAGCATGTCCGGGCGGGATGGAATCCGGAGGCTGGCTCGGGACATTTCTGTGATTGCCGCGAACCAGGCTCTGCAGGGCCAGTACGGAGCCACTAGGATGATGGAGGTCCAGGATTTTCGGATTTTCTCCAAAACCTGTGGGATGAGGGGAATCAGGGGAACACATATGCGTAGTCCTGAGCCCATGTCTGGGAGAGGGCATCCGTGCCTTGGGAGTGCACGTCCCTGAACCGGGAGAAATAGTGGTCCACCTGGGCGTTGTCTCTTGATGCCATTAGGTCTATGGACACTGGCCCCCATGCCTCCTGGATCACCTGGAACAGATCCGGGTGCAGGCGCCATTCTCCGGGGTGGATCTGCTGTCGGCTGAGCCAATCCGCCCTTACGTTCAGTTTTCCCACCAGGTGTACTGCCCCCAGGCGTGATAGGTGCGTTTGTGCCCAGTTCATCACCTTTGCGGTTTCTCGTGACATGGCCCTGCTTCTGGTACCTCCCTGCTTTGCGATGTAAGCCACTGTCACGCGGTTGTCGGACCTGATCAGGACCGACTTTCCTTGGATGGTGTGTCTGAATGCCCTCAGGGCGGAATACCGCTCATTTCCAGGACATTGATTGAGAGTTGTGACTCCGCCGGGACCAGGGGCCCTGTGTTGATTCGTCCCCAGACAGGCTCCTCAGCCGGATAGACTGGCGTCCGCTCGATGGGGATCGGGTGCGGTGCCTCCAGGGGAACCCCTTGTCAGATTTCCCAGGTGACCCACCAGTCCAGGGATGATCTTACTTCATGGGTAACTGGACCGCGAGCGCAGGTTCCACTCGTGGGTGCTCCGCGATCAGAATGTAGTTCTGGAGGGCGCATGTGCCACCTGGCCCAGGGATGAGGTCGATGCAGGAGGCCATGCATCCCAAGAGTCTCGCCACCTTCTCCACCGTGGTGTGAGGGTGCCACCTTAACTGTCTGGCCAGGCTGCGGAGGCTGCGGATCCGAGCCGGAGCCGGCCTCGCCCACCCTCTGCTGAGTTGATGATGGCCCGAGGTGTTCGATCTGTTGGGTCGGGTGGAGATGGCTCTTCTCTGTTTACCACCCAGCCGTGGTCTTCGAAAGTGCTCGCACCGCGAAGCTTGGTGTGAGTACGTGCCCACCTCGGATCGAAGCACATGGAGGAGCTAGTCGCCTAGGGTATCGGGCACTATGTCTAGGGGCCCTGTTCCCTGAGTCTGGCTACCAGGGTGATGGATACCTTGGTGAAGACTCTGGGGGCCGAGGACAGGCCGAATGGGAGCGCCCGGTATTGAAAGTGGTGTCCCAGGATGTGAAAACAGAGGAACCTTCTGTGACTCTTGACGATGGGGATGTGTAGGTAGGCGTCCTTGAGATCGATGGATGTCAGGAAGTTGCCTACCCTGATGCCCTGAAGGGTGGATTGGACTGTCTCCATTTTGAACCGGCGTGGGATCACGTATCGGTTCAGGCGTTTGAGGTCCAGGATGGGCCTTAGCTCCCCCGACTTCTTGGGAACCAGGAAGAAGATGGAGTACATGCCCTCCCTGCTCCTGGACCGCACGGGTTGAATGGCCCTGTTCTGGATGAGATCTGCCAGAATACCCTGTACCTGGTGAGGTGACGCCCTTCGTCTGGAGACCGGGGACGAGACGAAGCAAGGGGGAACCGAGGGATGATGCAATTCTATGGCGTACCCCTTCGTGACCACGTCCTGGACCCACCTGTCCGACGTGGTGGATGCCCAGCGGTGAGTGAATAGGGCTAGCCGTTGTCCGACGGGGGGGTACGAGCCTAGGTGGGGAGGGCTCGGTGAGACGGAGTCACTGTTTTCCTCTGAATCCTCTTCCTCGACCTCCTCGGACTTTTGTCCCTGGCCTAGGGGGAGATTTGTAGCTGCTGTAGGCGGCGTGGCGTGAGTAGGATGGTGATGCTCTACCCCGAAAGGATTGGTTCTGGGGAAAGGAGTCCTTACGAGTTTGAGTCCTGACCCCCGGACGAAACCTCCGTCTAGCGGAAGGTAGGTGTGAGGGTCTTGACCGGTTTCTTAGGAGGTCCCTACCCTCTTCTTTCTGCTTTAAGTAATTCTGAAGACCCTCCCTGAATACATGAGTCCCCTTAAGGGGTAAGTTCTGCAGAAGAGTCTTGGATTCTGAGTCAGCGTCCCAGAGCTTGAGCCATAGAGCTCTGCGGGCCCGATTTATGATTGCGGACGCCCTGGCCTGGAGGCGTAGGGAGTCCACTGCCATGTCTGCCAGGTATTTGGCTGCATCGAGGGTGCAGTCTAAAAGTTCAGCCTCCTGGACTTTGACTCGCCTGTTCCTGAAGTTCTTCCAGCCAGCGATCTCGCGCGAGAGGTATAGATCGCCATCATCGCTTTGGCCATGGTGCCCTCAATTTCAAAGGTCTTCTTTAACATGTCCTCGATTCTTTTGTCTGTGGGGTCCTTGAAGGCTATGGTGCCGCATGGTAGCACCGCCTTCTTACCAAGGCCGCCACCTGTGGATCGATGGAGGGCGCCTTGCACCAGGCGTCTGATTTGTCACCTTGAACCGGATACATCTTGTGTAAGTTCCTTTGGTTTGGCATCCTGCCCGGGTCTGTGGATTGCCATTCCGTGTGGATCAGTTCCTCGATGGCCGGGCAGACCGGGAAGGTCTCCAGGGTGGTGGACCTTAGCTGGATCATTGGGTCCAGCTTTGATTCCGTCTTCTCCCCTTCCCGTTCTTCTGTGGACAGGCCCATGGTGGCCTTGATGACCTTCATAAGGCCGGGGATTGTGTCGAAGGCACACAGTTTTGATGTCAGCGATGGGGCCGTCTGCTGGTCGATGTCCTCCATGTCGGACTCCACGCCATGCTCCTCCTCCTCGCCTCGTCGAGTTCCTCCTCTTTGTCCCTATCTTCCGGATTGCCATCAATTGGAATGCTGGGGAGAGGGTCCTCTGTGCCTGGTGGATTCTCTGGGAGGTCTCTCTGGTGGATGAGCTCTGCGTCGGGCAGCCGAGGTCTGTTTTGGGTAAGCGCCTCCAGCTTCTCCATGATCTTCAGCATGAAGTTCTGCTGACTCTCCATCATGGCGACAGCCGCTTGTTGGTTCTTTATCAGCAGAGAGCCCGGATCTACCCAGGTAGAAGTGCTGGGGCCTGGGAGGGAAGGTGGCGTGGTTCTCTCTATCGAAGATAGTTCGTCGTCCAATAGGCAGGCCACGCAGAGAGGGCCTGGGGTTTGAGGGAGGAGGGAGGCGTTGCACGCGTACATTTCTTCGCTTTGACCATCTGAAAGATAAAGAGAAGGTCTGAGCGAGGAACGAGACTCCGGAAAACTGTCCACCTCCCTTTTCTGATATCCTTACCTGACTATCCCCTCTCAGGTGATTGCTACCCCGGGCCGGCCTGGGTCCGCTGTGGGAGGGGACCGTGGCTACCGAGGGAGGGGATAGCTCTGCTAGGGCCTGCAAGGGTCGCTATGGGAGGTACCCTAGCATGGACTCTGCGGTGTCCGCCTGGGGTCGCTATGGGAGGGACCCGAGTGGACTGAAGTTTTTTTTTTTTTAAGAGACTCCTTTAAGGTCAAGTGATTGCCTGTTGTACACCATGCAACTGGAAGAGGTGGGAATCAAGCCCATGTTTGTTAGCTGATGTCACCCCTCTTGCCTCTCTTCCAGATCTGCAGGACTAAGGTGTTAATCCGCATGGCTATGCTGCCTGCTTGGGAGTTGGAGGGCCAGCTATGTCCTCTGCCCTCTCTGCCCCTTTTTATTTTTTATTTTATTTTTTATTCTATTTGTTTCCCAGGATGTCGCCCCTGCAATCTGGTCCCTAGAGGAGGCCAAAAGACGTCCCCGGTGAGAGGCCCCCTTAAGAGGGTTCCCCTGATGAGCGGGGGCGTGTGAGCCTAGGGGCTGATTGGGCGACGGCGATGCCAGCCCAGCGCCGAGCTCCCGAGGAGACACCTAGAGGCCCGGCTCTCGGACAGGCCATGAGGCCTGCAGTCGCCGGCCAGATGGCCGGGGGGAAGGGAGGCAGCCACCCGCCCCCACCCGAGCCGGAGCAGCGCCACCGGACCGGAAGGCCCAGGAGGGCCGAGCAGAAGCAGGAACGGCCGCACGGGCCATGGATCCGGCGAGTTGTGAGGGAGGACAGCCCAGGGCGAGGCAAACACACCCTGGGGGGGGAGCCGCGGAGTCGCGGGGAAAAGAGGCGACTCAAGGAGGCGGCAGGCCAAGGCCTGGGAGGGAGGGAGCGAGGCCCTGAGGCCTAGAGAAGGAGGACCTTCGTGAGGAGGGCGCAGTGCAGACATGGTCGCGGGGAGCAGAGGCTGACTTCATGAGTTTCTCCTCAAGCGGCGAGTGCCTGATAGGGGAAGGCCTGCGAGGCCGCTGTGGGTCAATGGACCCAGTCGCACACCTGCCAGGAGGCAGCGGAGGCCCTGAGGCCTAGAGAAGGAGGGACCTTCGTGGAGGGCCGCAGTGCAGACCGCGGAGTCGTGGGGGAGTAGAGGCGACTGCCGGGCTTCTCTCTCGTGGTGGAGTGCCTGATAGAAAGGCCCGCGAGGCCCGCGGGTCAACGGACCCAGCTGCACGCTGCCAGGAGGTAGCGGAGGCCCTGAGGCCTAGAGAAGGAGGGCCCTTCGTGTGGAGGGTCAGAGTAGACCGCTGAGTCGCTGGGAGCAGAGGCGACTAGCGGGTTGCCTCAGGCGAGTGCCTGATAGGGAAGGCCCAGAGGCCTGTGGGTCAACGGACCCAGTCCGCACGCTGCCAGGAGGCTCTGAAGGCAGGGCTGCGCCCAGAAAGCGAGGGACTGCTCAGCAAAACCATATGAACATTGGAAGAGCCAACATAAGGACTAAACATTATAACGAGAAAACTCCTGGGATAGCAGGAAATATACTACAGACTAATGTGCTGTGCTTGGTTATTCTGCCTCTTAGACCATAACAAACAACTACAGTGGCTTAAAAGCTGTTATTCTTGAGGAGCCTAGCTGTTCCTTTCTTAGATATAGCTGAGAAACATCAATTTTACAATGCATTAAATTCCAAGAACCTACAGAAGTTGTTAAGAAAAGCACATTTCCTACCTTAGAGTTTTAAAGAGCAGACAGGGGTCCTCTGGATGCTTCTTGCCTAATCAGATGCACAAATTACAACTGGAGAGCAGGGGTTCCTGGGACCTGGATATACTGGAAATCTGATCTGGGTCATGTGCATCATTAGCCTATCAGGTGGGCTGTAACCCATGAGGTAATGTCTGGAGTGCCATGGGATGCCAACCAATCACAATGACACTTGTCTCTGCCTATTTTTAGCCATGTCCCGGTGGGAGGGAGATATGGATGCAAACTGACATATTGAATCAGGCTAAGCTGTTGGTGGTATTTTTAGTGACTGGGGGAAATTTGATCAGGATACCAGGGACATTCTTTCTGAGTAGTGCCATGGGGTCTCTGTTGTCCAGCTCAACAATCACCAGATGAGGCAGATGGGACCTCAGTTTAATGTCTCATCTGAAAGACAGTACCTCAGGAGTGCAGCATCTTCCTCATGCTGCACTACAGTGTCAGTATTGAGATTTACCCCACATTTCAAGGGCAAAAACCCACAACCTTCCAATCTTCTGGACTCAGAGGCTAGTGTGCAACCTGTTGAGCTACTGTTACTGCAAGTGACACTTGTTAAGTATTTAATGACCTGCTCCTCGTGAGAGGTGGGGGAGGAGCAATTGATTGTTGTTCTCCACAATCTCTCATCAGCATTTCATGCCATGTTGCATGAGATTTTGATGGATCATCTTGTGGAATATGACTTACCAGAACAGCCTTGAAATGGTTTGAGTCCTTCCTGGCCAGCAGATCGCAGTGGGTTGTGATGGGATCTTTCACATTGCATCCAGTAGCAATCAGCTGTGGGTTTCCCCAAGGTTTGATTCTGGCCCCCATGCCATTCACAGTATATATGTTGCCTTTAGGGTGTGTCACAAGACTGTACAGGGTAACTTTTCGGTGTTATGCAGATGATACTCACCTTTAACTGTTTTGTGCACCAGTTGAGCTCTCTCTGTGCTGGCCTACAAAAATTCTCAGACTGAATGACTTTATGATGTTCGAGTCTTAATCTTGGGAAGGCGGAGTTGTTGCTAGTGTAACCAGACCTGCTTGGGTTGGCTGGGCTAGGTGGTGTATCTTTTCTCTCATGTACAAATGGAACCACTCCGGAGTCTGTGGAGAGTGTAATGAATCTAGGGGTCACTATGACCTCTTAGCTGATGTAGGAACATCAGATAGCAGCAATAGCAGCAATAGTTCACAGTGGGGTCTTCCAGCTGCAAAATATTTCCTGTCTAAAACTCTGTCTGGTACATGAGGATCTGATAACCCTGGTACTGTACATGCCTTTGTTACCTCAAGACTCAATAATCTCTGCTCTCATCTATGTGTTTTATTGATGTTTTAAAATTTTAATTGCTTAAATTTTAATGTATGTAAAGCACTTCAGACCTTAGGGATGAAGAACTATATGAAATAAAATGTGTTTGCTTGCTGACTATTGACACTATATCTAGGGCTGTCTGGAACACTGGTAAGCCACCTACAGCTGTTGCATAATGCTGTGGCCAGGTTGGTTGCAGGGACAGCATACTTTGAGCATATTTTACCCTTGCTGCACCATCTACACTGGCTGCCTAGTAGGTATCTCATCACTTTTAAGATTGCATTAACTTACAAGATCCTGCACGAGCTGTGCACAGGCTACCTAAAAGAGCTCTTGGTCTGCTATGATCTTGGTCATCTGCTTTGCTCCACTGAAGAGTTTCATTGACCATTCCAAGGTCACATCTTTTGCAATCTAGAAATCAAACATTCTCTGTGACAGTCCCTGTTTAGGTGTGCTGCAAATTTGCAATTTGTGCATGAATTTTGGCAAATCTCCACACAACGCACTATGTGGAGTACTTGTGTAGTGTGCACTATGCAAATTCGCCACAACTATGTGAATTTTACTACACAAATTGACATAGTTGCACTTTGTGGTGAATTTGTGATACAAATTGCACGTATCACCCCTCGTTGTTGATACCCCGACGGCGAAACACAGAAAAAGACCATTACGGCAACATTCGCAGTAATGGTCCTTTTTCTGTGTTTTGCCTTCCCCCAGTGTTCCTCCCTTGACCAGCTCCGACCTGGAGTTGGAATCCTAGAGTCCAGGGGGTGTGGGGGTGCAGCCCCCCATCAGAGGAAAAAAACCCATGCAAGAGGCAGCACAATACCTGTGTCGGTATTGTGCCGTTGCTGTGGGGGAGGTCAGCATTCCCTCCAATAAGATAACTTGGTGCTTCCCAAATTGCAGCACAAATTTGCCACAAATGGTGAATTGCATCTATTCACATACTTAAAATTTGCACAGATGTGGTGAATTGTATAGCATAAACTGATGCAATTCAGTTTATGCTGCACAAATTGCAGAGTTTTTTTAAATTCGCAAGGATCTATCCCTATTATTTTGTATTCATTACCATTGTATCTTTAGAGTCAAAGAAGATTCTGAATGTTTCTTGTGTATACAAGTGTTTCATACTGAATTAAATTTATAGGTTGGGTTCTTAGAGTAGCTAACAGTGTTAATTGATTATTTATTTTACAAGGGGTATTGTATTATAAAACATTTATGCATTTTCTGGGTTTATGAGTGTTGCAAAGGACCCCAGGCCTTAGAGGTGGGGCACTGCATAAATAAAATTGCCTATACTGTTAATGAATGGTAACAGTAGTAACCTATAGTGGTGAGAGGTAGATAACGCTGAGTTCTCAGTCCTGTCTTTGGCTTTTACAGTAAATTTGGGATTCTACCACAGTAACTCTACTCATAAATATGATAGTGATTAAGCCCTTCCCTTTTAACTCTCTCAAGATGAGAAAAATCAGACAATGCAAACTTGATATGAGCTGTTTATCTTGTAGACGCTGTCATTTAAAGACCTCATAGAACTCAATGTCTAATTGTCTGCATTCCTCTTCCTATCAAACTCTACTGCTGATTTATTTGGATTACTGTTTTAGGATCAAATGTACATATTTCATAAAAAGCTTGAATTCCCCAGACTTCCCATCCCTGTGTCATGATTAGTGTTTCCTGAAAATATCATGCTGTTTGGTTTTGTGGTTTTCTTTAAATCAGCATCTGTTAATGAGCTCTGCAGAAACTGAAACAGTGAAGAAACAGTGAAGATGTTTCTATCCCTGTCAGTGAGCAATAACATCAGATTCATACTTGTCCAGCCTGCTGCTTCAGCAATGAAACCCCTGGTTAACTGAATAAGCTGTTGCAGTTCCTAGTTAGAGCAGTCTGTAGAGCTAATTGTTTTCACTCAAAGTTTGTACTATTCTATCTGGTCTGTATTTAGAGAGATTAGCTTAAAATAATTCTGTTCTCATAAACAGTTGATCATTTTTGGTTCAGTGCTGAACTGAAGTGGTATGAATGAATATCTGTGAGAAATTACCTTGTCTGTATCACAGATGTCAGTTCTCTGTCATCAAACTATGAATTCTATTCTAGCTATATAACACAGGGTTGTTTAATGGATATAAAATATATCTGCATTCCATTAATTCATAGAAGCAGTGTGTCTTTGATGAAGTCTCAATAAATATGTTCATGTGATAACAATGCTGTTTTCATGTCAGATTGACAAACCTGTGTCTGCCCTGCTCTGCTATTTCAGAAACGTACTGTATGAACTCATAAAATTCAGTTCTTTGTGGGGTTCTGTGTGAAAATACAGTGAACAGCGGGTTGGATAGAGCTCCCCCTGAATGTGTAATAAAATGACTCAATTTACCTATTAATTCCCTGCTAATACATAAAAAAAAATATATATTTGCAGAGACTTACCATAAGGAGATCCCAGATGGCAAAAAATACCAGAAACAGGTTCCTGGCATTGGAAGAGGAGGGAGACAGTGCCAAGAGCGGGTTCTCTGATACTGAGACATCGCTGGTGATGGAGAAGGCCCTAGGTGCTGATGATTCTAAAAAAATGAAAGTTTCTAAATAGAAGCAAAATAAAATGCAACTAGATACAGTCCTAAAAGTCATCCAAGAATTCAGGACTGTAATGAAGGACTCCCTCAAAGAACTTCAAGTGGACCTGGGCCACCCACAAGAGAAGGTCAAGGAGGTGGACTGGCAGATATCATCTAATTCGGACCACTTGGATCAGCTGGAGCTGGTGGTAGCCCAGGTGTCCCAAACACAATTACATATTTCTCTCCAACAAGAGGATGCCAAAAACTGTGGGCAGAGAAAGAATATCCGCATATGTGTCGTCCCTGAAAACGAAGAGGGGTTTGATATGCTGGCCTTCACAGATCACCTCTTCAGGTCTGTTTTTGATTTGGACCCTGAATTTGTGCTGGATATTGAAAGGGCACACACAGTGCTGTGCCCAAAGCCAGTGGCTCCAGATGCCCACCCTTGATCCATAGTGGTCCAGCTGTTGAATTTTGCCATGAAAGAGCAATTGCTACAAAAGGCATGGCAGCAGAAGATATTGCTATACGGCTCTAAAAGACATTTTATGGACAATGACTATGCTATGTATACCCAAAAGATGAGAAGGGAATATATCCCTTTATTCCCATTACTCAGCGCACATAATCTCAAATTCCAAACCCCCATCCAGAAAAACTTGTGGTACAATTCCCTAATGGTCAGCAAGTACAGTATATGATATGCTACTGCAGATGAGGCCAAGAAATATTTACAGGTCCAGGGAATCTAAAAAATGCCCTGTCTGCATTCAAACAAGCAGAGAGCAGCCTGTCCCTCAGGATCAAGATCAAGCCGCAAACTGGAAGGGGGTTCAACCACTGGATCTGCTCCTGGCAGACATTTTGCAGCAGCTCAGTAAATTCTGGAATTCTACCTTGATGGCCTGAAGGAGACTTTTCATTTGATTTGATCTTTGCCTTGTTTTGTTTAAGGTTTTCAAGGACTGATGACAGGACTCCAACAATAATCCACAGAGGATCGAGCTGAAAACCAGGTTGCTGGTGTGAGGTTGGAGGGCTTTTGGAGTTGGGGCCGTGATTGGACTGCTAAGCATCACGGCCTGGCAGGCCATCTCAGCTTTCTTTGAGAGTAGCGCACATGGTCTCTCTCTCTCAGTGGAGGGGCTACTTGGCTCAGGCCAGGAAAGCCCTAGGCTGTTGTGCCTCCAGGGCCTAGCAGTGACATGGACCTGTGCGGGGTCCTGCCTCCTCCCCTCATTCCCCTGCCCTTTGCCCTGTCCTCTTGTATCTGTCCGAGTTCCTTTTGGGTCCTCGCTCCATGCTAGGAGAGACATTCAAGATTAATAAAAATTATTTCTTCCCAGACCATCATTTAATTGCTTGCCTCTTCAGGAACTACACTGATATCTTTGGACAGGCCATTCATTGATCAGGAAAATCTCATCAGTTGGCGATGGTGTCGAAACATAAATCCCTATCTCCCCTTTGGGCATGACACCTTTGTGGAGCCGCTCTTGTTGTACATGATTTACAGCCTGACCAAGGGATCCCTCAATACAAGATCCCTGATGTGCATGTGCCCCACGTGTTCAGAATTCTGAGGGTTAGGACCATCTCCCTATATAAAAGTGTTATCACCCACATATTTGGCCTCCGCCTATGGTTTAACATTAGATTTTATCTGTTTGTACTGGTGCCCTGGGAAATTGGAGGGGGTCCAATGTGGTCCACAATGTAGATGTTCCCACCCTCTCTGACTGGTGTTCTTGGGGATAAGGGTACACCAGGTTGTGGGAGGAGGGACATTATAGTAAAAATGGCAGGACTGTGAGTGGTGCTGCTGCTTGAGGATCCCTATGGCCCACGGTCAATCGGGACAGTGTGGTCTTTCCCACTGTAGGGCTTGATGATGTTCTGTCTGTGATCCTGGGATTGGAGGCATGCTACGGGGGTGAAGTTATTCACCTTTGAGCCCCCCAACCTCTGTTTATGACCTTTCTGAGCCAAAATGAAGTGAACAATTGAGTTCTGCTTTGTTGTTAGAGGCAGTTCAGCAGTCGTGATGCTCACTAAGATGGCTCTTCATCAGGACCCTCATTGGAGTTCCCCCCAGATGGAGCCCCATGGAGCTAACTGGGGATGTTTCTTCATTTATCTTATAGGGGGTCCCCATCCTGGCCCCAGAAGATAAATATAATTCTATCAGGCTTCATAATATGAGCCCAAGGTTTGGAATGATTTATTAATTAAATTCGTTCCTGGTAGGGGCTGATAGTTATCAGACCAGAATCAAGCTGTTGTATAAAAATGGTGCTTGGACCTTTGCCCCCCCCCATCGGGGGTTTGATCATGGGAGTTCCCCTACAGGGGGAATCGATGAGCCATACATCTGGCCTCCCCAGAGGATATGCCAGGTACATATTTGAATGAATGACCTAGGCCCCTTACACTTTATCGAGAGGCTTGGAATGGACGGCTTGCATAAATTCAATATATAGATTTAAAATACATCTGAGCCTCATCCACAGGTCCTGGGAATAAGAGGCTACTTTGGGCTGGATCAACTGTGGGTATTTAAAATCCAGCCTACCCAACTGGTGATCTACTGGCAAGAGGGATGGGGAGGACTTTGAGTTGAGGCTGGGAGATGTTTAATGACTCCACCATTTCAGGAATTATTTTATGCTTAGTTGGCATTTTATGTTTTATGTTGGGACTTGTTGGTCCCTCGGGGTTTCTCCAATGTTCTGTTGGAGTATGATCCCTGCCCTGGCGGAGTTCCCTTACTTGGGACTTTCTGGAGGGGAAACTGGAAGTGGAAGAGTATTACCACATCCTTTTTGGAAGTCATATTGCATATAGTTAGTGTTTATAATGGGATACTGTTTTTGATCCCATTTCTTAATGGACCTAGCTAAGGATTCACTTTTGCCATGGAAATCCCAAGCTGTGAAATTATGGATCATAGTGATTTTGTTGACATTACTTTAACTTGGGGGGCATAGGCTTCTGCTTTTTGGAGTCTGTTGCAGGGAAGGGGGGAATGACATGGATTCACCTTTTCTTAAGGCCTTTAAGGCCACCATTGTTTGCTCCTGTTTAATTTTTTTGTATAGTAATAATTGTTTTTTCCAAAAAATTGAGGCACACACAACTGAGGTATGTATTAAAACAATGTCTATTATTGAGTGAGAAACAAGAGATGCTCCAAGAGATTGGAGGGGTCTTCTGTGGGGATGGCTCCTCTCCTGGTTCCGGCTTGCTGCTTCGGATCCCTTGGACGAGGACAAGGGATGTGTTCCTAGGACAATTCCCTTTGGATGGTCCTTCTGATGTTTAGGGGGGTGGAGTTTATACCTCTCTGTGGCAGCAGTGCACCCATCAGGCAAACAAATGATGATTATGAACCCTGTAAAGATATTTTCACAGAATATTAATGGTTTGAAAAACCCAATTAAGAGAACCAGATTCATGCAATATTTAAGGAACAATAGTGCCGATTTATATTTTATTCAGGAAACTCATATGTCTGACCAGGAGCATGCCAAATTAAGGTAGAGGAGTAGATACAAAGTTTATTCCTCTTCACATCACAGTGCTAAAACACGGGGGGGGGGGGGGTCCTTGTTCCCAGTGCAACACAATTGGAAATACAAACCTGTTATCAAAACTCTTAGGTGCGATATGTTTTTCTGCAAGACACTGTATATGCCCAACCGAGACCCTGGTAAATGTAAACCTTCCTCCCCTTACCACAGTGCTGGTGGTCTGTACTTTTCTTAGCAAAATCATGGAATTGCTACTGGGAAGGCTCATTATGAGAGGGGATTTTAATATGACCTTCTCCGTGAACCTTGATTCCTTCCACCCATCTTCTCAAGGAAACAATAATGCTATGCGATACTTATGTAGACATTTTGAACGGTTGGGTGTAGTGGATGAGTGGAAGAAAATGTTCCCAGAGCAGAGAGTCTACACATGCTATTCAGACTGCCATCATGCTTATTCCAGGCTGGATTACTTTTTTGTCACCTGTGAACATTTCACATCAGTCTGTGATATGACACTAGGTCCTCGCCTAATATCAGACCACCACCTGGTCATGCAGAAAATGGACTTAGATAGGCACTGGCATCGATCTTTTTGGAGATTTAAGATTTCCTTGTTATGGGACCCCCAGTTCTGTACAAGTCTCTAGGAACGTATTCCGCAAATTGTACAGGGGAATGTTTCTCCTCAAACCCATTCACCCATACTCTGGGATACAATAAAAGCGGTATTAAGAGAGAATATTATCGCTTATGCAGCTAGGAAAAAGAAACCAAGAAACCAAATATCAAACCATGAAACACGAACTCCATAATTATCAACTTCTATACAAGGAGGGGGACAGGGATCTGAGACTTAAAATTAGGGAAACTCAAACAGAAATCCAGAAAATAATGGATGGAAAGGTAAATCAGGCCTCATTTCATCTAAAACAAGCTTTGTACAAAGAAGAAGTGAGAGGTACTCGGCTGCTGGCAAGGAAAATTCAGATGTATAAAAAAACCGGCCACTATGCTTAAATTCAAAAACCCAGTAACAAAACAACTACAGCATCACGAGAAAGATATCCATACTACTTTTTAAACATATTACCAAGGATTATGATGCAATGATGCATGGGCAAGGATGCAATGGGCTCCCTTACCCGGGCAAAAGATAGACAGCATTACTTAGCCCAAATTACTTTGCCCATTCTTACAGAGACCCAACTGGCCAGCTTGAAGTCTCCAATCGGGATCGAGGAGGTTAAACAACAATTTTGCAGGGCAAGAACAACAAAATGACCGGGCCCAGATGGGAATCCTGTAGAATGGCACATGAAATACTCTGATTTACTTTTCCCCACTATGTTAGGGGCCTTCGAAGACATGGCAGAGGGAAACCAGCCACTGCCCTCTTGGGTAATGCGATCATGCCCCCTCTGCCTATGCCACGTAAGGATGCTATAGATCCTGCCTCCTATAGACCTATATCCATTTTGAACATGGACTATTATATATAATATATATATATATATATCAGGGTTAATGGGGATTTATCCCAAACAGTTAATCTTTTACGGGGCACTTTTGCCCACTTTCTCTGCTCCTGTTTGCCCTATACATGGAACCCTTGGCTGCATCCTTAAGGCAAAATCCATTGATTGAGAGGTAATAATGGGCCAACAGGATTACCTCACTCCAATGTCCATGGAAACCTCAGTCCTGGCAGTGTGGGATATATTACCACAGTTTGAAGAGATGGTGGATTTTTTTTTCCATACAGATTTTTTCCCTCCTGGGAGCCTAGCAGGCAGCTGTGGTCCCTCCTATGGAGGGAACTCAGTCTCTGGTCCCACCTTTCCACCATCTGACTGACCCGGTGATCCCCCACAGGTTGCCCCCCCATAACAGGGCCAAGGCGAAGAGCGATGGCTTAATTCCCACCCCAGAGACCAACATCCAGATTTTGGGCGTTGGGACAGGGGACTGGTAGGGCCATCAAGGAGTCTGCCAGCTCCATTTTCTTCCTTGTTTTTTCTCCTTCCCACCTCCCCATTGACATTGTACACCGACAATGTGTCTCCTGACCCATATCCCCCTTGAACCATCGCTAGAGGGTGATCAATGAGGGGGACAGCAATCCCTCCCTCCCCAAGAATGGCGAGCAGTCCTCCAGACACTCGATCCTCTCTCACCCCTGCTAACCCCCAGTGGCCTGGGCTCATTCCCGAACCTGGGTCGCCAGCGTGGCATGAGATGTAGCATCCAGCACCTCAACCTCCAGTGCCACTGAGCTGGCCAAGAGATGGCAAATTTTAAATTGAATATTTCCAAAACTGTACTACTAGTGCTTAATTTTAGAACATCAGCGGCTCTCAAACAGAAGTATCCCTTGAGATGGTCTTGAACACTTATCAAATATTTTGGCATTTACCTCCCCAAAGATGTGAATAATGTACTCCTTGTTAATTCTGAACCCATTACTAACGCAATATGGGAAGATTTGGCACTGTGGGGTAGGCTCTCTCTTTCTTTTCACCACAGGGTAGAAGTCATAAGAATAAGTATTCTCTCTCGGTTACTTTATCTCTTCCAGAATGTCCCGATGTTTCTGATGAAGCCCTATCTGACCGCATGGTCAAGGATGGTCTCTAATTTTATCTGTCGAGATCAATACCCTCGAATTTGCTTGTTTTTGCTCTAGCTCTCATTGGTGGGAGGAGAGGTCAACTTGCCTAATCTAGAAATGTATGATAGGGCTGCTATGCTCTGAATTGTATTTTTATGGCTGATCCCATCGTATGACTCTTTATGGAAGACCCTTGATTTTACCTTGAATGACTTGCATGATACAGACCCTGTCCTCTTTGCCCCTCAGGAGAGAGAGCCACTGTTGATAAACTGCTCTAAATTAACAAAGAACATCCTGAAAGTGTGGTACTATATGAAACATCACAAAAAATTTGAGCGTATCTTTTACTATTTTAAATTATTATCAGTTGAGGTTGATTTTCTACTGGCCCAAATGGACCTCTCCTTTGCTCGATGGAGACACCTGGACCTGTGATTCCACTTCCAATTTCTAGATAATAATGAGGTGATTCCTTTTGAATTGCTTCAACAAACATGACTTAACAGGCAGGGAGCACTAACGATACTTGCAGGTTAGGACATATTTGTATCACAAGCAGAAACGTTTCACTAAAAGTCCGGACCCTAAGCCATTATTACTGCAGATTTTAAAGGAAGTATTGGAAGACAAACCTTAGGGGCACTTAATTGGGCATATTTATGACATTCTTCGAGATACTCTGGGGGACTGTACACAAGCTATTCTTAATAAGTGGAATACAGAGCTGGACCTGGCTGTTTCATATGAGACTTGGATGAAGTTTGCTCTCCCCTTGGTTAAACTTTCTTTATTCAATATGTGGAGGGAGTTTGAATGGAGGTGCCGTTACTGCTTTTTTTTTGTACTCTGGCAGTTCTGGCTAAGTTCTTGCCTTCTTCATAGCCATATATTTTGGTTATGTCCGCAGCTCATGGAGTTCTGTCAATCTCTCCAAGCGGAATTAGAAGAATTCCTAGGGGAGTATATAGAGTTAGCGGCCAATCTGGTCCTCCTTTCAGTTGTCCTACATCATTATCCACCATGGCATAATTCCTTATTATAACTATATCTACTAGTGGCTAAGAAGGCCATCCCTGGAGATGGATGTCTCCTAATCTTCCAACTTTCTCGAAATGGAGACAGATTGTTCTAGGTATTTATAATATGGAATGCCTCACGACTTCTATACAAGATAAATTGCACCTTTTCAATCAAAAAGGGCAAATATGGGTCTGGTATATGGCCCAGGTATATCCGGACTTTGTCCCTTGAGGATGGATGAGGGAGAAGGGGAATCTGGGTGCATGCTGCCATAAGGAGGGATGCGGTGGGATGTTGGTCAGAAATGTTCTGCTGAACCTAGGTTCTCTTGCCTACTATTTTCTAATTTTTAGATTAATTATGTGGGAGTTTCTTTTAGTTAAAACCTGGTAGGTGAAGAATTACCATTCAAACAACATGAAGTCTTGCTGTATTCTGACATATGCGGTGATCCCCAACCTTTAAACTGCCCCGGAGAACAAAGAGTTAACTTTCTATGCAGAGCATAGAATGCTGAGCTCGAGCTTGGTTGGAGTCTCTGTCAGGAGTGTTTCAAACTCAAACTGTCAGATTCTTTACTCTGCCTCACTGAATGGTTGCCCCGGAGAGTTCTTCTTCAGCTCGGTTCAAATGTCGGTTAAAGTTTCGGTTTTCGTCGTTTTTTAAACAGAAAAGTTATCTGCATAGTCAGTTCAGTCTCTGTCTGTGGTGCTGTGAGTACTAGATAGGAATTGTTCTGTTTTTCTGTGTGGAACTTGTAAAAGTGTGGATCGGTTCAGCTGAACCGGCCATTTGATAGTGAAATATTGTCTTTTGTGTCTTTACTTAGTGTGTGGTTACCGGTCCTTATCGGTTCTAAAAAAAATGTGTTTTAGTATGTTTTTTTCAAATATCCGTGACACGATTAGGAACCGATAAGGGAGTCTTGCCTGGCAGTTGCCATAAAAAGGGTAAGTTGGTTAGGTTCGCCATGTCTGAGAAACCCAAGAAAAAAAACGGGCCCACTGGGTTTCAACACTGCAGTGAGTGTGGGGAGGTCTTTGCTAAGGCTGATCACCACACCAACTGTGTTTATTGTCTGGGGTTTGACCACCTTGATTCAGACTGCCAAATATGTAAAAATATTCCCAAATCTACCCTTGAGAAGAGATTAGGTAGACTGAGGAAAAAGGAGACCAAGAAGTTCGCTGACCCAGATGGCCAGCCCGGTTCGGTTCCGACCGAACCAGAAGGAGTGGCCTCTGACCAGGGCAATACTTCTTCAGGCAAAAGGAGAGCCGATTCTGAGGGGTCAGTTCCGACAAAAAGAAAATGCAAAGAAAAATCGTCTGGTTTGGATCCAGAGGTTCATGTTCTGACCGCCGAAGAGATAGCCAGAGTGATTCAGATTGTGAAATCGCTCCGCATGGTTCCTACTGATCTGGCACCTTCTGGCAGGCATTCTGTTTGGTTGGTTCCCCTGGTTCAAGATTATACCCTTGAAGATTTTTATGAACTGGAGTTTGAAGAGGAAGGGGAATTTGAGGATGATGATGGTGAAAGTGAGGGTCTGGATGTGCCTGTGGAACTGGACATCTCCCCAGACAGACCTTCAGGTGTTTCCCCTCCTAGGCTTTCTGAGTCCCCCTTCTCACTTTATGTTCTGCAGAAAGGTGGCTGAAACTCTTCAGCTTCCTATAGAGGAGGTTGTGGAGGATCAAGAGGAGCCTGATTATGTAGAAATGATGGACATCCCAGAGTCAAAGAGACTGCCTATTCCCCTCCACAAATCCTTTGGGAAACAGACACAAAAAATCCTAAAGTCTCCTAACACTGTACCTCCTGTGGATAGAAGAATGGACAAGAGGTATACACTTTCAGGCTCAGACACGGAGTTCTTATATCAGCAATGCAGCCATGTTGGAGTAGTGCAGGATGCTGCCTGTGACAAGGCAAATATTTCTTTGGCTTCACACCCCCCAGACAAGGACTCCAGGAAGATTGTTGCCATGGCAAAGAAACAGTACATGGCATCTTCCTTGGGACTCAGGCAAGTGAATTATATGGCCTATACAGCCAGGTACCAGAAGTCCAGGTGGGACACTGTACTGGCACTGGCTAAACAGGCCTCCCCCCAGCTAGCCAAGGAGCTGGAGGTGGTGGCTGTAGATGGGATTGAGGCATCTAAAGTTCAGTTTCATGCTGCTGAGGACTTCAATGATGTGTCATCAAGAGTCATGGCTACATCTGTTTTTATTTTTTTATTTATTTATCAAGTCTAGGATTACAAATACCTTTGAGCCATGGCTCTTTTACAAAGGTTCCACATCAGAGAAATACAAATTATGGGGAACATCATGTGGCTCTTCGGAGAATGGCCTGGCTCAGATGTACTAGCCTCTCGCAGGATACCCAGGCTAAGGCCATGGATTTTCCTGTAGTGGGTAATTTTCTGTTTGGGGAGCAGACAGAGAAATACATGAAGAAAATGGATGACTACAGGACCACTTATAGGAGTGCTCAGGCCAAAGAAAGGCAAGCAACTCCTCAAAAGCAGCAGTTTAGGGGCAGGGGCAGGCCTTTTCATAGGCCTTTTTACAAAGCACAGGCCTCTTCTCCCTTTTCTCAGAGGGGGTTCTTCAGAGGGAGAGGCAGAAGAGGGATGAGCAGGGCTGCATCCACTCCTCAGCCTAAGGCACCTGCCAAGCAGACACCCTGATGGGTCTGCCCGGGTCGACTCTCCTATTCCAGTAGGAGGCGGGCTGGCTTACTTTGTCCAGGACTGGATGTCTATTACCTCAGACAAATGGGTCCTGGAAGTAGTAAGCCAGGGACTGGTTCTCAACTTCAAAAAATTTCCAAAGATGAGAACCAGATCCTTCCCACCTGCAGGTCTCTCAAAAACCCTTGCCCTAGAGGGAGAGGTTTCATCTCTTCTGGCCTTAAGTGCCACAGAGAGAGTTCCT
Organism: Neoceratodus forsteri; assembly: GCA_016271365.2. Classification (NCBI taxonomy): domain Eukaryota; kingdom Metazoa; phylum Chordata; order Ceratodontiformes; family Ceratodontidae; genus Neoceratodus; species Neoceratodus forsteri. The sequence goes on along the minus strand of CM028130.1, from coordinate 834,470,511 downwards.
ACCCTACTCTGGGGCAAAGATCTGTACTCCAGGTACTTCCTTACCCCAAAAAGACAAGGGAGTAGTGACTCATCCTAGATCTAAGATATCTGAAAAAGCATCTTTTAAAACCAAAGTTCAAGATGGTAACTCTGGGAATAATTCTTCCCTCTCTAAGGCCAGGAGATTGGCTAGCCTCCCTGGACCTCCAAGATGCCTATTTTCAGATTCCCATCAGGTGCTCCCACAGAAAGTACCTCAGATTCAAATTGCCCTCAGGCCACTATCAGTTCAAAGCAATGCCCTTCGGCCTAACATCAGCACCAAGGGTTTTCACAAAGTGCCTAGCAGTAGTGGTTGCTTTTCTAAGAAGAAAAAAGATTTCCATTTTTCCATACCTGGATGACTGGCTCATAGTGGAGCAGTCCCAAGACCAAGTCAGGTCAGACCTGCAGATAACTCAGCAGGTGCTCACGTCTCTGGGATTTCTTCTCAACCTTCCCAAGTCAGTTCTTGAGCCAGTACAGCTTCTCACCTTTATAGGAGCAGAGCTGGATACTGTCAAAGCAGGAGCCTTTCTTCCCCTGGAAAGGGCAAGAGTTCTTACAGAACTGGCTTCTTCCTTCAGCCTTCAGGTGTCTCGACCATCAAGGTTTTTTCTCCAACCCTTGGGCCACATGGCAGCCTCTACAACAGTGGTCCTATGGGCAAGATTCCAGATGAGGGACATTCAGTTCTATCTGAGGACTTTTTGGTCCCAGAGGAAGGATTCCCTCACCAAACTGATTCCAGTGACTCAGACCCTGATCCAAGCCCTTCAATGGTGGCAGGATCAGGACAACTTAAGACAAGGGATCCCATTCTCCACTCAGTCTCATTCAGTGGTCCTTACCACGGATGATTCCCTTCTGGGACGGGGAGCCCATCTGGGGGCCCTCACTTCTCAAGGAGTGTGGTCCCCTGAGGAATCTCTGCTCCACATCAATCTTCTGGAGCTCAGGGCAGTTTTTTGGCACTGCAAGCCTCCTCTCAGTCAGTACAGAACAAGGTCGTTCGAGTCAGAACAGACAACACCACCACCATGTGGTACATCAACAAGCAAGGAGGCACTCGCTCTATGGCCTTGTGCACAGAAGCCATGAAGTTGTGGTCCCTGACTTACTCCCTGCAAAACTCTCTGATAGCAGTTCACCTTCCAGGAAAAGACAATGTGCTAGCAGATGCACTGAGCAGGATCTCGGAGGGCCATCATGAATGGACCCTGGACCTTCTGATACTAAAGGTGATTTGTTCAAAGTGCGGCACTCCAGAGATAACTCTTTTTGCAGTCCCAAACAATCACCAACTTCCACTTTTTTGCTGCAGACCCCCAGTCTTGGGTTCAGTCCCCCTGGATGCTCTGGTATTGAACTGGGAAAGGAAATTCCTGTATGCATTTCCCCCCTTCCCTCTTCTGTTCAAAGTTTCAGTCATGATAAAGTCACAACCTTGCAAAGTCATTCTGATTGCTCCAGATTGGGCCAGACAGCCATGGTACCCTCTGTTGCTGTCCCTAGCAGTTCACCTTCCCCTGTCTCTTCCCAGGAATTACAACCTGTTAACCTCCTCTCAGGGGAGGATTTGGTACCCCAGTCTTCAGTCTCTCAATCTCAAGGCATGGCTCTTGAAGAGTTAGAGTTTGCAGATTTGCAGCTGTCTCAGGGGGTTCTGGATATTCTCAAAGCTTCTCGAAAGCCTTCCACCAAAAAGACTTACAACACCAAATGGAAGAGGTTCAGCATTTGGTGTTCCAAGAAGCATATTTCTCCTGATACTGCTGAGTTGCCTACAGTCCTGGATTATATGGTCCCTCTCAATGGCCTAGGACTCAGACCAGCTACCCTCAAGGTACACTTGTAAGCTGTTTCAGCTTTTCTATCAGTGGGAAAACCTTCCTCTCTAGAATCTCACCCTTTTTTCTGTAAATTTTTTAAGGGATTGCTCCATACCAATCCTCCCTTTAGAGACCCTGCCCCTGCCTGTGACTTGAACGTTTGCATTGCTCAACTTATGCAACCTCCCTTTGAACCCATGTCCTCAGCAGAACTTAAGTACTTGACTTGGAAAACTGTGTTTTTGGTAGCCATTACCTCTGCCAGGCGTATCAGTGAGCTGCAAGCCCTGTCAGTGGAACCTGACTTTATCTCTTTTCATAGGGATAAAATGGTCCTTAGAACCAATAGAAGGTTCTTGCCCAAAGTGGTTTCAGATTTTCACCTGAACCAGTCTATGTCTCTCCCTGTTTTCTTCACTGATCATTCTTCCTCAGGAGAGAGGAGGCTACACAGTTTAGATGTTAAAAGGGTCCTGAGCTACTACATAGAGCGTACCAAGGGACAAAGGTTTGACTCCCTCCAGTTGTTCCTCACTTATGAAGAAGTGGGAAAGGGCAAACCTGTCACTAAGAGAACTATTGTCAGGTGGATTGTATCTTGTATACAATTCTGCTATAAGAAACTGGGAAGGATTCCTCCCTCAGGCCTGAGGGCTCACTCCACAAGAGGTACAGTGGCTTCTATGGCTGCTGCCAGGGATATTCCACTCTTAGAAATCTGTCAGGCAGCCACCTGGAAAACAGTCCATACCTTTACCAACCATTACTCACTGGATATCCAGGCTAGGAGTGATGCTCAGTTTGGCACAGCAGTACTTCAGAGCCTATTTCCAAAGTAGGTTCTGTCCCTCCTCCATAGAGGTACTGCTTGGTAGTCTGCATATGTCAGAATACAGCAAGACTTCATGTTGTTTGAAGAAAAAATTACTCACCTTAGTAACTGTGTTTCTTCTAATGGAGTCTTGCTGTATTCTGACTTCCTTCCCTGCCTCCCCTCTCAAAACCTGTTTTTGGGAAGTGGGTGGGCAGGGGCAGTGTTGCACCCCAGGGGTGCTCTTTGTTTACACCCTTCTCCTTTTTGTTTGGGTGTTGATTTATTACTGTTATTTGTATTAGATTGGTTTTTTGGTTTCCTGATTGAGTCTCCCTTGAGAATCCAAAACTTTGTACTGCCAGTTGGCTAGTAGGAATTTTACAATTTCCACATATAATTTTTAGTTATTTGGGCTCGTAAGAAGTTGACAGTTTGAGTTTGAAACCCTCCTGACAGAGACTCCAACCGAGCTCGAGCTCAGCATTCTATGCTCTGCATAGAAAGTTAACTCTTTGTTCTCCGGGGCAGTTTAAAGGTTAGGGATCACTGCATACAGCAAGACTCCATTAGAAGAAACACAATTACTAAGGTGAGTAATTTTTTCTTATGGGGAGTAGGATTTATCCCTTCTGTCTAAAATTGACCTGTCAAGTTATGTAAATGTGTGATGAATACAGACTACTACATATGTGATGTACAAACTGCATCATTTCTATGTGATGCTTCTTTGAATAAAAACTAAAGTTTGAAAAAAAAGCTTTGCAAAAATCAAGTATGTAGTATTGTAGAGACCTTAGGCCAGGTGTAGAATGGTCAGTAAAAGTCCCACAAGCTTTAGCGTGCCCTAAAAATATTTCTGCATATGTAACTGTGTTGAGAACAACTACAATTATAACAGATTTGAGTAGATTATTCCTTCATTTATTTATTTAGGTATTTAGATATTGGTGACTGGGAAAGGCACACTGAGCCAGGGCTCATTTCTAGGTGAGAGCTGGTGGAAGGGCACATTAGAGAATATATCATATTGACAAACACATAATTACTCTACAAATATAGTGAAACCGAATACAAGGTATTGAAAGTGGTAAACAGCACAGACAAATAGTGAACTACAACAATTGTAGCATGGTACTTAATGAGAGCATACATGAAAAACATGGAGCAAAATAACTAGGGTGGGCAAAAATCACCAGTCTTGGATAAGATGAACACTGTGTTGCCAGAGAGGGGTACATGACCAAGCGGCCCCTAAAAAGAGTACTGGGTGGCCAGAGGAACTAGGAGTGGGAACAGGAGCTAGTAAAGTGAGCTGTAAGGAGATGTTTAAATGAGCGGTAAGAGGAGAGATGGAGTAGAGGGGTGGATTATTCCAAAGGGAGGGAAGGAAGAAGGACAAGGCAGTTTGTCCCACAGTGGTTTTGTGGCAAGGGACAGCATAAGATTGAAAGTCAGCAGATCAGAGTAGCTAGGTAGATAGGTGGATGGGAGAGGATAAGAGAGGAAGGATAGATATGGCAGGATGGAGGAGACCCAGAATTTGGTGATGAAAGAGGAGCAATTAGAGGGGCACCTGGACATATGTAGAAGGAGGAAGAGTTAGTGTAGAGTAAGCACTGGTAGGTGAGGGGAGGACAGTTAGTAGCAAGACAACAGAAAGCATGGAAAGGTGGGTCCAGTATAGCAAGAGAGGAATTCTGGGCAGCAATATAGCCAGCATCTGAATACTCAAAGACCAGAAGAATCATCTTAAGGAGGATCTCACAGTGGACAAGGATGGGAAGGCAAGCTTTGTTGTGATAAATGGTGTCAAGTTTGGGGTGGAGATTTTTATAGATGAGATCAGTATGGATAGAGAAGTCTAAGCGTTGACCCATCCACACACCGGGGTACTTGGAATAATAAACCAGATCAAGATGGGTACCATCCAGGGTTTTAAAAATTATGGGGAAACTTGAGTCTTGCAAGCTTTTGATTAGTACCAAAAGACATGGAATCTATATTTCTGGCATTACTGTTAGCTGGTATGGCTGGAACAAGTGTTGGGCATTGCTAATGTCATGCTGCAGGAATGACTCCAGATCACTGACTAAGGCACCAGCGGCAAAAGTATGGTTTTATTAGCATACAGGTAGCTGCAGTTGTGAGGTTTGACACAGACAGTAAGAAGATCATATAGGAAAATGAAAAAGAGGACTGGGCCCAAGATAGAGCTTTGAGGAACCCATAAGTGGATGGGGGCAAAGCACTGTAAACCTGGACAACCCACAACATGACACAGAGTCCCACTTCACTCAATTTGTAAAAGAGAAGTCAGTGGGCTTCTATGTCAAAGGCCTTTGCCAGGTTAATGAAAATGTTAGCAGTAATATGACCCTAGTCAATCCCCTTCAGTATGGGGTCACTGAATTGAAGGAGGAAGAGAACAGTGGAGCATGATTTCTGGAAACCAGACTGGAAAGGAGAAGGAATGTTAGAGGTGTCCAAGAAGGCTAGGAGCCAAATTAAAACAAGTTTTGTCATGGAACTTGGTCAGGACATAATGGCCATTAGCTGGAAACCTTTCCCATAAATGACCAACACATGGCACAGATGGTTGACTGTAGCAAGCAGGTCTACAATCTAAAATATTGTGCAGTACATTTCAAATCAAAATTTTGGTTTAGTGTATAACTGAGGGTCTTTTTGTTGCAATTACCCATTGCAACAGAAATTGATAAGTGAAAGTGTATCAGGAATAAAGTAAACCTAGCAATAGATTTTATTGGTATAATGTGAGGCTCTTCCCACCCTCTGCACGGCAACTCCTTACACTGGCTTCCAACCCTCAGGGCAGAAGGAGCACATCTAAGGTCTCCTACCACATCCCTTTCTGTCAGATGGCACAAGCACAACATGCATTTATGTACAGGGCACCTGTCTGGTTAAATGGCCTCCCCACTCCCGAATGTCTTGGCTGAACACAAGCTAGGACCTTTTAAACTTAAACTTCAGCAGCATCTCCTTGCACTCAACAGCTGTGACTGCTCATAGTCTCAGCTGTCCTCCTCTGTCCACCTTTGCCTCTAGCACTTTCACGCCCCATTACGAACATACAGATGTGCCAGCAGAAACAGACCACCCGGTCTATCTAAGTCTGCTCGAGGGTGCAGCCAACACAACTAGTTTGCAGCTGCCCCAACCTCCCTCCCTTTAACCCCCTTTCCTTCTAAACCCCCTGCCCCACCTACTCTTGTCCCATACCTCCCACTCTCTTTTCTTGTCCTGCTCACCCAGTCTTTATGTAGACCTGCATTTCCTCCACCTCAACCCCTCCTACCTCCCTATCACCATCCTATATGTACCTCTCCACCTTGCCCCAAGTGTTTTAGTTTGACAATGTCAACTGTTGACTGTTTTTGTTCAATTTCTCATATTTTGTTACCCATTTACTGCTACTGTATAATGTCCAAGTCATATCCCCAAATGCTTGTGCCCTAGCAGCACATGCTATCTGTCACAAACCCACTCAGCAGGTCAGCCCTCTATTCCCAAAGTGCCAACCTCCGAGCGCAGTCTTGTGAACAGTTAACAGAAACAGGGTAACCCTCCTGTCTGTTTTGTGGGTTCGAATCAACCTTTGGTCTCAAGTCTTCGAGGGATTCAAACTGTGAACATCTTGCTAGCATACCCAATGTACAGGCTCAGATAATTCTGCTCTTCGGGGGGGGGGGTCAGATATCTTTTGCCCACAAGCACCTAACCAGGTGTACAAAATGAATCCTTAAAACTCTATTAAAGACCTCAGAATAAATTCTTACCTTTTCCCAGTTTGGTAAAACCAGTAAGCTTAGTACCGTGTCAACTTTAACTATGTATGCTGCACTTGTCAAGAAAAAGAATGTCAAAGGCACACCAAGTAATCTCTAAAGTAGAGGTTTTCTTCAAAATAGATAAAAAAAAGTAACATGTAAATACAGAACCATATATCACAAAACATACAAATCACTTAAACAAAACAGGTCTTAAAAAGTGCAGATTCCTACCACTAGTACACTTAGAATTGTCTGTTCTAAGATATTCTTATCTCACAGTGCTGTAGATGTTGCTTTTTCAGAGTCCAAACATTTGAGTGTAAATGGAAAACAGACTACTGTTTAAAAGCTGGCTTTGCCCACCTCTTTGCATGAGGTCACCTAGCTCCTCCCTGTCAGAATATATAAAAAATATATCTATACAAAAACAGGATGTCTTTTCCAGAAGGTAAATTAATATTCTGTGATCTCAGCACAACTCATTTTCTTTTTCAAATGACATTTCTTTGATCTTATGAGCCGCTTCCCCTTTCCAGGACATCAAAGGACTTGTTATTTCTCTCTGCCAGAGCTCACAGAGGTGCAGCATGCTTTGTATCACCATGTGAATTTTAACTGTTTCCTCTGCACATTCTGAAAGTTTATGATCTATCTTGGCAGTTGCAAGCTGCAATTAGTCACATGACAAGAAGATCCTAAATTTAGTCTCTTCTAGCCTGTAATTATCTTTTGGCCTTCCAGGTAACACCTATTTGCTAAAACCTGGGGGGGGGGTTGTCATGCCACAGACTGTCAGCATCTCTGCCACAGACTGTCAGGCATTCAATAACACATTTTTATATTACAAAAAAACTTAGGTTAATCAGAACCAGCTGTCGAAGTGTCACAATTCCTCCCCACCTAGACTGAATTTGGGGTCTCTGTCCTTTGCATGGGATGAGCTTCCCAAATCAGTTCACTCCTCGTACAAACGAGACAGCCCATCGGAGTTCTGATTTTTGACTCCAGCCTTATGTAGAATTGTCATATCATACCCTTGCAAAGCAAGACTCCATCTTAGCAATCTACCATTGTTTTTCCCCATCTGCTTCAGCCAAACCAGGGGGTTGTGGTCAGTCTGCACCACAAAATGCTGCCCATATAAGTATGGCTCCAATTTCTTTAGGGCCCACACTATGGCAAGATGCTCTTTTTCCACAGTAGAGTATGCCTGTTCCCTGGGAAGTAACTTTTTACTCAGGTAGGCTATTGGTGATCTCTCCCTTGGCTGGATGTCTATTTATTTATTTAGTTTTTGTTGACCAGGTAAGTGCACTAGACAAATCCCGCCTATTTTCAGGCACAACCCGAGGAAGGGGGATACAGATGAATGCCAACTGACCTTGAACCAGATTAAGCTGTTGGTGGTATTTTTAGTGAATGAGGGAAATTTGGCCAGGACACCAGGGAAATTCCCCTACTCTCCACTGGGGGAATTGTTGGCTGTCTTGCCAAGATGGCCACTTCTCCTGAGCAAACTCAGTGTGTGGATGCTGCTGGGACAGGAGTTCAGGCCTCTGCTCCTGTCCTGTCCACTGAAGAGGCTGAAGATCTCACCTTTGTAGCGTCAGAATTTTTGGATGTGGACCCAGAATTGGACCACTTGGACGTTTTGTCTAATTTGGATACTTTATAAGGAAAATGTGTGGTTACCTTGTGTGATGCTGCGGGTGCTTCAGAGTCTGTTTCTTGCTCTATATCGCAGCAGTGTGAGCTTCTTCAGATATACTGCAGAACTGGTTGGCCAAGCTCGAGACTTAGATTGTAAAATACAGGCTTTAACTGCCAGCTCTCCGGCGGTTTCAGTGCCTTCCTCGGTCAAGCGGAAGCAGGAACAGGAACACCATAACAAGGACACCACCCCTGTTCTGGCCTGATTGCCTGTTGTTTCGCTCCCTCTGGATTGTAGTGCAGCTGGCAGTATGAAAAGTGCTCCTGCTGTGTGCCGAGAGCCACCTGTTGAATTTGCTCAGGAAGCAGATTTGCAGCATGTTTCCTTGGAGTCATCTTGCCTTGTTTCAAACCGCCAAGTCATGGACAGCTCTAGTACCTCTGCACCGCAAGCCCCTGTACCGGAGGTTACTTTCTCTTTTCAAGAGTGGGCTAAAGGGGCAGCTTGGAGTGACTTTGTCCCAGATTTACCACCTCTAACCCCCCAAGTGTGCAGCGGCCTGCTGTGGGCTCTTGGTCCCCGGAACTTGCCTTGTCAGACGCTGGGTGGATTCAGAGTCGGACAGGATGCTGGATTCCTGACCTGAATGATCCCGCCTATCAGCAATTATGTGAGTTGGCTTCTTCTGCTGTGGCCACAAACGCCGGATCTTCAAAGAGCTCCAGCGGTCCCTGGGGTAATAATCTCACTCTTCCTAAGACTGATAATGGTATTTCTTTAAGGGTCTGTGTTACTGATAAGATTGATGTTGTTGCAGAGGGGACACATGCAGCGGTCCACCCAGGTCCTAGTTCTGAAGCTTTAGGGAACAATAGGAAGGGACCTTCCTTGGCCTCCATGTTTAAACTGGCTGATCTCAATTAAGGTTTTGGGGATACAGTTTGGTCCTGGTGACATGGCGGGAGTTAATTGGGATATAAGTCTGACTAGGTGGAAGCGGCTGATTATCAACTGGAAGGGTCATTTGATTTAGAAAAGGAAGAGGGTAATGTTAATTAAGACACTCCTCCCACCTATTTTTTTGTATATTAGTTATAGTTTTCCACCTCCTTTTTCTGTTTGGCCTAAGCTGCTTAGTGTATACTTTCAAGCGTTTTGGGGGTCTAGGTTAAACCCTGTAAAGAGAGATTTGATCTATTTGTCTATATCTGAAGGGGGTGTGAATATGATCCACCCGATTGCTTTCTTTTTCAGTATCTTTTTAACATATAATTTTGGGTTGGTTTTGAGATTGGGAGAGATTTTGTGGAGACCTCTGATGGAACACTGGTTGCACCTCTGTATGGGTTACTGGTGGGACAAGAAGCCTAGGTTATTAGCTAGATTACCCACTTTGCCCTCATATGTACTTGCTAGTATTAAACAGGTCATCAAATGGAACATTACCCCTCATCACCTACAAACTCTGGATAGGAAAAAGCTCTGTAGGTATATTCTTTCTGTTGAATGTCACACTGAGGTAATCTTTCCTGACGGTCCAATAGATTGAAAATTGGATGTCTTGAGACTCCTAGCAGATAAAAGAATCCCCTCTTATGCCTGGGATTGCCTGTGGTTAAGTAACTATGGGAGGCTGGGGGTAAATGGAAACCATAAACACAAAGAGTTGTCAGAGAGGTACTGTCCTAGGACTAGTTGTATTCAAATACTTGAAACCCAACATTTGTTTTTTGACTGTGATTATATGAAGCAGTTCTGGGTTTATTTGGCAGGTGCTTGAAATGAAGCTGAGTTTGGGAGTATTGATTACCCCACTTTGATGTTTGGGCCCCTGAAGAATACCCTTGCTAACTATCATAGTAACACGATTTATTAATTTATTTATTTACTTATTTGCTTTTGTTAACCGGGTAAGCACACTAGACAGCCAAGTGCCTATTTTCAGGGGCGACCCGGGAGAGTTACAGGTAAAAATTCATACATGAACAGTTGAGGAATCAAGAAAACACATAGGGAATAACAGGCATTACAAGGCTAACTCTAGAACAGGTTGGCACAATGAAATACAATAAAATGGTACATACAGGATGTAATTAGGAGGTGAACAGCAGAGTAAACAAAAACAATGACAGTGATAACTGCCTGTGGGGGGGGTGTGCCCTAGGCAGGGGGTCGAATACTAGCTTCTCGACCGGTTACTGAAGAAGTAAGTGCAAGTAGTGCTGAGGCCCTCCACCCTGCCGGGCTAGGGGGAGGAGTGGGGCTCCGGTAGTGAGCTACGAGGTGCAGGGACAGGTGAAGGAAGATTTCAAAAAGTTCCAGAGGGAAGCTTTAAAGCTTGGATGGGAGGTGGTGGACCGAGTAAGCTCAGGGAGCGAGTTCCACAGTTTAGGGGCGTATGTGTTGAAGGCCCAATCCCCTGCAAGGGTGCGGGTTCTAGGAACCAGGCGTTCCAGGTTCATCCTAGATCTTAGTTGGTAGGATGGGGCACCTAGCTTGAGGGAAGGGCAAGGCGGAGGGGTGGCCGAGCGCATAATGGTGTCAATGAAGTTTCCAGTACGAAGCGAGTGCTTTCGAGGGAGCCACTCAGGCGGCTGTAAGATCTGGCAGCGGGTGAGGGGAGGGGTGGAGCGCTGGCTGCAAACATTGTTGTAGGCCGTGTCCCATTTTGAGAGGCTGGTTTTGGGAACTGGGGCAAATGTTACGAGTCCGTAGCAGAGTGAAGGGAGGAGGACCCCCCCTGGCTAGGGCCAAACGAGCGGCCAGGGTGAGGCAGTTTTTAGCTCGATAAGCTAGGCCAAGCTTACCATTAGTAGCCTTACAAACATTCCAGATGTGTAGAGTAAGGTCCAACTGAGGGTCCAGGGTGACGCCCAGATACTTGGCAGCGGCTACCATCTCAAGGGGCGAGCCGTCAGCCCCATAGATTTGCAGGGGAGCGGGGCAGGATTTTATTTTGTTCAAGGAACCAAACAGCATGGCTTGGGTTTTCTTGAGATTGAGGGTGAGCCTATGGTCCCCCAGCCAGGTTTGGATGCATTCAAAATTGGTTTTCAGTTGGGAGTTAATTGCGGAGATGTCCTGGGAGCTGACCAGGAGGATGAGGTCATCCGCATACAGGGTAGTATGACCATGGGCAGTGACGGATGGTAGATCGTTAATAAATAGCGAGAATAGGGTGGGACCAAGGAAGGATCCATGTGGGACCCCACAATGGACTGATGAGAGGTTGGAGAGTGTCCAATTGAAGTTGGTGTATTGCTGCCTGTTGGAGAGGTAGTTTAGGAACCAAGCATGGGCGGAGGGAGAGAACCCAAGAGATAGGAGCATGGAGCTGAGGAGGGAGTGATCTACCCTGTCAAAGGCTTTGGAGAGATCCACAAAAATGGCTCCAGTGAGATTGCCTTGGTCAGCAGCAGTCCTGATCAGAGAAGTGACTACAGCAAGGGCAGTGGATGTACTGTGCCCTTTTCTGAAGCCATGCTATGCAGGAGAGAGGATGTTGTAGTCCTGGATATATTGGGAGAGCTGGGAGACGACGGCTTTCTCGTGATCTTTTGTATCTTAAAATTTTATACTTGGCAATCTAGGTGTCTTTGGATCCTGCAACAAAAAGAAATGACTTATGTTGAATTGCTTTCTAATATTTGTAAAGCTGTTAAGTGTTTCATGAAATCTGATTTTGAGACTGGTCTATGTGCTCAACCACAGCATTTCTGGCTCCACTGTGCTTCATGGATACTTTGATTTATGTATGTTTCTGATTTAGAATTTTCTATTGTTTTGTATGTAATGAAGTCCAATTTCTCAATAAAATTCCTCTACTCTTTTCGAGAAGTGCCATGGGATCTTTAACATCCACCTGAACTACCACCAATCCAGGCAGATGGGACCTCGGTTTAACATCTCATCCGAAAGATGGCACCTCAGAAGTGCAGCACCCCTGTCATGCTGCACTACAGTGTCAGTACTGGGATGTTAACCCAAGTGCCAGACGTGGGAACTGAACCCACATCCCACTGATCTCCCGGACTTAGAGGCGAGTGTGCTACCTACTGAGCCACTGACACTGTGTCTGACTCAGTACTGCCCCAATACCCACATCTGAGGCATCAGTCTGAACTATAAAGGGTTTGCTATAGTCAGGACTTGTAAAAACAGGAGCACTGCACAGTGCCTCCTTTAGTTTGGAAAAGGCTTTCTCACAGGCTGGGCCCCAGGTAATTTTCTTGGGCATCCTTTTCTTTGTCAGGTCAGATAGGGGAGCAGCCAAGGCACTGTAACTGGGTACAAATTTCCTGTAGTACCCTGCTGTCCCTAGAAAACTCCTGACCTGCTGCTGTGTTTCTGGTCTGGGCCATGCCTGGATTACCTCTATTTTTATTTGGTTAGGATGGAGCTGTCCCTGGCCTACCACATGCCCGAGGTATGCCACTTCTCCCATGGCCACCTGGCACTTTCTGGCTTTGACAGTGAGCTTGGTCCTCTGTATCCTGCCCAACACTTCCCTAAGGTGGGATAGGTGTTTCTCCCAGCTGGTACTAAAGATGGCAATGTCATCCAGGTATGCCACGCCGTACTCCTCCGCACCATTTAACACCTGGTTCACCAACTTTGGAAAGTGGCCGGGGCATTCTTCCTTCCGAAAGGCATTACTTTAAAGTCAAATAAGCCTATCGGAGTGATAAAGGCTGACCTCTCCCTAGCTCTGTCCATCAACTGTACCTGCCAATACCCCTTTGTCAGGTCAATGGTTGTAAGGTAGGTTGCCCCTCCCAACTTGTCCAGGAGGTCATCTGTTTGGGGCATCAGGTGGGTGTCTGACTTTGTGACTGCATTCAGTTCATGATAGTCCACACAGAAATGAGTAGAGCCATCTGGCTTGGGCACAAGGACTACGGGTGAGGCCCAGGGGCTGTGGGATCTCTGGATTACCCCTAAATCCAGCATCTCCTCCACTTCCCTCCTAATGTCCTGTTGGACAGCCTCTGACACCCGATACGCTGTTCACCATATGGGTGTCTGTGTCCCTGCCTCCACATCATGCGTCGCTAAGGGGGTTAGGCCAGGCTTGGTGCTAAACAATGGGGCAAAGTCTGCTAAAACCTCCCTTACTTTCTGGATATGGTCTGGGGTCAGCTGAGGAAACAATTTAACTGCCTCCACAGAGGACTCCCGCTTACTTTCCTCCAGCAAGTCCAGAAGGGGATCTCTCTCGTCCATCCCCTCCCCAGGACTACACACTGCAAACACCATGTCAGCCCTATTAGCATATGGCTTCATCATGTTGACATGGTACATCCTTTCTGTCTGTCGTCAGTCAGGTAACTCCACAGTGTAGTTCATGTCATTTACCTTCCTAACCACTTTGTACAGTCCTGCCCACTCAGCCTGCAGCTTGTCTTTCCAGACTGGAATAAGGACCATGACTTCCTGACCCATCATGTACGCGTGAGCTCTGGCTTTGCGGTTGTACCATACTTTTTGTTTTCAGTTGGGCAGATGCCAGGTTGCTCTGGGCTGTCCCCATAAGCTCCTTCAGCCATTCCCTAAACCTAATGACATAATCCACTATGGGAGTTCCCTGGGTGGCATGCTTGCCTTCCCAGTCCTCCTGGATCAAGTCTAAGGGCCCATGTACCCGGCGTCCATATAAGAGTTCAAAGGGGGAAAATCCTGTTGACTCTTGGGGTACCTCCCTGTATGCAAACAACAGGTGGGGAAGGTATTTCTACCAGTCCCTCCCATGCTATTCAGCAAACACCCAGAACATTGACTTCAGGGTACCATTGAATCTTTCCACAAGCCCACTGACTTGTGGGTGATATGGTGTTGTGCATCTCTGCACCACCCCACACTTCTCCCATAAACATTTCATCAGGTCCGACATGAAGGAACCCCCTCAATTGGTGATAACCTCCTGCGGAAACCCAACACGGGAGAAAATCCCAAGTAAGGCATCTGCCACCTTGTCTGTCCTCAGTGAGGATAGGGCGACTGCCTCTGGGTACCAGGTGGCATAATCCACCACAGTCAGGATGAATCTCTTCCCTGAGGGGCTGGGGGTATTTGAAGGCCCCACAATATCCATTCCCACCCACTGGAATGGCTCCTTCTCTATGGGCAATGGAATCAGGGCAGCTTGGGTTTTCTTGCCCGCCTTCCCTATTTCTTGGCGCCAGTGACAAGACCTGTAACACTCCTTCACCTGCTGGGTGAAGTTAGGCCAGTAGAAATTCTGGACCAACCGCTGTGTCATGCGTGCAATTCCCAGATGACCAGACAAGGGAATATCTTGTGCAATCTTGAGCAACTGCTCACGATACCCCTGGGGAACGACAAGCTGCCTGCCTAGCACCCCTCCCTCTATCTGTACTGCCTGAGTATACATAAGTCCATTTTCCCAATAAACCTTATGTCTGCCGTCACCTCCCTGTGCACCGTCGGAGTCTGCCCAAGCCCTCAGCTTCTCTAGACTGGGGTCACTTCTCTGAGCAGCTGCAAACCCCTCACACATTCCCAAGGCATGGGACAGGTCACTTTCAGTCACTAAACTAGGGTTCCTAGCACTAGCATCAGGGCACTCAGGATCACTGTCAATCCCAACCCTCTGACAATGGGTCACCCCTCTCTCTTTGGGGTAACCCTCCATAGCTGTGTGGTTGACTGCTACTGGGGAAATTTCAACCCCCTTTTCATTAGTCTCCCCATCTGGACACACAGTCTGGGGAACCAGCCTCTCAGTGGTTTCCACAATGGCTTCTGTGGGGTTCAGGGAATTACAATTTTCCCTTGCTGCTTGGCTATGGGTAACTGCACATACCATCCCCTGTTTGAGATTTTTGCCCAGGATCACATCCAGTGCTAACATTTTGGCTACTGCCACCTGTTGCACAGTTCCACCTGTTTCACCCCAGTCTAGGAGAACACTAGCGAGGGGCAATGTTTTCTCTTCACCAGTAAAGTCCTGTACTGTGACATATGTATTGGGTATAAGCTGACCCGGCTCTATTAGATCCCTTTTTACCAATATCAGGGATGCCCCTGTGTCCCTTAACCCTTGTGTCTGTATACCAATCACCATGACTGGGTGCATGTGTTCCCTCATGTTCACAGGCATGCTTCCAGGGACACACAAATGACCCACTTCTTTTCTAGTACCATTCTGCATATTATTGCTCATTCTTTTGGGACACTGTCTGGCAATTTGCCCAGTTTCTTTACATAACCAACATTCACTTCTCTTTTCAGAGAAATCTTTTCTCTGAAACCTGGGGCTAACTGGTTTCGGTGGAGGCAGTGAGGGTTTTAGCTGCCCTGAAGGCGCGCTTTTCCCTTTCTGCACTGCCACACCTGCCCCATTCACTCTCAGAGCAGGTCTGCTCTTGGCATAGCGGCCCGAGAGTTCAGCAGCCTCTTGCACTGTTTTGGGATCTCGGTCCTCCAGCCAGGTTTTCAGCTCTGCTGGGCATACCCAGAAAAACTGTTCTAACAGAATCACATTTTTAATTTTATCAACAGAGTTTGCTCCGATTTCTTCCCACCAACATTTTAAAAACTGATATTGTTTCATGGCTAGCTCCTCATAGCTCATGTCAGGGCTTCTCCTGAGCTTACGGAATGGAATTCAATTTGTAACCCAGTCCCGTAGTCCCAGTTAAACCCAAGCCACTTACCTGCTCTGGTGCCGCTGGTTGGAGTTGTAGCTTCTCCAGTTCATGTTGCCTCTGGCGCTCACTCTCCTCATGATCTGTGTCTCAGCATTCTCACTGTGCCTCTTGGCGTTCTTGCTCCCTCTCCCTCTGGAACTACAGCTCCATTCTGTGCAATTCAATTTGCAGCCTGAGTACTTCTGGATCCAGGATACTGGTGACCTTCCCCTGCTGCTGTGGCCCTTCACTGACATGTGGCCCTTTTGCCCTCCTCATCAGATCTGGACACTGCACTGGCCACTAGCCATGCCACACTCAAGGTTTGATCCTTTTCAGTCACGGCCTATGACTCGCTGCTCTGGGTATCTGCTACCATCAGGACATACACGAGGTTCTGTTTGCCGGCTTTCACCTTGAACGGAACTCCTCTGTCCCCACACAACTGCTTTAAGTAGTCTACAGTGTGCCTGCTGTAGTTGGAAGCCATCTTCTTCCCTAACTATCGCTACTCTGACTTGCACTTTAGAAAAAAATAATAAAACGGGTAGGAACTTGACTGTACACCAAGTGATATAGTTCTGTCTCCTTTTTTAAAAATAAATCACTGCCTTTTTCTTTCTTTGCAAGTGAGCTGACGGTCTCAAGCTGAAACACTGAACAATAAAAGCTTGTAATACCAAAATGTTTTGCACTGCTGCCAACCAATCTGTCACAAACCCACTCATCAGATCAGCCCTCTACTCCCAAAGTGCCAACCTCCGAGCGCAGTCTGGTGAACAGTTAACAGAAACAGGGTACCCCTCCTGTCTGTTTTGTGGGTTTGAATCAACCTTTGGTCTCAAGTCTTGGAGGGATTCAAACTGTGAACATCTTGCTAGCGTACCCAATGTACAGACATAGATAATTCTGCTCTTCGGGGGGGCAGATATCTTTTGCCCATGGGCACCTAACCAGGTGTGAAAAATTAACCCTTAAAACTCTATTAAATACCTCAGAATAAATTCTTACTTTTTCCCAGTTTGGTAAAACCAGTAAGCTTTGTACTGTGTCAACTTTAACCATGTATGCTGCACTTGTCAAGAAAAAGAATGTCAAAAGCACACCAAGTAATCTCTAAAGTAGAGGTTTACTTCAAAATAGATAAAAAAAATGTAACATGTAAAAACAGAACCATATATCGCAAACATATAAATCACTTAAACAAAACAGGTTTTAAAAAGTGCAGATTTCTACCACTAGTACACTTAGCATTGCCTGTTCTAAGGTATTCTTATCTCATAGTGCTGTAGATGTTGCTTTTTCAGAGTCCAAACATTTGAGTGTAAATGGAAAACAGAATACTGTTTAAAAGCTGGCTTTGCCCACCTCTTTGCATGAGGTCACCTAGCTCCTCCCTGTCAGAATATATAAAAAATATTTCTATACAGAAACAGGCTGTCTTTTCCAGAAGGTAAATTAATATTCTGTGATCTCAGCACAACTCATTTTCTTTTTCAGATGACATTTCTTTGATCTTATCAGCAGCTTCCCCTTTCCAGGACATCAAAGGACTTGTTATTTCTCTCTGCCAGATCTCACGGAGGTCCAACATGCTTTGTATCACCATATGAATTTTTACTGTGTTTCCTCTGAACGTTATAAAAGTTTATGATCGATCTTGGCAGTTGCAAGCTGCAATTAGTCACATAAAAAAGGAGATCCTAAATTTAGTCTCTTCTAGCCTGTAATTATCTCTTGGCCTTCCAAGTAACACCTATTAGCTAAAATCAGGGAGGGGGGTTGTCATTGCACAGACTGTCAGCATCTCTCATGAGAGGCATTCAATAACACATTTTTATATTACAAAAAAAAAAATAGGTTAATCAGAACCAGCTGTCCAAGTGTCATACTATCTTGCAAACCTCAGTAATGATAATGTCACCATACTGACAGCTCCTCCTACTTAACTCTCCATGATTTCAACTGTAACCTTCTTTTATTCTGTATGCATTGCATTTTATGTTTACTTTAGTAACTTTGTTCTATGATTTCCTGTAGCTGTTTTATTGTATGTATTTGCTTCATTTCCTTGATATGGAACCGTTGTAAAAGAGTCTCTGGCTCAAAGGTGTTGTAATTCTGAGATCTTAATAAATAAATAAATAAATGCTATTGAGGGTTCTGTACATATTTATAAAACCCAGCAATAACAGTTATGTGCTTTCTTTTCTTTCAATAGGACCCAGCGATAGCATTAAACTCTTTCTAGTAGGTTTTGAGATTATTTTAGGTACCCTTATAAAATCCCGCAGCTCACTATCCCGACACTCACCTGCCCAGGCACTATTGCCTGACAGGTACAGTATGCAGATAGTGATCATCCTGATGCTGAAATACCCAATTTTATTTGTTGTTCTATGTGGTCTTTTCCTTTGAGTGATGTAAACGTTGAATAATGACAGGCTTGTTCATGCTCAGTGCTCATATCATATCTTATTATTGTTCATTGCTAATGTAAGCACTTAATGATTAAATGACAATAAAATGTTGTTTTTATACAATTATTACAGTTAACCACATACTATTATTAGCAAAACTATTGATTTATATTTCTTATTTTTAACAGACTTAATTTGTGACCAAAGGTAAGATAGAACATCATCTGATGCCTCACCAGTCTCTTTCTATTAATCTCACTGCTACTACAATAAATTGAAATAATTGCCTACTATAAATGTTATCACTTTACAAATATTTACATACCCACCCATTTTGAATTTTTTTTAAATTGAGAACTTGCAATAATTTAAATTATTGGACACAGTGAATAAGTGTGATATTTCCATTAGTCCAGTCGAAGGAAAATAAAATGAAAACTAGTCTTGCAAGAAAACATGTTTTGTTAGTCTAGTAAATGTCATCACCAGCAACATATATATATATTTTTTTTGCATCATTGAAATAATGAAACAAAGGAAAAATTATCACACATAAATATTATGGCTTAAGTATACAGTACATACTGTAGGAATAAATGAAATACTGTAAATAAGTTGTGCATAGTAAACAAATCTGCTTACATGTTTGCTGGTATTTTGAAGAGAAACCAGATTTCTGTTTTACTACTATTTTGTTTTACAGCCTGCCACTTCTTTGTTGATATATACAATAAAAATGCAAACTATGTTTGGACGTCCAGCAGGTTGTCTCATTACATTAAGTTTTTGTTGATGTCTAGTGGTGGGATTTTGCCACTAACATTCATGACATTCCAATGTTTTTTTTCTACTGATTTCACTATTATATAACTCTGACTAACTTGATTAAATCAGCACTGACTATTACAATGTGTGTTAAGTAGTAGCACTGAGGCTGCTGACAAATTATTGTCAAATATAGGTATGGTAGTTATTAATATACTTATGAAGGACTCAAAATGTCAGTTAATACCCCATACAAAGTGATCAGCTGTTTATCAAATTTAACTGGGATATTGTCAACTGCTACTGTGTTTTATAGGAAGTTATGTATAACACTGTAGTTCTCACCATAACTAGACAAGTGCAGGTAATACAAGCAAACAATAATCTAACTACTGTAAATCATATTGCCTTATTTTGTAACATTTTCTTAATTCTTATCACAATCTTTATCTTGATAGTCACCACACTCTTAATAGTTTTGTTAGTGTCCATAATCTTTGTCTCAATCAATGCTTAACATGTAAAAAATTAAGCAAGTCAATATTACTTTAGAGATGTGGAGGTTAGCACCTCAGGAGCATCATCTCTTTCATTCAGCAGATCTGTATTTCCTAGTTTTGAGTTGCCATGGGCAAATTCATTTTGCTACCAGGAAAGCTGCAAGTAAAGATACTGGGCTGGATATTCAAACTGTGCCATTCTGAGGCACAAGCCCTTGCGCTGCGCAAAATGGTTGCGCAGGGGTGTGGCCGGGGCGATATTCAAAGGAGTTGCGCTATTGGTAACTCCTTTGATCACCCAACCACAGCCACTGTGCATGGCGCCAGTGGAACTTGCGCCACCGCGAAGTTGTCAGAGTGGAGCATTCAACTTGGCGGTGGTGCAGTACCATTGCGCCTATGCGCCAAAATCACGATATTCAAAAGCTGACATGCAAATGGGGCCATAATTCATGCAAGGGCGGGGGGCATTGCATCTGATTATAGCCCCATTTGCATGCCATTAGCATGTAGG
Source organism: Neoceratodus forsteri (assembly GCA_016271365.2). NCBI lineage: Eukaryota > Metazoa > Chordata > Ceratodontiformes > Ceratodontidae > Neoceratodus > Neoceratodus forsteri. The sequence continues at coordinate 834,450,552 of CM028130.1, read as the reverse complement.
TGCGCCGATCCCCGAGGACTTGCGCCTGGCGCTCTGCCAGGCAGCAGCCGTCGGGGACAGATGCACTCTGCAGCCCAATCGCGGGCAGCAATGTGGCTCCCCCACCTCCTCCCGTACATATCCCTGGTGGTCCAGTGGACTGAAATGCCTGATCGCGGGTGGTATGTTTAATAACTCCCACCCCTCCCGTTCACATCCCTGGTGGTCCAGTGGACCGAAATGATCGCTGGCAGAAAGTAACCGAGTCAATAGTCTTCCCTTTGTGCCTGATCATGGCAGGTACTACCTCTAACATATTTTGTGAGCAGAATTATTCGCCATTTCACGAAGCCTCACTACTTCAGCCAGTAGCCGGGCGGCGGTAAGAACTTCCACTCGCCAGTTACCGCCGCCAGCCGACGATTGCTCGGGGACAGACGCTGACAGGCAAGACACGGCGTGCAGCCTTATACCATACATGATAGTCCAGATTTGTGAATGAACATTCATTCACAAATCTAGACTGTCATGTATGTATAGCTGCACGCCATTGGCCTTTGCCCAAATTAATGGGCGGAGTTCTCACCGGGCAGTCATTCGGCAGCGGCGGGGCAGGCTGGTGGGATGCTGCCTCCGCTCTGGCTGGGCGGGGTGGTGGGGCCGTGGGTGGGTGGGTGTGGGGACACTAGCCACCAGGAGATGTTTGGGGGTTTCAATTTACTTACTGCCCGCGATCGCACAAGGGAGATGTTCGGGGTTCAGTTTACTTTCTGCCCGCGATCGGGCACAAGGGAGATGTCTGGGGATTCAGTTTACTTTCTGCCCGTGATCGGGCATTTTGGTCCACTGGACCACCAGGGATGTGAACGGGAGGGGAGTTATAAACATACCGCCCGCTATCAGGCATTTCGTCCACTGGACCACCAGGGATGTGGAACGGGAGGGGGATTTATTAAACATACTTTGTCCACTGGACCACCAGGGATGTGAATGGGAGGAGGGGAAGACATTGATGCCCGCGATCGGGCTGGTGGGAGGAATCTATGCCCGGCGATCGGGCTGCTGGGGGGCGAGGGACTGAGTTGGGGCCAGCCACAGGTGTCAGCTGCTGTGTTGTGCCCTGCAATACAGCAGCTCACCTGTGGGTGGTCCTTGACTTAAGCCTTTTTTTGGCTCAAAGTCCTGCAGGCGCAGGTTGGGGGTTGTACCTGCACAACTCTGCACAGCCCAGCTGAATATCGGGCTGTGCAGTTTATGCATGGTTCCTCCCCCTCCAGTTGAGCATGCATTCATTTGCATTGCGCTGTTGCTCAGCCTGTTTTCAGTGGCGCAACTGCCTCCTGCTGAATATCGCAGAATGGCGCAATTTAGGACTTGTGCATGCGCAACCCTGTTGCGCATGGCGCAACCCTTTTGAATATCTGACCCACTGTATTTTTCTTCTAATGAAATGTCCTCATGGAAAAAGTGACTTGACCTTTTACTCTTAATAAAATCATTAAACTGATATTAACAAGTAGTATTTGTGTAATAAAATTCGTGGTAAAAAAAAAAAAACATTAAAAAAAACCATGAACTAGTTGATCCAGTAGGAGAAATTTACCTTGTTTTAGTGGTCTACTCAGCTGTGGAAACAAAGTATGCTTTCAGTGTCCCAGCACCTGAACGTCTGTTTAATTGTTGCTCTACAAAATGAGTAGAGGCTGCAGGACTTGAACATGTATACCCTTAAGAAAAAGAGGGAAATGGGTGACATAATCAAGACATAGACATACCTGCACAAGATAAGTAGGGTGGATGCCAAGGAACTTTTCTCATTGAGTTCAACTAAGTGGAAAAGAAGGAACTCACTTAAACTCACAGGGGAAGATTCAAAAGGGACATCCATAAGTAATTTTTCACCGAATTAGTGGTAGACAAGTGGAACAAGTCCCCAGAGGAAGTGGTACAGGCCAAATCCATAAACAGTTTCAAGCAGGGATGGGACAGGCATATGAGTTAGTTAAAAAAGGGGAGGAGTGGAGAAACAAAGGGGAAGGATGGCCATTAGTGCCAGTGCAGAGTAATTAGGTAGGGTGGACAAACTAGATGGACTGACAGACCTTTTTCTGCCATCATTGTCTAAATTTCTATATGTTATGTATCAACAAGGTAAAAGAGTCTAACATTTCAATATAAGAAAAATAGCAGGACAAGAGGACACAGCATGAGACTAGAGGGAGGCTGATTAAGGGGTAATGTGAGGAAGTTCTTTTTCACAGAAAGGGTGGTGAATGCATGAAACAGCCCACCTCAAAGTGGTGGGTATGAATAAAGTGCAGGACTTCAAACAGGCTTGGGATAGGCATAAGGTAGCAATACAGATGAGTATAAATAGAAAGGCCATTGACAGAGTCCAGATCCGGGTCGCCCCTGAAAAAGGGACCTTCGGGGCTCAGTGGGTCTATCCGGTCATCAAATTTAATAAATAAATAAACAGAGTACAGGCCTATGGCACATTCATAAGGCAGAAAAAATGAGCAGACTGGATGGGCCTCGTGGTCCTTATCTGCCATCAACTTCTATGTTTCTATATATTGTGTATATCTTTCAAATGTACTGAACTTAAGCACCAAAGAGCACTGTACTTGACTTGCACTGAAAGTAAAGACATACTTTAAGGCCCCGATATTCAGAGCTAACCATTAGCACTGTACAGCTAGAAACGCTGTGTGGCAAATAGTGCTTGGCCAGCCCTGAGCAATATTTAGATAGTTAGCATGATCCAACTGAGCACGCTAACTGTCTGAATATGGGGCAGTGCCAGTGCAGTGAATAGTGACTATGCAGTTGTTGCAGAAGACCGTGGGCCCTTCCCCCCCTTCGCAGCAGCTATCAAATCGAGAGAGCTCACCTGTCACTTAGGCCCCGACCTCAGCCTGGCTCTCCACCAAGATCTCTAATCCTAAAATTCCTGAGTTATGTCAAAAGACAACACGTCTTAAATAAAGTGAAGGAGCTTCAAGCAGTTATGTGGGAAGGCTCCGAGCTCCGCTTTACTCAGGACCTGCCATTTGAAACGCGGCAGAAATGCTCAGCCTTCCACCCCACAGTCAGCAAACTTATAGCTGCAAGTATCCTGTTCAAGATGCTATATCCTGCTAAACATCAAGTCTCAGTCTCTGGCTCCTGGATTTCCTATGATTCATCAACCTTAGCCATGGCTGATCTTAAGATTAGGCTGCCAGAATTGTTCAAGGATGGTTGACCTTTTTGTCTGCACCTAGAGCCCTGTGAGAGAGTCATTTCTCTAAATAGAGTCTTTTTGGGCATTGTCGTGTTACTTACCCTTCGTTGATCTATTTCCCTATCCAGATCTTGACACGCTTGTGGAGGACAGGCCTGATCTTTTCTGCTGTAATTCCAGTTTTCCAACATGGAGGGCAGCCGAGTGCATGGTCTCACAGGACCGGGAAGGAACTATCTAATCTGGGAGTGGGAAGGGAGGGTTATTATTGACTGGGACCGTTGCTGGTCCATATGTTTTTTGTTTCCCCCCTTCACTTCCTTATCCCAAACTCGAGGAATTACCAAGACTCTAGCCATCTCACGTACTGTGCCTTTTCTCTATTTCATAAGGCATTTTATCTGCTGATTGTATGATTTCTCTGTGATTATGTTGGAGTCTTGTTTTTATTGCGGGGAGGGGATACAATAACTTCATTTATCACTGACTTTTATCTCGAGGAGGTTTATGGCCTGAACTTTTGGTTACTAGATTCACTGGGTCACCCAATCCCTTCTGGGGATTCTGCTGTTACATTTATACAGTCGATGACTCATTGTCCTGTCCTGGTGCATTGGTTTAAACTTGTTTCGCTACTTTTTCTCCTCATCGAGGATGTATTTTAGGTCAGGTTGTTGCTTAACCATATCCAGTTTTGAGGTGCCATTCTCTGTTTACATCCTTGAATGATGGTGTGGTGAGGTGGGGATGGGTTTGTCCTGGCTCGTGCAAGCTTGTGGTTAATCTGCACAGCATGCTAGTATATGGGGAGTTTGGCTCCTTCACAATCCCACTATGCGGAGTCTGGTGGTTTTGGCTTTTTCAGCTGGTAGTTTTTCGGCCTGACCAGTGACCGCAGACCCTAACAACATTCCATCGTCTACCTTCTTGGGATTTGTGTCCAGGAGCCTTTTGGGGGGTCTCTCTTTGCCTACCTCTAATTTTAGCTTTTTTTTTTTTACTAACGGAGACTGTTGTATATAGTTGCTCGGGTTCAATATACAGGCCACCGGATGGTGAACCATCATTGTTGCCAGTAAGATTGCCCCCTTCCTTCCCATTTCTTTGATCCTGGGAGGAGACTGGAATGTTCCCCCCACTCAGGATTTGGATAGAACCCACTGACCATTAAAACCCCCTTCTGTGTCTCAACGAGCACTAAATGATTTAATGGACATGCTTGGATTTTGCGACCCATTGCACTTACTTAATCCATATCACCTTCTGTTCTCCTTTTATTCTACTGTCCGCCAATCCTGATCCAGACTGGATTATGTTTTAATTAGTATCCTCTCCTGACCGGTTTACGTCAAATGGGTATTGATCCAATAGTACTCTCATACCACTCGTTGGTTTGGATGGACCTCTCCCCTGTCCCCGACAGGGCCATGAATAGGTCATGGAAACTGAACACCCAACTTTTAAATGACAAAAACACTACTGCCAGGATCCAAACCGCTATTCAAACCTTCATAGATACTAACATGGGTACAATCCAAAGGGAAGACCTGATATGGTGCACACTCAAATGCTAACTTTGTGGGGAGTTCATTAAGTTAGCTTCAAGAAGGAAGAAAATGAGAGAAAAAGAGGCCTTATCTCTTTTAGCTCAAATAAGAGCAGTTGAGTTTTTCTTATCATCCTCAATGGCTCCTGATTCCATGTCATAGCTTCTGGATCTTAGAAACAAATATGCGGATCTCTTGAGAGAGAAAGCAGAATATGCCCTCTTGAAAACTAAGTCCACCTATATAGACCAAAGAGAAAAGGCTGGTAGACTCTTAGCTCTCTGGCTTATCATTCCCTATATAGTGAAAGACCCTCTCCAGTATCTTCTCAAAATATAGAAAATTACCTAGATTCTCTCATCCTCCCCTCTCTGCCTGACTGTCACCAAATCTCCTTAGCGGCACCAATCACCTTAAAAGAAGTGGCGGGCGCAATACAAGACTTGGCCTTAGACAAAGCACCCGACCCTGATGGCTTTCCCTCTAACTTTTATAAAGCCTTTGTCAAAGAGTTGGCACCCATATTGCTCAAACTATACCAACACTTGCTTAATGCTCAGCCCCTTGACCAACCCTATTGGAAGCGACCATAATCCTCCTTCTAAAACCCAACAAACCCCACTTGCTCCCAGCAAGTTATCACCCAATCTCTCTCTTTTACATTGTGATATTAAGATTTTGACCAAAATACTCACTCTACGTATACGGACTGTATGGTCCCATCTTTTGAGCCCAGAGCAAGTGGGATTTGTTCTGGGGTGGCCCTCTGCAGATCATCTCCGGAAACTCAGCCACACTTTACAGATAGCCTACATGTCTCAAACTCCTATGACCCTAATCTCAATGGATGCTGAGAAAGCTTTTGACAGAGTGGACTGGGAATTTCACTGGATGACATTGTGCAAGATGGGCTTCCTTCCCCCTCTTCATCCAGTGGATTCAGGCCATATATTCCTCTCCCTCAGCAAAGGTTTACTGTAACAGAGTTTTCTCCTCTTGGTTCCCCCTTTACTCGGGCACAAGACAGGGCTGCCCCCTCTCACCCTTCTTGTTTACTCTTTACTTACAGCCTCTTTTATGTCACATCAAAATGTCACCCCAAATACAAGGGATCTCAGTACTCAATCACACTCTTACCCTCTCTGCATATGCAGATGATATTCTTCTCCACTTAGTGAACCCTGCAACTTCTCTGAAACACTTACTGAATGTTGTAACCTAATATAGTGGTCTATACAATTATAAACTTAATCTTACCAAAACTGAAATGTTCCCTTTAAATCACTTCACCCATAGAGCTGACTTCAGCCATTATGATATTAAGTGGTCCCCTCACTCACTCAAATATTTGGGCATCTACTTAACTACAGACCCTTCCCTCACCAAGAAATTGAACCTTGATGACCTGGTGGTCACCCTTCAACAAGACCTTCAAGGATGGGAGACTCTTCCACTATCTCTCTCTGGGGATGTATTAACATCATAAAAATGAATATCCTTCCTCGGCTTTTCTATCCTTTATTTATGTTGAACATTTGGCTTCCCCTCTCTTTTTTTTCAGAACGTCCATTCTCTCATTTCCGGTTTTATATGGTTGCATAAGCAACCTTAGAAATCCTTCATCACACTGAGTCTACCTAAAACAGCAGGTGGTCTTCATCTTTCCAGTTTTCTTCTGTATTACTGGAGCTGCCAATTTGCCAGGATTGGCAGATGGCTCGCCAACTCTATGGATGATTATATACCCACTTGGCTACAACTGGAAACTCAAATGTTAAAACATTACCATCTCCACTCCCCTGCCATTTATTATATCCCACCGAAGAGACTACCTGACCCACTTTGTTACTTAGTAATTGGGACCTCTCTAAAAGTTTTTTCTCAGTTTTGCTCCTCCTATAAACTCTCTCCACGTCAAGATTTCGCTCAACCTCTTGTCTCAAATCCCAACATTAAGATAGGCAGCATCCACCTCACTCCCAACTGGTTGCCCCCATTACAGAATGCTAGAGTAGCAGATCTTTACTCCCCCGATTCCCTTCTTTCCTCTCCCACTATCCTAGAGAAATATAGCTTAACCTCCATTCATAGTTTTAAAGTCTTCCAGTTGAAGCATTCAATTGGCCAAATTTTCAGATTCTCTCCCCAAGAATCCAGGCTACAACCTATTCTAGACAACTTCCATGACCTATCCTCCAAACCCCACTGTTTATTCCTCTTATATACTTATCTCCTCTCTATTGGCCATCCAGATCCCATACCTAGCTCCCAAATATGGGCCTCCCTCTTGCCGGAGACAGTCATAGACTGGACCAGAGTTTGGCAAGATCGATATACATATCTTTCCCAGGACAAGCTCCAACTTACCCAATACCATATTCTGCACAACTTATATTACACGCCCATCAAATTATCTAAAATAGGCCACCTATCTAATTCTACTTGCTCTAGATGCGGCAAGGAAGAAGGGAACTTGTTGCACATTTGTTGGTATTGTGACAAAATCGCCCCCTTGTGGGGTTTAATTCAATCCAGGTTAGATCCCTTACTTGGCCTAGGAGACTTCTTTACTGTACAAATATGTATTTTAGGAATTTATACTAATATCTGGGTTAAGGAACATAAATATCATATGGCTCTAATTTCCATAGCAGTCAAAAAGCTGGTGCTTAAACACTGGATGGACCAATTACCCATATCTTATAATGAATGGCTAAATGACCTCTCAGCCTACTTCAGGGTTGAACACTTGATTGCTGGCTCCCGTAACAGTCTTTCACTGTTTGACAAAAAATGGGGCAAACTGTATGCTTTATATCTACAATAACGGCTGTTAACCTGTGGACTCCCCAGGGGTATTTCATAATGTATTTAAGCTTTTTATATTCCCCTAATGGCACACTCCAGGGTGGGGGGATGGGGGGGGATAGCTTTTCTTTTTCCGAATAGTCACACTAAGGTACTTTACCTTGTTCAGATATTGTTGTGTTAATTTTATAAAACTAATAAAGATTTTGAATTTCAAAAAAGATCACATCTACAGGTGATTTCTTTTCTAGTGAGGCAATTACATTTTCATAGAATACTAGATTATTTGTTAAACAGGACCTTTGATTTTTAAACCCATGTTGTAAGTTGTCACCCAAACCTTTACATTCAATTTCCATTTCTAGTTTATCTTTTATTAGGGATTCAAGGACCTTGCCCAGGATACTGGTTAGGCTAATTGGTCTGTAATAAGCCATGTTACATCTGTCACCTTTCTTCAAAAATTGGTACCACCACTGCTGTTTTCCAATCTGTCGGGATTTCTCCTGTGTTTATGGACATATTAAAAATCCTGTGTAGTGGGCCTACCAGCCATGAAGCTAGTTCTTTTATTAATCTGGGATGTAGTTTATCAGGACCAGGGGACTTATTAGTTTTGATTTTAATTAGTTTATCTCTTATTTCATTTTTTGAGAATATTATCAATCAAAAAATAATTAATCTGAAATAATAAAATACTACAATTCTATAACTAACTGCCAGATCCCTGGATAGTCTTCAGTATTTTAGCAGGACAGGAACACTAAGTGTGTACAAATTAAACACAGTTCAACATTGTAAAGTGCAAAGATCTTTCCAAAGTTGCAGAAATTTGTGACATTATTGTGAATCAAAGTTTTTACAACTTCGCATTCTGCTTCTTATAGTTGTTGGAGAGCAAGTGTATGCAATTCAATGAGTGCAGTTTCTGAAATATTGGAAAAAATAAGAAGGAAGAGCATCAGGAGGAGACTTTCAGTAAAAGAACCTTTTGCTTTGGTGAAGGACAGAATTAAAGCTTTCTCAGCATTGTGCCTCTATAGCTGTTGCCCCACAGGGAACAAAAAGACAAACTTACCACCTGTCAATGTAGTAAGGGTGTAACTGAAAAAGAAAGACAGAAAGAGAGAAAGAAAGAAAGAAAGAAAGAAAGAAAGAAAGAAAGAAAGAAAGAAAGAAAGAAAGAAAGAAAGAAAGAAAGAAAGGTTCCAGTGCAAAGTTCAGGTGTTGTGAGGTCTATGAAATTAGACCAACTGGAAAAAATGAGGACTGCAAATAGATTTGGTGTCCTGTGTGCACCTTCCATAAGGTGGGGTATAGTTTCTAATTTTCCTCTATACAGTATCTCATTTCTCCTTCAATACCTGGGGGGGAAATCTAGCCATATAGATAACAAGCCACGGAGGAGGATGTATATTTCCAAACATGGCATATTAGATTTTATCGGTATGTCCTGTTAAAGAAAATAGAATATCAGTAGGCATTAGGACCCAAAGGGGTAAAACCCCAATGTGAAAACAGCCTCCTCTGAAATAGGGTCTGTGATAGTGTTGGTAAGGGAAACACCATTAGGGGCATATCACTAAGCAGCCCTAGTGAGTTTTCACCAGACATCCTCAGTAACATGATAAGACTATTTGTCACAATGGGGGCCCAGTCTAAGTCAGGAATCCACTATGGAAAAGGAAGAAAGCTGAGATATGAGAGGAAAACTGGGGATATAACCCACTGAGACAAAAAAACAAACAAATGGATGTGCCCCATCTGTAAAATGAAAAGAGGGAAACAAGGAAGGTAGGAAAATGAGCAGATGACACTGCTGTGGCTTCTAAAGCATTTTAATACAAGCATATTTTTTTCTTAGGGCTGGTCTGCATAGTGGACCAGTTCCTATTTTGACCAAAATCAGGAAGAGTTTTGCAGCTGCCCCATTGAAATGCACTGGGGTGTTGAGATATGGGGCCCAAGTTTCAAAGGCTGATGCAAGGCTTGCATCAAGACCCGTGCCGACCCATTTTTCGGTGCAGCTGCACCAAACACCTTTGCCACAACAGCATCTGATTTTATATTCTCAGGCGCAGTTGCAACACGTTCCTCAGTTTATGGCAGCTTGTGCCAAATATCTGGGGCAAGCCCTGTAAAAATGGTCCATGGAATGCTGCAAGTGAGACTGAGGGGAGCTGGTCTAACTTACAGCATTTAATGCATGGAAGTGAAAATCCCAATCACCAGCCAGGAGACTGCCACATGTCCCTTGTGCCATATGATTGGCACACCAGGGGCATGTGGCAGTCTTGGGGACTCTAAAAATCAAGCCCATGATCTTTTATGAGTATGTGGTGTACCTTGCTATGCTCCTTGCAAGTGTCTGTAATGCTTTGCTAACTTTCTGTAATCTGCAAGGAACAGAGTGCATGAGAACCTGTTGAGTAAGTGGGGAATGTCTCATGCATGTGCAGCTGACATAGGTGATACACTTAAAAAGTCCTTGGGTTGTTTAGTCTAACCCCCCACCCCATTAAGCTGACAAGGATGACAATAAATGAACTCAGAGAGGAAGTACTACTACACTTTCAGTCTGCCCAACTTTATGAATGTAAAGTTAACCTTTATTTTTTTTTGTTGTTGTTGGGGGGTGGTAGAAATGAAAGCACCTATATAAATATGAGAGTTTTCATGCTGCTTAATTAGAATACAGCTGAGGCACCATTTGATGCTTGTAGGAACTAGATATTATTTCTTCCAGCCTCTCGATATAATGAGAAAACAGTTGTGTTTCCAGTCAATCTTAGTAAACTGGCCAGGGAATGAAAAAATAGGGAGGGGCAGTTTCTGGAGCAAGGGGGGAGAGGTAGGGGAGGCATTTGCAAAACAGCACTTAACCAACATGAAAACAGTTTTAATCTTTTCACTATGCTTACTTATAAGGAGTTATTATTTCCAGACTATCAAATCCCATGCATGCTCTCACTACTGTTATATTGAAAACTGCTGTGCAAAATGATCCGGTGCCCAATCCAGCCCATTAGAGAATCAGGGAATAAATAAAATCCACCCTTCTTCTCCCAGCTACCTGACAGGTCTGGTGCTTTACAAAGCACAGGAATTAGACTATAGAATATAATGGAGTTCAGTCTGAAATCACTACTTTCATATTCACTGTATACTGAAGTGTTTTACAAGGCACAGGAGTTGCATACTGACAGCACAGTAAATGTAGAATAGAATGAAATTTCCAATGCCCAACCTGGCTCAGTAGGGAATAAAAGAAAATCGGGCCTTTTCTACCAGCTGTCTGACATGTATTGTGACCAGTCCAGTCTTTCAGGAAATAGTACTTGTAGAGTACTATGACTGGGTGTTGCAGGAACTGGATTAGGGCCATGCACTGGATGTCCTGTATTTGGACTTCAGCAAGGCCTTTGATTCATGGGAGGTTGGAGGGGAAACTGGAAATGTGGGGGCAGGATCAAAAATGGCGAAATGGATCACAAACTGGCTAAAAGGAAGGCAGCAAAAAGGGTGGTGGTGGTGGGGGGGACCTCTCGTCACTGAGAGTGGTGACGAGCAGAGTACCACAGGGATCAGTACTGGGACCAGAGCTGTTTGGGATTTTTATTGCAGATATCTCACATGGGGTCCAGAGCAAGATCAGTCTGTTCCCAGACATACCAAGATGGAAACTGTGGTTGATGATGCAGAGGGGTGGAAGGGGTTGCAGGAGGACCTGACTAAGCTACAGGAGTGGGCGGAAACATGGCAGTTGAGGTTCAATGCCAAGGAGTGCAAGGTTCTGCACTTCAGAGCCAGGAACCGGGGAGGGATTATCACTTGAATGGGGTATAGTTGGGGAGCAACACAGAGGAGAAGGACCTAGGAGTGATCATTATGAGAGCATGAACAACTCTGCTTGGTGCAGGAAGACGGCAGCAAAAGCCAACAAAATGCTGGGGTATATTGTGAGAAGGATCTCCTTCAGAAGGAGGGAGGTTATCCTGCCACTGTATAGGTAATTGGTTAGGCCCCACCTGGAGTACTGCGTGCAGTACTGGTGTCCATTCCTGAAGAAGTACATCAGATTGTTGCAGCAAATAGCCACAAAGATGATCCAGGGATTGGAGAGGAAGCCCTACCAAGACAGTCTGGGAGAGCTGAATATGTATTCACTGGAGGAGAGGAGGGCTAGGAGGGCTATGATTGAGACCTGTAAGTATCTGATGGGGATAAAAAAGACCAACACAGAAGGGATTTTTCAGATGAGAAGGGAGAGGGACACGAGAGGGCATGGACTGAGATTGGTGGGGGGAAGATTCAAGAGGGAGATGAGGAGACATTTTTTCACAGAAAGAGTGGTGGACAAATGGAACACCTTACCAGATGAGATAGTGTCCTGTAAGATGGTGGGCAGTTTCAAGAGGAGTTGAGACAGGGGAAGGGGAAGGGATACCTGGAAGTGGAGGGCGGGAGGGGAAGCGGCAGGATAAGGGGCTAGCTACACACTCGAGCAGACTCAACTGACCATGAGGCCTTTTTCTGCTGGAATTTCATATGTTCGTAAAAACAAAATCTGCCCGCCCCTTTCCCCAACTATCTAACACATTCAGGGACCAGCCTGGCCCATCAGGGAATGAAAACAATCTGTCCTTCTCCCCTAAACTTCTTGACAGGTCTGGTACCCAATCCAACTAGTCGGATAAAAACACACATACTGTACGGACCCCTTTGCTGCCATGCTGTTGCTGCTACCAGTGAGTTTGGGTGTCTCTGTCATTTCCAGCCTGCAGCACACTAACGTGTGAGACCAGACCAAGGGAGACTGACAGCACTCACTTTTGAGACCATAATCCCAAGTGCACAGGATCCCGGCTCTGCTGCCTGACACTCTCTCTCTCTCTCTCTCTCTCTCTCTCTCTTCTTCCCTCTCTCTCTCTCTCTCTCTTTCATTGTCTTTCCTTCTCTAGTACTCAGTCTCAGTTCTGCAGTCTCCCTGACACATACACAGGGTTCACATTGCCATGCACGCTCCAGTCCAGCATGCTGAGCGATGGATCTCTTGCCCCTGAGCCACCACAATTAGCTGACAGTGATGATAAAAAGCAAAGTCTTATGGAAAAAATGGCAGGTGTGGACATCATCAAATTACCATCCTTCCCTCCCAGGGAATACAAAAAAAAAATCTGCCCCCCTCCCCCCAACTACCAGACAGATGCAGCACCCAACCCAGCCTGTCAGAGAAACAAATCTATCCCTTTCCTCCCAAATATGAGTGGCCTGGTGCTTTTCAAAGCACAGGAGTTAGAATCTGGTAACACTGGGACTGTAGAATATAATAGAAATTAGAATTATGTACTCACCCTCATTTTTGATCTTCTAAGAATATCTTCACCATTGATTCACAGTAGTGGGCCTTAGCTGGAGGTGCTATGACCCGATGGGAGTCAGAACTTTTCAGAGGTCTGGTGCCAAGGTAAGCAGCATGGATGCATTGCCTGCAAGCCAACACAGTCATTCATTTACCTCAGCACCAGCCACCAACTGACAGTACCTCTTTTAACAAGGAGGTACAGCGTAACCTAACAAGTATCTATGAACTTAACCTTTTTTTTAATTAAGTATGCTTTACTGAGTTTAAAGAAATAACAAAATAATAGCAAACAATCACAATGCTAAAAACACATAACCACAAAACAGACACTATGAACTTAAACTGAGGGCATAAGATAGCCCTGGTGGCCCATGTAAGAAGGGCTACCAAATCCAGTAACACAGAGTCTTCACAGCCCAAACCAAGCATAAAGTGGTGAACACCAACACAACCATACTGGAGTGAGTCTGGTGGATGGTGAGCAGGTGTGTGAACCAATGGTGAAGATATTCTTAGAAGATCAAGAATTATAGTGAATGGCCCTCCTCAGCAAATTTATTTGGGACAATAAGACACTGCGCTATAGTAGGAATAAGCTGAGGTCTCATTGGCGGGTGAGCAGATAAGATAGTGTCTGCTGTAGCTGGAAGGGTACAAATGGGCCTACTCCACTGCCCACATGCTGAAATGAATCACTCCCATAGGGCCAAATTCTCCACCGTGGTTATCTATGGAGAAAACAGCCACCCATGTTTCCAGTTTATCACTTCTGATCTATAACTCCCTTTCTAAGAAGCTGCTGGATCAGCTGACAATAGCCACGTCAGTCAAGACATGGAAAAAGGTGCATGCAAAACTCAGGGCAGATTCACTCCCTCTTGCCTTGACCCCCCTTTAGGGCAATGAAGAGCTCCAGATTGAGCATAAACCTTTCCACTGGACTTACTGGGAGGAAAGGGGTATCACCACTCTGGGAGATGTCATGATAGGAGATGGACCTGGCCTTAAGTTTTTCCAGGAACTGACCCAAGAGGCTAGGCTTGGCAGAGCTGATTTTTGGAGATATCTGCAACTCCGTAGCTCTATCACGGCTTATCTGAAAACTTTCTCTCGTATCCATCAGTCTCTAGCTAAGATAACTCAGTGGCTCTTCTTTCCCAAGGCACAAGCTAGCAAAGTCTACACTGAACTCCGAGACTCTCTCTCTTCCCAGTCTCAGAGTGCTAAACGTAAATGGGAAACTACACTGAATACCCATATAACAGATGCCCAATGGAAATCCTGCTGGCAGCAGGCCCATTTTACTTACTCAGATATGAGGAGCAAACTAATCCAAAATAAAATTCTTCACCACTGGTACAGGACCCCTAAGGTGCTCCTTAAATGGAAAACTCCTAGATAATGACCTCTGCTGGAGGTGCCAGACTCAAGTGGGGGATCTGCACCATAGTCTCTGGTCATGCCATTTGATCCTCCCTTTCTGGACCTCAGTAACCGAGCTAGCTTCCCAAATCATAGGCTTTAAGATGGGGAAGACCCCCCCTTCTGGATTTTAGGCATCCCAACTCAACAAATGAAGCTCTCTTGATATCAGAGGTGCTAGCTTGCCCTCCTCAGTATTCAAGCAAAACGGCTGATTTTAAGCTGGTGGAGAACTGATGATATTCCCTCCATGTCGGAACTCCTTAACTCCTTTACTAAGCTGGTATCCTTAGATCGAATGACACTTGTTATTACCAACTCACTCCCTAAATATCACTCTTGTTGGGGCCCCTTCTTATCATATCTGAAACCAAGAACTGGCATAGGTTGAAAGCTCCTACAATTTTTACTGGCTAATAATTCTTGTTTCCCCAAAAGCTGTATTGAAGGATTGTTCTGTTTCACAACTGGTCTTACTTATCGTATTTGTTGACTGGAATAATTACTGAGTCATAGTGGTTAGCTGACTGGTCCTCTATGTTCTTGTGTTAGTTTAGATATGTTTACGAGGGAAGAGAATGCACCACAGGAAGTGCTGTATGCTGTGCACACAATCCCTGCAGGCCTCAGGTCTTCACTCTGTTAGGTACCAATCCTTCACCCCTTCACTTTTCATCTCAGAACTGGTATGTATGGCTGTATAATCTTGCTTTTTTCTCCTCCTGTTAATGTGATGTTCTGTGAATGATTTATGTTGTACCCTGACATTGGTGCTGTATATCTGGAAAAATTAATAAAAAATATTAACTAGAAAAAAAACAATTATAGTGAGTGCATAATTTTAATATCTTCCAAGAATCAATCTTCACCATTGATTCCCACTAGTAGGTCAAAGTACCAAGCTCAGACAAAGTCCCATGGACTAGGGCAAGTGGAACTGAGGACTCACTTAGGATAGTAATCCATTCAAGACTGTCCTGCCAAAGGTGGCATGTTGCCTGGCATGGACATCCAGGGCATAGTGTTTAGTAAAAGTGCACACTGTACTCCAAGTTGCAGCTCTGTAAATTTTGTCAATAGGCACAGAGTGTTTCTCAGTCAGGGACATTGCAGCTGCCAGGGTCATCATTTAGAGGTAGCCAGGGGTTGAGGTTGAGATTCCTATTTCTTTGCAACCCCTGTGATGTCCACTACAACCCTAATATCCCCTTTAAAAAAAGGTTTCCTTAGAATTTATTTATATAAAATGTGGCAAGTGGGGAGCTTTCAACCCTATGATTCTGCTGAAATGGGACTTTGCAACCTCTATGATTATGGTATGCTGAAATAGCACATAGGTGGGACTTTACTGTTGCATACTGCAGACCAGCATCAGAGAGGTCCCCTATGTACTCCAGAATCTTGTCAGGTGGGCACCTAAAGGAGTCCATGCAGGTTATGGAGCACCTAATGGAAAATCTTTTCCATTTGGCCATGTAGGTCTTCCATGTGGAAGGTTTATGTGCAGACGAAATTATTTCAGAGACCCTCTGAGATACCTGGTGCCTGTTCACTTCTATCTCTCCATAAGCCAGGCCGGAAGGTGAAGGGAGTTCAGGTTGGGAGGGACCAGGTGACCCTATGTCAACAAGTTCATCTTGGGGGAGACCACGTGATGCAGAGTGCTGAGTAGAAGCACCTCCACTACGCTCCAGCCTCCTGATCTTATAATCGTCTTTTTTCTGATGTTTAAATCTTACAAAATCCTCTGCATTCAACTTTTCCTGTTTGCTAAACACCTAGAGCATCTGTTTTGAGTGTTTGGTCTGCTGATGGAGGCTTATATGAAGAAAGCCCCGCAAAAACATACCCCACTTGCTACCCCCGAGAAGGCCCCAAAGAAATCTCGGGCCTCTGGTGGGCCAGATAGGCCTGATCTTTCGAGTCAAGAAGGGGAACAAGAACCCTTAAAGCTTAACAGGTTCTTAGAAGAATTTAAACCCTTCCGTGAGGAGATGAAAGGGATGGCGATCGACCTGAAGGCTCTTTCCAAAAAGCTGGATGAAGTTTCAATAACTGCCTCCGATAACACTGCCCGAATAGTCTCGTTGGAGAAACGACTAGAGAAAGTGGACCCCGAGTTAGTGTCTATGCAGCAGAAGCTTACTCGTGTGGAGGCAAAACTTGAAGATCTGGAGGGCCGTAGCCGCAGGAATAATGTTGTGATATTAGGGCTACCAGAGGGAGAAGAAGGCCAGAATGCTGTAGCTTTAACAGAAGCTGGTGGAACGGGTTGCTGGCCCCTCTCCCTTCGGCCCTGTATATATTATCGAGCGAGCCCACAGGTCGCTGTGACCGAAACCTTTACCAGAGGCTGCTCCTCGACCCATTATTTGCCGATTCATAAATTTTTTAGAGAGGCAGCACTTTTTGCAGAAAGTGAGAGCTCTGCAGGAGGTCCATTGGGAGAATTCCAAATTGAGAATTGCACAAGACCTGCCAGGATCGGTTCGTCTGAAATGCAACATGTTTCACCCCATCGTGTCCAAGATTATTGCTGCGGGGCTTAAGTTTAAGATGGGGTACCCGGCCAGGCTGCAAGTACTTGTAAGCGGGTCCTGGTTAAGTTATGAAGACCCAGAATCTGCCCTTTCAGGCCTCAAAACTGCTTTACCGGATCTGTTCCGAGAACCCTGAGAAGTTTCGCCTACAAGATGAGGGGAAGTCTGGTGTTGTCATACTGGGACTGCTATCTCTTTATTTGTTCATGAAGATAGTAATGACGGGGTGCATTTGGAAGCTCTTGTTTCTCATCTAGACTGTGCTAAATAATTACTTGGGCTACTCACTGCGAGATTCTCAGGCCCTAATTCTATAAGCGAATTGTCGTTCAGCACAAGGACTCCTGGAATGTCTGGGCCTGTTTATTTGGGGAGGGAGTTTTTTGTCTCAGTGTTTCTAGTTATATAAACTAGCACTAGTGAGGGGAAGGTCGTGTTAAACTATTAAGGATCAATATTTTACTTTATAGATTACTTAGACTGGGAGCGGTGCTGGGCTTTTCCAGTAGTTTCATGAAGCTACTTTGGTAGGATCAGACTGTGGCCACAAGAGGGAGCACCATGCGCATGAATAGTAACTTAGCGCTGTTCTTAATTCAGAGAGGATTTCCCTCAGTAGTGTCTCTCATCTCGAGTTTAGGGCAGTAATTTACCCCAGGTGGGGTTCTTGAGTCTATGGGCTGGTAAATGCCCGGTGCAGAGTGTAATTTCTTATCAATATTTGCCTGGGGCCCAAGATGTTGGTGTCCTTCTCTGGTTTTCTGGTTTTATTCTGGTTGGAAGGGGTAATTCCCCTTCATAAGGTTCCCGATTTGGCTCTGGTTCACGTAGATATCTCTCACGGGGCAATAGAGGCCCTACTTCCTATTTGGTTCCCTGAGGTTTTCGGAAGTTTCTATGTGTTTTGTAGGCTATCTTACTCCCTTTCTATTATTCTAATGTATTTGTGCGCGTTTATATTTGAAGCCCAGGACCGCTCTCAAGTTACCATGGGTTGTTAAATAGTAGTGCTGCTTTGTATTTACTTGAGGGTATTGGTACTTTTGCTGGAAGCAGTGGGGTATATCGGGGGGCTGGAGGGGGAGGAAGGGCACAGTACTGTGCTAAACAATGCTTGTGGCAGTGGGGTGGTTGGGTGGTGGGAGGTATATGCTGGGTTTTGTTAGGTGGATGGGGTGAATTTGGGGGAGGGGACAACTGTGGAGGGATGGGGGAGGTTATACAGCAGTATTCTGTGGATTATGGCCGAATGTTTTTGTGATTTTTGTACAGGGCTGAATATACTAAGCTCACTAATGCTAGTTAGATGGATAATGATGTGACTTTTGCTACCTGGAATGTTAAGGGGATCAGGAAAAAATCCAAACAATATCAAGTGCTCAAACATATAAGTTTATTACGTTCTCAGATAACTTTCTTACAGGAATCCCATTTACTAGAATCTGAAGCCTTACAGCTAAGGAGACAACAGGTGGGGCAGGTCTATGATGCTCAGGGCTCCACTAAAAGTTGTGGGGTCATGCTAATTATTAATAGAGGCATTCCCTTTGTTTCTACGCAGGTTATCAAAGATCCAAGGGGGTAGATTTGTTTTAGTTAAAGGCACTCTCTGGTCAGTACCACTTTTACTTGGTAGTATATACGGTCCCAATATTGACGACCCAGGGTTTTTTATGAGACTGATAACCATTATTCTTCCAATGCTTCCCATCAGGATCATTATGGGGCGCGACTTCAATCAGGTCATAGATTCTAATCTGGACAGGTCAGGTAGTGGATTGGGAGGTATGTTCCCGGGGTAGAGGGCACTTAAGGATTTGGTAGACCAGTGCGGGCTCTGTGATGTCTGGCGTGTGTTGTATCCTGACTCCAAGGAGTTTACTTTCAGTTCAATGGTGCACGGCTCGAAGTCTCGCATTGACTGCATCTTTATTTCTCAGGGTCTCTTGCCCGGGGTTAAGGCCACCTTGATCCAATCTGGTCTTGTCTCCGATCACTCCATTGTATTATGCAATTTGGCGTTCCTTAACTTACCTAAAAGGGTGACCAGATGGAAGCTCAAGCATTGCAAGCTCATAAGGGAGCAAATTGAGTTCTTTTTCTCATCTAACCCTTTAGACAGTGCAAAGCCGGATATTTTATGGGGGACTTTTAAAGCATACATGAGGGGGATCCTTAGCAGTATGGCAGCTAGAAGGAAAAGGGCACAGGAGGAAGAATTATTATCATTAATGTCTCAAATCCGGTCCCTTGAAGCGAATAATTCTGTTAGTATCTCAGATGAGGACAAGAGGAGGCTTCTAGTGGCCAAACACAGATATCTAGAGCTGTTAAGGGAAAAGGCAGAATTAGCTATAATTCGAACCAGAGCCAGTTATACAGATCAGGGAGAGAAAGCAGGGCACCTGCTGGCATTGCGCATAAAGCAACAGGAATCCGCAAGATTTATCCCACCAATTCAGGCAGTGGCAGATGGATCTCTGAGAGTATCCCCTACTGAGATAGTACAGGAGTTGGCTCTATATTATGAAATACTTTACAGTGACATGGAGAGTCCCCCTTGTCCTAAGAGTACTGAAAAGTGCTTAAGGGATTCTCACCTGCCCTTCCTATCAGAGCAACAAAAGGGTTTTCTGGCTATCCCTCTATCCCAGGAGGAGATTTCCGAGGTTTTTGGTGGGCTACCCACAGACAAAGTCCCAGGACCAGATGGGTTTTCCTCTCTATTTTACAAGGTTTTTCGGGATCTTTTATTACCAGTTCTTTATCGCCTATTTCAGTATATTCTATCTAGAGTAGAGGCAGACATCCACCTGTTTGAAGCCCTGATTGTTCTTCTCCCTAAACCAGATAAGGATCCCGAGTTAGTTCAAAGTTACAGACCCATATGCCTTCTAAACCAAGATATTAAAATCCTTTCGAAGATACTAGCCAATAGGTTAACTGTAGTCCTCCCTGATCTAATAGGTATGACCCAGGTTGGATTCATGAAGGACGTTCATATCAGACCATTTGCGTATTTTTTCATGTCTTCTGGCCACCAGGATGTTGAGTTTCCCGCGGGGCTGGTTTCCTTGGATGCCAAGAAGGCATTTGATCGTGTAAATTGGAATTTTTTGTTTCGAGTCTTGGAAGCCTTCTAGTTCCCTCCTGTCTTTATATCCTGGATTGCTGCATTATACAAAACCCCAACAGCAAGGATTTCTGGAAATGGTGCTTTTTCCAAGTCTTTTTCACTCCATTCGGGTACCAGACAGGGTTGCCCCCTATCTCCTCTCTTATTTAACTTGTACCTTGAACCTCTTATTCAAAACATTCTCAATAACGCACTAATACAAGGCATTTGGGTTGGGCGTCATGAAGTCAAGGTCACTGCATATGCGGATGATCTACTTGTGCACCTATCCCTTCCGTATCTTCCGTCCCAATTTTGCTGGGTAAAATAGCTAAATTTAGTGCCCTATCTAATTACAAACTAAATGCTAATAAATCTTCCTTCTTTTCTTTAAATCACAAGATATTCAAGAATGATATTATCCCCTTAGGTTTATGTTGGGCCCATAGGTCATTCAAGTATCTGGGCATTAAACTAACTCACAACCCCTTAGTATGGTTTAAGGAAAATTTGGAGCCCATCTCCCAACTTATAACTCAGGATCTTGATAGGTGGTCTAAGCTCCCCATCTCACTATGGGGCCGGATTAACATAGTTAAGATGAATATTTTCCCAAGAATTTTCTACCTTCTACCTTTCCTCAATACTTTTATCCCATTATCCTGGTTTAGGAAGATGCATGGTATTTTCACCGGATTTATCTGGTCTGATAAATACCCCTGATTGGCCTATCATAAGTTGGCTGCTCCAAAATCTGAAGGGGGCCTGCGGGTTTCCTACTTGTCTATATATTATTGGCCTAGCCACTTGGCAAAATGTTTGAAATGGGTATGTTCTGACCCTGAAAAAGGGCAACTGACATGGCTTAGAATTGGATTGGATGCAATTCGGTCTACGAATCTGGATTCCCTAGCTCTGTTCTATGTAAAAATGTCTCAGGTGCGTGTGGCCGAGAAGTGTCCCACAGTAGCTACTTCACTGAAGGTATACGCGCAACTTTGTTCCTTTTTGCGATATATCCCTCAGTTAGATCTGGCCCAACCCATCTGAAATTCCCCATCTTTCACCATGAACAAGCAACAGATTCCCCGTACTTGGTTCCCCCAATTGGGGGATGGGATAGTACTCTCCTTTGTGATGAGGAGAGGCAATGGCTGTCGGTAGGTGATATTATTCAGAAATTTAGTATCCCGGCTCTCTCACATTTTAAAGCAATACAGATAAGGCATCTACTCACAATAGTCCTTGGCAATACCCCTCCTTATCAGACGGTTACGGCCCTGATCCCAGAAGTCTCTTCTTTACTTGGATCTTCGGGTATCGTATCCAAATTATATCTGGTTTTGTTTCACAAAAGATATGGGGACTCTTTTGGACCGATGAGGTTCTGGAGCTCCATTCTTCCCCAATATTATCCTAATTGGCAAGTCCTGTGGAGGTCCTGTCATAAATATGTTTCCCAAGACAGGTTGTGTCTTATGCAATATCACATTTTGCACAATATGTACTATACTCCGGTTAAGTTAAAGAAATGGGGTCTCTTGGACTCTAATTTATGTGTTAAGTGTTTTTGGGAGGAGGGAACACTTTTTCACATATTTTGGTCATGTCCTAAAATCTCCCTTCTGTGGGACTCTATCAAGGTGTCCCTGGATCCTTTACTGGGTTTACAGGAGTACTTCACGCCTGACATTTGTCTCCTAGGGGACTTGTCCTCTATTACAGTTAAAGTGAGAAGGTTTCATATCTCTATGATAGCTTTATCTGTCAAGAAGCTTATTTTACATCACTGGAAAGACAAGTCCACTCCTACATTACAGGAATGGGTGAATGAAATTCTTGCTAACCTGCGTACGGAAAAAGCGATTGCCAGCCTCCACAACAGATTATCTGTTTATACGCAAATATGGGATCCCCTTTACTCTCTAATTCTAGCTGCTCAGACTTAATTGTGTTCTAGGCCAAATTGCCCTATAGACTCCTGCATAATGTCTTTGTACTCATGTGACACACTGATATGCTACTGCTGTATGGGGAGGGAGGGGAGGGTGAGGCAGTTTCAACATAATAAGCTGCTTTATTCTTGTTTCATTTTTTATGTTAACTGCCTTTTAGTGTGAAAAATCTGTTAATAAAGTTTGAATTGAAAAAAAAAAACAAGTTCATCTTGAGTGCTAGAGTCCTTGGTTCACTGACAGAAAGTCTGTTCAACATAGGAAACCATATCTGTCAAGGTCAGTAGGGGGCCACTAGTATAATTTTGACCCTGTGGGCCTCCAAGTTTGAACAATGCTCTTTGGATGAGAGGAATTGGAGGGGTTTACTATTTCTTCCTCCTCTTGCCCTTTGGGCCTTATTCTTTGAAATATGTATTAACTCTGCCCACTGGTGGGGTCAGAGGTCACCATCAGGGCTCTTTATATATATATATATATATATATATATATATATAGGCATTTGGCATCTTTTGGGGGAGTCCCACACCGTGGAGTGAGCGGCGGGTAAGCTAAGGCAGCAGAGGCAATTGTCTGCTCCTGTTCCAAGTTTCAGTGACTGTGTAGGGTAGAAGTGAGCCACAGTGTATTTGCGGTAGCTCTCAAGTGCAGTACTCATATGAAGCAGAGATTTGAACCTGCAGTCCCACGCTTGAACATGAGTAAGGAGAAGGGAGCCAGCATTCCTGCCATGGGCCGGACCAGAAGGAAATGTATAGACTGATGCACAGGCCATGGCTGTGGATCATAGACCCCTGACCCTGTCTTGGTTAGCCGGTGAGCTCTGCACTGCTTTCTTTGCAGCTCCGGGGAGTAGGAGCTGTGAGCTGTGGGACTATGGACAAATGGGTGAGTAGTTTCGTGGGGATGTCCGCCTCAAGGTATCAGAGGGGAGAGTTGCCTTTTGGAGGCCTGGATTTGGAGGGTAAGTTGGAATTGAGCCCTGGGGAATGTGAGTCCCCTTAGCTGCCCCTTTGCACATTTGAGCTGTGGATGAGGAGGGAGTGAGTTTAGCCATGGAAGATGCTGCTGTCTGCTGCTTGAGGTCACCCATCCTCTAACTTCTGCTGCTGTCCAAAAGCCATTTGTGGCCACTCAGCCCAGGGATTAATTTGTAATAAGCTGGGGGTCTTAATAACCATGTAGAACTACCTATGCCTTGATTCAGAAACTCCAGTGTGGGCTCCTGAGCCCGGAGCATTAACTGTCTGTAAATATGTTTTGGACTGTCCAATTGGTTAATTAAATGGAATTGTGGACATTCTATTCTTATACTGTTGTGTTTGCTAACCTTTTAAGACCCCCAGCAACCCTACACCTGGAGTTGCACCCCCTGGTGAAGAAGAACCCGTTTCAGTGAAGTCATCTATGGTAACAACCAAGTTGTTTCTTCTTTATGACCCCCCTCCCCACATTTATTTCCATCAGGCATACCCCTAGACATGGTGATAGGGGGCTTGCAAGTCTGAATGCATTCTAATAGAAAACATCATGTACTGGATTTCTGGAGCAGAATTGAGGCATTTTGGCATTTAGTGGGGATGCAAAAAGGTCCACATATGGGATGCCCCATTCATCAAATAGTGATCATATGATGTCTGGAGCTAGTGAGGATCAGCCTCTATGTGACTGAGCTCGTCTGCCAGAATGTTCTGAACTCTGGGCAGATAGACTGCTTGGAACATAATCCCATGCTCCAGAAACCATTCCCATACTTTCATTTCCTCCCTGCAAAGAAGGTAAAAGTGTGCTTCTCCTTGTTTGTTCCTGTAGTACATGACAGACTTGTTATCTGTCTATAGGTGGACTGCTTTGTGGCTGACTAGATCCACTAGAGCCTTCAGTCCACACAAAACAGCTTGCATTTCTAACACATTGATGTTGAAATGAGTCTCTGACAGGTCCCTGACACCTTGTATTTGGAGGCCTAGCAGTGGGCCACACAGCCAAACAGGGTGTCATCCATGGTAAGTATTACCTCTGGCTCCGGCTAGGAGAAAGAGAAACCCTGGAGGGAGCTCTCCTCCACTGACTACTGTACCATGTGAGCGAGCAAACCAAGGTCTTAGTCACCTGAATGGGGTAAGTCTGAGGATGTGATATATGTGACTGTTGTGCACTAAGCATCTACTGGGCTGTCCTCATGTTCAGGCATCCCAAAGGCACTGTGAAGACTGAGGAGGCTATCACACCCAGCATGCATTGCATGGAGTGAGCTTGTACAGTTTTTCACTCCGTGATGTAGCATGCCATTTGCAGAATTGCTTACATTCTGCTCTGGAAAGAAAGCACAGGGCTGGGATATATCCAGAAGAGCTCCTGTGAACAGCAGTTGCTGGGAGGGTTGTAGCTGAGACTTTGCAAGGTTCAGCAACATACCCATAGAAGTCAGGAACTGAGAAGCAGTGGTTACTGCCTGTTACATCTCCCATTTGCATGGGCTTGAAATTAGCAAGTCATCCAAGTACGGGAAGACTTGAAGTCCCAGTTTCCTCAGGTATGCAGCGAGAACTGCAAAGCACTTTTTAAAGACTTGTGACGCTGAGGAAAGCTCAAAAGGCAGCACTCTAGACTGGTAATGCTGCCCCAGCCCAGTATGTCTCTTTGCAGATGACACAAAGATCTGCACCAGGGTTGATTCACAAGGTCGGGTGAAAAAGATGAAAAGGGACTTGGCAAGGTTGGAGGAATGGTCAGATGTATGGCAGCTCAGATTCAATGCAAAGAAGTGCAAGGTAATGCACCTGGGAATAAAAAACCCAGGGGAAGAGTACACAATAGGTGGTGAGATACTAACAACAACAAAAATCGAAAGCATCCTGGGAGCAATTATATTGGATGACCTTAAGGTGGGCAAGCAATGTGAGAAGGCAGTAAGGAGGGCGGAGGAAATACTGGGTTGCCTAGGGAGAGGCATCAACAGTAGAAAACAGGAAGTTGTTACCCTCTGTACAGACAGTTGGTGAAACCCCATCTTGAGTACTGCGTGCAGTTCTGGAGACCCCATCTCCGCAAAGACACAGACAGAGTGGAGGCTGTTCAGAGGAGGGCAACCAAAATGGTGCAGGGTCTGCACCAGAAGACTTATGAAGAAAGACTAAAGCAGCTTAATATGTATACCCTCAAGGAAAGAAGGGAGAGGGGGGACATAATAGAAACTTTCAAGTACTTCAAATGAATTAACAAAGTCCAAGAGGGTAGCATCTTTCAGAAAAAGAGATGTGCAAGAACAAGGGGGGTACAATTTGAAGATAGAGGGGGGATGGCTCAGAAGTAATGTTAGAAAGTATTTTTTTCACAAAGAAGGTTGTGGATGCATGGAACAGCCTTCCTGAGAAGGTTGTGGAGTCAAGAACAGTGGGAAAATTCAAGAATGCATGGAACAGACATAAAGCAATTCTAGTGGGGGCAGGAGGGAGTAACCTGTTGGTTAACTAGAATCTGCAGCTTATCCATCAGATAGGCAAATGGGCAGACTAGGTGGGCCAAGCAGTCCTTATCTGTCATCAAATTCTATGTTTCTATGTAGCACTATGAAACAAAGGTATCTGTAGTGGCTGGAGTGTACCAGAATGTGCTGATATACAGCCTTCATATCCAGGGATAGGAGCCAGTCCTAAGGCTTCAGGTAGGGTAGCAAAGAACCAGGAGAAATCATTTTCATTTTTTTTCAATCAATAAATCTGTTCAGAGTTCTGAGGTCAAGATTGGGGCCAAGGAGGGGGGGGCGTGGTGGAGCCCGAACTGAGCGGTTACACTTTACATTGGCTCCTCTCACTATATTAAGAAAAGGGCAATAAAAGTACATTTTTCAACAGAAAAGCTTACTTTTTGGAACTAGAACTGATGGACATCCTCCTGAGAGGAAAATAGTCAATTCTCGCCAGGATCAGGGAGCACATGACCCTGGGAAAAGCAAACAAGTGGCAGTGGCTCAGCCAGCATGATCTTCAATGGCAGAGGAGGCTATACAGATGCAGAGCCAGGACACTGAAACTTTGCAAATGTCAGTCTTGAAATTGCAAAAATTAATAGCCTCAGTAACTGACTTGAGTCCAAAAATGGATTTGTTTAATATAAGGGTAACAGTGATGGAATCCATGGTGGACTGTATGAAAATCAGTATGATTGACATTATGAAGCAAACAGTGCAACTGCCAGTGTGATGGCCATGGGTGTAAAAAATGGCTCAGCACTTCTGAGCCAGCCTGGAAGCCCTTGAAAATCAAGTTCATGCAGCAAATCTTCGAATTCTTGGTCTTCTTGAGGTTAGTTAATGAGTTGATACTTTAGTACTTAATTTTGCAACCAGGCACAAAAGTTCAGGTTGAAGTTCTATACAGCATAAATAGACACACTTTGCATATTGTAAATACAAAACATAAAATTATTCTGTTTTAAAACAAGAAGAGAAATAAAAAAAATATATAACATTAATTTCACAACATTCAAATAATGCTCAAAGATTTACTGTAAGTTTGAATTCTTACCACAGGTTTTTCCCACATCTCCTTACTTCCTAAATTATACCCAGACATATTCTGTAATACAAATAAACAATGCAATTTATGGTCAGGATCACACATTTAAAAAAAAAAACCTGTTTAGTCATTTTGCCTCTTCTAGTATCTAACCTATCAAGCCCACATTTAATCAAGCCTTCCCTATGACTCACATCCAACCCAACAATTACTCTTAGTGCCCTTTTTTGTACTCCTTCCAAATCTTCAGATTCACTTTTGGTGAGGCCACTATGCCGCACAGCAGCTCCATATTCAACCACCGGTCTGACCACTGTAGTGAAATAGTAAAGCAAATCTGAGTCATTCAAACCTGCGTGTCTCATAATAGTTAAAAAGTATAACCTACTATTTGCTTTCTTTACTATGCTTAAAACCTGATCTGCTGAAGAAAAATTATTCTGGAAAATAAATCCCAAATATTTCACTTTACTTACTACTTCTACCTCCACCTCCTCACCCCCAAAATACAATTTTTTTTATCTCAGTCCATTTACTCTGCTTACTGAAACTTATCTCTTAAAAACTGGCCACCCAATTTAATATACACTGAGGCACATGCAAACTTTGCAATTTTTGTATTACCATCCCATGATCAATAAGATCAAATTTTATAATCTACCATCATGGCCCTTACATTATTTCCTTTATCCCTAGCTCTCATACTTAGTTCCAAAAATGTTAAAGTAGCATCAATAGTTGAACAACCCCTCAAGGAACCAAACTGATTTTTGTCCAAAACCCCCTCCACAACCTCCATAATCCATCTACAAATAAACATTTCACATACTTTTGAAACCATACATGTTAAAGCTATTGGTCTAAAATCTGTTGACATAGTTTCTGGTGTCACAATTTTAGGAAGGGGCACAACCTTTGCCTGCTTCCTCTGTAAGGGGATTTCACCACTCAAGATTGACCTATTAAAAATATGACTAACCCGTGGTGTAAGCCAGTCAGCACCTTCTTTCCATACCCAATTTGGAATAGCATCAGAGCCTACAGCCTTATTTATCTTAATCTTTTTTAATTCCTTTACTATTTCTTCCACAGATACTAAAGGCTTATGGGGGACCATTACTCCTGAAATATCCTTCCTTTCCAGTGGGAGTACATCTTTACTTGCTTCACTAAATATTCTATTTAAACAGGTCAAAAAGGAAACACCTTCATCTCTCTCAGAAAAATGGCACATTTGCTCCCACCTTTTTATTTGGTCACCTTGATTTCCTGTTCCCAAAAATTCTTTTGTACTTTTCCACCACTTTCTTGGATCAGATTTCCTTAACTCCTCCAACTTCCTTTCATAAAAATTCCTACTTAACCTCTTCCCCATACGATTTGCTTGATTTCTCAACCTATGATATACAGTAACATCTTTCCTCATAAATGCTGCTTGCCTTTCCTTTATCAATTTTTTATATTCCTCAGTAACCCATGGTTTGTCACCACCTACCTTTGTTATTTCTCTTGTAGGCATTACTTGGTTTAAAGCTTCATTAACTATGGATGTCACCATCTCCCATATAGCATCTACATTCCTATCCCCAAATCTTACTTCCTGTAATTTACCAGCTATCACATCCAAAGATCGACTCTTACCCTCCCTGGTAATCTTTCTACATTTAAACACCATTTTCTCCTCTTTTAACCTTCTACACCCCTCTGAATTATTTGCTATCAGTACAACTTTATGGTCTGATAACCCGGTAGATGGTGCAATTGTTGGTCTACAAAAAAATTCAGTTAGATTTGTTATAACCACATCTAACATGTTTTGTCCCCTTGTAGGTTTTTCAACTATTTGTTTTAAACCATCTTCCCTTATTATTTTTTCAAGTGGCAATCTATTTGCATCACCCATAATAACAAGTCCACACTTATCATGTTTTCTTCAGATTTTGTCTAAACACCAGATTACATGATTTACCATCTGCTGTTTATTATGTGTGTGTGTGTGTGGAGGGGGGGGTGATAAAACCCACCTACAATTAATGATCTACATTGCCTTGGAAGATATGGTACATTCAGTTCCACCTACATCGTTTCAAACCCATCAACTTCCAAATCTAATAATCTTCTATAAGGAATACTATCATGGATATATAAAGCTATCCTTCCCCCAATTCGCTCTAACCTATCTTTTCTTTCAATCTGATATCCTGGAATTGCAACCATCTGGCTGGTAATATTTGCACTACACCATGCTTCTGATATCACATCCACCTGGACTTCATTTATTTTCATTACTTCAGCAAGTTTGTTCACCTTGGTAGTTAGAGCTCTTACATTAGTATTCATCATTGTTGGTACCCATCTTTTCCCAGTTTAAATAATCATCAGATTACTCCTATTTACTTCACTTTTACCTCTATACTTAATTTTTCTTGCTGTAATCCTTACGGGTATTCTATCTGCTTTTCCCACCTCCACATACCTGGTCTGTATCTGACATACATTATTCACATTTACAATATTCCTATTAACTTGGCTCTTTTTTTCCCTACTAATCATTACTGGAATATTATACCCCCCCATCTCATCATCTTCCCCATGGGCAGGCACACTCATCTCATATACTTTCCCTTCCATTATGCCACACAATCCTAAAAGGAGTATATAAACAATATAAATTTGTCCCATTTTTAAACACATATCCCACATCTACCAATTATTACTAACTAAACCCATTTGTAACCACATATAAGGCTAAGGATACTAAACTAACTAAATCCAACCTCCAAATATTTACTTACTTCTCTCCCCTGTTGCCCTGCTGACTCCTGCAGACTCCTCCATACTCTGCTGGAGGAATCAGCTGGACACTGTCAGCCGCCGCTAAAAAGATGCTGCCACATCTTAGGGGCTTTATTTAAATATGGCTTGGATGCACACCTTCAGCTGCTCTGCCACTGCGGCTTAATAAGTGAGCCCACGTTTGCCAGATATCAATTAACCCCCACTCAAGGTGTAAAGTGCAAATCCACAAACTGCTTAGTTAGAATTTAGCAGCAGTGTCAAAAGGGGCTAACTGGAGCAGCTTCCCAGTTCAATTTAAGCACAGTTAAGTGTAAACAACAGTATGATGTTTCATTAACACTTTCCAGTTCGTTAAAAAGTCATTCACTTTTAAGCAGTAAAGTCAAATAACAGTATCAAATCCTGGTTCCTGATGTGTAATCAGTGTCAAAATCATGAGCAGCATTTAATCTTTGTGCAGCAAAAATAACAATTAGTGGTAACAACATTCAAGCGGCTTCTCAATCTGTATTTATGGCAAAGTCACTGTTCCTCCAAGTGCATACTTGATGTCAAAAAGCTTTGCTTCCCCCTTTATCTCATATTCATTCATGCAGATTTCACTGATGTTTGACTGTTGTGGGGGGAAGAAATTACACACGCTGCAATGTTGGCAAATTTCTGTCTTGACAGTGTATGGCAGCTCCTCCACAACTTCTTCTTAGATGATTTAATTGCAGAAATTTGTGACTTCAGGTGAGGTCTGCCACCTACCTGCCTGAGCACTCTGCCAGAGTACTCAGCCAGAGTAATCAGCCAGACACTGTCAGCTGTCACTAGAAAGACACCGCTGCATCTTAGGGGCTTTATTTAAATATGGCTTGGATGCACACCTATTGAAGGGGACAACCCTAAAATGTTTGTTAAGGACTGGCTCGCTGAAAAACTACTGTTGGAAGAAGATTTGGATGTGTTTCAGGTTCAAAAAGCATATCAAATAACACCGCATGGACAGATGGAGGCCTCAAATGTTCCTTGTACATTATTGGTGGTAACAGCTGGGACTGGGGAGCAGGATCGTACTTTGTCCTTGGCATGAAGGAATGACTGCTGTTACAGGATGGTCAACTAGTGCATATTTGCCTGAACATTTGCTATTTTAATAGTCAGTGGAGGAAAAAATGTGATGGTGCCCGCTACATCCTGAGAGAAGCCAATATATCACATTCAATTGTTTTTATTGCTCATTTGTGAATTGTGCATCAAGGTAAGGTCTGGGCCTTTTCTGACTCCATGGAGGCTGGCAAATGGGCTGAGAGGGTAAGGAAAGAGCAGCAGCATCAAGGTGAGGAAACTGAAGAGAGCATTAGTGATGTAGATGTGCAGGATTCCTTGACTTGAGACTGTTTTGCTCCCTTAAGACTGTTTATTAGACTTTTCATACTTCCTTGGCCCTCAGTGCAGCGTTATTAATGTGCCAAGATGAGACTAGAGTTACATACCTAAACTCTTTCTTTATAGATCAGTAAAACCCCATTTATCCAAAAGTTTTGGGGGATATAAAAATCTTTTGGATAAACAGGGTTTCAGTTAAGTGAGGGAGCTCTGTTTTTCACTACATATAGGACAGTACATAGCGCATACATACTGTATTGATTAAAATGTGTGACCAGATGCTAAAAACATGAAACAAAGCTGTCTACAAAAAACAGCTGAGCTTCTTCTCTCTTCACTGACCCCAATGCTTGCAAACAAAAAAAAAAACACAGACTGAGCAGTACAGTACTGCCAGCGGGGGACTGCCAGTGGGAACAGGTTGCCTCTCACTCTTATCAGCACTTAAAATGAAAAGCACCCTCACACTGTATAAGTACAGGGAATAATTAGCTCAGTACTATATAAGGTATTGCTCAGACTGATTCTTTTCTTCCTGTTTGCTGGCAGCTGGGTCAGTGAAGAGTGAAAAATCTCAGCTCCAGGTTGGGTTCTGTAAATGAACCGGAGAGAGAGGGATGGCGCTGCCTGTGACCGAGAAGTCTGTTTGTCTCTTTTTAGAGAGCTAATTGCAATAAGAAAAGCTGCCTGTTCTTTTCTTTTTGTTTGAAGGCATTAAGGTCAGTGAAGAGTGAACAACTCAGCTAGTTTTCTTTTCTTTTAAAGCATTTAAGTCTTGGGGTCGAGTTCTGAAACTCAACCAGAGAGAGGGCCCGTGTTTCCTGTGACCAATCAATCTGCTTGTCTCTGGATCGGCTGAGCATTCGGTGTTTACTGTACATGAATTTTAATTTGAAAAGGCAGCCTGTGGTAGGGCCATTTGGAGATGAGAGGGGTTAACAGGTGCATGAATGACGAGGATTACTCTAACAAGGTGCTGAACGAGGTGTTAACTGCTATGACATACCAAGCACTAATCGCATTGTCACTTCTGCTTATTCAGGATTGCAAGACAGAAATACAAGTTACTTGTCGGGGGAGAGGACTCAGTTTCAGAAAACTAAGAGTTTCAGAAAAATGGGGTTCGGAAAAGTGGGGTTTTACTGTTAGTATATTGTCTGGATATTTTGAACAGTCTCCCATTTGGAGGCTACAGTTTATGTGTCTCAAGTTTAATTACAAGAATACTCATTCCATTTTAGGCAGACCAGGGGCTCTTTTGTTTCAAGCTCCTGTTGACTGCATTTTTTCTTTTGAGGGGAGACTGTACTACTATTCTTAATATAATGTTAATTGCTCATCCACTTCAGATTACCAGAAAGTGTACCATTTATTAAACTTTAGCTTTTTAACTTTTGGAGACTCACATGGAAATTTGTCCCTTCCCCCCGGAGGGGTAGTTCTTTGCTGGACTGCATTTTGGACAATGACTTTAGGAAACAGCCATGTTGCTCTTGGGCTCTATGTCAGCATATTATTTGGATTTTAGTATTGAGTACAGCTTGTGATTATTCCCTCCTGATGATGTATCACTGATATAGTAAATGCACAAAATGTTTACTTGTGATTAAAGAGCTTTTAGCCCCATTGGTTACATATCAGTCTGGACTGTATACCATATGGAATTTTATTGATTGGTAATAACTGGGGACATTTTTACCCATAGGAGAAGCTGGTTATAATTCGCTGTTATAATGGCTAATACGGGCCAGCTTCTCCTCAGCCCCTCTCGTGCTGACTCACTCAGTGCGCTCTCACAATAGCCTTCAAACAGCAATGGAGAAACAGTCTGCCAAAACACCCCAGTGACTAAAAAATGTGCACGGAATTGTTCACAGAACTAAAAATAACAGTAAAAAAATCCCCAAGCTTCAGCACCAGTGTCTGGCAGTTTAGGCTCTCACACTCACAGACCCAGCTTCTGTCCTGCCCCACTGGAACTCGTTCACCCAAGCTGTTCTCACAAAAGCAGCAGTTAATCACCAGCATTTCCTGGACATAGAGAGGATAAACCATACAAAAAAAAAAAAACAGCCCAAAAGGATCTTTAGTTCTGACTTTTCAAGATTTTTTTTCAGGTCCAGTTCCTTGTTGTCACGGAGATATGCAAATGAGCTACAGAGTTGAACCTCATTTACATATTGCCGTGACAATGACCGCCCAGACCTAAACAACATCTTCAAAATATAAAGTGAAAACTCTTGACAGGGAAATTTAAAAACTAGTTTTCACAATATTTCAAACCCCCATGATAACAGCTAAGTATTTTCTGCTGTTGTGTAAAATATTGTAATACAAAAAAAAGGCAGATACAAAATTTTACTTAAAAATAACATTTATTTCAAGATACCCGGTATGGGAAAAAACATCCCCCAGCAATTACATAAAACAATACACGGGGGACTGCACAAGAAGTATTTAATGCACACTCTTGGTGTGGGATGCTTTAAAAAAAAAACAAGGGCAAAAGCACCCCACACCGAGGGAGTGCATTAAATTCTCACTATGTACCCCCCATGTATTATTCTATACATAATTACCGGGTTCCGTTTTTCAATGGAAAAACGAGGTTAACATACACGTAACACCTGAGTAGGTGTTACGCATTCACGCGCCTTCTTCCAATCCTAAAGCACTACAAACAGAAAGTCAGCGCAAGCCTATCCATACAGAAGCCCTCCAGACACAACACAGCTCAAGCCTCTCAGTGTTCGTTTCTCCCTCAGTCACTCACCTTCTCAATCGCGTTTCTTCTATCTTCTACCCTTTCGCAGCATTTCCTGACAAACAAACAAATCCAAAGCTGCTCAGCCAGAGACGTTTCCACAGCTCACTACCCGGCCAACACGATAAAATGACTTCCGGTAACATGAAGGCTATGTTTGGGATCGTCTGCATTTTCCATACCCCAGTAAAAGTTAATATGCCCTAAGCGAAGCAACACCCACAGAAACAATGAAGAATCCAAGTTATCAAGGACTCAGACAACTCTCACGAAGATATTCTTAAAATAGTCAAGCCACCACACAGCACTTTATTGCCAAAATATAACATTTTCTGTAGAATTGTACATTGCTACAGTAAACACTTTTACCACCATCCCTAAGTAATCTCCGTTTCAAGCCTACTATTTCCTCTGCTGTTCAAAATGCTACAGCACTTCAAAATGAATGAAAAAACAGAACCCAGTAATTATATACAACAAAATATGGGGTGCAGTGTGTTTACCTCGGATTTAACACACACCCTCGTTGTTGGATGGGTTTATGTGCCATCCAACAACTCGGGTGTGTGTTAAATCCTCGTAACACACTGCACCCCATACTTTATCCTATATTTAATAAATTGAGAAACTAATAAAAATAAAGTATAAAAAAAAAGAATGGGGCCAATGCTCCCTGATTTCTTTGGAACTAGGAAGTAGAACCCTGTGTTCTGTTCTGATTCTGGAACATTTTCCACTGCCCTGTTGTTCAGAAGGCCTGCAATCTCCTGTGCCAGAAGCTCTGACATGTGATATGATAAAGGAGGTTGCCTTCTGGGTGAATACTCCGGAGTGAGTTCTATAAAAACCAGTGAGTATCCCCCTCGGATGATCCTGAGGACCCTCTTGTCCATTGTGATGGATTCCCATTGCCAGTGAAACTAGGTCATGCCCCCCCCCCCCGAAGAGTTGCCTACCTTGAGCAGATGAGGTAGATCTGGGGCCAGAACTTCAGATAGTGACACTAGCTGCTTTTGGTGCCTGTGCCTTCGGCTGTGCCTTCTTCTGAGGCTGGGGAGGCTAATTTCTATTTTGGGCTCCTCTGCTTTTGCCACGAAAGGACTGCTTGTTGTAAAAAAAGTCACATCTCTTGCTCTTCTCAGAGATGAAGGGAGCTGGTCTGGAAGTCTTAAATGTCATTCTAGTTTCATTAAATGCCTTAAGAGACTGCTCCACCTGTTGTCAAAACAGGTATGTTCCATCAACAGGAACATTTACTACCTGTTGCTGGACATCCTGGGTGAAGCCACCAGTGTGCAGCCAAGAATTTACCTGATGTAAATGCCAGAAGCAGCACAGCAAGATGCAGCACCAAAGACATCCACAGAGGTTTTAAACTGGTGACTGTTTGATTCCATACCTTGCTTGACAGTCAGCAGAATATCCTGTTTAGCCTCTGAATCTGGCAGTCTCGGCCAGAGACTTTACTTTTCTCCAAAGGGTATATTCATACTTAGAAAACTGCTCTTGGTAGCTAGCTTAGCTGTCCTCGTGTTCAGGATGGCTAAAGCGTAGGCTTATTTGCCCATATTGTCAATCTTGTGAGAGTCCCTATTAGTGGGGTGCACAGTGACCTTTTTAGGGACAATCATCTTGTCATTCTCAATGAGATGAACAGTAGCATCAGCTATGGGCTGAGTAACGTAAACTGACTTACTTTTAGAAGCAGCATATTTCCTGTCTGCCTGCCAAGGAACAGCTGCCACCAAAGCAGTCCTCTGCTAAACTGCCTCAGACAAGGTCTCTAGTGTGGGTTGGAATAGAGAAACCAAACTGACTGGCATACTAGGCATGTTCAGGAACTCCAGTTGGAGGCATCTAGCCTGGTCAATGGTTGCTGACCTGAAATTCAATGCTGAGTACATACTTCTGAGCACAGCCTGGAAAGAGAGATACTCCTGAGGTACAAGCACTGGAACTGGGTCTGAGACCTCATGGTTATAATAAGAGTCATTATCACCATCTTCAAGGATTCCATTCCATTCCTCTATACTTGCTATTGCCAACCGTAATCCATCTCCCCCTTCTCTTCTTTCCCTACTCCTGTCTCTTCCCTGAGGTCCCCTCCTTTTTAAGTGACCTCTTCCTACCCTGTCCTGTTACTGACCTTACAACCTGGGAGTGCCTGGTACCTCACACTCCTGATGTAATTCAGTTAGTATTGCTATTCATTATGCCAATACGCTACTGTGTGTTACTGTACATTGCTGTGCCTTGTTGTATCATCACATTACTGCACTTTTTATTTGTTGTTATGTAATTATCCCCTCCCCCTTCCCCCAGGACACATCTGCAAACTAGCTTTATGGCTCAGTGTGCCTTTCCTGGTAAATCTCTTTTAAATAAATAAATATAATGAGGTCTGGGTCTGACTCATCCCTCTCTACACCCTCCTCTGAAGGAGGGTATAAGAAAGGGCTGGGTCACAGGCCAGATAACCCAGTGTGTCTAAACTGGCTCCAGGTATGGCACCATGAAGATTCATGGCACTGTAAGCCCATGTGTCATTGGACTTAATGCCACCCTGGGCCCCAAAAAGCCTGAGCCTGGCATCGGACAGGGCACTAGTACCAGCATCAATGACCCATCTGGCCTGAAGTGACTGCCGATAGTACCAGCACAGGATGGGGGAGCCACAAGTGGGACAGACAGGGCTGTTGCTGCAAGCAAACACTCTTCCTGACCCAGTAGCAACACTTACAGTACCAGATCTGCCGACCCTGAAGGGCCAGGGATTGGCTCCACCAGCGGTACCACCCAGGCCAGATACTGCACCTATTGCTTCATAAGAGCTGCTCAGTGGTGGAATTGACTACCAGAGCCCTCACTTAAAGACAGGGAGGACTCCAGTCCTGAGACACTGACCTCCCAGGCCCAGAGATCCCCCGGTGTTGTTGGCAGTGACAGTGAGGACTTCAGATTCCTTGAAGTTGAGTGTCTTGTGGAAGACCTTGCAGAAGGTGACCTTGACCAGTACCATTTCTTCCCCTTCTTATGAGAGGAGGACGAGACTGAGCAGTGCCTGGATCCCATTGCAGAGCGTGTGTGGGTTTGGTACTGCTTCTTTTTGTGTTTACGGGAGGACTGCCCTTCCTCCCAAGCACTGGACCCTATGTCATCAGAACCCTTCCCCAGAGTTGAAAGTGGACCAGACGTGGCCCCACTGCCAGAGCAGCCTGCCTCTTCAGGCTCTCTACTGTCCTTCCTGGTTGTTGACTGTTGACACTTGGTAGGGCTGAGAAAAACTATTAATTTTACTGTGACAAAGAACTAAACTGACACAAAAATAACAAACTCTTCTCTTTAAACAATAAAACTGAAAAGAACTGAATGCTATTGTCATATAGACGTGAAGTTCTGACTCCCTGTGGGCAAGCAACATAGCACTGATATGCGCTCAAAAGTGGGAAGAAGAGAACAGAGGCGGTTGGGGCTGGAGCTGAGGTAAACAAGTGGCCATGTGTACTGGCATGCAGGGCTGTGCATGCTCACTTATTACCTTGGCGACATCCTTCTGAAAAGTTCTGGCTCCCATTAGGTCATAAAACTTCCAGCTAAGACCCACTAGCAGAAATCAGTGGTGAAGATTGATTCTTGGAAGATATAAGGTTTACTACACACTGTATCCCAAAGTGGTTCCACCAAGTCTCGCTGACAACAAAGTACAGCGACGCAAATTTGCCAACAGCAATTACATCGCCTGACAAATGTGTTGACCAGCTGCCATGGTTCACATTTCAACTGTTTGTGGAGGGCCCCCCCCCACCACCTGGACTTATATATAATCAGCTCCAGGGGGCAGATTAATGGGAAGAGCGGTCAACACTGGGACTCATATCCATACAGTGCTCCGACAACCCAGTTGACATTGTGGATGTTGAACGGGTTGTGTCGCTGTTATGGTTTCTCTGTCGGGGTTTCACTGAAACAACGGTATACCTCCCAAAGTGTTTCACAAGGCACAAGAGTTCCATACTGGTAGCACAGGGAACGTAGAATAGAATAGAATAGAATTCTAGTGTACAACCTTGCCTGACAGGGAATTTAAATCGAGTGTCTTATGGAAGACTGATTAGGGCTGAGAAAGCTAGATACTTCCACACAGAGCTTGAATCTTCTTCCCACTGCTCAGCAAAATTTTTGAAAATGCTCAAAGACCTAGAAGGATATAGCCCAGCAAACTCACTTCCCCTGAAAATCACCACTGGTGGTAACACCACCATGGATAAATGCGAGATCCTGGAACTCATTAACAGTCACTTTGTGATGACAGGCTTAGCGTTTGATATTTCTCCAGTTTCGGACCAAATTGAATCACATAGACTTGGCATGTTTAAATTCACCAGCCCCTGCACAGCAAAATGCCTTCTCCTTCTGTCATGTCTCCCTGTAACAAGTGGAGGACT
This sequence comes from Neoceratodus forsteri, assembly GCA_016271365.2. Taxonomy (NCBI): domain Eukaryota; kingdom Metazoa; phylum Chordata; order Ceratodontiformes; family Ceratodontidae; genus Neoceratodus; species Neoceratodus forsteri. Next base: position 834,412,693 of record CM028130.1, on the reverse strand, counting down.
TGCTCTTGGCCTTAGATATAAATAAAACTGCGGGCGCAGATCATATTGAGCCATATTATCTCAAAATAAGTTATCACATATTGTCCCCTCCAATCACACATCTCTTTAACTTGTCCCTTGCCCAGGGTGTGCTTCCCTCTAGCTGGAAAACCGCTCACATCATTCCCCTATTTAAATCTGGTGACTCCAGCAACCTAAATAACTATCGACCAATATCCCTCCTCCTTACCTTATCAAAATTGCTTGAGAAGGTTGTCAACACCCAACTCAGGCAAAATCTGGAGTCCTTCAACCTGCTCAATGTAACGCAGTCAGATTTCAGACCATGCCACAGTACCATAACCACACTCACCAAGGTCAGGTCTCAAATGACTGGCAATTAGCATTGGATGCAAAGAACTGTGTACATGCTTTGTTCCTTGACTTGAGCAAAGCCTTTGATACCGTGGACCATGACCTGCTCCTGATTGAGCTGGAAAGCATCAGGGTGGTTGACTCAGCCTTAAAGTGGTTTACTAACTACCTGACTGATCACCAACAGCTGGTCAAGGCTGATGGGGTCTTCTCCTCTCCAAAATACTTACTAAGAGGTGTACCCTAAGGGTCTATTTTAGGCCCACTATGATTTGCCATCTATGTCAATAACATTAACAAGGGCCTCCAGTCAGCAAACATCCATCTGTTTGCTGATGATACTGTTCTGTACGTTGATAGACCCACTCCAGAACTCGCCTGTAGGGACCTGCAACATAACTTTGACCACCTACAACAAACTTACTGCAGCTAAAGCTCCTGCTGAATGCAAAAAACTAAAGCTACACATCTTCCCCCATCTTCCAACACCTCTAAATCCTGAACTTCTCTCCAAGTAACCACATTCCTGGGTGAGCCCTTGGAGTTTGTAACTAAATTTAAGTACCTCAGTCTCAGGATAGATAACAAGCTGACCTTCGTTGATCATATCGATGAGCTATCCAAAAAGTTAAAACAGAGACTTGGTCTCTTCTTTTGGATTAGGAACTTTCTTACTCAGGAAGCGAAAACTAGGCTAGTCCAGACTACCTTTATGTCCCTATTGGATTACGTTAATTTCGTGTATGGCCAAGGACCGACCATTGCCTTGGCTAAACTGGACACCCTTTATCGCCATGCTTTTAGATTCATTATTGGTTTACCGAATGTTACCCACCATTGCACTCTCTATGTCAAGGAAGGCTGGAGCTCACTAAGATCCAGATGACAAAAAAATGCAGTCTGCTGGACTTATAGATCCATAATTAACATGTTCCCCCAGTACATTGTAGACTGCTTGCCTGTCTGTAGTGCCAGCATCTATCCTTTGAGAAGCTTTTCATATATCTCTCTTCTGGTCCCAAAGGTCAGAACGCATTTTGGTAAATCAGCTATAAGCCACACCCTTCCAGCCCTATGGAACTCCATTCAGAAAGCCCTGAAGCTTACAATCCCTGTGAAGCTGACGTTCCTCAAAACCCTGTACTTGTGTACCTTCAAAAGGACCTGTGATTGTTTCCTCTGAGGGCTCTTAAATGTCTATGACTGCTCTCGTACTCTGATTCCCCTCTGATTCTCATTGGTTCTGACTTCTGCCACCCTTCTTTACTTTCCCTTCTCTGTCTCACATGACCTCTGGCAGTATTCTCATCAAGAAGTAAGGCGTATTTGGATTAGGATGAACTTGTTTGCTTAGTTCTGAAAGCTGTATTATTGTTATTACTTTATATGATATTCTACTCTGTGATCATGATTGCAATGTTATCTCTGTATACATTTCTGTACATATATTATAATTGTATTTTCTACTGTGTTGATGTAACTCTTTCATGTGTCTACCCAGGTCCACCTTGCAAATAAGTTTACTCAATGGTGTATCGCTTGGTAAAATAAACATTGATTGATTGATTTAAAGAAATCTGTTTCCCACCCCACAACTACCTGACAGATTCTGTGCCCAACCCAGCCTATCAGGGGAAAAAAATCTGCCCTGTGCCCCCAAACTATGACAGGTCCAGTGCTTTGCAAAGCACAGGAGTTAAATTCTGATAGCACAGGAATTGTAGAATATATTAGAATTAGGTTTTAAATAACAACTTTCATACACATTGTGTCCTAAAACATTTTACAAGGCACAGGAGTTCTATACTGGTAGCACAGAGAATGTAGACTAGAAAATAATTTCTGGGTGACTTAGCCTAACAGGAAGTAAAAAAAAAAAATTCCCAACTACCTGATTGTCCAGTGACTGGCTCAGCTCATCAGGGAATTTAAAAAAAATCTATTCCTCTGCTCCAACTAACTGACAGGTCCAATGCCCAACCTAGTCCATCAGGGAATAAAACAAATCTGTTCCCCTCCCCAACAACCTGTTAGATCCAGTGCCCAACCTGACCCATCAGGGAATAAAAAAAAAAATATGGCAGCCCCCCCTCCATCTCCAATGACCTGTCTGGTTTGATACCCACCCCAGCCCATCAGGGAATAAAAAAGAAATATGCAGTTGCAAGCTGCGCTTCAATGGAACAGTGAGTGCTGGAAAAATATAAATATTCTAGTATAAGTGACCATCCAACACTCCAGACTCCAAAAAATAATACATTGAGGGTATTTTATTAAATGAAATACATAATACTTACAATTGTAAGCAATAAAAATTACACACATAAAAAGTGTTTTTTTCAGCTTCTCAACCCACAACCAGCCTCAGCGCTTTGGGGCTTTCACTGCCCCTTCGTCAGGAGGCATGGCCAAACATGTAGTGTTAGTGTTTTAAGTACTAATAGTGCAGGTGCATTCAATGAATTATTTAATATTCATTGTGTCACACAGTGAAACCTATCTCTAAATGATGAGTTGTTCACTGGTAACCCAGCTGTCATTAGTGTTGGTGCATGCCTTAACATTTTAAAGGTAAATTGTTTCTTTTCATGCACACAACTGGGCTGCCAGAAAGACAGCATTGAGGTAAAGTAGTTAAAACCATGTTCTTAATTTTAAATTGTAGCACTATACATTAGAGCTACTAAAATAGTCCCTGAACAACATTAACTATCTTGTCATTTAATTCATTAAACAATAACAAACCATTTTTCCAAAGCCAGAGATATCATCGTATCCACATACAGAAAAGCAATATTTTTAACCTTTACAGATTCTGCATGAAAGGGATAATGACATAAGGGCCCCCTAGTGGATGTGTGGTTGCCAGTTCATCTGATCATTGGATCCATGTGGGCTCAGGAATTTGAGCCTAAAGATCCACATGGATTCTTTTTTATCTAATTCCAAACTTCTGTAACCACCTCTGGTCCCAAATGGTACGTGATCTAAACCTGTTTAGAAAATGGGCAAAGCTGTTTGAGCCATCTGATTGGCTTAGACAACTCTCTAGGTGGGCATCTATCAGACAATAGATGCCCACCTATTAAAAGGGCCAGCCTAGCCTGTCCCATCACCAGGATCTTGGTGCTCAGCCAGCTCTCTAACTGGCTGATACCCCTTATTTTAAATTCAAATTCCGCCATTTTTTTCTATCACTTAGCGGGCGACTTTCGAACAAGCCCCACTCTCCCCCTACCGAGTCTGTTTTGATTTACAATAAATAAATAATACAAATAACATTTTAAAACTGCCTACTCTTTCAATGCAGCTCTTTCAAATGGGAACTTCATCTCCTCCTACTCATGGTAGACACATTTCCGCTCCCAACTCATGAACACAGAAGTGCTGACCAAGGAATGGCACCTACGTCCGAGCGAGCACAAAGTCACCAGAGCCAATGTACTCAAATCAGACACTTCTGTATGGTAAAAAAGTTTATAGTATTCACGATCTCTGCCCCTTCCCCTCTTTACTCATAATCTCTGTAACTGCCCCTGCTCCATAGCCACTGCTGCACATCATTTCAAACAGACTTCACATTTCAGATGCTGACCGAAAAAGAAGAAGTCAGGCTCTGAATACCGCATATGCCTCATCCGCTGCAGATTGGAAGCTCATTCAATTTTTTTGTTTTAAAACATTTTTTCTGTTGTAAAAATCATTACCAGTTTGAATGCTTTGCTCGTGCTTAACTCCCACTTGCCCGCTAACTCACCGCCCAACCTCTCCTTCTTCGCTCTTTTTCTCCACCAGTGACTTTTCTCCTGTCAGCACGTTCACTTCCCCACTCTCGTCCTGCTCTGACCTGTTTTCTTTTACTGTACTACCCACTCCCAGCATTTGCTTATTTTAAAAATAGGTTTTAAACATATTGTTGTGAACTGCAGTACAGTTCACTAAAGTCCCATACAGCTTGGTTTCTTCTACACCAAGCTCATGCAGCGTCACATGCCAGTGGCACAAATTAGTCAGACAGCAGTACCCTATACTGCAGGTGGCACAAATTAGTCAGACAGTAGTACCCTATACTGCAGGGACTACTTTGCATAATACAACTTCTATGCAAGCAATAATACCCAACAGGGTGGGTGGTATTGGGCTATACCGGACTGCCCAGGGGTGTAATGAGGCCCGATGCCACAGATGGAGGGCCTTATAGCCCTTGGAAGGTCCAGTATAGCCCATACCTATTGCGCTTAGATGGCACAAATTAGTCAGACAGCAGTACCCTATACTGCAGGTGGCACAAATTAGTCAGACAGCAGTACCCTATACTGCAGGGACTACTTTGCATAATACAACTTCTATCCATAAAAATGAACTATTCTCACTATTTTTAAAATTAATGGGGCAGCTTTTTTGTAATATTTAGCCTATATTCCATTTTCTAAGCGCAATAATACCCTCCAGGGTGGGCGGTATGGACTATACCGGACCTTCCAGGGGCGTCGGGCCTCATTACACCGGGGCGGTCCGGTATAGCCCAATACCGCCCACCCTGTTGGGTATTATTGCTTGCATAGAAAATCCTATGATTAGTTAGATTATGCAACACTGCTAGGTGCCTTCCTATTGGGTGGTCCAAATCTTTTCTCTGTATTGCCCTGTAGTATTCCTGTATTCTGTCCTTCAAACTCCTGGTTGTTTGACCCACGTAGGTTTTCCCGCAGAAGCACCACAGGGCATATACTACAAATTTTGTGAAGCAAGTGATAAATTCCTTAATCTTTATTTAACTAAATGGCAAAGATTTACAAAAACATCCCCTAGTACACCAGATCTGCATTTTTTGCAGCATTAGCATCTAAAAGAAATGAGAGGTTTGTTACCCAGCAAGGTATCAGGGACATTTTTTTTTTATATTCACTTTTGACCAATAGATCCTTGAGACTTTTGCCTTTTTTAAAAGCCACAAGTGGACCCACTTCCAAGATTTCCCTAAGATCTCTGTCTACACCTAGCACATTCCAGTGTTTTTTTTTTCACAGTTGCACGCAGGTCCATAGTCCCTGTGTAGTAAAGACAATTCTATCTTTATATGTGTCTTTTTGTTTGCATTGTAAACAAGCATTTGTCATTGCTGAATGTTTGCTTGCTGGCATTGGCATTGGTAGTGTAGGAGTTACAGAGCTGCATAATAATAATGGCAGTGAAGTATTGAACTGAAGCCAACCCCACCACCGCCCTGCAGATACTGACAGGCATTGGGGTGTGCCTTTGAGTCGTCAGGCATAACGGCCATGCCATTTCACCACACCCCACCCTGCAGACACTGACAAGTGTCACAGTGTGCCTTGGGGTCTTTGGCCCTTATGCGCACCCCATTCCATCAGGAAATACAGGGTGAGATGGATGCGGTATAGGAGAATGGGGTGAACTTTGGGGCCGAAGAGTCCAAGACACACCTCGATGCCTCTCACTGGCTGCAGGGTGTGGGTGGGGGTGGAATGGTATGAGCAATACAAGCGACAATCCCAAGTCACACCCCTGATGCCTCTCAGTCTCTACAGGGTGGGGGGTTATGGTCGGAAACCCTAATGCCTCAGGTGTTCGTTGGTATTTTTCCTCCAAATTTTCAACATGTTTTTTTGTGACCCCTACCTCTGAACAGTGGCAATATCAGTTCATTGGCCAGCTGATTTTGCGAAGCGACTATGCCATTTAGCACCGCAGAGTGCGAAAACACATTTCGAGCGGGATGTGAAAATGAGAGCTGTACTGTTCATGGGAGGTGTAAAAATGGCAGTGTTGAAAATCTGCAGTGAAAATATTAAAAAAACTGGTGAAGTCACGAGCGTGCGTAGAACCTGTACAATGCACACCCATAATGTAATTAGTTTGGGAATTTTTTACAGCAGATTGTCAACACATGCATTTTGGGACCTCCTCTCATGAACAGTGTCACTGTGATTTTCTGAATCTGTCCCGAACAGTGATTTCCCACAGCAACATGCATTTCTGCGCTGGAAGTGCAAAAACACATTTTGGCAATGGTGTGAAAAATGACAGCTGTACTGTTCATAAGGAAGTGTGGAAAAATGCCAGTGGTGAAAATCTGGACTGAAAATATTACAAATTCATGAACGTATGAGGGTGCATGGAAACTGCACAATGCTCACTCGTAACACAGTCATTTTATGGACTTTTGTCACCAAATTTTTAACATAGCCATTTTAAGACCTCTGCTCATGAACAGTGTCACTGTGATTTTCTTAATCTGTCCCGAACATTGATTTCGCACACCGACTGCACCATTGTGTGCTACATGCGCGGAAACACATTTTGGGCGAGATGTGAAAAATGACAGCTGTACTGCTCATAAGGAGGTGTGGTAAAATGGCAATGCTGAGAATCTGGAGTGAAAATATTAAAAATTCGTGAACTTATGAACGTGCGTAAGAACTGCGCAACACAAGCTCATAAATTAGTCATTTTTGGTAATTTTTTTCACCAAATTTTCAACATAGGGTTTTTGGGGGCCTACCTCATGAACTATGACACTGTCATTTCATAAATCAGTCCCAAAAGGTGGTTCCACACAGTGACCGCAAAATCACCTTTCAGGGCAGATTAATGCCATGGCAGTGCCAGAATTCATGAGGAGTGGTCCCAAAAACCCCATGTTGAAAATTTGGTGCCAAAATTCCAAAAAATGCCTGAGATATGCATCAAAGTTGAAAAAAAACTATTTATTCCATTATACAGCTTACCGGCATTTCCTCAGTTCACGGTCTTCTTTGAACAGTGCAGATGTGTTCCCGGTCCACTGAAGATCATCGGGCCAGACTCCGGAGGTAAGTATGGGGTGAGGTGAGGGTGTGGGGAGGTAGGGTGCACAGAAGGTGGGTGCGTGTGGGGGGAGGTGGGCAAGACAAGCAACGAGGGACCATTTGTTGTTTTTAGGTATTTTTTTCCTTTTAGGAAGACGACGTGGGACTTGTGCCATGCTGAGATGGGCTCCCAGCATGACAGCTGGCACTTTTGTTTTTTGGGGGGGACAGTGGAGCCGATGGGAATTGGGCACCCCCGTCGGCCATACAGAGGTTTGCCACGCTGGGGTGGGCTCCCAGCGTGGCACCTGGAAGTGTGTTTTGGGGGGGCAGCAGACGGATGTTTGCCACACTGGGGTGGGCTCCCAGAATGGCACCTGGAAGTGTGTTTGGGGGGGCCAGCAGATGGACATTTGCCATGCTGGGGTGGGCTCCCAGTGTGACACCTGGAAGTGTGTTGGGTGGGCCCTGAGCTGATGGTGGATTCGGCACCCTCGTTGGCCATAGTTCACTTCAAACTGAATTTATGTTCCAGGAAGAGAAAGCAGAGACGTATACAAGCAGGATTGCCGGCAATATGCTAATCAACACTATCTTATCGCTGGTCACTGAAGCGGTCTCTCCCTTTCAACTGTACGCCACTGCATTTTCAACTGCTGTCTTAAATAGCTGCAGCATTCATTGGTGAACTGTGGCCTCGCCTGCAAACACACTGACTGAATTGGAAGACAGGGTGCCACACCTACAAAAACTCGGATGATGGCACTGTGTTTCTTGCACATGTGTGCAAGCAAACATAAAAATCAGTTCCATCTACAGATTCCACTCTGTGTGATGCCCTATCTAAAATATCTCTCTAATGGCCTCTAGCTTTTAGTCTGCTAAATAACTCATGTTTTATCTTCAGATAATCTTCTGGTTCAGAGCAATTTCTCTTAAGGTGGGTTAACGGGCCATAAGGTAATGCTTCAATAGTGTGTCTTGGATGAGAACTGCTTCTATGTAAGATACAGTTGCCAGCTGTTCCTTTCCTGTAAACTTTTGTTTTGTTTGTATTTCAAGCATGGCTTTACGTTCACCCATTGTGAGATTATTTCACCTATGGCATTCTTTGATTTTGTTAATACTAACTAACCTCTGTATCTTTCAGAACTAGTTCCTGAAACACTTGAATTGCCTCACTGTCAGGGGCAGGGGATGAAAATGTAGATTTTTTTTTAAAACCTAGTTTAACCGCTGCTGGGCATGGATCTAATATGTCAAATTGCAGGGGCATTATTTTCTGAGGGGTGGTCTCCCTTTCTTGTGTAAAACTATCCCCTCCTGCTCCCTCAGTATTTTCAGCAGCAGTTAAAAGGGCCTGCTCGAGTTCATATTCTGTAATTGAATCCAGCAATGGGGCTTCATTTTCACTTATATCCAACAACAATACAGAACTTTCATTCAAAGGTCTCCCTCCCTGTGTCCCAACAAGGTCTCCTGAGAAATACCTTTTAAGATTTAATTTTCTGATTAAATGAAACAAATCACAGTATACCTGAAATTTATTTAAGTCATGTACTGGAATAAAAGAAAGTCCTTCAGACAAAAGACTTCATTGATCACACCCCTCTAAAAAAGCGGAAAGTTAAGGGGTATGCAACCCTTGGATAACACCTGAACTACTGGAACTTATGAAGACTAAGGACCACCTCTGGCACTGGGCCAAAGTCACAGGCAAGCAAGCAGATATTCAGGCTTATAAAAAATCCAGAAATGTTTATACCAGAACCATCTGTTTTGCAAAAAATCAATACTTTAGGGAGGCACTTTCCAACTCGTGGGGTGACAGTACACATTTCTGGAGTAACACGAAGGAAGTCACTGGCAAAGACCTCAAGAGAGCACCCACCATGCTTAACATTGATGGAAGCCCGACTCTTAACCCAATGACCATAGCCAATGTTTTTAACGATGCCTTTACAAATCTCAGCAATGTCCTCCCTCCTGATTTTTTCATGGTCTCTGCCCCTGCCACCCTTCCCCCCAGTCTGTGATGCTCAGCAGCAGGCTTCCCCCCTTTTTACTTCAAAGAGGTTATTAAGCATGAGGCTAGAAAGTACATATGCAAAGTACTCGGTAAAGCAAGATTCAGTGTGGACAATCTAGAGCTCAAATTTTTTGCCCTCACCCTCGAGGAAACTCTTACACCTCTTACCAAGATTCTGAACCTTTCTCTAAGGCTTGGGCATTTCCCCCCAAAACGGAAACAGGCCCTAGTAACCCTGGTGCACAAAGGTGGAGATAGGGCACAGCACACAAACTACAGGCCAATCTCCATTCTACCTCCTCTATCGAAAGCACTAGAGCGTATAATTGCAGATCAGCTTGTGGAATACGTGGGCAAATACAATATCCAATGTCCCCAGCAGCATGGCTTTCGTAAAGGTCATAGTACTACCCTTGCACTATGGGAATTCACTGGTTTCATACATAACGCACTCGACCAAGGCCATCTGGTAGGGGCTGCCTTTATCGACCTGACGAAGACCTTTAATACTGTGAACCACTCACTGCTACTTGGGCAATTATCGCTCGCAGAGGTGTCGAGTGATGCTGTCAGCTGTTTCAAAAGTTACTTAGAAGACCTTTCACAGCAGGTCAAGATAGCCAATGTCCTCTCCGAAAGGAAGCCAGTCCTTTCTGGAGTGCCTCAGGGATCTATACTGGGGCCCCTTCTCTTCAGTATCTGCTTAAATAACCTCCCATGAGCCTGTCATGAACAGATTCTGCTTTATGCGGATGATGCCATGATCTACTCTAGTAACCCTGACCCTAAAAGCCTCCAGGGAAACCTTCAACACAGTTTCTCAGAGGTGGAAAAGTGGGATGCAGCAGTCTGTGTAGCAGCTTCTTGAGCCGGCTCCAGTCACCCAGTGCTATTTCACAGTTAATTTAAATATCCTGAAGAATCTATAACCTTTGGCTAGCTGTTAACAACCTCCTTGGACTGTTGAGAAAAGAACTGGGTAAAAATACGGACGCTGAAATGTGTCTAGCACTACCAGGCATACCCCTCCAGTCTTCCCGGAGAAAACCAGCAAACGCTCTAAGTCCCAGCAGAGCAGTAACGGTAAGCCAACTACAACAGCGGCCTCCTCCAGTCAGGCCTCAGAAGTGACCCCCCTCACTCTTGAGCGATTCCTCAAGGAATTCGGTCCATTCCAAGAGACCTGAAATCTTTGACCACCGAATTGAAACAGATGGCATCTGCACTTGAAGATCTCTCCACCAGGATGGCAGATAATGAAACTCGCCTTATCTCCTTGGAGAAATGAGCAGACAGAACAGACAATGATGTGGTAGATAACAGGCACAGAATAAAAAAGTTGGAAAATAAAATTGAAGATCTAGAGGGGAGGAGTTGCAGAAATAATGTGATAATAATCAGGATTACGGAGAAGGAAGAAGGTGGCAACATGATACTTTTTATCCAGAAACTGATCGAGAAGTTAGGAGGCCCTTCTCCCTTCAGAGTTTCCTACACTATAGAGTGGGCCCATAGAGCCCTAAGACCGGTGCCACCCCTGGGCTCTTCACCTCGACCACTAATAGTCAAATTCCTTAATTATCAAGAAAAACAATTATTTTTGGGAAAACTTAAGGAACTTCAGGAAATACAATGGGAAGGGACTAAAATCAGGATTACTCAGGATTTGCCAGCTTTAGTAAGGAAGTAGAGAACTCAATTTCACCCCATTGTCACGAAATTAATAGCTGCAGGAGTGAAATTCAAGATGGGATATCCAGCACCTTTACAGGTACTGTTATCAGGATCCTGGGCTACATTTGAAGAGGTTAACACAGCACAGGTAGCCCTTCAGAAGGCTTTACCAGACCTTTTCCATGCATGCTGAAAGGGGTTGTGAAATCTTTATATTACAAGTATACAGGGCCACCATTATGGGGGGACAACCAGGACTTTTTTCAAGGCCCTGAGCTATGGGGGAGCCCGCCTGTGCAGTGCTTATATTATTTATTTTGTTAATTTTGTTTTTTTTTATTGCTGCTGCTGCCTGTGCCACTGTAATTCCTTTTTGCCATCGGGGGGGGGGTCAAACTTCTACATAATTTATTCATAAATCACACATAGACGTGAGCGTGTTTTGTAAGGTTGGGAGTGGGGGTGGCTCTTCTAGAGTGCTTAGCGCATGCTGCTGTGCGTCTCAACCGTCTCGTTTGGAGCAACTCACTGTCGCCCATAATATAATTTTAACAGTGATGAGGGCAGTCCATGAACATGAAGCAACAAGTCGCCACCTGCCGCCAGAGTACAGGAGGACAGCAGCTGTCCTGTAGCAGTCAGTGTGCTTGGGTTGCCGTCACCTTGAGGCTTGTGTCGTCAGTCACCTGTGGCCTGGTGATGTGAGGGACTGTGGCTCGTCATCACTTCGTCGAGTAAGACTTCTTGAGACTAGAGTGGTTCTCCTCTCACAACCTAAACCAAATGCGCGGTGTTTCTCCTCCATGTCGTTCTCCAATCTACTCCAGACATCCAGGCCAGCATCCACCATCCAGGTAAAAGAAAAAAAGCTGAGGTAAATGAGTGCTATCCATGCTACAATCCCTTTCCCATAGGCCATGGCTGTTTTTCCTTCCAGTTCTCTCTGTCTTGTAGTTTGGAGATTGATCTTTGGGGATGAGGGCACAACGCACTGTTCCTACTGCTAGCTGTCAGCTGTTTTGGGAAAGTACTAGGGTCGACTTTAGCTAGACCTAGGACAGAAAAGGTAGAAATTTTAAAAAATAAAATGAGTGTTCAGCAGCAGACTTAGGACATGCAGGTGGTTGGCCAAAACTAAGTGAGCTTTTTAGTCTGGTCTTGGCTGGGGAAGAGTATGATGCTGCACATGGTATGAAAGCAGAACCAGCAACTGGTCGGCAGGAGAGCTTGCCTCTCACAGGGACATTTATGTGGGCATTCTAGTGGGAGGGTGAGAAGGAAAACCAAGGGAAGAAAACACCAGCCTCCACCCCATACCATGAGGCCTGTCACCAGATCATGAAGCTCCTCATCATGGCCCTCCTTTGCAGCTCTGCCATGATTGGGGGGGGGCAGGTTATAAAGGATGCAGCTGGGTGTCAGCCCTGTTGATGTGGGGTGATGTGTTGTTTGTCAGGGTGTAATTGAGAACCCCCATTGTGGGATGGGAAGCCTGCTCCTTCTTGGGGGGGGGGTGCCTGATTCTGATATACTGTGGTGCAGGATGCTGACAGACGCAGAGCATTAAGCAGATGGGAAGACCAAGGGTTAGCACCTGATGGATTATGTTGATGAGCCTTGGCATTAGGGGTAATTGGGGGAAAAACACCATACACGCGCACCTTGTTCCTTCCCCCGGATAGGTAATTTTATGTTATTTTTCTGTCCCCCCCGTGATCCAGCCAGCAAGAATGGGACTGTGATCCAGCCTCCTACCTTGGATGCACACATGTGGAGGCATGCATCACATCTCGAGGTACTCATCCACTACGTGTTGGGGAGGGGGGGTGACAACCCCCCAGAGAGAAAGCTGCCTCGGGCTGCTCAATCCTGCTCTGCCCCCTTTTTGCTGGCTCCCTGATGACCCTAATACTTTCTAAGTGATGGAACCATACACTCTTTCACAGTACCCCATAGTAATGCACATTATGTTTGGCTGAGATGCCAGTGTTGGTCACACAGTTGTACTATACCACCCCTTTCAGCTGCAGATTATAAGAATAGACAGAACCTACAATGCCTCTGACTCCAGTGGTTAAAAATAAATTATTTCATTGATTATGGGTTAGGGAAAGCTTCACAAAATCTTATTTTTAGTTTCATTAAAAGCCTCAAAACTCACCAGAGAGCATTGAAAACTCCAGAGCTTCTGGGGGCCTAGCGGACCCTAGACTCCTAGCTTACTTGGTTAGGGATACAGGGGCCCTAATCAAACTACCTGTCAGGGGCCCCAGAATTCCTAGCTGCAGCCCTGCAAGTATAAGAGGATCTAGCATCTGATTTGTTTTTCTGCAGCAAGATGGTAATACGTGGATAGTAACACCAATTATGTTTACCAGACTTTATGGCTCAAAGACCAATCTTGTCCAGGGGTTCTAAAAAGAAAGCAGTATTTCATAGCATTGAGAGGAACTGGATTAGTGCTGTAAAGAACCTGAAAAAAGAATGAAGTGTTGAGCCTGATGCAAGGCTCACCATTTGATTAGGACTAGAATTTATTTTGGTTTCTTCAGAATTACTGAAATTACAGAGTGGTATCATTTTGAGTCATAGGAATCAGTCAATTAGCAATATCAGGTCTTGATATTATTTCTGTTGCTAGAAAACACTGGCGGTAATCCACCACTAGAGGGAACTCTCTACACATTATTAGATTTAACCTAACCAGTTTCTCCATTGTGGATACCAGGGCAATAAATAATTGTGTTTTCTTTGTATTGTTTATGAAGCTGAGAATATTTTATGTAAAAGATTAGATTTCTCAGGTTTCTTGGTTAAAAACTTACTATTAAACAACAAAACTAGGTTTGGACAGCCTGTTGAATGAAACAAGAAAGATCAATAGATTCGTTCTGGTTAGCAGTAATTTTGTATTTAAGGACTGTAAACTTTACCTGTTAGTGAAGCAAGACAAAGAATGATTAACATATAAGGGGATTTAATACTTACTATACGTTGATTCTTATTTAGGTTAGTAGATAATACTAGTTTTGAAACCAAGTTACTTATTAAGACGTTTCGATCTTAGGTTGGGCGATGGGAAAGCGGAGTAGAGGTGAGCACATAGGGCAGGCTGTATAGCATTGTAGGTACAGTAAGGGGGAAGGTAAGAGGAGTATTGTCACGTTTTGAGACAGGATTAAGACTAGGGTCTAGAGGTCAGAAAGGAGTTAATCAGATAGCGGGAAAGGGAAAGGGGGGTAAAGAATGGATAAGAGCACAATAAAAATAAGCCCATTAAAGCCAATGCATGAACGGATTATTAAGATTTTTAGGGGTTCCCATGTCAGAACATTTTTAGAAATGATAAATGGCTAATATCATATGGATAGCTACATGGAATGTTAAAAGGGTGAGGAAAAAACCCAAACAATATCAAGTGTTAAAACATCTGAAAGTATTAGAGGCAGACATAGTTTTTATTCAAGAATCACACTTGTTGGACTCTGAGGCATCTCAGCTCTGGAGACAACAATTTGGTCAGTTTCTTGCAGCTGAAGGCACGACCAATAGTTGCAGAGTAATGATCCTTATTCACAGAAAGGTCCCTTTCACTATGACCAATTTGGTTAAGGACCCACAGAGTAGATACATATTTGCTCAAGGCCTACTTTTCAATAAAGAGATACTGTTGGGTAGTATTTATGGGCCTAACCTGGATACACCAGGATTTTTTACACAACTCATTCAAGTGTTAACCCCTTATATTTCTACCCCTATGATCCTTGGGAGAGATTTTAACCTGGTATATAATCCGACCTTGGACCGTACAGGTCAGCAGAGAAAAGGTCTGTCACCTGCCCAAAGAGCACTAAGGGAACTAATTGATCTGATAGGGGCATGTGATATCTGGAGGGTTTTGCACCCGTTAGAAAGAGAATACACATATACTTCTACCGTTCATAGATCCTCATCCCGAACAGACTACTTACTCCTATCCCACTCCCTTATACCTGGGATCCTTGATACTTCGATTCAGCCTGGTCCCCCATCTGACCATTCCCTTGTTTTAAGTCAGATATTGTTAGTATCATTATCTAAAAGAGGTTCCAGATGGAAGTTGAATGATCAGTTGTTAAAGGATCCTGGTTTAACTAAATGTATTCAAGAACATAATGGTATGTTTATCAAATTTAACCAAGACTCAACAGGGAGGCCTGATATGGTGTGGTGTGCTTTCAAAGCATACCTAAGGGGCATTCTAATCAGTTTAGCCTCCAATAGGAAAAAAGCATCAACACTATACATGTCTCAATTACTATCCCAGATAAGGACCATCGAAAGAGATTTGTCTCCACAATCCCCTAACTCTATCAGACAGGAACTAACAAAACTGAGAGCAGCTGATCTTGAAATTTTAAGAGAAAAAGCTGACTATACTATACTGAAAACAAAGGCCTCATATACAGATCAAGGGGAAAAGGCAGGCCGCCTTTTAGCACTCAGGATTAAGCAAATGGAATCTTCCTGTTTCATTGCTTCAATATATTCTCAAACTGATGGCTCCTTAAAGACTAACCCAAGTGATATTATAGCTGAATTTACTGAGTACTACAAATCTCTATATGGGTACATGCAATATCCCTCAACCGAAAAGATATTACAAAACTATTTGGTGGAGACAAATTTACCTCAGCTCACGGAAGAGCAACAGAATAGACTACTAATCCCAATCATGAGCAGGGAACTGTCTGAAATAATTGGAGACTTACCTATGAATAAATCCCCAGGCATAGATGGCTATTCAGCCAATTTCTACAAAAAATTTAAGAACCATTTAATCCCAGTGCTCCTTCCCTTATATCAACAAATCCTCTCAGGAGCAGAGGTTGACTCAACTCTCTTTGAAGCATTGATAGTCCTAATACCTAAACCTGATAAAGTACCAGAATTTGTCTCAAATTACAGACCTATCTCCTTAATGAATCAGGATGTTGAAATATTAACTAAATTATTAGCCAATCATTTAAGCTCGGTGCTTTCTACCCTGATTGGACCAGAACAGGTCGGATTTATGAAGGGAAGTTCTTCTTCAGACCATCTTTGCACCCTGTCACATGTGTTCTCGGCGTGCAGGGATGTACCTTTTCCTGCTGCTTTAGTCTACCTCTATGCTGAGAAGGTATTTGACAGGGTAAACTGGCAATGTTTGTTTCAAACATTAGAAGCTTTTGGTTTCCCACTAGATTTTCAAAATTGGATCAGGTCTTTATACCGGTCCCCAACTGCCAGTGTTACAGGTAATGGAGTGACTTCAGAGGTCTTTACACTTCACTCAGAAACAAGACGAGGTTGCCTCTTATCCCCATTACTCTTCAACATTTATTTAGAACCCCTAATTTGCAAATTGCAAAATTGCCAGGCCATTCAAGGTATTCCCATTCACCCCTGTGAGATTAAGGTCTCAGCCTATGCAGATGATCTTCTTCTCCAACTCTCAAACCCCGTCATGTTCATACCTCCCATGCTAGAGATTATCAGTGCCTTTAGCAGAGTCTCTAACTATAAACTGAATGTAAGTAAAACAATTGTTTTTCCACTTAACCATAAATTATTCAAACCTGACATCCTGGCCCTGGGACTTAGCTGGATGCAAGATTCTTTAAGATATCTAGGTATTGAACTAACTGGACAATCAGGACAATCTCTTAAACTAAATCTAGAATCCCTAGTCCACATTATAAATCAGGACCTTAACAGATGGGCATCACTCCCAATTTCATTATGGGGCAGAATAAATGTACTCAAAATGAATGTTTTCCCACAGCTTTTTTACCCTCTTTCATTAATTAACTCTTGGCTTCCGTTATCCTGGTTTAAAATAATACATACCCTGTTCACCAAATTTATATGGAACAACAAATCCCCTAGGATAGCTTATCATAAGTTAACTGCTCCTAAAACAAGAGTAGGGTTATGCCTCCCCATCTTGGTTTCTATTTTTGGGCCAGCCACATTAATAAATACTTAAGCTGGCTTTCATTGGAAGATCAGTACCTTGCCCCACTTTGGCTCAAAATAGAATTGACCTAGATACGCTCATGTGGTTTAGAACCTGAGGGTTTATTATATATTAGAGAGAGCCTTCTCCCCTCTAAACTTAAACATTCTATAATAGCAATGTCTTTGAAGATTCATGCTCAACTTTGTGTTATCTTAAATATGATCATGGAAAGGATATGAACCAACCATTAGTAGGTAACCTTAATTTTAAACTTGATGGAAGGACTATTCCTCTAAATTGGCTACCAGATGTAAAGAACATGCAAATTATTAACTTTATTAATGAAGGAGACTCATGGCTTCCGATTAAAGATCTAAAAGATAAGCTTGTGTCTTCAAATAACTATACCTTTAAAATCATTCAATTGAGGCACCTACTAATACAAGTATTTGGTCAGAACCCCTCTTCAACAAATTGCATCTCTTTTTCTAAAGAATTGTCCCATTTAACTGGCTGTCCAAAAGCAGTGTCAAAGATTTATAGCATATTACATTCTTGGAAATTCCCTGATTGTTTTGGTCCTGCCTGAAACTGGGCAACCTTATTCTCAAAACTTGCTATTGACTGGCCAGCACTTTGGCATAATTGCCATAAATTTATGACTCAAGATAGACTGAGGCTCATGCAGATGTACATCCTTCACAATGCGTATTATTCACTGCACAAGTTAGCCAGAATGGGTTTAAAACCTTCACCATTATGCGCCTGATGCCTTCAAGGAGAAGGAACATTGTATCACATGTTCTGGTCATGTCCTAAAGTGACTTCACTATGGACCACTATCCAACAACTATCTGAACCCTTGTTGGGGCTGCAGGATCTGTTTACCCCCGAGATTTGCCTTTTGGTTGATTTTTTGGGAATAAGGATTCTTAACCGAAAATACCACATGGCTCTTATATCCATGTCATTTAAAAAGCTGATATTAAAACATTGGGTTGACCAGGAAAATATTTTTTACAATGAATGGCTGACGGAACTGCTGGCAAATCTTCAAACAGAAAAATCAATAGCCAACCTGAATAATAAAATGGCAAAGTTTAATAAGATTTGGGACCCTTTGTACACTTTATATTCTTTATAAATTATACCCCAGATGTACTGGTATACTGGCTTAGCCGATTACATATTTGTGTCAAAAAATGGCTGTGATATACTGATAATGAACATGTTGTAGCTCTATCGGGAAGGGGTGGAATAAAGGGGGAGGTGAGTTGGGGGAAGGGATGGAGGGGCAGGTTCATATTGACATGATTTCTCGTACCTTGTAACATGTATATGTATATCTGCCTTATGTGTATAAGAAAAATACTCTTTAATAAACTAAATGGAAAAAAAGATGTGGAAAAGTGGTTCAGCACTCAAAAACTGGTGCTAAACTATAAAATGACCAAAGCGGTGCTTTTCAACAATGCCCATAAGAAACACAAGTCCAAACCCTTGTTCATCACAAACTGCATTGGCACCCCACTTGAAGAGATCCATTCCTTTAACAATCTAGGGGTCACTGTTGATAGCTCACTCACCTACTCGCAACATATTGATAACATAGCTCGAGCTGTCAACATAAGGATTAGCCTACTCCACAGGCACAAGCATAGCCTCACTCCCGAGTCACTAAGAATAGCAATTTTCAGCTCTGTCATTACCATCATCGATTATGGGCTGGTTGTTTATGGCTCTGCCTCTGCTACGTCCCTTCACAGGATCACTGTTGCTCTTAACAAAGCATGCAGACTCCTTACAGGGGATGCCCACCTCACACACACGTGTGACCTATATACTCAGACTGGGTGGTTCCAATTATTCAGCCGGAGCCAATATCAAACCTGCTTACTTGCCAAGAAGGCACACCTTGGTTTGTTACTCCCTGGGGCCAACAGCTCCTTAACCCTTGTCACAGTACCCAACATACTCGTAGCTTGGCAACTCAGGTCTTTACTGTTCCCAGATGCCGCACCACCTTAGGTCAGAGGTGTTTTGCTTACAGAGCCCCCCTCTGGCTCAACTCCCTGGGTAGAGAAATCTCTGCTGAGTCAAAACTCGGCCCTTTCAAACACAGACTCTGGCAACATCTATTAGCAAACAGTATACATGACTGCCGCCTTTAGCAGACTTCTGCTTATTTTGTCATTGTACTTATACCTTTCGGCACTTTTAACTCTTGGCACTTCATTTCAATCCTACCCTTGAGCCTTTTCCCCTCCACCCCTCACCCCTGCTTCTTCTCTGCTCACACATCTGTAAGTTCTTCCCTTGTTCCTCCTCACCTTCCCTCTTCCACCCTCCACCCATTCTCTGATCTCATGCCGCCTCTTTTGTAACGTCTTCCCCTCCTTCTCCCTACTCTTATCTCTCTTACTTCTCTCCCACCCATAATACTCTCTCTCTTGGGTTTTTGACAAGGCCTGCTAGGCTGCCCCCTCTCCTGACTAAACACCACCTCTTCTCCTTATACTATTAATTTGTCTTCCTCCCCCCCCTCACTTCACCAGCACTCCCCCTTCTCTCTGCACTCACCCCATTTCCCTCCTTCCACCTCCCCATCCTCTCATCTCTCTATCCCCATTACCTCTTTTACAACTCCGTTCCTTCCCTCTCCTCCTCCTGTGCATCAACTCATCTCCTTCTCCCTCTTGTTTCTCCAATCCCCCACCTTACACCCTATTACTTTCTCTCCTAACTTTTGACAAGGCCTCCCAGGCTGCCCTCTCTTCTAGCCCACTCTACTGTTATATTGAACAACATTCAGTGCTATTTTGATTGCTTCTGATGTATTAATCTTTTTAAAGTATATTATTGATATCTGCTAGTTACTTATCTATTGTTTTTGTACTGCTGACATGGAACCTTTGTAAAGGAGTTGTATTGCTCAAAGGTGTTGTAACCCAAGACTCAATAAATAAATAAAAATAAACAAATCATTAGTAAAAACTGTCGGAGAGATTAATTACAGTTAATTGAGAAGCAGTTTGTGATTCACCACTATTACTTTGTTCAAGAATTCCATTAGTCTAATTTATTTCCTTGTTGTCCTTGATGTCCTCTTCTTGTCCTTTTTTCTTTTTTTTTTTGATGCAGACGTAGCATTAACTTCATCATTTACTGACTCAGAACCTGAGAATCAGAAATTTTTTGTTGAAGATGGTGAGATTGCAATAGAGCTAGATTGCCTATTAGAGCTCTTTGGTCGCCCCTTCATTCTTTGTCTGCCTCTTGATCTAGTGCATGAATCATTTTCCCATTTATAAATTTGATTATTTGCATAATCTCTTTCATCTTGTAATAGTTTAATCTTTTTCCTATCAATCAATTCAAGCTTCAAGTTTCTTAGTTTTTGATGTTAGTTTCTCATCCAGCTCCTTAATTAAAGGCAGATCACCTATTTCTTCCAACCTTTTGTGCAAGCTTTCTATTTCTATCATAACCTCTTTCTTATTGTATTCATCTTTATCAATTTGCATTTTTACTAATTCAGTGAAACATTTTTTCAAATTGTCCTCCCATTGTTGGCAAAAATTCATTTTCTCTAAGCCATAAACTGGTAATTTAGTCAGTCTAAGACCCCAAGGCACCCATTCTTTTAGTGGATATTTTTGCAAAGAGGCTATATTGTAGTGCAGATTTATTTCCTTAAGTACTGCCTTTTCTAATTGATGAAAAATGGTTTTAATGTTACCTTCCTATGTTGATAAAGGCATATTGCTTGATTCAATCTGGCTTCGATGTTCAGGTCTTTGGCTGTCCTGTGTCTGGCTTGGCTCGTGCTGGAAAGGGTGAATGCCATCCTCCTCAGATGTTTTCCATATTTAGCAAATGAAAAAAACTTGAAGCTTTTGTCATTTTGCCTGGCATTCTCTGACCTTAATGGGTGAGATGCTCCTCTCTACTGTTGATGTAGGAGTCCGAGCTTGCAGTATAAAACTTCTCCAGTGCCTCAGTCAAAAATTAGTAGTAATAGTAGTAAGCAGTTGGAGGCTGTGCTTCAGTGGAACAGCGGGTGCGTGAAAAATATAAATATTCAAGTATAAGTGACCATCCAACACTCCAGACTCCAAAAATAATTCAGTGAGAGTATTTTATTTAATGAAACACATAGGGTGGGATATTCAGAAGGGTTGCACATGGCACAACACAGTTGTGCCATGCACAACCCACTGATGCACCCTGGTGCGATATTCAAAGGGAGATTGTGCTTGGCACAAATCCCGATGCGCCGGAGCGCATCAGTAATGTTTGCGGTGCAGGTGGGGGGGGGGTGCCCATGCATACACCGCACATCCTGATATTCAGCGCAGGATGTGCTGAGCCCATGCATGTGCAACCCCTGCCTGCGCTGCACAGGTGAGCCAAAAAAGGGCAACAGATGGCCACCCACAGGTGAGCTGCCCGTATTTCGAGCGCCTTGCTGGCGCTGCCACCGTAATTGGCCAGCGAGCTCCAGCTGCACCTTCGTGGTGGTGCCCCCCCCATGCCCGATCGTTGTCATACATAGACAAATCAGTAGTCCAATATCCCTGGTGGTCCAGTGGACCGCTCGAAGCCCGATCATGGGCATACGTAGACAAATCAATAGTCCAATATCCCTGGTGATCCAGTGGACTGCTCGCAGCCCGATCGCGGGCATTTGTAGAACAATTAATAGTCCTATATCCCTGGTGGTCCAGTGGACCACTCGCAGCCCAATTGCGGGTATAAGTATGTTTAAAATCAGTTTATTCTATCCCTGGTGGTCCAGTGGACCACTTGCAGCCCGATAACGGGCATTTGTAGATAAAAGAATAGTCCTATATCCCTGGTGGTCCAGTGGACCGCTCGCAGCCCCATCACGGGCGTCAGTAATAGCACATGATGAACCAATCCAACCCTGGTGGTCCAGCAGTACCCCCTCCACCGCCCACTGAGCCCCACCACCTCGCCCTCCCCGTCAGCAGCGGTGGCAGCTCACCTGCCCGCGCCACCGCCTGCCGACGATGACTCGCACGGTAGGGCTGTATGCCCATTGGTCCACAGCGTGAGCCAATGTGTGCAGCCTGCATAGCTCACACACAGTCCAGATTCACACATCTGACTGTGTAGTACAGCATGGCTGCACGCCCATTGGCTCACGCCAGGAGCAATGGGCATAAGCATCCCTACTGCACGGTCAGCCTGGCAGGCGTGGGGTGGTGTGTGTGTGGAGCTGCCGCCCGCCCACCGACTGGGGAGGGAGCAGGCAATGGGGGCCAGTGGGTGGGTGAGGTTACCGCTGGACCACCAGGGTTGGATTGGTTCATCATGTGCTATTACTGATGCCTGCGATCGGGCTGCGAGCGGTCCACTGGACCACCAGGGATATAAGACTATTCTTTTATCTCCAAATTCCCGCAGTCGGGCTGCAAGCAGTCCACTGGACCACCAGGGATAGCGTTAATTGTGTTAAATAAACTAATGCCCGCGATCAGGCTGCAAGTAGTCCACTGGACCACCGGGGTATTGGACGTGTTCTTACATATACACATGCCCACAATTGGGCATTGGGGCACTTTGCTGCAATGTGCAGGGGGCGTTGGTCCCCGACGGCTGCAGCCTGGCAGGGCGCCAGGTACAAGTCGCCAGGGATCGGCGCACCTGCATGCAAATGGGGCCATAATGACTTGCAAATGGCCCCATTTGCACCTTGCATACATTATGGCCCCATTTGCATGTGCACTTTTGAATAATTCAATTGTTGCACCTAGCTCAATGGAACTTGCGCTAGCGCATCCCCCTGCTCCACTCTGGCTACTTGCGCTGGCGCAGTGCCACTGCGCCATGTGCACTGCGGGTGGCCAAGGTGCAATATTCAATGATGCTGTGCCATGACGCAGCTCCGTTGAATATCACCCTGTCAACCTCCATGTGCATTCCAGTTGTGCTGCGCCCAGGCTTGCGCCACAGCCTAGCGCAGTCTGAATATCGTGCCCATAACACTTACAATTGTAAACAGTAAAAATTACACACATAAAAAGTGTTTTTTTCAGCTTCTCAACCCACAACCAGCCTCAGCGCTTCGGGACTTTCACTGCCTCATTGTCAGGAGGCATGACCAAACATGTAGTGTTAGCATTTTAAATACTTGGGCCGGGATATTCAGAAATGTGCCAAAGGCCAGCACAAGCCCAGCACAGCGCAAGTCAGGTGTGCCACAGCAAACCGGGTGACATATTCAGAAATAGCGCCAGCCAAACTGCGCTGGTGCAAGTCGGCAGAATATGGCACAGTTGCGCTATGGCACAATCAGACATGTGCCATGGCACAATCAGAGATGTGCTACTGCAACCAGGGAAGCGCGGAGCACAGACGAGAAGCCCAGGGACAAAGCCGGGGAAGCCCAGTGACAATGGGCACAGGACCCCACCAGCAGGGCACACACAGGCAGTGAGCGGTAGGGATGAATGCCCAACACACAATGGGGGACAGCTACCAACAGGGATCCCCTGCACCACAGCAACCAGAGCCAGGCCACCGGCGGTGGACAAGTGCATGCCCCTGAACCACAATGGCAGCATGGCCAGCTGGGGACTGGAGAGGACACTGGCAATGTAGGTCCACCAATGGTGCCCCCCAGCCCACCAGCCAGCTGGCTGTGGCCAGCGCCACACTGCAATGGATGTCCACCCTCATGTCCCCAGTGCCACACATACCCATGCCCCACATGCGTACAGGCAGCCTACATGCTGGGCAGGAACTGAGCCAGGGCCCAGGCAGAGGGCCAGACCCCACAGGACTGGTCACCCAACAGGGGATGCAGACACCCCACCCCTACGTGCAGACATGTCCAGCAGGAGGATTAGAACTGTGTGCCAGCCCCGCACACACCTGCTGCTCACCCCTGACCACACCCCCACAGCGACCCTGCAGGCACAGAGCACACCCATCAAACCAGGAGATGGCCCCCACCACAATGTGACACACCACTGTACACAGCCGTGAACCACAGAAGCACTGCACGGCCACCCCTCCCTGCACAGACACCACTAACCAACACCTGACCACTGCAGCATGGCTCCACAGGCCACCTGCAAAGCAGACACGGAGACAGACATGTAGCTGTAAAATGCTTTATGAAGTTTAAAATCACAACAACAAACCAAGGTAACAGGGGCAGGAACAGGGGAGGGACAATAAAGGGTTGACTGTGAAAATGGGCAGTTTGCTCATCAGACTTACCAGGGTAAAAAATAAAATGAAATGAAATGAAAATGAAGGATGGGGACAGGTAACAGGGGCTGTACAATGGGAAGGGGGAATGTGGGAGAACAGGACCAGCAAGAGAAAGGAGGGATAAGAACAGGGCCCCTCAATGGTGGCCACAGCCTGC
This sequence comes from Neoceratodus forsteri, assembly GCA_016271365.2. NCBI lineage: Eukaryota > Metazoa > Chordata > Ceratodontiformes > Ceratodontidae > Neoceratodus > Neoceratodus forsteri. Next base: position 834,388,439 of record CM028130.1, on the reverse strand, counting down.
CACCACGCGATGTCTCCGCCTTCTCAGGTGTACCACCTACATCCTCTGCAGGGAGACCACAGCCACAAGCACCTTCCTCACAACCACCAGTATCTGTCACAGGAGCCTGGTGTGTGTTCACCAAGCACATTGAGCAGGATGCCGTCCGACACCCATGGCATGGGAAAAGACAGGCAATCAGTGCAATTGCCCAGTGACATATGCCCACCCACAGTGTGCAATGGATAGTGGTACCACACCATCCCCCGGAGAGCCCAGAATGGACACCCGCGCGGGGGGGGGGAGAACAACACCAGCCAACAACACCTCAATAAGTATAATCTACTATGCCCCAACCAGCATGGCTTCAAACAAAATCACAGTACCACCACTGCCCTGCTGGACTACATGAGCTATGCACATAAGGCCCTGGATGAAGGCAAACTGGTGGGGTATGTCTTTATTGACCTCACTAAAGCCTTCGATACAGTCAACCACCCCCTGTTACTGACCCAACTGCAAAATATGGGTGTGGTGCCCAATGTCCTTTGCTGGTTCCAAGACTACCTGTTACAGAGAAATAAATATGTCAAAATTGGGCAAACAGTATCTGGCGCAAGACAGGTATCATTAGGAGTACCCCAGGGATCAATACTGGGGCCCCTACTCTTCAGTCTCTTCTTAAATGACCTTTCCATGGTTTGCGACACCAAACTCATATGCAGATGATGCTGTGCGCCTAAGCAGCAGCACGTCTCAGGCTGCCTACAATCTGAGCTGCAGAACTTCTTCTCCAAACTCAAGGACTGGTTCTGTAGTCATAAGTTGCTACTAAATTACAAGAAGACCAAGGCCATGCTTATGTCCAACCCCCACAACAAAAATAAGCACCATCCCCTCATCATCTCCAACTCATGCAGTGAGCCGCTGGAACAAGTTCACTTGTTCAAGTATCTGGAGGTCATAATAGATGATACCCTCACATTTGTGCACCATATTGACTCTTTGGTCAAGACAGTCAATACCAAGATTGGTGTCCTGTACAGGCACAGGCAACACCTCTCTCCACGGGCCCTCCGCCTCTCAGTCCACAGTTCAATTATATCTACTATTGACTATGGACTAGTGGTCTATGGGGAGGCAATGGATACAGTGCTCAAGAGGGTTCAGACTGTGCTCAACAAAGTCTGCAGACTCACCCTGGATGCTGAGCGAGGCACCCACACCTGTACTCTGTACAAACGCGCAAATTGGCTGTCATTAAGAGACAGGGTCAAATTCCAGACTTGCATCCTAGAAAAGAAGGCTCTACTGGGTAAATCACCACCTTGCGTAGGCAATTTGATCAAGGTAGCTAACTCATTACAGGTCACCAGAGGGAGGACTAGAGGGGTCTTGGTTATCCCCTTTCATCGCACCTTGCTTGGGCAACGTGCATTTGCTTACCAGCCCCCCCATGGATGAATGAACTCCCTGGGCACCACTTGGCAACCAATTGTCTGGCACAATTCAAAACTGACCACAAACAGTACCTAATAACACTCTCTAAGAGCATCTGCCCCCGAGTCCAGCCACACCTGCTCTCTCTGCCCCACAGCAAGCACTAGGCAGGCCTCAGGTATCCCCTCCCTCTGTTCCTTCTCATGACTTGCCTCAGCAATCAGTCTGCATCATGCTCCTTCGGCACCCACCACCCCACCCTCCCCCAACTCACAGCCCTGTGAGTTTCCCTAACAGTCACTACTAATGCAGGCTGCCTGACCATGCCCCCTCACACCCCACCATTTATTTTAGCATGTCTTCTCCGCTCAGCCTCCCCTCACCCCACCATTTATCCCTATACCTTATCACCCTTCTTCCCCCACCCTTCACCTCCACCGCATTACATACCTCTCTCTTATACCTCATCCCACTGCCAGCTATTCCCGTCCCTCTGAACTACTGACAAGGCACTCTGTGGCTACTTATTCCTCTCCTTTTCTTGTTATTTTAACTTGTACCTATGTTTTGAGTTATTCTGTAAGTTCTGAATCCAAGCTGTATCGTTCATTGTAATGTACCTTTGCTTTCTCCTATTATTCTTTGTTTTGCAGTCTCTGACATGGAGCCTTTGTAAAAGAGCTTGCACTCAAAGGTAATTTCCGAATCACTAAATAAAAAACACAGCACACCACGATGGTGCAGAGAGGCGGATGCAGCTGTCAGCAGCCACAGGACCGTACTGTGACAGGCACATGGCACACAGCAACAGCAGCACAGCAGCATGACTGGTGGCATCCGTGCACATGACCACCCCACCAACAGCTGGTACACTGTGGCCAAGGGATGGTATGCAGTGGCACGCATGGTGGACCATGTAACACACACAGCTGTCACAGCACATGGCAGAGGCAGCCATGGCTGTGCCCGATTCCCTCCACTACCCCACTGTGACACTGAGAAGGAATGTGGAAATGCATACCTGCCCTGTGCTGTGCAGCTGGAGCCGCCTGCTGCCCACCTGGCTGTGCCACCCTGGCCACCTCTGCTGCCACCCTGGCCCATCTGTGGTCTTCCGGCCCTGTGGAGGGAATGAAGAGAGGGGGACATCAGTTCACAGACAAGCATGAGGAGCCCCACCACCACCACACAGCCCGCCATGCACTGGGTGTATCCCCATCTTTCCGTAGGCCCACATGCCAGCACAGCTGCCACTGGCACAGCAGCCATGCCTGATGCATGGTACCCCAGGCTGACAATGTACCCCTCTGTGGGCCATGCTGCACAGTCCTGCCAACACCACAGTATGATACCTGGCCATTACAGCAACATGAGCACACCTACCTGGCTGTGGCACTGAACCCCACAAAACGCGTGCCTGCAGACGCCGCAGGTGGTCCTGTGCCCTCCTCTGCAGGTCCCCATATCAGTGCCTGCACTGCTCTGCTGAGCGCCCAACACCGGTCCGCCATCCCAGGGCCTCCGCCACATGGTGCCACACCTCCACCCTAGCCTGCTGCAGTGGCATCTGGTCATACAGCTGGCCTTTATATGGCTGAATTACAGCCACCAGGTTGATCAGCTCAATGTTGGACCAGTTGGCTACCCTCCTGCTCTGCCTGTGCACCATGTTGAACCACCGGGTTACACAGGAACATGGCTGAGTAGCAGTGCATGTGCCTGCCACATGTGCAGGATGAGCGACAGGGTACACAGGGCCACAATCACACAGCATGTGGCTGTGCAGTCACTGCACAGTGCAGAGCAATAGTGCAGTCCTAGGCATGTGCAGTATGCTGTGGCCTAGTGGGGTCACACCAGGACCCATGCGTCAGAGGTCAGCATCCCCCCACTTGCAGTGTGCGGGTGCACGATAGAGGCAATGCACACATGCAAGATGATATACTGGTGTGGCATGCAGCATGCCATGGCATCGTACAAGCTGCGCAGGATGTGCAATAGCGGTGTGGTCAATACTGTGCACATGCGCACTGTGGGCACATGCACCACGCATGTGCGGGTATTGTGCCACAGACTTGCTCCGGCGCAACTCTATTGCTCATGGCACAATCATGTGATATTCGAACACCGCATGCAAATCACCTCATGAGCCAAAGCATAGTGCAGTGGGGTGCCTTAGCATATCATTACAATTGTGCAGAGGTGAATTTGCATGCCTTCCACCTTTAAAGTGCCGTGGAACAGCACAGGCCACAGACCGGCTTTGCAACCTCTCAGGCACGTGACCAGCAGCATGGGGGTCCAAGGCCTTGTCACACACTGCTACTGGGTGCTGCAATGCAATGTGCTGGCACTGACCCTCACTGATTTTCATGTCCACAGGTGGAAGAATGTCAGGAGGTGAAGGAGCGGAGAGCCAGGGGCCTGCTGGCAAGTGCAGGCCCAACTTTACTGCTGCTGAGACCACTGCCCTCTTGGAGGTCTATATGGATCAGAAGGGCCTACTCAGCAGTGCAACGGACATGCCTCTGGAGGGTACGGTGGCCTGGGGGGAGGTGGCCCAGAACATGAACACCCACGGGCACCACCACCGCACCACCCAGGAGTGCAAGAAGAAGGTTGGCACAGACAGGATGCGTATCAAGGACAAGGTTGTGGCCATCCGGGCATCCCACAGGGTGACCGGTGGTGGGCCGTCGACTGTGCCACTACTGACTGCCATGAAGGAGCTTGTGGCATCCACCATCAGCCACACAGCGGTGGAGGGCATGCCTGGTGGTGGGTTCCAGACAGGTGGCAGCCCCACACTGCATGGTGAGTATTTCCAGCCGGCAGGTGTGCCTGTCATGGGTGTGTCATGTAGGTGTGTCTGAGGCCATGCCCACTGCCCTGTGCATGTGTGTATGTGGACACACAGTGCAGCATGGTGGCAGGTGGCAACAGTAGCATGGGTGGGGCTGGGGGGGAATAGGGTGTGGGGGGTGACCATGGGGTGTGTTGCTCCACTGACACACTATTCTTGTTTTGCAGCACCAGCACACCTCCATGCAGGGGAGTGGGCGGAGGCAGCCGCAGACACGGATGCTAGACCCTTGGCCGCAATGGGCATCCGGAGCCAGGACAGGCTGTGTCTCAGTGGTGTCAGGCATATGGCTGTACCTGACATGGGGTTGGATGATACTCTGGCTGGGTTCCTGCACGATGACAGCCTGGAGGTGCTGTGTGAAGAGACCCAGCTTGGCGTGGCATCCGACACTGATGATGACCTCACACTGGTACTGGAGAGCATCGGGGCTGTGGTGCCCAACATGCCCCTACCTGCCACACAGGCACCAGCAGGTCCCAGTGCTGTGCCCGCAGCCCCACAGCCACCCCCCCATCCTCGCCAGTGTGGCTGTGTGTGGTGCAGCAGCTGTGTTCGGTGTGGGTGGTGGTGGTGCTGTGGGTGTGGTGGAGGCGCAAGGCCCTACCCAGCAGACAGTCAGGTGGCAGCAGCAGGATGCAGGTGACATTGGGCAGCATGCAATAGTGCCTGCCGCCAGTGTGCCAGACAACACTGTGACCCCTGTATGGCCTACTGTGCAGCATCCACCTGAGCGGGAGGCTGTGCAGCAGCATGCCGAGACCCCTCCCCCAGCCCAGCGGCCTGACCAGGAGGACCAGGAGGCTGAGAGGCTGTGAGAGCACACCCAGTTACTGCAGGCCTCCATGGAGAACCAGGCATTGCTTGCTAGTGAGGTGTGCGCACTGCGGGCAGCGGTGTGCCAGATGGCCGAGCAGTAGGACGGGTTAATGTGCGGCTGATGGACAGGCTCGCCCAGATGCAGGAGGCCATGACTGAAGCATTGGACTGCATGACTGTTGCCATTGTGGCATCACTGGACCGCATGACTGGTGCCATTACAGCTGGGCCATCGGCGAAGGCAGCCTCTGGGCTCGGCCATATGCAGACCACCCCCTGCAGTGGACTGTCCACCCGACGGTCCTGGCGTCTGGTGACACTGGCACGGCAGACACCAGAATCAGATGTCAGCACCCCAGACACCCCCAGGGTAGGCCTGTTTGGCTTCCAGGACACCCCTGCATGGACTCGGTCACAGTCCCGCACATCAACCCCTGAGGGACGTCTGACACCCCCCCATGGCCGATGCGCAGCAGGCATCTGCTGGTCAGCCCTCGCGCAGCTGCCCCATGGCCATGGCAGTCGTGGGACTGTGCAGTTGGTGTGCTATGTCTGCTGCCCCGCCCTGCCATCCACTGCTGTCGCCACATGCACCGGTGGGGGGTGGTGGTCGTGCAGCTTGTATGTGGTGGCGTGCATGTGGGTTGTGCTGCATGCCCCCTGTGTGTGTGTGGACCATGCTGCTGGGGAATGTGGCATGGATATGATGATGGCAGCCAAGCACCAGTGCTGCCTGTGTACCGTCGTCATGCGTCTGATCCATGCCATGTCCCTCACCTTGTGTGTGTGCAGCTGTGTGTGTGTGTGTGTGTGTATCTGCCTGTGTGGATGCCACTGATGCATGTGTCTATGTGTGCATGCCCAGGTGTTTGTGACCCTGCCCTGCCCTGTCTGATGTACGCCCCCATCCCAGCATGCCTACTACTACTGTGCTCATCCTGTCCCTTGTGGTGTGTTCTGGGCTGTGTGGGCCATGCCTTTGTGTCTGTGTACTCACCTTTGTTGTCCGTAATGCTCCCTTGCAATTGTGTCACTGTGACGCTGTGCCTCCAGTGCCATTCTGGGATCCCTTCTGCCAAGGGGGCATCTGCCCACCTCCCTCTGGTCCAGCACCACCATCGTCCCCACTACTGTTGCCCTCATCAGCCTCGACTACTATTCCATGGTCAATATCCATGTTGTGCAGGATGCAGCAGGCCAGGAATATGCCACAGGCTTTCGATGGGTTGTATTGTAGGGCACCACCTGATCTGTCTAGGCAATCGAATTGCATCTTCAGCATGCCAAAGCCATGCTTGATGATGTTGCATGTGCTGGCATGTGCCTCATTGTAGCTTTCCTCTCCGGGGGATGATAGTCACCGGTAGAGGGTGAGCAGTCATGGCCTTAGTGGGTATGCACTGTCACCTGTGTGGTGACAACATGGTTATCCCTGTGCTGTGCTTCCACCCGCTCCCTCCCAGCCACCACACACCTCATCCACTGCCCCATCCTCCCTCACCAGCCCCTGGGGTTGTGTCTCTCGGCCACCCTGGCACACACCCTACTCACCTACAAGGTGGCCGTGGTAATGTCTCCCTGTTCAAACCTATGGCACAGTGTGGAACTGTGCCATATGAAGGCAATATGTGCACTCCCAGGGTGTATGGTACAGACATTGATGATGCGCCCCATGACATCGCACACCACCTGGCAGTTGATGAATGGGTATCCCTTTCAATTGATGTACACCACACCCTCTGTGCAGTCTATTGCCCCAATCACGGCTGGCATGCCTGCCACCCGGTGGAACTCCTGCATGTTTGCTGTGTGCTCTGCCTGTGTGCTGGGGAAATGGATATACTCCACAGCATGTGGCAGCAGAGCGGTGAGGAACTGGGTGAGGAGGTGGGATGTGGCCAACTGGGTGATGCCTGTGGTATCACCCATTGGTTTTTGGAAGGTGCCCGTGGCAAGCAGGCACATCATGGCAGTCACCTTCATCTCCACTGTCATGGCATGGTTACGTCTGGTGGGTGCCTGCATTTCATCACTGCACAGCTCACAGAGCTGCCTCAGAACTGCCCTGTTCAGGTGGTACCGGCCCATGATCTCTGTGTCGCTAAAGTTCCCATACGTGATCCTGGCATGATACCACCTGTGTTGGGCATACTGCTGCCGGGCCCTTTGGTGGCCATGCCGCTGTTTCTCCTGCCTGCCCATGCCCCTCATGATGGCATCCATCAGGAATGGGCCACTGTCCATTGTTCAGGCACTGGGTGTCTCCCTGGGTGCCACTCATGCTCTATCTGTCCATCTGTCAGTCTGTGTCACACTCCCTCCCTCTCTGTCTGTCTCTGTCCCTCTCTGGCTTGCTCTCTCTCACTCCTCTCTCTCTCTCTCTCTCTCTCTCTCTCTCTGTCACCCTCTCACTCTCTCTCTCTCACTCTGTGCTCAGTGTTGCGCATGTGCTGTCTGTGTGTTTGAGCCTATATTTATTGGCTCAAGTCTGCCTGCCACAACCTGGGGGTTTGCTCCACACTTGCACCATGCTCTGAGGTTGAATATGCTGTTGCGCCACTTATGCATGGGTATGCCCCTTGCACTTGCACTGCATACATTTTGGTTGCGCATTGGTGCAATGGGATTTGCACTGTACCATGGCTCCCTTTGCATATTGCTCAGTGGTGCAACTTTGGACTTGTGCTGGCGCATCTCGGTTGTGCCTTGTGCAAGTGCTCTGAATATCCTGGCCTATAAGTGGCCTATAAGTGCAGATACATTCAATTAATCTTTTAACATTCATTGTGCCACACAGTGAAACTTATCTCTAAATGATGAGTTGCTCACTGGTAACCCAGCTCTCGTTAGTGTTGGTGCATGCCTCAAAACATTAAAGGTAAATTACCTCTTTTCATGCACACAACACTGCTGGGCTGCCAGAAAGTCAGCATCGAGGTAAAGTAGTTAAAACTATGCAACAAAGCTCCCATTTTTTTTTACATGCAAATGCTGCAAAACATGTAGGTCTTGTGTATAAGGAGGTGTTTTTGTAAATCCTGGCCGTTTAGGTATCAGGGAAATAAAGATTAAGGAATTTATCACTTGCTCCACAAAATCTGTAATATATGCCCTGTGGTGCTCCTGCGGGAAAACTTGCGTGGGACAAACAACCAGGAGTTTGAAAAGATTTGGACCTCCCAATAGGAAGGCACCTAGTAGTGTTGGATGATCTAACTAATCATAGAATTTGCTATACAGGTATAGATCACATACCATTTAGGACCAGAGGTGGTGACAGAAGTTTGGAATTAGATAAAAAGGAATCCATGTGGATCTTTAGGCTCAAATCCCTGAGACCACATGGATTCAATGATCAGATGAACTGGCAACCACAAATCCACTAGGGGGCCCTTATGTCATTATCCCTTTCATGCAGAATCTGTAAAGGTTAAAAATATTGCTTTCTGTATGTGGATGCAATAACATCTCTGGCTTTGGAAAAATGGTTTGTTATTGTTTAATTAATTAAATGACAAGATAGGTAATATTGATCAGGGACATAGTTTAGTAGATCTAATATATAGTGCTACAATTTAAAATTAAGTACATGGTTTTAAATACTTTACCTGGATGCTGTCTTTCTGGCAGCCCAGCAGTGTTGTGTGCATGAAAAGAGGTAATTTACCTTCAAAGTTTTTAGGTGTGCACTAACACCATTCACTAAAATACCACCAACAGCTTAGTCTGGTTCAAGGTCAGTTGCCATTCATCTGTATCCCCTTCCCCCAGGTCGTGTCTGAAAATAGGCAGAATTTGTCTAGTGCACTTATTAGGTCAACAAAAACTAAATAAAATAAATAATGAGAGCTGGGTTCCCAGTGAACCATTCATCATTTAGAGATAGGTTTCACTGTGTGGCACAATAAATGTTAAATAATTGATTGAATGCACCTGCACTTATAGTATTTAAAACACTGACACTACATGTTTGGTCACACCTCCTGACGAAGGGGCAGTGAAAGCTCTAAAGCACTGAGACTGGTTGTGGGTTGAGAAGCTGAAAAAAACACTTTTTATGTGTGTAATTTTTACTCCTTACAATTGTAAGTATTATGTGTTACATTTAATAAAATACTCTCACTGAATTATTTTTGGAGTCTGGAGTGCTCGATGGTTGCTTATACTTGAATTAAAAAAGAAATAATGTCCCTCTCCCAAACTGCCTGATGAGTGTGGTATGCAACTAGTAGTGGGCGAAGTTCCTAAATTTCGCTACATGGAATATTTCACGTATGACTCGAATTTCACAAAATACTCCGCAACGCAAAGCGAATAACTTTGCCTTTAATTTTAATGTGAAATTCCAGTGATTTCAATGGACTTCGCTTTAAATTCACCTTTTTTATTGCTCTTTAAGGTGAATTTTGCAGTGATTCATGGGGTGGCAGGTCACATGGGCTCTAGATTGTCTTGCACAACCTCAGTTCAGCATAGTGTGTGTAGTGGAAAGCTGGAGACAGTTTGGTCTCAGAGTTCTGAGAATCAAATCATTGAAAAACCTTTAAAAAAGCATTTTTGCGACAAAATCTTGTGTCAAAATTTAGTATGTCGATTGTAGGAAACCCTTGTGTGTTTATATCATCGAGCATTTATTGATTTTGTGTGAATATTGAATGTTAATTTAGTACATTCAGTCTGTCACTGTACAAGTGTGCTTCGGGGGAGAGGCGGATCTGTGGTGAAGGGAGATTCACAATAAGAAAGGGAGCCTTTCTGACTGTTGTTGGGTACGGTTTTAGTATTTGTGTGTTCATGTACAGTACTGTACACACAGTAATACTTCTAGTAAGTTTTGATCATTTGTTGCTGTTTGCTGTGGTGCTTTGCATTTTTTCAGTCTGTTTAAAAGACTGGGCTGTAGTGTACTGAATTGTTAAATTTTCTGCGCATTACTTTTAGTGTGTGTGCGCATGCTATCAAGTCAAATGCATTTTATTGTGGCACCGTAATCACAGTACTCTTAATTTCTTAGCCCGTCTGCATTATTTTTTACTGCTTCTATCTAGGCAGTGCTGTACACCACACCCCCCACAAAAGAAGGTATTATTTTTCCAGTTTGGGATTGCTGACCACTAGTTAAGGTGTTGTTGTGCCTGTGCGGTTGCATCTCTTTAGTGCGCAACCTCCATCTGTCTGTGCCACTGCATCCCTTTAGGGCCCAGTCTCCATCTGTAAGTCACACTTGTTGCTTTTTGGCTTTGCGTCCTCCCAAAAGTGCCTAAATTTAAATTTGTTGTTAATTGTCTGTGTAATCCCCAAAAATGCCTGTGAAGAGACATGCGTGCAAAGATGTTTCTGACTGCTGCTAATGCCAAGACTGGATGTGGGCTTAGTAGTATGCAGCAGAAGGGAATAGTTTATGCAAGTAAAGGGATTTCTCCGACTATGTTTTTCACAGCACAATCAGTCACTTCAATGATGGTTGGAGATGCTGTTGTCACTGCTGGTGGTGATGGTAGTGAAGTTAGTGATGGGCCCAGCATGAGTATTGCTCCAAGTTCAACCTGTGCAAACTTATCTGGGTGCCAAAATGTTGTGGAGTCCAAAGACGTGGTTCAGTGTAGTTGATGTCACACTCCTCATCCCCACATTAGTTGAGCATGATTCTGATCATGACAATGACTCACAATCTCATGTTTCCAGTGATGTTGCGGTTATGCCTGGACCATCCAAATATTCAAATGTTGACAAAACAATTGTGGATGATCATACTGCATCTGTGGTTGGAACATGTTCACCACAGGACAGCACCCAAACTGAATTTGTGGATGCGGATGATGTCTATGATGATGATGATGATGCTAGTGACCCCAGTTGGGAACCAGAGAAAAAGAAACTGAAGGTGGCTGTGTGTAGACAGTCTGTTATTAAATCACCCCTTCCTCAAAGTTATGATGTAGCTGTGTCTGTTGATGATGATGACCCAGTAATAGTGTAATAGTCATAGATTGTGTTGATCAGGCAGAGTCCAAGTGTGCCCAACAACATAAATCATGCAGTACACCACCCATTTCGGTGCTACAAAAACTGGAGTCCAAAATGCAGAGACATGTGAAAAATAGGGCATCAAAATCCCTAGTGTGGGATTTTTTCGTACAAGATGAAAGTGATGAAATGGTGGCAATCTGCAAACTTTGCCAAGCGCATGTGAGGTGTGGTAAAAAGCGTAGCCATCTTGGCACTGGGGGCCAGCATACACATCTGAAGAGCAGGTACGTGGCACTGTGGACTTGGCACCAGAGAGGAGCTAATGCCATAGTGGGGCGTTCACCTCATCCACCTTAGTAAGCATAGCATCCCTTTCCTTGACTGTTAGTAGCCAAACTAGCCATGTCTGTAGAAGTGGTGAAATAACACTGGAGGATTACTACAGGCATGAGGAGGAGGAGGATTTTGAATTGTCAAGTAGTGGTCACAGCAGCAGTGAGGTCCATGTAGTAATTCTAGTACATCAACCCCTGTGCTTAAAACAGGTAAAATAACCTCATTTGTTGGCTTGTCACCTGTGCACCCCCATCACACGTCAAAAGCACCCCACCCATGGCAATTCACAGAGCAGAGCCATTTGGCATGCCACATGCAAAACGGGTAACAATGCAGCCCACGTTGCAGTCTTTTTTCACGTCACATGAAATACCCACCAAATCATGCAGTTGCACATGAAATGAATGCTGCCATAGCAGAAATGCTGGCAATTGACCTTTTGCCCTTCTCCTTTGTGGAGAATGCTGGATTCTGGCGCATTGCAGCATGCACATGTCCCAAATGGAAAATCCCATCTGGGATATACTTCTCCACTCGTGCCATCCCGGAGTTATATCGGACTGTGGGAGAGTCTGTAAGACAAGCCCTTCAACATTCCTTATCACCTTACATTCATTTATGCATGAATATGTGGACAAGTGGCAAAACAGTGGGCAGTTCCTATCTGTGTATTACAGCACATTGGGCACAGGTACCGGGGGTTGTCTGCGATGGCTGGATTTGAAAGCAGTGTAATAAGTCAGACTGCAGTGGTAGCAACCTTCATGGCATTAGACAGCATGCCACACTTGCAGTGCGTAGTGTAACAAGGTCTCATAGAGGTGAAAACATGTTAGACTTGCTACTGACAGAAACTGATCAGTGGCTGCACCCCCTGTCCCTAAAAGCTGACTTTATAGCTAGTGATAACGGATCAAACGTCGTTAAATGTATCACTAATGGTGGTTTTGTGAGGATTCCCTGCCTGGCCCACTGTTTAAATCTTGTGGTACAGGAGTTTCTGCAGCACCCTGACATCAAGAAAATGCTGACTGTTGCACGCCGCATCCGTGTACACTTTGCGCACTCTGGAAAGGCCTGCAATCAACTTTGGCAGCTGCAGATTCAAAACAGCCTCCCTCAGCACTGCCTCAAACTTGAAGTTGTCATGCACTGGAATGTGACACTTTACATGGCAGAATGGTTGTATGAGCAGTACAAAGCCATCTCAGAGTACCTAGTAATGCACACTAGCCATGACAGTTTAGGGGCCTCAATGTCTATGACAACTGAACAATAGCACCTCATGGACTCTGATACTAATTTTGAGGCCTTTTGAACATGTCACACAGGCAGTGAGTGGTGACACTGCATCCATAAGTCAAGCCATCTCACTGCTGCAGGTGCTGCAGAGGACTGATGAATCTGCAGCCTAGCCTTGATGTTGCCGGAGATAGGACAAGCAGTGTATTACTGAAACACATGCTTACAATATTCAATAGCAATCGACACATCACCAGTTTTCAGCAAAGTGCAGAATTTGGAATAGTCACAATGCTGGACCTACGCTACAAATGTGGCAATGCATCCATACTGGAGGAAGGGCATGATCATGTTTAAAATCTGACTCAACAACTGGTCCGACTGGTTCATGGGGCGCAGAAGTCATGTGCAAAGTTCTGCAAACCACAGCATAACAAGGCTGAAGGTCACTGTAGATCGAGTACATTCAGTAAGGTGGCTGAGGGTGAGGGGCAAGGAGGGGTGGCAGCAAAACAGCTTGCCATTAATCCACTTTGGGGTGCTTTATCTGAAGCAGGAATTTGTGACCTGGATGAATCTTATGAACAGGTGGACAACTCATCAGGACTGTGTGCATCGCAGAGCGTAATTAATGCCTATTTGGCAAAAAACAGGCATCTGACTGTACTTGAGGATCCTCTACTGTATTGGGGTAGAAAGGTAAATGAATAAACAGAGCTGACTTCAGCAGCACTGAAGTACCTGACCAGCCCACCCTCCAGTGTAAGTGTGGAGAGTGTATTCAGTTCTATGGGGGCCATAATGCGTGACCGTCATACTAACCTATCACCTGCAAATGTCAGCATGCTGACATTTATCAAAATGAATGAAGGTCACTTATGAAGTAGGACCACAATTTCTATGTTTTTGCTCAGTCACGATGATGGTTGTGCAGATGACACGGGTGAAGCACACCATCCTGGTGGCAGCATCAAATGGTGTACCATTGAGGTTGATGATTCAGTCATGGAAAAAGAATTTCCAAGTGGGCACAACTCTGACCTTGATGACTGCGAGGACAGCTTCCTCCTTGATCAGGATGAGGAGGATGTTGGTGGTAGTGCATGATGGGTTTGAAGATGTCACAGTTCTGTAATGCTACAATTTTTTACAATTTAATAAATGAAAAACAGTGTCCTTGACTAGCATGTCATATGACAAATCTGTACAAATAATGACATGGCACTCAATTTGACCTTCACCATTCTAGATTTTGTAAGTACAGTTAACAGAATGTGTGCTGTCATATTTATTATACACAGTCAGTCTTTTAAACACAAATGTCAGCTTTGGCCATAGCCACTTAAATCCTGCTGACTGACTGACAGATATCCTCCTCCTGACACTGAAGAACTGTAACGCACCATAGCCAGCCACCCAACTTCATGAGACAGTGAAACTATACCAGTGCCCAATGTAGGAACCCTCAGCCACAGCCACCCGGCTTCATGAGACAGTGAGAGAGACAGTTGAAACTGTACCAGTGCCTGATGTATGAACCCTCACCCACAGCCACCCAGCTTCATGAGACAGTGAGAGAGACAGTGAAACTGCACCATTGCCCAATGTATGAACTCTTAGCCACAGCCACCCGGCTTCATGAGACAGTGAGAGAGACAGTGAAACTGTACCAGTGCCCAGTGTATAAACCCTCAGCCAGCCACAGCCAGCCTGCTTCTTTAACAGTAGTTTACAGCAGGAGGGGCGTGGCTTAGAAGCCAAGATGGAAGTAGTCTAATCTTTGCAGCTGTCCTCTATACACTGACATCCTGCAACATCCTAGCAGCTGTGGCTGACTATAACTATAAATAACTACAGCAATCCACTGATAACTACCTCTGGACAATATATATCTGCTCATTTTGGATAAAAACAGTAAATATCTACCTGTATTCCTCTCACCTGTTCCTGCTTCAGCACCCACAGGAAACATGGGGATCCACTTGCAGCAGGGCCTCTGGATCCAGACTCTCTGCTCCGCAGGGGATGCCAAAAGGAGCTCAGCAAGAAATCCGAGAGATGTTTGCCACATTACTTGCATGTAGCAGAGCACTTACAGCCCAAGTAAATAGCAGCACAAAAGACATTTGTAACCCCCTACAAATGGGGGTTCCCAAAAAGTCTTGCTTGAGCTTGCCTAAATGCTCACTGTCAGTCTGGTGTCCTGCGTTTTAGCAGTTTAAATGTGATTGCCAGAGAGTGCCTGTATAGCCTCTGTGTACTGTCTCTTTAAGAGCTGCCTGGATTGCAGTCATACTGTAAGTAATCTGAGAGGGAGCTCTGTTGAAAGATGTAACTATTTGCTGAAAATCATTTAGAGTGATAATGATAATGTAGTTTGTCTAACCTACCTTCTTTGCAGCAAGGAGTGTTTTGTTTATCTCCACTATCTTGGCCCGGGACTGCCGAATTGAATCAATCAGTACTGGTGGGACCTAAAATGGAGCCAGACTACAGGAGCTGTCTGGAGTCAGAATCTGTAGGAATTGTAGTTTTGGGCTTTTGGTGCCTTTTTGCACCTGAAGGGGGAGCTCCTGTTGTGACTGACAGATGAATCAGCTAACCGAACCTTTTGGATCTTGGGGAATTTCCCAGGCTGCTGCAGCTAGTTTCAGTTTTTGAGCTGAGAAGTGAAGAAGTAACAGCTCAATTGATTTTTGAGCAGCAGTTCTGTGTAGTTTTGCATGGGAGAACTGTGAAAGGGCTGAGTTTTGGCCTGCCTGTCTACCTGCTGTCCCTGAGAGGGAACATAGAGTTTATTCGAACTGAATCCAAGTTGTGAGGACTATTTAAGCCACTGGACTGTGACCAGGCTTTAACCTGAAGAAGACCGAAGATTTGCTGAATGTGATCGGCCTGTCAGGATTTCCAGCTGCTTTTGAATCACCGGTTTGTGCAGAGACTTTGCGATTGTGACTGGAGAGCGGTCTGCTTGCTGGTACAGTAGAATCCTTTACATGTAAATGTGCTGTGTATTGAAAGTGGGTCGTGATTGGGTTCCCCACTATGTGAACTGTGTTCTGCTTGCTGGAAACTTTATCCAGCCTAATTGGACTGAATCCGCGTTCATCTCCATTCGGCCTGGGCCATGTCATGCTGGCCCTGCCAAACTACCTCACTGCACAGAGAAAGCCACTGACGAGAGACCTGCCTGGGGATCAGCCCCCGCTCCATGCTTGAACAGGAATGATGCCTCGGCGATTTGTGTGGGCCCTGCTTCTCCTGGCACTCCAGATTAACCACCTGCTGTCTCAATTTTCGTCTAGCCTGTGTCCAGTCTTGGGTATTGTGAGTAATCATCAGGGTAGCTCCCTGCAACAACAGGCTAATCTAAAAGTGTGTCATCTGATTGTCTTCTTGTTTTCTTTTCATGAACTGAGCCCTCCGGCTATGGATTACAAATAGTGTGTGATGTGCATGTTGTTTTCTTCCATCATAGGGCCCCAACCAGCTGCAACGTTTCTGGCTAGCCCATCGTTCTCCATCTGGGTACCCAGAGTGTGTGACTGTTTATGGACTCTGAAGTGCATGCATAACTGTTTGATTGATAGAGCCTTTAAGCAAATTAACCTGATTATGCCCTTCCCTGGTTCAAGCCCCTTAAATAAATCAGATCTTTTTTTTGAATTTACCCTGACTGTGGTTCCAGTTTGTGCAAGAGTACTGTACTGCTGTTATTTGCTGTGTATAACCTTGTTTTACATGGGGTCCCCAGGGCCGGGCCAGAGAAAAGCCCTGGTGGTAAGTACAAACAGTGTGGGTACTTGTGTGGTGTATCAGGGGTATTGTGAAAGTGATTATTGTGTATTGTTCTGCCCACTAGTTAGGAAAGAGGGAGGTTACAGTGTCCCAGAGGGCTGTGCCCAGGTTAGCTTGACCACTATCAACCCTGACCTCTGGGTGGAGGCACCCATTTCAGAACTCAGGCTCCTTAACCTGCTACTAGCTAAACAGGCAGGGGTAGTAGCCCTTGGGATAGCGCCACCTAGGGGTTACACATTATCAGCATGTCCCAAAGTGTAGAGGACAACACCAGGCACATTGCCATTCAGAGAGACACCACAGACCAGCTCATCAAGCGGTTGAATAAACAGGAGAAACTCATCCAACATCTGTTGGATAAAATTGATGATCTGGAGAACAGAGGGCACTGCAATCATTTGCGCTTTGTGGGGTTTCCAGAGGGAGTGAAAGGCCAGGACATGCTTTCCTTCTTGCTGCAGGTGGTGCTTGAACTGCTACACCATCAATGGCCTACCCCACTGGAGTGGGAATGGACCCATCGTCAGTCTCTGGCACCTCACCCTAAACCAGGCCAGAGACCAAGACCAATACTTGCTAAATTCCTGCATTTCCAGGTAAAAGAGAACATCATGTGGCTAGCCAGGGAAAGAGATCTGCTAAAATGGAGGGGCAACCTTATACAAATATTCCCAGATCTCTCCCTGGCACTGTCAGAATGTTGTCGGAGTTCAGAAGAGCCAGGCATGCTCTCATGGTGCCGCAGATCCTGTACAGCCTTTGTTACCTGGCTATACTGAGAATTGAAAGGAACGGTATTCCTCACTCCTTCACTGAGCCAGAGGTGGCTGAGGAATTCATCATCCGGTCATGGCCAGAGGCCCATATCAAGGACAATTCATGCCGCAGGGGAAATAACAGTGCAGCCACTACCCCTGAAAAAGCATCCCCTACAGCACATCAGCCTGCAGTACCTGAGCACCCCAAGGCCCACAGATCAGGCAGCTTCTGAAATATGACAACCGGAATCATGGAAACAAAATTGGGGAAGTGCAGGCCGCAAGGGCAAGGTAGATAGGAGCCCTTCCTTCCTGGCTGCCATGCTCAGAGACCACCGCAGATCCATTGAAGGTGGGTTGGATATAAGTGACACAGAGGGAGAGTGTTTCGGGAGCAGATACGCACCTCTGCTACAAATATCTAACCCAGACAACAACCTGCAGCCCAAAGATCAATGGCCCTGGGAAACGAGCCCCAAATAGAACCCTGCGCATCAGATCTCCCACCAGATTGCCCTCCCGTCATCTGAAGTACCTACCGGGAAGGAGATTGAAGCAACCCATGCTGCCTCCAGGCCCATGCAGACTGGTCTGGGAAAATCTGGCCTTCTACCTCTTCCCAAAGCGATCAGCCCCTGAGTGGCCCAAAGAACTACACCAGTCTGGTGTGGTATTTTCACTGTTTTCACTATTAGGCCTGAAAGCACAGGTGTACAGGCATGGTCCCACCCACTGAAGGTTTCTTAAAGGGGCCTATGTGGATTATAGAGCTGCCGCTCGAACATACACACCTTAAGTAATGGTCAGGGACCCTGGTTTTCCATTTTGGCCGGTAACACCGGTAACAATCACGGAATCCTGCTTGGTTTGCAGATTTTGAATTCTTGTACCGGTGCCTCATGGAAATTGCATGTCACTGCACAGAATCTCTAAGATTTCAGCATCTTTTTAAATTTGTTTTATTTTATCTTTCTATGTCCCCTTCTCACAGCATCAGTCTCCACTTTTCAGAGACCCTAGGCTGGGTATCCCCTAGCTTCACCCCCAGGTAATGCTCAGGAGCTCCTGTGGGCCTGCCCCATCCTGCCTGGATTGTCCCCCCCCCAGGTGGGAAGGAAGGGGACCCCAGGTCACCCCTCCACACTCCCTTAGTGTGTGTGTCAGGCAGCTCAGTGGGTCCCTCATGTAGCCTGGTTATGAAGTCTGTGGCACCTGGGTCCCTTCTGCCAGTGACCAATGTGGGGTGATTGTTCCTGGTTTTCTGGTCTCTGTCCCTGTGGGCACCGGCACTAGAGGAGATCCAAGGTGGTAGGTCACATTAAGACATGCCACTACTCCAGATCCTGGCTAGCGTCCTCCCCTCCTGATCACTATGCAGCACCATTGCACCACCACCCGTGGTCACACAGGTGGTGGTAAAGCAGCAGGATTTGCAGCCCACCCTCCCCGGAGGAGAAGAGCAGTCCCCCAGATGCTCAATCCTACTCCCCTGGCCAGACTTCCAGGAACCTGAATTCACTTCTGATCTTGGGTTGCTGGCACTGCAAGCAATAGTTCTACCGCTGTGCCAGCGGGCCGACCTGGATTTCAGCATCTTAAAATGAATGCTGCTGTGCTTTGCATTCTTTCTGCTTTGCTGCATATAAAGTCAGTAAGGAAATCACCCACACTGCTTTGTTGTAATCAGCCATTCAGTTTAACCACCCATGCCTGGTGGTCAGAGTAACAAACAGGGATTGAACTGGGTACATCCAGCAAACTTGGGTTTGATTCCCAAAACCTCCACTTGCATACTGTGTGACTCCAAGCAAGTCACTTAACCTCCCCAGTGCTTCTATGTCACTCCTGAAACAGACAGTTCTGTCTAGTGGGCCTTACCTGCTTTACAAAGAATATAAAAAAAAATACCAGTATACTACATCATAGAATAGTAGTCAGGGTACCAAGTAATTTATTTGAGTTTTACTTGGGCTGCAATGATTTTGTATAGGTAAAGATAAATGTTCAGATACATTTTATGTGTTTCATAAGCTTGTTTTTAGATTTCAGTCAGGTTTTTATTGTATTCTTTGCATATGAGCATCTAGGTTGTAGATTGCTAAATGCAAGATCACTGTTACCAACTAGCTTATTCAAGTTTATAATCAGTAGGGTGATCCAAAATCCTCAGTTGTTTGAATAAAAACTAGTCTGACTGAAAGTATGTTCACAAGAAAGAAACTGCCTTACTGCTTATGAAAAGAGTTCACAGTTAGCACCCCATTTAGGTGAATGGGATCATTTGCACCTTTTCTCCCACCTGCTGTTTCAGTCTCTGTGACAACAAAAAGTTTTCTGATAGACTGCTTCAACAGGTTTGGACAGTGGATTTTGAAAGCGCAGTCAATGACATACAGAATGCAAGACCCCAGGGGCTGCATGATGATGGTGGGCAGAGTAGTGCGCAATTCACATCTGAACAAAGACATGAAAACTGGGAGACACCCTTTTCATGGATACCAAGCAAAAAAAAAAAAGCATCCACATGTCTGGGAGATGTGTGAATCCATTTGAAGGTCCTGCGCTAATCACTTGTGGATTTTTTAGGTGAAGACACTTTATTTCAAAGAACCAAATTCAAGCAGGTTTTTTTTTTTTTTGCTCCTCCTACCCCCTGACCATCCACTCCTTCAAGCCTGCCAAGGCCCCTACCACCGCTGCAGAGTCCCAACCACCATCCACTACCCCTTACTGCTGTGCTACCAGGTAACCTAAAGTAACCCTTCATTGAGTGGGCCCCTACCCCTGTGGGAAGCTACCAGGGGAGGAGAATTGCCCGAAAGAGCTTCCTGTGTATCCTGGGCATGGCAGGGGTCAGAACAGACACATGTCTGGGGCTTCCAGCTTATGGAGGGACCAACAGCCATCCTTCGGTTGGCCAGCGGGTGTTTTCCCATTTTCTTGACAGGCCACATGATGTCAAGGCACAAGCCGATGTCTGTCACATTCCCTCCTGCAGTGAGGGCTGACATGTTGTCATGCCTCTGGCCTCCACCAGGGACCAGCAAATGCTGAGCAGTGAACCCACCCTCCCTCCCAGGAGAAGGTGAGTGGTCGTTGGACACTCAAGCCTTCACCCACCAGTTGGCCCTCCAACACCCAAGTCTGTTCCCTAACCTTGGTCAGCAGTGTCACAGGCAGAAATCCAATTCAGGCAGTTAAATTATAGATAGAAAAAAAACAATGGTAGTCCACCTTAGCAGTAATGGTTCAGATTAATTCACATCTGAGTTCTAACAAGAAAAGAGACCAAGTCATTTATAATTTGTGCATGTGGGGTGTGGGTGTTGAAGAAAGGGGATCATAGTGCTGTCACTACTGCCATCACCCCAGAGGGATGTGGACTGCATTGTTGCTACTGCCATCACACCGAAGGGGTGGGGGCTGTAGTGTGTCTGCCATCATCACTGGCGGATAGGTAATGTAGTACTGCTGCCATCACACCTAAGGGATGGGGGCCACAGTGCTGCTGTTTCTGTCACACCTGAGGGAGGGAGGTCATAGTGCTGTTGCTGATGCCATCACAACAGAGGGATGGGGGCTGTAGTGCTATTGGTGCTGCCATTGCACCTGACGGATGGGGCTGTAAAACTGCTTCCATCACACCTTAGGGATGGGGGCTGTAGTGCTGCTGCTGCTATCACATCTTGTACCTAAAACAACTTTAAACTGGTACAAGGATGGAAGGATGTGCAATAGTGGAGGTCAAAATTGCTAAAATATATGTTACCAGAGTTCAAAATTGTTAAATAAAGTACAGAGAACCAAATATTGGTAAAACTGGATTTTGGCTTAGCAGACACTGGTGACAATACCGATTTTTACAATGTGCAAAATTGAATATGCCTGTTCTCAATCCCAGTAAACCAGCGTCCCTGGTAATGGTGTAACTGCATAACCCACTCCTACTCCCACCTAGCTGTTTTTTTTTTCCCTAAGCTCACCTCTTCCTGACACACTACCTTTGCTCCTCTTCCCTTCCTCTGCCTCAGACTCCCTCCTTTCTCATGTTCCAATGTATGTCTTTATTGGGTTAACCTGAATATGAGAATGCACAACTGTTGTGTTTGTAATTTACCTTGCCTGTTAATTGTTATGATATATTGATCCCTTTATTGTTTATTTACTGCACTTGTTGACTATTGTTCGTTTACTATGATTTGTACTCTCTCTGTAGTTACCTTCCTGTGAGATTGCACTATATTTGGAATGGTTCCCTTGTGGAATTGTTGTAACTGTTCTGTACTGTACTTCCTTTGTTGCTCTCCCGGGTCATCCTTGAAAAAGGGACTGCTGTTGTATCAGTGGACTTACCCGGTTACCAAAATTCAAATAAATAAAATAAATAAATAACAGCTTACAGTCTGGTTTATTTATTTCAGTAATTCATAACCTATATGATTCAATGTAGCACATTATAAGAGCTTCAAATGAGAGTTACCCCAGTATGATGATTCCTCCCTAGCCAGTTGCATTCAATGCTCTCAGGCCCTCCTGCCAAAGTAACTGAAGCTCTCTTAAAGGGCTACATGCTTTAGACAGAGTCGGTCCCTCATGCTGGTAGGATCACAGCACCTGCAGGGACACTCTGTAATAGCCTGGCAAGGCTGCATGCTGTAACTTGCATGATCCCCCCACACACAAAACAAAATGACTGGCTTGGAACTTGGACCCAACCCCATCCTTTGTAGATGTAGTAGCTTTGGAAGTCCCTACAACACCCGGAAAAAAGGGACCCACAGAAGGTAAATTGACTAAGGTATGCTAGAAAAGGTTCTCTCCTTTCTGTACCCAGGCCTAGAGCCCCAGATGTCCACCCACAAAGAAGCTGGAGCACAGTTATGGCCTGCAGGGGTAATGAAGCTTTGGCTGAACACTTTAAAGTTGCCCAATGCTGGTGGTAAAAGATCAGGGCTGTCCTCCTGTTTCCTATGTTTAAGGTACGTTTCATGTATGAACACTCCCCCCCCCACCCACCATGGGCAACATAATGCACGGGTACATGATGGTCAGACTGCAATATGTGTAAGTAACAGGGAGGGAGGAGGGATAATGCCCGAGCAAACGTCTGCACTAGGTGCAAACAAGCTACCGCGCTACAAGATGTTCTGCTCAGGGGATCATATCCCTAGGCATGATACAGAATGGTGCACAGGTTTAAACATGTTAAGATCTGTATATAGTTGCCCCAGTTGGGCTATGTGTAGTTTGACAACAAGCTTAACCACACACCGGTGGGTAATTTACAGTACTGTAGTTCTGAAGCTGTGTTTACAGAGGTGGTCGTTTCTTAGGGCTCCTCCACAAGAGTGGCTCAGTACAAAACAGACGTCCTCTTGCCTTATTATAAATGCGTGATGTAACACTTCTCGTGTGGAATGTAAACGGGGTTAACTCCTCCATTAAAAGAAAGCAGATTCTGGCACGCTTAAAGAAATTACACTCTAAAATGGCTTTCCTCCAAGAAACAAAACTCTCTCACACTGAAGCTAGCAAGCTAAAAAGGGAATGGGTGGGTCTGGAGGTGCACAGCATGTATACCTCAGCAAAATGGGGGATATTCATCTTAGTCAACAAATCACTGCCATGGACCCTCACTTGCACTCAAAAGTCCAAGTCTCCACCCCAGAGGGCCCCCTCCGTCTAATTAATATATATGCTCCAAATATGGCTGACCCTTTCCTTTTTCACACCAGTGGCAGAACTCATGACTAACCCAGCCTCACAGGGGATACCCACAATTGTGGCGGGTGATTTCAGCCTCACCCTAGACCCAGCTCTAGATAGATCTGGCAGTGCCATGGAGTCCCATACGAAGAAGGTTACCGCTGTGCAACAAATGATGGCAGAACACTGCCTGGTCGACATATGGAGACTTCTGCACACTAATGTTAGGGACAACTCCATCTACTCCCTCCCACATCAATCATTCAACCTTATAGATATATGGCTAACCTCCCATGGTATTACCATTAAAGTAACAAACTCCAATATATTACCGAGGGTAATTTCGGACCACGCCCAGTAGAATTAACTTTATCCTGGTGCTCAACCCCCCAGATCGGCCAACTGGCCTCTATACCCATTAGTACTTAAAGACCAAACCTTTCTCCCTTGGGTGAAAGACAAAATCCAGAGTTCCTAGGGCACAATGACAATCACAGTGTTAATGATATAGCCCTCTGGGAAGCCCTGAAAGCCTATTTAAGAGGGAGAATAATTGTGTATGCCATGTACAGGCAGTGTCAAAGAGAACAAGAAGTAGCAGCTTTGGAAATGCAGTTAAAAGATGATAGGCCAAAGCCAAGGCTAACTCCCAGACATTGTCAAATGAGATGCTAAACTTGCGCACTCAGCTTAATACATACTACTCCAGAAAAGCAGAGCTAGCACTGATACGCCTTAAACACACATACTGGGAGGGAAGCGAGAAAGCCAGTAAAATCCTGGCATATCAGTTTCAGAAACAAAGGGCATAAATGTATATTCCAAGGCTCTGGTGCGAATAAGGCCAGAGCCGCATGGCTCAGGAAGACATCTCGGGAATTATGTCCATGATTTTATATCAAGCTTTACTCCTCCACCTATCCACCTAGGGCCAAAGATCCCCCCCCCAATTTCTAGCCTCCTTGGACCTTCCCCAGATATCCCCCACACAGTCCAGGGAGATGGACAAACCCATTACCCAGGAAGAGACAGGGACAGCTATCTAAAGCCTGAATAAAAATAAGTCACCGGGGGGGGTCTTCCCCATGGACTTCTACCAGTGGGTTAAGGGCATAGTATCTCCCCTCCTACAAAGGGTATTTACCTAGGTGCTTGAATCTCATAGTCTACCACCAACAATGAAGGAAGATGTTATCAGTATCCCCCCGAAAAAAGGGAAGGACCCCCTCCTCCCCACTAGTTATCGCCCTATATCCCTTATAAATGCTAACGACAAAATCCTGGCTAATGTCTTAACAACTAGACTAGAAGACGTCCTTCCTGAGATTGTGGACCCTTCCCAGGTGGGCTTCTTAAAAGGCAGGTGAAGTTCAGATCATCTCCGAACCTTTCTCACCATAAAACAAATTGTAATTCAGCTTCCTACTCCTGCTACAACTCTAACAGTGGACTTCAAAAAGACCTTCGATTCAGTCGAATGGGAGTACCTCTTCGAGGTCCTCAAACATAGGGGGATAGGCCCTTACTTCATCAATTGTGTGCCGACCCTTTATGCATACCCTACTGCCCAGATACTAACAAGCAGCACAAAATCCTGCCCCTTTCCACGTGCCAGAGGAACCAGGCAAGGTTGCCCCCCCCCCATTGTTATTCATTTTAGCAATTGAACCCCTCACTGCTGCCATTCGAGCACATGAAATTAGGGGCATAAAGGTGGGACAGACAGAATATAAATCTCTCTCTCATATGCTGATGACCTACTGTTATTACTCAACAATGCTCCTCTGGCTAGTTCCCCCTTATGTGGCTTCCTAAACGGATTCACTGACATGTCCAGCCTTAAGGTTAACTATAGGAAGTCAGAGGTGCTAGCCCTGAACCACCACTGTAAAGCCGAATATTTTCAGGATGCGGATTGGAAATGGGTGGAGACTAGTACATATTTGGGCCTCATTATAACCCGTACACCACGAACATATGCAAGGCCAATTTTGCACAGCTAATAATGTCACTCAAAGCTGACTTTCAAAGATGGCATCAATTACATTTATCGTTCACGGGGAAGATCGCCACTATAAAAATGATGGTGTCCTTTAAAGTTTTATACTTCCTTGCCCATTTGCCCATCCGTATCCCTGAATGCTAGTTTTCCAAACTAAATTCTCTTATGGGCCAATTCCTCTGGGAAGGAAACCCACACCCGAATCAGCAGGGCCAAACTGAGGAAGCACTGGAGCGAAGTAGGGTGGGGACTCCCAGATTGTGCCCAGTGCCATGTGTCCTTCATAACAGCACAAACTTTACAATGTTGTCCCCAACAGAGCACACCAAAACCCCATTGGGTTGAAATAGAAGGAGCACAAATGGGAACACAATCCCCATGGCACCTTGTATACTCTAAATTCAGAAAGGGTGATCTTGAATGCTCTACGATTGCTATATCCATAAGGTACTGGAAGAAGATTACTGCAAGACTCCACCTTAAGGATATGCCCCTGCAGTGGGCTTCTTTGTGGCTTAAGCCCACATTTGTGAAAGACAAACACCCTTAATCATGGGAAAAGTGGACTGGGGTAGGGATCCTTACACTTAAGGATTTATGTATTCCAAATACCCTTGTCCTCAACAGTTTCCAGGGACTGCAGGCAAAATATGGTATACCTCAGAAAGATTCCTGGAGGTACTTGCAAATCCGAGTGGCAGTACCCCCTTATCAGAGGCGGGTACACAAACAGATAAGCACACAACATAGACTAATTATTAACCACTGGATTGGGAAAGCCAAAGGGTGTTCTGGGATTAGCCACAAACAACTTAAGAATATGGGCCCCTCTCTTACAGAATGCTGCATGGTAGCATGGGAGCAGGAACTTGGCCCCCCCATACCGGAAGCAGTATGGAAGGAGTGTTGGACAAAGGCTCATATAGCCAGTAGGGACACCAAAGCACAGTTAATCCAGCTCAAGATACTCAATAGGTAGTACAGAACCCCAGAGTACTTGCACAAGCAAGGAGTGATCCCAGATGACAAATGCTGGAGGTGCAAAGGGACCCTGGCTCACTTTTCCATTTACTTTAGGCATGCCCTTTGATCAGACCCTTGTGGAACCAGGTTGCACAATTCTGCAAGAAAATACATAGAAACAGAATTTGATGGCAGATAAGGACCACTTGGACCACCTAGTCTGTCCATTTCCCTACCTAACGGATAAGCTGCAGATCGTAGTTAACCAACAGCCTACTTCCTCCTACCCCCAACTAGAATTGCCTTATGCCTGTCCCATGCATTCTTGAATTTCCCCACTGTTTTTGCTCTATGACCTCCTCATGAAGGCTGTTCCATGTATCTACAACCCTCTCTGTGAAGAAATACTTCCTCACATTATCTCTGAGCCATCCCCCCTCTATCTTCAAATTGTGCCCCCTTGTTCTTGCACATCTCTTTTTCTGAAAGATGCTACCCTTTTGAACTTTTTTGATTCCCTTGAGGTATTTGAAAGTTTCTGTCATGTCCCCCCTCTCCCTCCTTTCCTCGAGGCTATACATCTCAAGCTCCTTTAGTCTTTCTTCATATGTCTTCTGGTGCAGACCCTGCACCATTTTGGTTGCGCTTCTCTAGACAGCCTCCGCCCTGTCAATGTCTTTGCAGAGATGGGGTCTCCAGAACTGTACACAGTACTCCAGATGTGGTCTTACCGACTGTCTGTACAGAGGGCCAACAACTTCCTGTTTTCTACTGGTGATGCCTCTCCCTATGCATCCCAGTATCCCCAAGCCCTCCTTACTGCCTTCTCACATTGTTGGCCCACCTTAAGGTCATCTGATATGACTACCTCCAGGTCCTTTCCCATTTTGTTGTTGTCAGTATCTCACCCCCCACTGTGTACTCTTGCCCTGGGGTTTTGTTTCCCAGGTTCATTACTTTGCACTTCTTTGCGTTTAATCTAAGCTTCCATACATTTGACCATTCCTCCAACCTTACCAAGTCCCTTTTCATCCTTTCCACCCCACCTTGCCTATCAACCCTGTTGCAGATCTTTGTGTCATCTGCAAAGAGACATACTTTCCCTTCCAGTCCCTCTGCAATGTCACTTACAAAGACATTAAAAAGGACCGGCCCCAGTACTGAACCCTGTGGTACCCCACTAGTAACCCTCCTTTCTTCACTGTGGACTCCATTTACTACTACCCGCTGTGTCCTGTTGTCCAGCCAGTGTTTTACCCAGGCTACCACCCTGGGACCCACTCCCAGGCTGGCTAATTTGTTTATTAATCTTTTGTGCGGGACTGTGTCAAATGCCTTGCTAAAGTCTAGATAGGCCATGTCCACAGCCCCTCCCTGGTCTATTACTTTGGTCACCCAGTCAAAGAAATTAGAATTTGTTTGACATGACCTTCCTGCCATGAATCCATGCTGCCTTGGGTCCTATGCCCCACTGGCCTCAAGGTACTCAACAGTTCTTTCCTTCAGAAGTGATTCCATCATTTTCCCTACCACTGAAGTCAAACTGAAAGGTCTGTAGTTTCCTGCCTCTGTCTTGCTTCCACTTTTGTGAAGGGAAATCACATCCACCCTTCTCCAATCCTCAGGTGCCACACCATCCTCCCATGATTTATTAAAAAGGGTAGTCAGTGATGTTACTAGTGCTTCCCTTAGTTCTTTTAGAATTCTGGAGTGAATTCCATCAGGCCCCATTGCTTTATCCATCTTCAGTTTTGAGAGTTCTCTCAGGGCCCTTTCTTCTGTGAAAGGACTAATATCAACCCCCCTATCCAGAGTGCTTCTGTTGACTGGATTAGGTATCTCTCCCTACTTTGCCATTGTGAATACTGAGCAGAAATATTTGTTTGGTATCCCTGCTTTTTCACTGTCATTCTCTGCCCAACCACCTTCCTCTTTATTCAGCCTCAGTATCCCTGCCTTTGTTTTTCTTTGCTCCCTAATGTACCTATAAAAGGTTTTATTCCCCTTCTTAACTGAGTTGGCTTTCTTTTCCTCAGTCTGAGTCTTTGCTATTCTGACTGCCTTCCCCACTTCCTTCTGCTTTAACTGGTACAGTTCTCTGTCCTGCTCCTTCTGTGTTTCCTTATACTTCCTGAATGCTATCTTTTTCTCCCTTACCTTCCCTGCCACTTCCCCACCCCATCGCCATGGATGCACCCTTTGCTATCCTGGGGATTGAACAAAATGTCCCCCAGATCAAAAACAGAAATTACAGTGGGGTATTGCCAGTACGATAGCATTTAAGAGGCTACTCCTCAAAAATTGGCAGACCACAAATGTTCTGACTTTTCCTGAATGGCTGAATTCCATACATTACTTAGCCACCCTTGAACAAATGTTTTATGTGTCAATAGGGAAGATTGCCAAATATACAGACATCTAGTCAGCATTCCTGCAGCTACAAGGCAATAATGGATAGCCTTTCAAGCTATCAAGAGGGTAGAGATCTTACATTAAGGGGTCCTAGGATAAGGAACTGTACCACTAAAGTGTACCAGCACAAGGTCATACAACTACATTTATGGTTCTGCTTCTTTAGAGCACAGATGAGTAAACAGTTTCTCACAGTGTGCTTCTACAGCAAATGCACATATTTTCACAAGTGTATGTCATTGTTATTGTCCAGTGTTTTATTGTGGCATTTACATGTTGTAATTTTGGGAAAACCTTAATAAGGAATTTCACGTCAAAAAAGTAATTTACAGCAAATATGTACTCATGTCACGTGCTACGGTTTTGACTTGATCTGTGCTGTGAATGCTTCCATAACCAATAAATGCCATTGTCATCAAATACCAACAACTGATTTGCATGTTATTTTCACAGGCTACTGTCACAAAGAGTGTAACATGACTCGATTAGTACTCCAGACACCGAAAGGGTAACATTTTCAGATAAGCATTGATCTTATTTCACCTTTCCTTTTTGGTTTTAATTTTTTCCAGCTGGTGCAAAGCATACAACAGAGGTGACATACTGGCCAGATAACATCTTATTCGTTCACATCTCTGACAGGAGTACTTCAGAATGTAAGGGTTTTACAATGTGTTATTCTGCTTGTGAAAACACATCATGCAATGTAACTGCAGTCAGTGGGACAGTGCCTGTCACTGGCACTAACCATGTTAATTGGTCTTGTATAGGCTTGCTAATAGCTTGGCATTTTAAGCTGGATATAACAGAAGACAGGAACAACCACGCTGAGAATGGATTATGGTAGTGGGATGAACTCCAAATAATTTCTTCTTCATCTGTTTTCAGGTAACATTGAGGTGCTGTGTACCGCAGTCAGTGGTATCTTACAATATGAAGAGATGAACAATAACAGTCATGAATTAGGATGATATGCAGAATACCTGAAAAGAAGACAAAAACATTAATGAAACTTGTTTTAAAAAGATGCCTCCCCACCAAAAAATACTTTCATCGCTTAACAGTTTCTCTACAGCCAAAGTCATCAACAAGCTGAAACAGGCAGCACACAAGTGTGCCTGTATGACCTAGGAAGGACAAAAAAATTATCACATTTTGGTTAACCACTCCACAAATTAAACGGCTGTGTCTCGGACAAAAAAATGACGGTGACATGTACAATAACTTACCATTGTTGGTATGAATGAATACACATACATAGGGCAGCATGTTTTAGTCAGTGCAGCACAAGATTTTTCCAGTATCAAATTATGGTTCAACTGGCCATGGTCATCTGTGTTTATCATAATTTAGCAATAGCAACACACTGTGCATCAACAGCAGCAAAAACAGCAGGACAACAGCAGCAGCAGTAAGTGCAGGCTACAGCAAGACATTTTATCACTTTTGGGACAGTTGGGCATAGTTCTGGCTCTCTCGGTGCACTTTGTAAGCAGAGCATCACTAAGTACTTGTGAATTTTCTGAACAGTTTCTCATTATTCTTCATCGGGACTCAGGGAATTTTCATGACACTTGAACAGAAGCTATTTTCTTAGTTGGAACAGTTGTGCATTGTTCTCTCTCTCTCTCTCTCTCTTCCCCTCGGTGCATGCTGTAAGCAATGTGTCACCAAGTACATATAACTTTTCTGAACAGTTTCTCATTATTCTTCATCGGGACTCAGGGAATTTTCATGACACTTGAACAGAAGCTATTTTCTTCGTTGGAACAGTTGTGCATTGTTCTGGCTCTCTCGGTGCATGCTGTAAGCAATGCGTCACCAAGTACATATAACTTTTCTGAACAGTTTCTCATGTTATTATTCTTCATCTGGACCCAGGGAATTTTCATGACATTTAAACAGCAGCTATTTTCTCAGTTGGGATAGTTATGCATTGTTCTGGCTCTCTCGGTGCATGCTTTAAGCAGTGCATCAACAACTACCTGTGACTTTTCTGAACAGTTCCTTATGTCATTATTCTGCTTCGGTACACTAATACATCATGCTGAATGATGTAGCAAGATAGCAGTATAATCATGCTACATTTGCATAAGATAGGACATTATTTTAGGGGGGATTGTAACTGTATGTGATGCTGGTAGTGTATTTTGCTTGTAGTTATGGCCTTGTGGGTGTGCTTACAAAAGTTAACACAGTCAACAGTAACAAAAAAGTAATATAGCATGAGAAGTACAGCAGCAGTGCAATAATTGGTGGATAATTTGTACCTATGCTTTTTTTGATGCTTATCTATTGACTTGTTTACATGCTACCCCTCTTTTCAGAATTTACTGATGCAGTACTCCTTTTTTTCAAATCTGAAATAATAAACAAAGCGAGTTGGGAATGTATTCCCTGGAACAAAGAAGAAAAAGAGGGGATGTCTTATTCATGCACAAGATCCATAATGACGATGAGTTATGTACACAACAAGACATGTCCTACAATAAACATAAATGTAATTTAAGAAGTCATAAATACCAATTGACCCTTACATATCCTAAAACAAATAAAAGGAGATTTTATTATACACAAAGGATAATTCCTCTGTGGAATTCACTTCCTAGTTCTCTAGTAGAAAACGTTGACCATGTCAGTTTTAAACATGAACTTGATACATTATTATTATAATAAATATGGAATATACCAGCTTGGCTGGAGACATGCTTATATGGGCCTCGGCCTTTTTATATGTCTATACCTCCCAGTATAACTCCCAGTATACTTTTAATCTGACTTTACACTGGTTTTCATCAATATTAACATACTAACATACTATTTGCCAGCAGATTAGGCCTTACAGTCTATCGAGTCTGCTCGAACCTAGATCCTTAGTTGGGTGCCGAGACCCTCCCATCCCTTGTGCTCCAGAAACTCCTATCATCCATCCCCACCCCCCTGGGACAGGCCATCATCTGATACATCCACTTTCTGTGTCTGTCCCACCCTCTTGAAGCCCTCCACTGTGGATCTCTGAACCAGCTCACCAGGCAGTGCATTCCAAGGGTCCACCACCCTCTCAGTGAAAAACCTCCTCCTCTTTTCCCCCCTCACCCTTCCACCTTCCAACTTCCAACCATGCCCTCTGGTGATACCTCCCTGCTTTAGTCTAAAGATCCCCTCCATGTTTACCCTATTTATTCCCTTGAGGTACTTGAAGACCTCAATCATGTCCCCCTGTCTCTCCTCTCCTCCAATGAAAACAGGCAGAGCTCCTCAAGTCTGTCCTCATAAGTCAAATCCCTAGCCCTCGTATCATCTTTGTTTGCCCTCCTCTGTACCCTCTCCTGGAGCTGTATGTTCCCTCTTCAAGTGTGGTCTCCAGTACTGTACACAGTACCTCAAGGTGTGGTCTAACCAGTCCATTGTACAGCGGCAGAATCACTTCCTTGCTCCTAGAGGTGATCCCCCATGATGCATCCCAACATCCTGTTTGCCTTGCTAGCTGCTCTTCTGCACTGCTCAGAGTTATTCATACATGTATTCACCATGACCCCTAGGTCTTTTCCCTATTGAGGCCTCCAGCTCCCTTCCCAGGGTGTACCTGTGTTTAGGGTTTCCCGACCAAGATACAACACCTTGTACTTGGTGATATTGAAATTTAATTTCCATGTGTGAGCCCAGCCTAGAGTGTCCAGGTCCTTGCAGGCCAACCTCCTCTTCTCCCTCTACTACTGCTCCCATCTTGGAGTCATCCATGAATAGACTCATTTCACACCCTATACCCTCCCTGATGTCCGATATGTATGCATTAAACAGGATCGGACCCAGGACCAACCCTGTGGTGCCCACTACCTACACCTCTCTAGGGTTTCAGCTCTCCACAGACCACTACTCTCTGAGTCGTCAGCTAGCCAGTTTTCAATCCATCTGACCATCAAAGGGCCTACTCCTAACCCCATCAGTTTCTCCACCAGACCATTGTGGGGGACAGAGTCAAACGCCTTGCTGAAGTCCAAGAATAATACATCCACAGGCTTACCCTTGTCCAGTTCTGATGTTACCCATTCATAGAACTCCACAAGGTTGGTTTGACATGATCTACCTGGCACAAACCCATGTTGCCGACTATCCAGACCTCCCACTTCCTCAAGTACACCCCAATCGTTCCTTTAGTATACTCTCCATTAATTTTCCCACCACGAGGTCAAACTGATGGGTCTATAGTTCCTGGTACTTCCTCAACCCCCCTTTATGGATTGGTACCACATGTGCCTCTCGCCAATCCTAAATTTCCCTCCCTGTCTCAAGTGACCTGCTGAAAAGCTCCGCCAAGGTGCAGCCAGCCATGTCCACCAATTCCCATAGCACTCTCGGATGAATGCCATCTGGCCCAGGAGATTTGTCTTTCTTTAGGGCCTTGAGGGCAACCACACCTTTGGTGGAGATAGCATCATCAGTCCCTCCACCTTACTGGTCTTTTATCCTTATCCAGATGTGACACCCCTGGGATACCTTTCCCTCTCTCTTGCTCCATTTCTGTTGCTCCCCTGATCCCACTCCCTGCCACTTCTATCCCCTTCATGCCTTGCTTTGTAGATATCCCATCCCCCTCCCTAGTGAACACAGAGGCAAAGTACTCGTTAAATACCTCTGCCTGGTCCCTCACCTCTTCCACCCACCCTCTTTCTGATCTCAATCTGCTGAGATGGCCCTTAGTATTACCACCTGTTTTTGTACATCTATTATTTAAAATCATTTCTGTTGTGACTGAAATTAACTAGCATGTAATCCAATGGGGCGTGGTACACCACCATGATTTTCTGGAGCAGTAGGTGTTCAAAAACAGCTGGGTATATTGATGAAAAACAGATCTGAAGAATATTAAAAGGAGTACTAATTTTATTTTTTCAGATCTAAAAATATTGAGTAACTACACTATAACCCACGACAGACAATGGGTGTATCAGGCCATTATTGCACACCCTAAGTGCATTGTGAGGCATGAGGGCTTGACAGAGGGACTTTCACCACCTGTGAAGTGCATTAATGCCCTGATACACCCATTGGCTGGAGTGGATTAGTGCTCTTACAGAACGAGCTAGCTAACTGTAAAAAGCAAAACATCAAAACCTTTCTACAGTCAGCATGCCCGCTGTTGTTCTAACAGGTCATTGCTGAATGGTCAAGTGACACTTTTTAACAATTGTCAAGTCGTCACATTTGACTTTTCATTAATGACATTTTCACAATGCAGGATCACATTAAATATGGAAGGAATGGTATCCTACCACTCAGTAGATAAGGAACAACTGAAAATAGAAAAAAACTGTATGGGTCGGAATTGTTAAACAGCAGGGGTGCAGTGTCAGGTTACCCAACCCATCTCAAACATATATGATAGTTGGCGTGCTTCAGTGTTGAAGGGAATTAATAATACCATGCGGTCACATCCAATAAAAAAGTTATAGCACCCCAAAGGTGTACCGACAGCAAAATAGAGCAGTGTCCTGAACCAGCTCACACACCACCAGGCAGACACCCTAAGCACCCTTATGTGATGTCAGTAAATTCATTTAGAGTGTGCACTCCATTGACATGTATGTGCATGATTTTTCTACAGCTTTTGCTACTATTTACTGTTGAAATTTACATAAAGCAAAGTGACCGCTGGAGTAATAGGGACTGTTACTCCAGCAGTTGATTTCCTTTTTCTAAATCGTAGCTATACATAGTACTAACAGCTATAGAAAGATCACAACCATAAAGATCAAGGGACTGCGCACTCAGCATTCATTTTCTGACATCACAAAATTAACATGGGGGTACCTGCATGGGGGCGTGTCAACAGGTTCAGGCAACAATTCTGTATTTCTGTGCGTACACAGTCGGGGTGCTATGACTTTTTGACTGGACGGGACAGCATGGTATTATTAATATCTCTCAGTATTGGAGCCAGTCAGCTATCATATATGGTTGTGGGGAGATGGTTACCTGACAGTGCATATCTGTCCTTTAACATGTTCTTGCACTGCTGCTTTAACATAATACAAAAAAAAAGAAAACATTGCTGCAAAAACAAATTTAAACAGCTGAACTGTATGACAAAAGATTATTACATAGGAAAATAAGAAAAGTGAAGGACAGTATTTTTTTAGGGTTTTTTCACTTATAATTTTTTATTTGCTGTGTTTTTAAGAGGTTTTTTTTTGGTTGGAGGGAGAAGAAAGTTAGGAAAAAGAAAGACAGAATACACAATAAGAGTTAGAAAGAAAAAAAGACAGACTACTTGGCTGGGTGCTGCTGGCTAAGCAGCAGTTGGAGCATGGACATTATTTGCAGCTGGTGACCCTCCATCTTGTCCAGCTGCTGCTGCATGTTGTTGACCATGTTGCCAAGGTGGTTGACCTCACTCCACAAAGCCCCAGGTCAGCCTGGGTGGCAGAGACTGATGCTGGATTTTCAGCTTGTGCAGGTGCAGGAGCTGACACTTGCTCCCTCTCCCTTCTGCTGCGCTTCTTGCCACCACATGCAGGCTGAGGCCATGCTGCCACCTGTTGCTGCACTGCAGGAGCGTTTCCTGCATCCTCAGTCAACTTGGCCTCCCACTGTGCATGGTGGTGGATATTGAAGTGAGTACGCTGCCCACCTGTCCTAACATGCATACCCTTCCTACCCCACTGCACATGCATGCCACAGATGTTGCATTTACCTATGCTTGGGTCACCTGGCAGTGTGCTAAAAAAATGCCACATTGCCGAGCTGTGGAGCGGACCAGGCACAGGCAAGGGCCCCAAAAGTTGTTAGCTGCTGTACATTCTGGGGTGGAACAACCTGCTGCTGTTGTTCCACCTCTGGCGGCTGATGTTCCTGCTGCTGCTGATGATTTGCAGCCCTGGCCAGAGGTGGTGGGGCAGTGCTAGGCACCACCAGTGGTGCTTCGCTTGCGCCACTGACTCCACTGCCACTGGAGTGACCAATTCCTGGTAGGGGAGCACTTTCAGGGAACAAATTCCTGCAGCTGATGCACACCCCACCACCACGCATCCTTGGACTGACACAGTTGCCATGTCTCTCTCCACCACAATGACCATGCTCCAGTTTAAATCAAATAAGGATTTAAACTATCCAAAAAAAAAAAAAAAAAAATAGACTAAAATCAGGACTATGTACTATAAAATCAAAACAAGGGGCACAACTAAAATGCAGAAATTGGATGATAAACAGAAAAGATTGGTAAATACTAAGATGCAGTAGCGCTCTCTCTGTACTCGAAACAAACTCCTTTCTCAGCACTAGGCAAGGGAAAGTGAAACTACAGTAGTTCACTGTCTAGCCTGATTAACTTCCTGCCTGTACCATGTGACCTACAGACTGTCAGACATGTGGTCTGTGGGCTGTTTTTCACAAACTTCGCCTTCCTGAAATGCAACCTGAAGTTAAGGCAAAGTCAGCAACGTGAAGTTAATTAAAGGCAAATTTTGACCTTTTATTAAAAACGTTGTGTAATTATCCGTAGATTCAAAGTTACTAACTTCTCCTGAACTTTGCATTAGTAGTAAAACTTTGCTGCATCTCTATATGCAACCCAACCTATCAGGAATAAAAAAAAATACCCTTCCCACAAACAAATCTGACTGATCCAGTGCCCAGTGTGGCCTGTCAAAGAATAAAAAAAATCTGTCCTGCTCCCCAAATTGCCTGACTGGTCCAGTGCCCTACCTGGCCAGTCAGGAAAAGGAAAAAAAAAAATCCCCCTCCCCAACAACCTGAGAGGCCTGGTACCTAACCTGGCTTGTCAAGGAATAAAAAAAAATGACCCCCCGTCAACAACATTACAGGTTCAGTGCCCATATCAGCTGCCAAAGAATAAAAAAAATATGTTCATCTCTTCCTCCAACAATCTTTCCTGTCCAGTCCCCAATCTGGCCCATCATGAAATTTAAAATAATGTTTCCCTCCCTTCAATTACCCGAGGCATCCTGTGCCCAACCTAGCCCATGTATTAAGTCAAACAGAGATAAAGAGGAGCAGCAGAAAATTGGTGATTGGAATGTAGAATAGGAGGGGTAGCAAAACATTGCTGTACCCATGACCATCCACTTTGGTCACAGTGAGGATTTAAACTCTGCACAGGATACTTGGAGCTGCTGCCCCACTGGTGCTGGTACCAACCTGTTCAGCCATCTCTGCCTCCTCCCAGTTTTCCAACCCTCTTAGCATGGGAGATTAGACTGAGGGGGACTGATGGCATACACTTCTGGGGCAGTAACCCCAAGTGCCTGTGATCCTGACTCCATCATCTCACTCTACAGTACCTTTCTAGTTTTTTTCCTTCGCTTAGTTCTCAATCTCAGCTCTGCACTCGTCCCAACACACACACATATGGCTGTCACATAGCTATGCATGCTTCAACCCATCCTGCTGCATGGTAGAATGGCTTGGTGCCCAACCTAGCCCATCAGGGAATAAAGAAAAAATCTGTCTCCATCCAGAATACTACTTGATGGGTTCAGTGCCCAACCTGGCTCATCAGAGAATTAGAAGATTAAAAAATCTGGCATCCCTCTCCCATGTACCTAAGTATTCAGTGCTCAACACAATCTAGTAGAGATTAAAAAATCTGTCCCTTCTTCTCCACACAACTACCTGATGAGTCAAGGGCCAAATCCAGACTGTCAGGGAATAAAAATAAAACTCTTTCCTCCTCACTACAACAACTTGATGAATCCCAATCCAAACTCAGCCTGTGATGGAATAAAAACAATCTTTCTGTCCTACAAACTACCAACAGCTCTGATGCCCAACCTGGCCCAGCAGAGAATAAACAATATATGGCCCTCTCCCCCAACTACATGACAGATCCAGTGGCTAAGCAAAGAAATGAATTGTGCCAGCCACTCCAATAGTATTTTCAACAAAGTTCTTGTTTTGTTTTCTTTCTTCTTATTTCAAATAGATTCTTCTAAACCATTTCACTAATTAAGCCTTCTTCAGGGTCAAGGATCTTATTTAAGACATAATTTAAATGTCTAGAATCAATTATATTATATTCTAATGGTGTGAGCTCACCACCTAGTGGTATGAGTGACATATAACAATTTTATTTTTTTAAATGTATAGAACTTTGAAATTCATGTAAATCTTGTACTAAACATGCTGTTTAACTATGTTTAAAATGAGATCATTGACCCTGAAGAAGCCTTAATTGATGAAACAGTTTAGGAGGATCTATTTGAAAAATGAAAAATAAACAAGAACTTTGTTGAAAATACTATTGGAGTAGCTGGCACAATTCCTTTCTTTGCTTTAGTGATTTTGCCCACCAGCCTCCGAACTTACTGTATACATACCTTTATAAGGAAGGGAAAACCCATTCTCTGGACCCATTTTGATAAGTCCAGTGCCCAACCATCAAGGAGTAAAAACAATCTGGCACTCTCCCTCCAATGTTATTCCGTGAAAAGCATGACTGTATTACGATGATGGCAATAAAGACGATGGGAAAACAGTGAGGGAAAAAGAGAGACAGGGATAAACAATGATCGCTGAAATGGCAACCTATGGATTTTTCTCCCTCCCCAAGTTTCCTCCCCCTCCCGGAGTTGATTATTATATATAGAAAGGTGGGTGCGAGGGACGAAGCTCCCCACAAAGGGGAGTATGGAGTGTGAAGCCCCCTCCACCCTGCATAAATGCCCTGCAGTGTTGTTGCGGTTTCAGTGATCACTGTTTAGTGAGGGTTGCTCTTTTCTGCCTTGCTCTTTTGCCATCACCATTTTTCTGTCACCGTTTTGCTTTTGATAAAATCACATAGAATCCCCTGCAACTACCTGAGGTGTCCAGCACCCAACCTGGACCATTAGAGAATAAAAACAAAATGGTTAGATGAGGGAGGGCTATAACTGAGTCTGGTGCTGGGAAAATTGAACTAATTTCCTGGGGTTGGGTGGACTTGAACTACTGTATAAAGTGTAGGGAGCATTACTGAAAAAAGAACACTCAGAAGTTTGAGCACAACAGCCACACCACTTCACAGACCTTACAGACAG
The DNA here is from genome assembly GCA_016271365.2 of Neoceratodus forsteri. Lineage (NCBI taxonomy): Eukaryota > Metazoa > Chordata > Ceratodontiformes > Ceratodontidae > Neoceratodus > Neoceratodus forsteri. The sequence continues at coordinate 834,350,114 of CM028130.1, read as the reverse complement.
TGACAGTGTTAAATGTTTCACTCATGAACATGTGCTTTAACAAGGCCTTGATAAAGCACATGTCTCCATATAAAAAGCACCAATTTTACACTGCTGTTGTCTCTAAGTAAATATTACATTCTCATACTTGCATATTTAAGTTTTTTTTACACTTTATTCTTGTGTCTGTGAAGTGGTTGGCCATTTTGCTGAAATTTTTGGAACTTTCTTGGTTGGGTTTGTGGCCTGGCCATTACCAGGGCAATTGATTTTAGTTTTGAGCATTACTAAAAAGCAGTGGCGCTGCATCAAAGCCCTCCCTTTGAGTACTGTATATAAAAAATCTCTAAAACTGGCGTTGGATGCGGTCCTCATATAACTACAGTTCTAACAGTGAGACTGGTGAGACAGCATGGCCTGCTACAAAAATAAACAAACATAAGATTAAAAGGTGTTTTTGGCAACAGCCAAATCTTGTTTGTTTATTTTAGTGCCAATACGAGCAAACAAATCATTCACAGGTTGAGCATGATCTCTGAAGGGCATCAGCCTGAGCCTATACAGGAAGAATATGGATGAAAGGTGAGTGTACTGCCCAACGGGATGAGTTGTAGGAGTCAATGGTCAAAAACCCTGGGTCTGGATCCCATTAAAAGGGCAAGGGGGACAATGGGTGGCTGGGCGAATGTGGTCTATGGAGAAGATATTTTAGAATATCTAGAATTACGGTAAATAACTTTTCTGTCTTCAAAGAATCAATCTTCCCATAGAACACCACTCTTTGGTTCATTGGTTCAGTAGCAAGCTTCACATTAACATGGAGGAGCAGACTCTACCAGAGGTCATGAACCACAGTCTTCAGCAGTGAAAAACTGAGGAGGGGGAGTCAACCCAGATCATCCTGATCTATCTGCTCACTGGCTGAGTAGAGCTGATCCTGAAAGAATGAAGGTAGTGCTGTCTCTAACAACTCTGAAACCACCCACAGGGAGAAAAGGGATGTCCCTAGAATAGGGCATTCATGGACTTTCAGTGGATGACTGGACCTAGCTGGGATAGGTGTAGCCAAGACATCTGTCTTAGACAGACAGCCAATGTTACTGAGCTGGAGGTCACCTCTGAAGTATACAATAGTCTCATTTGGTGCTAAGCTGTCTCCATACCCTTGACATATATCTTGTCACTGGCAGGCAGCTCAGATAGCCCCAGCATGCATCTGATCACACAGATGTCATTAATAGATAGACCTACCATATGTCAAAACAGAAAATTCATAGCACAGACCAGTTCATCTTCTCAGTCAGTACTTTACTCAATCACCACAGTGCAACTATGGGTTTAAGCTCCAGAACTTCGAGGTGCCCTGCCTCTTTAACAGGAACTCCATGATGAAGAGGCAGGGTGTCTTAAAGCACTAGATCTTAAACCTGTAGTTGCACAATGGTGATTGATTAAAGTACAGTACTAACTTAGAAGATGTCCTGTTTTGCACTGTGATTTTTTTGTTTTGAATTGTGTTTTAGCATTTGTTCACAACAACACCCAGTCTTTTTATATGCCCCATAGAGCTCAAAGTATGTGGGAATTGAGGCCACCATGTGTGCTTAGTGCAATGCTATGGTCAGTGACGACTTGGTTGAAAACATCATCTTTCTCCCTAGCACATCCATCTATCTAGATTCCAGTGCTGGGAGTACAGTCAAGTCAGGAGGATAGGCACGTAGCCCTATGAGGTCAGGATAGATATCACTCCTGCCATTGAGTGACTGAGATCTCTACAAGCCCCAATCAGAGCCTGATATCTTGCCTGGACACCTCTTGGAGCTGGAGTTGTGGAGAAAGGGTGTTTCTAGACTGCAATAGTTGCCTTTCCCAATGCTGCATGCCAAGGAGGGATCACCACAGTGTCCTGACATGGCCATGGAAGGAAGCCTAGTGACATGGCATTAGGGTTTGTGACCACCAAATAGGGTCATTCCAGTACCTTTTGCATCTCACAAACAAATCACTTAAACAGCACATCTTTAGTAGTGGAAGAGCTGTAAAGGGAAGATTCAATGTCCTCTGAAGAGGTCATCTAGGGAAAGGAAGTTGGAAACCTAACAGAAGATGGAGTTTTTGGGAAAAGCTCTATGTTGATTTCCCTAAACCAGATCTGCACATTCTCTAGCCACTGCCAGAACTGCTTTTGAAACAATGGACTCAGAGGTCTGAGGGTCTCAGCCAATCTACCAAATAATGACTACATGAGGCAGAAGCTTAAAAGGGATGTTGGTGACAGATGAGTCCACTGTACCCATGCCTTGTCATGGACTGCATGATTTGTTTGAGGTCCATGCTTGATGAAGACAAACTAAATGCTTCCTTGCGCAGTAGTGACCAGTAGGTATCCATGGGTGAAGCTCATGACCAATTGATGACTAATTAGTTCTAAGAGGACCCTGCTGCAGGGACCACTCCAGATCTAGAGATGGCAAAGAAACTGGTGCCAGTAAAGACCACACAAATCCATGGCCAATATCAGCCCCAATGCCAGTACTGTGAGCATAGTTTGACACTGCACTAATGCTGGTGCTGAACATTTCACTGGCACAGACTGCAAGTCTGGCATTACCATAGCCCCAATACCAACATTGTGAATGGGGTCAATGCTGAGGCCTGTGCCAGCTGCGACAGTGGCCTTGGCAACAATGCCAGTACTGACACTGACAATAGGTGTCAATGTCACTGGGACAGGGATGTTGCTAACACTATCAACCCTAGTTAGAGGGTAATCCAACACTGATGATCACCAGTCCATAATGCGGGTTCCTTCGGCTGCTCAGAAAGCAGTTAGGGTTTTCTTGATACCACCATAAGGTATGCCTGTCAGTGCAAGTGATATCCTTCCTGCACCTATAATGGAAAAAAAGGAGCACCAAAAGTCTGGGCTTTGAGAACTTGCATTTTCTATTCAACATACTATTCTGAAAAAAAAAAAGAATGAAAAATAAAATGAAAATGATGTACACATCATAATTAGTGATCTTCTAGGAATATCTTCACTATTGATTCACACTGGTGGGTTTTAGCTGGAAGCTCTAGGACCCTACAGGAGCCAAAACTTTTCAGGAGGGCTGGTGCAGATGTAAGCTGCTCTCATGCGCAGCACCACGATACTGGTTTGCGCTGCATGGCTTCCCTTGGCACCAGCCCTGAACGGCGTCAGTAGTTTTGTTATTGATGTTATTGAAGAGGTGCAGCATAACCTAATATGAACCTATGCACTTAACCTAAGGGCATCAGACAGCCATGGTGACCTGTGTCAAGAAGGGTCAACAAATCAGTAATACAGTGTCTTCACAGCCCAAACCAAGAACAAGAGATTAAGACCAATAAAACATACAGGAGTGAGCCTGGGGGATGGTAGGTGGTAATGTGAACCAGTGGTGAAAATATTTCTAGAAGATCAGGAATTACAGTGAGTACATCATTTTCATATCTTCCAAGAATCAGTTTTCAAGACTATTTCACACACATGGTTCAGATTACCAAGTTCAGACAAAATCTCCTAGACTAGAGTGGCAGGAGCCAAGGGCTAACTCAGGATAGAAGCCCATTAATGATTGTCCTGCCAAAGGTGGCATGCTGCCTGGCATGGAAATCTAGGGCATAGTGCTTAGTAAAGGTGAATACTGTGCTCCAAGTAGTAGCTCTGCAGATATCACTGATAGGCACAGAGCAAATTTGTGCCAGGGATGTTGCTACTGCTCCAGTGGAGTATGGATGTTCTGAACATTCAATCTTAACCTGAGCCATGGCATAGCAGTTGCATAGGCAGGTCACAATCCAGTAGTGATTGGTGAAGTGGCCTCAATTTACTCTGCGGAGCAATTCGTGGAGTGAAGACGGATTCACGGAGTGCTCCGTATCGCAAAGTGGAGTACTTCACATCATAGGAGGCAATGCGAAGTCCATTTAAAACAATGACTTTGCATTACTCCGCCTTCCCCAAACCACTACTCCACAAAAATTAAGGTGAAGTACATTGAAAACAATATACTTTGCCTCACTTCACCTTGTTTTAAGCTTCAAAGGTGGATTTTGCAGTGATTCATGGGATTTCAGGTCACATGGGCTCTAGATTGTTCTGCACAGCCTCAGTTCGGGGTAGTGTGTGTAGGAAGCTGTTGGAGACAGTCTGATCTGAGAGCTCTCTGTGATTCAAACCTTCTAAAAGATGTTAAAAAAGCATTTTGAGTCTTTTTTTTTTTTGCTGAAACTTTAGTTCATCAATTGTAGGAAACCCTCCTGTGCTCATATCATTGAGCGTTTATTGTTTGTGTGTGGATTTTGAATGTTAATGTACAACATTCAGTCTGTGTACTGAGAGACAGTGGAAGTGTGCTTTGGGGGAGGGGCATATCTGTGGTGTACGTAGACTTAAGTAGGAGAAATAGAGTTCTTTGTTTTTTGGTTATTTTTTTTTGTATTATTGACTGTGTTAATGTACATACAGTAATATTTTCAGTAATTGTTGAAATTTTTTTTGCTGATTGTGTGTGTTGTAGTCTGGAGGACCTGGTGCAGCAGTGCATAACTTCAGGTTGTTTAAAATACATTGTATATTACTGAAGTTTTCAATTTGCTATGCATCACGTGTAGACAAATTGTGTGAGTGTGTGTGCGGTGCATGACATATCAAATAATAAACCTTTTATTGTGCCACAGTGTAATTGCAGGCGCAGCAGTGTGAACCTGCTATCCACTGCACCTGCATGATTTTGTACTGCCATTGTGGTATCTTTTCTTGGTTGTGCACTGCTGCACTCTGCAGTCAGTGCCCCTCCCCCCACCAGCAAAAGGTATTCTTTTCCAGATTAGATTGTTTGTGACTTGAGAGCACCACTGGTTAGTTAAGGTGCTGATGAACTTGTTGTGACTTTGCGTCTGTATCTCTTGTTGAAGCCACAGTTGTTTTTTAGGCTTCACATCCAGCATCTCCCACCCCCACCCCGGCCCCCACCAAGAGTGAACGTTCCAAAATCTAAATTTGTTTAGAATATTGTTGTTGATCCCCCAAAATGCCCACAAAGAGATGTGCAAGCAAAGCTATTTCTCCCCATGGCACCGCTGCCAGTGGTAAGATTGTCTATGGGCATGGTAGAACGCAGTCGCAGAAGTGCATTGCTGATGTGAGGAAAGGTATTTCTCCTTCAATGTTTTTTACAGCACAATCAGTAGCTTCACTCATAGTTGAAGGAGATGATGTTGTCCCAGTTGGTGGTGTTAGTGCAGTTGCTGGTGGTGGTATGAATATTGCTGCCTCAAGTTCCACTTCTTACCAGTTTACCATGTCCAAAAATATAGTAGAGTGTGAAGCAGTGCCAGTGAGTGACAGTGTAGATGATGTCATACTCCCCAGTAACATCCCGGTAACTGAACATGAGGATTTTGATCATCATGTCAATGATAGCATACAATGTCACATTCCTTCCACTGCAGTTCAGGTCACGCATTTGCCATGCAGTGATTCACAGTGAGGTGAAAACATTTCAGGTGATGGTGGTGCTGCTGATGATGATGTTGCTGTGGTTGCAACATGCAGTCCACATGCCAGCATCCAAGCAGAAGATGCGGATGATGTTGATGAATATGATGATGATGTCAGTGACCCCTGTTGGGAACCGGAGAAAAAGAAATTCAAGGTGGCTGTGTCTGGGTCTGTTTGCATCCCCCCACCCCTGTAAAAAGTTGTGATTTACCAGTTTCAGTTGATGATGATGACCCAGTAATAATGATAGATAGTCATGGTGGTCAGTTGCAGTCCAAGTGTGTCCTGCCTGAAAAATCATGTAGCACACTCCCCCACTTCATGGCTTAAAAAAACGGAGTCCAATAAGCAGTATCAAGGGGGAAATGTTAAAACTAGAGCATCACAATCCCTTGTTTGGGATTTTTTTGTGCAAGATGCAAATGATGAGTCAGTTGCAATCTGCCAGGTTTGTCAGGTGCATGTGAGTCGAGGTAAAAACGGAGCCATCTGAGCACAGGGGGACAGCATATACATCTTAAGAACAGGCACATGGCACTGTGGACCCAGCACAAGATGGCAGCTAATTCCTGTACCACAGCGGGGCATTCACCCTTGTCATCAACCACAATGAGCATGTTATCCCCTTCCATGACTGTAACATCAAGTAGAAAATTAAATGTGTGCAGTAGTGATGAAATAACAGCAGAGGATTACTACAAGCATGATGAGGTAGAGGAGCTGAATGCTTTTGAAATCTTGACCAGTGGTGGTGAGAGTAGCAGATTTGGTAGTGGTGGTGGTCAATGCAGTATGTGTAGTGCAAGTGGTACATCAACCCCTGTTGGTAAATGTGGGAAAATAACTGCACTTATGGGTTTGTCATCACCTGTGCAACCGTCTTCATCACACGTCCACACTCCACCCCCTGCGATTCGCAGAGCAGAACCATTTGTCATCACACCCCATGTAAAACATTTAAGTCAGCCCACGTTACATACCATAGTGTTTTTGCGCATAAGCTGAAGTACCCACCCTATCATACAGTGTCACGTGAACTTAATGCTGCTGTAGCTGAAATGCTGGCAATTGATCTTTTGCCCTTCTCCTTTGTGGTGAATTCTGGGTTCCGGCAGTTTGCTGCACATGCCTGTCCAAAATGGAAAATCCTATCCAGGACATACTTTTCAACCCATGCTGTCCCCAAGTTGTACTGTACTGTGTCCTACTCAGTAAGACATGCCCTTCAACATTCCTCCTCTCCATTCATCCATTTAAGTATGAATATGTGGACAAGTGGCAAAACAGCAGGGAGTTCATACTTGTGTATAACTGCATGTGGGGCACAGATGCCAGGGGTTGCTTGTGCTGTTGGTAGTGTGAATAATCAGTGTAGTAAGGTGGAGTGTCGTGGTAGCAATCTTCCAGGAATTCGACAGCATGCAATGATTGCTATGCACAATGTGACCTGTTCACATACTGGTGAAAACATGTTGGATGTGGTACTGACTGAAATTGACAAGTGGCTGAACCCCTGTCCCTGAGAGCTGGGTTCATAGCAAGTGACAATGGGTCAAATGTGGTGAAATGAATCATGAATGGTGGCTTTTTTCGGGTTCCATGCATGGCTCACTGTTTAAATCTTGTGGTACAGGAGTTTCTGCAGCACCCTGATATAAAGGAAATGTTGACAGTTGCACGCCATATCTGTCCTCACTTTTCACGCTCTGCAAAGGCCTGTGACCAACTTCAGCAGTTGCAGATCCGAAACAGCCTCCCTCAGCACCGCTTAAAGCTGGAAGTTGTCATCCAGTGGAACTCCACTTTATATATGGCAGAGAGGTTATATGAACAGTACAAAGCCATCTCAGAATATCTTGTCATGCAAACTAGCCGTGACGGTTCCGGGGCCTCCATGTCTATGACGACTGAACAGTGGCACCTCATGGACTCTGTAATAACAATCTTTAGGCCTTTTGAACATGCCACACAGGCAGTGAGTGGCAAGTCTGCCTCCATTAGCCAATCAATTCCACTGCTGCGGGTGCTGAGGCAGACATTCGTGAATGTACAGCATAGCTTTGATGTTGCCGGTGACAGTGCTAGCAGTGTGTTGCTGAAACACATGCTGACAATATTTGACCAGAATTGTTACACCTTGAGCATTCAGCATAGTGACAACTTTGCAATAGCAACAATGCTGGACTCATGATACAAACGTGGAATTGCCTCAGTACTGGAGGGCGGACCTGAACAGGTAAAAACTGTCAGTGGGCAACTGGTGTGCTTGGTTCATGGGACACAGAAGTCATGTGCCAAGGTCAGCAAACCTCAGCAGCATATTCAGGTTGAAGGTGAACCTGGAGGAGTAGTATCAAGCATATCCTGTAAGGAAAAGGGGACTGCAGTTTCAGGTGGTCTGTCATCAACAGCGGTTGCCATTAACCCACTTTGGGAGGCTTTGTTCCAAGTTGGGATTTGTTACATAAATGATTCCGGAGGAGCGGATGATGCATCAAACACTGGACTTAGAGCAGCACAGCGAATGGTTGAGTCATATGTGTCTGAAAACAGGCATCTGGCAATCAGTGATGATCCCTTTTTATACTGGAGTGGAAAGGTCAGTGAATGGTCAGAGCTGACCACTGTGGCACTGAAGTACCTGACATGCCCACCCTCCAGTGTGAGTTTCAAGAGGGTATTCAGCTCAGCAGGTGCAATAGCTCAGGATTGTAATACAAACCTCTCTCCTGCAAATGTCAGTTTGCTTTCACACATAAAAATGAATGAGAGGCACATACCAGCTCAGACTACAACCTCAGCAGTCATGGTTTAGCTGATACTGTAGAAAGGGACCATCCTGGTGGCAGTGGCAGCATGAAACGGCCTACCACTGATGTAGATGATAACACAATGGAGTAAGAATTTCCCAGTGGTCAGAATTCAGACATAGAAGACTGTGAGGGCAGCTTTCTTTATGAGGCTAATGATCAATGATGATGAGGTTAATGTTGGCAGGTTTTAACTTAAGTAGTTAAAAGGCTGTGATATTTCTTGTATGATGCATGTTTCCTTTTTCATAAAGTTAAATCAGTGTCCCACTCATAGAAACTCATAGCAATTCAAATTCCATACCATGTCACATTTATAACACAGGGCACAGTATATCCTGGCCCCTGGACTACCACCACCATAACACCGCTGTTACCTTTTTACCACTGCCAGTATAGGGAATGTGACCATGTGTCCCCCTGGACTACCACCCATCCACCACCATAAGAGATAAGACCACTGTTCACAACTGCCATCATGGGGAACGTGACCATGTGTCCCTCTGGACTACCACTCATCTACCACCATAAGAGATAAAACTGCTGTTCCCAACTGCCACCACCACCACCAGATGCAGGAAGATGTGAGAGGGAATGTCATCATATACCTCAGCTATGACCACCAGTCCATTACCACACCCCACCACCATTGTGACAATGTTTTCCATTACATGTCTTGACCATGCCAAGGCAGAGGGAGTCGAACAGGAGACCACATCCATCAGCCACAGGCACAAGGCTTCTTACTATTAAAACTATGAAGTGAGTATGTGTACTAATGTTTTTCATGCTATTCAACTTCCTTTAGCTGTGTATTTTGTTTTCTGTTACTTTTCTGAGCTGCAATGGTCAAACACATACTGTCAACTTATTTTGTTGTTTTACAGGTTAACAACAAATGACTCTCCTTCGCTGAAGGTCTGTATCAATGGTACAGTAGCAGTACTATCTACAGGAACCTATGAGATATCCATTTCCCATCCATACTGGTAAGTATATCAATTTTATTTCATCTGTTCCTTTTTTTTTCATAACAGTGCAACAAATCTGACTGATGATTCATAAACTAGGTGACATGTACACACAAAAAATATTTCTGCAACGTATCATGCACTGTATTCCAAGTTTGCAGCTGTGCAGCCATGACAGTGTTGAAAAAGTTAGACCCAGGTTGTGTTACTTAACAAGATGTGGTTTTAAAATGTAACTTGAGTTGAGACGAAGGGACATTGACACAGTATATTTGTTACACAGCTTGGTACTAAATTTATTTGTGATCTGATGATTGCAGTGGGACAGCTTGCTATCTGTGTTAATCCAGATACCCGTGGTGGAACAGCCACAGCTTAAACATAATGTCTTACTGCTGCAATTAAGTTGTAATAAGTCCTTTATTTCTTTTTTTAGGAAACTTCCAGATGCTTTGTTGTGTCATAGTTACCTTATCCAAAGAACTTCTTCAACATCATGCCCCCCCGGGCTGGGGCAGACATGCAACAAGCAAAAGTCATTTCAGTCGATGACCATGACCATCATTACCGGACTGGAGAAGGATGCAGATGAAATCTGTGAAGAAGTAACCAAATAATAAACCATTAATGAGACCTACTTGCAAATATGCCCCCCAAAAAAAATACTTACCTTCATTGGCTTGACAGCATTCCATTTCCAATTTCAATGCCAAAATTTCTCATCAAGCACTGCAATGTGCACACCAACAGTATGTGACCTGTGATACAAAACAATACAATGAGTACATGTATATATATGTCAACCCCACCTAGAAAAAAAAAAATATATATATATATATATATATATATATATATATATCTCAACTCACCAAGGCTACTATTAGTGTACACACAAAGGGCACCTTTCCATCCGGTTGATGTAATTGCATCGCATTCACAGAAATTGCAGCACACTTTGGACCAGCAACAGTTCTCTCACTGTCATCATTTCCGATGGAACACTGAATGGATTCATGTCATGTTATCTCTCCTTCACATGGTTTGGCAAGACACTGTGCACCACGACATCATCATCACAGTATATTAATTTTCTGGACATGAGACAGTTGCATTTTGGTGATGCAAAAAATTTCTGAGGACTCTGTGTGACCACTCTGCACATGAGTGACTGCGCAATAAATTCTGGGGGACTTTACATGCAGTGTAATGCTCCCATTTCACTTTATCAGCACTTAGGAATTTTCTGGACACAAGACAGTTGCATGTTGGGGTTGCAGAAAAAATCTGGGGACTCTGTTTGACCACTGCACGCATGAGTGGCTGCGCAATAAATTCTGGGGGACTTTGCATGTGGTGTAATGCTCACATTTCACTTTGTCAGCACTTTGGAATTTTCTGGACATAAGACAGTTGCAATTTGTGTGTTGTGATTGTGAGAACATAATGTCATACTTAAATTATAAATTAAAGCAGCAGTGCAACAATGTGGTAAAAATGTTGACCTATACTTTTTTATGCTATTTTAGATTGCCAACCACTAGTTACCTTCTGACTTGTATGATACCCTTCTTTTCAGAATTTGAGTCTGCTTTAGTACTTTTTCTCATGTCTGAAAAAATAAAAGAAGCACTTCTTTTAATATGGCTTGGACCAGGTTTTCATCACTATTTACAGCTGTTTTTGAACAAATATTGTTCTGTGAGGTCACAAAACACTGCCTGCTGCATAATTGTTAATTTTATTCACAACAGATGTGATATATAAACAACTGTTTGACAAAAACAGTGGGGAATAATAATGAAGACCTGGTCTGCACCATATTAAAAGAAGCGCTCCTTTTATTATTTCAGACATGAAAAAAGTACTAACGCAGACTCAAATACTGGAAAGAATGGTATCATACAAGTCAGGAGGAAAGTAAAGTGGCAATGTAAAATAGCATGAAAAAGTACAGGTCAAAATTTTCACCGGATTGTTGCACTGCTGCTTTAATGTCTATTTCAAAAAATAAATATTTCTGGAGCATCAGTAATGTTTACTTTGTGTCAGGACTTGTGAAGTGTTTGTCAAAAAAGCAGGGCTGAGCAGTGCAAGTATGCTGTGCTAAACTGCATGGGTGCCATCAGTGTTCTTTTCTGTGTGTGCAGATATTGTCTAGCTTTGTGCAAACATATATATGGTATGACTTGTTGCAATATGTAAAGAATAAAGATAAGAAAGAATATATGATGTAAATTTTATTTGTACCATCAGCACCGGCGGAGTAAGTGATATGATATTTCTTCAGATGTCTCATGTCACCATACACCTCAGTCACTCACAGTGCACACATGTCTTTGTGGAGATAATAGCACAAAAAAACACATGCTCTCCTAAAAGTCATGAGTACAGTATGTGACTAAGGTGCACTCTGGTCAGACACCTGTGAAAAAATATCATATCACTTAGTCCACTGATGATGGTGACAATAAAATATACATTATATATTCTTATCTCTATTCTTTATACCATAAACACCGCAACAAGTCAGCATATATATGTTTGCAAGAAGCTGGACAATGTCTGACATCACACACACACAGGAAACAACACTGACTGCACACATGCAATTATACTTGCACTGCTTAGTCCTGCTTTTCCACAACCACTCCACAGCAGAAAGTAAACATTACTGAGGCACCGGATTATAATAACAGGGTAATAAGGAGCATGTATGTATGTATGTGTATGTATATATTTAAATGGAAGCAGTCAGTAACAGGAGCTTCGGCCCCCTGCAATGCTTACCCTCCGGTTAAGCCTTTGAAATATGTTGATTGTTTCATGCCACAACATACTTTATTTTAATGAGAAAAATCCACGACCGGAAGTATGGCAGATGCTGGGGGCTCCATTATGTGTAAAGGTGTGGCGATACCATGTGCTTCAATACAAAGTACTGAAGTGCATGGTGTTGCATGCCTGCCTATAATGAAACCCCATAACATTCACCATACTTTGGGGTTGCAAACCTTTCTCTATTAAAATAAAGTATGTTATGGCCCGAAACACAGCAACATACTTCAAAGGCTTAACTGGAGGGTAAGCCTTGCAGGGGTTGGGAGCTGCTGTTGCTGACTGCTTCCCTTTACACTACTACCACTCTGTGGCCTTCCCTCTGTCTGTTATTAAGCATAAACAAAAGACAAAACACTACAGCAATGGAGGGGGTGCTGAAAAAAGCTAATGGTGGATTCCCTTATAGTCCTGCAGCAGATGGAGCATCAACACAATCTGTAACTGGTGTCACTTTATCAGCTCCAACTGCAGCTGGACAGCACCCACCCTCTCATTATTCTCTTCCACTGCGGCCCACAGAAGTCCTATGTCTGCCTGAGTTGCAGGCATTGTGGGGTCCACTGGTGGGGGAACGCCAGGTAGATGTGGTGGTGAAGATGGTGTTGGGGGCCGTTCTGGAGCAACTGCTGCTGTGGCCCTCCTCCAGCTGTGACAAAGCACAACAGCAGTACACTCTACCACTGCCACATAATGGCCAGCAGGTGGAGGCCTGGCCCATTCTGTGGCAGCCTGTCACACCACCTTGTGGTGGTTCAACATATGAGTGTGCTGGCCCCCGGTCCCCATATATGTCCCCCGGAGGCCACGGTGCACCTGCACCCCACAAAGCAGACATACTGCAAAGCTGCTGTCCCCCTGACACAGTTAAAAAACTGCCAAACTGGGGAGCTGCAGAGGGGGACCAGGCACAGGAGGAGCAGATGCACTGCCGGCAGCATGTTCATGGACCTGAGGCTCAACCTGCTGCTGTGGAGGTTGTGCTGTTGGAGCTTCTGTAGCTGCCACTGGTGGTGGTGATGGTAGACTTGCTGGATGTGGCACTGGTAGTGCTGCAGCTGCTGCTTCCGGGGGGACGACCAAACACTCTGGACCAGTCCAACGCCACCCAGCTTAACCCCCCACACATGCGCACTGCTCCCCTCCTGCCATGGGTCACATACTTTCCCCGATCCTCCATTACAAAAAAAGACAAAACCCTCTCTGACGAGTCCTGACTTCACACACACTCACACAACACAGGCACACACACAGTCACACACACACTCACACACACACCAAAACTTATCAAACAAAGACATCAGTCACCAAAAAGAAATCATTAACTGACAAAACAGTACAAAAAAATGAAACAATTAGCTTTTAAAAAAGCTTTTGAGTTTTGAATCTGATCAACTTTCAGAACAATCATCCAAGAACTCTCCTCTCCACAAAATGCTTCTTCTCTGTACCTCTGCAAAGGAGAAAGTGAAAGTATCTGCTTATGCGATTCACTTCCTTCCTGCCTGGCTAAAGCACATGACTTACAGTACTGTAAGCCATGTGATGTGTGGTGGGGCTGCCTATATTGTTGTAATTCCACCTTACTTTGCGTTAAGGCAGAATGACGTGAAGTCAAAATAACATAACGAAGTGAGCACTTTACAATGGTCACACCGTGTAGCGCTGGGACAACACGAAGTGGCCACCTCACGTTCACTCCATCGGCGGAATTTAATTTCACTGCATCTTTACTAGTGAATGATTCAGATGGAACTCGGACACCACTTTTGGTAGGAACTTAGGGTGCATGCGGAGAACTACCTTGTCCTTGTGGAAAACAGTATATGGAGGATTTGTGACCAAAGCATGGATTTCTCACACTCTGCCAGAAGAAGTGATGACCAGTAGAAATGCTGCTTTCTAAATTAAAAATTTCAGCTCACAAGTTGCAAGGGGATCAAAGTGCTTGCAGTGAGCATATTCAGCACAGGTTTGGTATCACAGGTAGATACCAGCTTCCCAATGGAAGCCCTTATGTGTAAGATGCCCTTAAGGAATCTCCTGAACAGTGACAGCTGTGCCAGGTAGAGGGTATGATGGGGTTGTGGTATGCAGAAATAGCACACAAGTGGACCTTAACTGTAGAATACTGAAGGCCAGCATCAGAAAGGTCCAGCAAGTTCTCCATAACTTTGTCAGGTGGGCACCCAAAGGGGTTAATGCAGGTACTGGAGCACCAGAAAACATTTTCCATTTGACTGTGTAAGTCTTCCTGGTGGAAGGTTTACAGGCAGCCAAAAGTATTTCAGAGACTCTCTGAGATATGTTGTACCTGTTCACTTCTATCTCTTCAGGACCTAGGCCTGAAAGTGAAGGGACCACAGGATAGGATAGACCAGATTACCCTTAGTCAGTAAGTCTATCCTGAGTGGAAGAATCCTCAGTTTTCTGACAGATAGTCTGTTCAACAGAGGACACCATATTTGCTGAGGCCAGCAGAGGGCGATCAGTATCATCCTGCCCATGTGTGCATCCAGTTTGAGCAATACCCTCTGCACCAGGGGGGTTGGAGGAATGCATACAGAAACAGAGTTTGCCATTGCATTCTGCATGCATCCTGACAGAAAATGCCACATCCTGGATTTCTGGAATAGAACTGAGGCAATTTGGTGTTGAGTGGGGGACGCAAAAAGGTCCATATCTGGGGTACCCCACTTATTAAACTGCGATCTCATGATGCCTGGAACTAGTGGCCTCTCACGAGGACTGGCCGCAGTTAGGTCCAGCTACCAGTGTGTTCTGTACTCTTGGCAGATAAATGACTTGGATCAGGATACCCTGCTCCAGGCACCATTCCCACACTCTCATTGCCTCCATGTAGAGAGGGCAAGAGTGTGCTCCTCCTTGTTTGTTGATGTAATACATAACAGACCTGTTTTAAGTCTGGAGGAGGACTGTTTTTGGGCTGACAAGATTCACTAAGGCTTGCAGGCTGTACAAAACAGCTCACATCTCCAACACACTGATGCGGACATGAGACTCTGACAGGTTCCAGACACCTTGTATTCGAAGGCCCTGGCAGGTCTCACACCCCAACAGGGGCGGAGTTGGTAAAGTGGTGAGAGTCACCTGAAGCACCAGTTAGGAGAAAGGAAAGCCCTTGAGGAGATTGGCCTCCACTGACTACCATGTCAGTGTGCAAACCATGGGTTTGGTCACCTGAATGATGTAGGTCTGAAGATGTGATGCTTGTGACCACTGTGCACTGAGCATCCATTGAATCATTCTCATGTGCAACTGGTCCAGGTGCACTGTGAATACTGAGGAGACTATCAGACCCAGCATGTGTTGCATGGAGTGGGCTTGAACAGATTTGTGCTTCACTATGCAGCATGACATCTGCAGGATCCCCTACATTCTGCTCTGCCTTGGTCATGTTCGAGCATACGAAGTAACCAGCAGAATTAGGCCTTTTGGTCTATCAAGTCTGCTTGTTGTGTAGAGATTTCTGCTTAGCTCAGGCTGATGGCCCCGCTTTCTCCTCCCTATTTCATTCCTTTCCTCTTCTCCTCCCATGATCTTAATCCTCCCTCTACTTCTGTCCTAGACCCTCATGAAGCTGCCCATGGTCCTTGCTGAGATCACCTCTTCTGGCAGTATATCCCACTTGGTCGCCACCCTTTCTGTGAAGAAGTGTTTCCTAACCTCCCTTCTAAACACTCCCCCTCCAGCTTAAGGCTGTATCCCTCATTGTTTTGATGCAGCTTTCCCTGACTAGATCCTCCTTGTTTACTCTATTGAATCCTTTTATGTACTTATAGGTCTCAATCATATCTCCCCTCTCCCTTATATCCTCCAAGGAGTACTTGTTCAGGGCCCCCAGTATCTCCTCGTACAATCTACCCTGCTGCCCTACTGTCATCTTTGTAGCCCTCCTCTTGACTGTCTCCATCAGGTTATTATCTTTTTTAGGGTGTGGGCTCCAGAACTGCACCACATACTTCAGATACAGCATCACCAGTGACCTGTACGTGGGCAGAACAACCTCCAGTCACCTACTGCTGATCCCCTTGGCTATGCAGCCCAACATCCTGTTTGCTCATGCCACTGCCTTCTTGAACTGCGCAGAGTGCTTTAAGTTGCTAGATATCATCACTCCCAGATCTTTCTCTTTCATTGTGGGAGTTAACCAGATCCCTTCCAGGTAGTACTCTGTCCTGGGGTTTTTGCCTCCAACATGCATGACCTACCTTAAACTTCTAGGCTTTGAAGCCTAGTAGTCAGATCCCTGACCACTTTTCAAGTTTTCTTAGGTCCTCCTTAAATCCCCCCGTTGAATCCACCTTCCCACAGAGCTTGGTGTCATCTGTGAACAGACTCATTTTGCCCTTGAAGCTGTCCCCAGTATCGTTAATGAAAACGTTGAACAGCACTGACCCTAGTAACGAGCCCTATGGGATGCCACTAGTGACCACCCAGGTACTAGATAACTCTCCTCCAATGATCGCGTTTTTGGACCTGTTCCCTTGCCAGTGTTCCACTATTCTAACCAACTTGTCTCCTACCCTGAAGTCTGCCATTTTCCTAATCAGCGTTTTGCGTGGCAAAGGCCTTGCTGAAACCCAGGTAGAGGACGTCCACTGCTTGGCCTCTGTTCACCATTTTGGTTACCCAGTCGAAAAAGTCAATCAGATTTGTTTGACAAGACCTCCCTTCCATAAAGTCATGTTGCCTTGCATCCTGTAGGCCATATTAGTCTAGACGCTCTATCAATCTTTCCTTTTAGTATTGTTTCCATGAGCTTGTAAGGCAAGGCAAGGTAAAATGTTATTTTTCTGGCGCCCAATCCCGGAGGCTCTGGCTGCTGAACAACAAGAACAGACTATTAATACAATAATATAAATTAATATAAAACAATAATATATCAGTATACATAAATATAATTAATAAATATATATCTTAAAGCTGATGCTCAACGAATAAGCTGGGTGCCCAGGGTGGACTAATGCCTAAGGTCTGGGAAGGCCTGATTAAACAGGAAGACCTTGAGGCAGGCCTTGAAAACCTCAACTGAAGGGGCCTCCAAAATTGATGGAGGCAATGAATTCCACAGGACAGGGCCGATGACACTGAATGCTCTGTCACCGGCAGTTTTAAGCCTCGTCCTGGGAATCCCCAGGAGGCCCTTAGAAGAGGACTAGAGGGAGTTGATTAGAACAGCAAGCGTAAGAAGGCCTGACAGGTAACCAGGACCCAGCCCACATACGGCCTTAAAGGTGAGAAAGCTCACCTTGAAGAGAATCCTCCACCTAACTGGCAGCCAGTGCAGTTCACACAAGACCGGAGTAATGTGACAAATTTAGGCTGTCTGGTGAGCAGCCTAGCGGGTGCGTTCTGGTTCCCAGAGAGACCCCGTCCCTGAGGTACAGCGCATTACAGTAATCAAGCCTGGATGTCACAAAGGCGTGTACCAAGGTGGGGAGGTCCATAGACAGAACTAGGGGCTTAACCCTGGCAATATTCCTAAGATGGTAAAAGCTAGTCTGGACAATGGATGACACCTGAAAATCAAATAACAATCCACTGTCGAAGGTCACGCTAAGGTTTCGCACCCTAGAGGAGGTCCTCAATGGCACAGATCCCAGGAATAAACTGATATCATCACCAGAGGACAACCTATTCCATCACCTGTTCAACTCCACCACCAGTACCTCATTCTCGTTGGGGTTCAGTTGCAACCAGCTGGAGGACATTCAGTCATTTATCTCTGCGAGGCAGCTGTTTAATTATTCTACCACACTAGAAGTTCCTGGGGCAAAAGAAAGATACAGCAGGGTGTCATCAGCAAAGCAATGAAAACTCAGGCCATACTTTCTAATGAGCTGACCCAGGGGCAGCATGTACACGGCAAACAACATTGGTGACAAGACTGAACCCTGAGGCACTCCACACGACAGGAGGCTAGAGGAGGAGGAGGAGAAATTCAGCATCACTTCTTGTTGCCTACTGTTCATTAAGTAGGACTCAAACCAGCAGATGACAGAGCCGGTAAGCCCACAAAATTCCCTCAGGCAGTCGAGCAACACACAATGGTCTACCGTGTCAAAGGCTGAAGAGAGGTCAAGAAGGATTAGAATTGCCCCCCCCCGACCTCTAGCCCTAATCATTGTGCACCCAAAGCAGTGCAGTTTCAGTACTATGCCTCACATGGAAACTAGACTGGAATGGCTCATAGAGATCAAAGGTCATGAGGTGCTCCTCAAGCTGTTGCACTACAATCTTCTCAACAACTTTTCCCAAAAATGGGAGGTTGGAAATCGGACGATAACTAGCCTTGACGTCAGGGTCTAGTGATGTTTTTTTCAAAAGGGGACAAACCAACGCCTCCTTTAAGGCATCTGGAAAAATCCCCTCTGTCAAAGAGCACCGGACAATCAAGGTGAACACTGGGCCAGCAGTGTCGACACATCTCATCAAGAAACGCGTTGGCACTGGATCCAGCTCACAATATGTGTGCTTTAACCTGGCAGCAACCCCAATGACCTCCGACACCTACATTGATTTAAACTCCCCCAACTAGGTGGAGAGCTCTCTGGACAATCCAAACATTCACTGTAGGTCACTGTAAGGCTCACTGGTGGCACACCCTGCTGGATGGCGGATACCCTGTCTGAGAAAAATTGAGTAAACTCTTTGCACAAGGTGTCAGAAAAAGTATGATTTGGCTGGAGATAGACTGGATTTAAGAGCCTGTCTATAGACTGAAAAAGCACAGTCAGTTGATTCTTCCCAGCAGCAATCTTTTTGGACAGGAACTCTGCCTTCTTACGAGTGATTGCCCCCTGATACTCACAATAGTGTGAGCGCAGGGCCAGTCTATCTGCCTACAGGTGAGACCTCCTCCAGCAGTGCTCCAACCTCCGACCTGCAATCTTCATCGCCTTGAGCTCCCCATCAAACCAGGGGGACCTCAAGTGAGAAGATTTGGGTCATACACTGGCTGGTGCAAGGGAGTCAAGCGGCTTCGTCATCACCCTATTATAGGTGGCAACAGCAATGCCCGAATCCCCTACACATGCACTGTCCACACTAGTAGGTCAGACACCACCAATAATCTCTCCAGGGTCATATCCCTCAAAGGGTGGTAGCTAACCATCTCTGCAGGGGGAGGGCTCATGGGGGAGCCCCATGTGGAAATCCCACCATGCAATGATCGGACCAAGAGACCTGATCAATCTTGAGGTTATTAACCTCAAGCCCCAGTGAGAAGATAATTTCCAACATGTGGCAGTCCCGTTGGGTTACAGCAGAAACCTCCTGTGACAAGCCCCGAGATGACATGGTCTGGAGGAGGTTACAACCTAGCCTAGAATCCTTGTTGTCGGCCCAGACATTAAAGTCCTCCAGTACCAAATACCTGGGGGACTCCAAAGTCTCACTGGCGGCGAGGTCGGCCACCTCCTGCAGGAATTTCCCTGCCACCCCAGGGGGGCAGTATATCAGGAGAAACCTGCACCCGGGACCCCGTGTACTGCCACACATTCAAATGAACCCGGCCTTCCCACTGAGTAAATGGAGAAGCCAAGCTCGGATCTAGAACAGATGGCTACTCTCCCACCCCTGCATTCCACTCTGGGGCAGTGCACCACAGAGTACCCAGGGGGGAGGGACAGTGGCCTCTAAAACTGGACCAGCATTGTCACCTACCCAGGTCTCTGTAATGCATGCCAGATCAACCAAGGAAATCAAATCCGCAATAATAGTGGTCTTGTTCCTAATCAATCTGGCATTGCACAGCACTGCCCTCAGGGGCTTGGTGGACAGTGCAGTCCCTCTGGCTACCTGCCCACTCAGTCTGGTGGAAACCCTGGAAACAGGAACCAGGTACCTTTCATTTCTCAAAGGGACCTGATGATATCCAGGGCACCTTCTACACTCAACCACTCCAATCCTGCCCCCTTCCATAGTGCACAGGGTGCCACACCATACAAGATTGCTGTGCCTTCTCTTTGTACACTTTTGAAGTAAGACTGACCAGTCTGTAGTTCTCTGGGACATCCCTGGGTCCACTATTGTGGAGGGTCACCACATGTGCTGTTCTTCAGTCCTGCGTTACCATTCCTGACTCCAATGAACAACTGAAAAGGTCTGCTTGTTCCTTCAGCACCATAGGGTGTACGCCATCTGGGCACAGTGATTTGTCTGTCGTCAAAGCTTACAGTCCTTGTTTCACTCTTTCCTCTTCTATTGCCCCATCTGTCCCCTTTCCCCCTTCTGGCCCCCTCTTCACCCCCATTGGCAGCGGTCAAGCTTTCTCCTTCATGAAGACATAGCAGAAGTATTTGTTCTTTAATAACATTTTCTCCATATTCTCCTCCACCCACTCTTCCCCTTGTCTTAGTTGGACTATCCCATCTTTCTTGTCTCTTTTTTCACTTATGTAGTGGAAGAAAGCTGCCCCCTCCCCTTAATACTAATTCCTTCTGTGCCTTTGCTCTTCAAACTGCTCTTCCTTCCTCCTTCACCTGTCCTAGGTATAGTTCTCTGTCCGCCTCCTTCTTGCTCTTCTTGAATTTCCTGTAGGCCAGTCTCTTGTTCCTCACTGCCTGGACTAACTCAGAACTGAACCAGCTTGGTACTTTGATTTTGGAGTTCTTGCTTTTGTACCTAGTACACTCTTCTGTTGCAGCCCCTACTCCTTCCTTGATAATTGTTCATTTTTGGTCCATCTCCATGGTTGCAATAATTTTTGCTGGATGCCTTTTTAGTAGCTCGCCCATTTTCCCAAAGTCTGCCCTCCTAAAGTCCAGGATTTTGGTCTTAGTGGTGACACTTTCCCTGCCTATGTCCAGCCTGAGCCACACTGAGTGATGATCACTTCCACCAAGTGGTTCCCTGACTGTTATATCCTGTACATGCTCTCCATTTGTGAGCACCAGGTTGAGGATTTCCCCCTCTCGGGTGGGTTCAGTGACACCCTGGGTCAGGAAAGCATGCTGAATCATGTCCAGTATTTTTGGACTCCTGGCACATGTTGTTGCTACACTCCAGTCCACCCAGCCAAGGTTGAAGTCCCCCACTATTACAACCTCCCCCTTCTCTGTGGCTTTCAGAAATTGCAAACTCAGTTCTTTGTCCAGAAGAGCTCCTATGAACAGCAGCTGCTGTGAGGGTTGGAGCTGAGACTTCTCTGTATTCAGAAGAACCCCCATGAAGGCAGGGAACTAAGAGGCCATGGCAACTGCCTTATCCATTTCTTCCCTGGATGGACTGGCTATCAGCCAGTCATTCAGGAAAGGGTAAACCTGGAGTTCTAGCTTCCTCAGGTGCACTGAGAGTACTGCAAAGCACTTTGTAAAGACTTGAGGCACTGAGAAGATCTCAACATTTACCACTGGGGAGATGGGGATGAAATGCTCCAAATGTAATATGTTTAGTACAAAGCTGGAATCATTATTTAAGCTATATACTGTACATGTAAAAACTGCATGGACTTAGAAGAACTAAACATTAGCTTAATCATCAAAGAGGATGAGATTAAGGGTCTTAGCAAACAGCTTGAGGGATATCAAGCAAACAACATAATCAAAGTTGCAAATAAGGAGGGGTTGAGTACAAAAAGACAGAGGACATATGAGAAAGATGACTCTGAGGACTGGAGCATTTTGGGGAAAACTGAAAAAATCAAAAAAGATAGGAGGGCAATGGCTGTAAACATGGAGGACAAAAATCAATATACCCCTGTAATAAACAATATAAAATATAGAAACCCAATCTCAAGAATTGCTGGAGTTAGCTGGTAACAATCCAATGATAGAAGCAAATCAGAATGAAAGCATCAATCTGGAAGAAGAAATATTGACCCGGACTGTCGAAAAGGACATGGCTCCCATCAATTTAGACGAAGTACATACAGAACAAATTTTTATATTGGGTGATTCTATCGCCAAATATACAGATAGATACTCCACCAGAGACAACAAAGAAAACGTATCTAGTTGTAACTATTGTGTGGCAAAACTAAATGATATATTGGGAATGATACTAAACATTCTAAATGTACAAGTAACCCAGAGGTAGTGTTAATTAACACAGGCACCAATAACCTAGGGAGACAAAGTGCAGAAGATACAACAAATAACTGCAATGTATGCATAGCATACTGACACAGGAGAATTGTAACATCATTTTTTGAGATGTACTCCCGGTGCCAAGAGTCAGTAGTGAAAGAACTAATAGGGTTCTATGTGACAATAGTGCCTACAAAATGTCATGGACCAAAAATAGCGAGTGCTCATTGGTGAAAACAAAAATGATGATGAACACTACAGTGCCACTCAAAAACAGTGACAGCACTCACTTTCTCTGCAGGGTGTGATTTAAACTTATTGTTTTATGTGGGGGGCTATGCACCCCACACACCCCTTTGCAAGAGGCTTTGCCCCCCACACCCCCTAAATTAAAATAACCAACTCTGGGGGATGGATTTCAGGAGGAGAAACTCAGTAGGGGATGCAACTCAGGATGGGAGACACAAGTCAGGAGGGGACATTGAGGTAGGCAACCTTTAGGCTGGGGGGGAAGGGAGTACATAATAACAGAAAAAAGTTAAACAACCAAAAATTAAAAAACACAAAAAAAAGCCCATGGCCAGTCCCAAACCCAGGTCCACCAGCTGCAGAGGCGGTGACTGTAGCCACCACAGCAGATGAGCAGTTGTGAGATGGCTTCCCAGAGAAATCCTATAACATGATGTAGCTGACTCTGGTGCCTCGCTATTCCCTTTCACTGTTCATTACCACTTGCTAATTTTTCGCTGTTGCTATTCCCATAGGTGCTCAAACTGAGTTGCTCAATTTGAGTAGCCCATATTATGGAACACCACTAATAGAACTAAGGCTTTTAATAACTGGCTAAGAAGATGGTGCTTGGAAAAGGGGATTACATGCATAAGAATATGGGAGTTCTTTGAGGGACGCAATGATTTATATTACTGCGAGGGGTTACACCTGAGTAGAAGGAAAGTAAAATATTGGGGAACATGTTCCACAATGCTATCAATAATACTACAGAGACCTCAAAAAAACTAAATAAAGAGGAGTGTAAGGAGCCAACTACAAGTACAAAGGATAATAAAGTCAAACAACATAATAAACATGGTTTGCTTGTTTTACTGACCAATGTGAGAAGCATGAATGTAATTAAAAAGGCAGAACTTGAGTTACTTATGAAGGAAAAACAATGATGCAGTATGTCACAGTGGTTTAAGGCTCTGAGCTGCAAATCTGGAAACCTGGGTTTGAATCACACAGCCCCCACTTGCATACTGTGTGACCTGAGCAAGTCACTTAACTTCCTTGTGCTCCCAGGTTGCACCTGTAAACAAGCTTTCAGCTTAATGTGTCTCACCTGGTTAAATAATTGGAAAAAAAAAATATTTGACTTAGTCACCATAACCGAGGCATGGTGAACAGATAGCATCTGCTGGAGCAGGGATATCCCGGAATATAAGGTGTTCCATAAAGATAGAGTACAGAGAAGAGGGGATGGAGTGGTAGTATACGTGAAATAGGATATTTTATGTGATAAAATGTGATAGGTGAAAACAGACCAGCCCATAATGTCAAAAAATTAGTTGATTTGGAAAGAAATAACCAGATCCAACATAAAAAACTTACAATAGGACTTTGCTATAGACCACCTGATATAGCGATGATTGACCAGGTCAGTCTACTAATTAATATAAGTGATAAGATCCAAAATAAAGAGGTCCTAATTCTGGGTGATTTCAATGTACTAGAAATAGAATAGAACCTATGTAGGGCATCTAATAAACAAGAAACGGAAATTACATACTACTTACCATAAGTATGATCTTCCCATATATCTTCACCATTCATTACTAATGGGTCCTACTGGAGATCAATACACTGCAAGGAAAAAAGACCACTGTCTCTTTAATAATTTTTGTGCTGGGTGGAGATGACGTCAGGACAGCACCACCTTCAAGGCCAACGTTCTACATGGGGCTCACAGGTTGGCCAGTAACCAACGCTGACTCCGCTCAGCCCTCAGTTCTGTCCCGCTAGGTGAGAAATAAGAAAGGCGGGTTATCAGAGGGCTAGGGTGCCTGAAAGATAGGGAAGGGTGGTAAATAAAACAAAATAAAGCTGAGAGGATAACTAGGGTTAGACTAGAGGGGACTAAGATGGACAGGTAGGGGTGACCAGAAAATCAGCCAGCCCTAGGCAAAGTAAAACAACTGAGAGGCAGAAGAGAATAAAGAAAGACAGATAGAAATAGGAAACTGGCTCAACACTCCCCCGACACTCCCCTGCCCCACAACTCCCCAGGACTTTTACCCCCAAGAGAATTTCGAATGGTCTAGATTCCACTTGAAGAGAAAGGTGATCCAGGGCCTAAGAGCCCAAGCTGGATCGGTGGGGGGGGGGTGGAGAGACGCAGGGGAGGAAGAGCCAGAGGCCTGCAGACATGTCCCTACTGATAAAAAAAAAACTTTTCATTTTTTTTTTGCAGTATAAGAGAACAGCCTGATTCCTTATATTGGCATAGTCATCTCTTACCTTCTGTCTTCATCCATACCTTCTTTCTTAAGCTGAGTGCCCATTGATCTCCTACAATTCACCAGATATGGCGAAAAGTAATACACCAGGCAGTGGGTTGCTCCAAGGTGAGCAGGAGTTAAAGTCTGGAGGACTGTTCAGCTGAAGAGAAAAAAATTTAAGGACGTCATACCCCAGATGTATCCCACCGAAGTGATGGAGCAGTCTTGTAGCTTACCAGTGTTGGAAGAGCATCCAGACTAGATGCAGGGTTCGCCCAAGAGAGAGAAGAGCATCCTTTTTTCTTTGTTCCATCCCACTCAGAGATGGGATGGAGGGAGGGAAAAAGGACAGAGCTGCCCAGAGTCTGATCATAGCGTGGGTGGGTATAATGAATGGTGAAGATATTTGGGAAGATCATAATTATGGTAAGTACGTAATTTCCATATCTTCCTCAAATCAATCTTCACCATTCATTATTAATGGGTCCGAGTACCAAGAAGGTGAACCCTGGGAGAAATACATACCCGAGCCTTCTGTGGGGGGAAAAAAACAAGGAAAGAGGGGGCCAATCTGCGCCTGGCTAGGCCTGGGACTTGACAGGGCCGGCGAATGCTCTCAAGATCTGGGAGGTGGAGGGTGCCCCTGAAGAACTAGCTGTGCCCTGAAGGAGAAGAAGCAAACCCCCTAGAAAGGTGAGGACATCAACCTATGCCGGGCCAGGGGTGACAACCTGCATAGGTAAAGCCATGCAGCCCGCCTAATGCAGACTAAGTATCCTACCAGCCTGGAAGCCACCTCATTGGTGTCATAGGCTGACCTGGAGAGGTGTCTTGCTAGTTCCAGTCCCTGGACAGTCAGGTGAATGGCTTACCTGGTTCCCTCACCATAAGGCAGCACTGCTAGGACTTGCCCCAACAGAGAACAGATGTGTACTGCATAGGTCACCTGGTGTGCCTGATGAGCCAATACCCAAAACAGGAGGAGTGCAGAAAAGAACACCCTCCTCCCCCATCGATCAAACTCAGCTGAGCCCATGTCAGCAGGGCAGTCCTGACTGAGGCATCAACACCCCAAAAGGAGTATCCCCATACGTTTGTCTCCGCATATGACACACAGGGGTAATACCAAACCTCACCCAACAACTAACACACCAAAATCTGGCCAATGGAAAATCATGTACACAAATGCTCACAGCCTGGGAAATAAGATCCCAGACCTGCAGGCAATAATGTCAGAGGCTAAACTGGACATAGTAGCAATTAGTGAGATGTGGTTTACCAGCAACCACACTTGGGAGACTTCAGTACCTGGCTATGTATTGTTAGAAGAGACCGAGGTGCAAAAGGGGAGGAGTAGCCCTGTATGTCAATGAAAATATCAAAGCTACAGAAATTCAGAATACACATAAGGAGCCAGAAGAACTGTGGGTCACCCTGGAAATAGGAAATGGGACAGCCATAAGAACTGGGGTTGTCTACAGGCCCCAGACCAGGGGAGGACATAGACACATTACTGTTAGAAGATATACAAAACATGACAGCTAAAGGGAGGTTCTGATAATGGGAGACTTCAACATGCCGGATACAGATTGGCCATACCAGCAGGAACATCTGCCAGAACTAGACACATAGTGGATTCCCTGCAGGGGAGGGCCTCAAACAACTGGTACAGCAAACCCACAAGAGACAGGGCTATCCTAGATCTAGTACTGACTAATAAGGAAGGATCACAGATCTCCAGGTAGAAGGTCACCTGGGGCCAGTGACCATCACATGGTATGGTTCAATTTGGCTACTACATCTAAATCATCCCATTCCAAGGCAAAATATGGGATTTCAGAGGAGCTGACTTTTGATAAGATGGCCAACAGAGTTAAGCTAGCCCTGGCAAAAAGAAACACAGGTGAGGGGTACAGGCAAAGTGGGCAAGCATTAAGGATGCAATACTTGAGCAACATCCCATTGTGTTAGACAGAATAGGAAGTGCAAAAGAAGAAGGAAACCACTTTGGTTCTTAAATACAGTAACAGAAAAGGTCAGAGCCAAAAGGCTGGCCTTCAGGAAATATAAGGGAACACAGCAGGATGAAGATAGGGAGGCATACCAAACTGCCCTAAGGGAAGCAGGAAGGCAGTAAGGCAGGCAAAGTCCCAAACTGAGGAAACACTAGCACGAACAGTAAAAGAAGGTGACAAGACTTTCTATAGATACATTAGTGAAAGGAGAAAGTCCAGGTGGGTATTGCTAAACTAATGGAGAAAAGGGAGCATGTGAGGAGGAGGACCCTGTAAAGGCATCTATCCTAAATAGATAATTTTGCTCAGTATTTACTGAAGAGGAGGTAGGGCAGGGCCCACAGCTCAGCATCATGGACACAGGGGGAGGAAGTGAGCCTACTCCCTCACAAAGAAAGGGTCCTACAAGAGCTTGCTAAGCTCAGGGTGGATGAGGCAGTGGGACCTGATGGCATACATCCCAGGGTACTTAAGGAGCTAAAGGTGGAACTAGCAGAGCCATTAGCAGAACTGTTTAGTGAGTCTCTGAGCACAGGAGAGGTCCCAGAAAACTGGAAGAAGGGCTCATGTCATCCGCCCCACAATAGTGGTAGCAGGGAGGAGGCGGAAACTACAGACCAGTCAGTCTTATCTCAGTAGTGGGCAAGATTATGGAGGCACTCTTAAGGAAAGGATAGTGCAACACCTGGAATCCATAGGGGCACAGGATCCAAGACAGCATGGGTTTACAAAGGAAGGTCCTGTCAAACTAATCTCATAGATTTCTTTGACTGGGTAACCAGAGTGGTGGACCAAGGGGAGCAGTTGATGTTGCCCTACATTGACTTCAGCAAAGCTTTGACACTGTTCCACATAGAAGATTGATAAATAAGCTGGATAGGCAGGGTGGGTCAGAAGTTGGTCAACTGGGTGGCAAACTGGTTGGCGGGCAGAAAACAGAGAGTGGTGGTAAATGGTATACAGTCAGAAAGATGCAAGTCACAAGTGGGGTACCTCAGGGATCAGTCCTGTGGCCAGTCCTCTTCAACATCTTCATTAGTGACCTTGCAGATGGACTAGAGGGTAAGGCTTGTCTGTTTACAGATGACACTAAGATCTGCAACAGAGTAGATGATCCAGATGGGGTGGGCAGAATGAGAAGAGATCTGGATAAACTAGCAAAATGGTCAGAAGAGTGGCAACTGGGATTTAATGCAAAGAAGTGCACAATCATGCACATAGGGAAGAGAAACCTGAAGCCACCTATAGGCTGGGAGGGGAGTTGCTAGCGGTCACAAAGGAAGAAAGAGACTTGGGCATCATCATCACTGATGACCTGAAATCATCCAAGCAGACCTCTAAAGCAGCAGGTAAGGCTAGGAGGGTGTTAGGGTGTATTAGTAGGGGTATCACAAGTTGGAAGAATCCCTCTTTACAAGACACTGGTTAGGCCCCATCTGGAGTACTGCGTGCAGTATTGGAGGCCACACCTTCACAAGGACATTAACCAAATTGAGGCAGTCCAGAGAAGGGCAACCAAAATGGTGCAGGGACTGAATCAGAAGACATATGAGGACAGATTAACAGAGCTCAATATGTATACCCTTGAGCAAAGGAGGGAGAGAGGTGATATGATCGAGGCATTCAAACACCTTAAGGGCATTAACAAGGTGAAAGAGTCTAACATGTTTAAATATAAGAAAATAGCAGGACAAGAGGACACAGCATGAGATTAGAGGGGCGATTAAAGGGAATGTGAGGAAATTCTTTTTCACAGAAAGAGTGGTGGATGCATGGAATGGCTTTCCACAAGAAGTGGTGGCTATGAATACAGTGCAGGGCTTCAAACAGGCATGGGATAGGCATAAGGGAGCAATACAAATGACTATGAATAGATAGGCCACTGACAGAGCAAAGGCCGATGGCACATTTATAAGGTAGAAAAACAAATGGGCAGACTTGATGAGCCTTGCAGTCCTTATCTGCCGTTAACTTCTATGTTTCTATCCAGGAATCCCAGACCTGAAGAAGGCTGTGGAATAGCACCTGGAGACCCTGCTGCTGTGCAGTATCTGCGCATGGTGTCTCTAGGGTCAGGAGAAGGGGCGGAGGGATGTAGCCAGATGGCATGTGATGCCACACGAAATGTCCTCAGCCAAGGAGGAATGACCAAACTGTCAGGACTGTACTCCCCTAGGAATGACAGCATTGCACAATCGGGGTTCCATCCGACTGGATGGGAGAGATGGGGCTCCCTCATCATCTCTGTTAGTATTCTTTGTTAGGAAGCAAGATCCCCTACAGTGGAAAAATGACAAGAAGAATCCTCTTCCTCCACTGAGGAAGCCAAAGAGGAGAGGGAGTCAGAATCAGAGCTCAGTGGTGCAGAAGTTGGAGTTCTGAAAATGACCTCAGAGACATCCCTAAAGTAATGGAGAAACAGCGCTGCCACCACCCTGAATTGTTCCCATGATAGGGGGCCTTCAGTGCCAAGTAACCCCAGAAAAGAGGGGAGAGAAGACAGAGTTTCCAGAGGAGGGACAGCCTGGCCAGACCAGGAAGGATCTCTGCCTGTGCTATGAGGTTGCTAAGATGTGCCCTGATTAGGGGGAGAACTGGTTAACCTTTTCAGTGCAGCATGCCCAACCCCCAAGGGACAGACTGGGTATGCTGTTGAGGGGAATCCCCTGAAAGGTGAGGCTGGAGCCATGCAGAGCCTCTCAGGAGGCTCCTGTCACCACCAACTGCAGAACCTCTCCCCAGGAGAGAAAGGCCAAACTGGACAGCCCCTGGCTGTGGCCCCCAACTGCACGGGGGTGTGTGGGTCACTGCTTAGGGCCAGTTCCACCAGCCCTCTTCTCCTGAAAAGAAGATCTGTCCCTCTTAGAAGGCCCAGTGGAGGAATCCAGGCTTGCCCACCTCGAAGGAGAAGATCCCCCCACCTCGGAGGGGGTTAGAGGGTCTCCTTGAGGTTCATCCTCATTGGCCGAAATCCAGATCACAATGGGACCAGACCCAGCCAATGAGGTAGAATCCACCTTCAAGTGGGCTTGGTCATGTCCAAGGAAGAGCTGACACCGATCTCAGCACCACTAACAGGAGCAGTGCTTACTATGACCCATGCGCCAACCACGGCACCATGTCCAGACATGGTACCGGGCACAATGCCACCTCTCTCAGAACCCCCCTAAAGAGCCCCTCAGAACCAGAAGTAGTCCCAGCAAGGTCTGGGGTAGTGACCCCACCAATGACACTGTTCACTGGTTGAGATACCAGCACTGGAGACCCAAATGGCCCCAGAGAAATCTGAGTGGAATCTGAGAAGCTGGAGACCCAATCGGGATCACTTCTTTCACCATCCCCTGAGGCGGGGGAGGAGACTAAGGCCACCTCCAATTGGGATGCACCCAGCACCCTGGACCCTCGGAACCATGAGAGGCATTAGTGGAAGACACAGAAATGCTACCCCATCTGCTCCGCTCATCAACACTGGGGTGGCGCCGAGAGCCAAAGTCAGAGGAGTGCATGGTCTCATGGGGACCTCCCGAGGAGAGCCCATGTATAGCCCTGGCTCCACATTGGGGGTTATCCAGTCCTCCACAGAGGAGCTGGACTGTGAAGGGTGACCAGTCATCTTCCTGGAGGAAGATGACCTCCCTATCAACCCCTGGTGGGGACCCCGTGCACCAGCAAGATGAGGATCATATAGGCCCAGGGGAGAGCTAAGGGGTGGAGCCCAAAGTTCTTTCTTTGATGTAGACACCTGCCAAAAGTCAGGAGTTTCCTACCGCTGTGCACCATGCGGGCAACCAAAGTACGGAGATCCATTTAAAAACAGGTATCGCACTTGTCTATTGGATGACGGGGACCCAGGAAAGAAAAGCAATGATCGTGGGGGTCCATCATCATGATGGAGTTGCCACAGGAGCACCAACACATAGGAGAAACTCCGGACCATTTCAGCTTTGAATGACACCCCGACCCGACATATCATTGCTGCAGCTAAACACAAATCAACTAAGGAAAAAGGGACACCCAGCACCGAAATAAAACTCAGGAATAAAGAAGAAACCTTCTGGTGCCTAGTGACACTGGTACTCATGGCACTGCAGAGACTGAGGCCTAGACAGTGACGCAGTTGCTTAAATAGATTCCCTCACAGGATCCTTCTTTGATGGTGGAAAAAATAGAACTGAAGACTGGGAGGAGTTAGCGTCGGTTACTGGCCAACCTGCAAGTGCCATGTAGAACGTTGGCCTCGAGGGCAGTACTGTCCCGATGTTGTCTCCACCCAGCACAAAAAGTTTTAAAGAGACAGTGCTCTTTTTTCCGTGCAGGGTCCTGACCTCTGGTAGGACCCATTAGTAATGAATGGTGAAGATTGATTTGGGGAAGATCAACTTTTTTTGGACACTTTCATTAATAATGGATTATATCAAATAGTGGACCAACCAACAAGGGACAAAATATTCTAGGCTTAGTATTTACAGAAAGAACCAAAGGAATCATGCATATGGAGACATTGGAGCTTCTTATGAATACTGATCATAGGATTTTATTGTTCAGTATTAATGTAAAACCAACAAAATCACAGGAATAACAGTAACCAAGAACTATCATAGGGCAGATTGTGCAGAGCTAAGATGAGAATTGGAGGAGTGGGACTGGGAAACTGCTAATCACGCACAGAGCAATTATGGTTAAGAATTAAAAACAAATTATTGGAATTGGAAGATAAATATATGCCAAACAGGCCACTGTATAATGAAAGGAGCAATGTACCAATGTGGTATACCTACAAGGTTAAAAAACAATAAAAGAAGATAATCATATGGGGCTATGAAGAGGAACAACAGCCAATATTACATTAACAAGTAGAGGCAGCATTTAAGGAAAAGCAAACAAATGTTAAGACTAGTAAAATGCAAACTGGAATTCAAACTGGCTGATAAAAAGACAACATCAAGTCTTTTTTCTCTATATAAATAATAAAACAGTAGATGGAATGGTGGTCCCTATTAGGGAAGGCACTAAGGAAATTATAGCTCCAACTAGCCAGGCCAAAATGCTAAATGAATTCTTTTGTTCAGTATATGAGGGAACAGAAAAAGGGTGACAAGAGGGCAAAGTATTAATCCACCCCATTTTAATAACGATGCACCATATTTTAGGATCTCAAGACCAGAAATAATTAAGAAGATGGAAAACATTGACCCATCCAAATCTCCTGAGCCAGACAAATTACACTCTCGGTTACTAAAAGAAATAAGCGCCTGGCTATTTACGTTACACAACACGGCCATGGAATCTGGGGAGGTTCTCAAAGATTCGAGGACAGCAGTAGTAGTTCCAATATTCAATAAGCATTTGTCAATGCCGAATGCTTGCTTGCTGGCATTGGTAGCGTAGGAGTTAGAGAGCTGGATAATAGGAATGGCAGTGAAGTATTGAACTGAAGCAAACCCCACCACCACATTGCAGATACTGACAGACATTGATGTGTGCCTTTGGGTCGTCAGGCATAACAGCCATGCCATTTCATCACACCCTACCCTGCAGACACTGACAAGTTTCATGGTGTGCCTTGTGGTCTTTGGCCCTTATGCTCACCCCATTCCATCAGGAAATATAGTGAGATGGGTGCTGTATAGGAGAATGGGGTGAACTTTGGGGCCGAAGAGTCCAAGGCTCACCTCGATGCCTCTCACTGGCTGCAGGGTGTGGAATGGTATGAGCATTACAGGCGAGAATCCCAGGTCACACTCCTGATGCCTGTCAGTCTCTACAGGGTGAGGTGTTATGGTCGAAAACCCTAACGCCTCAGGCGTTCATTGGCATTTTCACTCCAAATTTTCAATATGGTTTTTTTGTGACCCCCACCTTATGAACAGTGGCAATATCAGTTTGTTAGCCAAAAGCTGATTTTGCACAGCGACTACACGATTTGGCAGCACAGGTGCGAAAACACATTTCGAACAGGATGTGAAAAATGACAGCTGTACTGTTCATGGGGAGGTGGAAAAAATGGCAATGTTGAAAATCTGCAGTGAAAATATTAAAAAAATTGGTGAAGTCACGAGCGTGTGTAGGAACTGGGCAACGCACACCCATAATGCAATTAGTTTGGGGATGTTTAACAGCAGTTTGTCAAAACAGGCATTTTGGAACCTCCGCTCATGAACAGAGTTACTGTGATTTTCTTAATCTGTCCCGAACAGTGATTTCCGACAGCGACCACGTATTTCTGTGCTGGAAGTGCGAAAACACATTTCGGCCATGGTGTGAAAAATGACAGCTGTACTGTTCATAAGGAAGTCTGGAAAAATGTCAGTGCTGAAAATCTGGGCAGAAAATATTAGAAATCCATGAAGTTACGAGGGTGCATGGAAACTGCACAATGGTCGCTCGTAACACAGCCATTTTTGGGAATTTTTTCACCAAATTTTTAACATAACCATTGAAACACCTCTGCTCATGACCAGTTTCACTGTGATTTTCTTAATGTGTCCCAAACATTGATTTCGCACATTGACTGCGTCACTGTATGCTACATGCGCAGAAACACGTTTTGGGTGAAATGTGAAAAATGAAAGCTGTACTGCTCATAAGGAGATGTGGTAAAATGGCAATATTGAAAATCTGGAGTGAAAATAGTGAAAATTCATGAACGTACGAGTGTGCGTAGAAACAGTGCAACGCATGTTCATAAAACAGTCATTTTGGGGAATTTTTTCACCTAATATTTAACATAGCCATTTTAACACTTCTACTCATGAACAGTGTCACTGTGATTTTCTTAATGTGTCCCGAATATTGATTTAGCACACCGACTGCGAGATTGTGCACTACATGCGCACAAACACATTTTGAGCAAAATGTGAAAAATGACAGCTGTACTGCTCATAAGGAGGTGTGGTAAAATGGCAATGTTGAAAATCTGGAGTGAAAATATTGAAAATTTGCGAACTTATGAGCATGCGGAGGAAATGCGCAATGCATGCTCGTAACACAGTCCTTTTATGGCATATC
The DNA here is from genome assembly GCA_016271365.2 of Neoceratodus forsteri. Taxonomy (NCBI): domain Eukaryota; kingdom Metazoa; phylum Chordata; order Ceratodontiformes; family Ceratodontidae; genus Neoceratodus; species Neoceratodus forsteri. Next base: position 834,316,416 of record CM028130.1, on the reverse strand, counting down.
GTCATCAAATTTTCAACATAGACATTTTAGGACCTCTGCTCATGAACAGTGCCACTGTCAGTTTCTTAATCTGTGTGGAACACTGATTTCCCACACCGACCACGCTATTCAGCGCTGCAAGTGTGAAAACACATTTTATCCAGGGTGTGATAAATGACAGCTATACTGTTCATAAGGAGGTCTGAAAAAATGCAAATGTTGAAAATCTGGGGTGAAAATATTGCAAATTCGCAAAGTTACGAGCGTGCGTAGCTACTGCGCAATGCAAGCTCATAAAACAGTCATTTTTTGGGATTTTTCCCACCAAATTTGCAACATAGGCTTTTTGAGAGCCCACCTCATAAACATTGGCACTGTCGTTTCATTAACTGGTCCTGAAAGGTGATTCCACAGAGTGACTGCAAAATCACCTTTCGGGGCCGATTAACGCCATGACAGCAAAAGAATTCATGAGGAGGGGTTCCAAAAAGCCCATGTTGAAAATCAGGTGGCAAAATTCCAAACAATGCCTGAGATATGCATCAAAGTTGAAAAACCCTATTTAGTCCATTACACAGCTTACCAGCATTTCCTCAGTTTGTGGTCAGCTTTGAAGAGTGCAGACGTGTTCCCTGTCCACTGAAGATCATTGCGCCCGGACTCCAGAGAGTAAGTATGGGGTGGGGGTGTGTGGGCGGGGTGCACAGTGGGTGGAGTGCGATGTGTGGGAGGGCCAGGGGAGACCTTCAGAGGGACCGTTCCTTCGTTACAGGTATAAAAAAAAAAAAGACATTGCAGGACATTTTTATTTCAGGGGCAATGTAGCACACTACGGTGGGCTCCCAACATGCCAATTGAGTCTTTGTTTTGGGGAGGCCGCAGTAGCCAATGGGGGATTGGGCACTCCTGTTGGCACACAACAACGGGGGGAGGTTGATTATACTGACGGGGACTGGGCACCCCTGTTGGCACACAACAAAAGAAGGGGGACATTATGCCGATGGGGATTGGGCACCCCGTTGGCAGACAAGAAAAGCATGGGGGCCATTACATACTGCCAACGAGGAGTGGGCTCCCCCATCGGCAACATACATCTGGGGCACTGCAGCCTATGGGGATTGGGGCCCCCGTCGGCAAACAAACATGTTGGGGGAGGACATGCTGCCAGGGGAATTGGGCTCCTCTCGGCAGGGGAGGGGGTTAATATTGTTTGTGAACAGGCGGCAAGCCACCGCCATGTTCACAAACAATATCAGGGCTGCAAGGTCCCACCCTGCAATGACGGGTCGCTCCCTCATTGCAGCGAATGGCTGATGCTGCAATGACGAGGCGGCCCCTAATTGCAGTGGCTAATTTCTCACAAGTTGGTGGCAAGGTTCCAAACTACTGTCACCAGCTGTGTCCCCAATTTTTGGTGGACATCACACACACCCCAAAATGCCATGCCAGTATTGGCCTCAACAGTGCTGCACCTCCAGATCCTGCTTCGGCACCCAGCTGCCGCAATATGATTCTTGCACTGCGCACAAGCAAACAAAAATGGAAATAGGGGTGAGGTGGGAAACTACAGACCCATAAGCTTAACATCTGTATTGGGTAAAATATCAGAATCTATTATAAAGACAAGTTAGGCGACGAAATTAGTAGTAAAAACCTGCATGATGAAGCACAACATGGGTTCAAGAAACAAAGATCCTGTCTAACAAATACCTTGTGTTTCGATGACAAAGTTAGTAAAGCACTAGATAAAAGCACACCAGTAGATGTGGTGTTATTAGACTTCAAAAAGGCATTCAGCAAGTTCCCACATGCTACATTGATACAAAAAATGACAGACCTCAGTATCAACACCAAACTACTGAGATGGGTCAAAAAGTGGTTGACAGGAAGGACACAAAGAGTAAGGATCAGGGGTCTAATAGCTGATGGGGGATTGGTGACCAGCGGACTGCTACAGGAATCGGTGCTCGGACCTGTGCTGTTTTCACTATTTATCACAGATATGAATGTTGGAATAAAGAATTAGCTAACAAAATTTGTGGACGATTTTAAACGTGGGGCTCAGGTGGGTAATGACAACCAAGTGGACAACTTAAGAAAAGACTTGAAAATATTAGAGACCTAGGAATCCAGTAATGGTACAGTATGATAGTCAAAACAGAAAAGTAAGTAATCATGCATCTCGATGCCAAAAACAACCTAAATTATTACACACTAAATGGTATACAATTAAGGGCAGTGGAGAATGAAAGGGACTTAGGGATTCTGGTCAGCCATGACCCTACATTTCAACAAAGTAATTAAGAAATCATTAAAAATCATTGGGTGTATAAAAAAGGCTTTTATATCAAGAAATAGAAGTTGTATGGTCCTGCTCTACAGAGCCTTTGTTAGACCTTGACTAGACTATTGCACTCTCCTGTGGAGCCCTTACTTAAGATGGAACATTAACAACTTGGAGAAGGTGCAACACAGAATGACAAAGATTATTCATGGTCTGAGAGATGAGCCCTATGAATCAAAAATGCATCAGCTAGACCTGTACCCTTTGGAGTTGAGGCGTACAAAGGGTGATTTGCTGGAATTGTATAAAATATTAAAGGACAGGCAGCTGATGGTTGCATTGGGATTTGAACTTAGTAATATAACTGTTAATTTAAGGAGCCATGAGTATCAACTGAAACTAACATTCATGAGAAAGAATGCAAGAAGGTACTTCTTTACAAAGAGGGTTATACCGCTGTGGAATAATTTACCAAGGGGAAGGGGGGTAGTTAATTCAGAGTCTTTTCATACCTTTAAAAATAGGTTAGATAACCATTTACTATCTAGTAATGGCTTCAAATGGCCCTGCTAAAGTGAAAGACAGACACAATGGGCACTTGTCTTCTGCCTGTCCAGAATATCAAGTATAGTACCAAGTCTCTCACAGGACAGGACTCTGAACTGGTAATGCTGTCCCAGCACAATGAATCCAAGGTTTCTGTGGTGACTGGGGTGAACCATTATGTGCTGGTATACATCCTGCATATCCAGGGAAGCTAACCAATCCTGAGGTTTCGGGAAGGGAAACAGAGACCTCAGAAAAATAATTGATCCATGACCTTGTTTAGGTTTTTGAGGTCAAGAATGGGGCACATGCCTCCTGATTTCTTTGGTACTAGGAAGTAGTGGAGGAGAAGCTTGTGTTTTTTTCTGACTATGGCACTATTTCCACTGTCCTGTTGCTCAGAAGGCCGCAATATCCTGCACCAGAAGAAACATAGAAACATAAAAATTATTGGCAGATAAGGACCACTAGGCCCATCCAATCTGCCCATAGGCCCTATACATTATATGAGGCCACTGACCCTATGTGAAGTTCTGAGATATGGTCTGATAAGAAGGGGGCCACCTTCTGGGTGGATAGTCTAGAGGGATTTCTGTGAAATCCAGGGAGTATCCCTCCTGGATGATCCTGAGTACCCACTTGTCTGTCATAATGGACTTCCACTGATGATAAAACTGAGTCAGAGTCCCCCCCCCAACTTGGGAGGAGAGGTTTGCCTCTGGCAGCTGAGGCAGAACCATGTTCAGAGCTTCAGAAGGTGGCATTGGGTGCTTTTAGAGTCTCTGCCTTCCGACTGCACCTTCCTGTGAGACCGGAGATGGGAGATTATTTTGACTCCCCTACCTTTCCTGCAAAAGGACTGCCAGTTCTGAAAGAAACCACATTCTTTCCCCCCTCTGAAGGTTAGTATGAACTGGTCTGGAAGTCTTATGGGTTGTTCTAGATTTCTAAGACGCCTCAAGACACTTCTCTGCCTGCTGCCCAAACAGGTACGGTATGTGCCATCAAAGGGAATGTTCTTAACCTGTTTGTTGGACAGCCTGAGAAAAGCCAGAAGTACATAGCCAGGAATGCCTTCTGACACAGATACCTGTAGTGGCAGAGCAGGAGGCAGTGTCAAAGACATCCATAGCAGCTTTGAGCTCATTACTGTTAGACTCAATTCCATGTGTGTGGCAGTCAGTAGAATCTTTTGGCTTGTTTCAGAATCTGGCAGGCACTCTGCCAGAGACTTAACTGAGCTCAAATGAGTATACTTATATTTGAAAAAAATGCCCCTGGTAGCTAGCAAACCACATGCTAAGACTATCTGCTGTGAAAGTCCGCTGTGTCAGTCTTGTGTAAGTCCTTGTTAATAGGGTGCACGGTGACTTCTTGGGGAGGAATAGCTTTGTCATTCTCAGTGAGAATGACAATGGCATCAGCTATAGGTTGAAAAACATACACTGGTCTATCCTTAGGGGAAGTGTATTTCCTGTCTATCTGCTTTCAGAAAGAAAAGATAGAAGCAGGTTTATTCCAGACCACATCTGACAAGGTTTCAAATGCAGGTGGAATAGGAGGAACTAAATTGACCAGCATGGTAGAAATGTTTAATCGCTGCAGATGGAGACATTTACCTGGGTCAGTGGCTGAAGGCTCAAAATCAAGTACAGAATGCATATTCCTGCACAAACCCTAGAAAGTTAGATCCTCCGAAAGGCCTGAGTTTGAAGATTCCAGGCTAAAGAATTTTCATTGCCACCCTCAGAAATGATGAGATTGGGGTCAGACTCCCCCCTTTCACATTCTCCCTGGAGGAAGGATCTTGGGGCATCATAGGCCCTCCAATCCAGAGCACAGCCTTGGCAACACTGGCAACACCAGTCCCAAAGGACAAAGGCCTAGTGCAAAGGCAGCACCATAACCAGAACTGAATCCAGCACCAGGGAGATCCCTGGCACCGAGGGCAGCACTGGAATCGGTGCAGGAACCAGGAACCAGGCCAGGCCCAGAAAGGCCTAAACCTAGTGTCGATACTGGCACTGACCTCAGTGCCAACAATCCAGCCAGAGCTGAAGTGACTGGCAATGGTACTGTGGCTGGTCCAATCACAGTGACACTGAATGAGGGTGTGGCCAGTAGGGCAGGAGTTGGCAGTGCAGTTATCAACAAGGGCCTTTGGGTTGGTGCCAGAGCCAAACACTCTACCAAGCCTGAAGGGCCCCCCCTGCAGCTCCAGTTCCTCTGACCCTGAAGGGTCAGAGACTGGTGCCACTAGCAGAAGCAAATGACTCAGACACTGCATCCACTGCTCCACAAGAGCTTCCCATTGGTGGAACTGCCCACGGGGTCTCCACTTATGGACAGAGAGGGATGTGGGCCCGAGACCTCATCATCCTACTACTAGAGGCCCCTGGTGATGCCAATGGCACCGGTGAAGTCCTTTGGCTCTGGAAGGCAGAGGATCTCATAGAAGGCCTCACTGAGGGTGACCTAGAGTTGTACCGTTTCTTCCCCTTTCGATGGGAAGAGGAAGAACTTGAGGCTGAGTGGCACTGAGAAAGCAACTGAGATCGGTAATGGTCCTGCTTCTTTTTGTGCTTCTGAGAGGACTGTCCCTCCTCCCAAGCACTGGACTGCCCTTTGTCAGAACCCTTTCCCAAGGGGGGAGTGTACTGGACATGGTCCTGCTGCCACAGCAGCTTGCCTGAAAAGGCTCCTTAACATTTTCCTCCAAGGTTGTTGACTATTGACTTGGTAAGCCAAGGATCCATCGAGGGTCTCCCTGAGGTTATGAGGGCCAGTGAAGTAGCCCTTCCCCACCCACCGAGACAAGCAACCAGCACACAAAGGATCCATCGAGGTCCTCTTGAGGTCATGAGGGCTGGTGAAATAGCCCTCCTTCACCCCCCAAGACAAGCAACCAGCACACCAATGATCCATCGAGGGTCCCCCTAATGTTGTGATGGCCAGTGAAGTAGCCCTCCCCTGCCCCCCCAGGACAAGCAACTAGCTAGTAGACAATATTCACTTAATGGAGAGGATTACATTCAGCCTTCGCCAACAAACCCACTCGTACCAAAACAGGTGGACTAGATGGCTTTTGTATGAGCCTTGTTTGTATTTAGATGCCTAATTAGGCATAGCTGGGCCCCCTCTCTCTCTCTCTCTCTCTCTCTCTCTCATCAAGAATTTATAAAAAGAAGAAAGGAAATATATTTTTCTATTATTTTATTCAGTGCATTGTACAGTCTGTTAATATCTCCATCGAGTAGTAATAGATAAGAACATTTGCAGTATTATTTGACAGTTCTTTGAGAACATGTAGTTTACTTTAACCAGATCATCATATGCTTTTATTCAGTAAAAAGCTAATGTGTAGGATCACACTGTGATGTCACCAAGATATGTTTTATGTACCTATGTAATAGATGTATTATCTATATGTATGGACATGATCTCTTAAGCCCTTTCGGGCCTACCATAATAAAGGAAGTATAAAAAAAAAAAGACAAGCAACCAGCGCAGCAAAGATCCATCAAGGGTCCCCCTGAGGTCGTGAGGGCTGGTGAAGTAGTCCTCCCCTACCCTCCAATACAAAAGGATCCATCGAGGGTCCCCCTGAGATCGTGAGGGCCGGGCAAATAGCCTTCCCCCACCCTCCAAGACAAGTAACCAGGTAACACCGACACAGCTGACTGCCAGACCGAGGAGATCAGGCCACAGAGTTTGTTCCTCTGGAATCTGATTTAGCTTGGCCAACGTGTTGCGTCGGCTCCTACTGCCACCACCTCCACCACCCTTGCTCAACTTGTACTTTTATAGGCAAGGGCATGCTGATCTGAACCAAACAGCCCACTTGTCCATCTGTAGCCTATTCCCTGTCACCACTAGAGGCAGCCTGATTTGTTTTGCTTTTCCTTACTACTGGCTATGCCTCAGCCTACCACTTCCCTCCTCCACACCATGCTTCTTCTTGTGCTCACTATCTTTTCTGCACTGTTCCCTGTACTCTTTCATCCCCCCTTAACTCCCACTAAGAATCATGCTTCGAGAACCTCTGACCACCAAAGGGTTGATTGGCAGCCACCCCCCTCCATGCATGCTGCCTGGTATCCAGAGACTCCAGTGAAGCTTAATAGGGAAGACTCAATCTGTCCTGCGACACCCCCCCTCCCAGTCTCTTGGACCTTCCCCCTGCCCTCCCCTACTATCTGCCACTATGTCCACTACCATAGTGGAGCCATCCACAGTATGTCTGTTTTCTCTACTGGGAGCTGTACCCCACGAACAGCTTGCATCTGCCGCCTCCCTCTCTTCATACCTTCTCATCCAGTCTGCTCCCTGCACTCTAGCTCTCCCTATTCCCTCCCTTTCCTACACACCTGAGACCTTGGTTTGCATAGCTCAACGTCACAATAAATTGGCATGGAACTCTGTACTCAGGTCACTCCTCTTCCTGCTCCTCCTTATATCTGATAATATCCACCCTAACCCTGGCCCACCTGTAACCTCCACGTCATACCATGCCCCCAGCAGTGGACTTCGCATTGCCAGTCTCAATGTCTGTAGCCTACTAAAAAAGTGGGATTTGTATAAGGGGTGGGTCCTCCATCATCAACCTGATATCATTGCCCTGAATGAAACCTGGCTCTCCCCCCTGACTCCTGACTTGACGGTAGCCCCGCCCAGGTACAACCTCTTCCGAGCTGATTGACAGGGAAAATGTGGAGGAGGGTATGCAATCTACATCAAGGACAAAGCACACTGTCAGCTGCTCCCCCCGCCGCTGGTACCTGGTCCACAGGCCATTACCCTCAAACTCACCCTGGGTCATTCTCAAACCTCCCTTCTTATCACATCAGTTTACATTCCCCCCAGAGACCAGAAAGTAACATTCCACTCGGTCCTGTCCTATCGTGCCACCCTCCCACAACATATTGAAAAGATTATATTTGGACACTTCAACATTAACTGACTGGCCAAGTCCACCACCCCGCTCATAGATGCAGCTACAGACCAAGACCTTGTGCGAGTAGTCCCCTCTCCCACTTGTCTGGATCCTCATACCAGATCTTCCTCCCTGCTGGACCTGGTCTTCACCAACCGTCCCCATAAAATCACTAGCACTGATGTGTTACCAAATACACTTAGCGACCACTCCCCAGTTCTCTGCATCTGGTCCTGCAAAATACCCAAAACACCTCCCAAAATAATCTTCCAGTGCAAACTTGGCCCTGGTAAACTTGCTCTCCTAAAAACACAACTCAGATCACTGGACTGATCCCTCGAAACTAATACCCTGGACCCTGATCTAGCCCTCAGCCTGTTCATTCGCACCTTCAACACCATCTGTGACAAGTTTGCCCCCCCTTACCAAAAGGATGGTCAAAGGCAACTCTGTCCCCTGGATTATTGACCACCTCCTGAAGCAGATGCGTACTCGTGACTCGCTTTGGCACCTCTCCAATGAGACTGGCCATCCAGCTGACAGGCAGAGATACAGAGAGGCCCAGAACAAATGCACATGGGCCTTAAGTAAAGCCAAGGCTGAGCACTATAAAGCTGTCCGTACCGCTGCCTGGGGCTCTGGGTGCAAATTCTGGAATAATATCAAGGAAATCAGTGGCAAAGACCCTAACATCCCCCTCTCAACCAGATAGTTGTTGACAGGCAATTGACCTCTGACCCCTCTCGTATATCCTCGACTTTCGATTGTGCTTTCACTAACCTCAGCCATGTTCTCCCACCTACCTTCTTCGACCCACCCCCTGTCCAGTCCCCCCAACTCCCCCCTTTACCTATGATGCATCACCCTCAAGACCACCGAGAATTACAATAAAAATACTCTAAGCCACTCCAACTACAGTAGTGACTCCTTGGATCTGAGGCTTCTCTGGCTCACCCTCCACTACGTACTTTACCCCCACACCCATATACTCAACCGCTCTCTCTGTCAAGGTAAATTCCCTTCTGTCTGGAAATCTGCCTCCATTACCCCTATATTTAAGAGTGGGGACCGTACTGTCACCAATAACTACTGGCCCATCTCTATCCTCCCCCTCCATCTAAAGCACACAAACGCATTGTCTATGATCAACTCACCGACCACCTTAACAAACATGATCTTCTCTGTAAACAGCAACGTGGCTTCTGCAAAGGGCACAGTACTACTTCAGTCCTCCTGGAATTCACTGCCCACATCCACTCCGCATTAGACATAGGCTACACCACTGGTGCTGTATTTATTGACCTTATTAAGGCATTTAACACCTTCAATCACTCCTTTCTGCTAGTCACACTCTCCAACATTGGCTTCTCCCAGGATGCCTTATGCTGGTTCACTGACTACTTGTCAAATCGGTTCCAACAGGTCAAAATTAGCACTACCCTATCCGATAAGCTCCCAGTCCTCTCAGGGGTCCTTCCTTGGTCCCCTCCTCTTCAACCTTGAGGCAGTAGAGCGCAGTGGTTTAAGGCTCTGAGCTGCAAATCTGGTAACATTCAGCAGACCAGACCTGGGTTTGAATCCCACAGCTTCCACTTGCATACTGTGTGACCCTGAGCAAGTCACTTAACTTCCCTGTGTTCCCAGGTTGCTCCTGTGAAAAAGCTTTCAGCTTAGTGTGCTACTCCTGGATAAACAACTAAAAGGAAAAATAAAAAAACTTTACCTTAATTCCTTCCCCACCTCCTGCCCTGGCAACCTTCTACTATACACAGATGATGCGATACTTTACGCATCCAGCCCTGACCCTTTTCATCTACACCTAACCCTCCAGTCCTCCTTCAGTAAAGCAGAACTGTGATTCTCTGATCAGTGCCTTATACTAAACTACAAGAAGACCAAGTTCATGATCTTCTCCCACCCTCAGAGCTCTAAGAAGGAACTTTGCCTCTAGATCCTAGCAGTGGACCAAACCTCTCTTGAGCAAGTGGACTCCTTTAAATACCTGGGCATCACCCTTGACCCAGCACTCAATTTCCACCAGCACATACATCACCTGTCCTTTGTCATTAATGTCCGCCTCGGCCTGCTCTGTCAGATTAAACACTGCCTTATCACAGACGCCCTTCGAATTGCCGTCTCGTCCTCTATCCTCTCCCTACTCGACTATGGCATTTTCATCTATAGTGTTCCCACCAGCTCGGCTCTTAGTAGGCTCCACCTCTCCCTTAACAAAACCTGTCGCCTTGTACTGAACTGTGACTGCCTCACTCATACCTGCTTACTATATAACTCCATAGACTGGCTTAACTTAGACAACAGGATCAAATTCCACACTTGCTTATGGCCAAAAAAATCACTCTTGTTCCCCCCCGGTCTTACCGGCTTAATTTATCTGACTACAACCCAAAAAGTAACCAGCAGCTCTAGCAAGAAACTCCTCACAGTTCCCCACTGTCAGACCTCCCAATTTCAAAGATCCTTCAGCTACAAGGCTCCCTCATGGGTGAATGGCCTACCTTGCTCCATCACAAATGAAAATGCTATTGTCCTCTTCAAAATCCATCTTAAGGGCATCTCCAGTCCCTAAACAGCTGTGATTGCTATTGATCCCACTGTCACTGCTGACTCCCCTACCACGACAATTGCCTTTGGCTGGCTTACCTCCCCCCACCCTTTTTTCCCCTTACCACCAACTTTCGAGCATCTCAGTATAAATACCTACATGCTCATCTGGTCTAAGATTGGCTGATACTGATTGTGAGCCTTTAGCTGTATTTAATGGTATTATTACCATGTAACAAGCTTGTCCTGTTTCCTGCGGTGTATTTACCTTATTACTGTTTGTCCCACTAAAGTGACATGGAACCTTTATAAATGAGACTCTGACTCAAAGGTATTTTCTATATTGTGAATAAATAAATAAATAAATAAATAAAAGGCTGTGAGAGACTGACAGAAATATGTTAGTAAAATCACTAAACTGACACAAGAATAGCAAACCCTAGCTTTAAACACTAAAACTATGAAGAATTTAACTCTGTTGTCATATGTACATAAAGTTCTGTCTCCCGGTGGGCAAGCAGTGTCATCAGTGATGCACATTTGATGGTGGGAAAGAAGAAACTGGGGCAGTTGAGGGCTAGTGCTAAGGTAAGCCATGCAGTATGAGCCAGTCTTTTGGTGCCTTGCATGCACGCAGCTCACCTCACCATCAACCCTCCTGAAAAGTTGTGGTGCACGCAGGGTCCTAGCACCTCTGGCTAAGACCCACTAGTGTGAATCCTGGAAGATCTAAGGTGAGGCATGGTGCAACTCCCTAGTGCACACTCAACAGAGGAAAAAACAGAACTGAGGCAGCAAGGGCACTGATGATGGTTATTGGCTCTGACATGCAGTGTCATGCATGTACCTGTGCTGACACTACTGACAGCACCCTGACAAAAATGTTTACTCCCATGGGGGTCATAGCACCCTTGGGCCCAACACCCAAGATTGAGGCTGTATAGAAAGAATCGATTCTAAGATTATCTGGATTTCAGTATTCCATAATCAACTGCTTATGCAGGGCAGGGGATATTGCCCAGGGCTTGCAAAGGCTTCTGACTGGAAATCCATGTCTGACTCAGGCTCCACCCCCATGGTTGCCTCTCTCTCTAAGTGGAGTAGCCCTGGGTTCCAGAACAGTATGGGCTGGCCTACATGTTGTACTGACACACAACATGAATAGAGCTCATGTGCATTTCAGAGAAAAAGACACTGTTTTTGCAAAGTAATAGTTTCTCACAAAATATGTTCAGCTTGGGCAAGAATAGTAAAGCTATATATGAACTAATACTGTGTATTGAAATCTTTTTTTTGTTTGTTTTCAAATGAAGAAATTTTGCAGTTAAAAAAGCACACTAAGATGTCTTCTTGCTATTTAAACTGGGTACTGCTAAACTACATCTGACTCCACCTACCACCCCCCCCCAAAAAAAAAAAAAGAATCACAAACAAGTCAACTCTGTTTTCTCTCTGAAAGAAGCATGGGGAACTTTGTTTCCTGTAACTGACTGATGCAGGCACTGGTCCCAACTGAGTCCTGGTGAAGGAGGAAAGAAATGCAGCTTAGGATAAAGCTATATAGATTTCTGTCATCGCTCCAGTATTGTGGGACAACTTACCTACGAACTAATTCACTTGGTTCTTTTCAACATTTGGAAGCAAATATTCAAAACTTTGCCTGGTGGGCAAAATGATGTGCGCCATTCGCTCAGTGTTTGTGCCTGAGCACAATATTCAAAGGGGGATAGCATGTACACTAAAAGGGATACTATGTATGCAGAAAGATAATTTACTGTATGTGCTGGGCAAAGGGAGGCACGGGGACATGAATACCGGTGCAGTACAATATTAAGTGCTTTTGCGCAGTGCAAAAGCATTTATGCAGGCCACTTTGTGCAGTTCAAATGCCACCTATAAAAAGGCCAACTTACTCCAGACAAACCCTGGAGATGGGCGGAGGCACTGCAGCCAACGTCCAAGATGGCTTTCTGGGAATCCAATGTGCTGTACATACTGAAGGAGGCCCTGCAGGAAAGGAGAGGGCAGCTGCCCACCCTGGGCCCATCTGTAGGCCATAGAGGTGCTATGCTGCACACAGATGATATCAGCCACGACTCACCTTTGAAAGTCTCAGAGATGACCAGCTTGTTGGCTGGTACCACCTAAACAGGGCCATGCTCAGGCAGCTATGTGAATTCCTGCATGAGCAGCTGTGCAGTGCTACCCAGTGCAGCCATGCCGTGACAGCTGAGCTGAAGGCGACGGCTGCCATGTGCTTTCTGGCCACTGAGTCATTCCAGACACCAGTGGAGGATACCACCAGTGTCTTGCAGTCCACCACCTTGCATCTGATGGCCCCATTTCAAAATGCCCTGCTGCCACACGCTGGTGAGTTCATCATATTCCTTAGCACAGCAGCAGAGCATATAGGTTCATAGGTTCATAGGATTTATACAAGTTCAGTAGGTATTACTAGCTTTTATGAACTCGCCACCAAAAAATCAAAGGTGGAATTTAAACTCAGAATCACCCATATATAAATCTAATTTGGTTTTAAATGATACTATAGAGGTGTTTAATACTACATTCACAGGAAGTTTATTCCATGGCCCAGATATTCAAACTGCGCTCAAAACTGGCGCAACAGCAGGAGCAAGCACAAACCAGTTGCGCAAATGCGCAACAGGTGCGATATTCAAACATGGAGCAGAGCAAATTGCGCAAGCAACCAACGTCTGAATATTGCACATACTGCGCCATCGCGCAACCAGGAAGGAGAAGCTGAGCCAAAATGCTGCGCTATGGCGCAACCATGGAAGCTCAGCTGAGCAGTGCAGAGCTACCATAAGCGCAAGCACAGCCCCCAGAAGCAATGGAACTGCACATCCAGGGAGGCAGGCTGGGGCCCACCACCAGCCATGCCACATGGGCACAGGAACTCACTGCAGAACCCACACCACACTGGCACACCCCAAGCACAGCATCACTGGGGGTGGGACGGCTGATCCACGTGCCCATGGGGACAAGCCAACTAAAGCATAGCAGAGCCATGACGCCCCAGCACAACCACTGGCAGACAGAGAGTGCCACACCCAGGGGGTTGACAACCACAGTGCACATCAGTCCCCCCTGCACGCACAGCACAGCGTGCACCGTGCCCCCAAGACACCGCTCATGTGCAGTGACAGGCACTGCAGGAAACACCATGCACCCCCGTACACGCGTCAACCCCATGCTGCAGAGAAGCAGACCACCCAGACTCACTCCTGTGCACCCAGCAGTGGGTGGCAGCAGATGGCGCAGAGCAACAGAAAGGCAATGTTATGCTGGTGATACCTCCCATGGACACACACACACACACACACACACATATCCAGGACCATAGTAGCCCAGATGGCATGTACACCCCTGCAACGGAGCACCCAGAGCCAGTTGCAAAGCAGACACCAACACAGCAGTTGTACCAAAATAGAATTTTATATTCAAACAAAAGAGGTAACAAAACAGCTAAAACTATGTACAAGTTGGGGGGAGGGTAAAGGCAGGGGTGTGCAAGGGGAGGAAAACAACTTGGAGAGGAAGTCAGGGTGAAAGGGATGGGGAAGGGCAAATAAAAGGTGGGCTCTGACCCAGCAGGCTCCTACTCCTCCCCTGCCGTCTTCCCCTCCTGTGTCTGTGCCGCGTCCCCCTGTTGCTGTAGGGCTTGCAGGAGCTCTCTGTTGTCGCCGGGCCAGCTGTGTCAGGCGCCGACATCGCGCCATGCGCCCAAGCACACCGAGGCCTAGGAAAATGGGAACACAGTCAATGGCTGAGACTGACCACAACCCTGAACACCACCCAACCTGCAACCCAGCTAACCCAATGTGCTGCACATGTGATGGCATGCACCCACCCACAGTGAACATGCACATGGCCATCACAAACAGGCGGCACCAGCCATGCGCACTCACCACCACACACTGCCCACGTCAATCACAGTACAAACTAGGCTGTCATGATGTTGCAACGTGGTGCGATGCCAATCACACAGCTATGTGCCCAGTGCATGCCTGGACCACCTGTGATGCATACACAGGCGTGTCGTGATGCTGCACTGTGATGCAGGTCACCTGTGTCACGCCTACATACATGGATACATAGACAGTGTCGGCAGATGAGGGCCTATGGGACACCTAGTCTGGCCATTTGGCCTTGTCACGATCCTCTCATGTCCTATAAGTCCATTCCCCTCACCCTGACCTCAGAAGTCCCTCATGGCGAGCCCACATACAGATCTCCCGTGACCAAGTCAGCCCCACCACATCCTCTGGCAGGGTGTTCCCTCGTCCACCACCCATAATGTGAGGAAACACAATCATGTTTCCATGGCAGGCCCCCTCAACTGCATCCCATGCCCTCTACACCTGGAACATCCTCTACGCTGACAAATATTGGTTCCTGCACACTGTTCCCCCTGTACAATACTCGTATGACCCCATCATATCCCCACCCTCCTCCCCTCCAGGAGTACATGTTCAGTTCCGTCAACCTGTCTGCATAGGACATGTGATGCAATCCATGCACCATCCATGTCGCCTCCTGTGAACGCTCTCCACCCAGTCCCTGTCCATACGCAGCTATGTGTTCCGGAACTGTACACTGTACTCCAGTGTGGGGACTCACCAGTGTTACGTATAGTGGAACTACTACCACCCATTTGGTTGTGTCCATCATGGTTGGTGGTCCTGCCCCCCCAGCATGCAATAGCATCCATGACATAATGATACTCACACTCCTCCAGCAGCTCAGTCTGCCGCTGCTGCTGCTGCTGTTGATGCTGCTGCTGACGCTGCGGGCCGATGGCCTGTGGGACTGGGGCCCTGGCATGGCCCACATCAGCCGCGTCCGGCGCCGTCACCATCCGGCCTGTGGGAGACATATGGTGAGACAAACATCAGTGTGACTCAAAAGCAGAGTGCCCCCTGCCCCAGTAAGACTGCCTGCCCACACAGCCATAACCATCCATCGCACAGCTGCACACACTGACACACCGATGCACAGCCACCCAGGCACACACACCCTACAGAGAATATAGGTGAATAGATGGTACACTCACATGGCCTAGGCACCAGGCCCGCCTATCACGAGGAACGCAGCGCTAACAGCTCCGGGTCCCTCCGCGGAGATCACTGACCCGGTGCCGGCACTGCTCCGCAGACCGGCCCCGGCCAGTGACCCCCACCAGGTCAGTGGCCACTTGCTGCCACACATGGGTCCTCGGTCCGGTGAGGGGGGCCTCACCATACAGTTGGTCATAGTGGGGCTCCACTAGGGCCACCAGGTTGGCCACCTCAACTTGGCTCCATGGCACCGCCCTCCTCCTAGCCATGGCACCAACTTTACAGCAGGCAATATGGCGCCCCGCTGCGCTGTGACCCCACGTGGAGTTGTTGCGCAATAGACCAGCACAGGCACCTATCACGCTGTTCGCACAGCGCCGTCACTTTACATGGCGCTGTAGCCAGACAGCGCAATAGGGACGTACATGGCATGCACTCAGCGCCAGGGTCAGAGGGCATACCCAAGGTCACCAGCAATGACGCAAGGTTGCACAGCGCCACAGGATGCAGGTATCCCGCGCGATCGCGGCCACAGCACCAGTGCCACAGGGGACTATCGTGCAGAGGTGCCACAGCGCCATATAGTGCCCAGTGCTGCAGCACCACTGGCACAATGGTGGCCATGTCCAGAATAGCCTATCACGCTCAGCAGTTCTGCAGCACGATCGACGCTTGCGTAACCCGTCTGGGCATGCGCAATGCAGTGTAGCACACAACCACAAACATGCGCCATCGGCTCAGCCGGACCTTCCCTATTGCACTAAGCGCATTTACGCGATATTCAGCCGACATATGCAAAGCAGGCGATCAGCCATTCAAAGGCGCAGTGGCGCGATTAGCATGTCATTAAAGTTGCGCCACACCTCATTTGCATGTGTTGTGCTATAAAAATACGACACTGGGTTGTGGCGGCCAGATTTAGGTTGTTGCAGCTGAGAGGTGAGTTACATGCTGTGTGATGCTCAGGACAATGCACATGGGCAGGGGTGCTGGAGGGTGTCACGGGATGAGGGGCTGAGCATGATGAGGGCATAGAAGGGGCAGAGGCACCCTTTCCATCAGTATCTGCCAGGCAGCGAGGAAGGGGGGCTACTGCCCCCGGCCTGCAACTATGCTCATGGGGAAATGCTGTGGACTGCAGGTGACAGGTGTCCACTTCCACCCATACAGATCAGCATGACTGGCGAGAACCAGGCTGAGGGTGTGGACGGCGGGCGTAGGAGGAGGCGAACTTCACCACAGCAGAGACCGAGGCCCTCTTCCAGGCCTACCTGGAGGATGAGCCTTTTGAGTGGCGGAGGCACCCCTCAGCAGCGTGCAGCTGCATGGGAGGTAGCTCTGGCTGTCAACCTGCACGGAAGCCACCAGCGCTCCGTGCAGGAGTCTCCTAGAAGATGGGGACTGACCGCAGGAGGCTGAAGGAGAAGGTGGCAGCCTTCAGGGTGGCACGTGCTGCCACTGGTGGGGACCACCAGTGGTGTTCAGCTGACCCGACCGAGGAGACACTGGTTGCGCCATGCAGCCGAGTGCCATTGCGGGTGTTCCTGGTGGAGGATTCCAGACAGGTGGAAGCCCATCACTGCCGGTATGTCATGGTGATGTTGTGGGGGGGGCGGCTGTTGTTCACATGCACTCACGTGTACTCTCTTTCTGTTTCAGATCCTGTTCGTCTGCAGGAGACGGTGGTGGTGGGTGCTGACAGTGAGGCAGACCTGCTGGACCAGGAGGAGGGACCTTCCACCTCTGCCAGCAGCCTGCACACACTGCAGCAGCAGGCCGGCTGGGCTGACAACTCCGCCGGCAGTGATACGGGTGCAGGGGGTGCACAGCCTGTGTCACAGCAGTCTGGCATGCAGGTGTGCCAGCATGCTGTGCCTATGGCAGTAGCGCACCGGCACTATTGAGGATGGCAGGCCTGCAATGGCCAGTGAGAGGTGTGTGTCCCACGAGACACCACGGCAGGCCAGCCGTGCCCCGGGTCGTCCAGCTCCACACCTGTGTACCAGCATGCTGGCACAGTCACAGGCTGGGCCTGTCAGCACGGTGGGCAGCACGGTGGCTGAGCAGGTGTCTGGCACTGTTGACAGCACAGGGGTGGAACAGGTGGACCTGGGGGCTCAGCAGTTGGAGGGGCAGCAGCAGCAGTTGCACACCAGGCCTGGGGGGACAGCGTCAGGCAGTGGCACTTGTCCACCGCCCTTGGATCAGCCCATACCTGGTCCTGGCAAACAGCGGCCACCCTCAAGGGGTGCTGTGCACCAGGACCATCCACACCCTGGGGGTCACGATGCCATTGGGGCACAGTACCCTTTGGACGTGCACACCCGCCTGCTGCAGGAGTCAGTACAGCTGCAGGGGCGGGTTGCAAGGTCCGTGAGCACTGACTGTGTCCATGGAGCGGCATAGCAGGGAGTGTGCTCGGGACGGGCCGAGATGGTCCATATGTGGGCCGGATGTGACCGCTGCCATCGACAGGCTGACCCAGGCAGTGGTCTCTGTGGCGACACGCATTGACCACACTGTCTGGTGACCCTGTACCACGCACCCACAGTGCGCACTCCTCCCCGTTCCCGGCGTCGTGCGACACCAGGCCTGTCGACGCCGGGTTCTGCTGTGGGCATCCCGAGCACACCTGGTGCAAGTTTCTTTCGCGGGATGCAGACCCCTGTGCGGGCAAGGTCGCGGTCACGCACTGGGACCCCTGGTGGTGCAGTAGTGCCACCCAGTGTGGCCCCTGCGCAGCCTGCCAGTGCTGCTAGGCCACGGCGGGGCCTCCCACGCATCCGTGGTGGCCGTGGGACAGTGCTCCCTGACTGAGCTGTCTCCCAATGCAGGCCCTGTCTGGTGCTGCCCTGCGTGCAATGTGTGTCATGGTGGGCAGTGCACTGCTGGGTGCTCTGCTCACCAAACTGACACACGGACCACCTGCACTCTCCCAACTGCTGTCCACAGGTGCGTGTGGATGATGATGCCTGCATTGCACTGTACACCAAGGTGCAAGGTTGCCCAGGTCCTGACACACGTGCGTGGACAGTCCAGGTGGTGAGGGTGGTTGGTGGTGCTGTGTGATAGCGTGTAATTTCCGCATTGCTGTGCTGCTGCCCTGTATGCTGCCTGGTGTGTGTGTGTGTGTTTGTTTGAGTGCTCACCCTCTCTGCTAATGTGTTGGTATCGTAAACCTTCAACTCCCCTGACCTTCATGCAGGTGTGTTCCCCTGTGTGCCTGTGGTTTGCGCATAGACAGTGTTGCTCACATGTCCCTTGACTTACCTGTGTTGTGCGTAGTGCTCTTCTGCAATGGTGTCCGTGCAGCTGGGCCTGCGGGTCAGTCGGGAGTCCCTCCGTCCTGGGCGGCTCATCACCCATATCACCGGCGCCACTGGCGTCCCCCATCGCTGTCCCCTCTTGGACCTGTACGGCTATCCCATGGTCTTTGGCCATGTTGTGCAGGATGCAACAGGCCAGGAATATCCCACAGGCCTTTTGGGGGCTGTACTGTAGGGCTCCGCCGGAGGTGTCCAGGCATCGGAAGCATGTCTTGAGTATCCCGAACACCCGCTCTATGATGTTCCGTGTTGCGGCGTGTGTCTCATTGAAACCGTGCTGCGCTGGGGTCGTGGGGCGCCGGTATGGTGTGAGCAGCCAGGGACAGAGTGGGCATCCACAGTCACCTGTGTGGAGATAGTGGAGATCAGTGTTAGGTCAGGTCCATATTGCCCATATCCTTGTGTGCCACTACCATGGCACCTGTGTCATTCCCACCCTTGCACAGAGTTTGCATTCCATACATGTGTACTCACCCACTAGATGACCCGTGGGATGTTCCCTCTCAAATCGATGGCACAGTGCAGATTGGTGCCATATGAAGGCATCATGTGCTCCACCAGGGTGTGTGGCACAGACATTGATGATGCGCCCAGTGGCATCACACACCACCTGGCAGTTGACACTCGAGTAGCCCTTTTGGTTCGATATGCTTGCCCGCCGGGGCCAGGTGGGCGTCTGGAATGCCACATGGGTGCAGTCTATGGCACCTAGCATGCCAGGCATTTGTGCTACCCTGTGGAACTCCTGCATGTTTGCTGTACGCCTGCATGGGTGCTGGGGAAATGGATGTACTCCGCAGCATGAGGCAGCAGTGCGCTGAGGAATTGGGTGAGGATGCATGACATGGCTGACTGCGTGATGCCTGTGGTGTCCCCTGTCGGCCTCTGGAAGGTGCCCGTGGCGAGCAGGCACATGCAGGCTGTCACCTTGGTCTCCACGGACAGAGCGTGACTCCGTCGTGAGGGTTCCTGCATCACATCACTGCACAGCTCACTGAGCCGTCTCAGTATTGCCCTGTTCAGGTGGTACCGGGCCACAATCTCAACATCACTGTACAGCTCGTAGCTGATGCGGGCACGATACCACCTGTTGGGGCCTGCCGATGGGCCCTCACGGCCCGTCCCCTGCAGCATGCTGTCTCACCCCTCATTACAGCTTCCATGTGGAAGCTGACACTGTCCATCTCCCTGGCTTCTGCCCCCCCCAGCTGCTGTTCCTGTGTTACCCCCACTGCCCCCACTGCTGCTTCCACTGCACCGGGCACCCCCACTGGCCTCTCTGTCCTCCAGGACCCACTGTCCCTCTCTGTCCTTCCTGCTCCTGTCTCTGTCTCTGTCTCTCTCTCTCTGTCTCTCTCCCGGTTTGTGGCCTGCTCGAGTTCTTGCGCCGCTCCCTTGAGCCGTTTTATTTTGGCTCAAATCCGGTGCTCTTCGCCTTCAGCTGAGCCACTCTTGCGCATTGTGCAAGTGTTCAACATCGATTGCGCACTTTATGCATGGACCCGCCTCCTCGGTTGCGCATGCCTTCATTTCCATTGCGCTGTGGCTCAGCGTGTTTTGATGCACAACTGGCCCCTTCTCAATATCGCAGAATGGCGCATTTTGGAGTTGCGATGCAAGAACCCTTGTTGGCGATGGCTCAACCCTTTTGAATATCTGGGCCCATATGTTTATCACCCTTTGTGTATACCAGTTATTCCTTTTCGAAGTGTTATTTTGAGTACCTTTTAGTTTTAGTGAATGAGATCTAGTATTAACAATTGACAAGTTTTTTTGTAGGCCTATTGTTTCTAGTATTGCATCATTTTGAATAGCTTTATATGTCAAGCATTGATCGCCACGCAGTCTTCTATAATCCATAGAATAAAGACCTACATTTTTCAATCTAGTTTCATAGTCAAGTTCTTTTAATGCAAATTTTTTTTTGTAGTTCTACATTGAACATTTTCTACTAGTTTCTTATTTTTTATTAGATAAGGTGCAGCTGCTGAAGAACAATATTCCAAATGTGGTCTAACAAGAAAAAATTACTTACCGTAGTAATCTTCTTTCTTCCCAGTGATGCTCAGATATTCATTACTTTGTGCAGTCAGCCTAGTGGGTTGGACTGCCCGGAGAGATGGAACACATGCAAATGATGGAATTCTTTGCACGTGAGCATCTTTCAAATACTGTCTCTACCAACTGTAGTGTTCTAAACCCTTCAGATTTGTAAGAAGCCTGGAAGTCAGACATTATGAAAAAATCCAACAGCTAATTAATTAAAACATTTTTTAGGATT
This sequence comes from Neoceratodus forsteri, assembly GCA_016271365.2. NCBI lineage: Eukaryota > Metazoa > Chordata > Ceratodontiformes > Ceratodontidae > Neoceratodus > Neoceratodus forsteri. Next base: position 834,295,424 of record CM028130.1, on the reverse strand, counting down.
ACCCTAATAAAAAGAATTTACCCATAAAAACCTCCTAAGGAGTAACATCAAATAACAATGGTGTTCACCAGACAGTGAGAAAACTATTAAGAGAGACAGAAAACTCTGTTAAAATCTATCTGGTATAGAGAAGTGCACCCAGAAGGGTATGGCTATGTGGCACTAGCATGCGGAATGCCGAGGCTGAAATTCTGGAAGGGGAGGATGGGAGGGAGTTATGAATATCTGAACATCACTGGGAAGAAAGAAGATTACTATGGTAAGTAATTTTTTCTTCTAACCCCAGTAATGCTCAGAATATTCATAACTTTATGCAGATTACCAAGGAGTACTCCTGGAGGTGTGTACAGAGCTTATTTTGGAAAGAGACTTTGCAGGACTGCTGTGCCAAACCTGGCATCACGTCTGGACAAAACATCCAAGTTGTAATGCTTTGTAAAGGTGTGTACTGATTTCCAAGTAGCTGGTTTACAAATATCCAATAATGGAACCTCCCTAGCAACTGCAAGACTGGCAGCTGTTCCTCTTGTCGAGTGTGCCCTCAGCCCAGCTGGGCACTCCCTACTCGCTCTAGTGTAGCAGAACTGAATACACTGGACAATCCATCAAGAAATGGAACTTGTTGAGGCTGGTTTGCCCATTCTGACATCCCCATATGTAAGGAAAAGTTGTCTTTTGTCATGCCTATGGCCCTTAGTAGCTGTCATGTAATAGCTGAGAGCTCTTTCACATTCAGACGGTGGAGTCTTCTTTCACCAGAGCTTGTATGGTTTGTGAAAAAGACAGGCAGAGTGATTGATTGGTTCAGACGAAAGTCTGAAACGACCTTGGGAAGGAATTGTCTGTTTGTTCTGAGGACTACCTTATCTCTGTGAAAGGAGATGTAGTCCTGGTCAACACAGAGAGCCTGAAGCTTGCTGATTCTTCTTGCTGAGGTAATTGCTACCAGAAAAACTGTTTTCCAGGTAATATACTTTAAATGGGCTGTAGACTTGGGCTCAGAAGGAGCCCTCATTAATCTAGCTATACATACTGTATATTAAGATCCCAAGCAGGCACTGGTGCCCTGTGAGGAGGATGCAAATGTGTCAGGCCTTTAAAAAATCTTTTGAAAATGGGATCTGATGCTACTGACACCTTTGTCCTAGCCGAAAGGTATGCAGCCACTGCTGCAAGATGAACCTTTAGAGAACTGGGTTGTAGACCTTGTGAATGTAAGTGAGTCAGATAATCCAACACCACTGAGACTCCTGCATCATTTGGGGCAAACTTCCTACCAGATTTCCAAAAAGAAAATATTTTCCACTTAGCAGAATACATTTTCTTAGTGGAGGGCTTCCTATAACCTTTCAAGATAGTTAATACAGCTTCAGAAAAGTTTAAGTCTGCATACTCTAATTCCTCAAGAGTCATGCCTTGAGGTGGAGGGACTTGAGATTTGGGTACAACAGTGTTCCCTGATTGGAGGTCAGGAGATTGTGCCTGAGAGGCAAACTTATTGGTTTGCTCACTGACATGGAGAGCAGAAGAGAGCACCATGGCTGCCTGGGCCAATCTGGAGCTATCAAAATAAGAGAAGCTGAGAGGGATTTGAGCTTCAGTAGTACTCTGAAAACCAGAGGAAAAGGGGGAAAGACATAAAGAAACTTGTCTGACCAGTCCAGTACCAGGGTGTCCACAGGGATTGTGCCCTGGGCTGGTGGTCAGCAGCAATACTGAGGCAACTGGTGGTTCTGGTGGGATGCGAACAAGCCTATCTCTGGAATGCCCCACCTCCTGAAAATTACCTGCAACACCTGCTTGTTCAGTGTTCATTTGTGATGGGACTGATTGATTCAACTCAGTATGTCTGCCAAGGTATTGTTCTTTCCTGGCAGATGGATTGCTTGCAGGGACACCTTTAGGGGATATGTCAGAGTCCAAATTTTCATGGCTTCTGTGTATAGGGAACCTGATCTGGTGCCTCCCTGCTTATTTAAGTAGTACATAGTGGTGGTATTGTCTGTTCTGACCTGTACCACCTTGCCCATCACCAGTGTAGAGAAAACTTTTAGTGACAGACGTACTGCTCAGAGTTCCAGCAAGTTTATATGCTGGAGGGACTCTGCTTCTGTCCAGGTACCCTGAGCTGTGTGCTCCCCCAGATGGGCGCCCCAGCCCAGAAGGGATGCATCTGTCATGAGGACTAGTGAAGGATCCTCCTTCTGAAAAGTGACTCCTTGCCTTAGGTTGGATTCCTTTTTCCACCACAAAAGGGCTTGTAACAGTGCCCATGTCGCTGGAATGAGTTTTGAAAAGGGATCTTTTTTCGGATTCCAATGATTCCTGAGATGAAACTCGATGTCTCTCATGTGAAACCTGGAACTCTGCACTGTGCCTGTGGATGCAGCCATATGACCCAAGAGCTGCAGGAATTGCCTGGCTATTTTTTGCCTGTGTAACTTTAAGGAATTTGCTATGGCCTGAAGGCTTTGCACCCTGTCCAGTGGCAAAAAGGCCCTGGCCTGTAGAGTACTGATCTCTGCCCCTATGAACTGTAAGCCTGTTTAGGGGTTAAGACAGATTTTTTCTGGTTTATTATGAAACCCAAGGACTCCAAAATATCCTGTGTGAGCTTTAGAGAGGTTCTGACTTGTTCTGGTGATTTGCCTACCTCCAGCCAGTCATCCATATATGGGAAAACAGTCACTCCCTGTCTTCGAAGAAAACAGCTGCTAGGCATTTTGTAAACACTCTTGGTGCCGAGGAAAGGCTGAAGGGCAGGGTTGCAAACTGATAATGACCTGATGGGAGTCTGAATCTGAGATATTTCCTGAAAGATTCTTTCATGGGGCTGTGAAAATAGGCATCTTGTAAGTCCAGAGATGCCAGCCAGTCCCCTTTTTGGATTGTTGGCAGAATCCGAGCCAAAGTTACCATTTTGAACTTTGGCTTTTTCAGGGGCTTGTTTAAAGCTCTGAGATCCAAAATTGGCCGCCACTCCCCATTTTCCTTTGTTGTTAGGAAGTATCTGGAGTAAAAACCTCTTCCCCTCAGGGTTGTAGGAACTGGTTCCACTGCTCTGAGCTGTAGCAGCTTCTGAACCTCTGTCTCTAGCAATGAAGTCTGTGCTAGCGGAGGAGACAGGGAAACCCTGGAATTTTTTTTGAGGAAGAAATTTGAAGTCCAGAGACAAACCTTTGCCCACTACCTCCAACACCCACTTGTCTGTGGTGATGGTTGACCAAAGGTGGAGGAAATGGGACAGTCTGCCTCTGACAGGTAGGGAGGAGGTGGCCTGCATCTCAGGGGATCTGTTTAGGCTGGGGCTGAGGTTGGGCTTGAGACCCTCACCTAGAGCCCCTTGTACCCTTACCCCTACAGTAGCCCTGTTGGGGGTACTGCTGGTATTGGGGCATAGCTACTGGCTGGAAAAAAGGTCTTGTCATAAAAGTGCGACCCCTACCCCCCCTTCCATAGGGCTTGGTGGATGAAGAAGCTCTGTCTCTGGCAGAGTTACTTCTATAAGTAGCCTTATATTCATCCACCTTTTTCATATAGGCCACTGTGGATTCCCCAAAAAGCGAATTTCCTTCTAATGGAAAATCCAGGGCCTTCGATTGGGTATCCTGAGTGAGGTTTGTAGCCCTAAGCCAAGCAAACCTCCTCTGAGCCTCTGTGTTAGCCATCCATCTGGCTGCAGTGTCATTCGAATCAGCAGCCACTTGGAACTGGTACTTAGCTGCCTCTAGCCCAAACCTGGCAGTTTCAGCCAGGTTATCTGACAAGAGTGAGGTGGCTTTCATGGACATTGCCAGTACCGACTACCACAGAGATTTCTGATACTGGGCAGCATAAGTTTGGAAACTAGCCTGTCTCATGGCCAGTGAGGCTAACAAATAGCCTTTTTTGGCCATACTGTCCAATTTTCTGGAGTCCTTGTCCGGTGGGTTTGAGGACAGAGGGACTTTAACTGTATCACAGGCTGCCTGTTGTATTACCACTTGATGGTCAGGATGAGAGAAGAAGAAGTCAGCTCCCTCCCTATCCAATTGGTACTTTTTGTCTATTCTCCTGTCGATTGGAGGAAATTAATTAAAGGTCTGCAGGAGTTTCATAGCATCCTTCTTAAAAAATTTATATACTGGGAGGAGGAGGGCCTTTGTGGGTGTTAAACCCATCATATTAAGGTACTCAATTTCCTCCTCATCCTCCACTTGCTCTGTTATGGCGATATCTAAGGCATCTGCCATTTTACTTACAAAGGAAAAATGGGAGGAAAAATCCTCAGATACCCTGGGAGGCGAGTCAAAATCCTGCTCAGGGGACACCTCTGGAGGGATAGGTTCGTCCTCCTCATAAAGCTCATCATCCTCTTCAAAATATAGTTGCTCCGGTGCAGAGGACAACACAGTACTAGCAACCTGGGGACTGTGTGAGGGGGCAGGAGGCTGAGGTATGATGTTCTGCAGAGCCTGAATAATTTTGAACACCCGAGCTATCTCGTGAGCTGAAGGCATTACAGACTCCTGCGCAGAAGTCCCTGGGTTAACAGGAGAGGGTTCTGCATGTTTAAGTTTCTTTGTTTTCTATGCGTGAACCAGAGAGTCAGCCAGTTATTTTCCTCTTTTTGCCCCTTTTTCGCCTGTATCAGGGGCAGGGGTAGTAGCACTTGTGGGTTCAGCCACAACAGACTGGGGTGTCAGCTGGTCAGAGACTAATGGACCCCTAGGAAACTTTTTATTGAGCCATTCAATGCACTTTTCCACAGTTTTATCTGGAAAAGTTTTACATATCTCACATTCCTGCTCCAGATGTTTGAAACCCAGACAAGCAACACATAAGGTGTGCTTGTCTGCCTTGGCAAACACATCTCCACACTTTAAAGAGTTTTTAAACCCGGGCTCCCCAGTTCTCTTCTTAGGTTTCTCTGCCATGGTGAAAAGCAAAGAGGAAAAACACCAACCATTAAATAACAGATACTGTTGCCGGTATATTTAAACAGCTTTTCATTTTTTTTTTTTTTGCGGTCGGTTACGGAACCGATAGGGAACCAGAGGAACCGAGCAGGGAAATGAAATATGAACTGGTTCAGAGGTTCTGTAACCAATAAAAATGGTTACAAATAAAGTTTGTAAGGACTAAAAATTTAACGATAATTATATAGGTTCTTTAGTCAGAGAACCCAAATTAAACTAAACTAACTCGGATCCCTCACGGTTATGCCGAACAGCGAGGAACCGAGAAAAAACAACTACTTTAATAATAAACTAGATCTAAACTGACAATCAGTAGAGTCAGTAAAAGAAATTAAATATACTTATGGTTTGATGATTTTTTTATCTTTCTTCACGCGAAAGAGGGCGACAGAGACTCCGAGCAACCAGACTTTCAGGAGGAGAGAAAAATCTGAAAGGTTTAGAACACTACAGTTGATTGAGGCAGTATTTGAAAGATGCTCACGTGCAAAGAATTCCATCATTTGCATGTGTTCCATCTCTCCGGGCAGTCCAACCCACCAGGCTGACTGTACAAAGTTATGAATATCCTGAGCATTAATGGGGTTAGAAAATACAAGAGAATCAAGACGTTTATGTCTCTGCTTTTAATGTTCCTTAAAATACAATTCAATATTCTGTTCCCTTTTTAACAGCATAATTGTATGCATATTAAAAGCAAAATCTTTAGGAAGTGTTACTCCTAGATCTTTTTCATGATCTGTAATCTCTACATCTATGTTTTTCATTGTATATGTAAAGCAAGGATTATTTTTGCCTAAATGCATGACCCTACATTTCGATTTGTTAAACAAAAGTCCCTTCCTTTTAGACCAATCAACGAGGTGTGTTAGGTTATTCTGAAGATCCGAAGCAGATTTTACATCACTAATAATGCTTGCTAGTTTACAATCGTCAGCAAATTTAGCAAGCCAGCAAGAATTAGTTAAAGGACTCATGGATGAAATCAGAATGTTAAAAAGAGTTGGACCCAGCACAGAGCCCTGAGGCACAATGCTAGTCACTTGGCCCCATGCTGACAGATGACCCTTTACAGAAACCTGTTGTGTCCAGTTTGATAGCCATGCATATATCCAGTTAATAATAGCTGGGTGAAGTTTCAACTTCTAAAGTTCGACAATGAGTATTTGATGAGATACAGAATCAAATGCCTTAGAGAAGTCTAGAAAAATTATATTCACCGATAAACCACTATCTAGTGCTTCACTAACAGGCTCAAGGAAGTGTAAAAGATTTGGTTGACATGATCTATTCTTTACAAAACCATGCTGGTAAATGTGAACAAAATTTATGTCTTCCAAATATTTAGTTATTCTGTTTTTTAATATCCTTTCAAGCAGCTTGCAAAATACAGTGGTCAAAGCTATTGCAACAATGCAGCAGTTCTAGTGGGTTTCACATCTACCAGCAGAACTCCATGCCACTTACTGCACCCATGTTGCCATCTGGGCACCCCCTAGTGATGGGGTGGATGCCTTCCTCAGGAGGAAGGAGTATTACTTCATCAATTGCCAGGTGGTGTGTGATGCATCAGGGCGCATCACCGACATCCTAGCACACTGCCCCGGCACAGCCCACAATGCCTTCACATGGTGTAATTCCATACTGTGCTACATCTGAAAGGAAGGATATACTCAGTGGACACCTTGTTAGTGAGTACATGTAGCATGCCCCCCACACAGACCTCCCATGGGTGGTGTACAGATGTAGCAAAGCACACACATGACTTGAGGGAAAGGAAGGGTGGACAGGTGCACAGGATGTGCCACAGCCTGTGGCCTGTGGTTGGGATGCAGGTAGCTACACTGTGAACAGATGCTAACAAATGTTTAATTTACAGGGGACAGTGTCTATTCTTAGCTCCTCTGGCTCCTCACACCTGTCCTCACCCCTCATCTGTAGGGGAGGACAGGTATAATGCAGTGTACACCACCACATACAACATCATGGAGCGCATCTTTGGCATGTTTCAGTGCCTGGACCATTCAGGTGGTGCCCTTCAGTATACCACTCAGAAGTCCTGTGCCATATTCCTAGCCTGTTGTATGCTACACAACTTGGTGCTCTTCCATGGAATATGACTACTGGTCCAAGAGGAACACAGTGCATCTGAAACAGAGCTTGAGGAGCTGGGGATAGTGGAGCAGCTTGACAGACGCAACCCCCGCATGTCCAGTAGAGTCCAGGAACACAGAGCCCACATCATACAAAACCTCGCCAGTGGCAGCAGGTGAGTATCAACCACACATGACACTGTTGCATGTTTGAAAACTTTACTGTGAACACAAATATCACATGGTGGCAGATCAAAACAATGTTACAAAGTGTATGTACAACAGAGGGTGCAGTAGAGGTGGGCACAATGCATGTGGTGTGGCAAGGGTGTCAACATGGGGAACACGGGTATCTACCATATATGCCCACACCACAGGATGAGAGGGACATGAACGTCAGGGGTGAAGTGTTGGGCTGGGTTATGCTAAGATGCACTCAGCATTGGACATGGGGAGTGGCAGTGCAGGTGCAAGGGACAACAGAAATGTGCACAGGGGTGGTGTGGGGGAGTCATCCCACCTATGTCTATCTGTGCCTGCAGCAGGTGTGGGCCATCTGCCATCTGATGTGACCAACCACTTTGTGTGGGGATTGTGGCCTGTGATGATGGTAAGAATGAGTCCTGTGGTGATGGTGTCACCCAAGACTGGGTGCGACCACATGGGGTGCAGGACACAGGGAGATACAGGATGTGACTTAGTGTGTGGGGAATGTGTCTGGCAGAGGGGGTCATGGGTGTGCTTCTAGAGTCTGACTTGCCACCCACTGTTGTCAGCATATGCCGTGGTGTCCCCTGGCCACTGGGGATGTGCATGATGGAGATTCCAGGGCTCCAAATGGTAGCATCATGCACTGCAGATGCAAGATCCTGCACTTCCCTGGGGAGGTCTCCAAACATGTCCCATAGGGCATCGAGGAAGTGGGACCCATGGGCCTCCACATGCTGCTTAACACTCTACAGGTTATCATGCAGTAGGTGGCAGAGGTGAGTCAGTCATTGTGCATGACCTGCCTGAATTGAGTTCCTGCAGTGTGGCGGCCTGGTACTTCATGGTCAACTGCAGCAGTTGCCTGGATACCGATACATCCTGCTACTCAGGAGTAGTGTCAGGGTGGACGGGTTCTAATGGCAACTGTGGGTGCTGAGCAGCTGGTGGATGCACCATGACTGGGTTGGGTGGGGGAGGTGGCTGGACTGCAGTGAAACATAGAAACATAGAAGTTGATGGCAGGTAAGGACCGCAAGGCCCATCCAGTCTGCCCATTTCTTTTTCTACCTTATAAATGTGCCATCGGCCTTGGCTCTGTCAATTACCTATCTATTCATACTCATCTGTATTGCTCCCTTATGCCTATCCCATGCCTGATTGAAGCTCTGCACTGTATTCATAGCCACCACTTCCTGAGGTAGGCCATTCCAAGCATCCACCACCCTTTCTGTGAAAAAGAACTTCCTCACATTACCCCTTAATCGGCCTCCCTCTAATCTCATGCTGTGTCCTTTTGTCCTGCTACTTTTCTTATATTGAAACATCTTAGATTATTTCACCTTGTTAATGACCTTAAGGTGTTTGAATGTTTTGATCATATCACCTTTCTCCCTCCTTTGCTCTAGGGTATACATGTTGAGCTCCGTTAATCTGTCCTCATATGTTTTCTGATGCAGTCCCTGCACCATTTTGGTTGCCCTTCTATGGACTGCCTCAATTTGGTTAATGTCCTTGTGAAGATGTGGCCTCCAGTACTGCACGCAGTACTCCAGGTTAGGCCTAACCAGTGTCTTGTAAAGAGGGATTATTACCTCCCTCGTCCGACTTGTGATACCCCTACTAATACACCCTAACATTTCCCTAGCCTTACCTACTGCTTCAGTGGTCTGCTTGGATGATTTCAGGTCATCAGTGATGATGATGCCCAAGTCTCTTTCTTCCCTTGTGACTGCCAGCAGCTCCACTCCCAGCCTATAGGTGGCTTCAGGGTTTCTCTTCCCTATGTGCATGATCTTGCACTTCTTTGCATTCAATCCCAGTTGCCACTTTTCCGACCATTTTGCTAGTTTATCCAAATCTCTTCTCATTCTGCCCACCCCATCTGGATCATCTACTCTGTTGCAGATTTTGGTGTGATCTGCAAACAGACAAACCTTACCCTCCAGTCCATCTGCAATGTCACTGATGAAGATATTGAAGAGGACTGGCCCCAGGAATGATTTCTGAGGTACCCCACTTGTGACTTGCATCTCTTCTGACTGTATACCATTTACCACCACTCTCTGTTTTCTGCCTGTCAATGAGTTTACCACCCAGTTGACCAACTTCTGACCCACCCTGAGCCTACCCAGCTTATTAATCAATCTTCTATGTGGAACAGTATCGAAAGCTTTGCTGAAGTCAAGGAAGGCAACATCAACTGCTCCCCCTTGCTCCACCACTCTGGTTACCTAGTCAGAAATCTATGAGATTAGTTTGACAGGACCTTCCTTTTGTAAACCCATGCTGTTTTGGATCATGTGCTGCTATGGATTCCAGGTGTTGCACTATCCTTTCCTTAAGGAGTGCCTCCATAATCTTGCCCACTACTGAGGTAAGACTGACTGGTCTGTAGTTCCCTGCCATATTCCTGCTACCACTCTTGTGGAGCGGGATCAAATGAGCACTTCTCCAGTCTTCTGGGACCTCTCCTGTGCTCAGAGACTCACTAAACAGTTCTGATAATGGCTCTGCTAGTTCCACCCTTAGCTCCTTTAGTATCTTGGGATGTATGCCATCAGGTCCCATTGCCTTGTCCACCCTGAGCTTATCGAGCTCTTGTAGGACCCTTTCTTTTGTGAAGGGACTAGTGCTCACCTCCCTCCCTCCCCCGTGTCCATGGTGCTGAGCTGTGGGCCCTGCCCTACCTTCTCTTCAGTAAATACTGAGCAGAAGTATCTATTTAGGATAGATGCTTTTACATGGTCCTCCTCCTTACATGCCCCCTTATCTCCTTTGATCTAAGCAATATCCCCTCTGGACTTTCTCCTTTCACTAATGTGTCTATAAAGTCTTGTCACCTTCTTTACTGTTTGTGCTAGTGTTCCTCGGTTTGGGCCTTTGCCTGCCTTACTGCCTTCCCTGCTTCCCTTAGAGAAGTTTGGTATGCCTTCCTATCTTCATCCCGCTGTGTTCCCTTATATTTTCAGAAGGCCAGTCTTTTGGCTCTGACCTTTTCTGCTACTGTTTTTGAGAACCAAAGTGGTTTCCTTCTTCTTTTGCACTTCCTTTTCTCTCTAACACAATGAGATGTTGCTTCAAGTATTGCATTCTTAATGCTTACCCACTTTGCCTGTACCCTCTCACCTGTATTTCTTTTTGCCAGGGCTAGCTTAACTCTGTTGGCCATCTTTTCAAAGTCAACTCCTCTGAAGTCCCATATTTTTGCCTTGGAATGGGATAATTTAGTTGTAGTGGCCAAACTGAACTATACCATGTGATGGTCACTGGCCCCCAGGTAACCTTCTACCTGGAGATCTGTGACTCTTTCCCTGTTAGTCAGTACTACATCATGGATAGCCCTGTCTCTTGTGGGTTGTTGTACCAGTTTATTGAGGCCCTCCCCCTGCAGGGAATCCACCTTGTGTCTAGTTCTGGCAGATGTTCCTGCTGATATGGACCAATCTGTATCTGGCATGTTGAAGTCTCCCATTATCAGAACCTCCCCTTTAGCTGTCATGTTTTGTATATCTTCTAACACTAATGTGTCTATGTCCTCCCCCTGGTCTGGGGGCCTGTAGACAACCCCAGTTATTAAGGCTGTTCTATTTCCTGTTTCCAGGGTGACCCACAGTTCTTCTGGCTCCTTAAGTGTATTCTGAATTTCTGTAGCTTTGATATTTTCATTGACATACAGGGCTACTGCACCCTCCCTTTTTGCACCTCAGTCTCTTCTGAACAGTACATAGCCAGGTACTGAAGTCTCCCAAATATGGTTACTGGTAAACCACATCTCGCTAATTGCTACTATGTCTAGTTTAGCCTCTGTCATTATTGCCTGCAGGTCTAGCATCTTGTTTCCGAGACTGCGAGCATTTGTGTACATGATTTTCCATTGGCCAGATTTTGGTGTGTTAGTTGTTGGGTGAGGTCTGGCGATTCCCCTGTGCATCGTATGGGGAGCTGGACCTTTTTCCTTACCTGGTGATACAAATGAACTGCAAACATGCTGAACTCCTGTTTGACCACTAGTTGAGGGGGGAGGGGTGTTCTTCCCATTCGACCTATGGGGTGCTGCACCCCTCTCCCCATTTGCTAGTTTAAATATTCTGCAAAGACGTCAAACGTCTGCCCAAATGCACTGACTCCCTCCTTAGTCAGGTGCAGTCCATCAAATTTAAAGAACTTTTGCTCCCAAAACTGTTGCCATTTCCCTACAAATTTGTGTCCTTTTTCCTGACACCATCCCTTGAGCCACATGTTTAGCTCCCCTATCTCCCCTTCATTGACCTTCCGTCCATCTGCCCCCCCTCTCCCAGACTGGCAGGATCTCAGAGAAGGAGATGCCAGACGAAATGGATGATAGTTTGTCACCCAGCTTGGTCAGGTGTTCCTTGGTCTCCACAACTGACTAGCTGGCGAGATCATTAGTCCCTATGTGTACCAGGACATCGATGTTTTCCCCTGCTTCCTGAATAATTTTAGAATTGCGGTCAGTGTCTCTCCATGCTGATGTACCTGGGAGACATCTGACCATTACCCCTGGCTGGAGATAGGTATCAACTCCCCGAATCATGGCGTCTCCTATGATCAGAAGTTATTTGGATTTCCTTTTTGCTTTTTTGGTTTTGGTTCCTGTTTTGGGTGAGTTTTGTTGTGGCAGCTGTCGCACTGTTGGACAGACAGTGGCTATGTCTGGCTGTGCAGGACAAGTGTTGATTGATGGGGGGTGATGCTAGGCCACCCAACCTCTCCAATGAAGGTGGGCAGACAGTGTGGGCAGCAGTGGTGGAGGTGGGTGCAGCGGGGGTGGTGGTGATGGGTTTGAGCAGTGGTGTTCCAAATATAGCAGTGCTGGGATCCTGCATGTGGGGTCCACGTATGGCAAGGGGCCCCTCTGAGCCTGTGGCTGGACACTGATGGGAGGGCTGGCTTTGGAGGACTGTCTCTCCAACAGTGCAACAGCTGCCACAAGCTCCTGGGACTCATTGTATGTCTCCTCATCACACTGTCTTCAGGGGCCTCCACACTGTAGTCCTCTGGATGGTATGGCCAGCTGGGTGGTGGCCACTCCAGATGTCTTGATGGCCCAGCAACGTCCTTGTCCTCAGACTCTGACACAATGGCTTGTGCTATAGAGAGAGACGAGTGGACCATCAGTGTTGAATGCACTACACAGTACACCATGCAGGGTGGTGGTGGTGCATCCATGCATGCCCCAGAGGACAGTGCCTTGTGTCAACAGTGTCAGCATGCAACCTGTGTCAGCAGGACAACCTACACAGACACACAGTGGTAACTCAGTTACCTGGGGAAGGTGAACTGTGCAAGTACGACAGTGCTGCCTGATCATGGTGCTCGCACACTTCGCAGACGTGCATGGTAAAACATACAATGCAGACCAAACCCATCAACAAGACCAACACACCCAGCACACGTGATGCATGCCCCATCAGCCATGGATAACAGACAGATGACAGTGCACACTCAGCCGGTCCTCTTGTGGGTTCTGGGGTTGGCAACCCAGAACCAGTGTGTTGCCCATGCACCCCCGGGTTAATCTTTGTGCTGGATATTGGGCTTCCATCCCTGGCAGGAGGGCACAACCTGCACCATGGCCTGAGTAGCCTGGATGTACAGTTGCTGGCCTCACCATCTTTTGATCCTCCTGGGCCACTGACAGGCCTACTAGTAGCCATACACTCCTGTCTCATAGCCTTCCCAGGTGCTGTGGCTGTCACACCTCTCCACCTTTTCACCCCTACATTTGTAACATTGCACTTCACTTTGAGGTGAAGCTACACAGCTTGTAGGACATCTCTACAGCTCACAGAGCTTCAGGCTCTGGCCCCAGTGTACATGTGTATTTCATGATTTGCTGCACATCTGTTGCTTGTCTTCAAATATGTGTCATTCCATTTCATGGACCGTTGCCTTCCACCTGCAGTGTACCCTGTGTAGAGCTAACATGGTCTTGGGACACAGTGAGCTTTTCCATGTTGCTGAGGGCACTACTCTCCATATGTGGGACAGTTGACAGGTACAGTGGCATCCCAGGGATGGCATCCCACACTGCCTGCTGCATGGGTTGCACTGTCACTCTGACGGTGCTGCAATATGTGTGAAGTACCATGTTGCAGTGCATACCTCTTCAGCAACATGTACTCCAGTCTGCTACAGCTTGCTACTGGCCACTCCCCAGTCTATCATCAACTGCTGTGTTGCCCTGTATGTGCCTACTTGACCTGCCATGGTGAAAGACTGGGCCCCAGGCCAGCCTGGCTTGTGCACTACAGGTGCTCTGCACACTGCACTCCCCTCCACAACCACAGGCTCTCCTTGAAGCACGCCAGCCAGCTATCCTGCATTCACCCTCTGCAGCCAGCATATTTTGACCATTATATTTGCATGTTCCACATATGTGTCTGCACTATCCCACTGCTGCGGTGCCCACATGGCTGACCTGGGCAGCCATGCCACCATGTGCTGGACTCCATGCCTTGGTGGTCTGAGGCACACACTGTGCCTAGGCCAGTCTCATCCTGCCACAATGGCAATGCTACATTGTGGGCATAGGGGGGATTCAGTCAGTCTCAGCCATTCCTCCTGACCCCAATGCTCTGTGCTTTCCTTGGGTTCTGCCGTGCTCCTCCTTTTCCGCACACTGTGGCCATATACACAACAGACACAACTGCCAAGTCTACACCCTGTGCATGGCATTCTTGGCCTGTGGTCCGTCATTGCACCTGCCAGGCTGCCCCATGCCCCTGTGTGGTATTCCAGGGCATGTGTTGCAGCCGCCCATGTCTGGATGGCTGGGTGATATAGTGTGTCTGCAATTAACAGGGCGACTGTGCCACCTGTATCCCACATGTTCCATGCTGATGGCAGTTCTGTGTGGGGGGGGCGAAGGCTATGTGTTCTAGTAGAACTTACATGGTCCACAGTGTCTGTAAGTCTTACTTACAACATATTCTTTCTCCACCATAGGTGGCTGTTGGACTGTGGTGAAAACCTGTCACCCAGAGGCAAGAGAGGGATGGGACATCCTGCATTGCCGAGTAGTCTGCCAGCAGCAGGTTATGATGTGGCAGCTGGCAGCAGTCAACTGGATGGCTGGTGGAAACTATCCAGGAGGGGGCACAAAACATCCTGCCACCATCCCAAGTGCACCCTAGACTCCCCCCATTCCATGTTGCACCACCCCACAACCCCTTCCACTATTCCCCCACTGTTATTGCCCTGTCACTCACCTCTCCCTCTTTTCAGTAAATAGCTATTCTGTATGTAAAGGTTTTTGGTTTATGTTATTGTTTATACTATGCTATAGTAAATATATTTTATATCTCATGCTCCTGCATCTGTTGTTGTGCTGTGTTACCATTTTAAAGTGGATTGATTGGGTGCCCTCCCTGTGTACCTACAACCCCCCAATGAGGTATGTCCATCCCCATCCTCTTCAATGGAGTCTACCCTGGTGGTCCTGCAGATGTCTGTGAATGCTCTTCCACTTGTGCAGGGTTCCATTTCTGGCTGGCGCTCTGGCTTGTTGTCTGTCACCTTTCATCCCACAGGTGTCAAATTGCACTTCAATTGTTCTGGATGGCCTACATCCTTGTTGCTCATGTCCATTGCTGGCAGGACAGTACCTGTTGCTCAGGCTACTATCATCCTGTGTTGCTAGCCATGACTACCTCTGTATGGGACATATCTATTGCTGTATCTGCATGGGTATCACTGCCTTCTGTTTCCTGTGTCCCCACACAGTCTGACATGTAGTGTGCAGTCATATGCTCCATGTCAGGGTTCTCTGTGTCCTACCCTTGGCCGCTGGGCTGCTGTGGTGGTCTGCACTGCCAATTCACTATATTCAGTGCTGGCCAATCTTTGCACTGTGCTCTGGGCGGTGCTCTTGCACAGACACAAACTGCTGGGCAGCACAAACTTTGTGCATTGGTAATTTCTGAATATGTGGCCCCAAGTCTAGTGCTATTTGTTTTAAAATGTTCTCGTGTTTCACAGATGTTCTTTGCATCTTGTCTTTGCTTGGGTTGTGCTAGATACATGGTGTGGTGTAAAGCCTTTGGAAAGGTACAACAAACAAAACCTACTGACCTACCTACTTCAACCTCATTCAGAAAAGGAATTAGAGCACCTTCTGATGATGACGGTTTGATTCATAGAAGTTTTGCTTTCCCAAGTCAAAGCCCCCTTGAGATGCAGCATCTCATTTACCTTGGGGTCCCAACAAGAAACTGTTTTCATGACACGTAAAAAGGTGATTGTCTCTTTACAAGATACTAATAATAATGCATTTTATTTGATAGAGCGCCTTTCACACCTCAAGGCGCTGCACAATAAGGTAAAAACAACAATAAATAAATACAGATAAAATCAAAGCAATTCAGGGTATGCTTTCCCCCACATATAGGTCTTCAGTGCCCGCTTAAAGCATCCCACAGTCCTGCACTCTCATAGCAGATGAAGGGAAAAAGATATAAAGAACAGTAAGAAAGTCATAATAATGAACAAATATTTGAAAAAAGTGCATCTTTGTTTCTTTCAAAGGGTTTATGTGTATGGGGCAGTAGTATCTCCACACATAATTGCTGTTCATGCCAGCTTGGTACTTATGTTTTGATCTCATTCATAACCTTTGTAACCTCCAGGGTTGTGTCAGAAAATAGTCAATTCTTTGCCTAGTGGACTTACTTGGTAAGCAAAAACAATACAAAAACAAATGACAACATGTAAACAAACAATCTTTCCCTTTATTAAACTTTGAAGTAAACGGCATTCAGCAGGCACTGTAACTACTAGAACTGATTCTTCCTTTACCTGAGTCTAGCATAAGATTTAAATTATGTCTTTCAGGGGAAAGCACTGCATGAAGTTCACTGACTTTTAAAATGAATTACAATTAATGTTGCTCTGACCCCCCATCCCCTACTCTGTGTGTGTGTGTGTGTGTGTGTGTGTTTCTCTCTCTCTCTCTCTCTCTCTCTCCATGTATGATTCTTTGTTTATGTTTCCTTGCACATGCGCAAGAAACATTTTGCTTTGCTTCAGAGACCAGCATTTCAGAGGTGTGTCACGGACTAGCCCAATGCAGAACAATCTACATTGGGCTAGTCATTGACAGACCAATGACCACGCAAACAGAGTATGACGGTGGTCACAGTTTCACAGCTGGAAACTTTATGTACTTAAAAGAAATGAAGTGCTACAATGAGAGAGTGCTTCATCCTTTCATTTGCATAAAGCCGTCTTCATGGCGTTCAGTTGCTGACACTGCTAAACACTCCCTTTAACAAAAAAAAAATCTATCTGCAAGCACAAACTGGCTCTCCTGACAATCCAGACACATGTCTACAAATTGACAACAGTTTGTGCATGAAACAAATTTGAGACAGACAACCACAGTTGTGTTGCCCTACCCCTCCCCCACAATGTTACCTGCTGTCCTGCTGGGTGCAACTGTTAGCCAGTACGCTTCAGAATGCCAAACTCTGCACTCTGCTATGTCCTACCCATCCCATCCCATCCCAGCCCTCCACGTTGAGAGACAGAGGCAGCAAGAGAGAGTGACAGCAAAAGTAGAAAGCTATACCTGTTAAAGTGGAAGTGCAGCCCAGTGTCCTGCAGGCAGGCTATACCCCCAGATATCCACAGTTGTCTCTGGAGCTTGTCTCCCAACGATGTCAGCTGCTGTCTGGCACTGGTATCCTTTTGGAAATGTGTGATATAAGGAATGAAGAAATTTTGCAGGTGGCCCCAACATCAGGGTGTCCTGTGCATGAGACACACACAAGGGAAGATCACGAGCATGCTGTGCTGCACTCACCTGTGTAGCACTGTACAGTTCTGTGAGCACTGTGAAGGTGTCAGAGTGTGCTGACTGCCACCCGGGCACCTGCCCGCTTGGTCGCTCAGCAGCCGGACCAAGTGCTAGACATAGAGAATGCAGAACACTGCCTGTGGAACATGTACTTGAGTTTGCACTGTGTGTCAGTTACAGTACATGCAGCTTGCGATGGCAGGGACAGACAGACAGTAACATACCACACCATGTGGAGTAACAGAGACACAGAAAGGGGGCAAAGGGCAGAGCATGGCGGGTTGAGATAGAATGGGTATGTGTCTTGTAAGACAGACAATTAGAACGGGACACAGAATGCAGAATTGTTGAGCTCATGCCCCCGCCACAGAGAGCAGCATAGTGACAGTGAGAGGACAATCGGCACCTTGAAAGGCACATGCCGGTATGTGGCAGATTGATAGAGTATGTCAGACATGTAGTAGTAGTAAAAATGTTTATTTTTATATGGGATAGCAAACTTTAGGTCATAGATGTATTTTCAAAGTTGTCCTGTGTCAAGAACAAATTACATTCAATATAACATACAAAAATTCAGACTACATAAAACAACTAATAAATAATTATTGACATTATACAAGACAAAAATCTTCAATCAGACCAACAACTAACACATTTATCCACATTTTAAAAACAAGTACATTCATCATAAAATACAGTGCTCAATCCTAATTTAAACTGGGATAGTTTAGTTGCTTTACTTAATTCAGGGGGACTATTATTCCAAATATTTGCAGTCTGAGCCTCAAGTGTCATAGTACCATATCTTGTATTAGTTTTTGGAAAAGTGTAACCTCTATGCTTTACATCCCTTAAAACATATGGATAAAATTTACTAGCAGAAGGCATTTCCATGTTTCCATCAATCATATGGTAGTGAAACGTTTCATTCACTGTGATTGAGACTGCAGATTGCTTATGATGTGAGCCAGCAAAAGAGAGAGCAACTGACCAGGGCACGGGAGTCAGGGAGAGAGAGAGACAGACAGACAGAAGCACAGCTGGTGGGGTTGCGATAAACCTGTATGTGTTGCCTCTGGACAAAATTATATTGTCCTGTTGTCTCTGTGCCATGGCGGGTTGCACGAGTACCACAGACAGTTGTGCCAGTAGTAGAGAGAGCTGGTATTCAGCTGTGTCCTAAGCGAGCGACGGCTGCAAGTTCTGTAAGGTTGCCCGCGAGAGAGAGAGACAGCAACAGTGATAGCAAATGAGATAGGCAAAGTTGCAATCCCCAAGTCTTGCAGTGGCGTGTGTTTCTCGATCTCTCTGTCTGTGGCAGAGATGGGGGTTTTCCACCTGCTGTATCACACATGTTGCTGGTACAGGGAGTAACAGAGACAGGGAAAGATTGGCAAATGGACAGCAAGTGGGATGTCGGGAAACTGCAT
The DNA here is from genome assembly GCA_016271365.2 of Neoceratodus forsteri. Lineage (NCBI taxonomy): Eukaryota > Metazoa > Chordata > Ceratodontiformes > Ceratodontidae > Neoceratodus > Neoceratodus forsteri. The sequence goes on along the minus strand of CM028130.1, from coordinate 834,276,916 downwards.
GTGACAGTTACAAATGGGCTTTTTTTCATCAGCCTCAAGAGTCTGGGAGTATGCCTTTCTTAGTCGCAGCTATTAGTATGGTTAAAATGTGAAAAGTCACCTCGCGCCATGCCAGCGACCCGGGTTCGGGAACAAACGCAGGCCACTGGAGGTCAGCGGGGGGGAAGAGATTGAGCATCCGCAGGACTGCTTTCTCTTCCCAGGAAGGGTTGGGGTAAAGTGTTTGCTCCTGGAGTGACCTCTGGTGGGAGCCGGGGGGCGCTCAGGGTGGCAATGCAGCAGATGTGCTAAGGGGCAGAGTTTGTGGCTCTACGTTGCCTTGTGTGCCGCACTTCGAGGGAACAAGAAAATAGCTGGAAAATGAACCTCACACCTTTCACTGAGATGACAGTGGCCCAAGGGACTCTGCCCACATCCTAACAGCCGGCCCAACGCACCCAGCATCGTTCTCCACCCCTGACCCGACCACCGATCAGGTAGACACTTCACATTTAAGGAGTTACCATCACGGAGGACAGAATCAGCCCTGAAGATGGTACCGGGGGTCAAGCCTGCCTGGAGGTCATTCAGGGAAGGGGATCATGGGAGAGGCGAGGGTTCAGGCTGGGAGTAGGGCGGTTGTCGGGAGGGTTCTCCTGAAGGATGCCCGAAGAGTGTGTGAAGAAAGAAAGTTAAAAAAAAATGTGAAAAGTATCTGTAGAAGTGATAAAGGTATTGCACTTATATTCCAAAACATTTTAAAACTTGAACTGCCCAGCAACATTTCTGAATCAACACAAGGTGCCAGTCTCTAGTATGTCAGTCCCTTATCTTCACCCACACTAAATAGAAGTACCATGACAAATACAATAGTTGCAAGCAGTTGATTGTTATTTACTGAAATCTGTGAAGATTCCCAAAGAGATTTTATTGAGATTTTTGTTTTATGCAACAAAATAGATAAGAAAAATAAAACTTCTGAGACTTTCTTTTGTATAATATCACCCAAAAATCTCAGGAGGTAACCAGAGTGGTGGACCAAGGAGGTGCAGTTGACATCACCTACCTTGACTTCAGGAAAGCTTTCAGTACTGTTCCACATAGAAGATTGATTAATAAGCTGAGTAGGCTTGGGGTGGGCCAGAAGCTGGTCAACTGGGTGACAATCTGGTTGGCAGGCAGAAAACAGAGAGTGGTGGTAAAGGGTATGCAGTCAGAAGAGATGCAAGTCACAAGTGGGGTACCTCAGGGATCAGTTCTGGGGCCAGTCCTCTTCAATATATTCATCAGTGACATTGCAGATGGACTGGAGGGTAAGGTTTGCCTGTTTACAGATGACACCAAGATCTGCAACAGAGTAGATGATCCAGATGAGGTGGACAGAATGAGAAGAGATCAGGAAAAACTGGCAAAATGGTTGGAAAAGTGGCAGCTGGGGTTTAACACAAAGAAGTGCAAGATCATGTACATAGGGAAGAGAAACCCTTGGAGCTACCTATAGGTTGGGAGGGGAGTAGCTGGCAATCACAAGGGAAGAAAGAGACTTGGGCAACATCATCATCATAGATGACCTGAAATCATCCAAGCAGACCACTAAAGCAGTAGGCAAGGCTAGAGGTATGTTAGGGTGTATTAGTAGGGGTATCACAAGTCGTAAGAGGTAGGTAATAATCCCCTCTTTACAAGACACTGCTTAGGCCCCATCAGGAGCACTGCATGCAGTACTGGAGGCAGCACCTGCACAAAGACATTAACAAAATGGAGGCAGTCCAGAGAAGGGCAACCAAAATGGTGCAGGGACTGCATCAGAAAACATATGAGGACAGATTAACGGAGCTCAATATGTATACCCTAGAGCAAAGGAGGAAGAGAGGTGATATGATCGAAACATTCAAACATCTTCAGGGCATTAACAAGGTGAAAGAGTCTAACATGTTTCAATATAAGAAAAATAGCAGGACAAAAGGACACAGCATGAGATTAGAGGGAGGCCAATTAAGGGATAATGTGAGGAAGTTCTTTTTCACAGAAAGGGTGGTGGATGCATGAAACGGCCTACCTCAGGAAGTGGTGGATATGAATACAGTGCAGAGCTTCAAACAGACATGAGATAGGCATAAGGGAGCAATATAGATGAGTATGAATAAACAGGCCATTGACAAGTAAAGGCCTATGGCACATTCATATGTAACCCCGTACAAATGGGGGTTCCCAAAAAGTCTTCCTTGAGCTTGCCTAAATACTCACTGCTAGGCAGGTGTCCATCGTTTTAGCAGTTTAAATGTGATTACCAGAGCCTGTATAGCCTCTGTGTACTGTCTCTTTAAGAGCTGCCTGACTGCAACCTAAGTAATCTGAGAGGGAGTTCTGTTGAAAGATTTAACTAATTGTTGAAAATCATTTAGAGTGATAATGATAATGTAGTTTGTCTAAACTGCTTTCTTTGTAGCAAGGACTGTTTTGTTTGTCTCCACTATCTTGGTCCTGGACTGCAAATTGGACCACTCAGTTCTGGTGGGACCTAAAATGTAGCCAGACTACAGGAGCTGTTTGAAGTCAAAATCTGTAGGAATTGTAGTTATGAACTTTTTGTGCCTTTTTGTAACTGAAGGGGGAGCTCTTGCTTTGACAGCCAAATCAGCCAACCAAACCTTTTGGATATTGGGAAAATCCCACACTGCTTGCAGTTTTCAGTTAGTTCTGAGCTGGGAAGTGAAATGAGAGGAGCTGAAGTGATTTTGGGCAATAATTCTAAGTGGATTCGCATGGGAAAACTGAAAGGGCTGAGTTTTTGGCTTGCATGTCTGCCAGCTGCTCCTGAGAGGGAGAGAAGAGAATTATTTTGGACTAAATCCAAGTTTGGGTGACTAAAGTAAGCTACTGAAGTGGGCCAGGCTCAACCTGAGGAAGACCGAAGATTTTGCTGAATGGCGATTGGCCTGTCAGGAGTTCCAGCTGCCCCTAAGCTCCCGGTGTGTGCAGAGACTTTGTGATTGTGACCGGGGACCGCTTTGCCTGGTACAGTAGCATTCCCGTACATGTAAATGTGCTACGGGCTGCTAGTGTGTTGTGAGTTAGTTCCCCACTGTGTGAACTATGTTCTGCTTGCTGGAAGCTGTATCCAGCCCAAAATGGACTGCATCAGAGAATTTGTCTCCATGCGGTCTGGGCCTTGCCAGACTGGCCCAGCCAGACTACCCACTGCACAGAGAAGCCATCGATGAGAAACCTGCCTGGGGATCAGCCCCCCTGCTCCATGCTTGAACAGGAACGATGCCTCTGTGACTCATGTGGGCCCTTCTTCTCCTGGCATTCCAGATCAACCACCTGCAGTCTCGATTTTCATCCAGCTTGTGTCCAGTCTTGGGTATCGTGAGTAAATACCAGGGTAGCTCCCTGCAACAACAGCTTAATCTGAGTGTGTCATCTGATTGTCTTGTTGTTTCATTTCCTTTTCGAACTGAGTCCTCTGGCTCCAGATTACAAATACTGTGTACTGTGCATGTTGTGTTTTCCATCACAGGGCCCCAACCAGCTGCAATCCTGGGCAACAGTTCTGGCTAGCCCTTCTGTTCTCCACCTGGGTATCCAGAGGTGTGACTGTGTGGGGTTACTCAAAGTGCATGCATAACTGCTTGACTGTTGGAACCTTTAAGCTAATTAACCTGATTTTGCCCCTTTCTTGTTCAAGTCCCCTGAATAAATCAGATCTAACTTTTTCTGCATGTAATCTGACTGTGGTTCCAGTTTGTGCTCAAAGTACTGTACTGTTGCTATTTGCTGTGCTTAACCTCGTTTTACAGGGGGTCCCCAGGGTCGAGCCAGAGGAACCAGCCTTGGTGGTAAGTGTAAACAGTGTGGGTATTTGTGTGGTGTACCAGGGGTATTGTGAAAGTGATTATTGTACAGTGTTCAGGCCACTAGAGACGGAAAGAGGGGGGTTACAATGTCCCGGAGGGCTGTGCCCAGGTTAGCTTAACCACTACTACCTTGACCTCCAGGGTGGAGGCACCCATTTCAGAACTCAGGCCCCTTAACCTGCTACTAACCAAGCAGGCAGGGGTAGTAGCCCTTGGGATAGCACCACCTGGGGGTTACACATAAAGTAGAAAAAATGGTCAGACTGGATGGGCCTTGCAGTCCTTATCTGCCGTCAACTTTTATGTTTCTATGTAGTTAACTTGTTAAATCAACTGCTACTGCTGCATGCCACAGTATTATTTTTTTATCAATTTTCTTCTGAGAGGAAAAAAGAGCATTGAGTCAAAACACAGACTTTTCTATCTTCTGCAAAGTACAGCTCACTGAAATTCCTGCCCTTCCACTTTGAGGAGCATTGTGGATAACTAGGTGGGTGAGTGGGGTGGGTGTCAAAGACGAAGTGTATCACCCTCCAAGGAATAATTTTAATAAATCAGGAATTATTTTCCCATATAACAGTATTCAGGGAAGACAATAGGGGATGGTTACTGACATTTTGAGCCCAGCAGTGGCAGAGCAATTGGGATTATGCTCATTTTCCAATTTTTGGGGGTGAGGGGATACAACATCTGCACAAGGCTTTTACTTTCCCTGATCTGAGGATTCATAATACAGGAGTAGATGCATTCCTGAAAGAAAAGAATCTTGAGGGTTATGTAGCATTAGGGTTAACATTCCAGAAGTTAAGCTTAGATGTGTATCAGTACTCATATTTGGTATAGTCACTGCTGTGCAGCTAGAGGGACTGATGAGAAGGACTCTTGCAGCAGTGCAGGAGTCTGCTCTGGAGTACAATTTTCTCTCCAAAATTGTTTTGTTCGGGGATGGTGGCATGGGCAAAACTTGTGTTGTGCAGTGCTTGAAGGCAAGGATTTTCATGGAAAAGCAAAGCAACATGACTGGAGTCAGTTTTTACTATGAAATCCTCAAAGATTCAAGGCAAAGATGGGCAAGTAATCAACCATATGAATGAAATGTGTTCTGCGTCTTGTTTAAATCAGAAATATACTTTTATCATCTGCATGTGTGCATATATATATATCATAGTGGCACGGTAGTGCCACTATAGTTAGGGTTGAGGAGCCAAACATTTACATGTTAAACCCAAAATTTTGCACCTTAATAACTTTGCAACCATTTGATGGATTTGCCTGCAATTTGGCATGCACAATCAAGACCCATACACCTTGAGATCTGCCAAGTTTTGTACTGGTTGCTTATACAGCTGCGGAGTTATTAAGCATGATCTGCATGCATGTTTATGCTTTTCCGGAATTTTACTGTCGTCTCTACAGGTTGCACAGTTTGTGCGACTGGTCCGAAATCTTCAGCGAACATGCGCCCATGATCTCCGATGAGTCTTTTGAAGATTTCATGAAAAAATATTAAACGGTTCAAAAGTTATTCAAAAAACAAGTTCCCATTATAAGGCAATGGGAAAAGTTAACAAAAAGTTCGACAGTGTCGCAAATGCAGTTTTTACTTTCGCAAATGGCCCTTTTACTGTCACAAATCTGCCATTTTGTTTTCAGTTAGCGATCAGAAAAATGCTTGGCATTTAAAATTGGGACACTCTAGCAACCTAATTCTTTTTGTATTCACCTAGTCGGAACCTGAGGATGCTAGCCATGTCTTTATTTTGGGGTAAAACACCCCAGAAATATGTTTTCAAATTTCTGGAAAAGTACTTTCTCACAAAGTACTATGGCAATTCGAACACTGTAGAGATAATTTGTGAAAGCTTTATCAAACTTCGACAGTACTTTTCTAGGCTGTGGGAAAATGACAGCAATTTTTTGGCACCCTGCTGCAAAAGAACGGTTTGGTGTTTTGGCCTGACATTTGGAGGGAATGCAGCCAACATCTCACAGATGTTCCTTTCAGTCTTTCTTTGAAAAAATATTACATGGTGGCAAAGTTACAGCACTCCAAATCTGATGCTTTTTCCCCATAGGATAACATTACAGCGTCCGACGCATTACATAAATTCTTTGGTGCCCTGCTGCAAAATAACGGTTTGGTCTGTTGGGCTGAAATTTGGAAGGAACACAGCCAGCATCCCACAGATGTGCCTTTTTGTGGTTTGGTGAAAAAATATTACAGGGAACCAAAGTTATGGCACTCCGAACGTCTTGTTTTTTCCCATAGGATAACATTACGGTGTTTGCCGCGCCTTTCCGGGCCTGTATCTCAGAAACGGTGCGATATATGGACTTTTCATCAGAAAAATGCTTAGCTCCCTACTCAGGGCTAAGTACAAAACTAGCCAGGAAAGTCATAAATCATATGACTTTTATATTTTTTTCTACGTCGTACGGTTCCTGAGATATAAGCAATTTAGTATTCCAACTCTTCATTTTCTGCTCCGAGAACCATTATTATGCATACATTCTTTGTACTCACTGTCTTTCTTTATGCAGCTTTTGGGGAAAAACAGCCTGTGTGCGTACATTACTGTTACTGTTACCGTTTTTGCTTGCGGTTCCGTTCCTGTTTCGCTTACCGTTCACGTCTACACCACCATGTGCGTTACCCTTTGCGTTTTCATTTACGCTTGCTTTTCCATTGTTTTTAACATTTCTGTCTACACTACTGTTTCTCTTTCTGTTTTGCTTTGCGTCACCATGGGCATTACTATTTGCGTTTTCGGGCACAATGTTACTATGTGACAAGACATCATGTGGCGGGGCCTTGGGGCCGCTGCGCGCATACATTCACTATTTCTGGTATCATTCTCAAAAGAGGGAAATTAGGTGCAAAAACTCTGTTTAATGCATTAGTTAGGGTTGTTCCACATTGACAAAAGTAAGGAAATTTGGTGTTGGGTTTAAAGCCCCTGTTGGCCCCGCCCACACCACAACCGGCATCGGGGTGAGTATTAGTGTTGTCGTCCCAACTCTCACCCATTCTCCTACACCTCTGCTTCTTTACACATATGATGGGTGAGAGTTGTATGTCGACAACCGTGTCGCACCCAATGCCATTTGGGGGTGTGGGCAGGGGAGCAAGGGTGCTTTAAACCCTAACACTGAATTTCCTCACTTTTGTCGGTGTGGAACAACCCTAACTAATACATTAAACATAGTTTTTTGCCATATATATATATATATATATATATATATATATATATGAGACACAGTTTTCCTCAATTGCTCATCCTACTTGGGCGGTGTTATGCAATGCCAGATCAATCAAGAACAAGATTGCTTTAATGTGGATCTTGTTGGGTCATCAGAACTGGCTTGCATCACCGAGACCTGGCTGGATGAAAATGAGGGCCCTGTTTTAGCTTCAGCAGTTCCAGCCAGGTACTCGGTGACACACCGCCCAAGGATGGATCGGAGAGGTCGGGGTGTAGCCATTTGTTTTAGATTGGAACTGGGCCTTGTGGAGGTACTGGTAGGGACCACCAACTCCTTTGAGTGTATTGTGGGCGCGGTTGTAGGGTGCAGGATAGAAACATAGAAACATAGACTTTGACGGATGGCAGATAAGGATCGCTTGGCCCACCTAGTCTGCCCATTTCCCTACTTACAGGATAAGCCGCAGATCCAAGTTAACTAACAGCCTATTTCTTCCTACCCCCCACAAGAATTGCGTATGTCTGTCCCATGTATTCTTGAATTCTCCCACAGTTTTAGACCATACAACCTCCTCAGGAAGACTCTTCCATGCATCTACTACCCTCTCTGTGAAAAAATACTTCCTCACATTGCCCCTGAACCACCCCCTCATCTTTAAATTGTGTCCCCTTGTTTTTGCATGTCTCTTTTTCTGAAAGATGCTACCCTCTTGGACTTTGTTGATTCCACTGAGGTACTTAAACGTTTCTATCATGTCCCCCCCTCCCTCCTTTCCTCAAGGGTATACATATTAAGCTCTTTTAGTCTCTCTTCCTATGGCTTCTGTTGCAGACCCTGCACCATTCTAGTTGCCCTCCTCTGGGCTGCCTCTATCCTATGTCCTTGCGGAAATGGGGTCTCCAGAACTGGACTCAGTACTCCAGATGGGGTCTCACCAACTGTTTGTGCAGAGGGATAAAAACTTTCTGCTGTTTTGCTGGTGATGCCTCTCCCTATGCATCCCAGTATACCCCCGTCTCTCTCTACTGCCTTCTCACATTGCTTGCTAACCTTAAGGTCATCTGATATGATTACCCCCAGGTCCCTGTCCTATTTTGTCTTTGTTACTACCTCCCCCCCCATTGTGTAATCTTCCCCTGGGTTTTTGTTTCCCAGGTGCATTATTTTGCACTTCTTTGCATTGAATCCTAGCTGCCATACTTCCAACCATTCCTCCAACCTTGCCAAGTCCCTTCTCATCCTTTCCACACCTCCTTGTATATCAACCCTGTTGCAGATCTTTGTATCATCTGCAAAGAGGCATACTTTTCCTTCCAGTCCCTCTGCAATGTCACTTATACAGACATTAAAAAGGACTGGACCCAGTACTGAACCCTGTGGTACCCCACTAGTAACCCCTCTTTCTTCAGAGTGGACTCCATTTACAATTACCTTCTGTGTCCTGTTGTCCAGCCAATGTTTTACCCATGCAACCACCCTGGGACCCACTCCCAGGCTGGTTAATTTGACTATTAATCTTTTGTGAGGAACTGTGTCAAATGCCTTGCTGAAGTCTAGGTAGGCCATGTCCACAGCCCCTCCCTGGTCTACTACTTTGGTCACCCAGTCAAAGAAATCAATAAGATTCATCTGACAAGACCTTCCCACTGTGAACCCATGCTGCCTTGGATCCTGTGCCCCACTGGCCTCTAGGTACTCGACAATTCTTTCCTTCAGAAGTGATTCCATCACTTTCCCTACCACAGAGGTCAAACTGACAGGTCTGTAGTTTCCTGCCTCTGTCTTGGTCCCACTTTTGTGAAGGGGAATCACATCTGCCTTCCTCCATTCCTCAGGTACCACACCATCCTCCCATGATTTGTTAAAAAGGGTAGTCAGTGGTTTCACTAGTTCTCCCCTTAATTCTTTTAGAATTCTGGGGTGAATTCCATCAGGCCCCATTGCTTTGTCCACCTTCAGTTTTTGGAGTTCTTTCAGAACCCTTTCTTCTGTGAAAGGACTGGGATCGACCCCCCTATTCAGAGTACTTCTGTTAATTGGATTAGGCACCTCCCACTCCTCTTTTGTGAATACTTAGCAGAAATATTCTTTCAGTATTCCTGCTTTTTCACTATTCCCCTCGGCCCACCCACCATTCATTCTATTCAGCCTCACTATCCCTCCCTTTGTCTTTCTACACTCCCTGATGTACCTATAAAAGGTTTTATCCCCCTTCTTAACTGAGTTGGCTATCTTTTCCTCAGTTTGGGCCTTTGCTATTCTGACTTCCCTCCCTGCTTCCTTCTGCCTTAACTGGTACAGCTCTCTGTCCTGCTCCTTCTGTGTTTCCTTATACTTCCTGAATGCTATCTTTTTCTCCCTGACTTTCCCCACCACCTCTTTTGAGAACCATAGTGGCTTTTTGTTTCATTTTGATTTGTTTATTTGCTTCACAAGGCTTGTTGCCTCTGTGATGGCAGTTTTGATGATTCCCATTGTTGCTCCACCCCTCCTTCTAGCCTGTTTGCTAGTGCTTTTCTGAGGCACTCTCTCACCTTGCCAAAGTCAGCCCTCCTGAAATCCAGTACCCTCACTTTTGTATGGCTTGACTCTGTAGCTGAGTTTAACGTGAACCACACTATTTGATGGTCACTTGTTCCCAGATGGAAACCCACTTCTAGATCTGAGATCCTCTCACTGTCCCCATTTGAGAGTACGAGGTCTAAGATTGCTCCCTCATGAGTGGGTTCTGAAACTAGCTGTCTGAGGCCAGCCACCTGTAGGGCATCGAGAATGGCCCTGCTCTTGGATGTGGCTGCAGCAAGTGTGTTCCAGTTAACATCTGGCATATTAAAGTCTCCCATCAACAATATCTCCCCTTTCTCTGCCATTATAAGAATGCCTTCTATAATATCCTTGTCCATTCCTTCCCCTTGACCTGTGGGTCTGTATACAACCCCAGTGCGGATTGTAGTGCCACTTCTAGTCTCCAAGGTGACCCACAGTGCCTCCTCTCCTCCCTGTTTACTCTTTTGTTCAGTTGCTTTTATCCTTTCCTTTATATAGAGGGCTACTCCTCCCCCTCTTCTCACCTCCCTGTCTCTACTGTAGGTTACGTACCCTGATATGTTAACATCCCAGTCATGGTTCTCTGTGTACCATGTTTCTGTGACTGCTACGATATCCAGGCATCCCTCTTCTATCAAGGCCACCAGTTCAGGGAGCTTGTTGCCCAGGCTATGGGCATTGGTGCTCATTATCCTCCACCAGGGGATGGGAAAGTTTTCCTGCAGGAAGTCGTGGACTTCATCGATGATGAGGTTTTGGGATCACCCAGATGGTTAATTCTGGGGGATTTTAGTGCCTAGGTAGACGATGAACTCTCAGAATTTGGACAGGACTTCCTCCAACTAATGACTTTGTTGGGCTTCACACTGTGATCCACTACTGTGGACACTCTTTGGACTTGGTATTCCTCATGGGGATGGAGATCTCTGATGTGGTGGTGGAGCCAGTTGGTTGGTCTGACCATCATACCATCAGGTTCAGTTTCACAGCTCCGCCCAATGAGCCTGCCCCCATGGAGATGGTCCAGGACCACCCTTTGAGGGGAGTGACCCCAGATGGTCTAATGGTGGTGCTGGACCCATCGGGCATATCCAGTGAATGATGGATCCAGGGAATCTAGTACTAGCCTATAATAAGGTGGAGGTGGAGGTGGAGGCCTTGGATTCCATAGCTCCTGTTCATGTTCGCCACCTCACTCTTTACCCAAGGTCCCTATGGTTTGAAGGGACCTTGAAGGAGATGAGGAGAGTGGGTCGAAGGCTAGAGAGGTGCTGGCGGAAATCAGGCCTGGATGGTGACAGACTTAGGTTGATGGACCATTATGTTGCCTATCAACCGGCAATCACCTGTAAGAAGGCAGAGTTCCTGTCCAGGGAGACTGCTGCTGTGCAGAACTGACTAGCTCAACTCTTCCAGACTGTCGACAGATTGTGCAATCCAATCTGTCTTCAGTCTGGTGGAGCATTCTCACAAGAGAGATGGGATGAGTTTGCTCAATTCTTCACAGATAAGGCTGCCACAATCAGGTCCAGGATCTGTTCAGCCTCCTCTATTGTTTATAGCGGAGGTCGGCTAGGGGCTGTGGACACCCAGCTCGCTTGGTCTGACTTGAACCAGACAGAACTCATGGACATCGTTCAGATCATCCAGACTTTGTGGCCGACCTGCTGTAGTTTGAACCCCTGCCCAACTAACCTTTTTTGTAGGGTGCGTTGATGAGATCGGCCCTGTCCTAGCCGAGATAGTCTGGAGCTCACTGGAGAGGGGGTCTTTCCAGACCCCCTAAAGGAGGCAGTTGTATGACCACTCCTTAAGAAATCTCCCTTGACCTGGACTGTCTGGCTAACTACAGACCTGTCTCTAACCTGACCTTTTTGGGTAAGGTTATTGAGAAGGTGGTTACGCTGCAGCTGGATGATCATTTATCCATCCACAATGTCTATGATTCTCTCCAGCTGGGGTTTAGGAAGAGACATAGTACTGAGACGGCCCTTGTCCAGGTGCTAAATGATCTCCTGATAGTGACAGATCAGAGGACTCATTCCATCTTGGTCCTCCTTGACCTCTCTGCAGCATTTGACACTCTGGACCATGGTGTGCTATTGGAGCACCTGAAGTTCATCTGTGGACTGTCTGGTAAGGTCCTCAGATGTTTTTTGATCATTCTTTAAAGGTAGGATTCGAGATTGGTGTCTGGGATTTATCCCTCAGCCCCTCTCCCCCTATCCAGCGGGGTACCACAAGGCTCCATCTTGTCACCCATGTTGTTCGCAGTGTACACGCTGCCAATGGGAGACATTATTAGGCAGTACAGGTTGAGTTTTCACTGCTATGCAGCTGACACTCAGCTGTACATGTGCTTAGTGCTCAGGCAAGATGGCTTTCTCTCGGCTTTTAACAACTGTCTTTCCGAGATCCAGGACTGGATTACTGCCAGCTGGCTGCAGTTAAACCCATCTAAAACTGAGGTGTTGGTTGTGGACCCAGGTCATTGGGAGTTGGGTTTGTCAGCAGGGCAGTCTTCTGGGTTTTGGCTCAGGACCTGGACATTATTTCTGACAGTGGCCTGACTCTTAGATCTCAGGTGTCAGCCGTTGTTAAGACCTCATTTTTCCAGCTGAGGAATATCGCTCAGGTGAAGCATCTGGTTCCTCCCAATGATCTTCCAACATTGTTCCATGCCTTCTTGACCTCCTCCCTTGATTACTGCAATGCCCTTTACCTAGGGCTATGGGGGTTAATATCTGCCACTTGCAGCTGGTGCAGAATGCAGCAGCCAGGTTCTGGACTGGTACTTCCGGGACCAGTCATATTACACCTGTGCTGCATGGACTGCACTGACTGCCAGTACAGTGGTGGAATACCTTCAAGTTCAGGTTACTGACCTATATTGCCCTACATGAACAGGGACCCCGCTACCTGCAAGATCTCCTTTGTCCTTACTGCCCCCTCTGCCCACTCCTCTCCACTGATGAGGGATTGCTGGAGATTCCCAGGTTGCATTTAGAGACTTCGGGGACATGCTTTTGTAGCCCCTGTCCTGTGGAATTCTCTACCTCGTCGGGTTCAAGAGTGCCTGACCATCCAGAGTTTTAAAACAGCACTAAAGATTTATTTATTTAGCCAGGTGTTCCCAGATTCTGTTATATGATTTTATATTTTATTATATTCTTTTCTGTTCATGACTTATTTATATTTTAATTGGAAATTGTTTGTTCTAAAAAGTTCTATCTTTATGGTTTTATGTGCAAGCATTTTGGTTCAGAAAAGAGCTTTTTTATAAATAAAGAATGATTCAATGATTTGATTTGATATATTAGTGTATAATAAAAATTGGTGGTGTTTTTATCAGTGCCACAAACATGTAATATGAAGGTTTCCATGGGGTTCACATCATGTTAGTTCTCTTACTCAGTCCGACTTTGCAACTTAACTGTAACTGCTGTGTGTTAGTCAATAATCAGAGCAGGGGTGTGTGTGTTGTGTATGTGTGTGTGTAACCATAGAGCTTTTGGTGGTCTAGTGGCCCCCAGACCCCCAGCCTTTATATAAAAATATTTCATAGGACATTACAAAAAATGCTCATGGGATAGGTGGTTGGTTGATGGCATTGTTGGTCAGCCAGTCAACCCCCAGTTGCAGCTGCAGACTCTAAGGCCAGCAAGAGTCTCCCACACCTCTGACTCCAGGGGAAAAAATATTTGTTTCCCTGGCTCAGGGGGGTAGGAAAGACATAATAAAAGAGTGTTTTATCTTCAATAAAAGCCCCAAAACTCACCCCAGAGCATCTAAATCCCCAGACCCCTGGCCTTCATGCATCAGATGTCCAGGTTATGGCCTTACCACTTTCAAAATGCTTCCTATGGGCCTGTTCTGACAGCTAAGTTTTTAATTTTGCACATCCCTATTTATGCTTGCCTTGGGTAGCGCAAGCAGTCTGCTCTTATCCTTGCACATCCCTATTTTAGGTTTAGGTTGCTGAACCAGACAAGGTGATGGATAACTCAAACTACTGATATCAGCTTGCTTTCTGCCATTGTCTAAGAAAATGTTGAATATTCCTGTTCAGCACATTCCACCTTAAAAGGAAATCATCATGAAAAGACTAGACTGAATCCTATTAAAGAGTGATGCCACCTCCTACTTTATAAATTACACATTCTATAACTTTTGTTTTACACCACTGCCACATACAGCATGCAAGGAAACATTCAGCATTGACAAATGCTTGTTAATGCATGTTCCCATATATTTACAATGATCTTCTGAGGAGCACTGCTCTGTAGTGAAACAGTGAAGTACTGAATGACTGTATTTCCAACAAATGAACAGAGGAAAGCACAAAACATGCCTCTTTATTAGCCTTTCATAATTCAGTTATCAGACATTACGGACCCCATTCTGAATCACAAATAGTGGTGGTGGTGGGGTTATTCTGTTGCACCATCATCCATCTGTGCTCTACACAAATAATATCATTAGTTGAAAGGGGAGACATTCCCCCGGTGACTGAGTCATAATGTAAAATAGGTTGCCAGAAAAGTTAGAGGCAGCCGACAGGGTCTGAATCTGATGATGTACTGGTTAGTATCAGAGACAAAGCTGCAGCATGGCAGAGGGCCAGATATTGTGAATGGCCTTCACAATACTATCCCCGTTCCCTCTCAATACAGTACCTTTTTACCAGACTCTTCAAGAGGGCATGCCCGCTCCATCTCCTCTGTCTCCTCAGGGATCTGGGAGGGGTGCTAGTATAAGTCCTAGTCCTGGTCATGATGACTGTAAGGGAGCATGGAGCTGCCCTCCCTGCTTCTGCGGTCTATAAATGTGTGGGGGCTAGCAAGCAGGTCAGCTATTTCTCTTTTTACAGCAGGATGGCTATTTTAGTTATAATTATTATGTAAAATAAAGCCAACCAGTTCCACTTTATTTACGTACCTCAGATGTCAACAGTGCAGCCTATTTCTTATTATAGACAGTACCTAAATGGATAAAATTAGACATAGTCTGAGCAGCAAAATAGAGTATTATGAGGAAGCAGTGTGGACCATCTTTAATACAACAGGAACTTGGTATTATATAACACATTTCATACAGACTGTATCCCAAAATGCTTTACACTCCATAAGGAGTTGACAGTAGCCCTTAGACAAGGACAGGGAGGTTAAAGAAAGGCTGAGGGTTTAGGTACAGAGAAAGAGAGAGAGAGAGAGGGCATTAGAAACATAGAAACATAGACTTTGACGGCAGATAAGGACCGCTTGGCCCACCTAGTCTGCCCATTTCCCTACCTAGAGGATAAGCTGCAGATCCTATTTAACCAACAGCCTATTTTTTCCTACTCCCCACAAAAATTGCCTTATGTCTGTCCCATGCATTCTTGAACTCTCCCACAGTTTTAGACCCCACAACCTCCTCAGGAAGGCTGTTCCATGTGCCCACCACCCTCTCTGTGAAAAAATACTTCCTCACACTGCCCCTGAGCCGTCCCCCCTCTATCTTCAAATTGTGTCCCTTTGTTCTTGCACATCTCTTTTTCTGAAAGATGCTACCCACTTGGACTTTGTTGATTCCACTGAGGTACTTAAATGTTTCTATCATGTCCCCCCTCTCCCTCATTTCCTCAAGGGTATACATATTAAGCTCCTTTAGTCTCTCCTCGTATGGCTTCTCTTGCAGATCCTGCACCATTTTAGTTGCCCTCCTCTGAACTGCCTCCATTCTGTCTATGTCCTTGCGGAGATGGGGTCTCCAGAACTGGATGCAATACTCCAGATGGGGTATCACCAACTGTCTGTACAGGAGGATAACAACTTCCTGTTTTCTGCTGGTGATACCTCTCCCTATACATCCCAGTATCCCCCCAGCCCTCCCTACTGCCTTCTCGCATTGCTTGTCAAACTTAAGGTCATCTGATATGATTACCCCAGGTCTCTTTCCATTTTTGGAACACAGGGAGGTTAAGCAACTGACTGAGGAGTCCACAGTAAATTTGTGGCAGTTGTAGAATTCACACCTGGGTCTGTTAAATTTCTGGGTTTATAGGTCTGTGCTCTACTTGGCTGTATAGTCTCCAGTAATAGATAGCATGTGGTGGAGTCTTTGCTTTTCCTTTCTTGGGGCCCCCTTGGATTGCCTTCCCTTTTATTTATAACTTTTAGTGCGGTTTTACTTGGATCTTATCATCTTGAAGATTTGGGGCAAGATATTCAAATGTTTGCGGTGAGCACAAACTGATTGCTTCAAGATTGCACCATATTTGTGCCGCGGGACTGCCATATTTAAAAGGCCAAGGAGTGCTGGTGTAACATGATAGCACCGGTGCTAAAAGATAATGTATGTGCAGGACAAAGTGAGGGGCAGGGACATGAATATGGGCGCAATGGCATATTCAACGTCACAGCATCATGCAACGTGTGTTAGCCCAACATGTAACATGGCACAATTTACTGCCTATAAAAAAGATAGTCTTAACCCAGGGCAAATCAAGTAGGGAGGCATGGACACAGCAACAGGCAGCATGGCAGTTGCAAACAACACTGTGATGGGTACCTGATGGCAGCTGTCATTGAGGAGGAAGCGAGAAAAGAAGGCCACCCTGGGCCACTCCTTCAGGTCAAGGAGGAGATATGCTGCAAACAGAATGTACCAACCCTGAGTGTCCTTTGGGACACTTACAGATAACCACCTTGTGGGGAAAATACAGACTTAGTAGGGTCCTGCTGAGGCAGCTCTATGAGCTCCTGCATGAGCAGCTGCAGTCTACTACCCAGCACAGCCATGCCATGACAGTCGAGCAAATGATGACAGCTACAATATGTTTCTTATCCACCAGGTCCTTCCAGACACTGGTTGGGGATACCATCAGTGTGTCACAGTCTGCCACATCCACCTCCTGGCCCAGTTCCTAGATGCCCTGCTGCCACATTCTGGTGAATTGATTGTATTCCCCAGCACGGCAGCAGAGCACAGAGAAATAATGCAACAATTCTATCAGGTTGTGTACCTACCAGCAGTACTTGGCACCATTGACTGCACCTACGTTGCCATCTGGGCACCCCCTGGTGAACTGAGAGACACCTTCCACAACAGGAATGGGTATCACTCCATAAACTGCCAGGAAGTGTGTGATGCAACTGGGCTCATCATCAATGTCCTAGGACGGTACCCCAGCAGTGCCCATGATGCCTTCATCTGGCACCAGTCCCAGTTGTGCCAGGCATTTGAGGGCAGCCTTATACCCAGTGGACATATTGTTGGTGGGCACCTGCAGCAGGAACAACCACAATCCCCCCAATGGTGGGACAGTGCCACAATACAGCATACAAAAGAGGTAGAGAGGGGAGAGGGGGAGGGAAGGGTGTACAGGTAAACAGGATGACCAAAACAGCAGAAACTGCAAACTGGTCAGGGTGAGTGATGCAGTACACACGTACTAACATGTGTTATTGTTTCCACAGGGGACAGTGCCTATCCCTTTCAACCCTGGCTCCTAACCCCAGTCCTTCGACCAGCAAATGTGGCTGAGAAGAGATATAATGAGGCACACATTGCAACACAGAATATCATTGAGAATGTCTTCAGCATGCTCAAAATGAGATTCAGATGTCTAGACCCTTCTGGTGGTGCCCTACAATATACCTCTCAGAAGGTATGCCACATATTCTTAGCTTGTTGTCTGATGCACAACATGGTGCTCAACCATGGAATATGTCTGCCAGAATCTGTGGTACATGCAAACAGTGACATAGAGCCAGAGGGGATAGTGGAGTAGCTTGATAGGCATGACTCACATATGGCCAGGAGGGCCCAGGAACATAGGCAGAACATTATAGGAACCCTGACATGGATGGTCAGGTGAGAGAAAACAACATGGACAACAGACATGAGTTCAAAAGAGCATTTAGAGTATCTACAGTGTAGTGACAAGAACACAACGGTGATAGGATGCACAAAAAAACCCCATAAGGATGGCACACTGGTGATTCAGGGATTGTGGTGGGATGTGGTTATGTACAATAAGGAGCATGTGAAAGGGGCAGGTGGAGAAGGGTGCAATAAGGTGTGGCACAGACAGCATCAATACCATCTCCCACCACGGATCCTCACAGATGCTCTACCACAAGCATGCGTGGTTGGTGTATTGTGGACCAGGGAGCTGATAGGCAATGATTGCAGGGCCCGGACTGGGTATAGCTAAGGACTTGTGCCACCCAGTGGTCCATGGAGTGCCCATGGATGATAGCGTAGCAGCAGTGCTGGCTGACCCTGACCTGACACTCTGTGATAAGGATGCAAGCCGAGGGACACTACTGGCATGCTTACAGTGTGTGCTGGTGGTATGATGCTGCCTAGCCATCCTAACCTCTCTCACTGTAGCTGTGAGCTCCCTCACAGACCCAGTGAGGTCATCAAAGACCTGGTGGAGGGCACTCAGGAAATGTGCCTGACGCTCCTCCACACGCTGGTCAGCATGCGTGAGGTCTGCGTGCATTGCCTTCTGGAGGTGGGCAAGTTCCTGCCTTACCTCTCTTCAGCAGGGATACTTCTGATCGGCCAAAATGCATTGGCCCGACTGGCAATATCCCGAACCCAGGCATCCGAAACACGGATGCCCGACTTTCAAGTTCCGCCCCTTCCTCTGGGTGAGAATCCTTAAGTAGGTAGTGCTGGGGCAAAGCCCCCGAATCACTACCTGAGGCAAAATCCCAATGTCGGGCAACAGTCTTTTGGGTGCCCAGGGTTGGGATAATGACTGTCGGGCCGATGCATTTCAGCCGATCATAGTATATCCCTCTAGATTATTATAAGGCAGGGAAATGTAAACTAATCTGATTGGCTGAGATGGTTCTAACAGGGTTACATTAACCCATGTTAACCTACCTTCTCCAGCCTGATTACTAGTGCCCTTAGATTTTTAATGTGAAACAAACAAGTGCCAGCAAGTTTCCAGAGAGCTGCAATTCTAAACAAAATAAGAAACATGGCTGTCACCGTCTCCGGCACCGGAGGAGTCACCTCCCAATATCCTAATGCATAACTGTGCATCAGCTGAAATCACATACTTCAGAACAGCATCACAAAACAATAATACAATAAATGGGGGGGGGGGGAACAATTGGTAACACGGTGTGTATTTTGATCGTGGCACAGTGTATACCCACGAACTATTGACATCGGCCGTCAAAGACTGCAACCTTAGTAGTAACAAGTAAAACTCAAAGCAGTGTAAGATATAACAAACTGTCCGAGAAATGAAACTGCTTGGATAAATAAATCAAAGTGCCTCCACAGACTAGAATTCAACAGCAATTTTTGTTCTGTTACAGCAGTTTCCAACTCAGTAACAAAGTTCCCTGCACTGGTCCTGCCGCTGCCGACCGGGAGGGGCGGGGGGGGGATGACTATGAACTAAAGGCATTCATACTATCTTGCAAAGTGTAACTTTGGCACATTTCAGCACTGAGCTGCTAAACAAGAAATGTGATTACAGATAAAAAAGTAAAAGAAACACTCATTTACAAGTTAATTAGTCTAAGCAGAAGCTTACAGAGAAACTGGTTGCGCCAGTGGTGGCTTTTCACCGGCACTCTCTGCCACTGGAAATATGCACTGCCTAGAATAATTCACTTGTGTGTGTTTCTTTTACTCTTTTTAACTAAATAAAAGTGGAACTAGTATCTGTAGCCCTGTGTCAGTTCCTTCTATGTTCTGTGGCCATAAACTTTCTTTATTTAATTTTCTTAATTTAAAAAATGACAGTTTGTTTTCCTATTCCCTCAGTCAGACTGCACAGCATGAATAGTTACAACAGTCTGACAGCTTACACAAATTGTTAGGCAGAAACACTTTTAAAAAAAAAAAGCTATGCATTTCAAATGTGGTGTCTCCCACGCCAACTGATAGCCATAGGAACAAACACGTCCTCCTATCATGCCGTAACGTGTCTTTTTGTGTGAGGAAAGAGTGTGCGAGAGCGGTCTGTCAATGAAAATACGTTTGTTGGCTATTACATTAAACAGGCTCCATTTCGACAAGATGTATGTGAAAATCCATTCACTTTGTCACATTTAGAATAAAAGCAAATTGACAAAATACAGTGACTGGTTGGTATTATCTCACACTGAAAATGCACTGGCTTCTCAAGACGAGCCAGCTCAGTTAGGTTGCCATGGATATCAGCATTCCAAGAATAACTGAACACTTTAGCTGTCTTTTGACAAATGTGGAAGGACTATTTTCTTTTAAATTGAGGGTTTTCTGTTAATAAATCAAACATAGTTTAAAGTAAACATATTTGTATCGATTCCAAATTATAATAATAGCAATAATGTAGGACCAGGGGTTAGATTAACAGTCAGTTAATCACCCCCTTGTTGCAATATGGCACTCAGCTTGCTTTGTGCTATATTACACCTACAAAGGGTGATTAACAGACTTATAATCTAACCCCTGCAATTACTATTAACTAAACGCATGCAGCTCTCTCTGTGCAGTTGATTGTAAGTCCACAGCAGACCGGAGGAGCTGCTAGACCACAGAGCCATCCTGGTCCTACAATGCAGGTTCTCCTGGGACATTGGGTGTATGTGGTTGTTGGTGACCAGTGGGGTGTGAGTGGCCCATGCCCTGTGTGACTGTGTGCTGCACTGCCTCACTGGCTGCAGTACACCACATGTCATGGGGCAATCTGCTGGGGAAACAGAATGGCTGTCCACAGACACCTGTTATGTCGGTCAGGTGGTGTGGGAGCCTGTGTTTGTGGTGGTCACACCTGTGGCAGTGTTTGCGTGGGTGGTGATGGTGGTGGTGGCACTGGAGTACCAGAGGTCTGATGCTCAAGGGACCTGCCAGCAACAAAGGCATTGTGTGCCTGAAAGGAAACTATGTTGAGGCCATAATGTCCCCAGTGTTGTCAGCTCCCGTCTGGTCTGCTGTGCCCAGGAAAATTTCTGATGGGGAGAAAACCCCCAGAGCAAAAATGGTGGCAAGGTAGTCCTCTGGGGGAATGTATGTGTCCTCATCATTGTCGGACACATCTTCAAACGTGATGGCCATGGACACCCCCTGTTCTGCTTGTGCCGGCTGTCTCGGTACCCCGGATGTGAATGAGCCATTGTTCTCCTTCAACTGTTCCATGGCTGCGGTGTCAACACTCTGCACTGTGGACAGAGAAGAACACTGTAAGTGTGATGAACAGTAAACAGTGGTCCTGTACTAATGATGCCACATGCATATCACACCATTGATGTCAATGATGCCTAGTGCAGGCACAAAACAGGTGACCACAGTCTAACTACCCACACATCCAGGGTGCACACACATCTACAGTCGGAATGAGGATCCTACAGGCATTCACATGACTAACATCAAATGTAATCAACACACCCCACACAAGTGAAAACTGCCACCTAAAGGGAAATAATAGATAAAGCACCCAGTGACATGCAGCAGCATGCAATACTGCATGCCAAAGGCACACCTGATGCCAAGATAATCACTGTGCAGAGGCACAGTGACTCTGTCTGAAGAGTACAACATGACTGAGTTCAGGCCCAGTGCAGGGTGAGTTTTTTTGTGCTGGCAGGTGGCTTGCCTTTTTTTTTAAGAATTTCACCCCCCTGAAATGCACCCCCCGAAGTTGAGAATCCTCAAGTAGGGGAGTGTGGGGTAGATTCCATCGCTGCTTTGCAGTTCACCTTGAGTGTACATCGCTGTAATTCATTTTTGGCAATGTACACTTGCCCAAACGGCAATCGCTATTCCGCGATTGCCGTTATCTCATAGAACCTCTGTATTGGTAAGCCTCTGATTTAGGGTGAATGCTTATTTTCTGTAATAAACAAGTTTATTACTGCACTTGCCACTTCTCTATGTTTCTTCTGCTAGTTTACTACCAACAAGTACCTGCTAAGTGTGGATGTATTTTGCCCACACCTTACATTTTGGTGACCTTGTGCAGGTGGTGTAAACTAGCAGAGATCTACTATTTGTTGGCACTTTCCTTTGTGACTAGTAAGTAGGTGTACAAACCTTACCACCTCGCCCATGTTTTTCACTCTGTAGCACCTTGTTCAGTCTGGCTGCTCACTGAGCACGGTTGATGCCGTCTTACTCTGTTCAATGGCAGTTTTGACTTGCAGGATTGCAAGAGTTCAGATGCCCAACTGTCTGATGGTTCAACCACTGCAGATTGATACACAGCAGGGTAACCACTAATGGGTCCATTTGGGATTCCCAAATCGTTTTTCTATCATGTCTAATATCTGTGCAGACCTGAGACTTGACATCTTTAACTCTCTTGCTTCCCATGGAGGCTGGAGTGACTTTGTGCTGAATGCAAGCCATTCAGATCACCTCATACTGGGGATCTCAACCCAGTACTCCTAAGTGAGACAAACAGCCAAAAATCATGATGGTAAAGTGCTGTTAGTCGTGACTCTTTATGCTAATCTGGAAGCCTCTGAGGCGAGGTTTCATTTCCTCAAACTGCAAATCTCAGCTCTTAAGAAAGAGATGGGCTTGCGGGCGAGTCTTTGTGATAACAGTGATTGCAGAATAGCGATCGCCGTTATGTTGAGTGTACATCGCCAAAAATAAATTTTGGCAATGCACACTCGCGGCGAACAGGAAGAGGGTGCCCAAGATCCGTGGCAGTTTTTTTAATCCGGGGACTGCTCTTCTACCCACACCCCCCCTACTAAAAGATTCTCAACTCCAGGGGGGATGCATTTCAAGGAGGGGGTGAAATACTTAAATATTAAAAAGCCACCTGCCAGCAGAAAATGTACCACACCACACCGGACCTGAACCCTGTACCCTGCACCTCCCAACTGACCACCCTCCCCACTAAGATAGCAGACCAGCTCAGCAGCTGTCTGCCACACCCCCTCCCACATACCTTTCCCCTTCCTCTCCACCCCGCACACATATATGTGTGTACATCCCGTCACCCTACCTCTCCCACCCAGTTATCCAGTTGCTACCCTGCCAGGTAGCCCTGAACACAATCACCGTGACTGAGTTGCCCTTTTTGAAAGCACTCAATTGCAGTCACTATGTTCACTGAATACCCTTGCAGGCATCTGAATGTGTTAGGAAAGAGCAGAGACTGGAGGAGGTACTTCAGTTGCTGCATAGTAAGAATGAGACTCGTTTGCACTGTTCTGTACAGAGTAATGATCGAGAGTTATGCATGTTGAGAAAGGAATGCGATAGGTTGAAGCAAAACAAGAAGTAGGTGTTGCAGATGAATGTTTTGTTGAGTGATATGAATGAATCTTTGTGAAATGAGAATGAGGAGTTGCAGGAGGATATGAAACGGGTAAGTCTAGAGTTGGATAGGGAACTTAGGGACAACTGCGAATTGAGCGCCATGTATAGAGTGTTACAGAAAGAGGTTGTGAAAGGTGTTGGTCAGAACAATGCAAAAGTTAGTCACGTCCATTGTAGAGCTAAGATGGTGAAGCTGCATCATCAGTGAGAGGTACTGGCTGGTCACATCAAAACAATGAGTGGTTTCCATTACATGTCCATCAATCTTGTGTCATCCGGCGATGACGATTCTGGCGATGACAGCAGCCAAGATGGCACCCAGTCATGCCTCCACTGTGAAATTTCCAACCCCGCCATTCCCAAGATGGCACTTCCCTATGCTTTTCCAGTGTAACCCTATATCATCAGTGCAATGATGATGATTATCATGTGCGATGCCAAGATGGCGACCCCCATGATGGGGGGGTCAAGGCTAAGGATCCCCTCTGGTTGCCACCCTGAATAAAGGTGACAAGCAGGAGATGGATCAAATGATTGAGGATGCCCTCGCTTGGAACGGAGATGACTGAAGAATAAAAGCAGGTCTTCAAGCAGCACTTAGACGCCATGCTAAAGGAAGCTGCTACTCAGCAATCACTCATCCGTTCTGTGGCCGATACCACAGAAGAGGCACCCTTTGCAGCACACACAACCAACACTCATCCCTGATGTGCGTCCCATGATTCAGAATAATCCCCTTCAGCTGGCCCACTCTGTACAGCAGATCGCTGACAGCATAGGCCACATGAATTGCAATGACAATCTCAGTTGCCATTTGGAAAAGGTTTGTTCCAAATGTGAGATGCTCAGTCTGCTGACAGACTACAAGGTATAGATCATTTGGCAGTCTGTTGACCCTAGCCTCTGGATGAAACTCTCAGAGGAAGTCTGCCAAGCCACAAATGAATTCTTCAACCCTGTCAGAGTGGAACTCATCACCGTGCACACCCCAAGCATGGTTGGCGTTATGTTGGCCTACCCTGTAAAACAAACTGCCAAGGAGAGTCCAGCGTTACACCACCAAAGGTTATGGCTGGCCTACCGTACTGGCAAAGTACTTTTGCAGGAGGAAGCAGACACTGACCAAACTGAGTACAAGATGTTGTTCATTCGGAACATGATTCTGGATGTCTGTGACAAGGTCAAGCCCGCGGTTTTCCCCAGAACGGACAAATTTGCAGATATTCTCAAGAAGAAAGAAGCGTGTCTATCAGCTGTACCTCCAAGATCTGAATTCTTGCTTAAAAGCCGAGGTGGCCATGATACAATCTACCAGCGAGCCCACAACCCACTATACAGTTGAGGGCAAGGCCCAGGATACTAAGAGTGTGCCCTCCGACGAGAAGCAGAACTACAAGACAGGGAACCACAACAGAAATAGGAATAGACAGAGAAATTGGAATAACCCTAATTCTAATCAGAAAGACAATTGGGGCATTCAAAATGATCAACAAGGCCCCTCCTACTGAGATATAGTAGTGGAGAACAACAAATGAAAATTACGTACCTACCATAATTATTGATCTTTCTGTGTATCTTCACTATTCATTACTACTGGGTACTGCGCCGGAGCTAGGACCTTTATTTTTTCTTTCTATGGGCAGAGTTGATGCAGGGCTGGCACCACCCTTGAGGCCGATGTTCTACATGGCGCTCATGGGTTGGCCGCAATCTTTTGTCGACTGTGCCCTAGCCTAAGTTCTGAGACACCAGAGAGTGTAAGAAAAAGGAAGAGGGGCAGGGCAAGGGAGCCCAAGGGATAGATAAAAGGAAAGAATATCAAAACCAAATGGAGAAATAAATAACAGAGGAGACAGGAAGGAGAAGCTAGGTTCGGGAAATTGGAGAAAAGGGGAAGGGGACCCAATCTCTGGAAAGGAAGAGAAAAGAGGAGGAAAGATAGAGGGATAAGGGAGAAGAGGGTAAGAAGAGAGGACTGCACCCCTAGATATGGTCCTAGATCCCAGGGCTTTAACAATTGATAGCAGACCAGAACATCTGGACTATCTAGTTAGGTTAAGAGCTGCCAGGAGGAAAAGCCTGGGTCTGAATGAGCAGCACTAGCCGGAGAAGGGACAAACCTGATGAGGGGGATCAGGAATAGGGATGTCTGTCTCTGCTTCCCCCCCCCCAAAATGAAGAGAAAACCTAAAAATGTTAGGAAGGATAGCCCAGGGATATCCAAACTAGGGCAAGTAAAACAAAAGGTTTTCAGGTCAAGGGAAAAAGAGGGGTTCCCCCCTGATCCCTCACCTCACTCCAGAATGGAAGTGAGGAGAAGATAAGGCTAATGAAGGGGGAGAGGACCCCACCAGCCAAAATAATAACCCCTTACAGGAAAAAAACTCTTCCCTGTGTGTCTCCAGGATCCCCTTCCTCCTAACCAAAAGGGAGAGGACAGCGAGGAGAAGAACAACATGAAGACACACAGGAGGGAGGAGGGAGCCAGAGACTGAGGCCCCAGTGGAAAGATGGGTGGGATTTAGTGATGAATGGTGAATATTCACAGAAAGATCAATAACTATGGTAGGTACATAATTTTCATATCTTATCTGTGTTAATCTTTGCCATTCATCACTACTGGGTGAGTACCGAGCCCCCCGAAGGGGGCCCTAAACTTTCCTAAGGGACTAGGACTCTTGGCCTCCAGTGGGTGAGATACTAGAGAAGAGAACCCTCACAGATCAGGGGAGGCCTGAGAATGGGCCAGGTGAAACAGGGAGCCCCCAGTGGGGAGGAAAAGTGCCCTAAAAGCCACCGCCTTACCCTGTGGGAGCAGAGGTGGGTTCTCTGGTAGGCAGAGGAAATCACCCTACACCGGGCCTGGGGTTAAAACTGGGATAAGTGAAGCCATGCCGTCTACCTAATGCAGATCACTGTCCCTATAACTCTGGAGGCTACCTCATTGGCATCATAAGATGCCCTTTCTTGGCGCCTTGCTAGCTCCAGGCCCTGAGCAGAGAGGGCAATGGCTTGCCTGGTTTCCTCCTGTCAGGCATTGAGGCTAGGAGTTGTTCTAACCTGGACCACAAGAACCTAGTGTATGAAGCAAAGTGGGCCTGATGAGAAGCAATGGAAAGAAGGATCCATGCCGACTAGAAAATCCTTCTCCCCGAAAAATCTAAGTCCGTAGAGTCCAAGTCTGGGGGTCGGTCATGGTGGGGAGCGCGAGGCCCAGAGGGGTAATCCAGGCAAGTCAAACCCGAAGAGTGATGAGGAAAGGTACCTGGAGACCTGGGGGGTGCAATACTATTGGCACAGGTCCCTCAGGGCTGGAACAGTGGAGAAGGGACGTAGCCAAAGCTGATGTGATGCTTCCTGGAAGGGAACAGGCCAGACGGGAACCACCAGATTGACTGCACTGTATTCGCCTTAGAAGGCATGCGTCACATGCTTGAGATTGCTGACAGGTGACCGGGGTAAGATGGAGCTCATCCAGTATCCTCGTGAGGAATTGCTGATATAAAGAAAAATCAGACACTGAGGAAATGTGGACAGACAATTCCTCTCCCTCCGAGGAGGAGGAAGAAGATGCAGGTGAGCTTCAAGATTCAGGGTCCAGCTGCACAGGAGCATGGTGGAACACCTGCTGGTCCAGGGCAAAGAGGTAGGTAGGGAATTGGGCCGCTGAACCTCTGAATTGTTTCCAGGTGAGAGGTCCCTGAGGACTGGGAATGCCTGGGATAGCCAGCAATGGATGCAGAGGCATAGGGGACAAGCCTCTAACAGCAGGAGAATGGCCTCTGTCAGGGCACGGGGCCTAGAGGAAACTCCCCACAAAGAGAGAGACCCCGAAGGTCCCAGCAGCTAACAGCCATTGAACTGGATCAGAATAGTCAGAGCTGTGCCCATGGGAAGAAATCCCCCCATGAGGTGACCGGGACCATGTGAGTCCAGACGGATGGCCCCTGACCTCTGAAGTTGAAGTCCTTCTTGAAGACAGTTCCAGGAAAGAGCGAGGGTCCACACTGTGGCTCCTCCCAGAACCTGGCCGGACTCTGGTGAGGGTGTGCTGCATCACACCCCGACTCCTCAACCTTTCAGAGTCCAAGAGGGACCTCATCCTCGTAGCCATAAGCCTAGGCAACTGACAACTCTGGGTAGACTCTGAAGAATCCACCCAGAGAACAGTACCCTTCCCTTCCTGGGGTGCCTTGGGTTGCCCCAAACTTGGACTATCCAAACACACCAGAGAAGGGGGTGCCCCAGCTGGAAGAGCAGACATGCCAGTGGCCCCAAGTTGCATGGCAGTGGCCACTAGGACCACTGCTGGCTGGTCAGTAACACTGACCCCAGAATCTACCAGAAATGACTGACCCCCAGAGGGAGGCCAAGTGGGGGCCAAGGTGAAGGACACAGAGGGATTGGAGGATTCCAAAGAATCCAGGACCCAATCTGGATCAGACCCAGATTTCCCCTCTGAGGAGATAGACCCTGAAACCTGATGCCAGATCACCCCTCGATCCCTACCAGTTCCCGGACCATGAGCCAGACCACCTTCATCCCCGTCACTGCAGGCAGCACTGGAGCCAAGCACAGCCCCACCCCTGATGCTGCGACCTTCCTCAGCACCACTAACAGCATCTGAATCGGGCGCAACACCGAGCATAGCACCGTGCTCCACCCTGGTGCTGTGAATGGCCCCAGAGCCAAGGTCAGTGCCAACCATGGTTCTGCCCCATCCCTGGTGCCATGTACGGCACCTGAGCCAGAAGCGGCACCAATTCCAGTCCCGGCACCGAGCACTGCACCAGAACCAGAAACAGATCCAGAAACCGAAGCAGCACTTCCCCTGACATTGTTGACATCCCCGGCACTGCAAATGATGCCAAGAGTGACAGCAACACTGAGGGATGACCCAGTGCCAACCGCAATGCTGATCTCCAGGCCTCCAACACCGTGAATGGCACTGGAACCAAGGGCAGCAGCACCAGTCAACACCAAGGACGGTGCTGACTCAGGCCCAGAGGGCCCAGAACATAACATTGAGGGAGTCTTCACCACCGAAGAGGCAACTGCCATAGTGGTGCCTCCTGCATGCCCCCCCCAGAAGGGGCAGACTGGACCTTCTGCACTGTGGAAGGAGCCCCTGCTATGGTAAGGCTGAGAGGTGGAGGCACCCTCCTCCAGGGGCCATATAGGACCAGGAGGGGACCCAAAGGAAGGGTCAAGAATACTGGTCTTGGCCCACTGACTGCGAACCCACCTCCAAAAAGTTGGTGGTGCACGTCTGACTTTAAAAGCGCAGATCTCAAGAACTCGACGGTCCATAGAGGAGCAGGCATTGTAGTTGTCCATGTCATGGGAAGGACCAAGGCAGGAGAGACAATGGTCATGCTGGTCTATCATGGAATAAAGGCAGCCACAGGGTCACTGATACATTGGTGGCCACCCTGCCTTCGATGACTTTTTGCCCCCGGGACGAGATATGACCACATGGGAAACAATAAACAAAAACAGTACTCGACATCACTATAAATAATGAAATGGTCTTACTGGCCAAAAGTGACATTGAGCAGGGTGAAACAGAACTGAGAACCTTCGTACACTAGGCTGCGAATGATAACTAGGCCACATCACGCACTTGCTTGCTGGAGTCTCCTCATGAGGTCTGCAGTTGATGGTGGGTGAAGAAGAACTGAGGCTAGGGTGGAGTCAATGACAGATAACGGCCAACCGGTGAGTGCCACGTAGAACTTCAGCCTCGAGGGCGGTGCCAGCCCTGTGTCGACTCCACCCATAGAAAAAAAAAGTCTTCATCAGGATCGTAGCTCCAGCACAGTACCCAGTAGTGATGAATGGTGAAGACTGACACAGATAAGATCTTCTGTACTCTCCTGGGCAAGGTCACATCAATGGCTGACTCCATCCCAAAGCAGACCACTGTAGCTTTAGCTTTGGTAACCCAGTACCTGCTAGGCCAAGGAGATCCTGGAACCCCCTTGGACCAGGCCGCACCAGGCCTAAATCCTGAGGCCTTGTCCATTGCA
Source organism: Neoceratodus forsteri (assembly GCA_016271365.2). Taxonomy (NCBI): domain Eukaryota; kingdom Metazoa; phylum Chordata; order Ceratodontiformes; family Ceratodontidae; genus Neoceratodus; species Neoceratodus forsteri. The sequence continues at coordinate 834,248,022 of CM028130.1, read as the reverse complement.
GCAACTACCACTACCTAGACCTCCTGGTATCCTATGCAGGATCTGTTAGAGGCAAGATGAGACCCTGTTGGCCTGTATTTCCAGGAACCATCTGAAGAAGACAGTAGCAGTTCAGACTGACAATTACAGGCCCCAGTCTGTATTATGAACAATATTTTTATTGACACAAACGGAAGGCCTTGTACTAAGGCCATGGTTGAGGGCCACCAAATTGTTATATTGCCTGATACCGGTGCAGCTATATTTGTATTACTTGATGAGGATCCAGTGAATTACTCTTTGTCCACTGCCTGGCAGACCAATGCACAGGGTGTGGATGGTGCAAGATTGCCTACCTACCATTCTATTGTACTGTCTTTGTTGTTGGGCACCCTTGACATGAATCATACTTTTGACCTCATTATATTGCATCACCATCCCAGTATCCTGGGAACTGACTTCCTACAGCTATGTGGTAGACTTAGCTAATTGACTCTTGATTCAAATCAGAGGGCAATACCATATGGTAATGACTCCTAATTCTCATGTGGTTGCTGCCATTGCTGTCAATGACAAGGAATATGACGTCATAGCTCTATTCCAAACACATGGGTTTTTCAAAGAACTGTTGCCCAGCCTGCAGAAGCATCTTAATATCTTTGCAACAAATAAACTTGACTGGAAGAATGCACACTGCCATTGAAATACCTGGCCGTGACCATGACAGACAAAGGCAATACCCTTTTCCTGCTGAGGCCATGCCTTGTGTCTCAACCACCAACTCCCCTATTTGGCCTGTGAAAAAGCCCAATAATTCTTGAAGACTCACTATTGACTACAGGAGACTTAATCAAGTCACTCCTAGCTGCTCACCTAAAGTAGCCTCAGCACCAGTTGTGCTCAAATTACTAACCCCAGGCCAAAATTAGTTTAGCGCCCTTGATTTCTCCAGTGGGTTTTGATTTTTGCCTCTAGCCCAGGAAAACCAATACAAGTTTGCTTTTACCTTTGAGGGTCGTCAGTACACATGGAACTTCTCCCACAGGGCTTTCATAACAGCCCTTCTCTCTTCCATCTGCACATGATGGACACCTTACAGGGTTTTTCTGCTCCACAATCCGTTCTGCAGTATGTGGATGACTTACTCCTGGCAATCACTTGACCTCCTTGACGAACTACTGACCCTCTTACAAAGGGCAGATCTCAAATGCAACCCCACAAAAGCACAAATGTGCCAGAAAAAGGTTATTTTCCTTGGTCTGTGAATCACAGAACAATGCAGGAGCCTGGCCTGGAAGAAGATCTAGGACCTACAAGATTTGTCACTTCCTACCAGTGTGGCAACACTCAGAAGTTTCCTGGGAATGGTCAACTACTCCAGGGATTTTATTTGTGACTTTGCATAGAAGGTCACCTCTCTGTATGAGCTCCTGAAAAAAGGATGTTTCCTGGACTTGGGGTCCCTAGCACACTAATGATTTGACCCTGCTGAAACAGACCATTGCCTCTGCTCCAGCACTGGTTAACCCCAATGCAGCCTTACCCTTCCATCTGGAAACAGCCACTTCAGACATAGCCATGTCTGCAATGCTTGCTCAGAAAGTCAATGGCATTCTATGACCTATTGCCTACACTTCCCAGATGTTGTCCCCAGTGAAACAGACAGATGACCTTTGTGAAAGGCACCTTTTGGCTACCTACTGGGCTGTGAAGCATATTCTGTACATTATTGGGTATTCACCCATCATTCTGCACACCAACCACACCCCTACAAATTTTCTGTTGTCACAGTGCCGGATATCTCAGTGTCTGATATTAGTCTGACTCACTGGTCTCTTCTCCTCCATGACTGTGATATACAGGTCCATACTTCCAAGATACCCTCAATTCTAGCCTATGGTCACTGGCTTGATGGTATTGAGGGCTAAGGCATCCACCTTACCTTGTGCCACGCCAATGACCAGGGTTCAGGAACAAGCCCAGGAAGCCAGAAGTTGGGCAGGGAGGAGAGGATTGATTATACGATTGACTGCTCTCATCTCCTGGGAGGGAGGGGGTTCCTTGTCCCATAATGCTAGTGTCACTCAGTGGAGACTGGGGGCACAGCAGTTGGGAACCATGCAAGAGGAGCAACATCAGGCGACCGACCTGTGATGTGGGTGGGAACGTGCACGTCTTGCACTGAACAGCATTGCATGTCCTGCATTGGGGAGGGGATGAACAAAGAAAATTTCTGGAACCAGAGAGGTGAAGGTGGATGCCCAGTGGCCTTGCCCACATGCCCAGTGCCAGCCCAAACCCTGATTTGACTCTCTGTGGCTCTCTGCCTCCTCTCATAAAGGCTGAGAGGGGGGCCCAGCATACCCAATTTCTCAGTCGGGATAAAGGTTCAGGTGGGCAGAGGAGTCAAGGACCAAGTGGGTCCACTGGAGAGATGCCCCAGTGTTGGCATTAAAGGAGAGAGAGAGAGAGAGAGATAAACAGAGTCAACAAAAAAAAAAATTCTGGCCCATGGCCTCCTGTACCAATGAGATCCCCATGACTGTTTACTATAACCTCCTGAGTTGCCTGATCCAGGACCCTTCCTTCCTGCTACCCCAAAGCTCCTTTACTAATGGCTCTACCTCGTATCACCAGGGAGAACAGGTAGCTTGATTTGGAGTGCTCATTCTCTATCCTAATGGTAACACTGTCCATGCCTCCAAGTGCTGCAGTGTTACATCTTCTCAGTATGCAGAACTGGCTGCTGTGGCCTGTACTCTTGATTTAATACACCATGGTAACACAGATACCATCATCTTCACAGACTCAGATTGGGTCTATTGTTCATTAATAGAATTCCTACCGTTCTGGGAGAAGAACTCCTTCACATCTTCTAATGGCACACCTGTCAAATACAGTTCACTCTTTGTGTACATCCACACTCTGACCCGACAGTTTAAACGCAAGCCGTCCATACACAAAGTGAAGGCCCATTCCAAGTTTGATCCATACCACAGTTTCAATGATTGAGCAGACACTCTTGCCAAAGAGGGTGCTCGGGGGGGGGGACATGTGGGATATGGCTCATCCTGTAGCTTTAGCAGCTGCGTTAATAGCTGCTGTGAAGAAGAAACTTGAACCTTTTGTGCCCTTGGACCTGTCTACAGCAGAAAAATCTGACCCTCAGCTGAAAGAAGTCTTCAGATTCCTGGATAAGGGAACAGAACAAGAACTGCCAACCAACAGCCCCTAGGAGAAACATGTTAACACATTTCATCTATCAAGTGACAAGTTGATATGGTATCAACCTGATGACCTGAACTACCAATTATGGGTTTTCCAGAGTCATTGTGATCAGAGTTCATCCATCAGGTCCATGACACCCCAACTGGTGGACACCAGGGGGTAGAAAAGACAGTTCAGAGACTGAAATCAGGGGGCTGGTTAACTGGTATTACCAAAAATGTAAGATGTTACATCAACAACTGCCTGATTTGTGCACAAAACAATCTGGCCCCAGCTAAAAGAAATGCAAAATTACTTCTGAAGAGACAATCAGGGCCCTGGCATGCCATCCAAATTGATTTTATTGGCCCTCTGACCACAACTAGCAGGAACAACAAGTATGCCCTTGTGATCACTGACCTATTCTCCAAGTGGGTTGAGGCCTTCCCCACTCAAAACTGCAGAGTTAAGGCAACTGCAAAAGTCCTGGTGGAACAATTGTTCTCCAGGTGGGGTCTACCTCTCAAGGTAGACTCTGTTCAAGAAATCAGTTTTACAGGTGAGTTGATGTGAGAAACACTCGAGCTTCTTGGTGTACACCAGAAGTTCCACATTTCTTACCATCCTCAATCCTCAGGTCAGGTAAAAAAGAGCCAACAGATGGATAAAGCAAATGCTATCCAAATTTATTGAGTAAAATCCCAAGGGTTGGGATTCCCTTTTGCCTTTACTCCTTATGGCAATTAGGGACACTCTTTCAGCCACCACCCAGTTGATACCCTTCGAGGTGATGAAAGGTAGAACTATAAGATGACCACAGCACCAGTTGATTGATTTGAATACACCTATTGCAGTCCGAGTATCTGTGGATACATATGTCGCAAAACTCAGAGATGACATCATCAAGACTCAAGCAGCAATCCAAAATTCACTTTGACAAGCTTGCACAAGAGGTGGACTGCAAGTTGGAGATCAGGTAATGGTACTCAAATTGGCACACCCTGTTCATCCCTTCTCCAATAAGTGGGAAGGACCCTACCACATTATCAACAAAATCAGTCCAGTAGTCTATCAAGTTAGACTCCTCCAGCAGAAGAAGCTTACTGACAAGTGCTTGCATGCAGACCAGTTGAAACTGTATAAAGGAGAATAATTTTCATAACCCCACCGGGCAGAATAATACTTACTGACCTTTTTCTTTCTTTCTTACAGGTACCCATGCACGATGGCTATCTTGCACTTGATCCTTCTACTAGGAATACTCTCCTCTGTCCATGGCAAGGATATGAGCACTATATCCAACCACAACGAACGTCTAAGGCAACTTCTTCCACTTCTCAATCATCCTGAAGGAAAACACATGACCCCACAATACAAACCCACCTCTATCCCCAAAGCAGTCAGCATAGATGTTCCTAATAAATTGATCACGGTTCAGGAAGGCATGGATGCCTACCTGACTGCCATGGTTGTAGCACCTGATAAATCATCCCTCCAAATTGAATGGCAAACTGACAGTGATGGACAGACCCTTCCTGTTTCCTGCCTCTACAAAGACCCTTTCCAAGGCTGTCCCAGTACTAGCATTGCCTCAAATGGTACCCTGTCCAATCCACCAAGCTAATTATAGACATTCTGATTTATACAACCTCACTGCTTTGATAGATCCCATCTTCTGTGAGAAATATCCAGAGGATGCCGCAAAACATTTCTATATTCATAATTTAATGGTTATAGAAGCTGTTTTTGTCTGTAGTACCCCCTACTGAAGCAGAACTCACTGAATGTCCCACACAGAAACCTGGCCCACCTAGTGGTTTAACTGCCACCTCACTCTCAGGTGCACTTGTCAATAATGTGCAGTTCATACACCTTCCTGTTATTTTTAATCTCACCCATTGGAATATGGCTAAATTTGGTATGTGTTCCAAAACTAACATTCCTAAGTTCTTTAGCACTATGTTACTAGATAGTCTTGCAGCATACCAGACATGCACACAGGATCCCGTGGCTGGTTCACATACCATTAAACACTTAGGTTTATTCAGGCCCAGACTTGACCCCAAAAGCAATAGAAATTCTGCATCACGTAGCAGACATGCCACTGCTGATGTCATTGGTACAGCTGGCACCATATCCAGACTCTTTGGATCCAGCATGTCCATCTGGAACAGGGCAAACCTTGCTGCCATTAAAGGCCAAACAGTTAAGTTCCAGACTGGCATGAAGAATAGCAATCACTGAAGAACTTACTGTAACAGTAGATCTTCGAGAGAGGTTCCTAAAGTAGGTCTTCACATATAGGATTGCACCTCCAGGTGTCAGGACCACACAGTAAACTTGTAGCTAGCAATCATCGGCATCTTGTGACAGACATCAGCGCAACTATAAAAGTGCCGGTCCTCCTCCTGCCCTCCATTTCTTCCACTGGAGACCTCCAGAGAGAAAGCAGAAAAAAGGGAGTGAAAGACTCCTGATACCCTGTGCCCTAGAAGAGACAGAGTCCTTGGAAGGGAATAAAAAGAAAAACACAGGAGCTGGTGGAAAGGAGGGTGGGAATCTAGACCTATTGCAGGAACCTCTCTCGAAGATCTACTGTTATGGTAATTTCTTATGTAACTGCTGTATCTTACTTCGAGAGGGTTTCTCCAGTAGGTCTTCACATATAGGACTGACTATCAAGCAGTATAATAAAAAAAAAAGGAGTCAGAGATGAGGTTCTGGGAGGAGAAAAATGTCTGCCAATTGAATGTCTATTCAAGACAAAAGGCCTTGCAGGACTACAAGACCGAAACCAGCCCTACGCCTAGAGGCAATGTCCAGACTGTAATGCTTAGTGAAGGTGTGGACAGAGGACCAAGTGGCCACTGCACAGATGTCTGCAGTGGACACATTCCTGAAAAAGGCAGCAGAAGTGGCCACACTCCTAGTGGAGTGGTCCTTAATTGTACTCGGAAGGAGCTTCTCATACTTCTCGTAAATGTAATGGATACAATTTGCCAGCCACCTAGACAAAGTCTGCTTTGTGATAGCCTTGCCCTGGCACTTAGGGCCAAAGGTTAAAAAGAGCTGGTTCGACTTACAAACCTCCTTAGTACTTAAGGTATAATATCTCAAAATCCTGTGCACATCAAGGGTGAGCAGAAGACACTCCCCCCCCCCATTGGAATACTCTGGGAAGAACACTGGCAGTTCAACATTCTGGTTAAGGGTCAATTCCGAAACCACTTTCGGAATAAAGGAAGGGTTAGTCTACAGACCCACACGGTCTCTGTGGAAAATTAAATAAGGCTCTCTACAAACTTGAGCCTGAAGCTCTGAAACTCTTTGAACTGAAGTGAAAGCAACGAAAAAGAGCGTTTTCCACACTAAAAAATGCATGTCACAGCTTGCTGCCAGTTCAAAGGGGGTCAAAGTAAGCTTCTCTAACATAAAGTTAAGATCTCGGGGGGAACAGGATTCTGGACCGGAGGTTTGATGTGAAGGATCCCCTTCAAGAAGGTTCTGGAAACCTCTAGTTGTGCTAGGGTTTTGCCCTCCACTGGCAGGTGGTAGGCTGACACCTCAGAGAGATGGACCTTCAAGGATGAATAACTGAGGCCCAACTCTGATAGATGCAAGAGGTACTCTAAAACCTGGGAGGTTGAGCAGGAAAAGGAATCTAAGCTTTTAACAGAAGCCCAGATGGAACAGCTCTTCCACTTCATTGCGTAAGTGGATCTGGCGGAGGGTTTTCTGGCCTCCACTAAGATCTGAGTGACTCCCGAAGAGATGTCATTGTGAGAAATCACTAAGTCCACAGGTACCACACATGAAGATGAAGGGACTTGATGTTCAGATGTACCAAGGTGCCCTGCTCCTGGGACAGAAGGTTGTGAGACAGAGAGGAAGAGGTACTGGCAGTTCCAGTGCCAACTGCTGTAGCAACAGGAACCAAATCTGCCGAGGCCGGGGGGAGTTATTAGAATCATATGTTCCCTCTCTGCCTAAAGCTTCAGTAGAACCCTCTGAAAAATGGAAAAGGGAGGGAAAGCATATAGAAATCTCCCTGTCCAGGAAAGAGACAGTACATCTTGCCAAAATGCACCATATCCAGGAACGAGCAAACAAAAGCTGGGTAGTTTTGCATTGGAAGGGAGGCAAAGAGATCTAAGTCTGGTCGACCCCATTGAAGAAACAGATCTTCTACTACTGCTTGCTTTAGTTCCCATTTGTGAGCCCTGGTGACTAATCAGCTAAGACTGTTTGCGATAATGTTGTGAACACCTGGCATGTGGACTGCTGTCAAGGATAGGCAGTGCTATACTGCTCAGTACCACACCCGCATCACCTCCCTGCATAGAGGGTACAACCGGGTGCCTCCCTGTTTGTTTAAGTACCAAACAGTGGCCATATTGTCTGTCTTGATAACAAGTGTTCCCGGAGTCAGCAGTGACTGAAAAGCCTGGAGAGCACAGAGCACTGCTCTCATCTCCAGAATGTTGATGTGAAGGTTCTCCTCCATGGGAGACCAAGAGCCTTGGGTCCGGTGGTCTCCCAGATGTGCTCCCCATCCAAAGTTTGAGGCATCAGAAGTGAGAGTTGTGGAGGGAGACAGAGGGTGGAAGGGAACTCCCACTGAAAGGTTGACTGGGTCCTGCCTTCACAGGAGATCCTTTTGCAGGCTGCTGGGGACTAGGACTCTCTGTCCATGTCATCCAAGTGCTGGTCCCACTGGATTTGAAGAGACAATTGGGTGACCCTCATGTGCAGCCTGACCAGAGAGACTGTGGGTTTGATGGCAGCCATCAACCCTAGCAGTCAAAAGACCAAATGCACCATGGTCCACTGGGAGGAAGCCACAAGTGTCGCTTGAGAGATCAAAGTCTCTGCTCATTCAGTCAGAAGAAAGACCTTGCTCTGGACCATATCCAGCACTGCTCCAATAAACTGGAGATGCTGGGAGGGTATCAGCTGGGACTTGGGGAAGTTGACTGAAAAGCCCAGGCTGGAGAAGAGGTCCAGAGTGAAGGAAAGGGATTCCTTTGGACTGTCTGGAGAAGGAGCTGAAAAAAGCCAGTCATCCAGGTAATGTAACACATAAATGCCCCTGTAGCATAGAAATGCTGCAACCACTGCTAGGCACTTGGTGAATACCTAAGGTGCTGAGGAGAGGTCAAAAGGGAGGGCTCTGAACTGGAAATGATCCTCCAGAAAAGAGAACCTCAGAAAACGGCGGTGGGCCGGTAGAATGGGGATATGGAGGTAAGTATCTTGCATATCCAGAGATCACAGCCAAGTGTTGCGCAGGTGCAGGGGTAACAGTCCCCTGGAGGGTCAGCATGTGAAATGTCTTGTACTCCGCAAAGAGATTGAGCATGCTGAGATCTAGGATAGGCCTTAGATCCCCTGTCTTTTGGGAAACCAGAACAAAGTGGGAGTAAATTCCCCTTCCTGTTTGTTCCTGAGGAACTTACTCTATGGCTGCTTTTTGTAGTAGAGATTGAATTTCTTGAAAGACCAAGTGTTGTTGGCCTGACTGGTAGTACGACCTTCCCGGAGGGTTAGAGGGAAGTCTGTTCAGGAACTCTATCGAGTGACTCTTTCTATGAGTTGAAGGACCCATACCCTGGATATTCTCTGAGCTGATAACTTGCCAACAAGCACGTGACAAGGCCTGGTGCAATTACAAATCCATGCTCCTCCCAGGCGACAATATCACCTACCGCATGCTCTGCAACAAGTGCACAAAGGCCATCCGCTTAGCTAAGGCCAAATATTTTAACAACACACTAAATGCAATTCTTGGGAGACCTTCTAAATTCTAGAAAGTCATTAACTCCTTTTTCTCCCCCCAAACAGCAAATCCCCCACCTCTCCTCCTTGCCCAAGGGACTCTACTCTCCGACCCCCTGAAGGTAGCCTCCAAGTTTAATTCCTATTTCACTACTTGCACCACGGCCCTTCTAGATTCCCTACCTCCTGTAACCACACCCACTCTCCAGACAGCTACCCCCCCTACCGCCTGGTCAGAACCCCTTTTCCTTCAGACACATCTCCCCTATCGAAACGCTAGATGCCCTTCACTCCCTGAACCCCTCCAAAGGCAAATCCCTCGATGGTCTCGATGACAAACTCCTCTTCCTATCTGCCCCCACCATCGCTATTCCCCTCGCGGCCCTACTAAATCTTTCATTCATCACTGAGTCACTCCCCTCTGAATGGAAGCATGCCACCGTCCTACCCCTACCAAAAGGTGGTGATCATACCTCCCATCTCCCTTCTCCCCGCCCTCGCCAAACTCCAGGAACACCTAGTACTAGCCCAACTCTCCCACTTTCTCTCAGAAACTAACTTCTTCACTCCATTTCAGTCCAGTTTCAGACAAAAAAACACTCTACCACCACCTCCCTACTAAGACTCACAGACTCCATCCTCCCTGAGATGGACAAAGGACTAATTACTGCCACTATTTTCATTGACCTAGCAAAAGCTTTCGACATGGTATCCCACCCTCTCCTACTATCCTGCCTATCAGGGGCAGGGTTAGCAGCATCCGCCATAAACTGGTTCAGTGCCTACCTACAAAATAGATCCCGATCCACTAAAATAGCTGACTACACCTCCCCCCCTCTCCCTATCACCACCGGCATTCCCCAGGGCTCAGTCTTTGGCCCCATCCTCTTCTCCATCCTTCTAAATGATCTGCCTAACTATTGCTCCACTACCACAATCCACATGTATGCTGACGACACGGTCCTCTTTACCTCCGGCCATACCTACGAAGAAGTTACATCTAAACTTCAGACTGATTTCAACAAAATACAACACTGGTTCAACTCCAACCAACTCTCCCTAAATGCCAAGAAAACTGTTGCTATGTCTTTCGGCACTTGACAGCGTCGATCCAGACTCACATCCCCTCTGATCTTCCGTACCCTAAATAACACCATCCTTGATGAAGTGCCCTCCTTCAGGTATCTAGGGGTTTGGCTTGATTGCCACCTCTCCTTTTCCACACACGTGGATGCCATCATATCAAAACTGCTCCTAAACTTGGTGCCCTCTATAGAAGCCACGCTAGTCTCCCACTACCTGTCAGACGCAAATTAGTCCAGAAAATGATTCTACCCTCCTTTGACTACCGCGATGTGGTTTGCAGTTTTGCCTCTAAGTCCACCTTAGCCAGACTGGACACCCTCTTTAACGCTTTCTGCCATTTTGCCCTTGGTGCCCCCCCACTCACATCACTGTGAGCTCTACCATTCCCTGGCCCTGCCATTCCTGAGTAACTGGTGCCTACTTCACAATGCTAAATTTGCTTCCAACTTCTGGCTCAGTTCCTTCCCTCCCTACCTCGTATCCTCCCTATCTTCCCCTTCTACCCCCACCCTCGTCTTCAGGTCTACAGACTCTAGGCTATTAGTTATCCCTCACCAAAGGACCACTGCAGGCCAATCGGCTTTCTCTTACCTCTTCCCTAAACTCTGGAATGGCCTGCCAGCTCAGATTTGCCATTCTTCATCCAAACACTCTCTATCCTCTGCCCTCATTAACTTCCTTGCACCAAATTGTAACTGCCCCTGACCTCCCTCCCACTGATGGATTCCCTTCCCCCGTCCCCCCTTTGCGCCTGACCAGCGGCTCGGCCTTCACCTAATTGTCTGGCTTATGTATTGCCCTAAAAAGCCCTATGCACTTACACTCTTATTCACTTATATACCTCATTTCGCATCCCTCACATCCACCTCCCCAAATAACCTACGATCTTCAGTCTTACTCACTGCTACTATCTCCTTTCTCCTTCCCCCACCATCTCACCTAAAGCAACCCCCCTAACACCTAGTGTTTACCAGTCCACCTCTCCTTTACCCCCTATCTTCACTTTCCATTTCCCGCTGCCTACTTGTTTCATCTCGCTTCAGTTCAAGTCCTGTTACTGGCACTTATGTATTCATGTATTGCCCTAGATGTGTACCCATGTTATGTATATCACTGTCCTTGATGATCATGTTTTGTACTGTTCTACTTATGTAACAAGTTCAAATGTAATCACACTCAATTATGTTCATTATCTGTATTGCTCTACTCCTAATTTCTACTGTAGTATGTATACCTTCCTCCATTGTAACCCCCCCAGGTCGCACCGTGAGACGAGCATCTTTTTACTCAGTGTACCTTTCCTAGTGAAACATTTTCAATAAATAAATATATAGATACAGTAAATAAATCTGCGGTGACAGCCTTCCACCCATCCAGGTGGAGGCCGAATCTTCCCCCCACCGGTTCCTCCATGGGAATAGGAGGGAGTGGGGGGTAGGAAGTCAGGATGTGGAGGGGAGAGGCGCTTTTCCCTCAGAGGCAGTTTTGGGAAACTTGGCTTGGGGGCTTTGGGTGCCAGAACCCGGGGAGTGACGCTTGGTCTGTCATCTGCCCTGGTTCTGCTTGTTCCGTTTCTGCTGGCGGCAAAATGACTGCTGCCATTGTTTTTGTCTCCTGCAGCTCAGTAATAATGTCTTTGGCATCACCGCTGAACAGAACTGGACCCCTGAAGGGAGTGTCCAGAAGCGAACTTTGCACATCTTGTGCCAACCCCACCAGGCAAAGCCAAGCTAGGCATCTAAGGTGGATGCCAGTAGTGGCACTTTGTGCCACAAAGTCCACAGAATTGTAGGTGGCACAGACGGCATGGTGGCAGGATGACTTGTCCATCCAAGCCTTATCTAGGAGTTTATTCCTGAGCTGCTCATCGGGGATCTCCTGTAGATCTTTTTCCAGATCTGATAAGGCAGATTTTTGGAAAGCCACCATATGGGCTACATGGTTTAAGAAGTGGATAGTGCAAGTGGAAAAGGCGTAGATCTTATGACCACACTGGTCCATCTGTTTTGACTCCTTACCTGGGGGGCACTCAGATGTTTGGGATGGGCCAATCTATCATGAGCAGTCATGATCACAAGAGAACTGGCCTTGGGCTGGGCAGTCAGGTAGGAGACCCCTTCTGGGGGATGGTAGGTCCTATCAGCCTTTTTGGAAACAGCCGGTATGGATGATGGTTGCTGCCAGATGGTGGACATGAGGTCTTCATGCGGCCTCGTCCAAGGAGGAATAGGGATGGGGTCTGCGTTGACCAGGTCCAGGTGCTCCGCCAACCTCCTGAGTTTGGGGTCCAATTCTTGGGAGGCCCATCCACAGGATTTCTGGATTGTCCGGAGGAGCTCTGTGAAGGAAGAGTCCTCTGGAGGAGATTTTGGAGATTCCTTTGGCTGAGGCTCAACTGGGGAGTGAGGCTCTGATTGGTCACCTATATCAGAATCCTCATCTGATTTGGACGATTCTGGTCTGCTGGGAAAGATGCCTCTGGTACCGAGACCAGGAGTCTGTGTTCAGTGATGCCAGAAGGCAGAACCCCCAAGCCTGTTTGAGACTTTGCTTGAAGGTGAAGAGCTACCTGGTAACACTCTGTGAGGTGGGGTGGCCCTGACCACTATTTGGGGTAGGCCCAACTCTTGGAGTAGTTGGGACTTAGCATCCTTCCACCATGCAGGGATGGTCTCCTGTTCCAGCTGCGGTGGTGGAGGAGGTGGGGGTGGTGGAGGATAGCCTGGGCACCCTGCAGGATAGGTAGGGTAACTAGGAGCCTGGTACCAGTAAGGGTACTGGTAACCCTGATAGTGGATTGCCTGGCCCAGCACTGGGTAACCTGGTGTCAGAGGAGGGTATCCCAGTGACGGACACCCCAGTGTTGGATACAGCGGATATTGTGGAGCACATCCTGGATAGTACCCTCTGGGGCCCGATGGTGGGACATAGGGCCCCACCAGAGGTGGTGCCAAAGGGCCGTTAGGCAGAAGATCTGGCGTAGGAGGAGGGATCCCCAAAGGTCCTGAAGGAGTGGGGTCCATACCTCCTCCCAAAGTGTCCAGCAAGGGATCCAGCATCAGATTCCATCGGCAGAGGAAAACCTGGTGAAGGGGGAGTTCAGGAAGCGTCCCTGTTGACAGGTCTTGAATGGTATCCGACAGAAGAGGGTCACGGTGGTCTGGCCCAAAAAGGTCAGAGAAGGAAAGTGAATCCCTTGAGGGAGAACCCTGGTGAGATGAGGAGGGACCTGCAAGCTCTCTCTGCCTGGCATTGGTGTCTGCAAGGGAGTCAGGTAGGAGAGACACCATGTGGGTGCCGGGTGGTCCAGCATCTGACTTAGAGGTAACAGTCAGGTGATCGAAGGAGGAGCCATCGGCTGACTCACTGGCCACGGCCAGGCTGACAGAAGCCAGGCACCCAGCTGTGGAGCCGGAGGGTGACTAAGTGGCAGGGCTCGAAGCAGGTACCTTAGATGGCTCCTCTTCCGAAGATACCCCCAACTGCCCACTGATCTCAGTGGGGGGGAAGGCTTCTGATCCACCAGAGTGGAAGAAGGCCTTAGAGGTGGGGTAATCACAAAGGTGGAGCTTCCACCCAAGGTGGCATCAGCTGTCTAGCTGGATTTACCCTGAGGAGAGTGGCTTTGCTCCTGGCGTCTCTCCTGTTCCTTCTTTTTCTTCCTTTTTTCCGGGGCCGGTGACGATGATCTTTCTCTCAGCTCCTGGAGCTCTTTTTCTATTGATGCCAGTCTCTGGGTCAATAAATGGGTAACGAGGGTTCTCTTGTGATGGGTGTGCATGGCCTGGTTGAAGCCCTGACAGAACACTTTGTGGTGTTGTGTTTATGCCCCAGGCAGAGGATATACCGGGAATGGTAGTCCCCGTGTGGGATCTGCGCACCGCACTTGGAGCACTTCTTCTTGGGCCAACGAGATGACATACACCACTATATTTGTTGAAAAAAGTGAAAAAAGATATGAGAAATACACTAGAAAAATGGCGGGTGACTAAAGCTGTTCTGCCGAGTTAGGTTGGACAATACAGGTCAACAGCGGGAAAGAACTGGAGGGCGGGTGGGGGACTGCCCCTTTTATAATCACGTTGATGTTCGTCACCCCACCGATGATTGCTAGCTACAAGTTTGCTGTGTAGTCCTGATGCCAGGGGGTGCAGTCCTATATTTGAAGACCTATTGCAGGAACCATCTCAAAGTAAGATGTGATGTTTTACCACCCCTATTACATGGTGTAGATGGGCTTAGTCAGGAAGAGCGCTATACTGTTTATAATATGCGTGATATTGCTAAGAGTTTTAATGACACTAAGAAGAAAATAAATTAATTTGTTTTCCAGATTAACAAGGAGGTACACAAGCAATATATTGCCAGGGAACTTTTATGCTCTGCTTATGGCTCTTATGTCATAACCACTATCAATAATTTGTTCCGGGATCTGGAATCAGGACTTATTCCTGATATCATTTATGACAGATGCCTAGCTAAATGGTATTGTCCACATTGTAGGTCTATTGCTTGTATTACAATGTGCATGTCTAGGTCTCCAAATTTTCAACAGTCAACTGCTAGAAGTCTAGGGTATCTTACACGTCATCCCAACAGGGGCCATGCTATAATGCCAATCACTGCTCCATCTATGACATCTTGTTTGTGACTTTCACTTTTTCCTTGCCACGTTTTGATCAGAGACTGCAATTTTTGACAGACTGGCCTCCATTCACTGCACTGGGCATCTTGACGAAGACAACTACCGAGAGAAGATGGACCTTCCACCTCTTCTGGCCCTCCACCCCACCTTGGAGGCTTGGGTGTTGCCTCATACAGACTGTTGTGCCAAAAAGGGATACCACTACTTATGTCACTGTGATGTGTTCGACATCATCAGGCCAGTGTGTGGCTAGTCACCGGAGATCATTGACTGATCTTTTACCTTGGACTCTGATATTGCATCAGATGAAACTGGTTCCCCTAGGGAAACCGCATCATCATCTACATCATCACCAGTGGGCAACACTGGACGTCTTCACCGAGATTATGCAGAAGAGGTGCATCACTTCACTACAAGACTTACGAATCAGTCTTTCACCTGCCCAATTCCTCTGCAGAAATAGAGGCTTCCTACAGTGAGAGTGTCATATAATTGATGGGCAGTACTGTATAATCACTAATCACAAATCATTTGTTTATGGTTGTAAGTCCTGTGATATACAATACCCTAGTTTCTGTTTTACACCTCATCAAAATACCGTTATTAGTCATACAGTGATTACTCCAGTTCCCATCCCAGAACCTGATATTATTGATACTGACCCAGAATATTAGCTTGCTCTATCTCAATATTTGCTTATCTTTAACGTCCATATAGATCCCCTGACTTTGCCTCCTAAGACACGTTTAGATAGAAAGGATACCCATTGCATCTTTATCAGCAATAATATCTCCAAAGCTGGAGAAGCCCTTGATACCCTCATCCATGATGATGATTTAAGCGCTGCACTTTCTAACACATGGTTTGAGTTAACATTTAAAGGTTTTGTTATCGTTCAACTGTTTTTGATTATCTTTTTGATACTCACTCTTTGCTGTCTACGGCACAGTCTTAAACAACATAGCATGGGGTCAAAATGTCACACAGCAAAATGCTGTGCGACTCAATCGCGTTGCCCAATTTCTTGTTATTTTATGTTCTGTGAGGGGTTCTGCCTCCCACACCCCCCCCCGTTATGGGGGGCTGCACCCCGGACCCCCTACTTAGGATTCTAACTCCGGGGGTTCCAACACGGAGAGTGCATAGGTCCAGGGTTCGCGCATAATGCCGTACGCTATTAAGCATACCACATTATGACCCAGTACGAAACAACATCATGAGCAACTCAAATTCCTTTACAAGGCTCGTGCGTCAGGTCTGTAAATGATGGAGATTGCTCCCACTACGTTCCCATAGTGTTGTTGCCTTTTCAATAAGGCAGTGTGGGGAAGGGGGAGGTTAGGCTTGGTCACCTCACTCATATTGGTTACCCACTGTGCACCACTGACAATATATAAATATGCATATGTTATGGTAATCAGCACTAATATTTAGGGCTTACTGTACAAGCATAAGTAACCAGGGATATTACCGTTATGATGTTTACTGCTTGTAATGCAAGTAGCAAGCCAAGAGTACATGTTGTATTCTTCAGAAAAGTCATTGTATAGCCTGCACTGCCATCATGTGAATTTATGTAATACCACACTTATGCCTTTATTTTATACGCCTTATTTGTTCTCATTTCTAGCTGATTTTACACATTTTATATATCTGTAGATAACACTGTGGAGCCACTTAATTTTTAGCCAATAGGGCTTATTTTATGTATCTAGTTAGCTTTCGAATGTAAGAGTTGTCATGGTAATTATCTAGATATACAAGTTACTGCATTATGTATCCCCTCTGAGACCACTGCATACCCGGGGGTATTTTGGGAAACTCTCGGCTCCCAGTGTCTATATTGGTAAGACTCTGATTTAGAGTGAATGCTTTTTTTCTGTAATAAACAATTTAATACTGCACTTGCTGCTTGTCTCTGTTTCTTCTGCTGGTTTACTATCAATAAGTACCTGTTAAGTGTGGATGTATTTTGCCCACACATTACAGTGGTACACAGCCATGTACTCACATGTCCTGTGTGATGACAGCTGTGTCTCACAACCACAACCATCAACACCTGCCATGGCCACAGTCCTGATTGTGGATGCCACCACCTCCAACACAGGGTCCACTGGTACGGTGATCTCTGCTGACCATGGATCACCTCCTGTGTCCTGCAGTGCATGGTGGAGTGCTGCCTGGTCCTCTTTTCCCAGGCCTGAAGGTCATGCCATCCCTTATAGACTGCATCCATCGTGCATCCTCTTCTTCTGACAGCATTCACCTTTGCTGTGATTTCAACCCACAGGACCCTCACTGTGGCGTTGGTGGTTTTAGATCACCACATCAAGTGCCCTGGCCTTGTATGCATCAACCAGGGCCTTCAGCTCCTCCCTGGAGAACATGTAGCTTCTCAGTCTTTCTCTGCCAACAGAGCCACCTGAGTGGGGACATAAACAGCCAGTGGTCAGTGGCTGTCCCTTATGGTGTGTGTGTGTGTGTGTGTGTGTGTGTGTGTGTGTGTGTGAGAGAGAGGTGTACTACACACATCCTATGGGTTACACCATGGCATCGGTTGTGGGCAGGCATCACGGGATGTAGGGTGTCGGCCCACACCCCATGCTGTTCCTGCCAAACAATGTCCTTCGCATGTGCATCTGTTGTCGGTGGCCACATGACAGTGTTGATTTGCCACATAGATATGAGCAGCAACCTTCATTGTGAGTGCTGCACTGGGTCTTGTATGTTGTCTGCACACCAAATGGTGTATGACATGAGGTGGCCGCAGGGACTGGGGGAGATGGCCCAGTGCATATTGTGTCCTGGTTGATGCACAGCATGGCATGGAGTATATATATATATATATATATATATATATATATATATATACACACACACACACACACACATGATGGTAACACAGAACACTGCCATGTGGACAGTATTACTGTGCTGTGGGTTGTGTATGCTCCCCCCTCTGGGAAACGTACTGCATACCTGTGGATGCACATGGGCACCTGTATGTGTGTCACACTATCCACATCCAGTGCATTGTAACAGCGTATACATGTGCTACAAGAGTTCAACAGTGCAGTGCTATGTTTGTCCACACCGGCATGCTGGGCCTGCTGCATGTGTGACTACAGCATTCTACAGTAACTGACACATTACATCTCATTAATGTTCACCCACAAAAACTGTAGCTCCAGCTCATTGTAGCAGACCTCACACAATGTTTCAGATCATAATAGCAGAGTATTGCCTGAGGGACACCTACCTATATCTGTGTAAGTTGTCTCATGAGACATGTTGAGTCCAAGGTCGGGATATTCAAAGGGGTTGCACCTGGCATAACAGAGTTGCACCGGCTCAACCCCGCATTGCGCCCCAGCAGGATATTGAGAAGGCTGCCTGGCACAGCACAAATCCCGATGCGCCAGGGCGCAATGTAATCACATGAGGTGCAGATGCAGGGGGCATGCCCATGCATATGTGGCACAACCCGATATTCTGCCCGGGATGTGTGGCGCATATGCCAGCACACTCCTGCATTGTGCCGCATAGGGGCGCTCAAAGTTGAGCCCGTGAAACAGTGGAACAACTCCCGGCCACCCACAGGCGGGCTGCTGTATTGCAAGGTGCAAAACAGCAGCTGCCAGTCGTGGGTGGCTGCCCGCCCACCCAGAACACCATCACGAAGCACCCACATAACCTCGGTAGTCTAGTGGTACCCCCCCTCCCTCCCTCCCATGCCCCTGATATGTGGTGACAGTAGATGTAGTGAAGCCCTGGTAGATCTGGTGGTACCTCCCCATGTCCCCGATTGGCGGAAAACATTGATTTAATTAAGCCCTGGTAGTCTAGTGGTACCACCCTTCCCGTTGCCATGATTGCTCGAAAAACACTTCCTGGTGATCCAGTGGCACCCCACCCCTCCACCACAGACCCCATGCTCACCCCACCCCCACCCGATCATGGCGGCGTGGCTGCAACGGCCTGCATACCACCCGGCGAATGACAGGTACAGTATGGACTGTGAGCCCATTGGTCCACAGTGTGGAGCAATGAAGCTTGCAGAGCACATGGTACTAGACAGACCCAAATATGTGAATGACTTCATTCACCTATATTGGACTGTCTAGTACAGTATGCCTGGCAAGCCCATGCTGTACCTGTCATTCGGTGGGTGGCCGGGCGGTATGTGGGCATGGTTGCAGCCACCCGCTGATGATGGAAGGGGAGCGGGGGGGGCATGGGGCTCTGTGTGGGTGGGAGGGGTGAGGGGTGCCACTGGATCACCAGGGAAGTGTTTTACAGAGCGATTGTGGCAATGGGTTGGGGGGTGCCACTAGACTACCAGGGCTTAAATACATCAACTTTCACCTCTGATCAGTGACACGGGAGGGAGGGGGTACCACTGGACTACCAGGGGTTAACTAAATCAACGTTTACCACCTATCAGGGACACGGAAGGGAGGGGAGTCAACTAGACTAGCAGGGAATTGTTGTACTGTGGTTTTACTGAGATCACAGCTAGGGGGCAGAGGACGCCCCGGGACCCCCACTGTGCACAGGTCATTCTGTGCAGCACGCCAGGCACACTTCACCAGGCTACACAGTGCAAGGCATGTAAATGGGGCCATAATGACATGCAAATAACCCCAGTTGTGCCTTGCATATATTATGGACTCATTTGCATGCCCTCTGCTGAATATCACGGGTGATGCACCCAGTACAACTGCATTTGCGCTGGCCCATCCCCGTGCTCCCCATCTGTGGCTTGTGCTGGTGCAGTGCCACCTGGTCCTGCCCCCGGCGCAATCCAGTTGTGCTGTGCCCAGGCTTATGCCACTGCCTGGCACAGTCTGAGTATCTGGGCCATAGTGTTTACAGCACAGAATTTAGCCCTCTACATGCAGTTCCTGTCAGCTGTGCAGATGGTGCTAAGACACCACTTAAATAGCCCGGGCAATCCACACATGATAATGCATACAAATAAGGCTATAATTATATGCTAATGTGGTGGTTTGCACTCTGAATGCCTAACTAGGCTCATTTGTATACCACCTCTGAATATTGCAATTAATAGCACCAGGCAAATGCAATTGCACTGGGCAAACTGTTTGCTCCCTGGTGCAGTGCTAACTGGTTTGCACTGGGCAAACTGAATTAGAGCCTCTCGTAGGATGCTTGCATGATAATGTCATCATGGTGAATGTCATGCACAGGTCATGCATACTCAGTGGTGCACATCTGTGTTAGCACAGTGGCAGCCACAGCTAGCATGGCGCAACTGTATGCACATTTAATTTTGTGGCCTGCACAGCAGACAAGCAGCAGTGGTGTTTGGATGTTGCCCCAGGATAAAAAAAAAAAACAAACACTGTGGCTGCCAGAGGATGTGTCAGGGCGGTGGTCCAGAGGAGCCAGAGGTAGGGGAGGTTGAGATGGCCAACTGCCTCTACTGAGATCAAGGACTGGATGAGCTTGAGTTTGTTGAGATTGAATCCGGATAAGACTGAGGTGTTGGTGGTGGATCCAGGTCACCCAGGGGCGGGTTTTGGAGCTGGGCTCATGTAGGGCCTATGGCTTGATGGTGTTCAACTCATTACCTCAGATCAGGTGCACAACCTGGGCATTATTTTTGATGACGGTCTGACCCTGAAGTCTCAGGTGTCAGAGGTGGTCAAATCCTCATTTTACCATCTGAGGAATATCACTCGGGTGAAACACTTGATTCCTCTGGGTGACCTTCCAAAACTGATCCATGCCTTCATTACCACCCATCTTGACTACTGCGATGCCCTCTACCTATGGTTGTCTGGGGTTGATATCCGCTACCTGCAGCTAGTGCAGAATGTTGCGGCCAGGCTGATGACTGGTACCCCTAGCACCAGTCATATTACACCTGTGCTGCGCAAACTGCACTAGCTGCCAGTTCAATGGCGGATCACCTATAAGGTAGGCTTACTTACCTTTAAAACCATACACGAACAGGGACCCGACTACCTGAAAGATCTCCTGGCTCCCTACTCCCCCAGTCGCCCTCTCCGATCCACCGATGAGGGATTGCTGGAGATTCCTAGGGTTTGTCTTAAAACATCTGGAGCTCGTGCCTTTTCATTTGCAGCACCAACCCTGTGGAATTCTCTACCTCGTTGGTTAAGAGAATGCCTGGCCATCAGCAGCTTTAAATCAATGCTGAAAACATATTTATTCTCTTTGGCTTTTCCTGTTACTCTATCGACTGATTTTAACATTTTATTCATACTGTTTTATTGTAATTTATATTGTGTGCAGCACCTTGATTGTGAAAGGTGCTGTATAAATAAAGTTCGCTTGCTTGTGATGGCCAAGGAGCACCAGCTATTCAGTGAGGTGTGCAAGGGCGACAGGCCTTGCTGACAGATGTGAGCATCAATTGATCGCCACATCACACAGAGCACTAGTATAGCTCACAGAGGGTAACAGTTCAGGCACAGATTTGTGGACCTGCAGTGCAGGGAGCAGCAGTGGCTGGGACATTTCTGATGCATGGTGCAGGATGGCACTGTACCTGCACCAGGTAAGTGGGCACCTTTCTCATAGTCGAGCTTTTTTCATGTCAGTGGTTGCGGGCTGCCATGTACACACTACACATGTGGGTACATATGTATAGGATGGGTCACTGCACACATACCTTTCACGCTGCTGGATCATTCCCATGCATTACTCTGTGTACATTAATATGAGTACAGCGGTGCCTGTGTGTGGGTCAACAGTGCCTGTGTCTGTGGTTGTATGTGTGACTTGCATGGTGGCATCACATAACAGGTATCAGTGTTATCCATCAACGGTAGTGTAGAACATGTACATTGTACTTAAATTGCACATGTCCCATGCACCATATGCTTTTTGGAGAAGATCACAGTACACTGTTTGACAGTTGCGCACTGTGTATCTGGCACAGTTGGGGGTTATTGATGTCCATGATGGTACTGACACTGTTCTGTTCCCTTCACTCTGCAGATCGCACTGCTGGGTACAGCAGCAAGGGTGCAGCCAGAGGCCTGAGGCTCACAGACAGCAGGCCAGGGACAGCAGTGACCCGCAGCAGGATGCTGCATGTGAGTATGCTCCTTTTTGGTTTACTTATGTTATATACCTTGCTGTGTGGTAATGTTTGGTAACCCTTTATGGTACAGTGTCACCAACATATGTGCGTTAGCTCTGTGTCATGTCACTTGGTCCCAGGGGCACATAGCCATGTGTTGCCCATGATGCTGTGTGGCTGGTGAGGGCATCACACACACCTACTGCAGACTGTGGAACAGTGCAGCTGGACACTGCCTAGCCTGGCCACACAGACTGTAGGCCTGTGTTGTGGCAGCACATGACTGCTCACAGTCTTGCACTGCTGCATCATGCCGTGCCCTGCATGCCAGCACCATGAGGGGGTTGTACTCTGCATGTTCACATTCACCTACATGGGCACATGCTCTCCTTGGTACTGCTGTCAACTGTCCTGCATCTGCACCCTGGGTGTTGCATATCAGCCATTCAGTGGCCCTGTCCCACATATGTGTCTGTGACATGGTGGCATGGGCATGACTGCCTTCTTGCACTATGTGCATCATACTGCCCAAGGTGGCCTAGAGTACACTGTGAGCATGTCATTCAACACGAATGAGCTGTATAGGGGGCACTGTCATCCCACTGTGTTCTCCACGTGTGCTGTGCATGGACTATCTGCTACCATTCCACAGTTGTATTGTACCGTTGCCTGTTGCCATTTCCTCCTGTGTCACATGGTGCACTACAACCGTACATGTGCCATGGGTATGTCTGCACTGTAAACAATGCGCAGTGGCCATGTGGTGTGTGGTACTCATGACTGTGTCATGATGGGTGGGTGTATTGTCTGGTTCCTGTAGTTGTGTGTCTGCCCACAGCATGTATACACCGCATGGCATGGGATGGGTTTGTGTGTACCATGGAGTTTAGTGTTGCCGCATGCTGGCACATGTCAGTTGGCATGTACACTGTTTCCATTGTTGGATGCATTGGCAAAGTGCTTGGGACATGCAGTCCTTCTCTGGGGCCACATCCTGAGTTCTGCATTGCTCCACAGTATCAGTGCACCATTCTTATGTGAGCATCATTTCCCCCATAGGTCAACGTCGCAGTTCCATTTGGGTCAGGCATCCAGAGGAGGGAGAAGGCTGGGATGACCTTCTGCAGTGCATTGTGCACCAACAACATACAATGATGGAGCAGCAGGCCATGATTATTGAGACTAGTAGAAGAATTGCAGAGATCCTGAGCACGACTCAGGGGCAGTGCCAGGCTACCAACCCTTGAAACATTCCTTCCTTGTTTTTCACCTTTCCCCCGCTGTTTTGATTTTTCTATATATATCTGTAAATAGTTTATATTGGTTTTTGCACACTATATATTTTTTTTTATGTTGTAATCCTGTGTCCTGTCTCTTTTTTGGGTACCTGTAGTCTGTTTCACTGCTGTACCATGTTGCACCTACTGACCATCTAGTTCACCATGGTGGATGCCATCCTGGCCTCTCTTGTGGTACCGGTTTCACCACAGCTCTCCCTGCAGTGTCTGTGGCTGTGCATCTGGCAATGAGTTGTTGTGAGCATGGTAGGTTTGTCTTCCAGTTGGCTGACACAGTCTGTTCTCCATGTGTACCCTGCATAGTCTGTTGTCTTCTTTGCTGAGCTATCTTTGCACTACACTCTCAGCCATGTTTGTCTAGCTGCATTTGCCCACTATATTCAACAGTTTTTGCCCATGGGCTATTCCTTTGAATATTGCATGCAGTTGGAGGTGGGCTAATTCTGCTTGCTAGTCAGTGCTAATTTTGCCCTTAGGCAAAGTTTTGAATATTAGGACCTTGGACCCAGGACCTTTACCTATTCAATCTGGTCCTCAAGATACAATAGTACTAAATGTAAATACCATAGTATCTAAAAATTATAGTACCATATTCTTGTTGTTTCATGTTTTCTTTATTTTGTATTAATCTTTTCTTTGGATGTACTGTCGCTGTTCATACTAATAAAAGGAGTATTTTTTTAAATAAAAACCTCACCAAAAAGTGAAAAAAAAAAAGAATCCATGAACTGCAAAACATAATCACTGTAAACAATAATAGGAATAGATGAATCTCCGAAAGCCAGTATTTTGATCAGTTAGTGTTTAATCTCCAAATACTGTTTTTGAAGTGTTATTCTACATCACTGACCCTAGTATGATGACATAATTACACAAAAGTTATAAATAACCCACTGACCACATGAGATGACACAGAAATATATATTTATGTAAATTGCACTTTTTATATTCCAAGAAGAATATACCTTTCTGTTTGGTCTAAGTTTGTAACATTTGAATCAGCTGTATTCAGAGGTGGGATTTGTTTTTATTGATTTTGGTCATCTCTATTTTGAAAGTAGGACTAGGAAAGAAAGTTTGTAGCCGTGTTGGTACTTTGAAAACTGGATTTGCAGGATATTTTTTTGCTTTAAAGATTGTATTGAGTTTTTGTGTTATTGAAGGTAACAAGCACAGAAAAGGCATTAACACTGAAAATAATGTAGATACAAAAAGTAACTAATCCCAACATACATCAGGTCTCAAACTAGGTATAGCATTCAAATTGTTCCAGTGTTCTGTTTAAAAAAGATCAGAGATTACTCAAATGAGATAAATAAATTATGATAACTATTATCCAGTTAGATTCCATCAGTTAAGCATTAGAAATAAAAATAAACAACTTATCTTCTACATATTTAAACAGATGGAAATACTATTAATAAAATACTCAGAGAAATATCGGTATGATCTAAGTCTAGCCTAAAGAAGTTAGAAATGGGGCCCATATTTTCACAAATAAATCACTGTTCCCCATGGTTTGTAGGGCTAATCTCTTATTATTGATCATTTCATTCATTTTAGTACTCCATTCCTTAATCTTAGGAGGAATGTAAGATTTCTAATGAGAGAGAAATATCCTCTTAAGTGTCAAGGCCACAGCCCACACCCCAGATTTTTGAAGTTTTGCTAGCTGAACTGAATCTACCACAATCCCTAAAATAAGGAATTTCAGGGAAAAAGGTACTCTTACTTTAAAATTAGCCTTACAAATATTGTGGACCTTAGCCCATATTTCTCTAATAGAGGTACATGACCAGAATATATGATTGTAATTCTGATATGTATAAATAAATAAAATAAAATATGCAATAAAGCCTTATCCTCCTCCTGACACACTTCCAGCATCTGTCCTCAGGTTGAAAACCCATTGTTGCTAACCTTTTTGGACAATAATAATAATAGTACACGATTTTATAGTGAATTGTTCTTCCCTGAACTTCTCTACAACTGTTATAGATGTGATTCCAAGCTGAGTCCCATTCCAAGTCTGAAATTTCCAACTCAAGTTCACCTTCTCATTTTAATTTGGCTGGGGTTGTCAGCAGTGAATGATCATGAGTGTTCATTAGAAGTTCATAGGTCAGGCTTACCCCCCTTTTAAAATCTGCTACCTTAACAACTGAGTCCCAGTCGTTTACCCCATTCCATTGCAGATGTGGGCCTAATACAGAATCTTGAAGTGCTTTCCTTAACTGTTGGTAATTTACAAAATTAAATTTAGGTAGTTGAAATTTTAGTCTTAGCTGCTCAAAGGAAAATAATTCTCCTTGTGGTCCCAACAAATCCTGTAGATTTTTTATGCCCAACCTGCTCCAGCCAAAGTCAGCAAGGTGATTTCCATTAATAGTAGGTTAGCATTACCCCAAATCACCATCAACTGGACAGGAAGATTTTCATATTGCATCAAGCTGTGAACTCTTTTCATTAACCAGATGGTTGTGGCAATACACTGGTTACTATTGAGACTACTGGGTAAAGAGACAAATAGATAATCTGAAGGTTTAAATGTAGACATTAGCTGCTTTTCAGTCAGAAACCACAGGGTGTAATTACTCCTTGCTTCTGGGTCCAAATAATAAACATTTTGCTTCATTCTAAAGGCCAAATAATATTTCTCCCAATGTGGGTGTCCGAAGCCTTTAACTGATCTAGGTGCCTTTAGTTTCCCCAAAGATAATCTGGGTGATGAGGTACCCCAAAGGAATGTTCTAGTTATTTTGTTGATATTATCAAAAGTGAGGTGTTTTATCCTGATTGGTATGTTCTGGAAAAGGTAGACTAGCTTAGGAGCCACTATCATTTTTAAAAAGTTTATCCTGCCCCACAGAGATAAATTGAGACTCTGTCATGTTTGTAGATCTGTCTCAATTCCATTCACCAGAGGCATTAAGTTAAGGGTCTCTAGCTTTGAGAACTCTGTATGAAGTGTGATGCCAAGGTATTTTAAACAATCAGTACACTTAATTTCCATGTGAACTATCCCCAAACTGTCCCCAGGCTTAAGGTACAAATTCATTGACATAACTTGAGTCTTGCCGTCAATTAAGAGTAAGACCAGAGAATGAGGCAAAGTCACAAAAGATTCTGTCCACTGTATGATTGATGCCCTTGGGTTTGAGAGTGTGACAAGTAAATCATCAGCATAGGCAAAAACCTTATTTACGATATTGCCAGTCCTAATTCCTTTCACCTTTGAGCACTCAATAATTCTCTTAATAAGGGGTTCAATAGCCAAAATAAAAAGATAAGGCAAGAGAAGACACCCCTGCCTTGATCTTTTACATTAAAAAAAATGGTTCGAGACATAACCATTTGTAATAACCCTTGCAGTAAGATTTTTATAAAGAGTTTTAACCCAGTAAATAAATGGTACCCCCAGCTGGAATTTGGATAAGGCCTGGAACATGTAGTCCCATCTTAAGAAGTCAAAAGCCTTACTGAAATCAAAGACTAAAGCTGCTACTGCAGTGGATAGTTTGTATGCCTTCCATATAGTGTTTAGCAACCTGGCACATTATCAGAACCCTTTCTACCTGGGACAAATCCAACCTGTTTATCTGCAATAAGTTTGGTAATAAGAGCCTGGTTTAAGCCTGGAGGCCAGAATTTAGGTCAGGATCTTGTAGTCCACATTAAGCAATGAAATGGGCCTATAATTACCGCATTGTAAGAGATCTTTACTATCCTTTAGAATCAAGGTTATGTACACCTGATAGAAAGAATCTGGTAAAGATCCTGTTGAAAGGCAAGGCTGTAGGCAGGCATACTCACTGTACACATTTGTGTACAGTTTTGTTGAGTGTCTGACCAAACCATATGCCTTTTTGTTAACATTATCATTCTAATCTGTAGTATTTGAGTTAGTTGAGTAGTGTTGCTGTATTGTTTATGGGATAGATATGTGTATAACTGGTTTATAGATTAGATGAGTCACCTGACAATCTGACAACAATGTGATATGTTTGTAATGAGGGCAGCATTTGGAGAGGATGTGTAAATTTTTGATTTGTAGGGGGGACAGCAGTTGGAGAGTGTGTACAAAACAAAAATTTCTGGCTACACTCCTGTTGAAAGGGAGTGTATGAGAGTATTAAATAGGTGGAGTTTAACCTTTGGGCTTATTGAATTTTTTTTTTTTTTTCCATTTTATTCTTTCTCCTCCTACCCTAGCTGCCGGCCGCCCATTACTTTCAGCCCAGTCATGGACCACTGACTTCCACCCCCCCATATCGGCCTCGAGCCTTCCGATACCCGTGGCTTACCCCCCACGGTGGGGCTGCGGCACTCTGCCTGCATGCTGCAGTCATTGAACTAGGTCGGAGGGCTGGCATGGGGGGCTAATTGAAGCTGTGGCAAGCTTCATTAAGGGCGGCCAGCAGCTTTATCCATTTTCGCTGTTTTCGGAGGGAGGCGGAGTCGTGCAATGATGCGGAGCGTCCTGCCCCGCCTCCAGTACATGTCTGTGCCGGCAGCTGCGTGACTCCTGGCCTCCACCAGAAGTCATCCAAGCTCCGGACACCTCCCCTCCCTCCCCCCGGAGAAGGAGAGCAGTCCCTAGGACGCTCCATCCTTCTCCCCCCGGCCGGCCCTCCAGCGACCGGCTTATTGAATTTTAAAACTCTCCTGGTAGTCCATCTGGGCCTGGAGTTTTATTGGGACGAAGGTTATGAATGACCCCATTAAACTCTTCTAGGGAAATGGAAGAGCTTACAGTTTTCCTAGTTATCTCATCTAGCTGTGGGAGTTTTACAGAGTTTAACAAACATTTGTCAATGCCGGATGTTTGCCATGGTATGTGTGCGTGTGTGTGTGTGTGTACTGGGAGGGTGATTCTGGCTGTCAACTCTTGTAATGTCAACTGTGTGACTACACGTGTTCATGGACAGGGTCTGAACTGTCACCAGTCCACTAGCCAAATGCTGTAAGATTTTCTTTTGGGATAGTCAAAAATATTTTTAAGTAGCCAGGAAGGCTTCTACTGGAAAAGGTACTATTTCAATAAGTAGATCAGCTGGGCCAGTAGAAAAGTCTGTGGGGCTAGTGGATGTTGCAAGTCACTAACCTGCTGGCTAGTAGCAACAAAACTTAATCTAACCCCTGCATGGATCATTGTAGACATAAGGCTGGCTGCTTGAAACTAAAACAATGTTTATACTGCAGCAACTATAAAATAAAGGGATACCCCACCCCCCCACCTTAATTTGAAGAGTGCAGACATATCCCAGTCCTGAGAAGATGACAGCGCTGAGCTCCAGAGGTAGGCTTGGGATATGGCAGTGGGTGTGGGGAGGTGGGTGCTCAATGGGAGGGTGGGGATGGGGAGGGGACTGGGGCGACGATGAGGGACAATTTTCTTTTTTACAGATTAAAAACAAAAAAACATTGTGGGAAGGTTTTCTTTATTTACCAGAAAATGAAATAAAACATACATTTGGGCACACTGGGGTGGGCTCCCAGCGTACCACATAAGTTGGTGAGGTGGGTACATGATGCTGACATAGGGATAGGGCACCCCGATGTCGGCATGGGGCAAATATATAAATACAGTTGGGCACACTGGGGTGAGCTCCCAGTGTGCCACATCAGTTGGAGGGGCTACATAATGCTGACACGGGGATTGGGGATGGGGAGTGGGAATGACAGCAGCAGCAGTGGGAAGGTTTTCTTTCCTGCCTGTGCTGGTGGTGCTGACTTCACTGAGCATGCGCAGCACTCGCGCATAAATGGTTGCGGTGAATGGCATTTTGGCATTCACAACATGGTGGCACCAGCAGAACTATGCATGTGCATGAGTCGTGCATGCATAATTCTTGCCCCGGAATGTGGATGTAACAGCCAAAATAGTGCAGCTGTTATTACGCAGCAGCCAATCATGGCAGAATCTTTCAAGCGCCATTGGATTTTCGGAAGGATACTTCCAAATGTCCAATGGAAGGTTCCACAATCGACTGTTGTTAGAGCTACAATCAACCTCAAAATAGCTGTAGGCTCCACCCACAGCCCTAAAAAGACTGTGAATACAATGAATGCTGAGTGGTGGAATCAGAGTACAGTGATTTAAAAATGGATTCAAATTCCAGGTTGATATTTTATTAGAGACTTCAGTAGTACTAGCCTTGCTGGTAATACCAGCTATTAAGTTTTGTCCTGTTTACTTCTTAAGCCTGTGGGCCAAATGTTTCCCAGCCTTCTCCCCAGCTTCCCAGTAAGTCTGCTTCATCCTATAAAGAGAGTATTCAGCCTTAGCTGAATAGATTCTGTTTATTTCATATTTGAGTTTAATGATATTATACAATAAGCTACCCTTCCTGTCTGGCCTTTTTTTAAAATCCTTTTTTAATTAAAGCAATGCTTCCTCTTTTTGAGCTAATTCCTTGTTTACCTCCCTTGTTTTACTTGATGAGAAGCTGATGATTCTTCCCCTTATGAATGCTTTAAAGGCATCCCATAGACAATTGGATGACACCTCCCCATTATCATTTAATATGAAGAATTCATCAGCTTCTTGATTAATCCAAGGAAAAAATTTAGGGTCATGCAACAAAGACATTCCTTCTCCTTTGGAAGCAGTTGCTTCTAAACCTTCAAGAAGTACTGTTACATGCAAAAGTGCATTGCCTGATAATGCAATGTCTTTAATGTTTGTGAGATAAGGTTCGTAGTTAGCTGTTTTGTCATAAAAATCATGTCAAATTCGACTGAAGGAAGAGTGTCTTGTAGACACAAAGGTATAGCTGTCCCTATCTGTGGGGTGAAGGAGGTGCCAAACATCTACTAGGTTAAGATCTTTAATGAGTCTGTGTAGTGTTAGCTGAGCCTGTGAGGTTCTCAGAAAGACAGAGTTGCTGAACTCCTCTCTAGAAGATTATCCAAAACTTCAGTAAGATCACCCCCCAGTATTAGATCCTGAGAGATAGTGGTACTCAGCCTTAGATTTAGATCACTCCAAAAGGAGGTCTGGTCCGTCTCGGGTGCATAAACATTATAAATAATTATGTCTCTATCATCAGTTGAACCCTTTAGTATCTGAAATCTTCTCTCTGGGTCTGCATAATTGGATCCTTTAATAAAATTAACCCCTTTTCGAATAAGTATTGCAGTACCTCATTTATTTGTGTTGAAAGCACTGAATTCTACTTGGGCAACCCAGGACCTAGCCAGTATTGTCACCTCACTTTCTACCAAATGAAGTTCTTGTAATAAAGTTATATCCAGCGTATTTTTATGAAGTTATGTCAAGATTTATTTCTGCTTAATTGGTGAACCTAACCCAATGACATTCCAAGAGCCAGCAGAGAGACCTGACATTCTAAATATTTAAATATTCTATAAGTTTAGTAAGAAACTTAAATAGTCACCTAGTCAACCACATACAGATACATAGAAAGACGATCAATTATTGACTGAAGTCACAGAAGAAAATTGATTTTGCAGATGACAAAAAATAACAGTGAACACAGATAAATAACAATTCAGAAACTGTAAACAGTAGCTGTAAACCTAACAGCTGGGTTCTATATGATAATAGCAACCACCGAAAGGCCATCGCTATTATCGCGAATGCATTATCGCTGAAAACATTTTCGGCGATATGCAGAAAAGGTGACTGGGAAACATGCCTGGGGAAGCTTTTCTCACGCACTACAATTAAACATTCTCAACCCAGGGTGCATGTCGGGAGGGGACACAGCCCAGTTTAAAAAATTAATTCAACGCAACTGCGACACAGCAAAATTGTACCGCCCCAGTCCCAAACCCAGGACCTGTTTCATCAGACCCAACCACCCTACCCACCCTACCCACCACATCACCACATGGCTGGCTCAGTGGAAGCAGTCACACTACAGGGTCACAACCTCGTTCCCCATCCCTCCATGTCCTATCACCCACCCTCCCTTCCTGTCACCCACCCTACCCTTGCTGTCGCAACCGTTGTCATCCCCCTACCATCACCCATGATGATAGTGCCCTCATATGGGTTGCCATTTTGACAGTCGCTATGTGTGGTCACTATCATCATGGTATACCATCAATTGTAATAAAACAAAGAAGCAAAACATATAGCCATAAGGCTAAACACAGTTACACTGGAAACAGTGAATCCCTGAATCCAAGGTGCAAACAATACAATATTAGAGTAAAATCTGGTAAGTAGGAGGCATGGTGGATGAAGGTAAACCAATCGAGAGGGTGAGCTGCTTTACCCATATGTAAAGATTAAGTCACATACCCTGTATAAGAACCAATAAAAGAGACTCTGAATAAAAAGACATGAGAAGGAGGCATGAACCCATCTATATGCTAATTAAGGCTTTAAAATTCCAAAGGTAGCCAAATAAAGTTAAATAAATGTTGTTATGGACATAGAAAGGGAGTCAGTAGAACAAAACATCCTCGAACCAGAGTGACCTGCTCCCACAAAGGATTAAGCTCAGAAGTAAAGGATCCAAGCTCATTTGGAGCCCTTAACCACCAGGGATAGCTATTCTGGAGAGTACAAACTCATATGCCTGCCATACCACTCCTGGTATGCAAAGAACCCTTGCTCAATTATTTATGTATTGAGAGGTATGAGAGCAATGGCAATATCTTACCTTAAATGCCTATGACAAGCCTATCCCCTGGTGAGGGTCTCCTGCAGAATATCCAGAAATTCCATTCCACAAAGATGAGGCACTAGCAGCTGTCACAGCAAGCAGAAGATCCATACTTACCAGAGTTAGCAGGCGACTTCAGCAAAGTCTCTGACATTACCACCTTGCCCACAACAACAATGCATCAAGAGATGTTAAAGGACTAAAGTACTGTAAATTATGAAATGCAGCCTTATCATCCCTTTTTATAAAGTAAAACTCCAGTGGTACACCAAATGTGGGAACAGTACATATGGGATAGGCATTGGAGAGGGGAGAAATCATATAAAGAGGTTGGAATAATGCCTCAATTGTAGGTTTGAATCCCACCCACTACCACTTGTAAGAGTGTGTACAAACACTTCCCACTTCACTGATTTAAAAACTCAAGTTAAGTGAATAAGGGGGAAGGTACTATTGTAAGCCCCATAAAAGCAGAATTAGTAGTACCCAGGAAATTCCCCTTCACTCACAACAAAAACACAAAGCACTTACATTGTGGTATGTAAAGGAACTGCTCCCTCACAGTAAATTGTACATTTGTAGCTGCATTCATACAGCTGGACAGTAGATGGCACTCTCATTATTTGTAACAGACTAGCATTAATGATCTGACCATACCCACTAATCGACAGAAGGTAAGCTGAACAAAACATTGACACCAGTGCAAAGGGGTAGTACTCCACAAGGACAGCAGATAGGTACTCCTTGGACATTTACACCATTCTGCATTCTTAGAAAAAAGCAATGATTGACAGTGGACAAGACTTCCTTCAACAGGAAGTAAGCAGCCATCAGGAAGTGTTTTCAAGAATGGGAACACTCAAGTAGGGTACCTCTCTCTTGGTCTGAAGATCGTGAGTTTTATATCCAGGGAAGTTATTTGAAGAAAACATAACAGTGAACAAGTCTTTTTCCTTCTTTTGTTGCAAAACTCCATGCTTCAATCTACGAGGTGGAAGGTATATCTTTGTGGATGGCTTCGACTTCCTGCTAATCATGTGGTAGAGTACAGTTTTGGGTGTAAGTTTATTTTTTACTACGTTGGAAGATTGAAAGGGAGTAGATAGGCATGGTGCAGGTTGTATTGCAGTATCAGTTTTAATCCCAGACCCCTTGTCAGAAGGCACAGGCAAGTCAGTGAGAGGGTTAGAGGGGTCAGAGATCACGATAGCCTCAGTGCAAGGCAACTTTGAATATTGAATTGAATTTGAGCATAGTGGAGCAGTTTGTCTATGTTGAACATTTCCAGAGTCATTAATCAGATCCCAAACCTTCCCTGGTGAATCACAAAGATGTGAACGGCTACTGTGGTCAGCACTACCAGATTTGCTGGGTACTTAAAGTAATAAGAGTAGCCCTGTTTCTGAAGTTCTTTTTTAACCAAATCAAAACACTTTCTCTTGTCCACCACTTTTGAAGAGAAATCTTGAAGCAAAAAGATTCTCTCCCCATTCCATGCCAAGTGTTTTTTCTCCTCGCCACTCTCATGACATACTTCTTAATTGAAAATCTAAAAAAAAATTATAATGATGGCCCTCATTTTAGAGCCAGGCTGTGGTCTGGGAGCCAGGGTATGATTGGCTTTCTATTTCTAGAGCTCAGGGCAATTGATAGTTTAAAAGCTGTGGTAAAAATCATTGAACAAACTGGATTGCGTTGTCTCCTTCTAAACCTTCAGGGACTCCCACTAGTCTGACATTATTTCCATGCCCCCAATTTTCTAAGATTTTAGTTTGGTAATGTACAGTTCAGTTTTGGCAAACCTTTTTAATTTTTGTCAGGTCTGACTTACTATTAGATGCCGCAAAAGGGATACAGGTGGTTTTTGTTGCTGTTGGGCACTTTTGACACTTGGCGGCACCTTCCTTCAAGCCATTCTTAAAGCTGCAGATTTGTGATGAGTGAAAAAAAATGCATTTGCTTTGGAAAAGCCTTAAATTCAGCAAATAACTAATCAGCACTAGTTCCCCTAACAAATGAAATAAAAGTTGCCAGGATTAATGCACAATTGTGACTCTTAAGTAATAAATATATATATATGGGTGAAGCAGCAGCAATGAAGTCAGGCAGCCATTCTCTTTAGTGCTTGGCACATGCTCCCCTGCTGGATAGTTTAATATCTTCTATTTGACTACCATATTCAATCAACACTTGACAAAGGAACCTACACCAGCCCTTAAAGCTTGTGCACTATAATACCTTTGTACGGGGCATCTCTTGGTCCAGTAAATGATCAAACTATCCATCGACTCCAGAAAGTAGATCAAACCTGCCATCCTGTAATCTTGCCTTTTATTTGTATCTGCAAAAGTACTATAAAATCTTCAAGTAGTTAGTTTGTCAACTTGTATATTGTTCTTTCTGTTGAATCTGTTGATTGCTTGTGGGATAATCTATACTGATTAATTTAAACATCCAATCAGGTAACTGTCCTTGCTGCAAACTTTCAACAGTCTAAAGACAAAACTTAGAAACATATTCTTATGAAAGCAATGCTCTTGTTATGTCATGTATATTCTTTTAACTGTATATTTACATTCTAATTGTAGAGAATTGGGATTGTGAATAAAATGATGCAAAACATTTTACAGCAAGAGTTTCTGGAAGCTGAAGGACAGCTGACCTGACAAGATATATTTTCTATACTTTCCTCCTTCACATTCTTTGCTACTAAAGACAGTTATATGAAAACATAATCTTTGTCAAATAGAACTCATGAGATCATATTGCTTGTCCTGCACTTGAAGCCATAATCCCCTGCTTGCAACTGTGATATCACAGATTGAGGATTATGCTCTCAAGTGGAGAATAAGAAATTGGAGCAGATTAGCTCTAATCTTTCATGCAAATTTCCAAAATAATAAAGAGGAAAAGGATACAGAAAAATTGTCAAATATAAGCTGAACTGACTATAACTAGAATGTTTACTAGCTCTTGCAGATGCAACAGTTGCTGTTTAACTTTATATTCACTGGGGCAGCCCCTTGAGGATTTAAGGATGCTTCTTCATAGGTCTGTTTGAGAGTTTGCTTGCATGTTTCTACCCTATAAAAGGTACCCAGGTATGAGAGCCTTAGCTAAAGGAAACAAGACTACCTGTTTCAGTAGTCGGGGAGACAGAGAGGAGGAGAAGGGGAAATAGTGGTCTAAGTGGGAGCAGCCCCTTGTGGCTACAGGGTTAAGCATTTAGAACCAGCTTGGCAGTACTCAAGATTGTATTCATGTATTTAAATTATTTGGCCAGGAGGTTATACTGGGTACACTGAGCTGTGAATAGCTATTTTCCAGTAAAATCACCCTGTGTTAATGAAAATAGACTGACAATCAACAGTAATCATTACAAAATATTTTTTGTAAAATAAACACATTTTGTATGAAGGGTGAGTGATATAACTTCTCCTAGAGAAAATAGTCTCAGCCAGAGTAAAAATAAATGTTCTAGTCATAATTTATTAAGTATATTAAATTATTGGTTATTGTGAATTGGTAATTTTTGCATTACATACACATACTTGTAACTTCTTTAGTTAAAAATTACCTTTGTTTGCTCAAAATGGCTCTACATCATTCCCTTGCTAAATAAACAATGCACATCTAACTGCTGCTACATACAGTACAGTACATTGCTTACAGACGGACAGTTACTAGTACTCTAGTTACATTTTTATCTACATTTGAAATAGGATGTACTAATAATGACCGAGAAAAGCCTATAAACCAACTTTGATATTTAACTCAGAATTCAAGAAACCTCTTTAAATGACAGCTTATTTTCTTCAAATAGTTATGGGATGCACTAAACTAAAACATGTTTTCCTTACTAAGAATGTGTAATGTTAAAATAAACCTGTTAAACATTAATTGTTGTCTAGGATATTGTCATTTACTAATTGAAATTTTAGGACAGGAAGGAAAGGTCATAATCATCAACTACTGTATGAATTAAATGCTTAATCATTATTATCAAATTACTTATAATCCCTCTCTTCTTCTTCTTCTTCTTTATTTTTTCTTCTTCTGCCATCAATTCAGATTATTATAAAATATTTAATAAGAATTAAGGACGCTACAGTTGTGGTCAGTACAATGACTGCTATCCTCCAGCTTTCTGCAGCTTTCTGTTTGAGACCTATAAAGCAGAAGAAGATACCAATATTTATCCTCAATACCAACTATAAATACAGATAATTAAAAAGGGGCTGTAGTCTGAGGCTACCAACATATATATTTTTTGCAATGTTGTCTTTATTTTCCTCACATCCTCCTACCACCACTTCTCTCTGGATCTTCAATCTTCTCCAGGGCCCCTCTATTACATGCTTATTTGTGGCCAACTGCCACCATCCCAAACCCCCTTCAATCAGTCTCAGGGCTCTGCAACTTATCTCCACATGGGGTATTGGGTTGCAGACAATGCACACATTGGCAACCAGGAAAACCACTTAGACAATGCTGTTGGCAAAGAGGGGTGGTGGCCACACTTATTGGCTATAAGGTGGGCAGAACAACTGCACCTTCATGCATGCAGGATGTTGCCCAACAGAAGAGTCCCATCTACCACCCAGCTTGATTGGGCTTGCTCTAGCTCTTAGGATGGACAAGGTACTGCATGGTCATCCATAACAGCAACAGCTCTGACAAGCCTCCCTTAGGTGTTGCTAGAAGAGCAGCACTGGGATCCCTCTCCACTCCAGAAAGACAGTGTCTGAATGGTTGCTCTGAGCCATCCCTACCAGCCTCTGGTCTTGACATCTTGAGCTCAGTGCATGACACATTTGACAACATGTAACTGCTTTCTGCCAGGAAACCTTTCTGTTAAATATGCATTTAAAGACAGGCAGCAGTTTTGTACCTTAGTATAAGAACATTGGGCCTGATTCTGAAATGCAATGAGGGCTGCAAAGTGGTCACCAAGATCAATTTGAGTCATGCTAAGTTTGAGATTCTGTTGAATTATTCTCAGCAGGGTCCAAAACACTTGACATCCACAAAATAATTTGTTAGCATTCATAAATGAGGAAGGGGTGCTGTGCTAAGGCCATTATCAGTGCATTACTGCCCTCACTTCCCAGGTTACAGGCTGTAGCAGGGTCACTGGATTACCAGCTGCTTTGTGTGAGGTGGGAGGATGGAGTGGCCAGAGGATGCAGAGTGTGGCAAGGTTAGGCTACACCCTCAGCTGTGACTGATGGACCACTTTTCTATCTCTTTATCTCCTAGCTACCAAAACTTCTGTTGCACAACAGTTAACACTTTTCTCTTTGTTTTTCTTCTTTTTCACCCCTACCCTAGGTTGGCCACCTAGCATAGCTCTTTACTATCCCTGCTAAACTTCCTACTAGTTCTCTATTTTCATTCTTTTTCCATTTCTGTCCATTCAGTCCCTGGAATGATGCCAAACACCGGGTTGTGCAAAGTGTATAAGTGCATTTTGTGTACAAAAAAAACATGAAGGCTAGTTTAAATAGGAATTCATGCAATTGATAAAGCATTTTTAAATAAAAAGGATTCAGAAACCATATAAAACAATAATGATTTCATGATTAGTACAGTTATAAGAAATCCTTAAAGTAGTTTTATAAATTCGCACTATAAACCTGTTACTGTATAAGGGTCAATGTATGAGGCTAAACAAAAGAATGTGGTATGCTTTATAAAAGAGCATAGTCACTGTGGATCAGAGATATAGAGAGTCAATATCTGTAAAGATATATACTCTACCTTTAACCGAACCAGGAAGTACCCTGAAACAACAACAAAAAAAAAACTTGATTTTGAAACAACTTGTCCAGACATGTAAATAGAAAGGGCTCAGTCAGGTAACCCCACCAAAAGATATAAAACCTCTTCACTGAGTTCACTTCAGGTCAGTCCAGTGGAGTTCAGTCTTGAGCATGAAGGAGAGAGGTGCTACTGTAGATAAGCTGTTGAATGCAGATCAAAAAGGGTCTTAGAAGCACCAAGATCCAGGACTGTATTATGTGAGAAACTACTGATAGTAAGTAGTGATTTTCTTTGCAGGTGTTTTTTGTTTTCATTTTATTATTTTTCTAACTTTTGAAAAATAGATATCACACCACGGTGTGTTTTAAACCTGTAAATTTGCCTAGTCTGAAGTTTATTTCCACACGGTGTGACAAACTTGGTGTCAGAAGTGGGACAGTACTGGTAGTTCAGAGAAACAAGGGGAGATCAGTACCCAGATACCAACCCTGGTATCCAGACATAGGGGCAAAGAGCAGGATAGCATACCTATAGGATCCCATGAAGGACAAGGCTCTGGAGGAGATGGGGCTTCCCAATGTACATATCAGAGACCAGGTGAGGAAGACTGGAGGGGAATTACTAACTGGATTAGAGTTCTATGGAACATGGAGGTGAACCAGTGCCGGACAGAGACAGAGCAACACTGCCAGGTACTGATGGAGGGTTCCCAACTGGAGGATTTCATGGCAGAGGCAGAGGACCAGGATCCATGGATTCTAGAGGAGGAGGACTCCCTGATGGAACCTTTGTTGCCAGCCACTTTTGAGATCCCATTGTTGCCTATTTTTCCAGGCTGCTACTACTTGGAGGATGACGAGATGAAGGCCCCAGGTAGGACTGTTTCAGGACATATGCATACTGGGGTGAAGTCTACAAGCAACAGGGAAGACACCATGGTGGCTGAAGGGACTATCCCATGTTTTGAACCCCCTGTGATATGGGATGAAATGTATGAAACATGTAATGTTTAAAATTAATATAACTTTTAGGGCTGGTGCTGAGTATAGTCAGTTGAGGGTACCAGAATGGTGTAAGGCTTCAACGGAAACTCCTGGTATGTTGCAAATAATAATAATAATAATAATAATAATAATAGTAATAATAATAAATGTTATTTCACATACACGCCTTTTGGGCCATCATGGTGTTTTACAAAAAGATAAAAACAGTCATATAAAACAATACACATGATAATAAATAAGTAACGTACAGAAAAAATAAATTGCAGAGGATCAGAGTTATATGGAGCTATCATAAGTGAGACTCCATAAAAAGGTTTTCAATGCCTGTTTAAACCCCTCCACAGTCATGCACTCCTGAAGCTGATGGGGTAGAGAATTCCAAAGGGTTGGAGTCGCATGCATAAATGCATGAGCCTCGGAAGATTTCAGAGACACCCTCAGAATCTTTAGCAACCTCTCGTCAGTCGAACGCAACTGTCACACTGGGCGGTAAGGGACAAGGAGCTCTTTCAAGTAGTCGGGGCCCAATCCATGTAGGGCTTTATAAGTCAGTAAACCAACTTTAAAGGTGCTCCTCCACCTAATTGGCAGCCAGTGCAGATCATGCAGCACGGGAGTAATATGGGATACTCGAGAAGCTCCAGTTAACAATCATACTGTTGCATTCTGCACGAGCTGCAGGAGGCAGATTTCAGCCTCAGAAAGCCCTAAGTACAGGGAGTTACAATAATCAAGGCGCGAAGTCACAAAGGCATGGACTAATGTAGGCAGGTCCCCGGACGGAACCAGTTGCTTAATCTTGGAGATATTCCTAAGATGATAAAAGGAAGACTTGATGATGGCCGACATCCAAGATCGTAAGGTCAGCCCATCATCAAGCACAACCCCCCAGGTTTCGTACCCATTCAGAGGATAGGAGCTGAGAGTCCCTGAGAAAAATTTCAGAGGGCTGATCAGCTCTAAACCCCTCTATCTGGTGACCTGGGTCCACTACCATCACCTCTGTCTTTCTGGCATTCAACTATAACCAGCTCGAGTTCATCCCGTCTTGGATTTCAGTGAGGAAGCTATTAAGTACCAAGACAGCTCTATCCTGGTCAGGTGCAAAAGACAGGTAGAGCTGGGTATCATCAGCATAGCAGTGAAACCTCAGCCCATGCCATCTTACAATGTCCCCAAGAGGCAGCATATACACTGCAAACAATATGGGGGACAGCACTGAAACCTGAGGGACCCCACAAGGCAGGGAGAAAGGGTCCGAGGAAAAAATCCCAGACACCACTCTCTGACTCTGGCCAGTGAGAAAAGATGTAAACCACCTAAGGACCACATCTGATAGTCTACAGATGGTCCTCAGACATCCAAGCAGCACCCTATGGTCTACAGAGTCAAAAGCTGAAGAGAGATCACAGAGCACCAAGATAGAACTGTTCCTCCAATCCCTTGCCATCAGGAGATCATTGAGCACTTGAACCAGTGCCATCTCAGTACTATTCCCCTAATGAAAACTGGACTGGAGATGTTTGTAAATGTTATGGATGGTCAAGTGGTTGTACAGCTGTAGCATCACTACTTTCTCAATCACCTTTCTATAAAAGGAAGGCTTGAAATCGGTCTGTAGTTGGCCAGAGAGTCCAGGTCCAAAGAAGATTTCTTCAGGAGGGGGATTACCACTGCCTCCTTCAGAAAGCTTGGAAACTCACCAGATTCCAAGGAGCACTGGACTATCTGAGCCAGGACCGGGCTGATCTTATCTCAACAACCCATAATCAAGGAAGTTGGGCCCAGATTCAAACTACAGCATGTAGGGTGCATACCCTGGACAATCTGCATGACATCTGCAAGCTCAGGCAAGGCAAAGGTACTCCAGGAAGCTCAAGGTGAGGTGACCAAGCACCGATCATTAGCAACCCCCATAGAGCGAGTTGAGTGAACTTCCAACCTGATGTCGGACACTTTATCCACAAAGAACTGAGCAAGCTCATTGCACTCTACT
This sequence comes from Neoceratodus forsteri, assembly GCA_016271365.2. Lineage (NCBI taxonomy): Eukaryota > Metazoa > Chordata > Ceratodontiformes > Ceratodontidae > Neoceratodus > Neoceratodus forsteri. The sequence continues at coordinate 834,207,555 of CM028130.1, read as the reverse complement.
TGCAAAAAAGGTCTTTGGAGCTGCAGACAGGTTAGGTTGCACAATCTGTCAACAGTTCAGAAGAGCTGGGCTGGTCGATTCTGAGCAGCAGCAATCTTCCCAGACAGGAATTCTGCCTTCTTACAGGAGATCGTTGATCGGTAAATCTTATAATATTCAACCAATCTAAGGTGGCTGGCCACCAGGGCGGATTTCCACCAACGCAGCTGTAACCTACATCCTACTTGTTGCAACTCCCTCAAAGGCCCATTAAACCAAGGGGCCCGAGAGTGAAGGGGGAGAGGACGAACACGGTTGGGAGCAATCAAGTCCAGAGCTGATGAGATGGCCTTATTATAGGCCACCACCAAAGTCTCTGGACTCAAGCTGGTCACAGGAAACTCTGAAAGGTCAATCACCACTGCTAGGCCTTCAGGACTCATTTCCCGTAAAGGGTGATAACTGACCATCTCCACAGGGGCAGACCTCTGAAGGGGGCACAAAAGTTGAACCTCATGGTGTAATGATCAGATCAACTGACAGGTTCCACCTCCAGATCAGAGGCCTTGATCCCCAGGAAGAAAACCAGATCAAAAGAGTGACCAAATTTATGGGTGGCAGAGGTAACAACCTGTGTAAAGCCCAGGGATGTCATAAACTGGAGGAAGTGTTGTCCAAACTGTGAGAGATTGTCATCAACCCAGGCATTGAAGTCTGAGTACCATCAGCCTGGGGAACTCCAATGCCATGTCAGCGAGCAGGAATCATGTCTCATCCCCGGGTGGATGGTAGATGACAGCTAACCTGCAACCTACACCAGCCACCACAACACACTCAAATGATTCGGCTTCCTTGACTGGTACATTCATGAGGCCCAACTCTGTCTTAAAACAGACCGCTAACCCTCCCTGCGATCCAATCTTGAGTGATGTATCACAGAGTACCCGGTCAGAATTGCAGCATCCAAAATGGGGCCAGCATTTTCATCCAACCAGGTCTCGGTGATGCAAGCCAGGGTCAAAATGAAACCTCTGGTATATTACAAATAAGGGTTGAAAGGAAACCCCAAAGGTTTTGGGAGTTAAGAACTGTCTGGTTGATGTTCAGCGTGAAAAGGTTCCTTGTCTCCTAGAAACTACATGAAAGGAAAATGGATAAATGAAATGTGTGAAATGATTACAAGAAATGTATAACATAAAAGAAATGAAAAACACTGTATGATATAAAATGAGGAACCTACGCTCATGAAATTACCTCCCATGATGCCACCCCCATATAGTCAAGCCAACCTTTAATACATATTAAGACAAAATTTTCCAGGAATATAATAGAAACTGAAATAGAAAAACTTGAAAAGGAAATATTGGGTTTGGGTGACTCCATGATTAAACATCTAGATAGAGATATCTGTGAACCAAACAAAGTCACTAGGACACTGTCCAGCTTTAGTGGGACTAGAACTGCTGACATTACAAAGATGCCAAGATGCTGGGTACCATTTTACATAACATTCAAGAAACCCCATTAGTTATAATACATGCAGGTGTTAACTATATATTCCATGAACCAGTACACAAAATAAAATAAGATTATGTCTCCCTGACCAATAAGCTAATTGAACATGGATGTGAGACTGTAATATTCAAGATACTCCCACCCTATTCCCAAAGCAACATATGGTCAACAAATGAAAATTAAGGAAATAAATAACTGGTTGAGGGCCTGGTGTTTACATCAAGACATTACATGTATTACTCACTGGGAGGAGTTTAATAACAGGTTAGAGCTTTTCTGTTAGGATGCCCTGCATCTCAACAGGAGGGGCAACTTCCTTTCCAGGGAAATACATTGGTTCCTTTATACAGAGAAATTTAAACTTATAAATTGGGGGGAGAGGAATAATGGACATTGGATATAAACTAAGAAACAACAACAAAAAAATTGCAACAAACAATAAAACTAAACAATCTAACCAGGCCCATCAAGGCAATCCTATCTCCACTAGCAATTGTCTTAAAATACTACTACTGAATTCTAGAAGCCTGAGAACAAAAAATGATGAACTAAGCTACACTGTAAAGAAAAATAATTTTGACATCTGCAGAGTAACAGAGACGTGGTTCAGAGATGGAGACTGGAATTCTGAGATCCCTGGGTACTGTAAAATACACAAAAATCGGAATACCAAGAGATGAGGTGGTATTGCCTTATACTTGACAGATACCTATAAAGCTTATGAAATAAAAGACAATCCATTAACTGATAATGAAATCATATGGGTCCAAATAAAAATACCCTTAAAACCCTTGCTATAGGTTTAGTTTATCGCTCCCCAGATTTACAGTTGGAAGAAAACAATAACCTATAATCAGAACTTGAATCCAGAAACGTCAGGGGACCACATTCTTATGGGGGACTTCAATTTTCCTAAGATAAACTGGAACATACTCGAAGGAACAAACCCACTAGAAAACAGATTTATTTATATTATCATATTACATAATTTAGATTAACTAGTGACAAGCAACTTGAGGGAATAATGTACTAGACTTAATTTTCAGTAATACCCTGGATACTGTAGTTAACATCAATATACTGCCCCCTTTAGGTAATAGTGATCACAATATGATCGAATTAAATAAAGATCTGTTCATAATAACAGTACTAAAGGTAAGACTAAAATAAAAGACTACAATAAAGCAGACTAATATAGTGTGAAAACATATCTAAACAAATCGAACAGGAAAAAAAGATCTTGAAGGGCAAAGTTTGAAGAATGTATGGAGAAGCCTACATAAACATATCTCCAATTGCATAAATAGCTGGGTCCCTACAAGAAATAAGCATCACAACTGCAGACAGATTCCACCTTGGTGGATCATTAATATTGGGGAACTAATGAACAAGCGAAAAAAAACTATATCAGAAATATGAGAAGAACCCATCTCCCAGTAATTGTCAAACATTTAGGTCAAGGTAAAAAAAAAAACTAAACAAACTATAAAAAGGGCCAAAAGAAGACTTGAAATAAAGTTGGCATCCCATGTGAAAGATAACAAAAAGCAATTCTATAATTATGTGGGTTCCTTAAGGGGGCAAACAACAAACAGTAGGCCCTCTACAGACTCTGGAAGGAATGATCACAGATGAAACAGAAATTGCAACCTAACTTAATGATTATTTTCTGAGTGTGTATGACCAAAGGAAAACTATATTAAGCAGATGCCAGTTACAACAAAAGACTCTCTGGTATTCACAACTACTCAGGTAATAGACACAACACAAAATTTAAAAATGAGTAGCTCACCAGGCCCAGATGGTATTACACCAAGATTCCAGAAGGAACTTGTGAAAGAACTAGCGGTACCCCTCACATTATTGTTAAATCCCTCGATCCAAGAAGGAAAAACATTAAAAGAATGGCAAAAGGCATTAGTGACACCCATTTACAAAAAGGGCAACAGGGCAGATGTAGGTAACTATAGACCTATTAGCCTCACCTTGGTTTTTGGTAAAATAATGTAAAAACTGCTTAAGCAACATATAGTTAAATGTACACAATATGGGAATTGCAGATACTACACAACATGGCTTTATCACGGGAAGATCTTATTTATCCAGCTTAATCCAGTTTTTTGAGTGAGTCAGTGCAGCCATAGACAAAAATATCCCAGTAGACATTATATTTCTAGATTACTCTAAAACTTTCTATAAAGTATAACAAAATTAAACTTCACCCTAACATCATTAGCTGGATAGAGTCATGGCTAAATCAAAGAACACAAAGAGTTACCATCAAAGGACACTTATCAAACTTGGAACAGGTGACTCATCGAGTTACTTAAGGATCAGTGCTAGGACCCACCCTGTTTAACATCATAGTCTCTACCCTTTAAACAACAGGGAATGTTTGGATCTGCAAATATGCAGATGATTGTAAACTTGGTGGCCTAGTGCAATCTGAGGCTGATACTAGACAAATATAGAATACCCTGGACAATTTTTCCCAATGGGCAGAGAACAACAAAATTAAGTTTACTGAGACCAAGTGCAAAGTCATGCATGTGGGTAAAAATAAATTATTACATCAGTACAAAGATTTAGGAGTCCTTATTACCAAAGACCTATCCTTTGACAGAAACACAACTGAAGCTGTGAAAAAGTGTCAAAGAATTATAGACTGTATATTAAATAACATTAAAAGTAGAGAGAGCGATGTCAGTTTTCCCCAGTACGTTAGTCTGGTCTGGCCTCATTTTGAATAGTGTGCTCAGTTTTGTGTGCCACAACCTATAAGATCTCAAAAACTGATTGAGGGAGTTCAAAGAAGGATAATGAGAAACAATATATACTATACAACACCTGGGATACAAACAAAGACTTAGCCACCTTAATTTATATTCGACAGAATATAGATGAATCAGTGGTGGCCTCTGTCTTATTTTCAAAGTCATAAATGATCAATACATGATGGAAACCTTGGGACTTAAAAAACACATGGGTAAAAAACAACCAGATCACATGTGCATAAATTAATAGGTGACAATAACCAAACAGTCAAGAGAAGCAAGTTTTTCACACAGAGAGTAATAAGAATTTGTAATATACTTCCCCAGCAGGTAATAGAGAGCAATAATAGAACAACATTTAAACAAAGGTTGAATAAGTATATGGGAGAAAGAAAGTATGTTTTCCACCCATGAGTAGGGTGGTGAGTTCAAAAAAGGCCTTTGGCCTACTGAACTTGTGAAAGTGCCATGAACCTATGGAGGATCTAGGTATGAGGTGGAACCTATGATTGGGCCCCAAGTAGAACAATGTGTTAGAACAGGGTTAAAGCTGGGTACAACTTGCCCCAGAGAAAGTTGTGGTACAGGCCTGTAAAGCCACCCTGATAACTAGATGGAGGAAGCTAGAAGTTAGCATAAAACTGCTGTGTATTACTTCCTCTTTTTTTAATGTACTGATGAAGGTACGATGGTGTGTGCACAGGACTGAAATGACGCTAAGTGATGGATTCTGAAATGATGCCAAGTGATGGGTGTTGAAACGATGCCTATTGATGGGTGCCTGATATTACATATGCAATGTCTGAGTTGTAGTAACCAGATTGAAATAGTTAGTGGGTAGACAGTTACTACAGACTGAAGTCCTCTGAGATCATATATGGGTACTGTGCTGAACTGTATGACAGCCCCAGGGTAATGTTGTGAAAGTGTTGTTGTATTGCAGTAACTTGGTATCATGGACAATACTGAAAATAGCTGAATTAAGGGACCTTGGGGTGAAGCTGTCATAGTGAATGAAAAACTTTCAACCAACCCCTGTTCTACTGTTTTGATAGAATATTTATGATTGGTAGGGGGCTGTTAAATAAATGATCGTTTTGAGAACTTTTTTTTTCTTAAGGAGGGAGGTGTGTGGCGGAGTTAGGCTACACCCTCAGCAGTGACTGAGGGACCACTTTTCTATCTTCTTATTTCCTAGCTACTGAAACGTCTGTTGTGTAACAGTTAATGCTTTTCTCTTTGCTTTTCTTCTTTCCCCCACCACCCTAGGTTGGCCATCTACGTAGCCCTTTACTATCCTTGCTAAACTTCCTACTAGTTCTCTCTTTTCATTCTTTTTCTATTTCCATCCATTCAGTCCTTGGAATGATGCCAAACACCAGGAGAGGTGTTTGTGTAAAGTGCATAAGTGCATTTTACGTGCAAAAAATATGAAGGCTATTTTAAATAGGAATACATAGAGTTAATAAAACCTTTATAAATAAAATGGATTCAGACGACATATAAAACAATAATAATTTCATGATTAGTACAGTTATCAGAAATCCTTAAGGTATTTTCATAAAGTCACACTATAAACCTGTTATTGTATAAGGTTCGATGTATGAGGCTAAACAAAAGAATGTGGTATGCTTCATAAAAGTGCTTTACCACTGTGGATCAGAGATATAGAGAGTCAATATCTGTGGAGATATACACTGTACCTTTAACTGAACCAGGATGTCCCATGAAACACAAAAACACCCTTGGTTTTGAAACATGTCCATACATGTAAATAGAAAGGGTTCAGTCAGGTGACCCCACCAAAAGACATAAAACCTCTTCAATGAGTTCACTTCAGTTCAGTCCAGTAGAGTTCGGTCTTGAGAGTAAAGGAGAGAGGTACTACTGTAGACAAGCTGTTGAATGCAGATGAAAAGGTTCTTAGGAGCTCTAAGATCCAGGACTGTATTATGTGAGAAACCATTGATGTTAAGTAGTGATTTCCTTTGCAATTTTCTTTTTTGTTTTCATTTATTATTTTTCTAACTTTTAAAAAATAAATATCACACTACAGTGTGTTTTAAACCTGTAAATTTGCCTTATCTGAAGTTTATTCCCACAAGCTGTGACACAGAGGAAGAAGAATTGGGAAAGGGAAGTACTGTATTGTGAAGATGCAGTACATGGTGGGTAGATGGGAAGGGTTACCACAGTGTAGGGGTTTACATCACTACAGACAGAGCCAGATCAAGTGATGGAGGACCATGATCGGATGCCACTAGATATTATTTTTTTAGATTTATTTGACTGGGTAACTAGGGAGGAGGATCAGAGACGGCAATGGATGTGGCCTATCTGGACTTCAGTAAGGTCTTTGACACTGTACCACACAGGAGGTTAATAAAAAAACTTAGCTGATCTGGGAGTGGGGGAGAAGGAGGTGAACTGGGTATCTAACTGGTTGAAGAATTAGAGGCAGAGGGTGCTGATAAATAGCAATTACCTGAAGAAAAAGAGATTGACCAGTGGAGTGCCATAGGGATCAGTATTGGGTCCTGTCCTCTTCAATGTCTTTATAAGTGACATTACTGAGGAATTGGGAGGAAGGTGAGTGTCTCTTTGCAGATGACACAAAAATCTACAACAGGGTGGACGCCAAGGACAGTGTGGAGAGAACAGAAAGGGATCTGGGGAAACTAAAGGAGTGGTCTAGGGTGAGGCAGCTGGGTTTCAATGCCATAATGTGTAAAGTCATGCACTTGGGCAGGGAAGCTCGAGGGTTGTATATATGATGGGGCATGGTACTTACAGTTACCAAGCAAGAGAGGGACCTTGGGGTAACCACATCTGATGACCTCAAAGTGGCAGGGCAGTGTGACAAGGCAGTAGTCAATGCTAGCCAGATACCGGGGTGCATAAGGAGTCTGGATTTCTAGTAGGAGAATGGAGGTGGTGTTGCCTCTTTATCACTGTCTTGTTAGACCCCACCTGGAGTACTGTGTCCTGCTCTAGAGGCTGCACTACAAAAAGGATAAAGTGTTTTTTTTTTTTGGGGGGGGGGTTATGTGATGACTGCCAAGACCCAGGGAGACATTACAGACAATACTTACACACCCCTTTGAAAATGTGAATAAACTGCTAGGGTCATCTAAGGGTAAGAAATGAGACAGCATCTAAGGATTCAACATCTCTGCAGCACAAAATGATTGTTTTGTCACTGGCTGCCGCAAAATGCTGCAATAACATATTACGTATTAAGTGGGAGAACACAACATACATGACGCTGAACACAAGTGTAGCTAGGTGTCATTCCCAGAGCATGCTGTGCAGTGGTGGATGAAACATAAAGGAGAATAATTGTTCTTTTGAAGAGAAACAATAACAATGCAGTTAGTCCAATAAAAGGTGTCACCAGAAATATTCATAATTTTTTTTTTTATTTACATTGAAGAAAACAGGTTAATTTAGTCATTATTTAATGCAAACTACTGTATTTAAAAAATATAGTTTGCCACATTGGCCAGTCTTATAAGTTTATAAACAGTTACCATAAAGGTTTACTTTGTGTGAATTCGTTTTTACCTTCTGGACCCTTACAGATCCATGGAGCACGTTCCGTACAAGCTGTTGATGTTAGACTACCAGTTTCAGGTTTAATCTGTGTACACATTTGTGGGTTAGGCGATGTGTTCCAAATCCTAACAATGATAAAAGAGCATTTATCTCCATTACCTTTAACAAATAGAACACACATTGAAGAAACAAATATTATGTAATACAAATCCAGAGACAGAAGTGACTTTTAACTGTTTTTCATGAATTTTGACATAAGGTCATCTTGAACTTTTGTTTCCTGTTCACTATGCACAGACTTATGGTTTGTTCCAGTGGTCAAAAATAGCACCAGTGAACTCTGATGATGGTTTTGCCAGAAATATCTAAAGCTCAAAAAGTTCCCATCTCAGTTTCAAAACTTAAAACATTTTGTGGGCCTTCAAAACAATTAGTGACCTTTTCTCATCATTGTATCTCTAAAAGACAAAGAACCTCTGTGCGCAAACACTGAGGCAAGGGTTACCCCAAAGGGCATTTGGCTGGGAAGCCAAGTTTCAAGAAAATACAAAATCACACATGTCCACACAATGCAAAGCATCATGGGCTGCATATGCAAATCACCACAGAATGTTATGCTGGTCCAACTTTCAGCAGAAATGCATGGTGCCGAAAGGCCTCTCACACAGTTTGCAAAGGGTGCTAACAGAAGACATAGTCACATGTTTCGTCCTACCAGAACTCATCAGTATGCCTCGTCTGTTTGACACCCCAGTGGAATGGACCAGCTACCCTTAAGACAGTGTGTCTTGGATATGTTGTGGTGAACCCATTCAAATAAAAAACTATTTAAAAGACAAAGAACCTCTGTGCGCAAACACTGAGGCAAGGGTTACCCCAAAGGGCATTTGGCTGGGAAGCCAAGTTTCAAGAAAATACAAAATCACACATGCCCACACAATGCAAAGCATCATGGGATGCATATGCAAATCACCACAGAATGTTATGCTGGTCCAACTTTAAGCAAGAAATGCATGGTGCGAAAGGCCTCTCACACAGTTTGCAAAGGGTGCTAACAGAGACATAGTCACATGTTTACGTCCTACCAGGACTCATCAGTATGCCTCGTCTGTTGACACCCAGTGGAATGGACCAGCTACCCTTAAGACAGTGTGTCTTGGATATGTTGTGGTGAACCCATTCAAATAAAAACTATTTAAAGACAAAGAACCTCTGTGCGCAAACACTGAGGCAAGGGTTACCCAAGGGCATTTAGCTGGGAAGCCAAGTTTCAAGAAAATACAAAATCACACATGCCCACTGATGCAAAGCATCATGGGCTGCATATGCAAATCACCACAGAATGTTATGCTGGTCCAACTTTAGCAGAAATGCATGGTGCTGAAAGGCCTCACACAGTCTCCACGTCTGTTAGCACCTTTGCAAACTGCGTGAGAGGCCTTCGCACCATGCATTTCTGCTTAAAGTTGGACCAGCATAACATTCTGTGGTGATTTGCATATGTAGCTCATGATGCTTTGCATGTGTGGGCATGTGTAATTTGTATTTTCTTGAAACTTGGCTTCCAGCCAAATGCCCTTTGGGTAACCCTTGCCTCAGTGTTTACAGCATCAGAGGTTCTTTGTCTTTAAATAGTTTTTTTATTTTAATGGGTTCACCACAACATATCCAAGACACACTGTCTTAAGGGTAGCTGGTCCATTCCACTGGGGGTGTCAAACAGATGAGGCATACTGATGAGTCCTGGTAGGACGAAACATGTGTCTATGTCTTCTGTTAGCACCGTTTGCAAACTGTGTGAGAGGCCTTTCGGCACCATGCATTTCTGCTTAAAGTTGGACCAGCATAACATTCTGTGGTGATTTGCATATGCAGCCCATGATGCTTTGCATTGTGTGGGCATGTGTGATTTTGTATTGTATCTCTGTTCCGTATGCTGAGAATGTTCTGTCCTCATTTATTGGGTATGGCAAGCACTTTAAACCTATTTGCTCATCCGTGAAGGACTGTGCATGTTTTGTAGGAGATTTTAGTTGTTGTAAGGCTTGACAACAAGAGAACAGCATGATACGGTACCTAGACATATCCCATCATGGTTGCTCTTTTTTTTTTTTTTACTTGCCTGGGCTCACGGCCCCTTTGGTGGGGGGGGCTTCATACCCCCTCCCATTACTCCACCGGGTCCTGAGGTACTGGGATCCCAGCATCACAGTGCATGATGCCCTGGGGGTGTATGCGTGATTTTGCTTCTATTTTATCCCATCCCCTGAGGGCACCAACATGAAGGACTTGACATCCAGACTTATGGAGCCTGATTCTCAATGGTGTCTGCTCTCGCTACAAGCTGCGGTGAACAGCAGCCTGCACCACAGCCCCATATGCCAGGGACCCTACACCAGATTCAGGTACAGGAGGGGTTCCGGTGTCTAAGTCCTCCCTTGTGCCGAACACCTGGTGCATGGGAAGTGTCAGTCACAAGCTCACTACGGCATGGGAAATGGTGCCTACTGTAAATATGTGCACAGTGACTGCCACCAGTCTCAGACACTGTGCGCATATGTACAGTATGGTGCTGATGCAGACCACAGTCAGCAGCTGGTGGGGCACCAAGGGGTGGGTTCCACTAGACCACCAGGTAGTGGGCACTGCAGTGATCAGAGGCAGATGCCCATGCCACATACAGGCAGCCAGGCAGCATCGGGATGGGGTGGTGGCATTGGGGATGGGTGTCAGTACCTGGCAGGATGGAGCACCAGCGGCGAACTGGGGGGTAACTGCAGCATACAGTGGCACATAGGATGACTGCCCCAGTGAGAAATATTCTAAGTCCCACTAAGCCAGCCCTGGCTGGTCTAAGGGCACTTAGAATATCTCCCACTGGGTGCTGTCTGAGAATAGCAACCTGCAGCTTGCATTGGCACAGTCCACCTAGTGCCATGTTGCAGGGCAGTGCAGGGCGCAGGGCTGGTGCAAGCCCTGTTTGGGGCAGGCAGCCTGCGGTCAATGCAGGCAACCTTTGTGAATTGGTGGTGGCAGCCCTGGATGCAAGGTGCACCTTGCACCATATCTGTTTGGTGCACGCACCTTGCGTCAGATGCAGTGCTTTGAGAATTGGGCCTTCGATATGCAGCTACACACCGTAGTCAAGCACCCAGCAGTGCCCTTACATCCCTGACTCTGGAAAGTGATGCACCCTATCGCCCATGATTCCACCAGTGGTAGTGCTGCAGGTGTATTTACTGCCCGGTAACCCACCACACCCTGGAGGAGAGCATCCATTGGGATGCTCAATCCTCCTCCCCCCAGCCAACCCCTGATGACCCAGGCTCATTCCTGAACCTGGGTCACTGGTGTAGTGTGAGGTGTAGTGTCCAGTGTCACAAGCCCCTGTCCCTCCAACTTTGAGCAGCCTGGCAGGACCTCCTGTTTGCAGAGACGATCCCCCTTTTTAAGAACTCATGAGCAGGAATAAGGGCTTCCGGAAGACTTATCAGCTTTCCTCTTCCCAGTGGGATGTTGGATTATGTAGTTTTGAGTTCCCTTGACTCTGCACTACTTTCAGTATTTGAATCCCACCACAGCCACTGGCTACATCTTGCTTAAGTAGTTTTTATGTGATAGATTTCTATCTTTTTAGGCACACAGTCCTTTCAAAACCCTTCTATTTAAATGTTAAATCACACAACCAGACCCCAGGTAGAGTTGATAAGAAAAATCATAAAAGTTTACTTAAAATAAAAGTAATACAGAAAAGTCTACAGTTTGGAAGAACTTTGAAATGCAGACAATAACAAAAGTACAACTGGATGGTTCACAGAAAAACACTAGATACTATATTCTAAACTATACCTTGTTTTGTTGTTCACGTTAAGACAATATTTCAAATATCCTGGTAGAGATGACAGTTCATTAGGCAATATAATTTGTAACAAGTCCTTGATCCAAGTCTCTGGATGTCCTTTTAAAAAGGCTCCAAGTGCTATCTTTGTTGAAAAGTCTTGGTTTCCAACATTCTGACTTAAAATCAGAATTTTCTGTTCAGTATGTGGCAAGTCAAACTTTCCACATACTCAGAACCGTTTTTTAAAGATTTCCCAGGCCTACACATATACTTCTGGCTACAAGTATATGCCAGTTGGAAACAGGTGATATGCCCTCCAACTTAAAAACTATTCTTCTGCTCTGAATTCCAAATGTGTCTAATTATATACATGGTCAATTTTTTGGACACACCTACCCTTTTTCCCTCTGGGGTGGGGTTAAATGGTTCCAAGACAAAACAGATATTAGAGTGCAACCAGTTACCTTTCCCAGTAGGTGTCTCTGTGTTTCGATGTCAATCTCAGTAACATCTGGTGCATGCATTTGGCTTAACCTCTGACCCCTAGGTCATTACATTACCCCTTACTTGCATTGAAAAGCCACATTGGGATGTTTTATACCTTCCTGTGGTCATATACCATCTTCCCTTATCTTGAAATAAAACAGGTCCACACTAGCCTTTATAGAAATACCAGTTATTTTGTAAGTACCTGTTAAAGGGACAGTGTCTTAATTCTAAAGTACATTACATCATATACAACATGAACCCACATAAATGGATATTGGCCTATTATGTGACATCCAGCACCTCCACCATCAGCACCACCAGGCCAGCTCTATAATGGTTTTTTTTAAAAGGGGAACATTTATGGACCCTGAAAACCCCAAAAAAGGTATATGGCTTACCTACAGCTGGTAGCAGTCCATAGATATAGCTGACTATGTTTAGCCTATATTAATACTACATGGATAACAGTTTGTGATGTCATGCAGAGTAAAGCTGGATCTGACCATGCTGTAATTAGGCATAGCTTCACCCTGCATGCCATCACAAGATTCTAAAAATGGTGGTAATGATGTATCAATATAGGGAAGACTTAGGTAATCTTTGAACTGCTGACCAAAGAGAAAACATGGAAAGCAAGCTGATCATCGGCCTAGGCTCCCAGCAGTCCTCTGGTTTAAATGGCAGACTTATTTTCTACTGAAATCTTTCTGCCACCTTATGGTTTACCACTGTAGGCTGTCCTTTTTACCTCCACCACCATCATATCTTCACTTGCATGTGTGCATGTTATGTTTGTATGCACTATCATTCAGTGTGTGTGTGTGTGTGTGTGTGTGTGTGCATGTGTGCTCACATGAGCATTCCAGTTATGTGTGCACATCAATTTTCATTTTCTACAGATGGCTCTGTTTCCATCCACTACATTTGTCACCTGTCAGCCTTCTTACTAGGCCCTGTTAATTAGTCCCCACTTCAGAACTCCTCAGGTCATTCCCACCTACCACGATCTTTCATACCCATCATTCCCTTTTTATTTTTCCAGCTTCTATTCTTAGTTGCCTATAATCACTTATACTTCTAGGTCTTCCCCCTATTTTCTTTCCTCACATATATCTCCATTATTTCCCCTTATGTCGTCACTAACTTTGCCTTTTAATCTTTTAGATAATTCCTGAAGAAGACCTATGGTTGAAATGTCAACTCTAGCTCTATTTCCTATTTTCAGCATGCATTTAATATTATCATTTTGTTTTGTCTTTGAAATTATACCAGCTACAGGTGAGCACAATTCTGCACTGAAAGCATCAGTACTAGTTAACCAAAATTGTTCATCACTTCCCAGCTTGCTCTGCCTGATAAACTAAAGGTTCCAATTTCACTTTTGATGCATTTTACTGATGCATGAATCCACAGTAAATATGTCTGCCCTCAAATGATTTTCTGCTTCTCCACTTTTGTTTGCATAGTAGCTTGCCTCTGTGAACATTCAGCAGGCAAAGAAAATGGTAATACGTGCCAGTAACTCCAGACAAAATAACCAATGACAAAATGGTTCTGCCCTTTCCCTTTAAAATCCAATATTGCCCTCCTGGCAGGGTCTGTGCAAAAATGACAAAAAAAAATAAAGGGAAGACAGAAAAAAACTGAAAAAAAGAATTGAGTTGTTAGCTGTAAGGTTGCCAGACTCAATAACTTATAAAAAAGGACATTTTTAATAACTAGTTATAAGGGCTGAGAACCACCCTGTGTCTATAGGGATATATTGTAGCATCTCCAGTCCAGAGAAGCACCCATCTGATGCTATGAAAAATCCTACCTTCCTTTACCTTTCCACTGTGGATCATGGTGAATGGGGACCAGAGGCAACAAATGCACACTTTTTGGGTGCCACAAATAAGAGACACTCACAAATTAAGGTCCACACTGGGAGCTGGAATCAATCAGGATGTATGTATTAAGTCATTATGGTGTCACACAGCTTGAATTACCCTCACATGTTCACTTTACTTTCAGTTGACAGCACATTGCCTTTTGCCATTATCCTCAGTAAGTAAGTAAGTAAAAGTTTATTTATGAAGTGCTGTATTCCTGAGGTTCAGGGCACTGTACAGAATACAGACAATGGCAATAAAACAGTGATAACATAAATAAAACACATAATAAAACAGAGAGTAAAACAGTAAAATGCAGTGGTCAGGGAACTAAACTGTGAGGGGCCACTAAGTCCCAAATGCTTTCCTAAATAAATGTGTCTTCAAGCACCGCTTAAAATCCTCCAAGGAGAGGGCCTCCCTCAAAAAATCTTGGAAGTGAATTCCACAGGACCAGTTCTGCTACCACAAATGATCGATCTCCAGATGTTGTAGCCAGGCCCTAGGAATCACAAGAAAAAATTACTCACCACAGTAATGTTGTTTCTTCCAAAGTGTCCTTTAATATTACTGACAGAAGCAGAATGCTGGCTGGGTTCAGCTACCCCGGAGGTAGAGTCAATGGTAATGAGTCCAAGGAATAGCCAATGAGGAAAGAGCAAGTGAGTGTGCTGCCTGTACCCTGCCTAGAAGGCACCAGAATTATTTAGACACTGTTTCTTTTTTTTTTAATTCTGTTTTACTCCTCATCCTCACCGGCCCCTTAGACCTCTCTCCAGTGGGGTGTGGGGACACCTGTTTCCTGCCCTGCCTGAAGTCCCCCTGAGTCTGGTTCGCTGCTCCTGAAAGCTATCCCCCAAATCCACTAACCACCCAGCCCCCCGACTCTGAGCTGCCTGGGGTGGACTGCCATTAACTCCTCCAGCACTCTATCTATAATTTAGAAGGATGGCCAGGGAGTGGAGGAGCGACACAGTGACTGGCCAGGCAGAACCTGGCTGTGGGCATGGTAGTTGTCCTTTGCCCACCTTTGCCTGTCTGGGTGCCAGGGTTTTTTCTTGTTTACAGTTGCCCTGGGAGTGCGGACATGTAATGATGCCCTACAAGTTATGGGCATGCTCCTGCAGGCATGCAGAAGGCATCTGCTACACCCCCAACACCAAAGGAATGTGCCACAAGTTGCATTACCCCCGGCCACTACCATGAGCCACTGGTGCTGCAGCACGCACTCCCATTCACCCCAGGAGAGGACAGCAGTCCTCCAGACACTCAATCCTCTCCTGCCCCTGCTGATCCCCAAAGGCCCAAGTTCTCTCCCGAACCTGGGTCACCGGCGTGGTGTGGGGTGTGACTTCCAGTGCCTCAACCATCAGAGCCACTTGACCAGCCATTTAGAAGCTGTTATGGGCAAAATAGCCCAGATATGAACTATTAAATAGTAATAAAAATTATGTGAGGATATCTACTACAACAGGGAAACAGTGACAACTGTGAAAAAACACTTTGCTTTAAGATCGAAAAAATTCAGAGAAAACTTTTTGCAAAAAGAGAAATGCAGAGCCATCCTCAATCAGGTTATGTAGGGAAGGATGGGTGGGAGGCCAATAATATTAAAGGACACCTTGGAAGAAACAACCTTACTATGGTGAGTAAGTTTTTATTCTCACCCCAGGTGTCCTTTAGTATTATTGACAGCAACAGACTACAAAGCAGTGCAGTTGGGAGGTGGAAACAGAACCTACTTAGAGAAGAGGCTGTGCTTAACCGCTGTGCCAAATCGGACATCAGACCTAGACTGTGCATCTAGGCAAAAATGATTTGTGAATGTATGTACAGTCTACCAGGTGGCTGCTTTGCAGACATCAAGCAAGGGATTACCCCTTGAAGCTGCCAGTGTGGCAGCAGTGCTCCTAATGAAATGGGTCCTGAGGCCCTGAGGGACTGTTTGCCAGCTTTGCTGTAGCAGAACTGAATGCAAGAGA
This sequence comes from Neoceratodus forsteri, assembly GCA_016271365.2. Taxonomy (NCBI): domain Eukaryota; kingdom Metazoa; phylum Chordata; order Ceratodontiformes; family Ceratodontidae; genus Neoceratodus; species Neoceratodus forsteri. The sequence goes on along the minus strand of CM028130.1, from coordinate 834,191,549 downwards.
CTATCCAGAGGGAAATAATCCTCTTGGTGGCTGGTCTTGCCCTGCATTACTCTCTGTTGGTGAGAAAGAATTGAGTATAAGAGTCTCTGAACTACTTGTTGTGGTCCAGGTAGTAGGTGAAAGCTGTTTTTACATCTAGGCTCTGAAGCTTGCGCTCACCTGGTGTAGTTTTTTTTTTTGTAAAAAAGCCAGGAAAGAGTAATGAACTGGCTTAGGTGAAACTCAGAGATCACCTTAGGCAGGAACTTTCTATTTGTTGTAGGTACTACTTTGTCTCTGTGGGCTTTAATGAAGTTAGGTTCGGTACACAAGGCCTGCAGTTCTGAAATCCTTCTGGCAAAAGTGATGGCCACTAGGAAGACAATTTCCAAGTGATCTGCTTTAAGTGAGCAGTAGCCATGGGCTCAAAGGGAGGGTCATTGAGCTTGGCAATGCAGTGGTCCAAGGCCCAGGGAGGGACAGGTTCTTCTATTGGGGTTGAAGGTGGAACAGGCCTTAGAAAACCTATTTTTTTAAACAGATTATGAAATAACAGGCTTTTCTTTCCCAGTGAAAGGATTTGCAGATATGGGTACTAGATGCCCTTTTAAAGATGCAGCCTTGAGGCCTGAGGACTGTAGGTGTATCAGATAGTCTAATAGGAAAGGTGGAGTAGCTCCCAGAAGGTCTACCTGTTTTCCTCACACGACAGAGAAAAACTCTTCAATTTGGATACATAGGTTTTCTTAGTATTAGGATTCTTGAGCATACGAAGGATTTTAAGAACTTGTTCAGAGTACTGAGACTCAGGGAACTGTAATTCCTCAAGTACCTAAACTTGAGGTGAAGAGATTCTATGGCAGGGAATGGTACCCCTGTCTGAGGAAGAGGAAGGAGCTTGTGACTCACAGGCAGGAGAATGGGCATCCTCCAACAGGGAAAAAAACAGAGAGCACCATGGTTGCCTTGCCCAGTCCAGACCAAGCGAATCCAAGGTGACTGGCTGATCTCTGAGTTTTAGTAAAACTCTGTGGAATAATAGGGAAGGAAAGAAAATCTACGGGAGCCTTCTTGCCTATTCTGAGGCTAGAACATCTACTGCAAGGTGCCCAGAGCCGAAGGCCTGCAGCAACACAGTGGAACCTGGTAGCTGAGGCTGGATGCAAGGGGTCTACCTCTGGGGTGTTCCACTTGCTGAAAACTGTAGCTAGCACTTGCTTGTTGAGAGCCCACTTGCGATGACCCCGGCAGATGACACTTAATGCATCTGCTGTGGTGTTGGTTTTACCCGGGAGATGTATGGCAGACTGATTCATGTCCAATGAGTAGGACAGAGACCATATTTTTGTTGCCTTTGTTTAACTCATTCACTACATAGGAGTTCTTTGAGAGTTCCTCCACTTGTGTCCTGAATACTCTTAACACTGTATCCTGGGCCTTTCTAAGCAAAATTAAGCCATAATCAGCATGCCACAAACAAATGTGATTGCCTCATGAACCGTACTAAGTGCTGCACACAAAGTGTGAGTGGCAAAGTTGTTCAGCAAAGAATTACCTTTCCATCAGTGCTATGCAATTAATTATAATAATTTTTTTCTATTCTAGTCAAAATATCAAAAAAGTGGGTTTTTTTGCAATAAAAAAGGCAACATAAATCATTTTGGTAGGAAAATATGTAACATATCAACACCAAATTAAAGATCCTTACATTAGATGTAGGTACAAAAGTAATTTTGTACTAAAAAGCTATTTTTCTAATATAAAATGTATTTTTTCTCATTTTATTCAAGGTGCTTAGGTAAGGCTTGAGGGGCAAATGTCAGCTATACACACCATACCATAAACAAATGCAAACAACTCCTTAAGTATACGTAATACATACAAAGTATCAGTGGCAAAAATGTTCAGTACAAAAAATTACCTTTCTAACAGTGCTATGCAGTCAATTCTAATCAATTGGGTTTACAAGTAACACAGAGGGATAGTGCTGATGACCTGAGAAGTGTCCAGGGCAAACAGGAAGTCTATGGCTGCCAACTTAAGTCATTGTGGGAGACAAAGGGGATGAATTGGCTGCCACCTACAGGCTTTTCCTGGAGGTAATGATTTAAGGTTTGGAGGATTTCCAGTGTTTATTTATGTAGAACATGGCACAAGTATTGTCTGTTCTGATCTGGACTGCATAGTTCCTGCACTGTGGGGTGAAAGGCGTTGGTAGTCAGATACAGAGCCCTGAGCTTAAGAAAGTTGATGTGATTAATGGACCCCTTGGGGTCCAAGTGCCACTTTTGGAGTGATTGTTCAAGTGAGCTCCCTAACCTAATAGCGAGGCGTCCTTCATGAGAACTTAGGAAGCACAAATCTGTTGAAAAAATAACCCTTCCCAGAGGTTCTCTCTTTCAGTCTATCAGCCCAAGGCTTAAAATAGTGTCTTGGTGACTAGTACCAGTTTTAAAAAAAAAGTGACTTTCTTTTTTTTTTTTGTTAACAGCAAGCCCTCAGGTAATTCTGGATGTCCCCTGTCTAAAACCTGATGCCTGGGACTATGTCAAGGAAGCCATGTGCCCCAATAGCCTGAGAAAATGTCTGGCTGGCCTTGGCTGGCCCAGGATGAAGCTGATAACTAGGGACAGAATGTTATGAACCCTGTCCTATGGAAGCAATGGCTTCCCTTGCAGGGTTTTGAGTTCTTCTCCAATGAATTCCAGTACTTGAACTGGACTAAAGTGAAACTTTCCCATGCTGATTATGAAAGCTGAGGATTCAAAGGCATTCACTGTGAGACTGAAGGCCTCTCTGACTTTTTGAGGAGACTTATCTACTAGGAGCCAGCCATTCAAATATGTGAAGACTGATATTTGCTGTCTGCTTAAATGAGCTCCCACCACCACCACCAGGAGGTTGAAAGACTCTCAGAGGTGAGGTGAGTTGTAATGGCAATAGTCCTACAGCAGCCCAAATCTAAGAAACTTCCTGTGGGACTGCCTTTTGGAAATATGAAAATAGGCATCCTCAAAACACAGGGAAGCTAACCAGTCTCTGTTGTAAGGAGTAAATAACCAAAGTCAAGAGTAATATTTTAAAATATTGGTTTCCACTAGTTTCAGGTATCTTTGTTAGAAGGTACATGAAGCAGAAGCCTTGTCCCCACTGAGGAAAAGGGTCCATCCACCACCTTAGCGGCTAACAGAATTTTAATCTGTAACTCCAGCAAGAGATATTCTGCTGGAGGTTTTGACAGTTTGGGCTCCGTATAGGGGAGGAAACTTCTTGAACTGTAAGGTTAGGCCTTGGCCCACCACCTGTAGTACGTGTGTGTGTGTGTGTGTGTGTGTGTGTGTGTGCAGTGGTGAGGTGCCATTAATGGAGGTAGTAAGACGGCCTGCCCACTACTGGTAGGGGGGGTCTAGGCATCGATGTCAGGATCTGAACTGGATTATGGGAGCAGGAGAGGGACTGACTATTCTCTGACCTCTCCTCCCCTTCCTTTGATGTATCGTCTGAACTGTGAAGACTCCAAGGACATAGGATAGAAGGCCCTAAGAAAATTATTTACTGCCTCTATTCCCTCCTTTGAGGTTTGTGGGTGATAGACCATTGGTCTGATAGGTGGTTCTATATACCTCCACCTTTTCTATGTAAGCTTCAGTCTTGTCCCCAAGAAAAGAACTATCCTTTATTTAATAACAACGTCATTATTGATCAGGACAGTACCCCAAAATTTAACCAGCAAAGGAAGCGGGGACGAGATGAAGATGGGGACCCTGACAAAAACCTAGAATTTAATAATGAATGGTTTCAAGTCCCAAAATCTAGATCTAGCAAAAAGGGCTGCAAGGCAGATCAGTTTCTCCTACCAACCCATAATTTCTTGTCATTATTATCTGATCCAATAACACCTTCTTCACCCAATAAAGATCAGGAAGAAAATTCTCAGCATAATTCTGCTATGGCATCAAACATCCCCCTCGCCCAACCATTGTTGTGTACTAAGTCCCATTCCTTTATCCCTCCCCTTTTGGGAAATGAAATAACTCAATCAAGTAGTTCACAAACACAAAACCTCTAAGAAGAGTACCATCACTTCCCAAAATCATTCACAATCTTGTAGTTCTATGAGTAAATGTAATTTACCTATGCTCAGTAATATGTCTCATCAAGTTTTTGTGCTGGGTGACTCTATAATTAAACATCTAGCTAGAGCAATTTGTAATTCGGACAAAGCCATTCGTACATGTTCTAGCTTCTGCAGAGCTAAAATGTCTGATATTGAAAAAATGGTACCTAAAATAATCTCCACTGCAGGTTCAAACCCATTGATGATTATACACACAGGAATTAATGACATATATATAGCATGCACACCCTTCAAATAAAAAAAGATTATGTAGCAATATTTAACTCACTTGTTGAAAAGGGATGTACAGTCTGTTTCTCTGAAATTCTCCCAGTTCCAAGAGCAACTGACACCGTTATTGCTAATATCAAAACAATTATTGAATGGTTGAAAAAGTGGCATCTCAAACAGAACATTTATTGTATTCCTCATTGGGAGAGCTTTTATGGGACAGACTCACTGTTCTGCTGGGATGGTCTTCATCTTAACAGGTGGGGGAGTACCTTATTGGGTAAAACCATGAATTCCATCATTAGCAAACATTTAAACTAATGCACATGGGGGAGAATGGTTACTCTACCAGTTCTCTAACTAGGACTAATACACATTTAAGAAATAGGAATTGTAATTTCCTTTCCTTTAATGCTAGATCCTTAAACCAGCTGAAGAAATCTGAATTAGAGCTAAAATGTCTCCAACTGGATCTTCAGGTTATAGCAGTTACCGAGATTTGGTGGGATTCCTCTTCAGGCTGGACTAGGGAACTACCTAACTTTAAACTCTACCATAAGGATAGAGAAAATCGATCAGGGGGAGGAGTATGTCTATATGTTAGAGATGATATTACATCATACAAAATTCCTACTTCTACAAATACTGAATCATTATGGGTCACTATTTTACCTAAAGGTCATCCAAAGCTTACATTGGGTGTTTGTTATAGGCCCCCTTCTGCAGATATGCTATACACTTCTGATCTGATAAATGTAATATCTGATATGGTCAATAAAGGAGATGCTTTGATCATGGGTGACTTTAATTTTCCCAGTATAAATTGGGAAACTTCTTATGGCAATACAGAACATGAAAAACTATTTGTAACTACACATGTAGATTATGGACTTGAACAATTGGTGGACTCCCCAACCAGGGGACTCAATCTACTTGATTTAGTTCTTACTAACATTGGGAACAAGATTTTTGATATGGAAATATTAGGACCAAAAGGTAACAGCGATCATAACACAATTAAATTCAATATAAATATTATCAGTCCTAAACTCTGTAATTTTAGTACATATAAAGATTATAACAATGCTAATGTTTATTTAATCAATACTAAAAACATTGAAACTGATTGGGAGGTAAAATTCAGGAATAAAACAGTAAATAGTACTTGGACTAATTTAAGAGACTTTATATACTATTTGGAAAAGAGGTTTGTTATTACTAAAAAGAAATACAATAACAAAGGTAAAATCCCCATTTGGTTTAATAAAACTATTAAGAAACTCATTAAAAGGAAGGACACATTGTTTAAAAAACTAAAAAAAAAATCCTTATATTAAAAATCAATATGAAACAGTGGTTTCCTTACTCAAATCATCAATTAAACAAGCTAAGTTAAAATTTGAATTTAAACTAGCCCATTCAAAGACAAGTTATAAATCGCTTTATTCTTACATTTACAGTAAGAAAGGTAACAACAAATCTCTAGGCCCTACACTGAGTGATGGGAGCCCCATTAAAACAGATGCTGAAACAGCAAATCATTTTAACACTTATTTTTGCTCAGTTTATAATCCACCTGAAGCAAGCCCTGTAATAGATAATGATTTGTCTAACATTCCATTGTTTACTTATAATGATATCCTGCAAGCATTATTACAGATAAACAAAAATTCTAGTTCAGGCCTTGACAATATAAACCCTAGGTTTATATTAGGAACAGCCAAATCATTGACCTTTCCTTTAATGTTACTATTTAACAAATCCTTATTACAGAAAAACATCCCTGACGATTGGCGTTCAACCATTGCAGTCCCCATATACAAGAAGGGTAACAAACCTAATGTACAAAACTATAGGTCTGCTAGTCTCACATCAATAACTGGGAAAGTAATGGAGCATTTGATTAAGGCCCTGTTTGAAAAAGAAATGAACAACCTATGTATTCATGACAGGACACAGCATGGCTTTACAAAAGGCCACTCACGTTCCACGAATCTCATCTCTTTTTATAATCATATAAGTAAATATCTGGACATTAAAATTCCATCTAACGTCACACTACTTGACTTTAGTAAGGTTTTTGATAAACTGTCACATTCCATCTTGAACAATAAATTATATAAATTTGGTTTCTCATCTTGCCTGGTAAATTTGACTGCGAGTTGGTTGAACAATAGGTCTCAAACGGTAAAAATAAATGGTTCATTTTCTAATTTTGGTCAAACTACCAGTGGAGTCCTGCAGGGCTCTGTGCTGGGTCCACTATTATTTAAAATTTTCATAAGCGATATGTATGTTTCCCCTAATAGTCACCTCTCTAAATTCACTGATGTTATGAAATTGGGTGGTAGGGTTGATACTATATCTGCCATAAAGTCTCTTGAAAAAGGTCTTCTTTGTATCGAATCTTGGACACAGAAAAACTCAATGCTTTTTAATACTGAAAAATGTTCGGTCCTCCATTTTGGTGCTAAAAATCCAAAAGTTAACTATTATCTTAATAACATCATGTTAAAATCAACCTCCAATGAAAGAGATCTAAGTATTATAACTGATTATAAGCTATCTCTAAATTATCATTACAACAATGTGATTAGATCTGCTAATGTTGTAATGAAACAAATTCGAAGAACATTTGTCAGTAAATCAGAGCACTGCCTATTACCTCTTTATAGGGCTTATGTCAGACGTAAACTGGACAATGGCTCGCCTTTTTTGAGTCCTTATCTTAAGGGAGACACTAGCCATTTGGAGTTAATTCAGAGACGATTCACCAAAATGATACCCCAATTACATTCCTTCAGTTATGAAACACGTTTAAGAGAAACAGGTATTTTTCCCTTAGATGTACATAGATTTAGGGGGGACATTCTCTTTGTGTATAAATTATTAAAATTTCCTATTCTAAGGGAACAATGTGGATTTACTTTAGCAAATAAACACATAGTGGGTAGACGCATAAACCAACAATTAATTGTAGAGTGGGCTAATACAAAAAAAGTGAACTTCTTCTCTGTTTGAGCTGCCAAATCCTGGAATTCATTACCAAAGGATTTGATTAATAATGATAACTTCAACTCATTCAAATCCCAGTTGGATTTATGGCTCAGCTGTCAATATTACCATTACAAATGATCCACTGTTGTTGTGGGGACAATCTCGATGGGCCTTGTGCCTTCTTTTGTCCCATACCTATCCAGTATCCAGTATCCAATATTCTCACAGGGGAAAAAACCCTAGACTTGGTGTGAATATGTTGCTAGAGATTTGTGGCTCTCAACTCAGCTAAATGCCTAAAAGGTATGATTTGGGCCATGCCAAAAGGAAAGAAAGTCAACCTTAGAAGTAAACTCCATAGCCCAGAACTGAGTACCATGTATGGGCCAATCCCAATGACTGCTAAAAAAGAAATGTACAGAGCCATTAAATAAGGTGTTATGTCTTTGTTGCACATACAGTATATAGGAGGAGCAGTAAAGGGAACAAAATGTAATATTGTTGCTTCTTCAGAAAGTTAAAGGGCGAGTGATACTTCAGTTCAAGGCAAGTTACTGCCTGGATGACTCAGAATCAATTTATCCTTATTTTATTTAAACCTTATGCCCCAGTAGTGGAACTTTGGGGTAGATCTATAAATATTGAAAATTAAGAGAAGATCAGCACTAAGAGGGAGGGAGACAGTTTTTCTCATGAAGGTCTTCTTCCTTTTCTTGCTTGGAAGTAACTTAGAAGACCAAACCATGTTGCACTTCCAGCATGCAGAAATGGAAGAAATAACCCCTTTGAAAATGAATTATATATAAGGGGTGGGATATTCAGAAATGCGCAAGGCAGGGGCGCAAGCCGGGCGCAGCGTAACTGGGATGCATCAGGCAGTGTGCTGGGCGATATTCAACGGTGCTGCAGCATGGCTCAGCACCATTTAATATGGCAATGTGGCCTCTCGCATTGCACATGGCACACTGGCACTGTGCCAGTGCAAGTGGCAAGAGAGGAGCAGGGGATGCGCCAGCACAAATGCGGTTGCACCAGGCACAGGAACCATGATATTCAGTGGTGGATGTGCAAATTGGGCCATAATGCATGCAACGCACAACTGGGGCCATTAGCATGTCATTATGGCCCCATTTGCATACAGGTGCACCTTTCCCTGGTGACTTGTGCCTGGCACCCTGCCAGGCTGCAGCCGTCAGCATCTGACGCCCCCTGCACAGCACAGCAAAGTGCCCCAATGCCTGATCGCAGGCATAAGTATAAACTAAATGAAGTCCAATATCCCTGGTGGTCCAGTGGACCGCTTCTAGCCTGATCGCGGGCATAAGTATTAAATAAATGAAGTCTAATATCTCTGGTGGTCCAGTGGACTGCTTCCAGCCTGATTGTGGGCATAGGTATTAAATAAATGAAGTCCAATATCCCTGGTGGTCCAGGGGACTGCTTCCAGCCCGATCACGGCATAAGTACACTAAAAACAGTTTAAATTAACCCTGGTGGTCCAGTGGTACCCTCTCCCAACCCACCCACTGAGCCCTGCCACCCGCTCCTTCCTGTCAGCAGCAGGTGACAGCACCCCTGCAAGCTGCCCAGCTGCCCGCCGACTGACTGTGTACGAATGCGGCTGTATGCCCGATGGTCCACAGCGTGGGCCAATGAGCGTGAACCGTGCCGTACTACACAGACCAGATATGATGGATCCATTCACATATCGGGACTGTGTATAGATACCGGTCCTGCCGCCGATAGCCCATGCTGTGGACCAATCACATCTGCGTGCTGCACCAATCGGTCGGTGAGTGACTTCGCTCGGCTGGCGAAGCTACCTCCGCTGCTGGCCGGGAAAGCGGGGGTGAAATGAGCGACCAGGAGAGGGTGCCCACGCTGAACCGCAAGATGGTTAAACAATTTTAATATGCTTATGCATGCAATCAGCTGGGTCATCCATGGACCACAGGGATGATAGGACTTCATTAATACCTATGCCAACTCAAACAATCTACTGGACCACCAGAGATATTGTTTCTATACAATGCCCGTGATTGGGCATGGGGGGCGACACTGACAGACCCTGGCTCCGGAGCTCAGGTGGCCACCCACAGCTGGTGGCTGCCGTGTTGTGTCCTGTAATAGGGCAGCTCACCTGTGGGTGGCCAGCCCTTGCTCCTATTTCTTTGTGGCTCAACTCTGAGCACCAGTGTGCGGTGCAAGTAGGAGTTGCACCAGCATATGCGCCGCACATCCCAGGCTGAATATCGGGATGTGCAGAATATGCATGGGCACGCCCCCCCCACACCTGCGCCACATACATTACTGGTGTGCCCCAACGCATCAGGATCTGCGTGGCGCAACATCCCCTTTTGAATATCTCACCGGGGTGCATCAGTGGGTTGCGCATGGCACAACACTGTTACACCATGGGCAACCCCTTTGAATATCCCACCCATTGTATCTAAAAAAAGAGAACCCTTTTGTGTCACTTGCATCTCTCATACCCTTTCAGGGGGGACAGAAACAAAATCATTTCCACAGAAAATTCCTGTCCGCATGTCATTGGTGTCTCCCTAAGCCTCATGGCATGAGAGACAGTGACATATATGTATATAAATTATTTAGAAATAAAGAATTCATGCATCTTGATCACTGGCATCTCCCTATGCTGTGCGGTGGGAGAGGCAGTTATATTAACCCTTAGGCTGCCAACAGAAATAGAACGTATAGGAATTCTGTACTGATATATCAGTTCACAGCACAGCAAGGGTTAATATATGTAAAAAAGAGAGCTCATTGCCCAGTGGCACTGAGGGCTGAGGTGCTGGACACCATACCTTGCTCCATGCTGGTGACCCAGGTTCAGGAACGAGCCCGGGTCATCGGGGGTCAGCAGGGGAGTACTAAGATTGAGCGTCCAATGACAGCTCTCCAGTCCTGGGGAAAGGGTGGGATGCACACCATGCTCTGGTGGTCCTAGGGATGCCTGGAGGTACTGCAGTTGTCGCGGATGCCAAAGGGGCATATGGGCCTTGTACAGCCCATACCCAACGGGGGAAATAAAAGGAAAATGGCGGCATCAGTCTGTGGCAGCTTGATGGCTGCAGCTTCCACCAGCTGATGATGCCTGGAATAGGTGTATGCCGGTATTGGATCCTGGCTGGGCATGGGGGCATAGGGGGAGCCCCTCTCAAGGGTACAGCTGCGTATGCCAGCTGGGCACATCAGCTTCAGGGTCAGTGGTGAAGGAGGAGTGGTGTCTGAAAAAAATAAGGACTGTGGCTGCAGGGGGGAAAAATAGAGATGCTAAAAAAAAAAAGAGAGCTCATAAACTTTTGCCACTGGTATCTCCCAGTGCTTTGCGGTGGGAGGGGCAGTGGTGTACATGTAAAGAAATGGAGAGTTCACTTTGTAGTCACTGGCGCCTCCCCTATGCTTCATGGCAGGAGGGGTAGTGATTTAAAGTTTATATATATACTGTATATCTATCTATCTATATATATATATATATATATATATATATACACATACTATATATATATATAAAAACACACACACACACACACTTTTTTTTAAATTGAGGGGGAAATAAGGACTATTGATCCTGGAAGTGAAGGGTTTTTGGAGAAAAATCATGCAGAAGACCCTTCCTGAAAGAAAAGCCAGGCAAAGAAAATGAGTGGTAACCTTAGCGCACAACAACTGCCATCATAACCTGCGGTCCTGCTCTGAGGGGAAAAAAAATTACATTCTGAAAAAAAACAGAAGACCAAGAATATACAAAAAATAAAAGGGTTTCAAACAAAAACTCCAGGAGTTATCCTCCAGAAAGAAAAATTTACCTCAGCTGGAATGGAGATCAGAAGAAACACAGAGTGTTAAGGAAACTGAACCGCAAAAACAGTGGTAAAATGGATAAAAATAAATAAAATACTAAAAAGAAGAACATGGCAGGACAAAACATTCAGAGATTTAGCACTCATGAAAAAAAACAACATTTTTCTGACTGAGTGGAGAGAAACCATTCCGGGCAGTGCTGCTGAGTCAGTGGAGAAATAATTCTGGCGCCTTCTAGGCAGGCTACAGGCAGCACACTCTCTTGCTCTCTCCTCATTGGCTATTCCCTGGACTCATTACTATTGACTCCACCTCCAGGGCAGCTGAACCCAGCTGACATTCTGCCACTGTCAATAATACTAAAGGCCCTTGACAGAGGAGCAGAGAGAGCACTGAGAGTGTTGGGGAGTTAGGAGGTCATTCAGGTAGCCAGGACTCAGTCTGTATAGGGCCTTATAGGTGAGCAAACTCACCTTGGAGGTAATTCTCCACTTCACTGGCAGTTAGTGCAGATCTCACAGGATTGGGATCACATGACAGGACCTCAGCAGGCCTATCAGCAACCTGCCCACTGTGTTCTGCACTAACTGCAGACAACGAAAGACCCCTTCATTTTCCCCAAGGTACAGAGCATTGAAGCAGCTGAGTTTGGACATTACAAAAGCATGCACCAGTGAGGATAGGACATCAGGCAGGATTAAGGCTTTAATCAGCATTATTCCTCAAGTGGTAAAAAACACTCTGGACAAGAGATGACACCAGAGCCTCAAATGACAATGTCATCAATGATGACACCCAGATTTTTCACCTTAGCTGAAGCCGCAAGTGGGGTGGGACCCAGCATTAAGCTGGTTTCTCCCTAGCAGCAACTGCATCTTGCCCATGACCAGGCTCTATCACCAACACCTCCTTCTTGTCTGAGTGGAACCTCAGCAGTTAGAGGTCATCCAACCATGGAACTCAGACATACATTTAGTACTTCCACCGCATCATATGTCCCAGTTGCAAGTGACATATACAGCTGGGTATCATCTACGTAACAGTGAAACCCCATGCTGTACCATCTAATGATCTCTCCCGAGGGGAAGCATCTACACTGCGAACACCATGGAGGTGAAGATCGAACACTGAGGAACTCCACACAGTAGGGGCTTTGCGTGGGAGGAGAAGCTCCCCATCATACTCTACCTCTACATACTACCTGGACTCAAACCAGATGATGATAGAGCCGGTGAGTCCACAGAGCTCCCCTAGGTGATCCAACAACACCCCATTGTCCACAGTGTCAAAAGCTGAGGACAGATCAAGGACAATGAGAATTGAATGTTCTCTTCTATCTCTTGCCCTGAGGAGATCATTATGCACCCTGATCAATGCAGTTTCAGTACTGTGTCTAGACTTGAATCTGGACTGGAGAGGCTCATACAGGCCTTGAGCTGCAGGACCACTAATTTCTTAATAACCTTACCTAAGAAGGGATGGTTAGAGACTGGTCTATAATTCAACAAGATTTCAGGGTCAACGGATGGTTTCTTCAGGAGGGGCCTCACCAGTGCCTCTTTCAAAGCACTAGGGAATAGTCCTTCTGAAAGAAAACACTGGACAATTTCAGTGAAAACTGGGCCAGAAGACCCTACACATCCCACTAGGAGACACGTTGGACTCGGGGGTTTCACTGACTGCACATCAACACCACCACAGCAAAGACCATTCCAGCGACAAAATTCAATGAAAAGCATTGGGTCGCTATGATGGTCCCCACAGACACCAGTGGAGCATCTCCCAGTGTTCGGCCCCCTCCCCGAGACAACTCCAACTCAGAGTTGTATAATTAGAGACCAGGAGGTGTGCAGGGCAGAGTCCCTCATATGGGAGGCTAGGGGTGCAGCCCCCCCCGTAGAAAACACATCGACATCCCCAACAGTACAATGCCGACATTTGGCATTGTGTCTGTCACTGTCAGGGATGCTGAGAATGTAGATGTTGCAGTGTTATATGTAAACCAGGCCCGGGTCCAGTTCACAATATGTGGGCCACAGCTTTGAAATCACCTCACATACCTCTTCCACCTTGACCTGCCTAAACTCACTCCAGGCAGGTGGAGTGCTTCTGGAACTGACCAGCTGAACACTGTGGGGCTGTGACTGCCCCAATGGAGAAATCTCAGATCTAATAGAGGACACTTTGTCACAGAAGAACAGAGCAAACTCTTTTCACTTGGTGGCTGAAACTGCTCCTTTTGGCTGCAGACAGGTGGGATGAAACAGCCTGTCTACAGCCCAGAAGAGCTGGCCAGTCTGTTCCTTCCTGAAACAATCTTCTTGGAAAGGAATGCTGCCTTCTTATGGAAGATTGCTCTTTGATACTAACCATAGTAAGTTCTCAAAGCCAGTCTGTCAACCTCAGATCCAGACCTCCACCAACAATGCTCCAGCCTCTGACCGCTGGTCTTTGTCTCCTTGACAGCCCCATCAAACCATGGAGGTCTCAAGCGAGAACACCTGGGTCATATATAGATCAGTGTGACATAGTTGTGGCATGGTAGAATAGGACCCTGTCCCAGTTGCTATGGAGAAAGTGTTTAAATGCAAGGATCTGCCCTTTCCTGTCTCTTCTCTCTCTCTGGTTGCACAACCAAATTTTCCTGTGAGACCTCAGACTTGATCAACCCGAACAGTCTTGCAATTCTTGCCTCTCTCTGTCTCTCAGTCTTCTCTTGCTGTCTGTATTTTCCTCCCTTGCATATCTGCTAATATACAAATATATACAAATCATTGTATGAAAATGTAACTCATATTGGGATCCCTTTTGATTAGAAATCATATAATGTTAATTTTTTAAATGTATATAATTATATTTGGAGATGATTGCAAAATGCTATTGGGAACTCATGAGGTTACCTTAATGCAAATCCCTGAGCCTTTTGCAAAAGCTGTAGAAATGGGGCCTCTAAGCTCAAGCATACTGTATCCTAGCAGCTCCTGCCTGATATTTACAAAAACAGGATGCTTGCTAAAAATGGGTGTTGAAAGGACTTATAAAGGAGCTAAGCTGCAACTGCTGGATTAGAAGAAAAGGGGACAGAGACCGAACTAAAACTACTGTTTTCTCATCTGTACATAGTTATTCTGAACAAATTTTTTTTTAATGTTGCTGCTACTATAAATAAATATTTTTGGTGAATTCTACAACTGCTCTTTGTTTTCCCTATGCTTCCTGATCTGTGCCTCAATGACAGATGGTCTTATAAGTGGGATTTATGTTGTGCATACCCTAAGACAGACCTTAGTGCATGATAAAGTGCTGGGAAAACATTGTGCAAAGGGACCAGGTACTAGTGTCATCTGCATCCATGGGGACATTCGATACCATCCCACCACCCAAGTGACTCTAACCATTAAGGGTGTGTCACATCAAATGAAAGTGGGGATAGTACCTAAGTTACCTGTACCTGTGATTATTGGAAATAACTTTCCAGTATTTACTGAGTTGATCAAAGAGGGAGTAAATCCTGATGTTTCAGCCGCAGTGGTGTGGTGACAAGAGCTCAGGCAAAGACACTTTCAGACAGTGGGGACACTTTTCCTTTCAAAGATTTTCATTTAGACTTGTCTGAGCACAGCTCCAAGCTCTGGAAATCCAGGAAAGAAAGACGAAGCCTGAAGAAAGTGTGGCAACAAATTACTGATGGACATGAAGGGTTAAAATATGAAAATGCTAAAGCTAAATTGATAACTGATTGTGATTTTCTTTCAGAACAAGCTAATGATGTTTCTCTCCAGGGCTATTTTAAGCATCTGGGGGTAAAACCAAAACAGGGTGGACCAGTGTTTAAAAAATGTAATGGGTTACTGTACAGAGTTTGGGTTAAACCTCAGACACACTGGAACAGACAGAACAATTGATTATACCACGGAAGTATAGAACAGACTTATTACAGATAGCACATGATAGTCCTATGGCTGGTCACTCAGGGAGGGATTGCATGCTTGCCAGATTGCTGGATAGATTTTACTGGTCTGTAATTCATGAAAATGTTGCTACCTATTGTAATTCCCGTGCTGAGTGTAAGAAAGTAGCCCCGGTCACTAGAAAAGACAAGGTGTCCCTGGTGTCCCTACCCTTGATAGATGTGCCTTTTGAAAGAATTGCAATGGATGTGGTTGGTCCTTTAGACAAAAGCAAAAAGGGTAATAGATTTATCCTGGTAGTATGTGACTATGCTACTCAATACCCAGAAGCAGTTCCAATGCATACTGTTACAGCTCCAAAAGCTGCAGCACAGCATGCCAAAATTTTCAGCAGAGTGGGCATACCAAAAGAAATTATTACTGATCAGGGTAGTAATTTTCGTGCTACATTTCTTAAGGAGCTATACAGACTACTAGGTATCACTGCCATAAGAACCTCCCCCAACACCCTCAGACAGATAGTCTTGTTGAGTGTTTTAACCAAACCCTAAAACACATGTGAAAAAGGTTTTTAAAAGGGGAAGGGAAAGACTGGGACCAATACTTGCCTTACCTACTTTGGCTTACAGAATAGTGCCACAGGCATCAACAGGTTATCACCATTTGAAATGCTGTATGGTAGGCAGCCAAGAGGACCACTGGATATGATAAAAGAAATGTGTGAAGATAACCCTACCCAGAAACAATCTATAACATCTTAGAAGTGTGCCCTAAGAAAGAAGCTGGCAAAATATGTTAAAATTGGCCATAGTAATCAGGAAGAGGCTCAAAACCAGCAGAAGGTATATTATGATCATGGGGTAAAAGAAAACATTTTTGAGCCAGGTGAAAAGGTTTTGCTACTGTTACCCACAACAGAAAATAAACTGTTAATGAAGTGGCAAGGGCCTTATAAAGTTCTTAGATGTACTGGCACTGTTAACTATGAGATTGAGACCCCTGACAGGAAAAATCCTACTGAGATATACCATGCTAACATCCTCAAGAAATGGGCTGAAAAAATGCCAAAAACTACTTTGCTAGTTTGACCAGAAACTGATAAGGAAGATATTGATGTAGCTTATGATGATAGAGTGGAACAAACTGTAAATGCTGATGCTGTAAAGGTGAATTTTTCCTTAACCTCAGAACAAACTGCAGACATTCATAATATGCTAAAGATATTTAACAGTACTTTTACCATGGTACCAGACCAGGCAAAAGGGGTTGAGCACGTAATAGTGACAAGGAATGCTTGCCTTACTAGGCAAAAGACATACAGGTTGCCAGAGCAGTTAAGAGCTGACGTGGTGAAGGAAATACAAAAAATGAAAGAATTGGGTATCATAGAGGAGTCGAGGAGTGCTTGGTCATCTCCCAAGGAAATTGTAAACAAAAAAAAGGGGGGTTAGAATCTGCCTTGATTTTAGGAAACAATCTAAGTGTCAGAACTTGACAGTTATCCTATACCCAGAATAGATGATTTGGTCGACAGACTGGGGACTGCAAATCATATCAGTGCCCTCAATCTCACCAAGGGTTACTGGCAAATATCATTAGCTAAAGAATCCTGAGATAAAACTGCATTTGCCACCCCATAGGATTCTATCAGTTCACCACCATGTCATTTGGTTTACATGATGAACCAGCTACATTCCAGCGGTACATGGATGTAATTTTATCTCCTCACACTGGTTATTGTGCTGCATTCCTGGATGATGTTGTGGTGTACAGTTCAGATTGGAAAAGCCACCTGGAACACCTATGAGCAGTTATCCAAGCTATCAAAAATGCAGGTCTGACTATTAATCCTACCAAATGTGCATTGGGCATGCAGAAAACAAGATATGTGTGCTATGTGTTGGGAAATGGAGAAGTTAAGCCAGAAATTTCTAAAATAGAAGCTGTAGCTAGCAGCCCTGTACCTAAAACAAAGAAACATGTCAGGTCATTTTTTATTGCTGGCTGGTTATTATCAAAGCTTTGTTCCCAGCGTTGCTGAGTTAGCTACTCCCCTAACTGAACTCACAAAAAAATAGTACCCAAATATTGTGAAATGAACCCCGGAGTTTGATGAAGTTTTTCAAGCCATTAAAGCTGCATTATGTTCTACGCCTGTTTTAAGTAGCCCAGACATTGAGAAACCATTTTTGTTACAAACAGATGCATCAGAGGTTGGCCTAGGTGCAGTACTGAGTCAAAATAAATATAGAAGGGATAGAACATCCTATTCCATAATTCCATACATAAGTAGGAAGTTGCATGACAGAGAGAAAGGTACTCCACCATTGAAAAGGAATGTTTAGCAGCAAAGTGGGCCATGGAGTCCCTTAAATTCTATTTACTAGTAACTGACTTTGTTCTTGTAACAGACCACAATCCTCTCTGTTGGCTTAACCAGATGAAAGATAAAAATTCCAGAATCACAAGGTGATACCTGGCACTGAAGCCATTTAAATTCACTGTGATACACAAATCTGGTAAAGAGAATAGCAATGCTAATTTTCTGTCAAGATATGGATCATGAATTGAGGGTTCTGAACATTGAAAACAAGTGTATGGGTTTGAACTTTACTGTTTGCTGTACTGTTATAGAAAAAGATACTGCAAATGTGCTTAACTTCTGAGAGCAGCAAATGTTAATAGAGAATTAATAAAACGTTTTGGAAACCTGTCTAATAAAACAGGTCCCCTCTTAAGGACGGGGTGTATGTGACAGGGTAGAATAGAATCCTGTCCCAGTTGTTATGGAGAAAGTCTTTAAAATTCAAGGATCTGTCTTTTCCTGTCTCTTCTCTGTCTGGTTGCACAACCAAATTTAACTGTGAAACCTTGGACTTGATCAACCTGAAGTATCGTAATTCTTTGCCTCTCTCTGTCTCTCAGTCCTCTCTTGCTGTCTGTCTTTTCCTTCCTTGTATATCTGCTAGTATAAAAAGATATGCAAATCATTGTATGGAAATGTAACTGATATTGGGATCCCTTTTGTTTAGAAATGATATAATGTTAATTTTTGAAATGTATATAATTTTATTTGGAGATGATTGCAAAAAGCTATTGGGAACTCAAGAGGGCTCCTTAGTGCAAATCTTTGAGCCTTTTGCAAAAGCTGTAGAAATGGGGCCTCTCAGCTCAAGTACACTGTGTCCTAGGAGTTCCTGCCTGATATTTACAAAAAACAGGATGCTTGCTAAGAAGGGAGGTTAAAATGACTTATAAAGGAGCTAAGCTGCAACTGATGGATTAGAAGAAAAGGGGACAGAGACTGAACTAAAACTACTGTTTTCTCCTCTGTATAGTTATTCTGAACAAGTTTTTATTTTTATGTTACTGCTATTGTAAATAAATATTTTTGGTGAATTCTGCAACTGCTCCTGGTTTCCCCTATGCTTCCTGACCTGTGCCTCGATGACAATAGTCAAGTGCCAAGATGAAAGCCCTATTATAGGCTGCCACCACCTCATTCATCCCTACCCCACAAGCAACACTCACATCTGGGATGTCCATTACCGCCAACATTCCGTCTAGTGATAACCCCTGTAACGGGCGATAAGAAAAAATTACTCACTTGTAGTAATCTTCTTTCTTCCAAGGGATCCATTAATATTATTACTCTTTGCAGTTCTCTTTGAAGTCAGGACTGCCCCAAAGAGAATAGAATGATATGCTAATCATAGAATGTTTAGCACATGCATCTATTTTCAAACAGCCTTGTGCTAACTGCCTACATTCTGGCTCAGATTTATTCGAAGCCTGCAAAAAGGCCATAACAACATGTGAATTATAATTAAATAACCATAAAAGAATTTTAAATGCCCAACAGGGCCATTTCAAATGAGTAGCCAAGGGTTAATTGAAGCAAAAGTCCCCTTTTTTATAATTCAGTAGACTTTATTTCATTTTAATACATTATTAAACAAAAACAAAAAGTAAAATACAATGTAATGTACATGGATATGGGACCAATCCTGGTTACACTATCTGTATTCAGGTATCCCTTTTTGAACATTTAATGATGTCATGGAAACTAAATCATCTAGCTTGAATAAGAGCCTAACATAGTAAGTAGTATGCTGCAACAAAACAGAGGGATCAGTAAGGTCCTTGGTTAAGCAGAAACAATAATACAACAAGATGCTAAAAAAAAAAAACCCACAACCCCCCTTCCAGCATCCCCCATAGACAACTCCCCCAAACCCTCCCATCAATATGCCCCCCACAACCACAAACCACCCATACCTTCCCTTCTCCACCTTAGGACATCAGGTACATGAATTTACTCTATTGCAACTGGAGATAACATTCCCAACTGGGGATATCCAGTTGTTGAATTATCTGCTAAGGCTTCCATACTGTTAACAGTGTTTCTAAAGTGCCCCATCTGTCTGAATAACTTTGCAGTTGATTATCCATACTAGCAATGTGCTTTTCCAACTGCAAAGCTTGTAGGATTTCTCTATGCCACTCTAATAAAGTAGGTGAGGAATCATTGGTCCAATGTCTCATGAGTTCAAGTTTGGCCACTGCAGAAATGAGTGCCATAAAATATTTCTTAGATTTCAATGTTCCTTTTGGATAACGATTGAGAATACATACTTCTGAAGAAAACAACGAGTCCAATGCTAATAAAGGGTTTAGAGAGTTTCCTATTGCCTTCAAGAATGATTGCACTTTAGGACACACCCATAACATGTGATAAAGGTCCCCATTTCCATTAAGGCACTGGGGTCAGTGGGGGGATAATACTTTACCAATTTTGTAAAGTTTCTTGGGAGTGTAATATAAATTATTCATAATATTAAACTTTATAAGACACAAGCAGTCTTGTTTAACAAATTTATATAGGTTACTCGATTTTTGTTGCCAAAAAGCAGGTGTGGGTGGAAGGGATAACACATTAGCCCAACAATAACATATACCAGTTGGTAACTGCATATCAAGGGCCTGCAATTCCTTGTACACCATGGAGATCTGATGTGGATGAGTAGCTGCACTAAGTAAGGAGGGTAGGTCAGTCCTAGGAGGTTCAGGAGCCCCCATAGTGACTATAAAGGAGGAGACCGCTTGCTCAACCTGCCAGTACTTGAAGGAATGTCATTTTAATTCAGGAAAACTTTGTAAAAGTTGGTTATATGAAAGTATACTGCCATTGGGCATGAGATCTTTGAGCCTCATGTTCCTTAAAGAAGGCCAAAATGCTATTGGAATAGGTCTCTGCTGAATCTTAAAATGCGGATTGTTTAAGAATGGTTGTTCTCCATCTATTTGCCAGTTTATTTTCAGATAACTCTGCAGTTGACTCAAAGCTCTTAATGACCATCCTTTTGGGGATTTCCAAAGATTTTGGGGGATATATTTTGAGGAGCAATATAACAAGGATGTCAGTGAACATAGTGTGGGGGATGCTAGAGTCCTTTCGATATCTAGCCAGGAAGGGAGGTAGCATCTAGGGTCTCCGTCATATAGTTGGGACATCCGATGTGCTAATTTTGTAATTATGGATTGCCCCATAATAATTGAATAGGGATGGTAGAGAGAGACCACCATAGATTTTTGGTGCCGTTAGTTTATGATATGCCTGTCTCACCGGTTTGCCCTTCCAAATGAATTTATTAAATAAGTTCCAAAGTTTCATGAACCATGATTTAGGGAGATAAGGGGCCAGCATATTGAGAGGATATAAAATTCTGGGGAGAACATTCATTTTAATTATATTAATCCTTCCCCATAGGGAGATTTGTAATGTGCACCATCTTTCTAGGTCCAATTTTATTATTTGGGCTAGTTTAAAAAGATTCTCCTTAACAATAGAGGAGTGTGTTTTAAGAATTTTAATACCTAAATAAGTTATACCCTTATTTTCCCAATGCAATCCAAATTTTTCTACATCTGTTCTTAATAATTTCTGGTTTAATGGGAAAATAGTAGATTTCGTCAAATTCAGTTTGTAATAGGAAATTTTTGAAAAAGACTCAATTTCTTGCAAAAGGACAGGGATACTTTCAGTCGGGTTCATTATATGCAGTAATAAATCATCTGCATAAGCAGACAGAAGGTGGTGTCGATTTCCTATTTGAATTCCTTGTAAGCCCTGCGCTGTAAGTAATCTCCTGATGAAGGGGTCTAAGTAGAAATTGAAGAGGAGTGGGGAAAGGGGGCAACCCTGCCTATTGCCACGAAGTAATGGGAATTGATCCGACAAATGATCATTGCACCAGATCCTGGCCGTGGGGGATGAATATAATAGTCTAACCCATTTAATACATGTTTGTGGAAGGCCATATCAGGATAATGCAGTGAACAAGAACTGCCAGGAGACCCGGTAAAAGGCCTTTTCCGCATCTAAGGCAATGCGCGCCATAGGTGTAGTTGACTCATCGGCAAGGGGGATAAGATGTAGCAATCGACGCATATGATCGTTCGATGATCTCCTTGGCATAAAGCCAACCTGTTCGTTGTTAATTAAAGTATCCATTAACGGCCCCAAATGATTAGCCAATATTTTTGCTAGTATTTTAACATCAGTATTAAGTAACTAGATAGGATGGTAATTTTCTACATAATATGGGTCGCGGCCCACTTTAGGAATAATAGTGATTAGGGCTTCAAGATATGTATGGTCTGAGAGGTCAGATTCATACCTGGAGTTAAAGACTTTTGTTAAAAGAGGGGAGAGTTCTGCACTATAAAGTTTATATAAATTAGATGGGAGGCCATCTGGGCCAGGTGACTTAACCGTAAGCTGTTTAATTGCCTGAGTGACTTCCCGTTCCACAATAGGGGGCTCAAGAATGGCTCCTTATCTGCGGGTAGGGCCGGGAGGATCAAGTGATCAAAGTATGCTTGTAGTTGTTCGTTTGGGATACTTCCATCTGCAGCATGATATAGGTCTCCGTAATATTTTGTGAAGCTGGAGGTAATTTCCCTCGGGTTTGTAACTAATGGGCCATCTTTGTGAAAATACAGTCCAGGTACAAGATGAGTGGAGTCTATTTGTTTAATACGGAGGGCTAACAATTTACCGGTGCATTCCCCAGATTCCAAGTACCTTATCTGAGCACGTTTCAAAGAGAGTTCTGCTTTTTGGAACATAAGATCTGAAAATTGAGCATGCAACGCATGGAGTCTAGTCCATTCAAATTCTGAGGAGCGATTACTGATGTTTAATTCTAAGGCTTTGATTCCTTGCAGTAGGGTTTCGGTATGCAGTTTAAACTTTTTTGATCTGGTAGAAGCTAAGCGTATGCATTCCCCTCATAATGCACATTTTAGGGCTGACCAAACTACATCAATTTTAGAGACTGTTCCTATGTTATTATCTAGGAATGAAGTAATAACATTTTTAAGATGGGCCTGCATATTGGGAATTTGGAGCAGTTGTGTGTTTAATCTCCATATGGAATCTCTTTTAATTCCAGGTCCTAGTATATATGTTATAGAGACCGGGGAATGATCCGATATTACCCGTGGGTGGATCATAGTCTCCATCACTCAAGACACAATATGGGAACTTATCAGGATATAATCTATGCGTGACCAAGTATGATGGGGGTGGGAGAAAAAAGTGTATTGTTTTTCATTGGGATTAAACACTCTCCATATATCAAGGAGACCTAGCCCGCTTATTAAATCTTGCAGGGCTCTCTGGGCAGGAGAAAGACCAGACCTTTTAGGTTCTGAACTATCTAATGAGAGCTGAGGGGTAATATTCCAGTCTCCTCATAAAAATATAGTTCTGGGGGAGTGGTGGAGATATCTCCCATTAGGCTCATAAAAAAAGATGGGGAGTCTACGCTTGGCCCATAAATAGATCCGATAGTTACTTGATGTGAGCCCAATGGGCCATGTAAAATAATATATTGTCCTAGACTATCCCAGATCTCCTTTTCTAGTCTAAAGGAAACATTGTTATGGAATATTATAGCGACCCCACCTCTGTTAGTGGACAATCCTGCCCCATAAGACTGTCCTACCCATCCCTAGCACCATAGTGAAGTATCCTCTCACCTAAGGTGGGTTTCTTGAAGACTGATTATATTTGCCTTAAGGCTCCATAGGTGCCTTAATATTATTTGCCACTTGCATCTATCTCTAGCACCCTTCACATTCCAACTTAAAATAATATATGGACCTGACATTATTTTATTTTGAAGTTAATTCTCCATGTATGATGGAGCAGATAGAAGACATGATAGAAGTACCTGATGTCTTTGTTTATAACTAATAAAGGTATGTGAAGAAGAGGTGACCCACCCCAATAATTTCCCTCCCCTCTTCCCATTTTGTCCCCTTTAATTACCTTAACTACCCCCAGTTCTATTAAACCGATCAGCAACCAAATTTGTCAAGTGATGTACAAAAAAAAGAAGCCTAAAAGTATCCGCTTTCCCTGCAAATCCCTCCCCCAGCTCGCTAATTATATTCAGTGGTTATGAAACTTACAACAATCAGGTAGCTGCCTCTGAAAATTATAAAGAGAACCTCTTGATTTATCTAGGGATAAAACTCCCCATGCTAAAGAGGCCAGTTCTTTTAATTCGTTAGGCAAGACAATAATATGTTGTTATGTTATTACAACTAGTATAAAGAGAACTCAGTATTTAAAATACTAATGGTCCAATCACTAAGCCCCCTTGTAATTGCCTCGTTACTTCACAGGCGAATGTTATTGGCAAGTCTCCAGTTCCACATGGGTTCTATTGTGATTGCAGACACAGTCCTGGAAGCAGGTGGCACTTCGAAATTGGCAAATGAACTTCCAGGAGTTGCGGTGTTAAGCTTTCTAATTGTGGGATCAGTCCAGAGGTATTGTTCAGACTTGCTCAAAGGGTCATCTTCTCATTTTTGGATGCCATCCACATATGTGACCGAGTAAAACTTTCATAGCATTGGCACAGAAAAGCTGCCGCTACAATTAGAACGTGGAAAAGAAATGGAAAAATCCCTTTACCAGTAAGGTTCACTTAGAGAGAAAGAGAACCCCTTGATTTATCTGGGAATGAGACACACCTTGTTAATTAAGGAAGCCAGTTCTCTTAGATCGTTAGGTAGAACAGTAATATTTTGTTATGATGTTGCAACTAGTCTGAAGAAAGCTCCATATTTGAAGTACGAGCAGTCCAAACAGCAAACCTCCTTATAATTGCCTCACTGCTGCACGAGTGGGTTTTATTGGCAAGTCTCAGTTCCATATGGGTTTCTGGATACAGAGGATGCTTCAACATTGGCAAATGAGTTGCTAGGAATTGCGGTGCTGAACTTGCCAATTGTGGGAGCGATCCAGTAATCTTATGTAAGTGTACTCATAGGACCATCTTCTTACTGCGAGAATATCAAATCAGGTGGATCCTTAACATCAATATTGTACCTTCATGATCCTTCCAATTAGGCATCTAATAAAGGAAGCTTATGCTGTTAAACATTTATTACCTTTTACATACTATCCACATGTATGAGAAAGTGAGACTTCTGTAGCATTGGCACAGAAAAGCTGCCGCTACTATTAGAACAAAGTGAAAGAAATCCTTTTCTTTTTACAAGATCCGGGAGCGCTACTTTCAGTTCACTCAGGCCTTGTTCATGAGAGTCGAATGTTTGCCAGTGATCACCAAGCTTCACTTGTAGAATCGCAGGGTATTTAACTTGAAAGGGCTTACTTGCCGCGATTAGCTTTGTTACAATTGGATGCAGTTCTTGATGTTTCAATCGGACCGATTGCAGCAAATCCTGGGTCACTCTAACCTTTTTCCCCTCCCAGAGAACTTCTTGCAGTGCTTTTACTTTAGAAAGGATATGTTGTTTATCCTGGAAATTAAGTAGCTTGAAAATTATAGGCCTGGGCGCGGAGCCGGGGGGTGGGAGTGGTCAAAGTGCCCTCTGAGCTCTCTCCACAATATAGGCAGGATCTTTAGGAGAGGGCCCTGCTACCTTTTCACATAACTTCTGGACAAAGAGTATCGGTGCTGTGCTTCCTTCTTTTTCTTGAATGCCTATTGTTAATAAGTTATTTCTACGACTCCTCCCTTCCAGGTCCTCTAGTTTGTCTTCTAATTTTTTAACTCTTCGGTTAGTAAGTGCCTGGTCTATGGCAAGTTTGTCTTGCTTTTTCTCCGCTGATGCGAGGTGGGCTTCTGAATCTGCCATTCTGATAGACAGGGAGTCTGTTGCTGCTTTAATCTGACGTAGTTCCTCAGCAATACTATCCATTGACTCTTGCATAGGTCGCATAATCCCTAACAATCTGTTTTCTGTGAGTGGAACAATCCCCGCAGGCATTTTCGTCATCTGGGCTTTGAGCCGCTTAGAGGCCTCGTCTTTTTCAGGGGATGGTGGCGGCGAGTGTCGTGGTGGCACTTTCCGCATAAAGACCTCCATAATTGACAATTCCGGTACCACAAGGAGATTTTACGTTGTGGTCTGCTACAAATTCTTCTCTCTTGCTTCTAAGAAAACGTTTACTTAAAGGGTTTTAGCGAGTAGGGGATGGAGCAAATGGAGTCTGCTGCTACTTCTCTAGGCTGCCATCACGTGATCAAAAGTCCCCTTTTTTTAAAGTCAGATATGCACTACGAAAAGAACCTACAAGCTATAGGTATTACCAGAATGTGCCAGCAGGTGGCATACCACTCCAACTGTGTATCTTAACTGTGGAGAGTATTTTTCTAGTCATCAATTCTGAAGAGGAGGATAAGGGGGGGAGTAATAATATTAGTGGATCCCTGGGAAGAAAGAAGATTACTACAGGTGAATATTTTTTTCTTCTAACCCCAGGAATCCACTAATATTATTACTCTTTGCAGACTATGTAGCAGTACCACTAGGAGGTGAGCAGAATCTATTTATGAAAAAGACTCTGCAAAACAGCTTTGCCAAAACTAGCATCACTACTAGGCTGGATATCCAGACTATAGTGTTTAGTGAAGGTGTGGGCTGACCTCCAAATAGTGGCTTTACATATTTCCAATAGAGGTACCTTTCAGGCAGCTGCAAAATTGGCAGATATGTCCCTTGTCGGGCGGGCTCAAGGACAAGAAGGAGGAACCTTGCCTGATTTTGAGTAACAAAGATGAATAATTGGACTATCCATGAGATAAAGTCCTTTTCGAAGCATGAGTACCTTTACCTACTTCCTCATCTGTGAGGAACAGCTGTTGTCTGTCCTACCTATGGTCTATGGCATGAGTCATATAGTTACTCAGTGCTGTTTTGCCATCCAGGCTGTGCAGTTTACACTCACCTGAGCTGGAGTGCTCAGTAAAGAAACTGGCAATGATAATGACTGGTTCAAGTGGAAGTCAGGGACCACCTTGGCGAGGAATTTCCTGTTAGTTCCCCACACTACCTTATTCCTGAGAAAAGAAAGTTAGTCCTTTTCTACACAAAAGACCTGTGGTTCACTAATCCTCCTGGCAGGAGTGATTGCTACCAGAAAAAAAAAGATTACCTTCCAGGTAGCAAATTTAAGCTATGCAGATGTCATAGGCTCAAAGGGCAGAAGCATAAGCTGGGCAATGCAAACATTATGATCCCGTGATGGCACTGGTTCCTTGAGAGGGAGAAACAAGTGAGAGAGCCCCTTAAAAAAACCTCAAGTTTGGGATTTAATGCCACTGAGGCATCCTTTTAGGTGAGAGGTATGCTGAAACTGAAGCCAGGTGCACTTTCAGAGTCTAGTGCTGCAGCCCCAAGGAGTGCAAATGAGACAAATGATCCAGAAGGGTTAGGATCCTGGCCTGGACTAGGGCTACACCCTTATCATTGTAACAGAGGGAAAAATATTTTCCATTTTGATGCATGTATTTATTTAGTTGAAGGTTTTCCGTAACCCCTAAAGACTTCCAAAACTACTTCAGAGAATTGGCAGTCTGCATATTTTATGTCCTCAAGAGCCATGCCTTGAGCTTGAGAGACCTGAGGTTAGGAATGCTACCCTCCCCAAAAGGAAGTCAGTAGACTGTACCTCTGAGGAAGGTGAATCAGCTTGCTCACAGACATTGAAAGCATAGGGAGTACCAAGGCTACCATACTCAGTCTGGTGCTACCAGGATCATCGAGCTGGTTATGACCTGAGCTTGATGAGAACCCTGAAAATGAGTGGAAAGGGAGGAAAGGCATAGAAGTATCTGCCTGTCCAATCAAGAATAAGGACATCCATTGAAACTGTCCCTTTCACTGGGGCCCTGCAACACTATGGAGGCAAGTGGTAATGTTGAAGGGAAGCAAAAAGGTCTATTTCTGGGATCCCCCACCTCCTGAATCGAGCATTCACCGCTTTCCTGTTCAATGCCCATTTGTGATGGGCCTGAATTATCATGTTCAAGGCATCTGTCAGGGTGTTGTCCTTGCCAGGCAGACAAATTGCTTGTAGAGAGGTGTTTAGGGAGTAAACAAGGCTCCATATCTTCATTACCTCTGTACAAAGTAGAGTGGACCTTGTGCCTCCTTGTTTGTTGATGTAGTACATTGCTGTGGTATTGTCTGATCTGACTTGTACCACCTTTTCCAGAAGACATCAACAGATAACCTGAAGGGCCAGGTATACAGCTCTCAGCTCCAGCAGATTTATATGCAGGAGTGAGTCTGCACTGTCCCAGGAGCCACGAATGGTGTGATCCCCTAAGTGGGCACCCCATCCTAACAGGGAAGCATCAGCTGTGGGAACCTGAGAAGGAGGCTTCTGCAGAAATGGAACCCCTTGCCTTACGCTTTCTAGTTCCCTCCACCCTTGGAGGGCCTGTAGCAAGGTTTTTGTTACTGGTACTGGCTTTAAGAGAGGGTCTCTCCTCTGGCACCAGTGTGCTCTGAGGTGGAACAGGATATCTCTCATCTAAAATCTGGTACCTATAACTGTGCTTGCTGGTGAAGCCATGCGGCCCAATAGTTGAAGGAAATGTTTTGCTGGCTTTGGCCTGCCCAGGGCGAATGAGCCTGTCGAGAGCTGAATAGCTTCTGCCCTCTCTTGAGGGAGAAAAACTGTTCCCCTTACTCTATCCAGTTCTGCCCCTATAAACTGCAGAACTTGCATAGGGGTCAGCACTGACTTATTGGTATTGAGAAGGAATCCCAGGGACAGCAGCATATCCTGGGCTACCTGTAGGTGGTCTGACACCTGTTGGTGGGATTTCTCTACGATTAGCCAGTCACCCAGATAAGGAAAGACTATAACACCCAGTCTTCTTAGGTGTGCCACTATCACTGCTATGCACTTGGTAAAAACCCTTGGTGCAGAGGTGAGGCTGAAAGGTAGTGTTGAAAACTGGTAGTGGTCTGAGGGGAGTCTGAATCTGAGATACTTTCATTGTTGGGAAATATCTGGAATAGAACCCTTATCCCCTTTGGTTGTGGGGAACAGGCTTTACAGCTTTTGCCTGTAATAAGGCCTGTACCTCCTGCTCCTGCAATTCTCTTTCTGAGAAGGAAGCTGGTGCAATTGGAGGAGGATGGGACTTGACACAAAGGGAGAGACCCTGACACACTACTTCCAGAACCCATTTGTTAAGTTTGATAATTCCTGGAAAATAGTGTGTGAGGCTGCCGTTACAGGATGGAGAGAAGCAGCCTGAAGGGAAAAAAGGCAGGGGTTCTATCTGCTGTGACTAGTACTGCTGCTGAGAGACAGCCTATACCTGTAAGAAAGGTCTTCTTAAAGAAGACCTGCTCCTGCCTCCCCTAGAATAAGAAGTAGAAGGAGAGGTTCTCTGTCTCTGTTTCCGTTACTTTTAAAAGTAGCTTTATATTCATCTTTTTTTTTTTCATGTAAGCTTCAGTCTGGGCAACAAAAAGAGAGTGGCCTTTGACTGCAAAATTCATTGCCTTAGCTTGTGTGCCCTGGGTGAGGTTGGGCTATTGCACCAGCCGTCCATCTTGCAGCAGTATAATTAGTGTCAGCTGCCATATGAGATTAGTATTTGGAAGCCTGCAAACCCAATTTTGTTGCATCCAATAGCTCTGACACCATTAAAGAGGGGTTAGCCTCATCACTGTTGACAACTGACTGCCAGACAGCTTTCTGGCAGATGGCTGCATGGGCCTGGCAACAAGCTTGCCGGATTGCCTGGGATACCAAAAGGTACCCCTTTTTAGCCATATTGCTGAATTAGGAGGCTTAAGGATTTCTAACTAGTCCATTTTTATTTATTTGTTTATTTTTATTTAATTTATAGATAGGTAAAAATGGCCTTTTTAAGGGTGTCAGCCCCATAAGTTCCATATATTGTGCCTCCTCTTCATCATGGATTTCTTCAGCTGTTTGTAGATCCAAGGTCTCTACCATTTCCTTCACAAAAGAGAAATGGGAAAGAACTCTTATGTGGGTCAGGTGGGATAACAAAAATCCTGTCCCGGTGACACCTCAGGTTCAATTCCCTTCTCATTCTGGTTATAGTTATCATTATCATCATCATCACCATATGTCAAAGTAATAGTAATAATAACAATAGTCTTTATTTTTATGGCACCTTTCAAAAACCAAGGTGCCTAACAAAGTTTAAAAACACATCAAACATCTTAGCATTTTAGAAAATATATAAGCGCAGTAGACACCAGAGGGGCAACAACAGCTGCTTTTTCAGCAGGAGTAATAACAGGAACTGCTGAGGAGAAAATAACCTCTGCAGCACCTGGAGTAATGCTAAGGCCTGTTAGATCAGCAGGAGAGAGAGCTTTAAAAGGCGCCTGAGGGACCCCTTGAGGCATTTCAGCTGGGGTGTCAGAGTGCTTTTTTTTTGCTTTGTTTGTTTTTTGGCAAGCACCAGAGAGTCAGCCAGCTGATTGCCTCTCTTGCTAGAGCCCTCACCCATATCAGGGGTAGAAACAGAGGCTCTGGAAGGACTTGCCACATTCATGGATGGGGTGGACTGGTCAGATCCCAGGGACCCCTCCTCAAGCCGGAGCCCTAACCCGTATCGGGGTGGAATTAGAGGCTCTGGAAGGACTTGATACATTCATGGAGGGGGTGGACTGGTTAGAGCCCAGGGATCCCTCTTCAAGCCAGAGCCCTCGCCCGTATCAGGGGTGGAATTAGAGGCTCTGGAAGGACTTACCACATTCATGGTGGGGCTAGACTGGTTAGAGCCTCGGGACCCCTCCTCTAGTTTCCTTTTAAACTTGCCACATTCTTGTAGAGGATGGACTGGTTAAAGCCCAGGGACCCCTTCTCTAGTTTCCTTTTAAACCTCTCCCTGCATTTTTTTCCCACTGTTTTACCGGGGAAAGACTTAAATATATCACAATCTTCATAAAATTGTTGTTGCCCATGGCAGATCAAGCAAAGATCATGCTTAGCTGGCTTAGCAAACACCTCAGCACACTTCTGCAATTCTTAAAACCAGGAGGTCCAAACATTTTAAACAGAGTTTTATTTATTTCTAAAAACTGATTAGCTTTTTGGTCATAAAAGTGCTAAAACATTGTGAGAAATGCATAGCACTTGCCTCACTTTGTTAACAAACATAACACTTCGAAAAAAACTATATAAATACTTTCTTTACAGTTAGTACTGCTAATCAATTATATAAAAACCCTGATATGTGGAAAAACAGTAAATAACAATAAACACAAGGCAGTAATAAAACATAAGACAAAAATACTTACTTTTTTTGGTCTTAACAGTAATCAGATGATCTTGATTGAGAGAAAGATCTCTAGGGCATCTGACGTCTTTGGCAGTGAGAAGAAATCTGAGCCAGAATGTAGGCAATTAGCGCAAGGCTGTTTGAAAATAGATGCATGTGCTAGACATTCCATGATTAGCATATCATTATATTCTCTCTGGGGCAGTCCTGACTACAAAGAGAACTGCAAAGAGTAATAATATTAGTGGATTCCTGGGGTTAGAACAGAGCATCTCCACATGGGAAGGACTACTGGGGGCCGCAAACAAGAACCCTACTGTGCAGGGATCCGACCAAATGACTGAATCAATCTTGAGACTGGTGATCTCAAGCCCCGGTGAGAATTCTAGGTCCAAAGCATGTCCATGTCTATGATTCACAGTATCAAATGCTTGGGCAAGTCCAGTGAATTAACTGTCTGGAGGAAGTCTTGTCCAAACTGCAATAGTTCATTGTCAATCCAAGCACTTAAGTTGCCCAGGATTAACCACTTAGGTGACTTCAACACCCTTTTGACAATGAAGTCCACAACTTCCTACAGAAATTCTCCCTCATGCCATAGAGGTCAGTACACCAGCAGGATTTACTTCTATTTATTCTCATCCTATCTCCCACTTATAGTGGTCTTGGAGCCCTGGTGCTCCCATGACCTGCAGCCCATGGCATCCTCCCAGACAGGGTGAGCACTGCCTTGGGAGCATACATGTTTGCATGGGTTACTTACCAGAATGTGGCAGTTACATTTGAGGTCCAGTATATCAAACAATGATCTACTACTAGATTACTTATACACACAGTTGGCCCAGCTGTGCATGTCTCCCTCTGACAACGACACTGATAGCTTTAGTGACTCAAAGAACAGACTCCCAAGTCTAGCCCCATCCTGAGGACTTACCAAGCTCAAATATTATTAGGCCCCCTCTGTCTGATGAACACTGATTTAGGGGCAGTTCCCCAGGGGGTTACATACAGTAACTACACACCTAGGCTTTTTTTTTTCATTCCCACAAAGCAACTTTAATGGAGATTTACTTATAATCATGCTGACTCTCTTGCATACAAATAGCGGGAGCAGATCCTCATGGATCTTGGTGACCTCCCTTGAGAGGTGGCCCTCTACAACTCCCTGCATGCCACTGGGTTTCAACCTTCTATTGTCTTTAGGTGGGTCTGCTGTAGTACATCTCTTCACAGCTGTTGCTTTGGGATGT
This sequence comes from Neoceratodus forsteri, assembly GCA_016271365.2. Classification (NCBI taxonomy): domain Eukaryota; kingdom Metazoa; phylum Chordata; order Ceratodontiformes; family Ceratodontidae; genus Neoceratodus; species Neoceratodus forsteri. The sequence continues at coordinate 834,159,628 of CM028130.1, read as the reverse complement.
CCTACCAATCAGAACCCTGATGGCATTTTGGGCCTCAGGGACCTTGCTTGAAGGGACCACTGCCACCTGGACACACAGACCTTACCAGCATCCCTGAGGCTGAATGCCCCTTGGCTCAGTCACAGCTGGGGTGGCTGGATTCTCCTTTCTGGCTCCTTTCCTGAGTTCTTCCCGCCCTTCTCCCACTGTTCCCTGGATGCATTAATTACCTTCTCCTCTCATAGTGTAATGGGGGAAGGGCAGGGCCATGAATATTTTTGCAAGAGCTTCCTGCTGCTGGATGAGTCAGAAAGCTCTAGACTCGAACTCAAGGTGCCTTGTCTCTGAGCTGGGGCCCACAAAAGAACATATTTCATGGTCTGTCTTAACCCTCTCAGTGTTTTCTAGTAACTGGCCTTGATCTGGGTGAAGAAACAGTCTGGTTACACAGTACTACTACTTCTTTAAAGGGGAAATCTCATCTTCAGGATTTCTTAATGTCTGAAAGTCCATAAACAAGCTAATTTGAGTGAGCAATTGTGCTTACCTGTACGTCTTAGCAGTCCAGAGTTATTCAAATATAAATCAGCCTATAATTAAGGACTGGGAGCAGCCATGTGTTTCAGACTTCTGACAGGCAATGATGTCACCACACTCTTGGCCCTACTTTGACTGCAGATAATCCAGTAGGTTAAATAGGGAGTTATCCATTTTATTAAGTGTGACAATACTTTCTACAATTATAGTAATTGTTTTGTATGTTTATTGAAACTAGTGAATTATCACCTTTACATTGCAAACTGTTAGTATAAATAATCCAGTAAAATTCTGATATTGTTACACTAGAAAATCCAATTCAGTCCAAAGTATTTCAGTAAGAAACTGTTATACTTTTTAGCTTTATCAAAAGAAGTAAAATACACATTTCAAGTTATGTATGTTTTAATGCTGCTGTCCATCTATGTGTTTTTTTCAGCCAGGTAAGCTTGCCCTGTCTCATCTGGTGCTACCCGGGTAGCCACCCATGCCTTTGCCACCCGGCCTGCCCTTGGTCCCACCTGCGCCTGGTCCTGTGGCATTCTCTTGCCCCGTCCAGGCTCCTAAAATTGCTGCCCGGCCCATGCCAGTGCCCTGAGGTAATGCTCCTCTTGTGAAGAACCCCTATTGAGCCCCCACTCGGCACTCCACCATACTGTACCTCACCATCGGGCTTCCTGACTTACCCATCCAGCCTGGCATGCAACTCCCTTCCAACCTCCTTCTGTGTTCCTACACAGTGCCATTTTCTCTTGCATTCTCCAGCACCCCAAAATGGCAGCTGTGCCATGCAGCTAGGCCTCAGCAGGTCTTCCCTCCTTCTCAGGCCTGTTGGCCCACTGTATGTCTTGCGGGGCAGGGGACTGAGCCCGACCAATGGCTACCGTGCCCCCTACTGGCCACAGGACATCCAAGGCCCCCACATCCTTGAAACCCCCTCTCTGACCTCCAGGCCCACACACCCACCCAAGCACAGCCACTTCCTGGCCCTTGTGCCACCGTGCCATCCGGCCCCCAGGCAGCATGCCCTTTGCAGTGAAAACAACATGAAATGTGGTTGCTCCACCTTACCATGTGGCGCTATGACCGTGTCTTGATGCTCAGCCCAAAAAATCCCCTAGGCCAACCGCTGGCCATACCCCCGCCACATGGTGCTGTAACCCGTGGCCCATTTCTCTGGGCCCACACCCAGCCATTGTCTATGCACCATGCGGCACCACCACACAGTCCCTTGCTCCGTGGGACCACTTCTCTGGGCCCACCGCATCAAAAAACTCCACCTGCCTCCTAAATGCATCATGCGGTGCCACCACGTGTTCCTGTGACTCGTGGCCTGCCTCTCCTGCCCCAATGCCACCTCCTTGCATGTCAGCTGCACCACACGGCACCACCACATGGTCCTGCAACCCACGGCCTGCCTCTCCAGGCACAACGCCACCACATCCTCACATTTAAAATGCACCACATGGCACCACCACACAGTCCTGTGACCTGGTGACTGCCTCTCCAGGCCCGAACACCACCACATCCTCATATTTCAAATGCACCACGTGGTGCCACCACATGGTGCTGTGACCTGTGGAACCACCAGCCTTGCCTGCATTCCAAACTTGCCACGCGGGCCTTCGACTAGCTCTAACATCCCTATCACCAGGCCCTCAGCTTGCACCATTCAGCAGGCAAAACCACAACAACTGCTGCCCTGCTCCTCCCATTTATTTCCTCTTTTAGTCATTCCTTCCATGCTTTACAGACAAGCACACTGTCCATTACCACAAGCACTTCATAGCAAAATGTCATACAATGCCACAGGAGCCCAAACAAAGAACACCGTTCCCCAGAAAACTCATGTCACCAGCAAGGCTGTGCAATTTCCCTGCTATTTAATGCCAATACATTCCCCTAGCATGGCATAATCTGAGCCCTGCTGGCGACCTGTCCCCAACTTGTGTATAATCTCCATCTACTGCCCACACCACATTGCACTGCAAAATGAATCCAAACTTCACACATTTTTTTTTGTAATCACTTGCCAAACATCAAACCTTAAACAGGAACTATCACTTTGAGCTAAACCAGCACCTCTTATCTGCTGCATTACCCACAGGCGTTAAGCCCTCAGTGCCTTACCTTAGATTGCCAGTGATGTGCTGTAGATCATTCTGGAAATTTAAAGGAAGAAAAGGGGCTTACTGAGGGTTACAGGCCCTTAAAAAGCCCCTAAGGATCCCTGATCAGAACCCCTTCTGGTCCCTCCCCTTGGCCAATAGCCAGCGAGCTCCGAGCCTGGTCAGATGATACCATCTGTGAGGTCATAGCTCCTCCCCCTTTCCTTGTAGTCCCTTCCCCTTCCCTGTCCCCTCTCTCCCTCCCTTCCTCTGCCTTCATTCCTGGCTGGGTCCCAGGACAACCTGGCTTGCCTTTTAGTGGCAAGCTTAATTATGCAGCAATATCTGTTAGTTGACCATATAGCCTAGAGGTTAGAGTAATAAGCTGTGAATGAGCTTGGTACATACAGCAAATCTGGGTTTGATTCCCACACTCCCCACTGGATACTGTATGACTGTGTGAGCAAGTCATTTAACCTCCCCAGTGCTCCTGGGCCACCCCTTAAAAATGAAAATTACCTACCTACTGTAATTCTTGATCTTCGCTTGTATCTTCACCATTCATTACTGCAGGGTGTAAGCGGGAAGCGCGTACCCGCTATGGGAGTTTTTTATGTAGGGAGGAGTCGGTGCCGATGGCACCGCCCACAAGAATGATGCACTGCGTGGTGTGCAAGGGCCGACCGTTAGGTGCCGCAGACTCCTCTTCTGTCCCAGTTCTGTAAGTCAGAGAGGCAAAATAAAGAATTTTGAAAAATAAGAGTGAGACAAGAGAGCCAAGGGATAGATAAAGGAAAGGAAACAAACTGAAAAAGGAATGAGCCGAAAAGAGGACAGGAAAGAGGAGAACCCTACCCTAAGGGACCGGAGGACCTCATTCCTCTGGTGGCTCTGAGGGAGGAACAGATAAAAGGAGATGAAGAGATAAGGAAAAGAAAGATGGAAGGGATATTGGGAGGAGGGAAAAAATTGCCACAAATTTTTGGGTAATTGGCTTAAAGCTTATCAGCTCAGAGCTTACAGCAAGAGAGCAAGAATTCCTTTAGAAAAAAACTTGTTTCAGATGGCTCAACTGAACCTTCCACATGGCTTTGTGTGAGAGAGGCAGATTTTCCCTACACATCCCCCTGTCTTGTTACCCATCACTCAGGTTGAGAGCTCACAGACTGCTGAAGGCAAATAATCTGTTCCGGAGGAGAGAGCCCCCAACTAGGTGAGAGGAAGAGGTCCCATTAGAACATGACCATATGACAGTACTAGAGGGGAGAGGGGAAGCCACAAGGAAGAGTAACCTCTTTTGGAAAGACAGACAGAGAAGAAAACTCCTTCTGACTCCCTGGAGAATGTAGGGATCAATGATACCAGACCACTCGTTCAAGAGTTGTTAATTTGTCAAATCGGGCTAGAGAGGTAACTAGCCTGGGTCTGGTATATGCAAGGCAAGATCCAGGGACACCAGCTAGGTCCGAAGACTGAGGGCTAGAGAACCATCTTAGAAACTAACCCTGCTGGCTGGAGATTAATCTGGCCTGAAGGAAAGTACTCGAAAGGACACTTGCCAGGAATATCAGAAAGAGTTCCCGCAGATGGAAAGGAGCTCCACTCACTCTCCTCCTACTTTAAATCCTTTGCTGCTTCTTTAGAAAAGAATAGAAGGTCCCAAGGAACCAGAGGATTTAGCCCCCCATGGCCTTGGGGGGGAGGGTGAGCAGGGCAGGGGAGATGCCCAAGAAATGAGGCCTGTGAGGGGAGGTGGGCGGGATTCAGTAATGAATGGTGAAGATACAAGAGAAGATCAAAAATTATGGTAGGTACGTAATTGTCATATCTTCCCTTGTCAGTCTTCACCATTCATTACTGCTGGGTGAGTACCAAGCCCCTCCCAGAGGGGGACTAATGTTCAGCCCTGAGGGAACAGATCTCTCAGCCTCCTACTGGTGGAAAGCAGGAGAAGGAGACCCTAACCAATAGACTGGGGCAGTCTAAAGCTGCTGAGGATGAGGGGGTGTCCCCCATGGCCGGGACAGAGGATGCCCCTAAAGAATCCTCCTTGCCCTGCAGGAAAACAAATGTGTCCCCCGGAAAGTGGAGGAAGTCACCCCACGCCGGGCAATGGGTGACAGTCTGGACAGATGAAGCCATGCTGTCTGCCTTATGCAGGTCGCTGTCCCTGCCAGTCTGGAAGCCACCTCGATGCTGTCATAAGATGCCCTTGTCTGGTGTCTTGCAAGCTCCAGACCCTGAGCAGAGAGGGAAATGGCTTGTCTGGACTGTTTCATATCAGGCATAGATGCCAGAACCTGCACCAGCATCGACCACAGATGCCTGTAGTAGGCAGCATGGTGTGCCTGATGTGAACCTATACACATCAGAACATGAGCCGAAGAGAGGACTCTTCATCCCCACTGGTCAAATTCAGCAGAATCTGGATCCGGTTGTTGACAGTGTGCCAGGCGCCAAGGCCCGGAAGGAGTGTCTAGAGACATCAAGCCTGAGGGCGGGTGAGGTAGGGAACCTAGAGACTCGTAGGGGGTACAATACCATCTCCTGCAGTCTGCCAGGGCTGGAGAAGGGGTGGCTGGAGACTACCAGGTGCGGATAGATGCCTCCTGGAAAGGGATTGGCCAGGAATGCACCACAAGGTGGTGAGCGCTGAATTCACTAAGAAATGCTCATGTCTGCCACTTGATATTGTCTCTTCGAATGAAGGAAATATGAAGCTCCAAGACCAGCCTCGAAAAGAACCACTGATATTCTGTGAAATCAGCATTGGAGGACAGGAGATTCCTCTTCCTCAGAAGAGGAAGACAAGGAGGAAGTGGAGCTCGAATGATCAGAAGACTCCTGAGGCGGGGGGCCAGGTGGAAACTTGTTCGTCCATGGCCCTGACATACAAAGGGAAGTCCGCTACAGTAGCTCTGAATGGCTCCCAAGTTAAAGGCCCCATAGGACCCACATGGCCTGGGAGAGAGGGAGGTGGATGCAGAGAGATGGGTGAAGGGCACCTGAGAGTATGTGCCCAGCCTCTGCCAAGGCTCTGAGATCCAGGGAGCGATGCCACTGTGACTGGGTGCATTGAGATCATACTGGGTTGCGAAGAGGTAACTTAAGAAGGCAAACTCCAGAAAAGCCCAGAAGGGAAATCTCCCCAGTGACACGACTGAGGTTGCATGTGTCCAGAAGGGCAACCCTCTGCGCTGCCACTAGGGGGGCGCTCTCAAGACTTTGACAGAAAGGTGGGGTTCAGCACTGCTACTCCTCCCCACACCCTGTAGGGCAGTGGGAATGTGCCACTGCTCTTCACCCTGACATCTCAACCCCTCCAACTCTGAGGCAGCCCTCTTCCTCGACACCAGCATAGGAGATCCCCGTGCTATGGGCCACCGGAGGGAGGTCACAGCAGCAGGGTTCTCCGCCCTTTCCCGAGGGGCCCCAGCAGCACCAGAAATGGCAGCTGCCTGTGCCCTCTCAGAAGAGGGTATCCTCTCTCAAATCCCAGAGCTATCACCCCTAGGGGATCCCAGGCCACCCCTAGCCACAGGACCCCCATGGCAAACATGCTCCGGGGACTCAGGAAGAAGAACACTGGGCGCCTGACACTCCAGCCTATAAAGAGTTACGATTCTGAATAATTGGGCTGCCAATCTGGATCCACCTCTGAGTCACCCTCCTCCAAAGAGGAATACAGCAGAGTGACCTCCAGAGAGGCAGCCCCTGAAACATCTCCAAAGACGGTACCGGAAACAGCGTAGACTTAGGCCGCAATGTTACCAATGGTGCTGCTCGAGTCCTCAGCCCCACGGGTGGCACCAGAACCCAAAGCAGCACTGCCAGTGGCACCACACGAGTCCTCAATGCCACGGACAGCACCGGAACTGAAAACGGTACCTCCAACGGTGCTGTCCAAGTCACCGGTGCCACGGACAGTGCCCAAACCCAAAGCGGCACCACCAATGGTGCCACCCCAGTCCCCAGCAGAGCAGACAGCACTGGAACACAGAGCATCACCACTCGATGGCATCGAGAGTCGGCCAGTGCTGGGCCCTGCAACTGGGGGCCGTGACATTGGGGGAGCCTGCAGCTCCGTGGAGGTGACTGCTGGGATGGCACCAGCAATGCAACCCTGGGAGGAATCACACCGCTCCTCCAGTGCCAAAGAAGAAGCATCCTCCTCGGCAAGGCTGGAAGTGGAGGAGGTCTCCTTCTCACTGGGTCATATAGACCTGGGAGGGGACCCGGAGGAAGGGTCAAGAGATCTGGCCTATGAGGCCCGTGGACAACATCATCTTCCAAAAGTCGGCGCGAAGCCCTACCGATCTTAAACATGCAGATTTCCAGTACACAGCAGTCCATAGAAAAACAGGTATCACAGTGATCCATCTCATGGTTGGGTCCCAGGCACTGAAGGCAAACATCATGTCAATCCGTGACAGTGAATTGCCGGCCACAGGGGCACTGACTCATAGAGCGCGGCCCACCTTGGATTTACACTTGGCCCCCGAATCGGACATGATGCAAACAAATTCACAAAAAACAGCAAAAGAACCTGGCGCCGTCACAAATATAAAAAAGAACGGTCTTACTGGGTCAACGGCGTCCAGATGAAGAACCGGGGATGAAGGAGCAGCATCAAGAAACTCAGCATCGAAACAAGGCCTAATGGCATAGCAAAATTTCTGAACTCCAGCAGCAGGTGCAGACACGATGGTGGGAGAAACAGAACTGGGATGAAGAAGGAGTCTGTGGCACCTAAAGGCTGCCCCTCATGCACTACGCAGTGCGTCATTCTCATGGGTGGCGCCATCGGCGCTGACTCCTCCCTCCAAAAAAAAACAAACTCCTGCACTGGGTGCGTGCTTCCGGCTTATGAAACGATGAAGACTGACAAGGAAAGATCAGATTCTTTGGTCTAGTGGGCCTTACCCAGTTACCAAAGAATAAAAAAAAAAATTGTTCTGCAGAAACAGTTATATGCTACTGTAACCACCCTGCCCAGATTTATGTTTTTGTTTTTTTTGTTAATAAAACCCTAGCTCAAGTCCCTCTTCCAATGTGAGGTGGCCACCTCAAACCAGTAGAAACAAGATTTATATTTTCAAACATGAATCTAGTTAACCTCATTATTTCCTACATCAACCCTCCATTTGCCATAGTTTTAAAACATAAACAAGCACTTGTCAATGCCGAATGTTTGCTTGCTGGTATTAGCATTGGAAGTGCAGGAGTTAGACAGATGCAACATAGGAATGGCAGTGAAGTACTGAAGTGACGCCAACTCCACCCCCACCATGCAGAGATGGACAGGCATTGGGGTGTGCCTTTGGGTCATCGCCCATAACGCTCATGCCATTTCACCTCACCCTACCCTGCAGACACCGACAAGTGTTGAGGTGAGCCTTGGGGTATTCAGTTTTACAGTCACTCATTTCCATAAGGAAATATGCTGAAATGGGTTCAGTATAGGAGAATGGGTGAACTTTGGGGCCGAAGAGTCCAAGACACACCTCAATGCCTTGGACTCTCTATTTGCCATAGTTTTAAAACATAAACAAGCATTTGTCAATGCCGACTGTTTGCTTGCTGGCATTAGCATTGGAAGTGCAGGAGCTAGACAGATGCAGAATAGGAATGGCAGTGAAGTACTGAAGTGATGCCAACCCCACCCCCACCCTGCAGAGATGGACAAGCATTGGGGTGTGCCTTTGGGTCATCACCCATAACGCTCATGCCATTTCACCTCACCCCACCCTGCAGACACTGACAAGTGTTGAGGTATGAACTAGGGTATTTAGTTTTACAGTCACCCCATTCCATAAGAAAATATGCTGAAATGGGTTCAGTATAGGAGAATGGGGTGAACTTTGGAACTGAAGAGTCCAAGGCACACCTCAATGCCTGTCACTGGCTGCAGGGTGGGGTAGGGGTGGAATGGCATGAACATTATTGTCGACATTCCAAACTCACACCCCTGAAGCCTGTCAGTCCCTACAGGGCAGGGTGTTATGGTCAGAAACCCTAACGCCCTGGGCATTTCTTGGTATTTTCATTCCAAGTTTTCAACATGGGCTTTTTGTGACCCCACTGCATGAACAGTGACACTATCAGTTCCTTAGCCAAAAGGTGATTTTGCACAGTGACTGTGCCATTTGGAGCCACAGGTGCAAAAACACATTTCAAACAGGATGTAAAAAATGACAGCTGTACTGTTCATGAGGAGGTGTACAAAAAATGGTAATGTTGAAAATCTGGAGTGAAAATACAAAAAAATTAGTGAAGTCATGAGCGTGCATAGAAACTGCGCAACACACACCCATAATGCAATTATTTTGGGGATTTTTTGCACCAGATGTTCAACATAGGCATTTTGGGACCTCTGCTCATGAACAGTGGCACTGTGATTTTCTTAATCTGTCCCGAACATTGATTTCCCACAGCGACCTCGCCATTGTTCGCCGGATGTGCGAAAACACATTTCACGCAAGATGTGAAAAATGACAGCTGTACTGTTCATAAGGAGGTGTGAAAAAATGGCAATGTTAAAATCTGGAGTGAAAATATTAAAAATTCTCGAAGTTACGAGTGTGCTTGGAAACTGCGCAATGCATGCTCGTAACACAGTCATTTTTTGGAATTTTTCCACCAAATTTGCAACATAGGATTTTTGGGAGCCCACCTCATGAAAAGTGACACTGTTGTTTCATTAATCAGTTCCAAAAGGTGATCCCATGCAGTGACCGCAAAATCACCTTTCGGGACTGAATAACACAATGACAGTGACTGAATTCATGAGGTGGGGTCCCAAGAACCCCATGTTGAAAATTTAGTGCATAAGTAGCAAAAATGGCTGAGATATCCACCTAAGTTGAAAAAAAAAACATTTATGCCATTGTACAGCTTACCGGCATTTCTTTAGGTCGTGGTCAGCTTTAAAGAGTGCAGACGTGTTCCTGCTCCACCAAAGATCATCATGCTGGGCTCTGGAGGTAAGTATGGGATGATGGGGAGGTGGGGTGCACAGAGGTGGGTGTGGGTTGGGGAGAGGGCCACCGCAGACAACGAAGGACCGTTTTTCTTTTACAAGTAAAAAAAAAATAAAAATCACGTTGTGAGAAGGTTTTCTTAATTACAGGGACATTTGGCATGCTGGGGTGGACTCCCAGCATGCCACCTGGGAGGTTTTTTTGGGGGACAGAAGCCAATGGGGATTGGGAGCCCCGTTGGCAAAAAAGAAAACTTGACCAGCTGGAGGGTGAGCCGATGAATGAGGGAGAGGGGAGGACAACAGCAGAGGGATGAAGTGAGAGGGATTTCATTGGCAGTGACATGCAGGAGGGCTGGAGGAATTGCTTGATGTCAATATGCTAAATACACACACGTTACCACCGCTGATTGCAGCGACGGTTTTCTTTGAACTAAAGACCATTGCAGTGGAACTGCTGTCATAGACAGCTCGTGCATCCATTGGTGCAGTACGGTCGTGCTTGCTAAACGGAGCACTGCATTGGACAGGAGGGTCACACACCTCCAAAAAGTCATACAGTTGCAATATATATTTTTGCGCATGCGTGCAAACAAACAAAAATCCCCCCCCCCACTGCCCCAGCTCCATTTGCGTAATACTTAATTTAGTTTTGTGCTTCTGCCTACTTCAGATGTCCTTTAGTTACCAACAGTGATTATTTTAGACAAAGACTAATGGGGCATATGTTACATTCTTATACAGATTCATATAAAAGGCTCAATCTGATATAATCACAAATGGCATATTTAAAAGGCCTGACAAGGGTCAGAAGACTTTGTGACTCTGCAGTTCACTTGAAAGGCCCAATCAAGGTCTGAGGTCAGTGTCACTTAGAGGCTCACATTGTAGCAAATTCTGCAAATGCTTTAAAAATTGTTAGAATTACTGTTTTGTACAAAGTGGCCATTAGAGGGGAGCCAAAATGCAAGCTATATGTATATAAATTACTTGCTGGGGATAGATAGATAGATAGATAGATAGATAGATAGTATTCAAAAGAGCTACTCATAAGAGGTTAGTTCTGAAACTGAAGAAACTGGGAATTGCAGGAAATACAGTAGGCACAATGGATGGAGAGCTGGTAAAAAAACTACAGGGTTAACAATGGATAGTGTTGCTTGGGACCCTAGACAAGAAGAAAGTCACTAGTGGGGTTTCCTAGGTGTCAGTATTAGGATGCCTTCTGTTCAGTATTTTTATTGATGACCTGGAGTCAGATGTCTAAAGAAAGTTAATTATATTTTCAAGTGACACAAGCTAATGAGGATGGTAGATTCCAGAAAAGAGGAACATAGTCTGACAGGGAAATTAGCTATATTAAAGAAGTGTGCCATGTGGAAAATGTAAGCAGCAGTGCAGGTTACAGTGTATAGTCTGACCTATACTTTTTTAACCCATTTTAGATTGACCCATACCTGCTGTCTTTTATGATACCCTTCTTTCTCAGTTTTACATCTACTTTAGCTCTTTTTTAGGCCCCAAATAGTTTGAGCCTGTAGTTGCTGGTCTGTTTTGTGTATTTTCTTATTTTTTATCATTTTATTTATAGCTTTTGCATGCCATACATACATACATAAAATATGTCACAAAACAGACAATTTTACATTTGATTAGAAATTGCTATTACAGTATATCACAACAGATGTGTATTGTTTTGCCAGTGGCATGACCTATAGGGGCTGAAACATAACAAGCATTTGTCAATGCCAAATGTTGTCTCGCTGGCATTGGCATTGGTAGTGCTGGAGTTAGAGATGCATAATAGGAATGTCAGTGAAGTATTGAAGTGATGCCAACCCAACCCCCACCTTGTAGAGAGCGACAGGCATTGGGGTGTACCTTTGGGTCATCAGCTATAACGCTCATGGCATTGTTCCTCACCCTACCCTGTAGACACTGACAAGTGTTATGGTGTGCTTTGGAGTCTTTGACCATTATACTTGCTCCATTCCATAAGGAAATACGCTGAGGTGGGTGCAGTATAGGAGAATGAGGTGAACTTTGTGCCCGAACAGTGCAAGGCACACCACGATGCCTGTCACTGGCTGCAGGGTAGGGGTGGGGGTGGAATGGTGTGAGCATCACAGATGATGATCCCAAGTCACACCCCTGACTCCTGTCAGTCTCTACAGGGTGGGGTGCTACAGTTGGAAACCCTAACATCATAGGTGTGTGTTGGTATTTTCACTCCAGATTTGCAACATGGGCTTTTTGTGAGCCCACCTCATGAAAAGCAGCACTATCAGTTTGTTAGCTGAAAGGTGGTTTTGCACAGCGGCTATGCCATTTGGCGACACAGGGATGAAAAATGGAAATTACGTACCTACCATAATTTTTGATCTTCTTGGATGAAGTCTGCACCACTCATTCACACTAATGGAATCTATGCCAGAGGCACTAGGACCCAGCGGGAGCAAACTTTTTTGCCGGAGGGTCGGTGCCAGAGATGCAGCTGCGAGGAGCGGCACCATGAGCCTCGGCTCGTGTGGCAATGACTGTCTTGGCATCGACCCTTCAACTGCCTCAGTACCTTTTTTTCCGAGGAGGAGCAGTGGAACTAACCTAAAAGGATAGCCTAACAAAAACCAGACAAAAGATAGTCCGGAAGACCCGTATAAGAAGAGTCAATAAAGAAGTCTTCACAGCCTAAAGATTGGAGGAGTGAAGACCAATAACAGAGGTGAGCTCGGGGGATGGTGGGTGGGCGTATGAATGAGTGGTGGAGACTTCATCCAAGAAGACCAAGAATTACAGTAGGTAGTACTTTCTGTATCTTCCTGGACATAAAATCTCCTCCACTCATTCGCACTAATGGGAGAGTACCAAGCTAATAATCCTCCGAGAAGGCAGCAGGAGAAATCAAGAGTTCACAAATCTAGGACAAAAGTCCATTCAGGATGGTTCTGCCAAACAAAATATGTCGTCTGGCATGGACATTCAGGGCATAGTGTTTGACAAAGGTATGCACTGAGCTCCAGGTAGCCACATTGCAAATATCTACAATGGGCACATTTCGAATTTCCGCCAGGAATGCTGTGACTGCTCTAGAAGAGTGAGCATACACTCTGCCCTCCAGCTTAACCTGTGCCATGAAATAGCAGTGGTGAAGGCATGCTACCAGCCATGCTGAAATGCATCCTAGAGCAACAGGTTGACCCAGCCGGGTCTCGCTGAAGGAAACAAGCAGTTGTTGAGCTTTGCGAATTTCTTTTGTTCTATCAAAATAGAAACGCAAAGCTCTTTTGACATCCAAGGAATGAAGGGAACGCTCTTCTTCATTTTGGAAGTTCACAAAGTAAGTAGGTAGGACCAAAGGTTGGTTTAGATGGAATTCAAACAACCTTAGGGAGAAACTTAGGATGGGTCCTAAGAACTACTTCGTCTTTATGAACACAGTATACAGAGGGTCTGTGACCAAGGCATGTATCTCAGAGACCCTGTGGGTTGAGGTAATGACCACCAGGAAGGCCATTTTCCAAGTGAGAAATTTCATCTCACAGGTAGCTAGAGGCTTGAAAAGCTTTTGAGTGAGCATGTCTAGTACAGGATTAATGTCCCAGGTTGTGAATGGACATCTGATAGGGGGTCTGGTATGCAGAATTCCCTTAAGAAACCTCTTAGTTACAGGTAACTGAGCCAGTGACAAGGAAAGCACTGGCTCATGATAAGCTGAAATGGCACAAAGGTGAACATTGACTATAGAGTATTGCAGACCTGAATTTGAGAGGTCTAAAAGGTACTCTAGAACTTTACTTGGTAGACAGGAAAAAGGATTCAAAGAGGATTTTGTATACCAGAGAGAAAAAACGCTTCCATTTGGCTATGTAAGTTTTCCTAGTGGCTGGCTTGAGCGCAGCCAGAAGAATATCTGAAACTCTGCGAGAGACATTGAACCTCTTCACCTCTATCTCTTCACAAGCCAAGCATGAAGGTGAAGTGATCTCAGCTTGGGATGGATCACAGGCCCCTGATTCAGAAAGTTTGTCTGAAGGGGAAGCGCTTTTGGAGGGGTTTTCGACATACTGTTGAGTAACAGAAACCATATTTGCCGAGGCCAGAAGGGAGAAATGAGAATCATTTTGTCCCCCTGGGACTCGAACTTGAGAAGTACCCTCTGAATTAGAAGAAGGGTGGAAAGGCGTATAGAAAGTGTTTTGTTCACTGCAGCCTGAAAGCATCCTGACAGAAAATGCCAGGCCCTGGATTTCTGGAGCAGAAGAGAGGCAGTTTTGTGTTGAGTGGGGATGCTAAAAGGTCCAGGTCTGGAGTTCCCCACTCTGTGAATAGTGGCTGAACTATGGTTGAGTCGCGAGACCATTCGTGAGGATCTGTCTCTGTTCTGCTGAGATGGTCTGCCAATTCATTCTGCACTCCCAGCAGGTAGACAGCTTGAATTATAGCCTTGTGCTCCAAGCACCATTCCCACACTCTCATCACTTCCCTGCATAAAGGGTAAGAGTGAGCACCGCCCTGCTTGTTGATGTAATACATCACTGCTTTGTTGCCCGTTTGAAGGAGAATGTTCTTGTGACAAAGAATGTCCTTCAAAGCTCAGACTGCATAAGGGACGACTCTCATTTCTAAGCCATTTATGTGCAGCTGGAATTCATTCTGAGTCCACGTTCCTTGAGTGTGAAGATTTTGACAGTGAGCTCCCCACCCCACCAGGAATGCATCTGTGGTAATGGAAATCTGATGATCCAGAGGAGCAAAGGGATATCCCTGAAGGAGATTGTCCTCTTGCGCCCACCAGGTGAGAGACCTCTTCAAAGGTTCTGTCACCTTGATGAGAAAGGACTGAGGGTGAGTGGTTGGTGACCACTGAGTACTGAGCATCTATTGAGGGGTTCTCATGTGGAGGCAAGCTAGAGGTACAGTCAACACCGAGGATGCCATGAGGCCGAGCATCCATTGCATCGAGATAACCTGAAACAAGCAGTTCTCTCTGATGTATCAGGCCATCTGCAGGATATCGCTCCTTCTGTCCTCTGGTAGAAAAGCTTTCACACAGGAGGTGTCCAGAAGAGTTCCTATGAAAAGGAGCTTCTGGGAGGGCTGCAACTGTGATTTCTTTAGATTTAGCAGGACTCCCATGGATGTGAGAAAGTCTGAGGCCGTAGCTACGGCGTCTAGAGTTCCTTGCCTGGAAGGGCTTGCTAGAAGCCAGTTGTCCAGATATGGGAACACTTGTATTCCGATCTTTCTGAGATGCACTGCGAGAATGGCACAACACTTTGTAAAAACTCACGGTGCCGAGGATAACCCAAACGGCAGGATTATGAACTGATAATGCTGGCCCAAAGCCCCAAACCTTAGGTATTTGCGATGCTTTGGGTGAATAGGGATATGCTGGTAGGCATCCTGCATGTCCAGGGTGGCTAGTCAGTCATGTTGATGAAGCAAAGGTAACAGAGTTCCTAGTGAAATCATTTTGAACTTCTCTTTGGGAAGAAATTTTATTCAATATTCTGAGGTCCAAAATGAGGTGCATGCCCCCAGTTTTCTTTGGAACTAGAAAGTAATGGGATTAGAACCCTGTGTTCCGTTGATCCATCGGAACTATTCCTACTGCCCTGTTGATCAGAAGGCCTTGTAACTCAGCGGCAAGAAGCTCTGATTGAAGAACTGACAGCTTAGGGCTGACGTTTGGGGGGACGATCTGGAAGGGTCTTCGAAAGATTGAGGGAATACCCCTCACGGATTATCCGGAGGACCCATTTGTCTGAAGTTATGGACTTCCATCGGCTGTAGAATTGAGTCAGGTGACCTCCCACCGCCAAGAAAGAGTCCCCCTCGGGTAGCTGAGTTGGGACTTGGGCCAGAAACTCAGAAGGCGGCATTGGGCGCTTTGGACCCTTGTGCCTTCTGTTGCATTTTCTTCTGAGGCTGGGGGGTTTGATTCTTATTAAAACCTCTCCTGCCCTTACCTCGAAAGGACTGACGGTGGTGAAATTGACGCTTATTAACACCCTCCCAAGAAGGGGCGAGAATGGGTCGAGCCAATTTAATGGCATACCTAGCCTTTTGAGTGGCCTCTGGAGCTTGCTCTACTTGAGGACCGAAGAGATACACACAGTCGAAGAGTAACGCCATGACCTGCTGCTGGGCATCATTCATGAAGCCTAAAGTGCACAGCCAGGTGTGACGGCGGATACAAATACCCACCACTGCCGCTCTGGAGGCAGTGTCGAACGTGTCCATAGCTGCTTTAACCTGCTGGTTGTTGGACTCGATACCCCTGGTTATGGTCTGAAGAAGCTCTGAATTAGAGTCTGACTAAGGTAGAACTTCTACCAATTGTTTGAGCGAATGCCAAGGAACATACTCATATTAAGAGACATAACCCTGGTAGCTGGCAATATGCATACCCAGGGTGGGTGCAGCAAAGACTCTCTTACCTAAAGTATCTATCTTATGAGATTCTTTATTTATAGGTCGTGCTGTAGTAGCTTGAGAAAGGATGACCTTATCATTCTCTGCCAGGACTACAATAGGGTCCGCAAAGGCTTGGGAGGCCAAATTGGGTCGACCCTTGGGAGCAGTGTACTTTCCATCTATGGACTTAGCCACAGAAGGAATGAGAGCAGGATTATTCCACACCATTTGAGAAAGAGTCTCAAAGGAGGGCTGTACCGGGGGAGTTAGATCCATAGGGATCTCCGTGACTTGAAGGTATTTTAGCCTTAAAAGCTTCCCAGGATCGATATCTGTAGTCTGGAGAGAAAGAGTGGAATTCAAATTCTTTAGCAGAGACTTACAAGACAGGTCCTCGACCACAGGCTGTGCAACAGGATTAGGTCCTGCTCCTTCCACATCATCACCCAGTCGAAGGTCTGGGTCAAGCTCAATATCTCCTGACAGTCCAGGAGAGACTGCATGGACAGGAAAGGAATGAAAATTAGCAGGAAATGAGGAAGGAAAAGAATTCGGAGAGCAGAAGCCCTAAAGATTGACTGATGAAAAGCCAGGCCTTGGTGCTGAAGAAGAACATGGCGCCAAACAGCCGCACGGTGCTGACAAAGCCGATGGTGGCGAAGAAGCACATGGTACCGACAAGCGCACCGGCACCAAGGATGGTGCCGGCAGGCGCATTGGTACCGAGGATGGCGCCGGGTGACCCACTGAAGCCGACGGCACCAAAACCAACCCAGGGCCCCGAAAATTAGGATTTGAGGGAAGAGGAAGAATACCAGGATATAGAGGCATCAGTGTGGCCCCCAGCATCACGGCCATGTGAGGGGGGAAAACACCTGAGCATGGAGTCAATGGCACCAAGGAAGGCGCTGAATAACTAGGGAGGCCCAACCAACCTGTCCAATCCCCCCCCAAGAGCCCGAGGGCCCTGGAGTGACCAGGACAGGCAGCTGGACCAACCTCCAAGCCCATTGCTCCATCAGAGTGGCCCACTGATGAAACTGCTCATTGGAAGCCCTGCTAGAAGGCGACGAAGAGGTTGGTGACTAGTACCAGAAACCGGTGACTCCGAACGAGGAGACCGGCAACTGACCCCAATGATCGACCGTCGATGCGCAGACATATCAGAGGGTGACCTCGAGTGATGCCTTCTCTTTTTTGACCTATGAGCCAAAGAAGATCTCGAGGCAAAACGGTGCCATGAATGCAACCATTTTCTTTTATGCTTCCGGGGGAACCTCCCCTCCCCTCAGGAATTGGACCATCCATTGTCAGACCCCTCCCCCCTCCAGAGAGGGCAGCAGCCCGGCTGACTGAACAGCTATCATACGAAGTCTCCCTGCCGTCACCTGACCCGCTCATGGTCGACTCCATGAATGCAGGCTGAGACTTCTTTCTTTAATAAGAATAAATTATCGTAAGCAGTACTTTATTTGAGAAATACTACAAAATAATAAACTGAAAACTATGCTGCTAGTTTGAAGTTTGACTCCCAGCGGGCGAGCAACATCATCACTGAAATGCACCCAATGGCAGGAAAAAAAGAAACTGAGGTGGTTGACCCCTAGATAGTCATTGCCACATGAGCCGAGGCTCACAGCTCCATCTCTGGTGCCGACCCTCCAGCAAAATTTTGCTCCCGCTGAGTCCTACTACCTCCAGCGTAGATCTCATTAGTGTGAATGAGTGATGGAGACCATGTCCAGGAAGATCACATTTTGGGCAGGATGTAGAGAATGACAACTGTATTGTTCATGAGGAGATGTAAAAAAATGGCAACGTTGAAAATCTGGAGTGAAAATATGAAAAATTGGTGAAGGTATGAGAATGCATAGAATGCATAGAAACTGTGCAACACACGTCAGTGACCCAATTATTTGGGGGAATATTTTAACCACATCTTTAACATAGGCATTTTGGGATGTCCCCTCATGAACAGTGGCAGTGTGATTCTGTTAATGTGCCCAAAATGCTAATTTCACACAGTGACCACGCCATTGTGTGTCACAGGTGTGAAAACACATTTAGGGCAGGATGTGAAAAATGACAGCTGTACTGTTCATAAGGAGGTGTAAAAAATGCTTGTGATGAAAATGTGGCATGAAAATAGTGCACATTTGCGAAGTTAAAGGGTATGTGGAAACTGCCCAACGCACACTTGTAACACAGTCATTTTATGGAATTTTGTCACCAGATTTTCAACATAGGCATTTTAGGACTTCTGCTCATGAACAGTGTCACCATCATTTCATGAAACTGTCCCAAAAACTGATTTCATGCAGCGACCGGGCTATTCTGTGCCGGACGTGCGAAAACACATTTCGGCCAGAATATGTAAAATGACAGTTGTACTATTCATAAGGAGGTGTGGAAAAATGCCAATTTTGAAAATCTGGAGTGAAAATATTACAAATTCATGAAGTTACGAGCGTGCATTGTGCAGTTTCCACGCACGCTCGTAACTTCATGAATTTGTAATATTTTCACTCCAGATTTTATTTGTACAATAGGGAAGTATGTGTACTAGATAAATGCGAAGGAAATAAATGTTGATATCACAATGCAAGGTATGGGAGGCATGTTACTCAGTATCAGAGAAATGAACAATTATAAAGGAGAGGACAGTAGGGGATAGGGGATATTTAAACAAACAGCAGCATTGATATTCACAAGTAAGCAGCAGACTTTGGCAAATAACATGGTTCCTGGTCTCCCTCATCAGAACTGGACCCTTTCAAACAGGTACCAGAGCAACAGGATGTTTCCTGGCCCTCTAATTGGAGGGAACCCCTGTCAAACAGCCACTGAAGGAGTGGCAGGATGGTTTCTGGTTCCATTCTGGTTCTGGTTGCTAGTCTTGCTTGTAGAGCAGAAAGCAGCTAACTAAAAGAAACTACCATTTTCTTATTAATTTAACACTTTTAACTCAACAGGAGTCAGTGTCTGTTGAGATTAAGCAGACAGATACTTTATTAGAAGTAGAAGGGGTCTTATTTAGAGTTAAAAAGAGAAAAGAAAGAAAGTCAGTGTGTGTTCTGTGCTGGGAAGGGTACAGTATCAACTTTGCAAAATCAGTAGGAGGAGAGAGAGCTTAATTGGGGGTGTGGCTTAGACAATATAAAAGCAGGTGACTCAAATTACAACTTCCTGTTGCTAGCCTTTTTTCTTACTAATTGCCCTCCATCCCACCCACCCTAAGCCAGTTCTACTTTTATAGCCACTGGATTTGACTGAGAACAGGAACTTCCTGTTTGGCAGTAGGAAGGGAAGGATCATAGAGAAACATTGGTTTTGTCAATCCTAAGGGAACAAAGTAGCTCACTCCCCGCCCCCAGCTGCTGGAAGCCTGACACTGAGTAAGGAAGAAGAAGGCTACTAAAGAATATAGGAAGTTGCTGTCCCAGAACAGGAAGGATGAAAGTTGTAAGGAGAGGAGAGAGTAAGCGTACAGAGAAACAGGAGAGGGGACACAAAATAAGACATGATAGGAGTGGTGCAATGCAATGGCTGTGGGGCGGCAGTGTTCCAAGAGACATTCTGGAGGCTGCGATGCTGTCGTATTTGAAGGCACCTCTCTGGTCTGAGGGAGGAGGTTGCCCATCTCCAGGCTGACCTGGCTAGAATTCATGAAACCTCCTCCCCACCCAGGGACCACCAGGGCCAATGCCACTACCTCAGAGGTTGCCAAAGAAGAGAGGCTGGACCAGGGTGGGCTCCAGGAGGAGAGGGTGGTGGAACTGAGGTTGCATCCCTCCAGCTGTACCCTCCACAATTCATTCACTCTTCTGGTGGATAGTGGTTCTCTATGGAGGCACCTGCAGTGGAGACCAAGGAGGATGCTGGGAACCTTCACAAAGGAGACCCACAGGAGGGTGGCATGAGACCCCACAGGGGAAGGAAACAACTCCTGGTGGGGACTCAGTCATTAGGGAGGTGGAAATAGGGGAGGAAGGGAAGAGGGAGGTAAGGTGCCTGCCTGGCACCACGGCTTGGAGGGACAGGAAGCGAATCCTTAGGATTGTGGGAGCAGCTGCACGAGGGAGGGAGCTGGATGTCATTGTCCACCTAGGGACAAATGACCTATCTAGGAATGGGATCAGAGCAGTGCAAGAGGAGTTTGTAGAGTTGGGGAGGGGCCTTAGACAAGTAACGCATACAGTAACCTTCTCGGAGGTGCTGCCTGTCTATGGCAAGGGTGATGCTAGGATACTCCTCACCAGGGAATTCAATGAATGGTTGAAAAACTGGTGTGGAGCTCAGGGTTTTGGCTTCATTGGGGACTGGGAGCCACCTGGAGGGATGCAGACCTATACTGGTGCGATGGTCTGCATCTGTCCAGGGGGTAACCAGGATTCTAGGTGAGAGGTTTAAATGCTTCATTGTCAAGCATTTAAACTAGCCAAGGGGGGAGGCACTGAAAAGGAGCAGGGAAATCCCAGCCTCCCCCCACAAACAACAGTAATTAGTGAGGTAAACACCAAGGTAGAGAAGTCATTAGGGAGCAGGACAGAAGTAAATGTAAAAAAAGGCAAGGGCAGTAAGGACAGGAATGGGGCCAAAAGGGGTAAGGCCATCAAAAAGTGGAGGGTGATGAGTACCAATGCCCGTAGTCTGTGTAACAAGCTCCCTGAACTAGTGGCCTTGATGGAAGAGGGTTGCCTGGATATTGTGGCAGTCACAGAAACATGGTACACAGAGAACCATGACTGGGATGTCAACATACCAGGATACACAATCTACAGGAGGGACAGGGAGGGTAAAAGAGGAGAAGTAGCTCTTTATGTAAAGGGAGGAATCAAAGCAACAGAACTAAAGAGTAAACAGGGAGCAGGTGAGACACTCTGGGTCACCCTGGAGACAGGAAATGGCACCACAATCCGCATGGGGGTTGTATACAGACCCCCATCTCAGGGAGAGGGAATGGACAAGGAAATGATAGAAGGCTTCCTTAGAATGGCAGAAAAAGGAGAGATTTTGTTGATGAGGGACCCGAATATGCCAGATGTTAACTGGAGCACCTTTGCTGCAGGTACATCCAAGAGCAGGGTCATTCTTGATGCCCTCACTGGGGCATGCCTCAGACAGCTAGTATTGGAACCCACTCGAGGAGAGCAATCTTAGACCTGGTACTCTCAAATGGGGACGGAGAAAGAATCTCAGATTTAGAAGTGGGTAGCCATCTGGGAACAAGTGACCACCAAACAGTGTGGTTCACGATAAACACAGCCATACAATCAAGCCATACAAAAGCAAGAGTATTGGACTTTAGGAGGCTGACTTTGGGAAAATGAGAGAGTGCCTCAGAAAAGCACTAGCAAACAGGCAAGAAGGAGGATGGAGGAACAATGGGGAGTAATCAAAACAGCCATCACAGAGGCAACAAGCCTTTGTGTAAAGCAAATCAACAAAACACAACGAAGGAAAAACGCTATGGTTCTCAAAAGAGGTGGCAGGGAAGGTTAAGGAGAAAAGGATAGCATTCAGGAAATACAAGGAAACACAGAAGGAGAAGGACAGAGAACTTTATCAGTTAAAGCAGAAAGAGGCTGGGAAGGCAGTCAGAATAGCAAAGGCCCAAACCGAGGAAAGGATAGCCAACTCTGTTAAGAAGGCGGATAAGACCTTTTATAGGTATATTAGGGAGTGAAGAAAGACCAAAGGAGGGATACTGAGGCTTAATAAAGGGGAGGGAATGTGGGTAGAGGGTGACAGTGAAAAAGAAGGGATACTGAACGAATATTTCTGCTCAGTATTCACAAAGGAAGAGGAGGGGGAGGTACCTAAACCAAACAAGAGAAACACTCTGAAGACGGGGGTTGATACCAGTCCATTTACAGAAGAAAGGGCTCTGAAAGAACTAATAAAATTGAAGGTGGACAAAGCAATGGGGCCTGATGGAATTCACCCAAGAATTCTAAAAGAACTAAGGGTAGAACTAATGACACCGCTGACTACTCTCTTTAACAAATCATGGGAGGATGGGGTGGTACCTGAGGACTGGAGGAGGGCAGATGTGATTCCTCTTCACAAAAGTGGGAGCAGGACAGAGGCAGGAAACTACAGACCAGTTAGTTTGACCTCAGTGATAGGTAAAATGATGGAATCACTTCTGAAGGAAAGAATTGTTGAGTACCTAGAGGCCAGTGGGGCACAGGACCCATGGCAGCATGGATTCACGATGGGAAGGTCGTGTCAGACGAATCCAATAGATTTCTTTGACTGGGTGACCAAAGTAGTAGACCAGGGAGGGCTGTGGACATGGCTTACCTAGATTTTAGCAAGGCATTTGATACAGTCCACACAAAATTAATACACAAGTTAGCAAGCCTTGGAGTGGGTCCCAAGGTGGTAGCCTGGATAAAAAATTGGCTAGACAACAGGACGCAAAGGGTAGTAGTAAATGGAGTCCACAGTGAAGAAAGGAGGGTTACTAGCGGGGTACCGCAGGGTTCCGCACTGGGACCGGTCCTTTTTAATGTCTTTATAAGTGACATTGCAGAGGAACTGGAAGGAAATGTATGTCTCTTTGCAGATGACACAAAGATCTGCAACAGGGTTGATACATCAGATGGAGTGGAAAGGATGAGAAGTGACTTGGCAAGGTTGGAGGAATGGTCAAATGTATTGCAGCTCAGATTCAATGCAACGAAGTGCAAGGTAATGCACCTGGGAAACAAAAACCCAGGGCAAGAGTACACAATGGGGGGGTGAAATACTGACAACAGTAAAAATGGAAAGGGACCTGGAAGTAATTATATCAGATGACATAAAGGTGGGCAAGCAATGTGAGAGGCAGTAAGGAAGGCTGGGGGGATACTGGGATGCATAGGGAGAGGCATCAATAGTAGAAAACAGGAAGTTGTTATCCCTCTGTACAGACAGTTGGTGAGACCCCATCTGGAGTACTGTGTCCAGTTCTGGAGACCCCATCTATGCAAAGACATAGACAGAGTGGAGGTTGTCCAGAGGAGGGCAACCAAAATGGTGCAGGGTCTGCACCAGAAGACATACGAAGAAAGACTAAAGGAGCTTAATATGTATACCCTTGAGGAAAGGAGGGAGAGAGGGGACATGATAGAAACTTTCAAGTACCTCAAGGGAATCAACAAAGTCCAAGAGGGTGGCATCTTTCAGAAAAAGAGATGTGCAAGAACAAGGGGGCACAATTTGAAGATAGAGGAGGGACGGCTCAGAGGTAATGTGAGGAAGTATTTTTTCACAGAGAAGGTAGTGGATGCATGGATCAGCCTCCCTGAGGAGGTCGTGGAGTCAAGAACAGTGGGGGAATTCAAGAATGCATGGGACAGACATAAGGCAGTCCTAGTGGGGGGTAAGAGGAAGTAAGCTGTTGGTTAATTAGGATCTGCAGCTTATCTGTTAGGTAGGAAAATGGGCAGACTAGGTCGGCCAAGCGGTCCTTATCTGCCGTCAAATTCTATGTTTCTATGTTTCACAGTCTTCAGGGAAACTGATGAAACCAAGATGGTTTCCATGGCTCCTGTTCTCCATGTCATCGATTTTGTCCCAGAGAATGTAGATGGCCTGATCTTGCTCCCTGATGTGGGCTTTTAGTTGGTCTGTGCAGTCCTCCATGTCTGTCAGCCACTGTTCAGTCACATTGATATACTGGGCAATCTATAATATGTCTGCATTAGTATGCTGGGAGGATATCTCCAACATTGTGATTTGGGCCATCAATTGCTGAAACATCCCTTGAATATCTTCCAGGGCTACTGTAGCTAGGTTGGTACTTTGAAGCACCATCTTGAGGAACCGGGACTGCTGCCAGAGAGTTGATCTGAGGTAAGTCTTCACTCAAAAGGTTTTCTGTCAATATATTAGGATTTTTAATGATGTTTATATCAAGCAATACATTAAGGATTGACCCACTGGACTGTGGGTAGACTTAGGAGATCTGACTAGTGGTTAGGTGGATTTGGTAAGATATTAATAGAGTATATTGAGCTAAAGGTTTAAGCAGCCGTCTTGTAGGCTACCAGGCCATACACCCAGCTGAAGAACATTTTTAAACTTTATTCCCTGGCTGTACCACTGTATTGTATCTATATGACACATTGTGCACAAATTCAATCATCCTTTTTTCTGTAACTGTACTTTGCAAATGTGCTGTGTTTTCTATTTGAAATGAAAATTATTACTAAAAATAAATAATAAAGAAGAAATGATGCATGTGTCCATAAAGTTTGGCAGGGAGAGACAGCCTAGTCTCCTCCCAGGACTTCTGTTGCTGCTCAGCTGGTGGCTCGTTTATTGCCAACCCTACTGCCTGCTCTGGGGTCAGAAGCAATGGTGCTCATGTCTGCAAAGTTCTAGAGGGGGAAATCAGGCTCTGCTCCCCCAAAATGTCTGCTGGTGCCCAGTAATTGACTTCTCCACTCCTTTTCCAACTACCTGTTCTGGGGTTTGAAGCAATGGCTCTAGTGTTCATGAAGTTAGGGAGGGGGAACCAGGCTCAACTCCCCCTGAACTTCTGCTGTTGCCCACCTGGTTCCAGCAAGCAGCTCCTCTGCTTCAGACCCTGCTGTCTGCCAGCAATTCCAGAATCTCACAATATGTACAAGGCACAAAAAATAATTTTTAATCTGTAATCACATCAGGACTGTCACATTCAATTGCAGTAAACTAGACAGGATTATCTATTTGGGCAATTTTATAGGATGTCTGCAAGTAAGACAGACATGTAAACATATAACCCCTATGTTTCTTTAGAAGACAGCCCTAACTAAACTCTGTCTCACAAATACCTTTTTATCTTTCTATTTGCAGTTCCATTTGTGCATATCCCCTCTGGGTTTTCGCATTTTTAAGAGAGAATCTTTCCCTCTGTTGATTAATTTAAACAGAGAAAAAGTAGAAACCTACTTGTTGTACTCTGTCCAGTTCCATAACATAGTTTATTTTTATGCCTTGCACATATTGCAAGGTTCCAAAAGCATTTGCAGGCATCGGTAACTGGCACTAGAACCGGGGACGGCCACAGGGATGACACAGTCAAAGGCATCACTGCTGGCATTGGGTCCTGGACCAACAACATGGCAGATGCTGCACCTGTTGTCATGACGCATCATCATCCCACACTATGGTGACACAAGGACTACTAGGGGAAAGGACCATCACCACTCCAGCCACCTGATGCTGCACAGCCCCAGTGACGGTCCCTCTTCCAACACTGCAAAGGGTGTTAGAAGGGGTCCTGACATCATGGCCAGTACAAATCCACTCACTGACACTGCAAACAGTACCAGGAGCCTAGGTGGCACTAGGCTGTGACACCAAGATGTCCACCGGGGAAGATCCAGCATATAACATTGGCCCCACAACTGGGAATGAGGATCTGACAATACAACTGGTGCCACACTGCTCACTTGCACTGAGAATGGCACCAGGAGCAGGGACGGCACCAGGCCATGACACTGAGGTTTCCACCGGGGAAACCCAAGCATATAGATTCAGCCTCATCACTGGGGAAATCTGTTGTGCAGAACAGACAAACATGGGGTTTTTAGCCAGTTGTCAGAAGGAGCCAGCTGTCTAACGGACCCAGCTCCCAGGACCTCTAACACCTTGGTGAGGCAAGGTCGAGGAAGACTCTGTGCTTCCTTGACACCAGAAGTGCTGGGAAGAGACCCAGGGAAAGGCCCAAAGACTGCACCTTAACCTGAACCAAGGCAGGCCCAGCAGAGCTGATGTTGCTCCTTTGCATGATGGGAGGCTGCCAGACTTTCTTCAGATTCTTAGCCCCCTTATTCTCTTTCTGGTTTTGGCATCAACGAGATGAAAAATAACAAAGTGAGAAGGCACAGTGAATAAAAAGTTAGTGGTAACACAGTTAAAATTTGGTGACAGTCAAATTGAGGTGCTGTCACTTCCATGGTGTGCACTCGATGGCAGAAAGAACCGAAGTGAGGTGTGTGAAGGAGCTGACTTTGGTTATTGCCTAGCATGTGTGGCACCACATCAGTTGTGCGAGGTGTGCAGGTGATGTCGGTAGTCAATGCTGGTTCCTTACTTGGAGGAAAAAAGCTCCCCTGGGGTCCTAGTGCCGCCATGCCTAGACCTATAAGTATGAAGCAATGGTAAAGAGTGATTCTTGGAAGATCTGCTGCCTGCCAAATTTTCTCACCTGGAGTGGTCTTTCCTTTGCCTCCCCAAGCATTAACTTTTTCACTTCAATGATAATTTTAAAGACTACCCTGTACTGAGATGGTGGATATGCATAGTCATGGTCTACAATCCCATATCTAATGCCATGTGTTGGATGCCAACTCCCTATGTCAGTGGCTACACAACAGGATCAGCAAATCTGCATGTACCGTCAACTGCCATTACAATATGGTGGTGCACCCCCATAGTGTGATGACCTGATATTAATATGGCCAGTACTATCTGTCCCATAATTTAGAATAGTGCCCATACATTTGTTAATATTCAGTATCGAATATGCCTAGTAAGGAGAAGCAGTTGAAAATAATAGATACAGTACTCACCATTCTGGGGTTGCTTTTTCTCCATTTAGCCAAATCCATGTGTTGTCTTTATAAACTAAACCAATCCAGCTCCTTTGTATAGTCATTTTTGATATCCAGTTCTAAAAAGAATGATCACAGATCTTAAGCAAAACTATTGTAAAGGATGCTTGCCTTTGCTTCTTTTTATTATTCGCTAAATAAATTATACATTAAAGGCCTCATTTCATTTTTTAACATTTGAACTGGTCTCTTGATACAGGGACTCATATGATTAGGCACACAGAGCAGCATGGACTTATGTAAATAGACATATTGTGCTTTAATAAAACATTTTATAGCAACAAAATATTAAGGTATGATAAAATGATTATAGCCAACTTAGCCCATTCAAAGATGAAGAAAAATAACATGACAAGTTGATGGTAATAACTTTTAGTTGGATTAACACAGAACTTTCATGAGACTAGCCTTTGGGATTTATGCTTCAGCGTGTCACTGTATACAAAACTCTAGTCTACCAAGACATACAGTTAGATTTTGATCTGGAATGAATATGGCATGGTACCAGTTTTCAAAATCAAAATGAAGTAGTTAAAAGAGAACTCTGCATGCTAGATGACTGGAGTGGGCAGGCTCTTACTTTAACAATGGCATGAGAGAGTGTTGTTAGGATGAGACGTAGTTTGAACCTGACAGGGAAAAGGAAGAAACTCTGTCAAACTTAACATTATTTATTTTTCTGTTAACTCCAAAGTTGTCCCTGGAATGTCTTAAGATATAAGTTCAATGTGCTTACGCAACTAGATGATATGAGATGACGCTTGTGTGACTTGATTTGCTTTTGTGGCTTTCTGCCTCTCTATCTGTGGGATATATCACCCTGTAAGGGTATGATGCAAGGAACCCCAGAGGAGAGTGCTACAGGAATGACTGTCAGCTAGCTTAGGAAGAATCCCACAGGTAAGAGAGACGAGCCACTGGAGGAGGAGGGGTTGATGGTGGGCAATGGCGGGCAACAAGAAATGAATCCTGGAGAGCCCCAGGATGAGTGACCTTTTAAGTCTGATGGGGGAGTCATATAGTTGCTCCACCCATTGAATCTCGGGCTTCAAGCCCTCCCATTCAATGTGCTTATGCAACTAGATGAGATGAGATGATGCTTGTGTGACTTGATTTACTTTTGTGGCTTTCCGCCTCTCTATCTGTGGGATATACCACCCTGTAGGGGTACAACACAAGGATCCCTAGAGGAGGGTTCCCCCTACAGGTGCAGCGGGAATGATTGTGTCAACTAAAGGTAGCTTAGGAAGAAGCCCAAAAGGAATACCCAATCGAGTGTTGAGCATCAAAGAGGCGAGGATGATGAATGAATGAATTCTGAAAAGATGATAAGGGTGGACTTCCTAAGGAGAGAGGGGAAAGCCAGGGCCACCATCCACCTCCATCCAACAGCGGAACCTAACTAATCAACCTAAGAAAGCACTAACTCTAACTAATATTATGACCTTGGCATAGAGGAGAGGAAAAACCCTCTTTGAGGAGGAAACCTCTGGGGATCCAAGGCCTAGGTCACCTTCCCTCCAGGCTGACAATGTTTGATTTAAGGGTGTATGTCATTAAAGAGAAGGATTCATTAAAGAGAAGGAGATGAGTAGGAAGGATGATGATGGGATGGGGAAAACCTCAAAAGAAAGCACAGATCAAAGACGGAATATGAGGCAGCAAGGACCCAAGAGGGGTAAGTTCAAGTAGGTGATGGGAAGGTGTAGATTCATGTAGAAGTCAGAGGAGCAAGGGTATCCAGATGCACTCATGAGAAGACTGAAGATGATGAAGACTGATGATGATTATTGCTGCAGGAGTGCAGCAGTCTAATATGAGAAGACTGAGGAAGAGGAGACAGGAGGGAACTCAAAAATGAACTTGAATGACAGGAAATGAACTTGAAATTGAAATTGGATGGCAGTGGTAGGCTCGATAGAGCAATGTGATGAAGGAGATTCCTCGAAAGGAGGTAGATCTGGAAATGAATAGAGCGATGTGATTAAGTATGCTTCTCGAAAGGAGGTAGATTCAGAACTGAAATTGAAAAGGAACTTGAACAATAGTGGACAGCCTCCAGCCAGCCCTTAACAAAGGGTGACTGACAGGAAGGCATGGCGCTTGAGTGGAGATAGAGTTGAATCGAGATAGCAGGGATAGATGAGGAGTGAAGCCACGAGTGGAGCGAATCCGTGATGGCAGGCACGAGAAAAGGCATGATGAAAGATGGAAGCATGAGGATAGATGGAAGCTATGATTGGAGCAAATCCTTGATGACTGGTGATGGATGGATGATGATGGCGAGAAGCCATGATTGGAGTAAATCCTTGACGGCTGGTACGAGATAATAAGTGGTGAATGATGACCACAGTCATGAACCTGATACATGCAGCAGGAGGGCCGCGGGTCAATGAGGTGGCATATGATTAATGATAGGAAGCCAGATACAGGATAGGGGACACCTCAAAAGATGATACTGGACCATGAAGCAGGGAGAACACCCACTAGAGGGAGGAACGAAGGAAGGGACTCGGAGATGCAGATTGAACAAGCCAGCATATGAATCATGATAGGTATGGTATGTTAATGATAGCTATGCCCAAAAGGAATGTCGATTGTAGGCCTTGATTGGAGTGAGTTCAGGACCGCCGGCACTGGATGAGAACTGCAGGAGAACAGCGGTGAGGGTGAGTGGGAAGCGATGGAGAATGGCATGTTCAACCAGTCAAAAGTCTGGAATGCTGCAAAAGGACTGGTAATCAAAAGCAGTATTGCAGCTGCGTATCCAGCAAAAACGGAATAGTAGCAGCATGTCATCCATTATGGCCATATCTGCCACTGTCTGGTCAGTAGGAGAAGCAGAACCAGGAAGCAAAAACACCGGGTAAAAGAATCATAGTAGGCGCAAAAGTGCACAGAAAACCAGTTAAGGACATGGAATTGTAATGGTCGAGTTACCAAAATTTTATGAGACTACCTCAAGTCCTAAATTACCTTAATGGGAAAGAGTCTGCCCCTTCAGCCTGAGAGGGAAAGAAAATTAGGAATATGGAATAAAAGCATATAATACACAGAGGATATATGATCATGAGATACTGCATAAATGAATGCATATGGTATGCTAGTGTAATACAAACACCAGTCATATGAATAGTAGAGTCACGGCATGCATGATTCCCAAAAGATGTATAAGATGGTGGTGCTGTTTGGCAGCAAACCACAGTTACCACAGACAGCATTGCAAGAATCCACAGCTTCAGCAACCAAGTATATCCACACAGTAGCATGAGGCAACTGTGAAGATCATGAAATAGGGAGAAAAGACTAGAGTCTGCGATGCAGTCCAAAACAAATTACTACTGCCAAAGATGCCCTGCAAGCTGAAATGAGGAGAACGGAGGAGCGGAGGCAAGCCGACGGGTGAAGATGCATCTGAGCGCCAGCTAGCAGAACGAGGGCTTGCATGGTTGCAGGTGGGAGCTGAGCGTGGGAGGTGATGACACACTCCAGAAGTGCCGGCACAGAATGGGACAACCCAGGTGAATGCAGACAGAAATGGCAATAGGGAAAGCAGGAAAGCAAGAGCAAGAAGTCCGGGTTGAGTGAGGCAAGGAGAGCCAGACCAGGACAGCAAGTGAGGTCCGAAAAGCAGCGGGTGTACACGTTGGAAGTGGGGGGGGGGATGGAGGCTAAGAGCTGCCAGGTAAAAGCAGCAATCAGGCAAGGAATGTAAGCAAGCTCAAACTGGGAGAGAACATGGCGAGGGGGTGAGGAGTGAAGATAAATGAGAGAGGACAGCTGCAGAGTGAGCGGCACAATGAGAGAAGAACAGGAGAGAAAATGTGGGAATGGGAGCAGAGAGCAACGCAGACACCAGATAAGTGTGGTGAAAGGCCACCGAGGCAAAGATCTAGGGGCGAAATAAAAGGACAGAACAGGACAACACTGAGAAATGAAACAATCCTGCAGCTAGAGGCAGCTCCCAGAGCAAGGTGACACAAACAATGCAAGACCCCAAATAGAGGGCAGAAGAGCAGAGCCTCCGGCTGCAACAAGAAATGAATCCTGGAGAACCCCAGGATGAGTGACCTTTTAAGTCCGATGGGGGAGTGCCGTAGTTGCTCCACCCATGGAACCTTGGGCTTCAAGCCCTCCCATAAGATGTACCCCTACTAAGGACACTGGCACAGCTCAAATGTCTGCAACCAGTATAAAATGTAGGTGGCATGAGAGTTCTACAGCCTCTAACCGATCAGTTCACACTTCTTGCTAAGCAGCTAGCAAATTAATAATGATAATTATCATATGGCAGGGAAGAAAGCTGGTCCCTGATTGACTAATGCCCCTTATAAAATGGGCAAATAAAATCTCAAATGCTGATTGGCTGGAAGCCCTCTCCAGCCGTGTCCTTATCAACGCATATTGTTTCAACGTGCACTACTTCTGGCAACCACAGCCCCAGCACAGCGACAAATCAGTCCCTCGACACCCGTTTCCCACTGCATGTCATCCCCAGAGCTCATCACATACCGTGTCATGGAACAAGCGCTTGAAACGCTGTACTGAAAGAGCACTGCGTTGTCACCAACAGAAAAAACAGAAATCCTGCCACTAAAGGTCCAACATCCGTCTTCCTACACAATAATTCCTCTCACTACTTTTTCATCAATGCAACCCTGCTATCACAATTGTATGTCCCAGAAATACAAACCCAGTCAACGAACGAGCCCGCGAACAAGTAAGTCTTACCACAATCTCCATGTCCGTTTTCAGCGTAACCAGCCTTCATCCTCCAGCCCTCCCAGACATCTTTCTGCCCTCCTAAGAAGCCATTCCTATCCATGCGACCACATTTAACTAAAAATTGGAGCTTGTATAGGCCCCTGTAACATCAGCATAATGCAGGTTTCAATTTACAAACCGCAAAGTAAAAACGGATGTCTACGGTGGCCAGTAACGCACATGCTCGCTTGTAGTGAAATCCCCAATAGCTGCAGATAAAAACTGTAAAAAAAATGAAATTAAAAAAATATATTCAGAGATGGATACAGTTGAACAAGAAAGACATACACCACGCAGGACAGCGCTCTACAGAGTGCATCCTGACATGGTGCCTCACACCTAAGCTGGCTGATGCCTAGACCTGCTAAAAAAAAAAAAAAAAATTTACAAACATAAAATACAATGGAAAGGGTGGGTGGACAACTGCTACAGTGCTGGGGAACAAAGAAACTAGCCAACAGAAAGACACAGCAACACCCTGCAGTGGTAGCATTATATTACTGTATATGGTATGCAGTGCAGACGGACTATTTTTCTATGTTCCGCATTTCTAACAGATTTTAGCACACTTCTTTTATTTATTTATTTATTAATTTATTTTTACTGGAAAATTCAAGGGGGGGGCCCATTTTATAAGTGGAATAAGACACTCCGAGGTGTGGTTTATGGCTTGATAAGAGCACTTCCCAGGTGCTAAAGTCACTCGGAGCAAGCGCCTCGTGCCTCATTACGCACCTGGGCCGTGCTCTTATCAAGCCATAAACCACACCCCGTCATGTCTTATTCCTTACTTAGTAGATGGCACTACTTCAAAATGGCACTAACTAGTGCTAGTCTTAGTGCCAAATCACAAAATATATCACTGTGCAAACAGCCAACATTGCTGACTTTGCTAAATTGTCAGTAAACTGGAAAGTAAGTAAAGTAGCTGTGTTGCTCAATGTACCTGAACGTAACTTAATTTTTCCATTCCTTTTTACTAAATAATTAATAGTTTAATTTGTGAAAATAAAAAAGAACCTAGCATACCTGTAAAAAGAAGAGCAGCTGTCACAGAGGTGATGACAAATGAAGGGTCAAGTACAAACATGTCAAGTGAAGGAGAGGATTGCTCATGCACTGAACTGCTGTGCCAATATGAGCAATCCAAAAAGAAAGTGACATAATTTGTCACAAAATATGGGGAAAAGCTTTACACAATACAAACAGACCTAGAAGAAAATGCGCCAAAGCTGCCGACTCTGCTAAAAGTGATTGCGCTGAAATGTCACCCAAGCATGAGTGATCAGCTAATATTGCAATTGAGCAGAATAGTGTTTTTTATGGTGGCAATAAAGAAAACTGCCAACCTCAATATCATTGTGATAATAAAACAGGCACATTAATTGTCACTGCTGGCTCTGTAAGTGAAAATAACTGTTCTAGTCTTCCACCGGCCATCCCTCCTGATTGCTCATGTGCTGGACTGAGCATGGCTCGGCATAAGCAATCTTTACTGAATCTTCTTTTAATTAAAGAGAAACTGGCACTGGTGATTTTTCAGAAAAAGAGACAGAATGTTTGAAATGTACAACCAGTGTCAATGTGTGTGGGGGTGGGTGGGGGTGGGGTTAGCAGCACCGATGTCATGCATATAGCAGCTCCAGCTGGACCCTGCATGAAAGTGGAGAAAATTAAAAAAAAAGAATAAAACAGAGCACATCATTACAAGTAAACCACACACAAAAAAAGGTGTAACTTACTTAATGCTCCAATATTTTGTGCCACTCACCCCCAACCAAAAGGTTTTGGGGACTGTTTTCTTCAGCATATTGATACATGACACTAAACAGACTAAATTTGATGTTAAAACAAATTTTTTCTCTCTGTATATTTTTATTGCAAAACAACATGTGATAAGTGCAATAAGGCACTTCAGGGTGTGGGTAGTAGTGTAATCATAGCACTTCCAAGGGTAATAAGGCACTTGGCCTGCAACCTCATGCCTCCTTGCACCCCTGGGCATGTGGTGATCACACTGCTTCTCACACCCTGTCATGTCTCATTGCTTACATATAATGCTGGTAACCCCTCTAATACCACGAAATTCATGGACATAGAGGGCTCGATTCCAAAATGCATACACATTGGCGCAGTGCTACTTGTGCCATGGGTTCCACCGCACAGGATTCCAAGAGGTGGCTACACCATGCCTCAGGCTGCTATGCCACCCAAGGCCCCTATGGCACAGTGGAGGGGGGGGTTAAGGTAACATCTACATCCTATTCCAAAAGGGCAGCTGCCATAACCCCACAATGTCATTCCAGAAGGCCCTCCAGCAATGCGATGTTAGACCAGCTATGTGCTGGTGTAACAGTACTCCACCGTGCCCAACAGCCTGATGCCCCCCTGCACGGACCCAACCCCGCACACTACCGTGGCACACCTAATGCCCCCACAGCATAGTACCCCCCCAGTCCCTGGCAATATCAGGGTTCCACCCGCTGACTCCCAGTACCATGGTGCGATGCTGCCCATCCAACCCGGCACCCATGTGCTTCTGCCAATCCCCCCCATGGCCCACTGGGGCTTGCGGGCATATTTTGGGGCTTGGGGCTGGGGGTGGTGGCTGTGCCCTGTCAGTGGGCATGTCTGCAGCTTGTAGCACCCAGGTCTGGTGCGCCCTTGCTGTGACACAATGCTGGAGGGGCTGCAAGTCGCAGGATGGAGTTGCTGGGGACTCTGCCTGTTCTAGAATCTGGTGCAGGGTCCCTGGTGTAGTGGCATATGTTGCAACTCACAAGCGCCAGCAAGTTGCAACATGCTTCTTGGAATTGGGCCCAGAGTATCCTTGATGATATAAGAGATGAAAAAATGCAAAGTACCTACCTTTTTAGTAGAATCAAGATGCCCTCACTGTTCCTCAGGCAAACAGATAAACAAGCCACATCAAGCAGAAATCATGAACATCCTGGAGCCTCCCGCTCTGGAGACCTCATTTAATGAAACATACTGCTTCAATAAAAACTCACCAAGCTGAAAGATGAATTGGTCCTGAACTATCAGGCATTAGAAAGAGTAGCTATGTGCTTGAATAAACCAATTTGTTTATTAGGAAAATTCCAAAACTTTTGTCAAAACATTCACCGAATGCCAATCTACTGAAACATCTCAACAGTATTCTTCATGATAGTTCAACAGCAACTCTTGGGTGCAGTCCCTGTGACAATGATGATGATGCTAACAGAAAAAGAAATTATGGTAGTCTGACAGAGTTTCTTCTTTCTGTATATGCTCCACACTGTCACTGGGAAGTTTTAACATACAAAATGAGTTCTGAGAAGCAGTACCCATAAAATTCTTTGTGGGGGAGAATATTGTCATAAATCTTACTAGGAGAGTTTAGCTGTCTGACCTAAGGTTGAACCAGTCTAAACCCAAACCCTGCTTTAGTTTAAATTTGAAAAATCAAGCCTGCAATGCTGGAGAAAAAAGTGTAGGAAAGAGCGCATGACTTTCCTGAAAGCTCTGACATAGAAACCTCTGTGCTTTTAGCCTAGGACATTGTCCTGGACCTGAATGACTGTGCCTAAGTCAAATCTGATGGATCAGTTATGATGTCAATTAGGCCTTTGTTATAGAAACTCAGACCCAGCTAGGCAAGTTGACACAGGAAACCAATGGCCTGATTCCAAGACATGTTACGCCTGGCTCAGGGTGATTTATGCCAATCCCCATGGCACAAATTGGACCTTACACCAGGCATAACGTAAGTTGCAATTCCAGAAGGTGCCTTGTGCCATGCCGTATGCGGGTTGCGCCAAAGGTAGCCTATGCCACCCACTATGCCTCTAACCCACTGCGGCATGGTGCAAGGGTGGGTTACAGCAGCAACTTCACCCTGTTTTGGAAGGGTGGCTGCCATAACCCACTAATGCCATTCCAAGACCCACAATGGCGCTGCAGACTTAGACAAGCATGGAGGTGGTCTAATGGGCATCCGTCCTTGCCAACTGATGAATGCCCAATCTGCAGTACCACGGGAAGCATATATCCCTGCTCCATGCCCCCCCCAACAAGGTCATGCCTCCCACCCCCCGGTGGTTGCGGGTGTGTTTCGGGGTGGGGGGGGCTCTGAGGGGGCAGTAATTCACAGGCCATGACTTGTGGCACCCAGGTCTATTGCGCCATTCCGGTGGCGCTAGCCTGTGGCTGCTACAAGTTGTGGGACATAGGTGCTGGGGACCCTGCCTGTCTTGGAATACAGTGCAGGGTCCCTGGCACAGTGCTCCATGAGGCAACTCGCATACGCTCGGGAGTTGCGCCATGCATCTTGTAATCAGGCCCCATCTGTCTTTTCTTAGCAGTTCTGCAGAGCCAAAAGACTGAAGAGCCAGCAGAAAAAATGTGACTGAACC
Source organism: Neoceratodus forsteri (assembly GCA_016271365.2). Lineage (NCBI taxonomy): Eukaryota > Metazoa > Chordata > Ceratodontiformes > Ceratodontidae > Neoceratodus > Neoceratodus forsteri. Next base: position 834,123,858 of record CM028130.1, on the reverse strand, counting down.
AAATTAACTCTGAGCTGTCTTTGCAGAGTGTGTGTGTGTAAGAAACCTTCCTTGAGGATCATTAACTTAGGACAATGGCATGAGAAGCACACACTTAGGCTCACATAAAAATGACTATTAACTACTCACCATAATTGTTGATCTTCCAGAATATCTTCATCATTCATTCAAACTGATGGGTGTTAACTGGAAGTGCTAGGACTCTGTGGGAGCAGTCTTTTGCAGCTTGGGAAGGGACTGACATTGGTGCCGGTGCTGCCCACGAGCTGATGTATTAACGTCATGCACGTGAGCCAGCCTATAATCAATCCCGGTGCCCTCCCTTCCTCAGTTCTTTTTGCCACTAGAAGAAAACAAGTGAGAGAGAACAAAACAGAAACAGAGCTATAGATATGTAGCCCAGAAGGATAGGAAATGGATAAAAAAAATAATAGCAAAATAAAACCCAGCTGCCAATTTGTAGAACTAAGGGCTGGGTCTACAGGGTGGCACAAAGGTAGCAGTTATACGAGCCTGAGCCTATTACCAGTTACCTGGACAGGAATGGTAGAGATAAGAAAGAGAGGGGCAGAACCCTGACATAAAGCTCTAGCTTGTACACAGGGGCCTAGAAAAGACCTCTGTGTAGTCAAGATGGCAGAATGCCAACTTAACTAAAAATGGCCTTTGTACTTCCACAAGGATGATAAAATTTGTAGGGTAAAAACCCAAAACTCCCCAAGTGGAGCAAAAACAACAGGTGTAGTCAAACAGAGTCCTGGAGCACAAATGCCATCTTCTTGCCATTCCAAAAGGAGCAAAGAAGAAAATGATAACATCAAACGTAAAGTATAAAAAAGAACTGCCAGAATCTGGGGAGTATAGCACAGCAAAAAAATATACTTCAGCAATCTGTTGAGTACAGCACAGAAAATCCTATCGCACCTACCTCTCCCTATAATGTAGGAAACCAGCAAGGAGCTGCACCTTGTCTCAAGTGCCAAGCAAGTGTACAGAGCACAAAGTGAAGGTGTAGGCAAGGTGGAGCCAAGTTGTGGGCATCAACCACAGCGATATTTCTGGAGATATCCCAGAAGGGAGAGGGAGGAACTATTAAGGCATGGGGGAAAACAAATAACTTCATAAGGATTTTTAATTTTTCATTGGAAAGTTAGTAAGGAGACCCATGATCCTTTTTGGTTTTTGTTTTAGGAACAAACTGTTCCAACTAAAGGAAATACACCTCTAAGAGGGAGTGCCAAGAAGGATGCCAGCATGCTGGGGTACAATAGAGTAAGTGGCCCTGAGACCCTGGCTCTTACGTGAGTTGGGGATGGTGGGTGGGTTTGTGAATGAATGGTGAAGATACTCTGGCAGCTCAGTGATTACAGTGAGTACTTAAATTTCATATCTTCCAGGAATCAGCCTTCACCATTCATTCACACTGATGGGTCAAAGTACCAAACTTTCCTAAAAAGGGAGGAGCTGACTCACTGTGAGGAAAGATTTTAGCCCTCTGTGTGGGGGAGAGCCATCTGAGGCAGGGACTGCTTCAGGGTCCGGCAAGACCCGAGACCGGGTCAGGAGATGTGGGAGCAGGAGGGTGTCCCGACACCACCATGCCTGTCCCTTCGGGAAAAGCAATGAGTCCCTTGGAAATGTGAGTTGAGCACCTTATGCCGGGCAAGAGGTGCCAGCCTGGAAAGGCGAATCCATGCCATCCACCGAATGCAGACTGCTGTTCCTACCAACCTGGAAATTACCTCATTGGCATTGTATGATTATGACTGGTACCTCTAGCTCTAGACCCTGGGCAGAAAGGTGAATGGCTTGCTGGGTTGACTCATCATCAGGCATCAAAGCTAGGGTCTGATGTGATCTAGCTGCAATCATAGGCACTTGTTCTAAGCTGGCTGATGGGCCTGGTGTAGAATAAGCCTCAGGAGGGCAGTAATACACATGGTATTTAGGCCTAATGGTGATCTACAGTACCAAAATCTTTGAAGTGGGGTGATGGATAGCTCCTGCGGACCCTGCGGGAGTGCAGTACCTGCACTAGTTATCCTTTGGGGCTGAAGAGGAGGAAAATGGACAGAGCCAGATGTCTCCTCAAAGGCCTGAGGAAGATGGATGACACAAGAGTCATCACTGTAGTCCCCAGTGAATTTCAGTGACAAAGACGCAGGATTTCAGCCTACAAAGGACCCAATGTTCAGTTTTTTCAGCATCTCCGTGAGGAACCGTTGGTATGTAGAGCACTCAGCATCTGCTGACATGTGGAGGGAGAAGTTCTTATCTTCAGAAGAAGAAGTAGAAGAAGAAGAGGAGCTGGACTCAGGGAGTGGTTGTGCCAGGGCCATGGGCCTGAACTGGGGCCAGTCAGACAGCAAGTGATATTAGTGAAGGACACCAGCTGTTCTCCCAACAAGGTGATGGACCCAAGAGGACCCATAATACCTGGCAGCTCAAGAAGTGGTGGCAGAAGTCCGGAAGGGATGTAGATGCCAGAGGACTCAGGCTCTCTGCTAGGGATGTGGAAATGCTCAGAGGACCTCTCTCAAGGGAGAACCTGGCACAGCCACTTGAGTGGAGCCAACCAATCTCAGAGGTACAACCCAGATGCTGCCCTTGGGAGGAGACCCTCCAGGTAAGGAGAGATAAGCCATATATGTCCAACGGGACAGCTCCAGTTGTCAACAGTGGCAACGTCAGTCATTTCTTGGTAAAAACTAGTCACCGGGCCACTATCAGAGCTCTGGCCTGTGCTGCATTCCAAATACAGCACTGGTCACAGGGTCAGTAGCAGTCCCAGTGACAGGGTCCATATCCTCACCAAAGCCAGCGCTGTCCCCCAGACCAAGCACTTCACCAGAGCCAGTGCCACCTCGAAACCAACCCTGCACAAATGTCACTGGAAACTGATCAAGCACCACAAATGACACCAGATCTAGAGCCAGCACCGTGGACAGCTCCAGGACCAGAACCAGTGCCGTTAGCAGCACCAGAACTGCTCCCAGCACCATCTCTGGCACCAGGCTCAGGGACAACACCAGGTGCAATGCTGTCTCTAGCATAATGCTCCAAATGGGGTTCAAGCTCAGTGCTGTTATTGCTGTCCCCATCCTAGAGCCCAAGGCTGGTGTCCTCCTCCTCTCCCAGGCCACAAGGGTGCTCAGGAGAGAAGGCGTCCATCACCTTATACTCAGAGTCATGGTTGACTCTGGAACCAACCCCCTCTTCTTGCACCACAAATAGTGCCAGAAGGGGACTCTGTCTCACAGCAGGCACCACTCCATAGACTGGTACCATAGGTGGTACTAGGAACCAGAGAGGCACCAGGCCACAACTCCAAGGTACCCCCCAGTGTACTGACCTTAACACTGGAGGCATCCGCTGTCCAGGAAGACTGATGGATGGGGGGTGTTTAGCCGACCCCTAGAAAAGAGTTGATTGGCCACCCCCCCAGGACCTCTGACATCTTGGTGAGATGAGAAAGGAAACGAACTTCAGCTGTTCCCATGGTGCACACTCTATGGTGAGAAAAACAGAACTGAGGAAGGGTGGAGGCCAGCATTGGTTACTGGTTGGCTCATATACACTACGTCAATATGTTGGACTCATGGACAGCACCTGCATCAACATCTGTCCCCTCCCAAGCTGCAAAAGACTTTGCTCTCATGGGTCCTAGTGCCTCCAGCTAAGATCCATTAGTGTGAATGAATGGTGAAGATTGATTCTTAGAAGATTAATGGACCCAATGGCAGCACTGATATCCCAGTGGCAGCGCACTGTGCCAGTTTCCATGGTTCAGAAGCAACCCTAAGGAGTAATGTAAGGAAGCTGGCCAAGGAGACAACTGCCACCCAGCAGTGCATCTCAGCCTGAGAGAGTTGGCAGCAGAGTCTGCCACCCCAGCAAGTCCTGCTGCTGAGCCATGTACTGTAGATTGTTCCTGCCTCATGGAAGTTGTGTGTGTGCAAGGCCAACAGAGGAATCACCCATATCAGAGGGGGGGGGGGAGAAAACAGGGGAAAAAAGCCATGGTAGCCATCTATATGATGGCAGGGGATTCCACTGCCTTATCAGGGTATGTCCCTGTAAACTGTATATATCCCAGAAGCCAGATGAGCTACTGGCCAGGGAGAAATGTGTAAGAAAAAAAAACAGAGGACTCTTGAGAGAGAAGAGACCTTGTCATGGTTAAAGATGAGATAAGATTTTGAGTAGGAAAACACTTGGGGCTCACAAGATGATCTGGCACAACAAACAGCCATCAGCGAAAAAAAAAACATATTAATGATGAGAATCTCTTCTGCCACAGAGGCCAAAATAGTCTCAGAAAAAAAAGATTCATAATATTAAGCTCCGATCCTCAGCTTAAAAATCCTTATGGGGGCACAAGTGACTGGAATGAAAGAGCTTAAGTCTTGTGACTGCTGGCAGAAATATAATTAAGTCAGAGTATGTTACAAGTGAGGAACCAACCATGAGGCCAGACAGCCTTAATTCTTAACACTGTCTCCAAAGGGCAGTTAGGGGGTTGAGCCCTGACTACCCCAGCATGTAGGAAAAAACACGAATCTAAGCTCCATGGCTGTCCTTGGATTGAATCCTTAAAACCTGTGCCCAAAAGGAAAAAAAGATGTTTCAGACATTCTTATATGCAGAGGACTTAGAGATATACCAGAATGGACAGGATAGGACAGGATGGACATGATAGGATGATAGCACAGGACAGGATGCTAGGACAGGATGGACAGAATAGGAAGATAGGACAGGATGGAGTAACCCCCCCTACAAATAGGGGTTCCCAAAAAGTCTTCCTTGAGCTTGTCTAAATGCTCACTGCCAGGCTGGTGTCCTGCGTTTTTGCAGTTTAAATGTGATTGCCAGAGAGTGCCTATATAGCCTCTGTGTACTGTCTCTTTAAGAGCTGCCTGGATTGCAGTCATAATTAATCTAAAAGAGAGCTCTGTTAGAAGATGTGCTTATTTGCTGATCATTTATTAGAGTAGTAATAATATTGTAGTTTGTTCTAACCTGCCTTCTTTGCAGCATGAACAGTTCTGTTTGTTTCCATCACCTTGGTCCTGGACTGCTGAAATGGGCCAATCAGTACATTTGGGACTCTAAAATGGAGGCTGCCTACAGGGGCTTGGTGGGGTCAAAACTTGTAGGAATTGTAGTTTTTGCATTTTGGCACCTAAAATAACCTGGAGGGGGAGCCCTTGTTGTGACTGACAGACAGATCAACCAACCGAACCTTTTGGATCTTGGGGCAAGTCTCACACTACTTGCAGTTTCAGTTAGTTCTGAGTGGGGGAAGTGAAGAGATAACAGCTTGAATGATTCAAGCAGCATCCCCGGTGTAGATTTGCATGGGAGAACTGTGGAAAGGCCTGACTTTTGGCCTACATGCCTGCCTGCTGTCCCTGAGAGGGAACTTGAAGAGCGAAGTAAGCCACTGAATTGTGACCAGACTCCCACCTGAAGAAGACCGTAGATTTGAGGAATGCGATTGGCCTGTCTGGACTTCCAGCCACTTCTGAACTCCCAGATTGTGCAGAGACTCTGTAATTGTGACCGGAGAGCCTTTTGCCTGGTACAGTGGAATTTCCTTACATGTGAATGTGTCATGTGTTTATAGTGGGTCATGATTTGTTTCCCCACTGTGGTTTGAACTGTATTCTGCTTGCTGGAAGCCGCATCCACCCCACAGACTGAATCCAAAATCATCTCTATTGGGCCTGGGCCTTGCCACACTGGCTCAGCCTGACTACCCACTGCACAGAGAAAGCCATTGATGAGAGACCTGCCTGGGGATCAGCCCCCTGCTCAACACTTGAAAAGGAACAACGCTTCGGTGATTCATGTGGGCCCCGCTTCTCCTGGCACTCCAGTGCAACAACCTGCAGTCTCGATTTCATCCTGTCTGTGTCCAGTACTGGGTACCGTGAGTAAACATCAGGGTAGCTCCCTGCAACAACAGCTAAATCTAAAGTGTTGTCATCTGATTTTCTTGTTGCTTTTTCTTTCATGAACTGAGCCCTCTGGCTCTGGATTACAAGTAGTTTGTGTTGTGCATGTTGCTTTCTTCCATCACAGGGCGCCAACCAGCTGCAACGTTCCTGGCTAGCCCACCATTTTCCTACCTGGGTACCCAGAGTGTGTGACTGTGTGGGGACTTAAAGCGCATGCATAACTGTTTGATTAATATAGCCTTTAAGCCAATCAACCTGATTACGCCCCTTTTTTTGTTCAAGTCCCCTGAATAAATCAGATCTGATTTGTTTTTGCTGCATTTAACCTGACTGTGGTTCCAGTTTGTGCCAAGAGTACTGTACTGTTGCTATTTACTGTGCATAACCTTGTTTTACAGGGGGTCCCCATGGTTGAGCAAGAGGAACCAGCTCGGGTGGTAAGTGCAAACAGTGTGGGTACTGGTATGGTGTACATGTGGTACTGTGAAAGTAATTATCATATATTACTCAGGCCACTAGAAGGGAAAGATGGGGGTTACAGTGTCCCGGAGGGCTGCGCCCAGGTTAGTTTGACCACTACCAACCCTGACCTCTGGGTGGAGGCACCCGTTTCAGAACTCAGGCCCCTTAACCTGCTACTAGCCTCGCAGGCAGGGGTAGCAGCCCTTGGGATAGCGCCACCTAGGGATTACAGTAGGATGATAGGACAGGATGATATCCACCATTTTAAACAGTAATCAAAGGGCTGGCCCACCGGCACAGCAGTAGCACATCCACTTGCGACAAATCACCTGAGGAGGGTGGCCAGGGGTAGCACTCCAAGTCTGATGGACAGTTCTCCTCTTCCTGGAAGGGGGATAGCATGGTGTCCAGAGTTAGCCTATCCCCTAACAGAGGTTAGGGGACAGGATGCTGAGACAACACTGAGGAGGCAAAGGAGTGGCAGATGTCCATTGTACCACACACACAGCAGCCTTCATGACACCTCCGTCTATGCCATCGCATGCACACTCCTCCATGCCAATGAAAGGGGCAATAAAAATGGAAAAATTACATCCTAGGTAGCAGGATGATCACCAACAACTTGCAGGCCCAACACCCAGTGACCCAGGCATGACCCCTCTGGATCCTTAACCTGGCAGGTTGAGAGCACCCCCCACCATCCCTCTGTGAGAGGTTAGCCACAGAAGAAGATGGCAAGTTAGAACTGGGAGAAACCGGGGTGACAGAACTGGGGATGATCAGTGGGATGGGGGTCAAGCCAGGAGGGGGAGGCAGAGGAAGTACCAAGTAAAAAAGTAATCAAGCTTAAGTAGTATCCTACTTTCTGGAACCAAGTCATGAAATTCAGATTTTTTGGGATTCTGAAAGACACGTGGTGTCCTGTCCTCTCCCCACCCAACTCCTATTTCAGTGAAGCTTACTCATTTCTGAGTTGAGAGGATTTCCATACCTGAGAAACAAGACATTCTAGTCCACTTCCTGAATATCAGGAAGTTTTATCCTGAAGCCTGAATTTCTCTTGGTACAATTTAAAGCAAGCTGGTGGAGAAAAAGTGGTAGGTCCATCTGGTTTTTATTGTCAGAGATGAAGTATTCACAATCTCCACCTGTGGAAACTTGAAGTGTGGAGGGATCTGAGAACCTGGGCCCCCTCTGGAAGCAAGTGATGGATCTGTTGTGCCCTAAAAGTACTGCTACCTGAATGCAAACCCTTCAGAGTTAAGATCACCTGGTGAGCGAGCTATTCTGCCACTATATTAAATTCACTGAAAGAGCAACAGCTGGTAGAGATGTAGTTCTCTGCTGCCATAAGAAGGATTCTTAGGGCTGCTGAGAGCATAAACTCATGTCTGCTGCTTCCCTGACTGTTTATGTATGCTTCTCTATTTATTTATGCAACTGTCCCAACATTGACAGAGTATACCTTCACCTCCTGGAACTTGATTTGTTCTTGCAAAATGGAAGAGTGTGAGAGCAAAACACCTTCAGTACTATAAAGTTTCCAGAAAATCTTCTCCTAGACATCCCAGCCGCCGAATCTGAGAACTAGTTGGGGCCCAAATCATGTAACCTGGCATCTGTCATGAGAGGTATCTTCAACAGAGAAAGCTAGAGAAACACCCTATATGAGGGAGTGAAATCAGAATCTGAACTGCTCCAAAGCTGAGAGCCAAATGGAAGGGAGATGCACCAGTCAAAAATCTCAAGTAGAGATGAGCCAAAAAGGACTGATAGTATGATTGCCACCATCAGCCCTACTGTTTGAACAGACTGGGGAGTCTGAGACCTTAGCTGTTGATGCCTTGTTGAAGATTATCTATCCTGGTCGCAGAATAGGAAAACTGAAGTATCTTTATTCCATCTAAAATTAGAACACTCCTAGATGTACCATCCTCTGTGATGGGTGTAGAAAACTGTTCTCTACAAGAACTATCCAGATGAGTTGCTAAAGGATTGAAACTGTCTGAAGAGCTGAGATTCTGACTGACTGCTTTGACATTGACCTGATGAGGGAACTTTCCAATACTGTGTACACAAGGTAGCTGTTACATCTCAAGGAGACTACATGCCAATTTAGTACTTTTACCAAAAAAAAAAAACCTCTGGAGCTAAAATGAGACCAAGGTGGGAGTTGAGTACTTACAAAGCCAGTATTGAAGGAAACAAAAACTCAGGAAGTACTGATGTTCAAGAAGGAAAAAGGAAGCTATTAAGCAACTGGCAGGATGGTGTAGTAAAGAAAATGATATGTGAATTATAAAACATTTCTTTTCTCTCAGACATAGAAGTGCATGTGTGGCTGTAGTGTGTGTGAGAAATTCTTATACAGTGTAGAAGTCTTCATGTGCTGCAGCGGTATCAGTTTGCATTCCAAATTTCATTTTTAAGTTCGCCTTGCACACACGCACAGCAAACATCTTGAAATCAGTTGCTTTTGAAGGGTATGACACTGTCTGTCCAATGCAGAGTGGTCTGCAAGGGGTACAACAGTGCCATGCCAATCATCTGCCAGGCTGACCATGATGGTGTTTTGCCTGAAACATTCTCTACTTGAAAAGAAAAAGCTGCACCAATCATATAGTACGTGAGCTTTTTCCTTTCATCTGCAGGACACAGCCCAGCAAACAGCTGTTCGGTGTACTGATCAGCCTGGCTGTGTTACCTGCCCCCCCACCACATCACCCCACCATCCCATTCCTAATTGTCTATGTATGTCCTGCCATCCATCTTCAACATCAGATAATAGACCTACAGCTGAATTTCCAGCCCCCCGTCCCACATCTGATCCTCCAGAATACTGGCTTTTTTACACTGTTCCCCAATCTTCTCTACAGTGCATCTCAGTCAGATGTCTACTGCCCCCACCCTCCCATTCAGCTTTTTCTTATAATAATATTTGTCCATCATCAGGGTGCCCAATCCTCATGTCAGCAATCCCCCCACCTGTAGTGTCTGACATCAGGCTGCCAATCCCATGTCGACCATCCCCCAAGTACTGTCCAACATTGGGGTTCCAATCCCTGTGTCAGCAATCCCCTCTCCCCCTCACTCCTGCAGTGCCTGACATCGGGGTGCCCAATCCCTGTGTCGGCAATACCCCCAGTACTGTCTGACATCGGGGTGTCCAATCCCCATGTCTGCGATCCCCCCCCCGTACTTTGGGACACTGAGGAGACACCCCAATGTCCCCAGTTATGTTAATCCCCCCACCACTCTGGAACACTGGGGAGCCCACCATTGTGTCCCTAAACATTTTTTATCCATGAAAAAAAGAAAAAAGTCACACAACATCTTTTTTTTTTAAATTAAACGTGTAAAGAGGAAAATGGTCCCTCATCATCTCCTCCATCCCCCATTCCAACCCTCCCTCTGTGCACCCACCTACCCACAGCAGCCCCTTACCCCATACTTACCTCCGGAGTGCGGTGGCTGGCATCTTCTGTGGACCAGGACACATCTGTACTCTTCAAAGCTGAACTGTGATCTGAAAAATCAAGGTAAGCTCTGTATAATGGGTGTCAATAGTGTTCTGAATGTATGTTGCTATATCAGCCATTTTCAGGTCTTTTTGCACCAGATTTTCAACATGGGCTTTTTGGGACCCCACCTCATGAACACTGGCACTGTCATTTCATTACTCAGTCCTAAAAGGTGATTTTGTGGTCACTGTGCAGCATCCACTTTCTGGACTGAGTAACAAAATAACATTGCCACTGTTCATGAGGTGGGGACCCAAAAACCCCATGTTGAAAATTTGGTGAAAAAATTCCCCAAGATGGCTGCATTACAAGCATACATTACACAGTTTCAATGCAGGTGCATAACTTTGTGAAATTAATATTGTCACTCCAAATTATCAGCATAAAGATTTTTTCACACCACCTCATGAACAGTACAGCTGTGATTTTTACATCCTGCTTGAAACATGTTTTCGCACCTGTGGCATGGAATGGCCCGATGCTTGTGTGAAATCACATTTTGGGGCTGAGTAATGAAATGACAGTGCCACCGTCCATGAGGTGGGGTCCCAAAAAGCCCATGTTGAAAATTTGGAGCAAAAATACAAAAAAGTGCCCGAATTACACACACTTGTTAGCATTTTCCTACGCATGCACATAACTTTGCCAGTTTCTCATATTTTCATTCCCAATTTTCAACATAGCCATTTTTTACACCACCTCATGAATACTACAGCTGTCATTTCTCACATGCTGCCCAAAATGATATCTGTGGTGCAGAATAGCGTTTTGCCATGGATTAAGACCTTTTCACCTATGGGGTTTATGAGGTAAGGTGATAAGAAATCTATGTTGAACATCTGGTGTCAAAATGTGAAAAAATTATGAAGTTATGATGGCAACAAACAAGCGTCCACTTGCTTCACCTACATCCCGAGTTTGGAGATGGAAACGGGAGTCAGACGGCTGGCCGGGGGCAGTAAGATTATGTGTCCCTGGGACTGCTCTCCTTCTCTGGCAGAGGGGGAAAGAGCGTCCAGCGCATTGTGCACTTCTCGCAGAGGTTGGGGTACTGCTATGGATGGTGCCTCACACAAGGGGGATGAGGCAGATGCTGGCATCATTGCATGTCCCCCCCAGGGATCTTCAAAAATTAGCATACAAAAAATTATAGCCCCATTCATGACACCCCCACCTCCGCCACCGCTCCTGCAGTGACTAATAAAAGAGAGACAGAGACTATTGGGGGCCAAAGAGAAATGTTATAGCCACAAAAATCACAAATAAAGTTTATTCTTGGCCTCAGTGTGGCTGTGTGTACACAGGGCAAGAGCATGCTAGCACAATAAGTCTTTGACTTGTGCCATCATCCAGAGGAGAAAAAAAGAGAGAGAGAGAGAGACTATTGAGGGCCAAAGAGAAATGTTATAGTAACAGAAATCACAAAGTTTATTCTTGGCCCCTGTGTGGCTGTGTGTGTGCACAGAGCAAGAGAATGCTGGCAAAATAAATCTTTGACTTGTGCCATCATCCGGAGGAGAAAAAGAGAGAGAGAGTCTATTGTGGGCCTGTCATTGAGGCACAGGTCAGGAAGCATAGGAAAACCAGGAGCAGTTGTAGAATTCACAAAAAAGTATTTATTTATACTAGCAATAACATAAAAAAAATAAACTTGTTCCGTACAACTATGTACAAAGGCAGAATAAATAGAAAAGATCCATCAGAGTTTTCCTTCAATCTCTGTGTGTCTCAAAACATTGTAGCTCTTTCTCTCTCTCTTAGAAGTCTTTGCCACCCCACTTCTTAACAAGCATCCTGTTTTTTTCTAAAATGTTCTTGTATATTTCAGGCAGGTGCAGGCAAGAACACAGTGTCCCAGAACTGAGGCCCCTTTTGCACAGCTTCTGCAAAAGGCTTAAAAATTGCAATTCTGGTTAACCAACTGAGTTCTAAATAGCTTTTTGAAATCATCTCAAACTATAATTATATACATTTCAACAGTAACACTGTATAATTTCTAAACAAAGGGATCCCAATATTAGTTTCATTACCACATAATGATTTGCATATATTTTTATACCAGCAGATATGCAAGGGAGGAAAAGACAGAATAGCAAGGGAAAACCGAGAGACAGTGAGAGGCAGAGAATTGCGAGACTGTCGGGGTGATCAAATCTTAGGTCTCACAGGAAAATTTGGTTGCGCAACCAGACAGACAAGAGACAGGAAATGAAAGAACAGAACAGAGCCCTGCATTCAAACTCTCCATAACAACTGGGACAGGGTCCTATTCAACCCTATCACATACACCCCTCGCCTTAAGAGGGAACCTGTTTTATCAAACAGGTTTCCAAAAGTTTCTATTAATTCTCTATTAACATTAGCTTCTAACTTTCAGAAATTAAGCACATGTGCAGTATCTTTTTATTCTAAACAGTACAGCAAACAGTAAAGTTTACACTCATACAATTGTTTTTCAACCTTCAGAACCCTCAATTCCTGACCATATCTTGACAGAAAATCAGCATTACTATTCTCTTTACCAGATTTGTGCATCACATTGAATTTAAATGGCTGTAGTGCCAGGTACCACCTTGTGATTCTGGAATTTTTATCTTTTATTTGGTTAAGCCAACAGAGAGGATTGTGACCTGTTATAAGTGCAAAGTAAGTTTCTAACAAATTAAACTTAAGGAACTCCATGGCCCACTTTGCTGCTAAACATTCCTTTTCAATGGTGGAGTACCTTTTCTCTCTGTCATGCAACTTCCTACTTATGTACAGAATAGGATGTCCCGTACCACCTATATTTTGACTCAGGACTGTACCTAGGCCTATCTCTGATGCATCTGTTTGTAACAAACATGGTTTCTCAAAGTCTTGGCTTCTTAAAACAGGGGCTGAATATAATGCAGCCTTAATGGCCTGACAAACTTCATCACACTCTGGGGTCTATTTCACATTATTCAGGTACCATTTTTTCATGAGTTCCATGAGGGGAGTAGCTAACTCAGCAAAGTTGGGAATAAATCTCAGATAATAACTAGCCAGCCCTAAAAATGACCTGGCATGTTTCTTTGTTTTAGGGACAGGGCTGTTAGCTACAGAAACATAGAAACATTGAAGTTGACGGCAGATAAGGACCGCAAGGCCCATCCAGTCTGCCCATTTCTTTTTCTACCTTATAAATGTGCCATTGGCCTTTGCTCTGTCAGTGGCCTATCTATTCATACTCATCTGTATTGCTCCCTTATGCCTATCCCATGCCTGTTTGAAGCCCTGCACTGTATTCATAGCCACCACTTCCTGAAGTAGGCCGTTCCATGCATCCACCACCCCTTCTGTGAAAAAGAATTTCCTCACATTGCCCCTTAATCGGCCTCCCTCTAGTCTCATGCTGTGTCCTCTTGTCCTGCTATTTTTCTTATATGTAAATATGTTAGACTCTTTCACCTTGTTAATGCCCTTAAGGTGTTTGAATGTTTCGATCATATCACCTCTCTCCCTCCTTTGCTCAAGGGTATACATATTGAGCTCCGTTAATCTGTCCTCATATGTCTTCTGATGCAGTCCCTGCACCATTTTGGTTGCTCTTCTCTGGACTGCCTCAATTTGGTTAATGTCCTTGTGAAGGTGTGGCCTCCAGTACTGCACGCAGTACTCCAGATGGGGCCTAACCAGTGTCTTGTAAAGAGGGATTATTACCTCCCTCTTATGACTTGTGATACCCCTACTAATACACCCTAACATCCCCCTAGCCTTACCTACTGCTTTAGAGGTCTGCTTGGATGATTTCAGGTCATTGGTGATGATGATGCCGAGTCTCTTTCTTCCTTTGTGACTGCCAGCAACTCCCTCCCAGCCTATCACATGTGGCTTCAGGGTTTTCTTCCCTATGTGCATGATTTTGCACTTCTTTGCATTAAATCCAGTTGCCCTCTTCTGACCATTTTGCTAGTTTATCCAGATCTCTTCTTATTCTGCCCACCCCATCTGGATCATCTACTCTGTTGCAGATCTTGGTGTCATCTGCAAACAGACAAATATTACCCTTTAGTCAATCTGCAATGTCACTAATGAAGATACTGAAGAGGACTGGCCCCAGGACTGATCCCTGAGGTACCCCACTTGTGAGTTGCATGTCTTGTGACTGTATACCATTTACCACCACTCTCTGTTTTCTGCCTGTCAACCAGTTTGCCACCCAGTTGACCAACTTCTGACCCACCCCGAGCCTACCCAGCTTATTTATCAATCTTCTATGTGGAACAGTGTAGAAAGCTTTGCTGAAGTCAAGGTAGGCGACATCAACTGTCCCCCCTTGGTCCACCACTCTGGTTACCCAGTCAAAGAGATCTATGAGATTAGTTTGACAGGACCTTCCTTTTGTAAACCCATGCTGTCTTGGATCCTGTGCTCCTATGGATTCCAGGTGTTACACTATCCTTTCCTTAAGGAGTGCCTCCATAATCTTGCCCACTACTGAGGTAAGACTGACTGGTCTGTAGTTCCCTGCTTCCTCCCTACTACCACTCTTGTGGAGCGGGATCACATGAACCCTTCTCCAGTCTTCTGGGACCACTCCTGTGCTCAGAGACTCACTAAACAGTTCTGCTAATGGCTCTACTAGTTCCACTCTTAGCTCCTTAAGTACCCTTGGATGTATGCCATCAGGTCCCATTGCCTTGTCCACGCTGAGCTTATCGAGCTCTTGTAGGACCCTTTCTTTTGTGAAGGGAGTAGTGCTCACCTCCCTCCACCCCTGTGTCCATGGTGCTGAGCTGTTGGCCCTGCCCTACCTTCTCTTCAGTAAATACTGAGCAAAAGTATCTATTTAGGATAGATGCTTTTACAGGGTCCTCCTCCTCCTCCTCACTTTTCTCCTTTGAGCTTAGCAATACCCCCTCTGGACTTTCTCCTTTCACTAATGTATCTATAGAAAGTCTTGTCACCTTCTTTTACTGTTCATGCTAGTGTTTCCTCAGTCCTACAGCTTCTATTTTAGAAATTTCTGGCTTAACTTCTCTATTTCCCAACACATAGCCCAAATATCTGGTTTCCTGCATGCCCAGTGCACATTTAGTAGGATTAATAGACCTGCATTTGTGATAGCTTGGACAGCTGCTTGTAGGAGTTCCAGATGGCTTTTCCTGTCTGGACTGTACACCACGACATCATCTAGGAATGCAGCACAATAACCAGTGTGAGGTGATAAAATGACATCCATGTATCACTGGAATGTAGCTGGTGCACCATGTAAACCAAATGGCATGGTGGTGAACTGATAGAATACAACTGAAGTGGCAAATGCAGTTTTGTCTCTGGATTCTTTAGCTAAAGGGATTTGTCAGTAACCCTTGGTGAGATTGAGGGTACAGATATACTTTTTACTCCCCAGTCTGTCCACCAAAAATCTATTCTGGGCATAGGATAACTGTCAAATTCTGACACTTGATTAAGTTTCCTAAAATCAAGGCAGATTCTAATACTCCCTTCTTTTTTGTTTACAGTTACCATTAGAGATGACTAAGCACTCCTTGACTCTTCTATGATACCCATTTTTTTCATTTTTTGTATTTCCTTAACCACGTCAGCTCTTAACCGCTCTGGTAACCTGTATGACTTTTGCCTAATAGTGCAAGCATTCCTTGGCACTGTCACATACTCGACCCTTTTTGCTCAGCCTGGTACTGTTGTAAAAGTGCTGTTAAATGTCTTTAACACATTATGAATTTCTTCAGTTTGTTCTGAGGTTAAGGAAACATTCACCTTTACAGCATCAGCAGTTACAGTTTGTTCCAGTCTATCATAAGCTACATCAATATCTTCTTTATCAGTTTCTGGTAAAACTAGCAAAGCTGCTTTTGGCATTTTTTCAACCCATTTCTTGAAGAGGTTAGCATGGTATATCTTAGTAAGATTTTTCCTGTCAGGGGTCTCAATCTCATAGTTAACAGTGCCAGTACATCTAAGCACTCTATAAGGCCCTTGCTACTTCATTAACAGTTTATTTTCTGTTGTGGGTAACAGTAGCAAAAACATTTTTATCTGGCTCAAAAACTTTTTCTTTTACCCTGTGGTCATAATTTACCTTCTGCTGGTTTTGGGCCTTTTACTGATTCCTATGGGCAATTTCAAAATATTTTGCTAGCTTCTTCCTTAGGGCACACATATAAGATGTTATAGATTGTTTCTGAGTGGGGTTATCATACCACGTTTCTGTCATCACATCCAGTGGCATTCGTCTGGCCATTTGGTAGATCTCGGCCACAGAAACAGCCATTTCCCCATTTTCTGATCGATGTTCCTATACACAAAGCTGCACATCTGTAGGCAGGATGTTGATAAATTGCTCCATGGCAAATGTGTCGATCTGTAGGACTGTTTTGCCCTCGGGTTGGAGTCATTTTATCAGGAGTTCTGAGTTGGGCAAAGGCTTCTCGAGGATTGTCGACTGACTTGTACTTCAGAGATTGAAATCTCTGCCTTTAGGTCTCTCCTGAGATGTCATACTTTTTCAGGATTTCACTTTTCACCTGATCATAGTTTTCTGACTGTGCAGTGTCCATATTGCTGTATGCAAATTGGGCTTTCCCTGTCAGCTGTGGTACCAGTATGATTGTCCATTGCTGCTTTGGCTATTGGTAGGCTGTGGCAACTCTTTCAAAAGTTGTCAGGTATGCCTCAATATCATCTGAGGGACACAATACTGTAAGTTTAATGGCTTTTAAATTGCTTGCATTTTGTTGCTCATCTGGATCTGTGCCAGATCCTCTGCCTTTGATAGCTTGCAAGGCATCCAGCCATCGCTGCTCCTGTAACTGCATCTCTTCTCTCATCTGCTGCTTCTCTTCTCTGCTGCTCCTGTCACTACATCTCTTCTCTCCTCTGTTTCTCTGTCTTTTTGTTGTATAGCCCACCATTTGAAAAAGTCCATCAGGCTTTCAGGTTCTGTCACTGCCTGTTCTTTTTCCATAACTTGTGCTGGCTGTACAATTTCAACTTGGACTTCTGTCTCTGCTAGTTTAGCTGCCATTCTCCTGGTAACCACTCCTGGACCTTCTGCTGCAGAATCCATATCTTTCTCTATGCTTCCCTGTACTAGGTCCAGTACCCATGCACAAAACTCCTGGCTTAGAGTGTGCACTATGTAAATCCCACTTTGGCTGACACCATCTGACATCGAGGTACAGGTCAAGAAGCAGAAGAAAACCAGGAGCAGTTGTAGAATTCACAAAAAGTATTTATTTTTACTAGCAGTAACATAAAAAAAAAAAGTGTTCCGTACAACTATTTACAAAGGCAGAATAAATAGAGAAGATCCATCAGAGTTTTCCTTCAATCTCTTTGTGTCTCAAAACATTGTAGCTCCCTATCTCTCATAAATCTTTGCAACCCCCTTCTTAACAAGCATCCTGTTTTTTTAAGAATGTTCTTGTATATTTCAGGCAGGTGCAGGCAGGAACACAATGTCGTAGAACTGAGGCCCCTTTTCCACAGCTTCTGCAAAAGACTTAAAAATTGCATTTCAGGTTAACCCGTGAGCTTCAAATAGTTTTTTGCAATCATCTCAAACTATAATTATATACATTTCAACAGTAACACTATATACTTTCTAAACAAAGGGATCCCAATATCAGTTACATTTCCACATAATGATTTGCATATATTTTTATACCAGCAGATATGCAAGGGAGGAAAAGACAGAATAGCAAGGGAAGATGGAGAGACAGCGAGAGGCAGAGAATTGCCAGACTGTCGGGGTGATCAAATCCTAGGTCTCACAGGAAAATTTGGTTGCGCAACCAGACAGACAAGAGACAGGAAATGAAAGAACAGACCAGACCAGATCCCTGCATTCAAACTCTCAATAACAACTGGGACAGGGTGCTATTAAACCCTATCACAGGGCCAAAGACAAATGTTATAGTCACAGAAATCACAAATAAACTTTATTATTGGCCCCAGTGTGGCTGTGTATGTGTGCACAGAGCAAGAGTAGGCTCGCAAAATAAATCTTTGACTTGTGCCACCATCCAGAGGAGAAAGAGAGAGAGAGAGAGAGAGAGAGAGAGAGACTATTGGGGGCCAAAGACAAATGTTACAGGCACAGAAATCACAAATAAAGGCTATTCTTGGCCCCAGTGTGGCTGTATGTGTACATAGGGCAAGAACAGTCTGGCAATATAATTCTTTGACTTGTGCCACCATCGATGGGGGGGAGAGAGAGAGAGAGACCATTGGGGGCCAATGAGAAATGTTACAGTTACAGAAATCACAAATAAAGTTTGTTCTTTGCCCAAGTGTGGCTGTGTGTGTACACACAGCAAGAACAGGCTGCCAAAATATAAATCTTTAATCTTGTCCTCAGTGTGGTTGTGCAATGTGTGTTCACTGTACAGGGCAGGCAGGCAGCCAAAATAGTGCTTGCATCTATCTGTGTCTGTCTCTCTCTCTCTCTCTCTTTCCCTCCCCCCCCAGCACACTCACATAATGGGCCTGAGCAGGATATGCCACCAGTAGATGTGAACACATATGGAATGGTCTGCCACAAGAGGTGGTGGGAGCAAGTACTGTGGTTAGCTTTAAACACGCATGGGACAGGCATAAGGGAACCATAGAGGTGAAGCAGAGGGGGGGTCAGAAGCCATAATCAAGTACAGGGCTTTTATGGGCAGACTTGATGGGCCTAGCATTCCTTATCTGATGACAATTTCTATATTTCTATGTTCCACAAAAAAATGAAGAAACTATTATACTATCTGAAAAAGTAAGGAAATTAATTGCAAAAAAATTAATGCATCAGTTATATTAAAAACAAGGTAGGTTTCTAGACACCCAGCAGTAACACTGCAAACACCCCATCTCCTAAAAACCCAAAGAGATCCAGTATGAGCAATACATCTCATAAAAAGCCATAAGGAACTGCATGTAAAAACATAGCACAAATGGGCAGATCTTCACAGATTAAAGCTACGTACCATCTATCCAGTAATCATAAGGAATTTACCAAAAAAAGTAGACAAATCAATGCTGTCATTAAAAACCCCACCTACTCATGCGCCCAGTTTATAAATCCAGTATCAGATCTGCATATTTGTTTTGTATGTTTTTACTGTGTGCTCGCTGCTATTCTCTATAATATGTATTTCTTACAGTAGGGCACTTTGAAGCTAGTAGCCTTCTTACCATACTTTCCCTGGCATGGTTTATATGTAATTTTTTCTTGTCAGGTCATGCTAAGGAGTTAGAGGCATTTATGTAATATGCAGTATGGGCACAGAATCAGTGTAAGTACAATTAAATTATATTGTTTGGGGGCATTATTATTTATTTGCATCTGTGATAATAAATCCTTTTTTCTGCCATCTAAATATCTGAATAGCATTGAGTAATCTTTGTGTACTTAGTTTTAGCTACCCTTAAGTATTTTTAGCAGGCTGTTTTTTAAGCATTCTTTTAGAAGTTTTGAATTTAGCTGTCTTTGTTATATGCTTTTGAGGGGAATTGCTTGGCCTGTGAAAATGGTGCAGCTATTTCAAGAGCAGTTGGTTTGAATCACATTATTGTTATTTATGATTTTATCATATTTGCATATGAAAGTCTATATAAGGGGCACTTTTGCTGTATGGAGGTTACTCTCTGAAAGCTTGGGACCCCCAAGCAAAATGTCACTTTATGTCCACCATGACATCATAGCCTCAGTGGGCTGTTTGTGCACACTGCTGGTGTAGGACTGTTATCTGCACTACTTTTTAATAAATGGTAAGAATACTTTTTTCATTGTTACTCCTATTTGTGTGGAGTTCTTATGAGCTAGTACTTGGAAAGTGACTAAAACCTTAGGAGCATAAATCTCAACTGTCCCTGAATTTTAGGGATGTCTCTGATTTTGCCCCAACATTCCCCTATATTCCTCATTACATTTGTGTTTCTGACAGTGACTGAACACTTGGGATTGTAAGCACAAAATAATGCATCACAGGTACAGACTTGTTCTGCCCCACCCAGTACAATAACAACACCAATGACGAACTTCGGCATTAACAAATGCTTGTTTTTCTTCCAACAGTGGCTTATTTAAAATCCTGCATTAATATTTTCTCAATCATAGGGTTGAAGAGCTCCATCTGAAAGTTGTTCTGTCTCATAAACCAGTGTAGCTCAATCAAATCAAATGGGAAGAGACCTAAACACCTCTCCTAAATAAGTATAGGTGTTACCACTGCAGTCTGTGTTTACTGCATTTATTTAGTTTTTCTTTACCAGGTATGACCTGGGAGAGTAGAAAAGAATAACAGAACTTGAATAGTAACAAACAAAGCAGTAGCAGATTTTGAGTGACATTATGCAGATAAGAATTATAGTATATACCATACAGATAATTACATCAAAATCAATAGATCAGCACATGATATAGAAGTTAATGGGCCAGAGTCGGGTCCACACTCCCATTTTCTGAAGCAATTTGACACTGGAGAATAGAATGTAAGTCCTCTGGAGAACAATGTAGAAACTTGATTGCAGAGCCACGTGACCTGATCTACCAAAATAGGAATCTATGAACATTTGGTCCCATCCTCCATGCAGCTTCTGAAAGCATGCTCCCTTAGCCAGGGGAATACAATGATCCTGTGAAAAAGTATGCAACAATTCATCCATTTGAACAGAACTACTGAACCGACTATAGGCGAAGGAACTTGTCTGAATCAACGAAGGTGGCTAGAGCCTGGCCTCAAAATGAGGCTCTAAGGTTCTGCTGATCCTCTACCACTGGCAACTTACCCTTATCTTTCAAATCCTTCAAAATTTAACAATTCTGATATTAAATTGCTAGCTGCCGGAAAAGAGGACTCCATCCAAATTTCTTGGAAGTCTGATCTGCAGGCTAGTGGTGTAGCCTGCCTGCTCTCAGTATGGCAGCAGCTACAGCAGAACTCCTACCTGATAGCAAAAACATCTTTACAGAAGTCACTGGAGAGTTTGATAATGTATATTGTAGCAACATATGTCTTGTACAAAGACAATATATTATATAAGCTTTCAGGGCCCCACAGGTCCCTTCTTCAGGTGAAGACATCTTTGTAAAAAACATATGTTGGTCCAATAAATACATCTTTGTATAGTGCACTCCACTTACTGTATAACAGAGACTGTTTTAGCAGTCAATTGGTTAGAGTGAACAAAATCTCAAATATATCATGCAAATCCAAAAGATTTTTCTATGGTGATAATGTACAGAAACGTTGTTTATGATGGATACCATGAAACGTTTATGTCATTTGCCATGCGTTTTTGGGGGACGGCAGTGTAGAACTGGTAAAAAGAGTCAGCAAATGTAGAATGGAGACAGAAGAGCTACAGAGATTTAATTTCTTACCAAATAATTATCCACAAGCTACATATACTTTAATTAGTTAATTAATACAGTAATAACACTAAAGAAAATGATTCTATATTTCAATAAAACACATAAACAATCGCCTTTGTTCTTACTGTCCTAGTATCCCAACATCCAGCCACTAGAGTTATTGTTTTCTTATTGCTCCGAGAAGTAAACTTCCTTAAAAAAACTCATGTGTCCCATCTGTTAAAATACTTTAAATTAACAAATAGCATACAGAAATATATATACTAGGCTGGATTTTGAGTAATCTATTAAGTTTTATAATGGATTTTCATTCACTTTGAGCCCTTACTCACACACACTTAACACATAGACACTGCCTCCTCAGGATATAATGGACAAAGGTTGTGTGCACAGATGTGTCCATTATAACAGGTTTGCACTGTATGAGACATATTTTGGTCCAATAAAAGTTATCAAGCTGTCCAGTGACTCCTGTTTTCCAAGGACCAATACAGTTAAAATCTCTTTTTACTAAGTGTCTCTAGAGACAAATGTTCATAAGAATCAATTTTGTCTTATGGTATGAGAAATAAAATCCTCAGGAAAACAGTGCAAACACATGAATATCTGACTGCAGAGGGTGAACCCCCTGAACTTGAAGGTGTTGTGATTGTAACAGCTGACCCTTTAGTGAAGTAAGCATGCTGAAAGGCAGTATCTCATTCTCATGGGACAGCAGATACCTCAGTTTGGATTGCTGTGTATTCTTCCATATTGGAGATTGCATCATCCAAGATGGGCAGGGTCTCCTATGTTATATGTAAAATTTCTTGCAGGGAAAAATGCACATTTATTCATTTTGTGGAAGCAAAATTACTTACCATAGTAATATTGTTTCTTCTAACGGATCCCTCATTATGCATAACGTATGCAGTTTGCCTTGCAGGTAAAGCTGCCCCAGAGTACATGGAATATTATGTAAATTATGAAACTTATAATGCTATTCAAACCTTTGCCTTGAGGTGGTGCTGTGTTCTACAGCCCAATGTCAGATCCTTTTGAAGCCAGTTAAATACTAGCCCCTAATTTTGGTAGACCATCCTAAACTATACCAAAAAACAATGAACCCAATAAGGCAATAAGAGGGTTGACCATGCAGTCCAAGCTATGACAGGCTAAAACAAAGCCACATAAAAATAGTGATTGTGAATGAACAAAAAGTAATGCTCAAGCAATTAAACATTAGAGAAGAACCGATTGTTGTTGAACCTTTTCAAGGTTCTGGACGGAGAGGCAGGGTGGGAGGTTTAAACATAATGAGGGATCCCTTGGAAGAAACAATATTACTATGGTAAGTAATTTTATCTTTAAACCCCAGGAATCCCTGATTATGTTGAACTTATGTAGACTACGAAGCAGTACCTTGGGAGGCTGAGTACAGAACCTATTTGTGGAAAAGGTTCTGCAGGACAGCAGTGCCAAACCTGACATTTCTCCTGGATTGTATATGCAGGCAGTAGTGCTTTGTAAAGGTGTGTACAGTTTTCCAGGTAGCTGCTTAACAGATTTTCAGCAAAGGGACATCCCTTACATCCACCACAGAGGCAGCAGTGCCACAAATGGAATGTGCCCTGAGGCCTTGAGGTGGCTGTTTGGCAGCTGTAGAGTAACAGAACTGGATGCAGTAAACAATCCAGCATGCAATGTTCCTCTTTTAAGCTGACCTGCCCTTTCCCACTTCACCATATGAGAGGAACAGCTGTGAGTGGGAGGATATGAGGTCCTTAGTATGATCAGGTAGTGTTAAAGTGACCTCTTAAAGTCCAGACTGTGCAGCATCCGCTCACCAGGACTAGATCCATCTGTGAAGAACACGGGGAGAGTGACAGACTGTTTCAGTGGAACTTGGACACCCCCTTGGGAAGGACTTTGTTAGTCCTAAGGACTACCTTGTTCCTGTGAAATATGATGTAATTAGGGTCAGTGCAGAGAGCTTGTAGCTCACACCCCCTTTTGGCTGATGTTACAGCCACCAGGAATATTGTCTTTCAGGTGAAGTACTTCAAGCCTGCAGTGGCCATATGCTCAAAAGAAGGTTTCATGAGCTTGGCAATGCAGAGGTTCAAATCCCAAAAAGGGTTTGGCTCCCTAATAGGGGGACACAGATACAGCAGGCCCTTGAAAATGAGGTGAGAAGCCACCGTTTTCTGCTTGCCTGCTGACACATAGGCCAAAATAGCCACCAAGTGCACCTTTAGGGTAGCAGGGCTGAGACCTAAAGTTTGTAGGTGCACCAAATAGTCCAATGCATGGGTAGATTCACCTGTAGGGGACTGATCTGCTTAGAAGCACATCACAGAGAAAACTATTTCTATTTGGAAGCAGATGTCTTTCTAGTAGTATGTTTCCTAGAAACCTTGAGGACATTGAGGACCTCTTCTGAAAAGTGGAAATCAGAATACTATAACTCCTCAAGAACCAGTCTTTGAGGAACAGAGACTTGAGATCTGGAAAAGATACTGTGCCCTGAGACGTGGTCAGTAGATTGTGTCTCAGGCAGAGACAAATAAGCTATTTGGTGGACAGAGCCAAGAGCAGGAAGTACCAGGGTTGTCTGGCCCAGTCTGAGGCTCCCAGTATCATGGTTGCAGGCTGGATCCTGAGCTTCGGGAGGACTCAAAGTAGTAGAGGAAATGAAGGGAAGGCATATAGAAACTTCCCTGACCTGTCCAAAAGCAGGGCATCCATGGGGACTGTGCCCACTGATGGAGGCCTGCAACAAAAGAGAGGGAGCTGGGAGTTTTCTTTGGAAGTCAACAGATCTATTTCTGGTGTACACAATCTCTGTTAGACTGTGGCTGACACCTGCTTGTTCAAAGACCATTCATGATGTCCTTGGCTTATCCTGCTGAAGGAATCCACTAGGGCATTGCCCTTCTATAGAAGATGAATTGCTGACAGCTGCCCTTCGAGTGAGTAGGCTAGAGTCCAGAGCTTCATAGCTTCTGTGCACAGCTTTGAGGATTTTGTGCTTCCCTGTTTTTTGATGTAAAACATAGTGGTGGTGGTGTTGTCTGTCCTGGCCTGGACTGACTGACTATGTAGGGGGCAAACAACTGAATGGCAAGAAAGATTGCCCTGAGCTTCAGGAGGTTTATATACTCCCTGGACTCCTGAGGAGACCACACTCTGCTTACTATTAGTTTGCCCATGTGGGCTTCCCAGACCAGCATCTAGGCATCAGTTGTCAGGACAACCATAAGGGCCTATAGCTGAGAGGGCACCTCTTCTCTGAAGTTGACCCTTTCTTTCTACCACTCCAGTGCTTGTAATAGAGTTTTTGACATGGGTAATAGCCTCAACAGTGGGTGTCACTTTTGAGACCAATAGGCCCTCATGTGATACTGAATGTCCCTTATCTGAAATCTGGCTCCTGGCAATACAGCTGTGGTAGAGTCCATATGCCCCAGAAGTTACAGGAAGTGCTTTCCTGGCCTGGGCTGGCTCAGGGTGAAGGAACTGGCTAGATCCAGAAGGTTTACCACTCTTTCTTGATGCAAGAATGCCTTGCCCTGGAGGGCATACAGCTCTGCTCCAAAAAACTCTAGTACTTGCACTGGTTCTGTCTGGGATTTTTTGCATATTTATGAGAAGCGATCACGTGATGCAGGCAACCTAGTGGCAGCAGAGTTACAGGACACCTAACCCCAACTTCACATCATCGGCTTTTACATCTAGATTTCTACTGGAATCTCATCAATAATACAAATTACAAAGAGACGGCATCTCCAGCATCAGATATCACTGCAACTTTCGTCGCTATTGGGAGAATTTCTTCCACGATGGATGTAGATATGAAGATGGCCCAGCTTAAACATATGCCTCCTCCCTCACCTGAAATGCTGCTTAAAAAAGCCAGGCCTCAAGGAGGAGCCTCCAACTCCAAAAGCCTAGCATCTATACAACCAGTTTCACTTACTGAAGGTCAGTTTCTGCAGGAACTGTTGCCTTTCAGAGAAACATTGCTTGAAATTTCAACAGAGATTAAGTCCATTAGACATGATATGGCAGATTTAAATAAAAGAGTGGGAAACACAGAAGCCAGATCCTCCTCACTGGAATGCTGGAGAGATAAAGTAGACCCAGAAGTAACCCAGCTTCAGCAGCAAATACACAAACTGCAGTTAAAAACTGAGGATTTAGAAGGTAGGAGTAGGAGGAATAATATTCTGATAATGGGTCTCCCCAAGACTGTGGAGAACTCCAACATCATAGCCTTTGTCCAGAAGCTTTTGCTGAAAATAGTGGTCCCTTCTCCACTCGGGAGCAACTACCAAATCGAAAGAGTTCACCAATCATTTTGGCCTCATCCTCAACCTGGATCTCCCCCAAGAACCCTAATTTTAAAATTCCTGAGCTATTTGGAGTGACAACATGTGCTAAATAAAGTAAAAGAACTCCAGTCAATATTGTGAGAAGGCACCAAGCTCCGTATTACACAGGATCTACCATATGAAACACGTCAGAAGCGAGCAGCCTTCCATGCCATTTTTACCAAAATCATTGCTGCAAACATTCCTTTTAAAATACTATATCCTGCCAAACTACAGGTCTCAGTATCTGGATCCTGGATATCCTATGACTAGCCCTCACAAGCTATGGCTGATCTAAAGATCAAGCTCCCAGAACTGTTCAAAAATGACTGAAGTCTGACTGCAATTAGTTCTGTATGAGAATTTACTCTCTATGCACAAGATTTAATGAGAGATGAGGATTCACCTACCTGCCTCCAAACTTTTCAGATATTCAGGTCTGGGATTAATTTGTGGATGGGCCTGATCTCACCGGTTGCAGTGCTAGATTTCCAACACAGAGGGCAGGCTGCTGCATAGTTTCATTCTCTGGGGAAGGAACTGATTAATCTGGGTGAGGGTGGGGGATTGTTTTTCTCCTGGGACTGAAATTGGTCCAGCTACCCTTAGCTTTCCCCCTCCAATTTCCTTACCCCATCAACATCGACAGGAAAGGACTCCAACACTGAAGTACTGTACCAATTTTTATTTCTTTGTTGTTTTCTAGCAGTCGGTTGTAGCTGGTCAAGAGGTTTTTCATCCTTAGTTGTTTTCCAAAGTTTCTGAAATTGGGGGGTGGGGGATCTTATCTCCTCATCTTATGTAACCTTATAATGTGGAAGATGAAGCCTGCATCAAGGGTTATTGATTTGCTAGGCCTCCAGATACTCCCAGGAGGGAAGGGTTGAAATCTTGTGTATTAGGTGGAAACATATTTGGGTTAAGAGGAGCAGGTTTTAATCTGCCTAGGAGCATTATGAACCTCCAGAATGTCTACTTTGTTCTGAATATGTTAGCGCCTAAACATATCAAAATAATACGGTGTTAACAAGATTTATAATCTGGAGGATGATGTGGGGGGTAGAGGGTTGGGGCGCCCTGACTAGAGCAAGCTCAGGGCTAACTGCATAATAAACTAGTTTATGGGGGGGTTTAGCTCCTACACGTTCACTACAAAGGGACATAGGTGGTCCTGGTATCTTTGGCTGCAGTTTTTTTGCTTAGTGCAGTACTACCAGACCATACCAATCATCTGTCTCCTATTTTTCTGGGATTTGTGGCTAGGAGCTGTATGGGATAGTCTCCCTCACTGGGACCTCTTTGTCAAGAACTTTAACCATTTCTTTTTTCAAGGGAGACAAATGTATATAGTTGCTGGGGTTATGAAGGGAGGGACAGAGGGTCTACTGTTTTATACTTAATATGGTTTCCTCTCGTTGGATTAGTTCTGTAATTTGAAAATATCATTTTGGAGAGTGGAAACTATAACTCCTGGGCAATTGGGGTTGGGGGATGGGGCAAATTTATTGATTCGTTTGCTGTACTTTAGAATGGTTTTCCCTTCACTTAAATCATCCCTGTTATTACCAATTTGCAAGCTTAATGTTGTTGAAGGGCTCAGAGAAGGGGGGAGGGTGGGGATTGGAGTGTGCCTTATGATTATTTTTGGTTTCATAATGATTTGTCCTCTAAGAAAATGATGTGGTTTATTATTTGGTATGGGTATTAACACATGTAAAATAGTGACCTGGAATATCAGAGGAGTCAGGGAACCTACAAAGAGATATCAAGTATTAAACCATTTTTCCCTACTTAATGCAGACATAATCCTGCTACAGGAAATGCATCTGTTGACTAGAGAGGCCATTTGGTTATGTAGACTGGGGATTTCTCAAGTCTTTGCCATGGGGGTTTCCTCATCAA
Source organism: Neoceratodus forsteri (assembly GCA_016271365.2). Lineage (NCBI taxonomy): Eukaryota > Metazoa > Chordata > Ceratodontiformes > Ceratodontidae > Neoceratodus > Neoceratodus forsteri. The sequence goes on along the minus strand of CM028130.1, from coordinate 834,096,311 downwards.
GTAAAGGGGTAGTCATTTTAATCAAAAATACAATCCCATTCCAGGCTGGCTCCACAGTAACTGATCCCCATGGCAGATATATTCTCATTAAAGGTACCCTCTTGGGCACCACATTAGTTTTAGGCTCTGTATATGGGCCACCATATGGTGATCCATCATTTTTTATGGAACTTGCCAGCAGAATTGCACCATTTCTTCCCATCTCCTTAATTCTAGGAGGCAACTGGAATGTCCTCCCCACACAGGATATAGATAGGATCCATCGACCCTTAAGACCGGGATCTGTACGGTTTCCCGACACCCATTTGCCTGATAGAAAGTTGCCTGGCACCCGTTTACCGTCAGGTTAATTTTACAGACAATTAAAATCCCACAATGCACTTTGCTGACAAGACAATATTTATTAATCCTAATGAAGTGTTTAGGCTATGTGCAAGATGTGTTATGATCATTTTTAGTTATGACAGGATTTCTATTTGGATCCTATTTATATTAAGTCCTTTTGAGGTAGCATAGACTGTCAGTAGATGTTTTGCTGTTCCATTGAATACCAGTGGGTGAGATCAGAGAGTAACACACCGTTATAACTGAAGTACCACCCTCCCCACAGCATAATGACAAAAATCTTGACCCCCAGCTGCACCACTGAGAAATGGTACACCTCTGCCCCCCAATCCTGGGCAGATCTGACAGTCTGAGTGACCGATATGGATGTAACTGCTCCTGAACTACCCTGTGTCACTCCAAGAGTCAGATCATTTGCAGAGGTGGCTGCTGCTGCAGGGACCCGAATTTCTTCAGATGGACTGTTTCGCTGTTCCACCCCCTCAGATGGATCGGCTATGAAGAATCCTCATTCTATACTGTATCAGTTTGCCATTATTAGGCTACTTGTTCCCCTGTCTTACTGTACTGAAATGTTAACCATAATGGATTAGCAAGGACAACAACTGTGGTATAAAATGTCTTTCTAGAATTTTTTCCATGCATGTCATTTTGTCTGGCAAGTGAGTTTTAACTTTCACAGGGTGTTCTCCCCCGTCTAATTCGGAGCTCTCTCCATTTCTTTATGAATTTTCAATGTGAGCTAAGGATGGAACGGCACAGGCCAGGCTAAGCTAAAGTGTCGGGTAAACAGCACTCGGTCAACATACCTAGTCGGGCAACCACAATTAGGGAAAACAGGGGCGGGGAAAAGTGCATTGGAAAAGTAGCAGTCGGGCAATCATACCAGATCCTTAAGACCCCCTACTCCATCACAAAGAGCTCTACAGCACTTGATGGAAACACTAGGACTTTGTGATCCATGGTGTTTACTTACCCCATCACATCACATGTTCTCCTTTTACTCTAATGTGCACCAATCCTGGTCCAGATTGGATTATATTTTAATCAGTATCCCTTTGTTAACTGATTTACATCAAACAGGCATCGAGCCTATAGTAATCTCTGATCATTCGCTGGTATGGATGGCCCTATCTCCTTCCCCTGACTGTCTCAAAGATAGATCATGGAAGCTGAATACTCAACTTTTAAAAGACAAAACCATCATCTCTAAAATTCGAACCTCCATTCAAACCTTCATAGATACTAATATAGGTACGATTCAAAGAGATGATTTATTATGGTGTACTTTCAAATGATATATTCATGGGGAATTCATTAAATTAGCTACCAGAAGAAAGAAAATGAGAAAAATAGAAACCGTATACTTATTAATTCAAATAAGAGTGGCCAAGCTTTCTCTCTCATCCTCAACAAACCTTGATTCCACAACTGAGCTCTTAGATCTCAGGAACAAATATGCAGACCTCTTAAGAGAAAAAACAGAGTATACACTCTTAAAAACTAAATCTACTTACATAGATCAGGGAGAAAAAGCAGGCAAACTCCTAGCTCTTAGACTCCACAAATTGGAAAGCTCAAGACTTATATCTTCCCTTCAGGCTCTGGATGGGACTATTAAAACCAATCCCAGAGACATTGCTCTAATATTTGAGAACTTTTATTGTTCCCTCTATGAGTAAAGATCACACCCACTCCTACCCAAAAGATAGACTCTTATTTTGATTCCTTAACTCTCCCCTCCTTACCCGAACACCTCCAACTTTCCTTGGACTCTCCTATCACCCTTGTAGAAGTGATATAAACAATTAAAGATTTAACCCTTGATAAAGCTCCAGGCCCAGACGGCTTCCCCACTAATCTTTACAAATCCTTTGCAAAGGAGCTGGCTCCACATCTACTCAAACTATACCAATATATGCTCAGCTAAACCTTTGGATCCTACTTTATTAGAAGCGACCATATCTCTTCTATTAAAACCCAACAAGTCTCACCTGCCCCGGACAGTTATTGTGCAATCTTCCTCTTAAATTGTGATATCAAGATCTTAACTAAAATCCTAGCTTTACGCATTCAAAAAGTATGGTCTCTTCTTCTTAGTCCAGAACAGGTGGGATTTGTCCCAGACAGATCCTCCACAGATCACCTTTGAAAGCTTTCCCATATTTTCAATCCAGCAAGATTATGTCAAACCCCGATGGCCCTCATCTCATTGGATGCCGAAAAGGCCTTTGACAGAGTGGACTGGGACTTCCTCTGGCTGACTTTAAGTAAGATGGACTTCCTTCCCCTCTTCATCTAGTGGATTCAGGCCATATATTCCTCCCCTTCGGCAAAGATCCATTGCAATGGGGTATTCTCATCTCGATTTCCCCTTTACTCATGTACAAGGCAGGGTTGCCCCCTCTCACCTTTCCTATTTAATCTTTATTTAGAACCTTTGATTCATCATATAAAACAGTCTTCCCAAATACAGGGAATTCCAATACTCAATCACAACCTCATCCTCTCTGCATATGCGGATGATATCCTCCTCCATTTAGAGAATCCTGCTAAATCCCTGAGACAAGTAGTGGAGGTAATATCCCAATTTAGTTCACTATTCAATTATAAACTTAATCTGAACAAATCAGAAATCTGTCCCCTAAATCATTTCACTCACAAAGCTGACTTCAATGGTTTTAATTAAAAATGGACTCCTCATTCACTTAAGTATCTGGGCATTCACCTAACCATGGATCCTCTTCAGACCAAGAAACTCAATCTCGATGACCTAGTGACAATCCTTCAACTTGATTTTCAAAGATGGGCATCTCTTCCATTATCTCTTTGGAGATGCATAAACATAATTAAAATGAATGTCCTGCCTGGACTTTATTATCCATTACATATGCTGAACATGTGGCTCCCACTATCTTTCTTCCAGAAGGTACACTCTCTCATCTCTGGCTTTATATGACTACATAAACAACCCAGAAAATCCTTTATTAAACTGAGTCTCCCCAAAGCATCAGGGGGTCTCTGCCTCCTTAATTCTCTTCTTTATTATTGGGCGAGCCACTTCCCTAGGATTGGGAAATGGCTTTCAGATCCCATAGATGAAGCGTCTCCTATTTGGCTGCAAATAGAAACTCAAATATTATAACAGCATCACTTGCTTTCCCCTGCCATTTACTATATTCCCCTGAAGAAGTTGCCATACCCAATCGGCCACTCAGTAATTGGGACCTCCCTGAACGTTTTTTCTCAATTTTGCTCCTCTTACAAATTTTCGCCTCATCAAGACTTCACACAACCTCTCATCTTCAACCCCAACATTAAGGTAGGTGGCACTCGCCTCACACACACTTGGTTAACTCCTCTACAAAATGCTAAAGTAACAGATCTCTAGTCCTCCTCATCTCTTCTCTCCTTTTCTGAAATCCAACATAAATTCGGCCTAAATGCGCCTCATAATTTTAAGATCTTCCAGTTGAGACACCTAATAGCACAAGTATTTGGTACTGCTTCCCTAGAATCTAAGTTTCAACCTATATTGGAAGGCTTCCATGATCTATCTTCCATGCCACACTGCTTGTCCCTCTTATACAACTATATCCTCTCCATTGAACACACTGATCCTGTACCCGGTTCCAAAATCTGGTCCTCTCTCCTTCCAGGAACAATCATTGAATGGTCAAAAGTCTGGTAAGATTTATATACATACATCTCCCAAGATAAACTACGACTTACCCAATACCATATACTACATACCTTATATTACACACCACTAAAATTAGCCAAAATTGGCCACCTGCTCAACTCTAATTGCTCCAGATGCGATAAAGGTGAAGGAAATTTAGTACATATATTCTGAGACTGTGCTAAAAGTGCCCCCTTGTGGCTGTCGATTCAATCCAAATTGGACCCAATATTTGGTCTAGGGGACCTCTTCACTGTGGAGACCTGTATCCTAGGGATTTACACCACTATTCAGATTAAATAAAGGAAATATCACATGGCACTCATTTCCATGGTGGTAAAGGAACTAGTGCTTAAACACTGGTTGGATCAATTACCTATCTCCTATATTGAATGGCTAAATGACCTCTCAGCTTAGTTCAGGATAGAAAGCTTGATTGCTGGCTTCCATAATAATCTGGCATCATTTGATAAAAAATGGGACAAATTGTATGCCTTATATCTGCACTGAGGTTAACATTTAATTTTTCCAGGTCCATCTCAAGATGTTTCTATGTACCAAATATTTCTTTTAAGTATTGTACTATATGTATTGGCACACTCCGGGGGTTTGGAGGCAGGGAGAATGGGATGTGGGGAGGGGTTTCCTTTCTCTTTTTCATCGGCTTTCCATAATATACACTAAGTGGATGGTTGCTTCTATGCATCATACCTGTTATGAATACTACTATGTTTATAATTTAAAACCAATAAAGAAGTTGTATTTATAATATATATATATTTATGAGAAATCCCAATGTCTCCATGGTGCTCTGAGTTAACTGGAAAGAGTCCTTGACCTGCTGATGTGATTCTCCTATAATTAGCCAGTCTTCCAGATAAGGAAAAAACATCACTTCTTGTCTTCTAAGATGTGCTTCTGCCATGGCCAAACACTTTTCAAACCCTTGGGGGTGGATGACAGACCAAAGGGAAGGGCTGTGAACAGATATTGACCAGAAGGCAGCCTGAACAAAAGGTATTTTCTGTGACTTGGCCTGACTGGGATGTGAAAATATACATCTTTCAGGTCCAGAGATACCAGTCAGTCTCCCTGTTGTAAGTTTGAAATCACTGTGGACAGGGTGATCATCTTGAATTTGTCTTTCTTCAGGTGTTTATTCACAAACCAGAGGTCCAGAATTGGTTGCCACACCCCATTTTTCTTGTGTGTAAAAAGTACCTTGAGTAAAGGCCTTGTCCCCACTGGGCAGGATGAACTCTTTCTGCTGCATTTGCCTACAGCAGCTTTTCGACCTCCAGCTCCAGCAGGATTCTTTCTGCTGGGGAAGGAGGGTGGAACGTCTGTGAACCTGCAGCTTGGGGAACATTTTGAACTGCAGAGTGAGGTCTTGTCTCACTGCTTCCAGGACTCACTTGTCTGTGGTGAAGTTTTTCCACTTCTGGAAAAAATGAACCAACCTTCCTCCCACTAGCAATGGGTGGGTGACCTGGACAAACACATCAGGGGTTCTGCTTGGGTTGAGCCCTAGAGGTTGAAGCATGGACAGTTCTTCTGAGAGCTCTTCTGCTCCTGCCCCTAAAGTAACCTGTTATCTGACAGTAGTCATAAGGCATGAGCATTAGATCAAAAGCACATGGGTAGTAAGCCCTACCCCTACCTCCCCTTCTATGAGGCCTGTAGGGCATAGAGACATTTTTCTTCTCAGCATTACTTTTATAGGTGGTTTTATAGTGTGTCACCCTTTTCACGTATGCCTCTGACTTGTCACCAGAAAAGGAATTATTCTCACATACCTATGGCTTTTTTCTGGGTATCCTGAGACAAATTAGTTATCCTTAGCCAAGTGAATCTCCTGATGGAGATAGCATGGGCCATCACATTGGAGGCAGTGTCATTAGCATCAACTGTCATATGGAAAAATTATTGGCAGCATCAATGGCAGTCCTAGCAGTGTCTGCCAGGTCTTGTGCTCAGTCTCTATGGACCTCGATGCTCTGGGCCAGTACAACATTCCAGAGGGCTTTCTGGTACTGGGGGGTGTAAGCCATATTCACAGCTTGCCTCAGGAGTAGGGAGGTGGAGGTGTATATTTTCTTCCCCATGCTGCCCAGCTTCCTGGAGTCCTTGTCTGGGGGCTGGGAGGAGAGGTGAACCTTGGCATTGCCACATGCAGCTGCCTGAACTACATGTTCATGGTCTGGGTGTGAGTAGTGGTATTCAGTCTCATGCTTATCCAGCTGGTACTTCTTAATTTTTTTTGTCAATCCCTAGTGCAGATGTTGGGGTTTGCAGCAGTTTGCAGGTTGCTTTCCTAAATGACTTGTGCATAGAAACATAGACTTTGACGACAGATAAGGACCGCTTGGCCCACCTAGTCTGCCCATTTCCCTACCTACAGGATAAGCCGCAGATCCTAGTAAACCAACAGCCTATTTCTTCCTACCCCCCCCACAAGAATTGCCTTATGTCTGTCCCATGCATCCCTTGAATTCTCCCACAGTTTTAGACCCCACAACCTCCTCAGGAAGGCTGTTCCATGCATCCTCTACCCTCTCTGTGAAAAAATACTTCCTCACATTGCCCCTGAATCACCCCCCCACCTTTAAATTGTGTCCCCTTGTTATTGCATGTCTCTTTTTCTGAAAGATGCTACCCTCTTGGACTTTGTTGATTCCTCTGAGGTACTTAAAAGTTTCTATCATGTCCCCCCTCTACCTCCTTTCCTCAAGGGTATACATATTAAGCTCCTTTAGTCTCTCCTCGTAAGTCTTTTCTTGCAGACCCTTCACCATTTTAGTTACCCTCCTCTGGACTGCCTCTATCCTGTCTATGTCCTTGTGGAGATGGGGTATCCAGAACTGGATGCAGTACTCCAGATGGGGTCTAACAACAGAGGGATAACAACTTCCTGTTTTCTGCTGGTGATGCCTCTCCCTATGCATCCCAGTATCCCACCAGCCCTCCCTACTGCCTTCTCACATTGCTTGCTAACCTTAAGGTCATGTGATAGGATTACCCACAGGTCCCTTTCCTTTTTTGTTGTTGTTAGTACCTCTCCTCCACTGTGTAATTTTCCCCAGGATTTTTGTTCTCCACACCCCCTGTGCTGATGGCACATTTATAAGGTAGAAAAAGAAATGGGCAGACTGGATGGGCCTTGCGGTCCTTATCTGCCGTCAACTTCTGTGTTTCTAAGGTGCATTATTTTGCACTTCTTTGCATTGAATCCTAGCTGCCATACTTCCGACCATTCCTCCAACCTTGCCAAGTCCCTTCTCATCCTTTCCACGCCTCCTTGTGTATCAACCCTGTTGCAGATCATTGTGTCATCTGCAAAGAGGCATACTTTTCCTTCCAGTCCCTCTGCAATGTCACTTATACAGACATTAAAAAGGACTGGACCCAGTACTGAACCCTGCAGTACCCCACTAGTAACCCCTCATTCTTCAGAGTGGACTCCATTTACAATTACCTTCTCCGTCCTGTTGTCCAGCCAATGTTTAACCCAGGCTACCACCCTCGGACCCACTCCCAGGCTGGTTAATTTGACTATTAGTCTTTTGTGTGGGACTGTGTCAAATGCCTTGCTAAAGTTTAGGTAGGCCATGTCCACAGCCCCTCCCTGGTCTAATACTTTGGTCACCCAGTCAAAGAGGTCTATTAGATTCGTCTGACATGACCTTCCCACTGTGAACCCCTGCTGCCTTGGGTCCTGTGACCCACTGTCCTCTAGATACTCAACAATTATTTCCTTCAGAAGTGACTCCATCACTTTCCCTACCACAGAGGTCAAACTGACAGGTCTGTAGTTTCCTGCCTCTGTCTTGCTCCCACTTTTGTGAAGGGGAATCACGTCTGCCTTCCTCCAGTCCTTGGGTACCACACCATCCTCCCATGATTTGTTAAAAAGGGTAGTCAGTGGTTTCACTAGTGCTCCCCTTAATTCTTTTAGAATTCTGGTGTGAAGTCCATCAGGCCCCATTGCTTTGTCCACCTTCAGTTTTAGGAGTTCTTTCAGAACCCTTTCTTCTGTGAAAGGACTGGGATTGACCCCCTATCAAGAGTGCTTCTGTTAATTGGCTTAGGCACGTCCCCCTCCTGTTTTGTGAATACTGAGCAGAAATATACATTCAGGATCCCTGCTTTTTCACTGTCCCCCTCTGCCCACCCACCGTTTATTCTATTCAGCCTCACTATCCCTCCCTTTGTCTTTCTACGCTCTCTGATGTACCTATAAAATGTTTTATCCCCCTTCTTAACCGAGTTGGCTATCTTTTCCTCAGTTTGGGCCTTTGCTACTCTGACTTCCCTCTCTGCTTCCTTCTGCCTTGACTGGTACAGCTCTCTATCCTGCTTCTTCTGTGTTTCCTTATACTTCCTGAATGCTATCTTTTTCTGCCTGACTTTCCCAGCCACCTCTTTTGAGAGCCATAGTGGCTTTTTCTTTCATTTTGATTTGTTTATTTACTTCACACAAAGGCTTGTTGCCTCTGTGATGGCAGTTTTGATGATTCCCCATTGTTGCTTAACCCCTCTTTCTAGCCTGTTTGCTAGTGCATTTCTGAGGCACTCTCCCATCTTGCCAAAGTCAGCCCTCCTGAAGTCCAGTACCCTCACACTTTTGTATGGCTTGACTCTGTAGCTGAGTTTAATGTAAACCACACTGTTTGATGGTCACTTGTTCTCAGATGGCAACCCACTTCTAGATCTGAGATCCTCTCACTGTGCCCATTTGAGAGTACAAGGCTAAGATTGCTCCCTCATGATTGGGCTCTAAAACTAGCTGTCTGAGGTATGCCACCTGTAGGGCATCAAGAATGGCCCTGCTCTTGGATGAGGCTGCAGCAAATGTGCTCCAGTTAACATCTGGCATACTCAGGTCTCCCATCAACAGTATCTCCCCTTTCTCTGCCATCCTAAGAATGCCTTCTGTTATTCTTGTCCATTCCTTCCCCCTGACATAGGGGTCTGTACACAACCCCTTTGCAGATTGTGGTGCCCTTTCCAGTCTCCAAGGTGACCCACAGTGCCTCCTCTCCTCCTTGTTTACTCTTTTGTTCAGTTGCTTTTATCCCTTCCTTTACATAGAGGACTACTCCTCCCCCTCTTCTCCCCTGCCTGTCTCTCCTGTAGGTTATGTACCCTGGTATGTTAACATCCCAGTCATAGTTCTCTGTGTACCATGTTTCTGTGACTGCTACGATATCCAGGCATCCCTCTTCCATCAAGGCCACCAGTTCAGGGAGCTTGTTGCCCAGACAATGGGCATTAGTACTTATTACCCTCCATTTCCTGATGGCCTTACTCCTTTTTGCACCATCCCTGTCCTTCTTGCCTTTGTCACTTTCTCCATTTACCCCAGCACTTCTCCCTTTCGACACCTCTATGGTGGTGTTTACCACACTTACTACTGTGACTTTTTGGGGGGGCTAGGATTTCTCTGCTCCTTTCCAGTGCCTCACCCCCTGGCTAATTTAAATTCTTACCAATAAAGCATTTAAATCTATCACCTAGGATCCTGGTTCCCCTCCTGGATAGATGCAGCCCATCATGCCAGTATAGGCTGGCATCACTCCAGGTAGACCCCCAGTCCCCAATAAAGCCAAATCCCTGAGCTCTGCACCAGTTTTTCAACCACTGATTGAATCCCATGGTGCAGAGCACCCTAGCCTCTCCTACGCCATAGACAGACAACACCTCCGAGAAGGTTACCGGGTGTGCTAGTTGTCTAAGGCCCTTCCCCAACTCCACAAACTCTTCCTGCACTGCTCTAATCCCTTTCTTAGCCAGGTCATTTGTCCCTAGGTGGACAATGACATCCAGCTCCCTCCCTTGTACAGCTACTCCAGCAATCATGAGGATTCGCTCCCTGTCCCTCCAAGCCATGGTGCCAGGCAGGAATCTTACCTCCCTCTTCCCTTCCTCCCCCAGTTCTACCTTCCTAACAATGGAGTCCCCCACCAGGAGTTGTTTCCTTCACCTGTGGGGTCCCATGCCACCCTCTGTCTGACATGTCAGTTTGTCAGAACAGATAGAGAAAATATCTAAACCCACAGTGAAAGAGAAAAAACTCTGTTTGGTTCCAAACGTGATTTAACGTCTTTCCTTTTTTTGTATTTTGTTTGTCAGGAAAACCAGACCAGGCAGAAAGGTTCCCAAAACTGTGGAACTGAGACAAAAATCACTTTAAACCCACAGATGAAATAAAACATGAGGGAAAAGTTGTTAAATATATATAAAAATTGAAGAATATAAAACAGTTTAGTAAAAACTGTGAAAGCAGAGCGCAGAGCTTCTCCAGTTCCAGGGGACTGTTGAGGTACTGGAGAAGTTGTGCAAAATGTACAAACCCCCCACAAACTGTTCTAACTAACTAAAGAGGCAGAGAAATGAAAATAACAGTAAAAATGTTATTTATTTATTTATTTGTTTGTTTGTTTTGTAAACCGGGATAGGGCACTGGAACAATATACTTATTTTATGACAAATAAAAAACTTAAAGCAAAGTTGCTGAACAGAGGTGACTTGCTAGTGCAGGTGGAGAAAAGGATCTGATCTTAGGCTGTAGAACACAGCACCATCTCGAGGCAGAGGTTTGAATAGTGTTCTAAATTTCATAATTTACATAATATCCCACATGCTGTGGTGAAGCTTTACCTGCAAGGCAAACTGCACAGGTTAAGCATAATGAAGGATTCCTGGGGATTGAAAGAAAAGTTACAGTACTTACCATAACTCCAGATCTTCAATGATATCTTCTTCATAGTGCCACACTCTTTTGTGTTAGGCTAAAGATGCTAGAAACTTGTGTCAGAAAATGTTTCTGTCAGGGCACCAGCAATAGCATCAGCACTGGGGCATGTGCAACACCATGCACAGTTGCCAGAAACTATCATCAATGCCCTAACTGCCTCAGTTCTGTAAGCAAGGAGAGTAGAAGAGAAAAGCACCATGCTCGTAGTAGGACAAAGTAATGGAAATGGGCAAAGACGATGAAAGAAGAAACTAAATATAAAGAGCGAACAACCTAATGGGGGAAAAGCTTCCCTTCTCCAGGGTGCCATTCTCCTCAAGAACAGACAAACTGTATATAAAAAATATATAGGATATGGGGATTCAAGATGGCTGTGGTTGAGGAGGCACATCTTGGAGCTCTCCGAAATTTGCTCTGCTATTTCAAATTTTCTGAAAACAGTCCTGGTCAAATTTCACTGTTGTACTAAGCTGAATGGAGCCCTCATTGTCAGTTCTTTCAAAGAAAGAATGGAAAAAGGCTGCCTAATTAGGAAACAAAGAGAAGAAGCTAAAGTAGTTAGTGTCTTCTCCAACCGAGTTACAGAATCCAAACAAGAGTGAGCAAGCTAGACTTATTAAGAAGCACCTGAGTCAAAGCACAGGAGATATCGGGACACAAATGTCTGCTGCCTTGACTGAAGAAATCAGTCCTGGTCCTGAGAAGGTTCTGCCTTTGGGCACTTTTGCCAATTGAGCATCCCAGATGCCAAAGCCAAAAACAGATAAAGAAATAACCATGTCAAAAATTTACAAGCCTAAAACTTAAAATCTAGAGGATACAAGTTCATCCTCAGAATGTTCATATTTCCTCTGTATTTGCCACTGTTGGTTTAAAGCAAGACTTTTCAGCTGCTAGAAGGGATGAGTCTAAACAGAGTAAGCATGCTACTAGTTATAATTCTGGAATAAAGGTATCAGTGACTGTTGAAATGACCTCAGCTGCTTCAAAAGCTAAACTAGTGACCACACCCAAAAAAACAGAGCCATTTGAAGATGTCAATAAAGGTTTAAAATATTAATAAACATGATTGTTAAGCTAGATCAGAAAATGGACAATAAACTAACCAAAACTGAGAAAACATTATTTAAAAATGAAAAACAGGTAAAGGATAACATTGTTAATATCAAAGATTTACAAAAAGAAACCCAAGAACTCAAGTCTAAAGTTGACTCAAACTTGGCTTTATCCACATCTTAGATATGAATTATTGAATTGGCCCAGTGGCACTGACGGTTGAGGCACTGGATGCCACACCTTGCGCCATGCTGGCGATCCAGGTTCAGAAATGTGCCTGGGTCGCTGGAGGTCAGCAGGGGGGGGGAAGGAGATTGAGTGTCCAGAGGACTGCTTTCTTCTCCCTAGGGAGGGTTGAGGGGATGGCCACTCAAGGAGCGACCCCTGGCAGAGGCTGGAGGTTGCCGACACAAGTGCTGTGGCACATGCCAAGGGGGTGGAGCCTCAGCAGTATGTTGCCTTGGCAGCCGGGCTTCACAGGAGAGTAAACTAGAAAAAAAACTCCCTCCACTGGTAGGTGATGGTGCCTCCTTCCGCGGTCCACACTCCTGAAGTCAGGCCTGGCCCCCTCTGCTCTGCTGTCCTCTCCTCTCTGGCCCGGTGGCTCAATACTAAAAGATAGAGCACCCTGGGCAGGGGCAACCCTTCCCCGGAGGGGCAGACCCAGGGGATGCCCAGTGCTGGAGAGGAGTGGATGGGCTAACCATGCCATGCAAGGAGATAGAAATAGCAGATTGGAGGTTGCCGGAGAGAGTCCGGCGGTGATGGGGAATAAAATAGAGTTTGGAACAAAAAAAAAGATACGACTTATTGAGAACAACCGGACAAAACTTAATTTGCGAATTGTTGGCATGCCAGTCCTAGAAACCAATATGTTTTCCACCTGCAACTTAGTAAAATGTTTTTCATGGAGCAACTGAAATATATTGAAACATACATGCCACAATAAAAATTACTTACCGTAGTAATGTTGTTTCTTCCAAGAGATCCCTCACTATGTTTAACAACTGCAATCATTCCCCTGGAATGAACTGCCCCAGAGCCTAGACTTCTATGTTAATTATGGAATCATAGAATGAAATTCAAAACTCTGCTGTGTGCTCACACTCCCATCTGACCACTAATGTCAGATTTATTTCTGAAGCTAGGGGGAGCAGTGACCACTGAAACTAGCTAAATGACTACCAGAAAAAAAGATTTAAAAGTTTAGTTATAGGGCACTCCAAAATGTGGCACAACAGATTTAAAAGTACTAGATCACTGAGTGTCAATTGTAAGGCACTGTAACAAGTAATGCTCAAGCAAACAGAAAATAATTGATTCTTGTGAGAACCTTTTTTCCATGTTCTGGAAGGGGAGGTACGGATGGGTTTTTTAAGCACAGCAAGGGATTCCTTGGAAGAAAAAACATTACTATGGTGAGTATTTTTTCTTCAAACCTTAGGAATCCCTCACTGTGCTTAACAACTGCAGATTACAACGCAGTAACATAGAAACATAGACTTTGACAGCAGATAAGGATCACTTGGCCCACCCAATCCACCCATTTCCCTACCCACTGTATAAGCTGCAGATCCTAGTTAACCAACAGCTTGATTCCTCCTAACCCCCACTAGAATTGCTTTATGTCTGTCCCATGTATTCTTGAATTTCCCCAATGGTTTTGACCCCAAGACCTCCCAGTCAAGTTAGCGTCATCTGAGTCCACAAACCATACTGGAGGAGATGAAGGATAATCCGCGATGTTGCAGTGGATGGTGAGTGGGCTGCCACCTCCACTGCCATTGCTCTGTACTGAAATGAAATGACAGAGCAGCTTGTCCAGCTTCCAGCTGACAATGCGGAACCGCTCATGGTTCTTGTCGAAGATGGATTCCAGGAAACTTGGGAGGCTGGGTACAGAACCTATTCAGGTAAAAAAATTCTTCAAGACAGCAGTGCCAAAGCTGGCATCCCTTCTGGACTGCATTTCCAGATAATAATGGTTTGTGAAAGTGTGCACTGTTTTCCAGGTAGCTGCTTCACAGATTTCCTACAAGGAAATACCCCTTGATGCTGCCATTGAGGCAGAAGTGACATCTGTGGAGTGTGCCCTGAGGCCTTGAGGTGGCAGCTAGCCAGCTTTGCCACAACAAAACTGTATGCAGGAGACTAAGCAATGAGAAATTGTTCTCTTGGATGCTGGCTAATAGGTGACAAATAGGTGAGTATTAGTGGACCTTACCTCTTTTGTATCGTCCAAATAGTAGCTCAGTGCTCTTTTGACATCCAAACTGTGGAGCGTTTGCTCACCTGAAATGGATTTTGCTATAAAGAACACTGGAAGTACAATAGACTGGTTCAGATAAAATTCAGACACTACTTTAGGGAGGAATTTTCACTTAGTTCTTAAAACCATCTCATCCCTGTGGAAAACTGTATAGTTAGGATCTGTGTAGTGGGCTTGTAGCTCACTCACCTTTCTGGCAGATGTCACAGCCACCAGGCACATTGTCTTCTAGGTACCATATTTCAAATCTGCAGTTGCCATGGGCTTGAAGGGAGACTCCATGAGCTGAGCAATGCACGGATCCAGGTCCTATGGTGGGACTGGATCCCTCACTGGAGGGTACAGGTGGATAAGGCCCTTAAAGACCTTTTTGAAGATGGGCTGGGAGGGAAGTATATGCGGACACTGCTGCAGGTGTAACTTCAGAGTTGAAGCCTGATGCCCAGAGACAGAAGGTGAACCAGGTCAAGATAGTAGGAAGGTCTACCTGGAGTGGATGGAACTGTCTAGAGGAATGCCACATGTAAAATCTTTTCCACTTTGAAGCTTATGTTTTTCTTCTTGATGGCTTTCTGGAAACCTTAAGCACTTCCAAAACCTTTTCTGAGAGGTTTAGCTCCTCTGGAACTCTCTGCCCTGATATATTCGAGACAGTCCTACAATAGTTGTTTTCAAACAGGAGCTAAAAACGTACCTTATTTATTCAGACAAACTGTTTTTGATACTGACTAATGTTTTAGATTGATGAACTGATATATTTAGCTATGTACTGTGCTGTGTGCATATTTTAAGTAACAGTATTTAATTTGTGAAGTGCATTGACTCATAATGAGACTTGCACTATATCAAATAAAAATGTGATTGATAGATTATGTGGGATCCACAACCCACTTACAGTGAAATCCTCCATATGGGCACCCCAGCCCAGGAGGGAGGCATCTGCAGTGAGGACAATAATGGGTGATTGCTGAAGGAAGGAACCCCTTCTCTGAGGATGTCTTCTGCCTTCCACCACTCCAGTGCCCTTACCAGACACTTTGACACGGGCATCAGTTTTGACAGGGTATCCTGCCTTTGGGATCAATGGGATCCCAAGTGGTACTGTATCCCTCTCATTTGGAACCTAGAGATACAGCTATAGATGAGGCCAAATGCTCCAGCTACTGAAGGAAGTCCCTTGCTATTCTGGGCTGCCCTGCTCTGAAAGACCTTGCAAGCACTATCAGGTTTTCTACTCTTTCTCGAGGTAGGAATGCCTTCCCTTGGTGGGCATCCAAGTCTGTACCTTTAAAATCCAGAACCTGCACAGACTGCATCAGTAGCCTGTGATAATGGTGACCATGACTGAATGCTTTCAAAAAAGGGCTACTCAATCATGGTGCCTGTGCACAGGGCTACGTGGCAGGGAGGGTGACCTGATGGGGGGGGTTGGCGAATACAGCGACAGGATGTTGCTATATGTACACGTGCATGGCAGGGGGACCACACAGTGCGATGGGCAGAAGGGGAGGGAGGGTTTGTGGGGTGTAGCATGTCGGTGGGCTGCTGAGATGGCCATGTAGTGTGGTGGGTTGCTGGTAGGCTAGGGATGGGAGGGTGCCAGGTTCGGTTCTGGGCACATTCTTTTTTTTTGCACCGCTCTGTGATTTTATTTTTTTTTTGCACCCCCTGATATGCACCCCCCCTGGAGTTAGGAATTCTTTAGTAGGGGGTGCGGGGGGCACAGCCCCTGGCATAAATAAAAAAATTGAAGTCTCCAGTACCGTTTTACTGTGCGCCAGTAGTGTAAATCGTCAAAATTGATTTTCGTCAATTTACACTCACCCTAACGATGATCATCTTTCTGCGATCACCATTATCACATGTAACCACTCTGTCTGGGACTTTTGGACATTTATTAGAAAGCCTAGGACCTCCGGGGTGTGCTGTATGAGAAGGAGGGAGGACTTGGCCTCCTGGAGTGACTTTTCTGTGACTAACCAGGCATCTAGGTTAAGGAAAGACCACCACCCCCTTGCCTTTTTAAATGTGCTGCCACCACAGCTAGATACCTTGTGAATACTCTAGTGGCTGAGGACAGGCCGAAGTGTAGGGTTGTGAAATGATAGTGGCAATTCCCTACCTTGAATCCGGGGTACTGACTGGTATGTAACAGTAGGTATCTTTCAAATCCAGTGACCTTAGCCAATATCCTTATTTCAGTGATGGAATCACTGATCCCAGTGTTATCATCCTGAACGTTTTCTTTTTTAGGTGTTTATTCAAGTATCTCAAATCTAAAATGGGTTGCCACTCCCCAATTTTCTTGGGGGTCAGGAATTATCTGGAGTAAAGCTCCTTCTCCCACGGGGGGGGGGCTTTCTCTGGTGCATTTGCTTACAACAGCTCCTTTACCACCAACTCCAGCAGGAATTTTTCTGTTGGAGTAGGATGTATGAAGTTTATGTCAGCCTTCAGTTTTGGAAACTTCTTGAACTGCAGTCAGACCCTGACTCACTATTTCCAGGACCCACCTGTTTGTGATAATTTCTCCCATGCCTGGAAATAGTGAATCAGCCTTCCCCCTACTGGAAATGGTTGGGTGACCCACACTGACTTATCAGGGGTTCTACTTTTCCTGGGCCTTGGGGCTGGTGTTGCATCAACATGCCTAGAACCCCTTCTGTCCCTACCACTGAAGAATCCTCTCTGAAGGGCAAAATCATAGGCAATATAAGCGTGGAGGTGGTAACCTCAGCCCCTACCTCCCCTTCCATAAAGCCTTTGGGATGTGAAGGCCTTTTCCTTCCCAGTATTGCTCTTGTAGGTGGTCTTATAAAGGAATAATGCACGACAGGGTGGGTGTCACGCTGGGACAATGCCATGCCTGGAGGGGTTGGGCATAAGGCCGCAGGCCGAGTGCGTCCAATGCTCCAGGCATGGCATCATCCCAACATGACACACCCTGTCATGCATTATTCCTAATATACAATGGCTTGTTGTTATATATAGAATAAAAAATAATTTTAAATAATGTTTTTATTAGTGTGGAAAAATATTTTTGTTTCTTAAGAGGAGATGCAAAAAAAAAAGACTAGGATCCTAACAACCATCATGAGATTCACAGTGCCGAGACTAGACCTGTGGTGTTATGCTGGGATAACGCCATGAGTCCAGCCCCAGACTGAACAATCACAGCCCAAGATTCTTTCTTGCCATTGTATAATAAGACATAATTACTCACTGAAGTAATCTTGTTTCTTCCAAGATTTTCTTCAATATGATTAACTCTAGCAATCAGCCTCCTGTGTTGAAATGTCCCAGAGATGAATGGAACTTGCAAATGATGGAACATCTATTGGCTCATGCCACCATTCAAACTGCTGCCCTTACCAACTGCTGCATTCTAAAATGCTCAGATTCACTGAAGCCCATTTTCTTGGTGGTGGAACCTGCTTTGCAACAACATGGAGCTGGGAGGAATACACAGTATTGAATTGGGACTCTGCAGGAAAGCACAGTCTTACTCAAATCTGAGGGAGCTGTACCTTATTTTAGATTTTACGCTAGCTACTCTTTTTTTTAATCAAGAAGGTGTTTGCAATACTGCTTATGTACTTGTAGATTGGGAGTTTGAATTCTGAGAGATTGAAAATTTGCATATTTTGTTTTTCCCTTGTGGACAGCTGGCTTGTTGTTTACTAGTATGTGGTGACATTTTGCATCAAACTATTTTTGGTACAGTGAAGTATTCACTGGTGGTTGAGGATTTTTTATTGTAAGTCCTACAGTTTAGAGCAGGTTAGTGAAGTTGTGTATTTGACCCAGACAATGCCTCAGGTGATTGAAACTGGTTTGCTCTGATTGCCTTCAGAGCACAGACCACCAGGTTGTATAAGGCTGGGTCAGGGGATGCTTGCATCATAAGTATTTGGCTCAACTGCTTTATTTTTCTTTGAATTAATTTTTTTTTTGCGTGGTATATTTTCAGTTAAATTGTTGTGCAGGTTGTCTTGCTGAAAGGAAGGACAACACTCACTGAGGTGGTGAATCAGATGTGTATCTGATTGTTTCTGGAGGGCACGGGCTTGGTCCCACCCATGCTACCCCTCATTCGACCCACCCCAAGGGTGTCTTTTCCTTTATACCAGGGGTTCTGACATCACTTCTCCAAAAGGGCAAAGGACATACACCTGTCATATTCTTAACAGCCCAGCATACTGCATAGGGAATAAACACATGCACACACTTGCACACACTAACAAAAAAGAGAAAACAAAATCTTAAACAGGAAGGAAGAGAGACATATGGGGAGTGGTGCAATGCACTGGCTGTGGGGTGGCAGTCTTCTGGGAGACATTCTGGAGGCTGCAATGCTGCCCTATTCATAGGTACATCTGTGCTCTGAGGGAGGAGGTTGCCCATCTCCAGGTTGACCTGGCAAGGAGTAGGGAAACCTCCTCCCCCACCCAAGGACCACCAGGGCTGCAACTGCTGCCTTAGAGGAGTGGTTGGATCAGGGGTGGGCTCAGGGAGGGTGAGGGTGGTGGAACAGAGGTGCATCCCTACAGTTGTACCTCTCCACAATTGATACGCTGGTCTGGTGAAGCGTGTTCCTCTATGGAGGAACCTGCAGTGGAGACCAAGAAGGATGCTGGGAACTTCCACAAAGGAGACCCACAGGAGGGTGGCACAGGACCCCACAGGGGAAGAAAATAGCTCCTGGTGGGAGACTCAATTGTTAGGGGAGCAGAACTGGGGGAGGGAGGGGAGAGGGTGGTAAGGTGCCTGACCAGTGCCATGGCTTGGAAGGACAGGAAGCAAAGCCTCAGGATCACTGGAGCAGCAGCATGGGAGAAGGAGCTGGATGTTATTGTACACCTAGGGATAAACTACCTAGCTGGGAATGGGATCACAGCAGTGCAGGAGGAGTATGTAGAGTTAGGGAGGGACCTTAGACAAGTAGCATGCACAGTAACCTTCTCAGAGGCAGGGCTGGATTAAGACACAGGCTGACAAGGCCTAGGTCTAGGGTCCCTGCCTGCCAGGGGCCTCCCAGTTCTGAGTGGATCATCCTGGCAACTGAAATCAGGCTCAGCCAGCCTAACTTGTAATCATTGCTATCTAGGATGCATAAACCAATCTTCATAACAAAGTACTACTGTTCTAGCACCTGTTAACCCTCCATTGAGCTAATAAAACCTCTGAACCACACACCTGGCAAACTGCCCCTTCTGGAAAGGAAATGATGGATTTAAGAGGTTGAAAAAATCTGGAGGCTAAACTGATGAAAAATTGCATTGTGGCCTTGCGCATCTGGTTAAAAATGCCCTATTTCCTGCTATGCAAAGGATATAACTAATGGCTTTAGGATAAAGGATGTGGCCTGGGCTAAGGGACATGGGGGCTCATAACTTTCTTTGGCCTAGGGCCCCTGGTAACCTAAATCTGGCCCTTCTCGGAGGTGCTGCCTGTCTATGGCATGGGTGAGGTTAGGGTAATCTGCACCATGTGATTCAATGAATGGTTGAAAAACTGATGTGGAGCACATGGTTTTGGCTTCATTGCAGACTGGGAGTTCACCTGGAGGGATACAGGCCTATACTGGCATGATGGTCTGCATTTGTCCAGTAAGGGAACCAGGATCCTAGGTGATAGGTTTAAATCCCTTATTGGCAAGCTTTTAAACTAGCCAAGGGGGAGGCACTGAAAAGGAACAGGGAATCCCCAGCCTCCACCGACAAAGCAGGGTAGTTAGCAAGGTAAACACCAAGTTAGAGAGATTGATAGGGAGCAGGACAGGGGCAAATGGAGAAAAAGGCAAAAGCAGTAAGTACAGAGATGGGACTAAAAGTGGTAAGGTCATCAAACAATGGAGGGCAATGAGTACCAATGCCGTAGTCTGGGTAACGAGCTTCCTGAACTAGTGGCCTTGGTGGAAGAGGGATGCCTGGATATTGTGACAGTCACAGAGAACCATGACTGGGATGTCAACCTACCAGGGCACACAATCTACAGAAGGGACAGGGAGGGTAAAAGAGGGGGTGAAGTTGCTCTCTACATAAGGAAAGGGATCAAAACAACAGAACTAAAGGGTAAACAGGGAAGAGAGGAGGCACTGTGGGTCACCTTGGAGACAGGAAATGGCACCACAATCTGCATGGGAATTGTGTACAGACCCCCGTCTCAGGGGGAGGAAATGGACAAGGAAATAATAATAATAAGTTTATTTGTATAGCACCTTTCAGCATACCAAGGCGCTGAACATATTAAAACCACAACATCAAATATAAATCAATAATACATATAAATAAAATCATATCATGTTAACAATGATTATTAAAATCAATTAATACAAATAAAAAATCTCAACAGAATAAATTTACTTAAGCATCGAAGAAGGATTAAGCATCCAAAAAGGCCATTTGCCACAAATAGGTTTTCAAGTTCTTCTTGAATTCCTCCACGGAGGTGCACTCCCATAACCGGTGAGGTAGAGAATTCCAGAGAGTGGAGGCAGCATGAGAAAAAGCTCTACTACCAGAAGATTTTAAACTCGCTCTCGGAATCTCTAGCAACCCCTCGTCAGCCAAGCGGAGCGATCGGCCAGGGTAGTAAGGCACCAGAAGTTCTTTCAGATAGGCCGAACCCTGATTGTGAAGGGCTTTGAAAGTCAGTAAAATGACTTTAAAGGTGATCCGCCACCATATAGGCAGCCAGTGCAGTTCGCGCAGCACCGGGGTAATATAGGAGGACCTACTTGTCCCAGTCAAAATCCAGGCTGCAGCATTCTGCACCAGCTGTAGGTGGCAGATTTCATCCCCAGAAAGCCCAAAGTAAAGGGCGTTGTAGTATGTGATATGATATGAATGATTCTAAATTATAGAAGGTATCCTTAGAGTGGCAGAAAAAGGGGAGATATTGTTGATGGGCGACCTGAATGTGCCATATGTTAACTGGAGCACATTTACTGCAGCCACATCCAAGAGCAGGATCATTCTCCATGCCCTACAGGGGGCATGTCTCAGACAGCTAGTGCTGGAACTAACTTGAAAGGGAGCAATCTTAGACCTGGTAGTCTCAAATGGGGACACGGACAGGATCTCAGATTTAGAAGTGGGTAGCCATCTGGAAACAAGCAACCACCAAATAGTATGGTTCATGATAAACACAGCCGTAGAGTCAAGCCATACAAAAGCGAGGGTACTAGACTTTAGGAAGGCTGACTTTGGCAAAATGGGAGAATTCCTAAGGAATGCACTAGCAAATGGGCAGGAAGCAGGGGTGGAGGAACAATGGGGAAAAATCAAAACTGCCATCACAGAGGCAACAAACCTTTGTATGAAGCAAATAAAACACAATGAAAGAAAATAAAAACACTATGGTTCTCAAAAGAGGTGGTGGGGAAAGTTAGTGAGAAAAGGATAACATTCAGAAAGTATAAGGAATCACAGAAGGAGCAGGACAGAGAACTGTATCAGTTAAAGCAAAAGGAAGCAGGGAAGGCAATCAGAATAGCAAAGGCCCAAACCAAGAAAAAGACAGCCAACTCAGTTAAGAAGAGGGATAAAACCTTTTATAGGTACATTAGGAAGTGAAGAAAGACCAAGGGAGGGATAGTGAGGCTTAATAAAGGGAAGGGGGTGGGCAGAGGGTGACAGTGAAAAGACAGACATACTGAATGAATACTTTTGCTCAGTATTCACAAAAAAAGAGGAGGGGGAGATACTGAAACCAAACAATAGAAGCACTCTGGATAGGGGGGTTGATACCAGTCCATTCACAGAAGAAAGGGTCCTGCAAGAACTTCTAAAACTGAAGGTGGACAAAACAATGGGGCCTGACGGATTCAGCCCAGAATTCTAAAAGAACTAAGAGGAGAACTAGTGATACCACTGACTACCCTTTTTAAAAAATCATGGGAGGATGTTGTAGTACCGGAGGACTTAAGGAGGGTACATGTGATTCACCTGCACAAAAGTGGGAGCAGGGCTGAGGCAGGAAACTACAGACCTGTTAGTTTGACATCAGTACTAGGGAAAATAATGGAATCACTTCTGAAAGAAAGAATTGTTGAGTACCTGGAGGCCACCAAGGCACAGGACCCAAGGCAGCATGGATTCACAATGGTAAGTTCATGTCAGATGAATCTAATAGATTTCTTTGACTGGGTGACCAAAGTAGTAGACCAGAGAGGGGCTGTGGCTATGGCCTACATAGACTTTAGCAAGGCATTTGACACAGTCACACACAAAAGATTAATAAACAAGTTAGCCAGCCTGGGAGTGGGTCCCAGGGTGGTAGTCTAGGTAAAAAATTGGCTGGACATCAGGACACAGAGGGTAATAGTAAACAGAGTCCATTCTGAAGAAAGGGGAGTTACTAGCGGGGTACCACAGGGTTCAGTACTGGGACCAGTCCTCTTTAATGTCTTTATAGGTGACATTGTGAAGGGGCTGGAAGGACAAGTATGTCTCTTTGCAAATGTCACAAAGATCTGCAACAGGGTTGATACACAAGGGGGGGTGGTGGTGGAAAGGATGAGAAGGGACTTGGCAAGGTTGAAGGAATGATAAAATGTATGGCAGCTTAGATTACATGCAAAGAAGTGCAAAGCAATGCACCTGTGAAACAAAAACCTAGGGAAAGTGTACACAATGGGGGGATGTACTAACAACAACAAAAATGGAAAGGGACCTGGGGGTAGTCTTATCACATGGCCTAAATGTGGGCAAGCAACGTGAGAAGGCAGTAAGGAGGGCTGGGGGGATACTGTGATGCATAGGGAGAGGCAACACCGGTAGAAGACAGGAAGTTGTTATCCCTCTGTACAGGCAGTTGGTGAGACCCCATCTGGAGTACTGCATGCAGTTCTGAACCCACCATCTCCATAAGGACACAGACAGGATGGAGTTGGTCCAGAGGAAGGCAACTAGAATGGTGCAGGGTCTGCACTAGAAGCCATAGAGAGAGACTAAAGGAGCTTAGTATGTATACCCTCAAGGAAACGAGGGAGAGGGGAGACATGATAGAAACTTTCAAGTACCTCAAGGGAATCAACAGAGTCCAAGATGGTAGCATCTTTCAGAAAAAGAGATGTGCAAGAAAAAGGGGGTACAATTTGAAGATGGGGTGGATGACTCAGGGGCAATGTGAGGAAGTACTTTTTCACAGAGAGGGCGGTGAACGCATGAAATGGCCTTCCTGAGGAGGTAGTGGGGTCAAAAACAGAGGGGGAATTCAGGAATGCATGGGACATACATAAGACAATTGTAGTGAGGGGTAGAAGGAAGTAGGCTGTTGATTAACTAGGATCTGTAGCTTATCCAATAGGTTGAGAAATGGGCAGTCTGGGTGGGCTAAGCGGTCCTTATCTGCCATCAAAGTCTATGTTTCTATGTTTCTATGAAGTCTGCAGGGGTAGACAACTTATTAATCTATTGTAAACTAGTGATAAAAATGTTTTAACAATAACAGCTCTCCTTTAAACATGTCCCCTGGTAATGCCAGATAGGACCATAAGAAGGAAAATAGTGCCACCTGGTTTTCAAAACTCAACATATCTAGTGTAAGACCCATATAACAATAAAAACACCAGCTGTAATGCAGAGGCTAACTGGTTCTGGAAGCGGAGGTGGGGTGAGGGTTAATCATGTTGAAGAATACCTTGGAAGAAACAAGTGAGTAATTATTTCTTCTAACCACAAGAAATTTTAATATGAGTAATGCTAGCAGACTACAAAGCAATATCTTTGAAGGTGGGCACAGAACCC
Organism: Neoceratodus forsteri; assembly: GCA_016271365.2. Classification (NCBI taxonomy): domain Eukaryota; kingdom Metazoa; phylum Chordata; order Ceratodontiformes; family Ceratodontidae; genus Neoceratodus; species Neoceratodus forsteri. The sequence continues at coordinate 834,072,450 of CM028130.1, read as the reverse complement.
TATTTAGGGAACAAGATCTGCAGCACTGCTGTGCCAAACCTGGCATCTCTTCTGGATGTGTATCCAATCTATAATGCTTTGTAAAAGTATGTACTGTTCTCCATGTAGCGGCTTTGCAGATTTCCAGCAGGGGAATGTCTCTGGCTGCTGCTATTGTAGCAGATGTGCCCTCAGGCCTACTGGGGAGTCTTTACCAGCTTTACTGTAGCAGAACTGGATACATGCCACTATCCAGAGTGCAATTATCCTTTTTGAAGCTGGTTTTCCTTTTCCCAAGTCCCCATAGGTCAGGCACAGCTGTTGTCTGTCCTGCCTATGGGCCTTAGTTGGCCAAGATAGTAACTGAGAGCTCTCTTGAAATCCAGGCTATGCAGCCTGCATTCCCCAGAACTAGTGGTCTGTAAAGACTGGCAAGGTGATAGACCGATTCAGGTGAAAGTCAAGAAACTACCTTTGAAAGGAATTTCCTGTTAGTCCTGAGCACCATTTTGTCCCTGTGGAAGGAGTCATAGTTCTGCTCAAAGCAAAGGGTTTATAACTCACTTATCCTGCTGGTTGAGGTGATAGTCACTAGGAGTACGACTTTTCAAGTGACAAACTTTAAATGTGCTATAGCCATGGGCTCAAATGGAGGATCCATTAGCTTGACAATACAAACTTTGAGGTCCTAGGAAGGCACCCATTCCCTATGGGGAGGATGCAGGTGGGCTAACCCCTTAAAGAATTTCTTGAAAATAAGGTTAGCAGCCAGAGAAGCACCCTTGCTGGCCAAAAGATATGCCAAAACTGATGCCAGGTGGACCTAAAGGGCAGTGGACTGTAGGTCCAGTGAGTGCAGATGGGTGAGATAGTCCAACAGGACTTGTAGCCCTGCCTGGGAAGGTAATATCCCACTAGAGCTACACCAGATAGATAACCTGTTCTATTTGGAGGCATAGGTCTTCTTGGTAGTGTGTATCCTACAACCCCTAAGAACCCTGAGTACATCTTTAGAAAGGTGTAAACCTGCGTACTATAGGTCTTCAAGAGCCATGCCTCGAGTCTTAGAGACCTGAGGTTCGGATACAGGATCCTGCCCTGAGGAGGTCAGAAGGTTGTGCCACTGAGGGGAGTGTATGGGCTGGACCACTGACAGGGAGAGCAATAGCGAATACTATGGTTGCCTGGCCCAGTCTGGGGCTATCAGGATCACAGTAGCTGGTTGAGACCTGAGCTTGATCAAGACCCTGAGCAACAGAGGAAATGGAGGGAATGCATACAGGTTCCTCCCTGACTAATCCAACACTAGAGCATCCATGGGCACTGTGCCTTTTGCTGGAGGCCTGCAGCAGAATGGAGGCAACTGATGGTTCTCCTGTGAGGCGAAGAAGCCTATCTATGGGATGCCCCACCTGTGGAACACCACCTCCAGTACTTGTCTGTTTAGAGACCATTCATGGTGCTATTGATTGATTCTGCTGACTGCATCTGCTAAAGAGTTGTCCTTCCCTGGAAGGTGGGTGGCCAACAGGGACATCTGCAAGGAGTATACCAGACTCCATATTTCATTGCCTCTGTGCACAGTAGGTCTAATCTTGTCCCTCCTTGTTTATTGATGCAATACATTGTGATGGTATTGTCTCTCCTGACCTGTACCACCTTGTCCCTTACCAGAAATGTGAAGGATTGTAGTGCCAGAAGTACTGTCCTGAGCTCTAAAAGATTAATGCACAGGAGTGACTCTGCAGGGGACCGCGTACCATGCACTGTGTGCCTTTCCAGATGTGACCCCAGCCTAGGAGGGAGGCATCTGTTATGATTATCAGGGAAGGGGATTTCTTTTTGAGTGGGATCTTTCTCCTGAGGTTGCTTCTGTCCTGCCACCATTGCAGGGCCTGCAACAGTGTCCCTGGAAATGGTATCAGCTTTGAGAGAGAGAGTCTCTCCGTTGGCAGCAATGTGCCCTGATGTGAAACTGAATGTCTCTCATTTGAAATCCAAACCTTGCACTGTTCCTGTTGCTGCGGCCATGTGCTCAAAAAACTGCAGGAAATGCCTTGCTGGCCTTAATCTGTTGAGGCTTAAGGACCCTGCCAGCTGCAAGATATTGTCCACTCTGTCTTGAGGGAGGAATGCCCTCCCTTGCAGGGTATCCAATTCTGCCCCTATGAAATTTAGTACCTGGGCTGGTTGGAATACTGATTTTCTGACATTGATTAAGAACCCTAGAGACTCTAGTGTGTCCTGAGTGAACATTAGAGCCTCCTTTACCTGTTGTGGTGACTAGCCCATGGCTAGCCAGTTGTCCAAGTAGGGAAACACTGTGATGCCCTACCTTCTCAGGTGTGCCGCCACTACTGCCAAGCACTTTGTGAATGCCCTGGGAGCTGAGGTCAGGCCGAATGGCAGGACTGAGAACTGGTAATGTCCTGAAGGTAGTCTTAACCTGAGATATTTTCTGTGTGATTCCCTGATGGGAATGTAGTAAGAGGCATCCTTTAGATCCAATGATGCCAGCCAGTGTCCTTGCTTAAGCGTGGGAAGAATCATTGCCAAGGTTACTATCTGGAACTTTGGCTTTGCTAAGTGCTTGTTTAGAGTTCTTAGTTCTAAAATGGGTCACCACTTCCCATTTTTCTTTAAGGTTAGGAAGTATCTGGAGTAAAACCCTTTCCCCATTTGGGTAAAGGGAACTGGCTCCACTGCTTTTGCCAGCAACAGGTCTGAGACTTCCTTTTCCAGGAGTGCCCTTTCCATGGGGGATAAGAGTTTGAAAAACTTTGCTCTCAGTTTGCTCTCAGTTTGGGGAAAGTTTTGAAGCTAGGCCCTGACTCACCACCTCCAGCACCCACTTGTCTGTGGTGATGGTTTTCCAAATCTGGAAGTAGTGAGTCAGCCACCCCCTACTGGCATTAGGGAGGTGATCAGGGGTTCTGTTTGGCCTGGGCTGCAGCCTGTGAGGTCTGGTCCCTTCATCTGGAACCCCATCAGCTCCTACCCCTGAAGTAGCCCCTTGGCTGCTGGTAAGCAGGTGAACTTGGGCTTGGAAAAAGGGTCTGCCATATCCCCTACTTCTATTTCCCTTTCCCTGTGGCCTATATGAGGTTGAGGCCTTTTCTTTTGCAGTATTGTTTCTGTAGGTGGATTTGTATTCATTCACCTTTTTTCATGTATGCCTCTGTTTTGTCCCCAAACAAGGAGCTTTTCTCCACTGGGAAATCCATGGCTTTAGCCTGAGTGTCCTGCGTCAGGTTTGTGGTTTTGAGCCAGGCAAACTTTCTCTAAGCAACTACTACTGCCATCCACCTGGCTGCATTGCCATTGGCATCTACTGCCATGTGGAACTGGTACTTTGAGGCTTCTAAGCCACATCTGTCTGTTTCCATCAAGTCAGCTATCAAACATGGTAGTGCTCTGTCTGCCATAGCCATGACAGAGCTCCATAGGGATTTTTGATACTGGGCAGCATAAGCCATGTCATTGGCCTGCCTAATGCACAGGGAAGCTACCAAGTAGCCTTTCTTGGCCATGCTACAGTATATATCCCTCTGGAATCCTTCTCAGGAATATGGTTTGCTAAGGGCACCTTGGTTTATCACAAGCTGCTGCTTGTACCACCCCCTCTGGATCAGGGTGGGAGAACAGGAATTCTGCCTCTGATTGTTCAAGCTGAGGCTTCTTGCCAGCTTTGTCCACTGGGGGTATTGAATTAGAAGTCTCTAGGACTTTTAAGGCATGCTTTTTCAGGAACTTACTGATGGGGAGTAATAACCTCTTGATAGGCGTTAACCTCATCATCTCCAGGAACTCTGCCTCTTTTTCAAATTCCACTGACTCATGTGTGTTGAGGTCAAGGATATCCACCATCTGTTTCTCAAATGTGAAATGAGAGGACTAGTCCTCTGGGAGCCTTGGAGGAGATTAAAAGTCCTGCTCAGGAGAAATCTCCAGTTCCACCTGCTCATCTTCATCCTCTTCCTCATCATACTCTTCGTATGTGGGATCTTGTACCATCAGAACCAGTGTTTGAACCGTAGGGTTAGCTGAGCTTGGAACTGTTAGTGGAACCAATGAATAGGCAGTAACCCTTGATTAGTTGCAGCTTGGAGGGCTTGAAGGATTTGCAAAGCATGAGCCACTGCTTCTGCAATTGGTACGGTTGATTTTAGACTGAGAGCTCCATTGCTTTTCCAGCCAGAGGTTCGGTATGCTTTTTTTAATCTATTTTTCAGTTGGAACTGGTCCTTTCACTGGTTCCCCAAGCCTTTTTGACTTTGATGTTTTGCCTTTTTCAGGGGTGGTAGATTTAGCATCTTTTGCCTTTTCTTTGGTCTAATCTGAAGCAGGATTGCTAGGATCCGATGGAGAGGCCATTCTGTCCTGAAAATGCTTAAGGCATTTTTCCACAGTTTTTTCAGGAAAAGTTTTACAGACCTCACAATTGGCCTGGAGATGTGAAAATCCAAGGCAAAATAAACACAAATCATGTTTATCAGCCTTAGCAAAGACCTCCCCACACTTGGTACAGTTTTTGAATCCAGTAGGCCCTGTCTTTTTTTTTTTGGCTTATCAGACATAACCACAGACTATTTATTTTATAAAACCAAAAAGATAATGAACTTAAGTTTGGTTTCCAACCGAGGTTAAAAGAGGTGATACCCAAGCAAGAAGTTCACATAGTAAAGTGATCGGTTCTTAAACTGAGGAAAAAAAAACACAAATCTGTCAATTAAAATGAAATGGCAAAACAAACCAAGGAAGGTCCAAACTTAGGTTTTAAATGTATTTTAAAACAAAAAACTAATGGAATAAACCCAGATAGCCAGTTCCTCGATGGTTGCTAAGAACCAATGAGGAACCGCTAACTGAGGTAAAAAGCAACTAAAAACTAGCCCTAACTATAAAAACTAAATAAAGACAGCAGTAGTAATACAGAAATAACGAATACTTATTTTGAACAAAAAATAAATGTTCTCAGTCACGCTGAGGAGCAGTCTCTGAGGTGTCTAACTAGGCAGGAGGAGAATGAAATCTGAGCATTATAGAATGCAGCACTTGGTAAGGGCAGCAGTTTGAATGGTGGCATGAGTCAATAGATGTTCCATCATTTGCATAAGTTCCATTCATCTCCTGGGCAGTTCAACACAGGAGGCTGACTGCTAGAGTTAATCATATTGAAGAATTACTGGGGTTAGAATCATCCATCTACTTCATGGAAGCCTCTGTTTTGTCACCAAAGAATTTCCCTCGCAAGGGAAATACACTGCTTTTGTTTGAGTGTCCTTAGAGAGATCTGTGGTTCTGAGCCAAGCAAGCCTTAGGGACACTGCATGTGCCATGACCCTAAAAGCAATGTCACTGGTGTCTGCTGCCATATGGAACTGGTACTTAGTGGCATCCATGGCAGTTTTCACTATGTCTGCCAGGTCTTGTGCCAGGTCACTTGTAGCTTTTTCTCTTGTTGCCAAAATAGAGCTCCGCAGAGCCTTTTGGTACTGAGCTGTGTAGGCAATGTATGCTGTGCTGCTTACAAGTAGGGAAGCTGTTGTATAGGTTTTCTTTCCCATGATATCCAGTTTCCTGGCATCCTTATCCAGAGGATGGTAAGAAAGGAAAACATTACTCACCTTTGTAATGTTGTTTCTTCTAATGGAGTCTTGCTGTATTTTGACTATTGCAGTTAGGTCCTGCCTTTCAACTGCCCCAGAGAACAAAGAGTTAACTTTCCATGGCCAGCATGGAACGTTCAGCGCGAGCTCGGTTGAAGCCCCTGTCTGCTGTTGTTTAAACTCCAACCATCAGATCTTTACGAGCAATACTCACTAGAAGTTCTGTGTGGAAACTGTAAAACTCACACTAGCCAACTGGCAACTAAATTTATTAAAAAGGGTTTTTTGGTTTCAAAGCAAAGACTCAAGTCAGGAAACCCAAAAAACAAAACACAACACACACCCAAAGTAAAGGAGGGTGAAAAAGGGGCACCCCTAGGGTGCCAACACTGCTCCTGCCCACCCACATCCCAAAAACCAGGTTCTGAGAGGGGAGGCGGGGGGGGTCAGAATACAGCAAGACTCCATTAGAAGAAACAACATTACTAAGGTGAGTAATTTTTTCTTCAAACAACATGAAGTCTTGCTGTATTCTGACTATTGCAGACTACCAAGCAGTACCTCCATGGAGGAGGGACAGAACCTACTTTGGGAATAGGCTCTGAAGTACTGCTGTGCCAAACCGAGCATCACTCCTAGCCTGGATATCCAGAGAGTAATGCTTGGTGAATGTATGGACTATTTTCCAGGTGGCTGCTTGATAAATTTCTAAGCTTGAATATCTGGCAGCAGCCAGGAAGCAGCTGTACCTCTAGTAGAGTGAGCCCTCAGGCCTGAGGGTGGGGTTCTACCCAGTTTTTCATAGCAGAATTGTATACAAGAGACAATCCACCTAGCAATAGATCTTTAGTGGCAGGTTTGCCTCACCGACCTCTCCATGTGAGGAACAACTGGAGGGACTCAAACCTGTGACCCTTGGTGCGCTCTATGTAGTAGCTGAGGGCCCTTTAACATCCAGCTGTGCAGCCTCCTCTCTCCAGAGGAGGAATGGTCAGTGAAGAAAACAGGAGAGACATAGACTGATTAAGGTGGAAATCTGAAACCACCTTAGGCAAAAACTTCCTGTTAGTTCTTAGGACCACTTTATCTCTATGGAAAGAGATTAAATCAGGCTCCACTGACAGAGCTTGCAATTCACTGATATGCCTGGCAGAGGTAATGGCTATCAAAAACACAGTTTTTCAAGTCAAGTACTTAAGCTCTGCAGAGGACAAAGGCTCAAAGGGTGGTTGCATAAGCTGTGCAATGCAAACATTAAGGTCCCAAACAGGTGCAGGGTCCCTAAAGGGGGGATTGGTGTGCAGCAATCCCTTGAAGAACTTACAAAACACAGGATGGGCTGACAGAGGAGAGGACTTGCCTACTGACAAGAAGGCAGAAACAGCTGCCAGATGCACTTTAGTGTAGCTGGCCTAAGTCCAAGCCATTAAGATGAACCATAGTCTAGGACTGTAGGCAACCCAGCAGATTCTGGAGAAATATGCTTATTAGAGCACCAAATAGTGAACCTTTTCCATTTGGAGTTGTAAGTCTTTCTGGTGGAAGGCTTTTGAGAAGCCTTAAGGATACCCAGAACCCCTTGAGAAAGGTGTAGATCAGCAAACTCTAACTCTTCAAGAGCCATGCCTTGAGATTGAGAGATCTGAGGTTCGGATACCAAATCCTCCCCTGAGAGGATGTCAACAGGTTGTAATTCCTGGGAAAAGACAGGAGAAGGTGGACTGCTAAGGACAGCAACAGTGGGTACCAGGTCTGTCTGGCCCAGTCTGGAGCAATCAGAATCACTTTGCATGGTTGAGACCTGATCTTGACTAACACTTTGAACAGGAGAGGGAAGGGGGAAGCATACAGGAATTTCCATTCCCAATTCAGAATCAGAGCATCCAGGAATACTGAGCCCAAGACTGGGAGTCTGCAACAAAAGAGAGGAAGTTGGTGATTGTCTGGGGCTGCAAAAAGATCTATCTGTGGAGTGCCCCATCTCGAGAAAATCACTTTCAAAACCAGGGGATCTAGGGTCCATTCGTGATGGCCCTGGGATATCCTGCTGAGAGCATCTGCTAGGACATTGTCCTTCCCTGGGAGGTGAACTGCTATCAGAGAGGTTTGCAGGGAATAGGCCAGGGACCACAACTTCATTGCCTCTGTGCACAAGGCTGTAGACTGAGTGCCTCCTTGCTTGTTGATGTACCACATTGTGGCGGTGTTGTCTGTTCTGATCTGGACCATCTTGCTCTGTACAGATTTGGAAAAGGCTTGCAGTGCCAGAAACACTGCTCTGAGTTCCAAGAGACTGATGTGAAGCAGAGATTCTTGAGGTGACCACAGCCCTTGGGTGGTAAGATCCCCTAAGTGGGCTCCCCAGCCCAACAGGGAGGCATTTGTGGTGAGTATCACTAAACAAGACTGAGTGACAAAAGGAACTCCCTGTCTCAAATTGTCCTGATCCTGCCACCATTGCAAAGCCTGGATCAGGGTTCAAGTCACTGGGACTAGTTTGGTTAGGGAATCCTTTCTTTGGGACCAGAAGGCTCTTAAGTGGAACTGAATGTCCCTCATCTGGAATCTTGCCCCCTGGACCACTGCTGTAGAGGCTGCCATGTGGCCCAGGAGCTGCAGAAAATGCCTTGCTGATCGAGACACCTGAAGGGTGAATGAAGAGGCCAGTTCTATAAGGGCCCTTGACCTGTCCAGGGGAAGGAAGGCTCTTGCCCTTATTGTATCCAGCTCTGCTCCTATAAAGGTGAGGAGCTGTACTGGCTTGAGAACTGACTTTGGAAGATTGAGGAGGAATCCTAAGGAAGTGAGCACTTGCTGAGTTATTTGCAGATGTGACTTGACTTGGTCTGGAGACTGACCCACTATGAGCCAGTCATCCAAGTATGGAAAGATGGAGATGTTTTTTCTCCTTAGGAAAGCAACCACTACTGCTAGGCACTTTATGAACACCCTTGGGGCTGATGTTAGGCCAAAGGGCATTGCTCTGAATTGATAGTGGCCCGAGGGCAACTCGAACCTGAGGTACTTTCTGTGGGAGCACCTGATGGGAATGTGAAAATAGGCATCTTTGAGGTGCAGGGAGGCTATCCAGTCCCCTGGCCTTAGAGAGGGCAGAATTATTCCCAGAGTCACCATTTTGAATTTTGGTTTTAAAAGGTGCTTGTTCAGTTATCTTAAATCCAGGATGGGCCACCATTCTCCTGTTTTTTGGGGGGTTAGGAAGTACCTGGAGTACAATCCTTTGCCCCTGTGTAGGGTAGGAGCCCTTTCTATGGCTCTGAGAGCCTGGAGGGAAGAAACCTTTGCCTCTAGGGCATGGGCCTCTGATGGATTTGCAGGTGGAAAGGATCTGGTTCTCATCTTGGGAAATTTTCTGAAGTAGAGAACCAGTCCCTGGATTACTACTTCCAGGACCCATTTTTCTGATGTCAGAGACTTCCAGTCCTGGACAAAGTAAGCCAGCCTGTCCCCTACAGGTATGGGAGAATCGGCCCGGGCAGACCCATCAGGGTGTCTGCTTGGCAGGGGCCTTAGGCTAAGGGGTGGAAGCAGGCCTGCTCATTCCCCGTCTGCTTCTCCCTCTGAAGAACCCCCTCTGAGCATAAGCAGAAGAGGAGGCCTGGGCTTGGTAAAAAGGCCTTTGAAAGGGCCTGCCCCTGCCCCTGGAATGCTGTCTTTGAGGAGTGGCTTGCCTTTCTTTGGCCTGAGCAGTCCTGTAGGTGGTCCTGTACTGTCCATCTTTTTCATGTAGTTCTCTGTCTGCTCCCCAAACAGAGAATTACCAATGACAGGGAATCCATGGCCTTAGCCTGGGTATCCTGTGATAGGCTAGTACATCTGAGCCAAGCCATCCTCCAGGTGCCAGATATAGCCATGACTCTAGATAAAACATCATTGGAGTCCACAGCAGCATGAAATTGCACCTTGGATGCCTCAATCCCATCCACAGCCACCTGCTCCAGCTCCTTGGCAAGCTGGTCAGGGGCCTGTTTAGCCAGAGCCAGCACAGTGTCCCACCTGGACTTCTGGTATCTAGCTGTGTAGGCCATATAGTTAGCCTGCCTGAGTCCCAAAGATGCTGCCATGTATTGCTTCTTTGCCATGGCATCAGTCTTCCTGGAGTCCTTATCTGGGGGGTGTGATGCCAAGGGAATATTTGCCTTATCACAGGCAGCAGCCTGCACTACCCCAATATGGCTGCATTGCTGGGAAAGGAACTCCGTGTCCGAGCCTGAAAGGATATACCTCTTGTCCATCCGTCTGTCTACAGGAGGTATGGAATTTGGAGTCTTTAGAATTCTAAATGTCTGTTTCCCAATAGATTTATGGAGGGGAATAGACAATCTCCTGGACTCTGGGATGTCCATCATCTCAACAAAATCAGGTTCCTCCTGATTCTCTACTGCTTCTTCCATTGGAAGCTGGAGGGTTTCAGCCACTTTCTTGTAAAACATAAAGTCGGAAGGGGACTCAGAAAGCCTAGGGGGAGAAACACCTGAAGGTCTGTCTGGGGAGATGTCAGGGTCAATAGGCACATCCAGACTTTCATAATCACCATCATCATCATTATCCTCATACTCTCCCTCCTCCTCCTCCGATTCATAAAATTCTTCTAAAATATAATCCGGAACTGGGGGAACTGACCGAACCGAGCCCCTGCCAGATGGTGCCAGTTCGGTCAGAACCAAAGATAGCGATTGAACTATCCTTATCGCTTTGGCTATTTCATCAGTGGTCGGAGAAAGAATTTGTGGATCCGAACTGGATGATTTTTCTCTTCTCTTCCTTTTAACCAGAATCAACTCCTCAAAATCGGCTCTCCTTTTGCCCGAAGAAGTTTCGCCCTGGTCAGAGGGCACTCCTTCTGGTTCGGGCAGAACCGAACCGGGATGGCCATCCGGGTCAGCGGACTTCTCGGCCTCCCTTTCCCTAAGCCTACCTACTCTCATATCCAGGGTAGCTTTGGGAAAACTTTTACAAATTTGGCAGTCTGAATTGAGGTGGTCAAACCCCAGACAATAAACACAGGTGGTGTGGGGATCAGCCTTAGCAAAGGCTTCCCCACACACACTGCAGTGTTGAAACCCAGTGGGCCCAGTTTTTTTCTTGGGTTTCTCAGACATGGCCAATCCTATCCAAAACTTACCCTTTTTTCGGCAATCCACCAGGCAAGACACCCCTATCAGTTCCTGACCGTGTTACGAGTCTTGGAAAAAATTGTAATTAAATCCAGTTTTTTTAGAACCGATACGGACCGGTTACCACACTATAATGAATTCAAAACTTTTTTAAGACCAATCTGATCGGTTTAAACTGAACCGATCCCTAATTTACAAGTTCCACACAGAAACTAAATGCAAAACCTATCTAGTACTCACGGTACCACAGACAGAGACTTAAACCGACAGGTTCGGTAGCAGAAATTCGGCAGAAACCGAGCGAAAAAAAGACACTTTAACCGACTTTTTTTGAACTGAGCAAAGGAGAAATCTCCAGAGCGAGGTTCAGTGAGACGGAGTAAAGAATCTGATGGTTGGAGTTTAAACAGCAGACAGGGGCTTCAACCGAGCTTGCGCTGTACATTCCATGCTGGCCATGGAAAGTTAACTCTTTGTTCTCCAGGGCAGTTGAAAGGCAGGACCTAACTGCAATAGTTAGAATACAGCAAGACTTCATGTTGTTTGAAGAGGCATTCCAACTTTGTCACATGTAGCAGTCTGGAACACTTCCTCATGGTCATTGTGGGAGTACAGGCGATCAGCACCCTGCTTGTCCACCTAATATTTTTCCTTAATTTCCTTGTCAATACCAGCAGCAGAAGTGGGTGGGTGCTGCCAGCACTTGCTTTTTTGAGGAACTTGTGAATGTGCAGAAGCAGACTCCAGTGGGGGTTAAAGCTTTCATATCCAGAAACTCCACTTCATCCTTATCTTCTGCAGACTCCTGCAATCAGATGTTGAGAGTACTGACCATCTACCTAACAAAGGAGTAGTGAGGGGTGAAATCCTCTGAGGGAAGAGGGGCAAACCAAACTCCTGTTCAAGGGAATCATGAGGCTTTAGTTTCCCCCTTTCTCCTCCTTCTCATAGTAAAACTCAGCCTCCTCCTCAGGAGGTGCTAGGATAGGTGCTGGAGCTGGGGCGGGGCAGGCAGCGTGGGGTCATTATGTCACATGACATAAGTGCACAGCATTGTACTACAATGTAAATTCAGCAGATAAATTGCTGCTGCTCTGATAAACTGCTGAAACATTTCGACGGAAGCAACATTTGCTATCTTTCTTTTTTGTGGGGGAATCTGCCCCCTGCACCCCCCGTTATGGGGAGCTGCACCCCCGAACCCCCTCTATTAATATAATCAACTCAGGGAGGGAGTTCAATACGGGGACGGGGAGAAACACCTTGGGGGAACAAAAAAAAGAAACTGCACAATGAGGTTTAGCAAAAGTCTGGGGCCAGGATTCTAGCCCTGGTCCACAGATGCACAGTGATGCCCTGCACCGCATGGCTCATCCCACTAAGCAATAGCGGCAGCTCAGCGGATCACCTCCTCAGTGGAGATCTTGACCTCTGCGTCACTCCCTCCTCCCCACCCATGCACGACAGAATACAAAACCACGTGCAACATATGTGTCTTGTGGGGTTTTGTACCCTGTCATACTAGTGCATTGCGTGATATGTTCAGCACAGTATTCCATGTGTGGCTATGTATTCGATATCTTGACCCAGTAGGTGGGCGGGCACACTCATACAGGTCCCCATAGCCCAGAAAGTCTGGAGGAACTGCCATGCCTTAATCATGTCTTCTAAAGAGGGTATCTTATTCTTGTCCACTAGCTTCTCCTTTCATTCTTCAAGAGAAGGGGACAGCAACATGTTTGTCTTTTTGTTTTTTCTTAGCAGGCACCATCTCTGGTGTCTGCTCAGAGGCTGCTATATTTTTACTGGATTCAGGGTCCCCCCGTTCAGACACTCTCACTTCTGAACCATCCTTACCAACCTTATCCTTCTGCTTACTTTGAGGGGCTGAACCCTCCTATCAACCTTTAGGTGATGTGGAGGCAGACTAAGAAGCCATAATATCTTCTAATTTGTAAGCCCTTTTTTTTGTGTTTCAGGGCAAAGTTCACAATTGACAAACCCAGTTATCTCAAACACAGCTCATGTCAGTCTGCCTTAGCCAGGAGCTGAAGACAAATTTAAACATTTTTAAAAGCCTGTAGGTCCTGTCCTCTTTTCGGGTCCGTCAGTCATGCCAGACTCTGATGACCAAGAAGTGTTGGTTCCTCAATATTACCAAAAAATGAATTGCATTTTGTTTTTTTTGTAATCGAAAGGAGTCGCAAAAGAAAACTTTAAAAGGGAGAAAAAGGCCAAATATCATCTCAGTTCCACTAGAAAGAGAACTGGGACAAAAAAATTAAAAACCACCAAGTGGTTTCTAAATGATATTATAATATGTGTGTGTATAAATATATATATATATATATATGTTTTAGAAAATAACGTGGTTCCTTGAAGATGGGAATCGAGTCGCAAGGGTCCTTCTCCAGTTCCGAGAAACTGATGAGGAACCAGAGAAATTACAAATAAAAATGAATAACTCAAAATAGTAACACCCTAACTAACACAGAGAATCGAAAACTAAAACTAAAAGCATTTACTGTAATAAAAGGGAAACAAATAAGTAAATGACACTGAAGTACTGGAGATTACTTCATGCAGCTTCTTCAGGTGAAGAAATAAATGTGACATTAGTGGGCAGAAGGGAGCTTGACTACACAGCAGAGTTTTGAATTTCTTTCTAAGATTCCATAATTAGCATAAAACTCTAGGCTCCACGGCATCTTATTCCAGGGGAATGGTTGCAGTTCCACGTAGTGAGGGATTCCTGGGATTTGAAAAGCGTTTCATATTTCATCAGAAAATCCTATAATCAAGTGTGGTCTTAGAAACCTAAACCTGCCACAGTTATTGTTACATTTACAAATCTCTTAAGTGTGAGAATTGTTCATCAAAGCAGCCAGAATTAAAGGGGCACACCTCTTTAAGAATAACAACATTTTTATGTATATTGATGTTGACCTGCGACCCAGCAGAGATTTAAATGCTTGCTACAATGTCATGAAGATGTGGAGGAAATGGGCAGTAGACAGTAAATACTTTATTTGTGCAAAGCAAGAATCAAACTGGCAGATCAAGTGAGAATATTCTTTACTGAGGAACAATTAAAAAAATACATATCTGAACAAAATGCAGCTAAGGTCAACACCACAATCAGTCAATGAGTGTCTGATATTGATATTTTGTAAGACTAATCAGTAAATAAACATGATTCGGCCCTACTGCTCCCTCTGTTTGCTCCGTTCCACTGGTAAGGGATTGCTAGAGGTTCCAAGGGTCTGTTTGCAGACATCGGGAGCTAGGGCTTTTTCCTTTGTAGCCCCGACCCTTTGGAAGACTCTACCTCGTCGGATTAGAGAGTGCCTATCCGTCAAGGCCTTTAAATCACTTTTGAAGACTTATTTATATGGAAAGGCCTTTGGGGAATTGGGCTAGCTCTGGTATTACTGCTATTTATTTTATGAGTATTTTAATCTGTGTGTATATTTTATAGTTATTGTTTAAATTTGATGTTTTTATATTGTACAGGCACTTTGGTTTTGGAAAAGCGCTTTTAAAAAATAAACTTGACTTGATTTGTTAGAGGAGATACACTCATCTGGAGACTCATAGTACTCAGCTGAAAATGTTAATGTTATAAAAATTGAGGTTGCTCAGCAGAAGAGTGGTGGCTCTACCGAAGAGGCTGTGAACTGAGCTCTTTCTAAATATCCTGTAGCTTTCGAAGTTTACTTTTTTTTGTAGCTAGGTACTGGTAGCTATGAGTTATAGATTGATGTTGAGCATTTATGAACCTTATTGCTTTTGTTATTAGTTAACTAAGTACCTCAGCAGAATTGTAATGTGTATACCTTGAATGAAATCAAGGACTGGATTTCTGAAACCTCAAGAATGCCACACGCCCATGGTGGACCAAACATATGGTGCATGAGGCTTGCGGCATTCTCCAGCTGGTGATCAGGAGTTTCTATCCCTTGCGCCACATGCCGCATGTTAGACCACATTTTTGTGGTCTCGCTTGCACCACTTCTGAGGGCCTTTGTTACAGAGCTTGCACCAGGTATTTGGTGCAAGCTGCTGTAAAGCATGGACACTGTCGTGACTGTCCACGGGATTAGAAAATCGGGGGCAGTTGCAGCAAAGTGTTTTGGTGCACTGCCAAAACTTAAGTCCCGTGACACATGGCTTGACACAAGCCCTGTGCCACCCTTTGAAAATCCAGCCCCAAGATTTTTGTATAGGTATAAGTGCTTGAATGATACTAATCAGAGCTTAAGTGAGGCATACGTAGTAGTTGCCAGGCTTGAATGTCACATGGGGGCACCCTCTATATTTGAAATAAAAACTTATTTTAACTAGCTCTGTTTAAACTAATTAACTATAGAACAAATGAGTTCTAGCATATGTGAGTATATAATTAGATCCCAGGATGCTACTGCAGTTTAATTTTATGGCTGGGGGAGTTCTGCAGCCATCTTACTATCAGATAAAAGCAGCTCACCTCATTCCAACTGAACAACAATGCTGGAGTTGCAGCACTGTCACTCCACCAGTTGAATGAAGTACTCCACTGTTTTCATTCAGTAGACCAGTTCCAGCACTATGTTTTCAGTGTGTTTGTCTTTCATCATGCCTGTGATAAGTACCCTGACAGCTAGTGTCCTGAGAAGTCACAAACGCAACTTATACTACTTCTTTGAAGCAGGTAAACTGTCTGCAGCAGTGCAATTAGAAATTTTTCCTAGACTAAAAAAAAAAAAAAAAAACTAAAAAAAAGCAGCCTCCTTCCCAAAGAGAAAGCTAGCACGTTAGTGATTCCTTCTCCTGATTCAACAACCCACACTGGAAAAGGTAAACACTTCAGCTAAATGCCTTTTTTTTGTATACTAGTGTCAAAAAAGTCTTGAATACTGCCAGCTACATGGCTCTAGATAGAGACAGAGAGAGTGAGCAAGAGAGTTCTCCAGTTTGTAGCCAGATGTACCAGGCATTTGTAAAAAGAAAACTTCGGAAGTTTATTTCATCTATTTTAACACAGAATTTAGTTATGTTCACTTACTAGATTGTTATTTATGTTTATTATTGAAATGTGATTTGCTAGCCTTTGGAGGGTAAATAATTCACTGACATAACTTTCAGACAACCAGCAAGCTTTGCATAGCACTATACTACAATATTTAGAATAAATAACTCCAGAGGAGGCTCAAATTATATTTTCTCTCTTTCCTAATCTCTCTCTCCCAACTGTATATGTATGACAATGACTTAATCCTGTTTGGATAGTTGGTTTATGTTAACCCTTTCAGGACCTAATTCTTAGCTGCATTGGAACACTCATTACTTTGTATTTGTATGAGGGGTAAATGCTAGGCAACCAGTGTTTTAGTGGTTTCCAGGGGTTGAAAGGGGTATGACGGGGGATCACAAATAAATTCTACAGGTGTCACCTGTAACACCTGACTACCCTGGAATACATGCCTCTCCCCCTACCGGGGCCAAAATAAGGGATATTGCCCATTAAAATCAGGAGGAAATGCTCAAAATCAGGGACACTAATTTTACTTGTCATATAGTGCAGTGTCATCATTTTTACATCTATTCAAATGCACACTACAACCTGTCCTAAGGGTAACATTGTTCCACTGCCATTAATAAATACAGTTCTCCCTTGTAAAAGGCATGCATACTGTAGGTAAACCAAAAGTTAATTGGCTGAATATAATTGCAGCCACATTACAAGCGAGTTCCCAAAAATGAATAAAGTGGTGGAACACAAACACACACACACACATACATACACACACACACACACACACACACAGGTCACAGATTATAAGGAGCATCCTTGGCTATGTATCATTACTGTGTAGACAATGTCTGAATTATTAAAAAAAAAAAAAAAATACAATTCCATATTGTAGCTAACTCAACATTGGTATGCAGCTTAGTACCATCATACTGCAGTAACTTCATACAGTATGTACCTATCATGGTGTCACCACTCTATAAGTAGTATATTGCTTCACACATGTTCCCTTTAATTTTTTTTCTCCCTTGCTCAATTCATGTATTATTACCCATTTGATTGTCATGACAGTGTAGCATAGTACAACAGGAATTATATGTACAACACAGTTTATAGCACTGATATAGCGAATATTAATAATTTGACACTATATCCATTTGAATCACATAACCTGTCATACATACTGTAGAAACATAGAAAATGACAACAGATAATGTCCACCGGGCTCATCTAGTCTGCCGATTTTTAATTACAGCATGATTACTTTTGCTGCTGACCCTACTTGATCTACTGCACTGTCTTGTCCATCCCCTTCTTTCCTCCTAGGATTCCTCTGTGCCTATCTCAGACATTTTTGAAACCCTTCACTGGTTTCAATCCCACTGCCTCCCATGGAAGGCTGTTCCAGGAATCCACCGCCCTTTCTAAGAAAAAATACTTCCTCATATCACTCCTGAATCTACCTTCTTCCAGCTTCATATCATGACCCCTTGTTCTACAGCATCTTTATCACTGAAACATATCTCCCTCCTGTACCTTATTAACCCCATGAGGTATACAAAGGGCTCCCTCATATCCCAACTCTCCCCATCTCTCCTCCAGGGTGTACACATTGAACTATTTCAGTCTTTAATTTCTATAAGGCTCTCAAAGATATTATTGCCCCTATTTTACTTGCAACATTTAATTATTTATTTCGAAATGGTTTATCAGACTCCTCGTTATCGTTAGCTACTATAGTTCTTATTCCGAAACCCAAAAGGATCCCCTTAGAATATCTAATTACAGACCCATCTCTCTTATTAATGTGGATTTTAAGATTCTAGGCAAAATTCTCTCATCTAGGCTTGCTCAGGTATGGGAACATCTCGTCAGCCCTGAACAAGTAGGCTTTGTCAAAAACAGACTCTCTTCAGACCATCTCAGAAAGTTGGCTTATCTCCTCTCCTCATCCAGGAACTTGGACCACTCTGCTGCTCTTGTGTTCCTGGACGTGGAGAAGGTGTTCAATAGAGTCTCATGGGAGTACCTTTTTCTTCTACTGCCCAAATATCGAATACATTAGGAATTTATACAATGGGTCAAAGTACTATATGCTACTCCATCGGCCAGAATACAATGCAACGGAATCCTGTCTCGCCCATTCACCCTGTCACAAGGTACATGGCAAGGCTGCCCCTTGTCACCCTATTTATTTAATTTATATCTAGAACCTCTTATTAGAAAAATTAACCTCTCCACATCGGTTAGGGGTATCCGAATAGGTCATCACGAATACAAGGTTTCTGCGTATGCAGATGTTCTGCTTCTACATATTGTAGATCCAGGGCAATCCCTCTCCAGGGTGTTCCAGATAATAACACAATTTGAATCCTTTTCAAATTATAAGTTAAACCAGGACAAAATGGAAATTCTCCCTCTTAATAAATATACAGTGAAAGCAGATGTAGCACATTTGGGGATACAATAGAATTCAGATAAAATGAAATATCTTGGCATTTATATTCATCCTTCCCTGAGAGTTATGCGACAACTTAATTTGGATAACTTGGTCCATAATCTAACGGAAGACTTTAAACGCTGGTCTAAATTACCACTAACCTTATGGGGGCGAGTAAACATTATTAAAATGAATGTGCTGCCATGATTACTACATTCACTTCAAATGCTGAACCAAACTCTACCATATTCATGGTTTGTTCGGCTGCATGGTATCTTGAGTAAATTTATATGGTAAAATAAAAAAGTGAGAAGAAGTTACCTAAAATTAACAAAAGAAAAAATTAGATGGTGGTCTACAGGCCCCCAATTTCTATATATACTACCTATCAATACATCTGGCACGAGTCCGATACTGGCTACGGCCCAGTCAGGAGGTTCGCCACTTACCCTCCTGGGTCAGGATTGAGCAGGATCTTTGTGCTGATACAGGGATGGATCCGAAAGCTCTACCTTTTATTTCACTAAGAAAGCTTCCTAGATCCCTACGAGACACTCCCTTAAACTCTCTCATCCGGTCCCAGCAACAACTCAGTGCCTTCCTTAAAAAAGATAGACTGAAGGATATAGCCCAACCCATATTCGGCAATCCTAATTTCTCTATTGCTGGTAAACCAATAAAAGCTCAGACGTTTTGGCCCCAGATAGGTATAGAGAGGGTCGAACAACTGGTCATTGCCCAGAGGATGATTTCCTTTCAGGAAGGCTGCTCTCTGTTTCACTGGAAGGAAAACTCAATTTTTAAATACTTTCAACTATCTCACTCATTGATGCAGCACTTGGGGGCTGGGTTATGGCATGACTCCTTCTCTAAAATGCTAGCCCCTTACTTGGAGACCATACCTCTTTCCTACGTAATATCATTTTCTTATGATTTTATTAGATCAACAGTTGATTCAGAGGACAATCATAGTTACGTCCAATGGAGCAAGGTTTCCCGGATCTCCTCTAATTCTAAAGACTGGGCCCCTATTTGGGCACATCTATATAAGTACATTAAATGGGATAAATATAGATATATGCAGTTTCGCATAATTCATAATCTATACTATTCCCCCCTCAAATTACACCAATTTGGTCTCCTGCACAATAGCCGTTGCCCTAAATGCCAACAAGAGGCTGCTGATATGATTCATATGTTATGGTCATGTGAAAAAATAGTTACTTTCTGGCGAAGCGTAGAGAATAGATTAAGCCCCTTGCTGGCTTTGACAGGCTACTTCTGAATCAAAACATGTCTCATTGGGGAGTACACATTAATACCTGGGGACAATCAGAGAGCCCATATGGCTCTGATATCGGCATGTGCGAAAAATGTTATATTAAGACACTGGAAGGACTCTGATGCTCCCAGTTATTTGGAATGGTTTCATGAAACCATGTTTGCTCTGCAAGCTGAGCACATGATTGCTAAGTTGTCCAATAATACTAAGAAATACGTTATTAGATGGGAGCCCCTCTGTACTCTCCTAACAAGTAACTAGCGGGCTGGGGGAGCTCAAGTACCTGGCATATCTGTGTCCCATTAGGACGGATATATTGTTTGCATTCATGGCTTGAACCCGTAATACTGGTGGCAGACTGGGTGGATATGGGTGATGGGAAGGGGGAGGCATATTGGGGGGGGGGAATTTGTAAGCTGCAGACTATGTATCTCATTGTCATGCTGTATATGTTCTGTATTTGCTTCTTTAATGACCTAGAAATACGCTTGTCATATGTTACCAGCTTACACTTAATCAAGTAACATAATAAAGTATACTAAATAAAAAATAACTATTTCAGTCTCTCCTCACAGGGCTTCTGATGCAGACCTTGCACCATTTTGACATCTCTCCACTCTCTTTTTGTCACGTTCTAATTTTTCTAATTGTTTCTCCTTCCTCACCTTTCTGCTTTGATTTTTCCTTTCCTCCTTCCTCCTTTGCTAACCTTCTGCTTCACTGAATAACTTGCATCCTGGTGGGACTCTCTCCTCTCAGGATCTCCCCACTCTCTATCTCAGCCTGTGATGGACCACTTTCTGCCTCCCCTATTTCTTCCATCACCCTCCCCAGCTACTTTAACTGTCCCCCTAAGTAACATTTAAGCCATCCACTGAGGAATATGGTTCTCTCCTTGATGGAAGCTGACCTTCACCTCAGTATAGGCTATTGTCCTTCCAGGTTTGCCCACAGTCCACTGTAGCCATATCTCTCCTCTCTGCACCATTCCTTCTACTGTTACTTGTAGGCCTTGGTGTGGAGTTCCCTCTCCTTCTCCATATAGTACAAGACGTACTCAACGCTTGCATTTTAAACACATAGGAAATACAGGATCAACCATGATCTAACTTTACCAAAACTGAAATTTACATACGGAGCTGACTATGGCAATTCATCTTTATGTCTAAGCCTATGAAACACCCTTATGAAGTTAATTCACTAGCAGCCATAGTGGCTCTGACCAGATTTTGTTTCTATACTATTGTAGCTTGGATAACTTACTCAGTAAAGAGGTTTTCTTTGAATACTAATATGAGTTATAGAGGGGGGATTAAATTGCTTTAGAAATTATACAAGTTCTAAATATTCTTATTTAATATGTCTGAGCATAAAAAGGCAAAAAAAAAAGAAAAGAAATACAGTAAATAACTACATGAGGTGTCTCAGATGCAAGAGGGTAAAATATTACCATATACCGGGGTAAATGTAATCCAATTCTATTTTTTTCATGGAATAACCATTTATCTGAGCTCAATTACCAAGACCAGATTAATTTATCTTATTTTTTTGTTTATCATACTTGAGATACTTGGATCCGTCACACTGATAGTCTCAGCTATGTTGTATATTTTATTGTATGTTGCAAACCTATTTGTATATTTTCTTATGGGATATATAGTAGGAAGAAGGAGCCAATTCTGTGCAATGCAACATGCAAATTTAATAGTTTCCTGTATGCATAAATGTGTGTATAAAATTCAAAAATAAAAAGTAATATATATTTTGGCATACTGGTGCTTTGATACAGTTAGCTAACAGGACGGATAATGTTGATTCTCAGATGATTTCCAAAATTCTAACAAAAACTCTTCATGTTTCACATTAAAGGAGGCCTGTGTGTAAACTAATGTGTTGATGCAATTAATCGGCAGACTGAAGGGTTCCAGCAAATACTGGGTGATCAGCCAGATTTCATTCTAAAAGTTAGCACAAGTGGTCAAATAGACCTGCTATTTAACAAAGGGTTTATGAGGAGGGACATTTGAGTGACAAGATTTATCTATCCCTGGGGATATACTGGCAGGATGACATCCTGGGGAAAGTGATACTGTTGACACTGTTTAAATGTATTTGTTTGGTGATAAGGCAGGAACTCACGTATTACCCTTTTTCAAACATAGTGTTTTTATGTGCGAGAGGCATGGCTGAGCTGCAAAGCTCTCTCTCTATAAAGAACTTGCTTTATGGTGTGAGAGAGAAGAAGAGAAATGGGAATCAGTTTGTAGTACTACACATTTGTTAGATGGTTGGAAACTGAAGGGGAGAAAACAACTGTGGGTTCAAGTTCTCCAAAGTAAAAAAGCTGTTTTTTTTCCATATGTTCATCTGTAGGTTTGCTCTAGCTATAGGAAAGGTAAGTTTGTATTTTGTGGTTGAACTCACTTTATTGTCAATGTTTTCTCCTGTAAGCACTTTCGTTTTGTTTTGTCCAATGGGTAAATATATTGTGTAAATAAAATAATTCTTATTTACCACACTATAAAGACTGGTTGTGCATTTTAGTAAACATGGTATAGTTTGGGAATCTCTGGGGTACTCAATTCTGAACAGGCAAGCTAAATCTACTTTAAGTTAATTGAAAAAACAAATTCCACCCTGATACAAGGAAAGGAGTGGTATGAAGTCCGATAAGACAGAACCCGCACTTCACCAGTGGTTAGAGCAGTCAGCCTTGGCTTGATTCAGAGGGACTGGTGACTGAGCTCAAAGGGCCCATGTGTCCAGGGTGTGCCATCTTTGTACATGGTTGAGTGTGGGTATAAGCACAAGGTGAGGGGCAAACAGGGGTGAAGGTCTGTGAGACATGGCTGCAAGAGAGGCAAAAGGGGTGCTGGTTCAGGTGTAGATGGGTCTGTCACTATATATATCTATATATTGTTTGCAAAAACCTGCATTAATGCACTAGCTAGGGTTCAACTTAATGCAACAAAAGCAGGAAAATCTGGCATTAGAGTTTCAACCCTAACTCCCCACCCCTTCCCTCTTAACAGTACAAGGAAAAAAAAAGGTCTGGGGTCTTCTGAGTCTTGGTGAATTAGTGGTGGGGTCTTCCTTGGAGTTGTGAACTGTAATGCTGACCCCTCCTTCCAACCTGTAGCCTCCTGTCTGAAGCACAAGTACAACTCCAAGCCAGTACCTCATAAGGATACACTTTTCAAAGGTAGACAAGTATGTCTTATCACATGTTGCCAACAAAATGTGTTGCAACTTTTTTCACACAGGGCCCTGCCTAAAGAAAAGAGATCACATTTGACCTTGTTTGCTCAGGGGAAGAGCGAGTATTAGGGCTGACAACCCCAAGAAAGGTCCTCAACCCCTAATGCTCACCCCATTCCATGACCAACTAAGGTCAGATGTGATCTGTTTTCTTCAATCATTGCCTACAGGTTGTTGGCAACATATGGGGAGACACAGTTCTGTACATTTGAACACTATATCATAATAGGGTGAGCATTAGGGTTGAGAACCCCAAGGAAGACCACACCACTGATTTGCCAAGACTCAAAACAGTGATAACCATAATGTTTTTCTCCTTTTGTTGCTGGAGGTGGTGGTGGTGGAGAGTTAGGGTTGGAAACCCTAACACCACATTTCCCTACTCTTGTCACTTTAATCTGAACCCTAGCTTGTACATTAACACAGTTTTTGTAAAGACTATGTATATGTACAGTAATATATATATATATATATATATATATATATATATATATATATAGATATATATACAACCAGCATGAGTCAGTCTATTAGCCACACAGCCTTAAGGTGAGGGAGAAAACAATAAGGTAATGACTCCACACAGCTGTTCTCCTAAATACTGCCAAGGTAAAGTATCCTATGCCCAAAGCACAGAGCAGGAATCTAAGTCTGCCCAGGGCAATTGCTGTGTGGCATGCACCAAGGTTATCTATAGTTTTAGATGTCTTTCCTTAAAAATGCAGGACATAAGATGTGGGGGAATAAGTTAATGGAATCTGATAAGCTAGTATCCTCAATAACTGAAAAGATAAGGGGGAGAGCACCTAGAGACCGTGTCATTAAAGAACTGTATGCCTTGGTGATGAACAGAATTAAAAAATGTTCTCTACAGTTGATGCCCCACTGGGAATGAAAAACTAACACTGACTAACCATCAATGTGATATATAAGAGAGAAAAAACACATGACTTAGTGAAAACCTTTGGTGCAGTGAGGCCCATAAAAATATTCCAATCAGAAAAAAAGAACTGTATGAAATAAATATGGTGCTCAGTGCCCACCCAAGGTACAGTAAAGCATAGATTCAAATTGTGATATATACAGTACTTTATATGGTATTTCACCTTGAAAACCCAAGGAGAAAACAAGCTACGTAAATGAAGAGCCTCAAATAAGACTGCATATTGCCAGAAAAAGGCAAACAAGAGTTGCTAAGAATTTTGCTCAAAAAATTAGAATATTAGTAAGTCATTAGTACACATGAAAGAGTATCCCATAAAGTGCTGTAGGGTCTGTGACAGTATGGGTAAGTGAAAACCTATCGGAGCTTAGTGACTTTTCCATCAGATGGTTACAGTAATGTAGTACAATTATTTCCCATATGGACAGCACAATCCGAATCAAAAATCTGATGCAAAAGAGGGGGAAAGCTGTGGTTTGACAGGAAAAAAATGAGGATGTATCCCACTGGGACATAAGGGGATGGACCTTGGTGAAATAAAAAAATGATTAAGAAAGTGGGAAAGCAAACAGATGACTTTTTTGTGTTTCTTTTTTATTTTTACTCTCATCTAGGTGAACAAATAACCTATGCAGTACTGATGATACAGTTCGGAAGGTCATCAGCCTGAGGCTGCTGAGAAAGAAGTGCTCTTGCTCTGCAAGAGCAGGGTATTCTAGGTGGGTGTGGCATTCATTTGTGAAAATATTCTGGAAGTTCAACAGTTACGGTAAGTACATAACCTTTTATCTTCCAAGGATCAATCTTCACTATTGATTTCCTCTTATGGATCTGAGTACCAAGCTGTTGCTTTTTCCTGAGCCAGGAGCTAGCTTATCCTGAAGGTGAAAGATACTCTCAGCCCTCTCTGTGTGTGGTGTGTGGGGAGGGAGAAAACCTGAGTGCAGAGGCTCCTTAAAAGTCTGATTAGACCTGAGACTGGTCAGCTGCAGGCATTGGCTCCTGTGGCACAGGAGTAGGATGGTTCCCCGACAGTTTCTGCCTGACCTTAGGGGAAGTGAAATGCATCCCTGAAGTGTGAGTTAAGCACCCTACACCGGGCCAAAGGTACCAGTTAGGAGATGCAAAGTTATGCCATCCTCCTAATGCTGACTGCAATTCCTGCCAACCTAAAGACCACCTCACTGGCATCATAAGATGCACCTGACTAGTGCCAAGCTATCTTCAGGCCCTGGGCAGAAAGGTCAGTGGCATGCCAGCTTGTCTTGCTCTGCAGCAGTGTAGCTAAGAGTGTGCTTAGCAGCAACTATAGGCAATGGTTATAAGTTGCTATATGTGCCTTGTGTGCAGAAATGCACATAAGTGTCATGCCAAGGAAAAAAACCTTAACTCTAAGAGCATCCATCTGAAAATCTGCCTCTGGTGGTCAGTCACATGTGAGGCCCCATGGCCCTGATGGGATCTTCAGTACTTCAGGCCCCAAGCAAGGGTGAGATACATCACCAGCAGATCCTGTGGGTGCATGATACCACATGAGTGAGCAGGTCCCTGGCGATTGCTGGATTGGAGAAAGAGTGCCTCAACATTGCCCTGAATGCCACCTCAAAGGCTCTAGGCCATAAAGGAATTACAGAAGTGTTGAGATTGGAAACTCTGAGGAGTTCCAACAGCAGGGCCACCAGAATGCAATTAGTAAAAGCATGCAGGTCTAGCAAATGGAGTATCTATACCAAGTATTGCTAGCACAAAGCATACTAAGCAGCTTAAGGAATGTGGGCAGAAGATTCATTGTCCTCTGAGGAGAACATAAATGGAGACAAGATGCTGCCTCTGGGTATTGTTGGTGCCAGGGAGAAGGACCTGTACTGGATCCTGCCAGACTCCCTATGCCAGCTTTCTAAGGTACCAACGAAAGCCCTGTGTTGGTCCTGTGTTAACGGCACCTCAGGGCCTAAAAGCGACTGCATCTTCTTTGCAAATTGATGAGGCCCTGCTAGAGGGGGTTGAGACTCCAGGTCTCGAGGACCTCAACCAAGACTACTGAGCTGCATGGGTACCTTGCCTGAGGGGAGGGTGTAGCAGGTTCACTCAAGGGGTGTCATCCTACCTCCATGGAGTGACTCAACCAATATCCATGGGGGAGACCCTGAGGTGAGGAGAGCTGAGCTGTACATGTCCCACAGGGTGTCCTCGGTCCTCACTAGTGATGGTGACATCCAACAGCTCTGGATAAAACTCCATCTCAAGGTGTTATCCAGTCCTAAGTTGCCACTGCCTCCAACACCTGACTCAGGATTGGTGACAGCCTCAGAGATAGGGTTCTCCTCATCACCATGGCAAGCACTGCTTTCGACACCTGCTCATTGTTGACTTTGATGTCATGCTAGGGGCCATCACCTTCCTTAGTGTTACAGATGACCTCCAAGACAACATCGTCGTCAGCACCTAGCTTGGAGGAGGACCCAGGATCGGCACATTTGCTGTTGCTGCCTCCGTCACTGTGTTCAGAGCTGTCATCATCCTTGGTGTCACTAGCAACACCATGGACAGTCATACCATCCTAAAGGACAACAGTAAGGTTCAAGTTTATTGGCAGGAAAAAAACTTAATTGAGCAGGCTCATTTACAAGCAGGTCCCGAACAGACAAGTAGTAGTCTGTAGTCCGTAGTCTGGGTAACAAGCTTCCTGAATTAGTGGCCTTGATGGAGGAGGAGCATCTGGATATCGTGGCAGTCACAGAAACATGGTACACACAAAACCATGACTGGGACATAAACATACCAGGATACACTGTCTACAAGAGGGACAGGGAGGGTAAAAGAGTAGGAGGAGTAGTTCTTTACATAAGGGAAGGAATAAAAGCAACAGAACAAAAGGGTAAACAGGGAGGAGAAGAAGCACTGTGGGTAAATTTGGAGACAGGCAATGGCACCACAATACGATAGGGTTGATAACCCCTTCTCAGGGGAGGAAATGGACAGGAAATGATAGAAAGTATACTTAGAATGGCAGAAAAAGGGAGATATTGCTGATGGGTGATCCGAATATGCCAAATGTTAACTGGAGTGCAGTTGCAGCTGCCACTCAAGAATGCAGTTATTCTAGATGCCCTACAGGGGCATGCCTTAGACAACTAGTACTGGAGCCCACTCGAGAGGGAGCAATATTAGACTTGATTCTCTCAAATGGAGATGGATAGAGGATCACAGATGTGAAGTGGGTAGCCATCTGGGAACTAGCGACCATCGAACAGTATGGTTCTCAATAAACACAGCAACAGAGTCAAGCCATACAAAGACAAAAGTACTGGACTTTAGGAGGGCTGACTTTGCCAAAATGGGTGAGTGCCTAAGGAATGCACTAATAAATGGGCAGGAAGGAGGGGTGGAAGAACAATGGGGAATAATAAAAACTGCCATCACAGAGGTAACGAGCCTTTGTGTGAAGCAAATAAACAAAACAAGACGATGTAAGAAACCACTATGGTTCTCAAAGGAAGTGGCAGTGAAGGTTCAAGAGAAAAAGAAAGCATTCAGGAAGTACAAGGAATTGCAGAAGGAGCAGGACAGAGAACTGTATCAGTTAAAGCAAAAGGAGGCTGGGAAGGCAGTAAGAACAGCAAAAGCCCAAACCGAGGAAAAGATAGCCAACTCAGTTAAGAAGGGGGATAAAACCGTTTATAGGTACATCAGGGAGCAAAGGAAGACCAAGGGAGGGATAGTGAGGCTTAATAAAGGGGAGGGAGGGTAGGCAGAGGGAGACTGTGAAAAGGCAGAGATACTAAACAAATATTTTTGCTCAGTATTTACAAATGAAGAGGGGGAGGTACATAAAACAAACAGTAGTAACACTCTGGATACAGAAGTTGATACCAGCCCATTTACAGAAGAAAGGGTTCTGAAAGAACTCTTAAAACTGAAGGTGGACAAAGCAATGGGGCCTGATGGGATTCATCCCAGAATTTAAAAGAGCTAAGGGAGAACTAGTGACACCACTGACTACCCTTTTAACAAATCATGGAGGATGGGGTGGTACCGAGGACTGGAGGAGGGCAGATGTGATTCCTTTCACAAAAGTGGGAGCAAGGCAGAAGCAGGAAACTACAGACCTGTTAGTTTAACCTCAGTGATAGGAAAATGATGGAATCACTCTGAAGGAAAGAATTGTCGAGTATCTAGAGGCCACAGGGCACAGGACCCTAGGCAGCATGAATTACAGCGGAAGGTCATGCCAGACAAATCTGATAGATTTCTTTGACTGGGTGACCAAAGTAGTAGATCAGGGAGGGGCTGTGGACATGGCCTACCTAGACTTTAGCAAGGCATTTGACACAGTCCCACACAAAAGATTAATATACAAGTTAGCCAGCCTGGGAGTGGGTCCCACGATGACAGCCTGGGTAAAGAATTGGCTGGAGAATAAGACACAGAGAGTAATAGTAAATGGAGTACACTCAGAAGAAAGGAGGGTTACTAGTGGGGTACCGCAGGGTTCAGTATTAGGACCGGTCTCTCAATGTCTTTATGCTTACATTAGGAAGGACTGGAAGGAAAGTATGTCTCCTTTGCAGATGACACTAAGATCTGCAACAGAGTTGATGCACAGGGTGGGGTGGAAAGGATAAGAAGGGACTTGGCAAGGTTAGAGGAATGGTCAAATGTATGGCAGCTTAGATTCAATGCTAAGAAGTGCAGGTAATGCACCTGGGAATCAAAACCCAGGGAAGAGTACACAATGGGGTGAGATACTAACAGCAACAAAAATGGAAAGGGACCTAGGGGTAGTCATATCAGATGACCTAAAGGTGGAGCAAGCAATGTGAGGGAGGGCAAGGGAGGGCTGGGGGGATACTGGGATGCATAGGGAGGCATCACCAGTAGAAAACAGGAAGTTATTATCCCTCTGTACAGACAGCTGGTGAGACCCCATCTGAGTACTGCAGCAGTTCTGGAGACCCAACTGCAAAGACATAGACAGGATGGAAGCTGTCCAGAGGAGGGCACTAAAATGGTGCAGGGTCTGCACCAGAAGACATATGAAGAGAGACTTAAGGAGCCTAATATGTATAGCCTTGAGGAAAGGAGGGAGAGGGGGGACATGATAGAAACTTTCACGTACCTCAAGGAACTCAACAAAGTCCAAGAGGGTAGCATCTTTCAAAAAAAGAGGTGTGCAAGAACAAGAGGGCACAATTTAAAGATGGGGGGCGCTCAGAGGTAATTTAAGGAAGTATTTTTCACAGAGAGGGTTGTGGATGGATGGAACGCTCCTGGAGGAGGTTGTGGAGTCAAATCAGTGGTGGAAATCTAAGCATGCATGGGACAGCTATAAGGCAATTCTGGGGTGGGGTAAGAAGAAGGTAGGCTGCTGGTTAACTAGGATCTGCAGCTTATCCAGTAGGTAGGGAAATGGGCAGACTGGGAGGGCCAAGCGGTCCTTATCTGCCGTCAAATTCTATGTTTCTATGTTTCTAGTATATACAAGGCATATACAATATAGGTGATATACAACATATACTGTGTGTATATATATATATATATATATATATATATATATTTACATAATACAAGGAGAAAACACCCAAAAGAGGAGAACATTTGCAATAATACTCTATTCAAGTTAGAACATTGCAGTTCATAAGATTGGTAATACATAATAATACATGGTAAAACACTGTGCAGTCAGATAACACAGTTTGTAATATTCAGGATCGTGGAGCTGGGGAAAGGTAGGAAAGCCAAGTCAAGATAGTTGAGGGTGATGTCAGAGAGAGTGGTCAGGTAGAGCTGGGGGTAGGTGAGTCAGAGAGAGTGGTGCATGGAGAGATATAGATAGGTAAGTAGGAAGGCGAGGTCAGGATAGTTGAGGGGGATGCTGGGAGGCATGAGAGAAATGGGGAAGGCATGGTCAAGATAGTTGAGGGTGATGCTGGGAGGGATGAGAAAAGTGGGGAAGGGGTAGGTGGGGAAGGGTGGGGGTAATGGGAAGGAAAGCTTGAGAAGAAAGTGATTGCCACTTATTTAAGGAAAAAGAGTGCGGTGCTTGACAATTGGTCAGTGGCATGCACAAGAGTCACATAATTTGCTATTGATTAGTTTTTTGAAGCTGCTCAGGCAGATTAGGTTTTGCAGTTTGAGGCTAGACTGAGCTTTGTAACAAGCAACTGAGAGAGAATGGCTTACAGCCATTCCTCCAAAGTGGGAACGGGTGCTAGGGACATCTAGCATAATGTAAATGTTACTATGTAAGGGGTACAAGCAGGTAGTATGCCAAAAGAGATTAGATATATGGGGGGGGTAACAGGAGGACTTTTTAGAGCCAGGTGAGAGCGTGGATGAGCCATCTAGTAAATAAGGAAGTCCAACCCAAGGAGGCATATAGGTCACAGTGATGTGTGCGATGGTGGGCATTTGAAATGAATTGTATTGCTCTATGGTAGAGTGTGTCTAATTGGTGTAACAGGGAGTCTGAACATCGACCATATAGAATATTAACATAGTCGAGGAGTGGGATGAAATTTGCCTGGACCAATAGTAGCCTGGCTTCAGTGGTAAAAAGAGATTTGTTCCTGTAGAAGAAGCCAATTCTTTGCCACAGTTTTTTTGCAAGGGAGGTGATTTAGGCAGAGTACATTAGGTGTTGATCTAAATCACAACCTAGGTATCTAAATTTGTTAACTACCTCGAGATCATCTTCAAGGAATGTCTTTATGGCAGGGCAGGGATACAAGCTCACCTTGTATAGCAGTCAGATGGTTGGAATAGAAGTACATGACTTTTGGTTTTTTTTTGCATTTAATAGAAGTTTGGACTGTTCAAGGCTGAGCTGGAGGAGATCAAATTTGGACTGGCTCTCCAGGCAGACTTTGGCTACTGACAGGCTGGGTATATATATATATATATATATATATCACTGTGTCATCCGCAAGCTGGTGTAATATTGCTTTGCTAATGTTATTTCCAATGGTATTGATATACAACATAAACAGGAGCGGTCCAACGATCGAGCCTTGTGGTTCTCCTCTCATAAGAGGAAGGAGCAGGGAGAGTGAACCATCTGCTTTCACCTGTTGCAGTCTATTTGTCAGGTAACTGTTGAAACATGACAGCGCAGGACCAGAGATGCCATGCCAGTTTAGTATGTCGAGGAGTAAAGCATGATTGACTGTGTCGAAAACTTTACTGAGATCCAAGAAGACAGCTCCTGTGACTTGTTTCTTATCCATAGCAAGGAGCCAATCATTTGTAACTGAAGCTAGAGCTGTAGAAGTACTATGGGCTGGTCTGAAACGGGACTGAGCTGGGTTTATTAGATTGGCTTTGTCAAGGTAGTCTCTTATTTGGGCATTTACCAACTTCTTGAGGACTTTTGAGAGCAGGGGTAGAATGGATATAGGGTGGTAGTTATTCAGGTCCATAGGGTCACCTGCTTTAAATAATGGGAGTACCTGAACTATTTTCCATGGCTTAGACACAGTGCTGGAGCTAATAGACAGATTAAACAGGTGTAAGATGGGGTTCGTTAGATACCAGAATCCAGTTTTAAGGAAGTACGATCCTATTCCATCAGCACCAGCACTTTTGTTAACATCTAGGTAGAGTAGGAGGTCTTCTACCTCTTTGAATTGCAATGGGGTACAGGAGAAGATGCTATTGGATGGTGCTGGGGAATGTCTGAGTAAGCTGGATATGAGGGTGGCAGCTTCTGAGGTATCAAATGCAAGGCCTGTGGTGGAGAAGTGGTCATTAAAGCTGTATAGTATGTCAGATTTATTGGAAAGGGTCTTACCCTTAAAGAAGATCTTACTGGGTAATGGGGAAGATGGTTTGTTGCCTTCTGCTGATTTCATGATTTTCCAGAATCTGCTGGAATTACCCTTATCGGACTCAAAAGCAGATAGAAAGTAGTTAGCTTTTGAGGTCTTTTGGTGCAATCTTTATGGCGGGCTCTGAAGCCTGCCCAGTCTGAGGGAAGTTTGCAGGACAGGAAAGAAGGGAGCCACCAATGGCAGGCAGAGCCAGAGGAGCAAGGAACCAATGGAACTGGCACTCTCTGATTCCTTGAATCATACCTGTCTCGGGGTCCCTGGAGCTGACGGGTGGGTGGAGAAGGCACGGCTGGCCAAAGTGAAGCAGGACCACAGCCGCAGGTCGGGCTTGCTTGCCCGGTCAAGGGTGCAGGACCTGTCACTGGGTCTCTGGAGCTGGTGGGCAGGTAGAGAAGGTGCAGCCAGACTAATTGAAGCTGGGCTGCAGCCACAGGTCAGGCTGTGGCCGCACAACAGCCTTGGTGCTGTTCCATCCTCACACCATAAGCAGTATCAAGAGGGGGCTTGACGTCATCCTCGGTGCCACTTGCCACCTCATCACCACAAACCATGACAACAGCATGGATGATGCCATAGGATGATGCTGAAGTGTCCACTGATGTAGATCAAGCATATAGTTGTGGCCTTACCACCAGGGACCTGTGCTGCGCAAGGCAGGCAGACTGTGGAGGGTTCACAGTCGACTGCTCGGAAGGAGTCAACTGTCTACCAGACCCATCCACTAGAGTCACTGATGCCTCAGTGCATTGAGGTCAAGGAGAATTATGTACTTTCATGGAACCAGAGGTCTCAGGAGGAGGCCTATGGAAAGGCCTAGAAACCTGGTCCTGGATGCCCACATGAGAGGCCTGCCTTCATAGGTGGGTATTATAGTTTATTTTCTTGTGTAAGAGGATGATTTGAAAGTTTAGTATGACTATAAATGAGAATTGTTACAGGTGGAACTTGTATGTTATAAGTGGGTTACTTTTATGTAACTACATCAGTATATATATATATATATATATATATATATATATATATAGTTGCATCTACTTTGGCTGGACAAAGTGATTAATTTGATTTCTCAGTATCTAATTGTGTGGGGATTAATCCTGATACCTTGGATTCAATAGGTCTGTTGTCAGGCCAGAAGGGTGTTCTGTACAAATGTGGCTTACTTATTTTGCCTTTTTTAAAACAAACTTTCAAAAAGAATCAGAGGACATTAGGTTGTCTGATTAAATGTATTGTGCTATGCCAATTATTGGCTTTGTCTGGTGATATAGAATTAAATCCAGGGCCTGCTGTTTCCACACATCTCCCTAGGCCCAACACCAGGCCCCAGCATGTTTCACATGGTCTTAAAATTATCCATCTGAATATACGAAGTTTGATTCCAAAGTTGGCCAAGATTGATTATTTGCCCCACTCGTAATACCCTCATATAATAGTTCTATCTGATTCTTGGTTGAAAGCTAAGGCACCTGATGCAGTGTTTACAGTTCCTGGTTCCTGTATGTACAGAGCAGATAGACCTGGTGAAAAAAGGGTGGTGGTGTTATCTACTATAGGAACTTGCTTGAAACTTGTTATTGATAGCATTTCTGATTCTGAGGATTTAATTGACTGGCTGCTTACTAAGATAATTTTGGGGGTTAAAAAAACATCTATTACTGGGGTGTCTTTATAATACTCCTCAAAATGGACTTAATGGTCTTAGAGGGTTTTTTCAGAAATGGTCACTACATGTATCTTCACATCATTTTGTTTTGTTGGGTGACGTAAATTTGAATTGGCAGGCTTCTGATGATCTTGGTTTGGAAACTTTTCTTCGGTCTTATAATCTGTTTCAAATGATTTCTGAACCTACTAGACTTGAATGTGAAATCTGGTAAGCACTCAATTTTGGACTGGATTGTCACCAACCATCCACAGATGTTATCTTTTTATGGAGTGCTACCTGATTCCACAAGTGATCATCAAGCCATTTTTTGTGTTCTAAATTTTAAACGCCCCCAAATTCCTTCTTGTTTTCTACATTCGTGTAATTTCAGGAAAGTTGACTTAAATTCTATTTCTTCTAAATTCTCATTGATTGACTGGTCATATCTAGACTGTATTCCTGATACTGATTGTACTTTGGACTATTTTTGTAACATTCTTCTGCCTATTCAAAATCTTTTTTTTTCCACTGCGGAAGTTGCTAGTTAAAGGTAGGCCCGATAGTTGTTTTTTGCCTAAAATTAGGGAATAGATTAGGACTAGAAATTTGGCTAGGGTTACTTATTAATCATTTCCTACCATTTTTCATATGGATAGATATTGTTATCTGCGTAATAGTTAGTCAATTGGTTAAAAATGCAAAAAAATACATTTTACAAAAAACAGTTTGAAGGGAACTTAGCCAATCCCAAATGTTTTCGGAATTCCATTAATTCCCTAATATCACCTATGGGAAAACCAGCTATTCAGAGGATTTTGACTGTTTATGGATTTGTATCAGATCCAACTGAAATTTCAAATCTTTTAGGTAGAAAGTTTTCTGACTATTCTATGTTTGGATCAAATAATCAGTCACTGGGTTGTGCATCAATTGTGAACTCTGCTACTGATGGGAGGCCCCCTTTCTACTTTTGCAAGGTTAGTTCAAATGAGGTTTTGAAATTGCTCTTTACCATTCCTAATAGGTTTACAGACTGTGGTGATGGTTTGGATAGGTGTTTTTTTAGAATTATAGCTCCATTTATTGCTTCTCCTTTATGTCCTATTTTTAATTTATGTTTGGTTAATGGTTCTTTCTCTTCTCTGGGGAAATGTGCCAGAATTGTGCCAATTCTGAAGATCCCTAGAGCTGAATGTATGGATGATTTCAGACCCATTTCAATTTTGAACCCATTAAGCAAAATATTAGAAAAAATTGTTTCAGTCCAAATGACTTCTTATCTTGAGAAGTACAATGTTCTGTGTGCTGAACAGCATGGTTTCCAGAGAAACCATGGGACTGAGACTGCCTTGGTCAGGTTCATGAACACTGCCCTCAGTGGTTTTGATGATGGTCTTATGTTCAGGGTGGTCTTCGTAGACCTGACCAAGGCATTTGATCTTATTGATCATTCTCTGTTAATTTCTAAATTACCTAAACTTGGTTTCTCTGAGAATGTAGTTTTGTGGGTTCGAGATTATTTGTCTATAAGGTCTCAGTTTGTTACTATTGGCTCTTCTTCCTCATCTTGATTTTCCAATTGCCTCTGGTGTCCCACAAGGATCAGTGCTGGGCCCCTTATTGTTTTCCCTTTTTGTTAATAATTTACCCTCTCTTTGCAAATCTTGTAAGCGTCTACTTTATGCAGATGACCTGATTTTGTATTCTTAATCGTCCAATATTAGTAATGTGATGTAATTCTTGCAGTCTGAATTTACTGACATCTGTAAATGGTTTAAGGATAATTCTATGATCCTAAACCTTAAAAAGATGAAGTCTATGTTATTTTGTTCTCCTAGTATTTTGAAAGAAAATCTTGCTTTAGAAATTTATAATGATGATGGGCTATTAATTGAGCAAGTTTATGGATTCAAATATTTAGGTGTACAGCTTGATCCTTGCCTGACTTTTCATTCCCAGGTAAAGATAGTTTGTAGGAATGTTAATCAAAAATTGAGTTTACTATATAAATTGAAAAAATGTTTCTCTTGAAACCAGGTGTGCAATAGCAAATGGTATCTTATTGCCTCATTTTGACTATGAGAGTGGTTTATATCATCATTTGTTAGCTAAGGAAATGAACGCATTAGCTGTGAAGTATAACAACATCTGTCGATTTGTCTTAGATTTTCCCCCACTGACCCACCACTGTTTTTTGTATTCTCAGCTAGGTTAGTTGTCTCTTACATCTCAGCTCAAATACTGCTATAGGGATTTATTTTTAAGTCATTATATTCTAAGCCCCTTTTTCCCCTGAGTAATTTGGTTTCAATTCATGAGACAACCTTAAATTCGCAGTCCTTTAAAGAGCCCTTGCCTCTTGTCCCATTCTGCAAAAAGATTGCTGATTCTCACTCTTTTTCCCATGCTGCCTCTCTTTATTGGAATTCATTGCCTGAAAATGTTAGGTCTGCTCCATCCATATCAAGTTTTAAAATTAACTTAAAGAATTTCTTGTTGGAAGGTGATGTTTGTACTTGTTAGTAAGTTTGTAATATATTGAATGTACTAATTGTTGTTTGTACTTATGTGTTTGTTTCCTTTTGCTCAGGTGGGGCTGAAAATGGACTTGTTCTAGTGCCCTTACCTGATTAACAAAATAAAAATGAAAATGAAATGAAATTAGGTGACCCCACCTCAACGCACAGTTCTCAAAGGTATGGCATCATACACATCCATGTCCTGCTCTAGTCCAAGACAGGTAGCACAGGATTTATGCTTGTCTGGCATAGCCATTAGTTTCCCAGAGGGACAACATCAGATAATTGGCAGCTATTGAACTTTCTTAGATGACTTGGCCACTTTTATCAGACTTTAGCATTGTGGTAAAATAATGACAGGTGGCAGCACAAATAAAGGAAAAATTACAGTGATGCAGTAAAATAAGCATTGATAAGATGATCTTAGGTGCTATGCTCCCATGGTGTGCACGCAACTGTAAAAGAACAGAACTGAGGTTGGTGAGGGAGCCAGCAACAGTTATTGGTGCCATGCCCAGTAGCAGTGGCTCTCCCCCTAGCCAAAAGCTTTGTTCCTGCAGAGTTCTAGTGCCCCTAGCCAAGACCCATTAGTTGTAATCAATGGTGAAGACTGATTCTTGGAAGATCTGGGAAAAACTCAAGAGTGTTTATGAGCTTGATAGGATTAGGTTCATTGTAAGTGAGCAGCAAGCAGAACTTCTGCAGCTGCAAAATTCTGCATGTCACTTCAGTCAGGAAGGCAATAAACTGTATGTCAAATAAACAAGTTGTAGTAGTAGAAGTAGATTTTATTTGTTTTGGGTGCCCTTCCCCGAATGCTCAGGGTGCCCTTACAGAATAAAAAGACAAACAGCAACATACATTTATAACAATAAAGCAACATAGACAAATAAAAACTCTGTCAATAAAATTCAGATTAATTGTTCAAATTTATAAAATGGCAGGGTAAAATCTTGCAATCTGATTGGCTCTTATTTATGTGTAAAATACGGTTTACACATGGGTAAAAAAAAAAGACTGCTCAGCAGTGAAGAGTCTGCAACACAGATCAATGGGAATTTGGAACACAGGCATTTCGGTTAGCCCTCTACTGCCAGAGCTGATCTTCCACCACAAACATGGCTGCTACCTTTACACTGTAAAAAAAAAGTCAGCTGGGCCCAAAAATAAAACTACCTTAAATAAAAAATAAAACAAATGAACTAAATGCTGTTTCCCTGATTATCACACTCTCCTTACATACATAAACAAATTAGAAACAATAAGAAAAAATTACTCACCATAGTAATGCTGTTTCTTCTAATGGAGTCTTGCTGTATTCTGACTATATGCAGTTAGCCCCAGCACTTGAACTGCTCTGTAGAGTAAAGGGTTAACTCTAAGCAAAGGCATAGAACATTGAGCTTGAGATCGGTTTTCAAGCCTCTGTCTGTGGTACTCTGAAGTGTAACCATCAGATTCTAACAAGCAATAAACTAACTCAAAGTAAGACATTGTTTCAAAATTTTGTGCAAAATGGCAAAACAAGGTTTTAGGGTCAAAGAGTCAAGTCGAGAAAACCCAAAAAGAACACAACAGGTAGCGATTCATCAAATTAAAAGAAAAAAAACCCTAAGAGATGGAGGCATGCCCAGAGCACCTCTGGGGTGCAGTACTGTGCCTGCCCCACCACATCCCAAAACTACTAGGTTCCAGGAGAGGAGGCAGGAAGGGAGGTTAGAATACAGCAAGACTCCATTAGAAGAAACACATTACTATGGTGAGTAATTTTTTCTTCAAACATGAAGTCTCGCTGTATTCTGACTATATGCAGACCACCAAGCAGTACCCCCTTGGAGGAGGGAGTTACAGAACCTATTTTGGGAACAGGCTGTGCAGCACAGCTGTGCCAAACCTAGCATCACTTCATGACTGAATGTCCAAAGAGTAAAGCTTGGTGAAGGTATGAACAGATTTCCAGATAGCTGCTTTACATATATCCACTAAAGGTATATCTATAGCTGCTGCAACCGAAGCAGCTGTACCTCTGGTAGAATGAGCCCTCAGGCCTGAGGGAGGCTCCTTCTCAAGTTTAGAGTAGCAGAATTGGATACAAGAGACAATCCACCTGGCAATAGACCTCCTGGTAGCAGGTTTGCCCTTTCCCACCTCACCATAAGTGAGAAACAACTGAGAACAATCCTTCCTATGGACCTTAGTATGCTCAGTATAGTAACTAAGAGCCCTTTTCACATCCAGTCTGTGTAACCTCTTCTCTCCAGAGGAGGAATGATCAGTGAAAAAGACAGGCAAAGACAGACTGGTTCAGGTGAAAGTCTGACACCACCTTGGGAAGGAACTTTCTATTGGTGCGGAGGACCACCTTATCCCTATGTAAGAAAATGAAATCAGGTTCCACTAATAAGGCCTGTAGTTTACTGATCCTCCTTGCAGAGGTAATGGCCACCTGGAATACAGTTTTCCAAGTCAAGTATTTCAGCTCAGCTGAAGATAAAGGTTCAAAAGGGGGCTGCATAAGCTGTGCAATACAGATGTTCAGATCCCAAGAAGGAGTAGGCTACCGGAAGGAGGATTTGCATGGACCAAGCCTTTGAAGAATTTCTTGAAAACTGGATGAGAAGCTAAGGAAGAGCCCTTACCAACCGAAAAGAAGGCAGACACAGTTGCCAAATGTACTTTGAGTAGTAGGCCGGAGGCCTAAACTGTTAAGATGTACCAAATAGTCCAAAACAGTGGCAATGCCAGCTAGCTCTGTCTTAGTATGCCTACTGGAACACCAAACCCAAATCTTTTCCATTCAGAGTTGTAAGTCTTCCTAGTAGCAGGCTTCCTGCTAACTTTTAAAATATCCAAGATGGATTTGGAAAGATGCGAACTTGTATATTCTAGCTCTTCAAGAGCCAGGCTTTGAGCTCGAGAGTCTGAAGGTTGGGGTATAGAATCCTCCCCTGAGAGGAGGTGAGGAGATTGTACTGCCTGGGAAGACACAAGGGCAGTGTTACTGACAGTGACAACAGTAGAGGATACCAAGGTTGTCTGGCCCAGTCTGGAGCCACCAGAATCACCTTGCAAGGCTGAGACCTAATTTTTATCAGGACCCTGAATATCAGAGGAAAAGGAGCAAGTGCATACAGAAACCTGCTTGTCCAATTTAGTAGAACAGCATCCTGGGGAACAGGACCCAGAAGGGGTGGTCTGCAACAATAAAGAGGGAATTGATGTTTGTCCAGGGCTGCAAAGAGATCTATCTCTGGGGTGCCCATCTCCTGAAGATGACTTGAAGAATGACAGGGTTCAGTGTCCATTTGTGGTGACCCTGAAAAATCCTGCTGAGAGCATCTGCTAGTATGTTGTCCTTCCCTGGGAGATGCACAGCCCTCAGAGAAACCTGACGGGAATAAGCTAGAGACCATATTTTCATGGCTTCTGTGCACAAGGCTGAGGACCAAGTACCTCCCTGTTTGTTGATGTACCATATGGGTTTGGTATTGTCTGTTCTGATCTGCACCACTTTCCCTTGGACAACCTTTGAGAATGTCTGAAGAGCTAGCAAGACAGCTCTTAATTCGAGAAGATTTATGTGTAGAAGGGACTCCTGGTGTTCCCTGAGCTGTGAGATGATCTATGTGGGCCACCCACCCCAACAGGAAGGCATCTGTGGTGAGAATCACAAAGGGGACCTGACTGATAAAGGGGACCCCTTGTCAAAGATTGTCTTCCTCCAAATACCACTGAAGGGCTTGGGCCAAGGTTTTGGAGACTGGAACCAGTTTGGAGAGAGGGTCGTTTTTCTGAGACCAGAAATATCTGAGATGAAACTGAATGTCTCATCTGAAATCTTGCTCCCTGAACTACTGCTGTAGAAGCTGCCAAGTGGCCCAGCAGTGGTAGAAAGTGTCTGGTTGGACGAGACACTAGAGGATGAAAAGGGGAGGCCAGAGTGACCAATGACTGAACCCTTGAGTGAGGAAGAAATGTTCTTTCCTGAGCTGTATCTATTTCCACCCCTATGAAGATGAGAAGCTGGGCTGGCTCTAGAACAGACTTCTCTAAATTTAGAATGAAGCTCAAGGATTCTAGAAGTCTTTGGGTGAACTCTAAAGCTGACTTGACTTGGAATGAGGACTGGCCCACTAGAAGCCAGTCATCCAGATATGGGAACAGAAGAATGCCCTGCCTCCTGAGGAATGCCA
The DNA here is from genome assembly GCA_016271365.2 of Neoceratodus forsteri. Lineage (NCBI taxonomy): Eukaryota > Metazoa > Chordata > Ceratodontiformes > Ceratodontidae > Neoceratodus > Neoceratodus forsteri. The sequence continues at coordinate 834,032,604 of CM028130.1, read as the reverse complement.
CCACCACTGCAAAAACACTTGGTGAACACCCTTGGAGCAGATGTTAGGCTGAAGGGTATGGCCTTGAATTGTTAATGACCTGAGGGCAAGTCGAACCTGAGGTGCTTTCTGTGGGAATGTCCGATAGGTATGTGGAAGTAGGCATCCTTGAGATCCATGGAGGCTAGCCAGTCTCCTGGTCTCAGAGAGGGAAGAATTACTCCCAGAGTCACCATTGTCAAATGTTTGTTCGGGTACCTTAAATCCAATATGGGTCACCACTCGCCTATCTTTTTGGGGGTAAGGAAGTATCTCTAATACAGTCCTTTTCCCCTGTGACAAAGAGGTACCTTCTCTATTGCTTTCAGAAGCAGAAGAGAGGAGACTTCTACCTCTAAGGTCTTTGTCTCCAAGGGAGAGGGAGGACTGAAAGACTTTGCTGTCATTCTTGGGAACCTTTTGAAACAGAGAGCAAGTCCCTGGCTCACTACTTCCAGGACCCATTTGTCTGAAGTAATAGACTCCCAGGCCTGGGAGTAATGAGCCAACCTGCCCCCTACTGGGATTGGGAGGTGACCCTGACTGACACCTCAGGGTATCTGCCTGGCAGGGGGCATGGACCGAGTAGCTGATGGGGTCCTAGTTACCCCACATCTACCTCTTCCGCTAAAGAACCCCCTCTGCTGAAAAGAAGAGGAGGTGGCCTGAGCTTGGTAAAAAGGCCAGTAAAAAGGCCTGCCCCTGCCCCTAAACTGCTGTCTGAGGAGTGGTCTGCTTCTCTTTGGCTGCAGCACTCCTACAAGTGGTCCTGTACTCATCCATTTTTTTTATGTAGTTCTCTGTTTGGTCCCCAAAGAAAGAATTACCAGTTAAATGAAAATCCATGGCCTTAGCATGGGTAACCTGTGAGAGGTTGGTACACCTAAGCCAGGCAAATCTCCTCATGAAGATAGATGTAGCCATGACCCTGGAATGAACATCATTGGAATCAACAGCAGTATGGAACTGCGCCTTAGATGCCTCTATACCATTTTCAGCCACCTGCTCCAGCTCCTTGGCTAGCTGGGATGGGGCATCCTTAGCCAGTTCCAGAACCATATCTCACATAGATTTCTAGTACCTGGCTGTGTATGCCATGTAATTAGATTGTCTGAGTCCCAAAGACAATGCCAAGTACTGTTTTTTTTTGCCATGGCATCCACTTTCCTGGAATCCTTATCTGGGGGGGTGAGATGCCAGGGGAATATTAGCCTTTGTCACAGGCTGCAGCTTGTACTACTTCAACATGGCTGCTATGATTTGAAAGGAATTTCATCCCAGGACCTGACAAAGCATACCTCCTGTCCATTCTTTTTTCTACAGAAGGAATGGATGTAGGAAATTTAAAAAAAATTGTGTCTGCTTCCCCAAGGATTTGTGTAAGGGGATTGACACCCTCTGACTCTGGGACATCCATCATTTCCAGATAATCAGGTGCTTTCTGATCCTGTTCAGCCTCTTCCATAGGAAGCTGAGGAGTCTCAGCCACTTTCTTTTAAAACAAGAAATGGGAAGGGGACTCAGAAAGCCTGGGAGGAGAAGCCTGAGAAGGCCTGTCTAGAGAGAAGTCAGGCTCTACTGGCTCATCTAGGCCGTCACATTGTTCTTCTTCATAATCTTCATCCTCCTCACAATCACCCTTATAGTATGCCTCAGGATCTATATCCGGAGCATGTAATTTCCGACCGAACCAATCGGCTCTTAACCGAAACCAGTTCGGTCAGAACTGGGCAAAACGATGGAACTATTGAAATCGCTTTCGCTATTTCATCAGCAGTCGGACCATGGGAACCCGGATCCGAACAAGCTGATTTTCTTTTCCTTTTACTCGGAACTGATTCTGCAGAATCAGCTCTCTGTTTGCCCGAAGAGGTATCGCCCAGGTCAGTGGGCACCTCTTCAGTTTCGGCCACGACCGAACCAGGCTGGCCATCCGGGTCAGCGGACTTCTCGGCCTCCCTATCCCTTAGCCTACTCAAACGTTTTTCCAGAGTGGCTTTGGGAAAGTTCTTACATATTTGGCAGTCTTCCTTGAGGTGGTCAAACCCCAAACAATACACACAAACGAGGTGAGGGTCGGCCTTAGCAAAGGCCTCCTTACTCTCAGTACAGTGCTGAAACCCAGTGGGTCCAGTTTTCTTCTTGGGTTTCTCAGACATGCCTTCAACGAGAAAATCACCTTACACAGCGGTTAAGCCAGGCGATTACACACTCAACGGTTCCACCCATGTCACGGTTCAGTTAAAAAAATCCTAAAATACCAGATTTTTTTAGGAACCAATGAGTACTGGAAAAAACACACACACAAGTAATAATAAACAATAAAAGAAGATGAGCTTTGGTTCTGAACCAGACCGACTGGCAAAGAACCAAAATAAAACAATTTCTTAGCTAACACAATAAAAAAACACTACCTACAACTACCACTTACTGGAACTGAGACATAGGCAAGAATACCGAATTACTGACAACCGCGGTTTGAAAAAAACTCCTGAATTGAACTAGACCGAACTGAAGCGCAGGAGGGATCTCCGGAGCAACTTCACAGTAAGGCGGAGTAAAGAATCTGATGGTTACACTTCAGAGTACCACAGACAGAGGTTTGAAAACCAAGCTCGAACTCAACATTCTATGCCTTTGCATACAGTTAACCCTTTACTCTCTGGAGCAGTTCAAGTGCTGGACCTAACTGCATATAGTCAGAATACAGCAAGACTTCATGTTGTTTGAAGTATTGCATATAGTTTTCACTACAACTGTTTCTTTGCTGACAGTCAGAAATCCCCCTTCTATCTTTACCTGCTTATCAGGGAACTCTCTTCTTCTTGACCTGACAGTGAAATAACTGAGTCTCTGGCTGTAACAAAGGCCTTTGTTGTCTGTGTACAATGTGTTGGGAATGAAACATTCTGTCAGTGAAACTGAGCAGAATTTTGAATCCATATATTCCATGGTAAATATTCCATATCTTGAATGTGGGGAACAACAGAGAAAAAAGAAAACAGGAAGAAGAAAGTAGGCAATAATACAATTACATCATCAATGACATCACTTGCAGTGGGCAGGATTATTTTATTACAAATGCACAAAGTAAATCTATTTTTCTACATATAAACATGCTTTTCCCAATAGTCAAAAGTAAAAAAAAAATAAGTCAATTTTATAAGCGCAATAATGCACTCGGGAGTGTATAAACCATATTTTACAGCATGACCAGCAGCTGAAGTCACTCAGCTGTTGGTCTTGTGCCTTACTATGCCCCGGCCGTGCTATAAAATATGGTTTACACACACCCCTTTGTGCCTTATTGCTTACACTGTTTGTCATCGGTGGTATATGGCTATATAGCTCAGGCTCCAAATGCTTCTTGAAAGAGAAATGTTTTTAAATTAGTTTTAAATATCTCATTACAAGAGCCTCACATCTGCCAACCTTTGAGCACCTTATGTAAGCAATAAGCCATGGCAGGGCATGCGTTAGACATTTTAACACACGGCTAGGAGGCGTTGTGAGGCACGAGGCCATCGGCCGAGTGTCTCCAGCCTCCTAGCCGTGTGTTAAAATGTCTAATATACACCCTGGAGTGGTTTATTGTGCTTATGAAATAGTGTATAAAAATTAGAGAAATAAATAGTGAGACCAGAACTTTTAAAACTCAAGATTTCTCAGTTTATTTAATGTCATAACATTACGCCACATAAAATAGTCCCATATAGATGGGCATTCTGTAACTGTATTTCAAGATAACATTTTTTTTTTTAAACTGCAAAACACATGTAGTGTAACTTTAATGAATAACTATTTAGTGTAACTTTAATGAATAACTATTAACTTTTTTACTATTTTGTTTTTGGGTGGCTAACACTGTTTCATTGAGTATAGCTTGAATTTACTTTCCGAAATACACTGTCCCATTGAAAGTCATGTTGCAGTTATGCATGCTCACTCCTGCAAATTGTGGACTTTGGGGCTGGTTTTCCTTCATTTCATTTGTTACTTGCCCTGTTGTGAAGCGCTCCGATGTATTGGCTTGGGGCATCAGTGTGGTGCACATTAACTTTTGATTTTCACATGGGGATTGGTTCATGCAACTTGTTCGTTTCTGCGGTGTGACGTTTTCCGGTTTTGGGGCCAAGATACTGCTCCATTTCTTTCGGTCATCTGGCTTGGCACGCCAGTAACTCTGGAGGCTCGATTCATTTCTGTGCCCCATCAGACATTATTTCGTGGCTTTGCAAGCTGGCATCGGACAACAGTTGCACCGCGGTTGCTCGCAGACAGTGATTGGTATAGCGCTGCGAGAGGCCGGCTTCCTCACTTAAGCGGGACATCATCGTAGACAAGTAATTGACTCCCATTGGCTTTGATGAATACCATACTGGTAGGTAATTTAGCTGCATTTGTGGAAGTCTTCGGGGGTGCAAGTATAGCACTTTTGGCTCTGGAGGCAGCTTACCGAGATAGAATTTGAAACTGTCAACTGGGCAAAGGGGATTGCCCGGCTGAGAATACATAAATCATTGGTGTCCTGATTTTCCAGTTTCAAGGGAGTTGGTATGATTTTTTGTGTGTTCATTAAAGTTAAGGATTACAAATTCTGCTCTATTTTTGTTTTTTAATTGCGAAATGATGCGGTTTTAATTGTCGCAAACCTTCCCGGCCACACCTGGCCATATACAGTTGAATATCTAGCCAGACTTTCCTGATTAAGCCAGGCGCGGTTCGCAGAGAACAAGTTGGTGAGTTTCGCAGTTTGTTTAAATCAGTGTGTGTTAGTGCTTCATGGTGGGTCGATTTATCTTTTTGTGCTCTTCGGTACATTTTTAGCTTCACTTTGAAAACATCATTGCTTGATCAGAATTCAGGGTCTGTCATCAGGTTGAAGGCCCTTCCGATGCTCAGCGACCCCAGGTGGCGGTTAAGTGCAGCTTGTAGACCGCAGAAGCTCGAGATAGCGTACTCGAGCCCTGCGGTTGTGTGAGCCTCCGCATAAAACTTTCGGAGTGTGGCATTTAGCTCCTGCTTAGACACGGAGTGCCAGTCTATTTCTGTGTTTGTACTCATAGCCCAATCGTTGAATACTCTTAGTGCCCATGCAGTCAATCTCTCAGTGTTTAATTCATTTTTTTGTTGTTCTAGTACATACAGTTGGTTGGCACTGTAGGTGCAGAAACTATTGGGCACTGTGGCATTCATGGGTTTGCTTTTCATTTTGCTGTCGCTCGTTTCCTGGGCAGAGGTACTCGGCTCAGAGGCAGTGGAGAGCTCATCTGCTGGGTCATTTTCTGTGCTCATTAAGTCTTCCACATCTTTTTCTGGCAGGCTGATTTCAAAGCTTGTTTCTGGTAATGATGCCATGCTGTCAAATTGAAAAAGCTGTCACTCGCAGTTGGTGATAAACAAGATGGCTACTTTTCAATTTGCCAACATTCTAACTGGCATCATTACTAGAATCAATGCCCACATGGCACTGCTGGTGCTTTTTACAGTGCATAAGAACCAATATCACATCCCTAACAGCCAATCAGAACTACTAATTTATGGTGCCCATTTCATAAGCTTAGATATCTGCTGCCTAAGCAAGATTTTTGGAAACTTCTATAACTACAGAGTGCATTACACTGTATACTCTCTCAATATGGACCCCGGAGAGGGATTGGGATGCCCCTGCTCTGCTCCTGACTTAAGGCTAGCAGGGAGCAAGCTGAAAAAATGTATCATGCGATCCATGAGGCACAGCCAGATCAGACCTAGAATGCCCACCAGCATTGGGAAAGGGCCTTAGGGAGCCCCACTGCTAACACCTCGTGGACAGCCAGCTGGTGTCCTGCCAGTATGGCTTGCAGAGACAGCTGCAGTTACCCAATTCAAAACAAAATATTACATGCTTGGTATGAGACTCCTGACAAACTCCACTCTATGGGTCTCCTGCCTGATGATAGGTGCTGGAAATGTGTGGGTTGAGGGATCTTTATTTCATATACTTTGGGTGTGCCCCTAATCAAGGACTATTGGTAGCTGGACAATTGGAATGCCATAAAGTGTTGGGTTCAGAATACCACATCTCGCCCACCCTATTGTTGCTGGGTATTCCCCCTTCCAGTATTTCTGGGTGAACCCAAAGTTCCTGGGGTAGATGGCAGTGAGTGTAGAGGCTAAACACCTCTTATGGTGGATATGGAGGTCAACAGAGCTCCCAACTGTCTCTGAATGGAAAGAGGCTGTCTCTTCCTTAGCTATCCTCGTGTGAAAGTTTCATAAGGCCAGGAACTCCTTGGACAAATACTATGCTTGCTGGTCAGCCTATATGAGGTCACCCATCTGTACCCTGGGCCTTGGTGTACCCCTTAGGGAATATAAGGACATATTTAAGCCCTCATAATAACAATGCCTTAACCAATACAGATGTCTTGAGCCCCACTGGAGACTCATAGCTTATCTGGTTGGGGTATTGGGGGGTGTTGGGGTTTTGTTCCTTAGAGTCCCTTCCACAGTTTGGCTCCCATTCAATTAACTTTATTCTGTATTTTTCACCAGATATGCTCACAATCAATTCTCCCCTTGCTAAAACTGTTGTTGTCATTGACGGGTGTCATTGTTTACATGGTTGCTATGGACTCTTGCCAGGTGAATATGTCATTTATGCTTCTTCACTGTCATATTTATCTGTAGTGTGGTTTTTTTGTACCGTTTGTTTTTTTGGAAGAAAATACTAACAATAATGATTAACTGGAAAAAAATCTAATTGGCCTGAGCTGGAATCACTAGGACCCCGTGGAAGCCTATTTTCTGGAGGGTTGATGGCATGAAGTAGGCCCCACACATGGGTCACCATACACACCTGCTGGTATACCAGAGTGTCAGCCCCCAATCACCCCAATACCTGTTTTTACAGAGGAGGTGAGCAGCATGAACGTACCGAGTTACCTATGTACTTAAACTAAGGGCATAAGACAGCCCTGTTGGCCCATGTAAGAAGAGCCACCAAACCCAGTAACACAGTGTTTTTACAATCCGACCCAAACACAAATGGGTAAAGACCAACAAAACAATACTGGAGCGAGTCTAGGGGATGAAGGGCAGATGTGTTAATCAATGGAGAAGATATTCAGGAGGGAGGGGCATGTCCTGGATGTGGTTCTGGCAGATGGGGATCTGGTAAGGGACATGGTTGTACAAGACCCCCTGACTGGGAGCGACCACAATACTGTCTGGTTTCAAATAAGCATGGGGGGAGGGGGGGTGAGATCTAGGACACTGGCAGTGGACTTCAGGGGGGCAGACTTTATGGGCATGGGAAATATTCTCAAGGATCACTTGAAGGGGATTACCTCAATGACAAGTGTGGAAAGGAGATGGGAGGTCATAAAACGGGGACTTCATGAGGCAGCCAGGATCTGCGCTAAGTTGAAACGTAAGGGAGCAAGGTCACATAAACCATGCTGGTGGTCCAGTGAGGTACAGGTAGCAGTCAGAGAAAAGAAGGCGGCCTACAAAAAATATAAAACAACAAGAGGGGATAGGGATAAGGAAATGTACCAGCTTGCATCTAGAAAAGTCACCCGTATGGTGAGGGAGCAAAAGTCAGTAAAGAGCAGCGGCTGGCACAGGGATACATGGAGGGAAAAGGGTTCTTCCGGTACATTGGGAGTGGAGAAAAACTAAGGGCCATCTCAGCAGATTGAGATCAGAAGGAGGGTGGGTGAAAGAGGCGAGGGACCAGGCAGAGGTATTTAACGAGCACTTTGCCTCTGTGTTCACTAGGGAGGGGGATGGGATATCTACAAAGCAAGGCATGAAGGGGATAGAAACGTCAGTAAGTGGGATCAAGGGAGCAATAGAAATGGAGCAAGAGGGAGGGAGAGGTACCCCAGGGGTGTCACATCTTGGTAAGGATAAAAAGGCCAGTAAGGTGGAGGGGACGGATGATGCTATCTCTGCCAAAAGGGTGTGGTTAGCCCTCAAGGCCCTAAAGAAAGACAAATCTCCTGGGCCGGATGGCATTCATCCGAGAGTACTATGGGAATTGGTGGACATACTGGCTGCACCCCTGGCGGAGCGTTTCAGCAGGTCACTTGAAACAGGGAGGGTACCTAGGGATTGGCGAGAGGCACATGTGGTACCAATCCATAAAGGAGGGTCGAGGGAAGTACCAGGTAACTATAGACCCATCAGTTTGACCTCGGTGGTGGGAAAATTAATGGAGATTATACTAAAGGAACGATTGGGGGTGTACTTGGAGGAGGTGGGAGGTCTGGATAGTCGGCAACATGGGTTTGTGCCAGGTAGATCATGTCAAACCAACCTTGTGGAGTTCTATGAATGGGTAACATCAGAACTGGACAGGGGTAAGCTTGTGGATGTATTATTCTTGGACTTCAGCAAGGCGTTTGACTCTGTCCCCCACAATGGTCTGGTGGAGAAGCTGATGGGGTTAGGAGTAGGCCCTTTGATGGTCAGATGGATTGAAAACTGGCTAGCTGGATGCACTCAGAGAGTAGTGGTCTGTGGGGAGCTCTCGAACCCTAGAGAGGTTGGTAGTGGGGTACCGCAGGGCTCGGTCCTGGGTCCGATCCTGTTTAATGCATACATATCGGACATCAGGGAGGGTATAGGGTGTGAAATGAGTCTCTTCGCGGATGACTCCAAGATGGGAGCAGTAGTTGAGGGAGAAGAGGGGAGATTGGCCCTGCAAGGGGACCTGGACACCCTGGAAAGCTGGGCTCACACATGGAAATTAAATTTTAATATCACCAAGTGCAAGGTGTTGCATCTTGGTCGGGGAACCCTAAACACAGGTACACCCTGGGATGGAAGGCGCTGGAGGCCTCAATAGGGGAAAAAGACCTAGGGGTCATGCTGGATGCATGTATGAATAACTCTGAGCAGTGCAGGAGAGCGGCTAGCAAGACAAACAGGATGTTGGGATGCATCGTAAGGGGGATCACCTCTAGGAGCAAGGAAGTGATTCTGCCGCTGTACAATGGACTGGTTAGACCACACCTTGAGTACTGTGTACAGTACTGGAGACCACACTTGAAGAGGGACATACAGCTCCTGGAGAGGGTACAGAGAGGGCAACAAAGATGATACGAGGGCTAGGGATTTGACGATGAGGACAGACTAAGGAGCCTGCCTGTTTTCATTGGAGGAGAGGAGAGACAGGGGGGACATGATTGAGGTCTTCAAGTACCTCAAGGGAATAAATAGGGTAAACATGGAGGGGATCTTTAGACTAAAGCAGGGAGGTATCACCAGAGGGCATAGTTTAAAGTTGGAAGGTGGAAGGCTGAGGGGGGAAAAGCGGAGGAGGTTTTTCACTGAGAGGGTAGTGGACCCTTGGAATGCACTGCCTGGTGAGCTGGTTCAGAGATCCACAGTGGAGGGCTTCAAAAGAGGGTGGGACAGACACAGAAAGTGGATGTATCAGATGATGGCCTGTCCCGGGGGTTGGGGATGGATGGATACGGGTTTCTGGAGCACAAGGGATGGGAGGGTCTCGGCACCCAACTAAGGATCTAAGGTTCGAGCAGACTCGATAGACCGTAAGGCCTAATCTGCTGGCAAATAGTATGTTAGTATGTTAAGATCAGCAGTCATTTTGTTGTATTATTTTTAATTATTTAAAAGTTTCATAAGCTACAGGATAAATTCAATAAGAAACAAGCCTCGTTTATAGAACGTCCCAAGTCAACATGGAAACAATAACAACATAAAGAGATATACACAAAATCAGCTAAAACAAGTGCAAAGAGATTGTTCCTGCAACAATAATCTTTTTAAGCCATGTTTAAAAGTAAAAAGGGTAGGTGAAATTCTGAGCTGAGGAGAGAGGCTATTCCATGAGAATGGAGCACCATATGACAAGCAGTCCTTCCAAAAATGTGATTGAAACTTGGGTAAGGAATAACCACGATAAGGCATGTCTCTAAGGCTGTATTTATGTACGGGAACTATGAACCTTTCCAATAAGTAAGTAGAGGTCTGGTAGTGCGCATTTTGTAAATAAGGGATAGCCAATGGACAGTGCATCTGGAGGAGCCAGTTTAATTGATGCAGTAGTGCACAGTGGTGTTTGACTTTAGAATGAATTATAGTAACTGATAATAGACAGTGTTTAAGGGAAGAAGCTATGATGCTGAGACATGGTGATAGATTGTGTTGCCATAATCTAAAATCAGGAGAATGGTTTGCGCAATGATATGTTTACAGTCGGAGCTTGACAGACAATGTCTGGCATGTTTTAGATGACAGACATTGATGGACTTTTAAAACAGTTATGTCCATATGGGTTTTAAAGGCCAAGGAAGAATTGAAAATGAAACCAAGATATTTGAATTCACTTACAAGCTCAAGTGGTTGGTTAATCAGACTGATTGAAAAGGAGGAATTTGTCATAAGTATGTAACTTTCACCGGCCTGGTGGCGCTGAGGGTTGGGGCACTGGATGCCACACCTCGTGCCACGCTCATAACCCGGGCTTGGGAGCGGACTCGGGTTGTTGGGGGTCATTGGGGAGAAGAGGATCGAGCATCTGGAGGACTGCTCTCCTCTCCTCTCCTGAGGTGGGATCCAGAGGGCTCCCCACCCTGCAGCTGCTCCCGGTGGAGACTGGGGACACTGCATCAGGTGAGAAAACAAGAATAGGGAGGCAATGTCAGATGTCAGCTGGAGGGGGCAGCGGCTATTACCTTGCTGCACCGACATCATTGCACATCTGTTGCCTAGGGGTAATCATGCAAGGAAACCCCCCGGCCTCCAGGAGGGAGACAGTGGTCCCCAGGGTGCGTCACACATGTTCATCACCGGTCTCCACCCGATTGACTCTCCCGGGTCCTCTTCTCTCCCCCGGGTCCATAGGAGGGACTCTGTCCCCAATTCCTGGCTGGGAAGGGGATTAAAGCAGGGCGGTAGCAGGTGACTCGAGTGGGTCTCTCCCGATGGGGCCCTGGAAAGTGGGCAAGAAAAAGAGTTAGCAAAAAAAAGTATGTAACTTTCATATCTTCCAAGAATCATTCTTCTCCACAGATTTCCAGTGCCATGTTCTGAGAAAGTCTGCCAGACTAGGGAGGCTGGCACTCAGGGCTCACTTCAGGATAATAATGCATTCAGAATTGGCTGGCCAAAGGTGGCATGCTGCCTGGTATGGACATTCAGGGCACAGTGCTTGGTAAAAGTATGCACTGTGCACCAAGTGGCAAGTCTGCAAATTCCTCCAACTGGCACACAGTGTATCTCTATAAGGGAAAGTGGTAACTGCTTGAGTGGGCATGTACCTTGCCCTCCAGTTTAACCTGAGCCATGGCATAGCAGTGGTAAAGGCCATTTACAATCCAGGCTGAATGCACTTGATTGTAACAGGATGACCTGTTTCAAGTAGGTTCAAAACAGACAACGATTTCTTCTGACTGTCTATAGTCCTTAGTTCTAGCCAGGTAAACCCTAAGGATCCTCTTAACATCCAGAGAGTGAAGAGTTCTTTCTCTCTCAATCTGGAATTTGTCAAAGTGGGTAGGCAGGATTATAGGCCGATTAAGATGGAACTTCACCACTTTAGGAAGAAACTTTGGGTATATACAGAGAACTATCTCGCCTCTATGGAAAATAGTATACAGAGGATCTGTGTCCAAAGCATGGATTTCAGATACTCTGCACGTGGAGGTTACAGCTACCAGAAATGCTGCTTTCCAAGTTAAAAACTTTATGTCATAAGTCGCAATAAGTTTGAAGGACTTGTGAGTGAGCATATCCAACACAAGACTGAGATCTCAGAGCATCACCGCCTTCATGGTGGGAGGCCTTATATGGAAGAAATCTGAGGAACCTACTGAGCAGTGGCAACTGTGCCAAAGAAAGGGTATCTATAGAAATAAAGAAACATAGAATTTGCCAGCAGACAAGGACTGCTTGGCCCACCTAGTATGACCATTTTTCCCTGTCTATATTATTATTATTTTTTTTTATTGAAATCTTGGATATATATTATCACCACAGATCCTACTCAATCTCTAGCCAAGTCACCCTCCCCCTTTCCTTTCTCTGAGATTCCCTTATGCCTGTTCCATGCATTCTTGAACCCCACCACCTCCACTGGAAGACTGTTCTAGGAATCCGCCACCTTTTCTGTGAAGTAGTACTTTCTCACATATCTCCTGAATTTACCCCTTCCCCAAATTCTAATTGTGCCCCCTTGTCCTTGAGCACTTTTTTTCTGAAATATACTTCCCTCTTGTACCTTATTTACCACTGTGAGGTATTTAAAGGTATCTATTATATTTGGGTATGTTCACAAAAAGGTGTTACCAAGGCACCCATCACTTTGATTGAACTGTGTTACAAAAATAAAAAAAGATTTCCCTAATACAAGTGGTGCTTTTTAAGGGTAGTTGGCAGTAGAGATAGGTAACATAATGTTTTTTGCAATTATATCCCTAACGTATATATTTTTTCAATTTATGTTAATTTACTGCTGATTTTCTTGCCTCAAAATGTGACATAAAAACCAACATGTTTGTTGTTTGCTTCTGTGAACTCATTTTACTTCACAGTATTCAAACTAAAGTACTGTGTTACTCAAAACATCTTCTTGTAAGATAGCCACACTGTCCTGACCCTTTACTTTATTCCCTTTGGCTGCAGAGTTTCTCAATAGTTTCCGTGATGGGTGTAACGTGTAGTGTCCTACTTTGTTACACCCATCACAATGAACCCCACACTGACTTCCAGTCAGTTATTTAAAATTCTTGCACTTTTCCTTGCTCCCTGGATCTCTCAGCTTCTTATAGAAAACACTGATTTGTCCATGGCCCCTAGCACAACAACGCTATGTGACCGTTTGATCCCCCACCTGACATGGCATCCTAGATTTGCTTATGTTTGCACATCACAGGTGGGGGGTCATTCTGGTAGCCCAGTGTGATACTTGTCTTGTGTCTGTGCCAGAAAAGCAGTTTCAATTGGTGGTAGTATAAAAGTTACGTCTGTGACTGGATCTTCCCCTTTTCCTTCACATCCAGTGAGAGTTAAAGAGCGGTGCCTTTGCCACTCCTCAGTGTTACACCCATCACGAGGTGAGTGACTAGTTACAACCATCATGGGGGACGAGTAACAATTAGTGAACTGGGCAACCAAGATCAATCCTATAAGACGAATTGTTCACTAGTGGCATTAGTATGCAAGTTCTCCAATTTTGGAGATGGGGGGCTTTTCATTTCACTGACTGAACTTACTGGAGTTAGTGAAACACACCAAAACCTGTGGTGTGTCTGATCACCCATCATGTTCTCTCATGAGTGTCTTTAGTGAGGTTAGAAATGGAGCCAGTTAGTATACATTTTAAAAGGACTATGTTTCTGTATAGTCAAGTATGTAAGCTCTGTGGTTTGATCCCGGCCCATTTACCTGCATTTTGGTTTGTACATGTTCCCCTTTTGAGAGAGTTTAGTAGTAGAGATCTCCTCTGGACAGTTTTAACTCGGAGGCATAGGTTGCATGGCAGCAACAATATTAAATGCTTGTTCAAGCATCCTGGAGTTTTGTTCTGGATGTCAGAGTTCTAGTGCAATAAATTTCATTGTGATGCTAACTGTGTGAGCTCCAATGCAGCAACAATGCACAGCCTAGAAGGTAGAAGCTGTGAATGAGCTTAGTACATCTAACCGACGGAACTGGATTTGATTCCTTCGACCTCCACTTGCATACTGTATGACTCGGAGCAAATCCCTAAATCCTTAAACTTCACCTGTGCTCCCTGGCCATTCCTGACCACAGGCACCTGTACGTAGTGGGCCTTACCCAGTTACCATATAAAATAAATGTTAAATGTGCTATTAATTTAGTTGATGTTCTATTTTACCAGGGTAAGCTTTTGTTACTGTTTTTTTGCTGCCAAATATTTTGATGTACCTTCTGTGTCCTGTTGTATTATTTTTATTTTGGTATTGTTTACAATCTCTTTCCCAGGACCTCCTTGTAACTGAGCAGTGTAGGTAGTGGAGTCATTTTACTCATGGTTTGGTGCAAGGGTTCATCAGACAAAGGGCTAGGTCTCATTGTTTTGTCATTACAAGCATAGGTGCCAGAACAGGGTGGGCCACTAGGGCCATGGCCCTACCACTTTCATAAGTGGCCCTATCACTTTTTGCTATTATGGTAATATATTTAACAGGGGAAAATGTACCCCTTACGTTCTTGGCCCTACCACTTTTCAAACCGTTCCGGCACCCCTGATTACAAGTAAGTGTGAGAGGGGCAGTGACTGAAATAGAATTTTGGGCATTCTTTGTAGTTGCTGTCCATGCATTTTGTACGGGGGGTGGGGTTGGGTGCTTAATGTACTGTGAACTGTGAATGCTTTGTTTTTTATTTTTAATGTTGGAATAAATGTTATATAGTAATAATGTATACAGAAAAAGTGAAAATGTATTTTGGCTCTGCCTGTGTGAGCATTCATATTTCAATTTCCTGAGCATCAAGTGGCTTCCCTGCTGGTGGGCGGTGGTTTGGGGGGGTACTCTTGGTGTCTTTGACGCTGGTCTCATTATGGCCAAATATGAATACTCATACAACATTGATGCTTCCGATTGTCCGAATCATTGTGTCTGGGTAAAATAAAAAAAAGTGGTGTAGTTATGCTGTGGTTATTATGCTGGCCTGGGAGCGTGTCCCAGCCAGTCTTTTGCTTGGCCTGTTTGAGCATTCATATTTAGCCTTCTTGAGCACCATGCAGCTTCCCTGCTAGTGGGTTGTGGTTGTGGGGGTACTCTTGGTGCCTTTGACGCTGGTGGGGTACTTAACAGACTGTTAATCTAACTCTTGGGAGTGCCCTATTGCAATTATAAAAAATTATGCAATTTTGATCAGGCTGTACATGAAAGTGTAACAGGGATTATTGTAAGGCTTTTGGACTCATAACAGCCATTCAGATTGACTCCTTTCTGAAAGCCTTTTTATAATATCCCATCTTTTGTTCCGTCAAATTGTCCTGAGTGTTCCATGCCTCTCCCTTGATTGAAGGATCATGTGGAATGTGAGACTCTTTTGTACCGTCAAATGGCCTTGAGTGCTCTGTTCTTCTCCTATCGAATGGTCTTGAGTATTCCGTGCCATGTAGAATAGTTTAGTGTAATTATAATAAACTTGTTTTTTAATGTAATGTGTTTAAAAAGTCTTCAGTCTACATAAGTAAATCTTTTTACTCATTAACAGTTGTGTGGTGCCCTTTATTACACTCACAGTGATGTGTGGTGTGTCTTGTTACACTCACCATGGTGTGTGGTGTGTCTTGTTACACTCATCATGGTGTGTTGTTACAATCATCACACTAGACCCCAATTTTCTTGGGAACCTTAACATTTTTTACATTAAAACATCGTGATTTTTTCACATGTGGGTCATAGTATCTTAACCTATATTACACAATTCATCTATGGTCACCCTTTATTACACTTGCAGTGATGTGTGGTGTGTCTTGTTACACTCACCACGGTGTGTGATGTGTATTGTTACACTCATCACGGTGTGTGTTGTTACAATCATCGCACTAGACCCCATTTTTCTTAGGAACCTTAACATTTTTTATCTTAAAACACTGATTATTTCATATATGGGTCATAGTATCTTAACCTGTATTACACAATTCTTCTATGGTCGATTTGAAAATTTCACTCCCATGTCACACTTTGGTAACCCTTTTTCATGAGCAGACCCATTTCCCTTTCCATCCATTCTTCTACTGTATACATATTAGGGTCCTTTAGTCTTTTGTCATAGGGATTCTGATGCAGACCCTGCACCATTTTAATTGCCTTCTAGAAGTTTGTGGTGTGCTGATACAGCACACAGGTAGACCTTAACTATGGAATACTGCAGGCCAGCACCTGAAAGGTCCAACAAGTACTCCAAAACCTTTTCAGACAGATTCCTTAAGGGGTCCACTGTGGTTTGGGAGCACCAGATGTGAACTCTTTTCCACTTAGCTGTATATATCTTCCTGGTGGAAGGTTTATATGCAGCCAAGAGTATTCCAGAGACCCTCGGGGACACTTTTTTTAACTTATTCACTTCTATTGCTTCAGGAACCAGGCCTGAAGATGAATGGAGCACAGGATGGGGTGGACTAGCTGACCCTGAGTTAATAAGTCTGTCCAGGTGGCAGAATCCTGACTGATAGTCAGTTCAACAAAGGAAATTAGATCTGCTAAGACCAGCATGGGGCCACTAGGATTATCTTGCCCCCATGTGTCTCCAATTTGAAGAGCACTCCCTGGATGAGAGGGATTGGAAGGAACACTTAAAGAAATAGACTTTGCTATGGCAGTCTGAATGCATCCTCACAGAAAACATCTTGTCCTGGATTTCTGGAGCAGAATCAAGGTAGTTTGATGCTGAGTGCAGATGCAAAATGGTTCAGATCCGGGGTGCCCAGCTTGTGGAATAGTGATCTCATGACATCTAGTGCTAGTGACCACTCATGAGACTCTGCCTCTGTTCAACAGAGCTCATCTGCCAGAGCGTTCTGGACCCCTGTTTGAAAGATTGCCTGGAGCAAGATCTCCTGCTCCAGATACCATTCCCACACTGTTATTGCTTCCCTGCAGAGAGGGTGAGTGTGCTCCTTCTTGCTTTCTGATATTGTATATGACAGGCTTTTTGTCCATTTGGATGAATATATGAAAATAGCCAGCAGATAAAGGCCTCGTGGTCTATCAAGTCTGCTCTATTGTGCAGCTAGGAGCCCTGATTCTGCAGCTGCTTCTCCCACCCTTCTCCCCTCCCATGACCCTCCCTCTTGCCCTGTACCAGCCCCTTCTGAAACAGCCCACTGTTCTACAGGATACCACTTCTGCTGGTAATGCATTCCACCCAGTCACCACCCTTTCCATAAAAACGTGTCTTCTCATCTCCCTCCTGAAGCTTCCTCCTTCGAATCTCATATCATGGCCTCAAGTGTCCCTCCTCTCTCTTACTTTGAAAATCCCCTCTATACCCATCTTGTTTATTTCTTTCATGTCCTTGAAGGTTTCAATCATATCCCCCCGTCCCACCTCTCCTCCAATGAGTACATGTTCATCTCCCTCAGCCTACACTCATACGGTAAGTCCCCCAGACCATGGATCATCTGTTACCCTGTGCTGTACCCCCTCTAGTAACTTGATGTCTTTCTTCAGGTACAGGCACCAGAACTGCATGGAATACTCCAGGTGTGGTCTAACTAGTGATCTATACAAGGAAAGAACCACCTCTCCCCTCCTTGAGGATATACCCCTGGCAATACAACCCAGCATTTTGTTGGCCTTTGCAGCTGCCTTTCTACATTGTGCTGAGTTGTGCATAAGTCCCATAATGAGCACCACCAGATCCTTCTCCTCCTCTTTCACGGCTAGCTGCCGCCCCCCGCCCGTAGCCCCTCCTTGTTTTTTTTTGTCCCAAAGTGCAACACCTTGCATTTTTTGCATTGAACCCCAGTTGTCAGGTGTCTGACCAGGTCTCCAGCTTTGCCAGATCATCTTACAACACCTGCCAACCCTCTATGTCATCCATCACCGCACCCATCTTGGTGTCATCAGCAAACAGACCGATCCTGTCCTGATCTTGATGCCCAGTGAAATGTCTGCAATGAATATCCCAAACACTGGTCCCATCACTGAGCCCTGCAGAACTCTGCTCATCACCGCCCTTGGGGATGAGAGCTCCCCACCCACTACCACTCTCTGTATCCAGTTCACTACCCATCCCACCAACTTCACACCCACCCCTGTGCCCCCTAGCTTACTTCCTAGTCTTCCCATGTGGCATGCAAACTGTCTTTCAGCTGACCAAGTCCATTAGGGCTTTCAGACCAAAAAGAACTGCATGCATCTCTAGCACATTTATGTGGAGTTGTGTTTTTGAAGAGTCACAGACACCGTTTGTCTGGAGACCCTGGCAGTGTCTTCCCACTCCAGCAGGGAGACATTCATAGTGTGAGTCACCTCTGGTTCTGGCAGGGAGAAGGGGAAGCCCTAGAGGATGTTCTTCTCCACTGACCACCACATTAGGGACCACCCCAGGAGTTCGGTCACCTAAATAGGATAGTTTAGAGGGTACGATTCTTGTGACCACTGGTACTGAGCAACCACTGAGTTGTACTCATGTGCAGCCTTGCTAGAGGCACTGTGAATACTGAGGAGGCTATTCAGTCCAGCATGCTTTACATGGAATAAGCTGGCACAATCTTGCATGCCACGATTTGGCCTGCCATCTACAAGATTGCCAATAGTCTGCTGTCTAGGAGGAAGCCACGAGCCAGGTAATGTCCAGAACAGTTCCTATGAACAACAGTTTCTGGAAGGGCTCCAGCTGGGACTTTGCTGGGTTCTGCTGGATTCCGACTGACACTAGAAATTGAGAGGAAGTGGCCACTGCCTGCTCCGCTTCCTGTCTGAATGGGCTTTAAATTAGCCAGCCATCTAGATATGGAAGACATGAAGTCTTAGCTTTCTCAGATGCACTGCAAGTATTGCAAAGCATTTTGTAAAGACTAATGGCAGTGAGGAAGGCCCAAAGGGTAGGACTCTGAACTGGTAGTGCTGCCCTTCCGTGCAGAACCAAAAGGTACTTGTGTTGGTTGGAGTGCACCAATATAAGCAGGTAGTCATCCTGCATATCCAGTGATGCTAGCCAACCCTGATATTTCTGTTAAGGTAGCAAGGATGAGACAACAAGAAGGACTGCCCACTGGTCGGTGTGGTTAGTAATAAAAAACAAGAAAACAAAATAAAATTAAAAAGCACCATCACTGTCACATGAAAACAGGCTACAAATGAAACTCCTGCAGAGAACTGTATTGTGAAAAAAGCATCATATCATAAAGCCCAAAGAAGTGGTTGTCCCTAACGGAGATGCCAGCAAGGCACCTGCAAACTCCAACTGGGTGGGACCACTTCTGTTGCCCTTACAGTATGATGTTTTTTCCCCCAATAAAAAATGTTCTGCAGTAGTTTTGAAAGTGGCAAGGATCTAAGGGAAATAATTTTTAATTCTCAGTCCATGTATTTGTTTAGGTGTTTGTGATCGATAATGGGGTGCATGCCTCCTGATTTCTCTGGTACCAGGAAGTAGTAGGAGTTCTGCCTCTGGCATTATTTCCATTGCCCTATTTCTCAGAAGGCCTGCAATCTCTTGTGCCAGAAGCTCTGACATGTGAGCTGACAAGTGGAGTTGCCTTCTGGGAGGATAGTCCGAGGTGGGTGTTCGACAGTTACATGGAGTACCCCCTTAGATGATCCTTACAACTCACTTGT
The DNA here is from genome assembly GCA_016271365.2 of Neoceratodus forsteri. Classification (NCBI taxonomy): domain Eukaryota; kingdom Metazoa; phylum Chordata; order Ceratodontiformes; family Ceratodontidae; genus Neoceratodus; species Neoceratodus forsteri. The sequence goes on along the minus strand of CM028130.1, from coordinate 834,013,303 downwards.
CCATTGAGATGGACTCCCAATGACAGTTAAACTGGGTGAGGTGCTCTTCTACTGGGGAGGAGTGGTATGCCTCAGGCAGTTCAAGTAGACATGGACTGGGGCTTCAGATGGTGGCACTGAGTGATTTTGGTGCCTGTGCCTTTGGCTGAGATTTCATTGAGGCCTAGGGAGGCTAGGACTTATTGTAGTGGGCTTCCCTGTCCCTACCATGAAAAGACTGCTTGTTGTGAAAACAGCCATGTCCACTACCCCTTTTGTGGATATAGGGAACCGGCCTGGAAGTCTTAAGAGTTGTACTCATTTTAAAGGGCACATTCATGATCTGTTAAACTTCCGGGATGAAGCCAGCAGTTTACAGCCAGGAATGCTGCCTGATGCGAATACCTGCAGCTGCAGAGTGAGGTGCTGCATCACTGGCATCCATAATCACTTTAAGCTGGTGGCTGTTAGATTCAATATCATGTTTAACAGCATGCAGCATCTCTTGTTTTGTTTCTGTGATTGGCAAGGCCTCTGTCAGGGACTTAATCTTGCCCCAGAGAGCATATTCATACTTACAGAAGAGGCTTTGGTAGCTAGTTATCCTCATGCCAAGGGTAGCCAAGGCATATATCTGCTTGTCCATGGTGTCAACCTTGCGTGACTCCTTGTTAGTGGGCTATTGGCTAAGTTAAGTACGTGGACTTCAATTTAGGAACTGCATATTTCTTGTTCGCCTCCTTGGGGACAGCTGCCACAGTAACAGGCCTCCTCCAAGCCATCTCTTAGAGTGCATCCAGCACCTGCTAGATGGGAGGAACTAGGTAGATCAGGATATTAGACACAGTTAGAAACTCCAGTTGGAGGTGCTTTGCTAGTTTATGGCCGCTAGTTTTAAAGTTAGTGCAGTATGCATGTTTCTGAGTGTGACGCTTAGTCAGCTGGTTATGATTGTTCTATGATATTTGTAATATAGAATGTGGTGAGTGTCTATCATGAGACAGCCTGTGGGATGGGTGCCACCCCCCTCCCTAAGGTTTCAGCTACAGGATATTTTAACCTGAAACCAGGAGGTAATCAAAGGACCAGAGAGACTTGATTAGAACTGACCCAGCTACCAGGATATAGGGCTCATAGAATTTGATAACGTTTTAGAGGAAAAAACATGTTATATCACTATGGTGCTAAAAGTCATACAATCCTTTGAAGTGCCCTGGAAACATGAACTGTTCAAGATCAAAGAGGGCAGGCTTGATCACAGACTTATAAGTTGGGAAATTAGTTTTTTGCTGAAGTCACAGTATTTAAGATATCTCCTGACAGGAAGATCATTGTTTGTATAATTTTTATAATCTAAAAGGAGGAGCTAGTTGACCTCATGGAAGGGTTGGAGAGAGACACAGTTTAACCTAGGACTGTGTCTGATCTTTGTAACATTTCTTTGTGGGCTCTTAAGAAACAAGAACTAACTTAAGCACTATACAGAGGCAATACATTAGATAGAAAAAGTCTAATTGTATTGTGGTAGGAGTTTATGTTCTGTGCTTTAACCTTTTTCTTTATGTGATTGTATGCTTTGTGATATAGAGTTCTGTGTTTACATTTATCATATTTTTATCCATTTTTAAGTAAATCTATATTTTAAAGAGACTACCTGGGTGTGTCTTGGAAGTTCTTTCTTTTCCATGTGACGTATGGAGGGTTAAGACTGACAAAACTATTCATAAGCTTGATGGTGTTATCAAAGTGGGAAAAGGTAAGAATGTACATAAGATCTTTTATAGAGTTTTATGGGTTCATTTTGGATACCTGGTTAGGTGCCCTTAGGCGAAAGATATCTGGCATCCCCCCGAAGAGCAGATTATCTGAGCCTGTACATTTGGGTATGCTAGCATAAGGTTCACAGTTTGAATCCCCCCAGAACTTGAGACTAAAGGTGATTTGGACCCTCAAGCAGACAGGAGGGTTTCAATGTTCTGTTACCTGTTCACATTACTGAGCTCAGAGGTTGGCACTGTGGGAGCAGAGGGCCTGACCTGCTGAGTGAGGTTGGTGACACTGAGCACATCCTGAAAGGAAAGCTCCTCTAGAGATATGGTGGCAGGAAATGGTTTCATGTTCTATGGACCATAGTATAAGTCATCATTGCCACCATTGAAGAAGATGAGGTCAGGATTTTACTCATCTCCTTCTACTCCTTCCACACCCAGAGCATAGTAAAGAGGAGGGGTTGAAAGGGCAATAGCACAGGCCATGGCCTAACCAATATCAGTAACCCTGGAACTGGCCTAGAATGGGGTGTCAGGAACAATCCTAGCACCAAAGGCCCATGCAGCACCATTGGCAGTGCCAGTGCTGGCATCAGAGTAGGCCCCAAAAACCAGGTATGGCACTGCTAAAGGTGCCAGTGACACTCCTGGCTTCAAAAGAACCAGTGGCACACCATGGCTGCCCCATCACTGGCAAGATCAGAGACAACACCATAAATGGGGCAGGCATCAGCAGTTGCAACAGCAGCCTCAGCCTGGAAACTGGAGTCAGAGTCATCTGTGCTCCTAAGTCAAGTGGCATCAAGAATGATGCCAGTGTGACTGACTCTGATAGGTCAGGTGCCAGCACCAAAAATAGCACTGCTTCACTTATACACTGTACCCACTGCTCCATATGAGCTGCCCAATGTCCAAACTACCCACTGGAGTCCCTTCTATTGGCTATAGAGAGGCTCCAGGATACATCCTTGGTCCACAGGCACAGATGTCCCTGATGTTGTCAGTGATGATGGTGGGTTACCTGAGTTGACAGATGTCGAATGCCTCAGCAAAATGACCAGAGGTCAACCTCATAGGTGCCGTTTCTTCACCTTATGCTTTTTACAGAAGAGTTTGAGGCTGAATGGTGCAAAGTCCCCTACACAAACTGGGTGCAAGATCTGGACCATTTATTTTTCTGACTCTGGAAGGACTATCCATCCTTCTAGGTGCCAGAGTGTCCATTGTCACAGTACCCACCCAAAGAGAAGTGGTGGCCAGACATAGCCCTGTTGCTGGAATAACTTGCCTTTCAAACTCCCTAGCTTTTTCCATGGTCATTAACCATTATCATGAGGTAAGGCTGAGAGAAAACTGTAGTTTTTTGTGTTAAACTAACTAAACTGACACATAAATAATAAACTCTAGTGTATTTAAACTAAATCCAAAGAACTGAATGTTGTTATTGTATAAATGTAAAAGTCTGGCCCCAACGTGGAGAGTGGCAATGCTGCTGATGTGCACTTAACGATGGGAAAAAAGAAACTGAGGTGGCTGGGGTCTGGCTCCACTGTACACCAATGAGTGAGTGTGGAGATGTGCTCATGTGGCCTACTCATGCCATCTGTCCTCCAGAAATGTTCTAGCTTCCATGGGGACCTAACACTTCCTGCTCATACACATTAGTGGGAATCTATGGAGAAGATTGACTCGTGGAGATCAGGTTGTTTCCTCTGCTACCCATGAGCAGGGCCACACTTTGGACCTGGCCTTTGCATAAGAACTTGACATTATTGATGTCAAGGTTGATCTTATAACTCAGTTTGACCATTGAGTGGTACAATTTCAGTTCTGGACCCCCTGGGTCAAGTCCTTTTGCTTCGGAGATGATTCAGTACCACCCTATGCAAAGCCAGGTTCCTTAGATGTTACTGGAAGTACCATAATTCTTAAGTAAGTTGCCTACCTATGCTGAGAAAGTTGCCACTGGCATAGAGAGCTATAATATGGCCCTCTTAATAGCAGTTCATTCCCTTGCTTTTCTCTGTGTACGTTATTTTGTCTCTCTCCAAAGTTCACCATGGTATAATGATGAGCTGAGGTGGCTGAAGATGACTAGCTGGGGACTGGAACATTTCTGATTGAGGACACACTCTGTAGAGGATAAAGCAGGGTTTTGCACAGTTTCACCAAAGCAGTCCTTGGCAACAGATTCTCCACAAAGTCCCACACTGCAATCCACTCTCAAAGCTGTACACTCAGTTGGCATTTTCCTTAGCAGATTGCAACTTTTTCTTCACAAAAACAGTTCTTTGGCGAGTGAACCGCCACTAGACAAAAAGACCACAACCATACCCTCTGCATGGCAATCTTTGCTCTCCCGCCAAGTCCTAGGATGAGCCCCCATTTTTTCAACCCTTTTTACTGGCAGCTTGTTGGCAAGGTATCTACCACTACAACAAAGAGTATCACCACTGGCATTAGGGCAATACCTATCTTGGGTTTCTAGGAGGCAGGGGAGTGGTACAAAACAACATTTCTATTTCTCCCCAGGTCTGTGGGAGAGGTGTCAGGGCTATGGTGTGTCCCCTATCTGTGGGGGTCCCAAGAATTCACATACTGTAGGTCACTCAGGGATGGAATGTCCACAACCAGAAAATTGGAATTGAACTGTGTGGCGTTTATTCCTGATAGAATGGTAACAGAAAAACAGTGGTGCCCCCAGGGCTTTGTAGCTGTCTGAAACAGGTGGTACATAGGTAGCAGGCAGAACATTTTACAACTCTTTCTCTTTGCAGTATTAAGACCTTTCACAAGAACACTTCCCATGGACATCCATCCCTTTGATTAGGGATCTCTGGACTTTAACAGTACACCACTCTGCCCTCCTTTCCTCATATCATGCCCCCCTGCCAACACTGCACTTATTACCCCCTTCCCTTCCTACTTCACCCACCCTTATATTGTGTCCACTGACAAAGCTCAATTTTGACTGCCTCACTTCAGTTTGAGTAGTATGTATTGCAAATGTATGAGTATTGCACTATGTAAAAAAAAATGTATAAGCACTTCTGCTGTACTTCATTGTTCCATCTCCATGTATATGTACTGTGTTTATTTGTAATGACATGGAACCTTTGTAAATAAGCTTCCAGCTTAGAGGTGTATTTCCAAGAATTAATTAAATAAATACATATATGAGGTTGATGCTGCAGCACTAAATTCAAGCACCACTGGGTGAATTAAGTTACCATCTCTGACCCTTCCTTGTATCAGTTAGGTCCCTTGAAACTTGGAGTGAGGGGTCAGCTCACTCCGGCCAAAGCTAGACTCTCTCTGCCATTACATTTTAGGAAAACCCAGATTCTCCAGCCACACAGGAGACATCCTTACCACACATACTTGTGCAATAGTTCTGATAGCCTGCATCTGAACCTTGCTGGGCTCCTAGCAAGACACCAGCCAACTCAAAGCTGAACAACAAATGAACCTTGTACTTAAAGCATGATGTGTCCCCAAGACATTTGTTAAAACACTTCAGCTCCACAGTTCCAATCCAAAATCCATAGCTTTTGTTTGCAAAACCCACAGTCTCTTTTCTGGGCAGCTCTGTTAGTTTTCACAGTCTGTTTTGGGGATTGCCCCAACAACCATTTACTGAAACTTTCAGTCCCATTTCTCCTGCTGAGAATTCTTCATCCCCTCAGGGCTTCACAGGATCTGGTAGCCACCACGATCTGCAAACCAGGCAATGTTTACTGTACTAGGGTGGAAAATAACAAAATTGAGGGTCCTTCCCTCTGACAAGTGGCCTTGGCTGAGCACCACTTGCATGTAGAACTCTCAACTGCACTCCCAAACTCCAGCTGACTCACAGCTTTCAAACAGCAGAGCACTGTGGCTCCTGCTGCTGTGAGAGTTCTAAATCCCATTACATCATCTCTTGCCTTAAACCCTCTGGACTGCACAGGCTTCATGCCTGATCTAAAACTGATGGAAGCCTAGTAACCCCAGGGACTGGCTGGTTACATAAACAAAATAAAATCCAACTACAGACTACCAACCTAGAGATAAAGAAGAAGGTACACTAGGTGGCACAAGAGGTAGTTGAGTGTGGGTATAGAGCCACAGACTCATACTACTAGGAAGATAGGAGATGATCAATGGTCTTACAAAAAGAGAAGCAGCCCTGAGCATGTGGCTCTGGCAGTTGCACAAGGGGATGACCACAATTGAGACCACCTGGTAAATTAGATGACACAACATACCAAAAAAGGAATGAGACAAAGACTTCTGGAAAAAAATGGTAACTCAGTGTTACCAGATAGAGGATTCACTTAACTTGTCAGTCAACCATGTTCCTCTTTCCCCCATCAAGGAACAGGAAAGGGGGAACCTAGGTGCATATGAAATTGTAATTGGAAAGTCCCAGGAAGTTGAGATGTGTTTATTTCCCCAGGCACCCCTAAAGTTAGTGGGCTAATGGTCTGGTTACACAAGGACACAAGGAAGAAAGGGGCATACCAAACAAAAATTGAGTGACCTAGTCAGAAGAAAGATTCTATCAAAAACTGACCTGCTTCTCCTGCAACCACTGAGATGTAGCCTGTGTTACAGCCCTACCGGGTCATAATGTCATACGCTTAATAGCGTACGATATTATAACTAACCCGAAAGAGCGCTGTCCAGGACAGCGAATGGAGCAATACCACGTATACTGCTGTACATAGTATTGCACCATTTACACACTCCCAGGCAGAGGATAAGACCTCTGCTGGGAGTGGGTTTTGCCAAGCAGCTGCCGTGGCTCACTGAACTGAACCACAGCAGCATGAACCGAGGCACTGCATCTGGAACCAGATTTAATTCCTAGTCCCAGACATTTTATTTATTTTCACAATTTGTGTGCTCCCCAAGTTGGACCACCTCCCCCCCTGAGTTGAGAATCTTTAGTGGGGGGGGTCTGGGGGGCACAGTTCCCTACAACAGGGATTGTAGGGGGGCAGAGCCCCCCACAGAAATAAGAATTATGCCGCATGGCAATATCGTGCTGTATTGGCAGCGTGATTTTGCCATGCGGCATAATGTCTTGCGACATTATGACCTTGTGCCTATTACAGCTACTGTAATTAATTCTAAAAGTTGCAAAATACCTCCTGCATGCAGTGAGCTGCCAAATGGAGTTAGACTGGATACTGCCCAAGTGCACACGCTTCATTTTGCCACCAATAGGGATGTACCCACGGAGAGGATATACCCCAGGCAGAGAGAAGGAGGACAAGAAAGAAAAGGAGGTAGGAGCCACTTCCACTAAACACTTTTTCATGGATATATAGATATAAATATATTGATATAAATATATATATATATATATATATATATATATATATATATATATATATAGATGGATAGATATAGATCGATATAGATAGATATATATCTGGGGAGATGCCCAATAGTGTGTGTATGGTGCTGCAGTAGCCGGGTGAGCTTGCCCAGAGGCCCTAGCCATGTCTGTGTGGGGGATGGTGGGTGGGATGTGGTAATCAATTGCGAAGATATTCTGGAAGATCAACAATTATAGTAAGCATGTAATTTTCATATCTTCCTGGAATCACTCTTCACCATTGATTCACACTTATGGGTCAGAGTGCCAAGCTTTCCCTTCTTTTCCAAGGAAGGAGTTGGTTCCCTCTGAGGATAACAGATACCCATAGCACTCTGCATGGGGGACAACACCTGAGGGAAGGGACTCCTCACAGGTCTGGTGGAACCCAAGATTGGTCAGGGCCATGTAGGAGATCTTATGGCACATATGTGGAAGGGTGCCCTGACAATAGTTGCCACTGGACCCAGAGGTTGAGGAAATGAGCCCTCTGGAACAGTGAGTTTAGCTACTTATGCCAGGACAAAGGTACCAGTCTGGAAAGGGGAAGCCATACTTTCCATCTAAGGTAGACTGCAGTTCCTATTAGCCTGAAGGCCACCTCATTGGCATCATATGATGCCTTTAATTGGTGCTGTGCTCCTCCAGGCCCTGATCAGAAAGGCAAATGGCTTGCCAGACTAACATGCTTTAAGATACAGCAGCTAAGTGCTGTCCTAGCTGCAACTACAGGTATCAATTGAAGGCTGCCTCCTATGCAGATAGACACATGAGGGTGTGTGATGAGGTGAAAACCTTTCTTCCAAAGGCATCTGACTGAATGGAATCTGCCTCTGGAGGTCGATCACATGTCAGTTATCTAGGCCCCCAATGGGGTCTGCAGTACTTCCAAAACTGAAGCGGAGTGTAGTACTGCATCTGAAGACCCTGTGCATGCATAATACTGGAGTAGGAGGTTCCCGGGGGCTGGAGGGCAAGAGTATGGACACCTCCATGCTGTCTGTGAAGCCTCCTTGAAGGTTCTAAGACAGGGATGGATGACAATAGTGCTATCACTGGGGACTCCAAGGACTCCCAACAGCATGGCTACCGGACTGCAACCTGTGTAGGAACCTTTGTCAAGTGCCTGGAGCAGCTCCACTAAGAACCGCTGGTGCAGAGAGTACTCAGTAGCTGAGGGCAGGTGGGAAGATTATTCATTGTCCTCTGAGGAGGATGTTGAAAAGGATGAGGCACTGACCCCAGAGGTTGTTGTTGCTGGGAATAAGGGCTGGAAGTGAGCCCTCTCAGAGTCCCTGTGAAAACTATCCATAAGACACCAGTGAACTCTCTGCACTTTTCCCACATTAGTAGCACCTCAGTTCCTATAAATACAGGCAATCTTTCTAAAAAGTGATGAGACCCCAGAAGGGAATGAGACTCAGGGTCTCAAGGGCCTCTACCTGGGCTGTGGAACTGCACAAGGGGCCTCACCTGAGGGGAAGGCCTGGCAGAGCCACCCAAAAAGGGGTCCTTCTACACCAGAGGAATGACCCTATTGGTATCCATGGAGGAATTCCCCCTGGGTGAGAAGAGCAGAGTCATATGGTCCCCGTAGGATGGCCCTGGTCCTCATTGGTGGCAGTGCCAACCAGAGTCTCTGGGGTAAACTCCACTCCCTGGCCACCATCAGACTCCAAGCAAGTGTCTGGCTCAGGGTTGACAATGCCGTCAGAGATGGGTTCACCCCCAGTGCCACAGCAAGTATCGCCCTCAGTGCTCAGCTCAGCACTGACCCCTGTATCAACCCCAGAGTTATCCCCAACACTGGCACCATTTGTGGTGATGAGAACAGGGCCATATGGTCCCTGTAGGGTAACCCAAGTCCTCAATGGTGGTGGTTTTGTCAACCAGCAGCTCCAAGGAGAATTCTGCCCCAAATGTTCATCAGGCTCCAAGCCAGCACCGCTTCTGTTGCTGGGCTTAGAGTCAATTAATGTCCTCAGAGATAGGTTCAGTCCCAATACTGTGGCCAGCACCACCCTCAGACTGGGTGTATGGAGTCAAAATGTTTGTGTCTGATTTGTTGGAGCAAGAAGGGCAGACACACAAAAAGGAGACTGCCTTTTGTTCAGAGGAACCCATACCTTATGCTTTAGAAGGTGGTATAAAAAAACAATGAAGGCAAAAAGCAAATCCCTGTATACCAGTAGTGATCTGCACCCAAGAAAATGAATGTCTGAGATTACAAATGAGTTGAAAACTGAATTTGAAACTGAAGGTAACTCTGATCTGATTGCACAACACCTGCCACAGAATTAAGGCATAATCCATGTTTGTATCATAAAATCCACTGCAAGCAGAAATGGGGTCTGCAGAATTAAAAAAATCCCAAAATGTAACATATTACAGGCTAAAACCCATGTATTATAAATGAGGTCCTCATAACTGAGACTGTAATATCCTGAAGTATAATTATTAATAAATGGCTACACCAAATTTGATCACAGCTGGGCAAGTTATTCTCAGTAGACAGCCAAATATGAAACTGTGCATCACAAGCCAGAATACATGCACAATTAGGCCACATTGGCCAACATGATACCTTGCTAACAACAACTATTCTCAGCACAAGACAGAAGCCATCCTCCCACATGCTCCTTGACAATGCCTCTGAATCACTCTGAGGGGCTGCTTCTGTACACCCCTCACCACCTCCCACCATCTCCATGCTAGGATGGGGTCTATGCCTCCCTGGCCTCAGCCCTGCCTCCGTGAAAACATTAGTAGAGGCCCCCCATCTCCACTACCAACATCCTGTCCTTACTGACCCTCTGCCCAGCCTAACCCAACCTCTAGTGCCTCTGCACCTTACCTGCACTTGTAATCATCTAAAGTCCATATGCTGTATAGTGTTTTAAATGTCTAAGAAACTCTGTAACCTTTTCCTGATGTACTGTTCAGGGTCTCAAATATCCTAAAACTCTGTAATCTTCTTGATTGAATGTCTATACTCTGTTCACATGATGTGGAACCTTTGTAAAACAGCCTTGGCTCAAAGGCTATTTTCTGGATAAGAAATAAATATAAATCAAATAAACCTCAAGAAATGTTGTTAATGAAGAAAGTCTGTAGTATTCGATCATGATTAGATAATGTTTGTAACAGGCATGTTACAAGCATGTCACAGGCATGTTGCATGCATTTAACATGTTTTACAAGTGTGCAGTAGACATGTTAGCTACACCAACAAAGCCTCATATGGACCACAGGGAAGTATTTTCAGAAGAAAACAATGTGAAGAAGGATCATGAGGAGGAATACAGCTCAGTGCTGTTATGGATAACCACTGGATAAAGTCCTGGCCAGAACTCAGGACTGCAGAAGATCATCTGATTGCAACCCACGTACCACACTCTGCAAAATACTTGCTTTTTTTAATTTTGTTTACCATAACATAAGACAGTGAATGCTTGTTTATTTGGTGCCACAGAGAAGGTTATGTATTTTGCACCACTGTTTCTTCTAGTTGTGTTCTTCCAAAGCCACCCACTTGCAGAATCCTGGATCAGTGAGTCAGCCCTTGGAATTGTCCTTAAGACAGGCACTGCCCCAACACCTTGTGCTGAGCTCCCTCCAAACATTAAGGCCTGGATATTCAAAAGAGTTGAGCCAAGCGCAATAGGGTTGCACTTGCGCAAGTCCGAAATTGCGCCATTCTGCGATATTCAGCAGGAGGCAGCTGCGCCACCGAAAACATGCTAAGCAACAGCGCAATGATAATGAAGGCATGCGCAACCGAAGGGGGAGGAACCATGCATAAAGGGCGCAGTGTGATGTTCAAAGACTTGCGCAATGCGCAACAGTGGAGCAAGCGGAAGTTGCGCCATAGCGGAAATGAGCCAAAATAAAAAGGAGCAAGGAAGAGGCGCAAGAACGCTACAGGAAGCCACATGAGGCAGAGGGAGAGGCGGGGACAGGGAAAGTGTCAGAAAGAGGGCAGGCCAAGGAAAAATAACAGCAGAAGAGAGGCACAGGAAGGGTGTGTGGAGCCACACATTCCAGAGGCCAGCACAGACAGGTGTACCTGGTGCAGGGGTAGCAGTCAGAACAGCGGGGAGACGAGCAACAGCTGCTGGGGGGCAAAGTCAGGGACATGGCCAGTGCCACCTTCCACATGGAGGCTGTAATGAGGGGAGTGAGAAGGCAGGTGGCAGGGGGACGTGGCCGTGGAAGGGCCCGTCAGCGGTATGCCCCCAACAGACAGTACCGAGCCCGCACCAGCTTTGAGCTGTATACAGACACCGAGATTGTGGGCCGGTACCACCTGAACAGGGCAATACTGAGGCAGCTCTGTGAGCTGTGCAGTGATGTGATGCAGGCACCCACACAACGGAGTCATGCCCTGGCCGTGGAGAGAAAGGTAACAGCCTGCATGTGCTTGCTCGCCACGGGTACCTTCCAGAGACCAACTGGGAACACCACAGGCATATCCCAGTTGGCCACGTCATGCAACCTCACCCAATTCCTCAGCGCACTGCTGCCACATGCTGAGGAGTACATCCATTTCCCCAGCACTGTGGCAGAGCGCACAGCAAACATTCAGGAGTTCTACAGGGTAGCACGTATGCCTGGCATGCTAGGGGCAATAGGCTGCACCCATGTGGCCATATGCACACCACCTGGTCGAGGAGGGGACCGCATACATGAACCGCAAGGGCTATTCCAGCATCAACTGCCAGGTGGTGTGCGATGCCAGTGGGCGCATCATCAATGTCTGTGCCACGCACTCTGGGGGAGCACATGATTCATACATCTGGCACCAGTCGGCACTGTGCCACCGATTTGAGAGTGGAGACATCCCCACAGGACACCTAGTGGGTGAGTATGCAAACCAAATGGACATATCGTGGGCCTGGGGTGGCATGGCCAGAGGTGCCATGGGTGTGGCCTACAGGGCTTGGGGCAGGCTGAAGCTGAACATGAAACTAACCTCCACCCTCTGCACACAGGTGACAGTGGATACCCACTCCGTCCCTGGCTGCTCACACCCTACTGGCGGCCCACGACCCCATCGCAGCAACGCTACAATGAGGCACATGCCACCACACGCAATGTCATTGAGCGGGTGTTCGGGATGCTGAAGGCACATTTCCATTGCCTGGATACCTCTGGTGGTGCCTTACAGTACAGCCCCTCAAAGGCCTGTGGGATATTCCTGGCCTGTTGCATCCTGCACAACATGGCCAAAGAATGTGGGATAGCTGTACAGGTCGAAGAGGGGGACAGCGATGGGGACAATGAGGATGCCGGTGACGATGGTGATGGGCAGCCCCCCCCCTTGGCCGACGAGACCCCCGACTGATCCGGCTGGCACAGCTGCACCGGAACACCATCACAGAGGAGCACTTCAGCCAACCAAGGTAAGTCATGGTGCCATGCGCAACCACCAGTGGCTAAGGCACAACTCACAAACACGCACGGAAACACACCAGGGGTGCATGCTGGCAAGGGATGTGGCAGGGCACAGAAGCACACACACACAACCAGGGATGGGTGAACATCAACATGCCACATGGACGGACACACACACACGCACACACACGATGCACCAAACGTGCACAGAGGAGGAACACCGAGCCAGAACGCCAACCCTAGCAACACACATGTCCACAGACCACCACGTCAACTGTCTGTCCATGTGCGTGTGTCAGATTCTGGGCACCATCACACTTTGGTGTACAGCGCAATGCAGGCATCATCATGCACATGTACCTGTGGACAGCAGCCGGGAGGATGTGCAGATGGACCATGTGTTCGCGTGCAGGGCCAGGCACCCACCTGTGCACTGCCCACCGAAACACACAATGCACACAGGGCAGCACTAGACAGCGCCCGCGCTGGGAGACAGGTCAGTCTTGTGGCACAGTGCCACGACCACCTCGGATGCGTGGGCATCCCCACCGAGACTTGCCAGCACTGGCAGGCTGACCACAGGCCTCATGGGGTGGCACCGATGGTCCCACAGGGGTTCCACTGCGCGAACACGACCGTGCCCGCTCAGGGGTCTGCAGCACACCGAACATGCCTGCACCAGGAGTGCTCGGGATGCCCACAACTGAACCCGGCGTTGACAGGGTGGGTGTCGCATGACACCGGGAATGGGGAGTGGATAGCGCACTGCGTGGTGTGAGCGATGCATGGGCACCTGACTGTGTGCCCATTGTGGCCCTGACAGCAATGAACGCCTGTGCATGCTTATCAATGGCAGCGGTCACATCCTCCCACAAATGGTCCATCCGTGACATGATCCTATCTGTGTCCCTGCTGCGATGCTCCTCTGCCTGCTCCAGAGCCACACACAGTGCCTCCACAGACGTTGCAAGCCACATCTGCTGCTGGACCGATGCCTGCAGTAGGCGGGTGTGCTCGTACAAGAGGTCGTCTGCCTCCTCAGCATCCTGTCCCTCAGGGTGTGCATGGGCCTGATGTTCAGCACCCCCTTGAGGGTGGGTGCTGCACACCAGGACCAGGTATGGGCAAGTCCACAGGCGGTGCACAGACACCGCCGCTAAACCCTGAACCCCCAGTCCCGATGGGCGACTGCTGTTGCCGCCCCTCCGACTGCTGCACCCAAGAGCTCAGTAGTGCCACCGCAGTGGCTGCAACAGTCCCATTGTCCTGACCAGACACCGATGCTGCCCCTCTGGTGCTGACAGGCACAGCCTGGGACTGTGCTGATATGCTGGCCCACACGGCAGCACCAGCCAGTGCCATGGGCACGAGCTGACCTGCTGTGTGTCCATTCTGTGGCACACATGTGTCACTGCCCATGACGGTCGTGTCTTCATCACTGGTGCAGGTCTCTGCCCCAGCCATAGCCACAGCGTGCTGGCATCCTTGGACGCCAGAACGCTGAAACACAGGAAGGGCTTCCCCCACAGCTGTCTCAACAACATCAGTGTGGACAGCCAGGTGGCCCCACTGTTGTGCTGATCCACAGAAACCTGTGGAGGTGGATGGTCCAAACTGCGACTCTGGCCGACTGTCCTCAGTGGACAGGTCCACCAATGTTGACCCATGCAGATGCTCAGGATCTGTAAGGGAAAGCAAAGTCACATTACTGCGTGTTACCTACCCGGCCCCCCCAAGGCAGACCATGGCTTACCATGCAGAGATGGGCCACCACCCGTCTGGAAGCCACCGCCCGGAACTCCCTCTATGGCACTGCGGTGCATGCTTGCTGCAAGCCTGTCCTCTGCTGGTGTGAGCTGCACCCCCGCCTGTTGCAGCACGTGCCGCCTTGATGGCAGCCACCTTCTCCTTCACCCTCCTCCTGTCAGTACCCATCTTCTTCTTACACTCCTGCACAGAGCGCTGGTGGCTGCCATGCAGGTTAACGGCACATGCCACCTCCTCCCATGCAGCAGCATGGGCCGGAGGGGTGCCCCGCCGTCCACTGAACAGTGGCTCCTGATCCAGGTAGGCCTTGAAAAGTACCTTGGTCTCAGCCGTCGTGAAATTGGGCCTCCTCCTCCACCCACCACTGTTGTCCTCCTCACCCAGAACTTGCTCAGTCATTATTCAGCCTGTAAGGATGGCAGTGGTTACTTGTGACTGTGCAGTCCAAAGCATGTCCCTAAATCCACAGTCCACACTCCCACACAGCATGCAACTCACCAATAAACTGCAGTAACCGACTATGGCCACTGCAGCACTTTGTCGCACTTTTATAGAGCAATGCTTGCAAATTAGGTGAGGAGCAACTTTAATTAGATGCAAATCGCGGTGCTGCGCCATTGAATGGCTGATCGGATGATTTGCATATGACGGCTGAATGTCACGCTTTTGCACTTTGTGCAATTGTGTTGAACGTGCTGAGCCAATGGAGCAGTTCCGTGGCATGCGTAGTACACCTCACTGCGCATGCCCAGGCTGCTGACTCTGGTGTCTGCCGTGCTGATGATGTGCTGTGTGCGATAGTCAATGCAGGGCATGGCCACCATTGTGCCAGTGGCGCTATAGCGAAGGTCACTACATGGCGCTGTGACAATGGGCCTCCATAGGCGCAATGGCACAACTGCCCGATAGTCCACTGTGGCACTGGCAAACAGGCAACCAATCGCACTATATGCATAGTCGTTCAATGGCGCTGTGCATGGCCTTGTGCCAGAGACCCTTGACCCTGTGTCCGACCTTTGACCCCTTGGCGCCATGCGTCAGGCATGGGTGCACCTCTATCACGCTGTTCGGTAACAGCATGATATAGAATGGCAGCGCTGTACCGCGCAGCATTTGCACGTGGGGTACCGCGCTGCAGAGCACCATATTGCCTACTATAGCTATTGAGATGGCATGCAGAAGAGCCCTACAGTGGACTGCCATAGAGTTGGCCAACCTTGTGGCTATTGTGGAGTCACACCATGGGCTTCTGTTTGGGGAGGAGCCACTGGACAGGGCCAGGACCCAGGTCTGGCAGGAGGTGGCCACTGACCTGGAGGAGGCCACTGGATGCAGGAGGACCACGGAGCAGTGCAGGCACCGCTGTGGGGACCTCAGGAGGAGGGAGCCGGACCTACTAGCCCATCTGCGGTCACGTGCCAGGAGGGGCACGGTGCCACATCCAGGTGGGTGATCCGTCTATGCACTTGTATTGTCCATATGGGTAACAGTGTTGTATGTGTCCAGCACATAGGGGGAGAGCTAGTCTAGGGTTGGCTGTGGTGGTGTTTACAGGGTGTGGGGTGGGTGGTTCTGGCTGGGTGGGTGGGCACACACATTGGGGCAGGGGTACTTTGCTACGGGATTGTACTGATGTTCTTCTCTCCTTGTTTCCCCCACAGGCATGGACGAGCATCGCTGGATAAGGGAGGAGTGGTGGAGGGAGGAGGACAGAGCATCCAGGTGGGACAGGGACCATCACCGCTGACCTGACCAGCCCGATGTTAGGGTGAGTGCCATAACTCCATGATTACTATTGCATGCTGTGTAACAGGGTGGGCAGCGGGGCATGGCCACCATCCATGGACACCACTGCCATGCACATGACTTGTGACAGTCATTACTGTCCAGTGGCACTGCATGTATGGGAGTGCGTCAGTGGTGGTCCATGCATGCACCGGGTACATGGCTGTGGCACTGCCTTCACACCACATAGCCACGTTACTGTACAGCCATGGTGGTGCTGTGCAGGACATGGGCGGTGGGTGTGTGCAGTGGTCCACATGGCTGTGGCTGCCTGGGTGGGCAGGTCTTGTGGATACGGTTACTGTGGATGGTCGCACACCATCACAGGGGCGTGGCACATGGCTATATACCATGCACAATGGGTGGGCTGCAGGGGGATGGACAGTCACACCTATTGACTCTGCTCCCTCATCCTAGGTGACCGGAGGCTCCTGCAAATTCAGCAGTCCATTAAAGAGCTGCTCCATGTAGCCAGGGAGACTCTGCAGCTCCTCCATCAAATAAACCGCCATGGGGTCAGGAGGAGAAGGAGGAGTAGACATCAGCACCAGGAGGAGGAGGACCGGGGCGGCTGTTAATGTCCCCATGCCACGACTACCACCTTCCCCCCTTTGATCCACCCTCATACCCCTTCTTCCCTCTCCCATATGTTCACCCTCCCCTTACCCACCCCCACCTTGTTTATGTCCCTCCCCCCCATGTTTGTACATAGTTCTGTATTTAGTAATTTTTGATATGTTTCAATACAACTATTTTGATATGAATACTGTGGTGGTCTCTGATTTGCAGCGGGCTATAGGTGCTCAGCTGCAGTGGTGTGCATGGCATCTGGGGTGGTGCAGTCATGGGTATGTGTGTGTATGTCCTTGGGGAAGTGATTATGGTGTGGGAGTAGCTATCAGTTGGTGTCTGTGGTGTGTGTGTTGTTCTCTGTGCATTGGATTACTGTGTGCAGTGGTCCATGGTGCATGCTCTGTGTCCATGGTGCCCCTGTCAACCCATCCATGGCCTGTGCAGCTGACACCTTTGCATGTCTGTGACCTGCAAGGTCTGCTGCCATGTCACTGGTGGCTGTCCATGCAGGTCAGCCACTGTGACCGTCACAATGCTGAGTTGCCTCCTGTCACTGGTGTGGTGCATGTTTGTCTCAGGTGACACTGTGGCCTCCGCGGTTGTTGTCCCACCTCCATGCTGTGGCTTATGTGTGTTGCAGGAGATGTGCACCACTGTCTGTGACTTGTGCTCCAGGCATATGATGGTGGCGTACGGGTCCACAGTGCCTGTGCAGGGTGGCTGGCACTCCTGTGCCATGGAGGACTGCAGGCTGTGTGTACACGGTTTCCATGGGCCCACACTGGGGGCTTGGTTGCCACGCTACTGTGTCCCTGTGTTATTGTCCCCTTGGGTATGGGTGGGTGTTTGTCCCTGCACTGTGTTGCATCCGGTGTGGTGCATGCTTCCATGAACCACTGTGGGTGTCTGTGCTGGCTGTTGTGGCCAGTGGTGGGTCAGGGTGTGTCACTGGACTACTGTGCAGGGTGCTGTATCACTGGTGGTGGTGTCAGGGGCATGCTCTGTCCCATGTGGGGTACCTCTTGTGCTGACGCATGGTCAGTCTCTCAGCTGTACCTCTGGGGGATTGTGCATGGTGGCACTTGTCTGCCATTGTTGCATTGCCATGTGCTGCCACCCACTGCTGGGTGCTCATGGTGGGGCTGGCTTGTATGGTTCTCTGATGCACAAGGTTGCAGTGTCACAATGGGGGGGTGGTATGCAAGGGGTTTCCTGCATTGGTGGTCACTGCTCATGGGGGGGGCATCTGTGGGTCACGTGCAGGGTGTGTTGTGCACTGGGGGATGGTGTGGCACAGGGTGGTCCGCCTCCTTCTGTGGCAGTCTCAGCTTGCTGGTGGGTGTGATGGGGCACCATGGCCCGCTGTGGGTTGTTTGCTTGTATCCATGGGCCAGTGGTTTTTCCAGCCTTCCCCCAGTTGTGCTGTGCTTGGGGTGTGGGGGGACGATGTCAGTTCTGCTGTGTGTTCCTGTGCCTATCTGTGGCATGGGTGGTGGGCCCCTACCTCCCTGGTTGCACAGTTACATCGCTCTGCAGCTGGGGGGCTCCCTGCTTGCACTATGGTGCCTCTGGACTGCTCAGCTGGACATCCCTTGTTGCGCCATATCGCATCATATCTGCTCAGCTTCCCCTCCCTAGTTGCGCTATGGCACAGGTTGTGTGATATTCAGATATTGGCTGTAGGTGCAATTTGGCTTGCTCCTTTTTTGAATATCGCGTCTGTTGCACATGGGTGCAATAGACTTGTGCTTGCTCCTGCTATTGCGCACTTTTTGCGCGCAGTTTGAATATCTATGCCCATGTCTTTCCTTGCAGAAGGAAGAAAAATCCTTATAGGTAGTAGTCTAAGTCCTAACTCCCCAACATGTAGACTGGGGAGGATGGGTAGATACTGTGTGGCTATGTACAGTGCTGTCCACCAAGATCAGGTGCTCTGTGTGAGATTTCACAGTTTACTGCATAACACGTAGGAATAATTACATATACAATAATACATGGTGTAGTGTGTATAATGAGAATTTTTGCACACACAGGAGGTGTTGGATTCTACTTAACCTCAAGAGTGAAGCTCAAGGGGTTTATGCTACAGTAGCATCCAATACTGAGTGTGTATGTAAAATGTGAGTTTTGCACACTACCCCATGTATTGTTTTATATCATTGCTGTGGAACATTTCTTTTGCCACAGCAACTATATAAATAGAAATCACTTTCCATGCCGATAGTTGCAGTCCGGTTAAAATATACAGAAAGGACCTGTATTAAAGCAAGTTTGTGATTGTAAAACACTTACTCTGGAGTTCAAGTGTACATACTGAGAGCCAATGAAGTGTGTACGCGAAGAAGGCAAGAGCGCAACAGGTGCATGCATGGAGCATGGGAAACCCAGCATTTGTTACCGTTATAACAGAGAAATATAACCAGGTTTCCCTATAGGAAAAAAGTTCCCCAGTTGTTATTAGATTACACTGAGTTACTGCTGTATCATGTAAGATATTCCAGCAAGAACAGTGATACTGTGCTTGATCCTGGTGGACAGAATTATATGACTACCACCATAAGAAACATAATTACAAAAAAAAAAGCTTTTCTTTTAACAATGTGGTTTTATTTCACCCAGACATGCACAGACTGTGAGCAGTATCATGGCAGCAGGAAGAGGAATAAGGGTTACATGGGGAGAAGTTTCTTCATATAACAGACTCAAAGTTTGCATACCTATAAGACTGCAGAGTCGCACTGTATCGGAAATGTACAGTAGGTGTGTGTACAAACCAAAGTGACTGCTGCCATCACCAACATTCTTAATGTCCTGGGGGACCCTAATATCTGGTGGCCCAAGACCAGAGGGGGACTTTTAAATTTGAAGTAAGATCCACTTAAATTTGATCTTTTTATAACATTTAAGCAATATTTACTGTTGTCACCCTCAAAAATCAACGGTCACAATTTGGATTATATTTAATAACAATGAAAATTAATTGTTTTCTATTCCTTTAAAACTGTATGACATTATTAAAATTATTAACCAATGTATGATTTGAATTACTGTCTTAATAACTATTGTATTTCAAGAAGTGACCAAAAGAAATTACCTGTTCTTCAGTACTGTTCAGTGTTAAAAGATATGTATTTTCATAGGAATTACAAAAATTATCTGCAGCAGCCCAGCTCAATGCACTCTTACTTTCTATATAGTAGCAGCTTCCATTCCAGAACTTCCACATGAAGGGACAAGTAGTGCTCACCAGACCTTTATAAAACACATCCCAAAAGAAATAAATATGTCATTGTTTTGAGAAAAAAACAACAGTTCCATGTCACACAGCTCAAAGGTGAGCCTAATTCAGCTACTACGAAGTACTGTATAGTTCAAAGTAATAATACTGTGTATGCAGTATATTAGAACCTCACACTAACTGCTGAGCAAAGGGCTGTGCATGAGTCACAAAAGAAAGTATACTGAAAACTTTGTGTTAATGCAGAACATATATTGGGAACATTGTGTTACTGCGCTTTGCTATGCAAAGAGGTTACCAATATGCCTTGTATCAGTGCTGTGGAAAGCAAACCCTTAACCCTTTTCCAAGAGCAAAACACAGGTAGGACCACATGTACTAAACACCCTTCATACTGAGCAGTTTATAAGAAATAAATACCTTAGCACTGAAGCCCTAAACTGCAAAATTGGTACATAAAATTCTAATGACCCTATATAACATGCATAGAACTATCACCTACTTATCATATCCTTACCTTCTTATACATGCTCATTAAAGACACATTGCTCCATGCTGTTGCTGGATGCTGTGGTCTGCAGTGTCAGTGCTTGTCCTCCTATCCCTGCAGGGTATGATTACTAGTACATCCACTCCCCATCTCCTGGCACTGTATCTCTGGTGTCCGGTGGCACCCCCCTTCCATGCCCAGTCCCCATTACTCCAATTTTTCTGGTGTCTGGTGGCAATCCCCACCCTTGGAGAACACCCCCCCCCTTACCCAGTCTGACAACAGCAGCCAGCACATACCTACATCCTCGGCCAGCTGACATCTGACTCCTGCAAACGCTGTGGTGACATACCAGTGAGTACATTGGTGTAGTAGTTGCAAAACAACCATTAAAAACCACAGACACTCCATGGCTTTTTATGGCTGTCTCGCAACTACTGTATCAATAAACTGGTATATAACAACAGTGTCTGTGGGAGCCACATGGTGGACAATAAAGGAGGTTAGTGGAGGGTGTGTGCCGGCTGCCATAGCCAGACCAGGAAGGGATGTCGGTGTGCTCCTGGGTTTGGGAGTGTCACCAGACACAAAGGAGATTAGAGTAACAGAGACTGAGAAAGGCAGGGGGTTCACTAAATACTATATTGATCAGAGTAACATGGATCAGGAGACAGAGGGAAGCCATCGGACACCAGGAAGATGCTTTGCAGGGAATAGTGAGTGGTGGTACATTATCTGTACTTGGCTAAATCCTTGCCTGTTGGAAACATTAACTAGTGGTATGCAAACAGCCTAGTAGTACTTCCAAAAATCTTCAAATATAGTGCACTCTGTATATATGACTGCCTCTCATTAGTATGTTTCTGGTGTAGCTTAGCACCCATGCACTACTAACTTTGCACCACATCAAGTGTGCCTCCCCATATAGCACTTGCCACGCTAAACTGCATCCCAAGTGCATGAAGCAAAGCTAGTCCAGCCCAAACCCTGCAATGCTAATGATGCTACTCATAACTATAAGAGTGTCATTTTTGGGACATAGTGATATACAGTCGATTCCACTTGTGTGCCTTTTGGGTGTGTGCACATTTCGGTTATGTGTACACATCTGGCTAGTCCCGATTCTCCTCCTATTCTGTTGGGGTTAAACTTTCCATTTGTGTGCACACTGAATTTCATTTATATGCCTTTTTTCTACACCTTCCACTGCTGCTCTCAGAGTTGTTAAGTGATTAGGCAAGTGTCAGTTACTGTGGCGTGGTTAATCACTTAACAATGTTTTGTGTGTACAAAAATGCTAGTGCTTAGGCAAGGGGCTAATTGCCTGTACAGGTGAGGCTAGGTGCTGGCAATCTATAACAAACTCTCCTCTGAACACATTCAGCACTAACTTGCCTACCTGCAGTGTTGCTTTCTTTGAGTGATGGAGGGTCTAAAATGCAACGTCCTTTCACTCGAACAAAAGGTGAAGCTGCTCAAGAAATCAGAAACAACAAGCCAAAAAGACCTAGCAGCAGACTTATGCACAAGGTCTGCCGATACATTGAGACTAAAGAGGACAGAGGCTTCAGGTGGTTTTACACCTTTGAGAAGAATCATGAAAGACTCTCCGCTAAAAATGTAATGCAAAGTAAGATTACCAATTTCTTGCACAGTGTGCACTAGTCAACACCACACCGCACATTAATGTACTGTACTGTATTGCCTTTTTAATTTTTTTAAATGTTTATACAGTAAATGTTTACACAGCAAATGTTTTTAATGTTTTTAAAAGTTTTGCATTAAATTATCAGACTAGATCAATATTAAAATACGTTTTTCTACATTTAAATACATGAGCACAACATTTATTGCAGTCAGCATTCATTTTTGAGCACCAGTAAGAATCGTTCCAGATAAGTGTATTTTTGGTTGTGTGCACACATTTTACAATTCCTGAAGCATGTGCACACAACCAAAATTGACTATATTTAATAATATATTTAAAAGCACTTCAGAAAGTCTTAAAAGTTTATAAATAGTAGCACTCAAAATCAAGTGAATAAAGATGAAATATGTAAAGGTTTGTCTAAGGTTTTCATCTGTCTCAGCAGTGAGAGGGGAATTCATCCCATAAGGGATGACCCTGGCCTTTCTGTGTAAGAATGAAGCCCCAGCCAATGATTTTGAAATTGCAGGACATACAGAAGATCACATTTACGGTGCAACTAGGATGTGATTCCTAGACTACATTTATAGTGCTAATTTTTGAAGCTCAGATTAGTTCACTGTTCAGTAATAGTATTAAAATCAACAGATCTATACAAGTATTGCCCTATGTTAATAGGGCAATACTTGTGTACAACAGGAAGCAGAGAATCACAAAATTAAATAAATGGCTATGGGAATGGTTTGGATCCATGTGATATGGACTGGTGGGTGGGTGGGGCAACAAGTAGGAGAACACAGACCTGCATGCTCAAGATAGGTTGCACCTTAGTAAGGAAGGCTCGCAGTTACAAAACAGAGGTTGGGGGAGTTTATCAAAGAAAATTATAATTTAAATTAGGTAAGGGGGGAGGCAAAGAGTTGGGAATTCACTAGGAAAGGGGGTCCTTTGGACCTCCCCCCACAGCAAGGCAAGAGCCAAATTCAAGTAGGAGAGGGGATGGAAGGGAGGGTAAAAGTGCAGAGCAGATAAGATCAAAATGGAAGGTGACATCATTGAATGCTAGGAGCCTGGGGAACAAAATAGCTGAGTTGTAGACATTGATGACAAAAGGGGAGGTGGATATAGCCACCATCACAGAGACATCGCAACCCAGTAACATGACTGGGACCTAGCCATCCCAGGCTTCAAACTATACCAGAGGGGACAGAGAAAAAGGGAAAGGGGGTATGGCCATCTACATTAGGGAAGGGATAAGGTATATTAGGGTGGAGTGGATGAAGGCAGGGTTGAAGCCATATGGGTGCAACTACATAACCTGAGGGGTAGTAAAGTTAGATTGGGGGCAGAATATAGGCCTCTGACCCAGGAGGCGTTTGATAGGAAGCTGGGGAGCAGTTAAGGAGACTTAGTGGCAAAGGGAGCACTGTGGTAGTAGGCGATTTTAATCTACCAGGGGTGGATTGCAGCATCCTGGCTACTCATGTGCCAGGGAGCAGATCCTCCTGGAAGCCCTCCAGTATGGCTTCCTGACACAGAAGATAACAGAGCCAACTAGGGAGGGGAACATCCTGGATCTGGTACTGGAGGACAGGGAGCAAGTCAGGGATGTTGAGGTGGAGGAACCCCTGGCAGGAAGCGACCACCGCACAGTGTAGTTCTCAATCAATCTAGGTGTAGTCAGCCCTTCCACACACTGTCTAGGGGCATGAAAGATTTGCTGATATACTGGGGGAAGGTGCCTACAGCATAGAGAAAATATCACCAAGACTTGCACAGCAGAGAAAAGTAGGAAAACTTAGACTACCACTCGGTGGCTTAATTTCTTCAGTACACCCTAGATCTCTCCTTGATTGACTGACTTCACCCCCATACCTCTGCCACTGGTATGAGTCACCTCTGCAATCTGCAGATCACAGCTCCCATTCAGCCCCCAAGCCCCTCGATTCCTGTGCAGTCTGCAGGAAAACCTTCTGGACATACAAACTCATGGCACAAATAAAACTGAGGGCCTTTCCATTTCATTAACCCCCCCTTTTAACTTAAGTAGAAATGTCACCACTCGATTTCTTCCCAACAGTTCTTTATTTTCAGCTGTGCCCCCAAACGATTCCAGAGACATAGGAGCACCATCTTACACCAAGAAAAAAAGAAGCTCCATGGGGCTATAGAAATGTTTTACAAGCTCACCCAGCTGGAACTCTCAAGCAATCATAAGGTGACACACAGGCAGAACTTGCAAGGCTGTTTACTTTTGGAGGCTCAGCTGATTTATCTAAGCATATCCTTCATCTCTGAAGACTCATTAGGCTCCTCTTCCACTGGTGCTGGTAAGCCACCCTTTTACTTTGGTTACACTTTCTTTCCCTTGTTCTTCTCCTGATCAGTGATTGGCTTGCCTTGTTCCTGCTCAGAGAAGTGAGCAGCTTCTCCCACCTGAACTCGGCCAGAATCCTACAGGGATCCCAGGATTTTTCTTCCTGAATCAGGCCCTGTAACCCTTTTTTTCTCTGAGCTTGAACCATGGTGTACGAAGTAACCTCCACCTGCTCTGCAACTCCTACCAGATCTCTCTCTCTCTTTTTCCCCACTTGGTGCTGTAGTCCTAAATGGGTCTAAAAGGCCAGCTCATAAATGGTAGCCCTGGAGCCAGTCCAAACCTTGATACCTGACCAGCCCACAGCATACCCAGCCCACTGCCACCAATGTCCACTGCCACCTTCAAGCTGCCCTGTCACGAGAGAAGCCGGGGCTCTGCCATCACCCAGGCCCACCGAGCAGTATGAATACTTTCTGGCATCCCTGGCATCCACTCCTCTCTGGCGGTGCCCCAGATAACCATCTGGAGATGGCCCCAGCTTTCTCTTTGCATCCCTGCCAAACACATCCTGGGTTTGAATTAAGTTCCCATCTGGGATCTGCCCTCCAAGGCCTGTCCGAAGACCTGCAGCCCACCCGGCCCTTAAAATGCCAGTGCCCCAGGACCTGCCTCCAAGCAGGCCCCTTAAATGGGTGAAGGACACTCCCGGGCCCCCTCTGTACCTGAACCACCCTGCCACACCAGGAATGGGAGAGGACCTCTGCCACCGGCCCCTCCCCTGTGAGAACCCTGCCACTGTTCCCACAGCCCTGGCAGCCCAAGCCACACCTGCACAGGATCTAAATGGAGTTCCTACCTGCCCTGCCATCTACCTACTATACAGGCCTCCCCCATCCCAGCGACATAGTACCAGCTAGCTGGCCATCCTCCCACAGAGCTCCCATCCCTGCTTCTCAATGCCATATTGCTGCATAGAAGTCATCTCTGACTGCTGACGTTTGAGAGTGTCCCTCTTAGGCCCAACCCAGACCATTGAGCTCCCTCCTTGTCTGCCTCCCCTGCTCTTCCAGCCCCCCACCCCCCCAACTTCAGACCCACTGCCCGAAGCTGGAAAATCCCAGAACTTCCTGTTCCAACTGTATTTATACCCTTTTTTGCCTGCTCTCTGCTGCCACCTTCAGGCATTCACCAGTGATTATCCTATAGAGCACTAATAAATCCCTAAACTCTGGGGGGGGGTTAGAAGGTGGAAGGGGATCCCTAATGGGAGCTAAGCCCCTCCAAAAGACAGGGGGCTTACATAGGTAGGGAGATCACCACTACAAAGACTAAGGTTCTGGACTTCAACGGGGCAGACTATGGCAGGATGGTTAGTATACTGGAAAGGCACATAGCGAGCATCTGCCCTAGCATGCATGCTGAGCAAAAATGGGCAATTATCAAGCTAGGCCTGACTGAGGCTACTAGCACATGTGTCAAGAGCCAGAGCAAGAAATCCAGGACCAAGAAGCTGAGCTGGATGAACAGGGAGGGAGGTAGGGGAGAGGGTGAGGGAGAAGAGGCTGCATTTAGAACCTATAAAAGATCCAACAGAGAAGAGGACAGGGAAGAATATGTGAAGAAATCCAAAGAAATGAGTAGAACAGTAAGGGCAGCCAATGCATCAAGAGAACTGAGGCTAGCGAAGGAGATCAGAGAGGGTAAAAAGGATTTCTTAAGATATATAAGGGAGAAAAGAAAGAGTAAGGATCAGAATGTTATGATCAAGAATGGTAGCAGTTGGGTGGAGAAGGGGCAGAGCAGGCAGAAGTACTCAACGATTACTTCTGTTCAGTATTCACCAGGGAGAGGGATGGACCCATACCTAAGAGGAAGGGTGGGGTGGGAGTGGGGTGGGAGGAGATCACAGATGGGGAAATCACAGAGGGAAGGGTGTTGGAGGTCTTAAGTCCCTGAGGGTAGATAAGGCACCTGGGTCACACGGAGTTCATCCTAAAGTGCTGAGAGAGTTGGCAGAAGTCCTGGCAGGGCCGTTGGTGGACCTGTTCAACCCCTTTCTGGAAACAGAGTGCATAACCAGGGATTGGAGGGTGGCACATGTGGTGCCCCTGCATAAGAGTGGACCCAAGGATGAACCAGGGAACTACAGACCAGTCAGTCTAACCGCAATTGTAGGAAAGCTAATGGAGACGATCCTCAAGGAAAGGCTGGTAAAATTTCTGGAGGATAATGATATCCAGGATGGTAGACAGCACAGGTTTGTCTCAGGCAGATGCTACCAGACGAACCTGGTTGACTTTTTTGATTGGGTGACACAGGCACTGTGGACATCCTCTACCTGGACTTCAGCAAGGCCATTGATTCGGTGCCTCATGGTAGGTTGAACAGCAAATTGAGCAACCTGGGAGTGGGGAAGAAATTGGTTAGATGGGTCAGGAACTGGTTACAGGATAGACAGCAGAAGGTAGTACTGGGGGGTAAGGTATCAGAGCCCAGAGTGGTAACAAGTGGGGTCCCACAGCTCAGTGCTGGGATCAGTGCTGTTTAACATTTTCATTGTTGACATCACAGAAGGGATAGAGAGTAAGATCAGTCTCTATGCTGATGACACCAAGGTCTGTGCAGAGGTGGATGGGGGAGAGGTGGTAAAGTACTCAGAAAGGATTTGGCAAAAAAGGAAGAATGGTCTAACACATGTCAACTTGCATTCAATACCAAGAAATGCAAAGTGATGCACTTGGGAGCTAGGAACCCCTGAAATAGTTGCTGGTTGGAGGGAGTGCAGTTATCCACGTCAACGCAGGAGAAGGATCTGGGTGTACTGGTAACAAGGGAAATGAACCACTCAGCCCAGTGCAGGAAGGCAGTGGCAAAGGCTGGTATCCCGTGATAATAGCAACTCCTAAATAGCGAGTCAATAATAGCGAACACATAATAGCGAGATCCACATTTGCAACCAGGCAATAATAGCGCCACACTGAAATAGCACTTCTGAGTATGTCAAAACAGCGAAAGTGGTTATTTTGTTGCATTTAACAGTCAAAAACAAAGTTTTGATTGCATGTCTGTGCATGTGGGGAGAAGTGGCAGAGACATTATGAATGAAAAATGTAGCAATAATCTGCAGTAAAGTAAATTTTAACTAACAGCTGCAGCAGACTTTTTGAAACCACGAGTAGCAGGTAGCTAAGAATGTCAGTAAAGCAACTGATTGGTGTCATCCGAAGTTAAGTAAATGGTCATGAGTAAATTTGCCAGAACATCAACCTAACAGGGCACATGCACAGCACAAGTGTTGGTAAATCCATGGAAAATGTAACACTGGCGAATGTCAAGAATGACAATTATTAGCAGTCTCACTTAGGCACTATCAAGTGGCAACATTGATGAGCCAGAGACTTGAATGACCAGATTCCACCCAAATATTTCAGGACTGTAAGATAATACTAAACCTATATAACTGGTGAAAATGTAACTATATTAAGTGTATTGATGATCCACTTGGGATATCATGTTAGATTCTGAAAAGAGAGGGAAGCGCTTTAAGTCAGTGAACCAGAAATTTAAAAGAGACTCTGAGCAAGCAGCATTCTGTGTTACCCCATATAAAGTCAGGGTGCTATTATTGTGTTGCCGCTGAACTGTGCGGCACCATTAAATCCGGGAGCTATTATAGCTCTCGCTATTATGTCCTTGTTATTGTACCAATCACTATTTTTTTTTTGCTATTAAAACATGGAACCCAACGGCCAACAGAATGCTGGGGTGCATCTCAAGGGGAATTACTTCTAGGAGAGGGGAAGTCATTCTGCCCCAGTACAGGTCCCAAGTGAGGGCACACTTGGAGTGCTGCATGCAGTACTGGTGCCCCTGCTTGAAAAAGCGCATTAAGCTGCTGGAGGGTGTACAGTGCAGGGCAACGAAAATGATCCTGGGATTGAGAGATAAACCTTATGAGAAGAGACTGAGAGAGCTCAATATGTATTTCCTGGAGGATAGAAGGGATATGACTGAGACCTTCAAGTACCTGATGGATATGAACAGACTAAGCATGGGGAGTATTCTCAAATTAAAAGGTGGAAGGGAAACCAGGGCACACAGTCTGAAGTTGGAAGGAGGCAGATTCAGGAGGGACATGAGGAGGCACTATTTCACTGAAAGGGTGGTTACAGGGTAGAACACACTGCTGGAGGAGGTGTTATCACTGCGGACAATGGGCAGCTTCAAGAGGTGGTGGGACAGGATCAAAGGGAGGGTTCTAACTGTGAGGGGGTGGGGGTGGGTGTGAAGGAAACACAGGCCAAAACAGTAGTGGGGGAGCAAGGACAGGGGGTCAGCTTCAGTCTATAAGGCTGAAGTGCCGCACACTCAAGCAGACTGGATAGACCATAAGGCCTGTATCTGCTGGCAAATTCATATGTTCATACTGTGCAAATAATATTGGTGATTAAGTATTTTGTACAATTTTGCCAGTGCCACTTTCTAAATGTATGTAGTAACATGTAACTGTGAGGAACCTTTCTTGCCACACCTTCAATGTATGACACTAACCTGCATAATAAACAGGTATATGTGACCATTGAATCCAACCTGCAAAATAAACAGGTATATGTGACAATGTGCTTCAACTTATAAATGTTCTTATTTTCCAGGTCCTGTGCACTAGTGCTCTCATCTATAACACTTTGTATGTTTACTTATGTGGCCATATGGCTACACAATTCTGTATGACAGGTGACACTGGATTCAAAGAATAGGGAGCATTGCTCTACATTTATTGCATTCCTCCTTCCATTTTATGCTGTGAATACCCATGTTGATCTTGAGGCTATGTACAGATTTTCAAGTGACCATCATTCAGTGGTAGCAAATTACTGCTTAGCCCCACTTCCTTAATTTGAACTTTTAAAGTGGGATTATGGTCACAATTTCTGGCATCAGTAAATTCAGAATTTGGATCAGCATAGACCCAATCAGCCTCATGCCAAAAATAAGATCTCTTAGTTACGTTGTTTAAAAGTTACAAGTCATTTTACAACCCTAAATTCACTGCCTGTTTAAAAAAGCTAGGTTCAGTGAAGAACTGCTGCTGATGTCATTTTCTGAATTCACAGTCTAGTCCTCCCTGTCAGCAAGCTTATACGACATGTTTCTCCAAAGTTAAAAGTGATTTATGGACGTTCCCCAAATGTCTTTTTCACATAGTATGTCATTGCCAGCCATGTTTCAGATGTTGAAGCAGCAATTTGTTGTGTAGGCAGGTAGGTAGGTAACATTTATTGATCAATCATAAGACCATTATAAACATTATAAAATATATTCATTCCATAAATATAGAAAATGTGACATTAGAATCATTAAAAATTAGGCATCATATTCACAACTTTAACAATACAAATTCACGTAAAAAAATTACAATAACACAGTGATGCCTCATATACTCCAAGCATATCGATTTAACTTACATTGTCAAACATATATAAAAAACCTCCCCCCATGGTTTGAATATCACAAATTTTAATTTGTAAAATTATCCCTTCTTTGCTCAATTATCTTAAGGAGAGAGACTACAGGGATCAATAGCTTCAGGTCACATGTTGTTAATAAATAAATCAGAAGTTGCTAGGGCTGATAGTGTTGATTATTCATTATATTACCAAATAAAGAGTGCCTATATTTCTCATACAGTGGACATAAAAGTATTAAATGCAACAGGTTATCTTCTTCATATCCACATTTGCACACAAAATGCTTAGTTTTTCCCACTTTGTATTGTCCTCTTTTTCTATTGCTTTTAAAAATCTCAAAGCGAAACCTTGTCAAAAGTATTCTCTGCTTTGAATTTACTAAAACATGAAGATATTGCTCAAACTTGTGCTATCTCTTATTTTTGGCAAGCCACAAGCAGGCTTTAGATAGCCTGCAGGCCTCTAAATCTTTTTGAACAAAGATATCTTTATTATTTATCATTGTTTTAATACAATCAAAGAGATATCTTAAACTGTTTGTAATAATATGTAGCAGTCCATAAGGTTTTATAAGATCCTCAAGGACTTTCATACACGGGAAAGTTATATTAGAATGTATATGTGTATATACACACACACACACACACACACACACACACACACACATATATATATATATGATAGCTCCCTCTAAACATAGAAAGGGAAGCCTATCCAAGGGCATCCTAAAGGTCCTAATCCAATAGTTAATTCATCTTTGGGCACAGGAGCATTCAACTGATAACGGCTCTATTTCTACTCTGACCACAGTTGAACGGGCACTGTTAGGAAGTCCCATAATTTTTTTGTAAAATTTATTTAAACTAGAATCCAAAGTCCCTTTAAGGTCATCTCCCCATACTTCAGCACCATAAAGTATCTGACTTTTTTGTTCTTACAACCATTAAGTTTCCCTCTATTGATTTTCCCCTATATTTATGGGAAAAATACAACATTTCTGGAAGGAAACTCTAATTTGTTGTGTAAGAAAATCTGTAATAGTTTTGTTGATGTTTTATCAGCACTTTGTTTCTGCTTGCCCTCCAGTTTTCTGTGTGTGGCCACACCCCTAGAATGATGTCATGCAAGGGAGTTGTCAATGTTTTACATAAAGCAACATGGAATTCTGGGTAAATTATAAAAGTGATTTAAATGTTAGGTACTCAGAGGTGCAGTCACACCTAATATGTAGATGTACATAACAAAGCATTGTGAGTACAATAATGTGCTACGTCACATATATGATTTTGTATTTCTAAAATGTATTCTCTCAGGTCGTGCCTGAAAATAGGCATCCTTATGCCTAGTGCACTTACCCGGTTACCAAAAGCAAATAAATAAATAAAAACAATACAAGCTTTCATACCGTGTATATAGTATCTAGCTGACAAGAGTTGAAGTCTCCTACGTCAGTAGTGTAGATGTCTGCAATACCAAGACTGACCAACAGAGGTCTTTTTTCAAAACAGTTCTTATAAACTTTGTTTCTTTTGCATGATGTCAGACTTGGGGGTTGCAGCACTGAGAAGAAAAGGGTTGGGTTATGCAAATGAAGCACAGCATGAAAATAAAAGCATTTTTTTTATGAACAAAAGCACTGTTTGGCAGTTTGAATGGTAGGAGATTGAATGACAACTCCTACAGGTTGGTATAGTTTACTAATCCCATTTGCTATGGCAAAGCTTGCTAAATCACTTTAAAACTTTGTTTCCTTTGTAAGATGTAAAGGCTGGGGTTGCAGCACTGAGAAAAAAGGGGCAGCGCTGTGCAAAGAAAAAGGAGTACTGAAATTAACTGATTTTTTTCATAGAAAATAGTACTTTTTGTCAGTTTGAATGGTAAGGGACTGATTCACAACTCCTACAAGTTACTATGCCCATTTGTTACAGCAACCTTCCATAAATCACTTTAAACTGTGGAGAAACAAGTCCTATTGTATAAGCTTACTGACAGGGAGGACTACAGGAGATGACATCATCAGCAGCTCTTCACTGAAACTGGCTTTTTTGAACAGGTAGTGAAATCAGGGTTACAAAAATAGTTCATAACTTCAAAATGAAGTAATGTAGAAACCTAATTTTTGGTATGGGATTTAATCGGGGTATGCTTATTCTAATTCTACAATGTAGCACTTTTGGTCAGAGTCCCTCTTTAAGGATAGATGGTTTACTGGATGCCAGGGATGCAGTAAGGATTGGGCTGGGGGGCTCTGGGGTCACTGGACAACCAGAAGTCAGTGTGGGCAACAATTGAAATTTAGATGAGGAGATGCTCACATTTGGGCCTAATGGCATGGGATAGGCAGGTGGGAATAATACCGTTTATACAATAGGGGTGAAGTGATATGGTATTAGATAAAATACAATATCGCCAACTATAGGTAGATAAAAGAAACTGATTCATGGGAACCTGAGCTGCCATGAGATGAATGTAGCTACTGTGGAATAAATGCCATTTATCTCCACTGTAGCTACATTTATCTATATGGTAGCTACGTCACACATTCCAACAAATCACATCAATGGCAACAAGAAGCAGGAAAGACCCCGGGAAAATTAAATGTCAAACACCTGTATGTAACAGTACCCAAAAAGCATGTAGAACCATACTTCAAATAGAAACCAAACGTTTACCCCCCTCGCAGCGACATTTCACCAGTGAGGTCCCCCACAGTGATTACAGCACCTAGCCGTGGTGGGAGACCCACTGGAACTTGACGCTGTCTGTCGAGGGTCCTGCACCCCCCAATCAGCTCTGACTGGAGTTAAGAATCCTTAGCGGGGGGGTGAGGGGGCGCAGCTCCTCGAAGAAAACAAAGACAGCAATAGTGAGCCAGAAGCTGACTGCAGAATGTGGTCAACCTGCCGGTGTCACTGACGGGGCATTCAACAGAAATTCTGTTGGACTCCTGTCGTGGATCCAAAACCAAAAGCACAGAAAAAGACAACCTTGAAGAATGTTTGCAAAACGTAGCCGCACAACAGAATACTGCACTTAAAAAATGGCATTCATGAAACAACCTAAAAGGAAAACGTTTCAAATGTGTGATACATCTGCAAATGTTGCAATGAGATTCCAAGATGAACTTGTGGAAATACTAACACAGTTCGAGCAGGACACTGAACTGCTTCTCTTTCTGGACCACCACAAAGACACAGAAGAAACAGATGAAAGTCCCACCCACTGACACACAACAACCAATAAAATAAATACATTACAGAAACCAACCAATAAAAGCACAACATTACCAAAAAACAACCAATCAAAACACTCCAACACCACACTACAGAAGTGAACTGAACACCAAGAGAAAGCCAAAGAAAAGCAGCCAAAAAAAACATACAAAAAACATTGAAAAAACACCACAGCCCTATTGTAAAACCGGATATGTGTTGGGCTGTGGTGGAATACGGGATTTATCTGCACTCATGCACAATGACCTTTTTTGAAATTGGGTATATTTTATTAATTAAAAAAAGGTGTTACAAACAACATGACAAAAATCAACAACAATGTATAGCCACAATTGAAAAGTCAATAATAAAATCAAATACAACATAACAAAATAAGATAGACATACACAAGAACAACCCAACCCACTCTCCCAAACCTCCCTATCCCATGGCAGAAGATTTAAAAAAAAAACACAGTTTAACTGGCAAGATATACTAGAAGAGGAGGCGTGTAGAGATCCATATCAAGTTCAAATGTAAATAAAACTTTGGGATACATAAAGAGCGAGAGGGGGAGCCCACTCAAAGGCCCTAGATTGTATAAAGTGTATGCAACCTGCTCCATTTCCTATTATATCTATCTAAGTTATTATGGATACTAGCTATCACTTTCTCTATCTGGAGGTTGCTGAGGAGTTCCTGTAACCATTCTGTGTATGAAAGCAGAGACTGATCAAGCCCATGGAGAAGTATTAATCTTTTAACTGAAATCGACATGACAGCCATCTTATATTATTACTCTTTAATGTCCACTTGGCTATAGTCTCCTATCAAACAAATTTCAGGTGTAAAGTAAGAATCAATCCCAATAATGGATGAGCTCAGTGTTTAAATCCCATAGAGGAGCTACTGTACCTTTACACATTCCCAGAAGATGTGGTACAAGATACCATCTGCTTGTCCACATCTCGTACAGGTTGATGACTGTGTGCTACTCATTCTAAACAATTGGACAGTAGTATAATATAAATTATTCAAAATATAAAATTGATTCAAAATATAGAATTGGGTGAGGTGCAGCCTATCTTATAAAAGATAAGTATACAAATCAGACCAGATTCTATTCCAATAAAATGTAAAAGGTGAAATAGCTGAATTCCAATAAGGGGATACCCCTGAAAAGTCAGGATAAATTTTAGAAAACATAAGTAAATACAGTGTATGGGGTTGTAATGCGCTGTCAGTTAGTGATTGCAGGAAATCCTCATAGTTTACTGTTCCGATTGTAGGACCAAAATAAATAGAATTCCCTGCATGTCTCTTATCAGCTTCTGGCCCATTCTCTACTCGCACCTTTTTGCCGCTGACTCCTCTCAACTGCTGCTGTAGATACGCTTGCCTACCCAAATAGTATTGTATTTCTAATCCACACGATGTAATTGAGAAATTTTCCATGCTAGTACAACACTGCCTGTCATACTCCTCATCCTTTTCGTTGTACCTACCATATGCATCTCAGCTTCTGCACCCACCCTTCTGGTCCATTTGTTGCTAGCTGCTAATTACTCATGTGCTGAATTATGGGCCACTGTTGTTACCTGCTGATTTTGTATGTACTGATTTTTTGTATTTTTGTACTGCACTCCTGTAACCCCTTACCCAAGGGCGCATCTGGAATCAAGCAGTACTCTGCTCAGTATGCCTTCCTGGTAAATCTCTTAAATAAATAAATAAAGAATAATAGATAGGTTACAGTGAATTACAAGGCTGTAATTCCATCGAGAGGTTCTGGGGACACAGATAACCTCAAGAGCGAAGCTCGAGAGGTTTCTATGTCCCCAGAACCTTGAGATGGAATTTCAGCTGAGTAATTCACTGTAACCTATTTTTTATTTTTTGTAATATATGGATCTGATTCGGAAAATGTGCTGCTTTTTTTACATTTTGTGAAATGGGCTGGCCACCTGTTGTATTGAAGATGTGCTCGCTCTAGGCCGCCCGCCCACAGTATTGAAGTTTTGCCCTACCCATGTATCTGTTGATAGTTTTTATTTTAATTTGAAAGACCTACCTTTTACTTTTTTTCTTCATTTGCCAGGTAATCCACTGTATGTTTTATGAAGAAATAAAACCGACGAAATGAACTGGCTGCAACTCACATTTCTCTCACTAAGTGAGAGTAAACATCCACCATGTTTTTGAAGTTGGTTTGCCCGACTACAGAGAAACTGGTCCAATGGGATTGCACGCTATTACACTGGGCGAACAGGATGAAATGTGGCACCATGGCAACAGCGTTTGTGTGACAGCCAGACTGGTGCTTGTGTGGTGAAGAAGGTGGCTCATGGTGGGCGCGAGGTTGAAGGGTGCACTTGCGCTGTACTGCTGCAGTGATAATACTATCTTTCATTGGGACGATATTATTATTGGCAGTGAAGTGTAGTATTATTGGGAGTGCCGTGTTCTGTATTACAGCAATTTGTTTACATTGTTTTCAGTAGTATTATTTTCAAGATCCATATATTACATTGCAGCAAACAATGATGCAGCTGAAAAACTTTAAATAATGCTTTAGGAGTCAACTGGAAAAAATTCATAATGGATTGACAAGTCCACAAGGACCCATCCAGAAACAAGCTGCAAACTTCCAACCCTTTCAAGTGAGGCAGCCAGTATTCATCTATCATGCACCCACCAATTTTAATATTAGGGTTTCGGAAAATAGGCTGCGATACATCACAAACAGATTTGTAATGCATTGCAGCACACAGTTGTTGATGGACCTGAACTGAAGTCCCAATAACTGTATCTTTAAGGGACAGTAGGAGAGCTCTTACAGGTAAAAACAGTAAGGCCCTTGGAGAAATACAAGCACTGCTAATTAATTCTAACTCAAGTTGAAGCCATATATGGAGGTAATTGGAGGATTCACCTGGTGGAACAACATGTAACCACTTCAAATATTTACTAGAGTGACTAGTAAAATAATAAATTAGAAAATTCGGGAGATGAAGCCCCCTATTCTGCTTAAGGGCAGCTAATTTCTGGTAGGCCTTTCTAGGGGTTTTACCAAGCCAAATATAATCAGATATTTTATTCTATGACATTTCTGGAACCAGGAAGAGGGAAGCCAGAGATCTAACAAATGAAGGGGATAAAAGATATGGAAAAGAATGTTCATTTTGATAATATTAATCCTGCCCCAAATGGTTAAAGGTAATTTTTTCCATCTTTGTAGATCTTGTTGCGAAATGGCTAATAATTCATCTAAGTTGAGTTTTTTTGAGCGTGGCCATGTTGCATGATAAATACATACCTACTGTAAATACTTAGTTTGTTTTGGGTTCCCACACCAAGCTAAGAAAGGAAATATCAGATCTGAATGACTTAGAGTTAAGAGGCACAACCACTGACTTTTTCCAATTAAGTTTATAATTAGAGAGCTTATTAAACTCAGCAATTATAGACAATGCTGCCTGGATCAAATTCACTGGATGTATCACATGCAACAAGATGTCATCCACATAACCAGACAATTTAAGATTCAGAGACCGATTTGTACTCCAGAGAGGTCTGAGTTACATTTAAGCTCCAAAAGAAGGGGTTCCAAGTATAAATTAAATAGTAAAGGGGAAAGGGTCAATCTTGCCAAGTGCCTGAATGTAACAAAAAGGAAGAGGAAAACACCCCAATACAATAAACTTTAGCCCTGGGGCAAGACTAGATCCCTTTAATCCACCTTAGAAAAGTTTGCGGAAATCAAAAAGCTTCAAGAACAGCAAATAAAAAAGAGCAGTTAAATATATCAAAGGCTTTTTCTGTGTTCAGGGAAATCAAAGCCACAGGAAGCATTGAATCTCTAGACACAGAGAAAATGTGAGTGAGTTTCCAAAGGTGATCAACAGAGGAGCAATTTTTCACAACTCCAACCTGTTTGAGATTTATAAGGTCATTCCAGACCTCATTAATCCTGAAAGCCAAAATCTTAGACAAAATTTTAATGTCATAAATTAATAAAGAAATCGGGCATTAACTGGAAACAGCATCAGAAGGTTTACCCCGATTTTAAAATGATCACAATCAAGGCCTTCAAGAGAATACAATCTGACATGCCTGCCTCATAAATAAAGAGATACAGCTGATGCAAAAAAGGGGTAAGTTACTTTGCAAATACTTTGTGAAAATTAGAAGTAAGGCCATCCATGCCAGGGGCCTTATCAAGGGCTAGGGAGTTAATAGTTGTTAGTATTTCCTGCTCTGAAATCGGGGTTGAGAGAAGGGTCTGCTGAGAGGCAGTCAGGGAAGGGAGAGAAATACCTGCCAGGTATTGCTGCACAACAGAGCAAGCGGGGGGGGGGGTCCTTCATAGGCCTGTATAAGGAAGTGTAGAACATTTCAAATTCCTGTGCTTTGCCACGTGGCAAGACTTTCATGGTTTATCAAGGGCCAATTTAATTAAGGGAATAAGATGGGAGGCCTCTTGTTTCTGCAGCCACAAGGCCATCAGTCTACCAGGCTATTTGCCTTAGTCTACATAAGTAGAGCAGGTCTTATAAAATGTATACCCCAAGAAATTGCAACCACAGTTAAATGTTGGTTTTTTTTTTATGTCTGCTGTTTGCCCGCGATAGCACTAATTTAAACAAGTACTCGCTATTCGCTTCAAATGCAGTCGATTGCCCTGTGTCTCATTAGTGTTTCCTGGCTCAGGTTCAGCTCGGTACATATAAAATCTCCATGTGCTTGTTGCCGATTTCTCTCCCTCTTTCTGCTCCTCTCTCCTAGCTGACGCTTTCTCAGTGAGTGGCAGATTAAAAAATAAAATTACACGATGTTGCGCGCTCCTCTGTTTAGTTTAAGGACAGTGAGATTGCAATCACAGAGTCATATCTGCACCTGCTGCCTGCTATCTGTTCATACCTATAAATACTGGGTAAGACCAAGACCAAAAAATAACAGTGCCAGTGTTTTATCTTATGTGTTAGCTTGGCACATAGAGACAGCTTGTGAGACCTATAGCTACTTCTGTGAGGTTGACTTTTTTCAGTAGCTCTGTCAGTTAGCTGGGTACATACATTTGACAGAATGCAGCTATACAGAAATACATACAGCAGTAGTAGATCAGTGACTTGCAGTCATTCAGAAAGCATTAATGACTACAGGAGAGCAGTGCCACTGTATTATGGAGACATATTAGAACTATTAGAACTAATGAGAGTGCTTTTTATGTATTGCAGTTATAAATGGAATGCTGCCCGCCCCCCCGCAGCAGTAGTAGATCATTGACTGCGGTCTCAAAGAAAGCACTAATGACTTACAGGAGAGTAGTGTCCCTGAATTATAGAACTAATGAGAGAGCTTTTTAAGTATTGCAGATGTTATAAATGTTATAAATGTTATAAGTGAAGCTGCTTCCCCCACTCCTAGCTTTTTATGCAGGTATGTATAACAGCGGTACAAAACATGCAGCGATGTACCCAATCTGTACCTGGTTGGTAGGAGGTCCCCGACATGGCTGACAGCTGGCCAGGGGGGCCCCTGGATCAAAAAAGGTTGACAACCACTGTTGTAAATAGTGTATTCTGCTTTGTTGTGTAGCAGGTCAGTATATTTATCCCTAAGCACAAGAAGTTCCTTCTGAACTACTTCAGAGGTATTAGCTGAGAGGCTCAATTCCAAGTCTCTAATCCAGCGCAAGAGGGCACAGACTTCTTCCTCCTCAGCCTTCTTACACTTAGAAGCTAATCTTATAAAATTCCCCAAAATAAAACATTTGAAGGGGGACCATTCTACTTCCGCCCAGGCTACCGTAACCCTATTTTTAGTCATAAAAAGATCTATTTGTTCCCTTATTCTTCCAATTATATTGTGATCTTTGAGGAGTTGGTTATTCAACTTCCAGATGCTATCTTTCTGTATGACAGCTACTAAATTAAGGTGAAGCCAAACTGGCAAGTGATCAGACAGAACTACAGAGTCAACCTCCATGCCCAATACCCCCTGCAAAAGGTTCTGTGTAATGAAAAAGTAGTCAGTTCTGGAGTGTGTGCCTTGAGCAGCTGAAAAAAAATGTAAAGTCCTTTACAGATGGATGTAAAATGCACCAGGTATCACAAAGACCCACCAAATCCACCATCTCACACAGGGATCATTGGACTGGAGAGAGACCAGCTACTGTCTTATATGATCTGTCTAAGTCTTGGGTAAAAGGTAAATTCCAATCACCCCCAAAAATAAAGGAAGTGACAAAAAAGGGAGCTAAAGTCGCATATAGCTCTGTAAAAAAGGCAGGGAAATCTTTATTAGGGCCATAAACACTCCCTATTATGACTTCAGTGCAGTCTAAAAGACCATGGAGTAGCATTTATCTGCCATGAGGATCTTTGATACACTATAGTAGTTGCAACTGAGTACCTCTAAAAAACAAAATCACCACCTTTCCAATGTTAGTGTGTATACCAGTAGCAAAAGCTTGGGACACCAGGTGATGATGAAAGAAAAGACCTTCAGAAGTAAGTTGATGGGTCTCCTGCAACAAAGCCACCTGGCAACCCAGTTGTTTCAGATATTTAACGATATGATAGTCCGTGACTTTGGAGCGGACTCCCCTAACATTCCAAGACACAAATTTAACAGAAGTAGCCATGATTAAACACTTGCCAACAATACCATAGCAAACTCCTCCTGGCAAAACACTGACTATTCAAATTTAAGTTCACCAGTCTGTTGATCCCATTCTCCCCAGCAGTAAACCCCAAACAACAAACCCCAGCAAATAAAACTAACCCCAACCTCAAACCCCTGATATAAAACCCAAGAAAGGTAAAGAAAAACCAGAAAGGAGGAAATAACATCTCCCCAAAAGCCTTGTTTAGATACCTGAAACACATTTGAAAAGGAGTTAATATAACCAGCAGGAGAAAAGGGAAATTCAAACCCCAATAAAAGAAAGGAAAAACAGAATGGGGCGCATAAGATTCTGGCCTATCTCGTACCCTAACAATTAACAGTGACAGCAAAAATAAATGCCATCTAGGGTCCAAATGTAATTTTAATATTCCCACTCTCCTGCCACTATGAGACCAAATATCATGCACTGAAACCTCCTGGTTAAGATAAAATTTAAGAGAACAATACATAGACCCCTGTAATAAGACTACTAAACCCATTACCATTACCTGCACAAAATACAAAATACAGCAACAGTCATAAATGAGTACAAAAAGAAACCAATAATGGCAAAGGGGCCAAAGTAACTCCTTAAGCCCCATTGTGACAGACCTTGTAAAGATAACGCCCTGGAGTAATAAATCCTCCCCGATTTGTCAAGCATAGCATGAAGTTCCCACCCTAATAAAGAAAAAAAGAACAAAGTAAACATCGCCGTTATCATGTAAATCCCCCCTCCCAATCTCTGTGGCGCATAATAACTCTGAACCACAGACTGAACCTACTGTCCCAACCCCTGCCCCCACCTGGAAACCATCCCATAAACCACAAATATAAGTGAAGGAAATATTGTGGAAATAGAGAATAAAGTATGGGTCTGAGTGTGTAATGAGAATTTACACATGCCCGAGGGGTTTGATGCTACATAAACCCCGAGAGCGAAGCTCAAGGCATTTATACGTAGCATCTAACCCCGAGGGTGTGTGTAAATTTGAGTTTACACACACCCAGACCCATATTGTATTTTATATAATTGCCGGGATTTCCTTTTTTCCCACACAGCAAGTGTATCAAATAAGAAAGGCAGTCTGCTTTAGTGTGAGCACATGCTCTATCGGTCGGTCGCTCGCTCGCTTTTGTGACTTTTTTTTTAATTATAGTTTAGTTGGAGCCAACATTTTGAGGGTATTTCCCTCATTTCTATTATTGTCTGCTAGCACTTACTGCAGAGTTCGTGTGGTGGTCCAGAGAGGAAAAGACGATGTGGACAGTAGTTAGGAGAAACAGCTTCAGAGGCTGGAGTGCCTGCGCAGTGCGAGGGAAACTGGGCACTTGTTCATCATTATAAAACACTCCTTTATAATGGCGAATTACGCCACGGTTTCCCTATGGGAAAAGGTTGTCCTGGTTATTATAACTTCAGTAATAGTTAGTAACCAGCAATACATAACAGTAACTGAAAGTATCCTATGTCTACTGAACTATACAAATTTGACAAAATGAGTTTATCTGAACTGAAATGGTAGAAAAAGTCCAGCTTCAGGCTAACAATAAAAAGATAAGCAAACAAGTAGCAAAATTTGGCTTCAAGGCACAAGTCCGTATTAATAATCGAGGAAAAAATTAACTAAGAAAGCCAGAGCCTAGGAGCACACTTCTCTCTGTCGGACATCTCCAACAAGGAAAACACAGAATGAAACAATGTAGAGACCTCAGAGCAACTAATGAAATGTCTGGAGCCAAAGGCAGCAGAATCCCACTAGAAGAAAAACCTCTTCAAGCCGCACATACCTCTCACAACTGTGGCCGAACTCATGGTTTAGGGCAGCATAGACAAGAGACCTCAAGTCATCTGAGGGTAGAGCAGGGTGCAATGATTGAAAGGAGGCACACCAGAGCCATAACATCAAATTTGATGCAGAGAGGGAATAAGAGATGTTAGCGCTCTGGTAACCAGATCACAGTGAGAGGGGACTATGGCCAGCATAATCTGTGTGGCAGGTACTGTAGCCTAGATGAGATGGCACAGAAGCAAGGAAGAATGAGGGGATCAAAGTGACCAGCTGCATCAACAATATACAGTTTACCAGACAAAGTTTCTGTACCTAAGAAGTCCACTTGGGAGACATTTGGCATAAAAAACAAAATCACTAAGTTCTGAATATAACCATAAAATCTGTAGAGCCGAGGATAGCAGACAAATGAAATAAGTCAGACTCAACATGGCTTAAATAGGTCAGGTAGCAAGTTTTTCAGTTCAGTTGCTGCATATTCAGTGAACTCAAAAGAGCTCCAGGAGTCATGGATCATAACCTGCAGCTTTGCGAGATATAACATGTAAAAACAGATGCCTACTGCTATGATCTTGGTGACAAATGGGTGGTAGGCAGCCCGTTTCTGCCTGACAGACCCTGACAAGTCTTGCGCCACCCATAGTCGGACACCCTCCCAGGTGATTTCTTTTGTTTCACAGATTTTGGTCAGCAGATATTGCTTGTATAGAAAGTTTAAGAAGTTAAAAATGAATGGATGAGGGTGAGCACCAGGTAGAGGCATAGTACGGAGAGAGTGGTGGGCTCTTTCTATAACATAGGAGGGCCCATTAGGGGATGAGCCTGCTACCTTAGAGCAAAAGTGTCTGGGCAACTAGGATGGGGTCAGAGCCCTCAGCCCTTTCTGGGAACCCAAACATCACAATGTTGTTCCTGTGGCTCCAACCCTCTAGATCCTCCAACTTGCTCTCCATTTTATTCAGTTTCTGTTTGAGATCCACCACTTCTGCTGCTTCTTTATCTTTCCAGGTTTTGATAGAATGTAGCCGGACTTCAGTATTCCCGACTCTATGGCCCAGATCATTAAGATCAATTTGGAGGGTTTTTAACTCAGAGGTAAATTCCTGCATTGATTCTTTCAGTGGAGCAAGCTCTTGCAGAAACCTGTGTTCCATTAACGGGATGCTGGTCAGGCTAGGAGTTTCTGCACACCCGGAGCCTCATCGCAGGGCCCTGGCTTTCTTAGAAATCTTGTCCATGGTAGAAGGAGGGGTGTGTTTTGGTGGAGTGCTGCACATCTCAGAGTCCATTTTAAATGCAACAAACTAGTTATCCAATATCTGAAGACCGTCAGGCAGAGGATAAGTCTCAGTTAAAGATGGTAACACTGCCCAAAATCACAATTTTTAGCTGCATTACACGGATGGTGCAGGAACCAAGCAGGGAAGCAGCTACCCAGCTCGGAGCATCACATGACTCTTTTCTTGCACACTAACCTAAGCATCATTTGTGGCTCGCTACGCTCTGCCACTGGTAAAGCAGATCAGTTTGCACTCATGCAGATAAATCCCATATTCCACCACAGCCCAACACATAACCCCTATTTATTTGCAATTTTTGTTATAGTTTTTTTGGGGATTTTTCAATACATTTAGAATACTAATGAGAAGGAAACCCCAACCCCTAGATGAAGGCCCTGTTGGGTTGAAGCACTGGGGCATTAAGGAACTAACCAGAACTCCATGCTGCCAGAATAAATATATTTTCAAATCAACTTTATGCCTAACTGTTTGTGATTTGACTAGTACAGAGCTTCCCTCTTACTTGTGTTTGCTCAGGCTGGCTGCCTTGCTCCGTACCAGTTCCTGTCATTCCCTGGAGCATGCTGCTTCTCTGTTTGACCATTTAGAATATTGACAGGTACTTCCATAATGCTTGTATTTGTACACAGTTACTTCTCAGATAATTGAGGCTGGCAGTATAGCCATAGAGGTTAAAGTAACTAGCTCTGAATGAGCTTGGTACATCCAGCAGACTTGGGTTTGATTCCCACAACCTCTGCTTGCATACTGTGCGACTCTAAGCAAGTCACTTGACCTCCCCAGTACTGCTGGGTCACTCCTGAAAGCACACTTGTTCCTAGTGGGCCTTACCTCATTACCAAAGAATAAAAAAAATTATTTGCACTGAAAGTGTAT
Source organism: Neoceratodus forsteri (assembly GCA_016271365.2). Classification (NCBI taxonomy): domain Eukaryota; kingdom Metazoa; phylum Chordata; order Ceratodontiformes; family Ceratodontidae; genus Neoceratodus; species Neoceratodus forsteri. The sequence goes on along the minus strand of CM028130.1, from coordinate 833,969,656 downwards.
AACACACAGTATAGACTTAATTCTTAATGTAGGCTGAAGGAGGATAATTGAGAGTACAATTATAAAACTAATGTTTTTAACAGCAGTTAGACTGAAAATTTGAGAGGTTATAGTATACAAGCTTTCAGGGCTCATCTGGACTCTTCATCAGAGGTCTGAACATGGTATAGCACTAGTCACACTTTGATACTGCAACTAGTTATAAGTGTCAGTGGATCATAGGTTAAAGATTAAGGGTTACCCCTGTTCCTACCTATTGTCCACCCACACTTCTTTTTAAGTCATCTCATTGTCCTGCCATAAATTATTTTGAAACAATGCATCTCAATGTATATACTTTAGCTTCTTTTGCTTAGTTTGCTATTGTATCTGATGAAGGGTCCTGATCAGCCCTGAAAGCTTGTATACTTACTATCTTTGCCCAAGACAAATGTTGGTCCAATAAAAGGTATCCAACTACCCAGTGACTCCTGTTTTCAAGGACCAATACGGCTAAAATCACTTTTTACTTTAGGATCCACTGACACCGATAACTAATTGCAGTATCAAAGTGTGACTGGTGCTATACCATGTTCAGAACTCTGTGAATATTGTTAATTAGAGTGTTAGTGTGTGCAATCCCTCCCTCCCCTGTACCCCCTAGCATTTGGCAGCCCCAAATGTATTATGACTTAGTCATAGGGAAGATTCTTCCCCAGATACCATGTCAGACTTGAGTGTGGCAGAAATTTGTGGCAGTACAATGTGAAACATAGTTGCACACCATTTTGGCTAACTATAGACATTTGGGTCTGTAAACGAGTGCCACCCATTTCCGCTTTAGATTCTCTGTCTAGTGCTCTGCTGTCTGTATTGTTTGCCCGTCTCAGTCACATTAAAGTCTAGTTCAAACCTAGCTTTCTTAAACTCTGCATTTCTAAATTTTAAGTCTTGCATCTCAGCTAAAAAATATATGGTGAGATGGATTCACCCCTCCCTCTCCCATGTCTCTTGAACTAATAGATGCAATGTTCTGACACATATGTTTAGCTGTTAGAGTTCTTAATCCTATACTTTTTGAACCACTTATTAATCATAAATGTAAAGCCTGCACTTTACTATCGTAACATAACCTGTACCTGCCCCACCTCCATTTTATTTCAGCTTAAACCTCAAACACCCTTTAATGCTTCTCCTGTCTTAATTCTTATAACTTTTTACACCTTATTATTTGTTTTATTTAGTTTTTATTGACCAAGTAAGAACACTAGACAAAGAAATGCCTATTTCCAGGTATAACCCAGAAGGTTACAAGGTATGCAGGCATACAATTTTAAGAGTGAAAAGACAACAGCATATGGGTAAAAGTAACTGCAAAGTAAAGATCAAAGTAATTATAACGGAATATACATATGACATACATGTATATAATCATGTTTCAAAGCAGACCAGGTCAAGGACTAGAACCCACCAATCATAGTATAGAAAAGAATACCAAAACTAAGTGCAATTAGAAGTCAAATTACATTTGATGTGATACCACATGGACCATCTAAAAAGGTACTGGGAGGTGGCATTGTGAACAGGCAGTGAGAGGGAGTTCCATAGTCTGGGTGCAGACAGCAAAGGCTTGATCTCCCATGCTTGCGCAAACATAGAAGCATAGAATTTGCCAGTAGAAAAGGACTGCTTGGCCCATCCAATCTGCCCAGATTGTCCCTGTATCATCTGTCTCCATAGACCCTAGTTGGTCTCTTCTGACCTTTCCTACTGCCTGCCCATTTCTCAATATGTCTATCCCACACATGCTGGAAGCCCCATACTGTTTTTGCCTCCACCACTTCCTCTGGCAGTCTGTTCCCAGCATCCACCATTCAGTGAAAACTACTTCCTCACATGCCTCCTAAACTTCCTCACATCCCTCCTAAACTTCCCCTTCCAGCTACATCCCATGCCTTCGTTTGAAAGAGACCCCCATCCTGCACCCTGTTCACTCCCATTGGGTACTTGTAGGTCTCTATCATTTCCCCTCTTACTCTCTTGTCTTCCAGGTTGTACATGTTCACTTCTTATAGGGCTTTTAGTGCACCTCCTGAGCCATTTTATTTGCTCTTCTCTGGACTGCCTCCACTGTCTATATCCTTTCTGAGGTGTGGCCTCCAGAACTGGCCACAGCATGCCAGGTGGGTCTCACCAGCAAGCTAGATACAGTAGTGGCAACCGCCACCTCCCTCCTCTTGCTGGAAATATCTCTCCCAAGGCATCCCACTGGCCCTATCCACTGCTTTATCACACTGCCCTGCCATTTTGAGGTCATCAGATATGATAACTTCAAGGTCGCTTTACTGCTTAGTGATTGACAATAAATCCCCCATCCTACGGTGGTAGCCACAGACATTGCCAGCTATATCCAGATATTTTGCAAAATTTCTGAAGAGTTTGTCTCTGCTGCCCCTGCTGTTTAAATGCAGAAAGCATCAGATATTTCTGGAAATATCACAGAAGTTTCAGAAAATATCTGGCAGTGTCTGTGGCTGCCACTGTATATTCAGTTCTTCGGTTCCTATGCCCTTGGTGCATAATTTTGTGCCTTTTGGCATTGAACCCCAACTGCCATGCTGTTGATCACTCCTCAAGTATCCCAAGATACCTACATATTCTTTCCACTCCTTCCTTATTGTCCACCCTATTACAGATTTTGGTATCATTTGCAAAAAAGCATAGCTTCCCTTCCAGTTCATCTGCAATGTCACTTATGAAGGTGTTACAGGATCAATCCCAGTACTGCGCCATGCAGCATCGTGCTAGTCACTCTCCCATCATTAGAGTGAGCGCCACTAATCTCCACTCTCTGCTGCCTAACCATTAACACATTTCTAACCCAACTCACCCCTTTGGATCCCATCTCCTTTGTTCCTCTCTAGCTAAACATCAGCAAGTTCAAAACACCACCACCCACCTTCTAGCAGCTCAGAAACGTAAACACGATTACATTTTTTTCATCCTGAAAGATCCTTTGATAAAGATTTTTTTCATGCAAAACAGTTCCAGATTGTTTGCTGGGACTGTAGTTAATACAGGTCTGTTGGCACTCTTTAGCACATAACTTTGTATTTAGTGCTGCATATCTGGATTCTTATTCTGTGAATGCTTTCATGACTGGGAGTGGGAAATGGCTATTTTTCTTTTGCATTGTGCTGTGCTCTAGCCTTGCACCACTGAACCCTGGAGGCATCCTTACATTTTATTTTGCTTTTTTATCCTGAAGGAATTTAATTGACTCTCAGTATTCCAAAGAATCAACCTCAAAGTTTTATTTATTTATGAACAGTCTTGCTTACTGTAATAACCACATGAGATGTGACATGTCTTTTTCATGAGGGTCACAGGACACAGCAGATATACAATCATATAAGGTGCAACAAATCATACTACAGATAAATTAATCATAAATATAAATACAAAATGAAGAGGAGGATAAATTACTTAATAATGTGGGTGTTGGAGCCTATTAAATAATTTTCTTTAATAAGCAGATATCTTCCAAAGCAAAGTTCGAAGCAATTATATTTACAAAATTTGCACTGAATTTGTTGTTTTCTATGTTTTGGTCTCTGTCCCATTATTGGTCTATAAATATGATCATGTGGACTATCACTTATTCTGCATCCTTCAAAAACGATTTATTGCCTTTGTTAATATCATATTTTCTGTGTGTTCTAATAGAATTGGCTGGGAAATTGCAAACACTGTGATGCCATAACAAAAATTGTTATAAAATTAAGAATTCCTCACCGAACCTTTTTATGTTCACCGTACGTGCACATGCAGTGAACATTTTGTTAGCAAAGTGGCTTTTGAGGGGTGTGACACTGTTATTCCAGTGCAGAGTGGTCTGCAAAGGGTGCAGCAGTGTCACACCAATCATCAACCAGGCTAATCATGACACTGGTCTAGCTTACTGGGCAGAAACTTCATGCAGTTCAAAGGAGAGAGCCACTCCAATCATAGGTTGGCCCTTCCTTTGATTTACACCACCCAGCAAGCACAGATGATCTGTCATGATCAGCCTGCTGAGACTGAATTACACCCTGCAAAAAAGAAAACCATCCATCAATGTCTGTTGCTGCTGCGGCTCTTACTTTTCCCCCATCCAACCCTCCCACTCAGCAGACACCACCCCACACCACCCCATCCCTCACAAGCATAAAACCAACACCGAGGGTGCCCAACCCCTCTGTGTCACCACCTGAAACAAAAAAACTGTCCCTTGTGGTTTGTGTATGTATATATACATACATATATATATATATATATATATATATAGAGAGAGAGAGAGATACAGTATATATATATATATATATATATATATATGTGTGTATGTATACATATATATACCTTGTAAAAGAAAAACACTCATCGATGTCTGTTGCTGCTACTGCCATTACTACCCCTTCCTGACCCTCCCACTCAGCTCCCACCCCACACCCCCCAACAAACATTACACTGACACTGGGGATACCCAATCCCCAAGTGTCATCACCTGAAATAAAGAAACTGTCTCTCATAGTTTTTTTACAATGCAGCCTGCCACCACCATTAGTCCCCCACCTGACCCTCCCACTCACCCCCACCCCCAAGCCCTTATTTACCCATTGGGGTCCAATGTCATAATCCTCTCTGGACCACAGATATATCTTCACTCTTTAACACCGGACCACAAACTGAGGAAATCAGGTATGTGGTTCAATGTATTTCAACAGTGTTTTGAACTTAATGGCATAACATGGTCATTTTTGAATATTTTTGCCCCAAATTTTCAACGTGGGACCCCACTTCATGAACAATGTAAGTGAAATTTGGGTAATCTGTCCCACAAGATGATTTTCTAGTCGCTGTGCAAAATCACCTTTCAGGCAGGAGATGAACATTTTCTCCACCCTTGTTCATGGGGTGGGGTCATAAGAAGGCTATTTTGAAAATCTGGGCAAAAAATATATATAAAAAAAAAGTTATGAGTCTGTATTGAAATTTATGAATGCAGGCTTGCAACTTTGGTCATTTTCAATATTTTGACCCCAAACGTTCAACATAGCCATTTCTTAACAGCACCTCATGAATGTGACAGTGGTCATTTTTCAAATCCTGACCAAAATGTGTTTTCACAATCCTAAAGGTGATTTCGTGGTTGCTGTGTGAAATCACTTTTCAGCCAGGAGTTGAAAATTTGCTCCACCCTTGTTCTTGAGGCAGGGCCATAAGAATGCTATGTTGAACATTTGGGGAAAAAATATTAAAAAACAACAAAGTTATGAGTTTAAATAGAAATTTACAAACACAGGCTTATAAATTTGGTAAGTTACAATTTTTGATCCCAAATTTTCAACATAGCCATTTCTTTACAGCACCACATGAATATGACAGCTGTCATTTTTCAAATCCTGCCCAAAATATGTCCTCAAACTTGTGGCATGAAATCACCTTTTGGGCAGGATTTGAACATTTCTCCACCCTTGTTCATGAGGTGGACTCATAAGAAGGCTAATGTGGGGTCATTAGAAGGCTATGTTGAAAATCTGGGCTAAAAATATGAGAAAACAACAAAGTTATGAGTCTACATTGCAATTATTTAATGTACGCTCATAACTGTGGTCATTTTCAATATTTTGACCCCAATCTTTTAACATAGCTGTTTTTTCGTACCAGCTTATGAACGGTGACAGCTGTCATTTCTCAAATCCTACCCAAAATGTATTTTAACACTTTTGATACACTTATGGTACAAAATTATGTTTCAGTCATTGTTTTATAAATGACAGCTGTCATGCTCAGAAGTAGTGGACATAAAAAGATTGTTGAAAATTTGGGGTAAAAATGTGAAAAACCAACTAAGTTATAAGAAAAGAAATTGTTTCAACATTTACTCATAACTTTATTTTTTGCAGATTTTGGCCTCCTAGTGTTTAACATATCCTTTGTGTTACCCCAGCTCCTGAATGGACATGGCGTGTGTGATTTTTCAAATCACCTCTGAACTTGTTTCCAGAGCCACATAGAGAAATCACCTTTCAGATGAGATTTTAAAAATTCCACATGTCTTGATCATAATATCAGGTCATAAAAAGACTGTTGGACATTTGAGGTAAAAACGAGGGAACCCACTTGAAAGTAGAATACTGCCTCTCAGCAATCTGATTCTGGGTAATTAGAATCTAACATTGTGTCAGAGCAGGACACCATGGAAAACAAGATATTGCATCTCATCTGCTCAGTCCTGAGTGAATAAGTAGCAAAATGAGTACAAGCAAGACCCAGTACAACAGCAATACCATGTCGAGCATTCAACATTGACAAATTCTTGTTATTCTTTCTAATATTTCTTGTTTACCTTTTCTCCTTTAGACCTATCCTACTCTCACACTTTACCCCCATTAGGGGCTACAGATGCAAATACCTGCCTTCCCAGATCTTTTGTCATCTTATGTAACTTAAAGGAGAGTAGAATTAGTGAATGTCATAGTGGTAATCCATAGTAACAAAGACTGAAAATAATCCGGCAGAAGATCATGAATGCAAATTTAGATCTGGATACAGTACATCGATTCCAATTGTAACATTTGTTAAGGCCTAGCCAGTTATGTGTTTTATATTCACAGGATAGAACACATCCGTATAGTTAAATAGAGAGTTCAGTCATTGCAGTACTGTTTATTGGCTTTGCAGTAAAAATAGTTTGACCCCTTCCTTAATTTTCACTCCACGTGGTGGCAACCAATGGGTTGTCAGTGTCAGACTTCAGCTTACCTGCAGAGCTAGCTACAACGTCCCCCATCATGCCCCTATTGCTATAGACAGAGGTATTCTGCTCCACAAATTATCCTGTGGTCTGCCTGTCTTCTTTGCAGCCTCAAATTATATGCTACATATATGGTATGTGACATATAACACCATCCATCATTGGCCCCTGCAAGTAATCACCTAGTCCATCACTGCATGCTCCATACCAAACTTAGCTGGCTCCCATCCTCCTATGTGTTTTGTCCCTGGGAGGTATCATGCACAGTGTATTTCACAATCATATTCCATTATCATTTGCCTCCCTCCTAGTGGCTTGTGTCTGTGCACTCAGATCCTCTGATCTTGACACCCTAGCTATACCAAGGACCAAGACCAAACTGGGTGAGATATCTTTCTCAGTCTCTGTTCCCAGATTATGGAATACCATGATGCCAGCCAATACAGACACTGTCCCATAACCAGTACCTTTAGTAATCAATACCATTCCTACTTACTAAGTTGACAGTATGCACCTGTTCCTAGTCCTTGTCCTTGTATTATGATAAACCAGTTGTCTATGTATATAATACTCCTGCACATTGTATATAATGCTTTGCTGATTGTACCCCTGTTTATACCTTATGTACTATCCTGTTGTAACAGTTTTCTAAGCTGTCATGGTCATACATTGTATTTACTTGTTGTAGTCTACGAGGTCATGCTTGAAAAGAGGCAAATGTTTATCTAGTGCACCCTACCTGGTTAAAATTGCATTCCTATATTTTATAACTGCTACCAAGAACTGAAGTATTCTATATACTTTGACATTTTTCTTCATGCATGATAAGATTCGACAGCAGTTCAAAGGACCATCATACTTCTAGTTTAGGAATACTTCGGTAACACAGAGCTGGCTCAGTAAGGTTTGCTAGAGCAGGAATCACATATTAAACAGGCTGAAGCAATGCTTGACAGTTGCAAGGGAAGGTCCTGAGGTAGTCTGGAATGTTGGTTGTACATTTTGTACAAGCTTGTGTAGCATGACTATGACTTTATTTTATGTTCTCCCTGCTTCTATTGATGAACTACAATCCTATTGAAATGTTGTTAAGCCACAGAAACCCTCTTTAGGAGGGCTCCACCCCTAGAGGTGTCACAGGGATGAAGTTCCCTTAGACAAAAGGTACCTTATGGAAGGAAGCCTGACCCAAAGGAAAGAGAGCGGCCACCAGAGTATGAGGGGCACATGGTGGCAGCAACTAACTGAGTGTCCAAAGGATGCTTGGACATGTGTGGTTTAAGTACCACTTGGGGGGTGCATACTGAGTGTCACCCACTGCCCCACTAAGTCACAAACATAAGGCCCTTCAATACAATAGACCATCAGGCTCCTACTGTAGGATTATTTGGGTAATACAGGGAAGTATTGGTTAAGTTTGGTAGGGTAAAGATAGCAATGCGGAGGAGATAATTTGCAGGCTGGAGAAATGAAGTAGGTTGGAGGGGAAGGCACAGAGGTAATCTGAAGGTTATTAGAACTGTATAGAAATGCTTGTGTAACATAAATGCAACTTTGGCATATGCTCTTTCTGTCCCCCCTCCCTGCTACAAGGACTGACACCCTTTCAGGGTTCCATAAAGACACGTGAACACTCTTGAGAAGGCTTCCACTCTTAGAGGTGTCATACTGATGAGGCCCCTTTAAATCAAAGGTACCTTAGGGAAAGAAGCCCAAAAGAGCAAATAATAACAGATTTAACATTTGCTTCACATAAACAGAGAAGAGAGCCTGGCAAAGGAGATGTCAGTGTATTAGGTGCAGTTGCCTGTATGACTGTCTGCTACCATCCAGCTCCAACTCCTGATGGGATAACTAATTAACATTACTGTTATAACTTTGGCATGGAAGACAGGAAAAAAAACTTCTGAAAGAAACCTCTGGAAACCAATGCCTTGGTCACCATCCCTCTAGGATGGGGCACTTTTTAAAATAGTCTTGACTCTTGCTTAATTTGGAATAAAAATTTAAGGGAAGACTTGATAATTCTATTTTTTAATAGCCTTTCTAATATTTTACAAAAAACTGCAGTTAAGCTTATTGGCCTGTAGTTCTGAACAGAATTCCAGCTCTCTTTTTTATATAATGGAATAACTATCGCTAGATTCCAAAGAGGGATAATTGTTCCTGACACTGTAGAGGTATTAAACATATATGTTAAAGGTCCCTTTACTTGATTTACAGTATTCTTGATGAAGATAGATGGAATTCCATCAGGTCCCACTGAACTATCAGATTTGATGTTCGTAATGACATCTAATACATCCTGTTGTGTGATGGGTCTAAATGCAACAGAAGAATTATGACAAGGGGATGCCATGTTATCTTTTTTATTACATACACTTACAAAATATTTGTTAAATTCAGTTGCCATTTCTGATTCATCAGTAATAACTCCCTCAGAAGTAATTAGGGGTCCTATAGTGGAATTACTGTTTTTTAATGAGCCAATGTAATTATAGAAAGCTTTTTTATTGTCCTTGGCTGATATGGCTATTTTTTCCTCGTATTGTTTTTTCGTTTTTCTTATTAAACTTTTACTATAATTGATTGCTTTTTTGTAAGCAGACAAGTTTTCAGTAGAGTGATTCTTCTTATATTTTCTGTAAAGTTTTTTCTTTCTTGTTAAACTAAGTTTTATAAACTTATTCCACCATATGGGAGTTTGTTTATTATTATTGTTGTTGTATTTGGGCCTGTTTGGTACCCAATATTTTATACAATGATTTATTTTTTATTGTAATTTCAGCCAAATAGTGTGCACATTATAGTTTGAGAAATCTGTGGCCCAGTCCCATTTTTCTAGGTATTTATTAATTTTAATATAATCTGCTTTATAACAATTTCTAGTTTGAGTACAACCTTTGCTTGACTGAGTACATTATATTGCCATTTACCAAAACCATGTTATGATCACTATTAGATAATGGTTATATTACTTGAACTTTAGTAATGTTTTCAGTAATATTTGTCAAAAATAAATCTAGTATGTTGTTTCCCCTTGTTGGTTCCAGGACAAGTTGATCCAAATTGTTTGTAATACAATAGTCCAGGAATCTTTTTTCAAGTTCTATCAAGCATGAACTTTCAGGCCAATTAATTTTCAGAAAATTAAAATCACCCATTAAGATACAGTTATTGTTGAGAACCATTTTTTCAATTGTACCCATAAACAAGTTGTTATCATCATTGTTAAGGTCGGGAGCCCTATATCCCAGTCCTATTGTAAGACTGTAGTTGTTTGTAATCCACACTTTATTCCATAACAACTCGGATTCATTATTATTTATATCATTATAATCTATTGGAGAACATTTGTATTCATTTGATATATATAAAGCAATTCCTCCACCTTTAGTTTTTGTACGATTCTTACAGATGTTGGTATATCCACCAATATCTGTACACCAATCATTGTTAAACCAAGTCTCACAAACTCCATAAATGCCAATGTTATTGGCTATTGAAAGTGCCTTTAATTCATCTATCTTATTATTTAAACTTTGTGCATTTACAAGCAATAAACTAACCAGATTTTTACCTGAATTCTCTATTACATGAGTAGCATTAAAATCTTTATCCACAGTATTTTTATTAGGAATGTTAACAGAGATATCCTCATTTTTACTATTGTTCAGAGAGTCCAATTCTTTTGGGCTCTCCCCCCAATATGTTGGTTTAAAACTTTATCAATGTATGAACTAACATGTTTCCCCAAAACTTTATTTCCTTTTCTGCTCAAATGCAATCCATCCCACAAAAATAAATCATTTGGGTCATCAAAATCCTCCCAATGGGTAAGGCAGCCAATCTGTTGCTTCATGCACCACTGTCGTAGCCAGTTACTAAACATTCTGATTTTGACTTTAAGAAAGTTGGAATCTTTCGGGATAAGGAGTATTTCAGAAAATGCTATGTTGCAATTTAGTAATGTAAGTTTATTATGCATTCCCATGAGATCTTGTTTAATTTTCAAAAGAAGCTCCTTAGATATGTTATTGACACCAGTCTGTATTATAACAATGGAATTGCTAGAGTTGCCTAGAATATTTTCCAACATTAAGGTAATATTGTTAATTTTAGCCCCCCCAAAAGAAGACAGTGTTCTATTTTCTTTGTCTTTGTTTCAAACTATTCTGTGTAAATGCCTAATCATAGAGTCTCCCAATACTTATGCCGAATTTGACATTTGCACTGGATGAAAGTCGAAAAAGATTCATGTCTTCATTCTAGGGTATTTCCATATCCTATATGAACATGTGGTTATGGGTAACATTATTTGAGCTAGAAGGCTCAGAAGGAACAAAGTGAGGTGTGCTAGGTCTATTCAGATCATGATTTGGAAGGTTAGCAGTAGCTATAAGCACTACATATTGTTCAGAGTTTGTTTGTCCATCCCTAAATTCAATCAGTGGAATTTCCAAATCATGAGTGTTTGCATGATTTTGAATAACATTGTTTGGGCTAAGAGGCCTAGGAAAAAGGGACAGTGAAGTGCAAGAACCATTATCCCTATGATTTAAGGAAGTTACAGTTACTGTGGATGATCCTTGTTGCTCAATGTTCATTTGTACATCTAATAAACCACCAGTATTATTGAAAATGTCAAAGCGATTACGTAGAGGTAGCTCAAAAGTCCCAGCTTTTCATCCTTTTTTAGGGACTTTTGCGCTCTGAACACTAAACCATTCTTCCTACGTATTAGTTTCAGGTTCCCTTAATCTTTTCCTATTTTGATTAACATAAATATTGTTGTCCAAGGGTTTATTTGTTAGTAGTTGTTCCAGTGGAGGATTGATACTATTAGATGAATTTGTGTCAATACTTTCTATAGTTAAGTCTGAAGGCTTCAGAGTTTTTCTGTTTGTTTTTTTTGTGAATCTAGCTGCCATATCTAATTGGCTAACTTCTAAAAGCATTGATTGGCTATTAAAGCATGAAATTTCCTTTCTCATATCAACATTTTCAAAGCATTTAGTACACAAGTATTGAATTTCAGAGTCTACTACTGTGGGGACCGGATTGTACATGTTACAGTTACTACATTTCACTCCCATCTCTCCATTTACTGTTATAATGTATTCTGCCATGTTTGTTATGATTCTACTTGGAAGGTTAACACTAAAACTACAGCACCCACTGAGGCTGTATGGCCTATAAATGTTGTTAGTGCTTTTAGGACTTACCCCTCAGCTCTTATTTCAGGTATATCTCCTACTATCATTATACGCCACTAACCCACTACAAACATGCAGAAACATGTGCTAGATGTTTGTGTCTTTGCATGTGTCTTTGTGCACACACCCGCCCTGCTTGCACTCACTCTGCTCATAGCAGGGCTGTTTAAATAACCCAGGCAACCCGGAAATAAGGCGTAAGGGTCAGGGACAGCTGTGAGCTCGGATTCATTTAAAAAATATAATAATTAGCACCAAAATGCTGGTAAGAGATGCTCATCCATGGATCTGGCATGTACTGATGTAATTAAGGTGCTTGAAATAAAATAACACCCTTAAACTGTTGAAATGTAGTCCCAAGAGCATCCTAGGACTACACTTTCCTCTTCCTGATCCCAAATATGGTCACAGGGCTCAAATGTGCCAATTGCGACACTCCCAGCAATTCTACTATCTAAAATCAATGTGTACAGCAGTACAACTTAAAATATCACACAGACATATACAAACAGGCCTATAAAAGTACCCTGCAGCTCATAGTTGCATTTAAATGGTGTATCACTCACCCACTTGTAGCAGGGCTGTTTAAAGAACCCAGGTGACCCAGAAGTAAAACATAGGGGTCAGGGACAGTTGTGAGCTCAAATTAGTTTAAAAAATATAATAATTAGCACCAAAATGCTGGTGAGATCCACTCATCCATGGATCTGGCATGCACTGATGTAATTAAGGTGCTTGAAATAAAATAACACCCTCAAACTGTTGAAATGTAGTCCCAAGAGTGTCCTAGGACTACAGTTTCCTCTTCCTGATCCTAAATAGGGTCACAGGGCTCAAATGTGCCAATTACAACACTCCCAGCAATGCTGCTATCTAAAATCAATGTGTACAGCAGTACAACTTAAAATATCACACAGACATATACTAGCATGCCTATAAAAGTGCCCTGCAGCTCACAGTTGCATTTAAATGGTGTATTTCCTTTTCAGGAAATGCAAGTTATGTACTTAACATAACTGGTGATCTTCCAGAATAACTTTTCCATTGATTACCACTTATCAGTCTGGGTTGGAGGTACTAGGACCCCACAATATCAAAGCTTTGGAAAGGGGGCTGGCAATGGCTGTTGGACACAGCATCTGCGCATTACCATGTGGTGCTGCAGAGTAGCCAATAACCATGGTCACCTCCCTCACCAGTTTCAGTTCTGTTCACCAGGAGAGAAAACAAAATAGGGAACAATGAGAAAGGGCTTAAAAAATTCAGTAGCCCAAAGAGACAATGAACGGCATAAAGAAAAATAAAGGAACAACAAAATAAACCCTGACTACCAACTTCTAGATGAAGAAGGGAGGGCACACTAAGGTAGCACAAATAGGTAGTCTGGATATGAAGCCAGAGCCTCAAGCCATCCCTAGCCAGATAGCAAGAGGTCAGAAGAAGAGTAGTAAGCCTAAGACAGCAGTCTTTTGGACATATGGCTCTGGCAGACAAAACAAAGGGGTATGCGAAAGATGGGATCCTCTTGCAACTGAGATGGCACAAGCAAGCCAAACAGCAGAAACTGCAAAAATTGCTCATAATCAGCAATTAGCATGCCACCAGTAAGGGAACTATTAAAAAAAAAAAAGGACACAGGCTATGTCCCCAAGGGAGGCTGAGGATAGAGAAGACACTGGTGCACGTGGAACTACAGGGCTGCTCAGCCCTACGGAGTATAGATGTATTCCTGAGCCTGCTGGGGATGACAGTGAAGACAGCACAGGGAAAAAAAAACATGCCAACCAAGTAAGTAAAGAAACACTGTCTGTCATTGCTAGATGAATACCACAGCAGAAGAACTAACCTAATCACAAAACTTCTCAAAAGGAGCAGCTAGCAGGTGTGATTGGAGAGAGTTCTGGAGTAAAGGTGCCATCTTCTTGCCACTCAAAAAGGGGTGACAAAAAAGGAGATGATGGATATGAAAAATATAAATGTGATAAATGTGAAAAACTTGAATTCTAGCATCTTATAAGCACCCAGCCCAATAAGCTGAGGAGTATAGTGCAGAAAATAATACTGCAGCTGCCTTCCCCTGCAATATAGGAAAAAGGTGCAAAAGCAGCACCTTAGAGGTATGGACAAGGTGGAGACAATATGCAGCACCAGCAATTGGGATTTACCATAAGAGAGATATATCCCTTAGTAGGGAGAGGAAGAAGTGCTTAATGAAAAAAGGGGAGAAAAAATACACCAACTTTCTTCTTCTTCTTTTTTTTTCTGGGAAGAGTATAGCGACCTACATCCCAATTTTGTCTTTCATTAAAAAATAAGTTTTTCCCTCAAGAGGGGAAATGCAGCTCTGAAAGAGAGTGGCAAAAAGGATGCCAGGGTGTTGAGGCACAACAGGGTGAGCTCTTACCTGAATGGGGGATGGTGATTGGGCATGTGAATGAATGGTGAAGGTATTCTGGAAGATCAACAGTTATGGTGAGTATGTAATTTTCATATCTTCCACAAATCAGTCTCACCTTTCACACTAACGGGTCAGAGTATCAAGCTTTCCACAAAAGAGGGGAGGAGCTGACTCACCCTGATGGAAAATATCCCTCAGCCCTCTGTGTGGGATAGAACCACCTGAGGGCAGGGACTCCTGACGGGTCTGGCAGTACCCAAGATTGGTCATGGGCAGGCGGAGGCTCCCATGGCCTGGAAGCAGGACAGCACCCCATCAACTCATGTTTGAGCTTGTGGGAAAAGAAATGAGTCCTCTGGAAATGCAAGTTGAGCATGTTACATTGGGCCACAGGTGCCAACCAGGGAAAACAAAGCCTTGCTGTTTGCCAAATGCAAACTGCTGTTGTTATCAACCTGGAAGCTACCTCACTGGCATTGTACAACACCATTGACACTGCCATTCCAGCTTCAGGCCCTGAGCAGAAAGGTAAATGGCTTGTCTGGTTGTCTCATGGTCAGGCACCAAAGCTAGCACTTGATCTAGCTTCAACCATAGGTGCTTGTTGTAAGTTTCCTGATGTGCCTGGTGTAAAGTAATCCACATGATGGTGCATAACAAGTTAAAAACCCTCCTCCCCTGGGCATCTACCACAACAGTCAGCCTTGGGAGGGTGGTCACGCACAAGTCGTTTAGGTCCAGTTGGGGTCTGCAGTACCGAAATCCCCAAAGAGCAGACCCTGTAAGTTGCAATACCTGTACTGGACATCCATAGGGGCTGGAGAAGGGACAAAAGGATGGAGCCAGACATTCCGGGATACCTCCTCGAATGCCCAAGGTCAAGGAGGGATGACAAGAGTCATCACTGAAAACCCCAAGGAATCTCAGAGATAGGGTAACAAGATTGCAACCAACAAAAGACCCCATGTTCAGCTCTTTCAGGATCTCCATGATGAACTGCTGGTATACAGAGTACTTAGCATCCATGGATATGTGAATGGAAAAGTGTCTTCCTCAGAGGAGGAAGTAGGAGAGGAGAAGCTAAACTTGAAGAATGGTGGTGCTGGAGCCATGGGTCTGGTCAGACTAAAGGTGGTATTGATGGAAGACATTGACCATTGTTCCATACTTGATGCAAGGTCATGGACCCAAGAAGACCCACAAAATCCAGCAGTTCAGGAAAGGGTGGTAGAGGACCAGGAGGGATCTGGAAGCCAGAGGCTCCAGGTTCTCTGCCAGGGCTGTGAGACTTCTCAGCGGACTTCTCCCAAGAGGAGAACCTGGCAAACATACCCAAGTAGAGCTGACCAGTCTCAGAGGTTCAACCCATACGGTGCCTTTGGGGGGGAGACAACCAGGTGGGGAGATTGGATCTGTACACATCCCAAAGCATGGCCCAGATCCCCACCAGTGACAACTGTGACAGGGTTGAATAAGGCCCTGTCCCATTTGTTATGCAGAAAGAGTTAAATGCAAGGATCTGCTCTATTCTCTCCTTTTCTGTCTCCTGTCTGTCTCCTGTCTGTCTGGTTGTGCAACCAGATTTTCTAGTGAGACCTAGAACTGATCACATCGATGGTTTCGCAGTTCTCTGCCTCTCGCTGTCTCTCTGCCTTCCCTTGCTGTTCTGTCTTTTCTTCCCCCTTGCATATCTGTAATTATAAAATATATATATAAATCTTTGTGTAAAACTGTATGTGAAACTGGGATACCTTTGTTTAAAACTATATGTAGTTATACTGTTGAAATGATTGCAGAAAGCTATTTGGAACTCAAGGGGTTAAATTGAGATGCTGGCTTGCAAAATCCCTGCAAAGCTGTCAATAAGAGACCAGTTCTGGGTCATTGGGTTCATTTTGCTGCACCTGCAAGAACACTGGAAACTGACAAGAACATTCTGTGAGAAGCAGCACATCTCTTAACGAGGTTCCCAGGTAAAGACTTATAAAAAGGGAAGCAATGCTTTTGCTAGAGAGACAAGGAGAGTGGGAGACTAAGAGACTGACACTTGGAATTAAGAGATACCTTCAGAAGAAGGAATTAGTTTTCTCTGTTTGTACTGCCTTTGTAAATAGTTATACGGAATAATTTTTATTTTTTATTTTGCTGTTATTGAGAAAAATAAAACACTGTTTGCAAATTTTGAAAGTGCTCCTGGTTTTATGATGCTTCCTGACTTCTGCCTCAATGACAACAATGTCAGCCAGTTTGGGAGGAAAATGAGTTACTGGGCTACTGTTGCAACCCCAGCCAGTGCTGCCTCCAGCACTGGTCACAGGGTCAGCAGCAGGCCCAGTGTCAAGTCTCTTCCCCTCACCAGAACTGGCACTGCCCCTCAAACCAGCCCTGTTCCAGAGCCAGAGTCACTTCTGGAATCACTCCTGGAACCACTCTTGTTACCGGCACCACAAGCAGCACTGGGCCTGTAGCCAGCACAGCAAGTGAAACTGGGACCAGAGCCGGCATGGTGAGTGGAACTAAGACTGCATCTAGAGCATGGGTGGCACCAGAACTGGTCCCAATGTCAGACCTAGGAATGATGCTAGGGGTGACACCCTCACCAGCATTGGGTTTGGAACTGAGACCAGGTTTTGTGTCATCATCACCATCCCCCTCCAGGAGCCCAAAGTCAGCTTCTTCAGCCTCACCCAGGCCACTAGGGTGCTCAGGGCAGGAGATGACCATCACCTCATATTCTGAGTCGGGACAGCTCCAGAACCAACCCCTCTTCTGGTACCACAAAAGGCACTGGAAGGGAACCTGATGTTGCAGCCAGTGCCGTCCCACTCACCGGTACTGGGGGTGGTACCAGGAGTCAGGGAGGCACAAAGATTGTGATACCGAGTTTGCCCACCAGTGTAGACTGAGTGTATAGCTTTGGCCTCACCACCAGACATCTGCTGCCCAAGAGGGCAGATGGACTGGGGGAGCTCAGTTGACTCCCCCCCCCCGAAGAAGCCAACTGTCCACCAGACCCTGCCAGGACCTCCGATGTCTCAGTGAGGTGAGCACAAAAAGGATCTTGGTCTTCGATACCAGAGGTACTGGAAAGAGACCTGGGGGACAAGCCCAGAAACCTTACCTTGGCATCTCTGATGCAATGCCTGCCTCCAAAAGGGGGGGGGGGAGTGAACTACCCTACTTTAACATGTGGATTTCCAGGGTTTGCTTGTCCATCAAGAAGCAGGTATCATACCTATCCATATCATGACCCAGTCCAAGGAAGGCCTGTCACTTCTGATGCTGGTTCAATTGTGCAAGATTACCCCCACAGCGGCAACAATACATGGGAGTGCAGCCTTTCTTCTTCTTCTTCTTCTTCTTCTTCTTCTTCTTCTTCTTCTTCTTCTTCTTCTGCCCCTTCAAACTCGGCATCACAACAGATGAAGATAATGAAATGAGAAGAAAATAATTCGGCACTGAACTTCTAGAATAAAACAATGCTGAGAAGAAAGTGATGCTGTAAAACAGTGCTAGAAGGTGGTCAGTGTTCAAAAAGGTAAGTAGCATCAAACTGAGGAGATAAAATGCTGATGGCAAGCTTAAAATAAACTTCCATTACTCCCATGAAGCACACTCAGTGGCGGGAAATACAAAACTGAGGAAGGTAGGGTGCCGGCATCAGTTACTTGCTTGCCCATGTGCACAATGTCACTATATCAGCATTGTGGTTGGCACTGGCATCAACTTCAGTCCCCTCCCTAGGCTGCAGAAGACTTAGATCTAGAGGTGTGTGAAAATAAACTTCCGCTGGCAGAATTTCCATGAAAGGTGGATTTTCGCTGCCACGAAAGTGCAGAAATCAAATTAGGAACTTTTGCAGAAATTCCAGTTTAGAATGGTGGAAAAAATTTATAAACTGGAGATTATTGCATTAAACTGTGGAGAAAAAAGTCCACAGAACTGATCACTGAACTGCGGAATAATTACATGTACTGAGGAATAATTCATTAAACTGTGGAAAAAAAATCCTCAGAACTGTTATTCTGCAGTTCATGTGCATTATTCCGTAGTTCAGCCAAAAAATTCAGCGGAACATGTCGAAAATCCACCAAACACATTCGGAAGATTCCAATCTCGCCCATGGTGGAAGTTCAGAAAATTCTGCAAAATTTCGAAATTTCTGCAAAAGTTCCGTGAAAGTGGAATCCACAACTTTCACCCACCTCTACTCATGAGTCCTAGCGCCTCTGGCTTAGACCCATTAGTGTAAATGAATGATGATTGTTGATTCCTGGAAGATATGCAAGTACCAGTTTGTAGCCCTTCCCTTTGTCCTCACTTCAGTACCAAGGGTCTTCACAAAGTGTTTAGCCATGGTAGTAGCACACCTAAGAGGGCAAGGTGTGGTGGTTTTCCCCCTACCTGGATGACTGACTAGTCTCAGGGAAAACAAAACAAGAGGCAGGGTGCTCTATCCAGAAGGTGAGAAGCACCCTGGAAAGTCTGGGGTTCCTGATAAATCTGCAGAAATCCCAAACAGAATCTGTTCAAGTGTAGGACTTCATAAGCATAGAACTGGATACCCTGCAGGGGAAAGGTTTACTCACTCAGGGAAGGGTAGCAACTCTGATTGCCACAGAAAAATCCTTCAGAGTGAGCCAGCCAAGGCCTGCAAATGATTTTCTACAGCTGCTGGGCCACATGGCTTATCCACAGTTGTGGTCCTATGGGCCAGATTTCAGAAGAGGGATATCTAGTACCACTTAAGAAACCACTGGTCTCAAAGATGCGACTTCCTCGTCAAACCAGTGCCAGTAAAAAAGCAGTGGTAAGGTTACTAGAGTGGTGGGAGGAAGAAAGCAAGTGCAGAGAAGATATGCCCTTCCTCTGGCAATCCCCAACAAGTATTCTAGCAATAGATGCTTCACTCCTGGAGTGGGGCGTCACCTGGAGGACCTCATTTTAAGCGGCATCTGGAACCTGGAGGAGACCCAGGAACACATCAGTCTCCTGGACTTCAGGACAGTATTTCTGGCAATGCAAGCCTCCTCACGCTACAGGGTCAGTCTGTCCAGATCAGAACAGGCAATACCACAGTAATGTACTACACAAACAAGTAGAGATGTACGAGATGCTCAAGACCGTACACAAAGGCAATGAGGATCTTGGACCTGGTTTACTCCCTAGATGCAAAAAACTTTGCAGTACATTTGCCAGGCAAAGACAATGCCCTGGCAGACTCCCAAAGCACAATGAGCCAGGGAAACTATGAATGGACCCTGAACCAGCAGGTTCTGGCCATGGTTTTCAGTAGGAGGGGCAACCCAGAAGTAGACCTGTTTGCATTCTGATAAAAACAATCAACTCCCAAAGTTTTGTTACTGGCCACCGACCAAGGGCACAGTCCCAGAGGATGCCCTAGACCTGAATTGAATGGGGAGGTTTATGGATGCCTTCCCACCATTCTCATTCATACACAGAGTACTCCTAAAGCTCAAGAGAAAGCCAGCAATAATGATCCTACATGCCCCAGACTGGGTCAGGAAGGGCTGGTACAGTGCTCCAGACCCTGTTCAGCCAGAATCCAGTTAGCCTGCTGTTGAGTTACAACCTGCTGACCCTATTTCAGAGAAGGATAACAATTCCCAGACACCGGGATATTACACCCAAGGACATGTGTTTTGAAGACCTAGAATATTCTGTGTTGAATCTATGAGAGGTGGTCCCGAGAGGGCTTAAAATTTCCAGGAAACCAGCAACCAGGAAATCATACTTTTCTACTGTAAGTGGAATTACTTTTCATGCTGGTCCACCTCCAGAAAGCTATTCCAAATGCAGACAGGATTGTCTACAGCCTTGGACTACCTGGTACACTTGCAATCCTTAGGACTGAGGCCATCAACACTAAAAGTACATCTAGCAGTAGTGTCTGCCTACACATCAGCAAGCAAGGGCATGTCACTGGCCTCTCAACCTATTTTTGAAAGTGTTTTGGCCTCAGTCACCTATACCCACCTGTGAGGGACCTAGTCCCTCCATGGGACCTGAACGTTTGCCATGCTCAGCTGATGGAGGCCCCCTTTGAGCCTATGGTTATTGCTGACTTAAAATATGTCACGTGGAAAACAATTTTCTTGATTGTAATGATATCTGCTAGGAGTGTAAGCGAGCTGCAAGCCCTCAGCACAGAACCAAATTACACAATTTTGACCATGTAGGAAGTTCCTACCTAAGGTGGTGGTGTAATTTCACCTTAATCAGTTAATTGCCCTTCCTGTACTTTACGCTGACTACTCCAGCCCAAGTGAGCAGAAATGGCACAGCCTTGATCTGAAGTGAGTACTGGGCATACCTAGACCGGATAAGGGATGTCAGGTCTCAGGGCACTCAGTTTTTTGTTACCTGTGGTGAGGTGGGCAAAGATAAACCAGAAACCAAGAGGACTGTCTCTCATGGGATAGTCTCTTGCATACAGGTCTGTTATGAGAAATCTGGGAAAATACACCTAGAGGCCTAAGGGCACATTCCTCAAGGGGTACCTCTGCCACTGTGGCATCCACAAGATTCATCCCACTATTGGACATTTGCAAAGCTGCTACCTAGAAAACAATGCATACCTTCACAATGCACTATTATCTAGATATACAGTCTAAACGGGATGCCAGCTTTGGAACTGCTGTCATGCAGACCCTTTTTTCTAAATAGGTTCTGGACCCAGCCTCCCAAGGTACTGCTGTAGAGTCTACTTAGTGTAAAGCAGACTCTACAGCAGAGTCTGTTTAATGTAAAGCATCAGTGAGGGACTCCTTGGCTTAGAAGAAAAAAATTACTCACTGTAGTAATGTTGTTTCTTCTCAGGGCCCTGTTGTATCTGTTCATTTTCTAGGAGGAAAACTCTAAACGGTGGTGGTGTGGGATCTGAAAATGGAACAGAAAGTCCTTCTGGCAGGCTGAAGCTGCAGAAGCAGTATTGTGCAAGCAGTGCAGCACCTCAGCAACACTCAGTAAATCATCTTTTGGAGATCACAGAAAGTACAGAGATTGTAAGACTGCAAGATTGCAGAGCTGACCATAGGCCATAGACTACAGACTGTGAAGGAAAGCTCCAGGTGGCAGAGTCAGAGCAGTGGGATTAGGAATCTGGGACAGAGTGACCTTCAGGTCAGCTGTAGGTGTCATAGCAGCACTGCACTGTGACCCTCTTCAGTCAGTAAAACAGAATTGTGATGAAAATATTCACAGGGGAAATGAAGAGACAGAGAAGTTGGTAGCGGATAGTGGAAACACAAAGACATGGAGAAAATTGTAGTTCTTTATCTTAAGACTATTTAAAATATGTTTTTTCCAACTATTATCTAATTGGAAGGCTATGCCTGTTATTCAGTGGACAAGCAGCCAGTCACTGCTCCTTCCTGTGCTACATAAGCAGTTCCTCTGAGCCTCTCCCTAAAGCACTTTTTCTTTGCAGCTGAAGGCTCTGTTGGTCTGTCCTTTGCAGCCTGCTGGGGCCTGCCCTCCACCCCGCCTTGCTGTGTTTTGGCTATGCTTGTTTCTGCTTGACTTCTGTTGTCTGTTCTCCTGCATTTGGTTTGTATTGTTTGCCTCCAGCTGTGTGCTTCTTTGCGTTGCTTGTTCCCTGTTCTTCTGTGTTTGTGTGTCTTTTGTTTTGCTTTTTGGTGGGGCCTTCAGTTTTTAAACTCCTTGTATTTTGCTAACCCAGATTTCATGCTACTTGCTCCCATTTACTCACAATGCAACTGCAATCATTATCTGTGTGTATAAGCTCAAGCTGCTTCCCTGCTGCTGCTCTCCATGCTATGTACCTTAATTGTTTTCACCTGGTTCAGGCTTGCTCTGAACCCTAACCCTTGCAGTTCAATCCTGCTTCCTGAACTCATACCACACACCTTATTGCTGCTGTTTTCACTGCACTGCCTAGCCAAATTGCTGCTTTCAGATCATTGCCTCCCTCCAGTCCATGTTCATTCAAATTGCTACCCCTATTACTCATAGTTACTCAATACTGATGCTGCTCTATTACGTTTGCACACTGCTGTTATACTCTGGAGGTCAGCTAAGCTACCGCTGATGCTGTAAACTAGTTTTAATGTCTACATGTGGGTCACGATGTTTTTCTGTTGCTTTTTTGTGTTTCCTGTGACGGGGGACTGAAGGTGTTGTTGAGGAGCTGTGGTCCTGTGTGGCATACTAACTCATGTTTGAATCCTGCTTTCACTACTAAAATCCTCAGAGTATTTTGTCACCTTTCATTGGCTTCCTTGATGGCCTGGCTGGCTTGCCCAGCTATCCATATTTGCTGCTACTTCGACCTCCATGCAGGTCCCACCATTTGCCTACTCTGCTTACTGACTTACGTGCAGGTCCACTCATTGCTTACGCAATTCATTTGCGCAAGGCTCGCTACTACCATGTCTGACCTATGTGAAGGTCCCAGCACTCAA
Organism: Neoceratodus forsteri; assembly: GCA_016271365.2. NCBI lineage: Eukaryota > Metazoa > Chordata > Ceratodontiformes > Ceratodontidae > Neoceratodus > Neoceratodus forsteri. Next base: position 833,946,823 of record CM028130.1, on the reverse strand, counting down.
TGATTCATTCAGCTCCTCCTCAATTGTTTTCTGGGGCATGCCAGCCATTACCATTCCATGGCCAGGGCCTCCATGCAGCCAACAGTCTCGCTCTGCACCTATGAAGTCCGCATCTTGAGTGTGTCTCACTTGGGGTGGGGTCTTTCTCACCTGGTATGTAGCTGGGAATGCTTTAGCCATTAGAGACTCAACGGCAGCTCCTGGTTTAGAATTTACGACTAGCCATGAAGTGTGGTTACAGTGATCTCCTTTGACTCTAGTATTCTACTAGCAAGGCACCTTCACCGCATTCTCTCTACTACTGCCTCTGGGTCACCTGGTTTGTTTTTAGGGTGGGCAGGCCAGGTGAGTGCCTCAGCAGTCATTGCTCTCCTCCTCTCACCTTGGTTGCCCCCGATGTTGCAGAGCACTCTCGCAACCTTCCACAGCATTCCTGTTAGAGGGATCAAGTGAGAGCTTTCCTCCAAATTGGAATATTTTCCACCCCCCTTAATTGGGTTTCTAAATTGCAGCAGCAGAGCCGTCACTAAATAAAACATCCAAAGCCTGGAGGGAAGGCGACCTAGGCCTTGGATCCTCAGAGATTTCCTCCTCAAAGTTTTTTTCTCTCCTCTGTGCCTCAGGTCATAAACATTAGTTAGCCATAGTTAGTGTTCCCTAGTTCCTTTAGGTAGGTTCCACTGTTGGATGGAGGTGGATGATGTCCCTGCTTACTGTTCCCCTCTCTGCTTAGGAGGCCCCCTCAATCTCCAGTGCAACCCATTGTACTCTTGCTGTTGCTAGCCTGCACATCTCATTACATTATCAAGCTGCCTGGTGCCTAATCTACTACTATGCCTCACAGCTACTGATTGCTAACGTTTTTTCGTACTACTACTTTTCTTTTTGGGTACCTTTAACCAAGGAAATCATCCCATGGCACCTCTAGGGGTGGAACCTTCTCTGAGGGTTCCTTGCCTTTGGTACTTCTACAGGGTGGTAATTCCTCTGGAATAGAGAGGACAAATGGCCAAAACCAAGCAACACAGTTGCACAAGCATTACATCATACTGGCTAGTTAGGCAATCAAACTATTTATTTTAAGTATGGTGATATTGTGGCCAGACAGCGGAGAATCTCAAGATACCTCAATTTTATTTTCACATGTTTCACATATTTCATGTGTCTTGTATATTATTTTATATTCTGTATATGTGTGTATTTATACACATTTAGATTTTAGTTGTAGGATAGAGGCTTTTGAAACTCATGCCAACTAGATCAGGAGGTCTCTTGAGATAAAGGATGCTAGGGTGCAGGCACTGGCATTCAAAGTCCCCAGACACTCTCCCCATTGTTGACTGGTTAGATGTGTGGTATGTAGCTTTTTTTCTCCTATGACTTCTCTTTGAACAAGGTTTGAAGTGAAGAGAGCTCTCTTATTTCTCCTGCTGCATTAGTTAATCGACAATAAGTATTGGATTGGTGAAAATTGGTTTAAGCTTTAGCAGAGCACTAATGAAAATAAATTATTCCTTTTTTTTGGCTGCGGTAGGCAGAGCCCTGCAGATGTGTTGCTATTAGTAGAAAGGGGAGCTCTTCAGATTCCCAATGGAGTAGATAAAATTGGAGGTTCTGTGGAATTACTCCACAAATGGACTATTTTGTGTGATGACTGCTAGCTTCAATTTGGCTAATATTCTCTTTCAAGAAAGATTCATAGCTCATAAACATGTCAGCTTAGTCACCATTTCCCAGCAATGAATTTCATAAAAAGATTTACATTGTTTTTTAACCTCTTAAGAAACTATCTGATTAGCATTACCTCAGACATAGTTTACTATAGCAGAATACATCTGTTTCTTTTACCCATAAGACAAGAAAAGAACTGTTATCTTTTGTTACTACTTTTATTATGCTTTGGAAAAAAAAATATTTATTTTGCACTTTAACTGGCAAACACATTATGAAACATTTAGCCCAGAAAACAGCCACCTTTTCTGGTTTCAAATCTAAGTGCATAGCACAACCAATTATATTGAACTTATTACTGCCTTCAGCAGTATCTAGAATGCATTTTAGTACAGCAGAAGACAGCTGCTTCTTTAACCCCTAAGACAAGTAAAGAACGGTATATTTTGTTACTCCTTTTACTATGCTTTTTTGGGGAAAAAACTTTTATATTGAGCTACAGTATGGCTGGTAAACACATCCTGTAACTCTTAGCCCTGTAAATAGCAACATTTCTGGTTTCATATCTGACTATATATTACAGCCTCCAGCACTATGTCCAGCATAGTTTACTATATCAGAAGACAGCTGTTTATTTAACCTCTTTCACTCAAACAAACACATATACACCATCCTCATGGCCACAACATTTGAAATAAATACTGTAGCCTAATGTGTTACAAAACAATAAAGAAACTGTATGTCAGTCTTGGGCATATGCAACATAGTGAAGTTCAGTTTGCAATGTGGAATTTGCTGTCATGGTAAATGTAATTATTATATATTTACATTCATCTGTTTAATGATTAAAATAACATATTCATCAATTTAGCCTCTTCCCCACATTCACCACTTCTCAATTACATGATTTACATAATATGAACCATTAAACATACGAAAAATGCCAGCAGGTACAGGCCCTTAGGTATATCAAGTCTGCTCGAGTGTGCAGCTATTTAAGTTTAAAGAGCAGCTGATGCCTTCAGGACAACTTTAACAAACCATAATATTTAGACACAGTTTAGCTTCTGTTTCAGGTTAGTTCTGTATTCCTCCTTCCCATTATTTATTACTGAGGTCATTTGCATTAGAACAAAATCTTTGTTACTGAAGAGTTCCTCTTTTCCTGTTGCTTTCTCCCTACCTGAGGTCATAATGCACTGCTTGTGACATCACAGTTACTCTCATGGCAACACATTATGATGTCACAATAGAGGATTAGGACTTGAAGTAGGGAGTAAGCTACAGAGGCAGATGAACTCTTAAGGGGATGCTAAGGGATAAATCAGGTATTCATGCAAATTTACTCAGTAATAAATAATGGGGATGAGAAATATATAGAATATATATGGAATGCAAGCTGAAGTGTACCTAACTATTATGTTTTCAAAGTTTTCTTTGAGGCATTGGTAGCTCTTTAATGATAGTACAGGAATAATTATAGATTTCCTTTAAATATTTCCTAGCCTATATTTTGTATCCTGGATAGCACAGGGGAGATGTTACATCTCATTCTTATAGGGATCTTTATTTTACACATTTTTGCGCTGTATTTACTCAGGATATCCAAGATTAGATGCAATATCTTGTTTTCAGTGGGGTCATGATTTTACCCATTTTTACAATGTATTTATCCAGGGTAGCCTAATTCAGATGTAAAATATTGCCTTCTGTGTGTTCTGATTTTATGCAATGCAGCATAATAACATGTAGATGTAGACCCCCCACTGAAAATAAGATGTCACATCTTCTGTGAACTAGCCAGGCTAAATATATAGTAAGCAGCAGGCATATTCTAGGAAAACACATTGTAAAAATGTGTAAAAGGAAGACTACATTGAAACTGCATCTCAGCAACTCTGCGTTGTGCAAATACATTAGAAAAAACTCTGGTCAGAGCTGATACGGCTGCAGCAAGCTTTTACAAGCACCGCTGCCAGTAAATGCCGAGTTACGAGCACCGCCAAATGCCATATGCAACATGGTGGCACTGAGAGAACTGCACATGTGCGGCAGTCATGCATGCATATGTCTGTTGAATGGCACAATATGCCATTCCCAAGATGGCATAGATGGTAGAATGGCACACGTGCAACACATGCATATGCACTGTTCTGAAATGAAATGCAGAAGTCCTGCTGTAAAGTAGTGTGCCCACGGGAGGGGGGAGATCATGCCACGAAGGGGAGCTTTGTCCGCGGAGACCAGGAGAAGAAGTGCCAGTTCAGAAAAGCTATAGAGTCGGCTCTGTGTATCAGTCACCGCATCACTGTAGGAGAACACAGGGACGCATTCCGCTGACAGTTCCTGTTCTCCTACAGCGATGGCAAAATGTCTGCTGAGCACCACCCATGCAGTCATAAAAAAATGGGTAAATGCATGACTATATTATAAATGATATATTGAATCTCAACTGGCATTTCCTGTAAAAATTCAGTATTTATAATGGGTTAAATGCTTTAGCCAAATGAAATAAATATTTTAACTATAGACTTGGCTAGTCTTTCCTAATAGGTCTTATCTTGCAGGCCCTGCCCCATTTTAGTTGCTGTCCACTGCACTGCCTCCACCCTGTCTATGTTCTTCCTCACATGGGGCCTCCTGAACTGGACGAAGTATTCCAGGTCCGGCCTCATGAGTGAGGCTTGAAATAAAGTTATTTATTTATTTTTAGGATAGATTTAGTGTTTGTATGTTTGTATGAGTGATTAGTTTTAAGTTAAAAAGGTGAATATGTGGATGACTGTGTTTAAGGATAGGTAAAATCAGTGTGTTTGCAACATATTTGAGTGGTTAGCTTCGTATTGTATTAGTTCAAATTGATAAAGGCTTTATTAAGAAAGGACAGAGATAAGGGCTTTGTTAAGAAAGAACTGAGTAAAAATTAGCTTAGGCTAATAGATTAGGTGGGTTGGTGTATTAGCTGTTCAGGGATGTGTAGGGATTCTGGCCCCTTATGCCTTGCCTATGCCACACCCCAGCTGCTTAGTCTGCATCCCTTTTCTGACCTCCCAGTGTCAGATACTACAGCGAGGTGCTGTAGGGAGGTTGGTATCACAAGGGTATGCATTGGTCGGTGGCAACAGGGTGCAGTGGGTGGGGACCGAGGTGAGCAGGATGGGGGCTGTTCAGTGCAGGAGATGCTCTGGGATTAGACGGAGACTAGAGAGAGGCCCAACATATGTAGTTTCTGTCCCCAGGGTTCCCACCAGACTGAGTGGGCAGGTAGTCATGTGGTTAGCAACATCCACCAACCCTCTTGGGGCAGTGCTATGCAATGTGCAGTTGATGAGGAAAAAGACCGTACTTATGGTGGACTTAATTTCCTCGGTTGACCTCTCTTGCATCACAGAAACCTGGCTGGGTGATGACACCATTCCAATTTTGGAAGCGGCTGTCCCCACCAATTTCTCTGTAGTGCACTGCCTGAGGAGGGATTGTAGGGGCGGGGGGGTGGCGGCCGTCTGTTTTAGATCCAGCTTGGGCTTCACGGTGCACCCAGTGAGATTGCCTACATCGTTTGAGTGTGTGGCAGTGCGTGGAGGTCCAAGTGCAGGTTGCAGGATCCTCCTCATTTATCACCCTCTGGGACCTGAGGGGGATTTCCTGCAGGAGATTGCAGACTTCATCATCAACATGGTATTGGAGGCCCCCAAATGTTTAATTTTGGGGGACTTTACTGCCTGGGTTGATGACAAATCCTCACAACTTGGTCAGAGTCTCCCCCAATTGATGTCATCACTGGGCCTGACACAAGTAGTTACTTCTGCGACCCATCACCATGGCCACATACTTGACCTGGTGTTCTCACAGGGGCTTGATGTTACCATCCTCATGAGTAACCAGGTCATTTGGTCTGATCACTGCACCATGAAGTTCATGTTTGGGCCCCCCTGGACACCCTTCCCCTGCTCAGATGGTCAGCTATAGCCCTTTGAGGGGACTGTCCCCAGAGGGATTACTGGTGATGTTTGACCTATCTAGTGTAGATGCTGCTTGTGTGGCCAGCACAAGCAAGTTGGTGGTGGCCTATAATAAGGCTGTCTCTGGACTTCCGTTAATATCACCACCTGTATGGCTGCCTTATCTGGACACTGTTCCAAGTCAACCCAAATCCAAGCTCATCCTGGCTCTATAATGATCAAACTTTAAACAAAAAGAGAAGATAGCATTAATATGTATAATTACTCCACAAATGGTAAAATAATTTGCGGCAAATCCAATTCCTAAGTCAACAAAACAACAGCTGACAGATCCTCAGCGCTCAGTTGGGGAAGGCTCTACCTGCAACATGGGCTCACATGCAGAATCGCAGGAGGTGGAGGAGGAGGCTGAGTTTACTATAACATCCAAGAGGTTATTCAACCAACCGCAAAATATTGGAGACACACTTCAGCATCTGGAGACAATGATTGCTGACAACAGAAAGGACATCCGAGTGTTGGAGAAGCGCACTGGGGCAGTGGAGGCCTACATGACCGAATACACACACACCACTGATATAAATACAGTACTCCTTGCTCTCCATTACCAGGAGCTAGACCTGGTGTAAAAAGTAGAGGAATTAGAGAATTGACACTGGAGAAACAACATCCACTTGCACAGTCTCCCAGAGAAAACTGAAAATGGGGATATGATTACTTTCATTGAGGGTCTCTTACAAGAAATACTTGGCCTCCCCAAGGACCAACCCTTAAATATCATCTGTGCCCACCACATCCTGGTGGCACTGCCGAAAGACCCCAGGGCCCGTCCCCGGTCCATAATAATGGCCTTTTTTTTTTTTTTATACTTTGTTTATTGAATCATGACTTGTTGTAACACATTCTGAACTTCTTACAATGCATTTTCAATAGGCATTCCACAGCCAAGCAATATTCTATATGTTAACACTGTTTGGTTACATGTATTACAGGGTAGTTGCCTACTTCAAGTTTTTCTATTTTTATCTACTTTTCCAACATACACTAACAGTAGTAAACTAAGTGCTAAAAATATAAAAACAAAAAATTATCGTTGGGTACAGGATCACAGATATCAAAGACAATTCCTTACGTTTAACCTGACCTGCATGTACTAAATAAAGACAAGAACTGGGGAAAACGCCTACTCCATGCCCGAAATATAGACTGTCCCCTGTCCTCATATGTATACCCTTAAGCCTTAGCCATTCAAGGCAGTCCCTCTTCCTCCAGAATTCAGGCTACCCCCAGCATCATTTTCTATGGAATTCTCATATAACAGCCACCTTGTCCATCTATGTTGATAAAGATGGGATTGTTGCCTTATATTTAAGCAATATACCCCAAGAGGGTGTGGGTATACTGGAGCATTTACCACGGCAGGTGTGGTTCAGTCCCGAGGTGCAGCCAAGGGACTTAACCACACCAGAAGTGGTAAATCCTCTAGTATACCCACTCCCTAGAGGAGTATATTGCAATTATATAAAGGCCCTGTTTGTTTCTGTACAAAAAAAAATATTTAAAACGTCCGTTCGTTTTCGGGTCCGTCACTTTTCTGGAATGGTGCAGCACTTTTTTTGACATTTTGGGGCTAGAGACAGAGTATTGGATGTCGGGTTAACAACTAGGTAATCTCGCCGTCCGTCCATGTGTTTGGCAGTGGTGCATTTGCGATGAATGGAGGGATTTGCCAGGGAGTTCCTGATGCAGCTGAGTGGTGGCTTGCACCTTTTCCTGTGGGTACACTGGAGGATTTACAATGCTGAAAAGGTGCCAGCCAGCCAATCAAAATGCAGGATTCTGTCCATTTTTTTGTGCCCGTTGTAAAATGAAGGTTAACCTTTCCATATGATGAGTATTTTCAACCACCTCCTTCCAGTCCTTAATTGTGGGAGGGTCTTCTTACCACCACTGCCTCAGGACAGCTTTTAATATGGCTTTTAATAAGGACTAACCACAGGTACTTCATCTCTTTGCCTCACATTTCCCTTGGGATAATGGCCAAAATCAAGTGCTCTGGGCCCAGTGGTTCTTGTACTGTGAAGATTTGGGACAGATGATGCTGAACTTCACCCCAGTATTGTGTCAGTGCAGGGCAGAGCCAAAAGATGTGGGCCTGGAATGCATGCCCCTCCCCACATTTACACCAGCAAGCTGGCGTTACCCCTGTATGTTGGTGACCTACCTGGACTGGTACTAGAAAATAATGGCTCCTCAGTTTCCAACTGAATTCCCTCCACACTGGAAAAGCTGATGTGCCCCACGTGTTCCTCCAGATATTAGTCCATTGTTGGTCTGTTAGGGTGAGAGCAAGGTCTTGCTCCCATCTATCTTTTAAATAGTGTGAGGAAAACTCCAAGTCTGAGATATACCCAGCGTATAACAGTGTAATAGTATGCTCGGATCTATCCAAGTTCCAAATTCTATGAAAGGATAAATCCCTCCCCACATCCTGCATCCCTGGGTCTTGTTTATTCGCTTGTTTGTTTACATAATCTCTCAACTGGTAGTATTTAAACGTGTCTGAGAGGTTCAGCTGGAACTGTTGTTGTATTGCTTTAAATGGCAGAATGGAGTATCCAGTCATTATCTGGAAAGGGGAATGCAGTCCCCTTTTGACCCGTTTTCAAAACCACATATCATCAATCGCAGGGGAAAACTGGGGATCATATGTCCACCAGCTGAATCTGCAAAGTTGCCTCATAGTATACCCTCTGCAGGTCCTTCTCCTTCAGACTTCCAGAACCGTTAATGTGCCCAAGTACCTCATAACCTTCCGGGGGTCCCCTGTCCGAAAAAGGATTGCCTGGAGTGGTGAATCTACTTGTTGTTGGAGATCCATCCTTTTCCAATGGGAATCATATCTTGTGTTTCCCCATAGGAGGGCAACCCTCATCTGGGATGCAGCCCAATAACCTTGGAGATGTGGGAAAGCCAGCCCCCCCCCCCACCATTTTCCTTGGGGGCAAAGAGAAGTTCTCTTTTCACTCTTGGTCTTTTCTCCTTTCCCCATAGAAAGGAGAAAAACATCTTCTGCATGCCTCAAGTTATTTCTGTGGGACAATACATGGTACGCATTGGAACAAATAATGAAGCCTCGACAGAGCATTCATCTTTAAGGCCTGTGTTTTGGCATATAAACATAAGGGAAGCAGGTACCACCTCTGGAAATCAGCCTTAAATTGTTTAATCAAGGGGGAGATAATTCAATTCTCATAACTGAGCGGACTCAAGGCTCACCACACTCCCCAGGTATTTCATACTCAGGAGATCTCATTTCATTGGGTAGTTTTGTTTCATCTCTTCACTTGGGGCCTGGTTGAATCGCAAAACCTCAGTTTTACTTTGGTTTAATTTGTACCCCAATAGTGAGGTGAACTCTTCAATTTGTTGGAATAAGGCAAGTATAGAAGTCTCAGGATCTGTAATATACAAAAGAACATCGTCCGCATATAATGCTAACTTATGCTCATAGGTTCCCACAGTTATCTCCTTAATTTGCACATTCTGCCTTTTGCTTTGGGCCAGAGGTTCTATGTAAAGGGCAAACAAAAGTGGGAATAGTGGGTAACCCTGCCTTGTCCCTCTTCCTGGACTCAGGGATGAAAAGACATGGCCATTGGCCTGAAAATAGGCAGTGGGAGAGTCATATAACTTTAAAATGACCCATATAAATTCCTTTGGGAACCCAAACCGAGAAAGGACACCACACAAAAAAGACCAGGCCACCATGTCAAATGCCTTTTCTGCATCAAGACTCATAATGAATGAGGATGTTTTTGTTTGATTTATATTGTCAATAATGTGAACTGATCTACGGTGGTTATCCTCGGTTTGGCATCGTGGGATAAAGCCTGTTTGGTCTAAGTGCATTAGGGAGGGCATAAGCTGCTGGATGTGTTTGGCTATAATCAATGTAAACATTTTATAGTCCATGGCCCAGATATTCAAAAGGGTTGCTCATGGCGCAACGGTGTTGCACCATGCACAACCCACTGATGCGCCACGGTGCGATATTTAAAAGGGAAAAGTGCACCGCACAAATCTTGATCAAGAGGCGCATCAGTGATATGTCACAGGCACAGGTGGGGGTTTGCCCATGCATAAACTGCACAGCCGATATTCAGCCCAGGCTGTGCAGAGTTATGCAGGTGCAACCCCTATCTGTGCTGCCAAGCTGATCCCCAAAAAGGAAGAGTGGGGGCCACCCACAGGTGAGCTGCCGCATTGCAGGGCTGAACAGCAGCTACCTGTGGGTGGCCATCACCTGTTCCGCTGCGCTGGTGATGCCCCACATGCCTGATCGCGGGCATCAGTATCCTCCCCAAGTCCAATATCCTGGTGGTCCAATGGACCGTGATTAGCGATTGCGGGCATAACAGTATTCTTCCCCGATTAGCCTGATCACGGGCATAACTGTAACACCCCAGTAGCCCGATCACGGGCATAACAGTATCTCCCCGATTAGCCCGATGGGGGCATAGCTGTAACACCCTCCCATTAGCCCGATCACGGGCATCAGTGATCCCCCAAAGTCCAATATCCCTGGTGGTCCAGTGGACCGCCGCAGACTCGATCGCAGTGGCATTCCTCACCCCAAGTCCGAAATCCTGGTGATCTAGTGGACCCCCACCCACCCCCACGGGCCCACCACCCGCTCCCTCCCGGTCAGCCAGCAGGCAGCAGCCCCACCCGCCTGCCACCCGCCGCCCGCCGACTGACAGCTTGGTATGGCTGCCGCCCATTGGTTCAGAGCATGAGCCAATGGGCGTGCAACCCTCAATACTAATCAGTCAGATATGTGAATGAATTCATTCACATATCTGGACGACTAATACAATATGGACTGCATGCCCATTGGCTCATGCTCTGAACCAATGGTGCAGCCGCGCTGTCAGTCGGCGGGCGGCGGAGCGCTGGAAATGGTGCTTCCGCCCCGGCTGATGGGGGAGTGGGTGGTGGGGCTCCGTGGCGAAAGGTGAGGTCATGATCACAAGGGAATTCAGACAGGAGTGAAGATTACCGCCAGCGATCGGGCTCTGTGCAATCACTGGACCCCGAGATATGAACTTTGAGGACTACTGATACTGCAGATCGAGCTAATGGGATTGTTGATTATGCTACCGATCGAAACTGGTGAGAAATCTGTTATGCCTGTGTTCGGAGGCTACCGGAGAAATACTGTTATGCCGCGATCAAGCTACTCGGGAAGGAGGATACTGTTATGCCATGTCGAGCTACTCGAGGGTGTTACAGTTATGCCTCGATCGGGCTAATCGGGGGAATACTGTTATGCCTACGATCGGGCTAATCGCGGTCCACTGGACAACCAGGGATTGGTGACATTCATTGTCTCTTATGGGACATCCCACGATCGGGTGCAGGGGGCGTCGGACCCCGACGGCTGCTGCCTGGCAGGGGCCAGGCACAAGTCATCGGGGATCGGTGCACCTGCATGCTAATGGCATGCAAATGGGGCCGTTATCAGATGCAAATGGTCCCCCATGCGCCTTGCATAAATTATGGCCCCATTTTCATGTCGCCCTTTGAATATCGCAGGTGCTGTGCATAGCACAATGGAACTTGCGCCACTGCATCTCAATGCTCCACTCTGACCACTTGCACTGGTGCAGTTCCACTGCACCATGCACAGTGGGGGTGACCAGGGGGCGATATTCAAAGCAGTTGCGCCATAGTGCAACTCCGTTGAATATGGCCCTGGCCACACCCTTGCGCAACTATTTTGAGCAGTGCACAGGCTTGCACCACAAACTGGCGCAGTTTGAATATCTGGGCCCATGTTTAATAGGGAGATGGGGTGATGGGGGGACATTTGGTGGGGTCCTTACTCAGCTTGGGTATCACCAAGATTACCGCTCGAGTCCAGGATGGTGGAGCCTGGTCCTCCTCCTTCAGTACCCCTTGATATACCCTCAGGGTCAAAGGATGTACTAGGTCCCTAAAACCCTTATAGAATTCTGCTGAGAGACCATCTAAACCGGGGCACTTTCCTGCCCTAAGTCTGATTATCTCTCCCTTTAGCTCTTCCATCCTCACTGGGGCCATTAAGGCCTCTCCCTGCTCCCTAAACAGACCAGGCAGTCTTAAGTCTCTCAAGAATTTACTAATTTTCACAGAGTCTGGGGTTATCTCCTCCCTGTAAAGGTCAGTATAGTACTGTGGAAGGCCTCTGCAATGTCCCTTACCACATACACCATTTTCCTGTTCTGTTGATTTCAAACAGCTGTTATTGTGGCTTTGGCCCATTGGACCCTGAGCCTACTAGCAAGTAGTCTCAGCAACCTATGATCACATTCATAATACTTCTGATGAAGAAATAGGAGTTTCTGCTCCACCTTATAGTCTAAAATTTCTCCTAATTCCTTTTTAAGTACCTTAAGTCGTCTGGTGCTCCCCCTATCCATTTTTTGCTTCTGTGCCTCCTCCAAATCCCTGATTTGTTTCATTAAATCTTCTCTTCTCACCTCCCTCTCTCTCTCTCTTTTTCCTGGAGGCCAGTTGTATGAATTTACCTAACATCACTGCTTTGGCTGTGTCCCAGAGGATGGATTGAGTAATCTGCTGCCCTCCATTTTCCTCTAAAAAGGTTTTGAAGGTCTCTGAGATTGCCTCCTGTGTTTCTTTGTCTTTCAACATAGAAATATTTAGAAGCCAGAAAGCATTTCTGTAGGTTTCGCCCATATCTAATTTCATGAATATTGGAGCATGGTTGGAAAGGTGCAGATCTCCTATCCATGAGCCTTGAACCCTGTATACTTCTTCTTTAGCCAATAAAAAGTAGTCTAGCCTAGAGTTTATAAATTGCGTGGCTGAGTAAAATGTGTAGTCTTTCCTCCTATTGTGTTGATGTCGCTAGACATCCAAGAAGCCCAACTCCCCCAGCAACATGTTTACTCTCTTCCCCACCTGATGAACCCTCCATGGGATCTGCGAGGTTGTGTCTTATTGGGGATTAAGTGCTAAATTTAGATCCCCTCCACAGATTATCATCCCCTCTCCCCACTCCTGTAATAGTGTTAAAAAAACATAATAGTTCTGATACGTGGAGCCTGGAGGGAAATATACAGATGCTAAGGTGATAGTCTGATCCCCAGTCCTCCCCTTCAGAAGTGCATATCGGCCCTCCCTGTCCATCTTCATCACAATTTTTTCAAACAGCATTTTAGTGGGCACTAATACAGCCGCTCCTCATCACCTGCCATTTTTTTATGAGGTAGCTGCTATCTCCTTAAAACCAAATTTCAAAAGTTTCCCATGCTCCTTCTCTGACAGGTGTGTTTCCTGTAAAAGCAGGTAGTCCACAGATGTTCTCCACTGGTGACTTAGGACCTTACTTCTTTTGATTGAGCTAGTTAGCCCATTAATATTATATAAGCAGACAAGCATACCCGGGTTAGCCATTATAGCAAATTTTGGAGGTAAAGGTTACCCTCTGAAACCAACTCTTCTCCTGTCTCCACATAACCCAATTTCTATAGTGAGCAAGATCTGGTTACCCTTGTACCCATTGCAACTTCTTACAACTATGTATAAATAAACAGCAAAACAGCAAAGAAATAACTAACAATCTCATAAGTAACAATGCTATCATGACTTCCAATACTAAAGATCCTAACTTAAGGATCTCTGTGTATGCACCCCTTTAGAGGGAGGGCATATAAGGAGAGGTGTGAAATGTCCCCCTGTTGAGGAACCCCCTCCAAGAGCTTCCTTGTGATGAAATATTGAGCTGTGAATCACATCCAGTGATTGCCTCTTGCCTCCCCTAGTTCTAAGGGCAAGCTAAGCCACTGATCACAGGATGTCTATCTGGTAGAACACCATATGGACTTCTACGTTATTTTAAGTGTCCACTAAAGAAGAAATGGTCTTCATGGAAACTCCAGAAAAACCCAGCCAATCTATTACCAATCTCTGTTGTTCAAAGTTCTGTAGAGGTTAGAAGGAGGATATGCTTTCGAGGAGGATTAACATATTGCCCACTTGTGAGCCTTTCACTTAGCCACAGGTAAGGTAAAGCCCCCCCCCCAGACGCAGCCACCCTCCTCGCAGCAGCCAGAATAGCTGTGGCCCTAGGCAAGCCAGACCCCCAAATTACTAATTTCCAATTAAGCACTCCTATTAGGTGCCTTTAGTACTTAAATTTATGATTGCGTCCATATCTGCCGGGGTTCAGCCATTCCTCTTTCCTCTTTAGGACCAACCCATCTGTTTTAAGCACTTGGGGGCTCATGGGCCCCCCCCAAAGGACCGGTCAGGTCCTCCAGCAGCAGGGACCACCTCTCCCCCGTTCTTGCCGCTTTGGCAATAATTATTTATATGGGCCCTAGTAGTCCTATTAACACTCACCCTTAAGGTGTTGTTCCCATTGTGGGGCCCTACCTCTCCCACAGCAGACTCGATGCAACCACCAACCTAGCTAGGAGATCAGCTCACCCAGGCTACACCACCCCACCACTCGATTTCAGGAAGCTACCTCCACGGGCAGGAAAGACCCACCCCCAAAGACCGATGGTTAATCCTTCAAGCCAGGCCCCCCCCCCTCTATTCCTCTGGACATTCTCTCATTATTTTAATGCATTTCTGGTTATTACCATCCCATGCTTCCAGCAGTGACAAATGGTTTTCAGGGGAAAGTAGAATACTCCTGCTACTTAAAAAACAAAAACCAATCATTTTAAACAGCTTTTCTATTCATCTACTTCCAATTGCCCCGCTCTTTCAGTCTATGTGGTTAGACCAATTCCCCCTTCAGTTTGCACTGGTCTATACAGGGGTGTACTGTACTAAACAGAGATGGATCAGTTCTAGTACTAACGTGTTTTCAGGTCCTCTCTTTCTCCTGCAATGCATCACAGATGTTTTCCCTTGATTTGGTCACATTTTGGGATTATTTTTCTACTCCTCATCTTCTGGAACATTTCTTTGCTTTCACTGAGTCCCACAAAGTGGAAGTGCCCAATGTATCCCCGGTTCCCTGTCTTTTGGATGCACTTATTGACCAGTTCCTGCTAGTTAACTGTTGCTGCCTTGAAGTTGTTCCTTGGTCCTGGATGGAGATGCCATATTGTTTCAGGTATGCCTCTGCATCTTTTAACTCCTGAAATCTAAGTGGGCCCATGTCGGTGAGTATTTTAAGCCTGGCAGGGTACTCCACAAAAGCTTTTTTTGCTTCTTATGCTGTAACAGTGGGATGACATTCAAAACTTGCCTTCTCCTCGCCAACAGTTATGGAGTAAAATCCTGGTCAAAAAATAGCCTGACATCGCTGAAATGCACTGTTTTTTGGCCCAGGCCAGGGATAATATCTCCTCTTTTGTCCTGTAATCCACAAATGCCTAAAACCACAGATCTGTTTTACTTTAGGGTCTCTCGGTCTGGGAATCAGAGATCTGTGTGCCTGTATCACATTCACGTTTTTGTCTGGGGGAATATCTAAAATTTAGTGGCAAAAGGAATCTATGAAGGTCACCATGTTTCCAGTCTCAGTCCCTTCAGGTAGACCATGTATTCTCATATTATTTGGGCGATTTCAGTTTTCAAGTTCTTCTAATCACTGCTCAAGTGTATTAGTGCAATGATGGAGGTCCAGGAGGGCTTTGTTATGGATATCCATTGTGGTAGTGTAGTCGGTTACCGCCATCTCCAAATCACTTGTTCTTTGAGCTAGGAACCCCATTTCCAGATACTGCTCTGAAACTTTAGTTTCTAGTCGTTACACTGTCTCATTGATTTGTTGCAATGTATGGCAGAGCTGCTTGGAGGTAATGCTACACTCCATCTCCTCCAATTCCCCCTGATTTTCATTTGGTTCAGTTACCTCCATGGTCTGGCAGGCCGCGACCTTGTGTTTCAGATCAAAGCAGATTTTTGATTATTTAGCAGCTAAATTTGGTGGATTCTCCTTCCACTTTTGTTTCAGAGGCATTAGGTAGTCCGTAATGTGGCGTGTGGAGGCAGGATGGTAAGTTTTGTATATTATGTCCATGGATTTAGATTCTAGCTGGACCAGAGCTCAGCGGTTAAGCAGCCGTGTATCTGGTGTTCCAACCAGAAGTCCAATAATGGCCTTTCTTGACTATCTAACCAAAGAGCAAGTTCTCAAGATGGCCTGGGAAAGAAGGAGGTATTCTTTGGAGACCAGTGACTTTTATTGGAGCATGACCTAAAATTGTCTCCTTGGGAGGGGTAGCCCTCTCTGGTCCCTGTTTAGCACACCTCTTGCATGCTGTGTTATTGGGGATTGTCTATATTCTTCTAGACTATCAAAATTGCCAAGACTATCAGACAATTATGGCTCTGGATAAGATCTATTCCCGAGATATTATTGTTGTATTCGCTGATAAATTAGTTCTGGTGAGAGCAGAACTAAGAACTAAGTAATTTAATTTGACATCGGTAGAGCATGCTTTATGTTTATTTGTTATATACTCTTCTCTGATTCTGGTGAGAGCAGAATCAAGGAGTTAGCAACTTATCATCGGACAGATTTAGAGTTTTGATATTATGTTTTTCCTTTTTACTTTTATTATTTGATATTCTGTTTAGGTTTTCTCTGTTGTTTCGCTTTATTTCCTACGGTCTGGTGAGAGCAGAGCTAGGGATTAATAAAGCATTAGTATTGCTTAGGGGAGGTGAGAGCTGTCCTGGGCTATTTAAGTTAATTTGTTTTGTTTTTTTATGATTAGAGCTTTGGTTAATTTTCTTTCTAAAAGTTTGTTTGAATTAGATTTGTGTATTTTGTAAGAGCTCTGTAGTAATTAAGTACCTGTTTAAGTCCATGTAGGATGTGCTGTTTGTCTGCCTCCACGGTTGTGCACTGCTCTTCCTCTGCTCTTCGTGCCTTCCATCCTTTCTTTTCTCCTTCTCTGGAATTTGGTGTTTACCAGCACTGTAGAGTGCTTGGTATATCACGGAGGAGAGGGAGGAGGATGGGGGGGGTGAACAGTGGAGGGTGAGTGAGCGAGGTCATCCAGTCGGGGTAGTGAGAGTCAAGAGACGCTCTGGGGTGAAATGGAAATCAGATCATGGTCCACCATTTCTGGTTCCCATACCCAAGGGCATGACCGAATTGAGTCGGCAGGTAGTTTGGGAGGCACGAGGTGCTCGTCCAACTCGGACGGTGTTATGCAATGCCAGGTCGGTCAAAAACAAGACAGCAATTATTGCTGATCTTGTGGCAACGGTTGACCTGGCTTGCATTACTGAGACCTGGCTGGATGAGAATTCTGGCCCCATTTTGGAGGCTTTAGTTCCAGCCGGTTACTCGGTAATACACCATCCCAGACTGGACCGCGGGGTTGGGGGGTGGCAGTCTGTTTCAAGACCAAACTCAGCCTCACTAGTGTATTGGTTGGGTAGACTGAGTCATTCAAATGTGCCATTGTAGCGGGTGTATGTTGTTGGATCATTCTCATCTATCATCCACCCGGTGACGAGAAACATTTCCTTCAAGAAGTGGCGGACTTCATCGTCAACATGGCATTGGAGTCGCCGAGACTGATGGTTCTCAGTGACTTCAATACCTGGGTCGACGATGAACTCTCACAATTTGGACAACACTTCCTCCAGTTGATGTCTTCTCTGGGCTGACACAGGTGGTTACCTCTGCTACTCATAGACATGGCCACTCCCTTGACTTAGTCTTCCTCCTAGGGATCGAAGCTTCTGATTTGGAGGTGGATCCAATCGGGTGGTCCGATCACTGCACTGTGGGGTTTAGTTTTTATACTCCCCCCCAGTAGGCCTACCTCTATGGAGATGGTCAAGTACCACTCTTTACGAGATGTAAGTTCTCAGAGCCTAATGGCAGTTCTTGACCTATCGTCCTCCTCGTTTGCCAGCAGTGATCCTGAGATGCTCATGACGGCCTATAACTTGGCCGTATCTACAGCTTTGGATTCTATTGGCCCTGTCTGCATTCAGCCTCTCTCCCTTCACCCTCGATCTCCCAGGTTTGATGGTACTTTGAGGGAGATGCGAAGACTAGGTCGAAGGTTGGAGCATTGCTGGCGGAAGATCACCCTTGATGCTGACTGCCTTAGGTTGTTGGAACATTATCAAGTCTACCAATCTGCAATCTCCCGTAAGAAGGCAGAATTCCTGTCCAGGGAGAATGCAGTTGCTCAGAATAGACCAGCTCAGCTTTTCCGTACTGAGGACAGACTGTGTAACCCAGCCTGTCTTGAGGTGCAGAGAGCTTTTTCACAATTAGAGTGCGATGAAATTGCTTGATTCTTTGCAAATAAGGAGGCTGATATCAGGGCGGGACTCTGGTCGGCACACTCTAAGGGCGCTGCTATTGATCAGTGTGAGGTTACTACACCTCGGTTGTCTTGGAGTACCTTTGGCCATCCGGAGTTCACGGATGTCATGCGGATCATCCAGAGTGTGTGTCCCACGTACTGTAGATTGGATCCTAGACCTACTTCCCTAATTTTGGGAGGTATTGAGGTTATCGGTCCGGTCCTGGCATGGATTGTCTGGTGCTCCTTGGAGTCTGGAGAGCTTCCTAGCTCTCTGAAAGAGGCGGTGGTGACACCTCTCTTGAAGAAAGCTTCCTTGGACCCACACTGCCATGCCAACTACAGACCTGTCTCTAACCTTCCTTTTATAGGGAAGGTTATTGAGAAAGTTGTGGCTGCGCAACTGGAGGACCATTTGACCATCCATGACATCTATGAACCACTCCAGTCTGGTTTTTGTAAGAGACATAGCACAGAGACAGTGCTGGTTCGGGTGCTCAATGATCTCCTGATGGCTAGAGATCGAAAGAACCGTTCCATCTTGGTCCTTCTAGATCTCTCTTCAGCTTTTGACACCGTGGACCATGAGGTGTTGTTGGGTCATCTGAGGTTCATCTGTGGACTGTCGGGAACAGTCCTCAGGTGGTTTTCATCTTTCCTCATGGGTAGAACTCAGAGAGTGGTGTCAGAGGTTTATTCCTCGGACCCTACTTCTCTGTCATGTGGAGTCCCTCAGGGTTCGGTCCTCTCACCCATATTGTTCGCGGTGCATATGCTGCCTCTCAGAGACATTGTAAGAAGGTATGGACTGAGGTTTCAATGCTATGCTGATGATACCCAGCTCTATCTATCTTTTGCACCTGACCAGAATGGAGCTGTATCGGTCTTTAACAACTGTCTGAAAGAAATCCAAGACTGGATGGATTCCAGCTGGTTAAAGTTGAACCGTGACAAAACTGAGGTGTTGGTTGTGGATCCAGGGCATCGGATAGGGAGCTTGGGGGAGGGTGCGCCCTCAGGAATTTTTCTGGGTGGCGCCTCACTCCTGATCTCTGAATGAGTGCGTAACCTGGGGGTAATTTTTGACAAAGGGCTGACCTTGCATTTGCAGGTGTCAGCGGTCATCAAAACTTCCTTTTACCATTTTAGGAATATTGCCAGGATTAGGCACCTTGTTCCATCCAATGACCTTCTGACATAGATCCATGCCTTTGTTTCCTTTCACTTAGATTATTGTAACTCCCTTTACCTAGGGCTTCCTGGGTAGAAATCTGCCACCTGCAGCTGGTGCAGAATGCAGCAGCCCGGCTTTTGACGGGGTCTAGCGATCTGTCATATTTCTCTGGCCAGTACTGCAGCTGCACTGGCTGCCAGTTCAGTGGCGGATCATCTATAAAGTCGTCTTGCTGACTTCTAAAGCCTTATGCAGACTAGGCCCGGACTACCTGCAAGAGCTCCTGATTCCCTACAAGCCCGGTTGATCGCTCCGCTTATCTGGCGAGGGGTTGCTAGAGGTTCCAAGTATATGTTTAAAATCTTCCAGTGCAAGAGGTTTTGAGTTCGTTGTGCCTACCCTTTGGAATTCTCTACCTCATTGGATTTGGGAGTGTGCAACTGTGGAGTCATTCAAGCAGGCTTTAAAGACTTAATTGTGGCCTCAGACTTTTAATAATTTGTTTACTGTTTATATTATGATATTTTTTTTTTAGTCTTTGGTAACCCGGTAAGGCCCGCTAGGCACAAGTGCCTGTTTTCAGGGATGACCTGGGAGCACTGGGCAGTTAAGTGACTTGCTCAGATTCACACAGTATGCAAGTGGAGGTTGTGAGAATCAAACCACGGTCTTGTCTGCTGGATGTACCAAGCTCGTTCACAGCTCGTTACTGTAACCTCTAGGCTATACTGCCAGCCCTAACGTGTATGATTTTATTGAATGTGTTATGATTTTATCATTATTGGTGTTTTAAAATGTGAGGCGCCTTGGTTTTGGATAAGGCGCCATATAAATAAATGTTATTATTATTATTATGACTTTGCCCCTATGACTATGCAGTGCCGAAGGCAAGTGTTGGCAGTACAGAGACTTCTGAGGCAACAAGGCTTTAAAGCCTTTTTAGAATACCCAGCTCAATTGTGAATCATAACTCCAGAGGGAACTAAAAGATTCACTGACCTATCGGAGGCACATGATTTCCTTTCGGCACATAGAATCATTTTGGAGGGCATCGTCTCCCATTTTCTGGTGCAGGATCTTCAGAGAGTGGCCTGGCAAACTCAATCAAAGCTTCGACCCCCACAAAGGAAGCACTGGATGTCTGGCTCTCAGTGCAGGGGGCCTCTAAGATCAGTGCTGAGCTCCCCACAGTTCACAACACCAGTGGTTCCAGCACATCAGGTTCCCATTCATTCTCGTCCTAAAGGCAGCCAGTACAGACCAACTGTTGATTGCACAGCGAAGCTCAGGTACTGTTCTTTCTTTTATTGGGTTGTACAGCGTTAACTACTCCAA
Organism: Neoceratodus forsteri; assembly: GCA_016271365.2. NCBI lineage: Eukaryota > Metazoa > Chordata > Ceratodontiformes > Ceratodontidae > Neoceratodus > Neoceratodus forsteri. The sequence goes on along the minus strand of CM028130.1, from coordinate 833,926,376 downwards.
ATCCTGTGTAGCTTGTAAACAGGATTAATAACCCAGGATGGACACATATTTTCTATCCGCTGCCGCGGGGGTGTTCTTGTGGTATCAAGGGCAATAATGGACAACAGAGGCATACTAACATGCGACTGCATTAGTGAGAATTCCCTGTACTTGATCGCAACTTGTTCTCCCTATAACTGAGTTTGAGTATTCCTCACCATGGAACATCATCAGGTTAAGCTTTATTATATACTGAGGTGCTTCCAAAGAGCAATAATAAGTTGCTTTCTTGGCTGACCTCCAGATGGCAGCGAATAACTTTTACTAAGGAACTAACTTAGTGTAGCGCTGCATTTTTATTTGAATGTTTTTGTTACAGTATTACAAAGTTGTCTATCACAGTTAGTGACAAAATTGTCTGGTTTTGAGGTCGACAATTTAAAAAAGCTTAACATTATAGGGATTTTTTTTTCTTCCTCTTCATTCTCCCTTGTTTACTTATTATATATGGAAGCTTGGGAGACAGTTTATCTCACCAGTTTTAAGGGAATGTTGGAAAAGTGCTCCATCTGGCTACTTTTTCTACCTATATTTTACCAATTTCAACACTTCCCATGATTCTTTATGCCTCTACAGGTCACAGATGGCATCCCTCATGATCAATGTCTAGGGAAGGGATGCCTAGACCCCCCCTGAGGGTAGTAGTCATATGGCAGGGATTGTCCTGGTATTTCTTACTAACTTTGGGTTTGGCTTGGGTCATGATATAGATTGAGTTTAGCTTTACATGGCCCCGGTGTGGTGGGATCCTCCTCTGGTGGTGATCTGATCACTTCACTGCAATTGCAGTCAGTAATAGACTGCTTCTAGAAAGCGATCTAGCACCCTCCTATATTTCACCCTACCTTCTTGGAGAGTGCTTGATAGGACTTGATTTCCTCAATCTAATACCTCAGCGCTAATACCTTGAAGTGAGATATCTTTGTAAATACTTACCTTAATATTTCTCACTATACTTGTTGATCCAGGTTTCCTGGAAGTTACTGTTTTAATAGACTTTTACAATGTTCGTAGTTATGTGGTCGATGGGTGTGGTGTGGTTAGGGGTCAGAGGGGGTGAGTCTATACTTTCTTTTCATTGATCCACCATAATGGCGGACACTAGTGTCATGACCTATAATGTAACGGGTCTTAACAACCCATTAAAATGTTCCAGATTCCTTCAGGAGTTGCAAAGGATGAGGACTGATGTGGCACTATTACAGGAAACCCACCTAAATGAGGTGGATCATGGAAAATTAAGGTGAGCCTGGGTGGGGGAGGTATATGCCTCGCAGTGTGAGTTACTCCCATATAAGCAGGATGTGATCATTCTAATTTTAAAAAAATTTCCCTTTAACCGTCTCCAAAGTACAGACTGACCCTGAAGGCCGATTTGTTCAAATTGTGGGAGAGATTGCAGGATGCCCATATACTATTCTTAACATATACACCCTGAACGAAGAGCATTTTAGGATTCCCTTTTTATCCAAAGTAATCGCAGAAGCCACTATAGATACTCAAAACCTATTAATTATAGGGGGTGATTTTAACATGACTTTTCCCCCCAATTAGATAAATCTGGGACTTATCCAGAGAAAACATCAAGGGTGTCTTCCACTCTTCAAGCCTCTTGCAAGAGTACGGTCTGGTTAATGTCTGGAGACACCTGTATCCCATGGTGCATGATTACACTTATTAGTCACCCAGACACAATCACTGTTCATGGACTGATTTTTTCCTGATGCTGGCCACAAGGGTATATGCAGTAGAGTCAGCTCACATTACCACAGTTACTATTTCTGATCATGCCCCAGTTTTTATGTGAGCGGTCTTTGACACTTCCCCCACTAGTAACTCCTGGCGGTTAAATGCGAGTCTCCTTGCCCAAGAAGATTTTAAAACTTTTATTAAGGAAGAGATCCTGGAATTTCAGCAGTTAAACTCCACTGCTGACTCCTCACCTTCCATCTACTGGGATGCTCTCAAAGCCTTTTTGCGGGGCAGGACTAACTCTTTTGCTGACAAGGTTAAGAGGGATAGAATCTGCCAACAGCAAGAGCTAGAGAAGCATATTTTCACATTAGAATCACAACATAAAGTCACTTTAGATGACCAAACCAAGAGGCAGTTGGACGAGAAGAGGGGTGCCCTGTCCCGGTTTTTGGAACACAGGATAGAGGGGGCACTCAGGTATGCAAGACTTTTTTTATGAACACGGTAATAGAGCAGGCAAGTTACTGGCAGCTCAACTTCATAAGGAAGCTGCTAATAGAGCAGTACTAAAATTGAGACATAGAGGAAAGGCTGCCATGCTTACGTCCCCCCAAGAAAATATCAGACAACTTTGCTAAATTTTATCAGCTCCTTTATAGTCAGGAGAGAAGCTCTACCCACACTCAGGATATTCTTGCCTATTTAGCAAATATTCCACTTCCTTACCTTCAGGAGTCAGAGGTAACTATCCTTAGCACTACCATGATGACCCAGGAACTTACCCAACAAATTCAGCACCTTAAGAATGCAAAAGCTCTGGGATCAGACGGCTACCCGGCTGAATTTTATAAAATCATTCAATCAGAACTTACTCCTTTTTTTGAGTATAACCATAAATGATATTCTGGGTTGCAGTGAAGTGATCAGATCACCACCAGAGGAGGATCCCACCACACCGGGGCCATGTAAAGCTAAACTCAATCTATATCATGACCCAAGCCAAACCCAATGAATTCTTAGAAGCAGGCCCAAATTTCTGTTCTGTTAAAGCCAGACAGGGAGGCTACCGAGTGTGGCTCCTATCATTCTAATTCTTTATTAAATATAGATTTAAAATTATTCACATATATTCTGGCCAACAGACTGCAGAGTGTCATCCTGAACCTGATTCACCATAATGAAACTGGCTTTATTAAATGTAGGCTACTCCAAGATAATATCCGCAGATTCCTTAACATAATCTCTTCCCCAAAGTCGAAAAATAATTTCCAGTTAGTCATTTGTGTCGATATGGAAAAGGCATTCAACCGTGTCGATTGGCATTTTCTATATCAAGTATTACTGAAATTTAATTTGGGAGATAGATTTGTTCCATCAGGGAATGCATTATATACACTGGACCCGAGGCCGCAGTCCGGGTTAACGGATATCTGTCAGAGAAATTTACTTTGGGCAAGGGAACCTGTCAAGGATGCCCCCTCTCCCCCCTGTTATTTGCCCTCAGTCTTGGACCCCTTGCAGTTCATATCAGGCAACATCCGCATATCAAGGGTGTCATGGCAAGGTCCAAGGAGTAGAAAATTACTCTGTATGCAGATGACACCTTATTATTCCTAGGGGATCTGCTTTATTTACTTCCGTATCTGCTACAAGTTCTGAAGCATTTTGGACAGTTGGCAGGTTATAAAATTAACCTATCAAAATCAGAAACCATGATCCTGAGTGGCTCCCCTCCAGAGCTTCAAGGATGACTTCCCCTTCCCATGGGCTCCCAAGAAGTTTTTGTTACCTAGGTATTTGCATTTCAGCAGACACGATGAAGCTGTTTCTGGATAATTATCAAAGATTATTGCATACAGTTAAGCAGGACACGGCACGGTGAAAGGTGTTCCCTTTGACCCTGTATGGCAGGGTCCACTCAGTCAAAATGAACGTGCTTCCTGTTTTTCTCTTTTTATTTCAGACACTCCCTATATCTATTCCTAAAACTTACTGGAATGAGCTACATGCTACCATACTGAGATTTATTTGGCATGCCAAATGCCCCAGAATATCTCACTCCAAGCTCTGTCTTCTTAGAGAACAAGGAGGCCTTGGGCTTCCTGATTTTCAAAAATACTGTTTGGCCACTCAGGGGCTATGGGTTTATACCTGGCTTAAGCAATGATTGGATGCTAGATGGTATGATATAGAGCTCCAGCAGTCCTCCTCATATCTAGTGTGGACACTACCCACAGGTATGATATCCCCCCCCCCAGTCCCTTTGCAAAATAATAAACCCCTGGACTAGGCATACCATTGCTGCCATACTTTAATTGAGGAAATTAACAGGCACCCCCAATAATCTTGGCTCCCTTTCCCTTATCAGACATCATGAGTCTTTCACTTCCCCCCAGATTGGGGTTATCAATAATGGGAATCTCAGGGCCTTGCTTGGTTCACGCACCATCTTCATGGGGGTATATGTATGTTTTTTCAGCAATTACAGCAAAAATTGTATTTGAGAAAGGATGATCACTTCCATTTTTTACAAATTAGACACTTTATCTTACAATGACCACACCTTCAGCAGTTACAAAGGTCACAAACAGTGTTAGAGGGAATTTTCTATTGGTGAGCAAGCCTTCGAGTGAAGGTCAGGCCACTTTCCCAGACATCTAAGCTGCTTCTGGACCAGAATCCCATACTGACAGATCCGGTTCAACTTAAGTGGGAGCATGATTTGGGTCTTCCTATAGATAATATGCAATGGTAACGTTGGCTCCAACAGGGCTGGAGGGTGACAGTTTCACCTACTTGGCGAGAATTCAATTGGAAAATATGGATGAGGTTCTTTAGAACCCCAGCAATAATTAAACATTTTCATACTACACACTCAGACCTGTGCTGGTGGGCATGTGGTCTAGTTGGTTTGCACTGGCACATTTTCCTTGGCTGTCCTCTCCTATGCCCATTTTGGCAATGAGTGCATGCCCACATTCAATTAATTTCTGGCACTCCCTTCCCATTCACTTTTAACAGTTTAGTAATAGGTTTTGTGAAGCCGACTGATTGTAGGGGGACCAAAGAGAAACGTTACCATATGTTACAAGTTGCCGCCTTAAAATGTATCACGTTTAAGTGGCTCTCCCCAGAGGCCCCAACTTAAGCTCAATGAAAAACCTAAGTTGCAGAGACTGAGTCCATGGAGAGGATCACCACCACTCTCTGTCTTAATATGACAAATTTCTGGAGATTTGGTGCCCTTGGCACCTCCTGGAATCAATAAACACAACACTGGGGCCATCATAGAGGCTGATCTGACCGTGCTTCTTACTAATATTTATAACCCAAGAAAGCTTCATAGCATTCCCATAATAGGCCAACATATGGATACTTTGTGGATGGGGGGGGTTGTTTCCCCCCCTTCCATATTTCCCCTCACCCTGATCCCCCACCCTTTCTTTTGAGGAAAAGCCACATACCATTACAATGACCACACTAAGTTACTGGTTAAAGGGGCAGTTTATTTTACATGTTGTATGTTTTTGTTGAATTATCTTGCTACTTTTCTGGCTTCAGATATATGGTCTCATTTGTCACTACTTTTGGTTTTCCTTTTAATGAATTAGTTATATCAAAGGCCCATATAGGTGCCCAAACAAAACATTGTTTTTAATTTTTTTTTTTACCATGAAATGTATGAAGATCAATATGTTCAATTATGTCATTATTTGTTGGAAATTGCAATAAAAAGAGAGTTTCAAAAAAAAAAAATAAGGCCATCTCTGAAGCTCTCGATGCCATTGCTCCGGACCGTATATGACCCAGATCTTCTCACTTGAGATCCCTTTGGTTTGATGGGGATCTCAAGGCGATAAAGATCATGAGTCAGAGATTAGAGCATTGCTGGCGGAAGACCTGATTGGAGGAGGACAAAACTGGCCTTGCGTGCTCACTACAGTGAGTACCATGGGGCAATCAACCGTAAAAAGGAAGAATTCCTGTATAGGGAGATTGCTGCAGGGGAAAACAGACCAGACCAGACCAGCTTTTTCAGACTGTAGACAGACTTTTACATTCTGTCTATCTGCAGCCGAAGAAGACTGCTTCAGTTGCACTGTGTGAGGAGTTTGCACTGTTTTTCTCTGACAGGGTGTCCTCTATCCAGTCGGGAATTCTGCCAGTGAGACAAGTTTTGTCTCGCAGTAACCAACCCACAAGGGACATGTGTTCTCCTTCCATCTGGGATGAGTTTTTAACCAGTGGAGGTGGCCGAGGTCACTGAGGTGATATTAAAGCTGAAGCACACCTACTGTGAACTGGACCTAGCCCCCGATGCATTTCTTGATGAGATACGCCAAGACCGTCGGCCCAGTGTTCGTTGACATTGTCCAGTGCTTAATGTTAGAGGGAGTTTTTCCAGATGCCTTGCAGGAGCCTCTAGTAAGACCCCTCTTGAAAAAACCATCTCTCGACCCCGACATCCTGGCAAATTGCTGTCTAATCTCCAATTTGCCATTTATGAGCAAAGTTGTTGAGAAATTAGTGGCACAGCAGCTTGAGGATCACCTTGTGTCCTTTGAGATCTATGAGCCATTCCAGTCAGGTTTCCAAGTGAGGCATAGTACTGAAATGGTACTAGTTAGGGTGCAGAATTACCTCCTTAGAGCTAGAGATACAGGGGACAAGTCAATACTTGTCCTGCTTGATCTCTCTTCAGCATTTGATACCATGGATCACAATGTGCTTCTGGATCGCCTTCAAGAGTTATGTGGACTTGCCGGCACTGTCATCTGCTGGTTTGAGTCCTACCTCTCTGGTAGGATGCTACAGGTGATAATGGGGTATTTTTCCTTGTCCCTGAAGCTCCTGCCATGCAGGGTTCCTCAAGGTTCGATCTGTCTCCGATATTATTCACGGTATACATGTGTAGGGTTTCACTGCTATGCAGATGATACCCAACTCTATTAGTCCTTTGCCCCAGGAACACACAATGCCATGGACATTCTTAACAGCTGCCTTGCTGAAATCAAAGACTGGTTGTCCTCCAGCTCGTTGTGGCTGAACCTGGATAAGACGGAGGTACTGGTGATTGAGCCAGGTTGAAGGTGTGTTGGAGGCATAGCTGGGGCAGACACAGATTTATACCTGGGATCAGCACCACTGTTGGCCTCTTCTAGAGTGCTAATCTTGGCATGATCATCAACAGCAGATTGACCCTGGACACCCAGGTGTCTTCTGTTGTTAAGGGTGGTTTTTACTATCTAAGGAACATTGGCAGAATTAAGCATCTAGCTCTGCCTTTAGACCTATTGACGCTAATACATGTATTTGTTACTTTGAGGCTTGATTACTGCAACTCTCTGTACCTTGGGATCATGGAGGGACCTTTCTGCAGCTGCAGCTCATGCAGAACGCAGTGGCGAGGTTGCTGACTGGCCGGCCCAGGTCCAGTCATGTGACCCCCATCCCATGATTCATAGATTCATAGATTTTATACGGGTTCAGTAGGTATTTCTACCTTTTATGAACTCGCCACCCCATCATGGGTGGAAACTATATTTTAAATCACCAATATAATTGTCTAAATTAATTTTAAATGTAGCAATTGATTTTCTAAGTACCACGTTAGATGGGAGCTTATTCCATGAGTTTACAACCCTTTGAGTATACTAATTATTTCTTTTAACCGTGTTGTTATTTGTACCTTTAAGTTTTAGTGTATGAGATCTGGTATTTATGGCAGTCTTTCTTTTGTAATCCTATAGTTTCTAGTGTTATTTTGTTCTGAAATGCTTTGTATGTTAAGCATAGGTCACCTCGAAGTCTCCTATAAGCCATTGAAGACCTTTTCTTTTTAGTCTGGTTTCATAATCCAACTTCTGAATAGTAGTTATTTTCTTTGTTGTTTTTCTTTGGATGTTTTCAATTAATTTTTTATTTTTAATTAAGTATGGAGCCGTAACAGAGGAACAGTATTCTAAATGCGGTCTAACAAGACCAGTATATAATGGCAACAGAACTTTTTCATCTCTACTTTTAATATTTCTTAATATACAATTTAATATGTTATTGCTTTTTTTAACAGCTGTTATTGTATGTATATTATATGTAAAGTCATTTAAAAAGATAACTCCTAAATCTTTTTCTTGCTGGGTTATTTGTAAAGCAGTATTATTAATAGTGTATGTGAAACATGGGTTATGTTTGCCCAAGTGCATTACCTTACACTTTGTTTCATTAAACAGTAGACCTTTTTTCGTAGACCAGTCAGCTAAGTGATTTAGATTACTTTGCATTTCAACAGCAGAATTTTGATAATTTATAATGCTTCCTATTTTACAGTCATCAGCAAATTTGACCAACCAACAGGAGTTGTTTAATGGACACATAGATGAAATGAGAATATTAAAAAGGGTTGGGCCCAATACCGAGCCCTGAGGAACACCACTAGTAACAGGACCCCATTTTGATAGATAGCCCTTGACTGATACCTGCCGAGATCTATCTGACAACCAAGCATGTATCCATCTAATTACTATTGGATTCATTTTTAATTTCTCTAGTTCAGATATTAGTATTTGGTGTGACACTGAGTCAAATGCCTTAGAAAAATCTAAGAATATTATATCCACCGATAATCATTTATCCAAAGCATTGCTAACTGGTTCCAAGAAATACAGAAGATTAGTTTGACACGATCTGTTCTTGACAAAGCCATGTTGATAGACATCAGTGATATTATTTTCAACTAAATAATTAGAGATTCTATTCTTTAGTATTCTTTCAATCAGTTTACATAGTACATCTGTTAAACTAATTGGCCTGTAATTTTGCTCTTGGCTTTTGCTACCACCTTTGTGGATTGATATTACTATAGCTCTGTTCCATGTTGGAGCCGTAAGCCCTGTATTCATTGATAAATTAAATATTAATGTTAATGGTCCAACCAATAGTTCCTTTAAATTAATAATGAATAATGGAGGAATACCATCTGGTCCAGGAGTGCCATTATTTTTTAAAGTATCTATAGCATCTAATATCTCACCCTCAGTTATGGGGAGAAGGAATTTTTTTTAATTTTTTCACCTACAAACTCTGAATTGTTTGGTTTAAAAATGTTTATGAAATAATTATTCAGTCTATTTGCAATTTCTGTTTCGTTGGTTATTATCTGATTTGATGACTGTAAGGGTCCTATAGAAGGATTGTTTTTTTTTAATGAACCAATGTACAGTAGTTGTAAAATGATTTTTTATTATCTTTAACATTAATTGCAAGTTTTTCTTCAAGATTACTTTTTTGTTTTATAATCATATTCTTACTTTTATTTGATATTTGTTTGTATCTGTCCCAACACATGCTAGTTTTATTTTTCCTAAATTTCTTATATAAACGTTGTTTTTTTGCCAAGATTTTTTTTATTTTGTGATTCCACCACAAGGGGGCTCTTCGATTTTTTTATGTATATCTTTCTGTTGGGGACCCATAAATTAATACTTGTATTTGTTTTTGACATAAATTTATTATAAACTGAATTAATGTTATTGTCAATAAGGTCAGAAGCCCAATTCCATTCCATAAGATGTTGTTTAATTTTTTTATAATTAGTGTTTTTGAAATCTTTTACAATTGTACAGCCTAATGTTTTGGTCGAATAAGTTAAATTCATTGTTGTATGTATCATATTATGATCACTGTTTGCAAGTGGATGTTTGATAGTAACATTTGCCTCTGCATTTTCTATAGTAGAGAAAATCAGATCTAATATGTTGTTTCCTCTTGTAGGTAATTTTCCCAGTAGATTTAAATTATTTATGTTAATTAGATCTAAGCCCTGCACTAGCTGTCGGTCTGATGGAGGGTCATCCTCAAGGTGGGCTTGCTCACTTATAAGGCCCTATATGGGTTGCCCCTAGCTATCTGACTGAGCTCCTTTCACCTGCAACCTCAACCCACTTCCTCCAGTCATCAACTACAGGGCTCCTTGACATTCCTAGGGTTAGGCTTAAAACCTAAAGGGACTGTACTTTCAGTGTCGCTGGTCCTACCCTATGGAACTCGTTTCAAGCTGGTGTCAGAGGAACCTGGACAGTTCAAACCCATAAGAAGGGGCTAAAAACATAGCTATTTTTGCAGGCCTTCTCTGAAGCAGCTATGTAACCACTGTACATCAACTCTTTTGAGTTTGCTTTGCCATCAGTCTATGATGCAATCAAATATAGCCTAGCTATTTTTACTACTGCTGAAATGCTATAATAATGTTTAAAAAATTAAATTGCTGTAAGTTTTATCCTGTATTAATTACTCCATTCTACTGTCGGTGTAATATATTCTGTAAGGCGCGCAGAGCCTCTGGGATTGGGCACCATAAAAATAAAATTAGCCTTGCCTGATACAGGGGCAAGATGACCTCCCTCTTTACACTCCTGATACCCCTCCCTATGCATCCAAGCATCTGGCTAGCCTTTCCAACTGCCTTATCACACTGCCTTGACAGATCCCAATGTGAAGATCCACTGTCCCTTGGAAGACACATCTTGCTGCTGGAACCAATGACTGCTATATGAGAAATAAGGTAAGTGCAGTCAAAAACCCATTGAAACACACTGCACTGCACTTAGCTTCTTTCTCATATAGCAGTTGCCAGTTCCAGCAGCAAGCTGCATCTTCAATGGGAGAGTCGATCTTCACACTGGCACCTGTTCAGGTGAGTAAGGGTGCGTGTGTGGGTGTCTGGGGAAGGGGGTGGTAGGTGCTGAGTGGGATATCAGACTGGGGGGGTAGGATCCACATCACCCCCCAGTCTGTCCTATTAATCCCTATATAGTGTAAGGTCACATGCCCAAACTGAACTCTGGAGCCCCCCCTTGCCTCCAGGATACCCTTGTGTCTATCCCACTCCTCCTTACATTCTGTGACCATTTTGGCCCCTACCACCCCCTCTGGTAGGCTATTTCAGGAGTCCACCACCCTCTCTGTGAAAATATATTTTTTCATGTTTCCCCTGAGCCTTCCCCACCAACTTCATTTTGAGCCCCCTTTACTTGGAGCATCTCTACTTTAGAAGATGCTTCCTTCCTGTATTCTGTTTATACTGGTGATGTATTAGTATGTCTCAATCATGTCCCACCCTTTCTTCCAGGGAATACCTATTTAACTCCTTTAGTCTTTCCTGATAGGTCTTATCCTGCAGGCCCTGCACCATTTTAGTTGCCCTCCACTGCACCACCTCCATCCTGTCTATGTTCTTTCACAGATGAGACCTCCAGAACTGGATGCAGTATTCCAGGTGTGGTTTCTCATGAGTGTCTTATACAGGGGCAAGATGACCTCCCTCTTTCTACTCATGATACCCCTCCCTATGCATCCAAGCATCTGGTTAGCCTTTCCAGCCACCTTATTGCACTGCCTAGTTTCTCTTAGGCCCTCCGAGATGATAACTCCTATGTCCCTCTCCTGCTTTGTGACTGTCAGTACAGTACCTCCCCACCTAGTTTGTACTTTGCTCCTGGGTTCTTCTGCAATATGTACATGACCCTGCACTTCTTTGCATTGAATCCCAGCTGCCATTCTTTAGACCATTTCTCCAGTTTTTTAAGGTCTTCCCTCATTCTTTCAACACCCTCTGACATGCCCACCCTATTGCATACCTTTGTATTGTCTGCAAAGAGGCACACCTTCCTCTCCAGTCCCTCTGCAATGCCCCCAATAAAGACATTAAAGAGGACCTGCCCTAACACCAAACCCTGCGGTACCCTGCTCATCACCCCTCCCTCTCCAGAGTACTCCCTGTTTACCACAACTCTCTGACTCCTGCCACTCTGCCAGTTCTCCTCCCACAGAGCTATTTTAGGATCCACACCTAGGCTGTGTAGTTTGTTAATCATCCCTCTACTGGGGACACTGTTGAAGGCCTTTATGAAGTCCAGATAGGCCACATCCACTGCACTTCCCTGGTCCACTACCTTAATTACACAGTCATACCATAGATTAGTACAATGAGTTAATACAAAACACAGCACTTATCCTAAATACAGTAAAAGTTAAGGTTAGTAGCATAAGTAAATAAATGCCATATAAGACAGTGTATGTGTGTTAGTGTGTGTGTGGCAATGATCTGTGTGTGTAGACAGTGCATTGCTATGCTATACTGGTATATATATGAATATATATGTATTAGTCAGTGTGTGTGTGTGTGTGTGTGTGTGTGTGTGTGTGTGCATGTGTATCACAAGAATTAGAAAATTAGGTGACTTAGTGGTTAGTGCAAAAATTGCTAGTCTACATCCCCCCACTATCTAGATCAGTTTCAGCTTGATGCATGTCATTGCTGATTTAAATGAGGTGTCTAGTGGCAACCTCAATCCAGGTCAAGGTCTTCCTTCCACAGAATGGGGTGAAGTGGCTCATAACTCAAGCCCAATTGGTGGCTCAGAGCCGGTATGTTACAGCCATGACTTTCCTGCAGATGTTATGCCTAATGGCAGCAGTCATTACTACTGTTCCCTTGGTCAAGCTGCACATGATGATCACCCAGAGAACTTTCAGAGTCCAGTGGGGCCAAATTTCAGACAACCTAGAAGAAAAATGAAAATGATGTACCTATTGTAATTCTTGATCTTCCTGTATATCTTCACCATTCATCGCTGGTGGTTATAAGCCAAAGGCACAGTACCCCGCAGGAGCATTTTTTTTCCAAAAATCGGAGAAGCCAACACCGGGGGCAGTACCGCCCTTGAGGCTGACATACTACACGGCACTTGAGGGTTGCCCAGTAATTGATGTCGACTCCTCCTCCACCACAGTTCTGCACACTGGAGAGTGAAAATAGAGATAGAGAAAGGACAGAGGGCTGGGCAAGGAAGCCCAAGGGATAGGTAAAAGGAAAGGATATAAACAGAAAAAGGAATAATGCCCTCCAGAGGACAGAAGAGAGTAACCTATGGGTCTGGAACAGTGGGCCCCAACTTCTGGGCTGGCAAGGTAGGGATAGAGTAAGGGAGGAGTAGGAAGGAAAAGAGGAGAAAGATAAAAAGAAACAGAGCGGAAAGGAGGTGGGAGACCCTACCACACCCCAGCAGAGGTCCAAATACTCCCTGAGGATCAAGGAGAGAGACACAACTGCCCAATGCCAAATCCCCACCTGAGATTTTTTTTTTTAAAGGGAGGAGAGAACACACAATCCCTGAGATGAAAGAAGGCAGGGAAGGCCACGCTGGGCACCAATCCAGCAGGACAGAAACTATCCAGGCACCAGGCTTGAAAAGGCTCTCTGCCTAGTCCAGAGCAGATGGTGGGGGGTGTGACAGGGGTTCCCCCCATCCTAAATACTGTAGGGGGAGATAAAACACTTGGGGGCAGAGTCTCCTTGCACTAGAGACTTCCCTAGCAAAGGGTCCCAAGGATGGGCATTGTGTCCTCTGCTAAAGAGCAGGAGGGCAAGGGGATATCTTGGAAGAGGCCCCCCCATACAGATCTAGCAGATCCCAGAAAGGGGACCCTACCCCAGAAGTACTCAGCCAGGGACCAAAAGGGAAGGGGTCACTTATCCCAGAAGAAAAGGGGTACTAGGGGTCCCCAGGGGCCTCCTGAGTTCCCCTTGACCCCGACAGGGACTCCCCCTGCAGGCAGGAGACCCGAGTTGGCCAGCCAGACTGTAAGAAAAGTCCAGGACTGGGCTAGAGGAGCAATCCCTATCAGGCCCTCAAGAAGAGGGCCCAGAGGAGCCTCAATGAAGAAATGAGGGGCAAGTGCCCCTATTTGCTCCCCTCGTGGGTCTGTCGCTTCATTGAAGGAGCAGAGAACCCGGAGGTACCAGTGGGACCATGCCCACAATTGGCCTCAATTGGGAGGAGAGCAAGCAGGAAGTAGGCATCACCCAGAGACTTAGGCCCCAGAGGGGATGGAGGACAGGAAGCAGTTATTTTCTGTTTCTTTTTTATACTTTATTTTTATTCAGAGAGAAAAAAATTCATTTCCATTTTCAATAAGTATATTAAACTATAATAGTTCATCGCAAAAAAAATGTAAACTTAGGAATTCCTATAAGCATAATTTTTTTTCTTAAGTTTGAGGGGTTAAAAGGTAATGATCATAAGTAAGTTTTTTTTATATAGAATTTCATGTAAATTAAATTTCAAAAACGTTGTATGCTCCAAGCTTTCACACCCTTATAAAAGCATACTTAATAACCAGCTTACACCCAATACCTTTAAGCTTTAATACATGTTAATGTTTATAATGTGTTTTTTTTTTTGTAGTTCGAGATTTTATTATTATTTTAACAGAACACACAGACAGACAGTACTACATAAAAGTTCTGGACCATACCCCAACATTTAGTAGGACCACAGAGCTGGGTTGACATAGAAAGAATGGTACAGTAGGGTTTAGTAAGTACATTCATGCATAGTACAGTATGCAAAACATAACTTAAGAACTTAACACAGGGATTATCAGGGTCAGACTAGGTCCCCTTACCCACAAGGGTTGGGGAACCTAGAGTTATTAACCTGTGTCTCAAACTTGTCTTAGCATATTGGGCCTAAACGGACCCCAGGGTAACAAGCTGGAGTGCATCCTAAAGTCAAGCATGTAATAATATCAACTATATATAAAAAGGCAATCATTTACTGAACTATGGGCCTCCCCATAATAAAAACCAATACCACATTAGGATACCAGGTCTTCAAAGAGAGAGGGAGAAACCAATCCATGAAAACAAAAAAGAGTTTTAAGAAGTGACCCTGGGGTGGGTATCATGACAGTACTTCGACTTCAGATTGGGCTGCCAGCATTTCTCAAACTGAGCAGATGAGCCTCCAGCAAAGCTAGAGATCCTTTCAAATGTAGCCACTTGGGCTAATGCCAGAAGGAGCTCATGAAAGGTAGGCATCTCTGAGGTTCTCCATCTCATCAGAATAAGTCTTTTGGCTACAGCCCCCACTGCTGTGACCCATTGGGCCCCTGGACTGTGTTTCGGGATGGTAGGAAGACCACACCCCAGGAGAAGGAGAGAAGTATCAGGGAAAATCTTGGTAAATATCTGTTGACACATGTCCTGAATTGCTGCTCAAAAGTGTTGAAGGTTGGGGCAATCCGAGAGTATATGGAACAGATGTGCCCCTTGATTACCACACCTCCAATAGGTGTCAGTCAAGATGAGTCCCATCTTCTTAAGTTTGGTTGGATCCCGGTACCATCTGTGAAGGGTCTTGTTCATCATAAGGCATGTACATCCATTCCGGCATGCTGAATGAATTCTTGCCCACCCATGTTCCCACTGCTGCTCCAAAATAGGAGTCTGTGAGTCCTTCTCCCACTGAGTTCCAGCCTTTTGGGTAGGGTCTGTGGAAGCAACCCTGAGGACAGTGTAGATCCCACTCACTCTATTCTTAGTACGCTTCCCCCATATACTTACAGGGTGGGGGCATTGATGTACCCCTTTAGTTTGAGGGGAATTGGATAAATGGGTTATGGCGTCTCTAATCTGAAGATATCTCCAAAAATGGGTGGCCGGAAGGTGATATCTGGTTTTTAATGCCTCAAAGGTATCTATTGTGTTAGAATCTGGGAGTAGTAAATCTTATATCAGGGAAATACCTTGTGCCTCCCAGAGTTTCCAGTGGATTGTACTATTCCCTACTTTCAGGGCTTGATTCTTCCAAAGAGGCATATATTTCCAGGGTGCTGGGTCCTGTCCTAGGAGGGCTAGAACTTTTCTCCAGTATTTAATTAATACCTGGATGGCAGAGGGGAGGCCAGATGGTGAATTTTTCTTGCCATACAGGGCCACCACAGGAGAAGGGGTGTGAATTAATGACACTTCCAATGGGAGCCAGGTCGGGGAGGCCTTCCAATTTTGGAAAACCATCTCGTAGTCTGAGCTGAAACAAAGGCCATAAAATATCTTTGTAACCATGGAAGTCCCTAGCCTCCCCTACTCCAATGCTGACATAGTTTAAGTTTGCTATATCAGGGTAGGGACCCCTCCCAAAGGAAGCTGCCCATCAGAGCCTCCAATTTTTGGAACCATTTCTGTGGCATAGGCACAGGTAGGTGAGCTAACAAATATAGCATCTTAAGAGCCACCATCATCTTGATGGAATCTATTTGCCCTCTAGTGAAAGCTTCAGGGCCTTCCATCTCTCTATGTCCTGTCTGAGAGACTCTATTAGAGTAGTAAAATTGACTGAGAGCATTTTCAGCATGTTTGGATGAAAGATAATACCGAGATATTTTATGCCATTAGGAGACCATTTTAGCCCTAGGGCTGTGAAATCTTCTTCAGAGGATACAGAGTTCAGTGGAAGGCCCTCAGTTTTGGACTGGTTCAGCTTAAGACCTGACACCTTAGTAAAATCAGCCAAGATATTGAAGATATTTTGGATTACTTGTGGAGTGTACTCCATAGTGATGAGGAGATCATTTGCATATAGGAATGTTTTAAAGTTAGCATCACCCACCTGTATACCAGGAATGGAATGAGATTCCCTGAATGCAATGGCCGGGGGCTCTATAGCTAGGATGAACAAAAGGGGGGGGAGAGGGAACAACCTTGTCTCATGCCTTTCTGTAATTGGAATGGTGGCGACAAAGTGCCGTTCGTCAGGACCGAGGCCATGGGGGAAGCATATAGTAGTTTTAACCAAGAGCTAAAACTTGGTCCCAAACACATTGTGGAAAGAGTATGAAACAAAAGGGACATTCAACTGAATCAAAGGCCTTTTTGAAGTCTATGGCTAGGGCTACAGAAGGCTTCTTGGACATTTTGGTATGATACATTAACGAAACCAGTGTTCTATGATGGGCCGACCCTAGACGGCCTTTGACAAATCCTGCTTGGGAAGGATGAACCAGGCCTTGTAGGAGAGGTTCAAGCCTACCTGGGAGAACTTTGGCTAGAATTTTGGCAACAGCATTAATAAGGGAGATGGGGTGATAACTGCTGGGGGGAAAGTGGATCTTTCCCCTTCTTGGGGAGCATCGTGATAGTAGCTTCTCTCATAGATGGAGGTAAACACCCTGTATGCAGAGAGTGTAGAAATGCCCGGACCAGATATGGGGCCAGATTAACTACATGGACTCTATACAAGTCTATGGGCAGACCACCTTTGTCTGGGGCTTTACAAGGGTTCATAGATTTAATTGCCTGATCCCCTTCCTCTACTGTTATAGGGGCTTCTAACAATTTGATGTCACTTTCTGGGAGTCTTGGGATAGGTACTGAGGCTAAAAATCCTTGGATTTTAAGCAGGTCAGGGGGTGAGGAAATGCATATTGCTGTTCGTAGAACTGGGTCATGATCTCGTTCACCCCTCTGTTAGAGTGACAATGTACCCCATTCCTGTCCACTAGAGCATGTATCATCTTGGATGCTTGTTGGTGTTTTAGACAATGTGCCAGGAGTCTGCTGGCCTTCTCCCCACCTTCCCAGTATGCCTGATGCATCTGTCTAAGATTCAGCTCAGCTTGGTGGGTTAAATGTGCATTGAGGGAAATTCTTGTACTGGCCAATTGTGCTAGTAGTGACGGAGATGGAGCTTGAGATTTAAGAGATTTGTATTGGGACTCTGATATATATAATTGTTTCACTAATGCCCTCTGGTCTGCCTCTCAGCAATGCCTCCTGGCAGATGCAAAGGCAATTATTCTGCCTCGGATAGTTGCCTTGAAAGCCTCCCAGAGGGTCAAATCAGAGACCTCCCCATTGTCATTGATACTCCAATACTCCAACACTTTGGGACCTAACCATGCTTGGAATTATCTTCCAGCAAGAGGCAATCCAAACACCATGAGCGGGTCTGAGGAGGATCTTGTCCTCGTCTAATCACTAGCTCCAGAGGGTCATGATCTGAAACATAAATCGGGTGCATTGAGGAGTTAACGACCTTCTCATATAACCCAGAGGAAATAAGTCACGGGTCTATTCTGCTGGATGATCCATAGGTCTGAGAGAAACATGAATAATCATGCACCCCTGGGTGCAGTGTTCTCCAGGCATCCAACAACCCATGTTTACTCATTAACCTCTGGACTGCTTTCTTAGCCTGTCTGTGGGGTTCAGGGGCTTTATTACTCCTATCGATAAAGTGATCAAGTGCCAGGTTGAAATCCCCACCTAATAATACTGGAGCCCTATTTTTGTTAAAGTCAATAAGGGCCTGATTGACAGTGTGAAAGAACTGAAGACAATCCTGGTTGGGGGCATAAATATTAGCCAAAACCAGGGGGCCCTCAGGGGTCTCCATTTCTGCTATGATCCATTTCCCATCCTTATTATGGATATGCCCCTTCACTTTCCACCCCAAATTTTTATGAAATAGTATGGGGACTCCCAGTTTGTGAGAAGCGGCCACACTATGATGCTGTTCAGCCACCCAACCTTGTTTGAGCTTCCTTGCTTCACCGGAAGAGAGTTTTGTCTCCTGTAAAAGTGCTACCATAGGACTTCACTTTTTCAGATGGAGCAAAACTTTTTTCCATTTAACTGGAAAATTGAGTCCTCTTACATTCCAAGAAATATGCCTAGTCTCCATCTGGCCCACAGTATATCATGGCTGAAAAAAATATGTGATAGGAAACACCAGGTAGTGGGTTCATATCCAGCAAGGCTTCCCTGCCCTCTCCCTCTCCTGGTAGTCAAGGGTCGAATCACAGCCCCAGTAATCAGATTGCCATGACAACTAACATAACAAAGTAACTCAAACCTTCTATCATTAAACTTTTGTGCCTTAAACTTAGGTACTAACAATGACAGTAATAGTAACAGATAACATTTAACATCCCAATTCCCCCCCAACTCCTCCCTTTCCAGTTATACAATACCACATCTGACCAGCATCCACTACTTGTATCAGCTGACATGCAGCCCAGATACCAGCGGAGGTCACTGGGAGGTGAGTAGCTTCTTAAGCGCAACATAAGCGATAGGACAAATCGGGGTCCTGGAGTCTCTCTTCACACTACCCCCATCCCAGACAGAATAGGTTTTCCTGCATGCATGGACTAATGAGCTGCCGCCCATCAAACTTGTTATGCTGTTTAGCTAAGGCCTGCCCCGTGGTCCCCAGCTATTACTCCAGAAAGCGGATTATATGGGAAACCTTGGGGGTGTCGGCATGGAAGATCTCAACCCTCCCTCCCCCAGCCTGGGTGGCCCAACTGCAGAACAAGTGCATGGGGTGAAGGCTGCTCAAGTTAAGAATGGATGGGGACGAAACAGAAGTCATATCAACAGTTGACATACCCCCAAAATCCCCTATTGCCCACTCTTGCACCTGTGGGCCCAGCTGAACATTAAATTGGACACTCCCCCAATTCCTGGGACCCCGACCCCCAAAGGGGGAGAGGAGATAAGCAACCCAGAGCATAAAATTCAACATTGCATACACTGACCACAAAACAGAAGATGCAATCCACCAAGCGGGGGAAGGGGGGCAAAAAAAAAAAAACATGACTGTTTAACCGCAAAAACAGATCTGACAGTGTACTAAACCAGGTTAAATCACTGGGGAGAGCTTATTTCCAAAAGAATACCACATTTATAGTCAGCCCACCAATTCAGCGGCAGGGGGTTGTACTGCTGGGAACCTCGTGGGTGGCAACATAGCAGGCAGGCTGTCAGTGGATATAAAGGCCTTGAAGGGAATATCTTCTGCTTCTTCTGCCCATGAAAGGCTACTTGCTGCTTGGGATTTACTGTCCTTAGGATGCGATCGCCTAGGAGGCAGAGGCGGTTTTTGTGGAGGGGCCTCAGTAGGTAAATCCATTAGAACCCTATATTGGTTGTTGCTCATGTTGGGTATGTGAGAGCTTTGTGAGGCAATTGAATCAGGGCTTTCACTGTGGCTCCTAGAGCGGAGCCGAGGAGTTTTGTCAATATGCACCCCCTCTATCCGTGCCCTTCTTCTGTTCTTTTTTTTACTGCCTGAGGATTTATGAGGAGTTGCCTGGCTAGGTGTCTGGGATTGCTTAGCTGGTTGAGAAGCGTGCGTAGAGGTTCAGAGGGTTGTCTCCTGCGATGAAATCTCCATCAGGGAAGGCCTAGCAGATGAGGCCCCAGGGCTTCGGGATTCACGCAGCCTGCCCCAATTCAACTTAGAGGCCTGCGCTGCAATAAAATTATCTGCAGCTGATGGGATGTCAAATACCTGTAGGGAACCATTGAAAACAATTCTGAGGGAGGTAGGGTATCTGAGAGACCAGTCAAGCCCCAGTTCGGCACAAGCTCTGCGTGCTGCTATAAAGGCCCTGCATCTTTCTGTCACCACCTGCGAATAGTCAGTGAAGATCTGAATTTTTTGCCCTCTCCAAAAGAGCTCTTTCTTCGTGCTGGCCAACCTTGTAATATTTTTCTGGTCTTGGAACCGGAGGAATCTGGCAAGGATAGTGCAAAGGTGACCTCTGGGTGCAGGGCGAGGAGCCAGGTTTCTATGGGCTCTATCAATCTCCAGTGGAGCCTCGCAGTGCCAGTCCGGTATAGAAGGAAGCTCTTTTTATAAAAACATAATGGTATCGTTCCCCTCACAGCCCTCTGGGAACCCCACAAACCTGAGGTTATTCTGGCGGCTGCGATTCTCCAAATCTTCCACTCTAGCTCATAGCAGATCAATTAGTCTGTCTTGTTCCTACAGTTTAGCCCCGGCCTTGTGCCAGCCATCCTTCACTTTAGCGAGCCTATGCTCAGAAATACAGGCTCTTTGAGTAAGGTCTACAATATCTTTTGTATTCTTTTTGGTAGCTAAGTCCATATTGTCCACGTGGTGAAGGATCTCGGCAAACATCTGCCAAATTTCGGATAGGTTGCCCTCCGGCTGTGTCGGTATTGAAGTGGACTCCATCTCGGGGATGTAACAGGGCTGGGTGATGGAGCAAAAAGTGTCAGATACAACTTTGGTATTTCCAGTCATCCAAGGACCAATCAAGGAACCACTAGATGGGCGAGTACTATATTTTTACTTATATTGTTATAGTCGCACCGTACTGCAAAAAAGATCGGGAATTAGTAAGGATTTTAGTGGGGATTTTAGAGAGCTCAGAGCTCAGGTGTCCATTTGGTTTATCTTCTGGCCACACCCCCAGCATTTAGAATGTTTAAAATGTATTAAACTAAAAAGGAAACAAAAGGAGAAATGTCCCATTCAGCATTTCTTGGTTTTCCTCATGAACCCACTGGTACCTATTGGGTCTCATTTGCCTCATCTTCTAAGTCAGGATCCAAACCAGCAGAGCAAGCAACATTCTTCTCATAGAATTCCTTTGTCCTATTGACATCAATAAAAAAACAGGCCTTTCTTTGAAAAATTATCTCTAATTTTGTAGGTGCTTGTAGTACAGCAGGTATCCCAGCCTCTCTAAACTCTGATTTGATAGCCAGGAATCTTTTCACTGCCTTTGAGTAATCATAGAAATATCGGGATATAAATGCAGTTTAGTACCCTCATAGACAATTTTTTTCCACTGTCTGGCAATATTCAAAACTTTATTCCATTCAGCTATAGAAGAGAAAAAACATTGTATAACGTACTGCTGCATTTGACCGCTGTTGAACAAACTTAAGTTGTGGCCGAAAACTGAATCAAGAACCAGAGGCTGTTCAAAGGAAAAATTGGTATTTAGCAGTTTCTTTATATATTCCTTTAATTCAGAAGTAGCAATATCTGCTGAGAGATCAATGAGGCATACATTTCTCAACAAAAGAGTGTTCTCTGTCTTTTCCATCTTGCTGATCGTTGCAAGCTATTAATGCAGGGCCGCATTCACGGTGCTTTCTGTAGCAAGGACATGAGTTGAAAGCTTTTCACTAGTTTTTTCAGAAGCTTCCACCCATGATGAATGGTGAAGAGATACAGGAAGATGAAGAATTACGATAGGTACGTAATTTTCATATCTTCCCTGTATTAATTTTCACTATTCATCACTGGTGGGTGATTATCAAGCCCCCCCAAAGGGGACCTGGTACCTCCTTGAGGGAAATTCTTCCCTCAGCCACTTGTGGGGGAGACACAAGGAGAGGAGGCACACACAGGTCAAGTTAGACCCATGACTGGTCAAGGTGAGGTGGGGTTTCCCTTAGCCTGGGAGATGGAAGTCGCCCCTGAAGTTCCTGTCTCACCCTACAGGAGAAGAGGCGGGTCCCCTGGAAGGAGAAGGCAAGCACCCTTCGCCAGGGGTATTAACTGAGAAAGGTGAAGCCACACCATCCACCTAATGCAGATCACTGTCTCCACTAGCCTGGATGCCGTCTCATTGGCATCATACGATGCCCTTGCCTGGTCCCTTGCAAGCTCCAGGCCACGTGTGGAGAGGGCGATGGCTTGAAGAAGAAGAAGAAGAAGGATCAGCATTTATACAGCGCTTTTCATACAGTGTATCCCAAAGCACTTTACAAGCAATGCTAGACTGGTAGTGAAGTGACTGAATGTGTGGTGGCAGCCATATCACACATCACCACCCACACACAGCCTGGATAATTGCATGAACCAGTTTATGGGAAGGGGAATGTTGGCCAGGACGCCGGGAATGTTCCCTACTCTTTACGAAGAGTACCCTGGGTTCTTTTACTTCCACCTGGACACCCACCAGGACAACACCAGGATGGGCAAAAGGGACCTCGGTTTCACATCTCATCTGAAGGATGGCACACCCCAGTAGTACAGCACCCCCCAATACTGCACTCGGATGCCAGCGATTTTTAGGTGCAAGTCCAATCCTGTTGTGGGGCAAGAACACACAACCTTCTGGTCCAGAGGCGGATGTGCTACCAACTGAGCCACACTGACACCTTTGTCATGCTTGTCTGGTTGCCTCTGTATCAGGCATTGATGCTAGCACTTGGTCTAGAATCGACTATAGGTGCCTGTTGTAGGCAGCATG
The DNA here is from genome assembly GCA_016271365.2 of Neoceratodus forsteri. NCBI lineage: Eukaryota > Metazoa > Chordata > Ceratodontiformes > Ceratodontidae > Neoceratodus > Neoceratodus forsteri. The sequence goes on along the minus strand of CM028130.1, from coordinate 833,903,780 downwards.
ATGGGCCTGATGCAATGCGATGCAGAGCATGAGGCATGGCGAAGAGAAGACTCTCCTCCCTTATTGGTCAAATTCTGTAGAGTCAGCCTATGGATGCCGATCATGCCTTGGGCTTCTATGCCCGGTAGGGGTATCTAGGAGATTTACTCCCAAAGTGGGGAGAGGCAAAGTTCCTGGAGACCCCTGGGGCATGCAATACCTGCCCTGGCAGTCTGTTGGGGCTGGAGAAAGGACTGATGGACATTTCCAGGTATGGTACGATGCTTCCTGGAATGGAACTGGCACCACAAGGTGGTCTGCACTGAACTCACTCAGAAAAGTGTACATCACCCATTCAGAATTGTGCCATTCCACCCTGGAGATGTGGAGCTCGTCAACCAGCCTCAAGAGGAAATGCTGAAAAGAGGTCTGGTCAGTGTCAGAGAACAGGTGGATGGAAGGGTTCTCTTCCTCAGGGAAGGAAGATGAGGAGGCTGATGAGTCTGGAGAATCAGAATCTGGCTGCTGCTGGGGAGACAGGTGGAAGACCTGCTCCTCCATTGCTCTGACATAGCAAGGGAAAGCAGCAGCTATGACCCTGAACTGTTCCCAGGTCAGAGGCTCCGAAGGACCCAAGTGACCCAGGAAGTGGTGAGGAGAAGGCAGATGGAGGGGAGAACACAGCCTCAGCAGCTGAGTGTGCCCCCTGCCAGGGTTATGAGACCCTGCCAATGATCCAACATCAGGGAAGGATCTGCTGTCCTCCTCAGTTAATGGCCACTCAACCAGACTGAAGCAATCAGGACTGAGCCCAGAAGGGGAATCCCCCTTGTGAGGTGACGAGACCGCATAGGTCCAGAAGGGCAGCCCCTAGCCCCATGCAACAAGGTCCCACTCGAAGAAGATGAGGGAGAAAAGGAAGGTTCAGTGCTGTGGCTCCTCCCCAAGTCCCGTAGAGCTCCAAGGGGAGAGCACTTCTCCTCACCCTACCCTCTTACCCCCACTGACTTTGAGAGGGACCTTTTCCTCATTCCAAATCATAGGGACTCCCCTGCCCTCGATGCATCCAGGGGGGAGATGGTTAGCATGGGAGCCCCTTCCCAGCCCCAGAGGACTGAGCAGCACCAGAAATGGTGCTGGCCCAGGATCTGGGGCGGGAAAGCTCTTTTCTCACCAGATCAGAATCACAACCAACACAAGATGCCCCTCCAGCACTGCTAGTGGCACTGGAGAGGCTCCTGGTGCCAGGGCCTGTGCCGATTGCAACAAGCAGCCCAGAAGAAAGAGGGGATTGTGACAGCACTGTGGTACTGCACTGAGGAGAGCCATGGAACTCCAAGGAGTTGAGTTGCCAGTCTAGATCTGCCTCCCAGTCATCCTCCTCCTCTGAAGAGGGGATCCAGAAGACTTCCAGAGAGGCTAACCCCAAGGCCCTCCTTCCATCGGCACTGGGAACAGTGCCACTGGAGGACCAGTACCATCCACAGTGCCACCCTGCTCACTGGAGCCGTGGATGGCTCCAGGATCAAGAGCGGCTCCGATGGGTGGCACTGAGAAAACCACCGGGCTGGGACCCACAAACATAGGCCACGACACCAGAGGAGCCTGCACCTCAGAAGAGGTGACAGCCAACATGGTACTCCCAGCCTGGACCCCGGAGGAAACTGACCATGCCTCAGGCACCATAGAAGAGGTCTCTGCCCTGGTGAAGCTCAAAGGGGCAGAGGTCCCCTCCTCCATGGTCTATATAGAACCAGGAGGGGACCCAAAGGAAGGATTGACAGACCTGCATCTGGTGTCCCAAGTATGACGCCTCCCTCCAAAGGTTGGCGGGGCATGGCTGACCTTAAACTTGAGGTATTCGATCACTCTGCAGTCCATGGAGAAGTAGGCATTGCAATGGTCCATATCGTGGTTTGGACCAAGCAGGTCAGGCAATGGTCATGCCGATCCATAATGGAAATCTGCCAGCCACAGGGACACCAATTCATTGGGGGCTGGCCCACTTTTGAATATTTTCTTTTTGTCCCCCGAACCTGGCATGGATCATGAACAAATACATTCAAAACTCAAGCAACAAACTCAGTGCCGAATAAAGAAAAGGAAAACATCTTATCGGTGTGTAGCTCAAACAATACAGTGCCAAGTAACAGATGTGGTGACGGCAGAACTGAAGATGTGTCGACAGATCGAGTAGGCTGCAATGGCATAGTTTTCTTCTGCTCGAATGTGAGGTAGCTGCACACTCTATGGTAGGAGAAGCAGAACTGAGGTGTAGGAGGAGTCGACGTCGGTTACAGGCCAACCCTCTAACACCATGCAGTATGTCAGCCTCGAGGGCAGCCTGGTGTCGGCTCCTCTCCTTTTTGGAAAACAAATGCTCCTAGGTGGTACTGCCCCTCTAGCTTATACCCACCAGTGATGAATGGTGAAGACTGATTCAGGGAAGATCATTACTTACCACAGTAATATTGTTTCTTCCAGGGGATCCCTCAGTATGCTTAACTAATGCAGTTAGCCTGGTAGGTTTAACTGCCCTAGAGAGTGGAACTTATGTAAATTAGAGAATGTTGAAGTGGAACTAGAATTTAGTTCAAATCTCCTTCTCTAGGTCCTGCTGCATTCTACAGGATATTGTCAAATTCATTTTGAGCTATGTAGGTCATAGCCCTCCTATATATTAACCTAAGCTATTCTAAGTAACAATGAATATAAATCTTAAACCCTTATCAGCTAATAAAAGTAAGAAGTCAGGTACAGATGAAGCCCAAGAAGTAGGCACAGAGATGAAAGAGGAGAAGAGATTGAAGAAAGAGATGTAGGAAATGTGACAGAGGTCAGAGAGGTATCCTGCTATATCCAGAAATGGAAATTACATACCTACCTGTAAGAAAAAATTACTCACCTAAGTAATGTTGTTTCTTCTAATGGAGTCTTGCTATATTATGACATATGTAGTGAGTCCCAACCTTCGAACTGCTCCGGAGGTGAAAGAGTTAACTTTCCATGCCAGGCATGGAACGCTGAGCTCGAGCTCGGTTGAAACTCTGTCTGTTGTTCTTCAAACTCAAACCGTCAGATCTTTATGAGCTAAACTCACTGAGGTCCTGTGTGGAAGCTGTAAACCTACACTAGCCAACTGGCTACTAAACATAAGAACACATTTTTGGTCCCAAAACAAAGACTCAAGTCAGGAGACCCAAAAAATGAAAAACTCAACACCGTCACCCCAAAAAGGAGGGGTGAAACAACAAGGTGGGCATCTACTAAGTGCCAACACTGCACGGCCCACCCACATCCCAAAAACAGAGGTTCTGAGAGGGGCAGGCAGGGAGGGAGGGAGGTCATAATATAGCAAGACTCCATTAGAAGAAACAACATTACTAAGGTGAGTAATTTTTTCTTCAAACAACATGAAGTCTTGCTATATTATGACATATGCAGACTACACAGCAGTACCTCCATGGAGGAGGGACAGAACCTACTTAGGAAATAGGCTCTGAAGTACTAGCTGTGCCAACCGAGCATCACTCCTAGCCTGGATGTCCAGAGAGTAATGCTTGGTAAAAGTGTGAACTGTTTTCCAGGTAGCTGCTTGACATATCTCTAGAATAGGGATGTCCCTGGCAGCAGCCAGGAAGCAGCTGTACCTCTGGTAGAGTGAGCCCTCAGGCCTAAGGGAGGAACCCACCCAGCTTTTCATAACAGAATTGGATACAAGAGACAATCCACCTGGCAATGGATCTTTAGTGGCAGGTTTCCTTACCAACCTCACCATAAGAGAGGAACAGTTGGAGGAGTCAAACCTGTGACCCTTGGTACGCTCTATGTAGTAACTAAGGGCTTTCTTCACATCTAAGCTGTGCAGCCTCCTCTCGCCAGAGGAGGAATGGTCAGTGAAGTACACTGGAAGAGATATAGATTGATTAAGGTGGAAATCTGAAACCACCTTAGGCAAGAACTTCTTGTTAGTCCTGAGGACCACCTTATCTCTATGAAAGGAGATAAAATCAGGCTCCACTGACAAAGCTTGTAATTCACTTATGCGTCTGGCAAAAGTGATGGCTACCAGAAACACAGTCTTCCAAGTCAAGTACTTAAGCTCTGCTGAAGACAAAGGCTCAAAGGGGTTGCATAAGCTGAGCAATGCAAACATTAAGATCCCAGGCAGGGGCAGGGTCCCTGAATGGAGGGTTGGTGTGAAGCAATCCCTTAAAAACTTGGAGAATACAGGATGAGCTGAAAGAGAAGAGGGTTTACCTGCTGAAATAAAAGCAGACACAGCTGCCAAATGTACTTTTAGGGTAGCTGGTCTCAGCCCCAAGGTATTTAAATGGACCATATAATCCAGCACTGTGGGTAAATCAGCAGATTCTGGGAAAATATGCTTCCCAGAGCACCATATGGAAAACCTCTTCCATTTGGAATTATAGGTAGCCCTGGTGGAAGGTTTCCTAGAAGCCTTCAGTATATCCATTACATCTCGGGAGAGGTGTAGATCAGCAAACTCTAACTCTTCAAGAGCCAGGCCTTGAGATTGAGAGATTTGAGGTTCGGGTACCAAACCCTCCCCTGAGCACAGGTTAACAGGTTGTGATTCCTGGGAAGACACAGGGGAAGATGGACTGCTAAGGACAGTAGGAGTGGATACCAGGGTTGTCTGGCCCAATCTGGAGCAATCAGGATCATCTTGCAGGACTGAGATCTGATTTTGACTAACACTTTGAACAGGAGAGGGAAGGGGAAGCATAGAGAAACTTCCCTTCCCAATTGAGAACTAAGGCATCCAGAGGGGCTGAGCCCAACACTGGGGGCCTGCAGCAAAAAAGGGGAAGTTGGTGATTGTCTGGGGCTGCAAAAAGATCTATCTGTAGGGTGCCCCATCTGGCAAATATCACCTCCAAGACCAGGGGGTCCAGTGACCATTCGTGATGGCCCTGGGAAATCCTGCTGAGAGCATCTGCCAGGACATTGTCCTTGCCTGGGAGGTGAACTGCCATAAGGGAGGTGTTCAGGGAGTAAGCCAGTGACCACAACTTCATTGCTTGCGTGCACAAGGCCGTAGACCGAGTGCCCTTTGCTTGTTGATGTACCACATTGTGGTGGTGTTGTCTGTTCTGACCTGTACAACTTTGTTCTGAACAGATTTGGAAAAAACTTGAAGTGCTAGAAAAACTGCTCTGAGTTCCAACAGATTGATGTGGAGCAGAGATTCCTGAGGGGACCACAATCCCTGGGTAGTGAGGTTGCCCATGTGAGCTCCCCACCCCAAGAGGGATGCATCTGTAGTAAGGATTAAGGAGTGAGACTGAGTGACAAAGGGAACCCCTTGTCTCAGATTGCTCTGATCTTGCCACCACTGTAGGGCCTGGATCAGGGTTCGAGTTACTGGGATCAATTTGGTTAGAGGGTCTATCCTTTGAGACCAAAAGGCTCTCAAATGGAACTGGATGTCCCTCATCTGAAATCTTGCTCCCTGCACTACTGCTGCAGAAGCAGCCATGTGCCCCAGGAGCTGTAGAAAATGCCTTGCTGGTCGAGAGACCTGCAGGGTGAATGAGGAGGCCAGAGATACCAGGGTCCTTGCCGTGTCCAAAGGAAGGAAGGCTCTGGCTTTCTCTGTGTTCAGCTCTGCGCCTATGAAGGTGAGGAGCTGGACAGGCTCTAGAACTGACTTTGAAAGATTCAGAAGGAAACCTAGAGAGGTGAGCAGTTGCTGAGTTATCTGTAGATGTAACTTGACTTGGTCTGGGGACTGGACTACTATGAGCCAGTCGTCCAGGTAAGGGAAGATGGCAATTTTTTGCCTTCTTAGGGAAGCAACTGCTACTGCCAGGCATTTTGTGAATACCCTTGGAGCAGAGGTGAGGCCAAAGGGCATTGCTCTGAACTGGTAATGGCCTGAGGGCAGCTCGAACCTGAGGTACTTTCGATGGGAGCTTCTGATGAGAATATGGAAGTAGGCATCCTTGAGGTCCAGGGACGCTAGCCAGTCCCCTGGCCTTAGAGAGGGTAGAATAATTCCCAGAGTCACCATTTTGAATTTTGATTTTAAAAGGTGCTTGTTTAAGTATCTGAGATCCAGGATGAGCCGCCATTCTCCTGTCTTTTTTGGGGTAAGGAAGTACCTGGAGTACAACCCTTTGCCCTAGTGTAGGGATGGAACCCTTTCCACAGCTCTGAGAGCCAGGAGGAAAGAGACCTCTGCCTCTAGGGCAAGTGCCTTTGGTGGATTTGCAGGTGGAAAGGATCTGGCTCTCATCTTTGGAAATTTTTTGAAGCTGAGAACTAGTCCCTGGCTTACTACTTCCAGGACCCACTTGTCTGATGTCAGAGACTTCCAGTCCTGGACAAAGTAAGCCAGCCTTCCCCCTACAGGTAGCTGAGAATCGGCCCTAGCAACCCCATCAGGGTGCCTGCTTGGCAGGGGCTTTGGGTTGAGGGGTGAAGCAGGCCTGCTTGTACCCTGTCTGCCTCTCCTCTAAAGAACCCCTCTGGGCATAAGCAGAAGAGGAGACCTGGGCTTGGTAAAAAGGCCTATGAAAAGGCCTGCCCCTGCCCCTGGAAAGCTGCCTTTGAGGAGTGGCCTGCCTTTCCTTGGCCTGTGCACTCCTATAGGTGGTCCTATACTCATCCATTTTCTTCATGTAATTCTCTGTCTGCTCCCCAAACAGAGAATTACCCACAACAGGAAAATCCATGGCCTTAGTCTGGGTATCTTGTGACAGACTAGTACATCTGAGCCAAGCCATTCTGTGAAGTGCCACAGATGTAGCCATGACTCTTGATGACACATCATTAGAGTCCACTGCAGCATGGAATTGCACCTTGGATGCCTCAATACCATCAGCAGCCACCTGCTCCAGCTCCTTGGCAAGCTGGCCAGGGACCTGTTTCACTAGAGCCATAATGGTATCCCATCTGATTCTGATATCTAGCAACATAAACCATATAATTTGCCTGTCTGAGTCCCAAGGATGCTGCCATGTACTGTTTCTTTGCCATGGCATCAATCCTCCTGGAGTCCTTGTCAGGGGTGTGAAGCAGGGAATATTTGCCTTGTCACAGGCTGCAGCCTGCACTACTCCAACATGGCTGCATTTTGTGTAAGGAACTCCATATCAGAGCCTGACAATGTGTACCTCTTGTCCATTCTCTTATCCACAGGAGGTATAGTGTGAGGAGTTTTTAGAATTATAGCTGTCTGTTTCCCAAAAGATTTATGCAAAGGAATAGACAGTCTCCTAGACTCTGGGATATCCATCATTTCCACATAGTCAGGCTCCTCTTGATCATCCACAGCTTCCTCCATAGGGAGCTGGAGGGTTTCAGCCACTTTCTTATAAAACATAAAATGAGAAGGGGACTCAGAAAGCCTAGGATGAGACACGCCTGAACGTCTGTCTGGGGAGATGTCCGGGTCAATGGGCACATCCAGACTTTCAAATCCACATTCACTCTCCTCATACTCCTCTTCCCCCTCCTCCGGTTCATAATATTCCTCTAAATCATACTCTTGAACCAGTGGAAACGGCCGAACCGGACGCTTACCTGATGGTGCCGGTTCGGTCGGAACCGGGGAAAGCGACTGGACAATTTTAATCGCTTTGGCTATTTCTTCAGCGGTTGGAGAGGAAAGTTTTGGCTCCACACCAGCTGATTTCCTAGTCATTTTTGCTGGAACCGACTCCTCAGAGTCGGATCTCCTTTTGCCAGAGGAAGTCTCGCCCTGGTCAGAGGGCACTCCCTCCGGTTCGGTTGGAACTGAACCGGGCTGGCCATCCGGTTCAGCGGACTTTTTGGCCTCCCTTTCCCTAAGCCTACCAACTCTCTTTTCCAGGGTAACTGCAGGAAAATTTTTACAAATCTGGCAGTCCGCACTGAGGTGGTCAAACCCCAGACAAACACAGGTGGTGTGGGGGTCAGCCTTGGCAAAGACTTCCCCACAGACACTGCAGTGTTGAAACCCAGTGTGCCCGGTTTTTCTTTTGGGTTTCTCAGACACAGTGCCAGTCCTAACCAAACTTACTCGTTTATGGCAATCCGCCAGGTAAGACCCTCTTATTGGTTCCCAACCGTGTCACGGGTCATGGAAAAAAACGTAATAAAATCCATTTTTTTTAGAACCGATAAGAACTGGTAACCACACTCTAAATGACAGATTAATATATTTTAAACAACCTGATCGGTTCAAACCAAACCGATAAACCGTTTACAAGTTCCACACAGAATAGAAATTAATGTAAAACCTATCTAGTACTCACAAATACCACAGACAGAGTCTGAACTGACTGGTTGCGGTTTAAATTCGGTCAAAACCAAGAAAAACAATACTTTAACCGACAAAATGAACCGAGCAGAAGGAGAAATCTCCAGAGCGACTGTTCAGTGAGGCAGAGTAAAGAATCTGACGGTTTGAGTTTGAAGAACAACAGACAGAGTTTCAACCGAGCTCGAGCTCAGCGTTCCATGCCTGGCATGGAAAGTTAACTCTTTCACCTCCGGAGCAGTTCAAAGGTTGGGACTCACTGCATATGTCATAATATAGCAAGACTTCATGTTGTTTGAATTCTTGATTTTCTTGGACGAAGCCTCCACCACATATTCACACTAATGGGACTATACCAGAGGCACTAGGACCCAGCGGGAGCCAAAAATCTTCATGAGGGCAGGCGCCGAGGTAAAACTGTGAGGGGCGGCACCTCAAGCTCGGCTTGCGCCATATAGGCTACCTCAGCATCGACCCTCCAACCGCCTCAGTACCTTTTTTACTGAGAAGGTGCAGCGTAAACTAACTTAGTGAAACATAGAATTTGATGGCAGATAAGGCCTGCTTGGCCCACCTACTCTGCCCATTTTCCTACCTAATGGATAAGCTGTAGATCCCTAGTTAACCAACAGCCTACTTCCTCCTACCCCCAATAGAATTGCCTTATGTCTGTCCCATGCATTCTTGAATTCTCCCACTGTTTTTGACTCCATGACCTCCTCAGGAAGGCTGTTCCATGTATCCACAACCCTCTCCATGAAAAAATACTTCCTCACATTACCTCTGAGCCATCTCACCTCTATTTTCAAATTGTGCCCCCTTGCTCTTGCACATCTCTTTTTCTGAAAGACGCTACCCTCTTGGACTTTGTTGATTCCCTTGAGGTAGTAGAAAGTTTATATCAAGTCTCCCCTCTCACTCCTTTCCTCGAGGGTATACATATTAAGCTCCTTTAGTCTCTCTTCGTAGGTCTTCTGGTGCAGACCCTGCACCATTTTGGTTGCCTCCCCTGGACTGCCTCCACGCTGTCTATGTCTTTGTGGAGATGTGGTCTCCAAAACTGCATGCAGTACTCCAGATGGGGTCTCACCAACTGTCTGTACAGAGAGATAGCAACTTCCTGTTTTCTACTGTTGATGCCTCTCCCTATGCATCCCAGTATCCCCCAGCCCTCCTTACTGCCTTCTCACATTGCTTGCCCACCTTTAGGTCATCTGATATAACTACCCCCTATGTCGGAAATAAGATAGTCTGAGTGACCTCTGTAAGAAGGGTCAACTCAACAGGGTCTTCACAGCCCAACAACGAGGGGGTAAAGACCAAAAACAGAATGAGTGAGCTAGGGGGATGGAGGGTGTGCATGTGAATGAGTGGTGGAGACTTCATCCAAGAAGATCAAGAGTTATGGTAGGTATGTAATTTCCATATCTTCTTGGGCATAAAGTCTCCACCACTCATTCACACTAATGGGAGAGTACTGAGCTAATAATCTCCCGAGAGGAGCGACAGGAGAAAAGGAGATCACTTAGGACAGAAGTCCATTAAGGATTGTCCCGCCAAAGGACTGATGCTGTCTGGCATGGACATCCAAAGTGTAGTGTAACCCCCCTGTTATCCGGGGTTACTAGAATCCCAGTAAGACCTAGTGGTAGGCACTCCAGTTAAATGGATTTCACACTGTCTCACTCTGTTCTCAGCCTCAGCTGAGACTGAGAGATGACATCATTTTAGAACTTTTTCGGCTGCATAAGCCACACTGGAATGTTGCAGTTGGAGGTTAGAGTAGAACGCTGGGGAATTTTGAAGTAGAGTTGAGTAGAGTCTGTGGCAGTCTGTAGTAGAGGTGTTGTGCTGTAGGCAGGCCCTCAGAGCTCTAAGCTCTGTCAAAGAGCTATTTTTTGGTATAGGTGTGTGTTCTCACCTGAAGATGAACACAAGAAGAACACATTGAAGTGGTAGAGACCGCTTTCAGTGAATTAGGCCCCTATCCCGCGGGATGGGGGGAAGGAATCAGCCTGTTTCCAGGGCAACCCCCTTGGTCCAGCTTAGGAAAAGAAGCTGCCTGATTTAAGCTTGTGCTGAGGCACCAGAAGTTCTGGATGAGATTTCTTTTGAGGAGAAAACGCCTGTGGGGCACCTGCAACCAAGGGGTGAGTTTGCTCTGCTAAAGGGCCATATGTTTTCACCTCAAACAAAATGAAACTAAAGTGACTGTTACTGAGGGGTCAGGAAAAGACAGCCAAGTACAGTTTTGAAGATGTGGGCATTGGACTGCTTAACTCTGTGGCGGGGTCTAGAGTAATGGACACCTCCACTTATTTAAGTATGTTCAAGTTCAGCACAAATGAGATGTAAAGACAGTAGATTAAATGTGAATACATTTAAAAAGAATCTACACAGTAAAGTGTTTTAAAGGATGAGGTGTTACAGTCCAGAGAAATGGCCGGGTATGAATTATGGGAGCGAGAGGTGGGAGACCCCCCCCCATCAGTAGTAACCAAATTCACCTCTATGGGTTTACTTTGGGACACCTGTTGCTTTCTCTCAGGTACTTGGCCAGTGCCTGAGAAAAGTACCCAGATGTGGGATTGATGAGGAAGATTCCCTGATGGAGCAGAAGTGCTCATAGGTGGTTTAGGGAGTCACCAGTAAATGTTTCCATGCTATATGGAAAGTGTCCAAAGGGCTGGCATGATAGCTGAGCCATGGAAGGAAGGTAGTCCAAGTGGCTGGCAAGGGAGCAGAGCCAGGGAAAACCAGAGCAGAGTACAAGTTCGGGCTGTGTGCCCAGTGTGTTTCAAAGTCTGAGGGCTAAAGTGAAAGTGAATGTGTTCTGATCTCCATAAATCTGCATTACCAGGAGTGTAGCCCCATGGGAGTCCATCTATTGCTATTCTGTTGGATGTGAATAAAAGCCACACTTTAGAATCCCACTTCTGATATTGGACATTACAGTTATTGCTTCCTGTGTCCAGAGTTACTTGGGTGCCCCTGTTGCAGAGTAGCCAAACCTAGCCAATGTACCGAGTGACATATTCATCCCCGAACCCAGCCCACCAGGTAGAGCTGTCAAGATGAAAATGGCATACCTGGGTAGGGGTTACAGTAGTGCTTTATGGAAGTGTGCACTGAGCTCCAAGTGGCCACATTGCAGATGTCTGCAATGGGCACATTTCGGATTTCTGCCAGAGATGCCGCAACTGCTCTGGTAGAGTGCACATACACTCTGCCTTCCAGCTTAACCTTTGCCATGGAGTAGCATTGGTGAAGGCATGCCACTAGCCATGATGAAATACATCTGATAGCAACAGGCTGACCATGCTGGGCTGTGCTGAAGGAGACAAATAGTTGTTTCGATGTGCAGATTTCTTTAGTCCTGTCTAAATAGAACTGCAATGCTCTCTTTACATCCAGAGAATGCAGGGTGCACTCCCCCTCATTCTGGAAGTTCATGAAGTAGTTTGGAAGGACCAAGGGCTGATTCAGATGGAATTCTGAGACAACCTTGGGGAGAAACTTAGGGTGGGTCATAAGAACCACCTTGTCTTTGTGAAATACAGTATATGGAGGGACTGTGACCAAAGTATGTATTTCAGACACTTTCTGAGAGGAGGTAAAGGCTACAAGGAAGGCAGTCTTCCAAGTCAGAAACTTCAGCTCACAAGTAGCTAGGGGTTCGAAAGGTTTACGAGTGAGCATGTCTAGCACAAGGCTAATGTCCTAGGTGGCTACCGATCATCTGACCAGTGGTCTGGTATGCAGTATGACCTTAAGAAACCTCTTGACCACAGGTAGTTGAGCCAGAGACACGGACTGTATGGGCTCGTGGTACGCTGAGATCGCACAAAGGTGAACGTTCTCAGTTGAGTTTTGCAGACCTGTTTGAGAGATCTAGAAAATACTCTAAGACTTTGTTTGGTGGATAGGAAAAAGGATTCCAAGATGATTTTGTGCACCAGATGGAGAACCGCTTCCACTTAGACATGTAAGTTTTTCAGGTAGCTGGCTTGTGTGCTGCTAACAGAATGTCTGAGACCCTACGTGAAACATTAAACCTGTTCATCTCTATCTCTTCAGAAGCCAGGCATGGAGATAAAGGGACTTCAGGTTGGGATGGACCACAGGGCCCTGGGTTAGCAGGTTCATATGAAGTGGAAGCTGTCTCGGTGAAGTTTCCGACAATCTGTTGATTAATGGAAACCAGATCTGATGAGGCCAAAATGGGGTGATGAGGATCATTCTACCCCCCTGTGCCTCCAGTTTGAGCAGCACCCTCTGAATTAGGGGTAGAGGAGGAAATGCATACAGAAAGTGTCTCGTTCACCGCAATCTGAATGCATCCTGACAAAAAATGCCATGTTCTGGATTTCTGGAGCAGAAGAGAGGCAGTTTTGCATTGAGTGAGGATGCAAAAAGGTCCAGGTCTGGGGTTTCCCATTCTTCAAAGAGTGATTGCACAATGTTTATGTCGAGAGGCCACTCGAGAGGTTCTGTCTCCATTCTGCTGAGATGATCGGCTAGATCGTTCTACACTCCAGGCAGGTAGACCACCTAGATCAGACCTTTGTGCTCCAGGCACCACTCCCACACTCTCATCGCTTCCCTACATAAGGGGTAACAGTGTGCTCCACTCTGCTTGTTGATGTAGTACATCACTGCTTTGTTGTCCATTTGAAGGAGAATAATCTTGTGACAGAGTGTGTCCTTCAAGGCTCGGACTGCATACAGGACGGCTTTCATTTCTAGAACATTTATGTGAAGCTGAGACTCATCCTGACTCTATCAGCCCTGGATGTGGAGATCCTGGCAGTGAGCTTCCCATCCCAGTAGGGACACATCTGAGGTGATTGAGATCTGGGATTCTAGAGGGTCGAAAAGATAACCTTCCAGAAGGTTGTCTTCCTGAGTCCACCAGGTGAGTGACCATCTCAGAGGTTCCATCACCTTGATGTGAAAAGACTGTGGGTGTGTGGTCAGTGACACTGAGTGCTGAGCACCCACTGAGTAGTCCTCATGTGAAGGGGAGCCAGAGGCACAGTGAACACTGAGGATAGATACTTCTGCTCAGTATTTACTGATGAGAAGGTAGAGCAGGGCCCACAGCTCAGCACCATGGACACAGGGGGAAGGGAGGTGTGCACTAGTCCCTTCACAAAAGAAAGGGTCCTACAAGAGCTCGATAAGCTCAGGGTGGACAAGGCAATGGGACCTGATGGCATACATCCCAGGGTACTAAAGGAGCTAACGGTGGAACTAGCAGAGCCATTATCAGAGCTATTTAGTGAGTCTGAGCACAGGAGAGGTCCCAGAAGACTGGAGAAGGGCTCATGTGATCCCGCTCCACAAGAATGGTAGCAGGGAATTACAGACCAGTCAGTCTTACCTCAGTACTGGGCAAGATTATGGAGGCACTCCTTAGGGAAAGGCTAGTGCAACACCTGGAATCCATAGGAGCACAGGATCCAAGACAGCATGGGTTTACAAAAGGAAGGTCCTGTCAAACTAATCTCATAGATTTCTTTGACTGAGTAACCAGTGTGGTGGACCAAGGGGGAGCAGCTGATGTTGCCTAGATTCATAGATTGATACAAGTTCAGAAGGCACATGCCCATTTATGAACTCGCCACCAGCTAAATTAGCAGTGGAAGGAAAATTTCTTGTCACCCATATATTTATCAAGGTTTCTCTTAAATTGTTCTATGTTTTCACTGTTTATGATATTACTAGGCGATGTATTCCAGATTAGAGGAATTCTCTGTGTAAAAAATCTAGATCGTTTGTTAGTTTTACATAAGGATGATTTCAGTTTTGAATTATGGGATGTAGTGAAATTACTTATTGAAAACTTTTCTAATCCTATTGTGTTTAACAAGTAATCATTATTGTATGCATTATGAGTATAGATTAAGTTGCCTCTTAATATTCTGTACTTCAAAGAGTAAAGCTCTAAAGATTTTAATCTAGGACCATAATCAAGTTCAGACATATTAACAATCCTTTTAGTTATTCTTCGTTGAACTCTTTCTGTCATGTTTAGATAGCCAATAGAAGTTGGAGCACAAAATGAAACACAATAGTCCAAATGTGGATGAACCAGGCTTGTGTATAGGGGCAAGATGACAGATGATTCCCTGCTTTTGATATGTCTCAATATACAACCTATAATCTTGTGACATTTTTTAACAGTTTTATTGGTATGGGTGTTAAATTTTAAGTTATCAGTTATAGTTATACCTAAATCTCTTTCCTCTGTTGTGATTGTTAATTTCACATTTTGAATTAAATGCGGGTGTTTCTTATTATTGTTCCCCATATGCATTACCTTACACTTTGCTGGGTTACATTTCATTTTATTATTTACTGCCCATGATGTTAATTTATTTAAATTATCTTGGAGGGTGTTTGCAGATGCAGTAGTGTTCACAATGCAGCCTAATTTGCAATCATCTGCATATTTATTTATCCAAACTTCTTTTGTTGTTTGCATACTTGCTATCAATATATTAAAAAGTAAAGGCCCAAGAACAGATCCCTGCGGTGCTCCACTGGTGACAGGGCTCCAGTTGGATTTGTGCCCTCGTACAACCACCCTTTGATGTCTGTTGTATAACCATGCTGATATCCCCTTAATTAAGTACATGTCCAAGTTTATATTATGAAGTTGTTTGATCAAAATTTTATGGGAAACAGTGTCAAATGCTTTTTCAAAATCTAAGAATATGATGTCCACTGGAAGGCCCTTATCTAGGGTGTCACTGACAGGTTCAAGAAAACTAATAAGGTTTGTTTGACGTAACCTACCAGTAGTAAAGCCATGCTGAGAAATGTCAGTACAATTGGAAATTTTAAGGTGATTGGAGATTTTAGCATGTATTAACCATTCAATTATTTTACTGACAAGTGATGTAAGACTGATAGGCCTATAATTAGATATTAACTGTTTATTACCTCCCTTGCGTATAGGAGTTATATTTACTTCTCTCCAAGACTGAAGAACTTTCCCATTATTTACAGACATGTTGAACAAATAGGTAAAAGGTCCAGCAAGTTCTTTTGATACCTCTTTTAAGAACTTGGGGTGAATACTATCAGGACCTGGAGATGTACTGCATTTGATTTTGTTAATGGCCTCTAAAGTGTCTTGTTCAAAGAAGAAGAATTTAATATTTGATGTTTGTAATGTATTTTGATGTGTAAAATCCATAGGATTAAATACAGTTGTAAAATAATGATTAAATTTAATAGCCATTTCTTTTTCGTTAGTTATTAATTTGTCATTTACCTTTAGTGGTCCAATTCCTGTACATGTTTGTTTTAATGAACCTATATAGTTATAAAACTGTTTTTAATTGTCTTTGATGTCTTTGGCTAAATTTATTTCCATTTTTTGTTTTGATTTTTTCATTATTTTTTTTTTTTTTGCAAGTATCTTAAACTTGCCCCAATCAGAAGCCTTTTTAGTCTTGCTGTATTTTTTATAGGCACGATGTTTCTTTCTCATTATACGCTTTATATCTTTAGACCACCACATGGGAACTCTTCATTTGCTATTATCATATTTTGTTCTCTCAGGCACCCAGGTATTTATACAGTAATCTATTTTGGTCTGTATTGTCTCCCACACATGTTCGAAGTCAAGATTACCTAGGTCTTTTAACCATTCTCACGAAGTCAAGAACTTTTTTATATTTTTATAATCAGCTTTGTGATAATTTTTAAACTTACTTTTCCTTTTGTTGTAATTTGTTTGTTTTAAGATGTCACATACAATCATGTTGTGATCACTGTCACCCAGAGGGGGTATGATAACAGGGGTGGAGAGAAGGTCAGCATTGTTTGTAAAAAAAAGGTCAAGTATATTATTATTCCTAGTGGGTATAGTTACTAACTGATCCAGTCCAAGTTTAAATGTAATTTCTAAAAACTGCCGTTCAATAGTACTCTGCGTATCAAGTGTTTCCCAGTATATATTAGGGAAATTAAAATCACCCAGAATTATTAAGTCTTCTTTCACTTTGATATTGTCTAACTGCTTCAAGAAGACTAAGTTATCTTCCTGGTTTAAATTAGGTGATCTGTAACAAAGACCTATAGTTAAGGTTTCATTGCCTAATTCGATTTTGGCCCAAAGTATCTCAGCTGGAGAGTCCTCATACACTATCTCATGACAATTGTATTTATTAGATATGTGTGAAGCTAACCCCCTCCTTTAACATTCTGTCTGTTTTTTAAGAATTTTTTAAAACCACTTATAACAGAATTCCAATCATTATCAGCCAACCATGTTTCTGTAATACAACAGATGTCAATTTCCTTATTAGCAAGAATACATTTTAGTTCATCTAATTTATTTATTAAGCTACGAGCATTAGTTAGTAGAATTCATATTCCCTTAACTTTAATTTTGTTAATATCAATTTCACTTTGTGTAGTATTTTCCTGACTTGGTGGATTTTTTTTGATTATTCAAACCAGATTTTGATATCCTCTTCTTTTTTTTCTTTCTTAGTTTTGCTTTTTTATTGTTTTTGCAGTCATTATTATGGTTCCACATATTGCTTACAGAAGTATATTCTGCTGAATGTGTTTTATGTATAACAGTTGCACCCTCCCCCATTTAATAGTTTAAATTTGCATCTATTGAGTTGTTAAACTGGAGGCTGAGAAATTGTGACTCTACTTTATTTAGATGTAGTCCATCTTGACTGTACATGTCATAGTTTCCATTGTATTCTTCCCAATGTGTTATACATTTAAGATTTTGCCTCAGGCACCGTTGTCTGAGCCAATTGTTTGTTTCTTTTAATGTACAGTTTTGTTTGTATGTTGCTCTAGGAATTGGAAGTATTTCAGAAAATAAAATGTCACAGCCCAAATCTACCAGCTTGTTTGTTAAGTTAACAAATTCCTGCTTGATTTGTTGAGGATTTTGGTGTAGAACATTATTGGCTCCTGCGTGAATTACAACTAATTTTCTAGGATTTTTTGCGGAAACGATGTCATTAATTATTTTTGTAATATCTGATATTTTAGAACCCCTAAAACATGATAGGATATGATGTGCTTTGTCTGTGTCACATATCGCATGGTCAAGTCCTTTAATTATAGAATCACCTAACACATATATTTCAGTTTCATTAGTCTGAGAAACCTAGAATTCCATATTTTGCTCAACTTGCTGTGGAATGATAGAAGTAGTATCAAAAGATATTAAGGGCGGGTGTAAATTAATATTCTGATTCATGCAGGTAGATTGATTTTCATTATATAATAGTGTAGTGCAGTCTGATATTATCACTTCCTTAACAGAGGTAGTCAAAGCTATTGACTCTTCTTGAGTGATGTCTAAATTTAGGGGGTCAAATGAGTTAGTGATTTCAAGGTTGAATTGTTTGGCTTTCCTTCCCCCCACCCTTTTTTTTTTGATGTTTCAAGTGTTGGACTTGATATCAAGCATCCTCAGGGTCAGTACTTTCTTCTTCTTCTTCCCTTCCCCTTTTTTTAGTTGGAGGGGTATTATTTATGGGCACAAGAACATCAGTACAGGTTTTATTTTTAGTGCAGGCGTAATAATAGAGTTAGATTGGAATGTGTCAGTTTGAAGTTGTACTTGAAAATGAGATACCATATCCTTCTGACTTGTCTCAATTTCACTTAGCCTTTTATTAAACTGCTCTAACAGGACTGACATTTCATGATTATCAAGACATTTAGTGCATGTAAATAAATTGTCTAATGGATAATCAGATACTATCATATACATGTTGCATGTTTTACATAGTATAGGTTTTTCACCATTTTTGTTTTGTATGAATGTTTCCATGGTATCTATCATACAGTTGTTAAAGTCCCAAACAAAGTAAACAAGGAAAGAAGTGCCAAAGAATAATACCAGGTTTGGTAATTATAATTCTTAAGATACACAGAAAAGACTCAACTTCCTGATTAGGTTTTGGAAACAAAGTTCCAAGTTCCAAAAGAAGAAGTCTGTTGATAGTATTATGTACTGTTTACCAGTAATAATAATTTAGTGTTTAGTTTTAACCCAAAATGTGATCATTTTTCAAATTACATTCACCACAATAAGCAACATTAAAGATTTTAAAGATAGATACAGATGTTGTTAGTTCTTTACTGTTTCTGACTGAGCTTTCAGCAACTCTGAGCTACTAGAAATGGCATCACAAACAAAGAAAACACTGGCTGAACTCAGATAAAAAGCATATAGATGTTAACTACTTATGGGAATCACCGATTTAATCACCAAGATTCTATAGGCTCCGAAAGCAAATATTTAATTTTAGTGCTTTATAATGATACTCAAATGTGCAGGGCAGGATCTCGATTGGCTGAGTACTTTAAGAAATGCAGCAAACAATATGAACTGAATGTCTTGTAGCCCCTGATATTACCTACCAGCTGAGTGATCATAAAAATGTCCTTGACTCCAGAGGGTTTATGTTTATGACTGCTTTGCTAGAGACCCCCTTTTAAACAATACTAAACATGCAAAACATGCACGGAAACACACGTGTCTTTGTGTGCGTCTTTGCGCGCAATGAGCGTGCCCTGCCCAAGCTCACCCTGCTGGCTGTAGGCTTCAATTATATAGTATCCCCACCCAGAAATTCTAAGCGCTTAATGACAGAGCTGAAGCTCTGTAAACTGCTGCAGATATCGTAGTGCTGTTAAAAGAAGCACCAACTTGAAACACAAAATAAAAACACGTAAGTGTCACTGTCAATTGTTTAAAAATGAATTCGGACCACAAGTCCCTCTTCCTGTGTAAGGATTACAGCAGGGCTCAGTTAGTTACATCAAATTAACAGAAATAAACATTGCACAAGCACTTTGGTGTATGAGTGGGAGCTACAACTGTGCAGAGCACAGTCTCACACAGCAAACTGACTTTAGCAAAAAAAAACTACCTTGACTTCAGCAAAGCTTTTGATACTGTTCCACATAGAAGATTGATTAATAAGCTGGGTAGGCTCGGGGTGGGTCAGAAGTTGGTCAACTGGTTGGCAAACTTGTTGACAGGCAGAAAACAGAGAGTGGTGGTAAATGGTATACAGTCAGAAGAGATGCAAGTCATAAGTGGGGTACCTCAGGGCTCAGTCCTGGGGCCAGTCCTCTTCAATGTCTTCATCATGGAGGGTAAGGTTTGTCTGTTTGCAGATGACACCAAGATCTGTAACAGAGTAGATGATCCAGATGGGGTGGGCAGAATGAGAAGAGATCAGGATAAACTGGCAAAATTGTCAAAAGAGTGGCAACTGGGGCTTAATGCAAAGAAGTGCAAGATCATGCACATAGGGAAGAGAAACCCTGAAGCCACCTATAGGCTGGGAGAGGAGTTGCTGGCAGTCACAAAGGAAGAAAGAGACTTGGGCATCATCATCACTGATGACCTGAAATCATCCAGACCACTGAAGCAGTAGGTAAGGCTAGGGGGATGTTGGGGTGTATTAGTAGGTCTGGAGAAAGTCCAGTCCAGCCAACCTCGATACAAAGAAAAAGATTAAATAAGGGAGGAGCCACAAACCAATCATAACTAAAAAGATCAATATGCACAGATTGGTAAATAAGCAGCCCACTCACCAAATGTATATATATGATATAAATCATTTTTTTTATTTAAAAAATATATATATATATATATATATTATATGAATAGGTGATAGTCAAATAATGCAGACGTTTCAGATCAGACTCCTTCATCAGTGCTTGTCTGTACCACACCTTGCAACCAATAAAAAATATACATACATATAAGTCTTAGTACTTCATTATTCAAAAAACTTAAACATTTAGAACTATTTAATTAGGTCCACTAATAAATCTCACCATATCAAAAAGAATCATCACCAACTTGTGTATGCAGCATCTAATAATTAATTAACAGAGAATTATAAATATACTACTGTTCACCTCAAAATGATTATTTAAGTTGTAAATCAACAATGTTTAGAGAGCATTGTTGTGCACTTGCCTTTTTTTAAAGCATATTTTAACACCTTTTGTTTTAGGTAATGAATCCAGTTTTCTAAAGACAAATAAGTAAAAGCCTGTTTAGGTATATGTTACATATCTTCCTTAAATATATATGTGTCCATCCATCCATTAATTCATAACACAAAATATGTAGTACCTTATATAAACATCTTTTTCTCCACAACCTGGATTTCTGTAAAATGACACAAACCAAATCTCAATATCATAATTGTATCCTTGTCTCCATATTTATACATTCTTAAGTTGAGTTGCTTCTGAGCATCCATTTTTATAAATATTGTAGCCATTTATACTTATACTTCACCAATTTTGAATGTAAAGGTCTTTAAACCTCATGTGCTCACACAATCTCTAGCGCATCAACTGAGTACTCAACTGCCCTCTTACGAAACACTGAAACTTTTTAAACGTTTGTACTTAACCAGTTTTAAGTGTTAAAATCTTTAAATCTCATGCATTCACACAATTTCTAGTGCATTGACCGAGTACTCAACTCCCCTCTTCAAAAACATCCTGAGACTTTTCAGACTTTTTAAGTTTTTATCAAGGTAATTCTCTGCATTAAATTAAGGTGTTTCACAATAGTTCTTAACTTGTAAAGCATTAAAGAGCCTTTCAAACTAGATACATTGTATCACAGTAAGTGAAACACATTTCAAAACTGTTCTAATCTTACAAAGAGTGCTGCTGGCGTGGTGCATGACCTCCTGCTTCCTCTAGTGTAATGGAGGTAGCACACCCTCTCCATGCCCTTCTATTTATAGAGTGAGGTCAGAATCAGGCACTAGGCAACAAGCACAGTCACCTGACTGTGAATGACATCAGTGACATGCTCAGAAGCGCTTGGAGCCGGACCTGCAATTATTGCAGCACCTGAAAGGAAAATCAGGTGTCTGATCTATGAACTTATGTTTCTTAGCTTTTTATTTATTTCTTTATTTTATTTATTGTTTTTGTTATTTCATTCCTTTTAAATCATTCATTACAGGGGTAACATTCCTTCATTTGGTATGGACGTTTAGACAGGACCAAGTGGTTTGAAAATAGACAGGGGGAGGTCAAAAAGGTCACAGATCCATACTGTTGGCAGGGTGAGTCGATAGGCATATATAACATACTCATATCACCCAGTATGAAATTCTGTATGAGAATAAACACTCTGTTCCCTATATCCAATTGGCACCTATATTTGAAAAGAGATTATACATAGACAGTACCAGGAAGGTCAAGGAAAGTCCGGGGGTCATAGAAGTATAATGTTATTGATTGTTGGAAAAGGCGGATAACTTCCCTTCACTTCAAATCAAAACATGTATAGGAATTAATAATGTATCAATCCAACACTATATCTCAAAAAATTCAAATGAAATGACAGTCACTATGGGAGGTCATAGAGGTCAGATTTCAAACTATGATTTTTTTTCCTTTTTTCTTTATATTTTTCTTTATATTCATATATTATATGGTATATATTACTATCGCCCAGTATAAGTTCTGAATAAAAACCCTCTGTCCCCTAGGCCTACTTAAGTGATAATACTAGAAGGTCAAAGATAATGCAAAGGTCACAGAGATATTGTGCAATTCATTGTCAAAGAAACAGATGAATACCCTTCACTTCAAATCGTATAGTGTGGTGGACTTAATATTCCTTTCTAACACTACATTTCCTAAGAGGGGCACATGAGATGGCCTAGTCATCTAGTCTTTACAGGAGGTCACGGAGGTCAAATTCTAAATACAAGTTTTTTTTCTTTATGCACGGACATTGTAATACATATGAAAGGTTGTCAGTCAATTGAGTCATTTAGCCCAAATCTGCTGTTTGTTGCTTCAGATCTATCAATGTGGTGTGCCTCCCTCGAAAGCAATTTAGTCCTATGGTCACCCCCCTGGGATCTGGTAATACTTTTTCGATCACAAAAAATCTGAGATAGGGGAGTTGGTGCTGTTTCTCAATAAAATGTCTAGCCACTGGGGAACTTATGTCTGATCTCCTAATATCACTTTTGTGTTTTGTTATTCGATTTTTTAACATTCTCTCCATTTTACCTACATAAGTCATGTCACATGGACACTTAAGTAGATATACAACCCCAGTACTAGAGCGAAGAGAAATAGAATGATTGGTGACAGATTAGTCAGTACAAATCACAAGGTACCCGATACTAAACCTCAGCATTTCTTAAGTGCAGTAGATATAAAAGGTAATTTCCAGTGTGGTCACTGTGTACATTGTCATTGTAACAGAGGTGTGAGATTCACGAACAAACACCAATTGTTGTGCCAAAAATAAAATAGCTTTTATTCAGCAGGATCCATTAATAGTATAGCGTACTGTACGACCAAATAAATAAAAAAAAATAATTCAAAAGATTGGCTTCATGTATTCAAACAGATAGCCCTGCTCCAGGCTGTATACATGTCCCATAGACCAGCAAAATAACACACAGGAGAACAAAGGATCTAGCCCTTTGCTAGACCCAAAACGAACTAACTAGCCTTAGAATACAGCCTTCTTTTTATATAGCAAGTGTGCCATGTGATATGGCAGTCCCCACCTACTTCCACGTATTCTCGCTATGGCATTGGTGTTTTTAAAGTAATTTTCTTTTCTGTTTGAGCTTTAGACAGTTTTAAACAATACATTAAGTATTACAGGTTATGTAGTATTTGTTATTACTCTATAAATGTAAAAATAACAGTTTGTCTCTCGTAGCTAAACTCCTCCCCTCAAACCAACCTATAAGAATCAGGAGAGGATCACCGGCCAACTCCTATAGGGGGCAGTGAAAGCAGGCAGAAGCCACAGCGTTTACACTCCACGGTAAAAACTGCCAACAGGTATAACTTCTAATATATTTTTAAAGTT
The DNA here is from genome assembly GCA_016271365.2 of Neoceratodus forsteri. Lineage (NCBI taxonomy): Eukaryota > Metazoa > Chordata > Ceratodontiformes > Ceratodontidae > Neoceratodus > Neoceratodus forsteri. The sequence goes on along the minus strand of CM028130.1, from coordinate 833,880,645 downwards.
CTTTGTTGAAGCAAATATGTAGCGTTATACAAGCGCTACCACCACTATGCTGTCACAATCAAATATTCGGCTTAATTAAAGAAAAGCTGATTGCTTATCAGTAATTGAAGCAGCTGAAGACACTTTTGTGTTTGGTTTGAAGGAAGGGAGTCACAACATGCCAGATACAGATATATGGAAACGGAGTCTGACCAAATTATAACGCTAGGCTTCCTGAGTTTCTCAGACATTTTGGACATTAAAAATAACAAATAAAGGGGGGGGTAAAACCTCTATATTCGTATGGGAAACTTTTCACAGTTTACATGACTGTATACCAGGATCTACGGATGAGGCTACCTAAGTTGCAATTCAAGCTTGCAGTTTTAATTACATTTTGCACAATAACTTTACATTCGCGATGTGCGTTTTCGAGAAGGCGAATGTGCGCATGGTCACGTAGGGAGTCATGCGCACATTCGAGGAGTGTATGTACGGGATTAACAGTACGAGATCACAAAGGAACAGAAAGAACTGTAGACAGGTGACCTACCTGCCTAAGGGGAAGTGGGAAATAGAGGAAGACAAGAATAGATTTAGAGCTGCTGCTGCAACAGACTTAAAGTGAAGAAATAAAGAAAGGAGGGGGGGTCTCTATAATAACTGTAATCCTGTTACATACTCCTCCCTGCCTAAGAAGAAACCCAAACTATGGGTTTTTATTATTTCATTAACTCTATTAACAGTAAATACTCAATTGTTCAGATCTCTCCTTAGAGAGATGGAGCTTCAGCCCACCCGCTCTCGGAAGCTCCACCCCGGGTCCGTTTTCAATCTTAAATATACAACACACAGAAATAGCTACAGCAGTCAATCCTTTCCTATGGTGCTGAACTATTCATTACCCTGAGGTCTGATTCATGCAAGCCAGCTCCAAATCGGGACATAAAGTCCGCATTCTTGTTTGCAGATCCAGCTGTATGTTAATAGTAAATTTATACGGCTGTAAAGCCAGGTACCACTGCATGATGCGAGGATTTTTCTCTTTCATAGCATGGAGCCAGCACAAAGGGTTGTGGTCCATCCAAACCTCAAATTCGGCACCCCAAAAATAAAATTTTAATGCCTCTATAGCCCACTTTAGAGCTAGACATGCCTTCTCAATCGTAAAATATTTCATCTCCCTAATATGCAGTTTTCTACTGATGTAAATTATGGGGTGTTCTTCCCCTCCAATGATTTGCATTAGAACCGCCCTGATACCAGTATTAGAGGTGTCTGTTTGCAAGACAAATGGAAGAGTAAAATCGTGACTTGTTAATACGGGAGATGCACATAAGTATCCCTTTAGGGTACAGAAAGCCTTTTCACATTCTGGAGTCCACTTTACTACAGATGGGCATTTCTTTTTCGTTAAATCAGTGAGGGGGCTTGCGATGGTTGAAAAATGTGGCACAAACCTTCTATAATAGCCAGCAAGTCCTAGAAATGATCTTACATGGCGTTTTGTGAGTGGACGGGGACTATTTGCTAGGGCATCTACTTTCCCAACATCAGGTTGTATTTGCCCTTTACCAGTTCAAAACCCTAGATATTTAACTTCCTGTATAGCTAATACACATTTAGAAGGGTTTATGGTCAATCCAACTTGGGTGATAGTTGTCAAAATATTCTTTAAATGTTGTAGGTGGTCTTCCCAGGTTTGACTAAACACCACAACATCATCCAAGTAGGCTGCACTATACTTTACGTGTGTTCTAAGTAGATTGTCCATAAACCTTTGAAAAGTTGCCGGGGCACCATGTAGCCCAAAAGGCATGGTAGTAAAATGAAAATGCTCAATAGGAGTTCTAAAAGCTGTCTTTTCTTTGTCTTCAGGTTTTAAGGGAATTTGCCAGTACCCCTTGGTCAAATCAAGAGTGCTAATATACTTAGCCTTCCCAAGGTGATCTATAATATCATCAATTGAGGCATAGGATATGTGTCGAATTCAGACGGCGGAGAGTCTATGCAAATCCGAATACCACCATCCTTCTTATCCACGATCACCATCAGGGAACACCACTCACTGGCAGAGGGCTCTATAACTCCTAAAGCCTGCATTTTCTCTATCTCAGTTATAACCTCTAATTTCACCTTTTCGGGTATCCGATAAGGCTTCTGTCTAATGACTGTCTGTTGATTCAAACATATTCGATGTTCCACCCCATATGCTTTTCCTGGTTGACAGGAGAAGCTTTCATGAAGGTTTTGTAACAATCTTTCTAATTCTACCTTTTGGCCCTCTACTAGGTCAGCATTTACAGTGAGTAGTTCAACACCTCCAATAGCTCTTTCCAGTCTCTGATAGACTTGATCTATTTCACTTGTAGGCTGTTCAGGGCATACATACAGGCTAGGGGTGGTTTTAACAGCATCTATATCATGCCGCCGTTTAAGCAAATTTGCATGATACACTTGTAACCTTCTACGCCTCCCTGGAATATCTACCTCATAATTGACAGGACCAATTTGTTTCTGTATAACGTATGGTCCCTGCCACATCATTGACAACTTACTTTTGGAGGATGGTAAAAGTAATAAAACTTTATCCCCTGGCTGAAATTGTTTTCTACCCACTCCCCTGTCATAGTACTGCTTTTGGTCCTTCTGTTTTATGGCATTATTCTGATGGGCCAAGGTAATGTATCTAGCCAATCTCTGTCGTAACTGAGTAGTGTATTCTATACTCGGGGTTTTCTCTTGTGAGTCTTTACTTTTCCTTTATGATATCCAATGATCCCCTTGGATTTCTCCCATAAAGCAGCTCGAATGGGGAGAACCCCGTAGATGCTTGGGGCACCTCCCTATATGCAAACATAAAATAGGGAAGATTATGATCCCATCTGTTCCTTTCATCCCGCACATACTTCATAATCATCCTTTTCAGAGTTTTATTGAATCTTTCAACCAGCCCATCAGTTTGGGGGTGGTAGGGGGAGGTGTATACAGCCCCAACACCTAATGATTGATAAAGGCGGGCTAAAAGAGCAGATCAGAAGTTACTACCTCTATCTGTGAAGATTTCTCTGGGTATTCCCATGCGACTAAATATTTTTAGCAATTTTTCTGCAATTCTGGGAGCTGTGACTGTTCGTAGGGGAATGGCTTCAGGGTAGCGAGTGGCATAATCACAGACTACCAGTATAAAGCGATTGCCCTTAGTACTTTTAGGCAAGGGCTCCACGATATCCATGGCTATATGATCAAAAGGAGTATCTACTAAAGAAAGGGGTTGTAAGGGTACTTTTTCTGCCTTGGATACAGTGGCTACCTTCTGGCATTCTGGACAGGTTTGACAGTATGTGGCTACCTGTTCATGGATCCCTGGCCAGAAGTACCGATATAGCAGTCTGCTAAGGGTTTTGTCTCTCCCTAAATGTCCTGCCATTGGGGTATCCTGAGCTAATATAATTAATTGTTGGCGATATTGAGAAGGGACTAATAGCTGTTCTATAATATTCCCGGTTTTAGGATTCTTGCACTCTCTATACAAAAGGTGGTCATGTACAGCATACCTAGGGTAGTCTTCCTGACTCTTAGCATCTACAACCTGTGCAAAACAAGGTCTTAATGTACAATCATTAGTCTGTTCTTCTTTAAAGTCCATTTTAACATCAATAGTGTCCTTATTAATATGTGAGTCCTCATTACAATTCCACAATATTTTTGCTCTCCTTCAGCTTAATTTTGATTTTCTATCTTTTCTGGGAGCATTATAAATGTTGTCTTCAAAAGGGAACATCTGGGGAAAAGTTGCTGCATTTTTACTTTGTGTTCTGGTGGTTACAGCTGACAGCTGGGAGTCTCTGTCCAGTAGGGAATCAAAATCAGGATAATCCTGCCCAATTACCACCGGCACAGGTAGATTAGGTACCAAGCCAACATTCATTAGTTGTTCTTGTCCCTGAATTGCCAGGATAATCTGTTGGACAGGATAAGCATGTATATCTCCATGAATACAGGTGACCTTGGTGGTGTTCTGTGTACTGAGTTCCCCAGGTAGTAATGCTGCTTGGATCAGAGTCTGTTTGCTCCCAGAGTCTATTAAAGCAGGTACTTCATTCCCATTTAATGCTACCATCATAAGATAATGACCTCAGTTAGCAAGATGCGCCTGCTCCTTCTTTTTATGTGGACAATACCTTGCAATATGGCCCTTCCCTTGACAAGCATGGTATATAATTTCAGGGTTAAGTCCCTTTCCAATTTTAGTAACCCAAAGTCCCTTGAATGTGTCCCTTAGCCACTGGTATTACCCCTGGATGAGCAGAATTAGTAATAGTAACAGGTCTTACTGGGGGTAAAGGTCCATGAGTCCCGACATGTCTCATCCGAGGTAGTCTAGCAGTTATAAAATCTTCCGCAAGGTCAATTGCTTTCTGGGCAGTCTCAGGGCGATGTTCTCTCACCCATATTTGTACATCTGGCGGGAGTATTTTAATAAACTGCTCCAAGGTAATGGCTTCCATTATTTGCTCTATAGTTCTCAAGTGCGGTTGCAACCATTTATTACTGAGGTCCCATAACTGGGTATACACCTCCTGAGGGGATATTGATGGATGGTATTTAAAGGTTCTAAATCGTTGGCGATAGGTCTCTACACTTATATCATATCTTTTTAAAATGGCTTGGCGTACATAATCATAGTCATTAATATGGGCACTGTCCACATGACTATAGGCCATCTGTGCCTTCCCCGATAAATAGGGAATAAGTCTCACCATCCACTGTTCTTTTGGCCACCGGCAGGCTTCTTCCACTCTTTCCAAGGTGGTAATATATGTTTCGATATCATCAGTGTCTGTTAACTTCGAGATTTTAATGTCCTTAGGCCCTTCCTGTTCTCTAGGTGTAGATGGAGGTGGCCTGGTTGCTGTTCCCAACATTTGGATGGCCTTGATAGTACCAGCCCATCGGGCCTCATTCTGCTGCCGATCCACCTCTTGCTGTTTCTCCAGTTCCATCTGTCGTACACACAGCCATCGTAATAGGTCAGGTACCTCTTCAGGGGACTGGTCTCCGGACTCTTTTACCTCTGGAGCTGTAGCATCTTCTTCCATCTCTAGTCTTTCCTTCTTGGTCTCCTGTCGTCGTACATCTGGTAAACCCGTCAAAAGCGGTATTTGGGTCAGTTCAGTCATTCTGCGAGTCTGGACCCCACCTGGACTCGGTTGGCTGGTGACTGGCAGACTGGCTGCTGATGGCTCCAACATGGTGTAATGTGAATACCAGGACCGGTATTCCTTCCTCAAGACTCCGTCTCAAGGCTATCTCACTTCTGACACCAGTGTAACAGAGGTGTGAGATTCACGAACAAACACCAATTGTTGTGCCAAAAATAAAATAGCTTTTATTCAGCAGGATCCATTAATAGTATAGCATACTGTACGACCAAATAAATAAAAAAAAATAATTCAAAAGATTGGCTTCATGTATTCAAACAGATAGCCCAGCTCCAGGCTGTATACATGTCCCATAGACCAGCAAAATAACACACAGGAGAACAAAGGGTCTAGCCCTTTGCTAGACCCAAAACGAACTAACTAGCCTTAGAATACATCCTTCTTTTTATATAGCAAGTGTGCCATGTGATATGGAAGTCCTAATTTTCTTTTCTGTTTGAGCTTTAGACAGTTTTAAACAATACATTAAGTATTACAGGTTATCTAATATTTGCTATTACTCTATAAATGTAAAAATAACAGTTTGTCTCTCATAGCAAAACTCCTCCCCTCAAACCAACCTATAAGAATGAGGAGAGGATCGCCGGCAAACTCCTATAGAGGGGCAGTGAAAGCAGGCAGAAGCCACAGTGTTTACACTCCACGGTAAAAACAGCCAACAGGTATAACTTCTAATATATTTTTAAAGTTCTTTGTTGAAGCAAATATGTAGTGTTATACAAGCGCTACCACCACTATGCTGTCACAATCAAATATTCGGCTTAATTAAAGAAAAGCTGATTGCTTATCAGTAATTGAAGCAGCTGAAGATGCTTTTGTGTTTGGTTTGAAGGGAGGGAGTCACAACATGCCAGATACAGATATATGGAAATGGAGTCGGACCAAATTATAACGCTAGGCTTCCTGAGTTCCTCAGACATTTTGGACATTAAAAATAACAAATAAAGAGGAGGGGGGGTAAAGCCTCTATATTCGTACAGGAAACTTATATAAATAAAGAAAGGAGGGGGGGTCTTTATAATAACTGTCATCCTGTTACAGTCATAATACCTATAAAATTAAGAAGATAAGGAACTCAGCAAGAGATGAATTCATCCAAATAGAACAATACATTAACTGCTCTAGTACTGGGGTTGTATATCTACTTAAGTGTCCTTGTGACATGATTTATGTAGGTAAAATGGAGAGAATGTTAAAAAATCGAATAGCAGAACACAAAAGTGATATTAGCAGATCAGACATAAGTTCCCCAGTGGCTAGACATTTTATTGAGAAACAGCACCAACTCCCCTATCTCAGATTTTTTGGAATCGAAAAAGTATTACCAGGTCATGGGGGGTGACTATAGGACTAAATTGCTTCAGAGGGAGGCACACTACATTGATAGATTTGAAGCAACAAACAGCAGATTTGGGCTAAATGACTCAATTGACTGGCAACCTATCATATGACTTAAAATGTCCGTGCATAAGGAAAAACACTTGTATTTAGAATTTGATCTCCGTGACCTCCTGTAATGACTAGATGACTAGGCCATCTCACGTGCCCCTCTTAGGAAATGTAGTGTTAGAAAGGAATATTAAGTCCACCACACTATACGATTTGAAGTGAAGGGTAGTCATCTGTTTCTTTGACAATGAATTGCGCAATATCTCTGTGACCTTCACATTATCTTTGACCTTCTAGCATTATCACTTAATTAGGCCTAGGGGACAGAGGGTTTTTATTCAGAACTTATACTGTACGATAGTAATATATACCATGTAATATAAAAATATAAAGAAAAATACAAAGAAAAAAGAAAAAAGGAAAAAATCATAGTTTGAAATCTGACCTCTGTGACCTCGCATAGTGACTGTCATTTCATTTGAATTTTTTGAGATATAGTGTTGGATTGATACATTATTAATTCCAATACATGTTTTGATTTGAAGTGAAGGGAAGTTATCCGCCTTTTCCAACAATTAATAACATTATACTTCTATGACCCCTGCACTTTCCTTGATAATCCTGGTATTGTCTATGTATTATCTCTGTTCAAATATAGGTGCCAATTGGATATAGAGAACAGAGTGTTTATTCTCATACAGAATTTCATACTGGGTGATATGAGTATGTTATATATGCCTATCGACTCACCCTGCCGACAGTATGGATCTGTGACCTTTTTGACCTCCCCCTGTCTGTTTTCAAACCACTTGGTCCTGTCTAAACGTCCATACCAAATGAAGGAATGTTACCCCTGTAATGAATGATTTAAAAGGAATGAAATAACAAAAACAATAAATAAAATAAAAAAAATAAATAAAAAGCTAAGAAACACAAGTTCATAGATGAGACACCTGATTTTCCTTTCAGGTGCTGCAATAATTGCAGGTCAGGCTCCAAGCGCTTCTGAGCATGTCACTGATGTCATTGACAGTCAGGTGACTGTGCTGGTTGCCTAGTGCCTATTCTGACCTCACTCTATAAATAGAAGGGCGTGGAGAGGGTGTGCTACCTCCATTACACTAGAGGAAGCAGGAGGTCATGCACCACGCCAGCAGCACTCTCTGTAAGTTTAGAACAGTTTTGAAATGTGTTTCACTTACTGTGATAAAATGTATCTAGTTTGAAAGGCTCTTTAATGCTTTACAAGTTAAGAACTATTGTGAAACACCTTCATTTAATGCAGAGAATTACCTTGATAAAAACTTAAAAAGTCTGAAAAGTCTCAGGATGTTTTTGAAGAGGGAAGTTGAGTACTCGGTCAATGCACTAGAAATTGTGTGAATGCATGAGATTTAAAGACTTTTGCACTTAAAACTGGTTAGGTACAAAAGTTTCAGTATTTCATAGGAGGGCAGTTGTGTACTTGTTGATGCACTAGAGATTGTGTGAGCACATGAAGTTTAAAGACCTTTACATTCAAAATTGGGGAAGTATAAGCATAAAAGGCTACAGTAGTTATAAAAATGGATGCTCAGAAGCAACTCAACTTAAGAATGTATAGATATGGAGACAAGGATACAATTATGATATTGAGATTTGGTTTGTGTCATTTTACAGAAATCCAGGTTGTGGAGAAAAAGATGTTTATATAAGATACTACATATTTTGTGTTATGAATTAATGGATGGATGGACACATATATATTTAAGGAAGATATATAACATATACCTAAACAGGCTTTTACTTATTTGTCTTTAGAAAACTGGATTCATTACCTAAAACAAAAGGTGTTTAAAATATGCTTTAAAAAAAGTCGAGTACACAAGCATGCTCTCTAAACATTGTTGATTTACAATTTAAATAATTATTTTGAGATGAACAGTAGTATATTTATAATTCTCTGTTAATTAATTATTAGATGCTGCATACACAAGCTGGTGATGATTCTTTTTGATATGGTGAGATTTATTAGTGGACCTAATTAAATAGTTTTAAATGTTTATAAGTTTTTTGAATAATGAAGTACTAAGATTTCTATGTATACATATTTTTTATTGGTTGCAAGATGTGGTACAGACAAGCACTGATGAAGGAGTCTGATCCGAAACGTCTGCATTATTTGACTGACCTGTTCATATATACAATATATATATATATTTTGAAATAAAAAAACGATTTATATCATATACATACATACATTTGGTGAGTGGGCTGCTTATTTACCAATCTGTGCATATTGGTGTATAAGTATGGGCATCACAAGTCGGAAGAGGGAGGTAATTATCCCTCTTTACAAGACACTGATTAGGCCCCATCTGGAGTACTGTGTGCAGTACTGGAGGCCACACCTTCACAAGGACATTAACCAAATTGAGGCAGTCCAGAGAAGGGCAACCAAAATGGTGCAGGGACTGCATCAGAAAACATATGAGGACAGATTAACGGAGCTCAATATGTATACCCCAGAGCAAAGGAGGGAGAGAGGCGATATGATTGAAACATTCAAACACCTTAAGGGTATTAACAAGGTGAAAGAGTCTAACATTATTCAATATAAGAAAAATAGCAGGACAAGAGGACACAGCATGAGATTAGAGGGAGGACAATTAAGGGGTAATGTGAGGAAGTTCTTTTTCACAGAATGGGTGGTGGATGCATGGAACGGCCTACCTCAGGAAGTGGTGGATATGAGTACAGTGCAGGGCTTCAAACAGGCATGGGATAGGCATATGGGAAAATACAGAAGTGTATGAATAGATAGGCCATTGAACGAGCAAAGCCCGATGGCACATTCATAAGGTAGAAAAAGAAATGGGCAGACTGGATGGGCCTTGCAGTCCTTATCTGCAATCAACTTCTGTGTTTCTATGTTTCTATGCCATGAGACCCAGCATCCATTGCATTGAGAGAGCTCGAACCGAGTCGTTCTCTCTGATGAAGAGAGCCATCCGAAGGATGTCATTCCTTGTGTCCTCTGGCAGAAAGGCTTTTGCGCTGGAGGTATCCTGAAGGGGTCCTATGAAGAGAAGCCATTGAGAGTGCTGTAGCTGTGACTTTCCCAAATTCAGCAGAGCTCCCATGGACGTGAGGAATTTGGAAGCCATAGCCACGGCTTCCTGAGTCTCTTGTCTGAAGGGACTTGCTAGGAGCCAATAATCCAGATATGTAAACACCTGAATTCCAAGCTTCCTGAGATGCGCTGTGAGAACTGCAAAGCACTTTATAAAGACTTGAGGCACTGAGGATAGCCCAAAGGGCAGGACTCTGAATTGGTATTGTTGACCCAATGCCACAAATCTGAGGTATTTGTGGTGGTCTGGGTGTATGAGAACATGCTGATAGGTGTCCTGTATGTCCAGGAAGGCCAGCCAATCATTTTGATGAATCAGAGGTAAGAGTGTTCCAAGTGAGATCATCTTGAACTTTTTCTTGTAAAGGAATTTGTTTAACTTCCTGAGATCGAGAATTGGGCCCATGACACCTGTTTTGTTTTTGGAACTAGGAAGTAAAGGGAGTAGAAATCTGTGTTCTGCTGATCCAGCGGGACTATTTCTACTGCCCTGTTGTTTAGAAGGCATTGAATCTCAGAAGCAAGAAGGCCTGACTGAGACAGACAGCTTGGGCTGTCATTTGGGTGGGTGATCCAGACAGGTTTCTAAAAGATTTAGAGTACTCCTCACGGATTATCCTAAGTACCCACTTGTCTGATGTGATTGACTTCTAGTGGCTGTAAAACTGAGTCAGACACCCTCCTACTGTTGAGAAGGAGTCCCCCTCGAACAGCTGAGGTGGGACTTGGGCCGGAATCTCAAAGGGTGGCACTAGGCTCTTTGGGGCCCTGTGCCTTCTGCTGCATTTTCTTTTGTGGCTGAGGGGTCTGGTTTCTGTTGAAGCCCTCTCTGCCTTTAGTGCGAAAGGACTGATGGTCATGAAACTGATGCCAGTTCCCACCTCTTTGAGGGGCTGCAGATGGTGGTCTGGCTGTTTTGATAGCTGTTTTAGTTTTCTGTGTAGCCTCTAGTGTCTGATCAACCTGAGGACCAAACAGGTACGTACCATCAAAAGGCAAAGTCATAACTCTCTGCTGGGCATCATTTGTGAATCCCGACACGCGCAACCAAGAGTGGTGTCGGGTGCATATACCGGCCTCTGTTGCTCTGGAGGCAGTGTCAAAGGCATCCATAGCAGCTTTGTGCTGCTGGTTATTGGATTCAATGCCTCTAGTAATGGTTTGAAGAAGCTCTTCCATGAACATATAAAAATCCTCACCTCTGCCACCAACACCTGCATTGGTCTCCTTTACAGACATGAAGACTGCCTGCCACCTGAAGCACTTCACCTAGCCATTATCTCCTCAGTCTTATTGCTGGTGGACTATGGCCTCACAATCTGTGCTGCCGCTGACCCTATGGTGCTTCATCAAGTACAAGTAGTCATCAATAAGGCCTGCCAGCTCCTCTCTGGTGCCGACAGAAATACACATACCTGCACCCTATTCGTGCTTACTGATATCCTTTCTCTTGAGGAAAGACTATTATACCAGACCTGTCTCTTCACCAAAAAAATCCACCTGGGTTTAACCCCAATAGATGCCATGGCTTCTCTTCAGGCAGCCACCATCTCAGCGTCCACATGGGCTGCCCCAAAAACTATCTGGATGGTGCCTAGGGTCAGGACCACCCTGGCTCAGTGATCCTTCCCCCTTAGAGCTCCATCCTGGTACAATGCCTTCCCACAGTCTGTCACAACAATCACCAATCTAGGTCCTTTTAAAGCTGCCTTATGGGCCCATATCCTCTCCTCATGTCACTGCCAGTGTAAACGGTAACCTGTGGATCCTGCACCACGCCACTAGGCCACACACCCGCCCTTGGCCTGGCTGTGGAAAGCCCTCATTATTTCTAGCCTACAGGCTCCTCACCTCCCTGGGTTACCATATAGTTGCACTGGACTATGAATGCATTGTATAATGTATAAGACAAGGCCTCCCTGAGGCGTCTTACTACCAACTCGTATCATGCATTGTTTTAGCTACCAATTGTATAGGTCTTAACTGCTCATTAGGTAAAAATGTCGATAGCTCTGCCCTCTTTTAGCTACCAAATGTATAGGCATTAGCCAGTGCTCATTGTACTTATACTCTGTATGATTGCTCAGCCATATTTATTCTATGTATGTACTGTATGAATGTCTATGTTTTATTCTGACGTAGAGTCTTTGGAAACAAGCCTATAACTCAAAGGGTTGTAATTCTGATTTCCTAAATAAATAAATACATACATAAATAAAACTTTTGAATCTGGGAGAGCTTCTACCGTGGCCTTGACCGAATGCCAGACTGTATACTCATACTGAGAGAAATAACCTGGTAGCTAGCAATGCACATGCCCAGGGTGGAAGCAGCAAAGATTCACTTTCCCAAAGTGTCGATTTTGCAAGATTCCTTGTTTATTGGATGTGCCATAGATTCTTGCAGAAGAACAGCCTTGTTATTCTCTGCCAGTGCAACTATGGCATCAGCAAAGGATTGAGAGGCCAGAATGGGCCGATCCTTGGCAGGGGAATATTTCCTATCTATGGACTTAGCCACAGAAGGAATAAGTGCCAGATTATTCTACACCATTTGTGAGAGAGACTCAAAAGAGGGTTGCACAGGGCGAGTCAATTCCACAGGAATGTCTGGAATGTGCAGGTACTGCAGACGCAACAATTTCCGAGGATCGATATCCGAAGTCTGCAGACAGAGAGTGGTGTTCATGTTTCTAAGCAGAGACTTAAAGGAAAGGTCCTTGAACAGAGGCTCTGTTGTAAGAGAAGGTTTATTCACCATCCCTAGGGAAGAGTCATTATCAAAGTCGTCCTCCAATCGAAGATAAGGATCAGGCTCAACATCATCTCCTACTAGCCCTGAAGGGACATCATAGATAGGAAAGGGAGGAAAAAGAGGAGGAGGAGCAGCACGAATTGGAGTCAAAAACCCAGGTATCACATGCAGCACCGTAAGCACCCCTGGTGCAGTAACAGAAGGTGGCGCCAAGAACACAGGCAGTGCTGGCACAAGACATGGTGCCAGGCACGGGGATCCACGACGGATGCTCGAAACATTTTTGTCGAACGCCCCATCAGTGACACCAGCATGTCGACTGCATTCTGCAGTTGGCTGCCGGTTCCAGTCTGACTGTAGCTTTCTTCAGGGGCTTCTCCCCGAATCCCATGTGGGGCTGCACCCCACGCCCCTTCGATTAATCAACCTGAGTCGGAGCTGATTGAGGGGGTGCAGGACCCCCGACAGACAGCACCCGGTGCTAGCAGGTTTCCCACAGTGACATGGCACTGTAGTTGCTGTGGGGGACCTTACTGGTGAAATGTAGCTGTCGGGGGGGTAACCGCAGGCGTGGAACTGGATGAGCCAGCGCCGGAGCTGGCGGTGCCGAACCAGAAGTTCCTAACCCTTGACTCACTGAGGAAAGTCTGATAAATTCAGCAGGAGCTAAAGGTACCGGTGTAAACCCCTGCGCCACAGCCCTATGAGGGGGAAAACACCAGAGTGTGGCATCAACAGTACCGAAGAAGGCACCGCATGACCAGGAAGTCCCAACCATCTAGCTTGCAGGTCCAAAACTGAAAGTCCCAAAGGCCCTGGCGATGGACTCACCGGCTCGGGCAGAAGGGACAACCGCTGAACCGATTGCTCCATAAGAGCCGCCCAATGGTGAAACTGCTCACTGAAGGACTCCCCCAGAGGCAGGGAGGGACTCCAGAGTCGAGGAAGCTGGTCACCAGAAACAGAAGCTGGAGGATACCCTGGAGGAGATGGAGTCGGGCCCCTGCTGCTGGTAACCGACGATCGGCGTGCAGACATACCAGAAGGCGATCTCAAGTGGTACCATTTCTTTTCCGACCAGGAGGCTGAAGAACTCTAGGCCAAGCGGGGCTGAGTCCTTGATGAGGATCGAGAATGGAACTGCTTCTTTTTGTGCTTTCGGGAAGGCCACCCATCCCCCCCAAGCACCAGACTGCCTGTAGTCAGAACCCCCCCAGAGGACGCAGACCAGACCCAGCCCTGCTTACAACACAGCTTTCATGTGAAGTCCCCCTACCGTCACGTGCCCCCACTCATGGTTGACTCTGTTGAAGAAGGGCTGAAGACTTCTCTGAAGAAATTTTACTTATTACTTATTTACTTATTTATCTTTAACCCACTCAGCCCCGGAACTCACGTGTGAGTCGAAATGTTCTATGCTTAACCTTATTCAAAATGGCCACCTGGGGCTGAATGAGTTAACTGAAAACAAAAGTAAGAAAAATTAATCAATACTGAAACTCTATAGCTGCTGTTGTATAGACATGAAGTTTTGACTCTCAGCTGGTGAGCAACGTAATCACTGAAGTGCACTCGACGGCGGGAAAAAAGGAACTTAGGTGGTTGGAGTGTCGACGCCAAGGTAGCCTATATGGCATGAGCTGAGCTCACAGTATCGCTCCTCGTGGTCATACCTCGGTGCCGGCCCTCCTGAAGATTTTTGGCTCCTGCTGGATCCTAGTGCCTCCAGTGTAGTTTCATTAGTGTGAATGAGTGGTGGAGACTTTATGTCCAGAAAGATTTTAGATTTTCTGACATGTATATCCGTTCATAAGAGGTTTAAACCATTAATCAGAAAAAAGGTGATCATGAAAAGGGCGTAGTTTGATCGGGCATACAAAGCATCCTATAAATGGTACCCCATTCGTTTTAGAAATTTAGAAGAGTTATCCCACATAGTTTGTTTTTAGTACATTAATTCTTAGAATACTAGCATGAGTAATAACTAATGATTAAACTAGTAATGGATAATTTAGTTACTAAAATGTTTAATTTTAAGCTCCTCTGTTATGGACTTATGTTATGTACTTGTTTTAAGTATTTGTATTAATGAGTTCTTTATTGATGGTTATGTATTTGTTTGTCTATTTTAAAACAATAAAAAATTTTATTGACAAAAAAGTAACAATAAATAAGGGATATGCAGCGGTTCAGTGTGTGATAATGCATTTATAATTAATGGCTTCCTCTTTTTTCCATAAGGAAACCGTGGCGTAATTTGCCGTTATAAAGGAGCGTTTATAACGGCAAAATAGCGCACAGTTTCCCCCTCTCTGCGCATGCGCCTGCTCAAACTCTGCTCGCTTTTTAGGATGGCGACAGTGAGGGACTTGTCATTGGGCCACGCCGGCTACAGCGGAAGTGAGCGCAGTTGTTATGGCAGAGAAGATAACGATGTTGAGTGAAAAAACAGCTGCGGGACTGTCTCCTCAGGTATTTGAAGGGGATGGGACAGGGAAACAGAGAGCGCTTTTACTTCCAGAACCGCAAACCCGCTTGCCTTTTTTATTTTATATAATTGCTAATGGAAAAAGAAAGCCAACAATTATATAAAATAAAATATGGTAAGGTTGTGTGTAAAACTTGATTTTACACACACCCACTAGACCAGGATGCTTGTCACAAACCCCTCGGGCTTAAGCCTGGGGTTTATGTAGCATCCACAACTCGAGTGTCGTGTAAAATCTCGTTACACCCCCGGACCCATACTTTATCCTATATATCTTTGTAAAGCTTCCAGTGACCTTGGCAATTCCTCAATGAGTGCCGAAGGCACGTGAGAGTTACTTAGGTCACTGAAACTGTACAAAATAATGCATTATCACACACTGAACCACTGCATATTCCATTTATGCAACAGGTTTAGATGTTGTGTGAACATTTTGATTTTGGTAGGTGTAAATAATTTGTCAAAAAGGAAAAGAAATTGAATTTTATGCTGTTTTTGCTAATTATAAAAACAAAATGGTATCTATAAATGAAACACCACCATTTGGTAGATATTTTTGAGCTGACATTTTCGTGCTCACAGTACCATGCTATCATTTTTGTTTTAAAGTTATTTATATTTGTTTGTCAAAAGTGAACAAAAATTACATTTTCTTCTGTTTTCTTGCTAACCATATACAATATACAGGGTTTATATAAATGAAACATTATTCATTTTGTAGATAATTTTGTGCTGAACAATTTTCGTGCTCACAGTACCATGTTATCTTTTTTCATTTTTAAGTTATTGACATTTAAATATGGTTATTACTGCTTCTGAGGCCAAACATTCTAAATGAATTCTGAAGAGAACTGTGTAGATAAATGAGCTACTGTGTGAATAAATGGGTGATGATGTAGTTACTATGTGGATAAATAAATTTATTACCATAGTAGTGAAGATAAATGGTTTTATTCTACAGTTTTTATCCTGACCCCTGTTGCATAAATAAGGGATATGCAAGGAGTCAGTGTGGGATAAAACATTTATGTAGTACAGTTGACAGTGACCTCGAGTAACCTCACGAATGCCGAAGGCATCCCACACTGACTCCCCGCATATTCGATTTATGCAACTGGCACATTTTATTTTTGGGTGGTGGTGTTTCTGCTTCATGGTTTTTTTTTTTTGTTTTATATTAATGTTTGTGGGGTTATTTTGTTACGCGGGTGTTTCTTCCGCATTAGGGTTAATGTTGTCTGTGGTTGAATGAATGGGACTGAAGCTGTGTGTTTTGATTGGGTGAGGATTGAAGCTCAGTAATTTGATTGGTGGATTGTGATGTTAAAGTAGGTTTGGGATTGGTCATTTTTGTAAGGAGGGTTGGCTTGTAGGTGCCGTGATTGACATGTTTAAATGAGTTGTGATTAGCTGGAGGGCGTGGTACTGCATGGAGTGTGATTGGTGGGTGTGCCTGTCAGTCTTGTATATCATTTTTCTATTGGTTGATGGGCGGGTCTTTAATTTGAGGCGCAGTTCGGAAAGGATTGGCGGCTGTGGCGTGTTGGAGGAGCGCTTCAGGGAGCGGCGCGGTGTCTTCAGGGGAGCCGGAGAAGAGTTGCTGCTATCGGGTGGATGTTGATGGGGAGCTCGGTGATTTCTGCGGCCTGTTATGGATTTCCTCAATGTTTTTTCTTCGGTGATTGCTGGATAGACGTGGATCTTGGCAGGCGGCGTTTGTTGGAGAGTGCTTCCTTTCGGTAACTGTTGGATTTCTTCATTTTGGATATTTTTGTGTATTTTGGATTCCTGGATTTCCTGCTGTGGATGTTTCCTGTGCTTGGATCATGCCTCCTCTTCAATGTCCGAGGTCTGGAGATTATTACGAGGGATTTAAGTTTTGGGAGACTTTTTGTTTATTTTTTATTTTTGTTTGGGGGGTGCGCTTTGATTTGTGGACTGGATTTGTGCGTGGAGAGATACATGACAAGGTAAGAACGTTTTTTTAAGTATTTATTGAACAGTTTACATGGCATAGAAATAGAAAGCTGAAAGTGCACAGGAAAGATTTACTCTTGTTTGAGTTAGAACTTTCAAATGTTATATATGTTAGCATATTATCTAATACTGAAGGTGGTTACTACTTACATAAGAGAATATTGTAAGAAGTAGGGTGTTAGAGCTGGAAAGGTAGTAGGATTCTGAAACTTTATTGAACTATAGAGAGATGCAGAACTTTGTAAACAGTTTTCTTTCTTTTTATATGTACAGTGATTCTAATTTTGAGATTAACTGTAGAGTTAATATTTGCAAAACAATGTTGTCTTTTGGGTAATGGTATTGCTTTATTTCTTCATACCAATGCAGAGTTAATCCAGCAGTTCACATTGTCATTTGGTGGTACATACATGTAGAAGTCACTTCAGGATATACTGCTGAAATGGTTCTTGAGGTATTTGGGTTGATGTTGTTTTTTTTTTTTTAGTCTGTGTCACTTCGGAGTCCAGTACCATGGCCTTTTTTTTGTATCTGAGTCATATTTATTGCCTGTAATAAGAGAAATATACATTTTATTTGCATTACTATTTTGGGGAGAGATTGTGTTACTCTTTATATGGAGTACATTTATTACCTTGAATTATGGTGAAGTGGATGTTTCTTGCATGGATAGAGGGTTGGTAGAAACAGGATCCAAGAATGTTTGGTTGATTTTGTGGTTTCTCTTTTAGTTGTGGTTCTGTTTCTGTTTGAATGACTTTTGAAGTGGTGGGCTCGCAGCTCAGGATATTTGAGATTTTTGCTGTTGTTCTTCATTTAGGCGTGAATAGTCATTGAGGCTCTGTAGGTTTTTATGGCCTGAGATTTGCATTATCTCAGTGGGAGGTATGCCAGAGTCATTTAGCTTTTGAATCAGATGCTTCCTCACAGAGTGGTTTGTTAACTGCTTTTCAGTTTGTATGGATGATTTGGCTATCATTGTTTTACTATTGATGCAAGCTTGTGGATTCCCACGGGTTGGTTTTTGAACCATATGGTTGGCTTGAGCTGCTTGGTCTGGTTGTTTGTAGCAAGGAAGAATGGCGACTGATCTGTCAAGCACTGTGGTGGTCGCTTGTCTTTATAGGTTGTGTAGTTAAGCACTGGGCATTTGTAAGGATTGTTTACTAGTTGGTAGGCCCTGGGTTTTATTTTTCTGGTGTCCTTTGGGTTAGCTCCAGTGCGTGTCTTTGTTTGGCGCTCTTGGTCATATTGGAGGTACTTTTGTCCGTTTTCATCTGTTTTTAATGATATGTCTCCCCAGTTTAAGTTTCTCATTTCTGTGTTTCCTCTAAGTCCAAAATACATGCTGGTGACCACCCACATTGTGTTTAGTAGCAACTCAGGGTTGTAGGGTCCCAAGAGATGTCCTTCATACAGTTTCTCTATGATGTTGTCTGTTAGCTCATCTGCCGCCCTGGGTTTTGAACCCTTGCCTTCTGATTTTAGGTTTTTCTGTTTTGATAATAAGACTTGCCTAGCCTTTTCGAATACTCGTGAGGAAGATAGTGACTGTGGATAGTCTTTGGTTTTGAGGTGTCTTTCGATGCTTTGAAATGTTGAACGCAATGTTAGTGGCTCATACTCTGAACCATCTCTTTTTGTACAGTTTATGAAGTAGTGGCATAGCAAAGTGTTGAGTGAGTGGGGTGGAATATCCTGTAGAGGATGTTCTTCTGAGAAGTTGTCTTTCAGGTACTGTTTAAACATTGTGACATCCGTTTGCGTTTTTTTTGCAGTATTAATATTTTTGGCTTTTTGAATGTAGCTATCTATGTCTTCTATGTTTAGATGTAGTTTTTCGTTTCTGCTGTAGGAGTCGCTGTGTTGGAAAGTACTGCTGGTTGAAGGCATGACAAGCTGGAACAGGTTTTGCTCTGCGGTTGTTGGGATTACTGTGGCCATTGCAGTGGTTGGTACTGTTGGTGGCTCAAGTGGCTCCATGTCTGCTTCAATTTGCGTCATTATTTCCTCAAGTTCTAATTCAAAACTACTGTTCAGTTGCTGATTTCCGGACATCTTTTTTCACTTTTGTTAGCCTTTTAAATTGCTGGTCTGTGAGGTTATGTGTACCCTGTTTTCGCTAGTGGGTTGGTGCGCTTATGTTTAGCAGTTGCTGTTTGGTTCAGCACGAGGATTCAAGGGGCATTTTTACCAGCTGTGCATGAGATGGTATTTGTGCTGAATTTTGATTGGTTTGCTTGTGGTTGCTATAGGTGTTTTAGAAGTGAGGAAATTAGGTCCGGTCTGTTGTATGTTATGACGTAGTTACTGTGTGGATAAATCGAGCTTGACATAGTTACTGTGTGGATAAATAAATTTATCCACATAGTAGCAAAGATAAATGGATTTATCAGTGGAGATTTATTCAGACCCCTGTTGCATAAATAAAGAAGCAATGGCCCATTCGGGCTATTTATGACAGTCATACGAAATAGAAAAATCTGTGCGTAAACAGCAAATAATACTCAGATAAAGAAAAAATGGCACTGCCCTTTCAGGTTCTGGAAGGGGAGGCAGGGAGAGAGATTTAAGCATATTCAAGGCCGCTAGAATTCAGCGACCACAGCATTTTTCGCAGAACTTTGCAACCTACCACAGAACTTCTGCAGTGCTGCAGAATTCACTGTTCTTGGTGATTCTTTATTGATATTTCTATTTATTCATACAACCTGGTTCCCTTCCCATCTTTTTATATCCAAAACCCCTCTATGCTCAGAATGTGATTTTATCAGTGCTATAACATAATACATTAGCTAATGAAATGGCTGCATTCTGCCACAGAAATGAATAGTCACTTGTGTACCACAGCTCCCACTGCCAGAGGCAGTGGCACAGCTTATCAGGTACGATGATATTTGCTCAACTTGCACTACAGCCTAATACAATTTTCAGTCTTGCGTTATTACACTAAGGCCAATTTAAACAAAACCTTGACAACAGCATAGACCTGTTAAATCCATACCTTACTTTGTACAAACTTATTTGTGCCTTTAAGGTATAGAGATGCCATCTGAAATGAATAACTGGTAAAATTAATTAACCTGTCGTTTTTAAGAAAAATAAAGTAATTATGCCCAGAAAAGTGGAATATAACAATGTGTAGCCATGTTGAAAGAACAGGCCTGGTAAATAAATAATTGCACTGTACACATTTTTGCCAGGGTTATTGATTACAGATTGTCATTGGTTGATAGAGATAGTTGTGAAGAAATGTTGTATGCAGGGCCAGCTGTTGGGGCAGAAGGTAACATGTTGTGTTCCCATGCCAGCAACTCGGGTTGAGAGACGAGCTCTGGGAGTTGGCTGGGCAGCACAAAGACTGAGTGGAGCACACCACTGCTCTGAGCCTGGAAAGGTATGGCGCAGTGTTCTGTCACATAGGGGACACATTGTGATGGGCTGGAGAGTTTTATCTCACTATGGGTTCACATGCAAGTCATGGCCTGATGGTGTTACGTAGTGTCTCAGGGGAAGTGGGTTGGCATGAAAAATGAGTTTTGAAATATCTCCTCATTTCTGTTTATTCCATTTCCAAAGGAATCTGCATGAATGAGGATACAATTTCATGAAATTAAAAAAAAAATATATATATATATATATATATATATATATATATATATAGGATACATGATGGCGACTGTGGAATATGGAAAATATATTGATGCAGGTGCAAGTGAACTGTGATAATATCACGGTGGCAAAGCCATGAGTGATATTATTGCAGTTCACTCTGCAATGTAATATTCCATATTTCTAAATACACATCTGTCTGTTATACAATAGGGTCTAGGTTTTGACTTATGTTTCGTTCTTCGTCTGGCATTGTGGTTCTTTATTATGTTGAGTATGCTTTCTTGGTTGTCTGGTGCGGTGTCTTGAATGAGAAGTGTGTAGCTTTTGATTGGTTCATTTGGTTGAATGGATGTGTGTGAGAGTATGCTACTGGTTGGTACTGTTTGTGTGTGTTGCGTCAGGCGTGATTGGTTTAGAACTATTTGGGTGTAGGGTTTTGATCGGAGTCAAGAGTCGGCATTTTATTTAGCTTTCAGGTGTTTAGTGACTGTTTTTTCATGTACTGGGGGTTTCTTTTACTTTATTTTTTTATGTTAGTTGCTTTTTGTCATATCAGGCTTTTCTGGTGACCGCAATAATTTTTTTGAGGGGAGACCGGAATTTTACGATCTGTGTAGGAATGTCTCTTCCAGTCATGCAGCTAGCAGCATCTGAGGTACAAGAAATCGGAAGGGCTTCTCAGGATATGTACTGCTGTTTTTTCAGGTGCGATAAATTACTGTGGTCTGTACTTATTTGAGAGAAATTAAGTGAGGTTGTTTTTTTGTATGTGGTGCTTGGCTGAGATAACCAGTGTTGAAATATCAGGCACTGAAGTAATCACTGTTGAATATCAGCAGGTGACGTAGACACTGTGGAATATCTGTTAAAATATTCCAGTGTCTACATCAGCTCCCTGATATTCAATAATGGTGAAAATAACTACATTTATTTAGATGTTATTCTTTCACCCCCATTGTATAAATATATATATATATATATATATATATATATATATATAAATATTATATATAATATACACATACAGTATCTCTCACTATATATATGTAATAGATAACCCACTCTTAGGTGTGTGGTCACTTTCTGATATACTGCCTTGGTGTGCGTCAACTACCCAAAGGCATGCATATATCAGAGCATGACCACACACTGTGAAATCGGTTATCTATCTTAAAAAATGGCAAAATTGTTTTGGAGGGAGGTAAAAGTGCAGGTGTGCGGTCGCGCTCTGATATACGCATGGTCATGTGATGTGTTTTATACAATTAGAACTTTGGATTTGGATACTTATTTTCTCTCTCTCTCTATATATATATATATATATATATATATACACACACATATATATATATACACACATATATATATATATATATATATGGATATACAGCGGTTCAGTGTGTGATAATGCATTTATCTTATACGGTTTCCAGTGACCTCAAGTAACCTCACGAGTGCGAAGGCATGGTGGAGATTAGAGGTCACTGAAACTGTACAAAATAAATGCATTATCACACACTGAACCACCGTATATTCCATTTATGCAACAGGTTTAGATGTTGTGTGAACATTTTGATTTTGGTAGGTGTAAATAATTTGTCAAAAAAGGGAAAAGAAAATTGAATTTTATGCTGTTTTTTGCTAATTATAAAAAAACAAAATGGTATCTATAAATGAAACACCACTCATTTGGTAGATATTTTTGAGCTGAACATTTTTCGTGCTCACAGTACCATGCTATCATTTTTTGTTTTAAAGTTATTTATATTTGTTTGTCAAAAAAGTGAACAAAAAATTACATTTTCTTCTGTTTTCTTGCTAATCATATACAATATACAGGGTTTATATAAATGAAACAGTATTCATTTTGTAGATAATTTTGTGCTGAACAATTTTCGTGCTCACAGTACCATGTTATCTTTTTTCGTTTTTAAGTTATTGACATTTAAATATGGTTAGTACTGCTTCTGAGGCCGAACATTCTAAATGAATTCTGAAGAGAACTGTGCAAATAAATGAGCTAGTGATGTAGTTACTGTGTGAATAAATGGGTGATGATGTAGTTACTATGTGGATAAATAAATTTATTACCATAGTAGCGAAGATAAATGGTTTTATTCTACAGTTTTTATCCTGACCCTAGTTGCATAAATATATATACACACACACATACACGTACACATATTTGTATGTATGTTGCAGACTGCATATAAATATATAAGTGATGCACAGTGGGGACCTTATGAGTGGTATAGACAGCATGAGTATAGAAATACCTTATTTATCACATAAGGGTCCCCTCTGCGTATTTCATTTATGCAATAGGCTAGGACCTTAAGGGATAGAAATTTTTTTTGTGCTTTTTTAGATATAAAATTATTTCTATAAGTCTGTTATTTTTTGAACTAGTGTTACTGTGCTTTCCCCCATCTGGACTGCTATAACCATTGCCATGGGCATGAAGTCAGGATGACAAGCTGACACTGATGTGGTAGTTCATTAGTACCACAGAACTTCTACAGCAATTACAAACCACCACCACAAAAGTTCTGCGGCAAATGGTAATCTTGCCGCAGAACTTGGTCCCAGTGTGCTGCAGAAAAGTAGAGGCCTTGAGCATACTGAAGGATCCCCTGGAAGAAACAATATTACAATGGTAAATAATGTTTTCTTCAAACCCCAGAAATCCTTCAGTATGCTTAACTAATGCAGACTACCAAGCAGTACCTTAGGAGACTGGGTACAGAAGCTATTTGGGGAAAAGGTTCTGCAAGACTGCAGTGCCAAATCTGGCATCAGTCCTGGATTGTACATCCAGGCATTAGTGCTTTGTAAAAGTGTGCACTATTTTCCAGGTAGTTGCTTTGCAGATTTCTGATGAGGGAATATCCCTTGTGGCTGCTACTGAGGCAGCAGTATCCCTTATAGAGTGAGTCCTGAGGCCTTGAGAAGTCTGCTTGCCAGCTTTGCTGAAGCAAAACCAAATGCAGGAGGTTATCCAACAAGCGATAGTCCCATTTGAAGAGGACCTACTCTTACCCACCTCTCCATAAGTAAGGAACAATTGAGAGTGGGTAGATCTGAGATCTTTGTTGCATTCCAGGTAATAAACCAATGCTCTTTTGACATCCAGACTGTGAAGCTTCAGCTCCCCAGAACTGGATTTTTTCTGTAAAGAAAACCAGAAGATTAATGGATTTGGTTAAGGTGGAATTCAGAGACCACCTTAGGAAGGAATGTCCAGTTAGTTCTCAGGACTACCTTGTCTTTATGGAAGATAATGTAGTTTGGGTCTGTGCAGAGTGCTTGCAGCTTGCATACGCTTTTTGAAGAAGTAATAGCCACCAGGAAAACTGTTTTCCAGGTGACATACTTGAGGTCTGCAGTAGACATATGTTCAAAGGGAGGTTCATGAGCTTGTGGGTACAGGCTCCCTGATGGGTGGATACAAGTGAAGGAGACCTTTAAAAAAATTCTTAAAAATAGGGTACGAGGCTACAGTTTTCTCTTTATCTGCTGAGATGTAAGCAGAGACTGAGGCTATGTGGATCTTAAGGGTTGAGGTCTTGAGACATAGCCCCTGTAAGTGCACCAGGTAATTAAAGAGAACTGGTATTCTGCCTAGTAAAGGTTGATTTGCCTAAGCTCACACCACAAAATAATCTCTTCCATCTGGAAGCATAAGTCTTTCTAGTGGCAGGTTTCCTACACACCCTGAGTATCTTGAGTACATCCTTGGAGAGATTCAGATCTGAAAACTCTAGCTGGTCATGAACCAAGCTTTGAGGTGGAGGGACTTGAGGTTGGGATGTTATCCTGTGCTGAGACACTGTCAGTAAATTGTGACTCAGAGTAAAGTAGATGGGCTGGTGCCTGGACATAGATAGCAGCAGAGGATACCAAGCTTGTCTGGTCAAGTCTGGAGCCACCAAAATCATGAATGCCAGCTGTGTCCTTGGTTTTAGAAGAACTCTGGAAAGCAGAGGGAATGGAGGAAAGGCCTGAAAGAACCTGCCCCTCCAATCCAGAGCTAGGGCATGCAGAGTGAGGGAACCCACAACTG
Organism: Neoceratodus forsteri; assembly: GCA_016271365.2. Classification (NCBI taxonomy): domain Eukaryota; kingdom Metazoa; phylum Chordata; order Ceratodontiformes; family Ceratodontidae; genus Neoceratodus; species Neoceratodus forsteri. The sequence goes on along the minus strand of CM028130.1, from coordinate 833,856,043 downwards.
GTGGCCTGCAGCAAAACAGAGGAAGCTGATGGTTTTCTTCCATGGCAAACAGATCTATCTCTGGAGTATCCCACCTCCTGAAGATGGGTGCTAGTACGTGCCTGTTCAGGGCCCACTCGTGGTGCCCCTGACTTATTCTGCTGAAAGCATTGGCCAGGGTATTGTCCTTCCCTGGCAAGTGAATTGCTGTTAGGCTCACTTCCAGTGAATAGGTCAGAGACCAGATTTTCCTAGCTTCTGTGCAGAGTCTGGAGGATTTTATCCCTCCCTGCTTGTTGATGTAATACATGGTAGTAGTGTTGTCTGTCTTGATCTGGACTGACTGATCTTTTTTCTGAGTTGCAAAGGCCTGAGGGGGCCAATAGTACTGCCCTCTGCTCGAAGAGGTTGATGGGCAATCTGGATTCTCTGGAAGACCAGGTGCCACTGTCACTGACTGTTTGGTCATTCAGGTGTGTCCCCCCCACCTCAGGAGGTAGGCATCTGTGGTTATGGCCATGTTGAGAGACTGCTGCTGAAGGGAAACCCCTTCCCTGAAGTTGTCTCTCTCTTTCCACCACTCCAGTGCCCAAAGAAGGGTTCCTGTGACTGGTACCAGCTTTGAAAATGGATCCCTTCTCTGGGACCAATGAGCTCTGAGATGATACTGAATATACGAACATACGAAATTTGCCAGCAGATAAAGGCCTAGAGGTCTATCAAGTCTGCTTGAATGTGCAGCTAGCACCCCTTATTCTGCAGCTGCCCCTCCCTTCCACCCTTCCCCTTCATTAACCTTCCCCCTTGTCCTGTCCCATCCTCATTTGAAGCAGTCCACTGTTCTACTGCATACCACTTCAGCAGGTAAGGCATTCCACCCAGCCACCACCCTCTCTGTAAAAAAGTGTCTCCTCATCTTCCTCCTGAACCTTCCTTGCTCCAGTCACATATCATGGCCCCTGGTGGCCCTCCCCTCCCTTACTTTGAACAGCCCCTCTGTACCCGTCTTGTTTATTCCTTTCATGTATTTCATATCTCACATTTGGAATCTGGCCCCTGGCACCACTGCTGTGGTGGAGGCCATATGACCTAAAAGACTGAGAAAACACCTTGCTGATCTGGGCTGGCCTGGGAGTAGAGTTTGCTAGGTTCTGGAGGTTTTGCAACCTTTCTTGAGGAAGAAAAGCTCTTCATTGGATGGTGTTCAGCTCTGCTCCTATGAGTTCCAATGATTGCGCTGACTGAATTTGCAATTTCTGATGGTTTATGAGGGACCCAAGGGACTCCAGAGCTCCCTGAGTTAGTTGAAGGTACTCTCTGACTGACTGGGGAGAGTTTCCTATGATCAGCCAGTCATCCAGGTAGGAAAAAACTGAGAATCCCTTCCTTCTGACATGTGCTGCATAATTACAGCTAGGCATTTTGTGAACACCCTTGGGGCCGAGCAGAGCCCAAAAGGGAGAGCTGAGAACTGGTAATGACCTGAGGGTAACAGCAACCTTAGGTACTTTCTGTGAGAGGGTCTGATGGGAACATGGAAGTAGGCATCCTTTCGGTCCAGGGAGGCCAGCCAGTCACATTGTTGCAAAGAGGGAATCGCTACAGAGAGAGTGACCGTCCTGAACCTTGGTTTCATTAGATTCTTGTTCAGGTGCCTGATATCCAAAATGGGTTACCATTCCTCAGTCTATTTCCTTGTGAGGAAGTACCTTGAATACAGGCCTTTCCCCCACTGAGAAAAGGGAACTTTTTCTACTGCATTTGCCTGCAACAATTTCCTGTCCTCCAGCTCCAGCAGAATCTTTTCTGTTGGAGTTGAAGTGGGAGTTTCCTGCGAACCTGCAGTTTTGGAAAACCTTTGAACTGTAGGAAGAGCACTTGGCTGACTACCTTCAAGACCCATCTGTCTGTAGTGACATTTTGCCATTCTTGGAAGCAGTGAGCCAACCTCCCTCCAACTGGTACTGGGTTGGTGACCAGAGCAGGGCAGCTAGTGGTTCTGTTTGGGGTTAGCCCTAGTGACTGAGAGTGATTCAGTCCATCTGGGCCCTTGTCTACCCCAACACTGAAGTAACCCCTCACCTGAGGGTACTCCATAGGCATGGGAACCAGATAATAAGCTCTGGGGTAATATCCCACTCCCCTGCCTTCCCTTCTTTAGGACATATAGGAGGTGGAGGCCTTCTTCTTAGCAGAGTTGTTCTTGTAGGTGGCCTTATACTCTTCCACCTTTTTCATGTAGGTCTTACTCTTGTCACCAAGTAATGAATTGTCCTCACAGGGAAAATCCATGGCCTTGGCCTGCATGTCTGGGGTCAGATTCATGACTCAAAGGGATGCAAATCTCCACAGGGCATTGGCCAGAGCCAAAAGTCTGGATGTTGAGTTATTGTCATCCACTGCCATGTTAAATTTGTACTTGGTGACGTCCAGTGCTACCCTGGCAATGTCTGCTATGTCGTGCCCCACTTCACCAGTGACCTTGTCACACATGGCCAAAACTGAGCTCCAGAGGGCTCTCTGATATTGAGCAGAATAGGCCATGTATGTGGCCTGTCTCAACAGGATGGAGGCTACTAGGTACCCTTTCTTGCCCATACCATCAGGTTTCCTAGAATCCTTGCCTGGGATGAGAGTGGAACCTTGGCCTTATCGCAAGGAGCTGCCTGGACAACCCCCTCATTACTGGGATAGGAACAGAGGTACTCAGCTTTGGTTCTGTCCAACCGGTACTTTTTTTCTGTCTTTTTGTCCACTCCTGGAATTGAGAAAGGGGTTTTAAAAATGTTCATGGTTGCTTTCGTAAGGGACCTATGGACAAGCAACAGAAGCCTTTTAGTGGGTGCCAGACCCATCATTTCAAGGAACTTGGCTTACTCCTCCTCCTCCTCTTCCACTGACTCCTGGATGATGAGGCCAAGAGTGTCCACCATCTGCCTGATGAAGGCATAAGTTCAAGTTCAAGTTCAAATGTATTGACAGGAAAACTCCATTAAGCACGCTCATATACAAGGAGGTCCTGATAGGACAATGTAAAACAGTATACAATACAAAAAATTGGCATACAACACAGTTACAGTAAGGAAAACAGGCAAACATTTTGACATGGTGAGCATTGTAAAACTACAACTATACAGATCAGTATTCTATCAGATACTAGAGGCCTGGGAAAAGGGAAAAGATAGCTGAGAACAAGTGTTTATTGTACTAACTTTGCCGTGATGGAGATGTGCTAGCCATTATGGTAGTGGCAAGTTTCCATAAGTGCCTTGTTGATCAGGGATTTTAAAAAAGTTTACAGAAACTAATTCAGGAAGATTAATTGAGGCTTGTATATTATTTCATAATATGAGGTGTAGTCTTCTGGTCCCCTGGGGGGAACCCAACCTCTGTTCTGGGGAAACTTCTAGTTCTATCAGTTCCCCATCATCTTGCTCTTCATCCTCTTCTATACCCCCAGAGCACTCGGTACCCTGTTCAAAGGGAACTGGGACCTGAGGTGGCAACTGCAGAGGAACTGGGGTCGCCTCAGAGAGACCCAATTGCAGAGCCTATATGACCTGGAGAGCTTTAGCAATGTCCTCCACAGAAGGTAATTTTGTTTGTCCACAGACAGCTCCCTTGCTTCTTCAGCAGGAGATGCAGTGGCTATCATTGGGGTGGTCTGAGGAGGACTGGCGTAAGGTCTGGTCAGATTTATATGTATATGTTAAACAAGATAGATTAAGGGGCCTTCAATTTAATCTTTTGCATAATCTTTACCTCTCCCCGGCTAAACTTGCTCGAATATATAGCCTTAGCTCCCCTGAGTGTAAAGTGTGTGGTTCCCTTATTGATACTACTTATCATAAGCTATGGGAATGTCCTAAGGCAGTTAAATTTTGGGAGTTAGTGAAGAAGTGGAGCAGGCCCATACTCAACATTTCTGGTTATTTCAATGCTGATACATGCATTTCGGCAGGTTGTCTCATATTCCCACAGTAGTTCAGAAGTTCCACGTAACCCTGGTGGCTTTGGTGACGGCTTCTCCTCCTCCGCTATTGACATAGTGTCAGACCTCCATCCCACAAAGAATGGTGGGATGAGTTTCTATGACCTTAAATGCGGAGAGGTGGCGACAACAAATTTTTCAATTCACATAAGAAATTTATCAGGCACTGGGGTAATTTTCTCAAGTGTCTCAAAGCCAAATATGGCTACTAAGGGAGTAGGATTCCCCCCTCTCGTTCGTTACATAATATATTTTGGTACCAGTCTTTAATCCCTTTTCTCCCCTTGTCCATATTTCGACTTTTCTGGAACAATTTGGAAAAGAGGGCCCTCCCTCTTTCCCTTGCATTATACATTAAGTGTGAACAATTTTTCAGGTATCTTATTACAGACTTATCTTGGGCTCATTTGTTTTATTCAGGTTACTAAAATATTCTGGTTTTATGTTATCTGGGTTCTTATGTCTTTTTCTACATGGAATGCTGCCTGAGGGTTGGGGGTGGAGTTGGGATGGGTGGGGAGGGTGAAGAGGGTACCCCTTCTTGATATGTTGTGACCTATGATATCCTACTGTATGGAAAATTTTCGGGGGGATATTTCTCTTTGGGTGGGGGGTTTATATTGTATTGCTGTATATCATAAAATAAAGTTATTTGCAAAAAAAAAGGAGATGCAGTGGCATTTTTTTTTTTTTGCTTATGCTTAGCGGGAACTGGGTCTGAAACATGTTCTGCAGGTCTCTTATGCTTATTTTGGTCAGATTTGTCAGAAACTTTGGGATCAGCAGAATCCTTCGGGGGATTGTCCTTCGATTTGCTGTGGGAAGGATCCTCCTCTGAACACAAGGGTGATGAAGAGGAAGACTGTAAGGCCATTTCATCTAACTTTTTTGCCCTGTTCTTTATAGTTTTACAGCAAAACGTACTGCAAAGCTCACAGAAAATACAGTATGTAACTTGAACACAGGAAGTGCATACACAGATCATGACCCTCTGACTAGGCCAAAAGTTAAAAGCACTTCGAACAGTTTTTAAAGCCTGTGGGTCCTGTTTTCTTTCTAGGCCAATCTGACATGCCAGTTTGTCAGACGTACCCCAGTAACGATTCCTAAAGAAATTTAACAACAATTGCAGTTGGTTCCCTAGGAAAGAAGAAACCGCTATAAGGGATAGCATTCAGCTCTTCTTTTTTATTCAAAAGTTAAAGAAATTTGTGACTGGGTTCCTCAGGAGAGAAATGCTAAAGACATCTTGGTTCCCATGCAAAGGAACCAAGACAAAAAACAAGTATAAACTAGCAAATTATCATAATTCTGATGAGAAAACCCCCAGAAAACCCACAAACTAAACCAAACCAGAGTAAACTAAAAAGAGGTTCAACACACTATTTCTCCGGTTCCCAGGAACCAAAATGGGACTGGAGAAAAACGCAAAAACACAACAATTTCTAACTAAACTAACTAAAACGCTAACTAGAGGCAGAAGTATGAAAAATAAAAAGTACTTTTGACTAAAACAACTCAAATAAACTGACTTGTAGGTGTCTTGCTACTACAGGCAGAGAAATAAATCTGACCTTAATCTGTAGAATGTAGCAGCACCTCGAGGCAGAGATTTGAACTACATTCTAGTTCCACTTCAACATTCTCTAATTCCATTCTCCGGGGCAGTTGAACCTACCAGGCTAACTGCATTAGTTAAGCATACTGAGGGATTCCTGAGGTTTGAACACCAGGTTCTTCTCTTCTCTCTTGTCCGCAAAGTGCTTCAGTGGTGGATGGACTCCCACAGTTTCTTGAGAGGGGTCCCCTTCCTCATTCCTTCTCCCCAGCAAATTTTCACCACAGAAGCTTTGGGTCTGGGTTGGGAGCACACCTGGGTACCTTTCGAACCCAGGGGATCTGGTCTCTGACAGATGCCTGCTTCTACATATACATTTTATAAATGAGGGCCATTCTGTGTGCCTTCCAGGCCTTCCAGAATCATCTCTTTCTCTGGGTCCCTTCCTGGTGCAGTCCGACAATCTCAGTGTAGTCTATTACATAAACAAGCAAAGGGGAACTCACTCCTACCCCCTATGCAGGGAGGTGATGAGAGTCTGATATTAGGTTCTAGAACACAGTCTGGAACTGTCAGCTGTCCATGTTCACGGTGACCAAAATACCTCGGCGGACAGCCTCAGCCAGCCACAGTCCCAAGTCCATGAGTGGGAGCTGCTGACATTGATTGTACAAGATCTGTTTGACAGGTGGGGTCATTCAAAGTTGGACCTTTTTGTATCCCCAATCAACACAAAACTGCCACATTTCTGCTTGCTAGATTCAGGGCCTGGAGTTTTCTGATGAGCTGCATTGTCCCTCTCTTGGAAATAGAGGTTCCTCTATGCCTTTCCTCCCTTTCCCCTGATCAAAAGAATCATCATCAAGCTCTAAATGGAGGAGGCCACCTTATTTCTGGTAGCGCCATTCTAGCCTCATCAAATCTGATTTACATTACTGCAGCAATTAGCTGTGGAACCTCCAGTTCCCCTGTTCCTTTTGACTGGACCTGTTGAGACATGTTCAAGGAACCCTGGTCTGTCCAGACCTCAGATTCCTCCATCTGCATGCATGGCTCCTGTGGATATAGCCATTGCTCTGTTTGGGGTGTCTCAGAAAGTGTTTGATGTCCTGGTGAATGCCAGGAAACCTTGCACCAGGGCTACTTCCTTGATGAAGTGGAAGCACTTTGTTATTTGGGCATCTTCCCATCACTTTGACCTTTTTACTTGTCTGGTGAACCAGGTTCTGGAGTATCTCCTGTCCTTGTCTAATGCAGGACTTCAATACTCATGTGTTAAGGTGCATCTGTTGGCTATATCCACCTTTCATGTGCCTGTTGATGGCCATACTCTGGCCCGGCTGGAGGTGACCCATACTTTCCTGCAAGGCATTATTCACTTGAAGCCTCCCATTCTTGATCTGATCCAGCTTGGGACCTGAATTTGTGCTAAAAAAGCTGACCCTGCCTCCTTTTGAGCCAGCTGCATCTTGCAAACTATGCTTTCTGTTGTGGAAAGTGTTATTTTTATTTGCTATTACTTCTGCTCGAAGGATTTCAGAGCTGCAGGCCCTCATGTGTGAGCAACCCTATTTAATTTTATCAACCCTAAGTTTCTTCTGAAGGTGGTGTCTGAATTTACTTTAAACCAATCCATTTACCTTCATGTTTATTACCCAGCGCATGCCATTCGAGGGGAAGCATTGCTCCAGACTTTAGATGTTCATAGAATTTTACATTACTATACACACAGAACCAAGGACTGCAGGAAGTCCTCACAGTTGCTTGTTTCTTTCACCCCTAGGAAAAGAGGGCATGCCAGTTTCTAAACAGAGTTTGTCCAAATGGTTGGCCAACTGTATTTATTTCTGTTACAGGAAGTACAGTAAGGAGCTTCCTGGGGTAGTTCGTGGCCACACCACTAGAAGCATGGCCACTTCTGTTGACTGTTTCAGGAATGTTTCACCTGTGGAAATCTGCACTGCTGCTGCTTGGAGTACTGTCCACACTTTCACCAGGCACTACAGTCTGGACATTGCATCTAGAAGGAGGGCACGCTTTGGCCTAGCTAAGCTCCAAGGCTTTCTTTCTTAGGCCTCTAGCTTCCAGTCACCCAGACTATCACTTTGTTTGGTATCGCTTGGGACTCGTTCCATAGATGTGACCTGATGAAAGAAATATCCCTGAAGAAGATAGTACAGTTATATAAGAAATGATCATAACAGTAGATCTTCGAGGGAATCTCTCATCAGGTCATGTCGATCCTCCTCACAAAAGATTCCCTCAAAGATCTACTGTTAGGGTAAGTTCTTAAGTAACTACTTTTTTAAAGTTCTCCTGGAGGCATCGGCTGCTCTTTGAACCAGTTGCCAAATGAGAAGAGTTATACTGACATAATTTCTGTATGGAATACAGTATATGATATTCACCAAACAGTGCTTTTCATATTTTTCTGACTTGTGTACTAAAAGTTAACAATAAAATTAAAATCAGAGCAACCAAACAATGGTCTATGGTTTTGATTCTGTTATTTGATCCACTTTAACCCAATGTGTACATAATAACTTAATGTCCCTCCATATAAGTCTGGGGGAACACACCCTGGCAGGCCCTCTGTTATTAAGTTTCATACTAAGAAGAGTAGGCATACAGAAGGCTGTGGCCCGTATATGTATGTCTCCAACCAAGCTGGTTCATTGTCCATTGTTTGTAACAAAATAATAGTCAAGATTCTGTTTAAATTTAACATGATCGGAGTTTTCTACTAGTGTGCTAGGAAGAGTATTCCATAAGGGGATAGTTCTCTGAGTAAAATAAGATCTCCTTTTGTTAGTTCTGGTGTATGTTAATGTCAGTTGGTATTTATGACTTCTGAGATTACAATCTCATTTACTATAGGACATTCCCAACTGAGTCAATAGCTCAATATCAGTGTAGATGCTTTGCATTAGGAGCAGGTCCCCTCTCTTTCTTCTCAGTTCCAAAGAGTACAGGCCCTGTTCCTTCAACCTTACATCATAACTCTTATCACACATGTTAGTGACAAGTTTGGTTACTCTCTGCTGCACCCCCTCTAGTCTGTTGATCTCTCTCCTAAGGTAGGGGCTCCAGAAGGGGGAACAGTAATCAAGGTGTGGTCTCACATATGCCCTATAGAGTGACAAGGTACATCCCCTGTCCCAAGAGGTGAAACTCCTCTTAATGCAACCTATATGTTTGTTAGTTTGATTAATGATATGATTACAATGGCTGTGAAATGTTAAATTAGAATTAATTAGTATACCTAAGTCATTTTGTTGCACTATTGGAGTTAGGACTTGGCCATTTAATATATACTGATTAAGTTGGTTTGTAATTCCCAAATGCATAACCACGCTAAAAGCCATCTGTTTTTTTCTGCCCATTCCTTGAGTTTTTTCAAATCATGAACAATGTTTAACCTGCCTTCTAATGTTTTTGCTGGTGCTGCTATTTTAGTATCATCTTCAAATTTAATGGCAAAACTATAATATTATTAGTCAGATCAGATATGAAAATGTCAAATATTATTGGGCCCTGAACTGACCCCTGTGGTACTCTGCTGCTGACTGAGTGTATTTCGGACATATGTCCCCTAATACATATCCGCTGGGTGCGATCATTTAACCATTCTTCAACCCAGTTAGTGATTGTATTATTTACGCCTAGTATTCTCATCTCGTTTATTAGACATTCATGGGGCACTTTATCGAATGCCTTACAAAAATCAAGGTAAATCACATCCACAGGTATGTTATTATCCAAGGTTTTACTGATGTACTCATAGAAAACCAAATTTCCAGACAGAAAAGATCTATTTTTTCTGAATCCATGCTGTGTTCTGTCTACCAACCCTTTTTTATTTAAATCCTCCTCTAATCTGATTTTGAGTAGGGATTCGAATATCTCTCCTATTACGCTGGTCAAGCTGATTGGTCTATAGTTGGAAATATCTGCATGGTTTCCCTTTTTGTGAATTGGTGTAACAGCTGTTTTCCAGTCATGTGGTATATTACAGGATGAAAGAAACATATTAAATAGTTTGTGTACTGGTTCCACTAACCAATCCTTAATTTCTTTTAGAAGTCTGGGATGAAGTTTATCTGGCCCCGGTGATTTATTTATATTGATATTATTCAGTTTTGCCAGGATCTCGTCTTTTGAGATTTCCAAGTGGTCACCAACTGTTAGCTCATATCCAAGTACAAAAAGTCTTAATGGCACCTCTAAGTCCTGTTGTCTGCATAATAAAATTAATTCATACAGTAAAGCACAGTTATGTAAGAACTTACCGTAACAGTAGATCTTTGAGAACAGCTCTTGCCACAGGTTACACCATTATGATTGAAGCCGACAGGCGCCCAGGACCCCACGGAAAAATTCTGGCTAGCAGTATCCAGCGGGGGACTGCCCCCGATGTCAGCCCCTCCCCGACATCAGGCATCACATAAAAGGGGGTGGTCCCTCAGCATCTCCAGTTCTCCCGCTGGAGACTCCTGGCCCAAAGGTGGCATCTGAAGGGGAGACTGAGGATTCACTTCCAAAGGAAGGTTTGCAATAAGATGGTATCAAAGACGCTGTAGCCTAGAAACTAGGTCAGAAGACTCAACCTCCAGAGGGGAAGGTGGGAGGGAAACTACCTGCTGCAAGAGCTGTTCTCGAAGATCTACTGTTACGGTAAGTTCTTAAGTAATTGTACCATCTTACCTCAAGAAACAGCTCTTGCAGCAGGTTACACCATTAGGATTGATTCCCAAGCAGTAAGGGAACATTTTTTTTTATTATCGGGAGGAGGATAGGAGAGATGTTTCAGATTTCAGGACTAAAGTCCTAAAGGACCGCCAAGCTGAAACCTGCTCTGCGTCTAGAGGCAATATCCATATTGTAGTGCCTGCCGAAGGTGTGTACAGTGCTCCAGGTTGCTGTCACACAGATGGCTGAAGTGGAGACATTCTTGAGCGCAGCGGAGGTAGCCACCCCCCTCGTAGAATGACCTTTTACCGGTCCTGGTAAAGATTTGTTGCGCTTCTGGTAACAGAACAGGATACATTTCACCAGCCACCTAGAAAGCGACTGTTTGGAGACAGGGGCACCTTGAATTCTCTGTGCGTAGGAAACAAAGAGCTGGTCTGACTTGCAATGGGCTCTGGTTCTGCTCAGATAATATCTGAGGCTCCTATGCACAGCCAGGGTGTGTAACAGGGCTTCTCCCCTTTTACAGTGATTTGGATAATACACCGGAAGGTCTATGTCCTGGTTGAATGTGACAGCCGAGACCACCTTGGGAAGGAACTTAAGATTTGTTCTTAAGGACACCCTGTCCTTGTGAAAAAACAAATAAGGATCCTTGCACATAAGTACATGAAACTCAGAAATCCTTCGGGCAGAAGTAACAGCAACTAAAAGGAGCTTCCTCCAAGCTAGGAGATGCAGCTCACAATCCACGGCTGGTTCAAAAGGAGGCAGTGTAAGCTGCTTTAGAACAAAAGGAAGATCCCAAGGTGGAACCGGGTCTCTGATGGGAGGTCTCAAGTGCAGGATGCCATGCAAAAAGGTGTGAGAAGTATCTAGTTGAGCTAGAGACCTGTGACCTATCAGTGAATGGTACACCAAAATAGCACATAGGTGAACCTTAATGAAGGAGTAGGCAAGACCTGCCTCATAAAAGGATAGGAGATAGTCTAAAACTGACCTCTCTGAGCAATCCAATGGGGTCAATCCACGAGCTTGAACCCAGATACAAAGTCTGTGCCACTTCATGGCATAAGTGGCATGAGTGGAGGGCTTTCAGGCCACTAACAGAATGTCCGCATCTTCCTGAAAGACCCCATCTCTCAGGACTGCTATGTCCTTAGGAGCCAGGCATGCAGGTTCAGTGACTGAAGATCCGGATGGACCAAGGAGCCTGCCTCTTGGGACAGAAGGTGAGAGCTAAATGGCAGAGGCACCGGAGGTTCCTGGGTCAGTTGGAATGCCCCCTTTTTAATTTTTTTTTTAAATAACACCACAAGGCATTTAATTCTCTATCCCTCTATTTCAGAAATCTACTGCAGTAGTACTTTTTGCTGTCTCTTTTCTACTTTCACCCTTCTATCATAATGGGGTGGCCTCCCATTATGATATCTTTTTCTATACTGTCCCACTTTATTTTCCTTCCCTTGCCTTAGTGGTGTAGTTTTGCCATAGGACTTTATTTTCTTCCATGTACTTTCAGATAATGCAGCAGGAGATGGCTCGACAGCAGGCGAGCCGTGCTGCCTACTGAAATAAAGGAGATTGTAGAAAACTACCTGAATGCCAGCTAGAAAGGGCCTGGTACATAACGAAAATAAGCTTTGATGTAGATGATAGGTACAGGGATGCCTGTACAAACTTGCAGTCAGAAATCGCGGTGAAGATTAGACACGCTTAGCTCAAGACAAACTCCTTGATGATAATAAAAAAATATATCCGCTTTTCAGCACAAGCAAAAAGAAGGTCTAGACCTCCGAGAAATAGCTTTGAGTATGTCTTAGTAAGAAGGGTGTTGTTTTTCTTAGGTATTATTAATTTGTTTAATCCACGTACTATTTTCTGACCCAGACAAAACAAAAAGAGCCAAACCTAATACGTTTTGCTAGGCTGTTTCCGACCTTTTTTACACAGACTAAAATGACCCCTCGACTTAGGAAATAAAACGTAGTGTATACAATTTATACATGAAGGAAATAAGACATTCTTGCTAGGCTTTCAAGTTTGTTTGTTTTTTTAAGAAAAGCAAAGGGCTCTGTTAAGTGTACGTTGGGTTAGACCATAACAGTCTCCTAGTAGCCCATAATACTTAAGGCGCCCGGATGAACTTTTCAACTGCAGAAACGAGTAGTTATAAGAACTTAATAGCAAGACATTAACAAACAAGAATTCAGTTAAACAGTATTCCTATTTTATAAATGAAGTTTATACAAAGAAACGTGGTTGCTCTTGAATTAAAATAACGTTTTTGTTTGTTTACGCATTTGAATATTCAACACATTTCCTTGCCATAAGTATTGTATTCTTACCCTACCCAGGCTGGTCCTGTCTGTGACAGCACTGCACTTCTAGGGGCCAGTGGCCCTCACATGAAACATCTTTATAGTGATCTGTGGTCTGAGGTCAGCCCATTATGGGAGGGGCTAAGATCTGTAACTGTCAATTAAGCTTTTTCTTGTTTTCTCTTTTGTATATAGGAATGATTTAATCACAGTCTGAATCTTATTATTAAATAAAGTAAGTTGTAGTCATGCAGATCCCCCTACTTTGTGTACTAGAGTAGAAAATTGACGTGTTAAAATAGGGGGCAGATCAGCTGACCTATGAGGTAAGAGTTTTCTACCTATATAAGGTGGATGTTTTCTGTACTAGACAGATGGATAGTCTTTGAACACAGAGGATAGTAGAGGTGCTGAAGGCAAGTGCTTCTACTCTGTGGCAGTACTTCACAGTAGTGAAGTTTCTCAGATTGAGAAAAGCCAATTCGTGCTTAGTTTATTTTATTTTTAATTTGGTTGAAAGTAATTTATTTTGAATTTTTGTTACAATAAATTTCACACACTCTGTGTTCTTCAAGAAACTTGTGTCATTGACTTACCACTTCCCACGCATGCTCACAATGTAAGAGAGGGAACCAAATTTGCCTGGGCCAAAAGGGCGCTACCAGAATAAGGGACACCCACTGTTGTCGGAGCTTCAATAGAACCCTTTAGATCAACGGGAAGGGTGGGAAAGCATAGAGGAACCTGCCCGTCCAAGAGAGGGACAACACGTCTTGCCAGAAAACACCAGGGTCTGGATCTAGCGAGCAGAAATTGGGCAGTTTTGCATTGGATGGGGACGTGAAGAGGTCTAATTCTGGTGTCCCCCATCTGCCAAACCGGTCCTCTGAAACTTCCTGAAGCAGTTCCCATTCGTGGAGTCTGGTCTATGACCGGCTTAGACTGTCCGCAATAGTGTTATCCACTCCGGGAACAGGCACTGCAATGATTTCTGCTCTGTGTTGCAGTACCCAATTCCAAACCCTATAAGCCTCCCTGCAAAGGGTGTAGGAATGAGTGCCTCCTTGTTTGTTGAGATAGTACATCAATGTGGTATGTCTGTTTGTACCAGAAGAGTACCCGGAGGAATTTCCGACTGGAAGGCTTATAGGGCATACAGGACGGCTCTCATCTCTAGAATGTTTGTGAAGGTGGGACTCTAGAGATGACCAGAAGCCTTGAATCCTGACCCCATTGATGTGAGTTCCCTATCCAGACCCCGAGGCATCCATGGAGAGAGTCGCTGAAGGAGGTGGCATAATGAAGAGGACTCCCATCTAAAGGTGGTCTGAGATGAGCCACCAGTGCCAGTCTCGGATGACAGCATTTGTGATCCAGATTGGATGCTGCAGATGATCTTGCTTTTGATCCCATTGTGCCCACAACATCCATTGGGTGACCCGCATATGGAGGCGAGCTAGAGGAACCGTCGCAATGGCAGCTGCCATGTGCCTGAGCAGGCAAAGAACGGTCTGGGCGGGTACCGTGTTCTTCTCCTTTATGTCCCTTATAAAGGATCTGATGCATTCCACCCTGTCCTGGGGAAGGAATGCCCTGCCTTGAGTGGTGTCCAGAATTGCTCCAATAAACTGCAAGTTCTGAGACGGGACAAGGTGTGACTTACTAACTTACTAAAATGCCAGCAGAATAGGCCTAACAGTCTTTCGTGTCTGCTCGATTGGTCAGCCCCCCACCCTGGAAGCTGACCTTGTTGCCCCCCTCACCCTCTCTGATTTCTCCCTTCCCAGTCCCAGATATTCTTGCTGCACAGGACTTTGCTTCCAGAATCCTTCCCCTGTACCTGTCCAACCCCCTCTTAAACCCCTCCACTGTCTCTGCCTCCTCCACCAGCACCCTGGGCAGTGCATTCCATGGCCCCACCACCATCTCAGTGAAGTAGCACCTCCTCCTCTCTCCCCTGAATCCCCCCCTCCAGCTTCCACCCATGCCCTCTAGTTGCCCCTTCCTTGAACTTCCTGACTGCTCCTCCCGTGTTAGCCCTTCATGTACCTGAAGACTTCTATCATGTCCCCTGGTCCCTTCTCTCTTCCAGTGTGTACATATTCAGCTCTTCGAGCCTCCCCCCATAGGTCCTGTCCCCCAAGCCCCATATCATTTTGGTTGCCCTCCTCTGGACCCTCTCCAGGAGTTTGATGTCCCTCTTTAAGTGTGGCCTCCAAAACTGCATGCAGTACTTGAGGTGTGGCCTCACCAAGCAGTTATACAGAGGGAGTATCACTTCCCTCCTTCTGGAGGTGATCCCCCTAGCGATGCATCCCAGCATCCTGTTGGCCTTGGCCACTGCCCTTCTACAAGTCTCAGAGTTGTTCATCTTGACATCCACCACCACCCCAAGGTCCCTCTCAGCCACTGAGACTTGTAGCAGTCCCCTCCCCCAGGGTGTACATTTGGCCTGGGTTTCTGGCTCCCAGGTGCAGTACCTTGCATTTCCCTGCATTGAACCTCAGCTTCCACTTTCTAGATCACCTTTCCAGAGCCTCCAGGTCCCCCTGTAGTGCCACCCTCCCCTCCTCCCCATCCACCACTGCCCCCAGTTTTGAGACATCTGCAAAGAGACTCATCTCACTCCTGATACCCTTCCTTATGTCAGAGATGTAGGCGTTGAACAGGAGGGGCCCAAGGACCGATCCCTGAGGGACCCCACTAATGACCCTCCTTGGGGATGAGACTATCCTGCCAACAATGATCCTCTGGGTCCAGTCCTGGAGCCAGTTTTCTATCCATCTGATCATCTGGTTCCCCATCCCCATTTCTCCCAGCTTATCCAACAGGACACCATGAGGAACAGAGTCAAACGCCTTGCTGAAGTCAAGAAAGAGGACGTCTACCGGTCTACCCAGATCCAAGGCACTTGTCACCTAGTCATAGAACTCCACAAGGTTTGTCTGACATGATTTCCTTGTGATGAATCCATGCTGCCTATCATCCAGGCACCCTGACTTTTCCAGGTCCCCCCCAGCCTCTCCTTGACAATGCTCTCTATCACCTTGCCCACCACCGATGTCAGGCTGACGGGTCTATAGTTCCCTGCCACCTCCCTTGATCCCCCCTTGTGGATAGGCACTATATGCACCACCTTCCAGTCCTGGGGCACCCACCCTGTCCTCAGAGAGATGCTGAAAAGCTCCACCAGGGGTTTAGCCAGGACAACCGCCAGTTCCTTCAGCACTCTGGGATTTAATTTATCCAGCCCCAGTGCTTTCTCTGTCTTAAGGGACCTGAGGGCTTCGCTCACTCTCTCTGCTGTGATTTCTACCTCACTACCTCATCCCTGCTTTGCCTTCCCCCCTCCTGTCAGTTTAGTTGCCCTACAGACCTGCGATGAGTGAGGGTCCCCCCTCCTCAGCTACCGTCACCCCAATATGTGATTGCAGCTCCCCCATTTTCCTTCTTGAAAACTGAGGCGAGTACTCATTTTAGTACCTCAGCCTGCTCCGCGAGGTCTTGTGCCCATCCCTCCTCCCTTTTAATCCTGCTAATCTGCCCATTCACCTCCGCCTTTCCACAATGTATCTAAAGAATCCCTTGTTCCCTCTGCTAATTTCCCTGGCCAGGTTCTGCTCCTTCCTTGCCTTAGCCATCCTCACCACCCTTGTGGCCCTCCTGGCCATCAGCTCATACTCCCCTCAATCCCTTTCACTCCTTGAACACTTGAAATGCCTATAAGCCGCCTTCTTTCCCCTCACCACCTCCTGAACCTCCCTGGTCCACCAGCAGGGTTTACGGGCCCTACTGCATTTTTGTCTTACTCTTGTACAGGTGCTGGTAGTATCCTGCACCCCCCCCCGATGATTTCCCATCTACTGTCAGCGTCCATGTCTGGCCCAATCCCATCCAAATGCTTCTTAAGGATCCTTCCCATTTCCTTGAAATCCGTTCCCCCTGAAGTCAGTTACCTCCGTCTTTGTGCAGCCTTCTACCCCTCCTTGGTCCAGGCAGAACCAGACCATGACATAGTTGCTCCCTGCCAATGGGTCACTTACCTCCAGGCCCCCAATCTGGTCACTGTCTACTAGGACCACATCCAGTATCCGCGCCTCTCTGGTCAGTTCCGCCACCTGCTGAGTTAGGAATGTGTCCTGAAAGACATCCAACAACCTCTGTTCCCTGGCCATAGAGGATGTCATAGTCTCCCAGTCTGTTTCTGGCATGTTTAAGTCCCCCAACACAACCACCCTTCCCCTGCCCAAACTGCAGTGTCTCACCACATCTGCCACCAGACTTCTCCAGGTTGATGGTGATGCCCAGTGACTGGAAGAGGGAACAGGTATCCTGTATCACGGACATCAAGGCATTCCATGAGGAAACCATGAGGAGCCAGTCGACTAGGTATGGAAACACGTAGTGGCCCCATCTCCAGCGAGCTGCTGCTATGACTGACATACACTTCATGAATGCTCGAAGTGCTGAGGACAGTTCAAAAGGGAGAGCTCAGAACTGGTAGTGACATCCCAGAAACTCAAAATGCAGAAACTTTTGATGTGCACGAGCGATCGGGAGATGTAGGTAAGCATCTTGCATGTCCAGTGACACTATCCATGCATCCTCTTTGAGCATGGGAATGAGACCCGGCAGGGTCACCATGTGGAAGTGCTTGTACAACACAAAGATGTTGAGGTCACTGAGATCTAAGATCGGGCGCAGGTCCCCTGTTTTCTTTGGAACCAGGAAGAAGTGAGAATAGTAACCTTTTCCTCTCTGGTTCAGTGGAACGTACTCTATGGTCTTCTTGTCCAGGAGGGCCAAGATCTCCTGCTGGATGAACAGGGCATGCTGACCCAAGTAGCGGGACAGCAGGGGAGGTCTGGATGGTGGGTGGTTGAGGAACTCTATAGAGTGGCCTTGCCTTACCAACTGTAACACCCACCAGTCGGAGGTTATCCTCTGCCATCCCGAAAGGTGATGAGAGATATGACCTCTGACCTTCTCGACCGTTTGATCCAGAGGAGAGGCAGGGACCAGGAAGGAGTCATGCTGTGGTGGTATTGGACCCTGCAGACTGGGCTGCCTTGGGATGATTTGGGTTCTGGCCCATGGGGAGCCTGGCTTGGTTTTTATGACCAAAGTTGCCCCTGGGTTGCTGACCAGAACGTGGCTGTTGCTGTTGTTGCCGGCTGTGAAAGTGGTTCTGGTTCCTAAGAAAGAAACCAGACTTGGGTCTGTACATGGCCTGTACAGTCCGGACTGCCTTCCCAGCGTCCTGTAGCCTGGTGATGACCTTCTCAGATTCCTCACCAAACAGGACAGCTACATTATAAGAGACGTCCAGGATGTTCTTCTGGACGTCCGGGGTAAAGCCGGAAACTCTCAACCAAGAATGTCTCCAGAGACAAACGCCTATAGCTGCTCTCCTGGCTGCTGAGTCAGCTGAATCGTAAGCGGCTCAGAGGACATGGGTCTCCATGTCTGACCCAGTATGAAGGAGGTTAAGCAACTCATCCTTCTTTTCGCCATCCGGGAAATCCTTCAAAAGGTCTTGGCCCTGTTCCCAAAGGGCATTCTGAAACTGCACCATGTGCATGAGATAGTTCAGAGATCTTATCGAGC
This sequence comes from Neoceratodus forsteri, assembly GCA_016271365.2. Lineage (NCBI taxonomy): Eukaryota > Metazoa > Chordata > Ceratodontiformes > Ceratodontidae > Neoceratodus > Neoceratodus forsteri. The sequence goes on along the minus strand of CM028130.1, from coordinate 833,837,898 downwards.
ATGTAGAAGCAACATACATGCGTCTTCCCATAGAATCTAATTACTTAGCTTCCTGGTCCGGAGGCTGGGTACTCAAGCACTGAGGCCGCTGAGATCGATCATGAATTGCAGTAATGACCAGTGAATCGGCCAGGGGTTGTTGCGTCAAATATAGGTCCTCCATAGGAGCTCTGTAGAGGTGGTCAGCTTTCTTAGAAACAGCTGGTGTCAAGTGTGGACTCTTACAAGCCACCTTGGTGATGTCCGTAAAGGTGTCTACCAGAGGTGGGACCATCACAGGCTTTGGATCCTTTTGCCAGAGGTAACGGGCAAGGCGTTGTCTCTCGGGGCCCAAGTCTTCTGTCTCCCATCCCATATGTTCCTGGATGTGTCTCATGATCTCTGAGAAGGAGGGATCATCCAGTGGTGACCTTGGGAGGTCTTGTGGGTCTAGTGATGGGGGACTCAATGGGGATGGAGACCTGGAGGTATCGGACGTGTCTGGTCTGGAGTCATCCCCCAGTGAGCGTCATTTGCCCCTGGGTCATTTAGGGCTTGGGGACCCTGAGGGAGACCATTACGGGTGTCTCTTGCATTCCCTAGATCTGCCCCTAAGAGGTGGGGTTAGCTCCTTAAGGATCGGGGGTCTTGAACCTTCAGCACCCTGAGGAGGAGGTGGAGGTGGTGGAGGTGGAAGAGGCTAAGGGGGGACCACATCTTTCTTTGTGGTCTCCCACCATAAGGTGAAGAGGTCTTTAACCTCCTGTATACTCATGCCTGATGATGGGCCAGGCATCAGTGTGGGTCTGTCGCCGGGATTGGGCGTCGGGTCCCGGAGAACTACTGAATCCGACAACGGCTCTCTGGATAGGCCGGTGTCCTCTGAGTCACCTGTCTGGTCATATGGCGGTGTGGTAACCTCTTCTCCCGAGGACCCCTGACGTCCAGTGTCTACCGGCGTTGGTACTACTGGTGTCGGTTCGGTAGTCCATTTAGTGGTTGCTGGGTTAGATGCCTTCTTTGACTCTGCCTGAGGGATGTCAGCTCCATGGTCATCCTTTCAGGGGCCTTAGGAGGCTGGGATGGACCTGAGGTCGGTGTCCCAATGTCGGTCTGACGTGCAACTGGACTTGGAGGAAGACTTCTTGTGCCGGTCTGAGGAATCCGGCTCGGAGGCAGAGCTGGGCGCCCGAGTAGTCTAAAGCAAGTGTAGAGAGGCCTAGTAGCCCCCTGAAGACCTTACCTTAATGGGGGGTGGCTGGGAACGGGCCTGGGATGGAGAACAGTTGGACCGTGTAGAGCTGGAGCTGGCTCTGGACTCAGAGACCTGGCTGGGGGATCTCGACCTACCCGAGTACCGATGCTTGTCCTGGTGTTTCCCTGACTTATGGGAAGATTCCCCTTTGGAGGAAGGTCTTTTCTCCATTTTCTTTAATTTCTCCTCAAGGAGGAACCCCTGAAGGGCCTTTTGGAGGTGGATCCGGGTTCTGCTATTAAATTGTTGGCAGATTGAGCAGGCCAGGGTATCGTGCTCGAGGCCCAGACACCTCACGCAGGCTGAATGATGGTCGGCAAAGGGGATCTGCTTGCCGCAGGCACACTTAGAGAGGTGTCCTTCGAGAGAAGGGATAGGAGAAGCAGACATGGATTATATTAAAGAAGTAAAAGATTTCACGCGTTGTTCATTGATGCAGGCATGCATGAGGCCGATGCTGTTGAGTCAATGGTGGGAAAAGAACTGGGGATGCTGGGGGACTGCCCCTTTTATGTGATGCCTGACATCGGGGAGAGGCCAACATTGGGGGTGGTCCCCCGCTGGATACTGCTAGCTAGAATTTTTCCATGGGTTCCTGGCTCCTGCCGGCTTCAGTCCTAATGGTGTGACCTGCTGCAAGAGCTGATTCTCAAAGTAAGATCTAACAAATACTCATCCCAGCTTCTTGATTTCTGTTTAGGTTTATCCCTTGTCCATCACATTTCTGTAGTAATTCTTTTTATTTGAAGCACAACACTAATTAAATGATCTCTATCCATTCCTTTACAGTTGGAGATGTGGGTGATAACCAATGAGTGGTGAGCCCTTTAATAGCCACCAAACTCATAATATAAAACAGTTCCTTTTCCTGTTCAGTCTTTTTTTTTAACTCTTTATTTAGTTTCTCAGTTACAATAACAAGAAACAGAGTAGCAGTTTGTAATGTACAACATTTGCCAAATCAGTCATTTTCTAAAATAAGAAAGAGCCACATAAAATTAATCAGAGAGCTAATTATACTACAACAAGCATTTGTCAATGCCGAACGTTCGCTTGCAGGTATTTGCAGTGGTGTTTGGCATGTATGGTGCTTTACCCTAATGCCCTGTGCGATTGCTGGTATTTGCACAATAAATTGTCAGCATGATCTTTTTGTTACCCCAGTTGTGCGCTACATAGGCGGAAACACGTTTTGGGCAGGATGTGAAAAATGACAGCTGTACTGCTCATAAGGAAGTGTGGTAAAATGCCAATGTTGAAAATGTGGAGTGGAAATATTGAAAATTGCAAACCCTGACGTCAAGTAGAACTGTGCTGGCATGCGCTTGTAAAACAGTAATTTTAGAATTTTCACCAAATTTTCAACATGGGGTTTTGGGACCTTCTCATGAATGATGTCACTGTCATGGCGTTATTCGAGACTGAAGGGTGATTTTGTGCAGTGACTGTGCAGTGCCTGTGAAATCACCCCTCGGGCCCGAATAACGCCATGACAGTGACATCATTCATGAGAAGGGGTCCCCAAAACCCCATTTTGACAATTTGGTGCAAAAATTCCAAAAAATGGCCGAGATATGCAATAAAGTTGAAACCCCCCTATGTAGCCCATTATACAGCTTACCGGCGTTTCCTCAGTTTGCGGTCGGCTTTGAAGAGTGCAGACGTGTTCCCGGTCCACCGAAGATCATCGCGCCAGAGTCCGGAGGTAAGTATGGGGTGTAGGGGTGTGGGGAGGCTGGGTGCGCAGTGGGTGGGTGCGGGTTGTGGGAGGGGTTGGGAGAGCCTGTGGGACCGTTTTGTTTACAGGGAAAAAAATGGCGTGGGATGTTTGCCATGCTGGGGTGGGCTCCCAGCATGGCAGAAGATGGGGGCCGAGGGCCGACGGGGATTGGGCACCCGTCCGCAAACAAGCAGTTTGCCACGCTGGGGTGGCCCCAGCGTGGCAGCAGAATGGCCTGGGGGCCGTGGAGCCGACGGGGAATTGGGCACCCTGCCGGCAAAACAAACAACGCTTGCCATGCTGGGGTGGGCTCCCAGTGTGGCAGGAAAGCTTGGGGCGGTGTGATGTGCGCAGGGGGGGAGCGCGTGACGGAGGGGATGGCGGCGGTGCTCAGTATGGCAGCAGTGTTTTCCTTTGAAGCGGAGGAACACCATTGTCATACTGAGCTCCTGCACCCATTGGTGCAGGACCGCCACGCCTGCTCAAGGGAGCAGTGCATTGGATGGGAGAGGCACACCTCCAAGTGTGCTACTCTCCCAAAACGTTCCTTGCGCATGCACACAAGTGAACGTAATAAAAGAGCTGCACTTAGCCCAGTATCTTTCCATACAGTTTGGTAAGTAACAAAATATGAGCAGTTAATTACGACAGAGGTTAAAAATCAAAATCATTCCATGGTCAAAGGGTCCATGTAGTGGAAAGAAGCTATGCAGCTAAAAGCTCCAGGCTGTCCATAGCCCTCGGCCCACAGGTTGACTCTATGGAACAGTACATAGGGCCAGCCCCTCCTATCACAGGACAAAAGAGTCATCCCACTTAGCTATATAGAAGACCCATGGTCTCCATCTTATTTCAGACTGCATCTCCCTACAACTACAATGAGCTATGAGGCACTCCAAATAATACGTCATTCATGATTGAGTGCCAAAGGGCACGCATTGGGGGGGGGGCATTGATACCACCTCCGAGTGATGGTTTTCTTAGCTATTAGTATGTATGCATAAAACATAGCTCTTGGGCTAAGCCAGAGATTCTGGGGAGGCAACAGGCAAAAGGATTAATTCCAGAGTAAGAACCACCTCCACCCCCACCAAAATGAGCCAACACTTCAGCAACCTGTGCCCAAAATGGGGACATTACTGGACAAGTAATGGGCTGGCAGCATAGCCTAGAGGTTAGAGGAATGAGGTGTGAACAAGCTTGATACATCCAGCAGACCAGACCTGAGTTTGATTCTCACAACCTCCACATGCATACTGTGTGACTCTGAGCAAGTCACTTAACCGCCCAGTGCTCCCAGGTTTCCCCTGAAAGCAGGCACTTGTGCCTAGTGGGCCTTACCCGGTTACCAAAGACTAAAATAAAAAAACATAAAAAAAAAAAGTCCAGAATATGTGGTTATGTGGCTCTGGGTTCCCCAGTGCCTCTCCAGCAAAATCCAAATTGGGATGGGAGAAATATAATTAATCAAGAGGGCGTATTGATGAACCTCAAACAGCATTTCCAGGCAAACGCCTTCCAATACAGAGCTGAGGAGACTTTTATAGAGGAAAGGATATATTTAAGCCTAGTTGTGTAGGGTATGTATGTTGACAATTCCTTATTCCATGCCTGCAATATTGATTCAGAAGAATCATCAGAGAACTCACTGAGGGCCTTATATGTATATCCTATCAAGTGTTGCAAAGTTGTTCCTTTTAGTGAGTCACATACTAGTTTTAATAGCAGCGGCAAGGGGTTAGGGAGTCAGTTCCTCTCAGGGTCTTTGTGTAGGAGAAAAGTTTGCACCAGTAAATAGGGGAAGTGCTCCCGATCCAACAAGGGAAAAGCAGCCTGCAGCTGGGCAAAGGAAAGAACTAAGTGAGTGTCCAAAAATTGAAAAATATAGGATGGGCCCATCTGATGCAATCTACAAAAAAATATGATCAATGCAGGCTGGTAAGAACTCCGCCTCAGTGGCCAGTAAGAGAGTGCAGTAGAATATTGGGGACGGTTTGGGAAGTGTCCGAATCTGAAACCAGGTATGAAGTGTGTTTGTAGTTCCAAAGCCAAAAAGATTTAAGTAAGGGAGGTCAGTCAATGACACAAATAAAATATTTCCCACCTCAAGGAGGTCCTTCAATATAAACTCTATGTTTCCATGAAGAATTGCATCTGGGGTCAAGCCATAATGTTACAATTCTCAACATTGCTGCTTGGTGATAGTTAAGTAAATTAGGAAGATTCAGGCCTCCTTTAGCTTGTGGTAATTGGAGAAGGACCATCCAAGTCTAGGGCAGTGACCTGCCCATACAAAATGAGACAACATTTTATTCCATGAGGTAAATTAATAGGGGAAGGGTATAACAGACAGTGTTTGGAACAAGTAAAGTAACCATGGAAGAATATTACTTATAAACTATTAGTACTTATAAACTCATCTAATTCCCACAAGCTCATATACTCTCCACATACACCGACTCTGCTACCTGCCTTGGTGCACCCATTGCTACATAGCCCCCATAACAATGCATGATTACTCGACCACAACCCCCAAACCCTCTCCCACCATGCACTCCAGCCTCCTTCCTTACCTGCCCCTCACTATCAGTCTCCCTGTTTCCTCTTCTTCCCTACCTACTCCCCACTTCCTGCTATCACCTTCCCCCACCTCCCACCCTCTCTGACTGGTTTCTGAAGTCAAGGATTCTACAACATTTAGTAAGCATTTTCTTACGTTTTCTTATTGTGTTAGTTGTTGTTAACCCCATCCTTTATTTATGTTGTATTATGTTATATTGTCATACAACTGTATTTTTTACTGATTTATCATGCTAATCTATGTTACGTCCTTCCAGGACCACCTTGTAAAAAAGCTTGCTCAACGGTGTATATCCTGGTAAAATAAACTTGATTTATTGATTGACTGAATATTCATATGGATGGCTTCAATGTGAGAAAAAATTTACCTAAGGCAGCCAACTGACCCAAGTCCCGCTGAAGGACCTGCATCAGGAGTTCATAATTCCTCAGCTCTAACAGTTGTAAATCTTCGGGCAACTTGACCCCTAAATATTTAATGTTTGTGCTGCCCCAATGAAAGGGGAGTTGTAGCCTTAGAGCTTGGGAGGGGCTGAAGATAAGGGTTAACACCTCAGTTTTAGAAACATTAATAACATAGCCTGTCAAATCTGTAAATGTCTCGGAGGACTTTCCAGACCTTAGGTAAAGAGCCCTAAGGGTCAAGTAGGGACAATAAAATGTAATCTGCTTACAATGTAATTTTAAAGATTTGTCCTTCTATAGGGATCCCCTCCACCCCTCATCCCCTCTGATAGCAACTGTCAGGGGTTCAAGATATAGGACAAAGAGCAGGGGCGGGAGTCCCTTGCCACATGCCTCGGGCCAATGTGATAGGTGATGCCAACTGACCATTAATCCTGAGGTATGCTGTTGGGTGTCTGTAAATCTTTTGAAGCCATGAGATAACTTCTGCCAGAAAAACAAAAGCTGCTAGAGTTTGCCACAAAAAGGGCCAAGGTACCCTATCACACATCTTGTCAGCATCCAAACTGACTAACACTGTAGGGATTGATCTCTGGGTAACAAAATCCATTAAGTGAATTGTTCTACTGATGTTGTCCATTGTCTGTCTATTTTGGATAAAACCCGACTGGTCTGGATGGATAATGGAGGGGAGAATTTGTTCAATTCAGTGGGCCCATATTGACATGTATAATTTATAATCTATGTTTAATATGAAAATTGGGCTATAGGAGGTAGGAAGTTTTTGGTCATAGCCTGGTTTTGGGATCACCAACAGGATGACTCCTGTCCACGTGGGGGGGGGGGTGACTCCCCTTCTGAATCTAAAGAAAGACACCCAGCAATCTGGGGGCTTGAGGCTTCTTTGTTAAGGTTTTATACCATTCTATGGAGAATCCACTGGGACCTGGACATTTTAATGTTTTCATTTTGGGATACTGCCCTCAGCAGTTCTTCCATTCTGATTGGGGCCAAAAGTGATTCCTGATGAGTCTGAGAGACCTTCAGCAAAGCTGGTCCTGCCAAAAAGTTGGTAATATACTCAATTGTGTGTGTGGGGAAGGGGAGGGGAGTCCCCATATAGCTGACTGTAGAAAGTCTGAAAAAGTTTAGTTATCTCTGGGGAGGTAGATGACAGTCTACCGGTCAAGGGGCATTTGAGTAAAAGGATATGCGATACTGTTCTCTACCTCCATAACTTTCTAGCCAACACCCATCCCCTTTAGGTCCACCCATATAATTGAACTTTTTCAAATACATTAGTGCTACCTGTACCTTTTGATTGAGGATTTTCTATAAAAGTCTGCTTTAACCTGCCTAATACAATTCTGCCTCTCCTGCTCCCCCAAATCATTGTCTATTTGCAGGGTGTCCAGCTCCACTGACAATACATTATACCAGGCATCCCACTGTTTCTTGAAGTGGGAGGCATACACAATGATTTCCCCATGAATGACTGTGTTAAAGGGACACTGTGAACCTATTTTTCATCATATTATTTCTAGTTGAAACCCCACATTTTATGATTACTTACCCTCTCTAAAATTCACTGATGTTGCTGTTTGTTTTGTCTGTCTCCTTACTTAGTAGAACTGAAATGTATGGCAATTTATATTTATAAACACCTTGTTTTTGTTTATAATTCTGTTTCTGTTCTGGCATACTTTCTGAGCATAACAAACACACCCAAACAGTGCAGTCACTCATAAAGCAGTAGCCTCCTGAACTCTCACTGCATCATGAGGGGCTAGACTGTTTTCTGGGTGTTTCTAAGGCCAGGAAAGATGTATTTGGAGTTGATCAATGAATGTAAATAAACCTGTTTTGGTGTGATAACACCAGTATGTTGGGTAGTCTGATTTTTACATTTTAAAGAAAATAAGAGTCAGAATCAAACTACCAGCTACATTAACAATCTTTACAGAATTTTGGCAATCATAAAATATGTTTTTTAAACTAGGGACACTTTGAGACCTAAGGGGGTTGACGGTGTCCCTTTAAGGTTTTCCCATAAAATGCTTGAAGAAATATCAGGAGTGGTGTTTTCTTGTAGAAATTGTTCAATTTTTTTCTGCTAACTAGGATTTAAAAGCCTTTTCCTTTAATAGAGAAAGGTTTAAGAGCCAAGAAGTAAGCTTAGGGTATTTATCCCAGTCTACTTGTAATGTTAAAGAGGCGTGGTCAGAGAGGAGACTTGCTCCAACGGACATGTCTTGAAGTACATCTGTATGCTCAATTGTGACAAAAAAGTCATCTATACTGGAGAAAGAATGAAATCTGTAAGAGTAATATGTATATGTCTGCATTGTGGGGAGAAAATAGTGCCAAATGTCCACAATTCCCATCTGGGTAAGCTGCAACTGGAGTAATATCTGAGAAGGTGAAACTTGGCATCTCGCCGGGTTGGAGGTTTCTATTGAGGGGGATATGGTAACATTAAAATCATCACCCATAATAAGCATTCCCTGTTGTAGATCTAATAATTTCTTGAAAAAGGCTCAGAATTTTGCTGGAGGGGACTGCAGGGGGAAATATGCATTGACTAGGGTCACCACCCTTCCAAAAAGCAGTCCCACCACTATCACAAAACTCCCAGAGGGATCAGTGTATTCTACCTGCGGTAAAAATATTGTGGCAGAGGGAATCAAGATGGCCACCCCCTGGTGCTTGCTCTTCGAATAAGAAGATGCAAATGCCTTGTACCCCACCGAGGAAAGTTTTAAATGCTCCCCCGAGGTCAGGCGAGTCTCCTGAAGATACATCACATTGTCTGTTCATTTTTTAAGATACTGGAACAGCTTGGACTGCTTAATGGTGCCATTTAAGTTGTTAATGTTTAGTGAAAAAACTTTTACCGGGTAGCCCGCCATTTGTCCCACTTAAAGGGGTATTTCCTAATTTTTAGGTCCCGCACTAAGAAAAAATTACTCACCACAGTAATGTTGTTTCTTCTAATGGAGTCTTGCTGTATTCTGACTATATGCAGTTAGCCCCAGCACTTGAACAGCTCTGGAGAGGAAAGGGTTAACTCTATGACAAGGCATAGAACATTGAGCTCGAGCTCGGTTTCCAAACCTCTGTCCCTAGTACTCCTCAGTGTAACTGTCATATTCTTATGAGCACTATGCTAACTAACTACTAAATAGAAATTGTTTTTAAAATTTTGTGCCGAAAGGCAATAAACAGATTTTTAGGGTTCAAAAGACTCAAGTTGAGAACCTCAAAAAGAATCCAAGTAGGCAGTAAAACTTAATAATATATATTTAAAGTATTAACAACAAAAACCTCATCCTAAGAAGAGATAACCTAGGCACACCTCTGAGGTGCAGCACTGTGCCTGCCAACCCACATCCCAAAACAACTAAGTTCCAGGAGGGGAGGCAGGGAGGGAGGTCAGAATACAGCAAGACTCCATTAGAAGAAACAACATTACTATGGTAAGTAATTTTTTCTTCAAACAACATGAAGTCTTGTTGTATTCTGACTATATGTAGACTACCAAGCAGTACCCCCTTGGAGGAGGGAGTTACAGAGCCTATTTTGGAACAGACTCTGCAGCACTGCTGTGCCAAACCTAGCATCACTTCTCGACTGGATGTCAAGAGAATAATGCTTGGTAAATGTGTGAACAGTTTTCTAGGTGGCTGCTTTACAGATTTCCACTAGGGGTATGTCTCTAGCTGCTGCGACTGAAGCAGCTGCACCTTTGGTGGAGTGAGCCCTCAGGCCTGAGGGTGGCTTTTTCCCCAACTTTGAATAGCAGAACTGGATACAGTTGACAATCCACCTGGCAATAGTTCTCTTAGTGGCAGGTTTACCTTTTCCCACTTCTCCATAAGTGACAAACAGCTGTGAACAGTCATTTCTATGGGCCTTAGTGTATTCTATACAATAACTAAGGGCCCTCTTTACATCAAGACTGCGTAGACTTCTCTCCCCAGAGGAAGAATGGTCAGTGAAAAATACAGGCAATGACATAGACTGGTTCAAATGAAAGTCTGATATCACCTTGGGGAGGAACTTTCTGTTTGTTCGAAGGACCACCTTATCCCTGTGAAATTAAATGAAATCAGGTTCCACTGATAACGCCTGTAATTCACTGATTCTCCTGGCAAAGGTAATGGCTACCAGGAACACAGTTTTCCAAGTCAGGAATTTTAGCTCAGCTGAAGATAATGGTTCAAAGGTGGGGCTGCATAAGCTGTGCAATACAGATATTCAGATCCCAAATAGGAGTAGGGTCCCTAAAGGGAGGATTGATATGAACCAGACCTTTGAAAAAAATTTTGAAAACTGGATGGGAGGCTAAGGAAGAGCCCTTCCCAGCTGAAAGGAAGGCAGAGATAGCTGCCAAATGCACTTTGAGAGTGGTAGGCCTGAGGCCTAAACTGTTAAGATGCACCAAATAATCCAAAGCAGTGGCAATATCAGCTGAATCTGGCTGAATATGCCTCTGAGAACACCAGAAACCAAATCTCTTCCATTTGGAATTGTAAGTTTTTTCTAGTGGAAGGTTTTTTACTAACCTTAAGAATGTCCAAGACTGATTGGGAAAGATGCAGGCTTGCATATTCTAGCTCCTCAAGGGCCAAGCATTGAGTCTGAGAGTCTGAAGGTTGGGATACAGTATCCTCCCCTGTGAGGAGGTGAGGAGATTGTACTGTCTGGGAAGACGCAGTGGAATTGTCACTGGCATTGACATCTGGAGCCACTAGGATCACTGTGCAAGGCTGAGATCTGATCTTGACCAGAACTCTGAATATCAGAGGAAAAGGAGGAAAAGCATACAGAAACCTGCTTGTCCAATCCAATAGGAGAGCATCTTGGGGAACAGACCCCAAAAGAAGAGGTCTGCAGTAGAATAGAGGAAGCTGGTGATTGTCCAGGGCTGCAAAGAGGTCTATCTCTGGAGTGCCCCACCTCTTGAAAATGACTTGAAGAATTAGAGGATTCAGGACCCATTCATGGTGACCTTGAGAAATCCTGCTGAGAGCATCTGCCAGTACTTTGTCCTTCACTGGGAGATGCACAGCTAGCAGGGAAACCTGAAGGGAATAAGCTAGTGACCATATTTTCATGGCTTCGGTGCACAAGGCAGATGACCGAGTGCCCCCCTGCTTGTTGATGTACCACATGGTTGTGGTGTTGTCTGTCCTGATCTGTATCACTTTCCCCTGAATTGTGTTTGAGAATGTCTGAAGTGCTAGAAAGACAGCCCGGAGTTCGAGAAGATTTATTTACAGGAGAGACTCCTGATGAGACTATGTTCCCTGAGCAGTGAGTTGGTCCAGATGGGCTCCGCATCCCAGTAGGGAAGCATCCGTGGTGAGAATCACTGTAGGAACTTGACTGAGGAAAGGGACACCTTGCCTTAGATTGTCCTCTTCCAGCCACCACTGGAGAGCCCGAACCAGAGTTTGTGACACTGGAACTAACTTGGAGAGAGAGTCTTTTTTCTGAGACCAAAAAGATTTTAGATGAAACTGAATATCTCTCTCATTTGAAATCTTGCCCCTTGCACTACTGCAGTGGAAGCTGCCATGTGGCCTAGCAACTGTAAGAAGTGCCTGGCTGGTCAAGACACTAGTGGATGAAAAGAGGAAGCCAGGGTGATGAGAGAAAATGTGCCCTTGAAAGAGCAAGAAAGGCCTTTGCCTGGACAGTGTCTAGTTCCACCCCTATAAATGTGAGAAGCTGGGCTGGTTCCAGAATAGACTTGTCTAGATGTAGGATGAGTCCTAAGGAGTTCAGAAGCTTTTGAGTGACCTCTAGAGCTGACTTGACTTGGTCTGAGAACTGACCCACTATAAGCCAGTCGTCCAGGTAAGGGAACAGTAAGATGCCTTGTCTGCTGAGAAAGGCCACCACTACTGCCAGACGCTTGGTGAACACCCTTGGAGCAGATGTTAGGCTGAAAGGCATTGCTCTGAACTGGTAGTGACCTGAGGGCAACTGGAACCTGAGGTACTTTCTGTGGGACTGTCTGATAGGTATGTGGAAATAGACATCCTTGAGATCCAGGAAGGCTAGCCGGTCTTCTGGTCTCAGAGAGGGAAGAATTATTCCCAGAGTCACCATTTTGAACTTCAGCTTTAGTATAAGTTTGTTTAGGTATCTTAGATCTAGGATGGTTCACCACTCCCATCTTTTTGGAGGTAAGGAAGTATCTGGAATACAGTCATTTTCCCCTGTGACAAAGAGGTGCCTTCTCTATTGCTTGCAGAAGAAGTAGTAGAGAGGAGACTTCTGCCTCTAAGGCCTTTGTCTCCAAGGGAGAGGGAGGACTGAAAGACTTTGCTGTCATTTTTGGGGACCTTTTGAAACTGAGAGCAAGTCCCTGGCTCACTACTTCCAGGACCCATTTGTCTGAAGTAATAGACTTACAGGCCTGGAAATATTGAGCCAGCCTGTCCCTACAGGAACTGAGGAGGCGACCCTGACTGACACGTCAGGGTGTCTGCTTGGCAGTGGGCTTAGACTGAGTGGAGGATGGAGTCCTGGTCATCCCCTTCTGCCTTTTCCCCTAAAGAACCCCTTCTGCTGTAAAGAAGAGGAGGCCTGGGTTTGGTAAAAAGGCCTATGAAAAGGTCTGCTCCATCCAGCCCTAGATTGTTGCTTCTGAGGAATGACCTACATTTCCTTGGCTGCAGCACTCCTGTAGGTGGCCCTGTATTCGTCCATCTTTTTCACGTAAGCCTCTCTTTGCTCCCCAAACAGAGAATTACCTGTGACAGGAAAATCCATTGCCTTAGTCTGGGTATCCTGTGATAGACTGGTATACCTGAGCCAAGAAAATCTCAGGGAGACAGATGTAGCCATAACCCTGGAATGTACATCGATCGAGTTGACAGTAGAATTAAACTGGACCTTTGATGCCTCAATACCATCCACAGCCACCTGCTCCAGCTCCTTGGCCAGCTGGGGAAGGGCATTCCTAGCCAGCTCCAGAACCGTATCCCACATACATTTCTGGTATCTGGCTGTATATGCCATGTAAGTAGCTTGCCTGAGCCCCAAAGAGGATGTACTGTTTCTTTGCCATGGCATCCACTTTCCTGGAATCCTTATCTGGGGGGGGTGAGATACCAGGGGAATGCTAGCCTTGTCACAGGCTGCAGCTTACACTACCCAACATGGCTGCAATGATTTGTAAGGAATTCCATCCCAGGACCTGACAAGGTATACCTCCTGTCCATCTTTTTATCCACAGGAGGTATGGATGTTGGAAACTGAAGAATTTTTTGTGTCTGTTTCCCCCAGGGATTTATGCAGAGGGATAGACACCCTTTTGGACTCTGGGACAGCCATCATCTCAAAATAGTCAGGTTCCTCCTGATCCTGTTCAGCCTCTTCCACTGGAAGCTGAAGAGTATCAGCCATTTTCTTGTAGAATAAGAAATGGGAGGGAGACTCAGAAAGTCTGGGAGGAGTCACATTAGAAGACCTGTCTGGGGAGATGTTAGGCTCTACTGGCTCATCTAGGCCTTCATAATCCTCTTCTTCTACATAATCTTCTTCTCCTTCCCAATCACCCTCATAAAATGCTTCAGGATCATATTCAGAAGCAGAAGCTTCCGACCGAACCGATCGTCTTTGAGTAGGTGTCGGTTCGGTCGGAACTAGAACAAGCATTGTACAATAATGTCGCTTTGCAGCTATTTCTTCAGCGGCCGGAACATGGGGACCAGGATCCATACCAGCTGACTTGTGCTTTTTCTTAGATGGAACCGATTCCGCAGAATCTGCTCTTCTTTGGCCCGAGGAGGTATCGCCCAGGTCAGTGGGCACCCCCTTAGGTTCGGTCGGAACCGAACCGGGCTGGCCATCCTGGTCAGCAGACTTCTCGGCCTCCCTTTCCTTCAGCCTACTTAAATGTTTATCTAAAGTAGCTTTGGGAAACTTTTTGCAAATCTGGCAGTCTTCCTTGAGGTGGTCAAACCCCAGACAATAAACACAGATGAGGTGGGGATCAGTCTTAGCAAAGGCCTCCCCACACTCAGTGCAGTTCTGAAACCCAGTGGGACCGGTTTTCTTTTTGGGTATCTCAGACATACCTATAAAATAATAAGTTACCCTTACCAGTGTTTAAGCCAGGCAGCTACAAACCTTTCGGTTCCAACCGTGTCACGGGTCGGTTAAAAAAAAAATGAAGAAAATGTTTTATTTAGGATCCGATAGGTACCAGAAACCACAGTACAAAAGGTAGAAGAAAATACAAAAAAACCAATGCAGAATTTGCTTCGGTTCCCAACCAGGCCAACCGGGCAGAAACTGAACAAAAAACAATTTCTACCAACAAAACTCTACCTACTAAATACACTTACCGTACTGTAGACAGAAATCTGAATATCGAAAAAATAAGAAAACGGTTGAAAAACCAACCGATTTTTACTTGAACCGAAGTGAAGTGAAGGAGAAGATCTCCGGAGTGACTTCACAGTTAGGCGGAGTAAAGAATCTGACAATTACACTGAGGAGTACTAGGGACAGAGGTTTGAAAACTGAGCTCGAGCTCAACGTTCTATGCCTTGGCATAGAGTTAACACTTTCCTCTCCGGAGCAGTTCAAGTGATGGGGCTAACTGCATATAGCCAGAATACAGCAAGACTTCATGTTGTTTGAAATCAGTAGTACGGCATACTTTCTGACCTGTCACACTATTAGGGAAACCTAGAGAGTAGTTTATTTCTCAGGGCTATAGACAATCCCACCCCAGACACTGGATAAGCCAATGTCCAAAAACCAAAATAATTTGATCTTTCACACAAAATACTGCTTTTTTTTTTACAATATAAAAAACAGCTCTCTTAGTAATATTTGCCCTGAGAAAATAGTTTCAAAACAAACTATAACATCAATACAATAACATATCATGATAGTCATGTAAAACACATGGGCCCAGATATTCAACTACGCCATTTTGTGGCGCAAGCCCCTGCACCGCTCAAAATAGTTGCGTAGGGGTGTGGCCAGGGCGATATTCAACGGAGTTGCGCTATGGCACAACTTCTTTGAATATCGCCCCCTGGCCACACCCACTGTGCATGGCGCAGTGGAACTGCGCCAGCGCAAATGGTCAGAGTGGAGCATTGAGATGCGTTGACGCAAGTTCCATTGCACCATGCACAGCACCTGCGATATTCAAAGGGTGACATGCAAATGGGGCCATAATTTATGCAAGGCGCACGGGGGGCCAGTTGCATCTGTCTATGGCCCCATTTGCATGCCATTAGCATGCAGGTGCGCCAATCCCCGAAGACTTGCACCTGGCGCCCTGCCAGGCAGCAGCCGTTGGGGACTGACGCCCCCTGCAGCCCGATCGCGGGCAGAACAGTATTCCATCCCCCTCCCCAGCAGCCCAATCACGGGCATAATGTTAATCTTCCCCACCCCGAATAGCCCTATCGTAGGCATAATGTTAATCTTCCCCACCCAGTAGCCCGATCACGGCGCAGTAATCTCCCCAGTAGCCCGATCGCGGTCGGCATCCTCACCCACGTCCAGAATCCTTGGTGATCTAGTGGCCCCACCCCTCCGCCCATGAAGCCCCACCACCCCACCCCGTCAGCTGGCGGGCGGCAGCACCCACCTGCCTGCCATCCGCCGCACCGACTCGACGAGCTCAGTAGGGCTGCACGCCCATTGGTTCAGAGCATGAGCCAATGGGCGGCAGCCCATAATGTATTAAGTCAGTCCAGATATGTGAACAGTGTTGCGCCATGCAACCCTTTTGAATATTTGGGCCATAGTCCCTAGCATAACTGAGCCAGTGATAAACACCACACTTAATATTCAGCTGTATATCAGAAATAACACATAGAAGGGGGATGAAACAAATAAAACATGCCAACAGGGCACAACCTTTATTTGTGGAAAAAAGATTCTAATGTCCTAATATTGTAAAAAACAATAATAAAAATATTATACGGACCCAAAGATTCTGATTCAGCAAGGAAGACCCCTTCAGTTGACCCTTATGCAGAACGTAGGGCCTGGATTTGGGGAAAAAAAAACAAAAAAGAAATAACTGACTTCCCAGGCAGGGGAGAATTAATCTGTTCTCCTTCGGTGAACAGCGACTATCTGAGAGCCAGCTCAAGTCACTGGTATGGAGGAAAAGCCAGGCTGCAATTACCCAGGCCTCCAGGGAGTATATCAAACTCCCAAAATTCAGGGTACAAACACAACATAAAAGAATTAAAAGATTAGGAAAAAATAACAGAAATTTGTCATTGCTGCACTGTACCACAGTGCTCGTGCCCTTCTCCTTAGGAGAAAAAATGAATAGGGTTAACAATTCAACTCTTTAGAATGGGATCCCAATGTAAAAAGATATAGGATGCCAGACTCCTTCGTAATGTTTTAGTCAGCAGTCTCAATTCCCTCCATTTTGGGGGGGCCTTCAGATTGATTAAACTAAGGGAGCAACCTCTCATCAGAACTTGGGCAGCGGGAGAGAAGCAAATATTTAAGGAAGGTGGTATATCTTGTGCTACTGTTGACCTATACGAGAGTACATTTAAGCTAAGTAAGCACATGTAATCACTCCACAGGCTTAGCTTTACATTCCTCTGCTCCCTTAGATCTGGCTGCAGAACTACCACTGGTGTTACTATAAAGGAGTGTTAATACAGCCGACACCTGTGGTTTGTTTAAACAAGTAAAGGTAAAATAATGCTCAACAATCATACAGGGGACCTGCATTCATACAGGAGCTCCATACTATTCCATGCTGCCTCAAATAAGTCTGCCATTGACAACTTAAAATATTGTATTTATGGAGGTACAATAGCTCCCGATCTGCAGCTTATAATTTCAAACTACCCACCACCTTCCGTTAAAAAGCAGAATCGCAGTTTGTTCTCACCAATGTTAAAAATAAATATGCTAAAGTTCAGCAGCTCTGTAAATAAGAGGAAAAGTCCAGTAAGTCCTGTAATAAAAAAAATGGTAGTAGGTAATGATAATGTGTCCCTCTTAGATATCTGAAAAGCATTAACATCTCAGAATAGAACTTAGACACACATAAGGAAAAGGCAGACTGGGGAAATTTCCATTGTCAATTGGGAGGTAGGCAAGTTTTATGGCAGTCCCCAGACTTGGTTTAAGAAGGTATCATAAAGTAAGATGCATTCCTGGAGTTGCTATTTTGTCAGCCAGTTTTGTTTTGCTTAATTTTCTGAAGTTGAATACAGTAACAGGTGGAGTAGACTGGGAGTTGGGGGGGGGGGGATGGAGAGAATCAGCGGGGTAAAATCAAAGTCACACCAAGCTTGGAGTGAATTAGTTCCAATCTAAACCTAGATCACCTTCCCTTGGCTAGTTAATCCCACAAGATTCCCAACAGCATCCCACATCTCCCACTTCTCACAACTCTACCATTGTACCTACTTCAAACAAGGTCCCAGTAAGTTGCTTCAAGTGGTGGAATCGGTGATTGATTGACAAAAAGAAGCCAGGCAGGCCAACACATCTCGAGCTGTCCTCTCGGTGGAGTTCTTACCACTCGCCTTTTGGGACACAGACTGCCATCGTGGTAGTTGCTAGGATAATTGTGGTTGAGACGCAGGTTTCTAGGGAAATTGGAGGCACCATTTGAAAAGATCTTCTCTGGCCTTGCCAGCTGATTGGTATTCCTGCTTTCCCTCTGATAGATGGTCAATTAGGTGAGCCAGGTAGGGTGTAGTAAAACGGATCCCCTTCTCCTTCAACACTGCAAACATGGGTTGATATTCTCACCTGTCTTTCATTGCATGGGGAGCATAGTCATTGTCCAAATAAATGCATGTCTGCCCATAAAAGATCTTTTGCTGCCTCGAGGCTGTTGTCAGTATTTGCTCCTTAATTGCATAGTTGTGAAAATGCACCAGCACTGATTGTGGATGGTCTCCCCATGCAGTAGGCTTTGGGCCGAGGGCCCGATGCACATGCTCTAGCTCCAGAGGTAGGTCAGAGGGCAACTCCAGGGTAGTACGGAGTAATGTGATAATGAAGTCTTTAATGTCCTGCCCCTCCTACCCCTCTAGTATTCTGTAAACCCTTATATTTTTTTGGCGTGATCTGTTCTCAGCATCTTCTTGCAGGGAAATAATAGCTGCTTGTTGCTCCTGCAATTTCTGCACCAGGAGCTCCAGGTAGTCGACCTGATTTTCTGAGACCACTAATTGTCTTTTTGTATTGTCGACCTGTTCCAATGTTTCCATGTCCTTCTTCAATTCTCCATATATTTGTTTCATTTCTGTTCTGAAAGCAACCTGTTCATTGTATACAGTCTCTAATTTAATTTTTTTCTTTTGCAGGGTTCAATCTGATTGAAGAGTGTCCTTCAAAGCCCCAGTGTCTACAGAGGCCTGAGAAAGCTCTGAATTTGAGACTTCTTGCTGCAATCCATGGGCATTCTCCTCTGTCTGGTGAGTATCTTCTTTGGGTGAGATCCCTTGTTGCCCCCCCCCCATGGTAATTTTAGTTGTTTATTTTACTTTTAGCACCGAGTGTAAGGGGGATTAGCTGGAGAAGGCAGAGAGAGAGAGGATTCAGGCTGCCATTGCTCCAATGATGTCACCAAAAGTCCCTTCCTGTTTAACCTTGATGCCAGGAATCTGGAAACACCAACTGAAATTCCCAGGGGCATTGAGTTTTCAAAATTTTCCTCATCAGTTAACTACATTTTTCTCATTAAGCTTAATCCTATCACACTTCCAAAAGTGTAGAAGTGGGCCCCTTGCAGCCCATGCCCTCTCTAGCAGAGCCCAGGCATTGCATGACTAAAGCCAGTGTTATGGGTGGGGGATTGAGCACCACCACTATTTTTGGGTAATTGGATGGGCAGATGTTGACCGGGCAGCACAACCAGGAAAAACCTAGAGCATTGTGCAATATCTGTGCTGTCCCTATGACATCAGAGAAATAAAAGAGTGGACAGCACCATTCTGGAAAAGCACAGAGGTTGAATGAACAGCATAGGAAATGTTTCAAGCAGGAATTAGAACTTATAAATGTAATAACACATCTGTGTCAAATTGGGTAAAGAAATCAGATGTTTTGGCAAAATATTTATTTTCATTTATAACACCATTCATGTCAGTTAGATCACAATTTAACTTAGAACATGTTATTTCCATTTAGAATCTGGAAATGGAACTTGGAATAATGGGCCACCCGGCCACTGTGGAGATTACAATGGAAAGAAAGGAAGTTTTGAGCTAAAACAAGGTAAAACACCAGTAAAAAAATCATTACAAATGGTGTGATATGTGTATCACATACATAACAGATAGCAGTAGAATAACACCTTTATCTCCACCACACAGTAGTAGTAAGATTATTAAAAGTAACTAATGGCTTCGCCACTCGTGAGTTATTGTATCTTACCACTTACTACTAGTGTAGATAAATGTGTTTTTCATCTGCAGTCCATTATGTATTCCAGTACCCTGTATACCACAACACCATTTTCAATGGTTCTGTACTGGTAGTGGTACTACTGTACTGGTGTGGAACTTTACCTTGTTTCATCTCAAAACAACCTTTCTTTCCATTGTAAGTTCACTATCTGGCCCATTGTTATCTGTGTTCCATTTCTAGATTCTAAGTAGAAATAACATTATAAGTTAATTAAATTGAGACTAAGTGAAATATATGATCTTGTGTAACTGAAAATAAATATTTCTCCCACAATAACATGATTTATTTACCAAATTTTTTCACCCCTGCTGCCTGGTGGTGTGTGTGTGTGTATATATTATGGTATAGATGCATTAAACGGAGTTTTTTGCCTCTAATATAAGCGTGATCTGCGCGTGCGTTTATGCTTTTTCTGGAACTCTACAGTCGTGCTACAGTGCCCACGGTTACTGTTAACCAGCCCAAAATCTTCAGGGAACGCAGCGGCCAGGGTTCCCAATGTGTCTTTGAAGATTTCAGGAAAAATATTAAACAGTTCAAAAGTTATTCAAAAACAATTTCCCATTATAAGTCAATGGGAAAAGTTAACAAAAAGTTCGACAGTGTCGCAAATGCACTTTTTACTGTCGCAAATCCGCCATTTTATTTTCAGTTAGTGATCAGAAAAATGCTTGGCATTTAAAATTGAGACCATCTAGCAACCTAATTCTTTTTGTATTCACCTAGTCAGGCCCTGAGGATGCTAGCCATGTCTTTATTTGGGGGTAAAACACCCCAGAAATATGTTTTTTAGATTTCTGGAAAAAGTACTTTCGCAAAGTAGTGTCGCACTCATGAAAGTGTTGCAAATTTTTGCGAAAGCTTTTGCAAATCATGACACTACTTTGCGACACTATGCCCAAAATAACAGTAATTCTTTGGTACCCTGCTGCAATAGAACGGTTTGGTCTTTTGGGCTGAAATTTGCAGGGAACACAGCCAACATCTCACAGATGTGCCTTTCAGTGGTTTGGTGAAAAAATATTACAGGGAGGCAAAGTTATGACACTCCAAATTTCTGTTTTTTTCCCATAGGATAACATTACGGCATTCGCTGCGCCTTTCAGGACCCATATCTCGAAAACGGTGTGAGATACGGACTTTTCGTCACAAAACTCTTAACTAGCCAGGAAAGTGATAATTCATATGACTTTTAAATTTTTTTTCTATGCAGTACGGTTACTGAGATATAAGCAATTTACTATTCCAAGTCCTCATTTTTGTGTTCCGAGAATCATTATTTTGCATTCTTTGTACTCACTGTCTTTCTCTATACAGCTTTTGGGGAAAACCAGCCTGTGCGCTTACATTACTGTTACCATTACCGTTTCCACTTGCGGTTCCACACCCGTTTCACTTACCGTTCACGTTTACGCCACCATGTGCATTACCCTTTGCGTTTTCATTTTGGATCGCGTTTGCGTTGTTTTAACATTTCTGTCTACAGTACTGTTTCTCTTTCTGTTTAGCTTGCGTCACTACACATTACGATTTGCGTTTGCGGGCACAATGTTACTATGTGACAAGACATCACATAGGCGGGGCCTAGAGGCCCTCCTGCCCGCCGCCTACATTCATTATTTCTCATTATCATTCTCAAAAGAAGGAAATTAAGGCAAAAACTCTGTTTAATGCATCAGTTAGGGTTGTTCCACAGCAACAAAAGCGAGAAATTCGATGTTGGGTTGAAACCCTTTGCCTCAGCCCACCCCAACTGGAATCGGGTGCATTGGGGTCATCGTCTAACTGTCACCCCATTCTCCTATTCCTCAGCTTCTTTCCACATGTGATGGGGTGACAAGGGCCGATGACCCCAATGCGCACCCCTGATTCCAGTTGGAGGGTGGGCTGAGGGGTGCAAAGGGGTTTCAACCCTAACATCAATTTCCTCACTTTTGTCGCTGTGGAACAACCCTAACTGATGCATTAAATGGAGTTTTTGCCTCTAATATATATATATATATATATATATATATAATAATACACTGATGATGGCATCGGCAGGGAGGCATGTCAAGATGCAATGCGTGAATGCACATATAGCTACCAATACCAAACCAACATCAAGTGAGAGAACCTTACTGTTTTGTTTATCACCTTGATCAAGCCACTACTGCTCGGGGCAGATGGGGACCAGGGCAAGCAAACACTTTAGCATGGGGCACCACACCACTAAAAGCAGGCCACTCACAAACTATGCATAATGGGAGATGTGATCAATCTAGTAAGCATGATGTATCGTTATGGCTGCTGCACTGATGGTACACAGTTTTATAGGGTGTTATACCCTTGTATTTCCTTTCAGCTTCCATACTGCCACTTGCCGTAATTGTGCTCTGTTGCTTCTTTTACAAATAATTATTTCCTGCCCTTGCCCCTTATTATCCTGATGACCATACATTTTTACATTTCCAGGCTCTGCATAAGTTCTAGTATACCCCTGCCCTGAGTGTCCACCCTGTTGCACATTTTTGCATCATCTGCAAAGAAACATTTTCCTTTCCAGCTACTCAGCAATGCCATGCCAAAGTCACTTATGAAGACATTGAAGATGACCAGTCTCATAACTGATCCTTGTGGTACCACACTAGTTAATTTCCTGTACCCTGAGTGCCCTGCCGTTCACCGCCACCACCCTCTGCCTCATATCATTTAGCCAGTTTGTTACCCAGCTTACCACTTTCTACCACACAATGCTTAGTTTCTTACATAACCTCCTGTGTGGTATGGTGTTTAAATTGAAAGTCCACTTACTGAAGTCCAGATAGATAGGTCACATCCATGATCCACTGCTCTCCCTTGATACCCGGTGTCCAGTGGATATACAATCTCTAGCCCAAGTACAGGTTAGGTGTCAGGACACCACTGGTCCTCTCCTAGAATGGGTGGGTGGGTGGGTGTGAAAGTGGGCTGATTGATTCAGCACATATATGGCACATTTCTGGCCTGGGGGGCTGGGCTGGGGTGATGTTGGTGGAGGGATGGAGCCTGACTGCCCTGAAGGATAGTTGTCTGCTGCTCCTGTCCTGGCCACTGTTTTCACTAATTTTGTTATTACTGCAGAGTAGCTGGCTGCCAAAGGAGGAGTCAGACTGTGGCTGAGTGGATTTATTGCCAGATGTTTCCATTGGGGTTTAGCCCTGGCCTTAACTCAATCTAGTGCACTTTCTTTGGACTCCAGATCACATCTGATTCATCACTGCCCCTGGACAGGAATGCACACTTGGATTATGGGTCCTCAGAATGCATCCCTTGGACCAAACATAACACCTTACTAGTGAAAACTGGAGAAGACCCATTATCCAGAGGATGCACCATGCTCCACACACCATGTCTCCTCAAATGTCAGTGTAATACTTTGACCCATGTAGAGGAACCCTTACCTTCTTTTTTTGGTTCCTGGGCCAAGTGTCAGAAGTGGAGCATGTGACCACCACTGCTGGCAGAATTTAACAGGCTTGAAAATCCTTGAGACAGACAGCCCCTTTGAGGGAGAACCCCTTCCAGGTCCTCTGCCCCTCTCTCATTTTTATCTCCAAGATGATCTCATCTAAAATGGCACCAGGCATGGCTGCACCTCTTATCTGTACTCCACCTGAAATTACATAACATGAGAATCTGCATACCAAGCAGCACTCAACTCTTTAAGTGCATGTAGTGCTGCAGCTAGCACACCCTACCTTGAGGGGAAGGGGGTCAAATACAAAATAAAAATATTGTACAAATATCAGTAACAAGAAAATAAACCCTTGGTGCTTGTGATGTTCCAGAAACCAGTGCTACTGAAATATGATGCCACATTGCCACCAGAACCCTTGAAAGTAACTAGCTTTTCCTGTTAACTCATTGTTATAATACTGTACCTCCATCTAGTATTCGATATGCATCAGCATCAGTCTCACAATGCTACATTTGCTGTTTTACCCAGGTCAGTGTGTCACAAGGAATTTCTCTGTGCTATAAGAAAATGCGTACCTTGCTATCCTTCCTCCTGCATTTTCACTCAGTATATCTAAAAGAAACTACCTGACTGAAACCACCAGACCAGTCAAAATCAAAGACTTCAATCTCACAATCACAAAATAATTTTTTTCCTTTTTCCATAGAACATTTTACCTGGCTGGCCTTAAGTTGAGTCACACTCACTCGCAGTCGCTCCTTGTCCTCTGCCCTCCTGCAAAGGTGCAAGTTTGCAACTTGCACTGTGCTGTGCTGGAAGTTGGGGGGAACTTGAGATTTTGGGGAACCCAGCCGGGTTCGCTTTACACCTCAGGACTGTCGCTCTTGACTCGCTTGGTGCCCCCTCTTCCAGATGATGCCTCTGCAACAGGCACTCAGGCAGGTCGCAGCAGCAGCACACTCCTCTCTGACTGACTCCAATGCTACGCAGTCTACAGAGTCCACCTTCCCACCGTCGCTCATGGTGTGACCAACCACAAGCTGCTCCAGACTACTCCTCTAGCTGAGGCTCTCTCCCAAACAGTCTCAGACAGAGAAGGTCCACCCTAAGCTCCTCTGCTAAGGTTCAGCCTCCACCTATAACTGGGCCATGGGCAGTCTGCACCTCCATTGCACGCACTCACTGACTTTTTGTGCCACACAGGCAGGAAAGGCAGCCTAGGCCACAGACTGACAAAACAAATATCTAGGGTTGGTGTTTGTGGCTGGGTGTCCCTCCTGAGAGTCCCGAGTCCGACTCCATCCCTCCGCTCACAGTACAACTTGCTCGAACACTCCTGAGGCATGCTGCTCACTCCACTCCAGCTAGGCTGCTCTCCTCTACACTCATCCTCACACTGACTGAAGGTGCCAAATGGTCTCTGCCCATGCACAAAATGAATGCTACCAGGAGTTTGCGGGGAAGGGGGGGCAGTGTCAGAATTTTGAAAAAAAAAAAAAAAGATAATTGCCAGGGACAACTGGGAAGTTTGGCAACCCATCCACAGGACTGAAAAAAACCTTAAAGATATACTGTCCACACAATGAGACAAGCATTTGTCAATGCTGAATTTTGTCTTGCTGGCATTGGCATTGGTAGTGCAGGAGTTAGAGAGATGCATAATAGGAATGGCAGTGAAGTATGGAACTGACAACAATCCCACCACTCCCTGCAGAGACTGACAGACATTGAGGTGTGCCTTTGGGTCGTCTGCCATAATTCTGATACCATTTCACCTCACCCTACCCTGCAGACTCCGATAAGGGTTGCGTTGTGCCTTGGGGTCATCGGGCCTTACGCTCACCCCATTTCATAAGAAAATACATTGAGATGGGTGCAGTATAGGAGAATGGAGTGAACTTTGGGGCCGAAGAGTTCAAGGCACACCTTGATGCCTGTCACTGGCTGCAGGGTGAGGGTGGGGGTGGAATGGCATGAGCACTACAGCCAACAGTCCAAAGTCACACCCCTGATGTCTGTCAGTCTCTACAGGGTGGGATGTTATGGTTAGAAACCCTAACGCCCCGGACGTTTGTTGGTATTTGCACTCTGAATTTTCAAAATGGTCTTTTTGTGAGCCCACCTCATGAAAGCATTTAGGACCTCTGCTCATGAACAGTGGCACTGTGGTTTAGTTAATCTGTCCCGAATATTGATTTCTCACAGTGACCATGCCATTCTGCACCAGATGTGCTAAAACACATTTCGGGCAGGATGTGAAAAATAACAGCTGCACCGTTCATAAGGAGGTGTGAAGAAATGGCAATGTTGAAAATCTGGAGTGAAAATATTAAAAATTCTCACAGTTACAAGTGTGCGTGGAAACTGCGCAATGCACGATCACAACACAGTCATTTTGTGGACTTTTTTCACCAAATTTTCAACAAAGGCATTTTGGGACCTCCACTCATGAACAGTGTCACTGTGATTTTCTTAATCTGTCCTGAACATTGATTTCCCACAGATACAGCACCATTGTGCGCCAGATGTGCAAAAAATGGAAATTACCTACGTACTGTAATTCTTGATCTTCTTGGACAGAGTTTCCACCACTCATTCACACTGATGGGAACTACACTGGAGGTGCTAGGACCCAGTGGGAGCCAACAGTTTTCAGGAGGTTCTGGGCCGAGGTAGGGACGTGAGGAGCGACACCCCGAGCCAGGTTCATGCTGTATAGTCTATCTTGGCTTCGACTCTCCAACTGCCTCAGTACCTATATTTCTGATGAGGTGCAGTATAACTAACCTAGTGAAAGATTAACCTAATATCGAACATAAGAAAGTTCGAATGACCCATGTAAAAGAGTCAACAAAACAGAATCTTCACAGCCCGGCCATTGAGAGAGTGAAGACCACGAACAGAGAAGTGAGCTTGGGGGATGGTGAGTGGGCATGTGAATGAGTGTTGGGACTCTGTCCAAGAAGATCAAGAATTACGGTAGCTAAGTAATTTCCATATCTTCCTGGACATAAAGTCTCCACCAATCATTCAAACTGATGGGAGAGTACTGAGCCAAAATAATCCTCCGAGACGGGTGGCAGGAGAAGATAGGAGCTCACCTAGGACAGGGGTCCATTAAGGATTGCCCTGTGAAAGGACTGATGTTGTCTGGCATGGACATCCAAGGTATAGTGCTTCACAAAAGTATGCATGGAGCTTCAAGTGGCTGCATTGCAGATGTCCGCAATGGGCACATTACGTGTTTCAGCCAGAGGTGCTGTGACTGCTCTGGTAGAATGATCATATACTCTGCCTTCTAGCTTGACCTGTACCATGGAGTAGCGGTGGTGGAGGCATGCTTCTAGCCATGCTGAAATACACCTGATAGCAACAGGTTGACCCAGCTGGGCCATGCTGAAGGAGACGAACAATTGTTTAGACTTGCAGATTTCCTTTGTCCTGTCTAAGTAGAACCACAAGGCTCTTTTCACATCCAGGGAATGAAGGGTACACTCTCCCCTATTCTGGAAGTTTGCGAAGTAGGTAGGAAGGACCAAGGGTTTGTTCAGATGGAATTCTGAGATAACCTTAGGAAGAAACTTGGAGTAGGTCCTAAAAACTACCTTGTCTTTGTGAAATACAGTATATGGGGGGGTCTGTGACCAAAGCATGTATTTCCTATACTCTGCGGGCGGAAGTGATGGCCACCAGGAAGGCCATCTTCCAAGTCAGAAATTTCAAGTCACAAGTAGCTAGAGGCTCGAAAGGTTTACGAGTGAGCATGTCTAGCACAATGTTAATGTCCCAGGATGCTACTGGATGTCTAATTGGTGGTCATGTATGCAGAATGCCCCTAAGAAACCTCTTAGCCAGCCAGCCCGGTGGCGTTGAGGGTTGAGGCACTGGAAGCCACACCTCACGCTATGCCAGTGACCAGAGTTCACGAGTGAGCTCAGGTGCTGGGGGTCAGCAGGGGCAGGTAAAGGACTGAGCACCCGCTGGGCTGCTCTCCTCCCCAGGGGGGAGGGCTGGGGATCACTGGGTGTGCCATCGGCTCCCGGTGGAGACCGGGGTTGCTGCAGCATGCTGGACAGCACGTACTTAGCGTGGCAGATGCTTGGCAGGGTTGCCATGTGCTGTTGCGTCAGGGTGTGCACCATGTATGGATGGGGGAAGCAAGCACCAGAACATGGAAAAGCCTGGTCTGCGGGGTAGGTGACAGCACCTGATCCCATGCCCTTGGCCGGGTCTATCCTGCCTGACCTTTTAGGTTCCTCCACCTGGGCCCTCACCCACAGCCAGAGACTGATTGTAAAGAGTGTCCAAAAAGGAGAGGCAGCCCAACCCCAGAGGGGTTAAGCTGGGGGTGCTGACTGTGGGATGAGGAGGAGGAGGCACAGGTCGGAGGACTTGAGGCAGGGCAGGAACAGGCAGGATGCCTGAGAGGCCCCGCACACCATGACTGGAGGGAAAAATAACTGGAAAGAAAAAAAAAAGAAACCTCTTAACCACCAGTAACTGAGCCAAAGACATGGACAGTACAGGCTCATGGTACACAGAAATTGTGCAAAGATGAACTTTGACAGTGGATACATAGATACATAGACAGTGTCAGCAGATAAGGGCCTATGGCCCACCTAGTCTGCCCATTTGTGTTTGTAACTTCAGTTTGTTTTCCTAGAACTCTGTTTCCCCTTACCCCTGACCTCCAGAATTCCTTTATGTCTATCCCATTCATTCTTAAATCCTGTGATTGTTTCAGCCCCCACCACTTCTTCAGGCAGGGTGTTCCACTTGTCCACCACACATTCTGTGAAGAAATTCTTCCTCACATTTCCTCTAAATTGTCCTCCCTCCAACTTCATCCCATGCCCTCTAGTCCTGGAACATCTTTTTCGCTTAAAAATAGTGTATTCTTGCACCCTGTTCCTCCCTGTAAGATACTTGTATGTCTCTATCATGTCCCCTCTCTCCCTCCTCTCCTCCAGGGAGTACATATTCAATTCCTTCAACCTGTCCTCATAGGGCTTGTGATGCAATCCATGTACCATCTTTGTTGCACTCCTCTGAACCTTCTCTACCCTATGTCCTTACGTAGGCAAGGTCTCCAGAACTGTACACTGTACTCCAGGTGGGGCCTCACTAGTGTCTAGTATAGTGGAATCATGACCTCCCTTTTCCTGCTGGTGATGCCCCGCCTATGCATCCCAGCATCCTATTTGCTTTACCTGCTGCCTTGTCACACTGTTTCCCTACCTTGAGGTCTTCAGAGATAACCCCAAGATCCCTTTCCTGCTTGGTGCATACTATATCCTCACCCCCCAACTGATATATTGTGCCAGAGTTTTTGTGCCCCATATGCATTATCTTGCACTTCTTTGCATTGAATTTCAACTGCCAAACCCCTGACCATTCTTCAAGTTTCTGCAGGTCCCTTCTCATTCTGTCTACACCCTATGGTGGAGTATTGTAGACCTGTATTAGAGAGGTCCAGAAGATACTCTAGGACTTTGCTTGGTGGGCAGGAAAATGGGTTCCAAGAGGATTTTGCACACCAGATAGAAAATGATTCAATTTAGCTGTGTAAGTCTTTTGAGTAGCTGGCTTGCGTGCAGCTAAGAGAATATCTGAAACTTGATGTGAAACTTTAAACCTGTTCACCTCTATCTCTTTAGGAGCCAAGCGTGGAGGTGAAGGGACCTCAGGTTGGGATGGACTACAGGGCCCTGGGTCAGTAGGTTAATCTGAAGTAGAAGTGATTTTGGGGAGGTTTCTGATAATCTGTTTAACAGAAACCTAATCTGATGAGGCCAGAATGGGGCAATGAGAATCATTCTGCCCTCCTGTGCCTCCAATTTGAGCAGCACTCTCTGAACTAAGGGAAGAGGAGGAAATGCATACAGAAAGCGTTTTGTCCACTGCAGTCTGAATGCATCCTGACAAAACACACCAGGTCCTGGATTTCTGGAGCAGAAGAGAGGCAGTTTTGCATTGAGTAGGGATGCAAACAGGTCCAGTCCAGAGTTCCCCATTCATTGAAGAGTGATCGCACGACAGTTGCATCAAGAGACCACTTGTGGGGATCAGTCTCCGTTCTGCTGAGACAGTCCACCAGATCGTTCTGTACTCCCAGCAGGTAGACTGCCTGAATTAGAGCTTTGTGCTCCAGGCACCATTCCCACACTCTCATTGCTTCCCTGCATAAGGGGTAAGAGTGTGCCCCGCCCTGCTTGTTGATGTAGTGCATCACTGCCTTGTTGACCGTTTAAAGAAGAATGGTCTTGTGACAGAGAATGTCCTTCATGGTCTGGACTGCATACAGGATGGCTCTCATTTCCAGAACATTTATGTGAAGTTGGGACTCATTCTGACTCCATCTGCCCTGGGTATGGAGAACCTGGCAGTGAGCTCCCCATCCCAGCAGGGACGCATCCATGGTGATGGAAAACTGAGGATCCAGATGGGCAAATGGAAAACCCTCCTGAAGGTTGTCTTCATGAGACCACAGGTGAGTGACCACCTCAGCAGTTCTGTCACCTTGATGTGAAAGGACTGAGGATGTGTGATTGGTGACCACTGAGTGCTGAGCATCTGCTGAGAAGTTCTCATGTGAAGACGAGCCAGAGGCACAGTGAACACTGAGGATGCCATAAGACCCAGTTTCCGCTGCATCGAGAGAGCTCGGACTGAGCTGCTTTCTCTGATGAAGCAAGCCATCTGGAGAATATCACTCCTTCTGTCCTCCAGAAGGAAGGCTGCCTTGCAGGAGGTGTCCAGGAGGGCTCCTATGAAGAGGAGCCTGTAGGAGGGCTGTAACTGACTTTTTCAAGTTTAGCAGAACTCCCATGGACGTGAGGAAGTTTGAGGCCGTAACCATGGAGTCTAGAGACTCTTGTCTGGAGGGGCTCGCAAGGAGCCAGTTGTCTAGATATGGGAACACTTGGATTCTGATTTTCCTCAGATGCACCGCAAGAACTGCACAACACTTTGTAAAAACTTGAGGTGTCGAGGATAGCTCAAAGGGCAGGATTCTGAATTGGTAGTGCTGACCCAATGCCACAAACCTTAGGTACTTGTAGTGCTTTGGGTGTATGAGAATGTGTTGGTAGGCATCCTGCATGGCCAGGGAGGCTAGCCAATTGTGCTGATGAATCGGGGGTAGAAGGGAACCGAGTGATATCATCTTGAATTTCTCCTTGAAAAGAAACTTGTTTAACTTTCTGAGGTCGAGAATTGGGCGCATGCCGCCTGTCTTCTTTGGAACTAGAAAGTAATGGGAATAGAAACCTGTGTTTCACTGGTCCAGTGGAACTACCTCTACTACCTTGTTGTTCAGAAGGCCTTGAATCTCGGATACAGGAAGGTCTGAGAGGCAGACAGCCTGGGCTGTCACTTGGGTAGATGATCCGGAGGGGTTTCCGACAGATTGAGAGAGTACCTCTCTCAGATTATCCTGAGGACCCATTTGTCTGATGTTATCAACTTCCACCTGTCGTAAAACTGAGTCAGGCATCCTCCTACTGCCGAGGAAGTGTCCCCCTCTGACAGCTGAGGTGGGACCTGGGCAGGACTCTCAGAGGGTGGCACTGGGCTCTTTGGGGCCCTGTGCCTTCTGCTGTGCTTTCTGTTGTGGCTGAGGAGTTTGGTTTCTGTTAAAGCCTCTTCTGCTCTTACCATGAAAGGACTAATGGTTATGAAACTGACACCTGTTCCCTCCCCTTTGAGGGGCTGCGGAAGGGGGTCTAGCCATCTTGATGGCTGACCTAGTTTTCTGAGTGGCCACCACGCCTGCTCTACCTGAGGCCCAAACAGACCTATACCATCAAAAGGTAAGGCCATAACCTTTTGCTTGGCATCATTATTGAAGCCTGAGGTACACAACCAAGAGTGGTGATGGCTACAAATACCAGCCGCCACTGCTCTGGAGGCAGTGTTGAAAGCATCCATGGCAGCTTTAAGCTGTTGATTATTGGACTCAGTGCCTCTGGTAATGGTCTGTAGGAGCTCTGTGTTAATCTCTGAATTGAGAAGAACTTCTATTATAGTTTTGAGTGAATGCCTGAGTGTATACTCGTACTGAGAAAAATAACCTTGATAGCTGGCAATGCCCATGCCCAAGGTTGAAGCAGGAAAGACTCGCTTACTCAAGGTGTCGATCTTGTGAGATTATTTGTTTATTGGAAATGCTGTAGCTTCCTGTGGAAGAACAGCCTTGTCATTCTCTGCCAGAACCACGATGGCATCAACAAATTCTTGAGAGGCCAGAATGGGATGATCCTTGGAAGGGGCATATTTCCTATCTATGGATTTAGCCACAGAGGAAATAAGAGCCGGGTTATCCCACACCATCTGGGATAGAGTCTCAAAAGAGGGCTGCATCGGTGGGGATATCCGGAATGTGCAGATACTGCAAATGCACTAGCATCCCAAGATCAATATCTGAGGTCTGGAGAGAGAGTGTGGAATTTAAATTCCTGAGTAGAGACTTAAAAGAAAGGTCCTCGACCAAAGGCTCTGTAGAAGGTTTGTCCTCCACCCTCTAAGGTGGAATCATCATCAGTCATCTCCCAATTGAAGATCAGGATCACGTTCAATATCATTCCTTGTCAGTCCAGAAGGGACTGTCTAGATAGGAAAGGGATGAAAAGAAGAGGAAGGAAGAGGAGCGGAAAGAATCAGCATTGAAAACCTCTGATACCCGTGCAGCACCACCAGAGCACCCGGCATGCAATAGGAAGTGACGCCAAGAACACAGGTAGTGCTGGCATAGTAAGTAGCACCGAGCACTGCACCAGCAAGGATTGTAGTCTGTAAACTCTGATTTGAGGAAGAAAAATTAAGAAATTCAGCAGGAGATAAAGGCACTGGTGTGGACCCCTGTGTCCCAGCCATGTGAGGGGGATAGACATCAGGGAGCAGAGTCAATGGCACTGGAGATGGCGCCGCATGACTCAGGAGTCTCAACTGCCCAGTCTGCAGGTCTGAAACCGAGAGGCCCGAAGGCTCTGGTGATGGACTAGCTGGCTCAGGCAGCCGTGTCAACTGCCGCACACACTGTTCCATAAGAGCAGTTTAATGGTGAAACTGTTCACCAGAGGACCCCCCCAATGGGGGGGAGGGACTCCGGAGTTGAGGATGCCGTCCACCAGGGACAGAACCTGGAGGTAGCTCTGGAAGAGGTGGAGACTATCCCCTGCCCCCAGCAACTGATGATCTATGCACAGACGCATTTAGAGGGAAACCTGAGCAGTGCCGCCGCTTTTTTTCGACTGGAGGCCGGAAGAAGTGCTTGAGGTCGAAAGTGGTGCTGAGAATGGAGTGCTTCTTTTGTGTTTCCAGGGAGGCTTCCCATTCCCCCAAGCACTAGTCCATCTGTAGTCAGACCCCACTCCATAGAGGGTGGTGGACCAAATCCAGCCTGGCTGATTGAACAGGTTTCATGCAAAGTCTCCCTACTGTTACCTGCCCCACTCATGGTCGACTCCGTCAATGGAGGGCTGAAGACTTCTGATGAAATAATAAAATTTAATTGGTACTTATTTTCTCTAGAAAATGATAAAACTAATAAATACTAATAAAACTGAAGCTGCTGTTGTATAGACGTGAAGTTTTGACTCCCAGTGGGTGAGCGACATCATCACTGACATGCACTCGATGGAGGGAAAAATGTAAGTGAGGAGGTTGGATGGTCGACACTGAGATAGTCTATACGGCACGAGCCTGGCTCATGGTGTCACTCCTCAGGGCCCTACCTTGGTGTCGGCCTTCCTGAAAAATGTTGGCTCCCGCTGGGTCTTAGCACTTCCGGCGTAGTTCCCATCAGTGTGAATGAGTGGTGGGGACTTTATGTCCAGGAAGATCACATTTCGGGCAGTATGTGGAAAATGATAGCTGTACTGTTTATAAGGAGGTGTGAAAAAATGGTAATGTTGAAAATCTGAGGTGGTAATATTATCAGTTCTCATAGTTACGAGCGTGTGTGGAAATTGCTCAAAGCATGCTCGTAACACAGTCATTTTGTGGAATTTTTTCACCAAATTTTCAACATAGGCATTTTGGGACCTCTGCTCAAGAACAGTGTCACTGTGATTTTCTTAATGCGTCCCAAACATTGATTTCCCACAGCAACCGCGCCGTTGTGCACCAGATGTGCGAAAACACATTTTGGTCAGGATGTGAAAAATGACAGGTGTACTATTCATGAGGAGGTGTGAAAAAATGGAAATGTTGAAAATCTGGAGTGAAAATATTAAAAATTCTTCAAGTTACGAGTGTGCATGGACACTGCATAATGCATGCTCATAACACAGTAATTTTTTGGAAATGTTTTTACCAAATGTGCAACATAGGCTTTTTGGGAGCCCACCTCATGAACAGTGACACTGTCGTTTTGTTAATTGGTCCCAAAAGGTGATTCTGTGCCGTGACCATGAAACCACCTATTGGGACCGAATAACAAAATGACAGTGACTGAGTTCACGAGGTGGGGTCCCAAGAACCCCATGTTGAAAATTTGGAGCCAAAAGTCACAAAAATGGCTGAGATATCCACCTAAGTTGAAACCCCCCATTGATGCCATTATACAGCTTACCATGATTTTCTTCAGTTTGCGGTTGGCTTTGAAGAGTGCAGACATGTTCCCTCTCCACTGAAGATCACCATGCCAGGCTCTGAAGTAAGTGGGGTGAGGGGTGTGGAGAGTGGGGTACTCGGAGGGGTAGTGCGGGTTGGGGAGGCGCCACAGACAGCGGGACCCTTTTCTTGTATATAGGTAAAACAAAAATAAAACGCTCAGGGAAGGTTCTTTTTCAGGGATCACCTTAGCACACTGGGGGTAGGCTCACTGGGGTAGGCCTCAGTGTGCCACCTGTGTTATTTTGGGACAGAGGACTGAAGCCATGGAGATCAGCCCCGCCAGCAAAGAAAGATGTCTGTGTTTCCAGGGGGCATGATGCCTAGGGAGATTGAGCACCCCCCTCGGCAGAAAGAGAGAACATTATGCTGATGGGGATTGGGCACCCTCAATCAGCAAATGAACTGGAGAGGGGGCATGCTGACAGGGGGATCAGGCCCCCCGACATCGGCTTTGTAGGGACTGTGTGAGGCTGATGGTGGGAGCCGCAGCCATGTTTATTGCAATGTTTCACCAGGGGCATGTAATTGAGGCATGTGAAATCTGCCACTGCAATGAAGAGCCTGTCTCTCACTGCAGTGGCAGATTTCTTTCAAGTTGGTGGCATGCTTTTGAACTGCTGTCATAGACAGCGTGCTCATTGATTGGTGCAACAGAGACCAGCCCAAAAAAGCAGTGGCACCACTGTCCACAACACTGCCGCACCTCCACAACCTGCTACTCCAGCAAGCTGTCACAAAAGTTGCTTGCACTGCACGCACAAGACAACATAAAAAGGATGTCAGTATTCAACAAGGAAAATGTTACTGGATGTCAGTGACTCCAGAGACTACATTTTCAGATGTTTTAAGCTAATTCTTGGATGTAAAGTACATCCAAAATAGACATCTGAAGGGCTGGGAGGTAGGATACCTTTGAAAAGACACATGCAGGTGCTGGTAGTGTTCCAACTGGCAGCTGCATGTCAAGAAAAAATATAAATGATTGGATGGGAGGCTGGGGGGGATCTGAAGGTGGTTGGGTGGCCATGGGACTAATTCTGGGCATCAGGAGAGGGGTAATACTTTTTAAAGCTTTTTAAACATATTGGCCCAAATAATGAATACTGGATAATGGATGCCCAAATATTTGCTTCCTAAATAAGGTATTTGCACACTCCTACTTTTCAGCTACATTTGTAAATAAAGAAAATTCTCTGTGTAAGGCCATGACAATCAAAAAATATGTTGAGTTTAGGTATTTGTTGCTTCTTTAAATGAAATTATTTTGTTAGTTTTTTTGAGGCATGCATAAGCTTTATTGACATGTGAGGCAAGCAGTAAAGTTTGCAACTTTGAGCTTTCCCTAGACGTGAGGTATAATGGGTGTTTACTCACCTGGTAAAGGTGATTGTGTTGGTTGACATCCATGGCACTCCAGACATTACCTCATGGGTTTAGCCCACCTGATAGGCTAGTGATGCACATGACTCTGGGATCAAATTTCTAGTATATCCAGGTCCCAGAAACCCCTGTTCTCCAGTTCGAATCTTCCATAGCTGAAATCAAGGTTAGTAAAGCACAAGTACAAAAGCCAGAGAAAAAACAATACAATCATTGTACATAATGATGCAGCCTGAGATGTAAGCTCGTGTGGCCAATGGGCCGGTTTTTATTTTCCTATTATTTACAATCTAATCTCGACCCCTATTAGGTCGATGGTCAGAATCCTCCGCCCTTGTGGTTGTGCCCATAATGGCATATACCCTACCCCCTCCTTAGATATGTTTGGGAAAGCTCCGGTCCTGGTCACTCTGAGTACTCTGTCGGGAGGGTCTTGGAGTGCCATGGATGTCAACCAACACAATCACCTTTACCAGGTGAGTAAACACCCATTGTGATTGGCAGACCATCCATGGCACTCCAGACATTACCTCATGGGTAGATAAGTAGCAGTATTGTACCCTAGGGAGGGGGACATAGTGGTCTGTGAGTGAGAGGCAGAGGTGGCTGTTAGGAGGATCTGTGTGGCAAAAGTGGGCTGTATGTTGTACAGGTGCTCAAGCCTATAGTGTCTGGCGAACGTATGGATGGAAGTCCATGTTGCTGCTTTGCAAATGTCCTCTGAAGACACGTTCACCCTTTCCGCCCAGGAGGTGGCTACTGATCTAGTGGAATGGGCCTTGATACCCTCTGGGGGTGTCATATGCTTGGCTATATAAGCTTCCTGGATGGTTCTTCTGAGCCAGCCAGCGATCGTGGTCTTAGAGGCTGCCTTACCTTGTCTTTGTCCCCTTGTGATGATAAATAACCTCTCCGTCTTACGTAGGGGCAGAGTACTGGCTATGTAAACGAAGAGGGTGATCCCAACATCCAGATGATGTGGGATCGGCTTAACGCCCTGTTGTGTGTCTCCAGAGAAGGTAGGCAACTCGATGGGTTGCTTCCTATGGAAAGTTGTGGATACCTTCAGTTGGAAAGCTGGAACCGTCCGTAAGCGGACTCCTTGAGGAGTGAACATGGTGTAAGGTTCCTTATACGACAGTGCCCCTAGCTCTCCAGTCCATCGAGCTGAGCAGATGGTGACAAGGAAGCAAGCCTTGAGGCTGATCCAGAATAGGTCCACCTCGTGGAGCGGCTCAAAGGGAACTGTACTGAGGGAATCCAGTACCAGTGGGAGACCCCATGGTGCGATGGCAGGTCGGACACTGGGTTGGAGTACTTCCACTGCTCTTAGGAAGCATAGAGCATCGGGGTGTGCTCCCAGGCTGTATCCCCTGATGGTGCCCATGGCCGCTCCAATGGCTGAGAGTTGTACTCTGAGGGATGAGTGAGCCAGTCTCTTGTCTACTCCCTGTTGGAGAAATAAGAGAATGGCTGACATGTCCGGTTGCTCTGGGTCCTTACCGTGCTCTCGACACCACTTCACAAATAGAGACCATTGTCTACCATAGGTGGATGTGGTAGAGGACCATCTAGATTGTAGCATCATCGATATGACGGACTCATGGTAGCCTGCTCTCATCAGTCTCTTCCTCTCAGAAGCCAGGCCGTGAGTTTCAGAGTCTGCGGGGCCGGGTGAAGTACTGGGCCCTGTGTCAGCATATCCGCTCGGTAGGGCAATCTGAGGCTGGCTAATGTCATGTCGAGAACCATGGCAAACCATGTCCTCTGTGGCCAGTAGGGTGCCATTAGGATGATGGTACATTGAGATGCTCGGATCTTGCTTAGTACCTGGGGAAGAAGGGAGAGGGGTGGGAACACATAAGCATGCTCCCGGGACCACGGTTACAGGGCATCGGTTCCCTAGGACCGGCTTTCCCTGAACTGTGACTAGAACGCCTGAACCTGTGTGTTTTCCATTGTGGCCATGAGGTCCATGGACACTGGTCCCCAGGCTTCCTGGATCATCTGAAAGAGACTGGGATGGAGCCACCATTCCCCTGGGTGAACCTGTTGCCGGCTGAGCCAGTCTGCTCGCACGTTGAGTCTGCCAGCGAGATGCACCACGCCGAGATGGCTGAGGCTGGTCTGTGCCCAATTGAGGACTGACGTTGCCTCCCTCAGCATGGCTCTGCTCCTGGTGCCCCCTTGTTTTGTGATATACGCCACCGTGACCTGGTTGTCGGAGCGTATAAGAACCGACTGGCTGCAGATGAATGATCTGAAAGCCTCGAGGGCATGAGCTACCGCTCTCATTTCTAGGACGTTGATGGATAATTTGGCTTCTGTTGAAGTCCATAGGCCTTGAGCCGTCAAGTCACCTAAGCACGCTCCCCAGCCGGACAGGCTTGCATCCATTTCTATTGTGGCAGTGTAAGATGCCTCTAATGGGACCCATCTTGTGAGGTTGGACTTCACTGTCCACCATGTTAGCGAGTGTTTCACCGATGGTGGTAGTGGGACTATGACTTGTAGGTTGAACTCATTTGGTGATCCCCAAGTGAGTACGTAAGTCCGAAGTGGTCGCATGTGCCATCTGGCCCAGGGTATGAGGTCTATGCAAGATGCCATGCAACCTAACAACTGGGATATGCGTTCCATGGTTGTCTGATGGCGAGATCTCATGTGATGAGCCAAGGTTATCAGATTGAGCACCCTTGTCTGAGATGGTTTTGCCCATCCCTGTGATGTGTTGATTAGTGTCCCCAGATGTTCAATCTGCTGTGTGGGCACCAGATGGCTCTTGGCACAGTTCACTACCCAGCCATGTTCCTCGAGTGCCTGTAGGGTGGTCAATGTGTCTCGGTGCTATTGCTCCTCGGAGCATGCTCGAATGAGCCAGTCGTCCGAGTAGGGTATGATATCCAGACCTTGCTCCCGTAGTCTGGCTACTAGGATGATGGACACCTTGGTGAACACCCTTGGCGCCGAGGTGAGCCCGAAGGGCAAGGCCTGATACTGGTAGTGATGGCCTAAAATGTGGAACCTGAGGTATTGTCGGGGTTTTGGTATGATAGGAATGTGGAGGTATGCGTCCTTCAAGTCTATGGATATGAGGTAATCGCCTACCCGGACACTGCGTAGGGTTGACCTTATGGTCTCCATTTTGAACCTGTGGCACACCACGTGTTCGTTGAGGTGTTTCAGGTCCAGGATGGGGAGAAGTTCTCCCAATTTCTTGGGCACGAGGAAGAAAATGGAGTACACCCCTAGTTTCTGCTCATGCGTGGGAATGGGCTGGATAGCTCTGTTTTGTAGCAGCTCTGACAGGATATGTTGGACCTGATGTGGGGTTGCCTTCCTTTTGGCAATGGAGGAACTTAGAAACCTGTGTGTGATGGGAGAGTGGGACAGTTCTACAGAGTAACCTCTTGACACCACCTCTAGGACCTACCTGTCTGAGGTTGTGTTGAGCCACTGGCGCCTGAACAGTGAAAATCTTTGTCCCATGGGGGGGTTCGACCCCTGTCCTTGCAGGGTTCTGGGTATGTAGTCATTGTTGTTTCCCCCTGTACCCTCTACCGCTTCCCCCAAATTTTGGGCCACAGGCTCTAAAGGAGGACGGTTGGTAAGAATGGGACAAGGAACTGTGGTAATTGTTGGATGTTCCTCTGCCTCGAAAGGAACTGTTCTGGGAGTGTGTGTCCCTGCGAGGTTGGTATGACCTGTTTACCCCCAGAAACCTCCGCCTCACTGAAGGGAGGTAGGTGTACTTAGCCTGGTTCTTAAGGAGGTCTCTGCCTTCCTCTTTTTGTTTTAGGAAGTCCTGTAGGCCCTCCCCCAAAACATGCTTTCCCTTCATGCATAAATTTTGTAGTAGTGTCTTTGATTCGTTGTCGACGTCCCATAACTTCAGCCACAACACTCTCCTGGCACGGTTGGTGATGGCTGTGGCCCTGGCGTGCACTTGAAGGGTGTCCACAGCCATGTCCACCAGGTATTTTGCAGCATCGAGAGTGCACTCTAAAAGTTCTGCCTCTCTGGACTTAGGGTTTGCTTGCTCTAGAAGCTCCTCGAGCCAGCGGATTTGTGCACGAGCCGTGTAAATGGCCATTGTGGAAGCTGTGGCGGCAGTTCCCTCGATCTCGAAGGCCCTCTTTAGCATGTCCTCTACTTTCTTATCCGTTGGATCCTTTAATGCTATGGTTCCGCAGGGTAAGATGGTTTTCTTACTGAGCGCCGCCACCTGGGGGTCAATGGTTGGGGCTTTGCACCAGATATTGGCCTTGTCCTCTTGGACCGGATACATCTGGCCCAAGTTTCTCCTATTTGACATTCTGCTTGGTTCTGTGGATTGCCACTCTCTGTTGAAGACATCCTCGATTGCAGGGCATACTGGGAAGGTCTCAGAGGTGGTAGCCTTTTGTTGGATCATGGGATCTAATTTTGACTCTGGTTTACTCTCCTCGACGTCGAACCCCATAGTGGCCTTGACAATTTTCATGAGGCCTGGGACCATGTCGAAGGAGCACAATTTTGAAGTGAGGGAAGGTACGGCTTGTGGTTCCATGTCCTTCTCGTCGGTATCCACTCCATCCTCTTCCTCTGGTATATCCTTGTCTTCTCCGGAATCCGGCCGAAGATTGTCTGGTACTGGGTTTTCAGTGTCTAGACATTTCTCAGAGGGCCCCCCTGCATTGTCTGGCTCCGGAAGCGGTGCTGCTGTTCTATGCTGCGTAAGAGATTTGAGTTTCTCCATTATCTTCAGCATGAAATTCTGCTGGTTCTCCATCATCGCAACTGTGGCCTGTTGGTTCTGAATCAGGAGGGTACCAGGATCCATCCAAGTGGGGCCGCTGGGCCCTGGATTACTGGGACCTATGACAGGAGTTTGCTCCATTGATAAATCATTGTCGTCATGAAGACAGGTGGAGCAAAGGGGGCCCGGAGCTTGGGGCAGGAGAGTAGCATTGCAAGAGGAGCACTTCTTGGCCTTGACCATCTGGTGAAGAAAGAAGAAGGCAAGCGTATAGTTAGGGCTAGTGTAAGGTCCTGCGGACAGATTTTTGCCCCATAGTTACCAACACAATCTGTACGGTCTAGCACCGTATTGGATAAATCGTAGGTGCTATTTTGCCATATCGGCGTTGGGGGGGCCTGCACCATCCCTTTGGTGGTATGAACAGCATGTGGGATCACTGTGGGAGGAACCCCTCATGGATAGGCGCACCAATCTGGTGGTTGCTATGGGGGGGACCTCCAGTATAGTGGTGAGAAATGTATGGGGTCGCTGTGGAGAGGGACCTGAGTGAGAATTAGGGCGGTTCTGTAATCGCCGCCTGTACATCAAAGGCCGCTATGGAGAGGGACCTGTGTGTAAAATGGGGGAGGCTCTGTAAATCGTGGCCTGTATATAGAGGTTGCTATGGGAGGGACCCCATATCTACATGCGAAGGAGCCTTGGGCTCATATGGGCTAGTTCCCCCTTTGTTTGTACATTTGACTCCCCCAGTATGCTTGAATTCGTGTAAATGGGGGGCTCCTTTGCAGAATCAGAGGAGTCACCAAATCCTAGGAGCTAGGAGTCCCATGGCAAGAGTGGATGGGATTTTCTTAACCCCCTACACCACAGGAACCACTGAGGCCATTAGCCCCCTACCCACAGGAGCAGCTGAGGCCCTCGACCATGCAGTCGAAATGCAGGGGTCCAATAACCAGGCGCTATCCTCAAAGTGCAGATGCAACGACCAGATGCTTCCCTCAGCCACTGAAACACTGTGTGGAAGGCCCAGTTGTGTGTTGCGGTGAAAGGGGAGCTCGACAGTGGCGATGCCTGAAAAGGTAGGCCGCGGGCTCGTATTGTCGCCGTGAGGCCACTGTGGCCATTAAGGTTCCTTGGGCTGGTCAGGGGACACTTAGCAAGCGCCTACTGCGCACCTGAGAGTTTCACCCTCCCAACTCTAGCCCCTTGAAGCTAGGGGGCCAAGGGAGACCTGGGCCGACCACGCGGTGGTGGGAGGGGCGAAGCACTGCAGAGAGCGGAGGTAGGCCAGAGGCCTAGAGGAGGCGTGCTCCCCGAGAGAGAAAGTGGCATTCCTTTAACATGGGGGACACCCCCCATGGCACAGAGCGCCTCGTGGATGCCTACAGAGGGCCTCGGGGAGGAGAGGCAAGGGAGGAGGCCCTAGGCAGATGTCTTCCCCTGTGCACTACCGCGCGATGCAGAGCTGGGGTTCAGAGTTGTGCCAGGATGCGCGACTAGCGTGGTGTGATTCAAAGAACAAATAGCAATCTGAAAACTCAAACCCCCCTACGAGATCTCTCTCATTTCTCCATAGAAAAACACAGGTGTGGCGCCTCTAGTAGGGTACCCTCTTAGTGATAACAAGCAGACTGTCTAAACAGAGAAACTGTATTTTATGGCAGTAAAAATACAGGCTAGAAGCCTGTCTCAAATCTTAACAATACGATTAAGATTGCGATACCATTGCTGGCTTCCAGTCTCTATCCTGGAATGCTCTTATCTCTCACGATGAATCCAACATAAATTAAGCCTAAATAAACTTAAATAAACTTAAAGCCACACTGCTGGTTTTTTCTACATTGGAACACAATGTGTTGCATTTTTATTCTGGAACACCAATGCAG
Source organism: Neoceratodus forsteri (assembly GCA_016271365.2). Taxonomy (NCBI): domain Eukaryota; kingdom Metazoa; phylum Chordata; order Ceratodontiformes; family Ceratodontidae; genus Neoceratodus; species Neoceratodus forsteri. The sequence continues at coordinate 833,796,453 of CM028130.1, read as the reverse complement.
TACCTAGATTTTCTGCTTCTAAGCCATAGTCCTTATAGAAATTATAATCAGAGGCCTACCTTTCTGTGTGGAGCAACAAGGATCCTGGTGTGCTTGTTGCCTTATCAGATGCATGATTTGAACTGGAGAATAGGGGTTTCTGGGACCTGGATATATACTAGAAATTTGATCCTAGAGTCATGTGCATCACTAGCCTATCAGGTGGGCTAAAACCCATGAGGTAATGTCTGGAGTGCCATGGATGGTCAACCAATCACAATTGATGTTTATTGTTGTAACTAACTAATGTGAGCCTGAGGAGAGGGAAGAATATTGTAATAGGAGAGAGATATTTATATTTCCTTGCCCAAGTTATATCAGCATTGTTTAGTAACAGCCACAGAATTAATAAAGTTGAAACTAGGACGCCTGATAATGCAACAGCTTAGTGAGCTGTTTACCATGTCACTATTCTAGGTTCATGCCCCAACAGAAACATAGAGACATAGAAGTTGATGGCAGATAAGGACCACAAGGCCCATCCAGTCTGCCCATTTCTTTTTCTACCTTATAAATGTGCCATTGGCCTTTGCTCTGTTAATGGCCTATCTATTCATACTCATCTGTATTGCTCCCTTATGCCTATCCCATGCCTGTTTGAAGCCCTGCACTGTATTCATATCCACCACTTCCTGTGGTAGGCCATTCCATGCATCCACCACCCTTTCTGTGAAAAAGAACTTCCTCACATTACCCCTTAATCAGCCTCCCTCTAATCTCATGCTGTGTCCTCTTCTCCTGCTATTTTTCTTATATTGAAACATGTTAGACTCTTTCACCTTGTTAATGCCCTTAAGGTGTTAGAATGTTTCGATCATATCACCTCTCTCCCTCCTTTGCTCTAGGGTATACATATTGAGCTCCGTTAATTTGTCCTCATATGCTTTCTGATGCAGCCCCTGAACCATTTTGATTGCCCTTCTCTGGACTACCTCAATTTGGTTAATGTCCTTGTGAAGGTGTGTCCTCCAGTACTGCACACAGTACTCAGATGGGGAGCTTAACCAGTGTCTTGTAAAGAGGGATTATTACCTCCCTCTTCAGACTTGTGATACCTTCTACTAATACACCCCAACATCCTCTAGCCTTACCTATTGCTTTAGTGGTCTGCTTGGATGATTTCAGGTCATCGGTGATGATGATGCCCAAGTCTCTTTCTTCCCTTGTGACTGCCAGCAACTCCCCTCTAAGCCTATAGGTGGCTTCAGGGTTTCTATTCCCTATGTGCATGATCTTGCACTTCTTTGCATTAAACCCCAGTTGCCACTCTTATGACCATTCTGCCAGTTTATCCTGATCTCTTATCATTCTGCCCACCCCCATCTGGATCATCTACTCTGTTGCAGATCTTGGTGTCATCTGCAAACAGACAAACCTTACCCTCCAGTCCATCTGCAATGCCACTGATGAAGATATTGAAGAAAACTGGCCCCAGAACTGATCCCTGAGGTACCCCACTTGTTACTTGCATCTCTTCTGACTGTATACCATTTACCACCATTCTCTGTGTTCCGCCCGTCAACCAGTTTGCCACCCAGTTGACCAACTTCTGACCCACCCAGAGTCTATCCAGCTTATTAATCAATCTTCTATGTGGAACAGTATCGAAAGCTTTGCTGAAGTCAAGGTAGGCGACATCAGCAGCTCTGCCTTGGTCCACCACTCTGGTTACCCAGTCAAAGAAATCGATAAGATTAGTTTGACAGCACTTTCCTTTTTGTAAACCCATGTTGTCTTGGATCATGTGCTCCTATGGATTCTAGGTGTTGCACTATCCTTTCCTTAAGGAGTGCCTCCATAATCTTGCCCACTACTGAGGTAAGACTAACTGGTCTGTAGTCCCCTGCCTCCTCCCTGCTACCAGTCTTGTGGAGTGGGATCACATGAGCCCTTCTCCAGTCTTCTGGGACCTCTCCTGTGATCAGATACTCACTAAAGAGTTCTGATAATGGCTCTGCTAGTTCCACCCTTAGCTCCTTAGTACTCTGGGATATATGCCATCAGGTCCCATTGCCTTGTCCACCTTGAGCTTCGAGCTCTTGTAGGACCCTTTCTTTTGTGAAGGGACTAGTGCACACCTCCCTCCCTCCTGTGTCCATGGTGCTGAGCTGTGGGCTCTGACCTACCTATTCTTCAGTAAATACTGAGCAGAAGTATCTATTTAGGATAAATGCTTTTACATGGTCCTCCCCCTCACATGCCCCCTTATCTCCTTTGATCTTAGCAATACCCCCTCTGGATTTTCTCCTTTCACTAATGTATCTGTAGAAAGTCTTGTCACCTTCTTTTACTGTTTGTATTTAGTGTTTCCTCGGTTTGGGCCTTTGCCTGCCTTACTGCCTTCCCTGCTTCTCTTAGGGAAGTTTGTAATGCCTCCCTATCTTCATCCTGCTGCATTCCTTTATATTTCCTGAAGGCCTTTTGGCTTTAACCTTTTCTGCTACTGTTTTTGAGAACCAAAGTGGTTTCCTTCTTCCTTTGCACTTCCTTTTCTCTCTAATACAATGGGATGTTGCTTCAAGTATTGCGTCCTTAATGCTTGCCCACTTTGCCTGTATCCCCTCACCTGTTTCTTTTTGCCAGGGTTAGCTTAACTCTGTTGGCCATCTTATCAAAGTCAACTCCTCTGAAATCCCCTATTTATGCCTAGGAATGGGATGATTTAGTTCTAGTGGCCAAATTGAGCCATACCATGTGATGGTCACTGGCCCCCAGGTGACCTTCTACCTGGAGATCTGTGATCCTTTCCCTGTTAGTCAGTACTAGATCTAGGATAGCCCTGTCTCTTGTGGGTTGTTGTACCAGTTGTTTGAGACCTTCCCCCTTGTAGGGAATCCACCATGTATCTAGTTCTGGCAGATGTTCCTGCTGGTATTGACCAATCTGTATCTGGCATGTTGAAGTCTCCCATTATCAGAACCTCCCCTTTAGCTGTCATGTTTTGTATATCTTCTAACAGTAATGTGTCTATGTCCTACCCCTGGTCTGGGGGCCTGTAGACAATCCCAGATCGTATGACTGTCCAATTTCTTGTTTTCAGGGTGACTCACAGTTCTTTTGGCTTCTTATGTGTATTCTGAATTTCTGTAGCTTTGATATTTTCACTGACATACAGGGCCACTCCACCCCTTTTTGCACCTCGGTCTCTTCTGAACAGTACATAGCCTGGATCATGGAAAGCCACTGCAAACTGGTGACAGGATTACTGAGTGTTCCTTTTGATGCATTTCTGTTTGTGGAAGAGATGGCTCCAGTCTCCCCTGGATGACCTAAGGTGGCAGTGCAATGTAGGGAAAAGGGGTGTGTGAGTAATGAATATTAAATCCCAAATACGGTATTCAGAAACCAAATACAGAATAGCGCAGCTATTCAGCGGTATTCGGGATTCGGTGTTCCTGTGGAATTTCAAGATCTCACAGGACTTGCTGGCGAATCATTGAACGTTTGCAAAAGCCATATCTCGTGACACTTCAACATTGCTGCATAGAGCTGGCCCAGTGGTGCTGAAGATTAAGGCACTGGATGCCACACCTCGTGCCACGCCGGTGACCCGGGTTTGGGAATGAGCCCGGACCTCCGGGGGTTGGCAGGGGAGAGAGAGAGGATCGATCATCCGAGGGACTGCTCTCCTCTCTCAGGGAGGGATCCAGGGATTGCCTGGTGTGGCAGCGGCCCCCGGTGGAGAATGGTGGCACTGCTACACACAGGGGCTTACAGGCTTGGGGCAGACATCGGGCAGCTGCATTCCGTATGTGGGTGGGAGCACCCACGTCGCGGGCTGGGCGGCATTGCATGTCCCATGTCGGGGGTGTAAACATTATTGGAAAACCCCTCCAGCCTGAATAGGCGATGGCCCTCCCAGAGCCTTGCCACCACACACCCAACACTGGAGCCCCGCCACCGCCCCTTCGATCTCCTCAGGAACCTATGTCCCCCTGGGGTGCTCAGGGAGAAAGTAATGACCTTGAGGATGGTGGGGTTCACAGTGGGTGGTAGAGCGGCACCAGCCAGTGGAGAGGTCTCAGAGAATTCCGGAGTCGGGGGAGATGAACAGAGTTAAAAAAAAAACATTGCTGCATAGAGGAGAGAGCTCTGAGTCAGCAGAGATTAGGAGTTGCAACAAACTAACATTTTTATCACAAAACCTTTATTTTTTTGTTCTGTACTGTGTGTCTTTAGTGCCTAGTACTAGTGGGAGTACTGGGAGTTTTTTTTTCGTGGATGAATCGTCTGATGTGGTGATATTTTTTGCTAGGAGCAGCAGAGAGAAACTAGTATACCTTCATTTCAGGGGCCTCTGTGCTGTACTCTGGAAGTGAAGGAGTATTGTTTCTTCTTCTTTTCTTAGTGCCTGCCTGCCTGATAGTGGTGTGAGGCTTTTGTGCTGCTTGCAATAATTTTTCTGTGCGAAAATAAAGCAGTACTGCTGCTTGCAACCATTTTTTTGTACTGAAATACAGAACTTTTGTGCATTTACAAATAAAATAAAAAAGTGAATTGCAGTAGTTCTACCATAGAAATCTCAGTGTAAGAAATATTTGTGGTGTCATCTGAGGTTGGGCTGGAGTTTCATGAAAGTCAGTAGCCGCCAGCAGGTTCGGAGGGCAGTCAGCTGATTTCACTCCCACCCCCAATGGTTTAGTGCCAATCCACTTGCAGTGTGCGCACACCATCACCTGCCCTGCATGCATGCGGCTTGCAATAATTTTTCTGTGTGAAAATAAAGCAGTACTGCTGCTTGCAACCATTTTTTTGTACTGAAATACAGCAGAATGTTTGTGCATTTCCAAATAAAAAAAGTGAATTGCAGTAGTTCTGCCGTAGAAATCTCTAAGAAATATTTGTGGTTTTATCTGAGTTTGGGCTGGGCTTTCACAAAAGTCAGTAGCCGCCAGCAGTCTCAGAGGGCTTGCAATAATTTTTCTGTGCTAAAATAAAGCAGTACTGTAGCAGGTGCTGCTTGCAATAATTTTTCTGTGCTACAATAAAGCAGAACTTTTGTACATTTATGAAATATTAAGTACCTGAGAGTATTTAGAACTTGTTGGCATAGACAGACAATGACAGGTAGAGGTGGAAAAATACGTGCTTTGTCCAGGTCAAGCAAATCTACAATAAAGGAACAGGTTGGTGATGCTGAACCTGAAGATGAGCGACAGTCAGCCCGTATTTGATGTCCAAACTTATTCTTTACCCCTTTCAAGCCTATGTCTTCCAGCAATAGTAGTACTGTGCCTGGCACAGGACAAAGTGATACAAGAAGCACAAGCAGAAAGACACTGTTCACGACTCCCACCACAACCACCAATGTGTCCCCATCTCTCACCAGTACCATCACATCTGTCATTACCACCAACACCACTACAGAGACCCTGTCTTCCTCTTCTACAATAATGGGCAGCATGACAACTACAGTCAGTCCTACAATAGTGACTGTCACTCCAGCCACTACTGACATGATGAACCCTGCCACTACTGTAACAGTATCACCACAGTCTGGTATCCCTGCCACGGTGCATATTGCCAGTATGACCACTATAGTTAATGCAGTTATGCCTCCTGCTTCTCAGCTTCTCAGTACTCCTGAAAGCACTGCAGAGGATGACCAGTCATCTGGTTCTGAGTATTTCCCTCCACATGATGAATTGCCGAGTGACATGTCATCTTCTTCATCAGAGACACATGTGAGTGACTTTGAAGATGAGGCAGAGTATGCTATATACCTTGAGGGCAGGAAAAGAAAAGGTGGCAGGCAAAACAGTATCTGGGTGTAGCGCTTTTAGCAGTAGTGCTGTTAGTGTTCACATTCAGGATGCCCTACTAAGCAGATGGACTCGAATCTTTGTCCTCACAAGTCAGCTGTACTTAAGACAGCCAATAGATATAATCTCAGCTCAAACATTTTACTCATTTAAATCAACCAGTTAGAGCTGTAGTTACTCCAGCAGCTTAGATATAATTTCAGCATGAACATTGTACTTATTTGATTTTGAATCACCCAAATATAATCTCAGAGTGAACATTACACTCATTTAATCACATCACGATGAATCATGTTCAGTCATCACCAATCACACCACTTCAAGTCTTCTTGGTGCAACCCTGTTTTTTCTTTTTTTTTTTTTAAATCTTTGGCTTAATCATGATCATGAATCGTGACACCCAGTTATCATGTTTTAGTGACCTTACTATTGTGTACTTTAGGTTACTAATTATCTGTTGGAAAAGGACCACTTTCCCACACTGTCAGCCCAGATTGTCCATCCCTGTCTTATCGGTCTCATCTGCAGACCCCAAAGCAACCCTGCTGCCTTCCTACCTGTTTTTAAATACATCACAACCCTATGCCTATCTCACACATGCTTGAAGCCCCACACTGTTTTTGGCACCATCACTTATGCCTACAGTTTCTGTCAGTCATCTACCATTCCTTTCATGAATATTTCTTCACATCTGTCTTGAACTCCCCTTTCAGCTTCATCACATGCCCACATTGCCCCTGGTTCTTGTGCTTGTTCTCATTTGAAAGACTCCCCTTATGTGCCCTGTCTTCATGCAGTGAGGTATTTGTATAGTTCTCTATCATGGTACATCTCGCTCTCCTCTTTTCCAGGGCTGACATACAATGCACTTATGCCAGTGCCATTTTAGTTGCCCTAGACAAGACAAAAGGTGTCACCTCCTCTGGGCCTTTGCTCAATCTATGATGACCGTGTGTCACCTGACCACTGACCAGTGCACTAGTTTGTTGCCTTTTCCCAAAATGGCCATGGAGCCATAGGCAGATCTCCTAGGAAGGGAAGTGGTACTAGCAGTGAGCTAAAGGACGAATTGCCTGGTAAGGACCATATAAGAATAAATAGACTTAACAAAGACGAAATGATGCACTGAGATAAGATTACCACTTTTTGTGTTTGCTTGAACTCGTGTACAAAGCAAACATGTTGGTGGTGCTCAGGCAGTGTAAGGAGGCTGTGGAGGCATTTGCTATATACACCAATCAATGCAGACATGCAGGAGGTTTGCTACTCAAAAGCCAATGCTGAGAATGCTGATGATGACAGTGATGAGCTGGCTGATGGGCATAAACTTTGTGTAGTTCAAAGGATACAGCCCCACCAATCACACTGTTTTTTCTCCCATTAGTCATCTAGCAGATATCATCATCAGGCTTTGAAGATGTACAGCAAGCCTCACGTTTATCCCTGTGTGTTATTTTTCCACTACTAGTGGTTCATCCAAGTTAAACACTGGATTTTGGAGAGGGTATTCTTTAAAGCACTGTCAGTATGCAAAATGCAAATATAAAAGTATCAAAAAGTATCAAATATGTTAAACTATATGTAATTTGACATGTTGTTATAATCCCATTAAATCTGTCACACTTCAAGCAAACATTAGGCAATAACAAATGCTTGTTTAACATAGCTGACAGTGAAGGGATGTTCACCTCTATAAAATAACTTAGAGACTAAGTGCCACTTGTACTTCATGAGAGTCTGCTGCTGTAAAGTTATACATTAGCAAAGCATCACACCTTAAAGGTGGACTCTGTTATATAAATAGCTCAGTAAAGTTCATCTATCTCTTAAAAAACTGTAAAAGAAGAAGGTAAATTAATAAGCAAAATCCCACTACATTATATGGTAAAAACTGACAACATACTCATAATTTCAATATGTATTGCTCAATATATTTTTATTTTATTTGTTTTCTTGGTATTGATTTATTTATAAGTTAGTATTTTTGGCAGCAAAAGGCAGACTGAGCCTAAGCCTGTTGACAGGTGTGTTCCATGAGTACAGGGAGGTTAAAGCAACAGTGCAATGAAATTGGGCAAACATTTTTGCCCTACCCTTTTTCACTATAAATGGTTCCAGGCATCATCCTGTTCCTGTTTTATTGGATGGAACAATTTTCTAGCTTGACCAAAATTGGAGCTTTTTCTATATATTTTTATGTACTTTTTTTCTCAAGAAAATAAGATGGTTGCCAAATTTGGTTTAGAAATAACATTGTAGATCTCACAAAGGTTAAGATCAAGATAAAAAAAAATCATGGTGCACAGCATAGGAAGTATTTAGTAGATTTGACAAGGGCTCTATTATTTTTATTATTTGTAGCTGGGACTAATTTTTATTTGGAGGGGGATCTTTTCATTGCACTACTGTTCTAAATGATTAGATCAGGGTCACATGGCCTACAAGTGGGGACTGTGGGCTTCAGATCTAGGTCTGATAGTTCTCCAGGTCCACAGTTAAAGAGAGGAAGGCTAAAATTCAGTTTTGAATTAATTAACTTTATCCTATTTTGTGGCATTCTATTAATAATATATTTCTAGATAAAATGCTCTGAGTTCTTGGCTAACCATTAAGAAGACTGTGGGCATATATTTACATCCATAATCTATATACATTCAAACATATTCAGCACTCAAAGAGCTAAGCTACTTACTGTATTCACACAATGTCAAGTTTTCAGCCTCTGTACAAGTCACAGTATCATCACACTTCCCTGTTAGTCTGTTACACTGAACCTCAGGTGTACACTGGGGGCATTTATTTTGACATTGAAATCCATACTGCCCTTGACTGCAAGCTGCAAAGATAAAAATAAAGTCAGCTTTACATTATGTTTAGTAGGTACTGTAAGCACATCAAAGTCCCAGATTTGATTGGCTGCTACTCTTTACTGGCCCTGGTGGTGGAAGTGGATGGGACTACTGTATTCAGTCAGGAGATGTGTGTGTCACTGGGGACAAGTAATGCATAACAGATATTCAGTGGGCCTACACAACCAGAGTAGTGTTATGCTTGTGCAACTGTGATAATTGTTTGGCCATTCACACTCACTATTCAATGGGAAATTACCACCCTGTACAGGTACCTAAGGCAAGGAACCCTTGAAGAGGGTACCACCTCTAGAGGTGCCACGGGAAAGATTCCCTTGGCTAAAGGTACCTTAGGAAGGAGTCCCCCTGAGGAGAGAGCCCTTGCACTGGAGGAGAAGGGAAGGATGGTGGGGCAAAGAAAAAGTGCTTCAGAAGGAGGCTGGGAGGAACTGCTTATATAGCTCAGGAAGGGGGCATGGCTGGTTGCTCACCCCATTGAACTACAGGCATAGCCTTTCAATTCAGTGGGCCTATGCAGCCAGAGTAGTGTTATGCTTGTGCAACTGTGATAACTGTTTGGCCATTCGCACTCTCTATTCCACAAGGAATTACCACCCTGCAGGGGTACCAAAGGCAAGAAACCCTCAAAGAGTTCCATCCCTAAAGGTGCCTTGGGAAAGATTCCATTGGTTAAAGGTACCTTAGGAAGGAGCCCCAAAAAGAGCATTGAGAAGTAAAGACAGTTGGTGAGACCCCATCTGGAGTACTGTGTGCAGTTCTGGAGACCCCATCTCCGCAAAGACACAGACAGAGTGGAGGATGCCCAGAGGAGGACAACCAAAATGGTGCAGGGTCTGTACCAGAAGACATACAAAGAAAGACTAAAGGAGCTTAACATGTATACCCTTGAGGAAAGAAGGGAGAGAGGGGACATGATAGAAACTTTCAAGTACCTCAAGGGAATCAACAAAGTCCAAGAGTGTAGCATCTTTCAGAAAGAGATGTGCAAGAACAATGGGGCACAATTTGAAGATAGAGGGGATGGCTCAGAGGTAATGTGAGGAAGTATTTTTTCACAGAGAGGGTTGTGGATTCATGGAACAGCCTCCCTGAGGAGGTCGTGAGTCAAGAACAGTGGAGGAATTCAAGAATGCATGGGACAGACATAAGGCAGTCCTAGTGGGGGGTAGGAGGAAGTAAGCTGTTGGTTAACTAGGATCTGCAGCTTATCTGTTAGGTAGAAAAATGGGCAGACTAGGTGGGCCAAGCGGTCCTTATCTGCCATCATATTCTATGTTTCTATGTTTCTATGTTAAACATTGGCTACGAGGTAGAGAAGCAGATTGATAGTAATGAGACAGCTTGATGAAACACAATGAGATGCACAGGTTGTCAGGATTGCAGTGATAAAATGGATTGCACCAATGACATCAGGGGCTTCCTAAGGAGGAGGGAACAGTGAGTAGGGCCACCATTCATCACCATCCAACAGCAGAAACCTACCTAAGGAAACTAGGGAATATACTATAAACTAACTACATATTATGAGCTTTGGCACAGAGGAGAGGAAAAACTTCCTTTTAAAAGGAGGAAACCTTTGGAGATCCAAGGCCTAGATCACCTTTCTTCCAGGCTAGGGGGTATTTTATTTAGTGAAGGCTCGCTACTGCAATTTGGAAACCCAGTTTCAGGGGGGTTTCAATTTGGAGGAAGACTCTTACGCTATCCCTCTATGGAAAATGCCGTGTGTGGCTGCAAAGATAGCTCTGCAGCATAGGAAGATTCCCATACAGGAAGCCCTCACCCAAGGTGGGAGGAGGAGAGCAACAACCACTAGAAGGCACTCACCTGGCCTCCATGCAGGAGACCTAAGGTGGAGGTAGACATCTGAGGGGCTTCCCTGAGGACCGTTTGAGAATTGAGCTGGGCAGAGAAAGGGATGTGAAAGAGAACAGGTGAGCCATAGGTGGCCATAGGGAGAATAGCTTTTAAAGGTGCCATGGAAAAGCCATAGCCAAAGGAGTGCTCTTGGGCTTGAGGGCACCATCTCTTGGCAGCTGAAGTCTTAAATTCTACATCAAGAAGTGCCATCAATGAATTAGATGACTGAAGCTCCACCCGGAGCAAGGACATTCCTACTATGGGCCACAAGAGCAAGATCCCACCCTGCGTTTCACGTGCTCAAGATGCGAACTTCGTGAGTGAAGAATGAGACTGTCGGCTACAGGACAAGCCCTTAGCCAGAAATGGTAATGTTCACGGTTTGCATGCCTCTGAGTTATGAGTAAGAGCATAAATCAGCTTTGATATGCTAGATAGGAGGAGGCTGGTGAGGCCAGTGGCTGTAGATTAGATAGCAGGTTGTTGATGAGGAGGCCGAGCAAAGCCAGCAGCTGTAGATATTGATGAGGAGGCCAGCCTTGACAGGTTGCTAGTAAACTCTGCAACAACGAGAACTGCCAAAGTGGCCTGGGTGAAGTAGGAGGCTGCAGTGCAAGTCACCATTTGGTGGTTTGAAAGTACAGTAGTAGCAACCAGCAGAAAACAAGCCAACCAAGTCCATTACAGAAGCCAAATTGATGGTGACATAGGAGGTAGGTGTTTAGGCACTGAGAGGCTGTGATGCCAGTGACTGAATCAATGAGAGTTAGCGTAATTGAATCAGTGAGGTTTAGCATATGGTATACCATATGATTGCTATGGTTTCGGCATGCATAGTGAATGATATGATTGGCATGAATACCTTAAATGCCAGTAAGGCAGAGTTAAGTTATCCCAGTAGGGAACATTTACAGGCAGTATTTACAGTATTTGCAATGCAGTAATGAAATGCAATGAATAACTGAAAGCCATGAAGGCAAAGGAGCAGGGCAAATATATAGCCTACCTAATAGCATGCTCCCACTGCTGGTACTGGGTGAATACAGCACGGATAAAACCATGCATGAAATACATGCTGTAAGAAGCGCTAATGGTTCTACAGTGACAGGGTTTTTTAAAACATGCAGTAAGAATCGCTACCCATGTCACTGTATTCTGCCAGCAAGGAATGTGAAGGATGCAGCCAGAGCAGTGCCTGGCCAAGCTGCTCTCATGGTGGAGTGGCTAGAGTACCTGCCTCCGGCAGCATCGGGGACCACTCTGCTGCTGCTTTTTTGCTTAAAAAAGCAAAGTGTTTCTGGACCGAGTTTTTTTTTTCACCCCAATGTCCATGACCCCCCAGAGTTGATTATAATTAGTCCGGGGGTGTGGAGGGCAAAGCCCCCCATGTCAGAGGGTATAGAGGTGGAGCCCCCCCCACAAAAACTAAGTTATTCCTCCAGGGTGCGCTGTCCTTGCGGTGGTCGGCGTGTTGTGCCGACATTGTTTTGCCACTTTCTACTTTGCATGCAGCATTGTTGCAGTGCATGGTTTTGACCTCAACATTATGACCCTGTGCCCCCACTACTTAGAGCCATGATGCTCCTCTGTGACATCACAGTCCCCGCCATGGAAATAACAGGGAACCACACGCTGAGCACCATGAGATTAAAGTAACTGTAATGTTGGCAGGGTAGGAAACACATTTGTCTGAGTTGAGCTAGCACTGAGTGAATTAAGAGCAGAGCTGTAGAACAGGGAGTGGCAGCTAGCTGAGCAGTATGAGCCTGGACCAGGTGCAGACAATTAAGGTGGAAGCACAAGAGACAGCAGAGAAACAACAATGTGAGCTGAAGCACACAATAACAATGGCAGGAAAACTGAGGATTGCTAGGCAGACAAGTTGCAAATCTAGTGAGTAAATGGGAGCCTGAGAGCACAGACACAAGGCAGCTCAATGTAAGAAAACAATAATATGTAACCTGAAGCACAAATAAGCAATCCGTCTTTCAGATGAGACGTTAAACCGAGGTCCCATCTGCCTGGATTGGTGGTAGTTCAGGTGGATGTTAAAGATCCCATGGCACTTATCGAAAAGAGTAGGGGAATTTCCCCGGTGTCCTGGCCAAATTTCCCTCATTCACTAAAAATACCACCAACAGCTTAATCTGGTTCAAGGTCAGTTGGCATTCATCTGTATCCCCCTCCCCCGGGTCATGCCTGAAAATAGGCAGGATTTGTCTAGTGCACTTACCCGGTCAACAAAAGCTAAATAAATAAATAAATAAAATAAAATGTACTGTATACACAGGGCACTAGAAAACTAGAAAAGTCCAAAAGAAACAAACAAAAGCAAACACAAGTACAGGACCAAGAAAGGAAACAAGCACACAAGGAAGCATGTGACAGCCAGCGGCAAAGCAATACTAACCAAAGCAGGAGAAACACAACAAACAGAATCCAGCACAAACCAAGCAGGCCCAAGCACAAGCAATGCTTGAGGGTTGGGGCAAAGCCCAAACAGGCCCCGAGGGAGAAGACAGACTGACAGCCTCTGGCCAGCAAAGAAAAAGTGCTTCAGAAGGAGGCAGGGAGGAACTGCTTTTATAGCTTAGGAAGAGGGCGTGACTGGTTGCTCACCCCACTGAACTACAGGCATAGCCTTTCAATTGGTGTGGATATACTGTCAGAGGAAAGAAGACTTTCCTCTCCCTCTCTACAGCTCTTGCTACAGAATCTTAGTGTTGTGTTATCAGTCCCTGTTTATGGAACAATCTGCCTCTGCTTGACTGCATTCTGATACTTAAATTACTCTTCTTCAAGTGCCTTGTCATGGTTGATTTCAGTCACCAATGACTGTTTCCTTCTCCAGCATGTCAGGTTTGTGACAAAAAAGAATATGTTTTTTGATCTGCTGCTACTGTAAGTAAAGGGGATGGTATGGTCTGACAAGTATGTCCTTCAGGGTATGGGGTCATATTGCTGAAAACAAACACAGTGCGGCAATAAATGCCACAGGCAAAATGCCGTCCAGCAAAATAAGGTCAGTTAAAACACTGACCATATAAAAAACAGCGCACCCCATTGAAAACAATGGAACTTTTTGTGTTTTGCTGGGGGCTAAGCCCCACATACCCCCTGATGTGGGGGTTTAACCCCACACACACCCCAGGCTTAAAATAACTAACTCCAAGGGGGTGTGGACTTTCTGAGATGGGGAGAAACTTGGGAGGGGGAAATTTTTTTTCTTACAAAAAAAAAAGGCTGCAACACCATGAGACCTGGGGGGAACTGAAGCATTGTCCCGGTTTTCCAAAGCTGCTGTGTGCTGGTGTCCTAGTCACTCCACCACGGAAGCAGCTCAACCAGGCACCACACACACAGCAACTTGATCCTGCCCTCTTTCCAGCGGACAGCGACCAGGGTAGTGGTAATTCTTTAAAGCTATTCTACCCTGGTCGCTGTTAATGTAGGTGCTGTTCTGACAGCATGGTTCATACTGTGCTGTTATTGCAACAACATATTGACCTCGTACCATTCTACAGAGCCAATCGGTAACAGTGACCATCATACTGTAGGTCTGAACCTGAGGTGATAGAGGAAAGGTACTACACCAAAAATAAGACCAGAGGTCAAAATTTTCAAGAAAGCTTATTTTGATAAGCTGAGGGAGATAGTTGTGACTGGATGCATTTCTTTAGATAATAAAGACAAGAGGGCTAGGCAGAGGCCTCACTTCTTAACCAAGGAAGCCAGAAAAAGATATTGGAGACACAAAAAAATTACTCCCCATAGTAATGTTGTTTCTTCTCAGGGATCCATCACTGTGATTTACAACTAAAAGCACTGTCCTCCGGCCATAGTGTGATGCCTAGAAGATATACTAATGGTGCTAACTTTATGCTAATGACAGAACTCAGAACTTAGAATGCAGTGCAGCTCTCTAATATCAAATTTATTGCTACAGCTAGGGAGCTGTGACTTCTAAAACTAGTTAGGTGGCTACCAAACATGTTTGACAGACATCATGTACAATAAAAACATTCAGAAAATATTTAACTGACCACATTTTACAGTTGTCAAGGAACTACAATAGTAATGCTCAAGCAACCTTAATGAAAATAATTGATTCTTGTGTGAACCTAGTTTCAGGTTCTGGAAGGGAGGTAAGGTAAAGGATTGTAAATCACAAAGAGGGATCTCTAAGAAGAAACAACACTACCACGGTGAGCATTTTTTTTCATCTAACACCAGGAATCCCAGACTGATGCTTTACAACAAAAGCAAGCTCTGTAACAGTACCTTGGGATGGGAAGCATGTAGTGAGATTGACTCCACCGCACGACCCCCCTGCAGTGACATGCCCAACTCAACCGCAACCACAGCACCCAGCAGAACACAGCGACACCCCCCAGAGCATCAACAGGTGCACCGAAGTTGCACTACAAAGATGGCACCAACATGAGCGCAACCATTTCTGGGTGCGAACGGGAGGGTGATGGTGGTAGAATATGTCCAGCATGTCAAGGGGAAGAACCTGCTGGTAATGGATGGCTACACCTACCAGTGGGAGAATACAAATGGGGACTGCATGTATTGGAAGTGCTGTGAGT
Organism: Neoceratodus forsteri; assembly: GCA_016271365.2. Classification (NCBI taxonomy): domain Eukaryota; kingdom Metazoa; phylum Chordata; order Ceratodontiformes; family Ceratodontidae; genus Neoceratodus; species Neoceratodus forsteri. The sequence goes on along the minus strand of CM028130.1, from coordinate 833,781,330 downwards.
ACACCACAGCACAATGCAAGGGGCAAGCGCTGGTAGTCGGCGGGGCTGCACCCACATTGTCAGGTTCACACAATCATGTGACCAACATTGTGGAGATGGGCATGCAGGGGGTGAGGGCTGCCATCAAGAAGAGAGCACTGGACAACAATGAGAGCAGTCAGCAGATTGTGGTGGCATACTGCTCTGGTGTCACTGATGCCGAGGAAGAAAGCCTGCCTCCTGTCCCACTGCTGAAGAGGGCCACCCAACAGGTGTGGAGGGGTGCACAGTGGGCACCAGTGGACTCCCTGAACATCACCAAGCTCACCATAATGGAGGCATACAAGAGGATGCTGGCAGGTGAGTCATTCCTGCTTTATGACTCCGGGGCACAGACCATCATTACCTGCTATTCAGCACCAACAAGAATCTGGAGTACCTTGCACACAACCCTGCCTAGCTTGGGGACAGCACCTTCAAATACTGTTCCCTCCTCCCTCCTCTTCCAGCAGTTATACACACTGCATGACATAGAGGTGTCCACCGTGCTACCAGCCATGTATGTCCTAATGACTAAGTGGACCATGGTCACGTACACAGAGGTGTTCTGAAAGGTGGCTGAGCTGTGCCCCATGAGTGGCCCATGGCATATGCTCATAGACTATGAGATAGCCTCATACAAGGCACTGTAGACTGTCATCCTGCAGCTGGATATCCATGGATGTTTCTTTGACCTATGCCAGTTTGTCTGGCAGCAGATACAGCAGCATGCAGAGATCATGCACATGTACATTGCCAATGACCTATGCGCCATGCATCTCCGCATGCTGCCTGCCCTGGCATTTGTGCCACCCAATGACATCTGTGCCACCTATGAGGAGATGCATGGCTGGCTTTACTTCACTGAACATGAGAAGGCACTCTCTCTGGTCCTCGATTACTTTGAGGACACGTGGCTGGGCAGACTTGTGTGTAGTGGGCTCTGCCGCAAACCACTGTTCCCCATTCCTGTCTGGAACTGCCATGCCTCCGTCTTGGAGGGGATGCCATGCACCAACAATGCCATTGAAGGATGGCACAATGCATTCAACTCCCTACTGTGTGTGGTGCACCCAACACTGAGGTGGCTCCTGGATGTCCTGTGTGGGGAGCAGTGGCTCACAGAGGTCAAGCTGCAGCAGGCTGTGTTGGGGCAGCCAGTCGGGAGGTCATGCAGGTGGTGGAGGGAGAGTGCCAAGTGACTGGTGGAGCTTGTTGGCCAGTATGGTGCCTGTAGTAGCCAGGACTATCTGATGGGACTGGCTCTGAACAGATCCCTGCATGTCTGAGCTGTCCCGGGGGGGGGGTTGGATTCTGTTTCACTGTGGTGTTTTCCATGCTGCTGCCAACTTGTTTGTCCTGGGTGTGGGGTCTGGACCCGGGCCGCAGTCTACCTGTGGCACATTGTTCTTGTGCCGTGCTGCCCATCCCTGCCATGCATTGCCACCGTGAGGCTTTCTGTGGTCGCATGCTGTGCCCAGTCATTCCGCTTGTGGAATGTCCATTGCCATCACTGTGCTGTCGGGGGGCAGAATCGCTTTCGCTGGTTTTCTGTTGAGGGTGCTTACACGTCATGTGTCGCGGTGTGGCCAGTCATGGCAGTATCCATTGGGGTGTGCAGTGCCGTGCATCGCTGTTCTATCATTTGGGCTGGTGTGCATTGGGATTCTCCGCATTGGTTCAGCTGTATCGCTGTGGGGATGTTGGTGCAGTTGCCATTGCTCTTCTGTGGTGCTTCCCTTGGGAGGTTGGGTCCAGAACCTGCATAGGAAAAAGGTTCTGCAAGACTGAAGTTCCAAAGCTGGCATCACTTATGGATTGTATCACCAGATAACAGTACTTTATAAAGGTGTGCACTGTTTTCCAGGTAGCTGCTTTGCAAATGTATGATAGTGGGATGCCCCTTGTGGATGCCAGAGGCAGAGGTACCCCATGTAGAATTATCCAATATTCTACTTATTTTGTTTATTGTAGAAGTAATATTTATATTAGTTGTGGTTTGTACATCATTTGTGAGTAGTATTCCTAAATATTTTTTGTATTTTCGATTTTCATTTCAGCTAAATTTTTATTTTTGCTTACTTCAGATATTGTCATGATTAACAGTACCACAGATTTGCTTTTATTTAATGTGTATCCAAGTATTCTTGTAGAAGATTGTATTTCACCCATTAAAGCTGGATATGATGTATAGGGTTACTATAATTTCTTCTACATGATTTCTATACAAATCCAAAATTGTTTGTGTTCTTCTAAGGCCTTAGTAAATACTGTAGCATATTCTTTTATAAAACCTGTTTGGTTGGAGCTGATCCAGATATAGCTTTTACTGTACATTTATTTACCCAGGCTAATATAACTGAACACAACTAAGATGGGGACTGTCAAAACAGCTAGAGAATAAGAGTACTGTAGAAAATAGTCCAATTAAAAGAGCATCAGTAAAGACAGCAGCGCGGAAGAAAATTGAACAAAACATACAGTGCTCATTCAACCACACAGCTCCACACATCTCACCACACAAGGAATGACAAAAGACAGGACACAATGAAGGAGGGGCTCTGTACTCTGGGGGTGGGGGATGCAAGTTGGGGGAGAAACTTAGGGGAGGGACAATCACTATTACAAAGTCGGGGATGCAGTTGGGGGGAATTGAAGTCGCTGAGACCTGTGACACAATTTTATGCTGGTGGCTTTGCCCCCTGCACCACCCATAATATATTTAAACATGCTCGAAAAGCAAAAAACACCACCCCAAAAAAAATACAAAAGAGGGAGGAAGACTTGAACTGGGTCCACTGGCCATCCCAGGCATTCACAGTCTGTTACTATAGTCGCTATGCCACACTGCCGGCACACGGAGTCAGCACATAGAACTGGCACACATTCACAAAATTACAGTGTGCTGGGCCCAGCTGAAAACAACTACAAGCATAGTGCTATAATGTCCACACTATAATTTCACTGTAGCCGCACCTACGCTATTTTGCTTTTGCAGTTTTTACCACACTCTTATTCACACGCTGTCTTGACTGGATGCCACTAGGATGTATCTTCAACTTCCAGTTTTCAGCGTGGTCCGTTTCTATTATATTGAAAGCTGCAATATTTGTTAGTTACCGTTAATTGTTGTTAGCAATAATGCTTTTCTGGTAAAAACATCAATATACCCATTTCTTTTTTTGTTTTCTTTCAGTCCTGGACTAAGATACTAATTTTGAAGTTTTTAAAAATTCCTGCTCCCTCGGCATGCCCACAATGAAAAAATTAAATATCTTGGTACAGTGCTGTCCTGTTTACCATCAAAAACCTGTGGAAACATCATCCTAATACATCCTCAGTAAGATTCTAGTATGCTTGTTTACCAGTTAACCTCAGTGGATTTTTACTACTACTACTTTCAGAGTGGTGGAGCTGTGGAAGGACAGCAGACACATCTCAGGGAAGTATCTGTTGATTTTCACTGATTTTATTGCTGTTATTGTTTCTTTTGCAGCTTATTGTCATTTTCATTTGGTACCAGGGTGCTTTCTGACTTAAGTTGGAAAGGTACCTGTTTAGGGGATTTTGCTGGTGCAGCTGAGTGTCTCAGTGAGGGTTTGCTGGGGTAACTGTCTCTGGTGCTCAGGAGGGGCCCAACCCACCCCAGGACATCATTTCCTTTATACTGATAGCCTGTGACATCATACGGTACCTACTGACTGCATATACACACACTGTTAGCCATCTTATTTCCGTACACAACACAGCCACACACCACAGGGTAGAGGGATTGGAAAATAAGGGAAATAGTGGTGCCAACAGACAGGGGCAAGATAGAAAGAAAAGGAACCATGAGAGTGAGAATGGAGCAGAGGTAACAAAGAAGAGGACGTGGTAATCCGACCAGGGCAACAGATTGGGGAAGTCTAGGAAGGGGACAAGGTAGTGTGGCAGCCCGGAATGAGGGTCAGTGGAGGGGAGGTGGGCAAAGGAATCAGGGAAAGGGAGGGAAACAGAAATCACAGGGGAGGAAGGATGGTGGGATGTAATAACTGTGGAGGGGCTGTATTCATGGACACCCTGTGGAGGACGGGATGGGGGTGCCCAGTCTGTATAAGGCTGGGGAGGCTAGAGAAAGAAGTACTAATACTAATGGAGGAAGTGTCAAAGATGATGAAGAGGCATATTAGGTTGGGAGGAGAAGAGAATGTGGAAGGCACAAAAGACATCCAGGAAAAGAAAAAAGATGGGGAACATAAGAGAGATGGGGGTGGTCAGGACAAGGGGGCAGGGAGGGTGACACAGGTACAGGAACAAACACGCAAGGAGAATAAGACAAGGAGTACAGGAAGATGGTAACACAGTAAACTCAGATGAGGGCTGACCTCTAAAATAGGGGTCAAAGGTGGGGAAAGAGGAAGGGGACGCGCAGTCCATGGGTACAAAGAACAAAACGACTGGGGAGGGTGATGGAAAAATAGGTAAATTGGGGCAAGGAGGGTTGAGTACAGCAGAGAACATGGGGGAAGAAACAGCGACAATAGGAGGGAACATTGTGCAGGAGGATGAAGGAGAGGAGAAGGGGGAAGATGGGGAGGGGAAAACGGAGGTGTCTTGGTGTTGGGGGACTCTATTCTAAGAGGGGTCAGTTTTAATGAAGGGCTGGGGGCCTGGTGTTGGGAAAAGGGGTACGGGCTGGTAGAAGGGTGGGGGAGACCTGGAAGAGCAGCAGTCTGCACGCAAAAGATAGACTGCACCTAAATGAAAAAGGAAAAAATGTACTGATAGCAAGGATAGGGAAGCACATTGAGGAGCATTTAAACTGGGGAAGGGGGGTAGCAGGATGGATAGAGGAGTTCAGAGGCCCAGTGATGTGAAACCAAATGTGCTTACCCCCGTGATAGCAAGGTAAGGAGGAAGGCAACTACTAATGGAGCGGACATAAGGGGAGAGAGGCAGGGAAGGAGGGGAGAGACAAGGGTTGGAGGGTGGTAACACTAAATGCTAGGATTCTGGGGAATAAGGGGGCGGAACTACAGGCTTTCCTGGAGGAGGGGGAGTGGACTTGGTGGCTATAACCGAGACATGGGCTACCCAAATCCACGACTGGGACATGGCGGTTCCAGGGTACAGATTACACTGGAAAGATAGGGAAAAGGGGAAGGGGGGGTGGCGCTGTATGTAAAGGAGGGATTAAAATGTATAAAGGAGGAGGAAGATGAGGGAGATACAGAAGCACTATGGGTGCGACTACAAGATCCCACAAATAGATCACTAAGACTGGGGGTGGTGTATAGGCCACCCTCTCAATCTGAAGGGATGGACAGGGTAGTGGCAGAACAGATCAGGAGGAACTGCAGGAAGGGGAGGATAGTGATAGGAGGGGACTTCAACCTGCCGGGAGTGGAGTGAGACACACCTACCACAAAGAACAGAAGGGAGCAGGTAATGCTGGATGCCTTTCAGGAAAGCTTTCCAGTATAGTTGGTCAAGGAACCAACTAAGGAAAGGAACACCCTTGAAACTGTACTTACAAATGGGGAGTGAGTGAGGGATGTGAGGGTGGAGGAACCACTGGGGGGGAGTGATCACAGGACATTATGGTTCCAGTTACAGATAGCTAAAGAGAGGGGGGCATCTGGCACAAGGGTGCTGGATTTCAGGAATGCCAACTTTAAGATGATGAGGGAAGTGATACACGGGTTCCTGTGCAAAATTCAGCCGGGTATGGACACACAACAAAGGTGGGAACTGATAAGACAGGGGATAGTGGAGGCAGCAGAAACTTGCTGTAGGGTCCAGACTAAGAAGGCTAGGGGAAAGAAACCCAGCTGGATAAGCAAAGGAGTGTTAGACTTGGTGAGGAGAAAAAGGGCAGCTTACAGGAGACATAGAAAATAGGGGAGGGAGGAGGATAGGGAGGAATATCTGCAAGAAGCAAAGGAAGTGACCACAGGGTAAAGGCACAAGAGTGGACCCAAGGACAAACCGGGGAACTATAGGCCAGTAAGTCTAACATCCATAGTGGGGAAGCTAATGGAGACCATCCTAAAGGAGAGGTTAGTGGCACTATTGGAGATGAACAGGGTGCAGGACGGGACAGCATGGCTTTGTCAAGAGCAGGTCATGCCAGACCAACCTGGTGGAACACTATGACTGGGTGACTAGGCAAATTGATGGAGGACATACAGTGGATGTCCCGTACCTAGACGTCAGTAAGGCCTTTGATTTAGTACCGCATGGGAGACTTGGAAGCAAGCTACAGGGCACAGGGGCAGGAGCAAAACTGGTGGGGTGGGTGTAGTACTGGCTAAAAGACAGGCAGCAGAGGGTGGTGGTAGGTGGGGAATACTCATCCCCTGAGCCTGTGACAAGTGGTGTTCCACAGGGGTCGGTGTTGGGTCCAGTGCTGTATGGCATATTTATTGCAGACATCTTGGAGGGCATCAGCAGTAAAATCAGCAAATCTGCAGATGACACCAAGATGGGAGGGGGTAGACGACCAGATTAGGTGGCGGGGCTACAGAAGGATCTGCCATGGCTAGAGGCATGGTCTGACAGATGGCAACTGGGGTTTAATGCAAAAAAATGCAAGGTGCTGCACTTCAGAACAAAAAAAATCAGAGGAGAAGCTACCATCTGAGGGAGTGCGGTTGGAGATAACAGAAGAGGAGAAGGATCTGGAGGTGCTCATCGTGGGAGCAATGAACAATTCTGCACAATGCAGAAAGGCAGCAGCAATGGCCAACAAAATGCTAGGGTGCATTGCAAGAGGGATTACCTCAAGAAGAAGGAAGTTATTCTACTGTTATACAGATAGTTGGTTAGAGCCCACCTGGAATACTGCGTGCAATACTGGCCCCTGTACCTACAAAAGGACATTAGGCTGCTGGAGGGGGTGCAGTGTAGGGCAATGAAGATGATTCAGGGCCTTGGGGAATTGTCATATGAGGTCAGACTAAGAGAGTTAAACATGTACACACTGGAGAAGAGGAGGGATGGAGGGACATGACTGAGACCTTCAAATACATGAAGGGGATAATCAAGACAGACACAGAGGGTATATTCAGGAGGAGGGTGGGGAGAGACACTAGGGGCCATGACATGAAATTGGAGGGGGGTAGATTCAGGAGGGAGGTGAGGAGGCATTTCTTTATGGAGAGGGTGGTGGCAAAGTGGAACGCACTACCAGCTGAGGTGGGGGCATGTAACACAGTGGAATTGTAACCCCTAGGTGGCACTATCCCAAGGGCTACTACCCCTGCCTGCCTCGCTAGTAGCAAGTTAAGGGGCCTGAGTTCTGAAACGGGTGCCTCCACCCAGAGGTCAGGGTTGGTAGTGGTCAATCTAGCCTGGGAACAGCCCTCTGGAACACTGCAACCCCCCTCTTTCCTTGCTAGTGGCCAAAACGCTACACAGCAATTACTTTCACAATACCCCTGATATACAGTACCTTGCAAGTACCCACACTGTTTGCACTTACCACCAGGGCTGGTTTCTCTGGTTCTACCATGGGGACCCCCTGTAAAACAAGGTTAGACAGAGCAAATAGCAACAGTACAGTACTTCGGGCACAAATTGGAACCACAGTCGGGTTGAATGCAGAAAAAGATAGATATGATTTATTAAGGGGATTAGAACAAGGGAGGGGCATAATCAGGTTAATTAACTTTAATGCTCTATAAATCACACAGCTGTGCATGCATTCAGAGTCTCTAACACAGTCACACTCTCTCGGTACCCAGGTGGAGGAAAAGTGGGCTAGCCAGGACCATTGCCCGGGGTAGGCCGGTGTTGCAGCTGGCAGAGGCCCTACGATGGAAAAAGAAGAATCAGCATTTATATAGCGCTTTTCATACACAGTGTATCCCAAAGCGCTTTACAAGCAATGCTAGACTGGTAACATAGAAACATAGAAACATAGAATTTGATGGCAGATAAGGACCGCTTGGCCCACCCAGTCTGCCCATTTCCCTACCTAATCGATAAGCTGCAGATCCTAGTTAACCAGCAGCTTACTTCTTTCTACCCCAACCCCCTAGAATTGCCTTATGACTGTCCCATGCATGCTTGAATTCAACCACTGTTTTCGATTCCACAACCTCCTCCGGAAGGCCGTTCCATGCATCCACAACCCTCTCTGTGTAATGAAGTGACTGAATGTGTGGTGGCGGCCATATCGCACATTATCACCCACACACAGCCTGGATAATTGCATGAACCAGTTTATGGGAAGGGGTATGTTGGCTAGGATACCGGGAATGTTCCCTACTCTTTGCAAAGAGTGCCCTGGATTCTTTTACTTCCATCTGGACACCCACCAGGACAACACCAGGATGGGCAGAAGGGACCTCGGTTTAACATCTCATCCGAAGGACGGCACACCCCAGCAATACAGCACCCCCCAATACTGCACTCGGATGCCTGCAATTTTTAGGTGCAAGTCCAATCTCAGTGTGGGATGAGAACCGAAGACCTTCTGGTCCAGATTCGGATGTGCTACCAACTGAGCCATGCTGACACAACTTGCACAACACACTATTTGAATTCCGGAGCTAGATGGCTCAGTTCATGGAGTAAGAGAAATAACAAATAAATCAGATGACACACTTAGATTAAACTGTAGTTGCAGGGAGCTACAGTGATGGTTACTCATGATACCCCAGACTGGACACAGGATGGACGGAAGTTGAGGCAGCAGGTGAATTCTCTGGAGTGCCAGGAGAAATGCAATTCACCGAGGCGTCCCTGTTCAAGCGTGGAGCATGGGGATGATCCTCGGGCAGGTCTCTCGTTGAAGGCTTTTCTCTGTGCAGTAGGGTAGTCTGGCAGGGCCCTTGTGGCAAGGCCCAGCCACATGGAGCTAACAGTGGATTCAGTCCATTTGAGCTGGATACAGCTTCCAGCAAGCAGAACACAGTTTGCACAGTGGAGAAACACATGACCCACTATCATCAAACAGCACATTTATATGTAAAGGGTTCTACAATACCAGACAAACTGCTCTCCAGTCATGATTACAATGTCTCTGTACAGACCAGGAGCTCAGAAGTAGCTGGAGTTCCTGACAGGCTGATCGCATGCAGCAAAATCTTTGGTCTTCTACAGGTTGAGCCTGGTTCCACTTCAGTGGCTTACTTCAGTCTCATCACCTCGGATTTAGTCTGAAAGCAATTTTCTTCTCTCTCTCAGGGTACCAGGCAGACTTGCAGGCCTCAACTCGGGCCTTCTCACAATTCTCCCGCTCTAAACTATGCTGACGGACGCTCGACTGTCTTGAGATCTTGCCCCTTCAGTTTCCAACTCAGATCTGCCCTAAACAGCTGGCAGCTCTAAGATTTCCTTCAGATCCAAAGGTTCGGTTGGCTGATTCGGTTGTCAGTCAAAGCAAGAGCTCCCCGATCAGTCCAAAACTACAATTCCCAAGCTTGTACTCCACATAGCCCTTTTTTTTTTTTTTAAATTACTATGCTTTTTGGTCCCCTGCCAGCCGTTGGGCTCTGCTCCGGTCACGGACTCCCTGGCCCCCACCTCTGGACATACCCGCACTCACCCTGTCATCCCTGGCTTGCCTCCCAGAGAGCAGGGTCATGGCACCGACCCCCATGTTGGGCTGTGCTACAAATATCTGGTCAGGGAGCTGGCCCCTGGAGGCTGATCAAGGCGTCAGGGGCTGAGCTTCATTAAGACGGTCAGGCACAGGATGTTTTTCTCCCTTTCGTGAACAGGGGCAGGGATGTGCAATGATGACCGGCGTCCGACCCACCCCTAAATTCAATTTGGCATCGGTGCTTGCGATGCACCCAGCCTCCGCTAGGTGTCACCATGGCACTGAGTACTCAACCCCCCCTCTCCCCGGAGAAGGAGAGCAGTCCTATGGATGTTCAATCCTTCTCCCCCGGCCGGCCCTCCGACAATCTGGGTCCGTTCCTGAACCCGGGTCGCCGGCACCACAAGCAGAAATCCAACCGCTGCACCAGCAGGCCGGCTCTACATAGCCCTTTCAAACAGGCTCCATTTTAGAGTCCCCAGGTACAGATTGGTCCAAATCAGCAGTTCGGGACCAAGATGGTGGAGAGAATCATAACAGTCCTTGCTACAAAGAAAGCAGGTTAGAACAACTACAGTATCTCCTCTGCCCTAATAAATGATCAGCAAACAGTTACACCTTTTAACAGGGCTCCCTCTGCACAATTAGCAATGGCAGAAACAGAGCGATTATCTGGCAGTCCGGGCGGGACTCAAGCATAACAACACTCAACCCCCCCTTCCAGATTAACTATTACTGCAAACTAGGCAGCTCTTACAGCAATAGTACATAGAGGCTACACAGGCACTCTTTTGCAATAACATTTAAACGGCTATAGTGCCAAACACCAACCTCGCAGTGAGCATTTAGGCAAGCTCACGGAAGACTTTTCGGGAACCCCAATTTGTAGGCTGGTTACACCCTTCCCTGCCTACAGAAAACTTGGCATCTGCGTCAAGTCGTTACCACCACATTAGTTACAAATGCAAATCAACTATACATTTATACCATTAACCTGTTATACAGGTAACAGCTGATGCATCAGTCAATGTAACTTTAACTTTTACTATACACATTTTCTACATTTCACAATACTATATCCATTCTGAATTACATCATGCATATCTCACACAGGTAATTCACACTTTGCTATATGAAATCAGGTAATAATTTCCTGTACATTGAACAATGTGAGAGTGGGCCCTTCCCTATCAGTTAACTTAGGGCTAGATGGGGCAGGGGCACCATATGTAGAGGGCAGGACAATCAACCTGGAATTGGTACTTGGACTCAGTTTGGGCAGTGAGCACTGGGGAAACATAAACCCCTTTGTAAACCACATTGAGAGACAAATTCACTGGCTTCCAAGGGGAATCATAACTGAAACGTACCACTGGTTTGACAGCTCAGCCAGTCTTTCTGGGGGGGAACAACCACAGTCTCTGCACTCTCAGCACTGGTCCTGGGACATTCATCACTTGTGAGGGGTGCCCCAGCCTGGGTAGGAATGTCCAAACTTGGAGCACTGTCAGCCCCTTGCTCTGTAAACTCTGTTTCCACAGCACTTTGCTCACAACAAAAGCACTCTGGCACTGAAAAGGAATTGTCAGCACTCTCATGGCATTCTTCAAGTTCTGGCATGTCACCTGAAAAACTCTTACCCTCAGCCCCTTCCCCGGGCAAATCATACAGTTCCACCATACACAGAGACTCAGCATCTTCAGACGTGATACTCTGCACTTCACTTTCAGGGAGCATTGGCTCCAAGGACGAAGCTGGGGGGTTAGACAGTCCAGAAGGTCCAGCATCATCCCCACAATTAACCATGGGGTTACCTCGAAACAGCTGACTCAGTTCATAAGAGGGGTAATAGGCATAGTTGCACTCACTCTTATCAGAAGTGGACTGACAGTCACTATCATTCTGGGCTTGCTGTGGGGAGAACCTTAAATCTGGGACCATTGGGGTAGGGTGACTCTGTCTCTTTCTTGCAGCAGCACAAGTTACTGGTCCAGAGGGAGCGATCTCTGGGGGTTCAGCCTCAATCATGACTTGGCCATTGGGTAACAAGTGGTTATGATGCATGGACTTGACAGCTTTGGAGTTGTTTTCAGGGCGCACTTTGTACACTGGTAAATTGTCCAACTTGCCTACTACTACATGGGAAAGATGGTGCCATCAGTCAGCATCTTTGTTGGCTAAATTTCTCTTGGAGGCCATTGTCTGGGCCAGTTGGTGGGCATGATTCAATTGAGCTTTCAGTTTTTGTACATATTGCCGATAATTTTTGGCTTGGACCCCATCTGGAAAGACCCCAAAACAGACATCAACAGGCAGTCGAGCCTCTCTCCCAGACATAAGGTGGAAAGGAGAGAACCTGGTAGCATCATTTTTTGTGCAATTGTAGCCGTGTACCAAGGTGCTAATCTGCTGGCTCCATTTATGCTTGTCTTTTGGGTGAATGGTGCCTAGCATGTCTAGCAGGGTACGGTTAAAGCGTTCTGGTTGAGGGTCACCCTGCGGGTGATATGAGGTGGTTCTTGACTTTCACAACCTCATAGAGAGAGCATTTCTCTGATTAACCAACTCTCAAAGTTTCTACCTTGAGCAGAATGAATTTGCTGGGGGGGGGGCACCATAGTGTACGAAGAAATTTTCCACTAGCACCTTGGCCACGGTGGATGCCTTTTGATCTTTGGTGGGGAAAGCTTGTGCATACCATGTGAAATGATCTGTAACCACTAACACATTACCAATGTTTCACTGGTCAGGCTCCAAACTCAAAAAGTCTATGCAGACGAGTTCCATTGGGGTGCTGGTGGTAATATTGACAAGGGGGGCAGCCCTCTGAGGCAGGGCTTTTCTCTGTAAGCAGCGACTACAAGTCCTTACATGGTGCTCAACATCGACCCCCATCTTGGGCCAGTAGAATCGAGATTGTACTAGGTCAAGGGTATGGTCAATACTGAGGTGGCCCATATGATTGTGAAGGGACCTCAGCACCAAATCTCTGAAGGCTGTGGGCAGGACCAATTGTTGCTTGTCTACCTGACCACCCCGATCTACTGTCTCTCTATACAATAATTGATTAATCAGCTTCAACCTGGGGCCTTCTTTAAACAATAAAACAGTTCGTAAATCAGAGGATCACAACTTGGACATATCTTTCCCCGCATGGAGGGCATCAAGGGCTGGCTGAATCATAGGATCTTGGGATTGAGCCCACTGAATGCTGTCATTGTCAAATTGAGGTAGTGCACTAATATCTAGAGCAGAGAAGTGAAAGTACGCAGCTGGTATGCAGGTATCAGAAGGGCCCAAACAATCTACTAAGCAGTCCACTGTGTCCCCAGACACCTGTTCATCTTTATCACACTTTTGGCACAATGCTCGAATGTCAGGTTCAGACAGCCTAACCCAGTCACTCTTGGAAGTGGGCCTTCAGGAGAGGGCATCAGCATCGATGTGATTCAGGCCGGACCTGTATTCAATAGCATAATCCTAGGTAGACAATGCAGAAAGCCACCAATGCCCTGTGGCGTCTAACTTAGCTGAAGTCTGCACATAGGTCAATGGGTTATTGTCAGTCTTCACCAGTATCTTTTTTCCCCATAGAGGTATTCATGGAACTGGTCAATGATGGCCCTCTTTAACACCAGGAATTCCAACTTATGCACAGGGTAGTTTCGCTTTGATGGGGTCAGACTCCTACTAGCGAAGGCCACGGGTCTCAAACCATCCTCATGGTCTTGATACAGCACAGTTTCCAAACCTTGTAGGCTAGCATCGGTATGCAGCACATAGGGTTTGGTAGGATCAGCATAGGCAAGGATGGGGGCATGGGTGAGCTGATATATGATTTCATGGAAAGCTGCTTTACAGTCAGGAATCCAGCAGGAACCGAAAAGTTCACCTGGGCAGAAGTATACCCTTTCTGGTCCCGGGGTGGCCCCTTTTTTGTATTTACGATTGGTGGGAGGATAACCCTGGGTAAGATTCAAGAGTGGGCGAATCACCTTGGAATAGTCTTTTATGAACCTGCAGTAGTAGCCACAGAACCCCAGGAAACGTTGTAGTTCTTTCAGATTGTGGGCCAGGGGCCATGTGGTCAGAGCTTCAACTTTGCTGGGATCAGTCTCTATCCCCTCTGTAGATACTATGTGCCCCACATACTTCACGGAGGTTTGGAAAAACTGGCACTTGTCGATGGACAGCTTGAGGCCGAAATCCTCCAGTCAGTCTAGTACTTTGAACAGTCGACTGTCATGTTCCGCTAAGGAGCTCCCAAACACAATGACGTCATCCAACTACACCAGGCATTCCAGCAAATTCATATCTCCCACCGCATGTTCCATTAGTCGCTGAAAGGAGGCTGGGGCATCCGATATCCCCTGTGGCATCCTCAGAAACTCGTAGGACCCCAATGGACAGATAAAGGCTGTTTTCTCAGTCTTCCGGGGCCATGGGAATCTGGTAGTATCCACTGCGAAGGTCCAACACCGAGAGCCATTTGCTCCCATTCAAACAGTCCAGAGCATCTTGTAAACGGGGCATGGTGTATTGATCGGGGATGGTCTGCCGGTTCAGGATTCGATAATCCACGCACATTCTCACAGAGTCATTCTTCTTATGCATAACCACAATGGGAGAAGCATAGGGGCTCCTGGATTCTTGTATCACACCAGCCGCAAGCATTTCCTGCAGGTGTCATCTCACATCATCTACGTCTGCTGGAGCTAGGTGCCGAGGCCTCTCATGAAATGGCCATTCATCATGCAGGCGTATGTGATGCTTCACACCCTGGACACATCTCATGTCCCATTCCCTCAATGAGAACACTTGGTCTCTCTGGACAAGTTTCTTGCTAATTCTAGTCTTCCATTCAGCGGGCAACAGGGAGTCACTAAAGTCAAACAAGTTGGAAGTCACTCTATCAGTCCCACCAGGGTGCTTGTTGCTGGGAAACACTGCAGTGTCTGCGCAGTGTACCATAGCTAGGGTGCAGCCTCTGTTCATCCGAATCTTCCAATCTGACACACTGCGAATCTGGACCATCACTCATCACACATAGGCATGAGCACACGCGGGCATGATGCTGGGCTTGACCAATAATCCTTATGGCAATTTTCCATTGCCTGGCGCATCCAACATCAGTATTCTATTTTTGACATCTTTCCGTAGGCAGACCTCCCCTTGTAGGGTACACTGGGCATTAGCGGACAGTACCATCGACTCTGGATCCTTCTTCCACACAACTCCTACTGGTTCATCCTGGTCTACTTCCTCGGGATTCTGCTGCAACTCATAGGCCCTCTTGATCAGAGTTGGAATTCTCAGAGCCCTCCCAGTTCGGTGTCCCTGCTTCTCGTAGCAGAGTTGGGCCAGTTTCCCAAACATATGAGCGTTGGTCCCAATTAGCAGGGGAACCCCATCATACAGTCCAGTAGGGGGACACACTAAAGCCAGGGTTCCGACTTGCTCCGCCACTCTAGCGACCGAAGTAGGAAAAGACAGCCAGATCCGAATATACCCAGAGTACGGAGACGACTTCTCACTCAATCTCCAGACATGCAAGCCTTCCAAGGGTTGTAACGGCACATCAGGCAAGTGCTTCCAATACCAGTCTTGAAACATTATAGTCACTTGAGATCCACTGTCAAGCATGGCTCAGGTGGATACACCGTTCACCTTCACTGTCGTTTCCATTGAAGGACCCACCACCTCGGACCATTCAGTGGCGCAGACTTAGATGTCGATTTGGCAGCAGCCTTGGAAGAGTAACCTTTTTGAGCAGCTCCACCTGGTGGCCAGTTGTATTTCGGCGAATTAAGGCTAATAGTCTAGTAGTGACCTTCTTCAGATTCTTTGGCGAGCGACAAAAGAAATGGGTGTGTCCATCCTCCCTACAATGATAGCAAAAGGTTGGTTCTCTAGGGTCTCTGGGGGGCTGCAGGCCATCTCCTGGTTTGGGCACATCAGGGGCACTTCAGAGTTCATCTTTGACTTGTGACTTGTGCTCTTGATCCTCTGGATTCTCACCAGGTTTGGGGGTTTGTGTAGTTCGTAGTAGGTCCCCCACCAGGGCTCTCAACTCTCATACTTCTTCCAATAGGTTACCCTCAGTCTGTGTTTCTGAAGAAACAACATGCACCCCAACCCCACTTTTTGTCTCCGGGGGTGCCTAATAAAGGACAGGTTCTCTGGCCACCTCTGTCAATTCTTTGATCAGCTATCTCAGCTGCTGTGCCTCATCTGTGTCACTTCTGTCAGGGGTCTGGCAGATACCAACAACCCCAGCATAGGGCTCCCAGCCATCTTCATCATTCTCTGTTTCATGAATCTCTTTCATAAGGTGACAGTACTTGGGAGGATTAGCCTTCCTGTCTTGCAACTTAAGTTTTAACATCACACTGGAGCATCTGGCTGACTTTAGAATATGGTCCAATCTGACCTGGTTCAGCTCCTTAGCCGGCACCCCTCCTTTTCTGTGTGCCCTCTGCAGAGCCCTCTCAATTCTAGTAACAAACGCAGACAACTTCTAATTTTAACATTGCTTGGCAGACTTGAATTTCCACAGCAAATCATCCCCCAACTCAGTGCTTCCAAACACTCCTTCCAATGCAGAGAGGTATTCAGCCGCAGTAGCCTCTGGGCTAGTGGCTCGTAAAAAGCAGATGGCCTCCAGTGCAGGGCCTCTTAAGCTTTCCATGAGTCTCTTTCTTTTTTCCCCCTCAGAGCACTGCCATTCTTGTACCAAGGGGGTAGCATAATCCATCCATGTTTCCAGGTCATTTTCCCCCGTAGGCACTGGGATGGTGCCTGAGAAGTCTGAGTTTACGGTACGAGTCCAAATGTGCAGATGGAATTATTATGGGGAAGGGGACTACAGGGGAACTCTTGGGGGAAGCAGGAGACATGACGAGGGACTGCAATGGCATGTGTTCCTCAGAAAGTTTTAGCACCTTTACTAGCTCTTGAGCGGTTCATCCTTCAGACGCTAATACCTTGAGCAACTTGTCCTTAAACCCCTTTATACTGGGGGACCTGCTTGGGGTAGCCAGATCACTATGCAGGTGAATGACCCTCCACCCCTTCTGGGTCCCTTCTGGCAGAATAACAAGGTGTGCCTTCTCTGGATCTATGGGAGAACTTCAGGAGAGTAAAACTATCATAGTCTGTTCGAACAAGTCTGAATCCCTCTCCTTCATTTCAACTTTGTTCAAACCTTTGACATGTTCCACAGCTTCTATAATACCAGCATTGGTGGTCTCTAATGGGACATCCTGTAACAGGAGGGTCTGTCAGGGATCTAACCCCTCAGCCTTGCTCTACCCCATCATTCGGTGCACTAACAGCTTATGGGGGGCAATTTTGAGTTTGGGCGTAGAAAAATCCTGCATTTTCTCACCGAATTTAAATATATCTGGGTACCTCCCTCCTCTGGCCACTAGAGGATGCTAATCCCAGTGGTGCCTCCAAGATGTAACCCCTAGGTGGTGCTATCCCAAGATCTACTACCCCTGCCTGCGTGGCTAGTAGCAGATTAAGGGGTCTGAGTTCTGAAATGGGTGCCTCCACCCAGAGGTCAGGGTTGGTAGTGGTCAATCTAGCCTGAGCACAGTCCTCTGGGACACTGTAACCCACCTGTTTCCCTGCTAATGGCCGAAACAGTACACAGTAATTACCTTCACAATACCCTGATATATCTTGCAAGTACCCACACAGTTCGCACTTACCACCAGGGCTGGTTTCTCTGGTTCGACCCTGGGGATCCCCTGTAAAACAAGGTTAGACAGAGCAAATAGCAACAGTACAGTACTTCCAGCACAAACTGGAACCACAGTCAGATTGAATACAGAAAAAGATAGATCTGATTTATTAAG
Source organism: Neoceratodus forsteri (assembly GCA_016271365.2). Taxonomy (NCBI): domain Eukaryota; kingdom Metazoa; phylum Chordata; order Ceratodontiformes; family Ceratodontidae; genus Neoceratodus; species Neoceratodus forsteri. The sequence continues at coordinate 833,763,918 of CM028130.1, read as the reverse complement.
GGGATTAGAACAAGGGAGGGATGTAATCAGGTTAATTAACTTAAATGCTCTATAAATCGCACAGCTGTGCATGCATTCAGAGTCCTTAACACAGTCTCTGGGTACCCAGGTGGAGGAAAAGTGGGCTAGCCAGGACTGTTGCCTGGGGTAGGCCGACGCTGCAGCTGGTCGGGCCCTGTGATGGAAAAACAACTTGCACAACACACTATTTGTAATCCGGAGCCAGATGGCTCAGTTCGTGGAGAAAGAGAAATAACAAATAAATCAGATGACGCACTTAGATTAAACTGTAGTTGCAGGGAGCTACCCTGATGGTTCTCACGATATCCCAGACTAGACACAGGATGGTCGAAAGTCGAGACAGCAGGTGTATTCTCTGGAGTGCCAGGAGAAATAGGGCCCACACGATTCACCGAGGTGTCATTCCTGTTCAAGTGAGGAACAGGGGGCTGATCCCCGGGCAGGTCTTTCGTCGATGGCTTTTCTCTGTGCAGTAGGGTAGTCTGGCAGGGCCCTCGTGGCAAGGCCCAGCCGCATGGAGCTAACAGTGGATTCAGTTCGTTTGGGCTGGATACAGTTTCCAGCAAGCAGAACACAGTTTGCACAGTGGGGAAACACAACACGACCCACTATCATCAAACAGCACATTTATATATAAAAGGTTCTACAATACCAGGCAAACTGCTCTCCGGTCATGATTGCAATGTCTCTGCACAGACCGGGAGCTCAGAAGTAGCTGGAGTTCCTGACAGGCCGATTGCATGCAACAAACTCTTCGGTCTTCTACAGGTTGAGCCTGGTTCCACTTCAGTGGCTTACTTCAGTCTCACCACCTCAGATTTAGTACGAAAGCAATTTTATTCTCCCTCTCAGGGTATCAGGCAGACTTGCAGGCCTCAACTCTGGCCTTCTCACAATTCTCCCGCTCGAAACTACACTGACCGCAGCTCGACTGTCTCGAGATCTTGCCCCTTCAGCTTCCAACTCAGATCTGCTCTAAACAGCAGGCAGCTCGAGGATTTCCTACAGATCCAAAGGTTCGGTTAGCCGATTCGGTTGTCAGTCAAAGCAAGAACTCCCCCTTCAGTTACAAAAGGCGCCAACAGTCCAAAACTACAATTCCCAAGCTTGTACTCCACATAGCCCTTTCAAACAGTCTCCATTTTCCTTTCTCGCTCCACTCGGGCATGAGGCAGGGGTGTCCCCTTTCCCCTCTGTTATTTAACTTATATCTGGAACCTCTTATTCAAAATATTCTCAATAATGATTCCATACAAGGGGTGAGAATTGGGTGGCATGAAGTCAAAGTCACTGCACATGCAGATGACCTGTTAATACATCTGTTCCACCCGGTATCCTCCGTCCCAGCCTTACTAAGGGAAGTAGCAAGGTTTAGTGGTCTGTCCAGTTACAAATTGAATGCCAGTAAGTCCCTATTTTTCCCATTAAATCACAAAGTTTTTAAAAGTGATATTAGCCCTTTCGGTCTATGTTGGACACCCAGGTCATTCAAATATCTGTGTATCAAACTTTCACGTAACCCCCTAGCATGGTTTAAGGAGAATTTGGATTCCCTACTGCAGGGAATTACGCATGACCTTGTGAGGTGGTCTAAGCTTCCTATTTCTCTATGGAGCCGGATCAATATAATTAAGATGAATATATTTCCTAGGATTTTCTACCCGTTGTCCCTTCTCAACACCTTTATTCCTTTACTCTGGTTCAAAAAGGTACATGGTATCTTCACTAGATTCATCTGGACCGACAGGTATCCCCATTTGGCTTATCATAAGCTGGCAGCTCCAAAACTGGAGTGGGGTCTGCGAATCCCCCATCTGGCTATATATCACTGGGCTAGTCATCTTGCGAAATGTTCAAGATGGGTATCTCCCGGCCCAGAAGAAGCGCAACCTATTTGGCTCAAAATAGAATTGGATGCAATCAATGACAAAAATCTGGATTCTCTCGTGTTATTTTTCCTTAGGTTCTCCCAAGTACATGTGGCTGTAGAGTGTTCCACGATAAGGACCTCCTTAAAGGTCTACTCACAGATATGTTCCTTTTTACAGTACTCCCCCCATCTGGACCTGGCCCAGTCTATCTGGAACTCTCCATCATTTATTATTAACAAGAGTCAAATTTCCCGTCTTTGGTTGCCTCAACTGGGAGAAGGGAAGCTCCTGGCTTTTACTGATGATGGGGGACACTGGTTATCAGTGGAAGAGATTATTAGGAAATTTCTCATCCCGCCTCCTTCCTATTTTAAAGTCCTGCAATTGAAATACTTGCTTGTAATTACCCTGGGTAGCACTCCTCCTTCTCAGAATATCTCTTCTCTGATACCCGAGGTATCCCCACTTTCTGGCTCTCCTGGTGCAATTTCTAAACTATATCAGGTTCTGTTTCATAAAAAGTTTGGGGGTCCATTTGGGCCATCAAGATTTTGGTGTAATTTTTTCCCTCACCTTCAGTTGGATTGGCACTCCCTCTGTAAGTCATGTCATAAATTCATTTCTCAAGATAGATTACGTCTCATGCAATACCACATATTGCACAACTTATATTATTCCCCGGCCAAACTTCACAGGTGGGGTTACCTAGACTCAAACAAGTACAATAAATGTTCACAGGATGAGGGCACACTTTTTCACATGCTTTGGTCTTGTCCAAAAATTTCCACCTTATGGGTTTTAATCCAAACTTCCTTAGACCCCCTGTTGGGCCTCCAAGAATATTTTACTCCTGAGATATGTGTGTTAGGGGACCTGTCCTCTATTAGAGAGGGTACGCAAATTTCATATTTCCATGGTTGCCCTGTCGGCTAAGAAAATAATTCTTCATCACTGGAAAGACAGGTCCTCCCCTTCTCTCCAGGAATGGGTAAGAGAAGTATTATCCAACTTACGCACGGAAAAAGCAATAGCCAGTCTTCACAATAGTCTGGCAGCTTATACTAGAATTTGGGATCCCCTTCACTCACTAATCTGTCTGGTTCCAAACTAAACCTATACTAGGGTTATTGCTCCTGCATGGTTTTTGGTTAGATGCTTGGCATCTACGGGTATCGAGATGGGTTACTGCAGTAAGGGGAGGTTGGGGGGGTGGGCACCATCTTTTCACTATGTATCAGTGTGTCTTTATCAGTTTCTCTGTATGCTGCCTTTTATGGTGGAAAATGTATGAATAAACTTTAAATTATATAAAAAAAAAAGTCTCCATTTTAGAGTCCCCAGGTACTGATTGGTCCAAATCGGCAGTTCTGGACCAAGATGGTGGAGAGAATCATAACAGTCCTTGCTGCAAAGAAAGCAGGTTAGAACAACTACAATATCTCCTCTGCCCTAATAAATGATCAGCAAACAGTTACACTTTTTAACAGGGCTCCCTCTGCGCAATTAGCGACGGCAGAAATGGAGTGATTACCTGGCACTCCAGGCAGGACTTGAGCATGACAACACTCAGCCCCCTTTCCAGATTAACTGTTACTGCAAACTAGGCAGCTCTTAAAGCGACAGTACATAGAGGCTACACAGGCAGTCTTTAGCAATAACATTTAAACGGCTATAGCGCCGAACATCAACCTGGCAGTGAGCATTTAGGCAAGCTCATGGAAGACTTTTCGGGAACCCCCATTTGTGGGGGGGTTACAGAATACTTCAAGAAGGGGTGGAACAGGACAAAGGGAAGGGTAAAGGGATGGAAGGGGAGAGGGGGGGCAGCTGTTGAATAGGGAGCTAGCTGCAATCTTGAGCAGCCTAGATAGACCAGGATGGCCTTTTGCTGCTGGCAACTTTCATATGTTCGCATGTTCGTACTTGCAAGTGTGAGCCATCTTTAAAGACATGGGTCATTAAATACAATATTAGCTGTAAAAGAGGTTTTTAAAACATATGAGAAAATAAAAAAAAATGCACAGAGAATGAATCTAAGGATGCTAGAAATACATTTCGGCTAAAAAAACTATATGCTGAAATTTTTTGCCAGGTAACAAATAGGCTGCTTTAAAACTTTCATTCCTTTAGCAGGAAAACTCACATGGGCCCAAGTCTTGTTTTCAGAGATGTCCTGAAGTGACAAGATTGGCAGTGGTGCAGTGCGGTCTCATAAGCAGTGACAAATACTGTAGTTAAGATTAGTTACACCTTATTCAGCAGCAATCACGGTTTGAAATGAAAAAAAAAAAAATTACATTTAAAGTACTCAAGGTCACATTGACCTGCAGTTAAGTGTTCAAAGCAAATAAACAAATTAATCAGAGTTTGGTCAGCCCAAGATTATAAATATGAAGTAGTTTATCAAGAGCACTGCACTTGGAAATGGATTTTATCCAGCAACAGAGAACCTTACTTTTCTCCAACTTTCTTCTAGCTGCCAAGGAATGAGATACCAGGCTGGAGTAACACTACAAGCAAAATAAAAGGGTGACTTAACCTTTATGTTTCTCAAGCTTCCCAGACAGATTAATGGTCAAGGTGCCTCGCTCATCCCCTTGTTTTATGATCAATCTGCCAAAATTATAGCAATCTGCTGTGTCACCCATAAGTTATTCCAGATGCAAAAAGAAAAGAAAAATAGCAAAAAAAAAACAAAGCATACAGGTATCTGGGATGCTGGAGACATGCTTTTTTTAAGTTAACTTTTATTTTACTCCCAGGGCACTCATGGCACAGGCTACAGCTCACAATAGGGACACTACTTACCACCACAGACTGCTTGTTTGTAGTTCCTGGGGCCAGGACTTGGTTATTTACTGTATGAAGGTTTTTTTTTTTTTAAGGAAGTCACAGGATTACTGCAGTGCTTATTGCAGTGAAATGTAGCACACAGGGGCCCCACTCACTCACGCTCCCACCAATCTGTCTTTCTGATGCTGACCTGCTCCACTTCCCAGCTTCTGCTTCTAACATAAGATCATACTTCATATTTTTCTTGGTCTTTCTTCTGGCTCTCAGGGAATGAGATACAAATGAACAGTTTACTGGGATGCTGTTTTTTTATGTTGGCTCACGCTTGTGTGCCAGCCAACATATTGCAGTAGTAGCAGATTTGGAGGCGCGGTCACTGTGGGCGAATGCAGGGCACGCATCAGTAGGTGCATCCCTCATTCCCCAATAAGGCAGTGTGCAGGCACCACAGCAGCAACACATAATGTTGTGAGCACATCTAAGGAAATGTCCGCTGCAATGAGAGCCAGGTTGGTGAAGCGGCACCTCCTGACGTGTCCTTACAGGTGAAGCACTTCCCTCACCTAAACAAGGTGGCACTGACTGCCACATCCATTTAATTTGCCGACGGGGGAGCCCACTCCCCATTGGCATGGTGCCCCCCCTCCCATTCTACATGTGTGCCGAAGGGGTGCCCAATCCCCCTCGGCATCATGCACCCCCCAACAGTCTTTCCTTGCTGACGGGGTCCCATCGGCTTCAGTTCCCCCCACCTAGTTTAATTTGCTGATGGGGGAGCCCACTCCCCGTCGGCATGCTGTCCCCAGCCCCCGATGTGTGCTGTGTGCCGAGGGGGTGCCCAATCCCCCATGGCATCATGCACGCCCCCCACCCATTTCTGTGCCGACGGAGGGGTCCAATCCCCATCGGCTATGGTCCCCCTCCCCATTATGCAGGTGGTACACTGAAAACCCACCCCAGTGTACCAAACAAACACACACCTGCAAAAAAAGAAAACTGACCCTTGTTGTCTTTTTTTTTTTATCCTATAGAAAAAGAAAACGGTCCCTCGCGGTCTCTCCTGCCCCCACCCTCAATCCGCACCCACCATCTGCGTACCCTGCCTCCCAACACCCCCCTCACCCCATACTTACCTCCGGAGTCTGGCACGACAATCTTCGCTGGGCCAGGAACACGTCTGCACTCTTCAAAGCAGACTGCGAACTGAAGAAATGCCGGTAAGCTGTATAATGGCATAAATAGGGTTTTTTCAACTTTGGTGCATATCTCAGTCATTTTTGGGCATTTTGGCACCAAATTTTCAACATGGGGTTATTTGCACTCCTCCTCATGAATTCAGTCACTGTCATGGTGTTATTCAGTCCTGAAAGGTGATTTTGAGGTTATTGCGTGGAATCACCTTTCAGGACCGATTAACGAAATGACAGTGCTCTCAAAAAGCCTATGTTGCAAATTTGGTGAAAAAAATCCAAAAAATTGCTGTTTTACGAACGTGCATTGTGCAGTTTCCACGCACGCTCATAACTTCATGAATTTGTAATATTTTCACTCCAGATTTTTAAAATTGGCATTTTACCACACCTCCTTATGAACAGTATAGCTGTCATTTTACATATCTTGGCTGAAATGTGTTTTCGCACAGCCAGCACTGAATAGTGCGGTCGCTATGCGAAATCAGTTTTTGGGACAGTTTGAGAAAATGATGGTGACACTGTTTATGAGCAGAGATCCTAAAATGCGAATGTTGAAAATCTGGTGACGAAAGTCCATAAAATGACTGTTATAAGCGTGCGTTGTACAGTTTCTACGAACCCTTGTAACTTCGCAAATTTGCAATATTTTCATGCCAGATTTTCAATACTGGCATTTTTCCACACCTCCTTATGAACAGTACAGCTGTCATTTTTCACATCCTGCCCAGAATGTGTTTTCATCCCTGTGTCGCCAAATGGTATAGCCACTGTGCAAGACCACCTTTCAGCTAACAAACTGATTGTGCCGCTCTTCATGAGGCGGGGTCAGAAAAAGCCTATGTTGAAAATTCGGAGTGAAAACCAACAAATGCCTAAGACGTTAAGGTTTCCAACTGTAACACCCCACCCTGTAGAGACTGACAGGTGTCAGGGGTGTGACTTGGGATCATTGCCTGTAATGCTCACACCATTCCACCCCCACCCCCACCCTGCAGCCAGTGACAGGGGATCCACGATGAGTGGTCGACAAATTTCCCATCAACCGCCCCAACAGCGAAACCAGCAGGTCGACCGCATTTTGCAGTCGACTGCCGGTTTCTAGCTGCTGGCTATGTTTTCTTCGGGGGGCTTCGCCTCCCTAACCCCACCACTTAAGGATTATCAACTCTGAGTTGGAGTTGATTCGGGGGGGGGTGCAGGACCACTGACAGACAGTGCCCGGTTCCAGCGGGTCTCCTACAGCGTCATGGTGCTGTAATTGCTGTGGGGGACCTCTCTGTCAAACTGTCGCTGTCGGGTGGGTAAACGGTGACAGGCATCGAGGCGTGCCTTGGAGTGTTTGGCCCTGCAGTTCACCCCATTCTCCTATACTGCACCCGTCTCTGCATATTTCCTTATGGAATGGGGTAAGTATAAGGCCCAAAGACCCCAAAGCACACCACAACACTTGTCAGTGTCTACAGGGTAGGGTGAGGTACAATGGCATGAGCGTTATAGCTGACGACCCAAATGAACACCCCAACGCCTGTCAGTTTCTGCAGGGTGGGGGTGGGGTTAGCATCAATTCAATACTTCACTGCTATTCCTATTATGCATATCTAACTCCTGCACTACCAATGCCAATGCCAATGCCAGTGAAACAACATTCGGCATTGACAAATACTTATTTTTTGTTTTTGTTAACCTTTTCTGCCACGGCACTCCAGCACGACAGAGCCAACAAAAGCAAACTCACCATCACAGAGTTGCTTTTTGCTACTCCAAATGCTGGGACATGATCATTTACTGAAGTATTTCAGGAAAATATGGTACTTACCTTATGCGCACAGCATTCCCGTCCAGCTCAGGACCAACATAGGGAATAGCATTGGGAAGGGGGCAGCAATTGAAATTTACAGACAGTTAGACAGAAAAGGAAGTGCAAAAGAAGGAAACCACTTTGGTTCTCAAATACAGTAGCAGAAAAGGTCAGAGCCAAAAGGCTGGCCTTCAGGAAATAGAAGGGAACACAGCGGGATGAAGATAGGGAGGCATACCAAACTGCCCTAAGGGAAGCAGGAAAGGCAGTAAGGCAGGCAAAGTCCCAAACTGAGGAAACACTAGCACGGACAGTAAAAGAAGGTGACAAGACTTTCTATAGATACATTAGTGAAAGGAGAAAGTCCAGAGGGGGTATTGCTAAGCTTAATGGAGAAAAGGGAGCATGTGGGAGGAGGACTATGTAAAAGCATCTATCCTAAATAGATACTTTTGCTCAGTATTTACTGAAGAGAAGGTAGGCAGGGCCCACAGCTCAGCACCATGGACACGAGGGAGGGAGGTGAGCACTCACTCCTTCACAAAAGAAAGGGTCCCACAAGAGCTTGCTAAGCTCAGGTGGATAAGGCAATGGGACCTGATGGCATACATCCCAGGGTACTTAAGGAGCTAAAGGTGGAACTAGCAGAGCCATTAGCAGAACTGTTTAGTGAGTCTCTGAGCACAGGAGAGGTCCCAGAAGACTGGAGAAGGGCTCATGTGATCCCACTCCACAAGAGTGGTAGCAGGGAGGAGGCAGGGAACTACAGACCAGTCAGTCTTTACCTCAGTAGTGGCAGATTATGGAGGCACTTGGAAAAGGATAGAGCAACACCTGGAATTCATAGGGCACAGGATCCAAGACAGCATGGGTTTACAAAAGGAAGGTCCTGTCAAACTAATCTCATAGAGTTCTTTGACTGGGTAACCAGAGTGGTGGACCAAGGGGGAGCAGTTGATATCGCCTACCTTGACTTCAGCAAAGCTTTTGACACTGTTCCACATAGAAGATTGATAAATAAGCTGGGTAGGCTCGGGGTGGGTCAGGAGTTGGTCAGCTGGGTGGCAGACTGGTTGACGGGCAGAAAACAGAGAGTGATGGTAAATGGTATACAGTCAGAAGAGATGCAAGTCACAAGTGGGGTACCTCAGGGATCAGTCCTGGGGCCAGTCCTCTTCAACATCTTCATTAGTGACCTTGCAGATGGACTAGAGGGTAAAGTTTGTCTGTTTGCAGATGACACCAAGATCTGCAACAGAGTAGATGATCCAGATGGGGTGGGCAGAATGAGAAGAGATCTGGATAAACTAGCAAAATGGTCAGAAGAGTGGCAACTGGATTTAATGCAAAGAAGTGCAAGATCATGCACATAGGGAAGAGAAACCCTGAAGCCACCTATAGGCTGGGAGGGGAGTTGCTAGCAGTCACAAAGGAAGAAAGAGACTTGGGCATCATCATCACTGATGACCTGAAATCATCCAAGCAGACCTCTGAAGCAGTAGGTAAGGCTAGGGGGGTGTTAGAGTGTATTAGTAGGGGTATCACAAGTCGTAAGAGGGAGGTAATAATCACTCTTTACAAGACACTGGTTAGGCCCCATCTGGAGTACTGTGTACAGTATTGGAGGCCACACTTTCACAAGGACATTAACCAAATTGAGGCAGTCCAGAGAAGGGCAACCAAAATGGTGCAGGGACTGCATCAGAAGACAAATGAGGACAGATTAACAGAGCTCAATATGTATACCTTTGAGCAAAGGAGGGAGAGAGGTGATATGATCGAGGCATTCAAACACCTTAAGGGCATTAACAAGGTGAAAGAGTCTAACATGTTTAAATACAAGAAAAATAGCAGGACAAGAGGACACAGCATGCGATTAGAGGGGGGCCGGTTAAGGAGGAATGTGAGGAAATTCTTTTTCAAAGAAAGGGTGGTGGATGCATGGAATGGCCTACCTCAAGAAGTGGTGGCTATGAATACAGACAGGGGATAGGCATAAGGAAGCAATACAAATGAGTATGAATAGATAGGCCACTGACAGAGCAAAGGCCAATGGCACATTTATAAGGTAGAAAAAGAAATGGGCAGACTGGATGGACCTTGCGGTCCTTATCTGCCATCAACTTCTATGTTTCTATGTTTCTATGTTACATGCTCAGGACTCTCTAGAAGTTCAGGGCTGATAAGCATCGGGGTGGGGGCAAGAGAAGCAATGCACATGGTGATAGAGGTGTGCAAAACTTGTTTTTTCCACCTTAGTGGAAATTCCATAAAATTTTGCAACTTTCACAGAAGTTTCTGAACTTCCTCCTGTGGTGGATCGGAAAAATTCTGAAGGTTTTGGGTGAAATTTCACCCTGTTCCACTCACCTACCGGTGGAAGAAAAAAAAGGTTACGTGGTGCCCAGTGCGCCCCTTCCCCCACCAAGCCCTGCATGAAATAAAAATAATAAATCCCTAGTGGTTAGCGGTCCCATCTCCCACCCAATCATCCACCCCATATTTTAAAAAAAACATCCCCAGAATCCCTGGTGGCTAGTGGGTCCTCTCCCCACCCGGTCACTCACCCCATATTTTTAAAAACATCCCCAAAACCCCTGCTAGCTAGAGGTCTCTTCCCCCCACCTGATCACCCAACTGACCAGTTCAGGACATAAAGCCCTGGTGTCCAGTGTAACCTCCCCATCTCGATCCCCTACCGTATATTAAAAAAAAATCTTTCTCCTTGGTGGTCTAGTGAACCTCCCCCCTTCACCAATCCCAAGTCTGTGAATTAAAATTTTGTTCTGTGGTGGTCTAGTGCACTCCCCATCCCCCCAACCCTACAAGCAATGTCCCAACATCCCGCTGTATCTCATCAAAAACCAGAGAGGGTGACCGTCACAGTCCTCCTCTCTGCTCCATGGAAAAATATGTTCGCTGGCGGAATTGAAGTGAAAGTCAGACTTTCACTTTTGCAAAAGTTCGGAAAATCCATTTCTGAACTTTTGCGTAAATTCCCCTGCCCTTCATCACCTCCCAATGTTGTCCGTATAATACCAAATTTACAGATTAATTCCCTAGAGGCTAGCGGTCCCTCCCCCACCCGATCACCCAACTGACCAGTTCAGGACAACATGCCCTGATGTCCAGTGTAACCCCCTATCCCGATCCCCCACCGTATATTAACAAAAATATATCTTTTCTCCTTAGTGGTTTAGTGACGCCCCGATCCCCAATCCCCAGTCTTTGAATACAAATGTTATTCCCTGGTGGTCTAGTGCACTCCCCATCTCCCTACCCCTGCAGGCAATGTCCCAACACCCCCATTGCCCCCATACCAAACATGGGTGGGTGACCGGCACAGCCCTCCTCTCTCCTTCATGGCCTACAGCTCACTGAGCTGTCAATGAATGAGCACTTGCTTGTACAAGGGTTTGGGATGGGGGAGTGCGCTGGAGGGACATTGCATGCAGAGGTGGGGGGGTGCAGGGTGTACTAGACCACCAGGGAATAAAATTTTAATTCACAGACTGGGGATTGGGGATGGGGGGAGGATTCACTAGACTACCAGAGAGAGAGTTTTTTTTGTTTTGTTTTTTTACTATATGGTGAGGAATTGGGATTGTGGGGGTTACACTGGACACTGGGGCATGATGTCTTAGACTGGTCAGGTGGGTGATCGGGTTGGTGGAGGGACCTCTAGCCACTAGGGATTCTGGGAATTTTTTTTCTAAATATGGGGCAGGTGATCAGATGTTGGGGGGGGGACCACTAGCCACCAGGGATTCTGGGGATTTTTTCTTTAAACATGGGGCGGGTGATCAGGTTGGGGGAGGGACTGCTAGCCACCAGGGAATTTATCTGTAAATTTGATATTATACAGACAACATTGGGCAGCGATGCGCGGCAGGCAGAATTTCTGCAAAAGTTCAGAAATGGACTGTCAAACTTTCACAGAATCGAAAGTCTGACTTTCACTTTTTTCTGCACACCTCTAGTGATCAGGACAGGGGAGAGAGAAGCAATGTGGCAATCAGTATGGAGAGAGAGAAACAATGCACAGGGATTTATCATTTCACAAGTGGGACCTGGGAGACAGATGAGAAAAGGCAGCAAAAGAAACTAGCACTGGCTAGTAACAACAGAACAGGACTCGAGTCACATTTACACATATTATTTAAGACAGAATAGAACAGTTTAAAGAACATGCTGATACTGCTGCAGCTGGTGACTGGGCTACTTTGGAGTCACTGGGCCTCATATTCAAAAGTCCCAGGCTGCGTCGTGCAACTGAGATGTGCCGGCACAAAATATTGGCATATTCAGAAGATGTGCAGTGAGATGGGATCGTGCATATTCGGCTGAATAGCCCAAAAATGCATGATCACACAGTGGGAGATGCGCGGCACAGCAGGTGACCTGAGCCCCATGCAGAGCATGGGGAAATGCGTGATAGGCAGCCACATGCACGGTGCGCAAAATTGTAGTATTCAGCTGGGATATGCAAATGACCTCATTACACATTCTGAGTCCATTCCCCTCATACGCAGCTCATTACTGGAATGTATGCATGTCATTTGCATACACCCCGGCATGCTCAGTTCCAGCTTTGCAGGGCTGCCCCATCACCCCACAAAGGTGAACCGGAAGTACTGCAGCCTAGCAGGCAGGTGTGATGGAATGTTTATGTGTGAGTGAGCTGACTGCATTGGTCTGGATACAGTGCTATTACCAATAGCCATGTACAGGTTTGGACTAGGGTAAAAGGGGCCCACCTGGACAAGCAACAGGGGAGGGCAGAGGGTGACACAGTCTGATCGGCATACCACATGCATGTGATACACCAGCTCCATATGCAGCATATGGTCACCTGCAGTGCCCCTCACACCCCATGTGAGAGGAACATGGTGATAACTGCAAGAAATGGCAGTGTGCAGAGGGTGACCAGGTACCCGAGTGGGTGGGTCCTACCTGTGTGCACCTATGGTGTACCACCATGGGTGTGTACCACAGGTCAGTACCTGGCCTGTGCCAGGCTGCCACATGTACTACCAGTCTACTTGGGCTCTGTTTCCCCAGACATCATCCTGGGTGCATGCCACCACCGGGTGGTGCCCTGCAGGCCACGTGGGTGCAAGTCATGGCCCCTGGTACATGTGCTGTAGTGTGGTCGTCTGCTCCACTGTTGTGCTAGGGGGTCACCCGACAGCACTGGCATGTGGCAGCTGGGTGTCTTTGTCCCAGGTGTGGTGTAGGGGATGGCTCTCTGGGCAGTGCCCATGGTGTGCCGTTACCTGTGGCTTTGGGTATTTCCAACCTGGCATAACTACTGTGTATGGGTGCCTTGAACACGTCCTGGTGCACCTCCCAATGGCTGTCTCAGGATGGCCTGTCTGCAGTTTTGCAGCCTTCCTGTGGATGGCTGGCCAATTTAGGCCATTCTTTTGTCTTCGTTTCTTTGTGTGGCACATTTCTGGGATGCGCGGCAAATGTGCTGCACATTTTGGCTGAATATACAGATGCGCAGCATATTCATGTACCACCCCTTTTTTTTGTGCCGCATACATTATTTCTAAGTGATCGAGCATTTGGAAATGTGCGACGCATCTCTCCCTTTTGAATATTGTGCTTCGGCGCAATTTCTGGGACGTGCTGGCATCTTCATTTTGGGCTGCGCATCTTCTTTGAAAATGTGGGCCATGATCACTGATTTTTTTTTTTTGTTAAAGGAGGTAAAGAAAAAGTGCTTGGAGGGGGGCTGGACACAGAAGGAAACGGACTAAGAACGTGGACTGATTCCTCCATGCTGTATATGCTTCAATTCTACTCAGTAGGTGGAATGCAGAGCAAACATTTGTTCTGCATTACCCCCTCTTTTCTCTTCTCCTCCCATTCACTATACATCAGTATGACTCTCACCATGCAGCTGTAAAAGAGAAAGTAAGTGTGTGTGTGTGTGGGGGGGTTAATGATAAATAATGCACTGCAGTAATGATTTTGCAACAGTGACAGACCTTCCAAATACAAATAAGCTTTATCAGAGTTGATGTTTAAATGGATTTAAAACTTGCACAGCATTTTAACAAGTCTGCTAAATACTGAAGCAGTGTTCATCAGTGGGGAAATGCTTACTATCCCCTCAACACACACACACACACACACACACACACACACACACACACCACACAGTTGAAATAGATACATCCAAGTAGGCACTTGAGTGCTTTTATCTGAGTGTAAAAATGTTTTAGGGGAACTCACATCTCCCCGCCCTTGGGGACCTATGTACAACGGTGCGGAGTGCCTCCTTGCCAAGTATGTCGTCACGGAGATGCTCTGAACCCATTGCACCCCTGCAGGGGATGCACTAAGGGGGCATGCAGCTGCCATGCACCCAGTCCCTGGCCCCATGGACCACAATGCAGCAGGGGTGGGCTGGGGGTGTGCTGGCACTACATGCCATGCACTAAGGCACATAGTGCTGGCCACAGGGGTGCGGAGGAGGGCACAGCTTACAGCAGGGGAGGAGACCTTGCCATAACTCACTATGCGCCCCCTGGTATATGCCCCGTCAGTTGCAGTGGACCTGGAAAACATCCACTGTGCAGCCCCAGCCCACTAGGATGATGAAGGCGAGGGTTGGGGCAGCTAGATGAATGATTGCCCGTACACTCTTGTGCTGCCATGACTGTCACTGCTGGTGCCAGACACCCCCCTCCCCCAAGGTCATGGCAGCCCGACCCGATTGTGCCAAGCATTCCACCCCAACCACCCAGTACTGTCCCCTGCAGGCTACCCAACCCCACCCCAAACCTTGGATGCCAGCACCCACAGTAGTGGCCATTGCCGCCCCCCACCTCCACACATGTATTTATGTATGACATGGTCATTGGTACCCAGACCCGCACATGCAATCTCCGGTCCAGCTCCCCCCATACATTGAGAGGCACCCCCCACCCCCTGTGGGCACTGACAGCCCCACCTGTACCTGCAAGTCACTGTCACAGGATGGAATGGCCAGCAGCACAGCCCTCTGCACACCTCCTAGGCTGCCGGCTGTCCAAGTACTGCTCGGAGCACGCCACCCATTTATTGGGGTGCAATCCCAGCATCACTTGGATGGCCAGCAGCCAAGGAGGTGTGCAGAGGGCAGTGCTGCTGGCCATTCTGTCCCGTGGCACTGACCTGTAGGTATGGGTGGGGTTGTCGGTGCCTGTGAGGGGGTGCCTCTGACTATCAATGTGGGTGGTGGGGCTGAACAGGGGGTTGGGTGTGCAAGTCCGGGGCACATCTGTGCGGGGGGGCTTGCTGTATGGGGGCCGGGGCTGCCTGCCATGTGCTGGTGGAGAGGTGTGGCAGTGCAGTGGGTGGGGGGCTCAGCCATGTGGTTCACCACCAGATGGGGCAGAGGCACCCTGTAGAGCTAGAGATCCACTCTGGACCCAGGAGGAGCATCCGATTGGATGCACAGCTGGATCTGCGACTCCTTCCCTGGGCGCCTGGTGGAGTCCTGTGTGCCCAGGGGGGCCCACGGACAGGTGGCAGCCATTGGTGTATACCAGCAGTGCGCACCTGTCCGCAGGTGTGGAGCTGCATGGGCAGGATACACACCTTTGGTGTGTACTTCCCACCTGGTAGTGCATAGGCACCTTAGCCCTATTGTTCCACAATCCAATTACACACAAGGCCAGCATCAGAATTTACAGCTTTTTTTTTCTCAGAGTAGGGCTTGTATCCCTAGAGACTGCAGGAAAGTATTTACTTTTTCCCTGAAAAAAAAAAAATGAAAATGTAGTCAACTAGTGTGAAGACAGGAACACAACAGAAGACACTGCATCAGTACATAGGGTGAGCCTGCAGATACATCCAGGAATTTAGTTAACTCCATTTTTGGAGTATTTGACTTCCAAATATAAGGCAAAAACTTCCAAAATAATGGGGGAAAGTTACTGACTTCCAGACGTAAGACCAACAAGCATTTGTGAATGCCGAATGTTTGCTTGCTGGTATTGGCATTGGTAGTGCAGGAGTTAGAGAGATGCATGATAGGAATGGCAGTGAAGTACTGAACTAATGCCAATCCCCACCCCTACCCTGCAGAGACTGACAGGCATTGGGGCGTTGCCTTTTGGGTCAACCATAACACTCACACCATTCCACCTCACCCCACCCTGCAGACACTGACAGGTGTCATGGTTTGCCTTGGATTCTTTGGCTTTGACGCTCACCCCATTCCATAAGGAAATAAGGTGAGATGGGTGCAGCATAGGAGAATGGGGTGAACGTTATGGCCAAAGACCCCAAGGCACACCTCAATGCCGGTCAGTGGCTGCAGGGTGGGGCTGGAATGGTGTGAGCATTACAGCCGAGAACCCCAAGTGACACCCTTGGTGCCTGTCAGTCTGTACAGGGTGGGGCGTTAACAGTTGGAAACCCTAACGTCCTGGGCATTTGTTGGTATTTTCGCTCATAATTTTCAACATAGGCTTTTTGGGACCTCCCCCTCATGAACACTGGCACTGAGATTTCACGAATCTGTTCCAAAGCTTGAATTTGCACAGCGACTGCACCATTCTGCGCCACATGTGCGAAAACACTTTTTGGGCAGGATGCAAAAAATGATAGCTGTACTGTTCATAAGGAGGTGTGAAAAAATGGCAATGCTGGAAATTTGGAGTGAAAATATAAAAAAGTGGCAAAGTTATGAACGTGCATACAAACTGCACAATGCATGCTCGTAACTCAGTCATTTTTTGAAATTTTTTTCACCAAACTTGCAACATGGGCATTTTGGGACCCCACCTCATGAACAGTGGCACTGTCATTTCATTTTTCAGTCCGGAAAGGTGATTCATAGCAGCAACCACAAAATCACATTTCAGGACCAAGAAATGAAATGACAGTGCCAGTGTTCATGAGGTGGGATCTGAAGAAACCCATGTTGAAAATATGGGACCAAATCTCCCCAAAATGAAGTTGAAACCCCACATTGACTGCCATTATAGGGTTTACAGTGATTTTCTTCAGTCTGCTGTTGTCTTTTGAAGATGCAGACGTGTTCCTGGTCCACAGTACATTGCAATGCCAGACATCTGGAGGTGAGTATGGGGTGGGGGTGTAGTGCGGGGAGGTGGGATGCTCAGAGGGAGGGGGCAGCGAGGATGATGAGGGACCATTTTCTTTTTCTTTAGATTTAACACACACACAAAAAAGACCTCGAGGGACGTTTTCTTTTTACAGGTGAAACAGTATGAAAAATTAATTTTGGCACACTGGGGTGCAGGGGGATGCCGACCTGGGGATTGGGCACCCTGAGATCAGCTGAAAAAAAGGGTGCGTGGGAGGTGCACCCGACAATGGTAGTGGGCATCTCAGTGTTGGAAAAAGATAAAGTGGGATTGGGGGGGCATGCCAACATGGGGATTGGGCACACTGTTATCTGCAAAAGATATGTCTGGGAGTGGGCACCCTGGTGTCCAAAATTTAATTAGTTTGACACATTGGGGTGGGCTCCCAGTGTGCCACATTAATGGGGGGAAATACATGCAGACATGGGGATTGGGCACTCCGATGTTAGCTTTGGGGGTGTGTGGTGGGTGGCAGGAGCCGCCAATTATGCAAAGGTGCAGCGTGGCTCATTTTTTTATTTATTAATAGGTTTCACCAGGAAATGCACACTGAACAAACAAGTTGCTCATAACTCCAGCCATGCGCATTACTGTGCACTGTAATGTGCATGCCTGGAAAGTGCCTCATTGCCAGGAAGGGGGGGGATCTTCCACTGGCAATGACGAAACTGCCTCTTACTGCGGTGGCAGATTTCTTTCAAGTGCTGCACTCACTGAAACTGCCATCATAGGCAGCTTCCCTGTTGATTGGTGGCTGAGGGACGTGCCCATTAAAGAATCCTCTGCATTGGCCACAACACTGCCATGCATTTGCAATGCTCTACTACCTCAATGTTTCTTGTGCGCTGCACGCGCAAGCAAACATAACAAGCATTTGTCAATACTGAATGTTTGCTTGCTGGCATTAGCATTGGAAATGCAGGAGTTAGACAGATGCAGAATAGGAATGGCAGTGAAGTATTGAACTTCACGCCAAACCCACCTCCATCCTGCAGAGACAGACAGGCATGGGGTATGTGTTTGGGTCATCGCCCATGACGTTCATGCCATGTCATCGCACCCAATCCTGCAGACACCAACACATGTTGAGGTGTGTCTTGGGGTGTTCAGCTTTACAGTCACCCCATTCCATAAGGATATACACTGAAATGGGTGCAGTATAGGAGAATGGGGTGAACTCTGGGTCTGAACAGTCCAAGGTACACCTTGATGTCTGTCACTGGCTGGGGGTGGGGTGGGATGGCACGGGCATTACAGTTGGTGATCCAAAGGCACACCCCAATGCCTTTCAGTCTGTACAGGGTGGGACGTTATAGTTAGAAACCCTAATGCCCTGGGCATCTGTTGGTATTTGCACTACAAATTTTCAACATGGCCTTTTTGTGACCCCAACTCATGAAAGCATTTGGGACCTCTTCTCATGAAGAGTGGAAGTGTGATTTTGTTAATTTTGAGTTCCAACAGCGACCGTGCCATTCTGCTCCAGAAGTATGAAAACACAGATCGAGTAGGATGTGAAGAATGACAGCTGTACCATCCATAGGGAGGTATGAAGAGATGGCAATGTTGAAAATCTGTATTGGGAATATCAAAAATGCTTGCACTTCCAAGCATGCGTGGAAAATGTGCAACACTTGCTCGTAACAGTCATTTTATGGACTTTTGTCACCACATTTTCAACATGGGAATTTTAGAACCTCTGCTCATGAACTGTGTCACTGTGATTTTCTTAATGTGTCCCGAACACTGATTTCCCACAGTGACTGCGCAATTCTTCGCCAGAAATGCGAAAACACATTTCGGTCAGGATGTGAAAATGACAGCTGTACTGCTCATAAGGAGGTGTGGGAAAATGCCAATGTTGAAAATCTGCAGTGAAAATATTACAGATTCTCGAAGTTACAAGTGTGCATGGAAACTGTGCAACGCACACTCGTTAAACAGTAATTTTTGGATTTTTTTCACCAGATTTGCAACATAGGCTTTTTGAGAACCCACTTCATGAATACTGGCACTGTTGTTTCGTTAATCGGTCCTGAAAGGTGATTACACGCAGTGACCACTAAATCATCTTTTGAGACTGAATAATACCATGACAATGGCTGAATTCATGAGGAGGGGTCCCAATAACCCCATGTTGAAAATTTGGTGCCAAAATTCCCCCAAATGCCTGAAATATGCACCAAAGTTGAAAAAACCCTATTTGTACCATTATACAGCTTACTGGCAATTCTTCAGTTTGCAGTCGGCTTTGAAGAGTGCAGACATGTTCCCGGTCCACCGAAGATCATTGCGCCAGGCTCCGTAGATAAGTACAGTATGGGGTGAGGGGGGTGTGAGGAGGTAGGGTGCACAGTGGGTGGGTGTGGGTTGGGGGAAGGGACCCGACTGGTGTAGGACCGTTTCCTTTCTTTCAGGGAGGAAAAAAAAAAAAGACATTGCAGGAAGGTTTTTTTTTCTTTCAGGCTTGCTTTCAGCACACTGGGGTGGGTTCCCAGTGTGCCACCTGCCTCTTTTGGGATGCATGGACTTAAGCTGATGGGGATTGGGGATTGGGCCCCCGGTCAGCAAGAAATGACTAGGTACCACTCTGCAATAATTATAGGCCATGGTTTCATATAACTTATTTATTTTTCTTTTTAGTATTCTGGTAAATGACTCAAAATATAATATGCAGCTTATATTTAATTAATTTTCTGTATTCGTCTCCTCATTTTCATGTTTGCTTGCGCTAATGTGCAAGAAACATTGTGCGGCAGCTTAGGAGAGAAGCGGGTTGTGGAGGTGCGGCACTGTGGCAGCCAATGGCGGCACTGCATTTGGGGGCTTGGCACTTGTGGACCAATGCAGGCACACTGTGCTGATGATATTGGTTTCCAAAAGTGCCACCAAGTTGAAATGATTTCATCACAGCAATGACAGGCCGCCTCATCATTGCAGCATCAGCCATTCCACTGCAATGAGACAAAAAAGGTATCGCTGGCCACTAATGATGGCCTCTTCCGCCGCTCTCCACTGCAGAGAAGTCTGCCAGGGAGGTCCCGCTCCCATGCTTCCTTCTTGCCAAGCATGTCAGCCTTTCCTGAGGCCTGGTGACACCTGTCTGCCCCTCCACACCCTGCTTGCTGTCCCAGAGTACCTGGTGGTGCCTGCTACCCTCTCCCTAACCCTTTCTGCCTTTCCCGGGTCCTGGCGTCTCCCATCTTGCACCCCACACCCTGCCAAGCTGTCCTTGGTGACCAGTTGGCACCTGCTTTCCTCTCCCTAACTCTGATAGCCTTTCCAAGGGCCTGGTGTCTCCTGTCTCCCACCCCATGCCCTGCCAGCAACCCGTGGGGACCTCGTGGCATCTGCTTCCCTCTCCTTAATCCTTCCAGCTTTTCTCAGGGTCTGGTGTCTACATCTCCCACCCCATACCCTGCCAGCTAACACTGCGGACCTGGTGGTACCTGTTTACCTCTCCTTAACCCTTCCACCATTTACCAGGGCCTGGAGGCTCCCGTGTCCCACCCTACACCCATACTGCTGTCCCAGGGGACCTGATGGCACCTGCTTCCCTCTTCTCAACCCTGTCAGCCTTCCTTGGGGCCTGATGTCTCCCATCTCCCACCCCACACCCTTACTGCTATCCCAGGGGACGTGGTGCCTGCTTCCCACTCCCTAACCTGTCAGCCATTCCTGAGGCCTGGTGGCACCTGCCTGCCCCTCCACACCCTGGTTGCTGTCCTAGGGGACCTGGTGGTGCCTGCTTCTCTTTCACTAACCCTTTCTGTGTTTCCTGGGGCCTGGTGTCTCCTGTCTCCCACGCCACACTCTGCCAAGCTGTCCTTAGTGACCTATTGGCACTGGCTTCCCTCTCCCTAACCCTGACAGCCTTTCCCAGGGCCTGGAGGCTCCTGTCTCCAACCCCACACCATTCCAGCTGTCCCTAGGGACCTAGTGGTGCCTGCTTCCCTCTTCCTAACCCTGACAGTCTTTCCTGAGGCCTGGTGTCTCCCATCTCACACCCCATACCCTGCCAGCTATCCCTGGGGACCTCATGGCACCTGCTTCCCTCTCCTTAACCCTTCCAGCCTTTCCCAGGGCCTGGTGTCTCCCATCTCCTGTCTCCCACCCTATACCCTGCCAGCTATCCCTGGGGACCTGGTGGCTCCTGCTTCCCTCTCCCCAACCCCGTCAGCCTTTTCTGAGGTGTGGTGGCACCCATCTGCCCCTCCACACCCTGCTTGCTCTTCCAGGGGACCTGGTGGTGCCTGCTTCCCTCTTCTCAACCCTGTCAGCCTTTTCTGAGGCCTGGTGGCACCCATCTCCCCCTCCAAACCCTGCCTGCTGTCCCAGGGGACCTAGTGGTGCTTACTTCCCTCTCTCCAGCCCTGTCAGCCTTTCCTGAGAATTGGCGGCACCTGTCTGCCCTCCACACCCTGTCTGCTTTCCCTGGGGACCTGGTGGCACCTACTTCCACCTCTCTAACCCTTTCTGCCTTTCCTGGGGCCTGGTGTCTCCTGTCTCCCACCCCACACCCTGCCAAGCTGTCCCTGGTGACCTTTTGGCACTGGCTTCCCTCTTCTTAACCCTTTCTGCCTTTCCTGGGGCCTGGTGTCTCCTGTCTCTCACCCCAAACCCTACCTGGCATCCTAGGGAAGATGGACGGACCTGCTTCCCTCTCCCCAACTGTGTCGGCCTTTCCTGTGGCCTGGTGGTACCTGTCTGCCCCTCCACAACCTGCAAAGCTATCCCTGGTGACCTATTGGCACTGGATTCCCTCTCCCAAACCCTTTCAGCCTTTTCCTGTGCCTGGTGTCTCCTGTCTCCCACCTCACACCCTGCTTGCTGTCTCTGGGGACCTGTTGGCACCAGCTTCCTTATCCTTAATCCCTGGTGCTTACTTCCCTCTCCCCAACCCTGTCTGCCTTTTCTGAGGCCTGGTGGCACCCATCTCCCACTCCACACCATGGCTGCTGTCTCAGGGGACCTGGTGGCACCTGCTTCCCTCTCCCTAACCCTTTCTGCCTTTCCCAGGGCCTGGCATCTCCTGTCCCCCACCCCACACCCTGCCAAGCTGTCTCTGGTGACCTGTTAATACTGGCTTCCCTCACCCCAACCCTGTCAGCCTTGAGGCTCCCATCTCCCACCCCACACCTTACCAGCTGTCCCTGGGGACCTGGTGGCACCTGCTTCCCCCTCTCTAACCCTGACAGCCTTTCCTGGAGCTTGGTGTCACCCGTCTCCCACCCCAAACCATGCCAAGCTGTCTCTGGTGACCTGTGGGCACTGGCTTCCCTCTCCTCAACTCCGTCCACTTTGAGGCTCCTGTTTCCCATCCCATACCCTGCCAGCTGTCCCTGGGGACTTGGTAGCACCTGCTTACCTCTCCCTAACCCTGATAGCCTTTCCTGGAGCCTGGTGTCACCTGTCTCCCACCCAATACCTTGCCAGCTGTCCCTGAGGACCTGGTGGCACCTGCTTCCCTCTCCCTAACCCTGGCAACCTTTCCCACAGCCTGGTGTCACCCGTCTCCCACCCCATACCCTGTAAGCTATCCCTGGGGACCTGGTGGCACCTGCCTCCATCTCCTTAACCATACCAGCTTTCCCAGGGCATGGTGGTTCCCGTCTCCCACCCCACACCCTGCAAAGCTATCCCTGGTGACCTATTGGCACTGGATTCCCTCTCCCAAACCCTTTCAGCCTTTTTCTGTGCCTGGTGTCTCCTGTCTCCCACCTCACACCCTGCTTGCTGTCTCTGGGGACCTGTTGGCACCAGCTTCCCTATCCTTAATCCTTTCAGCCTTTTCCAGGGCCTGGTGCCTCCCATCTCACACCCCACACCCTTTCAGCTGTCCTTGGAAACCTGATGGAGCCTTCTTACCTCTTCCTATCAAGACAGACTTTCCTGAGGCCTGGTGGCACACTTTCTCCCTCTCCCCAAAACAGTCAGCCTTTTATGTGCTCATGTGGCACCCACCTTTAACTCACAAACCACCCCAATGTCATTTTAATTTAAATTTTTAATAAATATCTTATTTGTAACAGGGATGGATGTTTACAGTTCTGTCCCTGTTATAAACAGGATTGAACTGGGAAGGGGGCTTTTAAGTAACTTTCCAAAAGCAAAAAAGACATAAATAGCTTTATGCAGCTTAAACATGTTAGGAAATTGTTCTAGCAGTGTGTATTTCTTGAGTTTAATAACATTTTTTGGAGTCAATTTATATTTTTCTTTGCAGTACCAGCCAGCCCCCCCCCCGAGTAAGCCAGTGACCATTTTTAAACCAAAGGCAGTTTGTTACACCACTAAAATAAATTCATACTAAGATGAACACCGAATACTGCAATAATATCACACGGAAAAGGGTTGTGCTAAAAGTCTGGTTTGTAACAGGGATGGAGATTCACAGCTTGTCTCCAGTTATAAACCTTAATATGAAAACTCTGTCCCTGTTACAAACATGATTGAACTGAGGAGGGGGCTTTTAAGCTAATGTTTTAAATTCAAGCAAGACATAAATAGCTTTCTGCAGCTTAAACGTGTTAGGAAATTGTTGTAGCAGTGTATGTTGAGTTTAATAACATTTTTTCAGTACACATGATGATTTATATTTTTTTTACAGCACCAGCCAATCCCCCACAGCAAGCCAGTGGTCATTTTGAAAGCAAGAGCACTTTGTTACAACCACTGAAAAAATGCTCCTAAAATGAGCACCAAATACTATAATAATTGGACAAAAAAGGGGAAGCACTAAAAGTATTGTTTGTAACAGGGACGGATATTGATAACATGTCCCCAGTTACAAACCTGAATAAGAAAAATCCGTCCCTGTTACAAACAGGATTGCACTGGGGAGGGAGCTTTTAAAACAACTTTTGGACCTTAAAGCAAGGTTTAAAAGATGAACGGACTTTAAACTCACTGCCAGATCATAGCAGCACTGCATCTTTACAGTGCTTACACCACTAAACATTAGTTTTCCATACTTTTCCCAGGACAGCTATTGCCACTTTGCCATTTTTATCATAAGATGCAATTTTCTGACTTTATATTATTTATTTCAAAGGCAGTTATTAATTACATTGAAATAAATAATATAATGCTGAGTTGTGCTACAAAAAAACATTGCTGAATGTTTATATCCCGTTGTATCAGGGACAGATACTACCACTGCTATCCCTGTTACAAACAGGATTACTCTTTAAAATTCAGATCCTTGCATTCAAGCCTGCTAGCATCGGCTGAATTGGCTGAATGAGCCAAACATGACCATCCCTAATTCAAGAATAGAGCACTAAACAACCTCACTCTGTAAAAATAATTATACTACCCAAGAATGTGCTGCAATTTAAATGAAAAGAGTATCTCAATGTAGGTGATCCTGTACGTAACAACTCTGGAGTGCAGGAGACGGAAAACCTTTTACTGTTTTGCTACCAAGGACAAAATGGCTACGGCTTGTGGGCAAACACTTGAAAAGCTTCAGGGTCCACGGATGATTGGCTACAGATAATCCAATCCTTTCTCCTGCACTGATCACACTCCCAGGGCATGAAAGGGGACCCTTACATACAGGAATGAGAGAGGGATGGAATCGGAGATGCCCAATTTGAAAATGGGACTGCTCGGGAAGCTTGGAGCTCCGGGGGAAACAAAGAGCAGCAATCTTCCAGTAACCTCTTGGGTTTTTGTGAGCAGGCACCGGAACACCAAAATATCACTGACTAGGAGGAATTTGCATTGCAATCACGTAAGTAACCAAGGGGGACGTAGTAGGTTACATATGTGATTGCCATTTTTGGTGGCATTTAAATTAAAAATTAAAGGCAGCAAACTGACAAACACACATTACGTTTGGAAGTGTGTGTCTTGCCAGTCTACACGCAGTCTTTAGTGTTTGGCAGAGCAGGCTGAATGACAGAAATAGTGTGCACAAGACACACTGCATTTAAATGTCCCACTCAAAGCATGAAAAAAGATGAGGACATTTATGCAATTTTTTAAAATAAAAAAGATTGGCTAGTGTTGCCACTCCAAGGTTATAAATCCTGTCTAAGCTTGTTATATAGCACAGTGCAGTGCAGTTTTTTAGACTGGAGTTGCTATATTATGTGACTTAATGGCATGTAAATAGGGTATGGCATAAATGTACCCATTTAGTGTGAACAGACCCTTATCCAGGCTGTAAAAATATAAATAAATAAAAAGTTATCACCACCCTCAGAGATGAGGTCGGGGTTGGTAACGGGTCAATATGTCACTTCAAAAACAGCGCAAGAACCATGCTGTGTGAAGCACAAAAGCATTTATTGTGACAGAGGTACAAGAGTGGTAGGGAATTACAGCCGACCCGTTAGCTCAATGGCAATATGACATTCCAAGTTTGGGGACAAACTCGGGAGTCAGAGGGCTGGCAGGGGGAGAAGGATTGAGCATCCCATGAACTGCTCTCCTTCTCTACAGGGATGTGGGGAGGAGAGTGACCGGCACAATGCAGACCTCTAGTGGAGGCTGGGGGTACAGCCACAGCTGGCACCACACGTAATGGGGGCAGGGCGGATGCTGGCGTCATTGCACGTCCCCATCCTTAGGGAAAAAAATCCACAAAAAAGGTATCGCTGGCCACTAATGATGGCCTCTGCTGCCACTCTCCACTGCAGAGAAATCTGCCAGGGAGGTCCCGCTCCCATGATTCCACCCTGGGGGGCAAGCCAGAGCTTTGCAACCATGTTTTGTGGGAGGGGGTTCCTAGAGGGGGGGAATGATGAGCAGAGCAGGAGACCAGAACCTCCAACAGGGGGGTAAAATAGCCGGTGAGGAGACAAAAAATAAAAAAAAGAGTGGTAGAGAATTACCACTACCCATGTTGCTAACTGCAGTATGGAGGAAGGGGTGAAGAAACCTGTGCTGCTGCACCAGGTTGAGTCGCTAAGGCACTAGAACACAGCAGTGATGGAAACCTGGGACCATGGTTCAGTTCCCCCCAGGTCTCCTGCCACGGCAACTTTTTTTTTTTTTTTTAGTAAAATAAATAAATAAATAAATGTCCCCCCTCCAGAGTGTCTCCCTATCCCCGAAGTCCACACACCCCTTGTAGTTGACTATTTAATGTCCAGGGGGGTGCAGGGGTAATGCACCCCACAAAAAGGAAAACATCCCATTGATTTCAGTGGGGTATGCGCATTTGTTGTGTGGTCACTGTTTTGCCTGACATTGTATTGGAGGATGACATTTTGCTTGTGACATTAATTGCTGTGCTGTTTTTTTGTATTAGTCATTAAAAACACCTCAGACATTGGGACTGGACACCTCTTACTAATACACTCGACCCTGACCATGCTCTCAAACTGTTTGTCAACATCTTTAACGCAGCCTGTGACAAGTTCACCCCATTTGCCAAAACTATGACCAAAGGGAACCATGCCCCATGGTTCTTGGACCTCCTCCAAGGCCTACTGCACCAGCGTGATGCTCTATGGCACCTGGTCAATGAGATCCAACGGCCTCAGGATAGGCAGCACTATCTGGAGGCCCGAAACAAATGCACATAGGCCATACGCATGGCAAAGGCAAACCATTACAAAGCCACCTTAACCTCCACCTGGGGAAATGGGCGCAAGTTCTGGGAGAACATAAAAGAACTCTATGGCAAAGGCCCAAATCTACCACCTGACCAAATACTTATTGATGGTATCCTCTCCACCGACCCTGCCAGCATAGCCACGGCCCTAAATACTGCTTTCTCTGATCTCTCCCATGTATTGCCCCCTAATTTCTTCGACCCCCCGCTAGACAGTATCATCCCACATCCCCCACCTGCAGCGCCGTTCTACCTACAAGTCCTTACTCCGGAGATGGCGAAACCCTACCTTACTAAAGCTTTAAGTAAAAACCACTACAGTCACGACTCCCTAGACCATAGACTTCTCCGCCTCACCCTCCATGAAGTCCTGGCCCCTCTCACCCACATACTAAATCGTTCCCTCTGCCAAGGGAAATTCCCCACCCACTGGAAGTCGGCCTATATCACACCTATCCATAAAGGTGGTGACCGAACATCCACAAATAACTACCGCCCCATCTCAATCCTACCCCCCGTCAAAGGCACTAGAACGCATAGTTGCTGACCAACTCACTGAACACCTGAATAAATATAACCTTCTAACCAGACAGCAACATGGCTCTCGAAAGGGCCACAGCACCACTACCACCCTCCTTGAATTTACCTCCCATGTTCACTCTGCCCTGGACCACGGCCACCTCACGGGTGCCATCTTCGTGGACCTATCTAAAGCTTTTGACACTGTCAACCATGCCCTCTTACTAAATACCTTGGCCTACACGGGTCTCTCCGATGACACCATAAAATGGTTCTCCAGTTATCTCTCCGACAGAACCCAGAGAGTCAAGGTAGACCCTGTCCTATCACCCTGCCTCCCAATCCGATCTAGTGTTCCACAGGGCTCCATACTTGGCCCCCTACTTTTCAGCCTATACCTCCACTCCCTCCCATCCTCTTGCTCCGGAAATCTACTCCTTTATGCAGATGATGTGGTCTTGTTCGCCTCCGACCCGGCTCCCCTCAAACTCCACCAAACCCTCCAGCTTTCTTTCCATGAAATTGAAGATTGGCTCACCTCCCACCATCTTATTATCAACTATAATAAGCCTAAAGTCATGATATTAGCCCATCCTCAAAACCCACACAAAACCCTGTGCCCAATTTTTCTCACTGCAAATCAGACCCCCCCTAGAACAAGTATACAACTTTAAATACTTAGGAATCACTCTAGACCCCACCCTCAACTTTAATCAACATATCCTACACCTAACAACCGCTCTTAGCTCCAGGCTAGGTGTACTGTACCGATACAAACACTGCCTCACCCCTGAGGCACTACAACTTACCGTAAACTCCTCAATCTTCTCCTTGCTAGACTACGGCGTCCTAATTTACAGTGCTACGCCCTCCACAGCCCTGAGCAGACTCCAGCTAGTGCTCAACAGAGCCTGCCGCCTAGTCCTAGGATGTGATCGTCTCACTCACTCCTGCTCCCTATATAGCAGCACAAATTGGCTAAACCTGGAAAACAGAATTAGGTACCACACCTGCCTTATGACCAAAAAGGTACTACTAGGCCTCACCCCACCCTCCCTACCCAAATTATACTCCCAGCACCACTAAGCAAAACAACTCAAGCTCAAGCAAGCAGCTACTATGGGTACCCCATGGCCGGACCTCCCAATACCAACTCACTTTCAACTTCAGGGCCCCTTCCTGGACAAACTCCCTCCCAAACCATATAACTGAGGAAAGAAGGCTGGGCCCATTTAAATCAATGCTAAGGGAACACCTGCAGGTTTCAAATAGATGTGACTGTCCTTGACACCGGATCTGCCTCGCCTCCTTGCAAACAAGCTACTAGCAGCAAATGTGCCTCAAATGCATTTTATGAAGCAAGACAATCAGCCTCTTTCTGAATCTCTCTGACACCTGTTCTCCTCACTCCTGGCTGTGCTAAATTACCTAAATCTCACTGTTAGCCTACTAAGAAACAACTTTGGAACCTGTTTATTTTATTATTCATG
This sequence comes from Neoceratodus forsteri, assembly GCA_016271365.2. Lineage (NCBI taxonomy): Eukaryota > Metazoa > Chordata > Ceratodontiformes > Ceratodontidae > Neoceratodus > Neoceratodus forsteri. Next base: position 833,735,555 of record CM028130.1, on the reverse strand, counting down.
TTACTATGTAATGTGCTGTTTCTTTCTGTATACTAATGTCCCGTCCCCTGTGAAATTTTATGTATGACGTGGAACCTTTGTAAATTAGTCTCTGACTCAAAGGTCTTTCTGAATATCAAATAAATAAATAAATGACCCCGTGTCGTCAAGGTCAGACTCATCCCCCTCCAACTCCTCTCTGGAAAGAGGAGCTGGAAAAAGAGTGGATCTAGAAGTGCCCAGCCCAGCTCTTGGAGTTGGAAAGACAGGTGACACTGGCACCAGCAGCAGAGGAGGAGTTGGCACCGAGTCCAGCACTGAAAAGTAAAGAAGTTGGCATCAGAACCAAAGGAGCCAGCACCAGGGAAGGCATTGTCAGAGACTGAGCCCTGTGCCAAGGTGTCCCTCGATGCTGGAGGTGGCACTGGGACAGGCTACAAAAGGCCTGATCCCGGTGCTGGGTCCAGCATCACCCAGAGAGAGTATCCAGCCAGCTCAGAAGTGACCAGAGAAGGTACCTGGGCCAGTCCCTAGACAGTGACACTGCAAGGGGGTACGGTCAGTGGGACAGGCATCAGTGGTGTGGTCACCAGCAAGGACTTGGAGGCCGCTGCTGGAGCCAAACGCTCTACTTGGCTAGAATGTCACAATTGCATTTCCAGCGTCCCTGGCCCCGTGGGACCCGAAACTGCAGGAACGGGCAAACGAGCCAGATGCTGTACCCACTGCTCCATAAGAGCTGCCCAGCGGTGAAACTGCCCACCGGAGTCCCTACAGGAGGGTAGGAAAGGCTTTGGGCCCAAGACTTTGAGCTTCTGTGAGAGGAGTCATCAGTGAAACTGATGGTGCTGGAGAGGGCCTCCTACTCCCAGACCTCGAAGACCTCATAGCAGACATACCAGAGGGAACCTTGAGCAGTACTGCTTCTTCCTCTTCCAATGGAAAGAACTCTAGGTCGAGCAGTGATGGGTCCCCAATCAGGACTGGAAACAGGTCCGCTTCTTTCTGTGTTTACAGAAGGGCTGTCCTCACTCCTGAACACATGACTGTCCATCATCAGAACCATCCATCAGTGAGAGAAGTGGATTGGACATGATCCCGCTGCCCAAGCAGCATGCCTGAAGAGGCTCCTTACCATCACCATTACCATCCCATTCAGCAGGGATGAGAGAAACTGACAAACAAACAAACATACACACTTGTTTTTTAAATACTAAACTGACACAAAAATAACCAACTCTAAATACTAGCTTTAATCACTGAACTCAAACAAACTGAGCGCTGCTGTCATATATATGTGAAGTTCTGACTCCCAGTAGGCAAGCAACATTGAAATCGAAGCGCACTCAGCAGCGGGGAAGAAAGGAACTGAGGTGGCTGTGGGCCAGTGCTGAGGTAAGCCATGCAGCACAAGCTAGTCTCACAGTGCTGTGCTTGTGTGCAGCCTACCTTGGCGCCTGTCCTCCTTAAAATTTCTGGCTCCCGCAGGGTCCTAGCACCTCCAGCTCAGAACCCATCAGTGTGAATCAGTGGTGAAGACTGGTCCTGGAAGATCTAGAAACAGTACTCCAGGCAAGGTCTTGAGCGATACAGTGGCAACACCACTTCCCTTCTCCTGCTAGAGCTCCCCCTCCCTATGCAACCCACCATCCAGCTAGCCTTGCCTACTACCTTGTCACACTGCCCTGCCAACCTTGAGATCATCTGGTATATTTATATTGTCTTGTACAATGACTGTGATCTGTGTCATGTAGGTAACCTTTCCAAGCTCACAACCTCGTTAAACAGGGCCTTTGGTCCTAAAAGTTTTTTCTTGTTCAAAAATAAAGGTTTTTATCTCTGTCTCTTTCTGTCTCAGATATGACTACCCCAAGGTCACTCTCTTGCTTGGTGACTGTAAGTATCCTCTTCTGCCCCCCCCCCATCTTATACACAGCCACTGGGCTTCCAACCCCGACTGCACAGCTAAGTTATATAGAAATACAGAAAGGAATTCAGAGGCTGCTGCAGATTGCTACTCATGGCAGCATGCTGATCACAGCAGCCTCTGGATTCCTTTCAATATTTCTCTTTTTTTGTGGTTTGATGCTCAGTAACTTTTTTTTTCTAAACTGAGAATGAATCAGTCTGCATGATCTAAGTGAATTTCTGTGTAACTTAGTATTAAATAACAGTACAATAGCATTTAGCTAAAAAACTGAAGTTTCCATCTTTTTTCCAATCACACCTGATAGGAGTTCATTTTGATTAGCTATATAGTGACTGCATGGTGTTTTATCCTGTTTCACATATTCTGAATGAGTTGTCATTATTTATAGGGTGTTTCTCCCATTGCCATGCCCCCTGACAAAGGGTTCTTCCCGAAGCATCGGGGCAGTTTGGTGGAGTGGTCCGAGTGTTTCTGATTCACACTACTTTCTATTATGCATTAAACCACTTATCTATATGTTGTCATTTCGTGCTATATGTTCAAGTTTATTAGTGTGTGAGTACTCTTTGATCCTTGTGGTACTCCACTGGTCACTCTTCCATCGCCCGAGTGACTTCCATTTACCACCACCCCCCTCTGCCTCCTATCTTTCAACCAGTTGGATACCCAGTTTACCACCTTTTCCCCCACTCTTAGTTTGCTAAATTTCTTAATCTACCTCCTGTGTCGTACAGTGTTAAAGGCCTTCATGAAATCCAGATAAGCCAAATTCAGTGCCCTCCCCTCCCTCGATTCACTTCCCTAGTTACCCAGTCAAAGATATCTATTAGATTTGTTTGACATGACCTTCCGCTGTGAAGCTGTGCTACCGGTGGTCCAGCAGCCCATCTGCCTCCAGGTACTCCATCTGTCTCTCCTTCAGAAGGGTTTCAATTAATGTCCCCACCACTAACTGGTCTGTAACTGCTAGCCTCCTCCCTATTGCTGCTCTTGTGCAGAGGGACCACATCGGCCCTCCTCCAGTCCTCTGGAACTACGCCCACCTCCAGTGAGTTGCTAAATAGTTTTGCCAGAGGGGCGGCTATCACTGTGCTCAGTTCCTTTAGCATCCTTGTGTGGCTCCCATCCTGCCTCATTGCCTTGTTTACCTTTTAGGGCTTCCAATCTCCAGCGGACTCTCTCTTCCAAAGAGAAAAAAACAGTCTTGTGTCCATTGCCACCAACCACCCACCCCCAGTGTCTGCTGATGCAAGTCAAGCCATTCCCTCCTCCCTCCACTGTGAAGACCAAGAAGTAGTTGTTGAAAAAAAAATGTTAGCTTTTCCTTGCTCTCCCTCCCTCTGGATCCATACTGTCCTTCCCCTGGCCTTGCCCTCCTCTTTTTACTCACGTACCTGAACAAAGTCTTATTCCATTTTTTGATCTCCTAGGCAATCCTCTCATCTGTTTAAGCCTTTGCTGCCCTAACCCTTCTCCCACCTCCCTTTATCTAGATATACCAACCTGTTCCTCTCTGTTTGGGTCTTCTTGTATTTCTTAAAAGCTGTCTTTCCCCCTTACCGCTTTAACCACCTTCTCTGAGAGCCATAATGGTCTCTTCCTCCTCTTATTGCTTATTTCCTTCAAACAGCTTGCTGTTGCCTTGGTTATATCCTCCCTTATCCTTTTTCCATTTTGGCTCCACTTCCACCTGACCATGACCTCCTTCAGGTATCTACTCAGGCAGTCTTCTGTTTCTTTAAAATCTGCTCTCTTTAAGTCCAGGACCCTCATCCCAGTGTTTTTTTTTCCTGGCTGATCCATATGCCAAACCACACTGTACAATGTACCCAGGGGGCAACCCACTATGATGTCTGCAATGCAGTCCCTGTTCAAAAGTACCAGATCCAGCAGCACTGCCCTGTTTTTAGTGGCTTCTGCAACCAGCTGCCTAAGGAAAATGACCCCTTTAGGGAGTCTAAGATAGCCCTGCTTCTAGCTGTAGCTGTGGTTGCACTGCCCCACTTTATACCCAGCAGATTGAAGTTCACCATAATAAGTACTCCCCCCCTTGTCATTCTGCCAATAGCCTCTCCCAAAACCCAGACCAACTCCTCCTGTGTTGGTGGTCTGTACACCACCCCAACATGGATCAAGACCATGGACCCAGCCTCCAAGCCAACCCAAGGAAACTTCTAGCCCTTAATCATCCATGTAGTGTCCATGGCCTTTGTACCCTCCCTTACATAGAAATCAACCCCTTCCCTTTTTCTCCCTGCCCTATTCTTACAAAACATTGTATAAACCATTAGGAGTGTTAGGAGGCTGTATAGTGCAGTGGTTTAAGGCTCTGAGCTGCAAACCTGGAGACCTGGATTTGAGTTTCACAGCCCCCATTTGCATACTGTGTGACCCTGAGCAAGTCACTTAACTTCCTTGTGCTCCCAGGTCGCACCTGTAAAACAAGCTTCAGTTTAGTGTGTGTCTCTCCTGGTTAAAACAAAACAAAACAAAACAAAAAAAAATGGAATGGCATATCCCAGCTGTGGTTTTCAGTGCACCATGATTCTGTTATTACCTCTAGATCCAGGTCCACCTCTGCAACGGTTGCCTCAAGTTCACAAATTCTGCTTTCTAAGCCCCTTGCGATGGCACACATGGCTCTATTCTGCTCTCCATTCCCTAGTCCATTCTCCATCCTTCCTATGTCCCTGGTACTGTTTTCCCCTTTTTTAAGCATCCTCTGTCCACCCTACCTAATTCCTCTCTCACCCCTAGACCTACCTCCTGACTCTTCCCCCTGCTTGTCCTCATGCTCCTCAACCCCACCAGAATTTATTTCCCCTGGGCTTCTCTCTGATGCTCCACTTTCGGAGGAGGGGGCATTCACTGCCTTCCTCATCATTTCTGCTTCCTCTCTTGGCTAGTTTAAATGCCCAAAGAAGTAGCATTTAAATCTTCCACCCAGGACTGCCACTCCTCTCCTGGATGGATGGAGATTATCTCCTCTGTACAGGCCTCAATCTTCCCAGGTAGGACTGAGTCCCCAATGTAACCAAACCCCCTCCACCCTGCACCATGCCTTCAATCAGTCACTGAAGACACTGATGTGATGTTCCCTCTCCTCCCTCCGGCTATATACAGGTAGCATGTCAGTGAAAGCCATCTGCCTCCTACCTTGGGACTTCCCCTCTGGAGGACCCTCACATCCTCCCTTGCCACTAACATGGGTGCCTCCTCTTGGCAGTCCCATCTCACCAGAACAGTGAAAGAGTTGTGCAGTGGCACCAGATGAGGAATATGTTCCCAACCCTCCATCCCACCCTCCCAGAGCCTACCACAATCCAGTCAGCCATCCTTCTTGGCAGTCTCTGAGGCAACAGTGGTGGACTAAGTAGCCCCTGGGTGGGGGAGGAGGTCTCCCAAATCTCAGCCAACTCAACCTGCAGTCTACTGACCTCCTACTTCATCCCAGAGGTGCACGCAGATGGGGCAGCACCTCAGTCTCCAGAAGGTCTCCCTGAATACTGCCACTCCACAGCCACTGCACTGCACTTCTCCGGTCATTCTCAATACTACTCTCCCTATGCCCTTAAGAACTTATGCCTTTACCCGAGATAGTGTTCCATTTTTCTGATTGGTTGTAGCTGTTCCCTTGATATGTTGGTTCTATTTAACTTTCACGTTGTAAGACTTTAGTAGCGTTCCCCTTTAAGTTTAATTTAATCCTTATCACCTGAACCTAGATAGGGTTTAAGAGGTTTTCACTCTGTCACCCCCTTCTTACCCCTACCCTAGATAGGAAGTTTCCTGTTGTCCCCCCCACACCCCTCCAATTATCTTAGCCTCTTATCACCTGACCCTAGACAGTGTTTTAAAAGTTTCCCTTTGTCACCCTTTTCTTACTCTTACCCTAGATAGGGTTTACAAAGATAGGCAGTTCTTACAATACCCTTAACAGGTGCTTACAGTTCCTGTACTAGTATAGTATAGTATAGTATACTATAGTATAGTATAGTATATACTTCTTAAATATTTATTTAGAAATAGCGATCCCCATATTATCAGGGCACAAACCTAAATGTCAAAGGCTCCTTTTAGAACCAGAAATATGATATACTATAGGCCAAAGAAAGGCCCTATAAACTGTTACACTTCTTTAATGGTACTTTGAGCATTTGTAATTGCACGCCCTTCTGTTTTTCCCCCATCCTTCCAAAGTGCAACAGATCTGCAAGGAAAAATTCCTTCTCTTGGTGCTCTTGGAGTCAGACATTCTGTAATCCAAATGTCTGCCCACAAGGTACAATCTAAATGTCTGCCCACTAGGTGCAATCTAAATGTCTGCCCACAAGGTACAATCCAAACACTTCATGATGTGAGAACACAACACCCCCTCCAGCCTAAAGAAAAACAACACTCTCTCCCCTGTCTCTCCCCCTCCCATCTCTCTCTCCCCCCTGTCACACACACACACACACACACACACACACACACACACACACACACACACTTTCCAAGTAAGCCATGACTTTGTAACCAGGTACGGCCCACTAAGCATAAGTGCTTGTTTTCAGGGGTGACCCAGGAGCACTGCAGAGGTTAAGTGCCTTGCTCAGAGTTACACACGATGCAAGTGGAGATTATGGGAATCAAACTCAGGTCTGCTGGATGTACCAAGCTCAGCCACAGCTCATTATTCTAACCTCTAGGCTATACTACCAGCCCAAACTTGAAAATTTATTCGAGGGGAGGTGGCATTATAGGACGTGGTCACCGATTTTGGTTACTCCTAAAGTCTGACATCCACTCCTACTGGTGTTATAATATGACTGTGCTGTCTTTGAATCAAACATCACGTTATGCTAACTGCAAAAAAAAACTAAGTAATATGGTGTGTACAAGGAGCCTGGGTAACAAATATGGGTATGTGTACAACTGGGGGGGGGGGACAAAGAGGCACTAAAGGGCCCTGGCTTACATATGCTATTTTTCTAGCTACACCACTGCAGGCAGGCAGGCAGGCACATTCCTAGCTACACCACTGCAGGCAGGTGGGCACATTTCTTAGCTATACCACTGTGGGCAGGCAAGTAGATTCACCACATTGCAATTTCTGTACTGGCTACAGACCTACTACAAACATAGGGTCTACAGTAGCAGACCAGTGAGCTCTAATCACTTCATCAGTCTACTTTCCTGTTTGGTCTGACGTGCCAATGTATTTCTACTTCACACAACAACATCTTTGGATGTGCAAAGGTGTGTGGCAGCTAATGAATGAAGTATAAGCTAAGGCGTGCAGCATCTAAGAAATTAAGTTTCATGAGTTAATCAGTTGATTAAACATTTGGATAGTTCAAGGGAGGAGAATTTGTTTTTACATAGGACTTTTTCACACACACAATAAAACTCAGAGAGCTTTATAATGCAGTAAGTCAGATCATGGGTGCAGGAATACATATGCCAAGTAAGCCGTGGTGGCTTATAGTTGATTGTAGAGGGGCGCAACATTTTGGGCCCTAGTCATCAAGTTGTGTTTCTCCCCACTGCCTACTGCCCACCCTACTCATTATGTAACTGTTGTACTGTCTGAGTTATACTAGTAGTGCAGCGACTGTATGCAAACAAATGGAGCAGCCTTCAAGTGCTCAGCTATATACCAAACACAGTCATCGATAACTGCATTAGAGCATTTTGTTTATGAAGAATGGGAATGATGAGTAGAAATAATCCTCTTGCGTGTTTTGCAAATCCCAGTGAATCATTACATTCCACCCAAGCACCTAGAAATGAACCTAACAGGCCAATCTCGTTTCAGTCCAACGGGCTGTACCTACACCTGAGCAACCCAAAATGCTGAATGAGATATTTATATTCCAGGTAAATGCAACTCACATCTGCACCTTGCATTGACTTCCATTTAATTTAGGGGTGAAGCAGAAAGCAGAGCAAACCTTGGTTTAATGACTTATCTCTATCACTCAGGGCAGTACTTGTAGACCTCTACCCTGCCCCACCCCACCCCACCATACTGCACTGCAGTGTCACACACAACCTTCTGGCCCAGAGGTGAGTGCAACTCTGAACTGCAGTGACCCACACTGTGGAATTTAAACAATAAGGCACAAAGGCACTGGATACCTTGCACTGCAGCTTCACTGATCAGTCCCCCTATACACAAGGCCAGTGTTGCACTTCAATTTTTTTCTATTAAAACAGAACACCAGCCATCAGCTAACTGCATGCTCACTATTTAGTGAAGGGGTTCTATCAAGTCTGTACCAGTTTGAATGCGAATGTTATCAATTTATTGTAGACCATGTGGACCATGTGCCTGGTTTTAATATAGGCTCAAGTTGGATAGGCAGAATAAAATATTTTTTTGGGGAGTGGGGGCAAGATGGAAAAAATAACAGCTGTACTGTTCATAAGGAGGTGTGCAAAATGGGCAATGCTGAAAATTTTGAGTGGAAATTTCAAAAAAAAAATTAGTAAAGTTACGAGTGTGCATGGAAACTGCTCAATGCACGCTCGTAACATAGTCATTTTATGGACTTTTGTCACTAAATTTTCAACATAGGCATTTTAGGACATCTGCTCATGAACAGTGTCACTGTGATTTTCTTAATCTGTTCCAAACACTGATTTCCCACAGCGACTGCACTATTCTACGCCTGAAGTGCGAAAACACATTTTGGCTAGGATGTGAAAAATGACAGCTGTACTGTTCATAAGGAGGTGTGAAAAAATGCCAATGTTGAAATTCTGTAGTGAAAATATTACAAATTTGCAAAGTTACGAGTGTGCGTGGAAACCGTGCAATGCACACTCATAACACAGTCATTTTTTGGAATTTTTTCACCAGATTTTCAACGTAGGCATTTTGATAGCCCACCTCATGAACAGTGACACTGTCATTTTATTAATCAGTTCTGAAAGGTGATTCTGTGCAGTGACCACAAAATCACTTTTCGGAACTGAAAAATGCCATGATAGTGACCGAATTCATGAGAAGGGGTCCCAAGAACCCCATGTTGAAACTTGGTGCCAAAAGTTGAAAAAATGGCCAAGATATCCACATAAGTTGAAAAAAAAAACATTTATGCCATTATACAGCTCACTGGCATTTCTTCAGTTCGAGGTCAGCTTTGAAGAGTGCAGACTTGTTCCCGGTCCACCGAAGATCGTTGCGCCGGGCTCCGGAGGTAAGTATGGGGTGAAGGGGGTTGGGAAGGTGGGGTGCCTAGAAGGTTGGTGCGGGATGGGGGAGGGACACGAGAAACAGCAAGGGGCAGTTTCCTTTTTTTACAGGGTTTAAAAAAAAAAGGATGACGCGGGAGCTTTTGGCACATTGAGGTGGGCTCCCAGCCTGCCACCTGGATGTTTGTTGGGGAGTGGAGCCAACGGGGATTGGGCACCCCCATTGGCCACACAGTATGCTGGGTGGGGAGTGCATGAGCATGCTGGGGTGGGCTCCCAGTGTGCTACCTGGGTATTTGTTGGGGGGGGACTGGATCTGATGGGGACTGAGCACTCCGTCGGCAAATGAACTAGGGAGGGGGCATGCCAACAGGGGGATCGGGCACCCTGTCAGCTTTAACAGGGACTGTGACAGGCAGTGGCTGTCCATTGGCTTCTGTGGGGACTGTGAGAGGCCGACGGAGAAGCCGTTGCCATGTTTATTGAAAGGGGACACTAAACAATGCAGCTGTAATTGGCTGCTGCAGTCAGGGACCACCCCACAGAAACAGCTGATTGATGATGACGAGGCACTCCCTGATTGCAGCGGCCAGTTTGTTTCAAGTTGGTGGCAAACTACACTACTGCTGTCATGGACAGCGTGATTTTCTATTGGTGCCACATAGACCAGACCCCAGGTGGGCTGTTGGCATTGGCAACAACACTGCCACACCTCCACAACTCGCTACTGAAGCAAGCTGCCACAATGTTCATACTGGGTATAGTGCAAAAGAAGGCTATGCAGCCCATGATATCACTCCCCAAATTAGTGGGACCATAACTACCCCTGTGATAACAACCAGTTATCGATATGTTTTTTAAATATTTCATTTGAATGACTATTCACAATTGCACTAGATAGTGTGTTCCAGATCCTACAAGACCTATTAAGAAATGAATAGTACTCACTGTTCCTTTTAACCGTATCTATTCTAATCTGTCTTTCATGCCCCCTCAAGCCACCTGGCTTCTCCTGTAACTCTATTTCCATTTCCTTTACTAAATCTTGGTCATTTATTATCTTAAGGAGCGTCATTAAGTTAAGGAGCATCCCTCTAGTTCTCCTCGCTTCCAAGGTGAACAGACCAGTTTGTTTTAATCTCTCTTCATAATTACTGGTTCTCAATGAACCCACCATTTTTGCAACTCTCCTCTGAATCTTTTCCACTCTCCCTATTTCATCCCGTTTATAGGGGTTCCATAGGTGAGACCCATAATCTAAGTGAGGTCTGACATATGTTTTATAGAGAGGTATTAAACAGCCCATTGATCTGTTGACAGAACTTATTTTAATGTTCTTAATCATATACTTTGCTTTAGCAACGAGCTTAGTTTGATGTTGTTTGAATCCTAACTTGTTATCCACCGTTATGCCACAATCTTTCACCCACTCCACTGTTGATAACTCTCTTCCATTTAGTGTATAGGGTAATGACAGGTTATCTTTTCCTAAATGCATATATGAACATTTTTGCATGCTAAATAACATACCATTTTTATTTGCCCATCCCTCAATTTCCTTAAGATCTGTTACCAGATCCACATACTGATTATATGTTCCTACTGGACCCCCCCCCAACTTAATATCATCCGCAAATTTTATTAAGTTGTTCTTAATATTCTTATGCATATCACTAATATACAATGAAAATAGAACTGATCCAAGCACCGAGCCCTGCGGCACCCCACTTGTGACCCCCCGCGCAGACTCTGAATATGTACCCATAACTCTGACCACCTGCTGCCTATCACTCAACCAGTTTTCAATCCATGTCACAATCCTTGCATTCAAATCTAATGTATATAGTTTATTAACCAAGTTACGATGTGACACTTTATCAAAGGCCTTTTGAAAATCCAGGTAAATAACATCTAAAGGGATATTACAACTAATTAACTTATTCATCCGTTCATAGAAGCATAATTGATTTGTAGTGCATCCCCATCTTCTTTTTAAACCCATGCTGCTTTATGTCTACTAGACCTAATGATGCCATATTCTCTTCTAATTTAATTTTCAAAAAAGTCTCTGCAGTTTTGCCCAGTATCGAAGTAAGGCTAACAGGTCTAGAATTTGAGGGGTCAGTTCTAATACCCTTTTCACAGTATATAATGGCACCATCACAGCTTTCTTCTAGTCATTTGGTATCTCACCCATTGCAAATGACCTATTGAAAATCCTTGCTAGTGGATATGCTATATTACCAATTTCTTTAATTAATCTTGGACTCATTTGGTCTGGGCCTGAGGATTTGTAACTTTTAATCTTTTTAATGAGTTCTATCACCTCTTCTTCACTAATTAGCTCCTGGTTAATTTGTATATTATTCCCTCCCCCATCCTTGTTCTTATTCTTTTGTTCAAACACTGAGCTAAAGTACCTATTAAAGGTTTCTGCTATTTCCTTAGAATTACTTATTTCTTTATCCTCACAAATAAATGGAGCAATCTGGTTTGTGTTACCCTTCATCTTATTAATGTAAACATGAAAGCTCTTACCATTATCTTTCCTGTGTGCCAAGTTAAACTCTAATTTGTTGCGTTCTTGTTTTACCATTATTTTGAGCTGTTTTAGAATAGATCTATAGTTTTCTACACTTTCCACGGTGCCAACTGTTTTCATCCTCTGATAGAGCACCTTCTTCTTTTTTCACATCTTCAGCACTTTACTGGTACACTAAGCTGGCACTTTGCCTATTCTATTATACCATTTTTTCCTTCGGAACATACTTATTGTCCAGGCAATGAAGTTTATCTTTGAAACAAGCTTACATTTCATTAGTGTCTCTATTCTCAAAATCCATCTCCCAATCCCATTTTATTAACTCATGTCTAATTTTAGTGAAATTGGCCATCTTATATTTTTTTTATTATTGTGTTACCTCTTACAATATGATGGACTTGCTTTCTTATCACAAATTCCACTAAATTATGATTGCTACAGCTCAAATGATCTTTTATCTTAATATTTGATACTAATTCGGTGTTGTTAGTGATTACCAAATCTAGAACATTTCCCCCTCGTGTTGGTTTATAAACCATTTGGTTTAAGCCAGCTGTATTAATGGCTTCATGGAAGCTGTTGTTTACATTTCCACCAGTGCTTTTATCTGAACACCATTTGATTTTAGGGTGGTTAAAATCCCCTACTATAATAATAGCCCCCTTTTCAGCCATGTACTCAGTTTGGTTTTCAATCTCCTCATCTGTGTCTTTATTTATGTTTGGACCACTAAGCAGAACTTTTTCTCATTCCCTTCTTGTATTTCCAGCCAAAGCGATTCAGTAACCACCTCACTGGACAGGGTATATGCTACCCAATTGATGTCATTTTTCATATAGAAAGCTACAACCCCTCCTTTCTTATTTTGTAAAGAGTGAGTAGCCATCAATATTTTTATTCCAATCCACTTCTGTCTCCAACCATGTTTTGGATATTAAACATTTATCTATATTCTGGGCTATTAGTTGGGCCTCAAGTTCCACTTTTTTATTACCATTCAAGCTTCTGTCATTCAAAGACCATATTTTTAAACCTTTCCTCTTTCCGTCCTTTCAAAGTTCTCTTTGTGTACCTCCTATAGTTGGTAACAATTTTGCCCCATCTATTCTAGCCCTTCTCCCCACATTTCTTAGTTTAAAGCCTTTTCCACATATCTTCTTAACCTCAGGCCCAACTTTCTGCTTCCCCTTTTACTGAGATGCAAGTCGTCTTGACAAAAAGCAGAGGGATCATTTACAAAATCTTCCCAATGTGTTACACAACCTATTTGTTCATTTACAGTCCATAGACACAGCCAATTATTAATACTTTTTATTTTCTCACTATTTTCAGTAGTTTCTCTAGGTACTGGTAGTATTTCAGAAAATATCACACCACTGTTCAGTTTCTTAGCTTCCTCCCAAAATTGTTTATATTCAATCTTTATTTCCTCTCTATTTTGAAATTTAATATTATTCACTCCACCATGTAAAATGATAGTGGGAGTCCCATCATTTTCCTTTACAATATTAGCCAACATATTCTTAATGTCCGATATTTTTGCCCCAGAAAATAGTAGTAACATGTTCTTTGTTAACATTTGAAGTATATCTATCAGTATACTTTACTATAGAATAACCTAGTACATATGCTGATTTCTGTGGCCTCCTGTTGTGATAAGTGCTGCCACCCTCATTCTTTGAGTTGTTTAATCTTGGTGGTGCAGTATCCATGGTAATTTTGACTGAACTTATTTCTGGTTGTTTGCCCAACATAGTGGTTTGCTGTGGTTCAGGGGCCTCGCTACTCTCCAGCTGACCTTCCTCATTTAATATTATTAAGCTAGACTGTGTGCCACCACTACTCTGAGTTATCTGTGACTCCTCCTTGGCAAGCGTCTGTATTAGGACCACCTTCCCACTGTACATCATCCCTTTGACTAACCCCCAACTTTGTTCCATCATCACTAATGTGTTCCAAATTAACAGCATCTGTACCAAGCATATTTCCTTCTTTATCAACATTCTCCCTATCCAATAATAGGGGGTTGAAACTATTCTGATGCTCCAGACTAAAAGTCATAGCTCTCCTTCTAACCTTTTTATATTTCCTTTGTTCTGTTTCCCACATATCTACATTACTTTCCCTATGATGTTTTTTCTATTCCATTCCCTGCCCTACCTCACTATTGCACCCATTACCAGCATTAACGCCTTGTAGTAAGTAATTTTGCTACGTAGTTATTAATTTCATCTCTAGTTGCAATATCATGCTCCTCAGTTCTTTAATTAGTACACATTCGTCACATAGATATATGAGGACCTCATTGGCTACCTCAGTGCTACTTTTATTACATTGAATGCATCATATCCCTAACAGCCCACCCTCGATTCTTACTACATTTCCTTCCATATTGCTCCTGCCTTTAGCCAGTGCTAGGCTTCTCAATTGCTACAGCTGTTACTCACCTGTACCATCTCTGTTTTGCAATAAACTCCTATGCCTTCACCCTTGCTTCCACCGTTGACATCGCAGACATACTGTGCGTGTCTTGGCAAGCGTCTTCGTGTGTGTTGCATGCACGCTTGACCAGCTCGTGCTCGCCCTGCTCGCATGGGGCTCCACTTGTATCCTCCCTGCACCCAGAAATGCAATTCTGGGTCACAAGACACCACCTCCTTTCTGTGCACTAACTCAGTTTTTTAAAAATAAAAATCCCCCCAATTCACCCAGAGCTCCACTCTTTAGGCAAATGCTCCTTTGTAAAACAACAACTGAAAACTGTTTCCACAAATATACCAGAGGTATTCACTCAGGAATGTAGTCCTGCACTAAGGCCATAGGACTACAATTCCCAGTGGTACCTTGCATCAGCATCCCGTCATCTAGGGATCACTATACACTTGTAGATATTACAGTTTCAGATTTAAAACAACAAAAGCTTTCCCAATCAGCAGTGCTCAGAGCTTGCACTCACTGTGGAAGCACAGAAATAGAAGGCTTGCACAGGGCTCCGCTTTTATCCTCCCTGCACCCAAAAATGCAATTCCAGGTCATGAGACACCTCCTCCACTCTGTGCACTAACTCAGCTTTTTAAAAATAAAAATACCCCTAATTCACCCAGAGCTGCACTCTTTAGGCAATTGCCCCTTTGTAAAACAGCAACTGAAAACTGTTTCCACAAATATACCAGAGGTATTCACTTGGGAATGTAGTCGTGCACTAAGGCCATAGGACTACAATTCCCAGTGGTGCCCTGTGTCAGTGTCCCATTGTCTTGGGATCGCTATACACTCACATGCATGCAAGCAAACATAAAAATTAGATGACTTCCAAAACTGCAGGCATGGAAGTCAAAAATGAAGGATTTTTCTGCAAGAAATTGTATTTTATCATTAATATATTAATGGTAAAATTGTATTTTACCATTAATATATTAACATCCACAAATTGGCCCTTCCTAGAATATAGACTTCCAAAAATGGGATTCTGGAAGTATTTTGACTGCCAAAAATTTGACTTCTAGATTTCAACTCATGGAAGTTTTAGACTTCCACTAAAAATAATTTAACTGAACCCCTAGATACAACTACAGGGTGACCTTGAATGCACACAGAAAATAGAACTCACTAAAGTGGGACTCAGCATTCTGACTGCAGGTGTAGTGTATTCCTTAGGAATGCATGACCAAAACAAACAAACAAACAAAACAGCCAATCCTCTAATTCAATTTCTCTGTATTGACCATTTAGGAGGCAGTATAGTGTAGTGGTTAAGGACACTAAGCAGCAGTCCTGGAGGCCTGAGTTTAAATCCCATCAGCCCCACTTGCACAGTGTGTGACCCTGAGCAAATCACTTAACTTCCTTGTGCTCCTAGGTCACACCTGGAAACAAGCTCTGGCTTAGTGTGCCTTTTCTGGTTAAACAATTTCCCACTTCCCTTCATTCCTGATGATGAGCAATGGTCACAACTTGGACTCTCATTTAATTTGCTGTTTTCAGATGGCATGTATGGGATCCATTTGCTTCCGTTTCTACAGTATGGTAATAGAGTCCTCAAAAGCACCTTGCTATAAGGCTGGTCTCACATATTTGTAGGATGTGAGACCTACAAAATAAAGTGGAGTGTTGTAATGCCTTTAGGATGCAAAAGATCATCAGGAACCTTAGTATCATATTTTGGCAAGCGGTGCGGAGGTGATTTCTGATAAGCATGAAAGGAAAGCTTATCTCCCTGACTTTAACTCCCTTTGGTGAGCCCTCTCCCCTGTTAGGCCACCTCCCACTGCTGCTAACCAGTCACTACATGAGAGGGCATCAACATTTTCTTGAACTTACCCCAGAATCATTCACAAATACTAGAGAGGTGACTCATTTGGGTACGCAGCTTTCATAATTTCCAGACTGTGAAGACTTTTCATACTGCAAACCACCCAAGGTTGGCTGAGCTGGGTTAAGTTTCCCAATCAAGTATTGCCTTTTGGGCTGAGGAAGGCTGTAAAAGTTAAATTTTGTGCCCCTCCCAGGTGTCAGTTCTCTTGGCATGACATCCCTGGTTCATTTTATACTAAATAAGCCAGAATGCTTTAACAGGGTTTGTATGTCTATTACTATTCATGGATCTGGTAGCGATCCAACTGGACATAACTAGAACACGTGCAGGCTTTGCAGAATTATATCTTCTGCTATAGTTTGAAACATGCTATAAATATTTAAAAATCATCAACTATGGATTGAAACTTCTGCAAAAGGTAGGACTCACGATATGGGCGTACCACAGAGAGAAACAGATTTTAACAAGCATTTGTCAATGCTGAATGTTCACCATGTGCACTGGTGTCATAGGGTGTGTGTGTCTGAAAATTGCTTCAGTGAAGGAATCATATTATTAACATTTATGAATACAAAGCAGAAGTGATGATGTTGGGCAACGTAACTGTCTTGTTTGGTAATATCTGTGCTCCAAATTTTCAACACACTATTCTTATGACCCCACCTCATGAACAAGTGCAGAGAAAATGTGCAACTCCTGGCCAAAAGATGATTTCATGCAGTGACTGCAGAATCACCTTTCAGGATGAAAAAACACATTTTGGCCAGTATCTGCAAAATCACAGCTGTCACATCCATGAGGTGCTGTGAAGAAATAGCGATGTTGAAAATTTGGGATAAAAATATTAAAAGTTACCAAAGTTATGAGCCTACGTTCGCAAATTTCAATGCAGGCTCATACGTTTGTTGCTTTTTAATAATTTGCAACAAATTTTGAACATAACCTTCTTATGACTCCAGCTCATGAACAAAGATGGAGAAAATTTTCAACTGCTGCCTGAAAGGTATTTTGTGTAGCATCAGCAAAATCATCTTTCAAGATGCAAAAACATATTTTGGCCAGGATCTAAAAAATGACAGCTGTTACATTCATGAGCTGCTGTGAAGAAATGTCAATGCTGAAAATTTAGGGTCAAAATATTGAAAATTACCAATGTTATGAGCCTGCATTCACAAATTTTAACGCAGGCTCATAACCTCGTTGGTTTTTAAACTTTTTACACCAAATTTACAACATAGCCTTCTTATGACCCCACCTCATGAACAAAGGTAGAGAAAATGTTCAACTCCTGCCTGAAAGGTGATTTCACGCAGCAGCAATGAAATCACCTTTCGGGACAGAATTGTATTATGTAACTTAATTGTTCATGAGGTGGGGTCCCCAAAAAGGTATGTTGAAAATTTGAGGCAAAAATATGGCCAAGTTATGCTACTGAGTTGAAAACCCCCATTGAAATACATCTAAACTGAAAACCCCATTGAAATACATTGAAGCACTTAAACTTCAGTTCGCAGTTGGGCTTTGAAGAGTGAAGACATATCTGCGGTCCAAAGAAGAGTATGGCGAAGGACCTCTGGTGGGTAAGTATGGGGTGGGGGGGTCCTGAGTGGAAGGGTGGAATGGAGGGTGGTTATCAACACAGCAGACAAAGATGAACGGTTTCCTTTTTTTCCAGTTTAAAAAAAAAAAAAAAAGGGACTTTTCTTTATTTCAGGGACAGTTTCGTATTAATGGAGGACACTGGGGGATTTGGGCACTCCCAGTGTCACTGGGAGGGACACTGTTTAAATGTTTGAGGACACTGGGGGATCCAGTGTCACTGAATAATGTTTGCCGGGTGCTGCCGCAACAGATGTCGATGGACAGGTTTCTTTTTGTCGGGGAAAAAATTACAGGGGACAGTTTTCTTTATTCCAGGGACAGTTATGTTGAGAACACTAAGGGAGTAGGCACCCCCAGTGTCATTATGTTATGGTTGGGGGGGTGGCAACAGATATCGATGGATGGTTTTCAGACAGGACGAGGGACAGTTTTCTTTATTTTAGGGAATGACACTGAGGGATTGAGCATCCCCAGTGTCACTAGTGTGTGTGTGTGTGTGTGTGTGTGTGTGTGTATATATGTGTGTGTGTGTGAGGGGGGTGCCGACATGGAGGGTTGTGTTGGGGGACAGTTAGGGCCACCAACAATGGACATCAATGGATGGTTTTCTTTGTTGCAAGCACACAGTCCACACATTCCAGGCTGACCATGACAGATCAGCCTGGCTTGCTGAGTGGCTCAGATCAAGGGGACAGCAACTTTTTTTGAAGTTGGTGACCGTCCCTGCCCAGCAAGTCGAAACACTGTCATAGTCAGTCTGGGTGCTGGTTCATCTGTCACTGTTGTGCCCCTGCTACACCACTCTGTATTGCATAAACTATGTCACACCCCTCAAAGGGAACTCTCATACCAACATTTTCACTTACACTTGTGTGCACAACCAACACAAAAAGGAGATGACTCCTCAGGCTGAGCGGTGCAGAGGTGATTTCTGATAAGCAGGAAAGGCAAGCTCATCTGCTCAACTTGGGCTCCCCTTGGTGAGCTGCCTCCCCTGGTGGGCCACTTCCCACTGCCGCAAACCAGTTGCAACACAAGAGGACATTCAAATTGTCTTCAACTTACTCCAATTATCTATGAATACTAGAGAAGTGACTTGAATAGGAACACAGTTTTCATAATTTCCAGACTGTGATGATTACTTTCACACTGCACACCATCCCAGGTTGGCTGAGCTGGACTATTGGATATGGAGATCTAGGGTAGGAGGGAAGGGGAGGGGAGAGACAAAATTGTAACTGTCCACAAATATGTAAGAAGTAGGAGCAGGACACCATTTAATTGACTCAGAGAGGGCTTGAGCTGACCTTTTGGGGGTACTCTGGGGGGGAGGTGCTTTGGGCCAGCCATTCACATATTGGTTTATTCTGCTATATACAGATGAGGTGAACATCGTTCATGAAACTATCTCCTGTCTCCTGCACTCTAGCAGCATGGGTCAGGGAGGGGATCGGTGGCACCAACGGGGGGAGTAGTTGAAGAAGGCCAGCAGGCTTGGGGGGAGTGAGGGGACCAGACAGGAGAAAGGGACAAAACCACCACCATTGCTGCAGCAGTGGGCATGGCTACTTTACAGTCTCTGTCACAGTTTTTAATTTTTTAAAGTTAAAAAAAAAAGTGCGAGAACCGGGATAGATAGGGAGGGGGAGACAGAAGGAAAAAGAGGCAGAAAGCAGACTGATTCCTCCATACTATATGTGCTTCAACTCCACTCACTGGGTGGAGGATGGCGCAAACAGGTTTGATGTGTTAGCCCCTTTGTCTCCCATTCGCTATACGGAAGCCTGGCTCTTGCTATGCAGTCATAAAATGGAGAATCATGGTGGTGAGTGCCTGGGCCTTGCAGCAGCCTTTCCCTCCTCTCCCAGAATTATTTATTCTGTGCAGTTCTTTATTTTTTTTGTGCTAATGATATAAGACTTGGTTGGTTAGTTAGTTAGTTAAAATTTTATTTTTAAACAGGATAGAACTTTAGGTCAACAATAGGGCCCATCTACAAAGTTGTCCTGTATGCATTTATACAGACAGTAATCAGTAAAAATGTAACATTAATACATTAGACATGACAAAATAGACAGCTGTTACTAACAATACAAAACATTATAAGAACAAAATAAGTTAATCAGTGGCAAGTACATTCTTGGTGGTACAAAACATTAATTTTTGTGTTAAAGGTGATAAGCTTAGTTTGATTTCTTATTGCTGGAGGAATGATTCCAATGAACTGTGGCTAAATACTTGAAGGTCATTTGACCAAATCTGGTTCTTATTTTCGGAATGTTCAAGCCTGTATGGATAACTTCCCTAAGCTGGTATTGCTGCTCCTCATTTTCTTGTGGGATGCTTAGGTTTCCCTTAATCAAACCTTCCCTAACCTTAAATATCAATGTTGCAAATTGCTTTTTTCACCGGGTATGCAAACTATCCCAAGCCAATCAGTTATACATTACACAATGGGCATCTCAAGACAAATCTGGCTTGGTGGTTGTATACCTTGTCTAGTTTGTCTAATAATTTGGATCCAGCAAAGCCATAGGCTAGGTTTCCATACTTCATGATTGGAAGTATCAATTGACTAGCTATTTGCACTAATAGCACCACAAAAAATAGTTAACAAATGCCTGGTGGTCTGGGTGTCACAATTGCTTTCTAGGAGCATAGAAAATGTTGTTTTTCATTCTTTTCATATTTTTCCAGAGTATTTTTTTCAATAAAATGTATTTATTTTAGTTTTTGTTGACCGGGTAAGCACACTGGACAAATACATGCCTATTTTGAGGTACAAGCCAGATTGCAGTATGGAGAGGCAACCGGTTACTTACAGTACCTTAGATGAAGACAGGAGCATATTGAATACAAATAATACAACCAACAATGCATAAATTAGAGGCAAATGTAACACAAAAATGTGCACCCATGACATGAGGTGTACTTCATCAAAATAAAAAAAAAAAATACTCTGAAAGACCACAAAAAATGTACCAAAACACTTAAAAAAAACAAAACAACCCCCACTGCTATTTGTTAAACATTTTTTGGCACCCCACATTACAGCCACTTGAACTGCACTGCAGACCCCTATCCACTGCTCTAGTGACCAGTCAAAGAAATTAGCATGGCATGATCTTTTCACTACAGACCCATGTTCTTTACTGCCCTTAAGCTCCACTCACCACCAGGTACTCCATTATTTGTTCTTTGATTATAATTTCCATGAGTTCAAATAAATAAATGAGCTTACTTACAACTGAGGTAAGGCTAGCCAGTCTGTAGATCTTACCTGTGTCAGTCTTCACTGTTGGGTGTCTGTCAGAGACAGGCACCCCGCGGGAGATTTGTTTTTTGTTTTTTGGAAGGAAGAGCCGGTGCCATTGGCGCGGTCCACAAGGCCAATGTACTGCGTGGCGCTCATGGTTTGGCCAGAAATGACCGTTGGCTCCTCCTCCTCCACCTCAGTTCTACTTCTCCCACCGAGACAGCACCCCTGCTTAAGAGTACTCTGTGTGGCCTAGTAGTAGTTAATGCCTCAAAACTTTCGACGCCATTCCTTTTTCCACCACAACTCTGCCTCGGTTCTGCTGCCTACTTGACGCCATTGGATCCTCGTAAGATCTTTCCTTTTATTGTGGCATAGAGTCTTTGCCTGGTTTGTTTTCAGTTACCGTACACATCATGTCTGGTCTTCAAGACAAGAAACAGTTGAAAAACATGGGTTGGCTACCTATGCATCAGTGTCTCTGCGGCCGACAGATATCCATTACTGACTGGCATGATGTTTGCCTTTCCTGCCTTGGACTGCATCACGACATGGATTCTTGTGATGGACCACCGAGTTCAGGAGCACCACGCTTTGAAGGTCGGCAGGGCTCCACTGACTTTTGGGAAGGGGTGTTGTCGCTTGTGTCGGTCCAAATACAGGACGCTTTGCCCTCCCTCCGGGTCCCTTCATGGGCCTACATGGTCCGGTGAAGAGGGGGCCTCCTTTTCTTCATGTTTTGCCATAGAAGAGGTTCCTACTGTGGTGCCAGAGGGCCAGTCCAGCTCCTTTTGGGGCCAGGCCGGGAGCAGCGCTCTGGCAGTCACCTCTTCGGAGTTTCAGGCTCCCCCGTTGTCAGGACCCATGGTTGTAGGACCTTGCACGTGGTGTTCCTCGGTGCCATATAATGGTGCCACTTCGGATCCCAGAGCCATTCGCAACTCCAGTGACTGGGCCGGTGCCGGGTCCCTGCACCACTCGCGGCACCGTGACTGGGGGAGCTTTCAGGGCTGCCACCCTGGAACCCTTCTTGATCATCTTCTCTTTGGAGGTAGATGATTCTGAGGTGGACCCAGACTGGAGGTCTGATTCTTCAGAATTGGAGGGTTCCCCATGGCCTAGCACCCTTGCACCTCCCCATGTACCCCCTCCTGCAGCACAGGTGACTGTGACCCATGCTGACTCTCAAGCCAGCTGCAGACCAGTGGTCCTAATGCTGCGGGTGTGGTGTTCAGGTTTCTGAGTGAGGAGACTGGCTGCCATCCCCAGTGCCATCCCTCATCTTAGAATCAATATTGAGCACCCCCCCTTCTGTGGCCCCCCCTCAGGGATGGTTTGAGTTGGGGGGCTCTTTGGTACAGGGTGCGAGGAACAGAGCTTCCTTGGAGTCCACAGGGTTGAGGGAATGAGGAGATGGACATCTGTATACTTCTGTGGCTCTCTGGGGTTGGGGAAGAAGCTGCAGTGCTGAGCCCAGTTTCATCCCTTCATCCTCTCCTAAGGAGGTCTCTTTGGGTGGGGCTGGGGTTCGTCCTTCTGGATCCATGCGGCCCCAGTCCCCTCATAGGGTAGCTCACCCTACAGGGTTAAGTCCCCACCATTTTAATTTTCAGGACAGGATGGTGAATCTACAGACATGTGGTTTTCTGCTTATGCCAGGTTCTCCTGTGGGTTCTTCTAGCCCTGGCAGAGACATGTCACGTCAGGTGGCAGGTTCACCTGTGCCTCTGCGACCAGCTCCCCATCTCCCAGGCCATGTCGGTCATTTGGGACCTTTGACCTGGGACCCGTTCATTCTCAGGCTGTGACTTTTTTCCACAGTATGTTAGGGCTATGGACGAGCAGACCTTCTGACCGATTCCCCGGCCACAGTCAGAATCTGACTCTACAAGTTCCTCAACCTCCTTGTCTTCCTCCACAGGGGAATAGGAGCTTTCTATCTGTCCTCAGACACTCATCAGGCCCAGTATCAGCACTTCCTTTGAAGGCTGGTCAGGGACTTGCACATCTCTCGTTATGCTCAAGTCAATACCGAGCGTGCGACGCAAGCATTTTTAGATGAATACAGGGTGCATCATTTGGTGGTTCCGTCCTGGCCGGTTCCCTTCTGACACGCATCATACAGCACCTGGCAGCATCCATACTCCCTGGAACCAGCCCCTATGGACTGGCTGAAAAAAGGGGAGATACTGTTGATGGGGGACCTGAATATGCCAGATGTTAACTGGATGACATGTACTGCAGCCACATCCAAGAGCAGGGTCATTCTTGATGCCCTGCAGGGGGCAGACCTTAGACAGCTAGTGTTGGAACCAACTCGGGAGGGAGCAATACTAGACCTGGTACTCTCAAATGGAGAGAGGATCACAACTTTAGAAGTCAGTAGACATCTGGGAAAAAGTGACCACTGCACAGTGTGCTTCACAATAAGCACAACCATGGAGACAAGACATAAACAAGGATACTTGACTTTAGAAGGGCCGACTTTGGCAAAATGGGTGCATACCTGAGGAATGCACTAGCAAATAGCCAAAAAGGAGGTGTGGAAGAGCAATGGAGAAAAATCAAAACTGCTATCATAGAGGCAACAAGCCTTTGTGTGAAACAAATGAAGAAAACAAAGCGGAGTAAAAAACCACTATGGTTCTCAAAAGAGGTGGCAGGGAAGGTTAAGGAGAAAAAGGCTGCATTCAGAAAGTATAAGGAATCACAGAAGGAGCACGACAAGGAACTGTATCAATTAAAGCAGAAAGAAGTGGGGAAGGCAGTCAGAATAATAAAGGCCCAAACCAAGGAAAAAATGGCCAACTCAGTTAAGAAGGGGGATAAAACCTTTTATAGGTACATTAGGGAGCATAGAAAGGTTAAGGGAGGAATAGTGAAGATTAATAAAGGAGAGGGGAGGTGGGCAGAGGGAGACAGTGAGAAGGCAGAGATACTGAATGAATACTTTTGCTCAGTATTCACAAAACAAGATGAGGAGGAGTTACCTAAACCAGACAATAGAAGCACTTTGGGTAGCGGGGTTGACACCAGTCCATTTAGAGAAGAAAGAGTCCTGAAAGTACTCCTAAAACTCAAGGTGGACAAAGCAATGGGGCCTGGTGGGATTCACCCCAGAATCCTAAAAGTACTAAGGGAGGACCTAGTGACACCACTGACCACACGTTTTAACAAATCATGGGAGGATGGGGTGGTACCCGAGGACTGGAGGAGGGCAGATGTGATTCCCCTTCACAAAAGTGGGAGCAAGGCAGAAGCAGGAAACTACAGACCTGTAAGTTTGACCTCAGTGGTAGGGAAAATGATGGAATCACTTCTAAAAGAAATAATTGTTGAGTACCTAGAGGCCTGCGGGGCAGAGGACCCAAAGCAACATGGATTTACAGCAGGAAGGTCATATCAGATGAATCTAATTGATTTCTTTGACTGGGTGACCAAAGTAATAGACCAGGGAGGGGCTGTGGATATGGTCTACCTAGACTTTAGCAAGGCATTTGACACAGTCCTGCACAAAAGACTAATCAAGTTAGCCAGTGTAGGAGTGGGTTCAAGGGTGGTAGCCTGAGTAGCAAACTGGCTGCACAACAGGACACAGAAGGTAATAGTGAATGGAACACATTCCGAAGAAAGGGGGGTTACTAGTGGAGTACCTCAGGGCTCAGTACTGGGTCCAGTCCTCTTTGACATCTTTATAGGTGATATTGCAGAGGGTCTGAAGGGAAAGGTATGCCTCTTTGCAGATGACACAAAGATCTGTAACAGAGTTGATACACAAGGGGGAGGTAGAAAGGATGAGACGGGACTTGGCAAGGTTGGAGGAATGATCAGACATATGGCAACTTAGATTCAATGCAAAGAAGTGCAAAGTAATGCACCTGGGAAACAAAAACTCAGGAGAAGAGTACACAATAGCAGGGGAGGTACTAACAACAACAAAAATGGAAAGGGACTTGGGGGTAGTCATATCAGATGACCTAAAGGTGGGTAAGCAATGTGAGAAGTCAGTAAGGAGAGCCAGGGGGATACTGGGATGCATAGGAAGGGGCATCACAAGTAGAAAAAGGGAAGTGGTTATCCCTCTGTACAGACAGTTGGTGAGACCCCATCTGGAATACTGTGTGCAGTTTTGGAGACCCCATCTAAGCAAGGACATAGACAGGATGGAAGCAGTCCAGAGGAGGGCAAGTAAAATGGTGCAGGATCTGCATCAGAAACCATATGAAGAGAGACTGAGAGAGCTTAATATGTATACCCTTGATGAAAGGAGGGACAGGGGGAACATGATAGAAACGTTCAAGTACCTCAAGGGAATCAACAAAGTCCAGGAGGGTAGCATATTTCAGAAAAAAAGATGTGTAAGAACAAGGGGGCACAATTTAAAGATAATGGGGGATGGCTCAGGGGTAATGTGAGGAAACATTTTTTTCACAGAGAGAGTGGTGGATGCATGGAACCGCCTTCCTGGGGAGGTTGTTGGGTCTAAAACAGTGGGGGAATTCAAACATGCATGGGACAGACATAAAGCAATTGTAGTGAGGGGTTGCAGGAAGTAGGCTGTTGGTTAACTAGAATCTGCAGCTTATCCAATAGGAAGGGAAATGGGCAGACTGGGTGTGCCAAGTGGTCCTTATCTGCCGTCAAAGTCTATGTTTCTATGTTTCTATGCTGGAAATGGTATTGTGCTCTTTGCCTCTTCCACCTTCTGGACTGACGCATCTGGACACCTCATCCGGACATAGACTCCTGGTCCGCGACCAGTCCTTAGATACTGACTTTTGGGAGTTTGATCAGCTGGGGTGGAAAGTTTTCTCCTCTGCATGGAGTATGCTGGCAATTATTTCATATTAGGCGCACCACGATGCCTATAACAGGCATCTGTGGGTGATGCTAGGCCAGGCTTTAGCATCACTGCCTGATTCAGAGGTTACCAGGCAAGCCATAGCCCTCTCTGCTATAGGCCTGGAGTTGGAGAGGCACCAGTCAAGGGCATTGTATGATGCCAGTAAGGTCACTTCAGGTACGTTGGTATTTGGCACCTTTGGACATTCTGAATTTTCAGTACCAACACTCTGATTGGAGGATCTCAGCCTCACTGTCTTCTTCCTGCTGGTCTCCATTTTACCTTGCTTCATTAGAGACGTTTATCAGTGCTGCTGACCTTGTGAGACTATCCTTTTTTGTAAAGCAAGCATTTCATTTGTTTTTTTTTTTTTTATTTTTTTGTAAAGAAATTGTTCTTTTTTGTAAAGCTAGAATGGCATGAAAGCCCCCGCCAACTGTTTCTCTCACATCTATCAATCCAGCTTAGGCCATTCAGTGTTACACTGCCATTGTTTAAAGTGATTTACTTGCTCTGAATGCACTGTCATTACATCCCTCTTTTGAATTAATTCTCTGTGAAAGGCTGAAGAGTTTTAAGTTGACCTTTTTATGTTCTCCTTAATATCCTAAAACTACAGCCTAATCCTTTTTATTATTAATTCTGAGTGTAAAACTGTAGAGTTTTAAGATTATTAGACCTGTACTGCACTGTCTATTATTCTAAGCAAACAGCTGAATCCTTTTTAGAATTAATTTCTGTGTAAAGCTGTAGTTTTAAATTGACCAGACTTTTCAGTGTACTGCCTAGCATTCTAAATTTAAAGCCCAATCCTTGCCTCTCGCTCTGCCACCTGTCTGCCCTCTAACCCCACTTACGTCTCCTCCCTGTTTCTATTACCCACTTTGTAGTTTAGTCACTTCCTTCCAAATAATTGTGACCACCCTGTTTCTTTGTTTGAGTTAACCACACCTCCCCACCTGCCCCTACTTAATCCATCTCCTTTCCTCTCCCCCTCAGATGTGCCGTGCCCTTCTGGGGCTCACACCTCGCCACCAGAGGAAAAGCTACAAGCCTGTCCTGGGAGGCAACCCACGATTCTGTTACTGCAAATTAGCAGACCCTGAGGCTTTCTTCCCCTGTTGAAACTGCCGCCCGGGATCCTCTGAACTCCGGTTCGTTGCAGGGCCCAGAAATCTACAGAAACAGCCAAAAGTCATATACCCCCCTCAGGTACTTTGGTATTTGGTGCCTTTGGACATTCTGAATTTTCAGCACCAACACTCTGATTGGAGGATCTCAGCCTCATTGACTTCTTCCTGATGGTCTCCATTTTACCTTGCTTCATTAGATACATTTATCAGTGATGCTAACCCTGGGAGACTATCCTTTTTTGTAAAGCAAGAATTTCATTTTGGTTTTTTTAAATGTCTACTTTCTCATTTGCAAATTATACTACATAGCCACTGGAGGGCTACAACAGCTGTCTTTTCTGTTAAAGAGGAAACACATTATATTTTCTACTTCCTCTTCTGTTCTAGTGGACCTGGGATACCTCTCTTTCTGAGGACCTTCCCCGGGTTTTTTGTGCCTGTTTCTCAGGCCGAACCATGTTCATCCACTAAGGCTGCAAGACTTGAATGCCTGCCCCCACTTCCATTCTGTACTGGTGGAGCAGGGCCAGAAACAGAAACGAAAGCTACAGACCAATCTTGCCACACCGGATTGCAGCCTTGAACCACCTCACTGGCTCAACTGCAAAAAGTTGCTCCACAGGTACGTTCAGTGCCAAAACCACCTCTCAGCCAACAAAAGGATTTTGAACTTATGACACCTGATCACCGATTGGTCTAGGCTTCTAGTGGCTTTTACTGCTAGCTGTTGTATGCTTTAGATCTACCATGGGAAATTACAGCTGGTTCCTCGGTGTCACTAGCTTTACTAGCACTCAGCTCAATTCTTTGGAACCCTCATCCCTCCCTAAAGTGGAATGACCCTTGCGCTTCTCCCTGTCCTGCATCCAACAGCTCCTTTCAGGTAGCCATTCTGGACTATTGGGCTTCTCAGCTGTCTCTGCTGGGGAGTGGGATATCTCCCGAGCTGCCTCTGCAGATTAACCCCCCATCCAGACTTGAGACTTCCTACTCATAGCAAATTTCTGCCAAGACACTAGTGGCTGCAACACTAGGCCAGTATAACACCAGGAGTAGGTACAGGCCTACTCATCAACACCGCCTCCCCTATCGCCCAAAAAATAGTGTTTACAAATTACAGTTCGCTGCCTTAAAAAGAATCCTGCTTCTTTTACTATTGTGCTCAGGCAATGTCGAACTCAACCCGGGACCATTAGACACCCTTGCTTCTCCATCACACCTGGCAGGTATCAAAGGAATGTCTTTTATGCATCTTAATACCTGCAGTTTGCTGAAAATGTTCACTCTTATCCAGGCTTGGGTGAGCCACACCCTACCTGACGTCCTAGTGATCACTGAGACCTGGCTTAGGCCAGCCACCCCAGACAATGAAATCAATATCCCAAATTATTTACTCTTCCGAGCGGATAGGCAATCAAGAGGAGGTGGGGTGGCAATTTATGTTAAGGGACAAATACTCAGCTGCATGCATAGACGCATCGTCCTCCCCCAAAGAATTTGAGTGCTTGACCCTAAAGATCGAACTTTTTCCTTCCAGTGTACTCTGTGTAATAGGCTGCTACAGGCCCCCTTCTGCTGGGCCACATCTCCTGTCTCACCTCAGTTCCATACTGGGGCTCAGTTCCTTGGAAACCATTATTCTTGGCAAACTGAACTACGATTGGCTATCAAGTGCATCAGCTCCCTTGAAACTTTTTGTGACACTCTAGGGCTGGTGGTAACCCATGTGCAGCCTACTCACCCAAATAAAAAGAACCTTAACAAAAGCTCCCTCTTAGATGTAATTTTGGTTTGCAAGCCACACCTGTTCTTTCATGTCGGAACATTTTTCTCCAACATTAGCGATCATTGTATAATCACCACCATTAGATCCATGCACAACCCACAGTTTGTGACAAAGTTCTCTATCAAGAGGTGCAAACGCAACTTTGATTTGTTTGCTTATGTCCATGACTTGAAACATTCACCTCGATGGCAGGAATTCTTCCTAGCCAAAACGGTTAACAGGGCATATACTGTTTTTTACGATATTTTAAGTGAGGCTTTAAATAAGCATGCGCCCTTGGTTAAGGTGCGGGTCAGGAGCAGCACTTGCTGTTGGTTCTCACCTGAGCTAAAAGATTCCCTGTTAGAAAGGGATACTTTATTGAAAAAAGCCAGAAGAAGCAAGAACGACTCGGATTGGTGTCTTTTTTAAGAGCACGTAACAAGTGCACCAAGTTGGTCAGAGCTGCCAAGGCCGACTACTATTGTTCAGAGCTAGCCTCTGCCTCAAGAAATCCTTCAGAGCTCTGGAAAACATTAAAAGACATGTCTGGACACACACCTAGTAATTCCATTCCAGCAAAAATTAAGTCCGGTGGCAGCGTTATCTCTAACCGATCGGAGATATTGGAAGCTCTCAATAACCATTTTGCAACGGCAGGGCTAGCATTTGATACTTCTCCTGCCAATGACCTCTGCACAGCTCAGGGCCCACCAACCAACGAGTCGCCCTCTACCGAGGAGGCCTTCTCCCTCCTGCCTGTCTCTCTAAAAGAAGTGGAAGACCTACTGCTGCAACTGGACACCAGGAAGGGAGCAGGCTCCGACTTCATAGAGCCATGCTATCTGAAATGTGCCTACCATGTGCTTGCAGTGCCAATCATCCGTCTATTCAACATGTCACTCTCCCAGGGTAGCCTCCCCCCTCAATGGAAAATAGCCCATGTCATCCGTCATCCCTCTATAAAAAGCAGGTGACCCCTGCAATCTAAATAATTACAGACCGATCTTCCTCCTCTCCATCCTGTCTAAATTACTAGAAAAAATAGTGTGTGGCCAGCTAGGGGTATACATAGAATCCAGAAGCCTATTAAACCCAGTTCAGTCTGGATTCAGAGCAAAGCACAGCACCATAACAGCCCTAGCTAAGGTGACCAATGATTGGCTCCTAGACCTTGACAACAAGAACCAAGTCTGTGCCATTTTCTTGGACCTTAGTAAGGCATTCGACAGTCGATCACAGCCTGCTTCTTTCCTCCCTAAGCACCTTAGGCCTGGACCATAAACATATGTGCTGGTTTGCTCCATGCAAAAAAGACAAAAGCCATGCTCTTCTCCCCCTCCTTGCATGTGGCAATTCCTGCTAGGGGGGAAGCTATCCCACAAATTACCACTGTTCTTGGAGAAACACTAGATTATGTAGCTAAATTCAAATATCTAGGAGTTTTGCTCTATCATAAACTTTCCTTCGCCGACCATCTCGAAGAACTACAGAAGAAACTAAGGAAAGATTAGGACTATTCTACAGAATTTTCGTTATTTTTATTTAGTTTTTGTTGACTGGGTAAGTGCACTAGGCAAATCCTGCCTATTTTCAGGTACGACCCGGGGGAGGGGGATACAGATGAATGCCAACTGACTTTGAACCAGATTAAGCTGCTGATGGTATTTTAGTGAATGGGAGGAAATTTGGCCAGGGCACTGGGGAAATTCCCCTGCTCTTTTCGAGAAGTGCTACGGGATCTTTAACATCCACCTGAACTACCACCAGAACAGGCAGATGGGACCTCGGTTTAACGTCTCATCCGAAAGACGGCACCTCAGGAGTGCAGCACCCCCCTCATGCTGCACTGCAGTGTCAGTATTGGGATATTAACCCAAGTGCCTAATGTGGGGATAGAACCCACAGCCTTCTGGTCTCCCGGTCTCAGAGGCGAGTGTGCTACCTGCTGAGCCACTGATACTGACAACCTGCTGAATTAACCACCTGCTCACAAAGGAGGCCAAGATTCAACTGGTTCAAGCTACCTTCCTATCTTTAATAGATTATGTGGACCTGCTCTACAGCCACTGCACTGCCTCTGCACTGGCTAAGCTGGACACCCTCTACCACAGAGCTATCAGGTTCATTACTAGCCTTCCACTTTCCACACACCACTGCTCCCTGTACTCATCGTTAGGCCGGACTTCCCTTCACTATAGAAGGAATAGAAATGCCGTCCTATGGGCCTTCAGAGCGGTGACCAACAAGCTCCCCTAATATGTCTCAGATTGTATTCCCCAGAGTGTGCTAGGCACCTATGCTTTAAGGAGCTATTCCCTAATTGCCCTCCAAGTTCCAAGGGTCAAAACTCGTTTCGGCAAAGCTGCTCTAAGTTTCTCTTTACCCACATCGTGGAACGATTTATAAATGAACTTAAAGCTGAGCTGCCCTGTTAGCCTGAATATCTTCAAGGCGCCCTACGATCGCTACATGAAAGCACCTTGCAAATGTTTTCCTCACTGCTAGCCCACTAATTCCACAACTTCCACTTTCCATCCTGACGCTCGCCATGTTTCTACCCCAGGCTCTCACTCTTTCCCTATTAACTCTTCCTGCTGCACCCACCCTTCCCTGTCCACTCCAGCCTGGCTAAAGTCCCACCAAATCCATAGTAGTGTCCCAATTATTTACCCCTCCTCCGTCATTATCATAATAAACAAGTACACGACAGCCATCGTCACTTTCTGTGGTTTAAGCTCAATTTCTCCCCCAGTAGTCAGTAATACATCCCTCCTCTTCTTTACCTCTCTAACCTGCCACCCCATACACGGCCTCTTTCCCCTATATGTGTAGTTGCCGGTTGCCTCACCCAAAAGATCTCTGCTTATAACCCCTGTATGCCTATGGTTGATTGTACATCTGCTGACTTCTTCAATTGTAAAATGATGCTGTTTTTTTTTTTATTTATTTCAACCTTGTACTCATACTGTATACACTGTATATACTTTTTCTTCCTTGTATATTATTGCTTTTTGTATACCAGCTTCTGTACTGTACTTTGATGTATTCATGACCAGGTCCCCCTTACAAATGAGCCTTGCTCAATGGTGCCTGCCTGAATAAAGATTTTGATTGATTGATTGATTGACTTCCTTCTTGCGGGACAGCAATCTACATTAGGCGGATGGCATGGCTTTGCCTTTCAAGGTTGTCACCTTTGGCCCTATGCAGGTTACTAGCCTACCCCTTCCAGGGGACCCATCTCTTCTCACACAGGGCGAGGCAGAAACTTCAGGGTCATCTTCCTTCCCCTAGGTTTCAGGGGACTTCACCTCATCCTGACCAATCCCAGCCCTAACTGGCTAGTGGAGGGTCCCCTTCCCCCTGTTCTTACCACTGGGGGGAGCTGAGGGATATTATTTCTTCAGAGTTTCTTGGGCCCCCTTCGAGAGTACTCGGTACTCACCCAGCAGTGATGAATGGTGAAGACTGACACAGGTAAGATATGAAAATTATGTACATACCATAATTCTTGATCTTCCTGTGCATTGTCACAATTTATCACCGAATCCCTCCCACCTTCCCCCTCTCAAGGCCTCAGTCTCTGAGCCATACTGCCTTTCTACTTGCCACCCCCCATGAGTTAGTCTTTCCTCTCTGGCAGGCAGGCAGGAGGTCTTAGGGGGGTTGGAAATGGGAGAGTGAGGCCCCTTAGGGATGTGTTTTTCCTCATGGTCTTCTGGTGGGTCTCTTCTCTATTCTGGACTATTTGTGGAATACCTCCATCCCATGAAGTCTATTTGTCAGTTCCAGGATGGGATGGTATTGTGGCTGTCCATAATTCCCTTGCCTTTATTGTCTTCTATTACCTTCCTCGATGGGGATGGAGTGTTTTAGGGGGTCCTTTTTATTCCCTTCCCCCTCCTTGAAAACCTGTTTTCTCCTTGTGGTAACTGCGGGGGGGAGTGAAGAGTGTGATTTTCCCCTAGGGAGTTGGGATAGGAGCTGGGGGTGGCCTTACCCATCCAGAATTCCAAAAATTTGGAATCTCCTTGAATCATCCCCTGGTGTTTCTTCTGATAGACCTTGCCCTGATGGGTCCTGGCCCCTCTCTCATCACGTGCTCCCTGAAACCTCTCTCCTTCCATCCTTCCTTCCTCTCTTTCTTCCCTCCCTCTTGGTCATTCAGGGACTGGGGACTCCCGGCCCATAATCCTTAGGCCATCTTTTTCTTCTCTGTCCTCTCATCAGCTTATTCATTTTCAGTTGCTCCTTATTCTTTTGCTGTCCCTTGGGCTTCCTTGCCCCACCCTTCTTCTTCTCTTTATACTTCTTTCCTTCTGTCTCTCCGGCTTGCAGAACTGAGGTGGAAGAGGACCCAACGGCCATTTCTGGCCAACCTGCAAGTGCTACACAGTGCGTCTGCCTTGTGGGCAGTGCCAATGGTGCCGGCTAATCCTTTCAAAAAAAATCTCCTACGGGGTGCTGTTATGCCTGGGTTATGCCCCCATCATCCCACATACAACTCACATACACCTCACACTGTATTCCTGGTCTATTGTACTGTGATACTGCTATTTTGCACTAACATTGTAGATATGGGCACCCATCATATACGCATGAGTGCAAGGAATGTGCTTTGCTGCTAAGATATGCTAATATTGTCATGCATGATTCATTATACCTCACTATAATACATTTATCTAGATTAGTTTGTCTTTCATAGATATTCTATATATAATCTACCTAATTACTGATATGATGACTCTGAGGGATCATCAGTGATTATTGTATACTTATATGCTCATATAATTATATGTAGTGTGTATTTTACACTCAGGCAGATATGCCACGTGTAATAGGGCCCGGTCATCAGTTCTCTTTGTCTAAGCAAGCTGACACAGAAAGAGAGCCTTTGTTATGTCTACTGTATGTTATATACTGTATGTAAGCAGGAAATGCCACATGTAGTTTGCACCAGTCAGCATTTCTTTTGTCTAAGCTATAATGCTAATGGAAGCATATTCTGTCTCATATGATACAATTTAGTAATTCTGTCTCCTAAGTCATTCTCCAATGGAGAATGACTTAGGACCAATACATATTGTTTCTCATATCTGTAACTATGTTGTAATCTCTGTTGCTATAGTGTTATCTGTAGCATATAGTTGTTTGCAACCCATTGTTGCTGCTCTGGACCCCACTAGTTAGTCTCTAGAAGGTTAGTACTCTCTAGCAGAAACCTGGAGAGCGGGGAGCGAGACAATATCTTAGACAACCTAAGATCTACAATCCTGGAGATTATGTACATTATTCAGGAGAAGTGGTGAGAAATCCATCTCCCTTGTGATTTTCTTTGTCACATGCTTGGCGTAAGTAGTATAATAAACTTTATTAGTACTCCTTGCTTGTTTGCGAATGTTCCTTGGCAGACTCCGAGACACAAGAATCTGCATTATTATTATTTACCCTACACACTAAGAGTGTTTAGATTACATAAATGGCGACCATGAGTGGAGTCTGGATGTTTGCCAAGTCTCATTTTAATTTCCTCTGTAAATTAAAATACTGGCGAGAGATCCCCAATAAAAAAACAAGCTGAAAGTGTCATGTTTAATTTTTCGATCTGTTCTGTGTTCCACAATGCACACAAAACAATCTCTTGGCAGATATTCAATTTCTGTGTAGTGAGTTTTTTTTTCCCTATTCTTTCTCTGTGGGATAACAGCTGTAAAAGAGAACAGAAAGACTGCTTTCTTGTGGATTCAAATCCTAATGGGTATATACTCATCTAGCAGTCCACATACGCCAAAGGCTGTTTGTGTCCTGTCATGAACTTTGGTTGCAAACAAAGTTTTTCATCCACAGATAGCTAAGGGTTTCTTATCTTATATGACATATCTGAATATATCAGTACTGAGTTGAGGCTGGATGCCTTAACAAGCCAAACTCCGTATGGTGCTTGGTCTGGTTTTGGTAAAGTAGCAGAATCCAATGGTAGCCCCTTAAAGGATATCATAGCACATTATGGGGAATTAAAAAATGATACCAATGATCCTGAAGGATCATTAAGTGCAACACTGTTTAATTGTCTTGATGCTGTTCTAAATGAAATATCTGTTTTGGAATCTGAGTATGATGCTTGCAAAATGGAGAATGCTGTTTTCAAGCAGATAATCAGTCTGAAACGGGCTTCTCATACAGAGAAGATAACTGGACTACAGTTTGAGCTGCAATCTCAACGTCTAGTAAATGAGTATCTCTTTAATGAGAGAAGCAGCGATGACCTGCATGCCTTAAGAGATAATGCTGAAAAGACAAAACTTAGAAAAAAAGTTTTTCAAACTCCTTACGTTTTGAAAACAAGGAACTTAGAGATAAGTCTGAAATAATTACTGAAAGAGTTAATGTGCTGGTATTTCAACACCAGTCCTTGACAGAACAACGTGATTCAGTATGTTTGAATTACAGCAGACTTGAAATGAAGGTTTTGAATATAAACTATGACACAGTTTCTGTTGATAAAAAGCAAGTTTTACAAGATGAGAATGTCTTGCAATCTGAAAACAAAGCACATTACAGCATGCTAACTCCTGTATCTGAGCAGTTAGAATGTAGGAGTAAAAAGTTAGATATGGCGAACTTGCGCCGTCAGCCAGAGGTATTGGCAGGGCATACTAACTTAATGTCCAAAGACCTTGCCTCTTCTCATCTTGAAGAGTTTGATTTTGAACACTCACAGTGTGCTGTGAGGTGGACTAGAACAAAGGCTAGCCACTTGTTTTTCTGTGATTTACAAAATGGAGAATTGTTAGAGTCTCAAAATGGTGGACACACATGTCATCAGGTTGCATCTCCGTACCATCTTCAAGATGGCCGCTCATGGTCATGTGATGATGGCCATGACACAGTAACCCGTGATGCCCATGGGGTAATCCAAAATGGCCGACCATCATACCACGGAGATTCAATCCTGAAGTCACAGAGACCTGTGATTGCTGCCATAACCAAACAAAACAAACCAGAGTTTTTTGGCATGATTAATGTTATCAGTAACACTAGTGTTTCTGAGGGACAGAAGATTATCATTAAAACTGATCTTGACGTACTTTTGAATAAGGCTGATACGCAATCTGTCATGAAGTCAGCGTCTGATGCTGCAGAAACAGCTGATGCTGTTAATGTTTGCTTTATTAGCATGGCCTTGGTTAAAGAACACAATGCAATTAATTATATGAATTGTTATGATTCTTCCCTATGCAATTTAACATTAGTTTTCCCTGAGAAGACTGAACGTACTGCTTTTCCTATGCAGTGCATTAATACCTTAAGCTGCAACATTAAAAACAATGTTGCTACCATCCAACAACATTCCGGTGGGGAAACCCACTTTACATTTGATGGGGGAGGGGACAACCCTGATTCTGAAAGCCCCATGACTGTGATATTTTCAGCATCACAGGCCACGTTGTGGGGGAGGGTTACAGGTTTGATTTCTGAACCTGAGCTGACAACTGTCTCAGCACTATTTTCTCCACCCTGATAGCTACTGAACCACAATCCATGGCTGGAGAACTACGTGTAGCTTGCACACCACTTTTCTCCACTGTGCAGGCACCCTTGATAGTGCCAGCACTCCCTGCACATGATGCAGAACCCCCTCCATCAGTGACACCTGGATCATCCCATACTATGGCTGCAATAGCAGGCACTACAGGTAAGAAGGTACAAGGTATCCTAATACTGATATCATTGTATTTTCTTTTGGGATCACTGACCATGGTCCCAGCATTGGTTAACCATAACACAGTATTAGGGCATTATTTTGAAACTGCCACATCAGATAAAGCAATCTCAGCAGTTTTAACCCAAACATACAATGGACACATCAGACCCATTGCTTATGCACCACAGATGCTTGCCCCAGTGGAGCTAAAATACAACCTTTGTGAAAGGAATCTTTTGACTACATACTAGGCAATGAGATACTTTATGTACATCATTGGATATGCACCCACTGTGCTGCATTCCAATCATTTGCCAGCTAACTTTCTTTTGTCAGACAGAGTAAAAGAGGACTCTGTAACCAATGTCAGACTTACACACTGGTATCTCATTTTACAGGACTATGACATCACTGTCCTTCTTAACAAAACTCCATCCTTGTTGGCCCATGGCCTACAATTTGCAGGAGAGACCCATGATTGTTCACTCCAA
Source organism: Neoceratodus forsteri (assembly GCA_016271365.2). Classification (NCBI taxonomy): domain Eukaryota; kingdom Metazoa; phylum Chordata; order Ceratodontiformes; family Ceratodontidae; genus Neoceratodus; species Neoceratodus forsteri. The sequence continues at coordinate 833,698,809 of CM028130.1, read as the reverse complement.
CCCTCTGACCTTCCTGTCCCAGTGTCCTTTATGACAGAACCTCAGAAAGTGTTAAAAGACACCACTGTGTGTCATGTTTTGACTGATGGCTCAGCCACACATATCAACAAGGGTCAGATAGGAGGGTTTGGAATTATTGTACATCCTAGTGATGACAGAGTGTGTATGGCTAGTAATTGTATCATCGTATATGTACGATTAACAGGCAATGTTAAAACACGCCTGGCAAATAAAATGAAAAGCAGGAAGGTGAGGAGTCTCCTAATTACCACACATATTTGTGGATGGTTTAGAGAGCTGGAACGTCCTTGAGAAAGACACAGCTTGTGTTAAGAAAGGAATAAAGAGATTTTTCCTTACGTAAAATTATACAAGCACTCTATGAGAGGGTTAAGTTCTGTCCACTTCATGAAATGTTCTTGAGATAATTACAGAAAGCACTGTAGATACTATGTTTTTATTACAGTTTCTAATTGGGTCTGTTTCTCTCTAAACTGAATTTCTTTGGCAGAAGACAAACTTCTGTTCCAATTCTCTGATATTACCTCTGAGAAATATAGTGACCTGCTTGTGTACGTCACAACACTAACCAGTTTAAATACTGTACATTCATAAGGTTCAAGGATATTTTGAAACATGAACTTTATGCTCCATAAAAAGGACCCCCATTTAAGGTCAGTGTATAGGTTCCTTAATAAAGAACTGAGGAATAACTTCCAGAAATGGCTCTTATAAGAAAGTGAAAATGACACTCACCTATCCAGTGATGGCCTACTCATTTGGAACATCACTACTGTAACACTCATGAAAAGTTACGGGTAATTCCTGAACACCTGAGAGTAGATTTTATCTACTGTATCAAATACATAGTACTCCAACTGGTGGGCACCAGTGAGTCAGTAAAAATACTTGACAGACTGACATCCTCTGTCTTATGGCCACACATGAAAAATGATGTAGAACACAACATTAGTAACTGTTTGATCTGTGAACAGAACAATCCTATACCAGCTAGGACAAATGCATTGTTACCCCAGAGGAAAAGGCCCCTGGAACAATATCCAGATTGACTACATTGGCCTTATGCCAACCACTAAGAACAACTAGTTTGCACTAGTGATCACCGAACAATTTTCCAAACAGTTTAAAACTATCCCAAAACAGAACAACACAATCAAAGTAACTGCAAGCATCTTGGTAAACCAGCTATTTACCAGGTAGGGCTTTACCCTAAAAGCAAATTCTGATTACAGGGATCCGGCTTTATAACCAAAGTAATGCAGGAAATTCTGGATTTGTTATGGGTAAAATAAAAGTTTTATATCCCTTACCACCCGCAGTCATCAGGACAGGTGGAATGTGTTAGCAGGCAGATCAAACTTATGTTATAATAAACTTGTTCAGAAAATGCAAAAGGACTGGAATTCATTATTGCCTTTACTCCTTAAGCAATAAGAGAGACATCCTCTGCAGGTACACAGCATACCCCATTTTTGAAATCATGACCGGACGGTCCATGAGACTCCAGAACATTTACTTCTGGACTTGTGTACTGCCACTGCTGATGGAGCATCAGTAGATAAATATGTTAAATATCTCAAACAAGACATCCAAATGGTACACTTGTTTGCTTCACAATGTATGGGCAAGGCACAACAACAGGCCCTATCCCATTGTAAACAAACTCAGTCCAGAAGTCTACCAAGTTTGACTGCCTCACTATAACAGTCATTGATAAATGGCTATATGCCAATCAAATGAACCTGTTTAAAGGAGATTGAATTACTTTTCCATACCCCAGAGGGAGGAATAGTACTAAACTAAGTTTTTTTTTTCTCTTTTCTTTTAGGTTCCAGAGAGAGAGAAATGCTTGCTTTTATGCTTATTATTCTTTTTAAAATTATGGGTCTTCTTACAAGCCCAAACTGCACATTTTATTGCAGATAAGAACTAGTGACCTAATCCTAAACATATTGAGACAGAGTACCTCACACGCCCACATGATTTAATTGCAACTTGTGGAATTCACACTAAAGTCCTAAAAGACATGTTCATTGTCCAGAAGGGTAGTGAGGCCCTACTGAATATTATCATTTCTTTGGATCAAATCTAGCAGCTAGACTTGATCTGGGCTCCTGTTTATATTTTATTGATAATCAGGAATTTTGCATCTAAAATTTTTATGGCAATAAAAGTAATTAGATCTTAAGGTTTTTAACCCTATGATGCCCCATAATTTGTGACACTTAATAGTGAGTGCCCAATCCAGAACCCTGGCCCCACCAGTGGTCTAAGAGCCACTTCCAAACCAGGTACTATAGTTCATAATGTGCAGTTTATGCACAACCCAGTGATTTTAAATCTCACCTTTTAGAACTTGGAATTGTTATTGTGTTGCCTCTTTTGCAATTAGGGCAACAAAGAGGGGATTGTTATGCCTAGGTTATGCCCCCTATTGCCCCACATATACCTCACATGCACCTCACACTGTATTTCTGGTCTATTGTACTGTGATACTGCTATTTTGCACTAACATTGTAGATATGGGCACCCATCATATACGCTTGAGTGTTAGGAATGTGCTTTGCTGCTAAGATATGCTAATATTGTCATGCATGATTCATTATACCTCACTATAATACATTTATCTAAATTAGTTTGTCTTTCATAGATATTCCATATATAATCTACCTAATTACTGATATGATGACTCTGAGGGATCATCAGTGATTATTGTATACTTATATTCTCGTATAATTATATGTGGTGTGTATTTTACAGTCAGGCAGATATGCCACGTGTAATAGGGCCCGGTCATCAGTTCTCTTTGTCTAAGCAAGCTGACATGGACAGAAAGGCTTTGTTATGTCTACTGTATGTTTTATACTGTATGTAAGCAGGAAATGCCGCATGTAGTTTGAAATAGGCAGCATTTCTTTTGTCTAAACTGTAATGCTGATGGAAGCATATTCTGTCTCATATGATACTCATTAGTAATTCTGTCTCCTAAGTCATTATCCAATGGAGATTGACTTATGACCAATACATATAGTTTCTCATATCTGTAACTATGTTGTAATCTCTGTTGCTATGCTGTTATCTGTAGTATATAGTTGTCCGCAACCCATTGTAGCTGCTCTGGACCTACTAGTTTATTTCTAGAAGGTTAGTACTCTCTGGCAGAGAGCTGGAGAGTGGGAAGAGAGAGAAGATCTTAGACAATCTAAGATCTACAATCCTGGAGATTATGTACTTTATTCAGGAGAAGTGGAGAGAAATCCATCTCCCTTGTGATTTCCTTTGTCATGTGCTTGGCGTAAGTAGTATAATAAACTTTATTATTACTCCTTGCTTGTTTACAAATGTTTCTTGGCAGACTCCAAGACACAAGAATCTGTATTATTATTGTTTACCCTACACACCAAGAGTGTTTAGATTACAGTGCCTGACTGTGGCAGATACCCAACAGTGATGAATGGTGAAGATACACAGGAAGATCAAGAATTACCGTAGGTACTTCATTTTCATTTCTCTACTTTCTCTTTGTCACTTCAGTTGTGAAGTGGCACTAAGCTGCCATCCTCCAATCACCTGGCAACCCCCCCAATCTCGATGGAGCACTTGAACACATCCATCAGTGATTATGCAGCCAAGTCTAAGCCTAGTTCTTTTAGGACAGTCACATGTAATCTATCAGAGTCTGGTGCCTTGTCTTACCTGAGTGATGCAAGCCATTTTCTTACCCTATCCACTGTGATCTGAACAGGCTCTGTTACCCCCACTGCCCTCATGGATGCTTTTATGCTACTTCCCAGCAGAGTTCCCCATTCCACTACTGTAAATACAGAACAGAAATGCTGCAGCTGTTAAGTAACTCAGTTTTCTTCCCATCCATCCTCTTCCTCTTAACTTGATGTCCCCTCTTTTTTTTTCCCTGCCTTTTTATTGCTGTGCTCAGATTGGTGCAAAATTAAGGTTTTACACCATTTTGTCATGTTTGAAATAAGTAAACAAACCAGGTATCTGATTTAAATGCCACATTCCTGAATAGCCCTAAGATGGCCATGACATCCATGCACAATGATGTTATCAGAGCGGTAGTGCTCCATGGCAAATATAGTATGTGAATAGGGACCTTTCCAAAATAGATACTATATCACCTGTATAATGTGTTAATCAGCAGATTTTCACTGTGATTGTGTGATAACCTTTTGACACATGCACAGTAAAGGATTTGACTGATGAACACAATATACAAGTGATATGGACCCCCATATTCAAACAGGCACTCAGGGCAGGGCCATAGCACCTGTATATTGTGTTCATCAGCTGAATCCTTTACTGTGTATGTGTGAAAAGGTTTGGAGGCCCTCAGACCACCCCTCTATCCTGGCAGTGTGATGATGCAAAATATACCCAATGGATGCAGCAGTAGATTCATAGGTTTCAGTGACGCTAAACAACCACTGGCACAGTGTTTACCACCACCAAAACCATGGCCTTAACCAGATGTTATGGCTGCACATCCTCTCCCAATTGCGCATGTTCTAAAATAATATCATATCTTTGGTAATCTAGTGGCCTCCCCTTCCCCTGATCATCCATGTTTTAAACTAATATCATGTTCCCTGGTAGTCTAGCAGATCTCTCTCCCACCTATCACCCATACTTTAAATTATTATTTTCTTTTGTGGTCCAGTGGACCTCTGACTGAGTACCATTCTCCCACCCACTGAGGACCCCCCCAACCCACAGTCACTGGTTCAATGCCAAACTAGGGCAAATGTTATAGCCCACTTCTCACCTCTTCAGCTGACCATTGTCTAACAGTCAGTGAGAGCAATTGCAAGTAATAGCTGTTTCTACAGTACTCACACTCATTGACTGTCAGCTGGTGGCTGGCTGATGAGAGTGGAGGGCTGTGCCAGTTGACCATCATTCGCAGTTGAACTATTGACTGGCATGAGGGGGGTATGGGGCAGGGGTCCTCAGTGGGTGGGGTGGTGAGGTGATGGCACTTGGTCAGGGGATGGCAGGTCCATTGGACTACCAGAGAAAATGATATTAGTTCAAATCATGGGCAATTTGGGAAAGGGGGCAGCTAGACTACCAGGAAACATGATAGTAGTTCAAAACATGGGCATTTATTTAAGGAATCCATATGCAACGGCTCCTATGAAAAAAAATAAGATGTGGCTGACTTTCTAAAAAAGTGAAAATCTGCAGAAACTGTTAGTGCTTTATTCCCCTACTTATCACCTGCAGACAAGAAAAGAAAGTTACCTGGTTTGTTCTGCCTACATGGTATGTCCAAATCATTTCATCAAATGGCAGGAGTAAAGCAGTCTAGGGGCTGAAGCCAGTCTCAAAGGCAGACAAAACTGACTGATTATCATTGTGTTGTACTTTCTCCTGCATGTTCTTTAGTAACGCCTACAGTTTTGGGTATTGCTTCTCCTGTTCTGCATATTCGGGTATCCACAGCCAGCACATCTTGCAGATCCTGATCCTGTTTCCTTGTGTGTGGTCCCACCCAAGAGCAACTGCCTCCCAATGGATGCTCTTCTGCCTCACTCCTGTTGTTGCTCCTGTTCCCGTTCCTCTGCCACAGGTTGTTCTGTATCAACCTGAGTCACTTCTGCTGGGTGAGAGCTTCTGAATCCTCCTGGGGTTTACTCTTATGTTAGTGGACTGGGTGCTTTTCTATCCAGTTTGGCAGTTCATTCTTCAGTAATTTGCAACCTCACCTGCTTACCAGACCTGCAGACAGTATTTATTGAAGCTGCTGCAGTGTCTGAAGGTGGAGTGGAGTGACTTTTTGGTGGGATGCTTGAGGCTATCCACTCACACATTGGTTTAGTCTGCTATATGTAGATGAGGTGACCACAAACATAAAGCCGTCTCCCCCTCTTGAATTCTAGTAGCATGGGTGCATCCTAATGTCAACTCAGGATGTGAGAGAGATCCTGGTGTAACCACCCTTCAAAAGGTGGTTCCAAAAAAGTCTTCCTTGAGCTTGCTTAAATGCTCACTGCCATGCTGGTGTCCTGCGTTTTAGCAGTTTAAATTGATTGCCAGAGAGTGCCTGTATAGCTTCTGTGCACTGTCTCTTTAAGAGCTGCCTGGATTGCAGTCATAAGTAATCTGAGAGGGAGCTCTGTTGAAAGATGTTACTATTTGTTGAAAATCATTTAGAGTGATAATGATAATGTAGTTTGTCTAACCTGCCTTCTTTGCAGCAAGGACTGTTTTATTTATCTCCACTATCTTGGTCCTGGACTGCCGAATTGGACCAATCAGTACTGGTGGGACCTAAAATGGAGCTGAACTACAGGAGCTGTCTGGAGTCAAAATCTGTAGGAATTGTAGTTTTGGGATTTTGGCACCTTTTTGCACCTGAATAGGGAGCCTTTGTTGTGACTGACAGACAGATCAGCCAACCGAACCTTTTGGATTCTGGGAAAAGTCCCAGGCTTGCTGGCAGTTGAGTCAGATCTAAGTTGGGAGATGAAGAAGCAACAGCTTGAGACAGTCAAGCAGCCGTGTGAGTAGTTTCGCGAGGGAGAACTGTGGAAAGTCCTGAGTTGTGGCCTGCATGTCTGCCTGCTACCCCTGAGAGGGAGAGAAGAGAATTATTTCGGACTAAATCCAAGTTTGTGAGAACAAAGTAAACCACTGATTTTTTACCAGGCTCATACCTGAAGAAAACTGAAGATTTTGCTGAGTGTGATTGGCCTGTCAAGATTTCCAGCTGCTTTTGAATCCCAGGTTTGTGCAGAGACTTTGCGATTGTGTGGTTTGCCTGGTACAGTAGAATTTCCTTACATGTAAATGTGCTGTGTATTGAAAGTGGGTCATGATTTGGTTCCCCACTGTGTGAACAGTATTCTGCTTGCTGGTACCGTAGAATCTTTTACATGTAAATGTGCTATGTATTAAAAGTGGGTTGTGATTTAGTTCCCCACTGTGTGAACTGTGTTCTGCTTGCTGGAGGCATTATCCAGCCTAATTGGACTGAATCCGCATTCATCTCCATTCAGCCTGGGCCATGCCATGCTGGCTCTGCCAGACTACCCCACTGCACAGAGAAAGCCACCGATGAGACCTCCCTGGGGATCAGTCCCCTGCTCCACGATTGAACAGGAATGTCACCTCTGTGGTTTGTGTGGGCCCTGCTTCTCCTGGCACTCTGGATTAACCACCTGCTGTCTCGATTTTCATCCAGCCTGTGTCCAGTCTTGGGTATCATGAGCAATCATCAAGGTAGCTCCCTGCAACAACAGCCTAATCTAAAAGTGTGTCATCTGATTGTCTTGTTGTTTTCTTTTCATGAACTGAGCCCTCCAGCTCCGGCTTACAAATAGTGTGTGTTGTGCATGTTGTTTTCTTCCAACACAGGGCCCCATCCAGCTGCAACATTCCTGGCTAGCCCACCATTCTCCATCTGGGTACCCAAAGTGTATGACTGTTTATGGATCCTGAAGTGCATGCATAACTGTTTGATTCAGCCTTTAAGCAAATGAACCTGATGACACCCCTCCCTTGTTCAAGTCCCTCAAAATAAATCAGATCTAACTTTTTTTGCATTTACCCTGACTGTGGTTCCAGTTTGTGCAAGAGTACTGTACTGCTGTTATTTGCTGTGTATAACCTTGTTTTATGGGGGTCCCCAGGGCTGAGCCAGAGGAAAGCCCTGGTGGTGAGTGCAAACAGTGTGGGTACTTGTGTGGTGTATCAGGGTTATTGTAAAAGTGATAATAGTGTATTGTTACACCCACTAGTAAGGAAAGAGCGGGGTTATAATGTCCCGGAGGGCTGTGCCCAGGTTAGCTTGACCACTACCAACCCTGACCTCCAGGCGGAGGCACCCATTTCAGAACTCAGGCCCCTTAACCTGCTACTAGCCAAGCAGGCAGGGGTAGTAACCCTTGGGATAGCGCCACCTAGGAGTTAAATATTGGAGGCTCACCACTGGGATATTGTGCCTTCTAGAGGCCAAAAATGATGAATTATTGTTAAAGATTAATGGCTACACCAGTAGAAATGGCTGTGCACCAGTTGGTGGGGTGGTGTACTAGGCAGGAGATCGACCCCCAAAATGCTCTACTTACACTGAATATTCCCCTGGGTACCAGTAAAGACACTGTAGAGGGAGCACTTTCCAAAGCTGAATGTTTAAAAAACCCTGTGGTGGTGGGCCGACAGGCTGATTTGATCATCCAAACTTTCATAGCCTTAGTAGAGTGTAGTGACCTCATGGACAGCTCTAAAGTTCCACAGACTATTGCCCCAGAAGGGGTTCCAGCTGCCTGGAGAGTGATAACAAAAGACAGTAAAGACCCAGGGGAGGATGAGCTCCCACTATTATCTGAGACTTTTGAGGAGAAATTTGCTAAGTTGTTGCTGGAGGAAGGGAAAACCATGGATGACTTTAAGAAACTATTCCTGCCACCTGGGGGTGTTTTCTTGCCCAACACCCCCTCCCACTCCAGCACCTGTTACTGACCCACCTTCTCTGCCTGTGCCAATGCTGGCCCCTATATCTCTACCTGCCATTAGTCATGACTCCTACCGAAGGCTGAGAATCTTCTCAGGCACCCTCCCCACCCCACCAGGGGGAGGACGACTGGGAGACCTGAATAGACTATGTTGTCCTTCTAGTACTTGAATGGCAGTGCTCAGAAGCAGAGAAATGAAAGAGGTTGAGTGAGAGCCTCCGAGATCCTGCCCTGGCTACCGTCCATGCCAAGCGGGCCAATAACCCCAAGGCAACTGCACAGGACTATCTTGATGCATTGGAGAATGTGTATGGGAGCCCGGATTCAGATGAGGATCTGTGGTGGAGAGTAAGAAATTCTCAGCAGTACCCAGGGGAGCCATTGTCTGTGTATGTACTTTGGCTTGAAAAGCTGCTGCAAGGGTGCCTCAGAAAGGGTAGTTTGCTGTCAAATGAATTAGATTGAACTAGGCTGGACTGGATCCTTAAGTCTGCTCCATTTTCAGATTTGTTACTGCTTCAGTTGTGCCATGCCATCCGACTGGAATCGCCCCCTCCTATAACGAGCTAATGAGTGAAATTCGGGGGCTTGAGAAAAGGCGGCCCTGAGGGGGAATTGCACCAATATCTGCTGCTGCTGTGCAAGTGACCAAGAGTGATCAGCCAAGTGAGGGACAGGGGCAAAAGTTGGCACTTAATGAGCTCTCTGAGAATGCCAAGGACTTCCCGCCCTGGGCCCAGCATTGGAAAGATGAGCTACTAAAGGAAGTCCGAGAGTTGAAGACTGGTGATCTGCAAGGGTTTCCCCCATAGAACAAGATTCTGGTCCCTTTCAGGACGTGACTCCCATGGGAGTGGGTGTGCACACTCAGGCATCTGCTACAGAGGGGGGCTCCAAGGCTGAGATCACCGGATTGGCTGCCACTCTAAAGGAACTGTTAAGACACATTGCACTACTCTCACTACTGCAAGCAAATACTAGACCCCAATCTCTTACTATTGCTTCAGTTCCTCATATGATGTTCTCTCCCAGGATGATCCAGGAGTCTATCATTTGTCACAACTGTGGAAAGGATGGCCATATGAAAAGAGAATGCCGGTCTCAGAAGGGCTTAGAAAGAGTAGTAAACAGACTCCAAGGGGAGCTCCAAAAAGCAAATCAGTGGCCAAGGGGTGCACAAAATGACCACACTGAGGGTTTGAGAAACCCTAACTCAAATTTCTTTGTGACAAAATCATCTGTCCAAGCCTCTGCTGCTGCCTTTCCAGACTGGTCCAAAATAGTGGGCCCTTCAATGAAGACTACGGTGATTGTGAATCATATTCATGCTCGGGCTGTGCTTGACAGTGGGTCACAAGTGTACATTGTATTCCAGGACTGGTACGACAAACACTTATGTGCCTTTGCAATCCCTGGAAGGCCTACATATGTGTGGCTTGAGCGACAAGTCTTATCCCTACCTAAGGTATGTCCACCTCTGGTTGTCTTTTCCTGCAACTGTAACTGGTGTAGTGGAGCGAGTAGAGACATTGGCCCTAGTGTGTCCCCCTACTGGACTGTATGATGGGATCCCCCTGTTAATTGGGACAAACACCCATATATTTGGGAGACTGGAGCAACTCTGTCATGAGAAACAAGAGCAACGGACTGGGAGGGGCCCTGAGAATTCTGGCTCTGATCAAGAGGGCCTATGATTTGCAGCAGAAACCCGAGGAAGTAGACCCAGATGAACCACTGGGGATCATGTAGAAGGATCCCGATTCAATGGTACTGGCCCCTAATGCCCAGTGTACCATTCAAGGGGAGGTCCACCTCTGGAAAGATGTCAAGAACAAAATACTGATGTTGGATGTGCAAGGCGATGGAAGATTGCCAGAAGGATTATTGGTCAAGCCCAGCATCTTGCCTGCTCTTGCCCATGCCAATGCATGACGAGTGATAGTCCAGATTCACAATGTGTTAGATTGGGAGATTCGGGTGAACAGAGGGTGCACCCTAGCTACGGTACACTGCGCAGACACTGCAGTGCTGCCCATCAATGAGCACCCTGGTGAGAAGGAGAGAGTGACCCCAGACTTGTTTGACTTTCGTGACTCCCCGCTGCCAGCTGAATGGAAGGCTAGAATTAGCAAGAGACTTGCCCAGACATACAAAGTGTTTTCATTGAAGGAATGGGATGTGGGATGTGTCCAGGGTGCAGAGCATCACAGACGCCTGCATGATGAATGGCCATTTCGAGAGAGGTCCTGATGCCTAGCCCCAGCAGACATAGATGATGTGAGAAGACACCTGCAGGAAATGCTAGCTGTTGGCATGATACAAGAATCCAGGAGCTCCTACACCTCTCCCATTGTGGTTGTGCATAAGAAAAATGGGTCTGTGAGGATATGTGTTGATTACCGAACCCTGAACCAGTGGACCATCCCAGACCAATACACTATGCCTCATATACAAGATGCCCTGGACTGCTTGAATGGGAGCAAATGGTTCTCAGTGTTGGATCTTCACAGTGGATACTACCAGATCCCAATGGCCCCAGAAGACCATGAGAAAACAGTCTTCATCTGTCCATTAGGGTTCTATGAATTTCTGAGGATGCCACAGGGGATATCAGGTGCTCCAGCCACCTTTCAGCAGTTGATGGAATGTGCGGTGGGAGATATGAATTTGCTGGAATGTCTGGTGTACTTGGACAATGTCATTGTGTTTGGGAGCACCTTATAGGAGCATGAGAACTGACTGTTTAAAGTCCTAGACTGACTGGAAGACTTCGGCCTCAAGCTGTCCTTTGACAAGTGCCAGTTTTTCCAAACCTCCATGAAGTATGTGGGGCACATAGTATCTACAAAAGGGATAGAGACTGATCCCAGTAAGGTTGAAGCACTGACTACTTGGCCCCAGCCCTATAATCTGAAAGAACTACAATGTTTCCTGGGATTCTGTGGCTACTACCGCAGGTTCATGAAAGACTATTCCAAGGTGATTCGCCCATTCTTGAACCTTACCCAGGGTTACCCTCCTACCAATGGTAAATACAAAAAAGGGGCCATTAAAGAACCCGAAAAAGTATACTTCCACCCAGGTGAACTCTTCAGGCCCAGCTGAATGCCTGACTGTGAAGCAGCCTTCCATGAGATCATGTACCAGCTCACTCATGCCCTCTTCCTCACCTATGCTGACCCCACCAAACCTTACATGTTGCATATGGACGCTAGTCTGCAGGGTCTAGAAACGGTGCTGTATCAAGACCATGAGGATGACCTGAGACCAGTAGCTTTTGCCAGTAGGAGCTGGACCCCATCCAAATGAAACTACCCTGTGCATAAGTTGGCATTCCTTGCACTAAAATGGGCCAATGGGCCATCACGGGATTTAAGAATGCATGGGATAGACATAAAGGAATTCTAGAGGTCAGGGGTAAGGGGAAATAGACTTCTAGGAAAACAAACTGAACTTACAAGCTCAAATGGGCAGACTAGGTGGGCCATAGGCCCTTATCTGCCGACACTGTCTATGTATCTATGTATCTATGTATCATTGACCAGTTTCATGAATACCTCTATGAGGCAAAGATATTGGTGAAGATTGACAATAACCTGTTGACCTATGTACAGACTTCAGCTAAGTTAGATGCCACTGGGCACCAATGGCGTTCTGCATTACCAATCTATGATTATGCTGTTGAATACAGACCGGGCTTGAACCGTACTGATGCAGATGCCCTATCATGAAGGCCCACTTCCAAGAGTGACTGGGTCAGGCTGTCTGAACCCTACATTCAAGCATTGTGCCAAAGGTTTGATAGAGATGAACAGATGTCTGCGGACACACTGGACTGTTTAGTAGATTGCTTGGACCCTTCTGACACCTGCATACCAGTTGCTTATTGCCACTTCTCTGCTCTAGATATTAGTGCACTACCTCAATTTGATAATAACAGCATTCAGTGGGCTCAGTCCCAAGATCCCATGATTCAGCCAGCATTTGATGCCCTGTGTGAGGGGAAAGATATGCCTAAGTTACATTCCACTGACTTACAAACTGCTTTATTGTTTAAAGAAGGCCCCATATTGAAGTTGATCAATCAGTTGTTGTATAGAAAGACAGTAGATTGTAGTGGCAAAGTAGACAAGTAACAATTGGTCCTGCCCATGGCCTTTAAAGATTTGGTACTGAGGTCCCTCCACAATCACATGGGACACCTCGGTATTGACAGAACCCTTGACCTGGTATGATCTCGCTTCTACTGGCCCAAAATTGGGGCCGATGTTGAGCACCATGTAAAGAGTTGTAGTCGCTGCCTGCAAAGAAAAGCCCTGCCTCAGAGGGCTTCCCCCTTGGTAATATTACTACCAGCAACCCCATGGAACTAGTCTGCATAGATGTCTTGTGTTTAGAACCTGATGAACAGAACATTGGCAATGTGTTAGTGGTTATGGTTCATTTCACATGGTATGCACAAGCTTTTCCCACCAAATATCAAAATGCATCTACTGTGGCAAAGGTGCTAGTGGAAAATTTCTTCTGCCACTATAGTGCCCCCCCAGCGGATCCACTCTGACCAGGGCAGAGACTTTGAGAGTTGACTAATCAAAGAAATGCTCTCTCTATGGGGGGTGCGAAAATCAAGAAACACCCCCTATCACCCGCAGGAGGACCCTCAACCAGAGTGTTTTAACTGCACCCTTCTAGACATGCTGGGCACCTCCACCCAAAAGACAAGTATAAATGGAGCCAGCAGATTAGCACCTTGGTACATGCATACAATTGCATGAAAAATGATGCTACTGGGTTCTCCCCCTACTGCCTCATGTTCAGGAGAGTGGCCTGGTTGCCAGTTGATGTCTGTTTTGGTGTCTTTCCAGATGGGGTCCAAGCCAAAAACTACTTGCAATTTGTACAAAAAATGGAAATCATGTACCTACCATAATTCTTGATCTTCTTGGATGAAGTCTCCACCACTCATTCACACTGATGGGATCTACGCCGGAGGCACTAGGACCCAGCGGAAGCAAACTTTTTGCAAGAGGGCTGGCACCAGAAATGGAGCCACGAGGGGCAGTGCCATGAGCCTTGGATCATGTGGCAATGACTATCTCAGCATCGACCCTCCAACCGCCTCAGTACCTTTTTTCCAAGGAGGTGCAATGTAACTAACCGAGAAGGATAGCCTAACAAAAACCAGACATAAGATAGTCCGGATGACCCATATAAGAAGGGTCAACAAAGAAGTCTTCACAGCCTGAAGATTGAGGGAGTGAAGACCAACAACAGAGGTGAGCTCGGGGGATGGTGGGTGGGCATGTGAATTAGTGGTGGAGACTTTGTCCAATAAGATCAAGAATTACGGTAGGTACGTCATTTCCATATCTTTCTGGACATAAAGTCTCCACCACTCATTCACACTGATGGGAGACTACTGAGCTAATAATCCCACGAGAGGGCGGGCGGAGAACCAAAAGCTCACAAATTTAGGACAGAAGTCCATTAAGGATAGTCCTGCCAAATGAAAGATGTCGTCTGGCATGGACATCCAGGGCATAGTGCTTGACGAAAGTATGCACTGAGCTCCAGGTAGCTGCATTGCAAATGTCTGCAATGGGCACACTGTGGATTTCCACCAGGGATGCCACGACTGCTCTAGTAGAGTGAGCGTACACTCTGTCCTCCAGCTTAACTTGCGCCATGGAATAACAGTGGTGAAGGCATGCCACCAGCCATGCCGAAATGCATCGGATAGTGACAGGCTGACCCAGCCAGGTCTAGCTGAAGGAAGCAAACAGTTGTTGAGCTTTGCAAATTTCTTTTGTTCTATCCAAATAGAAATGCAGAGCTCTTTTGACATCCAAAGAATGAAGGGTACACGCTTCTTCATTTTGGAAGTTAGGAAAGTAAATAGGTAGGACCAAAGGTTGGTTCAGATGGAATTCTGAAACAACCTTAGGGAGAAACTTAGGATGGGTCTTAAGAACTACTTTGTCTTTATGAAATACAGTATACAGAGGGTCTGTGACCAAGACATGTATTTCAGAAACCCTGCAGGCCGAGGTAATGGCCACCAGGAAGGCCATTTTCCAAGTGAGAAATTTCAGCTCACAGGAAGCTAGAGGCTCGAAAGGCTTTCGAGTGAGTATGTCTAGCACAAGATTAACGTCCCAGGCTGCAACTGGATGTCTGATAGGAGGTCTGGTATGCAGAATACCTCTAAGAAACCTCTTAACTACAGGTAACTGACCCAGTGACAAGGAAAGTACTGGCTCATGATAAGCTGAAATGGCACAAAGGTAAACTTTGACTGTAGACTATTGCAGACCTGAATTTAAGAGGTCTAAAAGGTACTCTAGAACTTTATTTGTTGGGCAGGAAAAAGGATTCAAAGTGGATTTTGCACACCAGAGAGAAAAACGCTTCCATTTGGCTGTGAAGTTTTTCTGGTGGCTAGCTTGCGCGCAGCCAAATGAATATCTGAAACTCTCCGAGAGACACTGAACCTATTCACCTCTATCTCTTTAGGAGCCAAGTATGAAGGTGAAGTGACCTCAGGTTGGGATGGACCACAGGCCCTTGGGTCAGAAGGTTTGTCTGAAGGGGAAGCACCTTCAGAGGGGTTTCCAACATACTGCTGAGTAACAGAAACCATATCTGCTGAGGCCAGAAGGGAGCAATGAGGATAATTTTTCCCCCTGGGACTCGAATTTGAGAAGTACCCTCTGAATTAGTGGAAGAGGAGGAAAGGCATATAGAAAGCATTTTGTTCACTGCAGCCTGAATGGATCCTGACAGAAAATGCCAGGCCCTGGATTTCTGGAGCAGAAGAGAGGCATTTTTGTGTTGAGTGGGGATGCAAAAAGGTCCAGGTCTGGAGTTCCCCACTCTACGAATAGAACTATGGTTGAGTAGAGAGACCACTCGTGAGGATCCGTCTCTGTTCTGCTGAGATGGTCTGCCAGTTTGTTATGCACTCCCGGCAGGTAGACCACCTGAATTAGAGCCTTGTGCTCTAAGCACCATTCCCAAACTCTCAGTGCTTATCTGCATAAAGGGTAAGAGTGTGCACCACCCTGCATGATGATGTAATACATCACTGCTTTGTTGTCCATTTGAAGGAAAATGTTCTTGTAACAGATAATGTCCTTCAAAGCTGGACTGCATAAAGGACTGCTCTCATTTCTAGGACATTTATATGAAGCTGGGACTAGTCCTGAGTCCACGAACCTTGGGTGTGGAGATTGACAGTGAGCTCACCACCCTGTCAGGGATGCATCTGTAGTAATGGAAATCTGATGATCCAGGGGAGCAAAGGGATACCCTTCCAGAAGGTTGTCCTCTTGTGACCATCAAGTGAGTGACCTCTTCAGAGATTGTCACCTTGATGAGAAAGGACTGAGGGTGAGTGGTTGGGGACCACTGAGTACTGAGCATCCATTGAGAGGTTCTCATGTGGAGATGTGCTAGGGTTACAGTGAACACCGAGGATGCCATGAGACCCAGCATCCATCGCATCGAGGTAGCTCGAACTGAGCTGTTCTCTCTGATGTATTGGGCCATCTATAGGATATCGCTCCTTCTGTCCTTTGGAAGAAAAGCTTTGGCACTGGAGGTGCCCAAAAGAGTTCCTATAAAAAGGAGCTTCTGGGAGGGATGCAACTGCAATTTCTTGAGATTTAGCAGGACTCCCATGGATGTGAGAAAGTCCGAGGCCGTGGCTACAGCGTCAAGAGCTCCTTGCCTGGAAGGACTTGCTAGAAGCCAGTCGTCCAGATATGGGAACACTAGTATACCATTTTTTCTGAGATGCATTGCAAGAATTGCACACTTTGTAAAAACTTGTGGCTCCAAGGATAGCCCAAAGGGCAGGACTCTAAACTGATAATGTTGGCCCAGAGCTACAAACCTTAGGTATTTGTGGTGCTTTGGGTGTATAGGAATATGTTGGTAAGCATCCTGCATGTCCAGAGAAGCTAGCCAATCATGTTGATGAAGCAAGGGCAACAGGGTCCTAGCGATATCATTTGAACTTTTCCTTGAGAAGAAACTTGTTTAATTTTCTGAGGTCCACAATGGGACGCATGCCACCGGTCTTTTTTGGGACCAGAAAGTAATAGGATTAGACACCTGTGTTTCATTGATCCAGTGGCACTATTTCTAGTGCCCTGTTGTTCAGAAGGCCTTGTATCTCAGAGGCAAGAAGGTCTGACTATTGTTGACAGCCTGGGCTGTTGTTTGGGAGGATGATCCGGAGGGGTTTCTGAAAGGTTAAGGGAGTACCCCTCGCGGATTATCCGGAGGTCCCATTTGTCTGATGTTATGGACTTCCACTGGCTGTAGAGCTGAGTCAGATGTCCTCCCACCACTGAGGAAGAGTCCCCTTCAGGCAGTTGAGGTGGGACCTGGGCCAGAAACTCAGAAGGTGTCACTGGGCACTTTGGGCCCTTGTGCATTCTGTTGCATTTTCTTTTGAGGCTGGAGGGCTTGGTTTTTGTTAAAACCTCCCCTGCCCTTGCTACGAAATTGATGCTTGTTAACACCCCCCCCAAGAAGGGGTGGGAGTGAGTCAAGCAATTTTAATGGCCTACTTGAGGTCCGAACAGATACATACCATCAATGGGTAATGCCATGACCTACTGTTGGGCATCATTCGTGAAGTCCAAAGTGCGTATCCAGAAGTGACGATGGGTACACATGCTCACTGCCGCCGCTCGGGAAGCAGTATTGAAAGTATCCATAGCTGCTTTAACCTGCTGGTTGTTGGACTCAATACCCCTGGTTATGGTCTGAAGTAGCTCTGAACTAGTGTCTGACTCGGGCAAAGCTTCCACCATCTGTTTGTGCGAATGCCAAAGAACATACTCATATTAAGAGAAACAGCCCTGGTAGCTGGCAATACACATACCCAGGGTGGAGGCATCAAAGACTCTCTCTTACCTAAGGTGTCTATCTTATGAGATTCTTTGTTTATAGGCCAGGCTGTAGATGCCTAAGGAAGAATGGCCTTATCATTCTCTGCCAAGACTACAATAGGGTCTGAAAAGACCTGGGAGACCAAAATAGGTCGATCCTTGGGAGCAGCATACTTCCTGTCTATGGACTTAGACACAGAAGGAATGAGAGTGGGATTATTCCATACCATCTGAGAGAGTGTCTCAAAGGATGGTTGTACTGGGGGAGTTAAATCCATAGGGATCACCAGGACATGTAGGTATTGGAGTCTCAAAACCTTCCCAGGATTGATATCTGTCGTCTGTTGAGAAAGATCAGAATTTAAATTTTTCAGCAGAGACTTAAATGACAGGTCCTCAACCACAGGCTCTGCGGCAGGATTGATCCCTGCTCCTTCAACATCACCCAGTCGAAGATCTGGGTCAGGCTCAGTATCATCTCCTGACAGTCCTGGAGGGCCTGTATTGACAGGAAAGGAGTGAAAATCAGTAGGAAATGCAGAAGAGAAAGGATTCGGAGTCAAGAACCCCTGAAGGCTGGCCAGCACCATACCAAGCCTCAGCGCCGAAGAAGAACATGGTGCTCATGGCAAGGGAGATGGCGTCATCAGAAACAACCCAATGGTGCCAACAGACCACAGCGCCGAGGATGGCACTGACAACCCCAGCAGCACTGAAGATGGTGTCGACAGGCACATCGGCGCTGAGGACAGTGCCAACAACCCCAGCAGTGCCAAAGATGGCACCGACAGGATCACCAGCACCGACGACGGTGCCGAGAGACACATCGATGCTGAGAGTCCCAGACAGTGCCGAAAGCAATCCAGGGCCCCAAAGACTTTAATTTGAAGAAAAAGAAGGAAGAACACCAGGAGATAAAGGCATCAGTGTGGCCTCCTGCACCACAGCCATGTGAGGGGGAGAACACCTGAGCACGGAGTCGATGGCACCGAAAATGGTGCCGCATGACCAGGAAGGTCCAACCACCCTACCCGCTCCCCTGAAGGGCCCTAAGGCCTTGGAGTGACCGGGCCAGGCAGCTGGACCAACCTCCAAGCCCATTGCTCAATAAGATTGTCCCAGTGACGAAACTGCTCATTGGAAGCCCTTTCAATAGGTGGGGAAGGGCTCCGATGTCGAAGAGGTCAGTCACCAGAAACAAAAACCGGTGACTCCAGTGGAGGAGACCGGTATCTGACCCCAAAGACTGACCATCAACACACAGACATACCAGAAGGTGACCTCGAGTGATGTCTTCTCTTTTTTTTGACCTGTGGGCCGAAGAAGAACTCGAGGCTGAATGGTGCCGAGAGTGCGACCGTTTTCATTTATGCTTCCAGGGAACTGCCCAGTCCCCTGGTCACCGGACTGTCCATTGTCAGACCCTCCCTCCAGAGAGGGCGGTGGACCAGACCCAGCCCGACTGACTGAACAGCTTTCATACGAAGTCTCCCTACCATCACCTGACCCGCTCATGGTCAACTCCGTCAATGGAGGGCTGAAGACTTCTTTTTCTTAATAAGTAAAGTTTAAAAGTAAGAGGTACTTATTTCGAGATAAATTACAAAGCAATAAACTGAAAACTACGCTGCTAGTTTGAAGTTTGACTCCCGGTGGGCCAGCGACATCGACACTGAAGCGCACTCGACGGCGGGGAAAAAAGTGGGTCAACACTGAGATAGTCATTGCCACGTAAGCCGAGACTCACGGCACCGCCCCTCGCAGCTCCATCTCTGGCGCCGGCCCTCTTACAAAAAGTTTGCTCCCTCTGGGTCCTAGCACCTCTGGCGTAGATCCCATCAGTGTGAATGAGTGGTGGAGACTTTAGGTCCAGGAAGACCTGAAAGCTCAATTGAACCATGCCTGTCAACTGGCCCAGACAATGGCCACCAAGAGAAATCTAGCCAACAAAGAGAGGCATGATGAAAAAGTAAAGGCTCAAGAGCTTCGACCTGGAGACCGTGTGTTACGCAATTTGGGACTGCACGGTAAACACAAAATTGCAGATCAGTGGCACCATCTTCCCCATGTAGTAGTTGGAAAGTTGGATGATTTACCTGTGTACAAGGTGTGCCCAGAGAACAACTCTATAGCTGTCAAGACCATGTACCATAACCACTTGCTACCTATTGCCCAAGTCATAATTGAGGCTGAACAATCAGAGATTGATTCCCCTGGGCCGGTGACTCATACTGCTGCAAGGAAGAGACAGGGTCAACCTACCCCAGTGGATACAGATTTAAGGGTTCCCCCCCAACAGGTCCAGATTGATAGTGACTGTCAGTCAGATTCTGATGATAGTGAGTGTGACAATGCCTATTACCCCTCCTATAAATTGAGTCAGTTTTTTTGAGGAAATCCTATGACTAATTGTGGTGACAAAGCTGGGCTTCTGGACTGTCTAACCCCCCAGCTTCGTCCTTGGAGCCAATGCTCCCTGAAAGTGAAGTGCAAAGTATCACATCTGAAGATGCTGACTCCCTGTGTACTGTGGAACTGTATGATTTGCCTGAAGGAGTGGCTGATGGTTTGAGTCTTTCTGGTGACATACCAGAACTTGTAGAGCACTATGAGAGTGCTGACAACCTCCCTTCAGTGCCTCAAAGTTTGATTGTGCCTGAGCCTTTGCAAAATGAGTCAAGTGTTATAGAAACAGAGCCTGCAGAGCAAGGAGCTGACAGTGCCCTGAGTTCAGACGTTCCCATCCAGGCAGAGGCACCCCTCACAAGTGATGAAAGCCCCAAGACTGTTGCTGAAAGTACATAGACTGTGGTTGTTCCCTCCAGAAAGACTGGCCGAGCTGTCAAGCCAGTATTGCGTTTCAGCTATGATTTTCCAGGGAGGCCTGTGGACTTGCCTCTCCATGTGGTTCACAAAGGTGTTTATGTTTCACCAAGCTCACTGCCCAAATTGAGCTTGATGGCCCATTCCAGGTTACTTGTTCTGCCCTCTCACCATCGTGCTCCTGCCCAATCCAGCCCCAAGTTAGCTGATAGGGAAGGGCCCCCTCTTGCGTTGTTCAAGGTACAAGAAGTTATTACCTGATTTATTATAGTAATGTTCAACTGACTTGTGTGAAATATACCTAATGTATTGTCAGAATAGACAAAGTATTGGGAAATGTAGTGAATATGTATAGTAAAGTAATAAGCTTATGTTAACTGATGCATGATAGTACAGACTTGATGCGGATGCCAAGTTTTCTCCAGGCAGGGAAGGGTGTAACCCTCCTACAAATGGGGGTTCCCGAAAAATCTTCCTTGAGCTTGCCTAAATGCTCACTGCCAGGCTGGTGTCCTGCATTTTAGCAGTTTAAATTGATTGCCAGAGAGTGCCTGTATAGCCTCTGTGCACTGTCTCTTTAAGAGCTGCCTGGATTGCAGTCATAAGTAATCTGAGACGGAGCTCTGTTGAAAGATGTAACTATTTGCTGAAAATCATTTAGAGTGATAATGATAATGTAGTTTGTTTAACCTGCCTTCTTTGCAGCAAGGACTATTTTGTTTATCTCCACTATCTTGGTCCTGGACTGCCGAATTGGTCCAATCAGTACTGGTGGGATCTAAAATGAAGCCAGACTACAGGAGCTGTCTGGAGTCAAAATCTGTAGGAACTGTAGTTTTTGGCTTTTGGCACCTTTTTGCTCCTGAATAGGGAGCCTTTGTTGTGACTGACAGACAGATCAGCCAACCTAACCTTTTGGATTCTGGGGAAAGTCCCAGGCTTGCTGGCAGTTGAGTCAGATCCAAGTTGGGAGCTGAAGAAGCAACAGTTTGAAACAGTCAAGCAGCCATCTGAGTAGTTTCACATGGGAGAACTGTGGAAAGGCCTGAGTTGTGGCCTGCATGTCTGCCTGCTGCCCCTGAGAGGGAGAGAAGGGAATTATTTCGGACTAAATCTAAGTTTGTGAGAATAAAGTAAGCCACTGATTTTTTACCAGGCTCATACCTGAAGAAGACTGAAGATTTTGCTGAATGTGATTGGCCTGTCAAGATTTCCAGCTGCTTTTGAATCCCAGGTTTGTGCAGAGACTTTGCGATCGTGACCGGAGAGTGGTTTGCCTGGTACAGTAGAATTTCCTTACATGTAAATGTGCTGTGTATTGAAAGTGGGTCGTGATTTGGTTCTCCACTGTGTGAACTGTGTTCTGTTTGCTGGTACAGTAGAATCCTTTACATGTAAATGTGCTGTGTATTTAAAGTGGGTCGTGATTTGGTTCCCCACTGTGTGAACTGTGTTCTGCTTGCTGCAAGCTTTATCTAGCCTAATCAGACTGAATCCGCGTTAATCTCCATTCAGCCTGGGCCATGTCACACTGGCCCTGCCAGACTACCCCACTGCACAGAGAAAGCCTCCGAAAAGAGATCTGCCTGGGGATCAGCCCCCTGCTCCATGCTTGAACAGGAATGACGCCTCAGTGATTCATGTGGGCCCTGCTTCTCCTGGCATTCCAGATTAACCACCTGCTATCTCGATTTTCCTCCAGCCTGTGTCCAGTCTTGGGTATCATGAGTAATCATCAGGGTAGCTCCCTGCAACAACAGCCTAATCTAAAAGTGTGTCATCTGATTGTTTTGTTGCTTTCTTTTCACGAACTGAGCCCTCCGACTCCGGGTTACAAATAGTGTGTGTTGTGCATGTTGTTTTCTTCCATCACAGGGCCCCAACCAGCTGCAGCATTCCTGGCTAGCCCACCATTCTCCATCTGGGTACCCAGAGTGTGTGACTGTTTATGGACCCTGAAGTGCATGCATAACTGTTTGATTGATACAGCCTTTAAGCAAATTAACCTGATTACGCCCCTCCCTTGTTCAAGTCCCTTAAATAAATCAGATCTAACTCTTTTTTGCATTTACCCTGACTGTGGTTCCAGTTTGTGCAAGAGTACTGTACTGCTGTTATTTGCTGTGTATAAATGAATATTACGTACCTACCGTAATTGTTGATCTTTCTGAGTATCTTCACGTTATAGCGCCAGAGCTAGGACCCCGCGGGAGACTTTTTTTTTTTGTGTGGGCAGAGTCGACAGAGGGTCGGCGCCACCCTCAAGACTGATGTTCTACGTGGCGCTAGAAGGTTGGTAGTTATCCGACGTCGACTCCGCCCCAACTCCAGTTCTGCAATGCCGGAGAGTGTAAGGAAAGGGGGTTGGGATGAGGCAAGACAGCCTAAGGGATAGATAAAAGGAAAAAGAAGAATGAACTAAAAGGAGAAATAAATGACTGAGATGACAGAGGAGGAATGTTTTAGAAAGGAAATTGGGGAGAAGAAGAGGGGCCCCAATCTCTGGAAGGAGAAGGATAAGAGAAGCAAGGGAAAAGAAAAGAAAAAGAAAAGGGGGAAGGATGAGAAACACAACCTCAGAATTCACCACATCTTATTTGTTTACAGGCATGACCTGGAGCCCAGGGAGTTAAGAGAGGCGCTCAGGACCACACAGCACAAGTGGAAGCTGTGGGGCCCAACCCAGATCTGGACCGCTGGAACTCACCAGATTTGTAGTTCAGAGACCAAAACCACTGCGTTATAGAGACCCCATTGTCAGGCATAAGGTCTGGGCCTGGAAAGAAACTAGCTGCAAGAAAAGCCTGGAGCGAGGATTGGAGACCACATGGAGAAAAAGAGACTGAGGCTGTGTCTCAATCCTCCCCCCCATCAAATTTAGAGGGTGCCTCAAATTGAGGTCACTAAAGAAAAACTCATAAAAAATAGAAGGAGGAGGAAAAACATGTCCCTCTTCATACTCCACAACCCCTTTGGAGGGGAAAATATGGAGGGTTCTTCCCAAACTCAGAAATACAGAGGATTACCCCCGTGTGTCCTCACAACACCCTCCCGTCTACCTAACAGGACAGGAGAAGGAGGGGAAGACACACGGGGAGGGGGAGGAATCCAGAGACTGAGGCCCTGGGGGAAGGAGGGTGGGATTTAGTGATAAATGGTGAAGATACACAGAAAGATCAACAATTACGGTAGGTACGTAATTCTCATATCTTATCTGTGTCAATCTTCACCATTCATCACTATTGGGTGAGTACCAGGCCCCACCCCCACCCCACAGAACAGGAGGGGGGGTATGGTAAAACCCTAAGGGACTAAGTCCCTTAGCTTCCAGTGGGTGAGGCACTGGAAGGAAGAACCCTTACAGGCCTGGTGAGGCCTGAGACTGATCTGGGTGAGACGGAGATCCCCCAGTGGGGGAAGGAGGGTGCCCCAAAAGTCGCCATCTCACCTGACAGGAGAAGAGATGGGTTCTCCGCTAGGCAGAGTAAATCACCCTACGCCTGGCCAAGGGTGACAACCAGGATAGGCGAAGCCATGCCATCCGCCAAAGGCAGATTGGTGTCCCTACCACTCTGGAAGCTACTTCATTGGCATCATAAGATGCTCTTGCTTGGTGCCCTGTGAGGTCCAGGCCTTGTGCAGAGAAGGCGATGGCTTGCCTAGTTTACTCCAAATCAGGCATCGAGGCTAGGAGTTGTCCTATCCTAGACCACAAGAACCTATCATAGGCTGCATAGTGGGCCTGATGTGCTGTGATAGACAGAGAGATCCATGCTGAGTAGAACACTGGCCTCCCCCAGAAATCAAAATCCACAGAGTCCAGATCTGGAGGGCAGTCATGGTATAGGGCATGAGACCCAGAAGGAGTATCCAGGGAGGTCAAACCTGAGACTGGGTGAGGCAGAGCGCCTGGAGACTCCGAGGAGTGCAATACCGCCGGCGTAAGTCCCTAGGGACTGGCACTGTGGAGAAGGGACAAAGCCAGAGCTGATGTGACACTTCCTGGAAAGGAAGAGGCCAGGCGAGAGCCACCAAGTGGACCGAGCTGAACTCACCTAAAAAGGTGCGGGTCACATGCTCAGGATTGCTTACAGGAATGGGGGTCAAATGAAGCTCATCCAACATCTTCACCAGGAAACGTTGATAAGAAGACAAATCAGATGCTGGGGAAAGGTGGACCGAAGGTTCCTCTCCCTCAGAAGAGGGAGAAGAGGAAGAGGATGAGCTACCAGGTTCAGGGCCTGCTGCACAGGGGCATGGTGGAATACCTGTTGGTCCAGGGTGTGGAGGTAGGAGGGGAAATGAGCAGCAGAACCCCTGAACTGTTCCCAGGTAAAAGGTCCATGAGGGCCTAGGATACCTGGGACTACCGGGGATGGAGACAGAGGCTCGACAGACAGGATCCTGGAAGCAGGAGAGCGGTCTCTGTAAGGGCGAGGGGGACAACAGGATCCCCTATGAGAGGGAGGGGAGACCAAGGCCGCTGCAGCTAACAGCCATTCAACCAGATCGGAATGGACGGAGCTGTGCCCTGCAGAAGAAATTCCCCCAAGAGGTGACCGGGACCGTGTGAGTCCAGAAGGATGGCTCCTGACCTCTGAAGAAGTGGTCCTTCTAGCAGACTACTAAAGGGAAAGACAGGGGCCTGCGCTACGGCTCCTGCCAGAGCCCGGCTGGTCCACAGAAGGGACTCGCTGCACCACACCCCTGTCTCTCAACCCTTCCGAGTCAGAGAAAGACCTCATCCTTGTAACCACTAACCTAGGCAACTGGCAAGCTGAAGTGGGCTCCGAGGAGTCCACCCAGGGAACTGTGCCTTCCCCCTCCTGGTGTGACCCGGGCTGCCCCAAACTTGGGCTGTCCAAACACACCAAGGAGAAGTGTACCCGAACTGAGGAAGCAGCATCCCTGGTAGCCCCAGGCTGCACAGCAGTGGCCACAGGGGCTCTTGCTGACTGGTCAGACCCTCCGACCTTGAAGACCACCTGAGAAGGCTGAGCCCTAGAAGGGAGAAGAGTGGGGGCTGAGGTGCTAGAGATGGAAAGATCCGAAGACCTAGAAGAACCCGGGAGCCAGTCTGGGTCTGACTCAGAATTCTCCTCCGAAGAGGTAGATACCGAGGCCCGGTGCCAGACCACCCCACGGGACCCTCCAGTTCCTGGACCCTGAGATTGGGCACCCTGGGATTCAAAGTCCCCAGAAGCAGCAGAGGAGAGTAGAGGCTCCAGCCCAATGCCAACACCCTCCTTGATGCTGCGAACGGTGCCAGAGCCAGGTGCAGCACCGGGCGCAACCCCAGACATCTCCCCGGTGCCACAGAGAACTGAATTGGGTACAGCACCGTACACTACACTGACAGCGGCCCCAGTGTCATGAGCAGCATCGGAGTCCGGCACGGCACTGAGAGCGACACTGCACACCACTCCAGTGTCAGCCATGGCGCCGGAGGCAGGATCGACACCGAACGTGATGCCGAAATCATCCCCGGTGCCAGAGGCGGTGCCTGGAACAGAAATGGCACCGGAGTCTGTCCCAGCACCACAGGTGACACCGGTGACAGAATCAGGCCCAGAACCCCCCCCAGCACCCTCCCCGACACGCGAAAGCTCCGACACCGCAAGCGGAGTTGGGGGCAATGGCAGCACTGAGGGAAAGCCCAACGCTGACCATGGCATCGCTCTCCAAGCTCACAGTGCCACGAACGGTGCCTGGACCAAGAGCGACACCGGCGGAGAGCACCGAAGACAGTGCCGGTCCAGTCCCGAGGGACCCGGAGTATGACATAGAGGGAGCCTTCGCTACTGGAGTAGCAATTGCCAGAATGGTGCCTCCCAACTGACCCCCAAGAGGGTCAGCCTGGGCCTCCTGCACTGTGGAAGAAACCCCCGCTGCGACAAGGCTGCATGAGGCAGAGGTTCCCTCCTCCTCTGGCCGTATAGGACCGGGAGGGGACCCAGAAGAAGGGCCGAGAGTCCTTAACTTGGCCTTGCATGAACTAATCCATCCTCCACAAGTCGGGGAGCATGTCCGACTTTCCACGCATGAATTTCGAGTACACGGTGGTCCATGGAAAAGCAGATGTCGCAACTGTCCATATTGTGACTAGGGCTGAGGCAGGAGAGGCAACGATCATGCTGGTCTGTAACGGAATAAATGCGGCCACAGGGGCACCAACGCATTGGGGGCCACCCCACTTTCTACGACTTTTTGCCAGGATGAGACATGATCAGACGAAAAGTAACTAAAAACAGTACTCGACACCGCTAAAAAATAAGGAAAGGTCTTACCGGAATCCAGCGACATCGAACAAAGGCGAAGCAGAACCAAGTATCTTACTAACCGACGGACTAGGCCGCAAAATCAGAGCCAGCATGAGCAGGGTCCACACTCGATGGTGGGAGAGAAAGAACTGGAGTTGGGGCAGAGTCGATGTCAATAACTGCCAACCCTCGAGCGCCACGTAGAACGTCGGTCTCGAGGGCGGCACTGACCCTTTGCCGACTCCGCCCATACAAAAAAAAAGTCTCCTGTGGGGTCCTAGCTCCGGTGTTATAACCCAATAGTGATGAATGGTGAAGACTGACACAGATAAGATCCTTGTTTTACAGGGAGTCCCCAGGGCCGAGCCAGAGGAAAGGCCTGGTGGTAAATGCAAACAGTGTGGGTACTTGTGCGGTGTATCAGGGGTATTGTGAAAGTGACTATTGTGTATTGTTCTGGCCACTAGTAAGGAAAGAGGGGGGTTACAGTGTCCCGGAAGGCTGTGCCCAGGTTAGCTTGACCACTACCAACCCTGACCTCCAGGGGGAGGCACCCGTTTCAGAACTCAGGCCCCTTAACCTGCTACTAGCCAAGCAAGCAGGGGTAGTAGCCCTTGGGATAGCATCACCTAGGGGTTACACTGGTGTTCTGAGAGGAAGGGGATTGCTGGCACTGGTGGGGGGTGGCAGGGGGCAGAGTTGAAGAAAGCCAGCAGGCTTGGAGTGTATGAGTGAGGGGATCGGACCAGCCAGAGGAAAGGGACAACACTGTCAATACTGCTGCAGCTGCAGGCAAGACTACTTTGGAGTCTACATCATAGTTTTTGTTAAAGGAGGTTAAGTACAAAAGTGTGAGGGGGAAACGGGAGAGACAGAAGGAGACAGAGGGAGAAAGCGAATTGATTCCCACTGTATGTGGTTCAGCTGCACTCACTGGGTGAAAGAGGAGCAAGCAATTGTGATGTGTTAGCCCTTCTTCCACTCCTTCTCCCTTTCACTATGTGGCTGTGCATTGCTCTCACTATTCAGCCATAAAAAGATGCTGCCAGCACACACAAGGTGAGCTGCCCAGAGGCTGTGGTTCTGACTGAACAGGGGATGATGACCAGGCATGTGACTCAATGGTGACGGTATTCTGGAAGATCAACAAGTACAGTAATTATGTAAATATTAATATCTTTCAATAATCCGCCTTCACCATTGATTCCTATTATGGGTGTGGGTACCGAGTTTCCCTTTGTGTCACGGGGGAGCTGGCTTATGCTGAATTTAAGAATTACTCTCAGCCCTCTGTGTGGTGAAGGACACCTGAGGGCAGGTGCTCTTTATGGGTTTGGTGAGACCCTAGACAGGCCAGGGCCAGGCAGAGGCTCCTGTGGCACAGAAGAAAAAATTACTCACCATGGTAATGTTTCTTCTAATGGAGTCTTGCTGTATTCAGACATAATGCAGTTAGCCCCAGCACTTGAACTGCCCCGGAGAGGAAAGAGTTAACTCTATGCAGAAGCATAGAACGTTGAGCTCAAGCTCAGTTTTCAAACCTCTGTCTGTGGTACTTCCCAGTGTGCTCGCTCAGATTCTTACGAGCACACTAACTAACATACTATAGTATGGAAATTGTTCAACATATAGCCAAAGGGCAAAAAATTATTTTTGGGCCCAAAAGACTCAAGTCGAGAACCCAAGAAGGAAAGGTAGTGACAATATTTAAATATAGAACACCAGAAAAATAACATCCACCCCACCCAAGAGGGAGGGTACAAGGTACACCCCTGAGGTGCAACACTGTACCTGCCAGCCCACTTCCCAAAAACCAGGTTCTGAGAGGGGAGGTGGGAGGTCTGAATACAGCAAGTCTCCATTAGAAGAAACAATATTACTATGGTGAGTAATTTTTTCTTCAAACAACATGAAGTCTTGCTGTATTCAGACATAATGCAGACTACCAAGCAGTTCCCTGTGGAGGACGGAATGCAGAACCTACTTTGGGAAGAGGCTCTGCAGTACTGCTGTGCCAAACCTAGCATCACTCCTAGCCTGGATGTCCAGGGAGTAATGCTTGGTAAAAGTATGTACTGTTTTCCAGGTGGCTGCTTACAGATCTCTAACAAAGGTATATCTGGCTCAGCAGCTTAGAGAAGCAGCTGTTCCTAGCCTAATGAGCCCTCAGGTCTGAAGGGGGCATTCTACCCAACTTGTCATAACAGAATTGTATACAAGAAACAATCCACCTGGCAATAGTTCTTTTAGTGGCGGGCTTACCTTTCCCCACTTCACCACAAGTGAAAAACAATTGAAGACAGTCATTTATATTTGCCTTAGTATGCTCAATGTAGTAGCTAAGGGCCCTCTTAACGTCCAGACTGTGTAACCTTCTTTCATCTGAAGAAGAATGATCAGTGAAAAACACAGGGAGAGATATAGACTGGTTCAGATGAAAATCCAATACCACTTTGGGCAAGAACCTCCTGTTGGTTCTTAGGACCACTTTGTCCCTATGGAAGGAGATGAAGTCGGGTTCAACTGACAAAGCCTCTAACTCACTAATCTGCCTGGCAGAAGTAATAGCTACCAGAAACACAGTTTTCCAGTTCAAGTACTTCAATTCAGCGGAAGCCAGAGGTTCAAAGGGTGGCTGCATAACCTGAGCTATGCAGACATTAAGATCCCAAGGCTGAGTGGGCTCCCTAAAGGGAGGGTTAATGTGAACCAGTCCTTTGAAAAACTTTCTGAAAACAGGATGAGATGCCAGGGAAGAACCCTTCCCTGCTGGGAGGAACGCAGAGACAGCTGCTAGATGAACCTTCAGAGTGGTAGGCCTAAGGCCTAGACCATTCAGATGAACTAGATAGTCTAAGGTTGTGGAAATGTCTGCAGAATCAGGCAGGATGCCTTTCTGAGAGCACCAAATACTGAACCTTTTCCATTTGGAGTTGTAAGTTTTTCTAGTGGAAGGTTTCCTGGAGACCTTCAGAATATCCAGAACTCCCTGAAAAAAGATGTAGTGCTGCATATTCTAACTCTTCAAGAGCCGGGACTTGAGATTGAGAGACTGGAGATTGGGGTACCAGATCCGCCCCTGGGAGGAGAACAGGAGATTGTATGTCCTGGGCAGAGACAGGGGACGTGACACTGACAAGGACAGCAGTAGAGGATACCATGGCTGTCTGGCCCAATCTGGAGCCACCAGTATCACTGTGCAGGGTGGAGTCCTGATCTTGATCAGAACTCTGAACAGCAGAGGGAAGGGAGGGAAGGCATAGAGAAACCTGCCCTTCTGGTCCAAAATGAGAGCATCCTGGGGAACCGTCCCCAGGACTGGAGGTCTGCAGCAAAACAGAAGAAGTTGATGATTGTCCGGTGCTGCAAAGAGATCTATCTCTGGAGTGCCCCACCTGGAGAAGATGACCTTCAGTATGTGAGGATCCCGGGACCATTCGTGGTGTCCCTGTGAAATTCTGCTCAGAGCATCTGCTAGTATGTTGTCCTTCTGAGGAAGGTGAACTGCTGCCAGAGAAGTCTGAAGAGAATAAGCCAGAGACCACAGCTTCATGGCTTTTGTGCACAAGGCCGAGGACTGAGTACCTCCCTACTTGTTGATGTACCACATTGTGGTGGTGTTGTCCATTCTGATTTGGACCACCTGGCCCTTGACTGAATCCGAGAAGCTCTGCAGGGATAGGAAAACTGCCCTGAGTTCCAGGAGACTGACACGAAGGAAAGACTCTTGTGGGGACCAGACTCTTTGAGCTGTCAGGGCTCCCAGGTGGGCTCCCCACCCTGGGAGAGAAGCATACGTAGTTAGAACTACTGATGGGACTTGAGGGAGAAAAGGAACCCCTTGTCTGAGATTGTCCTGGTCCAGCCACCATTGGAGAGCTTGGACCAGAGTCTGAGTCACTGGGATCAGTTTGGTAAGTGAATCCTTCTTTTGAGACCAAAAAGACCTTAGATGAAACTGAATGTCCATCATCTGGAACCTTGCTCCCTGCACCACTGCCGTGGAAGCTGCCATGTGGCCCAGGAGCTGGAGGAACTGTCTTGCTGGGCAGGAGACCTGAGGTCGAAAGGAGGAAGCGAGATCCACTAGGGCCTTCACCCTTGCCAGGGGAAGGAAGGCTTTTGCTTGTACAACGTCCAACTCTATGCCTATAAAGGTGAGAAGTTGAACTGGTTCAAGGACAGACTTTGGAAGATTGAGAAGAAACCCCAAGGAGCTGAGTAGGTTCTGGGTAGTTTGAAGAGCTGACTTGACCTGTAAAGATGACTGACCCACTAAGAGCCAATCATCCAGATGCGGGAAGATGGTGATACCCTGTCTTCTGAGGTAAGCCACCACTACTGCAAGGCACTTTGTGAACACCCTTAGAGCTGTTTGGCTGAATGGCATAGCTCTGAATTGGTAATGGCCTGAAGGCAACTCGAACCTGAGGTATTTTTTGTGGGAGCACCTGATAAGAATATGGAAGTAGGCATCCTTGAGGTCCAGAGATGCTAGCCAATCCCCTGGCCTTAGAGAGGGAAGGGTCATTCCCAGAGTTACCATTTTGAATTTGGGCTTTGAAATGTATTTGTTCAAATACCTTAGGTCTAGGATGGGTCGCCACTCCCCTGTTTTCTTAGGGGTAAGGAAGTACCTGGAGTACAGTCCTTTTCCCCTGTGCTGAGTAGGAACCTTCTCTAAAGCTCTGAGAGCTAGAAGAGAGGAAACCTCTGCCTCTAGGGCAATGGTTTCTGAGAGTGATGCAGGTGGAAAAGACTTGGCCCTCTTTTTTGGAAATTTTTTGAAGCTGAGGGCTAGTCCCTGGCTTACTACTTCCAGGACCCACTTGTCTGAGGTCACAGACTTCCAGGCCTGGAAGTAGTAAGCCAGCCTGCTTCCTACTGGAAATGGGGAGTCGACCCGGGCTGACACATCAGGGTGTCTGCTTGGCAGGAGCCTTAGACTGAGAGGAGGTGGGAGCAGTTCTGCTCATCCCCCTCCTGCCCTTCCCTCTGAAGAACCCCCTCTGTGGGAAGGGAAATGAGGCCTGGGCTTGGTAAAAAGGCCTTTGAAAGGGCCTGCCCCTGCCCCTGCCCCTAGACTGCTGCTTGTGTGGAGTGGCCTGCCTTTCTTTGGTCTGTGCACTCCTGTATGTGGTCCTGTATTCATCTATTTTTTCATGTAAGACTCTGTCTGCTCCCCAAACAGAGAGTTACCTACTACAGGAAAATCCATAGCCCTAGTCTGGGTATCCTGTGAAAGGCTAGCACATCTGAGCCAAGCATGTCTTCTGAGAGACACAGATGTAGCCATGACTCTAGATGCCACATCACTGGAGTCCACAGCAGCATGAAATTGCATTTTGGATGCCTCAGTTCCATCAGTATCCCATCTGGATTTCTGGTACCTGGCTGTGTAGGCCATATAAGTAGCCTGCCTGAGTCCCAAAGACGATGCCAAATACTGTTTTTTGGCCTGGCATCCGCTTTCCTGGAGTCCTTATCTGGGGAGTGTGAAGCCAAAGGAATGTTAGCCCTGTCACAGGCTGCAGCCTGCACTACCCCAACATGGCTGCAATGACTATAAAGGAACTCCGCAGCTGAGCCTGATAACAAATACCTCCTGTCCATTCTCTTATCCACAGAAGGTATTGAATTAGGGGTTTGTAAAATTTTGTGTCTGTTTCCTCAAGGATTTATGAAGAGGGATAGACAGTCTTTTGGACTCTGGGATGTCCATCATTTCCACAAAATCAGGCTCTTCATCCTCCTCTGCAGCTTCAACCAAGGGAAGCTGCAGGGTTTCTGCCACCTTTTTGTAGAACAAAAAATGTGAAGGGGACTCAGAGTCTGGGAGGAGAGACACCTGAGAGCCTGGCTGGGGTGATGTCCGGTTCAATGGGCACATCCAGACCCCCCTGGTCATCATCATCATCATCATCCTTTGGCTAGTCTTCGTCTCCCTCCCACTCCTCATAAAAAGTGCCTGGATCATAATCCGGAGGAGACGGATCCGACCAAACCGACTGCCCTAACCAGATTGCGGTTGGAATGGAACCGGTCTAATTGAACAATGCCTGAGTACTTTGGCTATTTCGTCCGCAGTTGGAGAGTGCGATACCGGATCCGAACCGGCAGACTTACGCTTCTTTTTTGATGGAACTGACCCCTCGGGGTCGGCTCTCCTTTAGCCCGAGGAGGTATCGCCTAGGTCAGTAGGCACCTCCTCAGGTTTGGCCGCAACCGAACTGGGCTGGCCATCCGGATCTACGGACTTCTCGGCCTCCCTTTCCTCAGCCTACTCAGTCTTTTGTCTAGAGTGGATTTAGGAAAGTTTTTACAGATTTGGCAGTCTTACTTGAAGTGGTCAAACCCCAGACAATAAACACAGATGAGGTGGGGGTCAGCCTTAGCAAAGGCCTCCCCACACTCAGTACAGTGTTGAAACCCAGTGGGACCGGTTTTCTTCTTGGGTTTCTCAGACATGGGTCTTTTGGGCCCAAAAATAATTTTTTGCCCTTTGGCTATATGTTGAACAATTTCCGTACTATAGTATGTTAGTTAGTGCGCTCGTAAGAATCTGACCGTTACACTGGGAAGTACCACAGACAGAGGTTTGAAAACCGAGCTCAAGCTCAACGTTCTATGCTTCTGCAAAGAGTTAACTCTTTCCTCTCTGGGGCAGTTCAAGTGCTGGGGCTAACTGCATTATGTCTGAACACAGCAAGACTTCATGTTGTTTGAAGCAGGAGGGCACCCCAAAATCTCTCACCTAACCCTGTGGGAGAAGAAATGAGCCCCTTGAACCTGTGAGTTGAGCACCTTACACCAGGCCAAAGGAGCCAGCTTTGAAAGGCGAAGCCACATCGTCTGCCTGATGCAGACTGCAGTTCCTGCCAGCATGAAGGTCACCTCATTGGAATTGTATCGTGCCCTTAACTGGTGCCTTGCCAGCTCCAGGCCCTTGGCAGAAACGCAAATGACTTGCCTGACTAACTCACCAGGTGCCAAGGTAGCTAGGACTTGACCTAGCTACGCCCATAGATTCCTGTTATAGACTGTCTGATGTGCCTGATGTGCTGCAATGTACATCATGGTGCATTCCAAGGTAAAAAAAACTTTCTTTAAAGGGCATCTGCCTAAGCAAAGTCAACCTCAGGATGTTGGTCACTGCAGGGCATTTAGGCCCTGTTGGGCTATGCAAGACCTCAATCCAGAGGTGTAGTGAGGCAGTCCTGCTACAGAACTCATGGGTGTACATTACTGAAGTAGGATGTTCCTGGGGCTGAAGGGCACGAGAAGGGATGCCTGTGGCAAAGAAGCCCACATCCAGTGCCTCTAGTATGTCCACCAGAAATCTCTGGTACAGGGTGTATTCAGAGGCTGAAGACATATGGAGGGACAGAGAAGAGGTGCTGGCTACAGAGGGGAGTGGTACTGGGGGAACAGGTTTAAACTGAACCCTGTCAATATGTCTGTGGTACTGGTGTAAGGTACCAGCCACCCTGCTGTACTTGGTCCAGGTGAGTGGCCCTAGAGAGTCAATGGAAGCTCAAGCAAAGGTGGCAGAGACGCAAGAGGGAAATGGAGGTGAGGGACCCCAAGGCCTCTACTTGGGCTGCAGGGATGCGCAGGGGACCACACCCAAGAAGGAGGCCTGGCAAGACTGACGAACAGGGTAAAATACATATGAACATATGAAATTCCAGCAGAAACATGCCTCATGGTCTCTTGAGTCTGCCCGATTGTGCAGCTAGCCCCTCAACTTGCAGCTGCCCCACCTTCCCCTCCTCATAACCACCACCCCCCTCACTCTGTCCCACCCTCTCTTAAATCCTCCCACCGTTCTACACGATACCACCTCCTCGGGCAGAGTGTTCCACTTATCTACCACCCTTTCTGTGAAAAAGTGTCTCCTGATTTCCCTCCTGAATCTCCCCCCTCCAGTCTCAGCTGATGCCCTCTCATGTCCCTCCCCCTTCTAATTTGAAGAATCCCTCCTGTATTAATCCTGTTAATAACCTTTAGGTACTTAAAGATTTCAATCATATCCCACCATCCCTCCTCTCTTCCAGGGAATACATTTGCAGCTCTCCCAGCCTCTCCTCGTAGGTGGGGTGGCAGGTGCTGAAGGAGCATGATGCAAACTGATTGCTGAGGCAAGTCATGAGAAGGGACAGAGGGAGGGGGTACCTGAGGCCTGCCTAGTGCTTGCTGGGGGGCAGAGAGAGCAGGTGTGGCTGGACTTAGGGTAGGTGCACTTAGAGAGTGTTATTAGGTGCTGTTTGAGGTCAGTTTTGAATTGGGCCAGACAATTGGTGGCCAAAAGGTGCCTGGGGAGTTCATTCATCCACAGGGGGGCCCAGTAGGCAAATGCACATAGCCCAAGTGACGTGTGACAGAAAGGGATAGCCAAGGCCCCTCTAGTCCTCCCCCTGGTGACCTGTAATGAATTGGCCACCAATAGAACCTTCTTCCCTAGGATGCAAGTCTGGAATTTGACCGTTTCTTAATGACAGCCAATTTGCATGTTCATAGAGTACAGGTGAGAGTGCCACATTCAGCATCCAGGGTGAGTCTGCAGGGTTTGTTGAGAGCAGTCTGAACCCTCTTGGGCGCTGCATCTGTTGCAGCCCCGTATACCACTGGTCCATAGTCAATAGTAGATACAATGGAACTGTGGACTGAGAGGCGTAGGGTCCCAGAGAGAGGTATTGCCTGTGCCTGTACAGGACCCCAATCTTGGTATTGACTGTCTTAACCAGAGAGTCAATATGGTGCGCAAACATGAGGGTATCATCTATTATGACCCCCAGATACCTGAACAAGTGGACTTGCTCCGTCGGCTCACTGCATGAGTTGAAGATGATGAGGGGGTGGTGCTTATTTTTATTGTGGGGGCTGGATATAAGCATGGCCTTGGTCTTCTTGTAGTTTAGTAGCAACTTATGAATACAGAACCAGTCTTTGAGTTTGGAAAAGGAGTTCTGCTGCTCAGATTGTAGGGCAGCCTGAGATGTTCTGCTGCTCAGGAGCACAGCATCATCTGCATATAGTATGAGTTTATTGTCGCAGGCTGTGGGAATGTCATTTAAGAAGAGGCTGAAGAGTAGAAGCCCCAGTATTGATTCTTGGGGTACCCCTAATGATACCTCTCTTGTGCTGGATACTGTTTGCCCAATTTTGACACATTGATTTCTCCATATCAGGTAGTCTTGGAAACAGCAAAGGGCATTGGGCGCCACACCCATGTTTTGCAGTTGGGTCAGTAATAGGGGGTGGTTGACTGTATCGAAGGCTATGGTGAGGTCAATAAAGACAGACCCCACCAGTCTGCCTTCATCCAGGGCCTTATGTGCATAGTTCATGTAGTCCAGCAGGGCAGTGGTGGTACTGAGATTTTATTTGAAGCCATGCTGGTTGGGGCATAGTAGATTATACTTACTGAGGTAGTCAATGAGTTGACCCGTCACAATCTTTTCCAGTGCCTTGGACAGGGGGGAGAGGATCAAGATGGGTCTATAGTTGGCTACCAGAGACTTATCACCTCCTTTATGCACTGGCGTAACTAGGGCCTGCTTTCAAACTGCCGGGGAATTGGGCAAGGGCCAGGGACTTATTGTACAGCATGATAATGAGCACTATAAGAACGTCCAGGGTGAGGGATTGAAGTTTCATGTTTATCCCATCACTGCCCAGTCTGGTCTTACCTAGTACTTTCTTGACCATAGTTAGGGCTTCCTTCACCATCATCCTTTTGAAGTAGAAGGTCAGGTGAGAACACTCAATAGATACATTGTTGGAATGGTTCAAACCAGGTTGAAAATAGGCAGGTGCTAGCACTGGGGTAAGATCGGTGAAGGCCTTATTGAAGGCTTCCTCAATAGCTAGATGATCTGTAGTGGGGGTGTTACTGATACTGAGCAGCTGAGGGTGCTACTTGTCCTCCTTTCCAAGGATGCTTCTGATGTTAACCCAGAATCTTTTCCCATCACCCCAAGAATTGCAAAGCTGGGCCTTATGATAGTTGGCTTTGGTGAGCCAGATTAGTTTGGTGCAGTAGTTACTGGCTGTTCTGTAACACTGATAGTCATGCTTGCTACCTGTGTTTCTGGCCTTCTCCAAGAGTATGTCCCTTTCTTTCAGGTGGCAGAGGAGCTCCCCATCAATCCAGCCATTTGCCTGCCCCCGAATTATTATTTTCATGAGCTGGGCATAGATGTCACAGATGGAGCTAGAGCCCTTAATAAAGTAACTGAGGGCCTGATCAAGGGTAGGCGCCAGGTTGATAGGAGTCCAGTCATGCAGGGCAAGGGCTGATTTGAGGGCTCCAAGTTTACCCTTCCTCAAGACCCTGCTTTCAATGAGGATGGGTGGGCTATTGGTAAATTTATTAGACCACAGGAAGGTGATTGGGGAGTGGTCACTTAGTGTGTCTGGGAGAGCCTTGGTCTTAGAGATCAGGGATGTTGAGCTTACTAGGACCCAGTCAAGGAGGGTACTGTTTCCTGTCTTATTTTCTGTCTGGTGGGGCAGGTGACAAGTTGTGTCAGGTTGGAGGTGGCTATCAGAGCCCTGAAAGGGGCAGCCTCCTTTCCATCCCAATTTATGATAAAGTCCCCGGTAATGACGAGCTCCATCCCCTTTGGAAGGGTGCTGATAACATCCAAAATTGTGGGAAGGCCTGCTGTGGCTTCTTGGGGGGTAGGTAGATTGTGGCAAGGATGAGAGTTTTGCCATTCTGACCAACCTGTGCCTTTATCACTATTATGGCATGGTCCTCGGCCACCCTGGTTCCAGGGAGGACGGAGCACTGCAGAGAGTCTCTGGCATAGATGAGGCATCCCCCACCTCTCTTGCCTATTCTATTAATCCTGTATGCTTGGAAGCCTTTGAGGGCAACTTTGCTATCTTTAATCCTACTGGTCAATCAGGTCTCCATTAGGCAGAGGACATCGGGGGTATGGAGGGCCATCCATGCCTGTAGTTGGTCAAATTTTGCAGTTAAATTGCAGATGTTCAGTGAGGCTATTTTTAGACCTTTACCTTATGAACACCAGGGCCTGTTGAAGTGAGTGGGCCTGGGTTCGAGTGAATGTTGCCAGAGAGGAGCAGGAGCACAAAGATGACCTTTGTGGCAGAAAGGTTTATGCTAAATTCGGCTTGTACCTTCTGCCGCCGAGGTTTCAGGTGATTCAGGTGGTTGGACACTGGTTTAATTATTAGGGTATAGCTAACTGTTACTACCCCTATGCTCGGGGAGGGCATATGGCCACCTGTGTTTGTAGGGTAAGGCTGAGTGAGTTACTGCCCACAGCCAAGTGAGGCAATTTCTGAAGGTGCGTTTGACAGTCATGCACTACTCAGTAGTGGTTCAGAGGGGAGTAGCAGCGGCCCAGCTAGGCATCTGGTGCCAGCTGTACCAAGCCAGGAAGCAAGGAGCAGAAGGAGATAGCACCCTTTGATAGGGGACATGGCAGCTTGATTCAGTCGTCAAGCCTGACACTCTGGTGTCAAAGAGAGGTTGTACAGTTAACCACTATACTTGGTGGTTTTTAGAGAGAGCTAGAAGGAGGAGTTACACTAGATAGGGAATGTGCTTTGCAAGAGACAGTGTTGCTGTCACATTAAGCTTGAGCAGCTGGCTGGCAGTAGCCTGTAAGGAGTGAGCTAGTAAGCCAGGGTGGGGTTTAAGCATATTTAAACAGGGCAGAGGGTGGGGTTGAGTGGTGGGGCTGAAAAATCAGGCTCCTAGGACTCCCTTCCTGGAGGTAATCAGTCCCCGCGGGCGAGTCCGTACTTGAGCTTCTGTGAGGGGCTGGTGGCTTCAGACCTGGACGGTGGATGGCAGTCTGGCAGGTTGGGTTCATCAGAGAACCACGGCTGTGGCTCTTGGACTACCTGAAAAGAGGAGGACAGGGGAAATTAAATAAGAGAGGCAGGGTGGTGGGGCTGCTAGTGGAGCTATAAAGAAATGCAAAATGGCTTAAACAGGGGGGTGCTCTGACTAGCCTGGTAACCTCCCTAGACTTCTTCTTGTACTCATCTTTGTCTCCTTGCCCTCCTGATTTCCTAAGCTTCCAGAATGCTTTTCTCTTGGCCCCTTACCCCTTCCATTACCTCCTGAGTCAGTCATCTTGGCTTCTCTGTTCTCCTCTTCTTGCTCCATGTCCTGGTGCAGGTCTCAGTAACCTCTACAAGCCCTTTCTTAATGATATTACATTTTTTGCTGGCACTCATGCATATCTGAATTCTCACCAGATGCTCAACCAAAATTTCCCCCATCCTTTTAAAGTCCGATCCTTTAAAATCGATCACCCTGGTATCTGTTCCTCCTGTTACCCTTCCCATATTAAGTGTGAACCACACCGTATTATGGTAGCTCCCAGCCAGGGGATCCTCCACTCCCAGATCCCTTACAGCCTCCCCATTTGTCAATACCAGGTCCAGGGTCCTACCCTCTCTAGTAGGCCTATGGACCAATTGCACCAGGAAGCTGTCCTGAAATGCATCTAGTAATCTCTGCTCCTTTGCACACGTGGTGGTTGAGGTGGTCCAGTCCACTCCAGGGAAGTTGAAGTCCCCACCACTACGGTTTCCCTGTTTCTACAGAATTTTCTAATCTGCTCAGTCAACTCCCTATCCAGGTCATCCCCCTGAGCTGGTGGCCTGTAAGGCAAGGCAAATTTTATTTAAAAGACTCCCAATCCCAGAGGCTCTGGGCACCATACATAGAAATACATATAACATAATTTTCAATAAATATACATTATCAGAATCAACAGTAACTAATGAATAAAATAACTAATAAAATTAATAAAGGAAATCGGAAAAAAAAAAAATACCAGGTCAGAGAAAGGACAATATTTACATAACTGTGTCTGGGAGAGCCTGCTCAAAATAGAAGGCCTTGAGGTGTGCCTTAAATACCTCCACCGAAGGGGCCTCCCTAATAGATAGTAGCAGTGAATTCCACAGGACAGGGCCAGTGATGCTGAAACTCTATCACTGGCAGTTTTTAACCTCGTCCTGGGAATCGCCAGGAGGCCCCTTGAGGAGGAACAGAGGGAGCTGACTGAGGTAACAGGTGTAAGAAGGTCCACCAGGTAACCAGGGCCCAGGCCATGTAGGGCCTTAAAAGTGAGCAAGCCCTCTTTAAAGAGAATCCTCCATCTGACTGACAGCCAATGCAGTTCAAGCAGCACCGGGGTGATGTTGCAAGACTTAGGTTGCCCCATCAACGACCTAGCAGCTGCATTCTACACTGCCCCACCCTCAGTGTCTTTCTTTTAGAGTCTTGAAACTGCATCCATAGGGCCTCTGTCCTGCCCTCCACCCCCTCCTCTCTCATACATCTTATCCCTCCCTCATGTAGATTGCCACACCCCACCCTTTTCCCCCAGACCTGTCCTTTCTGAATATCCTGTACCCCGGGATCATCATATTCCAGTCCTGGTTCTGGGTGGCTCATGTCTCTGTGATGGCTGCAATGGCCACCATCCCCACAGCCAAAACAGCCTGTAGTTCAGCTGATTTGTTACCTAAGCTTCTCGCATTCAGCGAGACCAAACTTCAACCTGTGACTTTCTTCCCCCACCCCAATTCTCCCCCCCTCCTAATTTCTTCTTGTGTCCCCACCTCAGATACCTCTCCGATAGCTTGGGGGGTAGGCACACTTGGCTCTCCCTTCTGGGATCCCTGCCTGCTAGCTGTCCTCCCGCCACCCCCCACATAGTTTAAATCTATCCTTGATGCTATGTACCCCTCCAACCTCTGCTTTAATACCCCTTTCCCTTCCCCACTCAGGTGCAGCCTATCCCCTGCAAATAGATCCTTATTTTCCCAGGTACTGCCCCAGTCCCAAAATGACCCAGTTAGTGCCCATGGGGTTATTCCTCCAAGTGGGGACAGTGGAGCAATACAGCCCCCACAGGGCTTACCTGGTCCCCACTGGTGGCAGTGCTAGCCAATGGCTCTGGAGAGAACTCCACCTCATGAACATTATCTGACCCCGAGCTGGTGCCGCCTTTGAAACTGGGCATAGAGGCAACAACTGGCCTGGAGACAGATTCATCCCTACTGTCACAGCTGGCACCATCCTTGTTGACCCTGGGACCATCCCCACCCCTGGCTGCAGGAAGCCATCACAGTGCTATGAATGGCACCAGAACTGGTAATAGCATCACTGGCATCATGCTTGGTGTTGGGCCCAGGACTGACACCATTGGCTGTCGTTGCATCCATCTCCAGGGTTGGCATGGTCCTTCCCCCCCAGCACCATGCAGGCTACCAGGGGAAAAGACTACCACCTCGACAAGCTGACATGGCACAGCCCTGGTGTTGATCCCTCTCCTGACACCATGAACACTGTCAGGAAGGGATCTGATTTCACAGCCAGTACCATCCCACCAACTGACACCACAAATGGTATCATTAGTCAGGATAGCACCAGGCCATGACACTGATGTGTCCACCTGGGAAGAATGATTGTCTAACTTTGACCTAACTACTGGGGACATCTGCTACCCAAGACTACCTGGTGGGGTTCACAGTCGACAGCCCTGAAGAAGCCAGCTGTCCACCACAATGACTCCCCAGTGCCTCTGGCACCTCATCAAAGTGAGGTTGAGGAGAACCCTGTGCATTCTCAACACCAGAGATATCAGGAAGGGGCCCAGGGGAAAGGCCCAGAGACTGTACCTTAGCCTCATGAGTGTAACACCTGACTCTGAAAGTGGGAATTGGATGACCCCACTTCATCACATGGATCTTGAGGGTACAGCAGTCCACGGAGAAGCAGGCATCTCCGTCATCCATTTTGTAAGAACAGCCAAGGCAGGTCCAACAATGTTGATGCCAGTCTAACACAGCAATAGGCTTCCCACAGGTGTAACAGTTCATAATAGGAGGCTGACAGACTTTCTTTGACTTCTTGACCTCCTTTTCTTTTTCAGGTTTCAGCATCATGGTGAAGAAAAATAATAAAGAGAACAGGCACCATGAATGACAAACTTGTAGTGAAGCTGCAATGATTCAGCAGTGTCTGTGAATTGAGGTGATGTTGCTCCCACAGTGTTCACGCGATGGTGAAAAGAACAAAACTGAGGTGCACAAGGGAGCTGATGATGGGTATTGGCTGGTGCATGTGGCACTATGTGGGATTCGCAGGTACCAGCAGTACCTGACATCAGGTCCCCCCTGCAAAAACATTTCCTCCAGCAGAGTCCTAGTGCCTCCAGCCCCAGACCCACAAGGGGAAATCAGTGGTGAAGATTGAGTCTTTGAAGATCTTTCATATCTTACAAGAATCAATCTTCCCCATGGATTCCCACTAATAGATCAGAGTACCAAGCTCAGAGAAAGTCCCTTGGACTAGGGAAGCTGGAGCTCAAGACTTACTCAGGATGATAATCCATTCAGAATGGTCCTTACAAAGGTGGCATGTTGCCTGGCATGGACATTCAAGGCATAGTACTTGGTAAAAGTATGCATTGTACTCCAACTTTCAGCCATGCAGATCTTTGCAACTGGCACTGAGCGTATATATGCCAAAGTGCCTAGTACTCTGGAGGAATGGGCATGCACTTTTCCCTCTAGCTTTATTCCTGCCATGGTCTAGCAGTGGTGAAGGCAATTCACAATTGAAGAGGAAATGTATTTCACTGTGACATGTAGTCCTTTTCAATTTGTGGTCGAAAGAAACAAAAAAGTTGTTTTGCTTGTTTTATACCCTTTGGTTCTGTCAGGGTAAAACCTATGGAATCTTTTTACATCGAAGAAGTGCAGAGTTTTCTTTCTCTCTCATTCCAAAATTTGGCAAAAGAGGTAGACAGAATCAGAGACTGATTTAAGTGAAACTCGATCACCATCTTAGGAAGGAACTTGGGGTGTGTACAGAGTACTAACTTGTTTTTATGGAAAACAGGATATGCAGTTCCATGACCAAAGCATGGATTTCAGATGCTCTGCATGCAGAGGTGATGGCCACCAGAAATGCTGCTTTTCAAGTCAGACATCTCATGTCACAAGTCGCAATAGGCTCAAAGGGCTTGTGAGTGAGCATATCTAGCACAAGACTGAGGTCCCAAGGAGCCACTAGCTTCCTAATGGGGTCTCATATACAAGACACCCCTGAGGACCTCTTGAATAGTGGCAACTGCACCAGAGAGAGAGTAAACCTGGCAACAATGAAGCGCACACCTCTATCCCTAAAGGTGCCCCAATAAGATTAAGATGAAAGAGAGAGAGAGAGAGAGAGAGATATAGGAGAGGCTGAAGGACCTGAACATGTGCTCTGGGGGGGGGGCAAGAATGAAACCTTTAAGTACATGAAGGGCATTAACAAGATGAACAAGGAGAACCTCTTCAGTCTCAGTGGCAGTAAAATGAGGGGACAGTGCCTGAAAC
This sequence comes from Neoceratodus forsteri, assembly GCA_016271365.2. Classification (NCBI taxonomy): domain Eukaryota; kingdom Metazoa; phylum Chordata; order Ceratodontiformes; family Ceratodontidae; genus Neoceratodus; species Neoceratodus forsteri. The sequence goes on along the minus strand of CM028130.1, from coordinate 833,655,939 downwards.
TGGTGGAGGGAAGGTTCAGAAGAGCGTTCCAGAGGCATTTCTTCCAGAAGAGGGTGGTTGCAGGGTGGGACATGCTCTCTGAGGAGGTGGTCTCACTGGAGACAATGGAAGACTTTAAAAGAGGGTGGGACAGTGTAAAGGGGAAGGTCAGAATCTGGGGGGGGGCGATCGGGGCCGTAAGGGGCATGTAGTGGTTGGGGAGCAGGTGGAGCCCTTAGTTGCCACTTAGGACACTGCAACATGAGCAGACTTGATAGATCATTAGGCCTTCTTCTGCTAGCAATTTTCATATGTTTGTATATAAAATGGAGAAATTGGGCAAATGTCTGGTAGGAAAGAGTTTAAATATTTATTACTCCAGTTACCACATGTATAAAGACAAAATGCCAGGTGAACACCTCTACATATTGCCTCATGTGAGGCTTCCCCAGGAGGCCAGAAAGAGGACGACTACAAGTTCATGCTACCACTGATATTGTGGACAAATAGACCTTGACTATGAAACACTGCAGTCCTACATTAGAAAGGTCCAGTAAGCATTCCAAAACCTTTGCAGGTGGTTACTTAAAAAGGTTTATGGTGTTTTCGAGCACCATCGAAAAAACGTTTTCACTTGGCTGTGTACGTTTTTCTGGTGGAAGATTTATGAATAGCCAGTAAAATCTCAGAGACCCTCTGACACCTTGGACCTATTCACTTCTGTTTCTACAGGAGCCACTTCTTGAGATGAATTGAGCACAGCTTGAGGTGGAATAGCTGACCTTGAGCTTGGGACAGCAAGTTCATTTAGAGTGGCAGAGGCCTCAATTTGCTGACTGAAATTCTATTCAACAAAAGAAGCCATATTTGCCAAGGCCAGCAGGGTCACCATCCCCCCTTTTGATGCACCCCAACATTCTTCAGCCTTCTTAACAGCAATCACTCACTGCTTGTCATGCTTTAGTCTCTCGTCTATTATGACCCCCAAGAGTTTTTCTTCCTCCACTACAGCAAGCAGAGTCCAGAACTGTTTGGTGGATCCTGCTTCTGCTTTTCCTGCCCCAGTATAGCATATTGCATTTGACTATATTCAGGGCCACTGGTGCTCTGCAGCACTTTGTCATGATTTTTGTAGCAGAGTTTCTAAGTTTCTGTGGCAGCATTTTTGGATTTCTGTGGCATGCTTTATTCATTTATGTGGCAGAATGCAGTCCTGCCATTGGCTAAAATATGTGGTGTCATCAATGACATCATATGCTGAGCATACAGGAGGGGCTTCAGGATAAACAAGATAGGTAAGGGAGCCAGACACTATGCAAAACTGTACATTTTAATGAAAATTAACCAAGAACAATAAATTCCATGGCACTGTATATATTCTGCATGACAGTGGATTTGCAGAGTTCCAGGGACCTTGGCTATATTGAATCTCAGACTCCAGGATCCAGATCTGCACAAGCATGTCCAAATGCCACAACAGAATCCACTTTTCCAATATTGGATGTAGTTACACTTGGACCTGTTTTATGGCAGCTTGCGGCTAAGATTGACCATAAGCTGCTACTAGATGACCATAAGAGACCCCAGCATTGATGCATGCTGGACCAGAGAAATGTGGTCTAGCAGGTGACTAAATGATACAGAGGATAGAAAATCCAATTTTTTTGTTACATAACTAGTGTGGCATATCTCTGGTGCACTTGTAGCTTACATCACAAACTGGCCTTTGACAATCCAGTCCCAGGATTTGGGCCAGTGCTATTGTCATCATCAATGTCAGGTCAAGGCATGGACATGGAGACAGTTATAATAAAGGTTTCTGTACTCAGTGGACCTGAAACAAGACTTTGGCCAGGTGCTCCTCCTTTACATACTGATGATCCTAAAATAGGTTCCTTCCTAGTCTGTTCTATGACATCCTCCAATGAGCAATGTGGGACATTGGAATAGATCCAAAACATTCACATATTTAAGATTTGGAGCATACAGTCGCTGGTCGGTGTCAAGAAATTTATCAGCACCAGAAAGCTTCTCAAAATAACGGTGATGATGAGAAGTTTGATGATGATGAATTTAACAGTGCTGAAAGCTGCTGAAAGTAGAAATGACAATGTTGAGAGAAGCAGAAATGTTACACAGGGGTTGCTGGCCACAACTCGAGAGTAGCTTTAATGCAAATAAACCCTTACCCGTCACTGGGCAAATTATGTAAAAGTAGAAAAAAATAATGTTGAATTGTCCATTAAGATAATACAAAAAAAAAATTTATGTTGAAAATGATAATGAACTGGACTGGAAAGCTATTCAGAGCAATGAGAAGTCCTGGTGTCTGCTGATGTAATATACTCTATAATGGCCAGAAAAAAGGAACTGACATAGAACTGTGCATGGTACTATTCACTGTTGTAGTACCTTAGTGCTGCCAGTCCCAAATGTTCTGGTCCCCATGAGCATACCTCTCAACCTTTCGTCACTTAAATAAGGGACATGGGCACTCACAATAATGGACAAGGATGGACACTGACCCTTATAATGAGACACACATACTCAAACATGGACATAAGAACTCAGAGCACTGTAGAAACTATTTCTTGTACTTTAGCAAAGTAAATTTTTATTTAGAATTTTAGAATGTTATGAAATTCTGCTTTAAAACCTGAATTTATAGAGCCTTTTTGGTGTGGGCAGTACCTTTTCCATGAGGAACAGGCAAGGGACAAAGCAATTTTGAGGGGTAAAATGAGGGACGTGCCTCATAATCAGGGACAGTGGAGAGGTATGTTCGGGAGGTCCTAGTGCTTCAGGTCTTAAGTCCAAATATTGTGACTCATTGGAAGAGACTGCCTCTAAAAAGATAGGCCAAAAACACTTATAAGCTTGATGTTCAGAGTGTAAAGAATAAGATTGGTGGTGAGGAGTTTAATGGCACCCAAATACTGCTATAAACAGAAATGTCCACGTTGAGTGAAGGCAAAACTGTGATTTGCTCTAACAGTCGTACTGTAGCACAAGGAGGGCTGTGAGTGGTTACCTGACAAAAAGAAAACTGGGTACAATTAGTAAAAAATGGCACTGACAACCTAAGTACAGATAAACACAATAAATAATTGATGAAAATTACTATGAACAAGATAGAAAATCCTTTTTGGAGCTATGAAAAGTCCTAGTGTCTGACAAAATACTGAAGCATTCTCTGTATCAGCAGAAAAAAGGCAACTAAGGTTGTTTTGGCTGGGGATGCTATATATCTTGTCAGCTTACATGTGGCACCATATATAGGTACCTTATGTCAGCACTTCCTGCCCAAAAAGTTTTGATTCCCTTGGGGTCCTACTCTAGTGCCTCTGATTTACTGTATGATCAAGAGTGTAGCTTGATGGAGTGATTGACTCCAAGATCTAGAACTGTGTGAAGTTTTCAAAGATTTTCCAGACGTATCAATGAGCCCAATTTTCAGAGCCATCAGTTAGCACCCAGTAGTGAGCACACGAGCATACGGCCGGCCTGGGGGATATAAGAAATTCACTTCATACTTACCATAATTTCATTTCCTGTAAGCTCCAACATTGTCAATGGGTAATCAGAACAACTGGGTATAGTGCACCTCTACCAGGGGATTGGCACAGCCCAAGCTTTAGAATGCTAGGCATATGAGGACTCCATGCAGCAGCCACTCCCCAGTCACTACTGATCTTGCAGTGCCATAATAGCTGCACATTTACATACCTGTATACCATAACCAATTACCTGTGTACACCTTCTTAGACACTGTAAATAAATGCTGTCTTACCTTCCTAGCAGGCAACTGGGGAAGGAATTGTTTTCCATGGGCCCAAGGTTTGGATTATTCGGTCCTTCTTGTAGGGAGCACAATCAAACAGCAAAAAAGCTTTATACCAATCACAGATCAGTGAAACTGAAGCTAACACACAATGAGGCATAACCTCTTCTTTTTTTTTTTAAACACTGAGTGCAGTGAAAACTACCTGCAACAGGAAAACACCTTAACAAAGAATAACGAACCCTGTTAGCCTGCGGTCACAGACTAATTGACAAAACTTAGCTTTTTTAAATATATCAGAGTGCCCTGCAGCAGAATAGAGAGATCTGAAAGTAGGGGATTTTTTTTTGCAAAACCAGACCTCTCTCCTGGCGTATTGGATAAGATTCTCCCACAGGAGCCAGGGTCCTGTGTAGGCCCCATTGACAACGCTGGAGTTAACAGAAAATAAAATTACGGTAAGAATGAAGTTAATTTCTTCTTTCTGCAGCGCTCCACATTGTCAATGGGTAATCAAAACAACTGGGTCCTAAGAAGCAGAACCCATAGAAAAAACTGGGAGGAGGGAGAATATTATCCCATATTCCAGAAACATCAGAAATTACTTGCGAACTGCTGCCTGCAACACTCTGTGACCAAAAGCTGCATCAGCAGAACTCTGAACATCCCAATTTGCAATGTTTTGTGAAAGTGTGGACTGAAGATCACGTAGCTGCCTTGCATAGCTCTAAAATGGGGCTTCACCTCTCTCCACCCAGGAGGTTTCCATCGCCCTGGAGCTTTGATGAGAGCCAGAGGCTTCTTCCTTTTTACAGCGTAGGTCTTAGCAACACAGGCCCACACCCACCTAGCTAAGGTGGCCTTAGAGGCTTTTAGACCCTGCTTGACTGATCCAAAAAGAACAAGTAGACTATCTGACTTTCGAAACTCAGCTGTTCATTTGGGTAGAGTCTAACTGTCCACCTCAAATCTAGCTTGTGCAATTCCTTCTCCTTGGGGTGAGAAGGTTGCGGACTAAAGGATGGAAGGCATATTTCCTGGTTCACATGGAAGGCTGTGGGCACATTAGGGCTGAAAGATGGAACCGTCCTGAGTGCCAGTTTGTCTTTATGTATAATAAGGAATGGATCCTTGTGAGATAAGGCCTTTGAGTTCACCCACTATTCTGGCTGAACACATGGCCACTGGGAAGCAGACCTTGTAGGATAACACATCCAGCATATGGATGATAGCGGCTCGAAAGGCTTTTTACAAAGAGCATTCAAACTTAAGTTCAAGTTCAAGTTTATTGCAGGAAAACTCCATTGAGCAAGCTCTTTCACAAGGAGGTCCTGTGACATAAACACTTAAAGTACAAACACAGATAGGTAATAACAGTATATACATGAAATACGTGTTACATGATACAGGCTGGATATACATACAAGGGTACCACATAGGGTGACCGGAGGTGGTAAACATTGATATGAGACAGGGAAGCGACTTATAGGTTGCATACTGATAAATGAAACATGATGACTGGTGTGATTTGATTTAATCAAATCAAATCAAATCAAATATACAGTATTTTGGCAGCTAGAACAAACAACAGTCTACAACTGATATGGGAGGGAGGAGAGATTTGATAGAGTAGCAGTGGAGCGTAAGCAAAGATAAAGCCAGGAGTAGAAGGGGAAGAGAAAGCAGTTAATATGACAAATCAATTATACCTTACCAGTGGATAAATATGGCACACATGGGGAAGGAAGAGACTTAATGACAGTTACAGGTGTCTTTTATTTTGGCTGAACTTAGCGATTTGTAGAAGTTTATTGAAACTGTGCTAGTTAGTTTCAATACGGTTTGTAATTGGTTCCAAATGGAGGGAAGGGCATATGCAATAGCACGTTTACCAAAGGAAGTCCGTCCTTGGTATGTCAAGCATAATAAAGTCAGATTTTCTTAACGAAGTATGCACTATGTGAGATACCAATAAGGGAAGAGAGATAGCTTGGCAATTTCTGCAGGAGCAGTTTAAGAGTCCATAGCCCAGCATGGGCAGGCGTCTAGTAGTAAGGATGTCCAACCAACAGCTGCATATAAGTCACAGTGGTGCGAGCGGTAAGGGAGTTGGTAATGAACCGTAGCATACGGTGATAAAGGATGTCCAGTTTACTTAGATTTGCAAGAGTGGTGGAGGAATAGATTACATCGCCATAGTCGAGTAGGGGGAGAAAAGTGGCCTGTACAAGCTTGTTTCGAGTTTCAAGGGGGAAAAGGGGCCTATTTCTGTAGAAGAAACCTAACCTTGCTTTTAACCTTCTAGAGACATCTTCAATGTGGTCACTGAAAGATAATTTATTGTCAATCCAGATACCTAGATATTTAAATTTGGTTACAACTTCCAGAGGCTTGTTTAGCGTGGTGACAATGAAGTCTTGGGCAAGAGTATTGGGGGGGCCTGAGACAGCACTGCTGGAGAATATCATCGCTTTAGTCTTCTTGGCATTGAGCAGAAGCTTTGCCTTTATTAAATTATGCTCAAGTTGTGCGAAGTCCGCTTGAAGCACTCCCTTGACTTCAGATAACGATGAGCCAGAAGTATACAACACAGTATCATCTACAAAAAAGTGCAGATTGGACGTAGATATGTTAGCATCTAAGTCATTGATGTACAGAGAAAACAAGATAGGGCCTAAGATGGATCCTTGGGGGACTCCTCTTGCAACTGGCAAGGCAGCAGAAAAAAAGCCTTCCGCCTTTACTTTTTGGAATCTTCCAGTTAGGTAGCTAGAGAACCACTGGGTGGTATGGTATGTGGCACCCAACTTTGCAAGGCAATTGACTAATAGTTTGTGATCAACAGTATCAAAAGCTTTGCTGAGGTCCAAAAGACTGCACCAGTTACCTTCTTAGCATCTATAGTAGAGATCCAATCATTGGTTACTTTTGCTAGTGCAGTGATTGTGCTATGATTAGCCGGAAGCCAGATTGAGCTGGGTTAATGAGAGAGAAGGTTTCAAGTGAGATTTTAACTGAATATGGATCAGTTTTCGAGAACTTTAGAAAGGATAGGCAATATGGAGATAGGCCTATAGTTGTTTACATCGCATGGGTCACCAGATTTAAATAGAGGGAGGATATGTGCTTATTTCCAGCAGGACAGCACAGCAGCAGATGTAATGGAAAGATTGAAGATGTGGAGAATTGGGGCAGTGAGATGGGCATAGCCTGACCTTAGGAAAAAGGGTTCCAAGCCATCGTCCCCTGCACTTTTTTTGGTGTCTAAGTTAAGAAGAGAATCTTCTACTTCTTTATAAGTTATCTCGCACAGTTGGAAGGGACTGGGTGCAGGACTAGATGTGGCGGGAGGGGTTTGCTGGCTCACCGCAGCACCAGCATAAGGTGACGAGTCAAAAGCTAATCCAGCTGTGGCAAAGTGGGAGTTAAGTTCCTCCAGGATTAGGGACTTGTTTTCCACAATCTTGCCACTTGCAACTATCTTTGTTGGGACAGAGGGCCATGGGCCGTCCTTCTATAGCTTTGATAGTTTTCCATATTTTATGAGGGTTACCTTTAGCTTGTTCGAGAGTAGAAATATAATAGTTAGCTTTAGCAGAGTGAAGTTTTTTCACACAGTTATTCCTGGCTGTTCTAAAGGCCTGCCAATCCAAAGATTCTTTGGAATGTCTAGCTTTAGCCCAGAGCTTATCTCGAGCTATAAGGGCTGCCTTGAGATCCGAGGTGAACCAGGGATTGGAATTGTTCCATACCCTTACTTTGATGAAAAGGGCATGCTTATTTATTATTGTAGTGAGTTTGTCATTAAGGATGCAAGCTGCCTTGTTGACATCTTTGGCTAGGTAAAGATCTTGCCATCTGATCATGCTCAGGTCAGATAGGAAGTTTACTGCACTGAATTTGCGAAAGGATCTTTTTGTTATAAAGATGGGTTGCTGCCGGGCCTTAATTTGAGATCTTATGCAAGCAACAATTCCATGATCGCTCATGTCATTGTGAAACACTGCCAAATGAGATATTTTGTGTGGATCCCATGGAAGAATTGGGGATCAAAACATCAGTTGACTCCTGCCAACTGCATGCAAAAAATGAATAACCTCTCTATTAGTTCCTAGGAAGAACCTCAAGGAAGCCTCAAGATCAGAAACCTGGCCTGTCAGCATGCTTAATGCCAGCCTCTGGTCTATGTTTCCCTGAAGTAAGTCCAAAATCTGTGGAATCAAGGCTTTGGAAGGCTTAAACCTCTTCCCTCTGGCCCAAGATGAAAATAGGGTCAAGACTCGAGCATAAACTGCAGACGTTGAATTTTTTCCTTCCAGCCATCAAGGTTTCAACTACTTTCATGGAGAAATCTAGTTTTAGGAGCCTCCTCCTTTCAGGAGCTAGGCTGCAAGCTGCATTGCATATGGGTTTAGGTGGAAAATGGGACCTGGAAACCGAAGGTCTCTTCATGCTAGTCAGAAGGCAGAAAGGTACTTGCTGATCTAGGTTCACTAGATTGGAGAACTGTCTTCTTGGCCACTCCGGAGCAATTAGAAGAAAGTTTCCTCTTGAGTGTCTTATTTTTCATAAGTCCTTCTGAAGAAGAGGCAGTGGAGGAAAAACATATGCTTTGCAGAAGGACCACACTTGAGTCAGAGCATCCACTGCTTCTGACTGTGGACATCAAAAAAAACTGCATAACCTGTGAATCTGAGCATTGTGACTGGATGTGAACAGATTTATCTGAAGTTAACCAAACCAATTGCTCAGGAGTTCAAACACTTCCAGGATCAACTGCCACTCTCCGGGGTGAACATTTTTACGACTTAGCCAGTCCCCCTGAATATTCAACTCCCCTGATAAATGTACTGCTGACAGAGAAAGAAGATTCTTCTCTGCCCAGCTCAGGAGTCCAGAGGCCTCCTGAAGCAGCTCTGCTTTTTGTGCCTCCTTGGTTGTTCATGTACACCACTGTGATGGCATTGTCTGACCACACCTTTTCAGTATGGTCTGAAACCGAAGTAGAGCTAAGTAAACTGCTCACATCCCCATGATATTTATGTGTAGATGCTGTTCCTGTACTGATCGAGTTCCTTGAGTGGGACGTTGGTCCAAGACTGGCTCCCACCAGTGCAGATTGGCATCTGTTGTGAGAATTACCTCTGGAAGAAGTTCCAGTGGAACCCTCTTGCTGAGATTCTGCACATTCACCCACCAATTCAGGGAGTGATGAAGCTGAGGGGCAAGGGGAATCCTGACCTAATAGTCCTCTGATGATGGATCCCAGGCTGTCAGGAACCCCATCTGAAGGGGCTGCATATGGAAGCAAGTCCATGGGACTAAGTCTATTGCTGCTGCCATGAAGCCGAGAATTTGCAGCAGACTGTGGGCAGAGACTGATCACTGCTTCCTGAGCCACCGGATCTCTGACAATATGGTCTCTTTCTGGGAGGGTGACAGAAAAACCCTCCCTAGTTTCATGTCAAAGACTGCCCCCAGATGTTCCAAGGTCTGCGATGGCTTGAGAGAGCTCTTCTCCCTGTTCACTATTCAACCATCTAGGATCTCCAGAGTCCTGAGTACCATCCTCCTTGCTAAAAGGCAATGTCAGTGCCCGAATGAGCTGGTCTTCCAGATAATGATAGACATGATGCACTTCCTGTCATAGCTGAGCCGCCAGAACTATCAACACCTTGAGAAAACTTGAGGGACTGTTGCAAGGCTAAATGGAAGCATCTTGTACTGAAAATATTCGCCCAGTATTGAGAACCTGAGGTACTTCTGGTGGGATTGACAGATGGAGATGTTAAGGTAAGCATCCGTCAGCTCTATTGAGGCTAAAAAGTCCCCAGCTGGATTACCCATGTTATCAATCTCAGAGATTTCATCTTGAGCATTTTGTTGTGGATGAACTTGTTCAGATGCTTCAGATATGGGTCTGAAACCCCCAGACTTCTTGGGAACTATGAAATAGATTGAAAAGAACCCTTGTTCTTGTTCATTTGGGGGGACCGGCACAATAACCCCGATTTGGGTAAGGTGGGTGAGAGTGTCTGACACTGCCCGGCATTTTGCCACTTGCTTTGAAACCAGGGATGGTAGAAATTGACCCCTTGAGGGAACCGTTAAGAATTCTATGGCATAGCCCTGGTGAAGGATTTCCAGAACACAGGCATCTGACGTTGACTGGGCCCATCTTGAGAAGAACTCCTGAAGTCTTCCACCAAGGAAAGGGGGGCAGTGATGGGCTCATGTACCTTCATTGTGAGGCACCAGACTTTTGTGTTGGTTGTCCTCCATGGCACCTGGCAAAATCTCCTCTATTACCGTAACCCTTGTTACCTGAGTAGGCTCCTCTATTTGTTTGATTACCAAACTTCTGAAAGAGACAAAAAAAACCTCGGGTCTGCCTGTGCTGGCCATCACCTTGACCCCTTTGGGGTGCTGTGGTTTTATGCTATTTAGACACTGGGAGGTGGTCCTTCTTGTCCTGAATATCCTTCAAGATAGAATCTAGGCCAGAACCAAACAATAAGCCTCCTTCAAAAGGAAGGTTAAACAGTTTCGCTTTTGAAGCTTGATCAGTGGACCAATCTCTAAGCCACAAGCCCCTCATGACTGATGCAATGTGGTAGGCCAAAAGGGCTGACATGCATAAGTTCTCCACTTTAGAGTCACCAAGAAAGTTGGAGGCCATGGCCACCAACTACAAAATGCTCACACCTTCTGATTCAGGTGGAATAAAGCTGGACAGAGTAGTGACCCAAATATTTAAGGCTCTGGTGACAATAAAGGAAGCATAAGACAGACGAAGGCTCATGCCATTAGAGGCGAAAGCCCTTCTGCACGCAGTATCCACCCACTTGTCATGGGACTCCTAGAGTCAGAGTCTTCAGTAGGAATGGTGGCGTGTTTTATTGAATTATAAACTGCCTTGTCCACCAGAGGAGGAGCTTCCCACCTGTGAGACCTTTCCCCTAAAAAAGGGAAATTCTGTGTTTTTGGTTTGGAAAGAAGTTTTTTCTGATCCACACAAATTTCGTCACAGTGAATAAAGCTTGAGAAACATTTTGGAGCAGAGGATGGTGCAGACAGAATTGGATTGACCTCCATCATCTTCACAGACTGCTCCTCCTTTAGCTGTAAGGATCTACAAGCCTCAGCTATCAACAAGCATTTGTCAATGCCGAATATTGTTGTGCGAGCATTGGCATTGGCAGTGCCAGAGCTACAGATGCACAATAGGAATGGCAGTGAAGTATTGAAGTGACGCCAACCCCACCCCACCCTGTAGAGAGCGACAGGCAATGGGGTGTGCCTTTGGGTTGTCAGTTACAACGCTCAAGCCATTGTACCTCACCCTACCCTGTAGACAACTAAGTGTCGGGGTATGCTTTGGGGTCTTTGGGCGTTATACTTACCCCATTCCATAAGGAAATATGCTGACGTGGGTGCAGTGTAGGATCATGGGGTGAACTTTGTGGCCAAACAGTGCAAGGCGCACCATGATGCCTGTCAGTAGCTGCAGGGTGGGGGGGGTGGAATGGCATGAGCATTGCATCAGATGATCCCAAGTGACACCCCTGATGCCTGTCAGTCTGTACCAGGTGGGGTGCTACAGTTGGAAACCCTAACACCATAGGCATGTGTGTATTGTTCATGAGGAGGCGTAAAAAAATGTCAACGTTGAAAATCTGGAGTGACAATATGAAATATTGATGAAGCAATGAGCATGCATACAAACTGCGCAACACACATCCATAATCCAATTATTTTTGGGAGTTTGTTAGCCACATTTGTAACATAGGCATTTTTGGGACCTCCCCTTACAAACAGTGGCACTGTGATTTTGTTAATCTCTCCCAAAAGTTGATTTCCCACAGTGACCACGCCATTGTGCACCACAGGTGCGGAGACACATTTTGGGCAGGATGTGAAAAATGACAGCTGTATTGTTCATAAGGAGGTGTGAAAAAATGCCAGTGTTGAAAATCTGGCATGGAAATATTGCAGATTTGCAAAGTTACATGCGTGCATGGAAACTGCACAACACACGCTTGCAACACAGTCATTTTATGGACTTTTGGCACCAAATTTTCAACATAGGCATTTTAGGACATCTGCTCATGAACAGTGTCACATCATTTCCTCAAACTGTCCCGAAAAGTGATTTTGCACAGCGACCGTGCTTTTCTGTGCCGGACGTGAGAAAACACATTTTGGCCAGGATATGTAAAATGACAGCTGTACCGTTCATCTCGTAAAACAGCCATTTTTTTATTTTTCCCACCAAATTTGCAACATAGGCTTTTTGAGAGCCCCCCCCCTCCCATGAACAGTGGCACTGTCATTTCTTTAATCGGTCCCAAAAGGTGATTCCGCACAGTGACCGCAAAATCACCTTTTGGGGCCGATTAATGCCATGACAGTGCCAGAATTCATGAGGAGGGGTCCCAAAAACCCCATGTTGAAAATTTGGTGCCAAAATTCCAAAACATGCCTGAGATATGCATCTAAGTTGAAAAAAAAAATGATTTATTTCATTATACAGCTTACTTGCATTTCCTCAGTTCGCGGTTTGCTTTGAAGAGTACAGACGTGTTCCCGGTCCACCAAAGATCGCCGTGCCAGACTCCGGAGGTAAGTATGGGGGTGAGGGGGGTGTGAGGAGGCAGGGTGCGCAGTGGGTGGGCACGGGAGGTGGGCAGGGAGACCATAACGGACAGTTTTCTTTTTTACAGGTTAAAACAAATACAAAAAAATAAACATCAGGGGACTTTTTTTTTTTGCAGGGGCTTTGGCACGCTGGGGTGGGCTCCAAGTGTGCCACCTAAGTGTTTTCTTGGGGGGATGCTATAGCCAACGGGGGATTGGGCACCCCTGTCTGCACACAACGAAAGCGGGGAGGCAAGAGCCGAGGGGGATTGGGCACCCCCCGGCACATAAAATATGGGGGGGATGCATTGTGCCAGCAGAGAGTGGGCTCCCCTGTTGGCATATACATTGGGCCAGGGTATGCCGACAGGGGGATTGGGCACCCTTGAAGTCAGCAGTATGCCGCCATGTTAACTTTCTTTTTTTCACCAGCAGGGAAAGCACGTGAGGAGGTCCGTTGCATATGACGAGCTTAGCTCGCATTGCAGCAGACCTTTCGATTGATCCCATCACCACATTAGGTATGCACGGTGTGGCGCTGGCATGCAGGCTTATTGGGGAATGAGGGGCGCACCTACTAATGCGTGCTTGCTTCATGTGGCCGTGCCTCAAATCTGCACTACCATGAAGATGCTGGCTGCGCCGAAGCACGCCAACATAAAAGGATAAGGACTTATTATCAAACGGAAGGGGGAATCAGAATCCTTAACTTGGGTTCCATCCACTCCCCTTCTTCCTCCTCAGAGGAGACGTCCTCCTCATTACAGAACAATTTGTTTAGGTAAGGAGTTTTCCCAAGATCCATGAAATTCTCATCCTGGCCCTCTGAAAAGTCAAGATTTGGGTCTGTCTGCACATCTGATTCCACAGGCTTCTCTTGTTGTGATGCACCTGGACATACCCGGATGTCCCCCCCGACCTGAGGATCCTAGTTTTTGGTCAGGTGTATCTGTTGGGATGTTATGAGGAACACTGGGGCTCAAAAGCTCACCAAGGATCAATAAAATTATTTTTGCAATTTTGCTTTGTCACTGCCAATAGATGGACCCGGTGCCCCCCTCCTCAGCTCAGAGAACCTGCTGGGGGGAACCATGAGAGAAATATTATTATGCTGAGCAACACAATGAGGGCAATATGAACCCATGGAGAGGACCTCATCACCCTTTTGCAGGTCTTACATTGTTTCATGATTAATGGTCTTCAATAAACCATGGTGCCAAAAATTGAAGTTACCACAGAGAAACCCCAGGTTAAATTATATGAAAACAATAATTATTGGCTCTATAGCTTGTTGGGCTAAAAATTTACCAAAGGAGCTTTGAAACTGTATTAGTGCACCAAAAAGCACTAGAATGGGTGTGCACGATCCCTAATGGGTGCGCACAGGGCATTAGTGCACTAGCACTGACATGAGCACGCTTGTGAGTGCACTAACACAATAGCGCAATGTATTTAATAGAGATTGCACTACACAAATGGTTTTAGTGCTGCGCAAGTGCGCACACCACAGGAGAGCACTTTAAGCAGTGGCAGGAAGCTTGCCTGAAGGAGAGCACGTCCCACCCTAATGGCAGCCGTGCAAATGGAAAAACAGATGTCTGTGGTGGAATATTACCAAAACACCACTAAAAAGTACCCATATCACACATTAGCTGTAAAACAGTGATAAGCACAAAGCCTGTTTGGGAGAGGTAGAAAAGGAACTGAGACCAGAGCCAAAGACCCCCGAGACCTAAACTCTCAACAAATAAAGTTGTACCTGCCTGTGGTACCTTTTTTTCTCTTTTTTTCCCCCATAAATTGAGACCATTAGAACACCCTAGCTAGATAGACGTGACTCCCAATCCACGCAAGGACTAAGAAAAAAGGCAGGTTATTAAATCTGAAAGCCACAGCTTAACAAGCAGATTTTAATTTAGGGGTGTTCCCGAAAGAGACGGCCCCAACCTGTTGTGCAGAATTACAGCCCCAAAAGAAGTCTTGAAATCTTGAAACTTGAAATTGTTGAGAGAAGATAAAAGAAGATAAAAGTAGCTCTGTCCCCTTTAAATGGCACAACTAAACTGGGGAGTTGCTGCTGCATGGAATTCTCATGTGCTCAACATTCTAAAGCTTGGGCTGTGCCATTCTCCTGGTAAGGGTACACTATATCCAGTTGTTTTGATTACCCATTGCCAGTGTGGAGCACTACAGAAATATTCAGACAGGCAGTGCACTCCAGCTAGTGCGCTCTTACTGTCTGAGTATGGGAGCTGTGAGTGTGCAGCGCACAGTGACTATATGAGGTACCAACACACCCCCCTGCAGGAAAGTGGCTCACAGGAGCAAAGGGAGATAGCATGTCCCCTGCAAAAGAGCACTTTTGCTCTTATGAGCCATTTTCAATGACTAACATGCTAAAAGCAAATATGGGATAAATGGAGCTAAGGGTTATTTGCATGCCATTCTGTGCTCATTAGCATCTTCAGACAATGCTGCTGCACATGACTGCGCATCAGCATTGTGTAGAGTTATGACCACTGCCATTGCAGGTCCAAACAATCATAACACCCTATATCCCTGATAGATTAGTGTCCACTCACCCTCCAAATGGAGGGCCAACATGTAAAAACAGTGTATATCCCTAAACCCTGGTAGACTAGTGGCCCCTGACCCCCTGATCACAGGTCCAAAATGGTTAAACATTAAACATCTCAGCACCCTGGTAGTCCACTGGATCACTCACCCCTACACAACTGTCACACTTCACCCTCTTCCAGTACTGCTCACTCAGTGTCCTCCATCCCAGTGTTCCCACCAGTGGGACCCCACTTACCCTGAGTTAGTGTTTCTAC
The DNA here is from genome assembly GCA_016271365.2 of Neoceratodus forsteri. Taxonomy (NCBI): domain Eukaryota; kingdom Metazoa; phylum Chordata; order Ceratodontiformes; family Ceratodontidae; genus Neoceratodus; species Neoceratodus forsteri. Next base: position 833,640,708 of record CM028130.1, on the reverse strand, counting down.
AGTAGACCTACACAAACTCCCTGTCACTCAGATGGCCACCAGTGGTGAGTGGTGGGGCTGTGCTGGTCACCATCTCAGGGTGGCTGTAGATTACTTGTTTGCCAACACAGTGAGTGGGGTGCCACTGGGGGTGGGCAGGAGGGTGCTCGTGGGTGGGAAGGGAGTGAAGTCTTGTGAAAGGGCAGGAGTAGTGGGGGCTCACTAGGTAAGGAAGGTGCAGGCATGCTTAGCATTTAGCCATTTCAGACCTGTGTGTAAAGGGATCACTAGACTACCAGGGTGCAGGGCTGTGTAATGTTGGGACATGTAGGACTTGTGAGGGGCACTAGATTACCAGGGTGAAGGGGCAGTTATAGTTTGGAAAGTTTGGACCACTGGTAAGGCTGGGGGTGCCGGAGACACTGGCAATGATTGACAGTCTATGCTGTCATTCAGTTAAAAATGAAATGGTGTACGCACACCAACCAGTTCCATAAGGAAAGGGTGATCCATGAATTAAAAGGTGAAAATGACACTAAAGCACAATGACTGCTATAGAGGAAACGGAGCTTGCTAGTGACCTCCAGGAAATATGGAGACTATGCAGCTGCTGAGTTGCTAGGTTGACAAGGATGGTTGAATAAGATACAATGACTGGCTCAAGGAGCTACTGTAAGGAGGATACCTGAAGAGCTGTAGGGGAGACAAGCAGACGTGACTCAGGTAGAGTTGTAGCAGGAGAAGGCAGAGGTCTACTGCAGCTAGCAGAAAAAATTGGAAACAAAGATGTAAGGCACTAGGACCTAGTTGTGAGCATCCAACGAGCTGCAGACAGCAGAGCAGTAGCAGCTGGAGCATAGTGCTCTTAATCAGAGGCCCGAGCAAGATAATGCCAGTATAGTGACTCAGAGAAAATGTAGCATGGCAAGCATGGAGAGAAACAACAGGAACAAAATAGGGCAAACAAAAGTGGCCAAGATGGCCATGCTCAAAGCGGCAGGAGAATGTGCAGAAGCAATTACATGGCTGCAAGGTATGGAGGAGGCAGGAGGTAACAGAGAAGTCACATGGTGGCCAGCAAAATTTATGGGTGTCCAAGGTACACTTGGACATGAGCGGTTGTAACAGCATGGAAGGGGGATGATGTGTGTCACCCGCTGCAACCTTTGAATCCCAGACAAAGTCTTTGAAAAATCTCCCTACAGGTTATACTTGGAAATGAGCTGCAGTTCAGTGTGTCTTTTCTGGTTACCAATTTTAAATAAATAAACATAGCAAAACGTATTTATGCCCCTTTTTGTGGCTGGAACATAAAACAGTTGCACTACAAAACAAATGATTTGTTGGGCAAAACAGAAAATTACCATTGGAAACATCTAGTGCCGTGTCAACATACCATAACACATTATTCAACTAAAGTGGAGTCAATGGCCCCGATTCTAGAAGCTTGGTGAAAGTCGCCGCCAAAGGCAACTTGCGCCATACGCCGTTCTGACATGGACCCTGTGCTATTCTAGAAGGGGCAGGGGTCCTCGTTAAATACCATGACTTGCAACATGCAGAAAGTATGCAACCTACAGGCATACCTGAGGGGCATATCTAAAGTCACAGCCCAACAGCGTAAGTGACCCCTTAAAAGCCCACAGAGGCAGCTATCCCCAGTCAGTCCCGACCAAGTAAATGCAGCAAATGGTAAATAATAAAATAACCCCAAGATGCCTGGTAGTCTAGTGGCCATCCGCCACCCAGTAGTGCCAATTACCACATCCCCCACCATCCCCAGCTGGCGACTGGTACAGCCCACCTCTCACCTCCATGGCCAGCCACCGACTGAGCACCGCATGGCGCTTACTGTATAGATGTGCTCAGAAATGAATGAATACTCATTCATTTCTGAGCGCATCTGAGATAGGCTCAGTGATAACTCAATCGGCAACTGGTACGTGGAGGTGAGAGGTGAGCTGTGCCAGTCGCCAGCTGGGGATGGGTAGGAAGGTGTGGAGTGGACTGGCACTGCTGAGTGGGGGCCACTAGAGTACCAGGCATCTTGGGTTATTTTTATTATTGCATTTCGCGGCCGCCGGGTGGGGATTGGCTGAGGGGATACAGCTGCCTGCAGAGGTGCTAGTGTTGTGGGATCTGGGGCATGATGTGTGTGGGCTGCCCTGCAGGGCATTGAGGGTTTGGGGGTTCTGGGGGCTGGGGATGCAAGCTGCCCAGCTGGGCACATCTGCTGTGGGGGATCAGGGGCTTGGGGTTTGTGGGCTGTCCTGTGGGGCACTGATGGGAGTGTTCTGGGCATGGGGGGAATCTTGGAGTGGGTGCAGCGGGTCACCAGAACCCCCGGAGGACATATGTACAGTTACACCAGCTAAATGCTGGTGGTAATTTACGTTGCTGGTTCTCCTCCGGGGGTTCTTGTAAAATCCTGACATTGGGGATTTCATTGCTGCCCTACTGGAATACAGCACAACTGCTGCTGTAAACCCCCTAGCAGCATGTCACAGGGGGTTTATGATGCAACTGCTGGCGTAACTGCTCTTTGGTGCAAGTGGCCTGCAACATGTCACAAGCCATATTGTAGAATCCTGCAAGTCGCAACTGCTGGCGTAATTTGCAACTTGTGCCATTCTACTTGGTGCAAGTGCTGTTAAGCCAAGTGTAACTCTTCTAGAATTGGGCTCAATGACTTTTCAGTTAATCGATGCATAGTTACCAGATTTGAGAAATGCAGCATTTTGTTTAGTTCTGCTGAAAACAAGCTGTACACCGGATACTGGTATGTAACGTTCTTCCCACTTAGAGACACCAGTACACATTGGCTCCAATAAACATGCTGAAAATGCTTCTTCCAAAGACAGGTACGTATCTGAACTTATAGGGTACAAGAGTACTCTTCCATCATATTCTACAAACATGCTGACAGCTGAAAGAGTTTAAGGATAAAACAATGTAAGTAACGTACAGTAGATGGCATTGTTAGAAATAGGTAACCAGAGCTGTCCAATACTTCAACATACAAATGATATATATATACACACACACACACACACACACACACACAGGCATGGTAGCACCTATATGTTAGGGTTGAGTAAAACAATTAATGTTAACCTCATTTTTGCACCTTAACATTTTCCCCATTCAACCAATTTACTTGAAATTTGGAAAGTCTAGAGACAGTGCCAGGATCTCTGGATGCCAACATTTTTTGTGACAATTGGTTTACCAGGGGCTAAGTTACTTAGGGGCAAAACCCACCAAACTTACATAAATCAAGACCTTTTTTATGCTCATCTATTAAATGGCTAGGAAGATTTGAAACCTGAAATTTGCAGGTTTGATAGAGTTTGGGCCAAGCTGTGTGCTTTTGTGATTTGTATCTCCCAAACCAAAACAGTTAAAACAGTTTCATTTCTGAGTATGTGCAATTAGAACAAGCATTTAGCAATGCCAAATATTCACAGCTTGCATTGCTGTTATATCAGATCTTGCTTGTACACATTTTTACTATATATTTATCCAGGATAAATCAGAGGAGATGTAATATCTCATTTTCATTTTCATTGGTGTCCTTCTTTTACATATTTTTTTACTATATTTACCCAGGATAGTAGAGCTGATTGGTAATATCAGTACTTTTCAGTAGGCTGCCACATTTTGACCCCAAATTTCCAACATTCTGTATCACATGATGTTGTGATCAAGACAGGTGGAATTTTTAAAATCTAATCTAAATGGTGATTTTTGCAGTGCAACTGGGAAACAAGTTTCAGAAGGGATTTGAAAAATGACATATGTCGTTCAGGAGGTGTGATAACACACAAGATATGTTGAACCTTAGGGACCAAAATCTGCAAAAATAAAGTTACGCGTAAACGTTGGAACATTTCAACATTTCTTCATAACTTAGTTGTTGTTTTCTAAATTTTGACCACAAAATTTTCAAGTCTTTTTATGAGCACTCCTTCTGAACATGACAGGTGTCATTTGTAAAATAATGGCCAAAACATAATTTCAAGCCACAAGTGTGAAAACACATTTTGGCCAGGATTTGAAAAGTGACCGCTGTCACTTTCATGACATGGTGTAAATAATTGAGTACGTCGAAAATTTGGGGTCAAATATATTTAAAATTACCAAAGTTACAAGTGTGTGTTGAAAATTTTCAAAATACATTTGTAGCATTGTTGTTTTTTAACAGGTTTACCCCAAATTTTCAACACAACTTTTTTATGACCCCACCTCATGAACAAGGGCAGAAGAAATTTTAAAATCCTACAGAAAAGTTGATTTCACACCACAAGTGTGAAAACATATTTTAGCCAGCATTTGAAAAATGACAACTGTCATGTTCATGAGGTGGTGTGAAAAAAATGTCTATGTTGAAAATTTGGGGACAAAATATTGTGAATTACCAAAGTTACTGTATGAACATGCATTGGAAAAATTTAATGTATGTTCATAATTTTGTTGTTTTTTCAATATCTTTACACCAAATGTTAAACATAGCCTTCTTATGACCCCACCTGATGAAAAAGGTTGGGGAACATTTTTAAATGCTGCCTGAAGGGTGATTTTGACCAGCAACTGTGAAATCAGCTTTTGGGATGGATTTGCATAATTTCACCACCCTTGTTCATGAAGCGGGGTCCAAAAAAGGCGATTTTGAAAATCTGAAGAAAAACATTTAAAAATCATCGAGTTATGAAGACAAGTTCAAAACCCATTTAAATACATTGAAACACATACCTGATTTTCTCAGTTCCACATCCAGCACTGAAGAAATAAGATGTGTCTCTGGTCCAAAGAGAATTATGGCATTGGACCTCTGGTAGGTAGGTAAGTAAGGAGTTGGGGTGTGTGGGGTGGTGGGTACTGAGTGAGAGGGGTCAGATGGAGGGAGGGTAATGGCAGCGGTGTGCTGGCAACAGCAACTAAGATTGATAGTTTTATTTTTTATACTGTGTATAAAAATAAAAAAAGTCTATGAGGGACAGTTTTTATTTTAGGTACTAACACTGTAGACTGGGCACCCCACCATTGGTGTTATGTTTGGTAGCACCAGTGGTGGGCTCCTGGGTATTGCAAAGTGTAAATGAGTGGAGTGGGGGTACTAGCTGATATAGCGGCAGAAGCGGACATTGATGGATGTTTTTCTTTTTTATAGCATGTATAAAAATAAAAAAAAAAACTATGAGAGATGGTTTTCTTCATTCCAGGTACTGACACTGGGGATTGTGCACCCCAGTGTCAGTGTTAAGTTTGGCAGCACTGGGATGGGCTCCCTGGTGTTGCACAGCAAAAATGGGCAGGGTGGGAGTGCTAGCTGACACTGGGGATTTGGCACCCCAGTGTTGGAAAATAAAAAGGGGGAAGAAATTGGAGGTGGGAGGGATTGTTTTTGTGTTGGTAGGGGATGACCACAGCAGGCTGATTATAATACTGATCAGCTCTGGTTGCTGGGTGGCTTATGCAGATCTTATGCAGACCCAAAGAAGAAGCCACCCTGTGATTCAGGCAGCTCTTTTTTTTTGACCTACACAAAATTTCCACCCTGCAAGACTGGAAGAGTGTCATGATTTGGGCTGGCAGTAGAGTCTAGAGGTTAGAGGAATGAGGTGTGAATGAGCTTGGCACATCCAGCAGACCAGACCTGAGTTTGATTCTCACAACCTCCACTTGCATACTGCGTGACTCTGACCAAGTCACTTAACCGCCCATTGCTCTCAGGTCATCTCTGAAAACAGGCACTTGTGCCTAGTGGGCCTTACCCAGTTACCAAAGACTAAAATAAAAATTAAAAATAAAAGTGATCAGCTTGGCTGCTGATTGGTCTGGCACCATCGAGCCTCTTGCAGACGGCCCTGCAATGGATCAACAGTGACACACTTCTCAAAATCCACCATCATACGAGTATATTTTCGTTGCAGAAGCGCAAGGGTGAACATAAATATCAGAGTTCTAAAAATAACTACATTTTTGTGGCCACACTGCTTCATGTGGTCATGCATTCATGTATCATCTGGCGGGGCTGTTTCCTTGTGTGCTTGCTACATTTTATGTGTTCATTCAGCAGGTACGATGCTACATGCCAGTGCTCAGCCCCACTCCTGCTGAATGTGATGTGCTTGTGTTTGTTTTGGTTTTTGCTGCTGTCTGCCATTAGGATCATGAGCATTCTCCTTGATTTAAACTGAACATTGGGTTGCCCAATCCCCAGTGCCAGCTAAATGTTTCTGGTTTTAAAATATACTCAGTTTATCTCTTTTTCCTTCTTATGTTTCCACCCTTCTTCCCACCACCCACCACTTGAATCTGCTGACACCAGGATGCCCAATCCCCAGTGTCTGGGTAGTCAGTCTCACCAACCCAACTCAGCAGTCTGGGACACTGGGGTGCCCACCACTGGTGCCCACAAGTATGAAATTGACACTGGAGTGCAAAAACCCCCAGTGTCAGAGAACTGAAAATAAAGAAAACCATCCCATGACATCTTTTCCTTTTTTCTTTAAACCTGAAATAAAGAAAAAGGTTCCCTCATTGTCTTGCACTGCTGTCTGAACCCCCCCACCCATCTCACCCTGACCACCTACTCAGCACAGACCATACCACACCATCCCCTTGCCCTATACTTACCTACCTGAGGTCCAATGCTGTAATCCTTTCTGGACCAGAGATACATCTTCACTCTTCAAAGCCAGACTGGGAATTGAGGAAACAAGTAAATGCAGTTCATGTATTTCAATGTGTTTTGAACTGTTTCTCATAACTTGGTCATATTTTTAAATTTTCAGCATGGTGTTTATGGTACCTCATGTCACGAACAAGGTAGGTGACATTTTTAAATCTGTCCCAAAAGGTGATTTTGCAGTCACTCTGTGAAATCATCTTTCTAGCGGGATTTGGAAATTCTCACCTACCAGCTTCATGAGGTGGGGACATAAGATGACTATGTTGAAAATTTGGGGTTACAATATTAAACAAGCATTTGTCAATGCCAAATGTTTCCTTGCATGGTGTATGTGGCAGGGGTGAATTGTGTTAGTTGAAAAAACAGAAACATATGGCCATCCATGCGACACTGGGAAAGCTTAGAGCTCCGAGTCCAGCACCTCAGACCAGCCACCACGATAAGATGTCGGGATACGAACATACGAATCTGCCAACAGAAATAGACCTCCTGGTCTATCAGTGTCTGCCCAGTGTGCAGCTAGCCCCCTAGATTGTAGTTGCCCCAACCCCCTCTCTTTCTAACATTCTCATGATGTCCTCAGCCCCCTTCACCCAGACCCTCCCTCTTGCTCTGTCCCACGCTCTCTTAAAACTTCCTACTGTCCTACATGATACCACCACCTGCCCTGGTAAAGCATTCCATTTAGATACCACCCTCTCTGTGAAGTAATGCCTCCTCATCTCCCTCCTAAATCTTCCACCCTCCAGTCTTAGTCCATGTCCCTCGTGTCCCTACCCTTCCTCAGTTTAAGCACCCCATCAGTGCTAGCTTTGTTTATCCCCCTCAAATACTTGAATGTTTCAATTATACCCCCATCCCTTCTCTCCTCCAGAGTGTACATATTCAGATCATTCAGCCTGCCCTCATAGGCCTTGCCCTCCATCCCCTGTAACATTTGTGTTGCCTTCCTTTGCACTCCTTCCAGTAATTTTATATCCCTCTTCAGATATGGCTGCCAGTACTGCACACAGTACTCCAAGTGCAGCCTGACCAATGATCTGTAGAGGGGCAGAATCACCTCCCTATACCTGAATGAGAAACTCCTTGTGATACAGCCCAGCATCCTATTCACCTTAGCTGCTGCTTTCCTGCATTGGGCTGAGTTGGTCATGCTCCCTGTTACCAACACCCCTAGGTCCTTCTCTTCCTCAGTGATCCCCAGCCTCACCCCTCCCAACCAATAATCCCTCATTGGGTTCTTTGCCCCAAAGTGCATAACCTTGCACTTTTTTGCATTGAATTCCAGCTGCCACTTCTCTGACCATTCTTCCAGTTTGATTAGGTGCCCTTGTAGTTGTTTCCATCCATCCTCTTCATCCACTACCGCCCCCATTTTGTTATCATCTGCAAAAAGCCTAACCCTGCTCCCAACTCTGTATGCAATATCTGAAATAAAGAGCCCAAATAGCACCAGACCCAGCACTGAGCCCTGCAGCACACCACACGTCACTGGTCTAGGTGTCGAGAGCCCCCACCACCAGCCTTTGCAGCCTCCCCTGCAGCCAGTTCCTTATCCAGTTTGCCAGCTTCGTCCCCACCCCAACAGCAGTCACCTTCCCCCCCAGCCTCCCATGAGGCACTGAATCGAAGGTCTTGCTGATGTCCAAGTACAGGACATCTACAGCATGACCCATATCCAGCTCTTTTGTTACCCAGTCATAATATTCTATTAGACTGGCCTGACAAGACCTCCCTGAGATGAATCCATGCTGCCACCCATCCTGGAGGTCATTACCCTCGAGGAATGACACCAGCCTCTCCTTCAGTATTGTCTCCATAAGTTTACTGGATTACAATGGCACTGTAACTGTTTGAATGTCTAGAAAGGAAAAGCAAAATTAACTCGGCATAAAAATGTTAAATTCCATAGTGCTTGAGCATGTATATTTACTGTAAGTTGGACACTGTATCCACAGTCCCACATGGAGGCCAATGTCTTGTCCCATATTACCAGATTCCCAACTGTCTGCCAGCCTGCTGCATGCACAAAAATAGTTTCCAGTCTACTAATGAGCAGGCAACTGATGGGACACTGCAGGATGTGTGGAGTGAAAGTCATGGTCCTGCTGTGTCACTATCCACAACACTGGTGATAGATGCTGTACAAGTAGTGGGGGGGGGCGCATTTACTGTCAGTGCTCCAACCTCTCTCTCTCTCTCTCTCTCTCCATCTCTCATTCTCACTCTTTTGTTGGTGGGCATGGTCTGCAAATGTTAATATTTACTTGGGCTCTTCAAACTTCTGATCAAGGCATATTTCTTTAACAAGAAAAGAAAAATAAACTTTTACGTGGCAAACCTGTACCGGACAGCACACAGCACTTCGCTCCTCTCCCAGTCTCTGTGTCTTGCTGACACTCACTGTCTGCGTCTCGCTTGGTCCGGCCACTCAGGGGTGCTGGAAATTAGGGTGGAGTGGGGGGGCCTCAACACATACAATGAGACTGGAGGCATTTTCTTCTTTCTGTTTCCCTGTCTCCCTCTCTGTCACAATTCCAAACTGCAGGATGATCTGCCAGCACTGGAATGCACTACTGCATTGACTAGCAGTGAGGAGAGCTGCTTACTGTACAGGTGGGACCAGAGGGTGGGGAACCCTGCAAGGCTATAAAGCACTGGAGTGAGTGCTGCTGTGTGGGCAGGCAGCTGACCGGTACAAATTGAACACACTGTGCAGGGCACCAATTCTGTGTCACGTCAGAGAGAGAGAGAGAAAGAGAGAGAGAGCAGAGACCGTAATACTGCTGCATTAACTGTCCCATGCTCTCTCCCACTATGCCTGCAAGGGTGGGTGCTGTTAGTTCACTGTGTGCAGGGATCAGGGACATGAGCTTGCAAATGTACTGGTGGGGGGGGCCATAACGGAGGAGAGAGCGGCAAGTGTACCTCAGGACGAGGTACTTTACTGTATGTAACTGTCTTTAATATGCACAGTTGCTGTGAATGTCCCGTATTTGTATGAAGCTGACAGGGGAGACAAAAATGGCTGCAGATCAAAGCCACTCAGCTTCTTGCTGGATGGCTTTATGCAAATGAAAGTACTGAAATGCTCTCTCATTGGAGTGCTTCAGTTCTTTCACGTACACAAAGTTTACACCCAAGAAACTGTGACTATCATTATGCCCCACTTGCAAGGTCATTGGTATGTCAGGGACAAGCGCAACAGAGGTTGCTCTGCATTGGGCTAGTCCGTGACACACCTCTGAAATGCTGTTCTCTGAAGCAAAGCAAAATATTTCTTGCACACGTGCAAGGAAACATAAAAACAACAAAATGAAGGTGCCTTGAAAATGTTTAATGCTCGCCTATAACTTTGGTAATTTTCAATATATTGACCCTACATTTTCAATATAACCCCCCCCTCCACCTCATGAACATGACAGCTGTTGTTTTTCAAAGCCTAGCCAAAACTGTGCTTTCATACCTCTGGCATGAAATGATATTTTGGCCCAGATTTGAAAATTGTCAGCTACTGGGTTCATGAAGAGGGTTCATAATTGAAAAGGCTTTGCCTGGAGTTCAATGGCCAAGCAGCTAGCCACTCCCACTTCCTGAGCTATATAAGCAGTTCTTCTCAGCCTCATTGTGAAGCACTTTTTCTTTGCAGCCAAAGGCTCTATCAGTCTGTCCTCTGAGCTGGTTGGGGCCTGCAGGGCTGGCTGACCCTCCCCCTTGCTGCTCCTGCTTGTCTTTGCTGGATTTCTGTGTTGTTTTACTGCTTCTAGTTTGTATTTTGCCTTCAGCTGCATGTGTGTTTCTTTCTGTCTTTGTTCCCCGTTTTCTGTGTTTGTGTGTCTTTGTTTAATTTCTTTTTTTTTTTGGGGGGGGGAGCTTTGTTTATAAACTCCTAGCATATTGTTCCAGAGCTCCTAATACTTGCTTTCAGTTATTCACAACACTCAAACTACTGCAATGCAATTGCAATCATTATATGTGTGTTTCAGCTCAACCATAGCTGCTCCATGTTGCATACTCAATTGTTTTCACCTGGCTCAGGCTTACACTGAACCTAGATATGCAGCTCAATCATGCTGTCTCATTCTACTTGCCTCATTGTAGCAGCTTCATTGCACTGCCTGGCTACACCTGCTTTCAGAGCATTGTGTATCCATATTTATGTTTATTGAAGTTACAACTTAGTGTACTCCATACAGATGTTGCTTTTATGTTTATTCACTCTGTTCTACTCTGAAGTCAGCTAACAGCTCCTGCTGAGGCTGTTAAACTAGCTTTAATATTGGCATGTGGTTCTCTGCCCTTCCATCACTTTCTTGTTTGTCCTACAGCGGGGACTGGGAAGTGTTTGGGGAGTCAAGGCCCCATGTGGCTACTTATTTTTGTTCTAAATTCTGTCTTTGCTGCTGAAAATTTTCAGAGTATTTGTCATCTTGATTTGGCTTTTAAATGTCTGGCTGGCTTGCCCACTATTCAGTGCCGTTTCATTGCTACTACTTTATGCAGACCTATGTGCAGGTCCACTTATTACTACTCTGTTTACTGACCGAAGTACAGGTCAATGCTTGGATATGCAATTGATTGCTCATGCCTACTGCATCCTCTCAACTTCAGCCTCTGGGATGTCTGCTGCACTCGATCTGCTTTCGACCTTGCAAGGTCTCAGCACTCACTGCTCATTACAATCTGCACACCAGTGCTCAATCAGCTCATCAGCTTCTCAGCTCTCAATCTAATTCTGGGGCATGCCAGCCATTCTATTCTTGGTGCAGGGTTCCTGCAGCCGATGGTCTCACTCTGCATTTAGTCCGCATCTTGAGTGTGTCCAACTTGGGGTGGGATCCTTCTCACCCGGCCCACAGCTGGGAATGTCCTTGCCCTGGGCTTGGCTTTAGCTGCCTGCTACTTGACAGCAGCTCCTGGTGTAGAATTTAAGACTAGCGGTGAAGGGTGGTTAAGCTGATCTCCTTTGGCTCTAGTGTTCCATTATAACAATTGTCCATTGGCTTTAGTGGTTTCTCTAGCAAGGCACCTTCACTGCATTCTCCCTACGACTGCCTCTGGTTCACCTGGTTTAAGTTTAGGGTGGGTAGACCAGGTGAGTGCCTCAGCAGTTGTTGTTCTCCTTCTCTGCCTTGGTTGCACTTATTGTTGCAGAGTTTTCTTGCAACCTTCCCGCTAGAGGGTTTGAGTGAGAGCATTCCTCCAAACTGGAATATCTTCCACCTCCTTTAATTGGGTTTTCCAAATTGCAGCTGCAGAGCCGTCACTAAATAAACTATCCCAAGCCTGGATGGAAGGCGACCTAGGCCTTGGATCCCCATTGATGTTCTCCTTATAGGGTTTTTTTTCTCTCCTCCATTGCCTCAGGTCATAACTGTTAGTTAGCATAGTAGTGTCTCTTAGTTTCCTTAGGTAGGTTCCACTGCAGGATGGAGGAGGAGGAGGATGCCCTACCATTCCCTCTCTCCTAAGAGGATCCCCTCATTCTCAATGCAAACCATCAGTATCATGCCACACAAACCTGAGCATCTCATTACGTTATCAAACTATCTATGATTCTCTACTACTGCGTTACAGTTACTGCTCCTACGTCACAGTTATTGCTTGCTCATAAGCTTCGTGTCCCATCATTTTTGGGATATGATTGTACTACATTTCTTTTGTGGATTCCTAAGGTACCTTTAGCCTCGGGAATCATCCTGTGGCACCTCTAAGGGTGGAACCCTCTTTGAGGGTTCCTTGCCTTTCGTACCCCTACAGGGTGGTAATTCCTCTGGAATAGGGTGCAAATGGCCAAAACCAAACTAACACAGTTGCACAAGCATAACACTATACTGACTGCACAGGACATTGAATTGAAAAGGCTTTGCCTGGAGTTCAAAGGCCAAGCAGTCAGCCATTCCCACTTCCTGAGCTATATAAGCAGTTCCTCTCAACCTCATTGTGAAGCATTTTTCCTTTTCCCCACCATCCTCTCCTCCTCCTCCAGTGGCAGCACTTCTCTCCTTAGGGGGATTCCTAAGGTACCTTTAGCCACAGGAATCATCCCGTGGCACCTTTAGGGTAGAACCCTCTCCGAGGATTCCTTGCCTTTTGTACCCCTACAGGGTGGTAATTCCTCTGGAATAGAGTGTGAATGGTCAAAACCAAACTAACATAATTGCACAAGCATAACTCTATACTGGCTGCACAAGACATTGAACAAGAATTTGTTGAAAATCTGGGGACAAAATATTAGAAAAAGATTTTTCTTGTGGGAAATGGGTATTCATATTCCTTTTGGTTGCTTCCCTGGGGAGATTGAAACCTTGTTTTTATATTTCTGGATTGTGGGGCTGCAACTATCTTTCTTTCAAACCAATGGATTCCATGCTCCAATATTCTTTTTAAAATTTATTTTTATTGTCCCACATTTCGCTCAAATTTATGAGCTTTTTTAAGAGTCTTATTCATCAGTTTCTAAAATAGATAGATATTTTTTTATTATACATTCAACTTTAGCAGTTCATATTTTTTTTTGTATTATCATCTTTATGCCCCCTCCACACTCTGGGACTGCCTCTCCTTCAGGCTGCCATGACCCACAGACACCCCTCTTACTATCTCCCTCTAACCACCTTACCTCATATCTGCTGCCTTCCTTGGGGTAGCCAGGTGTAACCCCTTCACCGGGTGGGTCCCCCTTCTCTGAAGGGGAAGGCACCGGTGGGCAGGAGACAAGCACACTCTTTCTCTCAGTGCTGGGCACTGCTGAGGCTTTCCGTGGCTTCCTAGGAGTCTTCAGAGGTGTCCTGGGACAGCAGCCATCATCCGGCCAGTTTCCAGAGCAGTTTTTTACACTTTTCTGTGGTGTTCCCTCATTGTGGTCCCTCGTGGAGTGCTCCTGGCCTCCACCAGGGGCTGCTGCAGAGTGATCTGGCTCCTGCCACCCACCCCAGGAGAGGAGAGCAGTCCTATGGATGCTCATTCCTCCCCTTCCCCTGTCAACCCCTGGCGCCTGAGTCTATTCCCGAACTCGGGTCGCCGGCTTGATATGAGATAAGGTGCCTGTGCCTCAGCCCTCTGTGCCACTGGGCCAGCCTAGCAGTTCATTTTTAATGCTTTATAATGTAAATTACATCCATTACCTCTGATTGCTAGCACTCTTAGATTTTCTGTATTGTTGTAATTAGTTCCTGAACTTCATTTCTTAGGTTTTAATAGTAAAAAGCCTCAGTATTCCACTAATATACAGAATACATTGCTTTTTTATCCTTTTTAATATAAAACATTTCACCACTGTGCCACCACTTCCCCATTGTGCTTAATTTCCTCTGCCTGCAAACAGCATTACCTGCTCCTTAGCTGGACTTTGCTAAATGTTTTGGTATTTACTGCTTTGTTACCATCAATTATTTCAAAAGATTATCTATGTTGGGCCTGTAATTTAAAATATTATACTTGTAGAACATTATATCCTTATTTATTCATTTATGTTTATCCGAACTTTCTGGTGCTATTACTTTGGTTTGTATATCTGTTTGTACTGTAATTCCTTTCATGCTCTGACTTCTTTAAGCATTGGTGCTCATTTTTACTTTGCCTGGAAATACACAAGCATAAAAACGCTATTTATTGTTCATTCACTGTGTTCTTAAAACCTGGGTAGCTTGTGCCCTTTTAGTATTAAAGACAGTGTACCTATAGTTGTGTTCTTTCTCCTGGCATTTTGCAGGAAGAGCTGGGTCCTATCCTGCCTGTGTCCTTTTGTGTGATCCAAGTAGTAACTTATAGCTCTCTTGACATCAAGACTATGCAATCTGCATTCTCCTGAACTGAAATGATCAGTAAAGAAGATTGGCAAAGACTTGGACTGGTTAAGGTGGAAGTCTGAGACCACCTTAGGGAGGAACATCCTATTAGTCCTAAGAACCATCTTGTCCCTGTGGACTGTTATGTAGTTTGTCTCTGTGGACAAGGCCTGGAACTCACTGATCCTCCTAGCTCAGGTGATGGCTACCAGGTTCACTGTTTTCCATGTTACATACTTAAGCTCTGCTGAGGACATGGACTCAAAAGGTGGTTACATTAGCTGGCCTATACATATGTTAAGGTCGCATGCAGGCGTGGGTTCCCTGTGAGGGGGATGAAAGTGCAGTAGGTCCTTGAAAACTTCCTGAATACCTGGTTGGTAGCAAGGGATGCCCCTTTTCCAGCAGAAAGGTAAGCAGAGAGAGCTGCTAAATGAACCTTAAGAGTGGAGGGCCAAAGGCCCAGGGAATACAAGTGTGCTAGATAGTCCAAAACTACTGATAAGCCAGCCTGGCAGTGGTCTGTCTGTCTCTGTCCGCACCAAATAGAAAACATCTTCCATTTAGACGAATAGGTCTTTCTGGTAGAAGGTTTTCTAGACACCCTGAGCACCTCTAATACCCTTTCAGAGAGGTGTAGGTCAGCATATTCTAGGTCCTTAATAGCCAAGCTCTGAGCCTGAGGGACTGGAGATTGGGATACAGAACTCTGCCCTGGGAGGAGGTCAGTAGGTTGTGCCTCCTGGGCAGGGAGATTGGTCTGGAGATTTACAGGGTCAGTAGCAGTGAGTACCAAAGCTGCCTGGCCCAGTCTGGAGTAATAAGGATCATTGTTGGCTGAACCCTGAGCTTGTCCAGTACTCTGAGCAACAAGGCAAATGGCGGGAAGGCATACAGAAACTTCCCTGCACAAACCATCAGAAGTTCATCTAGTTGTGCTGTGCCCACTGCCAGAGGCCTACAACAGAATAGTGGCAGTTGGTGATTGTCTGGGGCTGTGAAGCGGTCCACCTCTGGGGTGCCCCACCTTCTGAACACAACTTGCAGTTTCTGATTGATTCTGCTGAGAGCATCTGCCAGGACATTGTCCTTTCCTGGGAGATGGACTGCTGAGAGGGAAATTCCCAGGGAATAAGCCAGGTTCCACACCTTCATGGCTTCTGTGCATGGGGGGGAGGACCTTGTGCCCCTTGCTTTTTGATGTAGTACATTGTGGTTGTATTGTCCGTTTGGATCTTTTTGCCCTGTAACATAGAGGCAAAGGACTGAATGCTCAGATAAACTGCCCTGAGTTCCAGCAAGTTTATATGGAGCAGTGACTCTTGCTAGAGCCAAGTACCGTGAGCAGTATGCTCACCCAGGTGGGAACCCCATCCTAGGAGGGAGGCTTCTGCTGTCAGAACTGCTGCTGGTAGAAGCTGGAGGAAGGGGACACCTTCCCTGAGGTTGACTTTTTCCTGCCACCATTGCAGCGCTTGAAGGAGGGTTCCTGTGACTGGTAACATCTTTGACAGGGAGTCTCTTTTCTGAGACTAGTGAACCTTGAGATGGAACTCAATATCCATCATTTGGAATCCTGATCCTGATACTGTTGCTGCAGCCATGTGCCCTAACAGCTGGAGGAAATATCTCACTAGTCTGGGAGTATGAAGTTGAACAGTGCCTGCCAGCTGAATCAGCCTGTCTGCCCTTCCCTGAGGGAGGAAGGCTCTTCCTTTCCAAGTATCCAGTTCTGTCCCTATAAATTCCAGGAGCTGAACTGGTGTCAGCACTGACTTTTTCTTGTTTACTAGGAAACTCTGTGCCCCCAGAATATCTTGTGTGGTGGACGGTGCCTGCTTTAACTGCTGAGGAGACTGATCTACTACTAACCAGTCATTCAGGTATGGAAAGACTGTAACTCATTGCCTCCTTAGATGTGACACCACTACTACTAGGCACTTGGTGAACACTCTTGGAATTAATGTCAGGCTGAAAGGTGTGGCCCTGAACTGGTAATGGCCTGATGGCAATCTGAACCTGAGATGCTTTCTGTGTGATTGCTTGATGGGAATAAGGAAGTAGGCATCCTTTAGATCCAGAGATGCAAGCCAGTTTCCTTTCTGAAGTGTAGGGAGGATGGTGGCCAGAGTGACCATTTAGAACTTTGGCTTTGTCAAGTGTTTGTTTAAATGTCTGAGATCCAGTATGGGTCGCCACTGCCCTGTTTTCTTTAGAGTGAGGAAGTACCTTGAGTAGACACCCTTTCCCTTCTGGGGCAATGGAACAGATTCTACTGCATGGTCCTGAATGAGCTTTGCTGCTTCCTCCTCCTCTAAAAGAGATGCCACTGATGGGTTGGCAGGTCTGAATAGTCTTGCTCTCAACTTGGGCAGAATCTTGAAACTGAGAGCCAGACCCTGGCTGACTACCTACAGGACCCACTTGTCTGTGGTGATAGATTCCCAGGCCTGGAGGTAGTGAGCTTGCCTGCCTCCTATGGGGAGTGGGCAGGTGACCCTGTCCAACTTCTCAGGGAGTCTGCTTAGCCTGAGCACTAGTCTGAGTGCTGGGGCCAGCTCTGCTGTTGCCCCTTCTGTCTCTGACTCTAAAATATCCCCTCTGGGGTGGTGGAAGGCAGGACCTGTGGTTAGAAGAAGGGTCTATAATGGGTTCTACCCCTCCCTCTTCCTTGGGACTTCTGGGGTGTTGCTGCCTTCTCCGTGGCAGTAGCACTCTTGTAAGCTACCTTGTAGTCATCCATTTTTTTCATGTAAGCCTCAGTTGGCTCCAAAACAGGGATATGGGCTCACAGGGAAAATCCATTGCTTTTGTCTGGGTATCCTGAGACAGATTTGTCCCTCTCAACCAAGCAAATCTCCTCAGAGACACTGAGGTAGCCATTTGCCTGGCTGCAATGTCATTGGCATCCACTGCCAGGTGAAATTGACACTTAGAGGTTTCAATGCCCCTCTTAGCTGCCTGACAGGTCAGATGCCATGGGTCAAGGACTTGCCTTGGCTATTTCAAGTGCTGTGTTCCAAAGGCTTTTCTGGTTTCTGGACATATAAGTCATGCAGGTAGCCTGCCTGATGGCTAAAGAAGCCCCCGGTATGATTTTTTGGCTATGGAAACCATTTTCCTCGAATCCTTCTCAGCAGGATGTGATGCCAAATTAATGCCTGCCTTGTCACAAGCAATGGCCTGCACAACTCCCTCACGGCTAGGATGCCCAAAAAGGAACGTCGCTCCTGATCTGATCACCCAATACTTCCTGTCCATCCTCTTGTCCACTGGGGGGATGGATGTTGGTGTCTGCAGGATTTTTGTGGCTTGTCTTTTTAAAGATTTGTGGATGGGCAACAAAAAGCCTCTTTGTTGCTGGAACATCCATCATTTCCATATAATTTGGTTCCTTCTCCTCCTTCTCCGTGGATTCTTGAGTGGAAAGGTCCAGAGTCTGTGCCACCTGCTTCATAAAGGCCATGTCAGTAGAGAAATCTTCCACTGCTTTATCCAGTGAATTAGCACTATGAGGATCAGGAGGAACCTCTGGTTCTATGGGTTCTTCAAAGTCATCATCTTCCTCAGGGAAAACATCAGTTGGTTGTCCCAGTGAACCAGGAACCGAGAGGGAACCCAAATCCAGAACCGACAGCTGCAAACCGGGGCGCTGAACTGATACCACAGTACCAGTTCACAATGCCTGTGAAAGGCTTATGGCACTAGCCATAGCTTCTGTGGTCAGAACTGCTGGAACCGTCAGTTGCGGTTACTTAGCTGGGTGCTTATCTTTTCTCTTTTTTTTTTTAGCAGAACTTACTGGTTCAGCAGCAGTTTCTGTGGTTCTCTTTTTTGTTGAGGAACCATCACCCTGGTCAGAGGGCTGTTCACTTGGCTCATTAGACTTCTTCTTGTGAGAAGAAACTTTTTCTGTAGCTGGGTCAGCAGCTTTCTCGGACATTTTTTTCCTTCAGTCGGCTCAAATGCCTATCCAGCGTCGACTGAGCAAACTTTTTGTAAATATCACAATCTGCCTTTAAGTGATCGAATCCCAGGCAAAGAATACAAATTAAGTGAGGATCCGCTTTAGTAAATGGTTCCCCACCCTCTGTACAATGCTGAAAACTCATTGGGCTGGTTCTTTTCTTGGGTAGTGACATACCAACCAAAATCCCTAATAGTGGGATCTGGTGAGTCTAAGGCCACCACATGAATAAATAGTAATAATTTTGTTTTTCTTGATGGTCGGTTTAGTGACCAAAGAAAAAAATGAGAGTTACCCCTGTTTCTCCCCAAAATGATCAACTGGACCCAAAAAGGGTTTAAAATTAAAAAGTTTTAAAAATATAAACAGTCGGTTTACTCACAGTTAAAAGAACCGAGAAGAAACAGAGAAAATTTACCGGAATAACACACTGAATCTAGACTAATCTACCTGTAAACTCAAGGACAGTGCTTTAAAATCAAACAGAAGTAAACTTTTACTTCAGAAAACCGATAAAATAAAATCTTCAAGAAAGATGAAGGAGGACTTTCCAAGGCATCTGTACTAGGCAAGCGGAGTACAGAATCTTACAGTTGTAGAATATTTACCAGGGACAGTGATTTGAAAACTGAGCTCAAGCCTAATATTCCATGATTAACTTAGGTTCTATTAACTATTTCGGCTCCGGGGCAGTCTTATGGTGAGACCACACTGCAGAAGTCAGAATACAGTAAGATTGCCTGGGATTTTAAATGCGTTTTCTTTTGTTGCTAACCAGGACACTGCTTTGCCCTTCTCCTCTTGGGCCCATTTGTACAGCCTGTGATCCTCAGTCACTGTAGTAACATGTGACATCACCGTCACGTGACTGCCGATGTTCTGCAGTTGCCACACAACTGTAAACAACCACAGGACGTCAGAAGCCACTAGGATGCTTACAAACTGGCCCATTTAGTACTTTGGGTTATATAGTGTGGGATTCAGGCTGTCTACACATTATTTTATTCTTTTGACCACCATGTGAGTTTATTGAACCCTGCTGTCGCTCAAAGTTTTTTTTTAAACTAATGTTTTCTACATAAGTTTGAGGTTTCAGAGTTGGGCATGCAATGGACTCCGCATGTGTTGAAGTACCTGGGTATCTACCTGGCCAGATCTGATCGGAAGCTGGTTAGACTTAATTTGGATGCCATTAGAAATACCATTAAACAGGACCTGCAAAGGTGGAATGGTCTGCCTCTCTCTTTCTGGGGCAGGGTCAACATAGTTAAAATGAATATTCTTCCTAGGGTATTCTACCCACTTAATATGCTTAATGTAGTAATACCACTAAAATGGTTCAAAGAATTACATTTATTGATAACGAAGTTTATTTGGAAAGGGAAGAGGCCCCGTAGAGCTTATAATAAGCTGGCTGCTCCTAGGGAGAGAGCGGAATTGAGACTTCCACACTTTGGTTTATACTATTGGGCAAGTAACCTCTGTAAATATCTAAAATTGCTGGCTCCTGCAGGCAAACTTAAATCTTTGCCCTGTGTTCCCTCCTGGGTTGGATTGGAAATGGAAGCGATTAAAGAGGCCGGTATAAATCCACTCGCACTGCTTTATTCCGCTCCCCAGAAGGTGCCTCTTAAATTAACTGTTAACCCAATAGCAAATTCTTTATGATTCATAGACAGATCTGTAGCAGATTAGATTATGTTCCGACAGGACATGCATCAACTGAATATGTAGTAATACCAATTTGAAAATTGGGGGGAGAATGATACGGGGGGAATGGTTACCCCAACTAGAAGGTTTACGTGCTGAGGATTTGATGGGGGATGGTTGCGTTCTCCCAATAAGGGAGATTCTGGAAAAGTATAACATAGATTCGAAGCAAGTTTTCAAAGTATTCCAGGTTACTCATTTACTAGGACAGGTGTGGACTAAGTTTCGGGTAGGGCGTGTGGATGGGAAATGGTTTGAGTTGTTAGCTCAAGTTGTTTGGGAATCACATACATTTCTAGGGTATATAAGGTACTTCTTGACCAGACTCTAGTCGACATGGATTTTGAACCCAGGTATTGGACTAGATGTCTGGGGGCAGAACGGGACTGGGAGACTGTTTGGAGTCACGTGTACAGATATGTTAAACAGGATAGATTGAGGGTGATGCAGTTTTTTCTTGAATAACCTATTTTGGACCCCTTCCAAATTACATAAAGTGGGTAGTAGACCAGATCAAAATGTTATCGGTGCCACCAGGCAAATGAGACTTGTATCACATTTTTGGGACTGTCCACCGATAAAGCGGTTGTGGGCTTGAGATTAAGCAGAGGGCAGACCCTTTGCTGGTATTGATCAATATTTCATGCCGGATATATGTTTGATGGGTGACTATTCTGGCATCACAGCCAGGAAGCGTAGATTTTATATGGCTCTGATTTCTGGTTGGCTTAAAAAGGTTGTCTTCGCGATACTGGATGTCAGACTCTTATCGCATGCCAGGCAGTGTTACAAGAGATGTTGTTTAATTTAAACATGGAAAATTAGGAGTGGAAGGATAATCGGTTTCATACATATGAGAAGATTTGGAGCCGTTTCCAAGCATTATACCTTCCCAGGAATAGGCTATAGTGGTTAAGTAGAGTGGAAAGGATGTTGGGTGGCGGATCTTCCTAGGGGGTTGTAGTTTGGTATGGGGTGGTAAAGTGGGGGGGAGGGAGATTCTCTTTGGGGGAAGTGGGGAAGGGGGTGGCTGCTGGGTACTTGGTTTAATTTAAGTCATTTGTTGAGAAGTTATAAAATGTTCTGTGTATTCTGTACCATGCTTATGATATGTGCGTTGTCGTAATAAACTTTAAATTTCAAAAAAAATAAACTAATGTTTTCATGTGTGCTGTTCAATTTTACCTGCTCTCTATATTGTTTCCACTATTCACATGGGGTAGGATTGGGGTGGCACCTCTGAGCGTGGAGGGAGGGCCCCCAAGATGATGTTCCAATTGTGGAAATGTGCTTTTTTAATGTTTTTCATTCCATTATTTACTTAATATTGTAACACAAGTTTTATCAACTATCCTATCCCTTTTTCCTATATTTATGTTACTACCTCTGCACTTTATTTGTGATGTGATTTTATTTCACTAGAAAGCTGACCAATTGGTTTTAACATTGGTCTATATTCTATGGTCCAGCATTCCCATGTAGAAAATCCATTTCATTTCTGCATTGTCCAGTCTTTTGCCATAGTTGCCACCTCTCTCTGTCTGTTACAATCTCTAACCCCGAGAACTCCATTATGTCCAAACTCCATAAAGTTTTGTGCTACCTTCGACGTCTCATCATAATTTCTTATTCAAACTTTAAGGCTTCTTGTTATTTGACCTATGTAGAATTTGTCACAGGGACATTGTAATAAGTAAACAACTCCCTGTGAATTACAATTTTTTTGAAGTAGTGGCTTTTAAAAAAAGACCAATAGTAGCAGCCAAATGAGTAAAAAAAAACTCAAAGATCAGTTAGTGAGATCTCAATTTAAGGCACCAACTAAATCCCGGCAATTGCTGCTAGGTCCACTGTAGCCTGACATGATCCCTTATGGACGATGCTCAGTCTGCAGTCACACAAGCAAGAAAAAGCAATATGTACATCCACACAATGGAAAGAAGTTTGACATTAAACAGCACATTAATTGTAATTCACAGAGAGTTATCTACTTATTGCAATGTCCCTGTGACAAATTTTATACTTAGGTCAAAAAACAAGAAGCCTTAAAGTTCGAATTCAAGAGCACAAATGTGACATAAGAAATTATGATGAGACATCGCAGGGGGTCAGCAAGGGTGGGGGGTGGGAGAAGATCAAACAGCGAGCTATTTCTGCCACACCAGGTACTGTAGCTCTTATAGTTACTTGCCAAACTAACTGGCCAATAAATCAGCTTCTGCTATCTCACCAAAGTGACTACCCCACGACGGTGTAGAGAGACAGGTTATTATTTTGTGAGTGACTGATTTGCTTCAGACATGTGAGTGAACTAATAAACAAAAAGGTTTAAGTTGGAAATAACAGCTGCCTGGGGTCATGTTCGCACTGCTGCTGTAAATCCCACCCACCTCCCAATTCATGCCTGATCATTCCCACCCAGCAATGTGACAGAGAGCTTTCATGTCAGGCTATGGACTGAAGCAGCAGAGCTGCATCTTATCTCCATGTACCTGGGGTGACAAGCCACTTTGGTTGGATGCAGTGTTTCTTATAATATCATAGTGTCCACAAGTGTCTCTCTGTTCAATGCCATGAGCCCACTAACCTCCCCCTTGTCCACTTGACTACAATTAATGAGAAAGCAGCCTGGTGAGAAAATGAACAGCGGCAGGGAGGAGTGCATGGCGCAGAAAGGTGCTATCTGTTATAGAAAATAAAATATATATATGTTTTTTTAATAAGAAAAATGATTCACATAGTGTGTACTGGTCTTGATCCTAAAGATTCATGTTATGTTGATGTTCTTTGTTAAGCTGGTTGGGGGGAGTGGTGGGGTTGGGGGGTTGCTAACACATACCAGTAATACACATTATTAACTGTCTTTTATTTATTTATGCATGTTTTGCATCTGCTTAATTTTTTTTTGGTTAAACCTGAAAACAAGAAAATGGTCCATTGTCAATCCCTAACCCCTCTGACTCCCATCCTATACCCCCTCCCCCACACCCTTACTCACCTACAGAAGATCCCTCAGTGTAAGTCCGCTTTCACTGAAACAGTCATCCTCCCCCTTGAATTGCAACCACAAACTGAAGAAGCACGGTAATTGCTATCAATATATTTTCAATGTGTTTTGAACTTTCACTCATAACTTTGTAATTTTTAAATATTTTTCCCCAAATTTTGGGACACCACCCTTATGTACAAGGTAGATGACATTTTTCAACTCTGGGTTTAAAAGTGATTTTACAGTTACTCTATGAAATCGCCTTTCAGGTGGAATTTAAACATTTTCACCTACCGGGTTCATTAAGTGGGGACATAAGCAGACTACATTTAAAATTTGGAGTCAAAATTTTAACAACCAGGTGATGCTGTCCAGCAGCCATCAGAAGCAGGTGTCTTTCTTTTCAGCTCCATGACTTACAACTTTAAAACTTACATTTTTACTATATATCCTTCTATTCCACAAAGTGTATTAGACTTGGTAGCATGTCAAAATGGTGACTGCTGAATGTCGACCCATGAAGAAGACAACAGAACCACAACACCGGCACTTTTGGGTGACTGGCAGTTCTCCCCATCCCTGAAGTATGCCCCCCCACAGAGTTAGTATAGTAAATAAAGGGGGGCATTGTTTAAATTCATTGCGCTGTAGGATTTGTGCCCTCCTCACGGGTCACCGTTCTGCAGTAGCCATTTTGACATGGAACCATTAGACTTACTTTGATCCGTTGGGTGCAGAGACTTACAGACTGGAGATGAGTACCAAAAAGCAGCAGCAGCAGCTTCAGTAACATGGTATTGAGGCTTTCTTTTTTGCTGCAACATTGGGCCATGCTTCCAAATCTACGGGGCAGTACAACATGGTGGCTCCTCTGGTGATTCACAAATGGCACAGATGTTTGCCGTGCTTCAAAAAATCCAGTCCAAAGGCAATGAAATGAACCAGGAGGTTGGCATCGGTGGTGCAGATCTAATGGACCTGGATGGCTGCATTATCAAACACAAAACAGCAATCTCTGACTTGTGACAGGACATAGAGCAGCAGGCCACTCTCCATGCAGCCCTCATCAAGAACGTTGGTTTTCTATGCTGCAAGGTGGAGTCCCTTGAAAATAATCAGTAGCCTGGGGTGAACTGCTTGCAACGCTGGATTGCCTTTTATTTACAGATCTAACCCTTCTTTCCCGTGACTCTAGAGTGACTATTGTGAAGGCATTTGTCATACCCATGCGTATAAGGTAGAGAGAGGGGTCAGCTCAGAGGCTGCTGACTACAATTGTGACACTGTCATCTCCCGATGCATGGATATCTCTTCTTCGGGCAGCTTGGACCCACAGTGATACTGTGTGGGAAGGGAGCAAGCTGGGCTTTTTCCCAGACATATCAGCCCAGACTCAGGATAGAAAGCACCAGCTCTAAACAGTGAAGAAATCTTTATTAGCAAGAGGGGTTAAGGCACAGCTCCTGTTTTGTGCATGGCTTCAAGTATAACATAAGAACAAAACAAGTTTATTTACTGATCCTGAACAAGCCAAGAGGTTTGCAGAGCAGTTACCCACCCTGATGCTTGACAATCCAGTCAGGAGGACCTCAGACAATAAAGACAGTTGATCTATGATGTATTTTTACACATTAGTTGGTCATCTTATGGTTATTTTGGTGTATGCATTTGTCGTTCTACTGTGTCCGATGGTTGCTTATTGCTGTTGTTTGTTGTACTGATCTTTTTTCTCCCCTAGCCAGTACTGCTTGCTAATAACTATGTGCAGTTGCACACACCTCAGTTTATGAACTACAAAATACCCTGATTGCTGAGATCCTGTCCCCTGCACAGTATCAAGTTTCGATATCTAGGTGTGTGTGTGGGGGGGGGATGTTTTCTTTACTGTAACTTAACTGAGTTCAGACAATCTCCAAGTATTTACAGTACTGGCAAGGGGTATCTGATTCCCCCATAAAAACCTGCAAGGAGCAGGGTGTTCAACATAAATATTTTTTATTTCTGTTAATCTCTTGAAGTGAATGCGAGATCCTGTGGTCACACCTGTCTGGACTGTTACCTAAAGCACACTGACTTGGGACCAAACACTAAAGCCAAGTGTATTGCCCTGCTTACAAGTTATGTTCTATTCTGTATGTCTTTGGCCTAGGTCTTTTTCATGACCTTGTTTCATGTACCTGATTGTGATTGAAATAAATCTATAAATAAAGTAAAAAAACCAAAAAAAACAACCAACAACGTTATTAGTACACACTAACATTTTTTAAATGCTCGCTCATAACTTTTGTAATTTTCAATATTTTGACTCCAAATTTTAAACATAGCCATCTTATCACAGCCACTTATGAAAGTGACTGGTTCCTTTTTATGTGTGCTTGCCAAAACATGTTTGTGCACTTGTGGCATGAAATGACATTTCTGAGAGTATTTTATAAATGAAACCTGTCATGTTTATAAAGGAGAGTCATAAAATGACTATGTTGAAAATTTGGGGTAAAAAAAAGAAAATTTAAGAAATGCTGTGTGCAGGGCTGTCCTTTAGCTAAGTGGGTAGTGATCCTGCACTGGTAAGCAAAGTTCAGGGCCAGGCTCAGTGAGCCAGTTGGATGGGTGGAGGTTGGGTGGACAGTGCTGCCATGTTGAACTATTCCCAGCTTGGGAGGTTTGGGAGGGAAGGTGCTGAGTTGGTCGAATGGTCAACAATTACCATATAATGAAGAGAAGTCTCCCCTTGGCAGAGGGCCCAGCAATTCTGCACTCATGCCTGTCAGAAAGCCCTGCACTTTGGCTGCCAGATTGAATCTTGATCCTGTGCATCTGTATCTGTAGCTACATTGAAGTGCAGACCTCCAAGCATCCCCACAAATTCTTTGCATCCATAGCCATGCAGAAGTGCAGGGTCTGAAAGGGCCCTGCACTTTCACAGGCAAACAGACTCTTTCCTTGGCACAGGGCCCACAGGGCCCTGCCTGTCTGCATCTAATGAGTGAGAATATGATTGTACTGTCTCAAAAAGAAAGGACATTCACTGCAAGAAACTGAATTAGCCAGCTCTGTGGCACTGAGTGATGGGTGTTTGCTTGGCATGCTGGTGACCTGGGTTCACACCCTGAACCTGGATGTGAGGAGTGGAGGCCAGCAGGAAGGGAGTTAAGGGCATCCTTTGTATGCTTCCCTCCCAGGGGGAGTGGTAAGAGACTGCTTGTTAGGCAGTTCCTGGTGGTGTCTTGGGGTAAGGTATTCTTGGTGGTGTGAAGCCTTGACATGCTGCTGAACACCCCTGCCTCAAGGACACCACTGCAGCCAGACTAGCATGTGTGGGAGGTGGGTGGACTGGTGAGAAAGTGGAAAATCACTGCTCAGCTGACTGGATAATGATTGCTCAGATCCCCCCACACCACAAAGTATTGGAGTAGCTTCCAAGAGCCAATCCTCATCATGTACCTGGTATGGATTTGGACCCTATCTTTCCTCCCATGGACCCAGGGAGGTAGCTCCCCTAGTGAAGGGATATGTCAGATCGAGCAGGGCATCACATGGAGGGGATGGTGGATGGTGCTGGGGGCCGATGAAACAGGATGGAGGTCCATTGGGGGCCTGAAGGAGTGGCTGGCTGAGGGCATGGGAGGTGCAACAAAAATGCATTAATGCACCAGTTAGGGTACAACTTAACCCCACAAAAGTAGGGTAATGTGGCATTAGGGTGTCCAACCATAACTCCCAATTGCCCCCAAGCAACAAGAGGTCAAGACCACATAAGAAACCACAGGCAGCTACCATAAGGTAAGACAAACAACATACAATTGTTTCCAAATGACACAAATGCAGTAGCACTAACATGCTACCTTTGTGGATTTCTATCTGCAGCTGCAGAAGTGCAGACCCCATGGGGGCCTGTGTTTTTTGCAGCCAGAAATGTGTGTGTATGTTTTCTAGTGCACACAAGCACATGTGGCTGCAGAATCACTAGTAGAAGTAGTGGCTGCAGAATCGCTAGTAGAAGTAGTGCTGGAACATGGGAATCGTGGATTTCTATATACAGCGGCAGCAGAAGTTCAGGCCCCCACAGGGCTACAGATGCAGACATGCAGGGCCAAAATGCCATCTGTTTTATTTATTTGATTCTTCTTGGTAACTGGGTAAGGCCCACTGGGCACAAGTGCATGTTTTTAGGGGTGACCTGGGAGCACTGGGGTGGTTAAGCGACTTGCTCAGTGTCACACAGTATGCAAGTGGAAGTTGAGGGAAACAAACCCAGGTCTGCTGGATGTACCAAGCTCATTCATATCTCATTACTCTAACTTTTAGGCTACACTGCTAGCTCTGCCAGCCATCTGGCTGTGGAAGCTCTTGGCCCTCTGCACTTCAAATTTCTGTGCAGCTATGGGTGCAAAGGTGCAGGTCCCAATGCCAAGAGAAGAATTCTCTTAAAATCTTCACTATATGGTTACTTGTTGCCCATGCAGCCAACACTGAACCATCCTCACCCACACAGGGGGTGGTGCTGCATGGTAGTGCCTTCCCTGCCAAGTCTCAGCCTATCCAGCTGGCTCACAAAGCTCGCCCTTGAACTCAGCTCACTGGCACAAGATCACAACACACTACCCACTGGACCAAAAGGTGACCCTGCACACATTTCTTCATAACTTTTTGTTTGACATTTTGATCCCACATCATGAACTTGGTCATCAGAATGTGTTACATCCCACCTGAAAGGTGGTTTTGCAAAATGACCGAAATCACCTTTCAACCAGTACTTGGAAATTCCCACCATCCTTGTTCATGAGGTAGGGTCATGTAAACAGTATATTCAGAATTTGGGATTAAAATATTATAACACGGCCGAGCCATGAGTAAAAGTATGTGAGCCACAAAAATGGAATTCTTTTGTTGCACATTTAAGTGCGACACTAAAGTGTGACATTAAAAGTTGTAACACTAAAAGTTTAGTGTTGCAAATTTTAGCGTTGCACTTTCATGTCACACTTACATGTGTGATACCAAAATTCATGGCTCGCGACACAGAAATCAGCCATTTCAGTAAAATAACAGCCAAGTCCCAAAAAGACATTTCTGGCTCATTTCGGAAAAAGCAAAAAACAGATTATTGCTTTACTGGTCCTGTTTAGCAAGATTCATGTGTTTTATTTTCTTGTAATATTTCATTTTTAAGTAGTTTAAATTTTTTTAAGCCAGTAAAAAAAAACAAGAGGCGGCTGTCATGACCCAAAACATTTTTCTCACGACATGAAAAACACCAATTTTATAAAAGTCCAAAAAATTTTCTCACATGAAAAACACTAATTTTGCGAAAGTACAATGGCTTGCAAAAGCAAAATGTTGGTGTTGTGTCAGACGGTTATCCTAAAAACCTACTGGGCATGCTCAGAAGTCAAATTTCAAAACCTTATAACTCTGAAATCAATTAATATTTTTTCACAAAACCATTGAAAGACACACCCTTGGTGCAAGCCCCCTAAGTCCTGAAGATTTCAGAACACAATTTGTTACCATCTAGGCTGTAGGTGACAGCAAAACCATAGCAAAAAGGGACAACGTGGTGCTTTCCCTGAATTTGCAACACATCTGGATCTCGGAATCTGAATAAGGGCCCATAAGGAAACTTTCTGCATGTTGTGAACTTGCAACCTGGACAACACATTCCAAATTTTGAACAATTTCGTCGAACACCACCAAAGTTATGAAGGTGCAAAAAATGAAAATTATGTACCTACCATAATTCTTGATCTTTCTGTGTATCTTCACCATTCATCACTGGTGGGTTCTAGACAGAGGATCAGGACCCCGTGGGAGCATTTTTTATTTTCACAAGGAGTGGAGCCGACACCGTGATGGTGCCACCCTTGTGGTTGATGCACTGTGTGGTGCTCGCGGGTTGTCCAATAACCAATGCCGACTTCCCCTCCATCCCAGTTCTGCATGCTGGAGAGTCAGTTAGGAAAGAAAAGAGAGGGCAGGGCAAGGGAGCCTGAGGGATAGGAAAAGGAAAGGATATAAAAACTAGGGAAGGAATAATGCCAGTGAAGAGGACAGAAGAAAAGAAACCTAGGGGTATGGGGCAGGGTACCTCAAACTCTGGGCAAACAAGGAAGGGAGAAAGAGGATACAATAGAGAAAAGAGAGGAGGAGGAGGGAGGCACTGCACCTCACTCACAGGGGCTCCAGAGGACTCCCTGAGGACTGAGGAAATGACACCACTGCTTTAAGCCATATTTCTTCTCTTTGATGAAGGAAACAGAAGAAGAAACCCTCAAGACTTAAGGATTATCTATAGGGAGATAGCTGACTTGAATAAGTCCAGAAGACATTTGAAAGATAAGGCACCAAATTCAAAGTGCCCTCCCCGAAGTCCAAGATGAGCTGAAGTCCAGGGTCTCCCCCTCCTGTCTTGACAGAATACTGAGCTGGGGGACAGGACCCACCCCGCTGCATGGTTCTTCTGACAAAACCAAGTTCCCACAGAGATTTAGAGGTGTCTCACCTCCAAAGGGAGGAGAGTATGAAACCAGGAGGGGACCATCTTAGAGAATGTGATTTTCACCATCTAGAAGGGAACCTGCAAGGAAAGACTGCTTGCTTTAGCTGTTAGAAAGAGAGAGGAGTCACAGTTCCTAGAGAGGGATAGGGATCACCAGGGGCCCCCCAACCATCACCCCGAAAAGGACCTGTAAGGTTTGAAATTAAGCAAGAGGTCAGACCAATGGCATGCCCATAGGGACTGAGGGGGCATGTGCTCCCCCAAATCATTGCACAAAACAGTAAAAAAATAAATATAATTGTATTTCATTTTCAGAATTCATGAGGTCCAAAACAAATTACGTTTTTTTGAATTCGTTGGTGGTGTCCAGGGGAGAGACCTCTGAGCACCATTCAGGTACTGTCCATCCCCACCACCATAGTGACATGTGCAAGGTTCAGGCATGATTGGTTTGGTCCCTCAGCACCTGCAATGCTCTTTTTCCTGCTCGCATGAGGTAGAGCAGTATTGTGCACACACAGCAAGGTGCACAGCTGAGCAGACAGCACTTACTCTGAGCCAGCCAGGTGGGTCACACGAATAAGAAGAGACGTGTCTTGAGACAAGCGTGTGTTGACTCAGACATGTGACAAGTCAGTCAGGGTGGATTGGTGACAGGTGTGCATAATGATTAGAGGAGGGAAGCCCAAGCCCTGCCCTGCTCATGCCAAGAGCAAAGAAAGAAGTCCACAGCACACACCGTCCACTGCAGTCTGCAGGTCCGCTGGCCCAGGAGGGAGGACACATGCAACACTCACAGGCATGACAACACACAGTCAGTCATGGATGCAGTCCTCAGTTTGACTCTGCAGCACCTGCCCATATCAGCATAGTAGCAAGCCAGCCCCTGCCGAGAGGCACGGGCTATCACTGAGGAACAAGAAAGAGATGAGCTTTCCAAGTAATGATAAATTGAAGTTTTATTTTGGAAAAGTAAGACTTCAGAAATGTTCTTTTAAATTCTTTATACAATAGGAACACATACTGAGCTGGGGGTTTGGCTTAAAGGGACACCATTCTATATCCATGAACACTTAATATCAGTGTTTACTAGGGGTCTGTGAGTACCTATTTTTTGAATACTTGGCTAATATATGTATTCAACAGTACCCACAGATGTTTAGTATTCAGCATTTAGCTGAACAATTTAAGAAAAACAATGTTGAACCAGGCACTAACACATCTTGCTATTATCATCGTCCTCCTCTTCCTTGGCTATCATTCCTGTGGGTTCCAAATGACCTTTTGTAGTAAAAGACCTTTGCCTCCTGAACTTCAAGTCATGATTTTGGGGTGGAAACAATATAGCAAGTCATAAATCCAGATCGCCCTCTTGGTCCCCCCAATCCTCAGCAGGCCTTCTCATTTTAGTTCAGTCTGCCAGCTAACTGAATCAGTTTTGGGGGTGGGGGTGGGATGAAGAGTTCTACAGTATTAGTTATGCTAGACAGATTGATTGGTCAGTGTGGTAGGCCTCAACCATATCAGTGTCATGAACTGCTCCTTCCCTCTTTCCAGCTGACACACTGTATACGATTCAGTCAGCTAACAGACTGAATTGTAAAGGGAAGGTATGCTGCAGATAAGGAAGGGTTACTGACTGGCCTAGGTGGAATGGTGACCTTTGGCCCCCTATAATCATTTGGTGGTCAAAATCCATGTCTTACAAATTGTCCTATGGAGTGATGGTGGGGGGTTATTAGGCTTTGGATAGAGATGGTGATAAATATAGTGTAAGAAAACAATAATAAGCTCTGATGTGTGGGTTGACAGAAGATGATTGGGGGGGGAGTGGTTGTCTAAACCTTTTTCTCAAGACCTTTATGTTACTCACAAATCCCAGAGTTTAACACCATTCCGTA
The DNA here is from genome assembly GCA_016271365.2 of Neoceratodus forsteri. Taxonomy (NCBI): domain Eukaryota; kingdom Metazoa; phylum Chordata; order Ceratodontiformes; family Ceratodontidae; genus Neoceratodus; species Neoceratodus forsteri. The sequence goes on along the minus strand of CM028130.1, from coordinate 833,609,179 downwards.
CTGCCAATCCTGGCGGTGTGTGGTAAAAGCCACCAAAATGCACCATTTTAGTTAAATTTTTACAAAATATCTTTGAAAATACAAAAGGTCACTGTTCACAGACTGAACAAAGACAAAAAAATTGTATCATTGCGCTATCATTATGATGGCATTTAGCATGTCAGGGAACAGCTTCCTGGCCTGCTAAAAGTCATCAAATTGCACCATTTGACTTCAGTTTTGCAACATTTTCCCAGGGGAGCATGTCCCCGGAGACCCAGAGAGAGAGGTTTGGATTTTGTGCCCTTCCAATATTTCTGGCTGCATGACGCCCCTGAGTCAGACCCAGAGTGCTTAAGACAAAACTGGAAGGGGAACCCCGTCAGGACAATAAAGAGGCCCTGGTGAACTCTCATAAGGAAAAGGGGTGGCCCTGCTTGTCTTTTCCAAGACACCCCTGACTCCACCAGAAGAGGGGTGAAGCCAAGAGGTACCAGAAGGAGGATCACAAGGGCCTTAACTCATCAAAGAGAGAGACAAACAGTGAGGAGGCATCACCCAGAGACTGAGGCCCCAGAGGGGAAAGAGGGCAGAAAGCAGTGATGAATGGTGAAGAAACACAGAAAGATCAAGAATTACGCTAGGTATATCATTTACATATCTTATCTGTGCCACTCTTCACCATACATCACTGGTGGGTGATTACCAAGCCCCACAAAGGGGACCTGGTACCTCCCTGAGGGAAGGAAGTCTTTCAGCCTCCTGTGGGAGAGACACAGGAGAGGGGAGACCCTGCAGGCCTAGTTAGGCCTGGGACTGGTCTGGATGAGGTGAGGTCCCTCTGTGGCTGGGAGAAGGAAGTCACCCCTGAAGTTCCCACCTCACCCTGCGGGGAAAATGGTGGGTTCCCCAGAAAGGAAGGCAATCACCCTATGCCGGGCCATGGGTGATAACCAGGAGTGATGAAGCCTTGCTGTCCGCCTTTTGCAGATCACTGTCCCTGCCAGCCTGGATGCCACCTCATTGGCATCATACGATGCCCTTACTTGGTGCCTCCCAAGCTCCAGGCTACGTGTGGAGGCAGCAAAGGCTTGTCTGGTTTCCTTTGAATCAAGAAAAGATGCTAGGATTTGCCCTAGCAAGGACCATAAATGCCTGTTATAGACAGCATGATGAGCCTGATGTGCTGAAAGAGAAAGGGAGAGACGTGCAGAGAAAAACACATTCCTCCCTCAAAAGGCAAACTCCGCAGAGTCTGCTTCCAGGAGCTGGTCATGTCTCGGGTGTCTATGCCCGGAAGGAGTGTCCAGGATCATCACACCTGAAGGGGGGGTGAGATAATGCTCCTAGAGACCCTAGGTGTGTGCAATACCTGTACCGACAGTCCACTGGTGCTGGAGAGGGGGCTGAAGGATGCCTCCAAGTGTGGTACTGTGCCTCACTAAAGGGGGAGGGCCAGGCAGGAACCACCAGGTTGACCACACTGAACTCACCTGAAAAGGCGTGTGCCATCCACTCAGGATTGTGACTTGCAAGTCTGGTAATGTGGAGCTCGTTGACTAACCCTGAAAGGAAATGCTGATAGCTGGTCTGGTCAGCATCTGAGAAGAGGTGGACAGAGGGATCCTCTTCCTCAAGTGAGGAGGACAAGGAAGCCAATGAGTCTGGAGAGTCAAGCAGCAGCTGCTCAGGAGAATGGTGAAACTCCAGTTCATCCATGGTCTCAGATAGGTAGGGAATAGGGTAGCCATAGCTCTGAATTGTTACCAGGTCAAGGGTCTTGTAGGACCAGAGTGGCCTGGGAGAGTGGGAGGGACTGGCAAAGGGAAGAGGGGCCAAACACCTCCAAGGAAGAGGGTGACCTCTGCCAGGGATGGGGGACTGGACAGGTGACCCTACCGTTCGGGAGGATCCATCAGTCAGTGCAGTCAGCGACTGTTCAACCAGACTGGAATGGTTGGGACTGAGTCCTAAAAAGGATTTCCCCCTGCAAGGTGACTGGGGCCACATAGGTCCAGAAGGGCAGGCCCTAGCCTTGAGAGATGAGATCCCTCCAGGGGGGACCTCAGGGGAGAAGACAGGACCAGCGCTGCAACTAATATCCGAACCCTTGTGGGCTACAAGGGAGGGACACTGCCCAAGACACTGTCCCCTCAACCCCTTAGACTCAGAGAGGGACCTCTTCTTCAGAGTCAACCAAGGTAGCCCAGTCCCACCCGCCAACTCCTGGGAGATGGGAGAGCACCCTCCCCTGCTCCAGACACCCAAGCAGGCCCGGAAGTGGGCCTAGCCTGGGCAGCTAAAGTAGGGGGTTCACCTTCTCCAAGATCAGAAGCTGCACCGGCCTCAAAGGACCCCCTTGGTGCCATCCCCGGCACTGGAAGATTGGTCAGCGCAGGTAGAAATGGCCAAACCCGGAGGAGATGGTTGAACCGGAGCCAATGTACTAGGCAAAGAGGAGTCCGAGGATCCCGAGGAATCTGAAAAAGCCAGTCCGGATCCACCTTTGAATCATCATCCTCTCCGGAGGAGTCAAAGACCCAGACCACCTCATGGACTCCTCTGCTGACAGCACCACAAGCGACAATGTGAGGCAGCCCTGCACTGCTCACAGCACTGCCCTAATCACTGGCACCATGCATGGCATCGGGATCTGAGGCAGCACCGTGAACCGGCCCTGAACTGGCCCTGAATGGCACCGCCCTAATCTCTGATGCTGCATGCGGCATCAGAATCCAAAGCAGCCCCGACAGGTGATGCTGAGAAAACTGTTAGACCAGACCCAGAAGACCCAGGCCATCATGCCGGGTGAGCTTTCACTTCCAAGGAGGCTATTGCCAGGACGGTTCCTCCAGCCCGACTCCCAGAAGAATCAGACTGGGCCTCCTGCACCGTAAAAGGGGTTTCTGCAGAGGTGAGGCTTGAAGGAGAGGAAGCCCACTACTCTGCGATCCTTATAGAACCAGAAGGGGACCCAGAGGAACTGTCAAGAGACCTGCATTTGGCATCCCTGGAGCATGCCTGTCCACCAAAAGTCGGCAGCATAAACTCAACTTTAAACACGTGGACTTCCAGAACTCAATGATCCATGGAGAAACAGGAGTCACAACAGCCCATATCATGGTTTGGGCCCAAGCAGGTCAAGCACCAGTAATGCTGGTCCAAAACAGAGTAAAGCCAGCCACCAAGACACCGCAGCATTGGAGGCCATCCCACCTTGGAAGCCATATTCTTGTCCCTCAAATGAGACATGACCGGATGGAAAATTAACAAACAAAAACAGTACTCGGTGTTGTCAAATAAAAATGAAAGCTCTTACCAGTCAATGGTGCTGAGAAATGCAGCTAACCAGAACTAAGATGGTCTACTCGATGGACTAGGCAGCTGACGCAGAGGAAATTCATGTTCCACGCACAAGGTTGTGTTCACTCAACAGTGGGAGAAGGAGAACTGGGATGGAGGAGGAGTCAGCGTTGGCTGCTGGCCAACCCACAAGTGCCACTCAGTGCATCGGCCTTGAGGGCAGTGCCATCACAGCATTGACTCCTCCCCTTAGAAAAAAAAATGCTCCCATGGGGTCCTGATCCTCCGGCCAGGACCCACCAGTGATGAATGGTGAAGATTGACACAGATAAGATTTGGGGTTTAACATGGAGACCACCCCTCAACCCTAGTTATACTTGCACCACCATGCAAGTATAATAAATATATATTATTTGCAAAAGAACTTTGTTAATGCACCAGTTAGGGTAAATGAACACCACAAAAGTAGGAAAATATGTCATTAGGGTTTCCAGCCCAAACTTCCCACCCCTATTCCCCAAGCAGCAAAAGGAAAAAACATTAGGGTTTTGGATCTCCAGAGTCTTGGTGAATCAGTTGGGGGGGGGGTCTTCCCTGGGGTTATCAACCCTAATGCTCACCCCATGCCATGAGCAAACATCACACATGATCTCCCTTTTTCACACAGGGCCTAAAAGCCACAACAAATTTTGTTGGCAACCTGTGGTGAGACACAGTTCTCTACCGTTGAAGAGTGTATCACTATGAGGCAGTGGCTTGCTGTTGTACCTTGTGCTTCAGATTGGAGGCTACGGGCTGGGGGGAGGGGTGAGCATTGGGATTGACAACCCCAAGGAAGACCCCATCACTGATTTGCCAAGACTCTGGAGACCCAAAGCACTAATTATTTTTCTTTTTGCTGGTTGTAGGGTAGGGGTGGGGTGTTATGGCTGGAAACCCTAACACTACATTTCCCTACATTTGTGGTGTTAATTTACACTAGCTACTACATTAACAAAGTATTTTGCAAACAATTTCCTTTCTTTTTGAGATACCGAAATTGTATTCTCATTCATGCAGATGCAGATGTCCTGTGCCAAGGAAAGACTTTGTCTCTGTCCCTTGCAGGCCCTACACTTCTGTGCCACAATGGATGTGAAGAATTCATGACACTGTCTGGTGGGCTGCAGAAATGCAGGGCCCTGTGGTCTCTGCACTTCCATGTGGCTGCAGATACAGATGCACAGGACAAAGAGAGCATCTGTTAGCCAAGGCACAGGACCCTCTTCCACCCACATGTGAAGATGGGTAGGGCCCTATGCCAAGGGGACAGTTGTCTTCACTATATGGTACCTGGGTCTGTGTGGACAACCTTACATCTTTCATTCCTGGATTGGAGAGGTGTTGCATAACAGCAAAATACTCTAGCCTTCACCCAGTCCAGTTGGGTCACTGAGTTCACCCTGAACTCAACTCAGCAGCATGGGATAACAAAGCATACCCACTGGTGTCAACACTGGCAGTACACACAAACTTTGTTAACAATTATATATATAATATATTTTTAATTTTGACCCCAAATTTTCAAGATACTTGTTTTATGATTTGCCTTACAAGTATGACATGTACCATCTATAGTGTATTCGCCAAAATGTCATTTCACAGCCGAAGTACAAAAAGATGTCTCATCCAGGATTAAAAAAAATTACATGTCTGTTTATGAGGTGGTGTCAGAAAATGGCTATGTTGAAAGTTTGGAGTCAAAATATTGAAAATTATTGAAGTTGTGAGTGAACGTTGAAATACTGTAATGTTCACTAGTCATAACCTGGCCATTTTACTACATTTGTACAACAAATTTTCAGCATAGCCTTCTTATCACCTCACCTCATGAGCCAGGTACTGTAGGTGAAAATGTTCAAATCCCTGACAAAATGTCAATCTGTGCTACCAAAATGCCATTCCGTGCCACAGGTGTGATAACACATTTTGTCCAGGATTTGAAAAATGATAGCTGTCACATTCATTGGGTAGTGTGAAAAAAAATGGCTATGTTGAAAATTTTGTGCCGGAATATTTAAAATCACCAAAGTTATGAGCGAACGTAGAAACATTTCAACATACGTGCATAACTTTGCCATTTGTACATATTTTACCAAAATTTTCAACATAGCCTTCTTGTGACCCCACCTCATGAACAAGAATGGTGAAAATGTTTAGATTCCACCCAAAAGGTGATTTTGTCAAGCAATGGCAAAATCACCTTTTGGCCTGATTTGCATAATTTCATTGCCATTGGTCATAAGGTGGGGTCTCAAAAAGGCAATGCAGAAAATTTGGGGTCAACATATGTACAAATGAAAAAGTTATGCATCAAAGTTCAAAATCCCACTGAAATACATTGAACCACACTTACTGTAGCTTCTCATATTGCAGTCGGCGGTTCCAGCAGTGAGACATATCTTTGATTGGAGAGTGGATCTTTGCCATGGAACATGTTCAGGTCATTGAGGGTGTGTGTGTGGGGTGTGAGGTTATGTGAGGTGGTGGCTGCTGAGTGGGAGCTCAGGGTGTGGGGAGGTCAGATTGGTGAGGGACTGTTTTCTTTGTTTACAGGGTATTACAAAAACAAATCGAGAACCTTTTTTTTTTTGCAGCTTATTCTGACACTGGGGATTGGACACCCCAGTGTCGGGCTATACCTTGAGGACTAGGTGCAGGCAACATGAAAGGGAGGGGTGTCCTGAGAAACAGTACTTGTTCAGTCTGCTTATGTACTAAAAAAATTGAGAACAGCAAGCAGGCGACCTGGAGGTTGGGGGGCCCAGTGAAGTAATAACTGGGGTGAGCACCCCAGTTGCTTATGTTTTACAATGGGACACTAGGTGGCATTAAATCTTGCAATAGTCCTAAATGTAAGACATATGAGTAAATTTCCACCTCAGATTCTATCAACATCCCCAAAACAAATAATTCAAGACACAGGGGAATTATATACGTGCATCTAAGAACATTGGGTGCTATGGACCAATGGGGCGGGGTGGCTATGTGCGCATATCTGGGGCGCGTACCACTCTGCACCCACTGCACCCCCATGTGGAATTCTGAAAGGGAGGCACACAGACCCACTTCACTTGATCCCCCATGTCCATGGACCACTCCGTACTTGGGGAGTTCCAGGGTCATGCCAGCACTATGTGGTATTTACTAACCCACATAGTGTTGGCCACACGTATGCAGAGGGTGGCACAGGATATGCCAGGGTAGACCCTGCCATACCCTTTGTGCACCCCCATGGTCATCACCCTCCTGTCACCAGGGGTGCTGGATAGTGATCTCCATGCTGCTCCTGTCCACTAGGCAGCCAGTGAGGGCATAGGCAGTCTGTCACATGAGTGCCAATAATGCCACACAGGCAGCAGCACTGGGAGGTTACGGGTGTGACGTAGACAGCCAGCTCTGAGTGCTCGAGTGCTGTATTAATTTTTGTTATTACATATAAAATATGTGAAGGGAAGGGTCAGTTCAAGAAAAAGGCTGTCTTACTGGAACCGGCACATCCAGACCCCCCAGGGATAAGTTCAAAGGACAGGAGGTATTTTAAACTGCAGAGATCTAGGGTTCAATTACCTTGTCAATTTGCTTTCATCCCAGGAAATAAGATTAGCCATTCATAATGCCTTCAGGGGGATCCTTTGACTTGCATAGTTGCCAGGGAAGGACTTGTGGGGAGGGGTGTCGAAGGGAGGCCAGAATGGACATTGAAGAGGTTTGATGTCTGAGCCAGGGAGGACCCAGACAATTCTGGAAGGTCCAATATACATTTCCAGGGAACCCTTGAATTGCATGAATACCCTTTGATGTGTAGATACCCAGGGCCCAAACGAGGTTTAGGAGTCAAATACACTTCTGATTTGAATACAGTGACTTACATCAAAAGACTGTTTGTGTGTGTGTGTGTGTGTGTTTGTGTGTGTGTGTGTAGCAGAGCACAAACCAGTTCTGACTAGCTAACCTTTGGAGAGGAAAGTCAGTGAGGTCATCTCATATTTTTTTTAAATATTTTATTTGGAGACCCTGTATTGTAAAATACAGAGTTTGATTCACCAAGGCGGAGTTAGTGACCTCATGAGAAGGCCGGCTCAGAAGTGTGTTTAAGTGCTGAAAGAACCTGACAAAGGGACACAAGAAAATATTTCTGACTGACACAAGAGAATATTAACTGACTGAGGGAGAATCATCACAGCACTGAGAAAGAGTAAGATTAGACCCATCTAAATGTATGTATTGCAGGAACTGTACTTTTTCCTGTTTGTTTTAAGGCTGTATGTGTTGGGATATATATATTTTGTTCAGTAATTATTGTTCTGTTTTGATATTTTTAAAGTAAAGATATTTTTTTTACAAATGAAACTGCTTGAGTGCCTTGACAATTCTTTTTATTTTAAGTGGAGATTTTAAAGGTTATAAGTACACTGTGTATGGGCTTATTGTATACGAAACTGGGAAATGGATAGAGTTCTCTAAAAGTCTTGCATTGAGTTCTAAGGGTTCATTTGAAAGACCTGGTTGGGTGCCTGAAGGCAAAGATATCTGGCCCCCCTGAAGACAGAATTATCTGAGCCTGATAATTGGGTACGCTAACAAGAGGTTATCAGTTTCAGTCCCTTCAGAGCTTGAGACTAAGGTGACTTGAACCCACAAAACAGACAAGAGGGTTACCTTGTCTGTTCACTGTACACAAATCATATGCTCAGAGGTTGGCACTTTGGGAGTAGAGGGTTGACCAGCTGAGCGAGTGGTGACAGATTGGTTGGCAGCGGTGGCATAAAAGTTTGGTGGTATAAGCTTCATTGTTCAGTGTGTTAGCTTGAAACCGTTTAGCTCACTTGGAGAAAAAGAAAGGCAGTGTTTTATTTCAAAAAGTAGACAGAACTATATCCCTTGACTTACAGTTAAGTTCCCACCAATTTAATTTTTTTTCTGAAGTGCCAGTCAGTATAGTATTAGTAGTAAGAGAAGAAGAAAATGTCTTCCGACTACAGCAAGCACACTGTATATTTCTTAAAGCAGTTGTGCAGGAACAGGGGAGTCCCGTTTGGGGTGAATGCCAGTAAGCAGAACCTCATAGAGGCCCTGATGGTAGCAGATACCCAGAGCAGCGAGTCACCAACCATGACTGAAAGAGACCACACCTCAAAGTGTGGCAGAACTAGTGGCCAGTGAGGGGTCCTGAGCTGATGAGGTGGACAGCAGGGCCACTATCAGTGAAGGACCACAGCAGCAGGGGAAGGTCACCAGTATCTTGAATCCAGAGGTGCTCAAGTTGCAAATTGAGTTGTGGAGGATAGAACTGGAGGCAGAGTGACAACAGAGGAAGGTGGACCATGAGGCAGAGCAACAACAGAAGGAGGCGGACCGTGAGGAACATGAGCACCAGCGAGAGGCAGAGGAGAAAAGAGAGCGAGAACGTAGAGCTGCAGAGGAGAGGAGCACCAGTGGCAACACGAACTGGAGAAGCTACGACTCCAACCAGCGGCACCAGCGCAGGTAAGTGGCTTGGGTTTAACTGGGACTGCAAGACTGGGTTACAAATTGAACTCTAAATTAATAGCTGAGTTTAAAGATGGGGAGGACATAGACGCCTTTTTAAATTCTTTTGAAAAAGTCTGTATTCAAGCTAAAATTTCTAGAGTCCTGGAGCTTCCAGCTATCCCTGCTACTTACCGGAAAAGCTTGGGATGCATTGGGTCACATGGACAATGAAGACAGTGATGATTACAGCAAGTTAAAAACAGCACTACTAAAAAAAGTTTGAATTAACTGCGGAATCATACAGAGCTAAATTCCGTAAGCTCAGGAGAAGCCCCGATATGAGCTATGAGGATCTAGCTATGAAACAATATTAGTTTTTAAAACGTTGGTGGGAAGGAATTGAGGCAAACACTGTTGATACAATTGAAAATGTGATTTTATTAGAACAGTTTTATTGGGCATGCCCAACAGAGTTAAAAACCTGGCTAGAGGACCGAGATCCAAAAACAGTGCAAGAGGCTGCTGAACTCTCGGACTGCTATGCCAAGAGCAGACCTGCTTTGAGAGTGAATGGGGCTAGTGTGGCAGTGCAGAAAGAGAAAAGTGCACCTTCAGGGCAGCTAAAACTCTCACTGCTCCCACCGAAACCAGTTAGCCCCAGGGCTCAAAGAAAAGATTTATCTGAAGTAAGAAATGTTTGTTGGTTATGTAAAGAAACTGGGCACATTGCAAGACAGTGTCCAAGAAGGGCAAACAATAATACGCAGAGTAGTATCAGAAAGGAAGTGGGTTGTTTGTGTGTCCCTGAAAGCATGCCAGTGAACATGAGGGAACACATGCACCCAGTCATGGTAAATGGGGTACAGATGCAGGGGTTAAGGGACACGGGGCATCCCTGACATTGGTAAAAGGGGATCTGGCATAGCTTGGTCAGCTTATACCCAATAAATATGTGACTGTACAGGACTTTGCAGGTGAAGAGAAAACATTGCCATTGGCCAGTGTTCTCCTGGACTGGGGTGAAACAGGGGTAACAGTGCAACAGGTGGCTGTAGCTAACACATTAGCAGTGGATATGATCCTGGGTAACAATCTCCAGCAGTGGGTGGTATGTGCAGTTACATGTAGCCAAGCGGCCAGGGAAAATTGTAGTTCTCTGAGCCCCCCAGAAGCCATTGGGGAAGATACTGAAAGGCTGCTTCCCCAGCCTGTGTCTCCAGAGGGGGAGACTGATAAAAAGGGGGTAGAAATTTCCCCAGTAGCAAATAACCACATGGCTACAGAGGGTTACTCCAAAGAGGGAGAGGTGACCCCTTGTCAGAGGGTTGGGATTGACAGTGATCCTGAGGGCCTTGACACTAGTGCTAGGGACCCTAGTTTAGCAACTGAAGGGGACCTGTCCCATGCCTTGGGAAGGTGTGAGAGGTTCGCACCTGCTCAGAGAAGTGACCCTAGTTTAGAGAAACTGAGGGCTTGGGCAGACTCGGATGGTGCACAGGGAGGTGACGGAAGACATCGGGTTTATTGGGAAAATGGACTTGTGTACTGTATACACAGGCAGTACAGACAGAGGGAGGGAGGGACACTAGGCAGGCAGCTTGTCGTTCCCCAGGGATATCGTGAGCAGTTGCTCAAGGTTGCCCATGATATTCCCTTATCTGGTCATCTGGGAATTGCACGAACTACGTAGCGGTTGGCCCAGAATTTCTACTGGCTTAACTTCACCCATCAGGTGAAGGAGTATTGCAGGTCTTGTCACCGGTGCCAAAAAATAAGGAAGGTGGGCCAGAAAACCTAAGCCGCCCTAATTCCATTGCCCGTAGTGGAGCAGTCATTCGAGAGGGTGGGAATGGATATTGTGGGGCCTTTAAATACCCTCAGCTCCTCAGGGAAAAGGTTCATCCTGACTGTGGTGGATTATGCCACCCGTTACCCAGAGGCAGTCGCCCTTCCCTCACTGAGGACAGACAATATGGCAGAAGCCTTGCTTGGGATTTTCTCACATGTTGGATTTCCTCTGGAGGTAATCACCAATTGAGGGGGTTCTTTCATGTCGGACCTGATGAAATGTCTATGGAAGAAGTGTGGGGTGGTGCAGAGATGCATAACACCTTATCACCCACAAGCCAATGGGCTTGTGGAATGCTTCAATGGTACCCTAAAGTCAATGCTGTGGGCATTTGCTGAACAGCATGGGAGGGACTGGGAGAAATACCTTCCCCACCTTTTGTTCGCATACAGGAAGGTGCCCCAAGAGTCAACAGGATTTTCCCCCTTCGAACTCTTTTATGGACGCTGGGTAAGTGGGCCCCTAGACTTGATCCAGGAGGACTGGGAAGGCAAGCACGCCACCCAGGGAACTCCCATTGTGAATTACGTCCTAAGGTTTAGGGAAAGGCTGAAGGAGCTTATGGGGACAGCCCAGAGCAACTTGGCAGCTGCCCAACAGAAATAAAAAGTATGGTACAACTGCAGAGCCAGAGCTCACTCATACAAGGTGGGTCAGGAAGTCATGGTCCTTATTCCGGTCCAGAAAGACAAGCTGCAAGCTGAGTGGGCAGGACCATACAAGGTGGTTAGGAAGGTAAATGATGTAAACTACATTGTGGAGTTACCTGACTGTAGACAGACAGAAAGGATGTACCATGCCAACATGATGAAGCCATATGCAAATAGGGCTGACATGGTATTCACAGTGTGTAGTCATGGGGAGGGGACAGATGAAGGAGACCCTCTTCTGGACTTGCTGGAAGAGAGTAAGTGGGAGTCCGTTGTGGAGACAGTAAAATTGTCTCCCCAGCTGACCCCAGGCCAGATCCAGAGATTGAGGGAGGTTTTAGCAGACTTTGCCCCCTTGTTTAGCGCCAAGCCTGGACTAACCCCCTTAGCAACACACAATGTGGAGACAGGGACATAGACGCCCATATGGCAGACAGCATATAGGGTGTCAGAGGCTGTCCAAAAGGACATTAGGAGGGAAGTGAAGGAGATGCTGGATTTAGGGGTAATCCAGAGATCCCACAGTCCCTAGGCGTCACCCGTAGTCCTTGTACCCAAGCCAGATGGCTCGACTCATTTCTGTGTAGACTATCATGGACTGAATGCAGTCACGAAGTCAGACGCCCACCCGATGCCCCAGACGGACGGACTCCTGGACAAGTTGGGGGGTGACCTACCTTACGACCATTGACCTGACCAAGGGGTATTGGCAGGTAGAATTGATGGACAGAGCTAGGGAGAGGTCGGCCTTCATCACTCCGATAGGCTTATTTGAGTTCAAAGTAATGCCTTTCGGAATGAAGAACGCCCTGGCCACTTTCCAAAGGTTGGTGAACCAGGTGTTAAATGGTGCTAAGGAGTACACCGTGGCGTACCTGGATGACATTGTCATCTTCAGTACCAGCTGGGAGGAACACCTGTCACACCTTAGGGAAGCGCTGGGCAGAATACAGAGGGCCAGGCTCACTGTCAAAGCTGAGAAGTGCCAGGAGGCCATGGGAGAAGTGGCATACCTCGGGCATGCGGTAAGCCGGGGACAGCTCCATCCTAACCAGATAAAAATAGAAGTAATACAGGCATGGCACAGACCAGAAACTCAGAAGCAGGTCAGGAGTTTTCTTGGGACTACAGGGTACTACAGAAAGTTTGAACCTAATTACAGTGCCCTGGCTGCTCCCCTATCTGACCTGACAAAGAAAAAAATGACAAGGAAAATTACCAGTGGTCCAGCCTGTGAGGAAGCCTTTACCAAACTGAAGGAGGCACTGTGCAGTGCTCCTGTTTTGACAAGTCTGGACTATAGCAAAACTTTTGTAGTTCAGACTGATGCCTCAGACGTGAGTATTGGGGCAGTACTAAGCCAGACATCCAGCGAAGGGAGGGACCACCCAACAGCCTACCTCAGCCAAGAGCTGCTCCCCAGGGAACAAGCATACTCCACAGTGGAAAAGGAGTGCCTTGCCCTAGTCTGGGCCCTAAAGAAATTGGAGCCATACTTGTATGGGCAGCCTTTTGTGGTGCAGACGGACCACAACCCTTTGGTTTGGTTGTCACAGATGGGGAAAAACAAGGGCAGATTGCTCAGATGGAGTCTTGCTTTACAAGGGTATGGTTTGAAAATCGTACATAGGGCCAGAGCCAAAAATAAGAACTCAGATGGACTGCCTAGGGTCTATGAGGAGTGAACTGATTTGGGAAGCTCATCCCATGTAGGGGATGGATCCCCCAAATTCAGTCTAGGTGGGGATGAGTGTGACGTAGACAGCCAGCTCTGAGTGCTCGAGTGCTGTATTCATTTTTGTTATTACATATAAAATATGTGAAGGGAAGGGTCAGTTCAAGGAAAAGGCTGTCTTACTGGAACCGGCACATCCAGACCCCCCAGGGATAAGTTCAAAGGACAGGAGGTATTTTAAACTGCAGAGATCTGGGGTGCAATTACCTTGTCAATTTGCTTTCATCCCAGGAAATAAGATTAGCCATTCATAATGCCTTCAGGGGGATCCTTTGACTTGCATAGTTGCCAGGGAAGGACTTGTGGGGAGGGGTGTTGAAGGGAGGCCAGAATGGACATTGAAGAGGTTTGATGTCTGAGCCAGGGAGGACCCAGACAATTCTGGAAGGTCCAATATACATTTCCAGGGAACCCTTGAATTACATGAATACCCTTTGATGTGTAGATACCCAGGGCCCAGACGAGATTTAGGAGTCAAATACACTTCTGATTTGAATACAGTGACTTACATCAAAAGACTTGTGTGTGTGTGTGTGTGTGTGTGTGTGTGTGTGTGTGTAGCAGAGCACAAACCAGTTCTGACCAGTTAACCTGTGGAGAGGAAAGTCAGTGAGGTCATCTCATATGTTTTTTTAAATATTTTATTTGGAGATCCTGTATTGTAAAATATAGAGTTTGATTCACCAAGGCAGAGTTAGTGACCTCATGAGAAGGCCAGCTCAGAAGTGTGTTTCAGTGCTGAAAGAACCTGACAGAGGGACACAAGAAAATATTTCTGACTGACACAAGAGAATATTAACTGACTGAGGGAGAATCATCACAGCACTGAGAGAGTAAGATTAGACCCATCTAAATGTATGTATTGTAGAAACTGTACTTTTTCCTGTTTGTTTTAAGGCTGTGTGTGTTGGGATATATATATTTTGTTCAGTAATTATTGTTCTGTTTTGATATTTTTAAAGTAAAGATATTTTTTTACAAACGAAACAGCTGGAGTGCCTTGACAATTCTTTTTATTTTAAGTGGAGCTTTTAAAGGTTATAAGTACACTGTGTATGGGCTTACTGTATGCCAAACTGGGAAATGGATAGAGTTCTCTAAAAGTCTTGCATTGAGTTCATTTGAAAGACCTGGTTGGGTGCCCGTAGGCAAAGATATCTGGCCCCCCAAAGACAAAATTATCTGAGCCTGATAATTGGGTACGGTAACAAGAGGTTATCAGTTTGAATCCCTTTGGAGCGTGAGACTAAGTTGACTTGAACCCACAAAACAGACAAGAGGATTACCTTGTCTGTTCACTGTACACAAATCATATGCTCAGAGGTTGGCACTTTGAGACTAGAGGGTTGACTGCCTGAGTGAGATTGTGACAGTGGGTGGTGTCGGACTATGCCATATGCCCTCCTACAGGGGCACGGGGCTATGACTGACATTGCAGAGGCATGGCTGCTGTTGTGGGCAGGAGGCGGGTCCCAATGCTGGGGACATGCAGTGCGCTGGGAGGGCACTGTTCACCGTGTCTGGGCCGGGGACCAACTGGCCATAGGGGCCATGCCACATGAGGCAGCATGCACAATCCTGGGCCCACACATAGCAGCACGAGGGATCCACTAGTGGACCTGGGATGGGCATCCCATTGGATGCCCGTCTGGGTCTCCAAATCCATCCCCTACTGCCCTGTGGAGACCTGCACACCAGGGGAAGGGAGCCGCAGACAGGTGGCTGGCATTGGTGCAGGCCGGTGTGGGTGCACCTGTCTGCTGGGTGCAGGGGTGTGGGTGGGGATTGTGACATTACTGTGTACCCCCACCCACTTAGTGCATGGTGCCCATTGTTTGTTACATCCAGTGCAAGAAATATCCACATACATAGATACATACATAGATACATAGACAGTGTCGGCAGATAAGGGACTATGGCCCACCCAGTCTGCCCATTTGAGCTTGTAAGTTCAGTTTATGTTTTCCAAGAAGTTTGTTGCCCCTTACCCCTGACCTCCAGAATTCCTTTATGTCTATCCCATGCATTCTTAAATCTCGTGATTGTTTCAGCCCCCACCACTTCCTCTGGCAGGGTGTTCCACTTGTCCACCACCCCTTCTGTGAAGAAATTCTTCCTCACGTTTCCTCTGAATCATCCTCCCTCCAACAGATTATGTAGGGGAACTGGACAATGCCTTAAAACCCAAATGAACTCACATAGACATGACATTAAAAATAAAAATACTGTAAAATCAGTGGGACAACATTTCTCTAAATCTGATCACTTCATTCCTGACTACTCTTTCCTGGTTCTCAAGTGGCATTTCAGGAATGCACATGAGAAATGCACGAAGAGGTCAAATTTGTTTATCATTGTAATACATTTAATTGTGGTATGACAATGGACCTTTGTTTTATGACCCATTACATAAGCTAAACTCCAACTGTTTTTTTCGTGTCTCAGCTTCATACACACAGGCATACTGCTGTGCTGACAACACACACACACGTGTGCACACACACACACACACACACAAAAAACTGTTGTTTCAGGTAACTAGGACTTGATAATTTAAAGACTTCTGCTGTCATATGCATTCCGTTTTGTCAGAATTTGTGATTTACACCTAATTAAGTTCGCTAGGACTGGTCTGTTCTCTGGTTTCAGTCTCTGTCTTAAATCTTATCAACTAAGATGTCCAATCCATGTGTGAAGGTCTGAGTATTTATAGTGTTATCTTTCCTTAACTGCCATGTTTCTGATGAAGGACTCTGTGAGTCTGAAAACTTAAACATTTTGTAAATATTATTTGTGTGTCCAATAAAAGGTATCAAAACCACCCATTTTGTTCATCGTTTTGTACAAGGACCAATACAGCAGCTACCATTTTTTTACAATAAAAAGAAGTATATTTGTAAAATTACTAAAAAAGAAACTGGTAATTCCAATGGGGAATTACAGGTTATACTCTAAGGAAACATTAGTGATTTCACAGAATACTATTTCATAGTTCATATAATAGTTATTATCAGTGAGCTCTAAATTGAAACTGATATTCAGTTGCATTGGGGTACCCTTCCCTTTCAGTCACTAACAGAATTGTCCCTGGCTGAGGTAGTTTGCTTTCTATTATTTAGGAATTCTTCAAAGACCAGCCACCTTTTGTCATAAGTAGCCACATTTCCTCTTGATTTGTATGCCATTTTCTCTAGGATAACACACTCTCCTAGGTGTTTTAGGCCCTGTTCACACTCCAGCACAGTAACTAAAATGGCTCAAAAAACTGATTAATTACTGTGCTGTAGTGTCCATGCTGTAGCATCCACACTAGCACCAGCGTGTGGTAAATCACTGCTAAAGATGGTTTACAGTGTCCGCACTACTGCCTCCAGCTCGATTTAACTTGGAACTGGTTCCCATGTACTCACATGAAAGAGAACCGTATCTTTGCATCTGCATTACAAGTAAGTCCGACTTAGCAGTTGTAACATTTTTAAAACCGTGTTTAAGCCTAGGTCTTATCAAGGTTTAAGCACGGTTTTTAAAAATGTGTTACAATCCATGACAGGTGTTGAAACAAATCATGCTATGGTGATTTAAAATGGTTTTAGGAGCTTAAACCATTTTAAATTCTTCTGGCCATTCCTGAGAATGTATGTGATTATTTAAGTTTTTCTGTATGCTAATGTACTATATGTATTTAATATGCTGTAATTTATGTGTTGTATATCTAATGAAATTTGTCTTGAATGTTATGGACCACATTGAAAATGAGTTAATGCTCAAATGGGTTATCCTTTTCCTTGGAATGTTCTTAAGGAATAAACTTGTACAAACAAACACCATAGTGTGAACAGGCCTTAGCTATATTTGCTCAAGGGTGTTCATTATTTGTGTACCCAGGTTTGCATAAACAACGGCTAAGTATACAAATTTCTGTGCCCCTTCCCTAATATTTTCTAGCTTTCTAGGTCTGCCAGAATTACCGTTTGTGGTTCTAACATGACAGGGGTAGCCACAAGCTGTGAAATCACCTCTTCTATTTCTTGCAAGTATCTATGTATTTGTTTACACTGAGGGCATAAGCCATCATATCTGGGCAGAAATTTAACGTATTGTAGGCCTGCTAGAATGTGAGGTATTAAATTAGCTTGATTGTTTTGGGATTCTTCGCCCATCACTTTGGATGTCAGCCCAACCTTCTCTTGGATTTCTAGATTCAACATTTCTTGGAATTTCTCTCTAGTGTTCAGCCATTTATATGGAACCCATAATATGTGCTTATATAATTTGGACACCAACCCCTTAGTATCTTGAGCATTATTGAACATTATTGAGAATACTAGCAATGCCTGATGCCTCCTGCAGCTGGTGTGAGAGTCCCAGAATTGTAGTTAGATAGTGTCTGAGTTAAATATATTTGAACAGGCAGTTCTCTGGTAGGCCAAATGACAGGGCTAAAGTCATGCAGCTGTTTAAGATTCCCATTGTCATATAGATAGTCTAACATTATACCTTTTTCCTTCCAACTGTAAAGCCAAGATCTCTTAAGAATTCAGGATATAGCTGGTTACCCCATAAGGGGGTCAGGTTAGTATGTATCTAGTCCCATTAATCCATGCACGTCATGCCATGTTTTTAACAAGTGTATCATATACTGCCCTTGGCTATAGTATAGCTTTTCCCATTAGACAAATACAATGTCAGCCGGGTGTTGCTTTCCAGTGTGCCTCTCTTCCATAAAGAAAGCATTTATTTCTACAACCAGTCTCATTCTAACCTTTCTGTCCCACCAGTTGTGCGACCCAGTAATATTTTTCAAAATGTGGTGCACAAGTTCCCCCTCCACGGGTGGTAAAGTAAGTTGGTTGAAGCAGATCCTGAGTGTTTCATTAGCTCACAGCTAATTTATGCAGCAAGTCTTACGCTGTTTAAAAAATTTGGCAGACACAGGGACTCAGGAGTATTGTCAATTTTAACAAATTAGCTCTGCCCACCAGTGAGAGAGGTAGTAATTTACATTTGGTTAAGTTATTTTGTGGTAGCTAGCAATGATGGGAAGTTAGCCTCATATAAACCTTGTATTCTTTTAGTAGCATTCACACCCAGGTATCTGAACTTTCTCTTGGTCCACTGAAAAGGAAGGAAGGACTGCAATTCATGGTGGTTGCATCACAACTGAATTGGATAAATTAAGTTTATATCCAGCCCTGGCCCCAAATGCCTCAATTACATTCATCATGGCAGGTAAGGAAGTGTCTGGGTGTGTAACACTGTCTTACAAAGTTCAGCTATAAGGTTGCTGGTGCTATTATTGATTCTGTCCCTATACTAGTGATGTCCAGGTATGCTTGAACTGTCATGGAAAGGTTCTGTGTCGAACACCAGTGGTGATGGAGCAACCCTGCTGAGTACCTCTGCTGAGAGGCACTTGTTTCAAGACCCATGCATGCATTTGGCTTACTACCATAGGGTTACAATATATAGTTTGTACAAGATTGCTGAACTTGGGTCTGAAACCCATTCACTCCGTGGTGTGCCAGATATGGTCTCACTCAATCCAGTCAAAGGTTTTTTCATCACTGAGCAAAATTACCACCAAACAATCTGAGTCAGGACACTGAGCCCTTGCTAGAATTTGTGTCAAGGTTCTTACATGCATGTGTGCCCCCTTCTCTCTACAACTTCTGAATGCTCCACAGAAATGATGTTGGGAAAAATCTTCTCTAACCTGGTGGCCAGCAACTTAGCATATATTTTAAAGTCTGCATTTAGCATTGAGCGATATGAGGCCACCACATCCCTAGACTTAGAAGGTTTTGGGAGGCTGGAGACCCTTGCTTCTATGAAGGATTTAGGTAGTCTCTCTTCTTTCAAAGCAGCTTGGAGGGTGTCAAATAAGGCTCCCACTGTCTGCAGCTATTCTTTTGTACATATCTATGGGTAATCCATTCAGCCCTGCAGCCTTCATTGATGTCAAGGCTCCCATAGCATACAGAATCACCTGTTTTGTAATGGGCTATTTTAGTCCCTCTATATCCTGTTCACTAAGTTGAGGTAGCAAGCCATGAAACTCATATTGGGTGCTACTTGGGCATAGTATTTTTCAGCATCATGTTCTTTTTAAAGTTCTGACTCAGTTTCAGCAATCTGTATCTCTAGGTTCTGTATCTGAGCTTTAGATTCTTTTTGAAGCTTAGCTGCAAAGGCTATAGCTGTACCCATAGGAACACAGTCAGGGTGTCCCATTCCACTAATTGTATGCTTCACTGTTCCCTCGTTAATTCCTCAGAACTCCTAAATCTCTCATTGTAGCTGTGTCAGAAAGTCCTCTGTTTAACAGAATTGGGTCTATTCTCCATATTTGGGTCCCTTGGTTCCTCTCTCTCCTAGCTTGATAATAATCTTTAATGAAGCATGGTCTGAAATTGTAATCAAGAGATAGTCACACTGGGGAACTCCCTGTAAGTGATCATGAAAGGAAAAAGTAGTCTATGTGAGAATGGGTTTGGTGTACCAGGAAATAGAAGGAGTAGTCCTTCATGGTGGGGTTTAGCACTCTCCAAATTTGTATCAAGTCCAAGTCCTCTGCCTGCTGCTGTACCACTTTGGCTGGCTTATTTAACAGGTAGGGAGGGGTGGAGGAGTGATCCACGATGTAGTCTAGGATCACATTGAAGTCTCCCACCATATGACCTCACCTTGAGTTTGTCTAAGGAGTAGAATTAAATCCAGGATTTTTACCATTTAAGGTGATCCTCAGTTTAGCTGCTATTGGAAGGGCAGAGGGGATATTACATTTTTTGAGGTGATCTTTTACATCTACAAACTCCTTTCTTTTATTGAACAGCTCTGCACTAATATCAGGAAACAGCTGCAGAATGTGAAGTTTGATATTTAATCCCCTCTTCCTTCATTGCCTTGTAGAGATCCCACTCATTTTGGGATCTACTAATGCAATTTAATTAGAGAGAATCTAGACTTCTCCTCCAGAGCCAGGAAGAATTCTCAAAGCATGCTGGGCTCTGTCATTCTCCACCCTTCCCTTGTAGTCTTCCAGTTTCAGAAACTTAACATTTTGAAAACAACTCCTCTGGGTGGTCCCCCTCTAGACTCTCTAACAGGCCTATAATTTTGATATTTTCCCACCATCTGTGGTTCTGTAAGTGGTCCACCTTTGATTGCAGAGCTGCAGCTGTCTTTTCAAGATGGGAGACCAAGTTTTCCAGGGGAGCTAGGCTGTCCTTGTTCCGGCTCATCCTGTCTTCAGCTTGCTCTATTATGCCATCCAGGTCTAATCCTTTTAGATAAATGTTCCATGGTTTGCTGGATATTGGTTAATTTATCTTGAACTGATGCAAAGCCATGTTTTATTTCTACTAGCAGTGTGATTTGTTGGGAGTCTGTGTTTCCCCTTCCCTATTTTGTGGCTTTAGCTGCTGCTCCCCCACATAGTATGGGCACTGGTTTTATGGCCTTAGCTGTGGCTGCTTTGGTGACATGCCCTCCCAAGATGTGTAGAAGTTAGTGATATTCTGTGCACCTACTGCCCTCTTTTGTGTCTTAGTAGGTTTTTTGCTTGCTTTCCCCTTTTGTTAGCTAGCATGCCAATGAATTAATACAATGTATGGTGAATTATTTGTGCTGCTGACAGGGAGCTGTTGCCAGTGTGTGTCTACTGGTTGGTGGTCATATTCACACATACTAGTGTGAGTGCTTTTGTACCACTGGTACTCGTGCACACTGCAAGAGATACAAACACTTCTGACTGCAGAAGCACTGGCCCCTATGAGTCCTGCGCTTTTGCAGCTGCAGGTGCCAGATATACACACTGATCTCTGGCTATAGAAGGGCAGGCCCCATGAAATTCATGATACCCAAATTGCAACACTACTTCTGTCAGCAAAAGTGCAGGCCCCTATGCTTCTCTATCCACAGGTGCTCATGCACACCATAGTAGATACACACTGACTTATAGATGCAGAAGCACAGGCCCCGGGGGCCTATACTTTAGCAGTCACATATAGAAAACCATGATTCCCAAATTACAACACCACTTCTGGCTGCAGATGTGCAGGCAAATGAGGGGCCTGCACTTTTGCAGCCACATGTATGAGACATACACATCGACCTTTGTCTGCAGGTGTGCATGCTGGGCCTGCACTTCTATTGCTGCATATAGAAATCCATGATACCAAAATTGTAACACTACTTCTATCTGCAGAATGCACAGGCCCCTGCAGGGCCAGTTCTTCTGCAGTCACAGGTACTCGTGCATGCTGTAAAAAAACACACACGCTTCTGACTGCAGTATCACAGGCCCCTGTGAGGCCTATGTTTATGCAGCTACAAAAGCAAGTGCATGAAGATAGCACATCAGCGCTACTTCATTTGTGCTATCTTGAAACAGCTGTATGTTAGCCAGCTCAGTGGTGCAGAGGGCTGAAGTGCTGGCACCTCACCTGCTACCACACTGATGACCCAGGTTTGGGAACAGAGCAGGGTTGCATGGGAGACAGCTGGGAAAGGAGGATTGCCTGCTGGCTGCACTGTGATACTGCCACCTGGGTGACCATGAGTGGAAGCACAAGCAGAGCCACATCAGGAGGGTGGGCACCTTCTGCCTCGATACACACACAGTGTACATCCATTCAGTGCTCGCCCATGGGGCACTCGAGGGGAGAAAATGGCAGAAAATGTCAAGGCCATTGCAGGATGAAGCAGCACTGTCCTGCAGGCTCTGCACCATCTACTGGGCTGCCCTCTGCCATAGCCTTAACCCAGTCTCCTCCCAGGCCTGGAGAACCCAGAAGACTACCATGGGAGGATCTGTGGGGGTACTGAAAGGTAGCAGGCCTGTAAGCCACAGAGACTACAGGTGATAGGGCTGGGGGAGTACCAATTCATAAAGGGGTCAACTGAAAAGGAAGTGAAAAAAAAATAGTTGCATGTTGTTTTTCTTACCTGATGATAGCTGCCTTTGATTGCTTGTGTGGCCTTGTCCTTTTACTGCTTTATTTATTTTATTGTTTTTATTTATTTATTTAGGTCTAGGATTACAATACCTTTGAGCCAGGGCTCTTTTACAAAGGTTCCACATCAGTTACAATTCAATACATAATACAAGGTGACAACAGTTTCAGAAAAACAGTACAGATAATTAATACACATAGTTACAAAGTGTCTGAGAAACAAAACAAGTTTTGGTGGCTAGGTTACAAAGTGATAGTGGATGAAGTGCAGAGAAGATAAGGGACAAATGAGAGGGAAGAGTAGAGGGGAGGGGGGAGCAAGGGGAGTAGAGCAGCCAGAGGCATTGTCGTTGACATAACAAGGGGAATTGCATGCTAAGGGGTGGCCAAGTGCTAATAGGAGAGAGGGAGAGCTGCATGAGGTAAGAGAAATATTCACAGGGTTAGCTAGTTGTGGCAGTCACAGGAGCTAGAGGCAGTGAGAGAGAGGCAGAGCCTTGATTTAAATGCGCCAAGTGTGGGACTGGAGGAGATGTAACTGTTGAGCCCATATAGCCAGCTAGGCACCCTATAGGCAAAGGATCTTTGACCTTGTGAGGTATGACAGCGAGGAACCTGCAGGAGTTGAGATTCTGACCTCCTGATTGTGCAGAGGTTATTGCTAGGGTGAAGGAGTGCACAGACTCACAGGGGTGCAAGGCCAATAGTTATTTTCTTTGCCATAGTGCAGGTTAGGTACTTTATTCAATTGGTGAGTTGCAGCTATCCAGTTTGTGCATAGAGGTCGCAAGTATGTGTGAGGCGGTGGGATCCAGTGAGTTGCCAGCAGGCCTTATTGAGGGAGGTGGAAAGGCATTCAAGAGTGGTAGCGGAGGCAGAGCCATAGATAATAAGCCCATAGTCGATAATGGAAACAACAGAGCTCTGAACAGCGACTGTCAGGGCTTCTGGGGTAAGATGTTGCCTGTGCCAGTAGAGAAGGCCAAGATGAGTATTTGCTGCTTTGGCTACATAGTCAATGTGGGCACCATAAGTTAGATGAGGGCCTAGGGTGATCTCAAGGTACTTAAAGGCTTGAACCTGTTCCAGGGTGACTCCATGGCTGGTTTTGATGGATAGGGGGTGCAGTTTATGTTTGTTATCAGAGCTGCTGAACATCATAGACTTTGTTTTTTTATGATTGAGGACCAGATTGTGATTTGAAAACCAGTTTCCAACAAATGTGAAGCCAAGCTGAAGGTTGTCTTTTAGAGGTTTAGGATCCTTGTGAGAGGCAAGAATTACAGCATCATCTGCATAGAGGATGACTTTTTTGGAGCAAGAATTCGGAAGGGTGTTCAGGAGCAAGTTGAAAAGTAGGGGGCTCAGAATGGATCCCTGGAGGACACCTGAGTGGACAGGCCTGGAATCAGAGAGGACATCCGCAATTTTCACTCTTTGAGACCGGTTCTCCAAGTAACTTTTGAACCAGGCTGTGGTGTCAGGAGAGAACAGCTTAGTCAGATCAATAAAGACAGACCCAATTCATTGACCATTGTCCAGAGAGCTGTGAAAAGCACCAATGAATTCCAGTAGGGCAGATGAGGTGCTATGCCCTTTCCTGAAGCCATGTTGCTGTGAACACAAAATATTGTATTTGTCCAGGAAGTCCATGAGCTGATCTGCTATGATATGTTCGAGGGCCTTGGAGAGGAGTGGCAATATGGAGATTGGATGGTAGTTTCAATGAATGGCCCTGTCACCACTTTTATGGACCAGGGTAACAGTGTCGGGTTTCCATTTGTCAGGAAACTGGCTGAGCCTAAGAGAGAGATTGAAAATACTTGTCAGCAGCTGTACACCTCATCAAGGGCAATGAACAACAATTTAAGGTCAAGTATATCACTGCTGGATCTGAATTTGGTGATGGCTTTGGTAATGTATTTGTGGGCTTCATGCATCTTGACTGCTTTGAAATAAAAAGATGGGTGGCTAGAAGAGGGGGGGTGTTTGGGGGGAGAAGTGGGAGAGTCATAGTCCTTGAAGAAGTCAGCAGGGAGAACACTGTTGAGATCAGTGAACGCAGTGTTGAAGGTATTTGCTATGATTTTAGGGTCAGGCACAGTAGTAGTACCATTTATGTTGAGCAGGGTAGGGGTGGTTTTATGCTGCTTCCCAGTGACCTCTTTAATATTGTTCCAAAATGCCATCTCATTATCCCAGGTATCTGTGAGAGAGTTCTTGTAGTAGGTAGATTTCTTTTGACGGATAGATTTGATACAGTCATTCTGCGCACATTTGTAGTTTTGTATGTCAGTTTGTTTACCGGTGGTTCTGGCCAGATCCCAGAGGTGATCTCTAGATTTTGGTTGACATAAGAGGTTGGCTGAGAGCCAGGGATTGCTGAGGGCTTTGACTTTGTGCTTTTTAAAAAGAGCGTAGGAGTCACAGGATGCATTGAAAGTGTTGACGAAGTAATCCAGAGCAGTATTTACATCTGTTACTTTGTAAATAGGGGACCAATCTTGCAGAGTGAGGCATGATTTGAGGTGTGACAACTGCCCACATGGAAGTACTCTACTAGTGATGATTTTTGGAGGGGGCTTGCGGAATTTGTTTGACCATTCACAAATGACAGGGGAATGGTCGCTAAGTGAGTCAGGGAGGACTGAGGTGTTTGTGATACAAGTTGGGTGGCTGGTAAGAATCTAATCCAGGAGGGCGCTGGTGCCAGATTAGTCATTTTTTCTGGTCAGGGAGATGACCATCCAGGTAAGATTTGCCAATATGATGGCATCCTTATGGACCCCTGCTTTAGACGCAAGCCAGTTTATATTAAAATTTCCTAGTAGGATCATTTCTGAGTTAGTAGCTTGGGACCTGGTGAAATCCAAGACAGCATTAAGGCCATTTCCATGTTCTTTTGTAAGGATATAAACAGAGGCAACTGTGAGGGCTTTGTTGTGGGCCTCTAATAAGATTCTGATAGGGAGAATCTGTGCTGCGGTGGCCAGGAGAGGGGTAGTGATGGAGTGTCCCAGTAGCAAGTCTTTAAGGTAGATTGCACATCTACCACCTCTTTTGGACTTCTGGTCCAGCCTGAAGACATTGTAGCCTGGCAGAGTGATAGCCAGATTGGGAATTTTGGGTGTAAGCCAGATTTCTACAACTGCCAGGATATCTGGGCCTTGCTGACTGGTAAAGATTTGGAGGTCATCGAGCTTGGAAAGTAGATTGCAGATGTTGAGAGTTGCTATTGAGAGTGCTCCTTAAGGTTTTTCCTGGCAGATAGGGCTAGAGGTGTTTGGGCCAGGGTTAGGATAGATATGTACCTACAGCAGCAGGAGGAGGAGGAGGAGCACAATCTCCAGAGTGCACCAGTGTAAATCCCTGAGTGTGAGTCTACGTGCCCATTTCTTGCAGGAACGTACACTGAGTTGGTGGCGATTATCCCAGAAAGATGGCACATTAGAGAGAAATGAGAGAGATAAGAGGGTCCAGGGTCTGTGGGCAGGAGAGGACAGCCATCCATTTACAGAGGGGAGCTCCGGGGGGGGGGACGACAAGCTCATGATGGAATGTACCTGAGTGATGGCAGAAGTAAGGGTTGGAAATACTAACACCACATTTCCCTAGTTTTGTGTCGTTAAGCTGAACCAAAATTGGTGCATAAATTCTTTTTGAGATAGTGGAATTGGTATCCTCCTTCACACAGGTCCTTTCTGGACCTTTGTGAACATATGCAGATGCACAGGGTTCAGAGTTCATCCATCTCCCTGCAGAAGCAAAGACTTCATTGAGTTTTCTGTGCACCTCTGGGCCCTTTGTATCCATGTGGCTACAGATGCATAGGGCCAGGAGTCTATCTAGTTGTGAAAGTGCAGAGGTGCAGGGCTCTCTGGGCACTATTCCAAGAGAAAACTTCTCTTCACTATATGGTTACTTGTTGCCTATGCTGCCAACACAGCACCATCCTTCCCCAGGCTGGAGGTGGTGCTGCAAGGTAGCACTGTCTCCCCAGCCTCAGCCCATCCACCTGGCTCACTGAGGCTGCACCCAAACTCAGTTCACTGACATAGGATCACAATACACAAACCCATTGCACCAAAGGACAGCCCTGCACACAACATTCCTTCATAACTTTTTTTTGTCATGAACTTACTTGGTCGCTAGAATGTCCCATCTGAAAGGTGGTTTCACAGAATGACAACAAAATTATCTTTTAACCTGTACTTGAACATTCCCACCATCCTTGTTCATAAGGTAGGGGCATGTAAACAGTATATTCAAAATTTAGGACTAAAATATTGTAAAGTGACAAAGTCATGTGTAAAAGTATGTTAGACACCCAAACCAGGGTTGCTAGACACAAACATGGAATTCTTATGCTACACATTTAAGTGTGATGGTAAATAGCAATACTAAAATTTGGAACACTAAAATTTTAGTGTGCACTTAATTGTGACACTTAAATGTTCAACACTAAAATTTGCAGCTCATATCACAAAAATTGCCCAATTCAGTTAAATGACAGCCAAAGTCCCCAAAATGCATTTCTGTCTCATTTGGGGAAAAACAAACAGGCTTTTTTTTTTTTAAACTGTGTTTATTCACTGCCACTTCAGGGAACTCTTTCAGGCAACCTCCTTACCCCCAGCTCTGTCTCCTAGCCTGAAACTCATCCTGTGTTCTGGCACCAGCCCGGCTATTTCCCCCCAGCTCTGAGCCCCCCAAGGTTGGGCCACCCTATCCGCCCAGGGCACTCTGTCTATAATTTGGGCTGAGCTGGGCTCGGCCCAGGACAGGAGAGAGTCCAGCTGATGAACTGTGGCTGGTGGGAGGCAGTGCCATCGCCTATCCCCAAGAGCAGGATTTTCCCTTGTGCTATGTCTTCATCCAACCCCCCCCCCCGGTGGAGCCCAAGCATGCAATGTTGCCAGGGGACATACCACTCGGTTCCGCTTCCCCTCTACTGATGCCCTGAGCATTGCAGTGCCTCTGGTCTCCACTGGGAGCCACTGTGGTGTGAGGCATACCCCTGGATCCCCCCTAAGAGAGGAGATGAGAGCTGCCTTCCAGATGCTCGATCCTCTCTCTCCCCCACCCACCCCCGGTGACCCGGGCTTGTTCCCAAACCAGGGTTGCTGGCATGGCACAAGGTGTGGTGTCCAGCGCCTCAACCCTCCGCACCACCAGGCTGGCTAACAGGCATTTTGTTAAAGGGTCCCATATAGCAAGATTCATGCATTTGTTTGTTTTTCAAATATTTAATTTTTATGTATTTTCTTTTTTTTAGCAGGTAAAAAAATAAAATGGCAGCCATTATGACTTGAAACATTTCTTGCAACATGAAAAACATTAATTTTATGAAAGTAAAACAGCTCACAACTGCAAAATGTTGAAGTTATATCAGAGAAGTATCCTAAAACCTTACTATACATGCTCAGAAGCCAAATTTCAAAACCTTATAACTCTAGAACCAATCAATACTTTTTCACAAAACTTTCAAAAACGCACTCTCATCACAAGCCCATTTAGTTCTTAACATTTTGAAATTAAATTCCATACTATCTGGGCTGTATGTGAGAGAAAAAAAATGGCAAAAAGGGCCAAAAGTATTGCTTTTTCTGTATTTGCGATGCATCTGGATAAGCAGCCATCACAAAACTTCCCACAATTTGAGAACTTGCCAACCGGACAATGCATGCCAAATTGTGGGCAATTGTGTCAAACACCATCAAAGTTATTAAGGTGCAAACAGTGAGGATTAACATGGAGCCATCCACTCAACCAGAACTATATCTATTTATTCATTTAAAATGTTGCTAACTGGAAGTGGTGCACTTAGCCAAGGCTGGTTTTCAGGTGTGACCCAGGGGAAAAGTGAAGGGGAGAACAAGGAAAATGCAGCCAGTCAGATGATGTTGTTACAATGAGGGTGACATAAATGGAAATTAAGAGGAGATCGCTTCGAGGGGGAGTTAAGGAAACACTACTTTTCAGAAAGGGTGGTGGAACCATTGAACAGGTTGCCTGTTGAGGTGTTAGCAGCTAGGTCCATGGTGCATTCACATACACAAAGGAAAAAAGGAAAAAATCCCTGCACTGGTGGCATTCAAACATGGTTGGGACAGAGCAAGGGCTACCTTAAACTCTATGGGAGCTGGAAAGAGTAAAAATCTCAGTGGGGGAGGCCATGACCGCTAGAGGTGCCGGAACCGATTGGGCAGACTTGATGGGCCCTTGGTCTCCTTCTGCTGTCTTTTTCTATGTTTATACGTTTCCATGAAGAGACTGGGTTGAGTGCAGTACAGACAAAATGGCAAAACAGTGCAAACTAGGCAAACTCAAAGTACACAGTGACAAAGTCATGCGAGGCTGAGCTGGTGCTGAAAGTAGGAGTGAAAACAGGTTGATAAACTTCAACGAGGTTGCCAGAACCATGTGGTTTTGTGGAGAGAGAGTAAGGGGTAGTCAAACTACTGTGGCAAAATACTACATTAATGCTCTTTAGAGTTCATAGGTTCATAGGAAGATATAAGTTCAGTAGGCTATGAAGCCCTTTATTGAACTCGCCACCCATGTAATCATGGGTGGAACTCATACTTCTTGTCTCCCATGTAGTCATCAAGCATAGTTTTAAATATAATGTTATGACTTGAAACAACTTGCTGTGGAAGCCTATTCCACAGTGATACAACCCTCTGTGTAAAGAAGCTACCTCTCATGGTAGTTCTTATTAATTCCCCTTTTATTTTATAACCATTACTACTTGTGTTTTTTTTTACCCTCCTGTAATGCCAATCCAATAGTTTCCCTTATATATTCATTATTTACTGCCTTATATGTTAAACAAAGGTCTCCGCTGATCTGCCTGTATCTTGCAGAAAATAAGTTTAATTTCCTAAGTCTATTTTCATAGCCTATATCCTTCAAGGGTTTGATTTTCCTGGTGACTTTCCTTTGCACTTCCTCTATAAGTTTTTGGCCTCTCTTGGTGCATGGTAAATTAAACTGGGAACAGTACTCTAGGTGTGGGCGCACCAAGCTTGAAAACAGAGACACTAACACCTCTGGCCCCCTGCTTTTAATATTAGCCAAGACTGAGCCTACAATTTTATGACATTTTTTAACCTTTACTGTGGCATTCCTATTGAAGGTTAGATTTTGCATTATTATTGTGCCTAGGTCTTTTTCTTCAGTTGTTGTTTGTAGTGTAATGTTACCCAACTTATAACATAAAAGTGGGTTGTTCTTCCCTACGTGCATGACCCTGTATTTCTCTACATTAAGCTGCATATTGTTGGCCTTTGCCCAATCAGTAAGTTCATCTAACTGTTTTTGTAACAGTACACCATCCTCCTTCCTGTCAACAAGTCCCCCTAACTTGCTGTTATTGGTGTATTTGCATATCCATGCTTTTCCAGAAACTTTCATTGTGGTTACCACAATGTTATATAGTGTGGGACCCAAAACTGATCCCTGCAGGACACCACTTGTTACCCTACCCCGGTTTGACAAATGTCCTTTGACTGATACCCTCTGATACCGATCACCCAGCCATGATTTTATTCAGCTAATGTTCTGAGTGCAGGCATATCCTATATAGTTCCTGTAACAGTATTTTGTGTGATACCTTGTCAAATGCCTTGGCAAAGTCCAGAAAATTAACGTCACATGAAACTCCCTTGTCCAGAGTCACACTTACTGGCTTGAAGAAATGTATCTGGTTTGTAAGACATGACCTACCAGAGGTAAAACCATGCTGAGTGAGGCCTGCTAATCCAATGTTTTTTATATGTTCAATTATGTATGTTTGCAGGAGTCTTTCCATTATTTTACCAATTATAGATGTGAGACTAATGGGACGATAGTTTTTATGTTCCCTTTTTTTCCTCCTTTATGAATTGGGGTTACTAATGCCTCTAGCCATTCTGCACAAAACACAAACTGCACAAAGGTTGGAAATTAACTAATAGGTTTGCAAGCACAATGCCCACAAAGTTTGGAAATGTACTATTAGGGTTTTTGTGTCCAACTCCCACCCTCCCTATCATGTCCCTACCTTTATGACCCAAAGACAGTCTACAGGTAAAATGTCATAGATAAATGGTGGGGTGTCTCATAAAGGTTAAACATGTTAAAATTGGTATATAGCAACCCTAACACCCACCACCTACCTGACCCTCATGACCAATGGGTAATGTACATGTCCAGAGACATGACACACAGGTCTGGTGTTTCATACACATTGTAGATCTGTAATTGCAATACTTTTTGGGTGCATACCTGCAAAAGATTACTTCCATTGTAACCTGTACCTTACTTGGCACATAGTGTAGTATTCCATCTGCATAGCAGTGGATATTACAAATTTACAAGTACTATACATATTGTATAGTTGTGAGTTGCTTTCTTTATGATACATACTGAACTTAGAAATAGTCAAAACAAATGATAAGTTTGGGACATTTATACTATTTTATGCAGGCCAGGGTCTTGTTGTAGCTGAATAAACAAACCCCTAGCACAGCCTTGTAGGATGGTGCAGACCTGTAGCTTGGCCTTGTGCCATCATCATGGTGGAAGAAATCAGTTTATGAGCTGGAGGTCAGTTTGGGTAGTAGGTTTTAAAATGTGTTAGCCAACTCAGTGCTCTTAGTGACCATCATTTTCTAGGGCTCAAAGATCACTTCATGGGCAGGTAGTCATTTGGGTAGTAAGTATCAAAATGACAAAGAACCTCTGTGCGCAAACACTGAGGCAAGGGTTACCCCAAAGGGCATTTGGCTGGGAAGCCAAGTTTCAGCAGCCCATGATGCTTTGCATTGTGTGGGCATGTGTGATTTTGTATTTTCTTGAAACTTGACTTCCCAGCCAAATGCCCTTTGGGGTAACCCTTGCCTCAGTGTTTGCGCACAGAGGTTCTTTGTCTTTTAAATACTTTTTTATTTTAATGGGTTCACCACAACATAACCCAGACAGACCAACTTAGGATAGCTGGTTCATTCCACTGGGGTGTCAAACAGATGAGACATACTGATGAGTCCTGGTAGGACGAAACACGTGTCTATGTCATCTGTTAGCACCCTTTGAAAACTGTATGAGAGGCCTTTAGGCACCATGCAATTCTGCTTAAAGTTGAACCAGCATTACATTCTGTGGTGATTTGCATATGCAGCCCATGATGCTTTGCATTGTGTGGGCATGTGTGATTTTGTATTATCTAGTATCAAAATGTTGCTTCAAAACCAACTGTTTTTCCAGCTGTTGACCATCTGGTTAACTGATTTGTCTCACCTGGGTCACAAGGGTAGAGGAAAGGGGTTGGGATTAGGAGGTGATATATATATATATATATATATATATATATATATATATATATATATATATATATATATATTTTTTTTAAATATGTTAACCTTGTATGAGGTACCATACACTTGCTCTACGGCCTTATACTTGCAGAGTGTCTTGTACCTGTAGACTGTCCTTGTATCATGAGGATAGGAGATGTGTAGGGTGGGTAGGAGTTACACATAGGAACACTAATAGGACATTTCTAAATGTTGCAGGCCTTGTGTTTGTAACCCTAACAGTTTATTTCCTTGGGTGCGGTTTGCATTTTGTGCAGTAGCAACCCTAATGAGCATTAACATACTTTTTGCTATAAATTACCTTACTTTTTAAGAAAGTTGTGAAGTAACTTCATTCACTCTTGTCAAGTGTAGTGACCCTAGTATGCACTGTCAGAAGCCTTTATTTATCCTCCTATCTCTCCCTCCACTGTAGCATCCATTCCAATCACTTTTCAAAGTGCACTCAAAGTAGGAAAACCATCCTACAGCAAATCTTGAAAATATTTGTATTTTGAGTACCTTTTGTAAAACAGCAAACATTTTTTAAAATGTATGCAGAGTAGAAAAAGCATTATACTGCAAATCTTTTAAATATTCATATTTTGAGTATGTTTTGTAAAATTACAACTCTTTTCGAAGTGCACTTAAAGTGGGAAAATCATTCCACTACAAATCTTTAAATTATTTATATTTTGAATATTTTCTAAAAATACAAATACTTTTCAAAATGCACACAAAGTAGCAAGACCATTGTACTAAAAATCCTAAAAGATCTGCATTTAAGTATATTTTGTAAAAAAAAAAATAGTAAAGTGCTCTTAAAGTAGAAAAATAACATACGGGTCTGGATATTCAGAAGGGTTGTGCATGGCACAACACTGTTGCACCATGCGCAACCCACTGATGTGCCCCGGCACGATATTCAAATGGAGAGTGCCTGGCACAAATCCCTATGCGCCGGAGTGCATCAGTAATGTATGCGGTGCAGATGGGGGCAGGCGTGCCCATGCATACTCTGCACATCCCGATATTCAGCCCCAGATGTGCTGAGCCCATGCATGCACAACCCCTGCTTGCACTGCACACAGGTGAGCCAAAAAAAAAAGAAACAACGACTGGCCACCCACAGGTGAGCTGCCATATTGCAGGGCGCAACACGGCAGCTGCCACCTGTGGGTGGCCACCCGAGCTCCGGCTGCACCTTTGTGGCTGTGCCCCCCATGCCCAATTGCGGGCATACGTAGAATAATAGACACGTCCTATATCCCTGGTGGTCCAGTGGACTGCTCGCAGCCCGATCGCGGGCTTAAGTATAAAATGAAACATTTCTGGAATCCACCACCTGGAACACCCTCGATGGCACAATGCTGCATGCTGCCAGCAACCCGCTCTTCTTATGGGGTCAGGTGTTGCATGGCCAGCTGCTCCCCACCGGTTGCAGCCCATGCTGCCCTGATGGCAACCACCTTATCCTTAATCCTCCTCCTGTCCGTGCCCACCTTCTTCTTGCACTCCTGCATGGACCGCTGGTGGCTGCCATGCTGGTTGACAGCATGTGCCACCTCTCCCCAAGCAGCAGCATGGGCCTGTGGTGTTTCCTGCTGTCCACTGAGCAGCGGCTCCTGGTTAAGGTAGGCCTCAAACAGGGCATCTGTTTCTGCCTTGGTGACGTTTGGCCTCCTCTTCCTCCCACGTCTCTGTTCCTCCTCCTCCACCTCATGATTGCTCATCATTGATCCTGTGGGAATGACAGATGTTACCTCTGACTGTGCAGTCCCATGCATCTCCCACACACCACAGTCCACACTCCCAAACAGCATGCAACTTACCACAATAGCCTGCAATACCAGACTATGGCCTCTGCAGCCCAATGTCGCATTTATGTAGTGCAACGCATGCAAATGAGGTGAGGCGCAATTTTAAGTGGATGCTAATGCAGTGTCTGCACCTTTGAATGGCTGATCAGCTGATTTGCATATGCCAGCTTAATATCGCACTGTTGCGCCTTGCGCAATTGTGTTGAATGTGCTCAGGCAAGGGTGCATTTCTGTGACGTGCACAGTGGACACCGAACGGCGCATGCCCGGGGTGCTGACGCTGACACCTGCTGCGCTGCTGATGTGCTGTACATGGGAGGCAGTGCAGAGCACGGCCACCATTGTGCCAGTGGTGCTACTGCACTGTTCACATGTATGGCGCTCTGGCACTGGGGCGCCGTAGGTGCCATGGGGCCACAGTGTGGTAGGCCACTACAGGAAGTGCCACACAGGCTCCCTACCATGCTACACGCAGTGGGTACCAATCGCACTGTGGCAGTCTGTGTGTGAGAGACCCCTGACCCTGTGCCGACCTTTGCCCCTAGGCGCCATGCGTCCGCATGGGTGCACCTCTATCATGCTGTTCAGTGACAGCACAATGGGGAATGGCAGCACAGTACCACGCAGCATTCACATGTGGCAGATGTGTGCTACAGAGCACCATTTTGATACTGAATGCTTAGAGGATGGCACGGAGACGGGCACCAATCTGGAGCCAGGTTGAACTGGCCAACCTAGTGTCCCTCGTGGAGCACCATGCTGCTGCTCTGTTTGAGGAGGTACTCCTGGACAGGGCCAGGAGTGCCATGTGGGAGGAGGTGGCGGTGGCACTGGAGGATGCGATGGGCATACAGCGCACGGCAGAGTAGTTTAGGCACCGCTATGGGGACCTGCAGCATAGGGACCCGGACAGGCTTGCCCGCCTGCGGTCATGTGCCAGGAGGGGCGCGGTTCCACAGCCAGGTAGGTACCCCATTCATACACCATTTACGTCTATATGGGTATCGCAGTGGCATGTGTCCAGCACATGGAGGGCCATCCAGTGTGGGCCGTGGTGGTGGTATAGGGGTGGGGGCAGATGGGTATGACTGTGTGGGATCGCACACACCCGGGGGCAGGGGGACTTTGCTACTGGATTGTACTGATGTTCCTCTCTCTCCATGTTTGCACCCTAGGCCCTGAGGAGTGCTGGTGTGCCAGGGAGAGGAGGCTGTGGTGTGAGGCGCATCATGCTGCAAGAGTGACCATACAAGACCAGTGCCGGGACCAGCCTGATGATGGTGAGTGCCTTACATCCAGGATTTTTTGTGCATGCTGTGTAACAGGGCGGGTGGTGGGTGGGGCATGGCCACCATCCATGAACACCACTGCCATGTACGCAACATGGTACAGTCAGCACTGTCCAGTGGCACTGCATGTCTGGGAGTGCATCAATGGTGGTTCATGCGTGCACCGGGTACATGGCTGTGCCACTGCCTTTGCACTGCAATGCCATGTCACTGTACAGCCACAGTGGTGCTGTGCAGGACTTGGGCGGTGGGTATGTGCAGCGGTCCGCATGGCTGTGTGCGCCTGGGTGGGCAGGTCTTGTGGACATGATCACTGTGGGTGGTCGCACACCATCACAGAGGCATGTCCCATGGCCGTATACCATGCACAGTGGGTGGGCTGCAGGGGCTGTGCATTCACACCTATTGACTCTGCTCCCTTGTCCTAGGTGGACAGCAGTTGCAGACCATTGAGCGGATGCTGCAGGAGATACTGCAGGTGGCCAGGGCCTCCCTGGAGATTTTGCAATGGATAGACCATCTGGGAGTCAGAAGGAGGCATGGCAGGTGGCGCATTCAGAGTGGGGAGTGGGGCTCCCGCTGAACATGTTTCACCCCATGATTTCC
Organism: Neoceratodus forsteri; assembly: GCA_016271365.2. NCBI lineage: Eukaryota > Metazoa > Chordata > Ceratodontiformes > Ceratodontidae > Neoceratodus > Neoceratodus forsteri. The sequence goes on along the minus strand of CM028130.1, from coordinate 833,574,145 downwards.
CCTACCCCTTGGACCCATCCTCACACCCCTCCTTCCCTCTAACATTTGTTCACCCCTGCCCCTTACCCACCCCCACTTGGTTTGTGGCCCTCCCCCCAACCTTTTGTACATTTTTGTAAATAGTTGTTTCGATCTTTTAAAATACATTTGCTTTGTTATGCCTACTGTGGTGGTCTCTGATTTACAGTGGGCTAAAGGTGCTCAGCTGCAATGGTGTGCATGGCGCCAGGGTTGGTGCAGTCATGGGCGTGTGTGTGTGTCCGTAGGGGAAGCGACTATGGTGTCGGAGTAGCTATCAGTCACTGTCTGTGGTTTGTGTGTTTTTCCCTGTGCACTGGATGACTGTGTGCAGTGGTCCACAGTGCATGCACTGTCCATGGCGTACCTGTCAGACCGTCCATGGCCTGTGCAGCTGACACCCTTGCATGTCCGTGACCTGCACGGTCTGCTGGCATGTCAGTGGTGGCTGTCCATGCTGGACAGCCACTGTACCTAGCACAATGCCGGGTTGCCCCCGTCACTGGTGTGGTCCATGTCTGCCTCAGGTGGCACTGTGGCCTCCACTGTTGTTGTCCCACCTCCATGCTGTCACTTGTGTGTGTCGCAGGGGATGTGCACCACTGTCTGTCACTTGTGCTCCAGGTGCATGCTGGTGGTGTACAGCTCCATGGTACCTGCGCAGGGTGGCTGGCACTCCTGTGCCATGGAAGGGTGCTGGCTGTGTGTACACAGTTTCCGTGCCCACATGCTGGGGGCTTGGTTGCCCCGCTACTGTGTCCCTGTGTTGGTGTGCCCTTGGGTATGTGTGGGTGTTTGTCCATGCACTGTGTTGCATCCTGTGTGGCGCATGCTTCCATGCACCACTGTGGGTGCCTGCACTGGCTGTTGTGGCAGTGCTGGGTCAGAGTGTGTCCCTGGGAGGGTGTGCAGGGTGCTTTACCACTGATGCTGGGGTCCAGGGCATGCCCTGTCACGTGTGAGGTACCTCGTGTGCCGACACATGGTCGGTCTCTCAGCTGTACCTCGGGGGGGGACGTGCATGGTGGCACTGTGTATGCAGTCATTGCATCACTGTCTGCTGCCACCCACTGACAGGTGCTCGTGGTGGGGCTGTCTTGCATGGTTCTGTGGTGCACAGGGTTGTGTTGTCACAGTGGGGGTGGTGGCATGCATGGGGTGTCCTGCACTGATGGACACTGCTCCTGGGCAGGGTGTCCGGGGATCATGGTGCAGGGTGTGCTCTGCAATGATGGGATGGTGTGGCATGGGGTGGTCAGACCTCCTTGTGTGCCAGTCACAGCTTGCCAGGGGGTGTGCTGGGGCACCATGCCCCGGCTGTGGGTTTGTTGCTGGTATCCTTGGGCCGGTAGTTATTCCAGCTCTCCCCCAGTTGTGCAGTGCATGGGGTGTGGGGGGGCAATGTCTGTTCTGCTGTGTGCTCCTCTGCTCATCTGTGGCATGGGTGGTGGGCCCCTGCATCCTGTCCCTGCGCATCCCTGGTTGTGCTGTTGTACTGCTGCCCTGCTCCACTGAGCATCTCTGGTTGTGCTGTTGCACTGCTGCCCTGCTCCACTGAGCATCCCTGGTTGTGCTGTTGCACTGCTACCCTGCTCCACTGGGCATCCCTGGTTGTGCTGTTGCGCTGCTGCCCTGCTCCACTGAGCATCCCTGGTTGTGCTATTGCACTGCTGCCCTGCTCCACTGAGCATCCCTGGTTGTGCTATTGCACTGCTGCCCTGCTCCACTGAGCATCCCTGGTTGTGCTATTGTGCATCTGAACTGTGCCACTGCACATCCCTGGGTACGCTACAGTGCATGTGTTGCGATATTCAGTCGTATGCCACAGGCGCATCTTGTCCCGCGCAGTTTTTGAATATCGCTGCTATTGCACATGGGCGCAGTGGACTTGTGCTTGCCCCTGCTGTTGCACACTTTTATGGCGCAGTTTGAATATCTGGGCCTTAAGGTACAACTCATGAGAGTAGCATATTTACAGGTACATTGCATATCTACCGGTGCATAATACATTTGGACACAGTACAGTGTTTACAATAACAGTACAGTGTTTACAGGAGGAGTAGAACATTTGTGCAATTTAGTTGTGATAAATCTGTACAGGCAAGAATAAATATTTGTACAGCTTGCAGGCACATACATGCCAAGATTAGAGCCAGGTGGTAGGGAAGGTAAGGGAGATAATCAAGGGATGGGAATAAGGGGGGAGGAAGGTGTCGTGGGCTTTAAGGGTGGGTGTATGGGGAGCAGTTGCAAGGGGGAAGGAGCTTTAATTGTTGTTGTAGCATAGTTAGAGTGGGTGCAAGCTAGAGAGAGTGTGGCAGATGGTTCCAGAGATCTGGAAATCTAAAGGAGAACGCTACCTTGCCTGCTTGTGAGTGCAGGTACAGTATGGGAGATTGAAAGTGCGGTATGAAAAAATTACTCACCATAGTAATGTTGTTTCTTCTAATGGAGTCTTGCTGTATTCTGACTATATGCAGTTAGCCCCAGCACTTGAACTGCTCTGGAGAGTAAAGGGTTAACTCAATGGAAAGGCATAGAACGTTGAGCTCGAGCTCAGTTTTGAAACCTCTCTCTGTGGTACTCTGAAGTGTAACCGTTAGATTCTTGCAAGCACTAAACTAACGAACTCAAAGAAGAAATTGTTTTAAAAATGTTGAGCCAAATGGCAAAACAAGGTTTTAGGGTCAAAAGACTTAAGCTGAGAAAACCCAAAAAGAACCCAACAGGTAGTGATTTACCAAAAATTGCTTAATAAACAAACGAAAAGAAACCCCCTAAGAGATGAAGACTTGTCCAGTACACCTCTGGGGTACAGCACTGTGCCTGTCCCACCACATCCCAAAACTATTAGGTTCCAGGAGGTGAGGCAGGGAGGGAGGTCAGAATACAGCAAGATTCCATTAGAAAAAACATTATTATAGTGTGTAATTTTTTCTTCAAACAACATGAAGTCTTGCTGTATTCTGACTTTATGCAGACTACTAAGCAATACCCCCTTGGAGGAGGGAGTTACAGACCCTATTTTGAGAACAAGCTCTGCAGCACAGCTGTGCCAAACTTAGCATCACTTCATGACTGGATGTCTAAAGAGTAATGCTTGGTAAAAGTGTGAACAGATTTCCAGATAGCTGCTTTGCATATGTCCACTAAAGGTATATATCTAGCTGCTGCGACCAAAGCAGCTGTTCCTCTGGTAGAATGAGCCCTCTGGCCTGAAGGAGGTTCCTTCCCAAGTTTAGAACAGCAGAACTGAATATAAGAGAGAATCCACCTGGCAATAGACCTCTTGGTAGCAGGTTTGCCCTTTCCCACTTCACCATAAGTGACAAACAACTGAGAGCAGTCCTTCCTATGGGCCTTAGTATGCTCAATATAATAACTAATAACCCTTTTTACATCAAGACTGTGTAACCTCCTCTCCCCAGAGGAGGAATGATCAGTGAAAAACACAGGCAATGACATAGACTGGTTCAGATGAAAGTCTGACACCACATTGGGAAGAAACTGTCTATTGGTGCAGAAAACCATCTTATCCCTATGAAAGGAAATGAAATTAGGTTCCACTGATAAGGCCTGTAATTCACTGATTCTCCTGACAGAGGTAATGGCCACCAGGAACACAGTTTTCCAAGTCAAGTATTTCAGCTCAACTGAAGATAAAGGTTTAAAAGGGTGCTACATAAGCTGAGCAGTACAGATGTTTAGATCCCAAGAAGAGGTAGGCTCCCTAAAGGGAGGATTGACATGAACCAAACCTTAGAAGAATTTTTTGAAAACTGGATGGGAAGCTACAGTAGGGAAGAGCCCTTACCAGCAGAAAGGAAGGCAGACACAGCTGCTAAATGTACCTTGAGAGTAGTAGGTCAGAGACCTAAACTGTTAAGATGCACTAAATAGTCCAACACAGTCGCAATATCAGCCAGTTCTGGCTTAGTATGCCTCCTAGAAAACCAAAACCAAAACCTTTTCCATTTGGAGTTGTAAGTCTTCCTAGTAGCAGGTTTCCTGCTACTTTTAAAATATCCAGAACTGATTGGGAGAGATGCAAACTTGCATATTCCAGCTCTTCAAGAGCCAGGCCTTGAGCCTAAGAGTCTGAAAATTGGGATACAGAATCTTCCCCTGAGAGGAAGTGAGGAGATTGTGTTGTCTAGGAAGACACAAGGGCAGTGTTACTGACAGTGACAACAGTAGAGGATACCAAGGCTATCTGGCCTAATCTGGAGCCACCAGGTTCACCTTGCAAAGTTGAGACCTGATTTTTATCAGGACCCTGAATATCAGAGGAAAAGGAGGAAATGCATAAAGAAACCTGCTGGTCCAATTCAGTAGAAGAGCATCCTGAGGGAAGGGACCCAGAAGGGGTGGTCTGCAACAATAAAGAGGAAGTTGATTAGTGTCCAGGGCTGCAAAGAGATCTATCTCTGGAGTGCCCCATCTCTTGAAAATGACTTGAAGAATTAGAGGGTTCAGGGTCCATTCGTGATGACCCTGAGAAAGTCTGCTGAGAGCATCTGCAAGAATGTTGTCCTTCCCTGGGAGATGCACAGCCATCACAGAAGCCTGAAGGGAATAAGCTAGAGACCATACTTTCATGGCCTCTGTGCACAAGGCCGAGGACTGAGTGCCTCCCTGCTTGTTGATGTACCACATGGTTGTGGTATTCTCTGTCCTGATCTGCACCACTTTCCTCTGAACCACAGTTGAGAATATCTGATGTGCTAGAAAGACGGCTCTCAATTCGAGAAGATTCATGTGTAGAAGGGACTTCTGGTGTGACCAGGTTCCCTAAGCTGTAAGATGATCTAGGTGGGCTCCCCAGCCCAGCAGGGAGGCATCTGTGGTAAGCACCACAGAAGGGACTTGACTGATAAAGGGAACCCCTTGTCCAGCCACCACTGGAGGGCCTGGACTAAGGTTTGAGAGAACTGTAACCAGTTTGGAGAGAGGGTCCTTTTTCTGAGACCAGTAGGATCTGAGATGAAACTGAATATCTCTCATCTGAAATCTTGCTCCCTGAACTACTGCTGTGGAAGCTGCCATGTGGCCCAGCAGTTGAGGAAAATGTCTGGTTGGACAAGACACTAGAGGACAAAAAGAGGAGGCCAGAGTGACCAATGACCGAACCCTTGAGAGATGGAGAAATGTCCCAGCCTGAATAGTATCTATTTCCACCCCATGAAGGTGAAAAGTTGGGCTAGCTCCAGAACAGACTTCTCTAGATGTAGGATAAAACCCAAGGATTCTAGAAGTTTTTGAGTGACCTCTAAGGCTGACTTGACTTGGTCTGAAGACTGACCCACCAAGAGTCAGTCATCCAGGTATGGAAACAGAAGGATGCCCTGCCTCCTGAGGAATGCCACCACTACTGCAAGACACTTGGTGAACACCCTTGGAGCAGATGTTAGGCCGAAGAGCATGGCCCTGAATTGATAATGGCCCAAGGGCAACTCGAACCTGAGGTACTTTCTGTGGGAATGTCTGATAGGTATGTGGAAGTAGGCATCTTTGAGGTCCAGGGAGGCTAACCAGTCTCTTGGTCTCAGAGAGGGAAGAATTACACCCAGAGTCACCATTTTGAACTTTGGTTTTGTCAAATGTTTGTTCAGGTACCTTAAAGTTAAGATGGGTAACCACTCCCCTGTCTTTTTTGGGGTTAGGAAGTATCTGGAATACAGTCCCTTTCTCCTGCAACAAAGAGGTACCCTGTCTATTGCTTGCAAAAGCAGAAGAGAGGAGACCTCTGCCTCTAAGGCTTTTGTCTCCAAGGGACAGGGAGAGGGAGGACCGAAGGACCTTGTTCTCATTCTTGGGAACCTTTTGATACTGAGAGCAAGTCCCTGGCTCACTACTTCCAGGACCCATTTGTCTGAAGTAATAGACTCCCAGGCCTGGGAGTAGTGAGCCAACCTGCCCCCTACTGGGATTGGGGAGGCGAACCTGACTGACACCTCAGGGTGTCTGCTTGGCAGGGGGCTTAGACTGAGTAGCTGATGGGGTCCTAGTCACCCCACATTTACCTCTTGCCCTAAAGAACCCCCTCTGCTGGAAAGAAGAGGAGGAGGCCTGAGCTTGGTAAAAAGGTCTATGAAAAAGCCTGCCCCTGCTCCTAAACTGCTGCTCCTGAGGAGTAGTCTGCTTTTCTTTGACTGCAGCACTCCTATAGGTTGTCCTGTATTCATCCATTTTTATGTTTGCTTGCACACACATGCAAGAAACATAGTGCCATCATCTGAGTTTTTGTAGGTGTGGCACCCTGTCTTCCAATTCAATCAGTGTGTTTGCAGGTGCAGCCAAAGTTCACCAATGAATGCTGCAGCTGCCTATGACAGCAGTTGAAAATGCAGTGGCGTACAGTTGAAAGGGAGAGACCACTTCAGTGAGCAGTGAAAAGATAGTATTGATTAGCATATTGCAAGCAGTCCTGCTTGTATACATCTCTGCTTTCTCTTCTTGGAACATAAATTCTGTTTGAAGTGAACCGCAGCTGACGAGGGTGCCGAATCCACCGTTGGCTCAGCGCACCCCCAACACACTTCCAGGTGCCACGCTGGGAGCCCATCCCAGCATGACAAACGTCCATCTGCTGGCCTCCCCAAACAAACTTCCAGGTGCCATGCTGGGTGCCCACTCCAGCGTGGCAAACATCTGTCTGCTGCCCCCCCAAACACACTTCCAGGTGCCACGCTGGGAGCCCACCCCAGTGTGGCAAACCTCTACATTGCCGACGGGGGTGCCCAATCCCCCCATTGGCTCCACTACCCCCCACAAACAAAAGTAGCTGCCACGCTGGAGCCCACCCAGCGTGGCAAAAGTCCTCTTCATCTTTCTAAGGAAAAAAGACCTAAAAGTAAAACGGTCCCTTGTTCCTTGTCTTGTCCCCTTCCCCACCCCACCCACCCTCTGCACATGCTGCCTCCCACACCTCCACCTCACCCCATACTTACCTCCAGAGTTCATTGCAACAATCTTGACGCAGACCGGGAACACGTCTGCCCTTCAAAGCCGACCGCGAACTGAGGAAATGCCGGTAAGCTGTATAATGGAATAAATAGGGTTTTTTCAACTTTGATGCATATCTCCGGCATTTTTTGGAATTTTTGCACCAAATTTTCAACATGGGGATTTTGGGACTCCACCTCATGATTTCTTACACTGTCATGTTGCTATTCAGTCCCGAAAGGTGATTTCATGGTCACTGCACGAAACCACCTTTTGGGACTGATTTACAAAATGACAGTGTCACAGTTCATGAGGTAGGCCTCCAAAAACCCTATGTTGAAAATTTGGTGAAAAAATTCCCCAAAATGACTAATTTACGAGCGTGCATTGCACAGTTCCTATGCACCCCCATAAGTTCGCAGATTTTTAATATTTTCACTCTAGATTCTCAACATTGCCATTTACCACACCTCCTTATGAGCAGTACAGCTGTCATTTTTCACATCTTGCCCAGAATGTGTTTCCACGCATGTAGCACACAATGGCACAGTCGGTGTGTGAAATCAATGTTTGGGACAGATTAAGAAAATCACAGTGACACTGTTCATGAGCAGGGGTCTTAAAATGGCTATGTTACAAATTTGGTGACAAAAGTCCATAAAATAACTGTGTTGTGAGTGAGCATTGTGCATTTTCCACGCACCCTCATAAGTTCATGAATTTGTAATATTTTCAGTCCAGATTTTCACCACTGGCATTTTTCCACACTTTCTTATTAACAGTACAGCTGTAACTTTTCACACCATGGCCGAAATGTGTTTTCACACTTCCAGCGCAGAAATGCGTGGTCGCTGTGGGAAACCACTGTTTGGGACAGATTCAGAAAATCACAGTGACATTGTTCATGAGCGGAGGTCCCAAAATGCCTGTGTTTTCAATCTGCTGTAAAAATATCCCCAAAGTAATTACATTACGGGTGTGCATTGCACAGTTTCTACGCACGCTCATGACTTCACCAGTTTTTTTAATGTTTTCACTGCAGATTTTCAACATTGCCATTTTTTACACCTCCCTATGAACAGTATAACTGTCATTTTTCACATCCTGTTCAAAATCTGTTTTCACACCTGTGGTGCCAAATGGCGTAGTTGCTGTGCAAAATCAGCTTTCGGCTAACAAACTGATATTGCCACTGTTAATGAGGTGGGGGTCACAAAAAAATGTTGAAAATTTGGAGTGAAAATACCATTGAATGCCTGAGGTGTTAGGGTTTCCAACCATAACACCCCACCCTGTAGAGGCTGACAGGCATCAGAGGTGTGACTTGGGATTGTCGCCTGTAATGCTCATACCATTCCACCCCCACCCACATCCTGCAGCCAGTGAGAGGCATCAAAGTGTGCCTTGGACTCTTCGGCCCCAAAGTTCACCCCATTCTCCTATACAGCACCCATCTCACCATATTTCCTGATGGAATGGGGTGAACATAAGGGCCAAAGACCCCAAGGCACACCATGGCACTTGTTGGTGTCTGCAGGGTAGGGTGTGCTGAAATGGTGTGACCGTTATGCCTGATGACCCAAAGGCACACCCCAATGCCTGTCAGTATCTGCAGAGTGGTGGTGGGGTTGGCTTCAGTTCAATACTTCACTGCCATTCCTATTATGCAGCTCTGTACTCCTACACTACCAATGCCAATGCCAGCAAGCAAACATTCGGCATTGACAAATGCTTGTTTTCATATAATTCTCTGTTTGATCCAAAAAGAGAGAATTACCAGTTACATGAAAATCCATGGCCTTAGCCTGAGTATCCTGTGAGAGGTTGGTACACTAAGCCAAGCAAATCTCCTCATGGAGATAGATGTAACCATGACCCTGGAATGAACATCATTAGAATCAACAGCAGCGTAGAATTACACTTTAGATGCCTCTATACCATTTGCAGCCACCTGATCCAGCTCCTTGGCTAGCTGGGGGGCAATCTTAGCTAGCTCCAGAACCATATCCCACATAGATTTCTGGTACCCAGCTGTACATGCCATGTAGTTAGATTGTCTGAATCCCAAAGAGGATGCCAAGTACTGTTTCTTTGCCATGGCATCCACTTTCCTGGAATCCTTGTCTGGGGGTGAGATGCCTTGGGAATATTAGCCTTGTCACAGGCTGCAGCTTGTACTACCCCACCATGGCTGCTATGATTGGTAAGGAATTCCATCCCAGGACCTGACAAAGTATACCTCCTGTCCATTCTCTTTTCCACAGGGGGTATGGATGTAGGAAATTGTAAAATTATTTGTGTCTACTTCCCCAAGGATTTGTGTAAGGGGATAGACACCCTTTTTGACTCAGGTACATCCATCTTTTCTAAATAGTCAGGTTGTTCCTGATCCTATTCAGCCTCTTCCAAAGGAAGCTGAAGAGTCTCAGCCACTTTCTTGTAAAACAAGAAATGGGAAGGGGACTCAGAAAGCCTGGGAGGAGAAACCTGAGCAGGCATGTCTGGGGAGATGTCAGGCTCTACTGGCGCCTCTAGGCCCTCATCCTTTTCCTCAAAATCTTCCTCCTCCTCCCAATAGCCCTTATAGTAAGCTTCAGGATCTGTCTGAAGCAGATATTTCCAACCAAACTGGTCTGCTTTGAACTGAAACGAGTTTGGTAGGAACCGGGCAAAGCGATTGAACTATGGAAATCGCTTTCGCTATCTCCTCAGTGGTCGGACCATAGGAAACCGTATCCAAACTGGCTGATTTTCTTTTTCTTTTACTCTGAACCAATTCTGCAGAATCGGCTCTCCGTTTGCCGGAAGAGGTATTGCCAGATCAGTGGGCACCTCTTCAGGTTTGGTAGCAATCGAACCAGGCTGGCCATTTGGCACAGTGGACTTCTTGGCCTCCCTTTCACTTAGCCTACTCCAACGTTTTTCCAGAGTGGCCTTGGGAAAGTTGTTGCATATTTGGCAGTCTTTTTTGAAGTGGTCAAACACCAGACAGTACACACACACATACGAGATGAGGGTCGGCCTTGGGAAAGGCCTCCTTACACTCTGTACAGTGCTGAAACCCAGTGGGTCTGGTTTTATTTTTGGGTTTCTCAAACATGCCTTCAACTTAAAGTTACCCAAAAGAGCGGTTAAGCAAGGTGACTACAAACTTATCGGTTACAATGTGTCACGGGTTGGTTAAAAAAATTCATAAAGTCGGATTTTTTTGGGAACCGATAAGTACCGAAAAAAAACACACAATTAACAAATTATACAGAAACAGAATAGGTTTCAATTCCACACCAGACCGACCAGTAAGAAACTGAAAATAAAACAATTTCTTGAAGAAAAAAACACCACTACCTACAACTACCACTTACTGGTAATGAGACTGAGGAAAGAATACCGAAATTCTTGAAGAAACGGCTTGAAAAACTGATCGATTCATGCTGTAACCGAACTGAAGCGCAGGAGGGATCTCCGGAGCAACTTCACAGTTAGGCGGACTAAAGAATCTGATGGTTACGCTTCAGAGTACCACAGGCAGAGGTTTGAAAACTGACCTCAAGCTCAACATTCTATGCCTTTGCATACAGTTAACCCTTTACTCTCCAGAGCAGTTCAAGTGCTGGGGCTAAATGCATATAGTCAGAATACAGCAAGACTTCATGTTGTTTGAATCACAGGTTCTGAGTCTGTAGCCTGATGTGAGGGAAATAGGGGAGTAGAGAGATATGTGGGGAAGGTAGAGAACCAGTACTTGCCAATGAAGGCAGCACAGGGGGCGAGGTGACAATTTGCAAGGGAGGGGAGGGCTAGGGCAGATTATAAAGAACAGTGATGGATACGGAAAGATAACATCACAACAATAAACCACACCACTCGGAGATCCACAAAAGGCAATATTTAATAATAAAAAAAACGCAATTAACAATACACGCAGGTAAATGAGTAGTACAACCTCTACCGGTTTTGCACAATTTGCGTCATCAGGAGGATGACCATTCATCTACACAGACCCCTTTTATAGTAAATCAGCGGCCTAAATTTAAAGTGCCAATGTGACAATTCAACAAAAAAAAATATATAAAACATAAGGTCCATGTATGTAATAGTTCTGTCTTTGTATGTATGAACAATTAAAAATAATAATAAATGATATTACTTAGAGGGGAGCAGAGAAACTAGAATGCTGTATACAGTTACCATTAAGCAGCACATGTAGTGTATTCATCTCTGTTATTATAGCATTCATACGTAACTTGGAGACAACTATTTATGTATCAGTAAGAAAGACATAAACTATGTCAGAGTATTATATTATATATGCAGCAAAAAACAACAATATTATAATATTGAGTGCATTTAACATTGCCACCAAAGGATCACCATTAATTTTATATCCATAATAGTATTTAGAAGTGAGGGATGCAGAAACGAAGAAACGCATATATTCACTGTAACCTGAAAAATAAGCATAAAAATATGTCAAAGAAATATATATCCAAGAAACTATTAACAACATAATTCACAGCTCAGTGTATGAAGAACAGGGAATATATCAATACGAAAGTAGTACAGGTTCTAATCCCACCAGGGGACGTCAGTACATTTCTATCAAAGAAAACACAATTATTTTCTCTTAATGCATGATAATAGATCAATCCTGTTATTTAGGCCAGGAAGTTTCAAGGCTCCCAAAGTATAAATCCAAAAGGATTCACGATAGAGCAGTTTTTCATCCAGGTTCCCACCATGTGGTCCCAATGTTACCCTTTCAAAAGCACAAAACTTGAAACAATGCTTGCCATCTCTTGTAGTATTGACATGAACTGCTAATGCATTCTTTACATCATTATTTGCAATAGATCAAGATGTTCACCTACCCTGATTTTAAATTGTCTGCTGGTCTTGCCCACATAAAAAGACCCACACTCACATATAGCCAAATATATAACATTATTACTAATGCAATTAAAAAATTCCCTAATCCGGAATTCCTTTCAATTATTGTGAGTAGTAAATATGTCAGTTCTCAAAATGTAAAGGCAACACTTACAATTCCCACAACTAAAATTTCCAGCAGGTAGGGGTGGCAACCAAGTTTTAAACGCAGGTTCTGTTTTATCGATAAGGTGACTATGTACTAGTCTATCTTTAATGTTTCTACCTCAAGAAAACAAACAAAGTTTTTCCTTCACATCTTCATACAAGAGAGGCTCATGTTCCAAAATATGCCAATTATTAGAAACAATCTTCTGTATCTTATGAGTGTGTCTAGTAAAATTGGTAACAAAATTTATCTTAGGAGACTCCACTGGTTTCAATTTCTCCAACAATAATGTTTCCCTTTCAATGTCCAAAGTGTCTTTAAAGGTTTGATCTACATGCTTAGATGAATAACCTCTTGCAATAAATCTATTGCACATTTCATTTCCTTGGACAAAAAAAATCACTGTCTTCAGAACAGTTTCTCCGTGCCCGATAAAGTTGGGCTTTGGGAATGTTGTTGATCATATGGTATGGATGGTAGCTAGATGCTAAAAAAGTGAATTCCGATTAGTATCTTTACAGAACAAGTCAGTTTTCAGAGTGCCATCTGAATTTTTTGAAATCTTTAAATCCAAAAAAGAAACACTACCAATGTCACTCTGCACAGTAAATTTTAAATTAGAATTAGTAGTTTCAAGGAATTCAACAAAATTACCTAATTCTGCCTGTGTGCCAGTCCATACCATAAAGATGTCGTAAATAAAACACCAGTTATCAATTTTGTCACAAAAAGGATTATTCTGTTCATCGTAGACATACATCTTTTCCCATCTGCCTAAGTAAAGGTTGGCATAATTAGGGGCAAACGTTGCACCCATAGCCGTACCTTTAATTTGTCTATACATATCTCTTCCAACAAGAAATACATTCTTGGTCAATACATGTTCACTACAGGTTAATAGGAACTGTTTTTTAGAGTCTGTGACATTTGGATCCAAGGACAGCCAGTAGCCAAGTGCCTCTATACCACCCGAGTGGGGAATATTAGTATAAAGGGAGGTAATGTCCATCAAAACAAGAAACCATTCTTTTTCAATCTGCATTTCTCCCAGTATGCCTAGCATCTGAGTAGTGTCTCTAATGAACGAGGGTAAGGTCACAACATAGGGTTTAATATGTGTATCAACATATCTAGACAATGGTTCAATGAGTGAACCTATCCCCACTACTATTGGCCTTCCTGGCGGATTATAGTAGTTCTTATGGATTTTAGGCAAGATGTAAATGCCAGCTCTAACTGGTTTGGATACAGTGAGAAAGTTGGCTTCAATCGTAGAAATAACCCCAGTAAGTAAAGCATCATTAATAAACATATCTATTTCTTGTTTAAATTTATATGTGGGGTCACTTTTAAGAAGGATATAAAAATCCATATCATTAAGCTGTCTAGTGATTTCCCCTACATACATATCTCTAGACAGAATCACTACTGAGCCTCCTTTGTCAGCTGGCTTGATAATTATGTCATAGTTCTGTTCAAGTTCTTTTAAAGCAGCAGCTTCTGTCCCAGAAATGTTTATGTATCTGGCTGCTGTATCTGAGGCAAGCATAGCTTCAAACTCACTTTCACAGGCTCTCTTGAAAACACGCACGGTTTCATTACATGGTGGCATAACGTTAGATGGAATTTGAAAAGGACTCACCTTTTTCTGAGGAATACTCCCCCCTAATGATATAGAAAAATTGCCACGACACATTTCTGTTTTATGAAAGAATGCTCACAGATTCAATAATCTTGTGAACCGATGTAAATCCACATATAGGTCTAAATGATGAGAATCCTGAGTTGGAACAAAGGATAGTCCCTTCTGCAAGATTTTAAGTTTATTCAGTGAAAGTTCTCGTCCAGAGATATTAATAACAATATTTTCCTCTGGCTGTGGTTCTGCAGGTGTTACACAAAATGTCTCCCTCTGACACGACTGCCAATGTTTTCTCCCACCACGTCATGTTTTCCTCCTTGGTCCTTGATATTCCTGATGTCCCGATAATAACCACGGCCTCTCGATCTGTTGTTCTTGTTGGTTTTGGGTAATTGAAACTGAACCGTCCGCTGTGGATCGAACTCCTCTGTCTGATCCAGTTCTAAAAAAGTATCCTCCACTTCCGAGCCACTGTTATCTGTAGTATAAGTAGGGGAATTATTCCTGTTTCTGAGGATAGACTTAGAGTTTGGTGTATTAAATTGCTTCAAATTACCACTTTCCTTAATATTACCACCTTTTCTGGTATTAAATGAGCGGTTTTTATTTCGGCTCCAATCAAAGACCCAATCATGAAGATAGTCCGCTCTATCATGTTCAAATTTATGTAATTTTGTTTGTTGCAATTTATTATCTTTCCTTTTCACTTTTTCTTTAAGTTTTTCTTGAAACACAGCAAAATCAGCATGGTCCTTGAATTGTAGAACCAGATTCTCTTTAGTAATGATATCAGCTGTTACCTCCGATTGTTGAGCCTCATAATCACATGTGAGCACATGCATGAACCCATCAGTGGCTAATTGCTGAGCTTTTCTCCAATCTAGCATAAGTGGCTCTCTCTCCAAACCATAGCCTGGATACTTAATTACCCTCAGTCCCTTTGGCAAGCACCGCACTTTTAAATATGCTTCCAAAGTGATCTTGCCCCAATAGTGGCATCTCCCTCTCATAATCGCTCTTTCTAATGAGATAAATGCTGTTTTAATATCCACAATCTCCGTAATAGTGGCAGAGTTAATTGGATTTGGCTCCGTTCGAATGTTCACATTGTCATCCAAATCACAAAATAATTCCTCCTCTCCCGTAGGTAAAAAGACACTGTCAGCACACGTACCTGCAGTAGCTCCAAGGAATGTGTCTGTAAAATGCACATCAGACATTCCTTCATCGGAGGAGAATTTGCGGTGGGCAAAACTCAATACTCAACCTAAAGGGTGATTAAAGCTCGTAAAAATCTACAAGCAAAATAGCAACACCACTATGCAATTTCATTATCGGTGTGTAAAACAACTTGATAGCCAGCCAAAAAGGAAACTCCCACTGTAAGCAAGTCAAAAATGCATAGTAAGAGAACTACAAGACAGCTCAAACAGTGAATAGAGTGTGCAAGTGTATATAAAGATACATAACATCACAGCAATAAACCGCACCACTCGGAGATCCACAAAAGGCAATATTTAAAAATAAAAAAACGCAATTAACAATACACGCAGGTAAATGAGTAGTACAACCTCTACCGGTTTTGCACAATTTACGTCATCAGGAGGATGACCATTCATCTACACAGACCCCTTTTATAGTAAATCAGCGTCCTAAATTTAAAGTACCAATGCGACAATTCAACAAAAATATATATAGAACATAGGTCCATGTATGTAATAGTTCTGTCTTTGTGTGTAGAACAATTAAAAATAATAATAAATGATATTACTTAGAGGGGAGCAGAAACTAGAATGCTATACAGTTACCATTAAGCAGCACATCTAGTGTATTCATCTCAGTTATTATAGCAGTCATACGTAACTTGGAGACAACTATTTATGTATCAATAAGAAAGACAAAAACTATATCAGAGTATTATATTATATATGGAGCAAAAAACAACAATATTATAATATTGAGTGCATTTAACATTACCGCCAAAGGATCACCATTAATTTTATATCCATAATAGTATTTAGAAGTGAGGGATGCAGAAACGAAGAAACGCACATATTCACTGTAACCTGAAAAATAAGCATAAAAATATGTCAAAGAAATAAATATAAGCATAAAATTAAGCATAAAAATATGTTAAAGAAATATATATCCAAGAAACTATTAACAATATAATTCACAGCTGAGTGTATGAAGAACAGGGAATTGATATATTGATATATTCCCTGTTCTTCATACACTGAGCTGTGAATTATATTGTTAATAGTTTCTGGGATATATATTTCTTTGACATATTTTTATGCTTATTTTTCAGGTTACAGTGAATATATGCATTTCTTCGTTTCTGCATCCCTCACTTCTAAATACTATTATGGATATAAAATTAACGGTGATCC
The DNA here is from genome assembly GCA_016271365.2 of Neoceratodus forsteri. Lineage (NCBI taxonomy): Eukaryota > Metazoa > Chordata > Ceratodontiformes > Ceratodontidae > Neoceratodus > Neoceratodus forsteri. The sequence goes on along the minus strand of CM028130.1, from coordinate 833,558,112 downwards.
TTTGTCGGTAATGTTAAATGCACTCAATATTATAATATTGTTGTTTTTTGCTCCATATAAATATAATACTCTGACATAGTTTTTGTCTTTCTTATTGATACATAAATAGTTGTCTCCAAGTTACGTATGACTGCTATAATAACAGAGATGAATACACTATATGTGCTGCTTAATGGTAACTGTATATAGCATTCTAGTTTCTCTGCTCCCCTCTAAGTAATATCATTTATTATTATTTTTAATTGTTCATACATACAAAGACAGAACTATTACATACATGGACCTTATGTTTTATATATATTTTTTGTTGAATTGTTGCATTGGCACTTTAAATTTAGGACTCTTATTTACTATAAAAGAGGTCTGTGTAGATGAATGGTCATCCTCCTGATGACGCAAATTCTGCGAAACCGGTAGAGGTTGTACTACTCATTTACCTGTGTGTATTGTTAATTGCATTTTTTTATTATTAAATATTGCCTTTTGTGGATCTCCGAGTGGTGCGGTTTATTGCTGTGACGTTATGTATCTTTATATACACTCGCACACTCTATTCACTGTTTGAGCTGTCTTGTAGTTCTCTTACTATGTGTTTTTGACTTGCTCACAGTGGGAGTTTCCTTTTTGGCTGGCTATCAAGTTGTTTTACATACCGCATATGAAATTCGGGCGGCTAGTGTGGTGTTGCTGGCTTCTGCTTGTAGATTTTTTACAAGCTTTAATCATCCTTTAGGTTGGAGTATTGAGTTTTGCCCACAGCAAATTGCCTCCCGATGAAGGAATGTCTGATGTGCATTTTACAGACACATTCCTTGGAGCTACTGCAGGTACATGTGCTGACAGTGTCTTTTTACCTACGGAGAGGAGGAATTATTTTGTGATTTGGATGACAATGTGAACATTCGAACGGAGCCAAATCCAATTAACTCTGCCACTATTATGGAGACTGTGGATATTAAAACAGCATTTTTCTCATTAGAAAGAGCGATTATTAGAGGGAGACGCCACTATTGGGGCAAGATCACTTTGGAAGCATATTTAAAAGTGGGACACTCGCCAAGGGGACTGAGGGTAATAAAGTATCTGGGCTATGGTTTGGAGAGAGAGCCACTTATGCTAGATTGGAGAAAAGCTCAGCAATTAGCCACTGATGAGTTCATGCGTGTGCTCACACGTGATTATGAGGCTCAACAATCGGAGGTAACAGCTGATATCACCACTAAAGAGAATCTAGTTCTACAATTCAAGGACCATGCTGAGTTTGATGTGTTTCAAGAAAACTTAAAGAAAAGTAAAAGGAAGATAATAAATTGAAACAAAATTAATAAATTTGTTCATTGCATATTACCATTGAACTCAAGATGTAATTACTTATTTAATAAGCGTGTTGCAATTGATTGGGGGAGGGATCTTAGTAGGAGGTGGGGGGTTTGCAGGAGAACAGTTCCAATGTATCTAATGTATTACTGGCTTTACTATCGTTTCCAACTCTTATTATCATGATTGGTTCTGTTTTTTTTTTTTTCTGTAAAACAAACTTTGATTTGAAAAAAAAAATTACATAAATTTGAACGTGATAGAGAGGACTATCTTCATGATCGGGTCTTTGATTGGAGCCAAAATAAAACCCACTCATTTAATACCAGAAAAGGTGGTAATATTAAGGAAAGTGGTAATTTGAAGCAATTTACTACACCAAACCCTAAGTCTATCCTCAGAAACAGGAATAATTCCCCTACTTATACTACAGATAATAGTGGCTCAGAAGTGGAAGATACTTTTTTAGGACTGGATCAGACAGAGGAATTTGATCCACAGCGGACAGTTCAGTTTTAATTACCCAAAACCAACAAGAGCAACAGATCGAGAGGCCGTGGTTATTATCGGGACATCAGGAATATCAAGGACCAAGGAGGAAAACACAACGTGGTGGGAGAAAACATTGGCAGCCGCGTCAGAGGGAGATGTTTTTTCTAACATCTGCAGAACTATACCAGAGGAAAATATTGTTATTAATATCTCCGGATGAGAACTTTCACCAGATCAACTCAAAATCTTGCAGAAGGGACTATCCTTTGTTCCAACTCAGGATTCTCATCCTTTTGACCTATATGTGGATTTACATCGGTTCACAAGATTATTGAATCTGAGAGCATTCTTTCATAAAACAGAAATGTGTTGTAATTTTTCTACATCATTGGGGGGAGTATTCCTCAGAAAAAGGTGAGTCCTTTTCAGATTCCATCTAACTTTATGCCACCATGTAATGAAACCGTGCATGTTTTCGAGAGAGCCTGTGAAAGTGAGTTTGAAGCTATGCTTGCCTCAGATACAGCAGCCAGATACATAAACATTTCTGGGACAGAAGCTGCTGCTTTAAAAGAACTTGAACAGAACTATGACATAATTATCATGCCAGCTGACAAAGGAGGCTCAATAGTGATTCTGTCTAGAGATATGTATGTAAGGGAAATCACTAGACAGCTTAATGATATGGATTTTATATCCTTCTTAAATATAATATAAATATATTAATTATATAAATTTATACATATATAAATTTAAACAAGAAATAGATATGTTTATTAATGATGCTTTACTTACTGGGGTTATTTCTACGATTGAAGCCAACTTTCTCACTGTATGCAAACCAGTTAGAGCTAGCATTTACATCTTGCCTAAAATCCATAAGAATTACTATAATCCGCCAGGAAGGCCAATAGTAGCGGGGATAGGTTCACTCATTGAACCATTGTCTAGATATGGTGATACACATATTAAACCCTATGTTGTGACCTTACCCTCGTTCATTAGAGACACTACTCAGATGCTAGGCATACTGGGAGAAATGCAGATTGAAAAAGAATGGTTTCTTGTTTCAATGGACATTACCTCCCTTTATACTAATATTCCCCACTTGGCTGGTATAGAGGCACTTGACTACTGGCTATCCTTGGATCCAAATGTCACAGACTCTAAAAAACAGTTCCTATTAACCTGTAGTGAACATGTATTGACCAAGAACGTATTTCTTTTTGGAAGAGATATGTATAGACAAATTAAAGGTACGGCTCTGGGTGCAACGTTTGCCCCTAATTATGCCAACCTTTACTTAGGCAGATGGGAAAAGATGTATGTCTATGATGAACAGAATAATCCTTTTCATGACAAAATTGATATCTGGCATCATTTTATTGATGACATCTTTATGGTATGGACTGGCACACAGGCAGAGTTAGGTAATTTTGTTGAATTCCTTGAAACAACTAATTCTAATTTAAAATTTACTGTGCAGAGTGACATTGATAGTGTTTCTTTTTTGGATTTAAAGATTTCAAAAAAATTCAGATGGCACTCTGAAAACTGACTTGTTCCGTAAAGATACTGATCGGAATTCACTTTTATTAGCATCTAGCTACCATCCATATCATATGATCAACAACATTCCCAAAGCCCAACTTTATCGGCACGGAGAAACTGTTCTGAAGACAGTGATTTTTTGTCCAAGGAAGTGAAATGTGCAATAGATTTATTGCAAGAGGTTATTCATCTAAGCATGTAGATCAAACCTTTAAAGACACTTTGGACATTCAAAGGAAACATTATTGTTGGAGAAATTGAAACCAGTGGAGTCTCCTAAGATGAATTTTGTTACCAATTTTACTAGACACACTCATAAGATACAGAAGATTGTTTCATTAATTGGTATATTTTGAACATGAGCCTCTATTGTATGAAGATGTGAAGGAAAACCTTGTTTTGTTTTTCGCAGGGGTAGAAACATTAAAGATAGACTAGTACATAGTCACCTTATCGATAAAACAGAACCTGCGTTTAAAACTTGGTTGCCACCCCTACCTGCTGGAAATTTTAGTTGTGGGAATTGTAAGTGTTGCCTTTACATTTTGAGAACCGACATATTTACTACTCACAATAATTGAAAGGAATTCCAGATTAGGGAATTTTTTAATTGCAATAGTAATAATGTTATATATTTGGCTATATGTGAGTGTGGGTCTTTTTATGTGGGCAAGACCAGCAGACAATTTAAAATCAGGGTAGGTGAACATCTTCGGTCTATTGCAAATAATGATGTAAAGAATGCATTACAGTTCATGTCAATACTACAAGAGATGGGAAGCATTGTTTCAAGTTTTGTGCTTTTGAAAGGGTAACATTGGGACCACATGGTGGGAACCTGGATGAAAACTGCTCTATCATGAATCCTTTTGATTTATACTTTGGGAGCTTGAAACCTCCTGGCCTAAATGACAGGATTGATCTATTATCATGCATTAAGAGAAAATAATTTTGTTTTTTGATAGAAATGTACTGATGTCCCCTGGTGGATTAGAACCTTACTACTTATGTATTGATATATCCCTGTTCTTCATACACTGAGCTGTGAATTATATCATTAATAGTTTCTTGATATATATTTCTTTGATATTTTTATGCTTATTTTTCAGGTTACAGTGAATATATGCATTTTTCGCTTCTGCATCCCTTTACTTCTAAAATACTTTTATGGATATAAAATTCATGGTGATCCTTTGGTGGTAATGTTAAATACACTCAATATTATAATATTGTTGTTTTTGTCTATATAATATAATACTCTGACATAGTTTATGTCTTTCTTACTGATACATAAATAGTTGTCTGCAAGTTACATATGAATGCTATAATAACAGAGATGAATACACTTTATGTGCTGCTTAATGGTAACTGTATATAGCATTCTAGTTTCTCTGCTCCCCTCTAAGTAATATCATTTATTATTATTTTTAATTGTTCATACATACAAAGACAGAACTATTGCATACTTGGACCTTATGTTTTATATATATTTTTTGTTGAATTGTCGCATTGGTACTTTAAATTTAGGATGCTGATTTTCTATAAAAGGGGTCTGTGTAGATGAATGGTCATCCTCCTGATGACGCAAATTCTGCGAAACTGGTAGAGGTTGTACTACTCATTTACCTGCGTGTATTGTTAATTGCGTTTTTTTATTATTAAATATTGCCTTTTGTGGATCTCCGAGTGGTGTGGTTTATTGCTGTGACGTTATGTATCTTTATATACACTCGCACACTCTATTCACTGTTTGAGCTGTCTTGTAGTTCTCTTACTATGTGTTTTTGACTTGCTCACAGTGGGAGTTTCCTTTTGGCTGGCTATCGTTGTTTTACATACCGTATATGAAATTCAAGTGCTAGTGTGGTGTTGCTGGCTTCTGCTTGTAGATTTTTTACAAGCTTTAATCATCCTTTAGGTTGGAGTATTGAGTTTTGCCCACAGCAAATTGCCTCCCGATGAAGGAATGTCTGATGTGCATTTTACAGACACATTCCTTGGAGCTACTGCAGGTACATGTGCTGACAGTGTCTTTTTACCTACGGGAGAGGAGGAATTATTTTGTGATTTGGATGACAATGTGAACATTCGAACGGAGCCAAATCCAATTAACTCTGCCACTATTATGGAGACTGTGGATATTAAAACAGCATTTTTCTCATTAGAAAGAGCGATTATTAGAGGGAGACGCCACTATTGGGGCAAGATCACTTTGGAAGCATATTTAAAAGTGGGACACTCGCCAAGGGGACTGAGGGTAATAAAGTATCTGGGCTATGGTTTGGAGAGAGAGCCACTTATGCTAGATTGGAGAAAAGCTCAGCAATTAGCCACTGATGAGTTCATGCGTGTGCTCACACGTGATTATGAGGCTCAACAATCGGAGGTAACAGCTGATATCACCACTAAAGAGAATCTAGTTCTACAATTCAAGGACCATGCTGAGTTTGCTGTGTTTCAAGAAAAACTTAAAGAAAAAGTAAAAAGGGAAGATAATAAATTGAAACAAAATTACATAAATTTGTTCATTGCATATTACCATTGAACTCAAGATGTAATTACTTATTTAATAAGCATGTGTTGCACTGATTGGGGGGAGGGATCTTAGTAGGAGGGTGGGGGGGTTTGGCAGGAGAACAGTTCCAATGTATCTAATGTATTACTGGCTTTACTATCGTTTCCAACTCTTATTATCATGATTGGTTCTGTTTTTTTTTTTTCTGTAAAACAAACTTTGATTTGAAAAAAAAAATTACATAAATTTGAACGTGATAGAGAGGACTATCTTCATGATCGGGTCTTTGATTGGAGCCAAAATAAAACCCACTCATTTAATACCAGAAAAGGTGGTAATATTAAGGAAAGTGGTAATTTGAAGCAATTTACTACACCAAACCCTAAGTCTATCCTCAGAAACAGGAATAATTCCCCTACTTATACTACAGATAATAGTGGCTCAGAAGTGGAAGATACTTTTTTAGGACTGGATCAGACAGAGGAATTTGATCCACAGCGGACAGTTCAGTTTTAATTACCCAAAACCAACAAGAGCAACAGATCGAGAGGCCGTGGTTATTATCGGGACATCAGGAATATCAAGGACCAAGGAGGAAAACACAACGTGGTGGGAGAAAACATTGGCAGCCGCATCAGAGGGAGATGTTTTTTCTAACATCTGCAGAACTATACCAGAGGAAAATATTGTTATTAATATCTCCGGATGAGAACTTTCACCAGATCAACTCAAAATCTTGCAGAAGGGACTATCCTTTGTTCCAACTCAGGATTCTTATCCTTTTGACCTATATGTGGATTTACATCGGTTCACAAGATTATTGAATCTGAGAGCATTCTTTCATAAAACAGAAATGTGTTGTAATTTTTCTACATCATTGGGGGAAGTATTCCTCAGAAAAAGGTGAGTCCTTTTCAGATTCCATCTAACTTTATGCCACCATGTAATGAAACCGTGCGTGTTTTCGAGAGAGCCTGTGAAAGTGAGTTTGAAGCTATGCTTGCCTCAGATACAGCAGCCAGATACATAAACATTTCTGGGACAGAAGCTGCTGCTTTAAAAGAACTTGAACAGAACTATGACATAATTATCATGCCAGCTGACAAAGGAGGCTCAATAGTGATTCTGTCTAGAGATATGTATGTAAGGGAAATCACTAGACAGCTTAATGATATGGATTTTTATATCCTTCTTAAATATAATATAAATATATTAATTATATAAATTTATACATATATAAATTTAAACAAGAAATAGATATGTTTATTAATGATGCTTTACTTACTGGGGTTATTTCTACGATTGAAGCCAACTTTCTCACTGTATGCAAACCAGTTAGAGCTAGCATTTACATCTTGCCTAAAATCCATAAGAATTACTATAATCCGCCAGGAAGGCCAATAGTAGCGGGATAGGTTCACCATTGAACCATTGTCTAGATATGGTGATACATATTAAACCCTATGTTGTGACCTTACCCTCGTTCATTAGAGACACTACTCAGATGCTAGGCATACTGGGAGAAATGCAGATTGAAAAAGAATGGTTTCTTGTTTCAATGGACATTACCTCCCTTTATACTAATATTCCCCACTTGGCTGGTATAGAGGCACTTGACTACTGGCTATCCTTGGATCCAAATGTCACAGACTCTAAAAAACAGTTCCTATTAACCTGTAGTGAACATGTATTGACCAAGAATGTATTTCTTTTTGGAAGAGATATGTATAGACAAATTAAAGGTACGGCTCTGGGTGCAACGTTTGCCCCTAATTATGCCAACCTTTACTTAGGCAGATGGGAAAAGATGTATGTCTATGATGAACAGAATAATCCTTTTCATGACAAAATTGATATCTGGCATCATTTTATTGATGACATCTTTATGGTATGGACTGGCACACAGGCAGAGTTAGGTAATTTTGTTGAATTCCTTGAAACAACTAATTCTAATTTAAAATTTACTGTGCAGAGTGACATTGATAGTGTTTCTTTTTTGGATTTAAAGATTTCAAAAAAATTCAGATGGCACTCTGAAAACTGACTTGTTCCGTAAAGATACTGATCGGAATTCACTTTTATTAGCATCTAGCTACCATCCATATCATATGATCAACAACATTCCCAAAGCCCAACTTTATCGGGCACGGAGAAACTGTTCTGAAGACAGTGATTTTTTTGTCCAAGGAAGTGAAATGTGCAATAGATTTATTGCAAGAGGTTATTCATCTAAGCATGTAGATCAAACCTTTAAAGACACTTTGGACATTCAAAGGGAAACATTATTGTTGGAGAAATTGAAACCAGTGGAGTCTCCTAAGATGAATTTTGTTACCAATTTTACTAGACACACTCATAAGATACAGAAGATTGTTTCTAATAATTGGCATATTTTGGAACATGAGCCTCTATTGTATGAAGATGTGAAGGAAAAACCTTGTTTTGTTTTTCGCAGGGGTAGAAACATTAAAGATAGACTAGTACATAGTCACCTTATCGATAAAACAGAACCTGCGTTTAAAACTTGGTTGCCACCCCTACCTGCTGGAAATTTTAGTTGTGGGAATTGTAAGTGTTGCCTTTACATTTTGAGAACCGACATATTTACTACTCACAATAATTGAAAGGAATTCCTGATTAGGGAATTTTTTAATTGCAATAGTAATAATGTTATATATTTGGCTATATGTGAGTGTGGGTCTTTTTATGTGGGCAAGACCAGCAGACAATTTAAAATCAGGGTAGGTGAACATCTTCGGTCTATTGCAAATAATGATGTAAAGAATGCATTACAGTTCATGTCAATACTACAAGAGATGGGAAGCATTGTTTCAAGTTTTGTGCTTTTGAAAGGGTAACATTGGGACCACATGGTGGGAACCTGGATGAAAAACTGCTCTATCATGAATCCTTTTGGATTTATACTTTGGGAGCCTTGAAACCTCCTGGCCTAAATGACAGGATTGATCTATTATCATGCATTAAGAGAAAATAATTTTGTTTTCTTTGATAGAAATGTACTGATGTCCCCTGGTGGGATTAGAACCTTACTACTTACGTATTGATATATCCCCTGTTCTTCATACACTGAGCTGTGAATTATATCATTAATAGTTTCTTGGATATATATTTCTTTGACATATTTTTATGCTTATTTTTCAGGTTACAGTGAATATATGCATTTTTTCGTTTCTGCATCCCTTACTTCTAAATACTTTTATGGATATAAAATTCATGGTGATCCTTTGGTGGTAATGTTAAATACACTCAATATTATAATATTGTTGTTTTTTGCTCCATATATAATATAATACTCTGACATAGTTTATGTCTTTCTTACTGATACATAAATAGTTGTCTGCAAGTTACATATGAATGCTATAATAACAGAGATGAATACACTTTATGTGCTGCTTAATGGTAACTGTATATAGCATTCTAGTTTCTCTGCTCCCCTCTAAGTAATATCATTTATTATTATTTTTAATTGTTCATACATACAAAGACAGAACTATTGCATACTTGGACCTTATGTTTTATATATATTTTTTGTTGAATTGTCGCATTGGTACTTTAAATTTAGGATGCTGATTTTCTATAAAAGGGGTCTGTGTAGATGAATGGTCATCCTCCTGATGACGCAAATTCTGCGAAACTGGTAGAGGTTGTACTACTCATTTACCTGCGTGTATTGTTAATTGCGTTTTTTTATTATTAAATATTGCCTTTTGTGGATCTCCGAGTGGTGTGGTTTATTGCTGTGACGTTATGTATCTTTATATACACTCACAGACTCTATTCACAGTTTGAGCTGTCTTGTAGTTCTCTTACTATGGGTACGGAAAGGGAGGTTAGAAGCAAAATGGCAGAAAGCATTGTTATAGGGGATCTAACTTAGAGAGGGATGACTGGGGGACAGATCTGTAGACAACGTTGGCATTGTCTATCATGGGGAGGGCAAGTTTGGAGACAAGCTCTTTGCAGATCAGGAGGGAGAAGCAGTCCTTGATTCTATGCAAGGCACCCAGTTTGGGCCAAAGTTTAGAGTGGACGTAGTCAAAGTGCAGAGAGAAATCTAACTTGGGGTCCAGCCAGATGCTCAGGTATTTAAATGACTGCACTGTTTCTATCTTGGCACTGTCCAGGGAAAAGAAAGATGAAAGAGATGGAAGCTTGGCCTGCAATTGAGCGTAGTTGAACACCATGGTGACAGCTTTTTGGTATTAAACTTGAAGAGGTTTGCCTCAAACCAGTTGAGGGCGTACAGAAAGGCATCCTGCAAGGTTGATTGGACTGTGGTTAATGAGGGACCCGGTGCCAAAATGATGGTGCCATCAGCATACACTTGTACTTTTGTTGGTGAGCATGAAGCAGAGTGGTCATTAACAAAAACTTAAAAGAGGCTGGGTCTCAGAATAGAATTCTGGAGGACTCCTGCATGAATGTGGAGGATGATGGAACTGGATGGACCTTATTGTACATACTGGTTCCTGTCAGGGAGCTAAGATCTGAACCAGTCCATGGTGGAGGCAGAGAGAACAATGGATATTGATTTGTTTAAGAGAAAACTATTGGATATCTGTGTACTCAGTGTATGTACAAGTAGTCTGCTTTTGATCGCTCATGTTCTATGTCTAGTACATTGCCAAGGAAGTTTCTGAGATATGTGAGATTGTCAGTTTGTGACCAGAAGAGAGGAAGAGGCATCAATGGATGACAAATAAACCCTGTTTGGGGCATGGTGTGGGAAATGATACAAACTGACACCATAAGATCATGGTTTATGACAGGGTGAAGGACTGAGTATCACTGGATGCCAAGGATTGATGGTTTTGTGTTTGGTTGATAGAGGTGTGATAAAAGTAATGCCATTTTTTTCTTATCAACATGAGAGATGGAGAAATATCAGACACCACTGACTGGCAGGTTTGGCCAGGAATAAGGAAGTGCAGTACTAGATAAACCACTTCCCATTTTCCTGGCCTGGGGAGAATGGAGAGTCAGTAGACATCAGGTGTGATGGCCCGGGGAAGACTATGTGAGTAGGTTACCACTTATTGAAAGTGAGTGATGGTTTGAGGTAGGATGGTAAGGAGTTGGTGAAAACTATGAAGAAAAGGGCATTTATCTAATTTACAGTGACAGACAGGTTACATCAATGTGGTGGCAAGGGTGGGGTGCTATTTGACACCACATATTGCTATTTCTAGACAGCGGTATGGTTTTAATATTAGGACTGAATGATAAGAATTATTAGTTGGGAGCTATGTGATTTAAGGAGGTAAATCTGGACACCATGGACTGATTGTTTGATGTCAGAATAAGGTTAGTTTTGAGAGGAAGTCAGCAGCTAGTCATAACATGGCATTGCACAGACCCCAACAGTGGCTAGCACTGACTGTAACCAAGGTAATACAATCCCACACAAACAAAACAAATATACATGAGTTTTCCTCATAAAATAAGAAAACTGACATGTAGGCACTGAAACACATCAATGACTGCAGTTAGAATGTCAAATACTATATTCTACAGAGAACACTATTGGCTTGTACTGACTGTAGTTAAAATAAACATTAAATCAGACAGAATAATGCAAATAGGTCTGTCTCATAAAGAGGAAAATAAACATGATGCACACAAAACAATATCAAATTGAGTTATATGACATAGCATTATGAGTGGATCATGATACCTCACACTGACTAGCTCTAAAAAAACCAGTGATGACTCAAATTGTGCACAAGTGTGCAGCTATATGCTGGTTCATGCATAGTACAAATAAACAGTAACGTATCCACCAACATCTTCAATACAGGCACAACAGCAGACTGCTGTAAAGCAATTTGTTAAAATGTTATAAAATGCCTGAAAGAGTTTCTCTTTCTCATGACTAATACTATTGTTCTCTAGACTAACAGTCCCCAATACTTATACAACCATTCAGCATCCAAACATTCACATTAGCAACCACAACAATAAAATGTGTACACTTCAAAAAACTGAAAACATCCTAACTGTTTAATTTATCAGGTTACCCCTTTGTCAACCCCCCACTAAACTCTGACTGATTCTCACATGAAAAAATACTTCCTGAGTCTCATGAATGCAAGCCTTTACTGATATCACTACATCAGTGCTGAGTATTGAAGTTTTCAATGGAACCACCTGAAGAATCTCAGTTGAACTTGTCTAAGACACAGTATAAACAGCCGAAAAAAATGCAGGTAATAAACAGTTGGCTCCAAACTTTGTTTGGTGCCTAAAATGTGGACTCACTAATTACTAAAAGGTCATGAGCTTGGTTTCTGACATGAAGTACCTATAGTACAGAACTAATTTTGAAGCCTGATCCCCACAGTTAGAATATTAAAATGGAAAAGGTCAACATTAAAGGATGAGTATACTTAAAGGATGCCTAAACCATCTTTTTTACACATTTTGTTTTAAAAAAAAATGACTCCATAGTCTTGTAAAGGAGAGGCTACTGTTTACATTTATACTGAAACTGCACGTATTAAAGCAGGATAAATGCAGTTTCATGTCATTTGAAAATTGTAAACACAACCCCTCCCTATTCAAAAATCCTGCTCTAAGAATCCTAAAATGGCTGCCTTGATGATATCATTGAAGAGAGAGATTCCCAGCTGTGCAGATGTATTCTAGCTGGGCTAACTGTATTCAAATGCGAATAACTTTAAAATGAAAATGATAGCATGGTACTGTGAGCACAAAAGTTGTTCAGTACAAAAATATCTACAAAATGAGTGGTGTTTCATTTATAGATACCGTTTAGTTTTTTTAAATTAGTAAAAAAAAGTAGAACATTAAGTTATTTTTCACTTTTTTAACAAACACAAATAATATTAAAACAAAAAAATGGTACTGTGAGCATGACATTTGTTCAGCACAAAAATATCCACAAAATGAGTAGTGCTTCATTTATATGTGCCTTTTGGTTTTTTCATAATAAGCAAAAAAACAGCAGAAAGTTCAATTAATTTTCACTTTTTGCAACAAACAAATGCAAATAGCTTTAAACTGAACACTGACAGCATAGTACTTTGAACACAAAAGTTGTTCAGTACAAAAATATCTGTCAGGTGAGCGGTGTTTAATTTATAGAAACCTTTTAGTTTTTTTTATAATCAGCAAAAAATGGCAGGAAATTAAATTGTTTTCACTTTTATTGAAGGTATGGTGTAAATGGAATAAGCTACTTCCCTATTGGAAATATTGTTAACATTTTTTGTTCTCGTGCCCTCCTCCAATTAACCAAGCTGCAATTTTCTTTTCACATAGTTCCCACTTCCTGACTTCCTAACGAGGGAAGGGGGTGCAAAACTGTTGTACACTTAACCCTTAGGCTGCTGACAGAATTAGAATGCATAGGAATTTTGGACTGATATATCAGTCCACGGCCCTGAAAGGGTTAATGTTTCCATTTCTATCTTCCCTTCCTCTGTCAGCCTCACCATGACAAGTTGAACCACTTATATCATATTTCCTCTTTACATTATCAGGTAAAGTGATCTAGGGCTCACTGCATTTCTCATGCAGCCATCCATCGACACTTCCTTGTCTTCCTTGCATTTAGTCAGTGCACAAGAAAATTTCCTTTGCCATACTATCCATAGCTACATCTTGATCTGATGCAATTTCAAATTTTTTGGTTTCATTTTGTGTCATTCAGCTGTGTGCCATTTAAGTTGGAATGTTGCCTCTTTTTCCAGTCAAAGAAGCCAAGGTCCTGGTCTTCCTCAGAGCAGCCACCTGCTTATTCTCTCACATCCTTAGCAGGTACTTCAATGGAAGCATAGGTGCCTTTGGCTCCTGAGTAACGACATCCACACTTCTCAGATTGTTGATGGAACTCAGCTGCACCTTGTGCATCAGAACTCACCTTACAACCTACCTGGGCCTGCCGTAATTTAGCAATACCACTCAACTGGTTGTGTGTTATTGCTTACTTACAATGTATAATGTGATCCTAGGGGAATTTTATATTGTACTTCCCAGGTGGTTAAAGACACTTGGCTGTGTCTTGTGCCTCATAATCCACCTGGGGCATGCAGCAATTTAGCCTTGCTGCACACCCTGATGTGTGGTACTGATCTCTTAAAATTTTTAATGTAATCTTATTCAACTTATGTACCGCACTACCCAGGTGGTTGAAGGCACCCAGCTGTGCCTCATGCCTTATAACCCACTTGGGGCATGCAGCAATTTAGGCTTGTCGCACACCTGCCATGTGTTACTGCTTACTTACAACTTACAGTGTGATCCTATGGGAATCATACACCACACTTCCCAGGAAGTTGAAGGCAGTCAACCGAACCTCCTGCCTCATAACCCACCTAGGCCATACAGCAATTTAGCATTGTCACACTTCCTGCCATGTGTTATTGCTTGCTTACAATTTATAATGTGATCTTATGGGAATCATATACCGCACTTCCTAGGTGGGTGAAGGCATTCTGCTTTGCCTGATGCCTCACAACCCACCTTGGGGTGTGCAGTAATTTAGCACTGTTGCACACCCTGCCATGTATTGTTACTTACATGCCATACCTCCAAAAAAGTGAAACTAAATTTAATTTCCAGCCATATTTTGCTGATTATAAAACATCTAAAAGGTATCTATAAATGAAACACCACCCACTTGGTAGATATTTTTGTGCTGAAGAACTTTTATGCTCAAAGTACCATGCTATCGTTTTTCAGTTTAAAGCAATTTGAATTTGTTTGTTGCAAAAAGTGAAAAATAATTGAGCTTTCTGCTGTTTTTTGCCAATTATAAAAAAACTAAGAGGCAGTTAGAAATGAAACACTACTCATTTGATAGATATTTTTTTGCTAAACAACTTTTGTGCTCAAAGTACCCCGCTACCATTTTTCAGTTTAAAACTGTTTACATTTGTTTGTTGCAAAAATGAAAGATAATTCAACTTTCTGCTGTTTTTTTTTTGCTAATTATAAAAAACTAAAATGCATATATAAATGAAACACCACTCATTTGATAGCTATTTTTTGTGCTGAACAACTTTTGTGCTCAAAGTACCATGTTACCATTTTTTGTTTTAATATTATTTGCTTTTGTTTGTTGAAAAAGTGAAAAATAATAGAATTTTCTACTGCATTTTTCACTAATTTTTTTTAAAAACGGAATGGTATCTATACATGAAACACCACTCATTTTGTTGATATTTGTGTGCTGAACAACTTTTGTGCTCACAGTACCATGCTATCATTTTTCATTTTAAAGTTATTCACATTTGAAAATGGTTGTCATAGCTAGAATACATCTGCACAGCTGGGCATCTCTCTGTCTCTCTCTTTCTTCAATGACATCATCAGGGCAGTAATTTTAGGATTCTTAGAGCAGGGTTTTAACAGCCTCTCCTTTACAAGACTATGGAGTCATTTAAAAAAAAGTGTAAAATAGATGGTTTAGGTATCCTTTAATATCATTACTGTATGATTGTTAGATGTGCTTTTTCCCATCAAATGCCAAGTCCTTTGGAACAAGTGAGGTCATTTTTACATTTGATGCATGTATGCACCAAAGGTTTTGTTACACTGAAAGGGGATTTTGGGGGGGTGTGTGGCACCACTAAGCCCATTGCAGTTCAAAATAGCAGGGGTTCCACAGTCTAGATCAATGACCATGCACTGTAGTCATGACACCACTCGCTGTCTGTTGGGCAGAAACTTACTTCAAAAGACCAATTCACTCCAATCATAGAGGGCTTTGGTCCTTTGATTTACATGAGGTCAGTCAGGAAGCAGCTGACTAGCTCTCAACCTCAGGAGTCTGTCTGTTCTTCCCGTCCCCTCCAGGTGACTCACCCGCCCGCCTTGAATGATGTAAACTGTAAAATTTTGTCTGGAAGCTGGAAAATCAGGAAAAAAAACAAGGAGCTGGACATCTGTCATGAAACCTTCAGAAATTCTGTTAGTGCACCAGCATCTGGTTTTCTATTAACAGACACATGGTACTGCACTTCAGTGTGCTCATCTCCTCCACACTGGGTTCCAAACTCTTCCTAAATTATCCACCTTGGGTTGAAATGTACAAAATCGTGTGTTCTTTTTTTTTTGTATTTTAAAATGAGAAGAGTACACAAACCTATGTCTTGTCATTTAAATCATTCTTAAATCGAAGTCAGTAAAACAAAATCAACCTGTGCAAACTCATGCATTTCTGATTTCAACCTGCTGTAGACTGCCCAGTTATATGAAGGACCATCACCCCAGCAATATAATGGGATTGTAGAAGAACCTCCTGCTGATTGCTGCTGTCCCAGCCCGGGCATTTTAAGGGACAATTTCCATCTCAGTCACTGCTCAGGTAATAATGCCCCAGCAGGCAGTGTGCCCTGGCTGCCCATTCAATCTGTGCCCCATTTTCTCTCTCACCTCACAGTCATACAAGTTGCTCAGCTGTTCCACGATCTACTCTAAGAGCACAAGTCACTTTCTCAGCTGCTTCCTGTCATACTTCACCACCACCTTGCCCTGCCACCTATTGCACCGATTTGTCGCAGAGAGCAGCCAGTGTCCTGAAACTGGGGGTGCCCACCTAGAAGAAGATGTGCCCATTGGGCAGCAGCATTGGCTGCTGCCAAGCATTCATTTCTGTGCTGCTAGCTGACCTGGTTGGGTTCGGGAATCCTGGACCAGAGACAGAGAGATACTCACACAGTCCCACCCTAAAGTGTAACTGAGAGCAGAGCTTACCCCAACACCTGCTGTCAAAGAGCCTCCTCATTCATTCACACTACTAGGTCATCAGAAAAGGAGGCGGTTTGCAAATTGCAAGTTTACATTTTTTTAAAGGCACAATATGCCCCTTTAGAGATGCCATGCCTTAGCCAGCAAAAAAGTCACACCTCTCAACCTCCTGCCTCACAAATTAGGGTCAAGGCTTAAAAAATTAAGGGCAATTCTCAAAACAAAAAATAGTCATAGCTCAGAAAGCTAAAAGGCAACATTTGGCTTTGTTTCGTGGCATTATTCTGTATTTCAAATCTCAGCTTCTCTATGAGAAAAAATGTGAATTTTAAGAGGGTCAAGGAAATCTTTGAGGTAAAAATAAGGGATGCCTCAGGAAATCAGGGACACTTGAGAGGTAGAAGGTTGAATAAACATTGAGTTCATACAGTTATAATGATAAAGAATGTTTGAGAATTAGACATGGGAGACTGGTTTAGAATTTGATATGAAAGCTCCCCCCCCTCCAAGATCCCCTTAATATTCTTCATTGGTTGTTCCCTTGTACTGTAGTCATTAATCATTTGGCTGGTAAAAGCTGGGGGGGGGGGACTTGCCTAGGCCACTGGACCAATCCAGTTAGCTGATCCTCCCACCTTTCCAAGATTATGAACCTGGGAAGATCAGGCCAGTGAACAGAAACCCACCTTAGCCACTTGTTGACTGAGTATGCCTTATGGAGGGGGAGGGGGATCAGGTACACACCTCTGCACGAGGTGAACAGTTTCTTTGTCCTGAACCACTGGAGAGTGAACATCTCTTGTTGACTTGTACTGCTGTGCTCTAAATCTTTGCAAGGTAAGTTTCAAACAACATGAAGTCTTGCTGTATTCTGACTATTGCAGTGATATCCAACCCTTGAACTGCCCCAGAGAGGAAAGAGTTAACTTCCATGCAGGGCTTGGAATGCTGAGCTCGAGCTCGGTTGAGACTCTGTCTGTTGTTGTTTAAACCCAAACCGCCAGATTCTTTACTCTGCCTCACTGAACAGCCGCTCCAGAGATTCCTCCTTTGCTCGGTTCAATTTAGTCGGTTAAAGTGTTGTTTTTTTCCTAGGTTTCAACTGAATTTATTCTATTTAACCTGTTGGTTCAGTCTCTGTCTGTGGTACCGTGAGTACTAGATAGATTTATTATTGTTTCTTCTGTGTGGAACTTGTAAACGTTGGATCGGTTCGGTTTGAACCGATCAGGTTTGTTTAAAAAAAGCTTGTTCTACTTCTAGAGTGTGGTAACCGGCCCTTATCGGTTCTAAAAAAACGGATTTCATTACGGTTTTTTCCACAACCCGTAACACGGTCAGGAACCAATAAGGGTGTCTTGCCTGGCGAACTGCTGAAAAAAGGATAAGTTTGGTTAGGACTGGCCATGTCTGAGAAACCCAAGAGAAAAACCAGGCCCACTGGGTTTCAACACTGTAGTGTGTGTGGGGAAGCCTTTGCTAAGGCTGACCCCTACACCACCTGTGTTTATTGTCTGGGGTTTGACCACCTCGATTCAGACTGCCAGATTTGCAAAAATTTTCCCTCAGCTACCCTGGAAAAGAGAGTAGGTAGGCTGAGGGAAAGGGAGGCCAAAAAGTCTGCTGACCCGGATGGCCAGCCTGGTTCGGTTCCAACCGAACCAGAAGGAGTGCCCTCTGACCAGGGCGAAACTTCTTCGGCCAAAAGGAGAACCGACTCTGAGGAGTCAGTTCCGGTTAAAAGAAAAAGAAGGGATAAGTCAGCCGGTTCGGATCCACAAGTTCTTTCTCCGACCACTGATGAAATAGCCAAAGCGATAAGGATTGTTCAATCGCTAACACCGGTTCCGACTGAACCGGCACCATCGGTTAGGGGCTTGGTTCGGTCATTTCCCCTGATTCTGGATTATAATTTAGAGGATTTTTATGAACCGGAGGAGGAGGAAGGAGAGTATGAGGATAGTGATGGTGATTATGAAAGTCTGGATGTGCCCATTGACCCGGACATCTCCCAAGACAGACCTTCAGGGGTTTCTCCTCCTAGGCTTTCTGAGTCCCCTTTCCATTTTATGTTTTACAAAAAAGTGTCTGAAACTCATCAGCTTCCTATGGAGGAAGCAGTAGAGGATCAGGAAGAGCAGCCTGATTATGTTGAGATGATGGACATCCCTGAGTCCAGGAGGCTGTCTATTCCCCTCCATAAGTCTTTTGAGAAACAGACAATAAAAATTTTAAAGACTTCTAATTCTATACCTCCTGTGGACAAGAGAATGGACAAGAGGTATACTCTTTCAGGCTCACATATGGAGTTCCTTTTCCAGCAATGCAGCCATGTTGGGGTAGTGCAGTCTGCTGCCTGTGATAAGGCAAATATACCCTTGGCATCACACCCCCCAGATAAGGACTCCAGGAGGATTGATGCCGTGGCAAAGAAACAGTACATGGCAGCATCTTTGGGACTCAGGCAGGCTAATTATATGGCCTATACAGCTAGATACCAGAAGTCTATATGGGACATTGTAATGGCTCTAGCTAAACAGGTCCCTGGCCAGCTTGCCAAGGAGCTGGAGCAGGTGGCTGCAGATGGTATTGAGGCATCCAAGGTGCAATTTCATGCTGCACTAGACTCCAATGATGTTTCATCTAGAGTCATGGCTACATCTGTGGCCCTTCGTAGGATGGCTTGGCTCAGATGTACTAGCCTGTCTCAGGATACCCAGACTAAGGCCATGGATTTTCCTGTTGTTGGTAATTCTCTGTTTGGGGAGCAAATAGAGAACTACATGAAGAAAATGGATGAATACAGGACCACCTATAGGAGTGCTCAGGCCAAGGAAAGGCAAGCCACTCCCCAGAGGCAGTATTCCAGGGGCAGGAGCAGGCCTTTTCATAGGCCTTTCTACCAAGGCAAGGCCTCCTCTTCTGCCTTTGCCCAGAGGCAGTTCTTCAGAGGGAGAGGCAGACGGGGTATAAGCAGGCCTGCTACCACCCCTCAGCCTTAAAGTCCCTGCCAAATAGGCACCCTGATGGGTTTGCCCGGGCCGATTCTCCACCACCTGTAGGGGGCAGGCTGGCTCACTTTGTCCAAGACTGGATGTCTTTAACATCAGACAAATGGGTCCTGGAAGTAGTAAGCCAGGGACTGGTTCTCAGCTTCAAAAAATTTCCCAAGATGAGAACCAGATCCTTTCCACCTGCAAATCCTTCAGAGGCACTTGCCCTAGAGGCAGAGGTCTCTTCCCTCTTGGCTCTGAGAGCCATAGAAAGGGTTCCATCCCTACACAAGGGAAAAGGATTGTACTCCAGGTA
This sequence comes from Neoceratodus forsteri, assembly GCA_016271365.2. Lineage (NCBI taxonomy): Eukaryota > Metazoa > Chordata > Ceratodontiformes > Ceratodontidae > Neoceratodus > Neoceratodus forsteri. The sequence goes on along the minus strand of CM028130.1, from coordinate 833,538,194 downwards.
CTTTCTAACGCCCAAAAAGACAGGAGAATGGCGGCCCATCCTGGATCTCAGATACTTAAACAAGCACCTTTAAAGCCAAAGTTCAAAATGGTGACTCTGGGAATAATTCTACCCTCCTAAGGCCAGGAGACTGGCTAGTTTCCCTGGATCTCAAGGATGCCTATTTCCACATTCTCATCAGAAGCTCCCACCGAAAGTACCTCAGGTTCGAGTTGCCTTCAGGTCACTATCAATTCAGAGCAATGCCCTTTGGCCTAACTTCAGCTCCAAGGGTGTTCACAAAATGCCTGGCAGTAGTGGTTGCTTTCCTAAGGAGAAAAAAGATCTCCATCTTTCCATACCTGGATGACTGGCTCATAGTAGGTCAGTCTCCAGACCAAGTCAAGTCACACCTACAGATAACTCAGCAACTGCTCACTTCTCTAGGATTCCTTCTGAATCTTTCAAAGTCAGTTCTAGATCCAGTGCAGCTGGATACAATAAAGGCAAGAGCCTTCCTTCCCCTGGACAGGGCAAGGACCCTTGTTACACTGGCCTCTTCATTCATCCTCCAGGTGTCTTGACCAGCAAGGCATTTTCTGCAGCTTCTGGGCCACATGGCTGCCTCTACAGCAGTGGTCCAAGGAGCAAGATTTCAGATGAGGGACATTCAGTTCCACTTAAGAGCCTTCTGGTCCCAGAGAAAGGATTCTCTGACCAAATTAATCCCAGTGACTCGAACCCTAATCCAGGCTTTGCAGTGGTGGCAGGATCAGGACAACCTAAGGCAAGGAGTTCCCTTGTCACTCAATTTCATTCTCTAATCCTTACCACAGATTCCTCCCTCTTGGGCTGGTGAGCCCACTTGGGGGGATCTGACCACCCAAGGGTTGTGGTCACCTCAAGAATCTCTGCTTCACATCAATCTCTTAGAACTCACAGCAGTGTTTCTAGCACTTCAAGCTTTTTCCAAGTCTGTTCAGAACAAAGTAGTTCAGATCAGGACAGACAATACCACCACAATGTGGTACATCAACAAGCAAGGGGGGCACTCGGTCTACGGACTTGTGCACAGAGGCAATGAAGTTGTGATCTCTGGCCTATTCCCTGAATACCTCTCTGATAGCAGTGCACCTCCCAGGCAAGGACAATGTCCTAGCAGATGCTCTCAGCAGGATATCTCAGGGCCATCACGAATGGTCCCTGTATCCCCTGATTTTGAAGGTGATCTTCTCCAGATGGGGCACCCCACAGATAGATCTTTTTGCAGCCCCAGACAATCACCAACTTCCTCTTTTTTGCTGCAGGCCCCCAGTGTTGGGCTCAGTCCCCCTGGATGCCCTAGTTCTCAATTGGGAAGGGAAGTTCCTGTATGCTTCCCCCCTTCCCTCTCCTGTTCAAGGTACTAGTCAAAATCAGGTCTCAACCCTGCAAAGTGATTCTGATTGCTCCAGACTGGGCCAGACAGCCCTGGTACCCTCTCTTGCTGTCATTAGCAGCAGTCCACCTTCCCCTGTCTCTTCCCAGGAATTACAACCTGTTAACATGTTCTTAGGGGAGGGTCTGGTATCCGAATCTCAAATCTCTCAATCTCAGGGCCTGGCTCTTGAAGAGTTAGAGTTTGCTGATTTGCATCTCTCTCAAGGTGTTCTGGATATTTTAAAGGCTTCTCGAAAGCCTTCCACCAGAAAGACTTACAACTCAAAATGGAAACGGTTTACTATTTGGTGCTCTGGGAAGCATATTTCTCCAGAGTCTGCTGGGTTGCCTGCAGTCCTTGACTATATGATTCATCTCAATAGCTTGGGACTCAGACCAGCTACACTTAGAGTGCATCTGGCAGCTGTCTCTGCCTTCTTGTCAGCAGGCAAGCACTCTTCCCTTTCAGCTCATCCTGTATTCTGCAAATTCTTCAAGGGATTGCTGCATACCAATCCTCCCTTCAGGGACCCTGCCCCTGCTTGGGACCTTAATGTTTGTATTGCTCAGCTTATGCAACCCCCTTTTGAGCCTTTGTCCTCAGCAGAGCTTAAGTACTTGACTTGGAAAACTGTGTTCTTGGTAGACATTACTTCTTCCAGACGCATAAGTGAGTTACAGGCCCTGTCAGTGGAGCCTGATTTTATCTCCTTCCATAGAGATAAGGTGGTCCTCAGGACTAATAAGAGAAGTTTTTGCCTAAGGTGGTTTCAGATTTCCACCTTAACCAGTCTATGTCTCTTGCTGTTTTCTTTACTGACCATTCCTCCTTGGGAGAGGAGGCTGCACAGCTTAGATGTGAAAAGGGCCCTTAGCTACTGCATAGAGTGCACCAAGGGTCACAGATTTGACTCCCTCCAACTGTTCCTCACTTATGGTGAGGTTGGTAAGGGAAAACCTGCCGCTAAAAGATCTATTGCCAGGTGGATTGTCTCCTGTATACAATTTTTGCTATGAAAAATTAGGTAGGATCCCACCCTCAGGCCTGAGGGCTCACTCTACTAGAGGTACAGCTGCTTCCCTGGCTGCTGCCAGGGATATTCCTATCTTAGAGATTTGTCAAGCAGCCACCTGGAAAACAGTACATACTTTCACCAAGCATTACTCTCTGGATATCCAGGCTAGGAGTGATGCTCGGTTTGGCACAGCAGTGCTTTAGAGCCTATTCCTGAAGTAGGTTCTGTCCCTCCTCCATGAAGGTACTGCTTGGTAGTCTGCAATAGTCAGAATATAGCAAGACTTCATGTTGTTTGAAGAAAAAATTACTCACCTTAGTAATGTTGTTTCTTCTAATGCAGTCTTGCTATATTCTGACCTCCCCCCGCCTCCCCCCTCAGAACCTGGGTTTTGGGATGTGAGTGGGCAGCAACAGTGTTGGCACCCTAGAGGTGCCCCCTTTTTCTCACCCTCTTAATTTGTGTGTGTGTGTGTGTTGTGCTTTGTTTTGCTTTTTGGGTTTCCTGATTTGAGTCTTTGCCTTGGAACAAAAAAATCTTTTTATTATATTTAGTAGCCAATTGGCTAGTGTGAGTTTACAGTTTCCACACAGGACACCCAGTGAGTATAGCTCATAAAGATCTGGCAGTTTGGGTTTAAACAACAACAGACAGAGTCTCAACCGAGCTCGAGCTCAGCGTTCCATGCCTTGCATGGAAAGTTAACTCTTTCCTCTCCGGGGCAGTTCAAGGGTTGGATATCACTGCAATAGTCAGAATACAGCAAGACTCCATTAGAAGAAACAACATTATTAAGGTGAGTATTTTTTTCTTCTGGTTTACTGTTTGGATTGCTTTGTGTTTTCTGTGACCCCCCAGCCCTTGTGGCTCTCCTGGGTTCTTTTTGTCTGCTTTACCCTGTGCAAGGGCTATTGTTTTCTCTCAATCCTGCATAACTGCCCCAGGCTGCACATACCTCTCAATCTCTTGCATTACAAATCAAGGACAAAGCTTAAAAAACACTGGGAATCAACTTTAAAAAAAGGGCAAGTAGCTAAGCAAGCCTGCGATAATGTTTTGTGTAAAAAGCATCTTCTAAAGGAGAGCTGGACTGTAACACTAAAGTTCGCCATTTTTTTGGTTTTTTTTGCTATGAACCCATACTATTCAGAATAATAAAAAAAAGCCAAATTTAGGAGGAACTGTTACACATTTTTTGAGACAAAATCAGGAACATCACTGAAAACCTGGGACAGCTGAGAGGTATACCCAGGCATGTTGTTTAGTGACCTCCCCTTTCGATTGATCATTTGGTTGGAGGGCTGTGCTGGAGCCATCTAACATTTTTTTTCTGAAACTAGACAAGGATAAATAAATGCCTAGCTTTTGTAGTATTTGTGTGCAGTTTGTGAACTTATAGGAACTTGGTAAAATCCAGACTCCCAAATTGCAGCAAAAGAGTAAAAACTGGCCAGCTAGTCCAGACAGACCAGTTGTATTGGGCGCAACTTGCACATTCCTGCTGTTTAGCTGGACCATTAGGTCCAGTTTTTATCTTTTTGGTTCATCCATTCTAGCTGGTTCAGATTTCATACAGGTGAGGATATGGGTGAAATCTGGACTGTCAGATCAAAATCATAAAATGTCTGGTCCAGGTCTGGTGATACAGATTTCACCCATACCCTCACCTACATGAAATCCAAACCAGCTAGAGTAGACGAACCAGAATGGTAAGAACTGGACCAAATGATCTGACTGGAACAACTGGAATATGCAAGCTGTTCCTGGACTAAATATCTCCAACACTCATTCACACTAATGGGACTACACTGGAGGTGCTAGGCCCCCTTGGGAGCCAAAAATCTTCAGGAGGGCCAGCACTGGGGTAAGACTGTGCATGCACAGTGTCACAAGGCTAGCTCATGCCTTATAGGCTATCCAGGCTTCGACCCTCCAACCTCCTCAGTTCCTTTTCTCCCACCGTCATGTGTGCTTAGATGATAACGTCACTTGCCTGCTGGGAGTCAAGTCTTCGTCTATATGACAGCAGCTATAGCCATTCAGTATTCAATTAATTTACTACTTTTAGTATTCTTTTCTTATTTAAAAAAAAATAGAAGAAGAAGTTCTCAGCCTGCCATCAATGGAGTCAACCTAAGATGGTAGCAGTGATGGTAGGAAGACTTCCTTTGAAAGCTGTAATGGTAGTGGCACTGTGTCTGGTCCCCCACCCTTTGTGGTGGGGGTCTGACCATGGGCAGTCTGGTGCTCAGAGGGGAGGACAGTCTGCCCAAAGCACAAAAGCAGCGGGCCCATTCCTGATCTCTATTGGGGACCCAGCTCCACTTGACCTCAAGCTCTTCTTCCTCCTGTCAGTAAAAGAAGAAATGGTACCACTCAAGGTCTCCTTCTGGTATGTCTGCATGGGGATCATCAGTGGTGGTGAGCAGTAGGCCTGACCCAACTTTGGTGGGTTCCTCTGTGGCCACAATCTTTGACACCGGGCCCTGTATCTGTCCTTAATGGGGCACCAGTGAGCAGTTTCACCTCTGGGCCACTCTTTTAGATCAGGAGGTATGATGTCTGCCCAATTGACTTGGCCAGTGGACCCAGTTCCAGGGTGTTTGTGCCTCAGAGCCACTGGGCCATGGCTAAGGATGTGTGCGGTGCCTTCTCCGGTACCAGGGCCATTGATGCCGACCTCACATGCCTATCCCCTCATGTTTTCCTCTGCAGAGGCCGGCATGAGTACCACTTTCCTTGTCTTCATTTTCTTCAGGTCTAGTGCCAGTATTCCTGATGTTGCAGGTGGTGCCGGCACTGCCAGGTGCCGGGCACCGCATGTGGTGCCTACGCCAAGAATGGTGCCAAACTCCTCAACGCCATTCCAGGTGGTGGTGTCTCTCATGATTCTGGCCTGGACCTGCCTTTTGGAGGTTCTTCTGGGGGTAGAAGTGCATCTAGATGAGTCTCTCCCTTTCCTACTTTGTCAGAGATGCAGCGGATGACTCATTTTAGAGGCTGGAATGCAAGCTTTCTGTATCAGCAGAGCCTGTGATGGAAGATCTTCTTTTCAGGTTTTCCTCAGGGATATGGGATCCACCATAACATTTCAGACTTCATCTGTCGACCAAAGCAGACTTCTACGTCTGGAGTTCCTACAGTCTTCAGTGTGAGTACACCCTGTGGAACACACTAAATTCAATGGTCAAGAGCTCCCCAGACTCTACCACTCCATTGCTTAGGGCATATAGCCCAATTAATCAGTTAAAAGCTTTTATAGTTCCTTATTACACTGCCCCTAAGGTGGCTGCCATTGGCAGTAGGTGATTAACATCTCCTTGACAGTGCTTATTGGTTTGGCCCTCGGATTGAGCTCTGGAGGGTGCTCAGACTCCTTCTGCCCCTCATAGGGATGGCATCATCATCATTCTTGTAATAAGCAGTCCTTTCAAAGTAGAGGCCTGGAAGCCTTTGTCAGGGACCAACTCCTTAACTGCAAAAAAAAAAAAAAATTGCAAAAGAGGGTATAGGGCCTGAAAGCACCCTGTACCATCCTCTTGGATCTGGCCCAGGTCCCACCTCAGCTGTCTGAGGTGAACACCTCTCATCGATAGTGGGGGGCAAATTATTTGGTTTTAGAACTAGTGGAAGACCGGCTTGACCACCGGTGAAATGGCAGCTTGAATCCCTCACTGTGTCCCTGACTGGATGTAATCCGTGGCTGTCTTCGTGATTCCGGGGTGCATCGCTGATGTAAATGCACAATCCACTTCTTGACCCCACCGACTGTCTGGTGCGATTATTTTCCTGTCATGTGCCTGGTAATTGCAACTTTACCGATGTAATCGTGAGTTGTTCCGGACGTGTAGGCCATGCAGGCCCTACAGCTATCTCTCAGCTTGTGTGGTCCTGAAAAACCTGCCTCAGGGGAAGGAGCTTGCCATAAGAATCTGGATCTATTTGCCACAGCATTATCTGGCGCCTACTCTCTCCTGCTACATTCCTACAACCTGAGTAGTTGGTCAAGCTGGCCTCTCTCACTCCTCCTCAGTCCTCCACTTCTCTAGCAGGGCAAGAGCTCCAACCTCAGCAGGCCACAGTAGGAGATTCCCTGCAGCATATCACTAAGATGCTTGAACTTTTACTTACCAGAGTGGACGGCATCATTGCGGCACGCACAGGGACAGTGGCAGATGTACGTAAACTGGAGGACAAAATGAATGTGGTTGAGCAGCGGGCCGAGGACTTGGAGCTACAGCAAAATACAATCTGGTGGAGGTTGCAGGCTCATGACGCCCGGGTGGCCACCTTGTTTGAACGTGCAGAAGACTAGGAGAACTGGGGGGGTGCCGAAACAATACTCGGACCTTTGGCATCACTGAGGGCTCAGAAGGACAGAATATGGAGAGGTTCCTTAATGAGACCATCCCAAGGATACTAGGGGACAAGTGGAGAGGCTAAGTAGACGTTGAAAGGGCCCACAGGTTGGCTGCTAGAGTGGGTCACCCTGGCCAATCACCAAGACCCATTATTGCATATATTCTACTATATTCCATGAAGGAAAAGGTACTACGAGCTGCATGGGACATTGGGGAGGTTACCTGACAGGGGAATAAAATCTCCTTTTATTGGGACTTTTCTCAAGAGGCTGCTGCTCGGAGGAAATCTTTCATCCCCATAAAGAAAATATTACAGATGCATGGGATTAAATATAGGGTCAGGGGCCTTACCTCTTTATTGGTATCTAGGGATGGGAGAGAACTGGTGGCATATCAATCAAAGGACATAGAGCTCTGGATTTGTAAGTTTTGGCCAAGCCTCTAGCTACAAACAACTTCTTCCAGATGCCTTTGGGAGCCTGGCCCATCACCTCAGCACAATAGGAACTATTCTGCATGGAGCACGCTTCCTGGAGAGCCTTTTCCAGACCGGATTGCTCCAGCTTTTAATGATTCTCCCAGAGCTACTCTTAACCACCAAATTGCTCTGTTGACTTCTGGATCCAAGTCTCCCTTAGCGGTGAAAGATGCCCTGCTGCAACCTCGTGGACAGGGCTCAACACATCATCCCAGACAGTGCTCAAGGAGTGGGAACCATTTATCCCCAGACCAATGTCTCACAGCCCCGCCTCCTAAATTGCCCAGCGATGATCTCCCCTCTGATGAGGATGTGCATTGGTCCTCTACATCAAGCCATGAAGCAATGGACACTGCTACCTGTTCAGACTGGGCTGAAGCCCCTGCTGCTGATGCTGGTGAAGATGAAGTGGAGGATCTGCAGCTCATAAAACCTGGCTCAAAGTCCTATCCAGTGGTGGCTGCAGTAACTCCACCTCAGTTGGCAGCGGTGACCTCCTTGCCAGGTGTTCTTCTGCTGCAGAGCTCAGCAGGATGAGCTCAATTGAGACATTATGCTTTTCTCAATTTATTATGAGGGGGATTCTCTTAATATTTGGACTGTACGGGGTGCTTAAAGTCCAGGGCTAGCATTTATGGGGTAGAACTTATAAAACTATAGCATATATGAGACTGGCTCTGTTGGTTGTGGTAGGGTTGTAGAGGGTGGCAACCCCCTCCTCCCCCTACCCCCCCACACGGACACTTCTGGGATTGAAGGCCGGGTAATATGCAGCTTCTAACATGCCCCTCTGGTTCCACTGTGCTTTCTGATCATACCTGTTATGGTGATCCACAGGAGTAGACATCCACCTGGGCCCACGCCCAGACAGTTCTTCTAAGCCCCCCTCAACCAATGTAGGGAGCCAAGGGCTAGTACGACTTTACCTACTGCCCCCCCATTTGGCCCTGCCCAATTCTGGCCAATGGGAGGTGCCCTCCCTTAAATCTGGCTCCTCTCTCTTCCACATGGAACACTCATCCCCGGTCTCAGATAATGTAGTGACTATAACAAGCTTAGCAGCAGTCTATTTGTAGACCAGTCAGGGAAGTTCCCCCTACTCCCACTTTCCCATTTCTTTCTCTTTATCAGGCCCCCCTTGAACCTCCCTCTGCTGTACCCCTTACATTGATTCCCCCCTTGCCCCCTGGTATCATTGAGCTCACGCTGTGGACCACTCTAGTTGGGATACACCTCACTTCACTGTATTTGTCTCCACGGTTCCTCAATTGGGTGTGTAGGGTAAATAATAATAATACAGATTCTTGTGTCTTGAAGTCTGCCAAGAAACATTTGTAAACAAGCAAGGAGTACTAATAGTTTATTATACTACTTACGCCAAGCATGTGACAAAGAAAATCACAAAGGAGATGGGTTTCTCACCACTTCTCCTGAAAAATGTACATAATCTCCAGGAATGTAGATCTTAGGTTCTCTAAGGTCTTGATTTCTCTCCCCACGCTCCAGCTCTCTGCCAGAGAGTACTAATCTTCTATAGACGCTACAGTAGGTTGGAAACAACTATATACTACAGATAATAGCATAGCAACAGAGATTACCTAATAGTTACAGATATGAGGAACAATATGTATTGGTCCTGAGTCATTCTTCATTGGATAATGACTTAGGAGACAGAATTACTAATGAGTGTCATATGAGAAAGAATATGCTTCCATTAGTATTATAGCTTGGACAAAAGAAATGCTGACGGGTTCAAACTATATGTGGCATTTCTTGCTTACGTACAATATAAAACAAAGACATAACAAAGGCTTTCTCTGTCAGCTTGCTTAGACAAAGAGAACTGTTGACAGGGTTGTATTACACGTGGCATATCTGCCTGAGTGTGAAACATACACTACATATAATTATATGAGAATATAAGTATATAATAAGAAAAAATTACTCACCTTAGTAATTATATTTCTTCTAATGGAGTCTTTCTGTATTCCGACAATTGCAGTGATTACCAACCTTTGAACTAACGCAGAGAACAAAGAGTTAACTTTCTATGCAGGGCATAGAGTGTTGAGCTCGAGCTCAGTTGAAGTCTCTGTCTGGAGTGTTTTGAACTTAAACCGTCAAATTCTTACGAGCCCAACTAAACTACAAATTCTATGTGGAAATTGTAAAAATTCTTACTAGCCAACTGGCTGAAAAAAGTTTTGGATTCCCAAGGAAGACTCAAGTCAGGAAACCCAAAAATAAAACCCAATGTACTAACAATAACAATAATAAATAAGCACCCAAACAAGAGGAGGAGGGTGCAAGCAAACAACACCCCTGGGGTGCATCACTGCACCTGCCCACCCACTTCCCAAAAACAGGTTCTGAGAGGGGAGGCAGGGAAGGAGGTCAGAATACAGCAAGACTCCATTAGAAAAATATAATTACTAAGATGAGTAATTTTTTCTTCAAACAACATGTAGTCTTGCTGTATTCTGACAATTGCAGACTACCAAGCAGTACCTCCAAGGAGGAGGGACAGAACCTACTTTGGGTATAGGCTCTGAAGTACTGCTGTGCCAAACCGAGCATCACTCCTAGCCTGGATATCCAGAGAGTAATGCTTGGTAAAGGTATGGACTGTTTTCCAGGTGGCTGCTTGACAAATTTCTAAGAGAGGGATATTCCTGGCAGAAGCCAGGGAAGCAGCTGCACCTCTTGTGGAATGAGCCCTCAGGCCTGAGGGTAGAGTTTTTTCCCAGTTTTTCATAGCAGAATTGTATATAAGACACAATCTACCTGGCAATAGATCTTTTGGTGGCAGGTTTGCCCTTTCCCACTTTTCCGTAAGTGAGGAACAACTGGGGGGAGTCAAATCTGTGACCCTTGGTACGCTCTATGTAGTAACTAAAGGCTCTTTTGACATCTAAACTGTGTAGCCTCCTCTCTCCTGAGGAAGAATGATCAGTGAAGAAAACAGGGAGAGACATAGACTGGTTTAAATGGAAGTCTGAAACCACTTTGGGCAAGAGCCTTCTATTGGTTCTGAGGACCACTTTATCCCTGTGAAATGAGATAAAATCAGGTTCCACTGACAGGGCTTGCAATTCACTGACACGCTTGGCAGAGGTAATGGCTACCAGTAACACAGTTATCCAAGTAAAATACTTAAGCTCTGCTGAAGACATATGCTCAAAGGGGGGTTGTATAAGTTGAGCAATGCAAACATTCAAATCCCAGGCAGGGGCAGGGTCTCTAAAAGGAGGATTGATGTGAAGCAATCCTTTAAAAAATTTACAGAACACAGGATGGGAAGATAGCGAGGAAGGCTTCCCCACAGACAAAAATGCAGAAACTGCTGACAAGTGTACCTTGAGAGTAGCTGGTCTGAGGCCTAGGCCATTAAGATGGACCATATAATCCAGAACCGTAGGCAATTCAGCAGTGTCTGGAGAAATATGCTTCTTAGAACACCAAATACTGAAACTTTTCCATTTTGAATTGTAAGTCTTTCTGGTGGAGGAATTTTGGGAAGCCTTGAGGATATCCAGAACCCCTTGGGAAAGATGCAGATCTGCAAACTCTAACTCTTTAAGAACCATGCTTTGAGATTGAGAGACTGAATATTGGGGTACCAAATCCTTCCCTGAGAGGATGTTACCAGGTTGTAATTCCTGGAAAGAGACAGGGGAAGATGGACTGCTAGGGACAGCAACAGGGGGGTACCAGGGTTCTCTGTCCCAATCTGGAGCAATCAGAATCATCTTGCATGGTTGAGACCTTATTTTTACCAAAACTTTGAACAGGAGTGGGAAGGGGGGAAGGCATACAGAAACTTCCCCCTCCCAATTCAGGAACAGGGCGTCCAGAGGGACTGAGCCCAGGACTGGAGGTCTGCAACAAAAGAAAGGGAGCTGGTGATTGTCTGGGGCTGCAAAGAGATCTATCTCTGGAGTGCCCCACCTTGAAAAAATCACTTTCAACACCTGAGGGTCCAGGGACCATTTGTGGTGGCCCTGATAAATCCTCCTCAGTGCATCTGCTAGCACATTGTCCTTGCCTGGAAGGTGAACTTCTACAAGAGAGGTTTGCAGGGAATAAGCCAGGGACACAACTTCATGGCTTCTGGGCACAAGGCCATGGACCAAGTGCCTACCTGCATGTTGATGTACCACATGGTGGTGGTGTTGTCCATTCTGACTTGAACCACCTTGTTCTGTACTGACTGTGGGAACACTTTTAGATTAAGAAAAACTGCCCTGAGCTCTAGAAGATTGATGTGGAGAAGGGATTCTTGGGGGGACCACAGCCCCTGGGTAGTGAGGGACCCCAGATGGGCTCCCCAGCCCAGGAGAGAAGCATCTGTGGTAAGGACCACTGAACAAGGCTGAGCAACAAAAGGAACACCTTGCCTTAAATTGTCCTGATCCTGCCACCACTGGAGGGCTTGGATCAAGGTCAGAGTCACTGGGATCAGTTTGGTAAGGGAGTCATTTCTCTGACACCAAAAAGCTCTCAGGTGGAACTGTATATCCCTCATCTGGAATCTTACCCCTTGGACCACTGCTGTTGAAGCTGCCAAGTGGCCCAAGAGCTGGAGGAAATGCCTTGCTGGTCGAGATACCTGAAGGCTGATGAAAGAAGCTAGTTCTGTAAGAACCCTTGCTGTTTCTAGAGGAAGAAAAGCTCTTGCTCTGAGTGTGTCCAGTTCTGCCCCTATAAAGGTAAGAAGCAGGACTGGTTCGAGAACTGACTTGGGAAGGCTGAGAAGAAATCCTAGAGAAGTGACCACTTGCTGGGTCACTTGCAGGTGAGACTTGACTTGGTCTGGAGAATGACCCACTATTAGCCAATTGTCCAGATATGGAAAAATCAAAATCTTTTGCCTTCTTAGAAAGGCAACTACTACTGCCAGGCACTTTGTGAAAACCCTTGGGGCTGAGGTTAGGCCAAAGGGCATTGTTCTGAACTGATAGTGGCCTGAGGGCAACTCGAACCTGAGGTACTTTCCGTGGGAGCACCTGATGGGAATGTGAAAGTAGGCATCTTTGAGGTCCAGGGAGGCTAGCCATTCCCCTGGTCTTAGAAAAGGAAGGATTATTCTCAGAGTTATCATCTTGAACTTTGGTTTTAAAAGATGTTTGTTTAGATATCTTAGGTCTAGGATGGGTCGCCACTCCCCTGTTTTTTGGGGGGCCAGAAAGTACCTGGAGTACAGTCCTTTGCCCCAGTGTAGGGCAGATACTCTCTCTATAGCTCTTAAAGCTAGGAGAGAAGAAACCTCTGCCTCTAGGGCAAGGGTTTCTGAGAGATTTGCAGGTGGAAAGATCTGGCTCTCATCTTTGGAAATTTTTTGATGCTGAGAATCAGTTCCTGGCTTGCTACTTCCAGGACCCACTTGTCTGATGTAACAGACATCCAGTCCTGGACAAAGTAAGCCAGCCTACCACCAACTAGAATAGGAGAGTTGACCCAGGCAGGCCCATCAGGGTGTCTGCTTTTCAGGGGCTTTAGGCTGAGGAGTGGATGCAGCCCTGTTCATCTCCAATCTGCCTCTCCCTCTGAAGAACCCCCTCTAAGAAAAGGAAGAAGAGGCCTGTGCTTGGTAAAAAGGTCTTTGAAAAGGCCTGCCTCCGCCCCTAGACTGTTGCCTTTGAGGAGTTGCCTGCCTTTCCTTGGCCTGAGCACTCCTGTAAGTGGTCCTGTACTTATCCATTTTCTTCATGTAATTCTCTGTCTGCTCCCCAAACAGAGAATTACCCACTACGGGAAAATCCATGGCCTTAGCCTGGATGTCCTGTGAGAGGCTAGTACATCTGAGCAAAGCCATCCTCCAAAGAGCCACAGATGTAGCCATGACTCTTGATGACACATCATTAGAGTCCATAGCAGCATGAAACTGAACCTTAGATGCCTCAATCCCATCTGCAGCCACTGTCTCCAGCTCCTTGGCTAGCTTGGGGGGTGGCCTGTTTAGCCAGTGCCAGTACAGTGTCCCACCTGGACTTCTGGTACCTGGCTGTATAGGCCATATAATTTGCCTGCCTGAGTCCCAAAGAAGATGCCATGTACTGCTTCTTTGCCATGGCATCAATCTTCCTGGAGTCCTTGTCAGAGGGGTGTGAAGCCAACGGAATATTTGCCTTGTCATAGGCAGCAGCCTGCACTACCCCAACATGGCTGCAATGTTGATATAAGAACTCCGTGTCTGAGCCTGAAAGTGTACACCTCTTGTCCATTCTTCTATCCACAGGAGATATAGTGTTAGGAGACTTTAAGATTTTTTGTGTCTGTTTCCCAAAAGATTTATCGAGGGGACTAGACAGTCTCTTGGACTTTGGGATATCCATCATCTCTACATAATCAGGCTCTTCTTGATTTTCCACAGCCTCCTCCATAGGAAGCTGGATGGTTTCAGCCACCTTTCTGTAAAACATAAAGTGAGAAGGAGACTCAGAAAGCCTAGGAGGGGAAACACCTGAAGGTCTGTCTGGGGAGATGTCCGGTTCCACAGGCACATCCAGACCTTCACTTACATCATCATCCTCAAATTCCCCTTCCTCTTCAAATTCCGGTTCATAAAAATCTTCAAGGGTATACTCTTGAACTGGGGGAACCAACCGAACCGAACCCCTGCCAAAAGGAGCCGGATCGGTCGGAACCGGACAGAGTGATTCCACAATCTGAATCGCCCTGGCTATCTCTTCAATGGTTGGAACATGAACCTCTGGATCTGAACCGGTCAATTTATCTTTGCACTTTCTTTTTGTCGGAAACTGATCCCTCGGAATTGGCTCTCCTTTTCCCTGAAGAAGTATCGCCCTGGTCAGAGGGGACTCCTTCTGGTTCGGTCGAAACCGAACCAGACTGGCCATCTGGGTCAGCGGACTTCTCGGCCTCCTTTTCCTTCAGTCTACCTAATCTTTTCTCAAGGGTAGATTTGGGAAAGTTTTTACATATTTGGTAGTCTGAATCAAGGTGGTCAAACCCCAGACAATAAACACAGGTGGTGTGGGGATCGGCCTTAGCAAAGACCTCCCCACACTCACTGCAGTGTTGAAACCCAGTGGACCCAGTTCTTTTCTTGGATTTCTCAGACATGACCAACCTAACCAAACTTACCCTTTTTTCGGCAACCGACAGGCAAGACTCCCTTATCGGTTCTTAACCGTGTCATGGATATTGGAAAAAAAATGGTTAAAACACATTTTTTTTAGAACTGATAAGAACCAGTAACCACACACTAATTAAACAAACAAATTTCACAATCAAATGGCTACTTCAGCCGAACTGACAGCACTTTTACAAGTTCCACACAGAAAAACAGAACAATTCCTATCTAGTACTCACAGCACCACAGACAGAGACCGAACCGATTATCTGGATACTTTTTTCGGTTTAAAAACTGATGAAAACTGAAAACTGTAACTGACTTTCAAACCGAGCTGAAGGAGAAATCTCCAGAGCGACCGTTCAGTGAGGTGAAGTAAAGAATCTGATGGTTTAAGTTCAAAACACTCCAGACAGAGACTTCAACCGAGCTCGAGCTCAGCATTCTATGCCCTGCATAGAAAGTTAACTCTTTGTTCTCCGGGGCAGTTCAAAGGTTGGAAATCACTGCAATTGTCAGAATACAGCAAGACTTCATGTTGTTTGAATCACTGATGATCCCTCAGAGTCATCTTGTCAGTGATTAGGTAGATTATATATGGAATATATTTATGAAAGACAAACATAATCTAGATAAATGTATTATAGTGAGGTATAATGAATCATGCATGATCAATATTAGCATATCTTAACAGTAAAGAACATTCCTAGCACTCATATGTATGTGATGTATGTCCATATCTATATGTTAGTGCAAAACAGCAGTATCACAGTACAATAGACCAGGAATACAGTGTGAGGTGTATGTGAGGTGTATGTGGGACGATAGGGGCATAACCCAGGCATAACAATCTCTTCTTTGTTGCCCTAATTGAAAAGTGGCAACACACAAAAAGACTGCAGTTAGGCACCATTCATCTACAGGCCCGAGGCATGAGCCTGATAGAGGAATATTAACTGGTCATGGTAGTGTTTCAGGGTCTTCTTTAAACAACAAAATGTAATTATAAGGGAACATGTCAGTAAACCTTGTATTACTATAAACATTTGGAATAAAACTTCACAATGGGGTTTTCCAATATCAAAACAATCAGTAAATACTGATATGTATCAGATGTGTATCTGTCCTGTAGGAAAGAAATTGAAGAGACAAACTTAAATTGCCTGTATGGATATTAAAAATAAGTAAAAACTGAAATAGAGCATCAAGATAGTTAGGACTAGACTTAATGATATCTGGTTCCTGAATGGGAACAGGTGTGATTACCATATAACCTATTACCTGTTTAGGGAGTAAAAACAGAAGTTAGAAAAGTTCACTTTGCATAACTTTTAGCCCATATCAGAAGAATGTGTAGTTGGTAACCACACAATGTTCCACATCGGTAGAGTATACCACCTTGAAAGACAATATTTTTCAGTTGGTAAGTCAGACAGGACACAAAATGTCAGTGTCCACAAAGCATAAATTATGAACAGTTCCAGGGATAAATCCAGGGTTTCTTCAAGTGTTAGATGAAGATTCATAGTTCAAATTCAATGCATTCAGATTTTCCAAAAGGTAGATCAAGATGTTCAGGAGGCAGCAGTATTTTCATAGGCCTCAGCAGGGGTGCATTAGATTGCACATTGAGTTTTACAATGGAATAGCAACAGTGTTCAATTGAAGATGATCACATGGCTGCACAAAGTGTAAACGTTTATGACAGTACTCAGTTTGTATAAGGTGCCAGCCAGGCTTGGAAAACAAGCAGTGAAGAAAATTGATTTCTTGATTGTAGATCAAATGAAGAAGAGTCTTCTTGCTGAGTTAGGGGATTGCCCCATCCCAGACTAGCTTCATAGTATGCATAACAATGAGCTTGATTGTAGAATCTTGATTGGCTGGACTGAATACAATTTATTTAAGAGTTCACAAATGGAAGCCTAATTTTAGTTGTTAGGTCTGTATTTACAAGTTGGTAATACAAGTTGGAAGATGTCACAGGTGATGTTCCTTTCAGGTACGACATTCAAAGTTCAGAGTCAGTCACAATTCCAAGACCTCATGGTAAACAAGGAAAGGAGGTAGCTTTAACCTTTCACGATAAAAGTTCCCATCAAGATGACCAATAGAATGGACGGCTGCCAGACGATCAGAGATGGATGTTGCTGGATGAAGATGTGGCAATGACACTGTGAGAGTCACAAACATGGCTTCCTGGATTGTGCAGGAATACGTTTCAAAACATGTAGCAATATTGGTGTGTATGGTGACATATACAAGGTTCCTTGCCATTAACAAGGGAATAGTGCCAGATTCAAATAAACATTTGTTAACACACGCAATAGAAGTGCAAAATGAGGCAATGCCACTGACCCATACATCTGTCATGTACGAGATCAAGGATATAACCTAATTCCAGATCCCAGAAGAGATAACCAAATGGTTGTAAGAACATAATAGCTGTAGGCAGTGCAAAGGACTTTCCTAGCTATGTGATGCTCTTCTGCTTCCTTAATGTGAGCAGAAATTAATTCATTAACATGAGCATTTGTCAGGTCAAACCTCTTCACAATATCCTTAATTTTGTAAATGTAAATCACTCTTCATGAGCAAAACCATGTATACCATGCAGTGGGGCGGGGGGTGATATTATATTTCATACTCTCATGAACCTTTAACATATGTGCTTGAATAATGGCTATATCAGCCCTATTTCAAATAGATATGTCAGAGCCAAATAGGTCCTAGTCTAAACCTGTATTGTTTTTTTATATACTGTATATGAAAAAAATGACTAGTGCATTAGGGTAGGTTTACAGTCATAAGATGTACCACTAGCAGTCAGGATGTGAAAATCCTAAGTGTGTGTATGTGTTGTGCTATCAGTCCCTGTATAGGGAGTCATTAATTAGTACCTGATATGCTACCAGGGTATCAAATCACATTATTATTTAAAAAAAAAGTTGGAAAGGTTTGTTGTGAAACATAAAACAAATCATTTCAAGTTTAAAAGGTGAGATTTAAAATCACTGGGATGTGCAGAAACTGCACGTTATTAACTAGGGTACCTGGTTGAGAAGTGGCTGTTAGACCACTGGGTGGGCCAGGATTCTATTTTGGGCACTCAGTATTAAGTGTAACAAATTATGTGGCATCATTGGGTAAAAAACCTTTAAGGTCTAATGACTTTTATTGCCATAAAAATTTTGGATGCAAAATTCTTGATTATCAATAAAATGTAAACAGGAGTCCAGATCAAGTCTAACTGCTAGAATTGATCCAAAGCAATGATCAAAACATTCAGTAGGGCCTCACTACCCTTCTGGGCAATGGACATGTCTTTTAGGACTTTAGTGTGAATTCCACAGGATGCAATTAAATCATGTGGGCTTGTGAGGTATTCTGCCTCAACAATCTGCTTAGGTTTAGGTCGCTAGTTCTCATCTGCAATAAAATGTGCAGTTTATGCTTGTAAGAAGACCCATACTTCTAAAAGAATAATAAGCATAAAAGCAAGCATCTTTCTCTCTCTCTCTCTCTCTGGAAACTAAAAGGAAAGAGAAAAGAAAAACTTAGCTTAGTACTGTTCCTCCCACTGGGGTATGGAAAACTAATTTAATCTCCTTTAAACAGGTTCCTTTGATTGGCATGTAGCCATTTATCAATGACTGTTATAGTGAGGCAGTCTAACTTGGTAGACTGCTGGACTGAGTTTGTTTGCACTGGGATAGGGCCTGTTGTCGGGCCTTGCCCATACATTGTGAAGTGTACCTTTTGGATGTCTTGTTTGAGATATTTAACATATTTTATTTACTGATGCTCCATCAGCAGTGGCAGTATACAGGTCCAGAATTAAGTGTTCTGGGAGTCTCATGGATCATCCGGTCATGATTTCAAAAATGGGGTATGCTGTGTACCTGCAGAGGGTGTCCCTCTTATTGCCATAAGGAGTAAAGGCAATAATGAATTCCAGTCCTTTTGAGTTTTCTGAACAGACTGGATAACATAACTTTGATCTGCCTGTTAGCCCATTCCACCTGTCCTGATGGCTATGGGTTGTAAGGAATATTAAATTTTTGTTTTACCCATAACAAATCCAGAATTTCCTGCATCACTTAGGCTATAAAGCTGGATCCCTTCAATCAAAATTTACCTTTAGGGGTAAAACCCTACCTAGTAAATAGCTGGTTTACCAAGACATTTGCAATCACTTTGACTGTGTTGTTCTGTTTTGGGAGAGCTTTAAACTGTTAGAAAAATAGGTCGGTGATCACTAGTGCAAACTAATTGTTCTTAGTAGTTGGCATAGGGCCAATGTAGTCAGTCTGGATATTTTTCCAGGGGCCTTATTGCCCCTGGGGTAACAATGCATTTTCCTAGCTGGTATAGGATTATTCTGTGCACAGATCAAACAGTTACTGCAGTATTCTACATTTCTGATGTGTGGCCACAATACAGAGGATTTCAGTCTGTCTAGGGTTTTACTGACTCCCTGGTATCCACCAGTTGGAGTATCATGTACTTGGTACAGTAGATAACATCTACTCTCAGGTGTTCAGGAATTACCCATAACTTTTCATGAGTGTTGCAGCAGTGATGTTCCAAATGACTAGACCATCACTAGATAGGTAAATGTCATTTTCACTTTCTTATAAGAGCTATTTCTGGAAGTAATTCCCCAGTTCCTTTATTAAGGAACCTATACACTGCCCTCAAATAAGGGTCCTTGTTTTGGAGCATAAGGTTCACATTTTACAATATGCTTGAGCCTTATGAATGTACAGTATTTAAACAGGTTAGAGTTGTGTTGTACACAAGCAAGTCACTGTGTTTCTCAGAGGTAATATCAGAGAATTGTAACAGAAGTTTGTCTTCTGCCAAAGCAATTCAGTTTAGAGAGAAACAGACCCAATTAGCATTTATAATAAAAACATAGTATCTGCAGTCTTTTAGATCAAGGCTATTTTGTTAGACTGCAACACTTAACCATCTCATGGAGTGCTGGTATCATTTTACGTAAGGAAAAATATTTTTATTCCTTTCTTAACACAAGCTGTGTCTTTCTCAAGGATGTTCCCGCTCTCTAAACCATCCGCAATTTATTTGTGGTAATTAGGAGACTCCTTGCCTCCCTGCTTTTCATTTTATCTGCCAGGCGTGTTTTAACATTGTCTGTGAATGGTACATATACAATGATGCAATTACTAGTCATGCACACTCTTTCATCACCAGAATGTAAAATAATTCCAAACCCTGCAATCTGACCCTTGTTGGTATGTGTGGCTGAGTCATCAGTCAAAACATGACACACAGTGGTGTCTTTTAACACTTTCTGGGGTTCTGTCAGAAAGGACCCTGGGACAGGTAGATCAGGGGGTTGGAGTGAACAATCTTGGATCTCTCCTGAAAATTGTACACCATGGGTCCACAAAGATGAAGTTTTGATAGGAAGGATAGTGATGTCATAATCCTGTAAAATGAGAGACCAGTGTGTAAGTCTGGCATTGGATACAGTGTCATCTTTTGCTCTGTCTGACAACAGAAGGTTTGTTGGCAAATGATTGGAATGCAGCACAATGGGTGCATATCCCAATGATGTACTTAAAGTATTTCACTGCCCAGTATGCAGCCAAATGATTCCTTTCACAAAAGGCTGTATTTCAGCTCCACTGGGGCAAGCATCTGGGATGCATAAGTAAGGAGTCCGATGTGTCCACTGTATGCTTGGGCTAAAACAGCTGAGATTGCTTTATCTGATGTGGCAGTTTCAAAATAATGCTCTAAAACTGTGTTAGGATTAACCAATGCTGAGACCATGGTCAGTGACCCCAAATGAAAAGACAATTATATCAGTATTAGGATACCGTGTGCCTTCTTGTAAAAGGTGCCTGCTGTTGTCTGTACTGGGAATAACCCAGATTGTTCCTCGCTTGTGCCTGCTATTGCAGCCACAGTATGGGATGATCTAGGTGTCACTGATGGAGGGGGTTCTGCATCATGTGCAGGGAGTGCTGGCACTATCAGGGGGGCCTGCACAGTGGGGACAAGTGTTGTACAAGTCGCATGTAGTTCTCCAGCTATGGATTGTGATTCAGTAGCCATCAGGGGTAGAGAAAATAGTACTGAAACAGTTGTCAGCTCAGGTTCAAAAATCAAACCTGTACCCTTCCCCCCCCCAAACGAGGCCTGTGATGCTGAGAATATCACAGCCACTGGGCTTTCAGAATCAGGGTTGTCCCCCCTCATCAAATGTAAAGTGGGTTTCCCCACGGGAAGGCTGCTGGATAGTAGCAACATTGTTTTTAATGTTACAGCTTAATGTATTAATACACTGCATAGGAAAAGCAGTACGTTCAGTCTTCTCAGGGAAAATTGATGTTAAATTGCATAGGGAAGAATCATAACAATTCATGTAATTAACTGCAATGTGTTCTTTAACCAAGGCCATGCTAATAAAGCAAACATTGTTAACAGCATAAGCTGTTGCTGCAGCATCAGACACTGACTTCATGACCTATTGTGTATCAGGCTTATTCAAAAGTATGTCAACAACATTTTTAATGAGAATCTTCTGTCCCTCAGAAACACTAGTGTTACTAATAACATTATTAATCATGCCAAAAAATTCCGGTACGTTTTGTTTGGTTATGGCAACAGTCACTGATCCCTGTGACTGCAAGATTGAACCTCCAAGATGTGGTGGATGACCATTTTGGATTATCTCAGGGGCATCTTGGGTTACTGTGTCATGACCATCATCACATGACCATGAGCGGCCATCTTGGGGATGGTATGGGGATGCAAACATGTGTGTCCATCATTTTGAGACTCTAACAATTCTCTGTTTTGTGAATCACAGAAAAACAAGTGGCTAGCCTTTGTTTTAGTCCACCCCACAGCATACTCTGGGTGCTCAAAATCAAACTCTTCAACATGAGAAGAAGCAAGGTCCTTGGGACATTAAGTTAGTATGCCCTGCCAATACCTCTGGCTGATGGTGCAAATTCACCATATCTGACTTTTTACTCCTACATTCTAACTGCTCAGATACAGGAGTTAGCACACTGTAAAATGCATTGTTTTCACATTGCAAGACATTCCCATCTTGTAAAACATGCTGTTATCGACAGAAGCTGTGTCACAGTTTATATTCAAAACTTTCATTTCAAGTCTGCTATAATGAAAGCATACTGAATCACACTGTTCAGTCAAGGTCTGGTGTTGAAATACCAGCATGTTAACTCTTTCAGTAATTACTTCAGACTTATCTCTAAGTTCCTTGTTTTCAAAATGTAAGGAATCAGTGTTACTAGCCAGAACATCATTTGTTTGAAAACCTTTTTTTCTAACAAGTTTTGCCTTTTCAGCGTTATCTCTTAAGGCATGCAGGTATTTGCTGCTTCTCTGACTAAAGAGATACTCATTTACTATACAGACAGACTGCAGCTCAGACTGCAGTCCAATTATCTTCTCTGTATGAGAAGCCTGTTTCAGACTAATTATCTGCATGAAAGCAGCATTCTCCATTTTGCAAGCAATATGCTCAGAGTCCAAAACAGATATTTTATTTAGAACAGCATCAAAACAATTAAACAACATTGCAATTAATAAGCCTTCAGGATCATTGGTACAATTTTTCAATTCCCCATAATGGGCAATGATATCCTTAAAGGGCTACCATTGGATTCTGCTACTTCAGCAAAACCAAACCAACTACTGTAAGCAGTTTGGCATGTTAATGCATTCAGCCTCAACTCAGTACTGATATATTTAGACAAGTCATAAGATAAGAAACCCTTGGCTGTCTGTGGATCAAAAACGTTGTTTGCAACCAAAGTTCATGACAGAACACAAACAGCCTTTGGTGTATGTGGACTCCTAGATGAGTATATACCCATTAGGATTTGAATCCAGAAGAAAGCAGTCTATCTGTCTCTTCAGACCCCTTTACAGATGTGTTCCCACACAGAAAGAGTAGGAAAAAAAATCTAAAATAAAACAACTCAAAACACAGAGACTTAATATCTGCCAAGAGATTGTTTTGTCAGCACTGTGAAACAGAAGACACTTTCTGCTTGTTTGTTACTGGGGATTTCTTGCCCAGTGTTTTAATTTACAGAGGAAATTAAAATGAAACTTGGCAAACATCCAGACTCAACTCGCGGTCACCATTTGTGTAAGCTAAACATTCTTGGTGTGTAGGGTAAATAATAATAATACAGATTCTTGTATCTCAGAGTCTGCCAAGAAACATTCATAAACAAGCAAGGAGTACTAATAAAGTTTACTATACTACTTACACCAAGCATGTGACAAAGAAAATCACAAGGGAGATGAGTTTCTTACCACTTCTCCTGAAGAATGTACATAATCTCCAGGATCTTAGGTTCTCTAAGGTCTTGTTTTCTCTCCCCACACTTCAGCTCTCTGCCAGAGAGTACTAATCTGCTATAGAAGCGACAGTAGGTTGGAGACAACTATATACTACAGATAACAGCATAGCAACAGAGATTACCTCATAGTTACAGATATGAGGAACAATATGTATTGGGACTTAGGAGACAGAATTACTAATGAGTATCATATGAGACAGAATATGCTTCCATCAGTATTATAGCTTGGACAAAAGAAACACTGACAGGTTCAAACTACATGTGGCATTTCTGGCTTACTTACAATATAAGACCGTCATAAAAAGGCTTTCTCTCTCTGTCAGCTTGCTTAGACAAAGAGAACTGCTGACAGGGTTCTATTACACGTGGCATATCTGCCTGAGTGTAAAACATACACTACATATAATTATATGAGAATTTATGTATACAATAATCATTGATGATCCCTCAGAGTCATCTTATCAGTGAATAGGTAGATTTTATATGGACTATATATATATATATATATATATATATATATATGAAAGACAAACATAATCTAGATAAATGTATTATAGTGAGGTATAATGAATCATGCATGATCAATATTAGCATATCTTAGCAGCAAAGCACATTCCTAGCACGCATGCGTATATGATGTGTGCCCATATCTATATATTAGTGCAAAACAACAGTATCACAGTACAATAGACTAGGAATACAGTGTGAGGTGTATGTGGGACGATAGGGGCATAACCTAGGCATAACACCCCCACCTCCACGGACACTCCGGGCTTGAAGGCCAGGTAATATGCAGCTTCTAACATGCCCCTCTGTTTCCACTGCGCTCTCTAATCATACCTGTTATGGTGATCCACAGGAGTAGACATCCACCTGGGCCGACACCCAGACAGTTCTTCTAAGCCCCCCTCAACAAATGTAGGTAGCCAAGGGCTAGTACGACTTTACCTACTGCCCCCCCATTTGGCCTGGCCCAATTCTGGATGACAGTAGGTGCTCTCCCTTAAATCTGGCTCCTCTCTCTTCCACATTGAACACTCATCCCCGGTCTCAGATACTGTGAGTGATTATAACAAGCCAAGCAATGGTCTATTTGTAGACCAGTCAGGGGGGATTCCCCACCCCACTTTCCCCTTTCTTTCTCTTTATCAGGCCCCCCCTTGAGCCTCCCTTTGCTGTGTCCCCTTACATCGATTTATCCCCCATGCCCCCTGGTATCATTGAGCTCATGCTGTGGACCACTCTAGTTGGGATACGCCTCACTCCACTGTATTTGTCTCCATGGTACCCCAAATGGGTGAGTGAGTTAGCGTAGCTGGGAGCCCCCTTGGACAGGAGCTTTCTTACATGCTCAGCTCTCCACCTTTAGTGTAATCACTGCTAATTGTTTACTATTATATTTTGCCCTTGTTGGTGGCTCCTTTTAGTGGGCGTAAAGTTTAGAAGCGAATTTCTGTTTGTTGTTATTGCTTACATTGTGTGTTCTCTATTTTCTCTTTTAGGTTGATGACAGTACACAGAGTTGCTATCATCTTAGCACCGGTTAATAAGATACAGAGGCTGCACTTCCCACTGTCAAATGTAGTTATCTCTGCTTTGCACATCCAGTTACCCCTACCCAACTCAGGTACATGTTCACTTCCAGCAGACTCTTAGCCCTTGTGGGTGAGTATCTTTTTTAGCATTTGGCCCATACCTTTGCGTCATGTCCAAAGTTTCTGGGGGTCTTAAGCTAATTTCCTGGAATGTCAATGGGCTTAATCATTCAATTAAACACACCAAAGTCCTTCAGTATCTATGCAGAAAGCGGAGTGGCTGCTACTTCGTACGAGACACACTTTCTGAGAAGGGGGGATAAGAGGGGTAAACTTTTAGTTTGCTAACTAAGGAAGCAACAAGTGTCATCACGTATCCATGCCCTTAAGAACTCATTGGGTAAAATGGTCATAGACTCCAAAGGGATTAATGACACCATACAATGCTTTTACCAAACACTATTCCAGTCCTGAGCCGCATTAGACCCTGCCCAACTGGCCTAGGAACTATGCCAGTTCTGCCACTCCATGAGAGTACTCCACCTTCCTCCAGAGCAGGTGGCAGCCTTAGACTGGCCCTTAACAGTGGAAAAACTGCAGCTTGCACTCTCGCAGATGGCCAAAGCCAAAGGCCCAGGCCCTGATGGTATGACGGTTGAACTCTATCAGCTTCTAAGCCAAGAGATTGCCAGTTCCCTACTTCATGCTCTGCAAGAGGCACATAACTCTGATGTTCTCCTTCCCTTTATGAGGGAAACCCTGATAACTCTCCTTCCTAAAAAATTAAAATGACCCATTGGACTGTGCTAACTACCGACCCATTTCCCTGCTCATGGTGGACATGAAAATAGCAGCAAAAATCTTGGCCAACAGAATGGTGAATGTCCTGCTGGCTATTATACAGCCTTCCCAGGTGGGATTTACTAAAGGTAGGTCTGGGACCAACAATACTAAGCTTCTGCTCAACCTTAAGTGGCTGGCGCTCCGTTCTCCCAGCCCCATGGCGGCGCTGGCCATGGACTTCTCCAAAGCATTTGACTATGTGGAATGGGGATACCTCCATGAAGTCCTTTTTCTATATGGCTTTGGACCCCATTTCTGCCACTGGGTTTCCACCCTGTATAGCTTCCCAGTAGCCAAGATTCTGACTAACACAGATATCTCTCCTCCCTTTGCAATGTACAGAGGCACCCATCAAAGATGCCCCCTCTCCCCACAGCTATTTCCTGTGGCCCTAGACCTCCTCACGAAGAAACTTACTTCCTGCAAAGTGATCTCTGGTATACAGGTATCTGGAGTCACTCATTTGGCGGCTGCATACGTGGATGATCTCCTACTTACTTTGACCTACACACAAAACTCTCTACCCCATGTCCTAGAGGCCTTAAAGAACTTTGCTATGCTCTCTGGGCTCCAAACTAATAAGAAAAATACCACCCTTGCTCCGCTGATCTTAGCCTTCACCAAAGATTGTATACAGGGCACAGACCTGGCATGGGCTCCACAAGGCTTTTCCTATCTTGGCATGGTAATCCCCTACAGCTGGAAGGATCTAGAGACAGACAATTATTCCCCCTTAGTATCTAGTTTGTCAACAGAAGATGACCAGTGGTCTTGACACCTACAACTCCCTGGTGTCAGCATTGGAAACGAAAATGGAGACAGTCATAGTGGAGGCACATCTTGCAAAAGAATCAGCCTACAAGACATCAGCCACAACCACGGGTCTCATCTCTGAGAACAAACTACTTTGACTGCGTCTAGAGCAATTGGAAAATGGGGCCCAGCTGAACCATGTGCATCTGCTTGGGATACCATAAGGAGTGGAAGGAGATGATTTATTACTGTATGTCTGTAAACTACAGCAATCTTCACTGGCCTTTGAATATGTGGAGACAATCTTTAAAGTGTACAGAATCACACCATGGAAACCAGTAGCGGACTTCGATCTTCCAAGCACCATTTTGATCCTGACTGCAGGGCAACATATTCAGGACCAGATCCTCTACTTGGCTAAAACCAAGGGGACACTACATCTACCTGGAGGGCCCTCATTTTTGCTTTTTCCCGGATCTCAGTTATGCCACAAGGCAGCGCAGTAAAGCAGTTGATGCAGTCTGTCATGAGCTTAAATCATGGGATTCAACCATTCTCTGTTACTCCCTGCAAAGCTACAGATCTCCTATGCAGGTAAAACTTTTATTTTCACTGACCTGTAAGAGGCGGGTAAATGGATCCTAAAAATTAAAGCAGACTTTATTCAGAAAGAGATGGATCCAGAGGAACTTAATGATACTTGAACAGTGACTCTTTTGCTTTTCGCATAATCGGGGTTTAAATCCCTGGTCTAACGCCACCATATATTTACTGCTATGCTTTGAATAATACTGTATTGTCTGAGTTTGTAATGTCTGAGCAATCTTTTATCCTTGTTCTCTTATGTATTGCCTCTTTTAAGTCAGAGTGAGGGCTTGATGATGGCAACCCTTATCGTGGTACTTACCAAAAAATTAGTGTCTACATGGACTTTATAAAAGTCAATTTTTGACTTAGTGGGTCTTGTACCCTGGGACTTTTCATATAAATTTTCAATCAATCAATCAAATTCTTCATTTATCCAGGTGAACACCATTGAGCAAGCTCATTTACAAGGTGGACCTGCATTACACAAGTCAAGTAACAATGCATTTATATACAGACAAATAGACAGTAGATGCAAGAGTACAACAGTACAGGTAGGCCTGCAATAGACAGGATAAGTACAAATACTTTTGGGTTCAGGTAAAAGACAGTCAGTAAGGGTATAAATTTTAGTTGTATAGTCCATGGTTATGGCTGAGAAAGCAATAGATACTTATGTCTTTTATAAGTTGTTTATAACTGAACTTCTCCTACCATGATGTAACAAAGGGAGACAAGAAATCTGTTCCTGTATGCTCTCTATGCCTATATTCATTTCTATGCCTTGGAACCAAGAGCTATCACATGTCAGTTTCTGATAAAATGAACAGAAATAAAGTATATAAAAAAAAAGTTAACCGGTGGTGTAAACTCAATCTCTCCCTATGAGGCAAAGTGGCAGCTATACAGTTGCTCCTTCTCCCCGGATGGCATACTTGCTCAATAATGTACCCATTCATCTCTCCCCTAAGCTATTCTGTTCCCTAGACAGGGTAATATCCAGGCTGCTATGGGAGGGAGAATCACCCCACTGGAGCCATAGCAAGTTACAAGTCCACTGGACCCAAGGAGACTTGGGCCTCCCCCAGGCTCCAAGGGTACCACATGGGCTACTTGGCTGCCCAAGCCACCAGATGGTTTGTTCCCCTTCAACACCAGCCTTCTCTCTGGGTTAACCTGGAAGCCAGGATATTGGGTGATCAACCTCTCAGCTCATTACTATCTCCAGCGGCTGATGCACCCTCTGGTCTATTTCTGGTTATGCTTGAAATTAGATGTGCCTGGCATCATCTCATGTCCCTCTCCCACACGCCGTGGGTCTCCTGGGCCCCTCCATCAGGTATGTTAGTCTCTGGAATAATCAACTCATCTCCATAGATGAACAGCAGATACATTGGTCTGAGTGGGCTTCCTGGGGCATCAATTACATTCGGGACCTTTTCATGTCCAACTCCTCAGAGTTGATGTCCTTTGAGCAGCTGAGGTCCCATTTCAATCTCCCTTCCAAAGATTTTTGGAGATACCTACAAATTTGCAGTGCAATCCACAATCTCCAGTTGTGTTCCACTCTGGATTCCATATGGCAATGGCTAGCCTTCCTACACAAGAAAAACACTCCCTGCAGCCTAGCTGGGAACTTTTACAATGTATGGCATGACTCCCAGCCAGACTACACTGAAGCATGTCAGCGCAAATGAATTACTGATACCCAAAGCCCTATTTCACCAGACACATGGTCCCATTGCCTTAAATTGTCCCACTTAACATATAATGATGCCAGAAGCCAACTCATACAACTCAAAATCCTCCTCAGGTGGTATAGGACCCCAGATGCCCTCCACTCAAAAGAGATACTCCCCCATTCCGCATGCTGGTGGTGCCAACAAAGTCCTGCTAATACCCTGAATATACTCTGGCAATGCCCTCATCTTACCTCCTTTTAGGCCTCTGTCTCAGCAGACTGTGGCAGTGTGCTGGGCCATCTGGTCAATCTGTTCAATCCCATGCTACTTCTGGGTGACCCTTCTTTGTTAAGCACACTGTCCCTTGGGCACCGGGATTGGGTTATGCTGGTGCTCATGGAAGCCAAGTGGATTCTGTTGATGAAATGGGGTCAACTGGCACCCCTGGCCTTATTAGCTTGGTGTACTGCTCTGGCAAACCTCGCCATTATGGAGAGGATCTCCTACTCCCACCATGGACAACTACCTAAATACTTTCGGAAGTGAGATGCATACCTTCATTCTTCCCTCTGCAAGATCCCCACCCCCCAGCATCCCACCTATATAAATTTATTATCCCTATTATCTCTGGCCCTCAGCTCCTGTCCCCTTCTCACTCAAGGACTGCCCCAGTACTTGGTAACTGTATGTTCCCTACTGCAGAGATTTATTATATAAAGCCCTGTGGCTACATTAGATATCCTTTCAAGGTTTTTTAGCTGCCATTCGGATCAAGCCTTCACCTTTGCCTGTTGGGAGGTGCAAGTTGATCAACGTCATTGTTAGGTAGGATACTTTTGACTTTCGTTGAATGTATGTTCTCTCCTGTTGTTGTATGGTGCAGTTTAGCCTACTGAGAATGTACCTTGTGAGTATTTATTGCACTGTTGCATATGAAGTGCTGTATCTTTGCTCAATCTCTGTGCTTGTACTGTACAATGTTATACTTGGAAAATAATTAGAAAATAATAAAATCTTCTATGACAAAAAAATTAATAACTAGTGGAGGTCCAATTCAGTGGACATATGGGTCATCAGGATTGTCTGAGAGGGATACTGTCCCGATTTCACAGAGATTTTCCCTAGACCCAGGTGGCAGCCCAGTCTGTTTGCCTTTCTTCCAGACCCTCTTTCTTCTGATAGATGGGGACTCAGAGCAACAGAAGTTGTTCCACAATGAGTCAGAACACAAGTTCCTTCTTCCTTTGCTTGGTTCCAAGATAACAGGTGGCATGCACCCATTTCTCAAGCTTGAAAGGTTAAACAAGTACCTGTTCAGGGAGAAGTTCATTACAACCTCGGTATTCAGCCTTCACTTCCTGGAGTCTCAGGAAGCAGTTGCCACAGCTTCTCAGCTGCTTTCTTCCAGGAGGGGCTTTCTGATTCAGGGAAGGTGCCAGATTCATCTTCCCAGCAACTCTTCTTCATAGGAGCTCTCCTGGATACCTCCAGGGCAAGGGTTCTTCCTTCTGGAGAATGGAAGAAACATCTTCAGATGTCTTGTTACTTCATGGAAAGTGACTCTGTCTGGGCCCTTTTCAATGCAGTGGATGCTGGAACTTTATACCTTCGTCCGCAACAAATAGTGTTGTCTGACCATGCATCCACAATCCTCTGCATAAATGACAGAACCTCAGACAAAATTACTTACATGGGAGACGCAGTTGGCCTAGTCTCTACTAGATCTACCCTTACCCTCTAAATCCCAGATCACCATCACCACGATTGCAATCCTGATCGGTTAGAGAACTCTCTGTCAAGACCTCCACACTCAGGTGTGGAGCCAGGAGGAGGACCATCAACTTTTCATAAATTTCTTAGAGATGAGAGCTGTCTTATATGCTTTCCAAGTTCTGAAGGAGGCCCTCTGCCATGAAGTGATCCCACTTCAGATGGATGACAAAAATTGTGATGTTTTCATCAACAAGCAGGGTGGAGCACTCTCTTACCCTCTGTGCAGGAAGGCCATGGGGAGGTGAGAGTGGTGCCTTGAGCACATTGCATCAGTTCAGTCATTGTGCAGTCACTATTCGACAGTTGGGGCAGTCCGGACCTGGTCCTTTTTGCACCCCCTCTCAATGCAGATCAGCCTCTTTTCCTGTTTCAGAAATCCAGACATTGATGTTTTCTGTCAGGATGTATTCACTGCAATAGACAAGACACTCCTTTAAGCTTTCCTCCTCTTCCCTTAGTTCAGAGGGTGCTACTCAAGTTGTAGCCAAATGAGGGCAGGATGATTCTCATCATCCCAGACTGGCCTCAGCAGATATAATTTGTGTAGTTCAACAGTCAGTCAGAAGTTCTCCCAAGGTGACTCCCTCTACAAGTGGACCCTCTGACACAGGGACTTTGATCCATCCTTCCTACGTTCCTTTCATCGCCATGTCAGGCTCCTGAGGAGATGAAAGTGGGCAAGTTTTAGGTTTCCAGAAAATCACAGAAATCTTCTTAGCCATGTACAGACCTTCCACCAGGAGAACTTACACCACTAAGTGGTTACTCTTCACCATCTGGTGTGCAAAATTCCATCTGGACCCTTTTGGTTGTGCACCAAATAAAATGTTGGGGTGCCTCATGGACCTGTCGAATGCAGGTCTGCATTTCTCAGCAGAGAATGTTCACCTCTGCACATTTTCAGACTATCTTGAACCAGTAGACAACATGTCACTGACTCAGTTACCATTAGTCAGTTTTTGCTTCCCCCTACTTACTTCATTAACTCCAGAATGAAGGAGAGTGCTCCCTTTATGTCTCTGAATGTTAAGAGGGTTCTGTGATTCCACATCAACAGAATGAAGAGATACACATCCGAAAAAACTAATGTATCTTTCTGCATGCCTTGACTGGGTCAGCCTGTTGCCATGAGATGTATTTCTGCTTGGATAGTAGCATGTCTCTTCGACACTACTAATCCATGACACAGGTCAAGTTAGAAGGCTGAGTTCTCACCACTCTACCAGAGCGGTTGTGTCTTTCCTGGTGGAGATTCGTAATGTACTCACTGCAGACATCTGCAAGGCGGAGAGTTGGAGCTCAATGCATACCTTTGTAAAGCACTATGTACTGGATGTCCATGCCTGACAGTTAATTTTCTTCGGAAGGACAGTCCTTATGGACTTCTGTCCTGAGTGAGCTCTGCCTCCTACCTCCCTCCTCGGGGAAGGGGATTTTTAGCTCGGTACTTTCCCATTAGTGTGAATGAATGGTGGAGAATTTTAGTCCAGGAAGATTTGGAAATGATGTACTTACCATAATTCTTGATCTTCTTGGGTGAAGTCTCCACCACTCATTCACATGCCCACCCACCATCCCCCGAGCTCACTCGTTCTGTTTTGGTTTTCACTTCCTTGCTGTTCAGGCTGTGAAGACTTTGTTGAATTGACCCTTCTTACATGGGTCATCCGGGCCTTCACATGCCCAGAAGTTAGGATTAGGTTTTCTTTAATTAGTTTATGCTGTACCTCCTCAGTCGAAAAGGTACTGAGGTGGTTGGAGGGTCGATGCTGAGATAGCCTAAACAGCATGAGCTAGTCTTGTGGTGCTGTGCATGCATGGTCCTATCCCGGCCTGGCCCTCCTGAAGATTTTTGGCTCCTGTGGGGTCCTAGCACATCCGACATGAAAAAATTACTCACCTTAGTAATTATGTTTCTTCTAGTGGAGTCTTGCTGTATTCTGACACATGCAGTTAGGTCCTGCCTTTCAACTGCCCAGGAGAACAAAGGGTTAATTTATCTATGCCTTGCATAGAACATTCATCATGAGGTCGGTTGAAGCCCCTGTCTGCTGCTGTTTAAACTGCAACCATCAGATATTTATGAGCAAAGACTTACTAGGTGTTCTGTGTGGAAACTGTAAAATTCTTACTAGCCAACTGGCAAATATATAAAATGTTTTGGGTTTCAAAGGAAGTCTCAAGTCAGGAAACCTAAAAACAAAAACACATCCAAAACACAAAAACCACCCAAACAAAAACGAGGGTGTAAAAAGGACACCCCTAGGGTGCCAACTCTGCTACTGCCCACCCACATCCCAAAAACTAGGTTCTGAGAGGGGAGGCGGGGAGGAGGTCAGAATACAGCAAGACTCCACTAGAAGAAACATAATTACTAAGGTGAGTAATTTTTTCTTCAAACAACATGAATTCTTGCTGTATTCTGACATATACAGACTACCAAGCAGTACCTCCATGGAGGAGGGACAGAACCTACTTTGGGAATAGGCTCTGAAGTACTGCTGTGCCAAACAGAGCATCACTCATAGCCTGGATATCCAGAGAGTAATGCTTGGTGAAAGTATGGACTGTTTTCCAGGTGGCTGCTTGACAAATTTCTAAGAGAGGAATATCCCTAGCAGCAGCCAGGGAAGCAGCTGTACCTCTTGTGGAATGAGCCCTCAGGCCTGAGGGTGGAGTTCTACCCAGTTTTTCACAGCAGAATTGTATACAAGAAACAATCCACCTGGCAATAGATCTCTTAGTGGCAGGTTTGCCTTTACCAACTTCTCCATAAGTAAGGAGCAACTGGAGGGGTTCAAACCTATGACCATTGGCACGCTCTATGTAGTATCTAAGGGCTCTTTTAACATCCAAACTGTGTAGCCTCCTCTGTCCCGAGGAGGAATGGTCAGTGAAGAAAACAGGGAGAGATATAGACTGGTTGAGGTGGAAATCTGAAACCACTTTAGGTAAGAACATTCTGTTAGTTCTAAGGACCACTTTATCTATGTGAAAAGAGATGAAATCAGATTCCACTGACAGGGCTTACAATTCACTGATACATCTGGCAGAAGTAATGGCTACCAAATACACAGTTTTCCAAGTCAGGTACTTAAGCTCTGCTGAGGAAAAAGGCTCAAAGGGGGGGTTGCATAAGCTGTGCAAAGCAAACATTAAGGTCCCAAGCAGGAGCAGGATCCCTAAAGGGGGGGGGATTGGTGTGAAGCAATCCCTTGAAAAACTTGCAGAATACAGGATGGGATGACAGAGAGGAAGGCTTGCCTACTGATAGAAAAGCAGAAACAGCTGCCAAGTGTACCTTGAGGGTAACTGGTCTGAGGCCTAGGCCATTAAGATGGACCATATAATCCAGAACTGTAGGCAATTCAGCAGAGTCTGCAGAAATATTCTTCTTAGAACACCAACTGCTGAATCTTTTCCAGTTGGAGTTGTAATTCTTTCTGGTGGAAGGCTTTCGAGAAGCCTTAAGGAGATCCAGAACCCCTTGGGAAAGATGCAGATCTGCAAACTCTAACTCTTCAAGATTCATGCCTTGAGATTGAGAGATTGAAGATTCGGGTACCAAATCCTCCCCTGAGAGGATGTTAACAGGTTGTAATTCCTGGGAAGAGACAGGGGAAGGTGGACTGTTAGGGACAGCAACAAGGGATACCATGGCTGTCTGGCCCAGTCTGGAGAAATCAGAATCACTTTGCATGGTTGTGACCTTATCTTGACTAACACCCTGAACAGGAGAGGGAAGGAGGGAAAAGCATACAGAAATTTCCCTTCCCAGTTCAGAATCAGAGCATCCAGGGGGACTGAGCCCAAGACTGGGGGTCTGCAACAAAAGAGAGGAAGTTGGTGATTGTCTGGGGCTGCAAAAAGATCTATCTTTGGAGTGCCCCATCTCGAGAAAATCACTTTCAAAACCAGAGGGTCCAGGGCCCATTCGTGATGGCCCCAGGATATTCTGCTCAGTGCATCTGCAAGGACATTGTCCTTCCCTGGGAGGTGAACTGCTATCAGAGAGGTTTTCAGGGAATAGGCCAGGGACCACAACTTCATTGCTTCTGTGCACAAGGCTGTAGACCGAGTGCCTCTTTGCTTGTTGATGTACCACATGGTGGTGGTGTTGTCTGTTCTGACCTGAACCACCTTGTTCTGTACAGATTTGGAAAAAGCTTGCAGTGCCAGAAACACTGCTCTGAGTTCCAAGAGATTGATGTGAAGCAGAGATTCCTGAGGTGACCACAGTCCTTGGGTGGTAAGATCCTCAAATGGCTCCCCAGCCCAGCAGGGAAGCATCTGTGGTGAGTATCACTGAATGAGACTGAGTGACAAATGTAACCCCTTGTCTCAAATTGTCCTGATCCTGCCACCATTGCAAGGCTTGGATCAGGGTTCGAGTCACTGGGATTAGTTTGGTAAGGAAATCCTTTCTTTGGGACCAAAAGGCTCTTAAGTGGAACTGAATGTCCCTCATTTGGAATCTTGCTCCCTGGACCACTGCTGTGGAGGCTGCCATGTGGCCCAGTTGCTGAAGGAAATGCCTTGCTGGTCGAGACACCTGAAGGGTGAATGAAGAGGCCAGTTCCATAAGGGTCCTTGCCCTTTCCAGGGAAAGGAAGGCTCTTGCCTTTACCGTATCCAGTTCTGCACCTATGAAGGTGAGGAGCTGCACTGGTTTGAGAACTGACTTTGGTAGGCTGAGAAGGAATCCTAAGGAAGTGAGCACTTGCTGAGTCACTTGCAGATGTGACTTGACTTGGTCTGGAGACTGACCTACTATGAGCCAGTCATCCAAGTATGGGAAAATGGAGATCTTTTATCTTCTTAGGAAGGCAACAACTACTGCCAGGCACTTTGTGAAAACCCTTGGGGTTGATGTTAGGCCAAAGGGCATTGCTTTGAATTGATAGTGACCTGAGGGCAACTTGAACCTGAGGTACTTTCTGTGGGAGCACCTGATGGGACTGTGAAAGTAGGCATCTTTGAGGTCCAGGGAGGCTAGCCAGTCCCCTGGCCTTAGAGAGGGAAGGATAATTCCCAGAGTTACCATTTTCAACTTTGGCTTTAAATGATGTTTGTTCAGATATCTTAGGTCCAGGATGGGTCGCCACTCTCCTGTCTTTTTGGGGGTTAGGAAGTACCTGGAGTACAATCCTTTGCCCCTGTGTAGGGTGGGAACTCTCTCTATAGCTCTGAGAGCTAGGAGAGAAGAAATCTCTGCCTCTAGGGCAAGGGTCTCTGAGAGATTTGCAGGTGGAAAAGATCTGGCTCTCATCTTGGGAAATATTTTGAAGCTGAGAACCAGTCCCTGGCTTACTACTTCCAGGACCCACTTGTCTGATGTAATAGACATCCAGTCCTAGACAAAGTAAGCCAGCCTGCCCCCTACTTGTATAGGAGAATCGACCCAGACAGACCCATCAGGGTGTCTGCTTGGCAGGGGCTTTAGGCTGAGGGGTGGATGCAGGCCTGCTCATCCTCCTTCTGCCTCTCCCTCTAAAGAACCCCCTCTGTGAAAAGGAAGAATAGGAGGCCTGAGCTTGGTAAAAAGGCCTTTGAAAAGGCCTGCCCTCACCCCAGGGCTGCTGCCTTTGAGGAGTTGCTTGTCTTTCTTTGGCCTGAGCACTCCTGTAAGTGGTCCTGTACTCGTCCATCTTCATATAATTCTCTGTCTGCTCCCGAAACAGAGAATAACCAATTACAGGAAAATCCATGGCCTTAGCCTGGGTATCCTGTGAGAAGCTAGTACATCTGAGCCAAGCCATCCTCCAAAGAGACACAGATGTAGCCATGACTCTTGATGATACATCATTGGATTCTACAGCAGCATGAAACTGTACTTTCGATGTCTCAATCCCATCTGCAGCCACCTGTTCCAGCTCCTTGGCAAGCTGGCAAGGAGCCTGCTTAGCCAGTGCCAGTACAGTGTCCCACCTGGACTTCTGATACCTGGCTGTATAGGCCATATAGTTAGCCTACCTGAGTCCCAAAGATGCTGCCATGTATTGTTTCTTTGCCATGGCATCAGTCTTCCTGGAGTCCTTGCCTGGGGAGTGTGATGCCAAGTGAATGTTTGCCTTATCACAGGGAGCAGCCTGCACAACCCCAACATGGCTGCATTGCTGAAAAAAGGAACTCCATGTCTGAGCCTGAGAGAGTGTACCTCTTGGCCATTTGTCTGTCCACAGGAGGTATAGAATTAGGAGACTTCAGAATTTTTTGTGTTTGTTTCCCAAAGGATTTGTGGAGGGGAATAGACAGTCTCTCAACATAATCAGGCTCTTCCTGATCCTCTACTGCTTCCTCCACAGGAAGCTGGAGGGTATCAGCTACTTTTTTGTAGAACATGTAGTGTGAAGGGGACTCAGAAAGCCTAGGAGGAGAAACACCTGAAGGTCTGTCTGGGGAGATGTCCGGGTCAATAGGCACATCCAGACTTTCACCATCACCATAATCATCCTCATACTCTCCCTCCTCCTCCTCCGGTTCATAAAATTCCTCCAAAGTATAATCTGGAACCGGGGAAACCAACCGAACCGAGCCCCTGCCAGATGGTGCCGGTTCGGTCGGAACCGAACTAAGCGATTGCACAATCCTAATCGCCTTGGCTATCTCATTGATGGTTGGAGTATGAAATTCTGGGTCCGAACCGTTGATTTTCTTTTCTTTTTCTTTTTGTCGGAACTGATTCCTTGGAATTGGCTCTCCTTTTGCCCAAAGAAGTATCGCCCTGGTCAGAGGGCACTCCTTCTGATTCGGTTGGAACTGAACCGGGTTGGCCATCCTGGTCAGCAGACTTCTCGGCCTCCCTTTCCCTCAGTCTACCTAATATCTTTTCCAGGGTAGATTTGTGAAAATTCTTGCAAATTTGGCAGTCTGAATCAAGGTGGTTAAACCCCAGACACTAAACACAGGTGGTGTGAGGATCAGCCTTAGCAAAGACCTCCCCACACACACTGCAGTGTTGAAACCCAGTGGGCCCGGTTTTTTTCTTGAGTTTCTTAGACATGGCCAATCCTAACCAAAAACTTACCCTTTTTTCAGCAATCCACCAGGCAAGACTCCCCTATCGGTTCCTGACCGTGTCACGGGTCTTGGAAAAAAATGTAATTAAATCCGTTTTTTTTTTAGAACCGATACGGACCGCTAACCACACTCTAAAGTAAAGCACAAGTTTTTTCCCTCAAATTGATCAGTTCAGCCAAGCTGATCCACAGTTTACAAGTTCCACACAGAAAACAGAACAAAAACCTATCTAGTACTCACGGTACCACAGACAGAGACTTGAACCGACTATGCGGAAACAACAATTCAGTAGAAACCGACTGAAAACCGACCCTTCAACCGACTTTTGAACCGAGCAGCAGGAGAAATCTCAGGAGCGACTGTTCAGTGAGATGGAGTAAAGAATCTGACAGTTGCAGTTTAAACAACAGCAGACAGGGGCTTCAACTGAGCTCGTGATGAACGTCCTATGCAAGGCATAGATAAGTTAACCCTTTGTTCTCCAGGGCAGTTGAAAGGCAGGACCTAACTGCATATGTCAGAATACAGCAAGACTTCATGTTGTTTGAAAGTCCCATTAGTGTGAATGAGTGATGGAGACTTCATCCAAGAAGATCAAGAATTATGGTAAGTACATAATTTCCATTTCTGCCCAATACATTTTGTCCATCCTGATTAGTTAGTTCAACATCTGGACCATGCAAACTGCACCAGTCCGGTTTGTCTGGCCAGATCAGCGGATTTTATTTTGCCATTTTGGTATGGGTTCAGCTAATCCAGATTTTGCCCATTCCCACACTTACAAGTGGAGAGTTTGCAAACATGTCCCAGCAGCCAACCTAACTGCTGATGTGTTTTGTATTGGTTCCTGCATGACTGACATGATGAGGTTAGTGTTAAAAAAAAGTTTTTACATCACATTATTTTGCCCCTTGCACTGATAGATTTTCACTGGAACCCTCTGGCATCTTCCTCCACCTATTTAACATCTGTTAGCCCCCACAAAGCTTCTGTTACCCCCAGCAGGGTACAGGGTGGGGAATGTACACCCATGTTTCCAGCATCAGGTCATTGATGAGGCAGTGGGGACCAGTTCGGATGTACTGGGATCCCCAGAAGCTGGCACTGGAGCCATTTTTATTTGTTCTGTTGTTCTTTCCTTGGTCCCCTAAAGATGTTGGCAAATGAGGGGGTCGAATGTGCATGCACAAGCATTGCATGTACAGTGCAGGTCCACAGCTGACATCTTCCCCCTCCCAGTCAGCAATATCAGTTACTTTGCAACCTGTGGTAACCCAGGTGTCAGTATTGCAGCAAGGATGGCAGCCCTCCCTCCTCGGATGAGAGTGCCCTCTGGCAGCTTAATCCTTATGCCCCAGGCTTGTTCACAAACTTGGGTTGCCAGCATTACAAGCAGCAACCATACCACTGTGCTGATGGGCCATCACCTTGAGTAAAAATGTCTTAATGTTATATAGTATCAGCTTTGTTTTGCCTAGACCAGAAGGGTGTTCATAGCTAAATGGTAGTTGTTCTGGCTGAGAGGGTTCACAGACTGAACCCAACATGGAAATGTGAGTGTGTGGCCCTCTGTTGGAGGTCCCTACAGTCTGGTTTGGGTGGTGTTCAGATGCACAAGATGGGAGTGTAGAGACCAGATTGCAAAGAGGATGGCGGATGTGACCAGAGTGGTGTTAATTGTATGCAGACCAGTTTTCATTGTGCTTCCTGGGACTTTTGTGTGAGTATTGATGATTTTTCCCCTCCAGCCCCTCAGAATTGAAGCTGGTGGGTTGAGTCACTGGTGCTCCTGGAAGGATGGGCGTGGGATGCTCACGCAGGCCCAGTTTTCTGTTTTGAAGCCATTCCAAGGCAGCTTGCACCAGTGTTGCCTACTGGCAGGTTGGCCTGGTGAGGATTTAAGGGGGTAGGGTGGCTAGCTGGACTGCTCATTATTCTCCAATGGTGATGTTTGTTCACCCTCCCTCCCCAAATGTTGATTCATAGGGCATGACTGATGGCCTCAGAGTGTCGTTGGGTCTGGGCTGGTCACTGCTGTCTTATTTGATCGCAATATTTTTCCCTCATCTCTTACTGCCCCCCCACCTTTGTGATTTTCATTCCCTCCTATCATTCTTGCGATTCTCCCTATTTCTTAGCCATTTTTCCACTCCACCTCATAAATGAGACACATTTTTAAAATCCTGGATGAGATGAATTAAATGGTACATGTCATGTCTAGAAAGCAA
Organism: Neoceratodus forsteri; assembly: GCA_016271365.2. Classification (NCBI taxonomy): domain Eukaryota; kingdom Metazoa; phylum Chordata; order Ceratodontiformes; family Ceratodontidae; genus Neoceratodus; species Neoceratodus forsteri. The sequence continues at coordinate 833,499,048 of CM028130.1, read as the reverse complement.
ATCCTAAAACAAATATTTTCAAAAGTTGGGGTCAAAATAAAACCAAAAAATTGCTTAACAAGCATCAAATATTCAACATTGACAAATGCCTGTTAGATTTGCTTGCACATGCCCAAGAAATGTTTTCTTACACTAAACAGCATTTCAGAGGTGTCATTGCCGAACTCATTGCATCTTAAACTGGAAGAGGCATGGCAGTCCAGATCATTGACAATGCACCGTGGTCATGACAACACTCACTGCTTGCTGGGTGGAAACTTTGTGTAGTTGAAAGGACCGAAGCTACTCCTATCAGAAGGGGCTTTACTCCTTTCATTTGCATGAAACCAGTCAGCAAGCAGCTGACTGGATTTCAGCATTTGGAATGTTGTTGCCATGCTGTCTTGGGTTTCAGTCTCCCCCTCAGTTCCAGGATGGCTCACTGTATCATGACCTATCTATCTATCTATCTATCTATCTATGTGGGGTGTGCACCTTCAGTACCACTTCTTTCTAGCAGACTGGGGTGCCCACCCTCAGTACCCCTTCTTTCTGCCCCTCCCCTCCATAATGGCTCACTGTAATGTAATCAGTGTCTGTGTGTGTGTGTGTGTGTGTGTGTGTGTGTGTCTCTCTGTCTCTCTAGTAAAGCAGGGTGCCCACCCTCAGTACCACTTCTTTCTGCCCTTCCCCTCCAGAATGGCTCACTGTAATGTGATCTATCTATCTATCTATCTATCTATCTATCTATCTATCTATCTATCTTTCTATCTATCTCTTCCATCCATCCAGGATGCCCACCCCAGTACAGCTTTTTTCTGTCCCTCCCCTCCAGAATGGCTCACTCTACTGCAATCTATCTACTGTAGCTATGTGTCTGTATGTCTTATCTGTCTGTCTATCTGTCTATCTATCTATCTATCTATCTATCTATCTATCTATCTATCTATCTGTCTGTCTGTCTTATCTATCTCTCTAGCGGACCAGGGTGCCAACCCCCAGTACTGCTTTCTGCACCCCAGGTCAGCAGTCTGCCCTTTTACATTTTTATATATTTATTTATTAATATAGAAGTGGACCAGATTACCCACCCCAGTACGGCTTCTCTTGACCCCTTCCCCTCCATGTCACATGCCCCCTTTCCCATTATGTAGGTAGCGGCACCAGGATGTCCACCTGCAGTACTGCTGAACACAAGCCCAACAGTGGGGTGCCCAATCCCAGAGTCAGAATATCACTGAAATAAAGAAAAACATGCCTCAATGTTTTTTTTATTAATCTGTAAAACAGAAAATGGTCCCTTGTTGATCTGCCCCTCCACACCCATCCCACCCCAACCTCCCACTCAGCATCCACCACCTCTCACCCCCACCCCCCTCCCCACACACTCTCACTCACCTGAATAGGTCCCAGGGTGAAAATCTACTCTCTGATCAAAGACACATCTTGCTCCTGGAACCACTGATTGCAATATGAGAAACTAAGGTACATATGGTTCAGTGTGCTTCAATGAGGTTTTGAACTTTGATGCATAGCTTTGTAATGTTTGTATATTCTGGCCCCAAATTTTCAGCATGGCCTTTTTGGGACCCCATGTCATGATCAATGGTGGTGGAATTATGGAAATCAGGCCTGAAAGATGATTTTGTGGTCACATTGTGAAATCAACTTTTGGATGGGATTTGAAAATGTTCACCACCCTTTTTCATGAGGTAAGGTAATAAAAAGATCATATTGAAAATTTGAGGTCAAAATATATAAATATTGCAAAGTTTATTGTTTTTGTTTTTGTTGACCGCGTAAGTGCACTAGACAAATTCTGCCTATTTTCAGGCACGACCCGGGATACAGATGAATGCCAACTGACCTTGAACCAGATTAAGCTGTTGGTGGTATTTTTAGTGAATGGGGGGAAATTTGGCCAGGGCACCAGGGAAATTCCCCTACTCTGGTCGCTAGAGGGCGCTGTGACTTGTGCTGAGATGGCCAGTCTACCTGAGAAATTGCAGGAGATGGATGTCAGCAAGGCTGAGGTGCAGGTCTCCTCCTCGGTCTTTTCCAATGCAGAGACTGCCCTGCCTATGATTTCAAACCCAATGGGAGTACCGGAGGTGGCCTTGCCTCTTCAGATAGAGATGGAGTATGTGGATATAAACAAAATGGTAACGGAACATGTGGAGCAGCGAGAGGTGTCTCCTGGGCCGCAGAATTACATCACCTCATTTAGAAGGAAGAGCGCTGCTATTTGCGCAGGAAAAACAAACTGGAGGAGTCTTTTCGATCCCATGAGCGGGCACAAGACTGAGTTCCTCAGGATGTGCAGGCAGGAGTATCTGGCCTGATCCCGCTTCCTACACAAGATGCCTCCACAGTTGGAAATGACATAGATGCCCCCCAAGAGAGCTCTCCAAATAAGCAAGTCATAAGTAAAAATCCTGGCTTAATTTTAGATGAGAGCAGGGAGGTGTGTGTGGTAGATTATGAACAGCAGGACACGGAGGATCTACAGACCAATGTTACTAACATATCTGGTGAAGCTGCTTCTACCGTGAGTGGTATGAAGACAGGGGACTTCTCAATTTTACAGCAAAAGAGTATTACTTTCACAACTGGCACTATTCTGAGTGGAACAGGGGCAAAGACTATACCTAAAGAACTAATACAAAAAGTACAGGGAGGAATGCACCTCAGGGGGAGGGGCCTCCGCTCATCGCAGGCAGTAAACAGGATCTTTCAGTAGACATGACTACTGTACCCCCGAACAGCCCTGAGTGGGTCGTAGATTCCCTGCAGAAAACAGGATGGGTGCGGACTTTGGATGGCTCAAAACATTAGGTGGTGTAAGTTCAAATGACTTGCTGCATATAACCCCAAATCACAATGATGGGCCTATAGCTACTTGTAGCACAACCCCCCTCCCGGCCAAGGTAGCCCAAAGATGGTTAATACATCTGAGGAAGGAGGAGCTGGGAATGACCTATTGGGATGTACTCACAGAATGGAACAAAGTGTAGACATGCCAGAAACAGCCCCCCCCACCTCCACCTTCTGCTTCAGGAGTTCGAAGGCGGGCCACCCACCCCCGTTGAGAGTGGGAGATACTGCCGCTAGGGATCAGGATCCAGCAGCAGAAGTGACAAGGCACCTCCAACATAACTCAGGGGCAAGACAAAATGTCTGGACAACCAATGTTAGGGAACGGCTGCTGCCAGAACATGCTAGGTCCACATTGGAACCAGCTGGAAGGCAAAATGCAGTTCTCCTAAAGTTTGGGGGTGATATGAATGATGTACCTGATTGTATTTTCATAGGTCGAACACTGCTAAAAAATAGCATGAAATATTATGCCTACGAAATCTATGCCCTGATCCACATGCCATGTGACTCAGTTTTTGACATTAGTTTTAAACACCCCGCAGGTTTGGACAGCTTCTGGAAGCAGTACCATCAGCTTAAAGCTACTCCCTTTTGGAGGTCTTTTTTAGCAATCCCCTTGACAGAGCCCCTTTATAAAAGGATCACGGTTATTTTCAGAAATGAAGTGGTCAATGTAGCTGACATCACATACTGGATGAATCAGCATTGTACCGTAAAGGGATATCCAGAACTGATTTTGGATGAAGAACACCTATGGACGACGGGGCTGGAGATATCAAGTCACATAGCATCAGGAAGCAGATTCACCCCTGCACCTGCCTAACTGCTTCTTTTTGGGGCAAGACAGGATGGTAATATTTTATGCAGGCAACCAAGACCTTGCTACAAGTGTCATGAGGTGGGGCATCTTAGTAACATCTGTGATAAGCAGAAATGTGGATTGTGTGGTGAAGTGGGCCATATTGGAGCAGATTGTGAACAACCAATGAGGTGCAACCTGTGTGATAGTATGGCGCACACATTCTGAGACTGTCAATGGGCCTCCCACAACAGTATTGACAAAACTATTAGGGCAGAACACAATGTGTATGTGGCTACAGCCCAAAAAGAAGGTATGCGGCTCCAGGATATAGTACTGGAGGCTATCAACTCAGATCCCAAACCAGAGAGAATAGCAAAAATAAGGGAAGAGTCGCACAGGGGTGTGGTTGCATCTCCTTCCCTTGTTGAGGTGGTTGCTTCTAACCTTGCTCTGAATGCTAATATGCAGTCAGTGGATAATCCAGTGGAAACTTTCCCTTTAGCAGAACCACAGGTCCTTTCCTTGATCACTTGTATATAGGACTGCCGAGTGTCCCAATTTTGGTTCTGAATAGTGGAAAAGCACACAGGGAGGTGGAGAGTGGACTTCAAGACATGTCCCCTCCTGAACACACTGTGGAATTACCTTTTCAAAGAGTCACAAGGTCTAAAGCAGGGCAGAAGGCCTTGCCCCCACTCATGCCCACCAACACCTGGGAAGGCCTGATTTCAGTCAACTCTTATGAGTTATTAATGGATGTGGAGGGGGGGGGAGGAATTAGGAGGCGAATCGGATGTCTCCTCCGTGACTTCTTCTTTGCAGGACAATGCAGGAGATGGGATTTTGAGTTCCAAACCTAAGCCGAAGAAATGGAAAAAACGGAAATGAGTGCATGTTGTTTTGTTGTTTTTCTTTCCTTTACTTGTTATATAAATGGACAGAGGTATCAGTCTTACTACTGTAAATTTCAACAACATAAAATCTCAGGAAAAAAGATTGAATACATTTTCCAGTTTGCCGGGAGGGGGTGGTAAAGTTTTCCTTTTACAGGATAAACATTCACACTCCGTAGCTGAAATATCTCAGGCACAGAAGGATTGGAGATGGGGTCCATCTCTCGGGTCGATTGGGGAAGATACTTGTATAGGCTTAGGATTCTGTTTTAAGGATGTGCAGGTTAAGTTTTTGAACATAGTTGATTTGCACCCCCGGAAGAAGTATATTGGATTTATTGTTAAATAATGGAGCTTACAGGGTTATAAATACATATGCCCCACAATAAAAAGCAGAGCGAGTTACTCTTTTCCGAGAGATAGAACCATATTTATATGCATCGAAATTTATTTTGTGGGGTAGAGATTTTAATTGTGGTCTTACATACAGGTACTGGGGGAGGACGACTGACAAGATATATTGTGACATCAATGCCTTGCGGATGATGCTAAGAGATAATCACTTGAGATATATATATATGAGACACTACATCTGAAACCAGGACATACCTTTCATAAGGGTAAATTGTCAACCAGAATTGACTTCTGGTTAATTTCTGAGAGGTTGGAGGGGCAAGCGGTGCAGTTGATACCCCTAGAAAAATCAGATCATCCAGCTGTTAGAATGATGATAAGCACCTTACAGCATCTCGCAGTGGGTAGGGTTTTTTGGCAAATGAATACCTTAATGCTACATGATGAACAGCATGAAATTGGAATAAAGACCCTCCTTGGAGCAAGGCAGGATATTGAATTTCTTTTTTTTTTTTTTTTTTTTATTATTAAACCAGTTTTATTAAATTTTCAAAAATCAAAACCATACCCAGTAATAATCACAGAACGATGTATCATAACAGTGAACAACAAAACCAAACAACCCAACCCTCCCTCTCCCTCTCCCCCGCCCAGACTACACATGCTAGATAATCTCGGTTTACAGCCAAGTAACAAATATAGTTTTCAAGGCTTCCAGGCAGTCAGGAGGGCCTCCAAGGAACCCCATAGTGATGCATATGCTTTGGGCCTACCATGCATGCAGGCGATATGCCTCTCTAACTGTAAGGCCAACATGCTCTCTTTGTACCACTCCATCGGAGGGAGGCTTGTCACCAACCCAGTGTCTCAGAATTATTAATTTAGCTGTAGCCAAGACAAGCGACATATGGGCTCTCTTAATTTTGGTGACACCCAAAGGAAAGAGATTGATTAGACAGACTTCAGCCGTAAACAAAGCTCCTAAGCCAAGGACAGAGTCAAGGATATTAGCGATAGAATGCCCAAAAGCATGCACGTAGGGGCATAGCCAGAGCATATGATATAGGGTGCCGACACCCCTCTTACATTTTATACAAAATGACGTTGTCGATGCCCCGTATTTGCATAGCTGAACAGGAGTAATATAGATATTGTGCATGATGTTGAAGTGCATTAGTCTCAGTCTGTCTTGTTTTATATGCCTGTACATGGATAACCAGAGTTTCTTCCACAGAGTGGGATCCTCCGGAATACCCAATTCCTTTGACCAATAATAACCGATCCCTGATTGTAGTCTAGAATCCCATTCCTGAAGAGTTTTATATAGGTTTGAAACTGAACATGGTTGGGAGGCTTTATGAATAAGCGAGGAAAGGTCTCTGTCACTCAGACCTATCGGTGATACCCCGGAGAAAAAGGAGGATAGGGCATTGCTAACTTGTAAATATTTAAACATCTCCTTACTTGAGGCCCCAAAAGACTTTTGAAAATAGTCAAACGGGAGCGGTTTTCCATTTGACCAACAATTTGAGACTCTAGCGTCATTTAATTGAGGCCAAAATGCAGGGGACAGAGGTGCTCCTCCAACCTTAAAATGTGGATTACCAATAATGGGCTGGTCAACCGAGAAGTACCACTTTACAGTCAGATAGTTCTGTATCTGATGGAAGGCTTTTAACGACCAACCTGTTGGATTCCCTCGAAAGACCTTGGGGATGGCCGATGGAGAGGCAAATAGGAGGGCCCTCAGAGAGCAATTAACCTGTGCTACCAAGTGCTGCTCTATGTCTACCCACAGCGGTCTATATTCCTGATGTCCAATCTCCCCACTCCAGTGAGCTAGTTTACTTATATGCTGTGCAGCATAATAAAGGAAGAAGGAAGGGGCGGCCAGACCTCCTCTTAACTTTGGAGCCGTCAATTTTATGTAAGATCTACGAACTCTTTTTTTATTCCACAGGAAGATACTGACTGTGCTTTGTAGTTTAGAGAACCATCTTTTCAGCAAATAAACCCCTAGCATACCCAGGGGATACATTATCCTCGGTAAAACGTTCATTTTAACTATACTAAGCCTCCCCCAGAGAGAGAAGGGGAGCAACCGCCACCTCTCCATATCCTCCTTTATTGTGTACTAAATTGCCAACATTAACCCTGGTAAGAAAATTCAAAGCATTACAAATCTTGATTCCCAGGTATGTGACTGATTTTGCTTCCCAGGAGAGGCCAAAGGGAGAAAGTTCAGCCTTAATGACTCTACTGTTTAACGGAAGTATCTTTGTCTTGGCCCGGTTCAATTTATAATAAGAGACTTTAGAAAAACTCTCAATCTCAGTTAGGGTAGCTGGAATTGAAATATCTGGTTCCTCAACATGGAGTAGTATGTCATCTGCATATACCGAAAAGGCGCACTGGCATTCCCCACTGAATTCTCTTTATAGCTGCATTCATTGCTAACCTGCAATAATGGTTCTAAATATAAATTAAAGAGCAAGGGGACAAAGGACAACCTGCCTTGTGCCCCGGCTAAATTAAATGACGGGACAATACCCATTGCACTTAACCCTGGCCGAGGGAAACTGGTATAAAAGATGGACCCATCTTTGAAATTCTATAGGCAGCCCGAATGATGTTAGGGTAGCGAATAGGAAATCCCAGGAGACCCTATCGAATGCCTTTTCAGCATCGAGTGACACTAGTACCGCTGGTATCTCGGAATCCCTGGCCAATGCCAGAAGATGTAGCAATTTTCTCAGGTGACCTTGAGAAGACCTGCCAGTCATAAATCCTACTTGCTCCCGGCTCACCAGCCTACCCATAACTTTTGAGAGTCTATTTGCCAGGATTTTGGCCAGTATTTTAACATCCGTGTTTAGTAAAGAGATGGGGCGATAACTGTCAATATGTAACGGGTCTTTTCCTTGTTTTAAAATTAAAGAGATCGTGGCTTCTTGGAAACTAGGGTCTGAAACCCCATTATTAAACCAATACATAAATACTTCCTTCAGAACAGGGGTAATTACCGGGAGACAGGCTTTGTAAAAATTACTAGGTAAGCCGTCTGGCCCCGGGGACTTATCTAGGGGCATCTGCTGCACAGCTTGCTGTATTTCAATGAGAGAGATTGGAGCACTTAGACAGGCCGCCTCTGCATCAGTAATTTTAGGCAGGTTGACCGAGCTAAGATAAAATTAATGTCAGTATCAGAGGGTTACATAACAACATCGCATAAACCTGGAAATAGGCGCCAAAGGCTTTCGCCATTTCCAAAGGATCGGTACACACTTGACCATCCCCCCAAGCAGATTCCTGTGATGAATTGTGAGGAGTCTAACTGACGGATGCGCATGGCGAGCAACTTACTAGCTCTTTCCCCTGCGTCTAGGTATCTAAGTTTAGTCCTTAGGAGGGCTAACTCTGCTCTTTGGGATACAAGGCCAGCATATTTGGTTTGTAATTGATAAAGTCTGGCCCAGCTTTCGGCCGTGGAAGCCCAGGACAAACTATATTCTAAATCCTTAATTGAGACCAGAAGGGAGTCCAATTGAGCTCTTTGAGACCGAACCCTTAAGGAGGCCATTTTTATCAGCTCTTCCCTTAGGGAACATTTTAAAGCGGCCCAGATTAAATCATACTTAGCCACTGAGCCCTGATTACTGTTGAGAAAAGTAGCAATGAAGTCTACTATATGCCTCAGAGAGTTCTCATCTTTCAGTATCTGACTGTTTAACCTCCACTGGGGTGACCGTTTACTCCCTGCTCCCAACCAGAATTCCAAGCTCACCAGGGCATGATCAGACAATACTCTGGCCGCTATCTCCATCTGCATCACCCCAGATATGGCGAAAGAACTGATGAGAATGTAATCTATTCGGGAATATGTCCTGTGCACAGCAGAGGAAAAAGGTATACTGCCGGGCTGTAGGGTTCAAAACCCGCCAGATATCAACTAGAGCAGCATCTCTAATGAGATCTTTCAGCGCTCTTTGTGCTGGAGATAACCCTCGCCTATCACAGCCGGATCTATCTAGATCCGATTGAAGCACTAGGTTCCAATCCCCTCCCAAAATAGTAAGTTTAGGTGGGTCGGACACCACAATACTAAGTAACCGCAATAAGAAGGATGGAGAGTCGCAGTTTTGACCGTATATTGAGCCAAGAAGAACTGAATGGGATTCTAAAACACCATGCACAACAACATAACGACCCTCCGGGTCCCAAATTTCTTGGGCCAGTTTAAAAGGAACATTTTTTGCTATGAGGATGACTGCTCCTCCTTTATTTGAGGACACGCCGGCCCCAAAGACTTGCCCAATCCATGTTCTTTTGAAGAGGAAAATATCCTCTCTCCTTAGGTGCGTTTCTTGCAGAAAAGCAATTTGCGCCCTCGACTGTCGTAAATGTCTTAAAATGATTTGCCTCTTGACCCGATCCTTGGCTCCCTTAACATTCCAACTAATAAAGGTGTAGTGACTACCCATGGCCTATAATAGTGCAAAGTAGGTGAAGAGAACCCAAAATACGCAATCCGTCCCCCAGCAAGAGAAGCCAGGGTTCTACTAATAAAGTGAGATCAAACCTAACTTCAGCTGGGATCGATAACCCCCAATAGTGTGTGGTCAAAACCCCCACCCACTGACCCAATATTCGAATACTCCCCAAAAACAACAAACCAATAAGCCCCCAATCCTAATAAAACCAACAACCCCCAGTTCAACACAACCGCACTCCCAAGCCAGCTATGCCACATGATTAATATCATAGCAGTTCAAACTCTACAGTTATACTCCCCGAAGCCCCCCCCTTCCCATCCTGTTTATTTTGAACAACTGCGCCCTTGAGAAAGCCCCACAACCCACTAGGCTTGTTAACAACCATCAGTTAACTTTGATCCTGTGGAAATAAAGATTCCAGAATAATGAAAAGTGGTCAAAGACCGGTCCATGAATTCCAGCTTCGTATTGTACAGTCCTCGGCAATTATCAACATTTTGTGCAGGGATAACTTGACACCCAAATCCATCGCCAGATGTGGAGCATTGAACAAATAGAGGGGAGGAGAAGAAAGAAAAAAAAAAATTATATATTTTTATATCTACGACTTAATTGAGACTTTAATGAGTAGATGACCTCAAATATCGTATTCAGTGACACATAAAAGAGAACATCGGTGTAAAAACAACGAGCACAATAATAAAACAGTTCAGTTGTTAGAGTATTCTCTTGAAGGTCCATTCCAAAAGGAAGATTCCTCCTCGCGCGAGGATCGAGGCAAAAAGGCACTGTGCCCTAGGAGCCAATAAATGCTAGTACCCAAACTTCAACTTCATCATGAAGTGGTTAACTGTACAGCGTGCTCCACTGAAACAAACCCGAAGTTCAGGAGGCTTTAAACAGAAGTAAAGCACACAACATCAACATGCCTTCTGGGCCACGGTATAAACTCCTGTCTTTCACTTAAAGAGATCAGGAAAGATGTTTTTGAGCTCTGGAAGGGCTTGAGCAGGCGATTCTAACTTCAGAATCATTAACCCTTCTTGATAATGACTCCACTGAGCTCTTGATATCTTGCAAGTCATCAGTAATAGCGGCGATCGCAGATTGGAGCGGCTGCATGACCTCCAAAAATCTGCCCTTGGTGAGAGCCGCCTCCATTGCAGGCATCTTGAGCAGGCTAGCAGGCTGTTGCTTAGGCGGCTTAGTGGCCTTCTCCTTCTCTGGCGTTCGCGGTGGAGAATGCCATGGCGGAGCCTTTTTCATATACGCCTCCATGTGCTGGATCGCCTTGCGCACCGGGGAAGAGATAGATCGCCTTTAGGTGAGACTAGCGGGTGGTTTCCGACACGTAAAGCAGTTATTAATTATAAATAAGCTAGATGGGGAACGGAGCTCCGAGGAACCGCTGCCGGAGCTTAAGCTGCCATCACGTGACCCCCCAGGATATTGAATTTCTATATCACAGCCTTCTTGAGTGGTGGGAGAATACCAAATGAGACATTAAAGATTTTACACAGAGCAGATCCCTAAGAACTGCGAGAGAAAACTACACTCACTATTTGGGGTTACGAGCTTAATACATGCAGATACTTTCACGTATGGGAAGGGGGAATACAGATATGAGAGCCCTTTTGGACAATATCAAAGCCAAAATGATGGATTACCAAAGAGATAAAGTTAAAACCTTAGCAAATAAACAGCAGTTCACCACTAGGGGGCCTAAGGAGCAGGTTAACCCATATGACATGGATCAGATGGGACTCGAACATACAACCATATGTTCGCTGGCCACCCAGGATGGGCACAGTGCAACTACGCAAGACTCTATCCAATACGTGGTCCAAGAGCATTTTAAGAATACTTTTCAGGTGGGTGAAAATACCCCTTTTTTGACCCAGCTCGAGAATAATTTCTTTAATTTTTATTTATTTATTTATTTAGTTTTTGTTGACTGGGTAAGTGCACTAGACAAATCCTGCCTATTTTCAGGCACGACCGGGGATGGGATACAGATGAATGCCAACTGACATTGAACCCAAGAAAAAATTACTCACCTTAGTAATGTTGTTTCTTCTAATGGAGTCTTGCTATATTATGACATATGCAGTATAACCCCAGGTTAGAACTGCTCCCGAGGTGAAAGAATTAACTTTCCATGCAGGGCATGGAACCTTGAGCGCGAGCTCGGTTGAACACTCTGTCTGTTGTAGCTCAGACTTAAACTGTCAGATCTTTATAAGCAAAAACTCACTAAGGTTCTGTGTGGAAGCCGTAAACCTACACTAGCCCACTGGCTACTAACTACAAAAACACATTTTTGTTCTTGATCCCAAAACAAAGACTCAAGTCAGGGGATTCAAGAATGACAAAATAAAGCATAACACCTAAGCACCCTAAGAAAGGGTGAAAATAAAGTGGGCACCTATGAAGTGTCAACATTGCACTGCCCACCCACATCCCAAAAATAGAGGTTCTGAGAGGGGCAGGCTGGGGGGAGGTCATAATATAGCAAGACTCCATTAGAAGAAACAACATTACTAAGGTGAGTAATTTTTTCTTCAAACAACATGAAGTCATGCTATATTATGACATATGCAGAATACACAGCAGTACCTCCATGGAGGAGGGACAGAACCTACTTAGGAAATAGGCTCTGAAGCACAGCTGTGCCAAATCACTCCTAGCCTAGATATCCAGGGAGTAATGCTTAGTAAAAGTGTGAACTGTTTTCCAGGTAGCTGCTTGACATATCTCTAGGATAGGGATGTCCCTGGCAGCAGCCAGAGACGCAGCTGTACCTCTGGTAGAGTGAGCCCTCAGGCCTGAGGGAGGAATCTTACCCAGTTTTTCATAGCAAAATTGGATACAAGAGACAATCCACCTGGCAATGGATCTTTTAGTGGCAGGTTTACCTTTACCAACCTCACCATAAGTGAGGAACAATTGAAGGGATTCAAACCTGTGACCCTTGGTACGTTCTATATAGTAACTAAGGGCTCTTTTGATATCTAAACTGTTCAATCTCCTCTCGCCAGAGGAGGAATGGTCAGTGAAGTACACAGGAAGAGACATGGATTGATTAAGGTGGAAGTCTGAAACCACCTTAGGCAAAAACTTTCTGTTAGTCCTGAGGACCACCTTATGTCTGTGAAAGGAGATAAAATCAGGCTCCACTGACAATGCTTGCAGCTCACTTATGCGCCTGGCAGAGGTGATGGCTACCAGAAACACAGTTTTCCAAGTCAAGTACTTAAGCTCTGCTGAAGACAATGGCTCAAGGGGTTGCATAAGCTGGGCAATGCAAATATTAAGATCCCAAGCAGGGCCAGGGTCCCTTAAAGGAGGGTTGGTGAGAAGCAACCCTTAAAAACCTTGGAGAACACAGGGTGAGCTGAAAGAGAAGAAGGCTTACCTGCTGATAAAAAGACAGACACGGCTGCCAAGTGCACTTTTAGGGTAGCTGGTCTCAGCCCCAAAGAATTCAAATGCACCAAATAATCCAGGATCGTGGGCACGCCAGATTCTGGTAAAATATGCTTACCAGCACACCATATGGAAAATCTTTTCCATTTTGAATTATAAGTAGCCCTGGTGGAAGGCTTCCTAGAGGCCTTCAAGATATCCAATACACCTTGGGAAAGGTGTAGGTCAGCAAACTCTAACTCTTCAAGAGTCATGCCTTGAGATTGAGAGATTTGAGGTTCGGATACCAAACTCTCCCCTGGGCACAGGTTAACAGGTTGTGATTCCTGGGAAGACACAGGGGAAGGTGGACTGCTAAGGACATGAGGAGTGGGTACCAGGGCTGCCTGGCCCAATCTGGAGCAATCAGGATCATCTTGCAAGGTTGAGATCTGATTTTGACTAGCACCATGACGAGAAGAGGGAAGGGGGGGAGCATAGAGAAACTTCCCTTCCCAACTGAGTAGGAAGGCATCCAGAGGGTCTGAGCCCAACACTGGGGGCCTGCAGCAGAAAAGGAGAAGTTGGTGATTGTCTGGGGCTGCAAAGAGATCTATCTGCGGGGTGCCCCATCTGGCAAATACTACCTCCAGTACTAGGGGATCCAGTGCCCATTCGTGATGGCCCTGGGAAATCCTGCTGAGAGCATCCGCTAGGACATTGTCCTTGCCTGGGAGGTGAACTGCCGTAAGGAAGGCGTTCAGAGAATAAGCCAGAGACCACAACTTCATTGCTTCGGTGCACAAGGTCATAGACTGAGTGCCCCTTGCTTGTTGATGTACCACATTGTAGTGGTATTGTCTGTTCTGACCTGAACAACCTTGTTCTGAACAGATGTGGAAAAACCTGGAGTGCTAGAAAACTGCTCTGAGTTCCAACAAATTGATGTGGAGCAGAGATTCCTGGGGACCACAACCCCTGGGTAGTAAGGTCGCCCATGTGAGCTCCCCACCCCAAGAGGGATGCATCTGTAGTAAGGGTCAAGGAGTGAGACTGGGGAGTGAAGGGAACCCCCTGTCTCAAATTGCTCTGGTCCTGCCACCACGGAAGGGCCTGGATCAGGGTTCGAGTCACTGGGATCAATTTGGTTAGAGGATCTGTCCTTTGAGACCAAAAGGCTCTCAAATGGAACTGGATGTCCCTCATCTGAAATCTTGCTCCCTGCACTACTGCTGTAGAAGCAGCCATGTGCCCCAGGAGCTGTAGAAAATGTCTTGCTGGTCGAGAGACCTGCAGAGTAAAAGACGAGGACAGAGAGACCAAAGTCCTTGCTCTTTCCAGAGGGAGGAAGGCTCTGGCTTCTTTTGTGTTCAGTTCTGCGCCTATGAAGGTGAGAAGCTGGACAGGCTCCAGAACTGACTTTGGAAGATTGAGAAGGAAACCTAGAGATGTAAGCAGTTGCTGAGTTACTTGTAGGTGTAGTTTGACCTGGTCTGGAGACTGGCCTACAATGAGCCAGTCGTCCAGATAAGGAAAGATGGCAATCTTTTGCCTTCTTAAGTGAGCAACTGCTACTGCCAGGCATTTTGTGAACACCTCGGGCCGAGGTGAGGCCAAGGGCATTGCTCTGAACTGGTAATGGCCTGAGGGCAGTTCGAATCTGAGGTACTTTCGATGGGAGCTTCTGATGAGAACATGGAAGTAGGCATCCTTGAGGTCCAGGGAGGCTAGCCAGTCCCCTGGCCTTAGAGAGGGTAAAATAATTCCCCGAGTCACCGTTTTGAACTTTGGTTTTAAAAGGTGCTTGTTTAGATACCTGAGATCCAGGATGGGCCACCATTCTCCTGTCTTTTTTGGGGTAAGGAAGTACCTGGAGTACAACCCTTTGCCCTGGTGTAGGGGTGGAACCCTTTCCACTGCTCTGAGAGCCAGGAGGTAAGAAACTTCTGTTTCCAGGGCAAGTGTCTCTGATGGATTTGCAGGTGGAAAGGACCTGGCTCTCATCTTCGGAAATTTTTTGAAGCTGAGAACCAGTCCCTGGCTTACTACTTCCAGGACCCACTTGTCTGATGTTAAAGACTTCCAGTCCTGGACAAAGTAAGCCAGCCTGCCCCCTACCGGTAGTGGAGAATTGGCCCTGGCCACCCCATCAGGGAGCCTGTTTTGCAGGGGCTTTGGGTTGAGGGGTAGAAGCAGGCTTACTAGAACCCCTTCTGCCTCTTCCTCTAAAGAACCCCCTCTGGGCATAAGCAGAAGAGGAGGCCTGGGCTTGGTAAAAAGGCCTATGAAAAGGCCTGCCCCTGCCCCTGACATGCTGCCTTTGAGGAGTGGCTTGCCTTTCTTTGGCCTGTGCACTCCTATAGGTGGTCCTATACTCATCCATTTTCTTCATATAATTCTCTGTCTGCTCCCCAAACAGAGAATTGCCCACAACAGGAAAATCCATAGCCTTAGACTGAGTATCCTGTGACAGGGCAGTACATCTGAGCCAGGCCATTCTGCAAAGAGACACAGATGTAGCCATGACTCTTGATGAAACATCATTAGAGTCTACTGCAGCATGCAATTGCACCTTGGATGCCTCAATACCATCCGCAGCCACCTGCTCCAGTTCCCTGGCAAGCTGGTCAGGGGCCTGTTTTGCTAGGGCCAGCACAGTATCCCATCTGGATTTCTGGTACCTAGCTGCATACGCCATATAATTTGCCTGTCTGAGTCCCAAAGATGCTGCCATGTACTGTTTCTTTGCCATGGCATCCATCCTCCTGGAATCCTTTTCAGGAGGGTGAGAGGCTAGAGGAATATTAGCCTTGTCACAGGCTGCAGCCTGCACTACCCCCACACGGCTGCATTGCTGAGAGAGGAACTCCGTATCAGAGCCTGATAATGTATACCTCTTGTCCATCCTTTTATCAACAGGAAGGATAGAGTGAGGAGTTTTTAGAATTTTTACTGTCTGTTTCCTAAAGGATTTGTGCAAGGGAATAGACAGTCTCCTAGACTCTGGAATATCCATCATTTCTACATAATCAGGCTCTTCTTGGTCATCAACAGCTTCCTCAACAGGGAGTTGGAGAGTTTCAGCAACTTTCTTATAGAACATAAAATGAGAACGGGACTCAGATAGCCTGGGGGCCCTGAAGGTCGGTCTGGAGAGATGTCCAGTTCAATGGGCACATCCAGACCTTCAAAATCACATTCACTCTCCTCATACCCCTCCTCCCCTTCCTTCGGTTCATAAAAATTCTCAAAATCATAATCTTGAACTGGTGGAACCGTCCAAACCGAGCACTTCCCTGATGGTGTCGGTTCGGATGGAACCGGGGAAAGAGACTGGACAATTTGAATAGCTTTAGCTATTTCCTCAGCGGTTGGAGAAAGAACTTTTGCCACACTAGCTGACTTTCTAGCCCTTTTAGTTGGAACCGGCTCCTCAGAGCTGGATCTTCGTTGGCCCGAGAAAGTATCGCCCTGGTCAGAGGGCACTCCCTCAGGTTTGGTTGGAACCGAACCGGGCTTGCCATCCGGGTCAGCGGACTTTTTGGCCTCCCTTTCCCTGAGTCTACCAACTCTCTTTTCCACGGTGGCAGCAGGAAAATTCTTACAAATCTGGCAGTCTGCATTGAGGTGGTCAAACCCCAGACAATATACACAAGTGGTGTGTGGGTCAGCCTTAGCAAAGGCTTCCCCACAGAGGCCACAGTGCTGAAACCCAGTGGGTCCGGTTTTTCTTTTGGGTTTCTCAGACATAGTGCCAGCCTAACCAAAACTTGCCCATTAATGGCAATCCACCAAGCAAGACTCTCTTATCGGTTCCCAACCGTGTCACGGGTCGTGGAAAAAACCATAATAAAATTTGTTTTTTTTAGAACCGATAAGAACCGGGAACTGCACTCTAAAGGACTAGAAAGTTCATTTAAAACCAATCTGATTGGTTCAAACCGAACCGAAAAAGACGTTTACAAGTTCCACACAGAAGAGAATAAATGTAAGCCTATCTATTACTTACAATGCCACAGACAGAGCTTGAACTGACCGATTGCTGTTTCATTTCGGTAAATAAACCGAGAATTACACTTTTTAACCGACAAACGAACCGAGCAGCAGGAGAAATCTCCGGAGCGACTGTTCAGTGAGGCGGAGTAAAGAATCTGACAGTTTAAGTTTGAGCTACAACAGACAGAGTGTTCAACCGAGCTCACGCTCAAGGTTCCATGCCCTGCATGGAAAGTTAACTCTTTCACCTCTGGAGCAGTTCTAACCTGGGGTTATACTGCATATGTCATAATATAGCAAGACTTCATGTTGTTTGAATAAGCTGTTGGTGGTATTTTTAGTGAATGAGGAAAATTTGGCCAGGACACCGGGAAAATTCCCCTACTCTTTTCGATAAGTGCCATGGGATCTTTAACATCCAACTGAACTACAATCAATCCAGGCATATGGGACCTCGGTTTAACGTCTCATCTGAAAGACGGCACCTCAGAAGTGCAGCACCCCTCTCATGCTGCACTACAGTGTCAGTACTGGGATATTAACCCAAGTGCCAGAGATTCCACATCTTACACCAGAGCAGAACACGGAATTAAGCAGGGATATTTCATTGATGGAAGTACCAGATACTATTACAAAATTGTCAGCACATACCTCCCCGGGGATAGATGGGATCCCAAATGACTTTTATAAGAGTTACATAGAGGACTTGGCCCCAATGCTTTACAAGGTGTACCTAGCAGCATACCGGGAAAAGAGGTTGGGTTTAAGCATGACGGAAGGAGTGATGTTTTTTATCTATAAAAAAGGGGACCAAAAATTTATTACAAATTGGAGACCACTTACGCTCCTGAATGTGGACTATAAAATCTTGGGAAAGATATTAAAAAACTGCTTGGCTAAAGCTGCAGAAATCATTATTTTAGCTACACAATCTTGTGCAGTACCGAATGGAGCCATTCAACAAAACCTTTGCTTTCTAAGAAAAGCTTTTGAGCAAAGTCGGCAGGGACAAATACAGGGTTGTTTGCTGTCTTTGGATCAGCAGACTGCCTTTGATGCCATAAAACATGATTACCTATGGAAGGTACTGGACTCCTATAATATTCCGGTACAGTTCCAAGAATGGATTAGGTTACTATACAAGGATGCCCAAGTAACCCCATTAGTGAATGGACATTTGGGGATCTCTCTGTATCTTAAAAATGGAGTTCAGAAGGGGCGTCCCCTAAGTCTCTTATTGTATGTTTTTAGTTTGAACCCAATACTGAGACAGATAGAACACACGGCAGAGATAAAACCACTGATTAACCATCTGGGAACAGTGTACCCTGAGGTTACAACATACACAGATGACTGTCTACTTATAGTGGCAGACCAAGAATCTGGGAAAAAAGCTTTGGATCTGTTTTTCGAAAGTAGGACCATGTACTGGATTGCGTATAAATGTGCAGAAGAGTAAAATGTTTTTTTTGGGTGTGGTGCTGGACGCCCTAGATGCCCTACTTCCAACCACAAATAAACCTGTTAGACTACTAAGGATCTTGTTTGGACCGTGGGGCTTGGCAGAAGAAAATTGGGGATTAGCATTTGATTCAGCCAATCAAAATATACAAAAATGGAGTAATTGGAAAATGATTAGAAAGAAAAGGATGTTTTTGTTGAAACCATACATTATGCCTCTGTTTTTGCATGTTTCACATGTGTACCCTCTACCATTCACATTGCACACAAAGATTATGGGACTGTTTTTTACTTTGGTTTAGGGGAGTCATTTAAATCCTGTTAAATGTGCCCACACATATAAAGGGTGGAAGGAGGGAGGGCTGGGTATGTTGCAACCTTTGATGCTTCTGTTTGGGAATTTTTTTTTTCACCAACATTAAACCCATGATTTTGGGTACTGCCCATATGAACATGATAAGTATGAGCTCATGGGAAGAAATGTTTTTTACAGCTTGGGGTAAAGGGAAATGGTCTGTAAAGGAAAAAGTATTGCCTAGTTACATGCAAACCACCCTCAAATATTTGAGGATGTGGAAAATTGATTTGACTTGGGTTCTCACAACAGAGAAAAAGAGATTGTATACAGAATTGGTTGAAAAATGTTATTTTATAGACCCAGTATTTAGTATTGATCCGGATGAACTGGAAGAGACTAGATTAGCATGTATGACGGAGGCTCGAATCCTGCTTAAAATGCAGGACACGATTTGGTTATGTGGACATGGGAAGCTGAATGTTAGAGATAATCACAAACACAAAATACTGGAAGAAAGGATGTGTTTAGTAGTAACCTGTGTTAGGACAGTGGAAACCTTGCAGCATTTATTTTTTGATTGCACATTTATCTGTGGGTTCTGGGATTCCATAGCGAGATTATGGAATGAACCAGCTTTTAATAAAATGACACATAGTATGCTAGTCCATGGAAATTTATCAGATTGCTGGGGTAAATGGAAGAAATCTGCTATGTTATTTTTGCTGTTATTAAGTGGGCTATTTGGCAAATTAGATATAAGCAATGCATAAGACAAGTACTGGTGACACAGCAAGACTTGATATTTTTAATACAGGGAGAGCTGGAGAAAGTGTATACATACGAGGCAAACTCTTTGGGACAGTCAGTTTATAATTCATTGTGGAGAGGGATTGATTGGGGAGCTGAGGTACCAGGGTGAGGGTGGCAAATGTCATGAGGATTGACTGTTTTAGAGGGGTTAATACAGCTTAGGCCTTTCTGTATTTTTATTTCTTGCTTTTTCAGTCAGTTGGTCTGTCGCTTCCCCTGCAGCACAGGGTGCAGTCTGCTGGGTTTCTTCTTAGGGTTATTGGAAGTGGTTATGTTTACAGTTATGATTTTCTGAATTTTGACCTTTTTGTATTACTTTCGGTTCTGGACAATGTTGCATTTAGTGTTTGTTGTTGTTGTTTATGTGTTGCAATAAAAAATTTCCCCTACTCTTTTCGAGGCGTGCCATGGGATCTTTAACATCCACCTGAACTACCACCAGAACAGGCAGATGGGACCTCGGTTTAACATCTCATCCAAAAGACTAATGTATATAGTTATGTGAATACGATGAAATTTTTCTACACTCACTCATGACTTTGGTAATTTTAAATATTTTGATGCCAAATTTTCAATATAGTTATATTTTCACACCACCTCATGAATGAGACAACTGTCATTTTTGAAATCCTCGCCAAAATGCTTTTTCGCACCTGCAGCACGGAATGATGTTTTGGTGGCATGGAATGACATTTTGGCAAGAATGTGAACATTTTCACCTACCAGGTCCATGAGGTGGGATAATAAGAAGGCAATGCTGAAAATTTGGTGTACAAATACAGTAAAATGCCTAGGTTATGACTGAATGTTACACTAATTTAACATTCACTCATAAGTTTGCTACGTTTCAATATTTTGACTCCAAACATTCAACATAATCCAGTGAGCAGCCTTTGGAAATGAGTCTATGACTCCAAGGATTGTAATTCTGATATTCTAATAAATAAATAAATAACCATTTTTCTACACCACCTTATAAATGTGATGTGTGTCATTTTGCAAATCCTGGATGAGATGTGATTTCTTACCTCTGGTGCAAAATGTTATTTCGGCCATTACACTATATATAGAATAATGGATAGGGAACTGTGCACAACAAGGCTGTGTTTCCATCGAGGGGGTTGATGACATCATAGACCTCGAGAGCGAAGCTCGAGAGGTCCCTATGATGTCATCAACCACCTGAGATGGAAACACACAGCCTTGTTGGTGCACAGTTCCCTATCTATTATTTTATATAGTATATGGTTCCCCCCAAAAATGTGGTTGGTTTAATTCACAAAGTTGAGGTATAATTTCATACCTTGTGTATACCTTCAGTCACACTGCGCATCTACCCAGTCCGCGTTGCCGCGCCGCTCTGCTGCCGACCTGAGTATCTCCATTCTCACCATTGTACCGCTGTGCTGCCTACCACAAACATGAACCAAGGTAGTGTTGTTACAAACACTAAAAAGTATAAACTGAATGTTTGGAAACACGGAGCCAATTATGGCAGAGTCCGTGACCAAAGAATCTTTTATCCGCTGTCCCAGCTGCTCGCTAAGTGGCGCCGCCATGTTGACTCATATTTTTCTTAAAAGTGCGATGTTTCAGCCAATCGGGAAACAGTTCAAGGTTAAAAAGTTGTTGTACTATCGATGTGATGTCAGAGCGATAGTACAACAACTTTTTTGACCTTTGAACTGTACTACAACAAGATTTTAGCAGTTGCTGAAATCCATTCACAATAGAGGCTAACCATATACTATAAATGGTACATGTCATACGAACATACGAACATACGAAATTTGCCAGCACATAAAGGCCTAGAGGTCTATCAAGTCTGCTCGAATGTGCAACTAGCACCCCTTATTCTGCAGCTGCCCCTCCCTTCCACCCTTCCCCTTCATTAACCCTCCCCCTTGTCCTGTCCCATCCTCGTTTGAAGCAGTCCACTGTTCTACTG
This sequence comes from Neoceratodus forsteri, assembly GCA_016271365.2. NCBI lineage: Eukaryota > Metazoa > Chordata > Ceratodontiformes > Ceratodontidae > Neoceratodus > Neoceratodus forsteri. The sequence continues at coordinate 833,477,732 of CM028130.1, read as the reverse complement.
TATACCACTTCTGCAGATAATGCATTCCACCCAGCCACCACCCTCTCTGTAAAAAAGTGTCTTCTCATCTCCCTCCTGAACCTTCCTCGCTCCAGTCTCATATCATGGCCCCTGGTGGCCCTCCCTTCCCTTACTTTGAACAGCCCCTCTGTACCTGTCTTGTTTATTCCTTTTTTGTTTATTCCTTGTTTATAAGGTGAATCATAAAACAAGTTTCTTAAATAGTTGAGGTCACAATTAAAAAAAATATGTAATTGTTTAACAAGCTTTGTGTGTAGTGCAGGTCTTCATCCCATCGACCATGCTTTGTGATCCTATGCTGGTGAGCTGAGTTTGTGGGTGAGCTCAGTGACCCAGCTGGATAGTTTGAGGGTAGGGAAATGGTGCTGTTATGTGCCCCCCAAACAGGGAATGAATGGTGCAAGGTTGTCCTCATGGGCCCAAGTACCATATAGTGAAGACGGCTGTCCTCTTGGCATAGGGCCCTGCAATTCCCCACACATGGGTGACAGAGTGTATTGTTGTACATTGACTGACAGATGCATTCTTTGTCCTGTGCATCTGTATCTGTGGCCAATTGGAAGAGCAGGACCCTGTGCCTCCTCAGCCCAACAGACACCACCATGAGTTCTTCACATTCATCACTGCACAGAATTGCAGGGCCCTTGGATGGAGTCTCCTCTTGGTGCTGGGCAGATGCACCTGTGCACTATCCGTGCCAAACACCTGCACAGCACATACCTGCAAGAAAACATTTGGCATTGACAAATGCTTGTTGTCTATATAATATGATCACTTTCTTATCTTACTAAGCACAAATATGACTTTGTTGAGATGAGTGTTCATGTGCTAAGTAGTTTTGCTTTTTAATGCTTTAGACAATTGTGTACCTTCCTTTCTTTTACAAACCCAAGGATCTAACAGCAAACAATTTGCTGACAGCAGTTTTCCATCAGGATATATCTGTATGCAGTCACGATTAGTGCGTATTTTGCCATCTATAACTGCCAACCTGTAAAATAACAAACATTAGATGTTAGCTATTTAAAACGTAAATAGGTAATTACAAATAATATTTAGGCTGTACTAAATATATACAGTAACTGTATAATTTTTCTGATGTTACTCTATCTTTTCCCAGCGTAAAGCATTTGGGATATGTTTGTATAAAAATGCAATATAAAACTGTACTGAATTGAAATAGTTGGCTAATAAAGTTTGATATCTTTTAAATGTTCTTACCAGCTTTGGTTTACATTTATCATGACTCCAGTGTTCCACACCCACTTAGATTTGGATATACGAGGGCCAATCCATAAAGGCATCTTCACTAATGAGGCCACCCAAGCCTAGAGAGTTACAGGATGGATACATGAAGATGAGATGGATAGAACATGAAATGTAAAACAACACATGTATGAGATATCTTATGAGAGAAGCAGATATAAAGGGGAACATTACTGATCAATAACTCTTGATCTTTGAGAGAATCTCATCCATAACACCAAACCTTTTGGACTGAAGCTGAAGAACATAGGACCTCTCAGGAACCACAAGAGCTTTGAGTGGTCAACATCATTGCTCATAGCTGATCTAAGACCTTGTGCAGCAATTGACCCTGCATAGGCACCACCAACCACATAGTTTCAAGATAGACACAACTCAAGCACATGCAACAAAAAATTCACAATCCAAAACTGAAAAACATGACCAACACAACCACAAAAAGTGGCCAAAAGGTATTGTTCTTCCAAACATTTTAGTACCGTTTTTGTTTTAGATTAAGTTTCAATAGCAGATTCCAAATCATGGCTGAAAATGCATAGAGGAGGCCAAAGCTTTAAATGTGCAATGCTAACATTTTTTCTCATAACAGGAGTTGGAGGGATTGTTAGTGTGGCTCAGTGAAGGAAACTCCCTTCAGCATCAAGAGTTATAGGCAAGAAAGTGAAAGTTACATACTTACTGTAACTGTTGATCTTCCTGAATATCATCTCCATAGATTTATTTAACCACGTAAGCACACTAGGCAAACAATGCCTATTTTCGGGTATGACCTGGGAGATTACTTAGTAGATTCCATATAAGGTGATACATAAGTAAATTACACTGTAATACAATAGGCAGTGTGTTAAGGAAATATGGCATTGCACCAGAGAAGGGAAATACATGCAATGTGATACAATTAATCAAATTCATCAATATGGTAAATGGTAGAAAAAATATGCAAAGAGCTGTGAAAAAGTAGAATGACATAATTATACTTTGTAGTGCCACTAATGGGTCTTTGCCAGCTATGCTAGGACCCCAAGGAAGACAGAGCCTTTCTGGAGTGCTGGCGGTGTGAGTAGGCCCCATGTGCAGATCACCGCATGTGCCCCACTGGTGTACAGTGAAGCCATCACCCAGCTGCCTCAGTACCTTTTATAAGATTGCCCTGGTGGCCCGTATAAGACAGGTCACAAAATGAAGTAACACAAAGGGCTTGATTTTCACAGGTTGATGCAGCGCTTGCATCAAGCTCTGCATCAACCACATTGTTTGTGCAGCTGTGCCAAACTCCTTTGACACAACTGCACCAGATTTTAGTACATCAAGCGCAGTTGTGACAGTTTTCACACTTTATGGCAGCTTGCTCCAAATATTTGGTACAAGTCCTGTAGAATGGTTCACCCAAATGGTGCAAGTTAGACCAGGGAAAACTTGACCTTACTTGCGGCATTTGACCCTCGGGATTGAAAATCCCAGTGGGTGGCTGGGAGAATGCCGCAAGCCCCATGAGCCACATGATCAGCACACCAGGGGTGTGCAGCATTCTTGGGGCTCTGAAAATCGAGCCCAGTGTCTTTACTGCTCAAACCAAGTGCAAAGTGTTGAAGATCGTAACACAACAATACTGGAGTGAGTCTGGGGGTTGGTGAGCAGGCATGGCAATCTATGGAAAAGATATCCAAGAAAATGACCAGTTACTGTAAGTATGTAACATTCATAACTTCAAAGAATCGATCTTATCCATAGATTCCCAGTAATGGTTCAGAGTACCAAGCTCAGAGAAAGTCTCCCAGGCAAGAAAGACTTTGAGCTCAGGGCTCTCTCACGATAGTAATCCATTCAAAATTGTCCTGCCAAAGGTGGCATGATCTAACACAGTTCAAACAAATGGGCACACACTAGGTAGCTAGAGAAGTAAAAAATATTTATTACAGCATGACACATAACCGGGATAACACCCCTAGATGTCAGCTCTGGCAATGAGTCTTCATCAGGGGGTGGGGTCAGCCTACAAAATGACACCATTTAAAACCCCAGACATTTACACACATAACAGAATCCACCTATGACAAATAATGGTGCAAATTGCAAAATGAGTGCATATCAATGCAAGTAACTGCTAAAAGTGCACAAATACATACAATTACATGAAGTATCAGTGATGGAAGTACATTAAAAATATATTCTGATTGGCCAGCCCAGTGATGCAGAGAGTTGAGGCACTGGACACCTTACCTCTCACCACACTGGCGACCTATGTTCAAGGAGAGCCAGGGGGGAGGGCTGGGAGTGGATACAGCAGCTGTCAGGCAGCTCTCCTCTCCCAGATTGACAAGGTAGGCCTCCCCAGCTGTTAGCTGCCACCAAGTGGAGGCTCGATGGCAACGTCGGACACTGGGGAGGCTGGCGCTAGGCCAGGTAGGCAGATTGGGACTGTTGTCAGTGCAGCGCACATGTGCACCTACACATGCATACAGGACCGTGAATGGCCAAGGCCCTGGAGACATAAGGGGAGAAAAAACAGTGGAAAAAGAACCCCCCAGAGGCAGGATGAAGACTGACCCCTGCAGGCTTCTGCACCAGTGGCTGGGCACACACCATAAATCCTGTGGCAGAGAACATCAGTGTAAGATAAGTCCCAGGGGAACTGGGTGATGGGGCTGGGTGGGGTGGTTGGAAGGGGGCAGGGCAGCCGGGGATAGGAGCACAAAGTGTTGGAGAAAAAATATATATATATATATATTCTAATTAAATACAATCTGGTGAGTGAAATCATTATTATGGAACCACCCCCACCCATGAGGTGTGATGACTAAACTTGGAGATGGTAAAGGGCAATGTCTGTTATGCCTTTGGGTGAATGGTATCTGGGAAACAAAAACCCAGGGGAAGAGTACACAATGGGGGGTGAGATACTAACAACAACAAAAATGGAAAGGGACCTGGGGGTAGTCATATCAGATGACCTAAAGGTGGGCAAGCAATGTGAGAGGGCAGCAAGGAGGGCTGGGGGGATACTGGGATGCATAGGGAGAGGCATCACCAGTAGAAAACAAGAAGTTATTATCCCTCTGTACAGACAGCTGATGAGACCCCATCTGGAGTACTGCGTGCAGTTCTGGAGACCCAGTCTCCGCAAAGACATAGACAGGATGGAAGCTGTCCAGAGGAGGGCAACTAAAATGGTGCAGGGTCTGCACCGGAAGACATATGAAGAGAGACTTAAGGAGCTTAATATGTATAGCCTCGAGGAAAGGAGGAGAGGGGCCATGATAGAAACTTTCAGTACCTCAAGGGAATCAACAAAGTCCAAGAGGGTAGCATCTTTCAAAAAAAGAGGTGTGCAAGAACAAGGGGGCACAATTTGAAGATAGAAGGGGGCGGCTCAGAGGTAATTTAAGGAAGTATTTTTTCACAGAGAGGGTTGTGGATGTATGGAACGGCCTTCCAGAGGAGATTGTGGAGTCAAAAACAGTGGTGGAATTCAAGCATGCCTGGGACAGTCATAAGGCAATTCTAGGGGTTGGGGGTAGGAAGAAGTAGGCTGCTGGTTAACTAGGATCTGCAGCTTATCCATCAGGTAGGGAAATGGGCAGACTGGGTGGGCCAAGTGGTCCTTATCTGCTGCCAAATTCTATGTTTCTATATGTTTGTGGTTAGAAATGGGCTTGGAAAGTGGTACAGTGGGGGGCACATGTTCAAGTTCAAGTTTATTTTACCAGGAAGAAACTCCATTGAGCAAGCTCATTTTCAAGGATGTCCTGAGTAGGATAGCATACAAAATAGGTAAATACAACTGAAAAAATATAATACAGTTGAAGAGTAAAGAGATACATTTGTAGTGCCATTGATGAACAATATATACAATGTCATTAATACCAGATTATAATCTATACAAAAGTAATGAGAATATAAATTTAGTACAGAACTGGATAAACAAAACAGAAAAAAGAATTTCAGTATACTGTAAGTCAGGTGAGTATATAAGAGAATCAGGTAGATCTATACTACTCAGTAGCAAATACAGTCAATATAATGGGTCATTTACCAGTATATAAATTGTTCCTAATGGCTCAGGTCATCAGATACATCAATGTTTACATATTATTATAGGCACAGGAACAGCTCTCTTTACATTCGGTTTCCAGAAGTGATTTGAAGACACCTAGGCTTAGTAGGTTGGCAAGTTTAAGTGTATTTTGAAGTTTATTCCAAGCCCTAGGGATAATGCTACTGATGGTCACTTGAGATTAAAGCTCCAAGGCTTTTAAATTATGCTCGCAAAATCTGCCTTCTTCAGCTATTACTTCTGACTCAGAGTGAATCTGCCAATAAAGTACCTTTTCAGTTGTATCCTATGTGGTAACAAGTAACAAAATCAATTCAGCACAGCACGAGGCATTGTCAAGCAAACAGTTGCTTTCTGTCAGTCAAGAGTAGAGCAGAAATGGCAGCCACAGCCAAATTGATAACCATGGTCAACACCACAGAGCTGTCAGAAATCAAAACAATGCTACAATCCCTAATCCAGGACATTTCTCACCTGAGGGCATTGGTCCATGACCTTAGCCAATGGGTGGAGGCAGCTGAGTACTGTATTTCTGACAATGAGCTCAAGGTATTCTAGAATGGATACCCAGGTGTCCATACAGGCGGACAGGACCACCCAACATTTAGCAACAGGTGCACCACCAATGGTGCAAAATTGACGACTTAGACAATAGGGGCTGCTGTAATAATGTTAGGATCATCAGTCTACCTGAAGGGACCAAAGATAAGGATATGTGCCTGTATCTCCAATTGATGCTTCCCAAGTTATTTGATCAATACTGGAACAATCCTTAAGAGACTGAGAGGGTCCACAGATCGTTAGGCCCGCACCCAGTGGGAGGAGCTCCAATGTGGCCCATACTGGCATATTTTTTAAGATTTAGTGTGAAAGAACAAATTCTCAAGTTAGCAAGAGAGAGAGAGGTCTGCTAACCTGGAATGGTCAGAGTGTACATTTTTCAGTATTATTTAAAAGACCTAGCTGATCGTTGGAAGGGATACAGACCCCTATAGAAAGAGCTTGCCAGGAAAAATATCCCCTACTCCTTAAAATATACTGTTACTCTTTAGCTTCAAGTAGAGGGGAAATCACAATCTTTCACCACACTTTAGAAGGCAGAACACTACCTACATGAACTGCAGGGTCCAGAGTTAACCTTCAATCTCAAGTCGTCTTCTCCACAGCAGAGTGATAGAAGCACCCAGACACCCTGAGAAAGGCCAATACCCCAGGCAGGCACTGATGGCCAGGCATTCATAGACCAAGAGTCATGGCAAGTGGTGAAGCCCAAGTATCAGATGCCAAGGGCATGACCAAACACCAGGATCTGAAGTTGTTCCACATTCACACAGGTCATGAAGCAGGGAATCCTGGCACTCCACACCAGAATCCATTCCCCCATCATCTGAAGTACAGTCACCCAGTAAAGTGCCACAGAAGCTGGATGCCACTTCAGCTGATGCCTTACTCCCACCAGTGACCAACAGGGATACTTTCACCGCCATAGATGTAGCCCTCAGCACCCTACCAGAGGAGGATATCTCCCTTAAACACAGCTGGGTGAAGATTGTAGAGAGAACAGAGGATGCCTACAAATTCTCAGGACACCTCCCTATGGCCCCAGCTACAGAAGGATGCACTGAGCGGTGAAATGGACCTTAGACTTTCTGAACAGGTTAAAATTAAATATATGGCTGCTTTTATGTTTGCTTACACATATGTAGGAAATGTTTTGTTACAAAGAATGGCATTTTAGAGGTTTGTCACTGCCAAGCCCATTGCAGTTCAAGCTGGAAGGGGCTCGGATGTCCAGACCAATGACCACCCACTGTGGTCATGATGCCAATCGCTGCTTGCTGGTTGGAAACTTCATGTAGTTGAAAGGACCACAGTCGCTCCTATCAGAGGGGGCTTCCGTCCTTTATTTACATGAAACTGTTTGGGAACAAGCACCATGCAGGCTTGTTGGAGGCTCTTCTCAGAGATGAAGGCACACCATTCACACATCTTTTGGTTCTGCCTGAAACTTGCTATTGAATCCACATTACACTAATGTTAGATCTGCAAATTCTGGCCGAAGGAAAATAAAGTCTATAAATTTAATACATCTGCTTTTCTGATTGTTTCTCCCAAGCCTTTGTGCAAAACAAGAGACCTCTAACAGATTCGGTGACCACTGTCCAATCTTTTTCATTCATTAAACCCTCCCCATGTTCATTTGGCATCAATATCTATCTATCTATCTATCTATCTATCTATCTATCTATCTATCTATCTATCTATCTATCTATCTCTCTAGCTGTCTGTCTATTTATTTATTTGTTTGCATGTTTATTTATTTATTTATGTATTTAAAGTTGTTGATCAAGAGAGGCACGCTGAGCCGGGGCTGGTTTCCAGGTGTGACCAGGGGGAAAGGGGAGTAGGCAAGTTTGCAATACATCAGTTGAACTAGCATAGAGGGAAGTAAAACAGAGTACAGTAATATGAGTAGATTCTACAGGGTATGCTAAAGTATAGGTAGCAGAAATACAGTAAAAGAGATATAGATAGCAAAATGTGGCAAAGAGTAACACGGCATTAACCAATCAAATATGCCAAGGGAGAAATTAGGAGAAGTAGAAAGGAAGAAGGAAGGAAGGAAGGAAGGAAGGAAGAAAGAGAGTAAATGCTAAGAGGGAGTGTAGAGAGTGGGCAAACAGAGATAAAATGCAAAGGGAGTGCTTGTTTAATTGAGCAAGGGGTAAGCATTCGGGGGGAGAAGGGGAGAGAAGTTAACATTGGCAAGGACAGGAGTCAGAAAACATAGTTAAGTGGGATAAGGCATGTTTTAGAAAAGAGACAGAAGGGGAGTGTCTGATAGAGAGGGGAGGGTGTTCCAGAGCGAGGGCAGTTTGTAAGAGAATGCAGCAGTGCCAGAACTGGAGGAGGGCCGGGGTAGGGAAAAAGTCCTGGTGTCCCTAGGTCAAAGAGGGTAGGAGGCCTCAGGGGAGGGAGACAAATGTGAGGAGAGGTGGGAGGGTAAGGACCCAATCCAGTATTTAGAGATGAAAAGCAAAGAGTGGAGTAGCCATCAGTGATGTAGAGAGGTAAGGGAAAGGGAACAGTAGAGGGAGCAATTATGTGTGGGAGGAGATGGGGCATTTAGAGCAAAGCAGCAAAAAGCATTGTAGATGGAGTCAAGCCTCGCTAAAGGGGAGGCTAAGGGAGTGCCATATACTACATTGGCATAGTCAAAGGAGAATGTACTAAGTAGACTGGGGTGCCTACCTCTTGTACTGCTTCTGTCTCTCCCTCCTCTCCAGGTTGCTCGCCCACCCGGTATTCTCAATCTATATATATTTTTTTTATATATAAGTGGATCAGGGTGCCCACCCCTGGTACAGTTTCTCTTGGTCCCCTCTCCTCCAGGTCACTATCCATGTTCCCTTTATGTAGGTGGCAGCACCGGGGTGCCCAGCCCTGGTGCCACCAAAAACTAGCCCAACAGAAAACTGTCCCTCAATATTTTTTTTTTACTTTAGAAACAGAAAACGGTCCTTCGATGATCGGCCCCCTACAACCACCCACACTCTCCACCCTAACCTCCCACTTAGCAATCCTTCTGCCCCGCCCCCCCCCACACACACACTCACTCACCTGAACAGGTCCCAGGACAAAGATCCACTCTCTGATCGAAGACATGTTTTGCTGCTGGAACCACCAACTGCAATATGAGAAACTAAGGTAAGTGTGGTTCAATGTATTTCAGTGAGGTTTTGAACCTTAACGCATAACTTTGTAATTTTTGCATATTCTTGCCCCAAATTTTCAACATGGCTGTTTTGGGACTGCACCTCATGACCAATGTTGGTGGAATTATGCAAGTCACCCCAAACTGTGATTTCATGGTCACGTTATGAAATCACCTTTTGGGAGGCATTTGAAAATGTTCAACACCTTTGTTGATGAGGCTGGTTCTTAAGAAGACTTTGTTGAAAATTTAGGGTAAAATATGTAAAAATGGCAGAGTTATGCACATACATTGAAATTTTCCTAACCTCACTGTTAATTTCGGTAATTTTATGTATTCTGCCCCCAAATTTTCAACATAGCTATTTTTCCATATCACCTTACGAACATGATAGATGTCATTTTTTAAATCCAGGCCAAAATGTGTTTTTGCACCTGTGGTGCAGAATGATGTTCCACTGGCAGGAATTACGTTTTTGTGGGAATTTGAAAGTTTTCACCTACTTTCCTCATGAGGTGGGGTAATAAGGGGGCTATGCTGAAAATCTGGTGCACAAATACAATGCCGAGGTTATGACTGCATGTTATTGTATTTCAACGCTCACTCATAACTTCACTAATTTTCAATGTTTTGACTCCAAACTTTCAACATTGCCATTTTCCACACTATCTGATAAAAGTGACACGTATCATATTTAAATCCTGGATATGATGTGTTTTCACACCTCTGGTGCAAAATGACATTTCAGCCCATGTGCTATAATTGGTACATGTCTTACAAGGTAAATCATAAAATGAGTATCTTGAAAAGTTGGGGTCAAAATTAAAAAAATATATACATATAATTGTTTAACAACTTTTTTGTGTGGTGTGACTCTTCACTCCAGCAGCTATGATTTGTGATCCCATGCCAGTGAGCTGAGTTCAGGGGTGAGCTCAGTGACCTAGCTGGATGGATTATGGTGGGGAAATAGCACTGTTATGCGACCCCCCCACCAGGGAATGAAAGATTCAGAGCTGTCCGCATGGGCCAAGGTACCATATAATGAACACAACTGTTTTCTTTGCATAGGCCTTATACCTCTCCACCCATGGGTGGCAAGAATGCCTTGTACATTAGCTAACAAATGCACTCTTTGCCTGTCTATCTGTATCTGCAGCCACATGCAAGTGCAAGGACCACAGGGCCCTGCACTTTTGCAGCCCACCAGGCAATCCCATGACTTCTTCACATACATCCTTGCATGAAAGTACAGGGCCCTTAGACGGAGTCTTCTCTTTGTGCAGGGCATCTGCATCTCTGCACTATGACTACCAAACACCTGCACAAGCAAATGTTTGGCATTGACAAAAGCTTGTCTTCTTTTTTTTTCTCTCAGAACTGTTTCTGTTTTGTCCTCCTCTCCCATTACTGGTGATCACCCATTTATTGCTATTGGCTACTGGAATGATTAGCAGCAGGGGCAGAATTCGAACCCTGGGTGAAATAGAGGAGTGACTGTGCTGTACAGGTATGTGGGTTTACCAGAGGCCAAAACATCTCGAACACTGGGGGAGTTGTTTTCCCATATTTAGTTGACAGCTGGAGTCTCCTATTGGGGGGGAGGACTCCTAGGTATGTTTTGTTCTTCTCTGTAATATCCTAGTTATGTCCACTGGGGAAGATATTAAGTTGGATCATTTCGGTCTTTGGGGCTTCAGGTTGAGTGTTAGAGTGCCAGAGACTGAGACGGCTTTGTTTCTTATTTTTCACTCCTGAGAAAAACTCTCTCTTTTCCCCTCACTTTCACTGACCAGCTCTCACTTTCCCAGCAGGGGGGATGGCTTAGTGGTTCTCTCTTCTCGATTGTTGGCAATCAGTCGAGAAAAAATAGTCATTGGCCTGCATGTGTGAGTTTTTGGCTTGGTAAATCTCCAGGATATGGGTTAGTGGGGTGGGATATCAGGACATGGATAATTAATTTTGAAATGGTGGCGCAAATATTCTGGTTTATCTTTTCTTCCCCTCTGATGTTTTCCATGTGAGCTTGCTGACCAGCTCCCTCACTTTCCCACATTGGAAAGAAATGTGCTGACAAGCTCCTTCACAATCCCATGTTGGAGAGAAATACCATCACAGCCTGCTTGACTGTGCACATTATAACTAGTGTCCACTAATGGGAGTGTTTTGGGGGGTGTTTGGGAGAACTTGGGGACAATACAAAGCAATCAGCCACACAATTGCACTTCACAGCTGTGCGAACTTGCAGAGGGTAGCAGGAGATGCTTAATATTGAATCAAATAGAGTTTACCTAAAGTGTGTATGCTATGGGGGAGAGAAGGGTAATGGGTAGATGGCAGGTGCTGCCCTACTGACCTCCCCAGCACAGACTGCTTCATGGTGAATGGTGAGTCCTTGGGCTGAGGCTAGCATATGTCAGTCCTGGCTATGCTAGATAGAGATATACAGTACATGACTCCCAACCCACTCTCTCCCCTCAACTCTTAGTCCTTACTTATGAGATCCACATATTCTGCTTCATGAGAAGGTAGAAATTTGACAGACAGGGTTACCTCTCTGGAAGAGACCCTGACCCAGACATGGGGGGGGCCCTTTTGACCTACAGCTTTTGTTGCAGACCAATGGGCATTTCTCTCTAAGGGCCTTAATGGAGTGACGTGAGGAGGGGCTGTGGTATGCCCAGTTGGAATAATGCATCTCTAGAATGGCTAAATCAGCAGCTCCAATACCCTGACATGCAAGATAAATTCCAATTGTATTAAATCCAAAGAATCAGCACTGACAAACGATCCAAGCTCCACCACTCAAATTTTCCAAGTGCCCAGATGTCACACTACCATGACACAGCATGCATTCTCACACTGTGCAACTCTCTGGGTAAATGCACTGCCCTGTGACATCTCTGGCTCCACAACAACTGGCTCTTTTAAACATAGACTGCGCCAGCACCTCATTGATACAAGTAATTGCATGTGCCCCCGCTAAGGCTCTACACACAGCAACAATTTGCCTGTAGCACTTAACTTTGCCTCTGTCATGACAGGATAGTCAAATTGCAGCACTTTGACCACCTCCCTACCCCTCCCTGGCTCTGCAACTTGCCCCCCCCCCTTGACCTATCCTTACCCTCCTCCCTCCCTGTCCTCTGTGCTCTGCTCACCTAGCCCTTCCACTCCCAATGTATCCTTCCCTATCCTGTCTGCTTATCTTCTTGATGCGGGCATACATTGTACAATGCTTCAGCATACCTAGTGCTTTATGTTTGAATTCTGTAAGCTCCATGTATATTTTTCTCAGTATTTGTATATTTGTCCACAATATTGTACCCTGTTGTCTAATGTATCTGACGTGGAACCTATCAACGAGCATCTGCTCACAGGTATTCTCCAAGATCTCGATAAATAAAATAAATAATTTAATAAATGAAGAACAAGACGAGATCTATTATTGTAACAAGGCCTTGTAAATACAAGTTCAGCACACCATGCCTCTTACAGCAGCAGTGAATTCCACCTACCAATTGCCCTGACCGGTTTCACCCTTACGAGCCCCCCCCCACCCAGGATGCCATGCTGTGTAAATTATTCAATAAATGGTGGGCCCCATGGTTTCAATACACAAGTGTACAAGAGAGATCAGGAACTGGTTGGAGTTCACACCCTGGGTGGGGGGGGGAGCAGAAGGATTATCTGTAGGGAATGCTAAAAGGGGACCTTCACCTGGCAGTAATATCTCACGTCATGGTCAACATATGAAGGAAAACAGCAACTATGCACTTACAATTCTTCAATGTTGGGATGTTCAGATAAATTAGGCGTGGAGTCATTAGTTATAGAGATTTTGTGATGAATGAAGTTTGTTTTCTTTCTCCATCTTTCTTCCTCCAGTACTACCAGCTTCTTCCCATAAGCATTTGATACTCATCGCCAAACAGACTTTCCCCAGAAAGTCCAGGTATTAGATACTGGCTATCGTATGAAGTTTGGAAAACTGTTGAGTGTTCATTTTCTTGGCTAATTCATGTACTAAGTAGCTTAACCCATTTGGGCATAAGCTTTTATATGCAGTAGTCTGTACTGTCTAATGAAGTTTGGGATAGAGGATATTTTTAAAACAGTAGGTTTTTTTTTGTTTTCTACAGTGAAATGTTGTTATACTTTGGAATGTTCCATTTTCAATTGAAATACTTTAGTGTTTTATTTCCATGGTGATCTACCCCACCCAGGTTGCCATATTGTGTAAATTATTCAATATAATTTTATGTCATTTCTGAATTGCATGATATGATGAAAAAATACAACAAAACATTCTTATATAAAAAAGTGGTGTGATGCCTCCACCTATGGTAGAGTGCTGCCTTGTTGTTTCTCCACAGGAAATAAATATTACTACAACCCACTGTGAGAGGGAACACAATAACATATTCCCCTCCCCACTTATCACTCTAAGCATGCAAATAAACAGCAAGGTAATAAATAACAATGGCAAAACATGTCAGCAATTCCAAATAAATAAGCAATGGGTTTATTTTGGGGGTTGGAGAACAAGGCAGGGGACAAATGACGTAAAGGTAAAAATAAACAAAGACAGCAGTTTACATTCACCCCCTCTGTAAGGTGTATCTCAGCACCTCTCCCCCCACTGGTGACACAGTTAACCCCACTCTCCCTCTGGGAGCTCCCAATTACAATTCGAATGTGCACACACACATGCAAAGTTGCAGGCCAGTGACATGTGGACCTTGGTACGGTACTGTATAAATTCGAGTATTGGTTGCAGCTGCTGGCTAACAAATTAAACAATTGGATGGACAGTAAAACAGTTACTCCTGGCTGTAGGTTGTAGCTGTGGGATTGATACTAGGGTTGCACAGGAATGCCCAGAAGGTATCAATATGAATGATAGGTTCTATGGGTAAAACCCAGTACTCACAACCTTTAGATGACAGGCTGATGACATGGAGTCATCTCATCTGCTTAGGCAGATGATGGCTGGATGGAATTTTCTGTAGACTTGATACAGCTGCAGTGGACCCAAAATGCACCTGGTGGTGAAAAGTGCAAGACGTGATGACTTTAGATGATGGGAGCTCTCTTCTGTAAACTGGTTCAGGTGCGGTGAACCCAATACACTTTTGGTGGTAAGGGATGGTTGATGTGATGCTCCAGATGATGATGATGCTTTTCATCCCACAAGTGGATTTGCCTTCACCCACCCGAACAGGCAGGCAGTCACTCAGGACTCCAGACAAGAATAACAGTTGAGAGATATTTAATACCACCCTCCTGTCCTCAGAGAATTCTCTCAGATCAATCTATTCTATTGCACATAGCTCTCCCTTGTGAAGAAATCTGTGGATCAAATACCAGTGGCTAAGATCTCATACATTATTCATTATCGGTGGCTGTCAGTTACAGAAAAAAAGCATAACAACAAGTCCTGAGCCACGTTGCAATTCAGAGCTGTTTTGCAGAGCTGAGCTCCAAATTGATATCAGTTTCACAGGGACAGGATGTACTAATTTAGTTGTTTTGCAGAGCTGAACTAGTCCCCAAGTTGATATCAGTTTCACAGGGACAGCATGTACTAATTTAGCTGTTTCAGCAGAGCTGAACTACAGTACTTGTCACATTAAACTGTTCCTCCAACTCACTGGTTTAGCATTTTTCAGTGAGTTGCTTAATGTATGCACTGCTTACTACAATGAATTAATAAAAGATTCTTAACTGTTTGTTTCTAGCTGCAATTCATTGTCAGCTTACTTTGCAGCTCTCTGGAAACTTTTATTAATGCAGTGCATGAACAGTGCACACATTAAAGGGACAGTGTTCCATCTTTCAGCAGCTATCACTGAATTTGTGTGACCAGTGTACCTGTAATAACATCTATGACAAAATAAACTATTCATGTGCCCCATTGTGACTAAAAGTAGGATTTACCTAAATTTTAAAAATATACACGAGGATATTCCAAACTGGGCTGATGTGCGGCCCAACTGGATGCGTCACCCAAATAAATGGGCAGACACAAAAATATGGTATATTCAAACAAGATGTGTGATCCCAATAGATTGCGCATCCTGTCTGAATATTGCAACTCGGGTGACCGGCACGGGGGGGGGGGCAGCTGGCAATGCACTTGTGCATCCCCAGGATGGACTGAATACCACCAATGGGAGATGTACTGGCACATCCCAGATGCACCCCCAAAAGCAATATTCAGCCAGAAAATGCAAATGAGTCCATTAGATATGCATGGAACAAACATCCCTCATGCATGCCCATTATAGGCTTATTTGCATGCCTGCACCTTGCAGGATGTGCCAGGTCAGCCCCCACCCAGCCCTGATCGGCTATGATAGGCCAGTCCCTCTGTTGACCCTGGCAGCCCACTGTAACCCGCCCATCCTTGCAATGCCCCGCTGAGCAGGACAGCTTCTAGCCCCCCTTTTTCTTTTTTTTTGTTTTTTTTTAAGCAGAAGAGACACACTAAGCTGAAGCTTATTTACAGATGCAACCTGGGAGCACAAGGAAGTTAAGTATCTTACTCAGGATCACACAGTATGCAAGTGGGGGCTGTGGGATTTAAGCCCAGGTCTCCAGGTTTACAGCTCAGAGCCTTAAATCACTGTGCCATACTGCCTCCAGTACTGTCTGCCTTTTTCATAGCATAGTGTGCCCCCTGGCTCCACACCTGTACAGCAGTTCCACCCAATCCCGATTCCCATCCCCAGTACATAAGGCACAGTATATAGCCAGTGATCAGTGCCCCCCAATCCAGCCATGTCCACATAGTGATCCCCCCATTCAGGCACACATTGGAAAACACCCCCGAATCCAATCTGTGTCTGCAGACTCATCCACACCCAGCACCACTGTCCATGCATGTAAAGGTGGCAGCCCCCATATTTCCATAGTGTAAGGCCCCCAAACCATCAGTGTTGCCCTCCGCTCCCCCCAAAACCCCTACCGGAGTCAGTGACTGGCTCAGCCCTCCACTCACCATCATGGCCAGGTGCCGACTGAACAGTCCAGGACTGGTACTGTGCATACACACTCATTGGTTGAGTGCATGCTATGAACAGTACCGGTCCTGGACTGTTCAGCTGGTGGCTGGCCATGGTGGTGAGTGGAGGACTGAGCCTAGTCACCGCATTCTGGTAGGGGTTTTGGGGAGAAGTGGGGGAGTACTGACAGGTTGGGGCCCTATACTATGGAAATATGGGGGAGGTGCTTACTGACATGGGGCAGTGGTGCTGGGTGTGGAGTGAGTTTGCAGACCCCGATCGGGATTGGAGTGCTCAGGTTTGTACATGGATTGGGGGTGGGTTATTATTGTCAGGACTTGCCTCGGGGTTGTCTGATGCCATTGTGCATCAGATTGGGGGGCTGTTAAGACTGGCACTAGTGTGGTATAATGTGCACGGGGATGGGGTTCAGGTGTTTTTGTGGCATGGACGGCATCGGGGCTGGGTGGGGACGCACTACACTATGGAAAAGGGGTGCGCTCAGCTTTTATGTTGCATTCTGTATGCTGTGTTTCCTGGGTAAGGTGCACTAGGCATGACTGCCTATATTCAGGGGGAACCCGGGGGTTTTAGGTTGGTTTGGTGACTTGCTCAGGGTCACACAGTATGCAAGTGGGGGTTGGGGATCACACACCTAGGTCTGCTGGGTGCCCCATGCTCATTCCCAGCATGTTACTCTAACCTCTTGGCTATCCTGCCAGCCCTGGTACTGTACGTGGGCATCAAGGATCGGACAGGGGGGTACCTACACTATGGGACCAAGGGATGTACTCCAGGATCACATGGATTTCGGGGCATGGGGCTGGGGGGCACTGGGATTTGGTGTCTGGCAAGCTGCCATGCTTCTTTGTGCACTACCACAGCCTGCCTGTGGGTGGCCAGAAGTTAGACATGCTTTTTCCATGCCCAACTTTGCACCGCTCATCTCCTGCACTTGGGCTGTCCATCTCTTCTGAATATCCCATTGTGCGGGACATTCATGGGCACGCCCCCTCAACTTGGGTCTCATACATTAACTTTGGGCCGTGGCCCATCTTGATTTGGGCAGCTCATCTCCCTCCTTAGAATATGGGAGTTTAGAGCAACTTCTGAGATCAGTATAGAGTTGTGCGAAATTGAAAAATGTTGCCCTGCAAAATATTTTGCGGGTGCGAAATGCAAAATTTGCCCGAGGAGCACGAAATTTCACTGCTTGCTGATGAAATGTCACCATTTTTGCAATGTCCTTTAGGCAGCAGCAACATAACTGATCCACATTTGGAGCATTAGTGCCCCCATATTCCAGTGACCAAGGCTCAGAGACATTACTACATGAGATTGGAGGGGTGTACGCAGGTGGGGGTTACTGAATCACTATAACTTGCCCTCTCTTTTCTTGTGGGTGAATTACATAGAAACATAGACTTTGACAGCAGATAAGGACCACTTGGCCCACCCAGTCTGCCCATTTCCCTACCTACTGGATAAGCTGCAGATTCTAGTTAACCAACAACCTACTTCCTGCAACCCCCCACTATAATTTCCTTATGTCTGTCCCATGCATGTTTGAATTCCCCCACTGTTTTAGACCCAACGACCTCCCCAGGAAGGTGGTTCCATGTATCCACCACTATCTCCATGAAAAAAATTTCCTCACATTACCCTGAGCCATCCCATTATCTTTAAATTGTGCCCCCTTGTTCTTACACATCTCTTTTCTGAAAGATGTTACCTTCCTGGACTTTGTTGATTCCCTTGAGGTACTTGAAAGTTTCTATCATGTCCCTCCATCCCTCCTTTCATCAAGGGTATACATATTAAGCTCTCTCAGTCTCTCTTCATATGGTTTCTGCTGCAGACTCTGCACCATTTTAGTTGCCCTCCTCTGGACTGCTTCCATCCTGTCTATGTCCTTGCATAGACAAGGTCTCCAAAACTGCACACAGTACTCCAGATGGGGTCTCACCAACTGTCTGTATAGAGGGATAACCACTTCCCCTTTTTCTACTTTTGATGCCCCTTCCTATGCATCCCAGTATCCCCCTGGCTCTTCTTACCGACTTCTCACATTGCTTACCCACCTTTAGGTCATCTGATATGACTACCCCCAGGTCCCTTTCCATTTTTGTTGTTGTTAGTACCTCCCCTGCTATTGTGTACTCTTCTCCTGGGTTTTTGTTTCCCAGCTGCATTACTTTGCACTTCTTTGCATTGAATCTAAGTTGCCTTATGTCTGACTATTCCTCCAACCTTGCCAAGTCCCTTCTCATCTTTTCTACCCCTCTTGTGTATCAACTCTGTTACAGATCTTTGTGTCATCTGCAAAGAGGCATACCTTTCCCTCCAGACCCTCTGCAATGTCACCTATAAAGATTTTAAAGAGGACTGGACCCAGTACTGAGTTCTGAGGTACTCCACTAGTAACCCCCCCTTTCTTCAGAATGTGTTCCATTCACTATTACCTTCTGTGTCCTGTTGTGCAGCCAATTTGCTACCCAGGCTACCACCCTGGGACCCACTCCCAGGCTGGCTAACTTGATTATTAATCTTTTGTGCGGGACTGTGTCAAATGCCTTGCTAAAGTCTAGGTAGGCCATATCCACAGCCTCTCCCTGGTCTATTACTTTGGTCACCCAGTCAAAGAAATCAATTAGATTCATCTGACATGACCTTCCTGCTGTAAATCCATGCTGCTTTTGGTCCTGTGCCCAACTGGCCTCTAGGTACTCAACAATTCTTTCTTTCAGAAGTGATTCCATCATTTTCCCTACCACTGAAGTCAAACTCACAGGTCTGTAGTTTCCTGTTTCTGCCTTGCTCCCACTTTTGTGAAGGGGAATCACATCTGCCCTCCTCCAGTCCTCAGGTACCACCCCATCCTGCCATGATTTGTTAAAAAGTGTGGTCAGTGGTGTCACTAGGTCCTCCCTTAGTTCTTTTAGGATTCTGGGGTGAATCCCGTCAGGCCCTATTGCTTTGTTCACCTTGAGTTTTAGGAGTTCTTTCAGGACTCTTTCTTCTGTGAATGGACTGGTGTCAACCCCCCTACCCAGACTGCTTCAATTGTCTGGTTTAGGTAACTACTCCTCATCTTCTTTTGAATACTGAGCAAAAGTATTCATTCAGTATCTCAGCCTTTTCACTGTCTCCTCTGCCCACCTCCTCTCCTTATCAATCTTCACTATCCTCCCTTAACCTTTTCTATGCTCCCTAATGTACCTATAAAAGGTTTTATCCCCTTCTTAACTGAGTTGGCTATTTTTCCTCGGTTTGGGCCTTTGCTATTCTGACTGCCTTCCCACTTCTTTCTGCTTTAATTGATACAGTCTCCTGTCGTGCTCTTCTGTGATTCATTATACTTTTGAATGCAGCCTTTTCTCCTTAGCCTTCCTGCCACCTTTTTTGAGAACCATAGTGTTTTTTTACTCCGCTTTGTTTTCTTTATTTGTTTCACACAAAGGCTTGTTGCCTCTATGATGGCAGTTTTGATTTTTCTGCATTGTTCTTCCACCCCTCCTTTTTGGCCATTTGCTAGTGCATTCTTCAGGTATTCACCCATTTTGCCAAAGTCAGCCCTTCTAAAGTCCAGTATCCTTGTTTTTGTATGGCTCATCTCCATGGTTGTGCTCATTGTGAAGCACACTGTGTAGTGGTCGCTTGTTCCCAGATGTCTACTGACTTCTAAATTTATGATCCTCTCTCCATTTGAGAGTACCAGATCTAGTATTGCTCCCTCCCGGTGGGTTCCAACACTAGCTGTCTAATGCCTGCCTCCTGCAGGGCATAGAGAATGACCCTGCTCTGATGTGGTTGCAGTACATGTCATCCAGTTAACATCTGGCATATTCAGGTCCCCATCAACAGTATCTCCTTTTTAGCCATTTTGAGAATGTCCTCTATCATTTTCTTGTCCATTTCCTCCCTTGAGATGGGGGTCTGTATACAACCCTGTGTGGATTGTGATGTTGTTCCCTGTCTCCAAGGTGACCCACAGTGCCTCTTGTCCTCCCCTTTACTTTTTAGTTCTGTAGCTTTGATCCCTTCCCTTATGTATAGAGCTACTCCACCTCCTCTTTTACCTTCCCTGTCCCTTCTGTAGCTTGTGTACCCTGGTATGTTGACATCCCAGTCATGGTTCTCTGTGTACCATGTTTCCGTGACTGCCACGATATCTAATTGTTCATCTTCCATCAGGGCTACTAGCTCAGGAGGCTTGTTTCCAAGACTACGGGCATTGGTACTCATTGCCCTCCATTTAATGTTGGCTTTATCCTTTTTTCCCCCATCCCTAATCTTGCTGCCCATGTCTATTTTTCCATTTACCCCTGTCCTGCCCTGTGTTGAGCTCTGTACCTCAGTGTTTACCTTACTACCCGCCATGTTTTGTGGGGTGCCCTCACCCACCCAAAAATATAGAATATTGTGTTGCTCCAATAAAAGTCCCAGGCCAGCCTGTAGGATCTAGTAATGTATTAAGCTGCTTTCAGTCCCAGTCAGAAACAATCCATGAAGGTCGCTGCAGCATAGACTGAGAAATGGTGCTCCATTAACCACTACAACAGCTATAACAGGCAGTGCAGCTGATCGAGCAAAGTCTAGTGGCCACATAAATCTGTTATCATTGTGGGTACAATGCACTGATTAAATTGCAAGTCCCAAAATTCTGCATCGAATGACCCACAATAATAATTGTTCAGGAAGGCATGCAGACACTAGGGGTCGTAAAACTTCAGAACATACCACCAGGAAGGCTTCAGTAGACAAGAACAATAAACACAGACACCGAGAGAAAGGAGGGACCCTGACTCCACCAAATAATCATCAGGATAAGTTCCCCAAATCACCCACCACACAGCAGGCAGTTGGAGACCTGGGAAGTGCTGGGGCAAGCCCTGTCAGGCAGCAGCTGCAGATTGAAACTCTGTTGCTCTGGATGGCCCATACACCATAAGGCGAGCATGGAAAAGCATACATACCTGAATTTTAGCTGTGTGCAGAGCCTGCTTTATCTCCCTGTAAGCCATTTGATGGTCCTGTCCATACCTTAGTAGTGACATTGCCAAAAATATAAAAGCGATGAGAATTCCAGTATAAAGAGCCCTTTTCCCTCACCTTCTTCTGGATGTAGAGCTTCTGCTGAAAGTCTAAACATCAAATAATGATGGCCTGAGGCTTGCCACAGGGGGGCAGCAGCTTGAGGGAATGATGTGCCCTCTACACATAATAATGGTCTCCCTGGTGTCTACTGGACCCTCATCTCCCCAAGTACCTCGAGGGGTTACTGGCACAGCCTTCCACCCTCACTTCATTGTTGCACCCGACTGAGCACTTCACCAAGCATGGAATCATTCATTGAAATGCCTAGCTGAGCTGCCAGCTGTGGAGGTGAGTGGAGGCTGAGGCCATGCATGCTCTGGGTACGTGGAAGGAGCAGGGGAAATTATCTGATGACAGGGTGGGGGTGGGGGTGCACTAGACACCAGAAAGTCTGGAATTTTTTATTTTGATGCATTGGGATGGGGAAATTTATGTAAACCTTGTCGGGGGGATTCTTGGGATTCTTCAGTTTGGGCTGGTAATTGGCCGGGGGGGTGGGACCACTAAATACCAGGGATGATATAAATTTACCACTACAAAGTGATAGTGGTTAAGGGCGCTGAGCTGCCCATTTTCCAGTGAAATCAGTGAAATTTCACACCACAACAGAATTTTGCAAAATATTTCATGCAGCGAAACTGCCAACTTTGTGGTAGTTTCACAGGCAAAATTTTTTTTCACAACATCTTTAGATTAGTGGCTCATCTGTTTGTGCCAGAGATGAGCTGCTCAGCTCTTTTGAAAATGTGGGCCATATAGTTTAGCTCAGGCCAAGCATATTACCTTAGTGCTCAGCCAATCTTCTGCTACTGGATGCCTCTTCTCAATGTAACACGGATTGTGCATGTGCTAATTTCCTGAACAAGTGTAACTGATAGTTGGGGCTAAAAGTACATGTGCTTCTGAGTCAGGAGATCTTTGTAAGAATAAAAAAATAGCATTGCAAGTTTTACTATTGCCTCTTTGAAAAACAAAATCCCAATCCTGAGCATACACGTGATATTGCCATGGGCATGACTCACGTGCTCAGAATCGCAGTCCTGTTTTTCAAAGTGGTAAAGGTAAAACTTGCAACGCTCTTTTTTTATTCTTACACAGATCAGTATTTGATAGTGTCCACTGTGCAAGTCTAGCACAGAGAACCATCTACTTCCTGTGAAGCTGTCTAGGGCATTTGCACTCAAGGCATGGTGCATTGGTTGGCCATGATCCTTTGATTACAGGTGCAATAGTAAATGCACATTTTTATGGTGCCAGTCTTCTTTCAGGCCACCACTATAGGTGAAGCATAGGGGCTCCAAGACTCCTTTATGATACCTGCCACCAAGAGTTCTTGCAGGTGTCATCTGACACCTTCAGTGTCAGCAGGTGCCAGTCTCCTCAGTCGTTCTCTGAAGGAGCAGTCATCATGTAGTCATATATGGTGTTCTTCCCCTTTGGCACATCCCACATCTCACTTATGGCATGAGAAGATATCTGACTGTTCAGCCAATTCCCATTGAAATTGTTTCTTCTAGTTGAGGGAATGGGAAATTAACTAAAATGGAAAACTTATTTGCCCAGCTGAGGGGTCCTCTCTTGATGGGATGGTGCTATTACCACATCAGTGTGAAGTTTGACTAGTACCATACCACAACGCAATGTCAAATTCTTATGTGTTTGTTTCTTTAAGTTTATGTTGATCCTCTTGACCGTTGCATTGGTACCAGGTAATACTTTTCATTGAACCATCAGATCGCTCGGCAAAGCTCTTCCTGGGCACTCTACAATGATGATCTGGTCTGACAAGCATTCATGGCAGTCCACAACTCCTTCTAGGCACTCTGTCCTAGGGGGCACAATTGAAGGCTCTTTGCCTTCTTTCTTTATGACTGTCACATTTCCCTTAGGGTTGTTGCAGGCCTTGGCTTCCTTTTCCAGGTGAGCAGTACATACAGTGGCAAAAAATAGACAGCGTCTGGTAATTTTCCAGTGAACCATTCATTCAAACATATTAGCATTGGTTCCAATTAGCACTAATGTCTTGTCCAATATCTGGGCATCAGGACAAATGAGAGCCAAGATATCAATCCTTTGAGGGATTCCAGCAAATATCTTTGGGAATTCAACTTGCACAGCAATGTATCCATCCTAGGCATAGCTGACACTGCTCAAACCCCAGATGGGGATCCGCATTTTATATTCTGCTCCTGTAGCCAAAATTCAATGTAATAACTTAATTTCTGAGGCCTTCCCCCTCTCTAGAGGCACTCGGCAGGGTTGCCCTTTATCACCATACCTTTTTAATTTATACATTGAACCATTGATTCGCTCTATTAAGTCCAATAGAGAGGTGAAAGGGTTAAGGATTGGAGGCACTGAGTTTAAACTATCTGCATTTGCAGACGACTTACTGTTACATATTTCGGATACTACTTCTTCCCTTCCTAAAGCTCTTGATCTAATCGATAAGTTTAGTCGGTGCTCAGGATATAATTTGAACAAGGCTAAGACGTCAGTTTATGCTGTCCCCATTTCTTTATAGAAGTTGGTGCCTCTCTTTGGGACTTTGTTGGCAACCCAAATCTATAACATATTTGGGGATCCAAATATCCAAGCACCTAGAGAATTTAATTGATTTAAATCTTAAACCCTTAGTTAAAGCTATCAATGAAGACTTGGCTAAATGGTCAAAGCTCCCATTGACCTTTTCGGGAAGAGCCAATACGATAAAAATGATGGTTATGCCCAAACTTTTTTATACTCTTCCGAATTTAAATGTTTATTTGCCTAAGTCCTTTTTTAAGCCGTTATTTCAACAATGTGTGGTTTTCCTATGGAATGGGAGACCCCCTAGAAGGAGTTACCTCAAACTTACTCGACAGCGGCGACTCGGAGGGCTCCAATTACCGGACTTTTACGCTTATTACCTTGCGATCCACCTGGCGAGGTCTAGTGCCCGGGCGTGTGAAGATGACCTAACATATCCTGGCCTTTATTTAGATTGTTTATTTGTTAGTGCCTTTAAGCTGGATTTAGAGTCTTTACTTTATGTCCCATGGGCTAAAGTTCCAAAGAGGGCGAGGGATACCCCGTTAGGATGGGATATTAAAGCTTTGCATCAGTTTTTTACGAAATTTCACATCTCACAACGATATGATTTATCCCAACCTATAGTAGGGAATCCAAACTTGATCATTGGGAAGCAACCTATATCTAGACAGGGAATTGAAGGGGAAAAGAAGTGGCGGGTTAAGGACCTCTTCCAGAATAATAGACCTCTTTCACTTCAGGCACTGGCAGAGAAATTAGAAGGTAAATGTCAATCCTATTTCAAACTAAGTCAAGTTCTAAGCTGCGTCAAGTCGAATTTTGGTAAGAGGTTGGGGCAAAATACTTTGGGACCTATGTTTGCAGAATTGAAAGGGTTTGTGCAAGCGGGCAGGGTGATATCAAAAATGTACAAATATATTTTACTCAAAGAGTCTTTGAAAGTGTCACCAGTTCCGATTCACTGGGAACTAAGTCTGTCCTTGGGCAAATCAGCAGAAATTTGGGAAAAGGCTTGGGTCGATATCTATAAATTTGTCAAGAGGATAGATTAAGTAGAAGTACAATTCAAGTTACTTCACAATTTATATTTTTCACCAGCTAAGCTTTCAAGAATGAGTAGTCGCTTTACAGTGAACTGTACTGAGT
This sequence comes from Neoceratodus forsteri, assembly GCA_016271365.2. NCBI lineage: Eukaryota > Metazoa > Chordata > Ceratodontiformes > Ceratodontidae > Neoceratodus > Neoceratodus forsteri. Next base: position 833,452,894 of record CM028130.1, on the reverse strand, counting down.
GTAATGATTCTCTGGCTACTAGCTACCATAAGTTCTGGACCTGCCCTAAGGTGGTGGGATTATGGCACTTGGTGAAGCAAGAGATTGGCCAATTTTACGACCTGGACAGATTCTTCACTCCAGAGGCGTGTATATTTGGTGTGTTTGACAAAATACATAACAATTTAACTAAAGGTCGAGTAGCTATGGTAGCAGCGGTAACTAAATTGATAATTTTGCACCACTGGAGAGGGGATTGGACTCCTTCGCGCGCGGAGTGGTGGGAGGAGTTTATGAGTGCATTAAATGCAGAAAGATCGATTCTCTCTTTTTATCATGCTTCACCACTATTTCTGCAATGTTGGGGGAAGTTATTTCAATGTTTGAAGGATAGGTACAGATATTAGTGCGAAAACGCATAATATTCGCTTCTAATTATTGGAATGATATCGACCCTAGTTCGGTACACTATTTGGGTGAATCCTCTCCTCCATGGTACCTCCTTTCGAAGACTTAGTCATACTACTTATAATTAGGTCTTACTTTGTTTGTTTTCCGAGGTTACATGTAGATTGCATTCATTACACAGGTGAGTCAGCCACTGGTATAGCTGCCAGGGGTGGGGGGTTTTAGGGGCCTTGTTTCGCTTTGTTATTGTTTCCTTTTCTATTTATTGTTTCATGGTATCCCTGTATTATGTACTTGTATGACATATTTGTTATGCTTGATATATTTCAATAAAGCTTGGTTATTTGCAAACCCCAGATGGAAAGTCCTTCTAAAGGTTGCAAAGGCAGGTATTTTGGGGATGTCAGTAAAAGGATAGGTAGATAATGGTGACCTGTAATCTATTGTCTAATATGGCTTCACATGGGTATCCTTTGATGGATATCTGTATGGTTAGGGTGGGACCCATCTATCCAGGTAGCAAATGAAAATTATGTACTCACCAAAATTTGTGATCTTCTTGGACCATCTTCACCATTGATTCACACTGCTGGGTTCCAAGTTGGAGGTGCCAGGACCCACGGGAGCCAAAACTCTTCAGGGGGCCAGCACCAAGGTAGGCTGTGTACATGTGTGGCGTGCAAGACTGGCATACACTACATAGCCTATCTCAGCAACAGCCCTCAACCACTTCAGTACCTTTTTTACTGAGGAGGTACAGCATAACCTAACTAAATAAACATCTAGCCTAACAAGGGCATATGATGGCCCTTGAGACCCATGTAAAAAGGGTCAAAGGAAGAACAGTGTCTTCTCAGCCCAAACCAAAACAAGGGAGATGAAGACCAATAAATAGAGAGAGTGCACCCAGGGAATGTAGGATGGGCATGTGAATCAGTGTTGAAGATGGTTCAAGAAGATCAAGAATTATGGTGAGTATGTAATTTTCATACCTTCCTGGACCTTATCTTCCCCAATGATTCACGCTGCTAGGTTCAAGTACCAAGATCAGCCCCTCCCCCACCGAGCAGGACAGGAGACGGAGCTCACTTAAGGCAAGAGTCCATTAAAGATTGTCCTGCCAAAAGAAGCATGCTGTCTGGCATGGACAGCCAGGGCATAGTGCTTGATGAAAGCGTGCACTGTACTCCAAGTAGCAGCTCTGCAAATATCAGCAATGGAAACAGAGTGAATCTTTGCCAGGGACAAAGCAATCACTCTGGTGGAGTGGGCACAAACATGGCCCTCCAACTAAATCTGTGCCATAGAGTAACATTGGTGAAGGCAAGCTACTATTCAAGCAGAAATACATTTGATTGTAACCGACTGACCTAACCAGTTTGGGGTGAAGGAGATGAAGAGCTGCTTGGACTGTAGGATGTCTTTAGTTCTATCAATGTAGAAACTAAGGGATCTTTTAACATCCAGAGAGTGTAGGATGTGCTCCCCTTCATTCTGAAAGTTAGGAAAGTGCATGGGCAACACCAAGGGTTGTTTTAAATGGAACTCTGAAACCACTTTGGGCAAATATTTAGGGTGTGTACAGAGAACCACCTTGACTTTAAGGATGACAGTGTACAGAGGGTCTGTGACCAAGGCACATATCTCAGAGACCCTACGGGCAGAGGAGATGGCCATCAAAAATGCGGTTTTCCAAGTTATGAATTTGAGGTCACACATAGCCAGGGGTTCAAAGAGCTTAAGAGTGAGCATGTCTAACACAAGGTTGATATCCCAGGCAGCAAAAGGTTTCCTTACAGGGAGGCCTTGTGTGCAGGATACCTTTCAAAAACCTCTTGAAGAGAGGCAGTTGAACCAGAGTAAGGTTCTGGACTGACTCATGATAGGCTAAGACAATGCATAGAAGAATCTTGACAGAGGAGTATAGTAATCCAGTATTGGAAAAGTCTAGTAAGTACTCTAAAACCTTGTCCTTGGTGTACCATTCAGAGAACCGCTTCCATTTGGCTGTGTAAGTCTTTCAGGTAGATGGCTTACGGGCAGCCAGGAGAATCTGAGAGACCCTTTGAGAGACCTTAAACCTGCTCACTTCTATCTCTTCAGGATCCAGGCATGAAGATGAAGGAAATATAAATTGGGATGGACCAGAGATTCCTGTGTCAGAAGTTCAATCCATACAGGTAGAGGCTTCAGAGGAGCCACTGACAACTTGTTGATCAATGGAAACCAAATTTGTCGTGGTCAAAAAGATGCAATCAGAATCATTTTAACCCCCCATGTGCCTCCAATGTGAGCAGCACCCTCTGAACTAGTGGAAGAGGAGGAAAGAAAAAATTATTCACCTTAGTAATGTTGTTTCTTCTAGTGGAGTCTTGCTGTATTCTGACATATGCAGTGATCTCCAACCCTTGAACTTCCCCGGAGAACAAAGCATTAACTTTCCATGCAGGGCATGGAATGCTGAGCTTGAGCTCGGTTGAAGCCTCTGTCTGCTGTTGTTTGAACTCCAACCGTCAGATCTTTACGAGCTATACTCACTGGGCGTTCTGTGTGGAAACTGTAAACTCACACTAGCCAAATGGCAACTAAATTTGATAAAGCAAAAAGGGTTTTTTGGTTTCAAAGCAAAGACTCAAGTCAGGAAACCCAAAAACAAAACACAACACACACACCAAAATAAAGGAGGGTGAGAAAAGGGGCACTCTGTAGGTGCCAACACTGCTCCTACCCACCCCATCCCAAAACCAGGTTCTGAGAGGGGAGGCGGGGAGGCTGAATACAGCAAGACTCCACTAGAAGAAACAACATTACTAAGGTGAGTAATTTTCTTCAAACAACATGAAGTCTTGCTGTATTCTGACATATGCAGACTACCACGCAGTACCTCCAAGGAGGAGGGACAGAACCTACTTTGGGAATAGGCTCTGAAGTACTGCTGTGCCAAACCGAGCATCACTCCTAGCCTGGATATCCCAAGAGTAATGCTTGGTGAATGTATGAACTGTTTTCCAGGTGGCTGCTTGACAGATTTCTAAGATAGGAATATCCCTAGCAGCAGCCAGGGAAGCGGCTGTACCTCTAGTAGAGTGAGCCCTCAGGCCTGAGGGTGGGGTTCTACCCAATTTTTCATAGCAGAATTGTATACAAGAGACAATCCACCTGTCAATGGATCTTTTAGTGGCAGGTTTGCCCTTTCTGACCTCTCCATAAGTGAGGAACAACTAGAGGGACTCAAACCTGTGACCCTTGGTGCGCTCTATGTAGTAGCTGAGGGCCATCTTAACATTCAAGCTGTGCAGCCTCATCTCTCCAGAGGAGGAATGGTCAGTGAAGAAAACAGGGAGAGACATAGACTGATTAAGGTGGAAATCTGAGTCACGTGATGGCAGCCTAGTGAGTGGCAGCGGTTCTATGGGAGCTCCATTCCCCGCTCACAAATTCAAGCTAAATACAGTTCTTAGATGCAAAACTCACCTAGACGATTAACCAGGCATTGCAGCAATAGAAGTCAGGAAGCAGTAAACTGAGTCTCGGATGGAGATCTATATGAAAAAGGCACTGCCGAGACAATCTCCGCCACTCACCCCGGAGAAAGAGAAGGCCGCAAAATGGCCCAGACAACAAGCTCCGACTTCGTGGAAAATGGCAACAGCGCCGACTGCGCTTTCGGAAGAAAAATTTCTTGAAATCATGCAACCGCTTCAAGTGGCAATCTCTACCATTACAGAAGATTTACAGGAGATTAAAAATTCTGTAGAATCTTTAACGCGGAGAGGTGGGGACTCAGAGGTTAGATTGACATCACTGGAGAAAAGGCAAGACAAGACGGATTTGGGGTCAGCTGCAATGGGGCGCAGGATGAAGAAACTAGAGGAAAAGATAGAGGACCTGGAGGGGCGTAGTAGACGGAATAATCTGGTTGTCATTGGAGTCCCCAAAAAAGAAGGAAATGCTCCGAATGTATTTATGCAGAGGTTCTGCGCTAAGATAGCCGCCCCCCCCAAATGGTGGAGAATATGGTATCGAGAGGGCTCACCGAGCCTTACGCCCACCCCCGGCTCCAGGTCAGTCTCCTAGGCCTCTAATTTTCAAACTACTGAACTACATTGATAGACAGCACATCTTATCGAAAGCAAAAGAAGCCCATGAAGTAACATGGGAGGGCAAGAAAGTGCAGATCATGCAAGATCTCCCGCATGCAGTGAGGCTGAGGAGGCAAGAGCTTCATCCCCTGGTGTCTAAGTTAATCGCCGCATCTAAGCAATTCAGAGTGAAATACCCTGCAATCCTAATGGTAAAAAACGAGGACAAATGCGTCTCTTATGATTCCCCATCGCAAGCGCTACTAGAATTGAAGGAGCTTTTCCCGGACTTATTTAAGTGAATAAATGCAGTCTAAACTGAGCGACGACCACTCCTGGTAGATCTATGCAGAATCTCTTGTAATTTTTCGAGATTGTACCTCTGCTCTTAATGGGATTATAGCGGTGCTGCTACTGTTGGTGAGCTGGGAAGCTCGTGACCTGTACTGCTAAACACATCTAGGCATATTGAATAGTTTACCACAAATGGTTCACTACATTTACCTGACATTGCAGTGGGAATTATAGCACATATAATGGATAAGAAGGGAACCTTTGCCAGAATGGCACGTTGAGTCGCAGTTGCCCTGTTTGTTGTTCCTCGCTAAATGGAAACAGTTTACCAGATCGCCGACCAGCACGAATTGGATGTTCTACGTTGTGCATGGGCTCAGATTTCAATGCGGTCTCATTTTGGAACCTAAAGCACCTGGTTAAAGATTTAGTTTGATTTTACTAAATTCAGGCTTCTACTAATCAGATGTTTGTGATGTTCATGCATTTCTCGCGACTTAGCTTGTACCAGACATATGTTAATTAACGGGCTATAGTTTGCCTATACTGTGTAAAATATAGAACAATCATACAGTGAGCCTAAATTTGAAATTTTGTTTATTTTAAAAACGGCACAAATGTTAGTAAGCTGCTAATGGGTATAACGCTTTAGTATGTAATAGTAATAGCCTTACTAAACGTAATTTTTGGGTAGCAAATGTATACAGCTACCCACACTTTAATGTTATAATTATTTTGACTGCCTAAAACTGGTTACACAAATGTTTAGCTTTTGAAACAAATAGTGTAGATTTAGATAGTATTTGGCTGTCAGATATAGTAGTTTGGTTGGGTGGAGGGGGGCTCCGGGGATATTGCTGTTTGACCTAGGTCTGCTTTTATAAAATCATGTGGCATATAATGTTTGGAAGTGCAGTGTGTTGGAACTGGGGATGTTATGATAACAATAGATGTAGATTATGGGGTCTGGATGACTTTGGATGGGGAGGGAGGCAGACTACGCTGGGCTCATACTTAAGTTCTGTTGATTTAACTGGTGATATCATTTATTATTCTGTATTTTATATGCTTCTCAACGGTTTGGAGTATAGAATCTGGAGGCCATTCTCCAAAAGCATGTTTGCCTACTATTTTCAGGTACCTTTCAATTATTGCTTAAGGCATAAATAATAACTATTGTTTTGTGAGCCGGAATATCAAAGGTGCCAAGGATAGGGTTAAAAGGCAGGTCATATTAAAGCATTTGCAGCTACTGCAAGCACAAATAGTTTTTTTGCAGGAAACACACCTTAAAAGGGAGGATGTGCTCTTTTTCAGAAAATTATGGGTTGGTCAGGTATTCGGGTTGGGAGCGTCCACGAACAAAGGCGGGGTAGTGATTTTATTGGCCAGGAATGTACTGTTTAAGCTAAGGAAATATGGGACCCCGAGGGCAGTATATAATTATACACAGATCCTTGGAATCCTGTCTGGTTCTCCTTGGATCGATATATGGTCCAAATAGTGACTCTCCCTCATTTTTTGTAAACTTATTAAATACCATAGTAACGAATCCACCTATACTTACGATACTGGACGGGGATTGGAATTTAGTTCCCCAGACGGATATCGATAGATCTGATCGAACACGATGGGGTTTATCTCCAGCTCAAAGAGCATTGAAAGAACTTATAGGTAGTGCTGCATTAGTGGACATATGGAGAGTGCTTAACCCCTCTGAAAGACGATACACTTTTTTTTCTGCAGTACACAAAACATACTCTCGAATTGATTATTTGCTCATAAGCTCACATGCAAGATCAGGGGTCACACATGCAGGAATCACAGCTAGGGTTTTTTCTGACCATGCACTGGTCGATATGAAGTTCTGCTTAGGAGTAGGGGGCAGGCGATCTCCGCAGTGGCGTTTGAATAGCCAATTATTAAAAGATCCAGCTTCTTCTGAACATATCATGGAGCATATTACCCTCTTCCTTACCTGTAACCTAGGAATGGTTGATAAGTACGATTTAGTTTGTGCAGCTCTAAAATGCTCTTTGAGAGGTGAATTTATTAAAATGACTTCTAATAGAGCCAAGCGTCAAAGGGTTCAGCTGGATGGGCTCCTAACTAATATTAAAAATATAGAAAGTAGTCTTTCCTGTACCTCTCCAGCAGAGATATGGACCAGATTATATCAGCTGCAGGCTCAATATGCAGGTTTACAAGCGCAGAGGGCTGAGTTATCTTTACACAGAACCAAGTTACAATATTTGGATGCTGGAGAGAAAGCAAGCAGGCAACTAGTGATGGCGTATCCGTCAAGTAGAGGCTTCGCAATTCATTGCTGGAATCTATTCCAAGGAAGATTGCAAAGTCTGTACCGACCCCCAAAACATGGTGGAAATGTTTGGTTCCTTTTATCAAGACCTGTACACAGTGACCCCGTCCTCTTCTTCTACGGAATCAGATTTAAATACTTATCTTACATCTATGGCCCTACCGAAAGTCTCTACTGATGATGCTGCCCTTTTGAGTGCCCCAATCACTTTAGGGGAAATACAGGAGGCCATCCAGCAGTTACCCTTAGACAAGTCCCCCGGTCCAGATGGGTTATCCAGTAACTTCTACAAAACTTATCAAACTATTATAGCGCCTGTACTAAAGGATCTCTTTAGCTATTGGTTTAATAAGGGGATGTCAGAGTCCAGTTTTTTTGGAGGCCGTGATATCCCTAATCTTAAAACCTGGGAAGGATCCTCAAAATCTCAGTAGTTACTGACCCATTTCATTATTAAATACTGATATAAAAATCTTGGCCAAAGTATTGGCCAACAGACTTACTAAAACTATAGATAAACTAATAGGGTATGAACAGGTCGGATTCATGGCTGGAAGGTCATCCCAAGATCATATGAGAAAATTGATGCATCTCATTGTGGCGGCTAGAGATTCTGATGTACCTATGGTGCTGATTTCACTCGATGCTGAAAAGGCATTTGACAGAGTCTCCTGGGATTTTCTCTTTGCCACTTTAACATCTTTTGGTTTTCTGGGAGACTTTGTCAAATGGGTTAAAGTACTGTATTCCTGTCCTTCGGCCAGAGTAAAATGCAATGGATCATTGTCTGCTCCATTTAAACTAGCTCGGGGCACTAGGCTGGGGTGTCCTCTATCCCTGTTACTATTCAACATATACCTAGAACCCTTACTCCTTAGAATAGCAGCTAATGTCAATATTACGGGAATTCGCGGGTGGGAGGCGTTAGATATGCATTTTCGGTTTATGCGGATGATGTTTTATTACATTTAGAGAACCCAAGTACCTCAATCCCTGCTGTTCTAGAAGAAATTGAGGAGTATTCTAAGATATCCTATTATAAACTTAATCGGGAGAAAACGATGGTGATCCCCCTGAATCACAAAGTTAATAAAGCGGAATTGACCCCCCTAGGCCTTACATGGGAGACGAAGTCTATAGTTTACCTAGGAATCAAGATCTTTAGGGATTCAGGAAACATTTGGAGAAACAATATAGACAACCTCATTAAAATAATATCCAAAGACCTTGAGAGATGGAGATTGCTTCCTATTTCATTATGGGGTAGACTAAATATAATTAAAATGAATCTATTGCCTAGAATATTATTCCCCTTGGGAATGTTGGGTGTGTACCTCCCCCAAAATATGGTTCTCTAGGCTGCGAGGTATGCTAAGTTCCTTTCTGTAGAACAAAAAGAAGGTTTGCAGGTCTTACCTCAAATTGACAGTGTCAAAAATGAGGGGAGGCCTTGCAGCCCCTTCTTTCTTCTTATATTACATTGCACAACATCTAGGTAAGCTATTCTATTGGCAGAAAGAGGTGGATCATACAACATACTCTCCTTTATGGCTACCTATTGAAAAACACCTGGCATCTCGTGAAAGATGCTCGCTGCGCCCCTTGCTATATGCCTCTCCGTCCCATATTCCCAAATCCCTTAGAAACAATCCTATGGGCTGGTCAATGAAAGCCTCTCATCAGGCCCAAATATACTTTGCAGTTAAGTGGAGCCAGTCCTCTGACCAACCGATTGTTGATAACCTACACTTCAAAATTGGTGGTGTACCAATACCTTGTGCCTTCTGGCCTCAGTTGAGTCAATGTAAAGTCTCAGAGATATGGAGGGATGGAAAAGTGGTCACTCTGGTTCAATTATGTGACTCTGCTGGTGCTGTGAGTAAAGAATCTTTTAAACACCTCCAGGTTAGCAAGGCCTTATCCACATTCTCCAGGCTCTCCCCATTAATAGATATACGGGAAAAAGATCCTATTGCACTTCTCCAGATTGCCTCCCAGCCACATAAAGTTTCAAATTTGTACAAAACTCTTCAGGATTGGGACCATAGACTACCCTCTGGTGTTTGCTTTTATTGGGTAAGGGAATTAGGCCTCCCTGAGGATGTTAATGTGTGGAAGAAACTTTGGATATCATTGTATAAGTTTATCAAGCAAGATAGACTTAGATTAGTGCACTACAATATTATGCATAATATGTATTTGACACCAGCCAAACTCTGTAGATTTGGATCCTTGTACGCACCAACATGTAACAGGTGCAAGGCGGATATAGGGTCCCTTTATCACATGCTATGGTTGTGTCCACATATTAAGACATTTTGGCAGTCCATCAACAACTCTTTAGACCCTATCCTTGGTTTGAGGGAGCTGTTTACGCCTGAAGTTTGTCTGATAAATTATTTCCCAATGGATACTCCAAAAAGTAGGAAAGCGCATATGACTCTTGTCGCAGCAATGGCCAAGTTAACAATAATGAGGCATTGGACGGATGAAAATCCACCTCTAATATTGGAATGGTTCAGGGAATGTGTTTTAGCTTTACAGTTGGAAAGACATATAGCACTTGTACGAAATAGAGGCAAAACTTTTACCTCACTGTGGGGAAGCTTAGAGGCTATTATGACGATATGGAAATCATAACGAAAAGGGGCCGCAGTATATGTGCGGTTCTAATGGTAGTAATAGTGCGTAGTCTGGGGGGTGGGATGGGGGGTAGGTGGGTTTTCCTTTTCCTTTCTTTTCTTTAATACAAAATATGCACCTGATGTCCTCAGATGTATGTGTTTACTTGATATTGTTTACCTTGTGCTGAAATATTAATAAAGCGTTTAAATAAAAAAAAGGTGGAAATCTGAAACCACCTTAGGCAGAAACGTCCTGTTAGTTCTTAGGACCACTTTATCTCTATGGAAAAAGATGAAATCAGGCTCCACTGACAGGGCTTGCAATTCACTGATGCACCTGGCAGAGGTAATGGCTACCAAAAACACAGTTTTCCAAGTCAAGTACTTAAGCTTTGCAGAGGACAAAGGCTCAAAGGGGGGTTGCATAAGCTGAGAAATGCAAACATTAAGGTCCCAAGCAGGAGCAGGGTCCCTGAAGGGAAGATTGGTGTGCAACAATCCCTTGAAGAATTTACAAAATACAGGATGGACTGATAGAGGAGAGGGCTTCCCTACTGACAAAAAAGTAGAAACAGCTGCCAAATGTACTTTGAGTGTAGCTGGTCTGAGTCTCAAGCCATTGAGATGAACCATATAGTCCAGGACTGTAGGCAACCCAGCAGATTCTGGAGAAATATGCTTTCCAGAGCACCAAATAGTGAACCTTTTCCATTTGGAGTTGTAAGTCTTTCTGGTGGAAGGCTTTCGAGAAGTCCTAAGAATATACAGAATACCTTGAGAGAGGTGCAGATCAGCAAACTCTAACTCTTCAAGAGCCAGGCCTTGAGATTGAGAGATTTGATATTCGGATACCAAATCCTTCCCTGACAGGATGTCAACAGGTTGTAATTCCTGGGACGAGACAGTGGAAGGTGGACTGCTAAGGACAGTAACAGTGGATACCAGGGCTGTCTGGCCCAGTCTGGAGCGATCAGAATCACTTTGCACAGTTGAGACCTGATCTTGACTAGCACCTTGAACAGGAGAGGGAAGGGGGGAAAAGAATACAGGAACTTCCCTTCCCAATTGAGAACCAGAGCATCCAGGGGGACTGAGCCCAAGACTGGGGGTCTGCTGCAAAATAGAGGAAGTTGGTGATTGTCTGGGGCTGCAAAAAGATCTATCTGTGGAGTGCCTCATCTGGAGAAAATCACTTTCAAAATTAGGGGATCTAGGGACCATTCGTGGTGGCCCTGAGATATCCTGCTGAGAGCATCTGCTAGGACATTGTCCTTCCCTGGGAGGTGAACTGCTGTCAGAGAAGTTTGCACGGAATAGGCCAGAGACCACAACTTCATTGCTTCTGTGCACAAGGCTGTAGACCGAGTGTCCCCTTGCTTGTTGATGTACCACATTGTGGTGGTATTGTCTGTTCTGATCTGGACTACTTTGTTCTGAACAGACTTGGAAAAAGCTTGCAGTGCCAGAAAAACTGCTCTGAGTTCCAAGAGACTGATGTGAAGCAGAGATTCTTGAGGTGACCACAGCCCTTGGGTGGTAAGATCCCCCAAGTGGGCCTCCCAGCCCAAGAGGGAGGTGTCTGTGGTGAGGATTAGTGAATGAGACTGAGTGACAAAAGGAACTCCCTGCCTTAAATTGTCCTGATCCTGCCACCATTGCAAAGCCTGGATCAGGGTTCGAGTCACTGGGACTAGTTTGGTAAGGGAATCCTTTCCCTGGGACCAGAAAGCTCTTAAATGGAACTGAATGTTCCTCATCTGAAATCTTGCCCCCTGGACCACTGTTGTAGAGGCTGCCATGTGGCCCAGGAGCTGCAAGAAGTGCCTTGCTGGTCGAGACACCTGAAGGGTGAAAGATGAGGCCAGTTCTATTAGTGTCCTTGCCCTGTCCAGGGGAAGGAAGGCCTTTGCTCTTATTGTATCCAGCTCCGCCCCTATAAAGGTGAGGAGCTGTACTGGCTCTAGAACTGACTTTGGAAGGTTTAGGAGAAATCCTAAGGAAGTGAGCAGTTGCTGAGTTATCTGAAGATGTGACTTGACTTGGTCTGGAGACTGGCCCACTATGAGCCAGTTGTCCAGGTATGGAAAGATGGAGATCTTTTTTCTCCTTAAGAAAGCAACCACTACTGCCAGGCACTTTGTGAACACCCTTGGGGCTGAAGTTAGACCAAAGGGCATTGCTCTGAATTGATAGTGGCCTGAGGGCAACTCGAACCTGAGGTACTTTCTGTGGGAGCACCTGATGGGAATGTGAAAATAGGCATCTTTGAGGTCCAGGGAGGCTAGCCAGTCCCCTGGCCTTAGAGAGGGCAGAATTATTCCCAGAGTCACCATTTTGAATTTTGGCTTTAAAAGGTGCTTGTTTAGATATCTCAGATCCAGGATGGGCCGCCATTCTCCTGTCTTTTTGGGGGTTAGGAAGTACCTGGAGTACAATCATTTGCCCCGTGTAGGGTAGGAACCCTTTCTATGGCTCTGAGAGCCAAGAGGAAAGAAACATCTGCCTCTAGGGCAAGGGCCTCTGTTGGATTTGCAGGTGGAAAGGATCTGGTTCTCATCTTGGACTTCCAGGACCCACTTGTCTGATGTTAAAGACTTCCAGTCCTGGACAAAGTAAGCCAGCCTGCCCCCCTACCGGTATTGGAGAATCGGCCTGGGCAGACCCATCAGTGTGTCTGCTTGGCAGGGGCTTTCGGCTGAGGGGTGGAAGCAGGCCTGCTCATACCCCGTCTGCCTCTCCCTCTAAAGAACCCCCTCTGAGCAAAAGCAGAAGAGGAGGCCTGGGCTTGGTAAAAAGGCCTTTGAAAGGGCCTGCCCCTGCACCTGGAATGCTGCCTCTGAGGAGTGGCTTGCCTTTCTTTGGCCTGAGCACTCCTGTAGGTGGTCCTGTACTCGTCCATCTTCTTCATGTAGTTCTCTGTCTGCTCCCCAAACACAGAATTACCAATGACAGGGAAATCCATGGCCTTAGCCTGGGTATCCTGTGATAGGCTAATACATCTGAGCCAAGCCATCCTCTGAAGGGCCACAGATGTAGCCACGACTCTGGATGAAACATCATTGGAGTCCACAGCAGCATGAAATTGCACCTTGGATGCCTCAATCCCATCCGCAGCCACCCCGCTCCAGCTCCTTGGCAAGCTGGTCAGGGGTCTGTTTAGCCAGAGCCAGCACAGTGTCCCACCTGGACTTCTGGTATCTAGCTGTGTAGGCCATATAGATAACCTGCATGAGTCCCAAAGATGCTGTCATGTACTGTTTCTTTGCCATGGCATCAATCGTTCTGGAGTCCTTATCTGGGGGGTGTGAAGCCAAGGGAATATTTGCCTTATCACAGGCAGCAGCCTGCACTACCCCAACATGGCTGCATTGCTGGGAAAGGAACTCTGTGTCTGAGTCTGAAAGAGTATACCTCTTGTCCATTATTCTGTCCAAAGGAGGTATGGAATTAGGAGTTTTTAGAATTTTAAATGTCTGTTTCCCAAAAGATTTATGAAGGGGAATAGACAATCTCCTGGACTCTGGGATGTCCATCATCTCAACAAAATCAGGCTCCTCCTGATCCTCTACTGCTTCTTCCATAGGAAGCTGGAAGGTTTCAGCGACTTTCTTGTAAAACATTATGTGGGAAGGGGACTCAGAAGAAAAAATTACTCACCTTAGTAATGTTGTTTCTTCTAATGGAGTCTTGCTATATTATGACAATTGCAGTATGACCGCAGGTTAGAACTGCTCCGGAGGTGAAATAGTTAACTTTCCATGCAGGCATGGAACTTAGAGCGTGAGCTCGGTTGAAAACTCTGTCTGTTGTGCTTCAAAGGTAAACTGTCAGATCTTTATGAGCTAAAACTCACTAAAGTTCTGTGTGGAAGCTGTAAACCTACACTAGCCAACTGGCTACTAACATAAACACTCATTTTTTGGTCTATAACAAAGACTCAAGTCAGGAGACCCAAAAAATGCAAAAACACAACACCAATTCACCCCAAAAATAGGTGAAAACAACAAGGTGGGCATCAAAAAAAGTGCCAACCCTGTACTGCCCACCCACATCCCAAAACAGAGGTTCTGAGAGGGACAGGCATCTAGGAGGTCATAATATAGCAAGACTCCATTAGAAGAAACAACATTACTAAGGTGAGCAATTTTTCTTCAAACAACATAAAGTCTTGCTATATTATGACAATTGCAGACTACATAGCAGTACTTATGGAGGAGGGACAGAACCTACTTAGAAATAGGCTCTGAAGCACGGTTGTGTTAAACCCGAGCATCACCCTAGCCTGATGTCCATGAGTAATGCTTGGTAAAGTGTGAACTGTTTTCCAGGTAGCTGCTTGACATATTTCTAGAATAAGAATGTCTCTGGCAGCAGCCAGAGAAGCAGCTGTACCTCTGGTAGAGTGAGCCTCAGGCCTGAGGGAGGAACTTACCCAACTTCTCATAGCAGAATTGATACAAGAGACAATCCACCTGGCAATGGATCTTTTAGTGGCTGGCTTCCCTTTCCCAACTTCGCCATGGGTAAGGAACAGTTGGGAGGTCAAACCTATGACCCTTAGTGCAGCTCTATGTAGTAACTAAGAGGGCTCTCTTCACATCTAGGCTGTGCAGTCTCCTCTACCCAGAGGAGGAGTGGTCAGTGAAGTACACTGGAAGAGAAATAGATTGATTAAGGTGGAAATCTGAAACCACCTTAGGCAGGAACTTTCTGTTAGTCCGAAGGACCACCTTATCTCTGTGGAAAGAGATAAACTCCTGCTCCACTGACAATGCTTGTAATTCACTTATGCGTCTGGCAGAGGTGATGGCTACCAGAAACACAGTTTTCCAAGTCAAGTACTTGAGCTCAGCTGAAGACAAGCGATCGAAAGGGAGTTGCATAAGCTGAGCAATGCAAACATTAACATAAGGCAGGGGCAGGATCTCTGAATGGAGGGTTGGTGTGCAACAACCCCTTAAAAAACTTGGAAAATACGGGATGAGCTGAAAGAGAAGAGGATTTACCTGCTGAAATAAAAGCAGACACAGCTGCCAAGTGCACCTTGAGGGTAGCTGGTCTCAGCCCCAAAGAATTCAGGTGGACCATATAATCCAGGACTGTGGGTAGATCAGCAGAGACTGGGGAAATATGCCTTTCCGAGCACCATATGGAAAACGTTTTCCATTTGGAATTGTAAGTAGCCCTGGTGGAAGGCTTCCTTGAGGCCTTCAATATATCCATTACACCTTGGGAAAGGTGTAAATCAGCAAACTCTAACTCTTCAAGAACCAAGTCTTGAGATTGAGAGATTTGAGATTCGGGTACCAGACCCTTCCCTGGGTACAGGTTAACAGATTGTGATTCTTGGGAAGGCACAGGGGAGGATGGACTGCTAAGGACAGCAGGAGTGGATACCAGGGCTGTCTGGCCCAATCCGGAGCTATCAGAATGACCTTGCAGGATTGGGATCTGATTTTGACTAGCACTTTGAACAGGAGAGGAAAGGGGGAAGGGGGAAGGCATAGATAAACTTCTCCTCCCAATTGAGGGCTAAGGCATCCAGCAGGAGAGAGCCCAACACTGGGGGCCTGCAGCAAAAAAGAGGAAGTTGGTGATTGTCTGGGGCTGCAAAAAGATCTATCTGCGGGGTGCCCCATCTGGCAAATACTACTCCCAAGACCAGGGGATCCAGTGACCATTCGTGGTGGCCCTGGGAAATCCTGCTGAGAGCATCTGCCGGGACATTGTCCTTGCCTGGGAGGTGAACTGCCGTGGCGAGGTGTTCAGGGAGTAAGCCAGAGACCACAATCTCATCGGCTTTGGTGCACAAGGCCGTAGACCGAGTGCCCTTGCTTGTTGATGTACCACATTGTAGTGGTGTTGTCTGTTCTGACCTGAATACTCTTGTTCTGAACAGATTTGGAAAAACTTGAAGTGCTAGAAAAACTGCTTTGAGCCCCAACAGGTTGATGTGGAGCAGGGATTCCTGGGGAGACCACAGACCCTGGGTGGTGAGGTCGCCCATGTGAGCTCCCCAGCCCAAGAGGGACGCATCTGTAGTAAGGATTAGAGAACGAGACTGAGTGACAAAAGGAACCCCTTGTCTCAGGTCGGTCTGATCCTGCCACCACTGTAGGGCTTGGATCAGGGTTGGAGTTACTGGGATCAACTTGGTAAGAGGATCCTTTCTTTGAGACCAAAAGGCTCTCAAATGGAACTGGATGTCCCTCATCTGAAATCTTGCTCCCTGCACAACCACTGTGAGAAGCGCCATGTGCCCTAGGAGCTGCAGAAAGTGCCTTGATGGCCGGGAGACCTGCAGGGTAAATGAGGGAGGCCAGGGAGACCAGGAGTATTGCCCTGTCTGGAAGGAAAGCCCTGGCTTCCTGTGTGTTCAGCTCTGCGCCTATGAAGGTAAGAAGCTGGACAGGCTCCAGAACTGACTTTGAGAGATTCAGAGGAAACCTAGAGAGGTAAGCAGTTGCTGCATTATCTGGAGATGTAATTTGACCTGGTCTGGGGACTGGCCTACTATGAGCCAATTGTCCAGGTAAGGAAAGATGGCAATCTTTGCCTTCTTAAGTAGGCAACTGCTACTGCCAGACATTTGGTAAATACCCTTGGGGCAGAAGTGAGGCCAAGGGCATTGCTCTGAACTGGTAGTGGCCTGAGGGCAGCTCGAACCTGAGGTACTTTCTGATGGGAGCCTCTGATGGGAATATGGAAGTAGGCATCCTTGAGGTCCAGGGAAGCTAGCCAGTCCCCTGGCTTTAGAGAGGGTAGGATAATTCCCAGAGTCACCATTTTGAACTTTGGCTTTAAAAGGTGCTGGTTTAAATTCTGAGATCCAGGATGGGCTGCCATTCTCCTGTCTTTTTTGGGGTAAGGAAGTACCTGGAGTACAAACCTTTGCCCTGGTGTAGGGGAGGAACCCTTTCCACAGCTCTGAGAGCCAGGAGGGTAGAGACCTCTGCCTCTAAGGCAAGAGCCTCTGATGGAGTTGCAGGTGGAAAAGATCTGGTTCTCAGCTTTGGAAATTTTTTGAAACTGAGAACCAGTCCCTGGCTTACTACTTCCAGGACCCACTTGTCTGATGTTAAAGACTTCCAGTCCTGGACAAAGTAAGCCAGCCTGCCCTCACAGGTAGAGGAGAATCGCCCTGGCAATCCCATCAGGGTGCCTGTTTGGCAGGGGCTTTGGGCTGAGGGGTGGAAGCAGACCTGCTTGTACCCCGTCTGCCTCTTCCTCTAAAGAACCCCCTCTGAGCATAGGCGGAGGAGGAGGAAGCTTGGTCTTGGTAAAAAGGCCTATGAAAAGGCCTGCCCCTGCCTCTAGGAAGCTGCTTTTGAGGAGTGGCCTGCCTTTCCTTGGCCTGTGCACTCCTATAGGTGGTCCTATATTCATCCATTTTCTTCATGTAATTCTCTGTTTGCTCCCCAAACAGAGAATTTCCCACAACAGGAAAATCCATGGCCTTGGACTGGGTGTCCTGAGACAGGGTAGTACATCTGAGCCAAGCCATCCTCTGGCAAGCTGGTCAGGGACTTGTTTTGCTAGGGCCAGCACAGTATCCCATCTGGATTTCTGGTACCTAGCAGCATAAGCCATATAATTTGCTAGTCTGAGCCCCAAAGATGCTGCCATGTACTGTTTCTTTGCCATAGCATCAATCTTCCTGGAGTCCTTCTCAGGGGGGTGTGAAGCTAGGGGAATATTAGCCTTGTCACAGGCTGCAGCCTGCACTACCCCACATGGCTGCATTGCTGAGTGAGGAAATCAGTGTCGAGCCTGATAAGGTATACCTCTTGTCCATCCTTTATCCACAGGAGGTATAGTGTGAGGAGTTTTAAAACTTTTACTGTCTGTTTCTGAAAAGATTTATGCAAAGGAATAGACAATCTCCTAGACTCTGGAATATCCATCATTTCTACATAGTCTGGCTCCTCCTGGTCATCAACAGCTTCCTCAACAGGGAGCTGGAGAGTTTCAGCAACTTTTTTATAAAACATGAAATGAGAAGGGGACTCAGAAAGTCTTGGAGGAGAAACCCCTAGGGGTCTATCTGGAGAGATGTCCGGATCAATGGGCACATCCAGATCTTCAAAACCATATTCACTCTCCTCATATTCCTCTTCCCCCTCCCCCGGTTCATAAAAATACTCAAAATCATAATCTTGAACCGGTGGAACTGGCCAAACCAAACGCTTACCAGAAGGTGTAGGTTCGGTCGGAACCGGAGAGAGAGACTAGACAATTTTAATTGCTTTAGCTATTTCCTCAGCAGTTGGGGAGAGAACTTTTGGCTCTAAACTAGCTGTCTTTCTAGCCCTTTTTGATGGAACCGGCTCCTCAGAACCGGCTCTTCGTTTGCCCAAGGAAGTATCGCCCTGGTCAGAGGGCACTCCCTCCGGTTCAGTTGGAACTGAACCGGCTGGCCATCCGGTCAGTTGACTTTTGCCTCCCTTTCCTGAGCCTACCAACTCTCTTATCTATGGTGGCAGCAGGAAATTGTGACAAATCTGGCAGTCTGAATTGAGGTGGTCAAACCCCAGACAATAGACACATGTGGTGTGTGGGTCAGCCTTAGCAAAGCTTCCCCACAAACACTACAGTGTTGAAACCCAGTGGGTCCGGTTTTTCTTTTGGGTTTCTAGACATAATGCCAGCCTAACCATCTTGCCCGCTATGGCAATCCACCAGCAAGACACCCTTATCGGTTCCCAACCGTGTCACGGGTCGTGGAAAAAACCGTAATGAAATCCGTTTTTTTTAGAACCGATAAGAACCGGGAACCACACTCTAAAAAAGGGCTAGCAGTTTTAAATACAACCTGATCGGTTCAAACCGAACCGATAACAAATTACAAGTTCCACACAGAAAAAACTAATGTAAAACCTATCTATTACTTACATTACCACAGACAGAGCTTGAACCGACCGGTTGCGGTTTAATTTCGGATAAAAACCGAAAAATAACACTTTTAAACTGACAAAATGAACCGAGCAGAAGGAGAAATCTCTGGAGCGACTGTTCAGTTCAGAGTAAAGAATCTGACAGTTTACCTTTGAAGCACAACAGACAGAGTTTTCAACCGAGCTTGCGCTCTAAGTTCCATGCCTGCATGGAAAGTTAACTATTTCACCTCCGGAGCAGTTCTAACCTGCGGTCATACTGCAACTGTCATAATATAACAAGACTTCATGTTGTTTGAAAGCCTAGGAGGAGAAACACCTGAAGGTCTGTCTGGGGAGATGGTCAATGGGCACATCCAGACTTTCATAATCACCATCATCATCATTATCTTCATACTCTCCCTCCTCCTCCTCCAGTTCATAAAATTCTTCTAAAGTATAATCCGGAACCGGGGGAACCGACTGAACCGAGCCCCTGACAGATGGTGCCGGTTCGGCCGGAATCGAAGTTAGCGATTGAACTATCCTTATCGCTTTGGCTATCTCATCAGCGGTCCGAGAAAGAACTTGTGGATCTGAACTGGATGATTTATCCCTTTTTTTTCTTTTAACTGGAACTGACTTCTCAGAATCGGTTCTCCTTTTGCCCGAAGAAGTTTCGTCCTGGTCAGAGGGCACTCCTTCTGGTTCGGTCGGAACCGAACCGGGCTGGCCATCCAGGTCAGTGGACTTCTCGGCCTCCCTTTCCCTCAGTCTACCTACTCTGTTATCCAGGGTAGCTTTGGGAAAACCTTTACAAATTTGGCAGTCTGAATTGAGGTGGTCAAACCCCAGACAATAAACACAGGTGGTGTGGGGATCAGCCTTAGCAAAGGCTTCCCCACACACACTACAGTGTTGAAACCCAGTGGGCCGGTTTTTTTTCTTGGGTTTCTCAGACATGGCCAATCCTAACAAAAACTTACCCTTTTTTCGGCAATCCGCCAGGCAAAACACCCTTATCGGTTCCTGACCGTGTTACGGGTCTTGGAAAAAACCATAATGAAATCTGTTTTTTTAGAACCGATATGGACTGGTTACCACACTCTAATAAAGACCGAAGTTTTTTTTACACAAACCTGATCGGTTCAAACTGAACCGATCCAATGTTTACAAGTTCCACACAGAAAACTAATATAGAAAAACCTATCTAGTACTCACGATACCACAGACAGAGACTTAAACCGACAGGTTTAGAAGCAGAAGTTCGGTTGAAACCGAGCAAAAAAACGACACTTTAAATTACTTTTTTTCAACCGAGTGAAGGAGAAATCTCCAGAGCGACTGTTCAGTGAGGCGGAGTAAAGAATCTGATGGTTGGAGTTCAAACAACAGCAGACAGAGGCTTCAACCAAGCTCGAGCTCAGCGTTCCATGCCCTGCATGGAAAGTTAACTCTTTGTTCTCCGGGGCAGTTCAAGGGTTGGAGATCACTGCAAATGTCAGAATACGACAAGACTTCATGTTGTTTGAATGCATACAAAAAGCTATTTGTCCACCACAGTCCGAATGCATCCTGACAAAAAAAAAACACAGGTATTGGATTTTTGGAGCGGAACTGGAGCAGTTTTGTGTTGAGTGGAATGTAAAAAGGTCCAGCTCTGGAGTTCCCCAGTCATCAAAGAGAGACTGTACGACATTTGATGCTAATGACCACTCATGAGGATCTGCTTCTGTCTGACTAAGTTGGTCTGCCAGATTGTTTTGAGCCCCTGGCAGGTAAACTGCCTGGATCAGAGAATTCACACCACTCCCTTACTCTCATTGTTTCTCTTTAAAGAGGGTAACAGTGTGCTCCCCCGCTTGTTGATGTAGTACATGACTGACTTCTTATGTCTTAAGGAGGATTACCTTGTGACTGACAAAGTCCACCAAGGTTCAAAGGGCATATAGAACTGCCCTCATCTCCAAAACATTGTTATGGAGAATAGATTCCGTTTGACTCCAAACTTCCTGTGTGTTGCAGCCCTGACAGTTGGCTCCCCATCCCAGGAGAGCTGCATCTGTAGTAAGTGTTATCTGTGGTTCTGGTGATGAGTAGGGGAGACCTTGAAGAAGGTTGTCCTTCTGTGTCCACCAGGCAAGCGACTGAAGCAAGGGCTTCATCACTTGATAGGTAAGACTGGGGATGTGTTATCAGAGACTACTGTGTGATGATTATCATCCAATGAGTTGTCCTCACGTGCAGCCATGTTAGAGGCACTGTAAAGACTGAAGAGGCCATGAGGCCTAAAATCCAGTGCGTGGAGTGAGCCTAAACGAATTTGTTCTCCCTGACGAAGTGTGACATCTGAAGGATGATTTTCCTCCTGTCCTCTGGGAGGAATGCCCTCACCTTGGTAGTGTCCCAGCGAGCTCCTATGAAGAGGAGCTGCTGTGAGGGTGAAGCTGTAACTTCTCTAGGTTCAGCAGGACCCCCATGAAGGTCAAGAACTGAGCTGCTATGGCCACTGTCTCTTCTATGCCCTGCTTGGATGGGCTTCCAGCAGCCAGTCATCCAGATAGGGGAAGACTTGTAGCCCTAGCTTTAGCTTTTGAAGATGCACTGCCAGAACTGCAAAGCACTTTGTAAAGTTTTGAGATGCTGAGGATAGTCCAAAAGTCAGAACTCTGAATTGATAGTGCTGTCCCAAAGCCATGAAGTGGAGGAACTTGTGATGGCCGGGGTGTACCAGAATGCACTGGTAGGCATCTTGCATGTCCAGGGATGCCAATCAGTCCTATGGTTTGAAAAGTGGCAGTAGGGTTCCCAGGGAAGCCATCTTGAACTTCTTGTGGCACAGAAACTTGTTTAGTTTTCTGAGGTCGAGGATGGGGCCCATGCCCCCTGTCTTCTTTGGAACGAGGATGTAATGGGAGTAGAAGTCTATATTGAGTTCTGTGAGAGGAACTATTTCCACTGCCCTGTTGCTGAGAAGTCCCGCTATCTCTGTAGTGAGAAGGTCCGATATGGCAGCCGACAGAATGTGCGGCCTGGGCCGGCCCGCCGGCGCAGCGGTTGGATTTCCACTTGCCGATGCGGCGGCCGGGTTCGGGAATGGACTCGGGTCGCTGGAGAGTCCAGCTAGAGGAGAAGGATAGGCGTCCTATGGACTGCTCTCCTTCTCGGGGAGAATAGAGGTTGTGTCCGAGTTCTGTGACTCCTGGCGGAGGCCAGGAAAAGCGCACGACTGCCGACACCAAGCTCTGTGTGGAGGCGGGACAGGATGCTCCTGCGTCATTGCACGTCCCGCCTCCCGGAAAAAAAAAGGAAAAAGGAGAGCTATCGGAGGCCCTCAATGAAGCCCATCACAGCTTCGATTAGCCCCCCCCAGGCCAGCCCCCGGACCTAATCCGAGGTCCGCGGCATGCGCCCCAGTGCCGCGGCCCCACCATGGGGGGAAAGCCACGGGGTATCCGGGGAGCCCGAGGTCAATGTGGGGGTGGAAGCATAGAATGGGCTGAGTACCTGGGCTAACGGCGGCAAAGAGGCGTAAAGAGGAAAATTAAAAAAAAAAAAAAAAAAAAAAAAGAATGTGCTACCTCTTGGGTGGATAGTTTAGGGGGATTTCTGAAAAGTTCAGTAAGTATCTCTCTTGGATAATCCTTAAAATCCACTTGTTTGTGGTGATGGACTTTACTGAAGGTAAAACTGAGTCAGACATCCCTCCACTGGTGAGGAGAGGTCCACCTTTGGCAGCTGAGGCAGATTTGGGGCAGAGCTTCAGAGGGTGGAACTAGGCACTTTTCGGGCCTATGCCTTCTGCTGCATTTTCTTTTGTGGTTGAGGAAGCTTGTGCTTGGCTTGGGCTCCTTTGCCTTTTTCATGAAAGGACTACTTGTTGTGAAAGAACTGATGGCCCCTTTCTCTTTGCAGATAAGAAGTGGCTGGTCTCACAGATTTGATGGCTGTCCTAGTCTATGACAGGCCTCGAGGGACTGTTCCACCTATTGGCTGAACAAGTAGGTGCCATCGAAGGGGACATTCATCACCTGCTGTTCAATGGTAGCAGGCCTGGCCCACATTGCCTCCAGAAGGGCTTCAAAAGCTGGAGGAACAGAAGGTGTAAGGTTAACTGAAATGTTAATAACATGAAGCCACTCTAGATGAAGCTGCTTACCTGTGTCAGGGGCAGATGTCTTGAGGGCAAGAGATGTCTTCATGTTTCTCAGCAAGGTCTGAAAGGATAGTTTCTCCTGAAGGACAGGAGCAGGAGCTTGATTTTCCAAGCTATAAAAAATGTCATCGTCACCACCCTCGGACAGAATGAGGTCAGGGTCAGACTCATCTCCCTCCAACTCCTCTTCTGAATGGGGAGCCAGAAAAGGAGTGGACCTAGTAACGCCTAGCCTGGGACAAGGAGTTGGATAGACAGGAGACACTGGCACTGGCAAAGGAGCCAGCACTGGGACCCAGCCCCAGCCACTACGGTGCCAGGGCAAGAAGCCGGCATCAGACCTGACACCAGTCCCAGAGGAGTCAGCAGCAGCAGCAAAGGAGCCGATGCCAGCAGCAAAGGATCCATCTCCAGCATCGGTACCAAGGAAGCTGGTACTGGAGGCAGTGCTGCAGAAGGACCCAAGGCAGGAGTTGCTGGGTGCAGCACTGGGCTTGGCACTGGGACAGGCCTTGAAAGGCCCAAATCCGATGCCAAGCCCAATATAGCCCAAGATGAAGTTCCAACCAGCACCGGAGTGACCAGAGAGAAGATACTTAGGCTGGTCCCTGTGCAGTGACACTACAAAAGGGCACAGTGAGTGGAACCAGCACTGGCAGCATGGCCACTGGCAAAGGATCAGAATCTGCTGACAAAGCCAAATGCTTTACCTGGCTAGAATGCCCCAGCTGAGAGTCTGAGAAACCTAGTCCTGAAGGACCCGGCACCAGATCTGCAGGAAGTGGCAAATGAGCCAAACAATGTGCCCGCTGCTCCATAAGAGCTGCCCAGTGGAGAAACTTCCCACCAGAATCTCTACAAGAGGACAGTGAGGGTCTCCAAGCCTGCGACCAGGAAAGACCACAATCAGAAGCTGTCGGGGAAACCCACTGTGCCAGTGAAGGCCTCCTACTCCCAGATCTAGAAAGCCTCCTGGCAGACATACCAGAGGGTGAACTTGAGTGTACCATTTCTTCCCCTTATGACGGGAACAGGAAGAACCCGAGGTCAAGCAGTATCAGGTCCCTGACCTGAACTGGGAACGATCCTACTTCCTTTTGTGTTTATGGGAGGACTGTCCTTCCTGAACACAGGACTGCCCATCTTCAGAACCCTTCTGCAGAGAGGGAGATGGACTGGACATGGCCCCGATGACAGAGCAGCATCCTCATTTCCCTCAGTCACTAAAAATACCACCAACAACTTAATCTGGTTCAAGGTCAGTTGGCATTCATCTGTATCCCCTTCCCCCGGTTCGTGCCTGAAAATAGGCAAGATTTGTCTAGTGCACTTACCCAGTCAAGAAAAATTAAATAAAAAATAAAGAGATCCCTACTGTCACTGTCACCGTCCATGGTCACAGGTCATTGTTAGGTAGGGCTGCAAGAAACTGACACAAGATATGTTTTTTTTTTAAACTGATAAAAATAACAAACTCTAGCTAAATATAATGTAGACAGATTGAATTAAACACTGCTGTCATATAGATGTGAAGCTCTATCTCCTGGCAAGCAGGTGACATTGTCACTGAAGTGCACTCGATGACGGGGAAAAAAGGAACTGAGGCTGTTGACAGCTGTTGCCAAGATAGGCTAAGTGTCATGAGCCAGTCTTGCGGTGCCATGCATGTGCACAGTCTCCCTCAGTGCCGGCCCTCCTGGAGATTTTTGACTGCTGTGGGGTCCTGGTACCTCCAGCTTACAACGCAGCAGTGTAAATCAATGATGAAGGTGAGGTACAGAAAGATCTTGAGTTAAACAAAGATAGTGGGATTTGTTCATCTTACAGAGCTATTCACTTTTGGAGTCTCACATAACTCGCTTACTAGGCTCCACTGTCATTTCCTGTGACTGTTATCATCTTTTCCATTTCAGTTCTATAAACTGCTGGTTCTCAGGACTGCCATATCCTCATGCAAAATGTTCATCTTCTTCACAGCAAAGCAGAACAGTCCATCTCTGGGAAACATTTAGGATTAAGGCCTTTTTCTTTGGGCAAACAGTGGATTCAGTGGGTGTCCACAACCCGGTGATAGGCAGTTGGCTTGTGAATACGGTACCTGCACCACCTATAAGGATTTCCTACACCAAGTTCCTTCAGCTGAGTACACATCTGGGACATCACTCAGTTCTCAGTGGCTGTCAGCATGCAGCTGCAGGGATTTGGCATTCCTTGTGGGTACCTATAGTGAACTGGCAATGGCTTCTTGCACCTTTTCTTCCCTTACTTCCTTCAGTAGCTGTCAGATGTTCGGGGGATCTGCTCAGCATTCTTTCAACCTGAGAGATATCTGTCCAGTTGGAATACACAGCTCCTTGCAAAATTTGGTCTAGTCTCATCTGTGCAGTCTGTGCAGGGGTAAGTTCTCAGGCTTCCACAGTTCTTGGAATCACAGTCTCCACTTGGGTCATGTAATGAAGCAATTTTTCTTCCTCCTTTGGCATGGTGGCTCCCAGTTGTAAAATGAGTTCCTCCCTCCACTCAACTGCTCCAAGTGTACTCTTAAGCAAGGCAAGGTGGTCATTTGTAGTGCAGTTCAGCTGGTTGGCAAATAGGGAACAGATGATGTCCAAAGCTATACCTCTCAGGCTCTCAACAATTCTTTTGCATTTTTTGCTATAGGAACAATTCCACATGTTCTCCACCTGAGTGGCCTGGCTCATCCAGTTTTCACAGTAACCATCCCCAAGAGGAGTGGGGGTGGCTCCAGAGAAGGTAGGCAGTCTCCTGTACTGTTCTCAGGGTGTGACCAAATAAGGGGTCCAGTCCTGTCCCCCAACCCAGAGTCCACCGGGTGGTATTTCCTGCACTGCTTCTTCCTTACAGAATGCTCTCACATCTTGAACAGTCTTTCCTTCAGCTGCTAAAAAGGATTGTGACTTCTGATCAGATTCACTTGGGGGAAGTCCAGGGCTCTCATGGGTCGTTATGAACTGGGGGTAGGGTCTCCATCAATAGTGAGCTAGTCAGGCACCCCTGAGGTATCAACATCCTTTCAGCACTCCATCAGAAAATGTAATGTCTGTCAAGCCAAATTGTAAACTCTCCCATGAACAGACACTTTTCCCAAACTTTTTGTGCTGCCTATGACACTTTTGAGATGGTTCCTAGGGGTTTCTTCAAGGAATCTGTGCTACATAATAGCTTTTTTGGGGATCAAGGTCCTCACCCTTTCACCAGTCTAGTAATATGTTGTGATCCATCATGAAGTTGAAAATTGGCAGTGGAGAGTTTGATACCAAACTCTGTTCTAGCCCCAGGGTAAGGTGTTGTAGAAATGTTCCAGAAACTCCAGCAGTGCCTCCAAATTAGTAACCACCACCACCCATGAGGTGGGCTGAACAAGACTGGAGATGATAAAGTGCAAAGTCTGTTATGCCTATGGGTGAGTGGCACCACCAGGCACATCTCTGCTCCCCCCCCCATACTGGTGCACCAATTAACTCTGCAGTCCTTCTGGGAGCTCCCAGTTATAGTCTAAGTATGCAGACAGATGCAGAGTTGCAGTCCTGTAATGCTTGAACCTTGGTGCAGTACTGTGTAAATTTGAGTGTTGGCTGTAGCTGCTGACTGGCAAATTACACAATTGGATGGACAGTAAAACAGTTGCTCCTGACTATAAGCTGCAGCTGTGGGCTTGATTCTAAGGTCACTTGGGAAAGCCCAGAAAAAATCTTGCTTGCTAACCAAACATTAAATGATATGCTCTGTAGGTAAAACCCAGTACTCATGAGCTTAGATGACAGGCTGTTGCTGTTTCCATGGGGGGACGTCTACCCTGCTTAGGCAGATGATGTCTACTGGTCTTATCTGTAGGCGGGATACAGGTACAGTGGACCTGGTAGTGAAGGGCTTGAACAGTGATGATTTTTGATGACAGAAGCTCTGTTCTGTAAGCTGGTTACAGGTGCAGTGGACCCAATGCATTTCCAGTAGCAAGTGATGTGGGTTGTTATGCTCCAGATGATGATGATCATTTTCACCCCACAAGGGAGCTTACCTTCATAAACCCCCAACAGGTAGGCAGTAACTTGGGACCTCAGGCAGTTTGATTCCCTGTCAGGATAAAATCCTCACAGCAGCAGCAGAAGGAAGTGACTTACCACCTTCCTAGATGTAGGGCAGCTTACAGGGCAAAGCCAGCTCTAATGTGGTGCTAGAGCCAAGGCTTGGTACTCTAGCTGCATCAGTTCCCTTTCCAGGACTCCCAAGTCTTTTTTGGACAAACTTTTTTGTCAGACAGTAGCAACAATTGGGAGCTATTCACAAATGCTGCCCTCTCCTCAAAGATTATACTCCGACCATTCTGTTCCATTGCACATGATTCTCCCTTGTTCAGAAATCCAGGGATCAAATATCAGTGGCTAGTGTCTCATGCATTATTCATTATGCTAAACTCTTGGCTCTCAGTGGCTGTCAGTTACAGGGTAAAAGTATGCATACAAGTCCTGAGTAAGCTTGTATTTCAGAGCTGTGTTGCAGAACTGAGCTCCAAACTGATGTCAGTTTCACAGGGACAGTATTTAATAATTTACTTATTTTGCAGAGCTGAACTAGTCTCCAAATTAATGTCAGTTTCACAGGAACAAGCTGTACTAATTTAGTTGTTTTATACTTTGTGCAGCTTTCGGACCTGCTTGAAACTAAGCAACCTCCTTGCTGGGGGCTTCCTGACGTGGGGGTGAGGGTTACATTTATAAAATTATATACTCATTCTCCAGAAAGTGATGGAAAATGATGTACAGATAAAAACACAATTTGTACAAATGCATATGACAAATGTGTAAACATCAGTGAGATGAAATGCAATATATCTTACATCACAAGAGCCAAAACCACTAATAAACATTCTGTTATCAAATGCTGGGCTCAGTGCACTGATGTTTACAAATTTGTCATATGGATTTGTACAAATTATATTTTTATCTGTGCATCCTTTTTGTATCACTTTCTGGAGAGAGAGAGAGAGTATATAATTTTATACTTAATCAATCAATCAATCAATCAAAACTTTATTTTTAAAAAGCGCCTTTCCGAAGCCAAGGCGCTTTAACAATAAATAAATCAAATACATAAAGTTAAAGCAACATCCTAAAAGAAAAAATTACTCACCTTAGTAATTATGTTTCTTCTATTGGAGTCTTGCTGTATTCTGACTATTGCAGTTAGCCCCAGCCTTTAAACTGCTCCGGAGAACAAAGGGTTAAACTTTCTATGCAGAGCATAGAATGCTGAGCACGAGCTGGGTTGATGTCTCTGTCTGTTTCCCTTTGAAATCTAACTGTCAGATTCTTACGAGCAAAACCTCACTAGCTATTCTATGTGGAAATTGTAAAATTTTACTAGCCAACTGGCAACAAAAGGTTTTTGGATTCCCAAAGGAAGACTTAAGTCAGGAAACCCAAAACACAAACCCAATTCAAATAAGAATAACAACAAAATAAACATCCAAACAAAAAAGCAGAGGGTGTAAAGGAGCACCTCTGAGGTGCAACACTGCGCCTGCCCACCACTTCCCAAAAACCAGGTTCTGAGAGGGGTGGCAGGGGGAGGTCAGAATACAGCAAGACTCCAATAGAAGAAACATAATTACTAAGGTGAGTAAGTTTTTCTTCAAACAACATGAAGTCTTGCTGTATTCTGACTAATGCAGACTACCAAGCAGTACCTCCATGGAAGAGGGACAGAACCTACTTTGGGAATAGGCTCCGAAGTACTGCTGTGCCAAACTGAGCATCACTCCTAGCCTGGATATCCAGAGAGTAATGCTTGGTAAAGGTATGGACTGTTTTCCAGGTGGCTGCTTGATAAATTTCTAAGAGACGAATATCCCTGGCAGCAGCCAGGGAAGCAGCTGTACCTCTTGTAGAGTGAGCCCTCAGGCCTGAGGGTGGAATCTTTCCCAGTTTCTCATAGCAGAATTGTATACAAGACACAATCCACCTGGCAATAGTTCTCTTGGTGGCAGGTTTGCCTTTTCCCACTTCTCCATAAGTGAGAAACAACTGGAGGGACTCAAACCTGTGACCCTTGGTATGCTGTATGTAGTAGCTAAGGGCTCTTTTAACATCTAAACTGTGTAGCCTCCTCTCTCCTGAGGAAGAATGATCAGTGAAGAAAACAGTAAGAGACATAGACTGATTCAAGTGGAAATCTGAAACCACTTTGGGCAAGAACCTTCTATTGGCTCTAAGGACCACTTTATCCTTGTGAAAGGAGATAAAATCAGGCTCCACTGACAGGGCTTGCAATTCACTGATACGTCTGACAGAGGTAATGGCTACCAAAAACACAGTTTTACAAGTCAAGTACTTAAGCTGTGCTAAGGACATAGGATCAAAAGGAGGTTGCATAAGTTGAGCAATGCAAACACTTAAGTCCCAGGCAGGGGCAGGGTCTCTAAAGGGAGGATTGGTATGAAGCAATCCTTTAAAAAACTTACAGAATACAGGATGAGATGATAGTGAGGAAGACTTCCCCACTGACACAAAAGCAGAAACAGCTGACAAATGTACCTTGAGAGTAGCTGGTCTGAGGCCTAGGTCATTGAGATGGATCATATAATCCAGAACTGTAGGCAATTCAGCAGTATCTGGGGAAATATGCTTCTTGGAACACCAAATGGTGAATCTCTTCCATTTGAAATTATAAGTATTTCTGGTGGAGGGCTTTCGAGAAGCTTTGAGAATATCCAGAACCCCCTGAGATAGATGCAAATCTGCAAACTCTAACTCTTCAAGAGCCATGCCTTGAGATTGAGAGACTGAAGATAGGGGTACCAAATCCTCCCCTGAGAGAAGCTTAACAGGTTGTAATTTCTGGGAAGTGACAGGGGAAGATGGACTGCTAGGGACAGCAACAGGGGGTACCAGGGCTGTCTGGCCCAGTCTGGAGCAATCAGAATCACTTTGCAAGGTTGTGACCTTATCTTGACTAAAACTTTGAACTGAAGAGGGAAGGCATACAGAAATTTCCCTTCACAGTTCAGAATCAGAGCATCCAGGGGGACTGAGCCCAAGACTGGGGGTCTGCAACAAAAGAGAGGAAGTTGGTGATTGTCTGGGGCTGCAAAAAGATCTATCTCTGGAGTGCCCACCTTGAAAAAATCACCTTTAATACCAGAGGGTCCAGGGACCATTCGTGATGGCCCTGTGAGATCCTACTCAGTGCATCTGCTAGCACTTTGTCCTTCCCTGGAAGGTGAACTGCTATCAGAGAGGTTTGCAGAGAGTAAGCCAGGGACCACAACTTCAAGGCTTCTGTGCACAAGGCTGTAGACCGAGTGTCTCCCTGCTTGTTGATGTACCACATGGTGGTGGTGTTGTCTGTTCTGACCTGAACCACTTTGTTCTGTACTGACTGAGAGAAAGCTTGCAGGGCCAGAAAAACTGCCCTGAGTTCTAGAAGATTGCAATGGAGAAGGGATTCCTGAGGGGACCACAATCCCTGGGCAGTGCGGGCCCCCAGATGGGCTCCCCAGCCCAGAAGGGAAGCATCCGTGGTAAGGACCACTGAATGAGACTGAGTGGCAAATGGGACCCCTTGCCTTAAATTGTCCTGATCCTGCCACCATTGAAGGACTTGGATCAAGGTCAGAGTCACTGGGATCAGTTTGGTAAGGGAATCCTTCTTCTGAGACCAAAAAGCCCTCAGATGGAACTGAATGTCCCTCATCTGGAATCTTGCCCCTTGGACCACTGCCGTGGAAGCTGCCATGTGACCCAAGAGCTGGAGGAAATGCCTTGCTGGTCGAGATACCTGAAGGCTGAAGGAAGAGGCTAGTTCTATAAGAACCATTGCCCTTTCAAGGGGAAGAAAGGCTCTTGCTTTGACCGTATCAAGCTTTGCCCCTATAAAGGTAAGAAGCTGGACTGGCTCGAGAACTGACTTGGGAAGGTTGAGAAGAAATCCTAGAGAAGTGAGCACTTGCTGGCTCACTTGCAGGTCTGACTTGACTTGGTCTGGAGACTGGCCCACTATTAGCCGGTCGTCCAGATATGGGAAAATGGAAATCTTTTGCCTTCTTAGAAAGGCAACTACTACTGCCAGGCACCTTGTGAAGACCCTTGGGGCTCAGGTTAGGCCAAAGTATATTGCTCTGAACTGATAGTGGCCTGAGGGCAACTCGAACCTGAGGTACTTTCTGTGGGAGCACCTGATGGGAATGTGAAAATAGACATCTTTGAGGTCCAGGGATGCTAGCCAGTCCCCTGGCCTTAGAGAGGGAAGGATTATTCCCAGAGTTACCATCTTGAACTTTGGTTTTAAAAGATGTTTGTTTAGGTATCTTAGGCTAGGAGGGGTCGCCACTCCCCTGTCTTTTTTGGGATAAGGAAGTACCTGGAGTACAGACCTTTGCCCCAGTGTAGGGTAGGTACTCTCTCTATGGCTCTTAAACCAAGCAGAGATGAAACCTCTGCCTCTAAGGCAAGGGTTTCTGAGAGACCTGCAGGTGGAAAAGATCTGGCTCTCATCTTCGGAAATTTTCTGAAGCTGAGAACCAGTCCCTGGCTTACTACTTCTAGGACCTGCTTGTCTGATGTAATAGACATCCAGTCCTGGATGAAGTAAGTCAGCCTGCCCCCTACTGGAATAGGAGAGTCGACCCGGGCAGGCCCATCAGGGTGTCTGCTTGGCAGCGGCCTTAAGCTGAGGAGTGGATGCCACCCTGCTCATCTCCCTTCTGCCTCTCCCTCTGAAGAACCCCCTCTGTGAAAAGGGAGAAGAGGCCTGTGCTTGATAAAAAGGCCTATGAAAAGGCCTGCCCCTGCCCCTAGACTGCTGCCTTTGAGGAGTTGCCTGCCTCTCTTTGGCCTGAGCACTCCTGTAAGTGGTCCTGTACTCATCCATTTTCTTCATGTAATTCTCTGTCTGCTCTGCAACAGAGAATTACCCACTACAGGAAAATCCATGGCCTTAGCTTGGGTATCCTGTGAGAGGCTAGTACATCTGAGCCAAGCCATTCTCCGAAGAGCCACAGATGTAGCCATGACTCTTGATGACACATCATTGGAGTCCACAGCAGCATGAAACTGAACTTTTGATGCCTCATTCCCATCTGCAGCACCTGCTCCAGCTCCTTGGCTAGCTGGGGGGAGGCCTGTTTAGCCAGTGCTAGTACAGTGTCCCACCTGGACTTCTGGTACTTGGCTGTATAGGCCATATCATTTGCCTGCCTGAGTCCCAAGGAAGATGACATGTACTGTTTTTTTGCCATGGCATCAATCTTCCTGGAGTCTTTGTCACGGGGGTGTGAAGCCAAGGGTATGTTTGCCTTGTCACAGGCAGCAACCTGCACAACCCCAACATGGCTGCATTGCTGATATAAAAACTCTGTATCTGAGCCTGAAAGTGTATACCTCTTGCCCATTCTTCTATCAACAGGAGGTATAGAATTGGGAGACTTCAGGATTTTTAGTGTCTGCCTCCCAAAAGATTTGTAAAGGGGAATAGACAGTCTCCTGGACTCTGGGATGTCCATCATTTCCACAAAATCATGCTCCTCTTGATCCTCCATTACCTCCTCCATAGGTTGCTGGACAGTCTCAGCCATCTTTCTGTATAACATAAAGTGGGAAAGGGACTCAGAAAACCTAGGAGGGGATACACCTGAAGGTCTGTCTGGGGAGATGTCCGGTTCAACAGGCACATCCAGACTTTCACCATCACCATCATCATCTTCAAACTCCCCCTCCTCCTCAAACTCCAGGTCATAAAATTCTTCAGGGGTATAATCGTGAACCGGGGGAACTGACCAAACCAAGCCCCTGCCAAAAGGTGCCGGATCGGTCGGAACCATGCAAAGCAATTCCATAATCCGAATCACTCTGGCTATTTCCTCAGCAGTCAGAACATGTACCTCTGGAACCGAACCGGACGATTTCTCTTTTCGTTTTCTTTTCATCGGAACCGAACCCTCGGGATCGGCTCACCTTTTGCCAGAAGAAGTATCGCCCTGGTCAGAGGGCACTTCTTCTGGTTCAGTTGGAACCGAACCGGGCTGGCCATCTGGGTCAGCGGACTTCTCAGCCTCCTTTTCCCTCAGTCTACTTAATCTCTTTTCAAGAGTAGATTTGGGAAAGTTTTTACAAATTTGGCAGTCTGAATCAAGGTGTTCAAACCCCAGACAATAAACACAGGCGGTGTGGGGATCGGCCTTAGCAAAGACCTCCCCACACTCACTGCAGTGTTGAAACCCAGTGGGCCTGTTTTTTTTCTTGGGTTTCTCAGACATGGCCAACCTAACCAACTTACCCTTTTTTTGGCAACCGCCAGGAAAGACTCCCTTATTGGTTCCTAACCATGTCACAGGTCTTGGAAAAAAAACGTACCAAACACGTTTTTTTAGAACAGATAGGGACCGGTAACCAAACACTAAAGTAAGATACCACAACCAACAAATGATAGGTTCAGCCGAACCGTTCCACATTTTTACAAGTTCCACACAGAAAAACAGAACAAAACCTATCTAGTACTCATGGTACCACAGACAGAGACTGAACCGACTATACGGAAAACAAATTTTGGTTAAAAACTGACAGAAAACTGACACTTCAACCGACTTTTGAACCGAGCTGCAGGAGGAATCTCCGGAGCAACTGTCCAGTGAGGCACAGTAAAGAATCTGACAGTTAGATTTCAAAGGGAAACAGACAGAGACATCAACCCAACTCGTGCTCAGCATTCTATGCTCTGCATAGAAAGTTTAACCCTTTGTTCTCCAGGGCAGTTTAAAGGCTGGGGCTAACTGCATTAGTCAGAATACAGCAAGACTTCATGTTGTTTGAATCAGTTAATAAAATGTACTTAAAAATCCAGATACACCAGGCTAAATAAATGCATTTTCAATGCTAACTTAAAGCTTTGAATGGTCAGGTAATCTCTCACCCGAAGAGGTAGAGAATTCCACAGGGTTGGGGCCACAAAACTAAATGATCTGGCCCCAGATGTCTTTAAACTAACCCTGGGAATCTATAGCAGTTCTTATTGGTGGATCAGAGCGGACAAGAGGGACAGTAGGGACGAAGAAGATCTTGCAGGTAGCTAGGTCCCTGATCGTGTAGGGCCTTATAGGCAGAGCCCCTACTTTTCTGCGGCACAGTGGGACTGAGTTCTACGGCAAGACTACCATTTGCCGCAGAACTTCTGCGGCGGTGGTTTGTGATTTCTGCGGAAGTTCTGTGACACTAACAAACTACCACATCACAGTGACAGCTTGTCATCCAGACTTCACTTTCATGGCAGTTTGTATAGCAATCAGGATGGTGGAAAGCACAGTAACACTAGTTCAAAAAATAACAGACTTATAAAAATAATTTTATGCCTAAAAAAAAACAAATGCTCTCCCTTAAGGTCCTAGCCTGTTGCATAAATGACATATGCAATGGGGATCGTATGTGATAAATAAGGTATTTCTATATGCATGCTATCTATCCCCAATGAGGTTTTCACTATCACTTATATATTTGTATGTGCTTTCTACACCACTCATGAGGT
Source organism: Neoceratodus forsteri (assembly GCA_016271365.2). Classification (NCBI taxonomy): domain Eukaryota; kingdom Metazoa; phylum Chordata; order Ceratodontiformes; family Ceratodontidae; genus Neoceratodus; species Neoceratodus forsteri. The sequence continues at coordinate 833,418,623 of CM028130.1, read as the reverse complement.
TCCCACTGTGTATCACTTATATATTTATACGCAATCTGTAACATACATATAAATGTGTGTGTGTGTGTGCGTGTGGTGAGAGAGACAGAGATACTGTATGTGTGTGTGTGTGTATATATATATATTTTTAATTTCCATGAACTTGCATCCTCATTCATACAGGTCCCATTAAAATGGAATAGAGGAGTTATTGCAAAACTCATTTTGATGTCAACCTGCTTTCCCTGACACACTGCGTAACACCATCAGGCCATGACAGCCGTAGTGAGATAGAACTCTCAGACCAGCACAATGTGTCCACCATGTGACAGAACACTGCATCATACCTTCCCAGACTCTGAGCAATGATGTGTTCCACCAATCCTTGTGCTGCCCAGCCAGCTCCCAGAGCTAATCTCTGAACTTGAGTTGCCGGCACGGAAACACAGCATGCTACCCTCTGGCCCAACAGCTGTCCCTGCACACAACATTTCTCCATAACTTTTAGGTGATTCTATCAACCAATGACAATATGTAATCAATAACCCTGGCAAAAATGCGTACAGTGTAATTATTTACTTAACAGGTCTATTCTTTCAACAGGTCTGCACATTATTATATTCCACTTTTCTGGGCATAATTACTTTATTTTTCTTAAAAATGACAGTTAAATTAATTTTACCAGTTATTCATTTCAGATGGCGCCTCTATACCTTAAAGGCACAAATAGGTTTGTACAAAGTGAGGTATGAACTTAACAGGTCTGTGCTATTGACAAGGTTTTGTTTAAGTTGGCCTTAGTGCAATAATGTAAGACTGAAAATTGTATTAGGCTGTAGTGCAGGTTGAGCAAGTATCACCATGCCTGATGTGCAGCCACCGTCTCTGGCAGTGAGAGCTGTGGTAGATAAGTGACTGTTCATTTCTGTTGCAGATTGCAGCCATTTCATTAGCTAATGTATGATGTTATAGCAATGATAACATCACATTCTGAGTATATGGGGTTTTAGGATATAAAAGAGAAGTAGACAGATTCGATTGAAAGCGGAAATATTAATAAAAAATCAACAAGAAGAGGTAGATTCTGCGGCATCGCAGAAGTTCTGCGGTAGATTGCAAGTTCTGTGCAAAATTCTGCAGCCGCAGAATTCTAGGGGCCTTGCTTATAGGTCAGCAAACTGACCTTGAAGGTAATCCACCACTGTATTGGCAGCCATTGCAGTCCACGGAGGACAGGCGTTATATGACTGGTCCTAGATGTATCAGTCAAAAGCCTGGCCGCCGCATTCTGCACTAACTGCAAGTGGCGGATATCCACCCCTGGTAGCCCTAGTACAGGGCCTTGCAGTAGTCCAGGCGAGAGGTAACTAAGGCGTGGACTAACATTGGAAGGTTGTCGGCGGGAACCAGATGCTTCACCCAGGCTATATTCCTTAGATGGCAAAAAGAGGTTTTGACAACAGCTGACACCTGATGTTTAATGGTCAGGCGATCATCAAATATAACGCCCAGGTTCCGCACCCAGTCTGAGGTAGCTAACTGGGTCCCCCCAAGCCAAAGACCTGAGGGTGACCCCTTCAGCAAACCCCGCCCCCCCGATGACCTTGGTCCACAACCAACACCTCAGTTTTTTCAGGGTTTAACCACAGCCAGCTCACAGTCATCCAGTCCTAAATGTTGGTGAGACAGTTGTTAAAGACTGAGACAGCATCACCCTGGTCAGGCACAAAAGGACATGTACAGCTGAGTATCATCTGCATAGCAGTGAAAACTCAAGCTGTACCACCTAATAATAGCTCCTAATGGCAGCATATACACCGCAAACAACATGGGTGCCAAAATGGAGCCCTGTGGTACCCCAGAGGATAGACGGAGTGATACCGAGGAAAAAAATCACAGACACCACCTTCTGGGTTCTACCCTCAAGGAATGATCAAAACCAACTGAGGGCTGAGCCAGATAGTCCACAGATAAACCGCAGGCACTCCAAAAGCACTCCATGGTCCATGGTATTAAATGCCGCAGAGAGATTAAGAAGGACCAAGATGGAATGGGTCTTTCGATCTCTCGCTATTAGGAGGTCATTTAGTACACGAAAAAGGGCTGTCTCAGTACTATGTCTCTTCCTAAATCTGGACTGCAGAGAATCATAGACATTGTGGCTGGTCAAATGGTCATCCAGCTGCAACACGACCACCTTCTCGATAACCTTACCTACAAAAGGCAGGTTAGAGACAGGCCTGTAGTTAGCCAGACAGTCCGGGTCCAAGGAGAGCTTTTTAAGAAGGGACCGAATCACAGCTTTCTTCAGGGGATCAGGAAATGACTGTATTTAACATGCATGTATTTTTTTAATGTACTTCCAGTACTGATGCCTCATGTGATTGGATGTATTTGCACAGCACTTGCGGCAGCTACTCACATTGATCTGCACACATTTTGCAATTTGCACCACTGTTTGTCACAATCAAGTGATTCTATTATGCATGCAGATGTCTGGGGTTTTAAATGGTGGCATACTGTAGGGTTACCCCCAACCTCTGAGGAAGACTCATCACCAGAGCCAATATGTAGGTGTGTTAACCCGATTATGTGTCATGCTATAATAAATACTTTCTTCTTCTCTAGCTGCCTGGTATGTGCCCAGTTTTTTCAACTGTGTTGGTGCAACTTTGCTGACTGAAGCACCTTTAAGGGCTGTAGTGCGTACTCCTTTTTCTGAACTTTATAGGTGGCATGTTGCCTGGCATGAACATCCAGGGCAAAATGCTTGGTAAAGTACACACTGTACTCCAAGTTGCAGCTCTGTAAATTTCTCCAACAGGCACAGAGTGTATCTCTGCTGGGGAAGAGGCAGTCATTCTGGTGGAGTGAGCATGTACTGTACCTAGCACTTCAGTTTAACCTATGCCATAGCAAAGCAGTGGTGAAAGCAGTTTACATTCCAGGCTGAGATGCACGTGATTATGATAGGCTGTCCCTTTTGATTAGGGTTGAAAGAGACGAAGAGCTGTTTTGACTGTCCGTAGTCCTTAGCCCTGTCCAGGTAAAAATAAAAATTACATACTTAACTGTAATTGCTTAGCTTCTTGAATATCTTCATCATTGATTACCATTTATAGGTCTGGGGCCAGAGGCAGTAGGACCTTGCAGGAGTAAATCTTTTTTGGCAGGGAAATATCAGATGCCAGTCACTGACGCCACCTGCACACTTCATTTGGTGCAGTGTATGTCAGCCAAAAACCATCACTGGCTCCCTCACACACCTCAGTTGTGTTTGCCTGGAGAGAAACAAAGTGGAGAGAAAGAAAAGATCAGTCTAGAGATTTTCTAGCCCAAAGGAATAGGGAAAGGATATAAGAAACACAATAAGCAACAAAATTAAATCTGGTTACTGACTTAGAAATAAAAACAGGGCACACAAAGTGACAGAAGAGGTAGTTGTATCTACAGATCCAAAGCCTCATACCACTAGCCAGACAGAAGATGGATAGTAGTCTAACAAACTGGGAAGCTGTCCTCCTGAGAATGTGGTTTTGCCAGAGGCACAAGGAGGATGCAGATGAATGAGACCCTCTTGGTAATGAGATGGCATAGTGTGCCAGAAATGGAAACAAACACAAAATCTTCTAGAAACAAAAGGGTAACTCCATGCTACCAGACAGAAAATTGATTGAAATTATTAGTTAACCATGCCCCCTTTCTTACATCAGGGAAGAAGAAAATGGGGAGCCTAGGAGCATATGAAGTGGCAGGACTGGACAGACCAAGGGAGTCTAAATGTGTTCATCACCCCCAGACATCCATAATGGTAGTGGGCTAAAGGCCTGGATACACAAAGAAGAATAGGTATAGCAACCAAAATCATCAAAAAATAACCTGCTTTTCCTGTAACCTGGGGATGTACCCTGTGTAAGAGCTAGTGTAGATGATCATAAAAATTGCATAGCACCTCTCCCACCACATGCAGAGCAGCTGCCAAGTGAAGTCAGACTGGAGAGTGCCCAGAGGCACAGATGGCATTCAGTAAGTATAGGGATAAACCCCAGAAGGAAATTTACCCTGAGCAGAGAGAATGAGGGCAAACAGGAATCAGTGTCAGTGGCTTAGCAGGTAGCACACTCACCTCTGAGGCCAGGAGATCAGAAGGCTGTGGGTTCTATCCCCACACCAGGCACTTGGGTTGAATCCCAATACTCACACTGTAGTGCAGCATGAGGGGGATGCTGCACTCCTGAGGTGCTGTCTTTCAGATGAGATGTTAAACCGAGGTCCCATCTGCCTTTTCAGGTGGATGTTAAAGATCCCATGGCACTACTCAAAAGAGTAGGGGAATTTGCATTACAACAGAACATAAAAGTAAGATACACATCAAATAGCATTATTTCTTACATTTTCACAAAACAAAAAATAAGTCATGAAAAGTATTACAACATCCTAGAACAAAGTTAATCTAAAATTAATGTTTCAAAACAAATTAGAAATGATATGAAGAATCATAATTAAGTATTACATCATACTTCCTAACTTCTATTAGTCAAAACAAGTGGAGAAAAAAATATATATAATACAAACATAAATAAAGGTACCAGTATCTCACTTTTTCTACAATGAAAATCATTTGTCTAAGTACAATTTTACTTTGTTTAGATTTCCTTACCTTATCACCTAAGTTTTCATTTATATTTAATCAACATGGACAACCCCTTCCACCATCTGAACACTTTTTTTGTTGTGTGGATACCTTCATCTCTGAGGTACACTTTCCCCAGAGCTTGTTGGATTAACATGCAAACTGTGTCATATGGCATCATCTTTTGGTACAACACCCATTGGCACCTAGCCTGCCATAAATCATATTTTAGATAGCAAAGGAAAACCATCAGTGTTTCTTTATGATATCATGCCTCTAATAAGGAATATTGCCCTACAACTAAGGAATTGTATGTCAGTGTTGTTAGTCAACTCATGTTCCATTTATTCACTAAGAAGGCCCATAAATGTTTAGCATAGGAACATGTGAACAAAAAATGTTTCATAGTTTCTTCAGTGCTAATACATGCATTATATGGGCAGTTTCTCTCTTCTATGGCCTTGTGTTTATAATTTCCCCTGACATTCTATCTCCCATATACTGATAACGATAGTGTTTCCCACATGTATACTGGAATTCTATCATTTTTAGTTGACTGTACACATTTTTGTTTATACCTGGTAGATTGTAGCCATAACTGAAGTATATAACTGAAAACTCTTACTTTGTCTTATTTATTGTTTGTTTAATCCCCATTTATAAAGTTTTAGGGCAGATGCTTTAAAATACTCTGGAATATGAAGATGTCCAGTTACTCTAGGTGGAACCACATTCCAAGCCTGAAAATATCTAACAAGGTTGTAAGCTACCCATTTATGATGTAGAGTGCCAGAAGATATAAGGCCACATTTCACAATTTGTGAGATATAAAGGATATGAAAAAAACACACCGGGTCTATCATCCCCAGACCTCTCTAATCCTTCAAGAGATAGGTATAGCATCTTTTGATTGGGTTGAGTCAACTGCCCCACAGCATCTGAAAGAAAAGACTGTATAATGTATGGTTAGTGCCTATTAATCACCATAATCAGCAGTCACACAGCTTTGCTATGCACTGTTTAGAATTTTAAAAGTTATTATAAAATGGGCACAAAAAATTCTATATCATGATTGGCTAGTCAGCAGTCTTACCCATGTCCTTATACAGCCATATCATGCCAACCTGCACTACATACCAACTGATAGCCCTGCCACACCTAGAAATCACTGAGCCCGCACTGCCCAAACCACTTTCTAAACATTCGAACTATCGCAAAGCGGCAGTTACAGCCACGGCATTTCAAGCGCTGCAATACCTCAGAAAATGCCACATGAAATCAGCAGATCGCGTGCTGCATGAGCGTCCTCAAACTGAATCCACAGACTTGTCCTTCCATAGACTGTTTCACCTACCAGTTAGTCACATTTAAAAGCGTATGGACAAACTTTTCGTTACTACAGCAGAGCGGCGGTCCAGACGATTTTTCAAACAAGTCTAACAGCATCTCGGTGGCTAGCAAGGACCGCTCACTCTTAATGAGCAGCTGGTGGTTCTCAAACAGCTTTTCTGTCCACTCAAGGCACCCTTCAGGAAATGGGCATGTGGTTGCAATAATTGTAAATATACTGGCCATCAAAATCAAACACTGACTGTCAAAAACTGGCACATTGTTAAGCACCAGAGACACCCTATTATGACAGACAAAATCAAATGACATGTGGAAGAGAACCTCAGCAGTCTCCGTGTGTGTGTGTGTGTGTGTGTGTGTGTGTGTATGTGTGTGTGTGTTTCTGTATGTGTGGGGGGACACCACCCTAAATGCCCTATAGTCCTATCAAATGATTCAGAGATGCCCTCAATATAGGGACTATTTTACTCCTTCAGACATTAAAACCTCAAGTTTTAAAAGTGTTTGCATTTTACTTTTTTTTAAATACTACCTTAATAGGGCCCATTTATAAGCGGAATAAGACACTCCGAGGTGTGGTTTATGGCCTGATAAAACACTTCCCAGGTGCTAAAGGCACTCGGCGCCAAGCGCCTCCCATGCAAGCCGCAACATGCCTCATTGTCACGCACCAGGGCGTGTTTATGTATGAATAAGACATTTTATTTATGCCTGATACAAGAGCACGCCTGGTGCGAATGAGGCACTGAGGCGCTTTACACCGTAATGCCTTTAGCACCTGGGAAGTGTTTCTTATCAGCCGGCTAAACCACACTCGAGTGTCTTATTCCGCTTATAAAATGGGCCCTATTAAGGTAGTATTTAAGAAAAAAAAAAGTAAAAAATGCAAACACTTTTTAAAACTTGAGGTTTTAATGTCTGAAGGAGTAAAATAGTCCCTATATTGAGGGCATCTCTGAATCATTTGATAGGGACTATAGGGTGTTTAGGGTGGTGTCCCCCACACACACACATAACACACACACACACACACACACACACACACACACACACACACGGAGACTGCTGAGGTTCTCTTCCACATGTCATTTGGATTTTGTCTGTCATAATAGGGTGTCTCTGGTGCTTAACAATGTGCCAAGTTTTTGACAGTCAGTGTTTGATTTTGATGGCCAGTATATTTACAATTATTGCAACCACATGCCCATTTCCTGGAGGGTGCCTTTGAGTGGACAGAAAAGCCGCTTGAGAACCACCGGCTGCTCATTAAGAGTGAGCGTGTCCCTTGCTAGCCACCGTAGATGCTGTTAGATTTGTTTGAAAAATCGGACCGCCGCTTCTGCTGTAATAACGAAAGTTTGTCCATACGCTTTTAAATGTGACTAACTGGTAGGTGAAACAGTCTATGGAAGGACAAGTCTGTGGATTCAGTTTGAGGACGCCTTCGCGGCAGCACTACATCTGCTGGATTTCGCTGTGGCATTTTCGAGGTATTGGTAGCGCTTGAAATGCCGCGCTGTAACTGCCGCTTTGCGATAGTTCGAATGTTTAGAAAGTGGTTTGGGCAGTGCGGGCTCAGTGATTTCTAGGTGTGGCAGGGCTATCAGTTGGTATGTAGTGCAGGTTGGCATGATATGGCTGTATAAGGACATGGGTAAGACTGCTGATTAGCCAATCATGATATAGAATTTTTTGTGCCCATTTTATAACAGGCCATAAACCACACCTCGTCGTGTCTTATTCCTTACTTAACCACACTTCGGAACTTCCAAACAGTGGCATAACAAAAAAGAATGCACCAGAGTTCCATAATTCTCACACATAGAATGCAAACAGTGTTTTTTTGACCATACACTATAAAAGATGATGGCTGGGGATCAGGTGACAACCATGCTGAAATCACCTCTCGTGGTTGCTAGGGCTACAGTAAACCTCTCGAACTGCGCTCTCGAGGTTTACCATGTTGCCCTAGCAACCACTCGAGGTAATTACAGTGTGGTTATCACCTGATCCCCAGCCATTATCCTCTATATAATTTAGTATCTAACTGAGTGGGGGGGTGTTATAGCTGCATACTGTATGCATGGTATTATAAATTCCTTACTAGTCTGAATTCTTTTTGGTTTTGACAACTTCCAGTGTTTCCATCTTGGGATTTTTTTATTCTGTCTTCTGTAAAGTGTTGTCCCAATTGACTAGGGGAATATTTTGAGAACCAAAAACTATCTCAAATATATTGAGGGGTTCTGTAGAGATTTCTATCTCTTCAATTTGAAATGGAGAAAAAGAACCTGTCCCAACCCACAAACCTTTACGTTTACTACTATTCAGCTTCAAGTTTGAAATTGATGAATAAGTTCCCATTTCTTGTAGGAATATTACTAATTGCTGACCTTCTGTAAAAAATAAGCAAATATCAGCATAAGCTTGTAAACATATGGTCATATCTCTAGTTCCCCTGAGAAACCTCGCCATTTAGGAATGTCATTTAATTTCCTAATTAAAGAATCTAAGGCAAATATATATAGAAGGGGACTTAAGGGACATCCTTGTCTAACCCCTGGTTCTATTTTCAAACTGTCAGTTACTTGATACTGAGGTATCAGTCTTACTGTAGCAGAATCATATACTATTTTTAACCAACCTATAAATTCTATAGGAATTCCATATGCCTGTAATGTGGCAAACAAAAAAGGATGATACACTTTATCAAAAGCTTTGTATTGGTCTACTGAGACTATTCAGCCTTTTTCTCCATGAAGGGATAAGCGGTCAATTAGGTCTCTAACAATCATTAATGCATGTTGTATTTTCCTGTGTGGTATACCACAGAATTGTTGTGGTGCAATTACCAAATCAGCAAATCACTTAAGTCTATTGTTTAAAATATGAAATAATATTTTAAAATCAGAGTTCAAAATTGTGATGGGTCTTCAATTTTGTATATGTGAGAAGGAGACAGGCATAGATTGTGCTTAAAAAAATAGTGAAAACAATTTTTAAACATTCTGCTAACTCCCGTGCAAAAGATTTGTAGAATTCATTGGCGAGAACATCCAGCCCTGGCGAGGTCCCTGATTTTAGAGATTAAATAGCAGATTCTATTTATGAAGTAGTGATTATAGTAATCATATCCTGTAATTCCTCAGGAAAGTTAGGGATATTAACACTTTTTAAATAGAATTGGATTACTTCCAGGCTAGGGGCTTGAGACAGAGCATGTGATTTTAGGAAATTACTGATTATTCTATGAACACGCTCAATAGTCTCCATAGTGACCCCTTCTGGGTTCACAAGAGAATGCAGTGATGCATCCTATTTTATTGTTTTACAAAATTCAAATGGATCTCCTATTGGGGATTTTATTGTTCCATATTGGAGCATTACTCTCATAGTATTGGCCCTGTCATGTTGAAATAATTTCATTTCTTCTTTTAGTGATTGAATCTGGAAGAATATTTGTATTTGGTAGAATAAGAAAGAGAGTATAGATGTTGAAGTTGCTGTCTGAGTTTTAAATAGGTCAAGACATTATTTACTTTTTGTTTACCATGTCTTTGGAGCCATCTTTGAAAATCTTTTTTTTGAGTCAGACCACCATTCTCCTAAATCATCATACAAAAACCTTACTGAGGCTCTAGCCCATATTAGATTTAAAATTCCTGTTGGAACCTCAGGCTCTGTTAATATAGAAGTTTAATTTCCATTGGTTATTTATCTTTTTAAATTTAGGAGTTTCTAAAAAGGAGATTTTCAACAATAAGTGGCCTGAGAATTCAATTGGGATAGTTCCAAATTGAAACGGTGACATATTATTTGAAATAAACATATGGTCAATAGTAGGCATAACTTTTCTCCTTTTAAACATATATTTAGGGCCTTGTACCTGATATTCTCTACAATTCAATAAATCCACCATTTCTATTGTTTTTGAGAGAGCATTTGAATCACAATAAATTTTCTTGTCAGTCCCTTTATGTTTAGCTAACTGAGATTTAGAATCACAATTAAAATCCCCACAAAAAAGATTTTTAAAGAAGCCACCAAAAAAGGTTGTACTGTTTGCAGCAAAGCTACCCTATCAGCTTTCAATTGGGGACCATAGACATTTATAATTCTACAATTTACCGTTTTCCAACATCCATCCAAAATTAGTAACCTGCCTGGGATGAGGTCTATTAGTTTGTGTAACGCAAAATCAAAAGAATTAAAGATAATACACACCCCATTGGCATAATCTGGGCCAGAAGACCCATAAGAAGGACCCCATCTCCATTTCCCCTGAAAGATTCATAGTTGCTCACTAGAAAACATCCATGTCTCTTGTAAAAGGCATATGAAAATTCTAGCTATATGGATATAATGAAAGATTGCAGTTCTTTTAGACACATTTAGTAAACTGTGTATGTTCAGAGTACCTACAATAAACTCGGAAGCACCACATTTTCCCATCAGTGAAAATGGTGACTTCACCCACAGCGACGGCACATTACTAATGTAGGTATTGTACCGCCTCTTGACCTGGTGTTTTCTGTGGGGGGCTGTGCCCTCCACACCCCCCATGTGGGGGGCTCTGCACCACCCTTCGGACTCTAGGATTCCAACTCCAGGTCAGAGTTGGTCCGAGGAGGGGGCAGAACACTGGGGGAAGGCAAAACATGGAAAAAGAACCATTACCGTGAATGTCGCCATAATGGTCTTTTTCCGTGTTTTGCCGTTGGGGTGTCGATGAAAAGGGGTGATACAAATAAACTCAGAGAGTAGTTATTTGAGGGAGGCTAAGATGCTTTTTTCCCCTTTTTTTCCTTCCCATTATAACCCACCATCTTCTGGTTTGGGGAGGCAATATCATGTGTAGGGGTTTGTGGATCCAACTCGCCTTGTTCCATGTAAGAGTCCCCCCAATTTGTGGATAAGACTGCAAAGGAGTTATCTGATTTGATCCCCCAACTGTTTGAGAGGGTCTTGCTTTAATGTTTCTTGAAGATCATCTCCTTGGCAGTGGGGGAGGAGATGAAGGAGGGGGCACCACGACAATCTTTGCCTCATCCGTGGGATCAACATAGCAAACCAGGTTTAGGTTGGCAACCAGTTGTACCACTGTTGGAGAGATTCTTGCTCTACAGGTGCATCTGGACATAAAACTTGATCTATACTCCCCTTGGGGGGCAGAAGGGTGGGATGGAGGGGAAAGAGGTTGGGGCTTCAGCAAACTTGCGTCATTAGTAGTGGCTGAAACTTGGGCCTGTTGAATTAGCAGTTCTGGGCTCATACAGGAGGCTTTATTCTTGGCAGCTCAAGGACATTCAGAAAAGGTGTGTCCAAACTCTTCACAAAGATTGCATGTTATGTGATTCACACACTGGAGGGCTATATGGCCAGTTTCACCACAGTCATCGCAACGTGATTTGTCACAGGTACCAGAGAGATGAGTCCGAGAACCACATCTGTAACATGCACAGGGTTGACCCGCATAAAAACATAACCCCCTATCTCTTCCTAACAGAAAAGCATTTGGGATATGCTCCACTCCTGTTTCTGTTTGCCTCGGTTTACTTTATATTTCCACCCCTCCCACCCCATCCAGAACATCTCTGAATCAAGAATGGCTTCAGAAGGGGTGAGGACATCACATTTCTGAGATAACCAGTAAGTAAGTAATATCCTCCACATGGACCCCCTCATTCCAAAACATTATTGTAACAAATTTTGTTAGTAATTTAGACAGTGGAATTACCAAAAAGGGGGTCCATATGGGGGAAAGCTTTTGATAAAGGGTTCTAAGAAACATGAAAAGCGTCAAGCGTGTACTAAACCTTGTGGTCAGTCTTTTATTATTTTTGCAATAAAATGCTTTAATTTAATTTCAGTGTTGGAGTCAATATCTACAAGGTTGGTGAGTTCCCAAACTTCTGAATGACTGTCAAAAGTGACAACGACATGGGTGGTGCCAGATGACACCGAGGCACCCACCGGTGTAGACCAAGCATATAGCTTTGGTTCTGCCACTGGGGACATCTGCTGCCTTGGGCAGACAAGACTGTGGAGGGTTCTCAGCAGCCATCTAGGAGGAGCCAGATGTCTACCAGACCCAGCCAGCAGGGCCTCTGATGCTTCAGCATGGTGAGGTCAAGGAGGACCCTGTGCTTCCATGGAACTCAAGCTCTGAGGAAGAGACCCACAGGAAAGGCCTAATGTCCTTGCCTTTGCCACACATGGTACAATGATCTACTGAGAAGCAGGCACTGCACACACCCATACTGCTCTGGACCAAAGCAGGCCACACAGCACTGATGTCAGTCCAGAGCTGCCATGGGTTTCCCATGGGGCACTGATATGTAATGAAAGACTGTTGGACTTTCTTTGATGATGTGGCCCCCTTCTTATCAGACTTTGGCATTGGAAAAGAAAATAATAAAGAGAAAAGCATGCAGAGGAGGGCAAATAAAATGGTGCAGGGTCCATATCAAAAGCCCTATGAGGAGAGACTAAGGGAACTCAGTATGTACACTCTGGAAGAGAAGAGGGAGAGAGAGAGGGGGGGATATAATAGAGACCTCTCATGAGAGATGTGATAAAGCACTTCTTCACAGAAAGAGTGGTGGATTTCTGGAAGTTTACCAGCAGATGTGGCTGGGACGAAAACAGTGGTGGTGTTCAAGAAAGCATGGGATAAACATAAAGGAATCACAGGGAAAGGAATGAGGGAGGGAGGGAGGGAGGGAGGAGGAGAAAAATTTGGAGATCGAGTTGGGTCTGTGGTGAGCCGAAAAATTCTGTTTCTATATTTCTATGTGAAGGTATATAAAAGCAGGTGAAGCACATGGAAAAAGCAGCACCAGAGAAATTAAGGTGCTGTCACTCTCATTGAGTGTACTTGAGACTGGGAAGAACACAAAACAGAGGTGCATGAGGGACCCAGTGATGGTTATTGGCTGACATGCGCAGCACCATGTAAGGTATGCAGGCGTCATCAGTAGTGGCTGATGTTTGCTTCCTCCTGCAAAATAATTTGCCCCCACAAGGTCCTAGTTCCTCTGGTCCCAGACATATAAGTGGGACACAATGGTGAAGACTGATTCTTGGAAGATCCTAAGGATCCTCCTAACATCTAGTGAGTGGGAATACCTTTTTCCTCTTTCTGGAAGTTGGCAAAGTAAGCAGGTGGAATTATAGACTTATTAAGATGGAACTTTGACACTACCTTAGGTAGAAATTTGGGGCGTGTATGGAGAACTACCTTATCTTTAAGGGAAAACAGTATATGGAGACTGTGACCAAAACATGGATTTCAGATACTCTGAGTGCAGATGTAACAGCTAGCAGAAATGCTACTTTCCAGGTTAAAAATGTTAAGTCATGCATCACAACAGGCTTCAAGGGCTTTCCAGTGAGCATACTCAGCACCAAGTTGACATCCCAGGGATCGCTAGCTTTCTGATGGGGGTCTTGTATATAGAATACCCCTGAGGAACCTCTTAAGCAGCGGCAGCTGTACCAAAGAGGGTACCTACAGGTTTGTGGTATGCTGATATAGCACATACTATAAGCTGACCTTAACTGCAGAATACTGCAGACCAACATCAGAAAGAAAAAAAATACTTACCATAGTAATCTTGTTACTTCCAGGGGGTCTGTCAGTATGTTTAGCTAATGCAGTCAACCTCCTGTGTTGAACTGCCCCAAAGAGATTGGAATGTTTGTGAAGGATGGAATTCATAATTGGCTCATGCTGCAGTTCAAGCTGCTGCCCCTAGGTGCTGCTGCATTCTAAACTGCTCAGATTCATTACAGAGCTTAATGGGGTAAAGATCCCCCTAACTATGCTATTCTAAAGCAAAAAAGTTTCCCTCAGGGGAGTAGAGTAAAAAATATCAATTCTCTGCCAGAAAGAGAACAGAACAGACTGGTTTGAAACATTAAAAGTTAACACGTACAGTCACAGCCAAAGACATGGTCAGATATTTCCAGACATTTTTGTGATATTTCTAGAGAAATCTCCTGCTTTCTGCATTTCCACAGTAGGGGCAGCAGAGAGAAACACTTTAGAAATTTCACGAAATATCTTGAAATATCTGACCATGTCTGTGGCTACCACTGTATAACGGACAGGACAAGAAGTGACCAGCAGGGGTGCAGAACCCCCCATCTGGTTATGGAATGGGAGTCAGGGTGGGTGATTTAAGTATACTGAGGGATTACTATGGCATTACTATCCACAACCTTGTGGAATTTTATGACTGGGTTACTAAGGCTCTGGATGAGGGTATAGCAGTGAATGTTCCGTACTTGGATTTCAGCAAGGCCTTCAACTTGTGCCACACAGGTGACCGTTAGGCAAGCTGGGGGACCTGGGTGTTAGCGATAGGGTGGTCAGCTGGATTGGTAACTGGCTGGAAAAGAGGCAGCAGAGGGTGGTGGTAAGGGGAGAACTGAGGTAATCATTGGGTCCCTCAGGGCTCAGTGCTGGGACCAATGTTATTCAACATCTGTGTAGCTGATATGTCAGTTGGGGTGCATGGGGTGCTGCAGATGGACCAAGAAACCTTGGAGAGGTGGTCAAGTACCTGGCAGTTGGGCTTCAATGTTAAGAAGTGCAGGATTATGCACTTTGGAAACCGGAATCCTGGATTTAGCTATAAGTTGGGAGGTGCGCAATCATTGGTACAACTGAGTAGAAAGATCAGAGTGTGCTAGTCACAGGCCATATGAATCACTCTGCACAGTGTAGAAAAGCAGCCATGAAGGCTAATAGGATGCTGGGGTATATAGCATGGAGAATCACCTCAAAGAGTGAGGATGTGATCCTGCCACTGTACAGGGCATTGGTGTGGCCTCACTTGGAGTACTGCATGCAGTTCTGACGTCTATACTTAAACTCTGGCCAGAGCTGATACGGCTGTGCCAAGCTACCAAATGACCAAAGTTACACGTGTCCTTAGAAAAGTTTGAACAACCATGTGTAACTTGGCCATTTTTTGGAGTTGTTTCACCAGATTTTCAACATGGCCTTTTTGGGACCCCACTTCATGAAGAGTGCCACAGTCATTTCATTCACTTGTCCCAAATGGTGATTTCACAGAGCAATCATGCCATTCGTGCCTCAGGTGCAAAAACACATTTTGGTCCAAATGTGGAAAAATGATAGCTGTACTGTTAATAAGGAGGTGTGCAAAAATGGCAATGTTGAAAATCTGGATTGAAATATAAAAAATTGGTGAAGTTAGGAGTGTACGTAGAAACTGCAAAAATGCACACTCATAACAGTCATTTTTTGGAATCTTTCTGCCAAATTTGCAACACAGGCTTTTTGGGACCCCACCTCATGAACAGTGGCACTGTCATTTTGTTAATCGGTCCCGAAAGGTGATTCCATGCAGCAACGGTGAAATCAACTTTCAGGACTGAGTAATGAAATGACAGTGACAGTGTTCATGAGGTGGAGTCCCAAGAACCCCATGTTGAAAATTTGGGACCAAAATTCCTAAAAATGGCTGATATAGCAACATAAGTTGAAAACCCCATTGACTGCCATTATACCATGTTTGCCTTTGATTCTTCAGTTTGTGGTTCGGCTTTGAAGACTGCAGACATGTCCCAGTCCAGAGAAGATGACAGCACCGACCTCCAGAGGGATGTATGGGGTAAGAGGGGAGTGTGGGAAGGTGGGTGCTCAGTGGGAGGGTGGGGATGGGGAAGGGGGACTGGGAAGACGATGAAGGACCATTTTCTTTTTACAGGTAAAAAAAGAAGACGTTGAGGAATGGTTTTCTTTATTTACAGGAAAAGAAACATACATTTGGGCACACTGGAGTGGGCTCCCAGTGTGCAACATGAGTTGGGGGGGACATGATGCCAACACGGGGATTGGGCATCCCGAAGATGGTGGAGGGGGATAAACATAAATTTGGGCACACTAGGGTGGGCTCCCAGTGTGCCAAATGAGTTGGGGGGGTTACATGATGCTGACACAGGGTTTGGGCACCCTGATGTCGGTGTGGTGATGGGAAACAGAGGGACAGGGGAGGACAGCAGCAGTGGAAGGGAGCAGGAGGGTTTTATTAGCTGTTGATGCTGGGAGGGAATGAAGGGAGCGGGGAGGACAGAAGCAGTGGGAGGGTACGGAAGGAGTGCCATCTGCAAAATGGTGATGCAACTGCACCTGCGCGGCATTCATGCATGCGTAGTTGTGGTGAATGCCATTCTGCCATTCAGAAGATGGCGACACCAGCAGACTTGCACATGTGCATAAAGCGTGCATGCACAGTTCTTGTCATGGAATATGGAAGTAACAGCAGAAATAGTGCAGCTTTTACTCTGCAGCGGCCAATCATGGCAGAGTGTTACAAGCTCCATTGGACTTTTGGAAGGATATTTCCAAAAGTCCAACAGAAGGTGCCATGATCGGCCATTTTAAGGGAAAAGATCAATCCCAAAATGGCTGTAGGTTCTGCCCACAGCTGTAAAAAGGACAGCAGGCTATTGAAGGGGGTACAGAGGAGAGCAACCAAGATGTTCAGTGGGATGAGGGAAAAGCCCTATGAGGAGAGGCTACAGATCCTCAATATGTACTCTCTCGAGGACAGAAGGGATGGGGGGGGCTATGATTGAGACATTTAAATAGTTGAAGGGCATTAATAGGGTAAGTCCTGAGAGTCTGTTTAAAATTAGAAAGGAAGGAATTACAAGAGGGCATAGTCTAAAGTTGGAGGGGGAGGTTCAGAAGGGAGATGAGGAGGCACTTTCTCACTGAGAGGGTGGATACAGCATGGAATGCTCTGGCAGAGGAAATGGTTTCGAGGGCATCAGTGGGGGGATTTAAAGGGGTGGGAAAAACATAAGGGCAAAATCAAAATGGGGAAGGGAAAGGTAAAACAGTGGGATCAGCTGGTGGGGAGGGGGTGAGGGGAGGGGGGCAGCATCAGTGCACAGCACTGAGAGCTGCACACTCGAGCAGACTTGAAAGGCCATTAGACCTTTATCTGCTAATTTTATCGTATGTCCATATAAGTAATTTTTTCTTCAAACCTGGGAATCCCTCGGGATGCTTAACTAATGGAGACTACCAAACAGTACCTTTGGAGGTTGGATACAGAACCTACTTAGGGAACAGGTTCAGCAGGACTGCAGTGCCAAACCTGGCATCACTTTTGGACTGTGTGTCCAAGTAGTAGTGCTTTGTAAAAGTGTGTACAGTTTTCCAGGTAGCTGCTTGGCAGATCTCAGCAGGAGAATGTCTCTTGCAGCAGCCACTAATGCGGCTGTGCCACAGGTGGAGTGTACCCTGAGGCCCTGAGGTGGCTGTTTGTCTGCTTTGCTGTAGCAAAACTGTATGCAGGAGACTATCCAGCATGCAATGGTTGTTTTGGAAGCTGGGTTACCTTTGCTCACATCCCCACAGGTTAGAAACAATTGTGTGTGTTCTGGCCTAGAAGCTTTGGTGCAAATTGTGGCTGAGTGCCCTTCCGACTTCTAGGCTATGCAGCTTTCACTCACCTGAGCTGGAGTTACCTGTGAAAAAGATTGGTAGGGATATTGATTGGTTCAGGTAAAATTCAGATACCACCTTAAGAAGGAACTTCCTATTGGTCCTAAGCACCACCTTGTCCCTGTGGCAGGAGATATAGATTCGGTCTGTGCACAGAGCTTGCAACTCACTGACTCACCTGGCTGTAATGGCTACCAGAAAGACAGTCTAGGGAACATACTTTAAGTCTGCAGCTGCCAAAGGCTTGAATGGAGGTTCCATGAGTCTGGCTATGAAAATGTTCAAATCCAAAGAAGGGACTGGCTCCCTAAGGGGAGGATGGAGGTGAAAAAGACCCCTAAAGAATTTCCTGAAGACAGGGTGGGAGGCTATTCATCTTTCTTTGCCAGCTGAGACATATGCTGAAATGGCAGAAAGTTGGACTTTTCAAGTGGAGGGCCTAAGGCTCACTGAGTGCAGGTGGGCCAAATAGTCCAGGAGGACAGGCAGCCCTGACTGAGAGGGGTTGATCTCTTTCTGTTTCCACCATAAGGAGAACCTTTTGGAAGCTAGGTTTTCCTTGTTGAAGATTTTGTAGAAACCCTGAGTACATCTAAGACGTCCTTAGAGAGTTATAGGACTGAGAACTCTAGGTCTTCAAGTGTGTGTTCTGGCCTAGAAGCTTTGGTGCAAATTGTGGCTGAGTGCCCTTCCGACTTCTAGGCTATGCAGCTTTCACTCACCTGAGCTGGAGTTACCTGTGAAAAAGATTGGTAGGGATATTGATTGGTTCAGGTAAAATTCAGATACCACCTTAAGAAGGAACTTTCTATTGGTCCTAAGCACCACCTTGTCCCTGTGGCAGGAGATATAGATCCGGTCTGTGCACAGAGCTTGCAACTCACTGACTCACCTGGCTGTAATGGCTACCAGAAAGACAGTCTAGGGAACATACTTTAAGTCTGCAGCTGCCAAAGGCTTGAATGGAGGTTCCATGAGTCTGGCTATGAAAATGTTCAAATCCAAAGAAGGGACTGGCTCCCCAAGGGGAGGATGGAGGTGAAAAAGACCCCTAAAGAATTTCCTGAAGACAGAGTGGGAAGCTATTCATCTTTCTTTGCCAGATGAGACATATGCTGAAATGGCAGAAAGTTGGACTTTTCAAGTGGAGGGCCTAAGGCTCACTGAGTGCAGGTGGGCCAAATAGTCCAGGAGGACAGGCAGCCCTGACTGAGAGGGGTTGATCTCTTTCTGTTTCCACCATAAGGAGAACCTTTTGGAAGATAGGTTTTCCTTGTTGAAGATTTTGTAGAAACCATGAGTACATCTAAGACATCCTAAGAGAGTTATAGGACTGAGAACTCTAGGTCTTCAAGAGTTAAGCCTTGAGGTGGAGAGACCTGAGGTTGGGGTAAAGGATGCTGCCCTGTGATGTGGTCAGGAGATTGTACCTCTAAGGAAGATGGATGGGCAGTGACACTGAGAGGGCTAACAAGAGGGAGTATCATGGCTGCCTCACCCAATCTGATGCTACCAGAATCATAGTTGCTGAGTGGGTCCTGAGATTTATGAGGACTCTTAGGAACAGAGGGAAGGGAGGGAAGGCAGAGAGAAACCTCCCTGCCCGGTCCAATGACAGGGCATCCACTGGTGCTATCCCTTGAGCTGGGGGTCTGTAACAGAACTGGGGCAACTGATGGCTGTCTGTGGAGGTGAAGAGAACTATCTCTGGTGTGCCCCACCTTTAGAATACTGAAGTCAGAACTTGTCTGTTTAGGGACCACTTGTGGTGGTTCTAGCTGATTCTACTGAGGGAATCTACAAAGACATTGTCATTCCCTAGCAGGTGGATTGCAGACAGAGATACCTGCAGGGAGTAGGCCAGGTTCCATACCTTCATGGCTTCTGTGCACAGCAAGGTCAACCTGGTGCCTCCTTGTTTGTTGGTAAAGTACATGGTAGTAGTGTTGTCTGTCCTGCCTTGCACTACCCTGCGCTTGATCTATGAGGTGAAGGACTGCAGGGACAGGAAAACTGCACTGAGCTCTTAACAGGTTGAGCAAGCAATAATACCAGACAGGGTAGGCAGTATTGGGCAATAACAGACCGCCCAGGAGCGTAATGAGGCTCGATGCCACAGGTGGAGGGCCTTATAGCCCCTGGAAGGTCCTGTATTGCCCATACCGCCCACCCTGGAAAGTATTATTGCGCTTAGAAAATGGGCACTGTAATACAAAATAAGTTCAGCAAAACAGAATTTGTAAAAAATTAGTTTAACACATTTTAAAATAAAATAGTTCCTCTGCCTATACTGCCCTTGTGGAGCTTCTGTGCTTGAAGCTTTTGGTGTTGGTTGTCATGGTTACTCCCCTCCGTCTCTGCACAGTAGGAACAGATCACAGCAGCACAGCATGACCAGTGGAACTTACAGCAGTAGACTGCAGGGAGGATCATGGCTGAGAGAGTGTGCTCGAGTTATTGGGAGCATCTTTTAAGAGAGGTGTTTTTTTTTTTAATCACATTTAGAAAGTGCTGCGTGACTGTGTAAGCTGCTTTTTTTGTGAAGCGGGGAATCTTTGAGCTGGGTGCTCTTACTGTAGCGCTTAGCATGCGATGTGCTAGCACTACTTTTAATTAAAAAAAAAAAACTTGTTTTCTGCCGCAGTAGTGCTTAGTACTGTAGCTGATGTGCTAGCGCTAATAATTTAAACTGAATCATTTTGTTTTTCCAGGGAAAGAAACAGGAAATGAAGTGGGGGGGGGTGTCCTCCAGCAACTCGCTCACTAAGCGGGTAAAAAAATGGCAGCACTTTCAAATTGTGTGCCCAGTGCTTCAGCCAATTATGAAGCAGGCTGGGCACAATGATAACAGTTATGAGGCTGGCAGGGTTGGCATGGCTGGTACTTTTTACTTACAGGGCTCTCACTGTAAGTTAATGTACCCCTGCCAGCCAATCAGATTTCTTATATTTCCAAGCCTATTTTCTAATGTGCAATACTGACTCCTGAGGGGACCAGGTACCGCTCACTGTCAAATCGTCCAGATATGTCCTCTAACCCTGGAGAGAAGCATCTGTGGTGAGGATAACCGTGGGAACTTCTTGTTGAAAGGGCATTCCTTCCCTGAGGTAGTCTCTGTCTTGCCACAATTCCAAGGCCTGGAGAAGAGACTTTGACAGGTACAGTATTAGGTTGGATAGAGGATCCCTCCTCTGAGACCAAAGGGACCTTAGATGGAACTGGATGTCTCTCATTTGAAATATGGCCCCTGGCACTATGGCTGTGGTAGCCACCATTTGGCCCAAGAGCTGCAGGAAGTGCCTTGCTGGCCAGGGTCTGTTGAGCTCAAAGGAGTTTGCTACAGCCTGTATACTGTTTACCCTGTCATGTGAGAGGAAAGCCTTCCCTTCCAGGGTGTTTAGCTGTACTCTTATAAACTCCAGGGCCTGGTCGGGTTCTATTTTGGACTTCTGGGCATTTATAAGAAATCCCAGAGGCTCCAAAGTGTCCTGAGTGAGGGAGAGAGAATCCCTGGTGTGCTGGGGGGACTGTCCCATGACTAGCCAGTCATCCAGGCAAGGAAACATTGTGACTCTCAATCTTCTTAGGTGTGCCACGACCACTGCTAGACACTTGGTGAATGCCCTGGGGGCAGAAGTTATGCCAAAGGGTGGTGCTGAAAACTGGTAGTGACCTCAGGGCCGCCTGAACCTCAGGTATTTCCTGTGGCTGGGTCTGATGGGAATGTGGAAATAGATATCTTTGAGATCCAGAGATGCCAGCCAATCCACCTGCTGCAGGGTGGGAATGATCATGGCCAAGCTGACCATCTTGAACTTTGGCTTTGTCAAATGTTTTTATTCAGAAGCCTGAGATCTGAAATGGGTTGCCATTTCCCATTTTTATGTTTGCTTGCACGCATGTGCAAGAAACATAGTGCCTTCATCGGAGATTTCGGAGGTGTGTCACCTCCTCCTCCAATTCAGTCAGTGGGCTGGCAGGTGCGGCCCCTGTAAGCCAATGCATTTTGGAGCTGTGTATGACATGCTCCAAAATGCAGTGGCATACAGTTGAAAGGGGGAGCTACGCTTGAGTGAGCACCGATAAGATATCGGCTGCTCACGCGCAACTTCCCCCACGCACAGAGAGACAGACGGTAGCGCCTCAGAATAAGCAGCCGACGGGGGTGCCTGTAATCCTTGGCCAGCTGAACGCCCCCCAAGTCCTTGTGCCACGCTGGGAGCCCACCCCAGCATGGCAAACGGTGGCGAATTTTTTTTGAGCGGTCGACGGGGTGCCCAACTTCGTCAGCTGAATGCCCTCCCCAGTCTTTGTGCCACGTTGGGAGCCCACCCCAGCGTGGCAAACGGTGCCGATTTGTTTTTGTATTTTGCCGACGGGGTGCCCAATCCCCATCGGGCTGAACGCCTCTAGTCCTTGTTCCACGCTGGGAGCCCACCTCAGCGTGGCAAACATCCCACGACGCTCTTTTTTTTTTTCCTGTAAAATAAAAACTGTCCCGGGCGCTGCCTCCCAACCCTCCCACAACCCGCACCTCACCCACTGCGCACTCCAGTTTTAACACCCCCCACCCCATACTTTACTCGACTCCGCGCGACAATCTTCGTGGACCGGAACACGCCTGTACTCTTCGAATGCCGACCACGAACTGAGGAAATGCCGGTAAGCTGTATAATGGGTTACATGGGGGTTCAACTTATTGCATATCTTGGTATTTTTGATTTTGCAGCAAATTATGGAAGTCTTAGGATTTTCATGAATTAGTCACTGTCATGGCGTTATTCGGGCCCGCAGGGTGATTTCGCGCAGTGACTGCGAAATCACCCTTCAGGCCTGAATACTGCCATGACAGTGACATCATTCATGAGAAGGGGTCCCAAAAACCCCATGTTGAAAATTTGGTGCCAAAATTCCAAAAAAATAACTGTTTTATGAGGGTGCGTTGCGCAGTTCCTACGCAGGCTCGTAAGTTCGCGAAATTTCAATATTTTCACTCCAGATTTTCAACATTGCCATTTTACCACACCTTCTTATGAGTAGTACAGCTGTCATTTTTCACATCTCACCCAAAATGTGTTTCCACCCATGTAGTGCAGAATGGTGCAGTCGGTGTGCGAAATCAATGTACGGGACAAATTAAGAAAATCACAATGACACTGTTCATGAGTAGAGGTCTTAAAATGGCTATGTTGAAAATTTGGTGAAAAAATTCCTTAAAATGACTGTTTTACAAGCGTGCATTGCACAGCTCCTATGCACGCTCGTAAGTTCATGAATTTTCAATATTTTCACTCCAGATTTCCAACATTGCCATTTTACCACACCTTCTTATGAGTAGTATAGCTGTCATTTTTCACATCTCACCCAAAACGTGTTTCCGCCCATGTAGTGCACAATGGCACAGTCGGTGAGCGAAATCAATGTACGGGACAAATTAAGAAAGTCACAGTGACACTGTTCATGAGCAAAGGTCTTAAAATGGCTATGTTGAAAATTTGGTGAAAAAATTCCTAAAAATGACTGTTTTACGAGGGTGCATTGTGCAGTTCCTACGCACACTCGTAAGTTCACGAATTTTCAATATTTTCACTCCAGATTTTCAACATTGCCATTTTACCACACCTCCTTATGAGCAGTATAGCTGTCATTTTTCACATCTTGCCCAAAATGTGTTTCCACCCATGTAGTGCACAATGGCGCAGTATGTGCAAAATCAATGTATGGGACACATTAAGAAAATCACAGTGACACCGTTCATGAGCAGAGGTCTTAAAATGGCTATGTTGAAAATTTGGGGAAAAAATCCCTTAAAATGACTGTTTTACGAGCGTGCGTTGCGCAGTTCCTATGCATGCTCGTAAGTTTGCAAATTTAATATTTTCACTCCAGATTTTCAACATTGCCATTGTATTACACTTCCTTATGAACAGTACAGCTGCCATTTTTCATATGTCGCCCAAAATGTGTTTTCGCACATGTAGCGCACAATGGTGCTGTTGGTGTGCAAAAGCAATGTTTAGGACAGATTAAGAAAATCACAGTTACACTGTTCATGAGTAGAGGTCTTAAAATGGCTATGTTGAAAATTTGGTGACAAAAGTCCATAAAATGACTGTGTTACGAGTGAGCAATGAGCAGTTTCCACGCACCCTCGTAAGTTCAAGACTTTGTAATATTTTCAGTCCAGATTTTCACCAGTGGCATTTTTTCACACTTCCTTATGAACAGTACAGCTGTCATTTTTCACAACATGGCTGAAGTGTGTTTTCACACTTTCAGCGCTGAGATGCATGGTCGCTGTGGGAAATCATTGTTCGGCACAGATAGAGAAAATCACAGTGACACTGTTCATGATCGGAGGCACCAAAATGCCTGAGTTGACAATCTGCTGTAAAATATCCCCAACCTAATTATATTACGGGTGTGCGTTGCACAGTTTCTATGTACGCTCATGACTTCACCATTTTTTTAAATATTTTTACTGCAGATTTGCAACATTGCCATTTTTTACACCTCCCCATGAACAGTACAGCTGTCATTTTTTACATCCTGTTCGGAATGTTTTTGCACCTGTGGTGCTAAATGCTGTACTCACTGTGCATAAGCAGCTTTCGGCTAACAAACTGATATTCCCCCTGTTCATGAGGTGGGGTCACAAAAAAAAACATGTTGAAAATTTGGAGTGAAAATACCAACGAATGCCTGAGGTATTAGGGTTTCCAACCATAACGCCCAACACTGTAGAGAATGACAGGCATCAGGGGTGTGACTTGGGATTCCTGCCTGTAATGCTCATACCATTCCACACCCTGCAGCCAGTGAGAGGAATCAAGGTATGCCTTGGACTCTTCAGCCCCAAAGTTCACCCCATTCTCCTATATCGCGCCCATCTCACCGCATTTCCTAATGAAATGGGGTGCGCATAAGGGCCAAAGACCCCAAGGAACACCGTGACACTTGTCAGTGTCTGCGAGGTGGGGTGTGGTGAAATGGCGACGCCGTTATGCCTGATGACCCAAATGCACACCCCAATGCCTGTCACTCTCTGCAGGGTGGTGGTGGGGTTGGCTTCAGTTCAGTACTTCACTGCCATTCCTATTACGCAGCTCTGTAACTTCTACATTACCACTGCCAATGCCAGCAAGCAAACATTCGGCATTGACAAATGCTTGTTCATTTGGGTAAGGAAGTATCTGAAGTAGAAGCATTTCCCCTTCTGAGATAGGGTGACAGGTTCTACTGCTTTGATGTGCAGTAGGTTGGCAACTTCTAACTCCGACAGAGCCTTTTCTACTATGGTTGCCGAGCTGAAGTGCCTGCTCTGCCATCTGGGAAACATTTTGAAGCTTAGAGACAGGCCCTGGCTCACTACCTCTGAGACCCACTTGTCTGTGTTGATGGCTTGCCACGCTTGGAAGAAGTAAGACAACCTGCCTCCTACTGGATGTGGGGAGGAGACCTGTGCAAACATGTCAGGGGATCTGTTTGGGCTGGAACTTGGCCTGAGGTGCTGGATCAGCCTCCTTGTGGACATTCTGCCCCGACCTCTGAAGTAACCCCTGGGTTACTGGTAGTCTGGCACTGTTTGAGCTTGAAAGAAGGGTCTAGTGTAGGAACCTCTACCCCTGCCTTCCCTACCTTGAGTCCTGTATGATGTGGAAGGCTTGTCACAAGCTGAGTTGCTTCTGCAGGTGGCCTTATACTCTTCCACCTTCTTCATATATGCCTCAGTTTTATTTTTTTTGTAGTTAAATTTTTATTGAGTATATATTAGCAAACAGACATTACAGATAATTCACATTATAGTATGCAGAATGCAAAAACATCTTTACAGTATCTTTTATCACAGGAGCCAAGCAGGTGTTACATACAGGATATTTCAATTTATCAAGTGCAATCTTGGGACATACATTGGGGCATCAGGCCTACCAAGGCATACCTAAATTCAATTGCTTGTATGTCTGGAAGGGGTGTTACAAATCCCCTGAAAGTTTTTATGCTTCAAGAGCAGACAAAGAAGAATACACCTCTTGGCTTCTTTTTATACTCTGGGTTGCTTAAGCAGGTCCTTGGGGAGGGAGATTGGGTTGCCGGCTGCCCTGTTCTGTACATACAGTTGGTGTAGTCCCCACTCTGTTTGGAACTTCCCCAAGGTGTTTGTGGCAAAGTGCTGCATTTGTGTGTGTGCTTCCAAATTCTCTAATGCTTTAAGCCACTCCTTGTATGTCGAGATGTCACTAGTGCTCCATTTCGTCAGTATCAGTTGTTTGCCTTCCACCGAGACCTGTAGGAGCCACCTGTTTTGATACCCCAATAAGCTGGTATCTTCTTGGTCTAAGCCCAGTAAGCACAGGGCCAGGGAATATGGCACTGGGGTCTGCAAGATCTGAGACCATCCCTTTACTATTTTTGCCCAGAAAGATTTGACCAGTGGGCATTCCCACAGGACATGCAGGAGGTCTGCCCCTATTGAGTTGCACCTACAGAAGTAGTTATGTTGAAGAATGCCCATTGCTTTGAGTTTCTTCAGGGTTCTGTACCAAATATATAATATTTATTCTGGATCAGGAGAACCTGCTGGTCTTTACATGCCTTGTGAGCCATGGCCCAGCATTAACACCACTCTTCTTCTGTAATCTGAGTGTGCAGCATGTTTTGCCATTGTAATTTGGCTTGTATAGATGGGTCAGTGACCACATCTCATACCATTTGTTGTATGCTACCCACCCTCCCTTTACTGGACTTGACCTGCTTTTGTATGGGAAGTGGGAGGTGCCTGTCTGGGGTGTTGCCCTTGTATGTAGGGCACTTGCATTTCTCTTTGGCCCATGCAGCGTACAAATCACATGCCTGTAGATATTTCCAAAAGTCTTGTTTGTCTAAGCCAAATTTCTTCTGTAGCCCCTCGAAAGAGTCAGATGTGGCCCCATCCGGGAGTAACAGATCCCCCACCTTTACGATCTCCATACTCTCCCACTCCTTCCATCTAATGGGTTGGTTGTCTTCACAAAGGTGAGGGTTGTTGCATAGAGGAGTTTTTACAACAGATGGTGGCATCTGTTAGTCTTCTTGCCTATATTTTGTCAGGCTGCATGGGTCACCTTCAGAACCAGCCACTTCCTAAGCTGGGTAGGTAGCTGATACTCTAAGTGCACTGTAACCAGTGCCCCTTCTAAAAACTGCTGACTCTACCTCTATCCAAACTGGGGGGTTGTCTGGGGAGTCCTGAAATAGTTGCCACATTTTGGCTGCATGAAACGTCCAGGTGTACTGAATAAAATTAGGGAGGCTCCACCCACTTCTGAACCAGTGCACTCTTAGCTTAGCTCTACTATATCGGTGGGGGGGTGAGGGGCCCCATAAGAAGCTGTCCACCAATTTATCTATCTTTTGGAACCATATTTCAGGAATCTCCAGAGGTATGTGAGATAGGAGGTAGTAGATTCTGGGGGTCATTATCATTTTGATGGCATTTATTTTCCTACTAGCATAAGGTTTAGCAGTTTCCAGTGCTCCATCTCACCCTTCAATTTAAGTAATAGGGGTTGGAAGTTGATGGCCATTAGGTTTAGAAGATCAGGAGTGAGTCTAATCCACAGGAATTTAATGGTGTTGGGAGCCTACGCTAGTCCAGTGCCTATGGCTAACCTCGGGGTTGCATGTTTATTTAGGGGTAGTATTTCGGATTTCCCATAATTGATCTTTAGACTCTAGATCTGTGAAAAGAAATTTAATATAGATATAATATTTGGAATGCTGGATGAGGGATTTCTAGTTAGAATTTGACAATCATCTGCGTACAGCTTCATGTGGTATTTCTTGGTGCCCATTTTTAGTCCTCCAGTTTCCAGGTGCTCCCTAATTGCTGCTAGTGGTTCTATAGCTAATACAGTCAGAAGGAAAAAGGGCATTCCTGCCGGGTGCCTCTGTATAGTTGAAAAGGTTCAGAGAGCGTGCTCTTGGTAAGCAATCTGGCCATCAGTTTAGAGTAAAGAGTGCAAATCCACCTACAGAACCCTTCCCCAAAATTGTATTTTTGTAAACCTGCCAGCAGATACTCCCACTCTACAGAATTGAATACTTTCTCAAAGTCTAAAGTGATAGCTACCACTGGAGAGGGGAGGTCTGCTGTAGCCTGAAAAAGGGTGGTAAGGGCCCGCAGGTTGTCAGAGCTGATCCTTCCTCTCACAAACTCTACCTGAGAGGGGTGAATGATGGAAGGCAGAATGCCTTCTAGCCTGGCTGCCAATACTTTGATCACAATCTTGGCATCTGCATTTATTAGGGAAATGGGTCTGTAATTAGAAGAAAAGGAGAGGTCATTCCCTTCCTTAGGTAGCACCGTAATTATTGCCTCAGTGAGTGTGCCTGGAAGTTTCCCCTTTTCAAAGGCATCCTGAAACATGGCCAACATGTGTTGTGACACTAAATTATCTGCTGGTAATAGTCAATAGGAAACTCATCACTTTCTGAAGCTTTATGGGGAGCCATGTGTCTTATAGCTCTTTTAAGTTTGGCTTCCCTAAAGGGGACCTCCAATTCCTCCCTCTGAGAGGAGGAAAGTGCTGGCAGATTCATCTTGGCCATGAATAGGGCAAATGATTGCTCATCCCAGTTTTTTTGTGAGGTGTACAGCTTTTTATAGAACCCAGCCATGGTATTACTCTATTTATTGCCTCGTGAGATGTGCAGGGTTTTCCTGACATATCATTTAATAGAGGGATATGTCTTTCTGCCTGCCTCTTTTTTAGCCTGAATGCTAATAGTTTCCTTGCTTTTTCCCCTTCGGTCCAGAACTTATGTTGAGTTCTTCTAATTTGCAATTCTACTTTTCTAGTGGCCAGCCTGTTTAGTTTCATTTTCAGGTCAATGAGCTCATAAAGGTGCTTGGATTCTCTCAGTTTGTCAGGGTTTTGTTTGTATTCCTGTTCTTTAGCTTTAAGTTGTGCCTCCAGCTGTGCCACTTATCTATCTGTCTCCTATGATGTGTAGTATACCCAATGATTCCCCCCCCAAATGTCGCCTTAAAAGCTTCCCGTATCATATATGGGGAAGAGAAACCTGGTAGGGGGAGGTTATCCTGAAAATAGGTCCCTACCTCCCTCTCCAGCCATTTCTTGAAGTCTCCCTCCTGTAGCAATAATGAATCTAGGTGCCATGCCAAGGATTGAGTGGTTGGGGGCAGCAAGGTAAGGCTTAAAGTTACTGGGGTATGGTCCAACAGGTATAAAGGGGCAATAGTAACATCTGTCACATCCGCTGTGATTTTAGGGGATGTAAACCAATAATCCAGCCTGCTGGCTATGCTGCTGGTAACTGAGAAATATGTATAGCTCCT
The DNA here is from genome assembly GCA_016271365.2 of Neoceratodus forsteri. Classification (NCBI taxonomy): domain Eukaryota; kingdom Metazoa; phylum Chordata; order Ceratodontiformes; family Ceratodontidae; genus Neoceratodus; species Neoceratodus forsteri. Next base: position 833,389,835 of record CM028130.1, on the reverse strand, counting down.
AATGTCTGGATGGGATAACCACCATATGTCCACTAGCTGGTGCATTGACATCAGTTCTTTCAGTGTTCTATGAGCTTGGGTGTGGGGCTCTGCCTTAGAACTGGATCTATCAAGAAGATGGTCTAGCGCTAGGTTGCAGTCCCCTCCCATGATTATTTCTGGATTGTCGTAGGACAAGTCCATTATTGTTTGGAATAGTGTGTCATAGAAGACTGGCTTGTCTTTGTTGGGGGCATACAGGTTGACTAACAGAGCGTGCTCCTTGGTATTACCAACTTGGCTATCACCATCTGCTCTCCTTGTCCTTTCTTTGGGTTATCGGCTTCCATCTCAGCTTTTTGTGGCAGAGCATGGAGACCCCTCTTCTCAATGAGTCTGTTGAACTATGTGCTTCCCACCCACCCATTTCCTAACTAGTTTTTGAGCCTCCTTGTTGAATAATTTTGTCTCCTGCAGGAATGCCACCTGTTTTCCCAGTTGCCTTAACCTGGACAGTATTTTGTTCCTCTTAATGGGTGAATTTAGGCCTCTCACATTCCATGTGGTGACCACTATTTGTGTTATTGATGCCATGGGAACAGTTTAATACATGTATGTATGTACAGAGTACAGAAAGTCTGTAAGCTGTTCCCACAGGAGATTCCCATGGATACATGGCAGGTATACCACAGTTCGTGCCCCCTGTGTGTGTGTATAACCATTCAGTGCTCCATGTTCCCCCCTCTGACTCATAACCCTGTGATACTGTCATGTCTCTGTCTGTCAGTGTCCTATCTACTCTTATGTCCTCTACTTGGACCGAGACCTTGTCATGGTGGAGAGGCTTGTGTGTTCCAATGACCCTCAGGGCTATGTTGTCTGGAGTCTTGTACTCCTGGCAGGGTCACCCGTGGTGAACAGGCCAGAGGCCATGTCCCACACTAAGTGCGATCCAACCTCCAAAGTCCTCAATGCTGTATCAGGCGCAAGAAGATGTTAGGATCTCAATGGCTGTGAAGGTGAATGAAGGCTACAATAAGATGAGGATCTCCAGTTGTCTTGGACTTTCCTTGCCACTGGGCACTAGATCTCCTACTTGTCAAGTTTGTGTGGTTGCTGTAGGTGCACCAGCTTCCCCACACTAAAAGAAGTCACGAGCACGTTTCTACTATGGGAAACAACATCCCCACAACCAACCTTCCAAGCCTTGCAGCAACAGACTAGTGTTGACGGGGACAGGACCAGTGAATCTGGCAGTCTCTAGTCATGAATCTGCATGTAGGCGGCAGTAGTTTGATGGTCATCTGGCACCTGGACTAGGACAGGGGTGCAATTCGGCAGCTGCTACTGTGACTGAGCAGTCCTCTTTAGGATCCTCTCTGCTCACTCCGCATGGGGAAGGGGCTAGAAAAGGTGCCCTAAACCTAGGCTGTCTCACCTTCTCCTGGCTGGATAGCTGTGTCCAGTGAGATCACTCTCTCTGCAGTCAAAACAAGAAACAGACAATGATTTTTGCAACATGGAACATTCGTACTCTTATGGACAACAAGTATAGCGAATGACTGGAAAGAAGAACTGCTATTATCGCCAGGGAACTTACAAGATGTAACATCGATATTGCTGTCCTAAGCAAGACAAGATGACCAGATGAAGGCCAGTTGAGAGAAGAGGGTGAAGGTTTCACCTTCTTCTGGAAAGGGAAGCCTGCTGAAGACAGACGCATTCACGGCATTGGCCTTGCCATCAAGAGCAAGCTCATCAACCAGCTTACAGAGCTCCCAATTGGCATCAACGAATGCCTCACAACCCTTCGTCTTAAGCTCAGGAACAATCAGCATGCCACTTTCATCAGTGCATACACCCCGACACTTAATGCTGATGAGGATGTCAAGGAACAGTTCTACTCCAACCTTGACAGAGTCCTGACCAACACCCCTAAGGAAGAGAAGATCATTCTTCTTGGTGACTTCAACGCCAGAGTTGTGCATGATTCAGATCTCTGGAATGGTATCATCGGGAAGGAGGGGCAGGAAAGACAAACTCCAATGGCATCCTACTCCTAAACAAATGTGCGGAGCATGGCCTGGTCATTACGAACACCATCTTCAGACAAAGCGACAAGTATAAGACTACTTGGAGACACCCTCAATCCAAGCACTGGCACCTCCTTGATTATGTCATTGTCAGAACCCGTGATCAAAAGGATGTCTACATCATGAGGGCCATGCGAGGAGTCGATGACTGCTGGACAGACCATCGTCTTGTCAGATCTGTCATGAACATCTGGCTCATTCAGAAACATCGAAGGCAGCCAAACTCAATGCAAAGGAAATTCAACACCAAGTCCCTTCAAGACTCAGTGGTTCAAGAGGACTTCCAGCAACATCTCCAAGCAAGGCTCTCTGCCATGCCCGCAGCTGATGATAACATTGAGAGATACTGGAAGGAGTTCAAGACCGCCATCCACTCAGCATGTGCTGAATCTATTGGCTATGTCACCCGGCATCACCAGAACTGGTTTGATGAAAATTATACTGAGATTAAAGATCAGCTCAACTGAAAAAGAAGAGCTCACTGCACATGGCAAGATGACATTTCATGCTAGCAAAAAGAAAGAGTCATACCAGCAGCTCAAGGCAGAAGCTCAAAGGAAGATCCGAGACATCAAAAACAAATGGTGGCAAGACAAGGCCAAGGAGATCCAGCTCTATATTGACAAACATGACATGTAGAGCTTCTTCCAGGCTACAAGGGCCATTTATGGTCCAAGCTCCATGGTCCCATTCCTCTCCGATCTCAAGATGGCTTGACGCTCCTAAAGGGAAATGAAGGCATTCAAGCTAGATGGAAGGAGCATTTTGAGACACTTCTGAACCACGAGTCATCTGTGACAGATGCCACTATCATTTCTGTCCTTCAACACCCTGAAAGAGAATCTCTCACAACCCTCCTACCATTGAAGAAGTAAGACATGCCATCAAGCTGGCCAAAAACAACAAAGCTGCGGGACCAGATGGCATACCGGCTGAAGTCTACAAGGCTGGGGGCGAGGAACTGGTACTAAATCTCCATGAACTCATTCTCCAAATTTGGAACAATGAGGAGATTCCAGAGGACTTGAGGAATACCAACATTGTTACCATCTTCAAGAAGGGAGACAAGTCAGTGTATGGAAATTATCGAGGCATTGCTTTACTCTCCACCACAGGGAAAATCCTCGCCCTTATTCTTCTGAACCATCTCGTTCCCATCACTGAAGAAGTTCTGCTGGAATCTCAGTGTGGATTCAGACCATCTCGTAGGACAACCGACATGATCTTCACTGCCAGGCAGATCCAAGAAAAGTGTCGGGAACAACATCAGGACCTGTACATGGCTTTCATCGACCTGACAAAGGCCTTTGACTCCATCAATCATGAAGCCTTGTGGAAGGTGCTGGCCAGATTTGGCTGCCCTACAAAATTCATCAAGGTCCTGAGCTTCTGCATGACCAGATGACTGCCAGTATTCTCCATAATGGTTCAAAGACAGACCGGTTCATCATCCAAACTGGGGTCAAGCAAGTGTGTGTCATCGCTCCAACCTTGTTCTCTATCTTCCTAGCAATCATCCTAGTCCTCACCAAAGGCCACCTTCCCACTAGAATTGACATCGAATACAGAATGGATGGAGGGCTCTTTATTCTTGGACATCTCCATTCAAAGACCAAAGTTTGCAAGGCATCCGTCATTGACCTCCAGTACGCTGATGACTGTGCCATCCTTGCACACACCAGGAGCGACCTCCAGTCTTTGCTAGATCTCTTTGCGGAAGCTTACCAAAGTCTGGAACTATCACTTAACATCAAGAAGACCAAGATCCTCTATCAGCCTGCTCAAGGCCTTGTAAATGACCCTCCACAATTCACCATCAAGAGACAGACCCTGGAGACAGTCGAGCACTTCCCTTACCTCAGTAGCCACCTCTCCCTAACAGCGAACATCGACGATGAGATTCAGCGCAGGATCCATTGCGCTAGTACCTCATTTGGGAAACTGCTTCAGTGTGTCTTCACTGACCGTGACATACGAAAGGCACCAAGATCCAGGTATACAGTTTGGTTATCATACCTACCCTTCCTTCTGGATGTGAAACTTGGGTGACTTACCAACATCATCTAAAGAGCCTGGAGAGGTAACACAAATGATGTCTCTGGAAAATCCTCTGCATCAAGTGGGAAGACCACCGCACTAACGTCAGTGTTCTCGCTGAGGCCAATGTCACCAGCATTGAGGCAATGATCCTCAGACATCAATTCCACTGGACTGGACACTGTGTACGGATGCCCAACTCTCGACTCCCTAAACAAATTTTATACTCCCAGCTCAGTCATGGCCAGAGATCCCATGGTGGTCAAAGGAAATGCTACAAAGACACACTGAAGGCATATCTCAAGAAAACAAATATGGACATCATGAGATGGGAGAAGCTGGCCACCAACCAATCTCAATGGCACCAGAACCTCCATCAAGCGGGGACCTGCTTCGAAAAGAAGCCTTGCCCTCGAAGCTGAAAAGAGAGAGCGTAGGAAGATAAGGGAAAGAAAACCCAGCCAGCGTTCAGCTCTCCCACATGGAAACATCTGCAATTTCTGTGGACGAATCTGTGGCTCTAGGATTGGATTACTGAGCCACCTCAGAACCCATCAGTGAACCATGATAGAGATCATCCTTGAATCGAGGGATCACCACCACAGACAACTCTTATGTCCTACAGCTGAGGCCTAACTAGATAATCTGTCAGTCAGACCTTCATGAACCTTCCTTAATTCTATTGAAATTGAATTTTCCTTGTCCTGTCCTCTTGTTGTATTTAACATAGCTCTTAACACCATGACCATAAACATTAAGAACTTAAACTTTAACATTTCTAGAATGTTTTGTATTAACCTTCACCTGTCTGTCAGAGGAATTACTCTAACGATCCGGTGATTTTCCCTCATTGAGAGTCACCCAGGAACTTTGGAAGTTCCCTCCATGGGGGGAAAGAGAGGAGTGCTAATTTGATTTCCCAGATAGTAGGAATCACTCAACCTAACTACCTTAGTACTCTATTTATTCCGAGAATCCCTCAGAGACAAAGACCAGGTCTTGGGGAGACCCTCCAGTCCATGGGACCATCTCAGCCTGTTTCCTATGGTCAGCTAGCTAGCCCCAGTGGCAACCCATCAAGCCCTTATCTTCTACTTTATCTTCCATTTGCCCCTTCAAAAGGCTTGAATATCTCTGTGGCTACATTGTCCCTACCTTGATCTTATGGTCTGTGGATATGAGAGCAGACAAGAATCCCCACCCACTGGCTATAGTCCTGTTTTGTGCTCATTTGACCATGGGGGGTGGCTCTACTACTTTCCCATATATCTGTGCTTCACCACTATAGATGTAGCCTTCAAAGAGTATGTATCATATAATTCAATATAGGTGGGGGGGGGGTTGCATGCCCCCTTCTTGCCAGAAAGCATAGTATCCACTGCCTAGTGGGTTGCCACCTTCTAGTAGTTCTTGTGACAGGGCTGAATAAGGACCTGTCCCAGCTGTTATGAAGAAAGAGTTTAAATGCAAGGACCTGTTCTATCTTCTCCTTTTCTGTCTCATCTGATTGCGCAATCACATTTTCTTGTGAGACCAAGGAACTGATCACTCCAACTGTTTCGCAATTCTCTGCTCTCGCTATCTCTCTGCCTTCCCTTGCTATTTGTCTTTTCAACCCCCTTGCAAATCTGCGAGTATAAAAATATATGTGAATCTTTATGTGGAAATGTCACTGATACTGGGATCTCTTTGTTTAACAAGCATTTGTCAGTGTCGAATGTTGCTTGCTTATATGTGCTATTTAGGTATTTGGAAGCAAAAATATCATGCCTAAGAACTGTCAGCGGGGGTCAGAAGCTCAAGCTGTCTGACCATAGTCCATTTTCCACTTTTTTCCCCCTTTGTGGAGTGCGGGTGAGCAATGACGCGTAGGCACAGCGTGCCAACGTCTGCCACATTCTCTCCCTTTACTACACTGCTCTAGTAGCGCCCTCAGTCATCATCAGGGCACCCTCAGGCATCACTACAGAGCGGTGGATCCCTGGATCTCCCTCAGGATAGGAGTGGAGTCCTCTGGATGCTAAATTCTATCCCTCCCCTGCTGACTCCTGGGGGCCTGGGCTTGCGTCCGAACCCGGGTCGCCAACGTGGAGTGAGGTGTAGTTTCCGGTGTCTCAACCCTCAGCACCAGTGGGCTGGCAGTAATGCTGCCTTTAATACTCCCCTCCCTTTCCTGCTCCAGTGTACCCTGTCCCCCGTGTACATCTAACTATTCCCCCCAGACCCTACCCCAGTTAGTCACTAAGCCATAATGTTTGGTGTTGCACCAATTCCTCAGCCACTCATTGAACTCCTGAAGCCTACCCTTCCTCCCCATGCTTGCACATGGTACCGGCAGTACCTCCAAGAATGCCACTGACTTCCCCACCCCCTCACACTGCCTGCCCAACTACTCAAACCTCCCCCTCACCACCTCCACAGTGTCCCCCACCAAGTCGTTTGTATGCACATGCAACAGTAAATGAGGTTTCTTCCTCCCCCTCGCTGCATGCTTGAGCAGTGCCAACCCAGCCCCTCCTGCAGTCAACCTGGGGACAGCTTCAACCCAAATACGGGTATGTCTTTCCCCCTTTCCACCCCATCTCACCCCATTTCAGTGAAGAATCCCCCAGAAAGAGTACCCCATCCCTTACCCTTTCCTTCATGCCCTTCCACCACCCCAGTATTTATTCTTCTCCCTGCCCTCACTCCCGCTGCACCTCTGTAACTTCTGCATCCTCGCATCTCTCACTTATACCTCACCCTTTCTCTGCCTTATTCCTCCCATTCCCCTTGAACCCTTCCCCAGCCTGACTACTTCCCACTGGGCTTCCCAGTCGACTCTCCTCCTCCCTGCGTTTCCAACCCTCTCCTATCCCCTCTGTTGTCAATTTAGAGCCCCCATTCCCTTCTACCCTGATATAGTGATGCCTCCATGCTTCCCCCTTCCTGTAGCCTTCTTCCTCCAGTCACCACCCCTCCTTCCATACTAGCCCCCCTGTACCCTTTGTCCTCACTATCTCTTCCTCTACCTGTTGCCATCCCTCTTATGCCCCGCTTGTCCTCCCTTTCAGTATGTTCCTGCTCCTTATCTCTCCCCATAGCAGAGGTTCGAATCTATTCTAGTCAATACCCTCCTACATCTCTTCCCTATTGGTCTCCCTCCTGCATTGCCTCCATGCCACCCCGTCCCTCCTACCCAAAGCCATCTGCTCTCTCGAGGGACAGTTTTCTGTTTTAGGGATTAAAAAAACAAACATTTCGGGATGGTTTTTCTTTTACAGGGACATTTGGCACACTGGGTGGGCTCCAGTGTACCACCTAGTGTTTTTAGAATTGCTATGGCCGATGGTGGATTGGCACCCCATTGGCACATACTGGGGAAGAGCCGAGATTGGGCACCGCCCTCAGCAAGCAATTCATTGGGGCATTATGCCATGGGGAGTGGACTCCCCATCGACAAATTCTTCTGAAAAGGGGACTGAAGCTGGTGGTGGGTGCCCCATCAGCAAAGAAGAGGGGGACATGATGCCGAGGGGATTGTGCACCGGCAGACAACAGAAACTTCTGGGGTGGTGGGAGACATGCCAATGGAACTGGGCTCCCTGCTGGCAAAACCGGGTTGGGGGGGCATGCAAGGACTGCCCAGCAATGCCGGTCACTCCCTCATTGCAGTGGAATGGCTGATGCTGCAGTGACAAGGTAACCCCTGATTGCAGAGGCTAAAATGTTTCATAGGTGGTGGCACGCTGGCTGAACTAGTGTCAGCAGCAGCGTGCCACCCCAGTGGGGAAAGTGGGCCAAGCCTCACAACAGTGCCATGCCTCCACAACCTGCTTCTGCAGCAAGCTGCTGCAACATGTTTCTTGCGCATGCACGCAAGCAACATAAAAATGTATATAGTTATGTTGTACTGTTGAAATGATTGCAAAAAGCTATTTGGAACTCAAGGGGTTAACCTGAGATGTAGTTTTTAAGCCTTTTGTAGAGCTGTGAACAAGAGGCCAGTTCTGGAACACCATGTACTGTTTTGTTGCACCTGCAAGGAACAAAACTAACAAGAACATTCTGTGATAAGCAGGATGTCAACAAGGCAAAGACTTGTTGTAAAAAGAACAGCAATGCTTTTGCTAGAGAGACAAGAAGAGTGAGAGACTGAAGCTTAGAATTAAAAGATACCCTCAGAAGAAGGATTTAGTTTTCTCTGTAGTGCCTTTGTAAATAGTTATACTGAATATTTTTAATTTTGCTGTTATTGAGAAAAATAAAACGTTATTTGACAATTTTGAAACTGCTCCTGGTTTTCCTATGCTTCCTGACCTGTGCCTTGATGACAGTCCTCCACCCCTTCCTCTTCATTGCGTGCCTACCCCCATTTCCCTGTAAAATACACAGTCAGCAAACCCTCTTTCCCCTAATGCTGTATACTCAGACCCTTAGAGGTGATTTATCACACTTCTCGATCAGTAACTGTAAATCATAATAACTTGTAACAAGTTGCAGCACTTCTTGGCCTAGCTTGTAGCTTATTGTAGGCCAAGTTGCACTTTACTCACCTCAGACTCCCCTGCTGCCAACAATACTGCTGGTGCTATGCGTTATCCATTACAGCCCAGTTCCTTATTAACTCAAGGGAGTAGCTCTCCAGCAGTATGGCCCCGCAGAGGCTGCTAGTGGCTCGAAAATCACTGAAGGTGCTCACTTATAATGTACCTCACTATAAATGGAAGGCTTAGCTAATAAAAAAGTTTTAACCTCGCTCCTCCACCAACCCTTAGAACCAACGTGGCCAGCAAGAGTCTGCAGTCGTGGAATAGAGCATCCGGCTTCTACACATATAGGTCGCCTACTCAGATTCAACGGAGTCAGAACTGTCTAAACCATTTACCTGTTAATCAGGTGTAGTGAGTCAGGAGTCGCAAAAGTCTGTGGCCTTTGTTCTTCTTGATCATGATGAGGTCTTGTCCTCTTCCTCCTTCCGTGTGGTGATCGGTCTCTGCTGGAGTGGGCTTGCATCAGCATCGTTTTGGAGATCTAAGTAGTTGACCCACTCTTGTCACAGCACAGTCCAGTCAGCTGGTTCACTGTCATGGGTGATCTTCAGAAGTTGCCCTTTCTCTGGTTGTACTGAGAGGTCCAGGGGAGCTGGAGTCAGCTCCTGCAGTGGGATGTATCTATTGTGCGTCTTTATTGGGGTGTCTGTCGGTGAATTACTGCTTGTACCCGATCTCTGCAGCCTTTGGAAACTTTTGGACAGCGCTCTCCTGGATGGCATCTTCTGTGGTGTAGGATTTTTTTTTCTTTTTCTTTTGTCTACACCTACTTCCTGATTGCCACTGGTCCTCAGGTGCCTGTGCTGTTTCACCAGTGAGGTTTGGGCCTCCCAGTCATGGTGTGCAGTCTCCATTGGAATCAGCACCACAAGGTTTGCACGGGTGCTGGGTTGCTGTATTTTGGTTTGCCTGCAATTCCCACACAAATTGCTCATCTTCAGCTGGGTTATTAAATGTTATAAATTCCCCCGGTACTGAATCTGGAGCAAGGCAGAGCACCAGACAGATGTAGGAACATTAAGATTGTACAGCTGCTGGTACATTTTGGCATACAACTGTCTTTTCTTTGAAAGTTCAGGAGAGTACTCATGAAACAGCATTATGTGGGCGCCTTCCCATTGCAACTGACCCCTCTCCCCAGCTGCTTGCAAAAGTGCTTCTTTTACTGGGTATTTAAGCAGCCTACATAGAATTGGCCTCGGTCACTCACCTGACTTTGGTTTGGGAGCGAGAGACCAATGAGCCCTTTTGAATTCCAACGGGCCCCTACTCAGCAGTTCCAGCATAAGAGGCGTTTTTTTTTTGTAAGAAAGCAGACATATCCCATCCCTCCATTCCTTCAGGAAGCCCCACTATTCTGATGTTTTTGTGGGACTCTGTTGTCCATGTCGTCCACCTTGGAGAGCAGATAGTCAGTTTGCATTTGCTGATCCATTAGTTGCCCTTACTGAAAAATGGATCATATAGTCATGCTGCCGCATGGTTTGCTCAGTCTCTGCCACCCTAGCTGTGAGTGTTCTCAAGTCCATATTCATTTGCGTGGTGGTGGATTTCAGTTTGGCAGTATCATTAAGCACCCTGTTCAGCATAACCATTATTCTGGCCAGTTCATAAGAGCTGTTCTGAGCTTGCGCTGGATATTGTGCCATTCTTGGCCTTGGCAGGGTATCCTAGTAGTGTTTCTCCACTTCACTCTGCTCTGGGCAGCTGCCTTTTTTAGTTATAAATTTCACCCACTGGTTTGGCAGTTGACAACGGGCCCACAGCACATCAACGTCTGCTGTTTTGCCAGTGCTGTATCTTTGGTTTTCATTGGGGGATTTTTTTCAAGGATGTCTTAAATCAGAGATAAAATTGTACTAATGCCTCCGGTCCCATGCTCCCCTTTACAGCTTGGTTGGATTCACAAATTAATTTTGACTTAGTCTCCTGAGGTGATCGCCTGTTAAATTATGCTGCCTGCATCTTGGTTGGCAGGCTCCGCCCCCTAAGGCCTCAGTTTTATCCCCAAACAGAGAGTTATTTTCACAGGGGAAGTCCATGGCCTTAGCCTGGGTGTCATGGGATGGGTTGGTAGCCCTGAGCCAAGCAAATCTCCTCATGGAGATGGCAAGGGCCATGAATCTGGAAGCTGTATCACTGGCATCTACTGCCATATGAAACTGATAGTCAGTGGCATCTAGGGCTGTTATGACTGTTTCAGCCAGGTCAACAGCCACATCCCCAGTAATCTTATCTCTCATGGCTGGAACAGATGACCAGAGAGCCTTCTGGTACTGTGCTGTATAGGCCATGTTAGTAGCTTGTCTGAGGAGGAGGGAAGCTGTCAAGTACCCCTTCTTCACCATACTGTCCAGTTACCTGGAGTCCTTGTTGGGGGGGTGATAGGACAAAGGTACCCTAGCCTTATTACAAGCAGCTGCCTGTACCATGCTCTCATGGTCAGGATGGACAAAAAGAAAATCAGTATTTGTTCTGTGAAGCTGATATTTCTTATCTATTTTCTTATCAACCCCTGCTATGGATGTAGGGATCTGCAGAATCTTGAGGGCAGCCTTTTTTAGTGATTTGTGGATAGGCAGCAAAAGCCTTTTTGTGTAGAGTAATTCAGTCATATTCAAAAACTCAGCCTCATCCTCCACTACCTCTTGTGTGGCTAGAGCGAGGGTATATACTATCCGTCTCACAAAGGCGTAGTGAGATAAGTAATCCTCATGCCCCCATGGTGGGAAACTGAAGTCCTGATCCTGGGAGACTTCAGGATCAATATGGTCTCCTTCTTCTTCCTCATCTTTTGTTTCCTCCTATAGGAACTCCAGTTCCTGGCTGAGGGGAGCTGAAGGTGGAATCAGGGGAATGACGGAACTGATGACCTGAAGGCCTGTAATATTTGCAGGGCTTTTGCAATGTCCTCCACAGAGGGCATGGCTCGTTTGTCTGCTGAGACTTACTTTACTTTTTTAGCTGGAGGTGCAGTGACATGCTTTTCCTTATGCTTCCTTTTGTCAGGAACTGATTCTGTTGCTAGTTCTATGGGCCTCTTAGATTTTGAGGCATCACCCTTGTCCATGGGTTTGGGCTCCACAGATTCCTTAGGTCTATCCTTTTTGGAGTGAGAGGATGAGGCCTCCTCATTTGGCTTTGGTGAGGTAAAGGCAAGAGAAGCCATCTCTTCAAACCTTTTTGTCCTCTTCTTCACTGTCTTGGGGCAAAAGGTACTGCAGACCTCACAGTTTGCAAATATGTAACTAGGACCGAAACACACCAGGTAAAGATCGTGCCTATCCACTTTGGTGATGATCTGCCTACTCTTCAAACAATTTTTAAAACCAAATCCATATATCAAGTTAGTGTTGCTATTTTCCTTGTAACCATAGGCTTTAGGGGTTTGGGGGTGTATCTGTGGCAGGAAATTTCAATCAAAATTGTACACACCACCTAAGCCTCTGGGTGCTATCCACCTGCACTCCCCTTCTAATGCAAAAGTTATCTTCTTATGTCCTTTTCTAAGAATCAAGCATTCGGTAATTTTGTAAAAATCTGTTTATCTTTTCATCCAACAACCATTAGGCCTGAGGGACTTTAACCAGCCTAAAATGAATTAAGCCAATCTGAGCAACTGTATCTAATTTTTATAACAGTCATAGCTTTTTCCAGCTTTTTCAGCTTTTTCTTATTGAAAAACGATTGATGCTTTCAGAAGGTCGTGAGGGCCTCGGAGCCTGCCCTCCCCAACGGCAAGTCGGACTCATGGAATCCTCGACCCCCCGGTGCACAGAAGATCATGAGGGCCTCGGAGCCTGCCCTCCCCAACGGCAAGTCAGACCCATGGAATCCTTGACCCCAGGTGCACAGAAGGTCGCGAAGGCCTCGGAGCCTGCCCTCCCCAATGGCAAGTCAGATCCACGGAATCCTCGACCCCCCAGTACACAGGTACACTACGGCAGCATTTGGTTCCTGAAAAGCCTCACAGGCCTGCAGTGATATCTTTGGTTCACAGAGATTCAAACTTGGTGCCATTTTGGGAATGCCATGCCATATTTCTGTCGGCACAGCAGTGCTGATAGTTTTTCGGTATCACATAATTGTGGACTTATTGCTGTGCTCAGCTAATGCTTAGGAGGTGCTTTAATTGTATGTTAAGATCCATAGCCTTAGTTTGAGCCTGTAACTTTGGACTTTTGCACTCCTTCCTGGAGGGAGCCTTAACATTAAGTTAAACCTCTGAAAAAGCATTTGGTAAATTATACTGAGAGATACAGCAGCAGGGAAGCCTGTAATCTGCTCGTTTCTGCACAATTGGGAGGGAGCCTTTATCTATCACTGTAAGCCACAGTAAAAGCTTTCTGCTCATTTTAACTCACAATGACAGGTTTTAAAAAATAAAAAAAAATAAAAGTTTGTGAAACACTCAGCTGCAGGACTGCCTTAAATCAGCTCGGTTTTACACAAGTCGGGAGGGTGCCATTACAGTCACCTAAACCCACAGTAAAAGCCCTCTGGTAACTTTAAACTCGTAATCAACAGGTTTCAAAAATTTATTGTGAAACTCACAGCTGCAGGACTGCCTTAAATCAGCTCGCTTTTACACAAGTCGGGAAAGTGCCTTATAATCACTGAAACCCACAGTAAATGCCCTCTGGTAAAGCTCACTTTTGTACAATTCAGGAAGGAGCCTGCAAAATAACTAAATCCGCTTTGGCTGATCCATAGCTTACAGATGCAGGAGTGTATGTTAGCTGCTGTACATTTAATTAATGTCCCACAAAGTTGGAGTATTATACTGACTCCTCCTACAGCCTACCTGCTTTCCATATTTAACTTCCTTCATTTCTCCTCTTTTCTCAGAAGGTTGTGAGGGTCTCAGAGCCTGCCCTCCCCAACTGCAAGTCGGACCCACGGAATCCTCGACCCCCCGGTGCACAGGTATGCCACAGCAGCATTTGGTCCTTGAAAAGCCTCACAGGCCTGCAGTGATCTTTTCGGTGTGCAGAGAGGCCCTGCCACCACCCTAGATGAACTTAGCCTTATATAGGCTGGGTCACGTGTGCTCACAAACCTATCAGCCCTCTTTCCCATAAGCAGCTTATCTGCTCTCTCCTCTAGTGGCCACCCTGTTGACTCAAACAGTGATAGTGTGACTATAATCACCCACACTTCCACCTGACTAAGAATTTTGACGAAACTCCTAGTCCTTTCCCCCTGACAAAGAAATTATTTCACACTGACCAAATTCTTGGCAACAGCAGGAATCTGACTTATAACCATGAGTACTGTGAGCCCCATGGTTGGGCTGGATAAGCGTATCATAGACACCCTGCCCACCTGCAGTATCGTTACCTAGCTCTCTCATCAGGGCTTTCACAGCCCTTTTGCTACAGGTAGTGTGTTTCTAGGGCTATTGCTGCTGCAACCTCCCTGAGCCTACCTGATATCTGTCCTTGGCAACGTCCCTGTGCTGGTGCTCTGGGGGCTTAGAGACGCGTGCTATTGCAAGGACGTGCTGCTTGCATATTTTACCCTTACACAAGCTGCCTGGGACACATCCCTGCCGACTGTGGTTGCAGTGCTGCTCTCTTGGGAATTCCCTAATTCCAGAGCCACGCTCATATCTGCAGCTTTCACATCCATCACCATGACCCTCCCTGGACCGGCTGGGGTAATGACTAATTTTCTAGGACCTCAGGCCACCGTGCCCTTCTACAAGCGCCCCACTGCCTGGCTTCTCTGTCAAAGGCTTAAAAATGGCTCATCTTAACATTCACAGTATCCTGCACAACCTAGCAGAACTAACGGAATGGATGGCACACTACAACCCAGATATGTTGGGGATCTCGGAAACCTGGCTGAAGCCTCACATCCCTGACTCCTTGTGTGCCCTACCAGGCTACAACCTCATCAGACAGGACAGGGCAGGGAAGACACGTGGGGGCGGAGTGCTCCTCTACTTTAAGGTGCACCTAAATGTGTGTGCTGTTGATCATACACCCCCTACATCCCCAACCTGTGAGTTCCTGCATACACTCCTCCTACTAGGGAATGCAAAAAAGGTACACTTGGTTTGTGCCCACAATCCTCCAAAGGGAGGAGTGCTAGGGCTCTCCTCACTACTCGACTGCCTTAGTGACAAGGTGGGCTCAAATGAGGTACTAGTCCTGCGGGACCTTAACCTAGACTGGATGGGACCCCACACCAAACATTACGAGCCCCTCCTCTCAGGGCTTGCCCTCAGTCAGCTCATTACGGTACCCACAAGGCTGTCCTACCGTGGAGATAAAGGATCTCTCATCAACTGGATACTGAGCAATAGACCAGATAGAATAGTCTCCACAGGAATTCTCCCCGACGTGATCTCTGATCACTCTCCAACCTACTGCATATGGAATATCTCCTCACCCAAAATCCCCAGTAAAGTGATCCAGATGAGGGACTATTCAAAATTTAAACTAAATGACTATCTTGCTGACCTATGACAAGCTGACTGGTCCAGGGTCGCTACCACCAACGATCCCGCAGGAGCCCTTGACCATTTCCTCATGGCGTTTGTCCCCTTGCAAAACAAACATGCCCCCCTCACAAAAAGGAGGGTGAGGGGTACTGTCATGAAGTGGCTCCATGGTGGACAATTCTCCATCATGAAGCATAGGGACAAATGCTGGGAGAAGTACAGGATCTCCCAAAACTATAAAGACCTTCTTGAATATCAGCAGCTCAGAAACTCTTGTAAAAGAGCCATCCACACCGCCAAGAGCGAGTACTGTCAATCTGCCCTGCTATCCTCAGCCAGAAATCCAAGGAGTTTCTGGCAAAACATCAATAACTTGGTTGGAGGGTCCGCTAGGTTTCAGGTCACCAACATGCATATTAGCAGGGTCAGCTGCAACAACCCACGTACCATCACAAATGCTTTCAACTCCATGTTCTCTGACCTGCCTGCCCCCCCCTCCATCCCAGTCTCCTGCCCCTAAGTGTCTGTGTGGGAATACCCCCCGATCACCCTTCTACCTAAAATGGGTCTCTGTCATGGAGACCCCGAAGCTCCTTGCTGGGCTCTCCTACCACACTGGGATGGGGCACGACAGCCTTGAACCCAAACTGCTCAGTCTGGGAGCTCCAGTCCTAACCTGGCCTATCACCTACATCTTTAACACCTCTCTAATCTCAGGGATCATCCCTGATATGTGGAAAGTGGCCAAGGTCATCCCTGTCTTCAAACAAGGTGACCCTAAAGACATCAAGAATTACTGCCCCATTGCTATCCTGTCTGCAATCTGCAGACTTCTTGAAAAGGTCGTTGCCACACAGCTCTCCCATTATCTTCACAGTTATGGACTTCTCTCACCTGCACAACATGGCTTCAGAAAAGGGCATAGTACATCCACTGTCCTTGCTGTTGTCACCTCTGAGATCAGGACTGCTGCTGATCAAGGCAAACTGACCGGACCCATATTCGTGGACCTCTTAAAGGCTTTCGACCATGTTGACCACTCCCTCCTCTGCTCCACTCTTCACTCTCTCAGATTCTCACCCCCCACCCATGCCTGGTTCTCCAACTACCTCATGGGCAGGCAGCAATTCACCACCTTCAACCATGCTCTCTCTGACCCCTCCTCTGTCGACTGCGGGGTCCCCCAGGGTTCCATCCTTGGATCCATTCTGTTTTCCCTATTCATTAATGAACTGCCTGCTGTTGCTACCCATGGGTGCACCACCCTCTACGTGGATGATCTTGTAGCCCTGGCCAGCTCTCAGGACATCTCCATCATTAACTCCAGGCTAAATTCCGACTTCACACTTATCCAAAACTGGCTAGTGGGCCATAAGCTGACCATCAACCTGGAAAAGACCCAGGCCATGCTCTTTGGCTCCTTGGCCAAGACTAAAACCTGCCGTGCTCCCTTAAATATCTATGGAGCTGATGGTACCCTCCTGCAGCCTGTGGATTCAGTCAAGTATCTGGGAGTAACCTTTGACCCACAACTGGACCTCACTCTGCACATTCAGAACATATGCAAGTCAACAAACTGCAAGCTCGGACTTGCCTACTGAGCAAAATGTTGCCTCACCCCAGCCGCATCGGTTGCCCTAGCCAGGGGGGTCCTCCTACCCACACTCTGCTATGGGCTCGTATCCTTTGCCCCAGTCCCAAAATCAAGTCTCATGAAATGGGACACTGCATACAACAATATATGCCACTTTGCGCTCTTTGCACCTCGCCTCACGTATCGCTGTGATCTATACTCACGTCTGGAGTGGCTCTCCCTGAAAAGCACCGCGCTTTTGTACTCAGCAATTTCATCGACAACATAGTAAGAATGGCTATCCCTTCTGCACTTGCCCTTCCCCTCAAACATGGAACCCCTGCCTACCACTTAAGATCCAGTGCCGCGCTGGACCGCCTGGTTCCCAGGACCGTGCACTTGCTGGGGATCGAGCCTTCTCCTGTCCACGCACCCAGGATGTGGAACTCTCTTCCTGCATTTACTCGCTCTTCTCCCTCCTATCTCTGCTTTAAAGCCTCCTCATGGAGCTTCCTTAAATTGGCCTCCGCCTGTCTATGTGCCATATAGACCCCAGCTGAGGCACTCTCTTCCCAAACCGACTGTAGGGGTTGACACTCCTGCATGCATGGTGCCACAATATGATGCCACAATATGCTGAAACTTGCCCTGGGCACTTATCCCTGCCTACCTGTTCCTGAGTGGGGTCCCCTGTGGCTTATCCCATATCGTTAGCCTTGTTGACATTGTCTGTATTTTGTTGTTTGCTCTACCTGGCAATATGTTGTGTATCTTGTTGCTATTTTCCTATCAACCTGTTATGCCTGAAATCCCACATGCTGTTATCTACCTATCTACTTGTTATGCTGGATGATCCTGTATGATACCTGGACTATGCTTGATGCTTTGTATGTACCTTGTATCCTCCCGGGTTGCACCTGAAAATAGGCACTTGGATGTCTAGTGTGCTTACCTGGTTAACAAAAGCAAATAAATAAATAAAGTTTCCTATTTGTGTACTTTATCATACTTCTTCCCTCACAGTAAATTTTCAACGACTCTTTCCTGGTATCCACTCTGGCCCATTTCTTTTTCGTTTTCTAGTGTCCTGCTTAGTTTTTCTTCATGGCTCTATTGCCTATTCCAATCATTTTTTCCATGTTTATACCCTTTACTTGCAGGCCACCACCTTTTCCTCTTTACTTTATGCCCAAAATCCAGACAGCTAACGTCTGTCCACATATGGGAGTTAAACTTCAAAATGATTCCATGTTTACTAGCGCATCTGAGCGCTTACCTGCACCATTATTCCTTCCTCTTGCAATAGACAGTCCAGCCTCCTCGGTGCTTACACAGGTGAATCAGGTGATGCCTTCACACTCAAACGTGCTGACGTTTCGGAGAACAAGTCCCCGTCATCAGAGATGCATGTCTTAGGGTTTCTGGCCTTTTTATTCTCTTCCAGAGATAATTCTCATCTTGCATAACTGTCTCTTTAAATCATCAGTTCTTTCCTCTACATGTAGTTCAAGGACTGTTTTTGAACTTTTATTTTAATTAATTCCTCCATCCCTGGGAGGACTATCTCCAAAAATTCCAAGGAGTTCCCCTGTCGGATAATCCTCAGAACCCATTTGTCTGTTGAGATAGAGTCCCACAGATGGTATAACTGGGTGAGGTTCTTCTGCTGTGGAGGAGTGCTCTGTCTCAGGCAGCTAATGTGTACCTGGGGCCAGAACTTCAGATGATGGCACTGAGTGCTTTTGGCACCAGTGCCTTCAGCTGCACTTTCTTCTGGGCCTGGGGAGGCTGAGACTTATGGTTTTGGGCTCCCCTGCCCCTACCATGAAAGCATGTTGTAAAAAGAGCCACGTCCTCTATACCTTTGTGAGTTATAAAAAGTCTTAAGAGTCATTCTTGTTTTGTTAGACTCTTTAAGAGCCCGCTCCACCTGTTGTCCAAACAGATAAGTGCCATCAAAGGGCACATTCATGATCTTTTGTTGGACATCTGGGGTGAAGCCAGCAGTACCCAGTGAGGAGAGCCATCTGATTCATGTACCTGCAGCTGTGAAGTGATCAGCTGCATCAAAGGCATCCATAGAGGCTTTTAGCTGGTGGCTGTTAGATTCAATTCCTTGTTTAATAGCAAGCAGCTTGTCTTGTTTTTCCTCTGTGTCTGGCTGGGCCTCTGCCAGAGACTTAAGCATGCACCAGAGGGCACACTCGTATGTACAGAAGCGGCCCTGGTAGCAAGCTATGTTCATGCCAAGGGTAGCCATGGCATACTGTAGACCTGCTTGCCCATGATGTCTAACTTGTGTCTCTGTGACAGGCTTGAATAAAGCCCTGTCCTATTTGTTATGCAGAAAGAGTTAAATGCAAGGATCTGTTCTATGCTCTCCTTTTCATTCTCTTGTCTGTCTCATTACACAACCAAATGTTCTTGTGAGACCTAGGAACTGATCACTCTGGTCTCGCGATTCTCTGCCTCTCACTGTCTCTCTGCCTTCACTTGCTGTTTCTGTCTTTTCTTCCCCCTTGCTTATCTGGGGTTATAAAAATATATGTAAATCTTTGTGTGAAACTGTAAGTGATACTGGGATCCTTTCATTTGAAACTGTATATAGTTATACTGTTGAAATGATTGCAGAAAGCTATTTGGAATTTGGGGGGTTAACCTGAGATGCAGCTTGAGCTCCTTCAGTCTTGTTTGAAAACTCTTTTGCAGAGCTGTCAGCTGGGGGCCAACTTGGAACATTGTTCTATTTGCAAGTCTGTTCTGCAGGAAACTGGCAAGAATATTTTGTGAGAGACAGGATGTCTCTTAACGAGTTCCCAGGCAAAGACTTATAAAAACAGCAGCAATACTTTTCTGGGGTGAGAGACAGAGACTGAAACTTGAAGTTAGAGATACCCTCAGACAAAGGACTTTGTTTTCTCTGTTTTTACTGCCTTTCTAAACAGTTATATTGAACAATTTTTATTTTACTGTTATTGATAATAATAAAATGTTACTTGTAAATTTAACAACTGCTCCTGGTCTTCCTATGCTTCCTGACCCATGCCTCAGTGACAAATGGTTTTAGAAGTGGTATTTATGCTGTGCACAATCTAAGTCAGGAGTTTTGTGTGTGGGTACTAGACCTGATACCAGGGAAGAATAGAAGAAAGGTATGGATTCTGCAGCAGCAAGTCCAAGAGTGTTTACCAGATGAATGGCAGCCAAACAGGCAGAAACAGAAGTCCAAGCTGAGACTGTACAGCCAGAACAAGTGATGGAAAAAAAAGAACAGACAATGACAGAACCTAAAAGCCTGACTGCCTTTTTCAAATGGTGATCTATACAACAAAAAGAGATGGAGAAACTGAGAAGAGATGAGATGCAGCAGAGAGAAAGAAATATTCAGTGCTTAGAGGCACAGAGAAAAGAAGAGATGCAGCAACTTGAGAAGCAGAGAACAGAAGAGATGCAGCAACAGGAGTCATGATGGCTGGATGCCTTGCAAGCTATCAAAGCTGGAGGATCTGGCACAGGTTCAGCAGAGCGTTAGCTACTCCGCTCACTGAACTCATGAAAAAACAGTTCCCAAATAATGTGAAATGGATCCCAGAGTGTGATAAAGTTGTTTCTGGCCATCAAGGCTGCATTATGTTCAGACCCTGTTTTAAGAAGCCCAGACTTTGACAGACTATTTTTATTACAGACAGATTTATTTATTTTATTTATTTATTTAAATCTAGGATTAAACACTTTTTGAGCTGGAAGCTCGTTTACAAAGGTTCCACATCAGTGGAAGGGTAGAGGATAATTACAAAGGTTATACAAACAAGACAGCAAAAAGTGACAATAATAGTTACAATACCGTAGGTTTAAGTACACAGTAAGCCATCAATGCGTGCAAACTTGAGCATAGTTGGCAAACAAATAGTAGGAGAAAAGGCAGATAGGAATTAGAAAGGGGCTATGGGAGAAAGTGGGTCAGAGAGGGGTGTGAGTGAGATGCGGAAAGGGGCAGCAGTCATTGACATTGTCATAGTGAGGGGGTGGGAGGGAGTGAGGGGGTGGGTTGAAGGAGACCAGAACCTTTACAGTGCAGGGAGCAGCTATGTGGCGGGGCAGAGATTGCTGGTATGGGGGACTAGGTGTTACAGTCACAGATACATCAGAGGTAGGCCTAGGTGTAGTCTTGAGTCAAAATATATATGGGAAGGAACATCCCATTCTATATATCAGTAGGAGGTTGCATGACAGAGAAAAGAAGTACTCCACCATTGAAAACAAGCATTTGTCAATGCCGACTGTTGTCTTGCTGGTTTTGGCATTGCTACTGCAGGAGTTAGAGAGATACATAATAGAAGTAGCAGTCAAGTATAGAACCGACATCAACCCCACCCCACCCTGCAGAGAGTGACAGACATTGGGGTGTCCGTTTGGGTCGCTGGCCATAAAGCTCATGCTATTTCACCTCACCCTACCCTGCAGAGTCTGACAAGTGTCGCGTTGTGCCTTGGGGTCATCTGGCCTTATGCTCACCTCATTTCATAAGGAAGTATATTGAGATGGATGCAGCATAGGAAAATGGGTTGAACTTTGGGGCTGAAGAGTCCAAGGTACACCTTGATGCCTGTCAGTGGCTGCAGGGTGGAAGTGGAGGACCAGTGGTGTGAGCAGTACAGCAGACAATCCAAAGACACACCCCTGATGCCTGTTAGTCCGTACAGGGTGATATGTAATAGTTAGAAACCTTAATGCCCTGGGCGTGTGTTGGTATTTGCACTCCAAATTTTAAAACATGGCCTTTTTAAAACATGGGACCTCTGTTCATGAACAGTGCCCCTGTGATTTTGTTAATCTGTCTCGAACGTTGATTTCCCATAGTGACTGTGCCATTCTGCACCACATGAAAATGTCAGCTGCACCATTGATAAGGAGGTGTGAAGAGATGGTAATGTGGAAAATCTGGAGGGAAAATATTAAACATTCTCGAAGTTACGAGCGTGTGTGAAAACTGCACATCACACTCTTATAAGACAGTCATTTAGTGGAATAATTTCACCAAATTTTTAACATAGCCATTTTGGGATCTCTGTTCATGAATAGTGGCACTATGATTATCTTAATCTACCCGAACATTAATTTCCCACAGCGACCATGTGATTGTGTGCCAGATGTGTGAAACTACATTTCAGGCAGGATGTGACAAATGACAGCTGAACTGTTCATAAAAAGGTGTGCAAAAATGACAATGTTGAAAATGTGGAGTGAAAATATTACAAATTCTCGAACTTATGACTGTGCATGGACACTGCGCAACGCACGCTTGTAACAGTCATTTTATGGAAATTTTTCACCAAATTTTCAACATAGGTATTTTGGGACCTCTGCTCATGAACAGTGTCACTGTGATTTTCTTACTCTGTTGTGAACATTGTTTTTCTACAGCCAATGCGCCATTGCGCGCAAGATGTGCGAAAACACAGTTCAGGTAGGATGTGGGAAATGAAAGCT
This sequence comes from Neoceratodus forsteri, assembly GCA_016271365.2. Classification (NCBI taxonomy): domain Eukaryota; kingdom Metazoa; phylum Chordata; order Ceratodontiformes; family Ceratodontidae; genus Neoceratodus; species Neoceratodus forsteri. The sequence goes on along the minus strand of CM028130.1, from coordinate 833,367,683 downwards.
GTATTGTTCATAAGGAGGTGTGAAAAAATGGCAATGGTGAAAATATGGAGTACAAATATAAAACATTATCGAAGTTACAAGTGTGCGTGGAAACTGCACAACGCACGCTTGTAAAACAGTCATTTTATGGACGTTTGTCACCTAATTTTCAACATAGGCATTTTAGGACCTCTGCTCATGAACAGAGTCACTGTGATTTTCCTAATCTGTCCTAAACACTGATTTACCACAGCGACCATGCTATTCTGTGCCAGAAGTGTGAAAACACATTTTGGCCAGGATGTGAAAAATGACGAGGGTGCGTGAACACTGAGCAACGCACGCTCATAGCACTGTCATTTATTGGACTTTCATCACCAAATTTTCAACATATGCATTTTAGGACCTCTGCTCATGAACAGTATGACTGTGATTTTCTTACTCTGTCCCGAACACTGATTTCCCACTGCGACCACACTATTCTGCGTCGGAAGTGCGAAAACACATTTTGGCCAGGATGTGAAAAATGACAGCTGTACTGTTCATAAGGAGGTTTGGAAAAATGCCAATGTTGAAAATCTGAGTGAAAATATTACAGATTCACGAGATTCGAGCGTGAGTGGAAACTATGCAACTACGCTTCGTAACAGTCTTTTTTTATTTTTCATTAAATTTGCAACATAGGCTTTTTGAGAGGCCACCTCATGAACAGTGGCACTGTCATTTTGTTAATCTGTCCCGAAGGGTGATTCCACGCAGTGACCGCAAAATCACCTTTCAGGACCAAATAACACCATGACAGTAACTGAATCCATGAGGAGGGCTCTTAATAAGCCCATGTTGAAAATTTGGTGGCAAAATTCCCAAAAATGCCCGAGATATGCATAAAAGTTGAAAAAACCCTATTTATGCCATTATACAGCTTACCAGCATTTCTTCAGTTTGTGGTTGGCTTTGAGGAGTGCAGACGTGTTCCTGGTCCACAGAAGATCGTCGCGTGGGGCTCTGGAGGTAAGTATGGTGCGAGGGGGGTGAGGGGAGGTGGGGCATTCAGTGGGTGGGCACGGGTTTGGGGAGGGGGCTGCAGACTGCGAGGGACCGTTTTCTACTTTACAGGGGAAAAAAAAAACATTGCGGGAAGGTTTTTGTTTTTGTAGGTACATTTAACATGCTGGGGTGGGCTTCCAGCATGTCACCTGCATGTTTATTTTGGGGGAGGGCTGTAGCTGACAGGGATTGGGCACCCCATCCCCAAATAAAGACTGTTGGGGGATGATGCCGGGAGGATTGGGCTCCCCGTCAGCAAATGAACTGGGGTGTCACCTGTGTTTATTTGGGGGACTGTAGCCGATGGAGTGATTGGGTACCCCATCAGCAAATAAAGAGTGTTGAGGGGAAGATGCTGATAGGGAATGGGCTCCCCGTTGGCAGATGAATTGGGGAGGAGGGGATTGTAGCCAACAGGGATTGGGCACCCTGTCAGCAAATAGTGGGGGGGAATGATGCCAACATGAGGATTGAGCACCCCCCTAAGTTGGCTTTTCTGGGGACTGTGTGAGGTGGATGGCACAGCCGCTGCCATGTCACACCGAAACTTACACCGGGAAAGGCATGCCCTGCAATGAGGTGAAGCTCCCTCATTGCAATAGCTAAAACCTTTCAAGATGGTGGACACACTTTTGCACTGCTATCATAGACAGCGTGCAATCTAATTTGTGCCGTGGAGCCCAGCCCCATAAAAGCAGTGGTGCCACATGCCACAACAGGACCGGGCCTCCAAAACCTGCTGTTCCAAAGTTACCGCAACACGTTTCTTGTGCAGGCACAAGACAACATAAAAATGCCTTGCACAAAAGTGGGCCATGGAATCCTTTAAGTTGTATTTGCTAGGAGCTGACTTTGCACTTATAACAGATCATAGTCCTCTCTGTTGGCTTAATCAAATGAAGGATAAAAGTTCCAGACTCATGCGGTGGTACCTGGCACTAAAGCCATTTAAATTTAAAGTGATGCACCCAGATAATGTCAATGCTGGTTTTCTGTCAAGATATGGGTCAGGAAGAAAAAATTACTCACTTTAGTAATCTTGTTTCTTCCAAGGTATTCTTCAATATTCTTAAATCTTACTCTTGTAGTCAGCCTGTAGAGTTGAATTGCCCAGAGAATGGAATATATGTAAATGATGAAACACATCATTGGCTCGTGCCACCATTCAAATGCTGCCCGTACCAACTGCTGCATTCTATAACGCTTCAGATTCTTTGGAGCCTGCAAGGAAAGGCTACTCCTAATCTAACCTATGAAATCTGTACTAATAGCCCTAGGTAAAAGTAGTAGGATAATTAAAATATAATAACCAGCTTCCCCTTTTTCCCATAGGGAAACTGTGGTGTAATTTGCCGTTATAAAGGAGTGTTTATAGCGGCAAACCTGGCTGCCGGTTTCTTGCTGTGCGCATGCTCATGCAGCAGCGCCACTCATTGCAATCACTGACCACTTCATTCTCTCCTGAAACAGCACCACGACTGCCAGAAGAACTCAGCGGTAAGTGCTTTTTTTTCCCCCTACACAGTGAAAACCTCACAAACCAAGGCAAAAAAAGGTTTTAAAATATGCCGATTCAAATCGGCACCTGAGAAGCCACACCACAAATGCATCGGAGCTTTTTATTTTATATAATTGCTGAGGTGAAAAAGGAAACAACAATTATATAAAATAAAATATGGGTTGGGATGTGTGTCAAACAAGATTTTACATACACCCTTGTTGTGGGATGCTTTTCACAAACCCCTCGGGCTTCGTCCTCGGGGTTTATGTAGCATCCCACAACTCGGGTCTGTGTAAAATCTCATTACACACCCCAACCCATACTTTATTCTCTATATTATAAATAATAATACCAATTACAATAACAAACCCCCTTTTGGAGGTACCCCCCAAGCTGTCAGCTATAACCTGAAGAGGAGAAAAACATCACCCAGTGGGGTTCAAAAATATGACATAACTGGGGTGAAACACACCTTCCATGTAGAAATCCAGCTTCAGATACAGAGGTCACTGGTTCTTGAAGGGGAGGCAGGGTGGAAGAGTTAATATTGAAGAATACCTTGAAAGAAACAAGATTACTAAGGTGAGTTTTCTTCTAACCCCAGGAATTCTTCAGTATTCTTAACTCTTGTGTACCACACAGCAGTACCTTAGGAGGTGGGCACAGAACCTAATTTGGAAATAGACTGCAGAACTGCTGTACCAAACCTGGCATCACTTCTGGACTGAGTGTCCAGGCAGGAGTGTTTTGTGAAAGTGTTTACTGTTCTCCATGTAGCTGCTTTGCAGATTTCCAGCAGTGGGATGTCCCGGGCAGCTGCTATGGTAGCAACTGTGCCACTTGTGCAATGGGCCCTGAGGCCTACTGGGGACTCCTTGCCCACTTTTTAATAACAGAATTGTATACATTGAACTATCCAGCAAGAAATAGTCCTTTTAGATGCTGGTTTTCCTTTTTTCACATCCCCTTATGTCAGGAACAGATGCTATCTGCTCTGCCTGTGGTCCTTGGTGTGAGTCATATACATAAGAACATAAGAAAAGTGTTGGCAGATGGGGACCATGCAAGCCATCTAGTCTGCCCTAGAAACTACCCCCTCCCTATACAGCTTTCGTCCTAACTCGTCCTTTATGTCTGTCCCATGCAAGTTTGAACTCTCTGATTGTCTTTGATTCTACCACCTCCTGGGGCAGGCTGTTCCATGGGTCTAACACTCTCTCTCTCTCTCTCTCTCTCTCTGTGAAGAAGTATTCCTGAAGTTGCTTTTGAACCTTCCTCCTAACAGTCTCATATGTTGCCCTTTCATGCATTCTGCTGTGTTCTGTTGAAATAGATTGCCTGTCTGAGCTGTGTTACATCCTGTCATGTACTTAAATGTTTCAGTCATGTCCCCTCTGTTTCTTCTCTGCGTAAGGGAGTATAGTTTCAGCTCCCTGAGTCTTGCTTCACATGACCTGTGATGCAGTCCATGCACCATCCTAGTAGCTTTTCTTTGCACTATTTCCAAATGGTCAATGTCCTTCTTGAGATGAGGTCTCCAGAACTGAATGCAGCACTCCAAGTGTGGCCTCACCAAAGACCTGTAGATGGGCATGATAACCTCCCTTTTTCTACTAGAAATACCTCTGCTTATTCATCTGAGGATGCCACCCACTTTCTGTGCTGCTTTCTCACATTGTTTTCCTACCTTTAATTTGTCGGTGATGATTATGCCGAGATCTCATTCCATTTGTGTCTCCTCAAGTTGATGTCCTCCCAGTGTGTACTTTTTTCTGGAGTTTCTCTTTCCCAAGTACATTACTTTACACTTTTTGGCATTAAATTGTAACTGCCAGTCCCTGAACCAATCCTCTAGCCTTCTAAGGTTAGCTTCCATGTTGTCTGCTCCTTTCCTTGTGTCCAGTCTTGCAGAGTTTTGTATAATCTGCGAATAGGCAAACCTCCCCTGTTAGTCCATTCGCTATGTCTGCTATAAATATGTTAAATAGGATCAGTCCCAGTACCGATCCCTGCAGGATGCAACTGATCACCCTACCTTCCCTTGACAATGCTCCATTGACTAGCACTCTCTGGGTCCTATTGTTCAGCCAGTTACTGATCCATCTGACCATCTTCTGGCCAACTCCTATATGTTCCAGCTTGTTGGTTAGCCTTCTGTGAGGGATGATGTCAAAGGCCTTGCTGAAATCTAGGTATACAACATCCACTACCCCTCCCTGATCCAACGTTCTGGTGACCCAGTCAAAGAAGTTGATCAAGTTGGTTTGACAAGAGCGTCCTGCTGTGAAGCCAAGTTGTTTTGGGTCCATTTTTCCAGTATCTGTTGGGTACATCACTATCCTTTCTTTTAGCAGTGACTCCTTCATTTTCCCCACAGCTGAGGTCAAACTGACAGGGTGGTAATTTCCTACCTCTTCGTTGTTTCTTCTCTTATGTAAGGGTACAACAGTTGCCTGTTTCCAGTCCTGAGGTGTTTTCCTGCTGTCTAGTGACTTGTTGAAGAGCTCAGCCAGGGTTGCGGCCAGTTCCTCTTGGAGCTCCTTCAGTATCCTAAGGTGTATGCCGTCCGGTCCCATGGCTTTTTCCACTTTCAGTTTATTAAGCTCTTTTAGGACCCTCTCCTTTGTGAAGGGGCTAGTATCTGCTCCTTAGGTATCTTCTTTTGTCCTGCTCAGTGTAGGACCTTTGCCACTGTCTTCTATGGTGAAGGCAGAGCAAAAGAACTCATTTGGCACTTCTGCCTTTTCCTCATCACTCTCTGCCATCTTACCTTCCTTGGTTGCTAGTTAAACTATTCGTACTATGTAGTAGCTTAATGCTCTCGACATCCAAGCTATGAAGCCTACATTAACCTGAGTTAGAGCGCTCAGTGAAAAAGACTGGCAAGGTTATGGACTGATTCAGATGGAAGTCAGAAACTACTTTAAGAAGGAACTTCCTGTTAGTTCTGAGCACCACCTTATCTCTATGGAAGGAGATATAGTTCTGTTCTATGCACAAGGCCTGAAGCTCACTAATCCTTCTGGCCAAGGTAATGCCATCAGAAAAACTGTTTTCCAGGTTACATATTTCAGATGAGCTGAAACCGTGGGCTCAAATAGGGGTTCCATGAACTTGGCAACACATACATTATTCTGGGTCCTATCCTTTTTGCCATTTATATAAATAAAATTGATTCAACCCTTACCAAGTCCTCAGTACATCTCTTTGCTGATGACACTGTACTGTATGTCAGCAACCCTTCACCCAAAGTTGCTCATGAAATCCTACAAGCAGAATTCTCCCTGTTACAACATCAGCTTCTCAAGAAAAAGCTTCTGCTAAATGCAAAGAAAACAAAAGCAATGATGTTCACAACCCAAAGCTCCACCAACACATCCTCTTCAATCAGTCTCCCCCAGCTATGCACTATACTTGGAGAAAATCTGGAGTATGTTGAAAATTTCAAATACCTAGGTGTGTGGATTGACAACAGACTTGACTTTACTCAGCATCTAGAACAACTGCTGAAAAAGCTTCGCCTAAGGCTTGGCCTCCTCTACAGATTAAAACCCTTCCTTAATAGAGATTCAAAGATGAGATTAGTCCAGGCCATCTTTCTATCAGTCATTGACTACGCAGACTTCCTCTATAGTCACTGCCCCACTCCCTACCTTCAAAAGTTGGATACCTTATACCATAGAGCAATAAGGTTCATTACAGACCTGCCATATAATACTCACCATTGTTCTCTCTATGATGCAATTGGATGGGTTTCTCTTCATGTCAGGAGGAGCAGAAATGCAGATCTATGGATCTACAGAGCTTTATCAAAAAAACTTCCAAGCTATATCCTGGACTGCTTCAACCTGACCACTCCCAGCTCCTATGCCCTAAGAAGCAACAATATCATCCTGCTCAAATTGCCCAAAGTCAACACCAAAATAGGGAGGGCAGCAATCAGCTATTCTCTAGCCATAGCATGGAACACCCTACAAAATCCCTAAAACTGTCCATTATCATTCCATTTACATCCTTCAAGCAGCACTGTACAGCCTTCTTCACAGAGAAATGCAGTTGTTACCGCTAGAGATAGAATAGTCATCCCACAAAACCATATTCCAATCACATAGGGCATATTCCTTCCAGCCAGACACCACCAGTATACTGGCACCCAATATTCCCTTCACCATCCTTGTACTCATTATGTGGTAGCTGTCATAGCCCTCATTGTGAAACATATGTACTGTACATATTGTAGATGTTAGTTTAACTTTCTCTTGCCAAGCTTTAACATGTGAATTCTCTGTATATTATTGTGTTATAAATAACATTTTCTTTTTTCTGTATGTATAACTGTCTCATAAATATGTGATGTAATTGCTGTGCATCAACTCGAACCTTGACCTTATCAGGTCCATCTTGTAAATGAGCCTTGCTCAATGATGATCGCCTGTATAAATAAAGATTTGATTGATTGATTGAGATCCCATGCTGGCCATGGGCTTCAGTCTGTAACCTTGCTGACTGATTGTAATACCTCATTGTGTACCTGTGTCTGGCTCATGGAGAAAAAGCAAAATTTAATGAAGTATATTTAATGGAAAAAAAAAACAAGATCCCATGCTGGCACTGGTTCTCTGTGAGGAGGGTGCTGCTGAGCTAAACCTTTGAAAAAGTTTTTGAAAATGGGATTGGATGGCATGGAGACACCTTTGCCAGCTGAAATATAAGTTGAAACTGGCCCAGATGAACCTTCAGGATATTGGGTTGCAAACCCAGGGAATGCAGATGGGTAAGGTAGTCCTGCAAGGCTGGCACCCCTGCCTATGATGGTACCACATCATTAGTAGAACACCATATACAGAATCTCTTCCACTTAGAAGCATAGGTCTTCTTAGCTGAAGGTTTTCTGGACACCCTCAGGACATTTAGGACACTCTCAGAGAGCTGCAAGCCTGCATACTTTAGGTCCTGAAGAGCCATACCTTCAGTTTGAGGAACCTGATGTTCGGGTACAGGATCCTCCCCTAAGAGGAGGTTAACAGGTTGTGTCTCCATGGGAGGTGTATTGGTGGAGCCACAGACATGGAGAGCAGCAGAAAGTACCATGGCTGCCTGACCCAGTCTGGAGCTATCAAGATTATTGATGCTGGCTGGGATCTGAGTTTGATCAGGACAATGAGAAGCAAAGGAAAAGGAGGGAATGGGCAGAGCTTCTTCCCTGTCCAGTTCAACACCAGGGCATCCAGGGGTATTGTGCCCCTTGCTGGTGGTCTGCAACAAACTTTGGCAGCAAGTGGTTGTCTTGGGATGCAAAGAGAGCTATCTCTGGAGTGCACCATCATCTAAACACCACCTCCACCACCTGCCAGTTGAGAGCCCATTCATGATCCAGATTGATTCTGCTCAGGGAATCTGCCATGGTGTTGTCCTTCCCTGGCAGATGAATGGCTGCCAGTGAAGCCTGAGGTGAGTAAACCAGACTCCGCACCTTCATTGCTTCTGTGCACAGAGGGCTGGACCTTGTTCCTCCCCGCTTGTTTCTGTAGTACATTGCAGTGGTATTGTCTGTCCTGACCTGTACCACCTCGCCTTGTATTATAAATGCAAAGGCTTGCAGGGCTAGAAACACTGCTCTGAGTTCCAGCAGATTTATGTGCTGTAGTGCCTCTGCATTTGACTAAGTGCCATGTATGGTATGAGCACCCAGTTGAGCTTCCCAGCCTAGGAGGGAGGCATCTGTTGTGAGGACTACTGATGGAGACTCCTGCTGGAAAGGGACTCCTTCTCTGAGGTTTTCCCTTACCTGTCACTACTGAAAGGCTTACAGTAATGTTTTTGTTACTGGAACCAGTTTTGACAGTGGGTCCCTTCTTTGGCACCAACGTGCCCGAAGGTGGAACTGTATGTCCCTCATTTGAAACCTGGCCCCAATGACTGCCTGTTCCTGCAGTCATATGACCAGGAGTTGTAGGAATTGCATTGCTTGTTTTGATCTGCTTATTTTGAATGATCCAGCAATCTGGAGGATACTGCTTACCCTGTCCTGAGGTAGGTAAGCCCTTCCCCTTAGTGTGTCCAGTTCCACACCTATGAAATGCAGTACCTGTTGCAAGATGGATTTCTTGAGATTTACCAGGAATCCCAGGGACTCCAGAAGGTTCTAGGTTGTCCTGAGGTAGTCTTGTACCTGCTGTGGTGACTTTCCCACCACTAACCAGTCGTCCAGGTAAGCGAACACAGTAATTCCTTGCCTTCTTAGATGTGTCACCGTCACTTTCAGGCACTTTGTAAATGCCCTTGGAGCTGAGGTGAGGCCAAATGGTAGTGCTGAGAACTGGTAGTGATCTGACGGGAGTCTGAGTCTTAGGTATTTTCTGTGAGACTCTCTTATGGGGATGTGAAAGTAATCCAGTGATGCCAACCAATCTCAGTTCTGGAGGGTTGGCAGAATAATGGCTTAAGTTACTATTTTGAATTTTCGGCTTGCCAAATGTCTGTTTAGCAACCTTAGGTCGAGGATAAGTTGCCACTGCCCATTTTTCTTCAAGGTCAGGAAGTACCTTGAATAAAATCATTTTCCCTTTTGCTGTGAAGGAACTGGTTCTACTGCTCTTGACAGTAACAGGTTTGGCACTTCCTCCTCCAACAGCTTTTTCTCTGAAGGTGAAGCTGGCCTGAAATTTCTTGTTCTTAGGGTTGGGAAGGATTTGAAACAGGGACAAACCTTGACTCACTACTTCCAGGACCCTTTTGTCTGTGGTTATGTTTTTCCATGCCTGAAAGTAGTGGGCCAGTCTGCCCCTACTGGTACAGGGAAGGCGGCCTTGGCAATGAAGTCAGTGAATCTGTTTAGGCTGTGACTGGGCCTGGATAGCCTGATACCCCCACCTAGTTCCCCTTCTGCCTCTACCTCTGAAGTATTCTGTTTGGGGATACTGCTGGTACTGCTGTACGGACTTTGCTTGAAAGAAAAGTCTGCCATATGCTGACTTAACCTCTGCCTTCCCTTCTGTAAGGCCTGTAAGAAGTTGAGGGCTTTTCCTTGGTCAAGTTGCTCTTGTAGGTGGTTTTGTATTCATATACCTTTTTCATGTTGGCCTCAGTTTTCTCCCCAAATAAAGAGATCTTACTTCAAGAGGGTTCCTTCAGTAGGTCATTACATATAGGACTGGCACGACCTGGCGTCTGGCTGCACAGCAGACTTTTCTAGTAATCCCTGATGGGGGACTGCTCACACGATGTCACGTGACCGACATCAGTGTGGCCGTATATAGTGGGCAGTCCCCACACCCGCCCTCCAGTTGTTTCCCACCGTTGCCTCATGTCAGTCACATAGCAGACTTCCAGTAGCGATCGGCATGTTAGTTCTAGCGTCTGATTTTTTCCTTCGCCATTCCTTTAAAAAATTTTGCTTATGTCTTCACCCAAGAAGAAGGACTCATCCTGTGGCACACAAATACCTCATAAGGATGGTCATCTGAAGTGTGTGATCTGTCTGGGCCCATACCACCCTGTCTCACCCTGCTCAGAGTGGTAAACTTTCAACCAGGCCACCAAAAAGCGGAGACAGCAGGCTTTGGAGGCCCACCTTTTAAAAGTCCGTCTTGCTTCTCTTGAAAAGCAAATGGACCAGATCCATGAGTCCTCTTCAGAAAAATCTTCTCCCTCCAAGAAACACAAGGAGAAACTTCAGGAGTGGGAGCGCTCCACAGAGGCCCAGCCTAAGGCCTCGAGGCCCTCGATGAGCAACGCCACTTTACAGTTGCCTAAGAAGACTTCAGATGGTAAGTCTGATAAAACTTCCATGGGTCAGTCATCCATCGGTTCCTCCGACGGCCGCACTGCCACGACCGCTAAGTCAGCCCCCAGCTCCTCTGGGGACTGCCCGGCCACCTATAAGTCAGCTTCCCAGGCCTCAGGAACCCACCCGACTACAGACCATAAGTCGGCTGGGGGCCTTCTCCCCCACCCGCTTGGCTCCGTCTGATAAGACGCCCATCTCTGATGGACGCTCAGGCATGGTTCTCCTGTCGTGGCCTAGTGGTGCCACCCCCAACACGCGGCAGAACCAGGGGGAGACTGCCCCCCTTCTCCCCCACCAGTACCCTCCCCTTCTCAGGTGGGTACCTCAGGCGAGAACAGCGCAGGACCCCTCGACATTGAAGATCACTCCTTGAGGTCTGTCCCACTCTCCCTCAACGGGGTCACAGAGAAGGAGGCTCTTCCTCAGCCATCTGGCCTCATGGTGGAGGCCCCTCCTCCCCCCATTGGGTGGGATCTCTTCAGACCCAGCGAATATCCCAGTCCAGATCCCACCATCAGATCCGGTGACTCCCAACCCGATGCCAGAACCTCCAACGACTATTCCTCAGCCTGGGCCCAGTGGTCTGCACCAGCCTTTGGCTGCGGCACCCGGCATAGTCCCTCCATCGGTTCTCCTTCATCTGTCCCTGACACTGGTCCCTCCAATGCTGGATCCCCTTCTGGTGCCGGATCGGGTGGTGCCGGTACCAATGTCAGTACCCCTGACGTTGGCTATCCCAATGCTGGATCTCCACCGATTTATACAATAGCAGGTCCGATGTGGGTCCCCCCTTCGTTAGATCCACTGACGATGGGGATTTTTTCTAGACCCCGAACTGTTCCTCATTACCCACTGGGGTATCCTGGGGAACACTACCCAGCTGGTTGTCCTCCTGATTGGAGTTCCTTGGGACAGCATTACCCTGGGCACAATCCCTACCAGGGTTACCACTTCCAGGGTTATCAGGGATATCATTACTCCCCTTCACTAGTACTTCCACCTCCTCCTCCTCCTCCTTCCCCCCCAGCCTCAACCTCCTCCATCTCCCCCTCCACCACCTCTGGTTATGCCGGACTTCAAGACATTAATCCAGTTTTGGTGGCAGAGGGCGCATTCGGAATTGGTTTCAGATCTAGAGAGTAGGCTCGCACTTCCACTCTCTCCCAGATCTCCATCCCCGAGGAGCTCCTCTCCTTCCATGGTTCATGTCTTGAGGATGACACATTAAACCAACGTTCTTCTGGACATTCGTGGTCTCCTGGATGAGGGGGCAGATAATGATGATGATGATGATGGTGACGAGGATGCCAACGAGTCAGCGGAGGATGTTTTATAGGAAACCGAGGGTCCAAAGGGCAAGGTTTCCCCCAAGTCCCCCCCCCCAGAGGAACCAGAGATGTTCAGGAGGACCTTCCCCTGAATGTCCTGCCACTTCCTGGCTTCCTATCCCCACTACCTCCTCCGTCTCATGACAAGGAGCAGGTGGGGGGAGGTTCGCCTGCCATGCGCAGGAATGGCAGGCAATAACCTCAGATGCATGGGTCCTGCAACTGGTGTCCGTTGGGCACACTATAGAGTTTCTGGAAATTCCCCCAGAATCTCCACCAAAAAGGTCTTACTACTCCAGGGATCAGGCTTTTCTCATTTGGGAAGAAATTCAAAGCCTTTTGCTCAAGGAAGCAATACAGCGTGTTCCCCTCTGGCAAAAGGGCAGGGGGTTTTACTCCCATTTTTCCTGGTTCCAAAAAGGATGGGAGACTTAAGACCCTTTCTCGACTTAAGCAGTCTCAATCTGTTCGTCGAGTACAAAAAGTTCTGGATGTTAATGCTACAGAGCCTTCTTCCACTCCTTTTGGAGAATCATTGGTTGTGCGCTCTGGACATGCAGGATGCTTACCTGCACATCCTGATCTTTCCTAGCCACTGCCAATTCCTGCGGTTCCTTTTCCAAGGGGAGCACTTCCAATTTTGGGCCCTCCCCTTTGGTCTATCCTTGGCACCTCGGTTGCTTACCAAGTGCCTGGCGGTGGTGGTGGCCTTTTTGCACTGTCAGGGTATTGCGGTTTTCCCTTACCTGGATAATTGGTTGATCTCAGCCCCTTCCAGGGACTCCTTACTAGAGGCTCTCTCCTTTACTCTGAACTTCTTTGGCAAACTGGGAATTACTGTCAATATTCCCAAGTCATCCATGACCCCATTCCAGAGACTACAATTCATCGGGGTGCTTTTTGATACGGTCCATTGCAGAGTCTTCCTTCCTCCAGACAGGGCAGAGACCCAGGTCCATCAGCTTCCCCTGGTGAGGCTTCATATGAGAGTCATTCAGTGGTCCTTGCGGGTGCAGTGGGACCAACTCCTGGATGATCTAGACCATCTGGTCCTAGTCTCTTCAGCAGTTCAGAAACAATTGTTATAGTGGAGGAACCCCTGCAACCTTTTCTTGGGTCTTCCTTTCAGGAGCCCGGCTCCCTTGGCATCCCTAACTACAGATGCATCAAACATGGGATGGGTAGCACATATAGGGGAGCACCAAGCTAAAGGACTTTGGTCCAGCTTGGAAGCATCATTACACATCAACGTTCTGGAGATGAGGGCGGTCTTGTACGCCTTCCAGGCCTTCCAGACCCTCCTTCCCAAGGAATCACTGCTGGTTCAAATGGACAATATATCGGTAGTTTGGTACCTCAACAAACAAGGAGGAACTTGCTCATACCCCCTGTGCAGGGAGGTGATACGGATGTGGAACTGGGTGGTCCAGCATGATCTGGCCCTAGTGGCTGTGCATGTTCCAGGCATTCAAAATGTCCAGGCAGACAGTCTCAGCAGGTCTCAGACCCTAACTTACGAATGGGAATTAAATCAGGAAGTAGTAGAATCTCTCTTCCTATGATGGGGGCATCTGGAAATTGACTTTTTCACTTCCCAAAACAAAGCAAAACTTTCCAGTTTCTGCTCGCTCTGTCCAGAGCATGGTGCTTTCAGGCATAACGCACTGTCTCTCTCCTGGACAGTGAAATTTTTGTACACCTTCCCTCCATTTTCCATTCTCTGGAGGGTCCTTCTCAAGCTTCAGGTAGAGAAGGCAAGGATGATCCTCATTGCCCCTCTCTGGCCGAGACAAATTTGGTTCCTGCTGCTATAACAGCTAACGAGGGAACCACCGGTTCCACTTCCAGTGACTCATGACCTCTTGACTCAGGATTAAGGTCGCCTTGTCCATCCGGGGCTCAGGACTCTGCATCGTCATGCATGGCTCCTGCAGACATAGCGATTTCTCACTTTGGGGTCTCCTCTCGAGTAGCTCAGGTTCTTTTAGAGCCTAGAAAACCCTCTACTCATTCCACTTATGCCATGAAGTGAAAACATTTTTCCATCTGGGCGACTTCCAAGAATTGGAACCCCTTTTCTTGTTCTGCCCCACAAATCATGGAATACCTCCTTCATCTGTCAGACTCAGGTCTGTCATATTCTTCCTTGAAGGTCCACCTTTTGGCAATTTCAGCCTACCACAAGCTGGTGGATGGTAAACCTGTGGCTCGGCTGGAGATCTCAAAAACCTTTCTGAAAGGGATCCTCCATCTGAAACCCCCATCTGCAGCCCAACCCTACCTTGGGATTTGAACTTTGTGTTGGAGAAACTCACTCTCCCCCCATTTGAACCAGCAATGAGCTGCAATTTATGCTTCCTTTCCTGGAAGACATTATTTTTAGTTGCCATTACGTCAGCTCAAAGGATTTCAGAGCTTCAAGCTCTGGTTTGTAAACAGCCTCAGGACAAACCCTAAGTTGTTACCCAAGGTGGTGTCAGAAGCCACACTGAACCAATCAGTAGAGCTTCCAGTTTACTTTCTGTACTCTATGAACAGAGGTGAGGCACTCTTGCACACCATGGACGTCCATCGGATCCTTCGGTGCTACACATACCGAACTAAGGATTTCCGTAGCTGCGATCAGCTTTTTGTTTCCTTTGCCCCCAGGTTAAAGGGCAAAGCGGTTTCGAAGCACTGCCTTTACAACTGGTTAGACTACTGTATTCGGTATTGTTACCAAAAGTACGAAAAACCTCTATCGGGTCCCATCAGAGGTCATTCTACTAGGGGCATGGCTGCTTCCGCTGTTTTTTTGCGGAATGTCTCTGTGGCTGATACCTACACCGCAGCCACTTGGAGTTCTGTCCACACCTTTACTAAACACTGCAGTCTGGACATTGCTTCTAGGAGGAGGGCAGGCTTCAGCCTAGCTGTCTTGCAGGGCTTTCTGTCCTAGGCTGATTCCATTCTTGCTCACAGTTCTGTTGCAGTTATTTTCTCTTTCTCCCTTGTTTCTTTTGGTCTCTCTTTGGAGGGACTGCTTGGGACTCAGTCCTATATGTAATGACCTAGTGAAGGAACCCTCTTGAAGTAAGATAGTACAGTTATGTGGGAACTTACCGTAACAGTAGATCTTCAGGAGAGGTTCCTTCAGTAGGTCATATTTTTCCCTCCTTCCTTCCCCTCATTTTATTTCTTACACAGGGACTCCAAATCCTGTTTACTCCTGCTGTCAGGCCTCTTCCTGGCTCCAGCGGGGTAACTGGAGGGTGGGCTTGGGGACCACCAACTATATATGGCCATGCTGATGTCAGTCACATGACGTCAGGTGGGCTGTCCCCTGTCAAGGATTGCTAGACAATACTGCTGTGCGACTCGACACCAGCTGGCGCCAGTCCTATATGTAATGACCTACTGAAGGAACCTCTCTCGAAGATCTACTGTTACGGTAAGTTCCTACGTAACTGTACTTTATTCTCACACAGAAAGTCCATGGCTTTAATCTGAGTATCCTGTGATAGATTTGTAGCTCTGAACCATGCAAATCCCCCTAAGAGCCACAGTGAGAGCCATCCACCTGGCAACAGTGTCAACAGCATTTACTGCCATTTGAAATTGATATTTTGATGCCTCCAAACCAAACCTTGCAGTCTCTGCAAGGTTAGCAGCCAACCAGAAGGAGCATTGTTTGCCATGGCCATCAACGACTGCCACAAGGACTTCTGGTACTGGACAGCCTAGGCCATATAATTAGCCTGTCTGAATAACAGGGAAGCTGACAGGTAGCCCTTCTTGACCATTCTGTCAATCTTCCTTGAATCCTTTTCTGGAGGGTGAGATGCCAAAAGGCACCTTTTTCCTGTCACAGACTGCCATCTGAACCACACCTTCATGATCAAACTAGGCAATATCTGGTAGTAGTAGTGTTCAACTGGGAAGGGGAGCAGGCAGGACATAGTGTGAGGAAGGCTGAAGGGGAATCGATGAAGTAGGAATTACAGGGAGTGACAAGAGAGAACATGACCAACATAGATGAGAGAAGACCAGCATGGGGGAAGGGTCAGGACAGGAGAGGGTCCAATCAATAGGAAGAGAGGGAGGAAGAGGATTTGCAGCCAGCAAGGGCTAGGGAGGGTAGTTGTTTCAGGATACGAGCAATATGTTCCTGACTTGTAGCATGGAGGGCTGGGGGATGCTTGGTGTGCTGGCAGATGGGGCAAGGGTAGAAATTGGGTGGCTGAGGACGGAGCTGCAGGCATGGGGAGGCCGAGGTAGGGAAGATTTGGGGCATAAGGGGAATCTGTTAGGACACACAATACAGCCACCAGCAGGCCAGCACAAGGAAATTCCAGAGGAATCAGGAGGTGGGCTGCAAAATCCAGTGCAGTCAATGCAAGACATGGAGACAGGGATTGGAGTAGTCGAGGAGACAAGACTTCAGCAGGGCCAGTGCAAGGTCTTAAGCCTCAGGGAAGGGGGGGCCAGGAAAAAACAGGGAAAGGGGATCGTCAGAGCAAATCAGGTCAATGGTATGGCTAACTGGGAGAAGCAGAAGGGGGAATGTAGTGTAATCACTGAGAGGGTTAAGGGGGGGGTCGCTACCAGTGAGAAAGGATGCATCACAGAAGTGGCAGGCCTTACCTATAGCCCTAGAGACAAGGGGCAGCAGAAAGGTGGTAAGGAAGAAAAACCAGGGACAATGGAGCAGGGAGGTGCAACGAAGCTAGAAACAGGAGGCAGCAAGGATAAGGATGGAACAAGGCTGAAGAAGGACTCTTGGGGAGGGGGCACATGCTACTCAAGGAAAACACTGGAAAACTGTAGTGGGGAGGGCGGCAGGATGGGGGGCAGAGGAAACGGCATGGAGGAAGGTAAGGGGGGCACAAGAGGAATGGTCTAGTAAGTGAAGCTGATGCACCAGCCATAGTTGGCGAGGGGAAGAAGTCAGGACACAGAATGGAAGAGGCAGAAGGGGGAAATAACTGGGGGTATTTATTTATTTATTTAAGAGTTTAACCAGGCAGGCATACTGAGCGGAGAAACCACTCGTTTCCAGATGCGGCCTGGGGGAAATAGGGTGGAGGGACACATAGGATGAATTACATACATTGCAGGTTACCAATGATACAGAGTATACAATAAAAGGGCTAAGACATTCATACATTACAGGTTGCCATTGTTACAGAGTTTACAATAAGAGGGCTGAGGCAATCATACTTTGGAGGCACTGGGGTATTTACATAGCATCCATGGTATGCAGCCTAGAGTTCAGAACATCCTAGTTTGAGAGCCCTGCGGTAAAGCAGTTGATTCACATATGACTATCAGGTAGTGGTAACCAGAGGTCATGAGGGCTTGTGCTTATGTCTGCTGGGAGCAAGTGCACATGGTGAAGAAGTGTGCAAGAAGGAGTGGGTTGAGGTGGCTATGGTTGGTGGAGTGCCTGATAGGGGAAGGGAGCATTTTGGGGGGAAGGAAAAGAGCCCGCAAAAAGAGAGGGAGCACATAAAGGAGTATGTCATAATTATGGGGGACTCTATAGTTAAGGGGGTCAGATTGAGGGGAAGGGGGGGCCAGAAAAAGCAGCATCTGGGTAGATTGCATTCCTGGCATGACAGCAGGTAGGGTGCAGCAGCACATTGATAGGTGTGTACAGAAGGTGGGGGGAAAACCACACATCATTGTTCACCTAGGAACAAATGATCTAGAAGGAAGGCAAATAGGAGATTCAGGACAGCTTCAGAGAAGTGGAGAAGCTATGCAGAGAGGAGGGAAGCACAGTGGAATTCTCAGAAGTTCTGCCAGTGCCAAGGGCAAGTACAGACAGAAAAAGCAGAATCATGGACTTTAACAAGTGGCTGAGAGAATGGTGTGAGTCCATGGGGTATGGCTGGGTAGGAGAGTGGGGCAACACATGGGAGAACCCAGATCTATATACAGGGGACAGGCTTCATCTAAGTAAGGAGGGTTCGGGGGTGTTAAAGCAGCGTCTGAGGAAATTTATCACCACAAAGTACAATTTAAACTTGCTATGGGGTGGGCTGGGGAAGTGGAGTGAATCAGGAGAGGAGGTCCAGAGGACCTTCCCCATAGCAATGATAGGGTCTACTTTGTCTAGGATAGAGGGGGGAGGGGAGAGTAAGGGGGCAGCTGGGAGAGAGTCAGGGTGGAGGGTGGTATCACTAAATTCCAGGAGCCTGGGGAATAAGATGGCAGAGCTGCAGGCACTACTGGCAGAAGGAGAGGTGGACATAGCAGCCATCGCTGAGAGGTGGGCAGCCCAAACCCATGATTGGGACTTGGCCATCCCAGGATTTAAATTATTCAGGAGGGACAGAGAAAAAGGTAAGGGGGAAGGGAGTATCCATTTACATAAGGGAAGGGATTGGATGCATCAGGGATGAGGGGGAAGAAGATAGGTCAGAAGTCATTTGGATATAACTCCATGCCCCAAAGGGGGCTAGGGTCCGATTGGGGGTTATTTATAAGCCTCCAACGCAGAAAGAGGATGAGCATAGGGAGCTAGGGGAGCAGCTAAGGAGACTTTGTGGCAAAGGGAGCACTGTGGTGGTGGGAGACTTCAATTTACCAGGGGTGGATTGAAGCATCCCAGCCACCACATGTGCTAGGGAGGAGATCCTCCTGGAAGCAATCCAGGATGGCTTCCTGACCCAAAGGTTGACAGTGCCAACAAGGGAAGGAAATATTCTAGACCTGATGCTGGAGAACAGGTCACAGATGTAAGGGTGGAGGAACCACTGGCTGGAAGCAATCACCACATAGTGTGGTTCTCTATCATTTTGGGTAGAGAGATCCACAATACAAAAACAAAGGTCCTGGACTTCAGAAAGGCAGACTTTGGCAGGATGGGGCAATTAATGAGAACACACATAGATGGCATCCACCCTGACATGGACGGCATGGGGTCATAATGTCACACAACATTATGCCGCATGGCAAAATTGCACTGCCAATACAGCATGATATTGCCATGGCATAATTCTTTTTCTGTGGGGGCTCTACTCCCACACTCCCTACTATGGGGACTACACCCCCGGACCCCCTACTAAAGATTCTCAACTCGGGGGGCAACTCCTGAGAGCTCACAATACGTGGGAAAAATAAAATGTCTGGGACCAGGAATCAAACCCGGTCCCAGATGCAGCGCCTGGTTCCTGCTGCTGTGGCTCAGTCCAGTGAGCCATGGCAGCTGCTGAATGGAACCCACTCCCAGCAGAGGTCTTATCCTCGCCTGAGTGTAGAAATATGCAATACCGCATACACTGTGGTACTTGTATTGCAATTCATTCGCTGTCATGGACAATGCTGTTTCAGGTTAGCTATAATGTAGTACCCTATTAAGCATAAGACATTATGACCCAGTAGGGACATGGACACAGAGCAGAAATGAGTGGTCATAAAACTAGGGCTGACTGAATCCACTAAAGCTTGTGTCAAGAGCCAACAAAAGAGATCAAGGACCAAGCATCCAAGCTGGATGACCACAGAGGTAATGGAGAAAGTGAAGGAAAAGAGAAGGGCCTTCCGAACTTACAAGAGGACCAGCAGAGCAGAGGATAGGGAGAACTCTGTGAGGAAATCCAGGGAAGTGAGCAGACCGGTCAGGACTGCAAAGGCAGACAGGGAAAGGAAATTAGCACAGGAGATTAAGGAAGGGGAAAAGGATTTCTTCAGGCATATCAGGAAAAAGAGGGAAGTGCAAGGATCAAATAGTTAGGGTCAAGAAAGGCAGTGGGTGTGTAGACAAGGGTGCCAAGAAGGCAGAAGTACTTAATGAGTACTTCTGTTCAGTATTCACAAGGAAGCGGGATGGGCCCATTCCTGCATTGAAAGTGGGCACAGGCATGGGGGGTGAGACAACCACAGACGGGGTCATCATGGTGGAAAGGGTGCTGGAGAGACTTGGGTCCCAGAGGGTAGACAAGACACCTGGGCCAGATGAGGTACATCCCAGGGTGCTGAGGGAGCTGGCAGAGGTCTTGGCATAGCCATTGGTGGATCTGTTCAATACCTCACTAAATATGGGATATGTGCCCAGAGATTGGAGGGGAGGCACTCATGGTACCTTTCCACAAAAGTGGGCCCAAGGATGAATCAGGGAACTACAGACCAGTGAGCCTCATTGCAATTGTGGGGAAACTGATGGAATCTATCGTCAAAGAAAGGTTGGTGCAGTTTCTTGTGGATAATGATCTGCAAGATGACAGACAGCGCATGTTTGTTGCTGGCAGATTCTGTCAGACAAACTTGGTTGATTTTTTTGACTGGGTCATGAGGGCACCGGATGAGGGTCATGTGGTAGATGTAGTCTACCTGGATTTCAGTAAGGCCTTCGATTCAGTGTCACATGGAAGGTTGACCTGCAAGTTGAGGAGTCTTGGTATAGGGTGGAAGCTAGCCCAATGGGTAGAAAACTGGCTGAGGGACAGGAAACAGAGGGTAGTTGTGGGAGGAGAAACATCAGAGCCCAGGGCAGTGACAAATGGTGTCCCACATGGATCAGTGCTGGGATCAGTCCTGCTTAACATTTTCATCACAGACATAGCAGTTGGGATCAAGAATAAGATCAGCCTCTTCAACGATGACACCAAGATCTGTGCTGAGGTGGATGGGGAGAAGGGTGGAAAATTACTGCAGGAGGACTTGGCAAGACTTGAGGAGTGGTCACACACCTGGCAGCTTGGGTTCAAGACCAAGAAGTGCAAGGTGATGCATTTCAGAGCCAAAAACCCAGGATACAGCTACTGGATGGATGGTATCAATCTGTCCACATCCATCGAGAAGAATCTGGGGTGCTGGTGACCAGGGAATTAAACCACTCAACCCAGTGTAGGAAGGCAGTGGCTAAGGCTAACAGGATGCTAGGGTGCATAGCAAGGGGGATTACATCCAGATGTAGTGAAGTCATATTGCCCCTGTACAGGTCCCTGGTGAGGCCGCACTTGGTGTACTGCATGCAGTTCTGGCACCCGTACTTGAAAAGGGATATCAAACTGCTGGAGGCAGTGCAGCAAAGAGCAACAAAGATGATCCAGGGGTTGGGGGATAGAACTTACGAGGAAAGACTAAAAGTGCTCAACATGTATACCTTGGAGAATAGAAGAGAGAGAGGAGACATGATCGAGACCTTCAAGTACCTGAAGGGGATGAACAGAGTAGGCTTCAAGAGTGGGTTCACTCTCCAGAATGGAAGAGATACCACAGTGCACTCCCTGAAGTTAAAGGGGGCAGATTCAGGAGGGAAAGGAGGAGACGCTACTTCACTGAAAGAGTGGTAACATGGTGGAATGCACTGCCTGAGCAACTCATATCAGTGCAGACTGTGGGGTGCTTCAAGAGGGGATGGGACAAATTCAAGGGGAAAGTACATACCAGGGGGGCAGTTGGGGGAAGGAAGAGTTAATGGGAGGGGGAGCAGCTGCAGTCTAATGGGCTGAAGTGATGCACATTCAAGCAGACTGAACAGAGAAACATGGAAACATAGAATCTGATGGCAGATATGGACCGCTTGGCCTACCTAGTCTGCCCATTTCCCTACCTAACGGATAAACTGCAGATACTAGTTAACCAACAGCCTACTTCCTCCTACCCCACCACTAGAATTGCCTTATGCCTGTTCCATGCTTTCTTGAATTCCCCCACTGTTTTTGACTATATGACCTCCTCAGGAATGCTGTTCCATGCATCTACATCCATCTCTGTGAAGAAATACTTCCTCACATTACCTGTGAGTCATCCCCCCCTCTATCTTCAAATTGTGCCCTCTTGTTCTTGCACATCTCTTTTTCTGAAAGATGCTACCTCTTGGACTTTGATTCCTTTGAGGTATTTGAAAGTTTCTATCATGTCCCCCCCCCCTCCTTTCCTTGAGACAAAGATAGACTAGATAGACCATATGGCCTGTATCTGCTGGCAATTTCGCATTTTCATATGTTCGTATGGTCGTATGATCAGGGTGGGAGAATAAAAATTCTGCCCCTGCCCTGTCTATCTGGTATTTTTTGTCAGCCCTTTTGTCCAAGGGTGGTACAGAATTCGGGGTTTGGAGGATTCTCAGGATATGCTTCTTAAGAAACTTGTTGATAGGCAACAATAGTTTCTTTTTTGGTGTAAGTCCCATGAAGTCAAGAAATTCCACCTCTTCCTCATCTTCCACAGCCTCACTGGTAGAGATGTCTAATGCATCCACCATCTTTTTAACAAAAGTATAGTGTGAGGAAAAATCCTCCGGTAATCTTGGTGGAGACTCAAAGTCTTGGTCAGGGGATATTTCAAGTTCGATGGGCTCCCCATCATCATCGTCATATTCCTTGTAATCTTGAATATCAGGAACTGAGGATGCAGCTGGAGTTGTCGGTTGCTGAACCGGAGGCTGCACTGGAGGCCTGATTGGTACCTGTGAAACTGGAACCAGTACCGGTACCAGTACCAATCCTTGTAGAGCCTGAATAACTCTAAGTGCTTAGGCTATGGCCTCTGCTGAGGGCACGTCAGACTTCTCAACAGAAGTCCCTTTAGGCTTCCCAGCTGGGGGTTCTGTATGCTTTGTTTTCGCATTCTTCTTTTCCGGTTCCATTTTTTCTGCCAGTTCAACTGTTTTCTTTTTAAATGGTTCTCCCTTATGCAGGGTAGATGGCTCTGGTTCCACAGTTTCACCCATGATATTGGAGGGAGTAGGATGGTGAGAGCCGTTATCTCCCAGTTCATTTGCAAAGGCCATCTTCTTTTTAAACCTTTCCAACCATTTTTCGACCTGTTTGGGAGGAAAGGTTTTGCATATTTCACAATCAGCTATGAAGTGAGATTCCCCAAGACAGACAACACATTTTTCATGTTTGTCTGCAAAAATCTGGTGAAAATCTCCCCACACTGAACACAATTTTTAAACCTGGTAGGGCCTGTTTTCTTCTTAGGTTTATCTGACATTCTAATAAATGACAAAAAACAGATGTTAGACTGAAGAATAGTTGTTTTTTTGTGTGGTTGTAAGTATACTATAAGGAGATGCGGTTGATTCCAGTATACCATTAAAAGGGTGACTGAGATTGAGTGACTCAGATTTGAGAGACTCAATCTCAGCAGCTGTAAGGAAAGTGACCCTAAAAGGGTAGTGACCGGAAAGAGCAGGACAAAAGGAAGGGTGACAGGATACCGGAAGGTATCCATAAGGTATGTGGGAGGTGGTGAGAGGCGAAGCCGCTGAGCTGGCCTAGTGGCATGGTAGTTAGGGTGGCTGGCTCTGGTGGGGAGGGTTCGGGGCTGGGGTAGAGTACAATATTTTGAGCTTTTCTGCACTGGTATCTCTGTTGTCTTTTTGTCATCCTGGTTCTCCCCCCTCCCTGACATGCACTCCCCCCTGGAGTTTGGTATTTTAGTAAGGGTGGGTGCAGGGGGCTTCGGTATGGGGGGTGAAGGCCCCCGCATAAACACTAAATGGTAGTTTTGTAGCTGCAAATGTACATTGCCATTCTTATTTTCGATTGCCATTATCATATAGAATCGTTGATTCCTGAGTGGAAAAAAAATGCCAATTAACCCAAAAAGAACCAAGAAGAATCTATTCACACCAGAAAGAAAAATTAAACTATAGAAATTAATATCTAAAATAAGTAAAGAAACCAACAGAATGTCGGTTCCTCCATGGTTACTGAGAACTGTGAGGAACTGCAAAATTAAAGAATTAAATCTAAACTAAATAGTGCTAACTATAAAAACAGAAGGTAAAGGCAGCAGATGAAAACATATTTAAATGTTACTTGTTTTTATGATGAAAAACAACAAATTTTAACAATGGGAATCACGACTGTGAGGAGGAATCTCTGAGGTGTCTTGACTAGCAGGCAGAGAATGAAATCTGAAGCATTATAGGATGCAGCAGTTGGTAAGAGCAGCCTTTGAATGGTGGCATTAGCCAATGATGTGTTCCATCATTTACATACAGTATGTTCCATTCTCAGGGCAGTTCAACTCTACAGGCTGACTGCAAGAGTAAGAGCTAAGAATATTGAAGATTTCCTGGAGTTAGAATTGAGAATTCCGAAGGTTGAAAAAAACAAATGTGTGAGTTTAAACATTTCTGTTTGCTGTACTGCATATGCACTGAACTGTAAAGGTTATAAGCTTCTGTGATGTTAGAAGAGAATTAATAGAGGGTTTTGGAAACCTGTTTTTTTAAAACAGGTTCCCTCTTAAAGAGGGAGACACGTGACAGGGTTCAATAAGGCCCTGTCCTATTTGTTATGCAAAAAGAGTTAAACATAAGGATCTGTTCTATCCTCTCCTTTTTGTGTCTCCTGTCTATCTGGTTGCACAACCAAATGTTCTTGTGGGACCTAGGAACTGATTACTCTCATGGTCTTGTAATTCTCCGCCTCTTGCTATCTCTCTGCCTTCACTTGCTGTTTCTATTTTTTCTCCCCCCTTGTGTATCTGCAGTTATAAAAATATATGTGAATCTTTGTGTAAAACTGTGATGCTGGGATCCCTTTGTTTGAACTGTATATAGTTATACTGTTGAAATGATTGCAAAAAGCTATTTGGAATTTAGGGGGTTAACCTGAGATGCAGCTTGAGCTCCTCTCAGGCTTGCTTGCAAACTCTTTTGTAGAGCTGTCAGCAGGGGTCCAGTTTGGGACATTGTTCTATTTGCAAGCCTGTTCTGCAAATTTACTGGCAAGAACATTTTGTGAGGCTGTCTCTTAACAAGTTCCCAGGCAAAGACTTATAAAAATAGCAACAATGCTTTTGCTGGGTTGAAAGACAGAGACTGAAACTTGGAATTACAGATACCCTCAGACAAATGATTTTGTTTTCTCTGTTTTTACTGCTTTTGTAAATAGTTATACTGAACAATTTTTTGTTTTATTTTACTGTTATTGATTATAACAAAGCATTGCAAATTTTACAACTACTCCTGGTCTTCTGATGCTTCCTAAACTGTGCCTCAATGCCAGACTGTTTGGGTCATTTTTTTTTTACATTTTAATTATTCTCTCAGTGGCCCGGGCATCTCTCAGAGGTACCCACTCAACCATCACCTTTACTCCCCACCTGAGACTTCCTTCTCTGGGACCCTCTCCCTGGACCATCCAGCCCTCTGGATCACCCCCGGGAGAGAGGGCCCACCCACCTATCTGGCAGCCTTTCTGTGATTAGAGGGTTGGTCCTGGTTGAGAGCCCTAGAGGACTGGTGGAGAGATGGTCCAGTGCTTTTGATGTGGGCTAGGTCCCTGGAGCCCTCATTGCCTCCCTGTTCCTCCAAGGGTTTTTACATGCTGGTTGCCCCCTTTGGAGCGCAGATGTGCAATGACATCCAGGCACTGACGTGCTGATGTCAGCCACCTCTCCACCCCCTCATTGGTACACCACATGTTCCTGGCACTGCCCTGATCTGCACCAGGAGCGGTGCTAGTTCTGGATCCCTCCCTGAGAAGGGAGAGCAGCCCTCTGGATGCTCAATCCCTTCCGTCCCCTGCCGACCTTCGGTGGCCCAAGTCCATTCTTGAAACCAGGTCATCAATGTGGCATGAGGTGCAGTGTTTAGTGCCTCAACTCTCAGTGCCACTGGGCCAGCTATCAGACTTCTTGTTAATGGGATGCATGATGACCTCCATGGACACTATGACTTCATCGTTCTCAGCCAGAATAACAAGAGCATCTTCCATTGATGAGTGAAACTCATGGGTTTAGATTTAGGTACCGTGAATAGCTTGTCTGCCTGCTTGGGGATAGCTGCCACAGTAGGAGACTTCCTACAAGCTGCCTCAAAGAGTGTCTCTAGGGCTGGTTGGATGGGAGGAACTAGAGAGACTGAGATATTTGGCATATAGAAACACTAGTTAAAGGCATCTAGCCTAGTCTAAGGCTGCTGACAAAATTCAGTGCAGAATGCATATTTCTGAGCAGAGGCTGAAAGGAGAGATTCTCCTGAGGTACTATGACAGAAACCGGTTCCAGGATCTCTGGACTGTAGCATGAGACCTTGTCCTCCCCATCAGTGAGGATGAGGTCCATATCCAACTAGTCTTCCTCCACTCCTAGGGAGAAGTAGAAAGGAGTGGTTTGAAAGGGTGATAGTTCAGGCTAAGGCCTTGGTAAGACAGGTGACACTGGGCCTGGCTCCTGATAGGTATCTGGTGAATATGTCATGCAGATTATAGCATAGGTATAATCCGCATGGCAAAAATAGTGTTGGGCAAAATAGCTACAGGGATAGCGTAGCACAAGTACATTATTGCTATCCCTGTAGCTGTTGCCACTCGGGACAAAGACAATAAGATGTCCCCTGCATGCTGCCTTCTTGAGCAACTGCTGTGGCATAAAGGTTAGAACCATAAGCAGCGAAAGGTGGCAGAACATGCAGATGACAAGGGTTTGATTCCTGGTCCTGTGGCTTTTTTTTTCCCTCCCCATTCTGACTTTTATTTTTAATGTGTCTGCCCCATCCAACACTTTTGACCCCCTCCCCAGTTGTTGTTAGTTCCCTGCACCCCCAACACAAACACGACCCCCCCCAAAGTTCCTTCCCACCCCAAATTGCCTTTCCTCAGAGGTGATAATTTATAGTTTGGGGGTGTGGAGTAAAGACCCCCTCAACAGGGGGTGCAGGGGCTCTGATGTGCGAGGTAAAGTCACCTGCAGACAGTCAGTTCAATTTTCTTTATTTGTAGAGGTCAGCATTTTTGATGATGAGCTACATTGTCAGTCACCAATTTGCTTGCACTTTTTTTTGACAGTGCTATTATTCAGTAGGTGTTTTGACCTAGTGCCCCCCCAGATAGGGTCTCAGGAATGGTACCACTGGTGGCACTGAGGATTGCCTGGAAACCAGCCCCAGTCCGAGCATCGAAGGTCCATGTGGCACTGATAGCGGTCCTAATGCTGAGACAGGCCCCAAAGGACCAAACTATGGCACCGGGCATGGCACCACCATCAGTGTCAGTGACAACACTGGCACTGAGGGAGCCAATGGTAGCACCCTGACTGCCACCATTCTCAGAGAGGTCAGAGGTGACACAACAGGTGGGGCAGGCATAAGCAGTAATGACAGCAACCTCAGCCCAGAGATTAGAGTCAGAGTCAGTCGTGCACGTAAATCAAGTGGCTTCAAAGGCAGTGCCGGCTCAACCAACCCCAGAAGGTCAAGAGATGGCTCCAACAACAGTGCTGCTTCACTTATACACTGCACCCTCCACTCTATAAGAGCTGCACAATGGTTAAGCCACCTACCAAAGTCCTCTCTAGTTGGAAGAGAGGGGCTCCAGGAATGAGACCTCAACTTCATAGGCCAAGGTGTCCGCGGTGTCATCAGCAATAATGATGGGGCACCTGGGTCCACAGAAATTGAGTGTCATACAACAGAATGGCCAGAGGATGACCTTGACTGGTGCCATTTCTTCTCCTTAGCTTTCTGTGGGAAGAGGTTGAGACCAATTGGTGCAAATACCCCGACAGCAAGCATGTGAGGGATCTGGACCATTTTTTTTTGTGACTCTGGGAGGACTGTCCATCCTCCCAGATGCTGGAAACCAGATTTCCCATTGCCAGAGAACCTACCCAGTGGAAGGTGGTGAGCAGACACAGCCATGTTGTCAGAGCAACTTGCCATTTCAGGCTTCCTACCATCCTCTGTGGTCATTGACCATTAGCCCGAGATAGGGATGGAAGGAAACGGAACCATTTTTGTGTTATCTAAACTAAATTGACACAAAAACAACAAACTCAATCTAGAATATATTAATCTAAAACCAAACAACTGAATGCTGTTGTTGTATAGACAGTGAAGTTCTGGCCCCGACATGGAGAATGGTGACACTACTACTGTGCACTTGATTGTAGGAAGAAAGGAACTGAAGCGTTTGGAGGCTGGCGCCACTGTATACCAGCAAGCCTATGGGATGATGCACACGTGGGGTCTACTTATGCTGCAAGCCCTCCAGAAAAGTTCTGGTTCCTGTGGGGTCCTAGCGCCTTTGGCTTAGACCCATTAGTGGGAATCTAGAAGAAGACTGATTCTTGGAAGCTCTGTAGATACAGAATACACTTTGGTTAATAAATATAGGTTCTGTGCTATTAATTTATTAAAATACATAGTTCCAATTGAGAATGTTTGTTCTTTTTTTCTTTTTTTTATATTGTATTTTTAACCACCCTGCAGCCACTTACCTGCTGATTCCTCCAGCCATTGCTCCACCTTCACTGCCAACCCCGGAGTTGCATGCCCAGCTGGCATATTCAGCTGTACTTTTGAGAGGGACACCCTCTTGTTCCCATGCCAGGCCAGGATCCAGTACTGGTACACGCCTAATCCAGGCATCGCCGGACGATGAAGTAGCGGCCTTCAAACTGCCGCAGCTAGTGCTGCCATTTTCCACTGTTCTGTTTTTAGCCCGGGGAGTGCGAGCATACAATGATGATAGGGCACTACGTGCCAATGTCTGCCCCACTCCTTACTCTGCACCAGCTCTAGCAGTGCCCCCGGTCATTGCCAGGGGCCGCTGCAGAGTGGTGGCACCCTGGAACCATCTTCTGGATAGGAGAGCAGTCCTCCAGACACTCAATCTTATCCCTTCCCTGCCGACCCCTGTTGGTCTGGGCTGGCATCCGAACCTGGGTCACCAGTGTGACACGAGGTGTGGCGTCCAGTGCCTCAACCCTCGACACCACCAGGCCGGTATTCCTTTTTCCATAAAACCAAATGATAAGGGTGGCAGTGTGGTAATACTGGATATGGAAGCATATGTGAGGGAAGTAAATAGGCAACTGTCAGACAAGAATGTTTACATATCTCTTGTATGATCCCATACTCAGATATGAGAAGGAGGATGGGGACATTGATGACAAAACAAGATTTTCTGACAGTGAAGCATCTATTCTGCCCTGTTACCTACCTTCTGTCCAAGGAGCATAAGATGTTGATCAACCCCCCTGGGAGACCTATTATCTCAGAGTGAGGTCACTTACAGAGCCACTATCCCAATTTATTGGCTGCCACATCAGATTTATAGTGACAGATCTTATATATCGTGTACAAAATACAGTGAATATACTTACAATATTGAGGGATATCCACATTGAGGAGATCCGCTTGCTGGTCACACTCAATGTGGAATCCCTCTCTACAAATATTCCTTATGGTTATGGTCTAACAGCCTTGGAATTTTTCCTTGACAATGGGATTAATACCAATACACCTCCTACTATTTTGCTTTCAAACATGGCCAGATGTGTGATAGAATTAAATCCCTTCAATTTTAAGGGTGATTACTAAGAGGTAGAGCAATGGGGGCAACATTTGTCAATAATTACGCAATCTGGCCATGAGATTTTAGGAAATGGGGAAACATATACTGTGAGGAGAATCCTTTTTGGTGACAAATTTAATTGTGGAGGCATTACATCAACGATTGCATTATGGTGTGATACAGGACAGTGGAAAAATGTAGGGTGAAGGAATATCTACACTGGCTTGATGATATATAACATTATCCTTCCTCTCTCTCTTTCTTTTTCTCTCTCTCTTTCTCTCTCCCAATTTTTTTATCATCTACTGCACCTTACCCTACCTATCCCTACCCTCTACACAGACAGTTCTATCTCCTCTGCCCTACATTGCTTACCTTACTTTTAAGCTATTCCCTGGTGACAATCCTTACTTCTCTGGGTGCTTGAGATTATTTAGAGTAGTTAGACATTGAGTACTATTGTTCAGTAACAATACACAGA
Source organism: Neoceratodus forsteri (assembly GCA_016271365.2). NCBI lineage: Eukaryota > Metazoa > Chordata > Ceratodontiformes > Ceratodontidae > Neoceratodus > Neoceratodus forsteri. The sequence continues at coordinate 833,338,312 of CM028130.1, read as the reverse complement.
TTATGTAACATGTAATGGCTGTATATAATTGCCTCTGCTGTCTTCTGCTACCTATTTTACTGGTTGTGTACTGTTATGTTCTTGTTCTAACCCCAGGTATTCTTCTATATTCCTAACTCTCTGCAGTCAGCCTCCTAAGCAGAGCTGCCCGGAGAAAATGGAACTATATGCAAATGATAGAACTATCACTGGCTCGAGACACATTCAAACTGCTGCCCTTATCTGCTGCAATGTTGCATCAACTTATCAGATTTCTTTCTCTGCCTGACAAGTCAAGATGCCCAGGAGACTTCCCATATCAGTTGTTCCTTGTGGTTCTTCACTGAACATAAGTAGTTTCTTATATTATTATTCTTACTGCTGCCTTTATTTTCTCTTTATTATCTTAACGTTAGTTTAGTTAGCATTATTTGTGTTGTTTTGATTTATTTTCTCTGTTTCTCATGGTTCAGTATTGGGGAACCATGTCTTAGCACCCTTTGTGGAACCTTTATTTACTAATTCCACTATTTAGTTAAACTTTTACATTGTTTAAGTTTAAATCATTTTTGTAATTGAAACCGCTAACCCAGTTTCTGTGAACCGCTAACCCAGTTGCTGTGAACTGCTAAATCAGTTCTGATTCTTCGATTCTTGGTACATTATCAGAATTTTCATCGGTTCCTGAACTGACTTCAAAACTGACTGCAAAAAAAAAAAAGAGTGAAATCTTATTGTTGTTCTCGTTTTTCTTCATCGGTCGACAATGGCAGAAAAACCCTAAGAAAAAGACTGGACCCCCAGGGTTTTAAAACTGCCTTAAGTGTAGGGACATTGTTACAAAAGCAGACAAGCATGATTTATGTGTGATCTGCCTGGGGAATAAACATTTTTCAGCAGATTGTGATATCTGCAAATTATTCCCACAGAAAACAGTAGAAAAGAGACTTGAAAGACTATAAAAAAGATTGGAGAAGGGTATTGTGGATTCTGACCAACCCACACCCTCTAAGTCTGTGGGTGAAACTGCTATCTCTTCTATAACCACCCCTGATAAGGGTGAAACAGCTACTGTAAAAAGGATGGGTGATCCGGTTGACTCTCCAGTTCCCTCTAAGAAAACCAAAAAGACAAAGCATATTGATCCCCTGGCTGATAAATCAAAAGGGGTTTCATCTATGCCTCACAGACTGCCATCATCTGAGGAGATTGCCCAAGCCATGAAGGTCATATAGGCTTTGTAGGGTTTAATACCTACTCCAACCCTTCCAGCACTGGTTCAAACCCTGGTTGCCCCTTCTTCTGAACCAAACCCATCTCAGGATATGATGGAGTTTGAAGAGTATGATTTACCTGAAATAAATGAAGGTGAGCCTATTGAATCAGAGATCTCATCAGAGCAGGAGTTCGGTTCTCCCCCTAGACCAGAGGATTTTTCCTCTAATTTTCCTTTGTAAGGAACATAGTGGATGCCCTTGACCTGGCTATCACAGAGGTCATAGAAGATGAAGAAGAGGCTAAATATATGGAGATGATGGGGTTAACATGCACAAAGAAAAGTATCCTCCCTATAAACAAGTTATTTAAAAAAGACTTGTTTAAAATTCTGCAGACTCCAATTCCACCTCTAGATAAGGAGGCAGATGAGAAGTACCAGCTGGACAGACAAGGAGCTGAATTCCTCTTCTCTCACCCTGGTCATCAGGTGATAGTTCAGTAAGCAGCCTGTGAGAAGGCGAGGGTACCTTTAGTTTCTCACCCACCTGAGAAGGACTCTCACAAAATAGACAGAATGTCAAAGAATGGTTTAACTGCTTCACAAGGAGTAAGACAGGCTAACTACCAAGCTTACTCAGCACAGTACCAAAAATCATTGTAACAGTCTGTATTGGCCATGTTAGAGAAGGCTCCTTCACCTCTCTGATGATTTGGCAGAAGCAGTAAGGTTCAGACTAGAAGCAGCCAAGTACCAATTTCAAAGAGCAGCAGATGCCAGTGACAATACTGCCAGATGGATGACCCTTACCATAGCCCTTAGAAGGCTGGCATGGCTCAGGGCTATGAATTTAACACAGGATACCCAGGCTAAAGCCATGGATTTCCCAGTAGAGGATCACTCATTATCTGGTCAACAGACCGAAGCATGTATGAAAAATGTGGATGAATATAAAGCCACCTATAAGAGTAATTCCTCAACAGAGAGGCCTTCTTCCTCCTATAGACCACATGGAAGGGGAGGCAGAAGAAGGACAGCTTATAGTAGGCCTTTTTATCAGGCACAGGCTGTCCCATAGTATCAACAATACCCACAGGAGACTGGATATTTCAGGGCCGTAGGTAGAAGGGGCTCTAGGAGAGGTTCCCAAACTACCCAGGCTCAGCCCCAGGCAAAACATAACCCCTGACCTTAATGATCAAGTCTGCCTCCCCTCTACCAGTAGGGGGCAGACTGACTCACTGTTTCCAGGCTTGGCATTTCATCACCACAGACAAGTGGGTCATGGAGATAGTGAGTCAGGGGCTGTCCCTGAGCTTCAAATCTTTTCCTCCCTTGAAAAAAAGGACATTCAATCCAGCTTTCCTCATAGAGAAAATACTCCAGGAGAAGGAGGTTCAAAGCTTACTCCAGCTAAAAGCAGTGGAGTTTGTCCCAAATCATCAGAAACAAACAAGTTTATATTCAAGATACTTCCTCACCAAAAAGAAAAATGGGGAGTGGCAGCTTATTCTAGACTTCAGATTTTTGAACAGGCATGTAATAAAACCAAAGTTCAAAATGGTCACACTGGCAATTATATTGCCAGTTATCCAGCAGGGAGATTGGCTGGCATCTCTAGATCTAAAAGATGCCAACTTTCACATCCCAATAAGAGTATCTCACAGGAAGTACCTTAGATTCAGACTTCCATCAGGACACTACCAATACTCAGCTCTATCTTTCAGTCTCACTTCAGCACCCAGGGTGTTTACAAAGTGTCTGGCAGTGGTAGTGGCATACCTAAGAAGGTTAGGTATATCAGTATTCCCTTATCTCGATGACTAGCTAATGGTGGGAAGTTCACCACAGCAGGTACAAGATCACCTAAAGGTAACATTTAAACCTGTTACAGTCGCTAGGATTCCTGGTGAATCAGGAAAAATCTATTCTCACTCCAGTACAAGTCTTGCATTTCATAGGAGCAGAACTGAACACAATACAGGGAAGAGCTTTCCTCCCTCAGGACAGGGTGCAAAGCATTCTGCAGTTAGCTGCCTCATTCATGCTGAATGAGCCCGACCAGCAAGACAGTTTCTGCAAATTCTGGGGCATATGGCTGCAGCAATAGGCACAATCCTGGGAGCCAGATTCCAAATGAGAGATGTACAGTTTGATTTCAGAGCACACTGGTGGCAGAGAAAAGATAAACTGACAAAACCAGTTCCAGTAACTAGAACCATGCTTCAAGCCCTCCAGTGGTGGAAGGAAGCAGACAACCGCAGGGAAGGGGTACTCTTCCAAAGGGAAACCCCATCAGTTATCCTTACAACCGATGCCTCTCTCTTAGGGTGGGGTGCTCACTTAGGGGATCATACCACTCATGGAACCTGGTCCATCACGAGTCACTCCTGCACATAAATTTGATGGAGCTAAGGGCAGTTTCGCAGATTCGCCCATCTGGTACAAGGGAAAGTGGTGCAAGTCAGGACAGACAATACTACAACAATGTACTATATAAACAAGCAAGTGGGAACAAGGTCACACCCCCTGTGCACAGAGGCTATGAAAGTCTGGAGTCCAGTTTACTCACTAAAGGTCTCAATACAGGCCATTCATGTACCAGGGAAAGACAATACCCTGGCAGATGCCCTGAGCTGAATCAACCAGGCACATCATGATTGGTCCATCAATAAGCAGGTGCTGGACTCAGTGTTCAGGAGATGGGGCACAGCAGAGGTGGATCTCTTTGCATCCCAAGAAAACCACCTTCTGCCCCTCTTTTGTTGCAGACCACCAGCCATAGGAACAATCCCACTGGATGCTCTGGTTCTGGACTGGTCAGGAAAAAGTCTGTATGCTTTTCCTCCCTTCCCTCTCATCTTCAGAGTCCTGATCAAACTCAGGTCACAACCTGCATTAATGATTCTGATAGCACCAGACTGGGCCAGGCAGCCATGGTACCCTCTATTGCTTTCCATGTTGGTAGCCAAACTAGTACACTTACCCAGGAGGCACAACCTGTTGATCTCACACCACTAGAAAATCTTGTATCCGAATCTCAGGTCTCTCAGACTCAATGCATGGCTCTTGAGTACCTAGAATATGCAAACTTAAATCTTTCCCAAGCTGTTCTGCATATAGTGAAAGGATATGGAAAACCTTTGACTAAGAAAATCTATTTATCAAAATGGAAAAGGTTCTCTGTTTGGTGTAATTCCAATGAGATTTCCCCTACTTTAGTGGAGATCCCAATTGTCCAGGAATACCTCACATACCTCCACTCTCAAGGGCTGAAATTCACATCCCTGAAAGTTAATCTGGCAACAATCTCTAGCTACATTTCTGCTGGGAGAGGTATCTCCATAGCATGTAATCCCATTTCCAAAAAGTTCTTTAAAGGTTTGTGCCACTTGTACCCACCTATTAAGGAACCAGTTCCAGTATGGGGCCTGAACATATGCATTGCTCAGCTTATGAAACCTCCTTCTAAGCCTATGTCCTCTGCACATTTAAAATATGTTAACTGGACAACTGTGTTTCTGGTTGCAATTACTTAAGCTAGAAAAATCAGTGAACTGCAGGCCTTATGTGTTGAGAAGGACTATCTTTTTTTTCATAACAAGGTGGTGCTGAGAACAAATAGGAGATTTCTTCCCAAGATGGTTTCTGATTTTCACTTAAACCAATCCACTACACTGCCAGTTTTCTTCACTGAACATATTAGTTCAGGTGGGTGCAGACTCCATAGTCTAGATGTCAAAAGGGCATTACGTTACTATATGACTCACACCAGGAATCATAGACATGATAAGCAACAGCTGTTTCTTACTTATGGGGATGTAGATAAAGGTACCCCAGCTTCTAAGAGGTCAATCTCTCACTGCATAGTCCAGTGCATTCAGTTTTGCTACTCAAAAGTTGGCAAGGAACCCCCAACAGCCCTTAGGGCTCATTCAACTAGGGGCACAGCTGTTACTATAGCAGCATCCAGAGATATTCCATTATTGGAAATCTGTAAAGCAGCTACCTGGAGAACAATACACACATTTACTAAACACTACAGTTTGGACACACAGTCCAGAAGTGATGCTGGGTTTGGCACAGCAGTCCTGCAGAGTCTCTTTTCTATGTAGGTTCTCTGCCCACTTCCAAAGGTACTGCTTTGAAGTCTGCAGAGAGTTTGGAATATAGAAGAATACCCGGGGTTAGAAGAAAAAATTACTTGCCTTAGTAACGTTGTTTCTTCCAAGGTATTCTTCTATATTCATAACTCTCCCACCCTGCCTCCTCTCCAGAACCAGAGCCTTTGCACTCCTGATTGAGTTTTCTAATGCAAAGTTCCAAACACTGGCATATATGTTTTTAACCCTAGTGGGAAATATTTAATTCCCTTCATTTTACAGGTGATTCTGGCATTCCGGGGGTTTATGATTATAATAATAAGGATGTTTTATGCTGTCATGGACAGCTTAAGTTGTGTTACATTAGATAAGTATATTTAGATAAATCTTAGTATAGGTTGCCTTGTAGGCTTCTTAGAAATCTGATACATTGATGGAACATTGCAGCAGATAAGGGCAGCAGTTTGAATATGTGTCACTAGCCAATGATAGTTCTCTCATTTGCATATAGTTCAATTTTCTCCAGGCAGCTCTGCTTAGGAGGCTGACTGCAGAGAGTTATGAATATAGAAGAATACTTTGGAAGAAACAAGATTACTAAGGTAAGTAATTTTTTCTTATTTGACGTGGAACCTTTGTAAATTAGCTTTTTTTGAAATATAATTTTTATTAAAGTTTTCATATATATATTACAGAAGTATTCATTACCGTTATGCATTTTCATAGGTAAATAAGAGGACAAAGAAGAAAGAAAAGAAATAACAGGTATGAGAACAAATACATAACAACATCAATGTTTATGATTCCCCCTTCCCCACCCCCAAAATTAGATTTCTATACATAGTCCTTATATACACTTTAACTTTTCAAATTTTAAGTGAGGGGGTAACAATAACTTAATTGCTTACCAAGTTGACTATGTATAGTCATAGTTTTCAGAAACATTTATAAATAATGTTATCATGGCTTAGAGTGCTCTTTAAGTTGTTACACCACTTTGAATAGTTAAAATTGGCAAATTCATACTATTCTAATTTTCAAGGATTACACACTTTGTGGTCATAGTTGCAATACTGATAATGCATTTTTGCTCCTTTGTAATTGAGAGACTGATATAATCATTTAAGAATACAGTCTGGAAACTCATTGGCATGTTAATATTAAATAGTTTACTAATACAGTATATGAATGGGTTTGTTCCCATCATTTTTTAACATGTGAACAATCCCATACTTGATTATACAAATTCCCTTTCCTACCACAGTTATGCCAACAGTTGGGTGTGTTACGAATTCACATTTTATATAATCTATTAGTTGTGTAATAATCTCTTCCTAAGAATTATATTTGTCTAGTTTTATTTTTGGCATAATAGCATTTCTCATTTATTTCTAACCAAATTTTGTCCCAGTTCATCTTTTTGATTTGTATATTTGCTTCCTGTTTCCATTTTATTCTTATATTATTTTTAGTTTTTTGTTTTATCCCATTTATTTGATATTTTTGAAATGGTTATTTTATATATTTTACTTATTGTATTTATAGTCATATATTGTATAGTTTTATTATCTTTGGTTCTTTGATCTTGCCAATCATGTATATTATAGATATGAGTTTTTTTTTTACTTATTTTATTAAAGAACTGTACCAGCTGTAAATAATCCAACCATGTAAAATTAGTTATTTTATATTTTTCCTGCAATGTCTGGAAATTTAGTAAGCCTCGTTCATCAGTTATATATTGCCAGCATTCAATTCCCATTTGGTAGATTTTCCCAAATAAATGGTCTTTTGATTTAATTGCCTTTTTTGTTTCATTAATACTAAGTCCAGTTGGTGTATACGAAATAAGTATCTTCATAGTGCCCTCCTTACTTATTTTGTTTATTAAATTAATAACATGTAAGGGTGCTATGTCTCTATAGTGCTTGTAAATATATTGATAAAAAATATACCATGTATAGGCAGTAATTTGTTTTTTGTTGTGAAAAAGTTGTTTCAAAATTGTAACATTGTTGTATTTTTATTTTTATGCCAACTTAAGAAAGTTCAGATTTGGGATATTTTTACTGCCTGATAGTAGTAGTTAGGGTCTGGGCAGCACATTCCTACCAGGTCCCTTGGGGTTATGATACCATGCCAAGGAATTCTAGGGGAACACCCTCACAAAGACATTTTTTGAAGAACACTCCAATTGTGTTTCTATTATTGTCAGATATAGCCCCCAATAAGGCATAGTATAAGTATAACAGATATGGTAATACCATCATTTTAAAAAGTTTGATCGTTCCCCATAGAGACAGTGATAGGCACTGCCATGTATCCAGCATATTTTGTATTTTATTATTAATCTTTAACACATTTTTTGTACTGTTTTCATAGTTTCATTTGTCAATATTACCCCCAAATATTCTATTTCATCTTTATATCCTTTGTGATCAAATGGGTTTCATTTGTTATTTCAGTTATTTTTAAAATTACTGTTTTGTCCTTATTGAGCTTAAAGCTGGATAGATGGGAGCACCTCTCTACCTCTTCTGATAATACAAGAAAAGTTGTAGCAGGATTTTTTATAAGCACTAAAATATTTTCTGCATATACATTTAATTTTATCATTTCATTTCCCATCTGTAACCCTTGAACACGTACGTTTTGCTTTATCCTTGCTAGGAGTGATTCTAGTGCAATAATAAAAAGGATAGGGGATAAAGGACATCCCTGATGGACTCCATTAGATATTTTTATTGGGGCAGTGCAGACTTGATTTATTTTTAATTTTACTTTTGTATCTCTGTAAATGGCCCTACAAATATTCAACATTTGTATTGGAAAGTGCATATATTCAAGACTTTGGAAAAAAAAAATCCCAGTTCATAAAACCAAATGCTTTGGAGGTGTCCAGTGCTACTAAAATACATTCACTATTATTATTCTTGTATCCATTTATAAAATCCTGAACCCTCTTCAATCCTTGAAAAATTGTTCCTTTAACAAAGGCTGTTTGGTTGTGATGAACCAGCTCCAGAACTGCATCTTCTATTCTTTTAACTAACATTTTTGCTATTATTTTATAATCTATATTCATTAAGGCAATGCGTCTATAATTTATTGGTAGCAGCACATTTTTATTCTCTTTATGTATTAAAGTAACTACTGCTTCCTCCATTGATAGAGAACAGAGTGGTGTTTCCATTATTTCATTATTAAGCTTTACAATCCAAAGTGACAATACCATTTTGAAAGTTAGATAAAATTCCAGTGTTAGTCTATCACCATCAGGTGTCTTGCTCCCAGGTAGCGATTCTATTATGGTTTCTATTTCCAACTTCGTTATATCTTCCCAGTTAAGTTGTGTGGTAGTTGGAATAGCACTCCTTAAATATTCCCTTATTTCATTTATTTGGTTTTAATCCTTGTTGGTATATTTTTTCAAAGTATTCCTTAAAGACTGTACCTATTTGTTCATCCTGAGTTATCTGACCATCTGTTTTCTGTATTTCACAAATAATATATTTTCTGATTCTTTTTTAACCATATGCACCAAGAGCTTTCCCTATTTATCTTCATTATAATAAAGAACAGTTTTCAATAGTCTGCTAGATTGCTGAAATTATTATTGAACGCTATTATAAAGATCGTACTGATCTTTTTACTTTGCTCGGGAGACGTTGAGCTTAACCCTGGTCCCATCTCCCCTATTTCCACCCCCTCAGCTATGGTAACTATAAAGGGGCTGAGACTTCTCCATGTTAATGTCTGTAGTCTCACAAAATAATTGGATCTGATCTAAACCTGGCTGAACCACTCCTCCCCAGATATGCTTGTTATTACTGAGACCTGGCTTAAACCTTCCATCCAGGATACCGAAATAAATTTCCCTTCTTACAAGGTCTTCAGAATGGATAGACAGGCCAGAGGGGGTGGAGTAGCCATTTACCTTCAAGATAGATACATTGTCTCTGTTATTAACTCCACCTCTGAGCCGAAGGAATTCAAGAGCCTTTCCCTCAAGATACAACTCTCTTCTATCCAAGTACTTAATGTATTAGGGTGCTACAGGCCACTATCAGCTGGCCTTAAGTTACTAAATCATCTGTTCACTCTACTTGACACCTCATCTCCAGAGGTCATAGTCATGAGTTATCTAAACCAAGATTGGCTCTCCACCTGCTCAAAACCACTCAAGGACTTGTGTGATGCCTTCAGGCTCCACCAACTCATTACGGAACCTATCCACCCAAACACAAAAAAATCCAGCCAACAGTACACTGCTTGATATCATACTAGTAAACAAACCACAACTGTTCTCCCAAGTAGGTGTCTTCTTTAGTGATATCAGCAATCACTCCACTATCACATGCATGAGGTCCCCACCAAAACCTATCTCAACCTCCAGTTACATTTTCAAAAGGTGCTGCTGGAACCTTGACATCTCTGCCTTTCTTTCTAACCTTCAGTATGCAAACTGGCAAGACTTCCATCTTGTCCCCTCTGTCAATGAAGCCTATGATGCATTCCATAAGATTCTCATGGACACAGTCAACCAGCATGCCCCACTTGTGAAAATTTGAACAAAGAAAATCTCCTGTCCATGGTTCTCAGTCAGCTTTAAGTTGACTCTTCTACACAGAGATGTCCTGTGGAAAACAACATGGAAGACTAAGCTTCCTGCTGACTGGACCACCTTCAGAGCAGCTAGTAATCAGTGTACAACACTTATGAGGGCTGAAAAGTCCAGTTACTATAATAACAAACTAGATGCATCCACTCATTGCTCCTCCACATTCTGGAAGACCCTTAAGGAGGTTGAGGGTTGTAGGACTTCCATCTCCCTCCCTTCCAAAATCATGACTGGCAACAACACTTACACAGACAAATATGATATCCTGAATTTGTTAGACAACCATTTTGCCACAGCAGGCCTGGCCTTCAACTCCTCCTTTGCAAACAACCTGTGAAATCAGCTATGTGAACAGGGCAAGACTTTCTCCATCCCTTCTGTGGCTGTACCTCCCTTTCTATTTTAGTCCAATCTCACTGAAGCAGGTAGAAGACTTGCTTGTTAAATTAGATACCAAAAAAAGTGCTTGTTCTGATCTCATAGATACATACTTTCTAAAAATTAGCTACCATATCATAGCCATCCACATCACTCACATCTTCAATCTTTCCCTTACGCAAAGTACCCTTCCAGTGGTCTGGAAAACTGCCCATGTCATCTCCCTGTTCAACTCAGGGGATCCTGCTAACCTTAATAATTATAGGGCTATTTCTCTGCTTCCCACCCTGTCCAAAATGCTAGAAAAGTTAGTTAATTAACAGATTAGAGTCCATTTAGACACTCATAACCTGCTTACCCCTATACAGTCATGCTGCAGACCTCAACATAGTATGGTCACTGCTCTTGTGAAAGTCACTAATGACTGGTTGAATGCACTGGACAACAAGCTCTATGTGGGTGCCTTGTTTTTCGATCTAAGCAAGGCATTCTACATGGTGGATCATGCTCTTCTCCTGGACATCCTCAGCAACATTGGTCTTGACTATGCCTGTATTAAATGGTTTGATTGTTACCTTATTGGCTGTTTACAGCTGATCAAAGCTGAAGGAGACCTCTCCCCACTGAAAACCTTACTTAGCGGTGTACCTCAAGGCTTTATCTTGGGCCCCCTTCTCTTCACAATTTATATTAACAACATCCACACTGGTATCTAATCAGCCAATATCCATCTATTCGCTGATGATACAGTCTTATATTCTTCCGGACCTTCCGCTAACAAAACTGGTTCTGACCTTCAACTTGAGTTCAACCAGCTGCAGAATAACCTATTGCACCTAAAACTACTACTGAATGCAAAAAAAAAATGAAGGTTATGCTTTTCTCACCTTTCCCCAAGACTTCTGCCACTACTTTGGGTGCACAAACACTGATTACCACTCTTATTCATGAACCCCTCAAATCTGTACCCAGATTCAAATACCTAGGGATGTGGATCGACCACAAATTGACCTTTACTGACCATACTGATGAACTTTCCAAAAAGCTCAAAGAGAGGCTTGGAATATTCTTCCACATTAAGCACTTGTTAATGTTGGAAGTGAGAACTAGAATTGTACAGTCAACCTTCCTCCCTCTTCTTGACTGTGGGGACATTCATTACGGTCAAGGGACTAACACAGCCCTAAAAAAGCTTGACATACTATATCATCACACCCTAAGAATAATTACTGGAGCACCCTACTCCACTCATCACTGTTGTTTATATGCCCTAATTGGCTGGACCTCCCTCAGTCTCAGACACTACAGAAATGAAGCAAATTGGACATACAGCTATTATTAAGAAACTGCCCCAATCTATTTCTAACTGCCTTCATATTTGCTGTCCTGGCACCTATGCGCTAATAAGCTCCTCCTATATCTCCCTATTTATTCCCAAAGTTAGAACTCGGTTCAGCAAATTATCCATAAGCTATTCCCTTCCCTCCTTGTGGAACAAGTTACAAAAAACTCTCCAAATATCCATTCCACTTAAACAGACTACCTTCAAAACTTTGGTTACCAGGACTGCACAGAAATCTGCAACTCTGTAACCTAAGACGATATTGCCAACCTTCTTTTCCTTCCCACTTCCCTTCTGCTCCCATTCCCCTTACAACTGTCTCCCTCTCCTTGATTCATTCTATCATCTCTTCCTATGTTCAAGCTCCTTCTGTCTGATCCCTGCCTTAGGTGTATACTGTAGTCATCTGGCTATTATTTGTAATGGTATGGTCTTCCTTGCTACCCTGGCAGATGCCTTGTCATATCATGTTGCCTAATTTTAATGTTTTGTTCTTGAATGTATCTACCACTGTATGAACTATACAGTATACAATTCCAAATATTATACTGTTTTATGCTGTATGAATTAACCTGCATACCTTGCCAAATGTTATGCTACTGTATTTTATGTTTGAAAACATCTTATGATGTTGTGTACATTATTCTTCCCTATGTTCCACTGTTGTTAAGATTGTAACTATGCCCAGGTCCACCTTGAAAATGAGTTCTTCTCAAAGATGTTTCACCTGGCTAAATAAAGATTGATTGATTTGTTTTTCTATTGTATTGTTTATATATTCTTTTAACTTTGCCATGGTTTCCTCTTTTTCTTTATTAAGGGACTGATCACCATTCAGTATTCTAGTTTCCAGTTCTTTAATTTCACTTTCTAAATGGTTTATTATAGTTTTCTGTTTTTTTTTTTTATTTTTATATCATATGATATAATGTATGCTCTAAGAGTTGCTTTAAAAGCATCCCATATCTTCGTAACTGTACTGGAGTCATCATAGTTAAAATGACACAATTCTTGTATTGTGGCAGAGATATGGGAGACAAAATCAGGATCCCTCAATAGTGCATTATTAAATATCCATTGGAAGTTTCTTTTTTTTCCTATATCTGGTTGGAATTATATTCATTTTAACCATTGCATGGTCAAAAATATGAATATTATATATTTCTATATCTACCACATTTTGTATAATTTTTATCACTACTAACATATAGTCCAGTCTAGAAAAAGTGCCTGTTGGGTTAGAGAAGAAGGTATAATTCTTAATATTGGGGTGCTTTAATCTCCAACCATCAACTAAATGTAGATCCACCAAAAAATGATGTACTTGTTTCGTTGTTTTCTTATCCTGAGATGTAAAAGATGTGAATTTATCTAAGCATTCATCTAAGTATGTATTTAGATCACCACCTAGCACCAAGTCCCCTTTGCCAAGTGTAATAATCCCAAGCAGAATGTCTGCTAAAAATTCTGATAATTCATGAAAGGGGCATATAAGGAGCCTAATATAAAATAATTGTTCCCCATAATTTCACACTGTACTATAATTTTTCTGCCTTCATGATCTGAGAACTGATTTATAAATTTAAAATTTAGATTTTTTCCTGAGTAGTATTGCTAACGCTCTGCTTTTAGTCCTACTGGGTCATAATGTCATACGCTTAATAGCATACAACATTATAGCTAACCCATAATAGAGCTGTCTAGGACAGCGAATGATACAATACTGCGTATACTGTATGCAGTATTGCACCATTCACACACTCCCAGGCAGAGGATAAGACCTCTGCTGGGAGTGGGTTCTGCCGAGCAGCTGCCATGGCTCACTGGACAGAGTCACAGCAGCAGGAACCCAGGCACTGCATCTGGGACAAGGTTTGATTCCCGGTCCCAGAAATGTTTTTTTTCTCAGTCATTGTGTGCTCCCCGAGTTGGAACCCCCTGGAGTTAAGAATCTTTATTGGGGGGGCCCGGGGGTGCAGCCCCCCACAATAGGGGGTGTGGGGCAGAGCCCCCCACAGAAAAGAGTTATGCCGCATGGCATAAATCACGCTGTATTGGCAGTGCGATTTAGTTATGTGGCATAATGTCTTGCAACATTATGACCCCGTGCCCTTTTAGTTGTCTCTGTTGAAAATAAAGGCATTTTACTCAGTAGGTTTTAAGCTTTACTATTTCTTAATCTACTAAGTGTGTTTCTTGCAGCATTAATATATTGAAGTTCTGCTTAACTGCATAAGTCAACATTTTTTTTCTCTTTATTGGGGAGTTAATGCCATGAACATTCCATGTGGCCAGGGCTATAGGCATTACTTGTGTTACTGAAGCCATAGTTAAGATTTTTTTGTGATAGGCAAGCTTTTAATCTTATTAAGTTTGTTCTTATTGTGGATCCCCCTTCCAAACATAAAAATCTATAGAAATCTTCCCCTTGATATATGTTTTGTCTCAACATTATAGTGCAAAATGCAATTATGTGTTAGAACCTTTTTGTATCAAACCCAAAAACCACTTAGTGGGGTTTAAAAGACACTGAGTAGGATTACACATTAGGCTGACTGCAGTGGTGCCCCCCCCCCAGTCATCAAGTTGTCCTTATGAACATATCATTTAACTAATCTATAGACTCCAGAACCACAGAGCACATATCAGATAGTTCATCTCAGAACATTTGTGGGAGTCTTATATGTAGATCTTTATATGCTTCTTCAGGAGAGTCATATACAAGTCTTTGACCATTCAGTACCACTTTTAGTTCTGTAGAGTGTAGGAAAGATGATTTAGCATGATTTTTCTGTAGCAAAGTCCTTAGTTCATTATAGTTCTTCCTTTCTTGTATGATGTCATAGTGCAAATCATGAAATACTGTTATAATGGCTCCTTTCATTTCAATTTTCTTTTTTTTAATAAACCACATTCACAAGTAAATCTTTATCTGTGGTTTTCATAAACATAGAAACATAGAAACATAGACTTTGACGGCAGATAAGGACCGCTAGGCCCATCTAGTCTGCCCATTTCCCTACCTACAGGATAGGCCGCAGATCCTAGTTAATCAACAGCCTATATCTTCCTGCCCCCCACAAGAATTGCCTTATGTCTGTCCCATGCATTCTTGAATTCTCCCACAGTTTTAGACCCCACAACTTCCTCAGGAAGGCTGTTCCATGCATCCACTACCCTCTCTGTGAAATAATACTTCCTCACATTGCCCCTGAACCACCCTCCTTCTATCTTTAAATTGTGTCCCCTTGTTCTTGCAAGTCTCTTTTTCTGAAAGATGCTACCCTCTTGGACTTTATTGATTCCCTTGAGGTACTTATAGAAACATAGAAACATAGAATTTGACGGCAGATAAGGACTGCTTGGCCCACCCAGTCTGCCCATTTCCTACCTACTGGATAAGCTGCAGATCCTAGTTAACCAGCAGCCTACTTCTTCTACCCCCACCCCCAGAATTGCCTTATGACTATCCCATGCATGCTTGAATTTCCACACTGATTTTGACTCCACAACCTCCTCCGGAAGGCCATTCCATGCATCCACAACCCTCTCTGTGAAAAAATACTTCCTTAAATTACCTCTGAGCCGCCCCCTCATCTTCAAATTGTGCCCCCTTGTTCTTGCACACCTCTTTTTTTGAAAGATGCTACCCTCTTGGACTTTGTTGATTCCCTTGAGATACTTAAAAGTTTCTATCATGTTCCCCCTCTCCCTCCTTTCCTCAAGGCTATACATATTCAGCTCCTTAAGTCTCTCTTCATATGTCTTCCGGTGCAGACCCTGCACCATTTTAGGCCCTCCTCTGGACAGCTTCCATCCTGTCTATGTCTTTGCGGAGATTGGGTCTCCAGAACTGCACACAGTACTCCAGATGTGGTCTCACCAGCTGTCTGTACAGAGGGATAATAACTTGTTTTCTACTGGTGATGCCTCTCCTATGCATCCCAGTATCCCCCAGCCCTCCTTGCTGCCTTCTCACATTGCTTGCCCACCTTTAAGTCATCTGATATGACTACCCCCAGGTCCCTTTCCATTTTGTTGTTGTTAGTATCTCACCCCATTGTGTCTCTTCCCCTGGGTTTTGTTTCCCAGGTGCATTACCTGCACTTCTTAGCATTGAATCTAAGCTGCCATACATTTGACCATTCCTCTAACCTTGCCAAGTCCCTTCTCATCCTTTCCACCCCACCCTGTGCATCAACTCTGTTGCAGATCTTAGTGTCATCTGCAAAGAGACATACTTTTCCTTCCAGTCCTTCTGCAATGTTGCTTATAAAGACATTGAAGAGGACTGGTCCCACTATTGAACCTGCGGTACCCCGCTAGTAACCCTCCTTTCTTCTGAGTGGACTCCATTTACTATTACTCTCTGTGTCCTATTCTCCAGCCAATTCTTTCCCAGGCTGTCATCTTGGGACCCACTCCCAGGCTGGCTAACTTATATATTAATCTTTGTGTGGGACTGTGTCAAATTCCTTGCTCAAAGTCTAGGTAGGCCATGTCCACAGCCCCTCCCTGATCTACTACTTTGGTCACCCAGTCAAAGAAATCTATCAGATTCATCTGGCATGACCTTCCCGCTGTGAATCCATGCTACCTAGGGTCTTGTGCCCCTCTGGCCTCTAGATACTCGACAATTCTTTCCTTTAGAAGTGATTCCATCATTTTCCCTATCACTGAGGTTAAACTAACAGGTCTATAGTTTCCTGCTTCTGCCTTGCTCCCACTTTTGTGAAGGGGAATCACATCTGCCCTCCTCCAGTCCTCGGGTACCACCCCATCCTCCCATGATTTGTTAAAGAGGGTAGTCAGTGGTGTCACTAGTTCTACCCTTAGTTCTTTTAGAATTCTGGGATGAATCCCATCAGGCCCCATTGCTTTGTCCACCTTCAGTTTTAAGAGTTCTTTCAGAACCCTTTCTTCTGTAAATGGGCTGGTATCAACTTCTGTATCCAGAGTGTTACTACTGTTTGTTTATGTACCTCCCTCTTCCTTTGTAAATACTGAGCAAAAATATTTGTTTAGTATCTCTGCCTTTTCACATTCTCCTCTGCCCACCCTCCCTCCCCTTTATTAAGCCTCACTATCCCTCCCTTGGTCTTCCTTTGCTCCCTGATGTACCTATAAAAGGTTTTATTCCCTTCTTAACTGAGTTGGCTATCTTTTCCTCAGTTTGGGCCTTTGCTGTTCTGACTGCCTTCCCAGCCTCCTTTTGCTTTAACTGATACAGTTCTCTGTCCTGCTCCTGCTGCAATTCCTTGTACTTCCTGAATGCTTTCTTTTCTTTGAACCTTCCCTGCCACTTCCTTTGAGAACCATAGTGGTTTCTTACATCGTCTTGTTTTGTTTATTTGCTTCACACAAAGGCTCGTTACCTCTGTGATGGCAGTTTTATTATTCCCCATTGTTCTTCCACCCTCCTTCCCACCCATTTGCTAGTGCATTCCTTAGGCACTCACCCATTTTGCAAAGTCAGCCCTCCTAAAGTCCAGTACTTTTGTCTTTGTATGGCTTGACTCTATTGCTGTGTTTATTGTGAACCATACTGTTCGATGGTCGCTAGTTCCCAGATGGCTACCCACTTCTACATCTGTGATCCTCTCTCCATCTCCATTTGAGAGTATCAAGTCTAATATTGCTCCCTCTCAGTGGGCTCCAGTACTAGTTGTCAAGGCATGCCCC
This sequence comes from Neoceratodus forsteri, assembly GCA_016271365.2. NCBI lineage: Eukaryota > Metazoa > Chordata > Ceratodontiformes > Ceratodontidae > Neoceratodus > Neoceratodus forsteri. The sequence continues at coordinate 833,320,991 of CM028130.1, read as the reverse complement.
TGTAGGGCATCTAGAATAACTGCACTCTTGAGTGGCAGCTGCAACTGCGCTCCAGTTAACATCTGGCATATTCAGATCACCATCAGCAATATCTCCCCTTTTCTGCCATTCTAAGTATACTTTCTATCATTTCCTTGTCCATTTCCTCCCCTGAGAGAGGTCTATATCAACCCCTATGCGGATTGTGGTGCCATTGCCTGTCTCCAAATTTACCCACAGTGCTTCTTCTCCTCCTGTTTACCCTTTAGTTCTGTTGCTTTTATTCCTTCCCTTATGTAAAGAACTACTCCTCCCCTCTTTACCCTCCCTGTCCCTCCTGTAGATAGTGTATCCTGGTATGTTTACGTCCCAGTCATGGTTTTGTGTGTACCATGTTTCTGTGACTGCCACGATATCCAGATGTTCCTCCTCCATCAAGGCCACTAATTCAGGAAGCTTGTTACCTAGACTACGGGCATTGGTACTCATTGTTCTCCATTTTTTGATTACCTTACCTTCTGTTGCAGCATCCCCCACTGACCGTTCTACCTTGGTCTTTTTCTCATTTAGTACCCTGTTTTGTAGGGAAAGGCTGGGATTTTTCTGCTGCTTGTCAGTGCCTTGAAAGTTTCTATCATGTCCACCCTCTCCCTTCTTTCCTCAAGGGTATACATATTAAGCTCCTTTAGTCTCTCCTCATACGGCTTCTCTTGCAGACCCTGCACCATTTTAGTTGCCCTCCTCTGGACTGCCTCTATCCTGTCTATGTCCTTGCGGAGATGGGGTCTCCAGAACTGGACACAGTATTCTAGATGGGGTCTCACCAACTGTCTGTACAGAGGGATAACAACTTCCTGTTTTCTGCTGCTGATGCCTCTCCCTATACATCCCAGTATACCCCCGGCCCTCCCTACTGCCTTCTCACATTGCTTGCTAACCTTAAGGTCATCTGATATGATTACCCCCAGGTCCCTTTCCTGTTTTGTTGTTGTTACTACCTCCCCATCCATTGTGTATTCTTCCCTGGGTTCTTGTTTCCCAGGTGCATTATTTTGCACTTTTTTGCATAGAATCCTAGCTGCCATAAGTCTGACCATTCCTCCAACCTTGCCAAGTCCCTTTTCATCCTTTCCATGCCTCCTTGTATCAACCCTGTTGCAGATCTTTGTCATCTGCAAAAGGCATCTTTTCCTTCAGTCCTCTGCAATGTCACTGATGAAGACATTAAAAGGACTGGACCCAATACTGAACCCGCAGTACCCCACTAGTAACCGCCCTTTCTTCAGAGTGGACTCCATTTACAATTACCTTCTGTGTCCTGTTGTCCAGCCAATGTTTTATTTAGGCTACCACCCTGGGACCCACTCCCAGGCTGGTTAATTTGACTAATAATCTTTTGTGTGGACTGTGTCAAATGCCTGCTAAAGTCTAGGTAGGCCATGTCCACAGCCCTCCCTGGTCTACTACTTTGGTCACACAGTCAAAGAAATCTATTAGATTCGTCTGACATGACCTTCCCGCTGTGAACCCATGCTGCCTTGGATCCTGTGCTCCACTGACCTCTAGGTACTCCACTATTCTTTCCTTCAGAAGTGACTCCATCACTTTCCCTACCACAGAGGTCAGACTGACAGGTCTGTAGTAAATGTTGTGATAATAGCCCATGGAGGGCTACTTTGTTAGTTTCAGTGCTGTATGTGTTCTGTCTATATTGAATTTAACTTGTTCCAAAGGTGTGTCTAAGTTAATAGAGAAAATCTGGTGTAAGGTTGTTACTATTGGAGTGTCACTGTCCCATTGTTCTGGAATTCCAATTATTCGGATATTCTTTCTGCATGTTCTTGCCTCTCAGTCCAAAAGCTTCCCCTTGATATCAAGAATATCTCTTTCTGCCTGAGTTGCCATTCTTTTAATAATTGTTACGTCATCCTCTGTCTGAGAGATTCTTTGTTCAGCTTCTTTTGTCCGGATCAATAGATCATGAACATTTTTAGCGGTCTCTTTTATGTCCTGTTTTAAATTTCCTATATGTTTTTGTATCTCTTTAATTGGTTCTAATTCCTGTTTTATTTCAGATATGTCCTTTAACATTTTATGCACCCCTTTAGGTGCATGTTCTTCTTCTTCTTGCACTTTTTCCTGATTTTTAGAGGCTGTGTTTGATTCCTCCATAGTGGGCATAATTACAGTACTTGCCTGCTTCAATTTTTGTCCTGAATCCTTCTCTCTATTCTGATTGATTTGACTGTGTGTCTGTGTTTCTTCAGTGTTTATAACAGTCACCTGGGTGTTCTTTTTAGTTTGGTGGTTGAAACAGACTCTTAACTAAGCACTTCAGATTCTATTTCTGCACTCATTTGTATGGGTGAAGTTATCTTAGGAAGGTTGAATAAATTGTAAAAGATCTTTTTAGGTTTAGCCACTTGTGTTTGTGATAAAGTACCTGGAGAATTTAGCTCCTGATCCAGCTTCATATTTTCCCCCCTTCCATCAAAAAATATGTTCCCTCTTTTTTATTAATTTCCTTATTTTTAAGTTGGGGTGGGTCAATAGGGCTTAATGGGTGAGGGAACACATTTACATATTCAGGCACAGTTAGGGAAGTTTCATCCATATATTTCTCTTTTTCTTTTTTTCTTAAACATTTTGGTTACTTTAGGAGTTATGTTCTATATAGAGTTGTGTTTTCCAAATCTGGTTCTTGGTTTCCATTCTGACATGAGTAAAATTAATCCAGTGGCCCCTGACAAGCTTATTGTTTATGCAAATTCAAGTATGAGTTCTTTTTGTACAAAGTCCACATTCTTAATATTATAACCCAGTAAAAAGGAAAATAACTCATACTTGTCTTCACCTCTCAGGCCTTTGTTGAATATGTTCGTATCTCAGTGCACTTTGGTTACAGGCTCTGGTGAGTTCTGAATCCTCTTGTAAAGTATGAAGGGGTAAACAGGGAGTATTCTGTGTCCCATCTCTTCAATATGTTCACCCCCAACATTGCACCCATCTTAGCTTTCACCTTAGTTTCCACACAAGATACCGTGTATCTAAATTCAGCCAGCCTTAGAACGTAAGACGATTCAGGCTGCTAGGACACCAGCTCTGGCTTTTCTTTTACTGTCCAATTGGGTTGCTTTTCGTTAACTCTTCTTCTTCTTTTACTTTATTTTCATCAAAATTGTACTCATTGCAAATCCCCCTCAAAACCAGTAGTTACACTGTTAATGTCATGCCAATTATTTTAGCAGCAGTTATCTTTCCTTAGTGTTTTCAAGAAATTTAAACCGCAATTTACCTGGTTCAGAATTTCTATGCCAGGACTGCGTGCTGGAATGACACACAGGTTCTGTATGTGAAAGGCAAATAATTTGCAGAGTTTTAAACTTTCTTCTGTATTTTTACCAGTTTGTTATGCTTATCTTTACTTTTCTACATTTGCACAATTGATAAAGGAAAAATACATTTACCAGGGGCTTTGGGATATTCAGGTTCTGTCTGTGTAGTAAAGACACTCCAATTGTCTCATAAGTGTTTTGGTTTTACCTTCGTTTAAAAATATCCAGTTTTTCATATTTGATTCACATGGTCTAGTGTACTAGGTTTGTTTTGTCTTCAGTATTTTCTCCTTTCTTTTTTACTGTTTTGATGTGAGTAGGGGAGTTTTTCTGGGAGAGGTTTCTTCAGCAGCTCATGACTCACTGCTACTCTGTCACCATCTTTTTTCCAGCTGAATTGGCTCTTTTGTCAATACCCCCTCCCCCCTTTGGAGACATAGTAATTACTTCGTAAATGAGCTTTTAGCACAAAGGTTTTTTCCAAAGAATAAATAAAATACAATACAATACAAAGTTTGATATAACATTCACAGACATAAAAGTAAGAAAGGAAAGGAAAGGAATGGTTAGCTCCACCCTTTTTCCAAATCTCACGGTTTGTAACACACTTATTGGCAGCTGATTGCAACCCCTGTCACACCACAGTGAATATCCCCAAAAGCCAGATAATGAGAAATAAAATAAATTGGAATGAGGCTCAAAGTTGCAGGATGGAGGTGATGGAGGTGAAAGATATGGAAAATCACTTCCAAGACAGGGGAGATGGGGAAGTAGTCATCAAAAGAGCTGGACTCACAGATGATGAAATATCAAGGGAATCCCTATTAGTTACCAGGGAGAGCGTGGGTAATCAAAAATAAATTAAATTGTGTTACCACTTTCTCAACAGAAGTTAAGGCAGTTGAAGCGTTATCCAAAGAAACTGCAAAATACTCAAAGCAAAACCAGAACTGAGGAAATGCAGTAAAGAATTTCCCATGATGATATTTTGCTGTGTGAAAAACCTAAGAAACACACTAGTGCATAGTGTGCTACAAAGGAAGACACCAAGAATATTGCCCCCCCAGGAATCAGAAAATGTTGCAAAAGTAAATTCTGTATAGTGTTCCCTCTTATCTGCCAACCTCCACACATCCAAAATTGTAGCAGATAAAAGAGGATAGTGGATAATAAAGAGTGGCAGCTAACGGGGAAATAGCATTTTGGGAAAACAGGGCAGGAGATCACACTGACATTAAGTGAGGGTGGCTGATAAATGGGGGAATAAAGGAGGGAGTACTGTGTTGCCATGTTGTCAACAAATGAAAATTATGTACCTACCGTAATTATGATCTTTCTGTGTATCTTCACCATTCATCACTGTTGGGGTATTTGCCAGAGGTCAGGACCCCGTGGGAGCTTTTTTTCTTTTTTAAAGGTAAGTGGAGCCGATGCACTGTGTGGCACTCACAAGTTGGCCGTTAGGCTGTGTCGACTCCTCCTGCCTGCCAGTTCTGAGTCACCAGAGAGGTAAGAGGAAGGGAGTGGAGGGTGGGACAAGGAAGTCCAAGGGACAGAAAAAGGAAAAGATGTATGAACCAAAAGGAGAAATAATGACTGAGAGGACAGGAAGGGAGAAGAGTTGGAAACTAAAGGGATTGGGAGGGGCCCATATCTCTGGAAAAGGAACAGGGAGGTAGGGTGGGTAAAGAATTTAGGAAAAGCGAGAAGAAGGTTAACACATCCCAGACCCTGGTCCATCTCCAGATTGTATAGGAACTGCAAGGAGTAGCAAAGGCTTTCTGCCAGAATTCAAGGCATGGAATAACTGGCAAACACTCCAGATAAGCAGAGTCGGCTATTCTGGAAGAAGGACAGGGTACAGAGAATTAACACCCTCTCAAGAAAAGATTATTGGTGAAATAGGTTGGATGGGAACAGGGAGGAGGAAAGAAAGGAGGACAACTGTCAACTCCCACCCCATAGGGGTGGAGCCAAGGCACTGGAGAAGGAGTGCCCCCCCTGCTGCCCACTCTCCCTGGAACATTATCCTCCTGTGTGCCCCTGTTTTACCCCAATCCTAAATAAGGAGAGGGGGAAGGATGGGAACAGAGAGGGAGGGGGACCCAGAGACTGAGGCCCCAGGGGGGTGGAGGGTGGGATAGTGATGAATGATGAAGATACCCAGAAAGATCATAATTATGGTAGGTACATAATTTTCATATCTTATCTGTGTCAGTCTTCACCATTCATCACTGTTGGGTGAGTACTGAGCCCCCCAAAGAGGGTTTTCTTTTACACCCTAAGGGATAAAATCCCTTAGCTCTCAGTGGGTGGCACACTAAGAGGGGGAACCTTCAGGGCCTGGAGAGGCCTGAGAGTGGGGAGAGTGAGACGGAGTCCACCCAGAGGGGAAAGGAAGTTGCCCCGACAAGCGCCGTCTCGCTCTACGGGAGAAGATAGGTTCTCTGGTGAGCGGAGTTAATCACCCTACGCTGGGCCAAGGGTGACAACTGGGAAAGACGCAGCCATGCCATCCGCCTAGTGCAGATAGCTGTCCCTATGACCCTGGTAGCTACTTCATTGGCATCATAGGATGCCCTTGCTTGGTGCCTTGCTAGCTCCAGCCCACGCGCAGAGTGTGCAATGGCTTGTCTGGTTTGCTCCGTATCAGGCAATGAGGCTAGGAGCTGACCCAGCCTGGACCGCAAGAACCTGTCATAGGCTGCATAGTGGGCCTGATGTGCAGAAATAGAAAGAAGTAACCGTGCCGAGTAGAAAGTCCTCCTACCCCAGAAGTCAAAATCCGAGGAGTTTTGATCTGGGGGCCTGTCATGGTGAAGGGCGCAAAGCCCATCAGGAGTATCCAACTGCATCAATCCAGACTGTGGATGAGGCATGGAACCTGGAGACTCCGGGGGTGTGCAATACCTCTGGCTGAGATCCCTTAGGGCAGGAACTCTGGAGAAGAGTCTCTGCCAGGAACGCAATGACGCATCCCAAAAAGGAGCAGGCCAGGGCAGCACCACAAGGGTGGCCTCGCCAAAATCGCCTAGAAAGGCATACGCAGAGTGCTCAGGATTGCTGATAGTGGAAGGAGTAAGGTGCAAGTCCTCCAACATCCTCACAAAGAATTGCTGATACGCAGCGAGATCAGCAGCTGGAGAGATGTGGACAGAAGTTTACTCTCCCCCAGAAGAGGGGGATGAGAAGCTGGAGGGCACTGGCTGTTCAGTGGGTGGCTGCATGGGGGGAGATTGAAAAACCTGGCTGTCCATTGCCCTAACGTAAGCAGGGAACCGAGCAGCCATCGCTCTGAACTGCTCCCAGGAGAGAGGCCCACTAAGACCAAGGATGCCAGGGAGTGCAGGAGAATGTGGCAGAGGGATGGGGACAGAGCCGAGAAGAGATGTTGGCTGACCTCCGCCTGGGCTAAGGAGCGGACCGTGGGCACCCACGGAAGAAGGTGCCCCAGAAGACCCCACAACCGACAGCTGAACAACCATTTTGGTACTGCCTTGGCTGCACCCGGAAGAATCCCCCTGTGAGGCTACCGGGGCCATATAGGTCCAGAAGGATGGTCCCCTACCTCAAAAGAATGGGACTCTCTCAAAGAGACCGAGGATGAAGAGCGGAGATCCACACTACTGCTTCTCCCAGAGCCCGGGTGGACCCCCAAAAAAGGCTGATGTGCCAACCCCACGCCCCTCAACCCCTCAAAGTCCAAAAGAGCCCTCCTCCTTGAGAGGGCCAGCCTAGGTAGCTGGCATCTCTGGGAAGCTCCTGAAGGGGCTATCCAGGGCACAGTACCTTCCCCTCCTGTAGGTGCTCTGATCGGCCCCAAAGTTGGGTGATCTAGGCACACCTCAGGTGAGGGTACCACTACTGAGGGGTCAGTTAAAGCACCAAGACCAGGCTGCAGAGCTATGGTGGCCTGCACCACTGTCTGCTGGTCAGCACCCCTGACCCCAGTCTCAGTAGCCACTGACCCCACCTCAGAAGGGGGCTGACTCCGGCTTATTGAAGAGACTACTGGGCTGCCCACATCAACAGCCAGCCCCAAAGGGTCAGACTGTATGTCTGACTCAGCACTTGACTCCACCTCCGAGGAGGTAGAGGCTGAGGCCCTGTGACAAACCGTAGGAGGGAGCCCACTGCCATCCTTGCCAACAGGCCCAGAAACCAAAGCTGTCCCCGAGCTGGTGCCAGCACCCCCCGCAGCTCCATGAATGGAATCTGCAGGGGGCACGGCTCCAGCCCGAACAAGAGCTCCAGAGTCGGGACCAGTCATGGCGCCATCTGGTCCTATCGGTGCCATGAGCGGCTCCAAGGACGAAGATTACATCAACGACGGCCCCGATGGCACCATCAGTGCCGAGGACAGTGCCGCCCAGCTCCATGGTGCCACAAGCAGTGCTGAGGGCAGGGGAGATGCTGCCAACAGCACCAATGGTGCAGACGGTGGACTCGGCACCGAGGATGGCGCCGCCCAGCTCCACGGTGCCGCAACTGGTGCTGAGAGCACAGGCAGCATCAATGATGGCACTGACAGAGGAATCTGAAGGCCCCACGGGGCCGAGCCCCAAGGATACGGCGCCGTGCTCAGCCTCGGTGCTGAGGATGGCACTGAGTCAAGACATGGAAAAAGACGGCACTGCAGCATCTCCCACAGCGCTGCTAGCAGTGTCAGCACCGCAAATGGCTCCAAAAGAAGCCACAGCACCACACGACAAGTTGGCACCGATGAAGACTCCGTCAGGGCCCACAGCACCATGAATGGCGCAGAGGCCCACAATGGTGCCGACCGACAGCTTCGAGGATGGTGCCGACCCAGGACTTGTGGACAGCGGGTCTGACACCAAGGGAGCCTTCACCCCCAAAGGGGCGATTCCCATGATGGTGCCTCCTGCCCACTCCCCGGGGAGGAACTGAACGGGCCTCCAGCACCACGGAAGAAACCTCAGCAGCGGCTAGGCTACTAGTAGCCGAGGCTCCCTCCTCCTCCTTGGTCCATATAGAACTGGAAGGGGACCAGGAGCAAAGGCTGAGAGAGCGTGGCTTGGCCCAATGAGTGCGCACCCGACTCCCGAAAGTCAGTGGAGCTCACCCCATTTTCCACGCGCGTTGCTAGATGACCCGGCAGTCCATGGAGAAACAGGGACCGCACAAATCCATGTCATGAAGCGGGCCAAGACACGAGAGACACCGGTCATGCTGGTCAGTGACGGAATACTTTCCGCCACAAGGGCACCGTCGCATGGGGTGCCGACCTGTCTTAGTAGATTTCTTGCCCTCTGACCGAGACATGACCTACGGAGAAAAAAACACCAAAAATAGACTCGACGTCGTGGAAATATAAGGAAAGATCTTTCCAGGCGAAGTCGAGTGTTGGCAGAAACAGAACTAGCAGGAGAACCAATGGACTTCGACTGAAGGTAAAATTTTTTGGAAAAACAGCTGCGGAGCAGGCCTAGGACTCTTCACAGCTTCCCACAAGGCGACCTCTATGGCGGGAGACAAAGAACTGGCAGGCAGGAAGAGTCGACGCAGCCTAACGGCCAACCCACAAGTGCCACCCAGTACATCGGCCTCGAGGGCGGTGCCGATTGTGCGTCTGCTCCACCTACCTTTAAAAAAAAAAAGCTCCCACGGGGTCCTGACCTCTGGCTGATACCCCAACAGTGATGAATGGTGAAGATTGACACAGATAAGATTGCTGGCTCTTTCTTTAATACTTAACCTGGTACAGTACTACCCATTCAAGATTACATAAATTACAACACCACAAACTTAATATATCTAGCTACTGTATATAGGCTTGCAGTGTATTCTAAGTTTGTCGTACGATACGCAAATTCAAGGAAAAAGTAAGAGAACATATGAAGGTGAACATACAGAAAAAAATAATTTTATTTAATTTTTGTTCACTGGGAAAAGAAGGTCCAGAAAATCTGCCTGTTTTCAGCCTCAGCCTTGGCAGGGGGATTAAGTTGGTGATATCTTTAGTGAACAGAGAAAAACAACAACTATGCATTGGCACATTACATGGAGCTGATGGGAGGGGGTTGAGCATAGCCCCAAGTTCACTGGCCTATAAAGGGCTAGTTTGAGACTGAAGGGTGAGTACACTGAGAAGAAACTGGCAATGAGAGAAGCTTATTGGATATACCAGTTAGGGGCTTTAGCATGGACTGGTCTAAATGACCAAATCAAAATACTGTAGCAACGCTGCTGCAAGCAGACTAACATAAATAAAAGCGATCATGCTAGTTTCTGTCTTTCAGATGCCACAGTTAAGAATTTGTTGCCTTGCCCGAGATAAAAAAAAAATTCTCAGATGGAACTATGCATTTTAATAAATTACTTTATCAACATAAATATATTCTGCATCTATAGTTATCTTCTGACTTACATGTATGACAGTTTGACTCTGATAAAATTGATAGTGTGGTTCTTTTTAATTGCAGTTTATGTGGTGGCTGTTTTTTGTTTTTATATTATTATAATACTAAAAGCTTGCTATATATAGGGTGGGGGGCATACACCCTGACAAAGCACCAGGAGCAGCAGAAATGAAATGGTGAGGCTCTAGTGTGACCCCCTGAACTCTGTTACTTCTCTAAGCACAATGGTTTTTACTTTTCTTCCTTTGAAAAATAAAAAAAAATTAGGGTTAGAAGAAACTCCAGCTTTATGTGTGCTTGTGGGCTGCATGCTGGATCCTGATAATTGGCTCCATCCAGACATTGCCTGACACAGCTTGATAGTTTAAGAAATTCAGGATGTCATGCTCTGTACTAAGACACTCCAGGAAAGAGGAGTGGGGATCCTGAACTGAAATTTTGGTGTTACCACAAATTTTAAATGGTGTCTTACCTGACATAATAGTTGTCAAATGAAGGATAAGGCTGCCACAGCACCAGAACCATGAAAATGAACAATGATTATTTATTTATTTTGCTATTTATTTAGTGATTCGGGAAAGACCTTTGAGCGCAAGCTCTTTTACAAAGGTTCCACGTCATAGATTTCAAAACAAAGTACAATAGGAGAAAGCAAAGGTACATCACAATGAACAATACAACTTGGATTCAGAACTTATAGAATAACTCAAAACATAGGTACAAGCTAACATAACAAGAAAAACACTTTATGAGGGTGGGAGGAGGGGGGAATAAGCAGCCACAAAGTGCCTTGTCATTAATTTAGAGGAATGGGGATAGCTGGCAGTGGATTGAAGAAAGGAGGTACGAGACAGAGGTAGGTACTGCAGTGGAAGTGAAGGGTGGGGAAGAAGGGCAATAAGATACAGTGAGAAATAAGGGGTGAGTGTAGGCTGAGTGGAGAAGACGTCCTAGAGTAAATGGTGGGGTGCGAGGGGGCATGGTCGGCAGCTTGCATTAGTAGTGACTGTTAGGGAAGAAAAAATTACTCACTATAGTAATGTTGTTTCTTCTAATGGAGTGTAGCTGTATTCTGACTTTATGTAGTTAGCCACAGAACTTGAACTGCTCCAAGAGGAAAGGGTTAGCTCTATACAGCAGCATAGAACTTTGAGCTCGAGCTCGGTTTTCAAACCTCTGTCTCTGGTACATCTCAGTGTACCCTTCAGACTCTTATGAGTATATACTAACTAATAGCTATAGAAATTGTTTAAAAACTTTAAGCCATAGGCCACAATGCTTGGGTCCAAAAGGCTCAATTCGAGAACACAAGAAAACTTATGTAGATAGTGAAAAATATATAAACAATAACAATAAAGAAAGATCCCACCTAGAAATGGAGGGGTACAAAGGTACACTTCTGGTATGCAACACTGTAAACTGTCAACCCACATCCCAAAAGACTAGGTTCTGAAAGGGGAGACAGGGATGGAGGTCAGAATACAGCAAGACTCCATTAGAAGAAACAACATTACTATGGTGAGTAATTTTTTCTTCAAACAACATGAAGTCTTGCTGTATTCTGACTATATGTAGACTACAACGCAGTTCTTTGGGAACAAGCTCTGCAATACTGCTGTACCAAACCTAGCATCACTCCTAGTCTGGGTGTCCAGAGAGTAATGTTTGGTGAATGTATGGACTGTTTTCCAGGTGGCTGCTTTACAGATTTCTACCAAGGGGATATCTCTAGCAGCTGCCAAAGAGGCAGCTGTACCCCTGGTCGAGTGAGCCCTCAGGCCTGAGGGAGGCTCTTTGCCTAACTTTGAATAGCAGAATTGAATACAAGAGACAATCCATCTGGCAATAGTTTTCTTTGTAACAGGTCTACCTTTTCCCACTTCCCCATAAGTGAGAAATAACTGAAGACAATCATTCCTGTGGGTCTTAGTATGCTCTATATAATAGCTAAGTGCTCTCTTTACATCCATACTGTGCAATCTTCTCTCCCCAGAAGAAGAATGATCAGTGAAAAACACAGGCAGACATGGATTGGTTCAGATGAAAATCTGAAACCACTTTAGGAAGAAATTTTCTATTAGTCCTAAGGACCACCTTATCCCTATGGAAGGAAATTAAGTCAGGTTCTATTGACAGGGCCTGTAATTCACCGATTCCCTTGGCAGAGGTAATAGCTACCAGGAACAGTCTTCCAGGTCAAGCTCAGCAGAGGAAAATGGTTCAAAGGGGTTTTGCATAAGCTGCGCAATGCAGATATTCAAGTCCAAAGCTGGAGTATGATCCCTGAATGGAGGGTTAATGTGAACCAGACCTTTGAAAAACTTACTGAAAACAGGATAAGTTGCTAGGGAAGATACCTTCCCTGCAGAAGGAAATGCAGAAACATCTGCCAGGTGAACTTTAAGGGTAGCAGACCTAAGGCCTAACCCATTAAGATGAACCAGATAATCCAGGGCTGTGGCAATGCCAGCAGAATCCGACCATATGTCTCTCTGAGAACACCAAATACTGAGTCTTTTCCATTTAGAATTGTATGTTTTTCTGGTGGAAGGTTTCCTAGAAACCTTAAGGATATCCATTACCCCTTAGGAGAGATGCAGGCCTGTTTATGCTAACTACTCAAGAACCAGGCCTCGAGTCTGAGAGACTGGGGATTGGGATATCAAATCCTTCCCCGAGAGGAGGTCAGGAGGTCGTGTCACCTGGGTAGAAACAGGGGAATTGACACTGCTAGAGACAGCAGCAGAGGATATCATGGTTGCCTGGCCCAATCTGGAGCCACTAGGATCACTGTGCAGGGTTGAGACCTGATCTTGATCAGTACTCTGAATATCAATGGAAAGGGAGGAAAGGCATAAAGAAATCTGCCTGTCCAGTCTAGCAGGAGAGCATTTAGAAGAACAATCCCCAGGACTGGAGGTCTGCAGCAGAACAGAGGAAGTTGATGATTGTCTGGGGCTGCAAAGAGGTCTATCTCTGGAGCGCCCCATCTCCTGAAGATTACCTGAAGGACATGAGAGTTCTGAACCACTCGTGGTGACCCTGAAATATGCTGCTTAAGGTATCTGCCAGCACGTTGTCTTTCCCTGGAAGATGAACTGCTGTCAGAGAAGTCTGAAGCGAGTAAGCTAGAAACCATAGTTTCCTGGCCTCTGTGTACAAGGCCATGGACCGAGTGTCCCTTGCTCATTTATATACAACACATTGTAGTGGTGTTGTCCATCCTGACCTGCACCACTTTGCCTTTTACTGAGTCTGAGAATGCCTGAAGGGCTAGAAACACAGCTCTGAGCTCCAGAAGATTGACATGAAGGAGACACTCTTGCTGTGACCAAGTACCCTGTGTAGTGAGAGCCCCTAGAGGGGCTCCCCACCCCAGAAGAGATGCATCTGTGGTCAGGACCAGTAAGGGTGCTAGACTGAGGAATGGGACACCCTGTCTGAGACTGTTCTGATCCAACCACCACTGGAGAGCTTGGACAAGAGTCTGAGTCAATGGAATCAGTTTGGTAAGAGAGACTTTTTCCTGAGACCAAAAGGACCTTAAGTGGAACTGAATGTCCCTCATCTGGAACCTGGCTCCCTGAACCACTGCAGTGGAAGCTGCCATGTGGCTTAGGAGTTGAAGAAAATGTCTGGCTGGGTGAGACACCAGAGGTCAAAAAGAAGAAGCCAGATCTATAAGAGCCTTTACTCTCGAACATGGGAGGAAGGTCTTTGCCTGAATAGTATCCAGCTCTACCCCTATGAAGGTAAGGAGCTGTACTGGTTTGAGAACTGACTTGGAAAGATTGAGAAGGAATCCTAGAGAACTGATAAGATTCTGAGTGACCTCTAGAGCTGACTTGACCTGGTCTGAGGACTGGCCTACAATGAGCCAGTTGTCTAGGGAAGGGAAGACTGAGATGCCCTGCCTTCTGAGAAAGGCTACCACTACTACAAGGCATTTTGTGAACACCCTTGGGGCCGATGTCAGGATGATGGGTATGGCTCTGAACTGGTAATGACCTAAGGGCAACTCGAACCTGAGGTACTTTCTGTGGGAGCACCTGATAGGAATATGAAAATATGCATCCTTGAGGTCCAGGGAGGCTAGCCAGTCTCCTGGCCTCAGAGAGGGAAGAATTATTCCCAGTCACCATTTTGGTTTTGTGATATGTTTGTTCAGATATCTCAAGTCTAGGATGGGTCATCACTCCGCTGTATTTTTTGGGGTAAGTATCTGGAATACAGTCATTTGCCCTTGTGCTGGGGAGAAACCTTCTCTACAGCTTTTAGGGTTAGTAGGGAAGATACATCTGCCTCTAGGGCAATTGTTTTCTGAAGGTGTTGCAGGTAGAAAAGACCTGATCCTCAATCTTGGGAATCTTTTGAAACTGAGAGCCAGTCCCTGGCTTACCACTTCCAGGACCCATTTGTCTGAAGTAACAGACTTCCAGGCCTGGAAGTAGTAAGCCAGCCTGCCCCCTACTGGAACAGAGGAGGTGACTTGAGCTGACACATCAGGGTGTCTGTTTGGCAGGAGCTTTGGATTGAGAAGAGGATGCAGCCCTGCTCATTCCTCTTATACCTCTCTCTCTCTCTCTCTCTCTAATGAACCCCCTCTGTTGAAATGAAGAGGAAGCCTGGGCTTGGTAAAAAGGGCTTTAAAAAGGCCTGCTCTAGACTGCTGCTTCTGAGGAATGGCTTGCCTTTCTTTGGCCACTGCACTCCCATAGGTGGTCCTGTACTCGTCCGTCTTTTTCATGTAAGACTCTGTCTGCTCCCCAAACACAGAATTACCAGCAACAGGGAAATCTATGGCCTTAGCCTAGGTATCCTGCGAAAGGCTAGTACATCTGAGCCAAGAAAATCGTCTAAGGGAGACAGATGTAGCCATGACTCTTGATGCCACATCATTAGAGTCCACAGCAGCATGAAATTGCACCTTGGAAGCCTCAGTTCCATCAGCAGCCACCTCCTCCAGCTCTTTGGCTAGCTGGGGGGAAGCCTTTTTAGCCAGTTCCAGAACCATATCCCACCTGGACTTCTGGTATCTGGCTGTATAGGCCATATAAGCAGCCTATCTGAGTCCCAAGAAAGATGCCAAATATTGTTTTCTGGCCATGGCATCCACCTTCCTGGAATCCTTATCTGTGGAGTGTGATGCCAAAGGAATATTAGCCCTGTCACAGGCTGCAGCCTGCACTACCCCAACATGGCTGCAATGGTTATATAGAAACTCCGTACCAGAACCTGATAACATATACCTCCTGTCCATTTTCTTATCCACAGGGGGTACAGAAGTAGGTACTTGAAAGATTTGTTGAGTCTGTTTCCCTAAAGATTTATGTGGAGAGATAGCCTCTTGGACTCTGGAATGTCCATCATCTCTACATAATCAGGTTCTTCTTCCCCAACAGCAGCTTCTACAACTGGGAGCTGGAGTGTGTCAGCCACTTTTTTGTAAAACAAAAAGTGGGAAGGGGACTCAGAAAGCCAGGGAGGGGAGACATTGGTAGGCCTTTCTGGGGAGATGTCAGGCTGCATAGGCTCATCTAGGCCACCAAAATCATTGTCATCATCATCCATCATCGGGTAACTCTTCGTCTCCCACCCATTCCACACCATAGAAAACTTCTGGATCATAATCCGATGGAGTTGGAACCATCCGAACCAACTGCTTACCTGAAGGTGTCGGTTCTGGAGGAACCGGGCAAAGCGATTGAACTATGATTATCGCTTTAGCAATTTCCTCAGCGGTTGGGATCTGCTGGATGGGATCCGAACTGGCTGACTTCCTTTTCTTTTTAGATGGACCCAATCCCTCGGAATCAGCTCTCCTTTTGCTGAAAGGAGGTATCGCTCAGTTCAGCAGGCATCTCCTTAGGTTCGGTAAGAACCGAACTGGGCTGGCCATTCAGATCAGCGGACTTCTCGAACTCCTTTTCCTTCAGCCTACTTAATCTTTTATCTAAAGTGGCTTTGGGAAAATTTTTACAAATCTGGCAGTCTGTTTTGAGGTGGTCAAACCCCAGACAATACACACATATGAGGCGGGGATCAACTTTGGCAAAAGCCTCCCCACACTCACTACAGTGGTGAAACCCAGTGGGATCATTTTTTTTTTTCTTGGGTTTCTCAGACATAGCCTTTCTAGAAGTTACCCTTAACAGCCTTCAAACTAGGTAAATGGAAATTATGTACCTACCGTAATTCTTGATTTTCTTGGACGAGTCTCCTCCACTCATTAACACTAATGGGATCAGCGCTGGAGGCACTAGGACCCATCGGGAGCAAACTTTTTTGCTGGTAGGTCGACGTCTGAGACGGCGCCGTGAGGAGCGGCACCACGAGCCTCAGCTCGTGCGGTAATGAATATCTCGGCGTCGACCTTCCAACAGCCTCAGTACCTTTTTTCCGAGGAGGTGCAGCCTAACTAACCTAGAAGGATAGCCTAAACAAAAACCGGACATAAGATAGTCTGGAAGACCCGTATAAGAAGGGTCAACAAAGAAGTCTTCACAGCCTAACGATTTGAGGGAGTGAAGACCAACAACAGAGGTGAGCTCGGGGGATGGAGGGTGGGCGTGTGAATGAGTGGTGGTGACTCGTCCAAGAGGATCAAGAATTATGATAGGTACATAATTTCCATATCTTCCTGGACATAAGTCTCCACCACTCATTCACACTAATGGGAAAGTACCGAGCTAATAATCCCCTGAGAGGGCGGCAGGAGAGACCAAGAGCTCACAGATTTAGGACAGAAGTCCATTAAGGATGGTTCTGCCAAAGGACAGTTGTCATCTGGCATGGACATCTAGGGCATAGTGTTTAACGAAAGTATGTACTGAGCTCCAGGTAGCCGCATTGCAAATATCTGCAATGGGAACGTTGCGGATTTCTGTCAGAGAAGCTGCTACCACCCTAGTAGAGTGAGCATACACTCTGCCCTCCAGCTTAACCTGTGCCATGGAATAACTGTGGTGAAGGCATGCCACCAGCCATGCTGAGATACACCTGATAGCGACAGGTTGACCCAGCCAGGTCTCGCTGAAAGAAACAAACAGTTGTTGAGCTTTACAAAAGTCCTTTGTTCTATCTAGATAGAAACGTAAAGCTCTCTTGACATCCAGGGAATGAAGAGAATGTTCTCCTTCATTTTGATAGTCTGCAAAGTAAGAGGGAAGGACTAAAGGTTAGTTTAGATGGAACTCCAAAACAACCTTAGGAAGAAATTTAGGATGGGTTCGAAGGACTACTTTGTCTTTATGGAACATAGTATATGGAGGGTCTGTGACCAAGGCATGTATCTCAGAAACCCTGCGGGCTGAGGTAATGGCCACCAGGAAGGCCGTTTTCCAGGTGAGGAATTTTAGCTCACAGGTAGCCAGAGGTTTGAAAGGCTTTCGAGTGAGCATATCTAGCACAAGATTAATGTCCCAGGCTGCGACTGGACATCTTATAGGAGGTTTGGTATGCAGAATTCTCTTAAGAAACCTCTTAACCACAGGTAACTGAGCTAGTGACAAGGAAAGTACTGGCTCATGATAAGCTGAAATGGCACAAAGGTGAACTTTGACTGTAGAGTACTGCAGGCCTGAATTTGAGAGGTCTAAGAGGTACTCCAAAATTTTATCTGGTGGGCAGGAAAAGGGATTTAAAGAGGATTTTGCACACCAGAGTGAAAAACGCTTCCATTTGGCTGTGTAAGTTTTCCTAGTGGCTAGCTTCCATGCAGCCAAAAGAATATCTGAAACCCTGTGAGAGACATTGAATCTATTCACTTCTATCTCTTCAGGAGCCAAGCGTGAAGGTGAAGCGACCTCAAGTTGGGATGAACAACTGGCCCTTGAGTCAAGAGGTTCGTCTGAAGTGGGAGTGGTTTCGGAGGAGCTGCCGACATACTGTTCAGTAGTGGAAACCACATTTGTCGAGGCCAGAAGGGAGCAATGAGGATCATTTTGTCCCCCTTGGATTTGAACTTGAGAAGTACCCTCTGAATTAGAGGAAGAGGCGGAAAGGCATTTAGAAAGCATTTTGTCCACTGCAGCCTGAACGCATCCTGACAGAAAATGCCAGGCCCTGGATTTCTGGAGCAGAAGACAGGCAGTTTTGTGTTGAGTGGGGATGCAAAAAGGTCCAGGTCTGGAGTTCCCCACTCTGCGAATATTGACTGAACTACGGCTGAGTCGCGAGACCATTCGTGAGGATCTGTCTCTGTTCTGCTAAGGCGGTCCTCCAGTTCGTTCTGTACTCCTGGCAGGTAGACAGCTTGAATTAGAGACTTGTGCTGCAAGCACCATTCCCACACTCTCATCGCTTCTCTGCATAAGGGGGTAAGAGTGAGTGCCGCCCTGTTTGTTGATGTAATACATCACTGCTTTGTTGTCTGTTTGAAGGAGAATGCTCTTGTGACAGAGAATGTCCTTCAACGCCCAGACTGCATAAAGAATGGCTCTCATTTCCAAGACATTTATGTGAAGCTGTGACTCGACCTGAGTCCACGTACCTTGAGTGTGGAGAGCCTGACAGTGGGCCCCCCAGCCTATCAGGGACGCGTCTGTGGTAATGGAAATCTGATGATCCAGAGGAGCAAAGGGATACCCTTCTAGGAGATTGTTCTCTTGTGACCACCAGGTGAGTGACCTCTTTAGAGGTTCTGTCACCTTGATGAGAAAGGACTGCGGGCGAGTGGTTGGGGACCACTGAGTACTGAGCATCCACTGAGAAGTTCTCATGTGAAGGCATGCTAGGGGTACAGTGAACACCGAGGATGCCATGAGACCTAGCATCCATTGCATCGCGAGAGCTGGAACTGAGTTGCTCTCCCAGATGAGACGGGCCATCTGAAGGATATCGCTCCTCCTGTCCTCTGGAAGAAAAGCCTTCGCACAGGAGGTGTCCAGAAGAGTTCCTATAAAAAGGAGTCTCTGGGAGGGTTGCAGCTGCAATTTTTTGAGGTTTAGCAGGACTCCCATGGACTTGAGAAAGCTTGAAGCTGTGGAGACGGCATCCAGAGTTCCCTGCCTGGAAGGACTTGCCAGAAGCCAGTCGTCCAGATAAGGGAACACTTGAATTCTGATCTTTCTGAGATGCGCTGTGAGAACTGCAAAACACTTTGTAAAAACTTGTGGCGTCGAGGATAGCCCAAAGGGCAGGACTCTGAACTTGATAATGCTGTCCCAGAGCCACAAACCTTAGGAATTTGTGATGCTTCGGGTGAATAGAGATGTGCTGGTAAGCATCCTGCATGTCTAGGGAGGCTAGCCAGTCGTGCTGATGAAGCAAAGGTAACACGGTTCCTAGTGAAATCATCTTGAATTTCTCCTTGGGCAGAAATTTGTTTAGTTTTCTGAGGTCCAAAATGGGACACATGCCCCCAGTTTTCTTTGGAACCAGGAAGTAATGGGAGTAGAACCCTGTGTTCTGTTGGTGCAGCGGAACTACTTCTACTGCCCTGTTCAGAAGGCCCTGAATCTCAGAGGCGAGAAGGTCTAACTGAAGTGTTGACAGCCTGTGCTGTTGTTTGGGGGGACAATCCGGAGGGGTCTCCACAAGATTGAGTGAATATCCCCTCGCAGATTATCCGGAGGACCCATTTGTCTGAGGTTATGGACTTCCATTGATTGTAGAAGTGCGTCAGATGACCTCCCACCACTGAGGAAGAGTCCACCTTGGGCAGCTGAGGTGGGACATGGGCCAGCAACTCAGAAGGTGGCACTGGGTGCTTTGGATCCTTGCGCCTTCTGTTGCATTTTCTTTTGAGGCTGGGGGGCTTGTTTTTTATGAAAACTTCCTCTGCCTTTGCCTCAAAAGGACTGACGGTTATGAAACTGGCATTTATTAACACCCCCTAGAAAGGGGACAGGAGGAGGTAGAGCCAACTTAATGGCTGACCTAGTTTTTTGTGCAACTTCTAGAGCCTGTTCTACTTGAGGGCAGAAGAGATACACACCATCAAAAGGCAATGCCTTTACCTGCTGTTGCGCATCATTCATAAAACCTGAAGTGCGCAGCCAGGAATGACAGCGGGTACAAATGCTGGCCGCCGCCACTCTGGAGGCGGTATCTAAAGCATCCATAGCCACTTTAACCTGCTGGTTGTTGGATTCAATACCCCTGGTAATGGTTTGAAGAAGCTCTGACTTTGTATCCAATTCCGGTAGAACTTCAACCATCTGTTTGAGCGAATGCCAAAGAATATACTCATATTGAGAGAAATAGCCCTGGTAGCTGGCAATACACATACCCAGGGTGGAGGCAGCAAAGACTCTTTTACCTAAAGTGTCTATCTTATGAGATTCTTTGTTAATAGGTCGAGCTGTAGTAGCTTGAGGAAGGACGACCTTATCATTCTCTGCCAAAACTACAATAGGATCCACAAAGGCTTGGGATGCCAAAATGGGTCGATCCTTGGGGGCTGAGTATTTCCTATCTATGGATTTAGCCACCGAAGGAATGAGAGCAGGATTATTCCATACCATTTGAGACAGCATCTCAAAGGATGGCTGTACTGGAGGAGTCAAATCCGTAAGGATCTCTGGAACATGGAGATATTGGAGTCTTAACAATTTCCCAGGATCGATGTCTGTAGTTTGGAGAGAAAGGGTGGAAATCAAGTTTTTCAGCAGAGACTTAAAAGACAGGTCCTCGACCACAGGCTCTGCAACAGGAATAGATCCTGTTTCTTCCACTTCATCACCCAGTCTAAGGTCTGGGTCAGGCTCAATGTCATCTCCTGACAGTCCATGAGGGACTGTATGGACAGGAAAGGAGTGAAATTCAGATGGAAATGAGGAAGGAAAAGGGTTAAATGAGGACTCCTGAGAGGAGGACGGCGTAGCCCTAAGGACCCTCGGCACCGCAGAAACGCACGGCACCGATGAGGCGCACGGCACCGAGGATGGCGCCGAGAAGCCGCACTGCGCCGACAAGGTGCATGGCACCAAGTAACTCAATGGCGCTGAGGACGGCGCTGACAGACGTGTTGGCGCCGAGGATGGCACCGAGCATGACATTGATGCCGAGGGCATTGAAAATACCCCAAGACTCTGAAAAACAGGATTTGAGGAGAAGGGAGAAAGAAGAGCAGGAGATAGAGGCATTGGTGAGGCCCCCTACGCCACAGCCATATGGGGGGGGGACACCTAAGCGCAGAGTCGACGGCAGCGAAGACGGTGCTGTGCAACCAGGGAGGCTCAACCGCCCTACCTGGTCTCCCAAGAAGCCCGAAGGCCCCTGAGTGACCGGGCCAGGCAGCTGGACCAACCTCCGAGCCCATTGCTCCATAAGAGCAGCCCACTGATAAAACTGCTCATCTGACGACCTACCAGAGGGCGGGGTAGGGCTCCGATGTCAAAGACATCGGCTACCAGAAATAGAAGCTGACTCCGAAGGAGGAGACCAGCAACTAGCTCCAATAACTGACCATCTACGCGCAGACATATCAGAGGGCAACCTCGAGTGATGCCTTCTCTTTTTTGACCTATGGGCCAAAGAAGAGCTCGAGGCTGAACGGTGCCGAGAATGCGACCATTTATTTGTATGCTTTCGAGGGGACTGCCTGCCCCCTTGGGCACTGGACTGACCATTGTCAGACCCCCCCTCCAGAGAAGATGGTGGACCGGACCCAGCCCGGCTGACTGAACAGCTTTCATATGAAGTCTCCCTACCGTCACCTGACCTGCTCATGGTTGACTCTGTCAAAGTAGGCTGAGACTTCTTTGTAAATGAGAATAAACTTAAGCGATACTTATTCGAGATATTACTACAAAACAATAAAACTGAAAACTATGCTGCTAGTTTGAAGTTTGACTCCCCGAGGGCGAGCGATGTCGTCACTGAAGTGCACTCGATGGTGGGAAAAAAGGAAGTGAGGCGGTTGGAAGGTCGACACCGAGATATTCATTACCGCACGAGCTGATCCTCGCGGTGCCACTCCTCACAGCACCGTCTCAGGCGCCGACCTTCCAGCAAAAAGTTTGCTCCCGATGGGTCCTAGTGCCTCCGGCGCTGATCCCATTAGTATGAATGAGTGGTGGAGACTTATGTCCAGGAAGATCACTGCCTATCAGTTACTAATCGTGTCATGGGTTGTGGAAAAAATGAGAAAAAATTGGGTTTTTTGAAACCGATAGGAACCAGACACCACACAAGAACTAAGAAATACAAATTTGTTTTGGTTCCCAACCGGACCGACTGATAGGAAACCAAAGAAAAATAATTTCTACACCAATTATTCCACTGTCTACCTACTTACACTACTTCTACCATAGACAGAGATTCAATATTGAAAAAAATTATGAAACTGGTTGAATAAACCAAATTATTTTTATTATAATCGAACCGAAGCGAAGGAGAAATCTCTGAAGTGACTTCACAGTTAGGCAGAGTAAAGAATCTAACAGTTACACTGAGGTGTACCAGAGACAGAGGTTTGAAAACCGAGCTCAATCTCAACGTTCTATGCTGCTGCATAAAGTTAACCCTTTCCTCTCCAGAGCAGTTCAAGTGCTGGGGCTAACTGCATACAGTTAGAATACAGCAAGACTTCATGTTGTTTGAAACTCACGGGACTGGGAGTTGGGGGGGAAGTGGGGTGAATGGTGCTGAAGGATTTTGATTAGAATCAATCCTTCAGCACCCGATTAGAATCAAAAGAGATTGAAATATACTAAATTGGCATTGATCGTGATAAAAAGACAGAAAATGGCCCAACAAACTAAACTAGAAGACTACATAAGTAAGAATGAAATTATGGTCCCAGACTAGGTGAGCTGTGTGCTACTGTAAAATAAAAAAAGGAACTGTGGCATTTGGGGCTAGAGCCAGTTCATATGTTGTGAGTGCCCATATGGCACCATACGTCAGCACTGTCAATGGCACTGCCAGACCTAGTAGTTCTGGTTCTCATGAGATTCAAGTGCCTTCTGTTCTAAACCCAAAGGGTGTGGCTCTGTGGCCAATAATGACTCTAGAAAGATTAAGAATTTTTCAGTGTGAAATGAAGCTCAACAAAAGGGCAGAACTTGTGTTTAACTTTTATTTCTTGTTACAAATCATGCTACTGAGGCTCATCACAAGGTATATTATATTTTTCTGGATTGTGAATCTGAAAGATTTCTAATAACTCCTGCATCCTGATGTTAATGGTTGCAACTTCACTACAGGAGTAACTGGCATATAAGAAACATTTTACTCTCTTCTGGGTGTATTGCAGTCATGCCAAATGAAAAGGCAAGGTGATGTTTTATATCCAAAACTGACATTACGCCACCTGTAGTCATTAACATATGTTACTTTAGTACAACACTGAAGCTTAGCTAGACAGAGAATAGTACATTCATCTTGGATTTTAACAAGAAAACATTTTTAAAATGATACATGTTCTTTTCTTTTCTCGGGTTAGTTACAGAAGGTCAAATCTAAAAATATAGATACTCAAGTTTTAGTGTGACCTGGGTTTGACTATTGTCACACTTCACATGCATTATTTTTAAGAATATTTTATTAATGTTTAGAAAATTAGATTCACCATCACAAACTATGATTTGTAGCATAAAATATTGTAAATTGTGTTTAATGGTTACCTTTTCTTCCACACTGTCTGGATTCAGTAAGTCAGCACCATTATAGGCAGCACAGAAATCTGTAGCTTTCTGCCAAGTTTTATTGTTTCTAGTCTCGAAGTAATAACAGCTGCTGTTCCAGTACCACCACCCTTCTTCTATTGGACATTTTAAACTGACCAAGCCTACAGAAATACAATGAAATACAAACACTGTATAATAACTGAAACAATCTATTGCGCAACTACTGCAAATACAGTAAGCATTTTACAATCCTGCAGTCACCACGTTCATGAAGATTTCTTTACCAAAGCAAGTGCAATGTACAGGTAGATGTGATAAATATATATAGAAAAAAAGTTTGTTTGGGAGTAAATTCAAAGTAAAACTGCCACCTTGCAAAATTAACAAATTCGTGTCAGAGCCAATATGGCTACAAAATTATATTATTTATGCACCAGCAACCATAGATTAGCACTATCAGTGCTCCTCAGTGGATTGCTTTCTTCCACATTTTTTTTAAAACATGTATTACTCCCTTGCCCAGCCTCTTGTGTGGAGTGAATATGGAAGCATAGCTTCTGATGGGGTATTCAACACATACTCACCTACTAGGGGCACCCAGTTTTGTTGCACTCAGAAAGGAGCGAAACAACCCATCTCTCTGTTTATGCATGGCTCTTGTCACTTGCAATGAAGGATGGGTTAGAACTACTTAGGTTAGAGAAAAACACTATTGTCTCCCTTTTTTCCGGGGTGGGGGGTTGGATGGGAGTATCTACCACCAATGCACATACTGTATTCTTATCCTTGACAGCAGTATCTATTGTACAGGATATACATTATTTTGATTGGCACACCTCCAATGATTACAGCAGAAGCCTTCATCTGTTAGAATAATTAAATAACAACATAGTTAAAGTAACTACCACCAAAGAAAGGAAAAGAAAAAATGAAAAACCTTCCAGCCTATTGATATCATCAGAGTTGTGTCGACCAACATAACTTCTATTCTGTACAGTAGATACTGGTGTGCAGGATGAGGATAGAATATGTGTCTTGGTGGTAGAAACCTACAGTACCCCCCCACAAAGAAAAAACAACAATAAAAAAAGGGAAACAAAATGTTTTTCTCTAACCCAAGTAGTTCTAATCCATCCTTCCTAGCAAATGACAAGAGCTGTTCAAAAATAGAGAGGGATTGCTTCACTCCTTTCTGACTGCAACACAACCAGGCTGCCCCAGAAGGTGAGCACAACTGTTATGTGCTGAATACCCGGTTAGAAGCCATGCTTCCATTTTCACACCACACTAGAGGCTGGGTAGGGTTGTAATACATTTAAAAAAAGAAAATATGTGGCATAAAGCAATCCACTGAGGAGTGCTGCATAGCGCTAGTATGTGGTTGCTGGTGCTGAGATCAAGTGATACATTTTGTGCTCAGTACTCCAATGTCATTCCCCTATTCAAGATACTACTGTCAGCTGTATGGACATTACAAGACTGTGACAGGGGGTATCAAAACACTGAAGGACTGAGCTGTGCAAGTGAGAGCACAGATTGGCTGATGGTGTGCTCACATCTGATGCATGCATGCTCAATCTGTACTACAGAGACAAGGCTTGGCAGAAACAAAAAGACTGGGCAGTAACATTTTAAGTGTCCATAACTACAGTGAAACTACTGTATAACTACAATGTTGTAGTTAATTAGTTTCATATTTGGGGTTTGGTGCAGTTACACAATTTGCATGAACTGGTAGTTGCTGTAATTACTGTTGCCTCCCTTCTGCCTCAAATCAATTCTGTCTGGTGAATGTAACTATGTATGTTGCACTTTGCAACAGCTGTTACATGTGTAGTTACACTTCCAGCATAAATCAATTTTTTTTGGTGCACTTTGCAACCACTGTTACATGTATAGTTACACTTCCAGCACAAATCAATTTGTGCCAAAAGAGAGATGGTTGTGGTTGTATGTGTAACTACCACTTCATGCAACTTGTATAACTACATGCCAGAAAGAGTCCCTACCTGTGTATCCTTCACCACCCATCACTACTCCACACAGCAGATCAGTGGTAAAGCATGGTATGTAGCCATGTCCCACCCCCAGCCACCCATCTGGGCTGTACCAGGCCAGGAGTGTAGGTGCAGAGGAGGTGTGAATCAATGCCACAAAAGCAGCACATTTCTTAGTAACTACATCATTGTTACAAGCCAATAAGTCATTATGTAAATGATTTTTATTGTATAAGTAAACAATGTATTTGTATAGCAAATAAGAATATTAGATTACATGTTTATTAAGCAGTACATGCATTAGGGAATGATTTCTGAAGGAAAGCATAAATCAGAATTACAGCATTGGCATTCAATATAAGTGTGTAGTAGTAACACCCTTCCTCGTATTCTTTAAGTGTCAGTTTCTGCACACTTACTTTGCAAATATATGTTAGTCAGGAATTAACTGTGTAAACAATGCTACAGAAGCAGCACATTCCTTAGTAACTACAGCACTGTTACACCCTTCTTCTTACACTTTATTTTAAGTGTCAGTTTCTGTGTACTTAGGTTGCAAGTACATTAGGCATTAACTGTGGAAACAATGCCACAGAAACAGCACTTTCCTTAGTAACTAGAGCACTGTTAAAAATCAATAAGTAATTATGTAAATTAATGATTTTTTTATTGTATAGCAATTTACAATGTTAGATTGCATGTTTATTTTTAGTTCTTTTTTTTTTTTTTGTCGCACAGTGTATAAGTTGTGGCTCTGGGATTTGAACCCAGCTCTCCAGGCTTGCAGGTCAGTGCTTTTAACAACTAAGCTATACTGCAGTAACTTCATGAGGGAATGATTTCTGAAGGATAATTTTAAGTGTCACTAACTACACTGTACAGTAACTACTATATCACTACACTGTAACTGCGCTACTATGTAGTTGTTAACTAGTTTCACAATGCATGTTGTATACTTACATAACTTTAAATGTGATGCTTCTCTGAGATTGACCCATACCTCTATTGCACCCACACCCCTGTCCTGCTGCTGCCCAGGTGGGTGGTTGGGGGTGGGGCATGGCTACCCTTGGATGAGATTCCTAATTCTTCTGTACATAAGACTAAACTGTCTCATTGTACAATGCTGAACAGTCATAAGACTGACTGATTGTACATCATGTATATTGCACCCACACTTTAGTTGCTACTCTGTTGTGTTTCAACTGTATTCTTGCACTTAATTGTACCTAGCTGCACTCAATATATGCAATGTATTCTATTTCTTGTACCTTTCTCTGATAATGTAAGTGTATTGTCTGTATTATCTATGTACCATCTTTATGGCCTGGGTCATGCCTGAAAATGGTCTACTGAATCAGTGCACCTTCCCAGTAAACAAACAAAAAGACAAATAAATAAATAAATATAACTGATCTGCTGTGTGGAGTGATGGTGGGTGATGCAGATACACATGCTGGGATGCTTCCTTAGCCATTACATGACCTTTCCACTAGCTGAATAAGGTGGCAGCCATGGCACCATCATTCACAGCAAGCTACCACAGCCCCCTGACTATACCATGAGGGCTTGGGGTATGGTGGTGAAGATGTGCATGTTATGGTTAAGGAAGAGTTCCTGCATGTGCATCTGGCACCACCCACCATTACTCCACACAGCAGATCTGTGATATTATATATATATATATATATATATATATATATATATATATATATATATATATATATATATTTGTTTGTTTACAGGGTAGGTGCACTGATCCAGTGGACAGTTTTCAGGCATGCCCTGGGTTATAAAGATGGTACATAGGTACTACCGAAAATTCACTTACATTAAAAAGAAAGGTACAGGAAATAGAATACATTGAATATATTGAGTACAACTAAATGCAAGAATACAGTTGAAACACAACAAACTAGCAGCTAAAGTGCAGGTGCAATACACGTGATGTTCAATCACTGAGTCTTATGACTGTTTAGCAATATATCACAGAACAGTTTTGTCATGGGTAGAGAAGAATTACAGTAGGGCTCTCATCTGAAGGTAGCCATGCCCCACCCCCAACCACGCACCTGGGCATCAGCAGGACAGGGGTGTGGGTGCAGAAGACATGTGTGTCAGTCTAACAGAAGCAGCACATTTAACATTATGTAAGTACACAACACACATTGTGAAAATAGTTAACTACATAGTAGTGCAGTTGCAGTGTAGCTATACAGTAGTTACAGTGTAGTTAGTGACATTTAAAATTATCCTTCAGAAATCATTCCCTCATGAACTTACTGCTGTATAGCACAGTGATTAAAAGCACTGACCTGCAAGCCTGGAGAACTGGGTTTGAATCCCATTTGAATTGTATACTGTGCAACCAAAAAAAAAAAAGTACTAAAAATAAACGTGCCATCTAACATTGCAAATTGCTAAACAATAAAAAAATCATTAATTTACGTAATTATTTATTGGCTTTTAACAGTGCTGTAGTTATTAAGCGTTGTGCTGCTTCTGTGGCATTGTTTCCACAGTTAATGCCGAACTAACTGTACTTACTAAGTAAGTACACAGAAACTGACACTTAAAAAATAGTGTAAAAAGTAGGGTGTAACAGTGCTGTAGATACTAAGGAATGTGCTGTTTCTGTGGCATTGTTTCCACAGTTAATGACTAACATGTATTATCAAAGTAAATACGCAGAAACTGACACTTAAAATAAAGTGTAAGAAGAATGGTATAACAGTGCTGTAATTACTAAGGAATGTTCTGGTTCTGTAGCATTGTTTCTACAGTTAATTCCTAACTAACATGTATTTGCAAAGTAAGTATGCAGAAACTGACACTTAAAATTAAGCATATGAAGAAGGGTGTAACTTCTATTCACTTACAATGAATGTCAATCCTGTGGTTCTGATGTATGCTTTCCTTCAGAAATCATTCCCTAATGCACTTACTGCTTAATAAACATCCAATCTAATATTCTTAATTACTATACAACTACATTGTTTACTTATACAATAAAAATCATTTACATAATTACTTACTAGCTTGAAACAGTGCTGTAGTTACTAAGAAATGTGCAGCTTCTGTGGCATTGACCCACACCTCTTCTACACCCACACTCCTGGCCTGCTATGGCCCAGGTGGGTGGCTGGGGGTGGGGCATGGCTACATACCATGCTTTATCACTAATCTGCTGTGTGGAGTGATGGTGGGTGATGAAGGATACACAGGTAGGGACTCTTCCTTAGCCATTACATGCCCTTCTCATTGGCTGAATGGTGTGCCTGACATAGCAGCATCCTTCATGTCAAGCTACCCCATCACTCTCACTATATCATGAGGGGTAGGGGAAAGGCGATAAAAATAGGCAGACCAGTAGGTCCCTTTACTGGAAAACAGCAGAAAGAAAAAATTACTCACCTTAGTAATCTTGTTTCTTCCAAGGTATTCTTCTATATTCATAACTCTCTGCAGTCAGCCTCCTAAGCAGAGCTGCCCATAGAAAATGGAACTATATGCAAATGATAGAACTATCATTGGCTCGTGACACATATTCAAACTGCTGTCCTCATCTGCTGCAATGTTCCGTCAATGTATCAGATTTCTAAGGAGCCTAAAAGGCAACCTGTACTAAGACTTGTCTAGATATACTTATCAAATATAACACAACTTAAGCTGTCCATGATAGCATGAAACAGCCTTAATATTATTATAATCCTAAACCCTCTTGGATGCCAGAATCACCTGAAAAAAGAAGAACATTAAATATTTCCCACTAGGGTTAAAAAAAACTTAGATGCCAATATTTGGGGCTTTCAATTAGAAAACTCAATCAGGAGTGCAGAGGCTCTGTTTCTGGAAGGGGAGGCAGGGTGGGAGACTGATGAATATAGAAGAATACCTTGGAAGAAACAAGATTACTAAGGTGAGTAATTTTTTCTTCGAACCCCAGATATTTTTCTATATTCCTAACTCTCTGCAGACTTCAAAGCAGTACCTTTGGAGGTTGACAGAGAACCTACGTAGGAAAGAGGCTCTGCAGGACTGCTGTGCCAAACCTGGCATAATTTCTGAACTATCTGTGTCCAAACTGTAGTGTTTAGTAAATGTGTGTACTGTCCTCCAGGTAGCTGCTTTACAGATTTCCACTAATGGAATATCTATGGACACTGCAATAGTAGCAGTTGTGCCCCTAGTTGAATGAGCCCTTAGGCCTGTTGGGGTTTCCTTGCCAACTTTTGAATGGCAAAACTGAATGCATTTGACTATCCAATGAAAGACTGACCTCTTAGAAGCTGGGGTGCCTTTATCTACATCCTCATAAGTAAGAAACAGCTGTTGCTTATCATGTCTATGATCCCTGGTGTGGGTCATATAGTAACTTAGTGCCCTTTTGACATCCAGACTATGGAGTCTGCACTCACCTGAACTAGTATGTTCAGTGAAGAAAACTGGCAGTGTAACGGATTGGTTTAAGTGAAAATCAGAACTACCTTGGGAATGCATCTCCTATTTGTTCTCAGCACCACCTTGTCATTATGGAAGGAAAGATAGTCCTTCTTGACACATAAGGCTTGTAGTTCAATGATTCTTCTAGCTGAAGTAACTGCAACCAGAAATGCAGTTTTCCAGGTAACATATTTTAAATGTACAGAGGACATAGGCTCAAAAGGAGGTTTGATGAGCTAAGCAATGCATATGTTCAGGTCCCATACTGGAAATGGTTTCCTAATAGGTGGGTGCAAGTGGCGCAGACCTTTAAAGAACTTCTTGAAAACGGGATTGGGTGCCATGGAGATACCTTTTCCAGCAGAAATGTAGGCAGAGATTGATGTCTGATGAACTTTCAGGAATGTGTATTTCAAACCCTGAAAGGGGAAGTATGTGAGATATTCCAGGACAATTTGGATATCCACTAAAGTAGAGGAAATCTCCTTAGTACTATACCAAATAGAAAACCTTTTCCATTTTGATACAGTACATACGGTACATTTTCTTAGTTGAAGGCTTTCTGTATCCTTTCAGGATATCCAGAACTGCTTGGGAAAGATTTAAGTTTGCATATTCTAGGTCCTCAAGAGCCATGCCTTGAACCTGAGAGGCATGAGATTCGGATACAGGATTTTTCCCTGGTGGGAGGTCAACAGATTGTGCCTCCTGAGTAAGTGTATTGGTTTGGCTACAGACATGGAACGTAGTGAATAGTAGCATGGCTGCCTGGCCCAGTCTGGCACTATCAGAATCATTGTTGCAGGTTGTGACCTAAGTTTGATCAGGACCCTGAAGATGAGAGAGGAAGGAGGAAAAGCATACAGATTTTTTTCCAACCAATTCAGAGCCAGAGCATCCAGTGGGATTGTTCCCTTGGCTGGTGGTCTACAGCAAAAGAGGGGCAGAAGGTGATTCTCTTGGGATACAAAGAGATACACCTCTGGTGTGCCTCATCTCCTGAACACTGAGTCTAGCACTTGCCTTTTGATGGACCACTCGTGATGCACCTGATTGATTCTGCTCAGGGCATCTGCCAGGGTGTTGTCTTTTCCTGGTATGTGAATGGCCTGTAATGATGCCTTTAGTGAGTAAACCAGACTCCAGATTTTCATAGCCTCTGTGCATAGGGTGTCTGTCCTTGTTCCCCCTTGCTTGTTTATATAGTACATTGTTGTGGTGTTATCTGTCCTGATTTGCACCACTTTACCTTGTACCAGATGGGTGAATGTTTTCAAGGCCAGAAACTGCCCCTAGTTCCAGCAAATGTATATGGAGGAGTGGCTCTATGATGAACCAGGTTTTCATTTCATTTCATTTTATTTGTTAACCGGGTTAGGACTCTGGTTTGAAGCCCCTTTTCAGGACCAACCTGGACATAAAACAATAACAAACATTACATAATAAATATAGAAAGTACAAAATTTACAAATAACATGAACAATCAGACTGTGCTAATAAATATTGTTTAAACTTAACTTTAAAACATGAATAAAACTTAATTAACCTTAATGAAACTGGTAACCTATTCCATAATAAAGAAACCTGGTGGTCAAATACTCGTTGGCCAAATTATTTTTAGCACCTTGTACTACCAATGCTACCCCCTGTAATATTTTCAAATGTACCTGAACTTCACGAACCTGAACCAAATCAGATAATGGAGATAAGCCATTAGAATAGATGACCTGATGAACCAACTTACCTAGAGCAAATTCGAATTTAAACTGGGGTGACAGCCATTTCAATGAAGAATATAAAAGGCAATGGTGGGTCAAAAAAGGGGCATCCAAGACAAACCTACAAATGCTGTTAGAAATAACACTTAGGATTTGTTTCTCTTTGGATCTCAACTTAGCATACAACGAAGAGACATAGTCAAAATGTGGCATTTAGACTCCATTAGCCAATTCAAATGAGAATCATAAGATAAATAAGATTTGAATTTATATAATTGGCGCAACCTACTGTGAATTTTCTTTTTCACTGACTTTACCTGGGGAAGATAAGTCAATGAGGGGTCTAAAAGAACCCCAAGTACCTAAATGCTAATACCTGATCATGTAAATTATTATTTTTTATTATTATTTTGTTTTTGTTGACCGGGTAAGTGCACTAGACAAATCCTGCCTATTTTCAGGCACGACCTGGGGGAGGGGGATACAGATGAATGCCAACTGACCTTGAACCAGATTAAGCTGCTGGTGGTATTTTTAGTGAATGATGGAAATTTGGCCAGGACACCGGGGAAATTCCCCTACTGGCTGCTGGTCGGCGGCTAGTCTGGGAGTCGTCCTGACGTCACGGAGGTAGGATGGCAGATTGCACTCAGCCTCGAGAGGAGATGGAGGTCGGAGATAGAGCGGTATCTGAAGCACATACAAAAAATCTTACCGGAGTGGATGGTGTACATTCTCAGATCCCCGATACAAGCATCGCAACAGGAGGTGAATTTGGTGCAGAGATGGTTCCTGGAGTTTCGTCTGGTGACGTTTGGAGGAAGCCATCTGTTCTTTTTCCGATGGCAATGGCGGTAACAGCATGTATGGGGCCGTCTGAGCCCAGCGGAACACATCGCAAGATTCGGTTTCGAACGGATGGAGTTAAGTGAGGGACTGTGATTCCTCTACCTTGCGACAGCAGTTTGGACTGGAAAACCGATTCTGATGAAAGCTTGGACTGGTCTGAGGAGACAGCACTGATGGAGGCTGGCTGGAAAAAGAACAAGCGGGTGTCTGGGCCCGGATTCTTCATGGACCCGAATATGCATGCCAATGACAACCACTCATTGACTGAAGGTACAGCTGTACAGTTTAATAAGGGTACCCCTAAAAATGATACTCGGGAGGGTGGGGAGTGTGGCTTGGCTTTTTCTAAGCCAAGTACCTCCGCAGCTGTTTCAGTTGATTTTCAAAAATTGTTTCAGCCTGTTTCTTCGGAACAGCCACAAAGACCTCCAATGTCTGAACTTTTTAAAAATAAATTAGAACAGGCTCCTCGTAGAAATGCAGTCAGGATCAGGTATAAAGGAGGTTTGGCTGAGCATCCAGACAGATATTTTGTCTTTAAGCATTTATTGAAGAATTCTATGGTTTTATGGCTAAAGATATTTATGCACTGATTCATGTATCTGGTGAGGATACCTTTGATGTTAGTTCCAGACTACTTCACTTATGGACCGTTTGGGAAAATATTCTGTTCAGAAAACTACTTCATTATGGACACCCTTTTTGCAATACCTCTTTCTAAACCCTAATTCGTTTTGTCACAATTATGTTTAGAAACGAGGGGGTAAATGTGAACGACATTTATCATTGGCTTCAGACAAAATGTGACATACTAAGCCCCAAAGCCCTGTTAGATGTAGAAGGTATTTGGGCCGGAGGTGGAAATTCAAGGTAAAGCTTTTCAAGTTAATTGGATATTGTTCACTTACGAATAGTTTTTCTTAGGCAAGGACAGGGGTCTGTTTTATGGGGCAGCCTCGGCCTGTTATAAATGTGGAGATAGGACTCATATTAGTAGTGTGTGCGATGTCTTAAAATGCCCATTGTGTGGTGGGTTCGCCACTCTACTGATATGTGTACTAATATCTTTAAGTGTAATCTTTGTGATGAACAGGGTCATGCTTTCCACCAATGCCCCTGGGCTCGGAGAAATTGTGCAGAGGGTCTTGACCAGGATGAATTGTTGCGTAAAGCCCAAAATAGTACTAAGGGATTTAGTGAATCTAATAATTTACCTACCTCTGAGGCTTCCCCTACCTTGCATTTAAAGAGTACTGCTGATTCACATAATGAAGTGTTAAATCTTACTGAGGAATCTCCAGTTTTCATTGAGAAATTGGTCTCAAGGCCTACTACTGCCAATAAACCTTCCTCCACTGCAATTATGCCCCCGCCCTTTGAAGTAGTTAAAAATCAGCGTTTCACAAGGGCTTCCTTGAAACAACCTGTGCGTGGCCCTCTCTCCACTGAAAATTTTTTTTCACCTTTGCAAGAAGATACCAGAGAGTCGGATTTAGAATCTGACACCTCACATATTTCAGAACTCATAACAGATGATGAGGAGAGTAAGGCGACAGATTTGGCCAAGGAAAAAAAAGGAAAAAAAGGTAAAAAGCGAAAGGTGAGTCAGAAAAATAGTATCTAGTTTTAATATTTTTTATGGCCACACTAAAGCTAGCTACATAATGTATGTAGTTTAAAAGCTTTTCAAAAACAACTACCTCTTTTTCTGTACTTAACAACTTTAAAACAAGATATTATTTTTTACGAA
This sequence comes from Neoceratodus forsteri, assembly GCA_016271365.2. Classification (NCBI taxonomy): domain Eukaryota; kingdom Metazoa; phylum Chordata; order Ceratodontiformes; family Ceratodontidae; genus Neoceratodus; species Neoceratodus forsteri. The sequence continues at coordinate 833,286,963 of CM028130.1, read as the reverse complement.
ACCAGGCTCTCTTCACTATGGGAAGTGAATCAAATTAAAGAAAATGGGTGTTAGGCCCTTCTTTTTGGACTTTCGGTTCTGATGCAGCAGATGGCCTTGGCATTCTATTTTGTAATTCTGCTTTCAAGATTTCTAAAGTAATTGATGTATATCCAGGAAGAATTTTAATTTTAGACTGCTCACTTTATACTTATTATTTTAAGCTTGATAAATGTTTATGGATCCCAAACTAAAACAGGGCGTATTGAAATATTTGAGGATATAAAACCATATCTATATACTAAACGACATATTCTTTGGGGGGGTGATTTTAATTGCTCCATAGACACTGGATTTATTAAAGCTAAAGGAAAAAAAGTTTATTGTGACTCCAATGCACTCATTAACATAATTAAAGATGCTAGTCTTAAAGATGCTTATCGAAGCTTACATGCTCAGGATGGTGAAACATATCATAGACACACCTTTTTGACCCGGATTGATATGGTCTTTATATCCCATTATTTATTTTCCAAATTTTGTTCAGTTACTCCTACAGAATTCTCTGATCATTCTGTCCTGCTTTGTACTTTTTCTCTAGGACATTTACCTCCTACATTGCATAACAAAGTTACTCGATGGAGACCGAACACTTCTTTCTTAAGTAATTCAGTTTACTTTTCTAAATTAAATTTTTTGCAGCCAAATTTTCTACAATGGATTTGTTTTCATCACTTTTGAGTGGTGGTTGCAAACAAAACAAGAAATAAAAAAGCTTTTTCAGGGTTGGGGTAAGAGGAAAGTAGATTCTGATTACAGAAAATACTTACTTCTTAGAAATAGACTTTATAAATTAATGTCTGCTTCTCCTCAGCAGCGGGTTCTTTGTACTCCTCAAATAGCTGAAGTTAAGAATAAAATGAGGATTTTTCAATATGATAGGGCTAAATCCTTGGATTTAGAATTTAGGTTTGGCACAAAGCATTGTCCAAGTTCTGATCCTTATCAGGCATGCAAAATGAGATTGGCTGACATGTTTATGGGTCTATGTGATTTTCAAAATAACATAGTAACTACAGATTTGGGAATGATGGCAGTGGTGCAAAGGCATTTATCTGATTTTTTTTCCTGTCAAGATGCAATTAATTTAGAATCCTTTCCGTTGGAACAATTTAAGACTTTACCTTCAATTTCGGATAAATTGTTATATTGTTTAACTGATCCTATTACCTCACAGGAAGTCATAGCTGTTATAAAACAATTAAGCACTGGATCAGCTCCAGGGTTTGATGGTATTCCCAATGAATTTTATAAAACTTGTGTTTCCTATATGAGTTACTTTTGCCCTTAGTTTATAATTCCTTTTAGCATCAGGAAGGCCTTGTAAATCTTTTTCCTTTCGTTATTAAAATTTATTTACAAAAAGGAGATAGAACTTTATTGTCAAATTGCGTCCTATTAGTCTATTAAATAGTGATTACAAGATTTTAACAAAGATCTTAAACTTGAGATTAGAAAAGTGGCTAGACTATTAATACATCCTGCACAAACTTGTGCCATTTCTCAGCGGAAAATTCAACATAACCTCTTTATAATTCGAGATTTGTTTTCTAGTAAGAAACATTTTCAAAAATCAGAAATGGTAATAGCATTAGATCAAGCGAAGGCTTTTGATTCGGTATGTCATTCTTATCTCTACTTTATTTTACTTCATTATGGGATCCCGAGAACCTTTGTCAATTGGCTCTCGACTTTATATACTCATGCTGTTACCGTTCCAATTGTTAATAATGCTTTAGGTGATGAGATATTAATAAAAAGGGTGAGACAGGGTTGCCCCCTTAGTCCACTGTTATATACATTTGTTCTAGATCCAATCATCAGAGGTATTATCTCAGATGGTAATATTACTGGTATTGCTCCTTCCCCTGGATTGGATCCAATTAAAGTCACTGCTTTTACTGATGATGTCACCTTATTATTGGCTGATAGTTCTTCACTACAAAGAGCCCTGGACCTTTTCTCCTTTTTTGGGACTTTTTCAGGAGCTTCCCTCAATCTTAAAAAAAGTTTTGTTTTACAATTAGGACCTAGGGTTCCTGATTTATCTATGTGCTATAATATTTCCATGTTATCTCCACCACAGAAAATATTGGGTATTTGGTTTGGGATGGAAGATATGGCACTTTTTAATTGGGAAAAACAATTATCGGCTGGAGACCTTAAGGTTGCACAATGGAAACACTGGTGCTTTGGGAAACAAAAAGAGTGCTGATTGTAAAGAAATTTCTCCTCCCATTATTTATTTATGTCAGTCCATTCCCCCTTTTTCTTGTGAAACTAGATTATATAGTGTTTTTTCAAATGCTATGGGAAACAGACTTAACCCAGTAAAACGGAATTTACTTATCTAAAAAGCAGCATGGAGGTTTAAGTATGGTTAATCCGGTTTTTTTTTCATTCTATTTTTTGTTTTCTTCTTTTCTTTCTTTGGAATGGTGTAGTTTTACCGTGGCATTATTGGGTCAAATCTATATGGCACAAATATTTTTAAGTGGTCTCTTCTACCCTAGGGTAATAGCTTCTGATGGACTACCATCCTATGGTATTTCCACTTTTTAAAAACTTTTCAGTGGAAAATTTCTATACCTACAATTAACTTCGTTTAATAGAAAGTCCTTTTATAATTATATTGTATTTGACTTATTGAAAGTTGTACTCATTTTTCCGGAATGTACTCCATCCCATATGAAGTATGCTTTCAATAAATTAAAAGATGGTAGAATTCCGAATAAAGTTTGGGATATTATATGGATGTCAGCGCATGGAAGGTTAGGAGTTAGAGGGAATTTAAGATATAAACCTTTGAGTGATAGGTATTGTTTACGGGATACTTGCATTAATATGGAAGAAAGTCAGACACATTTCTTTTTAGACTGTATGCATAGTAGGGACTTTTGGAAAGTTGCGGCCACACTTTGGCAAATGCCTCATTTGAAACATTTGTCCTACGAAACTTTGGTTCTTGGAAATTATTCAGGAGTGTGGGACATTTATCATAAAAGTACTTTGAATGTTTTCTTTTCTCTTTTACAATTTTTTTTATGGCAAGCAAGATGTAAATTTGTTATGCAACAATTATGTACACCTTATGTAATTATTGTATCATCTGTTGAAACAGAATTGAAAGCACTTAAAAAACAAGATGAATTGACTTTTCCACCTGTAAAGTGAATGGCTTGTGGAAGAATTTGTGTTTATTTCTTAATCTGTTTGTTAATTTGATGAAAAGGTTTTCCTTGTGATGTTTTTTTTTTTCTTGTCAATAAAAATTCCCCTACTCTTTTCGATAAGTGCCATGGGATCTTTAACATCCACCTGAACTACCACCAATCCAGGCAGATGGGACCTCGGTTTAACGTCTCATCCGAAAGATGGCACCACAGAAGTGCAGCACACCTCTCATGCTGCACTACAGTGTCAGTACTGGGATATTAACCCAAGTGCCAGATGTGGGAACTGAACCCACAGCCCTCTGATCTCCCAGCCTCAGAGGCAAGTCCTTTTCACCACTAGCAAGTGATAGACACAAGGGAAGACTGATATACCTAACCTTCTTAGGTGCGCCACTACCACTGCTAGACACTTTGTAAGCACCCTGGGTGTTGAAGTGAGGCCGAAAGGTAGAGCTGAGAATTGAAAATGTCCTGATGAAAGATCTGAGGTACTTCCTGTGAGATTCTCTTATTGGGATGTGAAAGAAGGCAGCTTTTAGATCTAGAGATGCCAGCAAATCTCCCTTCTGGATTACTGGCAAAATCATTGCCAGTGTGACCATTTTGAACTTTGGTTTTATTAGATGCCTGTTCAATAGTCTGAGGTCTAGAATAAGCTGCCACTCCCCAATTTTCTTTTTGGCAAGGAAGTATCTTGAATAGAAACCTCTTCCTTTCTAATGAATTGAGACACATTCCACTGCCTTTAGCTGGAGAAAGCTTTGAACTTCCTTTTCCAGCAGTTTTGTTTCTATGAGGGGAGCTGGTTTGAATGCCTTTGTTCTCAATGGAGGGAAAAGACTTGAAACTCAGGCACAAACCTTGACTCACTACCTCCAGAACCCACTTGTCTGTGGTGATGAAGTGCCAAGCCTGAAAATAGTGAGCCAGTCTGCCCCCTACTGGTAGAAGGGAGGAAACCTTGATCATTAAGTCAGGGGTTATGTTTACCTGGGGCTCAGATTGGGTAGTTTGGGAACATCTCCTAGAGCCCCTTTTACCCCCTGGCCCTGAAATACCCAGTCTGCTGTGGGTATAATTGATACTGTGGGACAGCCTGTGCCTTGTAAAAAGGCCTACTATAAGCTGTCCTTCCTCTGCCTCCCCTTCCGTATGGCCTATAGAAGGAAGAGGGTCTCTGTTTTGAGAAATTACTCTTGTAGGTGGCCTTATATTCATCCACCTTCTTCATATATACCTCAGTCTGTTGACCAAATAATGAGTGATCCTCTACAAGGAAATCCATGGCCTTAGCCTGGGTATCCTGTGTTAAATTAGCAGCCCTGAGCCATGGCAGCCTTCTAAGGGCATTGACATCTGCTGCCATTTGAAATTGGTACTTGGATGCTTCCAGTCCAAATATGGCTGTTGCAGCCAACTCATCAGAGAAAGGTGAAGGAACCTGCTCTGCCACGGCCAACACAGACTGCCACAGTGATTTTAGTACTGTGCTGGATAAGCTTGGTAGTTAACCTGTCTTACTCCTTGGGAAGCAGCTAAATAACCTTTCTTTGCCTTTCTGTCTATTTTGCAAGAGTCCTTCTCAGGTGGGTGAGAAGCTAAAGGAACCCTCGCCTTCTCACAGGCTGCTTGTAGAACTATCTCCTATGATAAGGATGAGAGAAGAGGAATTCAGCCTCTTGTTTGTCCACTTGGTACTTCTTATCCACCTTCTTGTCCAGAGGTGGAATAGAATTTGGAGTCTGCAAGATTTTAAACAAGTCTTTTTTAAAGAACTTGTTTATAGGGAGAAGAATTTTCTTTGTGGGTGTTAACCCCATCATCTCCATATATTCAGCCTCTTCTTCATCTTCTATGACCTCTGTGGTAGCCAGATCAAGGGCATCCACTATTTTCCTTACAAAGAAAAAAATTAGAAGAAAAATCCTCTGGTCTAGGGGGAGAACCAAACTCCTGCTCAGGTGAGATCTCTGGTTCAATAGACTCTCCTTCACCTTCATCTCTTTCAGGTAAATCATATTCTTCAAACTCCATCGTATCCTGAGATGGGTTTGGTTCAGAAGAAGGAGCAATCAGGATTTGAACCTGTGCTGGGAGGGTCGGAGTAGGTATGAAACTCTACAAAGCCTGTATGATCTTCATGGTCTGGGCAATCTCCTCTGATGATAGAAACATAGAAACATAGAAGTTGATGGCAGATAAGGACTGCAAGGCCCATCCAGTCTGCCCATTTCTTTTTCTACCTTATAACTGTGCCATCGGCCTTTGCTCTGTCAGTGACCTATCTATTCATGCTCATCTGTATTGCTCCCTTATGCCTATCCCATGCCTGTTTGAAGCCCTGCACTGTATTCATAGCCACCACTTCCTGAGGTAGGCCATTCCATGCATCCACCACCCTTTCTGTGAAAAATAATTTCCTCACATTCCCCCTTAATCGGCCTCCCTCTAGTCTCATGCTGTGTCCTCTTGTCCTGCTATTTTTCTTATTTTTAACATGTTAGATGCTTTCACCTTGTTAATGCCATTAAGGTGTTTGACTGTTTCGATCATATCACCTCTCTCCCTCCTTTGTTCAAGGGTATACATATTGAACTCCGTTAATCTATCCTCACGTCTTCTGATGCAGTCCCTGCACCATTTTGTTTGCCCTTCTCTGGACTGCCTCAATTTGGTTAATGTCCTTGTGAAGGTGTGGCCTCCGGTACTGCACACAGTACTCCAGATGGGGCCTAACCAGTGTCTTGTAAAGAGGGATTATTACCTCCCTCTTATGACTTGTGATACCCTTACTAATACACCCTATCATCCCCCTAGCCTTACCTACTGCTTTAGAGGTCTGCTTGGATGATTTCAGATCATCGGTGATGATGATGCCCAAGTCTCTTTCTTCCTTTGTGACTGCCAGCAACTCCCCTCCCAGCCTACAGGTAGCTTCAGGGTTTCTCTTCCCTATATGCATGATCTTGCACTTCTTTGCATTAAATCCCAGTTGTCACTCTTCTGATCATTTTGCTAGTTTATCCAGAACTCTTCTCATTCTGCCCACCCCATCTGGATCATCTACTCTGTTGCAGATCTTGGTGTCATCTGCAGACGGACAAGCCTTACCCTCTAGTCCATCTGCAATGTCACTAATGAAGATATTGAAGAGGACTGGCCCCAGGACTGATCCCTGAGGTACCCCACTTGTGACTTGCATCTCTTCTGACTGAATACCATTTACCACCACTCTCTGTTTTCTGCCCGTCAACCAGTTTGCCACCCAGTTGACCAACTTCTGACCCACCCCGAGCCTACCCAGCTTATTTATCAATCTTCTATGTGGAACAGTGTCGAAAGCTTTGCTGAAGTCCACAAAGGCAACATCAACTGCTCCCCCTTGATCCACCATTCTGGTTACCCAGTCAAATAAATTTATGAGATTAGTTTGACAGGACCTTCCTTTTGTAAACCCATGCTGTCCTGGATCCTGTGCCCCTATGGATTCCAGGTGTTGCACTATCCTTTCCTTAAGGAGTGTCTCCATAATCTTACCCACTACTGAGGTAAGACCGACTGGTCTGTAGTTCTCTGCCTCCTCCCTGCTACCACTCTTGTGTAGCAGGATCACATGAACCCTTCTCCAGTCTTCTGGGACCTCTCCTGTGCTCAGAGACTCACTAAACAGTTCTGTTAATTGCTCTGCTAGTTCCACCCTTAGCTCCTTAAATACCCTGGGTTGTATGCCATCAGGTCCCATTGCCTTGTCCACTCTGAGCTTAGCGAGCTCTTGTAGGACCCTTTCTTTTGTGAAGGGAGTAGTGCTCACCTCTCTCCCCCCTGTATCCATGGTGCTGAGCTGTGGGCCCTGCCCTACCTTCTCTTCAGTAAATACTGAGCAAAAGTAAGAAATGCATAAGAAATAAAGTTTATTATTATTATTTTTTATTATTATTATTATTATTATTATTATTTAGGATAGATGCTTTTACAGGGTCCTCCTCCTCACATGCCCCCTTTCCTCCTTTGTGCTTAGCAATACCCCCTTTGGAATTTCTCCTTTCACTAATGTATCTATAGAAAGTCTTGTCACCTTCTTTTACTGTTCGTGCTAGTGTTTCCTCATTTTGGCACTTTGCCTGCCTTACTGCCTTCCCTGCTTCCCTTATGGCAGTTTGGTATGCCTCCCTATCTTCATCCCACTGTGTTCCCTTATATTTCCTGAAGGTCAGCCTTTTGGCTCTGACCTTTTCTGCTACTATGTTGAGAACCAAGGTGGTTTCCTTCTTCTTTTGCACTTCCTTTTCTCTCTAACACAATGGGATGTCGCTTCAAGTATTGCATCCTTAATGCTTGCCCACTTTGCCTGTACCCCCTTCCCTGTGTTTCTTTTTGCCAGGGCTAGCTTAACTCTGTTGGCCATCTTATCAAAGTCAGCTCCTCTGAAGTCCCATATTTTTGCCTTGGAATGGGATGATTTAGATGTAGTGGCCAAATTGAACCATACCAGGTGATGGCCACTGGCCCCCAGGTGACCTTCTACCTGGAGATCTGTGATCCTTTCCCTGTTAGTCAGTACTAGATCTAGGAAAGCCCTGTCTCTTGTGGGTTGTTGTACCAGTTGTTTGAGGCCCTTCCCCTGCAGGGAATCCACCATGTGTTTAATTCTGGCAGATGTTCCTGTTGGTATTGACCAATCTGTATCCGGCATGTTGAAGTCTACCATTATCAGAATCTCCCCTTTAGCTGTCATGTTTTGTATATCTTCTAACAGTAATGTGTCTATGTCCTCCCCCTGCTCTGGGGGCCTGTAGACAACCCCAGTTCTTATGGCTGTCCCATTTCCTGTTTTCAGGATGACCCACAGTTCTTCTAGCTCCTTGTGTGTATTCTGAATTTCTGTAGCTTTGATATTTTCATTGACATACAAGGCCACTCCACCCCCCCCTTTTTGTACCTCGGTCTCTTCTGAACAATACATAGCCAGGTACTGAAGTCTCCCAAGTGTGGTTACTGGTAAACCATGTCTCAATTGCTACTATGTCCATTTTAGCCTCTGACATTATTGCCTGCAGGTCTGGGATCTTATTTCCCAGGCTGTGAGCATTTGTGTACATGATTTTCCATTGGCCAGATTTCAGTGTGTTTAGTTGTTGGGTGAGGTTTGGCATTTCTCCTGTGCGTCGTATGGGGAGACGGACCTTTTTTCTTACCTGGTGGTGCAAATGAACTGCAAACATGCTGAATCCCTGTTTGACCACTAGCTGAGGGGGAGGTGTTCTTCCCATTCGACGTATGGGGTGCTGCACCCTCTCCCCATTTGCTAGTTTAAATATTCTGCAAAGACGTCAAACTTCTGCCCCAATGCACTGACTCCCTCTTTTGTCAGATGCAGTCCATCAAATTTAAAGAACTTTCGCTCCCAGAATTGTTGCCAGTTCCCTACAAATCTGTCCTTTTTCCTGGCACCAGCCCTTGAGCCACATGTTTAGGTCCCCTGTCTCCCCTTCTCTGACCTTCCGTCCACCTGCCCCCCTCTCCCAGACTGGCAGGATCTCAGAGAAGGAGATTTTGGATGAAATGGATGATAGTTTGTCACCCAGCCTGGTCAGGTGTAAGGCACAGATGAAACCCCTTTTCATTTATCAACCAGGGGATCAACATGCTTTGTTTTCTTGTTTTTTTTAGTGGAAACTGGAGAGTCAGCAGGATCACCCATCCTTTTTACAGTAGTTGTTTCACCCTTGTCAGGGGTGCTTAAAGAAGAGACAGCAGTTTCACCTGCTTATTCAGAGGGTGTGGGTTGGTCAGAACTGTAATACCCTTTTCCAATCTTTTTTGTAGTCTTTCAAGTCTCTTTTCTACTGTTTTCTGTGGGAATGATTTGCAGGTATCACAATCTGCTGAAAAGTGATCATTCCCCAGGTAGACTACACATAAATCGTGCTTGTCTGCTTTTGCAAAACCGTCCCCACACTTAAGGCAGTTTTTAAACCCTGGGGGTCCAGTCTTTTTCTTAGGTTTTTCTGCCATCTTCAACTGATGAAGAAAAACAAGAACCGCAATAAAGATTTCACTCTTAATATATATATTTTTTATGGGATTTTTTGCGGTCGGTTCAGGAACCGATGAAAGTTCTGATAATGAACCAGGAAACGAAGAATCAGAACCAGGTTAGCGGTTCACAGAAACTGGGTTAGCAGTTCACAGAAACCATTTTAGCGGTTTCAAATACAACACTCATTACAATTTAAATTATAATAGTTAACTAAATAGCGGAATTAGTAAATAAAGCTTCTGTAAAGGGTACTAAGACCCAGTTCCCCAACGGTTATACCGAACTGTGAGGAACCAAGAAAATAAACCAAAATAACACTAAATAATGCTAACTAAATTAAAATTAAGGTAATAAAGAGACAATAAAGGCAGCAGTAAGAATAATAATATAAGAAAATACTTATATTCAGTGATGAACCACAAGTAACGACTGATATGGGAAGTCTCCTGGGCATGTTGACTTGTCAGGCGGAGAAAGAAATCTGATACGTTGATGTAATATTGCAGCAGATAAGGGCAGCAGTATGAATATGAGTCATGAGCCAGTGATAGTTCTATTATTTGCATATAGTTCCATTTTCTCTGGGCAGCTCTGCTTAAGAGGCAGACTGCAGAGAGTTAGGAAAATAGAAGAATACCTGGGGTTAGAATGGGAAAACCACCCATAAGCCACAATTCCCAAATCCACACACAGTGTAGGACAGGGGGTTTCAACTGGGGTTCATGGCCCCCCGGGAGTCTGAGATCAACTCCTCGGGTGTCCACGGATCGCCTGCCAAAAATAGCAAGTACGCTGAAATTATAAGTTGCAGTTTCTGTTTTGACTGTTGTCCTGACCGCATTTAGTCTACATTCACCTCTGATTCATAATTATTTTTACTAACAGCTCCGATTCACAGCTCAGAGTAACTTAATCCTTTGCTAGTGCAATACAATAGCCTTAGTGTAGCTAACTCGATCCTAATTAACGCAGCTTATTTGATTCATTGTGCCTGCACTCTGGTTAACACACTGACATTGTTCTGTCTGACTAGCTCTGACTAACTATAATTAACATTATGATCTGCTGCAGAAGTGATATGGTTCCTTAATTCTGCATTTAATTTGCTTCTTGTATACTCCTTCTGTCTTTTGTGCACGCCTGTTGGCAAACTTAAACTGAAATTGCAGTATGTAATTTAATTAAGATCAGCTGTGCACACTTGTTTGTACACATGCTAAATCCCCTGTGCCCATGGCTTTACTCCTTGCTAGTCCATTCTGCTACATGCAGCTACATTCTAAATATCAAACACCAGCTTTTGCTTCTGCATCAGCCTCTGTAGCCCAAGTATTTCAAGTATAGCGGCTCTCATTTAAAAAGTATGGCTACTCGCTTTTTTTCTCAAACTCGGCTGCAGTTTAATGTTAGTGATTCAACCCTTCTGCTTCTTTGATTGGACAGTTTTTATTTTTCTATTTAGTTTTTTGTCAACCAGGTAAGGTGTCATAGCCATAATTATGACACAGCTTAATTATTTACACAGCAGAAATCAGGCAATGAGATGGTTGTACCATTTTTAATACCATTTTTAGGCTGGTTATCATTTTGGACAGCTGTGCCTTGCCACCCCCAATCAGGGGCAGGTTAGTAGTTTGATGCGCTGCAGTGCTGGTTCAGGCAGGTTAGCATTTTGAACAGCTGTGCCCCCCTTCCCCAGTCAATGGTAGGTTAGCAGTTTGATGCACTGTAGGTTTGAGAAGGTTTGTGATGTTACTATAAACTGCTCCTTACAGAACTGAAGGCATAATTTGTGATGAACTGTTTTCTTCATTAATTACTGTTTTAAAATTACCATGAAAAATACATTTCAATAAAAATAATTTTGATATGGGTCTATAGTGGTTTTGTGGTTTTTTTTTTTTGCTATTTTGTTTTTTACAGGCATGTAAATTGTAACACTACGCACACTGCCACATAGTATTCAAATTGCAGCCATTAGGGGGTCCCCAACACTACGGACATTTGGCCAGGGGGGCCCTGGAACCAAACAGATTGAAAACCCCTGGTGTAGGATACAGTCTGCTCCTGGTCAGATCATTTGATTGGATGGCTGCTATTGATCGCCAGGCCTGGGAATGCACATTTGACACATTGCCTGCCACCTGTGTTAACAGGATCCAATATCAGATTGCATGTTTAGTAAGCAACAAGTTCATGACGGACTGATTTCTGAATGAGAACTTACATCACAGCTACTGTACTGACATTTGATATAAGTGCGTGCAACTGCAAATACATGTTAACTAGGCATTAACTGTAAAAACAGTACCATTATTTATTAGCCACTATGGTGCCACTATGGTGGCTATGCACTACTGGGTGGGAAGTACACACCAAAGGCACGTGTCCCACCCGCACAACTCCGCACCTATGGACAGGTGCGCTTTGCAGGTATTCACCAATGGCCACTACCTGTCTGTGGGCCCACCCCCCGGCATGCAGGACTCTGCAGCGTGGCTGGGGGAGGAGTCTCGGATCCAGCTGGGCATCCAATCGGATGCCCATAATGGGTCCAGAGTGGATCCCTTGCACTGCAGAGCACAGGTCAGGGTGCATGAATAGCACCAACGGAGCCCCAGACCCCCATGCCTATGCCCCATATGGTGGTGACTCACATGGCCAGGGCCCCCTTCACCCACCTCACTGCTGCACCACCACACCAACACATGGCAGGGAACCTCAGCCCCTGTGCAGCAAGCTCCCCTCACACAGAAGTGCTCCGGACTCATACACCCAGGCCCTGGTTCAGACCCCCCCACCCACATTGGCTGTCCATGGCACCCCCCACCCTCTGCAGGCACTGACAACCCCACCTGCACCTGCAGGCCAGTACCGTGGGACAGAATGGTTGGTGGCACCGTCCTGCAAGTATGGGTGGGGTTGTTGGATCCCACAGGGGGTAGGGGGTGCCACTGACTATCGTTGTGGGTGGGAGGGCTGGAACGGGGGTTGGGTGTGTGGGACTGGGTGCCACTGACCATGACATAGTTATTTACATGAATGGAGGTGGGGGAGCACTGGCCACAACAGTGGGTACTAGTGTCCCAGGAGGAGGTGGGGTTGAGATGCCCATAGGGGCGGTACTGTGTGGTTGTGGGGAATGACTGGCACAACCGGGTCAAGCTGCCATGACCTTGGGGAGTGTCTGGCACCAGCAGTGAGAGTTATGGCAGCACAAGGGTGTATGGGCAATCACCCGTCCAGCTGCCTCAGCCATCACCATCATCATCTGAGTGGTCTGGGGCAGCACAGTGAATTTTTTTCCATGTCCCCCACGACTGCTGGGGCATGTGCCTGGGGGCACATAGTGTGTTATAGCAGGGTCTCCCCAGCTGTAAGCTGTGCCCTTCTCCACACCCCCATGACCAGCACTACGTGTTTTGGTGCATGGCGCGTAGTGTTGGCATGCCCCCAACCCGCCCCCAGTGCGCTGCGGTCCAGGGGGCCAGGGATCGGCTGCATGGTGGCTGCTTGCCCCCCCTTAGTGCATCCCACTTGGAGACGCAGAGGGTGTGGGGTGTCTCCGTGTCACACATATGCAGCATGGAGGCACTCCACACCGTCATGCATAGGCAACAATATTGTTATAGTGCCAATTAGTAATTATGCAAATGAAATATATTTGTGTACAGTCATTAGACTGCATATTTACTAACCTGTAAGTTCATAAAAAATGGAATACAGACATGGAACATCATCTAAAGAGTTGCCAGTCAGTTCATATAACTGAAGTTGCATTGTATTCATATTTTAGTTACCATTCTTACTACACTTTAACATTTTTTCTGTGTGATTACCTTTGAAATAAATGTCAGGTAGACATAGACAGTTGAAACCATGCACAAGACCTGCAGTTAGAGCATAGTTATACAATCGTTACAGTGTAGTAAGGAACACTTAAAATAAAGTGTTACCAAAAAAATGAAAATTACATACCTATTGTAATTCTTGATCTTCCTCTGTATTGTTTATTTATTTATTTATTTTTGAAAGTGTGATTTACAACCTTTGAGTCAGGGTCTCATTTACAAAGGCATCTCATACCAGGGAGGGTAGACATGGTTACAGTGTCAGATACAACAGTGGTAGTATACAGGTGCAATACAGATAACAAAAGAACACAATATAACAGTGGTTTACGGAATAAAGTTACATGCAGTAAACAGCAATTGTATAAAGAATAACAATAGTAGAAGTCACAACCTTGGTCATACCAGGGAAATACCTATGTGGAAGGGTGGGGGTGGGAACAAGGGTGAGGAAAAGAAAAGAAAGGGGGGGGGAAGCAGTCCAATGGACATTGTCAAGGCTATGGGTCAGAAACGGGGAGGGACCCCAACATTAGGTTGATTAAGGGCAACTACAGCTTCAGGCGCCAAAGAGGTGGTTACAAAGAGCGACTTTAAAGGGACCAATTTTAGTAGACTTAGTGACAGAGGGTGGGAGGGGAGTTGAACCATGTGGGGGCGCGGTAGTGGAAGGACCTTTGGGCTAGGGAGGTCTTGGTACAGGGCACCAGAAAGGTGGCCTTAACAGAGCTATGGGTGGCAACAGATGGGGATGCAAGCTTCAGGGACACAGTGACCCCTGGAGAGGAGAGTCCTAGCAGGAATTTTTTGGCAAGTAAGCAGGTTTGGTAGCACAGGTGCTCCTCCAAGGTGAGTAGGTTGGCGGTGGAATAGAGCAGGCAAGTATGGGTGCGGAGGGATGCACCAGTCAGGAGCCTGCAGGCCTTGTTTATCGAGGTCTGGATTCTGGTGAGGACAGTATTGTCGGCTGCAGTGTAGATAGGTAGGCCGTAGTCCACTAGGGACAGGATGGAGGAGTTGATGGCCAGTCGGAGGACAGTTTGGGGAAGGCAATCTCTGTGGCGATAGAGAAGGCCAATTTGAGAGTTTATGGCTGAGGACAGGGTATTGTTGTGGGTGTGGAATGTAAGAGCCGAGTTGAAAGTGATGCCCAGGTACTTGTAGGACGACACCTACTCGAGAGGGTGAGCATTACTGGGGAGAATGCAGAGGGGGGGCATTTTTGGCCTTATTCTGGTGATGCGAAAAAAGCATAGATTTGGTTTTTTTGAGGTTAATGACCAGCTGACGGTCAAGGAGCCACTTTTTGGCTTGGTTGAATGTGTGCTGCAGGGATTCCTGTAGAGATGCGGGGTCAGGGTGGGAGGCAAGGAGAAATGCATCATCGGCATAGAGTAGCATATTGTCCAAGCAGGAGTTGGGGCAAGTATTGAGAAATAGGCCGAACAGAATTGGGCCCAGGATGGAACCCTGGGGGACCCGTGAGCGAATGGGCAGGGTATTGGACAGGGTGCCATTTACCTTCACGAGCTGTGATCTGGTAGAGGTAACTGGTGAACCAAGCCAGTGGGCCAGGGGAGAAGCCAAGTTGGTGGTGGGAGTCAAGTAGGAGGGGGTGACAGGCAGTGTCAAAGGCCTTGGAGAGATCAATGAACACTGCACCCGCAACATGACAAGAGTCGAGAGCAGAGTGGAGGTGCTGGGAGAACTCCAGGAGGGCTGTAGTGGTGCTGTGTCCAGGGCGGAATCCATGTTGTTCCAGACACAGCAGGTCATATTTGGCCAGATACTCGGAGAGCAGGATGGCAACTATTTTTTCTAGTGCTTTGGAGAGAGGGGGGAGAATGGAGATAGGCCTGAAATTGTTAGGGGAGGTATTATCTCCACTCTTATGGATAGAGGTGATTTCTGCAATTTTTCAGGCACTGGGAAATTGACCAAGACATAGTGACAGGTTTAAAAGGTTGGTGAGAGGGGCTAGTACAGCATCTAGGGCTAATCGGAGAATCCTGGAGTCCAGGGGATCACAGCTGGGGTTGTTGCTAGCTAAGGCTTTTTGCAGATGAGGCCTGGCTTCAAGGGGTGATATGGAATGCAGGTAGACGGGGGAGGTGATCCGAGGTGGGGAGGGTGGAGGCAGGGATAGGGTCGAAAAACTAGTTGGGGAGGACAAAGCTTAGATCTGAGAAAGTCATATTGAGGCACTCAGCTATGCAGGGAGGATCAGTACTGACTGTACCGTCTATGGAGAGTAGTGATGGTGGACAGGAGTGGGTCTTTCCACTGAGCTCTTTCATATGTCCCAGAAAGCACGGGATGAGCCCCAAGTGGAATCAAGGTTGGCTTGATAATATTCGGCCTTGGCCTGCCTTATAGCCCAGGTGTACTTGTTATGTGTTACATTATAGGCTTGTCTGTCAGCCAGTTTGCCTGTCTCAACAGCAATATGCCAGAGATTATCTCTTTGTTTCAGTGTTTGGATGAGGGATTGGGAGATTCATGGGGTATTGTGTTTCTTGGTATGGATTCTGGTCAGGGGGGGCCAAAAGGTTGCAGGCCTTGCTGAAGACACAGAGAAATAGGCTAGGGCAGAGTCAATATCCATTGCGAGTAGGATTGGGGACCAGTCAAGCTGGGCTAGGTGCGTTTTTAGCTTTCTGAGACCCCGGGGTGAAACCGCCGGTGCAAAGTGACCTAGGACACTGGTTTTGGTGTGGTGGATGACCAGTGACAGAGGACAGGAGAGTGGTCACTAAGACAGTCTGGTAGTACATTAATATCCCTGATTTTATGGGGGCAGTTCGACAGAATTACATCTAATAGAGTGCTGGAGCCGCCTGACCAGTTAAATCTATTGGGTGAGGTAACTAGTTGGGTCATATCTAGGGCAGCAAAGGAGTCCCTGATATGGGGGGCAGTGGCACTCAGCCAATTAACATTAAGGTCACCAAGGATGAGCTGCTCCACCTTGTGTGGGAGTGTGGTGAGGTAATCAATTAGGGAGTGGACAGCTGGTCCCTGGTCCCTCAGGGATATGTAAGAGACTGTGAGAAAAAGAGGGCCCCTAGCTGGGTCAGGGGTAACCTTAAGGGTGAGGGCTTGGGCACTAAAACTGAGCTTGGGGGCAGGGAGAGCATGGCCTAAAAGTGTGTCACGCATAAAGACTGCACACCCGCTGCCACGTTTGCCTATTATCACCATTCATCACTATCTGGGTGACAGCTAGAGGTGCAGCACCCCGTTAGAGCTTTTTTTTTGTGTAAGGGAGGAGTCAGTGGCGACGCGACCCTTGAGGCCAATGCATTACGTGGCACTTGTGGGTCAGCCAGCAACAGTCGCCAGCACCTCCTCCACCACAGTTCTGCTCACTGGAGAGAGAGGAAAACAGATGGCTAGAGAAAAGACAAGGGTGGGGCAAGGAAGCTCAAGGGATAGCTAAAGAAAAGGATGTAAAACTGAAAAAGGATTAAGCCGGCCAGAGGACAGACTAGGAGGACCTGAGGGTGCGAGCTTTGGCCACAGCCCCTGGGCAGCCAACCAGACAGAGAGAGAAGAGAGAAAGGTAAAGTAAAAAGGAAGAAAGATGAGGGGAGGAAGAGAGAGATCCCACCACATCCTATACCCAGATAGAATTCTGGGAAAAAGTTTTTGTTTGACATCCAGGAGGTCACTGAGCCTCTTGCTGTCCCATGGGGAAAACAGAATTTGGCTGAACCGAAGCTAGGCCAGGCACCCAGAACCTCCAGCTGGAGAAGATGAACAGTAGTTCAGATGGACACTCTGAACCGAGTACTTCCCAGCTTGAAAAGGTAAAAGCAGTGTACTATACAGTCTCAGACATCAATTTCTCCGAAAGAGAAGGCGTGGAGAAGGTCTCCCCCCCTCTGCCACTGCAGTACAGGCTGGTGACAGCCACCCTGGAACAGGACCCCATCCGGTTACCATTGTCCCAAGAGGGAGAACCCTCAGAGTTCAGCGGGGAATCCTGTCCAGGACAAGTCCTACCCCCCAAAAAAAAATGGCAGGGCAGGAGGAAAAATTATATAAGGAGGGAGAAGGAGAGTCCTTGTGGGCCCTTTCCTCCCCTCCCCACCTAGGAGAGATACCCAACTACTAGGAGTCAGTCACGGCCCACAGGACTGGACCAAGTCCTGGAAGAACCCCCCCCAGCTGAGAAGGGAAGGATCCACAGGGAGTCCCTAAGGCCAGGGCAAGAAGCTCTACTTGTCCTCCTTCCCGGGGGACCCTCTGTCACTTAAAAAGGTAACAGAGGACCCAGAGGTACAAGGGGAACCCTGCTCACAATTGGTCTCAATGAGGGGGAGGGCAAACAGAGAGGGAACATCACCCAGGGACTGAGACCAGAGGAAAAGGTGGGTGGGTGCCAGTGATAAATGGTGAAAATACACAGGAAGATCAAGAGTTATGATAGGTATGTAATTGTCATATTTTCCCTGTGTCAATCTTCACCATTCATCACTGTCTGGGTGAGTACCGAGCTCCCCCCCGAAGGGGATCCAGCATTTTCCTGAGGGACATGAGTCCCTCAGCCATTCATGGGGGAGGACCATAAAAGGAGGCGACCCATTACAGGCCAGTTAGGCCTGTGACTGGTTAGGGCGAGGTGGAGTCTACCATTGCCTGGGAGATGGAAGTCGCCCCTGTAGTTCCTGCCTCACCCTGCGGGAGAAAAAGTGAGTCACCCAGAAAGCAGAGGCAAGCAACCTATGCCAGGCCAAGGGTGACAACCTTGATAGATGAAGCCACGCCGTCCGCCTAATGCAGATCGCTGTTACTGCTAGCCTTAAAGCTACCTCACTGGCATCGTAAGATGCCCTTACCTGGTGCCTTGCGAGCTCCAATCCCTGCACAGAGAGGGCAATGGCCTGTCTGGTTGCCTCTGTATCAGGCAGCAATGCCAGCACCTGGCCTAGCACTGACCACAGATGCCTGTTGTAGGCAGCATGGTGGCCTGATGAGCAGCAATTCTGAGCATGATACACACCGAGGAGAACACTCTTCATCCCCAGCAGTTGAACTCCACAGAGTCCACATCCGGGGGTCGGTCGCCTACCAGGTGTCTATGCCCGGAAGGGGTATTCAGTACCCTCACTCCAGAAGTGGGATGAGGCAATATCCCTGGAGTCCCCTGGGGTGTGCAATACCTGAGCTGGCAGTCCATAGGGGCTGTAGTTAGGGCAGATGGGCACTGCCAGGTGCAAGACGAAGCCTCATGGAAGGGAATCGGCCAGTAAGGGACCACCAGGTGGTCAGCACTGAATTCACTAAGGAAGATGCATCATCCACTCAGTATTGCATCTTGCGATGTGGGATAGATGTAAATCGCTGACCAGCCTCAATAGGAAGCGCTGATACTCTGTCTGATCAGCATCTGAGGACAGATGGACAAAGGTATCCTCTTCCTTGAAGGAGGAAGATGAGGAGACCGATGAATCTGAAGAGTCCGAGTCCAGCTGCTGCGGAGGAGACAGGTAAAACACCTGCTCATCCATAGCCCTGACATACCTGGTCAAGGTGGCAGCAGTGGCTCTGAACTTCTCACAGGTCAAGGGCCCTAAGGGACCCATGTGGCCAGGGAAATGGGGGGACTGCAGAGGCAATGGTGAGACACACTTCACTTAATGCAAGCGACCTCTGCCAGGGCTAGGGGACCTTGCTGGTGATCTCGGACCTCCTTGGGATCCACTGGTCTGCGCAGCTACTGGCCACTCAACCAGCTCGAAGCAGTCAGGATTGAGCCCTGAAATGGAAACTCCCCTGTGAGGAGACCAGCACCACAAAGAACCAGAAGGGCAGACCTCAACCCCATCTAATAAGGTCTCCCTCAAGGTGGACAAGGGAGAGACCAAGGGCTCAGCACTGCGACTCCTCCCCGAACCCCAAAGGGTCCCTGGAAAAAGTTGCTGCCCATGCCCTGCCCCCTTAACCCCATCAACTTTGAGGTGGACCTCTTCCTCACTCCTGAAGCTAGGGACTGCTCCAATCCCGCAAGCCCCCCGAGGAAGGCAGCAGAAGAGGGAGTCCCTGTTCCAGCCTGGGGGAGTGAACAGCACTGGCACCGGCAGCTGTCTGGGCCCCCAAGACCCAAACCACCATCCCCTCAGACTGAGGGACACTATCGGCAGGCCTGCTTTGATGTTGCCACTGGCGTTGGAGCTGACATCGACCATGATTGACGGTGCCAAGGGAAGGGATGCCTGGGAGGGCACAGAGGTACTGAGCACTGGAGAAACCTCCAACTCAGAAGTTGGGCAGCCAGTCCAGATCAGTCTCCTGATCATCTGGCTTTGGAGAGAAAGAGATCCAGGAGATCTCCAGACGAGCGGCCCTGGAGGTTTTCCCACCCACAGTGCCGGGGGAGGGTCTGTACCACTCGGGGTGCCGATCATAGGCGTTGCGAACAGCTCTGGGATCTGGAATGGTGCTGACAGGTGGCACTGAGAAGCCACCCATACCAGGCCCAGCAGGCGTGGGCCACGACACTGGGGGATCCTGCACCTCTGAAGAGGTGACTGCCTATGTGGTGCTCCTGGCATAGCCTCCGAGAGGGACAGACCATTCCTCTAGCACCACAGAAGAGACCTCCCCCTGGCAAGGCTAGAAGGGGAAGAGGCCCCCCTCCTCACCAGTCTGTATGGAACTGGGAGGGGGAACCGGAGGAAGGGCAGATAGACCTGCACTTGGAATCCTTCATACGATGCTGACCTCTGAAAGTCAGTGGATCATGGCTGACTTTCCATGTACTCTGCAGTCCATGAAGAAGCAAGTGTCGCAACTATCCATATCGTGAGATGGACCCAGGCAGGTGAGGCCTCAGTCATGCCAGTCCATGATGGACATCTGCTGACACAGGGATACCGACGCATAGGAGGCTGGCCCACCTTGGAAAAGTGCTTTTTGTCGCCGGATAAACCTGACATGAATTACTGTAACTAAAATAATAATAAGAAACAGACTCAGCATTGCTTCAATAAAGAAAAAGGAACGATCTTATTGGATTCCTGCTGAAAATGGTGCCGAGTTACTAGCAGATGGCAAACTGGAATGGAGCTAAAATGGCATTGAGAATGGTGTAGAAACAATTGACTAGGCCGCAATGTCGCAGATGAAATTTCTTCATCAGGTGCAAGGTGCTGCACTCTCGATGGTGGGAGAAGCAGATCTGGGGCAGAGGAGGAGGAACTGGCAAGTGCCACGTGATGCACTGGCCTCGAGGACGGTGCTGCTTCTGGCGCTAGCTCCTCCCCCTACAAAAAAAACTCCCATGGGGTGCTGCACCTCCGGCTATTACCCAGACAGTGATAAATTGTGAAGACTGACACAGGGAAGATCGGTAGTAATGTGCTGTAGTTACACAATTCGCATGAAGTGGTAGTTACTGCAATTACTGTTGCCTCCCTTCTGCCTCAAATCAATTCTTTCTGGCAAATGTAGCTATGTATGTTGCACTTTGCAACAGATGTTACATGTGTAGTTACACTTCCAGCATAAATCCATTTTTCTGTTGCACTTTGCAACAGCTGTTACATGTGTAGTTACACTTCCAGCAAAAATCTATTTTTCTGTTGCACTTTGCAATTGCTGTTACATGTGTAGTTACACTTCCAGCATAAGTCAATTTTTCTGTTGCAGTTTGCAACAGCTGTTACATGTGTAGTTACACTTCCAGCATAAATCAATTTTTCTGTTGCAGTTTGCAACAGCTGTTACATGTGTAGTTACACTTCCAGCATAAATAAATTGCTTTGAGCTCTCAGCTCCCCGCCTCACCCATCTCTGTAAGCTTTACTCTTGACTCGAGTGGCTCCCACATGAAATGCATCGCACCTATGTCACGGGCAACCTCATAGACAATGTAGTCAGATCTGCCACCCCTTCAGTCCTCGCTGAATCCCTCGTGCCGGCTGCCCCTTCTACCATCTGAGATCCAGCGACTCTCTTGCCTTCTTGGTTCCCAAGACCTGCACTCAAATGGGTGACTGGGCCTTCACTGCGTATGCTCCCAGGTTGTGGAACTCCCTTCCATCAAGCACTCGCTCCTACCCCTCCCACCACAGCTTTAAAACCTCCCTCTGCGGCTTTCTCAAATTGGCCTCCACCTGCCTCTGCTCTATACGAACCCCCTTGATCTAGGCCTCACTGGCTGGCTGAGTCACTACCTAACTTACCTGTCAAAAGGCAGTTGGACCTTGGCACTGTCCACTACTGAGTCTGCAATCTTCATCTAGTGGGAGTAGTCCACTTTGACCAAACTGCTTAAGTAGTGTATGCACAGTTACTGCTGTATCTCTGTTTCTCTGTCTACCGGCAGGCTAACCAGCTATACTGCCTGGCATGATGATCAAATGTTCATCTTAAGTGTACCGTACTTGTTTATTCATGAGTATACCATACTGCTATTTCTATGATACTGCCGGCTATGTAAGCCCCTGTTGTTTTCCTGTCTTGACCTTGTTGCTTGATTCACTTAAATGTAACCTGTACCTGTTTGGCTGGGGCAGTAAGGCACCAGAAATTCTTTCAGATAGGCTGGACCCTGATCGTGAAGGGCTTTGAAAGTCAGTAAACTGACTTTAAAGGCGATCCGCCACCGTATAGGGAGCCAGTGCAGTTCGCGCAGCACCGGGGTAATGTGACAGGGCCTACTTGTCCCAGTCAAAACCTGGGCTGCTGCATTCTGCACCAGCTGTATGCAACAGATTTCAACCCCAGAAAGCCCAAAGTACAGGGAGTTGCAGTAGTCCAAGGGCGAGGACACAAAGGCGTGGACCAACGTTGGTAGGGTGTCAGACGGAACAAGGTGCTTAACCCTGGTGATATTCCTAAGATGGTAAAAGGAAGTCTTGACAACAGCTGACACTTGAGACTGTAGTGTCAGTCTGTCATCTAAGACAACCCCTAGGTTACGCACCCGTTCAGAGGTCGGAAGTGACACGCCACCAAGGAAGATTCCAGAGGGTGTGCCAACACGCAACCTCTCTATCTGACATCTCGGGTCCATAACCAAAACCTCTGTCTTCTCTGAGTTCAACTTCAACCAACTAGAATCCATCAAATCCTGGATTTCTTCCAGACAGTTGTTAAACACGGAGACAGCTCCATCCTGGTCGGGTGCAAAAGACAGGTATAGCTGAGTATCATCTGCATAGCAATGAAACCTCAGCCCATACCGTCTTATAATGTCTCCGAGCGGCAGCACATACACCGCGAATAACATGGGAGACAGCACAGAACCCTGAGGCACCCCACACAACAAAGGAGTTGGGCCTGAGGAAAAAAACCCGACACAACTCTTTGTGATCTCCCAGTGAGGACCGAGGTGAAACATAGAAACATAGACTTTGACGGCAGATAAGGACCACTTGGCCCACCTAGTCTGCCCATTTCCCTACCTAGAGGAAAAGCTACCGATCCTATTTAACCAACAGCCTATTCTCTGGTGAAGAAGAGCAGTCTGAGGGACCCTCCATCCATCTCCCCCCCCCGGCCAGCCCTCCGGTGACCCAGGTCCGTTCCCAAACCTGGGTCACCGGCGTCGCAAGTGGAAATCCAACTGCTGCACTGATGGGCTGGCATGCTGCATGAAATCTTAAAAAAAATTCTCATTAGAGATCTCCAGAGAATTTGATTCTGAGGGCTGTGGAGAAGGATGAAGTGGTAATAGTGGGGGACTTCAGTCTGCCCAGGGTGGACTGGAGTGTACTGACTACAAACATGTGCCAAGAGTCAGAAAATTCTAGAAGTGATTCAGAACGGATTCCTGACTCAAAGTGCCACTGAACCCACTCGGAAAGAGGCAATCCTTGACCTAGTGCTCATGAATGAAGAGCATGTACAGGACATAACAGGGAGTCACTGGGTGGAAGTAATCATTGCTCATTGTGGTTCCGGCTGGACATAGGCAGGGAAAGTGTCCCCAGTAGGACAAAAATCCTGAACTTTAGAAGGGTGGAGTTCAGGAGAATTTTTATTTATTTATTTATTATAAATGTTTCACCAGGAAGGCACACTGAGTGACAAATTGCTTTTCTCCCAGTGCGACCAGGGGGAAGTGGTACAATAGGGATGAGACATTAAACATTCAGGTTACAAAATCAGCATTAACATACAGTTGTAAAGTAGGTGTTACAAACAGTGTTACAACAGTGTTGCACATAATAGGTAGAAAGAGTGAACAATAATAAGTGCTGAGTTAATAAGCAAACAAGTGCCTACATGAAAGAAAAAGGGAAAGGAGAGGGAGGGGTGAGGTGGGGGGAAGGGAAGAGTTGTCCCTGGAGACCCCTTCAGGATGCAAGGAACCATGCAAGGGGACTGGGGGGACCAGAGAGAATGGGACAAGGCAGTGTCCCAGGGAGACCACTTCAGGATGTAGGGGACCCTGCATGGGGGCTGTGGGGCTATACAGAAAGAGGGATAAGGCTTTAGGGATTTAAAGAGGGAGGTGAGAGGTGGAGGAGGTGTGACTTAATGCTAGGAGGGGGAATAGGACCTAACACAAAAGAGGACCCTTCAGGATGCAGGGTACCATGCAAGAGGGTTGGGGAAGGTCAGTAGATAGGGATTAAGAGAATGATAGGAGAGGGAGG
The DNA here is from genome assembly GCA_016271365.2 of Neoceratodus forsteri. Lineage (NCBI taxonomy): Eukaryota > Metazoa > Chordata > Ceratodontiformes > Ceratodontidae > Neoceratodus > Neoceratodus forsteri. The sequence continues at coordinate 833,263,247 of CM028130.1, read as the reverse complement.
GAGGGAGGAAGGCAGGGAGGGATAATTGAACCCTTGAGGGGAAGAGAATCCGCACTTTTGGAGGGGATGGGGCCTAATCAATAGCCCCTCAGGATGCATTGGATCCTGCTAGTAGTCATGGAAATCCAAGATAGTGGCTAGATAGAATGGGGAGATATGCTTAGGCTCAGTTGGACCCCTTCAGGATGCTGCGAACTCTCCAAGGGGACTGCGATGGCCAGGGAGAAAGGTAGATGGGGGAAGGGAATGAGAGAAGACAAGATTAGGTGCAGTAGGACCCCCTCAGGATTGTGAAAACCCTGCAAGGGGGACTGTGAAGGTTAGGGATGAAAGGTAGAATGGGGGAAGGGAAGGAGAGGAAACATGCATAGGCACAGTAGGGCCCCTTCAGGATGATGAGAACCCTGCAAGGGGAGAATGGGAGAAGTACTGAAAAGGCACCTAGTGAAAATTACATTGACTATGGAGGTGGATCAAAAATGGGTTCTTATTAAGGAAGGGTGTAGGGCTGCAATGGAGGAATGTGCTGGATACAAGAGGATGAACTCAATGGTCAAAATTTTCAGCTGGTACAGCTCTGAGGTACAGCAGCCCAGGCAATAAGGAATAAGAGGCTGGCCTATAGGAAATTCAAGAAGACCAAGAGGGAGGAGAACAGGGAAAAAATACCTAGGGCTGGTGAGGGAAACAGGAAGGCTGGTTAGGAGATCCAAGGCGCAGAATGACCTGCAATTAGTGGTAGGTATTAAGAAGGGGGAGAAAGCTTTCTTCCACTACATAAGCAAGAAAAGGGACAAGAAAGATGGGATAGTTAGACTGTGACAAGGTGATGGGTGGGTGGAGGAAAATATGGAGAAGGTGAAACTAATGAACAAAAACTTATATCCTGTCTTCACCAAGGAGAAAGATGGACCAGTACCAATGGGGGGGAGGCGACCAGAATGGGGAGAAGAACACATGAGGCAATAGAAGGGAGAAGAGTAAAGAAAGGGCTGCTAACATTGAGGATAGACAAATCACCGGGCCCGTATGGAGTGCAACCTAGCGTGCTGAGGGAAATGGTGAGGGAGCTTGTGAGCCACTGGCTGATCTGTTCAGTTGTTCACTGGAGTTGGGAGTGGTACCACAGAACTGGAGAATGGCACATGTGGTACCTCTCCACAAGAGCGGACCCTAGGATGACTGCAGGAACTACAGACCAGTCAGTCTCACTTCGATAGTGTGCAAACTTATGGAGACCACACTGAAGGAATGATTGACCTAGCATCTAGAGGAACAGGGTCTCCAGGATGTAAGTTAGGATGAATTTATGGGAGGGAGGGCCTTTCAAATGAATCTGACTGACTTCTTTGACTGTGTAACCAAAACAGTGGACAGGGGCCAAGCAGCAGAACCCTCTACCTGGATTTCAGCAAGACTTTTGACTCTGTTCCCCACAAGAGACTGATCAGGAAGTTGGTGAACCTTGGAGTAGGAGAGAAGATGGTTAGATGGATGGAAAACTGGCTTGGCAACAGGACCCATAAGGTGATAATGGGGAGAGAATAGTTTAGCACCTGGGTGGTCACAAATGGCATGCCACAGGGCTCGGTGCTAGGGCCAGTGCTATTCAATGTTTTCATTAATGATATTGGGGATGGCATCAAGAGCAAAATGTGTCTGTTTGCAGATAACACCAAGCTATGTGGGAGGGTGGACTCAACCGAGGGGATACAGGACTTTAAAGAGGACCTAAGGAGACTTGAAAAGTGGTCCAGGATCTGGCAACTGAGCTTCAATACCAGGAAGTACAAGGTTATGCACACGGGAGCCAAAAGCCCCAGAACAGATTACTGCCTGGGAGGGTCCAGGTGTCTCCCACAGAGGAGGAGAAGGACCTGGGAGTGATGATAACTAGTGACCTGAAGCATTCTATGCACTGCAAGAAGGCAGTGGCAAGGGCAAATAGGATGCTGGGATGGGTTGCATAGCCAGGCGGACCAGCAGTAGGTGACAGGAGGCGGTATTGCCCTTGTACAGGTCACTGGTGAGACTGCATCTGTAGTATGCAATGCAGTTCTGGAGCCCTCACCCTAAAAAGACATCAACCTGATGGACACAGTCCAGAGAAGAGCTATGAAGATGATTGTGGGGCAAAAGAGTCAATCATAGGAGGAGAGACTGAGGGCCCTAAATATGCACTCTTTGGAGGACAGGAGCGAGAGGGGAGACAGGACTGAGACCTTCAAGTCCTTGAAGGAACTAATAAGGTGAACAGGGATAAGCTGCAGCAAAACTATTAGAAGGCATGTCCGAAAGTTGGAGGGACTATATTTAAGAGGGTTCTTCACAGAAAGAGTGGCGAGCAAATGGAATGGCTTCCAGAAGAGGTGATCCAATTGAGGATGGTGGGCAGCTTCAAGAGAGGCTGGGATAAATATAGGGGGAAGATAAAGGTCATGGAAGGGGGGAAGAAAGGGATGGAAAGGTAGGGGAAGGGGAGAGCAGGGGCAGCAGCCTGAGCTGAGAACCCTGCACAATGAGAAGACTAGATAGGCCAAAACATTGATTCTGCTGTCTTCTTTGTATGTTAATATGTTCATATAAATTGGAAGATAACTTGCCAAATCAACTGCTACTATTGTACCAGTAATGACAGTTTACACCCCTGATAAAGGTGATTGTGGGGGTATACATTTCTGAGGCACTCCACAATGATTATGCCTACAGTTTGTGTTCACCTGATAGATTGCTGATGCACATGTGGCTTCAAAGAAGTCCAACCCATCTTGTCCTGTAATCTGATCAGACTAGTTCAATTTCCATGTCTTCCAAAGCTGTCTCTAGAATAAAAACTGGTTGCTTGTTGGATTGTGACCACATACGGTAGTCCGTTAATGTGCCAACAGAATATTGCCACCAGAATGTTGTTGGGGTAATAATGTTGCACACATCTTGTATGACTTGTTTTTTTTGCTGTCGGGCACTGTTGCTGATCTCCAGGTCACCCTTCTTACCATCAGGGTGCAACCCCGAATTTGTTATTTAAAAATATAGGTGGGTGTGGGAGGTAAAGCCCCCCACAATTGCTGTTGCTCCAACTGCCAAATGGCAGATTGTTGGACCTCTCTGCCAGGTGTCGGCCAAGTGCTGGTGACATAGTTTACACCGGCAACTGTGTTGTCACTGTGACATGGGTGAACCACCACATACTACACTATTGTCAAACTGATCTATTCAAATGGGTATTACTTTATTTCCTGTTCATGTATTCTAATATTTGTCTGGCCTATACGGCATGCCGGGTAACTGTCTTGGGCTGTCTGAAAACAAGTGTTTCCCGTGTGGGATGTGGAGTGCCTCAGAAATGTATACCCCCACAATCACCTTTACCAGGTGAGTAAATTACCATTTTGGGGGATAATTTCTGAGGTACTCCACAATCATTACATCTAGGGTTCTAAAAAGCAATACCCTCCATGGGTGGAGTAGAAAAGTCATGTTCTGAGTGAGGAAACTTGGCTGCTTGGAGTACCAAGCAGCTGAAGTTGGTTTTAGCATCATGTGCTACATCAATTCTGTAGTGTCTTGTGAAGGTATGAATTGTCAATGTCAATGTCATCTTTATTTATTAAAAGCACCTTTCAAAACCAAGGCACCTGTACAAAATTCACAAAACAATTGATAAAACTAAAATTAACATATAAAATCCCACGGCTGCAATACTATTAACTGGCATATGCCATATTAAAAAGAAAAGTCTTTAATGCTGTTTTAAAACTTTGGACTGTCAGACTATCTCGAACCTGATGAGGTAGATAATTCCACAGGGTTGGGGTCACAAAACTGAAAGTCCTGGCTCTAGAGGTCTTCAAACGAACCCTGGGAATCTCTAGCAATCCCTCTTCAGTGGATCGGAGAGAGTGGGAGGGACAATAGGGATGAAGGAGATATTTCAGGTAACCAGGTCCCTGATCATGTAGGGCCTTATAGGTCAGCAAACTGACCTTGAAGGTGATACGCCACCGTACTGGCAGCCAGTGCAGTCCGTGAAGCACAGGCATTATATGACTGGACCTAGAGGAACCAGTTAATAGCCTGGCTGCCACATTCTGCACCAACTTCAGGCAGCGGATATCAACCCCTGATAACCCAAGGTAGAGGGAGTTGCAATAGTCAAGACAGGAGGTAATGAAGGCTTGGACCAAAGTTGGAAGATCATCAGAAGGAACCAGGTGTTTCACCTGGGCGATATTCCTCAGATGGTAAAAAAAGGTTTTGACAACTGCCGACACCTGCACTTTAAGTGTCAAACAGTCATCAAACATAACGCCAAGGTTCCGCACCACGTCTGAGGTAGTTAACTGTACACCCCCAAGCCATAAGCCTGAACGTGATCCAGCCAACAAACTCGCCTCCCGATGACCTGGGTCCACAACCAACACCTCAATCTTTTCTGGGTTTAACTGCAGCCAACTCCCATTCATCCATTCCTGGATCTCGGTGAGACAGTTGTTAAAGACCGAAATGGCAGCATCCTGGCCGGGCACAAAGGACATGTATAGCTGAGTATCATCTGCTTAGCAGTGAAAACTCAAGCCATACCACCTAATAATCACTTCCATCAGCAGCATATACACCACAAACGATATGGGTGCCAAAATGGAACCCTGCGGAACCCCACAGGATAGGGGAAGTGATGCTGAGGAAAATATCCCGGACACCACCCTCTGGTTCCTACCCTAGAGGAAAGATCGAAACCATCTGAAGACCATACCAGACAGTTCACAGATGGACTGCAGGCACCCTAATAGCACCTCATGATCTACGGTGTCAAATACCACACAGAGATCAAGAAGGACCAAGAGTAGAACAGGTCCTTCGATCTCTCGATATTAAGAGGTCATTAAGTACCTGAACAAGAGCTGTCTCGGTACTATGTCTCTTCCTAAATCCGGACTGGAGAGAATCATAAACATTGTGGCTGGTCAAATGACCATCCAATTGTGACGCAATCACCTTCTCAATAACCTTACCCACAAAGGACAGGTTAGAAACAGGTCTGTAGTTAGCCAGACAGTCTGGGTCCAAGGAGGATTTTTTAAGTAGGGGCTGAACCACGGCCTCCTTTAGAGGATCAGGAAAGATCCCCTTCTCCAAGTACATCCAGACTATCTCGGCAAGGACCAGGCCGATCTTATCCACACAGTCCACTAAGAGATGTGTGGGGCCAGGATCCAAACTACAGCTGGTCGGACACGAAGACTGAATGATCATCACAATGTCACTGATCATGGGGAGGCTGAAGTCACACCACAAAAACTGGGCGTCCGACATCTCCTGCTGACCATCGCAACCCCCATTGGGGAAGGACAAGCGGATACCCGACCTGATTGCAGCAACCTTATCTGAAAAGAATTGAGCAAACTCCTCACACCGTTCTTGAGAAAAAGCACTCCCAGACTGAAGACAGGTTAGATTGCACAATCTGTCCATAGTCCGGAAGAGCTGAGCCAGTTGATTCCTTGCAGTAGCAATCTCCCTGGACAGGAATGCTGCCTTCTTACACGTAATTGCTGATTGATAGACCACATAATGGTCCATCAAACTAAGTCTGTCACACTGCAGGCTGGATTTCAGCCAGTGCCTCTTCAACCTTTGTCACACTCTCCTCAACTCCTTCAAAGCCTCATCAAACCAAGGAGAATTGGGGCGAAGAGTGAGGGGACGAACACGAACAGGAGAATTGGAATCTAGGGCCCCTACCACCACCTTATTATAGGCAAGTATCAGGTCCCATGGATCCATGCATTCACTCGGTAAACCTGATAGGTCCAGCACCGCCATCAGGCCATCTGGTGAAATACCATTCAAAGGGCAGTACTGAGGTTGGCCTACTAGGGGTAGCCTCAAAACTGAACCCAATGGAGTGATGGTCAGACCATCCAACTGGTTCCACCACCAAATCTGATATCTCCATCCCAAGGAGAAACACCAAGTCCAATGAGTGACCACCAATATGGGTCGGGGAAGAAATAACCTGTGCGAAGCCCAGTGAAATCATTAGCTGGAGGAAGTCCTGACCAAACTGCAAAAGTTCATCGTCAACCGAAGCATTGAAATCCCCCAGAACCAACCATCTGGGGGATCCCAATGTCAGGTCGACAATGAAGTCCACCACTTCCCACAGAAAATCATTCCCAGGGGTCACGTGATGCATCGGTACAAGTAAGACGTGTTCACCTCAGCTCCGCTCCCCAGCTCTCATAATTCGATATTTCAACAGCCATCTCACTCCAAAATAGTCTGCGGATTGTATTCGGGAAGAAGTTCAGTTAGTCAAATCATTGGTAGGAAGTTAACAGCATCTATAATTCAGAGAATCAAGGCACAATCCTGCGAGGGACATGGAAGGGGAAATGCGGTCTGCAGGCCCTTCTTACACCCCGCTGAGTACACTGGAAAAGCAGAAGTCAGCAAAAAAGTCAAAAACCCTGCCAGTAGTATCCCCTAAAGCAGCCTCGGTGCCGACTCCTTTCTCAGAGGAAAAATTCCTCTCAGAAATCTCACCCCTAAAGAAGCTTTGATGGCCATAACTAACCAATACCAGCCCTCAAGCAAGCCTCGGAATCCCTGTGTCTATGCATGTGGGCGGCAGTAGGTAATGAGTAAGCTCTCTGGATGATTGGCGCCAGGCAGGAATCGGACACTGCTGCAGCCCGTCGCAGGATTGGCAAACTAGAAGAAAAAATTGAAGATCTCGAGGGATGCAGCAGGAGGAATAATCTCCTCGTCATAGGCCTCCCGGAGAGGACTGAGGGTCAGAACCCCATCCTGTTTATCCAGAAATTCTGTGAGAAAGTAGTAGGGCCTTCGCCTAACATCCCTAGCTACATAGTTGAGAGGGCTCATAGAGCACTGAGGTCTATGCCTGCACCAAATTCAGTGCCCCGCCCTCTGATCTTTAAATTATTAAATGACCTTGATAAAACATATATCCTGACCAAATTAAAGGAAATGAAAGAAATATTGTGGGAAGGAGCAAAGCTGCGTATTTCACAGGATCTTCCAAAGTCCATCAGAATTAAGAGAGCTGAATATAACCCTATTGTATCTAAGCTTATGGCAGCTGGATTGCGCTTCAGGATGATATATCCTGCCAGACTCCAGATCACATATCAAGGCTCACCTAGATCATCTGAATCTGAAGCACAAGCCAGGAAGGAGTTACCTGCATTATTTCCTGATCTGTTCCAGGCCCCAAAGTGAGACACTACAGAGAAATCTGTCAATTGCACAGTTAAGGAGTGCGTCTAGGACTTGGGTTTAGTGGAGACTGTGTTTGAACTTTTTGCCCCATACCCAGAAGTTATTATGTTGCTTGCACACATGTGTAAGAAACATAGTGCCATCATCCGAGTTTCGGAGGTGTGGCAGCCCTCTTCCAATTCAGTCAGTGTGTTTGCAGGCACTGCCGCAGTTCTCCAATGGCTGCTGAAGCTGTCTATGACAGCAGTCAAAAATGCAGTGGAGTACAGTTGAAAGGGGGAGCTACGCTTCAGTGAGCAGCGATAAGATATCGCCTGCTCATGCGCACTCCCCCTACACACACACACACACACACACACACACACGCACGCATACTACGTGCTCACCCCCCACACACACACACACTGTATAGCTGATGGGGTGCCCAATCCCCGTCAGCTGTGCGCACTCTCCCCCAAACAAGTTCCACATGCCACGCTGGGTGCCCACCCAGCATGGCTATACATGTATAGTCGATGGGGTGCCCAATCCCATCGGCTCCACTGTTGCCCCCAGAGAGTACAGGGTGCCACGCTGGAGCCCACCCCAATGTGGCAACAGATGCTATCACCGACAGGGGTGCTCGATCCCCTGTCAGCTCCATGCCCCGCCCAAACAGCCATCCTTGTGCCACGCTGGGAGCCCACCCCAGCGTGGCAAATGTCCCGCGTCGTCGTCCTTTTTTTTTAAAAAAAAAAAAACTGAAACACAAAAACGGTCCCTCGCTGTCTCTGCCCCCACCTGGGCCCACCCACTGCACACCCTGCCTCCCCACACCCACCTCACCCCATACTTACCTCCGGACTCCGGCGCGGCGATCTTCGGTGGACCGGGAACTCGTCTGCACTCTTCAAAGCCGACCGCGTACTGAGGAAATGCCGGTAAGCTGTACAATGTAATAAATAGGGTTTTCTCAACTTTGCTGCATATCTCAGGCATTTTTTTGAATTTTTGCACCAAATTTTCATCATGGGGTTATTGGGACCCCTTCTCATAGATACTCTCACTGTCATGGCGTTAATCGGGCCGAAGGGTGATTTCGCAATCACTGTGTGAAATCACCTTCGGCACCGATAGACATGACACTGCCAGTGTTCATAAAGTGGGCTCTCAAAAAGCCTATGTTGAAAATTTGGTGGAAAAATTCCTAAAAATTACTGTTTACAAGTGTGCGTTGTGCAGTTCATATGCACGCTTGTAAGTTCGCGAATTTTCAATATTTTTACTCCAGATTTTCAACATTGTCATTTTACCACACCTCCTTATGAGCAGTACAGCTGTCATTTTTCGCATCTCGCCCAAAACGTGTTTCCGCCCATGTAGCGCACAGTGGCGCAGTCGGTGTGCGGAATCACTGTATGGGACACATTAAGAAAATCACAGTGACACTGTTCATGAGCAGAGGTCTTAAAATGGCTATGTTGAAAATCTGGTGACAAATTTCCTAAAATTACTGTTTTATGAGCTTGACGTCGCGCAGTTCCTACGCACTCTCGTAAGTTTGCAAATTTTCAATATTTGCACTCCACTGACTTTCAAATACCTTCACAGCACATACAAGCAAGCAACATTCGGCATTGACAAATGCTTGTTTGTGTTTTATGTTTTCCTTTTCAAGACCTCATTAAATACATCAGCTCCCTTGGATTGGCCAGGTCTAACAAAGGATTAAGGACGTTAATGTGGTGGCACTCTTCCTCCAGATCCAGCTGGTGGTTTCAACTTTAACCGAGGGGCTGAGGGACCCTGCGCCGCCGCACGCTGCAGGGACCTTTATAGCCTTGAGACTTTTGTTTGCAGCTCCGGGGAAAAAGGACCAACAGGCGAGACTGCACAGTGGAAGAGGCATTGCACACTCACCGATGGATGGAAGGTAGGCCCTCTAATAAAGTCAGGGGAGTCTGGATAAGCCTGAGGGACGGGTTGCCTTAAACACACAGTGCTCACCAGGGTGCCTTAATTGTAGGTCTGGATGCCAATCTGAGAGCCTGACTAGAGCTCAGTATGACCTAAGGGCCAGACATACCTTATTGGTATAGTTATACTCCCCTCAAGACCTGGGTGATAACCTTGGGGAACTTAACGAGTTTGCCAAGTCTTAGGTGAATCCTCTCAGGCAAAAATAAGGCATAGGGGACACGGGAGGTTGGGAGAGTAGATCCTTCCTCTCCCCCCACAGCTCATATCAGCCTATTGCGAGCCTGATGGCTTTGCATACAGACTTGGAGGCAGTGTGCCAAGGGCGAAGGTAAAAGCCTGCACTGGCCCTTGGCAGCCTGAGGTCAGTGATAATATTATCCTGAGAGCAACGGGCCCTGGTTGTCACCTATATTATGGGGAGTTCTGGTTTAATACAGAGCTCAGAGGCCATCAGGAGGACTATGAAGTGCGTGTGAAGGGGCACACCGATCTTGGGGTAAACTGGACCCCGCTGTCTGCTGCTGGGAGGGCCTTTCATCTGAGGTCTGTGGGAAAGCATGCATACCCACATTGCCTATCTCTGGAGAAGCCCATGTGATCTGCATTCTTGGCTTTGGTGATAGATGCCTGTTTAGCAGCATAAAGCAGGACTCAATGCAAACTGGGGAAAGAACATGAAAAGCGTTCATTGTCAATCTTATGGGGTATGAGGTCTCCTACAAACACTGGGGCTGAGGTGGTCCACGGGACATTACAGCAGTGTAACCTAAATGGGAGCTGGGGGGCTCGTTCTGATGGGTTGGTACATCACGGGCAAAGTTAAGGTTGAGGGACGGCCATTAGGGCCGGGGGATAGTATTTTGTACATAGTTATTAGAAAAAGGAGATGGGGGGGATGGAACAGAGGTTGGGGGCCTGGAGCTTTTGGATGTCCTTACATGGAGACTGGATTAACAGGTTTCAGCCTAGTTCAGTATGGGATCGTTATTTAAATTTTTATCTTGGAATATCAAGGGGGCGAACAATAAACGTAAACGCAACATGATTCTTAGGCACCTTGCTAAATATCAACCAAGTGTGGTGTTTCTTTAAGAAACCCACATGAAGAGGGAGGACATTTTATTATTTCATCGGGAGTGGGTGGGCCAAGTCTTCGGAGCAGGGTCTAGCAGTAAGAGAGGAGGAGTATGCATTCTGATAGATTGAAGAATTTCTTTCCAGTGTATGGAAGAACACTGGGACCCAGAGGGTCACTACATTCTTCTGCATGGTTGACTGGGGCTTACAGAAGTGCTGTTGGGAGGTAGATATGGCCCCAATATCGATTCACCTGGATTCTTTTCCCACCTCATAACCCATCTTTCTGCACCCTCTAACCCTCTCATCATCTTAGGTGTGGACTGGAATTTGGTGTATCAGAATGATATAGACAAATCTAGGTGACACAGGAAAGGGTTATCGCCTGCCCAAAGGGGCCTTAGGGACTTGATGGACATGCTCGGGCTTTGCGCTCCGTGGCGCATTTTACACCCTACGGAAAGGCAATACACTTTTCATTCTCTCCCACATTACTCCTTCTCTAGGACTGACTATTTTCTGACTTCCTCCTCTCGCCTCTCGGGGCTGGCAACTTGCCATATTCTTCCCATGGCCCTTTCCGATCATGCCCCGATCTACCTTGAGCATACCCTGGAGGGGATGGAGGTTAGGGACAGAATCTGGTGTTTCAACTCAGTAATACTGCTTGATAACCATTCATTTAAACTTCTCTCTACCTTTATAAAGAACTTCTTTAAAGAAAATACGGGCATGGTGGACTCTCTGAACATGCTTTGGGGTGCAGCGAAATGTGCGATTAGAGGGGAATGCATTAGAATCGCCTCTAAAACTAAGAAGGTAAAGGCGGAAATTACTAACAGCCTACTTGACCAAATTGGGGAGCTGGAGAAGGAGCTTTCCACTTCCTCCGAAGAGAGGATCTGGGCTGAATTAAATGCCCTCAGAGCCCAATACTTCGGATTAATAGCAGAAAGAGCTGACCTGGCACTACAGAAAGTTAAGCTTCGTTATCTAGAATTGGGGGAGAAAGCAGGCAAGCTACTTGCATTGCAGCTTAGGCAGAATGAGGTGCAGAGTACTGTGCAAGGTCTCTAACCAATACAGGGAGGACCCATGGTTACTAGGCCTAGAGAGATCATGGAAGGATAAAGCCCCAGGCCCCAATGGGTTTAATAACTCGTTTTACGTGGCCTTTATAGAGAAGTTAGCTCCTTTTCTAGCTCAGCTTTTCAATTCTCTACAATCCTCTGGAATCTCAGATTTTTCACTCACCCAAGCCTGGATTTCGGTTATTCCAAAACCTGGTAAATCTCCCCTACTGCCTGAAAATTACCACCCTATCTCATTGTTGAATTCCAACATAAAGATCTTAGCTAAAATTCTGGCTAATCATTTACACCAGGTTTGGCAAGGTCTGGTAAGTTCCTCGTAAGTGGATTTTGTATCAGTATGGCTATCTTCAGATTATACTCGTAAGATACTTCACCTTATAGCTGCAGCTAAAGAGCACCCTATTCCATTGCTCCTTGTCTCGTTGGATGCAGAAAAGGCATTTGATCGATTCTCATGGCTGTTTCTTTTTCCAGTACTTAGAAAATTCAGCTTTCCTCCTTCCTTTTGTAATTGGTTGAAAGCACTTTATGCGTGTCCTAGGGCCAGAGTTCGCTGTAACGGAGTTCTCTCTACTGCATTCTCTCTTGCTCGTGGCACTAGACAGGGATGTCCCCTTTCACCGTTCCTCTTCAACCTCTATCTTGAACCTCTAATTCGATCATTGCAGTCATGCAAAGAGGTTCAGGGGATTTGGGTGGGGTGGGAGGCCTTTCCCCTGTCAGCCTATGCAGACAATCTTTTGCTTCACCTTGATCACCCGCAGCAGTCCATCCCTATAGCGATAAATATTATTAACAAGTTTTCATCTGTTTCTGGGTACAAGCTAAACTTAGCCAAAACTAGTGTCATTCCCCTTAATTACCAAGTGCAGAAGCACTGGATCACAGACCTGGGCCTGACATGGGAGCCCACAGCCTTTAATTATCTAGGCATTAAACTCTCCCGTAACTTTACACAATTAGTTAAAATTAATTTTTCTCCACTCTTGCAGACTGTAAAATCAGACCTGCTCAGATGGAGACACCTGCCCCTTTCTCTCTGGGGACGGGTAAATATCATTAAAATTAATATTTTGCCACGTCTGTTATATCCCCTTAGCATGATATGCCCATATCTTCCTAAAAAATGATTCACCAATGTGCAGTCAATGGTCTCTGACTTTCTCTGGCAGGGGAAGGCAGTGCGTAGGGCCTATACCAAGCTTACTCCCCCAAAACGGGTGGGGGGCCTTAGCCTCCCAAACTTTTTCTTATATTATTGCGCGGTTCACTGTAGTAAGATTTTCCATTGGAGTGTAGGAGAGGTTGGAAGCCCTACTAAAGAGTATCTACCCCAATGGCTGGTCCTTGAGCAACAGCTTTGTTACAGGCAGGGTATAGACCTTAGATCTCTTATTTACATAAGGCTGTCAATTTTACCAACCGCGATACGGGCTCCACCATTGTGTTGGTCCCTGAAAGACCTTCCTCAAATTAGCATTCTTTTATCATTGGACCTGCCTAAAGACTTGGACCAACCTATACTTGGTAATCCACAATTTAGGATTGGAGGATGGACAATACCGAAAGGCCTTTCCCCAAGTTATGGGGGGGTCCCACTCTCTTCTGTACTTCAGGCGGGGAACTTCTGCCCTATATAGGACCTTCAGGTAAAATTTTTGAGCCCTGCTCTTCATGCCTTCAAATACCTGCAGCTTAAGAAAGTTCTGGTTGATACCTTGGGCCCACCTCCGTAGAATATGCCAGCAAGCAACCTTAAATTATCTTTACAGGAAATGGCCTCTCAACCCCATGTTATTTCTCTTTACTATAAAGCCTTACAAATTTATGACCCTCACTCCCTTCAGGGCATCTGTTATTATTGGCATCATGAACTAAGCCTCCTTCCAGGAGGGGTGGTTTGGAAAAAGGTATGGCAACAACTGTACAAATCTATAAAACAAGACAGGTTATGCTTACTGCAATTTCGCATACTGCATAATCTGTATTTCACCCCGATTAGGTTATACCGGAGGGGGAAAATAAGCTTCCCCCTCTGCACCTCTTGCCAAAAAGCAGAAGATACGTTGTTGCATCTGTTCTGGGATTGTGATAGAGTGGTCCCATTTTGGCGAAGAATCAGAGACTCCTTGGATCCATTGCTTGGCCTCGAGGCCTATTTTACCCCACAGGTTTGCTTCGTAGGTCTTTTCCCCGACAATATGTTGGATACCCGAAAGGCACACATGGCCCTTATCTCTGCAGTAGCGAAATTGATTATTGCTTGACAATGGATGGATCAACATAACCCCCCCCCTTTCAGGAATGGCACGCAGAGATACTTCAGGCATTAGAATCAGAGAAACATATCGCCGAAAGACAGGATCGCCTCAAGGCCTTTCATAATAGATGGGGCCAACTTATGGCTGTAATACCAATTTCACATCATGGAGGGACACCGTAGCGTTCCTTTGAGAATGGGGAAGCTTCGTCCTGCACTTAAGGATCCAACTCAGCATCCCTGGGCGCAAGGGTCAGCTGCAATGCCCCAGCATTCCCTTCCTAACATTGATATAATACAATTGAAGCATGGCAGACTCCATGTTACATCTTTGAGCTCCAGGCGGGGGACAGGGTGGGGGGTACAGGGGAGTTAGTTACTAGGGGGTAGTTAGTACTTGTATGGATAAGTTTCCTTTTGCTACAACTAGGCCTTCAGCAACCACTCAGTGTCATTTCAGAATTAGTAGGCCTTATAATAGGTTGAAGTAAGACTTATAGACAAAGTATTGTTTACAACAGAAATTGTTTTTTATAGGCTGAGAGAGGAATTGTTTTATACTGTGACTGATTTCTTCCGAATACAGCTGCTTCTCATTATGTTTTTTATTTTCGTTCTTGATGTGTAAAAATGGAAAACTTTAATAAAGTATACTAAATTGAAAAAAAGAAAATCATTCCCGTCTCCTGGTGGACAATAGACAAGAAGAATCCTGCACCCCACACCCTCACCCATGATACATTCAAAGGAGTTGGTAGATCCCACTGGCACTTCTACTAGGCCCAGATCGGATCTAAAACAGATGGCAACACCCCTGCCTCTATGATCCATCCTCTGGCAGTGTATCTCCAAGTACCCAGCTGGTGTGCTGATGCCAACACTGGACCAACATTTTCATCCAGCCAGGTCTCAGTGATACAAGCCAGGTCTGATGTTCCAACAAGAGCCGCTGTTACCGTGGTCTTGTTCTTAATAGACCTGGCATTGATTAACACTGCCCGAATAGGATGAGAACCTGAGGAAGGTTGAGTTACCTGCCTGCTACAAGCAGAGCCCTTGGGTATGGGAACCAAGCATGGAGGACCCTTTTTCTGGATCCATTTCACCCCAGGGCATCTCCTTGTCCCCACTATTCCTATCCGCCCACTCCTTTCCATCCCCCCTCCAGGCCAGGCCCTTGCCCTCCTCCCTCTAACAATCTCCAAGGCTCTACACCTTCTATATACCTCTGGGGATAGTGGAGGACAGGAAAAACTACAAAGGTCTCTGAGCCTGGAGGGGGAGTAACACCCGACCGTCCCTATACCTTCCCAACACATATTCAAAAATCCAACAAATCACAAACCTAATAAAATAAAATAATATAAAATAAAATTATAAATGATAAAACATTCAAGTCACATTCGGTCAGGCCATTACAAATCCAGAACTATTAAATATACCTCTGGATTAAATGAAAACAGGTTATAATAAATCCAACCCAACCCAGTCAAATCAATTTGACACAAAAAATCTCAGTCTTAATGGAGAAGGATAACGAACCACAGGCCAGAGTAAAATCATACAACTCATATAAGCCATCAGGATACAGTCCAGGAAATCCATGACCCAACAGTGGACTGGGCATGTACACTAACTCTCAAGTGGGGCCTTTTCTCCAAGTGCACCGAACTCACTGGTCCCAACACCCTGCCGCCCGTGACCCGCAGCCACAATCCCCCTTGGGGGCACTCCACAGGAAATGACCCACAAGGGATCTAGAAGATGCCCAACTAACACTCTGACTCCCCAGAGATGCAGAGGACAACTACTGCTCTGTCACAGGAAGCCGGTCAACCACTACCCCAGGCACAAGTAGGAGGCGCCCCCCCCAACACAACACCCAGACCACATTGCTCCTCAAATCCCAAAAGCTCATAGACATCTAATATCCAAAACAATGTTCACAATCTTCTTAGGCAGTCTATTTTAATTATTCAAATTCAAATCTGCAGCCTGCATATCCAATCAATTTAGTTCAGAACTCCCAGCCTCTGATCTTAGGCCACCAAGGCCTCCAGGCAACAATCCAAAACAGTGTTGTATTCCCCCCCAAATCTCTCACTTAAGGAGGAAGAAATTACAACACCAGTAGCTAAATCCAATAGTTCCAAATTTGAATCACTGATTCATTTAAAAAGACATGACCAAATAGGGAATTTAATCAATATCCCACAAAACAGCAGAAGACAGTCAGAGAATCAACCAAAACCCCCATACACAAACCACGGGAGGCTCTCACCACTCCTGAGAGTGTCAGGGAAACTGTTCAGTCTCAGTTAGGCAAAAAACAAAGGATCAGCTCACTACCCTTGGAGTAAATTTAGGAGGCCCTCACCACTCCCAATAACAATGAAATTCATCTCTCAGCTGGGCAGACTTGGAAGGTTCTCACCACTCCCAATAACAGTGAAGTTCGAAGTTCGTCTTTCAGCAGAGCAGATCATAACAGACGATTCCCTTATTCAGCCACACTCCGGTCCTCACAGTTTTCCAACAGAAAGGTGAACAATATCATAAGTCCTATAGTAGTCCATAGGAAATAGATCAACACAGGAGATAGATAAATTCTTCAATATTAGATGCTGATCCCCCCTCAGTACAAACGCTGCCTCCGAGAACATAAACATAAAATAAATACTACTCTCCTATCACTGACTCACTGCTTGAACCCTGATTATTGCTCACAGGCCTACACTTAATACAAACCAAACCAAACTTTAAACGAACACAAAAATTATAAAACCGATGAAATTAAATAAAATAGCAGACAAAATTATCCCCTCACTGATGGCAGCCCAGTGTGGCTGCAATCTTAACACGAGGATGATGCAAGTTATTGAGGTCTATGTTGTGGCTGCACAGATTTCTTCTGTAATGGTGAAGTTTCTTTTAGTCCGGGAGGTGGCCTCAGCTCTGGTGGAATGGTCTTTAAAGTCTGCTAGTGGGTCTTTGTTGCTTGCCTTGTACAACCCTAGGAAGGCTGTCTTGAGCCAGGATGGAATGTAATGCTGGGTGTCCCTTCCTGTGCCCTTGGATGATGATAAATAGCCTGTCCATCTTGCCTATGTTCTTTGTTCTGTTGATGTATGTTATGGTAACCCTGTTCATTCCCAGCACATGGAGGTGAGGCTTCCGCATGATCTCTGAGGCTGGCATTTGAGCTGGCAATTCAGTAGTCTTTCTGACATAAAATGATGAGGCCACCTTCGGTATGAATGACAGGACCATTCTTAGAGTTACTCAGTCTCATGGAATGTCAAGTATGGTTCCCTGTATGAGAGTGCTTGTAATTCACTTATTAGTCTGGCTGAGCAGACCGCCACCATAAATACTGTCTTGAGGCTCATCAGTTTGATGTTTACCATGGCCAGTGATTTAATGGTGCAGAAGTCATTTCCCTGAGTATCAGACTGAGACCCCAAGGAGCCGTCATCAGTTTGACCTTTGGACATATACTGGTGGTGGCCTTCAGGAAACAAATGAAGTCTAGATGTGCCCCTGGGGTTATTCCATCTATTTGTTCTTGTGCAGCTCCTACTGCTACCATTTGTACTCTGAGAGATGAGGGGTAAAGTCCCTTGTCTAGTTCCTCCTCGAGAAACAATAGTATGTCATTTATGGAGGTGTTCTGCACCATTAGAGTGTTGTGTGAGCATCAATTCAAGAAAATGGACCATTACCGTTTATACGTTGCAGTGATAGAATCCCTTCTGGACACTGACATGGTGTTGGCTGGCTTTTAGCAGTCTCTCCCTTTTAGAAGCCAGGCTGTCAATTTGACGTTCTGAGAGTTGGGGTGGCATACTGGTCCCTGTCACCAGATGTTGTGCCTGGCTGGTAGTCTCCATGTGTGTTCCAGTTACATGGCTACTACCATGGCAAACCACGACCGCCTGGGCCAGTAAGGAGTGATCAGGATTACTCTCACCCTGAATTGAAGGATTTTCTTTAGGACTTGTAGAATTAGGTGCAGTGGTGGGAAGATATATGCCATGCCAAAGAAATGGAAATTATGTACCTACCGTAACTCTTGATCTTCTTGAATGAGTCTCCACCACTCATTCACACTAATGGGATCTGTGCCGGAGGTACTAGGACCCATCGGGAGCAAACTTTTTGCTAGAAGGTCGGCACCTGAGACAAAGCCATGAAGAGTGGCACCGTGAGCCTCAGCTCATGCAGTAATGAGTATCTTGGCGTCGACCTTCCAACCGCCTCAGTACCTTTTTTCCCAAGGAGGTGCACCATAACTAACCTAGAAGGATAGCCTAACCAAAAACCGGACATAAGATAGTCTGGGAGACCCATATAAGAAGAGTCAACAAAGAAGCCTAAGGATTGAGGGAGTGAAGACCAACAACAGAGGTGAGCTCGGGGGATGGAGGGTGGGCATGTGAATGAGTGGTGGAGACTCATCCAAGAAGATCAAGAATTACGGTAGGTACATAATTTCCATATCTTCCTGGACATAAGTCTCCACCACTCATTCACACTAATGGGAGAGTACCAGGCTAATAATCCCACGAGAGGGCAGCAGGAGAGACCAAGAGCTCACAGTTTTAGGACAGGAGTCCATTAAGGATGGTTCTGCCAAAGGAAAGATGTTGTCTGGCATGGACATCCAGGGCATAGTGTTTGATGAAAGTATGCACTGAGCTCCAGGTAGCTGCATTGCAAATATCTGCAATGGGCATGTTGCGGATTTCCGCTAGAGATGCCGCAACCACTCTAGTAGAGTAAGCGTATACCCTGCCCTCCAGCTTAACCTGCACCATGGAATAACAGTGGCGAAGGCATGCTACCAGCCACACTAAGATACATCTGATACCGACAGGTTGGCCTAGCCGGGTCTCGCTGAAGGAAACAAACAGTTGCTGAGATTTGTGAAAGTCTTTTGTTCTATCTAGATAGAAACGCAAAGCTCTCTTGACAGCCAAGGAATGAAGAGAACGTTCTCCCTCATTTTGGAAGTTCACAAAGTAAGAAG
This sequence comes from Neoceratodus forsteri, assembly GCA_016271365.2. NCBI lineage: Eukaryota > Metazoa > Chordata > Ceratodontiformes > Ceratodontidae > Neoceratodus > Neoceratodus forsteri. The sequence goes on along the minus strand of CM028130.1, from coordinate 833,244,580 downwards.
GAAGGACCAAAGGTTGGTTTAGATGGAATTCTGAAACAAACTTAGGGAGAAACTTAGGATGGGTTCTAAGGACTACTTTGTCTTTATGGAACACAGTATAAGGAGGGTCTGTGACCAAGGCATGTATCTCAGAGACCCTGCGGGCTGAGGTAATGACCACTAGGAAGGCTGTTTTCCAGGTGAGAAATTTAAGCTCACAGGTAGCTATAGGCTCAAAAGGTTTTCGAGTGAGCATGTCTAGCACAAGATAAATGTCCCAGGCTGTGACTGGACATCTTATAGGAGGTCTGGTATGCAAAATTCCCTTAAGAAACCTGTTAACCACAGGTAACTGAGCCAGTGACAAGGAAAGTACTGGCTCATGATAAGCTGAAATGGCACAAAGGTGAACCTTAACTGTAGAGTATTGCAGACCTGAATTTGAGAGATCTAAGAGGTACTCTAAGACTTTATCTGGTGGGCAGGAAAAAGGATTTAAAGAGGATTTCCCACACCAGAGTGAGAAACGCTTCCATTTGGCTGTGTAAGTTTTCCTAGTGGCTGGCTTACACGCAGCCAGAAGAATATCTGAAACCCTGCGAGAGACATTGAACCTGTTCACTTCTATCTCTTCAGGAGCCAAGTGTGAAGGTGAAGCAACCTCAGGTTGGGATGGACAACAGGCCCCTGAGTCAGGAGGTTCATCTGAAGGGGAAGTGGTTTCGGCGGAACTGCCAACATACTGTTGAGTAGTGGAAACCACATTTGTCGAGGCCAGAAGGGAGCAATGAGGATCATTTTGTCCCCTTGGGATTCGAACTTGAGAAGTACCCTCTGAATTAGGAGGAAGAGGTGGAAAGGCGTATAGAAAGTGTTTTGTCCACTACAGCCTGAACACATCCTGACAGAAAATGCCAGGCCCTGGATTTCTGGAGCAGAAAAGAGGCAGTTTTGTGTTGAGTGGGGATGCAAAAAGGTCCAGGTCTGGAGTTCCCCACTCTGTGAATATTGACTGAACTACGATTGAGTGGAGAGCCCATTCGTGAGGATCTGTCTCTGTTCTGCTGAGATGATCTGCCAGTTCGTTCTGCACTCCTGGCAGGTAAACTGCTTGAATTAGAGACTTGTGCTGCAAGCACCACTCCCACACTCTTATCGTTTCTCTGCATAAGCGGTAAGAGTGAACACCGCCCTGCTTGTTGATGTAATACATCACTGCTTTGTTGTCCGTTTGAAGGAGAATGTTCTTGTGACAGAGAATGTCCTTCAAAGCCTGGACTGCATAAAGGACATTTATGTGAAGCTGGGACTCTACCTGATTCCACATACCTTGAGTGTGGAGAGTCTGACAGTGAGCTCCCAAACCCATCTGGGACGCGTCTGTGGCAATGGAAATCTGATGATACAGAGGAGCAGAGGGATACTCCTCTAGAAGATTGTTCTCTTGCAACCACCAGGTGAGTGATCTCTTTAGAGGTTCTGTCACCTTGATAAGAAAGGACTGCATGTGAGTGGCTGGGGACCACTGAGTACTGAGCATCCATTGAGAAGTTCTCATGTGAAGGCATGCTAGGGGTACAGTGAACACCGAGGATGCCATGAGACCTAGCATCCATTGCATCAAGAGAGCTGAAACTGAGCTGCTCTCCCCGATGTAATGGGCCATCTGAAGGATATCACTCCTCCTGTCCTCTGGAAGAAAAGCCTTCACACAGGAAGTGTCCATAAGAGTTCATATAAAAAGGAGCCTCTGGAAGGGCTGCAGCTGTGATTTTTTGAGGTTTAGCAGGAATCCCATGGACGTGAGAAAGCGTGAAGCTGTGGCTATGGCGTCCAGAGTTCCCTGCCTGGAAGGGCTTGCTAGAAGCCAATCATCCAGATAGGGGAACACCTGCATTCTGATCTTTCTGAGATGCACTGCAAGAACTGCACAACACTTTGTAAAAACTTGTGGCACCAAGGATAGCCCAAAGGGCAGGACTCTGAACTGATAATGCTGTCCCAGAGCCACAAACCTTATGAATTTGTGATGTTTTGGGTGAATAGAAATGTGCTGGTAAGCATCCTGCATGTCTAGGGAGCTAACCAGTCGTGTTGATGAAGCAAAGGTAACAGGGTTCCTAGCGATATCATTTTGAATTTCTCCTTGGGAAGGAATTTGTTTAGTTTTCTGAGGTCCAAAATGGGGCGCATGCCCCTGGTTTTCTTTGGAACAAGAAAGTAATGGGAGTAGAACCCTGTGTTCCATTGATGCAGCGGAACTACTTCCACTGCCCTGTTGTTCAGAAGGCCCTGTATCTCGGTGGCGAGAAGATCTGACTGAAGAGCTGACAGCTTGGGCTGTCATCTTGGGGGACAATCCGGAGGGGTCTCCACAAGATTGAGTGAATACCCTTCACGGATTATCTGGAGGATCCATTTGTCTGAGGTTATGGACTTCCATTGATTATAGAAGTGCGTTAGATGACCTCCCACCACTGAGGAAGAGTCCACCTCGGGCAGCTGAGGTGGGACTAGGGCCAACAAGTCAGAAGGCAGCACTGGGTGCTTTGGGTCCTTGCACCTTCTGTTGCATTTTCTTTTGAGGCTGAGGGGTTTGGTTTTTATTAAAACTTCCCCTGCCTTTGCCTCAAAAGGACTGATGGTTATGAAACTGGTATTTATTAACACCCCCTCGAGAGGGGACATGAGGAGGAGGAGGTCAAGCCAATTTAATGGCTGACCTAGTCTTTTGTGTAGCCTCTAGAGCCTGTTCTACTTGAGGGCCGAAGAGATACACACCATCAAAAGGCAACGCCATTACCTGTTGCTGTGCGTCATTCGTGAAACCTGAAGTGCGCAGCCAGGAATGACGGCGGGTACAAATGCCCACCACCGCCACCCAGAAAGCAGTATCGAAAGCATCCATAGCTGCTTTAACCTGCTAGTTGTTGGATTCGATACATCTGGTTATGGTTTGAAGAAGCTCTGAATTTGTATCCAATTCCGGTAGAGCTTCAACCATTTGTTTGAGTGAGTGCCAAAGGATATACTCATATTGAGAGAAATAGCCTTGGTAGCTGGCAATACGCATACCTAGGGTGGAAGCATCAAAGACTCTCTTACCTAAAGTGTCTATCTTATGAGAATCTTTGTTAATAGGTCGAGCTGTAGTAGTCTGGGGAAGGATGACCTTATCATTCTCTGCCAAGACTACAATAGGATCCACAAAGTCTTGGGACCCCAAAATGGGTCGATACTTGGGGGCTAAGTATTTCCTATCTATGGACTTAGCCACTGAAGGAATGAGAGCAGGATTATTCCATACCATTTGAGACAGCGTCTCAAAGGAGGACTGTACCAGAGGAGTCAAATCCATAGGGATCTCCGGAACATGGAGGTATTGGAGTCTTAACAGTTTCCCAGGATCGATATCTGTAGTTTGGAGAGAAAGAGTGGAAATCAAGTTTTTCAGCAGAGACTTGAAAGACAGGTCCTCAACCACAGGCTCTGCAGCAGGAATAGATCCTGTTCCTTCCACTTCATCACCCAGCCTAAGGTCTGGGTCAGGCTCAATATCATCTTCTGACAGTCCAGAAGGGACTGCATGGACAGGAAAGGAGTGAAAATCAGAGGAAAATGAGGAAGGAAAAGGGTTAAAGGAGGAGTCCTGAAGGGTGGACGATGCCCTAACAACCCCTGGCACCACAGAAATGCATGGCACTGAAAGAATGCACTCGTCGGCCAAGCGCATGGCGCCGACAAAGGCGCATGGCTGAGAACATAGGCATGAAGAATGGCACCAAGAGGCCAGATGGCACCACAAAGCCAGCACTGACGAAGGGCACGGCGCCGACAAGGCGCACGGTGCCGAGGATGGTGCCAATGAAGCACATGGCGCCAAGAAACCCAACGGTGCTGAGGACGGCGCAGACAGATGCACCAGTGCTGGAGACGGTGCTGAGTGTGCCATCGACACTGAGGGCATCGAAAAAACTCCCAGACTCTGAAAAACAGGATTTGAGGAGAAAGGAGGAAGAAGAGCAGGAGATAGAGGCATTGGTGTGGCCCCCTACGCCGCAGCCATATGAGGGGGGAACACCTAAGCACGGAGTCGATGGCACCGAAGACAGTGCCGCGTGACTAGAGAGGCTCAACCACCCTACCTGATACCCCAAGAAGCCCAAAGGCCCCTGAGTGACTGGGCCAGGCAGCTGGACCAACCTCTGAGCCCATTGCTCCATAAGAGCAGCCCAATGATGAAACTACTCATCAGAAGACCTACCAGAGGGTGGGGTAGGGCTCCGATGTCAAATACATCGGCTACCAGAAACAGAAGCTGGTGACTCCAAAGGAGGAGACCGGCAACTAGCTCCAGTAACTGACCATCTATGCACAGACATATCAGAGGGCTACCTCGAGTGATGCCTTCTCTTTTTTGACCTGTGGGCCAAAGAAGAGCTCAAGATCAAACAGTGCCGAGAATGCAACCGTTTACTTTTATGCTTTCAAGGGGACCGCTCACCCTCTCGGGCATTGGACTGATCGTTGTCAGACCCCCCTTCTGGAGAAGGCAGTGGACCAGACCCAGCCCGGCTGACTGAACAGCTTTCATACGAAGTCTCCCTACTGTCACCTGACCCGCTCATGGTCGACTCCGTCAATGTAGGCTGAGACTTCTTTGGTAAATAAGAATAATAAACTAAGCGATACTTTTATTCATGATATTACTACAAAATAATAAAACTGAAAACTATGCTGCTAGTTTGAAGTTTGACTCCCAGCAGACGAGCAATGTCGTCACTGAAGTGCACTCGACAGCGGGAAAAAAGGAACTGAGGCGGTTGAAAGGTCAACGCCGAGATACTCATTACAGGACGAGCTGAGGCTCACAGTGCCACTCCTCGCGGCTCCGTCTCAGGCGCCGACCTTCTAACAAAAAAGTTTGCTCCCGATGGGTCCTAGTGCCTCCGGTGCAGATCCCATTAGTGTGAATGAGTGGTGGAGACTTATGTCCAGGAAGATCTAGTCAGATGACTGGGCATCCACTCCTATGGTCTGTCTTTGAATTGGGAATAAAATTTGGTGCATTGTGTGTTTTTGCTGGTTGCCATAAGGTCTACCTGCACTGGCCCCCAGTGCTTGTTGATGGAGCTGAACACTTGCAGGTGGAGTCTCCACTCATCTGGGAGGATCTGTTGGTGGCTCAGTGAGTACACAGTCATATTCAGTTTGGCCACCAGGTGTATGGCTGAAATGAAAAAATTACTCACCTTAGTAACTGTGTTTCTTCTAATGGAGTCTTGCTGTATTCTGACATTATGCAGTTAGCCCCAGCACTTGAGCTGCTCTGGAGAGGAAAGAGTTAACTCTATTACAAAGCATAGAACATTGAGCTTGAGCTCGAGCTCAGTTCAAACCTCTGTCTGCTGCACTTTGAAGTGTAACCATCAGATTCTTATGAGCTAACACTAACTAACCCCACTATGTGGACATTGTAAAATGTACTAGCCGAAAGGCAACCAAATATTTTGGATCCCCAAAAGACTCAAATTGAGAAATCCAAAACAAAAAACTAGGTAGTGAACAGATAAAGTTATCAAAAACATATAACATAACCCACTCCCCCTCTCTAAAAAGGGAAGAGTGCCAAGTACACCCCTGAGGTGCAACACTGCACCTACCAGCCCACTTCCCAAAAACCAGGTTCTGAGAGGAGAGGCAGGGAGGGAGGTCAGAATACAGCAAGACTCCATTAGAAGAAACACAATTACTAAGGTGAGTAATTTTTTTCTTCAAACAACAGAAGTCTTGCTGTATTCTGACGATTCTGAATTACCAAGCAGTACCTCCCTGGAGGAGGGTACTGAACCTATTTTGGGAATAGGCTCTGCAGTACTGCTGTACCAACCCTAGCATCACTCCTAGCCTAGATATCTGGAGAGTAATGCTTGGTGAATGTATGGACTGTTTTCCAGGTGGCTACTTTGCATATCTCTAATAAGAGTATATCTTGGCAGCAGTCAGAGAAGCAGCTGTACTTCTAGTCAAATGAGCCCTCAGGTCTGAGGGGGGTACTTTGCCTAGCTTTTCATAGCAGAATTGTATACAAGAGACAATCCACCTGGCAATAGTTCACTTAGTAGCAGGTTTACCCTTTTCCACTTCACCATAAGTGAGGAACAACTGGAGGGAGTCAAACCTAAGTGCCTTAGTATGCTCAATGTAGTAGCTAAGAGCCCTTTTAACATCCAAACTGTGTAATCTTTTCTCTCTTGAAGAAGAATGATCAGTGAAGAACACAGGAAGAGACATGGAATGGTTCAGATGAAAGTCTGAAACCGCTTTGGGTAAGAACCTCCTGTTGGTTCTAAGGACCACCTTATCCCTATGGAATGAGATAAAATCAGGCTCCACTGACAGGGCTTTTAATTCACTAATACACCTGACAGAGGTAATAGCTACCAGGAACACAGTTTTCCAAGTCAAGTACTTAAGTTCTGCTGAGGACAAAGGCTCAAAGGGTGGTTGCATGAGCTGAGCAATGCATACATTAAGATCCCAAATGGGTAGGATCCCTAAAAGGGGCATTAGTATGAAGTAGTCCCTTAACAAATTTACAGAACACAAGGTGGGAAGCTAGAGAAGAAGGCTTCCCCACTGATAAAAATGTAGAAACAGCTGATAGATGCACCTTAAGGGTAGTTGATCTGAGGCCTAGACTATTGAGATAAACCATATAGTCCAGAACTGCAGGAAAATCAGTAGAATATGGGGATATCTGTTTACTAGAACACCAAATACCAAACCCTTTCCATTTGGAGTTATTGGTTTTTCTAGTGGCAGGTTTACGAGAAGCCTTGAGAATGTCCAGAACCCCCTGAGACAGATTCATACTTGCATATTCTAGCTCTTCAAGAGCCACGCCTTGAGATTGAGAGACTGAAGATTGGGATACCAAATTCTTCCCTGAGAAGAAGTTAGCAGATTGTGTTTTTTGGGGAGAACCAATGGAAGATGGACCACCAGAGACAGCAAGAGAGGATACCAAGACTGCCTGGCCCAGTCTGGCACAATCAGGATCACCTTGCAAGGCTGTGACCTTATCTTGACCAGAACTCTGAACAACAGAGGAAAGGGGGGAAAGGCATACAGAAATTTCCCTGACCAATCCAATAGTAAACCATCCAGGGGGACTGAGCCCAATACTGGGGTCTGCAACAAAAGAGAGGAAGTTGGTGATTGCCTGGGGCTGCAAAGAGGTCTATCTGAGGAGCGCCCCATCTCAGAAATATGACTTTTAGCACTAGAGGATCCAGGGACCATTTGTGATGGCCTTGAGAAATCCTGCTCAAAGCATCTGTTAACACATTGTCCTTCCCTGGAAGGTGGACTGCTACCAGGGATGTCTGTAGAGAATAGGCCAGAGACCAGACTTTCATGGCTTCTGTGCACAAGGCCATCGACTGAGTGCCTCCCTGCTTGTTGATGTACCACATGGTGGTGGTGTTGTCTGTTCTCACCTGAACCACCTTGCTTTGTACTGCCTGTGCAAAAGCTTGTAAGGTCAAGTATGCTGCCCTGAGTTCCAGAAGGTTGATATGAAGGAGAGACTCCTGAGGGGACCACACTCCTTGTGCTGTGAGGGCTCCCAAGTGAGACCCCCATCCCAGAAGAGAAGTGTCTGTGGTCAGAACCACAGAATGAGTCTGAGAGACAAATGGAACCCCTTGTCTGAGGTTGTCCTGATCCAATCACCACTGGAGAGCATGGATCATGGTCTGAGTCACTGGAATCAGTTTGGTGAGAGGGTCTTTTTTCTGGGACCAAAAAGTCCTCAGGTGAAACTGGATATCCCTCATCTGGAACCTGGCCCCTGGAACCACTGCAGTGGCAGCTGCCATGTGGCCCAGTAGTTGAAGGAAATTTCTTGCTGGACAAGAAACCAGGAGATGAAATGAGGAAGCTAGGTCTGTAAGGGCCTTTACCCTTGACAAGGGAAGAAAGGCCTTTGCCTGGACAGTGTCCAACTCCACCCCTATAAAGGTGAGGAGTTGCCCTGGTTCAAGAACTGACTTTGGAAGGTTGAGGAGGAATCCCAAGGAAGTGAGCACTTCCTGGATCACTTGTAAATTTGACTTGACTTGGTCTGGAGACTGTCCTACGATGAGCCAGTCTTCGAGATTTGGGAAAATAGAGATGTTCTGTCTCCTTAAAAAAGCTACTACTACTGCTAGGCATTTTGTAAAGACCCTTGGTGCTGATGTTAGCGCGAAGGGCATTGCCCTGAATTGGTAATGACCTGAGGGCAGTTTGAATCTGAGATACTTTCTGTGGGGGCTCCTGAAGGGAATGTGAAAGTAGGCATCCTTGAGGTCTAGGGAAGCTAACCAATCCCTTGGCCTTAGAGAGGGAAGAATTATTCCCAGAGTCACCATTTTGAACTTTGGCTTCAGTAAATGCTTGTTTAAGTATCTTAGGTCTAGGATGGGCCACCACTCACCTGTTGATTTTGGGGTAAGGAAGTACCTGGAGTACAGGCCTTTGCCCCTGAGGGATGTAGGAACTCTCTCTATAGCCCTGAGTGCTAACAGAGAAGAAACCTCTGCCTCTAGAGCAATGGTTTCGGATATGTTGACAGGTGGAAAAAACCTGACCCTTAGTTTTGGGAATTTTTTGAAGCTGAGGGCCAGTCCCTGGCTTACTACCTCCAGGACCCACTTGTCTGAGATCACTGACTTCCAGGCCTAGAAGTAGTAAGCCAGCCAGTCTCCTACAGGGATTGGGGGAGTCAACCAAGGCTGACACCTCAGGGTGTCTGCTTGGCAGGAGCCTTAGGCTGAGAGGTGGATGCAAACCTGCTCATCCCCCTCCTACCTCTCCCTCTAAAGAACCCCCCCCCGGGAAAAGGAAGAGGAAGCCTGTGCCTGGTAGAAAGGCTTATGGAAAGGCCTGTCCCTGCCCCTAGCCTGCTGCCTCTGAGGAATTGACTGCCTTTCCTTGGCTTGAGCACTCCTATAGGTGGTCCTGTACTCATCCATCTTCTTCATGTAGTTCTCTGTCTGCTTCCAAAACAGAGAATTATCTACAACAGCAAAATCCATGGCCTTAGCCTGGGTATCCTGTGAGAGGCTAGTACATCTGAGCAAACCCATCCTCCGAAGAGCCACAGATGTAACCATGACTCATGATGAAACATCATTGGAGTCCACAGCAGCATGAAATTGAATCTTAGATGCCTCTATCCCATCAGCAGCCACATCCTCCAACTCCTTGGCTAGTTGGGGGGAAGCCTGCTTAGCCAGATCCAAAACAGACTCCCACCTGGACTTTTGGTATCTAGCTGCATAGGCCATATAGTTAGCCTGCCTGAGTCCCAGAGAAGATGCCAGGTACTGCTTTTTAGCCATAGCATCTATCTTCCTGGAGTCCTTATCCGGGGGGGGGGGTGAGAAGCCAAGGGAATGCTAGCCTTGTCACAGGCTGTACAACCCCAACATGGCTTCAATGCTGGTATAGGAACTCCAAAGCTAAGCCTGACAGCATGTACCTCCTGTCCATTCATTTGTCCACTGGAGGCAATGAATTTGGAGTCTTTAAAAGTTTATGAGTCTGTTTCCCAAAGGACTTGTGCAAGGGAGCAGACAGTCTCTTGGACTCTGGGATGTCCATCATCTCTACAAAGTCAGGCTCCTCCTGCTCCTCCACAGCTTCATCCACAGGAAGCTGGAGGGTGTCAGCCACTTTTCTGTAAAACATAAAGGGGGAGGGGGACTCAGAAAGCCTGGGAGGGGAAACTCCTGAAGGTCTGTCTGAGGAGATGTCCAGTTCAATGGGCTCATCCAGACCTTCCCCACTGTCTTCTTCCTCATCATCACACTCTTCCTCCCCTTCCCATTCTGGCTCATAATATTCTTCCAAAGAATAGTCGGAAACCGGGAGGTCCGACCAAACCGAACACCTACCGAGATGTGCCGGATCAGTCGGAACCAAATGGAGTGATTCCACAATACTAATCGCCCTGGTAATTTCTTCAGTGGTTGGACGGTGGGGATCTGAATCTGAACCTGAACCAGACGATTTTTCTTTCTTCTTTTTTGCAGGAACTGACCCCTCAGGATCGGCTCTCCTCTTGCCCGAGGAAGTCTGGACCTGGTCAGAGGGCACTTCCTCAGGTTTGGTCAGAACCGAACCGGGCTGGCCATCTGGGTCAGCAGACTTCTCGGCCTCTTTCTCATTAAGCCTGCCCAACCTTTTCTCTAGGGTGGTCTTAGGAAAATGTTTGCAAATTTGGCAGTCTGAATTGAGGTGGTCAAACCCCAGATAATAAACACAGGTGGTGTGGGGATCAGCCTTAGCAAAGGCCTCCCCACACACACACTACGGTGCTGAAACCCAGTGGACCAGGTTTTTCTTTTGGGTTTCTCAGACATGGCCACAGTAAAGTATGAGAAAACTTACCCTTTACACGGCTTCAGGCCAGGTAAGACAACCTTATTGGTTCCTAACCGTGTTACAGGTATTGGAAAAAAAAAACTTAAAAGATGGCTTTTTTTAGAACCGATAAGCACCGGAATCATCACAGACTAAAGAACAATCGGTTCAGTCGAACCGACCGAAACAATTCAGAGATTTTACAATTTCCACAGTAATTAATACAAATTTCAATACAGTTCACTACCACTTACTGTACCACACACAGGGATCTGAACTGATGAAAATAAGAAAAAAACTGCAGTTAAATCTGACTATTTTTACCAAGCGAACTGAAAGCGACAGGAGAAAACTTCGGAGCGACTGTTCAGTTAGGTGGAGTAAAGAATCTGATGGTTACACTTGAAAGTGCAGAAGACAGAGGTTTGAACCAAGCACAAGCTCAACATTCTATGCTCTCAGCATAGAGTTAACTCTTTCATCTTCGAAGCAGTTCAAGAGCTGGGGCTAACTGCATATTGTCAGAATACAGCAAGACTTCATGTTGTTTGAATGGAGCTTTGCAGAACCGAACACTTTATGGATTATCCGATCAATTTTGGGGGGGGGAGATCAGTGAGTAATAATCAACTGCACATCAGTGAGACTTAGCAGCAACTTGGTGAGAGACTGAGGCAGGGGGAATTTAATGTACCCTAGTTTTAAAAAATGAATTTTACAAAAAAAAAAACAGACATTAAATGTAGCACAGTTAAATGCAGATAATGCAGAGATATGATGTAAGTGGTCAACATAACATAAGAGGCTTGCTGGAGTCAAAAGAAAGTTATTAAGCAAGGCAGACCAGAATGACTCTGTGAGGAAACTTGCTAACACTGTGATACCTAGTCAGATCTCTAGTCTGAAATTCACATAGCTAATAAATTATTTTGCAATGGCAGATCACACAATAAAAGTGAAGGAGGGGAGTGGTCCTGTAAATTAGAATAGGGCTGCTGCTACATGCCTCTGTACTTCAGCACACCTTTACTGAAAATTCCGTTTGTGAATGTAGCTGAGCTCTCTGCAGGGCAGGCACAGTTTAGTGGCCTGCTACTGCAGTGTGCATCCAAGCCACAGGTGGGAGGGTCCGGGAACAGGAGGACTAGCTAACTGTATCAAAAATTCATTAGGTAATTTAGTCTTAGCACAGAATTATTTTAGGTTTGAAAAAACCTACTTTGTACAAATTAAGGGAATGGCAATGGGTTCTAGTATGGCCCCGTCATATGCAAACCTTTTTATGAACTGGTTTGAAGAGAATTTTGTATACTCTAACAACCCCTATGAAAAAATATATTACAGTGGTGCCATTTTATTGATGATATACAGCATTTTTAATTTGGGAAGGAACGGAGTTAGAATTGAAGGGGTTTCATGATTTCCTGTACCGTAGAACATCATACCTAAGATTCACTTTAAATCAGGACAGAGATCAAATTCCCTTTTTGGATTTATTGATTTAAAAAAAAAGAATAAAATAAGTACCAAAATGTTTAGAAAAGATACTGATAGAAACACAATTTTGAGAGCTGACAGCTTTCATCCAAAGAAACTTGTGGAGTCTATACCCTATAGTCAGCTACTGAGAGTGAGGAGGAACTGTTCGGAGGAGATAGATGTATTAATAAGTGCAAATTACATGGTAGACAGATTTAAGGATAGGGGTTATTTGAAACCACGTTTAATAAGGGCCAAATCTAGGGCATTGGAGAAAAAACAGAGAAGAATTATTGGTTAACAAGGAGGTGAAAAAAACAGGTACATTAGGAGAAAAAAGTATGCTAACATTGAAATATAGTGTGCATTTTATAACATTAAAAGGATAATAAATAAACACTGGCATGTGCTGAAAGCTTTGAGTTTTTGGGAAAAAGCCTTCACTAAAGGTGTCCAAGTGGTGGCAAAGAAAGTGAAATAATTGTCAGATCGTTTAACTCACTCTGAACATAAAATTCCAAAAGCCAAACCCCACGGCTTATTTAGTAAAGAGGAGTTGAGGGGCACTTTCAGTTGTGGGAGATGTATTCATTGCCACAACACTTACAAAACCAAAACAATTTGAAATCAAAGTAAAAATGAAGATTTTGTGATTAAAGATTTCATAAATTGCCAGACAGAGGGGTAATTTATGGTATTAAGTGCCCCTGTGATTTGATGTATATAGAAAAAACAAAAAGACCTTTGAAACACAGAATAAGTGAACACAAGGGGTATATAAGGAACAGGGATCTGACCTCACCAATAGCTAGACATTTTTTAGAAAGAGGGCATCAAATACCAACACAACAGTTCTTTGGGATACAAAAAGTTTATAAAAATAATAGAGGAGGCAATTTTAATGATTGCTCCTAAGAGAGGCAATGTTCATTAATTATTTTGAAACTAATAACCCCAGATTTGGCATGAATGAAATAATTGAATGGCAGCCAATTGTATAAAATTGGAAAACTGTGCACTAGATGGGCTTCACTCACCATAGTAGTGAAGTTGCGTTTTGATTCTCAGTATGAGGGCAATCCCTAGTGAGAGTCATTTATGTTATACTGAAGTTAGTTATCTCAGAGATTAAAATAAGCAACCCAAAAGATTTAGTAAATGAAGAAGAAGTTTTTTGTGAACACCTACGGTTCTTGATATCGCTATGAAGTGGGTCTGGTGCTCAAACAGGGATGAGTAGCCTACATATGATGTATAGTCATTAGCCAGCTTTAGAGTGGAGCTTACATGTATTTAAATGGAGTTACATGGCCTCACACTTCACTCCCACCAGGAAGTCTCCCAAGGACACACCTAGCTGTAAGTAATGACCTAGCTCTCGCTGTTTGTACAAATGTTTGCACAGTATTTAGTTTAAAAACTGTTTATGAACAGTCACTATTGTTAACATGCAAGGTTTTCACCCCTCTGAAGCCATAACAAACTTTGTGAGAAAACAAGGCTTGACTCAGGCTGTTGACACACCACAGTTGTTTGAAAAATTAGTTATGAGTAATAGAACTTAGTTAATACATTTTGTCTTAACAACTGCATGATGTTAAAAGATTTAGTTCAGGAGTAAGCATTACTCAGGGTGCTGAAATAGATATGAAAAGATAAAGAGGCTGTCCTTGTATATTTTTTACAGGATGGAAAAAAAGAAGCTAAGAAATTAAACTGTTATGCTCATTATATTTTAAGGAAGTAAATAAACAGGTTGATGTAGCAATGTGGATACAGCCTGTTGAAATGTGTGTCACATAAGTGAAGTTTGGCTATAAGGTGGTACATTTTGTTTTAACAGAAATTCAGATTTTGAGAATGTGTGATACTGAGAAAAATAACTCCTTCTAGTTAAGAAGGTTAGTTAAATTATTCAATATCTTATGGTTGTGAAATAGAGAGCTTTGAATCATTAGTAGAAGGCATATTATGTACTTTTTTACTGTTATATATTAGGAGAAAGTGGTAGGAGTTGAACATTCTTACATAAAAGAGAAGAAATGCATATGAGAAAGGACTATTTATTACATGTAAGGGCCATTATAATTCCTTGTATGATTATATTTATAAATATGAATTTTTTGCGACAATAACCATTTTTGATAGAAATGTGACGTTTATTAAAAATTGTTTTTTAAAAAAAAGGTAACCAGTTTTCCTGATGAAGGGAGTATTCCTGAAATGTAGAATTTTACAACTGGATGTTATTTGATGAAATAAATGAGATCATGGAGAATAATTTTCAACAAGTGCTGATTTTAATTTTATTGGGGTGAGTGGGCTAGCATACCAGTATACTGTGTGTTTTGTAAATCGAGCATAAGCTTATACTGGTCTTTGCCCCTTTCCCCCCCATAGAACAGAATACTAATTATAATTTGTTTATTTTGAAGATTTGGCTGTACTGGAGAGACCTTTTCTTAGAAACCTTAAACCTACTCACCTCTATCTTCTCAAGAGTCAGACATGGAGATGAAGGGAGTGCAGGTTGGGAGGGACCAGGATTCCCGTGCCAGGAGGTCCATTTGCAGATGAAGTTGTCTCATAGGGACTTCCAACAATCTGTTTATCAATGGAAACCATATCTGTCAAGACCAGTATGGGGCAATTAGAATCATCCTGTCCCTTGTGCCTCAAATCTGAGCAGCACCCTCTGAACTAACACAAGAGGATGAAATGCATACAGAAAGCATTTTGTCCACCACAGTCTGAATGCATCCTGTCAGAAAACACCAGGTTCTGTTTTTCTGGAGCAGAATAGAGGCAGTTTTGCATTGAGTGGGGATGCAGAAAGGTCTGGGTCTGGATTGTCCCACTCATCAAATAGCGATTGTATGATGTCTGGTACGAGCAACCATTTATGTGGCTCCACCTCTGTCCTGCAGAGGCAATCTGCAGGTTGTTCTGAGTTCCTGGTAGGTAGACTGCCTGAATCAAAGCATTGTTCTTGAGGCACCACTCCCACATCCTCATGGCCTCCCTGCACAGAGGGTAGGAGTGTGCTCCACCTTGCTTGCTGATGTAGTACATCACCACCTTCTTGTCCATCTGCAGAAGGATTATTTTGTGACAGGGCATCCTTCAGGACTCGAACAATGTACAGGACAGCTTTCATATCTAGAACACTTATGTGTAGATGAGACTCCTCCTGACTCCACACCCCTTGAGTGTGGAGATCTTGGCAGTGAGCTCCCCAATCGATCAGAGATGCATCTGTGGTGACGGTGATCTGAGATTCATGTGGGGTAAAGAGTAGACCCTGAAGAAGCTTGTCTTCCTGAATCCAAAATGCAAGTGATCTTGCCAGAGATTCTGTCACTTTTATATGATAAGACTGCGGATGTGTGGTCGGTGACCACTGTGTGCTGAGCATCCACTGGGTGGTCCTCATATGCAGATGAGCTAGAGATACTGTGAAGACAGACAAGGCCATGAAGCCCAACATCTGCTGCATGGAGAGAGCTCACACAGAGGTGTTCTCCCTGATGTAGCGAGCCATCTGGAGAATTTTATTCCTCCTGTCCTCTGGAAGGAAAGCCCTCACCCTGCAGGTATCCAGAAAGGCTTCTATGAAGAGGAGCTGTTGAGAGGGTTGAAGCTGGGATTTTTACAGATTCAGAAGAACTCTCATGGAGGTGAGAAACTGAGAAGACATGGAGACCACTTCCTGTGTCTCTTGAATGTATGGACTTGGTAGAAGCCAATCATCCAGATAGGGGAAGACTTGGATGCTGAGCTGTCTGAGGTGTGCCGCTAGAACTGTGAAACACTTTGTAAAGACTTGAGGTGCAGAGGACAGCCCAAAAGGCAGGACTCTGAACTGGTAGGGCTGACCCAAGGTCATGAAGCAGAGATGCTTGTGGTGACTTGGGTGAACCAGAACATGTTGGTAGGCATCCTGCATATCCAGGGATGCCAGTCAGTCATACTGATGCAGGAGTGGAAGCAAGGTTCCCAGGGAGATCCTCTTGAACTTCTCTCCGAACAGATACTTGTTTAACTTTCTGAGGTCGAGAACTGGGCACATGCTGCCTGTCTTCTTTGAGACCAGGAAGTAATGGAAGTTGAAACCCCTGTTCCTTTGTGCCCGGGGAACAACTTCTACTGCCCTGTTTTTGAGAAGGCCCTGTATCTCAGAAGTGAGAAGGTCTGACTGAGCAGTGGACAAACTATGTTGCCACTTGGGTGGAAGATCCAGGGGGATCTCTGCGAAATTGAGAGAGTAATATTGTGGGATTGCAGGCTGGAGGGGAGAGGACACCACAAAGCAATCCTATTTGTGGATGGCCTGCTGGTGTACCTTCAATCACCAAAGCAGAGCATTCCTGTTTTACATCAACTCCTCAAATAATATGCAAGTTACAACATTAACTGTGCATAAAGTGAGGTGATGGTACTGGAAAGAGGGACACCAGCTTTTTAGCTAATAATCCACTGAACATGGAAGTGGTCACCTCTTTACAATATCTGGACCTAAATATCCCAAACAAGCATCTCATTTATATAAGGAAAACTATATCCCTATGCTTACAAACATTAAGAAGGACTGTGACCAACAGGAAGGCCTGTCCATTAGCCTCATTGGCAGGGTAAACACTATCAAAATGACTACATTACCCAAATGTTTGTACTTATTACAACATCTCCCATCTGGGTTCCCAAATTGTTTTTTAAAACAACTTGATAGTATACTGCACAGATTCTTATGAGTGGGAAGGCTGCATGCATAAAAAGAGGCATCTTACAACTTCCCTGGAAGGAAGGCAGCCTAGTAATATCACACTTTAAATAGTATACTATTGGGCATCGGAACTGGCATTTCAAAAAGAGTCCAGTCCTAGCAAGACTTCCTCCTGGAGGCTAACTAAGGCAGAATATACTCCTGGGGTCCTGCTTCAGAGCTTTCTAGCTCCATGTCTAAACTAAACTTACCCCCCCCAAGAGTAAGAATCCTTTTATGTATCAGCTAGCAAGGGTTTGGATGGGAGATTATAAGTTTACTGGACACTTGAAGGGATGGTCCCACAATATCGCATTACATCTTGGATTTAAAGGCCTATGAGGCTACAATGACTTTCTGCATCAAACCTTGCTAAGGTGGAATAAAGCTGGTATTACAGGTGTGTGACAATTCTCTGAAAGGGGCCATATTTTTGGAGTTTAATGTATCCACGCTACACACACCCACATCATACATAACTTGAAAGCTTATCGTATGTACATTTAGATGAGGTATGATTTTGAGCTGTTAAATGGAGCCATAAGCCTACAGGCAAGGATAAACAATGGTACCCAATGGTACCCAAAATGAGAAAGTGTAATGTTTTGCACAGTTCCAGAAACACTGCAGCATGACTATGACTCCAGTTTTTACTGTATAAGTTAATTTCAACATCTTAATGTGGTGTTTATTGGTCAAAGCTACCAAAAGGCAATGTATTAAAAATATTTTTATTGATTTTGCATTGGCTAGTATTTTTTTCAGAAATGATTAAGCTGATTAGCATGTGGCAAAAATGGCGAATATCAACATTTTGCAATATACTAAAACAAAATGTTTTCACATAGCAGATTCTTAATTGTCAAAGTGTCTCACAAGTGATCATAATAGTTTCCAATATTTTCAATTGAAATTTGCTGCCTAGATCAGTCTCACATTGAAGGTTGCACAGCCATCGCAGTAGATTGCGTGCCCATAGTGTATACTGCATAGTGAGTAGATATAAATGTGCGTGCATTCCTAATGTAATGCTTCTCCATTTGTAAGCCTTTGTACATGCAATGTAGCATCTAGTCTGTTTGGTAGAAGGTTTTAATTTGTAATTGCCTATACATGCAGTACGAGCCTTTAAACTATTCTAGAAACTAGCTTTTTAATTCAGTGACACTTATGCACAGGTCAGTATTAGTGTTAGAGATGACAATATACAGCTTCATATACGGCTTCAGTCAAAGTGCTCACTAAACAAAAATGTCAGTGTTTATACTAACATATAAATGTAATTGATTTCTTATTTAGCACAAGTCTGTATACTTGTACAAAATGAAAAATGGTGATAGTGGTGGTGGTAATGCTAACAATATACTTTTTGAATGTTACCTCCGCAAGGAAGTTATAGTATATGAAGACACGGAGGATACAAGTCCCTTAAAGCTTACATCAAAGAGAAAAAGACACTCCACAAACTTTGAAAAATGTGTTATTTGTCAAGAAAATCAACAGAATGCAAAACTGTCAAAAGCCACCAGTGCTGGACAGAATTATATGATTCTGGCAGCCGATGCCAGGAGAGATGAATTTTATTCGCGGCTACTGGATGAGTTTTCTAGTTTACATGATGTGCCACCAATACTCAGTCACAGGGGTTGCTTTCAGAAATACACACACAAGTCACATTTGGCACATGTCAGAGTTGTATTTAACCCACGAAAGTAAACAGACTCTGAATCCGATCAGACAGCATGATGTTCACCTGCTTCTATAGCCACCAGAGCAAGCACGTCCTCCAGCAACTGGTCCTGTTGCATTGTTTGCTTGGAAAAAAAAACACAAGAAAGACAAGAAACATCATAAAATTGAAACATTTGAGAGAGCAACCAATCTAAGGGAGGCAACAAGGCCGTTGCCAGGATTTTCACAAGGGGGGTTCTTTTTATGCAGTCTGCAAATTTTTAAAAAAAGCTGTGGGTCTTAGGGCCACTAGTACCCCGGAAGCCATGGAGTCCTAGAATTGCTCTGTGGTGCATTTTGTGGCTTGTTTTGAAGTTAAAGAAGCCATATCTGAGATCTCCTACACTCCTTGCTCTAAACAAAATTATTATCTGGCTGGCTGTAGGGTGAATACTTATGTATTCAGTACCAGAGGGCAGCAATATGCTGTTAATGTAATATACCTAAGACATTGTCTCAGATATATTATGTTATGAGTTTTAATATCTGCAGCTGTATCTACTGGTGTATAGGATAGGGATCTAGGGGCTGCTTTGCACCAGAAGCTTTGGGGTACTAGATACTCTGTGGCTAATTTTGTAGATTTTAAACCAGAATAACTCATCTGTGAGCTCCCCTCCACCTCCTGCTCTAAGGACAATTATTACTATCTGGGTGGCTCAGATTGTGTGAGTGTGTGTGTGTGGTGTGTGTGTGTGTGTGTGTGTGTGTGTGTGTATATTTATAAAATGGGAAGCAAAGTAAATAACAAATCCAGCATTCTGATTGTATAAAACACATCACATGACCATGCATCTATCAGAGCACAACCGCACACCTGCACTTTTAACCCCCTCCAACACAATTTTGCCATTTTATAAGATAGATAACCCACTCTAAGATGTGCAGTCGTGCTCTGATATACACACACCTTGGGTGGTTGATGCACTCGGCCTGCGGAATTATTCCTTAACAACGCACACCAAGGCATGTGTATATCAGAGTGCGACTGCACACCTTAGCGTAGGTTATCTATTACATATGTAGATATATAGCTAGATATACATAGAGAGAGCAAATGCTACTGCACTGAACCTCAATACAGAGTCTGTAGCTGGTTTTGGCTGGGTATTGTACACTACTAACTTACTGCAGTGCTGGCTTGCTACTAGGGCAGGGGTCTGGGTCTGATAGGCCCCAGAAACCATGGGCTATGGTATGCTCAGTGGTGCACTTTTGTGGCTTATTTTAAGTCTAAATAACTCATATCTGAACTCTCTCTAACGCTTGTTGTTACCCCCACCATCCACAACTCAATATACCATTTAAGTAATTGAGTCAGTGCAACATGGCCTATAACAAGGCTAGCAGGATGCTGGGATGTATTAGTAGGGGTACTGATAGCAGAAGAAAGGAGGTAATACTTCCCATCTACAGATCCCTGGTGAGGCCTCACCTAGAGTACTGTGCCCAGTTCTGGAGTACTCACCTCAGAAAGGATAAGGATAGGTTGGAGACAGTGCAGTGCACAGTAACTAAAATGATTCAGGGACAGCAGGGAAAATCCTATGAGTGCCTCAAGGCACTAAATATGTACTCATTGCAGACCAGAAGGGAGAGAGGAGATATGATAGAGATCTTCAAGTTCCTGAAATGAATTAAAGTGAACTACGGGGTACTATTTAGCCTAAGTACCAATTCATGGTCACATGGACGCTAATGGAAATTAACAGGAGGTAGGTTCAGGAGAGATGTGAGGAAGTACTACTTTATGGAAAAGGTGGTGGAACTTTGGAACAGTCTGTCAGCTGAAATGGTGGGTGTAAATACAGTCAGAGGATTCAAGCAGGGCTGAGACATAATGAAGGGAATAGTGGTTACCAGAGGCAACAGGACTAAGGAGGTGACTAGAAAGAGGACAGGGAGGGTTAGTACCCTGGAGAAATTGTAGGTTCCAGGGATTATAGGGAACTTGGGCAGACTGGATGGACCTCTGGTCTTTTTCTGCCATCATTGTCTATATTTCTATGTTTCTATTCCAGGCACCCTGCTTGGAAAAAAATGTGTAACACAAGTCTTAGTTCAATATTGAGTACTACAATTGTTGCCCCCACTCCATTCTCCAGTGTGGTAGGTATGACAAAGGGAGTGAGGGGAAAGGTAATTTGACAGCAGCGGGGATTTTCAGTGCAAAGTTACCATTTCCTAAATGCCTAACCCCACCCCAACCCCACCCACCATGCTCCAAAAGTATAGTGGGTATGTTCAAAACAGTGAACTATAGCAACAAATGTCATTCTACTGGCACGTGGTCATCTGGAGAAAACATATCACAACTCATTTGATTTAACGGCATCTGGCACAGATGACACAGACCAAAGTGGTACTGAATGTCCATGAAAATGGGACCACAGTGAAGACCTCTCTGAACAGCACAATTAATGAGGTGGCGGTGTAGATCCCAGCAAGACCCTTCCAAACACTTGTATTGCCTTTCCACTGTGGAAGCTCTTTTGCTTTACTTATGAAAAGTTAAAACAGGCATATGAAACATGACAACTTTGCTTTTTGTACAGAGGGGGATTTAAATAATTTATTTCTACATTTTCAGCCCGCCACCTGAAAAGCTATCTTGCCCAGCTGCACAGCCTACCTCTTAATATACAGTTATTAAGGGACACATCTTCAGCAATAGTGGCCAGCAAAATTTACCTGCCTGTGACTGATAATATCATAAGTAGAGGTCCTGTACTTCTTTTTTGCTCTCTTGGTGATGTCATCTCTGAGCCTACCACCATGCTCCATCTTTCTCCAGTGCTAGCTGACAGTGTGAATTGTAGGCAGTGGCCATCCTGTATTGAGGTCACATTCATGATGCTGATGTGAGCTCCAACTGGCCAGCCAGTCATAAGGGGAGGGTGCAGAGAAAGACTCAAAAAGCAGCTCCAGTCATCTCACTGGTACTGAGGGAGCTGATTGGCAGCAGAAGGAAGGAGGGGGTGCATGCAGAGAGAAAGTGCTGGGGTTCATCATGTGTGCATTAGCACTCTGTAACAGTAAAAAAAATAGAAATGATTAAACTTTTTTTTTTTTTTTTACAAATAATGAAAAATAAAGGGGGAGTTTCAAAAGGGGGGGTTCTTTCAAACCAGACGAACCCCCCCTGGCAACGGCAATGGGCAACACTTCAAAGCAGAGATGATGACATGTGCAGCATACCTGAGAAAGACTTAATTGCTAAGGATGCAGTTTATCACGCAACATGCCTTTCTTCCTACTTGAGTAAAACAAATCTGAAAGCAGTACCATCTAGTTCCACTTCAACAATACAGTCACTTTATTTATTTATTTATTTCAATCTAGGATTACAATACCTTTGAGCCGAGGCTCTTTTACAAAGGTTCCATGTCAGAGTGTGCAACAGTCATCATTTTTAGTTACAAACATATAGTCATTGACTTACAGACATGTAATAACCAGTACAAAGACTTGAGCCATGAGCAAGACAAGGGAAAGAGGGTCGGTGGGTGGGGGAGAGTGAGAGTAGGAGATTGAGGGGGGAAGGAGGTACAGGGGTAAGGGGAGTAAGGGAGGTGGTTATGGGTGGGGGCAGGAGTAGAAATATGGGGGGAGGTGGGCAAGGGTGGGAGACAGTGTTGCCTGGGGGCCTTGTCGAGGGAATATGACAGGTAAGATGCTAGGGATGCAAAGACTGATTGTAAGTGCTGGGTGCTGGGGCATATGCAGCTGGAATGGTGGAAATGTTAAGATGGGCAATCGCAGGATACAAGCAGTGAGAGGCACAGCTTGGACTTGAAGAGGCCAAGTGTTGGAGCGGTCACTATGTCGCTGCCAAGAGAGTTGAGGCAGTTGGATGCCCAATAGGTGAATGATCTTTGTCCTTGGGTTGTGCGACATCATGGGATATGTAGTAGATGGGAACTGGATCTCCTTGTAGTGACATTCCTATGTCTAGGCTTAAGGAGGGCACAGACAACAAGTGGGTCAAGCCCCATTATAATTTTCTTGGCTGTGATGCAGGTTTGGTATTTTATGCCTTTGTCCAGTTGAAGCAATCCAGATTGGGAATAAAGGTCACGTGTGTGGGTACGGCGATGTGAGCCAGTGATGAGACGACAGGCCTTATTCAGGGAGGTCACGATACATTTGAGAGCAGTGGTAGTTGCAGACCCATATATGATAAGACCACAGTCTATGATGCTGACAATGGAGCTTTGGACGGCCACTGACAGTGCTTCTGGGGTTAGGTGTTTCCTGTGCCGGAATAATATGCCTAACCTCGCATTGGCAGACTTTGCAACATTGCTGATATGGACAGCGTATGAGAGGTAGGGATCAAGGGTGATCCCGAGGTACTTGAATGATTGTGTTTGCTCTATGATGGCTCCTTGTTCAGTTGTAATGGAGAGGTGGAGTTGTTTGTTTTTGTTGTGGGGGCTGCAGAAGACCGTAGACTTGTTTTTTTTCTGATTGACAAGCAGTTCATGATTTAGGAACCAGGATTCGATGGAGGAGAAGGCCCGTTGAAGTTTATTTTGTAATTGGATTGGATCAGGGTCTGAGGTGAGGATCACAGCATTGTCGGCGTAGAGAATTATTTGTTCTGGGCAGCTGTCCGGTAGTGAGTTTAAGAACAGGCTGAAGAGGAGGAGTCCCAGAATGGAGCCCTGGGGGACTCCCGAGCGGACCAGTCTAGGATCCAAGAGTGTATCAGTGATTTTTACTGTTTGGGACCATTCTTCAAGGTAGCTCTTAAACCAGCCAATGGAGCCGGTTGACAGCCCAGTGTTCTGAAGCTGGACAAGCAGGAGGCAGTGATTGACGGTGTTGAAGGCTTTAGTTAAGTCAATGTAGATTGAGCCTAGTAGTTCACCGGAGTCAAGTGTGTTGTGGATTGCGCCAGTGAATTCAAGTAAGGCTGTGGAGGTGCTGTGACCTTTGCAGAACCCTTGTTGTTGTTTGCACAGGATATTGTATGTATCCAGGTATTCTGTGAGCTAGTCTGAGACGATGCGTTCTAGTGCCTTGGAGAGTGGGGGTAGTAGGGAGATAGGTCTGTAGTTATTGTGGCCAGTTTTGTCACCACTTTTATGGATTGGGGTGACAGTGTCAGATTTCCATCTGTCCGGGAACTGGCTAAGGCTGAGGGAGAGGTTGAAAATTCTGGTCAGAGGACTAAGCACTTCATCAAGTATGAGAGACAGGATTTTGAGATCAAGGGAGTCATTACTGAATCTTGATTTACCAAGGGCTTTGGTAACATATTTGCATACTCAGTGAGCCTTGACTGCTTTGAAGTAGAAGCAGGGGGAACTGGTGGGAGTAGTGTTCATTGTGGACAGAGGGGCTTCATCATCTTTGAAGTAGTCCTGGGGTAGGGCAGCGCTGAGGTCGGTAAAGGCTTTGTTAAAGGTATCCGCAATGGTTTTTGGGTTGAGGGTTGTGGTTCCGTTGATATTGAGTATTGATGGGGGGATTTTGGGTGGATTCCCGGTGAGTTCCTTCATATTCTTCCAGAATTCCCGACCATTGACCCAGGAGTTTGTGAGGGCATGCTTATAGTAGGCGGACTTCATTTGCCGGATGGTTTTGGTGCAGTCATTGCCAGCACGTTTGTAGTTTTGGATGTCGTTTTGCCTTCTAGAGTTTCTGGCCAGCTCCCATAGGTGGTATCTTGTTTTTAGCATCCTGAGAAGGTTACCTGTGAGGCAAGGGTTACTGAGTGATTTGACTTAGCATTTCTTAATAGGAGCATACGTGTCACAGGCCACAGTGAAGATGTTTATGAAGTGGTCAAGGGCAGTGTTTACGGTGGTTGCATTGAAGATAGGGACCAGTCTTGATGGAGGAGGTGGGATTTGAGTAGAGGAAGGTGACCACTGGGTAGAACCCTGCTGGTGATAGTTTTTGGTGGCAGTTTGATGAATTTATTTGACCAGGTGCAGCTAACAGGGGAGTGGTTGCTTAGAGAGTCAGGGAGGACATTAGTGTTAGATATTCACGATGGGTGACTGGTAAGGATCCAGTCCAAGAGTGTACTGGTGCCGGTCCTGTAATTTTTCCTGGTTGATGAGTCAACCATTTGTGTGAGGTTCACCGCAGTAATGCTATCCCTGTGTGCACCAGCTTCGGCCGCAGGCCAGTTGATGTTGAAGTCGCCTAGGAGGATGGATTTGGTGTCCTGTGGGAGTGACTTTACAAAGTCAAGAACAGCTGTTAGATCAGTTCCCTGTTCTTTTGGAGGGATGCAGATGGTGGTAACAGTGAGGGTTTTGTTTTGGGCTCTGAGGAGGATTCTCACTGGCAGTATCTGAGCAGTTGTGAGTTGGAGTGAGGTAATGATGTGGTGCCCTTGTATGGAGTCTTCTGGTAGAGAGCGCAGCCCCTGCCTCTTTTGTAGAGGTGATCCAGCTTAAAGACGTTGTAGCCAGGAAGGCTGATTGCATGGTCCGGTACTGATGGTGTGAGGGCAGGTTTCGACAACTGCCAGGATGTCAGAGTAGTGTTGGCTGGTGAAGGCCTGTAGGGCATCCATTTTAGGAAGGAGGCTGCAGATGTTGATTGATAAGAATGAGAGGGCACCCAAAGGCTTGCTCAGATTAGTGGCTTTAGAGCAGAATGGGCCAGGGTTTGGGTGCACGTTGCCTAACAGCATTAGGAGGATGAGGAGGAGGACTAGCCTCAAGCAGCTGCAGCGTATTTCTTCAAGGGAATGCTTTCTCCTGCAAGCATCTTGGGAAATTGCCGAGCTTCAACGACAGTGGGTGAGGGTAAGCATAGACGGGGGGACCAGAGTGGAGGGCTTGGACCAGTGTGGGTATAAGATAGTTTCATGGCGGTAGGATGGACCCTGGGCAAGGGGCAGTGACCAGTGTGCAGCATGCATATGTGGAGGAAGGATGTAGCAATGTGGAATATGTGGGGGAAGGAGGGAAAGCAGTAGGGGCATGCAGTAGGGGAGGAAGACAGGCAAGAAGAAATAGAATAGGGGTAGAGAATGGTGGAGGTGCATGATTAAGGTAGGATTCAGGGTAGGCAGAGGGAGGGGGTTAAGACAAGCTGGTGGGGCTAGGAGAAGGGGGCAGAAGAGCAGTAGTGGGATCAGTGGGAAGTGAGAATACAGCCAGGAAGGCCAGGCAGCCAGGAAGTGGGAGGTGGTGACTAAAAGATGGGGGGTTCCCAAAACAAGTATGCAATGGAGCACGAGTGGGGGGACGGAGCCAACAGGGGGAGTGGAGGAAGGTCTATAAAGTTAAGGTCGGGGGGCGGGAGTAAAATTTCAGCCATTTGAAATAGAAATGAATGGGCACAGCAGCCCCGAGCAGAGCAAAGTTTTAGCTGGCTCAAGAGCCAATACTTGAGCAGTAGGCAAGACAGCGTCCAATCAGGGTGTGGTACAGATACAGTGGGGCCAATGGCATGGCTGTCAGCAGTCCTGTGGTTCAGGGAAGTCTTACCCGGTTCAAGAGGATCTCGAGGGCGGGAAGGAAGGTATATAGCAAGTAAAGCAACTGTGTCTTTCAGAG
This sequence comes from Neoceratodus forsteri, assembly GCA_016271365.2. Taxonomy (NCBI): domain Eukaryota; kingdom Metazoa; phylum Chordata; order Ceratodontiformes; family Ceratodontidae; genus Neoceratodus; species Neoceratodus forsteri. Next base: position 833,218,690 of record CM028130.1, on the reverse strand, counting down.
GGTAGACTTTTTTTTTTAATGAAAGAACAAGAATCCCTCTAGTGGCAGGTCTGTATAACCTGCTAATGGACATTGCATTTTATCAGCTGATTGAAGAGTTAGACAATGATCTTATGGACAACAAGAAAGCCCTTCTCCTGTCCAAGCTGCTACAATGACGTAAAGCCCTACTTCCCTCAGATGTAGCAACTGAAAGCTATTCCAGTAGCAAATTACAGGCAAGATTAAAAAAAACACTATGGTTCTGCAATTTCATTCCATGCACAGCACAGACAAGGCAAATCTACCATTGTTCTATGCAGCGCAATAACATTAGCTGACGCTATCCAAGTTGCTAGTAATCTGAAGCAGGAACTTAAGTCATCCAAATGTTTTGTGGATGTTCTTCTAGTGAGTGAGCCTGATGAACAGCTTTCAAACGAACAGGTGGTTTTGTATACTGGGTGCTTATACTGGGTATAGAATGGAAGAAGGCCATACAGCCCACTGTTACCGTTTCCCACATCAATGGGTCTATGCAGTCCTATTTTGTAACAACCACCTTTCCACTCCCTTCTTAAAGCACGTTAAGGAATTACTATTCACTATATTACTTGGAGGTATATTCCATACCCTGCCTGTCCTATTCAGAAATGTGAAATAGCTGCTATTGTTTTGTGCTGTTTCAACCTTTATTTGTTTTCTGTGTCCAATTAAGTACATTGGTTTTCCTGTATACAAATAACATTTCCTGTATCATTTCCTGGTCTTTTACCATCTCATACAATGTCATTAGATCACCTCTTACTCTTCTTTCCCTTAGAGAGAATAATCCCAGTCTTTGTAATCTGTCTTCGTAGCTGTATTTTCCTAGTGATCCTATCATTTTAGTATATCTGTTCTGCACCTTTTCCACTCTCTCAATCTCCCCCTGCAAGTAGAATTCCAATGAGGTGACCCATAATCCATATATGACCTGACATACATTCAATATAATGGCAGCAAACACCCCTTAGTTTTGTTAATAAAACTTCTTTTAATGTTTCTGACCATATAATTAGTTTTTTTATATTATTTGTGTCCTGTGATGTTTAAAGTCTAACTTGTTATAAATTGTGATCCCACAGTCCCTATCATATGAAACCTTTTTTAATTCCTTTCCATTCAACAAATATTTCTGCCTTGCATTTTGGTTACCTAAATGCATAACTGTGCATTTATCTACACTAAATGGCATCTTATTTATTATTGCCCATTTTTCTATTATACCCAGATCTTTACTCATTTCCACCTGCTGTTTATGGGTCCCTACAGGTCCTCCCAGCTTAATGTCATCAGCAACTTTTATTACCATATTACTTGTATTATGGTGTAGGTCACTTGTGTAAAGTGCAAACAACACAGGTCCCAATACTGAACCCTGTGGCACTCCACTTGTCATGCTCTGAGTGTTTCCCTAGCACTCGTACTCTGTTTCCTACCATCTAACCAGTTCTTAGTCCATTCCACTATTCTGATAACCCACCCAATTGCAATCATTTTTTTCTAGTAAACTACTATGAGGAACTTTATTGAATGCTTTTTGAAAGTCAAGGAATATGACATCCATTGCAGTGTGTTTATTCAATTCTTTGTTAATGTGTTCATAAAAACATAACAGGTTAGTAGTGCATCCTCTGTTTTTCCTGAATCCATGTTGTTTACTGTCCACAAACCCCAATAAATTTAGATTTTCTTCTATTTTGGTTTTCAGGAAGCTCTCAGCTATTTTTCCCAGTACAGCTGTCAGGCATACTGGTCTATAATTTGATGTTAGTGCCCTATTTCCCTTTTTATACAAGGGCAGCACAGTTGCATGCCTCCAACCCTCTGGCACCTTCCCAGTGCAAAATTATTGAAGATCATAGCCAATGGCTGTGCAATTTGCTCTCTGATTTCCTTTAGATACCTGGGGCTTAGTAGATCAGGTCCTGCTGATTTATAAACCTTCAAATTGTTTAATAATTCCTTCACTTCCTTTGGGCTTATCACTAATAACAAATCAGCGTATGTAACTTTGCCCCTTCTTGGTATTACTTGGTATGAAAGAACAGAAGAAGGCCAGAGCCCATTGAGACTGTTTCCCACACTATGTGGGACATTATTTATCTATTATCCCTCAACCAAACACCTAATTTGTTTTTAAAGACAGTGGCACTAGTTGCCTCTACCAATTCTTGTGGCAAGGTGTTCCATACAATGGATGCTCTTTTTGGAAAAAAGTTTCCCATTCCAAGGCAAAAATATGGGACTTCAGAGGAGCTGACTTTGATAAGATGGCCAACAGAGTTAAGCTAGCCCTGGCAAAAAGAAACACAGGTGAGGGGGTACAGGCAAAGTGGGCAAGCATTAAGGATGCAATACTTGAAGCAACATCCCATTGTGTTAGACAGAAAAGGAAGTGCAAAAGAAGAAGGAAACCACTTTGGTTCTTAAATACAGTAGCAGAAATGGTCAGAGCCAAAAGGCTGGCCTTCAGGAAATATAAGGGAACACAGCGGGATGAAGATAGGGAGGCATACCAAACTGCCCTAAGGGAAGCAGGTAAGGCAGTAAGGCAGGCAAAGTCCCAAACTGAGGAAACACTAGCACGAACAGTAAAGAAGGTGACAAGACTTTCTATAGATACATTAGTGAAAGGAGAAAGTCCAGAGGGGTATTACTAAGCTTAATGGAGAAAAGGGAGCATGTGAGGAGGAGGACCCTGTAAAGGCATCTATCCTAAATAGATATTTTGCTCAGTATTTACTGAAGAGAAGGTAGGGCAGGGCCCACAGCTCAGCATCATGGACACAGGGGGGGAGGGAGGTGAGCACTACTCCCTGCACAAAAGAAAAGGTCCTACAAGAGCTTGCTAAGCTCAGGGTGGATAAGGCAATGGGACCTGATGGCATACATCCCAGGGTACTTAAGGAGCTAAAGGAGGAACTAGGAGAGCCATTAGCAGAATTGTTTAGTGAGTCTCTGAGCACAGGAGAGGTCCCAGAAGACTGGAGAAGGGCTCATGTGATCCCGCTCCACAAGAGTGGTAGCAGGGAGGAGGCAGGGAACTACAGACCGGTCAGTCTTACCTCAGTAGTGGGCAAGATTATGGAGGCACCTTAAGGAAAGGATAGTGCAACACCTGGAATCCATAGGGCACAGGATCCAAGACAGCATGGGTTTACAAAGGAAGGTCCTGTCAAACTAATCTCATAGATTTATTTGACTGGGTAACCAGAGTGGTGGACCAAGGGGGAGCAGTTGATGTCGCCTACCTTGACTTCAGCAAAGCTTCTAACACTGTTCCACATAGAAGATTGATAAATAAGCTGGGTAGGCTCGGGGTCAGAAGTTGGTCAACTGGGTGGCAAACTGGTTGACTGGCAGAAAACAGAGAGTGGTGGTAAATGGTATACAGTCAGAAGAGATGCAAGTCACAAGTGGGTACCTTCAGGGATCAGTCCTGGGGCCAGTCCTATTCAACATCTTCATTAGTGACCTTGCAGATGGACTAGAGGATAAGGCTTGTCTGTTTTCAGATGACACCAAGATCTGCAACAGAGTAGATGATCCAGATGGGGTGGGCAGAATGAGAAGAGATCTGGATAAACTAGCAGAATGGTCAGAAGAGTGGCAACTGGGATTTAATGCAAAGAAGTGCAAAATCATGCACATAGGGAAGAGAAACCCTGAAGCCACTTATAGGCTGGGAGGGGAGTTGCTAGCAGTCACAAAGGAAGAAAGAGACTTGGGCATCATCATCACTGATGACCTAAAATCATCCAAGCAGACCTCTAAAGCAGTAGGTAAGGCTAGGGGGGTGTTAGGGTGTATTAGTAGGGGTATCAAGTCGTAAGAGGGAGGTAATAATCCCTCTGTACAAGACATTGGTTAGGGCTCCATCTGAGTACTCGTGCAGTATTGGAGGCCACACCTTCACAAGGACATTAACCAAATTGAGGCAGTCCAGAGAGGGCAACCAAAATGGTGCAGGGACTGCATCAGAAGACATATGAGGACAGATTAATGGAGCTCAATATGTTACCCTTGAGCAAAGGAGGGAGAGAGGTGATATGATCGAGGCATTCAAACACCTTAAGGGCATAAACAAGGTGAAAGAGTCTAACATGTTTAAATATAAGAAAAATAGCAGGACAAGAGGACACAGCATGAGATTAGAGGGAGGCCAATTAAGGGGGAATGTGAGGAAATTCTTTTTCACAGAAAGGGTGGTAGATGCATGGAATGGCTTACCACAAGAAGTGGTGGCTATGAATACAGTGCAGGGCTTCAAACAGGCATGGGATAGGCATAAGAGAGCAATACAAATGACTATGAATAGATAGGTCACTGACAGAGCAAAGGCCGATGGCACATTTATAAGGTAGAAAAAGAAATGGGCAGACTGGATGGGCCTTGCGGTCCTTATCTGCCATCAACTTCTATGTTTCTATGTTTCTATGTTTTGCTGGTTTTATAAGTTTTTACTTCAAGCTGTTTATTATGCAGTCTCGGAACATGTCTCCTTTTGGAGAGTGTTAGACCACATTTTTCCATTAGATCTGGTGAATATCACCTCTTAATCTTCTAGTTTGAAGAGAGAAGATACCAGTAGCTTTTAATCTGTTCTGATAATCCAAGTTTGTTAATCTTGGAATCATTCTAGTTACTCTCCTTTGAACCTGTTCAAGAATTGCTTTGTCTTTTTTTGGTTTGGATTCCAGAAAGGGGAGCCATAGTCTAGATACGGTCTAATGTATGCCCTATACAATGGAATAAGGCATTGTTCAGTGCGATTAACAAAAGTGCATTTTATTTGCCTCAAAAGTCTGTTGGTCATGCAAGCAGTTCTAAAACAGTGATCATTTGATGTAAGTTTATTATTAACATATATCCCTAAATCTTTTTCACAATTTGATGAGTGATGTGGCAGTCTGTTTATTTAATATATTGTTTTTGGATTATTTACACCGAAATGCACTACTAAACATTTGTCTTGATTAAACTGCATATGATTTTCATTTGCCCAAAGTGTTAATTTTTCCAAATCCTTCTGTAATGCAGAAATATTTTCTTTATTATTAACCTTGCCCCCCAATTTAGCATCATCTGCAAGTTTAACCATGAAGTTATTTGGCCCTGTTTGTAAATCACTGATAAAGAGATTAAACAATGTTGGTCCCAAGACCGACCCCTGTGGTACACCACTTGTCACACTACTCAAATCAGACAAGATATCATTAATTCTGACTCTTTGAGAATGATTTGTCAACCAGTTTAAAGTCCAGTTGACAATATCAGGTGAAAAACCTAGATTGTGCATTTTAGTAATGAGTTTTTCATGTGAGACTTTATCGAAAGCTCTACTAAAGTCCAAAAGAATTATATCAGTAGGGATACCCACATCTAGTAGAGTACTTGTATTATTGTAAAAAGATATCAGATTGGTGGTGCAGGAATACTTGGGAGTAAACCCATGCTGATTTGAATCATAAATTCCTAATTTTTTACAATCTTGATCTATTAGAAACTTCATTACCCATTCCATTAATTTACCAACCACTGAGGTCAGGCTATTTGGATGATAATTTTGCACAGAACCTCTATTGCTTTTTTTAAATATGGGAGTAATTATTGCTGAACACCAATCATTTGGTACAATGCTTTCTTGTAAGGATTTGTTGAAGATAATTGACAAAGGTATTGAAATATTTATAGAGGTATCGATCAGAAACCATGGATGAATACCGTTGGGGCTCGGACTAGTATTTTTTTTTAGTTTTTTGATAGCCTGTATAATGTCAGTTGGATAGAACCTATGATAGTCTACATGGTGAGCTTTAAATGTACTAATAGGTGATTTTTGAGAGAAGACAGAACAAAAGTACTTATTAAAGAGATTTGAGGTTTCTATATCAGATAGAGAAGAGCCATTGGTTATAATGGGACCAATGGTCCTTGATACACCTTTTTTACTATTTATATAGGAGAAAAGAGATTTGTGACAGTCTTTTGTGTGAGCTAGTTTAAATTCTAGCTTATTTTTTGTCAATTTAATAGAATTGTTTAAGTTTTTCACAGATAGTCTGTATTTATGTAATAGAGTAGTTTTAAATGGAACAGAACTATTCTTAAGTTTCCTAAAAAGTTTAATTTTTATTTTAATCTGATTTTTAATTGTCTTGTTGAACCAAGGGGGAATTTTTCCTTCATTATTAAATTTCTTCTTAGATGGAATAAAGGTATTTTCCAAATAATGTACAATGTTTCTAAAAAAGTCCAAAGCTTGTTGTGTTGTACAATTAAGAAGATTAGATTTCCATTTTATGTTTTGTAAGTATTCATTGATTTTAGAAAAATTTGCTTTATTATAGTTTTTTATACAATATAACTTCCTTTGTGTAGTTTTAAACTGTTGAATTTCAAAAAGAATAGATGAATGATCACTGGTCCCAAGTGGATCCCAAATTTGTAAATTGCTAATTTGTTGCTCTATGTTAGTAAATAATAAATCCAAAATATTAGGACCTCGAGTGGGTTCAGTAACAAGTTGTTGTAATCCAGTACTAACTACCACATCTATTAGTCCTTTCTCAGCATAGGACTGTCCTGAGAATGAGTCCCAGTTAATATGAGGGAGGTTAAAGTCACCCAATATTACAGTATCTTGAGATTCTGAAAAATGTGTAATTTCTTTAAACATATCAGTTGTGTAATCTGAATTTGCAGATGGAGGTCGATAGGTGTTATCAATAGTTATATAGGACTGCTCCTTCAATAAGATTTTAACCCATATACTTTCCAAAGGAAAGGGAGAACACACTTCAAAAGAAGGAATATCATTTCTTATGTACATACAAACTCCACCGCCTTGCTTATCTAATCTGTTTTTATGATATAACTTATAACCTGGAATTTCTCTGGACCAAACTGAGGATGCATCCTACCAAGTTTCAGTTACTCCCACCACACCTATATTTAAAGTTTTACATTTGGCTTTGAGTTCTGCTAATTTGAGTTGGTTTAAAGATCTTGCATTCAAAGCTAGGAATTTACATTTAGTTGTAATAATATTTTGGTAAGTATTTAGAGACTTGGGAATAGACCCATTCTCCCCATTGTTTTTAGTTTAAACAATGATTTATGATTTTAGTGATACTTTTCCCCATAAGTGTACTACCCCTATGACTGAGATGTAAACCATCCCAGCAAAACAAGGAAGAACGATCTGAAAATGATTCCCAGTGAGTAATACAGGGTATAGCTTGCTTAAAGTACCACTTTCTCAGCCATTCATTTAGGGCTTTGATTTTCTGCGTCATGGTAGATGTTGCTCTCGGGACAGGTAGAATTTTAGATATACATACACAGCATCCCCTATCAAGTAACAGGTTACATAATGCCATAGTCCTGTTGTAATTGATTATATGGGGTGTTGTTTATATCATTAACACCAGCATGTATGATAACCAGTGGATTTCCCCCCCCACATTTTGTAAAATTTTAGGCATCATGGAGGTAATGTCAGATACCTTGGCCCCACGGAAGCTAGAACAAGTGCGGTTGCTCTTGTCACTATTGCATACCACCCTGTCAATGTGCTTAATGATTGAATCTCTCAGGACTAACACTTGTTTTGAGACAGTAGGGGGTACAAGAATCAGAAACAGGTGATTGTTTAACACACTCTGGAGTGATTAACTTAATAGGTATTGATTTGGTAGCTTGAGCCTTACTAGGACAAATATTCATGAGCATTAACTCCTGATTGAAAAGTGTTTTTAAACCATTATTATCAACAGAGGGTGATGCACAGGATAAATCATGTAGCACTTAATTATTTGATACAGTCAATTGCTCAAACCTATTATGAGTTTCAATAGGGGCACTATTGTGTATTTGACCACCCCTCCTTTTTTTAAGAGGCTTTGTGACAATGGTCCAGTCATCATTATTATGAGAAGAGGGTGGATAATCATCCACCTTATAAGAGGGGGCAGAGGCAACAGGTATACTAGTACTAGTCGTTACAATTGTCTCCTCATCAGGAGGCATAGAAATGCTACCTAAATGTGAAGGAAATTGTTCATTAGAATGAAGTTGTTCATCCATAAGATCAAAGTAACTTTCCAGTTCCCTAAAATCAGTAGAAACTGGTTTAATATTAAGCAGAAATGCTATCTCTGCTTCAAGAGTAGTAATCAGATGGCAATTAGCACATACATACTCGCTCCCATACTTTCCCTCACTATACATCAAACATTGTATACACTTACTAAGTTCTTTTTCCATTATTAACGGTGTATATTTACTAAGTAGAGGATATGAGAAAATGATCTTATCCAAGTTTGTCTAATGCCAGCAGTTTTAGTGTGCCCTGTGGACACAGCAGACACGCACAAACGGGTGTGTCTCTGCACACGTCTCCGCACGCGACCCCATGCACACTCGCCCCGCTCGCTAGAGGGGCAGGTTTTAAGCTGAAAAACCGGCAGTAAGTGTCCATTCACTTCCAGTTTCGGCGCAAAGTAAAAATAACAATATTTACTTAAATTCAGCAAGATTCTGTGAGTTGAAGGTTTACAAGCCCTTAAAAGGGCAAGAGAACCACCAGGCAACAGTGCTTTTAACAGAGAGATGTTGTTTTGGGGTAGGAGGTATACTAACCTATCGCTAGTCTTCCAGGTTCCCACAGTGCTCTGCTATTCACTGAAGAGTCAGTTACAAGCAAATGGTACCACACAGGGTTGACAAAACCGATGTTTCTCTATGATCCTTCCCTTGCTACTGCCAAACAGGAAGTTCCTGTTGACAGTCAAATCCAGTGGCTATAAAAGTAGAACTGGCTTCCATTTATATTCTGATTTTTATCTTCAAATACTGATTCAAAATATGTATTGAATGTTTCTGCAATTTCCTTCGCATTGCTTATTTCCCTTCCATTTGTTGTTATTGATCCTATATGACTATTATTGCCACATTGTCTGTTTATATAAGTGAAAAAAAATTGCCATTATCTTTCCTGTGTGCCAACCCAAACTCTACCTTATTCCTTTCTGTTTTAATAGTGCTTTTAAGTTTTTTTTACTGAAGCTTTTTAAATGTCCTCATTTTCTAATGTCCCTGATTTTCTCATTTTGTCATAAGCCTTTTTCCTTTTTGCACATAACTTAAGAACTTTATTCATGCACCAGGGTGGTCTTTTACCCCTCCTGTTGTACATTTTTTTTGATCTGGGATATATTTATCCTCTATCTGTTGAAATTTGTTCTTAAACAAAACCCACCTCTTTGACATTCTTTCCTTTCAATATATTTCCCAATCCCACTTTAATAACTCTCTTTTTATTTGTGTGAAATTGGCCTTCTTATAGTTTTTCCTAATTGTATATCCTTTAATAAATGACATTTGTTTTTTTAATAATGAATTCCTCTATTGTATGGTAACTATTACTTTGAGCTTATTAATAATCTCTTCACTATTTATCATTAGATCCAACACATTGTCACCTCTAGTTGGCTTGTAAATTAACTGTTTTAGTCCCCATGAATGTATCATATCCAGAAAATGTTTTGCATTCACATTTTGTGCTGTTTGGTTAAGCCAGTTAATGTCTAGATAAATAAAGTCACCTGTGACAACCGTATCCCCTTCTGCTTCCATATGTTCAATTTCTGCTTCCATATTCACACCCATTTCTCAATTATTACTAGGGGCCCTACAATATATTCCTAAAAATAATTTATTTTCTGCCTTACCCTTTACCAGTATCCATAATGACTCAATACCCAAGTCATTCGTGGGTGTATAAATTGAACTAATGATTTAATTTTTTATATATATGGCCGCACTGCCACCTTTTTTATCTACCCTATCCTTGACAAATAACCTGTAACCTTCTATTTCCCTGTTCCATTCCACTCCTGGATCCCACCATGTCTCTGTCACCATACAAATATCAATATCTTCAGCTGACAAGAAACAATTACTCACCGAAGTAATATTACTTCTTCCATGGAATTCTTTAGCATTATTGACATATGCAGTATGCCAGCTGGGTTCATCTGCCACAGAGAGGAGGAGTCAGTACAAATGAGGAAGGCATTGGACAATCAGGATAGAGATAGAGTAGAGTGCTGCCTGCAGTCAGCCTGAGGGACCTCAGAACAAATTTCGAAGCTGAAAAAGAGCAAAAACTGTGCCTAACGGGGCAAATAACTTTTAACAATACACAAACTATCTATTCTAATCCACTATTGTGAAAAACACTATCACACAGATCAATAACAGTTAGCAGGTTTGGCTAAATCCACTAACAGAGTCTTTAGACAAGGTTTCCATGGGAGGAAGGGTGGGAGTATCAATAATGCTAAAGAATCCCCTGGAAAAAGTAATATTACTTCGGTGAGTAATTGTTTCTTCTCACCCCAGGAATTCTTTAGCATCTATTGACAGATGCAGACTTCAAAGCAGTGCAGTTGGGGTGAGGGCACAGACACCTATTTAGGAAAAAGGCTCTGTAGCACTGCCCTGCTGAACTTAGCAGTAGATCGGGACTGCACATCCAAGCAATAATGTTTGGTGAAAGTGTGGACTGATTTCCAAGTGGCTGCTCTACACACTTCCAGCAATGGGATATCTCTGGAAGCTGCTATTGAAGCAACTGTTCCTCTGGTAGAGTGAGCTCTGAGCCCAAGAGGGGGCTGTCTGCCCACCTTGTTGTAACAGAGCTGAATACAAGAAATGATCCAATGGAAAATGGTTCTCTTGGTTGACGGTTTTCCCCTGCCCACATTACCGAAAGTGAGAAAAAGCTGGTATTGCCCATCTCTGAACTGCTTTGTTCAGTCTAAGTAGAAGGAAAGGGCTCTCTTCATGTCCAGGCTATGCAGCTTGTGCTCACCTGGGGAGGACTTATCTGAGAACAGCACTGGCAGAGATATAGACTGATTAAGGTGGAACTCCAAAACCACCTTGGGAAGGAACTTCCTATTTGTCCTCAGGACAATCTTGCCATTATGGGGAATGATGTAGTTAGGATCTGTACAAAGGGCCTGCAACTCTGAAATCTGTCTGACAGAGGTAATGGCCACTAGGAAGATAGTCTTCCAGGTAATGAATTTCAAGTCAGCCATGGCCATAGGTTCAAAATGAGGCTCCATAAGCTTGGCTATACAGAGTTTAAGGTCCCATGGGGGAACAGGTTCTCTTACAGGGGGTTGAAGGTGCAGAAGTCCCTTGAAAAACATTTTGAAAATGGGTTGAGAAATAAGCAATTTCTCTTTACCTGTAGAAAGGTATGCCAAAATGGCCGCTAAGTTGAACTCTTAGGGAAGATGCCTTTAAGCCTTCAGCCTGAAGATGAACCAAATGATCCAATAAGGAAGGGGAAGAGGCCTGTAAAGGATCTATGCCCTTGTCCCTGCACCAGAAAAAAAAAGACTTCACTTGAAGGCGTAAGTTTTCCTCTTGCTAGTTTTTTTAGCCTCCGTAAAATATTCAGTACTTGCTCTGAATACAAAGAATCTGGGAATTCTAACTCCTCAAGTACCAGGCTTCGAGGTGAAGAGACTGGATGGTGGGGAACATCACTGTGGTCTGAAGAAGAGTCAGAAGGCTAAGACATGAAGGAAGTCTGATGGGTTTCTTGACCGACAGGGAGAGGAGCAGAGAATACCATGGCTGTCTCGCTCAATCGGGAGCCACCAAGATCATGGTGGTCAGTTGTTCCCTTAACTTGAGAAGTACTCTGTACAGAAGAGGAAAGAGAGGGAATGCATAAAGGAACCTCCCTGTCCAATCTAGGATCAACACATCTGAAGGAATGGTCCCCAGAATTGTGGGCCTGCAACAGTACAGGGGTAACTGATGGTTCAGACTGGATGCGAACAGGTCCAGATCCAAGACACCTCATCTCCTGAACACCATGTGAAGGACTTGCTTGTTGAGGGTCCACTCATGGTGGCCCTGACTGATGCAGCTTAGGGCATCTGCCAAAGTGTTGTCCTTGCCCGGGAGATGGATGGCGGACAGAGACATGTCCAGGGAGTAGGCAAGGGACCAAATCCTCATGGCTTCCATGAAGAGTTTGGTTTATCGAATTCCTCCCTGTTTGTTGATGTAGAACATGGCCATCATGTTGTCTGTCCTTACTTGCACAGACTGACCCCTGAGCTGAGAAGTGAAGGCCTTGATGGTGAGGAGCACAGCTCTGAGTTCCAGAAGATTGATGTGAAGGGAAGACTCCCTTGGTGTCCAAGTCACACTTATGGACAAGTCCCCAAGATGGGCACCCCATCCTAGGAGGGAAGCATCGGTAGTCAAAATTTGGGAAGGTTGGAGAGTTAAAAAGGATACCTCGACCCTGAGATTGTCTGCGTCTTTCCACCAGTCCAGGGATCGAAGAAACATCTCCGTGACTGGAAAAAGCTTTGTAAAGGGATCTCTTCTCTGAGACCAATGAGACCTGAGGTAAAACTGAATGTCCCTCATCTGGAATCTGGCCCCTGGCACTAAAGCGGTCATTGAGGCCATATGACTGAGAAGTTTGAGGAAATGTCTGACTGGTCTTGGTTGGCCTGGACTGAAAGAGTTTAGCAGAGAAAGGAAAAGGTCGACCCTGTCTGAAGGGAGGAAGGCCTTTCCCTGCAGGTTGTTGAGCTCTGCCCCTTTGAACTGTAGAATTTGGACAGGCTGAAAATGCAACTTTTGTTCATTGATAAGGAAGTCCAGGGACTGTAGGGTATGCCTTGTCTGAATTAGGGCATCTGAAACAGACTGGGATGAGTTGGCCACAATCAGCCAATCATCCAGGTAGGGATAGACTAAAATTCCCTGTCTTCTGAGATGAGCTGCTACCACTGCCAGGCACTTAGTGAATACCGTAGGAGTGGAAGTGAGCCCAAAAGGCATATCTGCAAATTGATAATGACTGGAGGGCAGATGGAATCTGAGAAACTTTCTGTGGGATTGCCTTATTGATACATGAAAATAGGCATCCTTCAAATCCAGGGAAACTAACCTGTCCGCTTGCTTTAGTGAGTGGATGACCTGAGTCAAGGTTACCAATTTGAACTTTGGTTTTGTCAGCTGCTTGTTCAGGTACCTTAGGTCCAGAATAGGTCACCATTCCCCCATTTTCTTTAAGGTCAGGAAATATCTGGAATAAAGACCCTTTCCCAATTGGGAAAGCGGCACTCATTCCATGGCCTTGGCCCTCATAAGATTCTTGACCTCTACCTCCAGCAGCAATCGTTCTGCAGGGGAGGAAGGTTTCGGTTATAAGGGCCTGTGGAGAAGAGGACATTTTCCGAACTGAAGGGATAGGCCCTGCTCCACTACCTCCAGAACCCACTTTCCTGAAGTGACCTGATGCCCCTCCTGCCCCTACCCCTGAAAAAAACTCTCATCTGAGAGAAATCTATGTTTTATGGCATGGGGAAGAATGTCCTAGAGAAATAACCCCTGTCCCTACCCTCTCTATGGTGAGCTCTCTGAGAGGGAGGGGGCCTTTCTTTCGATGAATTACTCTTGTACGTGTGTTTGAACTCATCCATTCTTTTCATATAGACTTCAGTATGATGCCCAAAGAGTGAGTTATTTTCAAAAGGAGAATCTAACGCCTGGGTTTGGACATCCTGGGTAAGACTAGTAGTTCTCAACCAAGCAAAACATTTGAGGGAAATAGCCTGAGCTATGACCCTAGAGGCTATGTCATTATTATCTACGGCCATGTGAAACTGGTACTTTGTGGCTTCCGCAGCTCATTTAACAGTTTCAGAAACATCTCTGAGCATAGTGCCCCCCCATGTTGTACTATGGCTAGTATAATTTTTCATACAGCCCTCTGATATCTAGTTGTGTATACCATGAAAGAAGACATGTGCAACAAGAGAGAGGTGATAGCATAAGATTTCTTACCCATGAGATCTATTTTTCTAGAGTCTTTTTCTGGTGGGAGCGCAGATAGCGACACATTAGCTTTGTCACAGGCCGCTGTCTGAACTTCCCCTCTGTGATCTGGATGTGTATAAAGAAAATCATCAGTAGACTTACCGAGCTGGTATTTCTTCTCACTCCTTCTGTCCACCCTGCTAGAAGTTAAGGGTGTTTCCAGAATCTTAAAAGTACTTCTCTTCAAAGTGTTGTGGATAGGGAGGATGAGCCTCTTAGGAGGAGAAAAGCCCATCATCTCCATGTAGTCATCTTCCATCTCCTGATCGGTGTCATCCTGGAGTGGTAAGTCCAGGGTGTCCACCATCTGTTTTAAAAATGTAAAAAGGAAGAGACTTCTTCATTTGTATCAGTATCATCATTAGCATCAGCCCCAGGGTGGCCGTCAGGATTAAGAAGGTCCCCATAAGGCGAATCATCACCATGATCCTCTCCCTCATCAAAATAAAAACCCCAGGTGTAGGGGGCATCAAGGAGAGGATCACTCAGTTCAGCAGGAGCCAAAAAAATATTGTCCATAGATCATAAAGTCTGACATAAATGCCAAGCTTTAGCTAAATCATCTGCAGTGGGCACATTTTTATTAGCTATTGTTGTCTCCAAATGCCTTTCGGGAGGAGGGACAGTAGTGTTATTACTGTTCTTAGACTTTTTAGTAGGGGCAGTATCATAAACCTGCTCCATAGTTCTTTTAGAGGCTTGGATAGAATTTTTACTTCTACCAGACTTAGTTTCACTGGAGTCCCTAGAGGACTTGTCATTAATTTTGTATTGATTTGAGGTACCCTCCTCAGCACTTTTAGAGGAGGAGGAGGAGGTAGACTGAGAGGTCATGATAAAGGGATAGACCAAAGCTAACCAAATCAAAATTAACCTTACTAGAGGTAAAAATATATATTTTTTCATAATAGTGGAAAGAACAGAAAACCACCTCCACACCTCTTGCCAACAGAAGCCCACTGCACAGTTAAACAAAAGGTACCTCCCCAGAAAATGAGGGGATTGCCTTCAAGTACTGTATAGTAAAACTTAGATAAGATAAAGAAAAAAGAGGGTTCCAGAAATTCACGTGGGTGCACAATGAAAATTAGTGCACGAGTGCGAAAATAACGATTAAATGATTTTAACGTAAAAGCAGTAAAAACCACAGAAAAATACTGAAAACTAACAATTTTAAATAAAAATGATGCAATTTATCATGCACACGGGAGACTTTTAACTCAGAAAAAATGCTGAAGCGGGAAAAATATTTTTTTTGAAATTCAAAATTTTTATTAAGTTTTGAAGCATAAAAAAAACACTCACAGTAAATATTGAGAACGTAGGCTACTTACAAGATCCAACCCAATTTCAAAGTTACAATTGGAATGTATCATGCACCATGATCTGAAACAGTATTAAACCCATGCCCCCTTCCATCCTTGTACCCCAAAAGCCCCCTCATAAATCCCTTCTCCCCCCCCCAGGATGTGTCTTATTGAAAAAAATAAATCTGTTCAGAGATAAACCAAGAACTAGTCAATATACAGTAACCAGCCTCAAGGGAAACTTAATATGAATCAGACAATCAGAGGTGTTCCCATATGAGATTTAGTGCAAATAAGGAGCATACAACTTGCCCCATCTCCTGCTAAAGGATGTCAAACAGTTCTGAGTACTTGCTATTAGCTTCTCAGTCTTAAAATAAAGAGACATTTCTTTAATCCATTCCTCGTATGAAATAACTAATTGGTCCATCCAATGTCTAAGAACCAGTCTTTTCACTGTTATTGAAATTAAGGCCATATGGAATCTACGTTCCAGAACCTGAATATTAGTAAACTGTCCTAGAATACAAATTTCTATAGTAAACAAATCACTTAGTCCCAGAAGAGGGTCCAGATTGGATTGAATTAAAGACCATAAAGGAGCTACTTTGTCACAGTGCCAAAGAATGTGTACCAGGTTACCTTCAGCAAAACCGCAACTTGTACAGGTGTTTGAAGGCAATCTACCTAATCTGACCAATTTGACCGGTGTATAATATAGATTATTTAGAATGTGGTATTGAGTAAGCCTATGTCTATCTTGGGTGAGGTATTTATGTATGTCTCCCCATATCTGACCCCAAATCACGGGAGAGTCTGGCAGAAGAGTGTCCTAGATCATAAAGCCTTTGAGGGGATTCGAGTACTTGGCCTCCAGTAAATAAGAGTATATCCTAGATATACTATGGGGGTTATTCGCATAATCCTGTATCTGTTTTAGAATAGGCCTGACTTGGGATGGAGTAAATATTGGGCCAAAAAAGGAAACCATGAGGTGTCTCAACTGGAAGACCTTGAATATAAGTTTCCAAGGTATATTAAACTTAGTCATAATCTCTATCGAGGAAAGAAGGGATTCCTGAGAAAAGAGACTTTCCACACAACAGTCTTGTAGTTGAGGGAGCTAGTCTGGAGGAATTGGAGAGCTGCCAATCCTGATATTGGGGTTTAAAGTAAGAGGCTGAGCCATATCCTTTTTAACTGAAATATTAAAAAAGTTCCAGCACTGAGTCAGCACCTTAATAGAAACCTCTATGACACTACTTTGTAATTGGAAGGGTAGAGCAGAAGAGGAATAATAGAAAACTCTGAATAACTGAAGTTTATACTTATCCAATATCCTCCTTTCCAGCTGCAGGAAAATATCCCTCAGATCTTGCATTGTACCACCGCCCCATCTTGGACAAATGACTCGCCCAATAATATAGCATAAAATTAGGGAGACGAAGACCTCCTTTTTCCTTAGGTAGGTTAAGTTTGGAGAAGGCTCGCCTGGGATGTTTGCCCTGCCAAATAAATTTAATAATAGCAGAATGAAGCTGCTGGAAGTAGGATGTGGGAAGATAAATATTCAGTAGATTTAGAGGGTAGAAAACCCGAGGTAACACATTCATCTTAATAATACTTATACAACCCCACAGTGATAAAGGGAGGGTGGACCATATCTGGAAATCTTGTTGTATCCTTGAGGTTAGATCATCCAAGTTAAGTTTCCTGAAGATCTCAGGATCTCTAGCAAGGTGTATACCTAAGTATTTGAATGAAGAGGAGGACCACTTCATACCGAACTGAATGAAGTTGACACGAGGTGTGCTATCGTTTAACGGGAAAATAACTGATTTGGATAGATTGAGCTTACAGTTGGCCACCTTGCCAAATCGGGCAATAATTTGTAGAACGGATTTTAGGGAACACTCCGGATTAGCTAAGTGTAAAAGGATGTCATCCACATAGGCCAAAAGGGTCAAAATTTGTTGATGTACTGAGCAACCTGTTACCTGGGGAGAACTTTTAATACTGAGCAAAAGGGGTTCTAAATATAGATTGAACAAAAAAGGGGAGAGAAGACACCCCTGTCTAGTGCCCGTAAATAAAGGAAATCGGGAAGAAAAGACCCCATTACAGTAAATTCTGGCAGTAGGAGACTTATATACTATCCGAATCCACTGGATAAACATGTCCGGGAACCCCATTCTCTTAAGGGTAGCCCAGAGGAAGTCCCAGTGAACTCTGTCGAAGGCTTTTTCTGCATCTAATGAAACCAGGACCACGGGAGCTTGGGACCCTTGAGCGGACTCAAAAATATGTGACAGGGTATGTAGATGGTCGGCAGAGGATCTGCCTTGTACAAACCCCACTTGTTCAGGGCTCAACAGGTTAGCCCAAATCTGCTTAATTCTAAGAGATAGAATTTTAGTTAGAATTTTCATGTCGTAATTTAGTAGTGAAATTGGGCGGTAACTGGCTGGTTCATTCTGGGGTTTATCCAGCTTTAGAATCAAGACAATCGTGGCTTCCAACAGAGAGTGATCAAGGAGGTCATTAATAAACATATACTCAAACAACTTCAGAAGTAAAGGGTCAATCTCCTTACAAAAAACTTTGTAAAAGTTAGAAGGGAAGCCATCAGGACCTGGGGATTTATCTGGAGCTAGTCCCGGATCGTGTCTTCCACCTCCACCAGCGTAATAGGAGAGACCAAGAACTCACGCTGGTGGGCCTGTAGGGAGGGGAGTTGAAGACTGTCCAAAAATTGTTCAATTTGGGAAAGGGAAGGCTAAGAAGGCCCTATACTATAAAGGTCCCGATAGAATGATTCAAAAATTTGAGAAATATCCTGAGGGGAAGTCTTGAGGGAGCCATCCGGAGAGAACAAAGCAGGGATCCATCTCGAGCCCTCTACCTCACGCAATCGGAGGGCTAGCATCATGCCTGGTTTGTCCCCTTGGTCAAAATAGCGAGCCTTAGTCTTGAGGATAGCATACTCCACCTTCTCTCAACAGGTCTGAGTAATCGTTCTTAAGTTTCATTAGGGCCTCTGAGTCCGTCTGGGAAGATGTCGAGGATAGGGTATTTTCGGCATGTCTAATCTGGCTTGAGAGTGCCAGAATTCTAGCCTCTCTCTGTTTTTTCCTTCTGGATGCTAACTTAATAAATTCTCCTCTAATGAAGCACTTAAAGGAGCACCAAATCAGGTCTTCTCGATTGATTGAACCTGAATTGGTTGCCATGAAAGACGAAATCAGCGACTTAATATGAGAAACTGTACACTCCTCCTTCAAGAGTAGTGTGTTTAGTTTCCAGGAGGAATCTCTTTGGACCTGTGAGTCTGGTGAGATCAAGATCCATGCCACCGAATGGTCAGATATAACAATTGGCTTTATTCCCATCTGTAAAATATCAGACATGAGGGTGTTACTGACCAGAATAAAATCGATTCTGGACCATGACCGATGAACTTGGGAATAAAAGGAAAAAAGTTGACCGGAAGGGTTAAACAAATGCCATGGGTCGCATAGCCCCAATAAGTCCATGAAATCCCTTAGAGCAAGCTGTGAAGGGGAAGATGGTTTTAGAGGTCTATAGGATCTGTCTAAATCTTGAGATGGAGCAATATTCCAGTCCCCTCCGAGTATTATCGGGGAGGGCAGGAAGCCACTCAATTTATCAGCTAGTCTCATGAGGAAGTCCGAATCCCCTCCCACAGGGCCATAAATAGCACCCAATACCACTTTAGTATTATTGAGGGTGCCCATAACTATAACAAATCTACCTTCTTGGTCCACTAGGCACTCTTCTGCCAGAAATGGGACATGTCTTTTCATCAATATGGCCACCCCTCTACTCGCCGATAATCCTTCGGAAGCAAAAATCTGAGAATATCCCTGCCGGTGTAACACACTGATTTCTGAAGTCATTAAGTGAGTTTCCTGTAGCAGTAGGATATCGATATTCAAAAGGGCAGAGTTTTTGAGAACCTGGTATCTCTTAGGTAATTCTCTGGCACCTCTGATGCTCCACGTGGCAATTTTAAATGACACCATTACCATTTAATTTGTGTTTGAAAAACACATATATGAACATCTGTACATGAGAATACCATCCCAAGAGGCACATCCTCCCTCCCCCCTTCAAATTCTTAAGGAATGCACATCTAAATACCACCATCCCCCTTCCCCCATTATTACTTGTACAAACTAACACACATGTGAATGTCTTCAACTTTACAGTAGCCTCTCCAAACAGAGCCGTGAGAAGGAAAGACATCGGTGTCTCGAGACCCCCCTCCCTCCCCAATCCCTTTCAACTATATACAGAAAGATTCCCAATGGGGACCTGAAGTGTAGAGGTTTCCTTAAATTTTGAATCGGAAAACCAAAACCTACAGGTACCCTTCCAATGGGAGGCAACTCCTGTGTGCAAGCAACAATGCCAGTAGCCTGAGTGCTTCTCTGGCCCTAACCGTAACCTCAAAGCGCTTATATTAAAAGGCTCCCCAAAGACGGTGTCTTCCACCCCACGCTTTAGTGCACGATGCTGACCCTCCAGAGCGAGCTCCAACCCAGAGCTCCCACTCCTCCCAACCCCCCTAGGTAAAACAAAATAGCCCTACTATTCCATCGAGAGGTCAGGGAACCAGAAGTGAGACAGTGGAGATCATAGTATTAGATGAAAACCCTTTACTTTCAGCTATGGCTGAACAGAGGAAAATTGTGAATTAACTGCTTAAACCTACTTGAGAACATGAGGGATCGATGCGGAGGACTCCAGCTAGAGCTGCTGTATTCAGCCTGGATTAAAATTAGGGGGTTGGTGCCTCCAAAACTCCTCTTTGAAGCGGTGCCTTCCCAAAGGTCCCGGGTCCCTCTCCACCCATGTAGGAACAGGGGATACAACTGGAGAGGAAAAAGTCAGGCGGACCAGAATGTCCAGTTTGTTTAGCAACCCCTGGAAACATCAACCAGGACAAAGGTTCCTCCCCCCTCTACTGAAAACGCAGCTCGCGCTTCGCTAAACAGGCCCAAGGCCTGCAAGGCCACTCCCTGACCTGTCCATACCCATCCCCCACCAACGAAAAGCCAAGGGAAACAAAAAAGGAGCTAAACCAGCAAACAGGTAAGAATTTAACCTCTCCACCAGAAGTGACACTTAGCAGTCTCACAATGCAGTAGTTGGTCAGCCCGATTTAAACAAATTGGGCAGCTTAAGCTTGAGATCCTTTGAGGCTTGATCCGGAACATCGTAGGTGTGCCAGATACCATCAATGGACACCTGAAGCTTGGCTGGGTAAATCATTCTAAATCGGATGCCAGCAGCAATCAGCTTGCTGACCGTCGGATGGAAAGCTGCTCGCTTCTGCCTTGTTTCATAGGGGAGGTCTTGGGTGATACATAGTTTAGAGCCATTCCACAATATTGCTTTCAGATCCCTTGCCTTGGTCAAGACATGTTGCTTTTCCAAAAATCTCAAAAATTTAACAATAATAGGTCTTGTAGGTGTGCCAGATGCAGGTTTTGGTCGAAGGGAGCGATGAGCTCACTCTATATGGTATTGGGGGTTGAGGGGAGATGGGCCAGCCACCTTAGTCAGGAACTTTTGAAGGAAGAGGATAATGTCAGCTCCTTCTTCAGCCTCAGGGAGGCCCAATATCAGCAAGTTGTTTCTCCGACTTCTCCCCTCTAAGTCCTCCGTTTTTAGCTGAAGCTTTGCAATTTGCTGCCTCATGTGAACAATCTCTGGACCCGCTTTCTCCTTCCACCTCTCTAGTGAGGAGGTTCTTGCCTCCGAATCTACCATTCGGGTTGTTAGCATGCTGAGATCCCCTGGCAACGACTTTAGCTCCGCCGAGATGTCCTCCAACACTTCTTTAAAAGGTAGCAGCTCTTGGAGAAAGTGGTCCTCGGTAAGACGAATTGGGGGAACATTAGACGAAGTTGCTTTAGAGGTGGTCCCCGAACCTTGACTCTTAGTTTTTTTTGTAAATTTTTCAGAAGTTCACAGAGGGGTGTGTTTAATACCGACTGGCTTCATCTCTGCTTCCATCGACGATACGGGCCAGTAAAGATGATCAATTAAGCCCAAACAACCACTCCGTGAATGCAGTTACGATAATTAAACTTGCAATAACACCACTGCTCACTTTTAATCAAGTAGGGAGGAAAAAGACAATATATAAGAGGGTTGTGAATGGGAGCTCCACAGAAGTGCTGCTTCTAGCTGCCCTGCATCACGTGACCTCGAAGCGGGAAAAATATGAAAACAAAAACAAAAAAACACGACTACACGGAACCCAGCACAGATGCGGTAAAAATAGATAAAATGAGAAAAATATCTTGAAAGCAGCAATCAAAAAGGAAGAAAATGGCACAGGAAGATCTCTGAAGAGGAAAGCTATGGGCAGTGTTGCCAGTTCAGTGAAGAAAACGTTCCGAGGTCCCTCAGGCTAACTGCAGGCAGCACTCTACTCCATCTCTGTCCTGATTGGCCAATGCCTTCTTCATTTGCATTGACTCCTCCTCTAAAGGTCAACTAAACCCAGCTGGCATACTGCATCTGTCAATAGATGCTAAAGAATTCCTGGGGTGAGAACATAACTTCCAGCTCTGATTTCTTACTGAGATTTAGGCTTCTTGCTTACATGACCATACTTTAAAGCCTTTAATCTTGTCAGATGGTATGTTACTTTGTAGTTTACTATCTTTTAACTCATGAATATAAACAGTTTCTCGTATACAGTATTAGCCCTTCTCCCCTTATTTTTTAGTTTAACGAGTTGTCCACAACTTTCTAAAGTATCATTCCCAATTTCCTACTACCCTTTTTACTCAGGTGTAGACCATCTTGGCAATACAAAGTTGGTTCATCTTCAAAACTGTCCCAGTGGGTAATCCACCTTATTCCTTCTTGCAGTGTCCACATACTTAACCAATTATTTATATCCTTGATCTTACCTATATTATAACTACTCTCCCTTGGAGCTGGTAAAATTTCTGAAAAGTGTACATTGCATTTAAGATTCTTTGCTTCCACCCAAATGTTTTTATATTCCTTTTTTATTTCTGCTTGTCCCTGTCCCTTGATGTTATTTATTCCTAAATGTAAAATCAGAGTAGCAGTACCATCTTTTTCTTCTACTATGTTTTTCAGCATCCCCTGCACATCTCTTATTCTAGCTCTGGAGAAATAACTAATTGTGATGTTTTCCTTACAGCCTCTTGAAGTATACCTGTTGGTATACTTCACCATTGAGCCTCCTAACACGTATACAGTTTTTATCCTTGGATTCGACTGTACTACACTAGGCTCCCTATCTGTTTCAGTCTGGGTACTAGGGGTTGTAATATCCATATCATTTTGTTCATTATTTATCAGTACTGTAACAGGTTCCTGCTCTGTATTATTAATATTTGAGTTTACCTTTGTAGTACTTTCCGGAAAATTTAATCTCCCATTTTGTGCTTGTGTAATACTATCTGAGGTACTGTTAGCTGCATTGGTTCCAATACTCGCATTTGTTTAATTTCCGATACTATTTACTGCCCTCATTGATACTCCCCAGTATTCTCATCATCCAGCATAAGGAGGGGTTCAAAACTTTTATGAGTATTTAAATCAAAACCCATAGCTCTTCTCCTTCCTTTTTTTAATTTCCTTTGATTTACCTCCCAGTCTCCATCCTCCTCCATTCCCCTTCCTCTCTTTCTACTATCTTTGCCTATGGACTCCTGTTCCTCAGTCTCAAACTGCTGTTGCTCCTCAGACACATGCATAATGTCTGTAATGCTACTTTAATCCTTCGGTCTGAAATAGCAAAAATTAAACCCTGAGAATATTATCCAAAGCAAGGCGATTGTAGTTTACAGAGGTCAGTTACTTTAGTACCCCAATTGGTGCAGGAGTTTGTCCTTTGGTTGATACAGAGGCATATAATTCAGCTAGCAATAAGCATCATCCTTCAGAAGACATTCAAAGAAGGCGCCTCTCAGTTGCGGAGTGCATAGTATTTAACAGTTCCAAAATGATCACACCACTGCACATAAGCCTTGCTGCACAGCTGCACCTTGAGTTTGGGCCTCTCAATTTCATTGAAACATAGAAACATAGAATTTGATGGCAGATAAGGACCGCCTGGCCCACCTAGTCTGCCCATTTCCCTACCTAACATATAAGCTGCAGATCCTAGTTAACCAACAGCCTACTTCCTCCTACCCCCCACTATAATTGTCTTATGTCTGTCCCATGCATTCTTGAATTCCCCCACTGTTTTTGACTCTTTGACCTCCTCAGGAAGGCTGTTCCATGTATCCACAACCCTCTCTGTGAAGAAATACTTCCTCACATTACCTCTGAGCCATCCTCCTCTGTCTTCAAATTGTGTCTCCTTGTTCTTGTACATCTCATTTTCTGAAAGATGCTACCCTGTTGGACTTTGTTGATTCCCTTGAGGTATTTGAAAGTTTCTATCATGTCTCCCTCTCCCTCCTTTCCTCAAGGCTATACATCTTAAGTTCCTTTAGTCTTTCTTCATATGTCTTCTGATGCAGACCCTGCATCATTTTGGTTGCGCTCCTCTGGACAGCCTCCACTCTGTCTATGTCTTTGCAGAAATGGGGTCTCTAGAACTGTACACAGTACTCCAGATGTGGTCTTACTAACTGTCTGTACAGAGGGCCAACAACTTCATGCCTCCCTTTGCATCCCAGTATCCCCCAGCCCTCCTTACTGTCTTCATATTGCTGGCCCACCTTTATGTTGTCTGATATGACTACCCCCAGGTCCCTTTCCATTTTTGTTGTTGTCAGTATCTCACCCCCCATTGTGTACTCTTCCCCTGTGTTTTTGTTTCCCAGGTGCATTACTTTGCACTTCTTTGCATTGAATCTAAGCTGCCATACATTTGACCATTCCTCCAACCTTGCCAAGTCCCTTTTCATCCTTTCCACCCCATCTCGTGTATCAATCCTGTTGCAGATCTTTGTGTTGTCTGCAAAGAGACATACTTTCCCTTCCAGTCCTTCTGCAATGTCACTTATAAAGACATTAAAAAGGACCAGCTCTAGTACTGAACCCTGTGGTACCCCACTAGTAACCCTCCTTTCTTCACTGTGGACTCTTTACTATTACCTGCTGGGTCCTGTTATCCAACCAGTGTTTTATCCAGGCTACCACCCTGGGACCCACTTCCAGGCTGGCTAATTTGTTTATTAATCTTTTGTGTGGGACTGTGTCAAATGCCTTGCTAAAGTCTAGGTAGGCCATGTCCACAGCCCTTCCCTGGTCTAATGTTTTGGTCACCCAGTCAAAGAAATCAATTAGATTTGTCTGATATGACCTTCCTGCTATGAATCCACACTGCCTTGGGTCCTCTGCCCCACTGGCCTCTAGGTACTCCACCATTCTTTCCTTCAGAAGTGATTCCATCATTTTCCCACCACTGAGGTCAAACTGACAGGTCTGTAGATTCCTGTCTCTGTCTTGCTCCCACTTTTGTGAAGGGGAATCACATCCACCCTCCTCCAGTCATCAGGTACCACACCATCCTCCCATGATTTATTAAAAAGGGTAGTCAGTGGTGTTATTAGTTCTTCCCTTAGTTCTTTTAGAATTTTGGGGTGAATCCCATCAGGACGCATTGCTTTAGCCACCTTCAGTTTTAAGAGTTCTTTCAGAACCCTTTCTTCTGTGAAAGGACTAATATCAACTCCCCTATCCATAGTGCTTCTATTGACCGGATTAGGTATTTCCCCTTGCTTTTCCATTGTGAATACTGAGCAGAAGTATTCATTCAGTATCCCTGCTTTTTCACTGTTGCTCTCTGCCCAACCACCTTCCTCTTTGTTCAGCCTCAGTATCCCTGCCTTAGTCTTTCTTTGCTCCCTAATGTACATATAAAAGGTTTTATCCCCTGACATACTACACCTTCATGGATTTTGCATCAATTATGATGAGCTGAGGTGGTTCATGACTAGTGCTGCAAAAGCCGAACTAGAAAGACTCCAAGGAGGTGTGTTCATTCCAAATGGAACTGTACCACTTCATGCTGGTGGAAATCTCATCTATGAAGGAGATGATAATATAGACATCAACGTAGAGACCACTGATGGAAAGAATACCTTCCATTCAATGGCTAGAGTTGTAGTTCAAGAATAGTCTGCAGAAAGTCCAGAGTCACAAGAAATATCACTGAAGCATGGGAAAGAAAAGTCACTTACTCTTCCCAGGCAATCAGAGTCTCTTATGCTATGTGCAGCATTTGAAAAACCTATACCACATCCAGAACCGACTCACCATAAAAAAGTACTTGAGAGCATAAACTCCTGTTACCTCCAAGTGAAAGCTGTCCAAGAGCTCTCCTGGTGTCTTTTAAGACTACTACCTCATGATGTCCTACTAATACCAAATGAGGTTGATATTGTTCACACTCAGGTGATTCAATTTGGACTGGTTTCAACTACAAGCTTTCCACAAAGAAGAGCACCTACACAGCAGTTGCATATGCACCTATTGTGGATGCCAAATCAGCTGACATGGCCACAGTCTCTACTACAGTGCTGAAATGGAATGAAATGTCAGCAGCTCTAGGCCAGCAGCATGACCTCCACACTATGGATCAGCAGCTGTATGCTGTTGCTCAGCAGGTAAAATGGACTCTCCCAAATGAGCTTGGCACCAATGTGATTCACCTGGGTAGTTTTCACACCTGGTGTTGTTTTACTGCATGTATTGGGAATTGTGGTGAGACGCAGGATTGCCAGCCTTCTTGTTTATTCTGATGCGTATGCAGCATGTACTGCAGATCAAATGCTTGCTGGTAAGCAATTCAACCATACTCTGTGTGGCTTGACTCTAGCATTTGAGGTCCTGAGTGCTCTTAAACTTTCTTCATTTGTTAAATGGTGTGAGAAGGGAGGAGGTACTTCTGATGTTCCAGCAATTATCTGGCAAATGTTCACTGACACTCAAAAGGTGTTTGAGCCTGAAAACATTGAGTCCTCACACCATGTCATTAAAGAGCTTGATGACGCTCTAACTCAGCATATGCTACCACTACTGGAGGAACTTCAGACATGGGGGTATGCTCAGTCTTCTACAGTTAAGTTCTGGGATAATTTTCTCCAGGTTTTGCAGATACTACTTTTAAATGACTGTGCAGAGTGAGAGGGTGATTGGAAACTTCAC
Source organism: Neoceratodus forsteri (assembly GCA_016271365.2). Lineage (NCBI taxonomy): Eukaryota > Metazoa > Chordata > Ceratodontiformes > Ceratodontidae > Neoceratodus > Neoceratodus forsteri. The sequence continues at coordinate 833,192,252 of CM028130.1, read as the reverse complement.
CTACACACACAGTGTGCCATGCTTCCATACTTCTTTGCTGCAAACAGGCCCAGCTATGCCAGGTGGATTCCAATCCACATTCTTGATATGCTAAATCTTCCTGAAGAAGTACACAGTGCCTTTGATTCTGGGGAATTTGCTGTGCATCGGACTCCTGGTTCTTTCAATGGAATTTGGAGTGACACGGTACCAGAGAAAAATGTCATCAAAAACTCAAAGGACAGCAGTGGGATTGTAGGACTGCCAACAAAGAAGCCATCCCTTGTCAGATGTACCCTCCCAAGACACGTCCTGAGTGAATATGCAAAAGCTATGAGAGAAGAAGTGGCCTGTCAACAAGTAGTGAAGACAAAGTCTACAAATGAGTCCTTGCCTCTACACTGAAGAGAGATGAAGAGCATGTTACAGCCCTTACCAACCATGTAATCAACAATATGGCAAACCCATTTGACCCTGAATCACATCCAGAGGTGCTTATCAACATATCTACTGGACTGCATGTAACATCAGATGTACAAGAGTCTTTACTGAAAATAGCAGATGTTGGTGAAGAACAAATGGAGAGATTTGTGAGAGATGCACTTGATTCTGATGGGACACGTAGCTTCTTCAGCCCTTTACAGAAATCTGGCATCAAAACATTTGCTGACATGGCCAAGAAGATCAAATTTAAATCTGGCAAGGGAGGGAAAATCACAGCAGCTATCAGTCCAGAAATTGTTTTCCACAGAGCCCTGTCCTTAGCAAGATGCAAAAATGATGTTTCAATGGCAACTGCTCTTAGTCACCTAATAGGACCTGTGCCTATGTCCCTCTTCCATGCTGATGAAACAAAGAAAAACAGACAAAGCTGAATTAGGGCATCAGCTGGAAGCTCAAGCTGAAAGCATGCATGAGCTACTAGGATGCAACAAAGAAACCACAGTGTACATCAGAAATGCCATTGCTGTCATTCAAATGATGACTAGAGACAAGTTCCACACATTCAATGGATTGGCTGCTGAGTACTTGAGGCACGTCCTAAAAGAACTTGACAAAGCTAATTCTGTAATCAAAGTCTTTGACAAATGTGACAACAGTAACTCTGTGAAAACTGCAGAACGACAGCACCAGACAGGATCTAAGGTTGGATGCAAGCAATACCAGGTGATTGGTGGACACCATGTGCCTCCATGGAAAACGTGTCTAAATGTAGCATCCAACAAGGAGTCACTTGCAAAATTCCTCTGTGAACATATGGTTCAGAATGCACCTGAGAGTGTAGGAGCACACCCAACACAAACACTCCTTCTTGCTGGAGGCTTTTCCAATGGAGAAGTAGAAAAGCCAATCACCAGTAGAGGTGTTGAAGAAGCCCAAGATGTGTATAGTACTCAAGAGGAAGTGGACACAAGGATGCTTCTGCATACTGTATGTGCCAATATGGCTTTTGGGTCTCTTGGTGTCAAAGCAACCATAGTAATTAGGTCACCTGACACAGATGTTTTGGTCCTTGCTGTTCACTATTTTTAAAAAATGGAACACATAGATAATGTGGATAGAAATAGGCACCATTACTGGCATAGCTGACAAGCATCGCTTCATACCTGTGCATGCAATTTGTGATGTACTCTCTCCTGACTTCTGCAACATACTTCCTACTATACACGCATTAACAGGATGTGACTCTGTGTCATCCCTAGTTGGTACTGGGAAAAAATCTGTGTCTAATGTTGTCAAAACAAAGGGAGCATACCGCGTCACAGATCTTGCCAAATTTGGAGAGAGTGATGAACAATGCTGCAATTTCTGCAGCAAGGAAGTTAGTAGCAGTGCTGTATGATCAGAACAAGAAAAAAAAGGAGATCCAAAGAGATCTGAATTGCTTGAGACTCAGTCTATCCATCAAAATGGACAAGTCACTGGCCAAACACCCTCCACGTGAAGACAGTTTTGAAGAGCTCGTCAAAAGAGCATCTCAGCAAACAAAGATTTGGATGGCTTCACACATAGGTAAACCAGATATTGGATCACCATTGCAACATGGATGGAAAAATGTGGATGATGAATTACTTTCTGTATTCTTTAAGGGTCCAATGACATCTGAGCTTCTACAAGACCTAATTTGTGCCTGTACCAGTAGAGGTCACTACTCAACATAATCAACTGTGTCTGTAATCAGAACAATCTTGCCCGCACAGAACTGTGTACATGCCAAGGAAATGAAAACTGTGGTAACCCACGCACTCTTGACAGAGATCATGATGATGAACAAGATGATGATAATGATGTTGACTAGAAATGTCACCAGACCTATTACATTTCAATGATACCTGTACAAAGGTATTATCAGATTTTGTTTTACCCTTTAGATTGTTGTTGTGATGCTTTGAGGTCACCAAAAAATCTTATTTTATGTCTTGAAATAATACATAGCATCATTAAACTTACAGAAACTAATGAAAATATTTCAACGTGGTCATTTTAATGTGCTGAGGGTGACATTGTTTAGCCCTGTTTCTCTGGTAACAACACCACTTGACAGCTCCACACCATACCTCATCTTAAAGTAGACATAAAAAGCTTTCAAATGATGTATGATGTGCGTGTGTGTAGAGAGGGTACATTAAGTCGACCAGATTAGTGGTGTCTGCCACTCACCTATTACATTAGTGGGAGATCTCTATTATGGTGGCTTTCTTAAATCTTTTTCTGACCTTAGGTATACTTGTGGATTATAACTAGGAGATTTCCTTGCCTACCTGAGAATAAGACAATATCTAACTGACACTACCCCAGCCATGTCTCCAGATTTATGTCGATATCCAGAAACGCACAAGCCCAAGTGTCAGAGCCTGAAATTGTTTGGCTGACACTCAGTATCCCGGCACTCAGATTTTGCCCATGGCAGATATTTTGTCATGTTTCAAGGGGCTTCACCCCCCCACACCCCCTTATTTATGATTTCAATCTCTGCCGTGGACAAATCCTGAGTGTCAGGATACTGAGTGTTGGGTAAACGGTTTCAGGCTCCCGACACTTGGGCTTGTGCATTTCTGGATATCATAATACTCCCATGTCCCCAATAAAAGAAATTATGTGTATGGCCTCACCATGCACTACACATCTTACCGCTCTCTATAAACTGTTTCTGGGATCCACTTCTACTACAGAAGTTAAGACAAAAGCAGACCGTGGCAAGGACCTGAACATTGACATAGATCCTCCTACTTGGCAATCGGCAATAAAACATGTCCCCATCTGGTCAGGGACAAATAAACTCAGCAGAGTCCAGTTCAATTTTCTATAAAGAGCCCATATAACCCCATCAAAATCACATACATTGAACCCAGCTCCATCTAAGATTTGCCCTAAATGCCACACCAAAGATGATGACTTCTTGCATTTAGCCTTTACATGTAGTAAGGTGGCCCCATTCTGGTTTGGAATGCATGCTCAGATGCAACAAGTCTTGTGGCAATGTCTTCCCAACATCCACTGGAATTTATGCTAGGAGCTGAATCAAGTGATGGGAAACCAGAAAGCATCATAGGCTGTGGGAGGTGGCTTTAGTTAATGCTAGAAAAATAGCCCCCCCCACCCATTGGGTAAGTGACATACCACCCAACATAACCCACTGGTTGACCAATCTGGTACTTTATATGAGGCTAGAGAGGGACCAGTTGATAGCAAATGGGCAAAAAGAAGAAATTTCTTCACACTTATCATAATTTCCTTTTCTGTTAGATCCAACATTATCAATGGATAGTCATTACAACTGGGTTTTGTGCACCCCAATAGGGGAAATGGCACAGTCCAGATCTTTAGAATGTTGTCCACATGAGGATTCCAGACACCAGAGGAGCCCTCACCTCTGAAGATGCGATTGCCAGGGCAGTGCCTCCCGCCCGACATCCTCCTTGAGAGGGATGGACTTGGCCTACTGCACCACAGAAAGAGTCCCCACCATGGCAAGGCTAAGAGAGGAAGGGGCCCCCTCTTCTGTGGTCCATGCAGAACTGGTAGGGGACCCAGAAGAAGGGTCAAGTGTCCTTGCCTTGGCCTGTCGACTGCGCACCCATCCCCTGAAAGTCGGCGCCGCATGCTCTACTTTAAATGCGCGTAACTTAATGACATGGCTGTCCATTGAGAAGCAGGCATTGCAGTTATCCATGTTGTGGTTCAGGCCAAGGCAGGTGAGACACAGATCATGTTGGTTCATGACAGAATAATGGTGGATGCAGGGACACCAATGCATAGGAGACCACCCCAACTTCGATGACTTTTTGCCCCTAGAACCAGACATGACCTGTCAGAAAATTAAACAAAAACAGTACTCGACTTTGCTGCAAATAAAGAAATAAAAGGAACAGTCTTACCGGGATCCAGTAGTATCGGGCAAAGGAGTGGCAAAACAGAACCGAACAAATAAGTTCAAACCGCAAACTAGGCTGCAAGTTATGGCGCAGTTATCAAAGAGCTCCACACAAGGTTCCAATCTCTATGGCGGAAGAAGAAGAACTGACAAGGGGGCAGCACCTACAACAGTTGATGACCAACCTGTGAGCGCCACGTAGTATGTTGGCCTCGAGGGTGGCGCCGTCACTGCATCGGCTTCGCCTATGCAAAAAAAAAAACTCCCACGGGGTCCTGGCTCTGGCCAGGTACCCAGTAGTGATGAGTAGTGAAGACTGACACAGATAAGAGCACACAATTCACTGTCCATACAGATATGACTCTAGCCAGAATAAGGTATAATGAAAATTGTCTTACCATGTCAAATGACAAAGGGTGACTGATTGAATTTCATCTTCAAAATGTGCTGCTTGTAGAGTCTAATGAAAGCATCAGCTTGAAAAAAAGCTGAGTTAGTAAAAAAGCAAGGACTGCATGCAGTGTAAGCATTCACCTGCAATGAAGGAGGCAGCCTCAGTTAACAATAGATTTGAACCTGATAAATCAGCGTAAAAGCAACCAACAGTCTAATGTAGAAGTGCTCTCAGTATTATGTTATTGTGTGCGTCTTTTTTGTTTGTTAAATAAACCAGGCACAGCAGGCAAAACATAGAGGGATGTCCAGCCAGACTCTCATATCCAGGGGATCTAAACAAACTCACAATATAAGCTGCAAAATGGCAGATGAGGTTTAACCTTAAGAAGTGTGGTGTGATGCACCTGGGATTACATAACCCCAGACATGATTACTATCTTTGCAGTCAAATATTGAATAAGATTCAACACAAGAAAAACTTAAGATTCATACTAACTGACGATTTAAGTTTCAATAAACAAATGACAGACATTATTAGTACAACGAATAACATTTGGTGGGCAGTGAAAAGGAATATTAAGTACAGAGATTGGTCAGTAATACTTCCACTTTATAGAGCTTATGTTCGTTCACATTTTGACTTCTGATCACAATTTTGATGCCCCTATAAGAGTGTAAATATAAAACACATTGAGAAAATATAGAGGAAAATTACCAAACAAATGTATGGAGACCTAATGTTGACATGGGAGGTTTTGCAGGATCAGTAGTTAATGTCAGAAATGGGTCTGGACTTCAAGAAAACAATTGTAGGTACCAGGTGTCATCCATTACAATTAACACGTCATTGGTTTCATTCTGTAAAGAGGGGGTATTTCTTCTCACAAAGGGTTGTTAATCTTTGGAATTCATTATCATTTGAGGTTGTTATTAGTGAAACAAAAACCACTTTCAAGAATAAGCTTAATACGATGCTGTTTTCAAGTAAGAAGTTGTACTATTATGGCTGAACAATAGGAGCTTATATGGGCTCGGCCTTATGCTCCTTACTGGAACCTTAGTAAACTTTAAACTTACAAAAGAAGGAGAGCTGTAATAACTGGAAAGAAAAAATTAACATTACCCATGCTGGCATACCGGACAATATTGTCACACAGGAGCGAAGTTCCTGAGTGGACCCCATTGACAATGTTGGAGCTACTGTAACAGAAAAGGAAATTAAGGTACGTATGAAGAAATATCTTCTTGCTGTAGCACTCCACATTGTCGATGGGTAGTCATTACAACTGGGCTCTAAGAAGCAGTACCCAGACAAGAAACTGGGTGGGGGAGAATACTGTCCCATACAACACCCATGCACACGAAAGCAATTTACCCGCTAACTGCCACCTGCAAAACTTTGCAATCAGCAAAGTTTTGAACATCCAAGCTGAAGTGCCTGGAGAAGAAGTGCTTGAAGGACCATGTAATTGCCTTGCATAACTCTAAAACAGACACCTCACTTCTCTCCACCCAGGAAGTGACCATAGCCCTGGTGGAAGGATCCTTGATGAGAGCCAGAGGCCTCTTCTTTTCTGCAATATAAGCCTTGGCAAGGCATTCCCCCTCTACCTAGCCAGAGTGGACTTGGAGGCCCTCCTTTTTTTGGTGGGGAGGTGTTGGCTGCTCCAAAAAGACAAAGAAACTATCTGAGGAGCAAAACTCAGCAGTTGTTTAAGTATGTCCAAACTGCCCATCACAAAAAACAACTCATGCCACTCCTTTTCCTTGGGTGAGAAGAAAAAATTACTCACCTTAGTAATGTTGTTTCTTCTAATGGAGTCTTGCTGTATTCTGACATATTGCAGTGATATCCAACCTTTGAACTGCCCCGGAGATGGAAGAGTTAACTTTCCATGCCAGGCATGGAACACTGAGCTCGAGCTCGGTTGAGACTCTGTCTGTTGCTGTTTGAACTCAAACCGTCAGATATTTATGAGCTATACTCACTGGGTGCCCTGTGTGGAAACTGTAAACTTACACTAGCCAACTGGCTACTAAATATAATAAAAGATTTTTGGTCCCAAAGCAAAGACTCAAGTCAGGAAACTCAAAAATAAACAAAACACAACACCCACACACCCAAACTAAAGGGGTGAGAAAAGAATGGGTGGGGGCACCTCCCGAGTGCCAACACTACTACTGCCCACCCACATTCCAAAAACCAAGGTTCTGACAGGGGAGGCAGGGGGGAGGTCAGAATACAGCAAGACTCCATTAGAAGAAACAACATTACTAAGGTGAGTAATTTTTTTCTTCAAACAACATGAAGTCTCGCTGTATTCTGACATATTGCAGACTACCAAGCAGTACCTCCATGGAGGAGGGACAGAATATAAAAATTATGTACCTATCGTAATTATGATCTTTCTGTGTATCTTCACCATTCATCACAGATGGGTACTGGCCGGAGATCAGGACCCCGCGGGAGCCTTTTTTTTTTTTTTTTAAAGGATAGGCAGAGTCGACGCAGCATCGGCACCGCCCTCGAGGCCGACGTACTACGTGGCGCTCGAGGATTAGCCATTAGGCTGTGTCAACTCCACCTGCCTACCAGTTCTGAGTCACCGGAGAGGTAAGAGGAAGGGATGGAGGGTGGGACAAGAGAGTCCAAGGGACAGAAAAAGGAAGAGAAAAACTGAACTAAAAGGAGAAATAACGACTGAGAGGACAGCATAGAGGAAGTAAGACTAAGGGGATTGGGTAGGGGCCCCAATCTCTGGAAAAGGAAGAAGGGAGGGAAGGGGGGAGAGAGAATTTAGGAGAGAGTGAGAGGTAACAAGGATCCAGGACCCTTGTCCGTCACCAGACTGTATAGGAACTGCAAGGAGTAGCAAAGCTCATTTGCCAGAATTCAAGGCGCAGAATAACTGGCAATACCCCAAAAGCAGAGTCAGCTATTCTGGAGAAGGACAGGGTACAGGGACTCAGTACTCTCTCTGTAAAGATATTTGAAAAAAAGACAAAAAAAAAAACAAAGGAAGTTCTTTTTTTTTTTTTTTTAAAGTTAGATGGATAACAGAAGGAGGACAACCACCAGCTCTCACCCCGAAGGAGTAAAGATATGTAGTAGAGAAGGAGTGCCACTCGAACTGTACCACTTAGGGAAGAAACTACCCCCCTGTGTGTCCCAACTTTACCCCACTCAAAAAGAGGGGTAGGCACAGAGGGAGGAGGATCCAGAGACTGAAGCCCCAGGGGGATGGCTGGGTGGGATTGTGATGAATGGTGAAGATACACAGAAAGATCATAATTACAGTAGGTACATAATTTTTATATCTTATCTGTGTCAGTCTTCACCATTCATCACAGATGGGTGAGTACCAAGCCCCCCGAAGGGGATTGATTCATTGCACCCTAAGGGACAGAGTCCCTTAGTCCTCAGTGGGTGACACACTGTGGGAACCTTCTGGGCCTGAAGAGGCCCGAGAGTGGGGACAGCGAGATGGGGGTCTCGGAGGGGAAGGAAGTTGCCCTGACAAACATCATCTCACCCTACGGGAAAAGAGATAGGTTCCCTGGTGAGCGGAGCAAATCACCCTACGCCGGGCCAAGGGTGACAACCGGGAAAGGCGAAGCCATGCCAATCTCCTGGTGCAGATCGCTGTCCCTACGACCCTGGTAGCTACCTCCTGGCATCGTAAGATGCCCTTGCTTGGTGCCTTGCTAGCTCCAGGCCACGTGCAGAGAGTGCGATGGCTTGCCTGGTTTGCTCCGAACAGGCAAAGCAGCTAGGATCTGACCTAGCTGGACCACAAGAACCTGTTGTAGGCTGCATAGTGGGCCTGATGAGCAGAGATGGAGAGAAGCAACCGTGCAAGTAGAAAGTCCTCCTCCCCCAGAAATCAAAATCCAAAGAGTCCTGATCTGGGGGCCTGTCATGGTGGAGGGTGCGAATCCCGTCAGGGGTGTCCAGGTGCGTCAATCCGGACTGCGGATGAGGCATAGAACCTGGAGACTCTGGGGGAGTGCAATACCTCTGGCTGAGGTCCCTAGGGGCAGGAACTCCGGAGAAGGGCCTCTGCCAGAAACGCATGGACGCCTCCCAAAAGGAGCAGGCCAGGGCGGCACCACAAGGGTGGCCACACCGAAATCACCTAGAAAGGCTTGCGCCGCATGCTCAGGATTGCTGACTGACAGGGGAGAAAGGTGAAGGTCCTCCATCATCCTCACGAGGAAGCGCTGATACTCGGAGAGATCAGCGGCAGGAGAGATATGGACAGATGGTTCCTCTCCCCCAGAAGAGGGGGATGAGGAGCTGGAGGTCACCATGCATTCTGAGGGTGGCTGCTCAGGGGGATGTTGAAAAATCTGGCTGTCCATGGCCCTAACGTAGGCAGGGAACTGAGCAGCCACCGCTCTGAACTGCTCCCAGGTGAGAGGGCCGCTAGGACCAAGAATGCCTGGGAGTGCTGGAGAATGCGGCAGAGGGATGGGGCAGAGCTGAGAGAAGAAGTCAGCTGACCTCTGCCAGGGCTAGGGAGCGGACCATGGACACCCGAGGAGGGTGTCCCAGAAGACTCCAAGGCCGACAGCTGTACAACCACGCTGGTACTGCCTACGCTGCGCCCAGAAGAATTCCCCCAGTGAGGTGACCGGGGCCGTATAGATCCAGAAGGACGGTCCCCTGACTCCAAAGAATGGGACCCCCTCAAGGAACTGGAAGGGGAAGGGCGGACGTCCAGGGCCGGGGTGGACCCCAGAGAAAGGCCGACGCACTGACCCCACACCCCTTGACCCCTCAGAGTCCGAGAGAGTCCTGGTCCTCGAGAGGGCTAGCCTAGGTAGCTGGCAGCTCTGGGCTGCCCCCGAAGGGGAGACCCAGGGAGCAGCACCCTCCCCTCCTGTAGACTTCCCGATGGGCCCCAAAGTTGGGTGATCAAGACACACTATGGGAGGGGGTACCACCACCGAGGGGTCAAGGAACCCTCCAAGGCCAGGTTGCATGGCAATGGTGGCACGCACCATAGCCTGCTGGTCAGTACCACTGACCCCAACCTCGGAGAGAACCTGACGCTCCTCAGAAGGGGATGGCTGTGACTCGTCGTCAAGACCACTGGCTTGCCCTCCTCTGCAGACAACCCCGAAGGGTGTGACTGCCCGTCCGACTCCGAGCCCAACTCCGTCTCTGAAGAGGTAGAGTCTGAGGCCCTAAGCCAAACGGTAGGAGGGCGAGGGAAGGCAACCTTACCAAGAAGCCCAGTAGTCAAAGCAGTGGCCGAGGCGGCACCCATGCCCTCCACAGCCCCGCAACCGGGCTGACAGAAGGCGGCAGGGCAGCTCGGGCCAAAGGTCCTGAGCCAGGGCCAGCTGCAGCGCCGTCAAGTCCACTGGCACCGGAGGCGGTACCAGGAACAGAGATGGTGCTGACGGCAGCCCCAGCAACAGCCTCAGTGCCAACGACACTGCCAGGCCCCTCGGCACTGCGAACGGCACCGAGGACCGAGGCAGCGCCGACGGCTCCGAAGGCGGACTCGGCACCAAACACGGCACTGCTAGGCTCCTCGGCACTGCAAGCGGCACTGAGAGCACCAACGGTGCTGAGGGCAGCACCAACAGATGACTCTGAAGTCCCCACAGCGCCGTGCTCAACCTCGGCGCCGAGGACAGCACCAAGGCGAGACATGGCAAAAGGCGACGCTGAATCCGGGGTCATTTCACCGCAAGTAGCATCGGTGCCATGAATGGTGCTGACAAAGCCCATGGCACTGAGAGATGAGTTGGTGCCGTTGTCGGCGCCGACAGGGCCCACAGCACTGCGAACGGCGCCGAAGGCCTCGACGGCGCTGACCGACGGCGTTGAGGACGGCATTGACCTGGGCCTTCCAGACCACGGGAGTGACACCAGGGGAGCCTTCACCCCTGAAGGGGCGATTGCCATAGTGGCGCCTCCCGCCCGCTCCCGGGAGGAAGCGGGACGGGCCCCCTGCGCTCGGGAGGAGCCTCGCCAAGGCTAGGGCTACAGAAGTTGAGGCTCCTCCTCCTGGTCCATATAGAACCAGGAGGGGACCTGGAGGAGAGGCTGAGAGAGCGTGGTTTGGCTCCGACGAAAGTAACCCTACCTCAAAGTCGGGTGGAGCTCGCCTCTACTTTAAACACGCGCTGTTCTAGGATGCGGCAATCCATGGAGAAGCAGGTGTCACACGAATCCATGTCGTGAAGTGGGCCAAGACACGCGAGACACCGGTCATGCTGGTGGGTAACGGAGTACTTGCGGCCGGACGGGCACCGATGCATAGGGGGCCGCCCTGCCTTAGAAGGGTTCTTGCCCTCCGACCGCGACATGACCTACGGAAAAAAACACCAAAAATAGACTCGACGTCGCTATACTTTAAAATAAATGGAAAGATCTTACCGGCGACGTCGAGTGGAGGCAGAACCCAGAACTAGCAGGAGACCGAGGGACTGTCGAACGCACAAACGCGAAAGGCTAAGGCCTAAAAACTGTCAAATTTCTTCAGATGGCTTCCCACGAGGCAATCTCGACGGCGAGAGATGAAGAACTGGTAGGCAGGTGGAGTTGACACAGCCTAACGGCTAATCCTCGAGTGCCACGTAGTACGTCGGCCTAGAGGGCGGCGCCGATGCTGCGTCGACTCCGCCTATCCTTTTTAAAAGAAAAAAAAAGGCTCCCGCTGGGTCCTGATCTCCAGCCAGTACCCATCTGTGATGAATGGTGAAGAATGACACATAACTGCTATAGGAAATAGGCTTAGCTTGGTTCAAACCGAGCATCACTCCTAGCCTGGATATCCAGAGAGTAATGCTTGGTAAAGTGTGTACTGTTTTCCAGGTGGCTGCTTGACAAATCTCTAAGATAGGAATATCCCTGGCAGCAGCCAGGGAAGCAGCTGTACCTCTGGTAGAGTGAGCCCTCAGACCTGAGGGTGGGATCCTACCTAGCTTTTCATAGCAAAATTGAATGCAAGAGACAATCCACCTGGCAATAGATCTCTTAGTGGTAGGCTTTCCCTTACCAACCTCACCATAAGTAAGGAACAGTTGGAGGGAGTCAAACCTGTGACCCTTGGTGCGCTCTATGTAGTAGCTAAGGGCCCTTTTCACATCCAAACTGTGCAGCCTCTCCCCAGAGGAGGAATGGTCAGTGAAGAAAATAGGAAGGGATATAGACTGGCTAAGGTGGAAATCTGAAACCACCTTAGGCAAAAACTTCCTATTAGTCCTGAGGACCACCTTATCTCTATGGAAAGAGATAAAATCAGGCTCCACTGACAGGGCCTGTAACTCACTTATTCATCTGGCAGAAGTGATAGCCACCAAGAAAACAGTTTTCCAATCAAGTATTTAAGCTCTGCTGAGGACAAAGGCTCAAAAGGGGGTTGCATAAGCTGAGCAATGCAAACATTAAGGTCCCAAGCAGGGGCAGGGTCCCTGAAGGGAGGATTGGTATGAAGTAATCCCTTGAAAATTTTAGAAAATACAGGATGAGCTGAAAGGGAAGAGTGTTTGCCTGCTGAAAGGAAGGCAGAGACAGCTGCCAGATGCACTCTTAGTGTAGCTGGTCTGAGTCCCAAGCTATCAAGATGAACCATGTAGTCAAGGACTGTGGGCAGGCCAGCAGACTCTGGAGAAATATGCTTCCCGGAGCACCATATAGAAAATCTTTTCCACTTAGAGTTGTAAGTGTTTCTGGTGGAAGGCTTATGAGAAGCCTTCAAGATATCCAGAACACCTTGACAGAGGTGTAAATCAGCAAACTCTAACTCTTCAAGAGCCAGGCCTTGAGGTTGAGAGATTTGAGATTCGGATACCAAACCCTCCCCTGAGCACATGTTAACAGGTTGTAGTTCTTGGGAAGAGACAGGGGAAGGTGGACTGCTAAGGACAACAAGAGAGGGTACCAGGTCTGTCTGGCCTAGTCTGGAGCAATCAGAATCACTTTTCAGGGTTGAGACCTGATTTTGACTAACACCTTGAACAGGAGAGGGAAGGGGGGAAAAGCATACAGGAACTTCCCTTCCCAATTGAGAACTAGGGCATCCAGGGGGACTGAGCCCAACACTGGGGGCCTGCAGCAATAGAGAGGAAGTTGGTGATTGTCTGGGGCTGCAAAAGATCCATCTGTAGGGTCTCCATCTGAGAAGATCACTTAAAACCAGGGGATCCATTCGTGATGGCCCTGAGATATCCTGCTGAGAGCATCTGCCAGGACATTGTCTTTGCCTGGGAGGTGTACTGCTGTAAGAGAAGTGTTCAGGGAATAGGCCAGAGACCATAACTTCATTGCCTCTGTGCACAAGGCCGTAGACCAAGTGCCCCCTTGCTTGTTGATATACCACATTGTGATAGTATTGTCTGTCCTGATCTGAACTACTTCATTCTGAACAGACTTGGAAAAAGCTTGAAGTGCTAGAAACACTGCTCTGAGTTCTAATAGATTGATGTGAAGCAGAGATTCCTGAGGAGACCACAACTCTTGAGTGGTTAGGTCCCCCAAGTGGGCTCCCCAGCCCATGAGGGAGGCATCTGTAGTAAGGATTAGAGAATGAGACTGAGTGACAAAAGGAACTCCCTGTCTTAGATTGTCCTGATCCTGCCACCACTGTAATGCCTGGATCAGGGTTCGAGTCACTGGAATCAGTTTGGTCAGAGTGTCCTTTTTCTGAGACCAGAAGGCTCTCAAGTGGAACTGAATGTCCTTCATCTGAAATCTTGCTCCCTGCACCACTGCTGTAGAAGCAGCCTATGTGCCCCAGGAGCTGCAGAAATGCCTTGCTGGTCGAGACACCTGGAGGGTGAATGAAGAGGCCAGTGAGATAAGGGTCCTGGCCCTGTCCAGGGAAGGAAGGCTCTTGCCCTTACTGTATCTAGCTCTGCCCTATGAAGGTGAGGAGCTGTACAGGCTCTAGAACCGACTTTGAAAGATTCAGAAGGAAACCAGAGAAGTGAGCAGTTGCTGAGTTATCTGTAGGTGTAACTTGACTTGGTCTGGGAACTGCCTACTATGAGCCAGTCATCCAGGTATGGAAAGATGGAGATCCTTTTCTCCTTAGAAGGCAACTACTACTGCCAGGCATTTGTGAACACCCTTGGAGCAGAAGTTAGTCAAGGGCATTGCTCTGAATTGGTAATGGCCTGAGGACAGCCTCGAACCTGAGGTACTTTCGTGGGAGCTTCTGATGAGAATATGGAAATAGGATCCTTGAGGTCCAGGGAGACTAGCCAGTCCCCTGGCCTTAGAGAGGGTAGAATTATTCCCAGAGTCACCATTTTGAACTTTGGCTTTAAAAGGTGCTTGTTTAAATATCTGAGATCCAGGATGGGCCACCATTCTCCTGTCTTTTTGGGGGTTAGGAAGTACCTGGAGTACAATCTTTTCCCTTTGTGTAGGGGTGGAACCCACTCTATGGCTCTCAGAGCCAAGAGGGAAGAGACCTCTGCCTCTAGAGCAAGTGCCTCTGAAGGATTTGCAGGTGGAAAGGATCTGGTTCTCATCTTTGGAAATTTTTTGAAGCTGAGAACCAGTCCCTGGCTTACTACTTCCAGGACCCATTTGTCTGATGTTAAAGACAACCAGTCCTGGACAAAGTAAGCCAGCCTGCCCCCTACGGGTGGTGGAGAATCGGCCCTGGCAAACCCATCAGGGTGCCTGTTTGGCAGGGGCTTTAGGCTGAGGGGTGGTAGCAGGCCTGCTTGTCCCGCGTCTGCCTCTCCCTCTGAAGAACACCCTATGAGCATAAGCAGAAAAGGAGGCCTGGGCTTGGTAGAAAGGCCTATGAAAAGGCCTGCCCCTGCCCCTGGAATGCTGCCTCTGGGGAGTGGCTTGCCTTTCCTTGGCCTGAGCACTTTATAGGTGGTCCTGTATTCATCCATTTCTTCATGTAGTTCTCTGTTTGCTCCCAAACAGAGAATTACCCACAACAGGAAATCCATGGCCTTAGTCTGGGTATCCTGAGACAGGCTAGTACATCTGAGCCAAGCATCCTATGAAGGGCCACAGATGTAGCCATGACTCTAGATGAAACATCATTGGAGTCCACTGCAGCATGGAATTGCACCTTGGATGCCTCAATACCATCTGCAGCCACCTGCTCCAGCTCCTTGGCAAGCTGGCCAGGACCTGTTTAGCCAAAGCCATTACAGTGTCCCATCTAGATTTCTGATATCTAGCTGTATAGGCCATATAATTAGCCTGCCTGAGTCCCAAGGATGCCGCCATGTACTGTTTGTTTGCCATGGCATCAATCCTCCTGGAGTCCTTATCTGGGGGGTGTGAAGCCAAGGGTATATTTGCCTTGTCACAGGCAGCAGCCTGCACTACCCCAACATGGCTGCATTGCTGGGTAAGGAACTCCATAGCTGAGTCTAAGAGAGTATACCTCTTGTCCATTCTCTTGTCTACAGGAGGTATAGAATTAGGAGTCTTTAAAATTTTTATTGTCTGTTTCCCAAAGGACTTATGAAGGGGAATAGACAGCCTCCTAGACTCTGGGATATCCATCATTTCAACATAGTCAGGCTCCTCCTGGTCATCCACAGCTTCTTCCATAGAAAGCTGAAGAGTTTCAGCCACTTTTTTGTAGAACATAAAATGGGAAGGGGACTCAGAAAGCCTAGGAGGAGAAGCCCCTGAAGGTCTGTCTGGGGAGATGTCCAGGTCAATAGGCACATCCAGACTTTCGTAATCACCATCACTATCCTTATACTCTCCTTCCTCCTCCTCCGGTTCATAAAAATCTTTTAAATTATAGTCTGGAACCGGGGGAACTGACCGAACCGAGCCCCTTCCTGATGGTGCCGGTTCGGTCGGAACCGGGGTTAGCGACTGAACAATCCTTATCGCTTTGGCTATTTCATCAGCGGTCGGAGAAAGAATTTGTGGATCTGCACCGGCTGATTTGTCTCTTCTTTTTCTTTTAACCGGAACCGACTCCTCAGAGTCGGTTCTCCTTTGCCCGAGAAGTTTTCGCCTGGTCAGAGGGTACCCTTCTGTTCGGTTGGAACCGAACTGGGCTGGCCATCCGTCAGCTGGACTTCTTGGCCTCCCTTTCCCTGAGCCTACCAACTCTCTTTTCCAGGGTAGCTGCAGGAAAATTCTTGCAAATCTGGCAGTCTGAATCGAAGTGCCCAGTTTTTCTTTTAGGTTTCTCAGACATGGCCAGTCCTAACAAAAACTTACCCTTTTTTCGGCAATCTGCCAAGCAAGACACCCTTTTCGGTTCCTGACCGTGTTACGGGTCGTGGAGAAAAACGTAATGAAATCCATTTTTTTGGAACCGATAAGGACCAGTTGCTACACTCTAAAAGTAGAATAAACTTTTTTTGAATAACCTGATCAGGTTCAAACCCAACCAATCCCATCGCCATGTTCCACACAGAAGAACAAGAAAATAAAACCTATCTAGTACTACCATACCACAGACAGAGAGACTGGGAACCACAGGTTAATGGGTTAAATTTGGTCGAAAACCGAGAAAAATGGTACTTTAACCGACAAAACTTGAACCTAGCAAAGGAGAAATTCCGGAGCGACTGTTCAGTGAGGCGGAGTAAAGAATCTGACGGTTTGAGTTCAATCAGCAACAGACAGAGTCTCAACCGAGCTCGAGCTCAGCGTTCCATGCCTGGCATGGAAAGTTAACTCTTTCATCTCCGGGGCAGTTCAAAGGTTGGACATCACTGCAATATGTCAGAATACAGCAAGACTTCATGTTGTTTGAAGGGTACGGACAGAAAGACGGAAAAAAGATTTTAAGATTTACATGGAAGGCCATAGGAACTGTCAGAATAAAGGATGGGACTGTTCAGAGGACATGACCTTGTTCTTATGCATGATGAGGTAGGATTCTTAGTGGGACATAGCCTGGAGCTGACCAGGCCTTCTGGCTGAGCACATAGCAACCTAAGAATAAAACACACCTTGTAAGACAGCACGACCAATGGTACCAATGAAAGTGGTTCTAAAAGATCCTTACAGAGAGCATTCAAAACCAGATTCTGATCCCATGGGGCAAACAGGGGATCTGAACAGAGGTTGACTCATAGCCTGCAGAAAAAAGGATAACTTCCCAGTTAGTCCCTACAGACAAGCCAAAAGAGGCTCCAGAGGCTGACACCTGATCTTTTAGGGTGGCCAAACCTTTGCCAACTCCTTCCTGGAGAAAATCTAAAATCTGTGGAACCGTGGCTTAGGAAGGCCAGATTTATTTATTTTTTAACTTCTTCTTCTTCACCCCAGCTGAAAAGGTGGTCCATACGTGAGCATAAGCTTCCGACATGGAAGTCTTCCTGGCAGCCATCAGGGTGTCATTGACCTCATTAGAGAAAATCTGTTTCAGTAGCCTCCTCCATTCAGGAGTCAAGCCATAAACTACATTGTTCCAGGATTTTAATGCAGAATGGGACCAGGCGAGAGCAGGTCCACCCACACTGGAAGGCAAAACGGTGCATGTCATGCTAGGTTCATTAAGACCGACAACCATGGTCTTCTGGTCCACTCTGGAGCTATTAGAAGAAAGCTTCCTCTTGAATGCCTTATCTTATGTATGACCTTGGGGAAGAGAGGCAGAGGAGGAAAAGCAAACACTTTGCCAAAATTCCACTCTTATGACAAGGCATTCACTGCTTCCATCTGTCAGCACTGGTAGCAGCTGAAGAATCATTGAAACTGAACATCATGGCTGGAGGTGAACAGATCAATCTAAGAATGACCTAACCTTTGGCACAAAAGGTCGAGCACCTCCAGGTTCATCATCCAATCTCTAGGATGGACATTTACATGGCTTAGCTAGTCAGACTGAATGTTCGACTCCACCGCCAAGTGGGCTGTCGACAGAGAGAGAAGATTCTCCTCTGCCCACAGCAGGAGATCAGAGGCTTCTGTCTGCATCTGTCTGCTCTTTATACCTCCTTGATTAAAGATATATGCCACTGTGACAGCATTGTCTGACTTTATTTGCATAGTTCTTGACTGCACCCAACTTCTCAAATGAAAGAGAGCAAAGTGCATTGCCCTCATCTCCAGAAAGTTTGTGCCAGTGCTGCTCCTGCGATGACCAAGTCCCCTGAATGGAAGTGTGTCTCAAGACTTCCCCCCCAATCTGACAGGCTAGCACTGGATGTCATAAAGACATCTGGGGGACTACCAAGAGGACACTTTGGTCAGACTGTCCAAACTTACCACCAACTCAGAGGCTGCTGCAGTTGTGGTGAGAGGGTGATCCTGGCCCGATAATCCTCCGAGGTCAGACCCCAGGCTGACAGTAACTCCATCTGTTGAGGCTGCATGTGATGATGAGCCTGCAGGACTAGTTCTGTCACGTCTGATATGAGGCCCAGAATTTGAAGCAAGCAGTGAGCTGAAGCCCATGACTGGCTCCTCAGCCACTGAACCTCTCTCAACAGGGTCTCTTTCTGGGCTAGCAAGAGAAAAACCTACCCCATGTCCATTGGGAACAGAGCTCCCAGGCATTCCAGGGTCTGTGACAGCTCGAGAGAGCTTTTCCACCAAATCACCATCAAGCTGTAGAGCTACAATCTCTTTTGGGGCTTGAACAAGTAGATTATCCCAGTAGGGAAAACATGATGTCCCTCCTGTCAAAGTTGAGCCACTAGGACCATGAGCACCTACAAGAAGACCATGGGTCTGTAGCCAGCTCAGAAAGAAGTGCTCCATACTAGAATTTCTGTCCCAGAACTGGGAACCTGGGTAACCTCTGATGAGACTGTCTAATGGTGAAGAAGAAATATGCATCTCTCAGAACTATAGAAAATAGATAATCCACTGGGTGGACAGCTAGGATGATGGAACGCAGAAACTCCATCTTGAAGGGGGAGTGGTGAACAAACTGTTTAGGTGTTCCAGATCCACAAAAAAAGGCCTGAAACTTCCTAACTTCTAGGAAGCCTCAAAATAGTTACAGCAGAATCCCTGGCCTTGCTTGCTGGGAAGCACTGGAGGCAAGCATCTTCTTCCATAAAGGGAGATCCTGCACCCCAGGACTTGGTATATATTTTCTTTAGTCCACACCTGCCCATTGCTGCCTAATAATTTGATCCCAGAGAAAAATGTTTGGAAAAAAAAACACTGGGGAGAAGGACTCGAATAGGACAAGATTGAAATCTGTATCCTTGGATTGTACCTCCTTGAGATGTAATGATCTACATGCCTCAGTCATTAGAAAAGACAGAGAATTAGACTCAAACAGGGGAAAGAATAGAAATGCTTGGGAAAACAGAGCCACTCAGCATGGAGTGGGTTCACATTGATTCATTCAGTAAACACAGTAGAGCAGTCATGGAACTCACCCCCAGGTTCAAATAAACTGATGTCCACAAGATCGTTGCTGTTCAAATTAGTACTTTGACAAAGCCCATCTCAGGTGAATTGTCAGTCTGTTTTTTCACCAACACTGGCAAGGAGCTTCTTTTCTGTTAAACTGCACAGTTTGAACAGCTATGATCTTGAGGACATCAGTTTATTTGAACCTGGGGGTGAGTTCTGTGAGAGAATAAAAATGCCCATTTTTAGCTCCAGCTACTGTCTTTTCTTCTCCTCCTCAGGACAAGATAGACAACCACTGCCTCCATGAATTGCCCCATCCTCAGCTGTAAAGGCCTACATGTCTCAGTTATCAGGTAGGCAGAAATTTTAATCGAAATGGGAGGGAAGGCATGGTCTCTTTCTAGCTCTGTCCACTCCCTTTTCTCCTCCTCCTCCTCAAAGGGCTCATCCTCATCCTCCTAATTTAACTTCATTGGGACAGGATTCTCCTTAAGATCCCTGATATCCTCACCCTGACCCTCTGAATGGTCAGGGTTGGGAACTGCCTGCATAACCACCTTAGCTGCTCTGACCTGCTGTGTACACCTGGACATGCCTGTGTGGACCCCCCTGACCTGAGGGACCTGGTATGGGTCGGGTGTGTCTGTTGAGATGTCCAGTGGAACATCAGGGCTCAAAAGCTCTTATAAGAGCAGAAATAAGGAATATATGCAATTCTGTTTGCCACTGCCAAGTGGTACACCAGGTGCACCCCCCCACCCCCAGCTTGGAGGCTCAACTGAGGGGAAAACATAGAAGACATATTGACTTGAGGAACACAATTGGGGCAATAGAAATCCACAGGAGGGAGTCATATCAGTCCTTGCAGGTCTTACATGTCTGTCAGAAAAAGAGGTCTCTGAAATGCCATGGTGTCAATACCAAAAAATAGCCTTGCAGGGTTAAGAACAATGGGCTGATGTTCATACAGGAACATAAAATAGAACACTGTTCAACTGTTCAGCAATAGCAATGACAAACAAAGGAGCTAAAACCAGCCTCATATAAACCGTGCATCCTGGAGCAGTACAGCGAGCACCAAGCACAGTCACCCCCAAGCAACTGATGGAGATAACAAAGTCCCATCACCTGCTCTATGACGTAAAAAGCTAATTGATGGTGTTTTACACCAGTACCCCAACCCAGCATTGGAATGTCCAGAACATGGAGGGGGAGGGTACACATTTCAGAAGGTATTAATCTTTATATTATTCTTTGGAAATTGGGTAAGGCTCACTAGGTACAAGTACCTGTTTCAGGGACAGCCCGGGAACACTGGAGAGGGTAAGTGACTTGGTCAGAGTCACACCGTAAGCATGTGGAAGTGTGGACATCAAACCCAGGTACTAAGCTCAATCACAGCTTGATACTGTAAGATGTAGGCTGTACTCTCAGCCCCTATAGTCATGACCCCCAGAACTATGGTGGGTCAAATGGCTAGACCAAGTGCAAATTGAAGGGCAAGAAAAAGAATACGCAGAGTATTAGCAAGTTTTCTAAAAACATATTGCTGACAGTTTCAAGCTACCTTAGACGAGCTCATTCACCTTACTACTGGTTTTTCTGCAAATATCCACCTAGCTTCTGAAGCTTCAGAAAAGAGAACACACATTGCAGAGAAAAGCCACTGCTTCTTGCACAGTGGAAGTGCAGATGCATGTGCACACTCTGGATGTGCGCGTGTGTGATGTCACCTCATTGTGGGTGATGTTGGCATGTCAGAGAGAAGCACATGAAACACAGGCATGCGAACGGAGCATTCCAACATTGGATCAGGATCTTGTGCCCAATAGTTCCTAGTAGTGGGAAACTGAGAATCGATGACAAAAAGGTCCAAGGCACACTGTAAAACCTCCAGCATCAAAACAGACAAAGGCAACCAGCGAAAATCAAAGGCAATTTCAAAAAAGTAGGACACACAAGCCATAAAAACTGTCAGTGAGTGCAAAACCGTCTTGTCATCAAGGCACAAATCAGGAAGTATAGGAAAAACCAGGAGCAGTTGTAGAATTTGCAAAAAAGTGTTTATTAGAACTAGTAGTAACATCAAAAAAATAAAGTTGTTTAGAATAATAATTTACAAAGGCAGAATAAACAGAAAAGATCCATCTGAGTTTTCCTTCAATCTCTGTGTCTCTCAAAACATTGCAGCTGTCTCTCTTATAAGTCTTTGCAACCTCCCTCAACAAGCATCCTGTTTTTTCTAAAATGTTCTTGTATGTTTCAGGCAGGTGCAGCAAGAATACAATACCTCAGAACTGAGGCCCCTTCTCCACAGCTCTGTAAAAGGCTTAAAAATTGATCTCAGATTAACCCCTTGGGTTCCCAATAGCTTTTTGCAATCATCTCAAACTATAATTATATACTTTTCAACAGTAACACTATATAATTTCCAAACAAAGGGATCCCAATATCAGTTACATTTCCACATAATGATTTGTATATATTTTTATACCAGCAGATATGCAAGGGAGAAAAAAGACAAAAACAGCAAGGGAGGACTGAGAGACAGTGAGAGGCAAAGAACTGCAAGACTGTCAGGGTGATTAAATCCTAGGTCTCAGAGGAAAATTTGGTTGTGCAACCAGACAAGAGACAGAAAAGGAAATAACAGAACAGATCCCTGCATTCAAACTCTCCATAACAACTGGGACAGGGTCCTATTCAACACTGTCACACATCTCTGACAGAAAAAGACACAACTCCTGTTACACTCTCAAACTCCAAATCTCTACAGCTGAGGTACAGGAAAAGAGCTCTTTGGAAGAGAAAGAGGAAAAACTCTGAGGGAATAGGAACAGGGACGTGCCTGAAAATTCAGGGGCAATTGAAAAGAATGACCTTTCTGAGCTAATTAAAAGGGCAACGCCCCTCAGTAACAAAATAAGAGTAAGAATAAAAAGGAGGATTTACACAAAAACAATTACCTGCTAACCAGAGAAAAGGAGGACCCTAAATACTGGGGAGAGGGGGAACTGATGCTTAAGAGACAGGAAGGGAAGCCCCCAGAAAAAGCCTTATACTAAAACCACAAAAAATGAAAGAGGCACATACATGTGACACCATTTTCTTTTTATAAAAGGAAATCGGAGACCAAGTTAGGAAAAACACTCTGAGCAAACAGGCATATGAGGCCACCAGTCCAAGCACAGGCAGTGAAGATGGGGAAAGCAGGTTAGCCAATTTGAAAGCTGCAGCTTAACAGGCATGATTTTTATTTAGGAGTGCTCCCTGTCACCAGGAAGAAAAAATGATTCACCATAGTAATGTTGTTTCTTCTAATGGAGTCTTGCTGTATTCTGATATAATGCAGTTAGCCCCAGCACTTGAACTGCCCCAGAGAGGAAAGAGTTAACTCTATGCAGAAGAATAGAACGTTGAGCTCGAGCTCGGTTTTCAAACCTCTGTCTGGTACTTCCCAGTGTAACCATCAGATTCTTAAGAGCAACTAACTAAGTACTATAGTATGGAAATTGTTCAAAACATATAGCCAAAGGGCAAAAGATTTTTTGGGTCCAAAAAGACTCAAGTCGAGAACCCAAGAAGAAAAGGTAGTGACAATATTTAACTATAAAAACACAAGAAAAGTAACACTAACAGCTACCCCATCCAAGAGGGGGGTACAAGGTACACCTCTGAGGTGCAACACTGTACCTGCCAGCCCACTTCCCAAAACTAGGTTCTGAGAGGGGAGGCGGGGGGAGGTCAGAATACAGCAAGACTCAATTAGAAGAATCAACATTACTATGGTGAGTAATTTTTTTTCTTCAAACA
The DNA here is from genome assembly GCA_016271365.2 of Neoceratodus forsteri. Taxonomy (NCBI): domain Eukaryota; kingdom Metazoa; phylum Chordata; order Ceratodontiformes; family Ceratodontidae; genus Neoceratodus; species Neoceratodus forsteri. The sequence goes on along the minus strand of CM028130.1, from coordinate 833,169,405 downwards.
ACATGAAGTCTTGTTGTATTCTGACATAATGCAGACTACCAAGCAGTTCCCTATGGAGGAGGGAATGCAGCACCTACTTTGGGAACAGGCTCTACAGTACTGCTGTGCCAAACCTAGCATCACTCCTAGCCTGGATGTCCAGAGAGTAATGCTTGGTGAATGTATGTGCAGTTTTCCAGGTGGCTGTTTCACAGATCTCTAACAAGGGTATATCTCTGGCTGCAGCTAGAGTAGCAGCTGTACCCCTAGTCGAGTGAGCCCTCAGGCCTGAAGGGGGTGTTCTACCCAATTTGTCATAGCAGAATTGTATACAAGAAACAATCCACCTGGCAACAGTTCTCTTAGTGGCAGGCTTACCTTTCCCCACTTCACCATAAGTGAGAAACAATTGAAGACAGTCATTTATGTGTGCCTTAGTATGCTCTATGTAGTAGCTAAGAGCCCTTTTAACATCCAAACTGTGTAATCTTCTTTCTCCTGAAGAAGAATGGTCAGTGAAAAACACAGGGAGAGATGGAGACTGGTTCAGATGAAAATCCAATACCACTTTGGGCAAGAACTTCCTTTTGGTTCTTAGGACCACTTTATCCCTATGAAAGGATATGAAGTCAGGTTCAACTGACAGGGCCTGTAATTCAGTAATCCACCTGGCAGAAGTAATAACTACCAGGAACACAGTTTTTCAGGTCAGGTACTTCAACTCGGCCAAAGCCAGAGATTCAAAGGGTGGCTGCATAAGCTGAGCAATGCAGACACTGAGATCCCAAGGTGGAGTAGGCTCCCTAAAGGGAGGGTTAATGTGAACCAGACCTTTGAAAAACTTCCTGAAAACAGGATGAGATGCCAGGGAAGATCCCTTTCCTGCTGAAAGGAATGCAGAGACAGCTGCTAGATGAACCTTCAGAGTGGCAGGCCTAAGGCCTAGGCTATTCAGATGAACTAGGTAATCTAAGGTTGTGGAGATGTCTGCAGAATCAGGCACGATGTCTTTCTGACAGCAACAAATACTGAACCTCTTCCATTTGGAATTGTAAGTTTTTCTAGTGGAAGGTTTCCTGGAGACCTTCAGAATATCCAGAACTCTCTGAGAGAGACGTAGTGCTGCATATTCTAACTCTTCAAGAGCCAGGCCTTGAGATTGAGAGACTGGAGATTGGGGTACCAGATCTGCCCCAGGAGGAGGACAGGAGATTGTATTTCCTGGAAAGAGACAGGGATGTGACACTGTCAAGGACAGCAGTAGAGGATACCAAGGCTGTCTATCCCAATCTGGAGCCACTAGTATCACTGTGCAGGGTTGAGTTCTGATCTTGATCAGAACTCTGAACAGCAGAGGGAAGAGAGGGAAGGCATAGAGAAACGTGCCCTTCCAGTCCAAAATGAGAGCATCCAGGGGTACCATCCCCAGGACTGGAGGTCTGCAACAAAACAGAGGAAGTTGATGATTGTCCAGTGCTGCAAAGAGATCTATCTCTGGAGTCCCCACCTGGAGAAGATGACCTTCAGGATGTGAGGATCCAGGGACCATTCGTGATGTCCCTGTGAAATTCTGCTCAGAGCATCTGCTAGTACATTGTACTTTCCTGGAAGGTGAACTGCTACCAGGGAAGTCTGAAGAGAACAGGCCAGAGACCACAACTTCATGGCTTCTGTGCATAAGGCTGTGGACAGAGTGCCTCCCAGCTTGTTGATGTACCACATTGTGGTGGTGTTGTCTGTTCTGACTTGGACCACCTTGCCCTTGACTGAATCTGAGAAGCTCTGAAGGGCTATAAAAACTGCCCTGAGTTCCTGGTGGTTGATATGAAGGAGAGACTCCTGTGGAGACCAGACCCCTTGAGCTGTCAGGGCTGCCAGGTGGGCTCCCCAACCTAGGAGAGAAGCATCCGTAGTTAGAACTACTGATGGGACTTGAGGGAGAAATGGAACCCCTTGTCTGACGTTGTCCTGGTCCAGCTACCACTGGAGAGCTAGGACCAGAGTCTGGGTCACTGGAATAAATTTAGTGAAAGAGTCCTTTTTCTGTGACCAAAAGGACCTTAGATGGAACTGAATGTCCCTCATCTGAAATCTGGCTCCCTGTACCAATGCAGTGAATGCTGCCATGTGGCCCAGGAGTTGGAAGAACTGTCTCTCTGGACAAGAAATCTGTGGTCGAAAAGAGGAAGCAAGATCTACTAGGGCCTTTACCCTTGCCAGAGGAAGGAAAGCTTTTGCTTGGATAGTATCCAATTCTATCCCTATGAAGGTGAGAAGTTGTACTGGTTTGAGGACAGATTTTGGAAGATTGAGAAGAAACCCCAGAGAACTGAGCAAGTCCTGGGTGGTTTGCAGAGCTGGCCTGACCTGGTCTGATGACTGACCTATGAGTAGCCAGTAATCCAGATATGGAAAAATGGTGATACCCTGTCTTCTGAGGTAAGCCCACCACTACTGTGAGGCACTTTGTGAACACCCTTGGAGCTGATGTTAGGCCAAATGGCATGGCCCTGAACTGATAATGGCCTGAAGGCAACTTGAACCTGAGGTATTTTCTGTGGGAGCACTTGATAGGGATATGAAAGTAGGCATCCTTGAGGTCCAAGGATGCTAGCCAATCCCCTGGCCTTAAAGAGGGAAGGATTATTCCCAGAGTTACCATTTTGAATTTGGGTTTTGATATGTGTTTGTTCAAATACCTTAGGTCCAGGATGGGTCGCTACTCCCCCATTTTCTTTGAGGTAAGGAAGTACCTGGAGTACAGGCCTTTTCCCTGTGTTGAGTAGGAACCTTCTCTATGGCTCTGAGAGCCAAGAGAGAGGAAACCTCTGTCTCTAGGGCAAGGGTTTCTGAGATTGATGCAGGTGGAAAAGACCTGGCCCTCCTTTCTGGGAAACTTTTGAAGCTGAGGGCCAATCCCTGGCTTACTACTTCCAGGACCCACTTGTCTGAGGTCACAGACTTGCAGGCCTAAAAGTAGTAAACCAGCCTGCCTCCTACTGAGATTGGGGAGTCGACCCGGGCTGACACCTCAGGGTGTCTGCTTGGCAGGAGCCTTAGACTGGGAGGAGGAAGCAGCCCTGCTCATCCCCCTCCTGCCCCTCCCTCAGAAAAAAACCCTCCGTGGGAAAGGAGAAGAGGCCTGGGCTTGGTAAAAAGGCCTGTGAAAGGGCCTGCCCCTGCCCCTGGACTGTTGCTTTTGTGGAGTGGCCTGCCTTTCCTTGGCCTGTGCACTCCTGTAAGTGGTCCTGTATTCATCCATTTTCTTCATGTAAGCCTCTGTCTGCTTCCCAAACAGAGAGTTACCAACTACAGGAAAATCCATAGCCTTAGTCTGGGTACCCTGTGATAGGCTAGTACATCTGAGCCAAGCATGTCTTCTGAGAGACATGGATGTAGCCATGATTCTTAATGCCACATCATTGGAGTCTACAACAGCGTGAAATTGTACTTTAGATGCCTCAATTCTATCTGCAGCCACCTCCTCCAACTCCTTGGCTAGCTGGGGGGAGGCGTGTTTAGCCAGTTCCAGAACAGTATCCCACCTGGACTTTTGGTACCTGGCTGTGTAGGCCATATAGTGTGCCTACCTGAGTCCCAAAGAGGATGGCAAATATTGTTTTTTGGCCATGGCATCAACTTTCCTGGAGTCCTTGTCCGGGGATTGTGAAGCCAAAGAACTGGTAGCCCTGTCACAGGCTGTAGCCTGCACTAACCCAACATGGCTGCTACGAGTATAAAGGAACTCCATACCTGTTCCTGATAACATATACCTCCTGTCCATTCTTTAATCCACAGGAGGTAGTGAATTAGGAGTTTGTAAAATCTTTCGTGTCTGTTTCCCCAAGGACTTATGAAGAGGTATAGACAATCTTTTGGACTCTGGGATGTCCATCATTTCCACAAAATCAAGCTCTTCTTCCTCCTCCTCAGCAGCTTCAACCATAGGAAGCTGGAGGGTTTCGGCCACCTTCTTGTAGAACAAGAAGTGTGAAGGGGACTCAGAAAGCCTGGGAGGGGAGACATTATAGGGCCTGTCTGGGGAGATGTCTGGTTCAATGGGCACATTCAGACTCCCCTGGTTGTCATCTTCTTCTTCATCATTGGGGTAGTCTTCATCTCCCTCCCACTCCTTGTAAAAAGCATCTGGATCATAATCTGAAGGAGATGGATCCAAGTGAACCGACCACCTAACTGGCGGTACCGGTTCGGATGGAACCGGGTAAAGTGATTGAGTAATGCTAATCACTTTGGCTATCCTGTCCGCAGTCGGAGTATGCAAAACTGGATCCAAACCAGCAGACTTTCGTTTCTTTTTTGACGGAACTGGACCCTCAGAGTTAGTTCTCCTTTTGCCCGTGGAGGTATCACCTAGGTCAGTAGGCACCTCCTCAGGTTCAGCCACAACTGAACCGGGCTGGCCATCCAGATCTACGGACTTCTTAGCCTCCCTTTCCTTCAGCCTACTCAGCCTTTTTTCTAGAGTGGTTTTGGGAAAGTTTTTGCAAATTTGGTGGTCTGACTTGAGGTGGTCAAACCCCAGACAATAAACACAATTGAGGTGGGGGGGTTGGACTTGGCAAAGGCCTCCCCACACTCAGTACAGTGTTGAAACCCAGTGGGACCAGTTTTCTTCTTGGGTTTCTCAGACAAGACCAACCTGCTAAATTACCCTATAGCAGCTTTCAAGCCAGGTGATAAATAACCGATCGGTTATAAACCGTGTCACGGGTTTTGAAAAAGAACCAGAAAAGGCCCGGTTCTTTTGAATCCAATCTGTACACCACTCTAATCCCCAAAAAAATTAATTTTAGAAAACAGAAGAAAATACAAGGTCGGTTCCTAACCGGACCGACTGATAAGAAACCGAGGAAATAACAATTTCCACACTTTTTTTAAAAATAAACACAGTCACTACCTATTTACAACACTACCTGTACCGTGGACAGAGCCTGGAAATCCGAAAAAATAACAAATAGAATGGTTTAAAACCGAACGCTTTACTTTTTACCGAACCGAGCAGAGGAAATCTCCGGAGCGACTTCACTGTTAGGCGGAGTAAAGAATCTGACGGTTACACTGGGAGGTACCACAGAAAACCAAGCTCGAGCTCAACGTTCTATGTTTCTGCATAGAGTTAACTCTTTCCTCTCCGGGGCAGTTCAAGTACTGGGGCTAACTGCATTATGTCAGAATACAGCAAGACTTCATGTTGTTTGAAGCCTCAATCTGCTATGCAGAATTGCAGCCCCAAGGCATATAAACCTGAAAGATCTTCAGAGAGGCTTGATAGATGTTCCCCCTTCAATGGCACAGTTAAGACTGGAGAGTTGCTGCTGTCCAGAATTCTCATGTACCCAACATCCTAGAGCTTTGGGCTCTGCCATTTGCCCTAGTAGGGTTGCACAAAACCCAGTTGTAATGACTACCCATTGACAGTGTGGAGCACTATAGAAACTCTGTTCCAGCAAACCTGGCAACCTCTGTTAGAGACTATAGAAAATGGTAGTATTAATGTATAAACTTAAATACAAATTAATATAGTTTATTGGGCTTTTCATATTCTATCACAGTTTATTCTGGTTAATCCAGTGCCAGCATGCACCAGTACCTAAACTCAAGAATATTTACAGAAACTATTGTTCTTATAAGATGATACTATCAATGCAGTTTATGTCACATGAACTGTTTATAACATGGCCTAACTTTATACCCTGTATACTTGTACAGAATTGTGTGCTACATTCATGTACTATCTGATGTGTGCCGATGATGAACTATGTTGTATAATCAGAAGCTTCTTTAATAAACTATGTTTACAAAAAAAGATGACCTTTTAGGCCAGGTGGCCTGGTTACTATGGGTCATGCTCATGATGGCTAATATTAGAAACATAGAAACATAGAAGTTGTGGGCCAATAAGGGCCACCTGGCCCACCTAGTCTGCCCTAAAATCCCTACCCATGGTGCCACCAGAGACCTGGTAACAGTTACACGGATACAGAATTTAAGACACAGTATAAAGAGCCAGATAGTCAAAACATTTGCACATGCAATCCGTTACTCGCACAAATATTTAAAATACTTTTATGATGCAAAGTAACTGCTGCCCAGAGTTTCTAGTGAAAAAACTAGAATTCATAATCACTATAAATGCTGGTGATGTCCCAGGAAATTCTGGGTAGAAGCAAACTTTTGTCTCTGCTTGGAGTAAATGTGGTGCACGTACAAATGTTTTGAAAATGTGACTGTAAATCTTAAACAAGAAAAAAAAACTCATCCTGTTCAGCTCTTGAGTTGGTTTGAATAGCTCCTGGTGACAAAAAAAAACCAACTGCTAACACCAAATGGCTACATTTGGATCCTGGCATGAGCTCAATATGTCAGACCACCAAAATAATGAACAGCAGTTTTGTGTTCAGTTAATCAGTACCTCCTTTAACATATTAGCATTCTCCAGGGTGAGCATGTTAAAAGTGACAGGCAATTATTTTTAGAGTCAGCTGGCATTAAAATTAACAGGCACCAAACTCAAGGCAATATCCATAAGTTTTGTTACCTGATTTATGTTTTCTTGCTGTCCTAGTTAAATTGCCAAATTCAGAAGTCACAAGGGTGACATGGGAGTACCAACAGAGCAGCTGCAAAGCTTCATGAGAAATTAAACTAAAACTATGTACTGTAGATCTTGTCACCAGTTACTGAAACAGCTGCAACCAGGTTTTTTATTTTATTGCTTCCAGGTGTTGAGGGGTCATGTTTAAAATAATACAGCAACATAAGGTCTAAATGATGCTGAAAGTATAATTTTCAAATCTGCCCTCCCCCACAATGGAAGCAATGAAATAAGTATAGTAAAACCCAGCCACTGCTGATCCAAATGCAATAGCTGTGGGGTCTACATCACAGTTTTAGCTTCATTTCCCATGAAGTTTTGTGGCTGCTTGAGTGGGACCCATGTAGCATCCTCCTGGTTTTCAAGACTAGCTATTGAATTCTAATTGCAAAGAAAACTAAAGTAGATTACTGAAAATTTTGGATAGTGCCTTACTGAAGTCCCATGCCAGTTAACAAATGTGTGTTACAATCGTAGCTGGCTCCAATAAACTATTGCTGGTCGCCTTTAACATGTTCACCCTGGAAAAAGTTACTGTGTTAAAGGAGATATAGGGGATATGCAATGGGCGCACATGAGATATAAGAAAAAATTACTCACCTTAGTAATTGCTTTTCTTCTCATGGAGTCTTGCTATATTATAACAATAGCAGTCAGCCACTGCAGCTGAACTGCCCCGGAGAGGAAGGAGTTAACTCCAGAAGATCTGAGTTCTACAGCCTAGGCGCTGTGCCCAAAGTCTATCTGGCAGTTTCAAATGAAACTGTCGATCTTTATGAAGCTAACATCAAAGGACGGAAAGTCTGTGTGGAAAACTACACTAGCCCATGGCTACCTACTAGTAGTAATAACAACAATATAAAGAACAAAGAAACACTCAGAGCCATAATAACAAAAATTGATGGTATTATGGTTCGCTTTACCACCCTTGACAAGCATAGTATGAACCCCCTTCCCCAAAGACCAAGTCCAGGAAGGGGGCAATATAAATAACCTCAAATGAAATAATCTAGATCCCTAACCCAAAGGAAAAGAGGTAAGGAAAAACTACAATGGCATGACACAGTGCTTGCACTCATTCGCCACCCCTACCCAAGTAGAAGTTCTGAGATGGGCAGGAGAGAGGAGAAGAATATAGCAAGACTCCATGAGAAGAAAAGCAATTACTAAGGTGAGTAATTTTTCTTCAAACACCATGAAGTCTTGCTATATTATAACAATAGCAGATTACACAGCAGTACCTCCATGGAGGAGGGTCAGAACCTACTTAGAAATAGGCTCTGAAGCACAGTTGTGCTAAACCGAGCATCTCTCCTGGACTGGACATCCAGGGAATAATGCTTGGTAAAGGTGTGAACTGTCTTCCAGGTAGCAGCTTGACAAATCTCCAGAATGGGATGACCCTAGCAGCTGCTAAAGACGCAGCTGTACCCCTGGTGGAGGGGCCCTCAATCCTGAGGGGGTGCTCTACCCAGTTTCTGATAACAGAATTGGATACAAGAAACAATCCACCTTGCAATTGTTCTCTTAGTGGCAGGTTTCCTGCACAACCTCGCCATAGGTAAAAGAGTTGGAGGGATTCGAACCTATGACCTCTGGTGCGCTCTAAATAGTAGCTTAAGGCTCTTTGACATCCAAGCTATGCAGTCTCCTCTCACCTGAGGAAGAATGCTCAGTGAAAAATACTGGGAGAGATAGATTGATTCAGGTGGAAATCAGAAACCACCTTAGGCAAAACTTTCTATTAGTCCTAAGGACTACCTTATCTCTGTGGAAAGAGATAAAATCTTCTTCCACTGACAGGGCCTGTAGCTCACTTATGCGTCTGGCAGAGGTGATAGCTACTAGGAAAACGGTTTTCTGTTAAATACTTGAGCTCTGCAGAAGACAGAGGCTCAAAGGGGTTGCATTAACTATTAACTGAGCAATGCAAATATTCAGGTCCCAGGCGGAGCTGGTTCCTGAAAAGGAGGGTTAGTATGAAGTAACCCTTTAAAACTTGGAGAACACCGGTGAGAAGAAAGGAGGCAGGCTTCCTGCTGACACAAAAGCAGAGACAGCTGCCAGATGAACCTTCAGGGTAGCTGGTCTAAGGCCTAGGGAATTCAGATGGACCAAATAGTCCAGTAGAATGGGAAGATCAGCAGATTCTGGGATAATCTGCTCTCAGAGCACCAGATGGAAAACCCTTCCACTTAGAATTATAAGTGGCTTAGTGGAAGACTTCCTTGAAGCCTTTAAAATATCCATGACACCTTGAGAAAGGTGTAAGTCAGCAATTCTAGCTCCTCAAGAGCCAAGCCTTGAGGTGGAGGGATCGAGGTCCGATACCACACTCCTCCCTGTGCACAGCCAGTAAGTCGGACTCTGGGCAGGCTCAGGGCAGAGTGGACTGCCAAGGACAGGAGCAGAGGGTACCAGGGCTGTCTGGCCCAATCTGGGGCAAGCAGAATCACTCTGCAAGGTTGAGATCTGATTTTTACTAGTACCCTGAAAAGGAGAGGAAAGGCGGGAACGGCATACAGGAACTTCCCTTTCCAGTCCAACAGAAAGGCGTCCAGAGGGACTGAGCCCAGAACTGGAGGCCTGCAACAGAAAAGAGGAAGTTGGTGGTTGTCTGGGGCTGCAAAGATCTATCTGAGGAGTGCCCCATCTGGCAAAGACAGACCCCAGCACTTGTGGATTCAGAGCCCATTCGTGATGGCCCTGAGAAATTCTGCTGAGGGCGCCGCCAGGAAATTGTCCTTCCTGGGAGATGAACCGCTATCAGGAAGTGTTCAGGAAGTAAGCCAGAGACCACAACTTCATTGCTTCGGTGCACAAGGCTGAAGACCGAGTGCCCCCTTGCTTGTTGATGTACCACATTGTGGTGGTATTGTCTGTCCTGACTTGAACCACTTTGTTCTGGACAGAATCTGAAAACACCCGAAGAGCTAAAAAGACAGCTCTGAGTTCCAAAAGATTGATGTGGAGCAGAGACTCCTGAGGAGACCATACCCCCTGAGTGGCAAGGTCGCCCAGGTGAGCCCCCCACCCTAACAGGGAGGCATCCGTGGTGAGGGTGAGGGAGTGAGAAATGGGAATGAAGGGAACCCCGTGTCTTAAATTGCTCTGGACCTGCCACCAGTGGAGGGCTAGGATCAGAGTTTGAGTAACTGGGACCAACTTGGTAAGGGGGTCCTTCCTTTGAGACCAATTGGCCCTCAAATGGAACTGAATGTCCCTCATCTGGAATCTTGCTCCCTGCACGACAGCTGTGGAAGCAGCCATGTGCCCGAGGAGTTGCAGAAAATGCCTTGCTGGTCGAGAGACCTGAGGGTAAAGGAGGATGCCAGGCGATGAGTCTGTCCACCCTTTCCGAGGGAAGAAAAGCCCTGGCTAACCTTGTGTTCAATTCTGCGCCTATGAAAGTTAGGACCTGAACTGGTTCCAGAACTGACTTTGGTAAGTTTGTAGGAATCCCAGGGAAGTGAGAAGCTGCTGGGTGACTTGCAAGTGGGATTTCACCTGACCTGGAGACTGACCCACAATGAGCCAGTCGTCCAGGTAGGGAAACACAGCAACCCCTTGCCTTCTTAAGTGAGCCACTACTACAGCGAGACATTTTGTGAATACCCTTGGCGCAGAGGTAAGGCCGAAGGGCATTGCCTGAACTGTAGTGGCCTGAGGGCAGTTCAGCCTGAGGTACTGTGTGAGAAGGCCTGATCAGAACATGAAAATAGGTGTCCTTGAGGTCCAGGGAAGCTAGCCAGTCCCCTGGCCTTAGGGAAGGCAATATCATTGCCAGAGTCAACATTTTGAACTTTGGTTTCAACAGATGCTTGTTCAAGTATCTTAAATCTAGAATGGGCCGCCATTCTCCTGTCTTTTGGGGTAAGAAAGTATCTTGAATAAAGCCCTTGCCCTGATGGCAAGGAGGAACCCTTCCACTGCTTTGCAGTCCAGCAGAGCAGAAACCTCTGCTTCCAAAGCAAGGCTTCTGAAGATTTGCAGGTGGAAAATGCCTGGCTCTCATCTTTGGAAAGTGTTTGAAGCTGAGAACCAGACCCTGGCCTATTACCTTCAGAACCCATCTGTCCGTAGTTAGGGACAGCCAGTTCCGGCTGAAATAGGCCAACCTGCCCCCCACTGGCACAGGAGAATCGGCCCAGGACACCCCATCAGGGTGCCTGCTTAGCAGCAGCCTTAGGCTGAGGGGAGGGGGACGGTCTACTTGTGCCACGTCTACCCCTGCCTCTGAAGAAACCCTCTGTGAGACAGCAGAGGAGGCTTGAAATTGGTAAAAGGCCTGGAAAAGGGCCTGCCCTCCTCTGGGAGCATGCCTTGTGGCATGGCATGCTTCTCCTTAGCCTGGGCACTTTGTAGGTAGTTCTGTATTCATCCATCTTTTTCATATAGTTTTCTGTTTGCTCCCAAAAGAGAATTTCCCACTACAGGAAAATCCATAGCCTTTGACTGGGTATCTTGGGACAGATTAGTGCATCTGAGCCATGCCAACCTCTGCGGAAGCTACAGAAGTGGCCATGACCCTAGAAGAAACATCATTAACATCAACAGCAGTATGAAATTGAACTTTAGAGGCTTCAATGCCATCAGCAGCCACCTGTTCCAACTCACTAGCCAGCTGGCCATGGGCCTGCTTGGCTAACTGCAATACTGTGTCCCACCTAGATTTCTGATATCTAGCTACATAAGCCATATAATTTGCCTGCCTGAGTCCCAAAGAAGCTGCCATATACTGTTTCTTCGCCATGGCATCAATCTTCCTGGAATCCTTATCAGGAGGATGTGAGGCCAGAGGAATATTAGCCTTGTCACAGGCTGCAGCTTGTACCAGACCTACATGACTACACTGCTCAGTAAGGAAGTCTGTATCCGAGCCTGACAAAGTATACCTTCTGTCCATTTTTTATCTACAGGAGGGACAGAATGAGGATTTTTAAAATCTTTGTTGTTTGCTTCCTAAATGACTTATGCAAAGGAATAGACAACCTCCTAGACTCTGGAATATCCATCATTTCCACATAATCAGGCTCCTCTTGCTCATCCACAGCCTCCTCTAAAGGAAGCTGGAGGGTTTCTGCAACCTTTTGTAAAATAAAGAAAGAAGGGACTCAGACAGAATAGGAGGAGATTCTAAAGGTCTGTCTGGAGAAATGTCCGGTTCAATGGGCACGTCCAGACCCCCAGCCACACATATATTGATCAAATTCCTCCTCCCCCTCTGGTTCATAAAATCCTCAACTTCAAAATCCTGAACCACTGGGACTAAACAGAACCAACCTTTTACCAGCTGTTGGTGGTTCTACAGATCCCTGAGACAGTGACTGGACAATCTGAATGGCTTTAGCTATCTCTGCAGCAGTTGGAGACACAATTTTGGACTCCAGACCTACTGATTTCCTTGTCTTTTTACTTGGGACTGGTTCCTCTGAACCAGCCTTCCTTTTGGCCGAGGAAGTCTCGCCCTGGTCAGAGGGCACTCCCTCTGGTCCAGTGGGTACTGGACCGGGCTGGCCATCCGGGTCAGCGGACTTTTTGGCCTCTCGTTCCCTGAGCCGGCCCAATCTCTTCTCCAGGGTGGCTGCAGGGAAATTTTTACACACCTGGCAGTCTGACAGGAGGTGGTCAGCCCCCAGACAATAAACACAAGTGGTGTGTGGGTCAGCCTTGGCAAAGGCGTCCCCACAGACATCACAGTGTTGAAACCCAGTGGGCCCGGTTTTTCTTTTGGGTTTCTCAGACATAATGCCAGCCTAACCAAAACTTGCCCTTTTGATGGCAGTGCCAGGCAAGACACCCTTATCGGTTCCTAACCGTGTCACGGGTATTTGAAAAACGTTATAATTCCGTTTTTTTTAGAACCGATAAGAACCGGGAACCGCACTCTAAAACCCACTGTACACTTTTAAAATGCAGAAAAAACCAACCGATCGGTTCAAAACCGAACCGATAATTAATTTTCCACACAGACTTAAATTTTAGTACTTACGGTTACCAGATAGAGCTTTAAAACCGAAATGCGGTAAAAATAATAACTTTGCGGTTCAAATGAACGAAAATACTCGCTTGAACCGAGAATGAACCGAGCTGAAGGAGCTGATCTCCGGAGCGACTGTTCAGTGAAGGAGTAAAGAATCTGACAGTTTCATTTGAAACTGCCAGATAGAGCTTTGGGCACAGCGCCCTCGCGCTGTAGAACTCCAGATCTTCTGGAGTTAACTCCTTCCTCTCCGGGGCAGTTCAGCTGCAGTGGCTGACTGCTATTATTATAATATAGCAAGACTTCATGGTGTTTAAATATTTATTTTTATGAGTGGTCAGTGACCTCTTGACCTTCATGAGTGGTGAAGCCACAAGTGAGGTCAAAAGAGGTAATTGACCATGGATGAAGATAAATATCATATTTCATGAGCACACATCACAACTGCAGTTTATACACTACACATTAACATTTTAAGCTTGTGTAATTTAATTAAACAGTAAAAGTTTCCTGTTTCCACAGTTTCTGGTAGCACGCGCTGGCTGGAACATGCAACTTCATAGACTGTGGAGCACAGGTGGCTGAATGAAATGTTAGTTGTGACATACCCGACTAACTAGATACATTTTGTGATGTGCGCTAAGGTGGAGATAAAACATTTATCTAGCTAGTTGGTGTACTCTGGTACAGATAGTGTTTTTATTTAGCATAAAAAACACTAATGTATATTGTATATTGTATAAACTGATTTACTTCAGTATCTCCTCATACCTGTTTTCCTCCAAACCCCTGATCATATTGCTGATCCTGCATTGCATCTTCTTGACTGCCTCAATGTCCTTATTGTACTGGGGAGCCTAAATAAAAACACAAGCCTCAAAGTGTGAGTTTAATGGAATTGCAATTTACTGTCTTGGTAAAAAAAAAATGTTCAGGCCTGCCTGTCAGCTCATAATGCTGGCGATCAGGGTTCAGGAATGAATCCAGAATGCTGGAGGGTCAGCGGGGTGGGGGAATTTCAGCATCCAACAGGACAATCACATCCTTGGGAAGAGTGTTCAGATCCCCGCTACATGTACGCCACCTAGGGGCATACAGGTAGTGCAAGTCAGTGAGGATAGCCATTGCATGCGGATGCTGCTTCTTTATGCTGCTGTCTCTTGGGTGGGGAGCTATAGATGAAAATCACCCCAGCCAACATGATGGTGTGAACAGTGGCACACTTGGATTCTATTCCACCTGCCCAGTCAGCATGCCAGGAGCCACATACCCACTGAATGCTGATACCTGAAGGATGTCATGCCCCAAAGGCCTTTAATGGGGGTTGGGGTGTAAGTTAGGAGGGGGAAAAAGTTATTGGTTCCTCTTGGGTGCTGGATCAGGTGACAGAGACGGGTGAAAGCTAATTGAATTGGTTGAGCATGGGGATGAAAAATAATAATTAAATTCAAAATTAAAAAAGTTATCTTTCAGGCCTAAATGGTTTAATTTTGTCCTCCTTGTACTTTCATGCTATTTCTTTATAGCATTGTTTCTTATCACTAATCCATTTCACTAACCAGTTGCTACATATATTAGTATACTACAGTAATGTGATGGTTCCTGATGTCTTCTGTGGACATTTAAACTAGGAAAAGGGGGGAGGGCATCAACTCCCAGCACACCTCAAGGGATAGTAGATGCCTCTCCCCCAACATCAGCCAGTACATTATTCTTTTATCTATCTAAGCACACCAGGGACTCTATCAATGCATCCATGGAAAAAGAGGATGGGGCAATATCGACCAACAAGCCCCAGGAGCCGCTAGATTCCCCTTCCCCAACATTAACCAGTACATAATTTTTTTCGTCTGACTAGGCCTTCAAAAAAGCCTACAACTGCAGCCTCAGGGCAACAAGCAGTGCAAAAGAATGGAAACAGAGAAGTCCATCCCAACTAGACTGATGCTGCTAAACACAAAGCAGAAAACAAGGAAAGTAGAAAACCAGGTATGGCGAGCATTATGGATCCATGCTAGTAGTCTAGCAAATAAAATCCCAGACCTCTGAACCCTGGCAACGAAAGCTCATCTGGATTGGATCACAGGAACAGAAACACGGTTCAATGAGAACCACAACTGGGATGCCATCATTCCAGGTTACACTCTGTTCAGGTGGGACCAAGAGGGAAAAAGTGGTGGTGGAGGGTATCTTTATACATCAAGGAACATATCAAAGCCACCGAGATCCAGAGCAATCATAGCGAGGCTAAGACCCTGTGGGTTACCCTTGGAACAGGACACAGGACCCCAATAAGGCTCGGAGTTGTGTACAGACCACTGTCGCAAGAAGTAGACAAAGACAAGGAACTTCTCGAATTCATCCTAACAATGGTTAACAAAGGTGAGCTGCTGATTGTGGGGGACTTCAACCTACCTGATGTAGATTGGTCCTCCTACACAGCCTCATCATCAAGAAGTAAGGAATTCCTCATTGTCCTGCAAGAATGAGTCTGACTCAGATGGTGGGTACCCCCACAAGACAGGAAGTAATCCTGGACCTCATGCTAACTAATAGCACTAGGGTTTCAAACGTGACAGTAGGAATCAGTCTGGGTTCCAGTGATCACAGGTCAATCTGGTTCATAGTCAGCAAACATGAGGATATCAGCCACACTAAACTGAAGATCCTCAACTTTAGCAATGCAGATTTCCACAAGATGAGATCCACCTTCAAAAGCATACATGCAAAGGAGATGCACAGGGATGCTGAAGTGAGCTGGATGGCCCTAAAGACATCATTAAACCTTATCACATCAGAATGCACAAGGATGATCAACAAATCCAAAAGAAGAATCGAGCCTCTTTGGTTTACTAAAGAAGTGGCAGCAAAAATTAGGGGAAAGAAAAAAGCATTCAAGAGATACAAGGAAACAAAGAACAAAAGTGATGGAGAGGAATACAGGGCTAAGTTTAAAGAGGCCAGCAAAGTTATCAGAGTGGCAAAGGCAAAAAACAGGAGACAACTGCCGAGGGAATAAAAAGAGGTGACAAGACCTTCTATAGATACTTAAGAGAAAAGAGAAAGACCAAGGGTGGAATAGTTCGACTAAAAATGAAAGAAGGTCAACGTGTGGAAGAGGATGATAGAAGAGCAGAACTGTTAAATGAATATTTCTGCTCTGTATTTACACAAGATAATGGAAGTGAACCAACACTGAGCAGACAGGACAGCCAGAACATGGAGGTAGACATGAGTGCCTTCACCAAGGAGAGAATCCTTGAGGAGCTAAATAGACTAAAAACTGACAAAGCCATGGGACTGGATGGAATTCATACACAAATATGGAAAGAGCTAAGAGAGTAACTTGCTGGTCCTCTGGCAGAGCTCTTCAACAAATCACTGGAAAGTGGTAAAGTACCAGAAGACTGGAAGAAGGCCAACGTGGTACCCTTGCACAAGAGTGGAAGCAAGGAAGAGACAGGGAACTACTGACCAGCCCACCTCACCTCTATCATGGGGAAATTATGGAATCAATACTAAAGGTGAAGATAGTGACATACCTAAAAAAACAGCGGGAAGCTCAATCCAGAGCAGCATGGCTTCACAACTGGTCATTCATGCCAGACAAACATGATGGATTTCTTTTACTGGGTAACAAAAATATTACATTAGGGTAGCACAGTTGACATTGTATACCAAGATTTCAGCAAAGCCTTTGACAACATCCCCCACAGGAGGCTCATTAACAAGCTGGAGAGTATAGGGGTACATGAAAAAATTGTAAACTGGGTAAGGAACTGGCTTCAGGACAGAACTCAGAATGTAATTGTAAATGCACTCTGTCACAGAAGGGAAGGGTGACCAGTAGTGTCCCACAGGGATAAGTGCTGGGACTGGTCCTCTTCAACATATTCACCGGGGACATTGCAGATGGATTGGAGGGAAAGGTGTGCCTGTTTGCAGATGACATGAAGCTCTGCAACATAGTGGACACACAAGAGGGTGCCTCAGGGATGGAATCAGATCTAAAAAAGTTAGAAGTATGGTCCAGAACTTAACGCTTGAAGCTCATCACTAAGAAATGTAAGGTTATACACCTCGGGAAAAGAAACCCCCCAAAATATTACACTTTAGGGGGGAGAACAATTGGCTGTTACCGACATAGAAAGAGACCTTGGGATCATGATTTCCAGTGATCTGAAGATGGATAAACAGTGTGAAAAGGGGGTACTAAAAGCAAGTCACATCCGCAGATGCATAGGCAGTGGTATCTCATGCAGAAAACGCGAAGTGATAACACCATTGTACAGAACCTTGATGAGACCTCACCTGGAGTACTGCGTCCAGTTCTGGAGACCTCACCTAAAAAAGAACATAGACTGGTTAGAGACGGTGCAAAGAAGAGCCACAAAGATGGTTTGAGACCTTCACCAGGAACCCTATGAGGAAAGACTGAGGAAATTAAACATGTACTCACTGGAACAGAAAAGGAACAGGGGAGACATGATAGTAACATTTAAATACCTCCAAGGAATAAATTCAGTGCAGGATCAGAGCCTCTTCCAAGAAAATAAAGAAGTGCGAACTAGAGGCCACAGCAGGCGCCTGAAGGGAGGAAAGTTTTGGACTAACATCAGGAAATACTTCTTCACCGAGAGGGTGGTTGAGCCTTGGAATAGACTGCCACAGGAGGTTGTGGAAGCAAAGACAGGGGCTTCAGGCTGTCTTGGGATAAACATTACTGGATCCTGAAATGATTAATCTACCAGGGTGGGGGTAGTCAAATGGGCAGACTAGATGGGTCACGCGATCCCCATCTGCTAACTCATTCTTATGTTCTTATCTTCTAAAAAGGAAGGAAAGGAGCTTGGCTTTATATAGTGCAATTCATACAGTCTATGTCCTAAAGTGCTGTACAGTCCACAGTTGGCATTACCCAAATGAAGGAATGTTAAGTACAGAGTATGAGAGAGGTTAATGCAGTGAGATGAAGTGACTTGCTCATGATCACCCAGCAAGCGGTGACTGGATTCAAACTTGAATTTTCAATAGTTGGATGGAGCATGACTTTCTCAGGATCGCCCATTTGCAATCTGTTCCTTGAATTCTGTAGATTTTACTGGTGTAGGCCTATGAATCTGTTAAGGCTGTAGAACTTATTCAAATGTAAGACTAAACTATTTGACTGAAACTAAGCAAAAGGGAAGAAAACTACCGGAATGACTAATAACTAAATGTGCAGTGTCCTCTTGCAGTAATCAGTAATTGCCCTATAAAACCTACCTGTTGGTTTTATTATTTAGTTGGGTATGTGGCGGTGGAATTGAAAGGGTAAAAGGTTTGTATAAAAGAAAATAAATGGACATTAGTAAGGAATTTCTGTGACATGAAACAGTTTGCATGTTTTCAGAATCTTGGGCTCCTTTTTGTCACATGCTGAAGTTATACGGTGTGTGCTGCAATGGTGTTTGCAATTAGCATCAACTCCAACACCCTTTAAAGTATGATTTTTAAAAAACATTGTAAGATGAGATTTTCAAACTACTGCACTGGCGGCTTGTTAGTATATATTGAAATGGAGCATCTATGTGCACAAGCTCAACTCCATGTTGTTTAGTGTTTTCCCATTATTTGTCTTCCGTGTTTCTTCTTTCTGGAAATTTTGACTCCTCATTGCAGTTCTTCTTCAGTACATTTCACTCTGAAATTCACTAAAAAATCTAAAGTATTCTAAAGATGACAGGCATTGAATTATAAATCTTGTTGCATGCTGTGGTCCTAATGTTGACTGACTAGTGGTCTTTTTTTACTCAGAATAGGCAAACTACATATGTAGAAATAAGTCCAATACCAAGTCAAAAAACAGAGAAGCACATATAGATGGCTAATGATGGATAATGAGAAGTGTCTGTCTAGTCTGCCCTGTGTTACATATGTAGGCTAACATTATAATTTTGAAGCTTTTTCTACCTCCTCCCCCCATAGCTATCCCATTGGGTTGACAACTCTCAAGATTGTACTGGTATTGTAATAAACTTGATGGTGTCATTGAGACACAGGTTAGGAAGCATAGGGAAAACCCAGGAGCAGTGATGGCTGGATGCCTTACAAGCTATCGAAGGCAGAGGATCCAGCACAGATCCAGACGAGCAACAAAATGCAAGCAATCTATAGGCCATTAAACTTACAAAGTTGTGTCCCTCAGATAATATTGAGGCATACCTGACAACCTTTGAAAGAGTTGCCATAGCCTACCAGTGCCCAAAGCAGCAATGGACAGTTAGACTGGTACCCTACCTGGCAGGGAAAGCCCGGCTTTCCTACAGCAGTATGGACATTGCACAGTCAGAAAACTATGACCTGGTGAAAAGCGAAATCCTGAAAAGGTATGACATCTGCAGAGAGTTTTTTGTTTTGGAAGAACAAGAGATTTTTGCAAGAAAGATTTATTTTTTGCTTCTGTACATAGTTATTCTGAACAGGTTTATTTTATTTTATGTTACTGCAACTACAAATAAACAGTTCTGTGGAACTTTACTACTGCTCCTGGGTTTTCTCTATGCTTCCTGACCTGTGCCTCGACGACAGATGGCTATGAGCTGGCTTGGTGGTTTAGCAGTAGAGGTGGAGAGTGGTGGTGATGCATTCCTTCAGGTCGTGGTGGGGTTGAGAGCCTAGCATGCATTGCCAAACATCCTCTATGGCCAGTTTGTCAACAGGGCTTGCTACTGACCTCTGAGGAGACCACTATCCAGTGCCCCTCTTGGCTGAGGTGTGGTGTTGCAATCTGGCTATGGCGTAGGTGGGGATATTGGCTAAAGTGGGGGAACTACTTGCCAGAAACATTTACCATTAGGATACGAGTTCTTCCTTTAACATATTAGAATGAATGATCCCAAATCATGTTTAGTTAGTTACACTATTTTATCCAAATGTGCTGGTGTGGTACGTAGAAAAAAAGAGGAGTTTTAGTTTTTTATGTTAATTTGTTTTTAAGGGAACACAAACCTGTTTACATTTTTTAATATAATTGTAATATTGGGTATCTGTGAAGTCTGTTATATAATGCCAGTATATTGTTGTGTGTGTTTTGAAATACTGTAGTCCAACTTCTTCCCTTATTTTGGTTCTTTGTTAATGCAGCCTTTTTTCCTGCCCAATATTTATTTAAATTTCTTAGCAGTTCTAAACCTAGTGACATCAGCTGAGAAGAAGCCCCGCATGGAAAGCTTCATTGTAGGTTTCAGCTGAATTGATGTCACTGGGCTCTGGAGCTCATAAGTAATAAATATTGGGTGGGGGAAAAGGCTGTGTTAACAAGGGACCATAAATAAAAAAAAATAGGGCTATTTCAAAATAAACACTCAAAAAACAGTACACTGGAGTTTAATAAACAAACATCAATTGCCAAATAAACAATTGTATATTTAAAAAAGTAAACAGGGTTTATGTTCCTGTCAAGACACGTCCCTAGCCCCCCCAGCTTTATACAGGTAGTACCTCAGTGAATGCCACCATATAAGCTATCTGTTTCAGGCCCTTCCCCAGTCCCCTAAACCTATCTTGCACCACCCTGCTAAGACCCTTACCAGGGCATGAGTCCCCAAATGGACAATGACATTCAGCACCTCCTCTTACCCCGCCACCCTAACGATCCTAAGGATATGATCTCCATCCAACCAGGCCAATGTCCCTTACCCTCCTACCTTGCTCCCAAACCTAACCACAAACAATTGAGCCCACCCCCACTAGACATTGTAGACATTGCTTCCTCTTCCACTGGGGTCCTCTGCCTCCCACCTTGGGACCTCTCTTCTGGAGGACCCTCACAGTCTCCCTTGCCAGTACCACTGGTGCCTCCTATTGGCAGTCCCATCCTGCCAGTGCAGTGAAAGAGTTGTGTAGTGGTACCGTATGAAGAATATGCTCCCAACACACCTCCCCCACCCTCCCAGAGTCCACCGCAGTCCAGCCAGCCCTCCTCCTTGGCACGCTCTGAGGCAAAGGTGCTGGACTTGGTGACCCCTTGGTGGGGGAAGAGGTCCCCTGAATCATAGGCAGTATGGCCTGGAGTGTAGTGATCTCCTCCCTCCATCCAGAGAGGTGCTCACAGATGGGGCAGTACCTCAGTCTCCAAAAGGTCTCCCTGAAGACTGCTGCTCCACAGTCACTGCCCTACACCATTTCAAGCATTCCCAATACACCATTCCCTAAGATCTGGAAAATAAGCTAACCCCAGACAGGGTGTTTCTAGAGTTCCCTTTGTAGCTTTGTTTAACCCTTGTTGCTATACCCTAGAAAGTTTTTTTTTTTTACTTTTAGGTTTTCTCCTTTTGCTTTTAATAATACATTTCCAACTTTCGCCTTTTTGCCTGGCTTATCCCATTGTTGCCCGATTCTAGATAGGGTTTTTCATGTTTTCCTACCTTTTCTCCCTCTGTTTACCCCTACCCTAGATATGGTGTTATAACAATACCTACTTTAACAGGTGCTTATAGTTCCTGTACTCCATAAAATAAGTGGCAACAAGCATGCTGGTAGTCTACCTTACCTTACTGGTCCAGCAGAGCTTCCTGCATGCCTGATGTCACCGTTGGATGCCTGCCAATGCCTAAGATACCAGTCTTATCACTGTTCCATTCCTGTTCTGTTCTGTTCCATTCATGTCCTGGGACATGAACACGAATGGGACACATTAGGTGGAAGGGTTTTTATACTGCAGCTTGTACTTTCTGCTGAGCCCCAGTTGGCCAGTTGCTGTCTTGTGACCCTCAGGTCCTGCTCTATATCCTCTGTCCCCTAACCTAGAGACCTAGCCCTGTCCTCCTGTTTCAGTTCCAACTTAGGCCCTGTTCACACTACACTGGAAAACACCTGCTGTAACATTACAGAGTGCCAACAACGGTACCGTAATGGCTTGCTTTTACACTGGTAACGTCACAGTAGGCTTTTCCGAAACTGTTGGGTGGTGGTTTCAACAACGGTTTCCACAACGTTTGCCTGCTGTAATGTTACAGAGCACCATGTAAATGGACACCCGTGTAGCCCCAGGTCCCCTCCTGCCCACTGGTATACCACAATGCCATGCAGCAGCTCAATGATGCCAGCACCCAGCACAGGAAGCAACCAGGAAGAGGAGCACAGCAAGCCGCACCCAACAATGCATGCCCACAGCATCACACTCCACAGACGTCCCACCCCCCTGTAAGACACCCCATGCAGCTATCCCAGAACAAGTACCGCAGCGGCCCCCAAAGGTGCATATGAAGAACTGATGGGATCTGTACATATCCCCAACATGCGTATGCCCACCAGATGGTACCTTGACTCCGTTTGCCCAACAAGGTGTGTATCCCTACAAGTATGTAACCAACCACAAGTAACCCGATGGTAATGTGCCTGACATTCCCAACATAGTGATGCAGGGTGATACTAGGGGTACTATGTACATAGAGCAGTCATCAGTTACCAGAGTTGGCACTACAATGTGCCAATACCCAGTTGCATGTGCAAGAACAGTTCACAGGTCACAGATGCAGAGTGGCACAGATTCAGGACAGCAGACCTATGCACAGAGGGATCACCTGCAGTGAAAGGAATTGCACTTATACAAGCAGGTGGACAACCGATGGAAAGGCATGTACCTGTGTGTAAGCTCCATATGCCCCTCCTCGATAGTCCAGTATAGAATAAGCCATGTTCCATGTTATCGGGAATGATGATACCCCAGGGCATTAATGTATCCATGTTCTAGGGCACGGCAGTTTGACATGGCACATGTTCCAAAAGGTGTCACTACAGGGAACCGAGGAATGATCGGTTCCTGAAGAAAAAAGGAACCGAGAATTTAACTAAAACAACAACAAATGTAAAAGGGACAATGGTCCCACATACCAATATAAATATAAGTAATTTTTAAATAAAAACAAGTAACTTTTTCAGTCAGAAATCATGGTTCCCTGTAATGTTCAGGAAACGAGGAGGAGCTGAGAAAAGCACACTAAAGCTAACTAAAACTCTACAAATATTACTGAGGGAGGAGTTATTTATAAATTTAACTAAATTAAAATGATACTTCAAGAAATTAACTAGCAATTAAAAGTCGATGAGAGCTCTCCGAGGTGTCCTAACTGGCAAGCGGAGAAATAGATCTGAGATCATTAGAGTGTGGCAGTTACTAGTGGGAGTAGTTTAAAACTGGAACAAGTCAATGAGAATTCCATCATTAGCACACATTCCATTTTTCTCAGTGGCAGTTCAACACAGGGGGCTAACTGCACTAGGTAAGCATATTGAAGGATTCCTGGGGTTAGAAACAATGTTATCTGTCAACCTCTTGATTTCTCAATTATGAAAACTGCACTTTTATAACTTGTGATATTAATTTGTCAATTTTTGCCTCTGCATTATCTATGCCCAACAACTACACAGCAAATACAAGCAAGCAAACATTTGGCATTGAAAAATGCTTGTTTATACAGTCACACATTTATTTTACCCAGAGAGATTTAAGTGCATATAAACTTAGCTCCAGGGGCACTACTATACCAGAGAGCAGTTTGGGCTGAGATTTGATTTTTACTGCAGGTAAAAAAAAAAAAAACCTTTTGGGTGTAAACTTATCAGATATGTAACAATCAACATATTGCACTGTGAGACCTTCTAACACATCTGAATATAAATGTTTAATCTTCAAACATAAACCTTTTGCTAAAAAGCAGAAAGACACTTGACACACACTAGACTATGTGGATAAAAGTATTAAACTGATTATATAAATAGCATGACACACTGAGCCAACACCCCTATGTATCGAATCAGAAAAGTGAGTCTTCCTCAGGGACCTTTTGATGACTGTTGAGAATAAAAAGTAGCATCTCTTTCACCTTGAATGTCAGGAAGTTACTTTGCAACAGTTGTTTGCAGATGGAGGGAACTTAGGGTCAATTTATCCTGCCACACAGGAGTAACTACATGAGATTTGATATTTTATTTCACTTGTTAATTGATCTCTGCTTGAGGTAATGCTGTCTAATGTTTACTCTTATCCTGGCCTCTTTAGTTTGAGTGCATGTGTCCTCTAGTTCTGTTGTACTCACCAGTTCAAACATCAGTTTATATACTGTAATACAATAGCCATATCCCCTATTAGTTTTCTATTCTCTAGGCTGAATAATTTGAGTATGTCTAATCTCTCCTCATAGCTCTTACACACCAAGCTCATAATCTGCTTGTTGACCCTATGCTGGACTCTCTTGATCTCCTCATTGTCCTTTCTGTACTGTGGAGACCAGAACTTTATGCAGTAAGTAAGTAAGTAAGTAGTAAGTAAAGTTTATTTCTATGAGGCACCCTTCCCAAGCTCAGGGCACCTTTACACAATTTCATAAGCAGCATTAAAACCACAATATTAAATAACATTTTATATATAACAGCTTTAATATAATTTACGTCAATGAAATGCTTCATTAAAATGGAAGGTTTTTAGGGCTTTTTTAAAGCCCTCCACAATCAGGCTATTTTGTATCTGGCAAGATAGAGAATTCCACAGTGTAGGAGCCATAAAGGCAAACATTCTTCCACCAGATGTTTTTAAGGTTACCCTGGGAATATCTAGCAATCCCTCACCAGAGGATCGAAGGAAGCGGGAGGGGTAGTAAGAAGTCAGGAGTTCTTCCAGGTAGTGGGGTCCCAACCCGTGTAGGGCTTTATAGGTCATCAACATGACCTTGAAAGTGATCCGCCACTGTACCGGCAGCCGGTGCAACTCGTGAAGCACAGGTGTTATATGGTTGGACCTTGGGCTTCCAGTCAACAACCTAGCCACCGCATTTTGCACCAGCTGCAAGCGGCAAATATCCAGTCCTGGTAGCCCTAGATAAAGGGCGTTACAGTAATCAAGATGACTGGCAACAAAGGCGTGGACCAGGGTAGGAAGATCCTCTGATGGAACCAGGTGTTTCACCTGTACTATATTCCTTAGATGGAAAAAAGATGATTTGACCACAGACGATGCCTGCGCCCTCAGGGTCAGGTCTTCGTCAAATATAACACCAAGGTTACATACCTGGCCAGATACCATAAGCGGGGTCTCCCCCAGAAATAAACCTGAAGGTTTTCCCGTCCATGAACCTGACAGACTCACCCCCGGTTCCACCACCAATACCTCTGTTTTTCCCGGATTCAACTTCAGCCAATTGGTACTCATCCAATTCTGTATCTCCAGGAGGCAGTTGTTAAACAATGTACTTGACTCAGACTCCTGTTCGGGCACAAAAGACATATAGAGTTGAGAATCATCGACACAGCAATGAAACTTCAACCCATATTGTCTTATAATGTCCCCCAATGGAAGCATGTACACCGCAAATAACATGGGGGACAGCACCGAGTCCTGTGGCACCCCACAGCGTAGACAGTGAGAGGCCGAAGAATGAATCCCCGACACTACTCTCTGACTCCTACCTTGCAGGAAAGATTTAAACCAACTGTGGACCAACCCCCTTATTCCACAGAGAAACCACAGGTGATCGAGCAGCACCCCATGATCCATGCTGTCAAACGCTGCTGAGAGATCAAGGAGAACCAAGATAGAATGAGTTCTCCAATCTCTCACCATCAGGAGATCATTTAGTACCCGAACAAGAGCCATCTCAATACTATGCCTTTTCCTGAAGCCAGATTGGAAAGGGTCATAGATACTGTGGATAGTTAAATGGTCTTCCAGCTGCAATGCAACCACCTTCTCGACGATCTTTCCCAAAAAGGGAAGGTTCAAGACCGGTCTGTAGTTTTCTGGGCAGTCGTGATCAAGGGAGGATTTTTTCAAAAGGGGGCGTACTATTGCCTCCTTCAAGGGATCAGGAAAGATCCCTTTCTCCAGTGACACCGCAACTATCCCAGTAAGGATCATGCCAATAACCTCTAAACACCCCACAAGTAGGTGAGTAGGGCCCGGATCCAATCTAC
This sequence comes from Neoceratodus forsteri, assembly GCA_016271365.2. Classification (NCBI taxonomy): domain Eukaryota; kingdom Metazoa; phylum Chordata; order Ceratodontiformes; family Ceratodontidae; genus Neoceratodus; species Neoceratodus forsteri. The sequence goes on along the minus strand of CM028130.1, from coordinate 833,143,876 downwards.
AGCAGGTAGGCCGCAAAGTCTGGATGATCCTCACTATATCCATGACTGCCGGTTGACTGAAGGTGAACCAAGTCAATTGGGTATTTGTGCCCCTCGGTTGATCACTGCAAGACCCTATGGGAAGGCACTGGCTGATCTCATCCCTGATAGCGGACACCTTATCAGCGAAGAACATCGCAAATTCCTCACACTGTAATTGTGACAACGCTCGACCAGCTTGAAGACAGACTGGATTGCACAATCTGTCCACAGTCTGGAAGAACTGGGCCAGTCTATTCCTTGCTGTAGAAATTTCCCTGGACAGAAACTCTGCCTTTCTATGGAAAATTGTTAACTGATAGGTCTTATAATGATCTAACAGTCTACGCCTGTCCACTTCCATGTGAGTTTTCCACCAGCGTCTCTCCAATCTTCCACCCTGTCTCTTCAACCCACGGATCTCCATGGTAAACCATGGGGCCGCCAGGTGGAGAGCACAGGGACGAACATGGACTGGAGCAATGACATCCAGGGCCCTCACAACTGCCCTGTTATAGGCTAGCACTAAGGACTCTGGGTCAGTGCTATCCATTGGAAATCCCGAGAAGTCTAACTCCATCATTAATAAACCAAAGGTGGTCTAACCAAGGCCTTGTACAGTGGCAGAATCACCCCTCTTTAACTGTTCCTTATGTCCCCAATGTATCCCATCATTGCATTTGCTCACTTGACTGCATCAGTATATTGCCTGCCTGGTTTTGGCTTATTGTCCACAAGTACCCCTAGATTTTCATTGGTTTGTACTGTTGTAGCTCACAGGGTATATTCCAGTCCTGACCCACAGTTCTCAGTCCATGCCCTTAATGTGTGCAAGCCCCACAGTAATGCATCCCAGTCTCTGCAGTGTCCACATTTAGAGCCAAGTTAGTGTTGTCAGCAAACTCCCTCAGCCATCTGCTTGTCCCTTCCAGAAATAAGGACTATCATATGAAACTGCTATAGTATGGATTTGGAACTACTTTATAGATTAATCCACATACAGAACGTTTGTATAAAAATTAGGAGGGGTTGCATGCAATACCTCTTTCACAGTCTCTCACATCTGCCTTCAGACATTTCACCATTCCTAAACATGCTCCATTTAGGGGATTACAGTTCTCAACTACATTACAGGTGCAACTCTTGCTGCAGTCACTTCCATGGTATCCAGATGTACAAACTGAAAAAAAAAAAAAATGTGAGACAAAGGAAAATTACAATCAGAATGTATCTGAAACAGTTGGAGATGTGAGACACTGACACATAAGACCATAACTTCATTGTACCTTTTAGAGAAGGACTGCTGCCATAGCGATAGGGCAACATGCTACCACCAGGGTGACTGAAGTTCACAAGCAAGCCTCAGAATCTCTTACTCAAGCCTGCTGAGGGCTGAGTGTATCACAGGTGTAGACCAAATAGCATGTGCACACACCCTGCCAGACACCCAGCTCAAGGAGTGACATTCGAATGGAAGGGTGTGGCCATGATGACCCCACATCTAAGGAGTTGGGGATGAGGACAAGGGGTAAATATTGTAATTACAATGCTCAAGTTGACCAACTGTAAAAATCAGTTGCAGTAGGACCCCACTCTAAAACAGAATCTTGTTTCAGAAAATGTTGGCAGATAAAGGCCTATCGACCCACTTAATCTGCCAAAAATGCAGTGCTACATCTGAGTTGGACTATCCTGGGTAAATACATTGTAAAAATGGATAAAAGCAGGAATCTTTCTTCAAATTAATTTAACATCCCTCATGAAGTAAGCATAGCAATTTCACTACAGAACTTGCAAGCAAACACTGAGGTACTGACCAATGCTTATGCAAACAAAGTAAAGGCACTATTATGGGAACTGGTATGTCAGCCTTAAAACGGTTCACTCTGTTGAGGTAAACACTCTGTTGATCCAATCATTGGGAACCGAAAAGGCCATAGTTCTTTATTTCTTATGTTTGTTTGTTCAAGAAAACTGTAAACAAAGTAATAAAGCTCAGTCATTTGACTCATACTGTATTTCAGCCTTAAAAGTATTACCCCGTAGAGAAAAATACCAACTTTGTTGACCCCAGTAACTGGGAGCTAAAAAGGATCTCTTTCTTTATTTCTCATGTTTGCATTTTCAGAAGCCAAAAAGCTGTATTTTTTTATTTTAAATTAATATAGTCTGCCACATTTGGACTGGAAAAAATACTGCAAATTGTGGTTCCTATAAGTGACTGGGAACCAAGAAAAAGATGGCAAAATATAAAATACATACTGCAAAAAAACAGTGCAGAACTAAAGAGGTACCATAGAATAACCACATTTTGCTTTCAAAAGCTATTAGCTTAGAATAAAGGGTTGCTCATCCTAATAACTTTTTTCTAATGAATATGATGTATGGGCACACTAAAACCTTTGCATTTAACCAATACATTACAGGGCAGAGGACTAGACAATGGGCAAACTGCTTCAGCAGATGCACAACCGCACAGCTGAAGTGCTGCCATAGCAGTCAGACATGCAAGGCACATACTGTAGCCTCAGAGATCTTAGCCAACAGGGAATCAAAAGTGGAAAAAAGGATTGAATATCAACACCCCTCTCCCCCCTTTGTGAGTGTTGTGGAACTGCTGGGTATGCATTTGTTGGAGAAAGTCTGGCAGCAGATCCAAAACAGGGAATATGTCAATATGTTTTCCATCCTTTACAGAATAAGGAGGAAAACAAGCATTTGTCAATGCCGAATGTTTGCTTGCTGGCATTGGCAGTGGTAGTGTAGAAGTTACAGAGCTGCGTAATAGGAATGGCAGTGAAGTATTGAACTGAAGCCAACCCCACCACCACCCTGCAGAGAGTGACAGACATTGGTGTGTGCCTTTGGGTTGTCAGGCATAACGGCCACGCCATTTCACCACACCCCACCCTACAGACACTGACAAGTGTCACGGTGTTCCTTGGGGTCTTTAGCCCTTAGGCGCACCCCATTCCATTAGGAAATACGGTGAGATGGGTGCGATATAGGAGAATGGGGTGAACTTTGGGGCCAAAGAGTCCAAGGCATACCTCGATGTCTCTCACTGGCTGCAGGGTGTGGAATGGTATAAGCATTACAGGCAAGAATCCCAAGTCACACCCCTGATGCCTGTCATTCTCTACAGGGTTGGGCGTTATGGTTGGAAAAACTAATACCTCAGGCATTCGTTGGTATTTTCACTCCAAATTTTCAACATGTTTTTTTTGTGACCCCACCTCATGAACAGGGGGAATATCAGTTTCTTAGCCGAAAGCTGCTTATGCACAGTGACTACGGCATTTAACACCACAGGTGCAAAAAAATTCTGAACAGGATGTAAAAAATGACAGCTGTACTGTTCATGGGGAGGTGTAAAAAATGGCAATGTTGCAAATCTGCAGTAAAAACATTAAAAAATGGTGAAGTAGACGGTACATAGAAACTGTACAACTTCACGTAATATAATTAGTTTGGGGATTTTTACAGCAGATTGTCAACTCAGGCATTTTGGTGCCTCCGATCATGAACAGTGTCACTGTGATTTTCTTTATCTGTCCCGAACAATGATTTCCACAGCGACCACGCATCTCTGTGCTGAAAGTGTGAAAACACACTTCGCCATGTTGTGAAAAATGACAGCTGTACTGTTCATAAGGAAGTGTGGAGAAATGCCACTGGAAAATCTGGACTGAAAATATTACAAAGTCATGAACTTACAGGTGCGTGGAAACTGCTAATGCTCACTAGTAACACAGTCATTTTATGGACTTTTGTCACCAAATTTCAACATAGCCATTTTAAGACCTCTGCTCATGAACAGTGTAACTGTGATTTTCTTAATCTGTCCCAAACATTGCTTTTGCACACCAACAGCACCATTGTGCGCTACATGTGCGAAAAATGAAAATTACGTACCTACCGTAATTCTTGATCTTCTTGGATGAGTCTCCACCACTCATTCACACTATTGGGATCTGCGCCGGAGGCACTAGGACCCATCGGGAGCAAACTTTTGCTGGAGGGTCGGTGCAGAAGATAGCACCCTTGAGAGCGGCGCCTTGAGCAGCGGCTCGGCGTTTCAATACTATCTGGCGGCAACTCCCCAACCGCCTCAGTACCTTTTTTACCAAGGAGGTGCAGCGTAACTAACCTAGAAGGGTAGCCTAACCTAAAAACCGGACATAAGATATTCCGGACGACCCGTGTAAGTAGGGTCAACAATAAAGAAGTCTTCAGAGCCTAAAGATTTGAGGGAGTGAAGACCAACAGAGAGGTGAGCTCGGGGGATGGAGGGTGGGGGTGTGAATGAGTGGTGGAGACTCATCCAAGAAGATCAAGAATTACGGTAGGTACATAATTTTCATATCTTCCTGGACATAAGTCTCCACCACTCATTCACACTATTGGGAGAGTACCGATCTAATAATCTCCCAGAGGGCGGCAGGAGAGACCAAGAGCTCATGCTTCTTAAGACAGAAGTCCATTAAGGATGGCTCTGCCAAAGGAAGAATGTCGTCTGGCATGGACATCTAGTGCATAATGCTCAACAAAAGTATGCACTGAGCTCCAGGTGGCTGCATTGCAGATGTCTGCAATGGGCACGTTGCGAATTTCTGCTAGGGATGCCGCGACCGCTCTAGTAGAGTGAGCGTAAACTCTACCCTCCAACTTAACCTGCACCATGGAATAGCAGTGGTGAAGGCATGCCACTAGCCATGCTGAGATACATCTGATTGCGACAGGTTGACCCAGCCGGGTCTCACTGAAGGAAACGAACAGTTGCTGGGCTTTACGAAAATCCTTGGTTCTATCTAAATAGAAATGCATGGCCCTCTTAACATCCAAAGAATGAAGAGAGCATTCCCCTTCATTTTGGAAGTCCGCAAAATAAGAGGGAAGGACCAAAGGTTGGTTAAGATGAAATTCTGACACAACCTTAGGAAGAAATTTAGGATGAGTGCGAAGGACTACTTTGTCTTTATGAAAGACAGTGCGGAGGATCTGTGACCAGGCATGTATTCTCAGAGACCCATGGGCTGAGGTGATGGCCACTAGGAAGGCAGTCTTCCAGGTGAGGAACTTTAGGTCACAGGTGGCTAGAGGTTCGAAAGGTTTCCTAGTGAGCATATCTAGCACAAGATTAATGTCCCAGGCTGCAACTGGACGTCTTGTAGGAGGTCTGGTATGCAGAATACCCTTAAGAAATCTCTTAATCATCGGTAACTGAGCCAGTGAAAGGGAAAAAAACGGCTCATGATACACTGAGATGGCACTAAGGTGAACTTTAACTGTAGAGTACTGCAGACCTGAATTTGAGAGGTCTAAAAGGTACTCCAAAACTTTATCTGGTGGGCAGGAAAAGGGATTCAAAGAGGACTTTGTACACCAGAGCGAAAAACGCTTCCACTTAGCTGTGTATGTTTTCCAAGTGGCTGGCTTCCGCGCAGCCAGAAGGATATCTGAAACCCTTTGAGAGACGTTGAACCGGTTTATTTTGACCTCTTCAGGAGCCAAGTGTGAAGGTGAAGCGATCTCAGGTTGGGATGGACCACCGGTCCCTGAGTTAGAAGGTTCATCTTCAGGGGAAGTGGTTTCGGAGGAACTGCCAACATACTGTTGAGTAGTGGAAACCACAGTTGTCGAGGCCAAAAGGGAGCAATGAGAATCATCTTGTCCCCCTGAGACTCAAACTTGATGAGTACTCTCTGAATTAGAGGAAGAGGCGGAAAGGCGGAAAGAAAGCGTTTTGTCCACCGCAGCCTGAACGCATCCTGACAGAAAATGCCAGGCCCTGGATTTCTGGAGCAGAAGAGAGGCAGTTTTGCGTTGAGTGGGGATGCAAAAGGTCCAGGTCTGGAGTACCCCACTCTTCGAATAGTGACTGAGCTATGGCTGAGTCGAGAGACCACTTGTGAGGATCTGTCTCTGTTCTGCTGAGACGGTCTGCCAAGTCGTTCTGTACACCTGGTAGGTAGATCGCCTGAATTAGAGCCTTGTGCTCCAAGCACCATTCCCAGACCCTCATAGCTTCTCTGCATAAGGGGTAAGAATGAGCACCGCCCTGCTTGTTGATGTAATACATCACTGCTTTGTTGTCCGTTTGGAGGAAAATATTCTTGTGACAGAGAATGTCCTTCAAAGCTCAGACTGCATAAAGGACGGCTCTCATTTCTAGAACATTTATGTGAAGCTGGGACTCGAGTTGAGTCCACACACCCTGAGTGTAGAGAGCATGACAGTGAGCTCCCCACCCCATTAGAGAGGTGTCTGTGGTAATGGAAATCTGATGGTCCAGAGGGGCAAAGGGGTATCCTTGCAGGAGATTGTCCTCTTGAGACCACCAGGTGAGAGACCCCCTTAAAGGTTCTGTCACCTTGATGAGATAGGACTGTGGATGAGTGGTTGGGGACCACTGAGTACTGAGCATCCACTGGGTGGTTCTCATGTGCAGACGGGCTAGTGGTACAGTGAACACTGAGGATGCTATGAGGCCTAGCATCCGTTGCATCGAAAGAGCTGTAACTGACCTGTTTTCTCCGATGTAACGGGCCATCTGAAGGATATCGTTCCTTCTGTCTTCTGGAAGAAAAGCCTTTGCACAGGATGTGTCCAGAAGGGTCCCTGTGAAAAGGAGCCTCTGGGAGGGCTGCAGTTGCGATTTCTCAAGATTTAGCAGGACTCCCATGGACGTAAGGAGGCGAGAGGCTGTCTTCACTGCATCCAGAGTCCCTTGTCTGGAAGGGCTTGCCAGAAGCCAATCGTCCAGATAAGGGAAAACCTGGATTCCGACTTTTCTGAGGTGCCCTGCGAGAACTGCACAACACTTTGTAAAAACTTGCGCCGCCAAGGATAGCCCAAAGGGCAGGACTCTGAACTGATAATGTTGTCCCAGAGCCACAAACCTCAGGAATTTGTGATGCCTCGGGTGAATGGGAATGTGCTGGTAAGCATCCTGCATGTCTAGGGAGGCTAACCAGTCGTGCTGATGAAGCAAGGGTAACAGGGTTCCTAGAGAAATCATTTTGAATTTCTCCCTGGGGAGAAATTTGTTTAGCTTTCTGAGGTCTAGAATGGGGCGCATGCCCCCAGATTTCTTCGGAACCAGAAAATAATGAGAGTAGAACCCCATATTTCGTTGATGCGGTGGCACAAGTTCTACTGCCTTGTTGTTCAGAAGGCCCTGAATCTCGGCGGTGAGAAGGTCTGACTGATGGGCAGACAGTCTGGGCTGCCATTTGGGAGGACGATCCGCAGGGGTTTCCACAAGATTGAGTGAGTGAATACCCTTCGCAAATTATCCGAAGGACCCATTTGTCTGAGGTTATGGACTTCCACTGGCTGTAGAAGTGCATCAGTCGACCTCCCACCGGAGAGGAAAAGTCCACCTCGGGCAGTTGAGGTGGGACTTGGGCCGGCAATTCATAAGGTAGCGTTGGACGCTTTGGGCCCTTGCGCTTTCTGTTGCACCTTCCTTTGAGGTTGGGCAGGTTGGTTCTGTGGAAAGTTCCTCTGCCTCTGCCTCGAAAGGACTGACGGTTATGAAACTGACGTTTACTGGCATGCCCTCGAGAGGGGGCAGGAGGGGGTCTGGCCAACTTAATGGCTGACCTAGTCTTTTGTGTAGCTTCTAGAGCTTGCTCAACCTGAGGACCAAAAAGAAATGCACCATCAAAGGGCAATGCCATTACCTGTTGTTGCGCATCATTAGTGAAGCCTGACGTGAACAGCCAGGAATAGCGGCGGGTGCAGATACCAGCAGCTGCTGAACGGGAAGCAGAGTCGAAAGCGTCCATAGCTACTATAACCTGCTGGTTGTTAGATTCAATACCTCTGGTAATGGTTTGGAGAAGCTCTGGCTTTGAATCCGACTCCGGAAGGGCTTCAACCATTTGCTTGAGAGAGTGCCACAGGATACACTCATACTGAGAAAAATAGCCTTGGTAACTGGCAATACGCATACTTAGGGTAGAAGCAGCAAAGACTCTCTTACCTAAGGTGTCTATCTTATGAGATTCCTTGTTAATAGGTCGAGCTGTAGTAGTTTGAGGAAGGACGACCTTATCATTCTCCGCCAGGACTACAATAGGATCCACAAAGGCTTGAGATGCCAAAATGGGACGATCCTTGGGGGCTGAATATTTTCTATCAATGGATTTAGCCACCGAAGAAGAAAGAGCAGGATTATTCCATACCATTTGAGACAGCGTCTCGAAGGAAGGCTGAATCGGAGGAGTCAAATCCATAGGGATCTCTGAGGCATGAGGTTATTGGAGTCTTAACAATTTCCCAGGATCGATGTCTGTAGTCTGGAAAGAAAGTGTAGAAATCATATTCTTCAGCAGAGACTTAAATGACAGGTCCTCGACCACAGGCTCTGCAGCAGTAAAAGATTCTGCTTCGTCCACCTCATTGCCCAGCTGAAGGTCTGGGTCAGGCTCAACGTCATCTCCTGACATTCCAGGAGGGACTGCATGGACAGGAAAGGGATGAAAACAGAAGAGGAGGAGGAAGCGAGAGAAAGGGAAGTCCCGAGGCCCCAGTGCCAGGGCCAGTGCGAGCGGCCGAGGAACCACTGCAGCGCCGAGGCGGCGCGGCGAACTGCAGTGCGAGGGGCCGGCGCCCGACGGCACGCACGACTGCACGGTGCCGTAGGCGATGCCGAGAAGCCGCGTGGCACTGCGAACGGCACCGAGGATGGCGCCGCGTCTCCCAGAGACTGAAAAACAGGTTTTGAAGGAAAAAGAGCAGGAGATAAGGGCATCGGTGTGGCCCCCTGCGCCGTAGCCATGTGAGGGGGGGTGACACCTAAGCACAGAGTCGACGGCACCAAAGAAGGTATCGCACGACCAGGAAAGTCCAACCACCCTACCTGGTCGCCCAAAGAGCCTGAAGGCCCACGAGCGACCGGGCCAGGTAGTCGAACCAACCTCCAAGCCCATTGCTCCATGAGAGCGGCCCACTGATGAAACTGCTCATCTGAAGACCTACCTGTGGGCAAGGTAGGACTCCGATGTCGAAGCCGTTGGCTACCAGAAGCAGATGTTGGCGACTCCGAAGGAGGAGACCAGCAACTAGCCCCGATAACCGAACGTCTAGGCGCAGACGTATCAGAGGGCGACCTCGAGTGATGCCTTCTCTTTTAGACCTGTGGGCGAAGAGCTCGAGGCGAACGGTGCCGTGACTGTTTACTTTTATGCTCCGCTGGGACCACCCATCCTCGGGCATTGACTGACCATCGTCAGACCCCTTCCGGAAAAGGCGGCAGACCGGACCCAGCCCGACTGACTGAACAGCTTTCATACGAAGTCTCCCTACCGTCACCTGACCTGCTCATGGTCGACTCCGTCAAGGTAGACTGAGACTTCTTTGTTCATTTTTTATTTAAAATAAGAATACTTTAAGCGATACTGTATCGAGATAACTGCAAAATAATAAAAAAACTGAAAACTATGCTGCTAGTTTGAAGTTTAACTCCCGACAGGCAAGCGACGTCGTCACTGAAGCGCACTTGACGGCGGGAAAAAAGGAATTGAGGCGGTTGGGGAGTTGACACCGAGATAGTCATTGCGGCGCGAGCTAGGGATCGTGCGCCATCTCTGGAGCCGACTCCCCAGCAAAAAAGTTTGCTCCCGATGGGTCCTAGTGCCTCCGGCGCAGATCCCAATAGTGTGAATGAGTGGTGGAGACTTATGTCCAGGAAGATCACATTTTGGGTGACATATGAAAAATGGCAGCTGTACTGTTCATAAGGAAGTGTAATAAAATGGCAATGTTGAAAATCTGGAGTGAAAATATTAAATTCGCAAACTTACGAGCATGCATAGGAACTACGCAACGTACGCTCGTAAAACAGTCATTTTTAGGAATTTTTTCACCAAATTTTCAACATAGCCATTTTAAGACCTCTGCTCATGAACAGTGTCACTGTGGTTTTCTTAATGTATCCCGTACATTGATTTCACACACCGACTGCATCATTGTGCGCTACATGGGTGGAAACACATTTTGGGTGAGATGTGAAAAATGACAGCTGTATTGCTCATAAGAAGGTGTGATAAAATGGCAATGTTGAAAATCTGGAGTGAAAATATTGAAAATTCGCGAACTTACGAGCGTGCATAGGAACTGTACAACGCATGCTCGTAAAACAGTCATTTTTTAGGAAATTTTTCACCAAATTTTCAACATAGCCATTTTAAGACCTCTGCTCATGAACAGTGTCACTGTGATTTTTTAATGTGTCCCGAGCATTGATTTCGCATAACCGACTGCCATTATGCGCTACATATGGCGAAACATGCTTTGGGTGAGATGTGAAAATGACAGCTGTACTGCTCATAAGAAGGTGTGGTAAAATGGCAATGTTGAAAATCTGGAGTGAAATATTGAAATTTCGCAAACTTCTGACGTGCGTGGGAACCGCGTAACGCGACGTCAGAAAGTCATTTTAGAATCTTCTACCAAATTTTAACATAGCCATTTTAAGATTCTGCTCATGAACAGTGTCAGTGTGATTTTCTTAATGTGTCCCATACATTGATTTCGACACCGACTGCACCATTGTGCGCTACATGGGTGGAAACACATTTGGGTGAGATGTGAAAATGACAGCTGTACTGTTCATGAGAAGGTGTGATAAAATGGCAATTTGAAAATCTGGGTGAAAATATATGAAAATTCGCGAACTTCTGGCGTGCGCAGGAACTGTGCATTGCATGCGACGCCAGAAATGAACATTTTTAGGAGCCTTTCCACCACTAAAATAGTCTTTGAGAGCCCACCCATGAACACTGGCAGTGTCATTTCGTTAATCATTCCGAAAGGTGATTTCACGCAGTGACTGCAAAATCACCCTTCGGCCCGAGTAACGCCATGACAGTGCACACTAATGAGGAGGGGTCCCAAAACCCCATGTTGAAAATTTGGTGCAAAAATTCAAAAATGCCTGAGATATGCAATAAAGTTGAAAAACCCCTATCTATCCCATTATACAGCTTACCGGCATTTCCTCAGTTCGTGGTCAGCTTTGAAGAGTGCAGATGTGTTCCCGGTCCACCGAAGATCATCGCGCCGAGCTTCGGAGGTAAGTATGGGGTGAGGGGGGGTGTGGGGAGGCAGGGTGCTCAGTGGTTGGGTGCGGGTTGTGGGAGGGAGCAGGGAGACTGCGTGGAACCGTTTTTGCTTTTCAGGGTTTTTTTCTTTAAAAGACGACGTGGACATTTGCCACGCTGGGTTGGGCTCATGCGGGCACAAGGACGGCTGGGAAGTGAAGCTGATGGGGATTGGGCACCCCTCGCCGGGCTATAAGATCAGTTGCCACGCTGGGTGGGCCCAGCGTGGCACCCAGTACTTTCGGGGGACAGTGAGCTGACGGGGATTGTGCACCCCGCCGGCTATATTTATAACTTGCAACGCTAGTGGGCACCCAGCGTGGCATTTGGAAGGCTTTGGGAGGGGAAACGCAGCATAGCCGATTGGGGATTGGGCACCCCGCCGGCTATAGAGTGTGTGCGTGGGGCCGCACGCAGTATCGCGTGAGTGCGCATGCTTTCTGTGTGTGTGTGTAGGGGAGAAGAGCATGAGCAGGCGATATCTTATCGCTGCTCACTGAAGCGTAGCTCCCCTTTCAACTGTATTCCCTGCATTTTGGAGCTTGTCATAGACAGCTCCAGCATGCATTGGCGGACAGGGGCCGCGCCTGCCAACACACTGACTGAATTGGAAGAGGGGGTGATACACCTCCGAAAACTCGGATGATGGCACTATGTTTCTTGCACATGCGTGCAAGCAAACATAAAAAGGACAAAAGGAAAACAGGACAAGAAGACAAAGACAATTAACGTTGTGGCTGACATTTAAGAACAGGTTGGCTGACTTTGTAATTTTAAGCAGCATAATTTGCCAGACTGCAAATGAGAATTGCTGTGTTGTTTTTGTAACAAACAAAATTAGATAAAAAAGGGATTGACAACCAAGGGGATCCTCACTCTGCAGATAAATAAGATTTCACGTTGAGAGGCACTGCAAAACATAATCAGCTCAGTGCATGCAGTTGTACTCAGGATCAAGTTACCTGTCAGTCAGTATTGAGAAAGAAGAACAATCAAGTATAGCCATCATTTTGCACTTGACTGTCTTCTTGCGGTTGTACCAGTTGACTACTACAGCCTGCAGGCTGAAAGGCTCATGGTCTTGGAGGTTCACATGCACAGCTCTGTTTCTGTATAATGCCACATGCTGACACTAACAATCATGCAGATGGCAATGTATATTTGTGCATTTAAATATAGTGACACCAAGCATTAAAACTCGTTGTGACTCAGGACATTGTGATAGAAGTATCTGGATATCTTTGGTTACAATTGAACCTGCTGCTGTGCACCACTATAATTTGAATAATTTCTAAGTTTTGGGGCATTATACGTGTGGGCTAGATGCAAAGGTTTTAGTGTGACCTCAACCATCACATTTATGTTGTTAGAATAACAATCTCAGTTAATTTAAAAGCTGGGTGCTAATATGGAACAACTACTCTCCAGTGGAATGAAACAATCTGCTGTTGGCAAGCTGGGTGGTTTGTAACTGGCACTGTGTAGAATATAATCTTTTTAAATGATTCCAAAACCTGGGGCATCATTCATGAGATGAATAGGAGTGATAGTTTAAAGGCAGTGCTGGCCCTAGTTATTCTGGGGCTCTGTGCGAACCTCCTTGCTGGGGCCCTATATCAGAAGTTGCAAAGCCCCCAAGGCACATCCTCATCCCTATCATGGCCTCCCTGTAGCTTCACTTTTAGCTAGTTTTGTGCCATTTTTGCACTTTACTTAAATTAGTATATACAGGACAAGGAAGAAGGAGGCCAACTGGACAGCTGAGTTTTTTGGGGGGCCCCTTTTGCTCTTTGGGACCTGTACAAATGCACAGTTCAAAACATCCCTAAGGCCATCTCTGTTTAAAGGAACAAATCACATTCATGTTGCTAGAACTCCTTTTAAAGGCACTATTACCATTGTGTGGATATCTTCCAGACACTGGTATTTTCCTTGATTCACACCCTCTAGATACTTATCTACTAATTCTGACATGAGCAGTACTATTTCCTGAAAAGTCTGAATATCTCCCCTAACCTCCATCTGTAGCTGGCAGAATACTGTAAAAAGTATAGTTATTCAGTACTTCTGCTGTTCTCCTGCTGTGCTTCATGATACCCTCCTCAATGATCAAGAGCTTCATCTTTGCCCTAATTCTCCTTCTGTTACACATTCTGTGTATTGAAAAAAGGGTTCAGGTTCCCTTTGGTCCCCCATGCAATCCTGTCTTCCAGACCTGCCCTGACCTAGTCAATGCTGGCTCTGCAGTCCTTTAGTATTACCATTTACTCTACTTCCTTTACCCTGTCCCCAGGATCTTTCCACCTATAGTATCAAACACATTCTTTCTCCTGTTACTTCCCTGGGAGTTCCTTGAACAGCCAATAGGTCTTCAACTGTCCCTCTTGCCCTTTCCCCACATTGATACAGTACATCTAGTTTTACTGCCTACATTACATGCCACTTTAGGGCTTCCCTTTCCTGCTCACTGGCATAAATGCTAATTTAGCCAAAAACATCACCCTCAGTCATCATCATCAGCTCTTCTGATGCTAAGTAACTGATTTTTTTTTTTTTTGATGAAGCAGCTTCCCCCATCACCTTCAATTCAATTAATGATCACTGTTATCCACTGGTTTCTCATCGCTTACTGCTCAAAGCATGCAGTCTCCACCACTGAGCAGCAGATCATGAATTGAAATCCCTATTGCCCTGTGCTTGACATGCTAAAGAAGGAAACAGTTGGCTGGCCCGGTGGCACTGAGGGTTGAGGCACTGGATACCACATCTTGCACCACACCGGCGACCCGGGTTCGGGAACGGACTCAGGCCGCCAGGGGCTGGCAGGGGGAAGGAAGGATTGAGCGTCCTGCGACAGCTCTCCTTCCTTCGGGGTGGGTGTGGGACACATGCGGCGCTACAGTGGCACCCAGTGGAGGCTGGGTGTCTGACAGTAGCGGGTGCAGCTAACGGGGAGAGCCGGCGGACGTCTGAACGTAGGTGCGCTGACGTCATTGCACGTCCGACTCTCCAGTGGGCAAAAAGATACAAGAAAAATCAGGGGAACCTCCACCTCTATGAAGCCCTCCCCGGGCTTCGTTGGCCTCTGTCGCCGGATCTCCCAACCAGATAATGGTTCTGCGGGCTGGATAAAGGGGCGCCAGTTCCACGGCCCCACCCTCTGGGGGGAAAGCCAGGGGTGACCGGGGGATCACGGCAGACAGTAGGTGGAAGACTGGGGGCCATGACCAGGGTGGATACCTGGTGGTAGGAGCCCCGCGTACAAAATAATAAATAAAAAAAAGAAGGAAACAGTTCTTTACAACTGACCCAAATGCCTCCCTGATTTGCATTGGGCTCTTTCCATCTCCCAGTCAGTAATAGCTAGGTTGAAATCCAACATGAGAATGAAAGGCCCCAAAGTTTTGTCCTCTTAATTTTGTTTACCAGTTCCAAGTCATTCTTTGTTATACTACTTGGAAGTCTCTAACATACTCCAAGGATTGTGATTTTGCCTATTGTGGACCCTAATTCCAGCCTCATGCTTTCAGTGGTGCTCACATCACTTCTCACTTCCATTTATTTGCTTTCTTACAGCCCTTTCTTGACAAATAAAGCAATATACCTTTGACACACTGTCCCTCCAGAAAAGATTGCAATCCACTACGCTTGCATCCCAGCTTATTTCCACATTCCACTAGGACTCCATGAGTCCTGCTACAACATAACATTCATTAAGAAGCTCATCACACAGCTCATCCATCTTCTTAACCACACCCTTTCACATTCACAATCATACACAGAAGAACTGAGTTCCCCTCTCCATTCTTTGGGCCCCTTAGAGCTGATCTTTTTTTATTCCATGTACCTTTCTGCAGAATGAGTGTTCTGCTACATCTATCCCTATAGCCCATCTTTCTAGTTTGAAATCTTCTCCACCACTTTATCCTGCATATAAGCACTCCATCCCTTCTGTACTCATGTGATGCTTGTCAACAGGGTAGTATAGGCTCCACTGACACAGAACACTTTTCAGTGTTAAATAACTTAACCCTTGCTCCCTGTACTAAACCCATAGCTATGCATGCACCTGCATGATCTGCTGCCATACTGGTTCAGCATATAACACTGGTAGTATCTCAATGAATACTACAGTATCTTTGGGGAACTGTTCCTAAGGTGCCTCCTAAAATCTATACTGTTTCTGTAAAGCTCTGGCTTGCCAATCTTATAAGTGCCAACATGCACCTCAAAGGTTGGTTCACTTCAACCTCCTATAGGAGCCTGTACACCCTTGCAATGATGTCTGTAACCTATCCACTAAGTAAGCAAGTGACTGAGCACTCCACAAAATTCTGGTGCTCAAGCACTAAACCCAACTTGCTATTATACCGCACAATAAAATCCTCTACCTCTACTAACTACAGTACTTGGACCCCCCTTGACTGGAGGAACCCCCTGTGCTTGGCCATAAGCTGTAGCACAACCAAGCTGTGATTCCCATCTACCTTTCCAGCCATCAACTTGTACTGGTTTTGGGTGGTCACTGATGGTAGCCATGACCTCACTTCATGATCCAATCCCTGCTCCCTTTAACTCATTTATAATTTCTATCACCAGCCATACAGTGAAGCCCATCAGGATGAAGCACAGTGTTGCAGAATTCTGCAGTAGAGTTACTGCAGCAAACAATGCAGTTTCAATTGGCGTTAATCCCTTTTGTCATGTAGGAAACCTGTGACACTGCTCTTCATCCTGGCAGGCTTCACTGTATCTTTCTCTTACACCTAGTTCAGTATTTTATCCAACCCATCTCACTTCCACCTCTGCATCTTGAAGTGTTGCTAGCTGCCTTTCAAGATTGAATATTCTAGCCTTCATTGCTGTAACCAGCTTGCAGCAGTGACAGAAAGACCAATCCACAGCCACAGCCATAGAAGCATTCATTACACAACACCTGCAACACTAGGGGTGCATAGCAATGGTTCAAGGCTCTAAAATTCCCACTCTATTACATTTGAGAATATGTCATGAGACCCTTAGCCCACTTCCTTCATCCCAGCTCCTACACAGGCATCTCCCATTTGTCTCATGCCCATTTGTAGCTAGTTTACTCAGAATCTGGTGAACAAGGCAGTGGATGCCTGTGCTTTATCACTCATTCGCTCTATAATTCACTCAGCAATACAGGGGTGCTTACTGTAGCTCCTCTCCAGTCAGTCTCCTATTTCACATTTGGACAACCAAGGGGGGGCAATATTTTAATTAGCTGCTAAGAGACCACTTAGCTACAAACATTTAAAGAATAGCCTCAGAAGAACTTACCTTTAACTACCCATGCCACCACATTAAGTTTTGAATTCCTTTTCTCTGCAGTGTTTTTTCTGCTAATCTGATTAGTGTCAGCTCCTCTGACTGTTTGAAATAAGGACAGAAGGACATATTGTTACATGACTAAAGCAAAGCTAAAAAAATAGAAGAGTTTTCTACAGAGCCATACTCTTTGACATTTGACTTACAGGAGCTAAGATCCCACAGTTGTTTTTGTAACAGCAGCTGAGAGAATACAGGTTACGTATCTGTAACCATAGTTCTACTATGGTATTCAGTTCACATCCTCACTTTAGCAGTTGCTGGGAACCAGTTCAGTTACTGGACATCTTCAAGCTAAGCTCCTCCTACTACTCATGGTGTTGCCCTCTGGCTCTGTTCCACTGATGTCAGATCTTGCACACATTGGAAGCAGAGATCTGTGCTTCTCTGACCAAGGGATTTTGGATGGGTTTTGTGGATATGAACTGAATATCAACAGTAGACCTATGTTTATAGGTTAGTAACATCTATTTCTATCAGCTTGTATTCAATTCATTATGCCCACTTTGGCAGACTCCTACAGTAGCAGTCCTCCAGGAGGAGGGGCTAAGGCAGGCACCCCTATTTAGCAAGCAGAGACTGGATGACTAAGTCCCCAAAAGCAGCATCATGACAACTGAGCATAACGTGTGTGTGCTTTAGCCCAGGTAGCAGCCTTGCAGATCTCTTAAGTCAGGATGTACCTGGATGCAGCCACAGAAACAGTAGTGTGCCTAATGGAATGAGCCTTCAAACCCATGTGCAGCTCCTTACCAGCCAACTTGTAGCAGAGGGTGATGCAGGATGTGACCCACCTGGCTAATCAGCTGCTTTCTTCTGGTCTGTGCAGAGGTGGCTGGCTTCAGCACTAGTGACAAACAACTGGCGAGCCTCAACATGGATTGCTGCTGTGCGATCTTTATAGTAAAAGAATGCACTACACAGGTCCAAAATATGGTTCCTATGATCAGCATCCGAGGTAGAGGTATTAAAATGCACTGGGAGCTTCATCTGCTGGTGAAGGTGGAACTCTGACACTACCTTGGGAAAGGGCAAAAGACAACCATGTTCTTGTGGAAATCCAGGTATGGAGTCTCCACTGGCAGTGCCTGGATTTAACTCACCCTTCTGGCTGGGGTGATAGTGTCCAAGAAGGTGGTCTTGCATTTTAAGTGTGGTAATTCATATTTGTGCTTCAGTATTGCAAGCATTAACAGTAAGTCTCATGGAGGTAGTGTTTTGTGCACCAAAGGGGAAAAGTGGTCAAGGCCTTTGAAAAGGTGCCCAACCACCATCTCTTGCATCACCGTCAGTACACCAGCCCTCACCCAGAATGCATAGATGGCAACCAGGTGCACCGTTAGCATCATGGCTTGTAGTCCTGACTGAGACAGGTACTAAGGGTAGTCAAGGATCTTAGCTATTGGGCAGGCAAAGTGATTGATATCCTTGCCTTTTCACCAAAGCAAAAACCTCTTCTATTTAAACACGCCTGTTTTAAGAGTCAGTTCATTATGGGATGCCTTTGCGACGATGGGTATGTCTTCCAGGAGGCCAGGGCCTAAAACTCTAGCCATGCAGGAACCATTCCAAGAGGTTCAGGGACTGTCTGACCAGGTTCACCCTCATCTCATTATCAGGTCTGGGTGGAGAGGAAGCTGCTGATGCTGAGGAGATCCTGGTACCAGAACTGTGTGTACCAGTTTATAGCAATCAGGATTAGGTTTGTCGTGTCCCAACGAGTCTTGAACACTAACTAGTGGATCAAGGGGAACAGAGAAAAGGTGTACAGAAGGCCTGGAGTCCAGAGCCAACAGAAGGCATCCCCATCACTGTTCCTATCTGAAGGACTAGGCACTGAATAGTCTTAGTTTTCTGTTCTCCCTTGAGGCAAACAGATCTGCCATATGTGTACCCCACTGGGACAAAAGCTGCTGTACCATACCCTGGTGCAGGGACCACTCATGATATCTTGCCTACCCAACTGAGAGCATTTGTCAGCTGATTATCCTCTCCTGCGATGTGTACCATCAGGAGAACCACCTGCAGGCTGCACACCAGTGACTAAGTGATTGACTTCTGACAGAGAGGAAAGGAGTGTGTACCACTCTGTTTGTTCAGGTAGAACATGATGACAATGTTGTTGGTCTGGACTTGCAAGACCTCACCTCAAATCAATACAGCAAACTCCATCAGTGCCAGATGCACTGCATAGAGCTCTAGCAAAATGATAGGGTATTTGGTCTTGCTGGGTGAACAGAACCTATGGACTCTGTGGTCAGTCAGAAGAGCATCCCACACCACCAAAGACATACTTGTTGTCAGAGTGAGGGTCAGCTCTTGACTTATAAAGGAAGTACCCTTCTTAATGTTCTGGGACTACAATCACCATTCAGTGGCATCCACCATCAGATGTATCACCCAGACTGGCTGATCCAAGCAGCCACGGCACTGAGACCACTGGTGAACCAGCAAACACTGAAGAGGGTACATTTGCAAAAGGGCCCAATGGACCACTCTGGTCAAAACTGCCACATACCCAGACAACCAGTGTAATTCCAAGGCTAGGCACAATTATCCAACCTAAAATAGAAACATAGAATTCCATAGCAGAAGGAGAACAAAGGTCCATCACGTCTGCCATTACAATGTTCCTTCAGGTCATGGTCAAGGAAATTATCAGGCAAAGGATGTATGATCCAGTGCCCTGTCTGCAGGCAGGCAAGCCCTGCCTTGGAGGGAGTCCATTTCTGCCCCATTGAATTTGATCACCTGAGGAGGAACCAACTCGAACTTGGCTAGATTGACTAACAGGCCAAGGTCCTGAAAGGGCTGGAGAACTAGATGCTGGGACCACTCAACTGCCTCCCTGGAAATGCCTGTGATGAGCCAGTCATCCAGGAATGGGTATACCCTGGCACCACGCACCTGAGGTAGACAGTCACCACAGAAAGACACTTGGTGAAAACTGTGGGTGCTAATGACAGGCCAAATGACATGACCCTGAACTTGTAGAGTGTCCCTTCCACCCAGACCCAAAGGTACTGGTGATGAGAGGGATGGATGAACTGGAATGTGGAAGAAGGCATCTTGGAGGTCTAGCGAGTAGAACCATTCCTCAGCACCCATTGATGGTATGGCCTGGCTCAGAGTTAACAAAGAGAATTTCTTCCTATGCCCAGACTTTTCCAGTTTATGCAGATCCAGAATGGGGAGCCAGCACTGTCCTCTGTATTCCCAGAAAGTACCAGGAGACATAGTCCTGTGAAACCAGGGTGCCCAACACTCCCTCAGTTGTACTGTGCTGTGCTGTAAGAGTTGAGCAATTTTGATCCACAGAGCAGGCAGCATGCCTTCTGTCACCCTGGACTCCCTTGGTGACTGGTATAAGCAAGGCAGGAGAGCTTTGAACTCGAGAGGCAGATCCCCACCTACCACTTCTAGTGCCCACTTGTCCAATGTGATGATGGACTACTGAGCAAAGAAGTGAAGGAGATGAACCCTGACCTGGATCTCTGACCACAATTGAATGGGCAAACTGTCATTTGGCAGCCTTGGAGGAGGCTCTGGCCAGCTAGATGTCAGATACACCATCACCCTAATTTTTCTTGCCCTGACTACCCTGCTTGGGCCTGAGGCAATCTGGCTGGAATTGCTTCTGCTGCTGAGGCTGCTGCTGTGACTTGTAGCCAGAGCCATGAAAAAAGCTCATTTTCTTTGCCTTTGTGGGCTTAGTAGCCTGCCATGATGAAGCAACTAGTCCAGGGTGACACTGAACTTCTCAATATGAGTGAGATGGTCCTCCATCCTAGAGCCAAATTGGTTGGTGTCCAAAAATGGGAAATACACCAACTTATGCTGGGTCTCCAGGGTAAATATAGGCAGATGTAGCCAGGTTCTATGGTGCATGGTATAGCCACAGCCATAGCAGAGGTGCATGAATTGTCAAAGTCCAAGGCCATCTGCAGCTGGTGCTTAGCAAGCCTGCAGCCAAAATCCCTCATGCTCCTGCCTCTAACTGTGCCAAGGCTGGGAACAAAAGAAGAAACTCGGGGATGAGGTCAAAGAGAGCGTGACCATACCTAGCCATGAGCTTGGCATTGCTAGACTGCTGAAGGCCTAAGGTGCCTATCACATACAGTAGGCCTTTACCATGAGGTCCAGCTTCTTAAAATCTTTGTCGAGTGGCTTGTTTATGTCCCTATAGCCTTATATTCTCCAAAAGGCCACATTGGACACAAGCCACTCAACTGAGGGGTGCTCAGAGAACTCAGAGAGGCTCCAGATAAGGACTCCATGCTTGTGGTTCATACAGATGGAGGGCACAAGGCAGGACATAGGGTGCTGCCAGAACCTCAGTGCTGGCCCCAAAACAACCTCAGCTACTGGAAATGCCACTCCAGGGGAGTCATCCCATTAGAAGACGACTCCCCTAGAGTGGGATGACTCCCCTGGTATTGTCCCATTACAGGATGTCCATGAAGGAGTAAAATTCCTTCTTCTGGACTGGCTCTAAGGGCACATTCAAGGGATTTGATGTGCTGCAGGAGTGGGGCAAATGGGGTGAGGTTGACTCACTCTGAGGATCGACCATCAGATGAGTCAAGGTCAGCAGATCAACTTCAATTAGAAGAAGCTGTCGAGGAATCCTCAGCTCAATCAGAGTCCCCATCAAAAACCAGACTCAGTAACTTTTCTGGAGTGTGGACAACCCTAGTATCCTGGGTGACTACTTTGAGAGGTACCCAGGTAAGCAAGGCCCTGGTTGGGAGCCTTTTGTGGACACTCCTTCCACTGGTTGTGGAGGAGAGAATTCCACTATGATCGGTTCAGCTAGAGGAGCCATACACAGTGGCACCACTGTTCAAGGCTCTGGGGTCATTGAACCCCATGGAGGGACTGAAGGGGCTGGCAGGTTAGGCTAAGAATGTCCCCTGCCAGTGAATGCCTGTTGCTGCCATTGGAGGTCTTCACATTAACATTTGTGTCAGTGCTGTTGACAGTCCTCCAAAGAGAGTGAAGAGCTCAACTTCATTTGAGAGCGGCATCTACATTAGCATGACCAAGACTGAGAGTGGTACCACGAGCAGTGTCTTGACCTTGATCATCATCATCAGGGATTCATCAGTGGAACCACATAGACCACATGCTTTGGCAGCAAGACTATAACTGATTTTGTAGCATGCACTAGAGAGGGAACCACCGGTGTCAATAAAACTCAGACTGACTTGACTGGGAAAGCCAGTAGAGTTTCATCCCTTTTAGTGAGGGAGGGTCTAGAAATATCAGGGTCTTTGAGCTTGATGAATGAACCTCTTTCTCCAAGTTGACCGGATGGAGAAAAATCTTAACTGGTTCATTGATCAGAGGCAAGATTGAAAGCTCCATATGGAACACTATTATGGCTTTGACCCTTTCTTTGAACTCCCTCTGGACCAGCGGTAATTCAACCAAGGTCATCTGATTAGAGGAGTTGAGGGATCATGACGGGCAGGAATTTTTGCCCTCCCATGATTGATGGTGGTGCTTCTTTTACTTCTTTAAATGGGAGGGACTCTCCCTGAAAAGCTGGAGGGCCAGGTACATTTCCTGAAACTCCAGCAATCCCCACAGCGGAGGCCCCTGGCAGTCCCATGAGCACCAAGGCCCAGATCATTGAGGAGGATATTACCACCATTGTTGCCTCCTCCTTTGCTGCCAACTGGGCTGCTGACCTGAGGACTGTGGAGGTCAGTTGACATTCTTGAGGTCCACTTTGTAAGAGACACACCTTCATTTCTGAGTATTGATGAAGGATGCATGGCCAGGCAGCATGGTCAACAATCAACATCATGGTTAGCCGCCAGACAGAATAGGCATGTGTCTTTTGGGTCTATGAACAATATCTTCTGCTGACACTTTATACATCACTTGAAATTGGGTTTCTTTCTGTCCATCTTTGTGTACCCCCTAGGGGGCGCTACCCTTAGGGCTACTACCCCTGTCTGCCCCTTCTGAGGCAGGGTAAGGGGCCCAGATCCAAGGATGGGTGCATCCACCCAGAGGTCAGGGTTAGCCCTAGTAAGACTACCTTGGTTACAGCCCTCTGGGCTACTGCAACCTCCCTTTTGTCCCACTAGTGACTCACCCTGCTGGCCCACAATTCTTTCCACCAATGCACTTACCCCGTGGCTGATACAATTCAGCTCACTCCAGAGACCCCCTGTAAAATAAGATACAGTTATATTGCAATCACCAGGCAGAAGTTCACCATTAATGTACACAATAGCCAGGATGGTAATTATAACGCAGCAATCTGATTTATTAGAAGGGTAGATAATGGGGGGGGATCAGGTTAATTGGCTTACACTATACTATATACCTATGGCTCTGTGCACAGGCCTAACCCTACAAGTCACTGTCCCTGGGTACCCAAGCCCTAGCGGCTAGTCCAATCGTGACAGCTGGGTGGGGTCCTTTCACACAGAGAAGAAAGAAGAATTGATTTTTACAGTCAGCAATACAGTACTTCCATTTGAAAATCCACTGTTGTAATTCAGCAGGGAGCTACCTTGTATTAGTACTCACAACCTCCAGACAAGATAGAGTCCTCCGATGTCAGCAGAGCTGCTCCTGAACTTCTCAGACCTCTTCACGCATTTATATGGCAATCTCTGGACAGGCAAAGTCCTTTAATGACCGTAGGATTAACTCGAGCTCCAAAAACCTCCTGGCACATTTATATGGTTACTCTAACAAGGCAAAGTCCTTCACTGGCAGCAGGATTAACTTGAGCTCACAAGCCTCCTTGCACATTTATATGGTTATTTCTAACAAGGCAAAGTCCTTCACTGGCAGCAGGATTAACTTGAGCTCACAAGCCTCCTTGCACATTTATATGGTTAACCGCAACAGAGGAGTACCACCCCAGGCAGCTGCTTCCAATGCTCCCACAGACTCACCGTCATTGAGATACTGCAAACGGCAGCTTCCACTTGTCTTTGGACCGAGCGCGATTTAGCAGTTTTCTCCAGTCCTCCTTCAGGTCGAGCCTGGTGGGTAGTTTTATAGAGCACAGCCTCCTCTGACTGCCCGCCGACAGATTTAGTCCGCTGGAGCCAACAGCACAAAACGGCCACTTAGGCCTTCACGCGCTTCCCGCGCGAACATTCTTTAGCGTAGAAGCACATAGCTCCTCACTCCTCACTAGCCACAATGCATCTGCTCTCCACAGCTTGGGGCACTCCTCTCCAGTCGGGCGTGACCCGATCCAATTGGCTGGTTGAGCCTGCCAGTCACTTCCTCTGCCTCTCACTGGTGTGAAAAAGCGCCATAGCCCATAATGCCTTTCCCAAATACAAACAGTCCCTCTATTGGTCAGCCGACTCTGTAGGGTCCCGAGGTACTGATTGGTCCAATTCAGCAGTTCTGGACCAAAATGGGGAAGACAGTCAAAACAGTCCTGGCTGCAAAGGAAGGCAGGTTAGAATAACTACAATATCATTACTATTTTAATAGATAGTCAGCAAACAAGCACATCTTCTAATGAAGCTCCCCCTGCGCAATTAGCGATGGTAGAAACGGAGCAATTATTCTGCAGCCCGGGCGGGAGTCGAGCATAGCAACACTCAAACCCCCTCCCATTTCAACTAACTCTGACTGCAACAGGCAGCCCTTAAAGGGACAGCTCACGGAGGCTATTTAAAGCGCTCACTGGCTACCCAATTAAACGGCTTTAGGCCAGTAACTAACCCGAGCACCAGGCATATCCAGAACCCCCATTTACAAGGGAGTTACACCCTCCCTGGCCTGGAAAAACTTGGCATCCACGTCAAGCATATGCCCTTAAGGTGCTTTAGGTAAACACCCAATAAGTAGCATATCACATTTTCTTTTTACACATTTAAACATTGGATTTACAAAATATCATAACCTTTGCACGTCCTACACATAAACTATTACTTTGGTTTTAACACAGATCAGTAGTTCCTACTCCTGACACTCAGACTGAGGGAATCTGTCTTCTCTTAGGTACCACCGGGTCCCCTGAAGCAGGGGCGTCACTCTTGAAGGGCACCACTAACAGTCTGGAGTTATCTGTGAAAGCTAACTTAGGCAAGGAACTTGGGGACACATATACCCCTTTGTGAACCACATTTAAAGGCAGGTCCAAGGGCTGACCTAAAGATTCATAGCTTAACTTTATTACGGGCTGAATTTGTCGGCTGGATCGTCTAGGGGTCTCAGGGGATTCTGAACCAGGCCCTGACTCCCCTCCCATATCAGAGACATTAGCAACAGGGATCCCTTCAAGGGGATCAGGCTCGATACTCATAATACTATCAGGGGCTTGACCTTCTATCCCTGAACCCACCCCACTGGGCTCATCTGGGGGGTGTAGGTACTAGAGGGAACCATCGGGGCATTCAAAATAGTCTTCCGATTCGGACATATCACTGGCCTGTTCCCCCATCTCACTCTCTTCTTCTGAAAAGTCAGATAATTCAGCCAGGCCAGACAGTTCAGCCAAGCCTAAGAACTCAGCCCCTTGAGTTCGTCTGCTACCCCATTCATCTTCGGGAGGCATTTCCTCCGGGGATAAAGTAGAGGGCTCAACTAACACAGACGGGCCAGCTTCAGTTCCTGAGTTATAAAAGGGGATTGCCCCGAAACAACTGACTTAGTTCATAAGAGGGATAGTATTCAATATCATCTTCGCTGTCTTCTGACACTAAGTGTTGACCATCTCCTTCTGCGGGGGGTTGGACAAGGCTCCCTTGGTGGACTTGTTGAAGGCTCCACTGGCTTGGTTCCTTTCTTAGTAACAGATCTAGTCACGGGCCTGGAAGGAGGGATAGAGGAAGGTTCAGCTTCAATCAAGATCTGCCCAGTTGGCAACAGATGATTTGATTGTATGGTTTCACATCTTTGAATTGTTTTCAGGCCGCACTTTATACACAGGTAGGTCTGCCAGCTGTCCACAACAACATGAGGGAGGTGATGCCATCGAGTCGGCAATTTTATGTTTGCCATGCAGTCCCAGATTTCTCAATAACACTCTATCCCCTTTTCTCAACTCTACTGTTTTCACTTTTTTGTCATATCTCTCCTTGTTAGCCAGATTTCGCTTAGCCGCCATGGTCTGGGCAATTGGTAGGCATGATTTAATTGGGCCTTTAATTTCTGTACATACTGTAGATGGTTCTCTGCTCGCACCCCACCGGGGAAACCACGAAACACACATCTACTGGCAATCTAGCCTCTCTTCCAAACATTAGACGATAGGGGGAGAACCCTGTGGCATCACTTTTCGTACAATTGTAGGCGTGAACTAGCGTGCTAATCTGTTGGCTCCATCTCGATTTATCTTTGGATTGCAAGGTGCCCAGCATGTCGAGCAATGTATGATTGAACCTTTCAGGCTGAGGGTCTCCCTGCGGGTGGTAGGGGGTGGTTCGTGATTTGCGTACCCCCCACAAAGATAGCATCTCTTTAATCAAGCGACTTTCAAAGTCCCTTCCTTGATCGGAATGAATCCGCTACGGAGCCCATAGTGGACGAAAAATTCTCAACAAGTATCTTAGCCACTGTAGTTGCTTTCTGATCCTTGGTCGGGAAAGCCTGTGCATACCGGGTAAAATGATCAGTAACCACCAATATGTTGCTAACACTTCTCAGATCAGGCTCTAGACTCAGGAAATCAATACAGACCAGTTCCATAGGAGCACTAGTAGTAATGTTGACCAGTGGAGCAGCTCGCTGGGGTAACGCCTTTCTTTGCAAACAATGACCACAGGTTTTGACATACTGTTCCACGTCCGCACCCATCTTTGGCCAATAGAATTGAGCCCGTACCAAGTCAAGTGCTCGATCTATGCCCAGGTGCCCCATCTGATTATGCAATGACCTTAGAACTAGTTCTCTGAACACTGAGGGCAGCACCAGTTGTTGTCACTGCACCCGGCCCTCCTTACTCACAGTTTCTCTATATAGTAGTTGGTTGATCAGCTTTAATTTAGTCCCTTCTTTGTACAACAAGGTGGTCCGCAAGTCAGTGGAACGTAGTTTGGATACATCTCTTCCAGCCCGCAAAACCTCTACAACCGGTCTTATCATAGGGTCACAGGATTGAGACTGTTGGAGATCATCATTGTTGAGTTGGGGCAGGAAGCTGATGTCCAATGCAGAGAAATGGCAGTAGGCGGCAGGTATACAGTTTTCCGGCAGCCCCAAACAATCTACCACACAGTCCACTGCGTCAGGAGACACCTGTTCTTCTTTATCAAATTTCTGGCACAGGGCTCTTATGTCAGGCTCAGACAACGGACCCATTCAGTCTGGGGCGCAGGCCTTCAAGAAGAGCATCCGCATCTATGGTTCATGCCGGTATTCTACAGCGTAATCGTGGGTGGCCAAGGCAGAAAGCCACCTATGCCCAGTGGCATCAATTTGGCTGAGGTTTGTACATAGGTCAGAGTTGTTATCAGTCTTTACTAATATCTTGGCACCATACAAATAGTCATGGAACTGATCAACAATGGCCCACTTCAAAGCCAGAAACTCTAATTTGTGCACGGGGTAATTCTTCTCTGACGGTGTCAGACTTCTACTGGCAAACGCTACAGGTCTCAGCCCATTTGAGTGCTCCTGGTATAATACAGCCCCCAATCCTTGCAGACTGGCATCAATATGAAGAGTGTAAGGCTTGGCTGGGTCAGCGTAGGCCAACACGTTTGAGTGGGTAAGTTGATATATGATGTCATGGAAAGCTTCCTCACACTCAGCAGTCCATCGATCCCCGAACATATCGTTTGGCCAAAATACTTCTTTTCTAAGTCAGTGTGCACACCCTTCTTATATTTTTTGTGAGTAGGCGGATACCCCTGGGTGAGATTAAGGAGAGGGCGAATCACTCGTGAATAGTCTCTGACAAACCGCCTATTGTAGCCACAAAACCCCAGGAATTGTTGCAGCTCTCTCAAATTTCTAGGTTGGGGCCAAGTGGTCAATGCCTCCACCTTGCTAGGATCAGTCTCTATGCCCTCAGTGGACACTACGTGGCCCAAATATTTCACAGAAGTCTGGAAGAATTGACACTTGTCGATAGATAACTTGAGGCCGAAATCCTCCAATCGGTCCAGGACTTTGAATAATCGTTGCTCATGTTCTTCCAAGGATCGGCCAAACACTGTGACGTCATCTAGATAGACCAAACACTCGAGTAGGTTCATGTCCCCCACAGCTCGTTCCATCAAGTGCTGAAAAGTGGCTGGGGCATCCGAAATTCCTTGAGGCATCTGAATAAATTCATAGAAGCCTAACGGGCAAATGAAAGCAGTCTTCTCCCTATCATCTGGGGCCATCGGGATCTGGTAGTATCCGCTCCGAAGATCCAATACAGAGAACCATTTACTACCATTCAGACAATCCAAGGCGTCTTGTATGCATGGCATGATATATTGATCCGGAATGGTCCACCTATTCAAAGTACGATAGTCCACACACATCCAAACTGCCCCATTTTTTTTTCTTACTACTACAATGGGGGAGGCATAGGGACTTCTAGACTCTTGGATTACACCAGCAGCCAACATTTCTTGCAAATGTCGCAGTACATCATCTATATCCGCGAGAGCCAGGCGTGGGATCTCTCTCGGAAGGGTCTTTGTCGTGCAATCAGATGTGATGCTCAGCCCCTTGTACATCCCCATCCCACTCTTTCAGGAGAAAACCTGGTTCCTCTCAGCAAGCCTCTCACTGACCCTGCACTTCCACTCAGTCGGCAGCGGAGAGTCACCAAAGTCAAACAGATCAGGAGCAACTCTATCACCTGTCCGGGACTCTTTTTATTTGGTAGGACAGCAGTATCCGCACAATGGGCTTTACCAGGGTACACCCTCTTTTATTCGAATCTCTTTATCAGACACATTGTGCACTTGAACCATCACCCTTTTAACGTAGGCATGGGCCCTGACCGGCAGAATGCTGGGTTTGAGCAACAACCCCTCAGGTAGTTCTCCCTCCATAGGCGCATCCAACATCAACAACTTATTCTTCACATCTGTTTTTAATCATACCTCTCTATGCAGAACACACTGAGCATTTGGGGCAAGCACTACAGGGGCTGGATCCTTCTTCCATACCACTCCCACAGGGCCTTCAGGTTCCTCCGGCCTCCTTCTTAGTGGCCCTGACCATTTGAATTACAGCAGGTACACTCAAGCTTAGCCCAGTCTGAAATACTCTCGCTTCTCTGAACACAACTGGGCCAATCGTCCAAACATAAATGCATTTGTTCCAATCAACAGGGGCACTCCATCATACAGCCCAGTGGGTGGGCAGACCAAGACCAAGGTTTCCACTTGCTCATCTGTTCCATTCACAGCTGCAGGGAAAGATAACCATACACGGATGTACCCCAAATACGGATAAGCCTTGTTGCTCAACCCCCATACATGTAGACCAGTTAGAGGCTGCAGTGTGCTTGGTACCAGTCTTGAAACATGATGGTCACCTGGGAGCCACTGTCCAATACAGCTGTAGTGGGAATTCCATTCGCCTGCACCCGGGTCTCCATAGACGGCCCGACCACATCAGACCAGTTGGGAGTAGCAACATTGTTAGCCCAGCAGGCATAGGCCTGAGTCACACAACTTTTCTTGGGGGCCCGAGACTGGTTCTGACGGTATCGAGCGATCAGTCTGCTGTTAACTTTCCTTAAATTCTCTGGCCTCTGGCAGTCAGGCTGGAAATGCCCATCTTCCCCACACCAGTAACAAAACTTAGGGTCCCGGGGATCACTATTCTGAGGGAGGCCCTGAGGGGAGGGAGAAAGCTCTCTATTGCTATGGTTCGGGGCTCTACATAACTCAGGGGCCCGGGCAGAGTAGGTACACAGTAGACTGCTTTAAATCCTCACCAATTCCATAAATTCCTGATCTCAGCCTCAACTCACCCTCCACGTAGGGGTCAGAGGAAACAACCTGCATCCCCACAGTACCTGGAAATCTGAGGACCCTCGGACCCTCTGGGCGACCCAGTCTCCTCCAGAATTATTAGACTCAGGGCCACTAGGGTTCACTGCCCCACACAGGGTTCCCACCCTCTTCATCAGTCTCCACTTCTCGAATTTCCTCAGCAATTGACACTATTCAGGCGGGTGGCCCGACGATCATACAACTGAGTTTCAACAGTGTTACACTAGAGAATCTGGCAGACTTTAAAACATGTTCTAACTTGAACCTGATTTGGGGCTGTAGCAGTGATTCCCTTTCTATAGGCTTTCTGCAAGGCCCTCTCCACTCTAGTAACAAAAGCGGACAGTTTTTCATTTCTCCACTGTTTAGCAGACCTGAATTTCCATAATAAGTATTCACCAGTCTCTGTACTCCCAAAAACCCCTTCTAAAGCAGAGAGATACTCTGCAGCAGTGGCTTCCGGATGAGTGGCCCGGAAGAATCTAATGGCTTCCAAGGCAGGACCCCGCAAACTCTCCATCAGCATCTTCCTTTTCTCCCCCTCAGAGCATTGCCACTCCTGAACTAAAGGGGTGGCGTAGTCCATCCACGCCTCCAGGTCATCCTCCCCGGAAGGCACTGGTACCATGCCAGAGAAAAGCTTCAACTTACGGTAGGAATCAAGCTGTATGGATGGGACTGCCAAGGGCAAAGAAGCCAGCACAGAGCTTTTGGCCAGGCCAGGGGAGGCGCCCGGAGAACCCCGAGGGGTAGTATCACTGGACAGATCCAAGGCTTGTAACAACTCCTGGGTAGTTCTCCCTTCCACAGCTAACAATTTAAGCAGTTTATCTTTAAAACTGTTCATTTGAGAGACCCCCACCCAGGAGTGACTGACCCACTTGAGATATGGATTAGCCTCCACCCCAGGACCCACCCTCGGGTAAAGTACAGGAGAAGTACTTTCTCAGGGTCGATGGCCACACTGCATAGGAGTAGCACCTGCAATGTCTGGTCAAGCAAATCAGCCATACGCCCTTTCACTTCAACCTTACCCAAACACTTTACTCGTTCTGCAACAGAGACAATATAAGCAGCCGAGGTACCCAAGGGCACATCTAGCAATAATACAAGCTTCTGGGAATCTAGCTCTTCTGCTTCACCCCAACCCATCAGTTTATGTACCATGGTTTTGATGGGTCCCAGCTTAATTTTTTCCAACATATCCCCTTCCATTTTTTCCATCTTTGGGGTATCTCCTCACTGAGCCACTAGAGGACGCTAATCCCAGCAGTGCCTCCAATTTGTACCCCCTAGGGGGCGCTACCCTTAGGGCTACTACCCCTGTCTGCCCCTTCTGAGGCAGGGTAAGGGGCCCAGATCCGTGGACGGGTGCCTCCACCCAGAGGACAGGGTTAGCCCTAGTAAGACTACCTTGGTTACAGCCCTCTGGGCTACTGCAACCCCCCTTTTGTCTCACTAGTGACTCACTCTGCTGGCCCACAATTCTTTCCATCAATGCACTTACCCCGTGGCTGATACAATTCAGCTCACTCCAGAGACCCCCTGTAAAATAAGATACAGTTATATTGCAATCACCAGGCAGAAGTTCACCATTAATAGCCAGGATGGTAATTATAACGCAGCAATCTGATTTATTAGAAGGGTAGATAACGGGGGGGATCAGGTTAATTGGCTTACACTATACTATATACCTATGGCTCTGTGCACAGGCCTAACCCTACAAGTCACTGTCCCTGGGTACCCAAGCCCTAGCGGCTAGTCCAATCGTGGCAGCTGGGTGGGGCCCTTTCACACAGAGAAGAAAGAAGAATTGATTTTTACAGTCAGCAATACAGTACTTCCATCTGAAAATCCACTGTTGTAATTCAGCAGGGAGCTACCCTGTATTAGTACTCACAACCTCCAGACAAGATAGAGTCCTCCGATGTCAGCAGAGCTGCTCCTGAACTTCTCAGACCTCTTCACGCATTTATATGGCAATCTCTGGACAGGCAAAGTCCTTTAATGACCGTAGGATTAACTTGAGCTCCAAAAACCTCCTGGCACATTTATATGGTTATCTCTAACAAGGCAAAGTCCTTCACTGGCAGCAGGATTAACTTGAGCTCACAAGCCTCCTTGCACATTTATATGGTTATTTCTAACAAGGCAAAGTCCTTCACTGGCAGCAGGATTAACTTGAGCTCACAAGCCTCCTTGCACATTTATATGGTTAACTAACAGAGGAGTACCACCCAGGCAGCTGCTTCCAATGCTCCCACAGACTCACCGTCACTGAGATACTGCAAGCGGCAGCTTCCACTTGTCTTTGGACGATAGCGATTTAGCAATTTTCTCCAGTCCTCCTTCAGGTCGAGCCTGGTGGGTAGTTTTACAGAGCACAGCCTCCTCTGACCGCCCGCCGATGGATTTAGTTCGCTGGAGCCAACAGCACAAAACGGCCACTTAGGCCTTCACGCGCTTCCCGCGCAAACACTCTTTAGTGCAGAAGCACACAGCTCCTCACTCCTCACTTGCCACAATGCATCTGCTCTCCACAGCTTGGGGCACTCCTCTCCAATCGGGCGCGACCCGATTCAATTGGCTGGTTGAGCCTGCCAGTCACTTCCTCTGCCTCTCACTGGTGCGAAAAAGCACCATAGCCCATAATGCCTTTCCCAAATACAAACAGTCCCTCTATTGGTCAGCTGACTCTGTAGGGTCCCGAGGTACTGATTGGTCCAATTCAGCAGTTCTGGACCAAAATGGGGAAGACAGTCAAAACAGTCCTGGCTGCAAAGGACGGCAGGTTAGAATAACTACAATATCATTACTATTTTAATAGATTGTCAGCAAACAAGCACATCTTCTAATGAAGCTCCCCCTGCGCAATTAGCGATGGCAGAAATGGAGCGATTATTCTGCAGCCCGGGCAGGAGTCGAGTATAGCAACACTCAAACCCTCTCCCATTTCAACTAACTCTGACTGCAACAGGCAGCCCTTAAAGGGACAGCTCACGGAGGCTATTTAAAGCGCTCACTGGCTACCCAATTAAACGGCTTTAGGCTGGTAACTAACCCAAGCACCAGGCATATCCAGAACCCCCATTTGCAAGGGGGTTACATTTGAATTGTCAACAGTGACAACCAATAGACAAGAGACACACTATCAATCAAAAACGTAATTGAAAAGTTGAAAATTTTCTGGTATTAGTGCTTGAAAACTGGAATATGTCTAATGCTGCAGGAGCTGTGAAGGAAGAGACCTGTCCCTTCCAGCAGAAAAGAAATGAATGTTATGTACTTACCATAACTGCTGATTTGCCTGAATATCCTCTCCATAGGTTACCACTAATGGGTCTGTGCTGGAGGTGCTAGGACTCAGTGAGAGCCAACACTTTTATGGAGGTCTGGCGCAAGTTGACCCCATGCATGCATTACCACATGCACCTTCTGGTATCCAGTGTCAACAGCCAACAACTTTCTCATCTTTTTTGCTGAGGAAGTGAGCAGTATGAATCTAACGAGTTACCCATGCACTTAACCCAAGGGCATAATATAGCCCTGGTGGCCCATGTTGAAAGGACAACCAAACCAGTAGCACAGTGTCTTCACAGCCCAAACCAAGCACAAAGGGATGAATACCAACATAACTATACTGGAGTGAGTCCAGGGGATGGTGGGTGGGTGTAATAATCAATGGAGAAAATATTTAGAAAGAACCAATCTTCTCCATTGATTCCCACTAATTGGTCAGAGTTTCAGGCTCAGAGAAAGTCCCCTGAACAAGGGAGGTTGGAGCTCAGGGCTTACTGAGGATAGTAATCCATACAGAATTGTTCTACAAAAGGTGGCAAACTGCCTAGCATGGACATACTTGGCATAGTGCTTGGTGAAGGTATGCACTGTGCTCCACGTTGTAGCTCTGCAAATTTCTCCAATAAGCACAGAGCGTATTTCTGCCAGGGAAGTGGCAACTGCTCTGGTGGAGTGGGCATGTACTTTGCCCTCTTGTTTAATCTGAGACGTAGTGTAGCAGTGGCAAAGGCAGTTTACAACCCAGGCTGAAATGTACTTGATTGTGACAGGCAGTCCTTATTGATTAGAGTCAAAAGAGACAAAAGGTTGTTTTGACTATCTGAAGTCCTTAGTCCTGTCCAGGTAAAATCTAAGTCCTTTCTCCTTTATTCTGGAAGTTGGCAAAGTACATAGGCAGGATTATAGCCCAATTAATATGGAACTCCAACACCACCTTAGGTAGAAACTTGGGATATGTATGGAGTACTACCTTATCTTTATGGAAAACAGTACCCAGTGGGTCTGTGATTGAAGCATGGTTTTCAGATAAGCTGCATGCAGAGGTGACAGCTTCCAGAAATGCTGCTTTCCAAGTTAGAGTCTTCAAGTCACAAGTCGAGATAGGCTCAAAGGGCAAGGTTTGTGAGTGAGCATATCCAGCACAAGGTTGATATCCCAGGGAGCCACCAGCTTCCTGATTGGAGGCCTTCTGTGCAGAATACTCCTGGTGAACCTTTTAACAGTGGCAGACTGGCAGCTGTGTCAAGGAGAGGGTACCTACAGGTGTGTGGTATGCTGAGATAGCACATAGGTGGACCTTAACTGTGGAATACTGCAGATCAGCATCAAAAAGATCCAGTTAGTACTCCAAAAACTTCAGGTGGCCAGCTAAGGGTCCATGGGGGGTTTGAAGCACCAGATGGAAACTCTTCTCCACTTTGTTGTGTATGTGATCATAATGGAAAGTTTATGCACAGCCAAAAGTATTTCAGGGACCCTATGAGATACCTCAGACCTGTTCACTTCTATTTCTT
The DNA here is from genome assembly GCA_016271365.2 of Neoceratodus forsteri. NCBI lineage: Eukaryota > Metazoa > Chordata > Ceratodontiformes > Ceratodontidae > Neoceratodus > Neoceratodus forsteri. The sequence goes on along the minus strand of CM028130.1, from coordinate 833,109,646 downwards.
AAGGAGCCAGGCCTGAAGGTAATGGGAGTGCAGGTTGGGATGGACAATAGAAACATAGAATTTGACAGCAGACAGAGACCGCTTGGTCCACCCAATCTTCGCATTTTCTCCCTACCTACATTATCACCACAGACCTTAATCTGTCTCTGGCTCTTTCTTCCTCCCCCTCCTTTCCATTAAGACACCCTTATGCCTATACCATGCAGTCTTAAACCCCACCACTGTCTTTGCCTCCACCAACTCTGGTGGAAGACTGTTCCAGGCATCCACCACTCTTTCTGTGAAGAAATGCTTTCTCACAACTCTCCTGAATCTACCCCCTCCAGCTTCAATGACATGTCCTATTGTTCATGATCTCCCCTCTTCCATGGTGTACATATTGAGGCCCTTTAGTCTCTCGTCACAGGGCTTTTGGAGCAGACCCTGCACCATTTTAGTTCTCCTCCTCTGGACTGCCTCCACTCTGTCTATGTCATTCTGGAGATGTGGATTTCAGAATTGGACACAGTACTCAAGGTGGGGTCTTACCAGCGATCTATACAGGGGCATCACCACCTCCCTCTTTCTGCTGGTGATGACCCTCCCTATGCACCTCAGCATCCCACTAACTCTCTTAACTGTCTTGTTGCAGTGCCTGGCCACCCTTACATCATCTAATATGATTACCCCAGGTCTCTTTCCTCCTTGGTGGTCATCGGCATCACTGCATCCATTTTGTACTCCACCCCAGGTTTATGTGCCTTAATTGCATTATTTTGCACTTTTTCGCAATGAAACCCAGCTGCCATACCCTTAACCATTCTTTGAATTTTCTCAGGTCTCTGCACATCCTTTCCAAACCCCAGAGTGTCCACACTGTTGCAGATTCAGGTATCATCCTTGAACAGGGAGACCTTGTCTTCCAGCTCCTCTGCAATGTCACCTATAAAGACATTAAAGAGGAGCTGTCCAGGCATTGATTCCCTGAGGTACCCCGCTGGTCACCATCTGTTCCTTGGAGTGAACTCCATTTACCACCACCCTCTGTCACCTATACCATAACCAATTTTTTACTCAATTTACTACCTTTGGACCTACTCCTAAGCTAACCAGCTTGTTTACTGGTCTTCTATGTGGAATGGTGAAGAAAGCTTTACTGATAACTAGGTAGACCATGTTCATCACTCCACCATGATATAATTCATTTGTCATGCAGTCAAAAAAATCTATCAGATTTGTTTAATTTGACCTCCCCCTGTGAACCCATGCTGCCTCGGGTCTTATATCCCATCGGATTCAAGATATTCTACAATCCTTTCTTTCAGCAGTGCTTCCATCAACTTTACCATTATCAGATGACCCTGGGTCAATAAGTACATCTAGAGTGTCAGAACCCTTGATTTGCTGAAAGTCAATTCAATAGAGGAAACCATATCTGCCGAGGCCAGCAGGGGGCTACTAGAGTCATATTGCACCTTTGTGACTCCAGTTTGAACAACACCCTCTGGATGAAAGAAATTGGAGAGAATGCATAAAGAAACAGTTTTTACCATGGCAGTCTGAATGCATTCTGATGGAAAATTCCATGTCCTGGATTTTTGGAGCAGAATCAAGGTAGTTTGGCATTGAGTGGGAATGTGAAAAGGTCCACATCTAGGATGCCCCACTCGTCAATAGTAATCTCACAATGTCTGGTGCTAGTGACTACTCATGAGGTTGTGCCTCTGTACAGCTTCACTCATCTGCCAAAGCATTCTGGATCCCTGACAGAAAGATTGCTTGGAGCAAGATCCCCTGCTCCAGGCACCATTCCCACAGTGCCCTTACCTCCCTGTAGAGAGGGTAAGAGTGTGCTCCTCCTTCTTTGTTGACATAATACATTAGACATATTGTCCATCTGGAAGAGACATGTCTTTCAACTGATCAAGTCCACTGGGACTTTCAGACTGTACATAACTGCATGCATTTCTAACATATTTACATAGAGATGTGTTTCTGATGAGTCCCAAACCCCCTGCATTTGGAGACCCTGGTAGTGGACAACTCATGCCAGCAGGGAGGCATCCATGGTGATAGTCACCTCTGGCTCCAGAAGGGAGCAGGGAACCTCTAGAGAAGATTGTCCTCTACTGACCACCTCATCAGGGACCTCACCAGGATCTTCATTACCTGAATGGGGTAGTTTTAAGGGTGCGATGCCTGATGCCTGTAACCACTAGGTATTGAGCATCCTCAGAGTTGTCCTCATGTGAAGCCTTGCTAGAGGCACTGTGAATACTGAGGAGGCTATTAGAACCAGCATGTGTTGCATAGATTGTGCTGGCACAGTTTTGTGTACCATGATCTAGCATGCCATCTGCAAGACTGCCCATAGTCTGCGGTCTGGGAGGAAGGCCTGAGCTTGTTTCATGTCTAGAACAGCTGCTATGAATACCAGTTCTCTGGAGTGCTCCAGCTGAGACTTTGAGGGGTTAAGCAAGACTGCCATGGATGCTAGGAACTGAGAGGCAGTGGCCACTGCCTGATCTACTGTATCTCCTGTTTGGACAGGCCTGAAATTAACCAGTCATCATATGAGAAGACTTGGAGTCCTAGCTTTCTGAGGTGCACTGATGGTAGTGCAAAGCACTTTGTAAACACTTACAGCACCAAAGAATGCCCAAAGGGTAGGACTCTAAACTTGTAGTGTTGTTCTTCCATGTAGAACCGGAGGTATTTATAGTATTTGTGATGCACCAGTATGTGCTGGTATGCCTCCTATTCCTGCCTGTCCAGTGATGCTGGCCAATCCTGATGTTTCAGGTTAGGTAGCAAGGATCCCAGAGAAACTGTTCTGAATTTTTCACAATCCATGTATTTTTCAAATTTCTGAGGTCAATAATAGAGTGCATACCCCTTAATTTCTTTGGTACCACGAAGTAGTGGAAGTAGAACAGGTGTTCCATTATGACTCTAGCACTATTTTCACTGCCCTTTTTCTCAGATGGCTCACAACCTCATGTGTCAGAAGCTCTGACATGTGAGCTGACAAGGGAGTTGCCTTTTGGGAGGATTGTCCAGGTGGGTTTCCAACAATTCCAGGGAGCCCCATTCTTGGATGATCCTTAGAACCCACTTGTCTACTGAGATGGATTCCCACTGATATTAAAACTGGATTAGGCATTCCCCTACTGAGAAGGAGTGGTCTGCCTTGGGCAGCAGAAGCAGACCTGGGGAAAGAGCTTCAGATGCTAACATTGAGTGCTGTTGGCACCTGTGCATTTGACTGTGCTTTCTTCTGGGCCTGGGGAGGCTGGGATTTATTGTTTTGTGCTCCCTACTCCTACTAAGAAAAATCTGCTTGTTGTAAAAAGATCCACATCCTTTACCCCTTTGTGAGTTATAGGAAGTCAGCCAGGAAGTCTTAAGAGTTGTTCTCATTTCATTAGACTATTTAAGAGACTGTTCTACCTGCTGTACAAGCAGATAAGTGCCATCAAAGGGAACATTCAAGATCTGCTGCTGGACATCTGGCTAAAGCCAGCAGTCTGCAGCCAGGAGTGCCACTTGATACAAACACCTGCAACAGCAGAGTGAGGTGCAGCATTAAAGGCATCCATCGATGCTTTTTAGCTGGTGGCTGTTAGATGCAGTACGTTGTTTAACAGCTAGCAGCACCTCTTGGTTTGCCTCTGTGTCTGGCAGGGCCTCTGCCTGAGATGTAAACTTGCATCACAGGATGTACTCATACTTTGGGAAGTGGCCCTGGTAGCTAGCTATTCTCATGCCAAGGTTATCTGAAGCATAGACCTGCTTGCCCATGGTGTCTTCCATGTGTGACTCCTTGTTAGTGGGGTGCAAAGTGGCCTCTATGAGCACTGTGGCTCTGTCATTCTCAACCAGAATAACAATGCAATCCGCTATTGACTGAGTGAAATACATGGGCTTAGATTTAGGCACTGCATATTTCTTATCTGCCTGCTTGGAAACAGCTGCTACAATAGCAGGCTTCCTCCAAGCCACCTCAGAAAGTGTCTCCAGGGCTGGCTGGGTGGGAGGAACTAGAGAGACTGGAATAATAGGCACATTTAGAAACTTCATTTGGAGCTTCCTGTCCTGATCTGTGGCTGCTGGCATGATATTAAGTGCAGAATGCATATTTCTGAGTAGATCCTGAAAGGAGAGATCCTCCTGAGGTACAGTGATAGGAAATGGTTCCGGGTTCTCTGGACTGTAGTACGAGTCACCATTCTCCCCATCAGAGATGATGGGGTCAGGATCAGATTCATCTTCGTTGAAATTTGCAGGCCCAGTTGTTGCCCACCCTGACACAAATTTTTAATCTATCATTACATACAGCTGAAATGCCTGATGAATGGAAACTTGCTAAAGTAATTCCAATCGTTAAATCTGGTTCCAAGAAAGAGATTAGTAATTATCGACCAATATCTTTTATACCAGTGGTAGCAAAGATTTGTGAAAAAGTGGTAACTAAGCAGGTTAAGCAGTACATAAAAGAGCAGGGCATTTTTCATAGTAATCAGTCAGGCTTTGGAGAAAGACATAGCACCCAAACTGCATTAATAAAAGTAACAGGGGATATTCAGATTGCAATGGATAATGGATTATTAACAGGTGCAATTATGATTGACTTGTCAAGAGCTTTTGATTCCTTAAATCATGGTATACTTATTAAGAAATTGAAAAATATGGGATTTTCAGACAATGTTGTAGATTGGTTTTCCAATTACTTAAGGGGTAGGAAACAAAAGGTGTTTTTAAACACATAGGCCCAGATAATCAAAAGGGTTGTGCCCCGGTGCGATATTTAAAAGGGAAAAGTGCACCGCACAAATCCCGATGTGCTGGGGCGCATCAGTAATGTATGCAGGCACAGGTAGGGGGGACGTGCCCATGCATAAACTGCACAGCCCGATATTCAGCCCGGGCCATGCAGAGTTATGCAGGCGCAACCCCTACCTATGCCTGCACAAAGTTACGCCAAAAAAAAAAAAGAAACAAGTCGAGGGCCACCCACAGATGAGATGCCACATTGCAGGGTGCAACACAGCAGCTGCCACCTGTGGGTGGCCCTCGACTTGTTCCCGCCACACCTGGCGGTGCCCCCATGACCCGATCGTGGGCATCAGTATCCCCCCCAAGTCCAATATCCCTGGTGGTCCAGTGGACTGCGGTAGCCCGATCTCGGGCAAACAGTATCCCCAGTAGCCCGATCGTGGGCATAGCTGTATCCCCAAGTAGCCAGATCGCGGGCATAACTGTAATTTCCCCATTAGCCCAATCGCGGGCATCAGTACCCCCAAAGTCCAATATCCCTGGTGGTCCAGTGGACCAAATGGAGCCTGATCATGGTCGCCATTCCCCACCACCCCAAGTCTGAAATCCCTGGTGATCTGGTGGAGCCCCACCCACCACGCCCATGGAGCCCCACCACCCGCTCCCCCGTCAACCCGGCGGGCGGCAGCACCCACCGGCTGCCACCCCGCTGCCCGCCGACTGACAGCTCGGTATGGCTGCATCCCATTGGTTCAGAGCATGAGCCAATGGGTGTGAGCCCATACTATACTAGTTGTCCAGATATGTGAATGAATTCATTCACATATCTGGATCGACTAGTACGGGGAGAAGCTGCACGCCCATTGGCTCATGCTCTGAACCAATGGGCGGCAGCCCTCACCGAGTTGTTCAGTCGGAGGGCGGGCGGGCAGCAGGAGGGTAGGGTGCTGCTGCCCGCCGCTGACGGGGAGCAGGGTGGTGGGGCCCATGGGCGGGTGGGGTAGGGGGTCCACCAGATCACCAGGGATTTCGGACTTGGGGTGAGGAATGCCGCCCGCGATCGGGTCCGCTTGATCCACTGGACCACCAGGGATATTGGACTTTGGGGAATACTGATGCCCGCGATCGGGCTAATGGGGGAGTTACAGTTATGCCCATGATCGGGCTACTGGGGAGACAGTTATGCCCGCGATCGGGCTACTGGGGAGTTACAGTTATGCCCACGATCGGGCTAATCGCAGTCCACTGGACCACCAGGGATTGGAGACATTCATTGTCCCTTATGGGACGTCCCGCGATCGGGCTGCAGGGGGCTTCGGTCCCTGATGGCTGCTGCCTGGCAGGGTGCCAGGCGCAAGTCATGGGGGATCGGCACACTTGCATGCTAATGGCATGCAAATGGGGCTGTAATCAGATGCAAATCGCCCCCCGTGTGCCTTGCATAAATTATGGCCCCATTTGCATGTCACCCTTTGAATATCACAGGTGCTGTGCATGCGCAATGGAACTTGTGCCACTGCATCTCAATGCTCCACTCTGACCACTTGCACTGGCACAGTTCCACTGCGCCATGCACAGTGGGGGTGATGAGGGGTGATATTCAAAGCAGTTGTGCTCATAGCGCAACTCCGCTGAATATCGCCCTGGCCACACCCCTGTGTAACTATTTTGAGCGGCGCACTGGCTTGCACCACAAACTGGTGCAGTTTGAATATTTGGGCCATACTGTATTCTTCAGACTTTAGGCAAATAGGGAATGGGGTGTCCCAGGGATCAATCCTGGGGCCCCTTTTATTTAATTTATATTCAAGTGATTTGGAATTTAAACAAGAAAAATTAATATATCATCAGTGCGCTGATGATATTACTATGTATGTTTCAGGAATGGATTCTTACTGTATACAACACACATTACAACTAGCATTTGATGATATACAGAATTACTATATTAAAAATAAACTGGTATTAAACACTACTAAAATCAAGGTAATATTGTTTCAGCAAGAAAATAAAGATCCATACATTAAAAAACCCTTGGAAATAATAGTGAGAGATGGTTCTACATTACAGTTAGTAAATGAGTATAAAAACTTAGGGTTATGGATGGACATAAATTGTAAGTGGTCCTTTCATATAGACAATTTGGTCAGGAGGCTGGGGCAACAACTGGGGATGTTGTATAGAATAAAAAATAATTTCTCAAGGAACACCAGGAAGCATGTGATAAATACTATGTTAGTACCAGTGATTGAGTATGCTGACATAATATATGGGGGGGAGGGCAAATAAAACCGATTTGAAAAAATTAGACAGTATATACAACAAAATGGCTAGGTATATTATGGGGCATATAGACTTACACATCACTGTGAGTTGTATAGAGATGTAGGATGGGATCATTTGTATAACAGGAGAAATCAACATATAACTAAAATTATGTATACGTTCATAGAAAATAAATTACCTGAATACATTACTAAAGATCTAAAAATTAAACACCTAATCAAGGGTTTAAGATCAGCCCAGCATATAGAGTTTGAAGTGTCAAAGTGTAGGACAAAATGTGGGTGTGCAACGCTGTTTTACTTGGATACAAAAACCTGGAATAATCTACCTGTTGACCTAAGATCCTACAGTGTTAAAGTAAGTTGGACTATAATTAGGCAGTGGTGCCATAAACAAAGTGATGAACTGCATGAATGTTGCATAGCATTGGAAAATGGATACATTTTTAACAGAAGGGTAATCAGTGGTTAGTGGGATGTGATCTAATAAGTGGAAATGTATTTATCATGTATATGTATATGTATATTTGTATATTTGTATGTCTTGAACATTTTCTCCCTAGACTGTAACCAGATTATGCACTTTAGAAGGTGTCCCTTGAAAATGAGTGTACTTGTGTACTCAATGGAATTACCTTGTTCATTTATAGATGAATAAAATCATTACTACTACTACTACTATCTTTCCCTACTCCCTCCCCAGCTGGAGGGTAGTAAGGAAAAGGGGGTCAAAGAGGTGATAGTGTAGTTCACAGCCTCAGCAACACCAACAACACCAGACCCAGTTCTGGAGAGTGCCTTGGGAATGACAGCAGAGGTGGCACTGAGGACAATCCTAGGACTGCCCCCAAAGAGAACAATCCAGGCACCAGAGGCCCATGTGGTGCCATTGGGTGTGCCGGTGCAGGCAATACAGTAGGCCCCAAACAGCCTCCCTGTAGGGAACAGAGGCAACACCACAGGTGGAGCAGACATCTGTGGCACCAACAGCAGCTCCAACCTGGAGGCTGGAGTCAGTCAAGCACATGAGTAAGTCAAGCAGCATCGAAGACCGTGCCAGCTTAACCAACCTAAGGGACCAAAATCCAGCACCAATAATGGCACCTCTTCACTTATATGCTGCACCCACTGCTCCATAAGAGCTGCCCAGTGGCCAAACTGCCCACCAGAGTCCCCTCTGTTGGACAGAGAGGTGCTCCATGACAGAGACCTCAAGCTCACAGGCCCAGGCATCCAAATTGTCATCTGTGGCGTCTAGGGTATGTGGGCCCACAGAAGTCAAGTATCTCACAGCAGAATGACCAGCAGACAGCCACAACTAGTGCTGTTTCTTCCACTTATGCTTTTTGCAGGAGTGGTCAAGGCACAAAGATGCAAAGACCCCAACACAGAGCATGTGCAGGATCTGGGCCATTTCTTTGTGTGACTCCAGGAGGACTGTCCTTCTTCCCAAGCACTGGACTACCCACTGCCAGAAAACATGACAAGAGAGAGGTGGGTGCCAGACACAGCTCAGTTACTGGAGCAACTTGCTTTTGAGGCTCCCTACCTTCTTCTGTGGTTGTTGACCTTTAGCACAAAGTAGGTCTGAGAGAAAACTGTAGATTTGTGTGTGTTAAACTAATCAAACTGACACAAAAATAAGGAACTGTAGTGTATTTTTAACTAAAACTGAAGAACTGAATGCTGTCATCATAAAGATAGGGAAGTTCTAGCCCTGACATGGAGAGCAGCGCTGTGGCTGCTGCATACTTGATGGCAGGGCTTTGGTTTTATATGCACAGCCAGCCTTCTAGAAAAGTTCTGACTCCCATGGGAACCTACAGACTCTGACACAAACCCATTAGTGGTAGTCTATGGAGAAGATTAATTCTTGGAAGATAATGTGATGTCGATAAGGGGGCTGGAGAATAACACCAAGGGTGGTAAGAGGAGCTTAGCTAGAAGACATCTGTTGACTGAGCTGTTTCCTAGTAACTACCAAAGTGTGGCTACTGAACAGAATCTAAGTTGTTAAAATGTTGAAATGTTGTAAATATAAGAAAACTGATGAGGCTCACTCACCCAGAAATTTTTGGAAAAATGTAAATTCATTTTAATAATATATTCAATGACAACTACGATTTTGTGGCTAAACATGCATCACTCAAGCCTATAGCCACGAATAGCCTTTGAGCACCCATGTTTAAATAACTGGGACAGACGTATACGATATCCCATTTGGAAAAAGAGATAAGGTGTAATCTCAGCTATCTTTTAAGACTGCTTTTTGGCTTGTAAAATGAAAATTACATACTCACCGTAATTCTTGGTCTTCCAGAATATCATCATCATTCATTCACACATATGGATCTGTGCTGGAGGCACTAGGACCCTGTGGAAGCAAAGTCTTTTGCAGTCTACAGCATAGGGGATTGTTGCTGGTGTTGGCACCACCCATGATGCAGAAATAATGATATGTCACTCATGGGCTGGCCAGTAACCGACACTGGCCCCCTACCTTTCTCAATTCTGCTTGCCAGGAGAGAAATAAGTGGGAGACAAAAAGCCAGAGAGAGGAACCGAGAGTCCTAGCCCAAAGGGATAGGAAAAGAATATAGGATATAAAAATCATAAAAAGAATAAAACTTGACTACCAATTTAAAGAAACTAAGGTGTGGGCCTAGGTGGCACAGGGGTAGTGGGTAAAATGAGCCAGAGTCTATTAGCCAACTGGATTAGAAGGTGGAGAAGGGCAACAGCTGTGGTATGGAGATCTGGCTAAATGGAGAGCCCAAACTGAATCTCTTGAGAGAAAGAGAGAGAAGAAAAAAAGCCTTGTACGACAATACAAGGATAGAAGTGAAAAGAGGGTTTAGCTAGAAACATAGAAATATATATCCTCCTGCTACTTCTCAAAGAGAAAAAGACAAAAAATAAAGAATGAGAATCCTGGGAGTACCCTCCTCCAGGATAAGGCTGGTGGTACTTAAGGCGGCTAAAACTGAAGCAGACAGTAGTTGAGCATGAAAGGTGGGCTGATTGCATCTAGTCAAACTCATGTCAGACTCCAAAAAGTACACCACCAAGAACAAAAAGGTGAAGGAGGAGGAGGGACGAGGAAAGGAGGTGATGAAAATTCCCCCACAGGGACCACATTTTTTTTTTTTTGGAGGGACAGAGAACCCAAAATAGGTATTTCTCCCATAACCCATTTTCTTAAAAGAACAAGTGCAGAAAGCAGGAGAGGGATAGGCCTCTCCCTGCAGAGGATGGTGTAAGCTAGAAATTCCAAGGAAGTGACAAGAGGATAAGAAGAGAAGGAAAGACACATGGTGAACTGCCCAGAGGCCTTTGTTCCAACTGAGCAGGGGATGGTCTGCAGGTATGTGAATGAACGGTGAAGATATTCTGGAAGATCACGAATTACAGTGAATATGCATTTTTCATATCTTCAAAGAGTCAGTCTTTACTGTTCATTCTCACTTATGGGTCAGAGTACCAAGCTTTCCACTTAAAAGGGTGGAGTTGGCTCACCCCGAATTACAGTGAATGGTTGTTCCCTCAGCCCTTTGTGGGGTAACCACGGGAGGGCAGGGACTCTCACAAGTTTGGTGGGACTCGAGACTAGTCTGGGGCAGGCAGAGGCTAGGAACAGGAGGGTGCCCTGACAACTCACGCCTGACCCTGCAGGATTAAAAATTAGTTCCTTGGTAGCATGAGCTGAGCACCCAATACTGGGCCAGTGGTGCCAACCCAGAAAAGTGAAGCAATGCCATGTGCCTAACGCAGACTGTAGTTCCCATCAGCCTGGAAGCTACCTCACTGACATCATAAGGTGTCCTCACTTGGTGCCTTACCAGTTCCAGGCCCTGGGTGGAAAGGCATATGGCTTGCCTGGTGTCTCACTATCTGGCAAGGATGCTAACAGCTGACTTAGCACCACCCACAGGCATGTGCCATAAGCCACCTGGTCTGCTTGATGTGCAGAATGCACATCATGGTGTGTGACACCAAAGAAAGCTGTCTGCCCAAGGCATCAAACTCTGTAGAGTCAATGTCTAGGGGGTGGTAATGCTCCAGGCACCTAGGCCCAAAGGGGGTCTGCAGTACCAGAATCCAAGAACAGGGATAAGACAAGGACCCTGGACACCCTGTGGGAGCACAATATCTGCACTGGACATTCCTTGGGGCTGGAGAGGTGGAAAAGGGATGGGACCAGACATTCCTTTACACCGCTATGAAAGGCCAAGGCCACAGAGGGATGAGAGTTTGCTATATTCCCCAAGGAATGACAGTGTCAGGGTAGAAGTACCACGACAAGACAAATGCTGAAGGCTGAGCTCCTGCACCATCTCCACCAGGAACTGCTGGTAATGGATGCACGCTGCATCAGAGGAGAGGTGGACAAAGGTATCCTTTTTCTCACAGGAGGAAGTGGGAGAGGAAGATGAGCTGGAGTCAGCAGGTGGCAGTTAGAGGTTTCAGGCCCAAAGATGGCCTGGCCATCTTTTTTTTTTCTGAATTTTATTTTTGCTCCCCTGCCACTAACCTCTTTCCAGCGTGGTCTCTCAATTCACCTGAAGCTCTGACCATCCACACCTGGTTGGAGAGGACCCCCCATCCTGTATAATTTGCCTTAACCCCTCGGGTCTGATTCCTCTGAGGAAGGACCTCCATTCCTACTGGTGCTCTATCTTATAGTGCTGGCAAGCTCACTGCAGGAGGAGGAACCAGGGCGGACATCTAGACGCCCGACATTGGACGTGGGGCCGCAACCACTGGACCGGCCTTCGCCTATCAGTGGAGGGGGGTATTTTATCTTTTAGTGTGCCCCTGGGAGTGTGGTAGTGCAATGATGTCCAGCACAATGCAGGTGCACTCCCGCACCCACTTGCAGGACGTCCGCCGATGATTCCTTACCCCCTTTAAGTGCTCCACTTCATGCTGCGACTGCCAGCCTCTGCCAGGGGCCACTATAGCTGCATGGAGCAGCATCCTCCCTCCCCAGGAGAGGAGAGCATCCCTCCAGATGCTCGATCCTCTCCTTCCCCTGTTGACCCCTAGTGCCCGAGTCTGTTCCCGAACCCGGGTCGCTGGTGTGGCACGAAGTGTGGCCTCCATCGCCTCAACCCTCAGTACCACCAGGCCGGCTGCCTGGTCGTCTTTGATGTAATATTGTGAAAATACACCAAATGTTGCCCTGAACTGATAACAGATTATAGGTCCAAGAGGACTGAACATGCCTGGGAGGGGAGGAGGAGGAGGGGTGGGGGGAGGAGGATCATGGAGGACCAGGCCAGATCCTCCATCAGGGCTGTGAGAGTACTCAGGTGACCTCTCCTGGGAGGAGGGCCTGGCAAACATGCCCATCAGTGAGCAATCAACAGTGGACCAGTCGAGTCTGTGCCCATGGGGGAAAGCCCCCAGCTGGGGAGAGTGGAGTCAAGCATGCCCCATGAGTTTGCCCCAATCCCCACCAGTGATGGAGTTAGTCAGTTCCAGGGAGAAAGATGGGTGAAAACCAGAACTGTGACTTCTGTTAGTGCTACCACCTACTCTAAGCAGGGAGTGAGCTGCAGGTCCAGACTCCAAGATCCCCCCCTCACCGGAGCCAACCCAGCCCCTTAGGCCAGGCCCAGGCTCCAGGTCAGAGCATTCAGGGGGGTGAGAACCAGAAGAAGCATCATGAAAAATGGCAGCTTCATTCCCAGCACCGCAGCTGGCACCAGGAACACGGTCAACTTCAAGAACTGCACCGACACCCAAACCAGCACCATGAACAGCGCCAGCAGGGGCCCCATCACCGGCACTGACCACAGTCACCACCCCTCAGAAGCTCCCAGCCCTGAGCCAGGCCCAGAACCAGACCCAGAAAGGCCACCATCCTCATCAGTTCCCTCTACAGGCCTGAGGACTTCACAAAGGTCTCCCAGGTCATCTGATTGCTTAGGAGGAGATATGACAACTACCTCAAGGACCCTAGTAGAACCAGTTCCAGAAGGCTCACCTGTACTGGGACTGTAAAGAGTGCAGGAAGGGGATCTGGTCTTGCAGTCAGCACTGTCTTGCTCCCTGGTACTAACCTTTGTACTGGGAGTTGAGGTGGCAACACCAAGGAGTCCACCAGTGTAGACCTAGTATATAGCTTCAGCCTCACAACTGGAGGGTGTCCGCTGCCCTGAATGGCTGACAGACTGGGATGAGTGCTCATCTGGTTCCTCAGGGAAGACCGACTGTCCACCAAACTCCTCCCCCTGGTCTTCTAACATCTTGGTTGGGCAAGTGTGTGGAGAGGCCTGGTCTTTCTTTGTATGTATAGCATTGGCAAAGGGCTCTAAGGAGAAGCCCAGGGACCTTACCTTGGCATCGCTGGTGCAATGTCTACCTCCAAAAGTGAGAGGCTTGTGACACCGCTTCAACACTTGGATTTTTAAGGTGCAGTAGTCCATAGAGAAGCAGGTGTCGCACCTATCCATGTTGTGGTCAGTGCTGAGGCAAGTCCAATACATGACATGACAGTCCCAGACAGCGATGTGTCCCCCACAGGAGCACCAACACATAATCAGGGCCATCATGCTTTTTCTTCTTCTTTTGCTTAGAGGCCTTCTTTCCCTTGTGCTCCTTGGAAACGCACATGGTGCTGCAAGAAAAAAAACAATAAAAAGGGAAAATGTTTGGTGTTGCTCTAAAATTCTAAAATAAAAATAGTACAGAAAGAGGATGGTGCCAGAGGGTTCATCGACAAACCAAGAAAGATGCTGTGATACAGTAACACATGACAACTAGCACTCCCTCAGTGTGTACTCAAGGTAGCACGTCAATTCAGCGAAGGAATATTAGTGATGGCAATTTTAGTGATGGCAATGTCAGTGACTGCAATTATGGCGCCCGTACTTATGGGCTAGCACCATTACAGTGACAAATGCATTTCCCCCTTCCCGAGGCATGACCTTGGGGATGGCTATTTTAGTAAGGGGGGGGGTGTTGGGGGCCAAGCTCCCCATGAAACAAGCATTTGCAATAATGTCACAATAACAGTGCTCACCCAAATGTATGGGCACCATAATTGCAGTCACGGTACTGTCGACGCTGATATTGCCATTGCTATTATTCCTTTGCTGAAATGATATGGAGCCGTACTCAATGATGAGAAAAATAGAACTGAAGAAGGTAAGGGGCCAGCATCAGTTACTGGCTAGCTCACAAGCACCACATCATTTTATAAAATGGGTTGCATAAAATGTGCAACCCCATTGGTGAATTGGTCATGGGTGGCCATTCATTAATGCCCAGCATATGCATAGTTGCTGCAAAAGGGATAAAACTGGTATCCTAGGGCTTACTGGCACTCCTTACCTTGGCCGTCAGTGAGTGAGTTGGCTGAATATCGACATCAGCTGTCAGCTCAGCACGCTTAGAAAACAGAGCAAGTAAACACTAATGAAAAAGCTAAGTTAACGGATGTTTTAAAATACTTAAAATAGCTAAGAGGGTTCTTTGTAGTAAAACCTCTTGCTTAGCTAGAAATAGGGCCACCATGTTTTTTATTTTCAAAAACCTGCCCACACGCAACTGGCAACCAATGAAAGCCAGCGCTTGACATGAAGGTACATCGGCTCCCTAACAAAGTACTTTTCTTGGCGGACAGACACAGTGAGAAGAAAGACGATTTTAAACGCTATGAAGCAGTTACGATTTTTTTTTTCACTCAAAAAATGTTCCATTTTATAAGTGCAATAACCAACTCCAGCCTCATGGGTGTATTGGGACATTAATGCACTTCCCGGCTGGTTGAAGTCATTCAGGCAAGCCCTCGTGCTTCACAATGCACCAGGGGCATGCATTAATGCCTCGATACACCCATGGTCTGTCATGGGTTATAGCATACATGTCTACCTTGTGGGCAGTGTCAGCACCAACGTCAGCCCCCTGAGCTATAGACTGCAAAAGAATTTGCTCCCTTGAGGTCCTAGTGCCTCTGGCACAGATCCATAAGTGGGAATGAACAGTGAAGATTTATTCTTGAAAGATCAGTGGATTACTGTGTTTTTGATTGCAATAATGAACACATTCCCTGATGGAAAGGTGTACAGTGCATTTATATTTGAAGCACTAAACTAATTGCCTAGTGCTAATTGAGTATGTTATTGAAATATACATCAAGTTTTGTTTTAAGAAGATTTCTGGGTGAGTTAGTCTCTTTATTTTTCTTATGTTGCGTGTCTAGTTACATGGGAGCAGGCTCACTGCAACTAATTTATCTGTATTCGGTGTTGCCTACAGGAGACTAGGATTACCTAATGTCTTCCCTTTCTAATTTTGACAGTAAAACTCTGTAACCGTTTAGACAGGAGATGTGCAAAGTGACCAAAATTCACTTTGTGAATTAATTCACAAAGTTGGCAGAATTCAAAAAGTGCCTACACTACAAAGATTTTGGCAGGTGGAGTAACACTTTTTCAAGTGAAGTCATGAAAATTTGCTGACAAAGTTGCAACTTTGCCATGACTTCACCTGAAAAAGTGCCAGTTCACTAGGAAAACTCATTGCAAAATGGTGAAGTGGAAACTTCGTGAACTGTTTCACAAAGGCAAATTCTGCAGCTTCTATTGTAATTCAGAACCAAATAATAAAGTATCCAAGCAGATGCAACAGAACACATGGATTGCTAAAGTCACTAAACAGTCTTTCAAGTACACCAAATTACAAAATGTGCAAAATGCAAAAAGTAACCCAAATTTTAATACCTTAAGGAAAAACAAAACTGTAGAGTATCCCTCCCATCTTTCAACCCCCAAATGTGGATCACTGTCACTCAAAATGTGGAAATTAAATAAAGGCAAAATTTGGGACACTTCATCAAAAATTTTAAGTTAGAACCTCATAACACTGGCATTATGTGCTGTCATGTTTACAAATGTTGCTATTCACTGAGAAACATATTTTCCACATTCACTGGATTTTTGCCATAAAATATATGCATAGAATGTGGGACAGCAAACTGTCAATGTGAGACAGAGGGGTTTTGTGAGGTAAAATGAGGACCTGTTCCTCATAATGTGGGATGAGAGGTGTGTTGTAGAGAGCTGGGCAGAAAGGACAAGTGTGGCTTTATGAAGAAGGATGGCCATAGAGGAGAGGGGGTTGTGGCAGTCACCTTCCAGCTTTGGAATTGGGTGCTGGGGGTGAGGATGGTGGCAGCAGGGTACTGCCAGAGTGGGAGACAGGAGTCATTAGGAAAAATTTTTTTTTTGTACAAACAAGTGAATTGTGTTTACAAAGGCAGCAGCCAGCCATGGTAGCTGGCAGACTGTGCCAGTCACCCATAGTGGGCCGACTTTCACAAAGTTCAGCTCTGGTTTAGCTCTCACCAACTCTCACTCAATGCCAAAAAGACAGTCTCCATGACCTTTGGTACCAGGCAGAGTTTATCCAGGCTCACTGCACTCCCTAACTTCCACACCATCGACGGGACAGTCCTTGAGGATACTATTACCTTTAGGTACCTAGGGGTTTGGCTTGATCAACACCTCTCATCCTCTGTACACATAGATGCTATCCTGAAAAAAACTGCACCCCAAGCTTGGCGCCCTGTACAGGAACCGCAGTAGCCTCCCATTACCTGCGAGATGCAAAATTGTGCAGAAGATGATTTTACCTACCTTTGACTACTGTGATGTAGTCTACAGTGCTGCTCTCAAGTCTACCTTATCCAGGCTGGATCCCCTTTTCAACACTTTCTGCCACTTTGCTCTTGATGCCCCCCCTCGCTGACATCATTGTGAGCTCTATCACTCGCTGGCATTACCCTCCCTTGATAACTTCCTTCTTCTCCACAGCGCTAAATTTGTGTCAAAAGTTTGGCTCGGCACATTCCCAGTCTACCTTACCCCCTCCCTATCCTGCCCACCTACCCCTTCTCATGCACTCAGATCAATGAACTACTGTCAGTCCCTCACTGACAGTCCTCAGCGGGTCAAGCCACTTTTTCATACTGCCTCCCTAAACTCTGGAACAACCTCCCACACCAAATTTGTCACTCCTCCACCATACATTCTCTATCCACCACCCTATATAACTATTACATGATAAACTGCACCTGCACCTGATCCAGCTCCCTTTCTCTCCCTAAGCCTCCACTTCCTCACTCCCTTCCCCTCCCCCTCTCATCCTCAGTCTCCCTTACCTCCATAGGTATATTCTGAGTCCCCCTCCTACCCCCCACTCCTCTAGAACCTGACCAGTGGCCTAGTTGCTGGTGTATATTTTCAACAGCCGCACTTGCCTATCCTACTGCACTTAATTGCCGATGTATATGCCTATGTTCTCATTGTCAAATGTCTGTCTCTAGTTGCGTAATATGCTAATGCATCTATTCTTAATTACCCCAATATAAGCTGTACTACTATGAAAAATGTAACCAAAGTGTTCTTGTCTTCTTATGTGCTGTGTTTAAGCCTGTACAATGTTAAGCTTGATTTCCTTACCACACCGCCTGTAATTGCCCTCCAGCTGTAACCCTCTCCCCAGGTCACACCGTGAGATGAACATCTTGTTGTTCAGTGTGCTTTTCCTGGTGAAACATTTTAATAAATAAATAAAGAAAGAAATAATTTAATTGATAAAATGTACAGCAAATTGTAGGTGTTGGGGTGAGGAGGGTGGGACTGGGCTACAGACAGAGAGTGGGGGGATGGGGTTGCATTTTACTAGGTTTGGACTTGAGGAGGAGGGGGAGCTGTTTCTTTTTTCTATTTTATTTCAGCAGGTGGCCAAATACGAATCCTGAATATGAATAGTCCCTTATTCAGGAAGAGCTATTCATGGCATTTGGGAAATACTATTTGGCACCTGCACAGCCCTAATATGCAACCTTCATGTCCAAGTAAGCCAATCAGTTCTGTCCCTTCAAGCATTACAACAGGGATCCCAGAAACATTAGTCTGAACTATTTTTGTTGCATGAAGATGTGCTGGAGGTCTAAAATCAAGTGTACCCACCTGTCTACTTCAGCAACAGGAAGTACCTGGAGTAAAAAACTTTGATTTCCTCAACTCCAGGACATTCTCCATTGCCCTGCTCTGCTAAAGAAAGTTGCTCGCTTCTACAACCCTGAAGATGAAACAACTATCTTGGTATGTGGGCCAGAAAGTGTTCTACCAGTTCCAGAGAGTAACCATACCAGATAATTTCCAGGACTCACTTGCCTGTGGTAATGGTCTCCTGCTGATAAAATAGGGCCAGGCTCCCCTGCCCCATTGGGACCAAGTGGCTCACCTCAGGCAGCTGAGTTAGACACAGAACTAACAACCCATTCCTAATTTCAAGTGTCACAGTGTAAAGGCCCCACTGGGCTATAAGTCAACATATGACACTGACTCCTGCAAGTAAATACAAGAGGAACAGATCTGAAAACCTTAACCTATAAAAATTGAGAAATTAACTAAGAAAAGTGCTGGGGTATCAAAGTGAAGGGATTACTGTATATCAAACCTGATTTTAGTACAGATTGAAAAATAATAGTTGGGTAAAAAGTTATAAAAGATTATGTCTGATCCAATGTTTTTGACTGTGTTATGTGTCTGTTGTAACAGAAAGGTCTTCCTAGAACTTCCATAGAATCACACTTACTGGTCTTAGACGTGGAAGCCCTAGGTGTGGGAGATATAAATTCTGGTGCCACGCGACATGGGTATATTCCCTCACCCATGCCTCCTGCACATGTCTGTGGTATGGAGGTACCCACCTCCAGCTACCTCAGTTCCTTTTTATGTTTGCTTGCACACATGTGCAAGAAACATAGTGCCATCATCCGAGTTTTTGGAGATGTGGCAGCCCTCTTCCAATTCAGGCAGTGTGTTTGCAGGCGCGGCCGCAGTTCTCCAATGCCTGCTGGAGCTGTCTATGACAGCTCCAAAATGCAGTGGCGTACAGTTGAAAGGGGGAGCTATGCTTCAGTGAGCAGCGATAAGATATCGCCTGCTCATGTGCGCTCCCCCTATACACACACACACAGGTACGCATACTGCGTGCTCGCCCCCACCCCCACGCACACACTGTGTAGCCAACAGGGGTGCCTAATCCCCCAACGGCTGTGCTGTGCTCCCCCCACCAAAACAGAGTTCCTTATGCCATGCTGGGTGCCCACCCCAGCGTGGCTACACATGGTATAGCCAACGGGGTGCCCAATCCCCCGTCGGCTCCACTGGTCCCGCCCCCCAGAGTACAGGGTGCCACGCTGGGAGCCCACCCCAGTGTGGCAACACATGCTATCACCGACGGGGGTGCCCAATCCCTGTCGGCTCCACGGCCCCCCACCAGCCGTCCTTGTGCCACTCTGGGAGCCCACCCCAGCATGGCAAACATCCCGCGTCGTCCTCATTTAAAAAAAAACAACCTGAAACGCAAAAACAGTCCCTCGCTGTGTCTGCCCCACCCGTGACCACCCACACCCGCCTCCCCACCCCCTTACCCCATACTTACCTCCGGACTCCGGTCGCGACGATCTTGGTGGACCAGGAACACGTCTGCACTCTTCAAAGCTGACCGCGAACTGAGAAATGCGGTAAGCTGTATAATGGGATAGATAGGGTTTTTCAACTTTGCAGCATATCTCAGGCATTTTGGAATTTTTGTACCAATTTTCAACATGGGGTTTTGGGACCCCTTCTCATGAATGCTGTCACTGTCATGGCGTGTCGGCCGAGGTGGGTTGCGCGCCGGTCACTGCCGAAATCACCTTCGGGACCAGTGAAACGACACTGCCACTGTTCATAAGGTGGGCTCTCAAAAAGCCTATTTTGAAAATTTGTTGGAAAAATTCCTAAAAGTGACTGTTTTATGAGCATAAGTTGCGCAGTTCCTACACACCCTCGTAAGTTTGCAAATTTTCAATATTTTCACTCCAGATTTTCAACATTGCCATTTTATTACACTTCCTTATGAGCAGTGCAGCTGTCATTTTTCACATCTTGCCCAAAATGTGTTTCCGGCCATGTAGCGTACAATGGCGCAATGGTGTGCGAAATCAATTTTTGGGACGATTAAGAAAATCACAGTGACACTGTTCATGAGCAGAAGTCTTAAAATGGCTACATTGAAATCAGGTGAAAAAAATTACAAAATGACTGTTTCACAGTAAATGCGTTCTGCAGTTCCCATAGCTCGTAAGTTTCGCAATTTCAATATTTTCCTCCAGATTTTCACATTGCCATTTTATTACACTTCCTTATGAACAGTACAGCTGCCATTTTTCATGTCGCCCAAAATGTGTTTCCACCTATGTAGCGCACAATGGTGCAGTCGGTGTTCGAAAGCAATGTTTGGGACGGATTAAAAAAAATCACAGTTATACTGTTCATGAGCAGAGGTCTTAAAATGGCTATGTTGAAAATTTGGTGACAAAAGTCCATAAAATGACTGTGTTATGAGTGAGCATTGCGTAGTTTCCACGCACCCTCGTAAGTTCATGACTTAGTAATATTTTCAGTCCACATTTTCACCAGTGGCATTTTTCCACACTTCCTTATGAACAGTACAGCTGTCATTTTTCACAACATGGCCGAAATGTGTTTTCACACTTTCAGTGCAGAGATGCATGGTCGCTGTGGGAAATCATTGTTCGGGACAGATAAAGAAAATCACAGTGACACTGTTCATGATTGGAGGTCCCAAAATGCCTGTGTTGACAATCTGCTGTAAAAAATCCCCAAACTAATTACATTATGGGTGTGCGTTGCACAGTTTCTATGCACGCTCGTGACTTCACCAGTTTTTTTTATATTTTTACTGCAGATTTGCAACATTGCCATTTTTTACACCTCCCCATGAACAGTACAGCTGTCATTTTTCACATCCTGTTCAGAATGTGTTTTTGCACCTGTGGTGCTAAATGCCGTAGTCGCTGTGCATAAGCAGCTTTCGGCTAACAAACTGATATTGCCACTGTTCATGAGGTGGGGTCACAAAAAAACCATGCTGAAAATTTGGAGTGAAAATACCAACGAATGCCTGAGGTGTTAGGGTTTCCAACCATAACGCCCAACCCTGTAGAGAATGACAGGCATCAGGGGTGTGACTTGGGATTCTTGCCTGTAATGCTCATACCATTCCACACCCTGCAGCCAGTGAGAGGCATCGAGGTATGCCTTGGACTCTTTGGCCCCAAAGTTCACCCCATTCTCCTATACCACACCCATATCACTGTATTTCCTGAGGGAATGGGGTGCGCATAAGGGCCAAAGACCCCAAGGCACACCGTGACACTTGTCAGTGTCTGCAGGGTAGGGTGTGGTGAAGTGGCGTGGCTGTTATGCCTGACGACCCAAAGGCACGCCCCAATGCCTGTCACTCTCTGCAGGGTGGTGGTGGGGTTAGCTTCAGTTCAATACTTCACTGCCATTTCTATTATGCAGCTCTGTAACTTCTACACTACCAATGCCAATGCCAGCAAGCAAACATTCGGCATTGACAAATGCTTGTTTCTCACTGTCAAAGCACAGAATCTAATTGCTCTCCTGGTCAGGAGCAGAATATACCTATTTGCATACAAATAATTTTCTTGTCTGGTTCATCATTCAAATACTAAGAGTTAGCTAGAGTTTACTGTTTGTGTGAAAGTTTGAGTTTAAAAAACAGAGAAATATTTCTTAACCCTACTATATTTGATGATGGCTGATGTTAGTAATGGCAGGCAGGGCAACTGAATAGAAAATCTGCACCAGCAGTGAGGTTGTGTCTGATCATCACTCCTCTCTGGGAGAGCTGTCCTCCCAAAGCTGCAGAAAAGAATAGTTCTGGTCCTCCTCATGCTCTGCATTGGAATCCAGGGACTGTTCGACCTCGACCTCTTCTCCCAAAAAATATAAAGAGAAGAAAAGACACCAGTTGATGTCCAGCTCATGCCACTCAGCATCAAGGCAGCTGACTCCAGTGGGCCCAAAATCTACATAGTCATCCGTGTCTGCAACACTGGATTTCTAAGGTCTACTGATTTGACTCCTCCATTCCTGAGTCTCTCCCTGTCTGCTGGGGGCCTCTAGGTGAGCAGTTCTATCATTGGGCTACTCTTATAGAACAATAAATCCCATGCAGGCATACGCCAGTGGCGCGCATGTTGGTGCTGGTCTCAATTCTGGGAACCCTGTTGTTGCCAGAGTCATCGCTGGCACTGCCTTTAGTGTTGTTGACTTTGGTAGTGCTAGCTCCAGCAGTGGTAACAGGGCCTTAAGCGACACCACCTGAGGTGCCACTGTTGCAGCAAGCTGGTCTTAGTGCCAGGGTTGGTGCCAGTCTGGCATCGGCACCACTGTTGGTGCCATCTAAGGCACCAGTGCTGCTGTCGGTGCTGCCATCATCATTGGTGCTGCATCCAGTGCCAAGGCCTAAAACTATTTATGTTTCTGGCTCTGGTGTCAATGCTAGCACTGTCATCAGTACCTGGCTCTTCTGGCACATTCTTTGTGTCACTATCTGTGGTTTATATGGATGACAACAAATGTTATTCATATATAATTGTAACTGGGTCACCTTGTATACTTTTGGTTACCAACCCTGCCTTGTGGGCTCAACCAAAGTTGAGGGGCCTGGACTTTGTTCTTCTGAATGGGGGGGGGGGTTGTTTCCAAAAATAAACATGTAGTGTGGTTCCTTCACCCAGAGTTAAAAGATAGTGGGTCTGATGACAATTGGGTACAAACCCCGGGATGCTGTACCTATCCACCTCCCCTCACAGTTGCCCCACACACAGAATACCAAGCTTTGTTGCAGTATTTCAAAACACACATAATTATCAGCAATCTCTAATAATATGCTCACAGAGTTAAAATGGTTAACCAGTAATTTATTTATGAAAAGTGGAAGGAATAGGGTAGGGAACATGGGAGGTAGGAAGAACAACGATGCAAGTAATTTGATATGCAAACATCAGCATTAATCCCAGCTAAAACAGTAGCAATGGTGCCCCTCCCCCACCAGCATGCACAGCAGTACCACCTTAATTCTCCCACTCCCATCTGGTACCAGATTTCCCTCTAGTCATGTAGGTTGGGAGCTTCCACAGTCTGTCTGGGTACCCAGACGGAGCAGTTTTAGGCCTGGTATTGGTGCAGCTGGTTGGCCAACATTGGAGCATATTGAAAAAAAATGGTTAACAAAGACTTGTCAGATTAAGGCAAATTACTATTTAGTTGGAACTTTGAAACTCCTGGCCAGAGGGCCAAAGCAGTAAAGTCAAAATAACTATTTATAATATCCCCAGTTGCAGGGCAGGCCCTGTGTATACTCAAGGTTCTGCAGGCACAATTCTTATAGGGTCTGGGCAACAGGCCCACTCCTTCAGGTCCTCCGACACTCGTACTTTGTTGGTTCGCCATCGAACCACTCTCGTCGGTCAGTCAGGTTTCACCCATCATTTCCTGCAAATCTGGAACTCCCTCCACCCCAAATACGGCACTCCTCCTCCTCCTCCTCCTACTCCCTTGCCTCTGCCTTACATAACTTTCTCTCATCTAACTGCTCCTGCTTTAACCCTCCTTAACCATCCTCCTATACCTCTGCTCCTCTCCATGACTCCATCCCTGTTAAACCTTCCTCCCCCAAGCCTGCTTCTCAACGCGCTCTCCTCTCCTTCATATTTACCCCCCTCACTCCTACCCTAACCTTCTTCCATTACCAACTTGCCCCTGCTTAGTTTTGACCTCTGGCAGAGTTCTCAGCATCCTGGAGGGGTCTAGCACTGGGCAAGCCTCCTTCTTCCCCTCCTCTCTCCCTCGCTCCTTTCTACCCAACTTGTCCTCGCCTAAATCTGCTGTCTGTCAGGATTCTTAGCACCCTGGTGATGTCTACTCTCAGGTAAGTTTCTTACCTCCCTCTTTTTTTTTTCTTTCCTCTTCTATCCCCCCTATTCACTCTGCCCAACCTGTCCTCGCCTAATTCTTCCCCAGGCAGGGTTCTCTGCATCCTGGAAGGGACCAGCACTGGGCAATTACTCTTCCTTCACTCCTCCTCTATCCTTTCTACTCAACTAGTCCTCACCTGATTTTGCACTCTGGCAGGGTTGTCAGCATCCTGGAGTGGCCTAGTCTTAGGCAAGCTTCTCCTTTCCTTCCTCTTCACTCCTTACCCTTCATCTTTTCCTTTCTCTCTTCCCAACTTGTTCTCACCTAGTTCTGCTCCCTAGCAGGGTTCTCAGCATCCTGGAGAAGTCCAGCACTAGGAAATGACTCTTCCTTCTCTCCCCTTTCCCCTCCATCCTTTCTACCCAACTCATCTTCGCCTGACTCTGTTCTTTGGCAGGGTTCTCAGCATCCTGAAGAGGCCTAGTCTTAGACAAGTTTCTCCCACCCCTCCTCCCCCATTCACCATCCCCTCTACTAGCTCTACCCAACTTGTCCTTGCCTACTCCTGTCCCCTTATTCTAAGTCCTCGCCTCATTCCGCCATTGGTGGCAATCTCCGCACTCTGAAGGGGCCAGTTCCAGATATGACTCATCCTTCCCTATGCTATCCCTTACCTCCACCTCTCTCCTACCCCCCTCTCTCTACCCCCTGCACTTAAAAAAAGGAATTAGTTCACTTGAGCTAATAACTTGCACTTTTTGTTCTGTCTGAAGTGCTCCCAGATTGCACTAGCCCTGTGTTAACTTGCTCCTCACAATTGATTTTTTGCTCACTTTGCTCCTGTAATGCTCCCCACATCTTTATCGTCTCTTCCCCCAGCTGGTTTCCCCCTGTCTATCCCTCTGTCCTCCTTGATGTCCCCTCACTGCACTTCATTCATTTAATAATTGCTAAATAATCTGCCTCTTAACTGTGATCCATTCCTGCAAGGAGTTGGCTCCAAGACTACATTAAATTTCTGTACTATGTTCTTCAGATATGCCACTTGTAATTAAATGCATATTCCACAGGTATAATATAATTTAATCGTATGTTATGTCACAGATGCGATTGTATGATTATTTATGATGTTTTTCAACTGTATGTCTTGTTGCAAATGTAATTGAATGTTTAATTTCTCGGTTATGTTATGTTAAACTGTATGTCTAATTCTTCATCCAATTGTACCCCCCTTCCCCCAGGTCACACGGGGAGAGAAGCAACTTGTTGTTCAGTGTGCCTTCCTGGTGAAACATTTCAATAAATAAATAAATAAAACAGGCAGATCTCTTCAACTGCAGCTCTGAGGTGCTTTGAATAAGGTTGCAATTCACGGAAGCTTTGCTTGAATAGCAGACTCCCTTGGTAGGTGGGTCACTGTTTTAGGGTGGCAGACTCTTCCAGCTTGCCACCTTCTCTTCTGCATCATCTCATGTGCTTGACAGACCAGTGCTGAGGACCAGGGCCACACATCTCTCCTCACCCATCCAGGCATCCAGCCCTTAGGTGGAGATGATGGGTAATGCCTGGCTGTGACACTACCTGGCCGACTGCCCAGACCATCCTCTGCTGGCAGTGACTATTCTCCTGGAGCTCAGGATTTGCACAGTCCTTTTTTCCTCTGGTGGCTAGCAGACATGGCTACCTCCTGGAGCAGGTCTGGATTCCTTCCAGGGTTGGGGATGGAAATCAGTCTCTCAGGTATTTTCAACTGTAGGTTCAAGCCACAGAACAGCTTGTCTTACTTCAAACTGTCTTGCCAGACAATGGGAATTTTCTGTAGCCATATCTGGATTCTGGTTGTTTAGACCACTAGCAAAACTCCAAGTTCCCATCAGGCACACAGTCCAACCCTCCTCACAGCCTGAGGGCTTCTCTCAGACTGCTTCAGGTTTTCTGCAACAAACAACACTTCACACAAACTCTGGCTTTCCAGATGTTAGTATGTCACAGGCAAGTCTCCAAGGAGGCAACCGCAGAAGCATTAGGCCGACTTCCAAACTTTTTAGCAGAAATATTCTAAGTCCCCGTCTCACAGACAGCTTCAGGCAGACTGCCTTGTGCTGAAAACTCCCCCACGGTCTGTGAAGAACATGGCAGCATCTGATTGGTTGACATAGTTGTCCATCTGCATAATCTGCAGAATTAATATGTATTGGGTCCAGTTGATGCCTGATTGGATGCTACTGAAGATGCCAAGAGCACTGCCCTGTCCCACTACCCAGGAGCCATAGCAGCAGTCCTTGGTACTCCTCAAATGCAGATTGGATAAGACAAGGGTCAGGGGTTACTAAGATGGCTTCCATCAAAACAGTCTATATGGAGTCCCAACTTCACAGTCTTTTTAATGGGCTCTTGTATTATTTTAAAAGTAAATGCCCACAAACCCCAGAAGCTGAACCGATGGTGCTGAGGGTTCGGGTGCTGGATTCCACACATCGCACCATGCTGGTGACCCACGTTTGGGAATGAACTCAGGTGCTGGGGGAGCGGCAGGGGAGGGAGAGGACTGAGCATTGGATAGACTGCTCTCCTTTTCCTGGGAAGGGATCCAGGGTGTCTCTGGCATAGTAGAGACCCCCGGTGGAGGCCAGGGGTACAACTAGCACAGACCAGCTAAGGGGAGGAGCGCAGAAGACTTCTATGGCTCAGCCATGCAGATGTCATTGCTCACTCGTGCTCCTGGAGGAAAAAACAAGAAAAAGCCCTGTACCTGGATAGGTGATGGCTCCCTTCAGGACCGCACTGCCACATGCCCAATAATGGGCCCTTGCCTCCTCCCCCTCTGTCCTTCCACCACCTCGGCTGGCAAATTACATTGTAGATAGAATGCTGGAGTGGAGGTGGCCCTACCTAAGGGGGCTCAGAGCTGGGGGGTCTGCCGGCAGGAGGTTGGTGGGGGGGCAGCTACCCTCTGAGAAGGCAGGGCATCAGGTGGGTGGTAGTGTGGTGCTGGTGAGTAGGGATACCCCAAGAGAATTCCTGGTGTGGTGCATAAATAGAGTCTACAAAAAAAAAAAATGTCCACGTGCCCCAAAAGGAGGCCCTCTGCCATACTGTCCGGTTGTGGAATGGGCACTAAAAGAGTCTCCCCCTGCCTGTCACTAGCACTGCATTGCTGTACCCCAGGAGACAGGCAGAGAACCCATTCACAGTGCAGCCTTGGCAGATCTTAAAGTAATGGTGCACTTAAGCAGTTATACAAATTTTAATTTCTTTTCTCCCCCAAGTGTGTCTCCAACCCCCCACACACACACACTTGTGTCTTTGGGGTCCCAGGGGTTGGAGTACATGAAGGAGACACAAGTGTTGAGCTAACAGGCAAGCTTTAACACTAAACACTGTAGTGCTAACAGAATCTGTGAGCAGATCACCAGCTCACATGTTTGAGCAGGAGCCAGCTCGAACGTTACCAGAGTGAGCTGTGTGGCACTCAAATGCTTGTGCAGTGCTATCTGTGCTGTACCGCTGAGCTGGCAGTTTTAAACAGTTACACACAACTCCTCTAGTCCCTCAGCAAAACTGGCACATGGGGGCAGACAGAAGCAATAAAGGGAGCAGGATGGCTCGGGACTGGTGAGACCAGGTGGCTGGGAGGCAGACCAGGTAGGCCCCACTCCATGGGGGAGGGGGGTGTTACATAATTCTGGATTCTGATTCACATGATGAAGAATTTCTGGACCAAGTAGAACCAGAACTTGTTTAATTTAGGGTGCAAATGAAGTGATCTAATTTCAAGCACTGCCCAAAAACTTACACAGTGTCTTGAAATTTAAGACAGTTGCTATACAACAGAGAAGGAGTTTACAAATTGAATTTTTAAATGAACCCACTATGGCAGTGTCTCTAGTTCCACAAATCCAGCCTGCTCTAGAGATCCTCACAGTGGCTTCCTGAAGCATGCGGCTTCTCTTCCAGCCATCACAAGACTGTCAGAAAAGTAGTACTCACCTACCAGGGTAAAGCTGTACTACACCTACACTATAGCAGATGCTACTGTCATTATGGCTAATATTGATAAGGCTATAGCCCAAAAATATGTCAGTTCACAACCTACTAACAAAGAGTTGCACAAGATACACATTATGGGGAAAACTGTATTTCCTTTAGCCACTTTGGGCTTACATGTAGAAAGCTACCAAGCATATATTTGAACGTATGAGCAGCATTTATGGACTAAGCTCAAACCCATTGTGAAGAGATTGCCCAGGGTATGGAATCTAATAGTTACAGTGCTAGTTAATAGCCTCCATGGATTCCTCCAATGCAGCAACTCACTTTGCAGATGCTGAAATTTGCATTCAGAGACACTCCTGGTTTCGCCCCGATATCCAACAGCAGCTACTGAATGTCCCATTTGATAGTACTAATCTCTTTGGACAGCATGTAGAAGAATCACTTAAAGAGTTGAATGAAAATAATCAACTCTAAAAGGTGCTAGAGCTATCCAGTTCACCCTCCAAAGGCAGAAGGAGTGAGGTTTTTATCCGAATTAATAACCTTTTGTGGCAAGCCTGCCCAATGAGGCTATCAGCAGCAGTACAAAGCCTTGCTTGCAAACCCCAGAAAATGCAGGCACCCAAATCATCCAGTGCAACTCTTTGACCGGATGCAGGCCCAGTGTCCATCTCAGTTGCTTGAAGTGGGTCACTCCTCTCTGGGGGGGAATGCCTGACTCAGTTCTATCAGCAATGAAAATCCATCAGAGCAAATAGTAGTTATGGATTATCCGAGAGGAGTACTCCCTGAAACTGTTGGGAGAACCCCGTGGAAAGTCCCCCTGGGAAAGCAGTTCAGCTCTCACCCTTCTTGGGAAAACTGCTACCCCAGAAGATTGTGGGTCTCTTACTCAACAAGGCAGTGGATTTTTTATTTATTTTATTCTTTGATAACTAGGTAAAGTTCACTAGGCACAAGTGCCTGTTTTCAGGGGCAACCTGAGAGCACTGGGGAGGTTAGGTGATTTGCTCAGTCACACCGTATGCAAGTGGAGGTTGTGGGAATCAAATGCAGGTCTGTCTGCAGGATGTACCAAGCTCATTCACAACTTGTTACTCTAACCTCTAGGCTATACTGCCAGCCTCCTGGTACCTGACTCAGAAGTGAACAAAGGGTACTAGTTCAGAAAATGAAACTTATGTTCCTACCATAATTCTTGATCTTCTAGGAATATCTTCACCATTGATTCCCACTAGTGGGCCTGAGCAGGAGGAGCTGGGACCCAGTGGGAGACAGAACTTTTCAAAGGGCTGGTGCTGAAGCAAGCAGCGTACATGTATGATGTTATGAGTGAACGAAAGTAGCCACCTGCTTATGTTGGAGCCAACTCAGTACCTTCTTTACTGGGGAGGTGCAGCATAACCTAACAAGTACCTATGCCTTTAAACTAAAGGCAGAATATAGCCCTGGCAGCCTAAGAAGAAGGGCAACCAATAAAGTAACACAGTGTCTTTGCAGCCCAACATAAAGGGGTGAAGACCAATGAAACCATACTGGAGTGATTCTGGGGGATGGTAGGTGAACATGTGAAACAATGGTGAAGATATTCCTAGAAGATCAGGAATTATGGTAAGAATGTAATTTTCATATTTTCCAGGAATCATTTTTCACCATTGATTCCCATTTGTGGGTCAGACTACCAAGCTCAGAAAAATTCCCTGTACTAGGGAGGTTGGAGCTGAGGGCTCACTCAGGATTGTAATCCATCCAGTTTGTCAAGCTGGTATTCTGCCTGGCATGGAAATCCAGGGCATAATGCTAGTAAAAATGTGCACTGTGCTAAAAGGTGCAGTTCTGCAAATTTCTCTAAATGGCACAGTTTAAGACAGACGGAGATGTGGCAGTCACTCTGGTAGAAAGGTCATGAACCTTACCCTCCAGTTTAACCTTAGCCATGGATAGCAGTGGCAAAGGCAATTCACAGTCTGGGCAGAATGCACTTGATTTTAACAGGCTATCCCATCTGATTAGGATCAATGGAGACAAAAGCTGTTAAGTGAAATCCTTAGTTCTATTAAGGAAAATCCTGAAGAGACCTCTCTTCTTGATTCTGGATGTTGGCAATGTAGGTAGGCAGAACTAGTCTGCTTAAGATGAAACTCTGACACCACTTCCAACGCCATAGAAACTTGGAGTATGTGTGGAGAACTACCTTATTTATTGGAAAATAATAAATGGAAGATCTGTGACCAAACATAGGCTTCAAAATTCTCTGAGAACAGAGGTGATGGCCACCCATATGCATCCAAAGTTAAAAACTTCAAGTCACCCATTGCAAGGCTCAAAGAGCTCAGGAGTGAGCATACTAGTAGAAAGCTGATGACTTGGGCAGCCACTAGCTTCCTGCTGAGAGGGCCTTATGTGAAAAAAGCCCTTGAAGAACCTCTTAAACAGTGGCAGTTATGCCATGTAGAGGATACCAGTGTGTTTCTGGTATGCCTAATAGCACAAGGACAAACCTTTACTGTGGAATATTGTAGACCATTAGCTGAAGGGCCCAGTAGGTACTCCAGAACCCTGTCAGGTGGCACTGAAAAGGGTCCATGCAGGTTTTGAAGCACTAGTTGGAAAATCTTTTCCTTTTAGCTGTGTACATCTTACTAGTGGAAGGCTTACATGCAGCTAAAAGGTTTTCAGAAACCCTCTGAAAAACATTGTACCTGTTCACTACTTATCACTGATAAGGATGGACTAGGTGACCCTGCATCAATAAGTCCATCCTGGGTGGTAGAGTCCTCAGTTTTCACTAAAGTCAATTCAACAGCTGAAACCATGGGTGGTGCTATGGAGCCCGAGCAATATGGCGGCTGAACAATAAAACTCTGCTAACTACGGGCTAAATATTTGCTTTTTCAGGCAGTTATCCCGCTATCAGTGTGACAAGAGAGATAGAATCCTCAAGCTAAACCAGTACTGTAAGAGATGAGCAATCCTCATAAAGAAAATACTCGGGTGATGGAGCTAGAACATCGATGGCTCCGGGAACATCTACCACGAGGGTGGCAATGGGCCGTGATCCTGACTATGAGGAAGGAATAGGAGAGGAGACCTTACAGATCTTGGGGGCTAAAATGAACAAATTCATAACCTCAGTAGCAGGATTATCCAATAAATTCAACTCCCTTACAAATCGTGTGACCTCTGTCAAAATTGCTGTAGAATCTGTCACTTTGGCGTCGGCAGAAGTTATCAAGACTGCCGATGCCACAATGGGAGCTGTCTCCTCAGTCCTCAAGCAAAATACAGTATGCACCTCTGTTTGCGCCTGGAAACTCTGGAGAACCAGGTGAGGGCCCAGAACAGCAGGATCCTTGGACTGGCTGAAGGCTACGAAGGAGATCATCTGCTGCTGTTCTTAACTGGATCCTGCAACAGTTAGGTGAGGAAGTGGTCCTGCTCATACAGAAGCTTCAGAAGGCATACCAAGTGGCATTTATGGGCCATCAGGATAATCCAGAGGCCCCATGCACAGTAGTAATGTTTACTGATGGAGTGGCCTCGCGGGACTATATACTCGTTTCGGCACAGAGAAAGAAAACCCTGCTACTTGATGGTCAGCAGACATGGCTTTTCCCAAACCTCTCATATGCCACTAGGCAGAAGAGAAAATGGTTTGATGGAACAAGGGCATTGCTACGAGAGGCAGGAGTGGAGCATGGCCTGATCTTCCTGGCCCGTCTGAGGATTGTGTATTGAGACAACATTTTTCTCTTTTCTGACCCTGCAGAGGCTCTTAAATAGTGCCAAAAGAATGCTTCTTCCTGAAAGAAAGAGATAGAAGTTGATGATGACCCATCATCTGATGAAGAAACTCCTTTAGTGGAGATATCATAATATTGTGAACTTAAGGACTGATCTAGTAATGGAACACGGGGGGTTAGTTTTTCTGCTAAAGGTTAAGCATTCTATAACCCACTAATAATTCTAAGTCAAATTGGGTATTATATGTGGGCTTGGGTTATTTATATATTTTTTTTGCTTACTTTCTTTCTACTGACTTCTGTTCGGCACCTCTCTGCATTGCATTCCACTCATATCCGGCCACCGTCCGGTCAGTCCCCCAGCTTCTTGTGAGGCCCTCACTTTCTTCCCCTGCAGATTGCCCCCTGTGGCGGGGTGGCGGGGAGTCCCCTTCTCACCCACCAGGTCCGAATCCAGTTCTGGCAATACCCCCCAAAGCCGGGGCAACAGTAGGATGGCCATCAATCTGCAGTGACCAAAGACTCAATTTTTTCCTGATTTTCTCCCCTTTATGGGACGCGGCGTACAATGATGCCAACGATGTGGTCACGCACGCTCCCGTGCATGCCACATCAAGCATCTGCCATGTTCCCACACCCTTATAATCATGGCACCATGTTGCCGACCCCCAGCCTTCGCTAGGGGTCAGGCAAGCAGCAACCAAGGTTCTCCCCCCTCCCCAGGGATGGAGAGCAGTCTGTCAGATGCTCAGTCCATCTCCCCCCCCTCCAGCCCACGATGACCCCTGCTCGCTTCTGAACATGGGCTGCCGGTGTGGCATGAAATGTGGTGTCCAGTGCCTCAACCCTTAGCGCCACTGGGCTGGGCATGGGGGCTTGGGTTATTAGTTATTTTTTCTTATTGTTACTCTAACCTCATTTTACTCCCCACTGTACTGATTCAAACCGGGCATGGGATAGTCTTAGGGAGCTGTTTAAAGTGGTTTAAAATAGTTACTAGAGCTCTATAATGTAAAGTTGCTTTATGTTTCTTATGCACCTATACTAAATTAAATCAGATGTCATGGTTGTTTGATATGTGGGGATCTAATGTCTGGAAATGAGTCTAAGAAGTTCTTCCTTTTTATTAACACTATCAAGTGTTATAGCTTTGAATAAGCATGGAGAATTTATCCTGTATAGGGGTGAATATCAGACAATTTTTACTGTGGACTAATGATCATTATTACATCATGCAGCTCATGGACTCTAATTGCAGCAATCGGACTATGATAAGTTTCTAAAATTAGAATGGTTATTCCCTCCAAAGTCATGTGTTATTACATTTAATGGATAAAATGAGTGTATTAACAGGAGTGGTGCCCTCAGTATTGTCTATACCTGTAATATTAAATAACGGTGTAATGACTGTATGTTTGTTTTACAAAAGAATAAACATAAAGTTAAAAAAAAAACAGTGGAAACCACATCTGTGGAGGAGAGTAGGGGGCCGTTAGTATCATTTTGCCCCCTTGTGCTTCCAATTTGAGCAATTCTGTCTGAAGGAAAGAGATTGGAGGGAAGGCATACAGAAAAGATTTGCCATTGCAGTCTGAATGTATCCTGAGAGAAAATGCATATCCAGGATTTCTAGTGCAGAATGGAATCAAGATTGAGGTAGTTGGCATTGAGTGGAATCACAAAAAAGACCACATCTGGAGTGCTCAACCCGTTGAATAAACCATTCTAACAGAGTGTTCTGAACCCCTGGCAGATAGATTGCTTGGAGGAGGATCTCCTACTCCAGACACCATATACACACTCTCATCACCTCCCTGCAGAGAGGGTAAAAGTGTGCCCTTCCTTGTTTGCTGATGTACAACATGACAGACTTGTTTTCTGTCTGGAGGACGACTGCTTTGTTGCTGACTAGGACCATTAGGGCTTTCAGACCATACAAAAAAGAACTTGCCTCTCCAACACATTGTGGAGATGAGACTCATGGGTCCCAGACACCTTGTATTTGGAGGCCCTGACAGTGGACCCCCACCTCAACAGGGATGCATCCATGGTGAGAGTCACCTGGGGCTCCTGTTGAGAGAACAGGAACATTGGAGGAGGTTGTCCTCCACGGACCACCATGAGAGAGACTAAGCCAAGGGCTTGGTCACCAGAATAGGGGTAAGTCTGAGGGTGCAACGCCTGTGACCACTATGCACTAAGCATCCACCCAGCCGTCCTCATGTGCACACATGCCATGGTCACTGTGAACACTGAGGAGTCCATAAGGCCTAGCATGCTTTGCATGGAGTGGGTTTGCACACTTTTATGCTCCACGATGTGGTATGTCATCTGCAGAATTGCCAGTAGCCTGCTTTTTAGAAGAAAGGCATAACTTGTATTGATCCAAAAGAGCTCCTAACAACAGCAGTTGCTTTGGGGTTTGCAGCTGAGACTGTTCAAAGTTCAGCAAGACCCACATCAAAGTCAGGAACTGAGAAGCAGTGGCTACTACCTGTTCTGTCTCTTGTCTGGCCATGTTTGAAGTTAGCCAAAGTTCAAGTACAGGAAGAGTTGAGAGTCCTAACTTCCTCAGGTACTTAGTGAGTATTACAAAGCACTATGTAAGACTTGTGGCACTGGGTTGCAGTTCACAAGGGTCAATCTAGGTTCATCCAGTGCCTTAAGAGACTGCTCCACCTGCTGTCCAAACAGGTGAGTTCCAACTAGGAAACATACATCACCTGTTGCTGGATGTCCTGGGAGAAGCCAGCAGTCTGCAGCCAAGAATGTCCCCTGATGCAAATGCACGTGGAACAGAGCGAGAAACAACATCAAAGGCATCCAATAGGATTTCAGCTGGTTACTGTTGAACTCAACAGCTTGCTTGAAAGTCAACAGAATATCTTGTTAGCCTTTAATCTGGCAGAGACTCCACCAGAGACTGCAGCTTGCTTCAAAGGGCATGGACTAGAGAAATGCCCTTGGAAGCTAGCTATCCACATGCCCAAGGCGGCTGAAGTGTAGGTTCAATTGCCCATAACATCAGTCTTGGTTAACTCTATAAGGTGTGCAGTGACCTCCTGGGACAAAACTTGTGTATTTCTCAATAAAAACAACAATTGCATCAGCTATAGGCTAAGTGACATACACTGGCTTATTTTAGGGAGCAATGTATTTCTGTCTGCCTGCTTGGGACAACTGCCACTAAAGCAGGGCTTTGCTAAACCACAACAGATAAGGTCTCTAGTGCAGTGGAATTGGAGGAACCAAACTGACAGGCATACTAGGCACATTTAGGAACTCCAGCTGGAGGTTCATAGCCTGGATATGGCTGCTGGCTCAGATTTCGATGCCAAGTGCACATTTTTGAGCAGAGCCTGGAAAGAGAGATCTTCTTGAGGCATAGACACAGGAACTGAGTCTGAGATCTCTAGACTGTAAGTGGAGTCTGTGGTTGGAGTGTGACTCATCCCCCACTACACCCCCCTCTGAAAGAGAGCAGAAGAGAGGATGAGGTTGAAGGTCCACGGTGTACTTGCTTCTCCATCCATGTTTGATGATGTGTACCACATTATGAGGGCCAGTGACCCACATTTCTAGTGTTAGTGTCCAACATTTCAGTGACAAAAGTTTGAGAGGTACAAAAACAAAGGAAGCAATGCAGTGAAAACAAGTTTTTTTCAGAAGACAACATAACAGAGTTATGATGGTATCTTCTTAAAATAGTCCTAAAATAGTCATGATATAGTCGAACAAACAAAAAAACTATGTTATAACAATTCTTTCTCTCAAAGGATATTGCCTCATTAAGTTTTATGTTTCACTTTTGATCCTCTTTGAGTCATACAGCTGCAGTGGTATACTGGGCAAAGCACAAACATTGAGATGAGGCACACAGACCATGCTGTGGGAGGGTGCTCTTGCACTTGCTCTTGTGTTGGTGGGGGTGTAAGAAAAGGCTCATGATGCAAGGAAACTGAGCCACAAACACCACCTACTTTGTGTGGCATCATTTGGAGCATTTTTACCCCTCTTTCCCCAGCAGACAAACAGACCTCACCTTCACTCACCAGAGAGAACCTCTTCACACCAAAGAGAAAGACTGGGCTGAGATCATTCAACCTGTTACAAATATCGAGGACCTGGGGCCCCTGCCAGCAGCATCCCTCACCTGTGCCTCCCGCACTATTCAGCAGTAGCTCCTCCACTGGGCACTAGTGCAGCAGCAGCAGCAGTCCCCATCATTTACCCATGAATATTCCAGTTGTGCCCTGCTCTCCATAAAGTGACTAGCAGTGACAGCCAAGTTGAGTAAAACCTGCGAACAGCTGCCTACTCATCTCAGCCCAATACTTTTTCTTTTGGGTGCTGGTCCTCATAGTTTTGAATGCATCTCAACTATGGTTTGTTTTCTTGTTAGTGTTACTGGCAATCTTTTAAGAAAAGCTTTTGGGGTTCTGCTCTGGAGTCTATGGTTACTTCTGTTGCAGAGATGTGAATAATTGAAAAGGGAGGGGATGGGTTATATTGTGTTGAGTACACTTAACATCTGTCTCTACAGCTGCCTATGCTTTCTGAAGCCACATAGATGGTCCTGTTGGTTCTGGAGACAGACTAATTGTGCCAGCTTGAGAGCCTTGATTGTTTTTAAGAGTTGTCAGTTATGTTAAATGAGAAAAAGATCGAGGTAGAACGGTCAGTGGGAGATGCTGCAACAGAAGCTAAAGCCATCAAAAAATGGAGAGCAATGAGTACCAATGCCCGTAGTCTGGGTAACAAGCTTCCTGAATTAGTGGCCTTGATGGAGGAGGAACATCTGGATATCGTGGCAGTCACAGAAACATGGTACACACAAAACCATGACTGGGACATAAACATACCAGGATACACTGTCTACAGGAGGGACAGGGAGGGTAAAAGAGGAGGAGGAGGAGTTCTTTACATAAGGGAAGGAATAAAAGCAACAGAACAAAAGGGTAAACAGGGAGGAGAAGAAGCACTGTGGGTAAATTTGGAGACAGGCAATGGCACCACAATACGCACAGGGTTAGTGCTACAGACCCCTCTCAGGGGAGGAAATGGACAGGGAATGATGGAAAGTATACTTAGAATGGCAGAAAACGGGAGATATTGCTGATGGGTGATCTGAATATGCCAGATGTTAACTGGAGTGCAGTTGCAGCTGCCACTTCGAAGAGTGCAGTTATTCTAGATGCCCTACAGGGGCATGTCTTAGACAACTAGTACTGGAGCCCACTCGAGAGGGAGCAATATTAGACTTGATTCTCTCAAATGGAGATGGAGAGAGGATCACAGATGTAGAAGTGGGTAGCCATCTGGGAACTAGCGACCATCGAACGGTATGGTTCACAATAAACACAGCAATAGTCAAGCCATACAAAAGACAAAAGTACTGGACTTTAGGAGGCTGACTTTGCCAAAATGGGTGAGTGCCTAAGGAATGCACTAGCAAATGGGCAGGAAGAAGGGTGGAAGAACAATGGGAATAATAAAAACTGCCATCACAGAGCTAAGCGAGCCTTTGTGTGAAGCAAATAAACAAAACAAGACGATGTAAGAAACCATTATGGTTCTCAAAGGAAGTGGCAGTGAAGGTTCAAGAGAAAAGAAAGCATTCAGGAAGTACAAATCATGAAGGAGCAGGACAGAGAAGTGTATCAGTTAAAGCAAAAGGAGGCTGGAAGGCAGTCAGAACAGCAAAGGCCCAAACCGAGGAAAAGATAGCCAACTCAGTTAAGAAGGGGATAAAACCTTTACAGGTACATCAGGGAGCAAAAGAAGACCAAGGGAGGATAGTGAGGCTTAATAAAGGGAGGAGGGTGGGCAGAGGAGACTGTGAAAAGACAGAGATACTAAACAAATATTTTGCTCAGTATTTACAAATGAAGAGGGGAGGTACATAAAACAAACAGTAGTAACACTCTGGATACAGAAGTTGATACCAGCCCATTTACAGAAGAAAGGGTTCTGAAAGAACTCTTAAAATTGAAGGTGGACAAAGCAATGGGGCCTGATGGGATTCATCCCAGAATTCTAAAGAGCTAAGGGTAGAACTAGTGACACCACTGACTACCCTTTTAACAAATCATGGGAGGATGGGGTGGTACCCGAGGACTGGAGGAGGGCAGATGTGATTCCCCTTCACAAAAGTGGGAGCAAGGCAGAAGCAGGAAACTACAGACCTGTTAGTTTAACCTCAGTGATAGGGAAAATGATGGAATCACTTCTGAAGGAAAGAATTGTCGAGTATCTAGAGGCCAGAGGGGCCAGGACCCAGGCAGCATGGATTCACAGCGGGAAGGTCATGCCAGACAAATCTGATAGATTTCTTTGACTGGGTGACCAAAGTAGTAGATCAGGGAGGGGCTGTGGACATGGCCTACCTAGACTTTAGCAAGGCATTTGACACAGTCCCACACAAAAGATTAATATACAAGTTAGCCAGCCTGGGAGTGGGTCCCAAGAAGACAGCCTGGGTAAAGAATTGGCTGGAGAATAGGACACAGAGAGTAATAGTAAATGGAGTCCACTCAGAAGAAAGGAGGGTTACTAGTGGGGTACCGCAGGGTTCAGTATTAGGACCGGTCCTCTTCAATGTCTTTATAAGTGACATTGCGGAAGGACTGGAAGGAAAAGTATGTCTCTTTGCAGATGACACTAAGATCTGCAACAGAGTTGATGCACAGGATGGGGTGGAAAGGATGAGAAGGGACTTGGCAAGGTTAGAGGAATGGTCAAATGTATGGCAGCTTAGATTCAATGCTAAGAAGTGCAAGGTAATGCACCTGGGAAACAAAAACCCAGGGGAAGAGTACACAACGGGGGTGAGATACTAACAACAACAAAAATGGAAAGGGACCTGGGGTAGTCATATCAGATGACCTAAAGGTGGGCAAGCAATGGAGAGGCAGCAAGGAGGGCTGGGGGATACTGGGATGCATAGGGAGAGGCATCACCAGTAGAAAACAGGAAGTTATTATCCCTCTGTACAGACAGCTGGTGAGACCCCATCTGGAGTACTGTGTGCAGTTCTGGAGACCCAATCTCCGCAAAGACATAGACAGGATGGAAGCTGTCCAGAGGAGGGCAACTAAAATGGTGCAGGGTCTGCACCGGAAGACATATGAAGAGAGACTTAAGGAGCTTAATATGTATAGCCTCGAGGAAAGGAGGGAGAGGGGGGACATGATAGAAACATTCAAGTACCTCAAGGGAATCAACAAAGTCCAAGAGGGTAGCATCTTTCAAAAAAAGAGGTGTGCAAGAACAAGAGGGCACAATTTGAAGATGGGGGGCTCAGAGGTAATTTAAGGAAGTATTTTTTCACAGAGAGGGTTGTGGATGCATGGAACGGCCTTCTGGAGGAGGTTGTGGAGTCAAAATCAGTGGTGGAATTCAAGCATGCATGGGACAGTCATAAGGCAATTCTAGGGGGTGGGAGTAAGAAGAAGTAGGCTGCTGGTTAACTAGGATCTGCAGCTTATCCAGTAGGTAGGGAAATGGGCAGACTGGGTGGGCCAAGCGGTCCTTATCTGCCTTCAAATTCTATGTTTCTGTTTCTATGTGGTTTGGTCAAATTGATGGACAAGGCAGGAGAGCACTGATGGCCCTTTCATGGATTTTTTAGCTTTGCGCTGCAGAAAATAGTGTGGGGGAGGGAGAGGAGAGAAATAAAAAACACACTGGACTGAATAATAATAATTTATTTATTTATGTATTGCATTTTGGTGACCAGGTGAGCCCGCTGAGACCAGAGGTCTCTTTTTCAGGAGCAACCCGGAGAACCAATAATAATAATAATAACTTTATTTCTATAGCACAATTCAAATTATCAAAGCACTTTACAGTAAAAACCATTAAAAATAATATAAAACTGTAAAAGTCAGCATCAATAATCACAGCAGGAACATATATCCAATTATGGAAAGGCTAGCCTGACTAGGTGGAATTTCAGTGTGGCTTTGAAGCTCTCCACTGTCCGGCACTCCAGAACCTGACAAGGTAGAGAATTCCACAGAGTGGGTGCCACATAGACAAATGCCCCAGCCCCAGAAGTCTTCAACCGCACCCTGGGAATCTCTAGCAATACCTCATCAGTGGAGGAGAGTGGATAGGAGGGACAATAGGGGCGCAGAAGCTCTTGCAGGTAGGACAGTCCCAGTCCATGTATTACTTTATAGGTCAGCAAGCTGAACTTAAAGGTGATCCTCCACCAAACTGGCAGCCAGTGCAGCTCACGCAGCACAAGTGTAATATGGCTAGATCATGAGAGCCCAGTCAGTAACTCAGTTGCTGCATTCTGCACTAGCTGCAAGTGGTGAATATCCACCCCAGAAGCCCTAGGTATAGGGAGTTACAGCAGTCCAAACAGGAGGTCACAAAGGCAAGGATCAGTGTCAAAAGATCATCAGGTGGAACCAGGTGCTTAATCCAGGCAGTATTCTTCAGATGGTATAATGAGGTCCTGACAATGGATAATGGACAACACCTGCGACTTCAGGGTCAGCCCCTCAAAATAAATAACACCCAAACTCTGCACCTGTTCAGAGGCTATCAGCTGGCAACCACCCAGTATGAGACCAGTTGCCAACTCAACTGAACACCCCTCTACTTGATGACCCAGGTCCACAACCAACACCTCAGTTTTGTCGGAGTTCAGATTCAGCCAGTTGGCACTCATCCAGTCTTGGATCTCGGACAAGCAGTTGTTAAATACCAAGACCTCTGTATCCTGTCCAGGTACAAAGGACATGTACAGCTGAGTATAATATGCATAGCAGTGAAAACTCATCCCGTACTGCCTTACAATGTCCCCCAGTGGCAGCATATACACTGAGAACAACATGGGAGAAAGCACTGAGCCCTGCAGAACCCCACGTGGCAGGGAGAAAGCATCAGAGAAATAAATCCCCGATGCAATTCTCTGAAACCTACCTGTGAAGAAGGATTTAAACCATCTGAGGACTGTCCCCCCCAAGACCGCAGATCGCCCATAGGTACTCCAGCAAAACCCCATGGTCCATGGTGTCAAATGCTGTGGAGAGATCAAGGAGGACCAAGATGGACCAACTCCTTCGATCTCTCGCTGAATGAGGAGGATGCAGAGACACTTCCAGGAAGCTGTTCTTCAACTCCACTCTGCTGTAAGAACACAGCTGTGCTGCGTTAGGAATTTCAGCCAGACTCCTTACTTTTCTTCTTCTGTTCATAATACATCAGCATAGCTATGGCACTATGCAGCCATAAAAAAGGTACTGAGGGGGTTGGGGATTGGGTGCCACTATATTCAACTGGACACACACAGGTCACATGCACATGGAGATTTATCCACACCACCAGCCCCAAAATGTTTTGGCTCCCCATTGGATCCTAGCACCTCCATCCCTAAGACCAATAAGTAAGTGTTACTCCATGGAGAAGATATTTAGGAAGATCTACTGTTATGGCAACTACTGAAAGTTTTCTTTATCTACTCTTGATCTTTTAGAGTATCTTCTCCATACAGCCCCACTCTCTGGCCTTA
The DNA here is from genome assembly GCA_016271365.2 of Neoceratodus forsteri. NCBI lineage: Eukaryota > Metazoa > Chordata > Ceratodontiformes > Ceratodontidae > Neoceratodus > Neoceratodus forsteri. The sequence goes on along the minus strand of CM028130.1, from coordinate 833,068,521 downwards.
AGACAGAGGTGCTAGGACCCAGTAGAAACCAAAACATTTGGGGCCAGCAGCACTGGTGCCTAGCACCAAAACAAGGCATAATATACACACACTTGCAGAGTATGTAGCGGCACCAGCCCGAAATCCTTAATACCTTTTTTTTACTGAGGCGGAGACTAAAAAGTGCAGGACTCGAACCTGTAGTGTTCAAAACCAACACAAATCTTCAGGTATGTGTGGTGACTGGATCTGACACAGATCTGCTGATATAAATAATAATTTATGTTCAGAGAGGCCAGCCATTCTGTGGCTTCACCGATGGTAGCAGGGTATCTAGCAGGGCATGAAAAATAGACACAGTCCTGAAGCACTGGGGTTTTGTGCCTGTGTTAGTAGAAAGATGTGCTGCTAGCCTCTCATATGTTTTAGCACTACCAATTAATAAACTGGATTTCACTGCAGTTTTAATGTGGAGTGCTGTTGTTTTGCACCTTCATCCCTGTGACCCCATCCTTACCATTTTACATTTTAAGTACTTGTTTAGGTACCTGAGGTCTAGGATTGAACACATCCCACCAGTCTTTTTTGGAACTAGGCGGTACAGTATCCAGAGCAGAGATCTTTCCCTTTTCTGACCTCAGACTTTTCTTCACTGCCTGCTTTTCTAGGAAAGCAAGTTGGCCATGAGAACCTAAAACCAATGCAGTTTTCCCAGAAAGTGATCCAGAGAGTGCTCTATCAGGTCCAGGTAGTAACCATCCCAGTCACTCTCCAAGACCCACTTGTCCAAAGGCTCCTGTTTCGAGATAGACTCCAAAGTCACTTAGTGAGACATCTAAGCCTATTCTTTAGGAAGAATTCCTACCTTCATAAGTGGAACTGGTAGTTCACCACCTTAAGCACCAAAAGTACATGCAGCAAACACTCATTTTCCCATAATCTTTAAATCTTCAATGACTCATGATAAGTTGACTGTGCTGCAACCTCCTCAGACACACAACAGTCTTGACATTAACAACCATAATTACAATGCCATCTGCAACAGGCTGCATGAAGTAAACTGACTTATTTCATGGTGCCAGTTAATTTTTGTCAGACAGACATGGAACAACAGGCACCAAGACAGGCTTATACCAGTCTGTTATAGTAATACTCTCAAAGGTAGGGTGTATGGGTGGTATAAAGGTGGAAGGGAGTGTTGGGCTATTGAGATACTCCAACAAAATACTTTTAGATTGGTTCAGGGATACTTCCTTAAAGTTAAATGTTATACATATTGTTGAGCAGTGCCTAAAAGGTGGGATCCTCTTAAGGGACCCCCACTCCAACTGTTGTAGTATTTTGAAGGACTGTTACCTGTTCATCCTCAGCTTCTTCATCTGTGAGATCTGGGTTATACTTGTCATCATTCATCCAGTCATTACACCTCCCCAATATAACAGACCAACAAACTGAGCAGTTGGATGCTCCACTTTCCACCAAAGAAGTTAAAGAGGCCCTGCTCTCACTTTGGCTGGGGAAAGCCCCCAGGGGGATGAGTACACAGTGGAGTTTTGGCAGGCCCTTGTGGAGATAATAGCCCCTGTCCTACAACAGACGTACACAGAGGCAGAGACAAATGGGATCTTCCTCCCCCACTATGAGAGAGGCAGTGATCAAAGTGCTGCTGAAAAAAGGAAAAGATCCCACATCTCCTGGCAGCTATCACCTAATCTCCCTACTTAATGTGCTTAGTAACATTTTCACCAAAGCCTTGGACCGACTGCTAGGCCCTCTACTTCCTCAGCTGATCCACCTCTCCCAAGTAGGATTTGTCCCTGGTAGGTATAGTGCTGACCACATTAGTACCTTGGTCAACCTTGCCCATGTGGTCAAAGACCTCACAACCCCCAAGGCTGTGGTTGCCATCGACTTTGAGAAGGCTTTTGATTCCCTGGAGTGGGACTACCTCCACGCCATCCTGAAAGAGTTAGGAATAGGACCACAGTTGTGAGCCTGGGTAGAAGCCTTATATAATTCTTCCTCTGCGCGGCTCCTGTCAAACTCCACTCTACCCCCCTATTTGGGTTAGAACGAGGCACCAGGCAGGGCTACCCTCTCTCCCCCCTGCTGTTTGTTCTCACAGTAGAGCCACAGGTCACTAAATGTAGAGACAATAAGGGAATACAGGGGGTTACGATAGATAGGGAGGAATACATCACACTTATGTATGCAGATGACCTCCTGGTCCTGCTCTCAGACCTGCCTAAGGCCATACCTCCAGCAGTTCTGAGAACTGTCAGGACTTTGCCTCAACCAAACTAAAACTGAGGTGCTCCCACTCAATTCCAGATGCACACCCAAAGCACTGGGGGACACCAGACCAAGATGGGCAGAGGATGGTACTACGTACCTAGGCATTAAGTTCACCACCATGCTCTCCAAGTTATGAGATCGCAATCTCCAACCACTATTAGTAGAGATGGCAGAAGACATGTCTAGATGGGGCAAACTTCACCTAACCCTTGTGGGAAAGATAGCCATGATTAAGATGATCCTGGCCCCCAAACTTTTCTATATATTGGCACACATACCCCTCTCCCTCCCCCCCAAAGCTGGACTCAGAGGATAGACAAGGCAATCTGTAGATTCCTGTGGGAAGGGAAGCCCCCCAGATACAGCAAGAACAAGCTGAGGGCTCACCGGAGTGTGGAAGGATGGTGTCTCCCATGGCTTGAGGGATACAAATTGGGCTTCCAAATGACACAGTCATTGCACTGGATGAGGACAAGGGATGAATCGGTACCTCAATGGGTGGCCATGGAACTGGCAGCAAGTCAAAACCATTCTCTGCCTTTATTAGTGCACAACCCACCACCTATAGGACTCGAATCCCACCCTACCATAGGAGCCTCTCTGCAATGTTGGGCCATACTTTGAAGGAGGTTCAGGATGACCCTTGCCCCAGTAAAATTGACCTCACTTTGGGGGAACGATAAGCTGCAGATGGGCAAACAGACAGTCCACTGGCAGGAGTGGGAAGACAGGGGCATATCCAGAATCGAGGATTTGATGGTCCAGCCTCCATGGTGATAGACACCTTCTCCAACCTACAATTCCGATGGGCACTTCCTTCCTCAGACTTCTGCAGGTACCTACAAATCCATAGTGCCACACAGGAGTATGTCAAACACAAACCCCAAGGAGAGGAACAGGGTATACCCCTATAGCTGACAAAGAAAAAGGGCATAGCCAGCTCCATCTATGCCACCCTCAGGGGCACCATACCCAACCAAGCCGAGGGGTCCAGGCAGAAGTGGGAGACGGCCCTCCATACCAAGATTATTGAGCAGCAGTGGAAGGAATGCTGGAGAACTGCTCAAAAATATTTCAAGGATGCAAAAAGTAGGTTAATACAAAAATAAGATCCTACACTCTTGGTATCACACCCCTGTGGTGCTATAAGCAGCAGGTGTGCAAGGATTCAATGTATATTGGAGATGTAAATCCCAACCGGGGGACCTCCTACACATCTTATGGACATGCCCCCTAATACAGCAAACTTGGGATTACATCTGCGAGGTGGGGGCTAAGGTACTGCACAAACCAATCCCCAGATCCAGTCCCCTGCTCCTCCTTGGTATGAAAGCAGAGGCCCCCTACCTACAAGACCCAGAGCACTGGAGGTTGACCCTGTGGGCCATGCAGGCCAAGCACATTCTGCTTTGCAGATGGAGAACTACTGAGACTCCCAGACCTTGGGAGGTCTTGGTTTCTATGGTCCAGATGGCTACCATGGACCAGCTATCCCACTTAGCAAGTAACTCCATGGCAATCTACGATGAGTGCTGGCCCCCCTTCCATAGATACACTACCCCAAAGACCGGGGTAGGTTGAACGACTTACTGCAGGACTCATCACCCGATAAATGACTCACTGATGCTGACATGTAGGGAACTGCCCAATGGATAATCATTAAACATTAGATATGTCTTAAATCAATCTCTACTGTAAACAGTCTAATTTTGTTACTGTGTAGAATAGTGGTTCTTTGTGTTTGCTCTTACCCAGGGTGACAGATGCCTGGACTTCACCCGGATCCACAAAGGATCCTCAACAACCCTCAGTGGAGCATGGAAGCCTTGTCTCTCCAGTTACTTGAAGTCTAGCAGTAACATTCAGGCTGGTAAGTGCATGACTCATATGTACTGTAATACTGTATGTTGTTGGGTTGTAAATGTAACCAACAACCCTCACCCTTCATTACCTTTTATGATGATCCTATTTTGTAAACTTGAAAATGTCAATAAACAATTTAACTGTAAAATAAATACTGCACACTTTGAATTCAGACACCGCGGTTTGCTGCTAACCCATGCCACAACCACAGGGCTTACGGAGATAGCCTGAGCCTGCTCTCCATCTGCTTGCCCCCCTTCAGCTGCCAGCCCTCAGACCCTTGGAGCTCAGGGCATTGGGAAGCTTCTGTGTAGTGCCCTCCATCAATCAGGTGCTTTCAGGGGCAGGACTAAGGACTCTGGCACGATTTTCAATACTGAGCCCTTTGAATTCAGCCACCACAGTTTTCCATTGACCCATGCCACAACCACAGGGCTCACAAAGAGAGCCTGAGCCTGCTCTCCACCTGCTTGATCATGCACTAATGACATTAAGGAGTCTGTCTGGAGTCAGCCATGAGTCAGCCAGTCAGCTGGCCATGCTGCCCCCTCGGACACCCTGCAAACCCACCTACTCCTACTAGTGGTAATGTACAGTAAACTTTCTGCATCAGTACTCTGCACTCTAGTCATGTTAGTTTACCCAAAGTGTTTTGCTGGTTGCTTTGTAGCAGTCTGCTCCTTCATATTACCTTCCTCTAGTATCCAATGTAGGCGAGTTTTGTTAGCTATCTAGCCTACTCTTATGACTGCACCTTCTCAAGTGATTTGTACCATTGCTACTGGTCCTCTGCTCACCTGCTGTTTCAGTTTATATGCATGCCTATTGCCAATTTGGCTTGTTTGGTCAGCTTGTTTTCCAGCTAGGATTGCCTGTGCTCTAGTATTAGTTTGTTGCATTAACTGCACCAGTCCTAATTTCACATCTGCTGGGTCAGTTTTGCATTTAAAACCTATTTCCCCCTCTGCAGCTGCTTACTCTAACTGGTACTTTTCTGTGCTCTCTCACCCATTGTTTCTTTTGACTTCCTAACCCTAATCCATTCTATTTGCAACTGTGACTGCCTACCCTCTCATACCTCCTTTCCTGTTTCATGTCCCTTATTTCTGGTCAACTACTACCTCAGACAAACAACCCTCTAATCTCTTCTCCTTCCTTCCCTTTCATTCAGATCCCAAGCACCATGCTCCACTGACTACCTGCCTACCTTATCTCTCTTCCCTTTCTTTCTCCTCTCCCTCCCTCCCAGAGGTTCTTTCGTGTTCCCCTTGCCCTCTCCCTCCCTCATTTCCCCTCTCCCTCTTCTCCCCCTTCTCAACCTTTTCTCTTGTCTTTCCACCTCTCCCCTCACCTGCCTCCTTATATCCCCACTATCCTATTCATTATATCCACCCTGGTCATTTACATACCCCCTCCTTAAACCTTGAATTTCACCACCACTCCTTTCACTCCCTTCCTCCCTACTCCTCAGCTCTCTCTCCCTTTGGTATAAAAGGTGGAAATCTCTCTCCTTTCTCTTCCCCTTTTTATCCTCTTCCTTCTTCTTGCTGGTAACATGGAACCAAACCCTGGCATCCCCTCTTCCCCTTCTATTTCTAAAGGCCTTAGCTTCTTCCATTTCAATGCAAGAGGCCTCCTCCCTAAGCTTGAATCCCTCAAGGTATACACCTCCCAATACTCTCCCGACATCCTCTGTATTTCCAAAACCTGACTCTCCTCTAGAGTCCCAGACACACCCAGCCCTCCCTGACTTCTGCCTATTTCAACAAGACAGAGGCATGCATGCTGGAGGAGTTGCCTTATACATCTGTCAAACCCTCTCCTGTTCCAAATCTCTCAAGGAGGGCCTCTTCGCTTCCCACGAACTCCTGCTAGTCAAAGTTTCCTTCCCTTCCACCCTCCCTCTCGGTCAGTATCCTACAGCATGTGCCTCCCCTAAGATCTCTAATTTCTGCCTCCTCAACTCCCTCTCCTCGCTTGTCTCCCTCGCTGCCTTTGTTAAACTTATCCTCCTCAGTGACTTCAATGTCAACTGACTCTCCCCTGTCTCTAAGCCCAACTTCCACACTATCAAGTCTCTGAATCTCACTCAGTTAATCATTGAACCAACCAGACTCAACCCTCACTCCTCCAACCACTCCCTCCAGGAGTGGGTGCCTTCTTCTCACCCCCATTGCATCTCGGCTGCAAGCGTTTTCTCAAATGTGTTCAATGATCACTGCTTAACCTACTGTATTAGGAAAGCCTAGCCCCTCAATCCACCCCCAAATACATCTGGCACCGGCCTCTCCAGTCACTTGACACTGATGCCCTCTTAAGGGACCTTGTCTCCTCAGACTAGTCCACTTTTCTGGCCAAGACATTGATACTGCCCTCTCACTTTTCACTGCCATCCTAACCAACACCTGGGACACACACGCCCTCCCTTAGAAAGATCAGAGTGAAATGAAACACTCCCACCACACCTGGATTACATCTGACCCTATACAGATGTTCAAGTCTTGGGACCTTGCATGGGTTCACTTCAAGACCTCCCACTCCATGTCTGACCACCAACATTACAGGTCTCTTAGGAACTTCTGTGGAAAGGCAATTTGGACAGCCAAGGCCCACTACTTCAAGTCCAACAGTCAGTCCAATCTAAATTCTCCCTCCAATTTCTGGAACGTGATCCACTCCTTATTCAACTCTCTGCCTCAGCCTGCCCCTCCCCCAAACAGAAAACTCACTGGTCTCCGACCACCTTGCTCTCACTTCCCTTTTAAAAAAATTCTTCACCACCTGTGTGCTACCCTCTCAGTCCTCGAATGATCCCTCCCCCACCCCCCTCTATCTCATCTAAAGACTTTTGCTTCCCTCCTGTCTCCCCACAGGAAATTTTCCTTGCCCTCATGTCCCTTAACCCTTCAAAATACAGCCCTAATGGCATGGACCCTTAACTCCTTAATTATCCACTGCTGCTATCATTCACCCACTCACTCACCTCCTAAACCTAGCCTTGTCCCTCTGTGTGGTCCCGCATGCCTGGAAAATTGCCAAAGTACTTCCTCTTCACAAGGGGAGTGATCACTCCTCCCCCCTCCCGGAAACTACATGCCAATCTCACTGCTTTTCTCCCTTGCTAAACTCCAAGAGTCCCTAATTTCCTTTAGACTTGTTGACTTTCTAGACTCCTCTTCTTTTCTCTCTCCTTTCCAGTCTGGCTTTAGAAAAAAAAACATTCCACCATCTCTTCCCTACTATGTGTAACTGACTTCATCCTTACTGGGATGGATCAGTGACATATCACAGCAGCAATCTTCACTGGTCTTGCAAAGACTTTTTACTCGGTATACCATCTCCATCCTGCTGAACAAACTGGCCTCAGCTGGCCTCTCTGCTCCTGCAGTTGAGTGGTTCTGTTCAGACCTTATTGACCATCAGCAGTCAGTTCAGTTGGCTGATGTGCTATCCACCATCCCCATACTGGCAGGTGTTGCCCAGGGCTCCATCCTGGGCCCTATACTGTTTTATATTTTTCTTAATTATCTCCCCCCCACCTGTGTCTCCTCACATATACATATGTACTGATGATACGGTCATTCACTCATCAGGTCCTTCTATGTCTGCTGTTGAATCCTCACTAAAGAACAATTTCCACAATGTGCTACATTGGTACCATGCCAACCAGCTCAACGTTAACACCAAAAAGACTGTGTCCATGACTTTTGGCAACAGCCAAAAACTAGCAAGGCTCTCGCCTTCCCCAGTCTTCTCCACCCTGGATGGCACTCAGCTGGGGGTTGTCCCTGCGTTCACATATCCTGGTGCATGGCTTGATAGTAAATTAGATTTATCAGTCCGCATTGATGCCATACACTCCAAACTTCACCCCAAGCTCAGCATCCTATACTGTAATAATGACTGCCTCCCCACCGAAGTCCACAGGGACCTGCTAACCAAAATGATCCTCCCTATTTCTGACTGCATACGTGGAATATAGCACAATCCCTCCCTCCACCCTTGCCAGACTGGATACCCTCAGTAATGCCTCCTCTAGCTTTGCCTCCAACTCTCCTCCCTGTACCCACCACTGTTCTCTCTCTATTCCTCCCTTTCCATCTCCACCCTACCCTTACACCACCAGTCCCAGTGCTCTGCCTTCATTGGCAAATACTGGTTTGCCTCCCTTCCCTCCTACCTATCTTCTCTTCTCTTCTCTTCTCTTCTCTTCTCTTCTCTTCTCTTCTCTTCTTCTCTTCTCTTCTCTTCTCTCCCCCTCCACCCCCTCATCTTACTCTCTGTGCTCAAGGGACACCTGCACCTTCTCTATTTCTCATCCTCTTTCACACTCCAGTCAAGCTGCTTTCTTCTACCAACTCCCCTCACCTTGGAATCTGCTCCTCTCTCCACTTTGTCTAGTCCCCTCCCTACTCTCCCTAAAATGCCTACTAAGGCTCACTCCTCCCCCTCCATGTTCTTATCAACACCCCCACACTGACTCCTCTGCTTCCTTTACCTCTTCTGCTTCCAATCTCTCAGCTTAACAGAGGTTCTTATTTTCCTCGCATTCTCACACTCTTGTTCCTTAGCTGTCTCTCATGGGAGGGCTCATTTGCACCGTAACTCAGCTTCTAAATCTTGTGCTTGTATAACTGTGAGCAGCCTGTGTACAGTCACTGTTTTGCACTGATAGATTGTTATGAACTGAGCTTTCACACTTGTAACTGCTGTTATTTCACTTCTTATGTTTGTAACTGCCTGTCTACTCCCCGATCCCCCTCCTCCCAGGAACCTGGAAATGAGCCTCAGCTCATTGTGCCTTTCCTGGTTACCAAACTTTTAAATAAATAAGTAAATAAATACATAAATACATCTGCTGGCTTTGCTTTATTTGTTGATTGACTTCTGTGATTCTAGGCATCCACCATTGAATAAGTGCTGGAGGCTTGGAATAGTTTTCCATTGGAGGTGGTGGAGATGAAAACATTAGTGGGCTTCAAGCATGCATGGGATAGGCACATAGGAATCTTGGTAGGGAAGCCGGGAGGAGAGGTACCCAGAGATCAGGTAGGGTCTACAATGACAGTATAGGCAGGGAAAAATGGGCACACTGGGTGGACCAAGTGGTCTTTATCTATTGACAAATTCTATGTTTCTATGTTTCATAGCAAAATAGACTCCCTCCTATAGCTTCTGTTTTGGGTTAAGAACCCACACTGGAGTACAGTTTGTGATTTTCCATTTTTGCCAGTAATGCTCTTTAAAGCTTTTGACTTTTATGGGGTTTGACTTGAATGTGAACCACACACAATTTATGCAGTAGAGTTCTGACCAAGTGTATGATATTCTCTATACTCATAGTTCTAAACAGACCAATCTTATGTTAAATTGGCTAAACAAGGTTCATATAAGCTAGTACAAGGTATTCTTGTAGCTACAGATTTTATTTATGTCATATGATGATACTTTGAACTAAATACATACCTGTTGTACTTTCCTTGACTGCAGCTGCCCCAATATTATTAGTAGGAGAAGCCATTAGCACAATTACAGTTGCAGATACAGTGATGTAACCTTTTGGATCTGTTACTACACCCTTACAAATGCCCCTTTGAGTTCTGCAAGAGTGCAAAGCTTCAGATAACACCTGGTAAGATGACTTTGTTGTAGGTTTGCCAATAAGGTAATATCCTTCATATTTCTGGAAGTCTGTAATGCCTGACACAGAAAGTTTAGTAGGTTAGAAATAAAGTATAGTTTCAAGCAAAAAAATGTGTTTACCTACAGTGACTAACTTGCATCTTGCAAAACATTAACAAAAAGTGGCTGTCATTAGGATTAGTACATACAGTGCAAACACTAGAACAAACCTCAAATGAGTATGACAGCATCATTTAACTGAGATTGAGGAACACATTTTCCATATTCACTTTTTGTTTCTCAACAATTATTAAATGATGTAATGCTCCTTCATAAATACACTGTACACCAGTATCATTTGGCTCCTTACTATATCCATACACTGTCTCAGCCACTCAACGTACTGATACTTCACACTAGGACTGTACAGCTAGCACATTTTCTGATACACTAGAATATCTAGTAGGATATTAGGTCACTCCTGTAAAATGGTATGTTCACCAGTGAGCTAACTTGGTTAAGCACTTCAGAAAGTAGCAAACACTGTCCATGCTTATTCACAAAGTTTAAATCACATTTCTTGTAAGTTCCTACATTTTTAAGGGTGCTACTTTGTGTGGTTTATATTTGAAAAAATCAATGGGGGTTCCTGAAAAGTCTTCCTTGAGCTTGCCTAAATGCTCACTGCCAGGCTCATGTCCTGCGTTTTAGCAGATAAATGTGATTGCCAGAGAGTGCCTGTTTAGCCTCTGTGCACTGTCTCTTTAAGAGCTGCCTGGATTACAGTCATAAATAATCTGAGAGGGAGCCCTGTTGAAAGATGTAACTATTTGCTGAAAATCATTTAGAGTGATAATGATAATGTAGTTTCTCTAACCTGCCTTTTTTGCAGAAAGGACTGTTTTGTTTATCTCCACTATCTTGGTCCTGGACTGTGAATTGGACCAATCAGTACTGGTGGGACCTAAAATAGAGCTGGACTACAGGAGCTCTCTGGAGTCAAAATCTGTAGGAATTGAAGTTTGGGGCTTTTTGCACCTGTTTGCACCTGAAGGGGGAGCTTTTGTTGTGACTGACAGGAGGATCAGCAAACCAAACTTTTTGGATCTTGGGGAATTTCCCAGGATTGCTGGCAGTTGAGTCAGATCTAAGTTGGGAGCTGAAGATGCAACATGTTTGAGACGGTCAAGCAGCTGTCTGAGTAGTTTTGACCAGGAGAACTGTGGAAAGGCTTGAGTTGTGGCCTGCATGTCTGCCTGCTGCCCCTGAGAGGGATAGAAGAGAATTATTTCGGACTAAATCCAAGTTTGTGAGAACGAAGTAAGCCACTGATTTTTTACCAGGCTCATACCTGAAGAAGACCGAAGCTTTTGTTGAATGCAATCAGCCTGTCAGGATTTCCGGCTGCTTTCCAATCCTCAGTTTGTGCAGAGACTTTGTGATTATGACTGGAGAGAGGTTTGCCTGGTACAGTAGAATTTCCTTAAATACAAATGTGCTGTGTATTGAAAGTGGGTCCTGATTTGGTTCCCCACTGTGTGAACTGTGTTCTGCTTGCTGGAAGCTTTATCCAGCCTAACTGGACTGAATCCACATTCATCTCCATTCGGCCTGGGCCATGCCACACTGGCCCTGCCAGACTACCCACTGCACAGAGAAAGTCACCGATGAGAGACCTGCCTAGGGATCAGCACCCTGCTCCACGCTTGAACAGGCATGACACCCCTGCAAATCGTGTGGGCCCTGCTTCTCCTGGTACTCCAGATTAACCACCTGCAGTCTCGATTTTCGTCCAGCCTGTGTTCAGTCTTGGGTATCATGAATAATCATCAGGGAAGCTCCCTGCAACAACCTCCTAATCTAAAAGTGTGTCATCCAATTGTCTTGTTGTTTTCTTTTCACGAACTGAGCCCTCTGGCTCCAGATTACAAATAGTGTTTGTTGTGCATGTTGTTTTCTTCCATCACAGGGTCCCAACCAGCTGCAACGTTCCTGGCTAGCCCACCATTCTCCATCTGGGTACCCAGAGTGTGTGACTGTTTATGGACCCTGAAGAGCATGCATAACTGTTTGATTGATACAGCCTTTAAGCAAATTAACCTGATTACGCCCCTCCCTTGTTCAAGTCCCTTAAATAAATCAGATCTAACTCTTTTTTGCATTTACCCTGACTGTGGTTCCAGTTTGTGCAAGAGTACTGTACTGCTGTTTTTGCTGTGTATAACCTTGTTTTACAGGGGGGTTCCCAGGGCAGGGCCAGAGGAAAGCCCTGGTGTTAAGTGAAAACAGTGTGGGTACTTGTGTGGTGTATCAGGTGTATTGTGAAAGTGATTATTGTGTATTGTTCCAGCCACTAGTAAGGAAAGGGGGGGTTACAGTGTTCCAGAGGGCTGTGCCCAGGTTAGCTTGACCACTACCAACCCTGACCTCCTGGTAGAGGCACCTATTTCAGAACACAGGCCCCTTAACCTGCTACTAGCCAAGCAGGCGGGGTAGTAGCCCTTGGGATAGCACCACCTAGAGGTTAAATTTTGGAGGCTCACCACTGGGATTTTGAGCCTTCTAGTGGCCAGAAATTATGAATTATTGTTAAAGATTAATGTCTACCTCAGTAGAAATGGCTGTACACCAGTTGGTGAGGTGGTGTACTGGGCAGGAGATCAACCCCCAAAATGCTCTATTTATACTGGATATTCCCCTGGGTACCAGTAAAGACACTGTAGAGGGAGCACTCTCCAAAGTTGAATGTTTAAAAAACCCTGTGGTGGTGGATCAACAGGCTGATTTAATCTCCCAAACTTTCATAGCCTTGGTAGAGTGTAGTGACCTTGTGGACAGCTCTAAAGTGCCACAGAATATTGCCCCAGAAGAAAAAATTACTCACCATAGTAATGTTGTTTCTTCTAATGGAGTCTTGCTGTATTCTGATTATATGCTGTTAGCCCCTGCACTTGAACTGCTCCAGAGAGTAAAAGGTTAACTTTATGCAAAGGCATAGAACGTTGAGCTCGAGTTCGATTTTCAAACCTCTGTCTGTGGTACTCTGAAGTGTAACCATCAGATTCTTACGAGCACTAGGCTAACTAACTCAAAGTAAGAAATTGTTTCAAAATGTTTTGTGCCAAATGGCAAAACAAGGTTTTAGTGTCAAAAGACTCAAGTCAAGAAAACCCAAAAAGAACACAACAGGTAGTGATTCACCAAACTAAAAGGAACCCCCTAAGAGATTGAGGCATGTTCAGAACACCTCTGGGGTGCAGCACTGTGCCTGCCCCACCACATCCCAAAACTACTAGGTTCCATGAGGGGAGGCAGGGAGGGAGGGAGGTCAGAAAACAGCAAGACTCCATTAGAAGAAACAACATTACTATGGTGAGTAATTTTTTCTTCAAACAACATGAAGTCTTGCTGTATTCTGACTATATGTAGACTACCAAGCAGTACCCCCTTGGAGGAGGGAATTACAGAACCTATTTTGGAAACAGATTTTGCAGCACAGCTGTGCCAAACCTAGCATCACTTTGTGACTGAATGTCCAAAAAGTAATGCTTGGTAAAGGTGTGAACAGATTTCCAGGTATCTGCTTTACATATTTCCACTAAAGGAATATCTCTAGCTTCTGCAACTGAAGCAGCTGTACCTCTGGTAGAATGAGCCCTCAGGCTTGAGGGAGGATCCTTCCCAAGTTTAAAGTAGCAGAATTGAATACAAGAGACAATCCACCTAGCAATAGACCTCTTGGTAGCAGGCTTGCCCTTTCCCACTTCACCATAAGTGAGAAACAACTAGAGTAGTCCATCCTATGGGCCTTAGTATGCTCAATATAGTAACTAAGGGTCCTTTTCACATCAAGACTGTATAACCTCCTCTCTCCAGAGGAAGAATGATCAGTGAAAAAGACAGGCAAAGACATAGGCTGTTTCAGGTGAAAGTCTGACACCACCTTGGGAAGAAACTTTCTATTGGTGCGGAGGACCACCTTATCCTTATGAAAGGAAATGAAATCAGGTTCCACTGATAAGGCCTGTAATTCACTGATCCTCCTTGCAGAGGTAATGGCAACTAGGAATACAGTTTTCCAAGTCAAGTATTTCAGCTCAGCTGAATATAAAGGTTCAAAAGGGGTTGCATAAGCTGTACAATACAGATGTTCAGATCCCAAGGAGGAGTAGGCTCCCTAAAGGGAGGAATGACATGGACCAAACCTTTGAAGAATTTCTTGAAAACTGGATGAGAAGCTAGGGAAGAGCCCTTACCAGCAGAAAGGAAGGCAGACACAGCTGCCAGATGTACTTTAAGAGTAGTAGGCTGAAGGCCTAAACTGTTAAGATGTACCAACTAGTCCAAAACAGTGGCAATATCAGCCAGGTCTGGCTTAGTATGCCTACTGGAACACCAAAAGCCAAACCTTTTCCATTTGGAGTTGTAAGTCTTCCTAGTAGCAGGCTTCCTGCTAACTTTTAAAATATCCAGGACTGATTGGGAAAGATGCAAACTTGCATATTCTAGCTCTTCAAGAGCCAGGCTTTGAGCCTGAGAGTCTGAAGATTGGGATACAGAATCCTCCCCTGAAAGGAGGTGAGGAGATTGTGTTGCCTGGGAAGACATAAGGGCAGTGTTACTGACAGTGACAACAGTAGAGGATACCAAGGCTATCTAGCCCAGTCTGGAGCCACTAGAATCACCTTGCAAGGCTGAGACCTGATTTTTATCAGGACCCTGAATATCAGAGGAAAAAGAGGAAATGCATACAGAAACCTGCTTGTCCAATTTAGTAGAAGAGCATCCTGAGGAACAGGACCCAGAAGGGGTGGTCTGCAACAATAAAGAGGAAGTCGATGATTGGGGCTGCAAAGAGATCTATCTCTGGGGTGTCCCATCTCCAGAAAATAACTTGAAGAATGAAAGGGTCCAGGGTCCATTTGTGGTGACACTGAGAAATCCTGCTGAGAGCATCTGCTAGAATGTTGTCCTTCCCTTGGAGATGCACAGCCATCAGGGAAGCCTGAAGGGAATAAGACAGAGACCATACTTTCATGGCCTCTGTGCACAAGGCTGAGGACTGAGTGCCTCCCTGTTTGTTGATGTACCACATGGTTGTGGTATTGTCGGTCCTGATCTGCACCACTTTCTCTTGGACAACCATTGTGAATTTCTGAAGTGCTAGGAAGACAGCTCTTAATTCAAGTAGATTTATGTGTAGAAGGGACTCCTGGTGTGAACAAGTTCCCTGAGCTGTAAGATGATCTAGGTGGGCCCCCCACCCTAACAGGGAGGCATCTGTGGTGAGAATTACAGCAGGGACCTGACTGATAAAGGGGACCCCTAGACAAAGAATGTCTTCCTCCAACCACCACTGAAGGGCCTGGACAAAGGTTTTGGAGACTGGAACCAGTTTGGAGAGAGGGTCCTTTTTCTGAACCAGCAAGATCTGAGATGAAACTGAATATCTCTCATCTGGAATCTTGCTCCCTGAACCACTGCTGTGGTAGCTGAGATGTGGTCCAGCAGCTGCAGAAAGTGTCTGGCTGGATGAGACACTAGAGGATGAAAAGAGGAGGCCAGAGTGACCAATGACTGAACCCTTGAGAGAGGAAGAAATGCTCTTGCCTGAATTGTATCTGTTTCCACCCCATTGAAGGTGAGAAGCTGGGCTGACTCTAGAAAAGACTTCTCTAAATTTAGAATGATGCCCAAGGATTCTAGAAGTCTTTGGATGACCTCTAAAGCTGACTTGACTTGGTCTGAGGACTGGCCCACTAGAAGCCAGTCATCCAGATATGGGAACAGAAGGATGCCCTGCCTCTTGAGGAATGCCACCACTACTGCAAGACACTTGGTGTACACCCTTGGAGCAGATGTTAGGCTGATGGGCATGGCCCTGAATTGGTAATGCCCTGAGGGCAACTCGAACCTGAGGTACTTTTTGTGGAAATGTCTGATAGGTATGTGGAAGTAGGCATCCTTGAGATCCAGGGAGGCTAGCCAGTCTCCTGGTCTCAGAGAGGGAAGAATTACTCCCAGAGTCACCATTTTGAACTTTGGTTTTGCCAAATGTTTGTTCAGGTACCTTAAATACAAGATGGGTCACCACTCCCCTGTCTTTTTGGGGGTAAGGAAGTATCCAAAGTACAGTCCTTTTCCCCTGTGACAAAGAGGTACCTTCTCCACTGCTTGCAGAAGCAGAAGAGAGGAGACTTCTGCCTCTAAGGCCTTTGTCTCCAAGGGAGAGGGAGGACTGAAGGATCTTGCTATCATTCTTGGGAACCTTTTGAAATTGAGAGCAAGCCCCTGGTTCACTACTTCCAGGACCCATTTGTCTGAAGTAATAGACTCCCAGGCCTGGGAGTAGTGAGCCTGCCTGCCCCCCTACTGGGATAGGGGAGGCAACCCTGACTGACACCTCAGTGTGTCTGCTTGGCCGGGGGCTTGGACTGGGTATCTGATGGGGTCCTAGTTACCCCACATCTACCTCTTCCCCTAAAGAACCCCCTCTGCTGGAAAGAAGAGGAGGAGGAGGCCTGAGCTTGGTAAAAAGGCCTGCCCCTGCCCCTAAACTGCTGCCTCTGAGGAGTCGTCTGCTTCTCTTTGGCTGCAGCACTCCTATAGGTGGTCCTGTACTCATCCATTTTTTTCAAGTAATTCTCTGTTTAATCCCCAAAGAGAGAATTACCAGTTACAGGAAAATCCATGGCATTAGCCTGGGTATCCTGTGAGGGGTTGGTACACCTAAGCCAAGCAAATCTCCTCATGGAGATAGATGTAGCCATGACCCTGGAATGAACATCATTAGAATCAACAGCAGCGTGGAATTGCACTTTAGATGCCTCTATACCATTTTCAGCCTCCTGCTCCAGCTCCTTGGCTAGCTGGGGGGGGCATTCTTAGGCAGTTCCAGAACCATAACCCACATAGATTTCTGGTGCCTAGCTGTATATGCCATGTAATTAGATTGCCTGAGTCCCAAAGAGGATGCCAAGTACTGTTTTTTTGCCTTGGCATCCACTTTCCTGGAATCCTTATCTGGGGGGGTGATGCCAGGGGAATATTAGCCTTGTCACAGGCTGAAGCTGGTATTACTCCAACATGGCTGCTACGATTTGAAAGGGATTCTATCCCAGGACCTGACAAAGCATACCTCCTATCCATTCTCTTTTCCACAGGAGAAATGGATGTAGGAAATTGTAAAATGTTTTGTGTCTGTTTCCCCAAGGATTTGTGTAAGAGGATAGACACTCTTTTTGACTCTGGGACATCCATCACTTCCAGATAGTCAGGTTCTTCCTGATCCTGTTCAACCTCTTCCATAGGAAGCTGAAGAGTCTCAGCCACTTTCTAGTAAAACACGAAATGGGAAGGGGACTCAGAAAGCCTGGGAGGAGAAGCCTGAGAAGGCTTGTCTGGGGGAGATGTCAGGCTCTACTGGCTCATCTAGGCCTTCACATTGCTCTTCTTCATACTCTTCATCCTCGTCCTCCCAATCGCCCTCATAGTATGCCTCAGGATCTATATCCGAAGCAGTTACTTCCGACCGAACCGATCGGCTCTGAACAGGTGCCGGTTTGATCGGAACCGGGCAAAGCGATTGAACTATTGAAATTGCTTTCGCTATCTCATCAGTGGTCGGACCATGGGAAGCCGGATCCGAACCAGCTGATTTTCTCTTCCTATTACTCGGAACTGATTCTGCAGAATTGGCTCTCTGTTTGCCCAAAGAGGTGTCACCCAGGTCAGTGGGCACCCTCTTCAGGTTCGGCTGCAACCGAACCAGGCTGGCCTTCCAGGTCAGCGGACTTCTCAGCCTCCCTCTCCCTCAGCCTACTCAAATGTTTATCCAGAGTGGTTTTGGGAAAGTTCTTTCATATTTGGCAGTCTTCCTTGAGGTGGTCAAACCCCAGACAATACACACACACACGAGGTGAGGGTCGACCTAAGCAAAGGCCTTCTTACACTCGGTACAGTGCTGAAACCTTGGGGGTCAGGTTTTCTTTTTGGGTTTCTCAGACATGCCTTCAAACCAAAAGTCATTCTATACAGCGGTTAAGCCAGGCGATTACACACTTAACGGTTCCAACCGTGTCATGAGTCAGTTAAAAAAATCCTAAATATCGGATTTTTTTAGGAACCAATAAGTACTGGAAAAATCACACACAAGTATACAATACAATAAATGAAAATCAGTTTCGGTTCTGTACTGGATTGACCAGCAAAGAACTGAAGTTAAAACAATTTCTTAACCAAAAAACACTAAAATAACTACTATGTACTACTACCACTTACTGGTACCAAGACAGAGGCAAGAATACCGAATTACTGAAGCAACGGTTTGAAAAAAAAATGACCGATTTGAACTGTAACCAAACTGAAGCGCAGGAGGGATCTCCGGAGTGACTTCACAGTTAGGCGGAGTAAAGAATCTGATGGTTACACTTCAGAGTACCACAGATAGAGTTTTGAAAACCGAGCTTGAGCTCAACGTTCTATGCCTTTGCATAGAGTTAACTCTTTATTCTCCGAAGCAGTTCAAGTGCTGGGGCTAACTGAATATAGTCAGAATACATATAGTCAGAATACAGCAAGACTTCACATTGTTTGAAGGGGTTCAAGTTGCCTGGAGAGTGATAACAAAAGACAGTAAAGACCCCAGGGTGGATGAGCTCCCGCCATTATCTGAGACTTTTGAGGAGAAATTTGCTAAATTGTTGCTGGAGGAAGAGAAAACTGTAGAGGACTTTAAGAACTATTCCTGCCACCTGGGGGTGTTCCTTCCCCAACACCTCCTCTCACTCCAGCACCTGTTACTGCTGCTCCACCTTCTGTGCCCATGCCAATGCTGGCCCCTATATCTGTACTTGCCATTAGTCACGACTCCTACCGAAGGCTGAGAATCTTCTCTGGCACCTCCCACCCCCCAAGGGAGAGGATGACTGGGAGACCTGGATAGACTGTGTTGCCCCCTTGGTACCTGAGGGGCAGTGTGCAGAGGCTGAGAGGTGGAAAAGAATCATAGGAAGTTTGAGGTGTTCCGCCCTCAAAGCCTTTACATTTCTGAGGTCCACAAACCCTGATGCATCTGCTCAGAAGTACCTATCTGTACTCGAAGGCAATTTTGGGAGCATTGAGTCAGGGGAGAATTTGATGTGGAAATTCCGAGGTACCAAACAATGGAAAGTGGAAAGTTTGTCTGCATATGTTACTCATCTAGAAAGAGCTTTTTAGAAAGCTTACCAGAAAGGTGGGGTAGCCACCAGTGACTTGAACCATGTGAGATTGGGGCACATACTGCAACATGCAAAGCATTCTAAATTGCAGATCCTCCAGTTAAGGCTCCAGGACCAGACAGGTAACCCACCTGACTACTGTGACTTGATAAAAGAACTCCAGGAGGTTGATGGGGAAGTGGGAGATTATAATTATGAGGTGAGTGCAGCGCAAGTGATTATGGCACAGGAAGGCCTTTCTGAAATGGAGACCACTAAGGGTGTCCTGCCATGGGCTAAACGGTGAGAAGAGGAGTTGCTGAAGGAAGTCAGAAAGGTACAACTGTATGTTCTCACTGAGGTATCCCCTGTTGACAAAGACCCTGGCCCCTGTCAGGACGTGACTGCCATAGGGGTGGGGGTGCATCCTCAGGCATCCGCTACTGAGGGTGGCTTTTTGGCTGAGCTCAAGGAATTGACTGCCACCCTAAAGGAACTTTTGAGACACGGCACACTATCAGCAGCAGCCAGATCACAATCTCCCGTCGGTGCTCCAGCATCCCCTGCCATGCTGTCTCCAAGGATGCCCCGAGAGCCTGTCATTTGTCACAATTGCAGCAAGGATGGTCACATGAAGAGGAAGTGCCATTCTCAGAGGGACTTAGAGAGAGTGGTGAACTGGCTTCAAGAAGAGTTTTGGAAACTGAATCAGTGGTCGAGGGGTGCATGAAATGATCACAGTGAAGGCTTCAGACATCCTAACTCAAACCTCTTTGTGGCTAAATCGTCTGTCTAGGTCCCTGCTGCTGTCCCTCCCGACTGGTCTGAAATAGTGGGCCCTTCAATGGAGACTACTGTGGATGAGAATGGTATTCCTACTTGGGCTGTGCTTGACAGTGGGTCGCAGGTGACCACTGTATTTCAGGACTGGTATGACAAATACTTATCTGATATGCCATTACAATCCCTGGAAGACCTACATGTGTGGGAGCTGAGCAACAAGTATTATCTCTACTTAGGATATGTCCACCTTTGGTTGTCTTTTCCTGCAACTGTAACTTGTGTGAAGGAGCAAGTAGAGACACTGGGCCTTGTGTGTCCCTCCACTGGACTGTGTGATGGGGGTTCCCCTGTTAATTGGAACAAATACCCAGATGTTTGGGAGGCTAGCACAACTCTGTCACGAGAAACAAGGGCGATGGACTGGAAGGGCGCTAAGAATTCTGGCTCTGATCAAGCGGGCCTATGACTTGCAACAGAAACCTGAGGAAGTAGACCAGGATGAACTGGTGGGGATTGTGTGGGGGAAGGATCCTGATTCAATGGTATGGGCTCCTAACGCCCAGTGTGCCATTCAAGGGGAGGTCCACCTCAGGAAGGATGTCAAGAACAAAATACTGATGTTGGATGAGCTAGGCTATGGAAAATTGCCAGAAGGATTATTAGTCAAGCCCAGTATCTTGCCTGCTCATGCCCCTGCCTACACACAACGAGTGATGGTCCAGATTCACAATGTGTCAGATCAGGAGATCCGGGTGAACAGAGGGTGCACCCTAGCTATGGTACACTGCACCGACACTGCAGTGTTGCCCAGCAACAATCACCCAGGCAAGAAGGAGAGAGTGACCCCAGACTTGTTTGACTTTGGTGGCTCACCATTGCCAGCTGAATGGAAGGCTAGAATTAGCAGGGGACTTGCCCAGGGAGACCAAGTGTTTTCATTGAAGGAATGGGATGTGGGATGTGTCCAGGGTGTGGAGCATTACATACACCTGCACGATGAACGGCCATTTCAAGAGAGGTCCTGACACCTAGCCCCAGCAGACATAGATGATGTGAGAAGACACCTGCAGGAAATGCTCACTGCTGGCGTGATAGAAGAATCCAGGAGCCCATACACCTCTCCCATTGTGGTTGTGTGTAAGAAGAATGGATCTGTGAGGATGTGTGTTGATTATCAAACCCTTAACCGGCGGACCATCCCAGACCAATACACTATGCCTCGTATACAAGATGCCCTGGACTGCTTGAATGGGAGCAAATGGTTCTTGGTGTTGGATCTTCGCAGCAGATACTACCAGATCCCGATGGCCCCAGAAGACCATGAGAAAACAGCCTTCATCTGTTCATTGGGGTTCTACAAGTTTCTGAGGATGCCATAGGAGATATTGGGCACCCTGGCCACCTTTCAGTGACTGATGGAATGTGCAGTCGGAGATATGAATTTGCTGGAATGCCTGGTGTACTTGGACGATGTCATTGTGTTTAGGAGCACCTTAGAGGAGCATGAGAACTGACTGTTTAAAGTCCTAGACTGACTGGAAGACTTCAGCCTCAAGCTGCCTATTGACAAGTGCCAGTTTTTCCATACCTCCATGAAGTATGTGGGACACATAGTATCTACAAAAGGGATAGAAACTGATCCCAGTAAGGCTGAAGCACTGATTACTTGGCCCCAGACCCATAATCTGAAAGAACTTCATTTTCTGGGGTTCTGTGGCTACTACCGCAGGTTCATAAAAGACTATTCCAAGGTGATTAGCCCACTCTTGAACATTACCCTGGGTTACCCTCCTACCAATCGTAACTACAAAAAAGGGTCTGTTAAAGAACCAGAAAAAGTATACTTTCACCCATGTGAACACTTCAAGCCCCGCTGGACACCCGACTGTGATGCAGTCTTCCATGAGATCATATACCAGCTCACCCACGACCCCATCCTCGCCTATGCTGACCCCACCAAACCCTATGTGCTGCATACGGATGCTAGGCTGCAGGGTCTAGGAGCTGTGCTGTATCAAGACCATGAGGATGGCCTGAGACCAGTAGCTTTTGCCAGTAAGAGCTTGACCCCGTCTGAACGAAACTACTCTGTGCATAAGTTGGAGTTCTTTGAGCTAAAATGGGCCATCATTGACCAGTTTCATGAATACCTCTATGGGGAAAAGATATTGGTGAAGACTGACAATAACCCATTGACCTATGTACAGACTTCAGCTAAGTTAGACGCCACTTGGCACCGGTGGCTTTCTACATGATCAACCTATGATTTTGCTGTCGAATACAGATCAGGTCTGACCCATATTGATGCTGACGTTCTATCACGAAGGCCCATTTCCAAGATTGATTGGGTCAGGCTGTCTGAACCTGACATTCGAGCATTGTGCCAAAAGTTTGATAGAGATGAACAGATGTCTGCGGACACAGCGGACTGTTTAGTAGATTGCTTGGGCTCTTCTGACACCTGCATACCAGCTGCTTATTGCTACTTCTCTGCTCTAGATATTAGTGCACTACCTCAATTTGACAATGACAGCATTCAGTGGGCTCATTCCCAAGATCCTATGATTCAGCCAGCACTTGATGCCCTGCGTGTGGGGAAAGATGTGTCTAAGTTACGTTCCACTGACTTGTGAACTGCTTTATTGTTTAAAGAAGGCCCCAGATTGAAGTTGCTCAATCAGTTGTTGTATAGAGAGACAGTAGATCATAGTGGAAAAGTAGACAAGCAACAATTGGTCCAGCCCATGGCCTTTAAAAATTTGGTACTGAGGTCCCTCCACAATCGCATGGGGCACCTCAGTATTGACAGAACTCTTGACCTGGTATGATCTCACTTCTACTGGCCCAAAGTGAGGGCCGATGTTGAGCACCATGTAAAGACTTGTAGTCACTGCCTGCAAAGAAAAGCCCTGCCTCAGAGGGCTGCCCCCCTTGTTAATATTACTACCAGCACTCCCATGGAACTAGTCTACATAGACTTCTTGTGTTTAGAACCTGATCAGCGGAACACTGGCAATGTGTTAGTGGTTATGAATCATTTCACATGGTATGTACAAGCTTTTCCCATCAAAGATCAAAAGGCATCTACCATGGCCAAGGTGCTAGTGGACAATTTCTTTGTCCACTATGGTGCCCCCCAGCGGATTCATGCTGATCAAGGAAGAGACTTTGAGAGTCGGCTAATCAAAGTAATGCTCTCTCTATGGTGGTGCAAAAGTCAAGAACCACTCCTTATCACCTGCAGGGGGACCCTCAACCAGAACATTTTAACCGCACCCTGCTAGACATGCTAGGCACCCTCCACCCAAAAGACAAACATAAATGGAGCTAGCAGATTAGCACCTTGGTACGCGCATACAATTGCATGAAAAATGATGCTACTGGGTTCTCTCCCTACCGTCTCATGTTCGGGAGAGAGGCCCGGCTGCTTGTGGATGTGTGTTTTGGGGTCTTTCCAGATGGGGTCCGAGCTGAAAACTACTTGCAATATGTACAAAAAATGAAAATTATGTACCTACCATAATTATGATCTTTCTGTGTATCTTCACCATTCATCACCTTTGGGTTATTGGCCAGAGGTCATGACCCCATGGGAGCTTCTTTTCTTTTTTTGATGGCGGTGCCCGATGCACCATCGGCACTACTCCGAGGCCGATGCACTCCATGGCGCTCATGGGTTGGCCGTTAGGTGCTGTCGACTCCACCCTCCCTCCAGTTCTGAGTCGCTGGAGAGATGAGGAAAAAGGGTTTGGGAGGGCGTGACAAGGAAGTCCAAGGGACAGACAAAGGAAAAGATATATAAACCAAAAGGAGAAATAAATGACTGAGAGGACAGAAGAAGAAGAAGAAGAAGAAGAAGAAGAAGAAGAAGGAAGACTGAGGGATTGGGTAGGATCCCCAATCTCTGGAAATAGGAAAAGGAGAGAGGAAGGATTTAGGATAAGCTTGGGGGGGGGGAGAAAGGTAACAACCATACTCCGGAACCTTGACTTGTCTCCAAATTGTATCGGAACTGCAAGGAGTAGCCAAAATGCCCATTGTCAGAATTCAAGCCACAGAATCACTGGCAATAACTCCAAAAGCAGAAAACGGCTATTTTGGAAGAAAGACAGGACACAGGGTTATTCTCCTCCCTTTCATGGGAAACAAATTTTGGTTTCTTAAGGAAATTAAGTATATGTGCACAGGACAAGGTAACTGAGGATTGATGGGACAAGGAAGTGGAGAGAATAAAGGGCAGCTACCAACTCCCACCCCACAGGGGTGGCGCTAAAGCACTGGAGAAAGAGTGCCCCCCGTCCTGACCACTCTCTCTAAAACATTATCCCCCTATGTGTCCCTGTCTTACCCAGCCCCTGACTAACAGAAAGGAGGGGGGCGAGAATGGACACAAACAGGGAGGGGGACCCAGAGACTGAGGTCCTAGGGGGATGGCAGGTGGGATTATGATGAATGGTGAAGATACACAGAAAGATCATAATTATGGTAGGTACATAATTTTCATATCTTGTCTGTGTCAATCTTCACCATTCATCACCTTTGGGTGAGTGCCGAGCCCCCCCAAAGGGGGTTTTCAACCCTCAGGGACAGAGTCCCTTAGCTCTTAGTGGGTGGCACACTAAGAGGGAGAACCTTCTGGGCCTGGAGAGGCCCGAGAGTGGGGAGAGTGAGACAGGGACCCCCCAGAGGAGGAAGGAAGTTGCGCCGACAGACGCCACCTCACTCTACGGGAGAAGAATAGGTTCTCTGATGTGCAGAGTTAATCACCCTATGCCGGGCCAAGGGTGACAACCGAGAAAGATGCAGCCATCCCGTCCGCCTAGTACAGATTGCTGTCCCTACGACCCTGGTAGCTACCTCATTGGCATCATATGATGCCCTTGCTTGGTGCCTTGCTAGCTCCAGGCCACGTGCAGAGAGTGCAATGGCTTGTCTGGTTTGCTCCGTGTCAGGCAATGAGGCTTGGAGCTGACCCAGCCTGGACCACAGGAACCTATTGTAGGATGCATAGTGGGCCTGATGTGAGTAGAATGTCCTCCTCCCTCAGAAGTCAAAATCCAAGGAATCTTGATCTGGGGGCTGATCACGGTGGAGGGCGCGAAGCCCATCAAGAGAGTCCAGTTGTATCAATCCTGACTGACGATCAGGCATAGAACCTGGAGACACTGGGGGGTTGCAATACCACTGGCAGAGATCCCTAGGGGCAGGAACTCCAGAGAAAGGTCTCTGCCAGGAATGCAATGACACCTCCTGAAAAGGAGCAGGCCAAGGGGGCACCACAAGGATGTCCTCACTGAAATCGCCTAGAAAGGCATGTGCCGAGTGCTCTGGATTGGTTTGAGTGGGAGGGGTGATGTGCAGGTCCTCCAACATCCTCACGAGGAATCACTGATACTCCGCAAGATCAGCAGCTGGAGAAATGTGATCAGATGCCTCCTCTCCCCAGAAGAGGGGGATGAGGAGTCAGAGGACCTCAAATGCTCAGAGGGTGGCTGCTCAGGTGGAGGTTGAAAAACCTGTCTGTCCGTGGCCCTAATGTAAGCGGGGAACTGAGCAGCCATGGCCTTAAACTGCATCCAGGAGAGAGGCCCGCTAGGACCAAGGATGCCTGGAAGTGCAGGAGAATGTGGCAGAGGGATAGGGACAGAGCCAACAAGAGAAATTGACTGACCTCCCCCTGGGCTAGGGAGTGCACCAGGAGCCCCAGAAGATAAAGCAGCTTTGGAAGACTCCACAGCTGACAGCTGAACAACCATACTGGAATTGCCTTGGCTGCACCCAGAAGAACCCCCCTGTGAGGTGACTGGGGCTGTGTAGGTCCAGAAGGACGGTCCCCTACCTCTAAAGAATGGGGCCTTTTTGAGGAAACTGATGGGGAAGAGTGGAGATCTGAACTACAGCTCCTCCCAGAGCCCGGATGGGTTCCGGAAAAAGGCCGCCAAACAGAACTCAAACCCTTCAACCCCTCGGAATCCGAGAGTGCCCTCCTCCTCGAGAGAGAGCTAGCCTAGGCAGCTGGCAAGCCTGGTTGGCTCCCGAAGGGGCTATCCAGCGAGCAGTACCCTTCCCTCCCATGGGTGCTCCAATCAGCCACAAAGTTGGGCAATCCAGGCACACCACCTGAGGGGGTACCACTGCTGAGGGGTTAGAGAACCCTCCAAGGCCAGGCTGCAGAGCAGTGGTGGCCTGCACCACTGCCTGCTGGTCAGCACCCCTGACCCTGGCTTTGGTAGTCCCTGCCCACTCCTCAGAGGGAGACTGGCTGCAGCCTGTGGAGAACACCACTACAGTGTCCACATGGGCAGCTAACTCCAGAGAGCCAGACTGCCTGTCCGACTCAGAGTCCAACTCCTCCTCTGAAGAGGTGGAGACTGAAGTCCTGTGCCAGACAATGCATGGACGCTCACTGTCTTCCTGACCAAACAGGGAACCAGAAGCAGAGACCACACCAGAGTCGGTACCAGGGCCCCCCGCAGCACCATGAATGGTGGCAGAAGAGGACATGGCTCCAACAAGGGCAGCAGCCTTGGTGCCAGGGCCTGACATGGTGCCGTCCGGCCCCATGGCTCCATGAGTGGCACCAAGGACAGAGATGGTGCTGACGACGGTGCTGACAGTGCTCTCAGCCAGAACCCCCATGGCGCCGTGCCCATGCCCAAAACCGTAAATGGCTCCAGAGCTGGACACGGTGCCGTGCTCAACCTTGGTGCCGCGGACGGCGCCGAAGCAAGAAAAAGTCAGAGACGGCACCGTAGAACCTCCCACGGTGCCACTAGCACCATCAGCACCATGAACGGTGCTGACAGCAGCCACGGCATTGAGTGACGGACTGGCACCGACGATGGCACCATCAGGGCCCATGGCGCCGTGAATGGTGCTGAGGCCCGAAATGGCACTGACAGATGGCATCATGTACGGCACCAACCCAGGCCTTCTGAGCCTTGGGTCTGACACTGGGGGAGCCTTCACCCCTGAAGGGGCGATTGCCATTATGGTGCCTCCCGTCCATCCCCTGGAGGGAACAGACTGGGCCTCCTGCACTGCGGGAGGAGCCTCAGCCATGGCTAGGCTATGAGAGGCCGAGGCTCCCTCCTTCTCAGTCCATATAGAACCAGGAGGGGACCCAGAGGAAAGGCCGAGAGAACGTGACTTGACCAGACGAGTGCGCGCCCCACCCCCGAAAGTCGTCAGAGCTTGCCCCACTTTCCACATGTGTTGCTTGATGACTCAGCAGTCATCAGAAACAGGCATCACACGAGTCCATGTTGTGAAGCGGGCCAAGACATGCGAGGCAACGGTCATGCTGGTCGGTGACTGAAAACTTATGGCCACATGGGCACTATTGCATGGGGGGCCGTCCCGTCTTAGAAGTCTTCTTGCCCTCTGACCTAGACATGACCTACGGGGAAAAAACACCAAACAAGACTCGACATCGCAGATAAAACAAATAATGGAAAGATCTTATTGGGTGATGTCGAGTGAGCTAACAGAACCATCAGGAAGGGAACCGACGGACTTCGGCACCGAGGAGAATCAACACGGAGTCAAAAAGGGATTCAACTTGCTGCGTAGCAAGGTAGGCCTCAAAATCTCTGTCTTGAAGCATCCCACGAGGTGACTTCAACGGCGGGAGATGAAGAACTGGCAGGAGGGCAGAGTCAACAGCACCTAACAGCCAACCCGTGAGCACCACGCAGTGCATTGGCCTCGAAGGTGGTGCCGATGGTGCGTCAGCTCCGTCCATCCAAAAAAAAAGATGCTCCCACAGGGTCATGACCTCTGGCTAATAACCCAAAGGTGATGAATGGTGAAGACTGACACAGATAAGATCTGAAAGCTCAATTGAACCATGTCTATCAACTAGCCCAGACAATGGCAGCCAAGAGAAATCTAACCAACAAAGAGAGGCATGATAACAAAGTAAAGGCTCTAGATCTTCGACCTGGAGACTGTGTGTTGTTATGCAATTTGGGACTGCATGGTAAACACAAAATTGCTGATCAGTGGCACCATCTTCCCCGTGTAGTAGTTGAAAAGTTGGATGATTTACCTGTGTACAAGGTGCGTCCAGAGAACAACTCCAAAGCTGTCAAGACCATGCACCGTAACCACTTGCTACCTATTGGCTAAGTCATAATTGAGGCTGAACAATCACAGATTGATTCTCCTGGGTCAGTGACTCATGCTGCTGCAAGAAAGAAACAGAGTCAACCTACCCCAGTAGTCAGAGATTTAAGGTTTCCTCTGCAGCAGGCCCAGAATGATAGTGACTGTCAGTCCACTTCTGACGAAAGTGAATGTGACCATGCCTATTACCACTCATATGAACTGAGTCAGCTGTTTTGAGGTAACCCACTGATAAACTGTGGGGATGAAGCTGGGCCTTCTAGACTGCCTTACCCCCCAACTTCGTCCTTGGAGCCAATGCTCCCAGAAAGTGAAGTGCAAAGTATCACGTCTGAAGATGTTGAGTTTCTGTGTGTTGTGGAACTGTATGATTTGCCTGAAGAAGGGGCTGAGGGTTTGAGCCTTTCTGGTGATATACAATACCACAACTTGAAGAACACTATGAGAGTGCTGACCATCCCCCTTCAGTGCCTCAAAGCTTGATTGTGCCTGAGCCTTCACAAAATGAGTCAAGTGTTGTAGAAACAGAGCCTGCAGAGCAAGGAGCTGACAGTGCCCCAAGTTTGAATGTTTCCACCCAGGCAGAGGCACCCCTCACAAGTGACAGGAGTCCCCAGACCAGTGCTGAGAGTACAGAGACTGTAGTTGTCCCCCTCAGAAAGACTGACCGAGCTGTCAAGTCAGTACTACTCCTCAGTTATGATTCTCCGGGGAGGCCTGTGAACTTGCCTCTTCATGTAATTCACAAAGGTGTTTATATCTCACCGAGCTCTCTGCCCAAATTGAGCTTGATGGCTCATTCCAGGTTACTTGTTCTGCCCTCTCACCATGGTGCCCCTGCCCCATCTAGCCCCAAGTTAGCTGATAGGGAAGGGCCCCCTCTTGCATTGTTTAAAGTACAAGAAGATATTACCTGATTCAGTATAGCAATGTTCAATTTACCTGTGTGAAAATATGCACGCTGTGTTGTCAGAATGGATTTATTATCATGAAGTGTAGTGAATATGTACAGTAAAGTAATAAGTTTATGTTAACTGATGCATGATGGTACAGACTTGATGTGGACATCAAGTTTTCTCCAGGCAGGGAAGGGTGTAACCCCCCTACAAATGGGGGTTCCCAAAAAGTCTTGCTTGAGCTTGCCTAAATGCTCACTGCCAGGCTGGTGTCCTGTGTTTTAGCAGTTTAAATGTGATTGCCAGAGAGTGCCTGTATAGCCTCTGTGCACTGTCTCTTTAAGAGCTGCCTGGATTGCAGTTATAAGTAATCTCAGAGGGAGCTCTGTTGAAAGATGTAACTATTTGCTGAAAATCATTTAGAGTGATAATGATAATGTAGTTTGTCTAACCTGCCTTCTTTGTAGCAAGGACTATTTTGTTTATCTCCACTATCTTGGTCCTGGACTGCGAATTGGACCTAAAATGGAGCCGGACTACAGGAGCTGTCTGGAGTCAAACTCTGTAGGAATGGTAGTTTTGGGCTTTTTGCGCCATTTTGCACCTGAAAAGGGAGCCTTTGTTGTGACTGACAGGAGATCAGCCAACCGCACCTTTTGGATCTTGGGGAATTTCCCAGGCTTGCTGGCAGTTGAGTCAGATCTAAGTTGGGAGCTGAAGATGCAACATGCTTGAGACAGTCAAGCAGCCGTCTGAGTAGTTTCACGCGGGAGAACTGTGGAAAGGCCTGAGTTGTGGCCTGCATGTCTGCCTGCTGCCCCTGAGAGGGAGAGAAGAAACTTATTTTGGACTAAATCCAAGTTTGTGAGAAGGAAGTAAGCCACTGATTTTTTACCAGGCTCATACCTGAAGAAGACCAAAGATTTTTCTGAATGGGATCAGCCTGTCAGGATTTCCATTTGCTTTTGAATCCCCAATTTGTGCAGAGACTTTGCGATCATGACCGGAGAGCAGTTTGCCTGGTATAGTAGAATTTCCTTACATGTAAATGTGTGGTATTAACCACCTGTTATCTCGATTTTTGTCCAGCCTGTGTCCAGTCTTGGGTATCGTGAGTAATCATCAGGGTTGCTCCCTGCAACAACAGCCTAATCTAAAAGTGTGTCATCTGATTGTCTTGTTGTTTTCTTTTCACGAACTGAGCCCTCCGGCTCTGGATTACAAATAGTGTTTGTTGTGCATGTTGTTTTCTTCCATCACAGGGCCCCAACCAGCTGCAATGTTCCTGGCTAGCCCACCATTCTCCATCTGGGTACCCAGAGTGTGTGACTGTTTATAGACTCTGAAGTGCATGCATAACTGTTTGATTGATACAGCCTTTAAGCAAATTAACCTGATTACGCCCCTCCCTTGTTCAAGTCCCTTAAATAAATCAAATCTAACTCCTTTTTACATTTACCCTGACTGTGGTTCCAGTTTGTGCAAGAGTACTGTACTGCTGTTATTTGCTGTGTATAACCTTGTTTTACTGGGACTCCCCAAGGCCGGGCCAGAGGAAAGCCCTGGTGTTAAGTGCAAACAGTGTGGGTACTTGTGTGGTGCATCAGGGGTATTGTGAAAGTGATTATTGTGCATTGTTCCAGCCACTAGTAAGGAAAGAGGGAGGTTACAGTGTCCCAGAGGGCTGTGCCCAGGTTAGCTTGACCACTACCAACCCTGACCTCTGGGTGGAGGCACCTATTTCAGAACTCAGGCCCCTTAACCTGCTACTAGCCAAGCAGGCAGTGGTAGTAGCCCTTGGGATAGTGCCACCTAGGGGTTACAAATGGAACACAGTGTGCTAATAAATAAAATATTTAAGAGCTGTAGTACTGTACCACAGTATTTGAATTTATCAGAAGCCACAACTATACAAACTATTTGATTCTAGAAGGGTATCACATTCTAAAATGGGTAAAGACATCCTTGTACCCTGACTGGCTGAGGCATGCTGGTACACATACTTTTATTTCAGTGCAATGTTTAAAAAGAATATCAGTGCCAGCCTGCCCCTTTACCAGCTATACCACTATGCCAGTTACAAATGTTCATGTCTAACCTGTCAGACATGTTTCCCCTGATTAAGAGAACTATCTTTTTATGTGTAATACCTACAAGCATACAACATTTATGATGTTTTCTGTATTCTTTTTCTACAGTTTTCTTGTGGACTTTCCTTTTTTTTTAATTCTGTTAGTTTGTAAAGTCCTCCATAGGCTTCCCTACCCCAGTTGGCTGACCACTCTCCTGCTTTATCTCACTTCCTCTGTATATGAATCTCACTTGCTACAGTAACTTTATTTCACTGACCTATGCAGCCAATATAGTGTTATGCTTGTGCAACTGTGTTAGTTTGGTTTTCGCCATTCTAACTCTCTATTCCAGAGGAATTACCACCCTGTAGGGGTATGAAGGCAAGGAACCCTTGGAGAGGGTTCCACCCCTAGAGGTGCCATGGAACGATTCCTGTGGCTAAAGGTACCTTAGGAATCCCCCTAAGGAGAGAGTGCTGCCACTGGAGGAGGAGGGGAGGATGGTGGGGCAAAGAAAAAATGCTTCACAATGAGGCTGAGAGGAACTGCCTATACAGCTCAGGAAGTGGGAGTGGCTGGCTGCTTGGCCACTGAACACCAGGCAAAGCCTTTCCAATTCATTGACCTATGCAACCAGTATAGTGTTATGCTTGTGCAACTGTGTTAGTTTGGTTTTGGCTGTCTGCACTCTCTATTCCAGAGGAATTACCACCCTGTAGGGGTACGAAGGAAAGGAACCTTCAGAGAGGGTTTCACCCCAGAGATGCCATGGGACGATTCCCATGGTTAAAGGTACCTTAGGAATCCCCAAAAGAAATATAGTATCATCCCCAAAAAGGAGGCAACATGAAGCATATGAGCAAGCAGTAACTGTGACATAGGAGCAGTAACTGTAATGTAGTAGTGGAGAAGAACAGGCAGTTTGATAATGCAATGAGATGCTCAGTTGGATAACATAATGAATATCCAGGCTTGCGTAGCATGATACTGATTGTTTACATTGAGATTAGGGGATCCCCTAAGGAGAGAGAGGAAATGGCAGGACATCCTCCACCTCCATCCAACAGCAGAACATACCTAAAGAAACTAGGAGAAACAACTATGCTTTTTAAGTGTTATGACCTGAGGCAAAGAAGGAGAGAAAAAAACCCTATGAGGAGGAAATCTCTGGGGATCCAAGGCCTAGGTTGTCTTCCCTCCAGGCTTGGGATAATTTAGTTAGTGACAGCTCTGCAGCTGCAAATTGGATAACCCAATTAAAGGGAGGTAGAAAATATTCCAATTTGGAGGAAGGCTCTCATTCAAACCCTCTAGCAGGAATGCCATGGAAGGTTGCGAAAAAACTCTGCAACAATACGTGCATCCAAGGAGCAGGAGGAGAGCGACAACTGCTGACTACTCACCTGGCCTATCCACCCTAAATCAAACCAGGTGAACCAGAGGCAGTTGTAGGGAGAATGCAGTGAAGGTGCCTCACTAGGGAAACCACTAAAGTCAATAGCTAACCATTATAGTGGAACACTAGAGCCAAAGGAGGTAACTTTTTCCACCCTTCACTGCTAGTCTTAAATTCTACACCAAGAGCTGCTGTCATGTAGTGGGCAGCTAAAGCCAAGCCTGGGGCAAGAACATTCCCAGCTATGGGCCAGGTGAGAAGGATCCTGCCCCAAGTTGGACATGCTCGAGATGCAGACTAAATGCAGAGCGAGACCGTTGGCTGCAGGAACCCTGCACCAGAATAGAATGGCTGGCATGCCCCAGAAATTGATTGAGAGCTGAAAAGCTGGTGAGCTGAATGAGCACAGCGTGCTGAGATCAAAATGAGCATGGAGTGCTGAGATTTTGCAAGGTCGAATGCAGATTGAGTGCAGCAGAATCCCAGAGGCTGAAGTCAAAGGGATGGCAGTAGGCATGAAGCAATGGTTTGCGTAAGCAAGGAGCAACAGTTGCGTAAGCAAGTTGGACCTGCACGTAGGTCAGTAAGCAGTAATAATAATAGGTGGACCTGCACGGAGGTCCACATAACATACCGTATAGCAATTAAACAGCACTGAATTGGGGGCAAGCCAGCCAGACATGAATAGCCAAATCAAGGGGACAAATACTCTGAGGATTTTTTGGTGGTGAGGCAATTTTTTAATATCAAGCTATATTAACAGCCTCAGCAGGATCTTAGTTGGCTGACCTCAGAGTTGTAACTGCAATAAAACAGGGAGACAATGCTTTGAAAGCAGGTATAGCCAGACAGTGCAATGAAGTTGCAAGTAGAATGAGAGCAGGAATTAGCAGCACAGCTAGGGATAGAGTAAACTGTGTCAGGTGAAAAGAATTGAGTATACAACATGGAGCAGCTATGGCTGAGCTGAAACACACAGATAATGATTGCAGTTGCATTGCAGTAGTTTGTGCATGGTGAGAACAGTGTAAAACACAAGCACTGGGTACAATAGTAATTAAAGTATACAGCAGCAGTGGCTACAGTTGTAGGTAAGTGAAAGCAGTAGCAGGAGCTCTGAGTAGCAGTATGCTAGGAGCTTAGAAACAAAGCCCACCCTTCAAAAAAAGGAAGGAAGCACATACAGCCGAAGGCAAAATACAAACCAGAAGCAGGAAAATAAACACAGAAGCCCAGCAGAGACAAGAAGGAGCAGCAAGGGGGGGCAGGGGGGGCAGGCCCCAGCCAGCCAGGGAGGCCCAAGCAGCTCAGAGGACAAACCGACAGAACCTTCGGCTGCAAAAAAAAATGCTTCACAATGAGGCTAAGAGGAACTGCTTGTATAGCTCAGGAAGTGGGAGTGGCTGGCTGCTTGGCCACTGAACTCCAGGAAAAGCCTTTCCAATTACTGTCACTGTTTCTCTTGTGTTTTTGCTGCATATGTTTAATAACTAATTTTGTAATTAATGACTCATGTCATTAAAGATGGCCACCACTCACCATTTTTTAAAATGTTTCCTATTCTGAGGTTATCCATTGAAAGTACATGCTAGATTCATAATGTAGATGTATTAGGAGAGTGCTGTCATATGTTTCTGATGGTAAACAGCACAGCACTATACCAAGATATTTACATTTTTTCATGGTGGGCATGGAACAGGAGTGGCAACTTCTCAGAATCCCATATGTTGGTTCAGAAATGAAAGAAAACAAAAATGGGTATCTTGATATTTTCCCCAGGAAAACATTGTTAATGAAAAAATAAAATAAAAATGATGTACTCATTAACATAATTGTTGATCTTCCAGAATATCTTCACCATTGATTTATACTCAAGGGTCTCAGGCCTGAGGCACTAGGACTCAAGGAAGTTTTTTTCTTGCCAGGAGGGAGCTGATGTCAGCCTCTGATGGCACCTGCACACCTCACATGGTGCCCCATGTGCTAGCCAATAACCATCTTTGGCTCATTCACGTACCTCAGTTCTGTTCCCCAGCAGAGAAACAAAGTCATGAGAAATACAAAAGAGGACTAGATATTTTCTAGCAAAAAGGAATAGGAAAACAATATAAGAAATAAATAAACCACCAAAAAAAAAACAGACTACCAACTAAAGATTGGACCTACTAGGTGGCACAAGGGTAGCTGGGTTAAATGAGCATTTGTCAATGCCAAATGTTGTCTCAGTGGCATTGGCATTGGTAGTGCAGGAGTCAGAGACACATAATAGGAATGGCAGTGAAGAATTGACGTGACACCAATCCTACCCCCCTTCCTGCAGAGACTGACAGGCATTGGGGTTTGCCTTTGTGTCATCAGCTATAACGCTCATGCCATTTTATCCCACCCTACCCTGTAGACACTGACAAGTGTCGTGGCGTGTTTTGGGGTCTTTGGGCATTATACATACCCCATTCCATAAGGAAATATGCTGAGGTGGGTGCAGTATAGGAGAATGGGGTGAACTTTGTGGCCAAACACTCCAAGGCACACCATGATGCCTGTCACTGACTGCAGGGTGGGGGTGGAGGTGGAATGGCATGAGCATTACAGCCGATGATCCCAAGTCACACCCCTGATGCCTGTCAGTCTGTACAGGGAAGGGTGTTACAGTTGGAAACCCTAATGCAGTAGGCGTGTGTTGGTATTTTCACTCCAAGTTTTCAGCATGGGCTTTTTGTGACCCCGCCTCATAAAGAGCAGCACTATCAGTTTGTTAGCTGAAAGGTGGATTTGCACAGCGGCTATGCCATTTGGCGACACAGAGACAAAAAATGAAAATTACGTACCTACTGTAATTCTTGGTCTTCTTTTGTATCTTCACCATTCATTACTGCTTGGGTTAGTGCCGGAGGCGCTCACCCGCTACGGGAGTTTTTTTTTTGAGTCGGCTCCAACGGCGCTGCCCTTGAGCGTGACGTACTGCATCATGTGCGAGGGGCGGCTGTTAGGTGCCGCAGACTCCTCCTCTATCTCAGTTCTGGTAGCTGGAGAGGCGAAAATAAAGGGTAAGAAAAAAGGAAAGCGAGACAAGAGAGCCGAGGGACAGAAAAAGGAAAGGATATAAACTGAAAAAGGAATAAGCCGGTAGAGAAGAAAAAATTACTCACCTTAGTAATGTTGTTTCTTCTAATGGAGTCTTGCTATATTATGACATATGCAGTGAGTCCCAACCTTCGAACTGCTCTGGAGGTGAAAGAGTTAACTTTCCATGCAAAGCATGGAACCTTGAGCGT
The DNA here is from genome assembly GCA_016271365.2 of Neoceratodus forsteri. Lineage (NCBI taxonomy): Eukaryota > Metazoa > Chordata > Ceratodontiformes > Ceratodontidae > Neoceratodus > Neoceratodus forsteri. Next base: position 833,033,013 of record CM028130.1, on the reverse strand, counting down.
GAGCTCGGTTGAAAACTCTGTCTGTTGTTGCTCAAACCCAAACTGTCAGATCTTTACAATCAAAACTCACTAAGGTTCTGTGTGGAAGCCGTAAACCTACACTAGCCCACTGGCTACTAACTACAAAAACACATTTTTGTTCTTGATCCCAAAACAAAGACTCAAGTCAGGGGATTCAAGAAAGAAAAAATAAAGCATAACACCCAAGCACCTTAAGAAAGGGTGAAAATAAAGTGGGCATCTATGAAGTGCCAACACTGCACTGCCCACCCACATCCCAAAAGTAGAGGTTCTGAGAGGGGCAGCTGGGTGGGGAGGTTTAATATAGCAAGACTCCATTAGAAGAAACAACATTACTAAGGTGAGTAATTTTTTCTTCAAACAACATGAAGTCTTGCATATTATGACATATGCAGATTACACAGCAGTACCTCCATGGAGGAGGGACAGAACCTACTTAGGAAATAGGCTCTGAAACACAGCTGTGCCAAATCGAGCATCACTCCTAGCCTGGATGTCCAGGGAGTAATGCTTAGTAAAAGTGTGAACTGTTTTCCAGGTAGCTGCTTGACATATCTCTAGGATAGGGATGTCCCTGGCAGCAGCCAGAGATGCAGCTGTACCTCTGGTAGAGTGAGCCCTCAGGCCTGAGGGAGGAATCTTACCCAGTTTTTCATAGCAAAATTGGATAGAAGAGACAATCCACCTGGCAATGGATCTTTCAGTGGCAGGTTTTCCTTTACCAACCTCACCATAAGTGAGGAACAATTGGAGGGAGTCAAACCTGTGACCCTTGGTACGTTCTGTATAGTAACTAAGGGCTCTTTTGACATCTAAACTGTGCAATCTCCTCTCACCAGAGGAGGAATGGTCAGTGAAGTACACAGGAAGAGACATGGATTGATTAAGGTGGAAGTCCGAAACCACCTTATGCAAAAACTTTCTGTTAGTCCTAAGGACTACCTTATCTCTGTGAAAGGAGATAAAATCAGGCTCCACTGACAATGCTTGCAGCTCACTTATGCGCCTGGCAGAAGTGATGGCTACCAAAAACACAGTTTTCCAAGTCAAGTACTTAAGCTATGCTGGAGACAATGGCTCAAAAGGGGGTTGCATAAGCTGGGCAATGCAAATATTAAGATCCCAAGCAGTAGCAGGGTCCCTGAATGGAGGGTTGGTGTGAAGCAACCCTTTGAAAAACTTGGAAAATACAGGGTGAGCTGATAAAGAAGAGGGTTTACCTGCTGATAAGAAAACAGACACGGCTGCCAGGTGCACTTTTAGGGTAGCTGGTCTCAGCCCCAAAGAATTCAAATGCACCAAATAATCCAGGATCGTGGGCACATCAGCAGATTCTGGGGGAATATGCTTGCCAGCGCACCATATGGAAAATCTCTTCCATTTGGAATTATAAGTAGCCCTGGTGGAAGACTTTCTAGAGGCCTTCAAGATATCCAATACACCTTGGGAGAGGTGTAGGTCAGCAAACTCTAACTCTTCAAGAGCCAGGCCTTGAGATTGAGAGATTTGAGGTTCGGATACCAAACTCTCCCCTGGGCACAGGTTAACAGGTTGTGATTCCTGGGAAGACACAGGGGAAGGTGGACTGCTAAGGACATGAGGAGTGGGTACCAGGGCTGTCTGGCCCAATCTGGAACAATCAGGATCATCTTTCAGGGTTGAGATCTGATTTTGACTAGCACCTTGAAGAGAAGAGGGAAGGGGAGAAAAGCATAGAGAAACATCCCTTCCCAACTGAGGAGGAAGGCATCCAGAGGGACTGAGCCCAACACTGGGGGCCTACAGCAAAAAAGGGGAAGTTGGTGATTGTCTGGGGCTGCAAAAAGATCTATCTGCGGGGTGCCCCATCTGGCAAATACTACCTCCAGTACTAGGGGATCCAGTGCCCATTCGTGATGGCCCTGGGAAATCCTGCTGAGAGCATCCGCTAGGACATTGTCCTTGCCTGGGAGGTGAACGGCCGTAAGGGAGGCATTCAGGGAATAAGCCAGAGACCACAACTTCATTGCTTCGGTGCACAAGACCATAGACCGAGTGCCTCCTTGCTTGTTGATGTACCACATTGTAGTGGTATTGTCTGTTCTGACCTGTACAACCTTGTTCTGAACAGATGTGGAAAAAACCTGGAGTGCTAGAAAAACTGCTCTGAGTTCCAACAAATTGATGTGGAGCAGAGATTCCTGTGGGGACCACAACCCCTGGGTAGTGAGGTCGCCATGTGAGCTCCCCACCCCAAGAGGGATGCATCTGAAGTAAAGGTCAAGGAGTGAGACTGGGGGGTGAAGGGAACCCCCTGTCTCAGATTGCTCTGGTCCTGCCACCACTGAAGGGCCTGGATCAAGGTTCGAGTCACTGGGATCAATTTGGTTAGAGGGTCTCTCCTTTGAGACCAAAAGGCTCTCAAATGGAACTGGACATCCCTCATCTGAAATCTTGCTCCCTGCACTACTGCTGTAGAAGCAGCCATGTGCCCCAGGAGCTGTAGAAAATGCCTTGCTGGTTAAGAGACCTGCAGGGTGAAAGAGGAGGCCAGAGAGACCAAGGTCCTTGCTCTTTCCAGAGGGAGGAAGGCTCTGGCCTCTTTTGTGTTCAGTTCTGCGCCTATGAAGGTGAGAAGCTGGACAGGCTCTAGAACTGACTTTGGAAGATTGAGAAGGAAACCTAGAGATGTGAGCAGTTGCTGACCTGACGATGTAGTTTGACCTGGTCTGGGGACTGGCCTACTATGAGCCAGTCGTCCAGATAAGGAAAGATGGCAATCTTTTGCCTTCTTAAGTGGGCAACTGCTACTGCCAGGCATTTTGTGAATACCCTCGGGGCCAAGGTGAGGCCGAAGGGCATTGCTCTGAACTGGTAATGGCCTGAGGGCAGTTCGAATCTGAGGTACTTTCGATGGGAGCTTCTGATAAGAACATGGAAGTAGGCATCCTTGAGGTCCAGGGAGGCTAGCCAGTCCCCCGGCCTTAGAGAGGGTAAAATAATTCCCAGTGTCACCATTTTGAATTTTGGTTTTAAAAGGTGCTTGTTTAGATACCTGAGATCCAGGATGGGCCGCCATTCTCCTGTCTTTTTTGGGGTAAGGAAGTACCTGGAGTACAACCCTTTGCCCTTGTGTAGGGGTGAAACCCTTTCCACAGCTCTGAGAGCCAGAAGGGTAGAAACTTCTATTTCTAGGGCAAATGCCTCTGATGGATTTGCAGGTGGAAAGGACCTGGCTCTCATCTTTGGAAATTTTTTGAAGCTGAGAACCAGTCCCTGGCTTACTACTTCCAGGACCCACTTGTCTGATGTTAAAGACTTCCAGTCCTGGACAAAGTAAGCCAGCCTGTCCCCTACCGGTAGTGGAGAATCGGCCCTGGCCACCCCATCAGGGAGCCTGCTTGGCAGGGGCTTTGGGCTGAGGGGGTAGAAGCAGGCTTACTTGTACCTCGTCTGCCTCTCCCTCTAAAGAACCCCCTCTGGGCATAAACAGAAGAGGAGGCCTGGGCTTGGTAAAAAGGCCTATGAAAAGGCCTGCCCCTGCCCCTGACATGCTGTCTTTGAGGAGTGGCTTGCCTTTCTTTGGCCTGTGCACTCCTATAGGTGGTCCTATATGCGTCCATTTTCTTCATGTAATTCTCTGTCTGCTCCCCAAACAGAGAATTGCCCACAACAGGAAAATCCATGGCCTTAGACTGGGTATCTTGTGACAGGGTAGTACATCTGAGCCAAGCCATTCTGCGAAGAGCCACAGATGTAGCCATGACCCTTGATGACACATCATTAGAGTCTACTGCAGCATGAAATTGCACCTTGGATGCCTCAACACCATCCGCAGCCACCTGTTCCAGCTCCCTGGCAAGCTGGTCGGGGCTTGTTTTGCTAGGGCCAGCACAGCATCCCATCTGGATTTCTGGTACCTAGCAGCATAAGCCATATAGTTTGCCTGTCTGAGTCCTAAAGATGCTGCCATGTACTGTTTCTTTGCCATGGCATCCATCCTCCTGGACTCCTTTTCAGGAGGGTGTGAGGCTAGAGGAATATTTTCCTTGTCACAGGCAGCAGCCTGCACTACCCCCACATGGCTGCATTGCTGAGTGAGGAACTCCGTATCAGAGCCTGATAAAGCATACCTCTTGTCCATCCTTTTATCCACAGGGAGGATAGAATGAGGAGTTTTTAGAATTTTTACTGTCTGTTTCCTAAAAGATTTGTGCAAGGGAGTAGACAGTCTCCTAGACTCTGGAATATCCATCATTTCTACATAATCAGGCTCTTCTTGGTCATCAACAGCTTCCTCAACAGGGAGTTGGAGAGTTTCAGCAACTTTCTTATAGAACATAAAATGAGAAGGGGACTCAGATAGCCTGGGGGGGAACCCCCAACGGTCTGTCTGGAGAAATGTCCGGTTCAATGGGCACCTCCAGACCTTCCAAATCACATTCACTATCCTCATACTCCTCCTCCCCTTCCTCCGGTTCATAAAAATCCTCAAAATCAAAATCTTGAACCGGTGGAACCAACCGAACCGAACGCTTCCCTGATGGTGTCGGTTCGGACGGAACCGGGGAAAGAAACTGGACAATTTGAATTGCTTTAGCTATTTCCTCAGCGGTTGGAGAAAGAACTTTTGGCTCCACACTAGCTGACTTTCTAGTCCTTTTAGTTGGAACCAGCTCCTCAGAGCTGGCTCTTCGTTTGCCCAAGGAAGTATCGCCCTGGTCAGAGGGCACTCCCTCCGGTTCGGTTGGAACTGAACCGGGCTGGCCATCCGGGTCAGCGGACTTTTTGGCCTCCCTTTCCCTGAGCCTACCAACTCTCTTTTCCACGGTGGCAGCAGGAAAATTCTTACAAATCTGGCAGTCTGCACTGAGGTGGTCAAACCCCAGACAATATACACAGGTGGTGTGTGGGTCAGCCTTAGCAAAGGCATCCCCACAGAGGCCACAGTGCTGAAACCCAGTGGGCCCAGTTTTTCCTTTGGGTTTCTCAGACATAGTGCCAGCCTAATCAAACTTGCCTGTTAGTGGCAATCTGCCAAGCAAGACTCTCTTATCGGTTCCCAACCGTGTCACGGGTCATGGAAAAATCCGTAATGAAATCCGTTCTTTTTAGAACCGATAAGAACCGGGAACCGCACTCTAAAGGACTAGAAAGTTATTTTTAAAACAACCTGATCGGTTCAAACCGAACCGAAAAAGACGTTTACAAGTTCCACACAGAAGAAATAAATGTAAGATCTGACAGTTTGGGTTTGAGCAACAACAGACAGAGTTTTCAACCAAGCTCGCGCTCAAGGTTCCATGCCTTGCATGGAAAGTTAACTGTTTCACCTCCGGAGCAGTTCGAAGGTTGGGACTCACTGCATATGTCATAATATAGCAAGACTTCATGTTGTTTGAATAGACAGAGGAGAGAGAATTCCTACCCTAAGGGACCGCAGGGCCTCCTTTCTGGGGTGGCTCTAGGGGAGGAACAGAGAGAGGGAAAAAGAAAGAAGAAAAAGGAGAAGAAGAGAAGGAGGCATGCTGAGAGGGAGAATAGTGCCCATCGAGCATTGGTTGAGAGGCTTATAGGCTCGAGACTAACAAGGGAGCAAGAATCCCAGTTGCTAGGACTGAGGGGAGGTTCAACCAAACCACCTAAACAGATCCGAATGAGGGCAACATCTCTGAACTCTCAACATGCCAAGTCCCTACATCCTAGCTGAGGGCTCATGGACTGCCCGGGCAGAACCTGTTCCGGGAAGAGCGCCCACCCAGGAAGGGGACCAAGTCCCTTAGCACCCTGTTAAGTGCTAACACAGCCATGTATGGGAAAGATTATGCTTTTCCGAAGGCAGCTTTGTATGCAGGATAGAGTGGGAACTCAATCAGACTCCCTAGGCAAGGCAAGCAGACACTCAAGGCTGACAAGTTCAAGCAGCAGCTAGAATGAGCTCAAAGATAATACCTGCCAAGGGGATTCTAAATGTTGCTGAGGCCAAGTTAGAGCACAGCCTCTTAAGCTGTGAAACTGCATAACCTAAAGAAGGTATTTAGAAGTCACACCCTAAGGGTGGTCAGAAAGAGTTCCCTCAGAATAAGAGAAAAGTACAAACCGTGCTCGTTCCTCCTTATCTTGAGGAAAAAAGGAACCATTCATTAAGAATGGAAAACAGAAGTTTTTTTTTTGGCATAAAGGCCAAAGGAAGGAAGAGGAATGAGACGGGAAGGGGAGACACCACAGAAGGAGGCCACTGAGGGGAAGGTGGGAGGGTATCAGTAATGAATGGTGAAGATACAAGAGAAGATCAAGAATTATGGTAGGTACGTAATTTTCATATCTTCCTTGTCAATCTTCACCATTCATTATGCAAACTAAGCCCCCCTAAAAAAGGGGTAGAAACCTGAGGAACAAGACCCCAGCCTCCTGCTGGTGAGAAACAGAAGGGGAAGACCCTGGGCTAATCTAGAGAGAAGCCTATGGGGGAGAAGAGCTAGGAGGTGCCCCCGAGGATGGGGAGACGGAGGAAGCCCCTGCAGTAATCTCCTAGCTCTGGAGGAAAAGAGATGGGCCCCCCGGAAAGCGGAGCGAATCACCCTACGCCAGGCCAGGGGTGACAACCTTGATAGACAAAGCCATGCCATCCGCCTAATGCAGATCACTGTCCCCGCAAGCCTGGAAGCCACCTCATTGGCATCATAAGATGCCCTTGCTTGGTGTCTTGCCAGCTCCAGGCCTATAGCGGAGAGGGCAATAGCCTGTCTGGTTTGCTCCATATCAGGCATTGATGCTAAGAGCTGAGAAAGCATTGACCACAGATGCCTACTGTAGGCAGCGTGATGAGCCTGATGTGACGCAATGCAAGCCATCGCACGAGAGGAAGAGAACACTCTTCGCCCCCACTGGTCAAATTGTAGGGAATCTGAATCTGGTGGACGGTCGTGCACCAGGCGGCAGTGCCCGGAAGGAGTCTCTAGGTATACCAAACACGAGGGCGGGTTGGGAAGTGTACCCAGGGATTCCGAAGGGGCACAATACCTTCGTCGACAGTCTGCCGGGGCTGGAGATGGGGCGGCTGGCAACTGCCAGGAATGGATAGACACCTCCTGGAAGGGGATAGGCCAGGAAGGTACCACCAGGTGCTGGGCACTGAATTCTCCAAGGAATTCACTCGTCTCCCGTTCGGTATTGTCTCGCCTAACTTAGGAGATTAGAAGATTCCTCACCATCCTCGAAAGGAATCATTGATATTCAGTGAAATCAGTATCGGAGGAGATATGAGCAGAGGGTTCCTCTCCCTCAGAGGAGGGAGACGAGGATGATGGAGAGCTCGAGTGTCCAGAAGATTCCTGCGGCAGTGGGGAGAGGTGAAAGACCCGCTCATGCATATACCTGACATATGAGGGGGAGGCCGGCGCAGAACCTCTGAACTGCTCCCAGGATAACGGGCCCATAGGACCGACATGGCCTGGAAGAGCAGGGGGTGGCTGCAGAGGCACTGGAGATGGGCACCTACAAAGAGGCAACTGACCTCTGCTAGGGCTCTGAAATCCAGAGAACGGAGCCCGAGCTGGTGGGATTCCGGACAACAGATCAGGTCGCAAAATGGAACCCTGGGGATGCGAAACCTGGAAGAGCCCAGAAGGGGATCCTCCCCTGTGATGAACCTGGGACTGCATGGATCCAGAAGGGCAGTCCGCAGCCACGCCACCGGAGGGGACCCCGGGGTCCAAGAGGGAAAGATGGGGCCCAGCGCTACAGCTCCTAGCTACCCCCCGAGGGGTGGCCAGCAGAGACCGCAATGATTGCACCCTGCCCCTCGACCCCTCGGACTCTGAGAGCACCCTCCTCCTCGACCCCAGCGTTCTCCCACCCTGAGTGGTGGTAACAGCACCCGGAAGGGTAGCTGTCACGAGCCCCCCAGGAGGGAGAGCCCCTTCCTCCGCCCCTACTCCATCGCCCCCCTGAGACCCAGGACCACCACTAGCCCGAGGGCCCTCAGGGGAGGACAGTAGCGGGGACAGCGGGAGAGGCCCGCTGTGCAGCCTAGCACCACGTGCCACCGGGGACCCCGACTCCGAAGAGTCAGATTGCCAGGATGGGTCCATGTCTGAGTCATCGACCTCCGAGAGGAAGAGACCAGCTGAACCATGATGCTAGCAACCCCAGGGGTCCCCGGAGAAATGGCGCTGTGAACGGTGCCAGTGCCAGAGACGGCACCAGACAACCTTGGCCCACCCGCACCCGCTAGGCCTGGCCCCGGCTCCCCTGTGGCGTCGGCTAGGCCCACGGTGCTGCCCTCGGTAGCGGAACCCAACCCGGCACCACCGAGAGAGCGAACCGGGCCTGTGGCACCGCGAGTGGTGTCGAAGGCCAGATCGGCACCGCCAATGGTGCCGTCTCAATCACCGGCACTGCAAGCGGCGCCGGGATCCAAAACAGCACCGGAGGGTGGCGGCGAGGGTCCACCAGTGCCGGGCCCAGCAGGCGAGGGCCTTGACACTGGGGGAGCCTGCACCTCCGAGGATTGACTGCCGAGGCGGTGTCCCCGTCGTGGCCCTGGGAGGGACCACGACGTCCCTCCGACACCGCGAAAGAAGCTTCTTCTTCAGCAAGAGAAGAGGAGGAAGCCTCCTCCTCCACGGACCGTATAGGCCCGAGAGGGGACCTGGAGGAAGGGCCTAGAGACCTTACCTGGGAATCCCTGGAGCGACGCTGTCCCCCAAAGGTCAGCAGGGCCTTACCGATCTTGAACGTCCGGACTTCGAGGACACGACGGTCCATGGAGAAACAGGTGTTGCACGCGTCCATATCGTGGTTGGGTCCCAGGCAACGGAGACAGACATCATGTCGGTCCGAGACGGAGAAATTCCCGGCCACAGGAGCACCGATGCATAGGGGCACGGCCCACCTTCGATTTACGCTTTGCCCCCGAACCTGACATGATGCGAACTAAACAAGGCAAAAAACAGCAATAAAGCACTCGGCACCATCAACAGAAAATAAAAGAACGGTCTTACCGGGAGACGGCGTCAAGAGTGTCACTGAAGAAGAAACGAGGAGTCTTGATGTATAACCGTTAACTATCGCTAACTACCGTGCAGCAGGTGCAGCCTCGATGGTGGGAGAAACAGAACTGAGATAGAGGAGGGTCTGCGGCACCTAGCGATCACGCCCCTCGCGCGCGCGGTACGCGTGGCGTCGAGGCGGCGCCATGGAGCCGACTCCAAAAAAAAACTCCCGTAGCGGGTGCGCGCCTCTGGCACTAACCCAAGCAGTAATGAATGGTGAAGATTGACAAGGGAAGATCACGTTTTGGTCAGTATGTGAAAAATGACAACTGTATTGTTCATGAGGAGGTGAAAAAAAATGGCAATGTTAAAAATCTGGAGTGAAAATATTAAAAATTGGTGAAGTCATGAGCATGCACACACACCTGTAACCCAATTATTTTTGGGATTTTTTTAACCACATTTTCAACATAGGCATTTTGGGACCCCCCCTCATGAACAGTGGCATTGTGATTTTGTTAATTTGTCCCGAAAGTTGATTTCCCACAGCGACCACATCATTGTGCGCCACAGGTGCAAAAAGACGTTTTGGGTAGGATGTGAAAAATTACAGCTGTACTGTTCATAAGGAGGTGTGAAAAAATGTCAGTGTTGGAAATGTGGCGTGAAAATATTGCAAATTTGTGAAGTTACAAGGGTGCGTGGAAACTGCGCAATGCACGCTTGTAACACAGTAATTTTATGGACTTTCGTCACCAGATTTTCAACATAGGCATTTTAGGACCTCTGCTCATGAACAGTGTCACTGTTATTTTCTCAAACTGTCCCGAAAACTGATTTTGCACTGTGACCGTGCTGTCAATCAATCAATCAATCAATCTTTAGCCAGGCGAAACATCGTTGAGAAGAACTCATTTACAAGACGGACCTGGTAATAATTACATATGACACAGAATAACACTGGAGTATACAATAACACATCCTCATAGAGTAGATATTCCAAACACTTACAACATACAAGTGGCTTTTTATACAGAATGGTTAGGATATATACAGATGTGTTGAAGCAAAGTACAAAAACAGAATATGATAGATATTCTATTGGCTAGATTGGTTAAGATAAACACAAATTGGTTTAAAGAAAAATACAATTCACAAAATACTCAGGGATTCTAATAGCTAGCTGTACCAGTCTATACTGATAGTGTTAAAATTGACTGGCAGGATGTCAAGCCAGGGCCAGTAGGTCAAAGGTCTGCAAGGAGGAAAGGTCACCTCTGAAGGTAGAAAAACAGATCTAGATCAAGGAGTAAGAGTCCAGGGCAACAGCTATCTGAGGCACTGTAAATATGTGGGCCAGAAAAAGTAGGTATGCTGGATCACTTATAAGGGAAGTAAAAAGCAGTGAGAAAACATAGTGGTGTGGACCTGAGCTTGGCAATACATGAAAGGTGATTGCATAGGGTTTTATGAAGCACACTTGTAAATTTCTGTAGCAGTCTTGACCAGGTAGGTACTGGAAGGAAGAAGGGGTGTTAGCATAGGGGTTGTAAGATGCACATTTACAATTTTCTGTAGCTGTCCTGGCCAGTAGGGTTTTGAAAGTAGCCAGGGGAAGTCAAGAGTCAATTTGTAGTAATTTTTGGAGCTTGTTCCATAGGGTAGGAAGGGAGTAGCCAATGGAAAATTTGCCAAAACGAGTTTTGACTTTGGGAATAACAAGAGTGATATAGGTGGATTTTCTTAGTGCATACTAACCAGGAGTATAAATAGGGAGACAGTCCGAGATATACGAGGGCAGTTTCTTGATGATAGCACGGTAGGTCCAGATTGCGGTGTTTTTGTATCGCCTTATTCCAAGGGAGGTCCGGCCGACCAGGGCATATAAGGAACAGTGGTGTGTAGCGTAGGGGGCTCCCGATATGAATCTTAAGGCCCGGTGATATAAGATGTCAAGCTTTTTTAGAGCTGTGATGGTCCCTTGTTTGTATAGAATATCCCCATAGTCTAGTAAGGGGAGGAAGGTGAATTGTATGATTCTGGTTCTCGCTTCCAACGTTAGCAAGTGCTTAATACAGAAGAATATGCTGAGCCTCTGTTTAAGTTTTTTGGAAAGTTCTGCAATATTGTCAAGAAAGGACAATTTGTGGTCAATCCACATCCCTAGGTATTTAAATTTATGTACTAGTTCCAGAGGTTCATTAAGGAGAGTAGAAATTGAGGTTTGCCCACCCACTACATTAGTAGGGGTAGACCTTTGAGAAGGAGAGAAGAGCATAACTTTTTTTTTTTTTTGCCCTAAGCAGTAGTTTAAGATGCAATAGGTTGCTCTGCAGATGGTTAAATTTAAGTTGGAGGTCTGACCATGTTTTGTCATGGGTAGGTCTGGAAATGTATAATACAGTGTTGTCTGCAATTAAGTGGATGTCAGCATGATGGATGCCAGTGTCGATGTTATTTACATAGATGGCAAAGGAGAGGGGGCACAGTATTGAGCCTTGTGGTACACCGCTATTCTGTGCCGGACGTGCAAAAACACATTTCGGCCAGAATATGTAAAATAACAGCTGTACTGTTCATGAGGAGGTGTGGAAAAAATGCTAATTTCGAAAATATGGAGTGAAAATATTACAAATTCACAAAGTTACGAGCATGCATGGAAACTGCGCAATGCTTGCTCTTAAAACAGCAATTTTTTGGATTTTTTCCACCAAATTTGCAACATAGGCTTTTTGACAGCCCCTCTCATGAACAGTGGCACTGTCATTTCGTTAATCAGTCCCGAAAGGTGATTCCACACAGTGACCGAGAAATCACCTTTCGGGACCAAATAACGCCATGATGGTGACTGAATTCATGAGGAGGCGTCCCAATAACCCCATGTTGAATTTTTGGTGTCAAAATTCCCACAAATGCCTGAGATATGCACCAAAGTTGAAAAAAAAAACTTTATGCAATTATACAGCTTAACGGCATTTCTTCAGTTAGCGGTCTGCTTTGAAGAGTGCAGGCGTGTTCCTAGTCCACCAAACATTATAGTTCTGGACTCCAGAACTAAGTAAGGTATGGGAGTGAAGTGTGAGGAGGCAGGGTGCACAGTGGGTGGGGCGGGTTGTGGGAGGGGCAGGGAGACCGTGAGGGACTGTTTTCTTTACAGGGTAAAAAAGAAAAAGGAACATCGTGGGACGGTTTTTGTTTTTTCAGGCACATTTGGCATTCTGGGGTGGGCTCCCAGCATGTCATCTGATTGTTTTGGGGGGGCTGTAGCCAACGGGGGATTGGGCACCCCCATTGGCACATGGGGGGGCAAGAGCTGAAGGGGATTGGGCACCTCCCTCGGCACACAACAGATGGGGGAGACATTATGCTGACGGAGTGGGATCCCCGTCGGCCTAAATAAACAGGGACGGAGGGACTGTAGCTGATGGGATTGGGCCCCCCATTGGCAAGGAAGACTGTTGGGGGGCGCATGATGCCAAGGGATAAGGCACCCCTAGGCACACACTTGAGGTCATTATGCTGACAGGGGTGGATTCCTCATTGGCAAATGAAGTGGGTTGGGAAATGTGACAGGAGGATGGGGCACCCCTGTCACCATGTTTATGGGAGAGCTGTGCAGCTGCAATGAAGCATGCTTCTCATTGCAGCTGACAGTCTGCGGCCCCAGACCACTTATTGCTGGTGTGGCGCCTGCATGCTGTCTTACTGGGGAATGAGGGATGCACCTACTGATGCATGCCCTGCATTTGCCCACAGTGACCACAGCTCCAAATGTGCTCCTAATGCAATATGTTGGCTGGCGCACAAGCGTGATCCAACATAAAAAGGAGCCACAGCCTCTTACAGCTAACGAGACAGAGTATGAATAGTAATAGGAAAGATAAGGCAGCAACCCTGGGCAGATGTCTCTGGTAGAAGCAGTAAAGGGGGAAGTCCAGACCAGGACCCCCATGCAAATGAGATGGCAACTGCACCAAAAATTGAAAAATGACATCCAGACTCCCAAAAACGAACAGTTCCATGCTATCAGATTGGAACTGAGGAAACCTGAGAGTAAACCCAAGACCCTCTTTTCTGTACAGCAGATGGAAGAAACATAGGGATGAGGAGTATAGGAGCTGCAGGACTAGTAGTTCTAGGAGTCAAGATATGGTTTTCTCCTCTGGCATGCCCCAGGCAGAGTGGACAAAGGCCCAAAGCACAGAGAGAAGTAACAGGGATACACCAACCAAAAGTTCTAACATGAAAGAAAGAACATGTTCTACTTCTCCCTACAACCACAGGGATGTACCCTGTGTGAAGCTAGTACTTTGATCCAAGCAAGAGCAGTGCACCCCTCCACACACAGAGCAGGTGCTTGGTGAAGTTAGATTTGTTTAGGTCACATGTCGCATGTAACAACTAAAAGGGATATACCCCGCCAGCCAGCCAACTGCACAGCAGTAGTACTACTGCATATGGCACCGATGATCCGAGGTGGAGAGCAACCTCGGGAGTCAGAGGGTCCACCAGGTGGAGGAGGAGTGAGCATCCTAAGGTCTTCTCTCCTCCACCGGGAAGGGATGGGACCAGCAGCTGCCATCAGTGGCAGGGAGTCAGCACACTGACACTGTACAGTGGAGGGATGGAGGTGGGGCAGACTCCCAGTGTGCTGTGCATGGGAGCTTACACGGCACAGCCATTGGCATCATTGCACCCACTTCCTCTATGCTGGGGAGAAAAACAGGAAAAACTGCAGACTGGTAGGATGACACCAGTTATCCACAGGCCCCGCACCTGGCTATCTAGGCACATCCAGGCAAATGAGATTCTGTTCCTGGAGGGGCTTGAGAGGGCCCCACTGACCCTGCTGGGAGGGACAAGCCCTGGGGGAAGAGCCGGACAAAGGTAAGTTCCAGAAGATGCTGGGCTGATGGGGCATGGGGCAGCTGGTTGATGGGGGCCAGTCAGCATGGAGGAGATAAAAAAAAATATATATATATACCCTAGAGGGGATATACCACAGACAGGGAGAAAGAGAACAAGAAAAAAAATGGAGGTAAGGGGCCATTTATCCACTCCAGAAAGAAAAACACAATTTTGGTTGGGGGGGTGGAGGAGCCATAAGTGACCCCCCACTCCCTTTTCACTTTTTTGGGGGGGGATGGGTTGGCACCAGAGTGCTCAACCCCTCCTGTTTTTTTTTTTATTTGGTTAAACAACAAAAAATAGTCTCCAGACAAGGGCCATAGCAGAGGCGATATAAGCAGACAAAAATACTGCCAGCCCTGACAGCGTGATCTGCCAGATGACCTTGCTGGGTGGGTGTATGAGCACTGGGTCAGAATAGCACAGACAAGTATGCCATCGGCAAGAAGGGTGTGAAAAATAGCTCCAATATTTGCCCCCATAAGGATTCTCATTCCGGGGGATCGAGGGCAGAGAAAAATATGTGGGTCTGTGGAATATTGTTTGCATGGCCCCTTGCACCAGTGTTAAAGCCTGTTCGACAAAATGTTTTTGGAGACAAGTTAGAACCCTGGTCTCCACTGTTCCCTGGCCAAGCTGCTCTATGCCAGCCCTCCACACCATGGGAGCAGCTCAGTCAGGCTCCTGGATTCTGTTGCCCGTATCCATATAGCAGTCCCATGGACAGTGACCAGTGGAGCACATATGGCTAGTGCAGTAAAATCCTGCTCACTGTACCTGGTAGTGCTATATGAACTAGCACTTTCTTGACTGGCGCTATAAATCTAGTGCTCATCTAACCTGGTACCGGGTGGATGAATCAATGGTGAAGATATTCTGGAAGATCAACAATTATGGTAAGAATGTAATTTTCATATCTTCCAAGAATCAATCTTCACTACTGATTCATAATCATACTAACATACTAACATACTATTTGCCAGCAGATTAGGCCTTACGGTCTATCGAGTCTGCTCGAACCTAGATCCTTAGTTGGGTGCCGAGACCCTCCCATCCCTTGTTCTCTAGAAACCCCTATCATCCATCCCCACCCCGGGACAGGCTATCATCTGATACATCCACTTTCTGTGTCTGTCCCACCCTCTCTTGAAGCCCTCTACAGTGGATCTCTGAACCAGCTCACCAGGCAGTGCATTCCAAGGGTCCACCACCCTCTTGGTGAAAAACCTCCTCCTCTTTTCCCCCCTCACCCTTCCACCTTCCAACTTCAAACCATGCCCTCTGGTGATACCTCCCTGCTTTAGTCTAAAGATCCCCTCCATGTTTACCCTATTTATTCCCTTGAGGTACTTGAAGACCTCTATCATGTCCCCCCTGTCTCTCCTCTCCTCCAATGAAAACAGGCAGAGCTCCTCAAGTCTGTCCTCATAAGTCAAATCCCCTAGCCCTCGTATCATCTTTGTTGCCCTCCTCTGTACCCTCTCCAGGAGCTGTATGTCCCTCTTCAAATGTGGTCTCCAGTACTGTACACAGTACTCAAGGTGTGGTCTAACCAGTCCATTGTACAGTGGCAGAATCACTTCCTTGCTCCTAGAGGTGATCCCCCTTACGATGCATCCCAACATCCTGTTTGCCTTGCTAGCTGCTCTCCTACACTGCTCAGAGTTATTCATACATGTATCCACCATGACCCCTATGTCTTTTTCCCCTATTGAGGCCTCCAGTGCCGTGCCTCCCCTCCCAGTGTGTACCTGTGTTTAGGGTTTCCCCGACCAAGATGCAACACCTTGCACTTGGTGGTATTGAAATTTAATTTCCATGTGTGAGCCCAGCTTTCCAGGGTGTCCAGGTACCCTTGCAGGGCCACCCTTCCCTCTTCTCCCTCTACCACTGCTCCCATCTTGGAGTCATCCGCGAAGAGACTCATTTCACACCCTATACCCTCCCTGATGTCCAATATGTATGCATTAAACAGGATCGGACCCAGGACCGAGCCCTGTGGTACCCCACTACCAACCTCTCTAGGGTTCGAGAGCTCCCCACAGACCACTACTCTTGAGTCGTCCAGCTAGCCAGTTTTCAATCCATCTGACCATCAAAGGCCTGCTCTAACCCCATCAGTTTCTCCACCAGACCATTGTGGGGACAGAGTCAAGCATGCTGAAGTCCAAGAATAATACATCCACAGGCTTACCCTGTCCAGTTCTGATGTTACCCATTCATAGAACTCCACAAGGTTGGTTTGACATGATCTACTGGCACAAACCCATGTTGCCGACTACCCAGACCTCCACCTCCTCCAAGTACACCCCAATCGTTCCTTTAGTATACTCTCCATTAATTTTCCCACCACCGAGGTCAAACTGATGGGTCTATAGTTACCTGGTACTTCCTCGACCCCCTTTATGGATTGGTACCATGTGCCTCTCGCCAATCACTAGGTACCCTCCTGTCTCAAGTGACCTGCTGAAAAGCTCCATGAAAGTGCAGCCAGTATGTCCGTCAATTTCCATAGTACTCTCGGATGAATGCCATCCGACCTGGAGATTTGTTTTCTTTAGGGCCTTGAGGGCTAACCACACCCTTTGGTGGAGATAGCATCATCCGTCCCTCCCTACTGGTCTTTTTATCCTTATCCAGATGTGACACCCTGGGGTACCTTTCCCTCCCTCTTGCTCCATTTCTGTTGCTCCCCTGATCCCACCCCCTGCCGCTTCTATCCCCTTCATGCCTTGCTTTGTAGATATCCCATCCCCCTCCCTAGTGAACACAGAGGCAAAGTACTCGTTAAATACCTCTGCCTGGTCCCTCGCCTCTTCCACCCACCCTCCTTCTGATCTCAATCTGCTGAGATGGCCCTTAGTTTTTCTCCGCTCCCCAATGTACCGGAAGAACCCTTTTCCCTCCATGTATCCCCTGTGCCCTGCCGCTGCTCTTTACTGGACTTTGCTCCCCTCACCATACGGGTGACTTTTCTAGATGCAAGCTGGTACATTTCCTTATCCCTATCCCTCTTGTTGTTTTATATTTTTGTAGCCGCCTTCTTTCTCTGACTGCTACCTGTACCTCACTGGACCACCAGCATGGTTCACGTGACCTTGCTCCCTACGTTTCAACTTAGCGCAGATCCTGACTGCCTCATGAAGTCCCCGTTTTATGACCTCCCATCTCCTTTCCACACTTGTGGTTGAGGTAATCCCCTTCAAGTGATCCTTGAGAATATTTCCCATGCCCATAAAGTCTGCCCCCCTGAAGTCCACTGCCAGTGTCCTAGATCTCACCCCCCACTCCCCATGCTTATTTGAAACCAGACAGTATTGTGGTCACTCCCAGTCAGGGGGTCCTGTACAACTATGTCCCTTACCAGATCCCCATCTGCCAGAACCACATCCAGGACATGCCCCTCCTTGTGGGCTCCATCACATGCTGTGTTAGGAACACATCCTGGAAGCCATCCAGCAGCCTCTGCTCCTTGGCCACCCTAGAGGACATGTTCCCCAGTTTGTACCTGGCATAATACGGTCCCCATCAACACCTCCTTCCCTTTTGGACCACACTGGGCAATGATGTTGTCCAGCAAACCATCCTCTAGAACCTCACTCATCCCGGGGGGCCTATATGCTACTCCCAGCTTGACCTTATCTCCTGCTGGGGATCGTAAGGTGACCCATAAGGCCTCCACATTTCCCTCTGCCTCTTCTACCATAGCAATTTCTATATCATCTCTAATGAACATAGCCACTCCACCCCCTCTGACCTCCTTTCTATCCTTCCTAAGCATAGTGTACCCCTGTACATTTAGGTCCCAGTCATGGTTTTTGTTGGCCCACGTCTCCGTGACCGCCGCCACATCCACCCCTCGAACAGCATGGCCTGGAACTCTGGCAACTTGTTTCCCAAGCTCCTGGCATTTACTAACACCAACCCCCACCCCTTATCCCTGATCCTCTTTGTCGAACCCCACCCAGATTCCTTGTACTTCCATCCTCTCCCTGCTCCTCCTGAAACCTCCACCTCCAGTCTGTTTCCCCCCTGCCCCTCTTGGGCTTGATGGCTACTCCCCTCATCTGGAGGAGAGGGCTTCTGGTCAGCCCCTTCCTCATCCCTTCCCCCCCTTACATGGGTCCGAGTACCAAGACTCTCAAAATAGGAAGGGGCTAGCTTACCCTGATGGTAAGATTACCCTCAGCCCTCTGTGTGGGGGAGAACATCTGAAGGCAGGGGCTCCTCACAGGTCTGGCAAGATATGAGGCCAGTTGGGATTATAAGAATGAGTGAGAGGGTGCCTTGATAGGTCTCGCCTGACTGTGCGGGAGAAGTAAGCTCACTGGAACTGGGAACTGACCACCTTACACCAGACAATAGATGCCAGTCATGCAAGGAGAAGCCATACAGTCAACCAAATGCAGACTGCAGTTCTCACCAGCCTGGAGGCCACCTCATTTGCACTGTATGATGTTCTTGACTGGTGTGTTGCCAACTCCAGGCCCATGGCAGAAAAGCTAATGGCTTGCTTGACTAACTCCGTGTGTGGCACAACAGTAGGAGCTGACCTAGCAGTGCCCACTAGCACTTGTAAGCTGCCAGGTGTGCCTGATGTGAAGAAATGCTCAGCATGGTGCAAGCCAAGGTAAGTACCTACCTACTTACCTACATTCTCTTGCGCACCCCCATTCCCCCCCATTTTGCCAGTCTAGTTTCTGCCCTACCCCTTATCTCTCCTATACCTTCTCCCTTTCCTCACCTTACCCCTCCTTTACACTCTTCTCTCCAACACTCAACTACCTAGCTATGCTATCCTGTTTAGTACCTCGACAAAAGAACTGTTGTTAAAACATGCCTTGCAATGTTGTCTTCACCATTTATTGTACCTCATTGTTTATTTTTTGTTTAGCACATTGTGATTTATTTGCATCCTGTAAATACCCATTGTAACTTACTTATATGTATGTATGTAATCTGTTATCTCTTGATCTGTTTGTAATCATGTTAGTTTTTGTAATGATGTGGAACCTCTGTAAACAAGCCTCTGGCTCAAAGGTAATTCTGAAATACAAATAAATAACAAGCATTTGTCAATGCCGAATGTTTGCTTGCTGGCATTGGCAGTGGTAGTGTAGAAGTTACAGAGCTGCGTAATAGTAATGGCAGTGAAGTATTGAACTGAAGCCAACCCCACCACCACCCTGCAGAGAGTGACAGGCATTGGGGTGTGCCTTTGGGTCGTCAGGCATAAAGGCCACACCATTTCAGTACACCCCACCCTGCAGACACTGGCAAGTGTCACGGTGTTCCTCGGGGTCTTTGGTCCTTATGCGCACCCCATTCCATTAGGAAATACAGTGAGATGGGTGCGATATAGGAGAATGGGATGAACTTTGGGACCAAAGAGTCCAAGGCATACCTCGATGCTTCTCACTGGCTGCAGGGTGTGGAATGGTATGAGCATTACAGGCAAGAATCCCAAGTCACACCCCTGATGCCTGTCATTCTCTACAGGGTTGGGCGTTATGGTTGGAAACCCTAATACCTCAGGCATTCGTTGGTATTTTCACTCCAAATGTTCAACATGGTTTTTTTGTGACCCCACCTCATGAACAGGGGAATATCAGTTTAGCCAAAAGCTGCTTATGCACAGCGACTACGGTATTTAGCACCACAGGTGCAAAAACATTCCGAACAGGATGTAAAAAATGACAGCTGTACTGTTCATGGGGAGGTGTAAAAAATGGCAATGTTGCAAATCTGCAGTAAAATATTTAAAAAAATGGTGAAGTCATGAGCGTACATAGAAACTGTGCAATGCACACCAGTAATATAATTAGGTTGGGGATTTTTTTACAGCAGATTGTCAACACAGGCATTTTGGTGCCTCCGATCATGAACAGTGTCACTGTGATTTTCTTTATCTGTCCCGAACAATGATTTCCCACAACAACCATGCATCTCTGCGCTTAAAGTGTGAAAACACACTTCGGCCATGTTGTGAAAAATGACAGCTGTACTGTAAATAAGGCAGTGTGGAAAAATGCCACTGGTAAAAATCTAGACTTAAAATATTACAAAGGCATGAACTTACGAGAGTGCGTGGAAACTGCGCAATGTTCACTCGTAACACAGTCATTTTATGGACTTTTGTCACCAAATTTTCAACATTGCCATTTTAAGACCTCTGCTCATGAACAGTGTCACTGTGATTTTCTTAATTTGTCCCGTACAGTAGTTTTGCACACCGACTGCGCCATTGTGGCTACATGGCCGGAAACACATTTTTTGGGTGAGATGTGAAAAATGACAGCTGTACTACTCATAAGAAGGTGTGGTAAAATGGCAATGGCTGAAAATCTAGAGTGAAAATATTGAAAATTAGCAAACTTACAGTGCGTAAAGACTGCGCAGCAGCTCGTAAGAGAGTCATTTTGGAATTTTCACCAAATTTTCAAAATAGGCTTCTTGAGAGCCCACCTTATGAATACTGGCAGTGTCGTTTCGTTAATCATTCCCGAAAAGGTGATTTCGTGCAGTGACTGTGCAGTGGCTGCGAAATCACCCTTCGGGCCTGAATAATGCCATGACAGTGACATCATTCATGAGGAGAAGGGGTCCCAAAAGCCCCATGTTGAAAATTTGGTGCAAAAATTCCAAAAAATGCCTGAGATATGCAACAAAGTTGAAAACCCCCTATCTAGCCCATTATACAGCTTACCGGCATTTCCTCAGTTCGCGGTCGGCTTTGAAGAGTGCAGACGTGTTCCCGGTCCACCGAAGATTGTCGCGCCGAGGTCCGGAGGTAAGTATGGGGTGAGGGGGGTGTGGGAGGCTGGTGCACAGTGGGTGGGTGCGGGTTGTGGGAGGGGGGCCAGGGAGACTACGTGGGACCGTTTTTTTCTTTACAGGTGTTCTTTTTGTTTCCAATGACAACGCGGGTCGTTTGCCACGCTGGGGTGGGCTCCCAGCATGGCCCAAGGATGGTTGGGGGGGCGTTCAGCCAACGGGGGATTGGGCACCCCTGTCGGCCAAAGGATCGATTGCCACGCTGGGGTGGGCTCCCAGCGTGGCACCCAGTACTCGGGGGGGTGAGGACAGTGGAGCCGACGGGGATTGGGCACCCCGTCGGCTATATCATGAGTTGCCATGCTGGGGTGGGCGCAGGCGTGGCATTTGGAAGGCTTTGGGGGGCAGAGGAAGTGCAGCTACAGTGTGTGTGCGTGTGGGGGGGCACGCACGCCTGCGTGTGCATGTCTGTGTGTGTGGGGGGGGAGCTGCGCATGAGCAGGCGATATCTTATCGCTGCTCACTGAAGCGTAGCTCCCCCTTTGAACTGTATGCCACTGCATTTTGGAGCTTGTCATAGACAGCTCCAGCATGCATTGGCTTACAGGGGCCGTGCCTGCCAACACACTGACTGAATTGGAAGAGGGGGTGACACACCTCCGAAATCTCGGATGATGGCACTATGTTTCTTGCACATGCATGCAAGCAAACATAAAAATAAATAAAATACCTAAAGCATCTGCCTGAGCAAAGTGAGCTTCAGGAGGTCAGTCATGCACTGGGTACTGAGGCCCTGCTGGGGTCTGCATGATCTCAGTTCCAAAGGTGGGGTGAGGCACTGCTTCTGCACTGGGCACTGAGACCCTACTAGGGTCTGCATGATCTCAGTTCCCAAGGTGGGGTGTGGCACTGCTTCTGCTATTGCAAAAACATCTCCCCATCCAAAACATTTATCAATCCAACAACTGATGAATCACATGATATTCTGTGTTTTATTAATTGCAAAATGACCCACATTATTTATATGCCTACGTGTTCGTGTGGTGCATATTACGTGGGCCATTCTAAGAGAAAAGTGAGAAAGAGAGAGCAGGGGACCACATGCCGTCTAGCACTATTTGGATCATAGGGGGGATAATGCTGTGCCCCTCCACTGAGCTCTTAATAGAATTGCCACAAACAGTTCTAGAAATGCCACTAATGTCACTAATGAGAGCAAGGAAGGTATATAGCCCATACACAGCTCCTGTTTTCGTAGATAATATTTCAGTCCCCCCTCCCGCTATGTGTTGGTCCATGTTTCTAGCTGTTTTTTTTTCAGTGCTGATAATTTCTGTTGGTAAGTTATTCCATAAATTGATAATCCTTCAAAATAAAGTAAGATCAACTTTATTTATAAAAAATAGCGCTATTCCCAGAAGGATCATAGCGCTAGTACAATAATAATAAAATCCCAGCTAAAAACTCCATAACCTTAACAGACTTTCATTACAAATATTAAATAACATCAGAGAAAGCAAGATTAAACAGATGTGTATTCCATGCAGTTTTAAACTTTCCACCGTCAGGCCCTGTCTAATCTGATGAGGTAGAGTATTCCACAGGGAAGGGGCTATGAATTCAAATGCTCGAGCCCCAGATGACTTTAAATAAACCCTGGGAATCTCTAACAATCCCTCATCGGTAGAGTGGAGAGGCTTGGAGGGGCAGTAGGGATGCAGAAGCTCTTGCAGATAGCTCAGACCCTGTCAGTGTTGGGCATTATAGGCCAGCAAGCCGACCTTGAAGGTGATTCACCACTGAATAGGCAGCACCGGCGTGACATGGCAACCTCGCGGTAGCCCAGTCAACAGCCTAGCTGCTGTGTTTTGAACCAGCTGCAAGTGGCAGATAGCAACCCCTGGTAACCCTAGGTACAGGGAATTACAGTAATCAAGGCAAGAGGTCACAAAGGTATGGACCAAGATTGGAAGGTAGTCTGGCGGAACTAGTTGTTTGAACCGAGCAATGTTCCTTAGATGGTAAAAGGCAGTCTTTTTTTTTATTATTATTTTTCTCACCTCTCCTCCATTGGACTCTTTGGTGTGGGCACACAGTCCAAGACTGTCTTCCGTCTGCCTGAAGCTCCATCCATCCTTCTCCAATGCAAAGGACCCCCTCCTCAGGCTGCTAGCCTGTCCCCCCATCTCTGAGTCCCCCAATGAGGGACCACCTTACTCCTCAGGCACTCTATCTACAGTGTTGTGGGCTGCAACCCTTTTGGAAGGAACCGGTTTTGGATGTCGGATGCCCGGCAGTGACGTGGTGTCCCGACCTCTTACTCCACCATTGTCTACCAATGGCAAGAGGGGTTTTTCTTGTGGTTTACGCCCTTTCCTCCTCCCCCTTGGCAGAGCCCAAGCATGCAATGATGTCAGGGACGTCTGTCGTGGCTCATCACCCACTAACGAGCCCTGAGCATTACAGTGCCTCCGGTCGCCACCCGGAGCCACTGCGATGCCGGGATTAACCCTGGATCCCCCCTGAGAGAAGAGAGCAGTCCAGCAGATGCTCAATCCTCCCGAACCCCTGCCAAACCCCAGCGGCCCAGGATCATTCCTGAACCTAGGTCATCGGCGTGGCGTGAGGTGTGGCTCCAGTGCCTCAACCCACAGCGCCACCGGGCCGACCCCTGTAAAAGGCAGTCTTGACAATAGATGACACCTGAACTTTAAGTGTAAAGCCTTCATCAAGAATCATGCCTAGATCTTGCACCCATTCAGAGGTCATCAGCTGGCAGCCCCCAAGCCAAAGTCCAGATGCCTGTCCTGTCGAAGATCCCTCTACCCGACGACCTGGGTCCACTACCAAAACCTTGGTCTTATTCGGGTTCAACCTTAGCCAGTTGGCACTCATCCAGTCCTCAGTCTTGGAAAGGCAGTTGTTAAAGCTCGAGATAGCTCCCACCTGATCAGGCACAAAGGACAGGTAGAGCTGAGTGTCATCTGCATAACAGTGAAAACTCAGCCCATACCACCTTACAATGTCTCCTAATGGCAGCAAGTACACCGCGAACAACATGGGAGATAGCAGAGAGCCCTGCAGCACCCACTCAGCAGGGAGAACTTGTCAGAGGAGTAAATCCCAGAGACGACTCTCTGAAACCTGCCAGTGAGGAAAGAATGGAACCATTTGAGAACCATACCTGATAGTCCACAGATCAGCCGCAGGTGCTCAACCAACACACCATGGTCCACGGTGTCAAAT
Source organism: Neoceratodus forsteri (assembly GCA_016271365.2). NCBI lineage: Eukaryota > Metazoa > Chordata > Ceratodontiformes > Ceratodontidae > Neoceratodus > Neoceratodus forsteri. The sequence continues at coordinate 833,009,089 of CM028130.1, read as the reverse complement.
GCCACAGAGAGATCAAGAAGAACCAGGATGGAACAGCTGTTCTGATCTCTCGCTATCAAGAGATCATTGAGGACCTGAACAAGGGCTGTCTCAGTGCTATGCCTTTTCTGAAATCCAGACTGGAGAGGATCGAAGATGTCGTGGATGGTCAAGTGATCTTCCAGCTGCAGCGCAACCACCTTCTCAATAACCTTACCCACAAAGGGAAGGTTAGAGATGAGTCTGTAGTTAGCAAGACTGTCTGGATCAAGAGAAGGTTTCTTAAGACGAGGTGTCACCACTGCCTCCTTCAGGGTGTCTGGAAACACACCTGAATATAACGAACACCAGACAATCTCGGCAAGGACCAGGACGATGATCTCAACGCACCCCACCAGGAGGTGTACTGGGCCTGGGTCCAAACTACAGCTGGTCGGCCGCATAGTCTGGATAATCCTCATGAGATCCTCAATCACCGGCTGGCCAAAGTCAAACCAGACAGACTGAGGAGCTGCAACCTCCCACCAACTGCTGCCATCCCCATTGGAACGAGCTGCATGGATCTCGGACCTGATGTCGGCAACCTTATCGGCAAAGTATCGAGCAAACTTGTCACATTTTTCTTGTGACAATGCTCTCCAAGTCTGAAAACAGGCTGGATTGCACAGTCTGTCCACTGTCCAAAAGAGCTGAGCTGGTCAATTCTGTGCCACAGCAATCTCCCTGGACAGGAACACTGCCTTCTTACAGGAGATAGCCGATTGATAGTCCTTATAATGGGCCATCAATCTAAGTATGTCAGCATCCAGGCCCGATTTCCACCAGCTACACTCCATCCTTCATCCAACTCTCCTCAGCTCCCTCAAAGTCCCATCAAACCAAGGGGACCAAGGGCTCTGGGGGAGAGAGTAAACATGGACAGGAGCGAGTAGATCCAGAGCCCCAGTTACAGCATCATTATAACCCTGTACCAAGGTATCCAGATCATCGCTAAACCTTGGTGATCCAATAGGTCCAGTACCTCTTCCAGGCCATGACGGGTCAAACCCCTTAAAGGGCGGTACAAGAACATCTTCATAGGGGCAGACCTATGGGGGAAGCCTGGAAATTGTACCTTATGGTGTGATGGTCAAACCAGCTGACCGGCTCCAACACCAAGTCAGAAGTCTCCATACCCAGAAGTAAGATCAGGCCCAAGGAATGACCATGATTATGGGTTGCAGAGGTAATCATCTATGTGAAGCCCAATGAATTCATCAATTGGTGGAAGTCTTGACCAAACTGCAAGAGTTCATCATCGACCCAGGCATTGAAGTCCCCCAGAACCATCCATCTGGGTGACTCCAACACCATGTCGACGATGAAGTCCATGACTTCGTGCAGGAATTGCTTCTCGCTCCTGAGTGGACGGTAAACGAGAAGAATCCTGCACCCCACACCTGCGCCCATGATACATTCAAAGGACCAGGTCTCCCCAACTGGCATATCCACAAGGCCCAACTCCGTTCTGAAACCTATGGCTACATCCCCCCCACCATGATCCATCCTCAGGTGGTGCATCACTGAGAACCCGGCAGAAATGGCTGACTCAAAAAATGGGCCAGAATTTTCATCCAGCCAGGTCTCGGTGATGCAGGTCAGGTTCGATGACCCAACAAGATCAGCAATCACTGCCATCTTGTTTTTAATGGAACTGGCATTGCACAACAGCACCCGAGTAGGATGAGACCCTGAAGCTGGCCGAGCCATCTTCCCATTCATAGTGGAGCCCTTGGGTATGGAAATCTGACAGGGAGGACCTCTATCTGGGACCCATTTCACCCCAGGGCATCTTCTGGTCCTCACCACCCCAAACTGGCCACTCAGCTCCCCTCTCCCGAGAGGTCCACCGCCCCGCCCCCATGACTCCTCCTTACAATCCCCAAAGTTCGGCATCGGGTATATGCTAGGGCTGTGCGAATACCTTTTCCCGAATATTCGGTCGAATATTCAGTATTCAGGTCCCAAGTATTTGGTATTTGTTATTCGGTACTCAGACAGAAAAGGTGTTTTTTTGAGGAAACTTTAAAAAAGCACTTCAGCAACACCATTAATCACCCACTGAACCTGGTATGCCATATACACCTCAATGACACTTCAGCCACCAACATTGAGCTCTCACTAATGCAACACTAGCGTCATGTGGCTCACTCAATCCACCACAACACACACATAGCACTCTGAAAACAATATCAAGCATTGCATTGGGTCAGCACTAGAGGGTGTTCATGGTCACAGACAAGGGGTAGAAGGTGCTTCAGCCATGGGCATAGGAATAGTGGTAGCAGTGGCTGCAGTAGTGGTGGCAGCTGAAAAGGGTGGCTGCTACAAGAATGGCACTGGTGGTGGTGGGAAGCACACTGGCTGTGGATGTAGCAGCCATAATGGTGTCAGTGGGGACACTGGTGGTGGTGTCTGCTGCTTGCTGCACAAAGCATGTATACTGTAATTCCCCCCTACTACTGCACAACAGGATGTGACAGTGACCGTACAGATGGACAGGTGGTGACACTAGCAGTAGTAGTACTGCTAATGGGATTAGTGGTAGTAGTACTATTACCAACGCTACAAGAACTAAAAGGCTTGCTAGGGGAGAACAATATTTGAGCCCATCGAATAAAGAGAGACACCTGTATGTCATTGTCTATGTAATCTATCTCACCACCTTCTCTGGAATTGTATTATGTATCAGTAATTTACAGTGGAGCAAGACAAGATGCAATTCAGTACTTTGCAGTAAATGACATGCCACAAAATATTAGATGACTGGAGGGCTTAATGGTCATTAAATTACACTGCTCCTTGCAGCATACTGCAGCATTTTACAGCAATTTTGCAAGATACTGCATTGCGTACTGTCTGGCACCACAGTATGAACTATGTTCTATAATCCTGATGCAGTGTTTCATCCTTGGGTATGTTAGTTGTGGATTGTTTTGTTACAAGGGCATCTCAGTCTCATTCATTTTAACTTCACTTATTTAGAGTGTGTGTTTCTTTAAGGGTTGTATATTCATATCATGTTTGTACGTTCCCGACACGCACCCTGACAAAGACCAGGTTCTGGTCAAAGCAGCAGGGCTCTATTGGCATCCTCCAGCCTTAGCACAAACAAATGTATTGGCAATTTTATGCTGCACTGCTCTTAACTGTATTTTGTTACTGCAACCCCCCGCTGAGTGCTTCCTTTGTTCTACATAGATTGTTTGGGGGTTTGGCAGCCCAGGGACAACACTAGCAGTAATTGTGTGGATGTGCTATATATTTGTGGTCTATCATCCTGTCCCTCACCACTTGGGGCCAGCGGTGAAGACGCTTTGCTGGGGCTGGACCAAGCATGTTTGCAAGATTGCTAAAGACATGATGGATCAGGTCACTACTGGTTACTGAGTAAAACACAAACTATTACTACGTAGTACCTGTGTGTGTGATGCTTTACTGAGTGCTTGTGGAACTATAGTAATACACTAACCTTTCCAGTTATACTGCACCACAAAAAAAGTAGCAGTAAAGAAAAACACTGCTACTAAGAAGGGGAAGAAAAGGGCAACCTATTTAGTCAAACATGGAACCGAGCAAGGAACAGACAGATGACATACAGTTAACTCAGTGAGACAAGCCTGCCACACTAAGTGCAATGGTTTAATTAACAAAACAACAATAAACAAACAAAAAAAATGCATGTGCACAACTGTGCGCATACACACACAGCACAGACTCGCATGGGGGATATATTTCATAAGCACAGCTTAATTGTGTGCAGTGGGCTGTAGAAGTGGAGGGAAGGGAAGGGAAGGGAAGAGAAGGGAAGGGAGTGGAGTGGAGTCAGCTGCCGTGTCAGCGTGGCTCAGTTGGTAGCACATCCGCCTCTGGACCAGAAGGTCGTGGGTTCTCGTCCCACACTGGGATTGGACTTGCACCTAAAAATCGCTGGCATCCGAATGCAGTATTGGGGGGTGCTGTACTGCTGCGGTGTGCCATCCTTTGGATGAGACATTAAACCGAGGTCCCTTCTGCCCATTCTGGTGTTGTCCTGGTGGGTGTCCAGGTGGAATTAAAAGAACCCAGGGCACTCTTCACAAAGAGTAGGGAACATTCCCGGTGTCCTGGCCAACATTCCCCTTCCCATAAACCAGTTCATGCAATTATCCAGGCTGTGTGTGGGTGATGATGTGCGATATGGCTGCCACCACACATTCAGTCACTTCACTACCAGTCTAGCATTGCTTGTAAAGTGCTTTGGGATACACTGTGTATGAAAAGTGCTATATAAATGCTAATTTTTCTTCTTCTTCTTCTCCTCATGTATACAGGGATCTATCCCCAGAACCAGAGGAGACTAACAATACTAATTCAGTGAGTCAAAGCCTGACTGGCTTAGAACTGAAAGTTTATTTCAAATCTGCGTGCACACAGCTGTGACACGTGTAGCCCTGCCTCATGAAAAAATTAAGCATGCACATGCAGGGTGAAGCCTCACAAAATCAAATATTTTGCACATGTACAGCAAATTATAAGCAGTGACCTGCAGGAGGGAGAGTTAGCAGACACCCTCATCAGTCATGCAGGGAACCAAGCCTGGAACCAGACAACAGCAAAAAAAAAAAACCAACACAGAAATAAAATGTGCTCCACCCAAAAAATCACACTGGAGCTATGTCAGACAGCAGCAGAGAAGGGGTGTTAACAGACAGCCCTCCTAGTCCCTGTAACTGAGTACAGCAATAAGGACAAAATACCTGTCAGAGAGCCAAACATAGCTCTATTGACACTGATCAAAAAAACTATACTGACCCAAAAAAGCCTGTGAAGCAAAAATCTATTTCTTTTTTAGCAAGTTTAAGGTTCAAAAGTACTGCAGAGCAGCTCTCAGAAGTCACTGTCTCCTGTCTTCTACCAGCTCAGATTGAAGAAGTCACATGGTGTTCTTGCCTTTGAGCTCAAGAAACCGTTTTTGATTGGCCAACAAAGCTCTGCAAGACTTGGAAATCTCACCGAATGGTAGTTCCCGAATAGTGGCCAAACAGTGAACTATTCGGAAAATGCATCCGAATATTCGGGAAGCCTACTATTTGTGGTATTCGGAAAATACTATTCGGCCCATGCACAGCCCTAGTATATACCTCAGCCGAAAAATGTGGACAATCAGAGAGGCGGAGGCCGCGGAACTCAACGGGAGAGTGGCGCCCAACTGGGGGAGACCTCTACCAACACATAATAAAGACTACACCAAAGCAGCAACAGAGGAAAACAAATGAAGACAAACAAAACCAATACAAATATTAAATGCAATACCCACAATCCCCCAAAACAAAATATAATAATAAAACCAATCCCCACTCCTCCAGAGTACAAACTTAGATTACAAATAAATAACAAATAAATATCAGCAAATTAATCAGTATAGAACTAAGCAGGCCAGTGCTATAGAGTCCAAAGTAGGAAGCGATGGGGCTGTCACCCCACCATGACCACTAAAATTCAAAATCCATGCTGCTGTTCTCTCACCACAGTAAGCAAATATATAAAGTAAATATGAAGTCTAGAGGCTGTCTCACAGCCTCATCAGTCAAGTACCGACAAAACCCTCCAAATCACTGAAGACACTCCACCGCTTCTGTTTTAAGATATTTCCAGATGCAGCCTCCTGAATCTGAAGGAAAACTGGGCAATCCACTTTAGGTTGTCAAAACAATCTGACCAGTCCAGCCAGAGCCAGGGACCCTAAGACAGAGCCCAGGATGCAGCCTTCTTGCCCATAACCACTCCCAGGATCAGGGCCCCAGAGCTGAAGCCTTCCTATGACTGCTACGCTCCAAGTAGCTCCCCGAGGTGGACAAGTGTGCTACACCCACCAGTGAGCACCTGCCCGCCCTCCTACCCCACAGAGAGAACAGGCTGAGCCGCTGCTCCCCTGACTAGGTCACAGGGCCCCAACTAAGTTTACTACAGTTCCCAGCAATGTTAAAAGGAGAAAAGTGCCAAACCAGGCAAGCTCACCACCTCCTCAACTCCGACATGGCAGGAATAAATCAGTTCACAGGTCCTTGGGCAACTCTTCCCAAGCCAGGATCCCAGGAATTCCTCAGTCAGAGCCTTCAAAAGCAGACCCTATAGGCTCCGTCAGCTCAACCATAACCTCCCAGTATAGTCAGTGGGTAGAAATCGTTGTCTTCAGAAGCAACGTATCATCAGGTAAGTGGGCCGCAAAGAAATGAAAATTACGTACCTACCGTAATTCTGATCTTTCTGTATATCTTCACCATTCATCATAGATGGGTTATCTGGCCAGAGGTCAGGACCCCGCGTGAGCCTTTTTTTTTTTTTTAAAGGGGTAGGCGGAGCCGACACACCATCGGCGCCACCCTCGAGGCCAGACGTACTGCGTGGCGCTCAAGGGTTGGCTGTTAGGCTGTGTCGACTCCGCCTGCCTACCAGTTCTGAGTCGCTGGAGAGGTAAGAGGAAGGGATGGAGGGTGGGACAAGAGAGTCCAAGGGACAGAAAAAGGAAAGGATGACTGAACTAAAAGGAGAAATAACGACTGAGAGGACAGCAAAGAAGAGGTTAGACTAAGGGGATTGGGTAGGGGCCCCAATCTCTGGAAGCGGAAGAAGGGAGGGTAGGGAGGGGAGAGAATTTAGGAGAGAGGGAGAGGTATTAAGGTATCCGAGACCCTTGTCCATCACCAGATTGTATAGGAACTGCAAGGAGTAGCAAAGCTCTCTGCCAGAATTCAAGGCACAGAATAACTGGCAAATACCCCAGAAGTTGAGTCGGCTATTCTGGAGGAAGGACAGGGTACAGGGATTTAGTACTCTCTCAGGAAAAGATGTTTGGTGAAAAAATTTTTTTTTTTTGAGAAATAGTTGGATGGAAACCAGAAGGATAACAGAAGGAGGGCAACTACCAACTCCCAACCCACCTGGTGGAGCCAAAGTAGTAGAGAAGGAGTGCCGCTCGAGCTGTCTACTCTTCATTGGAAAATACCCCCCTGTGTGTCCCTACTTTACCCCACTCCTAAGGAGGAGAGGGGGAGTCACAGAGAGGGAGGGGGACCCAGAGACTGAGGCCCCAGGGGGATGGTGGGTGGGGTTGTGATGAATGGTGAAGATACACGCAAAGATCAGAATTATGGTAGATACGTAATTTTCATATCTTATCTGTGTCAATCTTCACCATTCATCACAGATGGGTGAGTACCAAGCCCCCCGAAGGGGGTTGTTTCTTCTACACCCTAAGGGACTTGTCCCTTAGCCCTCAGCGGGTGACACACTAAGGGGGAGAACCTGCCGGGCCTGGAGAGGTCTGAGAGTGGGGAGAGAGATATGGGGTTCCCCCAGAGGGGGAAGGAAGTTGCCCCAACAAGCGCCATCTCACTCTATGGGAGAAAAAGGTAGGTTCCCTGGTGGGCGGAGCTAATCACCCTACGCCGGGCCAAGGGTGACAACTGGGAAAGACGTAGCCATGCCGATCTCCTAGTGCAGATCGCTGTCCCTATGACCCTGGTAGCTACCTCGTTGGCGTTATAAGATGCCCTCACTTGGTGCCTTGCTAGCTCCAGGCCACATGCAGAGAGCACGATGGCTTGTCTGGTTTGCTCCGAGTCAGGCAACTAGGCTAGGAGCTGACCTAGGCTGGACCACAAGAACCTGTTGTAGGCTGCATAGTGGGCCTGATGAGCAGAAATAGAGAGGAGTAACCATGTCGAGTAGAAGGTCCTCCTCCCCCAAAAATCAAAATCCAAGGAGTCTTGATCTGGGGGACGGTCACGGTGAAGGGTGTGAAGCCCATCAGGAGTATCCAAGTGCGTCAAACCAGACTGTGGATGAGGCATGGAACCTGGAGACTCCGGGGGAGTGCAATACCTCTGGCTGAGGTCCCTTGGGGTGGGAACTCCGGAGAAGGGCCTCTGCAAGAAAAGCAACAACGACTCCTTAAAGGGAGCTGGCCAGGGCGGCACCACAAGGGTGGCCTCACCAAAATCACCTAGAAAGGCGTGCGCCGCATGCTCAGGATTGCTGATAGAGGAGGGTGAAAGGTGCAAGTCCTCCAACATCCTCAAGAGGAAACGCTGATACTCCGAGAGATCAGCAGCCAGAGAGATATGGACAGAAGGTTTCTCTCCCCCTGAAGAGGGGGATTAGGAGCTGGAGGTCACCATGTGTTCAGAAGGTGGCTGCACAGGGGGAGGTTGAAAAACCTGACTGTCCATTGCCCTAACGTAAGCAGGGAACCGGGCAGCCACCGCTCTGAACTGCTCCCAGGTGAGAGGGCTGCTAGGACCAAGGATGCCTGGGAGCGCAGGAGAATGTGGCAGAGGGATAGGGGCAGAGCCGAGAAGAGAAGTCGGCTGACCTCCACCAGGGCTAGGGGGTGGACCGTGAGCACCCAAGGAAGGTGCCCCGGAAGACCCAACAGCCGACAGCTGTACAACCACATTGGTACTGCCTTGGCTGTGCCCAGAAGAATCCCCTGAGTGAGGTGACCGAGGCCGTAAAGGTCCAGAAGGACGGTCCCCTGCCTCAAAAGAATGGGACTCCCTCAAGGAACCTGAGGGGGAAGGGTGGAAATCTGCACTACAGCTCCATCCAGGGCCCGAGTGGACCCCAGAAAAGGGCCGACGTGGCGACCCCACACCCCTCGACCCCTCAGAGTCTGAAAGAGTCCTCCTCCTCGAGAGGTCCAGCCTAGGTAGCTGGCATCTCTGGGCAGCCCCCGAAGGGGAGACCCAGGGAGCAGTAGCCTCCCCTCCTGCAGGCTTCTCGATGGGCCCCAAAGTCAGGCGATCAAGACACACCACTGGAGGGGGTACCACCACCGAGGGGTCGATGAAACCCCCAAGACCAGGCTGCAGAGCTATGGTGGCATGCACCACTGCCTGCTGGTCAGCACCACTGACCCTAGTCTCAGAGGCCACCGGCCTCTCCTCAGTAGGGGGCTGGCTCCAACTCATCGACGAGACCACAGTGCTGCCCACATCCGCAGCCAACCCCGAGGGGGGGCGACTGCCCTTCCGACTCGAAGCTCGACTCCGACTCCGAAGAGGTAGAGTCCGAAGCTCTGAGCCAAACTGTAGGAGGGCGGGCAGAACTAACTTTGCCACCAAGCCCGGAAGCCACTGCTGTGCCCGAGTCGGCACCCATGACCTCCGCAACCCCGCAAGTGGGACCTGCAGGAGGCACGGCGCCAGCCTGAGACAGAGGTCCAGTGCCAGGGCCAGTCACAGCACCATCCAATCCACCGGCACCGGGAGCGGTACCAAGGACAGGGACGGCACTGACAACAGCCCTGGTGGCACCCTCAGCGCCGACGTCGACGTCACCTGGCCCCACGGCACCGTGAGCGGCACCGAGAACCATAGCAGCACCGAAGACGGCCCCGAAGACGGACCCAGTGCCGAACATGGCACCGATTGCTCCTCGGCGCCGGAACGGCACCGAGGTGGACGCCGCCGGACGGCACCGACAGATGGAGTCAAAGGCCCATGCACCAAGCCCAGAAGACACGGCACCGTGCTCAACCTCGGCATCGAGGATGGCGCCAAGGCAAGACATGGTGAAGGACGACGTTGGATCTGGTCTCACGGCGCCGCGAACAGTGTTGGCACCTCGAATGGCATTGACTGAGCCCATGGCACCGAGCGACAAGTTGGCGCCAACGACGGCCCCTCCAGGGCCCCTGGCGCCGTGAACGGCACTGAAGGATCCAACAGCACTGACAGACGGCATCGAGGATGGCGCCGAACCGGGCCTTCCGAGCCGCGTGAACGACACCGGGGGTTCTTTCACCCCAAAGGGATGATTGCCATGGCGGCGCCTCCAGCCCGCTCCCGGAGGAATTGGGACGGGCCTCCTGCGCCACGGGAGGAGCCTTGGCGATGGCCAGGCTACATGTAGCTGAGGCTCCCTCCTCCTCGGTCTGCATTGAACTGGGAGGGACCCAGAGGAAGGGCTGAGAGAGTGCAGCTTGGCCCGACCAGTGCGAACCCACCTACTCGGAAGTCGGGCGGAGCCCCACTTTCAACGCTGTTCGGGAGAGGACCCGCGAACCATGGAGAAGCAGGTGTCACACGAGTCCATGTCGTGAAGCGGGCCAAGACACGCAAGACACTGGTCGTGCTGGTCGGTGATGGAGAATTTTTGGCCGCATGGGCACCGACGCATGGGGGGCCGACCCGTCCTCGAAGACTTCTTGCCCTCCGACCGAGACATGACCTACGGAAAAAAACACCAAAATAGACTCGACGTCCCAAATTCAAATAAAAAGGAAAGATCTTACCGGGCGACATCGAGTGGAGGCAGAACACAGAACTGGCAGGTAACTGATGGACTGAAACGCCGAAGGCGAAGGACTGAAACAGGCCTAAATTCTTCCTGAAGCTTCCCATGAGGCGACCTCGATGGCGGGAGATGAAGAACTGGTAGGCAGGCAGAGTCGACACAGCCTAACGGCCAACCCTCGAGTGCCATGCAGTACGTCGGCCTCGAGGGCGGCACCGATGGTGTGTCGGCTCCACCTACCCCTTTTTAAAAAAAAAAAAAAGCTCCCGCGGGGTCCTGACCCATCTGTGATGAATGGTGAAGATTGACACAGATAAGATTAGAAAATTAACAAAACGTGACCAAAATTCAGAAAGCTAAAGACAGAACTGGATAGTCACTTGGAGGAGAGACAAAAACAAACAAAGAAAAACTGAAATCCTGGTGCAGTTAGCACTTAAGCACTAGGCAGTGACTCCAAAACTTTGAGCGAACAAACAATAGCGGTCCCGCAAAAAAGAAAACAAATACACATCCTCACTAGCCTTAATCACTGCAAAGCCCTCACTAAAACAAACTAAGCTAACACAAATGAATAAATAAACAAAAAAGAATTAAAAAAATAACTGTGTTACTGAAGCAGCTGTTTAAGGTAGACCCATACCGGTCGCCATCTTGCCACGCATGCCTTCCTGTGTAGTAAAACGTATGTTTGTCAGTTTGAAGTTTCTGGTGTTGATCTGGAAGGGGTGACCTCTGGTTTTTAAATCCAAGTCTTTTATGTGATATTTAGTTCATCAATGGATATCAGTCATGTATTATATCATTAAAAAGTAGAATGCCCCCTCTTTTCCTATGTAGCTCCAATGGATTTAGTTTTGGCTTTTGAAATCTCTCAGTGTAAGGTACATTCTTTGATTTCTCATCACTTTTGTAGTCTTTCACTGAACCTTCTCTGTGTGCTTTGGATGTTTTTCTTTTGAAATGAATGCCTTCACCTTTCTAGATGAAGTTTTCCTCCAGTTATGCGGGACAGCGATGGGGGCAACTTTTAACCCCAATTTCACTAATTTATATTTGGTGAGATAGGAGGAAACCTGTGTTTATGATCCTACTGTAAATCCTTTTTTCTGAAAAAAAAATTATCTTTATTATTGCTTTATTTATTTATTTTATTTATTTATTTAGTTTTTGATTACCGGTTAGGTACGCTAGCCATAAAAATTACTATTTTCAGGCACGACCCGGGACAGTACAGAAACAGTAACATCAGTGACAATTACTTTACAGGTGGAACATTTTGACAAGAAAATTGATACAGACAAGTAACAAACTCAGGCAATCATATGATAAACATTGTCAGAAATGTATGCATGAAAGAAACAAATACATATCAAAATTTGGGCACATGTTGATCGGAGTAGGGTAAAACAACTATGAACAGTAATACTATAGTAATTATAAGGAGATATAAGAAAGAATTTGAAAGAAGGGTAGGAGTAGGGTAGGTAGAAGTAGGATGGTAGAACTGAGTATGGAATAGAAAAAGGTAGAGAAAGTGTAAGGCAGCAGGTAGCCATGGTAAATAATCAAGTTGCAAGTGCTGAGCTGATTGGGAAAGGACAGAGCTGAAAAAATGGCCAGGGAGTGCAGGGTTAGGGAAGGGACTAAGGTGGTTTGAAACAGGAGCATTGACTGGAGGAGATGAGATGGGTTTGGAGTAATTTCTTGAAGGAGGCATGGGTAGAGGCCTGTTGAATAGTTAGTGGGAGGGAGCTCCAGTAATGGGGGGCACCTTTAGAGGTAGTATATCTAGGGATGCAAACCAAGGCATTGTCAGATGAACAAAGGTCATAGCAGGATGTCTGATTTTGAAAGAGTCCCACTGGGGGCTTAGGTATTGGGGATCTGATAATGTTGTCTATGACAGAGCCGAAAGCATAAGACCTGGATGTATGAGGGGGAAGCCATCCAAGGTCGGAGTAAAGGAGGCAGTGGTGTTTAATTCGATGGGAGGAGGATGCATAGCGGCAGATATTGTAGGTGATATCCTACTTGTGAAGACTTGATTTACTTGCTGATGTGTAGGTAGCAACCCCATCGGTAAGTGAGGGAAGGAGTATCCCCAGGCTATGGCAAGCCTTGTCGAGGGGGTGAGGGCATAACTGGTTCAATAGGCAATACCAAGATTTATGTTTACCGACTTGCACATCTATTGAATATGGAGATCAAAATTTAGTACTGGGTCCAGTGTGACTCCTAGGTATTTAAAGGAGTTTACCACCCCAATGGATGCACCACTTAAGGTGGAGACTTTAAACATGTGTTGGGAGTGTTTGAGTTTTCATTCAATCCAAATAGCATGGCTTGGGTCTTAGACTCATTTAAGACTAGTTTGTGATTACTCAGCCACTGCTGGATTTGCTGAAAGTCATGGGAGAGCCATGGATGTATGTCTTCAATACTTTTGGCACTAGTATACAGAACAATGTCATCCGCGTACAACAGGGAGAAATTTCTCAAGTGGGTTGAGGTGATGCTGTTTATGAAGATAGTGAAAAGCAGTGGGTCTAGTATGGACCCCTGAGGTACTCCAATGTTATTGGTGGCCTTGTCAGAGAGAGTGGAGTTATCTTTTACAATTTGTGTTCTGTCAGATAGGTAGTTACCATACCAATTTACAACACTAGGTGAAACGTCAAGTGAGCGAAGTGAGTCAGTAAGGAGGGAGTGGTCAACTACGTCAAACACCTTTGTCATATCAATAAATATTGCCCCAGTGAGAGAAGCAGAGTCCATGGCCACCAGTGCATCGGATGTGAATTTGAGGAGAGCAGTAGTAGTGCTGTGACCCTTTTGGAAACCATGTTGGGCAGAGGATAGAAGGTCATATTTATGGAGAAAGTAAATTGTTTGAGTGGCTACAAGTTTTTCTAGAATTTTGCTGAGAACAGACAGGATGGCTATTATGGGTCTGTAATTTGAGGGGTCTTTGGGGTCACCTTTTTTAAAAACAGGGATAATCCGAGCCATCTTCCAGATATCAGGGATGTGACTCTGGCACAAAAAGAGAGTAATGATCTTGGCTAGGGGATCAACAATGTACAGAGCAGCAAGTTTTAGGAGCTTAGATTCTAGGTTATTGGAGCCAACTGCCACATGCTCAGAAGTGTTATTAAGCAGTCATAGTACCTCATGCCTAGAGACCGACTTAAAGAAATATTTTGGCTCAATAACATTTGTCGGAGTGATTGAGGTTGGGTTGATGGAGAAGGAGGATGAGTAATTAGTTAGATCAGAGAATTTCTCATTGAAAAAGTTAGCAATAGTGCAGGGATTGTTGCAGTGGACACCATTTAGTGACATATCGTTAGGGGTGGAGGACGAGTTCAAGCCCAGGAAGAACTTGATATGGGAACATAATTTTTTGGAGTCTTCATAGGAGTTTAGTAAGAGGTCTTTACAGTAGGTGCTTTTTGTCTGTTTGATATCCTTTTTACAAAAGTTATGCAATGCCCTATAGTTACTGAGGTCAGATGTTAGACCAGAGCTCTTGAAAAGGACCCAACTTTTGTCTCTTTGATGTAGCTTACTGAGTAGGTCAGATTTTAGCCATCGGGTTTGCCTATTCTTTACTCTACATGTCACAAGAGGACAGTGTTTGTCCTGAAGTGCTAGGAAGTTGGTTAGGAAGATATTCAGAGAAGACTGAGCATCATTAGATTTCTAGAGAGAGGACCAGTCAATACTGGCAACATCTAGCAGGAAAGTCTGTGAGTTGAAATTGGCATAATTGTGAAAAGTTATGAAGTGAGGCTTAGTCGGAGCAGGCCTCACTTTACCCCAGATGCAATAAATGGGGGAGTGGTCAGTGATGGCATCTGCTAGAACACCTGAGTTGACTATGTGTTCCGGATGGTTGGTCATTATCCAATCTGACAGTGTGCTTATGATAGAGTGTGGGGCAGTTCTAGTGGGTTCCTCGATCAGCTGATGCAGGATAAAGCTTTGTATTCTGGACAGGGATGTGGCTTGGGAGTTACCCAGCCAGTTAATGTTAAGGTCCCCAAGTATAAGAACTTAATTTCTCCCAGAGAGAAGTGCGGTTTGTTCCAACAGCTCATCCAGACCAGTTAGGTCACTTTTGGGAGGGTTGTAAGCACAGGCTACATGTAATTTTTTGGAGCCAAGTGTGAGAAGGGCATGAAGCGCTTTGCAGTGTTTGAGAGGAGGTGAGTTGATGGTAGAGAGACTGAGATGATCTTTGAAGTAGATGGCAGCACCACCCCCTCTTTTAGGAGCTGGTCTATAAAGTATCAGAAGATTATAGGATGGCAGGGAGCATAGTAAGTCAGGGGTAGAGGATTTGAGCCAGGTTTCAGTAAGGCAGATGATGTCAGGCTTGTAGAGGGAGGTCCAGGCCTCAAGTTCAGCAAAATTCCTCTCAAGGCTCCTGATAGTATGGTGAGCAACTATGAGACCTTTAGCATTATTAAAGGTATTGGATATGAGGTTTGCTGGTCCAGGGTTTAGCTGAACATCTCCAGATGGCAGAATGGCCAGAAAAATTAGGTACCACAGTTTGTGTCACAAGTATGGGCATAAGGTTTGACTGTGAAGTGAACTATTTTTTTGGACATGAGCTATCATATGGATACAAGTCCTGTTTAGTAGTAGTGGAGTGGTGTCACAGTTAGGTGCGGGCACCACTAGAAGGTTTGAAAAATAGAAATCAAGTGGTGGAAAGTGAGGGAGAGCTGATTTAGCACAGGGTGCTGTTAAAAGTGTTAGATGAAACAGAGGAAGAGGGATGCTAGGAAAACCAATAGCATGCATTGATTTATATTGAGCAATCCTAGAACAGGTGAGCTTGCCTTAGAGATAGATAGCTTATAGGGGAGAAATAAGGAAAAGGGATTAAGAAGAGGCTTAAATACTGAACCACTGGTAGCTCATAAAAGAAAATTGGAAAATGCTCCAGAAGGTGAGTAGGGATAAGATGTAATGATGTTAGATTGGTTGCTCAGAGGAGCGAGCAGAAATAATTCTGAGAAATAATTAGTATATCACAGGAAATCAAGGAGGAGCAAGTATAGAAAGAGAGTGGCTGAGCATAGGCAGAGGGGATTAATCAAGTTTGATAGAGTGTGGAGCAGTAAAAATACAGCCCAAAAAAAGAGTAAACTTATGGCCTTACAGTGAGGTCAGGTGGTAGACAGGGTAAGCAGGCCAATGTGGTGGGACGTTATCAAGGAGGGAGGGGCAAGACTGTATTTAAAGGAGACCTGGGAGGGTGGGGGCGAGAAAAAATACAGATTCAAAGTTTTAAAAATATGAGCAAACATCCTGCCGAGGAGCAGAGCTTGAGACTACTACATTTTGCCAGGCAAAAAGACACACCAATCCAGTGAGGTTGAGCAAGCACTGGACCAATCGGAGTAGAAGACGTAGCGAGGCAGCTCTAGACAAAATCCAGCAGCTGTACCTTGATGGGTCCACAGACCCAGGAGGGCGGGCAGGGGTGATGGTCTTGTTAGGCAGCGGCTGAGGAGATGGCCTGGAGGGATCACCTTACTGTGAAGAGCTCCGCTCAGGCACTGGAGTCCCTGGGGAAGTAAAGAGAGGGGACAATAAGTAAAAAGCAGCAGGAGATGGTGGGAGGCTGGCAGCAGACCGATAGTGGGGGGGGGGAATTAGGTAAAAGACAAAGGACTGAGAGATGAGCAGAGTAGGCGTGGGGATTGTAGAGTGAAATACAAAAGGTGAGGTCAGAGAGCCACAGCAGAGAGGAATGAGACAGCAGATGGTGGAGGTTCTTAAGAATGGAAACTAAGAAAAGAGACAATGGGCAAGGTTGCACTTCGTTCAGGGACTAAGTTAGGACAAATTAGCAGTAGGTGGTAATTTTAGTCAGACAAGAAAACAGGAGGAGAGTGGGCAGAAAAAGATGGAAACAGCCTTCAAAATCAACAATGGCTAGGTCTGCATAAAAGTGTTAACTCCCTAAGGTTAGAAATATTGCAGGCTGCACTCAAACAATATTGTACAATTAAGTGGTTTACAGCGTTTTATATCAGTTCAAAACAGTCAGTTTTTAGTGGATAGGGCAGAGACAAGTAGAGAAACAAGCTATGAAATAAAATAAAAAATTACTCACCTTAGTAATTGTGTTTCTTCTAATGGAGTCTTGCTGCATTCTGTCATTATGCAGCTAGCCCCAGCACTTGAACTGCTCCGGAGAAGAAAGAGTTAACTCTATGCCAGAGCATAGAACGTTGAGCTCAAACTAGGTTCAAAACTCTGTCTACTGCACTTTGAAGTGTAACCATCAGATTCTTACGAGCTAACACTAACTACCCCCACTATATGAAAATTGTAAAATTTACTAGCCAAAAAAGCAACCAAATATTTTGGATCCCCAAAAGACTCAAGTCAAGAAATCCAAACCAAAAACCAGGTAGTGAATAAAATAATTACCAAAACATATAAATAACTCACCCTCCCTGTCTAAAGAGGGGAGAGTGACAAGTACACCCCTGAGGTGCAACACTGCGTCTACCATCCCACTTCCCAAAAAACAGGTTCTGAGAAGGGAGGTAGGGAGGGAGGTCAGAATGCAGCAAGACTCCATTAGAAGCAACACAATTACTAAGGTGAGTAATTTTTTCTTCAAACAACATGAAGTCTTGCTGTAGTCTGACATTATGCAGATTACCAAGCAGTACCTCCATAGAGGAGGGTATCAAACCTATTTTGGGAATAGGCTCTGCAGTACTGCTGTACCAAACCTAGCATCACTCCTATCCTGGATATCCAGAGAGTAATGCTTGGTGAATGTATGGACTGTTTTCCAGGTGGCTGCTTTGCATATCTCTAATAAGGATATATCTCTGGCAGCAGCCAGAGAAGCAGCTGTACCTCTAGTCGAATGAGCCCTCAGGCCTGAGGGGGGTACTTTGCCTAGCTTTTCATAGCAGAATTGTATACAAGAAACAATCCACCTGGCAATAGTTCTCTTTGTAGCATGTTTGCCCTTCCCCAATTCACCATAAGTGAGGAACAACTGGAGGGAGTCAAACCTAAGAGCCTTAGTATGCTCAATGTAGTAGCTAAGAGCCCTCTTAACATCCAAACTGTGTAATCTTCTCTTTCCTGAAGAAGAATAAGTGAAGAATACAGGAAGAGACATGGATTGGTTCAGATGAAAATCTGAAACTCCTTTGGGTAAGAACCTTCTGTTGGTTCTAAGGACTACCTTATCTCTATGGAATGAGATAAAATAAGGCTCCACTGACAGAGCTTGCAGTTCACTGATACGCCTGGCAGAGGTAATGGCTACCAGGAACACAGTTTTCCAAGACAAGTACTTAAGCTCTGCTGAGGACAAAGGCTCAAAAGGGGGTTGCATAAGCTGAGCAATGCACACATTAAGATCCCATACAGGAGTAGGATCCCTAAAGGGGGAATTGGTATGAAGAAATAATTTGAAGAATTTACAGAAAACAGGATGAGATGCCAGTGAGGAGGGCTTTCCCACTGACAGAAAAGCAGAAACTGCTGACAAGTGTACTTTGAGGGTAGCTGGTCTGAGGCCTAGGCCATTAAGATGAACCATGTAATCCAGAACTGTAGACAAGTCAGCAGTATCTGGGAATATATGCTTCTTGGAACACCAAATGCTGAATCTTTTCCATTTGGAGTTATAAGTTTTTCTGGTGGCAGGTTTTCGAGAGGCTTTGAGAATGTCCAGAACCCCTTGAGATAGATGCAAATTTGCATATTCTAGCTCTTCAAGAGCCGTGCCTTGAGATTGAGAGACCAAAGGTTGGGGTACCAGATCCTCCCCTGAGAGGAGTTTAACAGGTTGTGATTCCTGGGAAAAGATAAGGGAAGATGGACTGCTAGGGACAGCAACAGGGGATACCAAGGCTGTCTGGCCCAGTCTGGAGCAATCAGGATCACTTTGCAAGATTGTGACCTTATCTTGACCAGGACTTTGAGCAGTAGTGGAAAAGGAGGGAAGGCATACAGAAATTTCCCTTCCCAATCCAGAATTAGAGCATCCAGAGGGACTGAACCCAAGACTGGTGGTCTGCAACAGAATAGAGGAAGTTGGTGATTGTCTGGGGCAACAAAGAGATCTATCTCTGGAGTACCCCACCTTGAAAATATCACTTTTAACACTAGGGGGTCCAGGAACCACTCATGATGGCCCTGGGAAATCCTGCTCAATGCATCTGCTAGCACATTGTCCTTCCCTGGAAGGTGGACTGCTACCAGAGAGGTCTGTAGAGTATAAGCCAGGGACCATAATTTCATGGCTACCGTGCACAAGGCCATAGACCGAGTGCCTCCCTGCTTGTTGATGTACCACATGGTGGTGGTGTTGTCTGTCCTGACCTGAACCACCTTGTTCTGTACTGATTCCAAGAAGGCTTGCAGAGCCAGGTACACTGCCCTGAGCTCCAGAAGATTGATGTGGAGAAGAGACTCCTGAGGGGACCACAGTCCCTAAGCTGTGAGAGCTCCCCACCCCAGGAGAGAAGCATCCGTGGTTAGAACCACAGAATGAGACTGAGTGATGAATGGGACTCCTTGGCTGAGGTTGTCCTGATCCAACCACTACTGAAGAGCCTGGATCAGGGTCTGAGTTACTAGAATAAGCTTGGTTAGTGGATCTTTTTTCTGAGACCAAAAAGCCCTCAAATGGAACTGGATGTCCCTCATCTGAAATCTGGCACCTTGGGCCACTGCAGCGGAAGCTGCCATGTGGCCTAGGAGTTGAAGGAAATGTCTTGCTGGCTGAGACACCAGAAGATGGAAAGAGGAAGCCAGCTCTATAATGGTCTTTACCCTTGCCAGAGGGAGAAAGGCTCTTGCTTTGACAGTGTCCAGCTCTACCCCATGAAGGTTAAGAGTTGCACTAGTTCGAGAACTGATTTGAGAAGATTGAGGAGGAATCCTAGAGAAGTGAGTACTTGTTGGGTCACTTGTAAATCTGACTTGACTTGGTCTGGAGACTGACCCACAATGAGCCAGTCATCCAGGTAAGGGAAAATGGAGATGTTTTGTCTCCTTAGAAAGGCTACTACTACTGCTAGGCATTTTGTAAACACCCTTGGAGCTGATGTTAGGCCGAAGGGCATTGCTTTGAACTGGTAATGGCCTGAAGGCAGTTCGAACCTGAGGTACTTTCTGTGGGAGTACCTGATGGGAATGTGAAAGTAGGCATCCTTTAGGTCCAGGAAGGCTAGCCAGTCTCCTGGCCTTAGAGAGGGAAGAATTATTCCCAGAGTCACCACTTTGAATTTTGGCTTTAGTAGGTGCTTGTTTAGATATCTTAAGTCCAGGATGGGCCTCCACTCCCCTGTTTTTTTGGGGTAAGGAAGTATCTGAAATACAGACCTTTGCCCCTGTGAAGTGCAGGAACTCTCTGTCTCTATGGTTCTGACAGCCAGCAGAGATGAAATCTCTGCCTCTAGGGCAATGGTTTCGGAGATGTTTGCAGGTGGAAAGGACCTGATCCTCAGCTTTGGAAATTTTTTGAAGCTAAGGGCCAGTCCCTGGCTTACTACCTCCAGGACCCATTTGTCTGAGGTAACAGACTTCCAGTCCTGGAAGTAGTAAGCCAGTCTGCCTCCTACAGGAATTGGGGAGTCGACCCGGGCTGACACATCAGGGTGTCTGCTTGGCAGGAGCCTTAGGCTGAGAAGAGGATGCAGCCCTGCTCATCCCCCTTCTGCCTCTCCCTCTGAAGAACCCCCTCTGGGAAAAAGGAGAGGAGGCCTATGCCTTGTAGAAAGGCTTGTGAAAAGGCCTGCCCCTAGCCTGCTGCTTCTAAGGAGTTGCCTGCCTTTCCTTGGCTTGTACACTCCTGTAGGTGGTCCTGTACTCATCCATCTTTTTCATATAATTCTCTGTCTGCTCCCCAAACAGAGAATTCTCGACAACAGGGAAATCCATGGCCTTAGCCTGGGTGTCCTGTGATAGGCTAGTACATCTGAGCCAAGCTAGTATCCGAAGAGCCACAGATGTAGCTATGACTTTTGATGACACATCATTGGAATCCACAGCATCATGAAACTGGATTTTTGATGCCTCAATCCCATCAGCAGCCACTTCCTCCAGCTCCTTGGCAAGCTGGGGGAAGCCTGTTTAGCCAGTTCCAGAACAGTATCCCATCTGGACTTCTGGTATCTGGCTGTGTTGGCCATATAGTTAGCCTATCTGAGTCCCAAGGAAGATGCCATGTACTGTTTCTTTGCCATGGCATCCAACTTCCTGGAGTCTTTATCTGAGGGGTGTGAAGCCAAGGGTATGTTATATTTATCACAGGCTGCAGCCTGCACAACCCCAACCATTGCTGGTACAAGTACTCCGTACCTGGGCCTGACAACATATACCTCTTGTCCATTCACCTGTCCACAGGAGGTAAAGAATTTGGGGTCTTAAGTAACTTCAGTGTCTGTTTCCCAAAGGATTTGTGAAGGGGAATAGACAGTCTCTTGGACTGTGGGATGTCCATCATCTCCACAAAGTCAGGCTCCTCTTCCTCCTCGACAACTTCATCCAGAGGGAGCTGGAGGGTTTCTGCCACTTTTTTGTAGAACATAAAGTGGGAATGGGACTCAGAAAGCCTAGGAGGGGAAACACCAGAAGGCCTGTCTGAGGAGATGTCCAGTTCTATGGGCTCATCCAGACCTTCCACGCCATCATCATCATCATCATCATCATCATCATCATCATCTTCATCCCCCTTCAAGTCCGGTTCATAATAGTCTTCAGGGGAATAATCCTGAACTGGAGGAACCGACCGAACCGAATGCCTACCGGGAAGCGTCAGATCAGTCGGAACCGAACGGAATGATTCAACTATACTAATCGCCCTGGCAATTTCTTTGGCGGTTGGACAATGCGGTTCTGAATCCGAACCCAGCTGATTTCTCTTTCTTTTTTCTTTTTGCCGGAACTGACCCCTCAGTATCGGTTCTCCGTTTGCCTGAGGGAGTCTCGCCCAGGTCAGTGGGCACTCCCTCAGGTTCAGTCGGAACCGAACCGGGCTGGCCATCCGGGTCAGCGGACTTCTCAGACTCCTTTTCCCTAAGCCTGCCCAATCTTTCATCCAGGGTGGCTTTAGGGAAATTTTTACAAATTTGGCAGTCTGACTCCAGGTGGTCAAAACCTAGACAGTAAACACAGGTGCTGTGGGAATCGGCCTTAGCAAAGGCCTCCCCACACTCAACGCAGTGTTGAAACCCAGAGGGCCCGATTTTTCTCTTGTGTTTCTCAGATGAAGCCATCCTAAAACTTACCCTTTTCATGGTAACAGCCAGGCAAGACCCCATTATTGGTTCCTAACCATGTTACAGGTGTTGGAAAAAAATGACAAAACACGTTTTGTTTAGAACTGATAAGGACCGGTACCTCACATTAAATTCAGCTAAAGAAAAATACACAGACAAGATACAGACAACCAGTTCAGCTGAACCAGTTGAAATACAGTTTTTACAATTTCCACAAAAAATTCAGCACTAGTCCACTACCTATGTACTTACTGTACCGCAGACAGGGATCTGAACCGAAACAAAGAAAAAAATAGTAGTATAAACTGACTTTTTTAACTGGACTGAACCATTAACAAAGGAGAAATTTCCGGAGTAACTGTTCAGTTAGGCGGAGTAAATAATCTAATGGTTACACTTCAAAGTGCAGCAGACAGAGGTTTGAACCGAGCCTGAGCTCAACGTTCTGTGCTCTGGCATAGTTAACTCTTTCTTCTCCGGAGCAGTTCAAGTGTTGTGGCTAACTGCATAATGTCAGAATACAGCAAGACTTCATGTTGTTTGAAATACTGATACAAATTTTTAAAAATACGAGCAAAAATCCTGCTGAGGAGCAGAGCATGAGACAACTATATTTTGCCAGGCAAAAAGGCAAACCAATCTGGTGAGGTTGAGCAAGCTGCACAGACCAATCAGAGTCTGGCTGCTACACGCTGGACCAGTCGGAGGAGAAGCCGTAGCAAGGTGACTCTAGACAAAATTCAGTGGATGTACCTTGATGGGGAGACCAGTCCACGGACCAAGGAGGGTGGGCAGGGGTGATGGTCTTGTCGGGCAGTGGCTGCAGAGATGGCCTGGAGGGACCACCTTGCTGTGAAGAGTGCTGCTTGGGTGCTTGAGTACCTTGATGGGGAGACCGGTTCACAGACCCAGGAGGGTGGGCAGAGGTGATGGCCTTGTCAGGTGGCAGCTGTGGAGATGGCCTGGAGGGACCACCTTGCTGTGAAGAGTGCTGCTCGGGTGTTGGAGTCCCTTGATGGGGAGACTGGTCCACGGACCCAGGAGGGTGGGCAGGAGTGATGGTCTTGTCGGGCAGTGGCTGCAGAGATGGCCTGGAGGGACCACCTTGCTGTGAAGAGTGCTGCTTGGGTGCTTGAGTCCCTTGATGGGGAGACCGGTTCACAGACCCAGGAGGGTGGGCAGAGGTGATGGCCTTGTCAGGTGGCAGCTGTGGAGATGGCATGGAGGGACCACTTTGCTGTGAAGAGTGCCGCTCGGGTGCTGGAGTCCCTTGATGGGGAGACCGGTCCATGGACCCAGAAGGGTGGGTAGGGGTGAAGGTCTTGCAGGCAGCAGCTGCAGAAATGGCCTGGAGGGACCGCCTTGCTGTGAAGAGTGCCGCTCGGGCGCTGGAGACCCTTGATGGGGAGACTGGTCCATGGACCCAGGAGGGCGAGCAGGGGTGATGGTCTTGTCTGATGGTGTGGTGGTGAATAGTTGATGAACTACTCCAATTTGTGGCATACTTGGAGCTTCAAATAAAAATCTAAGATTTGATGTAACTCATAACAGTGAGCGCATATCAGTTTTGGATATTTTAATTGTTAGAAATAATGAATGTGGAATCAACACCAAAACATACAGGAAGCCCACTGATAAAACTCAATACTTCTTACAAGTTCTTGCCATCAATGCCACACCATCAGAAATATCCTCATGGACCAGTTTCTAAGAGCCTGCAGAAATTGTGACACTGATGAAACTTTTGTAGAACAGGCAGATGATTTAGAGGGAAGGTTTAAACAGAGGGTGTATAGGGACACTGATATACAGAGGGCCAGGGTCAGAGTCACAAATACAGAATGAAAGTCACTACTTACCCTGAGGGAGACAACACATTTGAGTGGGGATAAAATGAACTTTGTGACCACTTTTGGCACCAAAGCAGTGAGGTTGAAGGAAAGGAATAATCAGAAAGCACTGGGGGATCATTACAGATGGAATCCAGGTTAGACCAATTTGTTAGATGCCTACCCAGAATGGTGACTATGTTAACAGAAGTCTCCAACCAATACCACTATCACCCACTACATTGTTATCCCCACTGCCCAGTGGTGCATATTGTTGTGGGCAGTGAAAATATTGCAAAACCAGCTACCCCCTTCAAAACATTTATCAATCCAGCAACTGGTGAGTCACATGACATTCTGTATTTCATCAGCGGTGACATGACCCACGTTATTTATGTGGGCACATGTTATTGCCACACATATTACATGGGTCCTACTAAGAGAACATTGAAAGAGAGAGCGGGGACCATATACAGTCTATACAGCATGGAAATAGAATCAGCTCTAGCAGCTCACCTAGACAACTCTGGCAAAACAGATGATCATGATTAGACATTTATAGGAGTAGAGAATAACTACTGGAGCAAAAGGGGGTGATGTGGAAAACACTATTAGCCAGCAGGGAATCCTTTTGGATCCATAAAATGAGAACTACTGTCCTACTAGGTCTTAATGACAAGTTTAAACTTGCACCCTTTTTCTAAGCAGTACATTAGTAACTGCTGAGGGCAATGGGGTGTTCATTCAGTAGGGTCTGTCTTTCGGATGAGATGTTAAACTGAGGTCCCATCTGCCTGGACTGGTGGTAGTTCAGGTGGATGTTAAAGATCCCATGGCACTTATCGAAAAGAGTAGGAGAATTTCCCCAGTGTCCTGGCCAAATTACCCTCATTCACTAAAAATACCACCAATAGCTTAATCTGATTCAAGGTCAGTTGGCATTCATCTGTATTCCCCTTCCCTGGATCACGCCTGAAAATAGGCAGGATTTGTCTAGTGCACTTACCCGGTCAACAAAAACTAAACAAATAAAATAAATATAATTTCTCTGAGATCTTGCACCAGGGTGTGCTTTTTACGGCTGCAGTGGGCATAGCCCTGAAGGCATTTTGCATTCAGAAAAGGGCTGATGCCATTTTTGCTACCAGACAACATGATAAGTGTTAAAAATAGAGTAATCCACTGGAGCTACATTACTACACTGCCTGTGTATGTATAGGAGCTAGAGAGCACTATTTTTCCTCTGGCTTGAGGAGTTAATTGAGCCCTCCCTCAGCAGAGTCTCAGACATTCTACACTACAGTCAGCAAACACAGAAAGTTAACTCATTATCTTCTAGCAGTCATTTTGTGTCAGGTTACCAACTGATAGTAGACATTGTACAAAGCTATTGGAAGTAGAATGCGATAAATACTTCCTGGATCTTTCTGCATAACAAATAAGCACTGCTGTACCTCAGCCCCTAAGAACACCTCATTAAGCCATTTGACACCTCCATCCTAACAGCAATCATCCTGCTACTTTGTAAGACATTCTATAGCAAAGCGTTCTAGTGATGCCTGTTCCCAAATAATAAACACATTTAAAGTGTTAAATGCCAACTTCATTTTCTCAGGCAGGCAGTTCTGTGGAGACACAAGTACTTGACATTCAGTGATTACTTGTCTGTTATATTATTAGAATTTCAATTCTGTCTGTTTCTCCATGGAGGAGTTGCAAGCTGTTAAACATGCTGTATTCTTTGGAACACAGTGGACAGTCATGGATGTTGGTATCTGCTGCTTTTTTACTTTTTGTGGAAGAAACATTGTGGCCTGGATATTCAGACTGCGCCTGGCAGTGGTGCAAGCATGGGCGAAGTGCAACTGGGATGCGCCATGGCACAGAACCATTGAATATGGCAGGGACAGTGCACAGCGCAGTGGCACTGTGCCGGCAAAAGCCACAGATAGGGAGCATGGGGATGCGCCAGTGCAAATGCAGTTGCGCTGGGTGCAACACCTGCGATATTCAGCAGAGGGCATGCAAATGAGGCCATAATATATGCAAAGTGAAAATGGGGTCATTTGCATGTCATGATGTCCCCATTTGCATACCTTGTGCAGGGCAGCCTGGCGACTTGTGCCTGGTGCCCTGCATAGCATGACGTGTGCACTGAAGGGGTCCCGGGGCATCCCCCGCCCCATAGCCACAATTGCAGATATGCTTTTGCCACATGATCCCTGGTGGTCTAGTGGTACCCCCCTCCCACCCGATACCCCAATCACCAGTAAATGTCTGTAAAAACTTTCTCAGGTAGTCTAGTGGAACCCCCCTCCACCCTGATACCCCAATTGCCGGTAAATGTCCATAAAAACATTCCCAGGTAGTCTAGTAGAACCCTCCTCCCTCCTGATACCCCGATCACTGGTAAATGTTCATAGAAACATTCCCAGGTAATCTAGTGGTACCCCCTCCCATTTCCCCGAACGCCAGTAAAAGTAGGTAAAAATATTCCCTGGTGCTCCAGTGGCACCCCCACCCTCCACCCACAGAGAACCCCTTACTCACCCTGCTCAGCCCCATCATCGGTGGTTGGCTGCAACCCACCCACATACCACCCGGCCACCCGCCGAATGACAGCTTACAGTATGGGCTTGCAGGGCATACTATCCTGGGATTACAACACATACTGTAAGCTGTCATTCAGTGGGCAGCCAGGTGGTTTCTGGGTGGGTTGTATCTGCTCACCGAAGATGGCGGGGAGCGGGGTGGGCAAGGAGTCTTGTGAGGGTAAGAAGGGTGGGGGGTACCACTGGATCACCAGAGAATGTTTTTACCTACTTTTACCAGTGATCATGGAAATGGGAGGTGGGGGGGTACCACTAGACTACCAGGGAATGTTTTTACAAACATTTACCATCAATCAGGGTATCGGACAGGAGGAGGGTTCCACTAGACTACCAGGGAGACGTGGGTGCTTGTGGACGGTGTTCTGGGTGGGAGGGTGGCAACCCATGGATGGCGGCTGCTGTGTTGTGCCCTGCAATACAGCAGCCTGCCTGTGGGTGGCCAGGAGTTGTTCCTCCTATTCACAGGCTCAACTTTGAGACCCCCATGTGGCACAATGCAGGGTTGTGCCAGCATATGTGCCGCACATCCCGGGCTGAAAATCAGGATGTGCCACATATGCATGGGCACGCCCCCTGCATCTGCGCTGTATACATTACTATTTTGCCCCGGTGCATCAGGATTTGCACTGCACCTGGCAGCCTTTTCAATATCCCACCAGGGCGCAGTGCGGGGTTGCGCCAGCGCAGCTCTGTTGCGCCATGAGCAATCCCTTTGAATATCTGGGCCTGAATGCATATAATCTTGCAGATGCATGCATTCATTTTTCCAAATACTTGTTTTTAATAATGTTAATAATATATCCAATGCACCAAAATAGCCAGTTGTGTTTTAGTTATTATTTTATACAGCCCTGTGTTCTTAACCTGCGATTTGTGACTATAGGTGTTTATAACTGAATGATAATAACCACATTTGTTTCACTTGCAAGTAGGTAGTCATGTGTGTGTCTCATTTTTGTTTGACTTAGGTTATGAAGTGATACATAGAATCTCATCAGTTGATAACAAACATGCTGTATTCTAATTAAATGAACTGATAAATGGGGGCTTTGGTTTCTTTTACAAATTTATTTTTTCTGTCCATGGATATACTAAAACAACAAACTGTCTCAACAAAATGTTTAAAAATAAGGAGCTGAGCAGTAATTTAGTTGATGTGGTGTAAAGAGCTGTTCCCTGGAAAATTACCTGGTTGGGGGGTGCCACAAGCAGAATGGGACTTCAAGAAGGGGGAGTTCATGGCAGCAAAAGAGGCATGATGGCATTAAGAGCTTAATGGTGTGGATGTAAAGGCACCAATATCTGAGCATGACTTTGGTAGATGACGAAGTGTGACTTGGGGGTTGGGGATTTTATTTATTTATTTATTTTATTTGTTGAAATGTTTCACCAGGAAGGCACGCTGAGCAGCAAGTTGCTCATCTCCCAGTATGACCTGGGGGGTAGGGAACAATGGGATAGAATACAGAGAAATGTTACAATGTTGGAACACAATTTGCTTACTTGTGTACAATGAGAGCAAGAGGGATTACAGGCAGATAATATTGGCTAACAATGCAACAGTTAAGTATAGTAGATATGAAGACACATATAGCAAATTGGCAACAGTTGGTGACAGTTGGTAACACTGGAACACATATAATAACTTGGCAACAGTATGTAACACTAGATGGTAAGGTGACCCAATAGTAATTGGTAGCCATTAGAGTAACATAGATATTCAAGATTTACAGTGACTGCAGTAAAGAGAAGAAGAATGGAAGGAGGGAACGAAAAATTGCAGAGGGTAGAATGGAAGAAGGGAAAGGAAATTTACGGAGAGACGCAGACAGAACATGATTTTTGAGGCAAACAGAGATGGCAGGGTGGACTAAAGTGCATATAAGAGAGGTATAAGGGTAGGTTATAAGTGGTTAATTGAGTGTAGGGGTAGGCCAGTTTTAGGCTATGTTAACCAGAAAGGGGGGGGTAGGAGGAGAGGAGAGGAGAGAGAAGAGTGTGGCAGGTGATGAGAGAGGTATTGTAGGTGGGGGTATCCAAGGGGGCAGAGGGGAGTTAAAATTCAACAGTGTCCTGTTATCCCTATCTGGGCAGGGCAGTGGGCAGCCCCACTGGTAAGACACCAGTTATAGGCAATGAGAGTTATTTATATATAGTGATGCGAGAGAAGGGGGTGTTGGGGGAGGGATGTTGTGGGAGGGGGTAGCAGAGGTCAACTATAGTGGGGGGTAGTACCCCACCAGTGTGCTGGGTGACCCTGCCTGCACAAGGCAGTGATCTAGCAGTGACTGAGGGGTGCATTAAAAGGAGAAATAGGGGAAAGGAGGTAAAGTTGTTGCCCACTGTGTGTTGTGGATCCTGCCTGCACAAGGCAGTGATCGAGCTCACAGGAGGGAGAAAGATAAGGGAAGAGAAAGAAGGGGGAGGAACACTTTAGGAGGAGGGAGAGTAAGGGACAAGGAGCATGATCAGAGGGAAATAGGAGTGGTGGGGAGCAGGCATATGAGCTTGAGCAGAGGTCAACTATAGTGGGGGGGCAGTACCCCACCAGTGTGCTGGGTGACCCTGCCTGCACAAGGCAGTGATCTAGCAGTGACTGAGGGGGTGCAGTAAAAGGAGAAATAGGAGAAAGGGAGTAAAGTTGTTGCCCACCTTGCACTACAGATCCTGCCTGCACAAGGCAGTGATCAAGCTCACAGGAGGGAGATAGATTAAGGGTAAAGAAAGAAGGGGGAGAAACACTTTAGGAGGAAGGAGAGTAGGGGACAAGGAGGAGCATGATCAGAGGGAAACAGGAGTGGTGGGGAATAGGCATATGGTAATATGGGCTTAGGGGAGATGGAAGAGGAGATTAGGGAAGGTCATGGTAGGTACAGGAAGGGGCAAGGAAGTTATTGAGGGCAGAGTTAATGGAGTAGCAAGAAGATGAGTGGTGAATTTGAGGTGGAAGTGAATTCCAGATTTTTGGGAGGCTATAAGAATAACCTGATTGGCCAATAAGGGTGAAGCGGAGTGGGACCACCAGGGTTCATGAGCTGGTAGATCTTAGGGAGTGGGATGGGGGGTGGTTGTAAAGGCAGAGGAGAGATAGGAGGGAAGTTCACCCAGCCAGTACTTGCAGGTGAATTTTGCGCAGTGAGAGAGACATTGGTTTGTCAGGGAAGAGAAGAAAAAATTACTCACCTTAGTAATGTTGTTTCTTCTAGTGGAGTCTTGCTGTATTCTGACTTATGCAGTGATCTCCAACCCTTGAACTGCCCTGGAGAACAAAGAGTTAACTTTCCATGCAGGGCATGGAACGCTGAGCTCGAGCTCGGTTGAAGCCTCTGTCTGCTGTTGTTTGAACTCCAACCGTCAGATCTTTATGAGCTATACTCACTGGGGTTCTGTGTGGAAACTGTAAACTCACACTAGCCAACTGGCAGCTAAATTTGATAAAGCAAAAGGGTTTTGGTTTCAAAGCAAAGACTCAAGTCAGGAAACCAAAAACAAAACACAACACACACCAAATAAAGGAGGGTGAGGAAAAGGAGGGCACCTCTGGGTGCCAACCACTGCTCCTGCCCACCCACATCCCAAAACCAGGTTCTGAGAGGGGAGGCAGGGGAGGTCAGAATACAGCAAGACTCCACTAGAAGAAACAACATTACTAAGGCAGGTAATTTTTCTTCAAACAACATGAAGTCTTGCTGTATTCTGACATGTCTGAACTACAAACAATACCTCAAGGAGGAGGGACAGAACCTACTTTGGAAATAGGCTCTGAAGTACTGCTGTCAAACCCGAGCATCACTCCTAGCCTGGATATCCAGAGTAATGCTTGGTAAAGGTATGGACTGTTTTCCAGGTGGCTGCTTGACAGATTTCTAAGATAGGAATATCCCTGGCAGCAGCCAGGGAAGCAGCTGTACCACTGGTAGAGTGATCCCTCAGGCCTGAGGGTGGGGTTCTACCCAATTTTTCATAGCAGAATTGTATACAGGAGACAATCCACCTGGTAATGGATCTTTTAGCGGCAGGTTTGCCCTTTCCGACCTCTCCATAAGTAAGGAACAACTGGAGGGACTCAAACCTGTGACCCTTGGTACGCTCTATGTAGTAGCTGAGGGCCCTCTTAACAGCCAAGCTGTGCAGCCTCCTCTCTCCAGAGGAGGAATGGTCAGTAAAGAAAATAGGGAGAGACATAGACTGATTAAGGTGGAAATCTGAAACTACCTTAGGCAAAAACTTCCTGTTAGTTCTTAGGACCACTTTATCTCTATGGAAAGAGATGAAATCAGGCTTCACTGACAGGGCTTGCAATTCACTAATGCACCTGGCAGAAGTAATGGCTACCAAAAACACAGTTTTCCAAGTCAAGTACTTAAGCTCTGCAGAGGACAAAGGCTCAAAGGGGGGGTTGCATAAGCTGAGCAATCTAAACATTAAGGTCCCAAGCAGGAGCAGGGTCCCTGAAGGGAGGATTGGTGTGCAACAATCCCTTGAAGAATTTACAAAATACAGGATGGGCCGATAGAGGAGAGGGCTTGCCTACTGATACAAAAAGCAGAAACAGCAGCCAAATGTACTTTGAGTGTAGCTGGTCTGAGTACCAAGCCATTGAGATGAACCATATAGTCTAGGACTGTAGGCAACCCAGCAGATTCTGGAGAAATATGCTTACCAGAGCACCAAATAGTGAACCTTTCCCATTTGGAGTTGTAAGTCTTTATGGTGGAAGGCTTTCGAGAAGCCCTAAGAATATCCAGAACACCTTGAGAGAGGTGCAGATCAGCAAACTCTAACTCTTCAAGAGCCAGGCCTTGAGATTGAGAGATTTGAGATTTGGATACCAAATCCTTCCCTGAGAGGATGTCAACAGGTTGGAATTCCTGGGAAGAGACGGAGGAAGGTGGACTGCTAAGGACAGTAACAGTGGGTACCAGGGTTGTCTGGCCCAGTCTGGAGCAATCACAATCACTTTGCATGGTTGAGACCTGATCTTGACTAGCACTTTGAACAGGAGAGGGAAGGGGGGAAAGCATACAGGAACTTCCCCTCCCAATTCAGAATCAGAGCATCCAGGGGGACTGAGCCCAAGACTGGGGGTCTGCAACAAAAGAGAGGAAGTTGGTGATTGTCTGGGGCTGCAAAAAGATCTATCTGTGGAGTGCCCCACCTGGAGAAAATCACTTTCAAAATTAGGGGATCTAGGGACCATTCGTGGTGGCCCTGAGATATCCTGCTGAGAGCATCTGCTAGGACATTGTCCTTCCCTGGGAGGTGAACTGCTGTCAGAGAAGTTTGCAGGGAATAGGCCAGAGACCACAACTTCATTGCTTCTGTGCACAAGGCGGTAGACCGAGTGCCCCCTTGCTTGTTGATGTACCACATTGTGGTGGCATTGTCTGTTCTGTTCTGGACTACTTTGTTCTGAACAGACTTGGAAAAAGCTTGCAGTGCCAGAAACACTGCTCTGAGTTCCAAGAGACTGATGTGAAGCAGAGATTCTTGAGGTGACCACAGCCCTTGGGTGGTAAGGTCCCCCAAGTGGGCCCCCCAACCCAAGAGGGAGGCGTCTGTGGTGAGGATTAGTGAATGAGACTGAGTGACAAAAGTAACTCACTGTCTTAAATTGTCCTGAGCCTGCCACCATTGCAAAGCCTGGATCAGGGTTCGAGTCACTGGGACTAGTTTGGTAAAGGAATCCTTTCTCTGCGACCAGAAGGCTTTTAAATGGAACTGAATTTCCCTCATGTGAAATCTTGCCCCCTGGACCACTGCTGTAGAGGCTGCCATGTGGCCCAGGAGCTGCAAGAAATGCCTTACTGGTCGAGACACCTGAAGGGTGAAAGATGAGGTCAGTTCTATTAGTGTCCTTGCCCTGTCCAGGGGAAGAAAGGCCTTTGCTCTTATTGTATCCAGCTCCGCCCCTATAAAGGTGAGGAGCTGTACTGGCTCTAGAACTGACTTTGGAAGGTTTAGGGGAAATCCTAAGGAAGTGAGTAGTTGCTGAGTTATCTGAAGATGTGACTTGACTTGGTCTGGAGAGGTGGCCCACTATGAGCCAGTCATCCAGGTATGGAAAGATGGAGATCTTTTTTCTCATTAAGAAAGCAACTACTACTGCCAGGCACTTTGTGAACACCCTTGGGGCTGAAGTTAGACCAAAGGGCATTGCTCTGAATTGATAGTGGCCTGAGGGCAACTCGAACCTGAGGTACTTTCTGTGGGAGCACCTGATGGGAATGTGAAAATAGGCATCTTTGAGGTCCAGGAGGCTAGCCAGTTCCTGGCCTTAGAGAGAGCAGAATTATACCAGAGTCACCATTTTGAATTTGGCTTTAAAGGTGCTTGTTTAGATATCTCAGATCCAGGATGGGCACTCATTCTCCTGTCTTTTGGGGGTTAGGAAGTACCTGGAGTACAATCCTTTGCCCTGTGTGGGGTAGAAACCCTCTGTGGCTCTGAGGCCAAGAGGGAAGAAACCACTGCCTCTAGGGCAAGGGCCTCTGATGGATTTGCAGGTGGAAAGGATCTGGTTCTCATCTTTGGAAATTTTTGAAGCTGAGAACCAGTCCCTGATTACTACTTCCAGGACCCACTTGTCTGATGTTAAAGACTTCCAGTCCTGGACAAAGTAAGCCAGCCTGCCTACCAGTACTGGAGAATCGGCCGGCAGACCCATCAGGTGTCTGCTTGGCAGGGGCTTTAGGCTGAGGGGTGGAAGCAGGCCTACTCATACCCCGTCTGCCTCTCCCTCTAATGAACTCCCTCTGAGCAAAAGCAGAAGAGAAGGCCTGGGCTTGGTAAAAAGGCCTCTGAAAGGGCCTGCCCCTGCCCCTGGAATGCTGCCTCTGAGGAGTGGCTTGCCTTTCTTTGACCTGAGCACTCCTATAGGTGGTCCTGTACTCGTCCATCTTCTTCATGTAGTTCTCTGTCTGCTCCACAAACACAGAATTACCAATGACAGGGGAATCCATGGCCTTAGCCTGGGTATCCTGTAATAGGCTAGTACATCTGAGCCAAGCCATCCTCCAAAGGGCCACAGATGTAGCCATGACTCTAGATGAAACATCATTGGAGTCCACAGCAGCATGAAATTGCACCTTGGATGCCTCAATCCCATCCATAGCCACCCACTCCAGCTCCTTGGCAAGCTGGCCAGGGGCCTGTTTAGCTAGAGCCAGCACAGTGTCCCACCTGGACTTCTGGTATCTAGCTGTGTAGGCCATATAGTTAGCCTGCCTGAGTCCCAAAGATGCTGCCATGTACTGTTTCTTTGCCATGGCATCAATCCTCCTGGAGTCCTTATCTGGGGGTGTGAAGCCAAGGGAATATTTGCCTTATCACAGGCAGCAGCCTGCACTACCCCAACATGGCTGCATTGCTGGGAAAGGAACTCCGTGTCTGAGCCTGAAAGAGTATACCTCTTTTCCATTCTTCTGTCCACAAGAGGTATGGAATTAGGAGTTTTTAAAATTTTAAATGTCTGTTTCCCAAAAGATTTATGAAGGGGAATA
Organism: Neoceratodus forsteri; assembly: GCA_016271365.2. Lineage (NCBI taxonomy): Eukaryota > Metazoa > Chordata > Ceratodontiformes > Ceratodontidae > Neoceratodus > Neoceratodus forsteri. The sequence continues at coordinate 832,975,565 of CM028130.1, read as the reverse complement.
GACAATCTCCTGGACTCTGGGATGTCCATCATCTCAACAAAATCAGGCTTCTCCTGATCCTCTACTGCTTCTTCCATAGGAAGCTGGAGGGTTTCAGCCACTTTCTTGTAAAACATAAAGTGGGAAGGGGACTCAGAAAGCCTAGGAGGAGAAACACCTGAAGGTCTGTCTGGGGAGATGTCCGGGTCAATGGGCACATCCAGACTTTCATAATCACCATCATCATCATTATCTTCATACTCTCCCTCCTCCTCCTTCTCCGGATCATAAAATTCTTCTAAAGTATAATCCTGAACCGGGGGAACTGACCGAACCGAGCCCCTGACAGATGGTGCCAGTTCGGCCGGAACCGAAGTTAGCGATAGAACTATCCTTATCGCTTTGGCTATCTCATTAGCGGTCGGAGAAAGAACTTGTGGATCCGAACCAGATGATTTATCCCTTTTCTTTCTTTTAACCAGAACCGACTCCTCAGAATCGGTTCTCCTTTTGCCCGAAGAAGTTTCGCCCTGGTCAGAGGGCACTCCTTCTGGTTCGGTCGGAACCGAACCGGGCTGGTCATCCGGGTCAGCGGACTTCTCTGCCTCCCTTTCCCTCAGTCTACCTACTCTCTTATCCAGGGTAGCTTTGGGAAAACTTTTACAAATTTGGCAGTCTGAATTGAGGTGGTCAAACCCCAGACAATAAACACAGGTGGTGTGAGGATCAGCCTTAGCAAAGGCTTCCCCACACACACTACAGTGTTGAAACCCAGTGGGCCCGGTTTTTTTCTTGGGTTTCTCAGACGTGGCCAATCCTAACCAAAAACTTACCCTTTTTTCGGCAATCCGACAGGCAAGACACCCCTATTGGTTCCTGACCATGTTACAGGTCTTGGAAAAAAACGTAATGAAATCCGTTTTTTTAGAACTGATACGGACCGGTTACCACACTCTAATAAAGACAGAAGTTTTTGTATACAAACCTGATCGGTTCAAACCGAACCGATCCAATGGTTTCAAGTTCCACACAGAAAACTAATATAGAAAAACCTATCTAGTACTCACGGTACCACAGACAGAGACTTAAACCGACAGGTTTAGAAGCAGAAGTTCGGTTGAAACCAAGCGAAAAAACAACACTTTAACCGACTTTTTTGAACCGAGTGAAGGAGAAATCTCCAGAGCGACTGTTCAGTGAGGCGGAGTAAAGAATCTGATGGTTGGAGTTTAAACAACAGCAGACAGAGGCTTCAACTGAGCTCGAGCTCAGCGTTCCATGCCCTGCATGGAAAGTTAACTCTTTGTTCTCCGGGGCAGTTCAAGGGTTGGAGATCACTGCATATGTCAGAATACAGCAAGACTTCATGTTGTTTGAAGGACAGGGCATGGTAGAGATCACAATCATGAGTGCGGAGGGGGGTGTCAAGGGAAAAATGGCAAAAGGAGTTGAAGAGGGTATCTACTTTGAACAGGGAGGACTTAGGGGCAGCACCGTAGACTACATCACAGTAGTCAAAGATAGGTAGGATCATCTTCTGGACAATCTCACGCCTAGCCATGGGTGGGATGTAGGCATGATTCCTGAATAAGGCACTGAGCTTGGGACCCAATTTTTTCTGAATGGTGTCAATATGACCAGAGAAGTTCAGGTATTGGTCCAACCAGACACCTAAATACCTGAAGGAGGATGTGTCCTAGAATAAAGTCCCATCAAGGGTGTGGAAGGAGGGTAGAGAGGGAAACCTGGCAAGTCTCTGCTTGGTGCCGAAGGTCATGGAGACTGTTTTTCTGTTGCTGAGAGATAGCTGGTGTTTTGCAAACCAATGCTGAACTTTGTCGAAGTCGTGTTGCAGGTTGGATGCAACCTTGGTGGGGCAGGAGCCAGATGCATACAAGACTATATCATCGGCGTACATGTGAATGGAGGAGAAGAAAAAATTACTCACCTTAGTAATGTTGTTTCTTCTAATGGAGTCTTGCTATATTATGACAATTGCAGTATGACCGCAGGTTAGAACTGCTCCGGAGGTGAAATAGTTAACTTCCATGCAAGGCATGGAATCTTGAGCGCAAGCTCGGTTAAGGAAGCTCTGTCTGCTTGCTTTCAAACCAAAACCGTCAGATCTTTATGAGCTAAAACTCACTAATGTTCTGTGTGGAAGCTGTAAACCTACACTAGCCAACTGGCTACTACCCTAACAAACACACTTGTTGGTCTCGAAAAAAGACTCAAGTCAAGAGACCCAATGATGAAATAGAAACACACTCACCCTAGGGAGGGTGAGACAAAACAACAAAGTGGCAAGAAAAAACAGAGTGCCAACCCTGTGATGCCCACCCACAGCGCAAAAACGAGGTTCTGAGAGGGGCAGGCAGGGAAGGAGGTCATAATATAGCAAGACTCCATTAGAAGAAACAACATTACTAAGGTGAGTAATTTTTTCTTCAAACAACATGAAGTCTTGCTATATTATGATCAATTGCAAACACAGCAGTACCCCATGGAGGAGGGACAGAACCTACTTAGGAATAGGCTCTGAAGGACAGCTGTGCCAAACCGAGCATCACTCCTAGCTTGAATGTCCAAGGAATAATGCTTGGTAAAAGTGTGAACTATTTTCCAGGTAGCTGCTTGACATATCTCTAGAATGGGGATGTCTCTGGCAGCAGCCAGAGAAGCAGCTGTACCTCTGGTAGAGTGAGCCCTCAGGCCTGAGGGGGGAGACTTACCCAACTTTTCATAACAGAATTGGATACAAGAGACAATCCACCTGGCAATGGATCTTTTAGTGGCAGGTTTCCCCTTTCTAACCTCACCATAAGTGAGGAACAGTTGGAGGGAGTCAAACCTGTGACCCTTGGAACGCTCTATGTAGTAGCTAAGGGCCCTCTTCACATCTAAGCTGTGCAGCCTCCTCTCACCAGAGGAAGAATGATCAGTGAAGTAAACAGGGAGAGAAATAGATTGATTAAGGTGGAAATCCGAAACCACCTTAGGCAGGAACTTTCTATTAGTCCGAAGGACTACCTTACCTCTGTGAAAGGAGATAAAGTCTGGCTCCACTGACAATGCTTGTAATTCACTTATGCATCTGGCAGAGGTGATAGCTACCAAAAACACAGTTTTCCAAGTCAGGAACTTAAGCTCAGCTGAAGACAAGGTCTCGAAAGGAGGTTGCATGAGCTGAGCAATGCAAACATTGAGGTCCCAGGCAGGGGCAGGGTCCCTGAATGGAGGGTTAGTGTGAAGCAAACCCTTAAAAAACTTGGTAAATACAGGGTGAGATGAAAGAGGAGAGGGTTTACCTACTGAAAGAAAAGCAGAGACAGCTGCCAAATGTACCTTCAGGGTAGCTGGTCTCAGCCCTAAAGTGTTTAGATGGACCATATAATCTAGGACTGTGGGTAAATCAGCAGTGTCTGGGGTAATATTCTTTTCCGAGCACCATATGGAAAATCTTTTCCATTTGGAGTTAAAAGTAGCCCTGGTAGAAGGCTTCCTAGAAGCCCTGAGTATATCCATTACACCTTGAGAGAGGTGTAGGCCAGCAAACTCTAGCTCTTCAAGAACCAGGCCTTGAGATTGAGAGACTTGAGATTCAGGTAAAACCCTTCCCTGGGCACATGTTAACAGATTGTGATTCTTGGTAAGGCACAGGGGAGGATGGACTGCTAAGGACAGGAGGAGAGGATACCAGGGTTGCCTGGCCCAATCCGGGGCAATCAGAATGACCCTGCAGGATTGGGCTCTGATTTTGACTAGCACTTTGAACAGGAGAGGGAAAGGAGGGAAGGCATAGAGAAACTTCCCTTCCCAGCTGAAGGCTAAGGCATCCAGAGGGACTGAGCCTGAGACTGGGGGCCTGCAGCAAAAGAGAGGAAGTTGATGATTGTCTGGAGCTGCAAAGAGATCTATTTGCGGGGTGCCCCATTTGGCAAATACCACTCCCAGAACCAGGGGATCCAGGGACCACTCGTGATGGCCCTGAGAGATCCTGCTGAGAGCATCTGCCAGGACATTGTCTTTGCCTGGGATGTGAACTGCTGAAAGGGAGGTGTTCAGGGAGTACGCCAGAGACCACAACTTCATGGCTTTGGTGCACAAGGCCGTAGACCGAGTGCCCCCCTACTTGTTGATGTACCACATTGTAGTGGTGTTGTCTGTTCTGACCTGCACAGTCTTGTTCTGAACAGATTCTGAGAAAGCTTGAAGTGCTAGAAAAACTGCTCTGAGCTCCAACAGGTTGATGTGGAGCAGAGATTCCTGTGGGGACCACAGCCCCTGGGTAGTGAGGTCGCCCATGTGGGCCCCCACCCCAAGAGGGATGCATCTGTAGTAAGGATTAATGAGTGAGGCTGAGTGACAAAGGGAACTCCTTGTCTCAGATTGCTCTGATCCTGCCACCACTGAAGGGCTTGGATCAGGGTTCGAGTAACTGGGATCAGTTTGGTAAGGGGATCCTTTCTTTGTGACCAAAAGGCCCTCAGATGGAACTGAATGTCTCTCATTTGAAACCTTGCTCCTTGCACTACTGCTGTGGAAGCAGCCATGTGCCCTAGGAGCTGTAGAAAATGCCTTGCTGGTCGATAGACCTGCCGGGTGAATGAAGAGGCCAGGGAGACAAGGGCGTTTGCCCTGTCTAGAGGGAGGAAGGCCCTGGCTTCCTGGGTGTTCAGCTCTGCGCCTATGAAGGTTAGGAGCTGGACAGGCTCCAGTACTGACTTTGAGAGATTCAGAAGGAAACCTAGTGACGTAAGCAGTTGCTGGGTGGTCTGAAGATGTAGGTTGACCTGATCTGGGGATTGTCCTACTATGAGCCAATCATCCAAATAAGGAAAGATGGAAATCTTTTGCCTTCTTAGGCAAGCTATTGCTACTGCCAGGCACTTGGTAAATACCCTTGGAGCCGAAGTGAGTCCGAAGGACATTGCTCTGAACTGGTAATGGCCTGAGAGCAGCTGGAACCTGAGGTACTTTCAGTGGGAGCTTCTGATGAGAATATGGAAGTAGGCATCCTTGTGGTCCAGGGATGCTAGCCAGTCCCCTGGCCTTAGGGAAGGTAAAATGATTGCCAGAGTCACCATTTTGAACTTTGGTTTTAAAAGGTGCTTGTTTAGGTATCTGAGATCCAGGATGGGCTGCCATTCTCCTGTCTTTTTTGGGGTAAGGAAGTACCTGGAGTACAACCCTTTGCCCTGGTGTAGGGGTGGAACCCTTTCCACGGCTCTGAGAGCGAGGAGGGTGGAGACCTCTGACTGTAAGGTGAGTGTCTCCGATGGAGATGCAGGAGGAAAAGATCTGGTCCCCAGCTTCAGAAATTTTTTGAAGCTGAGGACCAGTCCCTGGCTTACTACTTCCAGGACCCACTTGTCTGATGTGAGAGACTTCCAGTCCTGGACAAAGTAAGCCAGCCTGCCCCCTACCGGTAGAGGAGAAGCGGCCCTGGCTACCCGATCAGGGTGCCTGCTTGGCAAGGGCTTTGGGCTGAGGAGTGGAAGCAGGCCTGCTTGAACCCCTCCTGCCCCTTCCTCTAAAGAATCCCCTCTGGGTATAGGAGGAAGAGGAGGCTTGAGCCTGATAAAAAGGCCTATGAAAAGGCCTGCCTCTGCCCCTGGGGGGCTGCTTCTGAGGAGTGGCCTGCCTTTCCTTGGCCTGTGCTCTCCGATAGGTGGTTCTGTATTCATCCATTTTCTTCATATAATTCTCTGTTTGCTCCCCAAACAAAGAATTGCCAATCACAGGAAAAACAATGGCTTTTGACTGGGTATCCTGTGACAATGTGGTGCATCTGAGCCAGGTCATTCTGCAAAGAGCCACAGAAGTAGCCATAACTCTAGAAGATACATCATTAGAGTCCACCGCAGCATGAAATTGCATTTTTGATGCCTCGATACCATCTAAAGCTACTTGTTCCAGATCCCTGGCAAACTTGTCAGGGAGTTGTTTGACTAGAGCCAGCACAGTATCCCATGTGGATTTCTGGTATCTGGCAGCATAAGCCATGTAAGTTGCTTGTCTGAGCCCCAAGGATGCTGCCATGTACTGTTTCTTTGCCATAGCATCAATCTTCCTGGAGTCCTTTTCAGGAGGATGTGAAGCTAGGGGATATTTGCCTTGTCACAGGCTGCAGCCTGCACTACACCCACATGGCTGCATTGCTGTGTGAGAAATTCTATGTCAGAACCTGATAAAGTATACCTTCTGTCCATCCTTTTATCCACAGGAGGTATAGAATGAGGAGTTTTAAAACTTTTACTGTCTGTTTCCTGAAAGATTTATGAAGGGAATAGATAGTCTCTTAGATTCTGGAATATCCATCATTTCCACATAATCAGGCTCTTCCTGATCATCCACAGCTTCCTCAACAGGAAGCTGAAGAGTTCAACAACCTTCTTGTAAAAGATGAAATGAGCAGGGGACTCAGAAAGCCTGGGGGGGAACCCCTAAAGGTCTGTCTGGGGAGGTATCTGGCTCAATAGGAGCGTCCAGATCTTCCAGACCATAATACTCTCTTCATACTCTCCGTCCCCCCACCACGGTTCATAAAATTCCTCAAAATCATAATCCTGAACCGATGGGACTTGGTGAACCGAACATCTCCCAGATGGGGATGGTTCAGGAACCGGGGAAAGAGACTGGACAATTTGGATTGCTTTGGCTATCTCTTCAGCTGTTGGGGAAAGGACTTTTCCACAGCAGCAGACTTCTAGTCCTTTTGCAGGAACTGGCTCCTGGAGCCAGCTCTTGCTTGCCCGAGGAAGTCTGGCCCTGGTCAGAGGGCACTCCCTCAGGTTCGGTTGGCACCGAACCGGGCCCGCCATCCGGGTCAGCGGACTTTTTGGCCTCTCTTTCCCTGAGCCTACCAACTCTCTTTTCAACGGTGACAGCAGGGAAATTCTTGCAAATCTGGCAGTCTGAATCGAGGTGGTCAAACCCCAGGCAATAAACACAGGTGGTGTGAGGGTCAGCCTTGGCAAAGGCTTCCCCACAGACATCGCAGTGCTGAAACCCAGTGGGCCCAGTTTTTCATTTGGATTTCTCAGACATTATGCCAGCCTAACCAAAAACTTGCCCATTTATGGCAATCCGCCAAGCAAGACTCTACCGGTTCCCAACCGTGTCACAGGCCGTGGAAAAAAACGTAATGAAATCCGTTGTTTTTAGAACTGATAGGAACCGGGAACCGCACTCTAAAAAAGGACTAACAATGAAAAATGCAACCTAATCGCTTCAAATTGAACCGATAAATGTTTTACAAGTTCCACACAGAATTCGAATGTAAAACCTATCTATTACTTACGTTACCACAGACAGAGCTTGAACGAGAGTTTGCGGTTAAATATAAACAATTTAATATTTTAAACTGTTTTAAACATGAAAATGAACCGAGCAAAGGAGAAATCTCGGGCGACTGTTCAGTGAGGCGGAGTAAAGAATCTGACGGTTTTGGTTTGAAAGCAAGCAGACAGAGCTTCCTTAACCGAGCTCGCACTCAAGATTCTATGCCTTGCATGGAAGTTAACTATTTCACCTCCGGAGCAGTTCTAACCTGCGGTCATACTGCAATTGTCATAATATAGCAAGACTTCATGTTGTTTGAATGGAGAGCAGGTGGATGGGAGATCATTTAGAAAAATAGAGAATAGTATAGGGCCTAACACTGATCCCTGGGGGACGTCAGTTCTTATCGGGAGGGGTTGGGAAACTGCATCAGAGATCTTGACTGATTGGGTTCTGCCAGTGAGGTACTGCATGCATTGAACCAGTCTGTGGCTAAGGGGGATAGCCCAGCTGTTGACAGGGTGTCAAGGAGAAGGGAGTGGGAGACTGTGTCAAAAGCCTTGGCCAGACCGACAAAAATGGTGGAGGTGATTTGGCCATTGGCCATTCCTATGAGGATAGTCAGTGAGTCGAAGAAGAGAGGTTGTGGTGGAGTGATTTTTCCTGAAGCCAGGCTGATAAGGGGTGAAGAAGGAGGAGTCATTGAGATCAGCAGTGAGGTGGGAGAGGGCTATGAGTTCCTGAAGTTTGGCAAAGGTAGGGAGAAGAGATATGGGGTGGTAGTTGCCAGGGGAGGTGGGGTCTCTGCCTTTGGGGAGGGAAAGGACCACTGCATGTTTCCATGGGGAAGGTACTGATGTGGTTGAGAAAGAGAGGTTTAGGATAATAGAGAGTGGGTAGGCGATGGCTGGGGCTGGGGGATCATCAGGAATTGAGTGAGTCTTGGTATTTTTAGCATAATTGTTTTCTGAAACTTCAACCTTCACTGGGTTAGACTCTGCATCCATTTGTACAGTATGTCACTAAGCCACATGCAGCGGAGTATGGGTAAAAACCAGATCACCAGAGCCAGACCAGAGCTGTAAAATCTGGACTAGACACAGCTTATGTAAATTTAGCTGATCCACTCACTTCAGATGATCTAGTCTGGCTTTTAGCTATCTGGTCTGGTCTTGACAGTTCAGTTTTCAACCATGCCAAGGAAGGATTGAAAAACAGACTTGCAGGAGCTGATCAGATACATAAAAGTCGGACTGAACAGTGCAGCCAGAGTGACCGGACCAGCAGTATTTGTACAAGTTGCACCCAGTCTGGCCAGTTTGGATTTTTACAGAACTGCTGTGATTCAGGTCTGTCAGTCCAATTTTTAATCAATTAGTCTTTATTTTATACTGAAAGGTATATGAGCAAAAATGCTCATTTTCTCAAACGTCCAGTTAAACATAAAAAGAGAACAGAACACCAGGTCAAACAATTACATAGTAAATTACAGTATAAACAGGTCTAACATAAACATATCTAATACAGAGATCTAGAGGGATATACAGAAGAAAGGGGAAGCAAGTACGAACATATGAAATTGCTGGCAGAAAAAGGCTCACAGGTCTATCAAGTCTGCCCAATTGTGCAGCTCTTAGTTTCTGATCACTACAGCTGCCCCACCCCTATCTAAACCCCTCCCTTCCTCCCCTTTCCTGGCCTTTCTCCCATTTGTGTTCTTGTATGTACTAATCCTGACCTTGACTCTATCCCAACCCTGCTTAAATCTATCCTCTGTCCTCAGTTTGATTAACTCCTCCAAAAGTGTTTCATCCCGCCACCACTCTCTCTGTAAAGTAATGCCTTCTCATCCCCCTCCTGAACCTTCCCACTTCCAACTTCAGACTATGCCCCCTAGTGACCCTTCCCCCCTTTTAAGGGGAACAATCTTCCCTCTCTGACTTTGTTTATGCCTTTCAAGTACTTATAGGTCTCTATCATGCCTCCCCTTTCCCTTCTCTCTTCCAGCGAATAAATGTTGAGCTCCCTCAATCTTTTCTCATATGGCAACTCCCCTAGTCCCATGATCATTTTCATAGCCCTGTGCTGCACCCCCTCCAGTAATATTGCATCCTTTTTTGGGTATGGACACCAGTACTGTACACAGTACTCCAAGTGTGGCCTCACCAGTGATCTATACAAGGGCAGGATGACCTCCTCCTTTCTAGAGGTGATCCCTCTGGCAATGCACCCCAACATCCTATTTGCCCTTGCTGCCACCTTCCTGCACTGTGCTGATATCTTCATGACCCCTGTGACTATTACCCCCAGGTCCCTTTCCTCCTCTGTAGCTGTACTCCCCTCAGCCAGTAGCTGGTCCTGAGATTTCTGTCTCTGAGGTGCATGACCTTGCACTTCTTAGCATTAAATCCTAACTGTCACTCCCTAGACCAGTGTTCAAGTTTAGCTAGATCCTCCCTGAGTGCCTGCCTACCTACCTTATTGTCTAGTTTTGCACAAATCTTAGCGTCGTCCGCGGACAGGCAGATCTTACTCTTGACCCCCTCTGCAATGTCTCCAATGAAGACATTGAATAAAACAAGCCCAACACTGAACCCTGTGGTACCCCACTTGTTACTGGCCTTGGCTTGGATGTCTCCCTGCTTACAACTACTCTCTGTTGTCTCCCCTGCAACCAGCTCTCAACCCACCCCTCCAGTTTCTCTGTGCCCCCAAGTCCCTCAGCTTGCTCATTAACCTCCCATGTGGCACCAAATTGAAAGTCTTACTGAAGTCCCAAGACAGGACATCCACAGTGTGGCCTTCGTCAACCGCCCTAGTGATCCCGTCGAAGAAGTTGATCAGGTTAGTTTGTCACGATCTTCCTGAGACAAAGCCCTGACTCTCATCATGTAGACTATTACTATCAAGAAAGGTTATCAATCTCTCCTTCAGAATGGTCTCCATCAACTTCTCCACTATGGAAGTCAAGTTCACCGGTCTGTAGTTGCCCGGTTGGTCCTTGGGTCCAGTCTTGTAAAGGGGCACCACATGAACCAACCTCCAGTCCCTGGGGACATTCCCCATCTCCAAGGAGGTGTTGAACAGGTCCATCAGAGGGCCTGCCAACACCTCTGTCAGTTTCTTCAGGACCCTTGGGTGTGGGCCATCCAGTCCTGGTGCCTTGCCCACCCACAAGGCTTTAGGGTCCTTCAGAACTCTATCCTCTTGGATGACCCCATCTGTTAGCTCTGTCCCCCCCTCCACCCTTGCCCCTTCCCCTGTGGTACTGGGCCATCCCTTTCTTTCAAGAACACCGAGCAGAAGTACTCATTGAATGCCTCAGCCTGTTCTTCCCCTTGTTCCGCCCATCCTCCCCTCTTGATTCTAACAATGTCATCTCTACAACTCTTCTTCTCCTATATGTATTTAAAGAACCCCTTTTCCCCCTCTCTGATACCCTGAGCCAACTTCAACTCCTTTGCTGCCTTGACTGCCCTGGTCACCTTCCTAGATGCTTTTGTGAACATCTCTCTATCATCCCATGCCCAGATTTTTTAACTAAATAACAGTGACAAATTTACAGTGTGGGCATATACTGTAGTAGGAGGTACAATTCAGGAACATAAACAGTTGGGTGATACGATAAAGACATAAAATGTGCACGGTAACATCTAAATAAAGTAGAAACTCAAATATCAATATAAGCACTGAGGCCAACAAATAGTTGGTTACACAAAATAGGCTAAGGTGAGGATCTAGAGAAATATTCCACATCACATCCAATAGTGGTGTGAGCCGAGCAGCACATGAGGGGTAAACAAAGGAAAGAGGAGAGAGATATGAAAGTAACATTACAGGTCTTTGCATAAAAGTCTCTTCCAAACTCATTGTGTTCATTTTCCTCCTCACACTATGCTAATTGTATTGTAATACATTATACAGTTCATTTTGTACTACAAATGCTTATTCAAATGTTACCAATAATGACTACTGCTAAACTGTATGAATTTAGGAGGGCTGCTAATCTGAGGCGCCATTTACTCAAGGTCTTGAGAGTAAATAGGATGGTGACTGAGCATGTAATGCACTGCATAGTGGATAACAATAAAAGTGACATGGTCTGGTCAGGAACATTTACATAAGTGAGTGTTGCAGAGGTTTCCATGTAAAAAGCAATAACTTGTACTGTCTTTCTGTAATGTTTGAATCATCATTTTTTTCCCAATTGTTTAACCAGGAGAGACACACTAAGCTGAAAGCTTGTTTACAGGTGTGACCTGGGAACACAGGGAAGTTAAGTGACTTGCTCAGGGTCACACAGTATGCAAGTGTGGGCTGTGGGATTCAAACCCAGGTCTCCAGGTTTGCAGCTCAGAGCCTTAAACCACTGCACTACTGCCTTTTTAATGTCAGCATCTCAATTTCTCGCAGGTCCTGCATGTATTGGCACCTTACTGTCACAAAGTTGCAAGGCAGTATTCAACTGAGGTCCTGATTTCTATTTTTTCCTGTGTTTTGAACATACTTTATTACTGTGAGTTTATTGTTCTAAGCTATTATTCCCCACACCCTGGATAGTGCAGGCCACTCCTTTACCCATCAACTGTGAACCGCCCCCCCACCCCCAAATTCAAAGGATAATTTCCTAGGAGTATAGTGTGCTGTACAGATGATATAAGATAGTGACAACTGAGTGGTTTGCTCATGCTACACGGGGAGCAAAGTCTCCAACAAATACAAAATGTCTCGATGTTCATTTAGCCTCATAAACAGATGTTCACAGAACACTTGGAACTAGTTAACTTTCTTTTCTCTTCTCTTCTCTTCTGCAACTTGCAAGCTAGACATTGTTTCATAGGTGAAGCCCCCCCCCCCCAAAAAAAGAGAAATAAATCTTTTACTTCTTTGGAATTGCCTTTACAGTTTAGCACATTTAAAATATTACACACCTCAGCTGGATAAAGAAAAATAAACATCAATACATACATATTCAGAGGCAGAAAATAAAATGCTGTAATATAGTCCAACAATGCATTTTACAACACCACCGGCTATGCCAGATAAACAGTCACGCAATGACTCACTAGCTGAATAAATGTGAATTGCTTGAAAACAGACTACCAAAGAAATGATCATTCCATGTAACACAATCTGTACTGAAAATTTACTAAGGTAGCTTCAGTGAGTCGCAGCTCCACTTGGGACCTCCATGCAATGTGTGATAACTATGACTGCACACTATACTTTTGGTGAACTTTATTATTGTTGCTTTAAAAAAAAACACAAGCCACATCATGACAGCACTGTCAGTGCAACTCTATAAATTTCTCTCTCCATCACCCTCTCCCTGTCTATCTCTGTCCCTGTCTCTCCACACCTCTCATAGTAAACACCATGAATGTTAGGAGCTTAAAAAATAATAGATTTAATTTGTGGATATATTTAGACGTGACAGTATAGCTGTTTGTGAATTCCTGCGTGGAGATCAATTGTAAAAATACATAAATCTCTGCAAGATATGTACAGATGACAGATATGTAACTGTGCCCTTCAATTTGATGATCAATGCATTTGGAGTGGCACAATTCTGCACTATAAATACTATTTTTATTTCCACTCCTGACATTCTTCGTGAATATTGTGAGACATGTGGTGGGGGGGATGGATAGAGAAATTTACATAGGTGTGCTGACAGTGCTGTCATTATCATGTGGCTTGTTATTTAAAGGAACTATAATAAAGTTACCTAAAACTCTAGTGTGCAGTCAGAGATGTCATACTTTGCATGGAGGTCCTGAGTGGAGCTATGATTCCTTCAGTACAGATATGGAAGAAAAAATGACTCACCTCAGTAATGTTGTTTCTTCTAATGGAGTCTTGCTATATTATGACATATGCAGTTTGTCCCAGCCTTAGAACTGCTCCGGAGGTGAAAGAGTTAACTTCCATGCCAGGCAAGGAATCTTGAGCGCGAGCTCAGTTGAAAAAACTCTGTCTGTTGATCTTCAAACTGAAACTGTCAGATCTTTACGAGAAAAACTCACTAAGGTTCTGTGTGGAAGCTGTAAACCTACACTAGCCAGCTGGTTACTAAAATATTAACACATTTTTCTGGTCCCAAAACCAAGACTCAAGTCAGGGGATCCAAAAAATAAAATAAAATACAACACCCAAACACCCAAAAAGAGGGGTGAAAACACAAGGTGGGCATCATTAAGTGCCAACACTGCACTGCCCACCCACATCCCAACAGCAGAGGTTCTGAGAGGGGCAGGCAGGGGAGGTCATAATATAGCAAGACTCCATTAGAAGAAACAACATTACTAAGGTGAGTAATTTTTTCTTCAAACAACATGAAGTCTTGCTATATTATGACATATGCAGACTACACAGCAGTACCTCCATGGAGGAGGGACAGAACCTACTTAGGAAATAGGCTCTGAAGCACAGCTGTGCCAAGCCGAGCATCACTCCTAGCCTGGATGTCCAGGGAGTAATGCTTGGTGAAAGTGTGTGCTGTTTTCCAGGTAGCTGCTTGACATATCTCTAAGATAGGGATGTCACTGGCTGCAGCTAGGGATGCAGCTGTACCTCTGGTAGAGTGAGCCCTCAGGCCTGAAGGGGGAACCTTACCCAGTTTTTGATAGCAAAATTGGATACAAGAGACAATCCACCTGGCAATGGATCTTTTAGTGGCAGGTTTCCCTTTACCAATCTCACCATAAGTGAGGAACAGTTGAAGGGAGTCAAACCTGTGATCCTTGGTACGCTCTATGTAGTAACTAAGGGCTCTCTTTACATCTAAACTGTGCAGCCTCCTCTCTCCAGAGGAGGAATGGTCGGTGAAGTACACTGGAAGAGATATAGATTGATTAAGGTGGAAATCTGAAACCACCTTAGGCAAGAACTTCCTGTTAGTCCTGAGGACTACCTTATCTCTGTGAAAGGAGATAAAATCAGGCTCCACTGACAACGCTTGCAATTCACTTACGTGCCTGGCAGAAGTGATGGCTACTAGAAACACAGTTTTCCAAGTCAAGTACTTAAGCTCTGCTGAAGACAAAGGCTCAAAGGGGGGTTGCATTAGCTGAGCAATGCAAACATTAAGATCCCAGGCAGGAGCAGGGTCCCTGAATGGAGGGTTGGTGAAGCAATCCCTTGAAAACTTGGAGAATACAGGGTGAGCAGAAAGAGAAGAGGGCTTTCCTGCTGAAATAAAAGCAGAGACAGCTGCCAAATGCGCTTTCAGGGTAGCTGGCCTCAGCCCCAAAATATTTAGATGGACCATATAGTCCAGGACTGTGGGCAAATCAGCAGATTCTGGGGAAATATGCTTTCCAGAGCACCATATAGAAAACCTTTTCCATTTAGAATTATAAGTAGCCCTGGTGGAAGGCTTCCTAGAAGCTTTCAAGATATCAAGTACACCTTGAGAAAGGTGTAGGTCAGCAAACTCTAACTCCTCAAGAGCCAGGCCTTGAGGTTGAGGGATTTGAGATTCGGATACCAAACTCTCCCCTAGGCACAGGTTAACAGATTGTGATTCCTGAGAAGACATAGGGGAAGGTGGACTGCTAAGGACAGAAGGAGTGGATACAAGGGCTGTCTGGCCCAATCTGGAGCAATCAGAATCATCTTGCAAGGTTGAGATCTGATTTTGATTAGCACCTTGAACAAGAGAGGAAAGGGGGGAAAGGCATAGAGGAACTTCCCTTCCCAATCGAGAAGGAAGGTATCCAGAGGGACTGAGCCCAACACTGGGGCCTTCAACAAAAAGGGAAGTTGGTGATTGTCTGGGGCTGCAAAAGATCTATCTGAGGGTGCCCCACCTGGCAAATACTAACCCAGTACTAGGGGATCCAGTGACCATTCATGATGGCCCTGGGAAATCCTGCTGAGAGCATCTGCCAGGACATTGTCTTTGCCTGGGAGGTGAACTGCCATGAGGGAGGTGTTCAGGGAATAAGCCAGAGACCACAACTTCATGCCTCGGTCAAGACCGAGTGCCCCTTGTTTGTTGATGTACCACATTGTAGTGGTGTTGTCTGTTCTGACCTGTACCACTTTGTTCTGAACATATGCAGAAAAACCAAGTGCTAGAAAAACAGCTCTGAGTTCCAACAGATTGATGTGGAGCAGAGATTCCTGAGGGACCACAATCCCTGGGTGGTGAGGTGCCCATGTGAGCTCCCGTCCCAAGCGGGACGCATCTGTAGTAAGGGTCAGGGTGAGATTGAGGGATGAAAGGAACTCCCTGTCTCAGATTGCTCTGATCCTGCCACCACTGCAGGGCCTGGATCAGGGTTCGAGTTACTGGGATCAATTTGGTTAGAGGATCTCTCCTTTGAGACCAGAAGGCTCTCAAATGGAACTGGATGTCCCTCATCTGAAATCTTGCTCCTTGCACTACAGCTGTGAATGCAGCCATGTGGCCAAGGAGCTGTAGAAAGTGCCTCGTTGGTCGAGAGACCTGCAGAGTAAAGGAGGAGGCCAGAGCCACCAGGGTCTTTACTCTTTCTAGAGGAAGGAAAGTTCTGGCCTGCTTTGTGTCCAGTTCTGTGCCTATGAAGGTGAGTAGCTGAACAGGCTCTAGAACTGACTTTGGAAGATTGAGAAGAAAACCTAGAGATGTAAGCAGCTGCTGGGTAACCTGAAGGTGTGATTTGACTTGGTCTGGAGACTGACCCACTATGAGCCAGTCGTCCAGGTAAGGGAAGATAGCAATCTTTTGCCTTCTTAAGTGAGCAACTGCTTCTGCCAGGCATTTGGTGAATACCCTTGGGGCAGAGGTGAGGCAGAAGGGCATTGCTCTGAACTGGTAATGGCCTGAGGGCAGTTCGAATCTGAGGTACTTTCGGTGGGAGCTTCTGATGAGAACATGGAAGTAAGCATCCTTGAGGTCCAGGGACTAGCCAGTCCCCTGGCCTTAGGGAAGGTAAAATAATTCCCAGAGTCACCATTTTGAATTTTGGTTTTAAAAGGTGCTTGTTTAGGTATCTTAGATCCAGAATGGGCCGCCATTCTCCTGTCTTTTTTGGGGTAAGGAAGTACCTGGAGTACAGTCCTTTGCCCTGGTGTAGGGGAGGAACCCTTTCTACAGCTCTGAGAGCCAGGAGGGTTGAGACTTCTGTTTCCAAAGCAAGAGCCTCTGATGGATTTGCAGGTGGAAAGGATCTGGTTCTCATCTCTGGAAATTTTTTGAAGCTGAGAACCAATCCCTGGCTTACTACTTTCAGGACCCACTTGTCTGATGTTAAAGACTCCCAGTCCTGGACGAAGTAAGCCAGCCTGCCCCCTACAGGTAATGGAGAATCGGCCCTGGGCATCCCATCAGGGTGCCTGTTTGGCAGGATCTTTAGGCTGAGGGGTGGGAGCAGGCCTGCTCGTACCCCGTCTGCCTCTCCCTCTGAAGAACCCCCTCTGGGCATAAGCTGAAGAGGAGGCCTGGGCTTGGTAAAAAGGCCTGTGAAAAGGCCTGCCCCTGCCCCTGGAAAGCTGCCTCTGAGGAGTGGCTTGCCTCTCCTTGGCCTGTGCACTCCTATAAGTGGTCCTATACTCATCAATTTTCTTCATGTAATTCTCTGTCTGCTCCCCAAACAGAGAATTACTCACAACAGGAAAATCCATGGCCTTAGCCTGGGTATCCTGTGACAGGCTAGTACACCTGAGCCAAGCCATTCTACGAAAAGCCACAGATGTAGCCATGACTCTTGAAAAATACATCATTAGAGTCCACTGCAGCATGGAATTGCACCTTGGATGCCTCAATACCATCAGCAGCCACCTGTTCCAGCTCCTTGGCAAGCTGGCCAAGGACCTGTTTCCTAAAGCCATAACAGTATCCCATCTGGATTTCTGGTATCTTGCAACATAGGCCATATAATTTTCCTGTCTGAGTCCCAAGGATGCTGCCATGTATTGTTTCTTGCCATTGCATCAATCCTCCTGGAGTCCTTGTCAGGGGTGTGAAGCCAAGGGAATATTTGCCTTATCACAGGCTGCAGCCTGCACTACCCCAACATGGCTGCATTGTTGTGAAATGAACTCCGTATCAGAGCCCGACAATGTGAACCTCCTGTCCATCTTTTTATCCACAGGAGGTAAAGAATTAGGAGCTTTTAAAATCTTTATTGTCTGTTTCCTAAAAGATTTATGTAAAGGAATAGACAATCTCCTAGACTCTGGGATATCCATCATTGCCACATAGTCAGGCTCCTCCTGTTCATCCGCAGCTTCTTCCAAAGGGAGCTGGAGGGTTTCAGCAACTTTTTTATAAAACAGAAAATGAGAAGGGGACTCAGAAAGCCTAGGGGGGACACTCCTGAAGGTCTGTCTGGGGAGATGTCCAGTTCAATGGGCACATCCAGACTTTCAAAATCACATTCACTCTCTTCATAATCCTCCAACCCCTCCTCCGGTTCATAAAATTATTCTATATCATATTCTTGAACCAGTGGAACCACCCGAACCGACCGTTTACCTGATGGTGCCGGTTCGGACGGAACCGGGGAAAGCGACTGGACAATTTGAATCACTTTGGCTATCTCTGCAGCGGTTGTAGAAGGAAATTTTGGCTCCACACCTGCTGATTTTCTAGTCCTCTTTGCTGGAACTGGCTCCTCCGAGTCAGCTCTTTGTTTGCCCGAGGAAGTATCACCCTGGTCAGAGGGCACTCCCTCCAGTTTGGTTGGCACTGAACCGGGCTGGCCATCCGGGTCAGCAGACTTTTTGGCCTCTCGTTCCCTGAGCCTACCAACTCTCTTATCCAGGGTAGCTGCAGGGAAATTCTTGCAAATCTGGCAGTCTGCATTGAGGTGGTCAAACCCCAGACAATAAACACATGTGGTGTGTGGGTCAGCCTTGGCAAAGGCTTCCCCACAGACACTACAGTGCTGAAACCCAGTGGGCCCGGTTTTTCTTTTGGGTTTCTCAGACATAATGCCAAGCCTAACCAAAAAACTTGCCCTTTTCGGCAAATCGCCAAACAAAGACACCCTTATCGGTTCCCAACCATATCACGGGTCATGGAAAAAGCGTAATGAAATCCGTTTTTAGAACCGACAAGAACCGGGAACCGCACTCTAAATGTAATTTAATAAGTTTTAACAACAACCTGATCCAGTTCAAACCGAACCCGATAACAACGTTTGCAAGTTCCACACAGAGAAATGTAAACCTATCTAGTACTTACGATACCACAGACAGAGCTTGAACCAACCGGTTGCTGGTTAAAATATATAATTGCGGTTTAGAAAACCGAAATAACACTTTTAACCGACAAATGAACCGAGCAGTAGGAGGAATCTCCGTGCGACTGTTCAGTGAGGCTGAGTAAAGAATCTGACAGTTTCAGTTTGAAGATCAACAGACAGAGTTTTTTCAACCGAGCTCGCGCTCAAGATTCCATGCCTGACATGGAAGTTAACTCTTTCACCTCCGGAGCAGTTCTAAGGCTGGGACAAACTGCATATGTCATAATATAGCAAGACTTCATGTTGTTTGAATGCTCATTTCTTTGTCAGACAGTCTGTTTACAAGCAATTCACATTTTTTAGCCAGTGAGTAATTGTATGACAGTACTTAGTGTAAGCCCTATACCTTTAAAAGGGTATATACTGTGGTACTTTTCTTAATAATATTGTAAGAAGATAGTATTAATATGCCCCTTTTATGGTGAACTGTGTTCTATTGTTAAAGTAACAACATAGCTGGTGCAGTTTAAGTTGTATAGTGTTGACCATTGTAAGCATAATAATGGGACAATGTGTAAGGGGTTATCTGAAATGAGAAGTGTAGGAACTTAAATAGTGATAGTAACAGTAATATCTATACTGATGTTTTTCCAGGAAAAAATAGTAAAACTTTCATTAAGAGGATACAGGTTCCCCTTGACCTCATTGACCTCCCATTGACTGGAGAAACGGAATTAGATTACTGATCTCTGAGAAATATTTTGTTGCCTTAGGTGTAAGGAATTACATCTCTTTTCGCGCACACGGTAGAGTCATGTGACTGATGCATGAAAGGGAGCATGGTTCTGGCTTGGTCATCAGCCGGACACTGCAGCCTGAGGGTCTGTGTTAGGAATAAGTTTGATTGTTTTTTATAATAATAGTATGAATTGATGTTTGGTACTATATTATAATAACTGGTGGGTGCTTTTTCCCTAAGAAAACCCAGGTTGATATTTGCCATAATAACTGACTGGTTATTATGGCAAATATGTGCCGGGTTTCTCTGATTGTGCACATGCCAGCTGCTCTCTCACTTTACTCATGCTGGACACCTGCTGTAACCACCACTCGGCGGTAAGTGAAACCAAAGATCATTTTTTTTATTTTATATAACTGCTGTGGCAAAAAAGCGCCCACCAGCAATTAAACAAAATAAAAGATGGGGCGATGTGTAAAACTCGATTTTACACACACCCTCAGTGTGGGATGCTTCCCATAAAGCCCTTGGGTGTTTATGCAGCAACCCTCACCTTGGGTGTGTGTAAAATCTTGTAACACACACCACCCCATCCTTTATTCTCTGCATAGCAAGTAATAAAATAAAAAAAACAGGCAATGGAAAACCCGCAACATAATTTGATAAAACAATAATCTGATAAGAGCATATTACAGTAGCTCCACTTGACCCATGTGACCTCCCATTTATATGGTGGTGAATATGCACTTAGATTTAATATATATATATATATATATATATATATATATATATATATAGGTTAAAAGTATGACCAGCAAAATGAAGAACTTAGCTTTATTGAATAGTTGTTCTGTTAGGATTGTGTGTAAAGTGCCCTTACTTTAGTATTTTTTTTTTGTATACCAAACAACTGGCACTCACTTGATATTGTAACAGAAGGGAACTGCTACTGTACAAACTGTAGTAATAGCTTAACAGTTACACACTACATCACTGTGACTCCCATGCCCTTCAAGCTCTAGTTCTATATGTAAGTAATAAACCACGACAGGGTGTGCATTTCAAGGATTTTAATGCATGCCTCAGGGGTGTGCTAAGGCATGAGGCTGAAGGCCAAGTGTCCTTGCACCCCTGGGAAGTGCATTAAAATCTTTGAAATGCATACCCTGGATTGACTTATCACACTTATAAAATGGGCCGCCATCATAAAAGAATTAGTTTGAGTCACTCTGATAGGGATTACAATTTTACTATTTTCAAACAAGTGTACAATACATTAACTCTAAAACTGTTAAAATATTGAAACAGCAGTCCCTATTAATGCATAAGTAGCATATGGCAGCAATAGATTAGTACTTAGCAGTAAAAGTATTTATTAGTAGTATTAGTTGAAAATACGTATTTTTTCTGTAACATGTAAATTATCATATGAATGCACTGCAACCTCTGAAAATGTGTAAAAATAAGCAGTGTTTAAAACTTTATTTTCATTACACTGTTGTAATATAGTTTCTTTGAAGGCAACATTCTCTTATTTATAGGATTGAGGTGAAACGTTGGTAAGAAAAAAACGTTACTTTGTATTTCAAATCTGTGCAATCACTGTCTCTTAATGGAAATGTGTTCAAAACTTTAAACCTGCTAGGTTGCCTTTCTTTGATGGTGGTGGAGGGTGTGTGTGTGTGTGTGTGTGTGTGTGTATGTATATGTATATGTATGTGTGTGTGTGTGGGGGGGGTGATAGACTTCACCTGAAAATACCCATATATGATTCAAATGTACATGCTTTTATAAACTTCAGGAATGTGCTTGAGTAGTTTGGGTCTCCCTCTGCCTATATAACTGTGTTTTGCCATCATTTCTCTTTGATAATAAAGTATTATTGCCTACTTTCTTCTTCCTTTTTTTCTCAGTTTTTCCCCACATTCAAGATATGAAATTTTATTATGGAATGTTTACCATGTAACACAGGAATTCAAAATGCTCTGTTCCACTGGTGGAATGTTCATCTCCTAACATACTGTACACACACAGACACATAACAAAGGCCTCTTCTACATCCACAGACTCAATTATCTCACTGTCACGGCAAGCAGAAGAGCTTTCCCTGGTGAGCATGGTAAAGACAGAAGGGGGAATTTTCACTGTCAGCAAAGAAACAGTTGTAATGAAAACTATTAACACTTTTTAATGTTTCTAATTTGTTTATGTGTGTAAAGAGTGTGATGATCAAGAAATCAACATTTAATTTGTTTTATTTTTTATTTAGGTAGGTTTTTACAGTGTAAAGGTAGTAGCCATGTTTGTGATGGAAGATCAGCTCTGGTTGTAGGGGGCTGATGGGAGATAGTTCTGGTTGTTGGAGGACTGATTTGCTCATTATAATAACTGGCTATGGCCAATATCAACTTGCTTTCTGGCTCCTTAAAAAGTCGTATCAACTCGCAGGTTGATACGAAAAAAGTCATATCAACCTGCGAGTTGATACGACTTCCACATCCTCGTGGCGAGAATCATTGAAAAATCAGCTGACAGGCAGCGCGAGACAGTTCCGTAATGGGAAAAAAAACAGACAGTTCGTTAACTGTGAAAGCACAAGTTATTTTTAGTTTTAAAAAACGTAGCTAACTAAAGAATAAAACATAAAATCAGGTAAAAGTTGTAAGTTTTCTCCTGCTAATCTTGTAGGTTTATTAATGTTTAGCAGTGTAATGAACTGTGACCTTTCCCTCGTATTTAAAAAATCCCGATACTTCTGCTAGATGAAACCTAGAAACAAAGATAAAACAAGGTACCGAATTTAAATGTTATACAATTCTGTTCAAGTGTCGCTTAGAAGTCTATGTCCTGAAGTAATAAATGCTGAATTTGAAGTTATGTGGGGGCAGTGTGTGTTTTGTTATACTGATGCGATAGGTTTTTAGCACCATAGGTGGATAGTAATCATAGCCTGTTATTATATAAAATAAAACATATGAAGGGTGGTTAACATGGAGTTGTTTTTACACACCCTCGATGTGTGATACTAAAAAAAAACTCTCAAGCTACGCTCTCGAGTTTTTTTTATTATCACACATCTTGGGTGTGTAAAAAACTCCATATCAACTACCTGCATATGCATTATTCTATATGTTTGATATGGTTTAGGACCAGGATGACTGTGCGTTTATAGAGATTTAATGTATGGCCAGCTGACGTCTCTTGGTCAATGAGATTTCTAGATTTTTTTCTTGCCATTTTATAATAGTGTCTAATACTGTTACAGATGTGATCTTACTGTTTTTCTTTTTCTGCAGCTCAAGTGTTAAGTCCTATTAGAATTTGTTTGCCACTAGCTGCGACTTAATTTTCCATTCCTGTTTCATGCGGTGTTATGTTGGAAAGTGCTACCTTCTGTAAGGCAGAGCACTTGATCGCTTAACTTGTTTTGGCTCATATATGACTGCAAATCTGCTCTACAGTGAGCTGTATTGTGTTTATTTTTCTTTACTATTATATATGTTATGTTATTTTTGCCTATGCACCTACCAGAGATGCAGAGCAATATTTGCCCCCCTTTCATTTTATAGCTACTTCTTCTCT
The DNA here is from genome assembly GCA_016271365.2 of Neoceratodus forsteri. Taxonomy (NCBI): domain Eukaryota; kingdom Metazoa; phylum Chordata; order Ceratodontiformes; family Ceratodontidae; genus Neoceratodus; species Neoceratodus forsteri. Next base: position 832,952,807 of record CM028130.1, on the reverse strand, counting down.
TTCATTCCACTTTCTGTTTTATTTTTATTAACTTCATTCCTCTCACTTAAGGCTGAGTATCTCTTAATCTTATTTAAATCCATTTACTAATCTGTGTTTCTAGCAAAAACTATGTGCTGATACGGTTTAGTGCCAGCTTCATTTCTGCTCCTTTTTCTTTCCAAAACTTTTATTTTCTTTTTACCTTTCAACACACACTACTTTTCAAGATTTTATTTTTTAATTTGGTGTAATCTGTTTAACAAATCAAATACTTTCTATCCACCTCTCCCAAGCTTTTCCAATGGCAAAATTACTTATTGTTTTCCTTTAGATTTCTGTGCACCCACATCATATCCAGTTGTTGGGGTGACTACCTGGTAAACTTCCTACAAACAAAACTTAGCATCCCTTCCCTGTACAGGCAGTCCCTCACCTTTTATCCCAAAACTGCTTATACTGTATCCTGATGCATTATCATTAGAATGGCTTGTTTATTCACATGGGGCTTGGTGCAATACATGCAAGCCACTGGCCCGATGTTTTTGTGTAACAGTAGGTTCATGGTAGGTCAGAACAGATGGTTACATGGCTGTTGAGGAACAGGTCCTTATGAGGAGTGGTTTTTCTTCTAAACATTTATTTTTTGCCAGGAAAGACATTCTGAGCTGGTAATGGCTCATTACCAGAAGCTTCCTGGGCAGGGGCAGGGGAGCAATACAAAACAGAACATATCATAAAGTGCAGACAAAAAATAAACAAAATAAAGAACAGTAACACATCTCTTTGTTGTTTTGTATATTTATCTGACCTACTAATTAACTGTTGGTTATGATGTGTGTTTTCCCTGGATGTACAGTGTACTGCGGTATTTCTGATTTACTTATTTATCTTCTAATGAAGGCACTGGAGTCTGCCTTTTCCTGGGATTCCAGTTCATTGATAAAAAAAAAAAATTTTTTCTGCATTGTTTTGCTTGTTTTTTTGTGGTATCAGGCGCTTCACTTATACACAACATTATATAGTTACAGCATTTCCAGCGGAGTGGTACATTTGGTTATAAGTCATCAAGTTCCTTGTTTTGGTTGTGCCATTTCCATCCCTGATCCTTTATTTATTTTTTCTTTTTGTAGTTTCTGTCGCAGTCATATTTTTCTTTCACAGCATCTATGTCTTAATTAGCCCCAATGCATTGTATCATTTTGCTACATACTTGCTTCTCCCCCTTTCTCATTTTTATGTTGATTGCACGCATGCGCAAGAAACATGTTGAGTCAGCTTTCTCCACAAGCAGGTTGTGGAGGCATGGCACTGTTGTGCCCAATGCCCCCACAGCCTGCAGAGACTTGCTCTCCCGTCCCCCAATGCCGTGGCATGCTGCTTCTGACACTAGTTCAGCCAGCGTGCCACAACCTTCTAAAAAGTAGCCGCTGCAATCAGGGGCTGCCTCATCATTGCAGCATCAGCCATCTGCTGCAATGAGGGAGCGACCGTCATTGCAGAGTGGATGAGAAACCCTGATATTGTTTGTGAGCGTGGCGGTGGTTTGCCGTCGTGTTCACAAACAATATAACCTCCCACCCTGTTTACTTGTTGCTGACGGGAGCCCACCCCGCCGGCATTCTGTAACTTTTTCTTTCTTCTGGCCACGGGTGCCCAATCCCCATCGGCATAATAACAATCCCCGGTTTTGTTGCTGCAGTCAGGTGCCCAATCCCCGTCGGCATAATGAACCCCATTTGTTCCTGCCGACGGGGTGCCCAACTCGTCGGCTACTGCTTGCCCCTTATTTGGTATAGGTTCTGTCCTCTCCATGGAGGTACTGCTTAGAATTGTATATAAGTCAGAATATAGCAAGACTTCATATTGTTTGAAGAAAAAATTACTCACCTTAGTAATGTTGTTTCTTCTAATGGAGTCTTGCTATATTCTGACCTCCCCTGCCTGCCCCTCTCAGAACCTCTGTTTTTGGGATGTGCGTGGGCAGTGCAGTGTTGGCACTTAGTAGTTGCCCACCTTATTGTTTTTCACCCCTCCTTTCTTGGGGTGACTTGGGGTTGTGTTTTTCATTTTTTGGGTCTCCTGACTTGAGTCTTTGTTTTGGGACCAAAAAATGTGTTCTTATGTTTAGTAGCCAGTTAGCTAGTGTAGGTTTACAGCTTCCACACAGGACCTCAGTGAGTTTAGCTCATAAAGATCTGACGGTTTGAGTTTTGAAGAACAACAGACAGAGTTTCAACTGAGCTTGAGCTCAGCGTTCCATGCCTGGCATGGAAAGTTAACTCTTTCACCTCCGGAGCAGTTCGAGGGTTGGGACTCACAGCATATGTCAGAATATAACAAGACTTCATGTTGTTTGAAAGCCAGCTTGCAGCGCCGGCAGAAACGGAATGCGAGAGTGACAAGGGGAGTGAGCGAGCTCAGTGAAGCTGTGTCGGGACTGCTTCAGATTTCTTTCTGGCCAGAAAAAGCCACCAATGCAGGCAGGAGCCCAGTACAAAAGGGCATCTTGCAGCACCAGGAGACACAGAATGAACGAGTGAGGGAAGGGGAGTCAGTGAGCTCAATGGGGCTCTGTTTGGACTGCTGCAGATTTCTTTGTGGGCAGAAAAAGGCAGCAATTCATACAGGGGCCCAGTACAAAAGGGCAGCCTGCAGTGGCAGGAAAACCAGAATGAGCGAGTGAGTGAGCTCAACAGAGCTTATTGTAACTGCTGCAAATTTCTTTGTGGGCATAAGAAGGCAGCAACACAGGCAGGAGCCCAGTTGAAAAGGGCAGCTTGCAGCGCCGGCAGAACAAAATGAGCAAGTGAGAGAAGGGGAGTAAGCAAGCTCAACGGAGCTTTGTCAGGACTGCTGCAGATTTCTTTGTGGGCAGAAAAAGGCGCCAACAGAGGCAGGAGCCCAGTACAAAAGGGCAGCCTGCAGCGCCACTAGAGCCAGAATGACTGAGTGAGATAGGGGAGTGAGCGATCTCAACGGAGCTCTGTCAGGATAGCTGTGGATTTCTTTGGGGGTAGAAAAAGCCACAAACACAGGCAGAAGCCCAGTACAAAAGGGCAGCCTGCAGCACCAGGAGAAACAGGATGAGCGAGTAAGAGAGAGGGAGTGAGCCACCTCAATGGAGCTCTGTCGGGATAGCTGCGGATTTCTTCCTCAGCAGAACAAGGTGCCAACGCAGGCAGCAGCCCAGTACAAAAGAGCAGCCTGCAACCCCGGGACAAGCACACGGAACCAGTGACACAGGGCCACTGAGCAAGCTCAATAGACCAACGCAATCAACATTCGGCATTGACAAATGCTTGTTCTATGTTGGTATCTAATACTGTTACTGATGTGGTCTTACTGTTTTTTTTCCTTTTCTGCAGCTCAGGTGTTAACTCCAATTGGAATTTTTTTCCACTAGCTGCGACTTAATTTTCCATTCCTGTTTCATGTGGTATTATGTTGGAAAGTGCTACTCTCTGTAAGGCAGGGCACTTGATCACTTAACTTGTTTTGGCTCATATATGACTGCAAATCTGCTCTGCAGTGAGCTGTATTTTATTTATTTTTATTTATTACCATATATGTAGTTAGTTTTGCCTGTGCACCCACTTGCGATGAGGAGCAATTGAAAACATAACCTATTGCTGCTGGAATAGCTCTGTATCTACCCCCCCTTTCATTTTATAACTACTTTTCTTCCATTCCACTTTGTTTTATTTTTATTAACTTCATTCCTCTCACATAAATTATGTGTTATGTGGAATAACTCCCATTATTATTATTTTTTTACAAAATTTGTCAACTCTGCAGATGCATCTGTAAAAAATGAATTACAATACTGAGACTTTTTGAAATGTTATTTGACTTACCATACTTATGCTTGTCTACCCACTTATTCAGTCTCCTACTTGTTTCTGTCCTTGTACTAACTAATTCCTGTTGCTTCATATCAAGGGGTTATAGATTTTCATATTGTGTGTGCCTGTGGTGGAGCAGCAATAAAATATAAACTATGCAATGCCCTCAATAACACACCTACCTCAGTTTACTTTTACCTAACACCCATTTTTTAGGCCTTGTACTATAAGATCTTCCATCAGAAGAACAACTTGTACTGAAATGTGTAAGATTTACACTGACATTAGGCTATATGTACTTTTATATAATACTAATAGTGTGTGTGTGTATGTGTGTGTGTGTGTGTGTACTGTATAACAATCTCTAAAAAATTCAATTATACACATCAAATGTCTTTCTAAACATGTCTCAACATTGTGGTTATCTTCCACCTTATTACAACATATAGTTGTCTCAGCAGTATTTGCAGTTAAGGTACAGTACTTTCATGTATATGATGGCCCAGTTTTGTTGAGTTGATTGCTATAACAGTGCACAGAATAAAATGTAAAACATACAGGTAACTGTAATACAGATGGTGGCATTATTTTTTTATCTGCCCTTTCTCAATTTACCATACTTTGATTCAGTTAGTGTATGCAACGGCAATTCATGTATATGTTTAAGCCCATGAAACACCCTTTTCTAGTTAATGCATTTGCAGCCATAGTGGTTCTGCCAGTGTTTGTTGTATATAGTACTGTATCTATTTCAACATCACTTTTCCCTCTGTCCTACCCCTTTTCCCCTGCCCTTCTTTTTCCTTTCGCTCTCCCTCCCATTTTAGAAACATTTTTATGCATATCATGATGTGCCCATGTAGACAGGGGATGTTGTTGTCTCTGTGCAAATTCTGAATACTGGTAGGCTGTTTAAATAATACAGTTAGCTATAACAAATGGCACTGTACATATAACAAATGTGCAGCATTGTATAATTGGGTATTTTGGAGACAGGTGCATTGTTTTCATAAGTGCTTTATCTAATTTCTGCAAATCTTTTGCTTGTACCAACAATTATTGGCAGTTGGAATACCAGCAGTACAGCATACAAGATTAACAACAGTTCAGCCCATGATAACATTTTTGACTATCTGTAAAATGTTTGTAATATTTAATAACAGCTCAAACTGCACAGTTTTGCACAGTACTGCACTTGATCACCTTGCACTTAGTTTGCATTGATTGTGATTTTGCACTTTAATGGTGGTCTGTACCTTTAAGATGTATCACTATTTAAGACTACCAGTGGGGAGCACTTTTATGTTTTTTGATAAAGCATGTATTTGGCAAGCAAAATGTAGAGACAGCATCCTGGTCCCGACTTTCCATCTATATGCTGCTTGAACTTGAAATATGGATAAAAGCACTTTAAAACAGTGAGCTGAGTGTCCTCAGCAGTACCACTGTGTGGTAAGTACATGTTTTTTGGGCAGCAAGAGACTAGGTGAAATTTTTCAAATCCGGTCCAAAAGGTGATTTTTGCAGTCAGTCTGCAAAATCACCTTCTCATCAGGATTTGAAAAATTCTGCCTATCAGGTTTCTGAAATTGGGCCATAAAAATACTTTATTTAAAATTTGTGGTTAAAATCATAAACACCAAAGATATGAAGGTATGTTGAAATGTTTCAGCGTTCACTCAAACTTTAGTAATTTTCAATATTTTGGTTCCACATTTTCAACATCACTTCATGAATGTGACAGGTATCTTTTTTAAATCCTACCTAAACTGTGTTTTCACACTTGTTGCATGAAATAACAATTCAGTATTTTATAAATGACACCAGTCATGTTCAGAAGGGGGGTCACAAAAGGCCTATTTTGAAAATTTGGAGTCAAAATGGCAGAAAAAAAGTTATGAAGAATGTTGTGTGCAGGGCCAGCCATTGGTCCAATGGGAAGTGTGTTCTGTTCCTGTGCCACTGATTCAAGTTCGGGGATGAACTCAGGGAGCCAGCTAGGCAGCATAAGGATGGGGGCAAGCACTGTCATGTGCCACCGATCTGAGCCTTTGACGGTATTGCAATAAAGCTATGAGATCCTCCCACAACAGGACCAGGCCCCCACCCCAATTGCATAAATCAGCTTAGAAAGAGAGAGAGAGAGAGAGACAGAGACAGAGACAGAGAGGCAGAGTGTGTGAGTAAACAGGTCTGACATGAAAAAAACATTGGCTGCTCAGTGGAACTCAAGCAGACCCTTGCACAACCAGAAATAGTTGATTTGTATTATATACTATTTATGTTTCATTTAAAGCTCTATTGCAATGCAAGCAAGCATCCGGCACTGACAAATGCTTGTTTTATTTTGTGCTAAAAACCCATCTTATACAGTAAGTGCAATAAGACACTTCGGGTGTGTATTGTGCTGACATAAATGCTCTTCAGGCAGCTGAAGGCACACTGCCTGTTGTCACGTGCCTCTGGATTTGCATTTCCTGTGTCTCAGCAGACTGCACAATCTGTTGTATCTTGCTGCTTGTGTATCTGCACAGGCTTACTTTTAGGTTTTCCTGTTTTGACACTTGTCGATGCAATTTTAATATGCTAGTGTGGTTTTAATGTATCAACACATCGTGGGCATTAATCCCTACAAACTGAATGTGTATATTTAAACTTGAATGTACAACAGTACACTTTTTCTTATCATAGTTTGAATTTTTATTTTTTTAACTTTTAATGTTTTTTAATAATTTATTGTTTCTTCCTAATTGAGTAAGAGTGCAGCATCAGTGTCTTCAGGGCATCTTCCGGTAGGTTGAAGTTCTGCAGGGAACTATGCTCAAGGTAAGACAAGATCATGTGTAGAACACGATGGCCACATGAAAATTGGAGATGGTGTCCTACCACAATCTTTGAGAAGCAAAAGGGAGCACAGGGAAGGGCCACAATAGCAAGGGATCAAGTAAGTGGGCAGTAAAGAGAAAAGAAAAAAGGAAAAACCTAGAAAGCCCAAATGGGGTAAGGTTTGAACCAAGGAAGCTGCAAAATATTAGAGGAGTAGAAGTAAGGCTTCCAGGGTGATTTAAACAGTCCTAGACAGAGCCTGTTTGGGGTACCCTGATGAAAGGGTCTCAGACCAAGGGTGCAGGTCAGAGAGGAAAGGGGACTACAAGGCAGAGGGACCTGCAGAAAACAGATAACAGCCAGTGTTAAAGAAAATAGGAAAGGGGGATGTGTGGAATCGAGGGAAGACAGGATCAGAGAGTGTCTAATTGGCTTTTTAATGGGTTGCAACACTTGTGGTACAGTCATCTCCAGGGAAATCCTCTGGAGGAGATGACATTGCCCAGTGTGTAACACTCATGGAGGAGCTGGCTGCGGTGAAGACAGAAATGAATGTTACACACTTATCATAACTGTTGATCTTCCAGAATATCTTCACCATTGATTACCACTTATGGATATCTTCTCCTAATCAGTCTTCAGCATTTATTCCTACTGATGGGTCTGAGTACTAAGCTTTCCCTTCTTCTGAGGGAGGTACTGGATCACCTTAAGGGTAATAGATATCCTGTTCTGCACTGGGGAGAACAACTGAGGGCAGGGCCTCTTTACAGGTCTGTTGAGACCAGAGACTGGTCAGGGCCATGTGAGGGCTCCTATGGCACAAACGCAGGAGAGTTCTTTGACATTTCCTGCCTGACCCTAGGGGAGAAGAAATAAGCCCCCTGGAAGTGACAAAGGTACTAGTTAGGAGAGGTGAAGCCATGCTGTCCACCTGATAAACTGGAGGCCACCTCATTGGCATTGTAAGATTCACTCGACTGGTGCCATGCTACCTCTAGGCCCCGAGCAGAAAGGTCAATGGCCTGGCTGACTGACTTCCTCTGTGGCAGTGCAGCTATTATTTGACTTAGCTGAAACCATAAGGGATAGTTGTACTATAGGTTGCCATATGTGCCTGGTGTGCAGAAATGCACATTAGGGTGCATGTCGAGAAAAAAAGCCTTTCTACCATGGGCAACCATCTGAGTGGAATATACCTCTGGAGGTTAGTTACAGACAAGGTGCCGAGGTCCAAACAGGGTCTGCAGTACCACGGGCTTGAGGAAGGGTAATGTAACTCACCTTCAGATGCTGTGGGTGCATGATACCACATGAAAAGGTCCCTGGGGATGGCGGAATTGGAGAAAGAACACCTCTGCACTGCCCTGGATGCCTCCTCAAAGGCTCTAGTCCATAGATGAATGACAGTGGAGTTGATATTGGGAACTCTAAGGAGTCCCAATGGTAGGGCTGCTGGATTACAGCCTGTAAAAACATTCAAGCTGGGTGCCTGGAGCATCTCCCCCAAGAATCTCTGGTACGGGACATATTCAGCAGCTGAAGCAGGTGGCTAGATGACTCATTGTCTTCTGAGAAGGATGTTGATGGAGACAAGATGCTGACTCCTAGGACTGTTGATGTTAGAGAGAAGGGTCTGAACTGGACCCAATCAGACTCCCTGTGCCTCTAAGGTAAACCTTTATGGCACCAAACAATTCCCTGTGCCTGGTCCACTTTAATGGCCCCTTAGGGCCTATAAATGAGGGCAACCTCTCAAGGAAGTGGTTAGGCCCTGTTTGAGGGTATTGAGACTCCTGGTCTTGAGGGTCTCAGCATGGGCTGCTGAACTGCACAGGGGGCCTCACCCATGGGGAAGGCCTAGCAGAATCCCCCCAAAGGGTGTCCTACCTCTGAGGAGTGATTCAATCAGTGCCCATAGAAGAATCCTCAGGTGAGGAGAGCAGAACAGTACAGGTCTCGTAGGGTGACCCTGGTTCTCACCTGTGGTGGTTTCATAGAGTGGATCCAGAGAAAATTCCACCTCAGGGCTGCCATAATACCCCACCAGGCTCAAAGTCAGTAAGGTTCTTGGAGACTGGGACACAACCGTCACTGTAGTGACACAACTCTCGATACCATGGTCAGTGTGGGCTTTGATGTCCTCCCCAGAGTAATCGCCCACTATGGTGTCATAAATGATACTAGAGTCAGGGATGACCCCAGGACAATGCCATTGCCTGGCCTGGAGCTAGGCCCAGGACCAATGTGATGGCTGTCACCACATATGCCACCGCATCTGGCACCATCACTCTACTCAGTGTCACTAGGAAAAAATTACTCACCTTAGTAATTGCTTTTCTTCTCATGGAGTCTTGCTATATTATGACTAATGCAGTTAGCCACTGCACTTGAACTGCCCCGGAGAGGAAAGAGTTAACTCCAGGGAGTCTGGAGTTCTACAGCGCGAGAGCGCTTATGCCAAAGCTCTATCTGGGCAGTTTCAAATGAAACTGTCAGATCTTTACAAAGCTAATACTAAGCAACAAGTCTGTGTGGAAAGCTCTACACTAGCCAAATGGCTACCTACTAGTAGAAATAACAACAATATAAACAACAATAACAATAATAATAATGAATAATAGTATTATTAGTTACCCCTGACAAGCACCATTAGGGACCCCCTTCCCCAAAGACTCAAGTCCAGGAAGGGGCCAATATATACCTAAATAAAATAACTAGTTCCTAACCCTAAATAAAAGAAGGTAAGGGAAAAAAACTACAATGGCATGACACAGTGCTTGCACTAATTTGCCACCCCTACCCAAGTAGAAGTTCTGAGAGGGGGAGGAGGGAGGGTGGTCATAATGTAGCAAGACTCCATGAGAAGAAAAGCAATTACTCAGGTGAGTAATTTTTTCTTCAAACACCATGAAGTCTTGCTATATTATAACTAATGCAGATTACACAGCAGTACCTCCATGGAGGAGGGTCAGAACCTACTTAGGAAATAGGCTCTGAAGCACAGCTGTGCCAAAACGAGCATCTCTCCTGGACTGAATAGCCAGGGAATAATGCTTGGTAAAAGTGTGAACTGTTTCCAAGTAGCAGCTTGACAGATTTCCAGAATGGGAATATCTCTAGCAGCCGCTAGAGATGCAGCTGTACCCTGGTGGAGTGAGCCCTCAGTCCTGAGAGGCTTCTCTACCTAGTTTTTGATAACAAAATTGGATACAAGAGACAATCCACCTTGCAATTGTCCTCTTAGTGGCAGGTTTCCCTTTGCCAACCTCGCCATAGGTAAGGAAGAGTTGGAGGATTGAACCTGTGACCAGTAGTGCGTTCAAATAGTAGCTTAAGGCTCTTTTGACGTCAAGCTGTGCAGTCTCCTCTCACCTGAGGAAGAATGCTCAGTGAAAATACTGGAAGAGATATGGATTGGTTCAGGTGGAAATCTGAAACCACTTTGAGCAAAAACTTTCTGTTAGTCCTGAGGACTACCTTATCTCTGTGGAAAGAGATAAAATCTTCTTCCACTGACAGGGCCTGTAGTTCACTTATGCATCTGGCAGAAGTGATAGCCACCTAGGAAAACAGTTTTCCAAGTTAGAAACTTGAGCTCTGCTGAGGACAGAGGCTCAAGGGAGGTTGCATTAACTGGAGCAATGCAAACATTCAGGTCCCCAGGCGGGGCTGGTTCTCAAAAGGAGGGTTAGTGTAAGTAACCCCTTAAAAACTTGGAAAACACAGGGTGAGAAGAAAGGGAAGCAGGCTTCCTGCTGACACAAAAAGCAGAGACAGCTGCCAGATGAACCTTTAAGGTAGTTGGCCTAAGGCTAAAGGAATTTAAATGGACCAAATAGTCCAGTAAATGGGCAAATCAGCAGATTCTGGGATAATGTGCTTCTCAGAGCACCAGATGGAAAACCTTTTCCACTTAGAATTGTAAGTGGCCCTAGTGGAAGGCTTCCTTGAAGCCTTTAAAATATCCAGAACACCTTGAGAAAGGTGTAAGTCAGCAAATTCTAACTCCTCAAGAGCCATGCCTTGAGATGGAGGGATTTGAGGTCCGGATACCACACTCTCCCCTGTGCACAGGCCAGCAAGTCATGGACTCTGGGCAAGCTCAGGGCAGGGTGGACTGTCAAGGACAGAAGCAGTGGGTACCAGGGCTGTCTGGCCCAATCTGGGGCAATCAGAATCACTTTGCAGGGCTGAGATCTGATTTTTACTAGTACCCTGAAAAGAAGAGGAAAGGGAAAGGCATACAGGAACTTCCTTTCAATGCAACTGAAAGGCGTCCAGGGACTGAGCCCAGCACTGGAGGCCTGCAACAAAACAGAGGAAGTTGGTGGTTGTCTGGGGCTGCGAAAAGATCTATCTGAGGGTGCCCCATCTGGCAAAGACCGACTCCAGCACCTGAGGATTCAGAGCCCATTTGTGATGGCCCTGAGAAATCCTGCTGAGGGCATCCGCCAGGGACATTGTCCTTCCTCTGGAGGTGAACTGCTATCAGGGAGGTGTTCAGGAGTAAGCCAGAGACCACAACTCATTGCTCTGGTGCACAATGCTGATGACCGAGTGCCCTTTGCTTGTTGATGTACCACATTGTTGTGGTGTTGTCTGTCCTGACTTGAACTACTTTGTTCTGGACAGAAGCTGAAAATGCCTGAAGAGCTAGAAGACAGCTCTGAGTTCCAAAGGTTGATGTGGAGCAGAGATTCCTGGGAGACCACACTCCCTGAGTGGACAGGTCGCCCAAGTGAGCTCCCCACCCTAACAGGGAGGCATCCGTGGTGAGGGTGAGGGAGTGGGAGACGGGAATGAAAGGAACCCCTTGTTTTAGATTGCTTTGATCCTGCCACCAGTGTAGAGCCAGGATCAGAGTTTGGGTCACTGGAACCAATTTGGAAAGTGGGTCCCTCCTTTGAGACCAATAGGCCCTCAAATGGAACTGAATGTCCCTCATCTGGAATCTTGCTCCTTGCACTACCGCTGTGGAAGCAGCCATGTGCCCTAGGAGTTGCAGAAAATGCCTTGCTGGTTGAGAAACCCGCAGGGTAAAGGAGGATGCCAGGGCAATGAGCCTATCTACCCTTTCCGAGGGAAGAAATGCCCTGGCTAACTTTGTGTTCAATTCTGCACCTATGAAAGTTAGTACCTGAACTGGTTCCAGAACTGACTTTAGTAAATTCAGCAGGAATCCCAGGGAAGTGAGAAGCTGCTGGGTGACTTGCAAGTGGGATTTTACCTGATCTGGGGACTGACCCACTATGAGCCAGTCGTCAGGTAGGGAAACACAGCAATCCTTGCCTTCTTAAATGAGCCACTACCACAGCTAGACATTTGTGAATACCCTGGCGCAGAGGTAAGGCCGAAGGGCATTGCCCTGAACTGGTAGTGGCCTGAGGCAGTTCGAACCTGAGGTACTTTCGTGAGAAGGCCTGATCAGAACATGAAAATAGGCATACTTGAGGTCCAGGGAAGCCAGCCAGTCCCTGGCCTCAGGAAGGCAAAATCATTGCCAGAGTTAACATTTTGAACTTTGGTTTCAAAGATGCTTGTTCAGGTACCTTCAATCTAGGATGGGCCGCCATTCTCCTGTCTTTTGAGGTAGAGAAAGTATCTTGAGTACAGCCCTTGCCCTGATGGCAAGGAGGGACCCTTTCTACTGCTTTGCAGTCCAGAAGAAAAGAACCTCTGCTTCCAAAGCAAGGGCTTTTGTAGGATTTGCAGGTGGAAAATGTCTGGCTCTCATCTTTGAAAACTGTTTGAAGCTGAGAACCAGACCCTGGCTATTACCTCCAGAACCCATCTGTCCGAAGTTAGGGACACCCAGTTCTGGCTGAAATAAACCAACCTGCCCCCCACTGGTACAGGAGAATCGGCCCTGGGCACCCCATCAGGGTGCCTGCTTGGCAGTAGCCTTAGGCTGAGGGGAGGGGGATGGTTTACTTGTGCCCGTCTACCTCTGCCTCTGAAGAAACCCCTCTGTGCAAAAGCAGAGGAGGCCTGAGATTGGTAAAAGGCCTGTGAAAGGCCTGCCCCTACCTCTGGGGCGTGCCTCTGTGGAGTGGCATGCCTCCTCCTTAAGCTTGGCACTTTTGTAGGTAGTTCTGTATTCATCCATCTTTTTCATGTAATTTTCTGTTTTGATCCCCAAACAGAGAATTTCCCTACAGGAAAATCCATAGCCTTTGACTGAGTATCTTGGGACAGATTAGTGCATCTGAGCCATGCCAACCTATGGAGAGCTACAGAAGTGGCCATGACCCTAGAGGAAACATCATTAACATCAACAGCAGCATGAAATTGAACTTTGAGGCTTCAATGCCATCAGCAGCCACTTGTTCCAACTCACTAGCCAGCTGGCCCTGGGCCTGCTTGGCTAACTGCAATATAGTGTCCCATCTAGATTTCTGATATCTAGCCACATAAGCCATATAATTAGCCTGCCTGAGTCCCAACAAAGCTGCCATATATTGTTTTTTGCCATGGCATCAATCTTCCTGGAATCCTTATCAGGAGGATGTGAGGCCAGGGAATAAGCTTGTCACAGGCTGCAGCTTGAACAACACCTACATGACTACACTGCTCAGTGAGGAAGTCTGTATCAGGGCCTGATAAAGTATACCTTCTGTCCATTTTTTATCTACAGGAGGAACAGAATGAGGATTTTTTAAAATCGTTGTTGTTTGCTTCCTAAATGACTTATGCAAAGGAATAGACAACCTTCTAGACTCTGGAATATCCATCATTTCTACATAATCAGGCTCCTCTTGGTCATCCACAGCCTCCTCTAAGGGAAGCTGGAGGGTTTCTGCCACCTTTTTATAAAACATAAAATGAGAAGGGGACTCAGACAGCAAAGGGGGAGATTCTAAAGGTCTGTCTGGAGAAATGTCCGGTTCAATGGGCACGTCCAGACCTTCCCAGTCACAAATACACTGATCAAATTCCTCCTCCCCCTCCTGTGGTTCATAAAAATCCTCAACATCATAATCCTGAACCATTGGATCTGAACGAGCCACCCTTTTCCCAATTGTAGTGGGTTCGACAAGTCCCTGAGACAAAGACTGAACAATCTGTATGGCTTTTGCTATCTCTGCAGCAGTTGGAGAGACAATTTTGGACTCCAGACCTGCTGATTTCTTTGTCTTTTTTACAGGGACTGGTTCCTCTGAACCAGCCTTTCTTTTGCCCGACGAAGTCTCGCCCTGGTCAGAGGGCACTCCCTCTGGTCCAATGGGTGTTGGACTGGGCTGGCCATCTGGGTCAGTGGACTTTTTGGCCTCTCGTTCCCTGATCCAGCCTAATCTCTTTTCCAGGGTGGCTGCAGGGAAATTTTTACACACCTGGCAGTCTGACAGGAGGTGGTCAGCCCCCAGACAATAGACACAAGTGGTGTGTGGGTCAGCCTTGGCAAAGACTTCCCCACAGACATCACAGTGTTGAAACCCAGTGGGCCCGGTTTTTCTTTTGGGTTTCTCAGACATAATGCCAGCCTAACCAAAAACTTGCCCTTTAAACGGCCGTGCCAGGCAAGACACCCTTATCGGTTCCTAACCGTGTCACGGGTATTTGAAAAAACCAAGATTTAATCCAAGGTTTTTTTAGAACCGATAAGAACTGGAACCGCACTTCTAAAAGCCCATTTAAAGATTTAAAACGTTATTCAAAGCAAACCGATCGGTTCAAAACTGAACCGATAATGAATTTCCACACAGACTTCAATATTTGTACTTACAGTTTACCAGATAGAGCTTTTGACTGAAACGCGGTAAAATAAACACTTTTTGGCGGTTCAAATGAACCGAAGAAACTCGCTTAAACCGCGAAATGAACCGAGCTGAAGGAGCTGATCTCCGGAGCGACTGTTCAGTGAAGCGGAGTAAAGAATCTGACAGTTTCATTTGAAACTGCCCAGATAGAGCTTTGGCATAAGCGCTCTCGCGCTGTAGAACTCCAGACTCCCTGGAGTTAACTCTTTCCTCTCCGGGGCAGTTCAAGTGCAGTGGCTAACTGCATTAGTCATAATATAGCAATACTTCATGGTGTTTGAATGACACCATGGATAGTAACAACTTCTGATTTGGCAACAATGCAACTAAAAGCCTTGGTATCTGACCCTCTCCTGACATCAGGAACAGCATCAGAAGGGGGCCTGGCATTGTGCCCCATGCCACCAGCTGTGTCATCACCTTAAGTGGTGACAACAGCAAAGCCAGAGGAGGTGTCCACTGACGTAGACAAAGCACATAGCTATTGCCTCTACACTGGGGATGTCTGCTGCTCAGTGCAGTCAGACTGTGGTGGGTTCTCAGCCAGCCATCCAGGAGCCAGCTGTGCCACAGATCCAACCACCAGGGCCTCTGGTGTCTCAATGTGGTGATTTCAAGGAGGACCATGTACTTACATGGAACCAGAGATCCAAGGAAGAAGCCCAGGGGAAGGGCCTAGCAACCTGACCTTGGACATAAGCATGTGATGCCTGCTTCCAAAGGTGGGGATTTGATGACCTCACCTTAACATGAGGTTCTCTAGGGTGCAGTGGTCCATTAAGAATAGGCATCCCACTCATCCATGTCATGCTGTAGTCCAAGGCAGGCTGCACAGGACTGATGCTAGTCCAGAGCAACCACTGGTTTCCCACAGGGGTTGCAACACATTATGAGCAGCTGTCCAACTTTTTTCAAAGATTTTACCCCTTTTTTGTTGGACTTCAGCATCACAGAAAAATAACAAACAAAAGCAGCACAACGAAAGAGAAAAAAATAACAGTGAAACAGTAATATAACCAGCAACAAGTCAAACTGAGGCATTGAACTCCCATGGTGTAAATTTCATGGAGAGATGAACAGAACTGAGATTAGTGAGGGAGCTGGCAATGGTTATTGGCTGGCATCCATCAATGCTTGGGATTATCAGGTGCCATGCTCAGCAAGCGTGGCCAGCCCACCTGGCAAAAGCTTTGCTCCCGTGCAGTCCTGGTGCCTCTGTCCATAGACTCATAAGTGGGAATCGGTGGTGAAGACCGATTTCTAGAAAGATCTAAAACTTCTTCAAAGCATGCCAAAGTTGTCTCTGCTAAATGTAACCATTTATTGCCTTTCCCATTGGACACTTAGGATCCAGACTGGAGGTGGACTGTAGTGGGCAGAAGGGGAGAAAAGTCAGGCCAGTGTGAAACCTGAGATGGCAACACTGATAAGATTTACATCCCTGTGTGACTCAGTCACTCCAATCTTCTCAATGTGGAGGACAGAACCTGTAACCTCCCAGGACACCAGGTCTGTCAAAAAGAATGCATCTTAAGTACAACTACAATCCGGGCTCAAAAGGGAGGTGTGGCTTCCAGAAGATGGTCGGCTGAGCTCAGCTGTGCGATGTGAGGAGCCCAGCAGTACAGATTGTAAGCTAACTGAGAAAGTTTGAGAAACAGGAATGGCTTTTTGCTTTTTTTTTTTAGTCAATTTGGCTCTCTCCTCTTTCCTAACTTAAAAGGGCATGTCAAAACAAAAATGGCATGTGAAAGAAATCACAGAATACTTTAAAGATTCAGCAAACTCACAGAAAACACCAACTCTGAATACAAAAGCAAACGTCTGTTCTGATCAGTTCAACAGTCACTGTGGAGGGTGGCCCCAAGCAAGTAAAAGAACATTTCTGCTCAGAGCAGATCAACAGTCACTGGGGAGGGTGGCCCTAGGCAGGTAATGATCTTGGTAATCTAAACTTCTTGGAACAAGGTACGTCAGCTTCTTTTGCTGATACTTCTGATGATCAGCATACAACTTTGGAAGCTCAGTGTGTGCTACTTTTAGAAAACACTCAGTGTTTCTTGCTGCTGACTCAAGGTAACGACATACCAGTACCATTAAAACCACATGTGTTAAAAGAGAGTCTTTTGTTTAACAAAGAGAAGTGGCATTCACATAGCAAGTTACAAAGTCTTGGCACTGTCTTGATGCTTAAATCACAATCCTGCATGATAGATACTATCAAAGTGATGACAAAAAATCAGTTAGAAATTTATACATCAGATAATTGTTTAAAAATGTCACTTGCAGGTAAAACAAGAGGGGCTAAGGCCACTGACAAAATGGAAAAAAATGATTAGATAGAAAAAAATGTAGGAAAAACAAAAAGTGGATAATAGGGAAGCTGAAGTAATAATTAAAGATGTAACTGATAGGTGTGAAGCAATGAATTCAGACAAAAATTAGAAATTAGAAACTCTTTCTTTACGAACAGGAGAATGTGAAAAAGGAATTGTCGTGGTGAAAGATGAAATGCCTAAAATCTCTTAGAATTTGGAAAATTGCAACAAGGAGCTAGAGGCACTAAAGCTAAAGATGGAGTACCTGCAATCTTCTAGATCAAGGAGGTGTAATTTAAAAATCGGAAACCTTCCTTAGGGGATTGAAGGCACGGACCCAGTGAAATTTTGTGAAGAAATGCTTTCCACAGTTTCTGGCCTGCAATATTCTGAGTATAAAATCGTCCTGGACAGAGTGCATAGGACCTTTGGAAATCATTTCAACAGGGATAGTCCAAGATTTATGTTTGTACGCTCATTAAGATACCAAGACAGAGAAAATTCTCCTGAAGGCCCGAATAGAAAGAGGCTTAACATACAGTATAAGAGCCTGAGGCTACAAATATTTCCTGACTTACCTCATACAGTAATTGCAAAGAGAAAGGCCTTCAATCCTATAAGGTACAAATTGAGGAAGGAAAGAATTCCTTTCATGCTACTGTATCCAGCAAAACTTTGAATAAATTCGGATGAAAAATTTATATTCTTTTATACTCTACACGAGGCAGAAGTATTAAAGAAGAGACCACAACACTCCTCTGAAATGTCTTCTGCAAGCATCATTACTGTTAGCACACCTATCATCTCTGAAGAAGCTACCACCTCTAAGATATCTTGAAAAGCTTGTCAGTATCATGGAATAGAAAATACATACAAAAAAGGGGGGGGTCGGTATTGAAAAGTCGGTTTGAAACAATATTGATTGGTTAGCTATATAAAGGATTAAAAATGTAAGTTTCTGCTAGGGCTCACTCACATTCCATCTTCCACACAGTTGAGAGCACAATCACTTCAAAATAGGGGAAGGGACGATTACCCAGAAAGGTTTAGGAGATGTAGCCAAGGGAAGGGAGGAAGGTTAAGGATGGGAGGGAGAGTTAGATTTTTTTAAAAGGCTTCTCCAAAGTGTGGAAATAATACACAAAAAAGGAAAAGAGCAGGATGCTTTGAAGGGGAAGGAGGGGCAGGGGGAGTTTCTGATAAAACAAATTGATGATGATGATGAAATCTGTTCTGAATATTACTAAAAGACATGGGTGTTTAAAAAAAATTAAAAAACATTATTTACAAAACATCATTCAAACGAACTATTTGAGGGGAAAAGTTTTTGCTCTCTGAAGGACCTCCTAGTGGATGTCAACAATACTAAGAGAGTGCTGGGCCTGAATTTAGATTTGGGAATTTCCATAAGAAAGGAGGTTAAAACAAAACTTTGATGTCTAATTGAAAGACTATGAGCCCGATTCTATAAGCATCCCTATGCATTTCACAACTTGTGATAAGTGAGGGTGCAGTTGCGCCAAGGACCCTGCACCTGATTCTGGAAGGGGCAGGGTTCCCATGGCTAAGTCCTGTGGCTTGTGACATTCACACTGGTACGCCGAAGGAAGAGCATACCTGAGGGGGCATGTCGCAAACCACAACCCCGGACGATAAGGGCGCAAGTGCCCCCCCACCACAATCCCTAATGCCAGCTGCCTACGAATGGCAATTCCCATAATTATAGGAAAATGCCCCATAATCCCTGGTAATTCCGATAATATTAGGAAAAACTGTGATTACTAGAAGTCAGTGGCCTCTAATTCCCTACCTGACTGAGTTATACACACTGAGCCTTCTCTGGGTTAGTTAAACACTGAGCATAGCTTCATTTCTCACTACCATGACCAGCCATTGACTGAGCTCTTGTTTGAGCGTATACTGTATATATGTGCTCAATGAATCAACTGTCATTCATACATTGAGTGTGTATATACAGTACGTGCTCAGACAGAGCGCAGTCGGTAGCTGGCCACAGTGGTGAGAGGTGGGCTGTGCCAGTCACCAGTTGGCTTGGGGGTGGTGGTGCAGGGTGGCAGGTAATGCTGGTGGAGGGTGGGGGGCCACTAGACTACCAGGGATTACGGGTACAGATTTGTCTATTTTGTAATATTTGTACAGTAAAGTAAAGTAAAGTGCCATATTCAGGCGGCTGGTATCAGGGAATGGGGGGGCACATGTGTAGCCCTGCAAGACTGTAACTAACACATTTGGGGATCGGGGCTTGGGGGAGTGTAGCCCTGTGGGGCTATATTGCAAGTACTGGGGTCAGGAGCATGCAGTAGTTCTGTGGGGCTATATTTTAAGTACTGGGGATTGGGGCATGCTGCAGCCCTGCAGGGCTTTGTGGTATTGGGGGGTATGGATAGCCCTATGAGGCATTCCCATGCTGTTACTGGGTCAGGGCACTGGGGGGGACAGAACTAGCCCTGCTGGGTTTTTTTTGTTGTTTGGGGTAAGGGCAGTGTTGGGGGGAGGGTGGCATACCATCGTGGGGATGGGCTGGCTGCACATACTTGTAACCTCTGGGGGCATACTTACAGTTACGCCGGTTATATGCTGGTGTAATTTACTTTGATGGTTTTCCCCGGGGGTTGTTGGAGAATAGCACCCTGGGGGAATTTGTTGCTGCCCTTGCAGAATAGGATGCAACTGCTGCCATAAACCCCCAAGTGCCATGTCACAGGGGGTTTAAGGAGTAACTGGTGGTATAAGTTGTAGGCTGCCTTGCAGAATACCATATGTTGCAACTGCTTGCATAACTTGCTACTTGCACCATTTTTCTTGGCACAAGTCAAGTTACACCAGATGTAACCTTTTGAGAATCGGGCCCCATAACCTGGAATCTGAACAACTGCAAAGACAAACTCAAAATTCGGAAAATTACAAATGCAGCTAATAATCATAGGGGTCCTATGAGGGGGATGCTGGGTAAGGAGGAGGAGGAGTGATGCCCACTTTGACAGTGTCCTGCAGTACGGCTAGATGCAATGGAGAACTGATGGCAGTCGTGTGCTCTTCATGTTTATAACTGCAGGTTCTGTAAGAAATACTTTTCAAATGTAAAAAAGCTTATGAAGTCAATGGGCTACACTAAAACAGGAGAAACTCCAGTGTGTGTGTAAATCTGGGAATGGTTAAAAGGACACTGTCAACCTGTGTTTCATCATATTATTGCTAGTTAGAAACCTACATTTTGTGATTGCTTACCTTCTTCAAAAATCAGCGATGTTGCTGTTTGTTTTGTCTGTTTCCTTGTTTAGTAGAACTGAAATGCATGCTAATGTATATTTATAAACAATCTTGCTTTGTTTACAATCCTGGATCTGTTCTTACTGCATACTTCCGGAGCATTAGAAACACACCCAAACAGTGCAGTCAATCATGAGGCACTACCCTGATAAACTTCCACTGTATCATGAGGGGCTAGACTGTGTTGTGGGTGTTTCCAAGTCCAGGAAAGATAAAGTTGGAGCTGATCAAGGAATGTAAACAAACGTGTTTGTGTGGTAACACCAGTATAGTTGGCAATCTGTTTTTCACTTTTTTAAGAAAAAAAGAGAATCAAACTACCAGCTACATCAGCGATCTTTACAGAATGTTGGCAATCATAAAATGTGTTTTTTTTTTACTAGGGACACTTTGAGACCTAAGACAGTGGCCCTTTTAAAGAAATAAACTGGTGCCAATTGGTCAAAATGAAGTTGTAACCGCCGGGTGTTTGCAATGCCGTATTGTTCGTTATTGCTCACCACTACTGAGATATCCATTGGAACTGTTTCAAAAACATAGAATTTGAGGTGGGAATCCTTTCTATGTGCTATGGAATGTCTTTAATATTGTGGTCTGTAGACCGTGTTGAAAACATGGAGAGAAAAAGATTTCAGTGGAGGCTTGAACATTCAGGAATTTCTGGTTGACACACCTGTGAAACTAAGTGGAGAAGCTAATTTAATATCACAGCATAAAAGTGACTCACAAGTAAAACTCAGCAGTGTCAGTGGCTCAGCAGGTAGCACACTCGCCTCTGAGGCCGGGAGATCAGAAGGCTGTGGGTTCTATCCTGACACTAGGCACTTGGGTTAATATCCCAATACTGACACTGTAGTACAGCATGAGGGGGATGCTGTACTTCTGAGGTGCCGTCTTTCAGATGAGACGTTAAAACCAAGGTCCTGCCTGTTCTGGTGGTAGTTCAGGTGGATGTTAAAGATCCCATGGCACTTCTCAAAAAGAGTAGGGGAAGTTGTCATTAGAAAAAACAAAATGCAAACCAAGCAACATTGTATTACAAAAAGTCAGAAAAGAAAACAAAGAAGTATTACCTCATACAAAGAAACAAAACAAAGCAAAGAAATACAATCAGTTCCCTACCTAAAACCTAATAATGAATTAGTATACAAAATGAACGTAATAGAAACAGGCGTTGCGATACACAGAAGAGCATCACATTGTTCAAGGTACAACTGCACTCCCATATCCCTGAGTTAAACACTAGTATACAATCAGGTAATAGGATCATCCGTATCCATGGGAATCCAATCCATAATGCAAGCAACTTACTATCAGACATCATATGCTTTTCTTTGAAATAAACATGTCTCATATCATGTGTCGCTTTGTTAAGCAGTTCTAACAAATTACCATCCTTCTGCTACAAGGTATAATGGCTTCTCATAGACCAATTATGCCATTTAAAGAAAGTCATTAACACTTGCAAGGTACTAAAATGCCACTTATCTGTCCAAGTAATATTAAAAATCCCATACATGAAAAGTTCTCATAAGAGATAGTATCAAAAATAACTCCCCCCCCCATTGCTGTGCTACCAAAGCTCAAAAACCTGAAATAAAGGTACAATGAAACAGAAGATGTTAAATTGTTTCCTTTTGTTGTATACATCATAACCGAGAACAAAACCTTTCCAGTTGGGCCTTATGCTTTTGATTGGATTTAACATTGATTTTACCATGGCATGCCAGCAAGTGAAAATCCCAAAGATTTTCTAGTATACGTTTATTATTTAGGAAGCCTAATAAAGTATCCCTAGAACCCAGCAGACGTTTTTCAAATACAACTTCCACCCTACATAATGTATCTAATAACAAAAAGTAAAGTTGCTTCCTAGATAAATTAAGAATATGAGATTTTGTGAGATCCCATTGTTTAATCCATAAGAAAGTACATCTAATGCACTCAGGGATTAAAGCAGACCTTTTCAAACATTTTAAAGACTGTGGGCCAGATATTCAAACCATAGCGTGGCGCGCAAACCAATAGCGTGGCAATAGCGCCGGAATAGCGCGGACCCGCCATATTCAAAGGACCAGTTAGCGTGCGCTAACAGCATTAGCGCTGGGCAAACCACTAATGTATGCAAGGGGTTAAAGTGAGGGGGGGCCAAGAGAGGGCCATATGAGAGGATATTCAAAGGTCCAGCGCGTCTAGGGATACATAGTGCGTGTACGCGTGATGAGCAGTTACCGCCATAAAAGGCTGGTCTAAACACAGGGCAAAACACAGAGGAGGAGGGACCAGCACAAGAAGTGGGAATGTGTGCAGTGCCAGTAGCAGTGATGCTGCCATTGATGGCAGCTGTAGTGTAGGAAGAGGGAGGAGCAGGCACAACATGGGCCTAGCACTGAGCCAAGGAGATGGTATGCTGCAAACAGGCTGTACCGGCCCAGGGTCTCCTTCGAGACCTTGCCTGATGACCACATCATTGGCGGTACCGGATGAACAGGGAATGTTGAGGCAGCTCTGTGAACTCCTGCATGAGCAGCTCAAAACAAATACCAGACGCAGTCATGCCAGTGACAGTGGAGGAGAAGGTGACAGCAGTGTGCTTCCTTGCCACAGGGACATTCCAACGACCAGCGGGGACACCATTGGAGTAAGCATTCTGCCACTCATGCCTCCTGACCCAGTTCCTAGAGGCTCTCCTGCCACATGCTGGGGAATTTCGTAGTATTCCCCAACACGGCAGCAGAGCGCAGAGAAACAATGCAGCAGTTCCATCGAGTTGCGCACCTACCATCTGTACTGGGTGCCATTGACTGCACCTATGTCCCCATCCGTGCACCACCTGGTGATGGCAGTGATGTGTACATCAACAGGAAGGGGTACCACTCCATCAACTGCCAGGTGGTGTGCGGTGCGGCTGGGCGCATCAGCAATGTCTATGCAAAGTACCCTGGCAGTGCTCACAACGCCTTCTTCTGGTACCAGCCCCAGCTGTGCCAGGCCTTTGAGGAGGGCAGGATACCCAGTGGGCAACTAGTCGGTGAGTTGTAGCATACAAGGCATACACACAACAGCATGGAGGGGGGCAGGCATTGCAGGCCAGGGAAGGGGTGTGGGAGGGCCACATAGAGGTGCAGGACAGCAGCTGACAGACCACAGTACGGCACTAACAGGTATACATTTCTTGACAAGGGACAGTGCCTACCCCCTGCGACCCTGGCTGCTGACACCAGTACTCCTGACTGGCCACGGTGGCCGAGGAGCTGGCCAGCGAGGCACATGCCAGAACAAGGAACATCATAGAGAGGGTGTTGGCATCCTGAAGATGCGATTCAGATGCCTAGACACATCGCGGTGCCCTACAGTATACACCTCCAGAAGGTATGCCCGTATCTTCCTAGCCTGTTGTATGCTGCACAACATGGCAATGAACCATGGGATACAGGCACCTGATCCTGAGGGACAGTCTGACAGTGAGCCAGAGCCAGCGGTCAGGGGGATAGTGGAGCAACTCGAGAGGAGGGACCCTCGCATGGTATGCAGGGCCATACAGCACTGGGACAACATCATCAGGACACTGCAACAGACCAGAGGGTAAGTACAGACTGCACAACAACCTGAAAGAGTACAAGTGATTATCATTTTAATGTGCACAGACTAACATAACCCTGACACCAACAATCACATCAGTAAACAAACCCAGTGTAACAGACAAATAATGTGTGCATGTGGTGTGAGGCCGGGATTGTGCAGCACATACATGGGGGGGACACACACAAATGGTGTATTCTCGGTGGGGAAGTGTGATGTGTGTTGGTGGGAGTGTGTGTGTGTGTGTGTGTGTGCATGTCTGCACATGCATGTGGGAGATGCATGTACAGTACTGCAGACAGATTGTGGGCATCACCGATGCCAACACCCACGCATGCGCCGTGCACCCGTACCATGGGATATAGACCCTGGAGTGCTCTGGGCAGAGGACAAAGCTGAAGTGGAAGGGGAGACAGGCAGTGTTGACCTCCTGTGCCCCCGGGGGATGGTGGAGACCGACAGGGTGGATGGACGGCCACGCGCCGCTGGGTTGCAGGCAGAGTGCATGATGCAGCCGAGCTGGAACCAGTGGCAGCCCTGCGGCCACGTTGTGCCTGCCTGTGTGCCCCTCTGCCATCTGCATCATGGCCAACCATCCCATGCTGGTGACCAACAGGCACACCACGCATGACATTCCTAATGTCCACCACTGCAGCAGTCAAGCCAGAGAAGCCACGGTCTATGGCACCCACCAGGTGGCCCAACCTGTCCTCTGTTTGCTGCTCAGCATGGGCAAAGCCCACTGAAATGGCCTCCCTTATCTGACCCAGCTCATGTCGCAGCTCACGTCACATGGCATGCAGGTCCAGACGGTCCTCCTGCTGGGAGGTGACAGCAGCCTGCAGGAGTGGCCGGGCACCATGGCCTTCATGCCCCAGAGGCACAGAACCCCCAGCTGCAGCTGGCAGTGGTGCCTGTGGCAATGGAGCAACTGGTACATCCGGCTGCTGGCTACTACTGGTGGTAGTCCATGGCACCGTATGGACGTTAACCCCAGCATGTGTTTGACACTGCACACCCTGCTGTCCTGCAATATCTCCCACACCGCCCGCCACCGTGTGTTCAGGTACAGCCACACTGGTGACACCTACAAAACCACTTTGACCTGTTCCATGGCCTGCAAGCAGCCTCACCCCTGCAACCCCTGGCATAGGAATGGCCAGGTGCTGAGAATAGTCAGATACATCTGTGTCATCCACACTGGTGACAGTGACCAGCAGTACCTCTCCCACCCCATCATCCTCTGTGTGTGCAGCATCCAGGTGCCCACTGTACCCTAACACCCCTAGTGAGGTGTGACCCCCCTCCCCAGGCAGTTGCACACCCTGTCCATGGGAATGCCACACATGCATTGGGTCCATGCGGCCCTGAGCTCGACACAGTCCGGATGTTGATGGACGTTCCTCATCCACCTCCTCCACGACATCGGGAACCTGGCTGAACATCCGTGGCACATCCTGTAGTGGTGCAGGCCTGTCAGAGAGCACTGTAGAGAGAATAGGGACAGGGTCAGTCACCCATCCATGGACACTGCGGCCAAACACCACCATCGCTACCACCACCACACCATGCAGTCCTCAGGACAGGTACCCCCTTCACACAAGTCCATGACAACATGCACCCACCCACCCCACAGTGACCATGGCCATGCCAGGCATCAGTTTGGCAGGATACAGTGCACCCTGTGCAGGACACCAACAGCATGACTGTGCACCCTTGCCTGCACCACATACAGGGGTTACACATGCGAATACAGACCTGGCCTTAGAAGTGCGAGGGTCGTCTCACAACCACCACCCGGCATGCCTGTCACTGCCACCATCCACAGTGTTGACACCACCACCACCACCATGTGTGGCTCCTCCACACGCTGTTGGTGTTCAGGTGGACCACCACCGGTCCAGGTCCTGTCCCTCTGTTGGTGTGCCTCCTCCTCCTACGCACGTCGCAGGAGGTCATTCCATCTTTTCCGAACTGCTTCTGTCGTTCTTCCACGGCCCCCAACCGCATTCACAGATGCAGTTACCTCTTCCCAAGCTTGACGCACAACAGCATCGGTGGCCCTGTGTGTGCATAACACGTGCTCCCTCTCTTTCACCTCATGTGCAAGGGTGTTCAACTCATCCTGAGAGAATTTGTGGGCACGGATGCGCTCCTGTTGGGCCACCACACCTATGGGATAATCAAAAGGGGACAGGTGTCATTGGCTGTGTCAGTGCTGCAGTGCATCACACAGTAGACATCATGATGTCATCCCTTACAGTGCCACAGGCTACATGGACATATCAGATCACTGCATGTGCCTGTACAGTGCACATGCCCACATAGCCACTGTCTGTCCCATGTATGGACAGCGAGCGAGCGGTGTACACACATGTGCACTGCTGTGGCCTGTGTCTGCCATGAACCCCCATGACTGTGTTGTGCCCCATTTGAGCATCACAGAGTTTGTGTAGACAAGTGCGCTAGCAATGTCAGGACACCATGCTGCATGGGACGGCACATCGCTGGTACACTGTGTACGTCCTGCGGGGGGGCACAGGCCATCATGCCACACATCCAGGGAGACAAGTCGGTGCGCCATCACAGTAGTGCACTAGTGCACCTGGCTGGCAGACACATTGTGCAGGCAGTGGCACATGGAACAGTTACCTGCAGGGGAATGTGCACAATGCAGTGGATGGTAGTGGTCCCACGGTGGTCATACATACCTGCCTCTCTCACTGCTCATCCCCCTGTTGCATATCTCTATTCATGTTGTCAATTCACACTGCTGTAATTACGCTGCAGTACCACAACACAACACTGGTGGTGTACTGCTTGCCCTTTTACAGCCCACCCAGGCAATCAGGCCTGTTAGTCATGTAAGTGAGTGCATAATGATATGCTAATCACACGGTTTGCCCCATGCATACACAAGTACCCCCATTTGCATACACCCATTGAATATGGCTCTGAATAGCCCCGCACTAGCAGAGCAGCACTGGGCAAAGGCCAGCGCAGGGCTATTGGAAGGTCAGCGCCGCGCTAGCCAAGTAGCGCTGTGCTATGTGCATTACGCATGCTCATGGGGCCCCTTGTCCGCGCTATCACCCTGTCGTAGCACGATGTAGTGCTGTGTTAACAGCATTAGCATGGCACTACACACATGCGTGGTACATGGGCCCAGGGTCATGATAGGGGTCACGCATGTGCATTGCGAACACTTCCTGTTAGCGTGGTGCTATGACATATGTCTGCGTGGTGCTAGACTGCAGTGCTAGGGAGTGTCAGGGTGTGTGACCAGTTAGTTTTACACTGTTTCACTGGTTAATTTTCCCCCTTCCACAGCAGCAATGTCTGTGAGACATAGGCAAAGGGCAGAGGTGGGCCGTGACAGGCATTGGGATGAGGTGGAGACGGCCAACCTGGTGAAGTTCACTGAGAGGCGCTAACGGTGCCTATTTGGACCGGTCCGGGAGAGAGATCTTCCCCGTAGCCAGGTCTGGGCTTCAATTGCCCGTTGCTTGACTGCTATCATGGGTATACCCCGTGATGGTGAGAAGTGCTTCCATCGTTATGTTGACATCAGGCGCAGGCAGCGCCCACTGCTTGAACGCTGCAGGGCGATGGTTCGGATGGGCACTGTGCCTGTGCCATGTAAGTGATGACTCTCATGGCGCTGCTGGCATGGGTGGTGGGGCTGTGTGTTCCGTGGCGTGCTTGTGTGCATGTGTGTTGCTGTGCTGGACATGTTGCCTATGTGCCATGGGGTCCTTCGATCCATTCGGTGTGTACTGTGTGGGCCAGGGGTAGACGGTGTGTACTGACCTGTGTCATGCTTGGCATGGCTTTGGTGGTGCACTGCACCTGTGTGCCAGTGATGCGTGTGTTGTGCTACACCACTGCAGGTACAGGGTGGTCTTTAGCGACCGTGGTGGCTGATATTGTACTAATGTCTGTACTTCTTCCCACTGCAGAGCCGAGGACACACCGGAGACAGGAGGGACGAGATGCAGGCCAGACAGGGGCCATCCACCGACAGGCGCAGGGGTGCCTCCATTGGCTGACGTCGCGGCAGAGAGCAGTAGCGGTGACAGGGGTGTGTTGCGTGAGTACTGTGTGATATTATGCTTTTCTACTATGTGTCTGACTTTACAGGCAGGCAGTAGAGCTAGGTGTAGCCAGGCATACACACTGTACACATTTGTGTACAGTTTTGTGAGTGCATGTCCAAACTATTTTGCCTTTCTGTCAACAGTTACTAACTACTCCATACATTTGGGTCACTGTAGGCCACTGGGTGTGGCCCTGTTTGAAATGCTGTTGTGTAGGGAGACAGATACATGTATAACCTCATTAGAGTAGGGAATCATCTGACAGACATCATACCCTTTTGGAAGGGGTGTACCATTTGGAGTTGATAGTACATAATTTGTAAAGAGTGGCTGTTGGGGATTGTGTGTACAACATGTGATATATATACACACCCCTACACTGCTGTGTCTGGTGTCGTGGCCCAGTTGGCTAGGTAATCCAGGCCAGATGTGATATGGCTGTGCATTTCTGTTGTCCCTGCCTCCATTGCCTTGCCTTCTGCTGCGAGGCCTGAGACATGGCTTGCTGTGTGTCTTAAGTATTGTTGTCATTGCCGCCATGTGGACTGATATCTGCCTTGTACTGCCATGTGCGTCATGTTGCTGTTATGGCCACCATTGTAGAACAATGCTGCATGTCTCTGCATGGCTGTAGGCCAGTCGTCATGCCTGGAGGTGGGGGATTACTGGGGTTGGCCTGTCGTGCCGCCTGATACTGCTGCTGTTGTTGTCCTGTCTGCCATGGCAACAGTGTTTTCCACCTCTCATGGCATGTCTCATTTACAGTACCACGTATAACATGTCAGTATCTGTGCAGGACATGTTGTGGCGCATTCAGGGCTATGCACACCATGGCGTTAGCAGGGGACACTGTGTCATGGTGCATGTATCTCCCCCACAGTGTACTGTCATAATTGGTGTGTGGACACGGGTATGTTGATTGTGCCCTTGTCCAACCTCCGTGGTGGACATGCATGGGGCTGTTGGGGAGGGGCCTTTGGGACTATGGTGCCACACAGGTGCTGTTGGCTGTACATTGCATGTGTGCCTGTTGCGGCATGTGCTCGGCAGGCATCCTCCAAGCACTCAATGGTGAGCTGTTTGATTTCTGGTGGGGAGTTGGCCAATAGGCAATGAACTGCTTACTTTATGTATGATGCCTAACAACGATGATGTTGTACCTTTCTGTGTTTAATTCATTGTGGTCTACGCTAGGAGGACTGGTCACTATGACTGTCTGTGTATCCCATGGACATTACAACTGTACAGGTTGTGGGCTGGTATGTGGGTGTCTTGGGGAGCAATGCATGGCTTTGTATTTACGCATGCAGGGCAGCGCCCATTGTCATGGGTTTCATAAATTCTATCTTGTATGCCACTGGCGGCAACAGACACAGTCCTGGTATACGTTTGTATATTGTCAGACTACACTCCGGGGTGGGGTAGCTCACCCTAACAGTGGGGAGGGGGTGGCAGTGTGTCCACATGGCGTGCAGTTGTGGCCTCCCTGGCTACACCCTTGCCTGTGGGCTCCAGCTCTGTTGTGGGGGCCATTGTCCCCTAGAGGGTGCTGTCCCTCTGTCCCTGCAGTGCATGTTGTTTGTGCACATGTTATGCAGGTGTGCTGCAGGAGTTGTTCTGTGGTAGCATGGTGTGCTGGATGTCATACCCTATGGCAGATGCTACTCCCACAGGTGTGGGTGTGTGCCTCGCCATGCCTTGATCACCAGGGTGACACTGTCCTGTGCATGCCATTGGCCTACCGCTGCACTGCCACTGGTGGACCGTGGCTGGTGTCTCTTTTCACATGTGTGCTGCTTGCATGTGCGCCTTCATGGTGCTGCCACTATGGGTGGTGGCACAGCCCTGTGCCATTCTCTTCACCACTGTGGACCCCTCACCCTTCTGTTGTGGCAAGTGGTGTGGGTGGGCATTAGCACTTCCCCTGGTTGTGTGCTGCTTGGTTACCTGTCTTGCAGTCCCTACTGTTCTGTTGCCAGTGTCATTGTCCTCTGTGGTCATTAGGTCTCTGTGGTCCATGTCGAGTCTCAATCTGTGTCACTTGCCACTGTTGCTCACTTATGTCAGTCACCCACCTATTCAGGGCTTCCTGTCATCATTTGTACAGCTGCTGTGTTATAGCATCGTGGGTGGCAGTTTGGCTGGGTCTCTACAGTTCTTGTGGAGGGCAGCAGTGAGGTTGAGCCACTGTTGGGGTGTCACAGGACAGGCATGTCTGGTTACACACCTGGTTGGGGCTGTACCTTCTCCAGTTGGTGTCATCTGTATTGTGTATCATAGCTGTGTGACTGTGGGCAGCATGTCCCACCATGTGTCATCCCATGTGCATGTCATTCAGTGTCCACTTGTCGTTCACATCTCTGGGGTGGCTGTCTTTTTGCACTGTTACAGTCTGCATGCTGTTGTGCTGGCTGGCTTCCACGTTGTTGGGTTTCTCAGCATACATCTATGCATATCCATGTACATTGAGGTGTTGCATGCTGCCTGTTATGTACTGCCTTGTCCTGCAGGCACATGTTAATGTGTGTTGTGGTTTGTTCTGTACTAGCACATGGGCATGGCTGTTGGGGCATGCTGTCCACCATGTGGTGGTACATGGTGCCTTTGTGTTATCGTCATGGCCTGATACGGTCCCCCTTTCTCCTGTAGGTCCACGTTCGGCGTCACTGTGGGCCACCCATCCAGAAGAGGGTGAAGGCATGGAGGAGCTGTTAAGGAGGCTGGTGTGGCAACAGTGTACCCTAATCGAACAGCAAGCTGTCTTGATTGCTGAGACAAGGCATGTTGCGGCCATCCTGGATGAACGTCTGCCAGTGCCTGCCCGCACCTAACCCCTGCATACTTTTCCATTAGTCTGCTTCCTGTCCCTGGCCCACTGTTCCTAGCCCAGTATCTGCCATCCTGTTCCCCTCCATTGCTTCCTATTTCCACATCCCTCTCCCTTCCACATTCTTACCTCATTGTTCTGTTGATATATTTAACATTTGCCTGTTTGCACTGTTACTGTTGTTTTCCCCATTGTTTTCAGTCCCTTTGTTACGCCTGCCCTTTTCCCTTTCATTATGTTTTTCTTGCACCCCAATTTTATGAACGGTGTTCTGCTATGTTTTGATTTGTTTTTCTGTATATATGTTCATGTTGCCTTTGTGCCTTAACTGTTCCCTTTTTGCATTATACTTTATTATGCTTGACATTCCTGTGTCCTGTGTCTTTTTGGGGTGGACCTGGGATTTGACAGTGTTCTGTGGTTATTCTGATTTCACTTGTGGTTCCAGGTTATTCCATTCCTTTCACTAGTACTGCAGTTGTGTCTGGCTGGGATGTTTTGCTTTCCTGTGTTCCTGGACATCTGCTTACACCTCTGACACTTTGTTTCTATGGGTGTTTGCACTGCCTCTGTCTGATTGTTATATTCAGTGCGGTCTTCTCTGCTATATTCAGTGCTGTCTTACTCCTGGGCAATGTTTGCCCTGCACTCCTGGGCCTGTTTGCCTGGATTCCTTCGCTTGCTATATTCAGCTGGTTTTGCACAGGGCTATTCCTTTTGAATATAGCTATGTTTTTGCTCTGGGCACAGTTTGCCCACTGGGCAGTGCTAATTTAGCCCTGGGGCAAAGTTTTGAATATCTGGCCCTGAGTGTCCTATAACGTGAGCCACTGTACACATTTTGGTAATAAAAACACTCCCCAGCCTTGATGCTCACCAACTAACAGGGGTCTGACATTATTATGCAAAAAAAAGCTATTAAAAAATAAAATAGAATTAAGCATATTCAAGCCACCTCTTTTTAAGGGAAGATAGAGAATATTTCTCTTTAAAGGATTAAGTCTACTTCCCCAACAAGCCTGAAAATAAAATACTCAAGAGTCCAGTTTCCACAGACTTTGGAGGTGGAAAGATGTAACTAATATACAGAAAAATAGGAATCAGACAAGTTTTAATGAGATAAACCCTCTTATTTTTATTAAATTTCCACCTATTCCACAGAAGGACTGTGTGTTTCCCCAAAGCAAGCTTTCTTTCCCAATTAAACACATCCAATTCAACATTTCCCCAATAAATTCCTGGGATTTTAATTGGTTCCTCCTTCAGCATAATTCCCTCAATGTGACCTGTGATATGTAGTGAATACTGTATTCTCTGTCCAATACATTTTCCTACATTCAGAGCAGCTCCTGTGAGCCTTCCAAATGCAGTACAGACAGCTAAACTTGAACGAATAGAGGCTTCGTCCTGCACCAATAATGTCATGTCATCAGCATATGCCACTAGTTTATAAGGAACGACTTGTCTATTAAACAGCATATGTTTTATATCTGGAGAACCATTAATTTTCCATAATAACAGATCAATTAAAAAAATCATACAACACCTGTTTCAATGGACATCCTTGACGTACTCCTTTTACCAAGTGTATCAAAGGACCCTTCCAACCTTGGACAACAGGTCTAACAGTATCCGTACGATAAATACTTTTAAACCACTGTATCATACAGGAAGGAATTTTATAATATGATAATATAGTCTATAAACAGTCATGATTGACCCTATCAAAAGCTTTAGATTGATCAAGAGAAATCAGGAACCCATCCAAGGTTCCTAACTTCCTCTGCTCAACTAACTCACGTAAGAGAAGAAGTTTACATTTAGATTTTCCTACCAGGAATTGCATATGCTTGCGCCAGTGATATCAATTTAGCAGCTGCTACTGAAAGCGGTTTGGCCAATATTTTCATCAGTAACTTAAAATCAGAATTTAGCAACGTAATAGGGCGCCAATTACAAAGATCCAGTTCCCCCCAGTTTTATAGATATGTGTCAAACTTTCCGTATTCATATAAAGAGGAACTTTCCCAGTATTTAATATTTCATTAAACACTAATGTTAATTCATCCAAACAAAGGTGCCCTACAGGTTTCATCAGTTCATTAGGGAGGCCATCTGGACCAGGAGATTTCTGGCCTGCCAAAGAGAAAAGAGCAGTTTGTACTTCTAGGACTGAAATAGGGGCAATCAAAAGCTGTGTATCAACATCATCCAATTGTGGTATGTCCAAATCATGGAGAAAAAGCTCTAATCCTTATTAGACATGGTCCTAGTATAATCAGTAACTACTCAAAGGACATTCTTCTGATCAGTATATTCAACTTCTGTAGCGTCCCGAACAGCAGAAATATTTTTTTCCGCATCTGAACCTGCCAATGTTCATAAGGGCAAGTTGTTTCCATGCTACCTTGTATGCCAAATCATTGCTGAAATGACAAAGAGGTAGCTTTTTTGTTATGAAAATCTATCATATCCTGTTTAATTTTGGCAATTTGGGAAGTCAAGTCCTGCCCTGTCTCATAGGAGACAGAATAAAGTTGTTGCAGAAGCTTTCTGTTCTGTAAATAAGTGAGATATGTATGCCTAGCCTTCTGACTACTGAGGCGTCTACAGAATTCTTGCAATTCTAGCTTGGTACAGTATTTTCCCACTATAAAGTGGGACTGTCAAAAAAAATAAATATAGACTTCCTTGCATGAATAAAATTTTGAATAAGCAAACTAACAGTTGGGTCAGAGAGTAATAAAGTATTCAGTTTCCAGCATCCAAAACCTCTGTGTTGTCTGGCAGCAGCCCCCGTGGTGACAGAAACAATATTGTGATCTGAAAATTCCGTGAACAACACATTAGCTGTATGCAAAATCAAAGCATTAGAAGTAAAGATATAGTCAATTCGAGACGTTAAAGTGCCTTTGCAGAATATGGGAAGTGCCAAATTCATGAGTCGAAAAAAAGCATCCTGCAAATTAGCTTTGTGAATCATTTGAGATAGGAAATTAGAATCACAATATTGTTTACCTTGTTTCACCTGAATAGGACAGTTAAAATTCCCTGCAAAAACAATCGTGTGAGTGGTTTGTAAATAGGGTTCAATTAATTTCAACAAGTCACATCTCAAAGCTTTGTATTGAGGAGCATAAATATTAAATGATAAGACAAATCCTGGATGAGAACATCCAAAATCAAAGCCCTACCAGAGAGTAAATCAGAAAGTTTCAACACCTTAATATCAGGATACTTAAAGAGAATACCCAAACCAGAACAAGTTTCAGTCCCCAAAGACCAAAACGAAGGACCCAAATACCATGCATTAGAAGCTAGTTGGATCTCATGAAGTGTATGCAACCGAGTAGCCTGTAAAAAAAAAAAAAGATACCGAGATGTAAACGAGCCAGAACAGAAACAAAATGTGTCTTTTAGCCACCCTCTTAATGCTATTCACATTAATAGTGTGAAAAGAAAAAGATTCAGTCATCAGAGTTGTTTGTAACTACCCTTTCTATTGAGTTTGTTGGTATTTTTCAGTTTCACCCTAGCCTTCCTTTTTTGCTGTCCCCTGGGCTGGGCTTGACCCTCAGTGTCAGTAGTGCCATCCTGTAAAGAAGAGTCCACTGAGTACAAATCAGAATCCTCATCTGAATGTTCAGACTGTAGAACATCAAATTTATTAGAAATAGGAATAGCCAGCAGCTTCTTTGTCACCAGTTCTGCCTTCCCTCGTACTGTCTGCCTAGTGACCCTGCCATCAGCCTTCTTACCTGGAGTGGGGGGGAACATAACAGGCCCTGCCACTAATACTGTCTGTGATACAGGCTCATGTGATAAAGGCTACTGGATTCCCTCATCCACAGAAGGTGTAGAAGTGCAATCAGCCAGAGTAGCTGGGGGGGGGGAATGGATTGAATTTACTACAGTGGAAGGAGGGGGGGACACCATGCCATACCTGGGTCCCACCAGTAGAGGTCCCTGGGCACCCTGCCTTTTTTTGAGCCAATGCAATCAGGAGCCATTGCTCTGTCCCATTAGCTTGATCAGGAGTGTTGTGGGCCGCATTTCTACAGTTTTGAAATGTGTGACCCAACTCCCCACAAAGACTACATTTGCTTTCATTAAGGCAGTCAGTTCCCAAATGTCATAGATCACCACACACCAGACATCTCGCCTTATCACAAACACTGCTCAAATGCTCCAGAGACCCACACTTGTAGCACATTTTGGGCCACCCAGCATAAAAAAGGATGCCTTTATCCCTGCCTTAAAAAAAAGAATTAGGAAAATGAATATTACCAGTATCAGAAGTTTTTAACAAGACTTTCACCCTCCAACCCCCAGTCCAAATGTTTTCTGAGTCCAGAATAGCCTCCGGATCATCTATGATGGTACACCAGTGTTTCAACCAGAGTATTAAGTCTTGCACACTCACCCCCTCATTCCTGAAAAGTACAGTAATAACTTTATGTGTGGGCTTAGACAGAGGCATTACCAAAAAAGGGGACAATAAACAAGATTTTTTCAAGTTATTGTATTTGAGCCAAAATTGTTCCAAACCATGTGCAGTTTTAAAACTGACACCAAAGGTGGTTTCCTCTGAAATATGAATCAACGCATAGATTTCAGTTGCAAAAAACTTCATGGAGTCTTTCAAAAGTGTCTTTGCAACAAAAATTCTGTCAGGTGGAGTTTTCATACCCCAGTATAGGTCAGCCAGACTGCATTATGCCACCACGCAGGATAAATAGATGTCTTAAAGAAGGAGGCAAAAGTCTTAGGAGCCTTTTTATTAATCACATTCAAGGGCCTCTGAGGCATGGAAGATGGAGTGGAAGGCCAGTCCCCTTTAGACTGAGGCAAAACCTGCATATTAGGAAGATGTAATTCAGGGTTCTGAGTAAGATCAAAATCAGAAGGAAGTTCCAAAGTCAAACCAGCATCAGTGGACAATGAGGTCACAGGAATAGAAACAGTAGCAGTTGGCATTCATATCGGAGAGGTACTGGATGACCACTGACCTGTATGTACACTATGCTGCCACCCAGCTGCTTGCAGCGCCACAGTAACCGACCAGCCCTTCTCTCCAGGAATCAGGGCCTCAGTATCCACAGAGCGTATTAGGCCAAGCTGAACATAGCTCGATACAGCCATTCCTGATGCAATATCTGTGGACTTCACAAACAAAGAAGACTCAGGCAAATTCCCAGCAATTTCAACATTTTCTCTGAGCACCGCCCAGCTCGCCGACTCTCCCTTTGATGCATGTGGGTCACAACAAGCACTCAGCTGGCTGGAGTTGACAGGCAAGGTTCTGCTGTCAGACCACAATTTCCTAATAGAGGTCTCCAACTGCACCTTTTTCAGAAAAAACAACCTCTGTTCATCAGCAAAACGTTCTTGTAGAAGCCATTCATCTTCTGACATAAGAACCTTGTATCTGTGCAACCGGGTGGCATTCCACACCTCCGAATCACTCTCACTTGATAAATCCGGTATGATCGCCGGTAGGTCAGAAATAATAGCAGGAAAAGCAATATCTTTCTCCCCAGACCCCAGATCAACAGAGCTCACATCAGAAGACAATACTGGGTCATTTTTCAGTGGAGTTTCAGCAGACAAAACTACTTCAGTTTCCATGCCATAGTCCTGCTCTTCTCCTGCCGGGCTAGTGTCCACCATCTTGGCTGAATGCCAAATGGCCAAAGGATCCCCCTACAACACAGTAGGGGAATTTCTCTGGTGTCCTGGCCAAACTCCCCCCATTCACTAAAAATACCACCAACAGCATAATGTGGTTCAAGGTCAGCTGGCATTCATCTGTATCCCCCTTCCCCAGGTTGTGCCTGAAAATAGGCAGAATTTGTCTAGTGCACTTACCCGGTCAACAAAAACTAAAAACACAATTGTGGGTAAACTTCATAACATAAGTGGTAGGAAAGACTGGCTGAGCAAACGCTTATCATCTGGACTGCTCTTAAAACACATTAAATTCATTTATTTTTAGTCTTGACATACAGTGGAGGGAGAATTAGCATTGTTACACACAGCCCAATAATTGACCTGCATTTATTTCAGGCCCTATTACTGTTGGTGTATTAAACTAGACCAAAAAAATCCATAGTTCTGCATTTGCCATACAAAAAGTAGTAACCAGAATAATTTTAGCATTTGGTTGCAGTCAAATGATTTTAATAACAGAAGGAAATACTAATTACAAATGCAAACTGTTTCTATGGGCAATTGAGTTAACAAGTGGGCCGTGAAATACATCACTAATGAATACCAGAAGGATAATTGCAGAGTAGCTTGTTAATAATGATTCTGACTCCAGCCCAGAGCACAGATTTAACAGAATTGGTAAAACTAACCAAATAAAAAGCCAAAAAAAGATAAATATAAACTTACAAAAGTTCAAAAAAAAGTGTGTTCTACACCAACAGTGTTAATGGACAAATCAAAAAATACCTTTTTTCCCCCTTCCTCGCCAGTTGAATGCCCCACATTAATTTCTCCAGTTCACACACTTGTAACATCAGCTAATAATGGGGATAATTTCAGATCAGGAAAAGACAGAAAAGCTACAAATACTTCAGAGACAATCCAGATACCTCGAGTAGATATTCAAGGAAAAATGTCAAAAAATTTCTAAACAAAAGCATTCTGCTACACACAGAAAACCAGATATTGAAGCTGTGTTTCTAAACTTAGATAACATGAATCAAAGAGAAGAGAAAAATGGTCAGAGGACAACTTAAGGCAATCATAAACAATTTGAGGAAGAACCTCCTACTTGGGCTAAAACTATTTTGAAAGAGATCACAGAAGTTAAAGAAAAAATGATCACCTTGGAAAAACTGGTAACAAATATCGATATAATAAAAACTATGTTAAACAAAATGGAAAATGATGTAAAAGAAGTTGGTACAAAGATTTTGGAATCTGAAAAATGAATTTTGAACACAGAAGATTAAATACTCCTGCTAAAATGCAAGTGGGGCAACAAGACATACGTAACAAACAAATTAATGAAAAACTTATTGAAGTAGAAATTGGGGCCAGAGAAAAAAATATAAAAAAGAGTACTGGGCCAGCCCATTGGGGCTGAGGGTTAAGGCACTGGATGCCACACCTTGATCCACGCTGGCGACCCGGGATTGGGAACAAACACGGGTAGCTGGGGGTCGACTTGGGAGGAAGCAAATTGAGCACCAGTGGGCTGCTCTCTGCTTCCTGGAGAGGGACTGGGGTCTGTGCTGCACTTTAGTGACACCTGATGGTGATTGGATGCAATGCAGCTCACAGTACATTAGAGCTGGAGGGCTGTGGCAGATGTCAGTATGTCATGCACAGACATCATTGTACATCCGTAGACCTGGGGGAGAAATATCAGCAGAAAATGGTGGTCAGTTGTAGTGACTTGATGGCCGTGCCTCTGCGCTCCTCCAGACATGCACCAAGTCACGTTGGGGGGGGTATTAGACCTGGGGCCTGTGGCTGGGGGATAGGGAGATCCCGCCATGGGTACTGTGTGTGTTAGCCCCCCAGTACGAGCTTGAGTGGCCAGGTCAATGGACTGCGGGAGACAGTGGCCAGATGATGTGCAGACCAAGCTGCAGGGATGAATAAAGTATGCAATGTTAAAAAAATGAGTACTGGGCATTCCAGAAAGTTGGGATCTACATACCTCATTATCTACATACCTCATTATCACAAATCCTGGACAAAATTATTGACAACTTTTTGGATATCGCCAAGGAAGCCATCAAGATGGATTATGATTGAACTAATCGCACCTTGAGATAAAGGCCAGTAGATGATCAGCCACCCAGAGCCATCATAGTTAAGTTTATGAAATCCAAGGACAAAAATAAATTAATGACTGAGGTTATTAGGAAAAAGAAAATTAACATAAAAGGCACTATAATTAATATTCTTCAAGAATTGCCTAGTGAAGTGATTTCAAAACCAAAGAAATACATTTATCTAAGAACACTTATTTGGATAAAAAAGGTTACAAATCTGCTTTTACCCTCCAAATGAACTAAAGATTTTCTTAAATGGAAATGAATTGACATACACTACACCTGAAGATGCAGACAAAGAATTGAAGTTGAGATTTCCAGAAATGTTTAAGGAATAATAAGAAGAGTTCTAAAATATAGAAGTCTAATTTAAATCTTTGTTTGGGATTCAGCTTGGAAGACCTGAAATCCCAAAGACGGAAAGATGAATGGACAAACTCTATTGTAACACCCCACTTTTGTGAAGAAGAGGTCCTTTTTTTTCCTTTTAGGTATTCTTGGAGTGAAACTGTCTAGCAGTTTTGGATGGACTTTATTGGATGGACTTGATACAATTATTTTTCCATCTAGGTATTCTTGGAGGGGAGCAGCTTTGGATGGACTTTAATAGGATGGACTTGATATAATCAGTACCTGTACTTTTATTTACTTTCTCTTCTCTTTCAGATATCTTCAGTGAGAAGTAATTGCATAGATAGTGATGGACCTTATAGTATGAACAGTTAATATATAGCATATGTAGATTTTCTGTGAGAAATAATTGAATAGATAAGGATGGACCTTATAGGATGAACAGACTCTATAGTATATGTAAAATGGACTGATTTCCTTTTTCTTTCTTCTCTTCCTTTAAGGAAGCAGATAGATTAAATTATTAGCACTTCACACTTAGCTGGCAGTGATTAACTGTTTAAAATTGAGAATCAGGATAAGCACTACTCAGCACTGACACTAGTTTTGTGTCAAACATTTCAGTATATGGGGATAAAAAGGGGAAACATAGACAAGAGTATATAAGGGTAGCTAAAAAGGGGACAAAAAAAATAAAACTGAAACCTGGAGTATAATTAGTTACAGGTACATAAATAGGATGAACCAATGGTATACAAGGGGTGTTTTCTGTATTAAATACTTAGAACATAGGGATAAAGGAAGTTGCAATGAAGCTTTGGACAAAAACATTATTAAACCCTGATGACACAAATGAATGTTTATGATTCTCCCAAAGTTGTCATAGCATCAATGAATGTTAATGGAATTTACAGAAAAAAGAAATGATTTTAGTATATGCCTAAAAGATAAATGCTAATACTGCAAGAACAGTTCAGACACAAAGGGCAACCCTAGGAGGCATACGTCAAGTGCAGTCCAGCCCCTAGCCTTACTGTCTGCTGAGCTTCATTGATCTTCACCAACTGGGAGAGAGACCAATCACATAGGGAAGGCAGACTTCAACAGGTGCAGAAGCAGGGATTCCTTGATAGTGGTTCTACCTGACTCCATCTTGGAGTGCACAGTCCAGGCTCCTTTCTCCACTGAGGCAGCTTCTCTTCTCACTTGCTTTGGTCAGACCCAGCCAGTGGCTGCTATCTCAGTATAAGGAGCTGTTGAAACACTTACCCAGAATTCCTGACTTCTGCATGTAAATCAGCAGTTGTACTGCTGTACCCACTACTGAAATAGTGGTTGTCTAATAGAAAGCTTTCAGCTGGAAGCAACAGCTCAGACACAAAGGGCACACCTAGGAGGCATACACCAGGAGCAGTCCAGCTTCTAGCCTTAATGCCTGCTGAGCTTCACTGATCTTCATCAACTGCTGTACCCACTACTGAAACAGTGGTCATCTAATAGAAAGCTCTCAGCCAGAGACAACAGCTCAGACACAAAGGGCAACCCTAGGAGGCATACACCAAGTGCGGTCTAGCCCCTAGCCTTACTGTCTGCTGAGATTCACTGATCTTCATCAACTGAGACAGAAACTAATCACAGAGAGAAGGAAGACTCTGACAGGTGCAGAAGCAGGGATTCCTTGACTGGTTTTAACGGAATCCCCCTTGGAGTGTACAGTCCAGCTCCTTTCTCCGTTGAGGTAGCTTCTCTCCTCGCTCGCTCTGCTCAGACCCAGCCAGCGGTTGCTTTCTCAGCATAAGGAACTGTTGGAACACTTACTCCACACCCCTTAACATAAAAACAACAAGTTTCCTTTTCATCCTATCAGTTCTGTGTGTACTTTGGTTTTATGTGCAGTTGCTGTAACAAGGTCTTAGTACATCTAAAAGGTAGAACATCACTGATTGTTTTTACAGGCAGCAGAAACAAAGGTTCTGAACCTCACATTTGCTTTTATATCACCACTACCTAAGACTTGCCTACATATTTCATCCATAACCCCATACTTCCTGCCCACACATAGGCACATCAGGGGCAAAACCAACAAAAAAATCAGCCTCCTTCTCTCTCTAACCATCACATTCTTTTGTCCACTGCCATCCATCCTCCCTCCTAAATAAAACACCTGAAATTCTTGTTTCATCCTTTTCTCTCTCACAAGTAGTGACAATCACCTCTTCTTCCATCCGCTTCTCAACAAACTCAGTAATGGACTATGTCCACAGTAGATACTGTGGGACTCTATTCAACTGAACAATTGCCCATAATATAGGACACATCCCCACATGTTATGCTCTGAGACATCTAAGAAACCAGCTCCACAACACTTGGGCAGAAATCACCTTTCTTACAGCAAAGATTCAGGAGACCACACAGCACTATACTCCACCAGCCCCTAAGCACACACCCCAGCCATGGAAACCTCTACCACAGAGGACAATTAAAGCTGGGGGCTGACAGACAGTCAAAAACTGTTGAGCTGTACGATCATACCATAAGACAAATGATCCAATAAAGACATCAAACAGATTCGAGCCACTGTCATCCATTCCATTCGTCAAGGCAGAGGTCACAGGGAGCCCAGACCTACCACAGGGCTCATGTGAGCAAAAAACAAACTACAGGAAGACACAGGACATAACTGCAAATCACGTACTAGTCATAGGGGACTCTGTGATTCTGGGAATAAAGTTTCATGTACAACAGAGCAAAAATACAAAAGTTGCAGTCAGGTGCCTTCCAGGATCATCAGCACACAGAGACGCTAATGGCATTGAGAAAGTTGTATGGAACACAGGGATAAAAATGCATGTCTTAGTCCACCTAGGCACCAACGACCTGGGCAATCATTCAGTGGAGGAGATCAAGAGGCATCTGATCTCTCTATGTAACAAACTTTCTCCTATTTCATTCACTGTCTTAGTCTCTTAGATTCTTCTGGTATGAGAAACAGGAGCTAGCAGGAAGAAGATCAGAGAAAAAGACATCTCTGAGCTCAACAATTGGCTCAGAGACTGGTGTGCAGAGAGGGGCTACAAATGCATAGGGGACTGGAATACATTCTGGGAAAGGCAGTTCTTTTGATATGATGGCCTGTGCCTTACCAAGGAGGGCACCCGGGTGCTAGACCAGAAATTTTATATTTTCATTTCTAATTTAAACTAGTTAATGGGAGTGGGCAGCAGCACCCAAGGAAGAACAAGAGACAACTGTTGCCACTCCCCAACAGTCTCCTATGAACACACAACCAGATCAAGACAACACTGACACACACCTTATTGGCACACCTATTGACCTTACAAGGCTACTTAATATAAAGGCAACGTCTCCTGCAAATATACAGAACAAGGGAAGCTCCACAGTAATAAATTCTAACCAAGGAAGGCAAGCATTGTGCATCAATGCTCATAGCCTGGTGAACAAAATCCCAGATCTCACCACCATAATGGTGGAAGCAGACCAGGACTGGGTCACAGTCACAGAGACATGGTTCACTGAGAACCACTCCTGGGATGTAGCTATTTTAGGATACACACTATTCCAAAGAGACTGCAAAGGTAAGAAAGGTGGAAAGGTAGCAATGTATGTAAAAAAACAGCATCAGTGCTATGGAAACCCAGGGACAGCAGCAATGCGGAGATGATCTGGGTCACCCTCAGAGTAAGAAGTAAGTACTCTATCTGAGTTGGGATTATATAGAGACCCCCAGCCCAGGATAAACACTTGGACAGAGAACTCCTGGAGTCCATCCTACAGATGGCAGACGAAGGAGAACTGCTGCTGGTCAGTGATTTCAATCTACCAGATGTGGGTTGACTCTCACGCATGGCTTCTATGGAAAGGAGCAGAGAATTCCTTCTAGCACTAAAGGGAGCAGGACTAGAACAGTTGATGACCGCACCAGCATGAGAAGAAGCCATCCTGGACCTCCTGCTCTCAAATAGTGACAGGGTCTCTGACACAATGGTGGGCAACAATCAG
Organism: Neoceratodus forsteri; assembly: GCA_016271365.2. Lineage (NCBI taxonomy): Eukaryota > Metazoa > Chordata > Ceratodontiformes > Ceratodontidae > Neoceratodus > Neoceratodus forsteri. The sequence goes on along the minus strand of CM028130.1, from coordinate 832,910,118 downwards.
GGTACTAGTGATCATAGGACCATATGGAGCACCATCATCAATAAAGAGGAAGTCAGTCACAGAAAACTCATGGTCCTGGATGAAGAAGGTCGACTTTACTCAAATGAGGGCTTCCATAAAACAAATACTTGGCAAGGAAATGGGGCACAGTGGAACAGAGGTGGGAAGCACTGAAGGAAGTTTTACTCACAGTAACTGCCCAGTGCATGAAGCAGATCTCTAAGTCAAGAAAAAGGAGGAAACCACTATGTTATATCAAGGATGTAGCAACAAAAATAAAGGATAAAAGGAAAGTGTTCAAGAGATTCAAGGATACCACCAATGAGGCAGATATGAAAGTCTACAAAATGAAGCTAAAAGAAGCAGGGAAGGCAGTAAGAGCAGCCAAAGCCCAGACAGAAGAGAGAATCACACTAGGAGTGAAGAAGGGTTGCAAAACTTTTTATAGATACATCAGAGAAAAAAGGAAAACAAAAGGAGGCATCATAAGAATAACAACCAAGGACGGCAAACAGGCAGAAAACGATAACGAGAAAGCAAAGGTTCTAAACAGTTTCTTCTGCTCAGTCTTCACAAAAGAAGATGACGGCAATGGACCCAAAATGCAGAACACAGGCGGACTCACAATAGAAGCAGATGCTGGACTATTTACAAGAGACAGTGTCCTAAAAGAGCTTCTCAAATTAAAAGCAAATAAAGCAATGGGCCCAGATGAAATCCACCCTAGAATTCTGAAGGAGCTGGCTCAGGAAATTGCAGGCTCACTGGCAGATTTATTCACACAGTCTCTAGAGAGCAGGGATATGCCCCAAGACTGGAGAAGGGACACAGTGGTACTATTGTACAAAAGTGGAAGAAGAGAGGAGGCTGGAAACTACCAGCCAGTGAGCTTGACCTCAGTAGTGGGGAAGCTTATGGAGTCCCTACTTAAGGAAAGAATAGTGAAAGTTTCTTATGGAAACAGGGCAGCTAGATACTAAACAGCATGGATTTGCAGCAAGACAGTCATGTCAAATGAATATGATTGAATTCTTAGACTGGGTCTCCAAAACAGTGGATCAGGGAGGGGCAGCAGACATAGCCTATCTAGATTTCAGCAAGGCTTTTGACTCTGTCCCCCACAGAAGATTGGTCAGTAAGCTACAGCACTCTGGGTTAGGGCACAAAATAGTCAAGTGGGTTCAAAAATGGCTCCACAATAGAATGCAGAGGGTCATAGTCAATAGAACACTGTCTAGCAAGGGAAGGGTGATCAGTGGTGTGCCTCAAAGATCTGTCCTTGGCCCAATCTTCTTCAACATATTCATCAGCAACATTGCTGATGGCCTGCAGGGTAAGTTGTTTGCAGATGACACAAAGCTCTGTAACAGGGTAGATACAATTGAAGGAATGGCAGCAATGGAAGCAGATCTAAAGAGCCTAGAAGCATGGCCTAGGAACCGGCAGATGAAATTTAGTGCCAAAAAGTGCAAGGTCATGCACCTAGGTAAAGGAAACCCAAGGAAAATATACACATTCAATGGTGAACAATTAACAGGAACAAAACTCGAACACTTGGAGTGCTTATTTCCAATGATTTAAAGGTGGGTAACCAATGTAAAAAGGTGACGCAGAAAGCTAGTAGCATTCTTGGATGTATTGGCAGTGGCATTACAAGAGGGAAGCAAGAGGTCATACTCCCTCTGTACAGGTCCTTGGTGAGGCCACATCTCGAGTACTGTGCACAGTTCTGGAGGCCACACCAAACAAGCATTTGTCAATGCCGAATGTTTGCTTGCTGTCATTAGCATTGGTAGTGCAGGAGTTAGAGAGATGCATGATAGGAATGGCAGTGAAGTATTGAACTAATGCCAACCCCCACCTCCACTTTGCAGAGACTGACAAATGTTGGGGGTGTGCCTTTGTGTCATCGGCCATAACGCTCATGCCATTCCACCTCACTCCATCCTGCAGACACCGACAGGTGTCGCGGTGTGCCTTGGGGTCTTCAGCCCCTACACTCATCCCATTCCATAAGGAAATAAGCTGAGATGGGTGCAGTATAGAAAAATGGGGTGAATGTTAGGGCTGAAGACCCTAAGGCACACCTCAATGCCTGTCATTGACTGCAGGGTGGGAGTGGGGTGGAAAGGTGTGAGCATTACTGCCAATGGCCCCAAGTCACACCCCCAATGCCTATCAGTCTCTACAGGGTGTCTCATTACGGTTGGAAATCATAACGCCCTTGGCATTTGTTGGTATTTTCACTCTAAACATGGGCTTTTTGGGACCCCATCTCATGAACAGTGACACTATCATTTCATTACTTAGTCCCAAAAGGTGATTTCTCAAAGCGAATGTGCCATTCGGTGCCACAGGTGGGAAAACACATTTCAGGCTGGAAGTGAAAAATGACAGCTGTACTGTTGATGAGGAGGTGTGAAAAATGGCAATGCTGAAAATCTGGAGAGGAGAAAATACGAAAAATTGGTGAAGTTACAAGCGTGCATAGAAATTGTACAACACATGTTTGTAACAATCATTTTTGGGAATGTTTTTACCATATTTTCAACATGGGCATTTTGGGACCTCCCTTCATGAACAGTGGCACTGTGATTTTGTTAACCTGTCCCAAAAGTTGATTTCCCACAGCGATCACGTCATTCTGCGCCACAGGTGTGACAACATGTTTTAGGCAGGATGTGAAAAATGACAGCTGTACTGTTCATAAGGAGGTGTGAAAAAATGGCAATGTTGAAAATCTGGAGTGAAAATATAAAAAAATTGTCCAAGTTACGAGCATGCTTGTACTGCAGTCATTTCTTGGAATTTTGTCACCAAATTTGCAACATATTTTTTTTTGGGACCCCATCTCATGAACAGTGGCACTGTCATTGAGTTAATCGGTCCTGAAAGCCAATTCCATGCAGTGACCATGAAATCACCTTTCGGGATCGAGTAACAAAATGACAGTGACATGTTCATGAGGTGGGGTCCCAAGAACCCATGTTGAAAATGGGGCCATAATTCCTAGAAATGGCTGAGATATCAACCTAAATTGAACCCCCCCATTGACTCCCATTATACAGCGCTTACCCGATTCCTCAGTTCAGCTTTGAAGAGTGCAGATGTGTCCCAGTCCAGAGAAGATCACTGCTTCCGATCTCCAGAGGGTAAGTATGGGTGGGGGGGTGCAGATAGGTGGGTGCTCAGTGAGAGGGGGACAGGGGAGATAACAGTGGACAGTTTTCTTTTTTACAGGTAAAAAAAAGATGCTGGGGGACATATTTCTTTCTTCCTTTTACACATAAAAAAAAAAAACAACTTTTCAGCACAGTGGGGTGGGATCCCAGTATGCCACAATAGTAGTGTTGGAGGGGGCATGCTGACATGAGGATTGGGCACCCCAATGCCGGCAGATTACAGACGGGTTTTGGTGGGGCACATCTGACACTGGGACTGGGCATCCCGGTGTCAGAAACATTTTGACACACTGGGGTGGGCTTTCAGTGTACCACATTAACGGAGGGAGAGGGGATACATGCCGACACGAGAATTGGGCACCCCGATATCGGCTTTCCTTGGAGTGTGTAGTGGGCAGTAGGAGCTGCTGCTCATTACTTGTTTCACCAGGAAAGGCACACAGAACAAACAAGTTGTTGGTGGAGCAAGGGCCAGGGACAGAGTGCTTGGCGGCAGGCGCCGACAAGGTTGTGAGGGAGGGGGGATTTGCCAATGCAGTGATGAAACTGTTTGTGATTTCAGTGGCAGATTCATTTAAACTCCTTGGCTCTCTTTGAAGCTGCTGTCATTGGTAGCTTCCCCCTTGATTGGTGGCTGAGGGACACGCTCAGTAAAGCATCTGGCCACAACACACTGACACACCTCTGAAACATAGAAACATAGAAGTTGATGGCAGATAAGGACTGCAAGGTCCATCCAGTCTGCCCATTTCTTTTTCTACCTTATGAATGTATCATCGGCTCTTTGCTCTGTCAATGGCCTATCTATTCATACTCATCTGTATTGCTCCCTTATGCCTATCACATGCCTGTTTGAAGGCCTGCACTGTATTCATATCCACCACTTCCTGAGGTAGGCCATTACATGCATCCACCACCCTTTCTGTGAAAAAGAACTTCCTCATAGTACCCCTTAATTGGCTTCCCTCTAATCTCATGCTGTGTCCCCTTGCCCTGCTATTTTTCTTATATTGAAACATGTTAGACTCTTTCACCTTATTAATGCCCTTAAGGTGTTTGAATGTTTTGGTCATATCACCTCTCTCCCTCCTTTGCTCTAGGGTATACATATTGAGCTCCATTAATCTGTCCTCATATGTTTTCTGATGCAGTCCCTGCACCATTTTGGTTGCCCTTCTCTGGACTGCCTCAGTTTGGTTAATGTCCTTGTGAAAGTGTGGCCTCCAGTACCGCACGCAGTACTCCAGATGTGGCCTAACCAGTATCTTGTAAAGAAAGAGCATTACCTCCCTCTTATGACTTGTGATACCTCTACTAATAAGCTCCAATATCCCCCTAGCCTTACCTACTGCTTTAGTGGTCTGCTTGGATGATTTCAGGTCATATGTGATGATGATGCCCAAGTCTCTTTCTTCCCTTGTGACTGCCAACAACTCCCCTCCCAGCCTATAGGTGGCTTCAGGGTTTCTCTTCCCTATGTGCATGATCTTGCACCTCTTTGAGTTAAACCCCAGTTACCACTCGTCCAACCATTTTGCCAGTTTATGCAGATGTCTTCTTATTCTGCCCACCCCATCTGGATCATCTACTCTGGAGGAGATGTTGGGGTCATCTGCAAACAGACAAACCTTACCCTCTAGTCCATCTGTAATGTCACTGATGAAGATATTGAAGAAGACTGGCCCCAGGACATGGTCCTCCTCCTCACACATCCCCTTATGCCCTTTGATCTTAACAATACCCCCTCTGGACTTTCTTCTTTCACTAATGTATCTATTGAAAGTCTTGTCTCCTTCTTTTACTGTTTGTGCTAGTGTTTCCTCAGTTGGGCCTTTGCCTGCCTTACTGCCTTCCCTGCTTCCCTTAGGGAAGTTTGGTATGCCTCCCTATCTTCATCCCGCTGTGTTCCCTTATATTTCCTGAAGGCCAGCCTTTTGGCTCTGACCTTTTCTGCTACTGTTTTTGAGAATCAAAGTGGTTTCCTTCTTCTTTTGCACTTCTTTTTCTAACACAATGGGATGTTGCTTCAAGTATTGTATCCTTAATGCTTGCCCACTTTGCCTGTACCCTCTCACTTGTATTTCTTTTTGTCAGGGCTAGCTTAACTCTGTTGGCCATCTTATCAAAGTCAGCTCCTCTAAAGTCCCATATTTTTGCATTGGAATGATTTAGTTCTAGTGGCCAAACTGGACCATACTATGTGATGGCCACTAGCCCCCAGGTGACCTTCTACCTGGAGATCTGTGATCCTTTCTCCATTAGTCAGTACTAGATCTAGGATAGCCCTGTCTCTTGTGGGTTGTTGTACCAGTTGTTTGAGGCCCTCCCCCTGCAGGAAATCCACTGTGTGTCTAGTTCTGGCAGATGTTCCTGCTGATATTGACCAATTTGTATCTGGCATGTTGAAGTCTCCCATTCTCAGAACCTCCCCTTTAGCTGTCATGTTTTGTATATCTTCTAACAGTAATGTGTCTATATCCTCCCCCTGGTCTGGAGGCCTGTAGACAACCTAAGTCCGTATGGTTGTCCCATTTTCTGTTTCCAGGGTGACCCACAGTTCTTTTGGCTCCTTATGTATATTCTGAATTTCTGTAGTTTTGATATTTTCATTGACATAATGGGCCACTTCACCCCCCCCTTTTTGCAGCTCAGTCTCTTCTGAACAGTACATAGTCAGGTACTGAAGTCTCCCAAGTGTGGTTACTGGTAAACCATGTCTCGCTAATGGCTACTATGTCCAGTTTAGCTTCTGTCATTATTGCCTGCAGGTCTGGGATCTTGTTTCCCAGATTGTGAGCAATTGTGTACATGATTTTCCATTGGCCAGATTTCAGTGTATTAGTTGTTGGACAAGGTCTGGCGTTTCCCCTATGCATCGTATGGGGAGCTGGACTTTTTTCCTTACCTGGTGATGCAAATGAACTACAAACAGGCTGAGCTCCTGTCTGACCACTAGCTGAGGAGGAGGGGTGTTATTCCCATTCGATGTATCGGGTGCTACACCCCTCTCCCCATTTGATAGTTTAAATATTCTGCAAAGATGTCAAGCTTCTGCCCCAATGCACTGACTCCCTCCTTAGTCAGGTGCAGTCCATCAAATTTAAAGAACTTTCACTGCCAAAACTATTGCCAGTTCCCTGTAAATTTGTGTCCTTTTTCCTGGCATCAGCCCTTGAGCCACATGTTTAGCTCCCCTAGCTCCCCTTCTCTGAAATGTGGTACTGTCGCGAGATTTTTCTTGTGCATGCACACAAGCAAACACAAAAAAGGACAGAGACTGCTTAGTGGCTGTACAGAGGAGAGCTACTAAAAGGTACAAGAACTGCACCAGGAGCAATATAAATCTAGACTACAGCAACTGCAAAAGTACTCCCTTGAGCAAAGGAGAAACGGGGTATATGATAGAAACCTTCAAATACATAAAGGGCATAAATAAGGTATAAGCACATAATGAAGGGGCACAGTCTGAGACTAACAGTGGGTAAGTTTAAAACCAACATTCATAAGTTCTAATTCACAGAGAGGGTGGTGGACCCTTAGAATAGCTTACCACCAGAGGTTGTGGAGGCCAAAACAGTCACTGCTTTTAAACTAGCATGGGACAAGAACTGCAGTACTCTCAGAAGAACAGAATAGGGGGTAGGTACTCTAGGCAGAATAGATGGATCATACTGCCTTTCTGCTGACACATTCTTATGTTTTCAAGAGACACATTTAACATCTAAAGAGCATTCCAAACTGAAAAAAGGTTGGATTGGACAAGCTTATTATTCTACTGGTACTTCAAATAGTTGAGGGGTAGCAATCTTAACAGAAGTGCTGATTTTACATTGACCCATCTGTGGTGTGACAATGAAGGGAGGATAATCCTAATAAAAGGTTATCTTTGTGGTATAGAAATAGTGATTGGTTCCATATGTGGGTTTTTTATTGCCTATAGTGAATTCTTGCATTCCACCACAAAAACTATGTGCGATTTAAATGTATCTAACATTATTTTGGGCAATGATTGAAATGCCTTATTAACTCCTTTAAAGATGAAAACAACAAGCCTACCCATAATGATAATAGGATATCTCAATTACTTGGTGAATTTTAGAATCTAAATTGCCTGTGTGATCCCTGGCAAATAAATAACCCAGGAAAAAAAATCAAAATTTACATGTAAAGTCAGACGTATAAATACATACTCCAGAACTGATTTTTTTCTGATTAATAAGGAACTTATCAATAACATTACTCATGTAGATGGAAAAGATATTAGTATATCGGATCATGCCATGATCATTATAACATATGCACCCACGACAGATAGGAAATTACTTCCACAATGGAGATTTGAAAATAATTTATTAAAAGAGCAAGCTTTTGTTGAATTAATTAAAAAAATAAATTAAAAACTTTTGGGAATTTAATTATACACAAAATACTCAGGTTTCACAAATATGGGATGAATTTAAAGCAACTATCAGAGGTCATATAATTTCCTATGAAATTAAGAAAAACAAAATTCAGAGGAATAAAGAGGAAAAATTAGATAAAGAAATATTAGATCTTCATTCACAAATTTCTAGTGGTAATGTTTCTGCAAGAGAAATACTGTAGCAAAAAAATGCAGAAAAAAACTGGGATCATGAAAGAAATTGAAAACATCTATTAAAGGTGTAAAACAAATTACACTATCATGCAGATAAAATGGAGATTATTAGCATATGCTCTGAAAAAACAAAGAGAACATAAAAATATAACAAGCATGAAAGATGAAAACAGACAGACATATACTAAAGATGAACAAATTGCAGAAATCATTTTTAAATATTACAGTACAATATACAATAAAGAAACATGTACAGATAATAATTTATTTAAACAGTATTTTGAAGAACCCGAATTAAAAAAAGTTAACTTTTCAATAGAAAAGTTTGCAAAAACTGATTTAATTGAAATAGTTAATTCTATGAGAATAACTCTACTCCAGACCCTGACAGTTTTACATCGAAATATTATTCGGCATTTATATAAATGAATTACTGCTGTGGATAATGGCCCTGGCCAAGAAGATGGCGAACAGCAATATAGTACCTGAGTCTTTTTTCTTGGAAGCTTTTGTCATCTTAATTTCTAAAGAAAATAAAGACACCACAGTTCCTAAAAAAAGTTCATACCAATTATAACATTTTTGCCAACCTGATTACATTAAAAATACAACCACACATAGCTGAAATCATTCACCCTAATCAAAAAAAGGTTTATTAAAAACAGAAATATTTTTGAAGGCTTAGCAGATGTGCAGCTCACCATCTCCATGGTAAGACTGACTGATACAGAAACTGGTGATTGCTTTGGATGCAACCAAAACATTCAACCTCTTGAACTGGCATTAAATGTTCACTGTGTTAGAGGCATTCAGCGTTCCACCTTTAATAATCACAGCAGTTAAAGCCTTATATCAACAACCAAAAGCAACTTTTAAAATAAATCAATACAGATCTACTCCTTTATAAATGTCAAATGGTGTACAGTATGATAAGGATGTCCACTTTCAACAATACTTTTTATACTCAGTTTGGAACCATTACTAAGTCATATTCGAAAAAAACAACAACTCAATAATAGAAATTTAAATCATGGACAAGCAAATCAAGCCTAATATATACGCCTATTATATACTGGTATTTCTCTCTAATCCATGTATAACTTTTCCAATTTTAATGCAAGAATTTAATAGATTTTAATTTATATCAGGCTATCAACTGAATAAGGCTAAATCTGTGGTACTACCCATTATTAGGATACAACCCGTGCACAAGGAAATTTTTAAGAATATGAAGCAGGATGAAATAATTAAATATTTGGGAATATATATTAAAAATAATGTATATAAAACTGTGGAAACCAATCTAAATAGATTTATTGAAAGAATAAACATGTTACTTAATCAATGGTAAAACAAGACATTATCGCTATGAGGGAGGATTGATGCATTACAAATGATGATTATGCCATTACTAATGTACCTTTTTCAAGGGATACGGGGGGAATTCTCTAACTTGGATTGAATAAATGTGCAGAAAATGTAAAAATTGTCTATGGTGAGGTGGAATGCTAAGAATTGCTTGTGAAAAAATAATTACACTAAGAAAAGATGGAGGTATGGGAAGCCCAGAGCCAGTTCGATATTATTGGGCTACTCAAGTAAAACAATTGATAAAATAGTCACTACAGACAAATGCTAATATAGATAAAGAAGGAAATTACCAAATCATGATACAACAGATATTATTTTTGGAAGACAAAACATTAAAAATCCAAAATATGCTACCCTTTCCACAATTATTTAAATATATTTAAACACTATGATCGATACTTACAATACAGTAAGTTGGAAATAGAGTAAAAATCATCCCTATAATAATGTTAAAATTCTTTCTTGCATATGGGACAATAAATATATTAAAAAAAATAAATAAATATACCATATTAACAAAAAATGAACGTATATAACTAAAGTTAATAAACTGGACAGATTTCTTAGAAACTGAAGGAGAAACCACTTGGGAAGAATTTAACAAAAGTGCTTTTGATTATCACATTCTAAACACGATAATTAAATACTTAACACTTAAAAATGTGTATAAGAAATGTATTAAACCACAAGGCCTTGCCATAACCCATAATCTTTTTATAGATATTAGTTTTTGTTTAAACAAAACAAAACAAATAAAAAAGCCAAAATAAGTATTATTGCATTTTTTTTGGTAATTATATTAACACATTACATAGAAAAATGGAAAACATTAATAAAAAGTCTCAAAAGTTTTGGAGAAAAAGAATTGAAACAATAAATTAAGGAAAAAATGGAAAAATATATGAATAACTGCTAGTGAACTATACACATCTGCAAAAAAAAACAAATGTATTCAATATAAAATAATAGATCAGGCTTACATTATACCAAACAAATTGAAATATATGTTACATGTCCTTAAAATACCATGTTGGCATAACTGTAATTGTCAAGAGAAAATTGATAATCTTCATCTATTAAGGAATTGCCTAGTAATAAACCAATGGTGGAAAAAAATACAGATAAAAATAGGAAAAATTCTGGACACTCAAATACCTCCATCACAGCAAATTTTCCTTCTTAATGATTTTGATGGTTTAAAATTACAAATTAAAGAACAAAAAAATCTTTGCTTTGGCAACAATCGCCACAAAAAGAATAACATTAGCAAAGCGGAACAGTCCTAAGCTGGGGGAATTTGATAGCAATACGTGGCTATTAAATTTAAAGATTACTTAAGAATTGGAAGAATGATGGACCATCATTATGACAAAGATGATTTATTTAACACCACATGAAAAGGAATTATTAATCTACTTCCACCTTTGTTGCAATTATAAAAATATGCATACAACACACTTGTGTCTATACACACAGGAAAGTAAGCCTGGATGATTGTACCATTTGGTAGCTGCCCTTTAAGAAGGGGGGAGGGTTGAGTTAAATGATAATGTTTGTTTGAATAGAGGTATTAGATGTGAAAAAATATGTTATATGAAATTAATATAATTGTTTTATCAATAATACAACAAATTATATAATAAAAAAATGTAGCTAATAATAAAAAGTGAACTGCCTCCTTTTGCAAGAAACATATTTCGAGCAAAGGGATGCCAGCTATTTCCCAAAGTTATTTAAGGCTATAGTCATTTTACAACTTGTACACAAATAAGGCTAGAGGAGCTGCCATTTTTTTTTCAATTTATTCTTTTTGCCCCTGCCTCGGTCGTCAATCTCAGCCCTGGTCACGGCGTCCCTTAAGCCTCCACCACCCATATCTGTCTGCGCTCTCCCGGTGACCCCTAGCTTACCCTCCAAAGGGCGGGGTCATGGCACCGCTGGGCACCAGTGCCGTGCTCCTAGTGACTGGTTGGGAGAGCCAGCTGGGTGGCTAATTAGAGGCCGAGGGACAGGGCATCATGGAGACTGCTGGGCAGAGTGTTTTCTTCCCCTTTGTAAGCTGGGGCTAGGACGTGCAATGATGTCCTGCATATGTCCCACCCCAGAGTTCCTTGCATAGGATGGCTGCTGTGGCAATCCTGGCCTCCACCAGGGGTCCCTCATGCACCAACGACATCCCGCACCCTCCCCCTGGAGAAGGAGAGCAGTCATGAGATGCTCAATCCTTCTCCCCCAGCCAGCCCTCCGATGACCCGAGTCCACTCCTGAACCCAGGGAGCTGCCATTTTTATTAAAAAGAACCTAAACTCAAAGATTTTGAACTCTTATATAGACCCTAATGGGCTTTTTGTAATGTTCAGACTTGCAATACAGCAAACAGAACAAACACTAATAATAGCTTGTATGGCCCCAGTGAAGAAGATACACCTTTCTTTACTTATTTCCTTTTAAAGATGGTCACATTTGATTCACCCTATATACTGTAGTTGGAGGTGATTTTAACCTCACTCTGAATCCAACAGACAGAGTATTAGGAACACCAGAATGAAAAACCAGGGTTGTACAACTTATACAGAGTAATATGGAAGATTTAAAACTAATTGATCCATTCATATTTTATTATCCACAACTTAAAAAGTTCTTTTACTATTCAGGAATTCATTATTCTTACTCTAGAGCTGATTTTTTTTCTCATTTCCCAGCCACTATTACACAAAGTAGATAAAGCCACATATGAATCTATTGCAGTTTCTGATCACGCCCCTTGCCACTGGAACCTTTGGAACAGCCTCCCAGCAGATGTGTAGGAGCAAAAATGGTAGGAGAATTCAAAAACTCATGGGACAGACATAAAGGAACTCTAGCAATAGGAAAGAGAGGTTAAGCTGAAGATCATTTAGGATCTGCAGTATATAAAACAGGTAGGGAATTGGGCAGACTAGGTGTGCCAAGTGGTCCTTATCTGCTTTCAAATTATATGTTTCTATGTTACCTAAAACTAATGGTCCCCTCTAAATTTGAAACTAAATCATTGAAATACAGTAGATAATACACTATGGCAGGATAAGAACTTTACCAGGATAATGTAAGAAGAAATTCAGATGTTTGTCTTCTGGAATAAACCAAAAGAATTCTCCATTCAATCTATATGGGAAGCAATGAAGCTACATTTAAAGGGACACTGTCAACCCCCTTCAGGCCTCTAAGTGTCTCTAGTTTAAAAAACACATTTTATGATTGTTCACATTTTATAGAAACTGTTGATGCAGCTGGTAGTTTGATTAAAAAAATGAAAAACTGATTTCCCACCATACTGGTGTTACCACACCAAAACATGTTTGTTTACATTTCTTGAACAGCTCCCAATGCATCTTTCCTGGACTCAGGAACACTCCCAACACAATCCAGCCATTCATTATGCAGTGGGAGTAGAAGAGACTATTTTATCATGAGCGGCTGCACAGTTTGATGTTTTTTTTTTAAGGTCAGGAAGTGTGCACTAAGAGCAGATCAGTGATTTGAAGTAAAACAAAGCTGGGCATAGCTATACATTGCCATGCATTTCAGATCTAATAAGCAAGGAGGCAGATAAAACAACCAGTAACATCAATGAATTTTAGAGAAAATAAGCAATCATAAAATGTGGGTTTTTACCTAAAAATAATATGATGCAAAAAAGGTTGACAGTGTCCCTTTAAGGGGCTGGATCATGGCACTAACTGGTATTAGGAAGAAAGAAATTAATCAAGATCTTTTAAAGTTGGAGCATGAACTAAGTTCAGCTGAAATGGAATATATGAACTCCGGATTGGAACAAATCTATCTTAAAGTACTAAGTTTAAGAGACAAAATAGAAAAAATCTATAGTCACAGCCAGAAAGAGCAATGTTTAGAGCAAGAGCTAAAAATTTTTTTTCTGATTTACCTGATAGGCATAGAGTATACCAACTAAAATGTGAACAAAATCACAACAGATTTGATATAATTAAGTTAGAAGATTGAACGACTGTCACAGATCCATAAAAAATCAATGATATTTTAAAAAAATACTACTCCGAGCTGTACACACATAGAAACATAGACTTTGATGGCAGATAAGGACCACTTGGCCCACCTAGTCTGCCCATTTCTCTACCTACAGGATAAGCTGCAGATTCTATTTAACCAACAGCCTATTTCTTCCTACCCCCCACAAAAATTGTCATATGTCTGTCTCAAGCATTCTTGAATTCTCCCACAGTTTTAGACCCCACAACCTCCTCAGGAAGGCTGCTCCATGCGTTCGCCACCCTCTCTGTGAAAAAATACTTCCTCACATTGCCCATGAGCCGTCCCCCTCTATCTTCAAATTGTGTCCCCTTGTTCTTACACAACTCTTTTTCTGAAAGATGCTACCCTATTGGACTTTGTTGATTCCACTGAGGTATTTAAAAGTGTCTATCATGTCTCCCCTTCCCTCCTTTCCTCAAGGGTATACATATTAAGCTCCTTTAGTCTGTCCTCATATGTCTTCTCTTGCAGACTCTGCACCATTTTAGTTGCCCTCTTCTGGACTGCCTCCATCCTGTCTATGTCCTTGCAGAGATGGGGTTTCCAGAACTGGATGCAGTAATCCTGACGGGGTCTCACCAACTGCCTGTACAGAGGGATAATAACTTCCTGTTTTCTACTGGTGATGCCTCTCCCTATACATCCCAGTTTCCCCCAGCCCTCCCTACTGCCTTCTCATATAGCATGCTTACCTTAAGGTAATCTGATATGATTACCCCTAGGTCCCTTTCCATTTTTGTTGTCGTTACTACCCCCCCGCATTGTGTAATCTTCCCCTGGGTTTTTGTTTCCCATGTGGATTATTTTGCACTTCTTTGCATTGAATCCAAGCTGCCATACTTCTGACCATTCCTCCAACCTTGCCCACACCAGAAATAAACTCAGTTCCATGTAATATACAAGCTTATTTAAAAGAGTTAAACCTGCCACAAATTTCCACATTAGATGCAGAAACATTGCATAAAGATATAACCATGGATGAAATTTATACAGTTCAGGATGATCTTCCAAATGGAAAATCCCCAGGACCTGATGGTTTCACTTTCAAATTCTTTAAAAATTTAAAACATAGTATAGTACCCTTGCTGAGAGAACTCTTTCAAGATATTTACTTATCTGGGAAATTTCCACCCTCTTTTTAAGGGGCTACTTTATCACTAATACTTAAAGAAGGTAACTCCCCGGAGCTTTGTAAATCATATCACCTCATAGCACTTCTGAATAGTGATGATCACAAACATTTTGCAAAAATTCTATCAAACAGACTAACAAAAATATTACCAAAGTTGATACATCCAGATCAAATGGGATTTATAGAGGGGAGAAGACTACATCATAACATAAGAAGAGCATTTAATGTGGTACAATCTGAATCAGGAACAGACATGGAAGTAATATCACTAGATACATAAAAGGCATTTGATAGGGTCTACTGGCCTTTTTTTACTGGAAACCTTGAAGGCTTTTGGTATTGAAGGCAGGTTTTTAGAATGGATCAGACTCGGCCAGCCTGGTGGCATTGAGGGTTGAGGTGCTGGACACCACACCTTGCACCATGCTGGTGATCCAGGTTTGGGAATGAGACTGCCCTGCGGGGGGTCAGCAGAGGAGAGAGAAGATTGAGCATCTGGAGGACTGCTCTCCTCTCTCAGTGGATGCTCAATCCTCTCTCTGGGAGGAAGGGATTGTCACACTGACTTTAAAGTGTCTGCTGGAAGCTCAGAAAACATACTGCAAAGAACAAACTGCAACTCCATTTAGGACCTGGAAACCTGATTAAGGCATAATACTGCAGAGCACTGGGTAAGAAGGGGAGCTATACTTTCTACAAAAAGTTTTATTTTTATTTTTCCTTATTGGCATAAAGCAGAGAATTGCAGGATTCCTTTAAAAGGGTAGTAATTTTATAACCAGAGTGAGTGAGATACAACTGAATTTGCTTGAGTGCGGGGTTGAGACCTAGGATTTGGAAGGATATTTTGTAACATTTTAAGTGTCCTGCTGGCTGAGGTGAGTTCATTTTATCCCTGGACTCAGTAGAGTGGCTTGTGTTGGAGCCGTGGTCTAGTAAATTGTGTGTTAGTTGTATTACTATAAAGGACAGTACTACCAGGGTGGTGGAGCAGTTGTGTATTTGATTGTTTCTAACAGTCACCAGTGGCTGTGCACTATATATATATATATATATATATATATATATATATATATTTACATATTGTATATAATAAGGGAGCGGGACATGTGGGAAGTGGTGCAATGCACTGGCTGTGGGGCAGCAGTTTTCCGGGAAACATTCTGGAAACTGCGTTGCTGTCCTATTTGTAGGCAACTGTCAGCTCTGAGAGAGGAGGTTGCCAACCTCCAGGCTGAACTAGCAAGGACTAAGGAGGCCTCCCCCTCCCAAACAGCACCACTGCCACAACCACTGAGTCAGAGGTTTCAGAGTATGAAGAGCAGTAGGACCACAGTGGGTTCTGGGAGGGTGCAGGTGGTGGACCAGAGGCAAAGCCCCCCAGTTGTACCTCTACACAAATCAGATGCCATTCTGGCAGAGCAAGGTTCCTCTATGATGGCACCCTCAGGGGAGACCCAGAAGAATGCTGAGGACATCCACAAGGGAGACCAACAAAAGGTGGCAAGGGACACCACAGGGAAGGAAACAGCTACTGATAGGGGACCCAATTGTTAGGGGAAAGAACTGGGGAAGGGAGAGAAGGAAGTAAGCTGCCTGCTGGATGCCATGGCTTGAGGGACAGTTTAACCTCACAATGTAGAAGCAGCATCACAGGAGAGAAACTAGATATCATTGTCCACCTTGGGACAAATGACCTAGCTTAGGCATGGGATCAGTGCAGTGCAGAATAAATTTGTGGAGTTGGGGAGGGCCTCAGATGGGTAGCAAGCACAGTAACCTTCTCAGAGGTGCTACCAGTCCATGGCAGGAGTGAGGCTAGGGTACTGCACACCATGCAGTTTAATGAATGGTTGCAAAACTGGTGCAGAGCACAGGGCGTTGGCTTCATTGGGGACTGAGGGTCCACCTGGAGAGATAAAGGTCTATACTGGTATGATGGTCTGCATTTGTCCACAAAGGGGATCAAGCTCTTAGGTGACAGGTTTAAATGCTTCCTTAACAAGCTTTTAAACTAGATAAGGGGGGAGGTACTGATAAAAGGCAGGAAAAGTCAAGCCTCCCCCCACAAAACATGGCAGGTAGTAGGGTAAACACTGAGGTACAGAGCTCAACACAGGGCAGGACGGAGGTAAATGGTAAAATAGATAAGAGCAATAAGAGCAGGGATGGGGGGAAAAAGGATCAAGCCAACATTAAATGGAGGGCAATGACTACTAATGCCCGTAGTCTGGGAAACAAGCTTTGTGAGCTAGTAGCTTTGATGGAAGATGAACACTTGGATATTGTGGCAGTCACAGAAACATGGTACACCGAGAACCACGAATGGGATGTCAACATACCAGGGTACACAATCTACAGAAGGGACAGGGAAGGTAAAAGAGGAGGTGGAGTAGCTCTATACATAAGGGAAGGGATCAAAGCTGCAGAACTAAAAAGTAAAGGGGGAGGACAAGAGGCACTCTGGGTTACCTTGGTGATGGGGAATGGCATCGCAATCCGCACAGGGGTTGTATACAGACCCCGCCTCAAGGGGAGGAAATGGACAAGAAATGATAGAGGACATTCTCAAAATGGCTGAAAAAGGGGAGATACTGTTGATGGGAGACCTGAATATGCAGATGTTAACTGAGGACATGTACTGCAGCCACAACCAAGAGCAGGGTCATTCTCGATGCCCTGCAGGGGCAGACTTAGACAGCTAGTGCTGGAACCACTTGGGAGGAGTAATACTAGACCTGGTACTCTCAAATGGAGAGGGATCACAAATTTGAAGTCAGTAGACATCTGGGAACAAGCGACCACTGCACAGTGTGCTTCACAATGAGCACAACCATGGAGATAAGCCATACAAAAACAAGGATACTGGACTTTAGAAGGGCTGACTTTGGCAAAATGGGTGAACACCTGAAGAATGCACTAGCAAATGGCCAAACAGGAGGGGTGAAAGAACAATGGAGAAAAATCAAAACTGCCATCATAAAGGCAACAAGTCTTTGTGTAAAACAAATAAAGAAAACAAAGCGGAGTAAAAAACCACTATGGTTCTCAAAAGAGGTGGCAGGGAAGGTTAAGGAGAAAAAGGCTGCATTCAAAAAGTACAAGGAATCACAGAGGGAGCACGACAGGGAACTGTATCAATTAAAGCAGAAAGAAGTAGGAAAGGCAGTCAGAATAGCAAAGGCACAAACTGAGGAAAAATAGCCAACTCGGTCAAAAGGGATAAAACCTTTATAGGTACATTAGGAGCATAGAAAGGTTAAGGAGGATAGTGAAGATTACTAAAGGAGAGGGGAGGTGGGCTGAGGGAGACAGTGAAAAGGCAGAGATACTGAATGAATACTTTTGCTCAGTATTCACAAAAGAAGATGAGGAGGAGTTACCTAAACCAGACAATAGAAGCACTCTGGGTAGGGGGGTTGATACCAGTCCATTCACAGAAGAAAGAGTCCTGAAAGAACTCCTAAAACTCAAGGTGGACAAAGCAATGGGTCCTGACGGGATTCACCCCAGAATTCTAAAAGAACTAAGGGGACCTAGTGACACCACTGACCACACTTTTAACAAATCATGGCAGGATGGGGTGGTACCTGAGGACTGGAGGAGGGCAGATGTGATTCCCTTTACAAAAGTGGGAGCAAGGCAGAACAGGAAATTACAGACCTGTAAGTTTGACCTCAGTGGTAGGGAAATGATGGAATCACTCTGAAAGAAAGAATTGTTGAGTACCTAGAGGCAAGCGGGCACAGGACCCAAAGCAACATGGATTTACAGCAGGAAGGTCATGTCAGACTAATCTAATTGATTTCTTGACTGGGTGACCAAAGTAATAGACCAGGGAGGGGCTGTGGATATGGCCTACCTAGACTTTAGCAAGGCATTTGACACAGTCCACACAAAAGATTAATAATCAAGTTAACCAGCCTGGGAGTGGGTCCCAGGGTGGTAGCCTGGTAGTGAACTGGCTGCACAACAGGACACAGAAGGTAATAGTGAATGGAACACATTCCAAGAAAGGGAGGTTACTAGTGGAGTACCTCAGGGCTCAGTACTGGGTCCAATCTCTTTAACATCTTTATAAGTGACATTGCAGAGGGTCTGAGGGAAAGGTATGCCTCTTTGCAGATGACACAAAGATCTGCTAACAGAGGTGATACACAAGAGGGGTAGAAAAGATGAGAAGGGACTTGGCAAGGTTGGAGGAATGGTCAGACATATGGCAACTTAGATTCAATGCAAAGAAGTGCAAGTAATGCACCTGGGAAACAAAACCCAGGAGAAGAGTACACAATAGCAGGGGAGGTACTAACAACAACAAAAATGGAAAGGGACCTGGGAGTAGTCATATCAGATGACCTAAAGGTGGGTAAGCAATGTGAAAAGTCAGTAAGGAGAGCCAGGGGAATACTGGGATGCATATGAAGGGGCATCACAAGTAGAAAAAGGGAAGTGGTTATCCCTCTATACAGACAGTTGGTGAGACCCCATCTGGAGTACTGTGTGCAGTTTTGGAGACCTCATCTAAGCAAGGACATAGACAGGATGGAAGCAGTCCAGAGGAGGGCAACTAAATGGTGCAGGATCTACATCAGAAACCATATGAAGAGAGACTGAGAGAGCTTAATATGTATACCCTTGATGAAAGGAGGGAGAGGGGGCATGATAGAAACGTTCAAGTACCTCAAGGGAATCAACAAAGTCCAGGAGGGTAGCATCTTTCAGAAAGAGAGTGTAAGAACAAGGGGGTACAGTTTAAAGATAGAGGGGGGACGGCTCAGGGGAAATGTGAGGAAATTTTTTCACGGAGAGAGTGGTGGATACATGGAACAGCCTTCCTGAGGAGGTTGTTGGGTCTAAAACAGTGGGGGAATTCAAACATGCATGGGACAGACACAAAGCAATTATAGTGGGGGGTTGCAGGAAGCAGGCTGTTGGTTAACTAGAATCTGCAGCTTATCCAGTAAGTAGGGAAATGGGCAGACTGGGTGGGCCAAGTGGTCCTTATCTGCCGTCAAAGTCTATGTTTCTATGTTTCTATGTCATCGATCTCCCTCTGGTGGTGGCTGGAGGAGAAGCGAATCAGGAGGAACATTGCTGATATATGTCATCAGCGGGGAAGGGGTTGGGGAAAAAATGGAGGAAAAAGGAGCTGGCAGACTCTGTGGTGGCTCTCCTGTGCCTGTCCCTGCTCCCTGGATATCTGGATTTCACTCCGGGGTGGGGGAAAGCCCCTTCACCTTGGTCATGTCACAGGGGAGAACCCATGGGGGATTGCAAGGTAAGTCAGGTTGGGAATGGAGAGCCAAAGACTGAGTCCCTCCAAACGAGGGACCGGAGCCTCCTGCCATGCTCCCAAGGAGCATAAAGAAATAATAGGGAAAAAAAGAGAATGGGTCAGACTCATATATAAGGACCCCAGAGGCAGAGTTAAGATAAATCAACAGTTATCAGATTACTTTCCCATGTTTAGAGGCACTTGACAGGTGTTCCCATTACCCCCCTCTGCTTTTTGCCCTCTTTTTAGAACCCCTAGCAATAAAGATTAGGACTCAGAAAGAATTACTGGGAGTAAAGATCAGAGAACACAGGCAGACTATTTTACTACATATGCAGATGATATATTACTGTTCCTTTCTAAACCCAATAATTCTTATCCTGTGGTTATAAAAATAATAACAGATTTCAGGTTATAAAGTAAATTGGGAGAAGCATGAGGTTCTCTATTTAGGAGAAAATCAGGAACTCCCAATTAATTCTCCACTTTACTCTATGCAAAAGCAGTCTAATAAATATTTGGGTGTACAAGTGGCAGTGGTCACAAAGACAGTTCTAACTTTAAATTTCAATCCAGTTATAGAATAAAATATGGTTAGATCTTGAAAAATGGCAACCACTACCCCTAGTATTAATTGGCAGAATGAATATTCTCAAAATGAGTGTTCTCCCTAGGTTATTATTCCTGTTTCAAGCAATACCCTTAATACTGGAAAAATATATCTTCTTAGCATTAGAAAAAAAATAGTAAGACCATTTCTATAAAAAGGTCAGCAGTCTAGAATAGCTTAAAAATATATCAGTAAAGGGAGAAAGGTGGAAAAAGGTGGATTAGGCTGCCCAAGTCTTTGGTGGTACTAGCTCGTATATCAAATAGAATGCATATATTTTTGGATTAATGATCCCTCTGATTAAGAAATAAAGAGGCTTCAAATAGAAGAAGTTAAACTTCCAGGCCTTCCAACTACAAGATCTATTAATAAGGCCTGGCAGATTACACAGAGGATGCTCAGAGATATCAACCACCTCTCAAAATTTACACTGATAATAAAAAAACCCTCTCCCCATCCCCAAAGTATGATAGGACCTTCATAAAGTGGTATAAAGAGAAAGGTAGATGTCAGTTAGAGGATCTTTTTGATGAATATGGCCTTATTTCATTAGTAGGGTTTAAAAGAAGATATAACCTTCCAGATACTATAGCATACTAATATTTGCAAATTAAGAGTTTTATTCACAAAAGAAAACATAGTCTAACCCTTTCTCTTTTCCAAACTGGAAGAGATATTTCTAAATTCAGATTCCAGTAAACATATTATTACTAAATTGCATATATATATATATATATATATATATATATATATATATAAATATATATATATATAAATATATATATACTGTATATATATATATATATCAACCAAAGACTATAATTATACACCTTTGTTGGAAACAAAAGAATTATAGGAGAGAGATAAAGGACAGAGAAGAAAAAATTACTCACCTTAGTAATTGCTTTTCTTCTCATGGAGTCTTGCTATATTATGACTTATAGCAGTTAGCCACAGCACTTGAACTGCCCCGGAGAGGAAAGAGTTAACTCCAGGCTGACTGGAGTTCCAAGCGCGAGCGTCTTGCTGAAAGCTCTATCTGGCTAGTTTCAAATTGAAACTGTCAGATCTTTCACGAGCCAACACTCAAGCAAAGTCTGTGAAAAAACTCTACACTAGCCAAATGGCTACCTACTAGTAGAAATAACAATAACAGAAACAACAACAACAACATCACCCTGACAAGCACTATTAGGCCCCTCCCCAAAAGACTCAAGTCCAGGAGGGGGGCCAAACCTACAAGTAAAACAGAAATACCTAGTTTTCCTAATCCTAAAGAAAAGGGAAAAAAGGAAAAAAGAGCTATAATGGCATGACACAGTGCTTGCACCAATTTGCCAACCCCTTACCCAAGTAGAAGTTCTGAGAGGGGCAGGTTGGGGGGGTGGTCATAATATAGCAAGACTCCATGAGAAGAAAAGCAATTACTAAGGTGAGTAATTTTTTCTTCAAACACCATGAAGTCTTGCTATATTATGACATATAGCAGATTACACAGCAGTACCTCCATGGAGGAGGGCCAGAACCTACTTAGGAAATAGGCTCTGAAGCACGGCTGTGCAAACCATCTCTCCTGGACTGGACATCCAGGGAGTAATGCTTGGTAAAGGTGTGAACTGTTTTCCAGGTAGCAGCTTGACTGATTTCCAGAATGGGAATATCTCTAGCAGCCACTAGAGATGCAGCTGTACCCCTGATGGAATGGGCCCTCAGTCCTGAGGGGGGTTCTCTACCTAGTTTTTGGTAGCAAAATTGGATACAAGAGACAATCCACCTGGCAATTGTCCTCTTAGTGGCAGGTTTCCTTTGCCAACCCTCACCATAGGTAAGGAAGAGTTGAGGATTCGAACCTGTGACCCTTGGTGCGCTCCAAATAGTAGCTTAAAGCTCTTTAACGTCCAAACTGTGCAATCTCCTCTCACCCGAGGAAGAATGCTCAGTGAAAAATACTGGAAGGGAGATGGATTGGTTAAGATGGAAATCTGAAACCACTTTAGGTAAAAACTTTCTGTTAGTCCTGAGGACTACCTTATCTCTGTGAAAAGAAATAAAATCCTTTTCCACTGACAGGGCTTGTAACTCACTTATGCATCTGGCAGAAGTGATGGCCACTAGGAAAACAGTTTTCCAAGTTAGGAACTTAAGGTCTGCTGAAGACAGAGGTTCAAAGGGGGGTTGCATTAACTGAGCAATGCAAACATTAAGGTCCCAGGCAGGGCCAGGTCCCGAAAAGGAGGGTTAGTAAGTGCAACCCCTAAAACTTGGAAAACACAGGGTGAGAAGAAAGGGAGGCAGGCTTTCCTGCTGATATAAAAAGCAGAGACAGCTGCCAGACGAACCTTTAAGGTAGCTGGCCTGAGGCCTAAGGAATTAAGATGGACCAAGTAGTCCAGCAAAATGGGCAAATCAGCAGATTCTGGGACAATTTGCTTTCCAGAACACCAGATGGAGAACCTCTTCCATTTGGAATTATATGTGGCCCTAGTGGAAGGCTTCCTAGAGGCCTTTAAAATATCAAGGACACCTTGAGAAAGGTGTAATTCAGCAAATTCTAACTCCTCAAGAGCCAAGCCTTGAGGTGGAGGAATTTGAGGTCCGGATACCAAACTCTCCCCTGGGCACAAGTCAGCAGGTTGTGGACCCTGGGAAGGCCCAGGGGAGGGTGGACCGACAGGGACAGAAGCAGTGGGTACCAGGGTTGCCTGGCCCAGTCTGGTGCAATCAGAATCACTTTGCAGGGCTGGGATCTGATTTTTACTAACACCCTGAAGAGAAGGGGGAAGGGGGGAAAGGCATACAGGAACTTCCCTTCCCAATCCAACAAAAAGGCATCCAGGGGGACTGAGCCCATTACTGGAGGCCTTCAACAGAACAGAGGAAGTTGGTGGTTGTCTGGGGCTGCGAAAAGATCTATCTGAGGAGTGCCCCATCTGGCAAAAACTGACCCCAGCACTAGGGGATTCAAAGACCATTCGTGATGACCCTGAGAAATCCTGCTGAGGGCATCTGCTAGGACATTGTCCTTCCCTGGAGGGTGAACTGCTACTAGGGAGGGGTTCAGGGAGTAAGCCAGAGACCACAACTTCATTGCTTCGGTGCACAAGGCTGATGACCGAGTGCCCCCCTGCTTGTTGATGTACCACATTGTTGTGGTATTGTCTGTCCTGACCTGAACTACTTTGTTCTGGACAGATGCTGAGAAAACCTGAAGAGCTAAAAAGACAGCTCTGAGTTCCAACAGGTTGATGTGGAGCAGAGATTCCTGGGGGACCACACTCCCTGAGTGGAAAGGTCGCCCAGTGCCCCCACCCCAGCAAGGAGGCATCCGTGGTGAGGGTGAGGGAATGAGAAATGGGAATGAAGGGACCCCTAGTCTAGATTGCTCTGATCCAGCCACCACTGAAGAGCTAGAATCAGAGTTTGGGTCACTGGGACCAATTTGGTAAGGGGGTTCCTCCTTTGGGACCAATAGGTCCTTAAATGAAACTGAATGTCTCTCATCTGGAATCTTGCTCCTTGCACTACAGCTGTGGAGGCAGCCATGTGCCCTAGAAGTTGCAGAAAGTGCCTTGCTGGTCGAGAGACCCGCAGGGTGAAAGAGGATGCCAGGGGAATCAGCTTCTCTACCCTTTCCGAGGGGAGAAATGCCCTGGCAACTTTGTGTCCAATCGCACCTATGAAAGTTAGTACCTGAACTGGTTCTAGAACTGACTTTGGTAAATTCAGCAGGAATCCCAGGAAGTGAGAAGTCGCTAGTGACTTGCAAGTGGGATTTTACCTGATCTGGGGACTGACCCACAATGAGCCAGTCGTCCAGGTAGGGAAACACAGCAACCCCTTGCCTTCTTAAGTGAGCCACTACCACAGCTAGACATTTTGTGAATACCCTTGGAGCAGAGGTAAGACCGAAGGGTATTGCTCTGAACTGGTAGTGACCTGAGGGCAGTTTGAACCTGAGGTATTTTCGGTGAGAAGGCCTGATCAGGACATGAAAATAGGCATCCTTGAGGTCCAGGGAGGCTAGCCAGTCCCCTGGCCTGAGGGAGGGCAAAATCATTGCCAGAGTTAACATTTTGAACTTTGGTTTCAAAAGATGCTTGTTCAGGTTCCTTAAGTCTAGAATGGGCCACCATTCTCCTGTCTTTTTTGGGGTAAGGAAGTATCTGGAGTACAGCTCCTTGCCCTGGTGACAAGGAGGAACCCTTTCCACTGCTTTGCAGTCTAGGAGGGAAGAGACCTCTGCTTCCAAAGCAAGGGCCTCTAAAGGGCTTGCAGGTGGAAAATGTCTGGTTCTCATCTTTGGAAAACTGAAGCTGAGAACCAAACCCTGGCTTACTACCTCCAGAACCCATTTGTCCGAAGTTAGGGACACCCAGTTCTGGCTGAAATAAGCCAACCTGCCTCCAACTGGTACAGGAGAATCAGCCCTGGGCATCCCATCAGGGTTCCTGCTTGGCAGTAGCCTTAGGCTGAGGGGTGGGGGATGGTTTACCTGTGCCCCGTCTACCTCTGCCTCTGAAAAAAACCCTCTGTGCAAAAGCAGAGGAGGCTTGGGATTGATAAAAAGGCCTGTGGAAAGGCCTGCCCCTACCTCTGGGAGTGTGCCTCTGTGGAGTGGCATGCCCTCTTGCCTGGGCACTTTGTAGGTAGTTCTGTATTCATCCATCTTTTTCATATAATTTTCTGTTTGCTCTCCAAACAGAGAATTTCCCACCACAGGAAAATCCATAGCCTTTGACTGAGTATCCTGTGACAGATTAGTGCACCTGAGCCATGCCAACCTCACGGAAAGCTACAGAAGTGGCTATGACCCTAGAGGAAACATCATCAACATCTACAGCAGTATGAAATTGAACTTTAGAGGCTTCAATGCCATCAGCAGCCACCTGTTCCATTCACTAGCCAGCTGGCCATGGGCCTGCTTGGCTAACTGCAACACTGTATCCCATCTAGATTTCTGATATCTAGCCACATAAGCCATATAATTTGCCTGCCTGAGTCCCAAAGAAGCTGCCATATACTGTTTTTTCACCATGGCATCAATCTTCCTGGAATCCTTATCAGGAGGATGGAGGCCAGGGGATATTATGCCTGTCACAGGCTGCAGCTTGTACCACACCCACATGACTACACTGCCCAGTGAGGAAGTCTGTATCATGGCCTGATAAAGCATACCTTCTGTCCATTTTTTATCTACAGGAGGGACAGAATGAGGATTTTAAAATTTTTGTTTGCTTCCTAAATGACTTATGCAAAGGAATAGACAACCTCCTAGACTCTGGGATATCCATCATCTCAACATAATCAGGCTCCTCTTGCTCATCCACAGCCTCTTCCAAGGGAAGCTGGAGGGTTTCTGCAACCTTTTTGTAAAACATAAAATGAGAAGGGGACTCAGACAGCATAGGGGGAGATTCTAATGGTCTGTCTGGAGAAATGTCCAGTTCAATGGGCACATCCAGACCCTCCCAGCCACATACATAATGATCAAAATCTTCCTCCCCCTCCTGTGGTTCATAAAATTCCTCAACATCACATTCTTGAACCACTGGAACCGAACGAACCAACTTTTTGCCAGCTGTTGGTGGTTCGGCCGGTCCCTGAGACAGTGACTGGACAATCTGTATGGCTTTAGCTATCTCTGCAGCAGTTGGAGAGGCAATCTTGCACTCCAGGCCTGCTGATTTCTTAGATTTTTTTACTGGGACCGGTTCCTCAGAACCAGCCTTCCTTTTGCCCCAGGAAGTCTCGCCCTGTTCAGAGGGCACTCCCTCTGGTCCAGTGGGTGCTGGACCGGGCTGGCCATCCGGGTCAGTGGACTTTTGGCCTCTCTCGTCCCTGAGCCGGCCCAATCTTTTCTCCAGGGTGGCTGCAGGAAATTCTTACACACCTGGCAGTCTGACAGGAGGTGGTCAGCCCTCAGACACAAACATGTGGTGTGTGGGTCAGCCTTGGCAAAGGCTTCCCACAAACATCACAGTGTTGAAACCAGTGGGCCCAGTTTTTCTTTTGGGTTTCTCAGACATAATGCCAGCCTATCCAAAACTTGCCCTTTTTATGGCAGTGCAGGCAAGACACCCTTATCGGTTCCTAACCGTGTTCAAGGGGTATTTGAAAACCCAATTTAAAAGTTAGGTTTTTAGAACCGATAAGAACCGGAACCGCACTCTAAAAGCCCAAATTATTGTTTAAAATTAGTATTTTAGAACCGATCGGTTCAAAACCGAACCGATAATGAATTTCCACACAGACTTTAAAATCCTGTACTTACGGTTTACCAGATAGAGTTTTGAACCGAAATGCGGTAAAATAATTACTTTTGCCAGTTAAAATGAACCGAGAAACACTCGTTTGAACCGAGAAATGAACCGAGCTGAAGGAGAGATCTCCAGAGCGACTGTTCAGTGAAGCGGAGTAAAGAATCTAACAGTTTCAATTTGAAACTAGCCAGATAGAGCTTTCAGCAAGGCGCTCGCGCTTGGAACTCCAGTCAGCCTGGAGTTAACTCCTTCCTCTCCGGGGCAGTTCAAGTGCTGTGGCTAAGTGCTATATGTCATAATATAGCAAGACTTCATGGTGTTTGAATAGCAGTAGTGAAATGGAATAGAATACTAAATTTTGAATTTTTGGAAGTAGAAAAATAACAGATTGATACAAATCAATATTAACATGGTGCATAGAACTTACCTGACTCCAGTCAGACTCAGTAAGGTTGATGTATATATCTTTAAAGTCTGTCAAAGAGGTAAGAGTGAAAGGGGAACATTATGTCATATGATAGCTAAATGTAAATATACTGAAGAATATTGGGTGAAAGTTTTCTCCATATTAGAGAAAATAGTGGGCCAAGACTTCCTATTTCGATCCAGGAATTGTAATTTTTGGAAAGGTGAGAGAGGAAACTATACAAAAGAATCAGCTTATTTTAATAAGTATAGGATTATTGGTGGCTAAAAAAGTGCTACTGCAACATTAGAAAGATGTGAAAGCCCCAGAATATGTGGAATGGGTAGGATTAATGTTAGACTCAAGAAAAGTAGAAAAAGCACTATACAGATTAGAAAATGCATATAGCAAATATGAGGAGATATGGTCCACTTTTGTTACAGAAATTAACAAATAGAAGACAAAAGTAAATCATAAATGGGATCTGTTTTGGCAATGATGAAGAGTAAAAAGCTACAGGAGTACTAACAATGATTGAAGCACCCACACTCTGAGCCAAATAAAAGTACAACTAAAATTCAAAGGAAAAGAGAAGACCAGGAAAATACTTGTTATAGGGGACTCCATCACACAAGGAGATATAAGAGGGTAAGTTAGGGTAGGGGAGCAGGGGTATAGAATGGTAACACAACTGCCAGGAGCTTCAGTTGGGAGGGAAGTAGGCAATGCCTTGCAACAAATTTGCTGGAATTTTTTTGGGGGGGTAAAAAAACTGTAAAAAATGAAGAATCCCACCCCATCCTGTATGTTATATACACCCCCATCACCCAAACTGGAAAATATTTGAAAGTTTGTTTCTACTGGGTTTGGGGTGGGAGAAGGGAACAGGGGGTTTATTGACAAAAGGCTTGTGACCGTTGGGGGGTTTAATTCATCTTTTTGTGCGATGAGGAGGGGGAGGTGGGTAAAATGATTTTGTCATGGGTGGGGGAAATGGAAATTTAAACATGATTTAAACTCTGCCGATGTATAGGAGGAGGAGGTAAGTGGGGGCCATGTGTTGGGATGGGTGAGAGGTATACTTTTAAACTGGCTTGCATGGTATGAGAGGGTTGGGTGTATATGGCACAGAGGGTGGGAGTGAAATTCTTTGTCTTTTACAGGTTTTTCTCTTTTAAGATGACTTTGTGTAGTTCTCAGCTGGCAAAGTGCTACCTTGTCTGAAAAAAAATTACATGTAGTCACACTTCATCAGTATCTTCACCAGCCAAGTGCCACTATGCATAGACTTCACCGGGCAATGCAGGCACTTCATCTGGTGAAAAACTATGCACATTTGTACATCAAACAATACAAAGTCAGAAGGCTTTATGAAGAAATTTACAAATTAAAGTTTCCCAACTTTGCACACCTCTAAACTTGGGAGAGTGGGGCCCCTCTTGCAGGGATACAATGCTATTCAAGTGGAAGGGCATTTGACCCTCTGAAGAAGGCACCAGGAGACAAGGGTGTAGGTTTAAAGAGCACATTGAGGGCCATTTAAATAAGCAGGGGGGCAGATCAGAAATGGATTGGTGTACTTAATAATGGTATGCCATTGTTACAGCAATGCTGTATCAGTGGCTCAATTACAGTGCCACAGTTATGTGACTGCACTTGCAGTGAGCTGGTTCTGCTGCCAGCAGTTGTCTTCAGTCTAACAGAGTACCGCCAAGACTCTGTCTCTACTATCGGTTGGGGTGGTTCTAGTGTTTGGCCTGCTGTCTGCATTTTGCTCCATAGTGTGTGCAGGGTGGAGTTTGTTATACAGTGGAGCCCACTTAAGTGCATATCAGATAAGTGCACATCCTGCTTAAATGCACATTTTATCCCAATTTTTTTTCTATTCATCCAATGTTAATGTACCGCTTAAGTGCATTACATGTAAGTGCACATTTCGGTTAAATGCACATTTTTTTTACTTTTCCTATTGATTTTCAGTCCAACCCAGCTTTTAAGTGCACTTTTGTACAGCACCACCTTAAATAGTCAATCTTAACATCTTAACTGCAGCCTTAGTGCTGTCTAGCATGGGCACAGTAAGAAAATTCATGTTGTCAAAAGAAATGACTGACTTTACCCTTCTGTTTAATTTTGAATCCTACACTGAAATACACAAAGCAAAAGAAGATTACTGATTTTATAACCCCCAATACGTGTGTCATATTGGGGGTTATAACATTTTTAGGGTAGACCGTAAACGTCGAAAATAGGGTGGTGGGGTCTAGATTTGTTATAGGGATCATTTAGAAATACACTTTTTAAGGTCTAGTGAGGATTTGGATTGTGATACTGATTGGTTGGTTTTGCAATTTGTTCTTGGAGGAAAGAAAAAGTTAAATGTGGGCGGTTTTGTATAATCCCCTAAATGTGGTCTTTAAGGGCTGAAACATTTCTTGGATGTTTGTGAAGTTTATTTAAAGCAGAGTGATTCTGTCGTTGTTGGAGATATGAATTTGAATTGGAGGGCTAATGACACCATGGGGCTCGAATCTCTTCTTCTCTCTTATGGATTGACTCAGTGTATAAATGTGTCTACCCATCTCAATCCCATCTCACAGAATCATTCTCTGTTGGACTGGGTTTTGACTAATAGAGTAGGGAGGGTAGGGGCCTCTGGTGTCTTGGCAGATTCCGAAAATGACCACATGGCCACCTTTTGTGTCCTAGATTTTCACTGTCTTAAACCCCCTCTTTCTGTGTTTCAGACTAGATCATTTAAAAGGATAGATTATTCTCTGTTATATTCTTCTTTGAGGTTAATTGATTGGTCATATATTGAATGTATTCCAGATATGGATACATCACTAGTTTTTTTTTGCAGCCAACTTCTTCCCATTCAGGAATCCCTTTTCCCTTTGTGGACCATTCGATGTAGAGGTTCTCCTACTGGATGGATTGGTCCCAGCATTAAGAAATTAATTGAGGAGCGGGATAGTGCTTGGACTAAATTTAAATTATCTTCCAGTAGAGTTTCAATGAATCTCTACCGTGGACTTTGGAATTTAATCTCTCAAACTGCTCTTGAAGATAGCTGGGCAGATCCAAAGAAGTTTTGGGACTGACTGCGGGGAAGGGTTGGATGCCTGCTTCTTAAATTTGGATGTCCCCTTTATTATGGGTTCCCTTTGTTATATTTTTTAAATATGTCATTGGCTACAGGTGTTCTTTCCCTGTCCTGGAATAAAGCTAAAGTGGTTCCAATTCCAAAAAAGAGCTGTGCTATTTCCATGGATGATTATAGGCCAATATCAATACTGAATCCCCTTAGCAAACTACTTGAGCATTTAGTGGCTAAGCAAATTGATGCCTATTTGGTTACCCATGATTTGTTGTCAAGGCAACAACATGGGTTCTGTAAACATTTTGGTATGGGCACGGCCTTGGTTGGGTTCACAAACACAGTCCAATGTGGGTTTGAGAAGGGTCTGATGACTGGAGTGGTGTTCGTGGACCTAACCAAGGTTTTTGATTTGATTGGTCATGGTTTGGCGTGCACAAAATTGAAAGATCTGGGGTTTTCTGATGTCATTGTTTCTTGGTTTTATGATTATCTGAGTAACAGGTGTCAATTTGTTCAAGTAGGTTCTGTGGTTTCTGATGTCTTGCCAATTAGCTGTGGTGTGCCTCAGGTGTCCATTTCGGGACCCCTGTTATTTTCTATTTTTATTAATCAGCTTCCTGGAGTTTGTAAGTTTAGTGAATCACTGTTTTATGCAGATGATCTTGTAATCTGTGCTCAGTCAAATTCTGTGTCTGAACTTTCTTGTTCTCTAGAAAAGGATTTTGGTGCCGTCTTTTCTTGCCTTACTTTAAATGCTATGGTTTTGAACTTAACTAAAACAAAAGTTATGTTATTTGGTACGCAATTTATGTTAGTGGACACCCCGGAACTGAGGATATCTGATTTTTGGGGTGGTCTGCTTGAACAAGTGTCTCAATTTAAGTATTTGGGCACACTATTGGATCCCAGTTTGACCTTTTCACCTCAGATTCAGTCTATGGTTAAGAAAGTAAATCAAAGAATAAGGGTGTTATACAAATTCAAGTCATTCTTCTCACAAGCAACTAGATTAGCAATTGCTATTGGTTCTCTTCTTCCATATTTTGATTACAGTTCTTGTTTATATTATAACACAGGAACAAAAGAAATGCAAGCACTAACTGTGGCCTATAATAATATTTGTGGATTTATTTTAGGAGCCCCCAATAGGACACATTGGTGTAATCTTTATTCTCGGTTGGGGTGGTTTTCCCCTAGTTGCAGACTAGAATATTTTGTTGGCTGTCTGATGTATAAATGTTTTTACTTTGGCTCCTTTTTTCCTCTTTCTGATCTTGTTGTAATGACAGAATTGCTTCCCAGTCTGAGGTCGGCTGATGGCCCCCTATATTTTATCCTTAGGTCTTGGCTTAGAATAAGTTCTAGAGCTTTTTCAATAGCAGCACCCTTGTATTGGAATTCACTTCCACTTGGTGTTAAGATTGCTCCCTCTGTTTTAACTTTTAAACAAAGATTAACAAGTTATTTATTACATAAATCTGCTTGTAACTGTAATTTGTAATTTGTATTTTTTGGTATTGTATTGTACTGTTGTTGATTGTATTTGTGTATTCTTGTATGTTTTTTTTGTCCAGGCCGGGCCTGAAAAGGGACCTTTGGTCGAGTGCCTTTACCAAAGAATAAATGAAATGAAATGAAAAATGTTTTTAAGTAGTGCTGTGTTGAAGGACAGTGCAGTAATGTCATTATAACTTGAGTGCCTGACATTTAATAAAGCACATTACAGAAACAGTGAAATGTGCCTGGAAGGGATTTTCTGGTTAAAAGCACAGCCCTCTTAAGTGCACTTCTCCACGTTCCGGTGGATGCAAGATGGCGGCCACGCTGGGCTAGCCTCTAGAAACAGGAGCCAAAGTTTGAGTTTTATCATAGCGTTAGTTATCCTTTGAGCCTAATTTTAGTTATTTGTTTCATTATTTCGATATTTTGTTTTTCGTTTTATCTCCGGTTGCGTTTGCGTTTGCGTCATCATTTTGGATCATGGTTTGGATTCGTGAACTGTGCTTGGGTAACTTGAGCTGGGTTTTGGATACTGAGGGAATATTTATCTGCGGAACTTCCGACACTGTATCTGTGCGATAAGCAGATTTTGGAGCCCCAGAGGTGGATTAAGGTGAAGCGTGGTGCTGCCTGAAATGTGGAGTACTTTGGGGTGAGCAGAGAGGAGTGGTTGGCCAGCGATGAAGTCGGAAGTTAAAGTTGAGGTCGGAAGAGTTTAGGCGGTTGTCGGGAGAAAGACTTTCCTGGTCCTGACCTCGAACCAATGGTGTGCTGTTGTGCCGCTGCCATAGGGCAGCTGTATGTGCAGCTCTTCCGTTTTCCACTGCTCAGTAGCCGGTGGGCTGCCATAGCAGGGAGCGGGGTTGGAAAGAGGTATCAGGAGTTAGGCGAGGACTCTCCTGAAGCCGTCTTTTAGGTGGAATCGGAACGCTGAAGAACCACTCTCTGCTTGCCAACTATCTAATGAGTGAAGGAACTGAACATTTGGTTCCTGGGTGCTCTGGATTAACTCTGCTTTGCCTCCTGGTCTCCGACTTGGTCTGATCGTGAGTTTTTACAGTTTGCTTAGCCTGAGATTTTTATTTTGGGGCTTGCCGTTATCATTTGAAGGTGAGAGCTCATTTGGGAACTGGAATATTATCATCAGCATCTGGAGAGACAAGTTTTTGGATTGATTTTTTAATGAGCAAACTGCAATATGTTTACTTTTTGAATTATTTCACCCATGAGAGGTAACACATTTTGCCCTGATCTACCTGTTTTCTGGAAACTGACTGTTTGGAGTTTGGTCCTTGAAGTACAGTCACTGCTGGATTTGTGGACTCCTTCAGGTTCCTTTGTTGGGATTGGATTTGGATCCCTATTATTGGATTTTTGTGTGTAATATTATTCATTTGGACTTATTTGACTTTTATTTTGCTTTGAACATTTTGAAAATTGATTTTTTGCTCTTTTATGAATTTTTGAGGGTGGTGAGAGGGATATATATTTTATATTATTTTAATTTTAGTGTGTATAATTATTAATTTGATTTAGTAATTTGGTCCCCTGCTAAGTGAGAGATAGCTCTGGGAGATTTTATAACATCTGTTACACTGCTGCACGTGAGAGGTGCTTCAGTGTTTAAAAATACAAAATTGTTTTAGGTATTTCATTGTTTAGGGTTAGTTTTGAGTTGGGATTTATTTTAGTTTTATGTATATTTTTGCCTCCTCTTTGTGAGAGAAAAAGGAGAGCTTATTTGAGCTTATTTGATAGGTGTGTTTATTTGAGTTAGTTTATTAGATAATTGTTGTTAAAGATGTGTTTAATGGGGTCTTCAATGGTCAGGCGCTATTCCCCCACTCTGCTCCGGGACCTCCATCCCTTTTACTGTCCCCGGTTGTCTAATGATGTCCTTAATAACTGCTGCATAGCGGGTATAGCGAGAAGGCGCTTAAGGGATGGGTGGGCGGACAGAGTGGGAGATTGGAGGGGGGGTTGGCAGATAGGGGTAGTTGGGTCGAGGAGATGCCCTGGGGTGAAATGGGATCAGAAGAGGGGTCCTCCTTGTCTGATTCCCATACCCAAGGGCTCCACAGATTGTGGGCAGGTACTGTGTTCCTCTCCAAAAACCCATCCAACTCGGGCGGTGCTATGTAATGCCAGGTCTATTAGGAACAAGACTGCTATTATCGCAGATCTTGTTGCAACATCTGACCTGGCATGTATCACCGAGACCTGGCTGTATGAGAATGCAGGTCCTATTTTAGACTCTGCTGCTCTGGCTGGGTTCTCGGTGATGCACCGTCCGAGATTGGATCGTAGGGGCGGGGGAGTGGCCATCTTTTTTAGATCAGATCTGAGTCTTGTGGAGGTGCCGGTGGGTAACACCAGGTCTTTTGAGTGTATCCTGGCAGCAGGTGCAGAGTTTAGGATTCTCCTCATCTACCGTCTGCCCAGCGATGGTGGAGAATTCCTGAAGGAATTTGCGGACTTCATCGTTGACATGGCATTGGAGTCGCCCAGATGGTTAATACTGGGTGACTTCAATGCCTGGGTCGACGATGAACTCTCGCACTTTGGAAAGAATTTCCTCCAACTCTTGTCTATGTTGGGCCTGTCACAGGTAGTTACCTCTGCTACCCATATAGGGGGACACTCTTTAGACCTGGTGTTCCTACTGGATTTGGATGTTACACATCTGGGGGTGGAACCAAATGTGTGGACAGACCGTCACACCATAAGATTCAGTTTTGGGGCACCCCCTAATAGGCCTGCCTCTACAGAGATGGTCCAGTATCGCCCTTTAAGGGGAGTAAACCCAGAGGCTCTATCAGCGGTACTGGACCTATCGGGTGTTTTGGGTGAGAGCATGAGTCCAGGAGACCTTGTTCTTGCCTATAATAAGGCAGTGAGCAGGGCCTTGGACCAAATTGCTCCTGTTCATGTTCACCCACTCACCCAGCGCCCAAAGACTCCATGGTTTGATGAGTCTTTGAAGGAACTGAGGAGAGTAGGGCAAAGGCTAGAGAGGGCCTGGTGGAAATCTGGCTTGGATGCTGACAAACTTAGATTGATGGATCATTACGTTATCTATCAATCAGCAATAACCCGTAAGAAGGCAGAATTCCTGTCCAGGGAGATTGCTGCTGCATGGAACCGACCAGCTCAACTCTTTCAGACTGTTGACAGACTGTGCAATCCACTCTGTCCACAGTCTGGAAGAGATTTTTCACAAATAAAGTGTGATGAGCTTGCTCGGTTTTTCGCTGATAAGATTGCCAGCATTAGGTCGGATATCGGCCAGACTCACTCTTCAAGGGTTTGCAGTGATCGGCAGGGGGAAACAAACACCTGTGTTACCTGGTTTGACTTTGGTAGGCCAGAATTCATGGATATTGTGAGGATTTTCCAGATTGTATGTCCAACCAGTTGTAGTTTGGATCCGGGCCCTACACCTCTATTATTAAGTTGCGTAGATACTATCTGTCCGACCATCGCTGAAATTGTTTGGAAATCTCTGGAGCAGGGGATCTTTTCTGATCCCCTAAAGGAGGTGGTCATTCAACCACTCCTAAAAAAACCTTCATTGAACCCGAACTGCCCAGCTAACTACAGACCTGTCTCTAACCTACCCTTCTTGGGCAAGGTTATTGAAAAGGTGGTTGCACTGCAGCTGGATGACCATATTACAAATCACAATGTCTATGATACTCTCCAATCAGGATTTAGGAACAGACACAGTACTAAGACTGCCCTTGTCCAGGTTCTAAATGATCTCCTGATAGCGAGAGATCGAAAGGCTTGTACTATTCTAGTCCTTCTTGATCTCTCTGCAGCATTCGACACTGTGGACCATGGTGTGCTTTTGGAATGCCTGCGGTTCTACTGTGGACTGTCTGGTACAGTTCTGCAGTGGTTTCAATCTTTTCTCACGGGGTGGAGACAGAAGGTTATCACCAGAATTTATTCCTCTGATACCTTCCTCTTGCCCTGTGGGGTTCCGCAGGGCTCCATTTTGGCACCCATGTTGTTCGCTGTCTATATGCTGCCATTGGGAGACATTATTAGGCAATACAGCTTGG
Organism: Neoceratodus forsteri; assembly: GCA_016271365.2. Lineage (NCBI taxonomy): Eukaryota > Metazoa > Chordata > Ceratodontiformes > Ceratodontidae > Neoceratodus > Neoceratodus forsteri. The sequence continues at coordinate 832,874,565 of CM028130.1, read as the reverse complement.
GTTTTCACTGCTATGCAGATGATACCCAGCTGTATTTGTCTTTTAGTCCCGGACAGGAAGATGCACTACACTTAACAGCTGTCTATCCGAGATCAAGGATTGGATGAGTGCCAGCTGGCTAAGGTTAAACCCGGATAAGACTGAGGTGTTGGTGGTGGACCCAGGTCTCCTTGAGGTGGGTTGTAGGGCTGGGCTTCCTTCGGGCATATGGATCGATGGTGCCTAGCTCTCAACCTCAGACCGGCTTCGTAACCTGGGCGTTATTATTGACAATGGTTTGACCCTGAAATTTAAGGTGTCATCCATTGTCAAATCTTCCTTTTATCATCTTAGGAATATCACTCGGGTGAAACACCTAGTTCCTCCGGCTGACCTTCCGGTATTGGTCAATGCCTTTGTTACCTCTCGCCTTGATTACTGCAATGCCCTGTACCTAGGGCTACCAGGGGTTGATATCCACCACTTGCAGCTGGTGCAGAATGCAGCAGCCAGGCTTTTGACTGGGACATCTATGAGAAGTCATATTACACCTGTGCTGCGCGAACTGCACTGGCTGCCGGTTCAGTGGCGGATCACCTTTAAGGTCGGGTTACTGACCTATAAAGCCCTACATGAACTGGGACCGCGGTATCTTCAAGATCTCCTTTTTCCCTACTATCCCTCTCGCTCACTCTGCTCCACCGATGAGGGATTGCTAGAGGTTCCCAGGGTCCGCTTAAAAACTTCTGGAGCTTGGGCATTTTCTTATTCTGCCCCTCCCCTGTGGAATTCTCTACCTCGTCAGATATGAAGCTGCCTGACCGTTGAGAGTTTTGAGTTAGAATTAAAAACTTATTTATTTAAACTGGCGTATGGAGAGTGATTTTATTGTGATTATATTATTATTGCTGTTGTTTTATGTTATATGTATGTTTTTTAACTGTTTTATTTGTACAGCGCTTTGGTTTTGAAAAGCGTTTAAAAAATAAATTTTTACTTTTTACTTACTTACAAAAAATTTTATCCCAAGAGAGTGCACTTAAGAGGGCTCCACTCTATTAATATATGGAGGGTGCGGGGACAGCCCCCCAAATTTAATCGTTTGAGTGTGATATTCATTTGACTGGTGTTACATTGGCAGTAGTTTTTGCTGTGCTGGTGTTTTGCTTGCTCAGCTGTCGCTATAGGGGCTATTGTGGCTGACTTGCTGTAGATGCCATAGGTGTTTTTTCTGACAAACCGGTTGGTGGAACCCTTAATAATTGAGAGGGCTCTAGATGACCTCCCTAGTGCTAGAGAAGAAAAAATTACTCACCATAGTAACGTTGTTTCTTCTAATGGAGTCTTGCTGTATTCTGACTATATGCAGTTAGCCCCAGCACTTGAACTGCTCCAGAGAGTAAAGAGTTAACTCTATGCAAAGACATAGAAAGTTGAGCTCAAGCTCTGTTTTAAAACCTCTGTCTGTGGTACTCTGAAGTGTAACCGTCAGATTCTTATGCACACTAAACTAACTAACTCAAAGTAAAGATGGTTTCAAAATTTTTGTGCCAAATGGCAAAATAAGGTTTTAGGGTCAAAGACTCAAGTCGAGAAAACCCAAAAAGAATAAAACAGGTAGCGATTCACCAAACTAAAAGAAAAAACCCTAAGAGATGGAGGCATGTCCAAAACACCTCTGGGGTGCAGCACTGTGCCTGCCCCACGACATCTCAAAACTATTAGATTTCAGGAGGGGAGGCAGGGAGGGAGGTCAGAATACAGCAAGACTCCATTAGAAAAAAAAAATTACTATGGTGAGTAATTTTTTCTTCAAGCAACATGAAGTCTTGCTGTATTCTGACTATATGTAGACTACCATGCAGCACCCCCTTGGAGTAGGGAGTTACAGAACCTATTTTGGGAACAGGCTCTACAGCACAGCTGTGCCAAACCTAGCATCACTTCATGACTGAATGTCCAAAGAGTAATGCTTGGTAAAGGTGTGAACAGATTTCTAGGTAACTGCTTTATATATGTCCACTAAAAGTATATCTCTAGCTCCTGCAACCAAAGCAGCTGTACCTCTGGTAGAATGAGGAGGGAGGCTCCTTCCCAAGTTTAGAGTAGCAGAACTGAATACAAGAGATGATCCACCTGGCAATATACCTCTTGGTAGCTGGCTTGCCCTTTCCCACTTCACCATAAGGGAGAAACAACTGAGAGCAGTCAGTCCTTCCTATAGGCCTTAGCATGGTCAATATGGTAACTAAGTGCCCTTTTCACATCAAGACTGTGTAACCTCCACTCTCTGCAGGAAGAATGATCAGTGAAAAAGACAGGCAAAGACAAACTGGTTCAGATGAAAGTCTGACACCACTTGGGAAGGAACTTTCTATTGGTGCGAAGGACCACCTTATCCCTATGAAAGAAAATGAAATCAGGTTCCACTGATAAGGCCTGCAATTCACTGATCCTCCTTGCAGAGGTAATGGCCACCAGGAATACAGTTTCCAAGTCAAGTATTTCAGCTCAGCTGAAGATAAGGGTTCAAAAGGGGGTGCATAAGCTGTGCAGTACAGATGTTCAGATCCCAAGAAGGAGTAGGCTCCCTAAAGGGAGGATTGACATGGACCAAACCTTTGAAGAATTTCTTGAAAAGTGGATGAAAAGCTAGGGAAGAACCTTTACCAGAAGAAAGGAAGACAGACACAGCTTCCAAATGTACTTTAAGAGTAGCAGGCTGGAGGCCTAAACTGTTAAGATGACCAAATAGTCCAAAACAGTGGCAATATCAGCCAGCTCTGGCTTAGTATGCCTACTGGAACACCAAACCCCAAACCTTTTCCATTTGGAGTTGTAAGTCTTCCTAGTAGCAGGTTTCTTGCTAACTTTTAAAATATCTAGGACTGATTGGGAAAGATGCAAACTTGCATATTCTAGCTCTTCAAGAGCCAGGCTTTGAGCTTGAGAGTCTGAAGGTTGGAGCACAGAAATCTCCCCTGAAAGGAGGTGAGGAGATTGTGCTGCCTGGGAAGACACAAGGACAGCATTAGTGACAGTGACAACAGTAGAGGATACCAAGGCTGCCTGGACCAGTCTTGAGCCACTAGAATCACCTTGCAAGGCTGAGACCTGTATTTTATAAGGACCCTGAAAATCATAAGAAAAGGAAGAAATGCATACAGAAACCTGCTTGTCCAATTTAGTAGAAGAGCATCCTGAGGAACAGGACCCAGAAGGGGTGGTCTGCAATAATAAAGAGGAAGTTGATGATTGTCTGGGGCATCAAAGGTACCTATCTCTGGGGTGCCCCATCTCCTGAAAATGGCTTGAAGAATGAAAGGGTTCAGGGTCCAGTCATGGTGACCCAGAGAAATCCTGCTGAAAGCATATGCTAGAATGTTGTCCTTCCCTGGGAGATGCACAGCTATCAGGGAAGCCTGAAGGGAATAAGCTAGAGACCATATTTTCATGCCCTCTGTGCACAAGGCCGAGGACTTAGTGCCTCCCTGTTTGTTGATGTACCACATGGCTGTGATATTGTCTGTTCTGATCTGCACTACTTTCCCTTGGACCACCGTTGAGAATGCCTGAAGTGCTAGGAAGACAGCTTTTAATTCAAGAAGATTTATGTGTAGAAGGGACTCCTGGTGTGACCAAGTTCCCTGAGCTGTAAGATGATCTAGGTGTACCCCCCACCCTAACAGGGAGGCATCTGTGGTGAGAATTACAGAAGGGACCTGACTGATAAAGGGGACCCCTTATTGAAGATTGCCTTCCTCCAACCACCACTGAAGGGCCTGGACCAAGGTTTTGGAGACTGGAACCAGTTTGGAGAGAGGATCCTTTTTCAGAGACCAGTAAGATCTGAGATGAAACTGTATATCCCTCATCTGAAATCTTGCTCCCTGAACAACTGCTGTGGAAGCTGCCATGTGGCCCAGCAGTTGTAGGAAGTGTCTGGCTGGACGAGACACTAGAGGATGAAAAGAGGAGGCCAGAGTGACCAATGACTGAACCCTTGAGAGAGGAAGAAATGCTCTTGCCTTAACTGTATCTATTTCCACCCCTATGCACATGAGAAGCTGGGCTGGCTCTAGAACAGACTTCTCTAAATTTAGAATGAAGCCCAAGGATTCTAGAAGTCTTTGGGTGACCTCTAAAGCTGACTTGACTTGGTCTGAGGACTGGCCCACTAGGAGCCAGTCATCCAGATATGGGAACAGAAGGATGCCCTGCCTTCTGAAGAATGCCACCACCACTGCAAGACACTCGGTGAACACCCTCGGGGCAGATGTTAGGCCGAAGGGCATGGCCCTGAATTGGTAATGGCCTGAGGGCAACTTGAACCTGAGGTACTTTCTGTGGGAATGTCTGATAAGTATGTGGAAGTAGGCATCCTTGAGATCCAGGGAGGCTAGCCAACCTCCTGGTCTCAGAGAGGAAAGAATTACTCCCAGAGTCACCATTTTGAACTTTGGTTTTGTCAGATGTTTGTTCAGGTACCTTAAATCCAATATGGGTCACCACTTCTCTGTCTTTTTGGGGGTAAGGAAGTATCTTGAATACAGTCCTTTTCCCCTGTGACAAAAAGGTACCTTCTCCACTGCCTGCAGAAGCAGAAGAGAGGAGACTTCTGCCTCTAAGGCCTTTATCTCCAAGGGAGAGGGAGGGAGGACTGAAGGACCTTGCTCTTATTCTTGGGAACCTTTTGAAACTGAGAACAAGTCCCTGGCTCACTACTTCCAAGACCCATTTGTCTGAAGTAATAGACTCCCAGGCCTGGGAGTAGTAAGCTAGCCTGCCCCCTACTGGGATTGGGGAGGCGACCCTGACTGACACCTCAGGGTGTCTGCTTGGCAGGGGGCTTGGACTGAGTAGCTGATGGGGTCCTAGTTATCCTACGTCTACCTCTTCCCCTAAAGAACCTCATCTGCTGAAAAGAAGAGGAGGGGGCCTGAGCTTGGTAAAAAGGCCTGCCCCTGTCCCTAAATTACTGTCTCTGAGGAGTGGTCTGCTTCTCTTTGGCTGCAGCACTCCTATAGGTGGTCCTGTATGCATCGATTTTTTCATGTAATTCTCAGTTTGATCCCCAAAGAGAGAATTACCAGTTACAGGGAAATCCATGCCCTTAGCCTGGGTATCCTGTGAGAGGTTGGTACACCTGAGTCAAGCAAATCTCCTCATGGAGATAGATGTAGCTATGACCCTGGAATGAACATCATTTGAGTCTACAGCAGCATGGAATTGCACCTTGGATGCCTCTATACTGTTTCTGCAGGCACTTGCTCCAGCTCCTTGGCTAGCTGGGGAGGAGCATTCCTAGCCAGGTCCGGAACCATATCCTACATAGATTTCTGGTACCTGGCTGTATATGCCATGTAATTCAAGTTCAAGTTCAAGTTTATTGCAGGAAAACTCCATTGAGCAAGCTCATTCACAAGGAGGTCCTGTGACATAAACACTTAAAGTACAAATACAGATAGGTAATAACAGTATATACATGAAATGCACATTACATGATACAGGCTGGATATACATACAAGGGTACCACATAGGGTGACCGCAGGTGGTAAACATTAATATGACACAGGGAAGCGACTTACAGGTTGCATACTGATAAATGAAACATGATGACTGGTGTGCTCAATACATATATTTTGGCAGCTAGAACAAACAACAGACTACAACTGATGTGGGGGGGGGAGTGATTTGATAGAGTAGCAGTGGAGCGTAAGCATAGATAAAGCCAGGAGTAGAAGGGGAAGGGAAAGCAGTTAATATGACAAAGCAATTATACCTTACCAGTGGATAAATATGGCACATATGGGGAAGGAAGAGACTTAACGACAGTTACAGGTGTCTTTTATTTTGGCTGAACTTAGTGATTTGTAGAAGTTTATTGAAACTGTGCTAGTTAGTTTCAGTACGGTTTGTAATTGGTTCCAAATGAGGGAAGGGCATATGCACAGCACGCTTACCAAAGGAGGTCCGCATCCTTGGTATGTCAAGCATAATAAAGTCAGATTTTCTTAACGAGTATGCACTATGTGAGATACTAATAAGGGAAGAGAGATAGCTTGGCAATTTCTGTGGGAGCAGTTTAAGAGTCCATAGCCCAGCATGGAGCAGGCGTCTAGTAGTAAGGGATGTCCAACCAACAGCTGCATATAAGTCACAGTGATGCGAACGGTAAGGGGAGTTGGTAATGAACCGTAACGCGCGGTGATAAGGGATGTCCAGTTTACTTAGATTTGCAAGAGTGGTGGAGGAATAGATTATATTGCCATAGTCGAGTAGGGGGAGAAAAGTGGTCTGTACAAGCTTGTTTCGAGTTTCAAGGGGGAAAAGGGGCCAATTTCTGTAGAAGAAACCTAACCTTGCTTTTAACCTTCTAGAGACATCTTCGACATGGTCATTGAAAGATAATTTATTGTCGATCCAGATACCCAGATATTTAAATTTGGTTACAACTTCCAGAGGCTCGTTTAGCGTGGTGACAATGAAGTCTTGGGCAAGGGTTTTGGGGGGGCCTGTGACAGCACTGTGGGAGAATATCATCGCTTTAGTCTTCTTAGCATTGAGCAGAAGCTTTGCCTTTATTAGATTATGCTCAAGTTGTGCGAAGTCCACTTGAAGCACTCCCTTGACTTCAGATAATGATGAGCCAGAAGTATACAACACAGTATCATCTGCAAAAAAGTGCAGATTGGATGTAGATATGTTAGCATCTAAGTCATTAATGTACAAAAAAAAACAAGATAGGGCCTAAGATGGATCCTTGGGGGACTCCTGTTGCAACTGGCAAGGCAGCAGAAAAAAAGCCTTCCGCCTTTACTTTTTGGGATCTCCCAGTTAGGTAGCTAGAGAACCACTGGGTGGTATGGTATGGGACACAACTTTGCAAGGCAATTGACTAATAGTTTGTGATCAACAGTATCAAAAGCTTTGCTGAGGTCCAAAAAGACTGCACCAGTTACCTTCTTAGCATCTATAGCAGAGATCCAATCATTGGTTACTTTTGCTAGTGCAGTGATTGTGCTATGATTAGCCTGGAAGCCGGATTGAGCTGGGTTAATGAGAGAGAAAGTTTCCAAGTGAGATTTTAACTGAATATGTTTTTTTTTTTCGAGAACTTTAGAAAGGATAGGCAATATGGAGATAGGCCTATAGTTGTTTATATCGCATGGGTCACCAGATTTAAATAAAGGGAGGATATGTGCTGATTTCCAGCAGGACGGCACAGTAGCAGATGTAATGGAAAGATTGAAGATGTGGAGAATTGGGGCAGTGAGATGGGCGTAGCCTGACCTTAGGAAAAGGGTTCCAAGCCATCGTCCCTCGCTTTTTGGTGTCTAAGTTAAGAAGAGAATCTTCTACTTTATAAGTTATCTCACGCAATTGGAAGGGGCTGGGGTGCAGGACTAGATGTAGGGGAGGGGTATGCTGGCTCACCGCAGCACCAGCATAAGGTGACGAGTCAAAGCTAATCCAGCTGTGGCAAAGTGGGAGTTAAGTTCCTCCAGGATTAGGGACTTGTTTTCCACAATCTTGCCACTTGCAACTATCTTTGTTGGGACAGAGGGGCCATGGGTCACCTTCTATAGCTTTGATAGTCTTCCATATTTTATGAGGGTTACCTTTAGCTTGTTCGAGAGTAGAATATAATAGTTAGCTTTAGCAGAGCGAAGTTTTTCACACAGTTATTCCTGGCTGTTCTAAAGGCCTGCTAACCTCAAGATTCTTTTGAATGTCTAGCTTTAGCCCAGAGCTTATCTCGAGCTATAAGGGCTGCCTTGAGATCTGAGGTGAACCAGGGGTTGGAATTGTTCCATACCCTTACTTTGATGAAAGGGGCATGCTTATTTATTATTGTAGTGAGTTTGTCATTAAGGATGTAAGCTGCCTTGTTGACATCTTTGGCTAGGTAGAGATCTTGCCATCTGATCATGCTCAGGTCAGATAGGAAGTTTACTGCACTGAATTTACGAAAGGATCTTTTTGTTATAAAGATGAGCTGTGGCCGGGCCTTAATTTGAGATTTTATGCAAGCGACAATTCCATGATCGCTCATGTCATGAAACACTGCCGAATGAGATGTTTTGTGTGGATGGGTGGTTAGTACCTCATCTAGAATGGAACTGTTGGCAGTATTTAGAGTTTTGTTCCTAGTGGGTTCACTGACTAATTGCCCAAGACCTAGCCCGTCACAAAGGGATTTGAGGCCTTCGATTCGATTTGATTGCCTGAGTCCCAAAGAGGATGCCAAGTACTGCTTTCTTGCCATGGCATCCATTTTCCTGGAATCCTTATCTGGGGGGTGAGATGCCGGGGGAATATTATCCTTGTCACAGGCTGCTGCTTGTACTACCCCAACATGGCTGCTGTGATTAGAAAGGAATTCTGTCCCAGGACCCGACGAAGCTTACCTCCTGTCCATTCTTTTTCCACAGGAGGGAGGAATGAATGCTGGAAACTGTAGAATTTTTTTGTGTCTGCTTCCCCAAGGATTTGTGTAAGGGGATAGACACTCATTTTGACTCTTGGACATCCATCATTTCCAGATAGTCAGGTTCTTCCTGATCCTGTTCAGCCTCCTCCATAGGAAGCTGAAGTGTCTCAGCCACTTTCTTGTAAAACAAGAAATGGGAAGGGGACTCAGAAAGCCTGGGAGGAGAAGCCTGAGAAGGTCTGTCTGGGGAGATGTCAGGCTCTACTGGCTCATCAAGGCCTTCACATTGTTCTTCTTCATAATCTTCATCCTCCTCCTAATCACCCTCATAGTATGCCTCAGGATCTATATCTGAAGCAAGTACTTCCAACTGAACCGATTGGCTCTGAACCAATGCCGGTTCGGTCGGAATCGGCAAAGTGATTGAACTATTGAAATTGCTTTCGCTATCTCATCAGCTATCAGACCCATGTGAAGCCAGATTCGAATCAGCTGACTTTCTCTTCCTTTTACTCAGAACTGATTCCACAGATTCAGCTCTCCTTTTGCCTGAAGAGGTATCGCCCAGGTCAGTGTGCACCTCTTCAGGTTCAGCCGCAGCTGAACCAGGCTGGCCATCTGGGTCAGTGGACTTCTCGGCCTCCCTCTACCTCAGCCTACTCCATCGTTTATCCAGAGTGGCCTTGGGAAAGTTCTTGCATATTTGGCAGTCTTCCTTGAGGTGGTCAAACCCCAGACAATACACACAAATGAGGTGAGGGTTGGCCTTAACAAAGGCCTCCTTACACTCGGTACAGTGCTGAAACCCAGTGGGTCTGGTTTTCTTCTTGGGTTTCTCAGACATGCCTTCAACCAAAAATCACCTTACAGAGCGATTAAGTCAGGCGATTACACACTTAATGGTTCCAACTGTGTCACGGGTTGGTTAAAAAATTCCTAATATCAGATTTTTTTAGGAAACGATAAGCATCGGAAAAACCACACACAAGTATACTATATAATTAAAGAAGATCAGTGTTGGTTCTGAACTGGATCGACCAGCAAAGAACTGAGAAATAAAATTATGTTTTAACCAAAAACACACTAAATAACCACTACCTACTACTACCACTTACTGGTACTGAGACAGAGGCAAGAATACCAAAATATAAAAGCAACTATTTTAAAAAACTGACCGATTCGAAATGGACCGAACCAAAGCACAGGAGGGATCTCCTGAGCGACTTCACAGTTAGGTGGAGTAAGAAATCTGATGGTTACACTTCAGAGTACCACAGACAGAGGTTTGAAAACTGAGCTCAAGCTCAACGTTCTATGCCTTTGCATAGAGTTAACTCTTTACTCTCCGGAGCAGTTCAAGTGCTGGGGCTAACTGTATATAGTCAGATTGCAGCAAGACGTCATGTTGTTTGAACAAGGAAGGAGAAACAGAAAAGAAAGAGAGGGGAAATATGGGAAAACTGGTGGAAATTATTGTACGCAAGGGGAAACCAGAAAGGAAGTGGTAAAAAAGAGACAGGGGAAAGGATGGATAAGAGGTCGGGGGGGAGAGAATAGTTGAGGGTCAGTAAAGGGACTATATACATGGATGCCAGGAGCTTGGGAAATAAGATCAATGATCTAGGATAGCGGTGGCTGATGCAAGCTTGGACTTTGTGGCAATCGCAGACACATGGACTACCTAATACCATGAGCAGGACATGACTGTGCTGGGGTATGCTGTGTACTGGAAGAACAGTAAGAGATGGTATAAAAGCTCCAGAGATTTAGGATATGGAGCAGAGTGAGCATACAGACACAATTTGGGTGCAGGTAGTAACAGAAGGAGGAAGAAATAACAGAATAGGCATGATTTATAGACCACCATGTCAAAAAGAGAAAGCAGATGGGAAATAAAAGGAAGAGATGAAAAGGGTAGCTGAGCTTGGGGAAGTACTGCCACAGGGGGACTTCAACATGCCAGATGTGGACTGGAGGATCCCAGCAGCAACAAGTGAAAACTATCAGCAGGTAGAAGTCTTTATGTACAAATTCCTAATACAGAGGGGTAGAGAAGCCTACTATGGATGCAGTCATCCTATTCTTAGTACTTTCCAATTCGAAAATTGTTGGGGGAGGTGATGGTATTGGCCCACTAGGGGCTTTTGGACACTGGTTTAGCTTCAAACTTGAGACAGAGAGAAATCAGCCCCGGACTAAAGTCCTTGACTTTAACAGTGCTGATTTGGGAAGAATGAGGGAGCGGCTGCAGGGGAAACTAGAGGGGGTACGAGTGACAGAGAGGGTAGAAGATAAATAGGGACTGATAAAAATTGGAATAAAAGAGGTCACAGGCATCTGTGTAAGGTTAATTAGCAAGAATAGATTTAGAAAGCATTTTGATTCACAAGGGGAGTAGAGGAGACTGTGAGGGCTAAGAACAGGGCACTTAAAGGGAAAGCCCCCTCAACCTATTTTCTATATACCTGTGTAGTTTGTAGGTATAAACAATGATTCCATCTCTTACACCCCCCCCCCCATTTCATCCTGATTTAAATTCAAATCGAAGTTACTTCACTCTGTTCTTCCCTGGTGTGAAATCTGTTTCACTCCATTACAAAGGTCATGACCCCACTCATACAAGGCATCATAGGAGCTGATGATGTGTACATGCACAAGCCAGGAGAAAAGTTACTGTCAGTCAGTTCCATTGCATGTCTAATGAAGTTCCTGTATTCCTGTCTTGTGCTGCCCATCAAACTTTTCAAGGTACGTGCCCTAATACTTTCTGTTATTTAAGTTATTAGCTCTTATACTACTAGTTGTCTACCTATGGCACTTGTCTTAGAACTTGTTCTATTCCTGACTGCTTTTGCTTGTCATGCTTGTCTGCTTTGACCATTATTGTACTATATTTTACCATCAAAAGTTGTATCTGTTATTGTAATTTCTCCCTGTATGTTGTCGCTGTACTGCCATGCTTGTAACCTCCAGGGTCGTGTCTGAAAATAGTTATTCCTACTGTATGTCTAGTACACCCACCCAGTAAACAAAAACTAAATAAAATAAATAAATTGTGTCTGAGTTGGAAAAATGGGAGTAGGATGGTGCTTGTGAGGATATGTTCTGCAACTATTTAATTCATATGTGCTAGGAGCTCTTTATTATTCCCAGTTCCTTTGATGTGCAAATACCATTTTCAGCTCCCATGTTTCCTATTATGAGTGAGATCATGACCTGTGCAATGGAGTGAAACAGATTTTCACACCAGAGCAGAACAGAATGAAGCAACTTCATTTAAAATTAAATCAGGATGAAATTAGGGGAATGCAATAGAGGGAAGCATGGTTCATGTCTACAAACTACACAGGCAAACAGAAAAAAAAAGGTTGAGGGTACTTTCCCTTTAAAAAATACAGAACCAGCCAAGTAGAGGAAGGCAGCATGGAGTTTCACAATAGGATGAAAGAGGCCAAAGGGAAAGTGAGGAGGGCTAAGGCTGACATAGAAGTGAGAACTGAGGAAGGTATGATAAGGAGAGAGAAGACCTTCTTCAGCTACATAAGGGAGAAGAGGAAGATGAGGGAAGGAAAGCTCAGGCTGATGCAAGAAAGCAAGTGGGTGGAATGGGACTTCCTGAAGCCAGACTGGAACAAAGTGAAGAAGCAGAAGAAATCATGAAAATGGAAGAGCTGAGAGTGAAAATTGTTTAAGTAGAAGAGGCACACTAAGCCAGAGCTTGTTTCCAGGTGTGACCTGGGAGCTCAAGGAAGTTAAGTGATTTGCTCAGGATCACATAGTATGCAAGTGGAGACTGATGGGATTCAAACCCAGGTCTCCAGGTTTGCAGCTCATCTTAAACACTACATTATACTGCCTCCTCTGAGAGCGGAAAAGTGTTCCTGTAACTTAGCCAGGGTGGGGGCGAAGGAAGATTGGATGGTAGTTAGCAGGAGAGGAGGGACCACCCCCTTTGGGAAGGTTGATATAAGTTGCCTGTTTCAAAGTATCAGGGGCAGTAGCTAAGGATAAGGAGAGTTTGAGGAGATAGGTAACAGGGATTGTTATCAAGGCACAGGTCTGGAAGCATAGGAAAACCAGAAGCAGTTTCAAAATTCACAAATAGTATTTTATTTTTCTCAATAACAGCAAAATAAAAAATAAACATGTGTTAAATATAACTATTTACAAAGGCAATACAAACAGAGAAAACAAAGTCCTTCTTTTGAGGATATCTCTTAATTCCAAGTTTCAGTCTCTCAGTCTCCTTGTCTCTCTAGCAAAAGCATTGCTGCTCTTTTTATAAGTCTTTGGAAACTCTTTAAGAGTATTTCAACAAAATGAACACCAGGTTACAGCTGTAAATTAACTGTATTCCATATAAAACTCAGTAGTTAAACAAAAGTTAAGATCAGGTTTCACCTCAAATGCCATTTGAGGCGAAACCTGGTCGGCAGCTTTGTTTTTCTGTATGGCTTTTATGTATTTTTATAAGGAATAAAATTAATTTACAGCTGTAACCTGGTGCCAGTTCATTTGTTGAAATACTGAAAGAATTATGTGAACCAGGCACAGGTTCTAGTTGGGTTTAGGAGCGTAATTTCTGGGTTTTGCATTGAACTCGTTAAGAGTGCCTGCTTCTCACAGACTGTGCTTGTAAGTTTACAGAATGTTTTTTTGTCAGTTTCATTCCTTGCAGGTGCAGCAAAACAGTACATAGTGATCCAGAACTGACCTCTTATTGACAACTCTGCAAAGGGCTTAAAAACTGCATCTTAGGTTAACCCCCTGAGTTCCAAATAGCGTTTTGCAATCATTTCGTTAGTATAACTATATACAGTTTTAAACAAAGAGATCCCAATATCCATGATATTTCCACATAAAGATTCACATATATTTTTATACCTGCAGATATGCAAGGGGGAAGAAAAGACAGAAATAGTTAGGGAAGGCACAGAGATAGTGAGATGTGGAGAATTACGAAACTGCCAGAGTGATCAGTTCCTAGGTCTCACAAGAAAGTTTGGTTGCGCAACCAGACAGAGAAGAGACAGAAAAGAAGAAGATAAAACAGACCCTTTCATTTAAACTCTTTCTGTATGACAAATGGGGCAGGGCCTTATTCAAACCAGTCACAGGGATAGTGATGGCATGAACAGAGAGGTATGGTAGCTTGGATCAAGATTGACGGGACTTACATGCTTGTGAGTTAAACAGTGTTGGTAAGAGAAAGACCTCTGAGGGCATAAATGTAATTGTTCTCCCTCCTAAAGCATTTTATATATACACAGTCCACTCTTCTTTTGCGCTCTTATTTTGCACTCTTTTTTTATATATATGCCAATGCAAGCAAACAAATGAGCAATAGGTCAAACAAGGAGTCTGAGGGGTATCAGCTGGAAGTTGCAGAAGAAGAAAAATATTTCACAAAATGGGCATGCTTCCTAAGAGGGGAAGCCATAGAAGCCAGTAGCCCTGGCTCTGTTTTTCATAAAAAGAGGAGAGACAGGGATGTTGGAAGGAATAGTGTGGCTCTATGGAGAAGAAATACTTGAATATCTGTAGTAAAGATTAGCAATTTTTCAGTCTACAAAGATTTCATCTTCTTCATAGAGCCCCACTCTTTGATTGAGTTGAAAGCTTCCCATTAAAGAGAAGCAGGCTCAGATGCTGGCCCCCATGTTAATATAAGAAACGGTGACAGCACCAAGGCTGACAAAACAGTCACACCAACACTGACACCACCACTACAAGCAGCTTTGATGCCAGTGCTGATGCTGACAGCTGGCATCAACACTGACAAACTGATCAGCACTCAAAATGGTACCACCCCCAGCAACAGGGTTGTCCAATGTTGAGGGCTACTGGATGATGGTAGGAGCTCCTCCAATCACCCAAAAGAAATTGGTTTGCTGAAGGTCACCACCTAAGATTCCATCACAGTCTCAGCATGGGGGGGGTGCTGAAAGCCACAACCAGCTCCTAAGGGCACTGAGGGGACCAGCAAGTATGACCCAGTAACCTACCTCAGGACTACATGGTCTGATTCCTGCCCTGAAGTCTGAGATCAGTCACCCCAGTTTAAGGATTCACAGCTTCTGTCTGGAAGTCAAAGACAGTGCAGGTAGCACAAGCCTACATGACATGTTTGGGTCTGAGGAAGGAGACAAAAGTATGTGCTGGTCGGTACAGGAAATATGGAAACATTTTTCACACACCTGCAATGTCAGAAATGTGAGCCTGTAGGCTATGACTTTGCTTTTGTGTACCAGACATATTTTGGGTAGAAAAAAAAGGAACAGGATCAATAGCAATGAACTGAGATGCAGTTCACACACATGGTACACACTTGACAGCAGGAAAAACAGAACTGAGACAGTTGGGGCATTCATGACTGTTACTGGCTCTAACTCATAATGTCAAGCATCTGTCAGTGCTGACACTATGGTTAGTGACCTGGCAAAAAGTTTGCTCTCATGGGGTCATTGGCCAAAGAGTGGGTCTCTTTGGAAATGATTCATTCTTAGAAGACTCTAATTCGGACTCTGCTTCTATGGCTTATCTAGCTCAAAGTATACTTTTTTCTATTCAACTGGAGGATACACTGAGTAAATCTAAGACTAAATAACCTTAAAAATTGAGTATTAGTAAGCAATAAGACACGATGGGGTGTGCATTACGGTGTGATAACTTAACTCCTAGGGGCATAGTTATACATGAGGCCAAAGGCCGAGTGCTGTTCATCCCATGGAGTGTGGTTATCACACTGCAATGCACAACCCTGGAGTGTCTTATTGCACTTATAAAATGGCCCTTTATTTTTAGAAGCAGTATTTTTTATTTTGAAGCACATTTTTAAATAAGTAAAAATGTAAGTGAATCTGTGCTTTTAACATAAAATAATCCTTCTGCCTATTGATGCTATATTAAAGTAGTGTTATACAGTGTGTGCCTCTTTGCCCACTTAAGCTTCATATTCCCCTGCCTGCCACAACAATTCACAAATGCTGTTTTCCTCATGCTAAGTATGACACATAGCCCCCTTACTTTATTCCATTCTCCTCACTCTGAAGACAAAACTAAAAGGAAGCCATAACAGAGGCTTCACAGTTCCATGATGCTGAAAGCATGACAGTGGTTCAAAACTGCCACACTCACTGACAGCATCATGAACTGCTCGCTCTGTCCTAAAAGCTAAACAGCAGGGTGAGTCATTTACCACCTTTTCCCTTTGTTTATATAGGATAATGGCTGGGGATTGGTTAACCACGCTGTGGGTTTCCGCTTCAGGTTAGTAACAAGGTAAACCTCAAGAGCGAGCTTCGAGAGGTTTACTGTAGCCCTAGCAACCACAAGAGGTGATTTCAGCGTGGTTGTCACCCGATCCCCAGCCATCATCTTTTATAGTGTATGGTCAAAAAAACACTGTTTGCATTCTATGTGTGAGAATTATGGAACTCTGGTGCATTCTGTTTTGTTATACCACTGTTTGGAAGTTCCGAAGTATGGCTAACAACTTTTAAAATTCTAAACAGTGCATAACAAAGCTGTGTGACTGCTGATTATGGTGGTTAATAGGCACTTACCATACATTATATAGTATTATTGGTTACTTTCTTCATTCTGTGTTTTTATGTTGATTGCGCGCATGCGCAAGAAACATGTTGCGACAGGTTTCTCGAGAAGCAGGTTGTGGAGGCGCGGCACTGTTGTGGGCAATCCCCCACAGCCTGCAAAGGCTTGCCCCACTTCCTCCAATGCTGTGGCATGCTGTTGCTGACACTAGTTCAGCCAGCATGCCACAGCTTTCTAAAAAAACAACCGCTGCAATCAGGGACCACCTTGTCATTGCAGCGTCAGTCATCCGCTGCAATGAGGGAGCGACCCGTCATTGCAGGGCGTGATGTAAAACCCCTGAGAATGTTTGTGAATATGGCGGTGGCTTGCCGCCATGTTCACAAACAATATACCCCCACACACGTTTAGTTGCCGATGGGGGCCCCAATCCTCGTCGGCATTCTGTGCTCCCCCGCTTTTGTTCCTGCTGACAGGGTGGCCAATCCCCGTCGGCTGTAGTGTTCCCCTCATTTGTTTTGTTGCCGACAGGGAAGCCCACTCCCCATCTACATTCTGTTACCCCCCTCTTTTTGTTACTGCCGACGGGGTGCCCAATCCCCGTCAGCATACTGATAACCCCACCCCCACCCATTTGCCGACAGGGGTGCCCAATCCCCCATCGGTTACTGCTGCCCCTGGTCCAGAAAGCCTCTGCTGGCACACTGGGAGCCCAGCCCAGTTTGCCAGATGCCCCTACAAGTGAGAAAACGGTCCCTCACATCTGGTTTATTTTTTATTTATTTTTAAATCCTGGAAGAAAGGAAACCATCCCTCAGCGCTCGCCCCGCTTCCCACCCGCAACCCGCACCCACCTACTGCACGCCCTGCCTTCCCACACCCCCCCTCGCCCCATACTTACCTTAGGAGCTCGGCGCGATGATCTTCGGTGGACCGGGAACACGTCTGCACTCTTCAAAGCCGACCGTGAACTGAGGAAATGCCGTAAGCTGTATAATGTAATACACAGGGTTTTTTCAACTTTACTGCATATCTTGGGCATTTTGGGAATTTTTCTCCAAATTTTCAACATGGGTTTTGGGCCCCTCCTCATGAATTCTTGAACTTGTCATGGTGTTAATCAGCCCGAAAGGTGACTGCTGTCACTGCACGGAATCACTCTCGGGCTGATTAACGTAAACGACAGTGTCAGTGTTCATGAGGTGGGTTTCAAAAGCCTATGTTGCAAAATTTGGTGGAAAAATAAAAATGACTGTTTTATCGAGCTGCGGCGCTGCTCAGTTGCTAATGCGACGTCAGAACTCGCGTGGAATTTTCAATATTTTCACGCCAGATTTACAACATTGGCATTTTGTCACACCTCCTTGTGAACAGTACAGCTTTCATTGCTTGCATCCTGGTGGAAATGTGTTTTCACACTTCCAGCGCAGAATAGCACGGTCACTGTGGGAAATCAGTGTTTGGGACAGATTAAAAAAATTATAGTGCCACTGCTCATGAGTAGAGGTCCTGAAATGGCTATGCTGACAATTTGGTAACTATACTCCATAAAATGACTGTGTTACGAGCATGCATTGCGCAGTTTGCACGCACGCTCGAAACTTTGCGAATTTATAATATTTTCACTCCAGATTTCCAACATTGCCATTTTCCCACACCTACTTAGGAACAATAAAGCTGTCATTTTTCCCATCCTGGCCGAAAATGTGTTTTCGCACTTCCGGCGCAGAATACAGTGGTAGCTGTGGGAAATCACTGTCCGGGACAGATTAAGAAAATGAGAGTGATACTGTTCATGAGCAGAGGTCATAAAATGCCTATGTTGAAAATTTGGTGATACTAGCTCATCGAATGACTGTGTTACAAGTATGCGTTGCACACTTTCCACGCACGCTTGTAACTTTGCAGATTTGTAATATTGTCACACCACATTTTCACCAGTGGAATTTTCCCACACCTCCTTATGAGCTGTGCAGCTGTCATTTTTTCACATCCTGACCGAAATGTGTTTTCACAGTTCCGGTGCAGAATAACGCGGTTGCTGTGGGAAATCACTGTCTGGGACAGATTACGAAAATGACAGTGGCACTGTTCATGAGCAGAGGTTCTAAAATGCCTATGTTGAAAATTGGGTGACGAAACTCCATAACATGACTGTGTTACAAGCGTGCGTTGAACTGTTTCCACGCACCCTTGTAACGTCTCACTTTTGTAATATTTTCACCCCACATTTTCAAAAGTGGCATTTTTCCACACCTCCTTATGAACAGTACAGCTGCCATTTTTCACATTGTGGCTAAAATGTGTTTTTGCACTCCTGCCGCAGAATAGCATGGTCGCTGTGGGGAATCGCTGCATGGGACACATTAAGATCGAACAAGTGCGAGGGGGGAGTGACTGCGCTGAACTGAGGTCTGTCGGGACTGCTGTGGATTTGTTTGTGGGCAGAGAAAGGGCCCAATGCAAGAGCCCAGTACAAAAGGGCAGCCTGCAGCACTGGGAGAAACAGAACGAGAGAGCAAGTGAGAGAAGGGGAGTCAGTGAAGTCACCGGAGCTCTTTCAGGACTGCTGCGGATTTCTTTGTGGGCAGGAAAAAGGCATCAGTGCAGCCAGGGGCCCAGTACAAAAGGCCAGCCTGCAGCGGTGGGAGAAACAGTACAAGCAAGTGAGACAGGGGGACCGAGTGAGCTCAACGGAGCTCTGTCAAGACTGCTGCAGATTTGTTTGTGGGCAGAAAAAGGCGCCAATGCAGGCAGGAGTCCCGTACAAAAGGGCCGCTTGCAGCGCCAAGACAAACAGAATGAGCGTGTGAGACAGGGAGACTGAGCGACCTCAACAGAGCTCTGTCAGGACAGCTGCAGATTTGTTTGTGGACAGACAAAGGTGCCAGTGCATGCAGGGGCCCAGTACAAATGGACAGCCTGCACTGGCGGGGAACCCAGAATGAGCGAGTGAGACAGGGGGAGTGAGCAAGCTCAACAGAGCTCTATTGTAACTGCTGCAAATTTCTTTGTGGACAGAAGAAGGTGGCAACGCAGGCAGGAATCCAATAAAAAGGGCAGCCTGCAGCGCCAGCAGAAACAGAATGAGTGAGTGAGGGAAGGGGAGTGAGTGAGCTAAATGGAGCTTTCTTAGGACTGCTTCAGATTTCTTTGTGGGCATACAAAGGCACCAACAGAGGCAGGAGCCCAGTACAAAAGGGCAGCCTGCAGCACCAGGACAGACAGAATGAGTGAGTGACACAGGGGGAGTGAGCAAATGGAGCTCTGTCATGACTGCTGTGGATTTCTTTGTTGGCAGAAAAAGGTGCCAACGCAGGCAGGGGCCCCATACAAAAGGCCACCCTGCAGCACTGGCAGAAATGGAATGAGTGAGTGAGAGAGGGGGAGTCAGCAGGCTCAGCAGACCTGTGTCGGGACTGCTGCAGATTTCTTTGTGGGCAGAAACCACCAACAGAGGCAGGAGCCCAGTACAAAAGGACAGCCTGCAGCACCAGGAGACACAGAATGAACGAGTGAGAGAGGGGGAGTAAGCCACCTCAACAGAGTTCTGTCGGGACAGCTGCAGAATTCTTAGTGGGCAGAACAAGGTGCAAAGGCAGGCAGGAGCCCAGTACAAAACAGCAGCCTGCAGCACCAGACGAAACAGACTGAGCGACTGACAGAGGGCCAGTGAGCGTGCAGAACACACAAACGCAATCAACATTCAGCGTTGACAAATGCTTGTTTTCTCTATGTTTCCCCACATTCAAGAAATGGAAAGTTTACCATGGAAAATAGGGATTCTAAATTCTGCTCAGTTCCACTGGCAGAATGTTCCTCTACTAACATACTGTATAAACACACAGACACACACAGACACACACACTTACACACAAAGGCCAATACTTATTGTTTCTAATTTGTTTATGTGTGTAAGGAGAGTGTGATGATGAAGGAAAAAATATTTCATTAATCTGTTTTATTTTTTATTTGAGGTAGTTTTATTTTTAGGGCCCAATTGAAGGTTTTTACAGTGTAAAGGTAACAGCCATGTTTGTGATGGAAAATCAGTTCTGGATCTAGGGAGACTGATGGAAGATAGTTCTGGTTGTAGGAGGACTGATTTGCTTATTGTGTGATGTGGTTTAGGACCAGGATGACTGTGCATATATAGAGACTTAATGTACACTCAGCTGATGTCTTTTGGCCAATGCAATTTCTAGATTTTCTCTTGCCATTTTATAATATGCAATATTTAAGCAATAAACCATGACAGGGTGTGGGTTATGCACCAGAAGATGGAAAACCCCAGCATAACCCACACCATGGAGTGATTTATTGTGATTATACAATGTCCCACTTTTTTTACTGTCTGAATAAATAGAAAAAAAAGAAAGAATTTTCTGTATTTTCAATTGTTATTAGGATTGTATTATTCTGCCAGAAAAAAATAGTCCTTTGTTGCTAGGGAGAGATAATCTCCCTACCTCAGCATGTCCCTTGTAGTCATAGTTGTCAGCTGTGCTTTATTATAACTGATGATTCTCATTCAAGTGTGAAAATGGGTCTGTCTCTGGTGCCTGCATAGAAATGCTTAATATCTGCCTGCTGCCTGCACAGAAATGAAGTAAGCACAGTTACCACACTGGCTGATGAAGTCAGACTGAAACATTACAATGATAGGTTGTGGTCATAGCACTGAAGCCACAGGAGGCCCGTGGTCACTTCCCATGGTCCCTGTTCAAGTATTGACATATTTTAAGTCTCTGCTGAATGCTCAACTGGGCAAAGTCTTTCTTTATTAAAAATGAGGGCTATAAGTTACAGAAATCACAACTGAAAAGCGGAGCCGTGATAGTGGGCATGCACCTACAGTATGCATATGCATGAGCACATGCCTACTATCATGGCTCCACTTTTCAGCCATGATTTCTGTAGGTTGTCACCTTTGTTTTTAATAAAGAAATATTTCACCAGTTCAGCATTCAGCAATGATTCAAAATATGTCAGTAGCTGAACGGGGATAGTGGGAGGCGAGCATGAGCCTACAGGCAGTTTAGCAATGTAGCAGTGTCGCTTTACTGGGGAATGAAAGATGGTATGGTGACTTTGATGGGTTTTTTTTTCAGGGGATCAGAATGATTTTTGGACACATGTGGCTGCCTGGGTCTTTATCTGTGAGTCATGGTGGAATATACTCAATGATAAAATGCCCTGTCAGTCAATGAGAATGCTAGATTTACATGTGACTTTGTGAAATCAACAATTTCCTGTTTTGAGGGGATTTC
The DNA here is from genome assembly GCA_016271365.2 of Neoceratodus forsteri. Classification (NCBI taxonomy): domain Eukaryota; kingdom Metazoa; phylum Chordata; order Ceratodontiformes; family Ceratodontidae; genus Neoceratodus; species Neoceratodus forsteri. Next base: position 832,853,328 of record CM028130.1, on the reverse strand, counting down.
ATCTATTGCAGGCACTGACATTTTTTTATTTAAAAAAAATTGTTTAGCAGGTAAGATCCAAGGATATGAAGAAACAAATGACTTATTATAGTAATATTGTTTCTTTCAGAGGATGCCTCATTATGCTTAGACTGCTACTTCTGCTGCAGTCATCCCAACAGCTTGAGCTGCCCTGGAGCTTGTGGAGGACAAATTTAAATATTTAAATTGGTCACTTGGAGAGACTTCAGGCTCATGGAGGTACTGTGCTGCTCAGCGGCATATATATATTTTAAGACTTAGCACAAAAAAATATGAACCTAACAGAGCTATCCTATATTAGAAAAATAATCTAATTAAATTAACATGAGAATCAGAATATACTGGCTTCCTCACCCAGTCTATGGCAGATTAAATAAACTCTAGTAAGAGCCAATATGTCTGCAAAAAAATGGTATTCTGGGCCATGAGAAATGTGCAAACTAGCAATTTTTGTGCTAACCACTGACCATCTAACTGCACTGTCGAATTGTTGTGATATACACACACACTGACTAATACATATATACATATATGCACATATATTCCAGTATAACATAGCAGTGCACTGTCTACACACACAGAGCATTGCCGCACACACACTAACACACATGCACTGCCTTATATGGCATTTATTTACTTATACATCTAACTGTAACTTTTACTGTATTTAAGATAGCACAGTGTTTTGCAATAGCTCATTGTACTAATCTACAGCATGACTGGGTAACTAAGATAGAGGATCAGGGAGGTGCAATGGATGTGGCCTATCTGGACCTCAGAAAGGCCTTCAACAACATCCCCCATAGAAAGCTAATAAACAAACTGCACAGCCTAGGGGTGGATCCTAAAATAGTTCTATGGGTGGAGAACTGGCTGAATGGCAGGAGTCAAAGGATTGTGGTAAACAGGAAATACTCTGGAGAGGGAAAGGTGGAAAGCAGGGTGCCACAGGGGTCGCTGTTGGGGACAGTCCTCTTTCACATCTTTATTAGGGACATTACAGAGGGACTGGAGGAGAAGGTATGCCATTTCACAGACAATACAAAGGTATGCAATAGGGTGGACACTCTAGGGAGTGTTGAAAGAATGTGGAAGACCTTCAAAAACTGGAGAAATGGTCTGAAGAATTTCAGCTGGGATTCAATGCAAAGAAGTGCAGGATCATGCACATAAGGCACAAGAAGCCAGGGGCAAAGTACAAACTAGGGTGGTAGGTACTGACAGTCACAAAGCCGGAAAGGGACTTGGGAGTTATCATCTCAGAGGACCGAAGAGAAACTAGGCAGTGGGACAATGCAGCTGGAAAGGCTAGCCAGATGCTTGGATGCATAGGGAGGGTTATGACAAGTAGAAAGAAGGAGGTCATCTTGCCCATGTATAAGACACTTGTGAGACCGCACCTGGAATACTGCATCCAGTTCTTGAGGCACCATCTGAGAAAGAACATAGATAAGGTGGAGGTGATGCAGTGGAGGGCAAATAAATGGTGAAGGCCTGTGGGATAAGACCTATGAGGAAAGACTAAAAGAGTTAAATAGGTATACACTGGAGGAAAGAAGGGGAGGATGGGACATTATTGAGACATACAAATACATCACCAGTATAAACAGAGTACAGGAAAGTAAGAGATGCTCCAAGTCAAGGTGGCACAAAATAAAGTTGTGGGGGTAGGCTCAGGGGAAACATGAGAAAACATTTTTTCACAGGAAGGGTGGTTGATGCCTGGAATAGCCTATCAGAGGGGGCCGTAGAGGGTAAAATGGTCACAGAATTTAAGAAGGAATGGAATAGACACAAGGGCATCCTGGAGGCAAGCGGGGGCTCCAGAGTTCAGTTTGGACATGGGGCTTCACATTTAGATAGGGCTTAATAGGGCAGACTGGATGGTGATGCAATTCCCACCCCTCCTAGCCCGACCTCCCACTGTGCACCCAACATCCCACACTCCCAGACCCTCCCAGACACCCTCACTCACCTGAACAGGTCCCAGTGTGAAGATCTACTCTTCCATCAAAGACACATTTTGCTGCTGTAACTGGCAGCTGCTATAGGAGAAGTAAGGTAAGTGTGGTTCAGTGTATTTCAGTGGGTTTTCAGCTGCACTTATTTCTCATATAGCAGTCACCAGTTCCAACAGCAAGAATTGTCTTCCAAAATGGTCACAAAATTTAAGAAGGAGTGGGATAGACACAAGGAGATCCTGGAGGCAATGGCGGGGGCTCTAGAGTTCAGTTTGGGCATGGCGCCTCACGCTAGATAGGGACTAATAGGCCAGACTGGGTGGTCCAAGTGGTCCTTATCTGCTGTCAACTTTTATGCTTCTATGTATGTATCTATGATAACCAGCAGGACTAGAACAAAGTGCCATACACACGTGCGCGCGCACACACACACACACACACACACACACACACACACACACTAATGTACATGTACTGCTTCATGTTCTGAGCTGTGCACTGCAAACATATAGCATTACAGCCATTTGCAAGCTAACAAGGAAAAGGTTAATGTACCAGAAAAAGGGTTAATAGAGTTAAACACACACACACACACACACAAAGACACACAGTAACTCTTGTAGATCTCCTGAACTGATAACAAAACACAGCTATAATTTGAGCTGGCATGAGTATGCTCCATGTTGAAGAGAGTAATGAATGAATCAAACAGTTTCAGACAAAATAGTGCATAGCAGGGAGACACCAAAGTCAAACTGTTCTAGCAGAGTAATTCTAAGAAACCTTCAGTTTTATGAAGTCTGTTAGGAATCTGGAGAACTCCATGTCTCTCCTGTAACAGCAACACATCTGCAGGGCTCCGCCCACTGCAGCCATACCAAAAGACCATAGGCAACTGACTTTAGAAAAAAACAACAAGAAAGGTTCAAGCAGTAATTTTAAGGGCAAAGAACCACTGATTCTGGAAGAACCTTCTCCAGGTTCTGGAAGGGGAGGTAGAGCAGGAGGTCTAAGCATAATGGGGGATCCCCTTGAAGAAACAATATTACTATAGTAAGTACTTTTTTCTTCAAGCCCCAGGAATCACTCATTATGCTTAGACTGCTGCAGACTACAAAGCACTACCTTTGGAGGCTGAGTACAGAACCGATTTAGGGAAGAGGTTCTGAAAGACAGCAGTTTCAAATCTGGCATCTGTTCTGGGCTGTACATCCAAGCAGCAATGCTTCAGAAAGGTATGCACAGTTTTCCAGGTAGCTGCTTTACAAATTTCCAAACTTCCCTTGAAGTTGCCACTAAGGCAACAGTGCCATGAATGGAATGTGCCTAAGACCTTGTGGTGGTTGCCTGCCAGCTTTGACATAGCAGAACTGTATACAAGAGAATAACCAATGAGCTGTTGTTCTCTTGCTGGCCTACCCTTACCCACCTCACTATATGTGAGGAACAGTTGTGAGTGGGAGGATCTGAGGTCCTTAGTATGATCAAGATAGTGTTCAAGGGACCTCTTAGCACCCAGACTATGCAGCATCCACTCACCAAGACTGGATCCCTCTGTGAAGAACACTGGAAGAGTGATGGAGTGGTTCAGATGGAACATGGACACTACTTTAGGGAGACATTCTCTATTAGTCCTAATGACAGCCTTGTCTCTGTGGAAGATGATGTAATTTGGGTCCATGCAATGATTTTGCAGCTTGCACACCCTTCTGGCAGAGGTGATGGCCACAAGGAAGACTCTTCCAATTGACATATTTCAAGCCTGCTGGAGCCATAGGCTCAAATGGAGGCTCCATGAGCTGGGCCATGCACACATTCAGAACCCATGGAGGAAGCAGGTCCCTAACAGGAGGATACAGTTGCAGAAGGCCCTTAAACAACTCTTGAAAATGGGATGTGAAGCTACCATTTTCTCTTTTTATGCAGAAATAAATGTTGAGCTAGCTGCTTGGTGGACCTTAAGGGTTGAGGGCCTGAGACTGAGAGCCTGAAGATGAACCAAAGTAGTCCAGGAGTATGAGCAGATCTGCCTGTAAGGGACTGAGCTGTCTAGGAACCTACCATAGGGAAAACCTTTTCCACTTAGAGGCATAAGTTTTCCTGTAGCAGGCTTCCTAGAAAATCTGAGGACTTCAAGGTCACCCTCTGAAAACTGAAAATTGCAGAACTCTACCTCTTCAAGAGCCATGTTCTGAGGCACAGTGACTTGAGGTTTGGAAAAGTTATTCTGCCTTGGAACATGGTCATTAAGCTGTGTGTCTGAGGCAGACAGATGGGTAGTCTGATGGAGAGGGACAGAAGCAGGGAATACCAGGGCTGCCTGGCCCAATCTGGAGCCACCAGTATCATGGTTGCAGGCTGGCTCCTCAATTTTTAGAAGAACTCATAGCAGTAGAGGGAAGGGAGGGAAGGCAGATAGGAATTTCCCTGACCAATCCAGGATAAGTGCATCCATGGGTTCTGTACCCACCACTGGAGGCCTGCAACAAAGCAGGAAAAGCTGGTGATTTTTTTCAGAAGTGAATAGGTCTATTTTTGGTGTGCCCCACCTACTGAAAACTGTGACCAGTATCTGTTTGTTTAGGGACCACTTGTGGTGCCTCTGACTGATTCTGCTGAGGGAGTCTGCTAGGACATTGTCCTTTCCTGGGAGATGGACTGCTGACAATTGCACATCCATGAAATAAGCCAGACTCCAAATTTTCATGGCTTCTGTGCACATTCTTGAAGATTTGGTGCCCCTTGTTTGTTGATGTAAAACATGGTGGTGGTATTGTCCATCCTGATTTTCACAAATTGACCTTTCACCTGAGTGGCAAAGGAGCGCAAGGTGAGGTAGACTACTCTTAGCTCCAGTAGGTTGATATGATGCCTGGACTCATGAGAAGGCCAGATTATGCTTACTGTCTGGTCTCCTAAATGTGCTCCCCAGCCTACTGGAGAGGCATCTGTTGTGAGGACCACAGTGTGAGGTTGATGTTTGTTAGAAATTAACTACCTCCCTGAGGTTGTCCCTTTCCTTTCACTAGTCAAGAGCTTGTAACAGTGTCTTTGTGACTGGAACCAGCTTTGAGAGAAGGTGCCTTTTCTGAATCCATTGAGCTCTCAGATGGTACTGAATGTCCCTCATTAGGAATTTGGCACTTGGAACCATGCTTGTAGTGGAAGCCATGTGACCCAGTAACCATAGGAAAACTCTTGTTAGCCTGGGCTGACCCAGGACAAAATAATTTGCCAAGTTTAGGAGATTTTCTTCCCTCTCCTGTGGAAGGAATGCCATGCCTTGGATGGCATCCAGTTCTGCTCCTATGAACTCTAACAGCTGCACCGGTTCTGTTTGGGATTTTTGAACATGTATGATGAATCTCAGTGATTCTAGGGTACTTTGGGTTAACTGTAGGGAGTCTTTGACCTGCTGGTGTGATTTTGCTTTGTCTGGCCAGTCATCCAGGTAGGGAAAGACTATCATTCCCTGTCTGCAAACATGTGCCACTACCACTGCCAGGCACTTTGTGAAGACTCTGGGAGCAAAGGACAGACCAAAGAAAGGACTTTAAACTGGTAATGACCAGACAGTAGTCTGAACCTTAGGAACCTTTTGTGAGTGGGCCTGACTGGGATGTGGAAATAAGCATCCTTCAGGTCCAGGTAAGTCATCCAGTCCCCTTGTTGTAGGGAGGGGATCACTGTAGCGAAGGTGATCATCTTGAACTTGGGTTTTCTTAGGTGCTTGTTCAGAAACCTGAGATCCAAAATGGGTCACCACTAGAGATGCAGTGAAGTTTAAATTCACCTGTGAAGTTAACCTGAAGTGGGCAACTTCGAATTCGCATAACACTACATGAAATGTCCAATAGAAAGTCAAAATTTGCCCTTAATGGATTTCGCATTGTGCACTTCACTCTCACTCTGTACTACAGTTTGAGATGGTGAAGTTGGCAACTTAAGAAACAGCCCACAGATCACATGTCTGACAGTCTGCAGGTCACATGATGCAGGCAGGAAGTTAATCAGGCAAGACAGTGAATTAGTTTCACTTTCCCTTGCCCTGTGCTATAGAAGGAGCCTTTGAGATTGTCTGCATAGTGCTAGTTAGATATTTACCCAGCGTTTCTGTTTACTGTCATATTTCTGCTTTTGAGTTTGTCCCTTTTGTTATCATATTCCTGAGTCCTGATTTTACTATTTTTCCTTTTTGTTTACTTCTGAATACTTGTTCTCCTTTTTTTTCCAAATGGAGAGAAGTGGCTTTCCTGCGGGGACTCTTGGTGATCGTCTTGGCCCAAGAATGCATGGTGTAGTGTTCGTATCAACCATGCAAACTTGTTCTCATCTAGTGCTCCCCTCCCAGTAAATGTTCTGTCCACTGGCAGTGGAGCTAGTGGTGCCAGCCAATCAGCACTGATGGTTCCTAGTACTGCCCCTACCACCGGCCAAGCCTCAAGAAATGAAAATTACGTACCTACCGTAATTCTTGATCTTCTCTTGTATCTTCACCATTCTTTACTGCTTGGGTTAAGCCGGAGCCCTTCCCCATATGGGAGTTTTTTTTTTCTTTTAGAGTTGGCTCTAGGCTCTGAATCCTCGGTGATGCACTGCGTCATGCGAGGACTGCTGTTAGGAGCCGTGGACTCCTCCTCCATCTCAGTTCTGTTAGCCGAGAGGCAAAATAAGTGTGAGAAAAAAAGTGAGGCAAGAGAGCCAAGGAAGAAAAAGGAAAGGAAATAAACTGAAAAAGGAATAAGCCAATGGAGAATAGACAGAGGAGAGAGAATTCCTACCCTAAGGGACCACAGGGCCTCCTTTCCGGGGCGGCTCTAGGGGAGGAACAGAGAGAGAGAGAGAGGAAGGAGAAAGAGAGGAATGAAGGAAGAAGAAAGAAAGAAAGAGTGGCATGTTGAGAAGGAGAACAGTGCCCGTAGCATTGTTGGTTGAGAGGCTTATAGGCTCGAAATTAATGAGGGAGCAAGAACTTACTGGTAGGACTGAGGAGAGGTTCCAACGAACCTGCTAAACAGACCAAGAGAGGGCAGAGTCTCTGGACTCTCAACATGCCAAGTCTCTTCATCCCAGTTGAGGGCTCCTGGACTGACTGAGCAGAACCTGTTCAGGAAGAGTGCCCATCCAGGAAGAGGACTAAGTTCCTAGCACCTTGAAAAGTGCTACCATAGAAGAGTATGGGAAAAACTAAGCCTTCTCGAAGGCAGTTTGTAAGAAAAATAGAGAGGGACTCAATCAGACTTGCTATGACAAGGCAGACAGAGGCTTGAAGCTGACAAGGTCAGCCAGCAGCTGTAAAAGCTTTTTGAAAAATAATGCCTGCCAAGGGGATCCTAAGTTGAAGGTGCCGAGACAGGGCATGGCCACCAGGCTGTGAAACAACATGACCTGAGAAGGTAAGGAATTGCACTGTAGGGCAGTCAGAAAGAGTTCCCTCAGAATTAAAGAAATTTGTAACCGTACTCGTTTCTCTTTACCTTGAGGAAAAAAGGGGGGTCCAGGGTTTTAAATAATTGATTAGCAGTTTTTTTTTTTTTCTTGGGACTATACTAACTGTACAGACAGTATTTACACAGAGTCCCTAGAGGCCGCGCCTGCCAAACATGGCGAGGCAAGAGCCATGCATCTCCCAATGACTCAGCACTTTATGAGCAATCCTAGAGTGAAGTAATCCTGGGATCCATTCACCAAGAATGGGAAAACAGAAAAGTTTTTTGTTTGTTTTTTGTTTTTTGGCATAAAGGCTAAGGGAGTAAGAGGAACGAGTGGAGGGGAGACGCTACAGAAGGAGGCCACTGAGGAAGGTAGGATATCAGTAATGAATGGTGAAGATACAAGAGAAGATCAAGAATTACGGTAGGTACGTAATTTTCATATCTTCCTTGTCAGTCTTCACCATTCATTACTGCTTGGGAGAGTATTAGCCCTCCCCTTAAAAAGGGGAGGGGTAGAACCTGAGGGAACAAGACCCCAGCCTCCTGTTGGTGAGAAACAGAAGGGGAAGACCCTGGCTAGTACAGAGAAGCCTATGTGGAGAAGAGCTAGGAGGTGCCTCCTGAGGACGGGAGACGGAGGAAGCCCTGCAAAGTCTCCCAGCTCTGGAGGAAAAAGACGGGTCCCCCGAAAGTGGACATCACCCCATGCCGGGCCAGGGTGACAACCTTGATAGACGAAGCCATGCCATCCGCCTAATGCAGATCGCTGTCTCGCAAGCCTGGAAGCCACCTCATTGGGCCGTGAAGATGCCTCTTGCTTGGTGTCTTGCCAGCTCTAGGCCTATAGCGAGAGGGCGATAGCTTGTCTGGTTTGCTCTCGTATCAGGCATTGATGCTAGGAGCTGGGAGAGCATCCACCACAGATGCCGACAGTAGGCAGCGTGGTGAGCCTGATGTGATGCAATACAAGCCACCGCACGAGAGGAAGAGAACACTCTTTGCCCCCACCGGTCAAACTGTAGAGAATCCGAATCCGGTGGGCGGTTGTGCGCCAGGCAGCGGCACCCGGAAGGAGTCTCTAGGTACACCAAGCCCGAGGGCAGGTTGGGAAGAGTACCCAGGGATTCCGAGGGGGCACAATACCTACGACGGCAGTCAGCCGGGGCTGGAGAAAGGGCGGCTGGCGACTGCCAGGAATGGATAGACGCCCCTGGAAGGGAATAGGCAGGAAGATACCACCAGGTGCTGGGCACTGAATTCTCCAAGAATTCACTGCCTCCCATTCGGTATTGTCTCTCCTTCATAAGAGATCTGGCGTCCCTCACCATCCTCGAGAGGAATTGCTGATATTCAGTGAAATCAGCGTCGGAAGAAAGATGAGCAAGGGGTTCCTCTCCCTCAGAGGAGGAAGACGAGGATGATGGAGAGCTCGAATGTTCAGAGGATTCCTGCTGCGGTGGGGAGAGTCGAAAGACCCGCTCATGCATACATCTAACGTATGAGGGGAAGGCCGCCGCAGAACCCCTGAACTGCTCCCAGGATAATGGACCCGTAGGACCAACATGGCCTGGAAGCACGGGGGTGGATGCAGAGGTACTGGAGAAGGGCACCTACGAAGAGGCAACTGACCTCTGCCAGGACTCTGAAATCCGGGGAACGGAGCCCGAGCTGGCGGGATCCCGGACAACAAACCAGGCCGCAAGACGGAACCCTGAGAAAGTGATGCCTGGAAGAGCCCAGGGGGAGAACCTCCCCTGTGACAAACCTGGGACTGCATGGTTCCAGAAGGGCAGTCCACAGCAACGCCACCAGAGGGCACCCTAGAGCCCAGGAGGGAAGGGCGGGGTTCGGCGCTACGGCTCCTAGCCACCCCACCAGAGGCGGCCGACAGAGACCGGGGCCCCCGGCCCCTGCCCATCAACCCCTTGGACTCCAAAAGAGCCCTCCTCCTCAACTGTAGTGTCCCCGCACCCCCAGAGGAGGCAACAGCACCCGGGAGGGCAGCTGTCACAGGTCCCCTAGGAGGGGGAGCCTCCTCCTCAGTCCCCACCACATCACCCCCCTGGGACCCAGGGCCACCCCCAGCCCGAGAGCCCTCAGGGGAGGACGGAAGAGGGGACAGTGGAAGGGGCCCGCTGTGCCGCCTGGCACCCTGTGCCACCGGGGACCCTGACTCCGAAGAGTCAGGGTGCCAGGATGGGTCCACATCCGAGTCATCGGCCTCCGAAGAAGATGAGACCAGCAGAACCTCAATGCTGGCAACTCCGGGAATCCCCGGGGCAACAGCACCGCAAACGGTGCCGGTGCCAGGGGCGGTGCCGGACGACCCCAGCCCACCCGTGACAGCCAGGCCCAGCCCTACCTCCCCTGCGGTACCAGCCAGGCCCACGGCGCTGCTCCCGGCATTGGAACCTGACCCGGCACCGCCGGGAGAACAGACCGGGCCCACGGTGCCGTGAGCGGCACCGGGGGCCAGGGCAGCGCCACCTATGGTGCCATCTCGATCACCGATGCCGCAAGTGGCGCCGGGATCCGAAACGGCACCGGAGGGTGGCGTCGAGGGTCCACCGGTGCCCGGCCCAGAAATCATGGGCCTGGACACTGGGGGAGCCTGCACCTCCGAGGAGGTGACTGCCGAGGCGGTGTCACCGTCACGGCCCCGGGGGGGACAACGACGCTCACCCGACACCGCGAGAGAGCTTCCTTCGGCAAGAGAAGAGGAGGACGCCCTCCTCCGCGAGACCATATAGGCCCGGGAGGGAACCCGGGGAAAGGGCCTAGAGACCTTACCTGGGAATCCCTTGAGCGACGCCGTCCCCCGAAGGTCGGCAGGGCCTTGCCGAGCTTGAACGCGCGGACTTCGAGGACACGACGGTCCATGGAGAAACAAGCGTCGCATGCATCCATGTTGTGGTTGGGACCCAGGCAACGGAGACAGACATCATGCCGGTCCGAGACGGAAAAATGTCGGCCACAGGAGCACCGACGCATAGGGGCGCGGCCCGCCTTCGACTTATGCCTTGCTCCAGAACCGGACATGATGCGAACTAACTGAGGAAAAAAAGTAGGAAAACACTTGGCGCCGTAGATAGAAATAAAAAGGAACGGTCTTACCGGTATACGGCGTCGAGTGGATGTCTGAGAACACGAGATGAGGAGTCGGGACAAATCCGAAGAACGAACACTATACGCTACCGCGCAGCAGGTGCAGCCTCGACAGCAGGAGAAACAGAACTGAGATGGAGGAGGAGTCCGCGGCTCCTAACGGCCGTCCCTCGCGCATGACGCAGTGTGTCGCCCTCGAGGACGGCACCATTAGAGCCAACTCTAAAAAGAGAAAAAAAAGAAAAAAACTCCCATAGTGGGTGCGTGCCTCTGGCTTAACCCAAGCAGTAATGAATGGTGAAGATTGACAAGGGAAGATCAGCAGCAGCAGGAACAAAAACAGCAACAGCAGCAGGTTGTTCCCACCAACTGTACAGCAGTCTACAGCATCTTGGACCCCCCACTGCCTGTGCCTGGTCCTCCATGCAGCTCGGCAGTGTGGCATTTTTTCACCACACTGCCAGGTGACCCTAATGTAGTTAAATGTAATATCTATGGCATGCTGGTGTGGCATGGTCAGAAGGGTATGCATCTCGGAACAGGTGGCCAGAGAACTCACCTGACTGTCCACCACCATGCAGAGTGGGAGGCCAAGGTGGCTAAAGTAGCAGGAAACACTCCTGCAGTGCATAAGGTGTCAGCATGGCCTCAGCCTGCACAATGTGAGAAGCGCAGTAGAAGGGAGAGGGAACAAGTGGCAGCTCCTGCACCTGCATGTGAGCGCAGCCCAGCCGAAAGCCCAGCCACACTGGCAGATCTTGGCCTACTGTGGAGTGAGGTTGACCACCTCGATAATGTGGTTGACACAATGCAGCAGCAGTTCGATCAAATGGAGGGTCATCAGCTGCAAATAATGGCTGTACTCCAACTGCTGATTAGTCAGAACCAGGCCCAGTAGTCTTTTTGTTTTCTTTCTAACTTTTATTGTGTGTTCTGTTTTTATTTTCCTAACTTCCCCCCAAAAATATTAAAAACACACCCCAAAAAATTATAAAAGAAAAAAAGAAAAAAAAAACTGTCCTACGCTTTCCTTCTTTTCCTACTTAATAATCTTTTTACATACAAAAGAAGTATTTCATTTTTTTCACAGTAATGTTTTTTTCTGTTGTATTGTGTTAAAGCAGCAGTACAATAATATGTTAATAATTTTGACCTATACTGTTTTATAGTGTATGGTAGAATGTTGTTATGGATAAAAATCCATAACTAGAATGGAGTTGTTATGCTGCAGTAGCTAGGTCATCACAGCTGTTATGCTGCACTAGCTATGTCACTACTGCAGCATAACAACTTGGAATGCTGCCACATAGTGGCTTTTCTCAATCCAGTTAAGCTGGAAGTTGCTGTTTTTTTAAAACTTGAACTTGCAGAAACATCTGCAGCACACTGTGTCAGTTAAAAAAAGAAAATGTAAAAATTTCTATTCTCTCTTGTCTTCTCCAGCTGGTTTTGTGTGATTTTCTATGCTGTGACTGCCCATACACTATAAAAGATTATGTATGAGCAGTCATACACAAACAAGGATATTCTTGTATCTTGAGTTTCCCTTGGTAACATAGTACCTTTCAAGCTGTGCTCTCAAGGTCATCTGTTACAAAGGAAACCTCTCGATACAAAAATATCCTTGTTATGTATGACTGCTCATACATAATCCTCTGTATTCTATTTTCAATTGTCCCTTATGTACTGACTTGTATGATACCATTCCTTCCACAAGTAATGTGATTCTGCATTATAAAATGGTCATTAATGAAAGGTCAAATGTGACGACTTGCCATTGGGCAAAAAGTGTCACCTGACCATTCATTAATGTCCCTGTACACCAACAGTAAAAAGCTTTTTAATTTTTGCTTTTTATAGTTAGGTAGCCCGTTTTATAAGTGTGATAACCCACTTCAGCCCATGGGTGTATCAGGGCATTAATGCACTTCACTCCCAGCTGCTTTAAGTTACTCGGGCAATCCCTTATGCCTCATAATGCACCCAGGGTGTGCATTAATGCCCTGATACACTCATTGTCTGTCATGGGTTATAGCGTACTTACTCCCTATTTTTAGATATGAAATTAATAAAAGTAGTGCTCCTTTTAATATTGTTCAGATCTGGTTTCCATCAATATACTCAGCTTTTTTTTTTATTTAATATACTTTATTAAATTTTCAACATAACAACGTACATCACAGAACATACCCAGCTGTTTTTGAACACCTACTGCTCCATAAGGTCACGGTGGTGGACGTGTCCTGCTGGATTACATACTAGTTCATTTTAGTCACGACAGAAATGATTTTAAATAACAGATGTACAAAAAATGGTGGCAATACTGATGAAAACTGGCTGAAAGGCCTGGTGGTACTGAGGGTTGAGGCTCTGGATGCCATGCCTCGCGTCATGCTGGTGACCCAGGTTCGGACGCAATCCCGGGTTGTCAGGGGTCAGTAGGGGAGGATAGGATTGAGCATCTGGAGGACTGCTCTCCTATCCTGGGGAGGGATATGGGCTTTCACCGCTCTGCAGTTGCCCCTGGGGATGACTGGATGCACTGTTAGAGTCGGTGTAACAGAGGGAGGAGTGCAGCGGGACATCAGCACGTCAGTGCTAGACGTCATTGCACGTCTGCACTCCTGGAGAACAATCAGGAGGAAAACCAGCAGCATCACTCATGGCAGCTTGATGTCCATAGCTTCCTGAGCCCAGTGGCGGCCCAGGGGTGACCCAACATGCTGGTATTGAATCCTTGCCTGGCACAGGGACCGAGGGGGGTACCTTTCATGGGTATAGCAGCATATGCTGCTGGTTGTGTGTGGGATGCCCCGAGGGGTCGTTGGGGGAAGCTGAGCGGTGGCTGGAGGTAAGGCAGAGTGGTGGCTGCACAGGCGGAAAAATAAAGTGGATATAAAAAAGAAAACTGTCTGCAAGCCAGATTAAAAGTAGCACTCTGTTTATTATTTCAGATGTGATGAAAAAATAATGAGTACAGCAGCTGTAAATTGTGGAAAGAAGGGTATCATATAGACAAGTTAGTAGATAAGTACCAATCGAAAATGGAATACAAAAGTCTAGGTAAAAATTGTCACCTTATTATTGCACTGCTGCTGTACTTGTCATGCTATATTGCTTTTTTGTTACTGTTGACTGTGTTAAGTTTTTGTAGCATGCCCACAACTACAATCAAAATACACTACCATCACATACAATTGCAATTCCCCCCAAAAAATTAAAACTCATGAAAAGTCCCAATGAAGAATAATCACATGAGAAACTGTTCAGAAAAGTCACATGTATTTCTTAATGCACTGCTAAAAGCATGCACCTGGACCTAGAACTCTGCATAAGTGTCCCAAGTGAGAAAATGGCTTGCTGGTGGCTGCTGCTGCTGCTTATATGTCATGAAAAGTCCTGATGAAGAATAATCACATGAGAAACTGTTCAGAAAAGTCACAAGTATTTCTTGACAGACTGCTTAAAGCATGCACCTACAGCCCAAACTCTGCATAAGTGTCCCAAGTAAGAAAATAGCTTGCTGGTGCCTGCTACTGCTGCTGCTACTGCCGTTGTCCTGATGTATTCTGCTGCTACTGATGTATATTGTGTTGCTAAATGATGCCAGCCACAGATGTCTATTAGTTGAACTATAATTTGATGTTCTGGAAAATTCTTCTGCTGCTCTGACTGAAACATGCTGCCTTATGTGTGTGTATTCATACCAACAATGGTAAGTTATTGTACATGTCACTGTCATGTTTTTTCAGACACACTGCTATTTAACTTGTATTGAATCTTGTTTTTTGTTTTAAGCAGTCCATCGTGTTGTTCGTTTGCAGGGAATCATCATCATATTTATTGAATGTTTCCTCTTCACTGGTGTGTTGGCCATGGTCACATACACATGCCATACGTATGTGCCACCATTTAATGTGGTACTGTAAAACTTAAATTTATTTTCCCGGGGGGGGGGGTATTGCTGTGAGTGAGTGAATTATAAGCATTTCTCATTACTGTTCTTTTTCTTTTACATTCTCAGGTCACAGCACACAGATTCATGACCGTAGTGATGAAACCATGTTGCCACCACACATGTGTTCCTTATATGTCTGATTGTTGACTTCTGCTGCACGAGCAATGTCAAGCCATGAAAGGTAAGTTTTTTTTTGAGGGGAGTTGCATGCATCATTGGAAAACAATTTTCATTAATATTTTTGTCTTCTTTCCAGGTCTTTAGTGTATGAAAACTGTTGTCTGTCATCAGATTGGAACATACCAGTCATCCACAGTACCACGATGCTACCTGCAAACAGATGAAGAAGAAACTTTTCTAAATTCACTCCAGTACCCCATTCAATATTAGTACCCAGTGCAGCTGTTCCTGTCTTTTGTTATATCCGTCATCTGGCCTGTATGTCACCTCTGTTAAATACAATGCTTTGCGCCTGCGGAAAACAAGGGAAACAAAAAAAAAAAGGAAAGCAGCCCTCATAATCCTCAGTGTAGAAGTTGTTCCCACTTGGATATTATTTTTCCATGACTGCATCAGCAACCTCAGTGGTACACCATTTGATGCTGCTACCAGGATGGTCTGCTTCACCCACATTATTCAGCATCAGCACCACCATCATCATGACTGGGAACAAAAATAGATGTGATTGTCCTACTTGGTATGTTGCACCAAAAAACATTGAAGTGGTGTAATTTGTGATTGTAAAGATGACCATGAAGAATGTGATTCATCTCATGAGTCGTAATGTGAGTCATGAACATGGCACTAGCAGTGCTTCTTAGGGCACCAGAAACAGGATGGAATTGAGCTTCCACAAATAGTTGCCATTGAAAATTTGAAATACCTATGGTTACACATCCTTGAACTGTACAGTGTTTGAGCTGAAATAATATGTACTGGATTAAATAGAACTGACTTGTTGTGAGGACAAAGATTTGAGTCCATCTGCTAGTAGGGCATCCTACAGAACGTGAACACTAACAGAAACATTGTACTGGACTAAGGATCTTGAGTGACATGACATGATGACTGGGTGTCCTCCTGATTCATGTTGAAAATGTAGATAAAAAAAACAGGGCTGGACCAAAAAAAGTTGAAGTGGTGTGATTTGTGCTCATGATGAACATGAAGAATGTGATTCGCCATGACGTGAGAATGATGTGAGTCATGAATTTGGCACTGGCAGCGCTTCTCAGTGCAACACCAATGGTACTCTGACTGCTACTGAAACATTCAAAGTCATCCTCCTCATGCCTGTAATAAAGTTCCAGTTTCAATTCACAACTTTTACCTACATGGCTATTTGCTGTTACTTGATGACTGGCTATCAGATTTTATTTCAGACACACACACACAGAATTTATTTCACACACCGCCTATGTTAAGGGTGATGCTGCAGGCACTGCTGCTACCCACACAGATTCAGGACCTTGCCTGGCCTACCCTCTCTGACACAGTACTTTTTCCCTTCAAGGATTTTTTCTTTTCTTATTTATTACACATGATATGAAGGAATGCCCTGCCCACAGAGCCACAGCTTATACCCCACTGACTTATGTGGCTTATGCACCACAGGCATAAACACTTTTGCCTGACCGTGTCTTTGTGAGCATTTTTTTAGGTTACACAGAGTCAAGAAGAAAACAAACATGTTTATTGCAAAAAGAGATTTTTCTAATTTTGTGGGTTGCTAACAAATTCAAGAGAATTCACAAGACAGTACAATGCCAAAAATACTGCAATAGGTATGTTTCTTTATTATCTTTTTCTTTCAGCTAAATGCTGTAATATGCAGTGAGAAACAGTATTAACAGTACTATGGGGAAACACACGATGGTGGTAGAGTGACAACAGTTTCAACAGACTGAATATAGACAATTAACAGCAACTTTATATTTATTTAGTCTTTGGTGGATGGGAAGCCAAAAAACAACAGTGACTTCTAGATGGAAATTGAGCACTAAAGAGATGTAGCTGCACAGGCACAACAAGACCTTAACCACCAACCAGTCTTCAGAAATCCAAAAGTGGAGCAACAATACCTTATTTTGTGTGTGTGGGGGGGGGATTTACAGCAGTAGCTATATAGAAGCAGGAAAAAAATACCGCAGATGGGCTAAGAAATTAAGAGTACTGCCATTACGGTGGCACAATAAAATGCATATCAATTTGCTTACAACACACAGATTAAAAGTCAGGCACAGAAACTGTAACTGTTCAGTAAACTAATACAGACAGTCTTTTAAAACAACTGAAAAAATGACCAGCAAACAGAAAAAACTTATAGAAAATTAAGTGAAGTTATACTGTGTATACCTGAACACACAAATTATACAAAACTAGCCAACATAAGTTGGAAACACTGCTTTTCTCACTAATCTCCCTTCTACACCACAGATCTGCCCCTCCACCGAAGCACACTTCTACAGTGTCTGTCAGTGCAGAGACTAATTTTACTTAATGAACTTTAAATATTCATACAAAATCAATAAATGCTTAATGATATTGTGAAGCACACATTAAGCATGGGGCTTAATGTTTAGCTGCCGCCCCTTTAAGAACACTTAGAACTGCATGTATCTAATTGTTGCACTGCCTGGCAGTGCCATGTTGGTCTGTCAGTCAGAAATTGTAAGTCTGGGGCTAGACATCACAAAGAGAACAACTGCAGTACAGCAATTAAACCTGCTTTATTCTTTATTTTATGCGTCCGTCTAGTCATTTGCACGGTCCAGATGGGGTCCTCACCAGCGGCACCTACAGCAACCGAAGGGTCTGGCAAACCACAGAGAAGGTAAGGGGTCTTTCAGTGGTGTACCATACAAAAAAACACCACACATAGTGGAGAATGCGACCCTTCTTCTGTTCAGACCCCATTTCCGTTGCCTGTGTCACTGGTAACCCCAAAATCATTACCCAGCATGCTTGAATTGTCTGAATGTTGATGATTTAACTACAGCCCTGGCTACCAGAAGAAAAGCTGAACTGTCTCATGTGGTAAAGCAGCCTGCAGCCTTCGTACTGTACTGAAGGAAAAAAAAAGAAAGAAACAGAACAAAAATGTTCAGCAGTGCTAGTTAACTGGGAAAATAAAATACCTACCAGAGTTAATTCTCTCATCTCTCTGCCCCACGGAGCTATGAACTGTGCACCCCCCCAAATGGGCCAGCTCCTACCTCGTGGCAGGGTTCGTGCTTCCTGCTCCACTCCACAGTGAAGGAACACTGCTCCAGAAAGACAGAATACATAAGACAGCAGTACACAGAGAAAAAAAATAAATAAAAATGTTTTTTAAATAAACTCTCCAGTGCTGTACCACAGCACTTAGCTTGGGCCTTCTACCCTCCTCACAATTGCAGCTCTGCTCTACCTCACCCTCCAGCCACTCAGCAAGTTGATGTGTGCTCCCCATGGCACAACATACCGAGGAGCTTTGTTACCTCCCGGCCTTGACTTCTTAGAGGGGCCTGCAGCCACACGGACAGCAACCGCGGCTTCCCCCTCAGCCCAGCAGCTGTACAGAGTGCTCCGCTCCCCAACTCAGTGTAGCAGCGCTTCCCTCAGAGCAACAGAAGAAAGACACCCTGCCAGCACTACAAGGACCGCTGTTCCTTCACAGCCCTCCAGCAGCTCCCCCCCTCCATCAGGCCACAAGCCTATTGCCTCCTGCTCAGGTCCATGGATCCCCGACTCCTCAAAGGTGGCCCCAAATTACAGGGACAACAGACGGTTACCTCCCTGCAGCCTCCTGCAACCAGATCCAGCACCCTTCTTCCTCCTACCTCACAGATCCAAGCCACACTCACTCCTGACAGCAAACCCCAGGGCGCACAAAGGACAGAATCGTAGCTCCACTCCTCACTTCCCCTTCTCTCGCAGCACCGCTCCCGTTGGAACACAGCCACGCAGTCCCTCCACTGCAACTGAGGCTTCCTCCTCTCCAAAGCAGCCATACGGAGTGATCCCGAGCCCCGACTCACCCAAATGCCTGCTGCAGCTTCTGTCCCCGATTCACCACTGCTGCCAAACAAAGCTGTCACTCAGCCACACTCCACAACAAAGAAAAGGAAAAGGGCCATCAATAAATAATCGAACACACAACAAAACAAAAAAAAAATCTAATACTACCAGAGCCGCTCTGGCACTGGGGCAAAATATAACTGCATGGGACAGCCCTGCTGGGCATACAGAAAAGGGAGCACCAAAGGGAACCACAGACATTCAAATAAAAGCAGGACAATAAATAATTATTGTACTAGCCTGGGAGACGAGAAGAAAAAAAAAAAGAAAACAAGAGTGCAGCAAACAAATACAGAAAGTCCCCCAGAAAGTTGCCACTCGCCAAAAACACAAAACTCACGCCATTTCAGTGGGGAGGAAGGACAGCAGCGCGGCAATCGCCATTTTGGCCACTGTTAGGCAGCCAGCCAGCCTCGTGGAAGAAATCCTCCATTTTGAGCAGAGCAAAACAACAAGAAAGGAAGTGAACCTTGACCCCTTTCCGGCGGCCATCTTGCTACAGTCAGGCCAGTCAAATCCCACAGCAACTGCATGTCACAGTTCGGCAGCCATCTTGGGAAGGGCACCAATTGACCTCACACCAATGAAAACAATGGGATTCCTATTGAAATGAATGGACACTGATACAAAATGCTGATTTTTGCAACAAAACCTTTATTTAAATAACAAGCAACACAGAATTGAGTGGAAAGTTCTTATTAAGACGTCATTGATGAATTTTGCTACAAAAATTTGTACTTTTGTCTACAAAAATAATTTTTGCTCAGCACTTCCTCTACGACACAACATCCTGTCTCCCGCATGAAGGCAACTCCTTTTCACCCATATGACCTTCACTCAGTGAAACGAAGCTTATCTCCAACCACAATGTCTGACGAGGACACAGATGTGGGTGCCGGAGTGTTCAGAATCCTACCTTCACCCACCTCAAGCGCCTGGGGCTACAAAATCGAAACAATCCTCCATGACAACCGGTCTTCTATTTCTGCTCAAGGAGCACCAGCTATGCAAGCTATTCAAGATGACTTGGCCTACATTAGCACCATTTCACCACAGTCCACAGTCCATACCAGCCTACAACCAGTACCCTTCTCAGCCTTGCCTCATGAAGATGCTGTCAACTGGCTGGAACACTTCCAAGCATGGATTTCCTACAACAGTTGGACTGGTCCCTTGCACATCTCCAATGTCCTGTGCTTGCTTCCGAGAGGGACTGCCATTTCCTGGTTCAACGCACTTCCAGACCAAGTCAAAGCAGATGCTGCCACACTGTATGCAACCTTCAAAGCCCATTTCCTCCAAGCACACCCACCCTGGTTATTGGAGCAACAGCTGTGGGAGCGCACTATGCAACCCTCAGAATCTCTCGAAATCTTCATTGTGGACATTGAGACTCAATGCAAATGCCTACAGAAATCAGAGAAAGATCAAGTAACAGCCTTTGTCTGGGGACTGCCTCCTCAATTTTGTACCTATGTCATACAGCAAAAACCAACCACCTGGACAGACACCATCCAAGCTGCACGGCTAGCTCAAGAGTCCATTTCAATGTTCCAGTCTGCCAGTGCTCAGGCACCCCAAACCTCACAACTTGCTGCACTCGCCACATGTGTACAACAGCAACAAGCAATGATCAACAAGCTTATTTCTACTGCCAATAGCTTACACATCAGCTCAACTGCCTCTGTGGCAAATCCTAATGCTATGCAACCACCTCGAAAGCAACCGGATCCACCTCCACGTTCTCAAGAGCCAGTGACTTGCCAGTGGTGTGGATTTAGGGAACACACTGCCGCTGTCTGTCAAAAGTTAAAATATTACCACAGGATGCAAGAGGACCACAAATGCCCACCACAGTGCACTCAACAGGATAACCACAACTATTCCCAGGATCAGGGAAACGAGCGCTGCCCAACAGACTAGGGGCATTTGTTGGGCAGGGGAACACAGCAACTGACCACCCCTCTGACTCTCACAATTTAACCAAAATGCTTCCTCCAACTGCCGACTCTGGCACACTCTCACTTCCAGGGGCAAAGGTACCTGTCATCCGCTCACCTCTCCTAGCTAACTATGTACCGGTAACCATCGGAGATTAGTCTATGCATGTCTTGGTCAACACTGGAGCAGAAATATCAGTTATCAACAGCAATATTTTAGACAACCAAGCTATTCGTCACATACCTAATGTCTCTCCAGCTGACACAAAGTACATTATTACAGCAAGTACAGCTACAGTACCTATCACAGGCATGGTCCACCTCAAGCTCCACTTTGGCTCACAGCAAGCTACTGTCAAGTTTTATATAGTGCCTGATCTTCAACCTGCAATAATTCTAGGTCTGGACTTTCTCAAAGCTCACAAAGCCATCCTAGACTTTGCCTCAAACAAATTGTCACTAGATCCTCGGAGGCAACTCGCAACTATAGACTCAGTCACTGTGCCTCCTCAGTCAGTAATGGTTTTGATTGCCAAGATTCGAGGTAAACCACTTCCACAAGGTGTTGTTGGCATCATCACAGGATCCCCCGTGCTGCATTCATCAGGTCTCCTTCGGGAAATACCTTATCAGTGGTGCAAGATGGCGCAGTCTTCCAAAAATGCTGCAACTTCACAGATGAGCTAGTGGTCATTTCAAAGGGTGCCAACATCGGAAAGTTTGTCTGCTTGTCTTCAGGGGACCAGCTTCATCTCATACAAGACCCTCAGCCTGATTCCACCAACTCTACTCCTGTCAATACTACCGTGGCCACTCCAACTTCAACAGAGTTACCCCTCAGTCAGCGACTGTCCTCTTCCAAACTTCCAGCATCTCCAACAGAAAAGCAACAACTTGCTATATGTTTAGCCTATCAGCTGACATTGCTGAAAATCTCCCCTTTCAATGTGCAAAATGTACTGACAACATTGTATTACAATGTGAGAATAGCTTATACTATAAACGGATATTGGCATTCGAATCAAGAAATGATTCTGAACCTATAACAGTTCAAGATGTTTTACATGTAACAAATATCCCTTTAAATGAGACTTCCTCTACCTCTACTTACAGCATCCCTTCTGACAAAATAATATCTAGCAAGAATAATCATGCTACTATGAGTAGTTCAGTGATGTATCCATCTGAACTATCTAAAAAAGAGCTAGAGAAGATGAGCACAGTTTGGTAAACAGCATAGAAGATACAACTTGGTATAATGTGCAAGGGTCTAAAGCTACTAAAAAAAGAAGGAGAAAGGCTGAGTATTTTAACATTCCACTACATAATAGCTTTGACCCATTGTCCACTGCCCCTGTCAATTCTAATTGTATTCCTATTGACTCCCCTAATGAAGGATTAAATTCTAAAAACACTTCCCAAGTCATGGTTGATATGCCAAATTCTTCAGCTCCACCACCTAATTCCACGACTGATATTCGTTTGATTGATTTTGCTACTATTCAAACTGGTGAAGAGGCACCCTCTATGTGTGTTCCTAATACTGATGATTCACATACCAGACAAATATTTGTTCTGCGTGATTCCTTAGTTAAACATCTGGATAGGGTTTTATGTGAGCCTGACAAACATAATAGAACTTGTTCAAGTTTCAGTGGTGCCAAGATCTCAGATCTAACATATATGGTCGATAATATTATTAGCTCTCAAGACATAAATCCACTGTGTATTATTATCCATGTTGGAGCCAACAACATATGAAAATTATGTACCTACCGTAATTATGATCTTTCTGTGTATCTTCACCATTCATCACATATGGGTACTGGCTGGAGATCAGGACCCCGCAGGAGCTTTTTTTTTTTTATAAAGGATAGGCGGAGCCAACACAGCATCGGCGCCACGCTCGAGGTCGACGTACTGCGTGATGCTCGAGGGTTGGCTGTTAGGCTGTGTTGACTCCGCCTGCCCACCAGTTCTTCATCTCCCACCGTCGAGGTCACCTCGTGGGAAGCTGTCAGAGAAGAATTATAGGCCTTTCAGCCTTTCGTTCGATGTTTCAGTCTGTTGGTAACTTACTAGTTCTGGGTTCTGCCTCCAATCGACGTCACGGTAAGATCTTTCCTTTTTATTTGAAGTATTGCGATGTTGAGTCTGTTTTGGTGTACCCATATGTGGTGAATGGTGAAGACTGACACAGATAAGATCTACAGGGACTCTGTTCAGAATATCAAATTAGCCTATGTTTCTATGACTAATAAAATGATTGATCTCGGGTGTGATATTATTTTTTCAGAGATTCTACCCATACCACGGTACTCCCAGTTTCTTAATCATAAAATTAAAATTATTAAAAACTGTCTTAGGCAATAGTGTTTACAACTGAATATTCAGTGCATGACCCATTGGGAAGAGTTCTCTGATAGATCTGAGCTTTACTGTCCTGACGGCTTGCATCTTAACAAACTAGGGAATGCATTGCTGAGTCAACAATTCCTATCTACAATTAACATAAATTTAAACTAAATAATGGGGGGGAAGGGGAATGGAAATGTACACACCTCTTCATCTCACTCTTATAAAGTCTCCAGTAAACAATTACAGTTTCTTAGTTTTAATGCGAGAAGTTTGACACATAAATTCGATGAGTTAAAAACTGTGATTTCGAATAAGGATTTTGATATTATTATGGTTTGTGAAACATGGGGTGATTATAACTCCCACTGGATCAAGCAGCTCTGTGGATATATCTCTTATTATCTAAATCGAAGTGAAAGAAAGGGTGGAGGTGTTGCCTCATTTATTAACAATAAAATCAACTCAGTCAATATTTCTAGTTCTATAAAAATTCATAATCTCCCGACTGAGAGTCTTTGGCTTAAAATTTTCCTATCCAAACAGGATTTTATTATCCTTGGGACATGTTATGTTCTCCCAAATTCATCTAGTTTAATTATGGACACCATTCTTTCCGAATTTGAAATAGCTACTCAAATGGGTTATGTTATCATTACAGGGGATTTCAATCTCCCAGATATAAATTGGCAGTCATTCACAACATCTAGCAGTATTAGTAATAAATTTTTGTCCACTTGTTCAGAATTGGACTTACAGCAATGGATAACTTCTGCAACCCGAGGTAATAATATATTAGAGCTTGTTCTGAGAAGTACCGCCTTAGATATTAGGGATGTGCATATTTCATCACCAATTGGCAGCAGTGATCATAATTCTATTTTATTTAACTTGCAGAGACATATTATCTTTAATACTAATTCTTCGATTATATACCTGTATGACAAAACTGATCTTCACAGTATCAATCTATACCTTGAAAAAATAAACTGGTTATCTTTTTTTGATAACCAGTCCTTATATCAAAGTTGGGTACTTTTCAAATCACTTATTTCGACTCTTCATGATACTTATATTCCATCAAAAAATAAGAATTCTAATGGGAAACAGACTCCTAGATGGCTGAATAAAAACATAAAAAGTTTAATAAATATAAAAAATAAAAAACATTGTAACTACCTAAAGAATAGAACAACTTCTAATTGGGAATCCTATTTAAAATCAAGTAGGAAGTGTAAATTAGTCATCCATAGGGCCAAATCTAGATGGGAAATGAGATTGGCAACAGCTAGTAAGTCTAATTCCAAACAATTTTACTCTTATATAAACTCTCTCAGGGAAAGTCCACGTTTGGTGGGGCCTCTTACAACAGAAAACATACTTATCCATGAGCCAAAAGCCATGGCTGATGTATTTAATAATGAATTTTGTAAAGTTTTCTCTGCATCAGAAGTTCAATCACCTGTACCTATGATTTCACCATCAGATACTTTTATCATATTCTCCGTTGAGTCTATTCTTAAAAAACTACACTTACTATAAGGTAAATTTTGTTCAGGCCCAGACAATATAGCAGGGCATTTGCTTTACCTATTATCTAAACATATTGCCTTTCCACTCAAACTTTTATTAGACCTTTATTTTACAATATAATTTTATCCCTTGTGAATGGAAATAGGTGTTTGTGGTACCAATACATAAGAAGGGATCAAAACATCTATAGGAAAATTATCGGCCAATTAGTTTGACTTCATCCATATGTAAGGTGTTAGAAAGTCTACTAAAGGATATTATTGCCCCTATTATTGATGCATCTGATTTGGAACAACATGGCTTTAAGAAGAGTAGAAGCTGTCTGACAAATTTGTTCTGCCTTTATGAACATTTTAGCTCTTGTTTGGATAACCGGTTAGCCTGTGACATTGTCTTTATTGATTTCAGTAAAGCTTTTGACACCATGCCACACTGGGCTCTAATTCAAAAACTCACAGGTCTTGGTATTAATAGTCATATAATTACATGGATTCATAATTGGCTTTCAAACAGAACTCAAAAGGTGATGATTAATGGGGCATTTTCTAACTCTGGTAAAGTTTTAAGTGGTGTTCCACAAGGCTCGGTTCTCGGCCCCTGTCTTTTTCAGGTTTTTATATCTGATTTAACTAATTCCTGCCTTTCATTTACAATTAAATATGCAGATGATATTGAAGATCAGAGGACCATCTTCTAATTTAGACCAGATATCTTGTATTCAGCATGACCTTGATATTATTAGTACCTAGGTTAATAAATGGGGCATGAAGTTAAACTCCACAAAATGCAAAGTAATGCATTTGGGTTCTAATAATTTAAATTTCCAGTATATTCTGGATGATTTACCATTGTGTGCCACTAATGATGAGAAGGATTTGGGTATAAACATTTCAGATGACTTAACATATTCCAAGCATATGCATTCAGTTATTAGTACATCTAATAAAATTATTTGGTCTATTTCGCATAATATTACATCTCGAGATCAGGAGGTGTTGTTACCCCTATTCAGGTCCTATGTCCGTCCCCATCTTGAATATGCTTCACAATTGTGGTGTCCTTTTAAAAAATCAGATAGTCACTCTCTTGAAAGGGTTCAGCTAAAATACACCAAAAAAAAATATCTGGTCTCGAATCCTCATCTTATGAGTTTAGGTTGGATACATTGAAACTAATGCCTCTTACTATCAGACGCATTAGAGGTGACTTTCTCCTCCTATATGACATTATTCATGACCCCTATATCATGACTGAGTTAGGATTTTCTTTTAAGTCATCAATACATAATACTAGAGGTCATGTCCTCCAGTTAACTGGTAAATCTTTTAAACACAATAATAGTAAGTTTTTCTTTTCTGTAAGAACTATTGGACCTTGGAATAGACTTCCATCTGATGTAGTAACAAGTAATACTAAAGAGATTTTTAAACATCGTCTTGACACGATAATTATGTCTGGGTATGACTTAACATTCTACTCTATTGCCTAGCATAGGAGCATTATGGGCTTTGGCCTACCAGCTCTTTCTTCTAACCTTAGTATGAACCTTAGTATGAACTTTTGCAATTCCTAGAAAATTACCCAGATGTCTTTGTTGGTTCAGATAACAAGCTTGGATGCTGTGATATCCTGCAACACACCATCGAAGTACAGCCCAACCAGAAACCAATCCGTCAGCGAGCCTACAAAGTGGGACATAAACAGAAACAAGCCCTCGAGGACATAATCAAATACATGCTTGACCAAGACAAAGTCAAAGAATCTATAAGCTCCTGGGGTGCACCTTGCTTGCTGGTGGTAAAGAAGGACAAAGGGTATCATTTTGTGGTAGACTACAGAAAACTCAATGCCTACACAGTGCAGGATGCTCATCCCTTGCCTACAACTGAAGATGCTTTAGAGAGTCTTGGTGCGGCCAGTCCTGCTTACTTCACCACTCTAGACCTTCAGAGTGGGTTCCATCAAGTTTCCATTGACCCAGCTTCTCATTCATACACCGCATGGTGCTGCCACTTGGGACTTTTCCAGTTCAAACATCTGCCTATGGGTCTTTGGAACAGTCCAGCCACATTTCAACATGTTATGGAAGCCGTGCTATGTGGGATGTCTTGGAAATCTTGCCTAGTCTACCTGGATGATGTGATAGTCTTCAGCAGAACTTTGCCAGAGTACCTCCAACATCATCAAGAAGTGTTTGAACGTCTCTGACAAGCCAATCTCAAGCTTCGCCCAGAAAAGTGCTGTTTTGCGCAGCATCAGATTCATTACCTGGGACATGTGGTCAGTTCTCAAGGCATCTCTCCAGATCCAGACAAGCTGTCAGCAGTCAAAGACTATCCAGAGCCTAACAATCTCAAAGACCTTTGAGCATTCCTGGGCTTGTCTGGCTACTACCGAATGTTAATTTACAACTACGCCAAGATTGCAGCTCCACTGTACGCCCTCACAAAAAAGGTATGTGACTATATTTGGACTTCTGAATGTAAAGAGGCCTTTGACACCCTAAAACAAAACCTCATCTCTTCTCCAGTATTGGTCTACCCAAGGTTCGACCAACCATTCAAGCTCTACTCAGATGCTAGTTCTTTTGCAGTGGGCGCTGTGCTCTGTCAAATTCAAGATGGAACAGAACGAGTTGTCTCCTATGCTGGGCACTCCTTCCTCAGCTGAGCAGAACTATGGCATCACAGACAAAGAATGTCTAGCCATGGTCTTTGCCGTGAAGATATTTGACTGCTACCTTCTCTACTCCTCCTTTACAGCTATCGTTGATCACTCTGCCCTCCGATGGTTATTTGAAATGAAGGAGCCAGTAGGCAAATTCGCCCGATGGATCACCATGCTGCAATCCTACAACTTTGAAATTCAATACAGACCAGGTCAAGTTCATGCAAATGCTGATGGTGTAAGCCAGAGACGATATCCCTCTGCATCCTCCTCAACGGATGACGAATCCTGTTTACAAGCTCTTCCCTTCCATGACACGGATGTGCTTCCTGTGGACACTCCTTCAACATCTCAAGTTGCTTTGCTGCTACCAACTGCCTGCTCAGAGAGACACACAAATCCTCAGTTACTACAAGCAGCTGAAGAGCTTCTCATCTCCTCTGCATCTGATCTGTCCCTGACAACTATTAAAATGCAAGAAAGAACTGACGGTCATGTGATGCTAACTTCCTGAGCAGCAGCAGAGGCTTGGAGCTCCCTACTCCCATCAACCTTATTCATTCCAAATCTGTGATTCTCGAAGAATAAATCCAACAATCTACACACCAACTGATCTACTTTACTCCGCCTTTTGGCCTCAGGGCGATTTTTTACTACAGTCCTCGAATATACAAGAGGATGGAGGCGGAGAAAAAACAGGCCGCAATCCGGCATACACCACCAGCTACTCCTGAAAAGCTGCCTAAAAAGGCAAGGAACCAACTCGGCTCTACTTCCGATAAAATGGGTGATAAGGCACAGCTGTCTAATCTTCTCACCAAGGAGAAATTTCTGCAGGAATTAACTCCTCTGAAAGATGTACTACAAACTATCACTTCGGAACTCAAATCTATTTGGGGAGACCTCTCCTCTCTCACCACAAGGGTGTCTGATTCAGAGGCTAGAATCCACTCCCTGGAACAATGGAAAACCAGGGCAGAATCCGATCTGGTTACACTAAATCAACAGGTCAAAAAATTACAATTAAAAACGGAAGACCTGGAAGGCCGCAACCGGAGAAACAACCTACTTATTTTGGGTCTCCCTGAGCTTGAGGAGGGATCCGACTCCATTGCTTTCCTTCAATAATTTGTAGCCAAAACAGTGGGCCCTTCACCTCTCAACCCCCACTACCACCTGGAAAGAGTGCACAGATCCCTGAGACCCAGGCCTCCACCAGGTTCTCCCCCACGACCAATGATTATGAAGTTCCTCAGTTACATCGAAAGGCAGCATGTTCTTACCAAACCCCGCGAGCTGCAATCCATTATGTGGGGACCGGCCAAACTCCGTATCACTCAGGATCTCCCCAAGGAAACCAGAATGAAGAGAACTGCATTCCATCCCGTCGTCCAGAAGTTAATCGCAGCGGACATACCTTTCAGAATGATGTACCCTGCCACCCTCAAAGTCACAATCGGACAACTCCAAAAGCTATGACTCCCCGGACTCGGCTTATAAAGATCTGTCTGCCAAACTCCCCAATCTCTTCAAGTCAAATAGCTGAATTTCCAGTCTCCAGCTCCAGTTTTAAGGCGATGTCCTAACTTGACTTTTCTGTGTCTGATATTTTATTTTACCTGGGTGACTGGTTCTGGCATTGTCCTGATGAGCGGAGAACCCTCGGTGACCCGGACGGAGGTTGGGGTAGGCGGCGTTGTTTCTGACCCTCGTCATTTACCCGGAACCAAATAGGGGTGGTAACAAGATTTAGCCTGGCTGTTTTCAATGAGGGACTAGTTTGATTCCACCCCATAATCATTCCCCGTGGAAACACTATAGAAATGGAGGGACAGAACCTCCAGCTCTCGGTCCATCCTGCCATTCCCCAGTTCTCTCTAGCAGCCCGGTCAAAGGGGTGAGTGAACTCCTTTTCTTTTGGGCTTTTTCTTTTGAAAATAATAGGTGATCATCTCGTGTAATCACAATCGCTAATACAATGACCATGAGGTTGGTTGATGTGGGGGCAGCTCCTGAGCTGCTTGTAGCTGCTGTAAGTTGCATTGCGAGCTTATAGAAGGGGGGTATGTAAACCTAGTCTCGTGGGACCATCCTTGATTTACTTGGCTCAGATGAAAATCACCTTTTTGTCTTTGTTTATGGTCTTTTGGAGACCCTTTAACCTACAATATGTTAGTAGCAAATGGCATACTGGGTTTACAATAGGGACCTGGTCCTCAGGCTTCTACCATAATTACTTTCAATTTTCAATTGTTTATGCCTGGTACCAGGATGTATATAGTTGGGTAGGCTTAGTAAGGGGTTATAATAGGGGGGGGTCGGGATGGTTGACCTGTCTGCCTCCTTGCATGTTTTATATTAACTTGGATCTGCACTGTCTGTTTATGGCACAACTACATTTGATAAGTTTTTTTTGGCAGGTCACAATGGGTTGGAGTGCTGGATTTAGAGTGTGCTTTTTCTATTGGGCTACAGTTGTGAGTTCTATTGACTGTCTTTCTGTTATCCTGTTTTTAAAATGGCTATAAACTCTGTCAAAATCACATCATGGAATGTACGTGGGCTCAGGGAGAAAATCAAAAGAAACCAAGTATTTAATCATTGTGATTTATTGCAAACCGATATCCTACTGCTACAAGAAACCCACTTAATTAATTCAGAGGCTAAATGGTTGTCTAGATCTGGCTTTTCGCAGGTATTTGTTGCAAATGGGTCGAGTTCCAGTAAAGGAGTCACCATCCTCATTAAAAACTATGTCATGTTTCTGGTAGACACAATAATTGACCCAGAAGGCAGATTCATACTGATCAAGGGATCCCTCAATAGCGGTATCGTCGTTCTTGGCTCAATCTATGGTCCAGTAGGAGGTAGCTCTGAATTCTTTATGACCCTAGCAGATAAAATAAGTACCCTTCTTCCCTCCCAGCTCATACTAGGTGGAGATTGGAATGTTCCACCGTCTCACCTACTAGACAAAGCCCCAGAATCAAGTCATCCACCTACTCCAGTTCAAAGGTCCCTACTAGACTTTCTACATATACTAGGGTTGTGTGACCTCTGGCATCTCTCCAATCCCTCCCTTCGGTCCTTCTCTTTTTTCTCTCAACCCCACGGTTCCTGGTCCAGAATAGACTACATTTTGATCAGCAAAACCCTCCTCCCCGGCCTCCTTCAGTCTGGTATCGAGCCGATTGTGCTCTCCGACCATGCAATAGTATGGGCAAGAATCTCCCCAGATCCGAACTTTCAAAGGGATACTATCTGGAAGCTCAACACTCAACTCCTTAAGGAACCCCAGTCAGTGACCCACATTAAGACCCTCATCTCTCACTTTCTCGAGAGCAATGTTAGCTCTACCCCGTGATTCGACATTATTTGGAGCTCCCTAAAATGCTACCTAAGAGGCGAATTAATTAAATTGGCCTCGACGAGGAAAAGAACTAGACAATCTCGTGCCTCCCTATTAATGACCAAGATCAAGGAGCTTGAAAGCTCTTATTCCCCTTCCTCTCCTTTGTTATCCCTCGAGGCCCTCTTAGTAGTCAAAAATGAATATACAGATCTCCTTAAAGAAAAAGCCGAGTATAGCTTACTTAAGACCCAAACCAAATATACTGAGCAAGGCGAAAAGGCCGGCAGGCTCTTGGCCTTAAGATTGCGTACACTAGAGAGCTCCAGGCTAATCCCAGCCCTGCAAACCCCTGAAGGCTCCATTAAAACCTCTCCCAGGGAAATTGCACAGATTTTTGAGAATTACTATAGAACCCTCTATAGCATGCCTCCTTCTTCTGCTTCTTTCTCAGATGTATCAGCCTATCTGGCAGATTTCAACATTCCCCAACTTTTGCCTTCTCATAAAGAAACCCTGACCTCCCCTATTTCACTCTCCGAGATAGAAAAAGCTATCGCTTCCATGGCCCCAGATAAAGCACCAGGCCCAGACGGGTTTCCCTCAAATTTTACAAGGTTTTTCCAAAGAGCTGGCCCCTTTACTCCTCAAGCTATACTACTACATCTTTTCTACTGCCACTCTGGACCCCACACTTCTCGAGGCCACCATTGTCTTAATTCTCAAACCTGATAAAATTCCTACAGACCCAGCGAGTTACCAACCCATTTCCCTTCTAAACTGTGATATGAAAATTCTCTCCAAGGTCTTGGCCGAGCGGATTAAGAAAATCTGGACCCACCTCCTTAGCCCAGAACAAGCTGCATTTGTCCAATCTCATTCCCCAGCAGATCACCTCAGAACCCTTTCTCATATCTCTCACATCGCCCAATCATCCCATCTTCCAATGGCCCTGATTTCGCTAGATGCAGAGAAAGCATTTGACAGAGTCAATTGGTCTTTCCTTTGAGCTACGCTGGCCAAGATGGGCTTCCCAACCTCTTTCCTCAAATGGATCCAGGTTTTGTATAAATCCCCTTCGGCCAAGATATACTGTAATGGTGTTTTCTCCTCTCTTTTCCATCTTCACACTGGTACCAGACAAGGCTGCCCTCTCTCACCCTTCTTGTTTAACCTGTATCTCGAACCCCTTCTTCTTAAGCTTAAATCTTCCCCACTTATTCAAGGTTGTTTGATACATCAACAAGAGTTAGTCCTCTCAGCCTATGCTGATGACATACTTCTCCATGTTACT
This sequence comes from Neoceratodus forsteri, assembly GCA_016271365.2. Classification (NCBI taxonomy): domain Eukaryota; kingdom Metazoa; phylum Chordata; order Ceratodontiformes; family Ceratodontidae; genus Neoceratodus; species Neoceratodus forsteri. The sequence goes on along the minus strand of CM028130.1, from coordinate 832,821,651 downwards.
CATCCCGCCACTTCTCTAGGACACGCGCTGCAACTTATCACTCAATATGGCAACCTCTCTCAATACAAATTGAATATATCAAAATCCAAAATACTCCCATTGAACACCCATACATATAAACACGAACTTACTAAATTTGGTATGAGATGATCCCCTAAATCGATTAAATACCTAGGCATCCACTTTACCTCAGATCCCTCTTTGCTTACGAAACTTAACTTAGATAGCCTTAAGACTCATATCCAGCTAGATTTACAAAGGTGGTCTAATCTCCCTGTTTCTCTGTGGGGTAGGATTAACATTATTAAGATGAACATTCTTCCCCGTATCTTTTATCCCCTCAACCTACTAGGCCTCTGGTTACTGCTCTCTTACTTACATCAATTTCACACAATCTTCTCAAAGTTTATTTGGCGAGGGAAAGCAGTTCGACGTCCCTTTCTCAAGCTATCCTCCCTAAGGATAAAGGCGGTCTTAGACTTCCAATATAGCACTTTATCATTGGGCTGCCCACCTTCTAAACTAGGTAGATGGTACTCAACCCATGCTGAATCATTTCCCGATCTGGCTTCAAATTGAGAGGCAGATCCTTCGAGACTAAAATAGATCCCTATGCATTTTCTATACTCCTACCTCAGTGCTTTACACTGGCTATCCGACCAAACAATTTTCACATCTCTTAAATCTCTTTTCAATGCCTATATTTCCTTAAAATCTTCCCTAAAATGGACCTAGCACAACCTGTCATCCTCAACCCCAATATCAAACTGGGCAACTCAATAATCACCCCTGAGTGGCTTCCACAAATTAAAGAAACTACTCTAGAATGCTACTATGACCAAGGCTCCCTCCTCTCATCCCCAAACATATTAGCTAAATTTGCTATCCCCAATAATAAGATCTTCAAATTATACCAACTAAGACATCTTATTGCTGCTAAATTTGGCTTACAATTTCGAGAACCTAAGGTCCAATCCTTCCTCTCTCACATCTTTACCCTTGCCTCTAAACCACATTCCATTTCTCTAATATATTCCTTCCTACTGGACTACAAATTCCCGAATTCGATCGAAGGTTCCAGTATCTGGCTTTCTTTACTCCCAGATTCCACCCCCAATTGGTCCCAAATTTGGAAGGACCTGCACAGATACCACACCCAAGATAGGTTTAGACTCACCCAATATTACATAAAACAATATGTACTATGCCCCCAAAAATTGTTCCGTCTTTAATAAACTATCTCTCTCCTCTGCTCCAGGTGCTCACATAGTGAAGGGAATTCTACATATTTTCTGGCACTGTAATAAAGTTGCCCCTGTGGGCCTCTATTCAGGACAATCTAGATCCTATACTTGGCCTTACCAACCTTTTTACTCCTGATATATGTATTCTAGGGGACTACTGTACCATAGATTGCTTGGAACGCCAATACCACATGGCCTTTGTGTCTATAGTGGTCAAAAGACTAGTCCTTAAACATTGGACCGACCAAATGACCCTGACCTATTCTGAGTGGTTGGCGGAACTTTCAATTTGCTTCAACATGGAGAGGCTTGTGGCCAGCTCACACAATCGTATGGACCTGTTCCACAAAAAATTGGGTAATTTGTATGCATTATATTTGCACCAATGATCTCTTGAAGTCCTCTCTGATGCCCATCGTGGTTTTCTTCCTTCCTTCTCCATCTACTTCCTCGGATTTTGACTACAGGGTCAAGTTATGATTTAGTTGTGAACTGGTTAATAGAACTAAACATACAATTGTGTTGACACTCTACAAGGGTTTTTGGGGGTGGGTACCTTATGGTTGGTAGTAGTGGGGGTTGTTTTGGAAAGAAGAAGATGGGGGGGTTGAGGAAGGGGGTTTGGGGTTGTTGGGGTGTTGTGTTCTCTTTTATTTTGTTATTTTAGTTATACCATGTATGGATACTTGACATTAATGTGTAATGACCTGTCTATGTAGGTTATGTTAAAATCAATAAACTTGAATTTCAAAAAAAAAAAAGAAAGAACTGACACTCAATTTATGGACATCATCACCTACTTAGAGCCTGGAACATTACCGCAACAAAAGCAACATCACCAAGATTTACTTTTCCTTGCTTTGCAGTACTTCCTTGATGACGGTGTGCTCTTTCACATTTGGACCAAGGAAGGAAGGCAAGGGTCATCGCACAGATAGAACTCACATACTGCTAGTTGTGCCAGCCTCTCTCATCCCTCAGGTTCTTCTCTCCGCTCATGCCTCTCCACTCTCTGGAGGTCATATGGGAATTCACAGAACTCTGGAAAAGACAAGGCTTCACTTTTTCTGGCTATACATGAACAGACATTGTCCAGTTCGTAAAATCCTGCCAGCCCTGCTCCCAGAGAAAGCCTCCAGCCAAACCAACAAAGACACACATCATCCCAATGCCTGTAGCCACTGAACCATTCCAAACAGTCAGCACTGACATTCTTGGGCCCTTGCCAACATGCTCTGACTCTGGTAACAAGTACATCCTTGTCTTTGTAGACTACTTGACAAAACATTTGGAACTCATCTCTCTGAGAGACATTAAAGCCACCACTGTGGCCAGTGCATTTCTCAACACAGTCATTTGTCATCACGGTACCCCATCATACCTACATTCAGACAGAGGCACTAACTACCTCTCCACTTTTGTCCGAGAAACTTGCAAACTTCTCGATATAAAAAAGACACATACCACAAGTTACCATCCACAATGCAATGGACAGAGTGAAAGAATGATGTCTACAATTCTCAGCACACTTTCCAAGTATCTGGATGATACTCATGGCACCTTGGATTGGTTTATTCCCCTAGTGCAGTTTGCATACAATACCAGCCCTTGTGTCAATAGCACTGAATACACCCCCTTCTTCTTAGTCCATGGACATCATCCAAGCACTCCACTGGACAGGGATCTCTCACTGCTTGAGGTGCCTAAGTCAGCTTCTTCTTTCATCATCCCTCTTCTGGAACAGCTAGAACTTGCCCGACGAGTTACAATCACCACGTTGGGCCAGAGAAAATCAGCAATGAAGAAAATGTCTACAACCAAGGTGCATGAGCCTTCATTCTCTGTTGAGGACATTGTCTATTTGTACTGTCCTACTCTTGTTCCGGGCGCCACCAAGAAACTGCTTTGCCCCTGGACTGGGCCATTCTACATTGTAGAAAAGCTTCCTCTGGTCCACATTCGTCTGCGACACAAGTCAGATGGCAAGCTGGTACACAACAAAGTCCATATAAATTAATTAAAGCATGGGTACCTGAATAACAACCTTCCAGATGACCCCAGTCCTCCCACAAATGAAGCTGCCCTTGATCCTGCCATCTTCTCTGAAGCTGAGATCCCTCTGGACAACCTGCAGCCAGTTCCTACAGATCTTCCCACTCCTGACACTCTTCAGCCAGATTCCATTTTTCCAGAGGATTTGCCCGGGACTTCCTCTTCTTCTCAACCTTCTTCTGCTCAGGACTCTCTTCTACACACCACAGTGTACCAGATCAAGAAGATCTTAAGAAAGAAGTTTGTCAATGGATCCTGGACTTACAGAGTAAAGTGGTGTGGATTCGATAGTGGGAAGAACTCCTGGATTGCTTTTAATGACCTGACCCCTTCCTGTCAGGAACTAGTGCAATCCATGAATGCCTCCATTCCCACTGACTGGAAAAGTCAACGGAGGTCTTGAATTTTTGTTACCGGACTCAGTGAAATGTGTCAGGACTAATTCATTTTCTGGTTTTCATTGCTGCAGTAAATATCTTGGTGTACCCCTTTCTTTGCACCTGTTGCCATGGTACTATTTACTTGCACTAACCTTATTTTCCCCTTAGGGATGTCTCCTTCAATGGACAATCCACCTGTTTATGCAACTGTTATTAAAATGTGAGCCTACATGCTGGGTATTCTCCTGCTGCTACTATTTCTTCTCTTCCCTTTTCCTTCCCCCACACTTTAGTGCTTGTGGTATGACCTAGTCTCAAGTACTATTGTGTTTCCCTCCTCTCTGGTGCTACTCTGACTGGTCCCCAGGGTAGTCCAGGTTCTTTCCTCCCCCACTCCCTGCAGTGGAGTAATGTTCTGTTTTGTGAAATCTAATGCCTTGTAATGCATGAACATTTTTATTTTGCCTTAAATTATTTACTTAAAAATTCTTAGAAATGTATAGATTCATTGCTTGTTCGAGTGGTGCTCACATTCACTGTTCCGGCAGTGATGTGAAGCACACATTAAGCATGGGGCTTAATGTTTAGCTTCTGCCTCTTTAAGAGCACTTAGAACTGCACATCTAATTGTTGCACTGCCTGGCAGTGCCATGTTGGTCTGCCAGTCGGAAATTGTCAGTCTGGGGCTAGACCTCATGAAGAGAACAACTGCAGTTCAGCAAATAAACCTGCTTTATTCTTTATTTTATGTGTCTGTCTAGTCATTCACATGGTCCAGATGGTGTCCTCACCAGCAGCATCTGCAGCAACCGAAGGGTCTGGCAGACCACAGAGAAGGTAAGGGGTCTTTTAGTGGTGGACCATACAAAAAAAAACATAATATAAACACATACGGATTTACTGCAATTGATGTACTAACTTTTGACACAAAATTTTGTGGCAAAAATGCATTTTTAGAGGTTTTTCAATGGTTTGAATCTCACAGCTCTGAGACCACATAGCCTCCAGCTTTCCATTACATACACTATGCTGAACTGAGGCTATGCAAAACAATATAGAACCCATGTGACCTTAAATCCCATGAATCACTGCAAAATTCACCTTAAAGAGCCAAAAACAAGGTGAAGCAATGCAAAGTCAATAGAGAATGATGGGAACTTTGTGTTACTCCGAGATGCAAAGTTATTCATTTTGCTATGCTGAAAACCATGTGAAATTTGGGTTCTATGCAAAATACTACATGTGGCAAATTTTAGGCACTTCGTCCACCTCTAGTCACTACTCCCCATCTTTCTTTCAAGTGAGAAAGTATCTCGAGTAAAGGCCTTTCCCCTGTTGCTTGGGGGACACCCTAGCCACTGTATTTGCCTGCAGTAACTTTTTGACTCCAACTCCAACAGTATCCTTTCTGTTGGAGTGTGAGGCTTGAAAATTCTGTGTTTGTGTAAACTGGGAAATTTGCAGAACTGCAGAGAGGCCTTGACTCACTACTTCCAGCACCTACTGGTCTGTGGTGATGTTTTTCCATTCCTGAAAGAAGTGAGTCAATCTTCCTCCCACTGGCAATGGGCAGGCGACCTGGGCAGGACCATCAGGGGTTCTGCTTAGGCTGGGCCTTAGGGGCTGGGAATGGCTCAGACCATTTGGAAGGCCTTTTGCCACCACCCCTAAATAAACCTCTCATTTGAGAGTAGTCATAGGGCATGGGCATGGGATAGAAAGGATGGGGAAAGTACCCCCTACCTCTATCTCTGCTTCCCTGAGGTGTGTAGGAAGTGGAGGCCTTCTCTTTCTGGGCCTTACTTTTGCAGGTGGTCTTGTACTTGCCCATCTTCTTTATGTAAGTCTTTGTTTTGTCACCAAACAGGGAATTGCTCTTACATGGAAAGTCCATCACTTTTGTATGGGTATTCTGGGACAGATTTATGGTCCACAGCCAGGCAAGTCTATGTAAGGAAATAACAAGTGCCATAACCCTAGAGGCAGTGTCATTCACGTCTACCGCCATGTGAAAAATGTATTTGGTAGCACTTATGGCAGTTTTGGCAACTTCCATTAGGTCTTGTGCTACATCACCAGATATTTTATCATTGAAGGCTAGAGCAGAAATCCAGAGTGCCTTTTGATACTGGTCTGTATTAGCTGTGTAAGTAGCTTACCCATTGTGTCCAGCTTTTTGGAGTCTTTCTCCAGAGGCATGGCAGTGATGGCCACCTTAGCCTTGTCACAGGCAGCTTCCTGAACTACTCTCTCTCATGGTCTGGATAGACATGGAAATACTCAGCGTCATGCTTGACCAGCTGGAACTTCTTCTCAACTTTTCTGTCTACCCCTGGGGTTGAAGTAGGACTGTGCAAGACTCTGCAGGTAGCTCTTTTGAAGGATTTATGTGCAGGGAGGATCAATTTCTTTAAAGTAGGTAACCCCATCATATCTAAATAGTCAGGATCCTCTTCCTTCTCCACATCTTATTGGGTGGAGAGATTGAGGATATTAGCCATTTGCCACACAAAAGTATAAAGGGAAGAAAAATCCTCTGACTCACAAAAAGAATTGAAATCATGCTCTGAGGAACCCTAGGGGTGCATGGAGTTCCTATTATCTTGGTCTCCTTCATAGATAAATTCAACTCCCTGGTCATTGGGGGTCAGGACAGGAACAATAACTAGATGAGGTACCATCATGAGGGAATCCAGGGCTTTAAAAGCTTAAAAAATATTGCCATAATTTAGAAATATCCTGCACAGAGGGCATTTTCATGTTGTCCACTGTAGACTCCTTTGCTTCTTCATCAGGATGGGCGGTGACATGCTTATCTTTTTGTTTCTTTTTTGAAGGTCCCAAATCTGGTACCTGCTCAGGGTTTTTTTTTATGCTTAGAAGCATCTGAATTTTTGCCAGAATTTTTATTTTCATTAAAATCTTTTGAGGGTCTTTTCTTATGTGTGGTATGTATGCTTGAAAAAGGAACTACAGGTTCCAAAATGCATCAGGTTGTTGTTGCCTGTATCACTTGCTTTTATTGTTTGTTTTTTTTAATAAATAAATGCAGTTACTTTGGTGATACTTTTCACTGTCTGGAGTGATTTTGAAGTGCTCAGCTTTACTCTACATATGGAAAGGGGACATTATTTAACCAGGACAGGCACACTAAGCCAGAGCTTGTTTCCAGGTGTGACCTGAGAGCACAAGAAAGTTAAGTAACATGCTCAGGATCACACAGTAAGCAAGTGGGGGCTGGTGGGATTCAAACCCAGGTCTCCAGGTTTGCAGCTTAATGCCCTTAACCACTACACTACACTGCCTTCATATGTGAAGAATGACCCTCCTTACTAAGTTTAGGTGACACAGAGGCAGACTAAGAAGCCGTAATATACTGAAAAATCAGAACCTTGCTCAAAAAGATGGCTGGGCAAAACTAATAATAAGGACCCAGTCAGGCAAAGGCACAAATGCTGGTTATCAGCTCTCACCAGGAGTAAGAGGCAACAACTGTGGTAAGAAATATATATTTTTCCTTTTAGTAGTCAAAAACAATGTGGTCTGTCTGCCGAAAACACAACTAGACTGCAAAAAACAATGGCACCATAAAGCTGTCCTAAGGAGAAAGGACACAGGAATTGCAAAGAAACAAAAGAAAAAATGTTGTTCGATTTTTTTTCCTCAGAAAAGCCCGCCAAAGTGACGATGACGCAGTCTCTCAGACTACGGAGGAAAAATGACAGTGCAGTATCTCTGGTTCTCAAGAAGCAGAAAAAGGACCAAAGATACTGAAAACCAAGAAGATATTAATTGAAAAAATGAGGGAAATAAACCAAGAACTTTCTGATGAGGGAAACAACTGAGGAGACTTCTCGGGGTGATGCTGCTTGCTCAGACAGAGAAATAGTTTTGCTGCAGAGCTGCACAGAACAGTGCCTCCGCAAACCCAAAGCCTCTCCATGTGGCTAATTTAAATATTTAAATGTGTACTCCATGTACTCTGGGGAAGTTCAAGCCATTGGGCTGACTACAGGACAAATAGCAGTCAAGGCATAATGAGAGATTTCTGGAGCTTGAATGCCTATTTTCAGGTGTGACCTGGGAACATACTGTATAGTGACTCACATAACAAAAATAAAAAAATTAAAAATATATATATATATATATATATATATATATATACACACAGACATATATATATATATATATATATATATATATATACAGTATCTGCATAATCTTTCAGACATTTGCAAACAGAATTTGATAAATAGAATTTTTTCAATGAAGTTTTAGACAATCAATCTGAATGTATGTTTCAATTTGTATACTATCAGTGAGTGCATTTCAGCCTTTTATTGCATGATAAACAAAGGATTTTTGACTGAGTGAGGTTTTACAAAATGAATGTCTGCACTGCTCTGAGAAACCTAGATAGATATAAAACAATCTTTACAATAACTGAATTCATAAAAGAAAATTGGTCTTATTTCTTCACAAAATACTGAAGTTAAGCAGAATGAAATAGGTACATCTTGAATCAAAAGAAAACCAATCCAGTGTATTAAATAACAAACAATGACGTGTAGTCCTGGAGCTAGAAAGTGGAAAATGGCAGATATAATTTTACAAAACTCAAATTCAGGAACTCAAGGAATCAGAGACTATGTAATATACAGGTATACTACTAAAGACAACAAAGTGACTGAGCTAAGATATTCCTAGATTTAAATGGAGTTGCATGTGAGTGATTTTAACAAGATTATTTGTATGATGCTCAGAAGATAGAAATTGGACCATGGCAAATTCCAACTAGCAAAAATGGTTTGCTGATTTAGTTTTGGTAACATTTAGAACTAGGGCACTGTCCAAATGCCAGTGTTGGGCAAGATAAAAATGTCATCCAAGCAACTGCCCTTTCTATAAAGTACTATACTGTCTGCATAACAACAAGAAGAAAAAAAGATAGGATTGGGTAAAAAAGAGGAAAGCCATTTAAGAAAAATAAGAAACAAACAGGACCCAAAACTTGAACCCTGAGGAACTCATATATTTATTTTTACCTGTGAGGGAAGAAATAGCACCCTAAAGGGAAACTTGTTGAGATCAATCAACCAAATAATCTTGAAACCAATTACCAGATTTAGAGGAAAGTCCTGTTCTTCAAAGCTCTGAGAGTAGGTGACTATGGTGCACCAAATCAAAGGCCTTAGAAAGGTCCAAAAATAAAGCACCAGCCATGTCCCCACTTTCCAAGACCCTATGCAACAAGAAAGTAAACTCAACAGCAGTTAACATACTATGGTTCTGATGAAAACCATTTTGATACAAAGTGAGCACTTCATGATCATTTAAGAAATATTTAAGTTGATCACAAACAATTTTTCTAGTACCTTGGATGGAGGGATAATAAAGAAATTGGGCAATAATTTCTGGCCTTAGTATGGTCTCCATACTTAGAAATAGACACCTTGGTTGCCTACTGACAAGAGCTCCAGGACCTCACCAGTAAGCAAAGAAAAATTAACAACTTACAAATGGTATCTGCCATATAAGTCCACTTTGGACTGCTCCTGCCCTCAGTTTGACACTCGTACTGTTACATGTATATACCTGTTGTTCTCACTTTATATGTTTAAATTGCTCTCTGTATGATATTTGTACTGAAATCTGTATTTACTCATTGGTTGCTATGTTATAAGTAATTCTTGTGCTGTCTGACATGGAGCCTTTGCAAAGGAGTCTCTGTCTCAAGGTTTGTAATCCAAGGCCTCAATAAATAAATAAAGAAATAAATATAATCAATATAATCGATAACTAGGGAAAATAAACACCAAATAATTTTATCTGGGCCAGTGTGAGTTTTGGTGTTCATATTCAGTAAGTTATCTCAGGTCTCAGCTAGTGAACTCTCTTTAAAGGGACACTGTCAGTCCTCTTAGACCACAAAATGTCTTGTTTAAAAAACATATTTAACAATTGTTCACATACTATAAAGATTGTTGAAACAGCAAGTAGTTTGATGGATTCATTTTTTTTTTCTTTTTAAAAATGAAAAACAAATGGCCCTTCATACTAGTGTTACCACACAAAAAAACATGCTTGTTTACATTCCTTGATCAACACCCACTACATCGTTTTTGGACTTAGGAACACCCCCAAGTCAGTCTAGTCACTCATGATGCATTGGGAGTAGAGAAGACTGCTGCATTATAAGTGGCTGCACTGTTTGCGGTGTTCCTAATATTTAGGAAGCATGTGAGAAGAGTAGATCGAGGAACTGAAACAAAACAGGTTTGGGAATAATAACACCATTATTGTACATTTCCATTCTACATAGAGAAGAAGCAGATAAAACAACCAGCAATGTGAATGAATTTTAGGGAAGGCATGCAATTATAAAATGTGGGTTTTAAACTAGAAATAATATGATGCAAAAAGGGTTGACAAGTGTCCCTTTAAATTCAAACTTTGGAGATGTTGAACCACCATTAGTGTGTGCACTGGTTTCCACACTCTACATATTAAGTGCCAATTTAATGGCATCACAAAAGTGGTTGTTTAAGTCATTAGCAAACTCGACTGGGGAAACCAAATCTCCTTCCTCAGAGGAAAGCAATGTGATGGAAGCTGTTCGAGTTTTACCCGAGAGGTTGTTCAAGTTTTTTTTTTTCAGTTTTTTTGGGATCCATTAATAACACAAAATTAGTTCTCCAAAAAGAACTCAGATTTCATTTTTATCATTAAGCTTTTACATAAGTTTTCGTGGTACAGTATTCCATTCAGTCAGTTTTTATTTTGTATTTTTGTTTTTCCATGATCTGTCCTACTCATGCAAAAGGCAAATGGCATAATCCATTATTCAATCCTAGTTTCAATTTTTATATGGATCCTCTGGAGAGGGGAATGTCTATCACATACTGCATTTAAATAATAAAGAATAAAATCCAGTATGTTATCTACATTATGAATGTAAGACAGACAGGACCAGTCAATATTTGCAGCTGAACTCCTAAACTCTTCAAGGTTAACATGGACTTGGGGGGGGTGGTCTACACACTCTCCAATAACATAGGACAGGACTGTGGTCACTTATATGATCAGACAGAGGAATAGTTTTTAACATTCTGTCAGGTCTAGCAGTAAGGATCTAATCTATGGTGACTCAGTCCTTATTCTATAGCTAAGGTGAGACAGAAGAGCAAGTGCCTGGTGGAGAGTACAAGCCCAAAATGTATCTTTTATCTTAGAATTTGCCTTGTGTAGTCAATTTATATTGGCATCTCCTAATAAAATCAGCTTGTTTGTTTCAGATTTAGTACACTTGTAATCCATTAGCAAGGAAATGTCCTACTCCAGATAATCAGGAGGTATACAGGATGTGTCCATGAAAAGATGTTTAACATTCCACAAGTATATTTGAATAGAAATAAAATCACTTGAAGACTTGGAATATCTTAACTGAAAGCTTACTTTCATTTCTTTTACACACCCATGGAAATTGCTTTGAGCAGTCAACAGCAGATAAAGACTGTAACTTAGACTGGAGATGCACACAGTTCCTGGCATTGGTACTTCCAGTGTTTACAGAGACTGGCAGCCTAAAAAAGAAAAATAATACAATAAGTTATAAGTTATAAACTGCTGATGCCTACATTCAGGATAAGTAGTAATGCAATTAAATCAATAGGATTCTGTTGCTTTATACCACCTTATCTTTTCACATGTTCTTCACTTCTCTGAACCAAAACTAAAAATGCAAAACTCACATCCATATATTACAAAAATAACAAATGGGACTGGGATTTCTCTGCTACAGTGCCAATTTAAGGTTCTAGAGACATGCTGGAACCTCTTAAGCTTTGCTCTTAAAGTTCACATATTTCCAGAACCTCTCAATGGTATTATAGCCTCATAATACACAATCCCCTATCTACTATTCTATTTATGAGGGTTGCACAGTACCTACCATATAATACTGTTCATAGGATAGTACATATAGTACACAATACATAGAAACATATAGAAACAGAATTTGTCAACAGAAATTATCTGCTTGGCCCACCCAGTCTGCCCAGATGTTCCCTGCCTAATCTGTCTCTGCAGACCCTAACTGGTCTCGGATGACCCTCCCTTCTCCTTGTCTATTTTGTAATATACCCTATGTCTATCCCACACATGCTTGAAGGCCTCCACTGTTATTGTCTCCACCACTTCTGCTTGCTGTCTGTTTCAGGCATTTACCACCCTTTCGGTGAAGTGGTACTTAATAATATCACTCTTAAACTCCCCCCACCAGCTTCACATGCTCCTGCTCCTGGTGCTCTTTCTCCATTAAAAGAGACTCCACTCCTGCACCCTGTTCACCCCTATGAGATACTTGTATGCCTATCACACATGCATTACATAAGTTTGCCATGGACTGCCCTTCTGGCACCCATCACTGTTCCTTGTACTCCTCCATCTCTTTCCCCTACCTTGAATGTTGATTCCTCTCTCCATGTACCTCCCTCATATCTAAGTTTTGATTTGTTTCAGTAACCTGGTGGGTAGATCAAGAAAAATGACAAGGAGCAGAGCTTTGAGACCCCCTGGCTTTTAGATTTGTATCTGTATTTTTAGACTTCTAAAGTTTCAGAACTTTTCTTCTTTTTTTATATACCTCCTTCAGTATATTGCTGCTAATTAAACTGGGGCTATCTGTGTATTTGAGTGTGTTTATTTTCCCTTTTACTGGAGTTTTGGCTCCTGTCTGTGACCTGCAGTTTGTCTTGCTCCCCCCCCAATACGGACTTGATTTTGACTTTTAGGGGCTGCAACTGGTATTATTCACCAGATAGAGGAAGATACTGTTTGTTTTCCTTTTGACTTTAATGGGTCTGTAAGCCAGACTATTCTTTTCGCGTGTTAAAACAAAATAAGAATAGAGAGAGCATACAAATGACTATTCTGTCGCTTATTAGAGATTATGAACGTGACAATTCCTTTTTAGCATAGTACTGAGATATTAAGACATGAAGATACTGAAAATAATTTCTAATGTCTAACTTGCTTATTGTGACTAGTGGGTTGTTGGAATATTACAACCTACTATTTGTTAAAAGATTTGAAACTAGAGTGTGTGGATACATTTTGACAATTTCAACTATATCCTTATTAGAGCCTAATTTTCAGAGGGTGACTTGTGTGTTTAAATCTGCCCTTCTAGTGCTATTGTCAAGGGATATAGAAACACACTCAAGTCCTATTTCTTCAAGTAATGTGGCACCTGGGTTCAAATCTACTTCTTTTCATAAAAGTCATGATTTTAAAATTGTTCACCTAAATGTTCAAAGTTTAATTCCTAAACTAACTGAAATTCAATAACTTACAAATTAACAGCCTGCTGTAGTGACCATTTATGAAACTTGATTGAAAACTTTAGTTCCTGATAATTTATGCAAGATACCAGGTTACAAGATACTGCATACAGGGCTGACCAAAAAGGCAAGAAGAGGGCTGGGGGGTTGCAGTGTATTTTAAAGAGCAGTTGCAGTTAAATATTTTAGGTACTAGTTATGAGACTGGTTGTGCAAATGATTGATTACGCCTCCTGCTTATACTGGGTGGAAGGAAACATGTAATATTAGGCTGTTTGTACAATCCCCCTTAGTGTGGTCTAGATGGGCTAAAGACATACTTGAAAATTGTTGCTCCTCATATTAGATGAAATGATGTTGTGCTTGTTGGTGATAATTATTTAAATGGGTTTCAGAAGGGTAGTTTGGGGTTGGAGTCCTTATTACAGTCCTTTGACCTAACCCAAAAGAAAAAATTACTCACCTTAGTAATGTTGTTTCTTCTAATGGAGTCTTGCTATATTATAACAATTGCAGTATGACCGCAGGTTACAACTGCTCCGGAGGTGAAATAGTTAACTTTCCATGCAGGCATGGGACTTAGAGCGCGAGCTCGGTTGAAAACTCTGTCTGTTGTGCTTCAAATGCAAACTGTCAGATCTTTACGAGCTAAAACTCACTAAGGTTCTGTGTGGAAGCTGTAAACCTACACTAGCCAACTGGCTACTAACATAAACACTCATTTTTTGGCCTAAAACAAAGACTCAAGTCAGGAGACCCAAAAATGCAAAAACACAACACCAATTCACCCAAAAAGGTAGGTGAAAAACAACAAGGTGGGCATCAAAAAGTGCCAACCCTGTACTGCCCACCCACATCCCCAAAACAGAGGTTCTGAGAGGGGCAGGCAGGGAGGGAGGTCATAATATAGCAAGACTCCATTAGAAGAAACAACATTACTAAGGTGAGTAATTTTTTCTTCAAACAACATGAAGTCTTGCTATATTATGACAATTGCAGACTACACAGCAGTACCCCCATGGAGGAGGGACAGAACCTACCTAGGAAATAGGCTCTGAAGCACGGCTGTTCCAAACCGAGCATCACTCCTAGCCAGGATATCCAGGGAGTAATGCTTGGTAAAAGTGTGAACTGTTTTCCAGGTAGCTGCTTGACATATTTCTAGAATAGGAATGTCTCTGGCCGCAGCCAGAGAAGCAGCTGTACCTCTGGTAGAGTGAGCCCTCATGTCTGAGGGGGGAACTTTACCCAACTTCTCATAGCAGAATTGGATACAAGAGACAATCCACCTGGCAATGGATCTTTTAGTGGCTGGCTTCCCTTTACCAACTTCGCCATAGGTGAGGAACAGTTGAAGGGAGTCAAACCTATGACCCTTGGTACGCTCTATATAGTAACTAAGGGCTCTGTTCACATCTAGGCTGTGCAGCATCCTCTCCCCAGAGGAGGAGTGGTCAGTGAAGTACACTGGAAGTGAAATAGATTGATTAAGGTGGAAATCTGAAACCACCTTAGGCAGGAACTTTCTGTTAGTCCGAAGGACCATCTTATCTCTGTGAAAAGAGATAAACTCCTGCTCCACTGACAACGCTTGTAATTCACTTATGCATCTGGCAGAGGTGATGGCTACCAAAAACACAGTTTTTCAAGTCAAGTACTTGAGCTCAGCTGAAGACAAGGGCTCAAAGGGGGGTTGCATAAGCTGAGCAATGCAAACATTAAGATCCCAGGCAGGGGCAGGATCCCTTAATGGAGGGTTGGTGTGAAACAACCCTTAAAAAACTTGGAAAATACAGGATGAGCTGAAAGGGAAGAGGATTTACCTCTGAAATAAAAGCAGACACAGCTGCCAAGTGCACCTTCAGGGTAGCTGGTCTCAGCCCCAAAGAATTCAGGTGGACCATATAATCCAGGACTGTGGGTAGATCAGCAAAGACTGGGAAATATGCTTTCTGAGCACCATATGGAAAACCTTTTCCATTTGGAATTGTAAGTAGCCCTGGTGGAAGGCTTCCTTACGGCCTTCAATATATCCATTACACCTTGGGAAAGGTGTAAATCAGCAAACTCTAACTCTTCAAGAACCAAGCCTTGAGATTGAGAGATTTGAGATTCGGGTACCAGACCCTTCCCTGGGCACAGGTTAACAGTTTGTGATTCCTGGGAAGGGACAGGAGAGGATGGACTGCTAAGGACAGCAGGAGTGGATATCAGGGCTGTCTGGCCCAATCCGGAGCTATCAGAATGACTTTACATGATTGGGATCTGACTTTGACTAGCACTTTGAACAGGAGAGGAAAGGGAGGGAAGGCATAGAGAAACTTCCCCTCCCAACTGAGGGCTAAGGCATCCAGTGGGAGTGAGCCCAACACTGGGGGCCTGCAGCAAAAAAGAGGAAGTTGGTGATTGTCTGGGGCTGCAAAAAGATCTATCTGCGGGGTGCCCCATCTGGCAAATACTACTCCCAAGACCAGGGGATCCAGTGACCATTCATGGTGGCCCTGGGAAATCCTGCTGAGAGCATCTGCCAGGACATTGTCCTTGCCTGGGAGGTGAACTGCCATAAGGGAGGTGTTCAGGGAGTAAGCCAGAGACCACAACTTCATTGCTTTGGTGCACAAGGCCATAGACCAAGTGCCCCCTTGCTTGTTGATGTACCATATTGTAGTGGTGTTGTCTGTTCTGACCTGAACACTCTTGTTCTGAACAGATTTGGAAAAAGCTTGAAGTGCTAGAAAAAACTGCTCTGAGCTCCAACAGGTTGATGTGGAGCAGAGATTCCTGGGGAGACCACAGACCCTGGGTGGTGAGGTCGCCCATGTGAGCTCCCCAGCCCAAGAGGGATGCATCTGTAGTAAGGATTAGAGAATGAGACTGAGTGACAAAAGGAACCCTTGTCTCAGGTTGCTCTGATCCTGCCACCACTGTAGGGCTTGGATCAGGGTTTGAGTTACTGGAATCAGCTTGGTAAGAGGATCCTTTCTTTGAGACCAAAAAGCTCTCAACTGGAACTGGATGTCCCTCATCTGAAATCTTGCTCCTTGCACAACTGCTGTGGAAGCAGCCATGTGTCCTAGGAGCTGCAGAAAATGCCTTGCAGGCCGGGAGACCTGCAGGGTAAATGAGAAGGCCAGGGAGACTAGGGTCTTTGCCCTGTCCAGGGGGAGGAAGGCCCTGGCTTCCTGTGTGTTCAGTTCTGCACCTATGAAGGTAAGAAGCTGGACCGGCTCTAGAACTGACTTTGAGAGATTCAGAAGGAAACCTAGAGAGGTAAGCAGTTGCTGCGTTATCTGAAGGTGTAAATTGACCTGGTCTGGGGACTGGCCTACTAAGAGCCAATCGTCCAGGTAAGGAAAGATGGCAATCTTTTGCCTTCTTAGGTAGGCAATTGTTACAGCCAGGCATTTGGTGAATACCCTTGGGGCAGAAGTGAGGCCGAAGGGCATTGCTCTGAACTGGTAGTGGCCTGAGGGCAGCTCGAACCTGAGGTACTTTTGATGGGAGCTTCTGATGGGAATATGGAAGTAGGCATCCTTGAGGTCCAGGGAAGCTAGCCAGTCCCCTGGCCTTAGAAAGGGTAGGATAATTCCCAGAGTCACCATTTTGAACTTTGGCTTTAAAAGGTGCTTGTTTAAATATCTGAGATCCAGGATGGGCCACCATTTTTCTGTCTTTTTTGGGGTAAGGAAGTACCTGGAGTACAAACCTTTGCCCTGGTGTAGGGGAGGAACCCTTTCCACAGCTCTGAGAGCCAGGAGGGTAGAGACCTCTGCCTCTAGGGTGAGTACCTCTGATGGAGTTGCAGGTGGAAAAGATCTGGTTCTCAGCTTTGGAAATTTTTTGAAGCTGAGAACCAGTCCCTGGCTCACTACTTCCAGGACCCACTTGTCTGATGTTAAAGACTTCCAGTCCTGGACAAAGTAAGCCAGCCTGCCCCCTACAGGTAGAGATGAATCGGCCCTGGCAATCCCATCAGGGTGCCTGCTTGGTAGGGGCTTTGGGCTGAGGGGTGGAAGCAGACCTGCTTGTACCCCGTCTGCCTCTCCCTCTAAAGAACCCCCTCTGAGCATAGGCGGAGGAGAAAGCTTGGGCTTGGTAAAAAGGCCTATGAAAAGGCCTGCCCTGCCTCTAGGAAGCTGCTTTGAGGAGTGGCCTGCCTTTCCTTGGCCTGTGCACTCTTATAGGTGGTCCTATATTCATTCATTTTCTTCATGTAATTCTCTGTTTGCTCCCCAAATAGAGAATTTCCCATAACAGAAAAATCCATGGCCTTAGACTGGGTATCCTGAGACAGGGTAGTACATCTGAGCCAAGCCATCCTGCGAAGTGCCACAGATGTAGCCATGACTCTTGATGAAACATCATTAGAGTCCACTGCAGCATGAAATTGCACCTTGGATGCCTCAGTACCATCCATAGCCACCTGTTCCAGCTCCCTGGCAAGCTGGTCAGGGACTTGTTTCGCTAGGGCCAGCACAGTATCCCATCTGGATTTCAGGTACCTAGCAGCATAAGCCATATAATTTGCTTGTCTGAGTCCCAAAGATGCTGCCATGTACTGTTTCTTTGCCATAGCATCAATCTTCCTGGAGTCCTTCTCAGCGGGGGTGTGAAGCTAGGGGAATATTAGCCTTGTCACAGGCTGCAGCCTGCACTACCCCCACATGGCTGCATTGTTGAGTGAGGAAATCAGTGTCGAGGCTGATAAGGCATACCTCTTGTCCATCCTTTTATCCACAGGAGGTATAGCTGAGGAGTTTTTAAAACTTTTACTGTCTGTTTCCGAAAAGATTTATGCAAAGGAATAGACAGTCTCCTAGACTCTGGAATATCCATCATTTCTACATAGTCTGGCTCCTCTTGGTCATCAACAGCTTCCTCAACAGGGAGCTGGAGAGTTTCAGCAACTTTTTTATAAAGCATGAAATGAGAAGGGGACTCAGAAAGCCTTGGAGGAGAAACCTCTAGGGGTCTATCTGGAGAGATGTCCGGATCAATGGGCACATTCAGATCTTCAAAACCATATTCACTCTCCTCATATTCCTCTTCCCCCTCCCCCGGTTCATAAAAATCCTCAAAATCATAATCTTGAACCGGTGGAACCGGCCAAACCGAACGCTTACCTGAAGGTGTCGGTTCGGTCGGAACTGGAGAGAGAGACTGGACAATTTGAATTGCTTTAGCTATTTCCTCAGCAGTTGGGGAGAGAACTTTTGGCTCTACACTAGCTGACTTTCTAGTCCTTTTTGCTGGAACCGGCTCCTCAGAACCGGCTCTTCGTTTGCCCGAGGAAGTATCGCCCTGGTCAGAGGGCACTCCCTCCGGTTCGGTTGGCACCAAACCGGGCTGGCCATCCGGGGTCAGCGGACTTTTTGGCCTCCCTTTCCCTGAGCCTACCAACTCTCTTATCTATGGTGGCAGCAGGGAAATTGTGACAAATCTGGCAGTCTGAATTGAGGTGGTCAAACCCAGACAATAGACACATGTGGTGTGTGGGTCAGCCTTAGCAAAAGCTTCCCCACAAACACTACAGTGTTGAAACCCAGTGGGTCCGGTTTTTCTTTTGGGTTTCTCAGACATAATGCCAGCCTAACCAACTTGACCGTTTATGGCAATCCACCAAGCAAGACACCCTTATCGGTTCCCAACCGTGTCACGGGTCGTGGAAAAAAACGTAATGAAATCCGTTTTTTTAGAACCGATAAGAACCAGGAACCGCACTCTAAAAAAGGACTAGTAGATTTTAAATACAATCTGATCAGTTCAAACCGAACCGATAAAGAATTACAAGTTCCACACAGAAAAAAATAAATGTAAAACCTATCTATTACTTACATTACCACAGACAGAGCTTGAACCGACCGGTTGCGGTTTAATTTCGGCTAAAAACCGAAAAATAATACTTTTAAACCAACAAAATGAACCGAGCAGAAGGAGAAATCTCCGGAGCGACTGTTCAGTGAGGCGGAGTGAAGAATCTGACAGTTTGCGTTTGTAGCACAACAGACAGAGTTTTCAACCGAGCTCGCGATCTAAGTTCCATGCCTGCATGGAAAGTTAACTATTTCACCTCCGGAGCAGTTCTAACCTGCGGTCATACTGCAATTGTCATAATATAGCAAGACTTCATGTTGTTTGAAATTAACAAACCTACTTGTTTAAATTTGCAAACTTTTAAACACTCAGCATTGGATTGAGTTATCATTAACAATTGGTATGATTGCTTATTCTGGTGTAATGGCAGTTTCAGTGAGTGATCATATGCCCATTTTTTGTGTATTGAATTTTAAGTGTATTAAAGTTCCCACATAAATGTTTATGATTCGCAGCTTTAAAAATGTTAATGTTGCTGCTTTAAATACTTATTTGTCTCTGATTGATTGGTCATATTTAGAATATATTCCAGATGTGGATTTTGCTTTAGATTTTTTCTAAATCAATTACTTCCTGTACAGAATGTCCCCCACTGTGGACACTGAGATTTTGGGGTGCTCCTAACAAATGGTTTTCAGAAAAAATTCAAAAATGCATTAAGCAGAGAAATCTTGCTTGGAATGCTTGCAAAAAAATGTCCATCTATTTTATCCTTAAATAAGTATTGCTGTTTAAGAAATAAAGGGCCAGATATTCAAAACTTTGCGCAGGGCAAAAACCGTTTGCGCAGGTTTAGCGCGGAATTAGCACAGGTCTGCTATATTCAAAAGGCCAAATAGTGTGGGCAAACTGCATTAGCGCTGGGCAAACTGACATGAATACAGGCGCAATGCTATATTCAGCGACTAGCGCCGTGCTAAGTGGTTTTGCGCGACTTAGCGCGACACTTAGCGTGGTGTACATTACCGCCCAGAAAAAGCTTGTCTTAGCTTCCCTGGGCAATCAGCTTGCCGACACTATGGCTTTGTGCGGTGTTTGCGTGGGTTTAGTGCGTTTTCTATGGACCCTAACAAAGAAATATGACACATAGATAAAGCCAAACATAGAGAAAGCAGTGCTAACTGATGGCATCACAATAATGCCATCATCTGCCACCAGTCCCAGCCATGCCAGGCAGTAAGTGGTGACCCTGCTGCCAATGGACAGCATGGCAGTGTGGCCATACAACACACACCTGCAGACCACACTTCTGTGGACACCAACAGATGCCAGCACACACATGCAGCACTGTGGGCATGGAGGATGTTGAGGGGAGTATGTATGGGTGGCGAGGCTGTGCCACAGACCAGGTGTGGCCACAAGGCTGGGACACATCATGCAGTGCACATGGGCCAGTATTGGGAATACCCCAACACCAATGTTCCTTTCGGATAATATATGCCCCCCCCGGCCACATACCGCACAGCTGTACAACTGCCACAGCACACAAAGCCAGAAATGTACATGTCACTGTGAGCATCCCATGCCACAGGTACAGCATCTGTGGGTCACACAACAGCATAACAGTAATGTCCACTGTCAGTAAACACCTGCAGGTTGGGCCTTTCACTGTGTATAGTGCAGTCATCATCACTGCCCTACACACCATAGGCAATGCTGTGTCCACACACTACTGGCCCCCTTGCTTCTGTAGTTTCTGCTGTACACTGTAGCATGACCTACAATGTGACAGTTGCATGCAGCACCACCACCATCTGTGCCTATGCTGTGTTGTCCCAGTACAGCTGCAGGCAGCAGCACAATGTGAGTAGTGTTCAAAACATAATATTCCCCATGACTGTTTGCGGCGCTAACACATTCTTGAGGCTAAACAGTTAGCCGGTGCAAACTGCATACAAATCAGGGTATAATGAGATGCTAATCTGGATGTTTGCCCACAGACTACCTAAGTAGGCTCATTTGCATGTCACTTTTGAATATGGCAAAGTTTAGCTCCGGCTAGCGGTTTAGCGCCGCTAAACTCTGCGAAGCGTGTTAGCGCTGCGCTAACAGTTCGGGGAATATTTTACAGTTTTGCACACTACTTTCACATACACTGCTGCCTGCAGCTGTACTGGGTCCACGCATTTGCTGGCACACACATTGACCACATAGTTCATCTCTACCTACCTTCACATCGCTGTGCACTGTGTTGCTTTTGTGGTTTGCACTTTCTGGTTGCCATATTCAGAGCTGTCTTATTCCAGGGCTAAGTTTGCCCTGCACTCCCAGCCCAGTTTGCCTGGCCTCATTCCCATGCTATATTCAGAAGCTGTTTGCCCTGGGCTATTCCTTTTGAATATAGCTTGCTCTGTGCTCCGGGCTAAGTTTGCTCGCCGGGCAGTGCTTTTTTCCCCCGGGCAAAGTTTTGAATATCTGGCCCATACTTTCTAAATTGGAAAAAATGCAGAGAATGAGTTTTACAGGGAGCAGTTTGAGGCCAGTTGGGCCGACCCCAGAAAGTTTTGTGATAATGTTAATTCACTGTTGTCCCCTAGAACAATGAATGTTGAAGATACATTGAATATTAATGGTGATGTGGTGACTAATCCATTTGAGATTGCTAATATTTTTAACACCAAATTTACTGATTTATCAAGCGATAGGATTAACCAGTCACAGATGTTTTTTGCTAAAGATGTTGCTCACGTTGGGAGACCTAAATTTTATTTTAGGAAGGTTAAGAAGCATGACATTTTTAAACTTTTGTTAACATTGCCTAGTAAATTTAATGAGTGTAAGGGAGGACTGGATGCAATGTTTCTTAAGTCACTGTAGCTATTCCATATATTGTCTATCTACTTTGTTACATTTTTAATTTGTCCCTGATGTCTTGTCAATTTCCTTCTGATTGGAAATGTGAAAGGGTAGTATCTATTCCTAAGAAATCTTATGCTGAATCCTTGGAGGACTTTAGGCCAATTTCCATTCTGAATCTGTAAAGTAAAGTGTTGGAAAAGAGTGTAGCTAATCAAATTAACATGTTTTTGGACACTTATAATGTGCTTTGTCTCCAACAGCATGGGTTCTGCAGGAAGCACAGCACAGGTACTGACTTGGTCAGGTTCGCAGACATCATCGTGAGGGGCTTTGAAAATTGCCTTATGACTGGGGCGTTGTCTGTGGACCTGACCAAGGCATCTGACCTGACTGAACATGATATGGCATGTTCTAAGATACATGCCACTGGTTTTACAAATAATGATGTTGCCTGGGTTAGGGATTACTTGGTAAATCATTTGCAGTATTTAAATATTGGATCTGTAGAGTCGCAGGTTTCTTCCATGAGGTGTGGAGTTTCACAGGGGTCCATTTTGAGACCCTTATTGCTTTTGTAATTTGTCAATCAACTGCCCCTGCAGTGTGAAACCTGTGACTCTAGTTTATATGCTGAAAATTTGATTATTTTCTCCCAGGCTAGTTCACTACCTGAGTTGTCACATTGCCTTGAGCATGATTTTAGGGATGTTTGTACTTGTTTTTTAAATAATTCAGTGGTTCTGAATTTAAAAAAACAAAGACAATGTTATTTGGTATATCTTTAATGTTAAAGGAGAATCCTAGTTTATTATTGCAAGATTTATAGGGTGCTGTGATTGAACAAGTACAGCAGTTTACATATTTGGGAGTCTTGCTTGATCCAGGGATAACCTTTTCCTTGCAGGTTAGATTGGTTAGCAACATGCTTATTCAGGAACTGGGTATTCTTTATAAATGTAGAGCTTTTTTCCCCCAGAAACTAGAAAATCAATTGCAGTGGGTTCTCTCCTTCCATATTTTGATTATGTATCTTACCTTTATTACCATTTGGGTTGTAAAGAGTCTAATATTTTGTCAAGTTACAGTACATATAATACTATTTGTTGCTTCATTTTGTCTGTTCCTTATCAAACCCATCATTATGATCTTTATTTAGAATTAGGCTGGTTTGTCCCCAAGATCTAGAGTTGATTATTTTTTGGGTTGTTTGATTTTTAAATCTATTTTTTCTTCTGCTTTGTTTCCCCTGTCTGGTTTGGTTTCTGTTTGTTCCTACCCCTTTAAACTTAGAGCTCATAAGGGTACATCATTAAATATAATTTATCATAAGCGTGGTTTACATTCTTTTTCTATTGCAGCACTTTCAATCTGGTATGCCTTGCCTGTATCATCCTGCTTTGCATCATTACTTTCCTGTTTTAAGTTTATTTCTAAGCAATGTTTTGGGGAAAGCATTAAGCCTAGATGTATTAATTACTGTGTTATTGTTTGTTGATGTTTTTTATATTTTGTCATTATGTATTTTTGTTGTCTCTGGGTCGGACCTGAAAAAGAACATTGTTCCAGTGGCCCAACCAAGTTAATAAATAAATAAATCAATAAAATAATAAATAATAAACAGAATAAGAACGGGAAGCTGAAGGATATATATTGTGAATTCATTTTAGTTCATTGCATATAATCAAGATAATAAAAACATCACAATATTAACATTAAAGTCTGGGATTCTGGGATTAGACATACAAGACTGCCATCGATTAAAAAGTTAACAATTTGGCAAGTTATTTTTATATTTCTTGGGAGCAACCAATTCTAATTATTTTTAACTAAGGTGTTATAAATTATGTTCTATAGTTATTTTAACTTTATGGGATTCATGGGATCTATGAATGACTGCAACCTTCCCAGAATTTAATTCACCTGATATTAATTTGTTGTTGCTAATTGATAAACCCAAAGCTTGCTGTTAGTTTGGAGATTCCTCATGGATCTGCATACAGAGTGCAAGGTGAACTTGGCATTTTCCATGTAAGGTAATAAAGTTGGGAATGCCACCCATCATTCTGACACACCATTAAAAGAGCACAAGAACCTCTGTGTGCTCAGCTTTCTATATAGATTGGTCTGGAAAGAGAGGGTTGTTTTTGCTTATAGAAGGTTCTGCAAGTGAACATGATTTTTTTTTTTGAGAAAACAGAGTGGAAACCTTGTTAGAAGGATACAAACAATTCACCCTAAAAGGGGTTATTTTTTTCTTTTAGCAACCTATTTCTATTTCTCTTTAATATATAGACTGCTGGTTTTTAATAGTTAGCCTACCTTCTCCTGCTCAAGTATATTTCACAAGCTAAGCCATCTTATAGATTTAAATGATAGTTATCCTACCAATTTAAGCTTTAAGATCAAGAAGCTAGACAGTAACAAAGCACTCTGACCAATATTATGTTATATTCAGACCAGTTAATATGTCTAGCAAGTAAAGTGGTCCTTTGGGATGTTAGAGAGATGCTACTGAGGTGTTCTGGAAGTTTGCTGCTAAAAGAGAACCTGCACGTAACTTGCACATAAGTAAGTCTCTTAATCAAATTATTTTAACTTTTAAGAATAATGAATTAAATCTTAATATATGTTTTTGCAGACGGAGTACTGACTTGAATAAAAAATAAGGGTCATAAGAAACTTTTTTTATGTTGCTAAGCAATAAGTGTTCCACAATTCTTATTTTCGAGTAGCAGATTTTTATATAACTTTTAAATAACATCATTTTTGATAAGCAATATATGTTCCCCAATTCTTATTTCTGAGTAGCAAATTTGTTATATAACTTTTAAATAAAATAATTAAATTTATTTACCTGACACAAACAGAATTATTTATTTTTTAGTTATAACCTATACATGAGCTCTTTAAGAGCTTTTAAGAGTGAGTTAAGAGAGGTACTAGAGACAGTAATTAAAACCATTACTATAACATCACTATTACACATTCTTGTTTTCTCCATTTATCAATTCATAGTGAAAGTTATTTGCTCTAGTTGCCTGCTAGTGGAGAAATTTAATGCTTGGTTTAATCTTAAGTGTGCATTTTCTTTATGTGAATTAATACTGCAAGGAATAAATCTCAGAATGACAACTCATTCAGGAAGAGGAATGAACAGGGATACATGTTAACCAAACTCTCAGACTTGGCCCAGGTAAGGAAGATTTATGGGCATCTGTTAATGGCCTGAAAACTCTTCTAAATGAGGACAACCATAACTATTCTCAATTCCCACAAATTTTTTGCCCTGATATTTCAGAAGAAAAAATGACTCACTGTAGTAATCTTGTTTCTTCCAAGGGATTCTTCAATATGATTTACTAATGCAATCAACTTCCTGTGTTGAACTGCCCCGGAGATAGTGGAACATATGCAAATGATGGAACACCTAATTGACTCATGCCACCATTCAAATTGCTGCCCCTACCAACTGTTGCATTCTATAATGCTCAGATTCATAAAGAGCCTGAGGGATAATACCCCCTAACTAAGTTATGCTAACAATAACAACCATTTATCCTCATTAAAGTGACATAGGACCAGGGAAAAGGAAACAACAACAGCAACCTCCTGGTTTTAAAACATTTGTTAATACATCTAGGGTATGAACCCCAACAACAAAGTAAAAGCCAACTGGACTGCAGAGCTCAACTGGTTCTGGAAGGGGAGGCAGGGTTGGAAATTTAATCATATTGAAGAATCCCTTGGAAGAAACAAGATTACTAAGGTGAGTAATTTTTTCTTCTAACCCCAGAATTTCTTCAATATGATTAACTAATGCAGACTACAAAGCAATACCTTTGGAGGAGGGTATAGAACCTACTTGGGGAGCAGGCTCTGCATTACTGCTATGCCAAATCTGGCATCACTTCTGGAATAGATGTCCAAACAATAGTGCTTTGTAAAAGTGTGTACTGTTTTCCATGCAGCTGTTTTACATATTTCCAAAAGAGGGATATCTCTGGCCAATGCTATTGAAGCAGTTATGCCACAAATGGAGTGAGCCCTCAGGCCTACTGGAGGCTCCTTACCAGCTTTACTGTAACACAACTGGATACATTCCACTATGCAATATGCAATGTATCTCTTGGAAGCTGGCTTTCCTCTTCTCACTTCCTTGTAAGTCAGAAACAACTTATGTTTGTCCTGCCTGTAGGCTCTGATGTGGTCAAGGTAGTAGCTCAGTGCTCTCCTGACATCAAGGCTGTGAAGCCTGTGCTCACCTGAGCTAGAGTGGTCTTTGAAGAAGATTGGCAGAGTGATTGACTGGTTCAAATGGAAATCAGAGACCACCTTTGGGAGGAATTTCATGTTGGTCCTGAGGTTACCTTATCCATGTAAAAGGAGATATACAGTAATTCAACTCTGTGCACAGGGCTTGTGGTTCACTAACTCACCTGGCTGAAGTAATGGCTATGAGGAAGACAGTTTTCCAAGTCACATACTTGAGATGTACTCTAGCCATAGGCTTGAATGTGGAGTTCCATGGACTTGGCATGGCAGATATTGAGGTCCCATGATGGGACCAGTTCCCTGGGGGGGATGCAGGTGAGCCAACCCCTTGAAGAATTTTCTGAAAATGGGGTTAGAAGCTATAGAAGCACCCTTACCAGCTAAAAGGTATGCTGAGACTGATGCCAGGTGAACCTTAAGGGCTAGAAGCCCAGGAAATGCAAGTGGGTGAGACAGTCAAACAGGACAGATAACCCCACCTGTGAAGGCACCATACTGTTTCTTCCACACAAGATGGAAAACCTTTTCCATTTGGAAGCACAGGTTTTCCTAGTGGAGGATTTCCTTGATCCCCTGAGAACATTGAGGACACTCTCAGAGTGATGCAGGTCCACATACTCTAAGTCCTCAAGAGCCATGTTTTGAGCTGAGGGGTTTGAGGTTGGGATAAAGGATCCTCCCTTATGAGGAGTTTAGGAGATTGTGCCTCTGGGGAAGATGAATGGACTGGGCCACTGAAAGGGAGAGCAGAAGGGAGTACCATGGCTGTCTAGCCCAGTCTGGAGCTATCAGGATCAAGGTGACTGGCTTGGACCTGAGCTTGATCAGGACCCTGGCCAGCAGGGGAAATGGAGGGAAGGCATACAGGACCTTCTCCAATCAGTCTAACACTAGGGCATCCACTGGTACCTTGCCCTTGGCTGGGAGCCTGCAGCAGAATTGGGGGAGCTGGAGATTTTCCAGGGAGGCAAAGAGATTTATCTCTGGAGTGTCCCACTTCCTGAACACTGTCTCTAGCACATGCCAGTTGAGAGACCACTCATTGTGGTTATGATTGATTCTGCTGAATGCATCTGCCAAGGTGTTGACCCTTCCTGGCAAATGGATGGCCAAGAGGGATACCTGTAGTGAGTAGACCAGCCTCCAAACTTTGATTGTTTCTGTACACAGCAATGTGGACCTTGTCCCCCTTGCTTGTTGATGTAGTACATGGTGGTGGTATTGTCTGTCCTGAATTGTACAATCTAATTGCTTACCAGGGATGCAAAGGACTGCAGAGCCAGAAGTACCACCCTGAGTTCCAACAGGTTTATGTGCAGGAGTGATTCTACAGGAGACCATGTGCTGTGTACCGTGTGATCTCCCAGGTGCATTCCCTACCCTAAGAGGGATGCATCTGTTGTGAGGATCAGTGTGGGGGACTCTCACCAGAATGGGACCCCTTCTCTGAGGTTGTCCCTGTCCTGCCACTAGTGCAAGGCTTAGAGTAGGGACTTTGTCACTGGTACAAGTTTTGAAAGTGAGTCCCTCCTTTGGGATCAACGTGCCCTTAAGTGGAACTGGATGTCCCCCATCTGAAACCTAGCCACTAACACTGTTGCTGTGGGGGTGGCCATGTGACCCAGTAACTGCAAGGAGTGCCTTGCTGGCCTTGGTGTATTGAGACAGAAGGAGCCTGCTATTTGTAGAATACTGTCTACTCTGTCCTGAGGGAGGTATGCCCTTCCCCTCAGAGTGTTCATTTCTGCTCTTATGAAGTTTAGCAACTGAACAGTTTGGATCACTGACTTTTAGATGTTTACCAGGAACCCCAGGGACTCTAGAGTGCTCTGAGTGACTGAAAGGGTGTCCCTCACCTGCTCTGGTGACTGTCCCATGACTAACCAGTCATCTAGGTAAGGGAACACTGTGATGCCTTGCCATCTCAAGTGTGCCAACATCACTGCCAAGCACTTTATGAAAACTCTGGGAGCGGAGGTTAAACAGAATGGCAGGGTTGCAAACTGGTAGTGACCTGAAGGTAATCTGAACCTGAGATACTTTCTATGAGATTCCCTGATGGAAATGTGGAAGTAGGCATCCTTGAGCTCCAAGGATACCAGCCAGTCTCCTTGCTGAAGTGTGGAAAGAATCATTGCCAGAGTTACCATCTTGAACTTTAGCTTGGTGAGGTGTCTGTTCAGAAGTCTTAGGTCCAAAATGGGTCGCCATTCCCCATTTTTCTTTAAGATTAGGAAGCATCTGGACTAGAACCATTTTCTCCTTTGAGAAGGGGGGGGCAGGATTCACTGCTTTCACCTTCAGGGTTGGACACTTCTGATTCCAGAAGTGCCCTTTCTGCTGGTGCAGCTGGACTAAAAAGTATTGCCCTCAGCTTTGGAAATAACTTGAAGCTGAGGGAGAGAACCTGGCTCACTACTTCCAAGACCCACTTGTCTGTGATAATATTTTCCCAAGCCTGGAAGTAGTGAGCCAGCCTACCACCTACTGGTAGTGGGGAGGCAACCCTGGCAAGCACGTCGGGGTTCTGCTTAGACTAGGCTTTGGTTTGGGGAGCTGAGTCAGAATGTCAAGTGCCCCTTCTACCTCTGCTTCTGAAGTACCCTCTTTGTTGCTGGTAGCCAGGGAGAGCTTGAGGCTGGAAAAATGGCCTGTTGTAGGGTGTTTTAGCCCTGCCCCCTTCCCTGTGGCCTGTACAAAGTGGAGGCTTGTTCCTTTTACTGGATTTTACTGGATAAAGTAGGACAAAAGAAGGCTCAAGGCCCATCTAGATTGTCCTCCCTCAATAGTGGGACATTTGGTTAAATATTATTATTATTATTAGGCCAATAACCAGAGATCAAGCCTAGTTCTGAAAATCTCAAAGTTAGCTGAATCTACAACTGTGGGTGGTAAAGAATTCCAAGATTTTGCTGCCCTTATATTGAAAAAGTTATCATATGTTTTGTTATTGGTCCATTCTACTTTTAGTTGATTAGAGTGTAATCTTCCTACAATTCTTTTTTCTGCAAATTCCAATCCACATATATTAAGTAACTTAGGATTCTGAACCAATTTATACATTAGAAGTAAATCTCCCCTTTCTCTTCTTAATGTTGTTGGGTAGAGACCAGTTTGTTGTAACCTGGTCTCATAACACTTATTTTTTAATCTTGGAATAGATTTAGTCAATCTTCTTTGTATCTGTTCCAAGCGATTTATGTCATTTTTTGTATAAGGACTCCATAAGGGAGAACCATAATCCAGGTGTGGTCTGACATATGCTCTATATAGTGGGATCAAATTATGTTCTGGTTTACTAATGAAAGTTTTTTTTTTATTTGTCTTATTACAATATTAGCAGATCTAACTGCTTTACTACAATGGTCATCTGATGTCAGTTTATTATTTATTAATATACCCAAGTCTCTTTCACAACTGGATGATTCCAATAACTGGTTATTTAAATAGTAGTTGTGTAATGTATTATTTTACCAAAATGCAAGCTCTTGCATTTATTGATGTTAAATAACATTAAAATTGTTTTAGCCCATTGTTCAATTGTATACAAGTCTTGTTCTAGAATTTTAAATTTTTCTATGGTATCAACTCTTCCACCCAGTTGAGTATCATCAGCAAACTTGGATAAGTCATTTTTAGATTCTATTACCATATCATGAATGAAAAAGTTGAACAAAATCGGGCCCAAAATGGAACTCTGTGGAACCCCACTTGTAACTGCTCCAGATGTTGAAAGCGCTCCATTTATTCTAACTGATTGAGTACGATTATACAGCCATTCAGATATCCAGTTTACTAAACAAAGTGGAATTTTAAAATTATGTAATTTATTTATTAGTAAGGAATGTGATATATGATCAAATGCTTTACTAAAATCTAGTAGTACTACATCAGTAGCTACATTGCTATCCAATAATTTAGCAACATGTTGGTAGAATGATATGAGATTTGTTGTACATGAGAAACCGGCTTTGAATCTATGCTGAGATAAATCCTGAATGTTCAATTTTTCCAATTCGTTTTCCAGCCTATCTTTAATTAATCATTCCATTGTTTTCCCCAAAATAGAGGTTACACTAATCGGATGGTAGTTTTGAATGTCAGATTTTGGCCCTTTTTTATAAATTGGTGTAACCAAAGCAGTACGCCATACTTCAGGTATCTTACAATCCAATAAAGATTTATTAAATAATATTTGTAAAGGAATAATGATTGAATCCAGTGTTTCCAAAAGAAATATAGCATTAATACTGTCTGGTCTGGAACTAGTTGATCTTTTAAATTTGGATAATGAATTTGTAATTTCTTTTAGTTCAAATAACGGAATACAGGAATCATTACTATTAGTATTGATTACAGAATTTCCTGATTGATTAAAGACTGAACAAAAGTACTTATTGAAGTGATCTGCCATATCTCTGTTTGTATTTATAGTGATTCCATCATTACAGAGTGTTCCTATATTTCTATTATTGACTCTATTTCCATTTATATAAGAAAATAAGGATTTCAGGTTGTTTTTTGAGTGTGCTAATTTAAATTCAAATTTAAATTGTGCAGCTTTGATTGATTTTTTTAATGTTGCCAGAGCAGTTCTGTATTTGTCTCTAAGTAATATGTTAGAATTTGTCTTTAATTTTTTAAATAAATTTTCTTTAGTTTTAATTTGTTTTTTAATAGTATTTTTTAAATAAAGAAAAAATTACTCACCTTAGTAATGTTGTTTCTTCTAATGGAGTCTTGCTGTATTCTGACTAGTGCAGTGATATCCAACCTTTGAACTGCCCCAGAGAGGAAAGAGTTAACTTTCTATGCAAAGCATAGAACGCTGAGCTCGAGCTCGGTTGAGACTCTGTCTGTTGTTATTTGAACCCAAACCGCCAGATCTTTATGAGCTATACTGATTGGGTGTCCTGTGTGGAAACTGTAAACACACACTAGCTAACTGGCAACTAAATTTAATAAAAATATTTTTTGGTTCCAAGGCAAGACTCAAGTCAGGAAACCCAAAAAACAAAACACAACACACACCCAAAATAAGAGGGTGAGAAAAGGGGTGGGGGGCACCTGTAGGGTGCCAACACTGTTCCTGCCCATCCACATCCCAAAACCCAGGTTCTGAGGGGGGAGGTCAGAGTACAGCAAGACTCCATTAGAAGAAACAACATTACTAAGGTGAGTAATTTTTTCTTCAAACAACATGAAGTCTGGCTGTATTCTGACTATTGCAGACTACCAAGCAGTACCTCCATGGAGAAGGGACAGAACCTACTTTGGGAACAGGTTCTGAAGCACTGCTGTGCCAAACCGAGCATCACTCCTAGCCTGGATATCCAGAGAGTAATGCTTGGTGAAAGCATGTACTGTTTTCCAGGTGGCTGCTTGACAAATCTCTAAGATAGGAATATTCCTGGCAGCAGGCAGGGAAGCAGCTGTACCTCTAGTAGAGTGAGCCCTCAGGCCTGAGGGTGGGATTCTACCTAATTTTTCATAGCAGAACTGTATACAAGAGACAATCCACCTGGCAATAGATCTCTTAGTGGCAGGTTTTCCCTTACCAACCTCACCATAAGTAAGGAACAGTTGGAGGGAGTCAAACCTGTGACCCTTGATGCACTCTATGTAGTAGCTAAGGGCCCTTTTCACATCCAAGCTGTGTAGCCTCCTCTTCCCAGAGGAGGAATGGTCAGTGAAGAAAACAGGAAGAGACATAAACTGATTAAGGTGGAAATCTGAAACCACCTTAGGCAAAAACTTCCTATTAGTCCTAAGGACCACCTTATCTCTGTGGAAAGAGATAAAATCAGGCTCCACTGACAGGGCCTGTAAGTCACTTATGCATCTGGCAGAAGTAATGGCTACCAGGAACACAGTTTTCCAAGTCAAGTACTTAAGCTCTACTGAGGACAAAGGCTCAAAAGGGGGTTGCATAAGCTGAGCAATGCAAACATGAAGGTCCCAAGCAGGGGCAGGGGCCCTGAAGGGAGGATTGGTATGCAGCAATCCCTTGAAGAATTTACAGAATATAGGATGAGCTGAATGGGAAGAGGGCTTGCCTGCTGACAAGAAAGCAGAGACAGCTGCCAGATGCACTCTAAGTGTAGCTGGTCTGAGTCCCAAGCTATTGAGATGAACCATATAGTCCAGGACTGAAGGCAACCCAGCAGACTCTGAAGAAATATGCTTACCAGAGCAACAAATAGTAAACCTTTTCCATTTGGAGTTGTAAGTCTTTCTAGTGGAAGACTTTCGAGGAACCTTTAAAATATCCAGAACACCTTGAGAGAGATGCAAATCAGCAAACTCTAACTCTTCAAGAGCCAGGCCTTGAGATTGAGAGATTTGAGATTCGGATACCAAACCCTCCCCTGAGAACATGTTAACAGGTTGTAATTCCTGGGAAGAGACAGGGGAAGGTGGACTGCTAAGGACAGCAAGTGAAGGTACCAGGGCTGTCTGGCCCAGTCTGGAGCAATCAGAATCACTTTGCAAGGTTGAGACCTGATTTTGACTAGTACCTTGAAGAGGAGAGGGAAGGGGGGAAAAGCATACAGGAATTTCCCTTCCCAATTGAGGACTAGAGCATGCGGGGGACTGAGCCCAACACTGGGGGTCTGCAGCAAAAAAGAGGAAGTTGGAGATGTCTGGGACTGCAAAAAGATCTATCTGTGGAGTGCCCCATCTGGAGAATATCACCTTCAAAATTAGGGGATCCAGGGACCATTCATGATGGCCCTGAGAAATCCTGCTGAGAACATCTGCCAGGACATTGTCCTTCCCTGGGAGGTGCACCGCTATCAGAGAGATATTCAGGGAATAGGCCAGAGACCACAACGTCATTGCTTCTGTGCACAAGGCCGTAGACCGAGTGCCCCCTTGCTTGTTGATGTACCACATTGTGGTGGTATTGTCTGTCCTAATCTGAACTAGTTTGTTCTGAACAGACTTGGAAAAAACTTGAAGTGCTAGAAACACTGCTCTGAGTTCTAAGAGATTGATGTGAAGCAGAGATTCTTGAGGTGACCATAACCCTTGGGTGGTCAGATCCCCCAAGTGGGCTCCCCAGCCCAAGAGGGAGGCATCTGTGGTAAGGATTAGAGAATGAGATTGAGTGACAAAGGGAACTCCTTGCCTTAGGTTGTCCTGATCCTGCCACCATTGCAAAGCCTGGATCAGGGTTCGAGTCACTGGGATTAGCTTGGTCAGAGAATCCTTTCTCTGGGACCAGAAGGCTCTTAAGTGGAACTCAATGTCCCTCATCTGAAATCTTGCTCCTTGGACCACTGCCGTAGAGGCAGCCATGTGGCCCAGGAGCTGCAGAAAATGCCTTGCTGGTCGAGACACCTGAAGGGTGAATGAAGAGGCCAGTGTCACAAGGGTCCTTGCCCTGTCCAGGGGAAGGAAGGCTCTTGCCCTTATTGTATCCAGCTCCCATGAAGGTGAGGAGCTGCACTGGCTCTAGAACTGACTTTGAAAGATTTAGGAGGAATCCTAGAGAAGTGAGCAGTTGCTGAGTTATCTGTAGATGTGACTTGACTTGGTCTGGAGACTGACCCACTATGAGCCAGTCATCCAGGTATGGAAAGATGGAGATCTTTTTTCTCCTTAGTAAAGCAACCACTACTGCCAGGCATTTTGTGAACACCCTTGGAGCTGATGTTAAGCCAAAGGGCATTGCTCTGAATTGATAGTGGCCTGAAGGCAACTCGAACCTGAGGTACTTTCTGTGGGAGCATCTGATGAGAATGTGGAAATAGGCATCCTTGAGGTCCAGGGAGACTAGCCAGTCCCCCGGCCTTAGAGAGGGTAGAATTATTCCCAGAGTCACCATTTTGAACTTTGACTTTAAAAGGTGCTTGTTTAATTATCTGAGATCCAGGATGGGCTGCCATTCTCCTGTCTTTTTGGGGGTTAGGAAGTACCTGGAGTACAATCATTTTCCCCTGTGTAGGGGTGGAACCCTTTCTATGGCTCTGAGAGCCAAGAGGGAAGAGACCTCTGCCTCTAGGGCAAGGGCCTCTGAAGGATTTGCAGGTGGAAAGGATCTGGTTCTCATCTTTGGAAATTGTTTGAAGCTGAGAACCAGTCCCTGGCTTACTACTTCCAGGACCCATTTGTCTGATGTTAAAGACATCCAGTCCTGGACAAAGTAAACCAGCCTGCCCCCTATGGGTAGTGGAGAATCTGCTCGGGAAAAACCCATCAGGGTGTCTGTTTGGCAGGGGTTTTAGGCTGAGGGGTGCTAGCAGGGCTGCTTATACCCCGTCTGCCTCTCCATCTGAAGAACCCCCTCTGAGCAAAGGTGGAAGAGGAGGCCTGGGCTTGGTAGAAAGGCCTATGAAAAGGTCTGCCCCTGCCCCTGGAATGCTGCCTCTGGGGAGTGGCTTGCCTTTCCTTGGCCTGAGCACTCCTATAGGTGGTCCTGTACTCATCCATTTTCTTCATGTAGTTTTCTGTCTGCTCCCCAAACAGAGAATTACCAATAACAGGAAAATCCATGGCTTTAGTCTGGGTATCCTGTGACAGGCTAGTACATCTGAGCCAAGCCATCCTAAGAAGGGCCACAGATGTAGCCATGACTCTAGATGAAACATCATTGGAGTCCACTGCAGCATGAAATTGCACCTTGGATTCCTCAATACCATCTGCAGCCACCTGTTCCAGCTCCTTGGCAAGCTGGTCAGGGACCTATTTAGCTAGAGCCATCACATTGTCCCATCTAGACTTTTGGTATCTAGCTGTGTAGGCCATATAATTAGCCTGCCTGAGTCCCAAAGATGCTGCCATGTACTGTTTCTTTGCCATGGCATCAATCCTCCTGGAGTCCTTTACTGGGGGTGTGTGAAGCCAAGGGTATATTTGCCTTATCAAAGCAGCAGCCTGCACTACCCCAACATGGCTGCATTGCTGGGAAAGGAACTCCGTATCTGAGCCTGAAAGAGTATACCTCTTGTCCATTCTTCTGTCCACAGGAAGTATGGAATTAGGAGTTTTTAAAATTTTAAATGTCTGTTTCCCCAAAGACTTATGGAGGGGAATAGACAGTCTCCTGGACTCTAGGATGTCCATCATCTCAACATAATCAGGCTCCTCCTGATCCTCTACTGCTTCCTCCATAGGAAGCTGGAGAGTTTCAGCCACTTTTTTGTAAAACATAAAGTGGGAAGGGGACTCAGAAATCCTAGGAGGAGAAACACCTGAAGGTCTGTCTGGGGCGATGTCCGGGTCAATGGGCACATCCAGACTTTCATAATTACCATCACTATCCTCATACTCTCCCTCCTCCTCCTCCGGTTCATAAAAATCCTCTAAATTATAATCTGGAACCGGTTGAACTGACCGAACTGAGCCCCTAACCGATGGTGCCGGTTCGGTCAGAACCGAAGTTAGCGATTGAACAATCCTTATTGCTTTGGCTATTTCATCAGCAGCCGGAGAAAGAACTTGTGGATCCGAACTGGCTGACTTATCCCTTCTTTTTCTTTTAACCGGAACCGACTCCTCAGAGTCGGTTCTCCTTTTGCCCCAAGAAGTTTCACCCTGGTCAGAGGGCACTCCTTCTGGTTCGGTTGGAACCAAACCAGGCTGGCCATCCGGGTCAGTGGACTTCTTGGCCTCCCTTTCCCTCAGCCCACCTACTCTCTTTTCCAAGGTAGCTGTGGGAAAACGTTTGCAAATCTGGCAGTCTGAATCGATGTGGTCAAACCCCAGACAATAAACACAGGTGGTGTGGGGGTCAGCCTTAGCAAAGGCTTCCCCACACACACTACAGTGTTGAAACCCAGTGGGCCCGGTTTTTCTCTTGGGTTTCTCAGACATGGCCACTCCTAACCAAACTTACCCTTTTTTGACAATCCGCCAGGCAAGACACCCCTATCAGTTCCTGACTATGTTACAGGTCATGGAAAAAACTGTAATGAAATCCGTTTTTTTTAGAACCTATAAGGACCGGTAACCACACTCTAAAAAGCAGAACAAACTTTTTTTACAAACCTGATCGGTTCAAACCGAACCGATCCGATGTTTACAAGTTCCACACAGAAACTAATAAAAATAAACCTATCTAGTACTCACGGTACACAGACAGAGACTGAACAGACAGGTTAGAAGAAGAAATTTGGTTGAACCAAGGGAAAAAAACAACACTTTAACCGACTAAATTGAACCGAGCGAAGGAGAAATCTCCGGAGCGACTGTTCAGTGAGGCGGAGTAAAGAATCTGGCGGTTTGGGGTCAAACAACAACAGACAGAGTCTCAACTGAGCTCGAGCTCAGCGTTCCATGCCTTGCATGGAAAATTAACTCTTTTCTCTCCGGGGCAGTTCAAAGGTTGGATATCACTGCAATAGTCAGAATACAGCAAGACTTCATGTTGTTTGAACAGGTATTTTACCTTTTTTATTACAATTTGACCATAGGGGAATATATTTATCCTCTAGTTCATGAATAATATTTATAAGACATGTATATATTTCGGCTACTCCTTTGTTTTTAAATAATTTGGACCAATCAATATGTGATAATTCCTGGTTTATCATAGTAAAGTTAGCTTTATTGTAATTCCTACGTTGAAAGTTGTTTTTAATTTTAAGTGTTTGTAATTGTATACTAGCAAATATAGAATTATGATCACTATTGCCAATTGGTGACATAATTTGAGTCTCAGAAATATTAAAACCTTCATTAACGATTACTATATCCAGTATATTATTACCTTGTGTAGGCTCATTTACCAGTTGGTCCAAACCTAGGTCAGTGATTGTATTCATAAATAACCTTTCGTGGTTAGTGTTACTTGTATTTAATTTCCAATTTATACCGGGCATGTTGAAGTCCCCAAAAATTAAAGTATTGTTTTTCTGAGAGAATTCCGTTATTAAGTTCAATAATTCAGTTGTATATTGAACATCTGCCGATGGTGGTATATAACACACTCCTATATTAATTTTGGGACGGTCAATAGGTTGGATAGAAATCCATATTGATTCTGTCATACTATTTGTAGTGATTTCATATGCAGAAATATCATCTTTAACAAAAAGACAAACTCCACCACCTTTACAATCTACTCTATCTTTATGAAAAAGGTTATAACCTGGAACATCTTGCATACGAAGAGAAGATTGATCTCACCAAGTTTCGGTAACGGCAATGATACTTAAATCTAATTGGATGCATTTTATTGAAAGTTCAGCCATTTTTAAGGAATTTAAAGATCTTGAGTTAAAGGATAGAAAATTAAGCACATTTTGTCAGTTCCAATATTCTTTCCTCCATCAAGAGAATTTGGAATAGTCCAATTCTCCCCCATGTTATTTAGTTTAAATGATTGTTAATAATGGTACTCAATGTTTTACCCAGTAGGACACTTCCCCTCCTGCTGAGGTGCAATCCATCCCAACTGAATAGGGATTCCCTACCATCAAAGTTTTCCCAATGTGGAATGCAATATATTCCCTGTCCATAACACCACTTCCTCAGCCATTCATTGATTTCTTTAATTTTACAAATTTTATTAACTGTTGCCCTTGGTACTGGCAACATTTCTGAAAAGCAAGTGGTGCATCCCCGCTCTACAAGTAAATTGTTTAAAGCCACAAAATCTTTTTTAATGTGTAGGATATTATTTTGATTTATATAATTTGTGCCTACATGGATAATAACCAGGGGGTTACTTCATGCATCCATTAGTATATTGTTGACCATATTTGTAATGTTGGCAATCTTTGCTCCTCTAAAACTGGAGCATGTTCTTGTGGCCTTATCTGGATTGCAGATTGCCCTATCTAAATGTTTAATAATAGAGTCTCCTAAGACATAAACTTGACGTGGCAAGTCCTGAAAATTTGATTCAGCGGTATCCATAGATGTAACTAAATTCCTAGTTAAAGTGGAAGCAGGGTCGGGTACATGACGATCTGTAATTAGGGATCCTGAGCACTCGTTTATTGATAAAATACAGTTGCTTTTTGATTCATAGAAAGTTTTTGTTATTTACTACTGTTGAAGTATCAGTGTTTGTTTGTCCCAGCTTATGCCCACATTTAGAGTTTAAAGAATTACATGTTGTTTTACTAATAGGTGGTTGTAAATCAATGAGCGTATTATTAAAGCTGTCACTGTCCCTTGTTTGTATTTCATTTCCTAAGCAATCTAGGTTGTTTGAAATTAGGCAGTTTTTATCTGATAAATTAGAGAGTGTTGAAAAAAGAATTTTGAGTTGGTAAACAAAATTGATCAACTCTTCACCCTTTTTTACATGCCCTTGTGCTGGATATCAATGTCCATTCAGAGTATTCTTCTCTAATTCATTTTTTATTTTGCAAATTTGCATTCATAGTCTCATTATTCATTGTTAATGAATCATTTTCTGTATCATTATTACTACATGCATCTTTATTTAGGATTGTATTCATCACTGGACATATTGATGAATTAAAGGATATCATATTGCCCATAGTATCTGGGGAGGGGGGTGTGTAGCGCTTTAAAACGTTCACTCATGGTCAATTGGCTCTCCTCAAGCTGTTTTAATCTATCTGAAAACATTTCAATATCCTCTAATAATCGTTTATTGTCAATACATTTTCCACATATATAATCATTTGTTGGTGTATTTTTTGTTTTCAACAGGAGATACATATTACAATTTGTACATACTATGCCAAGTTCTCCATCCCAGGCCATGATAGTGGGATAGTCACTCCTTAATTGTGAGCTGTTATTTGTTGCTATTACAGCATACATAGTACTTTAATCTCTAAATTAAACAAACTGTATATATAAACAAGTTGTTTCTCACCCTTATAACACCACCAACTCCACCAAACACACTTAACACGTGCTGACGCATGTGTCTTTGCACGAGTCTTTCGTGTGTGTTGCCACACGCTCACCCTGCTTGTGCTTGTCCTACTCGCAGCAGAGCACTATTTATAGCTCTGAGCCACTGGAAGTCCTGTAACAGCTGATTGCTGTTTAGAAAGAGCAAAAAGTATACAGAGCCAAAATTAGTTTAAAAGCAAAGGTCTCCCCCAAGGTTTGTGGTTCTTAGTTTTAGCTAACATGCACCACAAAGCTCCTCTGCCTGCTATCTAACAACTGCAGGGCTCCAGATATGTAAAAGTTTTAAGCAGCAATACACAGTTTCACATGGTGGTAGAGGTTTACACTTATGCAGTGCTTAAGCTCTAAAGGAGCTGGTTTTAGAAGCAGAGCGCTATTTATAGCTCTGAGCCCCCAGAAGTCCTTTAACAGCTGATTGCCATTTAGAAAGAGCAAAAAGTATACAATGACAAAATTAGTTTAAAAGCAAAGGTCTCCCCCTGAGGTTTGTGGTTCTTAGCTTTAGCTAACATGCACCACAAAGCTCCTCTGCCTGCTATCTAACTGCAGGGCTCCAGATTTGTAAAAGTTTTAAGCAGCAATACACAGTTTCACAAGGTGGTAGAGGTTTACACTTATGCAGCGTTTAAGCTCTAAAGGAGCTGGTTTCAGAAGCAGAGTGCTATTTATAGCTCTGAGCCCCCAGAAGCCCCTTAACAGCTGATCACTATTTAGAAAGAGCAAAAAGTAAGAAGTGCCAAAATTAGTTTAAAAGCAAAGGTCTCCCCTGAGGTTTGTTGTTCTTAGCTTTAGTTAACATGCACCACAAAGCTCCTCTGCCTGCTATCTAACAACTGCAGTGCTCCAGATATGTAAAAGTTTTAAGCAGCAATACACAGTTTCACAAGGTGGTAGCGGTTTACACTTATGCAGCGTTTAAGCTCTAAAGGAGCTGGTTTTAGAAGCAGAGCGCTATTTATAGCTCTGAGCCCCCAGAAGTCCCTTAACAGCTGATCACTGTTTAGAAAGAGCAAAAAAGTAAGAAGTGCCAAAATTAATTTAAAAGCAAAGGTCTCCCCTGAGGTTTGTGGTTCTTAGTTTTAGCTAACATGCACCACAAAGCTCCTCTGCCTGCTATCTAACAACTGTAGGGCTCCAGATATGTAAAAGTTTTAAGCAGCAATACACAGTTTCACAAGGTGGTAGAGGTTTACACTTAAGCAGTGTTTATGCTCTAAAGGAGTTGGTTTCAGAAGCAGAGCGCTATTTATAGCTCTGAGCCCCCAGAAGTCCCTTAACAGCTGATCACTATTTAGAAAGAGCAAAAAGTAAAAAGTGCCAAAATTAGATAAAAAGCAAAGGTCTACCCTGAGGTTTGTGGTTCTTAGCTTTAGCTAACATGCACCACAAAGCTCCTCTGCCTGCTATCTAAAAACTGCAGGGCTCCAGATATGTAAAAGTTTTAAGCAGCAATACACAGTTTCACAAGGTGGTAGAGGTTTACACTTATGCAGTGTTTAAGCTCTTAAGCTTAAACACTTAACTGCATTACTTTTGTATGTGGCTTTGTACTCATCCACCATTTTCATATAAGCCTGTGTCTTGGCCCCAAAGAGGGAATTATTTTCACATGTGAAGTTTATGGCTTTGGTCTGGGTGTCCTGAGAAAAATTAATGGCCCTGAGCCATGCAAACCTCTTCAGGGACACTGTTAGTGCCATCCATCTGGCAGCGGTGTCATTGGCATCTACAGCCATATGGAAATGGTATGTTGTGGCTTCCAGTCCACATCTGACTGTTTCAGTTAGGTCAGCAGCCAACCATTGAGGAGCCTTGTCAGCCAATGTCATAACTGAATTCCATAGTGATTTTTGGTACTGGGCAGTATAAGCCATGTAGTTTGCCTGCCTAATAGATAGAGAGGCAGCCAGATAACCTTTCTTGGCCATACTGTCCATGTTTCTGGAGTCCTTATCTGAAGGATGACACACAAGGGGTACCTTGGCTCTGTCAAAGGCAACAGCCTGGACCACCCCTTCATGGCCAGGATAAGTAAAGAGAAACTCTGCACCAGTACTGGCCAGTTGATATTTCTTATCTACCTTCTTGTCTACAGCTAGGACAGAAGTAGGAGTCTCCAGAATTTTTAAGACCATTTTTTTCAGAAATTTTTTAATGGGAATCAGCAGGCGTTGGGTTGGTATTAACCCCATCATATCTAAAAATTCAGCTTCCTCCTCATCCTCCACAGCTTCATGAGTGGAGAGGCCAAGAGCATCAACCACCTTCTTGACAAAAGTGCAATGGGAGGAATAATCCTCAGAGAGCCTGGGAGGGGATCTGAACTTCTGCTCAGAGAAACCTCTGGTTCGATCAGTTCCCTCAGATCTTCTTTCTCAAACTCCTCATATGAGGGGGATCAAATCCTGAGAATAAAGAAATGAGAGCAGAACCAAAGAAGGAACCGAGACTGGAACTGGTAGATGAACTGGTGTTTGTTGCTGCGGAACTGACATTGAGACCTGTGAAGCAGCCGATAGCAAGGCTTACAAAACTTTAAGGGCCTGTGCAATCTCCTCGGCTGATGGCATGGCCAGTTTGTCAACAGAGAGCTTCTTTGCTTTTCCAGCAGGAAGTGTGATGACATGGATACATAGACACTGCTGGCAGATAAGGGCCTGTGGCCCACTCAGTCTGCCCATTTAAGCTTGTAAGTTCACTTTATGTTTTTCTAGAAGTCTGTTGCCCCTTACTCCTGACCTCCAGAACTCTCTTATGTCTATCCCATGCATTCTTAAATCCCGTGATTGTTTCACCCCACACCACTTCCTCTGGCAGAGTGTTCCAATTGTCC
Organism: Neoceratodus forsteri; assembly: GCA_016271365.2. Classification (NCBI taxonomy): domain Eukaryota; kingdom Metazoa; phylum Chordata; order Ceratodontiformes; family Ceratodontidae; genus Neoceratodus; species Neoceratodus forsteri. Next base: position 832,780,010 of record CM028130.1, on the reverse strand, counting down.
ACCACCCCTTCTGTGAAGAAATTCTTCCTCATGTTTCCTCTGAATCGCCCTCCCTCCAACTTCATCCCATGCCCTCTAGTCCTGGAACATCTTTTTTGCTGGAAAATAGTGTATTCCTGCACCCTGTTCCTCCCTGTAAGGTACTTGCATATCTCTATCATATCTCCTCTCTCCCTCCTCTCCTCCAGGGAGTACATATTCAAGTCCTTCAGCCTGCCCTTATAGGACATGTGATGCAATCCCTGTACCAACTTTGTTGCCCTACTCTGAACCTTCGCTACCCTGTCTATGTCCTTACATAGGTAAGGTCTTCAGAACTGTACACCGTACTCCAGGTGGGGCCTCACTAGTGTCTAGTATAGTGGAATTATGACCTCCCGTTTCCTGCTGGTGATGCCACTGTCTGTACATCCCAGCATCCTAATTGCTTTACCTGCTGCCTTGTTACACTGTTTTCCTTCTTTAAGGTAATCAGAGATGATAACCCCAAGGTTTCTTTCCTGCTTGAGGCATGCTATATCCTTACCCCCCAACTGATATGTTGTTCCAGGGTTTTTGTGCCCCATATGCATTGTCTTGCACTTCTTTGCATTGAATTTCAACTGCAAAACCCTTGACCATTCTTCAAGCTTCTGCAGGTCCCTCCTCATTCTGTCTACACCCTCTAGCCTGTCCACTCTGTTACAGAGTTTCATGTCATCAGCGAACAATTCTGCCTTCTAGGTCCTGTGCAATGTCGCTGATGAAGACGTTGAATAGGACTGGTCCTAGCACTGATCCTTGTGGTACCTCACTGGCCACTCTTCCCTTTGTTGAGTGAAAGTCATTTACCACCACCCTCTATGTCCTGCCTCCTAGCCAATTACCTACCCACCACACTACTGTCCTGCCCACTCCCATATTCCCCAGTTTGTTTAATAGCCTTCTATGTGGCACAGTGTCGAAGGCCTTGCTGAAGTCTAGATAGGCCACATCCACTGCCCTCTCCGATCCACCTCCCTTGTCACCCAGTTGAAAAATTCAATGAGGTTGGTCAGTGAAACCATGCTGCCTTGGGTCCTGTAGTCCATTTGCAACCAGATGTTCCACCAGTCTCTCCTTCAGTAGTGTTTCCATGATCTTCCCCACTACCAAGGTCAGGCTGACTGGTCTGTAGTTCCCTGTTTCCTCTTTGTTCCCACTTTTGTATAAGGGGACTACATCTGCTGACCTCCAGTCTTTGGGTACCTGCCCTGTTCCCAGTGATTGGCTAAACAGGATTGACCAGAGGTTCAGCCACCACCTCTCTTAACTCTTTTAGGCCCCTTGAGTGCACCTCATCTGGACCCATTGCTTTATTGGACTCTTATTCCTTCCAGTTCCTTTAGGACCCTTTCTCATGTAAAAGGACTTGTGTCCATTTCTGTGCTGTTCCCACCCCTTGTACTCCCTTCAGGCCCATTACCCTCCTCTTCCTCAGTAAAGACTGAGCAGAAATATCTGCTCAGTATGTCAGTTTTACTGTTGCCATCCTCCACATGGCCCCCATCCTCCCTCTTCAGTCACACTATCCCTCCCTTTGCCCTTCTTTTTTACTTATGTACCTGTAAAAGGTTTTGTCCCCTCTACCCACTGATTTTGCAATGCACTTTTCTATCTGAGCTTTGGCTTCCCTTACTGACCTCCTTGCCTCCCTTTGCTTCTCCTGGTACTTCTCCCTATCCCCTTCTGTCTGTGTTTTTTTGTATTGCCTGAATGCAGTCTTTTTGGCATTCACTTTTTCTGCTACCTCACTGAAAAAATATAATGGCCTCCTCTTCTTTTTCCCCTTGCTAACCTGCTTAATGCATAATTCTGTTGCTTTTGTAATCCCTGTTTTAAATATTGCCCACGGTTCCTCAGCCACTGATTCCCTCCTCATTCCCATTAATGCCTCTTTCAAGCATCTACCCATTTTCCCAAAGTCTACCCCCCTAAAATCTAGGATATGTGTTTTTGGTTGGTCTGGTTCTGCTCATTCTGTGATTTCAAACCACAGTGACTGATGGTCACTGTTCCCCAGGTGCTCCCCCACTGTTACCCCATCACACTGTCCCCGTTTGTTAGCACAAGGTCCAGGATTGCCTTCTGCTGAATTGGTTCCATGATGAGTTGCTTGAGGAAGGCACCTTGAAGGGAGTCCAGGATAAATCTGTTCCTGGTTGATGCTGCTGCTGGGAGGCTCCAGTCCACATCTACGCCAAATCTAAGTACTTGGTCACCAATATTAGTTGCAAATCTCTAGCCAAGGAATTTGAGTTAGTTTCGCTGAGCCTTCATCTCCCCTCCTCGGAATGTATCACTATCCTAGATGGCTATAGACCCCCGTCTGGTGGTGATGAAGTCCTTAATCTTTTGAAATCCATGTTCGTAGATGCAAAAACTGAAACAATATTTCTAGGAGATCTAAATATGGACTGGCTGTCACCTAAATCACACGGCCTCAAATCCCTTTGTGACGAACTAGGTCTTGGGCAATTAGTCAGTGAACCTGCTAGGAACAACACTCTAAATACTGCCAACAGTTCCATTCTAGATGTGGTACTAACCACCCATCCACACAAAATATCTCATTCGGCAGTGTTTCACAATGACATGAGCGATCATGGAATTGTTGCTTGCATAAGATCTCAAATTAAGGCCCAGCTGCAACCCATCTTTATAACAAAAAGATCCTTTCGCAAATTCAGTGCAGTAAACTTCCCTATCTGACCTGAGCATGAACAGATGGCAAGATCTCTACCTAGCCAAAGATGTCAACAAGGCAGCTTACATCCTTAATGGCAAACTCACTACAATAATAAATAAGCATGCCCCTTTCATCAAAGTAAGGGTACGGAACAATTCCAACCCCTGGTTCACCCCGGATCTCAAGGCAGCCCTTATAGCTCGAGATAAGCTCTGGGCTAAAGCTAGACATTCCAAAGAATCTTTGGACTGGCAGACCTTTAGAACAGCCAGGAATAACTGTGTGAAAAAAACTTCGCTCTGCTAAAGCTAACTATTATATTTCTACTCTCGAACAAGCTAAAGGTAACCCTTATAAAATATGGAAGACTATCAAAGCTATATAAGGATGGCCCATGGCCCCCTCTGTCCCAACAAAGATAGTTGCAAGTGGCAAGATTGTGGAAAACAAGTCCCTAATTCTGGAGGAATTTAAATCCCACTTTGCCACAGCTGGATTAGCTTTTGACTCGTCACCTTATGCTGGTGCTGCGGTGAGCGAGCATACCCCTCCCCCTACATCTAGTCCTGCACCCAGCCCCTTCCAACTGCGTGAGATAACTTATAAAGAAGTAGAAGATTCTCTTCTTAACTTAGACACCAAAAAAAGTGCAGGGGACGATGGCTTGGAACCCTTTTTCCTAAGGTCAGGCTATGCCCATCTCACTGCCCCAATTCTCCACATCTTCAATCTTTCCATTGCATCTGCTACTGTGCCGTCCTGCTGGAAATCAGCACATATCCTCCCTCTATTTAAATCTGGTAACCCATGCGATGTAAACAACTATAGGCCTATCTCCATATTGCCTATCCTTTCTAAAGTTCTCGAAAAACTGATCCACATTCAGTTAAAATCTCACTTAGAAACCTTCTCTCTCATTAACCCAGCTCAATCTGGCTTCCAGGCAAATCATAGCACAATCACTGCACTAGCAAAAGTAACCAATGATTGGATCTCTGCTATAGATGCTAAGAAGGTAACTGGTGCAGTCTTTTTGGACCTCAGCAAAGCTTTTGATACTGTTGATCATAAACTATTAGTCAATTGCCTTGCAAAGTTGGGTGCCACATACCATACTACCCAGTGGTTCTCTAGCTACCTAACTGGAAGATTCCAAAAGTAAGGCGGAAGGCTTTTTTTCTGCTTGCCAGTTGCAAGAGGAGTCCTCACAAGGATCCATCTTGGCCCTATCTTGTTTTCTTTGTACATTAATGACTTAGATGCTAACATATCTCGTCCAATCTACTTTTTGCAGATGATACTGTGTTGATACTTCTGGCTCATCGTTATCTGAAGTCAAAGGAGTGCTTCACGCGGACTTCGCACAACTTGAGCATAATCTAATAAAGGCAAAGCTTCTGCTCAATGCTAAGAAGACTAAAGCGATGATATTCTCCCGCAGTGCTATCACAGGCCCCCCCAATACCCTTGCCCAAGACTTCATTGTCACCACGCTAAACGAGCCTCTGGAAGTTGTAACCAAATTTAAATATCTGGGTATCTGGATCGACAATAAATTATCTTTCAATGACCATATCGAAGATGTCTCTTGAAGGTTAAAAGCAAGGTTAGTTTCTTCTGCAGAAATAGGCCCTTTCCCCTTGAAACTCGAAACAAGCTTGTACAGGCCACTTTTCTCCCCCTACTTGACTATGGCGATGTAAACTATTCCTCTACCACTCTTGCAAATCTAAGTAAACTGGATATCCTTTATCACCATGCGTTACGGTTCATTACCAACTCCCCTTACCGTTCGCACCACTGTGACTTATATGCAGCTGTTGGTTGGACATCCCTTACTACTAGATGCCTGCTCCATGCTGGGCTATGGACTCTTAAACTGCTCCTGCAGAAATTGCCAAGCTATCTCTCTTCCCTTATTAGTATCTCACACAGTGCATACTCGTTAAGAAAATCTGACTTTATTATGCTTGACATACCAAGGACGCGGACCTCCTTTGGTAAACGTGCTATTGCATATGCCCTTCCCTCTGTTTGGAACCAATTACAAACCGTACTGAAACTAACTAGCACAGTTTCAATAAACTTCTACAAATCACTAAGTTCAGCCAAAATAAAAGACACCTGTAACTGTCATTAAGTCTCTTCCTTCCCCATGTGTGCCATATTTATCTACTGGTAAGGTATAATTGATTTGTCATATTAACTGCTTTCCTTTCCCCTTCTACTCCTGGCTTTATCTATGCTTACGCTCCACTGCTACTCTATCAAATCACTCCTCCCCCCCATATCAGTGGTAGTCTGTTGTTTGTTCTAGCTGCCAAAATATATGTATTGCACACACCAGTCATCATGTTTCATTTATCAGTATGCAACCTGTAAGTCGCTTCCCTGTTTCATATCAATGTTTACCACCTGTGGTTACTCTATGTGGTACCCTTGTATGTATATCCAGCCTGTATCATGTAATGTGCATTTCATGTATATGCTGTTATTACCTATCTGTGTTTGTACTTTAAGTGTTTATGTCACAGGACCTCCTTGTGAATGAGCTTGCTCAATGGAGTTTTCCTGCAATAAACTTGAACTTGAACTTGAAACTTGAACATCTGAAATATTGAAGTCTCCAACCAGCACCACCTCACCCTTGTCTGCCATCCTTTGAATGGCTAGCATCAGCTCCCTATCTATTTCTTCCTCCTGAGCTGGTGATCTGTAGACCACCCCTGTGCCGATGGCTGACCCCATTTTCCTTTCCAGCTTAACCCATAGTATCCCCCCCATTTTGTTCCTCCTGGATCTCTGTGGCCTTTATGCCATCTTTCACATAAAGTGCCACTCCTCCTTCCTTCCTTCCTGCCTGCCCTGTCTCTTCTGAATATGTTGTAGCCAGGTATGGCCATCTCCCAATCATTGTTATCATTACACCAGATCTCTGTGATGGCCACAATGTCCAGGTCCAACTGCACCATGGCAGCCTCCAGATCCTCCATCTTGTTGCTAAGGCTTCTGGCATTGGCACACATGGCTTTCCATGATGTGAACTCCCTGGACTGTTTAGTTGTTCTACTCCAGCCCTTTCCCTGGTTGTCTTTTATCCCTGGTTTTCCCTGCTGTCTGCCCTTCTGTTGAATTTTTCCCCCTTTCTTCCTATCTACCCCTTGGGTGCTTATCTCCATCTTTTGCACACTGCTTTGTAGAGATATCCACTCCTCCTGTTCACTGGTTCCACTGCTAGCTGTGGGGTGGGCAATTCGGTACCCTCCTTTCTGGCCTGCCACCTCTCCTTGGCAAGTTTAAATGCTTGTCCATGTAGCTTTTAAACTTATCATTGAGTGTTTAGATTCCCCTCCAGGATGGATGCAGGCCATCAGGCTTGAACAAGCCCCCATCCTTCCTGGTGGGTCTCCAGTCACCAATGAATCCAAACCCTTCCTCTTTGTGTTTGTGTTTAGCTGGAACTGGCTCTGTGGTCAGTTCCCCAGTTCATTTAGATTTAGAGGACTCACCATTTTTGGAGGATTTTGGATCCGGTTGTTTAGATTTTTCTTTTCTGGAAACTGAAGAACCCCCTTCCTCTGTGGGTTGCTCGACCAGAACAGAATGGGTAGACATTGTTTTATAGAACAGTTCGACCCTTTTTTTCTACAGTGTTTGCATAGAAAGTCTTACAAATATCACAGTCTGCCTGGAAGTGAGCAGAGCACAGACAGAACAAACAAAGGTTGTGTTTGTTAGCTACGGCAAACACCTTGCCACAGTTTAAAGATTTTTTAAAACCAGTAGGCCCAGATCTATTCTTTGGCATATCTGACATAACACTCACAATAACCAACTTCACAGAGTGAAGAAAACAAGGTTGGTTCTCCAGCTTTATTCTTGTAACACTCTGGGTACTTAAAGAAGAAATTCTGGGCATAAGAGCAAATGTCATTAAATTTTTTTTTGATAAAAGGCCTATTAGAAGACAATTAAAAATTAAATTATCAGGAAGATATTAATGGTTCTCTTCTTCTTAAGAAACAGGATAGGGACAGGGAAAATTCATCAACAATGAGAAATCTAATAAGTGCGCGCAGGTCAATTTACCACCTCTGTTTGCCTGAGAGGAGATGGTTGACCTGACACACACACACACACACATACACATACACACAATCTAAAGATAATAAAAAAGGTAATTCTTTTTTCATTTAATGTTTTATTACAAAGACTACAGGTACAGCATGTACACAGCCATATGTGTCAAATAGGTCTGAAACACAGAACATGTACCTAAAAAAGAGAGACTTGCCCTCTCCCAAAATCTCCTAGGAACCTATCATGCAAAAGTCAAATTCTGAACCTGTCTTTAATTATTCTCAGACTCATCCTGAAGAAGTAGGTCTCCTAGTAGCAAAAGCATTGTCTGTGCAAGCAATAATGCTCGACAGGATGGGCAGTATTGTGCAATACTGGACCGGCCAGGGGCATAATGAGGCCCGACGCTGCAGGTGGATGACCTTATAGCCCTTGGCTGGTCCGGTATTGCCCATACCGCTCACCCTGGAGGGCATTATTGTGCTTAGAAAATGGGCATCTTTGTAAATTTTAATTAAGTAGTAAGAAATAAAAAATTACTCACCTTAGTAATGTTGTTTCTTCTAATGGAGTCTTGCTATATTATGACATATGCAGTTAGACCCAGCCTTCGAACTGCTCCGGAGGTGAAAGAGTTAACTTTCCATGCCAGGCATGGAATCTTGAGCGCGAGCTCGGTTGAAAACTCTGTCTGTTGTTCTTCAAACTCAAACTGTCAGATCTTTACGAGCAAAACTCACTAAGGTTCTGTGTGGAAGCTGTAAACCTACACTAGCCAACTGGCTACTAAAATATTAACACATTTTTTGGTCCCAAAACAAAGACTCAAGTCAGGGGATCCAAAAAATAAAAACACAACACCCAAACACCCCAAAAAGAGGGTGAAAAAACAAGGTGGGCATCTACTAAGTGCCAACACTGCACTGCCCACCCACATCCCAAAAGCAGAGGTTCTGAGAGGGGCAGGCAGGGGGAGGTCATAATATAGCAAGACTCCATTAGAAGAAACAACATTACTAAGGTGAGTAATTTTTTCTTCAAGCAACATGAAGTATTGCTATATTATGACATATGCAGACTACACAGCAGTACCTCCATGGAGGAGGGACAGAAGCTACTTAGGAAATAGGCTCTGAGGCACATCTGTGCCAAACGGAGCATCACTCCTAGCCTGGATGTCCAGGGAGTAATGCTTGGTGAAATTGTGAACGGTTTTCCAGGTAGCTGCTTGACATATCTCTATGATAGGGATGTCCCTGGCTGCAGCTAGGGATGCAGCTGTACCTCTGGTAGACTGAGCCCTCAGGCCTGAAGGGGGAACCTTACCCAGTTTTTGATAACAAAATTGGATACAAGAGACAATCCACCTGGCAATGGATCTTTTAGTGGCAGGTTTCCCTTTACCAACCTCACCATAAGTGAGGAACAGTTGGAGGGAGTCAAACCTGTGACCCTTGGTACGCTCTATGTAGTAACTAAGGGCTCTCTTCACATCTAAGCTGTGCAGCCTCCTCTCACCAGAGGAGGAATGGTCAGTGAAGTACACTAGAAGAGATATAGATTGATTAAGGTGGAAATCTGAAACCACCTTAGGCAAGAACTTCCTGTTAGTCCTGAGGACCACCTTATCTCTGTGAAAGGAGATAAAATCAGACTCCACTGACAAAGCTTGTAATTCACTTATGCGTCTGGCAGAAGTGATGGCTACCAGAAACACAGTTTTCCAAGTCAAGTACTTAAGCTCTGCTGAAGACAAAGGCTCAAAGGGGGGTTGCATAAGCTGAGCAATGCAAACATTAAGATCCCAGGTGGGAGCAGGGTCCCTGAATGGAGGGTTGGTGTGAAGCAATCCCTTGAAAAACTTGGGGAATACAGGGTGAGCAGAATGAGAAGAGGGCTTTCCTGCTGATATAAAAGCAGAGACAGCTGCCAAGTGCACTTTCAGGGTAGCTGGCCTCAGCCCCAAAGTATTTAAGTGGACCATATAATCCAGGACTGTGGTCAAATCAGTCAATTCTGGGGAAATATGCTTTCCAGAGCACCATATGGAAAACCTTTGCCATTTAGAATTATAAGTAGCCCTGATGGAAGGCTTCCTAGAAGCTTTCAAGATATCGAGTACACCTTGAGAAAGGTGTAGGTCAGCAAACTCTAACTCTTCAAGAGCCAGGCCTTGAGGTTGAGGGATTTGAGATTCGGGTACCAAATTCTCCCCTGGGCACAGGTTAACAGATTGTGATTCCTGGGAAGATACAGGGGAAGATGGACTGCTAAGGACAGAAGGAGTGGATACCAGGGCTGTCTGGCCCAATCTGGAGCAATCAGAATCATCTTGCAAGGTTGAGACCTGATTTTGACTAGCACCTTGAACAAGAGAGGGAAGGGGGGGAAGGCATAGAGAAACTTCCCTTCCCAGTTGAGAAGGAAGGCATCCAGAGGGACTGAGCCCAACACTGGGGGCCTGCAGCAAAATAGCGGAAGTTGGTGATTGTCTGGGACTGCAAAAAGATCTATCTGAGGGGTGCCCCACCTGGCAAATATTACCTCCAGTACTACGGGATCCAGAGACCATTCGTGATGGCCCTGGGAAATCCTGCTGAGAGCATCTGCCAGGACATTGTCCTTGCCTTGGAGGTGAACTGCCATGAGGGAGGTGTTCAGGGAATAAGCCAGAGACCACAACTTCATTGCCTCGGTGCACAAGGCCGAAGACCGAGTGGCCCCTTGCTTGTTGATGTACCACATTGTAGTGGTGTTGTCTGTTCTGACCTGTAACACTTTGTTCTGAACAGAAGCAGAAAAAACCTGAAGTGCTAGAAAAACTGCTCTGAGTTCCAACAGATTGATGTGAAGCAGAGATTTCTGGGGGGACCACAATCCCTGAGTGCTGAGGTTGCCCATGTGAGCTCCCTACCCCAAGAGGGACGCATCTGTAGTAAGGGTCAAGGAGTGAGATTGAGGGATGAAAGGAACCCCTTGTCTCAGAATGCTCTGATCCTGCCACCACTGTAGGGCCTGGATCAGGGTTCGAGTTACTGGGATCAATTTGGTTAGAGGATCTCTCCTTTGAGACCAGAAGGCTCTCAAATGGAACTGAATGTCCCTCATCTGAAATCTTGCTCCCTGCACTACTGCTGTGGAAGCAGCCATGTGCCCTAAGAGCTGCAGAAAGTGCCTTGCTGGTCGAGAGACCTGCAGAGTGAAGGAGGAGGACAGAGCCACTAGGGTCCTTGCTCTTTCTAGAGGGAGGAAAGCTCTGGCCTGCTTTGTGTCCAGTTCTGCGCCTATAAAGGTGAGTAGCTGAACAGGCTCTAGAACTGACTTTGGGAGATTGAGAAGGAAACCTAGAGATGTAAGCAGCTGCTGGGTAACCTGAAGGTGTAATTTGACTTGGTCTGGAGACTGGCCCACTATGAGCCAGTCGTCCAGGTAAGGAAAGATGGCAATCTTTTGCCTTCTTAAATGAGCAACTGCTACTGCCAGGCATTTTGTGAATACCCTTGGGGCAGAGGTGAGGCCGAAGGGCATTGCTCTGAACTGGTAATGGCCTGAGGGCAGTTCGAATCTGAGGTACTTTCGGTGGGAGCTTCTGATGAGAACATGGAAGTAGGCATCCTTGAGGTCCAGGGATGCTAGCCAGTCCCCTGGCCTTAGAGAGGGTAAAATAATTCCCAGAGTCACCATTTTGAATTTTGGTTTTAAAGGTGCTTGTTTAGTATCTGAGATCCAGGATGGGCTGCCATTCTCCTGTCTTTTTGGGGTAAGAAGTACCTGGAGTACAGTCCTTTGCCCTGGTGTAGGGGAGGTACCCTTTCTACAGCTCTGAGAGCCAGGAGGGTTGAGACTTCTGTTTCCAGAGTGAGAGCCTCTGATGGATTTGCAGGTGGAAAGGATCTGGTTCTCATCTTTGGAAATTTTTTGAAGCTGAGAACCAGTCCCTGGCTTACTACTTCCAGGACCCACTTGTCTGATGTTAAAGACTCCCAGTCCTGGACGAAGTAAGCCAGCCTGCCCCCTACAGGTAATGGAGAATCGGCCCTGGCTCTCCCATCAGGGTGCTTGTTTGGCAGGGGCTTTAGGCTGAGGGGTGGGAGCAGGCCTGCTCATACCCCATCTGCCTCTCCCTCTGAAGAACCCCCTCTGGGCATAGGCTGAAGAGGAGGCTTGGGCTTGGTAAAAAGGTCTGTGAAAAGACCTGCCCCTGCCCCTTGAAAGCTGCCTCTGAGGAGTGGCCTGCCTTTCATTGGCCTGTGCACTTCTATAAGTGGTCCTATACTCATCCATTTTCTTCATGTAATTCTCTGTCTGCTCCCCAAACAGAGAGTTACCCACAACAGGAAAATCCATGGCCTTAGCCTGGGTATCCTGTGACAGGCTAGTACACCTGAGCCAAGCCATTCTGCGAAAAGCCACAGATGTAGCCATGACTCTTGAAGATACATCATTAGAGTCCACTGCAGCATGGAATTGCACCTTGGATGCCTCAATACCATCAGCAGCCACCTGCTCCAGCTCCTTGGCAAGCTGGCCAGGGACCTGTTTCACTAGAGCCATAACAGTATCCCATCTGGGATTTCTGGTATCTTGCAACATAGGCCATATAATTTGCCTGTCTGAGTCCCAAGGATGCTGCCATGTACTGTTTCTTTGCCTTGACATCAATTCTCCTGGAGTTCTTGTCAGGGGGTTGTGAAGCCAAGGGAATATTTGCCTTATCACAGGCTGCAGCCTGCACTACCCCAACATGGCTGCAGTGTTGTGAAACGAACTCCATATCAGACCCTGACAATGTGTACCTCTTGTCCATTTTTTTTATCCACAGGAGGTATAGTGTGAGGTGCTTTTAAAATTTTTATTGTCTGTTTCCTAAAAGATTTATGTAAAGGAATAGACAATCTCCTAGACTCTGGGATAGCCATCATTTCTACATAGTCAGGCTCCTCCTGTTCATCCACAGCTTCATCCAAAGGGAGCTGGAGGGTTTCAGCCACTTTCTTATAAAACATAAAATGAGAAGGGGACTCAGAAAGCCTAGGGGGAGACACTCCTAAAGGTCTGTCTGGGGAGATGTCCGGTTCAATGGGCACATCCAGACTTTCAAAATCACATTCACTCTCTTCATAATCTTCTTCCCCCTCCTCCGGTTCATAAAATTCCTCTATATCATATTCTTGAACCGGTGGCACCGACCGAACCGACTGCTTACCTGATGGTGCCAGTTCGGTCAGAACCGGGGAAAGCGACTGGACAATTTTGATCACTTTGGCTATCTCTGCAGCGGTTGGAGAAGGAAATTTTGGCTCCACACCTGCTGATTTTCTAGTCCTTTTTGTTGGGACTGACTCCTCCGAGTCAGCTCTCCGTTTGCCAGTGGAAGTCTCGCCCTGGTCAGAGGGCACTCCCTCCAGTTCGGTTGGCACCGAACCGGGCTGGCCATCCAGGTCAGCGGACTTCTTGGCCTCTCGTTCCCTGAGCCTACCAACTCTCTTATCCAGGGTAGCTGCAGGGAAATTCTTGCAAATCTGGCAGTCTGCATTGAGGTGGTCGAACCCCAGACAATAAACACATGTGGTGTGTGGGTCAGCCTGGGCAAAAGCTTCCCCACAGACACTACAGTGCTGAAACCCAGTGGGCCCGGTTTTTCTTTTGGGTTTCTCAGACATAGTGCCAGCCTAACCAAAAACTTACCTGTTTATGGCAATCCGCCAAGCAAGACACCCTTATCGGTTCCCAACCATGTCACGGGTCGTGGAAAAAACCATAATGAAATCTTTTTTTTTTAGAACCGATAAGAACCGAGAACCGCACTCTAAATGCAATTTAATAAAGTTTAACAACAACCTGATCGGTTCAAACCGAACCGATAATAACGTTTGCAAGTTCCACACAGAAATAATGTAAAACCTATCTATTACTTACGATACCACAGACAGAGCTTGAACCAACCGGTTGCGGTTAAATATAGACAAAATGCGGTTTAAAAACCGAGAAATTACACTTTTAACCGACAAAATGAACCGAGCAGCAGGAGATTCCGAGCGACTGTTCAGTGAGAGGAGTAAAGAATCTGACAGTTTGAGTTTGAAGAACAACAGACAGAGTTTTCAAACGAGCTCGTGGCTCAAGAATCCATGCCTGGCATGGAAAGTTAACTCTTTCACCTCCGGAGCAGTTCGAAGGCTGGGTCTAACTGCATATGTCATAATATGGCAAGACTTCATGTTGTTTGAAAAAGAAGAAATTAGTTTGTAAATAAACACAAAGAGTAAAAAAATACATATTTTTGATGAAATGGTCCCTCCAAATGTTGTGCTGTTCCATCTGCTGTTGCAGCCCCCCAGCTATTCCCTTCTAGTTATCCTCTCCCCCTTCTAGTACCACATCAAGAGATGGAGTTATTTGTGAACTTTAATAATTTTGTTTGTTGTCATTGTTTTTTGTGCTTAGTTTGAAGAACGGCAGTTTTGTTTCCCGTAAGCTTTTTGCCCCCTGGTCGGCAGCGCAGGTTGGAAGGCTGTTCGTGTTTGTCACGTAACCTTGCGTGACCCACAAAACCAGGAAATGGAGACTCGGAAAATGACTGACCGAGAGTGAAAGCTGTGGGAGTTAGAGCGAGACAAAAAAACATTGCAGGGGAGAGCAAGGGACAGAGGATTCAAGTAAGAAATGTTTTTTATTACTTTTGAACCTCTAGACTGGCACAGCAGGGGGGAAAGGTGGTGCAATACATCTCGGTCAGTTAGCGAGGACAAAAAATGGTGGCTCGACAGTATGCCAACTTGAGGCGCCCAAAGATATTTTTAGGAAATGGGGCATCTCGAATTAGCACGTCTTTCAAAGCGGGCATCTATCGTAATCTAATGTACCCCCCGTTATAGCTCTCAGCCAATCAGAGTGCTGATAGCGTCTGTCCCATTTTCTAGAGACTTATTAAACTATATCCAGAATCCCTATCAAGTAAGAAAAAATTACTCACCTTAGTAATGTTGTTTCTTCTAATGGAGTCTTGCTGTATTCTGACTATTGCAGTTAGGTCCTGCCTTTCAATTGCCCCAGAGAACAAAGAGTTAACTTTCCATGGCCAGCATGGAACGTTCAGCGTGAGCTCGGTTGAAGCCCCTGTCTGCTGTTGTTTAAACTCCAACTGTCAGATCTTTATGAGCAATACTCACTAGGAGTTCTGTGTGGAAACTGTAAAACTCACACTAGCCAACTGGCAACTAAATTTATTAAAAATGGGATTTTTGGTTTCAAAGCAAAGACTCAAGTCAGGAAACCCAAAAAACAAAACACAACACACTCCCAAAGTAAAGGAGGGTGAAAAAGGGGGCACCTCTAGGGTGCCAACACTGCTCCTGCCCACCCACATCCCAAAAACCAGGTTCTGAGAGGGGAGGCGTGGGGAGGTCAGAATACAGCAAGACTCCATTAGAAGAAACAACATTACTAAGGTGAGTAATTTTTTTCTTCAAACAACATGAGGTCTTGCTGTAGTCTGACTATTGCAGACTACCAAGCAGTACCTCCATGGAGAAGGGACAGAACCTCCTTTGGGAATAGGCTCTGAAGTACTGCTGTGCAAAACCGAGCATCACTCCTAGCCTGGATATCCAGAGAGTAATGCTTGGTGAATGTATGGACTGTTTTCCAGGTGGCTGCTTGACAAATTTCTAAGATAGGAATATCCCTGGCAGCAGCCAGGGAAGCAGCTGTACCTCTAGTAGAGTGAGCCCTCAGGCCTGAGGGTGGGGTTCTACCCAGCTTTTCATAGCAGAATTGTATACAAGAGACAATCCACCTGGCAATAGATCTCTTAGTAGCAGGTTTTCCCTTACCGACCTCTCCATATGTGAGGAACAACTGGAGGGACTCAAACCTGTGACCCTTGGTGCTCTCTATGTAGTAGCTGAGAGCCCTTTTAACATCCAAGCTGTGCAGCCTCCTCTCTCCAGAGGAGAAATGGTCAGTGAAGAAAACAGGGAGAGACATAGACTGCTTAAGGTGGAAATTTGAAACCACCTTGGGCAAAAACTTCCTGTTAGTTCTTAGGACCACTTTATCTCTGTGGAAAGAGATGAAATCAGGCTCCACTGACAGGGATTGCAATTCACTGATATGCCTAGCAGAGGTAATGGCTACCAAAAACACAGTTTTCCAAGTCAAGTACTTAAGTTCTGCAGAGGACAAAGGCTCAAAGGGTGGTTGCATAAGCTGAGCAATGCAAACATTGAGGTCCCAAGCAGAAGCAGGGTCCCTAAAGGGGGGATTGGTGTGCAGCAATCCCTTGAAGAACTTACAAAACACAGGATGGGCTGACAGAGAAGACGGCTTGCCTACTGACAAGAAGGCAGAAACAGCTGCCAGATGCACTGTAAGTGTAGCTGGCCTAAGTCCTAAGCCATTAAGATGAACCATATAGTCCAGGACTGTAGGCAACCCAGCAGATTCTGGAGAGATATGCTTATTAGAGCACCAAATAGTGAACCTTTTCCATTTGGAGTTGTAAGTCTTTCTGGTGGAAGGCATTCGAGAAGCCTTAAGGATATCCAGAACCCCTTGAGAAAGGTGCAGATCAGCAAACTCTAACTCTTCAAGATCCATGCCTTGAGATTGAGAGATTTGAGGTTCGGATACCAAATCCTCCCCTGAGAGGATGTCAACAGGTTGTAATTCCTTGGAAGAGACAGGGGAAGGTGGACTGCTAAGGACAGCAACAGTGAGTACCAGGGCTGTCTGGCCCAGTCTGGAGCAATCAGAATCACTTTGCATGGTTGAGACCTGATCTCGACTAACACTTTGAACAGGAAAGGGAAGGGGGGAAAGCATACAGATATTTACCTTCCCAATTCAGAATCAGAGCATCCAGGGGGACTGAGCCCAAGACTGGGGGTCTGCAACAAAAGAGAGGAAGTTGGTGATTGTCTGGGGCTGCAAAAAGATCTATCTGTGGAGTGCTCCATCTCAAGAAAATCACTTTCAAAACTAGGGGATCTAGGGTCCATTCGTGATGGCCCTGGGATATCCTGCTGAGAGCATCTGCTAGGACATTGTCCTTCCCTGGGAGGTGAACTGCTGTCAGAGAGGTTTGCAGGGAATAGGCCAGGGACCACAACTTCATTGCTTCTGTGCACAATGCCGTAGACCGAGTGCCTCCTTGCTTGTTGATGCACCACATTGTGGTGGTATTGTCAGTTCTGATCTGGACCACTTTGTTCTGTACAGATTTGGAAAAGGTTTGCAGTGCCAGAAGCACTGCTCTGAGTTCCAAGAGATTGATGTG
This sequence comes from Neoceratodus forsteri, assembly GCA_016271365.2. NCBI lineage: Eukaryota > Metazoa > Chordata > Ceratodontiformes > Ceratodontidae > Neoceratodus > Neoceratodus forsteri. The sequence continues at coordinate 832,763,943 of CM028130.1, read as the reverse complement.
AAGCAGAGATTCTTGAGGTGACCACAGCTCTTGGGTGGTAAGATCCCCCAGGTGAGCTCCCCAGCCCAGCAGGGAGGCATCTGTGGTGGTATCACTGAATGAGACTGAGTGACAAAGGAACTCCTTGTCTCAAATTGTCCTGATCCTGCCACCATTGCAAAGCCTGGATCAGGGTTCGAGTCACTGGGACTAGTTTGGTAAGGGAATCCTTTCTTTGGGACCAGAAGGCTCTTAAGTGGAACTGAATGTCCCTCATCTGAAATCTTGCTCCCTGGACCACTGCTGTAGAGGCTGCCATGTGGCCCAGGAGCTGCAGGAAATGCCTTTCTGGTCAAGACACCTGAAGGGTGAATGAAGAAACCAGTTCCATGAGGGTCCTTGCCCTGTCCAGGGGAAGGAAGGCTCTTGCCCTTATTGTATCCAGCTCCGTCCCTATGAAGGTGAGGAGCTGTACTGGCTCAAGAACTGACTTTGGAAGGTTGAGGAGAAATCCTAAGGAAGTGAGCACTTGCTGAGTTATTTGCGGACTTGGTCTGGAGACTGACCCACTATGAACCAGTTGTCCAAGTATGGAAAGATGGAGATCTTTTTTCTCCTTAGGAAAGCAACCACTACTGCCAGACACTTTGTGAACACCCTTGGGGCTGATGTTAGGCCAAAGGGCATTGCTCTGAATTGATAGTGGCCTGAGGTACTTTCTGTGGGAGCACCTGATGGGAATGTGAAAATAGGCATCTTTGAGGTCCAGGGAGGCTAGCCAGTCCCCTGGCCTTAGAGAGGGCAGAATTATTCCCAGAGTCACCATTTTGAACTTTGGTTTTAAATGGTGCTTGTTCAGATATCTTAGATCCAGAATGGGCCGCCATTCTCCTGTTTTCTTGGGGGTTAGGAAGTACCTGGAGTACAATCCTTTGCCCTTGTGTAGGGTAGGAACCCTTTCTATGACTCTGAGAGCCAGAAAGGAAGAAACCTCTGCCTCTAGGGCAAGGGTCTCTGATGGATTTGCAGGTGGAAAGGATCTGGTTCTCATCTTGGGAAATTTTTTGAAGCTGAGAACCAGTCCCTGGCTTACTACTTCCAGGACCCACTTGTCTGATGTCAGATATTTCCAGTCCTGGACAAAGTAAGCCAGCCTGCCCCCTACAGGTATTGGAGAATCGGCCCTGGCAGACCCATCAGGGTGTCTGCTTGGCAGGGGCTTTAGGCTGAGGGGTGGAAGCAGGCCTGCTCATTCCCCTGCCTCTCCCTCTGAAGAACCCCCTCTGAGCATAAGCAGAAGAGGAGGCCTGGGCTTGGTAAAAAGGCCTTTGAAAGGGCCTGTCCCTGCCCCTGGAGTGCTGTCTCTGAGGAGTGGCTTGCCTTTCTTTGGCCTGAGCACTCCTGTAGGTGGTCCTGTACTCGTCCATCTTTTTCATGTAATTCTCTGTCTGCTCCCCAAACAGAGAATTACCAATGACAGGGAAATCCATGGCTTTAGCCTGGGTATCCTGTGATAGGCTAGTACATCTGAGCCAAGCCATCTTCCGAAGGGCCACAGATGTAGCCATGACTCTAGATGAAACATCATTGGAGTCCACTGCAGCATGAAATTGCACCTTGGATGCCCAAATCCCATCCACAGCCACCTGCTCCAGCTCCTTGGCAAGCTGGTCAGGGGCCTGTTTAGCCAGAGCCAGCAGAGTGGCCCACCTGGACTTCTGGTATCTAGCTGTGTAGGCCATATAGTTAGCCTGCCTGAGTCCCAAAGATGCTGCCATGTACTGCTTCTTTGCCATGGCATCAATCCTCCTGGAGTCCTTATCTGGGGGGGGTGTGATGCCAAGGGAATACTTGCCTTATCACAGGCAGCAGCCTGCACTACCCCAAAATGGCTGCATTGCTGAGAAAGGAACTCCATGTCTGAGCCTGAAAGGGTATACCTCTTGTCCATTTGTCTGTCCTCAGGAGGTATGGAGTTAGGAGTCTTTAGAATTTTAAATGTCTGTTTCCCAAAGGATTTATGGAGGGGAATAGACAGTCTCCTGGACTCTGGGATGTCCATCATTTCAACAAAATCAAGCTCCTCCTGATCCTCTACTGCTTCTTCCATTGGAAGCTGCAGGGTTTCAGTCACTTTCTTGTAAAACATAAAGTGGGAAGGGGACTCAGAAAGCCTAGGAGGAGAAACATCTGAAGGTCTGTCTGGGGAGATGTCCGGGTCAATAGGCACATCCAGACTTTCTTAATTACCATCATCATCATTATCCTCATACTCTCCCTCCTCCTCCTCCTCCGGTTCATAAAATTCTTCTAAGGTATAATCCAGAACAGGGGGAACCGACCAAACCGAGCCCCTGCCAGATGGTGCCGGTTCGGCCGGAACCGAAGTTAGCGATTGAACTATCCTTATCGCTTTTGGCTATTTCATCAGCGGTCGGAGAAAGAATTTGTGGATCCGAACCGGATGACTTTTCTCTTCTCTTTCTTTTAACTGGAACCGACTCCTCAGAATTGGCTCTCCTTTTGCCCGAAGAAGTTTCAGCCTGATCAGAGGGCACTCCTTCTGGTTCAGTCGGAACCGAACCAGGCTGGTCATCTGGGTCAGTGGACTTCTCAGCCTCCCTTTCCCTCAGTCTACCTACTCTCTTATCCAGAGTAGCTTTGGGAAAACGTTTACAAATTTGGCAGTCTGAATCAAGGTGGTCAAACCCTAGACAATTAACACAGGTGGTGTGGGGATCAGCCTTAGCAAAGGCTTCCCCACACACACTGCAGTGTTGAAACCCAGTGGGCCCGGTTTTTTTCTTGGGTTTCTCAGACATGGCCAATCCTATCCAAAACTTACCCTTTTTTTGGCAATCCGCCAGGCAAGACACCCTATCGGTTCCTGACATTATTCTGGTCTTGGAAAAAAACGTAATTAAACCGTTTTTTTTTTTAGAACTGATACGGACCGGTTACCACACTCTAATAAATTCAAAAGTTTTTAAGACCATTCTGATCGGTTCAAACCGAACCGATCCCTAATTTACAAGTTCCACACAGAAACTAAATGTAAAACCTATCTAGTACTCACGGTACCACAGACAGAGACTTAAACTGACAGATTCGATAGCAGAAATTCAGTAGAAACCGAGCAAAAAAACGACACTTTAACCGACTTTTTTGAACCGAGCAAAGGAGAAATCTCCGGAGCAACTGTTTAGTGAGGTGGAGTAAAGAATCTGATGGCTGGAGTTTAAACAACAGCAGACAGGGGCTTCAACTGAGCTCACGCTGAACGTTCCATGCTGGCCATGGAAAGTTAACTCTTTGTTCTCCAGGTCAGTTGAAAGGCAGGACCTAACTGCAATAGTCAGAATACAGCAAGACTTCATGTTGTTTGAAATATAGGTATTCTTGAAACACTCTGGGTACTTAAAGAAGAAAGTCAGGGTATAAGAGAAAATGTCATAAAAAATCATTTTATGACAAAAAGCCTATTTGAAGAGAATTTAAAATTAAATTATGAGGAAGATATCAATGGTTCATTCATTCTTAAGAAACAGGATTGGGACAGGGAAAATCATCACAAACTGAGAAATCTAATAAGTGTGTACAGGTCAGTTTATCATCTCCCTTTGCCTGAGAGGAGATTGTTGACCTGACACACACACCCAATCTAAAGATAAAAAAAAGTAATTCTTTTTTTTTTATTGAATATTTTATTACAAAGATTACAGGTACAGAAGGAGCACAGCCATATGTGTCGAATGGCTCTGAAACATAAAACACGTACATAAAAGTATAATTTCATTGTTGATTTGTTTTGTGACTATTGTTCGAGTGCAAATACTTACAAAAGTGTTTATTTAAATTACAAAATTAGAAAAGGGGAAAACTTGTTGTGAAAATGAAATACCACACAGGTGCCATAAGGATATTTTTATTTCCTGATCACGTATTTGGGTCTGGGGAGAGGGGGGCCTTTGGAGGAGTGTTCCACACCAGGGCCTAAGATGGAGGGGCCTATGTGGGTAGCTCTTTTTCAGATCTGTATCCACCCATAATTACATAATGAGAGGGGGCATACTGTCTGCCCCTGAGAACAGGCTCCGGGTTCAATGCCTTGATGGCTCCCTCATCTTAAACACTGAGTCCTTCAAGTACCTTGGGGTCACTTTGGATCCCACACTTGACCTGTCTCAACATGTCAATATGGTGTGCCGTGCCGTCAATGCTAAAATTGGGCGGAGCTTATCGCGATGCACCACTCCCTCACTCCTTCCGCTAAGACTTTCTGTTACAAGGGAGGTATTCTCTTACCCCAGCTCCAATATGCTCTGCCCCTCCTCTTTGCTGCAAACTCTGCTACACTCCACAAATGGGACACTGTCTACAACAACAGCTGTAGATTCGCCTTAACTGCCCCACGTCTTACCCATCATTGTCTCCTTTACGCTGGCTTAAATTGGCTGTCACCTAAGGATATTTAAGCCTACTCCCTGGGCTGCTTTATTGACTCCTTGTCTAGACCTCCCTGCCCTGTCTATCTTGCCAACCTCCTGACTCCTGCCTCACACACCCATACCCTCAGGTCTTCCTCTGTCCCCATGCTCTGCACTAGACCTTGCATGACAAAAATGGGTGAACAGGCACTTGCCCATTTTGCTCCCAAATTCTGGAACTCACTCCCCCTTATGGTGAAAACTTCAGCCTCCCATCGAGAATTCAAAAACTCGCTGTTCACCCACCTTCTAGCCTCTGGCCAATGCAAATGCTCTTAATTTGCTTTGTCCCACTGCAGGCTGTCGGGTCTGACCCTGAGTACTACACTAATGTTCTCCCATGCAATATGCTTGTCTAGGTGGCTATGAACCTTGATGTCTTTACTGTCCTCAGCTGTCTTTTGTTTACCCTGATTGCTTTATTTTACATCCTTATTATGATCTATGCCTAAATGTACCCTTATGTAACTATTACTGTGCTACCCAATGTATATCTTGTTTTGCTCCTGTACACCTATATTATGTCTGTGCATTTCTGCATAGTGTAACCAATGTCCTGTGCTCTTCCGGGTTGTGCCTGAAAATAGGCAGGTCTGTTGCCTAGCGCACTTACCCGGTTACCAAAAGCTAATAAATAAATAAATAATATTTGGTGAACCTTGGGAACCAAAACAGACTGTTTTCAGTTTGGCTGCACCTATGATAGTGCAATAGGCACAGTGACAAGAAGTAATTAATGGCTGTAACTCACTAAAGCTAGACATTGTCTAAATAGGGGAACAGTACTGGATACAAGGATGTAAACGAGGTAGGAGGGTATTTATCAGAAGTTCAGAAAAAAAAGTCTAAAAGTAGCATACCACTGAATATAAAAACCCAGAATCAAAAAAGAAAGTAACTAAGAATAAAAATTAAAAAATACATACTCTGGTTGAAGAGGAAATAAACAGAATAATGACAAAAGCAAGATTGACATAATAACTTGAAGGGGTTCAGGGTAATGAAAATAGAAACTCCTGCAATTCTTTGGAAATGTTGAACATGGCTATTTACCAGTGTTCCGTTCCTTTACCTAAAACATTCTCTCAGGAACTTAGTGATCCCTTGGAATTAGTAAAGTAAAGTAAATTAAAACTTTATTTATAAAGCGCCTTTCCAATACCAAGGCGCTGTACAATTAAAAATAAATACAAAATAATTTAAAACAAATATTAACATCCATAACAACAAATATTTAAAAACCCTCGGGAAAAGCCCGGTAAAACAGATATGTTTTTAGCTCTGATTTAAAACTTGAGATGGTCAGGCATTCCCTTAACTGATGAGGTAGAGAATTCCACAGGGTAGGGGCAGCATAAGAGAAAGCACAGGTGCCCGATGTTTTTAACCGAACCCTGCGAATCTCCAGCAATAACTCTTCGGCAGATCAGAATGGGCAGAAGGAGCAGTAGGGAGTCAGGAAATCTTGCAGATACCAGGGTCCCTGTTCATGTAGCTCTAATAACAATTAGGGGGTTAAAAGTCATAGAGCAAGAAACCCCAGAAATGTTGGGAAATAGGAATATGTTTCTGTTTCACTTGAATAAGGACCAACATGGAATTATCAAAGCAGTTAGATCAAATAAAAAAAAACTCAGATGGTTTTCACTTACACCTTAACACAGGCATTGGACATATGGAATCAAAAAGAGAATGCAAATCGACTGAGCATTAATGTTGAATATCCTGTTATGTTAAAAACTTTGCTTTCAGAATCTTTTGAAACCAATGGTTCAGTTCCTAATATGTTCTCATTTCTCATAAAAGGTATTAAATGGAGTGCATGTGAAACAGAAGATACTTTTAAAAAAGGTTAAATATGTAATAATAATAATAATAAACAACTTTATTTAATAGAGCGCCTTTCAAATATCAAGGCGCTTCACAAATACATAAAATTCAGAAAATTCAGTAACTATCAATAAAATCACAGGAATTCAGGAAAGGCTTTGCCCCATATAAAAGTTTTCAGTGCCTGCTTAAAGCCCCACTATCCTGCACTCCCACCAGCTGACACGGCAGAGAATTCCAGAGGGTAGGGGCAAAAAACCCAAGAGCGTGGGCCCAGATGAATTTAAACTGACCCTCAGAATCTTCAGCAACCCCTCGTCAGCTGAGCGGAGCTGTCCCACGGGGTTGTAAAGAACCAGGAGCTCTTTCAAGTAGTCAGGACCAAGTCCATGTAGGGCTTTGTAGGTTAATAAACCTACCTTAAAGGTGATCTGCCACTGAACCGGCAGCCAGTTCAGATCGCGCAGCACTGGGGTAATGTGAGATCTCCTAGATACCCCAGTCAATAAACATGCAGCAGCATTCTGCACTAGCTGCAAGCAGCAGATATCAACCCTGGGAAGCCCTAAGTAAAGGGAGTTACAGTAGTCAAGGTGCGAGGTCACAAAGGCATGGACCAAAACAGGCAGGTCACTGGACGGAACAAGATGCTTGATCCTAGCAATGTTCCTAAGATGGTGAAAGGCTAACTTGATGACTGCCAACACCTGATGATGAAGGGTCAGCCCATCATCAAGTATCACTCCCAAGTCATGCACCTGTTCAGAGGTAAGGATCTGAGCGCCCCCCCCAAGACTAAACCAAAGGGCAGATCAGTCCTCAACCCCTCTCTCCTGTGACCCAGGTCCACCACCAAAACCTCAGTATTTCCTGCGTTCAACTTTAACCCACTAGAACTCATCCAATCCTGGATTTCAATGAGGCAGCAGTTAAATACTGAGATAGCACTAACCTGGTCGGGGGCGAAAGACAGGTAGAGCTGGGTATCATCAGTATAGCAGTGAAACCTCATCCCATACCATCTTACAATGTCTCCGAGGGGCAGCATGTACACTTCAAATAACATAGGAGACAGCACCAAGCCCTGGGGCACCCCACAAGGCAGAGAGAAAGACTCAGAAGAAAATATTCCCGAGACAACTCTGAGTTCTGCAGGCGAAGAAAGATGAAAACCATCTGAGCACTGTCCCAGACAGCCCACAGATGGACCTCAGGTGCTCGAGCAGGACCCCATGATCCACAGTATCAAAAGCTGAAGACAAATCAAGGAGTACCAAGATGAAGCAGTTTCTCCAATCTCTCGCTGTCAGGAGATCATTGAGCACCCAAACCAGAGCAGTCTCAGTACTATGCCTCTTACGAAAACCCGATTGGAGAGGTTCATATAAATTATGGATGGTTAAATGGTTCTCCAGTTGAGTTGTCACAACTTTCTTGATAACCTTTCCCACAAAAGGAAGGTTTGAAATAGGTTTGTAGTTCACTAGAGTCTCCGGGTCCAAAGAAGCTTTCTTCAGAAGAGGTGTCACCACCGCCTCCTTCAGGGAGCTAGGAAACTCACCTGATTCCAAGGAGCACCGGACAATCTGAGCTAGAACCGGGTCAATGATATCACTACAACACAAAATCAGGGAAGTGGGGTCCAAATCTAAACTACAGCATGTGAGGCGCATCCCCTTGACAACCCTCATAATATCAACGAACTCTGGCAGGTCAAAGGTACTCCAGGAAACACCAGACACAGTGACCAAGCACCGACCAACAGCATCCCCCATAGAACGAGACTGATGCAACTCCTGCCTGATGTTGACCACCTTATTCGCAAAGAATCAAGCGATCTCATCACACTCTATTTGTGAAAAAACTCAATGTAGCTGCAGACAGGCTGGGTTTCACAACCTGTCCACAGTTTGGAAGAGCTGAGCCGGTCGATTCCACACAACAGTGATTTCCCTGGACAGGAATTCTGCCTTCTTACAGGAAATCACTGATTGATAGAGTTTATAATGCTCTAACAAAATAAGGTGGTCAGCATCCAAGGCAGATTTCTACCAGCGATGCTCTAACCTACGCCCCAACCTCCACAACTCCCTCAGAGACCCACCAAACCATGGGGCCCTGGGGTGAAGTGGAAGGGGGTGAACATGGACAGGAGCAATTAGGTCAAGAGCTGAAAAAATAGCCCTGTTATAGGCCATGACTAACAGCTCTGGATCTGTGCTGGTATCACCGAACACTGAGAGGTCAATCACCGCGGCCAGGTCTTCTGGGACAACATCCCGCAAAGGGCGGTAACTGACCATCTCCACAGGGGCCGACCTACCCAGGGGGCAGAAAAATTGAACCTCACAGTGTATTGATCGGACCAATCGACAGGTTCCACCCCCAAATTGGAGGCCTCGATCCCCAGGAAGAAGACCAAATCAAGAGACTGACCACCATTGTGGGTAACTGAGGAAACAACCATGTGCAGCCCAGTGATGTCATCAACTGGAGAAAGTGTTGTCCAAAAAGCATGGATTCATCGTCAACCCAGGCATTGAAGTCACCCAGAACCATCAATCTGGGCGACTCCAATGCCATGTCAGTTGTGAAGTCTGCCACATCATGCAGAAACAGCTTCTCATCACCTGGTAGACGATAAATGAGCGCTATCCTGCACCCCACACCAGTTACCACAGTGCACTCAAATGATGAGGCCTCCTCAACCGGTACCCCAGTGAGGCCCAATTCAGTCTTGAAACAGACCACTACCCCTCCCCCCCATGCAATCCAATCTCAGGTGATGTAACATCAAGTACCCGGGAGGAATAGCTGCCTCTAAAATTGGGGCAGCATTTCCATCTAACCAGGTCTCGGTGATGCAAACCAGATCCGCTGTTCCAACAAAATCTGCAACAAGTGCAGTTTTGTTCCTAATGGATCTGGCATTGCATAACAACACCCGGGTTGGATGATGTTCGCAAGCCATCCCAGCTACTTGCCCTCCCAAAAAGGAAGTGCCCTTGGGTATGGGGACCATATGTATAGACACATCTGAATCAAAACTGGAGGTGAAATTATCCAGGGATAGGGAAATACAGGATTCTCACATTCAACTTTCGTTTAAATTACAATTACATTTTGAAAGAGGAAAAATTCTCTAACTACTTTGGGATATAAATGGATATCCTTTATATTCCTGTTGATGTTGATTAAGATAATTTCCAGACTCTTGTAATGTCTCCAGTGCACAGAGCAACCATCATTATAGACAAAACTCATTATTATTTTAATAATAGTACTTTAGGTTCATCAACAAACTCTGGCCTAATGATACATAAATAACTGTCTCCTTCTGGATGGTATGTACCTCAACATGAACCAATAGGTAAAACCAAATTAGTTATTATTGAATTTTTGAAAATAATCCTACTGGTTGAGATAGACAGAGGAGCAGTACTTTGGCTATATATTGCTCAAACATACAATAATTTTCCACAAATTGACATCTTTTTAGAGATATTGATTTTGTTTTGTAAATAATGGAGACAACTAATTTATCAGATGAAATGGGATTCAACACAGTTAAATTGAACAAATTGTTTAAAAATCTAAAACTAGCAGTACTAAGGATCAAGTGACAGCTCAAATCCTTCCAGAAGATAATGCTCTTCTACCCATCTATTTAATACCAACATTGAATAGATTTTATAATCTACAGTAGATCTCAGCTCTAACAAATTACTTTGAATGTTCTATCTGTGAATAATACTTTAATGTTTAATTCCTCACATTGGAACATTCTGTTTTGGAATATTGATGGTCTACATAATAACATTATTGACTCCAGTGTGTAAATTGTTTACACATATTTGCTGTTATAATGCTTCAGGAGACCTGGTGGTCAACAGATACCCCAGCTTTCAAAGGATATGAGATGTTTCTAATTCCATACAAAAATCAAAAATGAGTAGATCTCAAATGGGTCTATTAACTGCATGTAAGCTTCAAAAAAATATAGAAATAATTAAATTAAACTAAACTATGATTCAGATCACCTATTACCACTAAGAATAAAGAGTAAAGAACTTGATGTCATATTTATAAATGCCTATCTTCCAATCAAATCTACAAGAAAGAACTATCTTGATATATGGACCCATTTTAAAGAGATTATAGTTGATATACTAGCTACACATGCAGATTCTGATATATATTTGGGTGGATATTTTAAAGCCAGATGCCCAATTCATTGAGAACTTGACTTACAAATGTCAAAGGAAATACACACTTTAAACTCACATATTAATATTGTAAGGAAATCAACTGAGTTTAAACAGAATTAGTCTGGCATTGTATTAAATGACCTGTTGGCAGAATTAAATCTTATTATGATTAATGGACAATCACAAGGTGATAGGAAAGGACAGTGCACATACTTCTCCTCTAAAGGATCCTTACTTCACAGCTCTGGGGCACGCAAGGAGGTCGCGAGGGCAGTACCAAAGCAGCCCTTCCCCAAATTTGGAGCAGAAGCATGCAAGGAGGTTGAAAGGGCAGTATGGAGGCAGCTCTCCCCCAAATTTGGAGAAGAAGTTCCGGGGCAGACAAGGAGATCATGAAGGCAGTACCGAAGCAGCCCTCCTCCGAATTTGGAGCAGAAGGTAAATGGATGGCATTTCCAACTGTAGGCGATGCTGCACTACTGTGATAGATTTTAAAGTTGCCACCATTTTTCTTTATCCTAATCAAGACTGCTTAAACTTCACAGCAGAACTGTAAATGCTCTAAAAGTCGATGCAGACATGGAGATCATTTTTTATTTGCAGTTCTCATAGCAATTCAATACATTTACTGCTGAGTCTACAGTTGCTTTAAGGGGCTTCAAAATTGCTTTAAGGGGATTTACTTTAATTCAGCTGCACTGAAATCCATATTTGCCTTGCTGACTAGGTCGACTGCACAAGAGGACTAAAGCCTACTGTTAGTACAGCTGTGTGTGGTAGCTCTAAATAAATATCTAATTTAACAATTTTTAGCTGCTACGCTCCAGGTCAGTAGCTCCTCATTTCTTCTGGAATAGCACATTAAATTTGTACACTGGGGTACATTGTTTGTTCACCCTAAATATTACAGTAGCAATCTGCTTTAACATGCTATACAACATCTAAAACTGTTATACAAAATGTAATGCATTCTGTGACTACCGCTGGGCAGTGAACTTTACTCCATTGCAGCCCCTCACTATAGGACTTCCTGATTGTGAACCAAATTGCCTTACCCCTGTTATAGGATGCCTCTGAAACCCTGTCTCTTTACTCCACAGCTCCAAGGCATACAAGGAGGTCACAAGGGCAGTACCGAAGCAGCCCTCCCCTGAATTTGGAGCAGAAAGTAAAGGAATGGCATTTCTGACTGTAGGCAACGTTGCGCTACTTTGATAGCCCTGCTGATGCTTCGCATGGGCTGCCCCACTGCCCCTACCACCACATTGGTTGACGTGCATTCATATATTGTCTGCCACGTGTAGTTTTTAACCGATCATTCGACTTTGCCATTAGCAGCCTATACTCTTCCTCGCTAGTGGCTGCCACTGTTCCAGTCTTACAGCTTTCCCTCACTGGTATTTCCACCATGTTTCCTCTCTACATTGTCATAATTACTCTGCTATTTCCTTCAATGGCACCCCCCCTTCAACTTCCCAAAGGAGTTGTCTCAAAGTGACACAACTTACACAATGCCAACTTGGCTGACTCCCTCCTGCACCACCCACACTGGGATGTACCTGACGTCAGTGGTGTCTACGTAGCTGGCCAGCCCCTCAGTTCTGCCATCCTCCTTCCATGCAGGCCTCATAGCCCTAAACTGTACCACACTGTATTCACCCAGTCTTGGCGGCCACCCAAAGTCCACTAACCACAAACCCCAGAGCTCCAAGCCACATTACAGGTTCCTAATGACCCTCCTGTGCTACTTTCTGGGGACATTGAGATTAATAAAGGGCCATCTACTGCACAAACACTGGGCCATCAACTACCCCCTGAATCTATCTCAGAACCTGAAAATGATGCATGTAAGCATCTGCAGCCTGCTAAATAAATTAACATTGCTGCAGCCAACTAGCACCACCCTAAAACCCAATGTCCTGATTATCTCAGAAACCTGGCTCAAGCCCCACAACTTGGATTCTAAAATCGATATCCCTGGCTACTCCACTATCAGGCATGACCGTCCGGGCAACAAGAAGGGAGGTGGGATAGCTATGTATATCTCATCTGCCATCAAAGTCACTCCTGTCAACCTACCAGAATTCCTTCACCCGATAGATGCACTATTAATCAAACGCTCCCTTCCCCATACTACTCCTGTATTTGTAGTAGGGTCTTACTGCCCCCCAGAAACCACAATACCAGTTTTTATCCAAGCACATCTGAAGGTCCTGAAATCTCTCACCAAGGATGGCAAGCTCCATATCATGGGGATTTTAATCTATACTGGCTATCCAACACCACCTCTAAGTTCCGTAATCAAGTTGCTGCCCTAAACCTCTTGTAACTGATTGCTGAACCCACTTAACTGAACAAGAAGTCAACAAACCACTCCCTTCTGAACTGGGCCCTCACATCCCACAAGCACTGCATAATTGCCTCCTGCACCCTGCCTGACTCTCTAAGTGATCACCAAATGATCTACTTAATCCAAAAAATGTTCTGGCCAAAAGTCCCCTCTCTCAGGATTATCCTCTCAAGGTCATTCAAATCTGTTGACCTTGCCTCACTCAAAAACACCCTGTCAGCCACTGATTGGTCCCCTATCCACAGGGCCTCATCTATCAATGATGCATGGCTTTATTTCAAACTTAAGTTCTTAGCTGTGTGGGACATCCACGCACCTCTCAGATGGTCTTGGGTGAGAGGGGATCGCTTGCCGTGGATCACCGCTGACATCTTGTCCCTCACCAGAGCCAGAGACTAGGCATGGAAGTCTGTCAAGGACTCTAGCTTCACTGTCAACCACGCAAAATATAGATCCTTATGCAACACCTGCACTAGGCAAATCAGGCTGGCTAAAACATCCTACTTCAAACACTCCTTCCAGGCTAACATTAACTATCAAAATTCTGAAAAGTGGTCAAATCCCTCTTCTCACCACACTCTCAACCACCCACGCCTGCATTAAATATAGGCAGTACCATAGTAACAGACCCTCTAGCAGTAGCTACAGAATTTAATTCCTATTTTACCTCTGCACTGCTGTCTGCACTCCCCACTTCACAGTATATACCCCCCACCACAACCCCCCCACTCAAACCCATTCACCCCTGAAGTTTGTCCAACTTGGGTGGTGTTATGCAATGCCAGGTCTGTTAGAAATAAGACCTCTATTATGCCGATCTTGTTGGTTCGGCCGACCTGGCTGCATCACGAGACCTGGCTGGATGAAAACTCTGGCCCCATTTTAGAGCCATGATTCCGGCGGGTGCTGGGTGATACACCGCCAATTGGACCCGCAGAAGCGGGGGGTTGCAGTCTGTTCAAGATGGAATTTGGGTCTACGCCCGAATGTGGTAGTCGGTGAGACTGGGTCTTTCGAGTGTACAGTCGTAGCAGGTGTGGGCATTGAATAGTCCTCATCTGCAATCACCCGGTGATGGGAGGCGCTTCTTATAGGAAGTAGCCAGACTTCCTCGTCGACATGTCGTTTGAGTCACCCAGGTTGATGGTCCTGGGTGACTTCAACGCCCTGGGTCAATGACAAATTCTCAAATTTGGGTAACCACTCTCCAATTGATGTCTTCTATGGCCTTACACAGGTGGTTTCACTGCAACGCATAAATCTGGACACTCCTTAGATCTAGTCTTCCTTTGGGATCAGCGCATCTGACATGGGGTGGAACCAGTCGCCTGGTCTGATCACCACATGTGAGGTTCAATTTTTGCACCCCCGGAAGACCAGCCCCTGGGAGATGGTCAGGTACCGCCCATTACGGAATGTTACTCCACAAGGTCTAGCGGTCCTTGACCTCTCATCCCTTCAGTTTGGTGAGCAATAATCCAGAGGCACTAGTGTGACCTATAATAAAAGAGCCGTCTAATGGCACTGGATTCTATTGCTCCTGTTCGTGGCCCAGACATAGTCCCAGAACCCCCATGGTTTGATGGGACCCTGAGGAGATCTTGGCGGAGACAGGGAAGGTTAGGCGTCGCTGGCGCAGGTCCACCCTTGATGCTGACCATAGATTGATGGGAGCATTATGTTAACTATCAATCTGCAATCACCATAAGAGGCAGAATTCCTGTCCAGGGAGATTGCAGTTGCTCAGAATCGACCGGCTCAGCTGTTCCGAACTGTTGACAGACTGTGCAGCCCAGCCTGCCTGCATGTTCGGAAAGCTTTTTCACAAATAGAGTGCGATGAGCTCGCTCAATTCTTTGCAGCTAAAGTGGCCGACATCAGGAAGAACCTGGGTCCGGTAAGCTCTATGGGAGAAGCCTCTGGTCAGCATGAGATGACAGTGCCTCATTTCTCCTGGAGTTCCTTTCAACGACCTGAGCTCGTGGACATTATGAGGATCATCCAGTCTATGCACCCTACAAGTTGTGATTTGGATCCTGGTCCGACTTCCATTATTTTGGGTTGTTTGGATACCATTGGTCCGGTCCTGGCGCAAATAGTCTGGTGCTCCTTGGAATCGGGTGAGTTTCCCTGCTCCTTGAAGGAGGCTGTGGTAACTCCTCTTCCGGAAAAAGCTTCCTTGGACCCGGACTCTTATTCTAGCTATCGACCTATCTCTAATCTTCCCTTTATTGGGAAGGTTATTGAGAAGGTCGTGGCGAGTCAATTGGATGACCATTTAACCATCCATAATGTCTATGAATCCTTCCAGTCAGGCTTCCGTAAAAGACATAGCACCGAGACCGCGCTGGTTCGTGTGTTAAATGATCTTCTGATGGCGAGGGATCAGAAGAGACGCTCCATTCTCGTTCTTCTTGATCTCTCTGCAGCCTTTGACACAGTGGACCACATGGTGCTGTTAGCAGCTCGTCTGGGGCATATTGTGGAATGTCTGGAACCGTTTGCAATGGTTCCGTCATTCCTTACGGAGAGATCCTGAGAGTTGTATCGGGGATTTTCCTCCTGACCCAATCTCACTGTTATGTGGAGTGCCCCAGGGATCTGTGCTATCGCCCATGTTGTTTGCAGTGTACATGCTGCCCCTCGGAGGTATCATCAGGCGATATGGGCTGAGGTTTCACTGCTATCACGGATGACACCCAGCTCTATCTGTCTTTGCACCCGACCAGGATGGAGCTCTCTCAGTATTTAACAGCTGTCTGAGGGAGATCCAAGACTGGATGGATTCTAGTTGGCTAAAGTTGAACTCGGAGAAAACAGAGGTGCTGGTGGTGGATCCTGGTGGTGCGTGTGGTGAGGCCGGATATCGGTGCTCCATCTGGAATTAGTCTTGCGGGGTACCTTTGCCGTCCTCAGAACAGGTCGTAGCCTTGGATTTATTCTTGACAATAAGCTGACTCTTAAAAGCTCAGGTGTCTGCTGTTGTCAAGACTTCCTTTATCATCTTAGGAACATTGCCAGGGTGAAGCATCTTGTTCCGTTTGACTCCCCTACTTTGGTTCATGCCTTTGTATCCTCACGCTTAGACTACTGCAACGCCCTGTACTTTGGGCTTTCCGGGGTTGAAATCCGTGCCTGCAGCTAGTGCAGAACGGCCATGTGCCCGGGTTCTACGGGGACAAGTCATTTTTGTCACATCACTCCGTTGCGCGAACTGCACTGGCTGCCTGTGCGTGGTGGATCACCTTAAAGTCATTTTGTTGTCTTTAAAGCCCTTCACGACCAGGGTCCAGCCTACCTGAAAGACCTCCTTGTACCTTACTGCCCTGACCAATTGTCCGCTCGGCCGACATGGGGTTGCTAGAGATCCCGAGGTGAATCTGAAATCCTCTGGCAGCAGAGCATTTTCATTGCTGCACCACTCTTTGGAGCGCTCTACCATGAACCGGCAGTGCACCTCCGTGGAACTCTTTAAAAAAGAGCTGAAAACTTATCTGTGGAGCATGGCTTTTTTAGACAATTAATTATTTATTAATGCTCTGGTTTTTATTATCATATATTTTTTATCTCGTGGCATGTTGATTTTATTTATATGTTTGTGTGTGTAATGATTGAATTGTTTAAATTGTTCAGCACCTTGATATGTTGAAAGGTGCTATATAAATAAAAATTATTATTATTTATTATTATTAAAATTATTATCTACTCCCTCCTTTGCCTTCTGCCAAGTCTCTCCTGTGAAGATTTTAAAAGCCTTGATCTCCCTTAACCCTAACAAAGGCAGATGCCCCACTGGGTTGGATTCCAAGATGCTCTACTTAGCTGCTCCTGCAACTGCTGCCCCACCAGCTGACTTATACAATCTCTCCTTTTCCCTCACTTCAGTTCCCTCAGAATGGAAACACGCTGCTGTCATCCCTCTCCTGAAGAGAAGTTACACTTCTGTCCCAGAAACTACTGCCCTATTTCCCTCCTCCCCATTCTAGTGAAGATTCAAGAGAAACTAGTTCTCTCACAACTCTCCTTATTTCTCAACTCCTCCTCCTTCTTCTCTCCCTACCAGTCTGGCTTCAGAAAGTCCCACTCCAAAGCCACCTCACTCCAACGGATCACTGACTCCATCTTGGATGGCATGGACAAGGGCCACATCACCTCCGCTATTTTCATCGACCTGGCCAAGGCATTTGACACAGTGTCACATGCCCTCCTGCTAGATAAGCTCTCAATTGCTGGGCTATCTACCAAGGCCACCTATTGGTTCCACTCCTACCTTGTAGGCTGATCCCAATCCCTCAAAATTGGTGGTTCCATCTCACTGTCCCTCCCAGTTACCACTAGAGTTCCCAAAGGCTCTGTCCTCGGCCTGTTACTATTTTCCATGTTCCTAAATGACCTGCCCACCATCCACCCACACACATCCATTTGCATGCATGCGGATGACATGGTCTTGTATGCTTCCGGTCCTACAACTGCTGATGTAGCGACCAAGTTGCAACTGGACTTTAACAAAGTCCAGCACCGATTTCTTGCAAATCAGCTATTCCTCAGTGTCAAGAAGACTGTCTCCATGACCTTCAGCACAAGGTAGAGACTCTCTAGGCTAAAATCCAACCCCTCCTTCCACACCCTGAATAGGACTATTCTGGAGGCTTGCCCCTCCTTTAGATATCTCGGGGTCTGGCTGGGCCAGCACCTTAACTTTTCTGCACAAATAGATGCTATCCACAAAAAACTTCACCCCAAACTTGGTGCTCTCTACTGCAATCATGGCTCATACCCCCACCAGCTCATAAGGCTCTCATACAGAAAATGATTCTCCCCATCTTCAACTACGGGGATGTAGTTTACAGAGCCACTTCCAAGTCCAACCTAGCCAGACTGGACCCCCTTTTCCACTCCTTCTGCCATTTCACCACTGACAGCCCGTCCTCCTTACACCACTGTAACCTCTATCGGTCCCTAAATCTGCCCTTGCGTCACAGCGACCAGCAGGCCCACTGCGCTAAGCTCACAGTAAAGCACTGGTCCCAGTCCTTGCATCTGTACCTTGAGGCTGTACTCATGGCCCATATCCCTCCCACATATTCCCTGAGAAATGCTGACACCCACCTCCTGTTAGTTCCACGTATGTCCTCATTGTCAGGGCAAGTAGCCTTCAGATACTGCATGCCCAATTTATGGAACCCTCTCCCTGCAAGCACCCGGCTAACTATCCCCTTCCAGAACCTCATGTCACCTATTAACTGAGTACTACTCCACACCATGTTTGTGTGGCTAGAATTGTCTACATTCGCTACTTCACTCCGGATACTGCACCAACTTACTGTCAGCTCTGACACTAATCCTGTGCCTGGATTGTCTTCAATGAAATTCTTCTCTTAAGTATTGCTAAGAGTTTATTTATGTATGTAACTATTGTAACACATTGCTTAGCTACGTCTCTGTATAGTCCTACATAACATGTTCCAATTTCTTACTCTATGTATGTACTCAGCTGTCTCAAGTTTTATTCGATGTATGTATTTTGGCTGTTTCTATGCTCTCCCTTCCCCAGGATGCACCTGGAATCGAGCAGTACTCTGCTCAGTGTGCCCTCCTGGTAAACTTTTAAATAAATAAATAATAGACCTTTTCATAAGTAATATTAACACCATAGCTAGGATAATAGATCTGAAAGTGTTGGAGAGGTGTGAATCTGTGCAATTCCCTATTCATATTTTGTTAAATTAAGAACTTCTCAGTCCTGAAATATCAGATCTTAAACAGCTACGATATGATACGTTCTAAATGGATTAAATGGACTACTGATAACATTGAAGACATAGAGGAGAAGTTATGTCACTCAGATGTTAATATTTATAGGCAAGAACTGATTGAATGATTCACCACAAAATAATTCCATAAGTCTTGGTTAAATATATCATGTTTCTGTGCTATATACCAGTAACCCCCTTAAAACAGGAAAACAAGAATGGTTTAACTCAAGATACAGGAAGGAAAACAATTATTAAATAAATATTTCAGAAAAGAAAAAAGGCTAAAACTCAAAGAAATCTCACAGCATATAATCAAAAAAGAAAATAACAAAATATTTTGAAAGGAAAAAAGCTAAATTCCAATCTACTTTTTGATCACAGTTAAAAGCAATTAGAAATATAAGTTCTAAAGAGTTCTGGATACAAGTGGCTAAAGGCAGAAATACACACAGTCTTGGTTGATGCATATACAAGCCAGATTGTTCAGTAAAGCATTTCATGAATGTGTATTACAGTAACAGAAAAGAGTCATAATTCCCTCCTGTTACAAATTGTTTGACTACCCCACCAAATGTGCACTTATGCTACTCACCCATTCCGCCGCTTCCCCCAGCAACTCCCACCCCCAACTTCCCCTACTTACCTTTTCCCCTCTCCTGCCCCTTGTCCTAAGTCATCCTACCCCTCTTTTCCCCTGGGAATAACGCCCCTTCCTGTTTCTTCATCCTCTCCTTTCCATCCCCCCACCCTCCTGACAAGGCGAGCCAGAGGTTCCCACTTACAGTACACCTATTTCTACTACACCTCCCCTTTTCACTCAGTTTCCTCCCCCCCCCATTTTTACATCTGATTCATTCATGACTCTGTCTGTGTGTCAAGTTACACATCATATCCCCAGGTCCTCTGTTATGTCCTAGTGCTTTTGATATCTGTCTTATGCTCTTTGTTAAACTGTGCTTTACGCTTGTGCATTTATATTTTCTTCCTGACGTGGAACCTTTGTAAATGAGCTGGTAGCTCAAAGGTTGTAATCCGAGAATTCAATAAATAAAATAAATAAATAGTTCAATAAATAATGTACTTTGAATTGATTTACAAACTGAATATGGTTCTAAACCAGTTATCACTACAGAAGACAAGATTTTACATGCAATTAACAAAACAAAATCTAATAAAGCACCAGGCCCAGATAGAATCCCCAATGACAAAAGGCTGAGTAGCTGAGGCATGGAGGCTGACAACAGCAAATAAGCTGTAAAGCAGCACATAAAAACAATTTATTTTTATTTTTATATACTTTTCTTTACTTTGAATGAGCAGATTAAGGAGCAGGAAGGAGGAGCAGATTGTAGTCCACGGAGTCATATGAACTACAAATTTAAAATGGGGCTCTATTTTTTCATTTGGGGAGCAACATTCTGAGATTCACAGCACAGACTGAGGGTCTGGTGCACAAAAGTTAAGAATTATTGTATTTTGGGGCTTTTGATTTCAGAACAGGGAGTGGTCACATGACTTCCGGGTCCATGAGCACTTAAACACTCACCAAGAGTGAGCAGGGCTCAAAGGCTGAATAGCTGAGGCACAGAGGCTGACAACAGTGAATAAGTTATAAAGCAACATGCAAAAAACACTTTGTTTATTTTTATATACTTTATTTTGAACAAGCAGATTAAGGGGCAGGAAGGAGGAAGCAGGAAGGAGGAAGTAGCTTGTAGTCTGTGGAGTCAAACAGACTACAAATTTAAAACAGGGATCTATTTTTTCATTTGGGCAGCAACATACTGAGATTTGCAGCACAGACTAAGGGTCTGGTGCACAAAAGTTATGAATTATTGAAGTTTGAGGCTTCTGATTTCAGAACAGTGGGTGGTCATGTGACTTCTGGGTCCATGAGCACTTTTACACTGGCCCAGAGAGAGTGGAGCAAGCTTGAGTGGGGTGAGGGTGTGGCGTTGCTCATGCAGACATGTGCAGAGGCAAGCATGTCTGCGTGTGTCTTGCATGTCCAACATGGACAAGGGGACTAGGGCACATCACTTTAAACGTCTTCTACAACTTGGCAGGCTAGTAAGTACTGGGCATAGTTCCATTTAATTACTGTCCCACTAGTATACTGTGTATCCGATTGCTTACATACTGTCCTAATAGCCCGGAAAACTAATAGGGCGTAGGAAGAGCTGGTATTATTTTACTCATTTTGCTACCCATCAACCAATAAATACAAATGGAGGCATATAACCAATCTGATGACTTTTTACATATTCTCTGTAATGATGGCACTATCACAAAATGCTGTAACTGTTTAATGTATTCTGCCCATGTTCCAGACCAGAACGTCACCTGTCCATCCTGTCCATTCTCCTTCCCTTAACGAGGAACCCACATCAAATAAATTTTGTTCAGAGACGTGCCACTGTCAGGGCTACTCTTAGATCCCCTTTTAGTGCATACTGACCCCTATCATACCACAGCAGTAACTACCCATACAACAAGTTTGGGGACCTAAAGACTCTGGTTAGCAGCTCCTGCGATAGTACACTCCACTTTTTGAATAAGCTACTATGGCAAGTCTCTGCTGGCTTTACTTACTAGCCTGCATTTCCCTGATACCTAATATTAGTGGACCCCCTGACAGATCTGACTCTAATAAAGGGACATGCCCTACGACACTAGGACATCCACATAATAAGACTATGTATTCATTATGCTGCCCCTGGTTGGCCCTGATTCAGTCAAATTTTGTTGAATCCACTTGAAGGGGGACTGCAAACTACTCGGCTATGCATGGCCCCAAACTCCAGCCACCCATACGCTGCATAGTTGGGTGTTACTCTGCATGGACCTTAATCTACATACTGGCAGGGCAACACAAGAGGTCAACTCGGTCCCTGGATCCCTGCAATCTAACCTACACAAAACACAACAAGGCCCGTGCTTTTAAACATCTCCTTGAGAATCTGAGAAGTATCGTGCTCCTCCTACTACTGTGCTTAGGAGACATCGAGCTCAATCCTGGTCCCACAAAGTTGATTTCATCTCCAACAGAAATTACTACCCTAAAAGGAATCAGTTTTCTGCATGCCAATGTCTGCAGCCTTCTAAAGAAGTTGGATTCTGTCCAGGCCTGGATTATCCACACTGCCCCAGACATACTTGTGATCTCGGAATCCTGGCTTCGGGCATCCACACCAGACAGTGAGGTTAATATCCCCAACTACCTCCTCTTCAGAGCAGATAGAAAGACTTGGGGGGGAGTAGCCATTTATGTTAAAAACAAATTTACAGTATCTATATTAGATGCTACTTCCATTGCAGGGGGCTTTCAATGCCTGTCTCTCAGAGTCAAACCGTCCCAGTCTGTGGCACTGCGCATAATAGGTTGCTATAGACCCCCATCAGCAGAACCACAGCTCCTGGCTCATCTGTCTTCACAAATGGATATGACACCTCTGGAAACAATTATAGTAGGTGACCTTAACAATGACTGGATATCAAATGGATCGCTACTCCTAAAACAATTCTGCGACTCCCACAAGTTCACCCAAATGATTACAGAACCAACGCGCATCAACAAGAAAAATCCAATGAAAAGCACACTTCTAGACGTCCTTCTTGTCAACAAACCACACTACTTTTCCCATGCCGGTATCCTTCCAGTAGATGTTAGTGACCACTGTCTCATAGCTGGCATAAGAACCATCTCGAACCCACTATCTACATCAAAGTTTTCTACTAAAAGATCCAGACGGAACTTTGACCCTCTGGCCTACATACAAGAACTAAAAAACTCCTTGCTCTGGCAGACTTTCTACCAGGCTAAATCAGTGGGTGGTGCCTATAATGTTCTCCATGAAATCATAGCCAGTGCCCTAAACAACCATGCTCCTCTAGTTAAAGCATGAATAAAAACCAGAACCTGCCATTGGTTTTCACCGGATCTGAAGAATGCTTTACTCAAAAGAGACCGGCTATGGAAAAAGGCCTGGAAATCACAGGACGATGCAGACTGATGTCTCTTTAGGACAGCTAGAAATGCCTGCACGAAAATGGTCAGAGAGGCCAAGGCCAATTATTATCAAAACAAATTACTATCCGCATCCAACAGACCAACCAAATTCTGGTCCACCATAAAGGAACTGTCTGGACACTCCCCAGGTAATGTACTATCCTCCAAAATCACCATCAACAATGTCACTATCAGTGATAAATCTGAAATTCTTCAAGCCTTCAACGACCACTTCACCACTGCAGGCATGGCATTTGATAATGCACCAGTAAGTAGTCTTCATCCACAGCTCACTGCCCAGCCTCCAGACCAAAGTAACAAAGATACGATCTTTTCCTTTTCCCCAACCACCATAAAAGAAGTTGAAGACCTCATGCTACAGCTAGATACCAGAAAAAGTGCAGAAGTCGACTTCTTCGACCCATACTTTCTGAAAATAGCATACCACATACTTGCCCCACCTATATCACACTTATTCAACCTGTCCCTAACCCAGGGCTCTATCCCTGTGGAATGGAAAACTGCTCATGTTATACCCTTATTTAAAGCAGGGGACTCATACGACCTGAACAATTACAGGCCAATCTCTCTTCTACCTATACTCTCAAAAATGCTGGAAAAAGTAATGGATTTACAGCTGAGATCGTTTCTAGACAACTCTACATTGCTTAACCCCATGTAGTCTGGCTTTAGAGCAAAGCATAGCACTGTTACGGCACTGGCCAAAGTCACTAATGACTGGCAATGGGACCTTGGCAACAAAAAATTTGTTTGTGCTGTGTTTTTAGACCTTAGCAAGGCCTTCGATACCGTCGACCACTGCCTACTTCTCTCCACCTTAAAAACCATAGGTATGGATTCAACCTCACTGGACTGGTTTCAGGATTATCTCTCTGATAGGCAGCAACAAATTAAGGC
The DNA here is from genome assembly GCA_016271365.2 of Neoceratodus forsteri. Classification (NCBI taxonomy): domain Eukaryota; kingdom Metazoa; phylum Chordata; order Ceratodontiformes; family Ceratodontidae; genus Neoceratodus; species Neoceratodus forsteri. The sequence continues at coordinate 832,740,406 of CM028130.1, read as the reverse complement.
CAAAGGTGAGCTCTCTCCTCTCAAACCAATAAAAAGAAGAGTCCCACAGGGTTCCATACTGGGCCCTCTACTGTTCGCCATCTACATTAACAACTTGAACCTAGGCATTACAGAAGCCAATATCCACTTGTTTGCCAATGATACAGTGCTCTATCTAAGCCGTGACTCCCCTGGAGCCGCATACACAGATCTACAAACTGAATTCAATATGCTTCAGCATCAGCTTCTCAGCAAAAAGCTACTGCTAAATGCAAAAAAAACTAAGGCAATGCTCTTTACCCCATCTAGCACTAGGGCCTACTCTGCTGCTGCTGGTACCCTTCCTCCCATAACTACCCTTCTAGGCGAAGATCTTGAGTTCGTGCCTAAATTCAAATATCTGGGTATATGGCTGGACAACAAACTCTCCTTTGCGGACACACAGAAGAACTGATGAAAAAGCTTAGGCAGAGGCTTGGCCTCTTCTTCAGAATTAAACACCTTCTGACCGCAACGCAAGAAGACAGCTTGTTCAATCAACTTTCCTCCTCATTAATCGACTACGTTGACATTATCTATGGCCAATGCTCCATCTCACACCTTGCAAAACTGGATGTCCTGTACCACAGACCGCTAAGATTTATAACTGGTCTCCCATCCTCCACACATCACTGCTCTTTATATGCAGCTGTAGGGTGGCCTTCCCTTCAATATATAGGTGGTGTAGAAATCCAGCACTCTGGACATTCCGAGCCCTTACCAACAAACTCCCAGATTACATTGTTGCCTGCCTCCCCCTGAGCCCAATCAGGAGCTATGCACTAAGAAGCCACCTCGCTAATTTCTCTGAAAATCCCCAGGATCAGTACCCACTTTGGCAGGGCTGCCATAAGCCATGCTTTGCCTATGCTCTGGAACAGGCTACAAAGATCCTTGAGACTCAGCTGTCCTGTCAGTTTTGCCCTGTTTAGGATAATTTATGACAAAGCGTTCGCCAAAATCTGTAAGTGTTTCCATAGTTCCTAGCTGTCCTGCTGATGGTTCACTCTGTATCCTTATCACATCCAGCCATGAACCTAGTTCCTCCCCTCCCTATTTTAATCAAGTCCACTAGTCAGCTGCCATAGTGGCCCTCGACACCCAAGGCACCACTTCTCCCATATTACTCTCCTCTCACCATTTAAGCAGAACATACAGACCTCATTAGGGGCCCCTATGCAGCCCAGGACCTTCACCCAAGTATGGTAAATGGTCACTGAGGGCTGAAATGCAAATAATTGTACCCTCTGATGGAGGCTTGACTAAGAATGACTAAACATACCACCTCAACTTCTGCATACATGGAGTCTGTATATACCACAGCAAAGTTGAGTGATGCATGTATGTTCCTACAAGAACACTTGGAATGTATATCGTGCACCTACCACTTTTCTGTAAATTTGTTTGTAACTCTTTGCACATGTTGTACTTCATATTCTCAATCTATGTATGTATAACTGTCTTGGACAACAGCAGGTTCATCTTGTAAATGAGCTTGCTCAATGATGATCGCCTGGATAAATAAAGATTTTATTTTATTTGATTTGATCACCACATATGTGTGCCCAAAGTGTGTAGAAATGGGGCACTTACTTAATCAAGTCAAAACACTTACTGAACAAGTAAGAAAGAACATCTTAACTCTGGTAAACAATGAAAAAAAAGGAAAAAAGAAAAAGGGAGACAGACATAAAGCTCAATGAACCAGAAACATCAAATTAATGGAGGGATTGTAGCATGGTATCTGAAAAAGATAGTGCAGGTTGGACAAAAATAACAAACAATCCAGCAAAATAGGGAGGAGAGACATAATGCTAAATAACATATATGCCCTTTTAAGTGATGTTGGGACTTCTGAAGAAGGAGGCACTGTTAAAAAAGTCCTATATAAATAGGGGACTCTGCTTTAAGGAGAACAGATAGCGTTATTTGTGCTAATGATAACGCAAATTGGGAAGGGAATTGCCTCCCTGGGGCAAGGGTTAAAGACATAAAAACAATACTCCCAAAGGTATTGGGAGATACAAATGAAAAACAAACAGTTGTGGTACATGTGGGCATCAATAATGTGGGCAGCGATCACGAGAAAGACATCATGGAATTTTGTGATATCTTAAAATGTAAGGGTCAAGAGGCAATCATTTCTGGAATTGTACCTGTTCTAAAGGGGCATAAAGATAAAAATAATACAATTCAATCTATTAATACCAGACTACATAACAGATGCAGTAGACAGGAAATCCATTTTATTGACTCATGGGAGGCATTCTTTGAAAATAAAGAATTATATGTAGAGTGTGGTTTACATCCAAGTCCTTTAGGCACCAAAATCTTTAGCTCAGCTAATTAAAAACAATGTACCCGCTGATAATTTAAACTGTTAGCCATGGGGGGAGGGCCACAGAAACCTGGAAAAACTAAAACACAGCAGAGTGAAAAACAAAATAAAAACATGATACTGAATAAAGTATGATGTTACCTAGCTAATCCCAGGAGCATCAATAACAAAATGGAAGAACTACACACAATATTAAAACCTAATGGAGGGGCCGACATGGCTTTCATCACAGAAACATGGTGGGCCACAAATGACTGTTGGGGCAAAGACATTCTGGGGTACCAGCTTCTTAGATGTGGCAGTGCAGGAAAAATAGGAAGGGGAGTTGCAGCATACAGTATATACCTGAGACAGTAAAGCCCGTACACATTTCTGGGGTCATTAAACAAGAAAGAACCAATATAGAATCCTTATGGATTAAACTAATAAATGAAAGGGGCAAACATATCATCCTTGGCATATGCTATAGGCCTCCAAATGCAAGTACTGAAATATCTGAAGCAATATGTAGCGAACTTGAAAGAGCATGTGAATCAGGGGAAGTGATCTTCATGGGGGATTTAAAAAACATTGATTGGGGAAAGATGACAGCAACAAAATACCAGAGCAAAGAGTTACTAAAAATAATTGAGTACCTTGGCCTCAAGCAACACAAAGATTCACCAATTCGGGAAACTAACACTTTGGATATTGTGCTTAGTAGCAGCAAAACAAGCATCACTGACGGTTAGGCAGCAGTGACATATAACAGTATTTATTTCTCATACCTAGAATGTGTACCAATAAACAAGAGATGTAGACAGATTTATCATTTTAATTCTGCTACCCAAACTCTCATCAGTGAGGAGCTAAGCAAAATATAATGGGGCACTATATTTGAAAATCAAACAACAAATGAAATGTGGAAAATCTTTAAAACCCAGATGTTTAAAATATGTAATAAACACATAAAGAAGATAAATAAATATAATAACAGAGGTATCAAACCTAAATGGCTTACGAAGAGCTTGAAGAATCTACTGAAGAAAAAAAAAGAATGCTATATAATACATATACAAAAAATAAAACTGAATAGAACTGGATTAAATATGAAGAAACCCTGAAGAAATGTAGACAAATAATCAAGAAAAACAAAGACAAGAAAGTTCACTAGCAAGAAATAAGAACAAGGACAACATGAGGGAATTTTATGCATATGTGAACACACAAAGAAACTCAAGTAGTGGCCTTTGTGTAATTATACCACAAAATCAGGAGAGCGATGAACCGAAAGAAATGGCAGAAATATTTAATAACTAACTTGTGTCCATATTCTCAAAAAAAGAAACGTATACACAAACAATATGTGAAAACAACACGGGAACACTGGAAATCAATGAGGAAGATATCAATATAAAAATCACAAAATTAAAAAGTACACATTCTGCAGGGCCAAACAACATATCCCTAAGACTACTAAAGCTTTTCACACCACACATCTCAAATCCTTTAAAAAGGATATTACTGTTATCTTTAGAAAAAACAAAGTCCCCTCTGAATGGCTCAATCTCACAGTGATTCCTATACACAAAAAGGGTGATAAGACGGATTGCAAAAACTATAGGCTAATTAGTCTGACCTCGGTCCCTGGGAAAACATTAGACTCTATAATAAAAGACATGATTATAGAACACCAAAAGAAATATGAGACACAAGATACAGAACAACATGGGTTACACAGAATAGATCATGCATGACAAACCTCATATGTTTTTATGAAAAAGTATCATCACCATTAGACATGAGTTTGGCAGGGATTGCATATATCTCGATTTCTCAAAGGCCTTCAACATTGTACCACATAGGCAATAATACAGAAATTAATAAATCTAAACATAGATACAAGCATCGTAAAATGGACCAAGAGCTTGATAAAAGATAGGACACAGAGGGTGAGCATCAGGGGATGTTACTCCAACACAAAGGCAGTATCTAGTGGAGTACCACAGGGCTCTGTGCTGGGACCTCTACTGTTTCAGATATTCATACTGTAGCTGATATGGGGGAGCATGTGACTAGCTGGATCAGTAAATATGCAGACGACACAAAGATAGCTAGTATAGTTAATACATACAATGACAAAGAAACATTACAAATGAATCTGAATAACATCATGACATGGGCCAAGACCTGGGGCATGAATTTCAATAGGGATAAGTTCTGCGTCATTCACCTAGGAAACCAACATCAAGTAAAAACATATTACCTAGACGGTTCCCCCTTACAAAATCCAATGAAGAAAAGGACTCGGAAATAATTATAAACCAAGATTTGACTTTCTCATCCCACTGCAAGTCCCAGACAGCTAAAGCAAACTGGTTAATCTGGACTATAAAAGGGAACTTCAGGAGTAGAAGTGAGGAAGCAATTATGCCATTATACAGGACATATGTCACACCAATTCTGGACTACGGGAGCCCTGTGTGGAGTCCAATTACAGTGAGGGCTATTGACAGGGCAGAAAGGGTTCAAAGACAGGTTACAAAAATTATATATAATGTAAAGACATTTCTTTATGATGAATGTTTAAGATAATTAAACCTAATGACATTTGAAACCCAAAGAATTTGGGGGGACTTACTCCTCTGCTACAATATTATACATGATAATTACCTATTAAACAAACTTAATCTAGAATTTAAAAATGACCAGAAAGGTAGTAGAAGTCACCCCCTACAGTTAAGACCAAGATGTTTTCGTACTAGCAAAAGACAAGTTAGATAATATTTCCTTGCCAAGATTCTGAAAAGGAGCAATGCTGTATCATAAAATTATATGCAAAATGCAGCAAAAATATACATCAATCAGGCAATTGTTTGATTATGCATACTACTAATACTAAGCAATGATAGCAATGATAGGGCCTACTTTGTCTAGGATGGGGGGAGGGGAGAGTAAGTGGAAGCTAGGAGAGAGTCAAGGTGGAGGGTGGTATCACTAAATGCTAGAAGCCTGGGGAATAAGATGGCAGAGCTGCAGGCACTACTGGCAGAAGGAGAGGTGGACATAGCGGCCATAACTGAGACGTGGGCAACCCAAAACCATGACTGGGACTTGGCCATCCCAGGATATAAATTATTCAGGAGGGACAGAGAAAAAGGTAAGGGGGGAAGTATCCATTTACATAAGGGAAGGGATTGGATGCGTCAGGGAGGAGGGGGAGGAAGGTAGGCCAGAAGTCATTTGGATACAATTCCATGCCCCAAAGGGGGCTAGGGTCCGATTGGGGGTTGTTTATAGGTTCCCAACCCAGAAAGAGGACGTGGATAGGGAGCTAGGGGAGCATCTAAGGAGACTCTGTGGCAAAGGGAGCACTGTGGTGGTGGGAGACTTCAATTTACATGGGGTGGATTGGAGCATCCCAGCCACCACATGCGCCAGGAAGCAGGACCTCCTGGAAGCAATCCAGGATGGCTTCCTGACCCAAAGGGTGAGAGTGCCAACAAGGGAAGAAAATATTCTAGACCTGGTGCTGGAGGATGGAGAACAGGTCACAGATGTAAGGGTGGAGGAACCACTGTTTGGTAGTCATCACAACACAGTGTGGTTCTCTATCAGTTTGAATAGAGAGATCCACAATACAAAAACAAAGGCCATGGACTTCAGAAAGGTAGACTTTGGCAGGATGGGGCAATTAAGGAGATCACACATAGAAGGCATCTACCCTGACATAGACGCAGAGCAGAAATGGGTGATCATAAAACTAGGGCTGATTGAATCCACTAAGGCTTGTGTCAAGAGCCAGCAAAAGAAATCAAGGACCAAACATCCAAGTTGGATGACCAGAGAGGTAACGGAGAAGGTGAGGGATAAGAGAAGCCCTTCCGAACCTACAAGAGAACCAACAAGGCAGAGGATAGGGAGAACTATGTGAGGAAAGCCAGGGAAGTGAGCAAAGCAGTCAGGACTGCAAAGGCAGCCAGGGAAAGGAAATTAGCACAAGAGATTAAGGAAGGAGAAAAGGTATATCAGAGAAAAGAGGAAGTGCAAGGATCAAATAGTTAGGATCAGGAAAGGCAGTGGACGGGTAGACAAGGGGGCCGAGAAGGCAGAAGTACTTAATGAGTACTTCTGTTCAGTGTTCACAAGAGAGAGGGATGGACCCATTCCTGCAGGGAAAGGGGGCACAGGCATGGGGGTGATACAACCACAGAAGGGGTCATCATGGTGGAAAGGGTGCTGGAGGGCCTTAGGTCCCTGAGGGTAGACAAGGCACCTGGGCCAGATGGGGTACATATCAGGGTGCTGAGGGAACTGGCAGAGGTCCTGGCAGAGCCACTGGTGGATCTGTTCAACACCACACTAAATACGGGATATGTACCCAGAGATTGGAGGGAGGCACACGTGGTACCTCTCCACAAAAGTGGGCCCAAAGATGAACCAGGGAACTACAGACCAGTGAGCCTCACTGCAATTGTGGGGAAACTGATGGAATCTATCCTCAAAGAAAGGCTGGTGCAGTTTCTTGTGGATAATGATCTACAAGACAACAGACAGCACGGGTTCATTGCTGGCAGATCCTGTCAGACAAACTTGTTGATTTTTTTGACTTGGTCACGAGGGCACTGGACAAGAGCCATGCGGTAGATGTAGTCTATCTGGATTTCAGCAAGGCCGTCGATTCAGTACCACACGAATGGTTGACCTGCAAGTTGAGGAGTCTTGGTACAGGGTGGAATCTAGCCTGATGGGTAGAAAACTGGCTGAGGGACAGGCAACAGACGGTAGTTGTGGGGGGAGAAGCATCAGAGATTAGGGCAGTGGCAAGTAGTGTCCTACAGGGATCAGTACCAGGACCAGTCCTGTTTAACATTTTCATCGCAGACGTAGCAGTTGGGATCAAGAATAAGATCAGCCTCTTCACCGATGACACCAAGATCTGTGCTGAGGTGGATGGGGAGGAGGGTGGAAAATTACTGCAGGAGGACTTGGCAAGACTTAAGGAGTGGTTGCATACCTGGCAGCTTGGGTTCAATGCCAAGAAGTGCAAGGTGATGCATTTCTGAGCCAAAAACCCAGGATACAGCTACTGGATGGATGGTATCAAACTGTCCACATCCAACGAGGAGAAGGATCTGGGTGTGCTGGTGACTGGGGAATTAAACCACTCGGCCCCATGTAGGAAGGCAGTGGCTAAGGCTAACAGGATGCTAGGGTGCATAGCAAGGGGATTACATCCATATGTAGCGAAGTCATATTGCCCCTGTACAGGTCCCAGGTGAGGCCGCACCTGGAGTACTGTGTGCAGTTCTGGAGCCCATACTTCAAAAGGGATATCAAACTACTGGAGGCAGTGCAGTGAAGGGAAACAAAGGTGATCCAGGGGTTGGGGGATAGAACTTACGAGGAAAGCCTAAAAGAGCTCAACATGTATACCCTGGAGGATAGAAGAGAGGGAGAAGGGACATGATCGAGACCTTCAAGTACCTGAAAGGGATTAACAGAGTAGGTTTCCAGGGTAGATTCTCTCCAGAACGGAAGAGATACCAGAGGGCACTCCCTGAAGTTAAAGGGGGGCAGATTCAGGAGGGAAAGGAGGCGGCACTACTTCACAGAAAGAATGGTATCAGGGTGGAATTCACTGCCTGAGCAACTCGTATCAGTGCAGACTGTGGGGTGCTTCAAGAGGGGTTGGACAAATTCAAGGAGAAAGTACATACCGGGGGGCAGTTGGGGGAGGGAAGAGTTAATGGGAGGGGCAGCTGCAGTCTAATGGGCTGAAGTGCTGCACACTCCAGCAGACTAGATAGACAATATGGCCTATATCTGCTGGCAATTTCATATGTTCATACGTTCATAAGGTGAGAGGAGCTGAGAAGGCGGCTGCCCAATTAGTGATCCTTTCCGTGGAGCTAAACTGAGCTGGAAAAGGAATGATGCAGTTAAGATATACCTTCTTGTTGATTGCTAGATGGGAATTGACTTGAAACTAAATATATATATATATACATATATTTTAGGTTTACTGCTACTTTGAGAGAAAGTTGATATGGTACACAAAACTACTGGGGAATAATAAAAGAAAAACGTAAGGTATATATGTTTAAATGGTGATAGAAAAATCAGATGATTTAAGTATAAAGTGCAAAATATAATGTTTAAACTGGGACAAAATAATTTGTTGATTCAAAGTATAGATGAAACCATTAATGGAGGCACTACTAGTTTGGTGAACATCGTGCATGCGTGATTATAATAAGAATGGTGGATTTACTATCACAGTGATAAGGGCAATTGTGGGGTCAGCTTGTTTAGTGAAAAATAGCCAATGTGATGAAATATTGAATATGTTTGATGACTTAATGACACAAGAATGTTTTATTAGATTTAACACTGAGGGCCTGATGAAGTGGCATGGCCACGAAACTGTCACCCATCAGCCTTTCTGTAGCAAAGAGGGTCTTTGTCTCTTCAGCCAGAGGTGTAAGACTTACACCAACATCTGGCTTCAGAAGAGAAGCCCCCTTGCATATAGGAAACCTCTGAAGAGACACAGGACCCTCAAGGGACTTTGCTTCTGCAGATAGAAATACTGCTGCACTTTTCATATCATGGATGTTGTGGTTTTAGCTCTTCTGCACCCAGAGGTCAGTGTGTATGTCTTACACCTGCAGCTGCAGAAGTGCAGGCCTGTCAATTGAGTGTATGTCTTATGGTGTCCATGGCCACTTGAGACTGCAGAAAGGCTGAAAGGATCACTTTGCCCATGTAGTCTGCAATTTTCCTACCTGCTGCAATACCGCAGACCCTACTTGATCTCTGCCTCCCCTTTCCTTACCACTAAGGTTCCCTTATGCCTACCCCATGCAGTCTTGAATCCCCTTACCGTTTTTGCCTCCACAACCTACCCTGGGAGGATGTTCCAGGCTTCCACCTGTATCATGGATTTCTATCTACAGTGACAACTGTTGTATGTTTTTTGCCTTACATGATGATGGCTGTCTGTGGTTGCTTGTGTGGTCTTGTTCTCTTGCTGCTTGGGGGGTGGGGTGGGGTGTTAGGATTGGAAACCCTAATGTCAAATTTCCCAGCTTTTGATGCTTTAATACCAACCCTAACTGATGTATTAATGTAGTTTTTTTGCAATGAATTTCCTTACTTTTGAGATAGTGTAATCGTAGCCTTATTTGCCTGTGCTAGGCACAGGGCCCACCCATTCATAGTTTTTGAGATAGAGTAATCATATCCTTATTTGACTGAGGAAGCACAGGGCCCGATAAACTTATATAGCTGTGGAAGGGCCCTGTGCTTCTATTTATAGAACAGTGACCAAAAACAGTGACCAAAATTGTCAGCATAGACATCTTATTTATTTTTATTTTATTTTATTTATTTATATAAGTCTAGGATTACAAGTACCTTTGAGCCAAGGCTCTTTTACAAAGGTTCCATGTCAAGAAAGTACATACATGTTAGGCAAAAGAAAACATCATTAAAGAAGAGCATATAACAACATTCAATCGTTTCAGGTATGACATCATAGTAAGAAAAAAATACATGGATAACACAAACAGGCATCAGTTCAGAAACCTAGAGGGAGTCGGGGAGGAAGGGTGGAAGGGGGAGCAGCAGCAGAGAAGAAGCTAGAGCAGCTCACAGCATTGTCATAGAACATAGGAGAGGAGTGGTTGATCACAGAGGGGAAGAGGGAAGTTAGGGGAGGCAGTCACAAGAGCTGGAGGCAGTGAGATGAAGATGTAGTCTTGATTTGAAAATGCCCAGTGATCAGGTGGAGGTGATAAGAGTGCTGAGGGCATTCATCCAGCTGGGAGCACGGTGTGCAAAGGATCTTTGGCCCAGAGTGGTGTGGCATCGGGGAAGTTGTAGAAGCTGATGTTCAGACCCTCTGGTGTTACGGGGATTGGAGATTGGGTGCAGGAGGGCTTGGACACTAGGTGGAGAAAGGCCCAAGGTAGTTTTTTTTTGTCATCAAGCAGGTAAGGTACTTAATTTGGTTTGCGAGTTGAAGCCATCCTGATTAAGCGTAAAGCTGACATGTATGTGTGAGTCGGTGGGCTCCAGTAAGCAGTCGACAGGCTTGTTAAAGGAGGACATTAAACGTCTGAGGGCAGTAGTAGAGGCAGAGCCATAGATTATGAGGCCGTAGTCTATGACGGAGACCACAAAGCTCTGGATAGCCATCTTCAGTGCTGCCTGGGTAAGGTGGAGCCTGTTTCGATAGAGAATTCCAATGCATGAGTTTACAACTCTGGCGACGTTATCAATGTGGGTCCCATATGAAAGGCAAGGGTTGAGTGAGATTCCAAGTTACTTAAAAGATGGCACTTGTTCGAGGGTGTATCCATCACTTGTATTGATATCAAGTGGGTATCGCCTGTGTTTGTTCTGCGAGCTGCAGAACAGCATAGATTTAGTCTTTTTGTGGTTTAGAACCAGTTTATGTTCTGCAAACCAGTTTTCAACAGTGGAGAAAGCAAGCTGTAGGTTGTGAAGTAATAGTTGTTGGTCCTTATAGGGGTTAAAAGCACAGCGTCATCGGCATAGAGGATAATTTGTTCTGGGCAGGATTGTGGAAGAGAGTTTAGGAAAAGACTGAAGAGTGGTGGGCCCAGAATGGATCCCTTGGGGATGCCTGAGCGGACAGGTTTGGAGTCAGAGAGTAGTCCCGAGATTTTTACTCTTTGTGAGCGCTGGTCTAGGTAACTATTAAACCATGCAGTAGAGTCCTGGGAGAGCCCAGCATTCAGCAGCTGTTTGGTAAGTAGGCCATGGTGAACCATGTCAAATGCCTTAGTCAAGTCGATGAATACGGCTCCGGTTAGATGACCTTTGTCCAACGAGTTGTGAAGGGCTCCAGTGAACTCCAGCAGGCTGGTTGATGTGCTGTGCCCTTGCCTGAACCCGTGTTGCTGTGGACATAGGATGTTATATTTGTCCAAGTTGTCTGAAAGTTGGTTTGCAACAATGCGCTCAAGGGCCTTGGAGAGGGGGGGTAATATAGAGATCGGCCGGTAGTTCCCTTGGATGGACTTGTCGCCGCTTTTAAAGACCGGAGTGACAATAGCAGATTTACATTTGCTTGGGAACTGGCTGAGGTTGAGTGAGAGGTTAAAGATTCTGGTAAGCGGGTGCAATACCTCTTCTAGGGTGAGGGATAACAGTTTAAGGTCCAGTGACTCTCCACTGGCTCTGGACTTGAAGATAGCCTTTTTTATGTATTTGCAGACATCATCTGCCTTGACTTTTTTGAAGTGGAAAGGTGGTTGACTTGAGGCAGTAGGGAGGGAAATGGTGCTGGGGAGTCAGTTTCTGAGAAAAAGTCCAGGGGGAGGACACCATTGAGGTCAGTGAAAGCTGCATTGAAGGAGTTGGCAATGTCCAACAGGTCAAGAGTGGTAGTACCATCAACAGTCAGCAGGGTAGGGAAGGATTTGGACTGCTTCCCTGTGATTTCCCTAATATTGTCCCAAAAATCTCTCCCATTTCCCCAAGTGTTGGTTAGGGCTTCCTTGTAGTAGGTACTCTTTGCCATTCGTATTTGTTTTGTGCAGTTGTTGTAATATTGTTTGTAGTTTTGAATGTCCAGTTGAGTGCCTGTAGCCCTAGCAATTGCCCAGAGGTGGTCCCTTGCTTTAAGCTGAGCCAGTAGCCCAGTAGTGAACCAGGGATTGGAGAGTGCCTTGACTTTGTGCTTTTTTACTGGGGCATAGGAGTCATAGGCAGCATTGAACATGGAGATGAAATGATCAAGGGCCGAGTCAACATCCAGCACATTGTATATGGGAGACCAGTCTTGCTGACTAAGACAGGATTTGAGATGTGTCAGTTTGCCACGGGATAGGACTCTGCTCGAAATGGTTAAAGGAGGAGGCTTACGAAACTTATTTGACCAGTTGCAGATGACAGAGGAATGGTTGCTGAGGGAATCCAGGAGGACAGTGGTGTTGTTGATATGGGTTGGGTGGCTGGCAAGGACCCAGTCCAGTAGAGTGCTGGTACCTGACTTGTAATTCTTCCTTGTAGGGGAATCGACCATCTGAGTTAGGTTAGCTGAAGAGATCTTATTATCCCACCTCATGTAGCAGGCACTGAACATTTTTGAATCCCCTCAAAACATAATTCCACACAACTGCAATGCCATCCCACACCACAGGTGCAAAAAGACATTTTGACCAGGATTTGAAGAATGATAGCTGTGACATTCATTTGGTGGGGTAATAAGAAGTCTATGTTAAAAATCTGAGGTCAAAATATTTTACATTTCTGAAGTTACGAGAGTGCATAGCAAAATTGCAACAAATGGTCATAGCTCTGTCATTTTTACATATTTTGACACCAAATTTTCAACATAGCCTTCTTATGACCCCACCTCATGCACAAGATCAGGAACAAGTGCAAAATCTCACCCAAAAGGTGAATTCACCAACCAACTGCAAAATCTCTTTTGTGTGGTAATTGCTTAATGACAGTCACATTGTTCCTGAGGTGGGTTCCCCAAAAAGCTATGCTGAAAATTTGTGGTCAAAATGTTACAAAATGGCTGAGTTACACATTAAAGTTGAAAACCCCATTGAAATACATTGAACAGCATTTACCTTAGTTTCTCACATTACAGTCACCAGTTCTGGCAGCAAGACGTGTCTTAGATTGGGAGAGTGGATATTGAACCTGGGACCTGTTCAGGTGATTGAGGTGTGTTCTGGGGGGTGGGGGTGGGTGCTGAGTGGGAAGTAGGGGTGGGGCACTGATCAGTGAGGGACTCTTTTTGGCAGTAAAAAAAGCAAAATATCAAGTGACGGTTTTCCTCAATTCAGGCACAAGATGGAAAGTCATGGGGGGGGCTGCCACTAGATACCAGGAATATAAAGCTCTTTATTGGCAATCACAATTGGACAATGGGGGAGGGCAGAGGGACCACTGGACTACCAATTAAAAAAAATAAATAAATACGGGGACAGCAATTAGAGAACAGGGGAAGGGGCAGGGACCACTAGACTACCAGGGTGTACTTTATTGAAATTTCAGATAACACCTTTGAGAACAAGCTCATTTCATAGGTTCTACATCAGATGAGCAATACATATTGGGAAAGTATGAGACAGAGAACAAACAAAACAAGGAATTATACAAGACATTACAAGAGTGTATAACTAGAGAAGTTCCAATACATGTGGCATTGTGCAATGTATGCCATGGTGCATATTTGATTAAAACCTGGAATTCCAAGGGTCATGTTAGAGGGGGTGGGGTCTTATGAAATGACCCTTTACAGGAAAATGAGAACAGACTCAGCTTATTATCTAATAATCAACAAGGTAAGGGATGACATCAGCCCAGGGGACTTGACAGAGGTAAGAAGGTATGAAACAAAGCATTTTAAAGTGAGCAAGAGAGCTCAGGAGCTATAACAGGGGAAAGGGGGATAGGGAGAAAGCCATAGAGGGGTGAGGGGAAAGAGTAGAAGGGATTAAGAGGAAATGTGAAGGAGAATGATTAGCAACTTAGAACAGCAACTTTAACATCGGGGATGGTGATTGGAGAATGGGGGGGGACCACTGGACTACCAGTGACAAATTGTAACATCGGTGATGGCAATCAGAGAACAGAGGAGGGGGGAGGAATCAGGAATCAGTGGACTACCAGGGGCTAATTTATTTTAAGATTGGGGTTGGGGGGTGCCACTAGACACCAGGGACATGGAGGGCTGCATGGGGATGGTGACTGGACAACGGGGGAGGGGAGAGGGACCACTGGACTACCAAAGAAGGAGTAAGTCCCACAAATATTATTTATTTATTTATTTGAATTTTGGTAACCGGGTAAGCCCACTGAGACCATGCAGTCCCTTTTTCAGGGGTGACCAAGAGGAGGTTACAAAGGACAATAGTTTACACCATACAAAGAGACACAGTACTTTACATAATCAAAACTAGCAGTCAAACCATTGTCTCAAGGTCACAGTGCAATATATGTTTTAAGGCCATGTTCCAAGTGCAATACAAATTTTTGTTTCGACTGGATTGAAATAGGGTGCAATCATGAGGAAGGCTGTATAGGAATTTAGGTACTCACATAGAAGAACACCAATGTACAATATTGGTGTACACATGGAAATTACAGTGCAGTAGTAGTAGTGAGAGATAAAGATAAGTTTAAGAGTTGTAGGAAAACCATGGTAAGAGCAGAGGCCTGCAAGTCAGGTGAGGCAGGTACAGCTTCCTGTCATAGATAAGTAGTTATGTAGAGCTAACTTGTATCGAGAGAGGGTAGAGCAAGAGGGGATAGATAGGGGGAAGGAGTTCCAAACCGAGGGGGTGGCAAAGGCAAATGATCTGCTGCCTGGGAATAGACTGCCTTAGGTATGTCTAATGGTGGAAGACAGGAAGAGTGTAGATAGGCTTGGTGGAGTGTAGAGATGTGTGACCTTATAGGTGAGGCATAGCAAGGAGTATTGGATTTTGTGTTCAAGTTGTTGCCAGCCCAGAGATGCGAGAATGATGCAATGGTGCTGGTGGGGGGCTGCTCCAATAGCAAAATGACCTATTTTGTGATATAGTTGCTTTAGTTGGTTTGTGAGAAAGGCCTTGAGTGATAAGAATAATGGAGCCCCATATGAAAGTAGAGGCAGGAGTGAGGCGGTAGCAATTTTTAGGCATGCTGCGTTTGATAGCAGGGGATGTAGATGGTATAGCAAACCAATCTTTGAGTGTAAGACTTTGGCAGTTTTGTTGACATGGGCTTTGAAGGAGAGGTTAGGATCAAGCAGGATGCCCAGGTATTTAAATGTGTCAACCGATTCAAGGGGTTCCGCATTGCTGAAGTGGATGGAAAGTTGAGGGTTAAGAGAAGTTTTATAGGAGAGGGGGTGGTAAAACATTGATTTAGTTTTTTGGGGTGTTTAGTAGTAGGTTATTTTTGAAGAACCATGCTTATAATTGGTGGAAGTTGGCTTCCAGGTTCTGATTAAGCCATTGGATGTCAGCTGAGGATTGATATAATATGGCGTCGTCCACGTAAAGCTGAGCAGACGCCCCACCACAGAAGCCTGGCAGCTCATTGATGAATAACGAGTAAAAAAGGGGACCCAGAATGGATCCCTTGGGGACTCCATGGGTAATCTGTCTGAATGGGGATTGACAGTTGGCCCATTTGACACTTTGGGTGCAGCAGGATAGATAGTTTCAAATCCAGGAGATGGATGGTTGATGAAGACCGAAGGATTCTAATTTCATTATCAGCAGCGCATAGTTCACCAAGTTGAAAGCCTTGGTAAGGTCAATGAATATAGCCCTCGTGGCTAGGCCAAGATTGAAGGCAAGGTGAAGGTCTGAAGTGACTTTGATGAGTGCAGAGAGAGTGCTATGTTTGCGAAAACTATGTTGGCAGGGAGATAGGAGTTGGTGATGTTCCAGGTAGTTTTGTAATTGGTTGTATAATATTCTTTTCTGAACCTGTGCAAGGTGACAGAAATTTGAGATTGGCTTGTAATTTTCAACAGGGATGGCTGACCCCCCTTTATGGATTGGCATTACTAGTGCTGTGTTCCATTTTGAGGGTACAATTCTTTCAAGAAAGGATTCATTGATCAGGTTTCTAACTGGTACTGCAACTGCTGGGGCTCCCCATTTTAGGAACCTAGGCTCAAGTTAGTCGTGGCCAGGAGAGCCACATTCCTTGAGATTTTGAAGTAGCCTGAGAACCTCTTTTTGGGTAGCTAGTTTGATGTGGAATTGTGAAGATGCAGTCCTTGAGAGATTTGTGACTGGAGAGTGTTGGTTGTTTTGGTTTGTAGTAAAGTGGGATACATAGCTGCTGATGTCTATAAAGAAACTGTTAAGACCATCTACTATTGACACTGGATCTGCTAGTACAGTACTTTGTCCTTTGCTGAAATCAAGTCTGGGCAGTTTGAGGTTTTACCTTTGAGGAGGGAATTTATTTGGGCCCAGAATTCTTAATGGTTACTGAGTTTTTCCTGTTTGGATTGAGGGGTAATAAGTCCTCTTTGCATTAGTTATTTTAGACTTGCAGATATTCTGAGCTGTCTGTATGAATGCCAATCTGAGGGGAGTCCAGTCTTCATAAACATTTTCCAGGTTGCATCCCATGGGGACATATGGTTCCTTATCTCATTCAGGCCTAGAAATGTCTGTAGGCGGTGTCTGAAAGCATAGCCACTCAGGACAATAGCGCCGGTAGACGTACTCAACTGACTTTCACTCAGGCCTAGAAACATCTGAGGAAGTCAGCAGTTTTTACCTAACTATTAAACAAACTGAATTGCTTAGAATTGAATGCATAGCACCGTTAGAAAGGTAATTTTGCTCTGAACAATTTTGCTGCAGATACTTTGTGTCTATCATGCATACTTTAGGAGTTATTCATATTTGTTTAAGGTATGGTGTGCATGGCTAACATTTGTCTCTCAAGCCTCACCTAAGCACCTTGAATAAATCTGAAAAAAAAAACAGCTGTTTGGTATTTCAACTACTATAAAATAAATACTAAATGGATTACAATTGATTGCATAGCACCACTAGAAAGGCAATTTTGTGCTGAACAATTTTGCCACTGATACTTTGTGTCTACCACATATACTTTAGGAGTCATTTGCATTTGTATAAGGTATGGTGTGCATGGCTGACATTTGTCTCGCATGCATCACCTAAGCACCTTGAAAAAAATCAGAAAAAAATCAGTTGTTTGGTATTTCATCTAGTATAAAATAAAAACTAAATTGATTACAACTGATTGCATAGCACCAATGGAAAGGTAACGTTGTGCTGAACAACTTTGCCACTCATACTTGGTGTGTAGCACTTACGGTTCAAGAGGTAGTCACATTTGTTTGTGACATGCTGATTATGGCTTGGTTTTGCTTAGAAAGGCACAGGATGCAGTGCTAAGAGTATACAGGACACAAGTGGTGGAAGTCTCAAAGAGCTCTTGTGGTGTGAATGAGTTATATCTTTTGTCAGCTATGGAACTTTAGCACCACTGGATCCATGTTGAGTGAGTGGGGTATGAGCGTTTATGATGGCAGTTGTGGAATCAGTTAGGTATTTCAGGGCTTGGTCAGTAGTAGGCAGGGTATATATGGGATCCCAGTTTACGTTATTGAGAGAGTTGAGGAAGGATGTATGGTGAAAGGAGGACATATTACAGGATTCTACAATTTTAGGGGGAAGGTTTGTGGAGCTGTTTCTCCAGATACAATACACTGGTGAGTAGTCGCTGATGCTGTCCGGTAATACTCCTGAGGCAATTATTCTATGTGCACAGTTAGACATGATCCAGTCAATGAGCGAGTGGTTTCCTGTTCTATTATTCCTTCTTGTGGGTTCAGAGATGTGCTGTGTTAGGTTGGCATCAGCCAGGGTGGAGAGGACTGTGTTTTTGTTATTGGTTAACCAATCAGTGTTAAATCACACATTATTAGTTCTTGGGGGGTCAGAGGGAAGGCAATGATGTTGGGTAAGGCCACGTGGCAGACTTGGGAGGTAAGTAAGTACATCCTATTATTAGTTTTTTGGTGTTTCCTTAGGTTAAGGAGACAAAGATGGATTCTGCTGGTGAGGTTAAGGAAGCCGGGGGGGGGGGGATTCAGTAGCTGCGAGGTTAGACTTGATATACAGGAGAACAACACCACCACCTCTTTTACCAACTCTGTCTTGCCTGAAGGTAGTGTACCCAGACAGGGCCACTTCATGTAGTAGGATGGAGGGCTTTAGCTATGTTTCAGAAATTGTGAGTACTGTCGGTTTGAAGGAAGCAACATGGGCTTCAAGTTCTGCCAGGTTCTGTCATTTTAGGATGCAGGCTTTGACAGTTCAAGTGTGCTATTTTGAGGCCCTTGGTGTTAGCCCAGTTAGTGATGGGGGTAGGGGTGGGATAGGTGGTGCTGGGGGGTTCCAGATTGGTCTCCACATCAACAGCTAGTAAGAGGCGACAGAGTAAGTGTAGTAGTGTACGCCAGAGGTAGGTGTGGGTGAGATTTTTGATTTTTCTAATTTTGAGGGTTGGCATTCGTAGGTTGCCATGTAGCCAGGACCCAAAATTAATGGCACCCTTTTTGGCAGGCAGGGAAGTTGGAGAAGTCCCTGAGGGAGCACGTGTGGGATATTCTGTGGTGGGATGTGGAAGCACTGTTCCTGGTTGCAGTTATTTAGCTTCGTAGTGGAGGAGGAAATGAGGAGGTCACTGGCTACGAATATAATAATAAGTAGTGCAACAGATACATGTCCTAGATTCCACATTATTTAGGAGATGTAACAGGCTAGAATGGTTCAGATGTGCTCTGTGTACTGGACCAGGATGTGACTATTTGAGAGGTATAGATTGGGCTTGGTGGCTGTGTAGAGCTTTTGTGGTCTTCTAGTGGCTGTAGTGTATAACAGGCCAATGGCAAAACAGGTAGATAGAAACCAATCACAGATTAGCGCTGTGAATATAAGAGCAATTGTTCAGACAGGGTGGGTGGGAGGGTTTAGGTGTGGAGACACCGTGAAGTGGCATCAGGTACTAGTTCCATCTAAACTGAGACACAAACTTCTTACAAACATCTGTGAGATACAAACTTCTTACAAACTTCTGCTGTCTGTTTTCTGCTGTCAACAGTGCAAACATTTGAAAAATGACTGTAACAGATCTAAAAACTGCCAACAGAATTAGAACGTATAGGAATTCTAGATCAATATATCAGTCCACGGCACAGCAAGGGTTAATCAATCTACTGATAGTCAAGGCAGTCAGGGAATTAAATTCCTTAAGAGCAAGAAAAGGTGCCAAGTTTGAAAAAAATTCAATAGCGGTCAACAGAGTCTGTTTGGGTGCAGGTTTCAGCTGCTCGCACCTGATGTTGCAGTTGGTGGGCAGAGAGCAGCTCCGTGGGTGGCAGGAATGCCCGGGGGAGGAAGGGATCAGAGAAATAAGAAGAAGAATGGATGTTAAGCTAAATATTGGCAAAGAAGGGAAGGGATTACTTCTTCAGGCAGAAGAGAAGGAAGGACAGAGAGCTCAAGTTACAGGTAGGAAAGCCCAGAGGGCAGTTAACAAATTCAATGCACTTTACAAACTAATAGGCTTACATTTAAAACAAACATATGGAACTTGTCCCAATTCCCTCACTTTAAACCAGACTAAAGTGTCTCAGTGTAATCAAAAACCATGTTTTTCAGTCATCCTTCTCCTGTTCCCGCCCACTGCACAATGTAAAAGTAACCTGGCTGACATTTTTATTTGTTTTTTAAATGAATAACCACATTTCAAGCCCTGATTTCTGTGTATCCCTCCTCTGTCCCTCATGGTTTACCTGCCCAAGCATCCCTGTTTCTACCAGTTTCCTACCCTCTGCACAGTGCACAAGTAATCAGAAAGAAAATCAACACAATCACAGGCCAGGGCAGGATCATCGTTCTGCTGAGTTATGGATGAGGAAGTGCTGTAAATCAGACTGTATAACTGGCATTCAACACGAGTTACCAACTTACTACCACACCACAATGCGCATTATACTGGCTTGCCAATCAACCTCTAACAGAAGTTGATTGACAAGCCAGTATAGTGATCATTGCGGTGTGGTGGTTACTCAGTATCTCGTTAACACATAATAAAGTTTGAATAGTAAATAAATTAAACAGTAATTACTTAGCAAGTGATAGGGGACATGATTTTCAGTTAAAAAACACATTTTTGCCATGGAGCTATAATAATTTTAAGGCAAACATCTAACTAAGCATTATCACTGAGACCTAAGTATAGGTGTTGTACTGTCCTTAGGGTACAGTAATTGTGTACAACACTATTTTGAAAATTATGAGAAAAACAAGATGGCCAACAGCATGAACAGTACTTTCTCTGAGCAGGACCAGTACATTTACAGTTCAAACAGAAAATTTACAGTTCAAACTGTTTTCATTTACTGTACCTGCCTGTCTTGCGGCTATCACAAAAATCATTATAATTCAAAAATGGTAATATATTTTTTCACCAAACCATCCAAAGGCAAACCCTTGGCACACTCCCCTTCATCCATAAAAAATTACAGATGAGTTTTTCATTCTCTGTGGGCTGTAGATGACAGCACAAAATCCCATGTTAACCTATGGGGGAAAAAAGTATTTTTTTCTGTTTTTCACCACTTTACATCTCAAAAATCATACAAGATGCTGTCACAAAACTTCCCAGATCTTGTGACACTGGCAGAATGACCATGCGTTCCAAATTGTGGGCTATTTCATTAAAAAATGCCAAAGCTACTAAGTTGCAAAAATTGAGATTTAACATTGAAGTGCTGTACCAACCCTAACTATAGGGGCACCATCATGTCTCTATAATATGTGTAAATTATTACACAAGTAACAGGTGAGGATCTGCCCATTGGTTCAAGAACTTACTTCAGACTGCAGAGGCAATGTAGGGCCTCTGCAGTCTGCAGTATGAAGACCTATACTTAGGTCTCAGTTAATTCTCTGCACTGCTTAATGCTAACCTTGGCTGCTACTGTGTCTCACATTCAGCCGCTCTCTAGCACTTGCTTAACCTGATTACACTTAATAATTTGCCCTGGCCTTGTATCAGGCAAACTACTGCACATTAATTGTATCGTATGTACTATGCTAGCCTTGTAACTGTGTATGTAATTTTCACTGTTGCTTTTTTTGAACTGTTCTAATTATTGTAAATGCAATGTTTATTCAGTTTGTATTGCTTGTTTTTCTCCTGAAACTGTACTCTGTATATATGTCTCCCCATACCCTTTTCCCCATGTCGTACTGCGAGACAAGCAACTTGTTGTTCAGTGTGCCTTTTCTGGTGAAATTTATTAATAAACAAATAAAATAAGGGCTAGGTAGCTCCATGAAGGGGAAGAAAGAGATGAGGTTTTCACAAAAGAGAAACATGGGGAGAGGGAGTGGGGCAATTAAAAGTGGCGCCGGCAGATAATCTGGTGCAGTTGCAGGAGGTTCAGGAAATGAAAATTACGTGCCTACCATAATTCTTGATCTTCATGTGTATCATCACCATTCATCACTGTTGGGTGTCTGCCGGAGACAGGCAACCCACAGGAGATTTTATTTTTGGAAGAAGGGCGAGCCGTTGGCCGCCCGCAGAAACCTGTGCACTGTATGTGGCACTCATGGAGTGGCCAGAATTGGCCGTTGGGTCCTCCTCCACCTCAGTTCTGCATGCCGGCGAGACAGAAGGAAAGAAAGTATAGAGAAAAGAAAGGTGGGGCAAGAGAGCCCAAGAGACACCAAAAGGAAAAGGAGCAACTGAAAAAGAATAAGCTGATGTGAGTACAGAGAAGAAAAGTACCTGAAGATTATGGGTTGGGAGGCCCCAGTCCCTGAATGACCAAGGAGGAAGGAAGGAAGAAAGAGTGGAAGAATATGAAGAGGTTTTAGGGAGCGTGGGTTGAGACAGGGGGACCAGGACATGTCAGGGCAAGGTCGATCAGAAGATCACCAGGGATGGATTCAAGGAAACTCGAAGATTCAGAATTCTAGATGGGTAAAGGCTACCTGCAGCTCTGATCCCAACTCCTAGGGAAAATCACACTCTTCTCTTCCCTCGCAGTTACCACAAGGAGAAAACAGGTTTTTGGGGGGGAAAAGAAGGAACCCCCTAAAAACACACCATCCTCACCGGGGAAGATAAGAGAAAAGGCAACAAAGGCAAGGGAATTATGGCCAGCCCCAATACCATCCCATCCTGGAACTGAGAGATGGACTTCATGGGATGGATGCACCCCAAGAACAGTCCAGGATAGAGGAGGGACCCACCAGAAGATCCTAAGGAAAAAAATCCCTAAGGGGCCTCACTCGCCCATTTCCAACACCCCCCCCGAAGGCCTCCCGACAGCCTGCCGGAGAGGAGAGAATAACTCATGGGAGAGGGAGAGGGAAAGTAGGGAGGCAGTACAGCTCAGGGACTGAGGACTTGTGAAGGGAAAGTGGGAGGGATTCAGTGATGAATGGTTAAGATGTACAGGAAGATCAAGAATTACGGTAGGTACGTAATTTTCATATCTTACCTGTGTCAGTCTTCACCATTCATCACTGTTGGGTGAGTACCAAGCTCCCCTGAAGAGCCCAAGAGACCCTGAAGGAATAACATCCCTCAGCCCCCCCTCCGTGGGGTAGAAAGGGGAGAGGAAGACCCTTCACTAGCCGGTTAGGCCTGGGATTGGTCAGGACAAGGCGGATTCCCCCAAACCGTAGGGGAAGGAAGGCACCCCTGAAGTTCCCACCTCACTCTGCGGGAGAAAAGATGGGTCCCCCCCGAAGACCATGTGACGCAGAGTGCTGAGTAGAAGCCCCTCCGCTAAGCTCCAGCCTTCTGACTTTATAATCGTCTTTTTCTGATGTCTAGATCTTCCAAAACCCTCTGTTCTCAGCTGATCCTGCCTGCTAAGCACCTTGAGCGTCTGATTAGTGAGCTTGGGGTACTGATGGAGGCTTACATGAAGAAAGCCCCACAAAAACATACTCCCCCAGCCACCCCTGAGAAGGCCTCAAAGAAATCTCGGGCCTCGAGTGGGCCTGACAGATCCGATCATCCGAGTCAAGCATCGGAACAAGAACCTCTAACACTGAACAGGTTCCTGGAAGAATTTAAACCCTTCCCTGAGGAGGTGAAAGAGATGGCGACCGACCTGAAGGCTCTTTCCAAAAAACTGGACAACGTCTCGATGACTGCCTCTGATGACACTGCCCGTATAGTCTCTCTGGAGAAACGTCTAGAAAAGGTGGGCCCTGAGCTAGTGGCTATACAGCAGAAGCTCTCCCGAGTGGAGGCAAAGCTTGAAGATCTTGAGGGCCGCAGCCGCAGGAACAATGTTGTGATTTTAGGGCTGCCTGAAGGAGAAGAGGGCCAGAATACTGTAGCTTTCATACAGAAGTTGGTGGAACGGGTTGCTGGCCCCTCTCCCTTTGGCCCTGCCTACACCATCGAGCGAGTGCACAGGTCGTTGCGACCGAAACCTTCACCAGGGCTGCCCCTCGCCCCATTATATGCCGATTCTTAAACTTTTTAGAGAGGCAGCACTTTTTGTTGAAAGTGAGAGCCCTACAGGAGGTTCGTTGGGAGAATTCCAAATTGAGAATTGCACAAGACCTGCCAGGATCAGCCCGACTGAAGCGTACAGCATTTCACCCCACTGTGTCCAAGATTATTGCTGCGGGGCTTAAGTTTAGGATGGGGTACCCAGCCAGGCTGCAAGTGCTTGTGAACGGATCCTAGCTAACTTCTGAAGACCCAGATTCTGCTTTCTTCTGTCTCAAAACCGCCCTACCTGATTTGTTTCGGGATTCCTGAGAAGTTCTGTCCCTAAGATGAGGGGAAGTTTTGTGCTGCCAAGTTGTGACTGTTATCTTGTTAAATGTTTACGAGGATAGCAATGACGGGGTGCATCCGGAAGTTCTTGCTACTCAAACAGACTGAGTTAATATTCAGCTGGGTTAATTGCCATGGGATACTTATGCCCTAATTCTAATAAACAAACTTGATGTTCAGAGCTAGGACTCGGGGAATGTTTAGCTTGTCTATTTGGGGATGGTTTTCTTCGTTCCAATGTAACCAGTTGTATAGGCCTATCCCTAGTGAGGGGAAGGTCATTTCAAGTTGTTAAGGATTACTATTTTACTCCATGGGTGCCTTAAATTAACAGTTGTGCTGGGCTTTTCTATTATTTTCATGCGGGTACTCAGGTAGGATCGCTCAGTAGCCACAAGAGGGAGCTCTGTGCATAGGAATCATAGCATAGCGCTGTTGCTAATTTGGGGATAATTTCCCCCAGTATTGTTCCCCGGCTCTAGTTTGGGGCAGCAAATCACCCTAAACTGTGCTCATGGGTCTTTGGGCTGGCAAGAACTCGGTGCGGAGATGACCTTCCTTTTTAACTTTTTGCCTGGGGCTCAGGATGTTTGAGTCCCTTACCAGTTTTCAGGTTATAGACTTCAGGTTGGAAGGGGCAATTTCCCTTTGTAAGATCCCTGTTTGTTCTTGATTTGGAAAGACATCTCTTACAGGGCAATCAGGGGCCCTATTTCCTATTTTGTCTCTTGGGGTTTCTGGGCACTTATTTGTGTTTTGCAGGCCACATTACCCTTTTTCATTACCCTTACGCATTCGCTGTGCGCTTATGTTTGATGCCCAGCACCACTTTTAAGCTACTAGGGGTTGTTAAAGTAGCAGAGTTGCTATGTACTTACTCTAGGGGACTGTTACCGCTGGGGCAGGGGGTATATCTGGGGCTGGAGGGGGAGGAAGGGACGAGTACTGTGTTAAACGTTGCTTGTGACAGTGGGGGTGGTTGGGTGGGGTGGACCAATTCCAGGCTAAGGGTCAGGCTTTTCATGTCAAATGAAAGGGGAATTTTGGGGAGGGATCTGGGGATTGGTCTGGGTTGAGGTGGGGGGTGGTACGTACAGCAGTAATCATAGGAACCTAACTAATTATTTTGTGATGTTTTTGTACAGGGCTTTCGGAACTAAGCTCATTATTTTTGTTCTAGATGGCTAACAATGTGATTTTCGCAACTTGAAATGTGAAGGGGATCAGGAAAAAGTCCAAACAATATCAGGTGCCTAAGCATCTAAGCCTATTCCGCTCCCAGATAATGTTTTTGCAGGAGTCTCATTTACTAGAATCTGAAGCTTCACAACTAAGGAGACAACAAGTGGGTCAGGTCTTTAATGCCTCGGGATCCTCCAATAGCTGTGGGGTCATGTTAATTATTAATAGAGGCATTCCCTTCATCTCCACACAGGTCATTAAAGATCCTGGGGGCAGATTTGTTCTGGTTCAGGGCACTCTTTGGTCTGTGCCACTTTTGCTTTGCAGTATCTATGGGCCTAATAATGATGACTCAGGCTTTTTCAGCAGGCTGATCACGATTATTCTACCAATGCTTCCCATTATGATTATTATGGGTGGTGACTTTAATCAGGTACTGGATTCCAACTTGGATCGGTCAGGTAGGGGGCTGAGGGGGCTTTCCCCGGGGCAAAGGGCATTTAAGGAATTGGTGGATCAATGCGGGCTTTGCGACATTTGGCGTGTTCTGCATCCCATTTCCAAGGAGTTTACCTTTAATTCAATGGTGCATGGCACACAGTCTCGCATTGACTACGTAATCATTTCTCAGGAGCTCTTGCCCGGGGTTATGTCTGCCTCGATCCAGCCTGGTCCTATTTCCGACCACTCTCTGATGGTATGTAACTTGGCTTTTCTTAACACACCTAGAAGGGAGACCCGGTGGAAGCTCAATGAGCAGTTGTTAAAAGATGCCAAATATTGTAAGCTTATAAAAGAACAAATTGAGTTTTTCTTCTCATCTAATCCTATTGATAGTGCAAGGCTGGACATCTTATGGGGTGCCTTCAAAGCATTTATGAGGGGAATCCTTATTAGTTTAGCTTCCAAAAGGAAAAGGGCACGGGAGGAAGAGTTAGTATTACTATTGTCCCAAATACGGTCCCTCGAGGCTAACCTTTCTGTCAACACTTCAAGCGAAGACAGAAAGCAGCTTTTAGTGGCCAAGGATAGATATTTAGATCTGCTGAGGGAAAAGGCAGAGTTAGCTATTATCCGAACTAGAGCCAGCTATACGGATCAGGAAGAGAAGGCGGGGCATCTCCTTGCATTACAACTTAAACAACAGGAGTCTGCAAGATTTATCCCCCCAATCCGAGCTCAGGCAGACGGGTCTCTGAGAGTATCCCCATCCGAGATAGTACAAGAGTTTGCACTATATTATGAACAGTTATACAGGGATATGGAGAGCCCTCCTTGCCCGGAGTCTCTGGAGAAGTATTTAAAGGATTCCTACCTGCCCTCCCAAACAGAACAACACAAGTGTTTTTGGCCTCTCCAATATCCCAGGAGGAGATCTCGGGGGTTATAGGAGCCTTGCCATTGGATAAGGTCCTGGAGCTGGATGGTTTCTCCTCATTATTTTACAAAGTTTTCCGAGAACTCTTATTGCCGGTGCTTCACCGGCTTTTTCAGTACATTTTGTCCTGGGTGGGGGTAGATGCTTATCTGTTCGAAGCCCTGATTGTTCTTCTCCCCAAGCTGGACAAAGACCCCGAGTTAGTCCAAAGTTACAGGCCTATATCCCTTTTCAATCAAGACATCAAAATTCTTTCGAAGATATTGGCTGATAGGTTAACAGTGGTCCTTCTGGACCTAATAGGTATGGCCCAGGTCGGGTTCATGAAGGGACGTTCGTCCTCAGACCATCTGCGCACGTTGTCGCATGTATTCTCGGTGTCCAGGGATGCCGCTTTTCCAGTCAGGCTGGACTCCCTGGATGCAGAGAAGGCTTTTGACCGTGTGAATTGGAACTTTCTGTTCCAGGTCCTTAGGCCTTCCAGTTTCCCACCATTTTTATAGACTGGATCCATGCATTATACAAAGTCCCTTCAGCAAAGATTTCAGGAAATGGTGCATTTTCTAAATCTTTCTCACTATATTCAGGCACTAGACATGGTTGCCCCCTTTCACCCCTCCTATTTAACCTTTACCTGGAACCTCTCATCCAACACATTCTCAGCAATGTGGGGATACAGGGCATTCGGGTGGGGCATCATAAGGTTAAGGTTACCGCGTATGCGGATGATCTCCTTCTTCATTTATCCCACCCGGTGTCCTCTGTTCCAGCCTTGTTGGGAGAAATTGCTAAATTTAGTGCACTCTCAAATTATAAATGAAATAGTAATAAATCCTCCTTTTTTCCTCTGAATCATAAGATTTCTAAGGCCGACATTACTCCCTTTGGTTTGTGTTGGGCACCCTGGACACTGAAATACTTGGGCATCAGATTAACGCATAATCCTTCAGCATGGTTTAAGGAAAATATGGAGCCTCTTTCCTAGCTCATAATTCAGGACCTGGATAGATGGTCCAAACTCCCAGTTTCA
The DNA here is from genome assembly GCA_016271365.2 of Neoceratodus forsteri. Classification (NCBI taxonomy): domain Eukaryota; kingdom Metazoa; phylum Chordata; order Ceratodontiformes; family Ceratodontidae; genus Neoceratodus; species Neoceratodus forsteri. Next base: position 832,713,124 of record CM028130.1, on the reverse strand, counting down.
TTATGGGGCCGGATTAACATAATCAAGATGAATATCTTCCCAAGACTTTTCTATCCCCTCTCTCTTCTTAATTCATTCATTCCTTTATCCTGGTTTCAGAAAATGCATAGTATTTTTGCCAAGTTTATCTGGTCTGACAAGTACCCCCGATTGGCATACCATAAGTTGGCCGCTTCTAAGTTTGATGGAGGACTGCGGATTCCCCATTTGGCTATATATTATTGGGCTAGCCACCTGGCTAAATGCCTGAAATGGGTATGTCCTGGTCCCGAGAATGTGAGACCGATATGGCTCAAAATAGAGTTAGATATAATCCGGTCTATGAATATGGACCCGTTAACTTTGTTTTATGTAAAAATGTCCCAGTTACAAGGCGCTGAGAAGTGTCCCATTTTTATGATCTCTTTAAAAGTATACGTGCAGCTTTGTTCTTTTTTGCGCTATACCCCTCAGCTTGACCTGGCCCAATCCATCTGGAACTCTCCGTCCTTTACCATGAATAAACAGCGGATTCCCCACACTTGGTTGCCTCAACTGGGTGATGGGAGAGTATCCTCCTTCCTGGATGTTGAGGGAAAGTGGCTCTCAGTGGATAAGCTCATTCGGAAATTCAGTATTCCACTACACTCACATTTCAAAGTGGTTCAATTAAAGCACTTACTTACAATAGTGATAGGTAATACCCACCTCCCGTCAAGCGGTTGGGGCCTTGATTCCAGAATCCTCCTCCCTGCTAGGGTCCTCAGTGGTCGTCTCTAAATTATATCAAAACTTGTTTAATAGACGGTACGGAGACTCCTTCAGACTGACCAGGTTCTGGAGTTCCTTATTCCCCCAATATGTTCCCAATTGGCAGGCCTTGTGGAGGTTCTGTCATAAGTATGTGTCCCAAGATAGACTGCATCTTATGCAATACCACATTTTGCATAATATGTATTATACCCCTGTTAAGTTAGCGAAATGGGGTCGTCTTGACTCTAACTTATGTGTTAGATGTTCCCAGGGGGAAGGAACACTCCTTCATATATTTTGGTCATGTCCTAAAATATCTTTGTTGTGGGACTCTATCAAAGCTTCTCTGGACCCCATACTGGGTCTGCAGGAGTGTTTCACACCCAATATTTGTCTCCTAGGGGATCTGTCCTCTATTAGGGTTAAGGTAAGGAGGTTTCATATCTCCATGATTGCACTATCTGCCAAAAAGCTTATTTTATGCCATTGGAAAGATAAGATCACCCCAACTTTACAGGAATGGGTGAATGAAATCCTTGCTAACCTGTGTACAGAGAAAGCTATAGCAAGCTTCTATAATAGATTGTCTGTCTACACATATATATGGGATCCTCTTCACTCTTTAATTATTGCTACCCAGATATAAGCACTGTTTCATAGTAATTAGCCCTGTATACTTATGTATAATGTCATAATTTCTACATTGAAAGTGACCTGATACTGCTGCATGGGGAGGGGGGGCAGTTTTAAAGGAATACCTATTGTATTTATGTCCTATTTGTCATGTTAACTGCCTCCAATGTTGTGGAATATTTTGTTAATAAAGGTTGAATTATAAAAAAAAAAAAAAGATGGGCCCCCTGGAAGGAGGAGGCCAGTAACCTGCACCAGGCCAAAGGTGACAACCTCAAAAGGTGAAGCCATGCCATCCCCCTAATGCAGATCGCTGTCCCTGCAAGCCATGAAGTGACCTCACTGGTATCGTAAGATGCCCTTGATTGGAGCCTTGTCAACTCCAGGCCTGTAGTGGAAAGGACTATGGCTTGCCGGGTAACCTCTGAATCAGGCAGCGATGCAATAACCTGGCCCAGCATCGCCCACAGATGCCTGTTATAGGCAGCATGGTGCGCCTGATGTGAGATGATAGCAAGCATCATCTGTGCAGAGGAGAAGACTCTACACCCCAGCTAATCAAACTCCTGAGAGTCAGTATCAGGGAGCTGGTCGTGGACAGGGTGTCTATGCCCAGACCGGGTGTCCAGACTCGTCAGTCCAGAAGATGGATGAGGCAAAGAGACTGGAGACCCACGGGTAGCACATTACCACCTCCAGCAGTCCATAGGAGCTGGTTCTAGGGAGTATGGATGCAGCCAGGCACTGTACAATGCCTGCTGGAAGGGAACCAGCCAGGACAGAACCACCAAATGATGTGCCCAGTATTTGCCTAAAAAGGCCTGCGTCGCATGCTCGGTATTGTCTCAGGCATAACGAGAGATGCGCAAGTCCCTGACAAGCCTTGAAAGGAAGTGCTAATACTGGACCTGATTAGCGTCTGAGGACAGATGGACAGAAGGCTCCTCTTCCCCCTGTGGAGGAAGACGAGGAAGTCAAGGAACTTGTAGAGTCAGATTCTGGCTGCGGCGGGGGAACTGGTCAGAAGACCTGCTCATCCATAGCCCTAACATACTGTGGGAAAGCCGCAGCCTGAGATCTGAACTGTGCCCAGGTCAAAGGTCCCAGAGGACCCACGTGGCCTGGGAGAAGGGGAGCTGGTCGCAGAGGCATGGGCGAGCCTGCCACATGATGTGGCATGTCTCTGCCAGGGCTTGAGGACTCTACAGGACAACCTGGCATAAGCGGAAAACCACAGGTCTGTAAATTCACTGACCTGTCCAGAAACTTAAATCAGTCGGGACTTAACCCTGTAGGGTGATCTACCCTATGAGGGAACCGGGGCCACATAGATCCAGAAGGGTGGTTTCCAGCCCCACCCAATGAGACCCCCTTAGGAGAGGATGAAGGGAGGAGACCAAGCTCAGCACTATGTCTCCTTCCCAACCCCCAGAGGGCCACAGGAGTGTGCTGATGTCCTTCACCCCATTCCCTCAACCCTGTCAACTCCAAGGAAGCTTTCTTTCTCGTACCCTATGTCAAAGAGCCCCCCAACTCAGATGACCTCCCTAGGGGGGCCTCAGAAGGGGGGCTCGATCTTTATTCTAAGAGGAGGGATGGTACTGGGGATGGCAGCTACCACCTCACTCAGAAACCTGATCACCACACCCGCAGCAGTGGGACCTCCAGCCCGCAGCTGATCCCCCAAGCTGCCATTGGCTCAAGAGTCAGCACGGGCCAAGGCCACCTGAGCTGCAGGAGGGGGCACATGGGGAGGCGCAAGGGTGCTAGGTCATGGGGAACACTCCGATTCTGAAGAATCAGGCCTCCAGTCCAGATCCTCCTCAGAATCATCTGACTTCGAAGAGGAGATGATTAAGAAGGGCTCTGGGCCAGTGGCCCCATGGGTTCTAACAGTCACGGTGCCATGAGCAGTACCGCGACCCAGCCCACACCCCTCGCAGTGCCACCCTGATCACCAGAGTTGCAAACAGCCCGGGTTCCGAGGCGGCACCGTTGATGGTGCCGAGGAATGCCCCACGCTGGGACCCACGGCCATGGGCCCCAACAATGGGGGAGCCTGCACCTCCAAAGAGGTGACTGCCAGAGCGGTGCTCCCAGCCTGGCCCCAAACTGAGCTAGACTGGCCCTCCGGCACCATGGTAGGAACCTCCTCTATGGCAAGGCATGAAGAAGAGGAGGCCCCCTTTTCACTGGATCATGTAGACCCAGGAATGGACCTGGAGGAAGGGCAGAGTGTCCTGCATTTGGACCAATGCGAGTGATGATGTCCCCCTGAAAGTCGGTGGAGCCCTGCCGATTTTTAATGCACGGTGCTTCAGATCTCAGTAGTCCATTGAGAAGCAGGCATTGCAGGAACCCATGTCATGCTGTGGTCCAAGGCAGGAAAGGCAACCATCATGTCAGTCAGTAATGGATAACTGTCGGCTGCAGGGATACAGACGCATAGGAGGCTGACCCAATTTCTTTGACCGTTTCTTGTCCCGAGGACCAGACATGACATGTCCACAACTGTTATGAAAGGTAATCAATCAGTACATGTCCTCTGATGGAAATTAGAACCTCTGCAATGTGCTCCAGTAGCAAGGGTGAGTTGCCTTTAGGGCCTGTTGCTATCCACTCCCGGGTCATGCTGACGTGGTTTGAGGGATTCTGGTTTCAAGCCTTTAGAGCCTGTTGTTATCCACTCCCAGGTGATGCTGGTGTGGTGTGGGGGGTTCTGATTTCAAGCCTTTAGGGCCTGTTGCCATCTGCTCCCGGATGATGCTGGCATGGTGTGGGGGGGGTCTGGTTTCAAGCCTTTAGGGCCTGTTGCCATCCACTCCCAGGCGATGCTGGCGTGGTGTGGGATACTTTGTTTATCTTGAGCGGTTTCACTGAAAATTGTTCATGGCCTAAACAGACCACACACAAACACATCACCACATTTAAGGCAGTTCTTAAACCCCAGAGGCCCAGTCTTCTTTTTAGGGTTTTCTGTCATTTTAATATGGCAAAGAAACTGGCAACCACAAAGCAGATTAAGCTTTTCTCTTTTTTGGTTGCGATCAGTTCAGGAACCGATGAAGGTTCCAATAGGAACCGGGAACCAGAGCAAGAGAACCAGGTTAGCGGTTAAAAAAAGTAATAAATTTAGAAAATTCAAGGGTTAAAATAAAGTGTACTGAACTGGAAAAAATGGAAAACTCCAGTCTAAAGAGAATTAATCTAACTAAAAACGTGATCTCGGTTCCTCAGCGGTTATCCTGAACCATGAGGAACTGAGACAACTAAATACTAACTAAACTACAGTTAAATAGAACTATAAACAGAAATAAAGGCAGCAGTAAGAAAATTTTAAGTAATACTAATATGCAGCAAAGGAAAAACACTTCAGGAATGACCAAGAGGGAAAGTCTGTAAGGCATCTTGACTTGCCAAGTGCAGAGAGAAATCTGATACGTTAATGGAACATGGCAGCTGATAAGGGCAGCAGTTCGAATAGTGGCACGAGTCAATGACAGAGTCTATCATTTTCATAGCATTCTTTCCAGGCAGTTCTACTTAAAGGGCATACTGCATAGAGTTAGGAATATGGAAGAATATCTGGGGTGAGAAGAAGCAGTACTTTTGGAGGTGGGCACGGAACCAACTTTGGAAACAGACTCGTCAGAACTGTTGTGCCAAACTTGGCATCACTTCTGGACTGGGTGTCCAGGCTGTAACACTTTGTATAGGTGTGTACTGTCCTCCAGGTAGCTGCTTCACAGAGTTGTACCAATGGAACATCCCTGGCAGCTGCTGTAGTAGCAGCTGTTCCTCTTGTGGAATGGGCCCTCAGTCCTGTTGGGGGCTTCTTCAAACTTTCGAGTAGCAAAACTGGATGCACTGAACTATCCATCGAGAAATGGACCTTTCAGGTGCTGTATTTCCTTTGCCCACATCCCCATAAGTCAGGAACAGCTGCTGTCTGTCCTGCCTATGGTCCTTAGTGAGAGTCTTGTAGTAGCTCAGAGCTCACTTAACATCAAGACTGTGGAGTCGACATTCACCTGAACTAGAATGCTCAGTAAAAAAGACTGGCAGAGTGATGGATTGATTTAAGTGGAAATCAGAGACCACTTTACAGAAGAATTTCCGATTTGTTCTCAGAACTACCTTAGCTCTATGTAGTCTTTTTCAATACACAGAGCCTACAGCTCAATAATCCTTCTGGCAGAAGTGATGGCTACCAGGAACACTGTCTTCCAGATAGCATACTTCAAATGAGCTGAGGACATGGGCTCAAATGGAAGGCCTATGAGCTGGGCAATGCAGACATTCAGGTCCCAAGCTGGCACTGGTTCCTTGTGAGAGGGGTACAGGTGGGCCAGACCTTTGAACAACTTTTTGAAAATAGGGTTGGATGCCATGGAGACACCCTTTCCAGATGAGATGTAAGCAGATACTGAAGCAAGATGGACCTTCAAAGTCATGGGCTGCAAACCCAAGGAGTGCAAATAGGTAAGATAGTCCAGTAGGGCTGGAATTCCTTCCTGTACAGGTACCACATCAATGGTAGAACACCAAATAGAAAATCTCTTCCATTTAGAAGCATAGGTTTTCTTAGTAGAAGGTTTACTATAACCCCACAAAACATTCAGAACTTTCTAAGAGCTGCAAGCCTGCATACTCTAAGTCCTCAAGAGCCAAGCCTTGAGCCTGAGGGATCTGAGATTCAGGTACAGGATCCTCCCCTGGTTAGAGATTAACAGGTTGTGTTTCCGAATGAGGTGTATTGGCTTTTCCACAGACATGGAGAGCAACAGAGAGTACCATTGCTGCCTGGCCCAGTCCGGTGCTATCAGTTTCATTGTTGCTGGCTGGGATCTGAGTTTGATCAGAACCCTGAGGATCGGGGAAGTGGAGGAAAGGCATATAGCCATCTCCCTGAGCAGTCCAGAGTCAGAACATCCCAGGGAATCAGACCCTTGGCTGCTGGTCTGCAGCAATATTGTGGTAGGAATTGGTTCTAGTGGGACACAAAGAGGTCTGCCTCTGGGGTGCCCCACATCTGAACACTACTTCCAACACCTCCTGTTCAAGGTCCATTTGTGATGGGCCTGGTTGATCCGACTCAGGGCATTTGCTAGGGTGTTGTCCTTGCTTGGCAGATGGATAGCTTGCAGTGAAGCTTTGAGTAAGCCAAACTCCATATATTCATTGCCTCTGTGCACAGGGGGTTTGACCTTATTCCTCCATTTGTTTATGTTATACTTTGTTGTGGTATTGTCTGTTCTGACCTGTACCACTCTGTCCTGCACCAATGGTGCAAAGGCCTGTAAGGCCAGGAGTACTGCCCTCCGTTCCAGCAGGTTTATGTGCTGGAGTGACTCTGTGTTTGACCAGGTTCCGTGAGTGGTGTGATCCCCTAGGTGGGCACCCCACCCTAGTAGAGAGGCATCTGTTGTGAGAATCACTGATGGGGACTCTTGCTGGAAGGGAACTCCTTCCGTGAGATTGTCTTCTTCCTTCCACCACTGGAGGACTTGCAGTAATGTCTTTGTTTCTGGAACCAACTTTGGCACTCGTGCTCTGAGGTGGAACTGTAAAAATCTCATTTGGAACCTGGAACCCAGGACTGTGCCTGTTGCTGCAGCCGTGTGTTCCAGTAGCTACAGGAACTGCCTTGCAGTATTTGGTTTGTTCAGACTGAATGAACCAGCAATCTGTAGGATATTGCTTACCCTGTCTTGAGGCAGGTAAGCCCTTCCCTTCAGAGTGTCCAGTTCTGCCCCTATAAAGTGCAGTACCTGGACTGGTTGTAGGATAGACCGCTTGAGGTTTATTAGGAACTGTAGTGACTCCAAGAGCTACTGGGTTACTTACAAGTGCTTGCTGATCTGCTATGGTGATTTTCCCACCACCAGCCAATCGTCCAGGTAGGGAAACACTGTGACACCTAATCTTCTTAGGTATGCCACAACCACTGCTAGACACTTTGTGTACACCCTTGGAGCTGAGGTGAGACCAAATGGTAGTATTGAAAATTGGTAATGACCTGATGGGAGTCTGAACCTGAGGTATTTTCTGTTAGACTCCCTTATGGGGATGTGAAAGTAAGCATCTTTTAGGTCCAGGGATGCCAACCAATCACCTTTTTGCAGGGTTGGTTGAATCATTGCCAAGGTTACCATTTTGAACTTTGGCTTTACAAGATGCCTGTTTAGTAACCTTAGGTGTAGAACAGACCACAACTCCCCATTTTTCTTTGTGGTCAGGAAGTACCTTGAGTAAAATCCTTTTCCCTTTTGCTGTGGAGGACAGATTCCACTGCCCTTGACAGCAGCAGCTTTTGCACCTCTTTTTCCAACAGCTTCCCTTCTGCATTTGAAGTTGGTTTGAACACTCTTGTTCTTAGAGGGGGGAAGGATTTGAAACTCAGGGACAAACGCTGACCCACCACTTCCAGGACTCACTTGTCTGTGGTAATGTTTTCTCAAGCCTGGAAGTAGTGGGCCAGCCTGCCCCCTACTGGAGGTGGGGAGGCAGCCTTGGCAAGTAAGTCAGGAAGTCTGTTTGGATTAAAACTGGGCCTGACCTGTCTGGGATCTGCATCTCGACCCCCTTCTGCCCCTTCCTCTGAAGTACCCTGTCTGCTGGGGGTACTGCTGATATTGGGGGACAGCCTGAGCCTGGTAAAATGGTCTGCTGTAACTGGCTCTACCCCTGTCTCCCCTTCCATAAGGTCTGGTGGAAGATGATGATTTCTCTTTGGCCAAGTTGCTTCTATAGGTGGCCTTGTACTAATCTACCTCTGTCTTTTCTCCAAATAAGGAGTTGTTCTCTACGGGGAAATCCATGGCTTTTACCAGGGTATCCTTTGTAAGGTTAGTGGCCGTAAGCCATGCAAATCTTCTAAGAGCTATAGTAAGGGCCATCCACCTGGCAGCAGTGTCGTTGGCAACTGCTGCCATCTGAAACTGATACTTTGCAGCCTCCAGGCCAAACCTGGCAGTTTCAGCCAGATCAGCTGAGATGCCAGATTGCGCTTTTTCGGACATGGCAAGGACAGACTGCAACAGTGATTTTTGGTACTGTGCAGCATAAGCTTGGTAGTTGGTCTGTCTTATAGCTAATGAAGCTGAAAGATAGCCCTTCTTAGCCAAACTGTTCATCTTTCTAGAATCCTTTTCTGGAGGATGTGATGCCGAAAGCACCTTTGCCCTGTCACAAGCTGCTGTTTGAATGACACCTTGATGGTCGGGGCGAGTGAGCAAAAACTCTGCCCCCTTCCTATCCAGCTGGTACTTTTTGTCAGACCTCTTATCCAGAGGTGAAACAGAATTTGGTGTCTGCAGAATTTTTAAAATATCTTTTTTCAAGAATTTATTCATGGGGAGTAACAACTTTTTTGATGGTGTTAGCCCCATAAACTCCAGGTATTCCACCTTTTCATCTTCTACCACTTCATTAGTTGCTATGTCTAAGGTATCCACCATTTTCCTCACAAAGGAGAAATGGGAGGAATAATCTTCAGTTGTCCTGGTAGGTGATCCAAAATCCTGATCAGGTGAAACATCACTTTCAATGGGTTACCCATTGTCTTCATCATAATCCATGTAATCCTCATACTCCTTATGCTCCTGGAATGATGATGGAACCGAGGAAGTTGTTTGCCGAACCAGGGCTTGAACCGGTGTTTGGGGAACCGGAACCGGTACCAACCCCTGTAAAGCTTGGATTATTTTAACCATCTGAGCAATATCCTCAGGTGTGGTCAAACTGCTAGGCACCACAGAAGTCCCCTTAGGCTTTTCAGCAGGGGGTTCAGTGTGTTTTGTTTTCTTTAATCTTTTGGCAAGAACTGGAGATTCAACCGGTTCACCAGTTCTTTTCCAGGTTGAAGAAGAACCATTATCAGGGGTTGTTTGCTTAGGATCAGCAGTGTCAGCTGCCTTTTTTGAGGATGTAGGCTGGTCAGAGCCTGAGGCACCCTTCTCCAACTTTTTATGAAGTCTTTCCCAACATTTGGCAAGCGTCTTTTGAGGGAAAGACTTGCAAATGTCACATTCAGAAGATAAATGTTCTTTGCCAAGACAAACAATATATAAATCATTTTTTGTCAGCCTTGGCGAAGACTTCCCCACACTTAGAGCAATTTTTAAACCCCAGTGGACCAGTTTTCTTCTTAGGTTTTTCTGACATTTTTAGGAAAATTAACCTAAGGCCAACAATCACAAATAAAGTATTATAAGTAAAACTTCATAGGTTGCGGTCGGTTCAGGAACTGAGGGACATTCCAATAAGAACTGTGGTCCGTAGACAAAGAACAGAGATTAACGGTTCTTTTAAATAAAAAACAGGAACAAATTTAGCTAAAATCTAGCTGAGTGTTAGTCACAAAACTCCGATTAAACTAACTAAACCAGAGGTTATCCCAAACAGAGAGAAACTGAAAAAAACTTAAATATCTACTCCTAAACTAGCAGTTTACTATTGAAACAGGTAACAAAGGCAGCAAATGAAAATTTCTAAGAAAAATGCTTATATTGTTTGAAGTACTCAGAAACGACTGTGAGGAGAAATCTCCGAGATGTCTTGACTTGGCAGGTGGAGAAAGAAATCTGATGTGATATGGAACGCAGCTGATAAGGGCAGCATTTGAAAAGTGGCATGAGCCAATGATAGATTCTATCATTAGCATAACGTTCTATCTCCGGGCAGTTCTACTTCAAAGGTTAACTGCAAACGTTAGGACTTTTGGAGAATTCCTGGGGTAAGAAATGCTGCTTTCCAATTTAGAAACTTTAAGTCACAAGTCACAAACAATAGGCTTGAAGGGCTTGAGAGTGAGCATATCCAGTAACATAGAAACATAGAAACATAGAATTTGACGGCAGATAAGGACCGCTTGGCCCACCTAGTCTGCCCATTTTCCTACCTAACAGATAAGCTGCAGATCCTAATTAACCAACAGCTTACTTCCTCCTACCCCCCACTAGGACTGCCTTATGTCTGTCCCATGCATTCTTGAATTTCCCCACTGTTCTTGACTACACGACCTCCTCAGGGAGGCTGTTCCATGCATCCACAACCCTCTCAGTGAAAAAATACTTCCTCACATTACCCTGAGCCGCCCTCCTCTATCTTCAAATTGTGCCCCCTTGTTCTTGCACATCTCTTTTTCTGGAAGATGCTACCCTCTTGGACTTTGTTAATTCCCTTGAGGTACTTGAAAGTTTCTATCATGTCCCCTCTCTCCCTTCTTTCCTCAAGAGTGTACATATTAAGCTCCTTTAGTCTTTCTTCATATGTCTTCTGGTGCAGACCCTGCACCATTTTGGTTGCCCTCCTCTGGACAGCCTCCACTCTGTCTATGTCTTTGCGGAGATGGGGTCTCCAGAACTGCACACAGTACTCCAGATGGGGTCTCACCAACTGTCTGTACAGAGGGATAACAACTTCCTGTTTTCTATTATTGATGCCTCTTCCAGTACAAGATTGATGTCCCAGAGAGCCACCAACTTCCTGATCATAGGCCTTGTGTGTGTAGAATACCCTCGAGGAACCTTTTAAACAGTGGCAGCTGTGCTTGACAGAGGGTACCTACTACTTTGTTGTATGCAGAAATAGCACATAGGTGGAACTTAACTGTGGAATATTGCAGGCCAGCATCAGAAAGGTCCTGTACGTACTCAAGAACCTTGTCATGTGGACACCTGAAGGGGTCCATAGAGGTTTTGGAGCACTAGAGAGAACATCTTTTCCACTTGGCTATGTATGCCTTCCTAGTTGAAGTTTTATGTGCAGCCAAAAGTATTTCAGAGACCCTCTGAGATACCTTGTGCCTGTTCACTTCTCTCTTCAAGAGCCAGGCCTGGAGGTGAAGGGAGCACAGCCTGGGATGGATCAGCTAACTGTGAGTCAGCAGGTTCATCCAGAGTAGCAGAGCCCTCAGTTTGTTGAATGAAAGTTTATTAACAGGGACACCATCTCCACCAAGGCCAGCAGGGGGCCACTAGGATCATGTTGCCTTGTGCACCTCCAGTTTGAACAAAACTCTCTGGATGAGTGGGATTGGAGGGAATGCATACAGAAACAGATTTTGCCATGGCAGTCTGAATGCATCCTGACAGAAAATGCAAGGGCCTGGAATTCTGGAACAGAATCAAAGCAGTTTAGCATTGAGTAATGGCACAAAAAGGTCCAAATCTGGGGTACCCACTCGGTGAATAGCCATCTCACACAACAGTGGCATTGTGACCACTCATGGAGATCTGTCTCTGTTTGACTGAGCTAGTCTGCCAGAGTATTTTGTACTCCTGAAAGGCAGATTGCTTGAAGCAGGATCCCCTGCTCCAAGCACCATTACCACACTCTCATCACCTCCCTTCAGAGAGGGTAAACGTGCTCCTCCTTACTTGTTGATATAGTACATGACAGGCTGGTTGTTTGTCTGAAGGAGAGCTGTCTTTCAGCTGACCCAGTCTCTTAACACTTTTAGGCCATACAGAACTGCTCAAATCTCCAGCACACTGATGTGGAGATATGTTTCTGATGGATACCAGACACCTTATGCCTCAAGACCCTGGGAGTCAGCTCCCCACCCCAGCAAGTGAAAGAAAGCACCAGCACTCCAGGACAAGCTTATGATGATTTATTCCATAAACGTAGAGAGAGAATCAAACAAGAGAACACAGGATGGCACGTCCCCTGCACTTCGACCAGTAGGTTTTCATTAGGGTGTGTGTTCACACATTGTTTCTGACCACCATTTTAAACATACTTTTTAAAGAGACAGCACTTATCAATTAAAAAATCCCTATTCAATTTTTTGAATTTCCAGGTCTCCAGATAAAATAAGCAATGTTTAAACAATGTATTTAAACACAAAAAATACTGAAGAATGTCCTAATTTTATGGCATAGATGAAATATCTATAGAATGTATAATCACATGTTTTAGAGGGAAATCATTTTATACCAAAGATCATGTGACTAAGAATGATGCACATACATAGAACCTCATGCCAAGGGTAGTCAAGGCATAGATCTGCTTGCCCATGGTGTTGTCTACCTTGCACAACTCTTTGTTATTGGGGGTACTGTGACATCAATGGGCACTATGGCCTTGTCATTCTCAGACAAAATAACAATGGCATCTACTGTTGATTGAATGAAATACATAGGCTTGGCTTTAAGGGCTGCATATTTCTGCTTCGCTTGTTTGGGGGCAACTACCACAGTAGCAAGCCTCCTCCAAATTGTCTCTGAGAGTGTCTCTAGGGCTGTCTGGCTAGAAGGTACTAAGAAGACAAGAATATTAGGCACATGTATAAACTCCAGTTGGAAGCAACTAGTCTGGTCTGTAGCTGCTGGCTCAAAATAAAATGTAGAATGCATATTTCTGAGCAGATCCTGGAAGCAGAGATGCTCCTGGGGTACAATCACAGAAACTGGTTCTAAATCCTCTGGGCCACAGTAAAATTCATCTTCCTTACCATCAGATATGATGAGGTCAGGATATGACTCATCCCTCTATACTCTCCTTACTTGGACAATAATAGAGAGAAGAGGGTCAAATAGCTGAGAGCGCAGGGCATGGCATCACTGGTAACACTAGACTTGGCCACAGATGGGACCTGGGAAACAGTGCCAGCAGTCACTCTACAGAAGATGGCATGAGTGGTGTCAAGAGCAGCCCCAGAGGTAAAGAACACAATGCCACAGACCCTTGCAGCACCATAAATGACACTGGGGCAGGTCCTAAGGTAGCTGACCTTGGTACCACATGTGGGGCCTCACACGGCATCAATGAACCCCTCAGTACCGGAGTGACTGGCAGCGGCACCGTGGCTGCCCCTATCCCCTGAGGGGACAGAGGAGATACCATAAATGGGCAGACATTGATAGTGTCAGCCTGCCACAAAAGTAGGGACACTCTTGTGGTCTTCCTAAGACAGATACAAATCAATAAAGACAGCCCATCAGTTGTATGTTGTTTGTCTTACATGATGATGGCTGCCTGTGGTTGTTTGTGTGATCTTGTCCTTTTGCTGCTTGGGGATGTAGTTAGGGTTGGAAACCCTTACACCACATTTCCCTGCTTTTGTGCTGGTACACTGAACCCTAACTGGTGCAATAACACAGTTTCTTGTGATGAATGTCCTTCCTTTTTGAGATAGTGGAATTGTAACAATCAGTGTCAGTGGCTCAGTAGGTAGCACACTTGCCTCTGATGCCGGGAGATCAGAGGGCTGTGGGCTCAGTTCTCACATCTGGCACTTGGGTTAATATCCCAATACTGACACTGTAGTGCAGCATGAGAGGGGTGCTGCACTTCTGAGGTGCCGTCTTTCGGATGAGACGTTAAACCGAGGTCCCATCTGCCTGGATTGGTGGTAGTCCAGGTGGATGTTAAAGATCCCATGGCACTTATCGAAAAAGAGTAGGGGAATTTCCCCGTTGTCCTGGCCAAATTTCCCTCATTCACTAAAAATACCACCAACAGCTTAATCTGGTTCAAGGTCAGTTGGCATTCATCTGTATCCCCCTCCCCCGGGTCGTGCCTGAAAATAGGCAGAATTTGTCTAGTGCACTTACCCAGTCAACAAAAACTAAATAAAATAAAAATAAAAAATAAAGTATCCTTATTCACTCAGGTCCCTTTTGGGACCAGCATGAACAAATGCAGACATGCAGGACCTTCTGGGTACCACGGCAAGGGAAAAGTTTGTATGCCTGCAGAAGTGCAGCAGTAGATGTCAAGAAATTGTGAGGCTGTCTGGTGAACTGCGCTTTCATGTGGCCATAGATACAGACATGCAGGGCAAAAAGTCCATCTGTCAGCCCAAATGCAAGGCCCTCTGGCAGCCACAGGTGCAGAGGTGAAGGGCCCTATGCCAAGTGAAAATTTCTGTTGGCTATTTGGTGATTGGGCCCATGCTGCCAGCCCTGCACCTCCCCTTCCCAGGCTGGGAGGTGGTGCTGCATGACATTACCTTCCACCCAGCCTCAGCCCATCCAGCTGTCTCACTGAGCTCACCCCCAAGCTCAGCTCACCATCATGGGATCAGGAAATACTAGCCATGCTGGTAAAGGCTATCACTACACATAATTTCTCTTAAGATTTTGTTTTCTTATTTTGACCCCAAATTTTTAACTTAGTTGTTTTATGGCTCCCTTTTATAAACCTGACATGGCATTTATAGAATACTACCCTTAAAATCATTTCATACTATAAGTGTGAAAACACATGTCAGCCAGGTTTGAAAAACAACACCTGTCACATTTATGAGGTGCTGTATAAAATGGATATGTTGAAAGTTTGGAGTCAAAATACTGAAAATGACCAAAGTTATGAGAGAACGTGAAAACATTTCAACATACATTTGTAACTTTTTTTTAATATTTTGACACCAGTTTTTGAATGTAGTCTTCTTATTACCCCATGTCATGAACCAGGTAGGTGGAAATGTTCAAATCCCACCCAAAAGGTGATTTCATGGAGCAACTGCAAAATCCCCTTTCAGCCCAGAATTGAACAATTTCACCTGTTTTATTCAAGAGATAGGGTCCAAAAAGGCCATGTTAAAAGTTTGGTGAAAAAATATTGAAAATTAGTAAAGTAATAAGTGAGCATTAAAATATTTCAATGTTCACACATAACTTGGTCATTTTATTATATTTTTCTCCAACAAATTTTCAACATAGGTTTCTTATGATCACACCTCATGAACCCATTAGGTGAACATTTTTCAAATCCTGCCCAAATGGTGATTTCAGAGTTACTGAAAAATTACCTATTGGGCCAGTTTTGAAAATTTTCACCTACCTTGTTCATGAGATGAGATCCCAAAACTGTCATCTTGAAAATCTGGTGCAAAAATATTTAAAAATGACAAAGTTATTTGTAAAAATTCAAAACACATAGAACTACATTAAGCAGACTTCCCTTATTTCTTCATATTGCAATCACAGTTGCTGGAGGAAGATGTCATTCAGATTAGAGAGTGGATCTAAATGTGGGACCAACTTTAGGTGACAGAGGGTGTATGAGAGGTGATGGGTACTGAGTGGGAGTTGGGGTGGTGTGGGTAGGGATGTGGGGGCTTAAAATTGATGAGGAGCCATTTTCTTCTTTCCAGGTTAAACTGAATAAAAAAGACAAACAAGAGACAGTTTTCATTGTTATGGGGGACTGTCTGAGTCATTCACAGCACTGGGATTGGGCACCCTGGTGTCGCTACCTATGTGTTGGGGGAAGGAGGCTTGCATGAAGCAGTAGTGGGGGTGGGTATCCCAGTCTGCTAGGACTATAATTTTAAATAACATTTCAAATGAAAGGAAGAGGGCTGGCTGAGCTGGGAAGGGTAGGGATGGGTGTATTTAATTTCATTAAATAAGATTTCAAACCTGGAAAAAAGAGGTGGGTGGGAGGGCTCGCTGAGCTGGGAGGAGAGAGAGCATGACAGGACATCATGTTTTGTGGCCAAGACAACATTTCCCTGTCACATCACTTTAAGAGTGAGAGGGGAATTCTCAGCTCACAACATGAAAAATGGCTCCTCTCGCTAAGCTGGGCACCCAGGATTTTGGGGTTCTCAGAAAAATTTTTTCTAGGCCTAATTAAAAAACAGACACCAGAATCAAGCTAAACAGGTCCCATTTAGCTAAGTTCAGGTGTTTGTGTTGCAACAAATACATAATTTTAGGAATTTTCCATATTTGTAGCTAAAAAAAAGAGATAGCAGCTGTCATGACCCGAAAATATTTCTCATGACCCAAAAAATACTAAGTGGTGCAAAAGCAAAACATTCGTGACACCACAATTCTCAGGTCGTATCAGAGGGTTATCCTAAAACCCTACTGAACATGTTCAGAAAACATTTTTTTTTAATCATTATCACTCTGGAATCAATTAAAAGCTTTTTAACAAAACCTCCAAAAAGCACTACTTTGGCAAAGGCACCTTATGCCCTAAAACGTTTGGAAAAAAAATCCATACTGTCTAGGCTGTAGATGATCATAAAAAAATGTGTAATAAGTATAGGAAAAAATAAGATATTACTGTAAAAAAGGACACTTCTGGATCTCAGAAACAACCTAAGAGACCATCACATAATTTCCCACATCTCAAGAACTTGCCTCCTGGACAGCACATGCCAAAGCTGGGGCAATTTTTCAAACACTACCAAAGTTATGAAGGTGCAAAGTTATGGATTTAGCACTGAGCACTCCACTAAACCCTAGCTATACTGGCACTATCGAGCCAGTATAATATACTGTGTATTATATTACTACCACTACTCCCCAGCAGTGTGTGTGTATGAACCAGAGTAACTGTTACACTCAGTTACCTACATTACAGCAAGAATTGCCCTGCTTAATATGTATACCCTCAAGGAAAGGAGGGAGAGGGGGAAACATGACAAAAACATTTGAGTACCTCAAGGGAATCAACAAAGTCCAAGAGGGTAGCATCTTTCTGAAAAAGAGATGTGCAAGAACAACGGGGCACAATTTGAAGATAGAGGGGGGACGGCTCAGGGGCAATGTGAGGAAGTATTATTTCATAGCGAGGGTGGTGGATGCATGGAACAGCCTTCCTGAGGAGTTTGTGGGGTCAAAAACAGTGGGGAAATTCAAGAATGCATGGTACAGACATTAAGCAATTCTAGTAGGGGGTAGGAGGAAGTAGGCTGCTGGTTAACTAGGATCTGCAGCTTTTCTAATAGGTAGGGAAATGGGCAGACTGGGTAGGCCAAGCAGTCCTTATCTGCCATCAAAGTCTATGTTTCTGTGTTGCTGATTCAGAGCATATGGGAAAAATGGGGTACATAGTAGCAGCCCCAGAACTGTACCAGCTCAAGACTATTTTTTTTTAATTATTACTTTTTTAATGCGCTATATTGATCACCTTGTATGAAACACTCATGATCTGAGATTATTATATGAGGGTTTTTCTAGATATGATAGCACTTATCACAGAGGGAAACACAGAAACATAATTTGTCAGTAGAAAAGAATCACTTGGCCCACATAGTTTGCCCAGATGTTCCCTGCCTAATATGCCTCAGCAAGCCCTAAAGATCTCCAGTGAGCCTTCTTCTCCCCTGTCTGTTTACTAGTACTCCCATGCATGCTTGAATCCCACCACTTTTTTTACCTCCACCACTTCTTCTGGCAGCCTGTTTCAGGCATCTACCACTCTTTCAGTGAAGTAGTACTTCCTCACATTTCTCTTAAAATCCCCCCCCAGCTTCATCTCATGCCCCCTGCTCCAGGTGTTCTTCCTTATTTAAAAGAGACCCCCACTACTGCACTCTGCTTGACCTTGTGAGGTAGTTGTAAGTGTCTGTCATGTCCTTTGTCATTCTTTTGTCTTTCAGTATGTACATGTTGAGATCTTTCAGTTCCTTCTCATAGGGCTTCTTGTGTATTCCGTGAACCATTTTCATTACAAAAATCAGCTAATCCATAACTACTGTATTTTTCAAAGCCTCATTTCTCAACTAATGCATATGTGAAAAAAAGCTCAACTAATGGCTAGATAGCAAGGATTACACATTAGTCGAGTAAAACCCCTTAAGCAATTGTCAGGCTTAGTGCTCAACTTTTTAGTTAGTAATTTCTTAATGAGAAGGTAAATACTAAGTATTTGCTAACTTATTTTTTTGCATGAGTGGGAGGAGCCCCAGACGTAAGTGACATATTTTGTTACAAAGAACCTTCAGCCTGTTTGTCTCAGAGATCCTAAGGGGCTGAAGTACAGAGGCAACAAATAGCACTGTGAGGAGCAAGGTGCTGTTAACTATGGCAATAGTAGCCCAATTTCCTGGTGCAGAGATTTTGTAATGTAATCTACCTGAGCCCTGAAAGTGATTTATTGGTCAATATTGACCTCAAAGTACTTTGATTTATCCACCACTTCAATTTGTGAGTCAAATGAATTGGTTATGGTGTGCAGACTCTGCCTATTGAATAGCACCAACTTGCAAGTGGGTCAGACTACTTTAGTCAAGAAACAACAAAGGAAAGAAAAACTTTAATTTTCCAAAGCACTTTCACTATGCTGCAACCCCCTCAAGTGGTACAGCAAGACTGGCATAATTGTCCTCTTCTGAATGTTCATGTTCCTAGAGTTCAGTGCTACTAGAACAGCTTTGGGGCTGTACACTATCCCCTAGTAGAAGTGCATATTACCATATGTACTAAATACCGTTTCCCGTTGATGACATGGAGTGATAGAGAATTTGGTGTTAAGTGTTTGAATGTTTGCAACTTCCACAAAAATGGAGCTTACAGTGGCTGGGGGAGTAATTTGAATTGTAACCCCATACAATGTGGAGCATACCAGTTTAGACTGTACTGCAGGGGGAGTAATTTGAAGTGTAACCCCACACAATGTGGAGCATACCAGTTTAGACTGTACTGCCTCAAGGACTGATCTGCGAAAAGATGAGGGAGCCAAAAAAATCTTCTGTGCCTTCAATGCTATGAAACTGTGGCTCCCACCACACATCAAATGCTGCCACCTGTCGCTGAAGAAAGAGTGTGATTGGCACTTCCTAGGGACCAGGGAATCCACGGATGAATGCCTCATCTAGAGAGAGTCACACTTTTCCTTTCATTTCTACAACTGAACTTCTAATTTTGCCTCGCAGTGGCATACATTGCATTTGGAGGAGATAGAGGAGGAGTTATTTGAGTCTGTAAAAAGACTTCCTGGTTGCTCATTGCAACACCAGAAAGGAATGTATGTTTGATTCACATGAGAAAACTCATGGGCCTTAATTGGCTGAACACTCATTGCTCAGTTGGTTAAGAGCTAAAGCACAGATTGCTGATACCTGGGTTCAAATCCCAGTGAGAGTCACACTTTTCCTTTCATTTCTACAATTGGATTTCATCCAGATGAGACACTTAACATAATCATGCACAGGGAAACAAGGGCACCAGTAATTGTTTCAAGAACAAGAGCTCTGTTTAAAGGGACACTGTCAACCTTTTTTGCATCATATTATTTCTAGGTAGAAAATGGCATCTTATGGTTGCTTACCTTCTCTAAAATTAATTGATGTTGCTAGTTGTTTTATTTGCCCTCTTGCATAGTAGAACTGAAATGCATGGTATTGTATAGTCATACCCAGCCTTGCTTTGCTTCAAATCCTTGAGCTGCTCTTATTGCATTCTTCCTAAACATTAGAAACACCCTCAAACAGTGCAGCCACTCATGATGCAAGTCTCTTCTATTCCCACTGCATTATGAGTGGCTAGACTGTGTTAAGGGTTTTCCTGTGTCCAGGAAAGATGCAGTGCAAGTTGGTCAAATATGTAAACAAACATGTTTTAGTGTGGTAACACTAGTGTGGTGGGCAGTCAGTTTTTCATTTTTGAAAGAAAAAAGGAATCAGAATCAAACTACCAGCTGAATCAACAGTCTCTACAGAATATGAACAATCATAAATTATGTTTTCACTTTGAGGCCTAAGAGGGTTTACAGTGTCCCTTTAAAACAGATTTTTGGGAGGCTAATACCCCATAATTGCATAGGGTGACACAGCCTTTGGGCACCCTGACCACATCTCTGCAGGGATTGGATGTTGCACCATCAGCCAATTTGACTGCACCACCTACATGCCTATATGTCTATATATGCAGAGCATGCCCAGACCCATGGCTTTAACTTTCAGGCATGGATTGTAACATATTAGACTACTTCTTTTTACATAAAATACATTTTAAATCCTTCAATGGTGTCCGCACTATCAGTAATTGTGCTTTTAGATGAATCAGAAAAAAATGTTACCCACAGCTTGGCGCAGGCTGGTGCCGGTGGATGGACGGGAAAATTGATGGTGGACTATCAAGGTGGACAGTTGCAGAATGAATATTAGCTTAAAAAATTAAAAATTATATACATTATTTACATCTTGTGGCATTGATGGTTTATCTGTACAAAATCACTTTTTTACTGTTCTGCACAGTACAGTACAGTACTGTATTGCACTGTACTGTAGAAGTGGGTGAGAGAGGCAAGATGGTGGATCGTGCTGGAATTAAAAACACCACATTATGTATTGCACTGTGAATGCATCTGAAAATGCATTACATGATCTGGAAAGCCACTCATTTATTGCAGCTGTCCCTAACTAATAGGTCGATTAAGACTAAAACACTGTGGGAGAGAGATTTGGGAACCAGCCTATTGGAGGAGAACTGGACAACTATATTGGGAACACACCAGGGATTGTTGATCTGTAATAAATACAAGGAGGCAGCCTATAAATTTATACATATGTTATACTGCCCCCCCAGTGGCGGTACACGGATTCAATCAGGAGGTGTCAGTGACCTGTAGGAGATGTGGCTCTGCACTGGGTACACATATTCATTCTTTCTGATCATGCCCAGTCTTACAAGGCTTCTGGGGGAAAGTGGCTTAGGAGCTTACCACTCTGCAGGATTTTGGGTTCCCAGTGACCCCACTGGCGACGCTCTTTGGCATAGAAAAGTCTGGGGAGGAGAGCTGGTCCCCCCATAAGAGATGGCTAAGAGTTTTATTAATGCTAGCTCATCAATGTATTCTTAATACTTGCATATTTGGTGACTGCCCCACTATTGCACACTTGTGTACTCTGGGGATTGGAGCACTAGCCCTTGAAAGAATCTCATACTGGGTGAGGGAGAGGGGAGAGGCCTTTAACAGAATATGAGAACCCTTCCTAAAAACACTGGGCCCCCTTGAATTGACATTAATACACTATGGGTCTTAGTCTGTATTAGAGGTGAGGCTGGGGCTTAGGTAAGGGGGGAGGTAGATAAACTTGGTGGACATAGGGGAAAAAAGGGGGGCATTCATGTTGACTGGTATTTTCAACAACCCTGTTAACTTGATCACCTGAGGCATGAAGATGTATATGGCCATGGAAACTAGATCCGGGATTCTAACATTGTCTAATATTTGTAAGTAGTGACTAAATGTAGAATGATCAGTTCTTCCTTCCTAGAGGGATAATAATAAGTAATTTAATAACTGATGGACCTATATATGTAAAAAGTTTGTTTATGTTTGTCTTTTTCTGTCATGCACTGTAATGTGTGTACTGTATTGTCTGTTATCTCATAAAAATCAAATAAAAAGATTATGCAAAAAAAAAAAAGCATTACATGACCATTGGAGAGGGAGCTGAAGTGCATTTACTGTGGCTGGAAGTGCACTGCATATGAGCTGATGACTAGTTGAAAAACAACTTGGGTTTTAAGCATTTAGAATTGCCACTGCATTAGCAGCACAAAAAAACAATACCAGAGCAGTGAACTGGAGGAACAGTTTAATGTGACTTGTACTGTAACTCTTCTCCACTACTGTCCGTTGGTGGCTTACATGTGTTGTGGCAGAATGTGGGGCCACGGTCATTGCAGAAGACCTGTTTCTGGTGCTCTATTTTATGGCAACCAGGTTCATGTTGCATTACCTTGGGTGAACCCAGCTAATCTGGGAAGCCACCCAGACAGTACCACAGCTGACCCAAGGCTGTGATTCAAGGGGCCGAGTTGCACTGGGAAGTAAAAAGATTGTCTGCTGAATGCAGAGGTCAAGAGATGCCTGACTGGGACTGGAGTCAACAGCTGTCTGCCAGGCAGCTTCAGAGGCCAGTTCCTCGAGAGATAGGCTAGTACTAGCCAGAGAGGGACTCAGTGCAACAACGCCATCTCATATGCATTGAAGGAGATCATCTGATTTGGGAGATTCCTGAGTAAACTGTGGGTTTGGCCTGCAATACCATATTTGTGTATCATAGTTTGGGAAACCATTTAATGTACTGGGCCATCTGGACAGACTTACAAATACCCAACCTGAGTAAAAAAGCATTCAGGTTTTGGGTTTAATTTGCAAGCAAATCTGTAATTTGTTTATGTGAACTACCACTGGCCAACCACGTGCAACATCATTGGGCAGCACAGGCCTACACCCTTTCCATGGCTATGTACCCAATGAAACACACAGAGTTCCCAAATAGAAATTATGAGGACATATACTGGTACCCATGGGGCGAGGTAGCGCTCCTAGTACAGGTGGGCAACAATGCAGCTTTACTTTGCAAGTGTGGTATATGAGGGTGCGCATGGTTGTGGGCAAAGCCTGAAAGGGATGTGAAGTACAACCCAAGTTACTAGTACCGGTACAGTTATTTGTTTGCTCCTCGGAAGGCACAGAAAAGTAGCCCTAGTAGGGTTTACATGCTTATTAGGGTAACTGTTATTGCACTTCCTTGCTTCAAAGGTGTGTGATGCTCTACTGAGGCAGGAAGGTACTGCATCCCAAGGGGTTGTACCATACTGACATCAGGCCCACTTAAACTTTTCTTTGAATGGAGACACTATGCAAATAACTTAAACCTTGGATACAAACCTCTCAATCAGGAATTTATTGACTCAGGCCCACGTGGGCGTAGTTTGGTGGGAGCAGGGGCAGCTACCCCAAGTGACCTGACACTTTTTCCAGTAATTTTAAATTAATTACTGTTATCCATGGTCCAGCAACCCTGCCCCCCTGCCTCACAGACAGTAATACTTAGGCACAGACACTTATCGTATAAGCATAAGTGTCAGGATCTGAGTTCTACTGTTCTATTGCATTGCTAATAATCCTAATTGTACCACTGGGGAAACATCTCTGTTATACTATTGTATAATCATTAGTTAGACAATACTGACATCTTTAGGTCTAGTGCAGAACAGCTATTACCTATGCAATTATGCAAAACGTATGTAACTGCAATGGCCTTGACTATAAGACAGGTTCTTTGTTTCATGATATCTAGTTTTATGCTAACTCAGCATGCTTTCTCAGGCTAGAAAGACATCAGCCTATTTGCCATTATCCAGTAATGTGCCTTTTATATTTCTTTTTAGTAGTAACCATGACAAATTATCAGGGGTATGAGACCCGTTGCACTATATATTTTCTCTGAGAAGAGACAAAACTCACTGCTGCCTATTAGGTAAGATAGAAGGGCTGGAGGTTTTCTCCCCAGTGGATTTTCACTGTGATTTTGGTTGTAAGCCTGCTTTGTTTACCAGTAATAAATCCCTTTATGCAGTGGACACCACTTGTCTGTCATTTCTTCACTTTGTGCAATTCCAACAAGAACCTGAGAAGGGTGATTTATTACCCAGTTACATTTTGGCAACCATGGCAGGGAGGCCCACCAACCCCCAGTCATCCCTACCATCCACCACCTAGCCATGCATCCCCACTGGCTCCTATCAGCAGGCCAGAGGTTCACACCACCTCACTGGCTCCTGTCAGCAGGCCACAGGTTCACACCACCCCACTGGCTCCTATCAGCAGGCCAGAGGTTCACACCACCCACTGGCTCCTGTCAGCAGGCCAGAGATTCACACCACCCCACTGGCTCCTGTCAGCAGGCCAGAGGTTCAGACCACCCCACTGGCCCCCATTACCAGGGAGGATGGTGCAATAGTGTGAGGCATTGTGCAGGAGGTTATTACCAGCCTAGCTACCTCCACTGCACTGGATTCACCATCACCCCTGCATGACCAAATTGAACACATGGTTGAGAATGCTATCAGCCAGGACAGTGCGTTCAGAACAGTTGCTGATGTGATGGCAGCTACTTCCCTCAGCAGTGCTCTAGGCACTACAAACTGGACACACACGTCCAATCCCCTGCAGGTTGCTCATTCTGTTGAACAAATTGCCCAAGGCATTGGACAGATGGGTCCTAATGACAACCTCAGCTGTCATTTCAAGAAGGTGCACGCCTTCTGTGAGAAGCTTTCTCTCCAACCAGAGCACCTGGTTCAAGTCCTGAGACAAACCATTGAGCCCACCCTCTGGGCCAAACTTCCAGAGGCTGTCCGCAACTGTGATACACTTTATTTTAATGACATTGCCCATGCCCTTCTCTCAGTCAGTGCCCTAGGTGTCGTTGGAGCCCGCTTGGCCTACAAGATTAAGCAGAATGTAAAGGAAAGCCAAGCAGCTTACCACCGATGGCTGTGGCTTGCATACAAAGCTGGCAAGGGTTTGGCAGATGAGACTTCCAGTAAAAAACAAATTGAGTACAAGGATTTGTTCATCAGGAACATGACCCCAGGCCTGAGGGAAAAAGTTGAACTCAATGCTTACCTACAGACTGATACTTTTGAACAGACCCTTACCAAGACAGAGAGAGAGCCTTCCAGGTCTACCTCTGCAATCTCACCTCAGGCAAAAACAACAACAAGCAGCTGCCATCACTACCACACCCAAGGTGGACCCGGCCCAAGTCACCACAGTCAACCCTGCCTCCACTCACTACACTGTGGAAGGTGGCAACATCAAGCAGGCAGCTCCTTCTGACAACTGTCAGGCTCAGGCCCAGGCCCACAGGGGAAGGCAACCTAAACTACAAAAGCAACCGGAATAACAACAATCAGAATTGTCAAAACACAAATCCCAGTAACAAGTACCATAATGGGCCTAGCTACAGGGATTTAAAGGATGAAAATGAGACCCTCTAGAAACAACTGGAGGAGGCCCTTGCTAGAACGGATGGCACTGGAGGCTGTTCTGTTGCAGCCCTGGCACCATTCAACAGTACAAACCCTTTCAGGCCTTCAGCCTTAGCAAGGTCAAGTGGCTGAGGGACAAACCCCTTCACAGCACCGGGCACCAGCCAGGCTGGTGCAGTGATTGCGGAACTGCCATTGAGCAAGTGGAAATTGCAGCTCTGATGCCACAGGTACAGCATTCCTGTCCTGTGAAGCCCCAAGGGGGGGTCCAACGAGCTCCTACAGGCCACAAGGCCCAGGGAGAGGAGGATGAGGAATAATCTGGTAACTGTTCAGATTGACAATTACAGGCCCCAGTCCAGATTGTGAGTGACTTGCTTACCTGTGTAAGGGCCACGGTCAGGGGCTGCCAACTCGATATGCTTCTAGACAAAGGAGCAGCCATGTCGGTTCTCCATGATGAGAACCCAGCCACTTGTGTCTGGTCCAGTGGCTGGCAGACTAGTGCACAAGGTGTAAATGGTACCCAACTACAAACATTTTGATCTATAGCACTACCTCTGCAGGTAGGCCACCTAAAAACTAAATTTGTTTTTGGTCTCATGGTATTACGTCATCACCCCAGCATATTGGGAATTGATTTCCTTGCACAGCATGGCTGTGTAGCGGACCTAGCTAACAGGTTATTGCTACAGATCCAGGGACAATGCCATGCTGTCACCATACCAGACTCACATGCGGTGGCAGCCATCAAACACAACAACAAGGAGTATGACATCATAGACTTGTTTGAAAGTCATGACTTGTATGCTGAGCTGGCATCCTTGCTAGAACAGCATCTTGGTGTGTTTGCTACTAACAAGCATGATTGTGGTAGGATGCACACTATTACTGAGATCCCAGGACCCAATCCTGCAAGGCAGAAACAATACCCATTTCCTGCTGAGGCCTTGCCATCATTGAGGGAGACCATCCAGTCACCACTGCAACAAGGAGTGATTAGGCCTTGTGTCTCTGCTGTAAATTCATCTGTTTGGCCAGTGAAAAAGCCAAATGGAGCTTGGAGACTTACAATTGATTATAGGAAGCTTAATAAAGTCACCCCAGCTGTGCCCCAACTGTGGCATCGGCCCCTGATGTGCTCAAGTTGCTGACACCTGACAAAAAGTGGTTTTCAGCTCTTGACATTGCTAATGGGTTTTGGTCACTTCCATTAGCCCAAGAAAGCCAATACAAGTTTGCTTTCAACTTTGAAGGACACTAGTATACCTGGACCTGCTTACCCCAGGACTTTCCAACAGCCCTTTCTTCTTCCATCTACACATGATGGATGCCGTGCAGGGGTTCTCCATGCCCCAAACTCTCCTGTAGTATATGGATAATTTGCTTTTGGCAACTTCCACCAAAGAAGAACACCTAACCCTTTTGGATGAACTACTGACTCTCCTCGGGAGAGCAGGCCTCAAGTGCAACCCCTCTAAAACACAATTGTGTCAAAATGAAGTCATGTTCCTTAGCCTATGCATCACAGACTGAGGCTGAAGCCCAGCTGTCAAGAAGATTCAAGGCTTGCAAGATCTATCACTTCCTACAAGCGTGGCAACACTCAGACACTTTCTAGGTATGGTAAACTATTCCAGGGATTTTATCCCTGACTTTGCCTTGAAGGCTGGTCCCCTATATGAACTTCTGAAAAAGGATGTCCCATGGACATGGGGCCCTACACACACTGAAGCTGTGACACAGCTTAAGCAAGATTTAGCCTCAGCCCCAGCACTGATTAATCCCAATCCAAGATTGCCCTTCCACATAGAAACTGCCACCTCTGATGTGGCCATGTCTGCAGTGCTGGCACAAAAGTACAATGGGTACTTCAGACCCATTGCTTATGCATCACAGATGCTATCCCCAGTAGAGAAAAAATATAGTCTCTGAGAAAGAACACTGTTGGCAACCTTTTGGGCTGTCAGACACTTCATCTGTATTATTGGATATGCTCCCATTGTTCTGCACACCTGTCATACCCCAACTAATTTTTTGCTTTCAGACAGAGTAAAAGATGGATCAGTTTCTAACATCAGACTCACCCATTGGTCTTTGCTTTTACAGGATAGAGACATCAAAGTACTGCCTGCCAAAATGCCATCCATCTAGCATGGTTCTATGTGATAACGGCGACTGCCAAATGGTGAGCCACGTTATGGCAACATCAGAGCGGTGAAAACATTTTTGCCACTCTAACATCCTCAGCACATGGAAGAATGGTGCCAGGGACTTAGGTTTCTTGCTTTCTGCGCCACAACCCACCCACGCAGGGGGCTTCGCCCCTGCACCCCCTTACTAAAGGATTCTCAACTCAAGGAGGGTGCATGTCGGGGGGAGGGGAAAGTAAGTTTCAGACTGGGCACAACAAAATTGCACTAGCACCTGGACCCGAACCCAGTACCTTCCACACCACAACCACAGGCCAACCCCCAACACCATGGTGCAGCTTGGGCAGCCAACCGCAGTGCCACCCCCTACATCCCCTCCACCCCTTCCCAGTCCACACTAGCCGTGCTCACTCCCCCCTGCACGTGTGTACATATAGCGACATCCTGTCACTGCATTTGCCCACCCCACCACATCTGGTCGCCCTTCCCTCCCCATTGCCATTCGGGCTTTCACCCATAATGCATCACCGTTATGAATGGTGTCTTACTTCAGGCGCCAACATCACAGGCTACCTCTTGGTCCATGGCCTACTATACACAGGTAAGCCTCATGACTGTGCCCTCCAACCACCTGACCAACCTGACCCAGGGCCCTTCCTGCCAGCCACACCTGAGGTCCTGGAGGACAAAACAATGTTCCGCATCTTTACAGATGGCTCTGCATCCTATCTGGATGGAGAACAGGTAGCAGGCCTTGGAGTGCTCATACTGGATCACGAGGGTAATTACAGACGCATTTCTAGGAAATGCACTGTTGTCTCCTCACAGTATGTAGAATTCGCAGCTGTGGCCTGTCCATTAGAGATTATGCCCCATGGTGAAACAGATGCAATCATCTTTGCAGACTCCAATTGAGTATGCTCATTTCTTACTGAATTCTTTCCATTCTGGCAAAATAATAACTTTACCTCATCTGATGGTACCCCTGTCAAATATAGGGAACTGTTTATGTACATACACACCCTCACCCAGATGTGCACACACAAGCTGTACATACAAAAGGTAAAGGCTCACTGCAAATCTGACCCTTACCATAGAAACATAGAAACATAGACTTTGACGGCAGATAAGGACCGCTTGGCCCATCTAGTCTGCCAATTTCCCTACCTACAGGATAGGCCGCAGATCCTAGTTAACCAAAAGCCTATTTATTCCTACCCCCACAAGAATTGCCTTATGTCTGTCCCATGCATTCTTGAATTCTCCCACAGTTTTAGACCCCACAACCTCCTCAGGAAGGCTGTTCCATGCATCCACTACCCTCTCTGTGAAATAATACTTCCTCACATTGCCCCTGAACCGCCCCCCTCTATCTTTAAATTGTGTCCCCTTGTTCTTGCATGTCTCTTTTTCTGAAAGATGCTACCCTCTTGGACTTTGTTGATTCCACTGAGGTACTTAAAAGTTTCTATCATGTCCCCTCTCTTCTTTCCTCAAGGGTATACATATTAAGCTCCTTTAGTCTCTCCTCATACGGCTTCTCTTGCAGACCCTGCACCATTTTAGTTGCCCTCCTCTGGACTGCCTCTATCCTGTCTATGTCCTTGAGGAGATGGGGTCTCCAGAACTGGACACAGTACTCCAGATGGGGTCTCACCAACTGTCTGTACAGAGGGATAACAACTTCCTGTTTTCTGCTGGTGATGCCTCTCCCTATGCATCCCAGTATACCCCCAGCCCTCCCAACTGCCTTCTCACATTGCTTGCTAACCTTAAGGTCATCTGATATGATTACCCCCAGGTCCCTTTCCTTTTTTGTTGTTGTTACTACCTCCCCCCCATTGTGTATTCTTCCCCTGGGTTCTTGTTTCCCAGGTGCATTATTTTGCACTTTTTTGCATTGAATCCTAGCTGCCATACTTCTGACCATTCCTCCATTCCATGAATACAATGAGTGAGCAGACTTGCTTGCTAAAGCAGGCACTCGGGGAGGGGCATGGGAAATGACTCACCCACAGGGTATAGCAGCCATTGTAACATCTATAACTGC
The DNA here is from genome assembly GCA_016271365.2 of Neoceratodus forsteri. Lineage (NCBI taxonomy): Eukaryota > Metazoa > Chordata > Ceratodontiformes > Ceratodontidae > Neoceratodus > Neoceratodus forsteri. The sequence goes on along the minus strand of CM028130.1, from coordinate 832,684,070 downwards.
TGTCACCAAGAAGCCAGTACCAGAACCCCCATTGGATCTTTCTGCTGTGCAGAAAGCAGATGCAGAGATCAGAGATGTGTTCAAATTCCTAGATGAAGGAACTGAGCAAGCACTGCCAACAGGCAACTCCTACAAAAGACACTCGGACAATTTACATCTGTCCAGTGATCAGAAGCTCATCTGATATCACACACAGGATACAGGTGACAAACTGTGGGTGGCACCACACTCACTGTGAACCAAATTTATCCATATGGTTCATGACACTCCCACTGGTGGACACCAGGGGACAAAACACTTTCCAGAGACTCAAAACAGTCGTCTAGTGGCCTGGTAAAGCCAAAGATGTAGAACACTATGTTGACAACTACATAGTGTGTGTCCAGAACAATCCCACTCCTGCAAAGAAAAAATGCAAAATTGCCACCCCAAAGGCAATCTGGACCATGGAATGCAATTCAAAGTGATTTCATTGGCCCTCTTACTAATTCTAGCAAGAACAACAAGTATGCCCTTGTTGTCACAAACTTGTTTTCTAAGTGGTTAGAAGCATTTCCTGCTAAGAACAACACAGCAAAGACCACTGCCAAAATCCTGGCGAATCAGCTATTCTCCAGGTGGGGTCTACCCCTCAAGGTGGACTCTGATCAGGGTTCCAGCTTCATGCTGAACTGATGCAACAAACACTTCAGCTTCTTGGAATTTATCAGAAATTTCACATCCCCTACCACCCATAATCCTCAGGCCAGATAGAAAGAGCAAACAGATGCATCAAACAGATGTTCTCTAAATTCATTGATGATAATCCCAAGGACCGGGATTCCCTTTTGCCAGTACTTCTCATGGCAATTAGGGCCACCACACCTGCAACCACTACTCAGTCTGACCCTTATGAGGTTATGACTGGTAGAGCTATGAGACTACCTGAGCACCTGTTAGTTGAGCTTCACACCCCCACTGCAGATAGAGTATCCGTAGGCAATTATATAGAAAAGCTTCATTTATTTATTTATTGAAGAGAATCGGAATTACAATCCTTTGAGTCATTGACTCCTTTGCAAAGGCTCCACGTCAGTACAAAAAAAAACATAACATTTGCAAGTATTTATACATAGGTCACATAGTTCAGTGTGTAAACATTGCATCAAGTATCTTATGTAGTCCTTTGGTCTAGGTTATTATACAAAGTAGGTTACAGTTATGGAGGGTCCTAAGTGAACCCCGAGTCAGAGTTTATATACAGTGTGATCATGGGACTTTGTGGATGCAATCAGGATTAAGGTTAGGCAGTTAACCCTACCATTGTGGATTTTTTTATTTTCTGCACTAGTGCTGTAGACTGCAATGATTGCCATCACAAGTAGTTGATTCAAGGAGGAGTTTTTTAAGACCAGTTTTAAATTGGTCAAGACTGGGGGCTAGAGAGATGGATGCAGGTAGGTTGTTTAGCCAGAGGGGAGCCCAGTATCGGAAAGACCTTTGTCCTAGGGAGGTCCTACAGTGGGGGACCAGGAGAGAGAAGTTAGTTAGGCATCTAGAGACCGTCCTGTGTGGGACAGTCTGGATGAGGGGGAGAAGGCCTTTGGGTGATAGTTTGAGGAGTATTTTTTTGGCTTGGAGAGAGGTGTGATACTTTAGCCTCCCTGATGTACCCTATAGGTACATCAGGGAGCGAAAAGACCAAGGGAGGTATAGTGAGGCTTAATAAAGGGAGGGAGGGTGGGCAGAGGGTGACTGTGAAAAGGCAGAGATACTAAACAATTATTTTTGCTCTGTATTTACAAAGGAAGAGGGGAGGTACCTAAAACAAACAGTAGAAACACTCTGGATACAAAAGTTGATACCAGCCCATTTACAGAAGAAAGGGTTCTGAAAGAACTCTTTAAAACTGAAGGTGGACAAAGCAATGGGGCCTGATGGGATTCATCTCAGAATTCTAAAAGAACTAAGGGTAGAACTAGTGACACCACTGACTACCCTCTTTAACAAATCATGGGAGGATGGGGTGGTACCCGAGGACTGGAGGAGGCAGATGTGATTCCCTTCACAAAAGTGGGAGCAAGACAGAAGCAGGAAACTACAGACCTGTTAGTTTAACCTCAGTGGTAGGGAAAATGATGGAATCACTTCTGAAGGAAAGAATTGTTGAGTATCTAGAGGCCAGAGGGGCACAGGACCCAAGGCAGCATGGATTCACAGCGGAAGGTCATGCCAGACAAATCTGATAGATTTCTTTGACTGGGTGACCAAAGTAGTAGATCAGGGAGGGGCTGCAGACATGGCCTACCTAGACTTTAGAAAGGCATTTGACACAGTCCCACACAAAAGATTAATATACAAGTTAGCCAGCCTGGGAGTGGGTCCCAAGATGACAGCCTGGGTAAAGAATTGGCTGGAGAATAGGACACAGAGAGTAATAGTAAATGGAGTCCACTCTGAAGAAAGGGGGGTTACTAGTGGGGTACCGCAGGGTTCAGTATTAGGACCGGTCCTCTTCAATGTCTTTATAAGCAACATTGCAGAGGGACTGGAAGGAAAAGTATGTCTCTTTGCAGATGACACAAAGATCTGCAACAGAGTTGATGCACAAGGTGGGTGGAAAGGATGAGAAGGGACTTGGCAAGGTTAGAGGAATGGTCAAATGTATGGCAGCTTAGATTCAATGCTAAGAAGTGCAAGGTAATGCTCCTGGGAAACAAAAACAGGGGAAGAGTACACAATGGGGGTGAGATACTAACAACAACAAAAATGGAAAGCGACCTGGGGGTAGTCATTTCAGATGACCTAAAGGTGGGCAAGCAATGTGAGAGGGCAGCAAGGAAGGCTGGGGGGATACTGGGATGCATAGCGAGGGGCCTCACCAGTAGAAAACAGGAAGTTATTATCCCTTTGTACAGACAGCTGGTGAGACCCCATCTGGAGTACTGCGTGCAGTTCTGGAGACCCAATCTCCGCAAAGACATAGACAGGATGGAAGCTGTCCAGAGGAGGGCAACTAAAATGGTGCAGGTTCTGCACCAGAAGACATATGAAGAGAGACTTAAGGAGCTTAATATGTATAGCCTCGAGGGAAGGAGGGAGAGGGGGGACATGATAGAAACTTTCAAGTACCTCAAGGGAATCAACAAAGTCCAAGAGGGTAGCATCTTTCAAAAAAAGGTGTACAAGAACAAGGGGCACAATTTGAAGATAGAGGGGGCGCCTCAGAGGTAATTTAAGGAAGTATTTTTCACAGAGAGGGTTGTGGATGCATGGAAGGCCTTCCGAGGAGGTTGTGGAGTCAAAAACAGTGGTGGAATTCAAGCATGCATGGGACAGTCATAAGGCAATTCTAGGGGGTGGGGGTAGGAAGAAGTAGGCTGCTGTTTAACTAGGATCTGCAGCTTATCCATTAGGTAGGGAAATGGGCAGACTGGGTGGGCCAAGCGGTCCTTATCTGCCGTCAAATTCTATGTTTCTATGTTTCTTCAAAGGTGAGCCAGTAGGCAAGTTTGTAAAGCTTGCACATGTGGGTGTCTCTATCGCTTCCTGTCACCAGTCTGCAGGCTTTGTTGAGTGCTATGTTGATACTACGTTGGGCTGTTTGGTCTGCAGATCCATAAATCGTAATACCGTAGTCCACCAGAGATAAGACAGAAGAAGTTACTGCAAGATGTAGGGCCTGAGGGGGTAGGCAATGTTTATGTCTATATAGGATCCCTAATCTGGTGTTTACAGTGGAGGAAAGGTGTTGGATGTGTGTATGGTAGGTGAGTGAGGTGTCCACGGTGACACCCAGGTATTTGAAGCTATTAACCTGTTCAAGACTGTGACCCTGGGAGTTAGTGATGAGAAGTGGGGTACTACTGAGTGGGCTTTGGTGGTGGGCAAAAATCATCGATTTTGTCTTGCTAAAGTTGAGTACTAGGCAATGCTCCAAGGACCATGTTTCTATTTCTCTGAAAAAGCCTTGTACGGCAGCTTGGAGGGAGTTAGGATGGGGGTGTTTCTATAGCACTACGGCATCGTCTGCATAGAGCAGAAGCTTTCCATTGCATGGTTGAGGCAGGGAGTTTAGGTAAAGAGTGAAGAGCAATGGGCCAAGTATGGACCCTTGTGGGATACCCAATTGGACTTTTTTTTTTTGAGGAAAGGGTAGTATTAATTTTGACCTGTTGTGTCCTGATAGAGAGAGAGTCTTTGAACCAGGTGGTTGCTTCAGGGGAGAAGTCTAGGGATGGAAGGCAGTGCAGAAGAAGAGCATGACTGACGGTATCAAAGGCTTTGGTCAAGTCAACGTAGATGGCTCCTGCTATGGACCCTTGGTCGAGGGCCTCATGGACATATGAGGTAAAGTCCAGGAGGGCTGTGGTGGTGTTGTGCCCCCTCCGGAACCCGTGTTGTTCATGGCAAAGCAGCGAGTGTTTGGTCAAGTAGTTAGTTAGCTGGTCCAAGACTATTTTTTCGAGTGTCTTTGAGAGGGGGGGAGGATCGAGATAGGTCGGTAATTACTGGTGGAAGTGGGGTCACTGCTCTTGAGGATGGGGTAATGATGCCACTTTTCCATAGAGTGGGAAACTAGCTGAGGCATAGTGACCAGTTTAGTATTTTGGTGAGATGTGGCAGAGTCACGTCCAGAGTTAGCCTGAGAATTTTGAGGTTGATAGTGTCACTACTGTAGAGCACATTCGTCAGGGCTTTGGTGAGGTAGCGCTTTACCTCACTGCACAAAACTGTTCTTAAGCAGAAGGGTGGGGGGACCGTGGTAGCTGAGGTAGCCTAGGGGCAATTTGGAATTGGGTCAAAGAAGTTATGTGGGAAGATGTGGCTGAGGTCCGAGAAGGTGGAATTAAGGGCATTGGCGATGGTGGCGGGGTCCTGGGTGAGGGCCCCATCTACTAGAATCTGCGAGGGGGCAGGTGAGATGGTTTTTCCACACAGTTCCTTTATATTGCTCCAGAATTTTTTCCCAGAGCCCCAAGTGGTGGTGAGGGCATGCTTGTAGTATGAGGCCTTGTCAAGTCGTATGGCCAAGGTGCATTTGTTCCTGGCCTCTTGGTAAAGCTGTCTATCCTGGGGTCATTGTGAGTCCAGGGCTCTGTGCCAGAGGTTGTCTCTATAATGCATCAGATCAAGCAGAGACTGTGTGATCCATGGGGTATCCTTTTTTTTGAAATATACTTAGTGATGGGGGCAAAGATGTCACAGGCACCGTTAAAGGTGGTGATAAAGGAAAGGAGGGCTATATCAGCAGTCTGAGCTTTGTGGATGGGTGACCAGTCACATGAAGCAAGGTACAATTTGAGGCGGGAAAGGGAGCCTTTTCTGAGGCGCCTTTGGACTGTAACTTTAGGTAGACTGGGAGGAAGTTTGTTTGACCACCGGCAGATGATCGGTGAGTGGTCACGTAGTGCATCAGGAAGCACTTTTATCTGGGAGAGGTGATTGGGACTATTGGTGAGGATAAGGTCGATAAGAGTAGAGGACCCAGTTCTGGGGTCAAGTCTGGTAGGGGAATGGACCACTTGAGCGAGGTCGTAGACTAGTACTGCGTCTTTGTAGGTGGTAGATATGGTGGATAGCCAATTCACGCTGAAGTCTCCTATTATAATTAGTTCGCTCTTGGGGGGAGATGAGGGATGCTGGACAGTATAGAGTCAAAGGCTGGCTTTCAGTTAGTGGGGGGGATGTAAACTGCCACAACGTATAGCGTTTTTCCATGATTGCCAAGTATGACCTTAATGGCAGTAGATTGGGCACCATGGGTTGGTGGGGGAAGGGAGACCAGGAGTGCTTGCAGCGCTGTTTTGGTGTAGATGGCACACCCTCCTCCCCACTTGCCTAGTCTGTCTGCCTGACAGATGGAGTAGCCACTGAGGGTGACAGAGGCATCAGGGATGTTATTTGAAAGCCAGGTCTCTGATAATGCCAGGAAGTCAGGAGTATGTTGAGCAATCCAGCCCTGGAGAGAGGTGAGTTTCCTTGGAAGGCTGCAGATATTAAGGGAGGCCAGAAGTAGGTTCCCTTTCTTACACTTTGGTGTGGGACCATGAGTAGGTGGTCCAGGATTGGTGTGTACATTGCCAGACAGTAGTAGGAGGAGGAGTGCATGTCGGAGTAAAGCTATCTGGAGTAGTTTAGGTGAAAGGCAGAGGGAGTGAGAAGAAATGCGTTTTTGTGGTGTGTCCGACCGGTATTGGGACAGTGCGTGTGAGGTGGGCTAATAGGGCTGGGGACAGTGAGGGGTGGTTGCTGTAGGAGGGGTGACTGGGTGGCAAGAGAGGGTGAGGACCCCTGGAGAACAGTGAGGCATTGTAGCATAGGTGGGAGGTATGGGTGAAGCAGTGAAGTCTGGGATCCCATGGGTATGGTTCTGTCACAGGGACAGTGGGTGGGGGAAGAGAGGAGAATGGGATAAGCTTGACAATGGGGAGAAGCATCTGTATGTATTTATACATGGTGATCTTAGAGTGAGAGTTGGTAAGGAAGGGGTGGTGGCCACTGGTGGTGAGCTAGTATAGGCTGCAGGTGGAAAAGTGGGCTGATTGGTTTATTCTGATCATGTGAGCCCTTGTATATAATACAGTGCTCACCAAGGGTAGTTGTGGGGCGGTGGGGCATTCCGGAGCTCGCGCCAGTGGGGTCTACTTAGCGTTTTAACAACAAGAGAGCGAGCAACATTTCTTTCAGGCTCCTCCAGTGCTAGTATACGCGGCTCCATACCTGTTTCGATTCGACTTGGGGGAGGGTGACTTGGACACCCTCATGACCTCCATTCTGTGGCCCATTGTGAACAAAGAGAGGAAGAGAGCAAGATTAAAACAGGTAGGAGGCTTGGGGGAGGGCCAGCATTTGACCTCCGATTGTAATCGGAGCCAGTGGCTGCTGCTTTGCTTGCACCCCTCATGTATTTTAAAACAGACTCCGAATTTACTTTAACACACTGGCAGAGACTCCTAATTTACTTTAAATACTGGCAGAGAATTTAGGCTAACCCGACTGGGTAAATGAACTGCTGTCTGTACCATAAGATTAAAGTACAGTTTAAAGGGATTTAGCACCTGACAGAAAATTAATTTGGTCTGCTTCACTTCAGTTTAAAGTAAAGCTGGCTCCTTGGTCAGTATATGGCGCATCCAAGCCGCATATAATACATGGAAATTTAAACAGTATTTTGGCGCCAAAGTGGAGTCACATACGTACAATTAACAAAGCAGACTGCTCATAAATACAGTTTTCCAGAAATCTTAGCTTAAAAAACTACACATGTGTGGGGACAGAAATAAATAAAGTTCCTTTACAAACATCTACATTTCAGTCCATTTAGCATTTTAACAACAAGAGAGCGAGCGTTGTTTCTTTCAGGCTCCTCCAGTACTAGTATACGCAGCTCCATACCTGTGTTGATTCGACTTGGGGGAGGGCGACTTGGACACCCTCACGACCTCCGTTCTGTGGCCCACTGACATCATGAAGACACATTAGTTTGCTGCAAAGCAAATTGGCAAAGCCCAACAGCAAGCAAAAGCCCATTTTGACAAACATGTTAAAGAAGTCAACTGGCAAGTTGGAGATCAAGTTATGCTACTCCAATATAGATAACCCACTCATTCATTTGCCATCAAATGAGAAGGCCCCTATCCCATTGTCAATAATTCAGCCCTGCTGTGTATCAAGTCAGAGTATAACAGCAGAAAAAGACTGCTGACAAGTGGTTTTATTCTAACCAACTCAAACTGTATAAAGGTGACTAAACTTACTTTTCCTAACCCCATAGGGTGGAATAGTACTCTCAGCTCATTAACCCTTTCTTGTTTCTTTCAGGTATCGGCAAGATGGCTATCTTGCACACTCTTCTCCTACCGGTTGGATTTCTACCTCTAGCCATTCTTGCTTACCCATTGCCACAGAATCCAAAGGATCGATTGGACCAACTGCTTGGCACCTCTCCCATGGGTGTTACAATTAATATTCCTAATAAAAATGTTAAAGTTACTCAAGGAAAAGTTGCTTTATTGGATGCTGCTGTTGTTGTCCCAGACAAATCTTCACTCTTCATATAATGGGATACCGATGTTATGGGCTATAAGATTCCCATAGCTCGCCTAGCCAAGGGTACATTTCATGGCTGGCCTAATACTGACATATCACAAAATGGCACTCTTTCTATTAGACAGGCTTCCCCAAGACACACTGGTCAGTATAATCTTACTGCACTTATTGACCCTGCCTTCTGTGAATGACTCTCTCCACAGGTGGCACAAGATTTTTGCTCCCAAAACTATGCTACTTCTTCATCTGTTTATCTGTCATCCCACCCAGTCAGGAAGAACTTCTTGCCTGCCCTCTTCTTGATGAGGGACCTCCTAGCAGTTTGACCGCCACATCACTCCCAGGAGCCCTTATTAACAGTGTACAATTTATGCATGTCCCAGTTATTTTCAATTTATCACATTGGAATATGGCTGAATTAGGTTTATGTCAAGATACTAATAATTATAAATTTCATAGTATGAGCTTATTGATATTGTTGCTGTTTATCAAACACACACAAATGATCCTGTTTGTGGGCCCCACACCACAGATCATGTAGGTGTTTTTAGACCTGCCTGTAAATACTCTAAACCCAGATCAAAACACACCAAGGGAGATGCAGCCTCAGTCGCCACTGGTGCTGCTGGTACTGTCTCTGGTATTACCTGAGTAGCTGACACTGTTACTGGCCTTTTTGGCTCATGAATGTTTATTTGGAATAGAGCTGATATTGCTTCCATTAAAACACAAACACTAAAGTTCCAACAAACACTTGGCAATGATGTTATGCCCACTATCTTGCAAGGTGTTAATACTCTAAGTGAGGAAAGATACACTATATACAATATGAAAGAGATTGTCCGAGGGTTCAATGAAACAGGAACCAGACTTAATGACCTTATTTTTCAGAACAACCATGAGGCAGACAAGCACTATACTGGGCGTGAAATTTTTTGTTCTGCTTATGGCTCTTATGTTATTTCTACTGTTAACAGTCTCTTCAGGGACTTAGAATCAGGCAAAATTGCCGATCTTATTCATGATCTCAGGTTGGGTAAATGGTAATGCCCCCATTGAAAAGCCACAGGTTGCATTTCTGTGTATTTAAAAGATACTCTGAATATTTCCATGGCAACTGTCTTTAACAGTGGTTATGTTTCCAGGTTCCCCAACCAAGCCCCTTGCTATAAGTCCACAACATGTTCTATCAGGGAGAATACGTTTCTTTACCTTCACAGTGTCCCTTCCACATTTTAATCCAGCTACATCTGTCTTCGACAAACTTGCCAACATACATTCTATTGGAGACCTTGAAAATTACATTTTTTGTGAACGAACTGAACTACCTGCTGTGTTGGTGTTCCATCCTGTTCTTCAAGCCTGGACTTCTCCTCACACTAACTGTTGCACCAAGAAAGACTATTACTTCTTGTGCTGTTGTGACATTTTCAACATTGTGAAGCCAGTTTGCAGCTATTTACCAGAACATCTTGATTGGGCCTTTACCTTGGGTGAAGCTCTATCGGGTAACCTTACTGATGTTGAACCAGATGACGACATCCCTCATCCTGCTGCATCTTCAGCATTTGATTCTGAAACAGCACCATCTTGAAGCTACCTTGAAGAGATACATCGCTTCACCACCCGACTCACCAATTCTACATTTACTTGCCCAGTCAGACTCCACCTTTGGAGAGTTCCTACCCTCAGAGTCACATATACTGCTAAGGGCCAATTCTGTATAGTGACTAATCATAAAAGTTACGCCTATGGTTTACGTACATGTGTTATTGATAAAAATAATTTCTGTTTCACTCCACAGCAGAAGACGGTCATCGGACATACGGTGATCATGCCTGTTACTCTCCCTGAACTAGATGTTATTGATACTGATCCCCAATATTGGCTTGCCCTTTCTCAACATTTACCTATTTATAATTACTGGGTTCCGTGTTTTTTCAATGGCAAAAACCGTGTGTTAAATACCGTAAAACCTGAGTAGGTGTTACAGCATTCGTGCGGTACCTTCCCATTCAAATCCGCTCGAGACAACACAGAAAGACAACTCGAGTTTCCCACTGTCTGTTTCACCTCACAAACCACTGACCATACAAACTCACCTCCTCACTGGCGCTCACTCTTTACAAAACATTTTCTGGTAGCCTCCCACTAGCTAACTAAAATTCAAAAAATGCTCAGCCAATGTCAAACCATGGAAGAAACGGTTCCTCCAAGGCTTCTCAGCCACAGCAAGACACATCTCCACAGTTCACTACCCAGCATGATGAAAAGCCTTCTGGTAACACGCAGGCTATGTTTGGGAGCGCCTGCATTTTCCACAGCCCCATCACAGTCAACATCTATAACTCCAACCAACAACCACAAAAAAAGAACAGGAACCTGAATCACCGAGACCTTGGACATCTCCCAATAACATATTCTAACCAAAACAAAACAATGACACTTTCATGTACCTCATAAATCTTACATTTAACTGTAAGATACCAGATTGTTACAGTCCACACTTTCACCACGGTTCCTAACTACTCTCCCTTTCAACCGTCACCTTTCCTCTTCAGGTCAAACGATGACACCACATAAAAACAGACATGCCAACCTGAAAAAACAACCATCTAGATATTTATTTATTCGTTTTCTTCTTTTTAATAGTTAAAAAGTACAATTTAAGTGTTCAATCTGCAGTTCTCTGTTTGTGTTACAAATGAAAGTGTTTCATTAGCACAAAGTAAGACTCTACTTTCAAGTTTTTTATTTCAAATCTCAACAGGAAAAAACAGAACCTTTCTATTATATATAACAAAATATGGGGTGCAGTGTGTTTCACTCGAATTTAACACACACCCTCATTGTTGGATGGCTATCATAAACCCCTATGTGCCATCCAACAGCTCAGGTGTGTGTTAAATTCTCGTAACACACTGCACCTCATACTTTATCTTATATTTAACCTGCACATTGATCCCTTGACAATCACTTTGAGGTCTCTTTTAGCTAGAAAAGATGATCATTTGATTTGTATTAGTAATAATATATCTAAAGCAAATTATATGCTTAATGATCTCATTCATGATGGTGATTTAAGCTTAGCTGTAGGTAATTACTGGGTTGAATTATCAAGTTTTTGTGATTATTTAAGCATTTTTGATTGTTTTTCTAATCTTCCATGTTTGCTGCCTGCGATGAACCCTAAAACAACATCGAGAACAACTCAACTTCCTTTACAAGGCTCGTGCATCGGGCCTGTAAATGACGTTTTAGCTCCATCCCTACCAGCTAACTTGGGATTGGTGCCCCTTCTAAGTCACCAAGGGGGAGAATGTTATCCATGGTCCAGCACCCCTGATTGGTCCCCCTACCTCACAGACAGTAACACTTAGGGCACAGACACTTATCGTATAAGCATAAGTGTCAGGATCTGAGTTCTACTGTTCTATTACATTGCTTATAATCCTAATTGTACCACTGGGGAAACATCTCTGTTATACTATTGTATAATCATTAGTTAGGCAATACTGCCATCTTTAGGTCTAGTGCAAAACAGCTGTTACCTATGCAAATACGCAAAACTTTGTATGTAACTACAATGGCCTTGACTACAAGACAGGTTCTTTGTTTCATGATATCTAGTTTTATGCTAACTCAGCATGCTTTCTCAGGCTAGCAGGACATCAGCTTATTTGCCATTATCCATTATTGTGTCTTTTATATATCTTTTTATTAGTAACCATGACAGTTATCAGGGGTATAAGACCCATTGCATTATGTATTTTCTCTGAGAAGAGATGAAACTTACTGTTGCCTATTAGGTAAGCTAGAAGGGCTGGAGGTTTTCTCCCAGTGGATTTTCACTGTGATTTTGGTTGTAAGCCTGTTTTGTTTACTAGTAATAAATCCCTTTATGCAGTGGACACCACTTGTCTGTCATTTCTTCACTTAGTGCAATTCCAACAAGAACCTGAGAAGGGTGATTTATTACCCAATTACATTACACAAAAGTTTTGACCCCTGCCTCTCCCAAATGTCAAAGTAAAATTACGCCTATGCTCAAGCCCCTCAACCTTGTTTAGCACAGAAAGCTGGGGAAATAACGGATAACATCCATGGTAAACAAGTTACAGAAGAAAGAAAGTTTAACAAAATTATAAGAGTCCCTTGGTAAGCATTTTTAAGAAATGCTTTTTGTCAAGACATGATATTCCTTAAAACAAAAAAACAAACTTCCCTCTCACAGCTGTACTTAGTCTGATTTATCGTTTAAATTGTCATGTACAAGCAGATTACTATTATTCAGATGTTTTTACCATGCAGATGCAGCATATTTAACCTGATTGTTGGTCCATGCCCAAGCTGAGTTTTTATTCAGATTGTTTAGGCCTGTCCAGATGCTCTTCGGGGATACTACAGACAGCAGCCAGTCCTAAACACAGAAAGAAAATAAATCAGTTTATTTCTGAGCATGTATATTGAAAATACAATTGTAATTGTCTGCTTCATGTCCCTTCTCAGCATTGCCCATAGACATGCCCACCCCATCTATTCCTTGAGGCCTTAGTATTTTCCACATCAATGCTAAGAGCCTCCTCCCTCCACTGGAACTCTTCAATATATGGGTATCTCATCACTCTCAAGACCTCCTCTGTATCATGGAATCGTGGCTGTCTTCTAGGATTCCTTTTTCCAGTCTGGCTATTCCAGACTAGTGCCACTTTAGGCATGACAGCAGTAAACAAGAAAGTGGAATTGCCTTATGTCTTCCAGAACCTCACCTGAAGCATCACTCTTAGGGGGGGCTGCACCCTCCTCCTACAAGTTTCTGCTAGCCAAACATTCCTTTCACTCCTTTTATTGTTGTTTTCTGTGCCTCACTGAGAATTACCCCTCTGCTCTGGTGGATTCACCACTCTCTCCTCACATTCCTCTACTGGTGAGCACATCCCCCTGGGTGACTTCAACATTAATTGGCTTTTCCTGACCTCCAGGCTGACCAGTCACAGGACTGAATCCCTTAACCTTTCACAACTCATCACAAATCCACCCGACTCAGTCCCCACTCATCAAACCATACCCTCCTGGACTGGGTTTTTTCCCTCATACCCCCACTGCACTGTTGTGGCAGGTATATTACTAGACAGCTTCAGTGACCACTGCAAGACATTTTGTGTCAGGAAGTCTGGCTCCCTCCCTCCCTCCTCCACAAAGTACATCTTGTCTAGGTCTCTTCAGTTGCTGAACAAAGAAGCCCTACTGAGTGACCTGGCTACAACTGACTGGGCTGCCATGCTCACTGCCCTAGACATTGATATGGTCCTCTCCCTCTTCCACTTAATGTTTACTTCTATCTAGGACAAGCACGGATCCATCAGAAAAGCCAGGGATAAATCTTGTCACTACCCTGGATCACCTTTGATCTCATCTACTTGTGCAAGACCCACAACCAAGCCTGGACAAGATAGAAATTATCCTACTCCCTGTTGGACTTCCTCTCCTACAGGGTGCTTATGAACTCTTGCACTAATGCTATTCTTACTGCCAAGTCCCACTACTTAAAGGCCAACCTTCAGAATAATCTTAATTCCCAAGCCAAATTCTGGAAGGTGATTTATTCCCTTTTTGGCCCCCTTGACGTGTCCTCTCTCCCTGTCATCATGATTAATGGCTCACCAGTGTCTAACCCTCCCTCTGTTGCTGCTCACTTCAATGAGTTTTTTACCACTTGTTCTTTCCCCACCCTACCACCTGCCGGCTTCTCTCCTCTCTCCCATTCTCCTCCATCCTTCTTAGCTCACACACCCCCCTTCCTGGAGACTCTCCTCACCCTTTTCTTAACCAACCCTTCCAAATCTAGCCCAGGCGGCTGGGGCTAAACTTCACCATCTGTCAGCTCCTGTCATCACCTCCCCCTTTACCTCCTAAATCTTTCCTTCACCCTTTGCACAATCTCCCAGTCTTGGAAGATAGCCAAGGTTTTTCCCCTCCAGAAAGTGGGTGACCCCTCCACTCCTGGCAACTTCCACCCTATCTCTCTTCTCCCTTCTCTTGCAAAGCTGCAGGATAAACTAATCTACTCATGGCTTACAGACTTCCTCCACTCTTCCAACTTCCTCTCCCATGTCCAGTCTAGTTTTAGGAAGGATCATGCCACCTTCTCTTCCCTACTTAAGGTCACTGACTCCATCCTCTCAGGATCAGGGGCACATCACAGTGGCCATTTTCACTGATCTGGGCAAAGTCTTTGATTCGGTGTCCCACTCATTCCTCCTGGATAAGCTGAGCTCAGTCAGCTTCTCAGCCCCCGCTGTCAACTGGTTCTGTTCCCACTGTACCTCTCAGACCATCAAGAGTCAGTATAAGTAGGAGGTGCCATCTCCCTGCCCCTCCTTATCAAGGTCAGGGTTCCACAGGGCTCCATTCTGGGTCCAATCCTCTACTCCATCTTCCTAAACAACCTCCCCACCACCTGTGCCAACTTGCATATTAGCATGTATGCAGATTAGACAGTTCTCTACATCTCCAGTCCTTCAAATGCATCTCTGGAAGTCTCACTCCAGCAAGACTTTCACAATGTTCTGTGCTGGTTCCAGTCCAACCAACTTCGAGTCAACACAAAGAAACACTGTGTCTATGACCTTTGCTACCAGCCAGCAGTTGACCCAGCTTACCTCACTCGCAATCTTCTCCACGCTGGATGGCATGCTGCTTGATGTAGTCCCAACTTTCAAGTACCTCAGTGTAAGGTTACACAGCAGCATTGACTTATTTGCTCACATTGATGCATCCATGCCAGACTCTGCTGCCAACCTGATGGCCTGTATTGCAAGAATTGCCTTTCTCCCTAGGTCTGCTGGGAGCTGGTCACCAAAATGGTTCTTCTAGTTTTTGACTATACAGTTGCAGTTTATGATACCATCCCCTCCACCTCACTTCCAGACTGGGCACCCTCTGCAATGCCATCTTCCACTTTGCTTCCAACTCACCCTCTCATATCCATCACTGTTCCCTTTACACTTCCTTATCAATCCTCTCTCTCCTCACGTCACCAGTCTCACTGTAATTCCTTTATTGCCAAATACTGGTTTAGGTCACTCCCCTCATACCTATTCAATCTCCTCTCCCCATCCCCTCCTCCCCCCTTCTACTGCCTGTGTCCAAGGGACCTGTGCATCTTCTCCCTTCCCCACTCCTGAGCCAGGAAATCTGCTTTCTCATACTGCCTACCTTCCCTCTTGAATCAGTTAACCCCTTCATCCATCTCTCACCCCACCTTCTGTCCATTAGGCACCAGCTAAGACTCCTACCCCCCTCCCGCTCCTACCAGCTCTCTTCCTGAACTCTTCCTTACACTTGTCTGGCTTTTGACCACCCTATACCTCTCCCTCCTCCCTCACATTTTTGGTTTATTAACCTGTTTTGATTCATCCTTTCAGCACCAGCTCAGCATCCCGTCACTCTGGCACAAATTTTTTTATTTTTGATCTACTACCAGTCAGCGACAAAAATATTGTTGAACAACCAGACAGTAAAACTGTCATGTTGACCACTTTTGCGGTTGGTGTACGGTTTCTAACACACTAACATGTTTTCACTGCGGGCTTTGCCCCCACCCCCACTAAATATAATCAACTCCAAGTAGGAGCTGATTAGGGGATGGGGTGTAAGACCCTCCGAATACAGGGCTGGGGTCCAGCACCGACACTATGGCAACTTGGCACTGTAGTTGCTGTAGTGTCGGTTGATGTCGAAGTTTTGACGTCGGGAGTGTATACCCATTTTTCTAATTTGCCCAATTTTCACAGATGATTAGTATGCTAATTTACTTGCCCTGCATATACAATGTTTTGCCATTTTGTCTGTACTGCAATCAACTTATGCTATTTATGTCATTGTCACTATAACCGCATCACCAGACTGGCTGTATTTTGTTTGTAACTGCTTCTCCACTACTTCTGTCCCCCAGGTCATACCTGGAAACAAGCCTTGGCTCAGAATGCCTCTCCCAGTTATTGGACCAACATAGATGTTACAAAAAGAACAATGTGCTTTAGCTTTTGGACCAACCAAGTCCTTCCTCAGATGCTTATGACAGTCACCCAGAAAAATCACATATTATTAACACCCAGATCATGCATAAAAAAAAAAACAGAATAATTCTCATTGGTTTAAAATACTTATTTAAATCATAACTAAAGTTTGCATCAGAGAAACTAGATAGCACCAGTTTGCCTTTAGCTGAGGAGCCTTTCAAGGTCAAATGTCGCCGGAATAAGATAAAACCACTTCAAGCAGATAGCTCCACTAACATAAATTCTGGATGTCTCAGTGTGTTTTCACACTGAGTCTTAGTGTGTTCTCAGCTAAACATGTATTTAAGTGAGTATTGATTTCAAAGGTTTTGCTTTTCATTAGACTGGATTCTCAAAACACATTGAGACAGTCAGAATTTATGTTAGCTGAGCTCTCTGCTGGAGTATTTTTATCTTATTCTGGTGGCATTTGACCTTGAAAGGCTCCTCAACTAAAGGTAAACTGATGCTATCTAGTTTCTTTAATGCAGACATCAGTTATGGTTTAAATGAGAAACACAGAAACTTAGACTTTGTCGGCAGATAAGGACCACTTGGCCCACCTAGCCTGCCCATTTCCCTACCTATTGGATAAGCTGCAGATTCTAGATATTTATTTATTTAGTTAGTTTTTGTTTACCGGGTAGGTGCACTAGCCATGGAAATGACTATTTTCAGGCACGACCCGGCAGGGTACAGTACAATCAATGTATACAGAAACAGACATGACTAATAACAACATACTTTAGCAATAGTCAATATTTCAACTGACAAAGAGGTAGAACTAATGGGAATACATTTGGATAGGGGAGAGAATGGTACTCCAGTGAAACCAAGGTACACAAGTACATGGTTATTTACAGTAAAGTTTTAGAGTTCGGATGCAAAATAAGGTACAGATAACAGTAAACAACAGTTTGGTATAAGTGGCATAACTGGTTGAGACATAAGTGCCTTGAAATATCAGGACTGGGCTGGCTGGATAAGTTTTAGGATTCGGCTAGTAGCAGTGGGAGGTAGGTCAACAGGACCGTAAAACTGTGGAGATAGAATGGCACGTTTGTGGGGATTTGAAGCAGGTACAGGAGACCTGACTAAAGAGGAAGGAGTGACATTTGCTTTTAAATTGGGCATGACTGGGAGCTAGGCAGATGTCCAGAGGTAGGGAGTTTCAGAGTTTGGCCACCAAGTGTTCGAAAGTTAGGGTCCCTTTCTTGGATTTGCATCTAGTTATAAGCAGCAGTGATTTATCAGCTGATTGAAGGCCATGCGAGGAGGGCGGCGGAGATAACAAGGAGGCAAGTGAAGTCGGGATACCATTTATGAGTATATTGTCTGTCAGGGTGCTAAGGGCCAGAGCACAGACTGAGATGGGGGGAAGCCAGTTTAGGTCCGCATAACCAGCACCCTACTTCATTTTACCCCCCACTATAATTGCCTTATGTCTGTCCCATGCATGCTTGTATTCCCCCACTGTTTTTGACCCCACAATCTCCTCAGGAAGGCTGTTCCCTGTATCCACCACCTTCTCTGTGAAAAAATATGTTCTCACGTTGCCCTGGAGCCATCCCCCCTCTATTTTCAAATTGTACCCCTTTGTTCTTGAGCATCTCTTTTTCTGAAATATGCTACCCTCTTGGATTTTGTTGATTCCTTTGAGGTATTTGAAAGTTTCTATCATGTCCCCCCTCCCTCCTTTCCTCAAGGGAATACATATTAATCTCTTTTAGTCTCTCTTCATATGGCTTCTGGTGCAGACTCTGCACCATTGTGGTTGCCCTCCTCTGTACTGCCTCCATCCTGTCTATGTCCTTGTGGGAATGGGGTTTCCAGAACTGCATGCAGTACTCCAGTTGGGGTCTCACCAATTGTCTGTACAGAGGGATAACAATGTCCTGCTTTCTTCTGGTGATGCCTCTTTCTATGCATCCCAAAATCCCCCAGCCCTCCTTACTGCTGTCTCACATTGCTTGCCTACCTTAAGGTCATCTGATACGAGTGCACCCAGGTCTCTTTCAATGTTTGTTATTGTTAGTAGTCCCCTTCCCAACTGTGCACTCTTCCCCTTGGTTTTTGTTTCCCAGGTGCATTATTTTGCACTTCTTTGCATTGAAACTAAGCTGCCATACTCTTGACCATTGCTCCAACCTTCCAAGTCTCTTCTCATCCTTTCCACCCCCCTTGTATATCAACTCTGTTGCAGATCTTTGTGTCATCTGCAAAAAGGCATACTTTTTCTTCCAGACCCTCTGCAATGTCACTTATAAAGACATTGAAAAGTACTGGTCCCAGTACTGAACCCTGCATACCCCACTAGTAACTCCCCTTTCTCCTAAGTGTGCTCCATTTACCATTACCCTCTGTGTCCTGTTGTCCAGCCAGTTTCCTACCCAGGCTACCACTTGTGGATCCACTCCTAGGCTGGCTAACTTGTTTATTAATCTTTTGTGTGGTATGGTGTCAAACCAATGAGAATTATTTCTGTTTTTTTATGCATGATCTGGGTGTTAATAGTACGTGATTTTCTGGGTGACTATCATGAGCTTCAGAGGAAGGACTTGGTTGGTCCAAAAGCTAAAGCACTTTGTTCTTTTTGCAACATCTATGTTGGTCCAATAAAAGGTATCAAACCATTTGCTTCTGGATCTGTTCTTACAAGGACCAATAGTAGGCTGTTGATACAACTAGGATCTGCAGCTTCTCTGATGGGTAGGGAAATGGGCAGAATGGGTGGGCCAAGTGGTCCTTATCTGCCGTCAAAGTCTATATTTCTATGTTTCAAGACGGCAACTAAATAATTTGTTTGCCTCTCAGTTACTAATTATTAAATAAATAAATAATTTATTTCCATAAATTAAGATATTTATAAACAGTGTAGAAAGAATAAGACAATTAAATAAATAAAAATGTTCTTTTCTGTGAATTTCAATGTATTTCTCTATCTGCTGTCCAATGACAATAAAGACAACAGGAAGCTCTAAAAGATGATGTCACGCACTCATTGTACCAGACTGTTACTTATTAAAACAAATATTAGAAAGGTCACTAATGTATTACTTTAAGTAAAGACAAGAGTATTCACTAGCACACTCTGAAGTTACTCACTGGCATAAAAAGGAGAAATGAAAAAAACACTAGTACCAGGAGTATATGATGAAGCTGGAAGGGGGAGTTGAAGAGAGATGTGAGGAAATATTTCTCCAATGTTTGGAGGATGGCAAGTGGGCAAGTATATCTCCATTGAGGAGATTTTCTAGAAGATGAACAGTTATGGTAAGTAACTTTCTTATCTTTATAGACGCAGTCTCAACAGAACTGCACTCTTTGGTCGAGTAACCAGCAGTATCCACTGACCTTCAAAACAGCTTTGAGTCATGGGACAAATAGTTCTTGCTAAATAAACTGGTCCAAAATTAAAAAAAAAAAAACCTAAGACCATGCTGTTCTCTGGTTTGCAAGTGAAAAAATGTCCCTCCCCTTGTCATCCACAATGTTAAAGAAAATATATTGAAACAGGTTGAATCTTTCAATTACCTAGGAGTCACCTTGGATGATACTGTTTCATTCACACCCCATGTGGACAACGTGGTTAGTCTTGCACAGAAAAAGAGAGGCACACTTTTCAGGAACTGCCTGAACCTCACCTCTGAGGCCAGGTATCTTGTAGTATCCATCATGGTCCTCCTGCTCCTAGACTATGGCCTCCCAGTTTATGGAGTGGCTAGCGACTCTGTCCTTAGCAGTCAGGCTGGTACTTAATAAGGCATGTTGCTTTGCACTTGGCACTGATATGCTTACCCACAGCTGCTCCCTATATATCCTAACCAACTGGCTTCTCATCCAGGACAGATTAAGGTACCAGACCTGTCAGCTCACAAATAAAATGCACTGGTGGGCCTTACCCCCCCCCCCACACACACTATTTAAAACCCCCTCTGCCCAGTTAATAACCAATACTCTGCCAGGAGTATGTCTAAGAATGCCATAGAAGTACCCTTCCAAAAAACAAATCTGGGCAAGCATTGTATTGCAGTTAGAGCAGCTTTATGGCTGAACAAAATTTCTGAAACCCTGGTGGTTCTCCTCCAAATAGCCCACTTCAAGAAAGCACTGAGAAATGAACTTACAGATCCAAATGCAGCTGCTATAACTATCCTGTACACATTGGTATTACTGTTTTCTCCTGAAAAGTTTGTGTCATGTATTCTATACTAGCTTGAACTTTGACTACCATTGCTTACTGCTGACCATGCTCCCTTGGAGCTACTGTTACTTGGATTTGCTGTTATTTGAATCTGACTATGCTCCTTTTGAGCTGCTGACTCCTGCATTGTCCTGGTAAATTCTCTGTGTATCCTGTCCTTGTCCTTGACGTGGTACCTTTGTAAAAGAGCACTTGTGTTCAAAGGTGTTCTTTGAATGCCTAACTAAATAAACAAATAAAAAAGTCCCATGACTAGGGAGGTTGGAAGCCACAGAAGCCAAAGAACCCAAGAAGAGAGGAAAAAAACCTGCAGTACAGCCAATCCAAAACCTGCATGTTTTCTAGATTGAGGGTTGCAGGCCTACTTATCTCTGTGATCAAAACCAATCTGAACATAGAGAATACTGGATGAACAGTCATGCAGAACCAGTGTGTTCTGCCACAGAGGGGTTTGATTTCATGCGACTTTGAGAGCAAAGTTTGAGAGGTCAATTGAAATCAGACCCCAAGGTGGCAGAAAACACTGGTTCTGCATGGGGTTGCCCATCTAGCATTTTTTATAGTGTATGGTGCCCCACAAATTATTTAAATTCTATTTTTTTAATTGTACATATTGTTAAAAAGAAACTGTTGTCTCTGGAGCTGATGGCTTGTGAGTTATGTGGTTGCTAGGGACTAGGCATCCCTACATTAGCAGTGCACACTCTGATTGATTGGCAGTCTAGTGTGGGATGGATTTCCAATAAACAAACATGGCGACTGAACATCTTGCTAAGCGAGACAAAAATGAACTGCAGGGATAAAATTCATCATGAGTACTTCAATGTATGTATGTATATATCTGGTTGATCCTGCATTTTAACTTATCTGCCATATCACGCAGTTCTTCCTGGTTGATTCTGGGGTGCTTGCTGACTGGACTGTTGCCTCGGTTTGTGTGTTTGGCAATGGGCGTGTGGTACCTGTAGCAAACTTTTGAAATAGTAGAATGCTGTTCTGCATGTACGGGCAGAAGAGCATTCTATTAACTTTTTTTATCTGTGCTGAACAGCTTTTCAGCACAGATAAAAAACAAGCAAGAACAATGTTCCACCATACACTATAATGCTATTGATGTGACTATGGCTGGAGTGGAATGAGTTCTAACATCTGACAGAATCTTCCAATGGTTTTGTTGCAATGAAGCAGCAGTGCTGAAGGTAACTGACAATCCATTTGGACAGACACTGTTTGGAAATTGGAACTGCTTTACCATTTGGATTTAAAGAGAGAAACAGATGAGATGACCATGTATGCACTTTGGTTTTATGAAGGTAGAAGCTGATTATACAATAGGGGCCGACAATTCTTGAATCTGATTGGCTAACTGGCACCTTTTACCTGTGGCAAATCCTACGATATACCAATGGGAAAAGGTGCCAGTCGCCAGTCAGCTGCAGAAGGAACCCTTGCAGAAATCACTCCATCACCCAGAACTGGCAAACACAGGTCAACGAGATGTTCAGTCACAGTCAGTCTTATTAGAATCACCCCGTTTAAATCACATAGATGCCCTGAACATCAATGTGTAAAATCGTCATGTCAATTCACCACTAAACCACGGTCATCAACAACTCTCAGTGCACCAATTAAAAGAAGTTGAGTAACTCTCAACATAGCGACAATACCCGCAGTGCGGGAAAAACAGTGTTTTAAAACTCTTCCCCCATAACCAATCCCTGCTGGCTCACCTGTCAAAATGTTTTTTCTCTCCCTCGCGGTCTGTTTTTCCCTGTAGGTTGCCTCCATTTCCATATTCTATGGTGTATAACAGGTCCTCAAACTCCTAACTTCTTCTGCCTCACTGCTACTTCAATTATTTACTCCCCCTTGAAAAAAATAATAAAATCTCGGGCACCAAAGAAAACCATTACTTCCTCCTGATCATAGGACCTTACACTACCCCAGAACAAAAAGGTTAAAGATGGTGCAGTGTTTGCTGTTTCACATACACCCTCTTATAGGCAGAATCACAGGCTCTCTCCCAATAAGCAAAAAAAAAAAAAAACATTAAATGAACACTACATTTCAAATTCACCCGCTCTGACACCGGACCCACACATTGAACTGCTGCACCACGACGTCAGCTGTCTCCCCCTTCAGCTCTATTCATTCACACAGCATCTCCATAGCAACTGACACAGGACAAAGTCTGAAAATACATAGTTTACCTGAGTTTGGACATTTTATTTTAAAAAATTAAAGTAACAAAAAAAAACTACGATGCCTATCAAATGAGAGTGAGTCACACTGACATCCCCCGAACATCTGCATTCCCACATTGACCATCTCCCCCTTCAGCTGCATTCATTGGACTTTATCAGAATTATACAGAATCAGTCGGGTTGTTAAGGTGAGGAGATCACCAGAGTTATTAAAAAGATTTGTTTCTAAGTGGGTCAAGCAGCACTTCACAGAGAGAGAGTGTGTGCATGCGCATGCCCAGCTCAGCGGCAACTAACAACTCAGAACTATTTTATGTCGAAGAGCAATAAATTACTTAAAAACAATTACAAAAAAATATGTATTTTTCTTTACTTTTTTTTTCCTCACTAAAAAGGTGACCATTGTATAATCACAATAAACCATGACAGGGTGTGGGTTATGCTGAGATTTGCCCACTTCTGGTGTGGATTTGGTCATTCGGCTATGCCTCTTAACCAATCCACACCAGGCGTGGGTAAATCCCAGCATAACCAACACCCTGTTGTAGACTTATTAACAACATTCTTCTAACATTGAGAGAACAGAATAACACTTCCCCAAGATTCTCAAATTTAAGGAATAATGTTGGCAGTTCCAAGGCCTGGTTAATGTGAAACTTGGACACAACAGTCACAGGAATTAAGGGTGTGTATGGAGAACCACCTTATCCTCATTTTGTTATTTCAACTGTTTCACCAGGAAAAATATATTGAGATAGAACAGTTCATTTCGAAATATGCTCAGGGGTGAGGGGGATGAGGAGACTGAATCAAAAAGTTACATCAATTAGGTTTCAAAACTAAAAATTCACATAAAATTAAAAAGTAGCAAAATGATCAAGTTGTGCAAAACAGAGCATCGGAAAAGCAACGATTCAGTAAAGTTCAGATGGCAAAAAAAATGCAAGGTAACTAAGACACTAATGTGTACAACAGGAAAGAGTGGTCAATACCAGGGGGAAACAGGAATCAGGCAGGAGCAGGAGAAGCAAGCAGGGAGAAATTTGGGTGGGGTAGATTAAAGCATGACCCAGGATCAGAGGCAACTGCAGAAGTCAGTAGTCAATTCACAGAGTACAGATTTTAGTGAGTAGGAAGATGGAGTAGTCTGAACAGCACGGAGAGAGAGATCCAGGGACGCAACAGAAGAAAACAGTTGGGACAGCAAAGGATTTCAGTGATTGAAGAGCGAGATAGTGAGGGCCAGAATTGCGAAGTGAGTAAGAGAGTAGGAGGTGGAAGGAGGGGAAGTGAGGAAACAGGAAAGACAAAGGGAGCGAGCCAAGCCAGAATTTGGAGATGAAGGTGGTGAATGAGTGGGGGCCTAGCAGCAAGGAAAGGAAAGGAAAGGAAGGAATACAGTGAACAGTGGTTGGTGCTAGGGGGACAGTCCTGGGCAAAACAGCAGAAGGATTGAAAGAGGTGATCCAGTCAGACTAGGCTGGACGTGGGAGCAGCACTGTACATAACATCACCTTAATCAAAGATTGTGAGAATCATCTTTGAAAAAATCTCTCTATGGACAGGAAGAAAAAAATACTTACCATAGCAATATTTATTTTTTTTTTTTGCAGTTTTTCTGGATCTTTTTTTTTTTTTTTAATTAAGTATGTTTTATTTGAGCATAATTACATACATTAACAGCATGTTGCATTAGTACATAATTGGTTATCATCAGCTCATTCTTTTCATCCCTATTCTCCTAAGTCCCCCCAAAAGAAAGGAAAAACAAAAAAAAAAAAGAAAAACACTACCATAGTAATCTTGTTTCTTCCAGGTGATCCCTCAATATACTTAACTAATGCAGTCAGCCTCCTGCGTTGAGCTGCCCAAAGAGATGCAAATATATGTAAATGATGGAATTCATCATTGGCTTGTGATGCAATTCAAACTGCTGCCATAGGGGCTGCTGTTGCTGTATTCTAAACCACTCAGATTCATTACATAACCTAATGGGGTAAAGATCCCCTAACTGTACTATCCTTAACCAAATAATTTCCCCCAAGGGGGTAGAGTAAAAATACCAGTTCTATGCCAGAAAGAGAACTCAACAGACTGGTTTGAAACCTTACCAGTTAACATGCATAATAGACAGGACAGGAAGTGACCAGCAGTGGAATAGAAACCCCCATCTGGTTCTGGAAGGGGAGGTAGGGTGGGTGATTTAAGCATACTGAGGGTTCTCCTGGAAGAAACAAAATTACTATGGTAAGTAATTTTTTTCTTCAAGCTACAGAAATCCCTCAGTATGCTTAAAGGAGTACTACTGGGAGCCCTAAATATACAGTTGGAGTAGAGTTGGGGCTCCAGTACCCCCCCAATTGCCCCTGCAGTGAAATTATACATTTAACAGTTTAAGTACCTTTTCTTTCATAAATTCCTATAACTCGATCAGTGCAGCTGGCATTTTCCAATAGGGGCACTGGCCGATGGGAGATCACGCTACAAATACTGTGATATGCTGACGCGCTTTTCCCCTTACTGTCATGTGCACATATGTACAGAGATTAAATAATCTCCATATCTACCATGCCCAGTGCTATTTTTACAAAATTAACCTAAGTGTTATGTGTATGCCAGGCACACACATAGCACTTAGGCTAATTTTGTAAAAATAGCGCTGGGCATGGTAGATACAGAGAATATTCAATCTCCAGTCATATGGGAACACTATAGGAAGGGGCAAAGCCATGTCAGTGTATAACAGTATTTGTAGAGTGATCTCCCATCAGCCACTGCCCCCTATTGGGAAATGCCGGAAGCACCACAGTTATAGGAATTTACGAAAGTAAAGGTACTTAAACTGTTAAATGTATACCGGTAATTTCACTGCACTAACGATCGGGGTACTGGAGCCCTGAACTGTATTCCAACTCTATATTTAGGCCTCCCAGTAGTACACCTTTCACTAATGCAGACTACCAAGCAGTACCTTGGGAGGCTGGGTGAAGAACCTACTTAGGGAACAGGTTCTGCAGGACTGCAATGCCAAATCTGGTATCACTTCTGAACTGTATGTCCAAGCAGTAGTGCTCTGTGAAAGTGTGCACAGTTTTCCAGGTAGCTGCCTTGCAGATCTCCAGCAGGGGAATGTCTCTTGCAGCAGCCACTGATGCAGCTGTGTCACAGGGGGAGTGTGCTCTGAGGTCTTGAAGTGACTTTTTGCTAGCTCTGCCCTAGCAAAACTGTATGCAGGAGACTATCCAGCGTATGTTAGTTGTTTTGGAAGCTTGTTTACCTTGCCCACTTCCCCATAGATTAGGAACAATTGTGTGTGTTCTGGTCTAGAAGCTTTGGTGCAGACAAAATAATGGCTGAGTGCTGTCCTGACATCTAGGCTATGCAACTTTCATTCACCTGAGCTGGAGTTTGTTATGAAAAAGACTGGGAGGGATATTGATTGGTTCAGGTGAAATTCAGAGACCACCTTAGGAAGGAACTTCCTATTGGTTCTAAGCACCACTCTGTCCCTGAGGAAGGAGATATAGTTCAGGTTTGTGCACAGGGCTTGTAACTCACTGACTCAGCTGGCTGAAGTAATGGCTACCAGGAAGACAGTCTTCCAGGTAACATACTTTAAGTTTGCAGTTGCCAAAGGCTCAAATGGAGGTTCCATGAGTTTGGCTATGCAAATGTTCAAGTCCCAAGAAGGAACTGGCTCCCTAAGGGGAGAGTGGAGGTGAAGAACTCCTTAAAGAACTTCCTGAAGACAGGGTGGGAGGCTATTGACCTTTCTTTGCCAGCTGAGACATATGCTATTATGGCAGCAAGGTGAACTTTTAGAGTTGAGAGCCGCAGGTGGGCCAAATAGTCCAGGAGGACAGGCAGCCCATACTGAGAGGGGAGATATTTTTCTGGTTGCATCATGAGGAGAACCTTTTCCATTTGGAAGCATAGGTTTTCCTGGTTGAGGGTTTTCTAGAAACCCTGAGTACATCTAAGACTTCCTCAGGGAGTTGCATGACCAAGAACTCTAGGTCTTCAAAATCCAAGCTTTGAGGTGGAGAGACCTATGGTTGGGGTACAGGATCCTGCCCTGTGATGTGGTCAGGTGATTGTGCCTCTGAGGAAGATAGATGGGCTAAGACACTGAGAGGGCTAGCAGGAGCAAGTACCATGGCTGCCTCACCCAACCTGGTGCCACCAGAATCATATTGGCTGAGTGGGTCCTGAGCTTCATGAGGACCCTGAGCAACAGAGGGAAAGCAGAGAAGACATAGACAAACCTCACTGACCTGTTCAGTGCCAGGGCATCCACTGGCACCGTTCCTTGAGCTGGAGGCCTGCAAAAGAACTGGGGCAACTGGTGGTTGTCTGTGAACATTTGGTTCCAATAAATTAAGAAATCAATGGAAACTGGGCAATAATAAAATTGAATGTGTAACACAGTAGACATATTTAGGTTTAACATATACCTCAAATAATAAATGGACACAACATCTACAAACAATATAAACCAAGGTTAGCAAAGCAGCTACTGGAATAAGATAATTTGATTTCTCATATGGAGGCCATACTATAAGGCCATTTCTAACAGCAGTTAAAACTAAATATTGGGCACAAATACTTTATGCTGCTGAATTGTGGGAATGTAACAATGCAGAAGTACTTACGAGTCCAGTTTATAAAATTATACGATCAACTCTGGAGCTAACAACATCTTGCCCAGCAATTTAACTAAGGGCAGAGCTTGGACTCTTAAATATAAACTCCTACATAGATGGGAGGAAGGTCAAATTCTGGCTACGTTTAACCAGATTAAGAGATACTCAGTTACCTAAGTTATGTTTTCAAGAACAACTACAATGGATTAAAAATAAGTGTGGGAATGCAAATTGGTTGCAGGTGATATATAATAAATTGGATCAATATGACTTGACGGTATTAAAACTATACAATGAAAAGAATATTACTTTAAGCTTAAAATACAAAAATTATATACAAACCAAAATAAACAATTACTGGGTACAAGAAGATTTGCTTAAAATACAACTCTCGAGGTATGCAAAATGGTACACATTAAATAACCCAAGTTTTGATTTCAAATACTATTAGGATGTTTTACTGGATAAAGTACTAAGTAATGTACTTATTAAAGCAAAACTAGAACTCTTGGAAAGTAATTTGCTTAAAGTGAGATACAATAAGTTGCCAAAAACACAGGATTTATGTGACTGTCTCACAGGGGAAAGGGAGGATAAACTCCAGATGCTATGTGCGGTCCATGGTATATCAAATCTAGACAGTATTGGCTAGGTCCTTTTTTGGACTGGCATAATTTGATAAAAAACAAATTGACATTTATTTTGTTTAATACAGTAGATGATAACATGATTAAATGTGTGGCAAAATTTCTTCAGACTGTTGTCCGGATCAGGAAGAAACGGAAGCACAAAAAATATTAATTCCCCTGTGTGAAAGAGCTTATCTTAGACCATGTGTCTACATGGTTGCAAAAAGACCTGTGTTAAAATATAATAGTAGTGACATTTTTTCATCTAGGGTTTTAAACTTTTCTATTTTTGTCATATGTCACTATTTGTACTGTGTCTGTAATTTATATATTGTAAGGCTTTTTTTTATGGTCAACAATTGTTTGATTGGTTGTCTGTGGAGGCAAAGAGATCTATCTCTAGTGTGTCCCACTTTCTGAATACTGAAGTTAGAACCTGTTTGTTTAGGGACCACTCATGGTGCTCCCAGCTGATTCTGTTGAGGGAATTTGCCAAGATGTTGTCCTTCTCTGGCAGGTAGATTGCAGACAGAGATACCTGTGGGGACAGGCCAGGTTCCATACTTTCATGGCCTATGTGCACAGCAAAGTCGATCTGGTGTCTTCTTGTTTGTTGATGTAGTACATGGTAGTGGTGTTATCTGTCCTGACTTGCACTACCCTACCCTTGACCTGGGGGGTGAAGGACTGCAGAGCCAGGAAAACTGCCATGAGCTCTATCAGGTTGATGTGCAATACTGACTCCTGAGGGGACCAGGCACCGCTCACTGTCAAATCGTCCAGATGTGCCCCCCAACCCAGGAGCGAGGCATCTGTGGTGAAGATGACCAAGGGAACTTCCTGTCAAAAGGGCATTCCTCCTCTGAGGTTGCCTCTATCTTGCCACCATTCTAAAGCCCGAAAAGACTGTGTGACAGGTACTAGTTTGGACACAGGATCCCTCCTGTGAGACCAAAGGGACCTAAGATGGAACCAGATGTCCCTCATTTGAAATCTGGCCCCTGGCATCACAGCTGTGACAGCTTCCATGTGGCCCAAGAGCTGCAGGAAGTGACTTGCTGGCCTGGGTCTGTTGAGCTGCAAGGAGCCTGCTAGAGTAAGTATACTGTTTACCCTGTCCTGTGGGAGGAAAGCCTTCTCTTGCAGGGTGTTTAACTCTGCTCCTATAAACTGTAGGGCCTGGACGGGTTCTACTTGGGACTGCTGGGCATTTATAAGAAATCCCAGAGACTCCAAGGTGCCCTGAGGGAGGGTTAGAGAATCTCTGCTGTGCTGGAGGGACTGTCTCATGACTAGCCAGTCATCCAGGTAAGGGAACACTGTACATCCCAGCCTTCTTAGGTGTGCCACTACCACCGCTAGACACTTGTTGAATGCCCTGGGGGAAGAAGTTAGACCAAAGAGAAGTGCTGAAAACTGGTAGTCACTAGAGGGCAACCCGAACCTTGGGTATTTCCTGTGGCTGGGTCAGATGGAAATGTGGAAATAGGCATCTTTGAGATCTAGAGATGCCAGCTAATCCCCCCCGCTGCAGGGTGGGAATAATCATGGCCAAGGTGACTATCTTGAACTTTGGCTTTGTCAAATGTTTGTTCAGAAGCCTGAGATCTAAAACAGGTCACCATTCCCCATTTTTCTTTTGGGTAAGGAAGTATCTGAAGTAGAAGCCTTTCCCCCTCTGAGGCAGGGGGACAGGTTCTACTGCCTTGATATGCAGTAGATTGTTGACTTCTAACTCCAACAGAGCCTTTTTTGCTGAGGTTGCCGGGCTGAAGTGCCTGTTCTGCAGTCTGGGGAACATTTTGAAACTTAGAGACAGGCCCTGGCTCATTATTTCTGTTTGCTATAAACGGCCAAAATGGGAGCTTTTGACTGCAGAATGATTATTTCTAAAGAGCTCACACACATGTATAGCCAAACACTTCAGTCATTAGCAAAGCAAGGAAGATACTATCTGGCTTCCTAGATTAACTATCTTTAGACGAGTCATTAAACTGGATAGGGTTAAACAAATATAGAGCTAGCGCTTCCCCTAGTGGTTTGGAAGCTGTATCTCATAACATCCCCTTGCCATATGTGATTAAGCTAGGATGCTTTCGTAAGGCAAATATTAAATCTAAGCAATAGAAACAAACAAATATAGCATCAGTAAGAATACTACTCTAGTGTTTTAAACTTATCCCTGCCAGCATCAATAAAAAGTCTAGCTTTCAAGTAATAAAGTCTTTAGAGTATCTCACAGGAGATCTTATGTTAGTCCTTGTGTGAGTGCTTTTAGGATTTTCAGTGTGTCTTTTGGTGTTGCACTCTCCATTACTAGTGATTTTGTGTTAGTTTGAGAATCAGTCACTGCTGGCACTGGGGTACTCTCCAACTTGGTTGTGGAGTCTTCTGTGTACTCTTGGTCAGCTTGATGGCATGCAGTGTCATCCGGTTGTTGGTGGTCAGGTAGTTTTTTGATCTCTGGACAGATGTACTCGTTATTCCTATGGTACGGTTGTCCATCTAATTCCACCAGATACAATCAGGGACTGATTTTCTGTGTGCATGTTTCAAGTTCCCATTTGCATGTCTTGTCATTTGGGAATAACTTAATACGTATTGGTTCATCCACATTCAGCATAAGTAGGTTGTTAGCTTGCCAGTTATAGTAGAGTTTAACCTTTTTGTAGTGCAGTTCCTTTCTCTCAGCAACTCCATCAATGACTTCAGGCATCAGTAGTTTGCTGGAATTTTTTTAACAGTGTTCGTGTGCGCCTTGACATCAGACGCTGTGCTGGACTACTGTTTATGCTTTCTGTTGGCGTGTTTCCTCTAATCAAGTACAACTTTCCATAAGTCTTGGGTATCAGCATTTGTTTTAATTATGAGAGTCTTTGCTATCTTAACAGCTGATTCAGCCTTGCCATTGGATTGGCTGTGATAAGGAGAAAACGTGACATGTTCAAACTCCCAGTCCTCAGAAAACTGTTTAAAGTCAATGCATTTAAACTGAGGTCCATTGTCTGACATGACAGTATTTGGAATGCCATGCCTGCTGAAATGTCTCTTGCAACACTGAATAACTGTGGTTGCAGTACTGTCCTGTATTTCATCTATTTGTCAAAAATCTTAGTAGTCCTCAGTGATGAGGTAAACTTTATTGTTGACAGTGAAAAGGTCCATGCCAACCTTGCTCCAGGGTCTCTCTGGAATTTGGTGATTCATTAGTGTTTCTTTTTGCTGCTTACATTGGTGTTCGTTACATGTACTACATTTGCTGACAAGGTCGGCTTTCCTGATGCAGTCTTCAATTCCTGAGTGGCTAGAGTGAATGCATGATAGCACTTCCATTCTCATTGCCTTGGGTATTATGACTTTAGAACCTTTGTAGATAATGCCATTCTGTGTGACTAGTTTATCTCGATAGATCCAGTACTCACGGATGAGGACAGGTGTTTCCTCTTTTGTATCTGGCTATCTTGCTAGAATCGTTGATTTCAGAGTTTAGTGGGCTACATCTTGTGAGCTGCTTGACTCTTTCAAGCCCTTGCACAGAGATAGCTGTAGTACTCGCTTGATTTACATTTTCTAGTTCTGCTTGGAGCATACTAGAGTCTATGTTGTATACAACCCCAGAGTCCATTGTTTCAGATGTTTGTTTTGTGGGTAGTGAAGCACATGACAAAATATCAGCTATGTACATCTCTGGTCCCCTTTCATATTTGACATCGAGGTGGTATCGCTGTAGTCTGAGTAGCATGTGTTGTAGATGCTTAGGCGCTACAAGTAAGGGTTTTTTAAATATATTTTCCTGCAGTTTGTGGTCACTTTCCACATGAATTACTTCTCGGCCATGAACATATTGGTCAAATTTCTCACAGTCAAAGACAATAACCAGGCACTCTTTTTCTATCTGGGCATATCTTTGTTCAGTAGGTGACAGTGACCGTGAAGCGAATGCTACTGGCTGTCCCTGCTGGAGGAGTGTTGCACCAAGTCCAGTTTCACTAGTGTCATATTGTATGGTGACTTTATCATTCATATCATAGTATTTCAGTATTGGGTGGTTATGTCACAAGATGTTTGATGCATTCAATTGCTGCATCATGTTGTGATAGCCATGTCCATGTTGTATCTTTGTCAGGCATCTCAGAGGTTCACAAACATCAGAGAGATGTGGAAGAAATATTGTCAAATAGTTTGCAAAACCTAGTAGCTGCTGCACTGACTTTTTGTCTGTTGGTTTAGGCATAACTTGTCTGGCTTTGACTTTTTCTGGGTCAGGACACAAACCATTGGCAGTGAGAAGATGCCCCATAATGCTACACTAGGCAGACAAAATCCCATTTTTGTCTTGTTTAATTTAAGATTGACTTTTCTGACCCTGTCTAGAAGGCTGATAAGAATGTGGTCATGGTCTGCCGTTGCTTGTTCGATGGTGTCTCTGCAGCTATAAACTAGAATATCATCTGCTATAACACTGACTCCATTAAGTCCTTTGAGTGCATCTTGCTCGCTGTGCTGATATTCTTCTGTTGCAGGTTTAATACCAAAGGACATCTTTAACCATCGATAGCGGCCTGCTGGTGTCCAGAAAGTAGTGAGTTAGCTACTTTCTTCATCCAGATGTATCTGCCAATAACAATCTTTTGCATCAAGTACAGAAAATATGTTTGCTTTGGCTAGGTTGTGTAGAAGTTCTTCTATTGTTGGCATCTGATAGTGCACTCTCTTTAAGGCTTTGTTTAGGTCACTTGGATATATACATATGCAGGGTTTGCCGGTTTTTATGTTTGCTTGCGCGCATGTGCAAGAAACATAGTGCCATCATCCGAGTTTTCGGAGGTGTGTCACCCCTTCTTCCAATTCAGTCATTGTGTTGGCAGGCGCGGCCCCTGTCCGCTAATGCATGCTGGAGCTGTCTATGACAAGCTCCAAAATGCAGTGGTGTACAGTTGAAAGCAAGAGCTACACTTCAGTGAGCAGTGATAAGATATCGTCTGCTCATCGCACTCCCCTACACACACACACACACACACATACATGCGCGCCTGCGTGCTGCCCCTACGCACACCTCTATAGCCGATGGGGTGCCCAATCCCCCATCGGCTGTGCTGCACTTCCCCCCTAAAGCCTTCCAAATGCCACGCTGGGTGCCCACCCCAGCATGGCAAGTTATTGTATAGCCGACGGGGGTGCCCAATCCCCCTTCAGCTCCACTGTCCTCCTCCCCGAAAGTACTGGGTGCCACGCTGGGAGCCCACCCCAGCGTGGCAACTGATGCTATGGCCGACGGGGGTGCCCAATCCGTCGGCTTCATGCCCCCCCAGCCATCCTTGTGCCATGCTGAGAGCCCACCCCAGCGTGGCAAACGCCTCCGCCGCTCTTTTTAAAAACCCTGAAAAGCAAAAAACGGTCCCACGCAGTCTCCCTGCCCCCACAACCCACACCACCCACTGTGCACCCTGCATCTCCACACCCCCCTCACCCCATACTTACCTCCGGAGCTCGGCGCGATGATCTTCGGTGGACCAGGAACACATCTGCACTCTTCAAAGCCGACCATGAACTGAGGAAATGCTGGTAAGGTGTATAATGGGATAGATAGGGTTTTTTCAACTTTATTGCATATCTCAGGCATTTTTGGGAATTTTTGCACCACATTTTCAACATGGGTTTTTTGGGTCCCCTACTCATGAATTCTTGCATTGTCATGGCGTTACTCAGGGCCGAAGGGTGATTTCGCAGCCACGGCGCAAAATCACCTTTCCGGAATGATTAACGAAAACACTGCCAGTGTTCATAAGGTGGGCTCTCAAAAAGACTATTTTTAAAATTTGGTGGAAAAATTCCTAAAAATGACTGTTTTACTAGCGTGCGTTGCGCAGTTCCTACGCATGCTCCTAAGTTCGCGAATTTTCAATATTTTCACTCCAGATTTTCAACATTGCCATTTTACCACATCTTCTTATGAACAGTACAGCTGTCATTTTTCACATCTCACCCAAAATGTGTTTCCGCCCATGTAGCACACAATGGTGCAGTCGGTGTGCGAAATCAATGTATTGGACAAATTAAGAAAATCACAGTGACACTGTTCATGAGCAGAGGTCTTAAAATGGCTATGTTGAAAATTTGGTGAAAAAATTCCTAAAAATGACTGTTTCTGACGTGCGTTGTACAGTTCCTATACTGCGCTCGTAAGTTCGCAAATTTTCAATATTTTCACTCCAGATTTTCAACATTGCCATTTTACCATACCTTCTTATGAGCAGTACAGCTGTCATTTTTCACATCTCATCCAAAATGTGTTTCCGCCCATGTAGCGCACAATGGCGCATCGATGTCTTGAAATCAATATATGGGACACATTAAGAAAATCACAGTGACACTGTTCATAAAGAGGGTCTTAAAATGGCTATGTTGAAAATTTGGTGAAAAATTCTAAAATGACTGTTTTCACAGCGTCGTGCTATGCAGTTCCTATGCATGCTCGTAAGTTTGCAAATTTAATATTTTCACTCCAGATTTTCAACATTGCCATTTTATTACACTTCCTTATGAACAGTACAGCTGCCATTTTTCATATGTTGCCCAAAATGTGTTTTCGCACATGTAGCACACAATGCTGCTGTTGGTGTGCGAAAGCAATGTTTGGGACAGATTAAGAAAATCACAGTTACACTGTTCATGAGCAGAGGTCTTAAAATGGCTATGTTGAAAATTTGGTGACAAAAGTCCATAAAATGACTGTGTTATGAGTGAGCATTGTGCAGTTTCCACGCACCCTCGTAAGTTCATGACTTTGTAATATTTTCAGTCCAGATTTTCACCAGTGGCATTTTTCCACACTTCCTTATGAACAGTACAGCTGTCATTTTTCACAACATGGTCGAAGTGTGTTTTCACACTTTCAGCGCAGAGATGCGTGGTCGCTGTGGGAAATCATTGTTCGGGACAGATAAAGAAAATCACAGTGACACTGTTCATGATCGGGAGGCACCAAAATGCCTGAGTTGACAATCTGCTGTAAAAAATCCCCAGCCTAATTATATTACGGGTGTGCGTTGCACAGTTTCTATGTATGCTCGTCACTTCACCATTTTTTTTTATATTTTTACTGCAGATTTGCAACATTGCCATTTTTTACACCTCCCCATGAACAGTACAGCTGTCATTTTTTACATCCTGTTCAGAATGTTTTTGCACCTGTGTGCTAAATGCTGTAGTCGCTACGCATAAGCAGCTTTCAGCTAACAAACTGATATTCCCCCTGTTAATGAGGTGGGGTCACAAAAAAAACATGTTGAAAATTTGGAGTGAAAATACCAACGAATGCCTGAGGTATTAGGGTTTCTAACCATAACGCCCAACCCTGTAGAGAATGACAGGCATCAGGGGTGTGACTTGGGATTCTTGCCTGTAATGCTTATACCATTCCACACCCTGCAGCCAGTGAGAGGCATCGAGGTATGCCTTGGACTCTTTGGCCCCAAAGTTCACCCCATTCTCCTATATCACACCCATCTCACCGTATTTCCTAATGGAATGGGGTGCGCATAAGGGCCAAAGACCCCAAGGAACACCGTGACACTTGTCAGTGTCTGCAGGGTGGTGTGTGGTGAAATGGCGTGGCCGTTATGCCTGACAACCCAAAGGCACACCCCAATGCCTGTCACTCTCTGCAGGGTGGTGGTGGGGTTGGCTTCAGTTCAATACTTCACTGCCATTCCTATTACGCAGCTCTGTAACTTCTACACTACCACTGCCAATGCCAGCAAGCAAACATTCGGCATTGACAAATGCTTGTTTTCTACTGCAACAATATTGCTGATCCAGTTAGTAGGCTCTGTTGCTTTGGCATTGATTCCCTTTTTTTTTCCATCTTTTCAATTTCTGCCATTACTTGTTTCTTGATTGGAATAGGCACTCTGTGAAGTAAGTGCTGTACAGGTGTGACTGTCTTGTCAAGTTCAAGATGAAGTGAACCGGGAAGACAAGTTAGACCTTCAAATACATCTTTATAGTTTTTCAGAATTTAAGGTACTGAAGTGCCTCTTTCTGTGTTTTGGATTTTGGAACTAGTTTTTTTCTTTTCTGATTCCACTTGGTGGACTGGTTGCTCAAGTTTCACTTTCACAAGATCCATCTGTTTACAGGTGTAAGCTGAAAGTAGTGGTTTCTGTGTGGTTTCCAGGACTTGAAATTCTAGCAGATACAGTACTTGCGACCAAGGTTCTCTGCTTGCATTTTGCATTATTATGGTGTCATCATATAACTTTAGTTTTGCTCTACTTGGCTCCAGCTTTGCTGCTCCATCTTGCAAGATGGTGAGAAAATCTTTATGGCTCATCATATTTACAGATGACCCACTGTCTAGCTGGCATTCAGTCTTGTGTGTCAGGTCATAGCTATACCAGTCATTTTCTTCTGGAGTGAGCTTCAGGTTTGTGAGCCATTTGTCTGCTCCACACTGTACCGACTTAACATCTGATATGTAGAAAATGTCAGGGTCGGAGTCATCGCTAGCTTCAGTTACCAAATGCATCAGTTTGCCTTGCTGCTTTGTCTGGACACTTTTGCAAAGTGATTTCTTTTGCTACAGTTCTTACATGTAGGTCCATACACAGGATATTTTGCCTTGGTATACTGTTCGCCACAATATTTACATGGCTTTTGTGGTGGCTGTCTTGCTTTGTTGTGCACAGGGGAGTGTTGCTGCTTTGTATCGCTATTTGGCACCTTTTTGTCTTTGATTCTCATGCTTCGTGTGTGACGTGATGGACTGTTTCAGTTTCTGCTGCACTTAGCTTTTTTTAGTTGAATTTGTGCTTGTTCACTGGTCTTGCACATTTCTATGGCTTTTGCCAATGTTAGCTTTGATTCATGCAGCATTCTGGCTCTGACTCCGCTATCTTTTGTGCCAATAACAATTCTATTATGTATCAGATCATCTTTCAAAGCTCCTTATTCACACGGGTAGGCCATTTTACGCAGTCTTGCGATATACTGGTCTGCAGTTTCTGTTTGACTTTGCTCACATGTGTTAAACTGGTATCTTTCTTATATCACATTCTTAGTAGGCTCAAGATGCTTCTGCAATGTGTCTAGAATTTTGTTAGGATCCTTTTTGTCCTGTTCAGCCATATCTAATTGCCTTTGCAGCATGTGGCATTCTTTCTCTATTACAGTCAGTAAGAAACATAGAAACATAGATTTTGACGGCAGATAAGGACCGCTTGGCCCACCCAGTCTGCCCATTTCCCTACCTAATGGATAAGCTGCAGATCCTAGTTAACCAGCAGCCTACTTCTTCCTACCCCCAACCCCTAGAATTGCCTTATGACTGTCCCATGCATGCTTGAATTCCACCACTGTTTTTGACTCCACAACCTCCTCCGGAAGGCTGTTCCATGCATCCACAATCCTCTCTGTGAAAAAATACTTCCTTAAATTATCTCTGAGCCGCCCCCTTCTATCTTCAAATTGTGACCCCTTGTTCTTGCACACCTCTTTTTTTGAAAGATGCTACCCTCTTGGACTTTGTTGATTCCCTTGAGATACTTGAAAGTTTCTATCATGTCCCCCCTCTCCCTCCTTTCCTCGAGGCTATACATATTCAGCTCCTTAAGTCTCTCTTCATATGTCTTCGGTGCAGACCCTGCACCATTTAGTGCCCTCCTCTGGACAGCCTCTATCCTGTCTATGTCCTTGCGGAGATTGGGTCTCCAGAACTGCAGAGTACTCCAGATGGGTCTCACCATCTGTCTGTACAGAGGATAATAACTTCCTGTTTTCTACTGGTGATGCCTCTCCCTATGCATTCCAGTATCCCCAACCCTCCTTGCTGCCCTCTCACATTGCTTGCCCTTTAGGTCATCTGATATGACTACCCCAGGTCCCTTTCCATTTTGTTTGTTGTTAGTATCTCACCCCTCATTGTGTACTCTTCCCTGGGTTTTGTTTCCCAGGTGCATTACCTTGCACTTCTTAGCATTGAATCTAGCTGCCATACATTTGACCATTCCTCTAACCTTGCCAAGTCCCTTCTCATCCTTTACACCCCACCTTGTGCATCAACTCTGTTGCAGATCTTTGTGTCATCTGCAAAGAGACATACTTTTCTTTTCAGTCCCTCTGCAATGTCGCTTATAAAGACATTGAAGAGGACCGGTCCTAATACTGATCCCCGCGGTACCCCACTAGTAACCCCCCTTTCTTCAGAGTGGACTCCATTTACTATTACTCTCTATGTCCTATTCTCCAGCCAATTCTTTACCCAGGCTGTCATCTTGGGACCCACTCCCAGTCTGGCTAACTTGTATATTAATCTTTTGTGTGGGACTGTGTCAAATGCCTTGCTAAAGTCTAGGTAGGCCATGTCTGCAGCCCCTCCCTGATCTACTACTTTGGTCACCCTGTCAAAGAAATCTATCAGATTTGCCTGGCATGACCTTCCCGCTGTGAATCCATGCTGCCTTGGGTCCTGAGCCCCTCTGGCCTCTAGATACTCAACAATTCTTTCCTTCAGAAGTAATTCCATCATTTTCCCTACCACTGAGGTTAAACTAACAGGTCTGTAGTTTTCTGCTTCTGCCTTGCTCCCACTTTTGTGAAGGGAATCACATCTGCCTTCTCAGTCCTCGGTACCACCCCATCCTCCCATGATTTGTTAAAGAGGGTAGTCAGTGGTGTCACTAGTTCTACCCTTAGTTCTTTTAAATTCTGGGATGAATCCCATCAGGCCCCATTGCTTTGTCCACCTTCAGTTTTAAGAGTTCTTTCAGAACCCTTTTCTTCTGTAAATGGGCTGGTATCAACTTCTGTATCCAGAGTGTTTCTACTGTTTGTTTTAGGTACCTCCCCACTTCCTTTGTAAATACTGAGAAAAATATTTGTTTAGTATCTCTGCCTTTTCACAGTCACCCTCTGCCCACCCTCCCTCCTCTTTATTAAGCCTCACTAGCCCTCCTTGGTCTTCCTTCACTCCCTGATGTACCTATAAAAGGTTTATCCCCTTCTTAACTGAGTTGGCTATCTTTTCCTTGGTTTGGGCCTTTGCTGTTCTGACTGCCTTCCCAGCTTCCTTTTGCTTTAACTGATACAGTTCCCTGTCCTGCTCCTTCTGTGATTCCTTGTACTTCCTGAATGCTTTCTTTTTCTCTTGAACCTTCACTGCCACTTCCTTTGAGAACCATAGTGGTTTCTTACATCGTTTCGTTTTGTTAATTTGCTTCACACAAAGGCTTGTTACCTCTTTGATGGCAGTTTTTATTATTCCCCATTGTTCTTCCACCCCTCCTTCCTGCCCATTTGCTAGTGCATTCCTTGGCACTCACCCATTTTGGCAAAGTCAGCCCTCCTAAAGTCCAGTACTTTTGCCTTTGTAGGCTTGCTCTATTGCGGTGTTTGATTGTGAACCATACTGTTCGATGGTCGCTAGTTCCCAGATGGCTACCCACTTCTACATCTGTGATCCTCTCTTCATCTCCATTTGAGAGAACCAGGTCTAAGATTGCTCCCTCTCAGGTGGGCTCCAATACTAGTTGTCTAAGGCATGCCCTTGTAGGGCATAGAATAACCCCACTCTTTGAAGTGGCTGCTGCAACTGCACTCCAGTTAACATCTGGCATATTCAGATCACCCATCAGCAATATCTCCCTTTTCTGCCATTCTAACTATTCTTTCTATCATTTCCTTGTCCATTTCCTCCCCTGAGAAGGGTCTGTCTCTAACCCTGTGCGGATTGTGGTGCCATTGCGGTCTCCATTACCCACAGTGCTTCTTCTCCTCCCTGTTTTCCGTTTTGTTCTGTTGCTTTGATTCCTTCCCTTATGTAAAGAGCTACTCCTCTTTTACCCTCCCTGTCCCTCCTGTAGATAGTGTACCCTGGTATGTTTATGTCCCTGTCATGGTTTTGTGTGTACCATGTTTCTGTGACTGCCGCGATATCCAGATGTTCCTCCTCCATCAAAGGCCACTAATTCAGGAAACTTGTTACTCAGACTACGGGCATTGGTACTCATTGCTCTCCATTTTTTGATGGCTTTACCTTCTTTTGCAGCATCCCCCACTGACCTGTCTACCTCGGTCTTTTTCTCATTTAGTACCCTGTTTTGTAGGGAGGCTGGGATTTTCCTGCTGCTTATCAGTGCCTCCCCTTGACTAGTTTAAAAGCTTGCCAATGAAGCATTTAAACCGATTGCTCAAAAGACTTGTTCCCTTCCTGGACAGATGCAGACCATCCTGCCACTATAGGCTGGTGTCCCTCCAGGTGGAACCCCAGTCCCCAATGAAGCCAAACCCCTGTGTTCCACACCATTTTTTCAACCATTCGTTAAACTGCATGGTGCAATGCCTACGCCTCACTCATGCCATTGACAGGCAGCACCTCAGAGAAGGATATTGTGTGTGCTACTTGTCTTAGACCCCTCCCCAATTCTGCAACGTCCTTCTGCACTGCTCTAATCTCATGATTAACCAAGTCATTTGTCCCTAGGTGGACAATGGTGTCCAGCTCAGACTCCCGTGCAGCTGTTTTCGTGATCCTGAGGATGCGCTTCCTGTCTCTCCAAGCCATGGCACCAGGCAGGCACCTTACTTCAATTTTCCCTGCTCCCCCAGTTCTATCCCCCTAATAATTGAGTCCCCCAACAGGAGCTGCTTCCTTTCCTTGTGGTGTCCTCTGCCTCCTTCCTGTGGGCCTCCCTTGTGACAGTTGTCCTCAGCCTCCTTAGTCTCCTCTGCGGGTGCATCCATAGGGGAGCTATGCTCCCCCAGAATGGTGTATGGATTGTGGTGTGGAACAACAGACTGGGTGTGCCTCTGTTCCACCATCCTCACCCTCCCTGAGCCCACTGTGGTCCAACTACCTCCAACCTAAGGTTGCTACTCTAATCATTGCATGTTTTTCATTAAGGCCTGTGGCTATTTCATAGTTTTCCCAACGAGACTTAAAAAATGTCCAGTTATTATAGGTGTCACCCTTCATATCCATAGGAGCTAGCACTGGAATCTGACTAGAAGCCATCGTGTGCAGTCACTGTTTGCTGATTTCTAACTTTTAACTTTATGTTCTTGAATCAGAAGTAGCTTAGCTTGCTTTCACTTTCTTTCTCACTGTATTTTAATAAAAAGGCATTTTTTCCTACCTGTGCAAGTTCAGAACTTCTGACACCATGTTTCTGTTTGCAATAAATGGCCGAATGGGAGCTTTTGACTGCAGAAAGATTTTTTATTCCTAAGGAGTTCACACACAGCATGTACAGTCAAACACTTCAGTCATTAGCACAGGAAGGAAGATACTATCTGGCTTCCTAGATTAACTGTCTCTGGATGAGTCATTAACCGGATAGGGTTAACCAAATACAGAGCTAGAGCTCCCCCTAGTGGCTTTGAAGCCATATATCGTAACACTGACTACCTCCAAGACCCATTTGTTTGTGGCGATTGCTTGCTACGCTTGGAAAAATTGAGCCTGTTTGGGCTGGGACTTGGCCTCAGGTGCTGGGTTACCCCTCCTTGTGGACTTCCTTTCCCTACCCCTGAAGTAACCCCTGGGTTGTTGGTAGTCTGGCAATGCTTGGGCTTGAAAGAAGGGTCTAGTGTAGAGACCTCTAACCCTGCCTCCCCTTCCTTGAGTCCTGTAGGATGTGGAAGGCTTGTCCCGAGCTGGGTTGCTTCTGTAGGTGGCCTTATACTCTCCCACTTTCTTCATATAAGCCTCAGTTTTATCCCCAAACAGAGAGTTATTTTCACAGGGGAAATCCATGGCCTTAGCCTGGGTGTCCTGGGACAGGTTGGTAGCCCTGAACCAAGCAAATCTCCTCATGGAGATGGCAAGGGCCATGAACCTGGAAGCTGTATCATTGGCATCTACTGCCATATGAAACAGATAGTTAGTGGCATCTAGGGCTGTTATGGCTGTTTCAGCCAGGTCAACAGCCACATCTCCAGTAATCTTGTCTCTCATGGCCAGAACAGATTACCAGAGAGCCGTCTGGTACTGTGCTGAATAAGCCATGTAAGTAGCTTGTCTGAGGAGGAGGGAAGCTGCCAGGTACCCCTTCTTCCCCATACTGTCCAGTTTCCTGGAGTCCTTGTCAGGGGTGAGAAGACAAAGGTATCCTAGCCTTATCACAGGCAGCTGCCTCTACTACACCCTCATTGTCAAGATGCACAAAAAGAAAATCAGTATTTGTTCTGTCAAGCTAATATTTCTTATCTATTTTCTTATCGACCCCTGGTAGGGATGTAGGAGGTCTGCAGAATCTTGAGGGCAGCCTTTTTTAGTTACTTGTGGATAGGTAGTAAAAGCCTTTTTGTGAGGACTAGTCCAATCATATCCAAAAGCTCAGCCTCATCCTTGTCTTCCATTGTCCCCTGTGTGGCAAGAGCGAGGGTATCTACCACCTGTCTCAAAAAGGCATAGTGAGATGAGTAATCCTCATGTCCCTGTGGTGGGGAACAGAAGTCCTGCTCCGGAGAAACTTCAGGCTCAATGGGGTCTCCTTCTCATCCTCCAGTTCCTCTTATAGGAACTCTGTTTCTTGGCTGGGGGGAGCTGAAGGTGGAACCGGGGGACCCGAGGGGGGGGTAATGAAGGGAACCGACAGCCTGAAAGGCCTGCAATATCTGCAAGGTTTTTGGCAATATCCTCCACAGAGGGCATGGCTTGTTTGTCTGCTGAGAGCTGCTTTGTTTTTCAGCAGGAGGTGCAGTGACATGCTTTTCCTCATGCTTCCTTTTGTCAGAACTGATTCTGTTTCCCAGTTTCACTGGCCTCTTAGATTTTGAGGCATCACCCTTGTCCATGGGTTTGGGCTCCACAGACTACTTAGGTCGATCCTTTTTGGAGTGAGAGGATGAGGCCTCCTCAGTTGGCTCTGGTGAGGTAGAGGTGGGAGAAGCCATCTCTTCAAGCCTTTTTGCCCTCTTCTTTACTGTCTTGGGACAAACGGTACTGCAGATCTCACAATTTGAAAATATGTGACTAGGATCAAGACACACAGACACAGATTGTGCCTATCAGTCTTGGCAATGATCTGTCCACACTTCAAACAAGTTTTAAAACCAGCCAGTCCAGTTTTCTTTTTGGGTCACTCTGAATTGTCAATTGCCAGAAGACCAAGAAAAAACATTCCCAAATAGGAAAAAACAATGATTTCGGTTGGTTCCCTAAAACTGCAAAATCAACAATGAAAAAGGAAGCATTCTGTTCCCTAAAATGGTTTAAATGCAGGCAAATAGCAAGAGTGCTTGGTTCTTTAAAAGGGGAGGAACTGCTAAACAAAATACAATTTTAGGAGACGAAATATTACAATTCTTAGGAACAGGAACCAAAACGTTATTAGAATGTAAAGAAAAAATGGTAAAAAATGCTGAGGAGACAGTTCCCGTCAGTTCCCTGGAACAGCTGAGGAACAGAGAAAAAACACAAAATTTTATAAAAACTATATTAACTAACCTGAAAAGGCTACTAGGGGCAGCATTTACAAATTTATTAAAACTAAGTTTTTTATGCAAAAATAACAAAGTCAGATATATGCTGAGGAGAGCTCTGTCAGGCATCTTTACTAGGCAGGCAGATAAATTAATCTAAGCGGTTTAGAATGCAGCAGCACCTAGGGGCAACAGTTTGAATTGTGGCATGAGCCAATGATAAATTTCATCATTTACATACGTTCCAATCTCTCTGGGACAGTTCAACACTGGAGGATGACTGCATTAGTTAAGCATACTGAGGGATTCCTGGGATTTAAAGCAGGATACTTGCTTTGTTCTTACAGAGCACACCTAATTTAGGGTGAAGCTTCTGGTGGATGGCATCCCCAGGAAACTGAGAAACTGAAGTGATGATCCAATGAAACCCTAAGATATTTAAAGGAGGAGACAGCATCAATCCCAACACCATCAAGGGTATGAAAGGAGGAGAGGGAGAAGAGCTTGGCAAGTCTCTGTCTAATGCCAAATGTCATGGAGACCATTTTCATGGCATTTAGGGACAGCTGACTGGCCTGAAACCAGTGCTGTATGTTGTTGTAATCCAGTTGGAGTTGGGCCATGAGTATGGTGTCATCTGCATACATGTGAACTCGGTGCCATTGCGGTGGAATGAATGCAGCCAGCCAATTGCATGGCTAAAGTCCATGTACTTAAAAGGAGGTGCTTGTGCTTTCTATCCTCCACAGGGGTACAAGGAGCAGCCATCAAGCTGCTGTGACCAACTACACTGCTGAGGTTGAAAATCTTGTTTTATTTTAAATTGTGCAATGTTGATGTGAGAGGGAGCAGTGAGAGTTGGGAGGAAATTATTGTGGGAGGTGAGGGTGGAGTGCAGTTCGGCCACTGAAGTTGGCACCA
Organism: Neoceratodus forsteri; assembly: GCA_016271365.2. Lineage (NCBI taxonomy): Eukaryota > Metazoa > Chordata > Ceratodontiformes > Ceratodontidae > Neoceratodus > Neoceratodus forsteri. Next base: position 832,639,952 of record CM028130.1, on the reverse strand, counting down.
TTCTGGTGGGATAAGGGGTGATGTGACTGCAGACAATCAATTGCATGGTTGCAGCCTGTGAAGTTAAAAGCCAGTGTTTGTGTTTTCTTCCCTTCACAGGGTACAAGGAGCAGCCACCAAGCTGCTGTGACCAGCTACACTGCTGAGGCTGAAAATCTTGTTTTATTTTAAATTGTGCAATGTTGCTGTGAGCAGGAGCAGCAAGAGTGGGGAGAAGGAAGAAATATATTGTGGGAGGTAAGTGAGGAGTGCTGTTTGGCCACTGAACTCAGCGTACTTGTGCTGGAATAAGCAGGCATCTGATTGCAGCTGGCCAGTCGAATGGTTGCAGTCCAGTATTTAATTCCCAGAGTTCCAAGCAACCATTCACATAAGCAATGCCAAAGCACAAGTGCCACAAAGCAGGAGTATGGTGTCTCATGTGAGGACATCTGTAGGGCTCCACAGGGCAAACCACAGGCTACAGGGGATTCTGTTTAACAAAGATCAGCTAAGTGATCAGAGGCAAAAGGGAAGGGACTTTCAAATACTCATAGGCAAACAAACCCAGAACAGGTAGGCCTCTGGATGCATGTGGCTGTCCTGTTCATAACTACTCCCTATCTCTGTAGGCTTAAAAAGACAGGTAGGTGTCCTGCTGTATCTACACTCTGTCTGGGGTAGGCCTGCAAAGGCAGGTGGTTATACTGTGTAGAAATAGGTGTCCTGCTGTAACTAACCCTGTCTGGTGTAGGCCTGCAAAGGCAGGTGGCCGCACTGTGTAGAAGGCAGCTAGGTGTCCTCTTGTAAATGGGCTAGGCCTGCAAAGACAGGTGGTTGTACTTTGTAGAACTACTCCTTATCTGGGGTAGGCCTGTGAAGGCTGGTAGTTGTCCTGTTTGAACTACTTCATATCTGGAGTAGGCCTGTGGAGGTACTGTAGCTACTGTAGGTGTCCTGTTGAAACTACTTCCTACCTGGGATAGGCTTGCAAAGGTGGGGTGGGGGGTATGGGTTGCAAAAGAATGTGGAAGCAGGAGGCAGGCAGAGGGAGGATGGTGTGCTGGAGGGGAATGTGGGACTGCAGTATTCTGGGAGTAATGTGGGAGGCAGGGGACTGTCCAGTGTGCAGGAGGCTAAGTTCTATGATGGTTGAGGTACAGGATCTAGGAAAGGAATTGGGATTACTGGCAAGAAGACAGGAGAGCTTGGCCGGGCCAAGGGAAGGAGCAGAAAGCAGAAGACAGCTAGGTGGGTTGGGGGTCCAAATGCATTGGGATCCACTGCCACAGAGGGAGAGGAATCCTAGGGAGATGTGATGGAGGACTGTGGAGAGAAATTGAGGGGGTCAGGGGGTTAGAGAAGGATGGGAGCAACCATGGTGGTACCAGTAAGGAATCACTTCCAACAACTGAGTACTGTAGAGCAGAGGACCCCGGTGGGTTGCAGCTGATGGGGGGATAGCCATTTCGTGGAAGGAGATTAGGAGAGGATACAGTGAGACAGCAGAGGAATAGGGGCAAGGTGAGAACAACAAGGAGAGAAGGGGGCACCCTTCATTGAGGGGAGAGGAGACTGAGATGGAGGGTCCAGAAAGACAGGGGTTCATTGGAGCAGTGGAGGTGGGGAAGGAAACATTAGACAGGCAATGGTTGTGAGGAGGGGAAGGGGTGGGAGGAGGGAAGCAGTAAAGGGAGGCAGTAAGTCAGGTTGAGCAGGGAAAAGTGGCCCCAGCAGAGGAGGGTGCAGGAAGTAGAGGATAGCAGTAGAGTTATAGTAGGGGATGCTATAGTCAAATGAATTAGGTGGAGTAAGATGTTAGGACGGGGAGAACAGCAAGGTAGGAGAGTAATGTGCCTCCTGGGAATGACAGTGAGACACATAGGCCCAGAGGTAAATCCACTCAAAAGTGGGATAGGAGGGAAGCCACATGTGGTAGTCCACCTAGGTACAAATGGCCTGGCTGGTTGCAAGATAGAGACAGTGCAGGAGAGGTTCAGGATGGTAGGGAAATTTTGTAGGGGGAAGCTAGAACAGTGGCCTTCTGAGAAGTGTTACCTGTGCCTAAAGCCAGCATACCTAGGAGGAACCGTAGGATAGAAGAGTTTAATGGCTGGCTGAGGTAATAGTGTAGGAAGGAGGGGTTTGGCTATATAGGGAATGGGAGACTTGGAATGGTAAAACCTTCTACACACCTGATAGGCTGCACCTAATAAAGGAGAGGAACCAGGCTGCTTTGGGAAAGGATAGTGGAATATATCAGCAAGATCTTAACTTTAAAATGAATGAGGAGTACTAGCAAGGGTCACAGCACCCAGAGCTTCAAAGAGGTATGGTGGAGAGGCACCCTAAATTGAAACCATAGAAAGGTCAGAAAGCGAAGGGAATAGGGTGAAAGCAGGAGGCTTGGGGAGGGACATTTGGGAGGAAGGAGTGATCGACCACCCCATCAGGTAAGAAGCACAGGGGATTCAGTTAAGGGTGGAGAGTGGAAGGAATACGACGGGGCTAAGGGAGAGCAACAGCAAGGAGGAGGACCAAGTGAAGAAGAAGGAGGGTCAGACAGAGAAACAAGAGAGGAAGAAGGAACTTGATCGAAAAGGAGGGGAGGATATCAAGAGTGGTGGAGCGTAGTGTCCCTCAACAGTAGAAGTCTCAGGAACATGATGAATGACCTGCAGGCCATGATGGCAGAGGGAAAGGCAGATCTGGCAGTGGTCATTGAGACCTGGGCTATGGCAAACCATGACTGGGATCTCTGCACTTCAGGGTATGCCCTTTTCAACAGGACAAGGAGAAGAGGGAGGAGTGGTATTCTACATCAGGTGGTATTAACTAATGGGGATACAATCTGTGACATCATGGTGGAATAGTCTATGTAGAGTAGTAACTACTGAATAGTGTGGTTCAGAACTGCCATGGGGAGTGAAGCATCAAGCACAAAGATAAAAGTGCTGGACTTCAGGAAGGCAGACTACGCTAGGTGGGTGAGGCATTGTTGCATGTAATTCTGCCCCCTCTAAGTACACGCCTTAAGCCCCCTTTTACTGTTTTACTTGGCTCCTACCTTGATTATCTTACCTCTTTTTGCCTAGCTGCACTTATCTAACTGGTTGTTTTTATGTACTTGATACAGAATTTGTATTGTCTCTTCTAACCTTACTCACTTTTTTCCTAGCCTTTATTTAGTGATTATACTGTTGTTGAGTATTTGCTGCTCTTACGTATTCATTGTTTCTATGAATCCTAGGACTGCGTTATAAATGAGGTTTTCTCAATGGAGTTCTTCGCCAGGTAAAATAAAGATTTATTGATTGATTAATGATTGAGGGGGCAACTAGCTAGCATTAAAGATGACATGAGTGTGGATCAGAAGTGGACAACTATCAGGGAAGGGACAGTGGCAGCCACTAATTCCTGCCTTAAGCAGAAGGAGAAGAAATCCAAAGCTAAGAGACCAAGTTGATTTGGTAACAAGGTGAGCCAGGCAGTGAGCGATAAGAGGGATGCATACAGGAAATCCCAGAAGGAAAAGGATGAGGGGGGTCTACTTGGAGAAAACTAGGGAGACCAGAAGGATAGCCACGCAGCCCAAGATAAGAAAGGAGATACAAACTGCAGAGGGGATCAAGGAGGGAGAGAAAGCCTTCTTCAGGTATAGCAGTAAAAAGACATTCACAAAGGCAGGCATCATGAAGCTAAAAAAGTAGGAGGGGTGGGTGGAAGGTTGAATTAATAATACTTATATTCTGTCTTTACTAAAGGGAAGTATGGACCAATGCCACAAGGGAGAATGAGAAGAGGGAGAGGGGAAGATGGCTAAGGACAGGGTAACAGAAAACAGGGTTAGGAAGGAGCTCATGTCCCTAAAGGTAAACAAATCCCCAGGGTCAGCTGAGGGAACTTGCAGCACCGCAGCACAGCTGGTGGGTCCATTGGTGAGTTTGTTCAACAGTTTTCTGGATACAGGAGTGGTACCACAGAATGGCAATGCTACACAAGAGTGGACCCAGGGATGACTCGGGGAACATCAGGCCAGTCATTCTATCTACATTGTGAGTAAACTAATCAAGACCTTTCTGAAGGAGAGACTAGTATAGTTCCTTGAAGCCAATGGGCTACAGGACAAGAGACAGTGTGGGTTCACATGAGGGAGGTCCTGTCACACCAACCTGATCAACTTCTTTGACTGGGTAACGAAAAAGGTGGACAAGGATCAGGCTGTTGATATTCTATATTTGGATTTCAGCAAGGACTTTGGCTCAGTGCACCAAAAAAGTTGATCTGGAAGTTGGAGAACCTAGGAGCAGGGAGCCAATTAACTAGAAGGATAGCAAATTAGCTCAGCGGTAGGACCCAGATGGTGATAGTAGGGAAGGAATCAGGGAAGTTACAAGTGGTGTCCCGCAGGGGTCAGTGCTTGACCCAGTGTCATTCATTGTGTTCATTAGTGACACTGGGAATGGAGTTAAGGGCAATAAGATCTTGACACCAAGCTCTGTGGTAGGGTGGACACAGACAAAGGGGTGCAGGACTTAAATGAGTATCTGGCAAAGCTGGAAAGGTGGTCAAGTATCTGGCAGTTGGGGTTCAATGTGAAGAAGTACAAGGTCATGCACATAGGAAGGAGAAAGAACCTGAAGACTGAGTGCTGTCTTGGAAAGGTGTCAAGTTCACTAAATCAGAAAAGGAAAAAGACTTGGGGATAGCCATCATCAGTGACCTTAAACAGGCTATGCACTGTAGGATGGCAATGACCAAGGCAAATAGAATTCTGGGCTGTATTGCTAGAGGGTTCACAAGCAGAAGGGAGGAGGTTGTGCTGCCACTGTTCAGGTCCTTGTTGCCACTGCTTCTGTAGTATGGCATGTAATACTGCAAACCCTACCTGAAGAAGGATATAAACCAACTTGAGGCAGTTCAAAGGAGGGTGACAAAGATAATTCAGGGACAGCAGGGCAGGGCATATGAGGACAGGCTATGAGAACTCAATATGTACTCACTCAAGGAGTGGAGGTAGAGAGAAGACGTGATCGAAACCTTCCAGTACCTGAAAGGTATGAACATGGTAAATATCAAAGAACTTTTCTGTATCAGTGAAAACAAGACCATAAGGGCGTAAAATTATTTATTTATTTATTTTGTTTTTGTTTACCGGGTGAGTGCGCTAGCCATGAAGATGACTGTTTTCAGGCACAACCCAGGAGGTTACAGGGCAGACATTGCAGCTATAACAAACAGTAGATTACACTGAGATACATAAACAAGGTGTTGTGAAACACTAAACAATAGGCTAAGCAGCACAGATAGTATACAGGGTATTTTGAAAAACATTTAACAATAAGCTAAGCATTACAGGTAGTACACAGGGTGGTCCTGGTATGATCATAGAGATTTTTACAGTCATAGCATGGTGAAAAAATGAAAATTACGTACCTACCGTAATACTTGATCTTCTTGGACGAGTCTCCACCACTCATTCACACTAGTGGGATTAGCGCCGGAGGCACTAGGACCCATCGGGAGCAAACTTTTTGCTGGAGGGTCGGCGCGAGGAATGGCGCCTCGAGCAGTGGCTCGAGGGGCAATCACTATCTCGGCGACGACCCTCCAACCACCTCAGTACCTTTTTACCAAGGAGGTGCAGCAACTAACGAAAAAGAGTAAATCTAACCTTAAAAAACGGACATAAGACAGTCCGTATGACCCGTAAGAAGGGTCAGCAAAGAAGTCTTCATGGCCTAAAGATTTGAGGGAGTGAAGACCACACAGCGGTGAGCTCAGGGGATGGAGGGAGGTGATTGAGTGAGGGAGACTCGTCCAAGAAGATCAAGAATTACAGTAGGTACGTAATCTTTCATATCTTCCTGGACATAAGTCTCCACCACTCATTCACACCTAGTGGGAGAGTACCAAGCTGATAATCCCCAAAAGGGCAGCAGGAGAGCCAGAGTCACCGACTCAAGATAGAAGTCCATTAAGGATAGTTCTGCTTATGCGTGAATGCCGCCTTGGCATGAACATCCAGTGCATAATGCTTAACGAAGGCATGCACTGAGCTCCAGGTGGCGGCCGGCAGATATCTGCAATTGGAACATTGTGAATTTCGCTAGGGATGCGCATCGCCTCTAGTAGGTGAGCTACACTCTACCTTCTAATTTAACTTGAGCCATGGAATAGCAATGTGAAGGCATGCCACTAACCATGATGAGATGCATCTGACAGTGACAGGTTGACCCAGCCGGGTGTCACTGAAAGAAACAAACAGTTGCTGAGTCTTGCGAAAATTCTTGGTTCTATCTAAATAGAACCGCAAGGCTCTCTTAACATCCAAGGAATGAAGAGATCGTTCCCCTTCATTTTGGAAATTAGCGAAGTAAGAGGGAAGTACCAGAGGTTGGTTTAGATGGAATTCTGACACAACCTTGGGAAGAAATTTAGGATGAGTATGGAGAACTACCTTGTCTTTATGGAATACAGTATACGGAGGGTCCGTAACCAGGGCATGTATCTCAGAGACCCTGCGGGCTGAGGTAATGGCCACCAGGAAGGCAGTCTTCCAGGTAAGAAATTTTAGCTCACAGGTAGCTAGGGGTTTGAAAGGCTTCCGAGTGAGCATGTCCAGCACCAGGTTAATGTCCCAGGCTGCAACTGGACGCTTAACAGGGGGTCTGGTATGAAGAATCCCCTTAAGAAATCTCTTCACCATAGGTAACTGAGCCAGAGTCAAGGAAGAAACCTGCTCATGGAACGCTGAGATGGCACTAAGGTGAACTTTAACTGTGGAGTACTGGAGACCTGAGTTTGATAGGTCCAAAAGATACTCCAGAACCTTGTCAGGAGGACAGGAAAAGGGATTCCAAGAGGACTTTGCACACCAGAGAGAAAATCATTTCCATTTGGAGCGTGCGTTTTCGGGTGGCTGGCTTCCGAGCAGCCAGAAGGATGTCTGAGACTCTACGAGAGGCGTTGAACGTTCACTTCTACCTCTTCAGGAGCCAAGCATGAAGGTGAAGTGATTTCAGTTAGGATGGACCAAGGAACCCTGAGTCAAAGATTGATTTGCAAGGAAGTGGTCTCGGAGGCTGCCAACATACTGTTGAGTGAGAAACCATAGTTGCGAGGCCAGGAGGAGCAATGAGAATAATTTTGGTCCCCTGAGACTCGAACTTGAGGAGTACTCTCTGGATTAGAGGAAGCGGTGGAAAGGCGCAAAGAAAGCGTTTTGTCCACCACAGCCTGAACGCATCCTGACAGAAAATGCCAGGCCCTGGATTTCTGGAGCAGAAGAGAGGCAGTTTTGCGTTGAGTGGGGATGCAAAAAGGTCCAGGTCTGGAGTCCCCCACTCTTCGAACAGTGACCAAGCTACGGCTGGATCGAGAGACCACTCATGAAGGTCTGCCTCCGTTCTGCTGAGGTGATCTGCTAGGTCGTTTTGTATACCTGGCAGATAAACCGCTTGAATCAGAGACTTGTGCTCAAGCACCACTCCCACACCCTCATTGCTTCCCTGCAAAGGGGATAAGAATGAGCACAGCCTTGCTTGTTGATGTAATACATCACAGCTTTGTTGTCCATTGGAAGGAGAATGTTCTTGTGACAAAGGATATCCTTCAGAGCTCGGATCGCATAGAGGACCGCTCTCATCTCCAGGACATTTATGTGGAGATGAGTTTCGAACTGAGTCCACACACCTTGAGTGTGAAGGGAGTGACAGTGAGCTCCCCATCCCATTAGCGATGCGTCTGTGGTGATGGAGATCTGATGATCCTGGGGAGCAAAGGGGAACCCTTCCAGGAGATTGCTGTCTTGAGACCACCAGGTGAGAGACCTTCAAATGGGCTCTATCACCTTGATGGGATAAGACTGGGGGTGAGAGGTCGGAGACCACTGAGTGGAGAGCATCCATTGGGTGGTTCTTATGTGCAACCGGGCCAGGGGTACAGTGAACACCGAGGACGCCATGAGACCCAACATGCGTTGCATCGAGAGAGCTGTAACCGATTGGTTCTCCCCGATGTAACGGGCTATCCAAAGGATATCAAGTCTTCTGTCCTCTGGAAGGAAAGCCTTCACGGAAGAGGTGTCTAGAGCGTCCCTGAAAAGGAGCCTCTGGGAGGGCTGCAGTTGTGATTTTTTCAAATTCAGCAGAACTCCCATGGACGTAAGAAGACGAGAAGTCGTTTGCACGGCTTCCAAAGTCCCTTGGCTGGAAGGACTTGCTAGAAGCCAATCATCCAGGTAGGGAAACACTCGGAGTCCAATCTTCCTGAGATGCGCAGTGAGAACTGCACAATACTTTGTAAAAACTCGCGGCGCCGAGGATAGCCCAAAGGGCAGGACTCTGAACTGATAATGCTGACCCAAAGCTACAAACCTGAGGAACTTGCGGTGGGTTGGGTGGATGGGGATATGCTGGTAAGCGTCCTGCATATCCAGGGAGGCCAGCCAGTCATGCTGATGCAGCAAGGGTAACAGGGTACCTAGGGAAATCATTTTGAATTTCTCCCTGGGGAGAAATTTGTTTAACTTTCTGAGGTCTAGAATGGGGCGCATTCCCCAGATTTCTTTGGAACCAGAAAGTAATGGGAGTAGAACCCTGTGTTTCGCAGATGCGGGGGCACCAGTTCTATTGCCCTGTTGTTTAGAAGGCCCTGGATCTCGGCGGTGAGGAGGTCTGACTGAGACCGACAACTTGGTTGTCATCTGGGAGGACAATCTGGGGGTTTCAAGAAATTGAGAGAATAACCCTCCCGAATTATCTGAGGACCCATTTGTCCGAAGTTATGGACTTCCACTGGTTGTAGAAGTACCTCAGACAACCTCCCACCGGAGGAGAAAGTTCCACCTCGGGCAATGTGGATGGAACTTGGGCCAGCATTTCATAAGGTGGCGCTGGGGGCTTTAGGCCCCTGCGCTTTCTGCTGCGTCTTCTTTTGAGGTTGGGCAGGTTGGCTTTTATGGAAGCTTCCTCTGCCTCTGCCTCGAAAGGACTGACAACTATGAAACTGACATCTGTTCACATGCCCCCGAGAGGGGGTAGGTGGAGGTCTGGCCAATTTAATGGCAGATCTAGTCTTCTGAGTGGCCTCTAAGGCTTGCTCCACCTGAGGGCCAAAAAGATAGGAGCCATCAAAAGGCAGTGCCATTACCTGCTGCTGAGCATCATTCGTGAAGCCAGAAGTACGCAGCCAGGAATGGCACCGGGTACAAATACCTGCGGCTGCTGAGCGAGAAGCGGTGTTGAAAGCATCCATGGCGGCTTTGACCTGTTGGTTATTGGACTCAATACCTCTAATAACGGTCAGAAGAAGCTCTGACTTGGAGTCCGAATCTGGAAGACTTCAACCATTCTTTTCATAGAGTGCCACAGGATATACTCATACTGAGAAAAAATAGCCTTGATAACTGGCAATCACTACTTAAGTGGAGGCAGCAAAGACTCTCTTACCTAATGTATCAATCTTACGAGACTCTTTGTTAATAGGTCGAGCTGTAGTAGTTGAGGAAAAACGACCTTGTCATTCTCTGCCAGGACTACAATAGGATCCATAAAGGCTTGGGATGCCAAAATGGGACGATCCTTGGGAGCTGAATACTTCTTATCAATGGATTTAGCCACTGAGGGAATAAGAGCAGGATTATTCCAAACCAATTGAGACAGCGTCTCGAAGGAAGGCTGGATCAGAGGAGTCAAATCCGTAGGGATCTCCGAAGCATGAAGATACTGGAGTCTTAATATCTTCCCAGGATCGATGTCTGTAGTCTGGAGAGAAAGAGTGGATCTCAGGTTCTTCAACAGAGACTTAAAGGACAGGTCCTCGACCACAGGCTCTGTAGCAAAGAAAGATCCTGTTTCCTCCACTTCATCCCAACGAAGGTCTGGGTCAGGCTCAACATCATCTCCTGATGGTCCAGGAAGGACTGTTTGGACAGGAAGGGTGAAAATTAGGAGAGGAGAAATAGCAGAGAAACAAGGAGGTCCGAACTGGCGCCGAGAGAGGCCAAGCGAGTTGAAAAGCGGCACAGCGGAGGGGCCTGGCGCCGAAGACACAGCAGCCACCATAAGCACCCAGCGACTGCCACGAGCTACTGGCACTGCTGATGCCTGGCTGCCAGCGGCACCGCCCCTGATAAGCGGCGCCCGCCGGCGTAGCTGTAACCATGGCACACCAGACCAAGTAGGCGCTGCCGACAGCGCTGCCAGACCATGACTTCCTGAGACCACCGGTGCAGCCGGACTGACACCGCAGGCCAGCGGCACAGCTGGCGCCGACAAGCAACAGACCCTGCGAAGAGCAGGGAACGCCCAGGAACCTGGAAGCTAGAGAAGGAAAAAACCAGGAGATAAGGGCATCGGTGTGGCCCCTGCACCGCAGCCATGTGAAACACCTAGCGCAAAGTCGCTGGCACCAGAAGAGCCCGTGCGACTAGGAAGGTCCAACCGCCCTACCTGATCGCCGGAGGAGCCGAGGCTCCGTGGCAACCGAGCCAGGCAGAAGAACCAACCTCGGCCCATCGCTCCATAGAGCGGCCCACTGATGAAACTGCTCAACTGGAGCCCTACCTATGGCGGGGAGGGCTCCGATGTTGAGCGGCGGTCACGGAAGTTGGCGACTCGAAGAAGAGACCGGCAACTAGCTCGATAACCGATCGTTGACGCGCGAACCTACAGGCGACCTCGAGTGATGCCTTCTCTTTTGACCTGTGGGCGAAGAAGAGCTCGAGGCGAACGGTGCCGAATGCGACCGCTTATTTTATGCCCACTGGGGCCGCCCATCCCCCCGGGCATCGGACTGACCGTTGTCGGAACCCTGCTGAGGAGAAGGAGGCTGACTGGACCCAGCCCGGCTGACTGAACAGCTTTCATACGAAGTCTCCCTACCGTCACCTGACCTGCTCATGGTTGACTCCGTCCAGTAGGCCTAGACTTCTTCAAGTAAGTTAAATTTAAAATATTAGAAAAATTTAACGAAAATAGAATAAAATTAAGCGATACTACTATTGTGATAATGTTACAAAACAATAAACTGAAAACTATGCGCTAATTTGAAGTTTGACTCCCGACAGGTGAGCGACGTTGTCACTGAAGCGCACTCGACGGCAGGAAAAAAGGAACTGAGGCAGTTGGAGGGTCGTCGCCGAGATAGTGATTGCCGCTCAAGCCGCTGCTCGTGGCACCGGTTCCTGCGGCGCCATCTCTGCGCCGACCCTTCAGCAAAAGTTTGCTCCCGATGGGTCCTAGTGCCTCCGGCGCTAATCCCACTAGTGTGAATGAGTGGTGGAGACTTATGTCCAGGAAGATCATACAGTAGCAAGAGTATTGCAGTAGTAGTCCTGAAAATACAATTTAGAAAGCACAACAAAAGTAGATAAATACAAATGTGGTCAAATACTGACAAGTGCATGGGGATAATGGGCAGGAGAATGGCAAGATTGTGAACATTAGGGATAATAGCAGGTCAGGATAATGGAAGATAGGGTATAGGATAGGAGCTGGCAAAGAGAGAAAGGGATGGCTGCAGGGGGCTAGTGTCAGGAGAGAGAGCTGGGATAGACTGTACCACAAGAGGAGTATTGTGGAGAAAAGGTAAGAGCTTCGGGATAGGCAGGATACCCAGAGGACTAAGGAGGTTTGAAACAGGAGTATTGGTTGGTGGAGTTGAGATGCTGGTGCAGCACTTTTTTAAAAGCATTATGTGTAGGAGCTAGCCGGATGTCCAGAGGGAGTGAGTTCCATAACTGAGGTGCATAGTTGAAAAAGGCTCTAGAGCCTTTGGTGGTACTGCATTTGCAGATGCATAGTAGGAATTTGTCAGCCGAGTGTAGGCCGTAGCTGGAGGTCTGGTAGGTAAGTAGCTCAGCTAGAGTTGTTGGGGTACAAGATCTCATGATGCTGTTGACAGTGGAGCCGAGAGAATAAAGTCTAGTATCGCTGAGGGACATCCAGTTTAGATATGAGTATAGTAGACAATGGTGTTTTAGTCTGTGGGAGGCGGAGGCGAACCTGCAGATGTTGTTATAGATGATCTTTGAAGATTTGATTTTGGTAAAGGAGCATAAGTTGCCTCTCCACAGGTTATAGTTGGTAGGAGTATGCCCCGAGCTATAGCCATTCTAGCAGTAGGGGTTAACACGTGGCTGGTCCGGAATGACATGCCTAGCTTGGAACTGACTGATTTGCATACGTTGATGATGTGGAGTTCAAAATTTAGAGGTTGGTCAAGGGTGACCCCAAGGTATTTAAACAACATTACAGGAGTTATGAGTGAGCCATCTAAGCAGGAGACTATGAACTTATCTTGGAATGTCTTGAGTTTAGGGACGGTCCCGAATAGCATGGACTGTGTTTTTGCCTCATTTAAAACAAGTTTGTGGTCCCATAGCCAGGTTTGTGTCCATTGGAAATCGGAGGCTAGACGTAGGTTGATATCGGACACATCTTTTGCACTGGCATACATGACTATGTCATCCGCACAGAGTAGAGATGAGATGTCAAGGAGATTAGTGGTGATACTTTTGATAAAAATTGATTAGAGAAGTGGTCCAAGGATTGAGCCTTGGGGAACTCCAATGTTCACCATCTTTAGGTCGGAGCATGTAGAACTGAATTTAACAGTTTAGGCCCTATTTGACAGGTAACTGTTAAACCAACGGACAACACTAGGAGCGCCAGGCCCAGATGGCATCCACCCCAGGGTACTGAAGGAGCTGGCAGAGGTCCTTGCAGGACCTTTGGCAGACCTATTTAATGCCTCACTACATTCAGGGTGTGTACCTCAGGACTGGAGGACGGCTCATGTGGTGCCACTCCACAAGAGTGGCCCCAAGAATGAACCGGGAAACTACAGACCAGTGAGCCTCACATCCATCGTGGGTAAGCTGATGGAGACTATCCTGAAGGAGAGGCTGGTGGCCCTCCTAGAGGACAAAGGACTACAGGACAACAGACAGCATGGCTTCACACGTGGCAGATCCTGCCAAACCAACCTGGTTGAGTTCTATGACTGGATAACTAGGCAACTGGACAGGGGCCATGCAGTGGATGTCCTGTATCTGGACTTTAGTAAGGCATTCGACTCGGTGCCACTTGGAAGGCTGGGAAGGAAGTTAGTAGGCACAGGGGTGGGTGGAAAGCTGGTGAGATGGGTAGGAAACTGGCTGCAGGGAAGGCAACAGAGGGTGGTGGTGGGTGGGGAGCTCTCACACCCAAGGGCAGTGACGAGCGGTGTCCCACAGGGCTTGGTGTTGGGACCAGTGTTGTTTGGGATAGTCATTGCAGACATATCATGGGACATCAAGAGCAAGATCAGTCTGTTTGCTGATGATACCAAGGTTGGCGCGGTGGTGGATGACCTAGGGGGATGGCAGGGGTTGCAGGACGATCTGGCAAAGCTTGAAACCTGGTCAGACAACTGGCAACTGGGCTTAATGCCAAAAGTGCAAGGTGCTGCATTTTGGGATGAAGAACCCAAGGAGGAGTTACCAGCTAGGGGGAGTGCAGCTAGCCCAAACAGAGGAGGAGAAGGATCTGGGTGTGCTCATTACAGGGTCAATGAACAACTCAGCACAATGCAGGAAGGCAGCTGCAAAGGCCAACAAAATGCTGGGTTGTATTGCAAGGGGTATATCCTCGAGGAGAGAGGAGGTGATTCTGCCACTGTATAGGTCATTAGTTAGACCACACCTCGAGTACTGCATGCAGTACTGGCGTCCATATCTGAAGAGGGACATTAAGTTACTGGAGGGGGTGCAGTGCAGGGCGACAAAGATGATCAAGGGCTGGGGACTTATCATAGGAGAGGAGGTTGAAGGAGTTGAACATGTACTCACTGGAGGAGAGGAGAGACAGGGGTGACATGATTGAAACCTTTAAATACATGAAAGGAATAAACAAGACGGGTACAGAGGGGCTGTTCAAAGTAAGGGAGGGGAGGGCCACCAGGGGCCATGATATGAGACTGGAGCGAGGAAGGTTCAGGAGGGAGATGAGGAGACACTTTTTTACAGAGAGGGTGGTGGCTGGGTGGAATGCATTAGCTGCAGAAGTGGTATGCAGTAGAACAGTGGACTGCTTCAAACGAAGATGGGACAGGACAAGGGGGAGGGTTAATGAAGGGGAAGGGTGGAAGGGAGGGGCAGCTGCAGAATAAGGGGTGCTAGCTGCACATTCGAGCAGACTTGATAGACCTCTAGGCCTTTATCTGCTGGCAAATTTCATATGTTCATATGTTCGTAGGAGAAAAGCCAGAGTGGAGTGTGTCAAGGAGAAGTGGGTGGCCTACCAAGTAAAGGGCTTTGGACACATTGACGAAAATCACTCCTGTGAGAAGCCCTGGGTCCATGGCAGTGAAGGTGTCTGTAGTAAATTTGAGAAGGGCAGTTGTGGTGCTGTGACCTTTTTGAAAGCCATGTTGTGCAGCAGTTAGGAGGTCATTGTCTCAGAGGAATTCAATGGTTTGCATGGCAATTAGCTTTTCCAATATTTTGCTTAGAACTGACAGGATGGCTATAGGCCTGTAATTAGAGGGGTCTTTAGGGTCATCTTTTTTGAAGAAGGGGTGATTCTTGCTGTTTTCCAAATGTCCGGGACTCTGCTATGACATAAGGAGAGTGTAAAAATTCTAGCCAGGGGTCTGGTAATGAGAGGTGCAGCAATTTAATTAGCAGCCTGTGCTCAAGACTGTCTGATCCAGTGGCTGTGCTGTCCGAGATCTTTCTGAGGAGTTTTGTGACCTCCCTATGAGTAATGGCCTTAAAGCGAAAGGAGGGGAATTTTGATGCTTGGCGAGAGGCAGTTGAAGGACCCAGTTGATTCAAGGCAGAGAAAGCAGATGTGTATTTGGTCAAGTCTGTAAACTGGTCATTAAAGAAATTAGTGATGGTCTGAGAGTTGTTGCAGTGGGCACCATTTAGTACCATGTCATTTGGGGTAGGGGAAACGTTAGATCCCAGGAACGTTTTTATGTGGGACCAGAATTGATTAGGATCCCCTGATGCACTGGTTAATAAGCTTTTGCAAAAGGAGCTTTTATCTGCCCTGATCTCCTTTCTGCATGTATTTCTAAGCGTCCTGTAGGTGTTTTGGTCTTCCTGTAGGCCAGAGGACTTGAAACGGCTCCAGCTTTTATCACACTGTTTTATTATGTTTGGTAGATCTTTTTTTAGCCATTGGGTAGGTTTCCCTTTGACTCAACATGTTATCCAAGGGACATGAATGTCCTGAATGGCTAAGAAATGTGCAGTGAAGATGCTGAGAGTGGACTGCAGGTCAGAAGTCAGATAGAGACTGGACCAGTCTATGTTGGCTACATCGTGAAGAAAGCTTTCAGTATTCAGGTTAGCATAGGTTTGGATGGTGATGAAATGTGGTTTTTGTGGGGGTGATGGAGCCAGCCCCCAGGAGCAAAAGATTGGATGATGGTCCATGATGGTGTCTGCGAAAGTGCCGACAGAGAGGATATGCTCAGTATGGCTTACTAGCACTCAGTTGATTAAGGTGCTGGAGTTAGAGCTGGACATAATCCTTGTAGGTTCAGTGATCATTTGATGCAAGCTGTAGCACTGTATTTTGGAGACTGAGGTGGCCTGGCACTTTCCTAACCAGTTTATATTTATATCCCCTAGTAGGAGTACTTCATTTTTGCCAGAGAGCATGGCTGTTTGTTGAGGAGCTCATCTAAGTCACAGTGGCCACTGTTTGGGGGGTTGTATGCACAGGTAATATGCATCTTTTTTGACCTAAATGTAAAGAGGGAGTGAAGAGACTCACACTGCGTCAGGGCATCTGTGTTCAGGACAGTGAGATGCAAGTGACTCTTTGAATAGATTGCAACACCACCCCCGCTTTTAGTGGACATTCTATCTTTCCAGAGTAGGTTGTAGTAAGGAATAGAGCACTGAGAATCTGGGACCATGGACTTCAACCAAGTTTCGGTCAAACACAGGGTGTCAGGCTTGTATAGGAAGACCTAGGTCTCTAGTTCAGGGAAGTTGTGCTCTAGGCTTCTAATGTTGTGGTGGACAATAAGGATGCCTTTAGTACTGTGTAGTAGAGCATCCGAGTGGGATAGGTGGCAAGTAGGGCCAGGGTTAGTTTCAATGTCACCAGAGAGCAACATGGCCAGTAGCAGGAGGTACCAGAGTTTCCAATAGTAAAAAGGGGATAGAATCAGGTAGCATAGGAAGCATTTCTTAGTATCTGATACAGTATGGTAGATTATGCCTTTAATTATTAAAAGAGGAGTCAGGTCACGTGGCAGTTCAAGGAGGCAGAGGAGGTTGGAGAAGTGAAAATCATTCAGAGGTGGCATAATTATGGTCCATTTCACTTCTGTATTGAATATTCTGTTAGCAGACAAGTGGATCAGGAGTGGCATGATGGCTAGAAACAGTAGGTGCTTAGATCGGTCCATGGCGCTAGTTCCCATTGCACAATGTAGGAGGCCTAGTTGTAAGTCAGCAGGTGTGTTCAGCCAGGAATGTACTTGGCAGTACATGTAGTGTCACGAGAAAGGAGCTCAGTTGAAGAGATGGGGGCTTTGACCAATCAGCAGTCAGATACTTCCAGTTCAAAGTTCTGGATGGCTTGAGTGGCGGCTAAGTACCAAAGACATACCTGGGGAGTAGCAGCTTTCAGTCAGCTGAACCAGCAGAATGGCTCGAGGCTGTATTCTGGTGGTAGAGAGGGCTTGTCCAACGGCTGTTTGCTTGGGGGAAGGCAGGTGGGGGAAGGTTCAAGAAGGAGGTCATGAGACACTTCTTTACAGAATGGGGGGGTGTTCAGGTGGAATGAACTCCCATCTGATGTCATCACTCAAAACGGTGGGAGGTTCAAAATAAGGTGGGACAGAATGAAGGGGAGGGTCAGGGTTGGTGGAGGGGGGGTGCTCATGCCCACTGTAATCTCTGCATCAGGGGGACCACAACCAAGTAGACTTGATAGACCGTATGAACTTCTGCTGGTTAATTTTTATGTTCATATGAATGGTCACAGAGAAGCATGAAGTGGGAAGGTCATTCAGGGAAAAGGAGAGTAGGATATGGCTAAGGACAGATCCATGGGTACATAAGAGCAGACAGGGAGTGGAGGGGATAATGCATCACCAATACGGATAGCTTGAGACCTGCCTTCAAGGTAGGAGCAGAACCACTCAACCGAGGCAGTAGAGAGCCACACCTTTAGCTTGTCTAGAAGCCCCTCTAAATCTGGGGCTCACTTGTACTAAAAGGCGACAGAGCCCCTCAGTGGGACCTGTGTGCCCAATGGCAAAATTGTTGTACAGCAGAACAATCGGTCATGGCACTCACACTTTCATGTAAATAATGTAGGAGTCCATACCAGAAAGTGTTCAAAAAGACTTCCTCTCTTTATTCAGACAGGTAGCCACAGCAAGACAGGAACACTTGAGATCTGATGTCTCACCTTGACAGATGTTTTCAAACATAGTGCCCCCTGGAGTAAATCCCTTTATATTGCATGTACACCCATGTGACATGACAAATTAATTTAAAGTGATGAACATATTAATTAGAAAACTGTTAGTTTCAAATCATTATAAAATACAGACACATCATCATTTCAAGTTGCAAAGCAAGGTAATAAACAGTTGCTCCAAAAAAATTTATTAATACATGTGCTCCCAATGAGCCTTAAGATTAATTTTTAGTTTGGAAGGGGGCCCAATACCTATGCAATAGAAAGTTTGTAAACAAGAGTAGAAGGCTGCTTTTTACCATTCCTTCCACAATCTTATACATAATATTTTTGAACAACATTTCTGAACCGGAGCTGATACTACCACTAAAGAGGAGCAGAGTCAATCAGGACACCAAGGTTTAAGAAAGAGAAAAAAGAGAAGAAAAAATAAAAATAAAAGAGAAGGGGGAGAAAAAAAGAACAAAGTAAAAAAAAAGGAAAATGTGTGTGTGTGTGTGGGGTGGGGGGGGGATAAAGAAAGAGGGTCTGAGCCAAAAGAGGGAAAAGTGCACCGGACAGCTTCCCTTGAAGTGCCTATTATGTATTTGTGTGCATTCCTGGAAAAGAGACTTCAGGGAACAAGTTTCTCTGTCCTGTAAGAGAACAGCAAAGAAACATGAGATGAGGATTATGGATTACATAGCATCACTATTACTAGTTTATCCATTCACTAAGAAGGGTTCCAGCTCAATGTTGTCATTGAGCCCTTTCTGTGTATGACATGCCCCTAGAGTATGAATCCAAAAATTCTCTTGTTTGCCCAGCATGAGATCCCTATCCTCACCTCATGCCCCTAGGCACACTTGCTCCAAACCTATAAATCTCAGTGAGTGTCCATTCATATTTGCTGCGCTTGCCATATGAACTGCCTATCCATATTCAAGGTTGCCATTGTTTTGTGCCCAGATGTGTTCCCCAATCCTTTCTTTCCATTTATGCTTCGTTTGACCCACGTAGTGTGCCCCACATGTACAGTTCACTAAGTATACTACATACATTTTTTATTTATTTAGTTGTTTAACCAGGTATAGCACACTAAACTGAAAGATTTTTTACAGGAGCAACCTGGGAGCACAAGGAGGTTAAGTGACTTGCTCAGGGTCACACAGTATGCAAGTGGAAGCTGTGGGATTCAAACCCAGGTCTGGTCTGCTGGATGTCACCAGATTTGCAGCTCAGAGCCTTAGACCACTGCACTGTGCAGCAGTTAATGAAATAATTTATCTTTAACATTTCTCCATTATATGGGTTCTGTATTTGGCTGCTTTCATTCACATATGGGCAGTATTTACACCTACCACACTTTCTGAAGCCTTTAGGTAGTGGGGGCATCCAATTTCTGGTCTTCAAACTAGGCTGCATAGAGTGAACTAGTATGACTTTCGGGTTTTTAGCTCTCCTGTATGCCATACAGGGTAGTGTTTTGGCTGTCTCCCTCAGCTGTGCATCAGCTCCTAATACATGACAGTTCTTTTTTATTAGTTACTGCACTTTCAGGACCTAATGTTATAGATGGTGACAAAATTAATCTGGCCATTAGCAAGGCTGGGTTCAGTGGCACCCTCATGGGGTCCTGGAAAGTACACTACCCCGTATGGCATACAGGACAGCTAAAAACCTGAGGCATACTAGTTCAGTCTGTGCAGCCTGGCTTGAAGCCCAGAAATTAGATGCCCCACTACCTAAAGGCTGTAGAAAGTGTGGCAGGTGTAAATACTGCCCATATGAGAATGAAAGCAGCCAAATACAGAACCCATAGGGATCTCATGTTGGGCAAACAAGATAATTTTTGGATTCATAATCTAGGAGCATGTCATACACAGAAAGGCCTCAACAATAAAATTGAGCTGGTGCCCTTCTTAATGAATAGATAAACTAATAATAGTGATGCTATGTAATCTATGTTACTCATCTCATTATGTGTCTTTGCTGTTCTCTTATAGGTCAGAGGAACCAGTTCCCTGAAGTCTCTTCATAGGTATTGGGCCCCCCTTCCAAAGTAAAAATTAATCTTAAGGCTCATTGGAGCACATGTATTAATTCATTTTGGGGGGAGTGACAGTCTATTACCTTGGTTTGCAACTTGAAATACTGAATTTCATACTGGATTTTTAAGACAGCCAGGAGGCATAGGACCATATAGGTTGTCCCCACCATTTCAGTGGAGGAAACCAAAGTTACCAACTGAGATAAATCTGTCTAAACCTGTCTTGAAGGCATTAAAGAAAAGAGCTTCTATTAGTTCAGCTCGTAGTTTATTCCATAATCTGATTACTCTAGGTCCAAAGCTAAATTTTCTAAGATTTGTCCTGCAATGTTCTTCTTTTAACTGGTACTTGTGCCCTTTTAGGTTATAGTTTTGTTCCCTAGTTTGAAGTACAAGATCTTGTTTCAGCATTTCTTGACCTATAATTTTATGAAGCAACAGCAGGTCTCCCCTAACACATCTAATATCCATTGACCATAATCCTAGGAACTTCAGTCTTTCTTCATAGGGTTTATCTTTTATCCCTTTTATTAGTTTTATACAGGCCCATTGAGGCTGACTCCAGACAGTAGAACAATAATCTAAATGTGGTCTTATTTAGGATTTATAAAGAGGCATCAATACCTCTTCCCTTCTCGATTGAAAACTTCTTCGGATGCAATTAACCAAATGCATAGCCTTATTCGCTATTGTTTTACAATGGGATCCCTTTTCAGGTCATGGCTAATATGAACCCCCAAGTCTTTTTCAAAGACTGAGTCCTTTAATTTCACACCCTGTATATAATATTCCTGGTTTATGTTTCCCTGACCCATGTGCATCATTACATATTTATCTAAATTAAAACACATTTTATTAGTGTTTGCCCACTCTGTTATGTACTATAAATCCTGTCCAAATCCCAGTCTGTCCTCAAAGGTATTCACTACTCCTCCCAACTTAACATCATCAGCAAACTTTGTTAATTTATTCCCACTAGTGATGTCCAAGTCGGCAATAAAAATACCAGACAACAGTGGTCCCAATACGGAACCCTGTGGCACCCCACTTGAGACCTGCACCTCATCAGACAGGAAGCCTTGAACCCTAACCAATTGAGCTATCTCCATTAGCCAATGTTCAATCCACCTAATAATACTGCTTTCAATTACTAGATTTATTTAATTTTGAGATCACTATCTCATGAGGGACCCTGTCAAAGACTCTACTAAAAGAAAAAATTACTCACCTTAGTAATGTTGTTTCTTCTAATGGAGTCTTGCTGTATTCTGACTATTGCAGTTAGGTCCTGCCTTTCAACTGCCCTAGAGAACAAAGAGTTAAACTTTCCATGGCCAGCATGGAATGTTCACCGTGAGCTTGGCTGAAGCCCCTGTCTGCTGTTGTTTAAACTGCAACCATCAGATCTTTATGAGTAATACTCACTAGAAGTTCTGTGTGGAAACTGTAAAACTCACACTAGCCAAATGGCAACTAAATTTATTAAAAATGTTTTTTTGGTTTCAAAGCAAAGACTCAAGTCAGGAAACCCAAAAAAACAAAACACAACACACCCAAAGTAAAGGAGGGTGAAAAAGGGACACTGCTAGGGTGCCAACACTGCTCCTGCCCACCCACATCCCAAAAACTAGGTTCTGAGAGGGGAGGCAGGGGAGGTCAGAATACAGCAAGACTCCATTAGAAGAAACAACATTGCTAAGGTGAGTAATTTTTTCTTCAAACAACACGAAGTCTTGCTGTATTCTGACTATTGCAGACTACCAAGCAGTACCTCCATAGAGGAGGGACAGAACCTACTTTGGGAATAGGCTTTGAAGTACTGCTGTGCCAAACTGAGCATCACTCCTAGCCTGGATATCCAGAGAGTAATGCTTGGTGAAATGTATGAAAAAATTACTCACCTTAGTAATGTTGTTTCTTCTAATGGAGTCTTGCTATATTATGACAATTGCAGTATGGCCGCAGGTTAGAACTGCTCCGGAGGTGAAATAGTTAACTTTCCATGCACGCATGGAACTTAGAGCATGAGCTCAGTTGAAAACTCTGTCTGTTGTTCTTCAAACGCAAACTGTCAGATCTTTACGAGCTAAAACTCATTAAGGCTCTGTGTGGAAGCTGTAAACCTACACTAGCCAACTGGCTACTAACATAAACACTCATTTTTTGGCCTCAAACAAAGACACAAGTCTGGAGACCCAAAAATGCAAAAACACAACACCAATTCACCCAAAAGGAGGGTGAAAAAAAACCCAACAAGATGGGCATCAAAAAAATGCCAACACTGTAATGCCCACCCACATCCCAAAACAGAGGTTCTGAGAGGGGCAGGCAGGGAGGGAGGTCATAATATAGCAAGACTCCATTAGAAGAAACAACATTACTAAGGTGAGTAATTTTTTCTTCAAACAACATGAAGTCTTGCTATATTATGACAATTGCAGACTACACAGCAGTACCTCCATGGAGGAGGGACAGAACCTACTTAGGGAATAGACTCTGAAGCACGGCTAGTGTCAAACCGAGCATCACTCCTAGCCTGGATGTCCAGGAGTAGTGCTTGGTAAAGTGTGAACTGTTTTCCAGGTAGCTGCTTGACATATTTCTAGAATAGGAATGTCTCTGGCAGCAGCCAGAGAAAGCAGCTGTGCAGCTGGTAGAGTGAGCCCTCAGGCCTGAGGGGAAACTTTACCCAACTTCTCATAGCAGAATTGGATACAAGAGACAATCCACCTGGCAATGGATCTTTTAGTGGCTGGCTTCCCTTTACCAACTTCACCATAAGTGAGGAACAGTTGGAGGGAGTCAAACCTATGACCCTTGGTACGCTCTATGTAGTAACTAAGGGCTCTCTTCACATCTAGGCTGTGCAGCCTCCTCTCTCCAGAGGAGGAGTGGTCAGTGAAGTACACTGGAAGAGAAATAGATTGATTAAGGTGGAAATCTGAAACCACCTTAGGTAGGAACTTTCTGTTAGTCCGGAGGACCATCTTATCTCTGTGAAAGGAGATAAACTCCTGCTCCACTGACAAAGCTTGTAATTCACTTATGCACCTGGCAGAGGTGATTGCTACCAGAAACACAGTTTTACAAGTCAAGTACTTGAGCTCAGCTGAAGACAAGGGCTTGAAGGGGGGGTTGCATAAGCTGAGCAATGCAAACATTAAGATCCCAGGCAGGGGCAGGATCCCTGAATGGAGGGTTGGTGTGAAGCAACCCTTAAAAACTTGGAAAATACAGGATGAGCTGAAAGAGAAGAGGATTTACCTGCTGAAATAAAAGCAGACACAGCTGCAAAATGCACCTTCAAGGTAGCTGGTCTCAGTCACAAGAGTTCAGATGGACCATATAATCCAGGACTGTGGGTAGATCAGCAGAGTCTGGGAAATATGTTTTCCAAGCACCATTGGAAAACCTTTTCCATTTGGAATTGTAAGTAGCCCTGGTGGAAGGCTTCCTTGAGGCCTTCAATATATCCATTACACCTTGGGAAGGTGTAAATCAGCAAACTCTAACTCTTCAAGAACCAAGCCTTGAGATTGAGAGATTTGAGATTCGGATACCAAACCCATCCCTGGGCACAGGTTAACAGATTGTGATTCCTGGGAAGGCACAGGGGAGGATGGACTGCTAAGGACAGTAGGAGTAGATACCAGGGTTGTCTGGCCCAATCTGGAGCTATCAGAATGACTTTGCAGGATTGGGATCTGATTTTGACTAGCACTTTGAACAGGAGAGCAAAGGGAGGGAAGGCATAGAGGAACTTCCCTTCCCAACTGAGGGCTAAGGCATCCAGGGGGAGTGAGCCCAACACTGGGGGCCTGCAGCAAAAAAGAAGGAGCTGATGATTGTCTGGGGCTGCAAAAAGATCTATCTGCGGGGTGCCCCATCTGTCGGGATCCAGTGACCATTCGTGATGGCCCTGGGAAATCCTGCTGAGAGCATCTGCCAGGACATTGTCCTTGCCTGGGAGGTGGACTGCTGTAAGGGAGGTGTTCAGGGAGTAAGCCAGAGACCACAACTTCATTGCTTCGGTGCACAAGGCCGTAGACCGAGTGCCCTTGCTTGTTGATGTACCACATTGTAGTGGTGTTGTCTGTTCTGACCTGAATACTCTTGTTCTGAACAGATTTGGAAAAGGCTTGAAGTGCTAGAAAAACTGCTCTGAGCTCCAACAGATTGATGTGGAGCAGAGATTCCTGGGGAGACCACAGACCCTGGGTGGTGAGGTCGCACATGTGAGCTCCCCATCCCAAGAGGGATGCATCTGTAGTAAGGATTAGAGAGTGAGACTGAGCGAAAAAAGGGACCCCTTGTCTCAGGTTGCTCTGATCCTGCCACCACTGTAGGGCTTGGATCAGGGTTCGAGTTACTGGGATCAACTTGGTAAGAGGATCCTTTCTTTGAGACCAAAAAGCTCTCAAATGGAACAGAATGTCCCTCATCTGAAATCTTGCTCCCTGTACAACTGCTGTGGAAGCAGCCAAGTGTCCTAGGAGCTATAGAAAATGCCTTGCTGGCCGGAAGACCTGCAGGGTGAATGAGGAGGCCAGGGAGACTAGGGTCTTTGCCCTGTCCAAAGGAAGGAAAGCCCTGGCTTCCTGTGTGTTCAGTTCTGTGCCTATGAAGGTAAGAAGCTGGACAGGCTCTAGGACTGACTTTGAGAGATTCAGAAGGAAACCTAGAGAGGTAAGCAGTTGCTGCGTTATCTGAAGATGTAAATTGACCTGGTCTGGGGACTGGCCTACTATGAGCCAATCATCCAGGTAAGGAAAGATGGCAATCTTTTGCCTTCTAAGGTAGGCAACTGCTACTGCCAGGCATTTGGTGAATACCCTTGGAGCAGAAGTGAGGCCGAAGGGCATTGCTCTGAACTGGTAGTGGCCTGAGGGCAGCTCGAAGAAAAAATTACTCACCTTAGTAATGTTGTTTCTTCTAATGGAGTCTTACTATATTATGACATATGCAGTTAGACCCAGCCTTCGAACTGCTCCGGAGGTGAAAGAGTTAACTTTCCATGCCAGGAATGGAATCTTGAGTGCGAGCTCGGTTGAAAACTCTGTCTGTTGTTCTTCAAACTCAAACTGTCAGATCTTTACGAGCAAAACTCACTAAGGTTCTGTGTGGAAGCTGTAAACCTACACTAGCCAACTGGCTACTAAAATATTAACACATTTTTTGGTCCCAAAACAAAGACTCAAGTTAGGGGATCCAAAAAATAAAAACACAACACCCAAACACCCCAAAAAAAGAGGGGTGAAAAAACAAGGTGGGCATCTACTAAGTGCCAACACTGCACTGCCCACCCACATGCTAAAAGCAGAGATTCTGAGAGGGGCAGGCGGGGCGGAGGTCATAATATAGCAAGACTCCATTAGAAGAAACAACATTACTAAGGTGAGTAATTTTTTTCTTCAAACAACATGAAGTCTTGCTATATTATGACATATGCAGACTACACAGCAGTACCTCCATGGAGGAGGGACAGAACCTACTTAGGAAATAGGCTCTGAAGCACAGCTGTGCTAAACCGAGCATCACTCCCAGCCTGGATGTCCAGGGAGTAATGCTTGGTGAAAGTGTGAACTGTTTTCCAGGTAGCTGCTTGACATATCTCTATGATAGGGATGTCCCTGGCTGCAGCCAGGGACGCAGCTGTACCTCTGGTAGAGTGAGCCCTCAGGCCTGAAGGGGGAACCTTACCCAGTTTTTGATAACAAAATTGGATACAAGAGACAATCCACTTGGCAATGGATCTTTTAGTGGCAGTTTTCCCTTTACCAACCTCACCATAAGTGAGGAACAGTTGGAGGGAGTCAAACCTGTGACCCTTGGTACACTCTATGTAGTAACTAAGGTCTCTCTTCACATCTAAGCTGTGCAGCCTCCTCTCACCAGAGGAGGAATGGTCAGTGAAGTACACTGGAAGAGATATAGATTGATTAAGGTGGAAATCTGAAATCACCTTAGGCAAGAACTTCCTGTTAGTCCTGAGGACCACCTTATCTCTGTGAAAGAAGATAAAATCAGGCTCCACTGACAAAGCTTGTAACTCACTTATGCGTCTGGCAGAAGTTATGGCTACTAGAAACACAGTTTTCCAAGTCAAGTACTTAAGCTCTGCTGAAGACAAAGGCTCAAAGGGGGCTTGCATAAGCTGAGCAATGCAAACATTAAGGTCCCAGGCGGGGGCAGGATACCTGAATGGAGGGTTGGTGTGAAGAAATCCCTTGAAAAACTTGGAGAATACAGGGTGAGCAGAAAGAGAAGAGGGCTTTCCTGCTGAAATAAAAGCAGAGACAGCTGCCAAATGCACTTTCAGGGTAGCTGGCCTCAGCCCCAAAGTATTTAAGTGGACCATATAATCCAGGACTGTGGGCAAATCAGAAGATTCTGGGGAAATATGCTTTCCAGAGCACCATATGGAAAACCTTTTCCATTTGGAATTATAAGTAGCCCTGGTGGAAGGCTTCCTAGAAGCTTTCAAGATATCGAGTACACCTTGAGAAAGGTGTAGGTCAGCAAACTCTAACTCTTCAAGAGCCAGGCCTTGAGGTTGAGGGATTTGAGATTTGGGTACCAAACTCTCCCCTGGGCACAGGTTAACAGATTGGGATTCCTGGGAAGACACAGGAGAAGGTGGACTGCTAAGGACAAAAGGAGTGGATACCAGGGCTGTCTGGCCCAATCTGGAGCAATCAGAATCATCTTGCAAGGTTGAGATCTGATTTTGACTAACACCTTGAACAAGAGAGAGAAGGGGGGGGGAAGGCATAGAGAAACTTCCCTTCCCAGTTGAGAAGGAAGGCATCCAGAGGGACTGAGCCCAACATTGGGGGCCTGCAGCAAAATAGCGGAAGTTGGTGATTGTCTGGGGCTGCAAAAAGATCTATCTTAGGAGTCCCCTACCTGGCAAATACTACCTCCAGTACTAGGGGATCCAGTGACCATTCATGATGGCCTTGGGAAATCCTGCTGAGAGCATCTGCCAGGACATTGTCCTTGCCTGGGAGGTGAACTGCCATGAGGGAGGTGTTCAGGGAATAAGCCAGAGACCACAACTTCATTGCCTCGGTGCACAAGGCCGAAGACCGAGTGCCCCCTTGCTTGTTGATGTACCACATTGTAGTGGTGTTGTCTGTTCTGACCTGTACCACTTTGTTCTGAAAAGATGCAGAAAAAACCTGAAGTGCAAGAAAAACTGCTTTGAGTTCCAACAGATTGATGTGGAGCAGAGATTCCTGAGGGGACCACAATCCCTGGGTGGTGAGGTTGCCCATGGGAGGTCCCCACCCCAAGAGGGACGCATCTGTAGTAAGGGTCAAGGAGTGAGATTGAGGGATGAATGGAACCCCCTGTCTCAGATTGCTCTGATCCTGCCACCACTGTAGGGCCTGGATCTGGGTTTGAGTTACTGGGATCAATTTGGTTAGAGGATCTCTCCTTTGAGACCAGAAGGCTCTCAAATGGAACTGAATGTCCCTCATCTGAAATCTTGCTCCCTGCACTACTGCTGTGGAGGCAGCCATGTGCCCTAGGAGCTGCAGAAAGTGCCTTGCTGGTCGAGAGACCTGCAGAGTGAAGGAGGAGGCCAGAGCCACCAGGGTCTTTGCTCTTTCTAGAGGAAGGAAAGCTCTGGCCTGCTTTGTGTCCAGTTCTGCGCCTATGAAGGTGAGTAGCTGAACAGGCTCTAGAACTGACTTTGGGAGATTGAGAAGGAAACCTAGAGATGTAAGCAGCTGCTGGGTAACCTGAAGGTGTGATTTGACTTGGTCTGGAGACTGGCCCACTATGAGCCAGTCATCCAGGTAAGGAAAGATGGCGATCTTTGCCTTCTTAAATGAGCAACTGCTACTGCTATGGCATTTTGTGAATACCCTTGGGGCAGAGGTGAGGCCAAGGGCATTGCTCTGAACTGGTAATGGCCTGAGGGCAGTTCGAATCTGAAGTACTTTTGGTGGGAGCTTCTGATGAGAACATGGAAGTAGGCATCCTTGAGGTCCAGGGACGCTAGCCAGTCCCCTGGCCTTAGGGAGGGTAAAATAATTCCCAGAGTCACCATTTTGAATTTTGGTTTTAAAAGGTGCTTGTTTAGGTATCTGAGATCCAGGATGGGCAGCCATTCTCCTGTCTTTTTTGGGGTAAGGAAGTACCTGGAGTACAGTCCTTTGCCCTGGTGTAGGGGAGGAACCCTTTCTATAGCTCTGAGAGCCAGGAGGGTTGAAGCTTCTGTTTCCAGAGCGAGAGCCTCTGATGGATTTGCAGATGGAAAGGATCTGGTTCTCATCTTTGGATATTTTTTGAAGCTGAGAACCAGTCCCTGGCTTACTACTTCCAGGACACACTTGTCTGATGTTAAAGACTCCCAGTCCTGGACGAAGTAAGCCAGCCTGCCTCCTACAGGTAATGGAGAATCAGCCTAGGCCATCCCATCAGGGTGCCTGTTTGGCAGGGGCTTTAGGCTGAGGGGTAGAAGCAGGCTTGCTTGTACTCTGTCTGCCTCTCCCTCTAAAGAACCCCCGCTAGGCATAGGCTGAAGAGGAGGCCTGGGCTTGGTAAAGAGGCCTGTGAAAAGGCCTGCCCCTGCCCCTGGAAAGCTGCCTCTGAGGAGTGGCCTGCCTTTCCTTGGCCTGTGCACTCCTATAAGTGGTCCTATACGCATCCATTTTCTTCATGTAATTCTCTGTCTGCTCCCCAAACAGAGAGTTACCCACAACAGAAAAATCCCTGGCCTTAGCCTGGGTATCCTGTGATAGGCTAGTACACCTGAGCCAAGCCATTCTGTGAAAAGCCACAGATGTAGCCATGACTCTTGAAGATACATCATTAGAGTCCACTGTAGCATGGAATTGCACCTTGGATGCCTCAATACCATCAGCAGCCACCTACTCCAGCTCCTTGGCAAGCTGACCAGGGACCTGTTTCTCTAGAGCCATAACAGTATCCCATCTGGATTTCTGGTATCTTGCAACATAGGCCATATAATTTGCCTGTCTGAGTCCCAAGGATGCTGCCATGTACTGTTTCTTTGCCATGGCATCAATCCTCTTGGAGTCCTTGTCAGGGGGTGTGTGAAGCCAAGGGAATATTTGCCTTATCACAGGCTGCAGCCTGCACTACCCCAACATGGCTGCATTGTTGTGAAAGGTACTCCATATCAGAGTCTGACAATGTGTACCTCTTGTCCATTTTTTTATCCACAGGAGGTATAGTGTGAGGAGCTTTTACAATTTTTATTGTCTGTTTCCTAAAAGATTTATGTAAAGGAATAGACAATCTCCTAGACTCTGGGATATCCATCATTTCCACATAGTCTGGCTCCTCCTGTTCATCCACAGCTTCTTCCAAAGGGAGCTGGAGGGTTTCAGCCACTTTCTTATAAAATATAAAATGAGGAGGGGACTCAGAAAGCCTAGGGGGAGACACTTCTAAAGGTCTGTCTGGGGAGATGTCCGGTTCCATGGGCACATCCAGACTTTCAAAATCACATTCACTCTCTTCATAATCTTCCTCCCCCTCCTCCGGTTCATAAAATTCCTCTATATCATATTCTTGAACCGGTGGCACCGACCGAACCGACCGCTTACCTGATGGTGCTGGTTCGGTCGGAACCTGGGAAAGCGACTGGACAATTTTGATCGCTTTGGCTATCTCTGCAGCGGTTGGAGAAGGAAATTTTGGCTCCACACCCGCTGATTTCCTAGTCCTTTTTGTTGGGACTGACTCCTCCGAGTCAGTTCTCCTTTTGGCCGAGGAAGTCTCGCCCTGGTCAGAGGGCACTCCGTCCGGTTCGGTTGGCACCGGACCGGGCTGGCCATCCGGGTCAGCGGACTTCTTGGCCTCTCGTTCCCTGAGCCTACCAACTCTCTTATCCAGGGTAGCTGCAGGGAAATTCTTGCAAATCTGGCAGTCGGCATTGAGGTGGTCAAACCCCAGACAATAAACACATGTGGTGTGTGGGTCAGCCTTGGCAAAGGCTTCCCCACAGACACTACAGTGTTGAAACCCAGTGGGCCCGGTTTTTCTTTTGAGTTTCTCAGACATAATGCCAGCCTAACCAAAAACTTGCCCGTTTATGGCAATCCGCCAAGCAAGACACCCTTATTGGTTCCCAACCGTGTCACGGGTTGTGGAAAAAACTATAATGAAATCCGTTTTTTTTAGAACCGATAAGAACTGGGAACCGCACTCTAATGCAATTTAAATTAAGTTTAACAACAACCTGATCGGTTCAAACCAAACCGATAATACCGTTTGCAAGTTCCACACAGAATAATGTAAAACCTATCTATTACTTACAATACCACAGACAGAGCTTGAACCGACCGGTTGCGGTTTAAATACAGACAAAATACGGTTTAAAAACCACGAAAATACACTTTTAACCGACAAAATGAACCGAGCAGCAGGAGAAATCTCCGGAGCGACTGTTCAGTGAGGCGGAATAAAGAATCTGACAGTTTGAGTTTGAAGAACAACA
Source organism: Neoceratodus forsteri (assembly GCA_016271365.2). Lineage (NCBI taxonomy): Eukaryota > Metazoa > Chordata > Ceratodontiformes > Ceratodontidae > Neoceratodus > Neoceratodus forsteri. The sequence continues at coordinate 832,610,029 of CM028130.1, read as the reverse complement.
GACAGAGTTTTCAACCGAGCTCGCACTCAAGATTCCATGCCTGGCATGGAAAGTTAACTCTTTCACCTCCAGAGCAGTTCGAAGGCTGGGTTTAACTGCATATGTCATAGTATAGCAAGACGTCATGTTGTTTGAACCTGAGGTACTTTCGATGGGAGCTTCTGATGGGAATATGGAAGTAGGCATCCTTGAGGTCCAGGGAAGCTAGCCAGTCCCCTGGCCTTAGAGAGGGTAGGATAATTCCCAGAGTCACCATTTTGAACTTTGGCTTTAAAAGGTGCTTGTTTAAGTATCTAAGATCCAGGATGGGCCGCCATTCTCCTGTCTTTTTTGGGGTAAGGAAGTACCTGGAGTACAAACTCTTGCCCTGGTGTAGGGGAGGAACCCTTTCCATGGCTCTGAGAGCCAGGAGGGTAGAGACCTCTGCCTCTAGGATGAGTGTCTCTGATGGAGTTGCAGGTGGAAAAGATCTGGTTCTCAGCTTTGGAAATTTTTTGAAGCTGAGAACCAGTCCCTGGCTTACTACTTCCAGGACCCACTTGTCTGATGTTAAAGACTTCCAGTCCTGGACAAATTAAGCCAGCCTTCCCCTACAGGTAGAGAAGAATTGGCCCTGGCAATCCCATCAGGGTGCCTGCTTGGCAGGGGCTTTGGGCTGAGGGGTGGAAGCAGGCTTGCTTATACCCCGCCTGCCTCTCCCTCTAAAGAACCCCCTCTGAGCATAGGCGGAAGAGGAAGCTTGGGTTTGGTAAAAAGGCCTATGAAAAGGCCTGCCCCTGCCTCTAGGAAGCTGCTTTTGAGGAGTGCCTGCCTTTCCTTGGCCTGTGCATCCTATAGGTGGTCCTATATTCATCCATTTCTTCATATAATTCTCTGTTTTGCTCCCAAACAGAGAATTACCCACAAGGAAAATCCATGGCCTTAGACTGGGTATCCTGAGACAGGGTAGTACATCTGAGCCAAGCCATCCTGCAGTGCCACAGATGTAGCCATGACTCTTGATGAAACATCATTAGAGTCCACTGCAGCATGAGAATGCACCTTGGATGCCTCAATACCATCCATAGCCACCTGTTCCAGCTCCCTGGCAAGCGGGTCAGGGACTTGTTTTGCTAGGGCCAGCACAGAATCCCATCTGGATTTCTGGTACCTAGCAGCATAAGCCATATAATTTGCCTGTCTGAGTCCCAAATATGCTGCCATGTACTATTTCTTTGCCATAGCATCAATCTTCCTGGAGTCCTTCTCAGTGGGGTGTGAAGCTAGAGGAATATTAGCCTTGTCACAGGCTGCAGCCTGCACTACCCCCACATGGCTGCATTGTTGAGAGAGGAAATCAGTGTCGGAGCCTGATAAGGTATACCTCTTGTCCATCCTTTTATCCATGGGAGGTATAGTGTGAGGAGTTTTTAAAACTTTTACTGTCTGTTTCCTAAAAGATTTATGCAAAGGAATAGACAGTCTCCTAGACTCTGGAATATCCATCATTTCTACATAGTCCGGCTCCTCCTGGTCATCAACAGCTTCCTCAACAGGGAGCTGGAGAGTTTCAGCAACCTTTTTATAAAACATGAAATGAGAAGGGGACTCAGAAAGCCTTAGAGGAGAAACCCCAAAGGGTCTATCTGGAGAGATGTCCAGTTCAATGGGCACATCCAGATCCTCAAAACCATATTCACTCTCCTCATATTCCTCTTCCCCCTCCTCCGGTTCATAAAAATCCTCACAATCATAATCTTGAACCGGTGGAACTGGCTGAGCCGAACACTTCCCTGATGGTGTCAGTTCGGTCGGAACCGGGGAAAGAGACTGGACAATTTGAATTGCTTTAGCTATTTCTTCAGCAGTTGGGGAGAGAACTTTTGGCCCTACGCTAGCTGACTTTCTAGTCCTTTTTGCTGGAACCGGCTCCTCAGAACCGGCTCTTCGTTTGCTGAGGAAGTATTGCCCTGGTCAGAGGGCACTCCCTCCGGTTCGGTAGGTACTGAACCGGGCTGGCCATCCGGGTCAGCGGACTTTTTGGCCTCCCTTTCCCTGAGCCTACCAACTCTCTTATCTATGGTGGCAGCAGGGAAATTCTGACAAATCTGGCAGTCTGAATTGAGGTGGGCAAACCCCAGACAATAGACACATGTGGTGTGTGGGTCAGCCTTAGCAAAAGCTTCCCCACAAACACTACAGTGTTGAAACCCAGTGCGTCCGGTTTTTCTTTTGGGTTTCTCAGACATAATGCCAGCCTAACCAACTTGCCCGTTTATGGCAATCCGCCAAGCAAGACACCCTTATCGGTTCCCAACCGTGTCATGGGTCGTGGAAAAAAACGTAATGAAATCCGTCTTTTTTAGAACTGATAAGAACCGGGAACCGCACTCTAAAAAAGGACTAGTAGATTTAAAGACAACCTGATCGGTTCAGACCGAACCGATAATGAATTACAAGTTCCACACAGAAAACTGAATGTAAAACCTATCTATTACTTACATTACCACAGACAGAGCTTGAACTGACCAGTTACGGTTTAATTTCGGCTAAAACCGACTAAATAATACTTTTAAACTGACAAAATGAACCGAGCAGAAGGAGAAATCTCCGGAGCGGCTGTTCAGTGAGGCGGAGTAAAGAATCTGACAGTTTGCGTTTGAAGAACAACAGACAGAGTTTTCAACTGAGCTCGCGCTCTAAGTTCCATGCCTGCATGGAAAGTTAACTATTTCACCTCCGGAGCAGTTCTAACCTGCGGTCATACTGCAATTCTCATAATATAGCAAGACTTCATGTTGTTTGAAGGACTGTTTTCCAGGTGGCTGCTTGGCAATTTTCTAAGATAGGAATATCCCTGGCAGCAGCCAGGGAAGCAGCTGTACCTCTAGTAGAGTGAGCTCTCAGGCCTGAGGGTGGAGTTCTACCCAGTTTTTCGTAGCAGAATTGTATACAAGAGACAATCCACCTGGCAATAGATCTCTTAGTGGCAGGTTTGCCCTTACCAACCTCTCTGTATGTGAGGAACAATTGGAGGGACTCAAACCTGTGACCCTTGGTGTGCTCTGTGTAGTAGCTGAGGGCCCTTTTAACATCCAAGCTGTGCAGCCTCCGCTCTCCAGAGGAGGAATGGTCAGTGAAGAAAACAGGGAGAGACATAGACTGGTTAAGGTGGAAATCTGAAACCACCTTAGGCAAAAACTTCCTGTTAGTTCTTAGGACCACTTTATCTCTATGGAAAGAGATGAAATCAGGCTCCACTGACAGGGCTTGCAATTCACTGATACACCTGGCAGAGGTAATGGCTACCAAAACACAGTTTTTCAAGTCAAGTACTTAAGCTCTGTAGAGGACAAAGGCTCAAAGGGTGGTTGCATAAGCTGAGCAATGCAAACATTAAGGTCCCAAGCAGGAGCAGAGTCCCTAAAGAGGGGATTGGTGTGCAGCAATCTCTTGAAGAATTTACAAAACACAGGATGGGCTGACAGAGGAGAGGGCTTGCTTGCTGACAAGAAGGCAGAAACAGCTGCTAAATGCACTTTAAATGTAGCTGGCCTAAGGCCTAGGCCATTAAGCTGGACCATATAGTCCAGAACCATAGGCAACCCAGCAGATTCTGGAGAAATATCCTTATTAGAACACCAAACAGTGAACCTTTTCCATTTGGAGTTGTAAGTCTTTCTGGTGGAAGGCTTTCAAGAAGCCTTAAGGATATCCAGAACCCCTTAAGAAAGCTGCAGATCAGCAAACTCTAACTCTTCAAGAGCCATTCCTTGAGATTGAGAGACTTGAGGTTCGGGTGCCAAATCCTCCCCTGAGAGGATGTCAACAGGTTGTAATTCCTGGGAAGAGACAGGGGAAGGTGGACTGCTAAGGACAGCAACAGAGGGTACCAGGGCTGTCTGGCCCAGTCTGGAGCAATCAGAATCACTTTGCATGGTTGTGACCTTATCTTGACTAACACCTTGAACAAGAGAGGGAAGGGGGAAAAGTATACAGAATTTTCCCTTCCCAATTCAGAATCAGAGCATCCAGGGGGACTGAGCCCAAGACTAGGGGTCTGCAACAAAAGAGAGGAAGTTAGTGATTGTCTGGGGCTGCAAAAAGATCTATCTGTGGAGTGCCCCATCTCGAGAAAATCACTTTTAAAACTAGAGGGATCTAGGGTCCATTCGTGATGGCCCTGGGATATCCTGCTGAGAGCATCTGCTAGGACATTGTCCTTTGCTGGGAGGTGAACTGCTATCAGAGAGGTTTGCAGGGAATAGGCTAGGGACCACAACTTCATTGCTTCTGTGCACAAGGCCATAGACTGAGTGCCTCCTTGCTTGTTGATGTACCACATTGTGGTGGTATTGTCTGTTCTGATCTGGACCACCTTGATCTGTACAGATTTGGAAAAGGCTTGCAGTGCCAGAAACACTGCTCTGAGTTCCAAGAGATTGATGTGAAGCAGAGATTCTTGAGGTGACCACAGCCCTTGGGTGGTAAGATCCCCCAGGTGGGCTCCCCAGCCCAGCAGGGAGGCATCTGTGGTGAGTATCACTGAATGAGACTGAGTGACAAAGGGAACTCCTTGTCTCAAATTGTTCTGATCCTGCCACCTTTGCAAAGCCTGGATCAGGGTTCGAGTCACTGAGACTAGTTTGGTAAGGGAATCCTTTCTTTTGGACCAGAAGGCTCTTAAGTGGAACTGAATGTCCCTCATCTGAAATCTTGCTCCTGGACCACTGCTGTAGAGGCTGCCATGTGGCTCAGAAGCAGCAGGAAATACCTTGTTGGTCGAGACACCTGTAGGGTAAATGAAGAGGCCAGTTCCATAAGGGTCCTTGCCCTGTCCAGGGGAAGGAAGGCTCTTGCCCTTATTGTATCTAGCTCTGCCCCTATGTAGGTGAGGAGCTGTACTGGCTCAAGAACTGACTTTGGAAGGTTGAGGAGGAATCCAAAGGAAGTGAGCACTTGCTGAGTTATTTGCAGATGTGACTTGACTTGGTCTGGAGACTGACCCACTATGAGCCAGTCGTCCAAGTGTGGAAAGATGGAGATCTTTTTTCTCCTTAGGAAAGCAACTACTATTGCCAGGCACTTTGTGAACACCCTTGGGGCTGATGTTAGGCCAAAGGGCATTGCTCTGAATTGATAGTGGCCTGAGGGCAACTCGAACCTGAGGTACTTTCTGTGGGAGCACCTGATGGGAATGTGAAAATAGGCATCTTTGAGGTCTAGGGAGACTAGCCAGTCCCCTGGCCTTAGAGAGGGCAGAATTATTCCCAGAGTCACCATTTTGAACTTTGGTTTTAAAAGGTGCTTGTTCAGATATCTTAGGTCCAGGATGGGCCACCATTCTCCTGTATTTTTGGGGGTTAGGAAGTACCTGGAGTACAATCCTTTGCACTTGTGTAGGGTAGGAACCCTCTCTATGGCTCTGAGAGCCAGGAGGGAAGAAACCTCTGCCTCTAGGGCAAGGGTCTCTGATGGATTTGCAGATGGAAAGGATCTGGTTCTCATCTTGGGAAATTTTTTGAAGCTGAGAACCAGTCCCTGGCTTACTACTTCCAGGACCCACTTGTCTGATGTCAGATTCCAGTCCTGGACAAAGTAAGCCAGCCTGCCCCCTACAGGTATTGGAGAATTGGCCTGGGCAGACCCATCAGGGTGTCTGCTTGACAGGGGCTTTAGACTGAGGAGTGGAAGCAGGTCTGCTCATTCCCCATCTGCCTCTCCCTCTGAAGAACCCCCTCTTAGCATAAGAAGAAGAGGAGGCCTGGGCTTGGTAAAAAGGCCTTTGAAAAGGACTGCCCCTACGCCTGGACTGCTGCCTTTGAGGAGTGGCTTGCCTTTCTTTGGCCTGAGCACTCCTGTAGGTGGTCCTGTACTCGTCCATCTTTTTCATGTAGTTCTCTGTCTGCTTCGCAAACAGAGAATTACCAATAACAGGGAAATCCATGGCCTTAGCCTGGGTATCCTGTGATAGGCTAGTACATCTGAGCCAAGCCATCCTCCGAAGGGCCACAGATGTAGCCATGACTCTTGATGAAACATCATTGGAGTCCACAGCAGCATGAAATTGCACCTTGGATGCCTCAATCCCATCTGCAGCCACCTGCTCCAGCTCCTTGGCAAGCTGGTCAGAGGCCTGTTTAGCCAGAGCCAGCACAGTGTCCCATATGGACTTCTGGTATCTAGCTGTGTAGACCATATAGTTAGCCTGCCTGAGTCCCAAAGATGCTGCCATGTACTGCTTCTTTGCCATGGCATCAATCCTCCTGGAGTTCTTTTCTGGGGGGTGTGATGCCAAGGAGATATTTGCCAAGGGGGCACAATTTAAAGTTAGAGGGGAGACGGCTCAGGGGTAATGTGAGGAAATTCTTTTCATGGAAAGAGTGGTGGATGCATGGAACCGCCTTCCTGGAGAGGTTGTGGGGTCTAAAACAGTGGGGGAATTCAAACATGCATGGGACAGACATAAGGCAATTATAGTGGGGGGTTGCAGGAAGTAGGCTGTTGGTTAACTAGAATCTGCAGCTTATCCAATAGGTAGGGAAATGGGCAGACTGGGTGGGCCAAGTGGTCCTTATCTGCCGTCAAAGTCTATGTTTCTATGTTTCTATGTTTATTGCAGGCAGCAGCCTGCACTACCCCAACATGGCTGCATTGCTGAGAAAGGAACTCAGTGTCAGAGCCTGAAAGGGTGTACCTCTTGTCCATTCGTCTGTCCACAGGAGGTATGGAGTTAGGAGTCTTAAGAATGTTATTTGTCTGTTTCCCATAAGATTTATGGAGGGGAATAGACAGGCCCCTGGACTCTGGGATGTCCATCATTTCAACAAAATCAGGCTCCTCCTGATCCTCTACTGCTTCTTCCATTGGAAGCTGGAGGGTTTCAGCCACTTTTTTGTAAAACATAAAGTGGGAAGGGGACTCAGAAAGCCTAGGAGGAGAAACACCTGAAGGTCTGTCTGGGGAGATGTCTGGGTCAATAGGCACATCCAGACTTTCATAATCACCATCATCATCCTCATACTCTCCCTTCTCCTCCTCCAGTTCATAAAAGTCTTCTGAAGTGTAATCCGGAACCAGGGGAACCGACCGAACCGAGCCCCTGCCAGATGGTGCCGGTTCATCCAGAACCGAAGTAAGCGATTGCACTATTCTTATCACCTTGGCTATCTCATCAGCGGTCAGAGTATGAATTTCTGGATCTGAACCGGACGATTTATCTTTTCTCTTCCTTTTAACCGGAACCGACTCCTCAGAATTGTCTCTCCTCTTGCCCAAAGAAGTATCGCCCTGGTCAGAGGGCACTCCCTCTGGTTCGGTCGGAACCGAACCGGGTTGGCCATCCGGGTCAGTGGACTTCTCGGCCTCCCTTTCACTCAGTCTACCTACTCTCTTATCCAGGGTAGCTTTGGGAAAATTCTTACAAATTTGGTAGTCTGAATCGAGGTGGTCAAACCCCAGACAATAAACACAGGTGGTGTGGGGATCAGCCTTAGCAAAGGCTTCCCCACACACACTGCAGTGTTGAAACCCAGTGGGCCTGGTTTTTTTCTTGGGTTTCTCAGACATGGCCAATCCTATCCAAAACTTACCCTTTTTTTGGCAATCTGACAGGCAAGACTCCCCTATCAGTTCCTGACCGTGTTACGGGTCTTGGAAAAAAACATAATAAAATCTGTTTTTTTTAGAACCGACATGGACCGGTTACCACACTCTAAGTAAATTCACAAACTTTTTTTAAACTAAACTGATCAGTTCAGCCGAACCGATCCGACGTTTACAATTTCCACACAGAAACTAATTGCAAAACCTATCTAGTACTCACGGTACCACAGACAGAGACTTAAACCGACAGATTCGGTAGCAGAAATTTGGTAGAAACTGAGCGAAAAACAACACTTTAACTGACTTTTTGAACCGAGCAAAGGAGAAATCTCTGGAGCGACTGTTCAGTGAGGCGGAGTAAAGAATCTGACGGTTGGAGTTTAAATCAAAAGCAGACAGGGGCTTCAACCGAGCTTGAGGTGAACATTCCATGCTGGCCATGGAAAGTTTAACTCTTTGTTCTCTGGGGCAGTTGAAAGGCAGAACCTAACGGCAGTAGTCAGAATACAGCAAGACTTCATGTTGTTTGAATCCAGCATTACCATATCCACACTGTTCCCTTGGTCTAATAATTTCCCAACATATTTGTAGAAACTAATTAAATTAGTCTCACAAGATCTATTCTTTAAAAAACCTTGCTGGGTTTTATCAATCAATCCCATATCCGAGATATAATTTATGATCTTCTCATATATTATCCCTTCGATGATTTTACAAACCACTGATGTCAAGCTTACTGGCCGATAATTTGCCGCCTCAGCCCTACTTCCCTTCTTAAACACAGGAACCACATAAGCTGTTCTCCAATCCCTAGGCACATAACCTTCATGAATGATTTTTGCCCTATTATGGTAATAGCAGTTACTAACACATCTCCAAGTTCCTTAATAAATTTTGAATGCACCCATCTGGACCTGCAGATTTATCCATTTTGAGTTTTTGTATTCTCTTAAGAACTTTATCAATAGTGATTATGTCAGTCTGTGCAATATTACCTAATACAGCCATAATATTATGTGTTTTATGGTCAGCCTTAACAAACACCTTACTAAATGTTCTACTAAATTCTTTAGTCATTTCCCCAAGTTTCACCGACATTCCTCAGTCAATAATTAAGGATCCCACAGTACTATTACTCCCCCTTTTATTATTAATGTATGCAAAGAAACTCTTTATATCATTTTTTGTTGTTGCTAGTCTATATTCCAACAGCTCTCATACCTGACCCTACTGACCACTGTCTTTAACTGCTTCATCTGTTTGAAGAGTATTTTGTTCTTCTTACATAATTTAATAATTTTATTATTTATCCAAGAAGGTTTTTTTTCTCCTGCTATTATCCACATTCTTTCTGGGAATATGCCTCTTTGTCAAATTGTTTATTATCTTGACAAACACCCCCCCAAGACTCTTCAACTGATCACCCATTCATTATTGTACTCCAGTCTAAATCAATAAGTTTATTTCTTATATCCTGATAATTAGCTTTGTTATACAATATCTAAGTTGTCTTTCCCTTAATTGGTTTTCTTGTCTTGTTAATTGTAAATGTAATGGTTCCATGATCATTTGTTCCTACTGGAGGCCCAATACTAATATTCTCGATATCCCCAGCTATATTAGTTAATACAACACGTAAGATGTTTTCTTCCATAGGAAGTTCATTTATACATTTTATTTTATTTATTTTTATTTTATTTATTTGTATTTCAGATGACACCTTTGAGCCGAGGACTGTTTTACTAAGGTTCCACATCAAGGCAATAAGGACAACAAGGTACAAAACATAACATGATCATTACAATGGAACTTACAAAAAAAAAGACAAATAAGGTTACAACAATAGCAGCCAAAGGCATTGTCAAGGAATTGTGTTGCGAGTTAATTATACAGTACAAGTCATAGGTGTCTCCATGACGCTTTGTTAAGAGTGGGATAGTGGGAAAAGAGAAAGAAGAGTGGTGGTGAGGTGGTAGTATGGGAGACAGAGGGAGGGAGGAGGGAAGAAATGGGGAGGCATTGCTTTGGGTATGTGGTAGATGGGAAACAGCAAGGGAGGAGAAAAGGGGGGATGAAAAAGAGAAGGAGTCAGATTCATCCTATACCCAGTAATGGGGGGTAGGAGAGGAGGAGGAGCTGACGCAGCAAGGAGGTATGCTTGAGGGTAGTATGCCTGGAGGGGATTATAAGAAGCAGTCACAGAAGGCACTAGCCATGAGGTATTGATGCAGTTTACACTTAAAAGCACCAATCGTGGCAATGTTGGAGATTTCTATAGGTAGCAAGTTGAACCAGGTTTATAGCACGTCATGAATGTGACAGCTGTGATTTTTCAACTCCGGCACAAAATGTGCTTTTGTATCCTGAAAGTTGATTTTGCAGTCCCTGTGCAAAATCGCCTTAAGACCAGGAGTTGAACATTTTCTCTGCCCTTGTTCATGAGGTAGGCTAATAAGAAGGATATGTTGAAAATGTGGTGTTAAAAATATAAAAAAAACAATTAAGGGGTATGAGCCTACATTGAATTTTGCAAATGCAGGCTCATAACTTTGGTAATTTTCAATATTTTTACCCCAAATTTAGAAATTTAGAAAGGATAGATTAAATAGGCTAGGAGGAGGAGTTTGTCTATACATTGATAATAAAATCCCCACATATTTGCTTTCATTTTCCAATACTATTGATCAAGATCTTGAAACAATATAGGTCAAAACTCTAATCCCAGGAAGAAAGGCAGTAACAACAGGGAACTTATATAGACCACCCAATGCAGCAAAGGAGAATAATGATGCTTTAATTGAGCAAATAAATGAGGCCTCTAAGATGGGAGATTTAATCATAATCAGAGACTTAAATCTGCCAGATATTAACTGGTTAGATAATACAGGTAATACTAAGTTTGAAAAATTATTCATAGATGTATGTGCAGATGTTGCTCTAGATCAATTAGTTATGGAACCAACAAGGGATGCTAATACTCTAGATTTGATATTGACTAATATACCAGATGAAATACAGGAAGTGGTGGTAAGTGCCCTACTGAATAATAGTGACCATAATATTCTTACATGCACTTTATCTATGACTAGAAAATTAATTACAAATCAGGTAAATGTTAGGGATTATAAGAAAGCCAATTATGACATGATAAATCAAGAAATCTATAAATAGAAGAAGAAGAAGAAGAATCAGCATTTATATAGCGCTTTTCATACATCCAAAGCGCTTTACAAGCAATGCTAGACTGGTAGTGAAGTGACTGAATGTGTGAAATATGATTGGGAAACCCTGCTAATATAGAACTCAATTGAGTCAGCATGGGGGGCATTTAAGGAAATAATTCAACAATTAGAAGAGAAATATATGCCACAGAAAAAGAAATATAATAGTAGAGGACAAGTGCCTTCCTGGTTAACAATTAAAGTAAAAAAAATAATTAGGAAAAAACCAAAAGCATATAAAAAATACAAAATAAATAAAACAACAATCAATAAAAGGAATTTGGAAAAAAACAAAAACAAAGACAGCTTAAGCAAGCAATAAGACAAGCCAAGGCAAGCTGTGAGTTCCAGACAGCACATTCAAAAGACAGCAAACAGCTGTATTCTTACATTAATTTTAATTGCAAACATACAGTAAGAAAAGTAGGGCCCATGTTAGATAATAATGTTATTACAGAGAGTGACAATCAAACAGCTGAAAAATTTAATGATTATTTTTGCTCAGTATTTAAAAAAAAAACATATCACCATCTTTAGATTTAAATATTAGATCATTGGAAGAAATTAATGCAACTACTGAACAAGTTTATTAAGAATGAATAAACATAAATCAAAATGCTAGCTGTGTTCCTGATAATATTAATGCCTATTTTCTTAAACATGCAGCAAAAACATTGGCCCTTCCCTTATCAATTCTTTTTACTCTATCATTAAACATTTCTGAATTACATAAAGACTGGAAGTCAGCAATAATCATACCAATATTTAAGAAAGGGAGACTGTCTAAGATTGAGAACTACAGACCAATAGGTCTCACTTCCCATTGCTGTAAGATATTAGAGAGAAGAGAAGAAGAAGAAGAAGAATCAGCATTTATATAGCGCTTTTCATACATCCAAAGCGCTTTACAAGCAATGCTAGACTGGTAGTGAAGTGACTGAATGTGTGGTGGCAGCCATATCGCACATCATCACCCACACACAGCCTGGATAATTGCATGAACTGGTTTATGGGAAGGGGAATGTTGGCCAGGACACCGGGAATGTTCCCTACTCTTTGCGAAGAGTGCCCTGGGTTCTTTTACTTCCACCTGGACACCCACCAGGACAACACCAGGATGGGCAGAAGGGACCTCGGTTTAACATCTCATCCGAAGGACGGCACACCCCAGCAGTACAGCACCCCCCAATACTGCACTCGGATGCCAACGATTTTTAGGTGCAAGTCCAATCCCGGTGTGGGACGAGAACCCACGACCTTCTGGTCCAGAGGCGGATGTGCTACCAACTGAGCCATGCTGACACCTAAGAGAGAATAATTAAAACTAATTTAGAAGATTCTTTAAACACACTTGGTATTAAGGATATAACACAACATGGTTTTAGGGAGGGTAAATTCTGTACAACTAATTTAATTTAATTTTATAACGAAATAAGTAAACATCTGGACATGGGAATTCTATCAGATGTCATCCTTCTAGACTTTTCAGGGGCATTTGACAAAGTCTCCCATGATATATTAATCAAAAGATTAATCCAAATTAATATACATTCTAGAATTATTAAATGGGCACATGCTTGGATTAATAACAGAATACAATCTGTAAGTATATAAAGTGATACTTCTATGCCAAAAAATTTGGAGAGTGGGATACCCCAGGGCTCCGTTTTAGGCCGTATCTTATTCAATATCTATGTGAGTGATATGAATAAGGGTATTCAGAATATGATCAGAAAGTTTGCAGATGATACCAAGCTGGGAGGCCAAGTAGATACATTGGGAAAACATTTTTCTTTAGTTTTAGTAACAGTTCTGGCCAAAATTTAAAACTGGGCAACGGAAAATGATATACCTAATGTGGATAAATGTTCAGTTATTCAGTTTGGATCTAACAACCCAATGTATACCTATATACTAAATCAAAATATTCTTAAAAGTTCTCAGAAAGAACAAGATCTTGGAATTATGGTCAATAACAGGTTATCATTGATCGATCATTGCATTTCAGAAGTAGGAAAAGCAAACACCCTAATAAGGAATATTAAAAGATCATTTGCATCTAAAACAGAACAAATAATACTTCCAACATATAAGAGATATGTATGACCCATTCTAGATTATTGGTCTCAATTCTGGTCATCATCAACAATTAAAGATAAAAAAGCACTAGAGGGAGTGCAGAGGAGAGTTACTAGACTAATACTCAATCTTAAGGGAAGGTCATATCAGGACAGATTACAGCATACAGGCCTCCACTCTCTGGAGGCACGGAGACAGAGAGGGGGCTCTCCTGTTTATGTATACATTATTACAATCACCTGAACTTATGGTAGATTGTGGGATCCAGTTCAGTAATACATGTGGTAACTTGCGCTCACATAACCAAAAATAGGTCATACCAAAAGCAAGGACAAATAAAAGGAACTATTTCTATACTATATGGGCATCTATGGCATGGAACAAATGTGCGGATGTGCTACCAACTGAGCCATGCTGACACCTAAGAGAGAATAATTAAAACTAATTTAGAAGATTCTTTAAACACACTTGGTATTAAGGATATAACACAACATGGTTTTAGGGAGGGTAAATTCTGTACAACTAATTTAATTTAATTTTATAACGAAATAAGTAAACATCTGGACATGGGAATTCTATCAGATGTCATCCTTCTAGACTTTTCAAGGGCATTTGACAAAGTCTCCCATGATATATTAATCAAAAGATTAATCCAAATTAATATACATTCTAGAATTATTAAATGGGCACATGCTTGGATTAATAACAGAATACAATCTGTAAGTATATAAAGTGATACTTCTATGCCAAAAAATTTGGAGAGTGGGATACCCCAGGGCTCCGTTTTAGGCCGTATCTTATTCAATATCTATGTAAGCGATATGAATAAGGGTATTCAGAATATGATCAGAAAGTTTGCAGATGATACCAAGCTGGGAGGCCAAGTAGATACATTGGGAAAACATTTTCTTTAGTTTTAGTAACAGTTCTGGCCAAAATTTAAAACTGGGCAACGGAAAATGATATACCTAATGTGGATAAATGTTCAGTTATTCAGTTTGGATCTAACAACCCAATGTATACCTATATACTAAATCAAAATATTCTTAAAAGTTCTCAGAAAGAACAAGATCTTGGAATTATGGTCAATAACAGGTTATCATTGATCGATCATTGCATTTCAGAAGTAGGAAAAGCAAACACCCTAATAAGGAATATTAAAAGATCATTTGCATCTAAAACAGAACAAATAATACTTCCAACATATAAGAGATATGTATGACCCATTCTAGATTATTGGTCTCAATTCTGGTCATCATCAACAATTAAAGATAAAAAAGCACTAGAGGGAGTGCAGAGGAGAGTTACTAGACTAATACTCAATCTTAAGGGAAGGTCATATCAGGACAGATTACAGCATACAGGCCTCCACTCTCTGGAGGCACGGAGACAGAGAGGGGGCTCTCCTGTTTATGTATACATTATTACAATCACCTGAACTTATGGTAGATTGTGGGATCCAGTTCAGTAATACATGTGGTAACTTGCGCTCACATAACCAAAAATAGGTCATACCAAAAGCAAGGACAAATAAAAGGAACTATTTCTATACTATATGGGCATCTATGGCATGGAACAAATTGCCACAACACATTGTTGATTCTCCAACTTTGGAAAATTTTAAAAATCAGCTTGATGAATATTAGTACTCAAAATATATTATGGTGTAGATGAGCCCGCAGATGTGAGGGGCATTCATGATGGGCCTGTTGGCTCCCTTATGTCCTATTAATCCTAGTAATCCTAGTAATTTACAACATAGCCATTTCTTTACAGCACCTCATGAATGTGACAGCTGTCAATTTTCAACTCTAGCCCAAAATGTGTTTTTGTGTCCTGAAAGTGTATTTTGCAGTCCCTGTGCAAAATCGCCTCAAGGCCAGCAGCTGGTTGCACAAAACTTGGCTTACAATTAGCCTAAATATATGGCCTTAAGACTTAGAAATAGTTTTGTCTAAGTCTCAGAGGTGAGACTGTTGCACAAACAAAAAACTGTCTTGACATACATAAGACAGGGCTTAGCTTGATGATGCCTAGCAACACAGACAAAATTTTAAACTGGACTTAACTGTACACTGCTGAAGGAAAAAAAAGATGGCTACCAATAACCGCAAGATTAGAGAGGTATGCAGATACAGACCTAAGCTTATTGAACTGTTAGTAAAATGTATAGAAGAAACTGTTATTGTGTAGTACAGTTCTAATGCTAAATGTTATAACACTTTTTTTTATTTTCTGCCTATTTTGTGTGTTTTCCTTTTTTAAATTTTTCCCAAACACAGAGGGTGGCCTTGGCCTGAGATCACCTGTACGTTTCAGATGCAGGTACTTGTCTTGTAGCTTTTCTCATCTCCTCCCATACTGAGCATCTTTCAGAAAAAGAGATGTGTAAGAACAAGGGGACACAATTTAAAGTTAGAGGGGGGATGGCTCAGGGGTAATGTGAGGAAATTCTTTTTCACGGAGAGAGTGGTGGACGCATGGAACCGCCTTCCTGGAGAGGTTGTTGGGTCTAAAACAGTGGGGGAATTCAAACATGCATGGGACAGACATAAGGCAATTATAGTGGGGGGTTGCAGGAAGTAGGCTGTTGGTTAACTAGAATCTGCAGCTTATCGAATAGGTAGGGAAATGGGCAGACTGGGTGGGCCAAGTGGTCCTTATCTGCCGTCAAACTCTATGTTTCTATGAGCGACACCATCCCAATCTCAGTCCCCCTATATTTAGTAATGAGTTCACCCGTGCCATACAGAGTGCCCCCTATACTCAGCCCACACAGTCTCATCAGCCTCCCGCCCCGGCCCGCAATGGTCAGCCTTTCCAGCGGGAGATTCTGTGAGTTTTTCAGCTGCAAGTTTTAAACTTTTGTGGTACCGCTGAAAAACCAGATGACTGCACAGGAGGACCGGATCACCGAATGGAGGTTCCAAAAACCGGGTGATCCGGTCAAAAACCAGGTAGGTGGCAACCATTGCCCCTGGAAGCAGTCAGACAGTGCAGTTTCTCTTGCTCCTTTCCTGTTACTGCATCTGAGGTGTTACTTATGTGAAGGAAGCCAGCACCCCCGAACCTGTTTCAGAATCTCCCATGGGGCTAGTTAACTGTTAACCAAGATGTGGCTCATCTACTTGCCGGTGTCTTCCGCTCCTGTCTGGAAGCTTGTAGCAGCCGCAAGTGTGGCTCACTGTATGGGATCCTCCCTCTGCCTTTCCTGATTCTAAACCCCATTGTATTTACCGTTAGAATGACAGCTCACACAGGTGAAAGGAGACGCTGCTACACTGGCCTTCTCCACACAAGATCCTGTCCCCCTAGCTCCAGCCTGCATGGAGCAGGCCGCAACCTGAGCTCCTTATGGTGTGGGAGTAGAAAGCTGCCGCCTGGCTGCCTGACGCTTTCTATTCATAGCACGGTTACTCATGCTAACTGCAGAAGTACCTAATGCCCATAGTTTGTCCTCCTCATGGTGCATCTCACTGCCTCCCTAAAGAAAAAACTCTCAACATTTCACCCCCAGATCATGGAACAGCATGCCATAAAAATGTTGTACAAACGGGCAAAATGTGGGACAGTAACATACAGCACATTGTGCAAATATGAGTGAAATTCACAAAGTGTGCTTTTAATATTAATACATTTTTCACATTAATTGCTAGTGATCTTTCCATTAAATGTTTTACACTAAATGTGGGATGATCCTCTCAGTTTGGAACAGGAGGATTTGATGTGGTAAAATGGGGAACAGCACTGGGACCTATTGCCCCCAGCACTACGTCAGGAAAAGATTCTTTGTTTTAATACATTGTCCACTACAAACTAGCCCAATAGTCCAACAGGGTATTATATCAATCAATCAATCAATCAATCAAGTCTTTATTTAACCAGGCCTTCATCGTTGAGCAGAAGCTCATTTGCAAGATGGACCTGGGTGGAGCATGAACAATTGTATATACAGGTCAACACAGGTATTTACAAGGCAATACAGATAATACTCTTTACAGAGAGGAAGAAAAAGAAGTTCATATGTACATAGAATTATACAGATATTGTACAGATTACACAGTATTTACATACATAGAAGTATCTATAGGAAGATAAAGCAGGTTATCTAAGGTTGCAGGAGGAAGTAACGGAAGAAAAAAAATAAAAATAAAAATATACACCTGGTAGAGGTGAAGGTAGGGGGGAAGGGAGGGAGGTAGGGGGAGAAAGGCTAGGAGGGCACGGTGCACAGAGAGGAGTTGGTAAAACAGGATGTAGAGAAGGTGGATGGAGAAAAGGAGTATGTGTGAGCCCCGGGATTGAATGCTATAAAGTACGGGGTATGGTAGGATGTTACAACCCAGCATAGTGAGCTCCTATCCGAGGTTGGGAAAGGAAGAATAAGGGGATGGACAGGCCTAGTGTTGATAAGACAGGGGGATATATAAATCTCTAACTCCCTGGGAGACTTCTAACCCCTGGATCACCAATGATAAATTATTTTAATTCTGTTGTGCCACTAGCCCAAAGTTTCTCCCCCCCGCAGCTTATAATTTCTGGCAAATAGGCTATCTAGGTGGCAGTCAGTGGTTTTCTGAGGCCCCCACACACACACACACAAACACACCAACAACAAAACTTTCTCTTCTATTTTCCTATCAGTTTACATTTTGTTTTTCTTTCCATATATCTCGATCTTCCTAATTTGCTGCTTTCTTTAACTCATATGATGTCCTGTACTCCCTTTGTATCTCTCTGCTCTCTGGCTGCACTCACTACAGTGTTTTCTCCATATTAACCTGTTTGTCTTTTTCCTTTAACAGGTCTGGCATGATGCTGACTGCTTAACCCATCAGATAAGTATTATTCTACGTCTAATCTGTCCTAGTCTTCCTATTTACTCACTAAGAACTATGGATCCTTTGTGACCTCTTTCCTACATTTCATTTTACAGGTCTGATGGACTTCATCCCTTCAGGCCCTACTTCTGCCTCCAAAGCACCCAGGTAAGAGATCCACTACATATTACCTACACTGGTTAGGTTTACTGTAATGATTTGGTTGTGCCTATTACAGTGTGTGTGTGTGTGTGTGTGTGTGTGTGTGTGTGTGTGTGTGTGTGTGTGTGAATTAAGGTTACACATACAGTAGCACTTTTGTTCCATAAAGCTTTTTGCCTTTGTGGTCGATGCAGGTGGGCTCTCAGCCCTGTCCACGCCTCTTCCATTCAGCACTCACACCTCTCAGACTGCCGAACCCAAAGTTCCCCCATGGATTGCCCCTCATGGTGGAGCTGGGGAGGGAGGGCTGTCCTTCCCCCCATGAGGTGACTTCCAGCCAGAATTGTGCCGGTGGTCCAGGTGGTGGCACAGGACGGAGGTTGGTGGGCAGGGTTTATGAAACATACGTAAATCATTTTTCCATTCTATTGAAATGTTTCTCCCCTTGGATCCCCTTGGCACATAAGTGGGTACAAGTGGGGATGCACACATGTTATGGAATTGCGGTCCCTCCCTTTGATATCACTCATGCTTCTTCTACTATCCCCAGGCCTTCACCTGTGGCAGCCAGTTGCAGAGTCAGCATGTCTCCCCACCCTGGGATGTTTAGATGGGTGACTTGTAGGTCTTTGGGAGAGCTGTTTGAGAATTGCTCAGTCATCTACCCCTTCCCCAAGTCAACCCCTGGCAAACTGAGCATGTTCCTGAACTTGGATCATTGTCTTAGTGGGAGGTAAGGTGTGCAGCGCCACAGCCACTGGGCCGGCCTTACGTTGCAGCTATTTTTCAATTGCATGATAGTTTGTTATCTGTTTGGTGGGATGCATGCTGTGCTCAACAGTTGCCACAGGTGTGTGTGTGTGTGTGTGTGTGTGTGTGTGTGTGTGTGTGTGTGTGTGTGTCTAGCCCCACCATGGGTGGAATCCATTGGGGAAATTAGTTTCTGGGACCAGTGGGAGATGATAGCCAGTCACAGGAAGCAGGAAATGGGACTGAAAAGCTGCCAGCCTGAGCTGAAGATACTTGGAACTGATTACAGGTGGGCTGCCTGTTGACCTGAGCACTGGCCCTTCCTGCTGGCTCACAGTCAGATATTTGATACATTGCTAAAAACCTATATGGCAAAAAAAAAAAAAAAAAGAATATGAAATATTTTCTTTATGGTAACTTACAGATAAGCTAGAGGAAATAGCAGTCCTTAAAACAGGAAATCAATGCACTCCTGAAAGCTAGACTACGGGCTGGGGTCCATACTATTCCATCCCTTTGGCAATCTAAAGGGTGAGGCTCAAGTCCAGTGAGTCACACTAGTTCGTGCACTCATCACATCACCCGCAGCACTCGTCCAGGGGCACCAAACATTGATGTCTGTCCATGATGATCAGACCGCATGATGTGATGACCACTGCAAGCACTGACCACAGTCACTCACTACTACCACCATATTGTACTAGGACTAAGAGGAAGAGCAGCCATCAACAACGAATGAACTAAGGTGGCATCTGGCAGGTTGGAGTGAGAGCCAGCTCCTGACAGTGACACTGGGGGAGTCTGGGACCCCCGAGTGGAAGAATGTGAGCTGAAGTAGAGTTTCACCTCTCTGTATACCCACTCTGAGAATTCAGGGTCCCTGAGGTGGAGGGGACTGCACCTCCACCTTGGGGAAGGTGGGGCCTGTGCTAGCCAGCAAGTAGTCAGTAATGATTTACCGAAACAAGGACTGTGTCAATCTTGGGGATTCCAACCCCTGCTGTTGCTGCAGCATCAGCAGAACAGAGATCAGTATGACTCTGTAAGTCGAACAGCAGAAATTAAAATGTATAGTTGTGGCCTGTATGGTTCCCTTGTAGCTTGACATTGAACAGGCCTTATACTGTCATCAACTAATACGAAACCCTGGCTCTTGGGTGGTTTTCTGTGGGCACCATGGACCTGAGATCATCCCTAATTATAATCAGGGAAAAGGAGTCACACCTGCAAAAAAATCATCATCAGGTATCTTTATTTTCATTTTAAAATCAACTTTTTGGAAGCTATCCCAAGCAAAACACAAGTGAAGCAACTACATCTGACAAACTTGGTGACTCTGGGTCCTGCTGGAATCCACATTTTCGTCTGACCTGCTCCATGATCTGTATGTGGGCTTTTCAGCAACCTGTTTGAATGACAAAGAAGCATACAGACAAAGGATTTCACATCCTGCATATGTGCAGGCACGGTTGATCACCTTCAGGAATTTTAACATTTCAGTGACTCTGGACCTCAGCTGTTGATCATTCTTTTGGCTTTTGACTTAACCACAGGTACCTATCTGCAAGCGACTGGGTGCAACTGACAAGCTACAACAAGGATAAATGGGCATATCATCCTCTATTACTAACAATCTCCTTGCTCTGGGTCTCTAGACGCCTGCACTGGTCCAAGCCGCATAAGCCTCAGAAGTGTAATTCAATTGACTACAAAGTACAGCAACTGTCTCTTAAACTCCTCCTCTTCCTCCTCTTGATATCAGGAAGTGTCCACTCAAATCCTTGGCCCTGTCTCCTACAGTACAATAAAGCTTGCCAAAATGGAGGGAGGGCTCAAAATTGCTACCTTAAACATCTGCAGTCTCCTCCCAAAACTGGCCTCCCTTCAAATCTTTGCCAGCCAACACAACCCGGATATCCTTGCCATCATCGAAACTTGGCTGACACCTAATACTCCAGATCATGCCATCTCTATACAAGGCTACAAGATATTCAGGCTGGATAGGACCTCAAAAAGGGGTGGTGGATGTGCAATCTACATAAAGGACTACCTCACCTGTCTCCCTGGTTCTTATCCCACCACAGAAACCTCAGTGCAACTCCTCCCTATCAAGATACTACTTGGTGCCCAAAACAAAGTCCTCACGATTGCTGCTGTCTATATCCCACCAAAGATCCTGATTCCGGCCTACAGGCTGTCCTCGAGTTCATAAGTACACAACCTTCTGACATCAACTCCTTCTCCTTGGGACTTTAATATAAATTGGCTTGCTCCTGATGCAGGGTCAAACAAAGATGCCATCCCAGCAGCAAATTTAACACAAGTGGTAAACTCCCCTTCCAGGAAAAACTACAAATCAGGGACCAGCACCCTCATTGACTGGATCCTTACCAGCCACCCTACCCGTATAACCAAAGTAAGTGTTCTCCCTCACTCGCTCAGTGTTCACTCTCCAATAATATGTACCTGGACAAATAAGTTTCGTAAGCCGCCTCCAAAAACCATCTATAGCAGAGTCCTACCTTATGGCAACCTTACTCATCTCAAGACCTGTCTTAGGCAGATAGACTGGTTCTTGATTTACAAAACTCAAGATGTTGACCTAGCCCTTGATTACTTTATTACTACTTTCAACACTGCCTGTGACACCTATGCACCAGTAAAAGCTAAAAATCAAAGCACTCACAAATCCCTGGCTCACGGCAAAGCTATTGGCACAACTCAGAAGTAGGGATCACCTCTGGGCCACTGCAAGAGCTACTGGCACTCTGTCGGACATTCAAAAGTATAAACAGGCTCGCAACAACTGTACTAAACAGATCCGCTTGATGAAGAGCTCCTACTTCAAGAATGCCCTCTCCAACTCCTGGGGCGAAGGGAAATCCTACTGGGAAAACAAAGAATATCATGGGTCAGCAGTCCAAATCCTCTCCTACAATAATGAATGTGGATGGAACCACTACATTAGACCCAGAGATCATTGCAAACACCCTAAATGATACCTTCATGGACCTTAGTGGTGTCCTCTCATCTGATTTCTTTACTGATGCTGACCCTCCAATTTCTACTTCTACTACTGCCTCTCCAACCAAACCACCCTTCCATTTCAAACTAGTAAAGGCACATGAAGTCTATAAATATGTAAAGAAGGCCATTTCTAAGTCCCGAGCAAGCAGCAACACTATTGACCTTAAACTTCTGTCCCTCACTCTGGAGTACTGCTCCCCTCACAAAATTTTCAATCTCTCCCTCTGCTACAGTCAATTCCCTAGGAAATGGAAGGCTGCAGTTGCCACTCCGGTGCACAAAAGTGGTGATAAGTCACTGCCTGGTAACTATCGCCCGATATCAATACTACCACCTCTCTCTAAGGCCCTTGAACGCTTGGTGGCAGACCAACTTTCAGACTACCTGAAAAGCACAACATCCTATGCACTCAGCAGCATGGATTTAGGAAAGGGCACAGCACATTGACTGCCCTACTTGAATTCTCAGGAGCAATCCACAATGCCATGGACAAAGGAAACCTAACTGGAGCAGTCTCCATTGACTTAACCAAGGCATTTGATACAGTTCACCATGGCCTACTTATCAAACAACTTCTATCCCTAAGGCTCTCGTAGGGTCCTGGTGACTGGGTAAAAAATTACCTTGTTCAGCGCTCTCAATCTGTAAAAGTAGCTGGAGTTCTCTCAGACTCAAAACCGGTTCACTCAGGAGTTCCCCAGGGATCCATCCTGGGCCCCCTCCTTTTCAGCCTTTTCCTAAACTCCCTCCCCAAATCCTGTCCTGAACAATTAATCCTCTATGCCGATGATGCCGTGATTCTTGCCACTCATAAAGGCAAGGCAAGGCAAAGTTTATTTAAAAGACGCCCAATCCCTGAGGCTCTGGGCGCCATACAATCAATTTAAAACAAACATTTTAGCATAATAAATGTAAAGTAAACATATAAGTACAAAAAAAATTTCAAAACTAAATGGTTAAATATAAAACTATATCAAACCATAAATTAAACTAAATTAAAAGCTTTAGAAAAGAAAAGAAAAGAAAAAAGAAAAGAAAAGATCCGAACCTCTTACGTCTCAACCTTCAGCATGCTTTTTCCAAAGTTGAGATGTGGTTCCTTGAACATAAGCTGGTTCTAAACCACAAAAAAACTAAATCCATGCTCTTCTCTAACCCACAAAACAAGAAACGGCAAGTCCCACTCACCATTAATACATACCTGGGAAATACCCTTGAACAAGTGCCAATTTTCAAATATCTTGGAATCAACTTTGATCAAGGCCTAACCTTGCAACTCACATTGATAGTACAGCAAAAACTATTAATCAGCAATTGGGATTCTGTATTGGAACCGACAGCTTCTTACCCATTCTGCACTGAGATTGCCATCCAATCTTCTATCATCTCAGTCATTGACTATGGCTTAGTTATATACGGATCTGCCACTACTACAGCACTTAGTCGCATTACAACATCCCTAAATAAGGCCTGTCGGCTGCTCACTGGTGCACATCGACGCACTCCACACATGTGAACTCTATGCTGACTCAGGTTGGTTGCAACCTCAAACCGGATAAAGTACCTTACCTGCCTGATGGCGTAAAAATCCACTCTGGGCCTCACTCCACCCTGTATCCAAGACCTGTTATGCCCGAGCACTAGCACCCATTTTACCAGAAGATCAAAACACCAGCCTCTCCAAGTCCCCCGATGCCGGACTTCTCAGGGACAAAGATCATTTGCCTATCGTGCCCCCAGCTGGCTAAATGACCTCAGCACTCATATTACTGCCTCCACCTCTCTAGGTGTTTTCAAATCAAGACTTTTCTCTCACCTTGCCACCTCCAGTTCCTGTGACTGCCCTGATTAAACCTCCTATTTTCTCACTACCCACCCTGTTCCGTTATCTGACAAAGACATGTTGGAAACCTTTTCTCCTGCTATTGTCTGCTCCCACCTTTCACTTAACCTCTCTGTTCTGGACTTTTTCCCTATTTGTTTCTCCTAATCTGGCATGACCTCTTTCTTGTAATAATAATGTGATTATTGATATCGCATGTCCTTTTGCACAAGTGATTTGATATGTATTTGTATATGTTTTCTTGCTCTTGACACAACACAAATTGTTGTGTTATCTATGTAACCTTTTGTACTGTACGTAATTGACGTGGAACCTTTGTGAAAGAGCCTCTAGCTCAAAGGTAGTAATTCCTAGAACAATAAACTAAACTAAACTAATTTCTGATATGGCCTGACTAAGATGAAGGGAAATATGTCTGATCGACATTCGGGGGGGGGGGCATTGAAGAGTGGTACAGATGATAATGTCAATATTTGGTTGTATGTGATTATATGTATATGGATGGAGAAGTCTGTATCACTATGTTGATTTCCAACCACAGCTCAGACTTGGCCATTTCAGGATACACCATGTTATGGAACGCCTGTACACAAGGAACAGGCTACATATGAACAAAGAGGGAGCTAGATTGCTAAAGGGGAAACTGCAGGGGTACATAGATGAAATCCTTGGGGATGATTTAAACTAAGGAGGTGGGGAGTACGAAGCTAGGGGAGGACTAGGAAAAGTGGCTAGTGGGACTTACCTAACTCGCACTCCCCCACAAAGAGGGGCAAGGGACACTAGTAGGAAGGAGAGTGGTGGGGGGAGTTAGATAGAAGGGTCTGATGGCAAATACCAGGAGTTTGGGAAATAAGATGGGGGACCTGGAGGCAGTGGTGGAGACGGACAACCTAGATCTGATAATGATAATTGAAACATGGTGGCCTGATAACCACATCTGGGAAGTGGAATTACAAGGGTACATTTTCTAAAGGAGAGACAGGAAAGGAAAAAAAGGGGGAGGGGTAGCCCTATATGCAAGGGAAGGGATAAGAGCAATGGTGATTGGGAAGGACAGGGCTCAGCAGAGATCCTTTGGGTCACACTGAGTAAGCGAACAGGGGAGGCAGTAAGGATAGGGGTGATGTACAGACCACCAAATCAGGGGGAGGAGGTGGATAGGGAGATAGCTAGAGAAATACAAGGGATGGCCAGCAGAGGAGAAATTCTGGTAGTGGGGGATTTAAGTCTTCCAGATGTGGACTGGGGGATCGCAACAGCAACATCAGAAAGGAGTAGGGAGCTGCTGGAGTCCATGCAGAAAGCACTTATTCATCAGCTGGTCAGTGAACTGATAATGGAGGGGCCATACTGGACCTGGTAATGATAAATGGGGACAGTGTGGAGGATGTGGAGGTCATGGAAAATCTAGGAGATAGTGATCACAGGATGGTAAGGTTTAGCCTTCGGATGGGGTTGGATAAAAGCAGGTCCACTACTAGGGTACTGGATTTCAGGAAGGTGAATTTTTAGGAAATGAAGGAAATTCTGCAGAAGGAACTAGAAAAGAAATAGAATTTAGAGGGTATAGAGGAGCTGTGGGGGCAAATAAATGGGGAATTCTGCTGGCAACAGAAAAATGTGTCAGGAAGGTGAGCAAGCACAAGAGGGGGAGGAAACCACTCTGGTTTACAACAGGGGCAAGGAACCACAGTCAGAGAGAAAAGGAAGGCATTCAGGTCTTACACAGCTTTACAGGGGATGGTGGAAAAACAAGTTCATAGGGAGCAGCTAAAGGAAGCTGGGAAAATAATCAGGAAGGCTAAAGCAGATATGGAGGAAAAATAGCGAAGGAAGCCAAAAGGGAAGACAAGAAGTGTTTCAGGTATGTGAGTGACAGAAGGAGAAGCAAGCAGGGGATTATGAGACTCAGACGGGAGGGAGGAGCTCTGGTTGAGGGGAATGAGGAGAAAGCAGATCTGCTGAATGACAACCTCATATCAGTCTTCACGGTTGAGGAGGAAGGGACCAGAGCTAAAAAGCAGGGGAAGGGTGGGCAGGAAGATAGACAAAAGTTCCTTTACAGAAGGTAGGGTATTAGAGGAGTTAGGAAAACTGCAGACAGACAAGGCAGTGGGCCCTGATGCAGTCAACTCCAGGGTGCTCAAGGAGTTAAGGGAGGAACTGGTGGCACCACTCACAAAGTTATTAAACCTGTCTCTGGACAAGGGGAGAGGCTTGAGGGATTGGAGAAGGGTTGATGTGGTGCCATTATACAAGGGGGGAGGAAAGGATGAACCTGCAACTACAGCCTGGTTAGCCTCACATCAGTGGTGGAAAAACTAATGGAGGCACTTATGAAGAAAAAGGTTTGTACAATATCAAGAGAAGGAGGAGATGACAATCAGCATGGGTTTACAGGTGGAAGGTCATGTCAGACCAACCTGATTGAATTCTTTGAGGAAGTAATGGAGATATGCGACCAGGGAGGGGAGGTGGACGTGGCCTATCTCGACTTCAGGAAGGCCTTTGAAGCTGTCCCCACAGGAGACTAATTAGCAAGTTACGTAGCTTAGGGGTGGAGGGTAAACTAACAAACTGGGTGGAGAATTGGATTGGGGGGAGAACTCAGAGGATGGTGGTTAATGGGATGCACATGAAGGAATGAGGGGTGATGAGTGGGGTTCCTCGAGGGTCCGTGTTGGGACCCATACTGTTTAACATATACATTGAGGACATTTCGCAGGGCCTGAATGGGCAGGTGTGTCTGTTTGCAGATGACACGAAGATCTGTAACAGGGTGAACACACTGGGGGGGGGTGGAAAGAATGAGGGAGGATCTGGCCAGGCTGAAGGTGTGATCTGGGATGTGGCAATTACAATTCAGTGCGAAAAAATTTAAAATGATGCATATAAGGTGTAAAACCCCATGGGCAACATATTGACTTGGGTGGGGAAGGAGGAACCGGAGGCTACTGAGTAGGAAAGGGACCTGGGGATCACCATTTCGGATAACTTGAAGGTAAGGAACCAATGCGATAGGGCAGTAGGGAAGGCAACTGGAATGTTAGCATGCAAAGGGAGGGGCTTCACAAGCAGGAAAAGGAGATGATCATGCCACTATACAAAACTACGGTCAGACTACATCTGGAATACAGGGTTCAGTTCCGGAGACCACACTTACAGGGTGACAGGGATAGGTTGAAGTGGGTCCAGAGAAGAGCAATCAGGATGGTTCAAGGGCTGTAGTGGAGGCCATACGAGCAACGGCTGGAGGAACTAAATCTGTACACACTGGGGATGAGGTGGGAAAGGGGGGATATGGTAGAAACCTTCAAATATCTGAAAGGAATAAACAGCATGAGGGAAGGTAGCATATTCAGGATGCATGAAAACAAATCCACTAGGGTACATGCACTGGAGTTGGAGGAGGGTTGATTTAGAGGAGATGTAGGGGGGCAGTTCGACACAGAAAGGGTGGTGGGTCCATGGAACACACTGCCAGAATGGGTGATGCAGGTAGCCTCAGTGGGCAAATTCAAACGGGCTTGGGACAACTACATGGGGCTAAATAAAAGTAATAAGGCATGGAACAGAAGGGTTGAATGAACTGGAAGGGGGGGTTCGAGCAGACTGGATAGGCCAAGGGTCCTTTTCTGCCAGCAACTTTCTATGTTTTCATGTTTCTATGGAAGGACAGGACAGGGAGGGAAAGGGAGTTGTTTTATATGTGATGGAAGGCATAAAGGACATGGAGAAACAGGGACACAAGGGGGAGAAGAAAGGGTTGGTTGTTCTTTGGGTCAGGATAGAGAGAGGGTACAGTGCCTTTATCTGCATGGGGCTCAGTGTGCAGGCCACCAACACAGGGGGAGGAGTTAGACAAGGTTTTGTGGAGACCATTGGCAAAATAGCAAGCAAAGACAAGGTATTGGTTATGATGGAATTTAATCTGCCAGATGTAGACTGTACCATTCTGGCCACAGCTACATTAAGAAGCAGGGCTAGGCCGGCCCAGTGGCACTGACAGTTGAGGCGCTGGACACCACACCTTGTGCTGCATCGGTGACCCAGGTTCAGGAGTGAGCCTGGGTGCTGGGGGTCGGCAGGGGAGGGAGATGGATCGAGCGTCCGATGGACTGCACTCCTCTCCTGGGGAGGAATCCAGGGGTCTTCCTGGTGCAGCAGTGGCCCTCGGTGGAGACCAGGGGTACTACCTACATGGGAACCAGAATCAGGGACAAGTATGGCAGACATCTACGGAGATATCCAGCATGCTGACGTCATTGCACGACTGCGCTCGAAGGGGACAAAGCAAGTAGAAATGCCTCCTAGACCGCAGGTGAGATGACAGGGGCCCCAGGGGAACACCCACATCCCAAACGCCTGCTCATACGCACCTAGATCTCTCTCCTTAGTCAGACCTATCAGCCCAGGTAAGGCACCACACACTTAGGAGTTGACCACCAGGGGAGGGTGGAACCAGCCCCGGAGGTAATACCAGGGGTCAGGCCTTCCTGAGGCCGTTAAGGGGAGGAGATTCTGGGAGATGCAGGGGGGTTTAGGCTGGGAGTTAGGGCTGTATCCGAGTGGGCACCCCTGAAGGATGCCCGGGGGTCTGGGAGTATAAAAATAAAAAAATGCAGGGCTGACATCAACTCCCATCGTAGGGCATTTCTCTGGCAGCTGGTAATGGGATCCTCTGGAGATGAGGCAGTGCTGGACCTGTACTTACAAATGGGGACAGCACTGCATATTTCATATTAGGTAGCTTGCTGGGTACAATCAATTGCTGTATGGTGTGGTTTGGCATATGAACTGGGCAAGATAAAAAAACACACTACGACCATGGACTTCGGGAGGGCAAATGTTAATGAAATGGGCGATTGCCTTGTATCTACCATAAAAGGAGGTGATGGCCGGGTGTGGGAGGGGGGTGGAGTGGAGGCGCAGTAGAAAAGGATCAAGGAGTGAATAACTAAGGCAACAACATGCTGTTTGAAGGGTATAAACAAGGGTAAGATGGGAAAGAAGCCATTATAGTTCTCGAAGGTGTTGGCTATGTTGATAAGGGAGAAGAAAACAACTTTTAGTAAATAGAAGAAGAACAATATGAAGGGGGACAGAGAGTTATAGCTAGATAAACAAATGGAGGTAGGAGAGAGGGTGAGGGCTGCTAAGGCACAAACAAGAGAGGTTTGACAAGGAATGCTATAAAAAATAAATATGAGGCATGCCTTCTTTATTTCAATGGACACTAGGGGATTGGGCACTTCTAGTGTCAGTGTTATATTTAGCAGCACCGGTGGTGGGCTCTGTGGTGCTGCATAACTAAACGGGGGGGGGGGGAGGTTGCAGTTACAGCGATAGCTGCCACAGACATCGATGGACAGTTTTCTTTGTTGCAGGCCACATGGAAAAAAAAATACAAGATGGACACTGGGGGATTAGGCACCTCCAGTGCCAGCATTATGTTTCTGGGGTGGGAGTGTGGGGGTGGTGGTTGCTGAGAAGGAGGGTCAGGGGGAAGAGAGTTACGGGGGTGCCAGCAACAGACATCGATAGACAGTTTTTGTTGTTACAGGGCTCGATATAGCAGCTGCACACTGGTAATGTCCTTAGCAAACTTCAGGTGTGCAGCTGTAATAGTTTTGAAAGCTGAGCAGCTTGTTTGCTGACCCGGCTTCGTGCAAATCAAAGGACCGAAGCCCTCTCTGATTGGAATGGCTTCGGTCCCTTGAAGTACATGCAGTTTCGGCCCAATAAGCAGAGAGTTGCGTCAGGACTACAATTCATGGTCATTGGTCTAGACTACCAAGCCCCTTGCAGTTTCAACTGCAATGGGCTCAGCAGTGACACTCCCCAAATTCCCACTGTACTTGTCAGCACCTCTTTAGTGTTTTAGTAACATGGCTGAGGAACTGGAGGGAAGGTTGTGTTTCTTTGTGGATGACACAAAAATTTGCAACGGGATGGACAATCAGGAAGTGTTGGAGAATGCAAAGGGATCTGGGGAAACTAGAGAGGAGTGGTCTGGGGGTGGCAGCTGGGTTTCATTGCCAAAAAGAGTAATGTTATGCACTTGGTGCAGATAAGCCTGGGGGCTATGTGTAAGATGGGGGGGTACTTACAGTCACTGAGCTAGAAGGAACGTTGAAGCAATCATATCTGGTGATCCCAAGGTGGTGAGGCAGTGCAACGGTGCAGCTGGTAAAGCTGTTGGGATGCTAGGGTGCATATAGGGGGGGTTTTCAAGCAGGAGATAGGTGATGCTGTTGTCACTGTATCGCTCAGTAGTGAGACACCACCTAGAGTACTGAGCACAGCTCTGGAGGCCACAACTCTGCAAGGACATTGACAGGGTAGAAGTCATCCAGAGAAGGGTTACCAAAATGGTGCATGGATTGCACAAGAAACCATATGATGATAGGCTGTGGAAACTCATCAGGTACTCCATGGAGAAGAAGAGAGCTTGAGGGAACATGAGTGAGACATATGAGTACTTCACATGGGTAAACAAGGTGTAGGAGGGAAGTCTCTGTCAGAGACAGAGGAGCACCAGAATATGAAGTCACACAGAAAAGCCTGAGTGGGGGAAGTTTAAAAGTGGAATGGGGAAATGCTACTTCTCAGAAGGGCATGGTGGATGCCTGGAACAGCCTGCCATAGGTTGAGGTGGGGCAAAGACAGGGGGATCTTCAAACATGCATGTGATGAGCACAAGGGATTAATAAGTAGAGAAAAGGGAGGAGGGAGGGACACCAGAGACTGAACAGAGTCCGGGGAGTAGTAATAGACAATGAATTGGACAGATTAGATGGACCTCTTGTTTTATTTAGTTTTTGTTCTCCTTCGTCGTGGCTCTTGTTCTCGTTCTGCCATCATTCTATGTTTCTTTGAATTAGGCCAGACTACATGGGCCCACTTGTTCTTTTTCTGTCATCAAAGTCTATGCTTCTGTGTTTCTAGAGTACATGGATATAGAGACTGGGACCCTTATACAACAGTAGTGTGTATTCTACTCCTTACAAGCAAATGCTTAAACCACATGTATCTCTCAGCAGCAGCCAACTTTCGAAGTGTGGCACAACCAGGTTTTGAAATCTTTACCCAAGGGGATATTTACATATGAGATAAAGGGTCCTGCCCAAACATTTGAAAGGCAGTGTGGCCGTTCCAGTGTCGCTGAGGGTTGAGGCAATGAATGCCACACCTCGCGCCACACCGTCAACCCGGGTTTGGGAATGAGGGTTGGCAGGGGAGAGAGAGACTAGAGCATCTGGAGGACTGTGCTCTTCTCTTGGGGAAGGAGGGCTTGCTGTCCCGTTTGTCAACCGCTCTCTGACAGTACCCAAGGGGAGATGCAAGCAGGAAGGCATGTCACCGACGTCCGTCGTCGGTGCAGTGGGGGGGGGGAGAAAATGGAGGAAAAAGGAGCTGCCAGTTTCCATGATGTTCGCACCAAGTGCCCCATTCCAGCTTCCCTGATGTCTGTATTTCACTCCAGAGGTGGGGGAAGAGCCGATGCCCCCCTCACCTCGGCCTTGTCACGGGGAGGGGGACCCATATGGGATTAAAGGGCTGTCAGGCGGGTAATGGTGCGGCCTGAAACCAAGTCCCCTCTGGTATCATTGTGACGTAGTAAAGAGGGGTTAACAACCTCTTGACATCACAACGATACAATTTCAGGAAATAATAAGCCTTTCCCATACATTCTAAAGAAATAAACACACCAAGTCAAAATGAAATATTTTTTATTATGCAGGCATGACAAACAGTGTAATAAATACTGTCATTGCTTGCTTGTAAATTTCCTTTTGGGCCACTTTGGTACTTCTAATGTCTGAACATTGAAGTTTAATAAGCAGTATAAAATATAACACATGAACTGAGGAGAAAAACAGAAAAATAGCGGTCAGGTATGCTCAATGAAGCCCCCCATGCCTTCCCTTAGCCCAAACAGTCACATGGTCCCTAGGACATGACAGGATTGTACTCTGGAAGGGGGGGACCTCCCTCTTCTGGTCCTTCCATGGGAGGTTCACAGGGGATTTAAGCCCCCTGGACTGGGGGGAGGCAGTACATGGTCATGGGCAGCACGGAATGGGGGCTGAGCAGCTGCCCTCCTGAGCTGACGATAAAAAAACATTATGGCAAAGAAAAATAGAATACAAAATATTTTTCTTATGGTAATGTACAGATAAACTATGGGAAATAGCAGTCCCTAAAACAAGAAATCAGTGAACTCTATATATATTTCTAGTGTAGAATATTTCCCTACAATAAAGTGCATTTCCTATAATTAACTATAACAAGATAAGCCTACTAACAACAAATAAGCCTGGTACATAGGAGGCTTAAATTAAGGTCTCTAAATAAGACCAACTGAATGTAAAAAAATTTTTGTGCAACAGACTTACATTTTTTAAGCCTGCCTTGCTATTTACAGACCAATGATGTCTTAAACATGGACTTTACTCTTTTGTGCAACCGGCTGCAGGAGTTGAACATTTTCTCTGCCCTTTTTTCATGAGGCAGAACCTTAACAAGGCTATGTTGAAATTTGGTTTTAAAAATATTAAAAAACAAATAAATTTACAATATGTTTACCCCCAGATGCCCCAGCTGCAGCCCTATTGGCTCTGGCCAGAGTTTGTTTCAATAGTTGTTACTGGAAAAGTTTTACAGATTTCACACTCAGATGTGAAATGAGATTCACCAAGACAGACAACACATTTGTCATGTTTGCCTGCCTTGGCGAAATTCTTTCCACACCGAGCACAATTTTTAAAACCGCTAGGGCCAGTTTTCTTCGTCAGTTTATCTGACATTTTAATCAAATGACAAAACCCAGAAGTTAACACATTTTTCCCCCTTTTTTTAGTGGTTACATACGAACATACAAAATTTGCCAGCAGATAAAGGCCTAGAGGTCTATCAAGTCTGCTCTAATGTGCAGCTAGCACCCCTTATTCTGCAGCTGCCCCTTCCTTCCACCCTTCCCCTTCATTAACCCTCCCCCGTGTCTTGTTCCATCCTCGTTTGAAGCAGTCCACTGTTCTACTGTATACCACTTCAGCAGGTAACGCATTCCACCCAGCCACCACCCTCTCTGTAAAAAAGTGTCTCCTCATCTCCCTCCTAAGCCTTCCTCGCTCCAGTCTCATATCATGGCCCCTGGGGTCCCTGCCCTTCCTTACTTTGAACAGCCCCTCTGTACCTGTCTTGTTTATTCCTTTCATGTATTTAAAGGTTTCAGTCATGTCACCCCTGTCTCTCCTCTCCTCCAGTGAGTACATGTTCAACTCCTTCAACCTCCTCTCGTATGATAAGTCCCCCAGCCCCTTGATCATCTTTGTCGCTCTGCACTGCACCCCCTCCAGTAACTTAATGTCCCTCTTCAGATACGGATGCCAGTACTGCACGCAGTACTCCAGGTGTGGTCTAACTAATGACCTATACAGTGGCAGAATCACCTCCTCCCTCCTCGAGGATATACCCCTTGCAATACAACCCAGCATTTTGTTGGCCTTTGCAGCTGCCTTCCTACATTGTGCCGAGTTGTTCATTGACCCTGTAATGAGCACACAGATCCTTCTCCTCCTCTGTCTGGGCTAGCTGCACTCCCCTAGCTGGTAACTCCTCCTTGGGTTCTTCATCCCAAAATGCAGCACCTTGCACTTTTTGGCATTAAAGCCCAGTTGCCAGGTGTCTGACCAGGTTTCAAGCTTTGCCAGATCATCCTGCAACCCCTGCCATCCCCAGGTCATCCACCACCACGCCTACCTTGGTATCATCAGCAAACAGACTGATCTTGCTGTTTATGTCCCATAATATGTCTGCAATGAATATCCCAAACAACACTGGTCCCAACACCGAGCCCTGTGGAACACCACTCGTCACTGCCCTTGGGTGTGAGAGCTCCCCACCCACCACCACCCTCTGTTGCCTTCCCTGCAGCCAGTTTCCTAACCATCTCACCAGCTTTGTACCCGCCCCTATACCTACTAACTTCCTTCCCAGCCTTCCATGTGGCACTGAGTCGAATGCCTTACTGAAGTCCAGATACAGGACATCCACTGCATGGCCCCTGTCCAGTTGTCTAGTTACCCAGTCATAGAACTCGACCAGGTTGGTTTGGCAGGATCTGCCACGTATGAAGCCATGCTGTCTGCTGTCCTGTAGTCCTTTGGCCTCTAGGAGGGCCACCAGCCTCTCCTTCAGGATAGTCTCCATTAGCTTACACGATGGATGTGAGGCTCACTGGTCTGTAGTTTCCCGGTTCATCCTTGGGGCCACTTTTGTGGAGGGGCACCACATGAGCCATCCTCCAGTCCTGAGGTACACACCCCGAATGTAGTGAGGCATGAAATAGGTCTGCCAAAGGTCCTGCAAGGACCTCTGCCAGCTCCTTCAATACCCTGGGGTGGATGCCATCTGGGCCTGGCGCCTTGTCCACCCTCAGTGCCTTCAAACCCTCTCGAACTCTGCTCTCCATGATTTCCCCATCTGTCACCACTTCCCACCCTGATTCTGCATTTTCTCCCACCTTGGGTGTCACCCCCTCTTCTCTTTAGTAAATACTGAGCAGAAGTACTCATTTAGTGCTTCCGCCTTATCGCACCCTGCTTCCACCCAACCCCCCCTCCTTCCTAATCCTTACTATGTGGTCCTTACAACTCCTTTTCTCCCTGATGTACTTAAAGAAGTCCTTCTCCCCCTTCTTAATGTCTTGTGCCAGCCTGAGTTCCGTAGATGCTTTGGCTCACCTTACTGCCCTTGTCACCTCCTTCAATTCTGTCAAGTACTCCTCCCTGTCCTCCCCCCTCCTTGTTTTCTTGTACTTCCTAAAGGCAGCTCTTTTCCTCCTTACCTTTTCCATGATCTACTTGCTCAACCAGATCAGTTTCTTAGCCCTAGCCTTCTTGCTCTGGGCTTTGCAGCAGGTTTTGGTTGCCTCCACTATCCCCAGCTTTATGAGCTCGCAACTCTGGTTAGTGTCCATGCTAGATTGAATTCTGGCCAGGTACCCTTTTACCACTTCCCCCATCCTCCCAAAGTCAGCCCTCCTGAAGTCCAGCACTATTGTGCCAGATTCCACTCCTTCCTTGCCCATATCCAATGTGAGCCATACTGAGTGGTGGTCACTCCCTGACAGCGGTTCCTCCACTGTAAGTTCTCTCACAAAGTCCCCATTTGCTAGCACAAGGTCAAGGGTATTCCCTAACCTGGTTGGTTCACTGACCATTTGCAGCAGGAAGCTGTCCTGGAAGGCATCCAGCAGTACCTGCTCCCTTCTGTTCCTGGTTGTTGGGGTGCTCCAGTCCACTCCTGACATGTTGAAGTCCCCACAATCACCACACTACCCTTCTGAGGTCCTTCTGATCCATCCCGCTCCCTGTCTAACTCCTCCGTCTGAGATGGTGGCCTGTACACCACTCCCATTCTAAGAATCCTATTCTTGGAATCCTGGATTTGCATCCAAAGTGACTCCTTACCCTCCTCCCTTCCTCCCTTACACTTCAGTCCGTCCTTCACATATAGTGCCACCCCCCTCCTTTCCCAATCATCCTGTCCCTACAAAATAACCTGTACCCTGGTACAGACAGGTCCCAGTCATTGTATTGGGTGGCCCATGTTTCTGTGATGGCTGCAATGTCCACCTCTCCCTCTGCCATGAGCACCTGTAACTCTGCAGTTTTCCTCCCAAGGCTCCTAGCATTAAGGGTAACCACCTTCCACCCTTCCCCCCTCCCATCCTGCCCTCCTTTCCTAGCATCACCAACAGTACTTGCCATTTGTCCTTTGTCACTGTTATGGGGGGTAAGCTCATATGGTTTCCCAACCTGTGGTCTCTGCATATATCTTCCCCAACTGCCACCCCCCACTCCTAGTTTAAATTCTCAACTTCCTCTATGTACTCCTCCATCCTCTGTTTCAACACTTTCTTTCCCTCCTCACTCAAGTGTAGTCTGTCCTTGGCATAGAGACTACTGTCCTCCCAGGTCCCTCCCACCCCCAACAGCCCATACCCTTTAGCACAACACCAGGTTCTTAGCCATCTGTTAAATTTCTCTATTCTCAGCTTTCTTGTTGTGCTTGCCTTTGGTACCGGAAGTATCTCTGAAAAAGTTACTGATCTTCCTGCCCCCTCACATAATTGTGCTAGTTCCTCAAACCTCCTCTGGACTATATCTACTGTCTTGTCAGCCAGGTCGTTTGTCCCAAGATGTATAATTAAATGAGGCTTGTCCCTACCCCTTCTAGCATATTTCAGAACAGACTGTCCCACCCTTTCCGCTGTCATTCCTGGCATGGCCTCCACCCAAATGCGATGAATGGTTGTAATAAAACTCTAGAGAACCGCGATTAATTCCTACAAGGAAAAACGCCGTGATTAGCAATAAAAGAACCAAAAATATTGGTTTACACCAGAAAGAGTAGTAATGAATTAAACTATAGTAAAATTAAAATAAGTAAAAAACCTGATGGAAGCGTTGGTTCCTCGATGGTTACAGAGAAGCAGGAGGAACTGCTAAAACAAAGAATTACAAACTAAACTAACCTAGCGCTAACTAATTTAACAGAAAGTAAAGGCAGCAGATGAAAAATAGATTTAAACGTTACTTGTTTTACGATGTAAACAATAGAAATCAATAATGAAAATCAGGACTGCAAGGAGAAATCTCTGAGGCGTCTTGACTAGCAGGAGAAGAATGAGATCTGTGCATTAGAGAACGCAGCAGTTGATAAGGGCAGCAGTTTGAATGGTGGCACTAGCCAATGATGTGTTACATACGTTTACATATGTTCCATTTTCCGGCAGTTCAACTCTAGAGGGTGACTGCATGAGTTAAGAATATTGAAGAATTCCTGGGGTTAGAAATCTATGTTCTGTTTTGACTCTGGCACTGTTTCCACTGTCCTGTTTCTCAGACAGCCCACAATCTCCTGTAGAAGAAACTCTGACGTGTGAGTTGATAAGGGAAGTTCCTTTCTGGGAGTATTGTCTGGGGGGCTTCCAACAGCTTCAGGGAGTATCCATCTTGGATGATCCTTAAAACACACTTGTCCATCAAGGATTCCCACTGATAGTAAAACTGGGCAGGGTGCCCCTTACTGGGAAGGAGTGGTCAGCCTCTGGCAGCTGAAGCAGACCTGGGGCCAAAGCTCCAGATGGTGGTACTGAGCGCTTTTAGCACCCATGCCTTTGGCTGCACTTTCTTTAGGGCCTGGGGAGGCTGAGGTCTATTTTTGGAGGATCCCCTGTCCTTTGCCACAAAAGAACTGCTTGCTATGGAAAGATCAGTATCCTCCATTTCTTTGTGGGTTGTAGGAAGCTGGTCTGGAAGTCTTAAGAGTCATCCTCATTTCATTAGTCTTTTTGAGAGACAGCTCCATTTGTTGTCCAGACAGATAGGTGCCATTGAATGGCACATTCATGATCTAAGAAACATAGAATTTGATGGCAGATAAGGACCGCTTGGCCCACCTAGTCTGCTCATTTCCCTACCTAACAGATGAGCAGCAGATCCTAGTTAACCAACAGCCTACTTCCTCCTACCCCCCCACTAAGAATTGTCTTATGTCTGTCCTGTGCATTCTTGAATTCCCTCACTGTTTTTGACTCTATGACCTCTTCAGAAAGGCCGTTCCATGAATCTACAACCCTCTCTGTGAAGACATACTTTCTCACATTACCTCTGAGCTGTCCCCTTCTATCTTTAAATTGTGCCCCCTTGTTCTTGCACATCACTTTTTCTGAAAGATGCTACCCTCTTGGACTTTGTTGATTCCCTTGAGGTATTTGAAAGTTTCTATCATGTCCCCCCTCTCCCTCCTTTCCTCAAGGCTATACATCTTAAGCTCCTTTAGTCTTTCTTCATATGTTTTCTGGTGCAGATCCTGCACCATTTTGGTTGCCCTCCTCTGGACAGCCTCCACCCTGTCTATGTCTTTGCAGAGATGGGGTTTCCAGAACTGTACACAGTACTCCAGACGTGGTCTTACCAACTGTCTGTACAGACAGCCAACTACTTCTTGTTTTCTACTGGTTATGCCTCTCCCTATGCATCCCAGTATCACCCAGCCCTCCTTACTGCCTTCTCACATTGCTGGCCCACCTTTAGATCATCTGATATAACTACCCTAAGGTTCCTTTCCATTCTTGTTGTTGTCACTATCTCACCCCCCATTATGTACTCTTCCCCAGGGTTTTTGTTTCCCAGGTGCATTACTTTGCATTTCTTTGCGTTGAATCTAAGCTGCCATACATTTGATCATTCCTCCAACCTTGCCAAGTCCCTTTTCATCCTTCTCATCCCACCTTGCATATCAGCCCTATTGCAGATCTTTGTGTCATCTGCAAAGAGACATACTTTCCCTTCCAGTCCCTCTGCAATGTCACTTACAAAGACATTAAAAAGGACCGGCCCCAGTACTGAACCCTGCGGTACCCCACTAGTAACCCCACTTTCTTCACTGTGGACTCCATTTACTATTACCTGCTGTGTCCTGTTGTCCAGCCAGTGTTTTACCCAGGCTACCACCTTGGGAACCACTCCCAGGCTGGCTAATTTGTTTATTAATCTTTTGTGCAGGACTGTGTCAAATGCCTTGCTAAAGTCTAGGTATGCCATGTCCACAGCCCCTCCCTGGTCTACTACTTTGGTCACCCAGTCAAAGAAATCAATTAGATTTGTCTGACATGACCTTCCCGCTGTGAATCCATGCTGCCTTGGGTCCTGTGCCCCACTGGCCTCTAGGTATTCAACAATTCTTTCCTTCAGAAGTGATTCCATCATTTTCCCTACCACTGAGGTCAAACTGACAGCTCTGTAGTTTTCTGCCTCTGTCTTGCTCCCACTTTTGTGAAGGGGAATCACATCCACCATCCTCCAGTCCTCAGGTACCACACCATCCTCCCATGATTTATTAAAAAGGGTAGTTAGTGGTGTTACTAGTTCTTCCTTTAGTTCTTTTAGAATTCTGGGGTGAATCCCATCAGGAGCCATTGCTTTATCCACCTTCGGTTTTAAGAGTCCTTTCAGAACACTTTCTTCTGTGAAAGGACTAATATCAACCCCCTATCCAGAGTGCTTCTATTGACTGGATTAGGTATCTCCCCTTGCTTTTCCATTGTGAAAACTGAGCAAAAGTATTTGTTCGGTATCCCTAAACATCTGGGTATAAGTCCCAGTTCTCAGCCAGAAGTGCAGTCTAATGTAAATACCTGAAGCTGCAGACTGAGCTGCTGCATCAAAGGTATCCATAGAGGCTTTAATCTGATGACTGTTAGATTCAATACTTTACTTAACAGCTAGAAGCATTTCTTGTTAGCCTCGGAGTCTGGCAGGGCCTCTGCCAGGGATTTTAGCTTGGACTAAAAGGCATACTCATACTTAAAGAAGTGGCCCTGGTAACTAGCTGTCCTAATGCCAAGGGTAGCTGATGCACAGACCACCTTGCCCATGCTGTCAACCATAAGCAACTCCTTGTTACTGTGGTGCACAATGACCTCCTTAGGCACTATGGCCTTGTCATTCTTTGCAAAAATGACAATGGCATCTACTATAGTCTGAGTGATATATGTGGGTATAGATTAAGGTACCATGTTATTTCCTGTCTGCATACTTAGAGACAGCTGTCACAGCAGCAGACCTCCTCCAAGTCACTTCAGAGAGTGTCTCTGGGGCTGGCTGGATGGGAGGGCTTAGGGAGATCAGAATATTAGGCATGTTAAGCACCTAGCCTAGTCTATGGCTGCTGGCTCAAAATGTAGGATAGTATGCATATTTCTGAGCAGAGCCTGAAAGCAGAGATCCTCCTGAAATACAGTGACAGGAACCAGTTCCATGTCCCTAGACTATAGCATGAGTCCATGTCCTCCCCATTGTAGATTTTGATGTCTGGATCTGACTTGTCTCATTCTATTCCTAGGGGGGGGAGTAAAAAGGAGGTAGTTGAAAGAGCAACAGCTCAAGCTGCAGCCTTGGCAACACAAGTGACCTGTGCCCTGGCCCCGGGTAGGGTCTCGGGAACAGCACAGAGTACAGCCCAGAGACTAGCCCCAAAGGGAATGGTCCTGGTACCAAGGGCCCATGTAGTTGCAGCACCAAGGCAGGCCCCAAAGAACCAAACCCTGGTGCTGGATGCAGAAGCATCAATGGTGTCAACAACCCTGCCAGCACTGAAGGAACCAGCATGTCACTCCAAGGCTGCCCTGTCCCCAAAGAGGTTGGAGGTGACACCACTGATGAGGCAGGCATTGGTGACACTGATAATGGCTGCAGCCTGGATGCTGGAGTCAGCATTAGTCACACACTTAAGTCCAGAAGCACCAAAGACAGTGCCAGCTCAGCAGACCCTGAAGGGTTGGAAAGTGCCACTGCACTTACACACTGCACCCACCTCTCCATGTGAACTGCCTAATGGCCAAACTGCCCACTGAATCCCCCCCATTGGACTAAGAGGGATTTGACCCCACAGACCTTGGTGTTCTCAGTGTTGTCAAAGATGATGTTAGGGTACCTGGGTCCATAGGAGTCGAGTGTCTCACAGCAGAATGACCACAGAATGCCCTCAGTTGGTGTCTTTTCTTCCTCAGCCCCACCATGCTTTTTGCAGGAAGTAGTCAAGGCTGAATGGTACAGATATCCCAACAAAGAGCATGTACAGGATCTGGACCATTTCCTTTTGTGACTCCAAGAGGGCTGTATAGGTGTTGGACTGCCCATTGCCAGAGCACTAACCTATAGAGAAGTGGTGGCCAGATGCAGCCCTGTTGCTGGGATAACCTGTCTTTTCAGGCTCCCTACCTTCTTATGTGGTCGTTGACCACTAGCACAAGGTATGGCTGAGAGAAAACTGAATAATTTTGTGTGCTAAACTAAACTAAACAGACACAAAAATAATAAACCTCAGTGTATTTTGATCTAAATCTGAAGAATTAAACTCTGCTGTTATTTAGATAGTGAAGTTC
Organism: Neoceratodus forsteri; assembly: GCA_016271365.2. Lineage (NCBI taxonomy): Eukaryota > Metazoa > Chordata > Ceratodontiformes > Ceratodontidae > Neoceratodus > Neoceratodus forsteri. The sequence continues at coordinate 832,569,580 of CM028130.1, read as the reverse complement.
TGGCCCCAATGAGGAGAGCAGAATGGCTGCTACGTACTCAATGGAAGGAAAAAAGGAACTGAGGTGGTTGGGGTCTGGTACTGCTGTATACCAGCGGACACATTCAGAGCCTACTCATAACACCAGTCCCCAGAAAAGTTCTGGCTCCTATGGGGTCCTGGTGCCTTTAGCTTAGACACATTAATTGGGATCTATGGAGAAGATTGATTCTTGGAAGATCATGATGGGGCAGTGGCCTTCGGTGGTGGTGTTGATGGAACTGAGCCATTCTTCCTCAGATTAGGCCATCACTACCTTGCAGTCCCTATACTTCACATATTCAGTCTCTTGATAGCTTCTGCAACCATTCCATCACGCTGGAAATCCACTCATGTCCTTCCGTTATTCAAATCCGGGGACCCCATGACGTGAACAACTATAGACCCATCTCCATCCTCTCTATTCTCTCTAAAATCCCCAAAAGACTAATATACACCCAACTGAAAACACACATTCAGAAATACTCTCTGCTCAGTCTGGATCAATCTGGTTTTAGGAAAAACTACAGTACCATCTCCGCACTTTCCAAAGTTACCAATGACTAGATTACTGCTCACAACTCCAGACTGGTCACTGGTGCCGTATTTCTCGACCTTAGTAAGGCGTTCAATGCCATGGACCACAACCTCATCCTTCACAGCCTTAGTAATTTAGGCATCTCGGTAGCCTCATTACAGTGGTTCACCAGCTACCTCTCCAGTCGAGTCCAGAAAATCAAGCTAACAGTCTGCTCTCTGACCCTCTGCCTATCTCAAGGGGCACCCCACAGGGATCCATCTTAGGTCCCATCTTCTCTATATATAACAATATACTTAATTCCAAGATCGGCAACTCCAAAATACACTTTTTTGCAGATGACACAATCTTGCATACCTCGAAACCAACATTGACCGAAATCTGTAAGGTACTGCAAGATGACTCCATCAAGCTCGAACAAAATCTCATCAACATCAAGCTGCTACTAAATGTGAAAAAGGCAAAAAATGAAAATTACATACCTACCATAATTCTTGATCTTCTTGGATGAAGTTTCCACCACTCATTCACACTAATGGGACTATGCTGGAGGTGCTAGGGCTCAGTGGGATCCAAAAAATCTTCAGAAGGGCAGGCAACTAGGTAGGACTGTGAGGAAGCGGCACTGCGAGCCTGGCTCGTGCCACTACCTCGGCATCGACCCTCCAACTGCTTCAGTACCTTTTTTACCGAGGACATGCAGCGTAAACTAATCAAGTGAAACTAACCTATGTCAGACATACGATAGCCCGAATGACTCATGTAAGAAGGGTCAACACAACAGAGTCTTCACAGCCCAGCCATCGAGGGAATGAAGACCAAAAATAGATCAGTGAGCTCGGGGGATGGAAGGTGGGCATGTGAAAGAGTGGTGGAGACTTCATCCAAGAAGATCAAGAATTATGGTAGGTATGTAATTTTCATGTCTTCCTGGACATAAAGTCTCCACCATTCATTCACACTAATGGGAGAGTACCGAGCTAAATAATCTTCTGAGAAGGGCGGCAGGAGAGAGGAGCTCACTTAGGAAATAAGTCCATTAAGGATTGTCCTGCCAAAGGACTGCTGCTGCCTTGCATGGACATCCAATGCATAGTGCTTTACAAACGTGTGCACAGAGCTCCAAGTAGCTGCATTGCAGATGTCTGCAATGGGCACATTTTGAATTTCTGCCAGAGATGCCATGACTGCCCTAGTTGAATGAGTGTATACTCTGCCTTTCAGTTTAACCTGTGCCATGGAGCAGCATTGGCGAAGACATGCCACCAGCCATGCTAAAATACATTGGTTATATGTGATAAGCGCTCCTCCCGATGTGCGAGTCCCAAATGGGCAACTGCACAAGGGAGAGCACAACAAGGGCAATGGGGAAGATGGGCGAATGGCAGTGAGAGAACCGGCGGCAGGCAGAGGAGAACCGGATGACTGGGAATGGGTGACAGCACCCTGGACAGCTCGGTATGGGTGATAGAGTGCTGGGCAGCTGGGCATCAGCAACATCACCAGGCAGTGGTGACTGGGGCGGATGGCCAATGCCCAGACCACGACCATGCAGACACAGATGGGGACAGGGATGGGCACTGCTGTGGCTGTGGAAATGTCGCTCCACCCCCCCCAGCCCCTGCTTGACAGTGGCCACAGTGCAAATGCACAGACGCCCAGGTGGGCAGCATACCCCCTGGATGCACAGACACACAGGCTAAGAGCACATTGACCCCCTCCTTGCCACCCCTACATGGCATACTGCACACCTGGATCCATGGCATGGTGAGGCGGTGCCGGGTCGCTCGATGGCACATGCCCGTCCTATGGTGCTGCCTTTCCCATGTGGTGCCATGCTGCTGCTCACCCCTCCCCCATCATGACCTGTCTGCATGGCCTTTGTGGTGCATGCCGCTCACATCTGTCGCTTGTCCGGGCCCCATCCTCCAGGCACTCGCCTTCATGACTGTATCTGCACCATCAATCACCCTTAGTGGGGCTGCAGTTACAGTCGATCCTTTACTGCCATTCTGTTTTCCTGGGCGTTCGCCCTTTAGGCATCTGCTCTTCTGTCCTCGCCCACCATCCCCATGCCTATGTAGGAGTGCTCTTCTTGGCTGCTACCAAATACATCTGATAGTAACAGGCTGACCCAGCCGGGCCATGCTGAAAGAGACAAACAGTTGTTTTGATGTGCAGATTTCTTTAGTTCTGTCTAAATAGAACTGCGAAGCTCTCTCAACATCCAGAGGATGAAGGGTATGCTCCCCCTCATTTTGGAAGTTCGTGAAGTAGGTCGGAAGGACCAATAGCTGGTTCAGATGGAATTCTTAGACCTCTTTAGGGAGAAATTTAGGGTGAGTTCCCAGAACCATCTTATCTTTGTGAAATACAGTATACAGAGGGTCTGTGACCAAAGCATGTATTTCAGACACTCTGCGAGTGGAGGTAATGGCTACAAGGAAGGCGGTCTTCCAGGTCAGAAACTTCAGCTCACAAGTTGCTAGGGGCTCAAAAGGTTTACAGGTGATCGTGTCTAGCACAAGATTAATGTCCCAGGTGGCTACCGGTTGTCTGACCGGTGGCCTGGTGTGAAGTATGCCCTTAAGGAACTTCTTGACCAGAGGTAATTGAGCCAGAAACACGTAGTGTACGGGCTCGTGGTATGCTGAGATCGCACAGAGGTGAACCTTTATGGTTGAATATTGCAGACCTGTATTTGACAGGTCCAGAAGATACTCCAGGACTTTGTGTGATGGGCAGGAAAAGGGGTCCCAGGAGGACTTTGCATGCCAGATGGAGAACCGTTTCCACTTAGCCATGTAGGTTTTTCTAGTAGCTGGCTTGCATGCCGCTAATAGAATATCTGAGACCCAACATGAAATGTCAAACCTACTCACCTCTATCTCCTCAGGATTCAGGCATGGAGGAGAAGGGAACTCAGGTTGGGATGGACCACTGGGCCCTGGGTCAGCAGGTTCGTTAGAAGTGGACGCTGTCTCTGGGAACTTTCCAAAAATTTGTTGATTAATGGAAACCAGATCTAATGAGGCCAGAAGAGGGCAATGAGGATCATTCTGCCCCCCTGCGCCTCCAGTTTGAGCAGCACCCTCTGAACTAAGGGAAGAGGAGGAAATGCATACAGAAAGCATCTTGTCCACTGTAGTCAGAATGCATCCTGACAGAAAACGCCAGGTCCTGGATTTCAGGAGCAGAATAGAGGCAGTTTTGCATTGAGTGGGGATGCAAAAAGGTCCAGGTCCTGAGTTCCCCAGTTTTCAAAGAGCAATTGCATGATGTTTGTGTCAGGAGACCACTCGTGAGGATCTGTTTCCGTTCTACAGAGGCTATCCGCCAGATCGTTCTGCACTCGAGGCAGGTAAATCGCTTGGATCAGAGCTTTGTGTTCTAAGCACCATTCCTACACTCTCATCGCTTCCCTGCATAAGGGGTGAGAGTGTGCTCTGCCCTGTTTGTTGATGTAGTACATCATTGCTTTGTCATCCATTTGAAGGAGAATGATCCTGGGACAAAGAACGTCCTTCAAAGCTTGGACTGCATACAGGACGGCTCTCATTTCTATAACATTTATGTGGAGTTGAGACTCGTCCTGATTTCATCAACCTTAGGTGTAATGATCTTGACAGTGAGCTCCCCATCTGTGTAGGGATGCATCCATGGTGATGGAGATTGGAGATTCCAGAGGGGCCAACGGAAATCCTTCCAGAAGGTTGTCCTCTTGAGTCCACCAGGTGAGTGACCATTTTAGAGTTTCCATCACCTTGATGTGAAAGGACTGTGGATGTGTGGTCAGGGACCACTGAGTGCTGAGCATCCACTGAGTAGTCCTCATGTGAAGGTGAGCCAGAGGCACAGTCAACACTGAGGTTGCCATGAGACCCAGCATCCACTGCATTGAGAGAGCTCGAACCGAGTCATTGTCTCTGATGAAGTGGGCCATCTGGAGGATGTCATTCCTTCTGTCCTCCAGAAGAAAGGCTTTTGCGTAGGAGGTATCCAGAAGGGCTCCCATGAAGAGTAGCTGCTGGTAGGGCAGTAGCTGCAATTTTTCCAAATTTAACAGAACTCCCATGGACATGAGGAAATTGGAAGCCATAGCCATGACTTTAGGAGTCTCTTGACTGGAGGGAATTGCTAGAAGCCAGTCATCCAGATATGGGAAGACCTGAATTCCGAGCTTTCTGAGATGCACTGTGAGAACTGCAAAGCACTTTGCAAAGACTCAAGGCTCTGAGGATAGCCCAAAGGGCAGAAACATAGAATTTGACGGCAGATAAGGACCGCTTGCCCACTCAGTCCACCCATTTCCCTACCTAATGGATAAGCTGCAGATCCTAGGTAATCAACAGCCTACTTCTTCCTACCCCCACCCCCTAGAATTCCCCAGGCAGGACTCTGAATTAGTAATGTTGACTCAATGCCACAAATCTGAGGTATTTGTGGTGGTTTGGGTGTATGAGAACATGCTGGTAGGTGTCCTGCATGTCCAAGGAGGCCAGCCGGTCATTGCAATGAATCAGGGGTAACAGGGAGCTGAGAAATATTATCTTGAACTTTTCCTTGTAAAGGAATTTGTTTTACTTTCTTAGATCGAGAATAGAGCGCATGCCGCCTGCTTTCTTTGGAACTAGGAAGTAATGGGAGTAGAAACCTGTATTTGGTTGATCCAGTGGGACTACTTCTACTGCCCTGTTGTTCAGAAGGCCTTGAATCTTGGAAGCAAGAAGGTCTGAGAGACAGACACCTTGGTCTGTCATTTGGGAGGGAGATCTGGAGGGGTTTCTGAAAGGTTTAGAGAGTATCCCTCGCAGATTATCCTGAGTACCCACGTGTCTGATGTGATTGACTTCCACTCATTGTAAAACTGAGTCAGATGCCCTACTGCTGAGGAAGAGTCCCCCTTGGACAGCTGAGGTGGGACTTGGGCCGGAATCTTTGAGGGTGGCACTAGGCACTTTGGGGCCTCTGCCTTCTGCTGTGTTTTGTTTTGCAGCTGGAGGGCTTGATTTCTGTTGAAATTCCCTTTGCCCATACCACAAAAGGACTGATGGTTATGAAACTGTCACTGGTTCCCGCCCCATTGAGGGGCTGAGGATAGTGGTCTGGCCATTTTGATAGACATTCTAGTTTTCTGTGTGGCCTCTAGTGCCTGCTCAACCTGAGGGCCAAACAGATACATACCATCAAAAGGCAAACTCATAATTCTCTGCTGGGTATCATTTGTGAATCCCGACGTGCATAACCAAGCATGACGTCGGGTGCATATACCAGCTGCTGCTGCTGCTCTGGAAGCAGTGTCAAAGGCATCCATAGCAGCTTTAAGCTGCTGATTATTGGATTCAATACCTCTAGTAATGGTCTGAAGAAGTTCTGTGTTAACATTCGAATCTGGAAGAGCTTCTACAGTGGCCTTGAGCGAATACCAGAGGGTATACTCATACTGAGAGAAATAACCCTGGTAGTTTGCAATATGCATGCCCAGGGTGGAGGCAGCAAATACTCATTTTCCCAAAGTGTCAATTTTGTGTGATTCCTTGTTTATTGGGCATGTCATTGATTCTTGAGGAAGAACGGCTTTGTCATTCTCTGCCAGGACCACTATGGCATCAGTAAAGGTTTGCGAGGCCAGAATAGGACGATCCTTGGGAGGGACGTATTTCCTATCTATGGACATGGTCACAGAGGGAATAAGCGCCGGATCATCCCACACCATTTGTGAGAGGGTCTCAAAAGAGGGTTGTACGGGAGGAGTCAATTCCACAGGAATATCCAGAATGTGCAGATACTGCATATGCAGCAATTTCCCAGGATCAGTCTCTGAAGTCTGGAGACAGAGCCTGATATTCATGTTCTTAATCAGACACTTAAAGGAAAGGTCCTCAACCAGAGGCTCTGCTGGAAGAGATGGCTTATTTGCCCCCTCCAGAGAGAAATCATCGTCAAAGTCGTCCCACAATCGAAGAGCAGGATCAGGCTCAATATCATCTCCTACTAGCCCCAGAGGGACAGAGTATATAGGAAAGGGAGGAAAAAGAGGAGGAGGAGCTGCATGAATTGGAGTCGAGAACCCCAGTGCCCATGTGACACAAAAGAAGCTCCTGGCACTGGCACAGGGTGCGGTGCCAAAAACACTTGCTGTGCCGGCACAGGACGCAACGCCAGATATGGTGCCGGCACCAGAGGAGCCAGCGCCACACCGAGCACCACAGGACCAGAGGCCCCTAACCCCCAGCTTGGTGAGGGAAATCTGAAAAATTCAGCAGAAGATAAAGGCACCTGTGCTGGCCACTGCGCCACAGACATATGATGGGGAAAAGCACCACAGCGCGACATCGACGACACCGGAGAAGGCGCCGCATGACTAGGAAGCCCCAACCGCCATACCTGTAGGTCTGAAACTGGTAGGCCCGAAGGCCCTGGTGATGGACTCACTGTCTCAGGCAGGTGGAACAACCGCTGAACCCATTACTCCATAAGAGCGACCCAATGGTGAAACTGCACACCGGAGGACATTCCGGGGGGCCGGGAGCGACTCAGAAGTCGAGGATGCTGGTCACCAGAAACAGAGGCCATAGGAGAACCCGGAGGAGTTGGAGTCAAACCCCTGTCCCTTGCCATCAATGAACGATGCACAGACATACCAGAGGGTGACTCGGGTGGTACCGTTTCATTCTCGACTGGGAGGCTGAAGAAGAACTTGAGGTCAAGCGGTGCCGAGTCCTTGATGAGGATCGAGCATGGGACCACTTTTTTTTGTGCTTTCAAGATGACCGCTCATCCCCCCAAGCACCGGACTGCCCATAGTCAGACCTCACTCCGTAGAAGGTGCTGGACCAGACCCAGCCCTGCTGAAAACACAGCTTTCATGCGAAGTCTCTCTACCATCACCTGTCCTGTTCACAGTTGACTCCATTGAAGGAGGGCTGAAGACTTCTTCTTGAAGAAAATTACTTTAATACTATATTATTTTTTTTTGTTTTACTGAATTTAATAAAATAAATAAAATCTAATCAAATACTAAAACGACTATAGCTGCTGCCATACAGACATGAAGTTTTGACTCCCAGTGGGCAAGCGACGTCTTCACTGAAGCTCACGCGACAGTGGGGAAAAAAGGAACTGAGGCGGCTGGAGGATCAATGCCAAGGTAGCCTATACAGCGTGAGCTGGGCTCATGGTGCTGCTTCCTCATGGCCATACCTGGGCGCCGGCCCTCCTGAAGACTTTTGGCTCCCACTAGGTCCTAGTGCCTCCGGCATAGTCTCATTAGTGTGAATGAGTGGTGGAGACTTTATGTTCAGGAAGATCCATGCTTTTTAACTTCAATCACACCATACCACCCCTGGCACAATCTATGCAAGCTCCACCCATTATCACCACCCTAGGCGAACCTCTGGAGATGGTCGATAAGTTTAAATACCTTGGTTTATGGCTTGACAATAAACTTTCCTTCAATGTTCACATTGACAATCTTGCCAGCAAGCTCAAATCCAGGCTAGGGTTCTTTTACAGAAACAAGTCCCTCTTTCCATCTGATACACGAGTTAAGCTTGTTCAAGCCACGTTCCTTCCACTTCTCAATTATGGTGATATTATCTATTACTGCACCTCAGCTGCCAACCTCCACAAATTGGATGTCCTGTTCCATCAGGCTCTGCACTTCATCACAATGGCCCCTCCTAGAACCCACCACTGTGATTTGTATACTGCAGTAGGCTGGACCTCTCTGGCTATGAGACATCTGATCCACCTAGGGAATTTGGACGCTAAAAATTCTGTCAAACAAGCTCCCTGGTTACATATCCTCCCTCTTCCATATCTCGCAAAGTATCTACTCCTTAAGGAAGTCCGACTACATCCTTTCAGACTCCCCCAGGATATGTACAAACAATGGCAAAAGGGCTATCTCCTATGCACTACCCACTGCCTGGAGTAGTTTACAATCCAGTCTTAAACTCTCATGTATTGTCACAGTTAATTTCCTTTAAAGCCTTAATGGCCAGCAAACTTAAAGTCATTTATAATTGCCACTAGTGTTCCCGCATCTCCTGCTTGTTGTCCCCAGCCGGGCCACAGCCTCTCCCCCAATACCCTCCTTTATCCCTATCCCCCAGTCCCCCCCCCATTACCTCCCACTACCCTGATTGAAGGAGGTTTTTACTCCCCTTCCACACTCATGCTGCTGTACTTCTATCCACTTACCTCTCTATGCTATCTCTGTTTTCACGTATCATGTATCATGCTTAGTTTTATTTCTGTATGTTGTGTTCTGTAAACTGTATAAAGCTGTATTCCCTTTAAACTGCTTCCTATGTGCTCTAGTTAGCAGTTGTTAGCAACAAGATGGAAGATCTGGAGGCTGTCATGGTACAGTCAGACCTGGACATTGTGGCCATCACTGAAACCTGGTGTAATGATAACCATGACTGGGAGATGGCCATACCTGGCTACAACATATTCAGAAGAGACAGAGCAGGCAGGAAGGGAGGAAGAGTGGCACTGTATGTGAAAAATGACATAAGGGCCACACAGATCCAGGAGGAACAAATGGGGAGAGATACTGTGGGTTAAGCTGAAAGGAAAATGGGGCCAGCCATCCGCACAGGTGTGGTCTATAGACCACCAGCCCAGGAGGAAGAAACAGATAGAGTTGATGCTAGCCATCCAAAGGATGGCAGACAAGGGTGAGGTAGTACTGGTTGGAGACTTCAATATACCAGACGGGACTGGAGCATCCCAGCAGCAGCATTAACTAGAGCAGATTTATCCTGACCTCTTCAGGGTGCCTTCCTCAAGCAACTGGTCATGGAACCAACTCGGCAGAAGGCAATACTGGACCTTGTGCTCACAAACAGGGACAGTGTGATGGGGGTAACAGTGGGGAGCACCTGGGTAACAGTGACCACCAGTCATTGTGGTTTGAAATCACAGAAAGAGCAGAACCAAACCACACAAAACACGTATCCTGGATTTTAGGGGGCAGACTTTGGGAAAATGGGGAGATGCTTGAAAGAGGCATTAAGGGAATGGGACAGGAATCAGGATTGAGGAACAGTAGGCAGTATTTAAAATGGGATTATAAGAACAACAGAATTATGCATTAAGCAGGTTAGCAAGAGGAAAAGAAAGAGGAGACCATTATGGTTTTCCAAAGAGGTAGCAAAGAAAGTGAACGCCAAAAGATTGCATTCAGGCAATACAAAAAGACACAGGCAGAAGGATAGGGAGAAGTACCAGGAGAAACAAAGGAGGCAGGGAAGTCAGTAAGGGAAGCCAAAGCTCAGACAGAAGAACACATTGCAAAATCAGTGGTTAAAGGGGACAAACCTTTTACAGGTACATAAGTGAAAAAGAAGGACAAGGGAGGGATAGTGAGACTGAAGAGGAGGATGGGAGCTGGTGGAGGATGACAACAGTAAAGCTGACATATTGAACAGGTATTTCTGCTCAGTCTTTACTAAGGAAGAGGGGGTAATGGGTTTGAAGGAGTACAAGGGGAGAATGGTGCAGAAATGGACACAAGTCCTTTACACGAGAAAGGGTCCTGAAGGAACTGGAAGTAATAAGAGCTGATAAAGCAATGGAGCCAGATGGGTGCACCCCAGGGTCCTTAAAGAACTAAGAGAGGTGGTGGCTGAACCTCTGGCTATCCTGTTCAGCCAATCACTGGAAACAGGAGGTACCCAAAGACTGGAGGACAGCAGATGTAGTCCCCTTATACAAAAGTGGGAACAAAGAGGAAGCAGGGAACTACAGACCAGTCAGCCTCACCTCGGTAGTGGGAAAGATCATGAAGCACTACTGAAGGAAAGATTGGTGGAACATCTGGTTGTCAATGGACTACAGGACCCAAGGCAGCATGGTTTCACCAGGGAGGTCATGTCAGACCAACCTCATTGAATTTTTTGACTGGGTGACTAGGGAGGTGGATCAGGGAGGGCAGTGGACATGGCCTATCTGGACTTCAGCAAGGCCTTTGACACTGTGCCACATAGAAGACTATTACACAAACTGGGGAATATGGGTGTGGGCAGGACAGTAGTGTGGTGGGTAGGTAACTGGCTGGGTGGCAGGACACAGAGGGTGGTGGTAAATGGCTGTCACTCCACAGAGAGAAGAGTGACCAGTGGGGTACCACAGGATCAGTGCTGGGACCGGTCCTATTCAACATCTTCATCAGTGACATTGCGCAGGATCTAGAAGGCAGAATTTCACTGTTCGCTGATGACACAAAGCTCTGTAACAGAGTAGACACACCAGAGGGTGTAGACAGAATGAGAAGGACCTGCAGAAACTTGAAGAATGGTCAAGGGTTTGGCAGTTGAAATTCAATGCAAAGAAGTGCAAGATAATGCATATGGGGCACAAAACCCTGGCACAATATATCAGTTGGGGGTGAGGATATAGCATGCACCAAGCAGGAAAGGGATCTTGGGGTTGTCATCTCTGATGACCTCAAGGTAGGGAAACAGTGTGACAAGGCATCAGGTAAAGCAAATAGGATGCTGGGATGTATAGGCAGGGGCATCACCAGCAGGAAAAGGGAGGTCATAATTCCGCTATACAAGACACTAGTGAGGCCCCACCTGGAGTACAGTGTACAGTTCTGGAGACCATACCACGTAAGGACATAGACAGGGTAGAGAAGGTTCAGAGGAGGGCAACAAAGATTGTGCATGGGTTGCACCACAAGTCCTATGAAGACAGGTTGAAGGAACTGAACATGTACTCCTGGAGGAGAGGAGAGAGAGGGATATGATAGAGACATACAAGTATCTTACAGGGAGGAACAGGGTGCAGGAAAACACTATTTTTAAGCAAAAGATGTTTCAGGACTAGAGGGCATGGGATGAAGTTGGAGGGAGGACGATTCAGAGGAAACATGAGAAAGAATTTCTTCACAGAACGGGTGGTGACAAGTGGAACACCCTGCCAGAGGAAGTGGTGGGAGCTGAAACAATCACTGGATTTAAGAATGCATGGGATAGACATAAAGGAATTCTAGAGGTCAGGGGTAAGGGGATATAGACTTCTAGGAAAACAAACTGAACTTACAAGCTCAAATGGGCAGACTAGGTGGGCCATAGGCCCTTATCTGCCGACACTGTCTATGTATCTATGTATCTATGTATCTAGTTCTTCTACTGAACGTTGTCATCCCATTATCTGATGTAATTCTCCAGCTAGCATTTGCTGCAATGTATATAAGACTGCCTTATTGTTATTCCTTTAACTTGATGTAAATTTGGAGGCTTTTTTTTCCTCTTCTTTTGTTATTAGTTGCTATTTGTATAGGACCTCCTTGTGAATGAGCTTGCTCAATGGAGTTTTTCTTACAATAAACTGAACTGAACAATACTAAACTATTATGTTTGTGAACAAACATACAGTGTGATTGGAGTTCTGAAAAATTGCTGTTGGAATTGTTCATGAATGTCCAGGAGTCTGTTATGTTGCCACAGGACTGCTCTCCCCTCCTGGAGAGGGTTGCACCTCCAACAATATAGCTGACAGAAAGGCAAGTTGTCACAGCAGTCAGGAGGCCCAGAAGTGCAGGGGACATCAGTAAAATGCTCTGTGTCATTGCATGTCAATATCCTCAAGGGGAGAAAACCAGACAAAAGATTCCTGACCGAGCAGGATGAAGGACAGCCCTCCCACAGGCCTGGCACCACCAACTAGGCACCACACCAGTTCTTTATTTGGGGGGCAAGGGTAGTCCCCTTGACCCAGCCATGAAGGGCAAGTTGTGAGGGCATAAAGAGTAAGTCCCAAAGATAATAGATGACTGGGTTAGAGAGAGTCAGGAAAAGGGGAGCAGGTGACAAATAAGGGGACAGATACAATATGAAAAAGAAATTCCAGGAGTCTGGCAATTTACCTGGTATGTGTCATGGGAAAGAGTTACCACCCTTGTGGAGCACAGCTTGATGGGATCACAAGATCCTTGGTGGTGCTAAGTGGCTGCATTGACCATTTAACAGCATCAACTGCAGGGAGAATGGGGCCCCTCATGTTTTATTTCCCATCCTTAAGGATGACAACTATTTAAGTTTACCTTGAACACTATACAATATATACTGCATGTCAATTAGGAAACTTTAAAATATATAGCAAAAGAAACATAGAAATGTAAGTTTGGGAGGAACTCTAGGTCCTTCATTTTTAAAAGACAAAACTTTGAGCATTTTACCTTTTCTTCAAGACTTGTGATCCAGAGAAGGTCTGCGTCTTTATATTGTCTACACATGTTCAGTGCCTCCTGCCAAGATTTAACATTTTGTTTCTGTATGTAATAGCAACTGCCACGCCAATACCGCCACCCAGCTTCTTCAGGACACCTGGTACTGAAGAGGTCTATAAACAAAATAAAGAAACAAAACTTCTGGAGTGAAAAAAAAATAAACATAGTATACTGTAGATACATCTCTTATGTATATCTGTAATATTGTTAACACATACAGTATATGTATTTTTAAGTATAGTACTGGGATGAGAAGGGTATAATGCTTTCATCTCTTACAAATAACTGTTTGACAAGGGAAAACAGTTTTGGAAGGATGTATTGCACATAAGATTTTACTAAAGCATTTGATGCAGTTCCTTATAACAAAAGAAGATTATTTACCATACCTCTTGACTTTCTAGAGTGTTTCCTCCATGGATCCACACTTTTTGGTCTCACCCCCAAATGCACTAAAACCCTTTGCAGTAATCAAATCTTCAGTGAGGTATAGTACCAACATCAGCATCACCACACGTCGTCATCTGTCTGTGGTCTATATATGGTTTTGTCAGTCCCAACTGCTTCAGTTTCTTTTTTATCAAGTGGGGAGACGAAATTTAGGTAGAGGCAGGTATACAAAGACTAGTGCAGTAGAAAGCACCAGCAGACAGAGCAACAAATACATACAACATAGGCAGACATATGAAAAGTGCTTTGGGAAAGCAGGTGTTTTAGCACTAGGAAAAATTACAAAAACATTTTCTTATTACTCAAAAGAGTAAGGGAGAAAAAAAGGTGTAAAAGGATCATCGAGAAAAGCATCACTGCTATGATCCCAAGTGCACAAAAGAAAGCTGTTGTTCCATAAAAGGGTGACAGGATAGCCAATCTGGCTAGACTCAGAAGGGACACTGTTATCCTCCAAGCTCTGGGAATGCCTATCCCTAAAAAAAATACAGTACATGGTCTCAGGACTTGGGAATAATGAACAGGCATCTTAGCACTGATTCTGAGCAACAGCCTAAGGCAAAAAGCATAAAAGTAGTAACCAGTCCTACAGTATGTTTTTCTCTGAGCTGAGTTCTGCCACAGAATGTACTTGTTAATAAATAAAGTGGTTTCTAGGTTTCTTTAGACCTGTTGCATGCTGAGGAACTGAACATACTGTATGAAGGAGCAGTTTGAGAGCTGGCAGGACAGCAATACATCTGCATGCAAGAAGGAACATGTTCCAAGCCTTGTAACAAATCAGGGATGATTTGTCAACCCCAAAGAGAAGAATATCTTGAAACCCTCCCACAGTACAGAAATGAAAATTACGTACCTACCGTAATTCTTGATCTTCTCTTGTATCTTCACCATCCATTACTGCTGGGTGTAAGCTGGAGGCGCGCACCTGTATGGGAGATTATTTTTTTGGGGGGGGGGAGTCGGCACTGATGATGACACCCAAGAGGTCAATGCATTGCGTGGCACATGAGGGTTGGCCGTTAGGTGCCAGACTCCTCCTCCACCCCAGTTCTGTTCTGTTCTGCTGGAGAGGATGAAACAAAGGGGGGAGAGTGAAAATCAAGGTGAGGCAAGAGAGCCAAGGGATAGGGAAAGGAAGGATATTTCTGAAAAAGGAATGAGCCAACCAGAGGACAGAGGGATTGGACTTTTTCCCTACGTGGCCATAGGACCCCAACCCTTGGGCGGCAGCACAGGAGAAAAGAGAAAAGAGAAAGAGAGAGAAGAGAAAAGAGAAAGATAGAATATACACGGGGGAGTTGGAAGACCATTGGCTAATTTTAGCCTCAAAAACCTGAAAGGTATGAAGACACAGGAGCAAGGATCCCGTCAACTTCAGCAGTTCAGATCGGTGGCTGCTCGGTTCCCTGCTTACATTAGGGCAATGGACAGCCAGGTTTTTCAATCTCCCCCCGTGCAGCCACCCACTGAACAGCCGGTGCCCTCCAGCTCTTCATCCCCTTCTGGGGGAGAGGAAACTTCAGTCCACATCTCTCCAGCTGCTGATCTCACTGAGTATCAGCGATTCCTCATGAGGATGTTGGAGCACTTGCACCTTACTCCTTCCACTATCAGCAATCCTGAGCACTCGGCGCATGCCTTTCTAGGCGATTTTGGCCAGGCCACCCTTGTGGTGCCGCCCTGGCCTGCTCCCTTTCGGGAGGCGTCATTGCGTTCCTGGCAGAGACCCTTCTCCGGAGTTCCTGCCCCAAGGGATCCCAGCCAGAGGTACTGTGCACCCCCAGTGTCTCCAGGTTCCATGCCTCATCCACAGTCTGGATTGATGCAGTTGGATACTCCTGATGGGCTTCACGCCCTTCACTGTGACCGGCCTCCAGATCAAGACTCCTCAGATTTTGACTTCTGGGGTAGTAGGACTTTCTACTCGGCATGGTTACTTCTTTCTATTTCTGCACATCAGGCTCACTATGCAGCCTATGACAGGTTCTTGTAGTCCAGGCTGGGTCAGCTCCTAGCCTCATTGCCTGATACAGAGCAAACCAGACAAGCCATTGCACTCTCTGCGCGTGGCCTGGAGCTAGTAAGGCACCAAGCGAGGGCATCCTACGATGTCAACGAGGTAGCTACCAGGGTCGTGGGGACAGTGATCTGCACTAGGTGGACGGCATGGCTGCGTCTTTCCCAGTTGTCACCCTTAGTCTGGCATAGGGTGATTAACTCTGCTCACCAGGGAACCTATTTCTTCTCCCGCAGAGCAAGACGGCGCTTGTCAGGGCAACTTCCTTCCCCCTCCGGGGGACTCCGTCTCACTCTCCCCACTCTTGGGCCTCTCCACACTCTGAAGGTTCCCCCTCTTAGTGTGCCACCCACTGAGAGCTAAGGGATTTTATCCTTAGGGTGTAAACAAAACCTCTCTGGGGGCTCGGTACTCACCCAACAGTGATGAATGGTGAAGATTGACACAGATAAGATATGAAAATTACGTACCTACTGTAATTATGATCTTTCTGTGTATCTTCACCATTCATCACGATCCCACCCTCCATCCCCCTGGGGCCTCAGTCTCTGGGTCCCCCTTCCTCTCTGTGCCTATTCCTCCCCGTCTCCTTTTTTACGAGTGGGGTAAAACAGGGGCACACAGGGGGATAATGTTCCAGGGAGAGTGGGCAGCAGGGCAGGGCACTACTTCTCCAGTGCCTTGGCTCCACCCCGTGGGGTGGGAGTTGACAGTTGCCCTCCTTTCTTTCCTCCTCCCTGTTCCCGTCCAACCTATTTCTCCTCGTTTAGAAAAAAGGAAAAGACATTTTTCTCCACCTTTTTTCACCAATAATCTTCTCTTGAGAGGGTGCTGATTCCCTGTACCCTGTCTTTCTCCAGAATAGCCGACTCTGCTTATCTGGAGTGTTTGCCAGCTATTCTGTGCCTTGAATTCAGGCAGAAAGCCTTTGGCTTCTCCTTGCAGTTCCTATACAATCTGGAGACGGACCAGGGTCTGGGAAGTGTTAACCTTCTCCCCTCTCTTCCTAAATTCTTTACCCACCCTACCTCCCTCTTTCTTTTCCAGAGATTGGGGCCCCTCTCTATCCCTTTAGTTTCTGACTCTTCTCCCTTTCTGTCCTCTCAGTCGTTATTTCTTCTTTTGGTTCATACATCTTTTCCTTTTTCTGTCCCTTGGACTTCCTTGTCCCACCCTCCACTCCCTTCCTCTTACCTCCCCGGCGACTCAGAACTGACAGGCAGGAGGCGTCAATGTAGCCTAACGGCCAACCCGCAAGCGCCACACAGTGTGTCGGCCTCAAGGGCAGTGCCGATGGTGCATTGGCTTCACCTACCTTTTAAAAAAAAAAGGCTCCCGCGGGGTCCTGACCTCCAGCAGATACCTCCTGCCTGCCAGTAATGAATGGTGAAGATATAAGAGAAGATCAAGAATTACGGTAGGTATGTAATTTTCATATCTTTCCTTCTCAGTCTTCACCATTCATTACAGCTGGGTGAGTACCAAGCCCCCTGGAGGGGACCTGGCACTGCCCTGAGGGAACAGATTCCTGTGGGGGAGATGCAGGAGGGAGAGACCCTTCTGCCATACTAAGTCAACATGGCCTAAGGCTGGTCAGGCCGAGGAGGTGTCCCCTGTGCCAGGGGGATGGGAGATGCCCCTGAAGATTCCTCTTCACCCTGTGAGAGAAAAAATGGGTCCCCCAGAAAACGGAGGAACTCACCCAATGCTGGGCAACAGGTGACAATCTAGACAGGTGAAGCCATGCCATCAGGATGATGCAGATTGCTGTCCCTGCTAGTCTGGAAGCCACCTCACTGGTGTCTTACGATGCCCTTGCTTGGTGCCTTGCAGGCTCCAGACACAGTGCAGAGAGGGCAATGGCTTGCCTAGATTCCTCTGACTTGAGCAAGGATGCCAGAATCTGTGCCAGCATCGACCACAGGTGCCTGTTGTAGGCAGCGTGGTGAGCCTGATGTGAAATGATGCAGAGTAATGCATGAGCTGAAGAGAAAACTCTTCTACCCCACTGGTTGAATTTCACAGAATCAGAGTCCGGGGGTCGGTTGTGCGCTGGGTGTTGAAGCCCAGATGCAGTGTCTAAAGCCATCAGCCCCGAGGGTGGGCAAGGCAGAGAACAGAACCAAGAGACTCCTGAAAAGCACAGTACCACCTCCTGCAGTCCACTGGGGCTGGGGATGAGGCAGCAGCTGAAGACTGCCAGGTGTGGATAAATGCTTCCTGAAAGGGAATAGGCCAGGAAGGCACCACCAGGTGGTTGGCACTGAACTCGCTCAGAAAAGAGCGCGTCTCCCGCATGGGAGATTTGGAGCTCCTAAACTAACCTAAAAAGGAATCACTGATATTCGATGAAATTAGCATCAGAGGAAAGGTGAACTGAATGTTCCTCTTCCTCAGATGAGGAAGCCGAGGAAGTAGAGGAGCTCGGATGTTCAGAGTCCTCCTGCGGTGGGGAGACAGGCCAAAGGCCTGCTTGTCCATAGCTCTAAAATACCTAGGGAAGGCCACTGCAGTGGCCCTGAATGTCTCCCAGGTTAAAGGTACCGTAGGGCTCACATGACCTGGGAGAGGGTGAGGTGTCTGCAGAGGGATTGTGGAAGGGCACCTCACTGAAAGTGTCTTGCCTCTGCCAGAACTCTGAGCTCACACAGCAGATCCTCCCATGCAGGGAGATCCAAGGGTCAATTCAGCCAGTGGATGCTACAAATGTGAAAATTAATCCAGGATGAGTCCCGAAGGAGAATCTCCCCAGTGGTGTGACTGAGGTTCCAGAAGGGCAGCCCTCAGTACTGCCCACTAAGGGCACCCCTGAAGTCTCAGAGAAGGAGGAGAAGAAGGCTCATCACTGTGGCTCCTCCCCACACCCCACAGGGTAGTGGAAGAAGGTCTCCACACCTCACCCCAGCTTCTCAACCCTTCGGACTCCAAGGCTGCCCTCTTCATCAAACCCAGTGACAAGGAGTCCCCCAAACCCACAGATCACCCCAAGGGATGCCACAGAAGAAGGGGTCCCTGTCCCTACCAAAGAGGCCATGGCAGCACCAGAAATGGCCACTTTCCTAGTCCCCATGGTCAAGACTGTCATCACAGGTTCCCTGTGACTGCTATCCACCACATCGCCCCCAGCACTGGAGTCGGCATGGGGGGCTGCAGAGACCATGGACTCTGGGGATCCCGGGAAGCGAACACTGGGCTGCCTGGTGCTGCATCTAAGAGGACTCCCTGACTCCAAGGAGTCGGGGCACCAGTCCGGATTGGCCATTGTGTCATCTGCCTCTGAAAGAGAGAAGCACCACCCGCAGCACTGCCCTGATCACAGGCACTGTGAACGGTGCCGGGATCTGCAGCGGTGGCACCAGGTGGTGCCAAGGGTCCGCCGGTGATGGGCCCAGCAGCCATGGGCCACAACACTGGGGAGCCTGCATCTCTGAGGAGGTGACTGCCGTAGTGGTGCCCTCAACCTGGCTCCACAGGGAGCCGAGCTGATCCTCCGGCACCAGTAACGAAACCTCTTCAACGGCAAGGCTGGAATCCAAGGAGGTGTCCTCCTTCCAGGGCCACATTAACCTGGGAAGAGACCCAGAGGCAGGGTCAAGAGATCTTGCCATGGCATCCCTAGAACGATGCCATCCTCCGAAAGTCGGCGGGGCCCTGCTGACTTTAAATACACGGATCTCAAAAATGCGGTGGTCCATGGAGAAATAGTCATCACAGTTATCCATATCATGGTTGGGACCCAGGCAACGAAGGCAAACATCATATCTGTCCATCACAGAAAAATGCCGGCCACTGGGGCATAGCCCACTTTGGATTTTCTCTTAGACCTGAACCAGACATGTCACAGAATAAATTTACAAAACTTCATAGAAAAAGGACCCGGCACCATTGGTAGAAATAAAAGGAATGGGCTTACCAGTTTTCAATGGCGTCAGGAGATTCAGAACCAGGATGTAGAAGGCAGGAAACGGCGTTGAATGGTGAAGACCTAGTGACGCAGAAGAAACTTTTCTGAAAACTCACATAGCAGGCGCAACCTCGATGCCGGGAGAAACAGAACTGGGATGGAGGAGGAGTCTGCAGTGCCTAACGGCCAACCCTTGTGCACCACGCAATGCATCGGCCTCCCCCCACAAAAAAGCTCCTGTACAGGTGCATGCCTCTGGCTTACACCCAATAGTAATGAATGGTGAAGACTGTCAAGAGAAGATATGTTAGCTACTTACCATAACTGAAGATCTTCCAAAATGTGATTTCCATAGAGTATGACTCTTGGGTCTAAGCTGGAGGCATTAGGACTCAGCGGAAGCAAATCTGTAGCCCAGGAGCCAACATTGCTGATGCATATCTGCCAATAACCATTCCTGGCCACCTCACCTACATCAGTTCAGTTTCCCAGGAGAGGAGAGGAGAAAAGTATGAAAATTCTCAAGTAGTACTGAAGTGAAAGTAAAAAATTTCAGTTTTTTTTTTTATTATGGTATGACAAATTTATACATTGGTGTTCCCACTAGGAGAACAATGATCAACTCAGAATTACTTGTGAGAGACTACCTAAAACTTATGTACACTCAGTATAAGAGGTAGAGTATGTGACAAGCTGACACAAAGAAGACTATTCTCCCTCTCTCTCTCTCTCTCTCTCTCTCTCTCATTCTCTCTTTTACAACTAAGATGTCAGTCCAGAGGTATGTAAAGCTGAGGAGACAAGGGACAGCACAAAAATGAAAATTGCATACCTACCGTAATTCTTGATCTTCTTGGATGAAGTCTCCTCCACTCATTCACACTAATGGGACTATGACGGAGGTGTAGGACCAAGCAGGAGCCAAAAATCTTCAGGAGGGCCGGCGCTGAGGTAGGGCCATGTGGATGTGGCGCCATGAGACCGGCTCGTGCCATATAGGCTACCTCAGCGTCAATCCTCCAACTGCCTCAGTACTTTTTTTACCAAGGATGTGCAGCCTAAATTAACCTAGTGAAACTAACCTATGCCAGACATAAGATGGTACGAATGACCTGTGTAAGAATGGTCAATGAAACAGTCTTCACAGCCCAGCCATTGAAGGAGTGAAGATCAAAAACAGCTAAGTGAGCTCGGGTGATGGAGGGTGGGCATGTGAATGAGTGGTGGAGACTTCATCCAAGAAGATCAAGAATTATGATAGGTACATAATTTTCATCTCTTCCTGGACATAAAGTCTCCACCACTCATTCACACTAATGGAAGAGTACCGAACTAAAATAATCCTCCAAGAGGGGCTGCAGGAGAGAGAAGCTCACTCAGGACAGGAGTCCATCAAGAATTGTCCTGCAAAAGGATGGATGCTGCCTGGCATGGACATCCAAAGCATAGTGCTTCACAAAAGTGTGCACGGAGCTCCAAATAGCTGCATTGCAGATGTCTGCAGTAGGCATGTTCCATATTTCTGCCAAAGGTGCTGCGACTGCTCTGGTAGAACGGGCATATACACTGCCTCCCAGCTTAACCTGTGCCATGGAGTAGCAATGACAGAGACATACTACCAGCCATGCCGAAATACACCTGATGGCAACAGGCTGACCCAGCCAGGCCATGCTGAATGAGACAAAGAGTTGCTTTGACTTGCGGATCTCTTTAGTTCTGTCGATGTAGAACCGCAAAACTCTTTTAACATCCAGAGAATATAAGGTATGCTCTCCTTCATTCTGGAAGTTCGCACAGTAGGTCGGAGGGAACAAGGGCTGGTTCAGATGGAATTCAGAGACTACTTTGGGGAGAAATTTAGGTTGAGTTCTGAGATCCCACCTTGTTCTTGAGAAATACTGTATAAGGGGGGTCTGTGACCAGGGCATGTATTTCAGACAATCTATGAGCAGAGGTAAAGGCTATGAGAAAGGCAGCCTTCCAGGTCAGAAACTTCAACTCGCAGGTTGCTAGAGGCTCGAATGGTTTACGAGTGAGCATGTCTAGCACAATGTTAATATCCCAAGTGGCTACCGGTCTCCTGACTGGTGGCCTAGTGTGGAGTATACTCTTAAGGAATCTCTTAACCAAGGGCAACTGAGCCATAGACATAGTGTGTGTAGGCTTATGATAAGCCGAGATTGCACAGAGATGAACCTTCATGGTTGAGTATTGTAGCCCTGTATTTGACAGGTCTAGTAGATACTCCAGGACTTTGCTTGGTGGTCAAGGAAAGGGGTCCAGGGAGGATTTTGCACACCAGACAGAGAATCTCTTCCACTTCACCATGTAAGTTTTCCTAGGGGATGGCTTGTGCGCCACTAGGAGAATGTCTAAGACCCTTTGGGAGACATCAAATCTACCCACTTCTATCTATTCAGAAGCCATGTGTGGAGATGAAGGGATCTCATGCTGGGATGGACCACTGGGCCCTGGGTCAGAAGGTCCATTTCAAGTGGTAGTTGTCTCAGTGGAACTTCTGATAATCTGTTGATCAACGGAAACCAAATCTGATGAGGCCAGAATGGGTCAATGAAGATTATTCTGCCCACCTGTGCCTCCAGCTTGAGCAGCACCCTCTGAATTAAGGGAAGAGGAGAAAATGCATACAGAAAGCGTCTTGTCCACCTCAGTCTGAATGCATCCTGACAGAAAATGCTAGGTTCTGGATTTCTGGAGCAGAATAGAGGCAGTTTTGCATTGAGTGGGAACACAAAAAGGTCCAGGTCCGGTGTGCCTCACTCTCCGAAGAGTGATTGCACAGCGTTTATGTTGAGAGACCACTCATGTGGATCCACCTCTGTTCTGCTGAGGCAATCCACTAGATAATTCTGAGCCCCAGGCAGATAGACTGCTTGGATCAGAGCTTCGTGATCCAGGCACCATTCCCACACCCTCATTGCTTCCCTGCACAGGGGATAAGAGTATGCTCCACCTTGCTTGTTGATGTAGTACATCACCGCTTTGTTGTCTGTCTGAAGGAGTATTGTTTTGTGATACAGAATATCTTTCAGGGCTTGGACTGCTTACAGGACAGCTCTCATTTTCAGGACATTTATGTGGAATTGAGACTTGTCCTGATTCCACAAACTTTGGGTGTGGAGATCCTGACAGTGAGCTCCTCAGTTGACTAGAGAGGCATCTGTGGTGATGGTGATCTGTGTTACCAGTGGGGCAAAGGGAAAGCCTTGCAGTAGGTTGTCCTCTTGAGTCCACCAGGTGAGTGACTGCTTTAGAGGTTCCATCACCTTGATGTGAAAGGACTGCGGGTGCGTGGTCAGGGACCACTGAGTACTGAGCATTCACTGAGTGGTCCTGATGTGAAGACGAGCCAAAGACACCATGAACACTGATGGTGCCATAAGACCCAGCATCCTCTGCATCGAGAGAACTCAAACCGAGTCATTCTCTTTGATGAAGTGAGCCATCTGAAGGATATAGTTCCTCCTGGCCCTTGGGAGGAAGGCCCTTGCACTGGAGGTGTCCAAGAGGGCTCCTATGAAAAGGAGATGTTGGGATGACTGTAGTTGCGATTTTTCCAGATTCAACATAACTCCCATGGATGTGAGGAACCTGGAAGCTGTGGTCACTGCTTCCTATGTCCCTTGTCTGGAGGATTTTGCTAGGAGCCAGTCATCCAGATATGGGAATACTTGAATTCCGAGTTTCCAGAGATGTGCTGCGAGAACTGCAAAGCACTTTGTAAAAACTTGCGGTGTCGAGGACAACCCAAAGGGCAGTACTCTGAATTGGTAGTTCTGTCCCAGGGTCACAAATTGAAGATACTTGTGGTGGCTTGGGTGCACAGAAACATGTTGGTAGGCATCCTGCATGTTCAGGGAGGCCAGCCAATCATTTCAATGAATCAGAGGTAGTAGTGTACCGAGTGATATCATCTTGAATTTTTTCTTGAAGAGAAACTTGTTTAACTTCCTTAGGTCTAGAATAGGGTGCATGCCACCTGTCTTCTTTGGAACTAGGAAGTAATGGGAGTAGAAACCTGTGTTCCGTTGCTCCTGCGGAACTACATCTACTGCCCTGTTGTTTAGAAGGCCTTGAATCTCGGAAGAGAGGAGGTCTGACTGAACAATCGACAGTCTGGGCTGTCATTTGGGTGGATGATCCAGAGGGGTATCTGAAAAATTCAGAGAATAACCCTCACAAATTATCTTGAGAACCCATTTGTCTGAAGTGACTGACTTCCACTGATTGTAAAACTGAGTCAGATGCCCCCCTACTACTGAAGAAGAATCCCCCTTGGACAGCTGAGGTAGGACCTGTGCCAGAATTTTAGAGGGTGACACTAGGTGCTTTTGGGCCCTGTGCCTTCTGCTGCATTTTCTTTTGTGGTTGGGGACCTTGGTTCTTGTTGCAGCTCCCTCTGCCTTTACCATGAAAGGACTGACGGTTATGAAACTGCTGTCGGTTTCTGCCCCATTGAAGGTCAGCATGGGCCGGCCTGGCCATCTTGATAGCCATCCTAGTTTTCTGTGTGACCTCTAGTGCTTGTTCCACTTGTGGGCCAAACAGATAAACCCCATCAAATGATAAATTCATGACTCTATGCTGGGCATCATTTGTAAACCCTGAGGTTCGTAATCACGAGTGGCGTTGGGTGCATATCCCGGCTGCTGCTGCTCTACAAGCAGTGTCAAAGGCTTCTATAGCAGCCTTAAGTTGCTGATTATTGGACTCAATACCTCTAGTGATAGTCTGGAGAAGCTCTGAGGTAACGTCCAAGTCAGGAAGAGTCTCCACAGTGGCTTTTAGCGAATGCCATCGAGTATATTCATATTGTGAGAAATAGGCCTGGTAGCTAGCAATACGCATGCCTAAGGCAGCAGTGGTGAAGACTCACTTCCCCAATGTATCAGTCCTATGAGATTCCTTATTTACTGGACAAGCTGTAAACTCCTGAGGGAGAACGGCTTTGTCGTCTTCTGCCAAGACCACTATGGTGTCCACAAAGGCTTGAGAGGCCAGGATTGGTCGATCCTTGGGGGGGGAGTGTACTTCCTGTCTATGGACTTGGCCATGGAAGAAATAAGCACCAGATTGCCCCATGCCATTTGTGAGAGAGTCTCGAAAGAGGGCTGTACCAGAGGAGTTAATTCCACAGGGATCTCCTGGACATTCAGATATTGAAGGCGCAACAACTTCCCCGGATCAACCTCCGAAGTCTGGAGAGAGAGGGTGGAATTCATATTCTTCAGTAGAGATTTAAAGGACCGATCCTCGACCAAAAGCTCTTCTGAAGTAGAGGGCTTACTTCCCACTACAATCGATGAATCTTCAGTAGTCACAAAATAAAAAAAAAGACATTCCCGTTAGTAAGGGGAAATACAGCCTGTGAAATAACTTCATTCTCATTCCTTCATTTTCTGACCTCGGTTCCTGCCTTTTCTGTCCCCATATCCAGTTGCTAATTCCGTGGAGCTCTGGAGCCATCTAGTGGTCAAATACGTAATTGCTCAGTGTAGCAAAAATTTGTTTTGCACAATTTCAGGACACGCATTTGTCAGGAAGGAATCACCCGGGGACTCCTCTACTCTGAGGGAGCAGAGCAGATGGTCTTTATTTTACTGCATAAGGCCAACATTTCACAACATATCAACTATCCTACTCAAGCACTTAATCAATGTAGAATTTTGACAGTGGAATGAATTTCCTGCCCACAATGACCTCTCATTCTAAGATAAATGAGACTATATTACCATTTTTATTTGTAAAAGTAGTGCAGGCAGTACTGTAGTATTTCACAAATACAGTAGCCAATGGTCAGATAATGATTTTTTGGAATGGGAACCCTAGATAAAAGCCTTGTAACTGCAACATTTGCTGTGTGTCATTGGCAGTAAGGGGATACAAGGCATCTACAGAACTCAGGCTGGCACAAGGCATTAAGAAGGGGGAGAAGGACTTCTTTAGGTGCATCAGGGAGAAAAGGAGCTGTAAGGACCACATAGTAAGGATTAGGAAGGAGGGGATTGGGTGGAACCAGGGTGCGATAAGGCAGAAGCACTAAGAAAAAATTACTCACCTTAGTAATGTTGTTTCTTCTAATGGAGTCTTGCTATATTATGACATATGCAGTTTGACCCAGCCTTCGAACTGCTCCGGAGGTGAAACAGTTAACTTTCCATGCCAGGCATGGAATCTTGAGCGCAAGCTCGGTTGAAAACTCTGTCTGTTGTTCTTCAAACTCAAACTGTCAGATCTTTACGAGCAAAACTCACTAAGATTCTATGTGGAAGCTGTAAACCTACACTAGCCAACTGGCTACTAAAATATTAACACATTTTTTGGTTCCAAAAAAAAGACTCAAGTCAGGGGATCCAAAAAATAAAAACACAACACCCAAACATCCCAAAAAGGAGGGGTGAAAAACAAGGTGCCCACCCACATCCCAAAAGCAGAGGTTCTGAGAGGGGCAGGCGGGGGGGAGGTCATAATATAGCAAGACTCCATTAGAAGAAACAACATTACTAAGGTGAGTAATTTTTCTTCAAACAACATGAAGTCTTACAAGTGACATATGCAGACTACACAGCAGTACCTCGATGGAGGAGGGACAGAACCTACTTAGGAATAGGCTCTGAAGCACAGCTGTGCCAAACCGAGCATCACTCCTAGCCTGGATGTCCAGGGAGTAATGCTTGGTGAAAGTGTGAACTGTTTTCCAGGTAGCTGCTTGACATATCTCTATGATAGGGATGTCCCTGGCTGCAGCTAGGGACCCAGCTGTACCTCTGGTAGAGTGAGCCCTCAGGCCTGAAGGGGGAACCTTACCCAGTTTTTGATAACAAAATTGGATACAAGAGACAATCCACCTGGCAATGGATCTTTTAGTGGCAGGTTTCCTTACCCACCTCACCATAAGTGAGGAACAGTTGGAGGGAGTCAAACCTGTGACCCTTGGTACGCTTTATGTAGTAACTAAGGGCTCTCTTCACATCTAAGCTGTGCAGCCTCCTCTCGCCAGAGGAGGAATGGTCAGTGAAGTACACTGGAAGAGATATAGATTGATTAAGGTGGAAATCTGAAACCACCTTAGGCAAGAACTTCCTGTTAGTCCTGAGGACCACCTTATTTCTGTGAAAAGAGATAAAATCAGACTCCACTGACAAAGCTTGTAATTCACTTATGCATCTGGCAGAGGTGATGGCTACCAGAAACACAGTTTTCCTAGTCAAGTACTTAAGCTTTGCTGAAGACAAAGGCTCAAAGAGGGGTTGCATAAGCTGAGCAATGCAAACATTAAGATCCCAGGCGGGAGCAGGGTCCCTGAATGGAGGGTTGGTGTGAAGAAATCCCTTGAAAAACTTGGAGAATACGGGGTGAGCAGAAAGAGAGGAGGGCTTTCCTGCTGATATAAAAAGCAGATACAGCTGCCAAGTGCACTTTCAGGGTAGCTAGCCTCAGCCCCAAAGTATTTAAGTGGACCATATAATCGAGGACTGTGGGCAAATCAGCAAATTCTGGGGAAATATGCTTTCCAGAGCTCCATATGGAAAACCTTTTCCATTTAGAATTATAAGTAGCCCTGGTGGAAGGCTTCCCAGAAGCTTTCAAGATATCGAGTACACCTTGAGAAAGGTGTAGGTCAGCAAACTCTAACTCTTCAAGAGCCAGGCCTTGAGGTTGAGGGATTTGAGATTCGGGTACCAAACTCTCCCCTAGGCACAGGTTAACAGATTGTGATTCCTGGGAAGACACAGGGGAAGGTAGACTGCTAAGGACAGAAGGAGTGGATACCAGGGCTGTCTGGCCCAATCTGGAGCAATCAGAATCATATTGCAAGGTTGAGATCTGATTTTGACTAGCACCTTGAACAAGAGAGGGAAGGGGGGGAAGGCATAGAGAAACTTCCCTTCCCAGTTGAGAAGGAAGGCATCCAGAGGGACTGAGCCCAACACTGGGGGCCTGCAGCAAAATAGCGGAAGTTGGTGATTGTCTGGGGCTGCAAAAAGATCTATCTGAGGGGTGCCCCACCTGGCAAATACTACCTCCAGTACTAGGGGATCCAGTGACCATTCGTGATGTCCCTGGGAAATCCTGCTGAGAGCATCTGCCAGGACATTGTCCTTGCCTGGGAGGTGAACTGCCATGAGGAAGGTGTTCAAGGAATAAGCCAGAGACCACAGCTTCATTGTCTCGGTTAACAAGGCCGAAGACCGAGTGCCCCCTTGCTTGTTGATGTACCACATTGTAGTGGTGTTGTCTGTTCTGACCTGTACCACTTTGTTCTGAACAGATGCAGAAAAAACCTGAAGTGCTAGAAAAACTGCTCTGAGTTCCAACAGATTGATGTGAAGCAGAGATTCCTGAGGGGACCACAATCCCTGGGTGGTGAGGTTGCCCATGTGAGCTCCCCACCCCAAGAGGGACACATCTGTAGTAAGGGTCAAGGAGTGAGATTGAGGGATGAAAGGAACCCCCTGTCTCAGATTGCTCTGATCCTGCCACCACTGCAGGGTCTGGATCAGGGTTCGAGTTACGGGATCAATTTGGTTAGAGGATCTCTCTTTTGAGACCAGAAGGCTCTCAAATGGAACTGAATGTCCCTCATCTGAAATCTTGCTCCCTGCACCACTGCTGTGGAGGCAGCCATGTGCCCTAGGAGCTGCATAAAGTGCCTTGCTGGTCGAGAGACCTGCAGAGTGAAGGAGGAAGCCAGAGCCACCAGGGTCTTTGCTCTTTCTAGAGGAAGGAAAGCTCTGGCCTGCTTTGTGTCCAGTTCTGCACCTATGAAGGTGAGTAGCTGAACAGGCTCTAGAACTGACTTTGGGAGATTGAGAAGGAAACCTAGAGATGTAAGCAGCTGCTGGGTAACCTGAAGGTGTAATTTGACTTGGTCTGGAGACTGGCCCACTATGAGCCAGTCATCCAGGTAAGGAAAGATGGCAATCTTTTGTCTTTTTAAATGAGCAACTGCTGCTGCCAGGCATTTTGTGAATACCCTTGGGGCAGAGGTGAGGCCGAGGCGCATTGCTCTGAACTGGTAATGGCCTGAGGGCAGTTCGAATCTGAGGTACTTTCGGTGGGAGCTTCTGATGAGAACATGGAAGTAGGCATCTTTGAGGTCCAGGGACGCTAGCCAGTCCCCTGGCCTTAGAGTGGGTAAAATAATTCCCAGAGTCACCATTTTGAATTTTGGTTTTAAAAGGTGCTTGTTTAGGTATCTGAGATCCAGGATGGGCCGCCATTCTCCTGTCTTTTTTGGGGTAAGGAAGTACCTGGAGTACAATCCTTTGCCCTGGTGTAGGGGAGGAACCCTTTCTACAGCTCTGAGAGCCAGGAGGGTTGAGACTTCTGTTTCCAGAGCGAGAGCCTCTGATGGATTTGCAGGTGGAAAGGATCTGGCTCTCATCTTTGGAAATGTTTTGAAGCTGAGAACCAGTCCCTGGCTTACTACTTCCAGGACTCACTTGTCTGATGTTAAAGACTCCCATTCCTGGATGAAGTAAGCCAGCCTGCCCACTACAGGTAATGGAGAATCGGCCCTGGTCATCCCATCAGGGTGCCTGTTTGGCAGGGGCTTTAGGCTGAGGGGGTGGGAGCAGGCCTGCTCGTACCCCGTCTGCCTCTCCCTCTGAAGAACCCCCTCTGGGCATAGGCTGAAGAGGAAGCCTGGGCTTGGTAAAAAGGTCTGTGAAAAGGTCTGCCCCTGCCCCTGGAAAGCTGCCTCTGAGAGTGGCCTGCCTTCCTTGGCCTGTGCACCCTTAAGTGGTCCTACACTCATCCATTTTCTTCATTTAATTCTCTGTCTGCTCCCCAAACAGAGAGTTACCCACAACAGGAAAATCCATGGCCTTAGCCTGGGTATCCTGTGACAGGCAAGTACACCTGAGCCAAGCCATTCTGCGAAAAGCCACAGATGTAGCCATGACTCTTGAAGATACATCATTAGAGTCCACTGCAGCATGGAATTGCACCTTGGATGCCTCAATACCATCAGCAGCCACCTTCTCCAGCTCCTTTGGCAAACTGGTCAGGGACCTATTTCACTAGAGCCATAACAGTATCCCATCTGGATTTCTGGTATCTTGCAACATATGCCATATAATTTGCCTGTCTGAGTCCCAAGGATGCTGCCATGTACTGTTTCTTTGCCATGGCATCAATCCTCCTGGAGTCCTTGTCAGGGGGGTGTGAAGCCAAGGGAATATTTGCCTTATCACAGGCTGCAGCCTGCACTACCCCAACATGGCTGCATTGTTGTGAAAGGAACTCCGTATCAGAGCCTGACAATGTGTACCTCTTGTCCATTTTTTTATCCACAGGAGGTATAGTGTGAGGAGCTTTTAAAATTTTTTATTGTCTGTTTCCTAAAAGATTTATGTAAAGGAATAGACAATCTCCTAGACTCTGGGATATCCATCATTTCTACATAGTCAGGCTCCTCCTGTTCATCCACAGCTTCTTCCAAAGGGAGCTGGAGGGTTTCAGCCACTTTCTTATAAAACATAAAATGAGAAGGGGACTCAGAAAGCCTAGGGGGAGACACTCCTGAAGGACTGTCTGGGGAGATGTCTGGTTCAATAGGCACATCCAGACTTTCAAAATCACATTCACTCTTCATAATTTTCCTCCCCCTCCTCCGGTTCATAAAATTCCTCTATATCATATTCTTGAACCGGTGGCACCAACCGAACCGACCGATTACCTGATGGTGCCGGTTCGGTCAGAACCGGGGAAGCGACTGGACAATTTTGATCACTTTGGCTATCTCTGCAGTGGTTGGAGAAGGAAATTTTGGCTCCACACCTGCTGATTTTCTAGTCCTTTTAGCTTGGACTGACTCCTCCAAGTCAGCTCTCCGTTTGCCCGAGAAAGTCTTGCCCTGGTCAGAGGGCACACCCTCCGGTTTGGTTGGCACCGAACCGGGCTGGC
This sequence comes from Neoceratodus forsteri, assembly GCA_016271365.2. NCBI lineage: Eukaryota > Metazoa > Chordata > Ceratodontiformes > Ceratodontidae > Neoceratodus > Neoceratodus forsteri. Next base: position 832,539,472 of record CM028130.1, on the reverse strand, counting down.
CATCCAGGTCCGCGGACTTCTTGGCCTCTCGTTCCCTGAGCCTACCAACTCTCTTATCCAGGGTAGCTGCAGGGAAATTCTTGCAAATCTGGCAGTCTGCATTGAGGTGGTCAAACCCCAGACAATAAACACATGTGGTGTGTGGGTCAGCCTTAGCAAAAGTGTCCCCACAGACACTACAGTGCTGAAACCCAGTGGGCCCATTTTTTCTTTTGGGTTTCTCAGACATAGTGCCTGCCTAACCAAAAACTTGCCCGCAACGCACCGCGCTAAGAAGACACCTTATCGGTTCCCAACCGTGTCACGGGTCATGGACAAAACCATAATGAAATCTGTTTTTTTTAGAACCGATAAGAACCGGGAACCGCACTCTAAATGCAATTTAATAAAGTTTAATAACAGCCTGATCAGTTCAAACCGAACCGATAATATCGTTTGCAAGTTCCACACAGAAATAATGTAAAACCTGTCTATTACTTACGATACCACAGACAGAGCTTGAACCGACCGGTTGCGGTTAAAATAAAGACAAAATGCGGTTTAAAAACCGAGAATTACACTTTTTAACCGACAAAATGAACCGAGCAGCAGGAGAAATCTCCGGAGCGACTGTTCAGTGAGGCGGAGTAAAGAACCTGACAGTTTGAGTTTGAAGAACAACAGACAGAGTTTTCAACCGAGCTCAGCTCAAGATTCCATGCCTGGCATGGAAAGTTAACTCTTTCACCTCCGAGTAGTTCAAGGCTGGGTCAAACTGCATATGTCATAATATAGCAAGACTTCATGTTGTTTGAAATGAGTACTTGCTCAGTATTTACTAAAGAGAAGAGGGGGGTGACATCCAAGGGGGGGAGGAATGGCAGAAACGGGGGGGAAGGGGTGACAGATGGGGAAATCATGGAAGGCAGAGTTCAGGAAGGTTTAAGGCACTGAGGGTGGACTAGGCGCCAGGCCCAGGTGGCATCCACCCCGGGGTACTGAAGGAGCTGGCAGAGGTCCTTGCAGAACCTTTGGCAGACCTATTTAATGCCTCACTACATTTGGAGTGTGTACTTCAGGACTGGAGGATGGCTCATGTGGTGCCCCTCCACAAGAGTGGCCCCAAGGATGAACCGGGAAACTACAGACCAGTGACCCTCACATCCATCGTGGGTAAGCTAATGGAGACTATCCTGAAGGAGAGGCTGGTGGCCCTCCTAGAGGCCAAAGGACTACAGGACAGCAGACAGCATGGCTTCATACGTGGCAGATCCTGCCAAACCAACCTGGTGGAGTTCTATGACTGGGTAACTAGGCAACTGGACAGGGGCCATGCAGTGGATGCCCTGTATCTGAACTTCAGTAAGGCATTCGACTTGGTGCCGCATGGAAGGCTGGGAAATAAGTTAGAAGTCACAGGGGCGGGTGCAAAGCTGGTGAGATGGGTAGGGAACTGGCTTCAGGGAAGGCAACAGAGGGTGGTGGTGGGTGGGGAGCTCTCAAACTCAAGGGTAGTGACGAGTGGTGTTCCACAGGGCTCAGTGTTGGGACCAGTGTTGTTTGGGATAGTCATTGCAGACATATCATTGGACATCAAGAGCAAGATCAGTCTGTTTGCCGATGATACCAATGTAGGAGCAGTGGTGGATGACCTAGGGGGATGGCAGGGGTTGCAGGATAATCTGGCAAAGCTTGAAACCTGGTCAGACACCTGGCAACTGGGCTTTAATGCCAAAAAGTGCAAGGTGCTACATTTTGGGATGTAGAGCCCAAGGAGGAGTTACCAGCTTGGGGGAGTGCAGCTAGCACAGACAGAGGAGGAGAAGGATCTGGGGGAGCTCATTACAGGGTCAATGAACAACTCGGCACAATGCAGGAAGGCAGCTGCAAAGGCTAACAAAATGCTGGGTTGTATTGCAAGGGGTATGTCCTCGAGAAGGGAGGAGGTGATTCTGCCACTGTATAGGTCATTAGTTAGACCGCACCTGGAGTACTGTGTGCAGTACTGGCACCCATATCTGAAGAGGGACATTAAGTTACTGCAGGGGGTGCAGCGCTGGGCAAAAAGATGATCAAGGGGCTGGGGGACTTACCATATGAGAGGAGGCTGAGGGAGTTGAACATGTACTCACTGGAGGAGAGGAGGGACGGGGACATGATTGAAACCTTTAAGTACATGAAAGGAATAAACAAGACGGGTACAGAGGGGCTGTTCAAAGTAAGGGAGGGGAGGGACACCAGGGGCCATTATATGAGACTGGAAGGAGGAAGGTTCAGGAGGGAGATGAGGAGGCACTTTTTTACATAGAGGGTGGTGGCTGGGTGGAATGCATTACCTGCAGAAGTGGTATCCAGTAGAACAGTGGACTGCTTCAAAAGGGGATGAAACAGGACAAGGGGGAGGGTCAATGAAGGGGAAGGGTGGAAGGGAGGGGCAGCTGCAGAATAAGGGGTACTAGCTGCACATTCGAGCAGACTTGATAAACCTCTAGACCTTTATCTGCTGGCAAATTTCATATGTTCATATGTTTGTATGTTCATCGAAGTTGTCTCCTAATCGCAGATCAGGATCAGGCTCAATATCATCTTCTAATAGCCCAAGAGGGATAATATAAAAAGGAAAGGGAGGAAAGAGAGCAGGAGGAGGTGCTCCTCGAAACAGAGTCAAGACTTCTGGCACCTGAGGTGGTGCCGACCTCGAAAACCGCACCGGGCACAGCACCACCAAGACTGGAGTCAAAGGCGGCACCGCAACCATCGCTGTGTGACTGCCCAGAGACACCTTTCCAAACCTTGGGGCACCAAGAATGAAGATCTGAAAACATGAGTAGGAGACAGTGGGACCTGTGCTGGCCCATGCACCACATCTATCTGAGGGGGAAAAGCACAAGAGTGCGGTGTAGACAGCACCGAAGAAGGTGTCGCACGACAAGGCTGACCTAACTGCCCTGCCTGCGGGCTCGAAATCCCTAGGCCCGAAGGTCCTAGGGCCAACTCGGCAGGCTTGGGAAGTCGGGACAACCACCGGCGCCAAACCCACTGCCCCATAAGAGCGGCCCAATGATGAAACTGCTCACTGGAGAACCCCACAGAGGGCAGGGAGGGACTATGGAGTTGAGGATACCGGCCACCAGGAACAGAGGCCGCAGGTGACCCCAGTGGAGTCAGGTTGACGTCCTGTTCCCCATTACTGATGATTGATGTGCAGACATACCAGAGGGTGACCTCGAGTGGTACCGTTTCTTCTTCGATCATTGGGACAAAGAAGAACTCGAGGCTAAGCAGTGCCAGGTTCCTGATGATGATCGAGAATAGGGCCGCTTCTTTCTGTGCTTTCTAGAGGAACACCCTTCCTCCCAAACACCGAACTGCCCATAGTCAGAGCCCCCTCTCCCCCCGTAGAGGGCAGTGGACTGGATCCAGCCCTGCTGGAAACACAGCTTTCATGTGAAGTCTGCCTACCGTCACCGACCCCGTTCATTATTTAACTCCATCGAAGGTGGGCCAAAGAGGACTTCTTTGTTCTTTCATAGAAGAAGGAAAAACTTCTTTTTTTAAACTGAATAAATAATAAATAATACTAAAAATAAAATACTGAACGACTAAAGCTGCTGTCATATAGACATGAAGATTTGACTCCCGGCAGGCCAGCGACGTCATCACTGAATCACACTCGATGGAGGGAAAAAAGGAACTGAGGCGGTTGGAGGGTTGATGCCAAGGTAGCCTATCTGGTGTGAACCGGTCTCGCAGCACTGCATCTGTGTGGCCCTACCTCAGCACTGGCCTTCCTGAAGATTTTTTGCTCCCTCTCAGTCCTAGTGCCTCTCTGGCATAGTCCCATTAGTGTGAATGAGAGGTGGAGACTTTATGTCCAGGAAGATCTGTAAAGCCTGTTACCATTTGTACTACAGTATAGTGCTGGCTAGTAGAGCTGATTACAGCTGCTCCCCCCTGCAACAGTGATAGACCCAGATTTATTCCATCTGGTAAACTAAACACCCAGTGACCTGACCCATTCTACCTGCACAAGAACAGAGCAGGATAATTTGTGTAACACTGATAGTGCTAGTACTATACAGGCTTAGCCTTGTCATTCGTCAGATGCAGACTGCCAATCCAATGACCGGAGAGGCCACCTTGTTGGCATCACACAATGCTCTCAACTGGTACCATGCTGCCTAAAACCCCCTGATGGAAATGGCCATAGACTGCCTAGTGGCTTCACAGTCAGGCATTACAGCTAGCAGCCATGTGTACCTGGCATGACAGGGTAGTCAAGACAGAACATGATGAGGGAAACCATTTCTTGCCTAGTGCATCAAATCCAGTAGAGTCCTTTTTTTTGGGAGGGGGCTGCAGAGTTTTTTTCTTGGGGGGGCATAGTCACATGTTGGGTAATGTGGGCTCATCTTGGTCTGGAGTACTTGAAGCAGGGAGCAGTATAGCTCTTGCAGATCTCATAGTTAAGTGATGCCTTACTACAATCCTAAAAATTGTTATTTATTTTTTTTAAACTGGTCATTTAAGTTCTTTCCAGTCTGAGTACTTGTATGGTGAGTTTTGCTTCTTATTTGTTTATTTTCAGTTTATTTACCAAAAAAAATTTGAGATGAAATGTCTCTGTTTCAGTGGGGTCCTGCTTTTACCAAGTGCTATTTTTTTTTTTTTATTGAATTCTCAGATTACAACCTTTGAGCTACAAGCTCATTTACAAAGGTTCCACGTTAGGAAAAATGTGAACATACAATATGAGACACACAGAGTTGCAGTTACATTAAACAAATGACAACAGTATAATGAATGACAAACTACACGGCATAGGTTTCTGACTCAGCATACAGGCTAAGTTGGTACTTCAGTAGTAACTAGAAACAGAAAGGGAGCAGGAGGAGGCAGGGTAGTTCAAGAGAGTAGGGAGAGAGAGAGAGGGGGGAATGGAGGGGTGTTAGCTTGCTGTAACTTTTTGCTAGGGGTCACCTTGTCAGAAAGGGTAGGGGAGTGAAGGACAGAGGGTTCAGAAATTGGTAGGGGGGGTGTGGACCCGGGAGAATAGAGAGGTGGGACTGGGGCTGTGGGAGGGGAAAGGGGTAGGTGGAGTAGGGTAGGGGGGGGAATGTAGCAGGTTGGATGTTGCATAAGTGTGCAGTGGGTGGGGTAGTCAGTATATGTTACTGGAGGAGTTGATCAGGTATGGCAGGTGCATACCACTTGGCTGGACAGGTGGGATCTAAGTGTGGATTTGAACAAGCTGATTTTGCTGATAGTGGCTAGTTCTGGCAGAAGCGAGGTAAGCCATAGTGGGGCCCGGTATTCAAAGGATCGCTGACCTTGGGTGGTGCAACAATAGGGGATTTTAATGGAGATGGGATGCCCTTGTAGTCCTTGTTGGTGTGGTCTGGTGTATGAGAGAGCTGTTATAGCTGGGAGGTTGCCATACTGGGGTACAACATGTTTAGAAAGCATAGGACAGGGAGGAAAAAGGGGTGGTTATAAATATAAAGGAAAGTATTAAGGCCATGGAAATATAAGGTCACAGTGGGGAGAAGGAGGAGCTGGAGGTTCACTGGGTCAGCTTGGAGACAGGGTCAGAGGCCTTTATACATGTAGGAGTGATGTACAGGGCATCAACACAGGGGAAGGATATGTGCAGGGTTTTGGGAGAGGCTTTAGGCAAAATGGCAAGCAAAGGGAAAGTAATAATTATGGGCAACTTTAATCTCCTGGATGTGGACTGGAACATCCAAGCCACAGCTACAATAAAGAGTGGGGCATCCTGGACTCCCTGCAGGGGGCATTTCTTAGGCAGCTGGTTACTGATCCCAGTAGAGAGATGAGGCAGTGATATATCTGCCATTTATGGAACAGGGACATCATTGCAGATGCCACAGGGGTAGCCCTGTGGGTTCAAGTGATCATCATGATCATTGTACAGTGTGGTTTGGCATACTGACTGGGCAGGAGAAAATCCACACTGTGATAAGGGTCCTGGACTTTGGGAGGACAGATTTAAAAGAAATAGAAAACTGTCTTAGAAAATATCTTAAGGGTGGATAGCAAGGAGGGTGGAGGCACAATGGAAATAGAATAAGAGATGAATAACTGGGGTAACAGCAAGCTGTTTAAAGGTAACAAGAAACAGTAAGTGGAGAAAGAGGCCACTGGTTTTCAAAGGAGGTGGGTATGGTGGTAAGGGAGGAAAAATCAGTTTTCAGGAAATACAATGAGACACAAATGGAGGCAGACAGGGAGGTGTATCTAGTGAAAAAAGGGAGGCAAGAAGGATGGTAAGCAGGAAAGTGTCAAACTGGGAAAGGATTGCCTAGGAGGTCAAAAATGGGGTAAGACTTTCTTCAGGTACATGAGTGAAAGAGGAAGGCAAGGGGAGGTATAATGAAGATCAGGAGGGAAGGACTGTGCAGGGAAGCCAAGAAAAGCAAACATTTTGAATGGATACTTCTACTCAGTCTTCACAGTGGATAGGGGGGCCATCATGCATTAACAGACACCTGGGAGAGTGGATACAAGCTCATTTAGATAAGACAGAGCCCCCCAAAGGGGTTAGAAGCCTGTAAGGAAAACAAGCGATGGGGGCCAGAAGGGATTCACCCAAGGGTACTTCAATAACTAAGCATGGTGCTGTCCGCTCCTCTGGCAATGCTATTTAGGGAAGGCAAGGCAAGGCAAATTTTATTTAAAAAGACGCCCAACCCAGAGGCTCTGGTAGCCGAATATATCAAAATTTCATACAAAACTCAAAATCATTATAAATACATGAACAACACACTATTGGACATAAATATACAGTATTATAGCAATTATTATAAAATTTATAAATACTACCCTCAGCAACATCTGCTAAACTCAAAGATAGCCAAGGACCAGTAAGGCATAAAATTCAGGAATCAGGGTAAGGCTATAAAGCACAGTCCAGTAAGGCCTGATTAGACAAGAAGGCCTTGAGGAGGGCTTTGAATACCTCAACAGAAGGGGCCCCTCTAACAGCTGGAGAAAGTGAATTCTACAGGACGGGGGCAGTGACATTAAATGCTCTGTTGCCTGCTGTTTTTAGCCTCATCCTGGGAATTGCAAGGAGGTCCCTAGAGGAGGAGCAGAGGGAGTGGACCGAGACAGCAGGTGTAAGAAGGTCCTTCAGGCAACCAGGGCCCAGGCCATGTAGGGCCTAAAAGGTGAGCAAGCCCACCTTTAAGAGGACCCTCCAAGTGACTGGCAGCCAGTGCAGTTGATGCAGCACCGGAGTGATGTGACAGTACTTAGGCTGTCCTGTCAACAGCCTAGCCACCACGTTCTGCACAAGCTGCAGCTGGCACAGGGTACCCCCAGAGACCCCGAGATAGAGTGCATTACAGTAGTCAAGCCTGGATGTCACAAAGGCATGCACCAAGGTGGGGAGGTCCAGCAGATGAAATAGGGGCTTTATCCTGGTTATATTCCTCAGATGATAAGAACTCGTACGGACAATGGACGAAACCTGAAACTCAAGCATCAGTCCACTGTCAAGAATAATGCCCAGATCACGCACCCTAGAGGAGGCCTTCAATGGTACAGAACCAAGAAAAAGCCCTGTCTCTGCACCAGAGGCCAACCTATCACGCACTCTGTTCGACTCTACCACCAGTATATCCATCTTATTGGGGTTCAGTAGCAACCAGCTGGAGGCCATCCAGTCATTGATCTCAGCGAGGCAGCTGTTAAGCACTTCCACTGTGCAAGATGTTCCAGGGGCAAAGGAAAGATGCAGCTGGATATCATCAGCATAGCAATGAAAACCCAGGCTGTGCTTCCTAATGAGCTCTCCCAGGGGCAGCATGTACACGGTGAACAACATCGGCGACAAGACCTAACCCTGGGGAACCCTGCACAACAGGAGGCTAGGGGAGGAGGAGAAATTCCTCATCATTACCCACTGCCTCCTGTTAGATAGAAAAGACTCAAACCAGCAGATGACAGTGCCGGTGAGTCCACAGAATTCCCCTAGGTGGTCAAGTAACACTCGATGGTCCACTGTGTCAAATGCTGAAGAGAGAGATCGAGGAGGATGAGAATTGTTCCCTCCCTTTGATCTCTTGTCCTAAGGAGGTCATTATGCATCCAAACTAATGCAGTTTCTGTGCTATGCTTTGCATGAAACAAAGACTGGAGCAGCTTGTATAGATCATGGGCCACGAGGTGCTCCTCAAGCTGAAGCGCTACCACCTTCTGCACAATCTTACCCAAGAATGGAAAATGGAGATGGGACGGTAATTTGCCTTGACGTCAGGGTCCAACGAAGGTTTTTTCAGAAGCGGTCTCACCAATACTTCCTTCAACACATCAGGGAAGATCTCCTCTGACAGGGAACACCGGACAATCAAGGCAAACACCGGGCCAACGGAATTGACACATCCCATTAAGAAATGGGTCAGCACTGGGTCCAGTTCACAAAAGGCATGCCAAAGCTTGGAAACAATCTCAATAACCTCAGCCACCTCCACCAGTCTAAACTTGCCCCAACCAGTCAGAGTGCTCTCTGGTCACACATGGTGACCACTTTCAGCCAAACCATGGCTCACTGGCAGAACCTCCTGCCTGATGGTGTACACCCTGTCCGAGAAGAACCGAGCAAACTCCTCCCATAATGCGTTCGAAAAGGCTACTTTCAACTGCAGACAGGAAGGATGGAGAAGCCTGTCCACAGTCCAAAAGAGCACAGTTGGTTAGTTCCTCCCAGCAGCAATCTCCCTTGACAGGAATTCTGCCATCTTATGGTTGATTGCCCCCTGGTATGCACCGTAGCATGCACGCAGGGCCAGTTTGGCCACCTTCAGACCAGACTTCCGCCGGCAGCGCGCTTATCTCCGACCCAAATCCTTCGTCGCCTTGAGCTCCCCATCATACCAAGGGGACCTCAAGTGAGAATACTTGGGTTGTACATGGACTGGAAGAGCGCACCAGATATCACCTTATTATAGGCATCAACTGCCATGCACACATCCCCAACGCGTGCACTGTCCACACTAGATAGATCAGCCACTGCAAAAAAAGGCTCAGGGGTCAACCACCTCAAAGGGTGGTAGCTGATCAATCCAGCAGGGGGAGGGCTCTTGGGGGGGGCCCCAAACAAGAACTCCACCATGCAATGATCAGACCAAATGACTCGATCAATCCTGAGACTGTTTATCTCAAGCTCCAGTGAGAACACCAGGTCCAATGTGTGGCTGCCCCTGATGGGTCGCCGAAGAAACTACTTGCACCAGGCCCAGAGATTACATCATCTGGAGGAAGTTGTAACGAAGCCGAGAAGATTCGTAGTTGGCCCAAACATTGAATTCCCCCAGCACTAAACATCTGGGGGCCTCCAATGTTTCACCGACAATGAAATCGGCCACCTCAATGGAGTCGAGGGGAGGGGGTACTTCAAGATGAATGAAGAAGGCCCAACGTGGACCCTCTGCACAAGAGGGGTAGCATGGAGGAGAATTTTGCTAGTTGTGGAGAGAGGTAGGAGGGTGAGTTTAACTCTGATTTTTTGTGAGTTTGCTGTTGGTTTGGAAATAGCTCAAATCTTTCCTTAACTGGAGGACTGTTGGTTAAATCTTTCTAGGTAGGTAGGTAAAATTTTATTTATACAGTGAAACTGCCATTAGGGATCCTAGAATCCTTTTTTACAAGGCATACCTGTTTGTATAAAATACTAACTGTTACAAATAACAAAAAATACAAAACTTAGAACATGTACAACAACAAATATCAAACAATTTACTTGGACAAAACAAAACACTTAATTAGAAAAGCAAAAACAATTTGGCTATTTCTTTTAACTGTAACTGATTTTTTGTGAGTTGCTGTTGGTTTGGGAGTAGCATAAATATGTCTTTAACTCTGTAACTGATTTTTTTGTGAGTTGCTGTTGGTTTGGGAGTAGCATAAATCTTTCTTTAACTCTGTAACTGATTTCCTGGAGAACTGTAGCTGGCTGGCTGGGGGAAGGGTTTCTTTGCCCAGAGACAGATCAGCCAATCAAGTGTGTTTGGAATTCAGTTTGCATCTCTATTTAGGTGTTCACAGAGCCAATTTGTCTGCTCATTCTGCTGGTAGTGGAGAGAGGTAGGATGGTGAATTTAACTTTGTAACTGATTGTTTGTGTGTTTACTGTTGATTTGGGAGTAGCTTAAATCTTTCTTTAACTGCAGGACTGTTGCTGGCTGGAAAAGTCCTCCCACCCACCCTGTCCACCAGCCTGTCTTAAATACTGGAAAGCCACTGAGGGTGGGCTTGTAGGCTGTGAGGGAGGAGCTTAGGGACCTGCAAACTGCCCATATGAACTAACTCTTAAAGCTAATAGTCAGGTGGTGAAAAGTTCAGACACTCAAGCTTTTACTAGTTGGATTTTAAAGTTTAAATGTTTTAAAGTTGCACGTTTGAAAGTCAAACTAGCATGCTTGGGTTAAGGAAGAGTAACTGCATATTTTAAAGCTGAAAATCTAAAGTTCAGTAAAGAGTTTCTGAGCAAGCAAGCTAGGGAGAATGGGGTAAAGAAGGACTCAGAAGCAAGCTTGTAGGGTCACATATGGTATCCAGCTATTGTTATACAGACTGTGTGATAATGAGGTTACATTTAAGTTAAGTGTGAATAATGGAGGGAAGGAAAATGAGGCATTATGGGGGGATCAAACTGGGGGGTGGAGGGTCATGAGTAAGGGTGGTGGGAGACATGAGAATAGTGGATGGAATGGTGGAAACCATGGAGTGAGGGGGCAGGCACAGGGAGGATAGTGCGGTGCAGTGGTTGTGGGGCAGCTGTTTGGATGAATATACTATGGAAACTGGGAGGTTGTCCAATTTGTTACAGGTTGAGGAGACTGGAAGAGGAGGTACAGGGGCTCTGGAGGGAGCTGGAGAGGGTGAAGAAGGAGGGGCTTGGGCAGAAGGGACTCCAGAGAGGATTAGCTGGGAGAAGCAGAAGAGGAACAGCAGGGCTAAATCCCATGAGGATGTAGGGAAGGTGTGGGGGTGAGGAAAGCAGAGGGGCAGTAAGTGGAGGGAAGGCTCAGGGCAGGGGGAAGGAGGAGATGGGCACCACTGCAGGGGTAGCAAGTAATAGGTTTGCAGAGCTGGCATCAGAGGTGGTAGTGGAGGTGTCGGGGATCATGGGGGGAGAGGAGGAGGAGAAGGGTAGTGAAGGCCCAGGAGTCAGGCTGGGAAAGGAAGAAGACAGGTAGTGGTGGAGGGAGAGGTGGAAATGGGGAGATGTAGGAGTCACAAATGGTGTGGATAGAGGTAATAAGAAGCAGGGCAGTGTGGACTCTGTAAATGTGGACAGTGAAAACAGGAGGAAGGGGTACGGGACAAGAAGATGGGGGTACTAGTGCTGGGGGATTCTGTACTGAAAGGGGTCAGATGGGGCAGAAGGGGAGAAATGCGAAGTTGTATCTGGGTTGCGCCTATTCCGGGGTTGACCGCAGGCAGGGTGGGGCAGGCACTTCTCAAGTGCACACAGAGGGGGAGGGAGAAACCTCACATAGTGATGCACGTGGGTACAAATGACTTGGCAGAGGAGATGCTAGAGGTGGTAATGGGGAGGTTCAAGAAGCTGGGTAGGCAGTGTGAGGAGGTGGAGGGGGTCGGTGGCATTCTCTGAGGTACTCCCAGTACCATGTGTGAGTACAGTGAGGAAAAAAATGATAGAGGAGTTCAATGAGTGGCTGAGAGATTGGTGCCCTACCATGGAGTATGGATTAGTGTCAGACTGGTGCAGAACCTAGGGCAATAGTGACCTATATGAAGGGGACAGGCTACATTTGAGCAGGGAGATGAAGGGAGAACTAAAACCGGGAATAGAGGGGTATATATCAACAATGGTGGATTTAAACTAGGAAGGGACCACTGATAGGAAAAGATTCCAGAATAGGGAGCCTAGGGAGCTCATCCCCCTAGTTATGGGTAAAGGCAGTGGGGAAGTGACACAAGGCGAGATAAGGGGGAAAGAATAGGGGTAGGGAAGGGGAGGAGAAAAGATGGAGGGTGGTCTCACTGAACGCAAGAAGCTTAAGGAATAGAATAGCAGAGTTACAGGCAGTCTTGGTGGTGGAGGGGGTGGACATTGTGGCCATCACGGAAATGTGGGCCACCTAGTACCAGGGCTGGGACATGATGAGCCCAGGGTTCAGGTTATTCGGAAAAGATAGGGCTAAGTGGAATGGAGGGGGAGTGGTGATCTATGTAAGGGAAGGGATAAAGTGCATAAGAGAGAAATGGACGGAGAGGAGGTATCAGAAGCACTATGGATGCAGTTCCAAGATGCAAGGAATAGGACACTGAGGATGGGTGTGCTGTGCAGGCCACCGGCTCAAGGGACTGACCTGGACAGAGAATTAGCTGAACAAATTAGGAGGGTCTGCAGGAAGGGGAGTACAGTAGTGGTGGGGGACTTCAACCTACCGTGGTGGAGTGGGGCACCCCATCCATCACGAGTGCAAGGGACTGAGTCCTGCTAGAAGCATTCCAAGACAGCTTTCTGACACAGCTGGTCCAGGGGCCGACTTAGTTAGAAAGGACTCTGGATCTTGTACTGGATAATGGGGAAGCTGTAAGGAATCTGGAAGTGGAGGAACCACTGGCTGTGAGTGACCACTATTTGGTGTGGTTCATGCTCAACATGGGGAGAGAAACAGGGGGCATGGGTACAAGGGTGACTGAGTTTAGGGGGCAGACTTTAAGAAGATGGGGGGGAAATTTGGGGCAGGCACCTGGCAGGAATGCAACCACACATGGATGCAGACCAGAAATGGGACATCATAAAGGAAGGGCTGGCAGAGGCAACAGAGTCTTGCATTAGGAAGAAAAGCAAGAAGGGAAGGGCAAAGAAACCCAGATGGCTGACACAGGAGGTTATGGAAGGGGTGAGGGCCAAGATGGCAGCATTTCGGAAGTACAAGAAATCAGGGAGGGGTGAAGATAAGGATACGTACGTGGGGAAGTCCAGGGAGGTTACCAGACTGGTCAGGGTGGCCAATGCGTCCAGTGAGCTGAGACTCATGCAGGGAATCAAAAGTGGAGAAAATGACTTCTTCTGTTACATCAGAGAGAGAAGAAAGAGCAAGGATCAACTGGTGAGGATTAAGAAGGATGGAGATGGGTGGAGAAAGGGGCAGAGCAGGCAGAGGCACTGAATAAATACTTCTGCTCCATATTTACACAGGAGAAGGGGGGCAGATACTCCAAGTGAGGATGGATGGGTAGGGGGAAGGGACAACAGATATAGGGATTACAGACAGCAGGGTACTAGATGGGTTGAGGGAATTAAGGGTGGACAAGGCACCTGGACCTGATGGCATTCACCCTAGGGTACTAAGGAAGTTGGCAGAGGTCCTGGTGGGGCCATTGGCCAACCTGTTCAATACCTCCCTGGCCATGGGATGCGTACCACAGGACTAGAAAATGGCCCATGTGGTGCCCATCCGCAAAAGTGGCCCAAAGGATGAACCGGGAAACTATAGACCAGTGTGCCTCACATCAATCGTGGAAAAGCTCATGGAGACCATACTAAAAGAGAGGCTAGTGAACTTCTTGGAGGAAAGTGGTCTCCAGGATGGTCAGCAGCATGGATTTATAGTGGGCAGATCCTGCCAGACAAACCTTGTAGAGTACTACGACTGAGTGGTGCCGGAACTGGATAAGGGCCATGCAGTGGATGTCCTGTATTTGGACTTCAGCAAGGCCTTTGATTCAGTTCCACATGGGAGGTTGGGGGGGGGGAACTGGAATATGTTGTGGCGGGACCAAAAATGGTGAAGTGGATCACGAACTGGCTAAAGGGAAGGCAGCAAAGGGTGTTGGAGGGACCTCTCATCACTAAGAGCGGTGATGAGCTGAGTACCACAGGGATCGGTACTGGGACAGATGCTGTTTGGGATTTTTATTGCAGATATCTCACACGGGATCCAGAGCAAGATCAGTCTGTTCACAGACAATACCAAGTTGGCAGTTGTGGTTGATGACGTGGAGGGGTGGAAGGGGTTGCAGGAGGACCTGACTAAGCTGCAGGAGTGGGCAGAAACATGGCAGTTGGGGTTCAATGTCAAGAAGTGCAAGGTTCTGCACTTCAGAGCCAGGAACCAGGGGAAGGATCATCACTTGAATGGGGTACAGTTGGGGAGCTCCACTGAGGAGAAGGACCTTGGAGTGATCATTACAGAGAGCATGGACAACTCTTCTCAGTGCAGGAAGGCAGAAGCAAAAGCCAACAAAATGCTGGGGTGTATTGCAAAAGGGATCTCCTCTAGAAGGAGGGAGGTTATCCTGACCCTGTATAGGTCATTGGTCAGGCCCCACCTGAAGTACTGCATGCAGTACTGGTGCCCATTCCTGAAGGACATCAGATTGTTGGACGGGGTGAAGCGAAGAGCCACAAAGGTGATCCAGGGATTGGAAAGCAAGCCCTATGAGGACAGGCTGGGAGAGCTGAATATGTATTCAGTGGAGGAGAGGAGGGATGGGGGGATATGATCAAGACCATTAAGTATCTGAAGGGGATAAACAAGATCAACACTGAAGGGATTTTTCAGATGGGAAGAGGGAGGGACACGAGAAGGCATGGACTGAGATTGGAAGGGGGAAGATTCAAGAGGGAGATGAGGAGACATTTTTTCTTGGAAAGAGTGGTGGACAAATGGAACACCTTACCAGATGAGATAGTGTCCTGTAGGGGCAACTGTGAGATGAGGGGCTAGCTGGACACTCGAGCAGACTCAATAGACCATGAGGCCTGTTTCTGCTGGCAATATCGTATGTTCGTAATAATTACAACCAGCCAGCCTCAAATCTCTGTTGTGAAAATTAATGGACTCCCTGCTGGAGTGAAAGACTGACAGAGCAGCTGGAGACAAATGGGCTGCAGGACCACCGGTAGCACGGCTTCACAGGGTGGACATCATGTCAAAGGAATCTCATAGATTTCTTTGATTGGGTAACTAGAGAGGTGGATCAGGGGAAGGCAGTGGATCATATGACCTATATGAGCTTGAGTAAGGCCTTTGACACTGTACCACACAGGAGGCTGATAAAGAAACATAGAAGCCTGTGGCTGTGGGAGAAGGTGCTGTGCTGGTTATCAAACTGCTTGAAAGATAGGAGACAGAGGGTGCAGGTAAATGGCAGTCACTCAGAGGATGGAAGAGTGACCAGTGGAGTACCACAGGGATGGTTCTATGTAATAACGGTGAATACATATCGGCAAAACACAAAACAGTGAATCAAATACAGTGTGTACAAAAAACGGCGACTCCTCATAACAGTGGTGGAAAAAATAGTGAACTCTAACCACAACACTACTGCTGCAAAGGCTTCAATAGGGGTATGCTCCAAGAACCATTCACCAGTCTACACCTGGAAATGAAAATTATATGCCAGCCCATGTAGGTAATCATAGCGACCCCACTTAGAATACTATGAAACAGCAATACCCAACCGCTCAGTCAGGTCCTTGTACCACTTCCTCACAGTGGCCGATACAGCCCCAGACAACAACTGCTCCAAGTGTATTTCAATCAGTCACTGCTCCTGATTGAATACACCTGCAGAACACAACATCTGACTTCATCTGTGTAAATGCGGGGGGCTATGCCCCTGCACCCCCCATTTCTAAATATCCAACTCAGAGTCTTACCTTGACTCACAAGATCGCTGATTACACAGGAATGCTCATGTTGTATAGTCGCTGTTATTGTATAGTCACCCTATTTGTAATCACCATTATTGATTTGCTTGAATCGCCGTTATTACGTGATACCTATATGGATTGGTACTGGGCCCTATCTTCTTCAGTGCATAAGTGACTTTGCTGAGGAACTGGAGGGGAAGGTGTCTCTCTTTGCAGATGACACAAAAATCTGCAACAGGTTAACACCCAAGAGAGGGCTGAGAGAATGCAGAGAGATTGGGGAATCTAGAGGAGTGGTCCAGGGAGTGGCAGCTGTGTTTCAATGCCAAAAAGTGCAGATTCATGCACCTAGGGTGGGGAAGCCCTTGGGCTGTGTGTAAGATTGGGGGAAATTGGGCAGACTAGATGGGCCTTCCAATCCTTTTCTACCAGCACATTCTACAGTATGTTTCTGTGTTCTATGTTTCTACAGCTTTGTGGACTGAGGCATTGAGTTGCTTATGGTCACATATCTTTAAGTGGCTCTTTTGGGATTTTAACCTTGGTCTTCTGGGAGCTGATCACTGGTGAGACTTCACCTAGAGTACTGTGTCCATACTGGAGACCTCATCTCTGGAAGGACATAGAAAGAGTGGAGGCAGTCCAGAGGAAGGCAACCAAAATGGAGCGGGGTCTGCATCAAAAGCCCTATGAGGAAAGACTGAAGGACCTTAATACGTATACACTGGAGGAATGGAAGGAGAGTGGGGATATGACAGAAACTTTCAAATACCTCACAAGCATAAGTAAGGTTCAAGAGGGAAGTATTTTTTCAGAAAAAAAGATGCTCAAGGACACAAGGTCATGCTATGAAGCTTGGGGGGGGTATACTCAGGGGAGATGTGAGGAAGTACCTCTTCACAGAAAGAGTGGTGGATGCCTGGAAAAGCCTCCCAGTGGAGATGGTGGGGGCAAAATCTGTAATGACTTTCAAGAAAGCATGGGATAGGCATAAGGGAACCTTATTGATAAGGCGGGGAATAAGCCGGAGTTCAAGAAAGGTCTACCGTGATACAGTTGATAGGGAAATATGGGCAGACTAGGTGGGACAAACAGTCCTTATCTGACATCAATTTCTATGTTTTTATGTTTACAAGATCCCCAGGGGTTGTATGGAATAAGGACACCCCCATAGGGCACTGGATGCCACCTTCCAGGCTCTGGGTCAAGAAGGAATGACTCAACTGTTAGTTCTGGGAACCTCAAGGTGTCCAAATCACTGGTACCAAATGTGCTCAACAGATGAGGTCAGATGGAGAGATGATTCATTGTTCTCTGAGGAGGTCATTGAGGGAGAAGCAATGTGAAAACCACCTGCTAGCAGCACTGAGTCTAAGGCCAACATCTAAGCCGGCTTTGACACCAGCACCAACCTCGGCACCAACCTCAGCACCAACACTACAAATGGTGTCAATATTAGAACTGTCTGTATTAGAGTTGTCACAGTGCCATTGTCACCCTTGTTGTCTTCACTGGGATGGTGATGAAAGCCAGGGTGACAATGACAGTCGGCATCGACATCTCCAAAGAAGTAGGCAGAGCTAGGGGCCTTGACCCCAGCTCTGGGGTGGTCTGTGGCTGAGGATGACTGGACTATGGCAGGTTCTCTGCCAGCCAGCAAGAAGGAGCCAATGGTCTACCCAACTCTACCACTGGAGACTCCAACACAGCCCTAGCATGGTGGAGAAGGACAGCACCATACCTAGTCCAACTACAGTATAAACAGCGGCAAGGGGAACAGGGGAAACGGCATACAGTCCTATATAAGGGACTTCTGGTCCAACAACGGACACCAAAGTTTGAGACTGGATGACCCAACAATAAGCAACGAATCTAGTGGGTGTGGTGATCGAAAGAAAAAAGGTGACCCAGGAATCTATGCTGTGGTTGTGTGCCAGGCAGGAGAAACACTGCAAATGCCTATCATTGTAGCTAATTCTCTTTAACACAAATACAGAAATGGAAGATGAGGGAGTTGTCTTTCCTTTTTAATGATGTAGGCATTCCTGAAAACACTAAATTGAGAAGAAGTCAATAAAGAGAACTGGGTGAACTGAGTTAATGAGATTCCCTCCTATGTGTGCATTCAAAAGCAGGAAAAATAGAATTGAGGTAGGCGAGGGGATCAGTTACTGGCAGCTATGCAGCACCATACAGGCACTATAGGCCAGTAACTGTCACGTACCCTTGGCCAAAAGATTTGCTCCCATGGGGTCCTAGTGCCTCCACCTTAGACCCAAGAGTGGGACTCCATGAAGGAGATTAATTCTAGGAAGATAACTCCTTTCCCTTCTCTGTCATTGACTAGAGTGGCTTCTCCATTTTAAGAGAAACTCCCTCCACCTTTCCTATGGATATAGAGCCTGAGTCGAGCGTGGCTGTATGGAGGAGATACTGTTGAAAATCAAAAGTTAGGGTAAGTTACTTTTCTACATTCTAAGAGTCAGTCTCTTCCACAGAACCACACTCTTTGGCTGTATTTGTATTTTGCATTTATTCATTTTACCAGGAAATAGCTCCATTGAGCAAAGCTCATTTACAAGGAGGTTTTGGGTGGGACAGATAACAATACAGTACACATAGTTTAGAATCAGCAGAAACACAACCAAGGAAATTTGTTAAAAGTTACAGTATCAATACGAGTATAAGTCAAGGAAAAAGCAAAGACAAAGACTAAAATACAGTACTGCAGGAATACAAATTAAAAGCATGGCAAATATATGAAAATTACATACATTCTTGATCTTCTTGGACAGTCTTCACCATTAATTCACACTGCTGGGTTCTCAGCCGGAGGCAAAAATCTTCAGGGGGCCAATGCTGAAGTAGGCTGCTCACAGGTACAGCACCATGAGGGTTAGCCTTGCACTACATAGCCTATCTCAGCAACAGCCCCAACCGCTTCAGTACTTTTTTTACCAAGGAGCTACAGCGTAACTTAGGAAGCAATACTAAACCTAATGAGGGCATGAAGTAGCCCTTTGGACCCGTATAAGACGGGTTTGCAATAACAACAATGTCTTCACAGCACAAACCTAAACAAGGGAGATGAAGACTAGGATACAAAGAGAGTGAGCTCAGGGAATGGTGGGTGAGCACGTGAATAAATGATGAAGACTGTCCAAGAAGATCAAGAATTATGGTGAGTAAGTAATTTCCATATCTTCCTGGACATAGTCTTCACCATTTATTCACACTGCTGGGTAGAGTACCAAGCTCAGACAAAAATCCCCCAAGCAGGCTGGTAGGAGGTGGAGCTCACTAAGGACAAAAGTCCATTAAGGATTGTCCTGCCAAACGAGGTGTCCCGCCTGGCATGGACATCCAGGGCACAGTGCTTAATGAAAGTACGCACTGTGCTCCAAGTTGCTGCTTTGCAAATTTCAGAAATGGGGACAGTGCAGATTTCTGACAAAGACGTTGCAACCACTCTGGTGGAGTGGGCACGGACTTTGCCTTCCAGTTTGACCTGAGCCATACAGTAATAGTGGCAAAGACAAGCCACTATCCAAGCAAAAATACACTTAATCTTTACTGGCTGGCCCAGTCAGTCAACACTGAAGGAAACAAAGAGTTGCTTGGATTGTCGGATGTCCTTAATTCTATCAGTATAGAACCTGAGGGCTCTTTTCACATCCAGGGAGTAGAGAGTTCTTTCTCCCTCATTCTGGAAGTTAGGAAAGTAAGTGGGCAACACCAAGGAATGGCTCAAATGGAACTCCAAAACCACTTTGTGCAAGAATTTGGGGTGTGTGCGGAAAACCACCTTGTCTCTGTGAAACACCGTATAGACAGGATAGGGCAATCAGAATATGAATGCATGTGTTTCAGAGACCCTTTGGGCTGAGGTGATAACCACCACAAAAACTGGTTTCCAAGTTAGAAATATAAGATCACACATACCAAGAGGTTCAAAAGGCTTATGAGTGAGCATGTCCAATACAAGGTTGATATCCCAAGGAGTGATAGGCTTTCTCACTGGGGGCCTTGTGTGCAGGATGCCTTTTGGAAACCTCTTGAAGAGAGGTAATTGAGCCAGTGTAAAGTGCTGGACTGGCTCATGATAGGCTGAAAGAGCACAAAGGTGAACCTTTACAAAGGAGTTCTGTAGCCCCGCATCAGAAAGTGCTAACAAGTACTCCAAGACTTTGCCTGGTGGACGTTGGAATGGGTCTAAATGAGATTTGGCACACCATTCAGAGAAATGTATCCATTTGGCTGTGTACTGTATGTCTTCTGGATAGAAGGCTTGCAAGGCAAGCAGCCAAGAGGATCTCTGAGACCCTCTTGGAGACCCAAAAACCTGCCCACCTCTATCTCTTCAGGAGCCAAGCATGAAGATGAATGGAGTGCAGGTTGGGATGGACCATGGACCTCTGCATCAGCAGGTCTTTCCAGAGAGATAGATGCTTTGTAGGGACCACAGATTACTTGTTGATCAATGGAAACCAGATTTGCTATGACCAGGATGGGGCAATCAGAATAATTTTTCCCCCATAGGTCTCTAATCTAAGCAGCACCCTCTAAACTAGTGGAAGAAGAAGAAATGCATACAGAAAGTGATTTGTCCATCTCAGTCTGAATGCATCCTGACAAAAAACAGCAGGTCCTGGATTTTTGGAGCAGAATTGAGGCAGTTTTACAGTGAGTGGGGATGCAAAAAGGCCTAGGTTTGAAATTCCCCACTCATTGAAGAGCGAATGTACAACATCTGGTGCTATTGACCACTCGTGAGGCCTGGCATGTGAACTGCCAGAATCAGAGCATTCTGCTCCAGACACCACTCCTATACCCTCATTGCTTCCCTGCAAAGCTGGTAGGAGTGTGCCCCGCATTGCTTGTTGGTGTAGTACATTACTGACATGTTGTCTGTTTGCAGAAGGATCACCTGATGACTGACCAAGTCTACCAAGGCTCAGAGTGCATAAAGGACTGCTTTAATTTCCAGAACACTGATGTGGAGAGGAGACTCCATCTGAGTCCACACTCCCTGGGTTTGATGGCCCTTACAGTGAGCCCCCCACCCAAGGAGAGACACATCTGTGATGAGAGTTATCTGAGACTCTGGTGGAGCAAAGGGGAGACCTCAAAGAAGGATGTCCTCCCAAGTCTACCATGTTAGTGATTTATGATGCAGTTCCATCACTTTGATGGGGTAAGATGGAGGATGTGTGGTCGCTGACCACTGAGTACTGAGCATCTACTGAGTGGTCCTCATGTGTAGCCATGCCAGAGGTACTGTAAAGACTGAAGCAGCCATGAGGGCTAGCATACGTTGCATGGAGTGGGCCCTAACTGAGTCATTCTCCATGATGAAATGTGCCATCTGAAGGATGGCCTCCAGTCTGTCCTCTGTGAGGAAGGCTCTCACCTTGGTAGTGCCCAACAGAGCTCCTATGAAGAGGAGTTGCTTCAAGGGCTGAAGCTACAACTTCCCGAGATTTAGTAGAAGCCCTATGGAAGTCAAAAACTGAGTTGCTGTGTTCACTGCCTCCTCCATACCTTGTCTGGACTGACTTGCTAGGAGCCAGTCGTCCAGGTATGGAAATACTTGGAGCCTTCGAAGATGCACTGCGAGAACTGCAAAGCACTTTGTAAAGACTCAAGGAACCAAAGATAGCTCAAAGGGCAGGACTCTGAACTGATAGTGCTGACCCAAGGCCACAAATTGAAGGAACTTGTGGTGGCTTGACTGTACTAGAATATGCTGGTATGCATCCTGCATGTCCAGGGATGCCAACCAGTCCTGGAGTTTAAGAAGTGGAAGAAGGATCCCCAGGGAGACCATCTTGAACTCCTCATGGTATAGAAACTTGTTTAGTTTTCTGAGGTCGAGGATGGGGCACATGCCCCCTGTCTTTTTTAGAACTAGAAACTAATGGGAGTAGAAGTCTGTGTTGCATTCTGCTTGAGGTACTACTTCCACTGCCCTATTTCTGAGAAGGCCCACAATCTCTGAAGTGAGGAGGTCTGACGTGGCAGACGATAAGGTGTGTTGCTTCTTGGGAGGACATTTCGGGGGGATTTCTGAAATGTTCAGTAAGTATCCCTCCTGAATGATCCTCAGGACCCATTTGTCCATGGTGATGGAGTTCCACCGATTGTAAAAATGGGATAGATGACCTCCCACTGGAGAGGAGAGATCCGCCTTGGGCTATTGAGGCAGAGCCGAGGCAGGAGACTCAGAGGGTGGCACTGGTTGCTTTCAGGGCCCGTGCCTTTTGCTGTGTTTTCTTTTGTGGCAGAGGAGGCTGGTGCTTGGCTGGAGCTCCTCTGCCCTTCCCATGAAAGGCTGCCTGTTACAAAATAACTGACATCCCCTTCCTCTCTGAGCATGTGAGGTGGCTGGTCTAGCAGACTTGATAGCCGTTCTAGTCTTCTGAGAGGTCTCGAGAGACTGCTCTACCTATTGACAGAACAGGTAGGTACCATTGAAAGGGACATTCATAAGTTGTTGCTGGGTGTCAGAGGTAGAGCCTCAGGTCCACAGTCAAGAATGCCTCCTTATGCAGATTCCAGCAGTGGCAGTGTGAGAAGCAGTGTCAAATGCATCTATGGTTGTCTTTAGTTGGTGACTATTGGACTCTGTACCATGGGTTACAGACTGAAGAAGTATCTGCTTAGTATCTGACTCTGGTAGATATTCTGCCAGAGACTTAAAAGAGGTCCAGAGGACATACTCATATAAAGAAAAAGTACCTTGATAACTGGCTATTAGCATGCCAAGGGTGGCTGCTGCAAAAGCTCTCTTACCCATAGTGTTAGTCTTGTGGGATTCTTTATTAATAGGATGCACCGTAAACTCTTGAGGGAGCATGGCCCTGTCATTTTCCACAATTCTGACAATTTTATCCACAATTGGCTGAGAAATACATGAGAAAGTCATGTGTGCAAATGCCAGGAGCCTTAGCAACAAGATGGAAGATCTGGAGGCTGTCATGGTGCAGTCAGACCTGGACATTGTGGCCATCACTGAAACCTGGTGTAATGATAACCACGACTGGGAGTTGGCCATACCTGGCTACAACATATTCAGAAGAGACAGGGCAGGCAGGAAGGGAGGAGGAGTGGCACTGTATGTGAAAAATGACATAAGGGCCACAGAGATCCAGGAGGAACAAAATGGGGAGAGATGCTGTGGGTTAAGCTGGAAAGGAAAATGGGGCCAGCCATCCACAGGTGTGGTCTATAGACAACCAGCCCAGGAGGAAGAAACAGATAGGAGTTGATGCTAGCCATCCAGAGGATGGTAGACAAGGGTGAGGTAGTACTGGTTGGAGACTTCAATATTCCAGACGTGGACTGGAGCATCCCAGCAGCAGCATCAACTAGGAGCAGATTTATCCTGGACTCCCTTCAGGGTGCCTTCCTCAAGCAACTGGTCATGGAACCAACTCGGCAGAAGGCAATACTGGACCTTGTGCTCACAAACAGGGACAGTGTGATGGGGGTAAGAGTGGGGGAGCACCTGGGGAACAGTGACCACCAGTCACTGTGGTTTGAAATCACAGAAAGAGCAGAACCTAACCACACAAAAACACGTATCCTGGATTTTAGGGGGGCAAACTTTGGGAAAATGGGGAGATACTTGAAAGAGGCATTAAGGGGAATGGGGCAGGAATCAGGGGTTGAGGAACAGTGGGAAGTATTTAAAATGGGGATTACAAGAGCAACAGAATTATGTATTAAGCAGGTTAGCAAGAGGAAAAGGAAGAGGAGACCATTATGGTTTTCCAAAGAGGTAGCAAAGAAAGTGAAAGCCAAAAAGATTGCATTCATGCAATACAAAAAGACACAGGCAGAAGGGGATAGGGAGAAGTACCAGGAGAAGCAAAGGGAGGCAGGGAGGTCAGTAAGGGAAGCCAAAGCTCAGACAGAAGAACACATTGCAAAATCAGTGGGTAGAGGGGACAAAACCTTTTACAGGTACATAAGTGAAAAAAGAAAGGCAAAGGGAGGGATAGTGAGACTGAAGGGGGAGGATGGGGGCTGTGTGGAGGATGACAACAGTAAAGCTGACATATTGAACAGGTATTTTGCTCAGTCTTTACTAAGGAAGAGGAGGGTAATGGGTCTGAATGGAGTACAAGGGTGAGAATGGTGCAGAAATGGACACAAGTCCCTTACATGCAGAAAGGGTCCTGAAGGAACTGGAAGTAATAAGAGTTGATAAAGCAATGGGGCCAGATGGGGTGCACCCCAGGGTCCTTAAAGAACTAAGAGAGGTGGTGGCTGAACCTCTTGCTACCCTGTTTAGCCGATCACTAGAAACAGGGGAGGTACCCAAAGACTGGAGGATAGCAGATGTAGTCCCCTTATACAAAAGTGGGAACAAAGAGGAAGCGGGGAACTACAGACCAGTCAGCCTCACCTCGGTAGTGGGGAAGATCATGGAAGCACTACTGAAGGAGAGATTGGTGGAACATCTGGTTGTCAATGGACTACAAGACCCAAGGCAGCATGGTTTCACCAGGGGAAGGTCATGTCAGACCAACCTCATTGAATTTTTTGACTGGGTGACTAGGGAGGTGGATCAGGGAGGGCAGTGGACATGGCCTATCTGGACTTCAGCAAGGCTTTGACACTGTGCCACATAGAAGACTATTGCACAAACTGGGGAATATGGGGTGGGCAGGACAGTAGTGCGGTGGGTAGGTAACTGGCTGGGCAGCAGGACACAGAGGGTGGTGGTAAATGGCTGTCACCACAGAGGGAAGAGTGACCAGTGGGGTACCACAGGGTCAGTGCTGGGACCGGGTCCTATTCAATATCTTCATCAGTGACATTGCACAGGACCTAGAAGGCAGAATTTCACTGTTCGCTGATGACACAAAGCTCTGTAACAGAGTAGACACACCAGAGAGTGTAGACAGAATGAGAAGGGACCTGCAGAAACTTGAAGAATGGTCAGGGTTTGGCAGTTGAAATTCAATGCAAGGAAGTGCAAGATAATGCATATGGGGCACAAAACCCTGGCACAATATATCAGTTGGGGGTGAGGATATAGCATGCACCAAGCAGGAAAGGGACCTTGAGTTATCATCTCTGATGACCTCAAGGTAGGAAACAGTGTGACAAGGCAGCAGGTAAAGCAAATAGGATGCTGGGATGCATAGGCAGGGCATCACCAGCAGGAAAAGGAGAGGTCATAATTCCACTATACAAGACACTAGTGAGGCCGCACCTGGAGTACACTGTGCAGTTCTGGAGACCTTACCTACGTAGGACATAGACAGGGTAGAGAAGGTTCAGAGGAGGGCAACAAAGATGGTGCATGGATTGCATCACAAGTCCTATGAGGACAGGTTGAAGGCACTGAACATGTACTCCTGGAGGAGAGGAGGGAGAGGGATATGATAGAGACATACAAGTATCTTACAGGAGGAACAGGGTGCAGGAATGCACTATTTTTAAGCGAAAAGATGTTCCAGGACTAGAGGTATGGATGAAGTTGGAGGAGGACGATTCAGAGGAAACGTGAGGAAGAATTTCTTCACAGAACGAGTGGTGGACAAGTGGAACACCCTGCCAGAGGAAGTGGGGGCTGAAACAATCACTGGATTTAAGAATGCATGGGATAGACATAAAGGAATTCTGGAGGTCAGGGGTAAGGGGCAACAGACTTCCTGGAAAACATAAACTGAACTTACAAACTTAAATGGGCAGACTGGGTGGGCCATAGGCCCTTATCTGCCGACACTGTCTATGTATCTATGTATCTAAGCCAAAGTTGGCCTATCCTTAGTAGGAGAATACGTGTGGTCTATTGTCTTACAGATGGAAGGACTAGTGGCTGGCCTAGCCCACACCACCTCTGAAAGAAACCGGAGGTGTGAGGCTAACAGGTATGTTTGGGACATGGAGCCACTCAAGACACATGTCATTTACCTGGGTTAGGACTGAAGTCTCAAGAGCTAAAGTAACATGCATATTCTTCAGCAAGGTTTGAAAGGAACAATCTTCCTGAAGAAAAAAAGTAGGAGCTTGAGATTTATCCTCCACGCTGTAAAAAGTGTCATCATCACCACCATCAGAAAGAATGAGGTTGGAGTGAGACTCCTCCCCCTCCAAGCTCCCCTTGGAAGAAGCAGCTGGAAGATTTGAGGACCTAGTAAGACCTCTCCCAGGCCTTGTCATCGGATAGACAGGTGACCCCAGTACTGGAAAGGGGGTCTGCCCCAATGACACTGGCACTGGCACCAGAGCCCTCTCCAGAGAAACCAGCACTGGAGGCGATACCATCCAAGTGCCCAGGTCAGAAGAAGCTGGGGAAACGCCTGGACACAACACCGGGGCAGTCCTAGAAAGGCCTGAATCTCAAACCAGGCCCAAACCAAACCCCGAAGGCCAACCAGTACTGAAGTGACCAGATATGGTACCAACACTGCTCTCTGCGAAGAGACAGAATGAGGGAGAGCAGCACATGGAACCGGCATTGGCAGCGAGGACACCGTCAAGGGAAAATAATCCACTGGTGGTGTCAAACGTTCCACCTGGTCCAAAAACCCCAGACGCAGACCTGAAGAACCTAGGCCCAAAGGCCAAGCCAGTAGCTGTACCCACTGCTCAATAAGAGCTGCCTAGTGGTGAAACTGCCCCTATGGAAACCCCACTGGAGGACAGAGTGGATCCGAGCCCAAGACCTCGAATGACTGCAAGCTGAAACCATCAGAGAAACTGATGCTGCCAGAGAAGGCATCCAGCTCACAGATATAGAAGGCCTCTTTGCAGACATACAAGATGGCAACCTCAAGTGGTAACATTTCTTCTCTTTCGGATGGGAAGAGAAAGAACCCAAGGTCAAGCGGCACTGGGTTCCCAACCTGGCTCAGGAATGGGCCCGCTTCTTTTTATGTTTACGGGAGGACTGTCCTCCCCCCTGAACAACAGACTGCATGTGGTTGGACCCCCCCCTCCAGAGAGGGTGGTGGACTGGGCTCAGACCAGCTACCAGAGCAGCCTTCCAAAGGAGACTCCCTACCGTTGTTCAGTAGGGCTGAAGAAAACTGACAAAAAACTTCTTCGGTTTTCATTTTTTTTTTTACCTGAAGAAAATAAATAACACAAACTAAATACTGAACGAACTAAATGCTGTTGTCGTATAGATGTGAAGCTCTGACGCCCAGCGCGGGAGCGACATCATCACTGAAGTGCACTCAACTGCAGGATAAAAGGAACTGAGGCAGTCAGGGACTGTTGTCGAGATAGGCTAGGTAGCACGAGGCTAGCCTACATGGTGCCGTACATGCGGGCAGCCTACCTCGGCATCAGCCCCCTGAATATTTTTGGCTCCCACAGGGTCCTAGCACCTCTGTCTGAGAACCCAGCAGTGTGAATAAAGGGTGAAGACTACAGCCAGGAAGATTATACTCCATCAGTACATAGAATCATGGAGGTCAATAGCACTCTCATTTGTCAATACAAAGGTTCACAGTTAGTGCTTTAAAAGGAATGGGGCTGATCATCGTGTTCAGTTTAAGTAATTTTTGTAAATTGTTCAAGTGAGAAGGAGCAGTCCAACTGAATGTCTTTTTTACCAAAACTGGTGAAAAATCTGGATATCTTGAGAAGGATCATGTTGTTTTTCTGAGGATGTACGACCCTGTGGTTGAGTAACAAGTAGTGCAGACAACTGGGAAGATGGTCCAAACAAGTGATGGAGGAACCATGCCTGGTGATCTTAGTAAGAACATAACTTATTATTGATAAATTGCTGCTTACTTGAAAGGAAACAATTGAAAATGAGTGTAGGCTTAATTGTAACATGTCATCTTTTTAATAAACATAATTTATATGACCACATTTTTTTTTAATTTTTATTTTGTTGAAATCTTGGATGACACCTGTGAGTGGATGCTCATTGAGAGGTTCCACGTCAGATACATTAACACAAGAAGTCACAATATAGTTACAGTAAATTATACATACAGGCCCAGATATTCAAACTGCGCCAGGCTGTGGCACAAGCTTGGGCACAGCTCGACTTGGCTGTGCAGGGGTGTGGACTGGGCAATATTCAACGGAGCTGCGCCATGGCTCAGCAACGTTGAATTTTGCACTCTGGCCACCCCCAGTGTGCATGGCGCAGTGGCACTGCACCAGCGTAAGTGGCCAGAGTGGAGCATGGGGATGCGCTAGCGCAAGTTCCATTGCGCCATGCACAGCAACCGCGATATTCAAAAGTTAACATGTAAATGGGTCCATAATGAATGCAAGGTGCACATGGAGCCATTTGCATGTCATTATAGCCCCAATTGCATGCAGGTGCGCCGATCCCCGACGACTTGCGCCAGGCGCCCTGCCAGGCAGCAGCCGTCGGAGACTGACGCCCCCTGCAGCCCGATCACGGGCATTTGTAAATAAAAAAACATGTCCTATATCCCTGGTGGTCCAGTGGACCGCTATCTGCCCGATCGCGGGCATCTGTAAAAATATATGAAGAATTCAGATATCCCTGGTGGTCCAGTGGACTGCTATCTGCCCGATAGCGGGCATCTGTATAAAAAAAATTTCGTCCAATATCCTGGTGGTCCAGTGACGCTTGGTTTGATCGCAGGCTCAGTAATAGTTGTGTCCCTGAGTTTTCTTGAGAATTCAGGGATGTGCTGATGTCCGGGAGCAGTAAGTCACCAGTCTCAATATTCGGTGGTCCAGTGGATCTGCTCGCCCATTGCGGGAAATATAACCCCAACATCCCCTGGTGTGCACTTCACCCCACTCACCATTGAGTTTCCGGCTTCAGTCAGCGGCGGGTGGCAGACTACTTACCTGCTCACCGCCCGCCGATTGCTGTGTTGTACCATTGTCGACAGCATGAGTTAACGCGCAGTCATACGACATACATTCACCAGATATGTGAATGGGATCCGCATATTCGAATGTAGTAGGAGTATTGCACGCCCATTGGCTCACGCTGTGGACCAATGGGCGACAGCCCACACCGACGGGTACAGATGGCGGCGGTGCGCAGGTGGGTGGGTGGCCGCCCCGCCCGCTGACCGGGGAGCGGGCGGGATCTAGTGGGCGGGTGGATGGGGTGGGGGTCCACTGACCACCAGGGATGTTGAAGTTATAATTTGACTACTTAGCCCGCGATCGGGCGGGCTGGTCCACTGGACCACCAGGGATGTTGGAGTTATAATTTGACTACTTAGCCCGCGATTGGGCAGGCAGGTCCACTGGACCACCAGGGATGTTGAGGTTATAATTTACTACTTAGCCTGCGATCAGGTGGGCAGGTCCACTGGACCGCCAGGGAGTTTTGGGTTTTAATATTATTACTGAGCCCGCGATCGGGCACACAGCGGTCCACTGGACCACCAGGGATATTGGACGAATTTTTATTTTTTATACAGATGCCCGCGATCGGGCAGATAGCAGTCCACTGGACCACCAGGGATATTGGAATTCTTCATATATTTTTACAGATGCCCATGATCGGGCAGATAGCGGTCCACTGGACCACCAGGGATATTGGACGGAATTATTTTATTATATTACAAATGCTTGCGATCGGGCATGGGGGGCCACCAGGTGCAGCCGGAGCTTGGGTGGCCACCCACAGGTGGCAGCTGCCCTGTTGCGCCCTGCAATGCGGCAGCTCACCTGTGGGTGGCCATCAGTTGTTCCTTTTTTTTGGATCAACTTTGTGCTGGTGCAGGTAGGGTTACATGCATGACTCTGCATCCCGGGCTGAATATCGGGCTGTGCAGGTTATGCATGGCGCGCTCTACCTGCCTACATACAATTACTGATGTGCTCTGGCACATCACGATTTGTGCCGCGCGACTTTTCCCTTTGAATATCACTGGGTGTATCAGTGGGTTGGCGCATAGCAACTATTGCGCCACGCGCACCCTTTGAATATCTGCCACAGAGTACAAAAACAATTCAACAGTACATGGGTTGCAATGACAAAAGTTACACAAATTGCAGCTAAGGCATGGTACATGGTATGCCAGCATCCTGCAGAAAAGAGAGAGGCAGAGGCAGACTGTTAGGGTGAGGTATGGAGGGGCAGTGGGAGCTGAGATAGGAAGGGCAGAGGGAAAGAAAAGAGCGAAGGGGTAGGGAGTGGGAGTACCTGTATCCATAATACAAACATTGTAGGACAGGCCACTGTGCCTGGTTGTTGTTCACCAGCTCATCAGAGCACAAAGTTGTTGAGCAAATGCACCTTTCTAAATACAGGTGTAATGGACAAAGCATGATCTATGGACTATGGCAGTGCAGTGGCTGTGGCTGTGGCTGTGGACCAGCAGTGTTCAGAAGGACTTTCTGGATACTGCAATGCTGCCCCACATGCAGGCACCTCTCCAGACTGAGCAGGCTAGGATGCAGGAGTCCTGCACCCCCACCCAGAGGCCACCTAGTCAACTTCCACTTCCTCAATGGATGCCTCACAGAGGAGGTTGATGGACTAAAGTGGGCTCGAGGAGGGTGAGGGAGGGGGTTCACAAGTACATCCCCATCCAGTGAAACTACAAAACTCATATGCCATCCTGGTGGAATGTGAAGGTCTCACAGAGCCTCCCAACATAGTCACCAGGGAGGATGAGTGGGTCCTTTGTGATGGAGTTCCAAGGGGGCAGCAGAAGACCCCAGAAGAGGAGGAAACAAATCCTATTTGGGGACTCAATTGTGAGAGCGATAGGCCTGGGGATAGGCAGTGGGGGGATAGGGAGGTAAAGTGCCTACCTGGAGGCACTGCTTGGTGGGATGGGGCGGATCCTAAGGATCACCAAGGCAGTGGCAGGAAGGGAGGAGCTGGATGCCATTGTCCACTTGGGGATGAATTACCTTGCTGGGGAGGTAGTGGATGTAGGAGCAGTGCAGAAGGACTTCAGGGACTTTGGAATGGGTCTTAGGCAAGGGGCATGCTCTGTAGCTTTCTCGTAGGTTTTGCCTGTCCATGGCAAAGGGGAAGATAGGGACATCCACACCAGGAAATTCAATGAATGGTTGAAAGATTGGTGCAGACAGGAGGGTTCAGCTTTGTCAGAGACTGAGGCCCCACTGAGAGGACATAGGATTGTACAAGCCAGATGGCCTGCATCCATCCAAGAGGGGTACCAAGATCCTAGGTGAGAAGTTTAAATGTTTCCTGGGGGGGAAGGAGCTGGCATGGAAGAGGCAGAAGGTGAAGGAATAAGTGCTTTCAAAACTTGATAATGGTACGCAGCCTCCTCCAGCAACATATTTACCTCCTGTTGTTAATATCTCTGATTATGTGTTCACTAGCAGTGAAATTGATCTACTCAGTAAAGGTTTTTCATGTGTGCCTTCTACTGGCATAAATTATTTTAATACAGTTGTAGACCTTCATAAGTTTGCTAGAAATTTAACATTTCAGTGTATTTTTTCTTTTGTTTCTAGTGATGTTTTAAATTCTAACAATGATGACAGTATGACAGTATGTGAGGGTTCAGAGCTTGTTCTACTTGTTGCCCTAATTTCAACTTAGTGGTTTCTCTGTTCATAAAAAAATGTAAACTAGACCTGGGAAATCTGAGCATGAAGAATAGTTTTGTTTCCCCCAACTGCACCCAGGATGAGAAAAAAGCCCTTGATAGTCTAGCTATCATAGTCATTAGATCAGCGGACGGGGGGGCAGTTGTAGTAATGAATACATCTGACTACATACAGGAAATCCTTAGGCAGCTGGGGGACAAAACTTTTTATGAGAAATTCAGTTTTAACCATACAACTCTATATAAGGAAGAGGTGGATGAAGTTTTATGTTATGTTTTTTTAAAGGGGTATTCATCAGATAATGAATACAGAGCTTTGACGATCACACATCCGGTGGTACCAATTATTTGTAATATATGGAGATAGCCTAATAATACCATCTCATCCCATACAAAAAATTTCTTGTAATACCACAGTACTGAAAGTGATAATACCATCGTTCCAAATTGATAATACTATCGTTCAGAAGTGATAATACTATCGCTGCTGCTCTGAACGATAGTATTGTCAGTTAAACAGAACAGCGCAAGCCCAAGACTCAGAGCTGGTTGCTAAGCAGCCAACTGCAGTCGCTAGGGCTCCCGATGTGACATTTCTAAACCGTGCTTTGTGGTTGGCTGCCTTTTGTTTCTGAGAGGGCAGAATAGTTTTGAAAAAATGGCAGCTATCTCTGCCAAGGAGTAACTCATACCCACACAGGGCTTGGCATCTTTACTTCCCCTGGCTTTTTACCCCACAAGACAACAGTACCTCATTGAGCCTGCATTTAGATGGAGAAAAACAGGTAGGGCTTACAGAACGAGCGAGGAATTGATAGCGAGTGGGGCAGGTGAGCTGGCCTCGTGGGCGGCAGAGAGAACCAGCCAGCGAAGTTTCCACTGCAGTGTTTCACGGACATTTTCACAGGCTGTGCAGAGAACAAAAATCATACAGACACAATTTTATATGGAATTTGGCTCCATATATTACAAAAAATAACACGAAGGGGTGTACGCATTACAAGGGAGTACTCCCATCTCGAGGTTCTGGAGACATGCAAACCTCTCGAGCTTCGCTGTCGAGGTTCCCATGTCCCCAGAACCTCTCGATGGGATTACTCCCTTGTAATGCATACACTCCTATGTATTATTCTATTTACATACTTCCAAAGCTGCATAAGAATGCACAAAAGCCACCCAGCAGACCAGTCATTTCTGGAATGAGTTGGGTCACTGAACCTTTATTTGTTTGTAGATCATTTTTTGCAACCATTTGTTAAAAATGTGCAGTCCTATATTAGAGATTCAATTGAAGTTATTAACTTCATGGAAAATCTAGACTTCTAAGATGGGTGATATTTTGCCACCCTAGACATTGACTCCCTTTATACTATGATTCCCCATGCCGAAGGTTTAGCTTCATTGGAATATTTTTTAAATCAAAGAGCAGAGGATAACATGGTTTCAATACCAACTGGGTATTTAATAGGATTGGCATTCTTGGTTCTCACTAAAACATGTTTTTATTTGGAAAAGATTTTTACAAACAAATACGGGGCACAGCTATGGGAATCATAATGGCTCCCAGCTACGCGGGTCTATCTGTAGCACACTGGGAAGAGATTTTGTATAGCGTTGCCACAAATCAATTTTTTGCATATTTGGATTTGTGGCAGTACTATTTGTTTATTTATTTAGGTCTAGGATTACAAATACCTTTGAGCCAGGGCTCTTTTACAAAGGTTCCACGTCATGAGTTACAACAAGACAATACATAATCGACAATTTATAACATATTAGGAGGTACATACAGAGAGCATTACAGGAAACATTGCTAGAAGGGCCTTTATATAGGAGGGGGTATGATGAGGAAGAAATAAATGGGGGGGAAGAGGCAATAGGCAACAGAAGGGGTAGTGGGAGTGGTAGAGGAAAGGTGGAAAGGAGGGCAGGAGGGATGGGTCAAAGGGAAGGAGGGGGAAGTGGAAGAAAGGAGGGGCTGCAGTTGTCGAGGCATTGTCAGAGAACAAGAAGTGCTGGAGTTGGGCAGGGTGGTGAAGGTAAGTGCTAGGAGGCTGTGGCCCTCATTGATGCAACTGCCAAGGGAGTCGGGGAGTAAAGGATACGTTCATCATCTTGGGAGTCCAGAAAATGGTGGTACAGTTATCAGAGATAGCAGTCACAGGTGCTAGAGGCAGTAAGTGAGTGGGGGAGCTTGGTTTTAAAGGTGCCAAGCATGGGGGTGGTGGTGATGTCACTAGAAAGTCCATTTATCCAACTGGCAGCCCGGTATGGAAAAGCTCTTTGACCTTGGGTTGTGCGGCAATGGGGGATTTGGAACTGCAGAGGTTTGGACCCCCTAGTGTTTCAGCTGCAGTTTTTTGGTTGTAGGAGAGTAGAGACTCCGGGAGGGGCAAGACCCATCTGAATTTTCTTTGAGAATATGCAGGTTTGGTATTTTATACGTTTGTCGAGTTGCAACCAGTTGGTTTGGGAGTAGAGATCGCAGGTGTGTGTAAGACGTTGAGCGCCAGTCATGAGCCGACAAGCCTTTTTGAGGGAGATGGTTACTCGTTTGAGCACAGTAACAGTAGCAGAGCCATATATGATGAGGCCATAGTCAATGGTGGCAATGATGGAGCACTGGATGGCAACTGCCAGGGCTTCAGGGGTAAGGTGTCTCCTGTGGTGGAACAGCAAGCCTAGTCTGGAGTTGGCAGTTTTGGTGACATTATTAATGTGGTCGGTGTAGGAGAGGTGAGAGTCGAGGGTGATCCCAAGGTATATAAAAGTTTAGACCTGCTCCAGTAGGCCACCGTGACTGGTGTTAATGGAAAGGTGATGGTGCTTATGTTTATTTTGGGAGCTACTGAAGATCATGGTTTTAGTTTTTTTCTGGTTAAGGATCAGTTTATGCTGAATGAACCAGTTCTCAACTGCGGAGAAACAATGCTGGAGGTTTCCTTGCAGCTGGTACAGATCCTGGTGTGCAGCTAGGATTACCACATCATCGGCATAGAGTATAATTTGTTCAGGGCAGGCATCCAGTAGAGTGTTGAGAAACAGACTGAAAAGGAGTGGTCCCAGGGTGGATCCCTGTGGAACACCGGAGTGAACAGATTTGGCATCTGAGAGCACATCTGCGATTTTTCACATTGTGACCTGTTCTCAAGGTAGCTTTTAAACCATGCAATAGAATCTGGGGAGAGCCCAGCTTATAGACAATGTGTTCATCATCTGGAAGGAGAGTCTAGAACAGTTTAATAACTTTGTGGAGTGGTTGGAAAGTACAAGCAAATGCTTGAAATATAAACATAGCATCCACCCAAGTAAGATAGTGTTTCTTGATCTTAAAATCTATAAAAACACTGCTGGCAACATCTGTGCCATGCTGTATCAGAAAAATAAGGATCGCCATAGTCTGCTGATGTTTAACAGCTGTCACCCCCATCAAACTTCTTTTAATGTGACCAAGGGACAGCTCATTAGAACTTGGCGCAATTGCAAAGAAGAACATGAATTTGCTATTAAACAAATGGAGCAGATTATTAGATTTAGATAGAGAGGATACAGTTATGAATCTATTTCTTGTGGAGTACAGCTTAAGTATGGGGCTAATCTAGCTGCTGCCCTTTAAGAACGCTAGACAATTGTAACAAGTTAGAGTCATTATTATGATTTGTATGCCAGTTCTGCTCTGCAGGGGCTAGAAACCCCTTTAATCAGTCAGTCAGTCTGTTCCTGAATCTCATGTTGAGATGAAGTTACCTGCTGATGTCTCTACAGTTTATGAATAAACCCACTTGTTCATTATTTTATGTGTCCATTTCAGTATTTTGTATTGTCCAGCAAGGTGTCTACTACAGCAGCAACAGATGGGCCTGGCAGAACAGAAAGAATGTAAGAGTCCATAGTGGTAGACCAATACCAAGACACCACACATGGTGAAGGATGCAGGCCTTCTTCTGCCCAGACCCCCATCTCGCTTGTCTGCATCACTGGATACCCAAGTCATCACCCCGGTATACCTGAACAGTCTGAATGATACTTGTACCACAGTATTGGCTGCAGAGAGAAAGAATTAACGGTCTCCTGTCTTGTACAGTAGCCTGCAGCTGTCCTACTGTAAAAAGACTAGCAAAAGTAAAAGTGTTCAACACTGCTGGCAAGCGGCTCAGTGACTGAACTGTTTAACAATAAATGTTGCAAGCCTCTGCTCCACAGAGTTGTGAACAGACTGCCCCCCAACCCAGTGACCACCTCATGGCAGGGCCCGCAGGAAGCCAAATCTTTAATCAGCCTCCCTCTCTCAGTGGGGATCGCAACCAAACAAAAGGGAAAAAAAAAAATTTACAGGCCGGCCCTGATGGTGCCTCTCAACTGTGGCCCAGCCACGAATGGCGGCTCTGTCATAATTCCGCTATACAAGACACTAGTGAGGCCCCACCTGGAGTACAGTGTACAGTTCTGGAGACCATACCTACGTAAGGACATAGACAGGGTAGAAAAGGTTCAGAGGAGGGCAACAAAGATGGTGCATGGGTTGCATCACAAATCCTATGAAGACAGGTTGAAGGAACTGAACATGTACTCCCTGAAGGAGAGGAGGGAGAGAGGGATATGATAGAGACATACAAGTATCTTACAGGGAGGAACAGGGTGCAGGAAACACTATTTTTAAGCGAAAAAGATGTTTCAGGACTAGAGGGCATGGGATGAAGTTGGAGGGAGGACGATTCAGAGGAAACATGAGAAAGAATTTCTTCACAGAACGGGTGGTGGACAAGTGGAACACCCTGCCAGAGGAAGTGGTGGGGGCTGAAACAATCACGGGATTTAAGAATGCATGGGATAGACATAAAGGAATTCTAGAGGTCAGGGGTAAGGGGAAATAGACTTCTAGGAAAACAAACTGAACTTACAAGCTCAAATGGGCAGACTAGGTGGGCCATAGGCCCTTATCTGCCGACACTGTCTATGTATCTATGTATCTATGTCTCCTGCACCCCACTTCAGTGCTAAACCTTCTTCTCCACTCTGCGGAGTGCCACTACAGCAGGGACTGCTCAAATAAATATTAATAAAGCAACCAGACCAGAGAAAGCACAATCACTAAAGGTGTGCAGCAATTACTGTTGCTGTTCGTGCTGTACTCCTCCATACCAATGCTTAACCTGGGTCCCTCACCTCAACTGCACTGCTGAGCCCTCCTCTCAAGTGCAGCTTCTCTGTTGCAACTGCTGCTACTACTAAGCAATGCTCCCCTCCTCCGCAGACACAGATCAGAGCATCAGCCTCCCTCCGGACAATCGTGGCTTGGGACCGTAGTGCTGTCTCTCTGCTCAGCCGCTCCTATAACTACAGAACCTCTGCTTCCCTTCAGCCATGCTCAAACAAACCTGCCATGCCAAAATAAAATTAATACTGCAAACTGCAGCCGCATGGAGTGCTCCTCTCCCCACACAACTGTGCTCCCAGTGACTATACAATAATAAAGAAACTAAATCACGGAGCGAACATGGAGCCATGACAACTAAATAAAATGGGGCAGCAGAAACAAGAAAATAAAAGGAAAATACAAACAGAGCAGAATTACACAAAATCACTTCCTAAAACCAAAGCGCAAGCAAAGCATACAGAACTAAAGAGGAGAGAGACAGAAAACCAACCCAGAGGGCAGAATATAAAATACAAAATGCAGAGTCTGGGAGACAACAGAAAAAAAAATAAATAAATAAAACAAAAGGCAGCACATTAAACAGGGACAGCAGTCAGATAAATACAGCAACTTCCACATTCTGCCACTTACCAAATAAAAGCCCGTCATTTTCTGTGTCAAGGTTAGGAAAGAAGGACAGCAGCGCGGCAATCCCCATTTTGTCCATTGCACAGTAGCCTCATGGCAAGACGCATCCATCTTGTGTGTAACAAAACAACAACACCGGCAGTGTCCCTTAACCCCCCCTGCTGGTGGCCATCTTGCTACAGTCAAAGAATACAGGACCTGTATATCAAAATTCGGTGGCCATCTTGTGATGGGCACTAAAATGACCTCACTCCATAGAAATCAATGGCAAACCTATTGAAATGAATGGATACTGCAACAAATAGCAGATTTTTTACAACAAAACCTTTATTTAAATAACAGACAACACGGAATTGAGTCGGAATTGCTTATAAAAACATCATTTGATGGACTTTGCTTACAAATAATTGTACTTTTGTCTACAAAACTATTTTCTTCTTGGCACTCCATCTACGGCACGGTGTTCCATCTACTGCATGATGGCAAATCCTTTGCATCCTTATGACTTTCGGTCAGTGAAATGAAGTTCTTCTCCAACAACAATGTCAGACGAAGATGCTGATATGGGCACCAGAGTGCCTAGAGTTCCCCCTTCACCCACCTCAAGGGCGTGGGGCTACGAAATAGAAACCATGCTGCACGACATCCAGTCTTCCATCTCAGCTCAAGGAGCACCAGCTATGCAAGCCATTCAAGATTACCTTGCCTAGGGACTTCCGGTGAGCTCACCAACTAAATGGCAGCCTGATTTGGAAGCTCTACCCCGCTGAATGACAATCCGCAGCAATTGTTTGGCTAGCTGACCCATCCAACCGACACAACATTTGAAACTTAATTCACAATGTCTTCTAGACACAAATTGAGAGACAAAACCTGCGCTCAACAGCCCAAACAGCACAAAAAGCTGTTTGACTTCACTCAGTCCTCCTCGGCCTGTACAGCCATGGCCTTACCGCACAATCCACCCGTCTCGAAGGAACCTAAGGAACAGGAATGTACCATAACCTTCAAGCAATTATGCACCACCCTCCAGAAAATGAATGCTACCTTGGAAAGACTCAAGACAAGGGCCACAGAAGAGTACAGAAAATTGGAAATTACCGTTGAAAAAATGGACCAGCATAAGAAAGGACTAAATAAATACTCCACAACAACCGATGTCCATAATGCAGCCCTATTAGACCTCCACCGGAGAGAACAATGGCTGGAGATCGGACTGGAGGAGTTAGAGAACCAAAACAGGTGAAATAATATCCATATTCATGGATTCCCTGAAGGGATTGAATCGGGTCCGATGCCTGCCTTTTTAGAGTCTTTTCTCACCGAAATACTGGGTTGGCCTAGGGAGAAACCTTTAAACATCATCAGAGCACACCGGTTCCTGGTGCCCAAACCAAAGGACCCCAAAGCCCGCCCTCGCTAAGTGGTGATTGCTTTCTTGGATTTTCATACCAAGGAAGAAATATTAAAACTAGCTTGGTCCAAGAAAGAGGTGCTATTTGGTGATACCAGACTTTTCTTCAAACAGGATTACACCCCCCAACTGCTCATACAACGAAGAAAAGTGCTGGCAGTTGTTCGCCTTTTACAACAAAAGGGAGTGAAGGCATTCGTTGAATACCCAGCTAAGTTAAAAATTGTTACAGAGAATGGTATAAGGAGGTTCCCTGACCTGCTGACAGCCCAGAAATTTCTGTCTGATTTGGATGTAGAGTTGCTGCAAAATCCAGCACAGTATCAAAGGGACAGGCTTGCTGATCAGGCCTGGCAGAGGGCTGGAACCAAGAGAAAGAGGCCACACGACCGCCCAGGCACTTCCTGAAC
Source organism: Neoceratodus forsteri (assembly GCA_016271365.2). Lineage (NCBI taxonomy): Eukaryota > Metazoa > Chordata > Ceratodontiformes > Ceratodontidae > Neoceratodus > Neoceratodus forsteri. Next base: position 832,500,714 of record CM028130.1, on the reverse strand, counting down.
CTGGGACTCAGTCCAAATACGCAAAGACACCTGTTTCATCATGAATTCACCACCTGCAGACTTCCACTGTGAGGAGACTCCCTCCTCAGAGCAAGAAAACACCACCGAAGATCCACTGACCTGAAGGGACTTTATCTACAACTCTTTGAATTTTCTTGCAATGGGTAGTGAGTGACTCTTTTTTAGGGGCTATTTAAGCTTACTGGAGTGTGAAATACCTCTACCATAGACCCCATTATGGGGAAGGGGAGGATGGGGCAGATTAATATTAGATTGGACACTCTGGATATTTGAAAGGTGGATACAGTTTCGGCTCTCTCTTATCACTTCCTAAATTGAGGGGTTGGGAGAGCTGCTGTGCCTCGAAGCGTGAACGTTTCCCCTCTGCGGGGGAGGTTTGATCCTGGGGATCAGATGGTGGTGCCAGCACAGGGGGCTGGATTCATGAAGGCCAAGGCAGTTAAAGGGCTTTAAAATGATGGCAGATGCCCACAACCTGGTTAAAGGCCCTCACTTTGGCAGATCTTTAAGTAACCCCAGTGGCTAGATTACGACCTAGAAAAAGGCTGGCACTAGTGGTGGGCTACATTTTGATAATTTGTGTGGAGAGTTTGGATTATACTTGAGCCCCAGAGGCCAGTTTGGCTCGTCCAGATGGTTGGGCCACAGGTGAGGAGTTCAAAACAGCAGCAAATGTTGCCTTATACAGACATACCTCTCGTATTAATGTTAACTGGAGCCAATCCAGGGGGGCGGGCGTATGTGCATCTTAGGCATAACTAGCCTGCTAGATGGCCCCATCTGTCTTGTATCAAACATAGCCTTAAAGGTGGGAGGCTGACCTCTGTGGCATGAAACACCATGCTGGCCGCGCCATCCTCGATCTCCAGGGAGTCCCTAACCCCACCCCTATGGATCATCGAGGTTGGGGGAGAGTGCTGGGCAGGAAAGGCTTGGCGATAGTCCCACACTCCTTTAGTGGTTTTAGAGGATTGTTTGGTTTAATAGAATTTCTGGACCTTTGTTTGTAGTGGGGGGGTGAATAGCCCCTCCAGACTAGGTTTAGTGAGAGGGCAAAGCCCAACAGCTTGGCACAAGACCATCTCAAAGGTGGGGTTGGATCTTTCTAATCTCAGGCTAGGTACTGTATCAACACTAGCCACAAGTTGCTTCATACCTCTCGGTGCGACACTAAAATCCTACCCTTCTGGTTATCAGGCTGTTTTACATCTTGAGCAGGATGGAAGGCCCACTGTGTTGGGGCCCTCCACCCACACCTCCAAAAGCAGAGTTCTGAAGAAGGTGGAAATAGGGTAATAACACCTTGAAGGACACTATGTTTAATTGGGTTACACAGTTTTTCAAGTTCCAATTGGTTTATAATGTTTATTTTTATAGTATGTTGTGCTTCTTGTTGTTTGTAATGCACAGAAATGTAGCACAAACGAAGATATGGTGCCACCCCCCCCCAGTTTGATGAGTGGTGTCAGACCCCCCCTTTTAAAGATGGCTGACCTTAACATAGTCATGCTTAATGTGCGTGGGATAAGTAGCCCTGTTAAGTGGGCTAAGATACTCCAGGATCTTAATCGGCAGGGAATGACAATACCCATCCTACAAGAAACCCATCTGACTGCCGCAGAGCATTTGAAGTTAAAAAGATCCTGGGTAGGGAGTGTATATGCCTCACATTTTGAGTCCAGCCCACACCGCAGAGGGGTGGTGATCCTGGCTAAATGTGATGTCCCCCTGGTGGTCACGAAGGTTAAAACAGACCCAGAGGGCAGATTTGTCCAGATTTGGGGATCCTACAGCGGTCAGGCTTGCACATTGGTGAATGTCTATGCACCAAATGAAGAAGCCCCTCGGCTCTCCTTTTTGGAGAAACTCATCGAAGAAGCTGCATCAGATGCTCACAGCATGGTAATTATTGGAGGGGACTTCAACTAAATCATATACCCTGGGGTGGACAGATCGGGGAAGGGTCAGGGAGGGGCCACAAGAACAGGGAGGCTTATTTTGAGATTGAATCAGGAACTGGGCCTGTCTGACTGCTGGTGATTTATGCACCCACAAGAGAGGGATTATACCTACTATTTCCCCAGGCATGGGGGATACTCTAGGATAGATTATTTTTACATTTTTTTAATCTCTTCTAACTGGTTGCAGAAGATAGATCATTGTGATATAGGCTCAATTGTTATCTCTGACCATGCTCTGGTTACCCTTAAGCTTATCACTACCCCAACCCCATCACAGTCATGCTGAAGACTGAATGTGAGCCACCTTACTAGAAAGGACTTCAAAGACCTATTCAAGGACACTATTCAACAATTTGAACAGAATAACCCCACAGGGGAGACAAGAGAGGGAATAAGGTGGGACACACTCAAATATTGCCTCAGAGGAGAAATAAAGTATTCAGCCAGACTTAAAAAAGAGCATACACACACTAGGGTGCAGTTAGGGCAAACAATTGCACAATTGGAGACCTCTCATCAGACCCATCAGGACCCCCAGGTCAAACATGACCTAGATAAAGCAAGGCGTGAATTAAACCAATTACTTGACCTTCAAACAGAGGGGCAGTTGTGATATGCCAGGCAGAAGTATTCTGAACAAGGGAATCAGGTGGGGAAACTGTTGGCATGGCAGCTCTGCCAGGAAGCAGTCAGCAGGGCGGTGGTGCATTTGCAGAGGGAGAGAGACACGCCAGTCACCACTTCCCCAACAGATATATTGCAGAGACTGAAAAAATTCTACGCCACTTTATATGAAACTGAGACCTTCCCAGGGCATCAGAGGGTGGTGCAGTCCTTTCTCAATAACCTCCCTATTCCCACCCTAACAGCGCCAGCTAAGGCAGCTCTCAACTCCCCGATCACCACACAAGAGATACAGGCTAAGATTAAACATCTGAAAAAATGGTAAGGCCCCAGGACTAGATGGCTTCCTAGCCAAATTCTATAAACATTTTACTTCTCACCTCATTGACCATCTGGTTGCCACCTGTAATGAGGTCCTGTTAAATGAAAAAACAGTCCCATCTTCTTGGAATCTGGCTCAGATCTTCAGTTATTCTTAAACAGGGTAAAAACCCTGAATCTTGCGGCTCGTATCTGCCGATCTCATTGTTACCCGTGCACCTTAAAATCTTCACAGAGATATTAGCAGATCGGCTTCAGAACTGTATCTCCAGCCTTATCCATCATAACCAAACAGGCTTTATCTCTGGGAGATTTCTCCAAGACAATATCCATCGGCTGTTAAACATCATCTCAGCCCAGAAAAGCTTGACCCCCTTGCAGTTGGCAATCAGTATGGATGCTGAGAAAGCTTTTGATAGGGTGGATTGGCACTTTATGTCCTCCACCCTGTCAAAATTCGGATTGGGGGATCATTTTGTCTCGGCCATTGTGGCCTTATACCACAGACCAGAAGCTAGAGTTCAGGTGAATGGCCTCCATTCAGACCATCTACCTCTGAAACGAGGCACCAGACAGGGCAGCCCCCTTTCCCCCTTGCTCTTCGCTTTGTCACTGGAGCCATTAGCTATCTGGATATGCAACAACCCAAAGATCAAGGGAATCCAGGCAGGGGGAATTGAACAAAGAGTGGCATTTTATGCTGACGACTCTTTATTTTTCCTAAGAGACCCTCAGACATCCTTGCCCCACCTGTTAGAGTCCTTAGAGAAATTTGGCTCCCTGGTGGGTTATAAAATAAACTTGTCAAAATCAGAAGCAGTGGTGCTGAGTGGTACTCACTCAAGGCAGTTCAAGGAAGATTTCCACTTCACATGGGCAAAGAAAAATACCTTTAGGTATTTGGGGATCCAGATTTCTGTAGATACCACTAAACTATTCCAGAATAATCTTATTAAGTTGTATAACACCCTACAGTCAGACTTTGCCTGTTGGAAACTCCTCCCCCTTACCTTATATGGAAGAACTCAGGTTCTAAAAATAAATGTACTTCCCAGATTGTTATTCTTATTCCAGACACTTCCGATCCCTATTCCCCCAAGCTTTTGGACTCAGTTGTCGAAAGATATCTGTATCTGGGCAGGACAATGTCCCAAGATATCCTTTAATATATTGATGAGATCTAGAGAGGAAGGAGGACTAGGTCTCCCCCAGATTTACTATTACTACCTAGCCACCCAGGGTGCACAACTAATCACCTTGGCCAAGCAGTGCATTGATTCAGGCTGGTATTTAATTGAAACAGAAGCAGTTAAAAGCTATAAAATATGGACACTGCCTACAAGCCCTGTTGGTCCCTGGATCTGGTCTCTTATAAGATTAAGGAAAAACGCACATACCCCAAATACCTTGGGCCTCCTTTCCATAATCCACCACATGGATAGTTTTCTTCAACCCCAGATCGGACCAAGGGTTTGCCTACTAGGAGTTTAGGGGTCTTACCACATTTAAACAATTAACAGATAGAACAAGCTGTCTCTCATATGCCACCCTTAAAGATCGCTTTTCACTCTGTAAGGAGGACTTTATTAGGTTCCTCCAAACATGACACTTTATTAATACTGGATACAACTTCCAGAAGATTAACAGAGAACTGGCACACTTAGAGACCTACTGGTGGGACTCGATCAAAATCAGAGACAAATTAAGATACCTATCTATACTATACACAGTCCTCACCTCCCTATATTAAACGAAATAAGAGAAAGGTGGGAAGCAGAAACCAATGAAGTTATTATAAGGAAGGACTTGGCCCGAAGACTCCAAAGGGGTTGGCAAGTGACATCAGCAGCAGTCTGGTGGGAATATATCTTGCAAATACTTGTACGCTTCTTTAGGACACCAGTGGTCACACATCATTGCAATCTACAAGCCTCTCCAGCCTGTTGGCGTCTGTGTGGAGAACCCCGAGGAACACATTACCAAATTTTTGGGGGTGCAGTAAACTCCAGGAATTTTGGTATCAGATTCACAGAGTTCTGGAAAAAGTGGGAGGCTTTCCTATTCCCCTTACCTTCCAGGACTTGGTACTAGGCCTCCCTACCTTATCCTCCAAAAAAAGGAAAATAGTAGAATTATCCCAAATCCTGAGAGTGGCAGCCTTAAAATGTATCACAACCATATGGCTAACTCCTGGTCCACCTTCTTTGACACAATGGGTTTCTAGGGCGGATGAGCTAGAATGCTTGGAAAGCATCACTTACACGACACACCTAAGGAAAGAAAACTTCCTGGAGATTTGGCGAACCTGGATCCTCTGGGGAGAAGCTTACAGAGGGGAAGTGGAGCTGGAGGGAGGGGGAGCGACTGTAATGGAAAACCCATTAAAGGACATATTGCTTCATTACCTGGAGCTTTGAAACAAGGAGAGGGGGATGAGGGTAAGGCAGACCACCTATGGTTATAGAACCATGACACTTTTATATCTGGTTAACTGTTATTGTGCATGTGCATTTTATGTTGGTTAGTTCTGTTTATTTATTTATTTATTTGGATTTTGGTAACTGGGTAAACCCACTGAGACCAGAGACCCCTTTTTCAGGGGCAACCCGAAATTAGTTACAGAAAAAGACATTTAGAAGCATTATTTACAGTAGTTACACTAGTCACACAAATATACATTAGCAACAGTATACAGGGGTAGAAATCAGGTTCACATTAAGGCTCAAGCATTATTTACAGTAGTTACATTAGTTACACAAATATACATTAGCAACAGTATACAGGGGTAGAAATCAGGTTCACATCCCGGCTCTTATTACCAATGCATGACATCGGGTTACACACCAATTAGTAGTGAATTGAGACAACAACAGAAAATTGACATCGTAGTTTTGGAGATACATCCAGGATGAAGGGAGGTTCAAGGCAGTGCAGCAGAAATGAGACCTGGACTAGGGAGCTAACGGTTGCAGCCACAGAGACTGAGATTGAGAAGATATAGTTTGAGTCCAGACTTGAACTGGTTAAACTATTTCCATAGGTGGGAGGCAGCAAATTTGAAGGAACGTTTGCTTTGGTTGGAGCGTATCCTAGGGGATGTCCAGGGGGTGATTTGCGGATGATCGCAGGGTTCGGCATTGTTCTTTGGGTGAGAGTAGTCCACTAAGATGGAGAGGGGAACCTAGGGTAGAGAACTTGAAGGCAAGGCAAGCAATGGGGTAGGCTAGTTTGTGCCGAAGAGTGGGCCAGTTTAGTTCCTTAAGTGTCTCACAATAATGCCTCCAAGAGAGGAGTTTGTGGCGAAGCAAGCCACTTGGTTATAAAGTACAGAAAGTTTATTGAATTCCATCTCACGGAGGAACTGCAATAGAGGAGCTCCATATATAGGATGGAGGGGAGAAGATTGTAGCAGGCAATTGCTCGGCATGCAACTGAGGATAGAGAGTTCCCCAGATGGTAGAGGGGGCCAGGCTTTTGGTGGGTGGACCGGGTTATAGAAACATAGAAACATAGACTTTGACGGCAGATAAGGACCGCTTGGCCCATCTAGTCTGCCTTGGAGTCAATATGGGGTCTGTAGGTTATCTCTTGGTCAAGATGGATCCCAAGGTATTTGAAACTGGTCATGATCTCAACTCTTTTTCCTTGGTTTGTGCTGATCTGGAGCAGCTGACTTCTGTCAGAGCCCAAGCATCTAGAACCAAACAGTACGGCTTTGGTTTTTTCTTCATTGAGTTTAAGGGAGTTTGCGGAGAACCAGGCCTCAAGAGTTGAGAGACTATCCTGCAGTTTTGTGGAGATGACACTAGGTTGGGGGTCACTGCAGTATATGACAGTGTCATCCGCATACAGAATGAGTTTGCTGAGGGAGCAGTTTCCCTCAATATTATTGAGGAAGAGTGAAAAGAGCAGGGGGCCCAGGATTGAGCCCTGGGGCACCCCAGAGGTGACAGATCTGGGTCCAGACTGTGTACCCTTCCAGCGGACTTTTTGGGTACGGTCACTCAGATAGCTCTCGAACCAGGAGAGTGAGTGGTGATCCAGTCCTAAGAGCCAGAGTTTGGAGATAAGGAGATTATGGCTGACCAAGTCAAAGGCCTTGGATAGGTCAATGAAGAGGGCACCCATTGGGGAGCCTTGGTCCATAGATGCAAGGATATCCGCAGTGAGCTGGATGAGAGCAGTGTCGGTACCATGCCCCTTTCTAAAACCATGCTGCACATCAGCCATGAGAAAGTGCTGCTCTAGGTAGACTTGTAGCCGGTTAGAGACTACTCTTTCCTGAATTTTCCCAAGGGGACTGAGAAGGGAGATTGGTCTATAGTTTCCCAATTTGTCTCGGGGCCCACTTTTGTAGACAGGGATGATGGTCGCTACCTTCCACATTGTTGGGACTATTCCTTCACGAAGTGATCTATTTATGAGAAGGGTGACAGGACAGGCGATAGCCTGGGCAGCAGCCCTCAGTAGGTGAGGTTCAAGCTGGTCATGGCCCAGGGAGGAAGAAGGGTTAATTTTGCATAGGAAAGGTAGTACCTCTGACTAATTGACCAGCTTTAGGTGGAATTGAGGCCATGGGTGCACCCACGTATCCCCAGAGTAAAGGGTAGGCCTGGGGAGGACTGGGAGGGGAGGCCCATTTGGGATAGAGAAGGAGGCACAGAAGGCCTCAGTAACTACGGATGGGACATTGGTCAGTGAGTCCCCCACCAGGATGGAGTCCGTTTGACTACTTGTGGAACCCTTGATGAGTACGTTTATGTGGCCCCAGAATTTTTTGGGGTCACGTAGGTGCCTAGTTTGGAGGTCGTTTAAGTATTGAGATTTGGCCTGTTTCGAGGATTTTTTACACTGATTTCTCAGCTCTCTGTACTTCTCCCAGTCTGTTGAGTTGCCAGAGGATTTGTAGGTGCTCCATGCTCTGTCCCGGAGGAGCATGGTATGCTTGAGGCACGGGCTCAACCATTTATGGCATTTTCCCTGTACCCTGAGCTTTTTTATAGGGGCATGCATATGACACTTCAAATTCGAAGACAGCATTTGGATCAGAAAGCTGTTTTTTGTTGAAGGACTAGTATCCAGTTAATTACTGGGACAGAGACTGAGTTCACACTACAAAGAACTGTATCCATCACATAGAAGCCCTGAGCTTCAAGCAGTGTTTACCCTGACTTAGTGCTTTTCATATGTCTCAGACCAGTTCAAGTCATGAAATCATTATTTTTGGTTAACCTAATCTTTATTATGCTGTATATCAATGTTTTAGAGACCATTTGATCTGGATTTGATTGATATCTGTCATCACAGTGATGATGAGCTGTCATTCAATATCTTAAATATAACAATAAATAAGATGAAGTTGAAAAAAAAGATGACCATGCCTACATTAAGACTATTTCACCACAGTCTATGGTCCATACCAGTCTACAGCCAGTACCATTCTCAGCCTTGCCTCACGAAGACACTGTTGACCGGCTCAAGCAATTTCGAACCTGGATTTCCTTCAGTGGTTGGACTGATCCTTTGCATATTTCTAATGCCTTGCACTTGCTTCTGAGAGGGACTGCAATTTCCTGGTTCAATGCACTTCCAGAACAAGTCAAAGGGGGCACTACCACCCTGTATGCAACTTTCAAAGACCATTTTCTCCAAGCACATCTGCCCTGGTTATTGGAACAACAACTGTGGGAACACACCATGTAACCCTCTGAATCTCTAGAAGCATTCATAATGGACACTGAGTCACACTGCAAACATCTGCAGAAAACAGAAAAAGATCAAATCACAGCCTTTGTCCAGGGACTGCTTCCTCAGTTTCGTACTTATGTAATTCAGCAAAAGCCCACAACCTGGACAGACACAATCCAAGTTGCACACCTTGCACAAGAGTCCATCTCAATGTTCCAGTCCACCAGTGTACAGGCACCTCAGTCCTCACAATTGGCTGCACTCGCAACATGTGTCCAACAGCAACAAGCAATGACTGACAAGCTCATTACAACTGTCAATAGCTTACGCCTCAGATCAACTGCTTCCTCTGCAACCTTTGTCAATGCTTTGCAGTCATCTCGACAGTGACCTGATCCACCTCTGCTTCATGAGAACCTGTGACCTGCCAGTGGTGTGGATTCACAGGACACACTGCTGCTGTCTGCCAAAAGCTGAAGTACAACAACAGAAATCAAGAGAATCAGTGGCGCCCACTGCAGCACAATCAGCAAGATAATCACAACTACTCCTAGGATCAGGGAAATGAGTGCTGCCCAACAGACTTGGGGCTTTTGTTGGGCTGGGGAACTCAGCAACTGACCACCCCTCTGACTCTCATAATTCAAACAAACCATATTATCTAACTGCTAACTCTGGCACACTATCACTTCCAGGTGCAACAGTACCTGTCATCAGATTACCACTCCTAGCAAACTATATCCCTGTAACCATTGGAGATTGGTCCACACATGACTTGGTCGACACTGGAGCAGTTATCAATACCAGTATTCTGAACAACTAAACTATTCATCACTTACCCAATGTCACTCCAAATGACCTAAAGTACATTATCACAGCAAGTACTGCTACAGTACCTATCACAGGTGTGGTCCATCTCAAGCTACATTTTGGCTCACAGCAAGCTACTGTCAAGTTCTACCTAGTGCCTGACCTACAACCAGCAGTGATTTTTGGCCTGGACCAGGGGTCGAAATAAGGGGGTGCTGAGCGCTTATTCGAGCTACTGTTTTGGTTGTTAGCACTTGCTTCTTTAAGAGGCAGCAAGTTAAGGGCGTTTCTGGTAGCTCTCCGTAGCGTAGCTCTCCGTGGTACAGTGTTAGAAGGAGAGGTGTGTCTAAGCTCTGCAGCGTGAATAAACAGCACACAGGGCTGAAATTGGATGCCAACGAGTCAGGGAGCAGAACAGGGAAAGGGCGTGACATATGAAAAATTGTTGCTGGATGGCTGAAATTCAATGCTGAGGAGTCGGCTGAAAAACAGAACGGGCGTGGCATCTTCCAGGAGAGCTGAGGAGCTGGCTGGAAATGGAAGGGGCCTGACATCTTGCAGGAGAGCTGAAAGTCCGTCTCGAAGAGCTGAAACCATGCTGAAACTCCGCTGCAGAGTGAATGCACATGGAGAGAGGTAGGGACTGGGGGGCTTATGTAAACAAGACAGGAGCTCATGAAGGAAGATGGTGTGGGAAGTATTTAAAGGGATGAGCACTCAGCAGTTTGAGAAAGAAGGGAGGAAGACAGCTATAAACAGTCTGAATCAAGCAGCACACAAAAGGAGGGAAAGGGAGCTAGCACTGATGTCACTTGAACTGTGCTGTAGCATTTCAGTGTCTTATGTCCTTACTGCAGTTTCAGGTTTGTTTGAATAAGTACAGAGCATGCACATTTTGTATACAAGCCTATGAAACTAACTATTTTAACATTCTAGGAAAGGAAATATTGTGGAGGTTACAGATATTGTGTTTGTGTTAACACTGCCAAATATCCTTGGAAAGGAAGGATATATTCAACTACCACAACCCCTTCCCCAAACCCCCATAAAGTACAGCAGAGGATGCAGGTCAAGAAGTTGGCAGACACCCCCAACCCCCATGGCAGCCAGGTTAGAGGGGAAAATAAAATCCTGATAAAAGAGTACAACTTTGTCAGTGAGTTCTAAAACAGAGTTCTTTCATTACATTTTTTATTTTGCAATTTACCCATTTACCATGGTTATCCCAGCTGTGATGCTGTATCTCATTTTCTGTGGGGTCCTGATTCTACCCATTCCTGAGAGGTTAAATGACTTTCCCAAAGTCCTGGTCAGTATTAGGCTTTAATGGGATTTGAACCTGTGGTTTCCATATTCACAAGCCAGTATTCTAATCACTACAACCCACTGCCTCATAAGATACCCAACTGCCTCCTAAAAGACTGCATTGCCTCCATCCACATATTTAAAAGTCAGCTTCTGGGTTTGCCAAAGTAGCTCCTGGTCGGCCAGAAAGTGCCGATACCCAGGAGCTATTTCTAGCTCCTGACTGTTAAAACCTTATTTCGACCCCTGCTGGACTTCCTCAAAGCTCACAAAGCAATCCTAGACTTTGCATCAAACAAACTGTCACTAGACCCCCGCAGGCAACTAGCAGCTGCAGATTCAGTCACTGTGCCTCCTAAGACAGAGATGGTTTTGATTGCCAAGACTGGAGGTGAACCACTTCCACAAGGAGTTGTTGGCATCGTAATAGGATCCCTTGCCCTGCATTCATCAGGTCTACTCCCAGGAAACATCTTGTCTGCAGTGCATGGCGGCACCATCTTCCAAAATGCTGCAACTTCTCAGATGAGCCAGTAGTCATCTCAAAGGGTGCCAATATTGGAAAGCGTGTCTGCTTGTCTGCAGGGGACCAGCTCCATCTTATGCAAGAACCTCATCCTGGTTCCATCAGCTCTAGTCCTGTCAGTACTATCATGACCACTCCAGCTTCATCAGAGTTACCCCTCAGTCAGCGACTATCCTCTTCAAAACTTCCAGCATCTCCAACAGAGAAACTACAGCTTTTGAAATCCCTTGAGAATTACCTGGATGTCTTTGTTGGGCCAGAAAACAAGCTCATATGCTGTGATATCCTGCAACACACAATCAAGGTGCAGCCCAACCAGAAACCAATCCATGAGCGAGCCTACAAAGTCAAACACAAACAGAAACAAGTCCTAGAGAACTTGGTCAAAGACATGCTTGACCAAGACATTGTTGAAGAGTCTACAAGTCCCTGGGTGCACCTTGCCTGCTGGTGGTGAAAAAGGACAAAGGGTATCACTTTGTGGTAGACTACAGAAAGCTCAGTGCCTACACAGTGCAGGATGCTCATTCCTTACCTACAACCGAAGACGCCTTAGAGAGTCTCGGCATGGCCAACCCAGCTTACTTCACTATTCTAGACCTTCAGAGTGGGTTCTACCAAGTCTCCATTGATCCAACTTCTTGTCCATACACAGCCTGGTGCTGCCACATGGGACTTTTGCAATTCAAACGTCTTGCTATGGGACTTTGGAACAGTCCAGCCACATTTCAAGCATGTTATGGAAGCCATAATACATGGTCTGTCTTGAAAATCTTGCCTAGTTTACCTAAATGATGTTAATGTCTTCAGCAGAACTTTCTCAGAGCACCTTCTACATCTCAAATAAGTGTTTGAACATCTCAGACAAGCCAATCTCAAAGCTTTGCCCGGAGAAGTGTTGTTTCGCACAGCATCAAATTCATTACCTGGGACATGTTGTTAGTTCTCATGGCATCTCTCCAGATCCAGACAAGCTCTCAGCATTCAAAGACTATCCAGAACCTAATAATATCAAAGACCTTAGAGCTTTCCTAGGCTTGGCTGGATACTACAGAAAGTTAATTTGCAACTATGCCAAGGTTGCAGCTCCACTGTACGCCCTCATCAAAAAGAGATGTGAATATACATGGACTTCCAAATGTAAAGAGGCCTTTGAAACCTTTTTTATTTTTTTTATTTTCATCTTTATCCCTCCTTACTGCCTCCGATGCCCCCTCCTTCCGTCCGCTCATGTCCCCCCGGTACCTACCTTAGGGATCTGCCCCTAGAGTGCCCATCCTCCTCTCCTGCACATTGGGGTCTGTCCTGATGGGTGGTCAGGGTGGACTTAGGGCCGGACTTCATCTAGGGCTGCGGAGGGTATTTCAGTTTTCTCCCTGACGTCCCCACTCCCCAGGATGCCTTGTGCTGAGGGCGTCGTCCCTGAGTGGTAGTGCTTACATGCACGCAGACCCTCATCTTTGAGATGTCCCCCCTCCCGCCTCCGACAGGCGGAGCCTCCTCCACCCCTTCCCTCTGCCGGTGCTTCCACCGGCTATGGAAGGAATGCAGAGTGCAATGCGCTCTTGGTAACCCACCCCTGAGGGAGGAGAGCATCCGTTGGGACGCTCGATCCTCCCTCCCACTGCTGACCCCCGGCCAAGCATTTGAAACCTTGAAAGAAAAACTAATCTCTTTTTCAGTATTGGCCTACCCAAGGTTTGACCAACACTTCAAACTCTACTTAGATGCTAGTTCCTTTGCAGTAGGCACTGTGCTATGTCAAATCCAAGATGGAACAGAATGAGTTGTTTCCTAGGCCGGGCTCTCTCTTTCCTCAGCTGAGCAAACCTATGGCATCACAGGAAAATAATGTCTAGCCATAGTATTTGCCATAAAGAAATTTGACTGTTACCTTCGCTACTCCTCCTTCATAGCTATCGTTGATCACTCTGCCCTCAGATGGTTATTCGAAATGAAGGAGCTAGTAGGCAAGTTCACCTGATGGATCATCATGCTGCAATGCTACAACTTTGAAATTCAGTCCTGACCAGGTCAGGTTCACTCCAATGCCAATGATGTAAACTGGAGATGATATCCCACCACATCATCCTCAACAGACAAAGAATCCTACTTACAAGCTCTTTCTTTCCAGGCCACAGATGTGTTTTCTGTGGACACTCCTACAGCACCTCAAATCACCTTGCTGCTACCAACTGTTTCTTCAGAAAAAAGCACAAAATTCACTTACTGCAAGCAGCCAAAAAGCTTCTCTCCTCCTCCTCCTCTACTTCTGATTTCTCCCTGGCAACTGTCAAAAGGCAACAAAGAACAATCTTTTATTTAGAGTCTGGAACCTTACCACAACAAAAGGAACATCACCAGGATGTACTTTTTTTGCTTCACAATACTTCCTCAATGATGGTATGCTTTTCCAGATTTGGACCAAGGAAGATAAGGGCCATCGCATGGATAGAACTCGTGTACAGTAAGTTGTGCCAGCCTATCTAGTCAATCAAGTTCTTCTCTCCACTCATGCCTTTTCACTCTCTGGAGGTCATATGGAAATTCACAGAACTCTTGAAAAGACAAGGCTTCACTTCTTCTGGCCTCACATGAACAAGGACATTGTCCGATTGTCAAATCCTGCCAGCCATGCTCCCAGAGAAAGTCTCCTGCCAAACCAACAAAGGCACACATCATTCCAATGCTGGTAGCCACTGAACCATTTCAAAGAGTCAGCACAGACATTCTTGGACCTTTGCCTACATGCTCTGACTCTGGCAACAAATGCATCCTTGTTTTTGTGGCCCCAATTAATATGCTCTGCACTTTTCATCTTGGTATTTGATTGTCCTACCTTCTTTTCACATTTGGTCCACTTCTCCTACCTTTCCTCAATTTCTCTATTCCATCCTACCATTCTTTATCCGGCATCCCTACTCCTATTCAATTCCTAGCTCTCTTAAATCTACCCTGTATGACTATTATAGTGTGTACAGTCACCACTATATTCAACCTACCAAAAATGTTTCTGGCTTGTTGCTCTTATGAACTTACTTATTATGTTGCCTTCTTATATGCCTATTTTGTAACTGTATTGTATTTTACCCTACCTTTTGCATATGTCTCATGCTTGTACTGTATTCCTGCTCCTCAACAATTGTCAGATTATGTACTGTAATTATTGTACTGTCACTACTTCCAATGTTTTGTTCTGTAACCTCCCAGGTCATGTCTGAAAATAGTCATTGCTATGGCTAGTGCACCTTACCCGGTCAACAAAAACCAAATACATAAACCTTACAAAGTATTTGGATTTAATCCCCCTTAAAGACATTAAAGCTGCCACGGTAGCAAATGCCTTCCTGAACACAGTCATTTGTCATCATGGCACTCCCTTGTACCTGCATTGAGACCGAGGCACTAACTACCTTTCAACCATTGTCCAAGAAACATGCAAACTTCTCGACATCAAAAAGACACTCAACAAGTTATCATCCACAATGCAATGGACAAAGTGAAAGAATGATGTCTACCATTCTCAACACACTCTCCAAGTACCTGGATGAAACTCATGACACCTGGGACCATTTTGTTCCCTTTGTTCAATTTGTCTACAATACCAGCCCTTGTGTTGACAATACTGAGTACACACCATTTTTCTTAGTCCATGGATGCCATCCAAGAACTCCATTGAACAGGGATCTCTCACTGCTAGAGGTTCCAAAGTCAGCTTCTTCCTTCATTATTCCTGTGCTGGAACAGCTTGAACTTGCCAGACATGTTGCAGTCACCACATTGAGCCAGAGAAAATCTGCAATGCAGAAAATGTCAGCAGTCAAGTCGCATGAGCCTTCATTTTCCATTGGGGACATTGTCTATTTGTACCAACTTGTCCTAGTTCTGGGCACCACCAAGAAACTGCTTCACCCTTGGACTGGTCCCTTTTATATCATAGAAAACTTCCTCCTGTTCACGTCTGTTTGCAATGCAAGTCTGATGGAAAGTTAGTGCACAACAAAGTCCACATCAACCGACTGAAACATGGGTAACTGAGTAATGCCCTTCTAGATGATCACAGTCGCCCAAACAATGAAGCTGCACTTGAACCTGCCATACTCTCTGAAGCTAAAATTCCTTCAGACAACTTGTGACCAATTTTTCCACATTCCCACCCCACAGTCCTGACACTCTTCAGCCAGATCATGTTTTGCCTGATCAGCCTGATGAACTTTCTGTGACTTCTCAGTTTTCTTCTTCTTCTTCTTCTTCTCAGTACTGTCTTGTACACACACCAGTGTACCAGATCGAGAAGATTCTTGGAAAGAAGTACACCAATGGATCCTGGACTTATTGTGTCAAGTGGTACGGCTTTGACAATGCACAGAACTCCTGGATCACTTTTGATGACCTGACCCAGTCCTGTCAGGAACTGGTTCAAACCACTCATGCCTCCATTCCCACTGACTGAAAAAGTCAACAGATGTCGTGAACTTTTGCTAACCGGACTCAGTGAATGGTACTACACACATTTTTATGTCTGCATTCTTTAGGATGGTATTTCATATCTGCATTCTGTTAAAAAAAATAACTGTTCTGCAAAACGTTTTCTGCTGGTATTTTTGTGTTATTCTAAATATTAGTGTTCTGCACGTGTTAAGGTAATGTTTATTCTGCATTTGTGTGTCGTTCAGCTGCTACTCTTCCCTCTCTTCCCCTCTCCCTTCCCTGCATTGTAACATTTGTCACCCTGACAAAGAATCAAGTTGCTATGATGTTTCCCCTTCCCCTGGTACTACTCTGACTGGTCACAATTGAAGTCCAGATTATTCCCCTCACCCCACAGTGGAGTATTGTTCTGGGGAAAAAAAAAAACAGTTTCTTTAATTTCTTAATGTGGTGATTGTTTATACCATGCCTAAAGGTTTTACACTATTTCTTACTGTCATGATACCATGCTATTTTTGTACGAGTGCTGCTCACACTCACTGTCCCAGCGGTGATGTGGAGTACAGCTTAAGTATGGGGCTAATCTAGCTGCTGCCCCTTTAAGAACTCTAGACAATTGTAGTAAGTTTGGGTCATTATTATAATTTGCATGCCAATTCTGCTTTGCAGGGGCTAGAAATCCCTTTAGTCAGTAAGTTAGTCAGTCAGTCTGTTCCTGAACCTCATGGTGAGATGAAGTTACCTGCTGATGTCTCTACAGTTTATGAATAAACCCACTTTTTTTATCGCATTCCTATTTTGCACCTGCTGCAGCGCCTATTGGCATGGGGCATCCAGCCACCAGTCCTGCCTGTGGGGAGAGCATCAGGCTCACTCGCATGATGGGGGGGTCCAGCATGGCCGTGGCCAATCTGCTGGAGGGCTCCCCATCCCTGCCAGCTGGAACGGTACTAACCCTCCCCAGCACGATTCCATGACAGTCCTCCAGGATGTGGGCATCAAGCTGCATGGTCGCGCCCAGCCCTTTTTCCATTTACTGCCCAATGGGAGCATGGATGTGCAATGACATCCATGCACAAATGTGCAGATGTCCACCATGCCTTCCCCAGACACCTGTGTATCTACAGTACTGCCAGGCATCCCCAGGAGCCACCAGAGTGTGGTGTGTATCCCATTCTTTTCCACAGGACTAGGAAAGCTGTCATCAGATGCTCAATCCTATTCCTCCCCTGCTGACCCCCGACAACCCGGGCTCATTCCCCAACTCGGGTCACCGGCATGGAGCAAGGTGTGGTTTCCAGTGCCTCAATCCTCAGCACCACCAGGCCAGCCATAAATAAACTCACTTGTTCATTATTTTATGCGTCTGTCTCAGTATTTCGTATGGCCCAGCAAGATGTCTACTACAGCAGCAACAGATGGGCCTGGCAGAACAGAAAGAATGTAAGGGTCCTTAGTGGCAGACCAATGCCAAAATGCCACATGCTCATGCTATTACAACTGTAGCTGATATTGATAGAGGCCAGACACTGATTCCTAAATGTAGAATAAATAAATGCAAGCTTTGCCCATTTATCACCACATTTTCAACTAAATCAAATGAAGTGAAGGATATCATTAAAAACAATTGGGACATTTCAAAGTTAGAGCCAAAATTACAGCACATGACTAGTGCTGACCCATGTACAATTTTTAGGAGAACTAAGAATATTAGAGACAGGGTTGTCCCCAGTATGCTTCCAGTGCCTGATAATTTATCAAGCACATGGTTACCCCCCCCCCGGGAACATTCAAGTGTGGCAAGCGTACGTTCTGTAAATATGTAAAACAAAGCAAAATCTTTGTGAGCCAGAGTACAAGACAAGAACATGAAATAGAACACTTTATCACTTAAAATACTGAGGCTGTAGTAGATCTCTTAAACTGCAGTTGTGGAAATTTTTATGTTGGACGAACCACAAGAATGTTCAAGACAAGAATAAGGGAACATGTGCATGCAATACAGCACAATAATGAAAGCTATTCAATTGTTAAGCATATCAATGGCAGCATGAATGAAAACCATAATATTCACTTTACTATACTAAAGAAAGTGAGTATGGGCTTAAGGGGAGGTGACCTGGAAAAGAAACTAGGTCAAAGAGAAAGCTATTGGATATATCAATTAAGGGCCAGATGTGATAAGAGGTATCAATTATGCCATCGATTTGTCTGAATTTGTTTTTAAAAATTTAAAAAACTGTAATTGAATTTATATGTATGGTTGCGGACCTTTAGTGAAACATATCTGTAACGATGCATATAATGCTGGGAGGAACCTTTGAATAATTCTGCCTGTCATAAAAATAATTTTTTTATTTTCCACTTATATATTAAGTGTATAAGTTAACCATCTCAATATGTGACTATCAGAAAAAAATAGAATTGGCAGTGAATTATGCTGAGGTTGCTCTACAGATATTCATAAATGAATTTCTTACCATTCAATAAAAACATGCCCCCAAGACTACTAGGAGGGTCAGAGGAAAACAGATGAGGTGGCTGCATAAAGACCTCCTTGCTAATCTGTGTCAGAGGGACAAGCTCTGGATTCGCTACAAACAAACTGGCCTACAGTCAGATCTTATTGTCTATCGTGAACTAAGGAACAGATGTAAGAGACAAGTTAGAGCTGCTAAAAGCAAATACTGCAAGGACCTTCTACAAAGCTCAGCCTGTGACCCGAGGAAATTCTGGGCCCATGTCAAAACATTTCTGGGTACCTCGCAGTCGGTCACTCCTGATGAAATTATCATAAATGGGGCACATTGTAATGACCCTAGGACCATCTCAAACAGTTTTAACAATCTTTTCTCTGATCTGTCACACTATACCTTGGCTTTACAACCTAGTGGATCGCACTCCAATCTACCTACCACACTACCATCAGACAACCATACTGCCCTATCATATGATGCTCCTCCAGCACCATCATTCTATTTCAAGGCTATATCAAGAGCGAAGTTCTGAAATTACTGAGATCCATATCTGCCAATACCAGCTCTGGTTCTGACTCACTGGAACCTCATCTTCTTAAACTGGCTGCTCCACTCATTGCCTCTCCAATTGCCAGAATCTACACTTTATCCCTTATCCATAGCACTGTGCCAGACCTATGGAAATCTGCAAGAGTAATGCCTGTCTTTAAAAAAGGTGACCCAAAGGACATGGTCAATTACAGACCTATAGTAATTCTTTCTGTCCTTAGCAAGATCCTAGAGAAAATAGTTGCACCACAGACCATTGACTACCTTACATGCTACAATCTCCTCTCAGACACCCAGCATGGTTTCAGAAAAGGTCATAGCACCACCACGGCTCTTCTTTAACTAACTACTGATATTCTGTCCAACATGGATTCTGGAAAACTCACAGGTGCCATCTTCATTGACCTCACTAAGGCTTTCGACCTTGTAGACCATCCCCTGCTTCTCTCCACTCTCCATAAATTCCATTTCTCTACCCCTGTTGTGGACTGGTTCTGTAGCTACCTGTCAAACAGGTCACAAGCTGTCAAATTTAACTCCTCCCTGTCCAACACGTCTACTGTCAACCTTGGGGTCCCCCAGGGCTCTATCCTTGGGCCCCTTCTGTTCTCAATTTTTATCAACAGTGCAACTGAGGTCCTGGAATCCTGCTCAGCTATTCTCTACGCTGATGACCTGATCATCTATACTAGTTCTTTTAGTATTGCCTGCATAAACACATCACTTACTTCAGACTTCAATAAGGTCTTAGACTGGCTACTAGACCATAGGCTTGTACTAAATGAAAAGAGAACAAAAGCCATGCTCCTAGATTCCGCACCAAAGATTAAGGCCTGTTCTAGTTTGCTGGAGGTTCTTCACCCAGGAGGATTTCCACTTGAAAATGTTACTTCCTTCAAGTACCTTGGGATCCTGCTGGACCAGTCCCTGGATTTTAATCTTCACATTCAGTCCTTGTGCAAAGCTGTAAACTTGAAACTGGGAGTAGCTTACAAAACGAGCTACATGCTTACACCCTTGGCCAAATTAGCAATTGCCCGAGGTATTCTGCTCCCAACCCTTACTTATGGTGCCTCTATTCTTACCTCTTCCCATAAAACCTCCCTACGAAAATGGGATGTAACTTATAACAATATATGCCGATTTGTCTCTTCGTCACCTCGACTCAAACATCACTGCCTTCTTTATAAGGATCTGAATTGGCTCTCACCCTCTGCCAGTAGACAATACTACCTTGGATCACTAATGGACTCAATCATCTGGGGAAAAAACCCATCCCAGCTGAAGGTGTTGCTGATCCCTCAACCATCCTCCCATGGCCTGCGAACAGCTGACAAATCCTTGATCTATGTTCCAAGATGTCGGATGACTAAAGGCACAGGGGCCTTCCAATTCTCTGCTCCCAGGCTATGGAATGCTCTTCCACTCAACCTCTGGCTGTCTCAGCCTCACTTTGGATTTAAAAATGAATATCGTCGTTATCTATCCTTAGCTGATGCTTGTACATGCTTTGACCCAACCTGAAGCTCCTGAGACTTACCAGTAATGTCACCCCTGCTCTAATCCAGCTCCAAGACTGTCTCCTCTTCCCCTCACCATATTTTTCCTTCTCTTTGTAAATAACTTCTTGACTACTAGCTCTCTTCCTTCTTGAACCTTGTTGCTGACCATCCACTGTTGTTTTGCCAATTACCATCACTGACCTTCCTTCTGTCAGTCTTTCTTGTTATGTTTGAACATTCCTCACATTTCTCTCTATATAACCTTACTATCTTATTAACCCTTTCACTCCACAGGTCGGGTCCGTGGTTTCTGCACTTATTATATATCTTACTGACATTATCTGTATAATGCTTGCCATTATTTGTTGTTGTTTCTACCCATTGTATTTTTGTAGCACTGCTGTACTGTTCCCCTATTTGTATTATTGTACCCATGTTGCTGTTGTTCAACTGTTCTCTCTTTGTTGTACTCTCCCGGGTCGTGCCTGAAAATAGTCATTTTATGGCTAGTGCACCTACCTGGTTAACAAAAACTAAATAAATAAATAAAATGTGTCTAATTAATTGCTAGGATATTATTTATTCCATTAGCTTCCCTCGATTCTGAACTTATATATATGTTAAATGCTAGTACCTGGTAATGGGTAATTTTGCCATTACCATGATCAAATTTGCACTTAGAAATCATGCTTCTTTTTATGACACTAATTATGCATTCACTATTTATGTGTGTTATGAAGCACTTGCCCTTTACTCTGATGAAGCAAGAGGGTGCCCTTGTGAAACATTAGTCCTTTTCCTCTATGTGAATTTGTTTCCACTTTCTGATCACTGTTGAGCTACGTGCTTTGATTTTTAAATAAATGATGGTATAAAAATATTTTTCCATCTGTGTGGTTTTTGCCTTGCTGTGGGTGCTGTCTTATTGAATCTTGTTCTTTCGTGTTGCTAGCTCATTTAGCACTACCACTTTATCCTGGTGCTAGTTTTTTTATGCTTGCATTTCCTCAGCAAGCATTTGAACTAGCTGAGGGGGGAGGCGAAAACAAGCAGGAAATATATTATGCCCCCCCCCACAGGATATGGCAGTCAGAAAGGAGGCCACTAGAGACAGAAGACTGCCAACAAAATAAAAATCCCACATATGTAGCATGGAGAGGAGGAAAAACTACAAGACAAAATATATGAAGGGAACAGAGGTAAGACGGGGAGAAAACAGGGAGGGAAACAAACATGGAGAGCAATGTATACAAATGCCCGAAGCCTGGGAAACAAAATCCCATACCTAGTGGAATTGATGGTAGAAGCAAAACTGGACATAGTGACTTTTACAGAAACATGGTACACTAGTAACCACAAATGGGATATAGTCATATCAGGCTACACACTTTTCAGAAAGGACAGGGAGGGAAAAAGGGGGGGAGGGGTGGTGATGTATGTGAGGGAGGGAATTAAAGCAACTGAAGTTCAAATGCTGCAGGTGGGAGTGGAGGCACTGTGGGTCACCCTGGAGACAGGAAATGGTACCACCATTCATACAGGAATGATCTATAGACCTCCAGCACAGGGGGAGGAGGCAGATGAAATACTAGTGGAAGCCATCCACAAAATGGCAGCCAAAGGTGAAGTACTACTGCTAGGAGATTTCAATCCAAACTGCAACCAAACTGCGAGCACTGTCAGAAGCAGGAACATCCTGACAACCATGCAGGGGGCATGCCTAAGACAGTTTGTGGCTGAGCCCACCCATGAGGGGCTATATTGGACCTAGTGCTCACAAATGGGTACAGGATAATGGATGTTGAGGTGGGCAATCACATAGGAACTAGCAACCACAAGACAATTTGGTTCCGCGTGGCCCCCATAGAGGAGTCAAACCACAAAAGGGTGAAGGTCCTAAATTTCAGACAGGTTGACTTTGTTGAGGTGGGGGAATGTCTCTGGGGATCCCTAGCAAAGGAGGACAAGGGGGGAGTACATTGAAAAACAATGGGATATTCTCAAAAGAGCCATAGCACAAGTAACAAATCTCTGTATTAAACTACTAAGCAAGAATAAGAGAAAAAAACAATCACTTTAGTTCTCTAAGGAGGTGGTTAGGAAAGTAAGAGAGAAAAAAGAGGGGCGTTCAGGAGATGCAAGGAAATGCAAAGAGAGGAGGACAGGAAGCAATACCTAGAAAAGCAGAGGAAAGTAGGGAAAGCAGTCAGGAGTGCAAAGGTTCAAACAGAGGACAAAATAGCCCAGGATATTAAGAAAGGTGACAACATTTTCTTCAGGTACATTAGTGAGAGGAGAAAGCCTAAGGGATGGATTGTCAGGATAAAGAAAGAGGGATGAGGGTGTGCAGAGGAGAGGAGGACATAGAAAAAGCAAACATATTGAACAAATACTTCTGCTAAGTATTCACCAAAGAAGGGGAAGGTGTAGGTCCGCAACTTGGCAATAGAAGCAACCATGAAAGGACATGGACACCAGTCATTCACAGTGGAGAGAGAGAGTGCTAGAGGAACTCGGGAAACTGAAAGTAGATAAAGCAATGGAGCCAGATGGGATGCACCACAGAGTGTTAAAAGAGCTCAGAGAGGTGCTGGCAGCACCACTGACCACACTATTCGATAGGTCGTTGGAGAGGATTGGAGAAGGGCAAATGTGGTACCTCTTCACAAAAGTGGAAGCAAGGAGGAGGCAGGCAACTACAGATCAGTCAGCTTGACCTCAGTAGTGGGAAAATTAATGGAGTCACTACTAAAGGAGAGGATTGTGTTATTCCTTGAGTACAGCAGAGCACAAGATCCAAGACAACATGGATTCACAGCAGGGAGGTCTTGTCAAACAAATCTGATAGATTTCTTTGACTGGGTGACCTGGGAGGTAGATCAGGGAGGGGTGGTGGATGTGGCCTACTTAGATTTCAGCAAGACCTTTGACACCATCCCATATAGGAGGCTGTTAAACAAGTTAGACACCCTGGGGGTGGGCCCAAAGATGGTAAACTGGATCAGAAATTGGTTGAGTGGCAGGACACATGGGGTACTGGTAAATGGCGTTCAATCAGAAGAGAGGGAGGTGACCAGTGTGGTGCCATAGGGATCAGTACTGGGGCCAGTCCTCTTCAATGTCTTCATAAGTGACATTGCAGAGGGGCTAGAGGGAAAGGTGTGCCTATTTGCAGACAACATCAAGATCTGCAACAGAATTGACACTCCAGAGGGGGTGGAGAAAATGAGGAAAGACCTGAGCTCATTAAAGGAGTGGTCAAGAGTGTGGCAGCTAAGATTCAATGCAAAGAAATGCAAAACCATGCACTTGAGGTGCAAAATTCCAAGGGAAGAGTACAGGATGGAGGGGGTACTGGTAGCCACAAAGCAAGAATGGGACCTGGGGTTAATCATATTTGATGACCTAAAGGTGTCCAAAGAATGTGATAAAGCTGTGCGGAAAGTCAGTAGGATGCTGGGGTGCATAGGGAGAGGCATTACCTGCAGGAAGAAGGAAGTGGTTGTTCCACTGTACAGAACACTGTGAGACCTGCCTCAGCTGCAGTACTGTGTCCAGTTCTGGAGATCCAATCTCCAGAAGGACATAAACAAAATGGAGGCAGTCCAGAGGAGAGCTACCAAGATGGTGCAGGGTCTGCAGGAAAATCCCTATGAGGAGAGGCTAAGGATACTCAATATGTATTCCCTAGAAGAGAAGAGGGAAGGGGATATGATTGAAACTTTCAAGTACCTTGGGGGTATTAACAAGGTACAAGAGGGCAGCATATTTTAGAAAAGAAGATGCACTAGAACAAGGGGGCATGAGATGAGGCTAGAGGGTGGGAGGCTCAGAAGTAATGTGAGAAAGTATACAGATACACAGAAATGTGACAGCAGAGAAAGGCACCACGGCTCATCTAGCCTGCCCAACGCCCTACCTCCCCCCTTCTGTTATGTTTTCACCCTCTTTTCCCAACCCCTTAAATCTATCCCAAGCCCTCTTGAACCCCTCCACTGTTTCAGCTGCCACTGCATCCTCTGGCAGCTTGAACCAGGCCTCCACCACCCTCTCTATGAAAAACTGCCCCCTGACATCACCTCTGTATTGCCCACCTTCCAGTTTGAGGCTATGTCCCCTCGTGTTCACTCCCTTCTTCAATTTGAACAAGATGTTACCCTCTACCTTATTTATTCCCTTCAGATACTTAAAGGTCTCAATCATGTTCCCTCTCTCCCTCCTAGTCTCCAGAGGGTACAAATTCAGCCCTCTCAATCTTCTCTCATAGGGTACATTCTGCATCCCTCGTACCATTTTGGTTGCCCTTCTCTGCACCCTCTCCATCAGCTCAACATCTCTTCATAGGTGAGGCCTCCAGAACTGCACCCCATACTCCAGATGCGGCCTAACCATGGTTCTGTATAATGGCATTAGCACCTCCCTCTTCCTGCTATTAAAACCCTTCACAATGAAGGCCAACATTCCATTTGCCTTTCCCCCACCCTGCTACACTGGCTGCCCACCTTGAGGTCATGTGATACCATAATCCCCAGGTCCCTTTCTGTTTCCTTCTCCTTAATCACCAACCCCCCAAGGGAGTAAGTTTCCCTCCTATTCTTCTTCCCCAGGTGCATCAGCGAGCATTTTTGTGTATTAAACTTCAATTTCCAGGTGTCAGACCACCTCTCCAGCCTCTCCAGGTCCCACCTCATGGCTTGTACCCCACTACGTGAATCCACCCTATTGCAGACTTTTGTATCATCTGCGAACAGGCACACCCATCCCTCCAGACCCTCTGCTAGGTCACTAACATAGATGTTAAAGAGTAATGGTCCTAGCACTGACCCCTGTGGCACCCCACTGGTTACTGCCTGTTCCTTGGAATGTGTCCCATTTACCACCACCATCTGACTCCTTCCCTTCAACCAGTTTTTCACCCACCTGATGATCCTGTTGTCCACCCCTAGTCTGTCCAACTTATGTACCATTCCACCATGCGGAATGATGTCGAAGGCCTTATTGAAATCCAGATAGGCCATGTCCACTGCTCCTCCCTGGTCCACGATCTGTGTCGCCCCATCGAAAAACTCTATCAGGTTAATCTGACAGGACCTTCCTTTGGTGAAGCCATGCTGCCTGTCATCCTGCATGTCATTCATCTCCGAGTATTCTATCAACCTGATCTTAAGTAGTGTTTCCATTACCTTCCCCACCACCGAGGTAAGACTAATAGGACAGTAGTTTTTGACCTCGTCCTTCTTCCCCCCCCTTATGTAGTACTTTTTCACAGAAAGAATAGTAGATGCGTGGAATGGGCTCCTGATGGAAGTGGTGGGGGGAAATGTTTAGAGAATTCAAGAATGCATGGGAGAGACATAAGGGACCCTGGCAATAAAAAAAAGGTAAATCACGGATAAACTAGGGTCCGTGGTTTAGGCCAAATGGGCAGACTAGGTGGGCCACATGGTCCTTATCTGCTATCAAACTCTATGTTTCTATGACTGTAAGGAAGGACATCAGAAAACCCAAGAAGAAAGTACTTGCCACAGGGTAAAGGCAAACAGAATGAAAAATAGGCTAACCTGAGTCAATACAGACTATGAAGGACCAGGGTTACTCTAGGCTTCTGAAGAAGGAGCATTTGAAGGAGAATCCTGACTAAACCCTAGTCCAATTAAGACCTGGTAGACCCACAAGAGGACCTAGCTCTCTGGTTGTAGGGTTTAATCTGAGTGTCAACAGACAGCATCTTTATCACTTTAGAGCTAAACAGGGCCTGATGTTAAAATCCCAACTATAGGATATTTCTTTTACAGAGGGGCCCCCACTTTATCAGATGAAGATAGGACAGGTGACAAACAGATAGCTGAAGCCACTGTATTGGAAGTGATCTCAGAGGCATCATAGGCAGCCCGAGTCTGATGCCTAGTCACAGTCATCCCATTGGAGGCAATATACATGTCTATTCCCAGGATTTCATCATTATTCTCAGCTGTTTATAAACAACCATTATCCCATAAATTCACAGAGCAATATCTGCAGCACACCAGTTCCTTTTAGTCATAAGAAGAGTAATGTTGAAAATGTTAAGCAATGTGTTCAAAAACAGATACAAATACTAATGAAAATGTAGGGAAAATCACATTAAAAGGAACCCTCCTTTTATTATTTCAGATGTGAAAACAGTGCTAATGAAGACTCACAATTGGGTAAAGCATATTTTTCAAAAGAGGAGATTAGGGGAAATCTAAAATAGAATACAAAATTATTGGTCAATAGTTTCACTGTAGCTTGAATATGTATGTGTTATCTTTTCTCTGGTGACACTTTTTGAGCTCATCTTTATGTCAAGGTCTGAGAACCGGAAAGTTCTGGTAAGGTACTGCGCATGTCTTCTTAAAACAAGACAGGAAGCTATATGCTATCATAGTTTTTTCCACAATTATCCTAGTAAAACATTAATATACTTACCATCACAGGTGATAGGACTGTTATCTTTACTGCAGAATACATAGTCATCACACAGTCCTGTATATGGATTGCATGGCTTATCCTGGTAACACTGTGAACAGGAAAATTCACACTGGGTCCCAAATCTTCCTGGATTGCAAGCTAAAAGTAAGCAAAATGATTGCATGGCTAAAAACATTAAAGTAACAGAAAAAGCAACAATTATGTATAGTATACATACATACTACATTATAAGTATCATTCAAGGTAACAAAACAGGTGTTGCAGAAATTACCAGTGCAAATGACTAAAACCAGTAGTTTTCTAAAGCAGGCTTCTTAGTACGAATGTTCTGAACACAGCTGGTCTACATCACTGTGTTTATAAATGTTTTTTTTTCCCCTGTATGTATAACTGTTTTATATAAGTGTATTGATGTATCTGTTGTGTATCAACTGTTGAACCTTGACCTTATCAGGTCCATCTTGTAAATGAGCCTTGCTCAATGATGCTCGCCTGAATAAATAAAGATTTGATGATGATGATGATGGTCTACCAACCCAAATCCAATTTAAAAGGGAACATTTATGAACAGTGTCTCACATGGTTTGATAGCCAACGAAAAACTCTTTGCTAAATGAGGCACATTATTTTGCTTACCTGTATCGCTCAGCAATCCAAAGATACCCCTGCCTTTCCGAGACCTATTTTGATACTACAGTGACTACACTGTCGCCGTTTTTTTAGAATCTTGAGTCGTCATGATGGGTGAATCTTGTGATATCTTGATGGGTGAACCAAAGGCACAGATTCACTTGCCATGACACCAGAAGATTCTATAAATGGTGGCAATGTAGTATCAAAAGAAGGTAGACAAAGAGATATTCCTGGACTGATGCCTGCCAGCTACAGGTAAGCTGAAAACCTCATTTAAAGAGTCTTTCATGGGCTTTCAAACTACAAGGCACACATTATATAAATGTTCCTTTTTAAATGTTGTCACTTTCTGCAAGTCGTCAAACTTGACTGACCAGCTTTGCTACAGAATAACATTTTTCTAGTATGCAAAGATACAGTAGCAGTAACTGCTTAAAAGGAAAGTTACTTATCTGTAACTCTTGATGTTCTAAAGTAGTTCCTCCATAGAGCAACACTCTTTGGTCTTAGATCCAGAGACACTGGGGCACTGTAGGAACCAAACCATTTGGCTCTGGTGATGTCACTTACTCTATGTTACTCATTCACGTGATTGTTTAATATAGTTCTGGCACCAGGGCTCCAGATAAGAGTTTTTGGGATGAGTGCTGGTACTCTTCATTTTGAAAGTGAGGTGAGTAAAATCAAATTCTGATGTGTACAAATGTCTGGATGGAATGGAGTGAGGAGTACATTTTTAAAAACAAAGTTGTTGTTTTTTTTTTTCTAAATAAGAACTGAATCTGATCAGGTGCCAACAATGCTGCAGATAATGTTGGCAGGTAGGAGTAATTTACTCACCAGTTTTAAAATATAGTGAGTAAAACAAAATTTGGATGGGTACAAGTGCTGTAAATCTGGAGAAAAATGCTCCTTTTGAATCACCAGTTATGTTATGAAGCACTATTCTTTGGAGTGTGG
This sequence comes from Neoceratodus forsteri, assembly GCA_016271365.2. Lineage (NCBI taxonomy): Eukaryota > Metazoa > Chordata > Ceratodontiformes > Ceratodontidae > Neoceratodus > Neoceratodus forsteri. The sequence continues at coordinate 832,472,453 of CM028130.1, read as the reverse complement.
AGCATTTACAAATGTTGGGTGAGTATCGGTACTCATTAAAAAAACATTTCTGAAGAGTATTTCCTAAAATGAGGTGAGTAAAATAGGTCGGTACTTCCCTTATCTGGAGCCCTGTCTAAGACATTGCTGTTGGTTGAAATGACTGTTATTTGTTTTTGTCATCCTGATGCTGATTGTATCGCATATCCATTTATTATTATTTGTATTCTGTCTTTTGCTTTTACATTTACTGTTTATCCCTGTGCCCTCTCCCCCAGGACGCATCTGAAAATGAGCATTCACTGCTCAGTATGCCTTTCCTGGTGAAATGTTTAAAATAAATAAATATCAGTGATGCTGATTGTATCGCTTATCCATTTATTATTATATGTATTCTGTCTTTTGCTTTTGCATTTGCTGTTTATCCCCATCCCCTCAGCCCCAGGATGCATCTGGAAATGAGCATTCACTGCTTAGCATGCCTTTTCTGGTGAAACATTTAAATAAATGAATACCGGTAAATAAATATTGGCGCACAACACCAGTGTAATGCACTATGAGGATAGCATCCACACATAATGCAATGACAGCCCCAACCACCTCAGTATCTTTTTTTACTGAGGAGAGAAAAAATGTTACCGAAGGACAAACTATTTAATGTTTTCATAATTTTACAACACTAAACATACTGTACTATAACAAGACAGAGGCAGTATTTTTTTACTAAGGAGGAGAGAAAAAATTACTAAAGGACAAACTTTTTAATTTTTTTATCATTTGAAAACACTAAACATACTGCAACAAGACAAAGGCACATAAAACCTAATTGCCCCTATAAGGGCTTGTGCAGATCATACACTGTGATTAATGAAAGGATCAGACAGAAAATACACATACAGTTTTCAACCCTAATACCAACTCCTTCCCCATCCCCTGGCCTCATGACCCAAAGACAAACTACAAGTTCCAGGTATGCAGTTACTCTGTGTGACAGGGTTGGGTAAGACCCTGTCCCATTTGTTATGCAGAGAGAGTTAAAAGCAGGGATCTATTTGTCCTCTCCTTTTCTGCCACTGTCTATCTCTTGCCTGTCTGATTGTACAATCAAATTTTCTTGTGGTACCTAGGAACTGGCCACTCTGATGGTTGCACAATTTCCCCTGTTATCTCCCTTCTTTCACATGCTGTTTCTATGTTTTTCTTTCTTCCTTACTTCTCTGTGGTTAAAAAATATATGTGAATCCTTATGTGAAACTGGGATCTCTTGGTTTGCAAATGTATGTAATGGTACTGCTGAAATAATTGCAGAAAGCTGTTTGGGTTTATTAGAAATAGTGACAGTCTATAATACAGGGTATTCTGAACTCCACAATCTTGCTTACAGAATTGTCAAGAAGAAACTACAGTGAAGCCCGCCAGGATGAAGTGCAGTGTCACAGGTTTACTGCATGACAAAAGGGATTAACTCCCATTGAAATTGCATTGTTTGCTGCAGTAACTCTACTGCACAATTCTGCAGTGCTGCGCTTCATCCCGGTGGGCTTCACTGTAGCTCTGGGACAGAATGTTCTATTTTGGTGTACCTGTTAGGATGAGATGTAGTCTTCAGTCTGGCCTCAGGAACAAAACTGACAAAGTTCTGATACATATTGTGAAAAACAGGAGATGTAACTTACACAGAATCAGGATGCAGAGTTTAAACTGCCAGGAAAAGACATAAAAAGAGAGGGATGCTTTGCTTGGAGACAGATGGAGAGACTGAGATTTAAATTGAGAGAGACTCCCAGATGTAGGACTTTCTTTGTTTGTACTGCCTGTATGAAGAGCTATCATGTGTCACATGACAGGCCAATATCCTTTATTTGGGTTCCTATTGTATGTGCTGTAATGGACTTTAGAGTGAGACATTTTCTCTTTAAAAGACTTTACGGAATAAAATACAAAATAGTCAGAATTGCTATAATGGCTAGGGTGGATCTGGTACATCTCCAGATAAGGGAGACAGGTTTAGGACCCAGGAAAACATAACTCTTAGACAAAACTGGGTATCTAGCTTCCAATAACAGAAAGAGGTCAGGAAGATGGCCTAGGGTCAGGGGTTAAGCCAAACGCATGGACCAGATGTTACTGGGGTTGACATGAAACCTGACATGGAACCACAGTGACACCTGCAGGAAAAGGTAAACTGTTGCACCCCAATCTGTATTGCTAGAATATATACCCCATCACAAAAGTGATGGGTGGGGCTTGGAAACGACCAGACCTTATCTAATAGACTCATTTTGAAATCAGGGCATTCTCCTGAAGGTTTTCAGAGGAAGAGGTACATTAGTTTAAAGTTAAAACCCTGAGAAGGACTTTTATTTCCTTGGGCATCTCAGAGCTGAGAGAACGTAAGCTGTTTTATGTACTTGTGTTATAATATATGACAGGTTCTAGACTACCTTTAGAGCAAGACCTGTGTTTTGTGGAAACTGATTTTTCACACACTGAACAGAAATTCTGATTTTAAGTCAGGATTTTGGAAACCAATATTTTTCACCAAGGAAGTACCTGGAAACTTTTAAAAGGACATCCAGAGAACTGGAACACAAACTTGCTACAACTCGGTTGCCTAATGAACTGTTATCTCCACAAGGACATTTAATCTTTCTGGACTCTAACATCAGAATAAGGTATAGTTTAGGAAAACAGTATCTAGTGTTTTCTGTAAACCATCCAGAGTTACTTTTGTTATTGTCTGCATTTCAAAGTTCTTCCAAATTGTAGAATTTACTATATCACTTTTATTTAAGTAAACATTTATGATTTTCTTATCAACTCTGCCTGAGGTCTGATTGTGTGAGCTAACAATTTAACAGAAGGGTTTTACAAAGACTGTGTGCCTTGAAAGATAGTGTCCACTCGGCTATCCTGCAAAACTACTTAGGCAAGAAGTAACCAGTGGCAGTGGTGGGATTCAAATACTGAACATAGTGTAGAGTCAAGGGAACTCAAAACTACAGTTTCCACCCTCCCACTGGGAAAAGGAAGGTTGGTGATTCTTCCTGAACCCTACACTACTCACGAGTTCTGTAAAACAGGGGGATCCTCTCTGCAAACAGGAGATCCTGGTTAGGCTCATGACAGATTTGGTACCAGCTACTGGGATTTTGAATGGTCTTGCAAAACCATCACACAATCAAGGGCAGAATTTGCAAAGGGGAAAAATAAATTTGTTTGCAGACAATAGACCCTATCCTGTTTGATTTTTTTTTTTTTTTTTGAGCAGAGTAGTGTGGACAGAAGAATGTCTGTTCAGTACAGTGCTATGAACCTGGAACAGCTGAGGAAGATCTGTGAGGAGAAGGGCATTCTTTGTGAAAACAAAAATAAAAGGCACTCACTGAGGCTCTTATGGCAGCTGAGATAGAGGATGCACCACCCGAAGTAGACTTCGGAGGTCCAGAGCCCAGAGGAGAATGAGCCATCTACAGACAAAGAGCTGGAGCTGAGGAGGCTGCAGATGCAGGAGAAACAACTTGAGATTGAGCAAAAAAGGTTTGAGATGCAGCAAGAGGTTCTAGGTGGAATTCCAGGAAAGGCAACAACAGAGAGAGGCTGAAGAAAGGCAGCGCCAGGCAGAGGCTGATGAATGGCAGTGACAGAGAGAGGCTGAGGCAGAGGAATGGCAGTGACAGAGAGAGTTGAGGCGGAAAAAGCTGATGCTCCAACTGACAACACCCAAGTAGGTAAGCGATGGGTTTGGGTCTGAATCTCCAGGACTGGGGTACAAGTTAAAATCAATTTAGTGGCTGAGTTTAAAGAGGGGGAGGATATGGACATGTTTTTAAATTCATTTGTAAAGGTCTATATCCAGACCAATCTGCCCAAAGAGACCTGGAGCTTTCACCGGTCTCCATTACTTATGGGTAATGGAAGGGAAGCATTGGGGCAGATGGACAATGTTGAAAGTAAAGATTTTGACAAGTTAAAAACTGTTTTATTAAAAAAATATGATCTGAACCCTGATACATACAGAGCAAAGGCTGAAAGGGTCCTGAAGTGAGCTTTGAGGAAGTAGCCAAAACAGCATCAATATTTAAAACATTGGTGGGAGGGGGTGAAAGCAGATTCTGTGGAAGCTATTGAAGGGGTAGTATTGCTTGAACAGTTTTACTGGATTTGCTCACTTGACTTATAGCTTTGGTTAGAGGACTGAGATCCTAAGACTGCCAAAGAGGCTGCAGAGCTGGCAGATCACTATATTCAAAGCAGAGCTGCTCCCAAAGGGATTGCAGTGGTGAAAGGGAAAAGTGGGCATTTTGGGCAACCAAAAACCATGGTGCCTCTGCAAAAAGAAGGGAACCCCCAGGTGCCCAAAAGGGAGGTTGGTTGGTTGTTTGTTTAAAATGTATTTTTATACATCATACAGATTGATTAGGGTGTGACCCCCATTTGCAACAATGCCCTGTGTCTTATAAAATACAAAACTATAAATAACATAACTTAACTAACAAACAGTTACAACAAAACTTACAAAAAACTCATAAAATTATTTGTAACATACACAAGTAGATGTCAAATATTTATACAAAGCATTCTTAAACTTTGATAAACTTACCAAAGAACTTAATTCTTGTGGTAATTTATTCCAATGAGTTGCTAAACAGTTTTGTAATATAGAGTCTCCTAATCTATTCTGGGATCTTACCATTGGAATTTTAGAGTTCCTTAATTTCATAGTTCTCTTACTAGGAGGATCAAGCATAATATGACTAGCAAGTGGATGGATTCCATTAGTGTACATCAGTTTGTGAGACCATAATAGCCATAGGTACACTCTCTTTATCTCTGGTTGTAGCCAATTAAATTCACTGTAAATATTACAGTGATGAGAGCCATATATATTTTTTGTTATAAATTTACCTAATCTATAGTAAGTCTGATTTATTTTATTTAAAGATTTCTTAGTTGAATTCATGTAAAGTAATGTACCATATTCCAATACTGGTATCAGCAATTGTCCCACTACTTTCTTTCTTACTTCTATTTCCAAACACCTCGATACTCTTTTCAGAGTTCCCAAACTCTGATTGACTCTTTCAACCTGTTGGTTGATATGATCACTATAAGTCAACCTTTGGTCAACCAGAACCCCTAGATATTTGTAATTTTTAACACTTTTTATGGGAGTTCCATCCACTAGCCTAAGTCATAGTTCAACATTTTTTGTAGGGGTTCCAACAGAAAATAACAAAGTTTGATGTTTTTTATACATTTAATTAAGATCTGAGGCTCTAAACCAGTTCTCCATTCTCACTAAATCCTGCTGGAGCTTGTGTTCTAAAACAATATGACTTTTGGCTGCTGCCACCAGTATAGTGACATCAGCATATAATCTGACTTCACTATTTTCTATAACTGTTGGAAGATTATTTACATAAATGTTAAACATCAGAGGGCCCAAAATTGAGCCTTTTGGGACTCCTCTCTTTACCTCAATCAGTTCTGAGTCAATAAACCCACATGAAACACACTGCTTTCTATTCGAAAAATATGATTTGAACCAATATAAAGATTGTTCCTGTACCCCTATGTCATATAATCTCTCCAACATTCTTTGATGTTCCACCAGATCAAATGCCTTACTCAGGTCCATGAACACCGCCCCAGTGTTCATGCCCTGGTTCAAAAAAGTTGATGCTAGGCCAAGAAAATCTACTAGGTGGTGTCCGTGGACCTACCCTCTCTGAACCCATATTGATATTCTGTAAGTATTTTATTTCGTTCCAAATAATAATAAAGCTGACCGTGAACTTATTTTTCGAACAGTTTAGATAATATGGGTAGCAGGGCTATTGACCTGTAATTTGAAGGGGTTGTATTATCCTCACCTTTGTGAATTGGTATTATTTTCCCCACTTTCCATATATCTGGGACTATTGATTCACACAAACTCCAATTAAAAAAGTAGGTTACCATAGGGGCCAAAATATCTGCAGCTATTTTCAAAAAGTAACCTTCTGTTCCATCCTTCCCTCCTGTTTTTGATCCATCTAATTTACACAGTTCTTTTTCCACTTCTTTAACCTTTATTTTCTTAAAACTATATCCAAACACATGTTCACTTTTGGGTTCCCTGTCTTTCACTAACTGAGGTATAGAGATGTCTAAAGTTCTTGATTTTGTTTTAGTTACATTTAAATCAGGTAATTCTATATACTAGGAATTAAATAGCATCGCTACTTCTATTGGATCCTCCACCAAATTTTTTATCATCCATGATTTTTATGGGAGTCTTTGATCTAATAGGATTTTATAATTTTGTTACACATCTCCAGGATGTTTTAGAATCAGTTGCTGCATTAATATTTGTTATAAAGTATTGTTTTTTTAGCCTTTATAACTTCATTTTTACATTGTGATTGCCAAAGTTTAAACTGGTTCCAATCCTCTTCTATTTTTGTTTTTTGTGCTCTTTTCCACAATCGATTTCTTATTCTCAGTGGCTTTTTAATTTGCCTGCTAACCACAAAGCATCCTGCTTTCTCCCTTTTTTTTGAACTTCTGGGGCATGTTGCTGAATTATTTCTTTAAAATTGTTAGTAAATTCTTCAACTGCAAGATTAATACCAGGGATGAAAAAATTACTCACCATAGTAATGTTGTTTCTTCTAATGGAGTCTTGCTGTATTCTGACTATATGCAGTTAGCCCCAGAACTTGAACTGCTCCAGAGAGTAAAGGGTTAAGCCTATGCAAAGGCATAGAACATTGAGCTCAAGTTCGGTTTTCAAACCTCTGTTTGTGGTACTCTGAAGTGTAACCATCAGATTCTTACAAGCACTAAACTAACTAACTCAAAGTAAGAAATTGTTTCAAAATTTTTGTGCCAAATGGCAAAACAAGGTTTTTAGGGTCAAAAACTCAAGTCGAGAAAACCCAAAAAGAACACAACAGGTAGTGATTCACCAAACTAAAAGAACAAAGACCCCCTAAGAGATGGAGGCATGTCCAGAACCCCTCTGGGGTACAGCACTGTGCCTGCCCCACCACTTCCCAAAACTACTAGGTTCCAGGAGGGGAGGCAGGGAAGGAGGTCAGAATACAGCAAGACTCCACTAGAAGAATCAACATTACTATGGTGAGTAATTTTTTCTTCAAACAACAGCTGTATTCTGACTATATGCAGACTACCAAGCAGTACCCCCTTAGAGGAGGGAGTTACAGAACCTATTTTGGGAACATGCTCTGCAGCACAGCTGTGCCAAACCTAGCATCACTTCATGACAGAATGTTCAAAGAGCATTGCTTGGTGAAGGTGTGAACAGATTTCCAGGTAGCTGCTTTACATATATCTACTAAACTGGATGGGTACAAGTGCTGTAAATCTGGAGAAAAATGCTCCTTTTGAATCACCAGTTATGTTATGAAGCACTATTCTTTGGAGTGTGGAGCATTTACAAATGTTGGGTGAGTATCGGTACTCATTAAAAAAAACATTTCTGAAGAGTATTTCCTAAAATGAGGTGAGTAAAATAGGTCAATACTCCCCTTATCTGGAGCCCTGTCTAAGACATTGCATGGGTATATCTCTAGCTGCTGTAATTAAAGCAGCTGTACCTCTGGTAGAATGAGCCCTCAGACCTGAGGGAGGCTCCTTCCCAAGTTTAGAGTAGCAGAGTTGGATTCAAGAGACAATCCACCTGGCAATAGACCTCTTGTAGCAGGCTTGCCCTTTCCCACCTCACCATAAGTGAGAAACAATTGAGAACAATCCTTCCTATGGGCCTTAGTATGCTCAATATAGTAACTGAGAGCCCTTTTCACATCCAGACTGTGTAACCTCCTCTCTCCAGAGGAAGAATGGTCAGTGAAAAAGACAGGCAGAGACATAGACTGGTTCAGATGAAAGTCTGACACCACCTTGGGAAGGAACTTTCTATTGATGCGAAGGACCACCTTATCCCTATGAAAGGAAATGAAATCAGGTTCCACTGATAAGGCCTGTAATTCACTGATCCTCCTAGCTGAAGTAATGGCTACCAGGAATACAGTTTTCCAAGTCAAGTATTTCAGCTCAGCTGAAGATAAAGGTTCAAAAGGGGGCTGCATAAGCTGTGCAATACAGATGTTCAGATCCCAAGAAGGAGTAGGCTCCCGAAAGGGAGGATTTACATGGACCAAACCTTTGAAGAATTTCTTGAAAACTGGATGAGAAGCTAGGGAAGAGGCCTTACCAGCCGAAAGAAAAGCAGACACAGCTGCCAAGTGTACTTTAAGAGTAGTAGGCTGGAGGTCTAAACTGTTAAGATGTACCAAATAGTCCAAAACAATGGCAATGTCAGCCAGCTCTGGCTTAATATGCCTACTGGAACACCAGAAACCAAACCTTTTCCATTTGGAGTTGTAAGTCTTCCTAGTAGCAGGCTTCCTGCTAACTTTTAAAATATCCTAGACTGATTGGGACAGATGCAAACTTGCATATTCTAGCTCTTCAAGAACCAGGCTTTGAGCCTGAGAGTCTGAAGGTTGGGGTACAGAATCCTCCCCTAAGAGGAGGTGAGGAGATTGTACTGCCTGGGAAGACATAAGGGCAGTGTTACTGACAGTGACAACAGCAGAGGATACCAAGGCTGTCTGGCCCAGTCTGGAGCCACCAGAATCACCTTGCAAGGCTGGGACCTGATTTTTATCAGGACCCTGAATAACAGAGGAAAAGGAGGAAATGCATACAGAAACCTGCTTGTCCAATTTAGTAGGAGAGCATCCTGGGGAACAGAACCCAGAAGGGGTGGTCTGCAGCAATAGAGAGGAAGTTGATGATTGACTGGGGCTGCAAAGAGATCTATCTCTGGGGTGCCCCATCTCCAGAAAATGACTTGAAGAATGACAGGGCTCAGGGCCCATTCATGGTGACCCTGAGAAATCCTGCTGAGAGCATCTGTTAGAATGTTGTCCTTCCCTGGGAGGTGCACGGCCATCAGGGAAACCTGAAGGGAATAAGCTAGAGATGAAATTTCCATGGTCTCTGTGCACAAGGCTGAGGACTGAGTACCTCCTTGTTTGTTGATGTACCACATGGTTGTGGTACTGTCTGTTCTGATCTGTACCACTTTCCCTTGGACAACTGTTGAGAGTGTCTGAAGTGCCAGAAAGACAGCTCTTAATTCAAGAAGATTTATGTGCAGAAGGGACTCCTGGTGTGACCAAGTTCCCTAAGCTGTGAGATGATCTAGGTGGGCCCCCACCCCAGAAGAGAGGCATCTGTGGTGAGAATCACAGAAGGGACCTGACTGATAAAGGGGACCCCTTGTTGAAGACTGTCCTTGTCCAACCACCACTGAAGGGCCTGGACCAAGGTTTTGGAGACTGGAACCAGTTTGGAGAGATGGTCCTTTTTCTGAGACCAGAAGGATCTGAGATGAAACTAAATATCTCTCATTTGAAATCTTGCTCCCTGAACTACTGCTGTGGAAGCTGCCATGTGTCCCAGCAGCTGTAAAAAAAGGGTCTCACTGGACAAGACACTAGAGGATGAAAAGAGGACGCCAGAGTGACCAGAGACTGAACCCTTGAGAGAGGAAGAAATGCTTTTGCTTGAACTGTATCTATTTCCATCCCTATGAAGGTAAGAAGCTGAGCTGGCTCTACAACAGACTTCTCTAAATTTAGAATAAAGCCCAAGGATTCTAGAAGTCTTTGGGTAACCTCTAAAGCTGACTTGACTTGGTCTGAGGACTGCCCTACTAGAAGCCAGTCATCCAGATATGGGAACATAAGGATGCCCTGCCTCCTGAGGAATGCCACCACCACTACAAGACACTTGGTGAACAACCTTGGAGCAGACGTTAGGCCGAAGGGCATGGCCCTGAATTGGTAATGGCCTGAGGGCAACTCGAACCTGAGGTACTTTCTGTGGGAATGTCTGATAGGTATGTGGAAGTAGGCATCCTTGAGATCCAGTGAGGCTAGCCAGTCTCCTGGTCTCAGAGAGGGAAGAATTATTCCCAGAGTCACCATTTTGAACTTTGGTTTTGTCAAATGTTTGTTCAGATACCTTAAATCCAATATGGATCGCCACTCCTCTGTCTTTTTGGAGGTAAGAAAGTATCTTGAATACAGTCCTTTTCACCTGTGACAAAGAGGTACCTTCTCTACTGCTTGCAGAAGCAGAAGAGAGGAGACTTCTGCCTCTAGGGCCTTTGTTTCCAAGGGAAAGGGAGGACTGAAAGACTTTTGCTCTCATTTTTGGGAACTTTTTGAAACTGAGAGCAAGTCCCTGGCTCACTACTTCCAGGACCCATTTGTCTGAAGTAATAGACTCCCAGGCCTGGGAGTAGTGAGCCAGCCTTCCCCCTACTGGGATTGTGGAGGTGACCCTGACTGAAACCTCAGGGTGCCTGCTTGGCAGGAGGCTTGGACTGAGTAGCTGATGGGGTCCTGGTTACCCCACATCTACCTCTTCCCCTAAAGAACCCCCTCTGCTGGAAAGAAACGAGGAGGCCTGAGCTTGGTAAAAAGGCCTGTAAAAAGGCCTGCCCTGCCCCTAAACTGCTGCCTCTGAGAAGTGGTCTGCTTCTCTTTGGCTGCAGCACTCCTATAGGTGGTCCTGTACTCATCCATTTTCTTACTGTAGTTCTCTGTTTGTTCCCCAAAGAGAGAATTACCAGTTACAGGAAAATCCATGGCCTTAGCCTGGGTATCCTGAGAGAGGTTGGTACACCTAAGCCAAGCAAATCTCCTCATGGAGATAGATGTAGCCATGACCCTGGAATGAACATCATTGGAATCAACAGCAGTGTGGAACTGCACCTTAGATGCCTCTATACCGTTTGCAGCCACCTGCTCCAGTTCCTTGACTAGCTGGGGAAGGGCATCCTTAGCCAGATCCAGAACTATATCCCACATAGATTTCTGGTATCTGGCACTGTATGCCATGTAATTAGATTGCCTGAGTCCCAAAGAGGATGCCAAGTACTGCTTTTTTGCCATGGCATCCACTTTCCTGGAATCCTTATCTGGGGGGTGAGATGCCAGAGGAATATTAGCCTTGTCACAGGCTGCAGCTTGTACTACCCCAACATGGCTGCTATGAGTTGAAAGGAATTCTGTCCCAGGACCTGACAAAGCATACTGTACCTCCTGTCCATTCTTTTGTCCACAGGAGGAATGGATGTAGGAAATTGTAAGATTTGTTGTGTCTACTTCCCCAAGGATTTATGTAAAGGGATAGACACTCTCTTTGACTCTGGGACATTCATCATTTCCAGATAGTCAGGTTCTTCCTGATCATGTTCAGCTTCTTCCATAGGAAGCTGAAGAGTCTCAGCCACTTTCTTGTAAAACAAGAAATGGGAAGGGGACTCAGAAAGCCTGGGAGGAGAAGCCTGAGAAGGCCTATCTGGTGAGATGCCAGGCTCTACTGGCTCATCTAGGCCCTCACATTGTTCCTCTTCATGATTTTCATCCTCCTCCCAATTGCCCTCATAGTATGCCTCAGGATTTATTTCTGAAGCAGGTACTTCTGACCGAACCGATCTGCTGTGAACCGAGACCGGTTCAGTTGGAACTGGGCAAAGCGATTGAACAATTGAAATTGCTCTCACTATTTCATCAGCGGTTGGACCATGGGGAGCCAGATCCGAACCGGCTGATTTCCTTTTTCTTTTACTCGGAACTGATTCCACAGAATTGGCTCTCTGTTTGCCCGAACAGGTATTGCCCAGGTCAGTGGGCACCTCCTCAAGTTCGGCCGCAACTGAGCCAGGCTGGCCATTCAGGTCAACAGACTTCTCGGCCTCCCTCTCCCATAGTCTACTCAAACATTTATCCAGAGTGGCTTTGGGAAAGTTCTTGCATATTTGGCAGTCTTCCTTGAGGTGGTCAAACCCCAGACAATACACACAGACGAGGTGAGGGTCGGCCTTAGCAAAGGCCTCCTTACACTTGGTACAGTGCTGAAATCCAGTGGGTCCAGTTTTCTTCTTGGGTTTCTCAGCCATGCCTTCAACAAAAATCACCTTACACAGTGGTTAAGCCAGGCGATACAAATCCAACAGTTCCAACCATGTCACGGGTCGGTTAAAAAAATCCTAAAATATAGGATTTTTTTAGGAACCGATGAATACCGGAAAAACCACAAAATACAATACAGTAAACAAATAAGGAAGATGGACTTTGGTTCTGAACCGGACCGACTGGCAAAGAACCAAAAACAAACAATTTCTTACAAAAACACAGAAAAATAACCACTACCTACACTACCACTTACTGGTACCAAGACAGAGGCAAGAATACTGAAATTTACTGGAACCACGGTTTGAAAAAAATGACCAATCCGAACTAGACCGAACCGAAATGCAGGAGAAATCTCCAGAGCGACTTCACAGTAAGGTAGAGTAAAGAATCTGACAGTTACACTTCAGAGTACCACAGACAGAGGTTTGAAAACCGAGCTCGAGCTCAACGTTCTATGCCTTTGCATAGAGTTAAGCCTTTACTCTCCGGAGCAGTTCAAGTGCTGGGGCTAACTGCATATAGTCAGAATACAGCAAGACTTCATGTTGTTTGAATCGCATTATTCTGTCCCACCTAAGACTCGATAAACTATTTCTAAAAGCTTTTTCATTAAAAGTCCTAAAGTCTGTAATCCAGTAAATTTATGTTGCTACTTTGGTAGAGGATTGAATATCTAAACTACACTTAATAGGGTTATGATCACCTACATTCATAGGCATTATTTCCCAAGATACTGCTTTTATCTCTTGGGAAATAAAGACCAAATCCATGATTAATCCTGTTGTTTTATAGTTAGAGCATCTAGTTGGACTTAAAATAATCTGTTCCAGTCCTAAAATTTCAAAACTTGATTATAACTTTAGACCTCGTTCTTGAGACCAATCAGCATTAAAATCACCTGTTAAGATTACCCTTTGCCCCTGGATTTTATCTATTAAGATTTCTGATAAAATATCAAAGTGCTTCAATTTTATTTTTGGGGGTGCATAGAAAAACTCCTACCATCATTTTTAATGTTAGTAATTCCACTACCAGGCTTTCAATTCCTTCTATAGACTTAGATAGTAAAGTTCTACAAGGACCCAAGCTAGCTTTAATATAAAGCATTACCCCCTTCCCCTTTCCCTATCTGTTCTTTACTAGGAATATCCACTAAGTTGAATTTTATCATTTGTTATTCCTGGATGTAGCCAGGTTTCAGAAATGAAAACATTACTCACCTTAGTGATTGTGCTTCTTCTAATGGAGTCTTGCTGTATTCTGACATATTGCAGTTAACCCCAGCACTTGAACTGCTCTGGAGAGGAAAGAGTTAAATTCTATGCAGAGCACAGAACGTTGAGCTCGAGTTCGGTTCAAACCTCTGTCTGCTGCACTTTGAAGTGTAACTGTCAGATTCTTACAAGCTAATACTAAAATAGCTACCAGGAACACAGTCTTCCAAATTAAGTACTTAAGCTCTGCTGAAGACAAAGGTTCTAAAGGGGGTTGCATAAGCTGGGCAATGCAAATGTTAAGATCCCAGGCAGGGGTAGGATCCCTAAAGGGAGGATTGGTATGAAGCAATCCCTTGAAAATTTTACAGAAAACAGGATGAGATGCCAGTGAAGAAGGCTTTCCTACTGACAGAAAAGCAGAAACAGCTGACAAATGTACTTTGAGGGTAGCTGGTCTGAGGCCTAGGCCATTGAGGTGAACCATATAATCCAGAACTGTAGACAATTCAGCAGTGTCTGGGAATATATGCTTTTTGGAACAGCAGATGCTGAATCTCTTCCATTTAGAGTTCTAAGTTTTTCTGGTGGCAGGCTTTTGAGAGGCTTTGAGAATGTCCAGAACCCCTTGAGAATGATGCAAACTTGTATACTCTAACTCTTCAAGAACCATGCCTTGAGATTGAGAGACCGAAGGTTGAGATACCAGATCCTCCCCTGAGAGGAGGTTAACAGATTGTGATTCCTGGGAAGAGACAGGGGAAGATGGACTGCTAGGGACAGCAAAAGGGGATACCAAGACTGCCTGACCCAATCTGGAGCAATCAGGATCACTTTGCAAGATTGCAACCTTATCTTGACCAGGACCTTGAACAGCAGAGGAAAAGGAGGGAAGGCATACAGAAATTTCCCTTCCCAATTCAGAATCAGAGCATCCAGAGGGACTGAGCCGAAGACTGGGGGTCTGCAACAGAAGAGAGGAAGTTGGTGATTGTCTGGGGTTGCACAGAGATCTATCTCTGGAGTGTCCCATCTTGAAAAAATCACTTTTAACATTAGAAGATCCAGGGACCATTCTTGATGGCCCTGGGAAATCCTGCTCAATGCATCTGCTAGCACATTGTCCTTTCCTGGGAGGTGGACTGCTACCAGAGAGGTCTGTAGGGAGTAAGCCAGGGACCATATTTTCATGGCTTCCATGCACAAGGTCATAGACCGACTGCCTCCCTGCTTGTTGATGTACCACATGGTGGTGGTGTTGTCTGTCCTGACTTGAACCACCTTGTTCTTTACTGATTGTGAGAAAGCCTGTAGAGCCAGGTAAACCACCCTGAGCTCCAGAAGGTTGATGTGGAAAAGAGACTCCTGAGTGGACCACACTCCCTGGGATGTGAGAGCCTCCAAGTGGGCTCCCCAACCCAGAAGAGAGGTGTCTATGGTTAGGACCACAGAATGAGACTGAGAAATGAATGGGACCCCTTGCCTGAGATTGTTCTGATCCTGCCACCATTGAAGAACCTGGATCAGAGTCTGAGTCACTGGAATCAGTTTGGTCAAAGGATCTTTTTACTGAGACCAAAAAGCCCTCCGATGAAACTGAATGTCTCTCATCTGAAATCTGGCCCAGGACCACTGCAGTGGAAGCTGCCATGTGGCCCAGCAACTGAAGAAAGTGTCTTGCTGGTCAAGAGACCAGAGGGAGGAAGGAAGAAGCCAGCTTCATGATGGCCTTCACTCTTACCAAGGGAAGAGATGCTCTTACTTTGACAGTGTCTAGTTCCACACCTATGAAAGTCAACAGTTGTACTGGCTCGAGAACTGACTAGGGAGGATTGAGAAGGAAACCTAAAGAAGTGAGCACTTGCTGGGTCACTTTTAGATCTTACTTGACTTGTTCTGGAGAATGACCCACTATGAGCCAGTTGTCCAGGTACGGGCATATGGAGATATTTTTCTCCTTAGGAAAGCCACTACTACTGCCAGACATTTTGTGCACACCCTTGGAGCTGATGTTAGGCTGAAGTGCATTGCATTGAACTGGTAATGGCCTGAAGGCAGTTTGAACCTGAGGTACTTTCTGTGGGAGCACCTGATGGGAATGTGAAAGTAGGCATCCTTTAGGTCCAGGGAGGCTAGCCAGTCCCCTGTCCTTAGAGAGGGAAAAATTATTCCCAGAGTCACCATTTTGAACTTTGGCTTCAAAAAATGTTTGTTCAGGTATCTTAAGTCTAGGATGGGTGGCCACTCCCCTGTTTTTTTCACGGTAAGGAAGTACCTGGAGTACAGACCTTTTCCCCTGTGTATTGTAGGAACTCTCTCTATGGCCCTCAAGGCCAGAAGAGATGAAACCTCTGCCTTTAGAGCAATGATTTCAGAGATACTTGCAGGTGGAAAAGATCTGGCTCTCAGCTTTGGGAATTTTTTGAAGCTGAGAGCCAGTCCCTAGCCTACTACCTCCAGGACCAACTTGTCTGAGGTAACAGACTTCCAGTCCTGGAAATAGTAGGCAAGCCTGCCTCCTACAGGAATAGGGGAGTCGAACCGGACTGACACCTCGGGGTGTCTGCTTGGCAGGAGCCTTAGGCTGAGAGGTGGATGCAGCCCTGCTCATCCACCTTTTGCCCCTCCCTCTGAAGAACCCGCTCTGAGAAAAAGGAGAGAAGGCCTGTGCTTGGTAGAAAGGCATATGAAAAGGCCTGCCCCTGCCCCTAGCTTGCTGCCTTTGAGGAGTTGCCTGCCTTTCCTTGGCCTGTGCACTCCTGTAGGTGATCCTGTATTCATCCATTTTCTTCATATAATTCTCTGTCTGCTCCCCAAACAGAGAATTATTAACCACAGAAAAATCCATGGCCTTAGCCTGGATATCCTGAGAAAGGCTAGTACACCTGAGCCAAGCCAGTCTCCGAAGAGACACAGATGTAGCCATGACTCTAGATGAAACATCATTGGAGTCCACAGCAGCATGAAATTGAACCTTTGATGCCTCAATCCCATCAGCAGCCACCTTCTCCAGCTCCTTGGCAAGCTGGGGAGGGGTCCTCTTAGCCAGTGCCAGTACAGTGTCCCGCCTGGACTTCTGGTTCCTGGCTGTATAGGCCATGTAATTCACCTGCCTGAGTGCCAAAGAGGATGCCATGTACTGCTTTTTTTCCATGGCATCCACTGCTTTTTTTCCATGGCATCCAATTTCCTTGAGTCTTTATCTGGGGGGTGTGAAGCCAAGGGAATGTTAGCCTTATAACAGGCTGTAGCCTGCATGACCCCAACATGGCTGCACCGCTGGTACAAGTACTCCGCACCTGAAAACACAATGGAGTTAGCACAAGGACATGGTGCTACTTTATTAACTTAAATTCATAAAAACATAAAAAGTAGAGCACACACACCTCTCCTGACAAGGGCACAGGTCTGTTAAAAAAGAATTTTATTCACAAATGCCACCAACCTGATGCGTTTCGGTTGTAAACCACATCCTTTCGCAAAGGTAAAACACCAATAGTGAAATGTCCCTTAAATACTCTAACTAATAAGATCCAGCCAGTATCATTAATTAAAACACCACCATGATTGGTTAAAACAACTACATACTAATAATCTTAATTATACAGCTTAAATACATATAAAAGCTTTACTTTATGATATTACAACAACTAAATTGTTTCAAAATACATTTATCCAATACTTTTCTTGTTTGTCCCTTCTCCAACTCCAGCCCCCGCCCCCTTCCTCCTGGTTTTTCCTTCATTATTCATATTTATTAATTTAAGTCTGGATCTTTATTTATCTTCTAAGAAAAGTATTGGATAAATGTATTTTGAAACAATCTTTCTGATTATATACTGATAGATACAGAGAGGAAAGTACTGGACAAAGGTTTGGGGTTTGTACCAACTACGCCAGCAAGTAAATTTCACATTATGGTGGATTTAAATATAGCATGTAGAAACTTGAATTTGAAATCTTTTTTTCTACAAAAAAGACACTAATGGAGAATGCAGCTATAAAAGACTAGCATTTTTAGACCAGTATCAACATTTAATCCGCCACCTTGTTCAGCAGTGAAAGTATTCAAACAACTTGTGGAAAATGATTTTGAAAAACTTTTTAAAGAACCCTCTGTATGTCATTATAATAATTTAAGTAAAGATGAAAGAGCAGCAATACACACCCTACAGAACAATGCCTCTATTGAAATAAAAAGAGCGGATAAAGATGGTTGTGTGGTTGTATTGAATAAAGAGGCTTATATGCGAGAAGCTGAGAGACAACTTAGAGACTGCAACTTTTACAAGAAATTAAGTTATGACCCAACCTATGAGTTCAAAAGTAGCATTGATGAGGTAGCTAAAAAAGCTGCAAAACAAGGGGAAATTAATCAGAAAGAATTGCAATTTTTAATTACAGAATCACCAGTGAGAGCTACATTTTATTTGTTACCTAAAATACATAAGACATTGATTAATCCACCAGGAAGACCTTTTGTTAGTGGAATTGGTTCATTAACGGAAAGCCTCTCGTAGTTTGTTGACTTTTATCTAAATCCATTTGTTAGCACCTTGCCATCATACCTGAAGGACATGACAGATGTGTTATGTCTTGTGCAAGCTATGGACTTGAAAGAGAATGATTATTTAGTGACTATGGATATTGAGGCATTATATTCGAACATTCCACATGAGGGCACCCTTGATGCAGCTGCTATTTTCCTGAATCAAAGACAAGAAACAGAGATGCCTAACACTACATTTATTTTGAAGTTATTAGAATTTGTGCTTAAGGACAATGTCTTTTTATTTAATAAAGATTTGTTTTTACAAATCAAAGGGACTGCTATGGGGGCTACATGTGCTCCCACTATCGCAAATGTGTACATGGGGGCTTGGGAAAATGATACAGTGTTAAATCCAATGAAAAATAGATTTTTAGATAAAATCAATATATGGAAACGATATATTGATGATTTCGTTTTTGTTTGGGGGGGCACTTTGGAAGAACTTGTACAATTTGTTGATTATTTCGAAAGCACAAATTTGAATTTGAGATTTACTTATACAGCCTCACAGGAAAGCATTTGTTTTTTAGACCTCAGGATTTATAAAAAAGAGAATGTGGGGCTAAAAACTGAAATATATAGAAAACCAATGGATGGCAATACTTTATTACGAGCAGAGAGTTGTCATCCTAGGCACACAGTTATGAATATACCAAAAGGCCAATTTTTAAGGACTCGTCGTAAGTGCAGTGAAGTGGTGGGATTTGAAGAAGGAGCTGAGGAATTGACAAGGCAATTAGTGAACAGGGGCTATAGTGATACGTGTATTAAAGCAGGGAGAGAGTATGCTGAAAGAACAGATAGAGCAGAACTATTAAAAGGAAAAAAAGATGAAGTGCAGGGGAATCAAGAAGAAAGATTTAATTTTGTTACAACTTTCTCTACACAAACAAAAGAGATAGAGAATATTATCAAAACCCACGGGAATGTATTGTCTAGCGATGCAGACTTGAGAGATATTGCTAAAGTACCACCTAGAATGGCATTTAAAAGAGCTAGCACTTTAGGTGATAGGCTAGTACGTAGCCATTTTGTTCAGACAACTAAAGGGACAGGAACGTGGCTACAAAAAGATACAGTAGGTTGTTATCCCTGTAAAAGCTGTAAGATCTGTTCAGTAATAAAACAATGTAAAGAGTTTACATGTGGAAATATAGAATGAACCTTTGAGATCAGGCAGTTAATTACCTGTAATACGAAAGAGATCATATACATGGCAGTTTGTAGTTGTAATATGTTTTATGTTGAAAAACTAAATGAAAATTTAAAACTCGAGTAAGAGAGCATTTAAATGCAATAGAGAAAGTAGATTTGACATATGCTACAGCAGCACATGTAGTTACGACACAAAAGAATGAACAACATATATTTCAGTTTGTAGGAATTGATAAAATACAACGTAAACCGAGAGGGGGTAATTTCAATGATTTATTGCTTACGCGGGAAGCATTTTGTTTTATCAACCTTAATACTATGAAATACAAAGGACTGAATGCAGGGTTTGAATTGAAACCATTTTTAAAACAAAAGAAAATAAACAAGAGACAATTTAAGGCATATGATGGCATATGGCATAAGGCATATGATGCTTCTTAAAGAAATGTCAGGAGATTTTGGGTATGATAAGTGGCTGCAGTTAGCTTGTTTGTGGTTATAAAATAAGTAGAAATAATTAAAAGATGTGATGTTAATTTATAAAGCTGTAGTATGCAGTTTGAATATAAGTCGCAGTCTTTAGTAGATTGGTTATCTTACATAGATGTATATTTTTTGGGAACATTAATAGAATTCAAAATTAGTTTATAAATATATTAAGTAACGGGTAAACATATGGAACTGCAGTGAATGAACCTTGGTGTCTTTTCCTCCCCCCCTCCCGCTCCTCGCCTACCAATCTTTGTTTTTTTATGGTAAGGAGGAAAGTGGGAGTGGATATCTGATAGTAACGAAGTAATAAAAACTTGTTATATTAAGAGTTTTTTTAGCTCTATACACTTATACATAAGAGGCTGTGAACTCAAGATTGCTATTGGCATGGACGTCATAATGATGTATTTGACGTTTGGAGCTTGTGGCAAATGACGAGCTACCATGATTGTATTTGGTATAATATATGAGATTTGATGGTGCTTTCACACTGTTTAGAGATCTTTTAGAAATATATGGCCTTGGTTTAAGATATTCTGTGCTTTCATATCGAAAAATGTGTATTTTTGAACGATATGTTAAAATATGTTAAGATAGGTGGCAAGCATTTTTAGCTAGCTGTTAGAGGTAAATGAAAATATTGAAATAATTGTGCTTCAGAGAATCATGTTTAAAAAGTTAGTTTTTTCCTTTGTTTGTCCCTTCTCCAACTCCCAGCCCCTGCCCCCTCCCTCCCTCCCATGTTTTTCCTTCATTATTCATATTTATTAATTTAAGTCTGGATCTTTATCTTCTAAGAAAAGTATCGGATAAATGTATTTTGAAACAATTTAGTTGTTGTAATATCATAAAGTAACATTTTTATATGTATTTAAGCTGTATAATTAAGATTATTAGTATGTAGTTGTTTTAACCAATCATGGTGGTGTTTTAATTAATGATACTGGCTGGATCTTATTAGTTAGAGTATTTAAGGGACATTTCACTACTGGTGTTTTACCTTTGAGAAAGGATGTGGTTTACTGTACATCTGAAACGCATCAGGTTGGTGGCATTTGTGAATAAAATTATTTTTTAACAGACCTGTGCCCTTGTCATGAGAGGTGTGTGTGCTCTACTTTTTATACTCCGCATCTGAGCCTGACAGCATGTACCTCTTGTCCATCCATCCATCTGTCAACAGGGGGTAATGAATTTGGAGATTTTAACAGCTTTAGTGTCTGTTTCCCAAAGGATTTGTGAAGGGGAATAGACAACATTTTGGACTCTGGGATGTCCATCATCTCCACAAAGTCAGGTTCCTCTTGTTCCTCAACAGCTTCCTCCATAGGGAGCTGGAGGGTTTCTGCCACTTTCCTGTAGAAAATAAAGTGGGAAGGGGACTCAGAAAGCCTGGGAGGGGAAACACCAGAAGGCCTGTCTGAGGAGATGTCCGGTTCGATAGGCTCATCCAGACCTTCAATTCCATCATCATCATTGCCTTCATCTTCATCATAATCATCGTCCCCCTTCAAGTCTGGTTCATAAAAATCTTCAGGGGTATAGTCTTGAACCGGAGGGACCAACTGAACCGAATGCCTGCCAGAAGGTGCCGGATCAGTCAGAACTGAACTAAGTGATTCCACAATACTAATCGCTCGGGCAATTTCCTCAGCGGTCGGATGATGTGGTTCTGGATCTGAACCAGACGATTTGCCTTTTCTTTCTCTTTTTGATGGAACCGATCCCTCAGAATCAGCTTTCCTTTTGCCCGAAGGAGTCTTGCCCTGGTCAGAGGACACTCCTTCTGGTTCGGTCGGAACTGAACCGGGATGGCCATCTGGGTCAGCGGACTTCTCGGACTCCTTTTCCTTAAGCCTGCCCAACCTTTTATCCAGGGTGGCTTTAGGGAAATTTTTACAGGTTTGGCAGTCTGACTCTAGGTGACTAAAACCCAGACAGTAAACACAAGTGGTGTGGGGGTCAGCCTTAGCAAAGGCCTCCCCACTC
Source organism: Neoceratodus forsteri (assembly GCA_016271365.2). NCBI lineage: Eukaryota > Metazoa > Chordata > Ceratodontiformes > Ceratodontidae > Neoceratodus > Neoceratodus forsteri. The sequence goes on along the minus strand of CM028130.1, from coordinate 832,451,070 downwards.
TCACTGCAGTGCTGAAACCCAGTGGGCCCAGTTTTTTTCTTGGGTTTCTCAGACAAAGCCATAACTAAACCCTTACCCTTTTTATGGCAACTGCCAGGCAAGACATCCTTATCGGTTTCTAACTGTGTTACGGGTATTTGAAAAAAAATTAAAACATGTTTTTTTTTTTAAAACTGATAAGGACTGGTACCTCACACTAAAATTCCTGTAAAGAAAAAATACAATCAGTACCCAGAGACCGGTTCTGCCGAGCCGGTCACACAAATTTAGAATACAATTTCCACATACTTTTTCTAGCTAAGTCCACTACCTATGCACTTACTGTACCACAGACAGGGATCTGAACCGAAAAGTATGAGATAATATTGGTAAAACTGATGATTTTTAAACCGCGAACCGAGAGCGAAGGAGAAATCTCTGGAGCGACTGTTCAGTTAGGCGGAGTAAAGAATCTGACAGTTACACTTTGAGGCCCTATCATGTATGTGGAGGACTGCAGATGTGTGGTCGGAGACCACTATTTGCTGTGGACGATGCCATGAGTCCCAGCATCTACAGGCATCACATATGGTGCCACACACTGCACCACCCATGGCGCCACATACAGTGCCACACATGGCATCATACACAGCACCCCACATGGTGCCACATACAGGGCTGGCATTATATACAGTGCCAACACCATATATGGTGCTGGCACCACACATGGTGCCAGCACTGCTGCCTCCTAGGCTGAAGGGAGAAAGGGGGTACCAGTCATCGGCCCCAGCATCAAAAAGGAAAGGGTAGGCATGATAAGTAGCCATCAGTGGTGCTGGCACCGCGGGGGACTATGCGAACATCCTGGGCCGACCGACCCAACTGTGGCCCAGCAACCCCAAGGCCCAGTAGCCCCAGAACCAGGTCCACTGGCCAGAACAGCTGGGCAGACGCTGAACCCACTGCTGTAAAAGAGTGACCCAGAGGTAAAACTGCTCACTGGAGCCCCATTGAGGACAGGGATGGGATCCGGTGTTGAAGATTGCAGCCATTAGGAACAGAGCCACAGAGGACCCCACTGAAGTTGGGTCAGGCCTATCGCCCACCACCACCTACAGTCCCTGTGCAAATGTACCAGAAGGCTACCTCAAGTGGTACAGATTCTTCTTCTACCGACAGGAGGAAGAAGAACTCGAGGTCAAGCGAAGCCAGTTCTCCGATTGAAGTTCGAAATGGGCCCGCTACTTTTGTGCTTCGGACAGACTGTCCCCCCCCGAACACTGGACTGCCCATGGTCGGACCCCACCCCCCACTGCCATCACAGCTTTCAAACGAAGTCTCCCTACCATCACTGCTACTGTCTAAGGTCGACTCCGTTGATGGCAGGCTGAGAATTTCCTCTTCTTCTTCTTCTTCTTCTTTTTTTTTTTTAAATAAGAAAAGTACATTAAAAGTAGTAAGTTAAAAGAATACTGCAAATGGCTATAGCTGCTGTCGTATAGACAAAGACTTGACTCCTGGCAGATGAGCAACATGGTCACTGAAGTGCACTTGACGGTGGGAAAAATGGAACTGAAGCGGTTGGATGGTCGATGGCGAGACAGCCTATACAGCGCGAGCTAGTCTCACAGTGCCACACATGCACAGTCCTATCCCAGCGCTGGTCCTCCTGAAGATTTTTGGCTCCCACGGGGTCCTAGCACCTCCGGCATACTCCCATTAGTGTGAATGAATAGTGGAGACTTTTAGTCCAGGAAGATCTAAAATTACAAACACAGTGCAGGCTCGACACTGTTTAGGTAAAAAAACAGGAAAGGTCTTACCAGGATTCCAGAAACGGCATCAAGTAACTTGGATGGCAGAACCGAGGGCAAAGCAGAGAGGGACGGCGTCGACGGTGTCAAGAAACACGTCACCGAACTTGAGGTGCAAAGCCACGCAGAAGACTAGGCCGTTAATGCAGAAAAAAACTGTGGAGCAGTTGTGAGGCGCTGTCTTGAACAACAGGAGAAGCAGAACTGAGGTGGAGGAGGAGGAGCCAATGGCTGTTTCTGGCCGACCCATGAGTGTCACGCCGTGCGTCAGCCTCGGGGGTGGCACCATGGGTGCCGGCTCATCCCCCTTGAAAAAAAGAAAGCTCCCAGGGAGTGCCTTGCTCACGGCTGACACCCACTAGTGATGAATGGTGAAGATTGACACTGGGAAGATCAGCATTCTCTTCTTACTGTCAATTCAATCCTCAGGCCGGTTGCTATTGCAGTAGTTTCACTGTACAAACCTTTTAGTTCAGTAAAGCAGTCTTTCACACACTCTTGAGCCAATCACTTTACGGGAGCTTCTGGTTGGTCCAAAATCTCAAGCTGTGCTCCTAAACATCTCGGAGCTTGCTGCTACAGTTAACGATTATTTTTTGGAACAATCCAGTTGCCGCAATAACGCAGTCCCAAATAGAAGAACCCCAACAGGAAGGCAAGTGAGGCCTTTCCCTTCAGGCTCTCCTAGGATCCTTTCTGGGAGCAGCTTCTCGACAGCTTGAGCTGCTCACACTTTCAACTTTCAGCAGCCTCCTCAAACTGAACTCAAATTCAAACTGTCCCTCCTAAATAAAGGAAGAAGTTAAAAGAATCCGATTTGCTGTTCAGGCTGCCTAAAAACAGTTTAAATCTTTCAAATGGCTGCAGTTTGGGCACCCAAACTTTGTCCCTGAAATTCTCCCACAAGTCTATATTACACTCCCAAGAGTCTCTGGATTAAATCCCAGTTCGTGATTGGCTAATGCACTTCCAAAATGGTGGCTGCAGTTAAAGCTTATGTTTAGTTTATGCAGTCTCACAAGTTCCAAAGTCTGGTGCAGCCAAAAATTAAAGTATTTATTTACATTTCCCACACACACTTGTAGCCCCAATACTTTTGTATTAAATAAGCCCACTTTCATTGAAATATGTCCTGTACTTTTGCTGTCATGCCACCATTATACTACCCCCCGGCAGCAGACAGCAGTTCATGAATATTAATGGTCCTCATGAACATTAATTAGGCCCCATGAAAATACCTTTGTTTAAACTCCCTTTAAAATCACTTAAGCGGCTCCAAAGCTGCATTGCCAAGGTCACCAGCCCCCATTTAGCTTACTAGGGTGCCGGGACTACCGAAAGACTCCTCGTTCACCTGCAAAATCGCGGGGTGGTACATCAAATGCGCTTCCTGTGCATGCGTGGTCTTTAGCGGCACCAAAACAATGCCAGCGACTCATAATTATGGATTTTAGCCCCAAATGGGCTTAAATAACTCAATAGGCTGCTTTGGGGGGAAAAGGGGAACACCAGGAGCACTGAAAGAGTTTGGGGGATGCCAGCAGCAGCGGGAGTAAAACAGGAGCGACGAGAAGAACATGGGCAATAAAGGTAAGCCCCCGGTGGGGTTACAATTTCCTGCGAGGTGCCCTTCCAGAGTACTCCCCTATCTTTAAATAGTCTGCCATCCTGAAGTCCAGCACTCTTAGTTCCTAACTTCTCTTTGCCCATGTCTAGGTAAAACCACACCATATTGTGGTCGCTTTCTGCCAGTGGTGCATCCACCCTCCCCTCCTGGACATGTACACTATTCACCAGGACCAGGTCCAGTATAGCCCTGTTCTGGTGGGTTCCTGGACACATTGTTACAGGAACCCACGCTGCAATGCCTGCAGCATCCCCTGTGACCTAGTACAGGTTGTAGCAGGGATCATCCAAGCCACCCCAGGTAGATTGAAATCTCCTATGATCAGTGCCAAACTCTTTCTGGCCATCTCCACAGTTTTGAACCCCAGCTCTCTGTCTATCTCCTACTCCTGGTTCAGCGGCCTGTACCCTACTCCTATCCTTACTTTATTGCCTTTCAGTGACTGTACCTACAACCACAGCAATTCTGTCCATCCTACTATCTCCTCTTCCCTAGTGCAGGTGATACCTTCCCTAATGTACAGAGCCACTCCCTCCTCTACCTACCCCTGTATCCCTTCCATACAGCTTTTATTCCAGGATGGAGAGATCCAAGACATGGTTGGTTAGGCATGGCCCATATCTCTGTGATGGCACCCATATTCACTTCTCTCTCTCTGCTATCAGTAAATACAGCTCAGACATTTTGTTTTCCAAGCTCCTTGCATTTAGAGACACCACCCTCTACAGTGACTCATGTCCCCCTCCACTCCTGGGCTGCCCAGTCCTTCCTCCCAACCATGGTCCCACCCTCCTGCCCATCCTAACATTCCCCCCATCTGCCCCCCTCCTTCTACCCTGAATGGGGAGGGTTATTGGCCTCCACCTCCAGGTAACAACAGGTAGTTTGACCCCTGCTGCTCCTCCATCAGTTTAAATTTAGTTCCCTGCTAATATACCTCTCAAACCCTTCCTAAGCATTCGAACTCCCTCCTTGCTGAGGTGCAGCCTCCCTAGTGCATATAGGCCCTTGTTCCCTGTATGTGTTTCCCCAACCACCAATTATACCATGTCCCTCTTCTCTGTACCACTCCCTGAGCCAGACATTAAATTCTTCTATTCTGGTCTTCCTTGTAGTGTTGGCCCTTGGTACTGGTACCACTTCTAAGAAGGCTACTTACCTCCCCAGCCTCCTGCAGATCTGTACCACTTCCTTGAACCAGCCCTGGACCACCTCCACCTTACTGTCAGCAAGATCGTTCGTACCTAGGTGAATGATTAGGTGCAGCTGCCCCCCCGGACCATAACCTTGGCTATTATTGGCCACACTCTGCAAGTGGTCATCCCTGGTATATACAGTATATTACTCTTCTGTGATTCGCTTTAGCCCTCGTGTCACCACATCTCACTCCCTTCACTATGGAGCCTCTCAGGATCATAACATTATGTTCCCTATTTTCTGATTCCCCAGCACCCCCTCCACTCATGTCTGCCCTCTATTGCTGACCCTCCCCCTCTTTCTCCTATTCACCTTCAGGTCTGACCACCTGCACCCCCCTAGCATTGACAAACTCCCATGTTTTCCAATTCTGTCTTTCTCTTCTGGGCACTTTTCTGCCTGCCCCATCCCCTTTATGTCCTGCCTTTTCTACTCACTCCCCCATCTATTCCTTTGTTCATCCCTCCATGTATGCCTCCTTTAGCTCTCATATCTCTCTTGTTGCTGCTTCCCCCTCTCCCACTCAACTTGATGTACCCATACCTTACCTAGTCAATGGAAGGAATCTATTACTCTGGGGGTGCACCCACTGGCCTCCCTCGCATGTTTTCCCTCATGGTTCTTCTTACCAATGTCCACCCCTTCCCTAAAGGCTCCCCTTCTCATTGAGGAAGTGGGCACCAAGGAACTTGCCTTAGCCCTTATCCACTCCTCCCTCCTTGCCCACCCTCTCACCCAGTCTGAACTCCAACCCTCAATCCCACCCAGAGTCTCCCTTCCCCTCCCACATTTCAGTTCCATTTACCTTCTTTCCTAGTGCTCCTAACTCCCTTCTAAGGTGACATGTCTCTGCCCTCAGCTTGCTGAGGCTCCTACAGACCAGCCACCCCCCAAACTGCTGCCCCACATCCCCTGCAACACACTACCCTACCTGTCCCACCCTGACCCATCGGCAACCCCACTTTTCACATTATGTTAATTACTTCTCCCCTGACAGTGTATCTGTCCTCCTCATGCAACTTCTGTGGCTTACCCTATGTAGGGTTTTGTTGCTATCCCCAGAGAACCTTTACTATTACTAATTTAACCCATGTGGAGATGGCTGAAAAGCTGCACCCCTTGAACTTTGTTCACTTAACTCAGTACTCTGCCCTAGGCAGGGATGGCTGAAAAGTTGCATTCACTGCAATAACACTACTTAGTCTACAGTACTTAGCCACTTAACATATGACGGAATGGGTGAATAGCTGCAATCCAGAAAAACTAGTTTGTTTGCAGACCCTAGATAGGAACCAGCTGCACTCCCTTTAAAATCACACTTCACCAACCCCTCTATCAGTTGACCCCAGATAGGGATCAGCTGCAAAGCTCTGACAAGGTCTACCTGTAATCAAATGCCCTGGCCTTACCTCACCCCAGTTGAGCAATGTGGCCGGTGGCCTGTGTCCTGTAGTAATCCCTGCAGAAGCTCTGCCAATGCTCTCAGAAGCCACTTAGGCAGATGCTACACTTCTGCTTCGTGACACTCACGCTTCCGGGGTTGGTGACATGAGGGGTCACTTGGTCCCCTGGATATTGTATAGGAACTGCAGCTGCCCTGTTGGCTGGCTGTAGTCATGTGGTCCACTGGGACAGCCAATGGTGCCTGGAATTAGGCCACCGACCTCCCTCCCTCCCTCAGCCTGACCTCTGACTCCCACACACAACCCCCATAGAAAATCACAGCATTATTCAGAAAAAGAAAAGTTTTAACAATACAGAATTCATCCCCTTGTTCAAACGAGCAGATGTACTTAATTGCTAATGGCCTCTGCTTTTTCCACCACTCCTAATGACATCTTCCAAACTGAGAAGTGTACTACAAACGTAGCCTTTTTACAGCTGCATGGGCGGAGCCCTGCAGATGTTTTGCATGTAGAAAAGGGCTGATGTCATGTTTTCCATCTGTGGAACTGTTTTTCCTCTGCCTGACCCTCCCCCAAGAAGCAATCCACCCATGTTGTCCCTATGGACTGCAGCACTGCATTATATCACAGTGGGCATTTTTGGTTTTTTTATGGGCGTTTTTTTGTACATTTCTGCATCCCTGCCATTTCTGTCCCCTTCCCTTAATCGCAAGGGTGTGGCTGGCGATATGTCTGGAGTACTGCACAGTCAGCTGAACTTGATTTAACCCAAGATTTATTATTATATTGCAAGCATCCCCTATGTACATGAGGTGTGTAACTCCGAAGGCAGTTGCCGATTGCACATCTCAGATAGAAATGGCTAAAGGATTTTCTGAGAGTCAGCACCCAAACAGCGATATTGAACGTGATTAAGATTTAGAGGGAGCTGATGGTGGGAGTCTTTATGCCTTTCAGCCGTCACATCATTTTGTTTTGCCTTATATATATGAGCTGTTGGCCACAAATAGAAACACACGGCACATGCCGAGGATGGTGAAAGCTTTTCTTCTGATGATTATTCAAACGGAGAATAACATTCAGATCTAGCCTCCGATTTTTTTGATTTGGCTTGGTAATTAAATGAAGTTTAAAACATTGTCTGTACTCCTCAGTCATTAATTCAAGTCTTGCCCTGTTAGTAGTAGCCATTTTGTACATTGTTTTCTATTTTGTGTAAATACATTCCACATCAAATTTAAATGTTTACTGTTTTTGAAGGTGTCGCTCTTGAAAACACTTCCTCGATCACATCTGTGCCCCTATGTTTATCGTCAAAAACAAGCCCTTCTTTTTAGTTCAGGACCCCATCCCAGAACCGATACCCGATGTCCCATTATATGTAAAAAAGTAATGTACTTTACACAGTCATTTGTAGTAAAGTGCTCCATCCCAGTCCCGAACCCTGATCTGCGATGTTTCTCTCGTTGTAAAAAAAAAATTGAAAAAAAAATTGTAGAATTTTGAACTTAAGCCCCAGTGACACCTCCTTTATTCCTGATGTGCCAAAGTATGTATTATAAATAAGATCCAGTTGTAAGTCCCCTTCCCCACCCTCCAGTGCACTTTGCCCAATGACCGCCATTGGCCACAAATAGAAACACACGACACATGCTGAGGATGGTGAAAGCTTCTCTTCTGATGATGATTCAAACGGAGAACAACATCCAGATCTAGCCTCCAATTTTTTTTTATTTGACTTGGTAATTAAATGAAGTTTAAAACATTGTCTGTACTCCTCAGTCATTAATTCAGGTCTTGCCCTGTTAGTAGTGGCCATTTTGTACATTGTTTTCTGTTTTGTGTAAACACATTCCGCATCAAATTTAAATGTTTACCGTTTTTGTAGGTGTCTCTCTTGAAAACACTTCCTCGATCACATCTGTGCCCCTATGTTTATCATCAAAAACAAACCATTCTTTTTAATTCAGGACCCCTATCCCAGAACTGATACCTGATGTCCCATTATATGTAAAAAGTAATGTACTGTATACAGTCATTTGTAGTAAAGTGCCCCACCCCAGTCCCGAACCCTGATCTGCGATGTTTCTCTTGATGTAAAAAAAAATAGAAAAAAAAAACTGAAGAATTGTGAACTTAAGCCCCAGTGACACCTCCCTTATTCCTGATGTGCCAAAGTATGTATTATAAATAAGATCCAGTTGTTAGTTTACCCCCCCATCCAGTGCACTTTGCCCAATGACCATGTTGAAATAGTAAGATGCACATCCCCCAACACTGGTGGTCCAGTGGTCTTCAACCACCCATGCAGGTATTTATCAACAGCCAGTCCACTCACCCAAATCCGAGACAGAGCTGGGGCACTGCCCTCCTCACATCTCTGCTGCCAGTCCCCAACTGAACAGACATTGAACTGGCTGGAAATTGTAAATTCTCCCTGAAAGACAATTAGTGCTTACACTTTACAGTCTGCTCAGTGTCACTGCAGTTGGGGACAGGACTCGGAGGTGTGAGGAGGGCATTTCTAATCTCCTGCTCTATCTCGGGATGTGGGTGAGGGGGCGTGCTGTTTGTCAATACCTGTTGGGGTGGGTTGGGATCACTGGACAACCAATGTTAGCTGTTGTTCAATGTCTTATACTAAATGGGACATTAAGTGTCTGGACTGTGCGATCCAGAGCGTCTGCACTCGCCCCACCCAGCGCTACTCTCACAGCTATAGCCCCCCCCACTCCTCAGACTGATGGATTTTTGCCACCAACCTTTTGAATGTCTCTCACTTCACTCTCTCCGCTAGTCTTTGTGATTGGACTGCTGCTATTATTCAGCAATGTTTCCACTAAGACTAATCCAACTGTCTTCCCAGACCCCACCTCCTCAGCTTCCTGGCATGTTACCATGCCTTCTGCTCACTTTTCCACCTAACTGCTCTAGCAAAGAAAAAGGTTCTGGAGTGACATTACTGCAGCAAACAATGTTTCTTGTTCGTAGCTAGAAGCAGATATGATCGCCTGCCTGATCATCCTTAGTCAGTGTTTTGGACAGCTGTCATGGATGGGAAAGAGGTACTTAGAGCAAAATAAAAAGGGGGATTTTCACAGGGGAAAAACAATTTCAGGGTAATCGTGAAATCTGCCACTCCAATGAAAATTAACAGATTTGCCAAACTTCAATACAGACATAAACTAAAAGATGAACAGTACAATGAACAAAAAAGGCCAGATTCAGACCGAATGAAAATGGGCTAATCTAGGTACGTTACAGTAATGTACAGATCATGAATAATTAGGGTTGCTATGACATCCTATGATTCAGAACTGCAAATTTGTCAGCGGATTGTTGTTACTGACAGAGACATTACTCATGGGTTTCGGGCACTTGGTGACAAGGCATGGGGCAGTTGGCAGTCCGCAGCTATACAGATTCCAAAAAAACAAAAAATTAAAAAAAAATGCATCACACAGGCAGAATGAGAAGCTAATAAACAGTAGAAACGTCTAAATGTGTTTTAACGGATGAATGCAACTAACACTGGCTAAGGCTGGGAGTCTGCTACATCACTAGCCATATCTGAGCTCGTGATAACATCGTGAATCAGGTGAAAAAAAGCCCTCTACAATACAAATAAATGCAGTTGTGATAGGGTACAAAATGAGCACCTTAAAACAATTGCTAATCACAAAATAACACACACAGAGATTGATTAAAAGTGTTCAGCTTTATTAAACGAAAAAGGTAAAAAAAAAGTTTCCTATCTCCTTTAAACAGGAGACAGGAAGCCATGTTTGTTATGTTTATAAGTTTTTTAAAGCCTCAAACATACAAATTAATATACTTTCTCTTAAATTCAGTGTCTTGTATTAATATTTTTTTCGTTTTGGGAATAATTTTGAATGCTACTTCCGTTGTGATGTCTAAGGTTCTGTGAATGCACGAGAGACACTGAATGGAGCTATCGTCTCCAATCATGCATTCTATGTAGTTGCAGGCTAAAACCAAAGCATTTTTAAAAGCAGTACAGTGACCTCCAAACCATACAGTGTATAAAAAATGAGATACAAAGTGAATTTAGTACTATATAAATAGGGGTGATGCAGCTTCTGCAATGTTTTAGTAACAGCGATAATTTTTGTCTATTTTATTCCGCTTTTATTTCTATTTTTACAATGGTATAAAATAAAAAAAATAATTAAACTTCAACAGCTGACTCTTAAACAATTAGGGCCAGATATTCAAACTGCGCTATTTTGTGGTGCAAGCCTGCGCTGCACAAAATAGTTCTTGCAGAGGGTAATAAGCGATATTCAAAGGAGTTGAGCCTTGAGCAACTCCTTTGAATATCACCCCCCGGCCACAGCCACTGTGCATGGCGCAGTGGAACTTGCGCCACTGCAAGTGGTCAGAGTGGTGCATTCAACTTGCGGTGGGGCAAGTACCATTGCACCATGTGCAAATTTCCGATATTTGAAAGGTGACATGCAAATGGGGCCATAATTCATGCAAGGTGCAGGGGGGGGCATTTGCATCTGATTATGGCCCCATCTGCATGCCATTAGCATGCAGGTGTGCCGATCCCCGAGGACTTGCGCCTAGTGCCCTGCCAGGCAGCAGCCGTCGGGGACCGACGCCCCCTGCAGCCCGATCACGGGCAAAAGAGTGAAAATCCCCACCACCACCCCCCACTTGCCCGATCGTGGGCAACAGCAGAAATGTCCCCCCCACCAGCCCAATTGCAGGGCTGCATTGGTTAAAACAACCCCCGAATACATCCCTGGTGGTCCAGTGGACCGAAAGCCCATCCGGCTGTATCAGTCTAAACAACCCCTCAATCATAGCTCAGGTCCAGGATTAAAACCTGACGTGATAAGCAGTGCCCCAACAGCCACTCCCTTGCGCCAGCCCTCACCCCTACCACTCCATGAAGCCCCACTACCCCGCCTTCAGCAACCGGCGGGAGCAGTGATCTCACTCCACCTGCTACTCGCTACGCCGACCGACTGTCCGTTAGATAAGAGCTAATACGGTAGCCCATATTGTGATACATATTTCAGATTTGTGAATGAATACATCTATTCACAAAACTGACTGTTCAGCCACGGTATGGGCTGCATGCCCATTGGCTCTTGCCTGCACCAATGGTGCAGCCCACCGCAGTCAGTCGGCGGGCAGCAGGGTGGCAGGCGGGTGGATGCTGCCACCCGCCGCCGCCGCAGGGGAGGGAGGTGGTGGGGCTTCGGGTGGATGGGGTAGGGGACACTAGGCACCAGGGATGTGTTGGGGGTGTTTACTGCTACATCCCGCAATCAGGAGTTTCGGTCCACTGGACCACCAGGGCTATGTTCGGGGTTTACCCCATCCCGTGATCGTGAGTTTCAGTCCACTGGACCACCAGGGCTATGTTTGGGGGGTGTTTTAAACTGATACAGCCGCGATTGGGAGTTTCTGTCCACTGGACCATCAGGGATGTATTGAGGAGGGGGTAGTTTTTAAACTAATGCAGCCTGCGATCGGGCTGGTGGGGGTCGGTGGGGGGGATTTTCACTCTTTTGCCTGCGATCGGGCTGCAGAGGGGCACAGGGAGTGGGTTGAGGGCCAGCCACAGGTGGCAGCTGCTGTGTTGCTCTCTGCAATGCAGCAGCTCACCTGTGGGTGGCCCTCGACTTGAGCCTTTTTTTTTGGCTCAGAGTTGTGCAGGCGCAGGTTGGGGTTTGTGCCTGCACAACTCTGCACAGCCCAGCTGAATATCAGGCTGTGCAGTTTATGCATGGTTCCTCCCCCTCTAGTTCAGCATGCATTCATTTGCATTGCGTTGTTGCTCAGCATGTTTTCTGTGGTGCAACTGCCTCCTGCTGAATATCGCAGAATGGAGCAAGTTCGGACTTGCGCAGGCGCAACCCTATTGCGCATGGTGCAACCCTTTTGAATATCTGGCCCCTAGTCTTTATTATACATAAAACCATAGGACACTGCATACGTTGCAATTGATTGTTTTGTTTTCTATCCTCCTTAAGTCAGTACAAGAAATAGAACTGCTGACTGAAATGAGCCATATTGCTTTTTAGAATAAAATGTATGGAGCAGCCATCGAATTAATGCAGTTGTATACCAGGCAGCCGCTATGTATATGAAATTACATAAAACATATGTAAAAAAATGTTGTAGGTGCCGTATTGGTCCTTTTAAAAACAGATCCAGAAACAAATGATTTGATACCTTTTATTGGACCAACATGGATGTTACAGAAAAGAACAAAGTGCTTTAGCTTTCGAACCAACCAGGTCCTTCTTCAGAAGCTTTGTCGCAGTTTTTTCAAATATCCCATATTATTAACACCAGATTACATAGAAAAAGCAGAAATAATTCTCATTGGTTTAACATATACATTTAAAACATAATAGAAGATTGTCAGAGAAGCTAATTAACACCAGTATGCCTTTAACTGAGGAGCCTCAGAAGGGCAAAGGTTATCAAGATTTCTACAGCCAGAGAGTTCTTGTCACATAAATTTTAAAATGTCTCAGTATGCCAAGAAAGCATTCTAGTGATAAAAAAAACCTTGGAGTGGCATTCTCTCTAATACGTGTAAGATGAGTTTACAACTTACATTCCAATTGTCCTGGTATATTAAAGGACAGATAATGAGAGACAAAATCCTGAAATTAGGTATAACTGCAAGTTGAAAGCAAGCCTCAAATTAACCTACACATATAAACATGATGCATGAAAGTATCACTTGTAAGTGTAAGTGCAAAAAAAAAAAAAAATAAATAATAAATTAAAAAAAAAAAAAAATACTTGTCAAGGACGCCCAAGAAAACGAGACCATGAGCCTGATAAATGCAGATTTCAACACAGAGTCTGTGTATAACAAACATGCACAGAATCAGTCTAAGCAATCTAAATGAAAACCCAAAGGAATTACACCTTTAATGAACCCCCAAGTAAATGAGATATGCGTCTTAATATGAGCAGTTAAAAATGTGACGGTGTGAAATCCATCCACTGACAACTAATAGAAGGAAATAAATGCACACTATATGTGAAAACTAAGTGTTCTAGCCACATAACAACTGCCCATGCCACGCTCCACCACACATATGTGTGTACATACACCACACCACAACCCCCACACCCACACAACACACACACAACAAATATAGCAAACACATTCCACACACACCACACCACGTACAACAAACAAAACACATACACACCATACCCACAACACACAAAAACACAACACACAAACACACATACATACATACATACATCAGTATACACACACACACACACACACATTAACGCACTCACCACAGTGTTAAGGTGAAAAGTCAACAATGTGATAACCATAAACTTACAAAATCAAAGGCCGCTGAAGAACTAAACTGTTTATGTACATCTTTTAAAGTAAAGGTCTGTGTAAGTTTAAGTAGAATAATGCGTCATGTACCCAACATCAATGTTCAATCCATCCGCCACCATATTGAGAAGTAAAATAAGTCTAATTTCAAAGCCTGTCTCTGTTGTGTACTGTTGAAATGTCCTTTTAAGACCATCACAGACATATCTGAGATTGAGTGATCATCCTGGGAGAAGTGCTGGGCTACTGGTTTCTCAATCATCTTGTGATTAATAGAATGTCTGTGTGAATTCATTCTAGTGCGGAGTTGTTGGCTTGTCTCCCCCACATAACCTGTGCGAGGACATTTCTTGCATTGGATAAAACAGACCACATTGCTTGATGTACATGTATAATTCCCCTGTATCCTGAATAGTCTGTTTTGTGATGTAACCACAGTCTGAAGTGGAAATGAGGTTACATGTCTTACATGTGCGTTGATGACAGGGTCGTGTACCATATGATGTCATGGTATTCTGTTCTGGTTCAAGTTGACTCCTAATAATCAGGTTGGCTAAATTAGGTGGTTGTTTAAAGATAGTAGTGGTAGTTCTTGAAAATACAGTTAAGGGTTTCATCCTCACTAATTATTGGATGGAGATCCTTAGTAATCTTATGAGGAGTTCAAGGTCAGGATGGTATGTGACTACTAAGGGTATTCTGTTGGTAGTCATCCGTTCCTTATATTGCAGCAGCTGTTCTCTTGGGATCTGTGTTGCACGTTCCACTGCTCTGTCAATTTCCCTGGATGAGTGTCCCTGCTCAATAAAGGTGTTTTTCAACATTGCCAGATGTGTGTCTCTGTCTTCCTCATTTGAACAGAGGCGGTGATACTGAAGTGCTTGACTATATATAACAGATTTCTTTGTGTGGCTCGGGTGATTACTTTTCTTGTGTAAGTATCTCTGTCTGTCTGTTGGTTTCCTGTAAAGACAGGTATGTAGGGTACCATCCTTAATAGTGACAGTGGTATCCAGAAAATGTACACTTTTGTGGCAGAATATTCTAGGAAAGCTTTATAGTTGGGTGGGGTTATTAAGTTCTTGGTGAAAATCTTTAAGTGTGTCAGTGCCCTTTGTCCAAATTATAAACAAATCATCAATGTAACGGAATAAGCAAGTGGTTTATGTGTACAGTGCCTTAGAAAATCCTCCTCCAAATTCGCCATAAAAAGATTAGCATACTGAGGAGCCATCCTGGTTCCCATTGCGGTTCCCATAGTTTGAACATAATGTTTACCATTAAAGCTGAAGTTGTTATGTGTCAGAATGAATTCAGTGAGTTTACCCACAACTCCAGGGTCAATGTTGGGGTGTAATTCCTTTGGGTTTTCATTTAGATTGCTTAGACTGATTCTGTGCATGTTTGTTATACACAGACTCTGTGTTGAAATCTGCATTTATCAGGATCATGGTCTCGTTTGCTTGGGGGTCCTTGACAAGTATTTTTTTTTTTTAATTTATTTTTTTTTTTTTTTTGCACTTACACTTACAAGTGATACTTTCATGCATCATGTTTATATGTGTAGGTTAATTTGAGGCTTGCTTTCAACTTGCAGTTATACCTAATTTCAGGATTTTGTCTCTCATTATCTGTCCTTTAATATACCAGGACAATTGAATGTAAGTTGTAAACTCATCTTACACGTATTAGAGAGAATGCCACTCAAGGTTTTTTATCACTAGAATGCTTTCTTGGCATACTGAGACATTTTAAAATTTATGTGACAAGAACTCTGGCTGTAGAGAATTCTTGATAACCTTGCTCCTTCTGAGGCTCCTCAGTTTAAAGGCATACTGGTGTTAATTAGCTTCTCTGACGTAATCTTCTATTATGTTTTAAATGTATATGTTAAACCAATGAGAATTATTTCTGCTTTTTCTATGTAATCTGGTGTTAATAATATGGGATATTTGAAAAAACTGCGACAAAGCTTCTGAAGAAGGACCTGGTTGGTTCAAAAGCTAAAGCACTTTGTTCTTTTCTGTAACATCCATGTTGGTCCAATAAAAGGTATAAAACATATGTGGCAGCCTGGTCTTTCATCTTATGTGCTTAAGAGCACTAAAACGTACTTGCCACATATACCAAACATTGGAAAATACTTATTGTACTGTGTTCTTTAAAGCAGAGCATTTTTTACTTCAGGAGTTGTAAATTACAGGCTGCCGCTCTGCTTTGGGATTTGAAAGAAAACAATGATTTAGGTTATACATGTTCATCATGACAAGCTTTTGTATGAGTGTTGCCAACTGTTTAAAATATGAGGGGTGCTGTCTACTTATCCAAAAATGAATAATTCTTTCCATTCTCTGTCTCACTCACACACAATCACATACACAGAGTGTCTCTCCTTCTGTGCGCCTTCCCCCCACACACACAGGCACCCACACTTAGAGGGAAGAACCACTGAGAATGAAATTTGCATCTCTTCAGCTGGCCTGGGGCCATGGCAATCAGTCTCAATCCCTCAAAATCCCTCAGGAAAACAGGATTTGTTTTTATGATCCCACAGGCATAGGGCAGCAAGTGCCTCTTTTTTGTTAATGAAGTTTAAATTCAGGGGTCCCAGGTAAAGTGGGATGTGGCTGGAGCTGTTTCTATAGTCAAACGGGAGACTATAGACTTCAACATGCCCTGCATTCTTCTGGCCGTGGCAGCTTCAAAAGAGTGTTTATCAGCTCTCCTCGAGTCACCCAACTTCCAGGCTGAAGTAAGCACTCTGAGGTGGAGGAGGAGGAGGAAAGCTGATTGTGTGTAAACGTGTACTCATGGCAGCAGCTTCAAATGGGTATTTATTTCATAAATGGAGGTGCTGCAAAAAGACGGCAGCTTCAAAATGGCATTTGTTTCCATCCTGAGAAGGTAGTGGTGCAGTAACATCACACCTACCCCTTTACACATCATTGGTTCACACAGTCTGGCAAATCAAAGAGCCATTAATGTAGTCTCTGTTCCCATAGATTAAAAATAAAATCAACTTGTATGCCCTATCAGTGCAACTCCAACAGTCTCTCCTTTTAATTCTGATCACATACTTGGGCTATGACATCAGTTTATAAAATCAAAAAATATATATTTAAACAGCAGATGGTGTGTATGGCAGTTCTGAGTTTCATTTTGTTAAATGAAACGTGATCCCTGTAAGAAAACGTTCAGACTTTAGTAGCTGAAAGGGATTGGGACTTAACTTTTCAAACACTGCAGATCTCCAGCAACATTTTCTCTTTTTGTATTCTGTTTACCATCACATCTTCCAGAACAGAACATTGCGGGTGGGATATTCAAAAGGGTTGCGCCATGCGCAATAGGGTTGCGCCTGCGCAAGACCAAAAGTGTGCCATTCTGCGATATTCAGCAGGAGGCAGTTGCGCCACCGAAAACATGATGAGCAACAGCTCAATGCAAAGGAAGGCATGCGCAACCGACGGGGGTGGATCCATGCATAAAGAGCGCAATGCGAATTCAAAGACTTGCGATTACAAGAGCCGAACTGCCGAAATTGCGCACTAGCCGCAAAATGAGCCAAAATAAAAGGTTTAAGGGAAGCGCAAGAACGCTACAAGGATACCAAGTGGGGTAGAGAGAGACAGACAGACAGACAGTGACAGGCTAGGGCAAGCAAGGCAAGCATTGTGGGCCATAGGCTGCAGAGGCCAGCGGGGGTGCCCGCAGGAAGTAGCAGTCAGGACAGTGGGGGGTAATACAGCAACATCAGCCGGGGGGGAGCCAGGGAGATGGACAGTGCCAGTTTCACATGGAAGCTGTAATGAGGGGGGAGAATGCAAGCTGCAGGGGACGAGGCTGTGGAAGGGCCCGTCGTTGGTACGCCCCCAACAGGCAGTACTGTGCCCGCATCAGCTATGGAGCTGTATACAGATGTAGAGATCGTACGGTGGCGCACCGCCTGAACAGGCAATACTGAGGCGGCTCTGTGAGCTGCAGTGATGTGATGCAGGCACCCTCACGATGGAGTCACGCTCTGTCAGTGGAGACCAAGGTGACAGCCTGCATGTGCCTGCTCACCAAGGGCACCTTCCAGAGGCCAACAGGGGACACCACAGGCATCACACAGTCAGCCACGTCATGCATCCTCACCCAATTCCTCAGCACACTGCTGCCACGTGCTGCAGAGCACATCCATTTCCCCAGCACCGCAGCAGAGCGTACAGCAAACATGCGGGAGTTCCACAGGGTAGCACGTATGCCTGGCGTGCTAGGGGCCATAGACTGCACCCATGTAGCCATTTGCACGCCACCTGGCCCCGATGGGGCAGCGTATAGGAACCGAAAGGGCTACTCCAGTGTCAACTGCCAGGTGGTGTGTGATGCCACTGGGCGAATAATCAATGTCTGTGCCACACACCCTGGCGGAGCACATGATGCCTTCATATGGCATCAGTCCGCACTGTGCCATCGATTTGAGAGTGGGGACATCCCCACAGGACATCTAGTGGGTGAGTACGCATGTATGGAATGCAAACTTGGGGCAAGGATGGGAATGCCACAGGTGCCATGGTAGTGGCACACAGGGATATGGGCAAAATGGACCTGAACATGACACTGATCTCCACTATCTCCACACAGGTGACAGCGGGTACCCACTCCGTCCCTGGCTGCTCACACCATACCGGCTCCCCATGACCCCATCGCAGCAATGCTATAATGAGGCACATGCCACCACACGCAACATCATAGAGCGGGTGTTTGGGATGCTCAAGGCATGCTTCCGATGCCTAGACACCTCCGGCGGTGCCCTACAATATAGCCCCCCAAAGGCCTGTGGGATATTCCTGGCCTGTTGCATCCTGCACAACATGGCCAAGGACTGTGGGATAGCCCTACAGGTTGAAGAGGGGGACAGCGATGGGGCCGCCAGTGGCGCCGGTGTTGATGGTGATGAGCAGCCCCCCCTAGGACGGCAGGACCCCCGACTGATCCAGCAGGCCCAGCTGCACCGGGACACCATCACAGAGGAGCACTATGCACAACACAGGTAAGTCAAGGGGCCATGTGCAACCAACACTGTCCAGGCGCAAACCACAGGCACACAGGGTAGCACACCAGGGGTGCATGATGGCCAGGGGAGTGGAAGGGTCCAGGCATACAAACACACCATCAGGGAGGGGTGAACACTCATATGGACACACACACAACAGGCACAGAGCGTACATGGGAAGATGCACAGCACAGCAGAACTGACATTGCTAACACACAGCACCACTGACCACCCCCACCACCTGTACTGTCCAAGTACATGTGTCAGATGCTGGGCACCCTTGCACCTTGGTGTACAGTACAATGCAGGCATCATCATGCACACGCACCTGTGGACAGCAGTTGGAGGAGGTGCAGTGGTCCGTGTGTCGTGTTGAGCAGAGCACAGCCGCGCACTGCCCACCATGACATACATTGCACACAGGGCAGCACCAGACAGGGCCCACACTGGGAGACAGGTCAGTCATGTAGCACTGTCCCACGGCCACCATGGATGCGTGGGTGGCCCCGCCGTGACCCAACAGCACTGGCAGGCTGAGCAGGGGCCACATGGGGTGGCACTGTTGGACCACCAGGGGTCCCACTGTGCGAACGTGACCTTGCCCGCACAGTGGTCTGCAGCATGCCGAACATACCTGCACCAGGGGTGCTCGGGATGCCCACAGCAGAACCCGGCATTGACAGGCCTGGTGTCGCACGATGCCGGGAATGGGGAGTGAAGCGTGAACTGTGTGGGGTGTGTGGTACAGGGTCACCTGACTGTGTGCCCAATGCGTCCACGACAGAGACCACTGCCTGGGTCAGCCTGTCAATGGTGGCGGTCACATCCATCCGCATGTGGACCATCTCTGCACGGTTCAGAGCACACTCCCTGCTGTGCCGCTCCACAGCCACAGACAGTGCCTCCACGGACATTGCAACCCGCCTCTGCTGCTGTACTGATTCCCGCAGCAGGCGGGTGTGCTCGTCCAATGGGTACTGTGCCACAACGGCATCCTGTCCCCCAAGGCGTTGAAGATCCTGATGCACAACACCCCTTGAGGGTGGGCGCTGTTCACCAGGACCAGGAATGGGCATATCGAAGGGCGGCGGGCATGTGCCACCGCTGGACACTGTACCCCCAGACCTGGTGGGTGACTGCTGCTGCTGCCCCTCCAACCACTGTGCCCCAGGGTCCACTTGTTCCACCACTGTGGCCGCAACAGTGCCAGACACCTGCACAGCCACCGGTGCTGCCCCACCAGTGCTGACAGGCACAGCCTGGGACTGTGCCGACATGCTGGCACACAGTTGGAACCAGCAAGGCCCAGGGGCAGCGGTTGGCCTGCTGTGTGTCCGTCATGGGACACACACATGTCACTGCCCATTGCAGTCCTTGCATCATCAATGGTGCAGTACGTGCTACAGCCACAGTCACAGCGTGCTGGGCATGCCTTACATGCCAGACTGCTGAGACACAGGCTGTGCACCCCCCACACCCGAATCACCGACACCAGAGTTGGCAGCACAGCGTGCATGCTGGTGCAGTGCATGCTGGCTGGTGACAGAGGTGGATTGACCCTCCTCCATGTCCAGCAGGTCATCCTCACTGCCTGGTCCCACCACCACCATCTCCTGAAGATGAACAGGATCTGCAACAGAAAGAGAGGACATGTGAGTGCATGTGAACAACCTTCCTCCCCCCACCAAACCACCACCATGTCATACCGTGCAGTGATGGGCTTCCACCTGTCTGGAATCCACCTCCTAGTACGCCCTCAATAGCACTGCACTGCATAGTTGCAGCCAGTCGGTCCTCAGCCGGGGTCAGCTCCACCACCGCTGGCTGGCCCCCGCCAGTGCCAGCACATGCCGCCCTGAGGGCTGCCACCTTCTCCTTCACCCTCCTGCGGTCTGTCCCAATCTTCTTCTTGCATTCCTGCATGGAGCGCTGGTGGCTTCCTTGCAGGTTCACTGCCCGGGCTACCCCCTCCCATGCAGCCGCACAGGCCTGAGGGGTGCCCCGGCTTCCACGCAGTAGTGCCTCATCCTCCAGGTAGGCCTGGAAGAGGGCCTCAGTTTCTGCCATGGTGAATTTGGGCCTCCTCCTTCGCCCACCATCCTCACCCTCACCTTGTCTCTGCTCGGTCATGGCGATCTGTATGGGTGGAAGTGGACACCTGTCACTGTGCAGTCTACAGCATTATCCCATGCCCATTGTCCAGAACATCCCACAGCATGCAACTCACCTCTCACCTGCAGTAACCGAATCTGTCCAGCGCAGCCCACTGTCGCACTTTTATAGCGCAATGCATGCAAATTAGGGAGAGAAGCAACTGTAATGAGATGCAGATCGCGCCACTGCGCCTTTGAATGGCTGATCAGATGATTTGCATGTGTCGGCTGAATATCGCGCCATTGCGCTTTTCGCAAGACGGTTGAGCCGGCTGAGCCAATAGCGCAGATCTGTGACTGTGCGGTACACTGCATTGCGCATGCCCAGGTAGCTTACGCAGGCGTCTGCCATGCTGATGATGTGCTGTGCGCGATCGGTAATTCAGGCCATGGCCACCATTGTGCCAGTGGCGCTACAGCACTGGGCACTATATGGCGCTGTGGCACTACTGCGCAATAGTCCACTGTGGCACTGTCACACAGGTGGTCGGTCGCGCAGGATGCGTAGACATCAGATGGCGCTGTGCGTGGCCTTGCGTCATAGACCCCTGACCTGGTGTCCGACCTTTGCCCCCTGGCGCTGTTCGGCTGCCATGTGTACGGCCCTATTGTGCTGTCTGGTGACAGCGCTATGTGGACTAACGGCGCTGTACGAACAGCACGATTGGAACCTATGGTGGTCTATTGCGCAACATTTCCACGTGTGGTTGCCGCGCAGTGGGGTGCCATATTGCCTGCTGTAAACTTGGAAGCATGGCATGCAGGAGGGCAGTGCAATGGAGCCCCGTGGAGGTGGCCAACCTGGTGGCCCTGGTAGAGTCCCACTATGGGGCACTGTATGGTGAGGAGCCCCTCACCATGGCTAGGACCCAGGTCTGGCTGCAAGTGGCCAATGACCTGGTGGGGGTCACTGGGCAGTGCCGGTCTGCTGAGCAGTGCCGGCACAGGTACAGTGACCTCCGCAGGAGGGAACCTGACCTGCATGAGCAGCTACGGTCACGTGCTAGGAGGGGCATGGTGCCTAGGCCAGGTGGGTGTACCATCTATGCACCTGTATTCTCTGTAGGAGTGTGAGTGTGTTTTGGTGGCTGTGCATAGGTGATGGCTCTGACATGGTTGGCTGTGTCAGTGTGTGCAGGTGTGAGATGCATGGGTCTGGCTGTGTGGGCAGGCACTCTCACTGGGGCAGGGGGCAGTCTGCTCTGGAGTCACACTGATGTTTTTCTCAACATTTGTCTCCCACAGGCCTGGCTGAGAGGATGCAGGCATGGGGTGAGGAGGGCCATGGCAGGGCCCTGGTGCCAGTCGGTGGTGCAGCAAGGGGTGGGCCACAGCAGCAGCAGCAGCAGCAGACACAGCTGCTTGAGGAGTGTGAGTATCATTACATCATGGATGCTATTGCATGCTGGAGGGGGTGGGCATGACCACCAGCCATGCACAACACAGCCATGCACGACACAGGTGACATTCATCACTGTCCAGTGTCACTGCACGTCTGTGTGTGCGTCACTGGTGGTCCATGCATGCACTGGGCACATGTCTGCGTAACTGGCATCGCACCACATTGCCACGTCACTTGACAGCCTTGTTTGTGCTGTGATGGACATGAGCAGTGTGTGTGTTCAGTGGTGCACATAGCTGGTGCCGCCTGGTTGGGATGGCCATGTGCATGTTCACTGTGGGTGGGTGCATACCATCACAGGTGCGGGACATTGGGCTATATGGCTTGCAGGTTGGGTGGTGTTCAGGGTTGTGGTCAGTCACAGCCATTGACTGTGTTCCCATTTTCATAGGCCTCATTGTGCTCCGGAGGATAGAGCGGGCACTGCAGCAGCTCACCCAGGTGTCCTTGGACAACAGGACCATCCTCACCAGCATCCAGCGCCATGGCCTCTGGAGGAGGCACGGCCAGACACGGCGGCACCAGGTGGAAGAGGACCAGCCTGCTAGGCCTTAGGCTGGATTCCCCTTCCCACTTCACCCATCCCTCCCACCCTGCCTTCCCTCTCCAAGTTGTTCATCCCTACCCCTTGCCCACCCCTACCTTGTACCCCTACCCCCCCTCTTGTACATAGTTATGTTGTTGCTGGTTTTGTAATTTACATTTTTATAATACATTTATATTTTGATATGAATACTGTGTTGGTCTCTGATTTGCAGCTGGCTATGGTTGCTCAGTTGCAGTGGTGTGCATGCCATCTGGGGTGGTATGGTCCTGGGTATGTGTGTGTGTGTGTGTGTGTGTGTGTGTGTGTGCTGCGACGCGCACGTGTGTGTGCATGGGGAGGTGTCTCCAGCGTGGCAGTGACTTTCTGTTGGTCTTGCCATCTGCTGCCACCCACTGCTGGGTGCACAGGGTGGGTCTGGCTTGTATGCTTCTCTGCTACACGGGGTTGACGTGTGCCGGGGATGCATGGTGTTTCCTGCAGTGCCAGTCACTGCACATGGGTGGTGTCTGGGGCACGGTGCAGGTGTGCTGTGCGTACGGGGGCTGATGTGCACTGTGGTTGTCAACCCTGTGTGTGGCAGTCTCAGCCTGCCAGTGGTTGTGCTGGGGCGTCATGGCCCTGCTGTGCTTTGTTGGCTTGTCCCCATGGGCCAATGCATCATCTGTCCCACCCCCAGTGATGCTGTGCTTGGGGTGTGCAGGTGTCTTGTTGGTTCTGCAGTGTGTTCCTGTGCCCATGTGTGGCATGGCTGGCGGTGGGCCCCAGCCTGCCTCCCTGGTTGTGCAGTTCCATTGCTCTGCTGGGGAGTAGCTCTGCTTGCGCTATGGCACCTCTGGACTGCTCAGCTGGGCTGCCCTTGTTGCGCTATGGCGCAACCTTTCTGCTCAGTTTCCCCTTCTTGGTTGCGCTATGACGCAGTTTGTGCGATATTCAGATGTTGGCTGCTTGCACAATTTGTTCTGCTCCATGTTTGAATATCGCGTCTGTTGCGCATATGCGCAATTGATATGTGCTTGCTCCTGCTGTTGCGCACATTTTGGGCGCAGTTTGAATATCTGGGCCTGCCTGTTTAACTACAGATAACAAAAAGACTACAACTTTTGTGACGGCTAACGGCTCTTCAGATGGGCTGACAGTTTTCAAGGTAATCGATCTCCTGGACCCCCCTACTCCCCACCCCCAAGTGTTAGGAACACATTAACTGTTTCCTGTTTCCCACGTTTTGGAAAATATATATATATATATATATATATAGTTCTGCTTCATTTTTACAATACTTAATACTGCATATAAGAACAATTGTAAATGTAGTTTAAAAAAATATAAGTATCAAATTACTAATTTAAGCAATTTCCATGTTTCAATATTATACCCCAGAGTACCCTGTTTCTCTTCAAGCCAGAGAGAGCATATGTTGCTGGAGCTGTTTCTGTGGTCAAACAGGAGTCTTAAGACTTCAACATGCTCTGCCTCCAGCCTTTTTTTTTCCTGAATTCAGCAGAACTTGAAATCTAATCCACTTACTAGGCAGCTTCAGCTATTTGCGATGTCCGTCCTCATGCCCAGAGATTCAATTTGAGTATGTGTTCTTTTTCCAAAACCAAGCCCATATTATAAGACCTTCCCCATTCTTTGTCTTGCCCTCCCTCACACTTTTTTTTCTGAATTCTGCAGAACTTAAAAAAATGTAACCCACTCATTATCCAATTTCGACTATTTGCGATATTCGTCCTCATGCCCTGAGATTCAGTTTGAGAACCTGTTCCATTTACAAAAACCATGCCCATATTATAGGATCTTCCTGTTCTTTGCCTGCCTTGAGAAAATCTGACCAGTACCAGGCTCCTAGAATGAAGCTACACTTTCAGCATCAGATTGAATGTTTCCTTTCTGTAAGTTGTGTATGTGCTTTTAAAATGCAATACATATTGTTGCCCCCAGTTTTTTTAAATACTCAATTCCAGACAAAATTATTCAGCATTTTCTTACATTGGATTTTAACAGAAATAAGAAAACAGACCCAATAAGTAGCCAACAAGCTACTATGTGAAAAAAGGACATAACTTTGAAAACAATGGCAAATCTGACACTTTTTAAAGCATTTGTGCAGTTGTATACCAAGCAGCCTGTATGGATATGAATTTACATAAAAAGTATGTGGGGGCCTGGTCTTTCAAAAAAGTACCTGCCACATATATCAAACATTGGAACATACTTATTGTATTGTGCTCCTGAAAGCAGAGCATCTTTCAGTTCAGGAGTTGTAAATTACAGGCTGCCACTCTGCTTTGGGATTTGAAAGAAAAAATGGTTCACGCTATGTATGTTCATCAAAACAAGTTTTTGTATGTTGCCAACTGTGTAAAATATGAGTGGTGCTGTCTGCTGATCCTTCATATTTTACACAGCTAGCATCAGTGATACAAAACTTGTCTTGATGAAAGTGCATAAACATGAACTATTTTTTTAAGCAAAAAGCAATTGTTTCGACACTTTTAGAAAGGAAATAAATGCAATTCAGAAATTTTCCTTTAAGACTTTTGATTGTACTTAACAGCATTGTCTAGGAGTCAGAAGTGTAGTCTCTCCGTGGGTGTTGACATACCTGTTCTTACTGTAAAAACTAGAGATGAATGGCAGATATTTTCTGCAGGGCAGTATTAGCACAATACTGTAATGGATAGAAAATATAAATAAGACAAAGTGCAATATTTGGGAATCATCATTTTGCGGTAAAAAGATGGAGGTATGCACCCACACTTGTCTTGTTGTTAGAGCAGCAAGATAGCTATTGAGAAAAAAAACACATCATGATGTAGTACTGTATTTTTCTCTTCTGCCCAGGACCACCTTGTAAATGAGCAATGCTCAATGGAACATTTTAGATTAGTGATATCAATATATAGAGGGGAACAGAGCTTCCGCGGAGCAGGACAGCTGAGTTGAGTTATACAAAGGAATCTGTTTGAAATGGGGTGAATGGGGGAGGGGAAACAGAGGCCAGAATGAATTTGGAAGGAGAACTTATTGCTATTGTGGAGAATGAGAAAAGTGAGGGGGAAGACAGGCCAGCCACTGCCATGGGAAATCTCTCAATCTCTCTGTCTGTCTGTCTGTCTCTCTTTCTCTGTCTGTCCCTATAAACCTACCTTGCCTCCACTGCATAAAAGTAAAAGCATTTTAAGCCATCATTAAAAATAGAAAGCACAAACAGTTTTATTTCTCCCTGTCTCAACTAAAATCATAAATTAATGAATTAGCTATTCTATTTCCCTACAAAAGGGAATTAAATCATGTGTTATTTATTTATATTTAAATGTTCCTGTAATACTAGTGTGAAACACAAAGTACTCGGGAGTGGACAAATCTAAAAGGTGAGCTGTAACTGCCATCCATCAAGATTTGACTTCTACATTGGAGACGGGTTTCTAGTGTCAGTGCGGTAATATGGGTCTCCCTTGGTAATAATCCAGCTGTGCGCCTTCTTCTATCCCAAAACTATCATGCTTTTTTTTTCCCTACAGCCTAGCATACATAGGTCAAACGGCACTTTACTTTCTCATGGTTTTCTGTAGCTGGCTGTCCTGAACTCACTGTCTGTACCATGGGTTACTCTAAAGGAAGCATCCGACACCAAACACATGTAGCTGTATGTATTTCTTTGTTTGTATGGACATCTACCTGAACAGAGCACTTGAATATACAGCTTCTGAATGTGTGTGAGCATGGTCACATAGCTCTGTTAACTTTGAATGCCAAAACCAATTGCTCCCTGAAGCTGCCGATGGTGTTATGGAGACAGCCAGTATCAACAATCTCTAATAAATGTGAACAATTTTTTAAGCAAAAGGCAATCTTATTTATTTATTTTTGTTTTGAAATGTTCAAAAAGGAAACAAACGAAATTCAGAAATTTCCCTTAAAGACTTTTCATTGTACTTAACAGCATAGTCTTGGAGCCAGAAGTGTGGTCTCTCCCTGGCTCTTGTCATACCTATTCTTACCTTATTGTTAAAACTAGAAATGAATGGCAAATCTTTTCTGCAGGGCAGTATTAGTACAATATTGTAACAGATAAAAGATATAAATACGACCAAGTGCAATATTTGGGAATAATCATTATTGTGGCAAAAAGATGGAGTTATGCACCTGCACTTGTCTTATTGTTACAGCAACAAGATAGCTCATTGAGAAAAAAAAAACATTGTGATGCAGTACAGTATGTTATCTGTCCTGCCCAGGACCACCTTGTAAATGAGCAATGCTCAATGGAACATTTTAGATCAGTAATATCAGTATATAGAGGGAAACCGAGCTTCCACAGAGCAGGAACGCTGAGGTGAGTTATACAAAGGAATCTGTTTGAAATGGGAGTGGAATGGGGGAAGGGGAACAGAGGCCAGAATGAATTTGGAAGGAGAACTTATTGCTATTGTGGAGAATGAGAAAACTGAGGGGGACGACAGGCCAGCCAGTGCCACAGGAAATCTCTCAATCTCTATGTCTGTCTGTCTGTCTCTCTCTCTCTCTCTATATGTCCCTATAAACCTACAGTACCTTGCCTACACTGCATAAAAATTAAAGCATTTTAAGCCATCATTAAAAATTGAAAACACAAACTGTTATTTCTCCATCTCTCTCAACTAAAACCCTAAATGTATGAATTAGCTAATCTACTTCCCTACAAAAGAGAATGAAAACATGGGTTATTTTTTTATTATTATTTAAATGCTCCTGTGATTCTAGTGTGAAAGACAAGTGCGCTGGAGTGGAAAAGTTTAAAAGGTGCACCATAACTGCCATCCTTCAAGATCTGACATCTACACTGGAGACAGGTTTCCCGTGTCAGTACAATAGTATGGGTCACTGTTGGTAATAATCAAGCTGTGTGGCTTCTACTATCTCAAAACTGTCATGTTTTTTGTTCCCTACAGCCTAGCAAACACTGGTCGCAGGGCACTTTACTTTCATATCATTATTTTCTGTAGCTGGCTGTCCTGCACGCACTGTCTGAACCAGGGGTTACTCTGAATGAAGCATCTGACTACAAACACATATAGCTGTATGTACTGTATGTTTTTCTTTGTTTGCTTGGACATCTACCTGAACAGAACACTTGCATATAAGGCTACTGAATGTGTGTAGGTATGATCACATCACCCTGTTAACTTTGCATGCCTAAGACAATTACTCCCTGAGGCTGCTGATGGTGTTATGGAGACAGCCAGTATCTACAATTTCTAATCCCACCACCATATACTGCTTCTCACTTACAAACTGCAACCAGTAACTTTTTATTTTCCAGTGATATCAAAAATGAATGGTCCTTTTTTCCTACTGTGTCAAAGTGCTTCTGGGCAGATGTTTGCTACCTTCAGCATGTGTCACATGGTGTGACAAATCAGTATAGGAAGCGCAGATTGTCTTACAAAACAGACTCCTGTATTTCCGTTTACTCTATGCATTAAGGAAAATCATGTTTATATGTTGAAAAATGTTTTTGCAAATATTATCTCATGTTCATATAGACATCCACCTTCTGTAAAATTAGGATATTGTTTAAGTGCTGCACTAAGCTTGTCCTTTGTTAGCATAAAATCTCCCACTCCTCACCTCTCAGACTCCTAGAATCTAGATGCACCTGTTTTCTACCTGCTCCTTCCCTCCTGCCCATGCCTACTCCTCTCTGTTCTTATGTACTAAGCTTTCTAGTATGCAACGTGATGCACAATTATTATAAACAATTATTATATTTATTTTTTTAAGGTTGATGTATGGGTTAAACATGTATTACATTTACTTTTCCTGAAAAACACCACTGAGGGAGGATGTTGGATGTCACATAATTGTACATAGAACCAAACTGGTGAACAGGGACCTTGTGTGGGTTAAACAATAATTACATTTATCTATTTTTTAAGGTTTAAACAACTTAAAAGAGGTTATGAATCAGATCTGTCATATTTCTGTTTATGTTACTTTAATGAACAAGGCTATATCTGACATTTCTTTTGTATTTAGTGGGCAATTTTCATTGTCTCTTGTCTGGCAGGATTCATGGTTAGAACACGGTGTGAATGAATAAAGGACAGGGGTGACGCTTGCGTTTTAGTAATGAAAGGGGGCTCCCTGAAAAATACAGAAATGGAAACATTGATTTAATTTGGTTATTTTGCCCCTTTTCTATTTTTTAATTGGTTTGATATACCCACATGAAATGATCTAATACACGGGTGCTCTATATGGAACTGATGACTTGGCAAACTAGAATAACAGAACACTGCGGGCTATCTATATTAGGTAATTTCATGAGGACATATCAAGCCACTTAAAAATGAGAAAAGAGCAAAGTTATGATGTTAAATCATTTTTCTATTTCTTTATTTTTTTAAGGAGCCCTCCTTTCATGATGGAAAGATAGTACTGCTCCTGTCCTTCATTCATTCATAACCGCATTGCAACTAGCCAGACAAGAGGCATGCCAATAGCTTGTTAAATACAAAAGACGTGTCAGACTCTGCACTGTTCATTAAAATAACATAAATATAGAAATCTCTGCTGCCTTCTGCTTGCCTGAGTGTGATTTCTTGAACTGACATCACACAGACTCAGTCTGGCAGTGCATCTCTGACCACAGTTTTTTCTTCATTGTGATCTGAATCTCCAGTTCCCCGATATAATGTTCATATCTTTTTTCCTGAAAACATCACTGCAGTAGGATGGGCAGTCATAGATACGTATACATCTTAGAGCACCAAACTGGTAAACATGGACACTGTGTGGGTTAAACATTTATTACATTTATTTTTCAGAAAAGGTTTAGAACAACTTAAGAGAGAGTATAAATCAGTTCACTATCTAATTGTCATAGACATTCAAGGTAATGAAACTCCTCACCACCCTTAAAAATCTTAGCTTGGACCAGCAAAGTAAATAAACCCCTGAACATGCCACGTCAGACTGGTTTTGGAATTGCTGAGTCTGTCTTCTGCACTATTTAACATGCTCTGCATTCTGCTGGCCGTGGTAGCGTCAACAGACTGCTTATCAGCCCTCCTCCAGTCACCTGACTTCAAAGAGTTAAATTGCAACTTTATTTCCTGGCTGAAATAAGCATTCTGAGGTGGAGGAGGAGGAGGAGGAGGAGAACTGACTGTGTGTAAACTTGTACTCATGATGATAGCAGCTTCAAAGGGGTATTTTTTTTTACATCCTGAGGAGGTGGGGGTGCGGCAACATCAGACACACCATTAGTTCACACAGTCTGGCAAATCAAAGAGCTATTAATGTAGTCTCTGTTCCCATAGATTAAAAATAAAATCAACTTGTATGCCCTATCGGTGCAACTCCAAAGTCTCTCCTTTTAATTCTAATCACATACTTGGGCTATGACATCACTTTATAAAATCGTGTAACCCCCAGGGGGCGCTATCCTAAGGGCTACTACCCCGGCCTGCTCTAACTGTAGCAGGGTGAGGGGCCTAGATCCGTTGGCGGGTGCCTCCACCCAAAGGTTGGGGTTAAAACAGTCTAGTGTGACCTGGTCACAGCCCTCTGGGTTGCTGCAACCCCTCTTTCTTCCCGCTAGTGGCCCACATAATTCAATTACAGTGTCCTTACCATATACACTAACCCCCCAGCTCAAACCAATCAGCTTGCTCTGGGGACTCCCTGGAAAGTAAGTTGCAGTTACACAATATTCACTGTGCAGTAATTCACCATTAACACACAAACTAGCCAGTGTACCTTTGCAAAACAAGCAATCTGATTTATTTAAGGGGAAATAACAAGGACCAGGGGGAATCAGGTTAATTAGCTTACCACTACAGTATATGAATATCTACCTAGGGCTCTGTGCACAGGCCTAACCTATAAGTTACTGTCTATGGGTACCCAAGCCCTAAAGGCTAGTTCATCAATGCAGCTGGGTGGGGCCCTGACACAAACGAGCATTTAATTCCTACGAAGATTAAATAGAGCCAGCAGGTTCAGATAGTGTAGCCAGCAAAGTAACCAGAAGGTCTTGCCCTTACTAGGAACATTTGACAGGGAGCTACCCTGATCTAGTACTCACGACTCCAGAAAGAAGAACACTCTCACACCACTTGCAGGACCGAGCCTGTACTTCAAGCACTTCTCCACACATTTATATGCAAGGCAGAGAGGTACCATACCAGGCAGCTGCTGTCCTTCTCGATACCTGCCCGCCATACACTGGGCCCAAACAGATGCAGCTTCATTATTCCTGACAGACCGAGTGCGATTCAAGCAGATTCTCCAGTCTTCTACAGGGTGAGCCTGGTAGGTAGCCGTGCTCCTGCACAGCCTCCTCTGACCGCTTCCCAGTGGATTTAGTCCGAAATTGCTGGCGTCTAACAAGTGCCCAATGCTGGCCTTACATGCGCTTCCCGCATGACCGCTCAAACGGCACAGGAGCACCTGAGCTCCTCACTTGCTCACAGCCACAGCGCCTCTGCCCCCTAGACAGTATGGGGCAAGCCTCTCAGTTCGGGCGCCACCCGCTCCTATAGGTAGGCTGCTGAAGCCAGCCACTAAGTTCGCCCCTCATTGGTGCAAAAAAGGCGCCATGGTCCAGAACTTCACTTCCCTGAACCTCTAGCTGTATCCCCATTGGTCAGTAGGCTCCATTGAGAGTCCCGATCCTGGTTGGTCGCCAGTTACTCCATTTTAGATACCCCCTGACTCTATTGGACCCTTCAGACAGTCCTGATCCAAAATGGGGGAACACAGCACACAGAGTCCAGCTGCAAGAAAAGCAGGTTAAACAGCTTACATTCAAACAAACACATCTGAAGGCATGGGGCAAATAATTACACTCTCAGGGAAGTGCTCACTCTGCCCCTTCAGCGATGGCCGAAACCGGAGCAATTAGTCAGCGGCTAGAGTGGGACTCGAGCAGGAGAACACACCGCTCCCCCCATAAGCCATGAGTATGTATGCAAGCAGACAGCTCTTAAAGAGACAGTACCGGAAGGCTCCAAAAGCACTCACAGAGCCATTTAAACGGCTTTAAGCGCCAAATGCCGACCACCGGGGGGCACTTAGACAGCTCCTATATGGCTGTGAGAAACCCCATCTATAGGGGGGGTTACAATCGAAAAAAAAATTATTTTAAGAGCAGGTAGTTACCAAAATGGTGTGTGTGGCAGTTCTGTGTTTTATTATGTTAAATCAAATGCGGTCCCTGTAAGAAAACCTTCATACTTTAATAGCTGAAAGGGATCAGGACTTAACTTTTCAAACACTGCAGCTCTCCAGCAACCTTGGTGGGATTAGAAATTGTCGCTACCTACATAAATGTACTACAATAAATGCACCTGCAGCTTCAGGGATCAATTGTTTGAGGAATGAAAAGTTTACAGGGCACTGCAACCATGCCCACACACATTCATTAGTCTGAGTCCCCTCTGATTGCCACATTATTTTCTGTAGCTGGCTGTCCTGCTCTTACCATCTGAATGAGGGGATAGTCTGAATGAGCATCCATGGCAAACACATGCTGCTGGATGTCCATGTTTCTTTATGTATGCATGGACATCTACTTGAGAAGAACACTTTTATATTCAGCTTATGAAGGTGTGTGGGCACAGTTACATTGTCCTGTTAACTTTGTATGCCTCACAAAATCACTCCCTGAAGCATCTGATGTCACTATAGAGACAGACAATACCTAGACTTTCTAATCCCACCACCGTATACTGCCTGCCACTTATAAAATGCAACCAGCAACGTTTTTATTTTCCAGAAAGTGATTTCAAAAAACAGTAGTCTGTTTTCCTTCTGCTGTCTCAGCAACCTAACAGCTGTTTTGTACTGTAAATTATTTCATGTGAATTTCCAGTTTGACTTTGTACTTCCCCTAAATTGTTGTTTTCATGGATGTCTATAGTTCAGCAGCACACTTGAATATAAAGCTATTGAATTTGTGTAGGCACTGTTACATCGCCCTGTTAACTTTGCCTGCTTCAAACAATTGATCCTTCATGCTGCAAATGTTAAGAAGACAGCTGATACAGTACCGGCAAATTCTAATCCCACCACTGCATACTGGCTGTGGCAGTTTGGGGATTCTGACCTAGAACTGTGCGTTTTTTTTTTTATGGTCCACCACTAAAAGACCCCTTACATTCTCTGTGGTCTGCCAGCCCCTTCGGTTGCTGCAGGTGCTGCTGGTGAGGACCCCATCTGGACCATGCAAATAACTAGTCTGACGCACAAAATAAAGAATAAGGCAGGTTTATTCAGTTCAGTAGGTGTTCTCTTCAT
Source organism: Neoceratodus forsteri (assembly GCA_016271365.2). Taxonomy (NCBI): domain Eukaryota; kingdom Metazoa; phylum Chordata; order Ceratodontiformes; family Ceratodontidae; genus Neoceratodus; species Neoceratodus forsteri. The sequence continues at coordinate 832,418,260 of CM028130.1, read as the reverse complement.
GAGGACAAGCCCCACACTGACTATACTCTGACTGACAGACCAACATGGCACTGCCAGGCAGTGCAACAATTAGATACATGCAGTTCTAAGTGCTCTTAAAGGGGCGGCAGCTAAACATTAAGCCCCATGCTTAATTTGTGCTTCATATCACCGCCGGAACAGTGTATGTGAGCACCACTCGAACAAGCAATAATCTATACATTTCTAAGAATTTTTAAGTAAATAATTTAAGGCAAAAAAACATTGTCATGCATTACAAGGCATTAGATTTCCCAAAACAGAACAGTACTCCGCTGCAGGGAGGGGGGGGATAGAACCTGTATTACACTGGGGACCAGTCAGAGTACTACCAGAGAGGAGGGAAACACAGTAGTACTTGAGACTTGGTCATGCCACAAGTGCTAAAGTGTGGGGGAAGGAAAAGGGAAGAGAGGGAAGGGCAGCAGCAGGAGGATACCCAGAATGCGGACTCACACTTTAATAACAGTTGCATAAACAGGTGGACTGTCCATTGAAAGAGACATTCCTAAGGGGAAGAAAACGATAGTGCAGGTAAATAGTACCATGGCAACAGGTGCAAGAAAGAGGTACAAGAAGATATTTACTGCAACAATGAAAATCAGAAAATGAATTAGTCCTGACGCATTTCACTGAGTCCGGTAACAAAAGTTCAAGACCTCCGTCGACTTTTCTGGTCAGTGGGAATGGAGACATGCATGGACTGCACTAGTTCCTTACAGGAGGGGATCAGGTCCTTAAAAGCGACCCAGGAGTTCTGCCCACTATTGAATCCACACCACTTTACTCTGTAAGTCCAGGATCCATTGACAAACTTCTTTCTTAGGATCTGCTCGATCTGGTACACTGGGGTGTGTAGAAGAGAGTTCTGAGAAGAAGAAGAAGATTGAGAAGAAGAGGAAGTCCCAGGCAAATCATCTGGTAAACTGGAATCCGGCTAGAGAGTGTCAGGAGTGGGAAGATCTGTAGGAACTGGCTGCAGGTTGTCTGGAGGGATCTCAGCTTCAGAGAGGATGGCAGGCTCAAGGGCAGCTTCATTTGTGGGAGGACTGGGGTCATCTGGAAGGTTATTATTCAGGTGCCCATGCTTTAGTCATTTTATATGGACTTTGTTGGGTACCAACTTGCCATCTAACTTGCGTCGCAGATGAACGTGGACCAGAGGAAGCTTTTCTACAATGTAGAATGGACCAGTCCAGGGGCGAAGCAGTTTCTTGGTGGTGCCCGGAACAAGAATAGGATGGTACAAATAGACAATGTCCCCAACAGAGAATGAAGGCTCATGCGCCTTGGCTGCAGACATTTTTTCATTGCCAATTTTCTCTGGCCCAACGTGGTGATTGCAACTCGTCGGGCAAGTTCCAGCTGTTCCAGAAGAGGGATAATAAAAGAAAAAGCTGACTTAGGCACCTCTAGCAGTGAGAGATCCCTGTCCAGTGGAGTTCTTGGGTGACATCCATGGACTAAGAAGAAGAAGGGGGTGTATTCTGTGCTATCGACACAAGGGCTGGTATTGTACACAAACTGCACAAAGGGAACAAAATGGTCCCATGTGTCGTGAGTCTCATCCAGATACTTGGAGAGTGTGCTGAGAATGGTGGACATCATTCTTTCACTCTGTCCGTTGCATTGTGGATGGTAACTTGTGGTATGTGTCTTTTTTATGTCGAGAAGTTTGCAAATTTCTCGGACAATGGTGGACAGGTAGTTAGTGCCTCTGTCTGAGTGTAAGTACGATGGGGTACCGTGATGACAAATGACTGTGTTGAGAAATGCATTGGCCACAGTGGTGGTTTTAATGTCTCTCAGAAGGATGAGTTCCAAATATTTTGTCAAATAGTCTACAAAGACAAGGATGTACTTGTTACCAGAGTCAGAGCATGTTGGCAAGGGCCCAAGAATGTCAGTGCTGACTCTTTGGAATGGTTCAGTGGCTACAGGCATTGGGATGACATGTGCCTTTGTTGGTTTGGCCGGAGGCTTTCTCTGGGAGCAGGTCTGGCAGGATTTTATGAACTGGACAATGTCTCTGTTCATGTGTGGCCAGAAGAAGTGAAGCCTTGTCTTTTCCAGAGTTCTGTGAATTCCCATATGACCTCCAGAGAGCGGAGAGGCATGAGTGGAGAGAAGAACTTGAGGGATGAGAGAGGCTGGCACAACTAGCTGTACGTGAGTTCTATCCATGCGATGACCCTTGCCTTCCTTGGTCCAAATGTGAAAGAGCACACCGTCATTGAGGAAGTACTGTGAAGCAAGGAAAAGTACATCTTGGCAATGTTGCTTTTGTTGAGGTAAGGTTCCAGACTCTAAGTAGGTGATTATGTCTGTAAATTGAGTGTCAGTTTGTTGATGCATTTTAACAGTTGCCAAGGACAAATCAGTTGTAGAGGAGATGAGCAGCTCTTCGTCTGCTTGCGGTAACTGAGGATTTGTGTGTCTCTCTGTGCAGGCAGTTGGTAGCAGCAAAGCAACTTGAGGTGTTGAAGGAGTGTCCACAGGAAGCACATCCATGGCATGGAAGGGAAGAGCTTGTAAACAGGATTCGTCATCTGTTAAGGAGGATGCAGAGGGATACCATCTCGGGCTTACACCATCAGCATTTGAGTGAACTCGACCTGGTCTGTGTTGGATTTTGAAAGTGTAGGATTGCAGCATGGCGATCCATTGGGTGAACTTGCCTACTGGCTCCTTCATTTCAAATAACCATCTGAGGGCAGAGTGATCAACGATAGCTGTAAAGGAAGAGTAGCGCAGGTAGCAGTCAAATTTCTTCACAGCAAATACCATGGCAAGACATTCTTTCTCTGTGATACCATAGTTCTGCTCAGCTGAGGAAAGACAGCACCCAGCATAGGAGACAACTCATTCTGTTCCATCTTGAATTTGACAGAGCACAGCGCCCACTGCAAAGGAACTAGCATCTGAGTAGAGCTTGAATGGTTGGTCGAACCTTGGGTAGGCCAATACTGGAGAAGAGATTAGGTTTTGTTTTAAGGTGTCAAATGCCTCTTTACATTCAGATGTCCAGATGTAATCACATCCCTTTTTTGTGAGGGTGTACAGTGGAGCTGCAATCTTGGCGTAGTTGCAAATGAACTTTCGGTAGTAGCCAGACAAGTCCAGGAAAGCTCGAAGGTCTTTGAGATTGTTAGGCTCTGGATAGTCTTTGACTGCTGAGAGCCTGTCTGGATCTGGAGAGATGCCTTGAGAACTGACCACATGTCCCAGGTAATGAATTTGATGCTGCGCAAAACAACACTTTTCTGGGCGAAGCTTGAGATTGGCTTGTCTGAGAAGTTAGAACACTTCTTGAAGATGTTGGAGGTGCTCTGGCAAAGTTCTGCTGAAGACTATCGCATCATCCAGGTAGACTAGGCAAGATTTCCAGGACAACCCACGTAGTACGGCTTCCATAACACATTGAAATGTGACTGGACTGTTCTGAAGACCCATAGGTAGACGTTTGAACTAGAAAAGTCCCAAATGGCAGCACCATGCTGTGTATGGACGAGAAGCTGGATCAATTGAAACTTGGTAGAACCCACTCTGAAGGTCTAGAGTGGTGAAGTAAGCAGGACTGGCCGCACCAAGACTCTCTGATGCATCTTCGGTTGTAGGCAAGGGATGAGCATCCTGCATCATGTAGGCATTGAGTTTTCTGTAGTCTACCACAAAACGATACCCTTTGTCCTTCTTTACCACCAGTAAGCAAGGTGGTAGACTCTTCGACTATGTCTTGGTCAAGCATGTTTTTGATTATGTCCTCGAGGACTTGTTTCTGGTTGTGCACCACTTTGTAGGCTCACTGACGGATTGGTTTTTGGTTGGGCAGTACTTCGATGGTGTGTTGCAGGATATCACAACATCCAAGCTTGTTATCTGAACCAACAAAGACATCCGGGTAATTTTCCAGGAATTTCAAAAGTTGTTGCTTTTCTGTTGGAGATGCTGGAAGTTTGGAAGAGGATAGTCGCTGACTGAGGGGTAACTCTGTTGAAGTGGGAGTGGTCATGATAGTATTGACAGGAGTAGTGTTGGTGGAATTGGGCTGTGGTTCTTGCATGAGATGAAGCTGGTCCCCTGACGACAAGCAGACAAACTTTCTGATGTTGGCATCCTTTGAAATGACCACTGGCTCATCTGTGAAGTTGCAGCATTTTTGGAAGACTGCGTCATCATGCACAGCTGATAAGGTATTTCCTGGAAGGATACCTGACGAATGCAGCATGGGGGATCCTGTGATGATGCCAACAACATCTTGTGGAAGTTGTTCACCTCGAATCTTGGCAATCAAAACCATTTCCAACTGAGGAGGCACAGTGGCTGAGCCTATAGCTGCGAGTTGCCTCTGAGGATCTAGCAACAGTTTGCTTGAGGCAAAGTCTAGGATGGCTTTGTGAGCTTTGAGAAAGTCCAGGCCTAGAAATATTGCAGGCTGAAGATCAGGCACTATATAAAACTTGACAGTAGCTTGCTGTGAGCCAAAGTCGAGCTTGAGATGGACCATGCCTGTGATAGGTACTGTAGCTGTACTTGCTGTGATAATGGACTTTATGTCGGCTGGAGAGACATTAGGTATGTGATGAATAGCTTGATTGTTTAAAATACTGCTGTTGATAACTGATATTTCTGCTCCAGTGTCGACCAAGACATGCGTAGACCAATCTCCGATGGTTATAGGTACATAGTTCGCTAGAAGAGGTGAGCGGATGACAGGTACCTTTGCTCGAAGAAGTGAGAGCGTGCCAGAGTTCGCAGTTGGAGGAAGAGTTTTGTTTGAATTGCAAGAGTCAGAGGGGTGGTCAGTTGCAGTGTTCCCCAGCCCAACAAAAGCCTCTAGTCTGTTGGGCGGCGCTCATTTCCCTGATCCTGGGAGTAGTTGAGGCTATCATATTGAGTGCACTGTGGTGGGCGTCTGTGGTCCTCTTGTATCCTGTGGTAATATTTTAACTTTCAACAGACAGCGGCAGTGTGTCCCCTGAATCCACACCACTGGCAAGTCACTGGCTCTCGAGAAGGTGTAGGTGGATCCGGTCATTGTCGAGGTGGTTGCATAGCATTAGGATTTGCCGCAGAGGCAGTTGAGCTGATGTGTAAGGTACTGACAGTAGAAATAAGCTTGTCAATCATTGCTTGTTGCTGTTGGACACATGTGGCAAGTGCAGCCAGTTGTGAGGTTTGGGGTGCCTGAGCACCTGCAGACTGGAACATTGAAATGGACTCTTGAGCTAGCCGAGCAGCTTGGATAGTATCTGTCCAGGTGGTTGGCTTTTGCTGTATGATATAGGTACAAAATTGAGGAGGCAGTCCCCGGACAAAGGCTGTTACTTGATCTTTCTCTGATTTCTGTAGGCGTTTGCATCGAGTCTTAATGTCCACAATGAAGGCTTCGAGAGATTCCGAGGGTTGCATGGTGCGCTTCCACAGCTGTTGCTCTAATAACCAGGGTGGATGTGCTTGGAGAAAATGGGCTTTGAAGGTTGCGTACAGTGTGGCAGCATCTGCTTTGACTTGGTCTGGAAGAGCATTGAACCAGGAAATGGCAGTCCCCCTCAGAAGCAAGCGCAAGGCATTGGAGATGTGCAAGGGATCAGTCCAACCATTGAAGGAAATCCATGCTTGGAAGTGTTCCAGCCAGTCGACAGTGTCTTCATGAGGCAGGGCTGAGAAGGGTACTGGTTGTAGGCTGGCATGGACCGTGGACTGTGGTGAAATGGCTTTAATGTAGGCCAAGTCATCTTGAATAGCTTGCATAGCTGGTGCTCCATGAGCAGAAATAGAAGACTGGATGTCATGGAAGATTGTTTTGATTTTGTAGCCCCACGCCCTAGAGGTGGGTGAAGGTAGGACTCTGGACGCACCGGTGTCCATATCTGTGTCATCGTCAGACATTGTGGTTTGAGATGCGCTTCGTTTCACTGAGCGAAGGTCGTACGGGTGAGAAGGAGTTGCCGTCATTCAGGAGACAGGACCTTGTGTCGTAGATGAGTTGCCGAACAAAAATTAATTTTGTAGACAAAAGTGCAAGTTTTTTTTGTAGCAATGTTCATCAATGACGTCTTAATAAAGGATTTCCCACTCAATTCTGTGGTGTTCATTATTTAAATAAAGGTTTTGTTGCAAAAATCAGCTTTTTGCAGCAGTGTCCATTCATTTCAATAGGACTCCCATTGATTTTAATGGAGTGAGGTTAATTTGTGCCCTTCCCAAGATGGCTGCCGAACTGTGACATGCAGTTCCTGTGGGACCTGACTGCCTGACTGTAGCAAGATGGCCGCCAGCAGGGAGGGTCAATGTTCACTTCCTTTCTTGTTGTTTTGCTGTGCTCAAAATGGAGGATTTCTTCCACGAGGCTGCCTGGCTGCCTAACAATGGCCAAAATGGCGATTGCCACGTTATTGAGCTTCTTCCCCAAAAGAAATGGCGGGAGTTTTGTGGTGAGTGACAGAAACTTGATGGGGAAATTTCTGTATTTATTTGACTGGTTTCTGTGCAGTTTTACTGAGTTTGTGCTTTATTTATTCAGTTCTGGAGATTTATTTTATATTTGTGCCCTGTTTGCTTGAAGAGGTCTCCCTCAGTTGCCTTCTGCCGTACTTTATGTTTTGTTATTACCCCCGTTTATGTATGCTGTGCTTTGCTGAATTCCTTATACAGTTTGTTTGTTTGTTTGTTTGTTTGTTTTCTTCTGCACCTTTCTTTCTTTATTTGAGGTGGTGGCTCCCCTTAATGAAGCGTGCCAGAGGGGAGCGGCGACTCCTATGTTGCAGGAGACTGTAGGGGTAAGATGAAAGCTGCAGCAGGTACTCGGGTGAGTCGGTGTACGGGGTCACTCCATATGGCTGCTTTGGGGGGGGCCCCAGTTGCTGTGGAGGGACTACATGGCTGTGCTCCAACGGGAGCGGTGCTACGAGAGAAGGGGAAGTGAGGAGCGGAGTTCCGGTTCTGTCCTTTGTGTGCCCTGGGGTTTGTTGTCAGGAACAAGTGTGGCTTGGAGCTGTGAGGCAGAAGGGTGCTAGATCTGGTTGCAGGAGCTGATGAAATAGCAGAGTCACCAGAGGAACGCTGCAGCAGTGAGCAGGTGGCAATAGGCTTGTGGCCTGACGGGGGGGGTGCTGCTGGAGGGCTGTGGAGGAACCGCATCCTTATGGCGCTGGCCAGGCGGTTTTGTTCTGTTGCTCCGAGGGGAGCACTACTGCGTTGAGTCAGGCCTCAGTTCGCACCAAGTTATCAGGTCCTTATTTTATGTAATTTGTTGGCGCTGTGTGCTGTAATGGTTCCATATGTGTAGCGGTCCTTGGAGCAGCAGATCATCGGAGGACTGAGAGACTGTTTTAGTTGTTACCCAACTGGTTTCAGGAATATGCTGCAGTTGTTAGGAAAGGTATCAGGCCAGTCTGGCTCTGTATTGCAGCTTGAGCAAGGAGAGAGCTTCCTGCAGACCTTACCACGAGATGAGAGCTTGGGGGGGGGGTGCCGTTTGCAGCTCCGTGGTGCTCAGGCTTGGAAAAAAAAATAACTGGCTCAAAGTCCAGATGTTTAGCTGGCTAGCAATGTTGAACAAAATTTTATTTTTATTTTTTTTCCCAGTCACGATGTTAGGGGAGGGCTGCAGGCTGCTTTACACAGTTCAGGAGACCGTTCATTTTTTTTTCTCTGCAGCAAATGCTGTGGTACATTAACATTCAGACAGTTCAAGCATACTGGAGTGAGGACTTTGGGGTACCCAGCGATGCAGGCAACGTGAGATGGGGTCTGGACAGAAGAAGGGCCGCATTCTCCACCATGTGTGGCGTTTTTTTGTATGGTCCACCACTAAAAGAGGCGACCCGCAAAAGACTTGTCCAAGCAACATTCCTTCCCTTGCTTGACTACGGAGACATTATGTTTATCTCCTCCCCAACGTTGAGCCTATCTAAACTGGACGTACTCTATCACCGTGCTCTTTGCTTCATTACTAACTCTGCGTACAGGACCCACCACTGTGATCTTTATGCAGCAGTTGGGTGGACCTCTCTTGCCACAAGACACTTCCTGCATGCTGGCATTTGGACCCTCAAATTACTACTCCACAAACTGCCTGTCTATTTAACGCCTCTCATACACATCTCGTGATAGCGCCTACTCCCTAAGGAAATCTGACCTTATCCTACTAGATGTTCCCAGGACACGTACCACAGCTGGCCAAAGAGCTGTCTCATATGCCCTCCCAAACATTTGGAACCAACTACAAGCCATGCTGAAGCTAACCAGCATCGTATCAATTAACTCCTAGAAAACACTAGCTATCTCTAAATTAAAAGACATATGTAGGTGCTACTAGGCCCCCAACGCCAAGTCAACTTCCTAGGTACCAACTGGCCCTCTACTTATTAAGCTGAAATGTGTTGCATAATTTAGGGCAAGGTTAAAGCTGGAATGTACTGCATATATAGCATAAAGAACTTCTATTGTGTATACCTCTTGTATTATATATATTTTTTTCTGTTTGTTGTTCTACATTTTATATCTCCTGTCTATGTAATTGCGAACTGTATGTGTATGTGCCTCAGGACCTCCTTGTGAATGAGCTTGCTCAATGGAGTCTTTCCTGCAATAAACTTGAACTTGAATAAACTTGAACTTCTCTGTGGTCTGCCAACCCTTTCGGTTGCTGCAGGTGCTGCTGGTGAGGACCCCATCTGGACCATGTGAATAACTAGTAGGATGCATAAAATAAAGAATAAGGCAGGTTTATTCAGTTCAGTAGGTGTTCTCTTCATGAGGACAAGCCCCACACTGACTATACTCTGACTGACAGACCAACATGGTACTGCCAGGCAGTGCAACAATTAGATACATGCAGTTCTAAGTGCTCTTAAAGGGGCGGCAGCTAAACATTAAGCCCCATGCTTAATGTGTGCTTCACAGAACTGTTGGATCTTCTCCTGGTTCTCAGCCTGGCATTCTAACCTCTAGGCTATTCTACCCCCTTTTAATTTTATTTTCATATTTTTCATATTTATTTTGTGCTGGTGGCACTCTTCAAAAACCTTTGACTATGGTTGAGGGGCAAGGCATTCCACCACTTTAAACACCCACAGTATATGACAGTTTTTTTCACCATTCCCTCCCTCCCTCCCTTAGTCACTGTCCAGAACATAGCATTTCATATAAGCCATCTTAAGTCCTTTACAGTTACATTCGCAGCAGGCCAGGAGTTGCAGTTTATCTGCTCCTCTTAAAACACCACCAGCTTTCTCCCCCTAAAGCCTCTTCAAAGACAACAAGGTGAAGTGAATTTCAGGTTACAGCTGGGAGGGGCTCGGTCAGCAAGGAAGTCAGGCATGATTGATTAAATTCACATAAGTCAGGGACTCTGGTAGAATATCAACTTGTGACACTTGGATCACAGCTGAGTGCTCCAACTGCTAGGTGTCTTTTTTTTTTGATGTGTACCTTGTTAGTGGGTGAACTTAAGTATTTTGCATAAGTTCTTCCAAATTGGCAATAGTTGTAAAAGGCTGCTTCATCTAAACACCAAACAGATCTGCCACAGACATAAAACAGAGGGTGGTAGCAATCATAAGTGAAACTGTTGGGGATCTTGTTGTCACCCGCTGTTTTGTGTCTGTATCAGATTTTGTTAGATGTTTAAATAAAGCAGCCTTTTTTAACTACAGTCCGAGTAGTGACAGTTTTGTTGGACTTACTTGGAACCTGGCACACTCTGTAGAATTGGAGGGGTGTGTGTGTGTGTGTGTGTGTGTGTGTGTGTGTGTGTGTGTGCGTGTGTGTGTGTATTACAGTTTAAGACTTATTACAATCAAAACCTGGGGCCAAGGTAACTGCACCAGAAACTTATGTATGGCTTTGAATCAAGTTAACTCCTTCAGGATGTCATCCCCAAGTGTTACATGGCTCACATTTGGAAACCTGCTCCCAGTTGGTCTCCTGAGAAGTTTGTCTGTTAATAACTAACTTCCAAATTGTATTTCTTTGCATACAGACTGCAGGCAAAATCCAGTTGGTAAAAAAGTGCCTGAAGAGGATAGTTCTTGACTGTGCCCACTCCCTATCCCCAACACTCAGCCTAGACATGAGACGTTTTTCTGGTGTCAGGGAAAATAGTGAGTCATAATACATCTGTATGAATGAAAACCTTAGGAGTGTTATGGATGCAATAAACTTTGTCATGTCTTTTGACAGAATAACAATTTATTAGTATTGTTTTAGTACACTGTGAATTGTGTTCTATGTTATGTATTGATAACATCAGATAGGATAGACAAAATTCTGTCTTAAGTACTGATCTTTGCATTACTATACTAATGTGACACCTAGTTGCTGTTAAAGTAAAATACAACACCCTCCTGAACTGATGACAGTTACTGTACCAGTGAGTCAGACAGTCTAACAGTTTGAGGTTTGAAGTGTTTAAATAGCACCGCACATTCCTCATTGTTCTGAGAAGTGTCCTGAAGGCTAATGTTTTTGGGTAAATTTAATTAGCACTGTGCTGTGAATGGAGGGTAAAGAGCTGTCTGTAATATAGAGAAGCAAGATTCAGAAGGTTACCCTGGCAGGATATGCATTTCTAAACTACTGGATGGAGTGAGTGTGTGTGTGTGTGTGTGTGTGTGTGTGTATGTATTAAAGGTAAAAGTGTCAGTCAGTTCATATGTAGCTGCAGTTCTTTATTTTTTCTCACTGTAATTTTCTTACTTATTGCCTTCAGTGTTCTCTTCCCTAAAGTATAAGACATATATTGAAGCAAACTGTTATCCACACAGTATACTGCAAGGTTATAAATTAATTAATGTTTGTATAACAAGTACGCTTTGTATTAAACTTTTGATAATACAACAGTTACATGATTAATCCACTTTTTTAAATGCTCTTTACCTTTATAAATTTGTTGGATTCACCTATTCAGTGATTCAGTCCACTCTGATGTTAAAACAGGTAAACGGAGAACCCCACTGAAGATAAGATACTGCATGTCATCTGGACTAACTTGAATAAACTGTTTTAAAGAATCTCTTTCTGTCCGTTGAAGAGTGAGGTTAATTTTCATCTGTATGAATTGTGTAGCATCACATGGTTTGATTTGCTGGCCCTGCCACAGTTTGCAGTGCACAGGAACATTATAAAATACTATTGAAATGTGTGTGTCTGATTCTGCATATCTATTTAAAGTAGATGCACAGTGTTTTACAAACTAAAATGATGTTTTAGTCACTGTACCTAGTGGTGTGTTCCAGTGGGATGGGTCCTACAGGAGTGCCAGGGGTATACCTGGGGCCAGGGAGATGGCATTGTGGGCATCGGGGAGATTGTCAGATGCAAAAATGTATGGTATGTAAGCACCTGTCAGGGTGCTGGTGCCGTGTAGTAAAATACAGTAAAAAGCACTACACATATGCCCCCCCGATCCCCGATGTCACCCATTATAAAGTGGACCCCCAGCCCCACTGTGTAGGACCCCCGATCTCTGATCTCCCCATGCTGCTGCAAATACCCTCCCAGTAGGTTTGACTGACTGCCCTCCCCCACCCCATCAAGTATTGTCCCACCACCCCACACCACCACCACCCCCAATCCCAAATAGAAGCCGGCGGCCAGCACAGCGCTCCTCACACCACCATGGATGGCTGCTGACTGGGCTCACATGAATCGTGTACTGTATATAGTATGCTCAGTGAATGACAGCAGCTGCCACAACTGTTAGAGCGACGCAAGTTGAATCACTCTAAGGGATCTTTGAAAATTGGGCCCTCTATCTTTTTTTAAATTTATTTTTGTTGTGTTTATACAAGTACAAACCACCTGTATCATGAAACACAAGACTGCAATACATTCAGCATTATGGCTATTTAGAACTTAGAGGTGATTCCCCTGTGGCACAACAACAGAGGGTAACCCAGCCTCAGAATGGAGCCACTAGCAGATATTTGCCACATTAAGCAGGTGTAACAATGGAGTGAAACTCTTCATTATACAGTCAATTAAATGAAATGTCTTAAAATGACCCTTTGGTCTTCTTGACCTTACCGTTATTTATTACTTGATTAATCCCATACATTAACACTCGTCACTTAAAGTTCCTATAAATAGTTATTTAAAACTAAACTGTGAATTGATAAGGCATATTTAACAATCTCTCAAGCTTTCCTGTCAACACTGCAATACTTGCACCACTGGTAGCCCATGAGAAAAACACTGGAGTTGCCAACTGAGTGGAAACATTAGGCATCCTCTGCCTTTAGTATAGCAAGGATTTCTCCCGCTCTCTTCCTCGACATCTCCAGTAACACAGCAGCAAACTCCACCATTCTGCCTTGTTATTAAAAGATTAAAATGATACACTTATAGAGGGGAAATGCTCACTTTGTGGAAACATAGAATCTGACGACAGATAAGGACTGCTTGGCCCATCCAGTCTGCCCATAGTAGAGAAGATACATTCAGACAATGAGCTACTGTAGTAAAAAAGGCAGTCAGTCAGTTTATTTGAATGGTTTCCGGGAGGCGCAGTTAGTGTTTAGGTCACTGATATTTAAAAAAACGAATGACGTTCATCAGGTCATAATGTGTGAATACAGGGCATCTAGCTATGAGAACCACAGTGCATTACTAGAAGAAGACCCTTAGAAACAAGTATGTTTGGGTAACCTTGTTTAGCAATAATTATATCATATATTTCTTTTAATGTTTGCCATTGTTCCAGATGCCCAGGTATAATTAACGGCTCCTTAAGTTCTTGCACCTAGCAGTACAATAATAGGGATCACACAATGGACTAAATATGAATCTTTAGCACACCATTATTTATCCCCAGCTAATCTCCTGGCTTTCAGCAGGTGATGGTAAGTGCCCTAGTTTTGTAACAATATATTTAATTACATCTAGTCTTGGTGTAATTTAAACAGAATTTACCATCAGAATTGGCAATATGACACAGAAAAGATAGCTCTTGGTGTATTAACATTCCATATTTTCCACAGCAACTGACTACATTACCCTCATAAACATACAATTTGACACTAGGTAAGGACCACAGGAGCCATCCTAGTCTGCCCATTTTCTTCACAAACTTCATTATGCAGCCATGGTGGATCTGACAAGACTTTGTTAGGTTGAACTATAGCTATCCTACTGGCTGACTGTAATTACATGGTCCGTTGGGACCACCAATTGCACTGGAATTTGGCCACCAAGTTCCCTCCCTCAGCTCACCCTCTGTTGCCTCCCCTACCTCTATCCAACTCTCATAAACATCCCCCATAGAAAATCACAGCATTATTCAAACACTGCAGTGCATAGCATGTTACACTGCCATGTGGCAGCGACCATCTTAACCCACTCGTCTTCGCTTACAAGTATCGAGTTTCCAGCCTCACTGGGTCAAATTAGAAAATTTGTATTTCAAGATTTTGGCAGAGCCCTATTAATATCTAGTAAACACTATCTTTGCTCCATATTAGCAGAACCCCCAGAAGCGCTTTAAAAATGTAAGAAAGCAGTACAAAACATTTTGTAAGTTGCTGTTACTATAGGATAACAGTTTGTGCAATATATAGCATACGTAGTACAGCCTTCAGTCCTCACCCTCACCCTCACCCTTGGAGGTACTGTTAGTATCTCTGTGGACAAAGTCCAATTTTATTCAGTTTCTCTGTGGACAAAGTCCAGTTTTATTACCTTGTCTTTTTCTAGCCTCCGCAGGGTCAGTATACATATAAGTTTTACCTGTGTACACAGTGCATAGATGGGCAGGAAACTGTAGGGAGTGCATCAATCCCAGACTTCTGAGTCCCATTGTCACTGCCTCAAATCATTTCTGCCACTGGCTTGTTGTGAAGCTTAAATCAGGGAGCAGTAAGCAGGCCATTCTGTCCTGTAGCTGTAGATGACCTTTCTTTTTGGCTTCCAGAAGAATAGTGTCCTTTACATGGTGGCCCAAGGTAACCACAAGTATAGTCCAAGGTTGCTCCACATTCATCGGTTTGCGCCTAGGGTTTATTCTATACACCATAGTAATCAGCCCATTCAGGTCCAGTACCAGAATATTTTCAAAAATCTGAAGAAGGAAACTGTAGTGTCCTCAACGCCCCCGTGAACCCCAAGGAGTGGCACGTTGAATCTGAGCACCATTCTCAAAGTGCTCAACTCTCAGCCACAGTAATTTATTTTTGGTGATGGTTCCAGTCACCGCTGTTTATGTCTTGGTTGCTGAATCTGTGGCTGCTTTTGCTTTGCCCGATACAACACAGAGCTTTCACTCCTTGGTTGCAAATTGGGATCCCAGATTCTCCATCTTTTTATCCAACTCCTGAATTGGCTTCAGTAGCACCAAGCCACCATCCCCTTTCATCCTGATGTTTGTCCCGCTAGCCCCTGCCTGCTTAGGTGATTTCAGAGGTTTTGGTTTACCACTGTCCTGTGAAGTGGCTGTGTGAGGTCTTCCCATCATGGTTTTCATTAAAAATTATATCTGCAGAATCAGCAAAGTTAGTACTATCAAATGATCTGATTTTGTAGATAAAAAAGTTCACTTATGGCTTTATTTTTAATGTTTTATTATTTGAGGTGCAGGAGTTCTTTCATTTTTAATGTTTTATACTTCAAGGTGCAGAAGCTCTTCACTTATGCATCCTTTGCAGTCAGCTGCTGGCCTTGCCCCTCTGCATTAAACTTTTTAACATAACAAAGTAGGCTTTTGGGCTTTTTTAAGACTAGGGGTCAGATATTCAAAACTTTGTGCTGTGCGCCAACAGATTGCACCAGAACTGCACCGGAATCGTGCTAGGCCGCCATATTCAAAAGATCAAATAGCAATGGTGCAAACCGGTAGCACCGGCACAGAAAGATAATGTATGCACAGGGCAAAGTGAGGGGCAGGAACATGCATACAGGCACAATGGCATATTCAAAGGTTTAGCGCCATGCAAACTGTCATAGCGCAACCCCTAGCACTGCACTAGTTACCGCCTATAAAAAGACAGTCTAAACTCACGGGAAATCACAGAGAAGGGCTTGGATACTGCAGGAACCAAAATGGCAGTCATGAACAACATGGTGATAGTGTACCTGATGGTAGCAGTGCTGGAGGAGGAAGAGAGGGACCAGGCCCACCATGGGCCTCACTGCAGGTCAAGGAGGAGATATGCTGCACACAGGATGTACCGGCCCAGAGTGCCATTCGAGACATTGACAGATGACCACTATGTGGGCTGGTACAGAATGAACAGGGTCATGCTGAGACAGCTGTGTAAGCTCCAGCATGAGCAGCTGCAGCCTACCACCCAATGCAGCCATGCCACAACAGCTGAGCAAAAGGTGATGGCTGTGATGTGCTTTCTATCCACCAGGACCTTTCAGACCCTGGTTGTAGATACCATCAGTGTGTCACAGTCAGCCACCTCGCGCCTCCTGACCCAGTTCCTGGATGCTTTTGTGCCACACTCTGGTGAATTCATCATATTCCACAGCATGGCTCAGGAGCACAGAGAAAAATGCAGCAGTTCTATTGGGTTGTGCACCTTTCTGCTGTACTCGGTGCCATTGACTGCACCCACATTGCCATCCATGCACCACCTGGTGATGCTGGTGATACATTCATCAACAGGAAGGGCTTCCACTCTGTCAATTGCCAGGTGGCGTTTGATGCAACGGGGCACATCATCAATATCTTTGCACAGTACCTCAGCAGTGCCCATGACGCTTTCATCTGGCACCAGTCACGGCTGTGCCAGGCATTCTAGGGTGGTGTAATACCCAGTGGACCCCTTGTCAGTGAGTATCTGCAAAAGACACAATCAAAGCCCCCCCAATGATGGGACAGTGCCCTAGAACAGCAGACAAGAGAAGCGGGGGGAGAGTGTGTATAGGTAGAAGGCAGGGTGACCGGTACAGTATATACCTGCTAACATGTGGTCATGTTTCCACAGGGGACAGTGCTTAACCCCTAAGACCCTGGCTCCTAACACCTGTCCTCCAGCCAGCAACTGTGGCTGAGAAGTGGTACAATGAGGCACATGCTGCAACAAGGAATGTAATTGAGCGAGTCTTCGGCATGCTCAAAATGAGATTCTGTTGCCTGGACAGGTCTGGCAGTGCCCTACAATACACCCCTCAGAAGGTATGTTGCATATTCCTAGCCTGTTGCATGTTGCACAACATGGCATTACATTATGGAATATGCACACCAGAACCTGAGGAACAGTCAGATAATGACCCAGAGCCAGAGGTCCAGGAAATAGTAGAGCAACTCAAACAGCAAGACCCTCACATGGCCAGGAGGCTCCCAGGAGCACCGCAACAACATAACTGGGACACTAACATGGATGAGCAGGTGAGCGAAAACAACATGGACAACAAACACGTTATACGATGTGTACTTACAGGACAAACACTAAAGTGGCAGACACACAATGGTGTCAAGTGCAGTAATATGGAACACTATACATAAGGCACACAGGTGATGGGGAAACGTGGTGGGATGTGGTCAGGAACAGAGAGGTGCATGTGAGGGGTGCAGGATGGTGTGGCACACACATGGCATCATCTTCGCCATCTCCCACCATGCACCCTTACAGATTCCCGAATGCGCATCTGCGAGGGGGGTGTACTGTGAGCTGAGGAGCCAATAGGCGAAGACAGTTGGGATGGGGATGCCTTGGGACTACCATGGTCACAGTGCAGGCTTGGTATGGCCGATAACCTCCGCTACCCAGGGTTCCATGGTCTGCCCGTGGGAGATGGTGTTGCAGTGGTGCTTGCTGACCCTGAGTGTCCACTACATGCAGTGGAGGTATGCTGGGCTACTGGCCTGGCGATGTTGTGTGCCAGTGGTGCACCGCTGCC
The DNA here is from genome assembly GCA_016271365.2 of Neoceratodus forsteri. Classification (NCBI taxonomy): domain Eukaryota; kingdom Metazoa; phylum Chordata; order Ceratodontiformes; family Ceratodontidae; genus Neoceratodus; species Neoceratodus forsteri. Next base: position 832,401,394 of record CM028130.1, on the reverse strand, counting down.
CAGCCATACCACCAGTCCCCACTGCAGCTATGAGCGCTCTCACAGCCCCCTTGAGCTCACCAAACACATGGTGGAGGGTATTGAGGTGACATGCATGAGGCTTCTCTGCTCCCTGCTCTGCCTGTAATAGGCCAGTATTCACGGCCTCCCAGAACAGGTACAGCTCCTGCTGCACCTCCCACCTAAATGTGTGCAGCTTCTGCTGTGCAGTAGTCTGTGACTCCACCACAGAGTGGAGGAGCTGCCGTGATTCTGGGGCCACTTGACCCTGGAGTGCATGATCACCCTCGACAGTGGGTGGGGGTGGCTGGGGCCGTTCAGTGGTGTGGGAGCAGCAAGCACCCTGTGTGTACACCTGCCAACCCAACACACCATCCACTGCGCAACGCATATCATGTGGGAAGCCTGGCTGGCCAGCAGGATGACTGCCCACTGGTGGCAGTAGCATGGCCTGATGTGTGTGTGTGTGGCCACAGACCTGTCAGGGACAGCACTTGCAGTGGTGGTGGTGATGATGGTGGCAGTGACAGTGGTGGTACTGGGGGCATAAACCATGGGGGAGCCTGGCAGCAGCAGAGGCACAAGCTGTCTGGTGGGTGATGCAGTTGGTGTAGCAATGTGAGCCCTGCCATCTGCCCCTGGCAAGTCCTCAACCTTAAACCCAAAATCCGAAGGTGAACCCCCCCCCCCCCAAATGGCAATGTCACCCATGTAGTCCATGCTGGGGATGTATGTCTCATCCTCTCCGTCCTCCTACTCAAGATAAGTTGCCACTCCAGTTCCGGCATCCATGGTGACACCCACTTCGATGCCTTTGCCATTGTCCTCTATATCTTTGATGCTGACAGACCCTCCACATTGTCCACCTCCACATGTTTCACTGCTGCGGTTCCAGCACTCTGTGCTGTGGAGCAAGAAGGTGACTGTGAGTGGACTGCCCATGACATAGTGGTCCCCCACCAGTGTCACCATATGCAATACCCAGTTGCCGCCAATGATGCACCACACTGACTGAACCCAGTGTGCGCAGCCTACACACCCACACAGCCAGGGTGCACTCACTACCAGCAAAGCATGTGCATCCCAGAGGGCTGTAGCCAACCAGCACACAGTATGGGTAAACACACACACATATGTGAAAACCAACACCATAATGCGGGTGACAGTAGTAGCACACAGTGACACATGTTGCAGCAAGCATGACTGCATGGTGTATGCACACCCACTGGCAATGTACACACCATGTGCAGGGTCACAGTGACAATGACTGCAGGGTACAACATGACTGTGTGCACATGGCACATGCAGCATGTCCAGCAATGCACAGTACACATGACAAGTGACTGCCAGACCGCAAACAGGCCTACAGAATGCACGCATGTGTGTACAGGCCAGGCAAGTCATGTGCCACCACAAAAACACAGCAAACATTAACCCCTGTGATGACATGCATACCATGTGCTGTGTAAATCCAGCAGTGTTTAGCAGCCACCACCTTCCACACCTGCCATGGATGCTGTACATATGGTTGATGCAACCACCTCCATGATGGGGTCCTCTGCCACCAGCCCTGCTGGTCTTGGCCCCCAGTGGTGTGCTGTTCCTGTAGGCGGTGTGCCTCCTCATCCTTGGCCCTATGCTGCATATCATGCCACCACTTCCAGACAGCCTCCATAGTGCGACCACGGCCACCCATGGCATTGACCTCTGCTGTTAATTGGTCCCACATGTCCCTGACAGTGGCATTGGTATTCCTCTAGCACCACATGGCCTCCTTCCTTGCCTTGAAGCCGTGGACAAGGGCCTTCCATTCCTCACCGGAAAACCTGTAGGACCGCAGTCTTGCCCGTCCATCTGAGGCATCTTTGTGGAAAAAAAGGATGACAATGGTCAGTGGCTGTTGTGCAGTGTGTGTGTGTGTGTGTGCGTGTGTGTGTGTATACCAACATACGTACAAATGTGCCAGCAGAAACAGACCACCCGGTCTATCTAAGTCTGCTTGAGTGTGCAGCTAACACCCCTAGTTTGCAGCTGCCCCAACCCCCCTCCCATTTGTCATCCCTCACCCACCCCCACCTCCCCCACCCTCACTCTCCCATGTTTCCTGTCCCATGCTCTTTGAAGCTGTTCACAGATTTACATGATACCATCCATTCTGGTAGGGTGTTCCATTTTGCTACCACCTTCTCTGTGAAATAGTATTTCCTCATTTCCTGCCTATATCTTCCCCCCTCTATTCTTAGCCCATGCCCCCTTGTGACCCTCCCCCTTCTTAACTTAAAGACCCCATCTGCCCCATCCTTATTGATTCCCCTCAGATACTTGAATGTCTCTATCATGTTCCCCCATCCCTTCTGTCCTCCAGGGTGTACATATTCAGGTTTCTCAGCCTGCTGTCATAGTATGTCCCTTCCATTCCACATATCATCTTTGTTGCTTTCCTCTGCACCACCTCCAGTAGCCTGATATCACGCTTTAGGTATGGCCTCCAAAACTGCACACAATACTCTAAGTGTAGCCTTACCAGTGACCTGTAGAGGGGCAAGATCATCTCTCTTCGCCTGGAAGAAAACCATCTCGCTATGCACCCCAGCATTTTGTTCACTTTTGCAGCTGTTCTCCTGCACTGAACAGTGTTGTCCATGGTCCCTGTTATCATTACCCCTAGGTACTTCTCCTCCTCAGTGATCCCCAGCTTAACCCCTTCCAGCCAGTATTCTCTCCTTGGGTTCTTCACCCCAAAGTGCATAACCTTACACTTCTTTGCATTGAACCCCAGCTGCCACCTCTCTTACCTCTCCTCTAGCTTGTTTAGGTCCCCCTGCAGCTGCTTCCATCCCTCCTCTCCATTCACCACTGCTCTGATTTTGGTGTCATCAGCGAACAGGCTTACCTTGCTCACCACCCCATGTGCAATGTCTGATATGAAGAGCCCAAACAATACTGGCCTCAACACAGAGCTCTGTGGCACCCCACTCATCACTGGCCTTGGAGTTGAGAGCTCCCCTCTCACCACCACTCATTGCAGCCTCCCACTCAGCCAGCTTGTAATCCAGTTCATCATTTTTGCCCCTACTCCTTCACCAGTTAGTTTCCCCCAAGCCGCCCATGAGGCACAGAATCGAAGGCCTTGTTGAAGTCCAAGTAAAGAACATCCACCGCATGACCCTGTGTGTGAGAGACGGCCACTACACACAACTAAATGGCCACAGTGTTACAATGTCTGTGCTAATGCATCAGGGGATGGTGAACAGTCCACTACACATGGCACACAGTCCTGACACTCTCCTCAGCATGACCATCTGTAGAAGTCAGCCGCTGGAATGTAACAGCCATATGGATACACTGTGAGGGCAACAACAGGAACACTGTAATAGCTGTGGCACAGCAGGTGTGTTGCAGGACTGTGCTGCACAGCACATTGCTGCCGGCAGACAGCACACCGTGCCCATGCTGGAGGGGACCATATCATGGGGTACACATATGCTGGCTGCACACAGGAGTCATGTGGACTGTATTGTGTTGTGCCCCCTGCCCGGGACATAGTGTTACCCTGTGGATGCAGTTTTGCATCCACATGTGTGCCACAGTGTGCGCATACAGAGACACAATCACAGGGTGGACATGTGTGACATGGGTACAGCCGTGCAGCACTGTGACTGAGTATACATTCATGCAGGGCCTGTGGCCCCTAGGTATGCTGTGGCCTGCTGTGACTGACAAAGTACATCACAAACCTATTCAGACACACACACACACACACACACACACATATAGTGGCCCCATTAAAGTGTAGCAGAGAGCATACTGGTTAGCTTTGCAGTACAGCAATGTAATGACAGTGGGACACCTACCATGTGCTCCTGTGTTTGATTCCTTGGACATGTTTGGGCCTACTGCTGTGTTTTGACAACACTTCCTTCAGCCTGCAGTACCTGTAAGCTCTGCAGGTGGAGCTCAGTCAGCTCTTAACTAGCCCAGCTGGGCAATCCACAGTGGAATGCATGCAGATGAGGCTGTAATGAGATGTTAATGTGGTGGATTGTACCCTGATTGCCTAAGTAGGCTAATTAGCATACCAGCTTTGATTACAGCACATTTTTGCACTGGGTAAATGCGTTAGTGCCATGGTATGGTGCTTCTTGATTAGCGCCAGGAAAATTGACTTAGCACCACCCCCAGTGAGCATGCGTGAGGACGTTGGCATGTTTGGGGTCATGCAGGGGTCCTGCATGCTCACTGGATGTGTTACGGCCTAGCACAGTGTTACTGCATTTGCACCAAGCCAGAACTGCATAGTGCGACACTAATGTACGCGCAGCTCATATTTCGCCCTACACAGCTAGGAGTGGCAGGGGTGACAGGGAGTTGTCAGTAGAAGGCATACCAGCTGAAATGGCATCCAGCAAACCTATGAGGGTGGTGGACCAGAGGGACCACAGGTGGGGGAGGCTGAAATGGCTAATCTTGTCCAGCTGGTCATGCAGAGGGAGCGCCAGCTGTTTGGTGGGGTCAGGGAGGGGGACAGGCCTAGAATGCAGGTGTGGATGTCCATTGCATGCCACCTGTCACAACGTACAGGAATTGAGAGCAAAGTGGAACAGTGTAGGCACTGTTACATCGACATGCAGCTCCGGGAGAAGCAGCAACTGGAGCACTTCAAGAGCATGGTGCGAGAGGGGATGGTGCCTGTCCCAGGTAAGTGTACACCAGTGCCACAGATTCTGCGGGTCACATGTCAGTGTGTGTGCCCATCCATGTGCATGCCACACATGTGTGTACAACCATTTTGGTGGTGTAGTAGCATGCACTGTGCATGGTTATGGCCATGCAGCAATGGGCGTGCTACACAGTGGGTACAGTGGTGGGCCTGGTTGGGTCCACCATACCTGTGTCCATAAATGTAAATTTGACACTCTGTGCTGGCCTCATGAAGCAGGTTGAACTGTCTGCAATTAGTGCTCGAATAGCATGTGTACACTGTACCTACAGGCATCATGTGTCCCATGCGACATGTGCCTCTGTGTGTGGGGGGGGGGGGAACTGTACTATAGTATTCAGCACTGCTATGCGTCAGTGGCATGGATGGGGGGGTGGCTTTCATAATGTCCATGCTGATCCTGACACTGTTGTTCTCCCTTCACTCTGCAGACTGCACTGACAGGGGCAGCCAAGGGCACAGCCTGAGGAGCCGTGACCACGCACAGCAAGGGATGGAGAGCAGTAATGGGCAGCGGGATGCCACACGTGAGTATGGTACTGTGTTGTCGAACTGTGTTGCAGCTGCTGCAAGCTGAGTAATCATTATGAACCAGTATGTGTATGGGCTACACATCCGTGTGTACAGTCACTGGTCCTGGGTGCACATGTACATTGGTTTGGCCTGGTGCTGGGCTGCAGGGTTGTGCAACTTGCACATGTTCCACTGGCTGTGTTGCGTTCAGGGTGTCTGATGCCTAGCCTGGCCACACTGACTGTGGGGCTGCACATGTATTGTTACAGCTCTGCACTGCTGCAAAATGTCATGTCCCCCATGTGGACGGAGTGAGGGTATCTGCTATGCAAGTAGCATTGGTCTCCACAGGCATCCACATCCACGTGGTGTGGCAGTCCCACTGTGCCATGTCTGCACACTGTGTGTGGTATGCATTCCATGCAATGTACCTGTCACACATGTGCATCTGTGCAATGGTGTCTTGGCCCTGTCTGCCAGCTTGTGTCTTACGCAGCAGATTGCACGTGGTGTCCAGCTGCACAGGGTGATTTTGTCGGTCACCGCCATTTTGCTGTGTAAGGTGTGCAGTCCTCAAGCCTGTGTTGCCCACCACGTGTGTAGGCAGACACGATCACTGTACATGGCTGTGTACACTTTATTGGGTGCATGTCCAGCATATGTCCCTCAGCATGTGTATATTTGGGTTACATGGGCTTGTCTGGGGTATTGCTGTGTAGTGACTGGTTAGGGTGTCAGTATGTCATGTGCCATTCTTCTGCTTGTATGTGTTGGGAGCAACAGTCTGTGCTGCTGAGTACATCATCCTTTCATAGGTGCAGCGGTTGTGGTGTGTATCCATACCAGTTGGTTCTGACAGACCCCTGGTCACAATGTGTGCTGTGCATGCTATTTCTGGTGGCATTACAGTGTTGTATGGTACCATTGTGTGTGGTCGGCTGTACCTGTGTACTGCGCTGCAGGATACCCGTCCTTGTGCCGTGGCCTTGTCAGCACTGTGTACATTGCACAGCGGGTGACAGGCTCCAGTGCATGCATGGCTGCTCCCAGCATGCGGACACCGTATGCTGTGCCTCTTCCCTGGACATTGTCCTTGTGGACACTGACTTCCCACCATGGTGTGTCCTCATGTGCCCCACCTTGCCAGCTGTGTTGCACTGTTGTAGTCCCATGTGATGCAGTGTTGTGTCTATGCTGTACACTGTAGGCACAGTCCCGTTCACTTCCTGGGGGGGGGTTCTGTTGTTTGAGTCTATGGTGCAGCAGTGGCCTGGGGTACTGTGTCCAGTGCATGTGCACATGGCACACTGCTATTCTGGTCTGGGTCTGTGGGGGAGAGGGGGGCCAATGCACATTGTCTGCTGCATGGCCCACGGATTGCCACTTTGGGCCACAGTCTGTTGGCATGTGACTTGATGTGTGGATTCATGTTGTGATGTTGCATGGCCATCTGGCTCTAAATACTGTTCCATTGGTCAGCATGCCCCAACCATTCTGTAGCAACAGTGTTTTGTTGTGGCTCTGGGCCAGTCTATTGGTCACCTAGGGGGGCCTGTGTGGTTGCACTGTGTCAGGGTCTGCATCGCTCAGCCGTGGGACATCATCCAGACTGTGGTGTTGGATATGGCCTTCCAGGTCTTCCTGTGTGCTTTGGGTGGGCTTGTTTGACATGTGGATCCATGCAGAGGCACACAGGCACAGGCCTGTTGGCACGTGCAGTGTTCCATTATATGGGTACATGGGCATGGTGGTTGGGACATGCTGTCCTCCCCTGGGGCAACATCTTGGGGTTTTCATTGCTCCACATTATCAGTATACCGTCCCTACATGGTCATCATTCCACCCATAGTTTCCTGTAGGAGCTCCCTGTGGGCCACGTGGCCAGAGGAGACTGAGGGCTGAAACGAGTTGCTCCGCTGGATAGTGTGGCAGCAGAGAATGCTGATTGAGCAGCAAGCAGTCATCATTGCAGAGACAAGCCCCAGCCTTCACAACCTCGATGTCTCTTCCAGTGTTGTGCACCTTTTCCTGCCCCCCCCCCATTGCTGGCACTGATGCTGTACATAGTGTTCTGTGTTGGCATTGGTGTTCATTCCTTCCTTTATGGTATTACAGTTTCATTTTAACAGTTTTTCCCTGTATTGTTTGCTGTTTCCCCTCCTCGGTTTCTTCATTCTACTGTATACCTGTTCATGCTTGCTCTTTCCTTAATACACGTTTATTGGTTTGCAATTCTGTGTCCTGTTTCATTATTGGCTGACTGTTTTCTCTTTCAGGTTATTTCCTCTTGTTTGCTTTTATATTCTTGGGTCATGTGGTGTTTCATGCCATTACCTTTGGTGGTTGATTTGCCATTATTTTGGTTGTACACTGCCATCTGCTATTGTGTTCATGTTCTGGGCTGCACATCTTTGCATGTGCCCCAGTGGACATATGGTTCTCCTCTGCACTGTGTTGCTGTGACTGTTTGCACTGCCCGGTTGCTATATTCAGAGTTGTCTTATTTGCTATATTCAGTGCTGTCTTATTTGCTGGGCTATTTTTGCACTGCACTCCCAGTCCCATTTGCACGGCTTCCTTTGCATGCTATATACAAACGGTTTAGCCCCAGGGCTATTCCTTTGAATATAGCATGCTACTGATTCCAGGCTAATTCTGCATGCCAGGCAGTGCTAATTTTGTCTCTGGGCAAAGTTTTAAATATCTGGCCCCAAGTGTCTCAAATGTAAAATCCACCATACAAACCAGATTAAGACTCGAGAGCAAAAAATACCACATATGTTCTATTTGAAAGAAGAAATACTTCAAAGTGTAGTTTTTATTTTTATTTATTTATTGATAATCTCAGATTAAACCTTTGAGAGCTGGCTCATTACATACGTTCCACGTCAAGGACAGACAGCAACCAAGTCATAACATCAGTTTACAGTATTTTATAATTAGGAAGTAGATTACAGGGCAATATAGACATTTAAATAAATAACAATGTATGTACTAAATATTGGATAAGCCATGGGAGAGGGGAATGGGAGGGTGAAAAAGGGTGAGGAGTGCATATGGAGGTGGGAAGAGAGGACAACTACAATGGAGGGGGACTGTGCAAGGAAAAAAGATCAACCCAGGTTGTAGGCTATGTCAGACAGAGATGCCTAGCATGACAGGGGTCCATGAGTTAGAGGTGAAGTCAAGCCCAGCAATACGAAGCATGTACTGAAATCCTGAGTGGCCAGGCTTTGGGTTGGAGCAAAACCATAGTCAGGTACTGGAGCAAAGAGTTTGCAAGAGTGACAGTGGTGAGAGGGAGGGTGGGGTGGGGATCATTAGGGCAGTTTGTAATGCTTTTTAATGCATATAAAAAGAATAGTAAAATATTTCTGCAAAATTTGGCTTCATGTTAATAATCAACAGTGAGCTTGCATGGGCATGATCACTTATGCAGTCAGACATGACAACTGAGTCTGAATTGCATCACCAAAACATAACAATCATTTATCATTGCCAAATGTTCGCCGCTTGCATTGCTGTTGTATCAGGTCTTGCTTGTACACATTTTTTACTATATATTTACCCAGGATAGACCAGATGAGGTGCAATATCTCATTCTCAGTGGTTTCCTGCTTTTACACACTTTTAGATTGTATTTACCCAGGATAAGCCAACTAAGAGATGATATTTAATTTTCAGTGAGCTCCAACAATTTGACCCCAAATTTTCAACAGTCTTTCATTGACCTGATGTTATGATCTAGACAGGTTGAATTTTTTAAATCCCATCTGAAAAGGTGATTTTGCAGTATGACTGCAAAAACAAGTTTCAGTGGAGATTTGAAAAATGACATCTGTCATGTTTAGGAGGTGGGGTGACACAAGTGATTTGTCAAACATTAGGGGCCAAAATCTGCAAAAATAAAGTTATGAGTAAACATTGGAACAATTCAATGTTTCTTCATGACTTAGTTGTTTTTTTCACATTTTGACCCCACATTTTTAATAGTCTTTTTATGACCCCTCCACCTGAACGTGACTGGTGTCCTTTATAAAACTGTGACTGAAATATCATTTTGCACCACAAGTGTGATAACACATTTTGGACAGGATTTGAAAAATGGCAGCAGCCGTGTTCAGGGTCAAAATATGGAAAATTACCAAAGTCATGAGCATGCACTGAAAAATTTCAATGTATGCTCAGAAAAAATTACTTACGATGGTAATCTTGTTTCTTCCAGGGGATCCCTTAGTATGCTAAAACTAATACAGTCAGCCTACTGTGTTGAATTGCCATGGACAGAATGGCATGTATGCAAATGATGGAACTCTCATAGGTTCGTGCCAATTTCAAACTGTTGCCCCCTAGCAACTGCTGCATTCTGATCAATGCTCAGATTCATTACAAAGCCTAATAGGGTGAAAACCCTCTAACTAGCTATGCTAGTTAACCTTAACCCCATCTTAATAATACCCCTTAACACAATCCCTGAAAGAAGGGATAAATGAAAATTATGTACCTCTGTAATTCTTGATCTTTCTGTGTATCTTCGCCATTCATCACATGTGGGTTAGAGGCTGAAGGTCACAACCCCGTGGGAGCTCTTTTTTTCTTTTTGGGTGGACAGAGTCGACGCACTGATGGCGCTGCCCTCAAGGGCAATGCACTGCATGGTGCTCGCAGGTTGGCCATTAGATGTTGCTGACCCCACCCTCCCACCAGTTCTGAGTCACCATAGAGTAAAAAGAGGTCAAGGGGGACAAGGAAGTCCAAGGGACAGACAAAGGAAAAGATATATGAACTAAAAGGAAAAATAAACGATGGAGAGGACAGACAAGAGATAGAGAAAATTAAGGGATTAGGAAGGGCCCCAATCTCTGGAATCAGAAAGGAAAGGGAGGGAGGGAGGGAGGAAAAAAAGAAGTGGGAGGGAAGAGGACATACCCAGGACTCACAATCTGGTCCCTTAACTGAGTTTGAGTTACTGCCCAGGAGTAGCAACAAGGCTATACTGCCAGAATTCAAGGCATATAATTACTAGCAACATACTCCAGCAGAAGTATTTTAAGGCTGCAGGGAAACAGAAGGGAACAGGAACATATGGTTGTCCTCCCCTGAAACCAAGTACAATTAAAATAGGGGAGAAAATTAAATCTGTCTAATTAAAATGAGGAATTAGTCCCTAAGGACAAGGACTGAGAGAGAGATAGAGGGAGAGAGAGAGAGAGAGAGAGCAAGAGAGAGAGGGCAGCCACCAACATCCCACCCCAAAGTGGTGGCGCCAAGGCAATGAGGAGGGCAGCCCCCTTCCCGATACCTCCCCCAACCAGAAGGCAGAGGAAAAATCCCCCTGTGTGCCCAAGGTTACCCCACTCCTGACTGCTGCTCAGGGGTAGGGTGGAACACCCGCTCGTCCAAGGCCCTGACATAAGTAGGGAAGTGAGCAGCCACACCCCTACATTGTTCCCAGGAGAGAGGTCCCGTAGGACCAGGAATGCCTGGGAGAGCAGGAGATGGTCACAGAGGCATGGGGGCCAGATCCACAACAGAAGAGGAATGTCCTCTGTCCAGGCAAGAGAGCTCACTGGAAGTCTCCAAGGGAGGAGGAGTTCCGGCGAGCCCAACAGCCGACAGCTGAGCAACCATACTGGAACTGCCTAGACAGTGCCCTGAAGTATCCCCCCTATGAGGTGACTGGGACTGTGTGAGCCCAAAAGGACGGTCTCTTCCCTCCAAAGACAAGGGCACTCTTGAGGAGACCGAGAAGGAAGGGCGGGGTCCGCTTTGTGACTCCTCCCCGAACCCAGATGGGACCCAGAGAAGGGCTGCCTCCTTGAACCCTGACCCCTCGGACTCCAAGAGAGCCCTACACCTCAAGAACACCAGTCTGGGCAGCTGACAACCCTGGTTGGTCCCTGAGGAGACCACCCAGGGAGTAGCACCCTCCCCTTCCGTGGGGGTCCTGGTCAGCCCTAAAGTTGGGCGATCCAGACACACTACAGGATGGGTGTCCCAACTGAAGGGGCAGAAAACCCTCCAAGTCCAGGCTGCAGGGCAACAGTGGCCTGGACCACCACCGGCTGGTCAGAACCCCTGACCCTAGACTCGAGGACTACTGCCCGCTCCTCAGAGGGAGGCTGGGTCCTGGCCGCCAAAGTGGCTACTGAGGTGCCCACGGGTTCTGCCAACTCTGAGGAGTCAGATAGTGAGTCCGAACCAGACCTGGAGTCCACCTCCAAAAAAGTGGAGACTGAAGCCCGGTGCCAGACCACCATGGGTGCCTGCTCCTGTACGGACCAAGGGAGGTACCAATCTGGGTATCCGCACCAGAGTCAGCACCAAACTCCCTCACGGCACCATGAATGGCACCCAAGAAAGAAATGGCACCAGCAGCGGAACCAGAATTGGTGCTGAACATGGCACCGTCCCCCCAATGGCACCGCGAATGGTGCCAGGGTCAGGAACAGCACCGATGGTGGCACGACAGCCTCCTCAGTACTGTGAATGGCACCAAAAGCAAGAATGACACCTTCCATGGCACAGTGGCCCACCGCGGGCGGTGCTGAGTCCAGAAACAGTCAAAGACAGTGCTGTAGAACTTCCCACGGAGTCATCAGCGCTGACAGCAGAAACGGCACCGAGCGGCAGACAGGTGCCGACCATGGCGCAATCAGGGCTCACAGCACTGCAAATGGCACCAAGGTCCAAAACGGCACTGACAGATGGCGTTGAGGACAGTGCAGCCCAGGCTGTCGAGTCCGAGGATACGACACCGGGGGAGTCTTCACCCCCGAAGGGGCGATTGCCAGAGCGGTACCTCCCGCCCGCCCCGCAAGGGAGACAGACTGGGCCTCCTGCACCACAGAAGAGGCTTCCACTATGGCAAGGCTACTAGAGATGGAAGTCCCCTCCTCCGCAGTCCGCATAGAACTGGGAGGGACCTGGAGGAAGGCCGAGAGACCACGGCTTGGCCCGATAAGTGTGTACCCATCCCCCAAAAGTCGGCGGAGCTCATCCAACTTTCCACGTGCGCTGTTCAAGATCTTGGCAATCCATAGAGAAACAGGCATTGCACGAATCCATGTTGTGAAGTGGGCCAAGACACGTTAAACAACGATCATGCTGGTCGGTAACGGAATATTTGTGGCTGCACGGGCACCGACGCATGAGAGGCCGACCCGCTTTCTGCAACTTTTTGCCCCCTGAACCAGATACGATCTATGGCAAATAAAAGTATAAACAGACTCGACGTCGCTGTAACAAATAAAAAGAACAGTCTTACCAGTCAGCGGCATTGAGTAGGAGACAAAATGGAACTGACAGATAGGGATTGTCGTCGACGAACAGGCTGAATGAAAACTAGGCATAAGTGCATAGTTCTTGATAGAAGGGCTCCTCACAAAGTGCGACCTCTACGGCGGGAGACGAAGAAGTGGCAGGAGGGCGGGGTCGATGACACCTAACGGCCAACCCGTGATCGCCACGCAGTGCATCTGCCTCGACGGCAGTGCCATCGGTGCATCGACTCTGCCCATCCCCCCCCAAAAAAAGAGCTCCCGCGGGGTCATGACCTCCGACAACCAATCTACATGTAATGAGACTGACACAGATAAGATAACTAAGTACCAACTGGTTTCAAAACTCAACCATTAACTGGAACAAATATAAATAGCCAGTGACCAGTAGGGATGCAGAAATCAAGATATCCCTTTTTCCTGGTTCTGGTAGGGGAGGCAGAGTGGGTGATTTAAGCATACTGAGGGATCCCCTGGAAGAAACAAGATTACTATGGTAAGTAATTTTTTCTTCAAACCCAGAAATCCCTCAGTATGCTTAAACTAATGCAAACTACCAAGTAGTACCTTTGGAGGTTGGGTACAGAACCTATTTCGGGAAAAGGTTCTGCAGAACTGCAGTGCCAAATTTGGCATCACTTCTGGACTGTATGTAGAGCAGTAGTGCTTGGTGAACATGTGCATAGTTTTCCATGTAGCTGCTTTGCAAATTTCCAGTAAAGGAATATCCCTTGCTGTAGCTACTGATGCAGCTGTACTCCTGGTAGAATGTGCCCTGAGGCCCAGGGGGATGCTTACCAACTTCACTATAGCAGAACTACATGCAGGCCACTATCCAGCATGCAATGGTTGTTCTGGAAGCTGATTTTTCCTTACCCACTTCCCCATAGGTGAGGAACAACTGGGTATACTCTGGCCTGGTTCTGTCACGGTAGTGGCTAAGCACCCTTTTGACATCCAGGCTATGCAATTTCCACTCACCTGAGTTGGAATTGGCAGTGAAGAAGACTGGCAATGTGATGGACTGATTCAGATGAAAATCTGAAACCACCTTAGGAAGAAATTTCCTATTAGTCCTGAGCACAACCCTATCCCTGTAGAAGGAAATGTTGTTCAGATCAGTGCACAGAGCCTGTAGATCACTTACTCGCCTGGCTGAGGTATATGGCTACCAAGAAAACAGTCTTCCAGGTAACATACTTCAGATCTGCAGTGTCATAGGTTCAAAGAGTGGCTCCATAAGCCTGGCAATACAAATGTTAAGGTTCCAAGCAGGAACCAGCTTCCTAAGGGGAGGATGAAGGTGGGTAAGACCTTTAAAAAACTTCCTAAAGACAGGATGAGATGTCATGGACCTGTCTTTCCCTGCTGAAATATATGCTGAAGTTGCAGCCAGGTGCACCTTCTGGGTAGAAGGCCTAAGGCCCAAAGAATGCAAGTGGGTTAGGTAGTCCAAAAGGACAGACAACCAGGCCCCAGAGGGATTGATACTTCTGTTTCTACACCAGATGGAAAACCTCTTCCATATGAAAGCATAAGTCTTTTTGGTAGAGGGTTTCCATTAGGACAGTCAGCACCTCTTCAGAAAGGTCCATGCTGGCAAATTCTAAGTCTTCAAGAGCCAAGCCTTCAGGTGGAGGGACCTGAGGTTGAGGTACAGAATTCTGCCTTGAGAGGATGTCAGGAGATTGCACCTCTGAGGAAGGTGAATTGGCTGTGACACAGACAGGGCTAGCAGGAGGGAGTACAAGGCTGCCTTGTCCAGTCTGGTGCCACTAGAATCATTGTTGCTAATTGTGACCTGAGTTTTAACAGAGTCCTGAGCAACAGTGGAAAAGGAGGAACGACATAAAGGAATCTGTCTGACCAATCCAGTGTCAGGGCATTCACTGGCACAGTTTCCTTGGCTGGAGGTCTGCAACAGAACTGTGGAAGTTGGTGGTTGCCTGTGGAGGCAAAGAGATCTATCTCTGGTGTGCCCCACCTTCTGAACATTAATTGAAGTACCTGTACATTCAGAGACCACTCATGGTGGTTCTGGCTGATTCTGCTGAGGGAGTCCGCCAGAATGCTGTCCTTTCCTGGTAGGTGAATGGCAGACAGTGACACCTGCAGGGAGTAGGCCAGGTTACAAACCTTCATGGCCTCTGTGCACAGTAAGGCTGCCCTAGTGTCTCCCTGATTGCTGATGTAATACATGATGGTTGTGTTGTCTGTTCAGACCTGCACCACATTGCCCTCTAGTTGAGGTGCAAATGACTGAAGAGCCAAGTACACTGCCCTGACCTCTAACAGACTGATGTGCAGAAGTGATTCTTGGGGGGACCATGTGCCACTGGCAGTGAGGTCGAGCATGTGTGCCCCCATCCCAGGAGAGAGGCATCTGTGGTAAGCACTACTGATGAATCTTCCTTTTGAAAGGGAGTTCCCTCCCTGAGGTTCTCCCTCTCTAGCCATCACTGCAGAGCATGTAGTAGGATTTTTGTGACAGGCACCAACTTGGCCAGAAGATCCCTCCTTTGAGACCAGTAAGCCCTTAGGTGGAACTGGATGTCTTTCATTTGGAACCTTGAACCTGGGACCATGGCCGTGGCTGCTGCCATGTGGCACAGTGACTGTAAAAGTGTCTTGCTGGCCTGGGTCTATTTAGCTCAAAGGATCCTGCCAACTCCAAGATACTGCTTATCCTGTCCTAGGGAAGGAATACCCTTCCTTGTATGGTGTCCAGCTCTGCCCCTATGAAGTCCAGGACCTGTACCAGTTCCACTTGGGACTTCTTGGCATTTATCAGGAATCTCCTAGATTCCAGTATGCTCCAAGCCAGAGCAAGGGAGTCTCTGGTGTGTTGAGGGGATTGTGCTATGACTAGCCAGTCATCTAGGTAAGGGAATACTTTGACCCCTTTCCTTCTCAAGTGAGCCACCACCACAGCTAGGTACTTGGTGAATGCCCTAGGGGCAGAGGTTAGACCAAAGAGCATGGCTGAAAAGTGATAGTGACCTGAAGGCAACCTGAACCTCAGGTACTTTCTGTGGCTGGTTCGGATTGGGATATGAAAAAAGGCATCCTTGAGATCCAAGGATGCCAGCCAGTCCTCTTGCTGAGAGTCGGGATAATCATGACCAAAGTGACCATTCTGAACTTTGATTTTGACAGATACTTATTCAGGAGTCTGAGATCCAGGATGGGTGGCCATTCCCCATTTTTCTTCTGGGTGAGAAAATATCTGAAATAGAAGCACTTGCCCCTCTGAGATAGAGGGACAGGCTCCACTGCTCTGATGAGCAGGAGATTGGCCACTTCTGACTCCTGGAGAGTCCTTTCTGCTGGGGTTGCTGGAGCAAAATTCTGCTTCTCAGCTTGGAAAGTGATTTGAAAGTTAGAGACAGTCCTTGGCTCACTACCTCCAAGACCCACTTGTTTGTGGTGATGGTGTGCCATGTTTGGAGGAAGTGATCCAGCGTGTCTCCTACTGGTAAGGGTAAAGTGACCTGTACAAGCACATCAGGGGTTCTGTTTGGGCTGGGCCTTGGACTGAAGTGCTGGTTTGGACCTTCTCATAGTCCTTCTGCCTCAAAGTACTCCCTGGTCTGCTGGTAGTCTGGCGTAGCTTGAGCCTGGAAAAAGGGCCTGGAGTAGGATCCCCAACCCCTGTCTCCTCTGCATTGGGACCTGTAGGAAGTGGAAGGTCTATCCCTTGTAGAATCGCTTTTGTAAGTGGTTTTATACTCTTCCACTTTTTTCATATAGGCGTCTGTCTTGTTCCCAAAAAGTGAATTGTTCTCACAGGGGAAACCCATGGTCTTAGCCTGGGTGTCTTGAGACAGGTTCATAGCCCTGAGTCATGCAAACCACCTCATACAGACATTACGGGCGATATGTATCATTGACGTCCACAGCAATATGCAACTGGTATTTTGTGGCATCCAGGGCTGTTCTGGCTGTCTCAGCCAGGTCCAATGCCATGTCCCCAGAAATCTTATCTGTCATGGCTAGTACAGCTAGTGAAAAAAAATCATAAGCACCAGTACAAGTATGGTGGTGCTGTAAAAAACACAAAAGTAGAGTGCAGCATTAATTGGCTTGTCTGACCAGAAGGGAAGCTGCCAAGTATCCCCTTTTGCCCCATGGCATCAGTCTTCCTGGAATCTTTGTCAGGAGGGTGGGTTGCTAAAAGTGCTCTGGCTTTGTCACATGCTGCAGCATGTACCACCTCCTCGTGGTCAGGGTAGGTAAAATGGAAATCAACATTAGACCTGTCTAGCTGATAACTTTTTATTGACCTTTCTTTCTACCCCTGGCACAAAGGAGGGGGTTTGCAGAATTTTTAATACAGCCTTTGTCAGGGATTTGTGTATAGGCATTAGGAGTCTCTTACTGAGGGTGAGACCCATCATGCCTAAGAAATCTTCTTCCTCCTCATCCTCCACCGTTTCCTGGATGGAAAGATTAAGGGCATCCACCACTTGTCTCACAAAAGAATTATGAGATGAATAATACTCTGGTCCCCGGGGAAGGGAACCGAAGTCCTGTTCTGGGGAGACTTCAGGCTTGATGGGCTCCCCATCCTCGTCTTCCTCCTCCTCCTTTGGTTCCTTGTACAGGTATACCGGTTCCAGGGTGGGGAGAACTGAGGCAGGAATTGTTGGAAGCGATGAAGGAACCAAAGGACCGGTAGCCTGGGATGCCTATAAGATTTGTAAGGCCTTGGCAATGTCCTCAGCTGAGGGCATTGTTGGTCTCTCTGCTCCTTTGCTTTTTCAGCAGAAGGTGCAGTGACATGTTTTTCTTTATGTTTTCTTTAGCTGGAACTGGTTCAGTAGCCAGTTCCACTGGTCTCTTAGCCTTTGAGGAGTCAGGTTTATCCATGGGTTTTGGGTCTACTGACTCTTTTTAATTTTATTTTCTTGAGGAGGAAGCCTCAACTGTAGACTTAGATGGAGAGGAAGGAGTGGCCATTTCCTCCAGTTTTTAGTCCTTTCTCAGAGTTTTAGGGCAAAAGATTTTACAGATTGCACTGTTAGCAAAAAAAAATGACTGGGTCCCAAATAGGGCTGGGAGAACTCAGTGATGTTCTGACCCTTATTAAATAAGAACTGGAACACGGTAAAGTTCTGATTTGTTCTGATTAGATCTGATTTGTTCTGATTTATTGACAAATATTTGAAAAAATGCAAAAAAATATATAAAAGTGGCCAAAGTCGGTCACATTTGACACAGAGGCCCAAAGGAAATAATGTAATGGATTATTTGTATAAAAATGTATGTAAAACTGCTAAATAAAAAAAGCAATCATTTACTACTAGTTCCTTCATGGCTGGCCTATAATGGTGGCAGATCCTGCTCAGGTCTGTAACATGAGTGTGCTGGGAGAGACAGAGAGAGAGAGAGAGAGAGACAGACAGACAGACAAATGTAAATACCTACAGTATTTCATAGCACTACCAAGAACTGCAGACACTGACAAGCAGCTAAGATTTCTTTTTTATTAGTGGTGCTGTGTGGGTATTATTTTAATGGATGTTCCAGTCAGAGTCGAACAGGCCAAAGAAATGGATATGAATGATCAAATGAACAGCACTAAGAGAGCACACCCATCCTACCCATGTAAATAATACAACTGCTTTGCATGTCCCAGTGTACTGTGGTATATGGTACACTACCTGGCCCAAGAGGTGGTAATGTTTTCTAGTACTACAACTACTTCTACTGAATTTGATCAACACGCTGAATCCTTAAAGAAGAAAAACGAAAGACATAGTGATCACTACCACCCAGGCAGTCAGCCAGTCCCACATCGCATCGGTCAAGCGCAGTGCAGTCATAAAAGTTTGACACTGCCACCTGAAGACCTGATGACAGGCACACAACACAATTACATCCTTCCTAGTTTTATTTATTTTTTATTTATTTGATGTTTAGAAATACCGTTGAGCCAGAGACTCTTTTACAGAGATTCCACATCAAACAGAGAATACAGAAAATTTTACAGGGATAACACAGGTATAATACAGTGAGTAATACAGGGTACAATAATACTGTGCACAAGGAGACATAGTCAGGATTACAAAATACAAGTTGAGAGACCAGTGGATCCAATGCATATGACACAGAATTTACAATTCAAAAGTGCCACCAGTTAACTGCGTAAGCGTAAATAAGGTAAGAATACAACAGGCTCATCAGGGTAGCAAGTTTGGAGGACAAGAGGAAAGAGGGAAAAGAGAGGGAAGAAGTAGGAAGGACAAGAGATTGAGGGAGAGGAAGTTAGGAGAGAGGGGGAGTAGATCGAGAGCAATTACAGCGGTTTGCAGAGAGGAGATGCTGGCGAAGTTTGCCTTTAAAGGAGCCAAGTTTGCCAGTGGACAGAATTTCCGAGGGCAGTCTGTTTAACCAGATGGGGCACAATAGGAAAAGGCATGCTGCCCAAGAGCTGTTTTACAAAAAGGAACTAGGTATGAGCCCTTATAAGAGCTCCTGGTGATGCGTAATGAGGGGGTAGGAGTCAGAAATTGAAGGGCTGAGGGAGGGGACTGACAGGATAGTATATTTTTAGCCAAGTAGGCAAGTGTGGTAGGTTAGCTGACCTTTAAAGTCCAGCCAGCCTGCTTGCTGGTATAGGTCACAGGTGTGGGTGAGCCTATGGGCCCCAAGAATAAGACAGCATGCTCTATTTGGGGAGACCTTAACCCTGTTTAGCACAGTGTCAGATGCCGAGCCATATACTGTATAACTATTCCATAGTCTACTATGGAGAGGACAGAACTAGTGACCACTAGTCGGAGGGCACCATTAGTCAGGCATTTTTTATGTCTATACAAGAGGCCGATCCTGGTATTAACGGCTTTAAAAACTGCGTCAAAATGGCTGTGAAAGGAGAGGGAGGAGTCTAGGGTGATGCCAAGGTATTTGAAACTGTGCACCTGTTCAAGCAGCTGGAGTTTATTATTTAGGATAGTAATAGGAGCATTTTTGTACTTGTTTTGGATATTGGCGAATAACATTGACTTCGTCTTTTTATAATTAATAATTAATTTGTGCTGGGTGGACCACGACTCTAGTTCAGTGAAATTTGACTGAAGAGAATGTTCTAACAGTGTAGGGTTAGAGTGGCTTGTGTAAACAACCACATCATCCACGTACAGAAGCAGGTTACCTGAGCAGGTGAGAGGGAGAGCGTTTAGGAAAAGACTAAAGAGATGAGGGCCAAGTATGGATCCCTGTGGGACCCCCGATCAGACTGGCAGTAAAGAGGACAGTGTGTTGCAGATTTTTACTTGCTGGGAGTGACCAGAGAGGTAATTCGCAAACCAGGAAGTAACTTCGAGAAGAGTCCATGTGTTTGTAGGGATGAAATGAGGAGCTAGGAGGAAGTAGGCTGTTGGTTAACTAGGATCTCCAGCCTATGCATTAGGTAGGGAAATGGGCAGACTAGGTGGGCCAAGCAGTCCTCATCTGCCATCAAATTCTATGTTTATATGTTTCTATGAGCTCATGGTTTACTGTGTTAAATGCCTTTGACAGGTCTATGTACACAGAACCTACAAGTTGACCCTGGTCTAAGGCTTTGTGGCAAAACTGGTATACTCTAGTAGGGCAGTGGTGGTGCTGTGGCCCTTTCTGAAGCCATGTTGTTGGGCACACAGGAGGTTGTATTTAGTTAAGTAGTTGGAAAGTTGATCAGACACTGTATTTTCCAAGGCTTTGGAGTTGGGGGGGGGGGATGGAAATAGAGCGGTAATTTCTATGGGAAGTTTAGTCACCACTCTTGTGAATAGGGGTGACAACAGCAGATTTCCATTGGGAGGGGAATTGACTTAGGCAAAGGAAGAGATTTAGGATCTTAGTGAGGGGGAGGAGTAAAACGGCATCAAGGGCAAGAAATAGTAATTTCAGGTCTGGCGTAGCGCGGCTGAACCTAGACTTACCCAGTACTCTATAAGGTACATTTTTGCTTCTATAGTGGAGGCCATCCTGAAGTGGAATGGGGGCGGTGTTAGCTGGTGAATCAGAGGGACAGGGACAAGTGGATTTGTTGAAGAAGTCAAAAGGAAGTACACCGCTTAGATCAGAAAAAGCCAGATTGAGAGTATCAGCTATTATCTGAGGATTCTGCGTTAATGACACCATTAATATTCAAGAGGGAGGGGGGCCAGAACTGGCTTTACCTATGAGTTCCTTTATGTTGGCCCAGAACTCCTTGTCATTACCCCAAGAGGAGGCAAGTTTCTCTTTAAAATGATCAGCATTAGCATGGCGGATTTCTCTAGTGCAGCCATTTCTAGCTGCCCAGTATTTCTGCCTGTCGGCTGGTAGACCTGAGGCCAAGGCGTTGTACTAAAGATTATTCATGGCAGCCATAAGGTTTAGTAATGAGGGGGTGATCCAAGGATTACTGAAGTTTTTGATCATGCGCTTGGAGTAGGGGGCGAAGATATCACAAGCGGCATTAAATGTGGTGATGAAGAAATTTAGGGCGGTACCAGTGTTAGTGGCCGAATCTAAGTGGGACCAATCAAGTGTAATAAGATAGTCAGGGAATTTACCTAGCATCCCTTTTTTTAGTATACGTTTGTAGGAGGTTATTGCAGGGGCTTTTTTGTGGCAGTTGGACAAGTGGCAGAGGGTGGGGGAGTAGTCACTCATAGAGTCTGGGAGGACCACAATGTTAGAGAGTCTCTCAGGACGGTTGGTGAATATGAGATCGATGAGAGTGCTAGTACCAGTTTTGTAATTAATTCTGGTAGGAGTGAAGACAAGCTGGGTGAGGTTCAGTGCAGAAGCAGCATCTCTATGCGGAGCCGAGGCAGGGCCAACTAGTTAACATTGAAATCTGCATTTTTTTGGCCCATCCCCCACCCCATCCCTAGGCAACCTTAAATGTTTGATGTCTCCGCCCACATTCCTTATACATACTCCCCATTGGTCTACCGTATTGGCACACATGGTACACACAGTGAAACTTACCAAGTACCTGCTTCCCTATTAGCAGGTTATACAGCTCCTCCACTAGAGGGTGTATACTTAAGCAAGCATTCTTCACTTTCTACTTCCCTACTACAGGCTATTCAGCTGGATACCTGAGGGAGCTTTATTTTAAGCATTGTATCCCTTCCCTTTGGTAGCAAAGCAACTCTGTTCAGCTACACCCCCTTGTTGTAGTCTACTACCTACCATAGTCTGCCCCCCCCCGCTGCTCATTCAAAGGATGTTTCCTCTCCACTCAAATCCTTCTCCTTTCTACCTCCTCCCCCCAGCCTTATTTCTTTCCCTCTCACTACCCGCCCCTCCTGCTTTTGCCAACCCAGGACCCTATAACTTGAAATCCATCCAAACCCCCTGTCTCCAGGCCCCAGCTTATATTCATGCTATTACTCCTGCCCCCTAACGAATTCTGGTCTCATTCCCTCATCATTCCACATGCATCCCTACTAATTTTACCAAATTTCTTTGCTGTTCTCCACC
Organism: Neoceratodus forsteri; assembly: GCA_016271365.2. Taxonomy (NCBI): domain Eukaryota; kingdom Metazoa; phylum Chordata; order Ceratodontiformes; family Ceratodontidae; genus Neoceratodus; species Neoceratodus forsteri. The sequence goes on along the minus strand of CM028130.1, from coordinate 832,379,416 downwards.
TCCTGCTTCCTCACTATACCACTCCCTTCTACCTCACTCACTCGGCCTCCAAGCCCTATCACTCCAAATCCACGAAGCTACACTTCCTCATGCTAGTTCTACTATTACTCACCTCGGGGGATCTCCACCCCAACCCAGGTCCTGTTACTTCCTTCACCCTTGCCTTCTCCCCCACTGCCGTTGCCCATACCCCTACCCGAACAGCCCTCATAAAGGGTTTCAAGATATTACACTTAAACATTTGTAGCCTGCTTCAAAAAATAGACCTCCTGCAAGCCATGGTTGCTGCCCTGAAACCAAACATTCTAATTATAACAGAAACATGGCTAAAGAGCACGATTCCTGACCACTCAGTCTCCATCCCTGGTTACTCCATCCTAAGGCTAGACAGAGCAGGCAGAGGTGGTGGAATGGCCATGTATATCCATGCCTCCCTCCAATACTTTTCAGTCTTCTCCTCCTCCAACCCAGCAACCCATGATGCCTAAGCCATCAATGTATCCCTCCTTTTCTCACTCCCTGTCTTTGTAGCATATATCTATTGCCGTCCAAATGTCCAGCCTGCTGTCTCCTTTGACCGCCTAACTTCCATTACTTCCCTCTCTCAGTCTGGTGAGCTTTACATCCTTGGCGACCTCAATTTAAATTGGTTGTCCCCAACAACATCTACCACAAGAAATGCCATCAGTGCCCTCAACCTCACACAACTAATTACGGAACCCACCCACCCTAATCACAAGACCCCAAACCACTCCCTACTTAATTGGGCCCTAACTTCCCACCCGCATAGAATCATCACCTCTGGCATCCTTCCAGATGCTCTCAGAGACCACAACCTGGTTTTCATGGTTAGAAAAGTTCACAGCCCTAAATCCCCATATAAAACCCTACAAATATGGACTTATAAATCCCTAGAATTGGAACCTCTCCTGCATAGCCTTTCCCTCTCATACTGGTCCCCTCTAGCAAGCATCTCTTTGATTGATAAAGCCCTAATCTATTTCAAAGACATCTTCCTAGCAAATTGGAATGCCTTCGCACCCCTAAAACAAACAAGGGTAAGAGGTCATCACCTCCCCTGGATTACCCCTGAATTACTAGCCTGCCAGAGATCGGACTTGGAAATGACACAAAGTCTCCCAGCTTCCAAATGACCTTCTTATTTACCAGAAACTCCATAATGCCTGCACCCGGGCTACCAGGCTAGCCAAAATAGAGTACTTCAAATCTACCTTCACGACTAACCAACTCCCCCTCCAAGTTCTGGAGAGTGGTCCACGCCCTCTTTACCCCCCCATTCTGTCCACCCACTCCTATACCTAAGATAAACGCCACACTCATTGCTGATCCAGTTGCAGTAGCTATTGAATTCAACTCCTATTATCCCACTTGTGCTGATGAGCTACTCCAATCCCTCCCAAACTATGACCCTCCCTCTCCCCCTTCCTACTGCCTATGAACACCCCTGATTCCCCCTCCTCCTTCGCTACTGTCTTCCCAAATGACACCCTAAATGCCCTGCTAGTGATCAACCCTTCAAAAGGCTCCTCCCAGATGGCCTTGACCCTAAAGAAAAAATTACTCACCTTAGTAATCTTGTTTCTTCAAATGTATTCTTCCATATTCATAACTCTCTGTAGTTAGCCTGCTCAGTAGAACTGCCCGGAGAATGGAACTATATGCTAATGATGGAATCATTGGCACGTGAAACATTCAAACTGCTGCTCTCCTCTGCTGTACACTCCATCAACATCTCAGATTTCTAGGAAGCCCACAAGGTAACCTTACTAAGTGATTCAAGCTCAAAAAAACTGCTTGATATAGACAACTCTTTTCTATACTAACCCTACCACTGAAACTAATGATTGTAGTATCAGGCCTACCTGAAACACACAGAATCACCTGGGAAAAAGAAAGGTAAGTATGAAAAAACAACCCCACAGGATTAAAATAAGTGTGCCTGTGTTTGGGACTGTCAATTAAGAAGACCATTCAGAGGCTCTGGTTCTGGAAGGGGAAGTAGGGAAGGAGAGTTATGAATATGGAAGAATACATTGGAAGAAACAAGATTACTAAGGTGAGTAATTTTTTCCTCTAACTTCATGTATTCTTCTCATATTCCTAACTCTCTGCAGACTTCAAAGCAGTACCTTTGGAGGTGGGCAGAGAACCTACTTAGGAAAGAGGCTCTGTAGGACTGCTGTACCAAACCTGGCATCACTTCTGGACTTCAAGTCCAAACTATAATGTTTAATAAAGGTGTGTACCGACCTCCAGGTAGCTGCTTTACAGATCTCCAGCAAGGGGATATCCCTAGAAGCTGCTATAGAAGCAGCTGTGCCCCTAGTAGAGTGGGCCCTGAGGCCTACTGGGGCCTGTTTTCCAGATTTCGTGTAACAAAACTGAATGCACTGAACTATCCAGCGAGAGATTGATCTCTTAGAAGCTGGAGTGCCCTTTCTCACATCCCCATAAGTGAGAAAAAGTTGCTGTTTATCAGCTCTGTGATCCTTGGTGTGAGTTAGATAATAACTCAATGCTCTTTTAACATCCAGACTGTGGAGCCTGCACTCACCTGAACTGGCATGTTCTGTGAAGAAGACTGGCAGTGTAATGGACTGATTTAAGTGGAAATCAGAAACCACCTTAGGGAGAAAGCTTCTGTTAGTACGCAGTACTACTTTATCACTATGAAAGGATAAATAATCCTTTTCCACACACTGTGCTTGCAACTCACTTATTCTTCTAGCAGAAGTGATTGCTACCAAAAACACAGTTTTCCATGTGACATATTGTAAATGTGCTGATGACATTGGCTCAAATGGAAGTTTCATGAGCTGGGTAATGCAAATATTCAGATCCCATACTGGAAATGGTTCATTAATAGGAGGATGCAAGTGGGCTAATCCTTTAAAGAATTTTTTGAAAATAGGGTTAGAGGCAAGGGAAACAGTTTTCCCTGCTGAGATAAAAGCTGAAATAGATGCGAAGTGCACCTTCAGGAATGTATGTTTGAGGCCTTCAGAGTGCAGTTTAGTAAGGTATTCCAATAATAGTGTAATCTCTGCCAGAGAAGGAGAAACATGTTTAGCATCACACCAGACAGAAAACCTTTTCCATTTTGCATTATAGGTTTTCTTAGTAGAATGTTTTCTATATCCTTTTAGGATATCCAGAACAGCCTGGGAAAGCTGCAAATTTGCAAACTCCAAGTCCTCAAGAGCCAGGCCTTGAGTCTGAGAGACCTGAGGTTCGGGTACAGGATTTTCCCTTGGTGGGAAGTTAATAGGTTGTGCCTCCTGGGTAGGAGGATTGGTGTGGAAACTGACATTGACAGCAGAAGGGACTACCATGGCTGTCTGGCCCAGTCTGGTGCTATTAGAATCATGGACGCAGGCTGTGACCTGAGTTTGAGTAGCACTCTGAAGATGAGAGGGAAGGGAGGAAAGGCCTATAGATGCTTTCCTGACCAGTCCAAGGCCAGAGCATCCAGGGGAATTGTGCCCCTGACTGGTGGCCTGCAACAGAATAGGGGTAACATGTGATTCTCATGAGAGGCAAAGAGATCTATCTCTGGAATGCCCCATCGTCTGAACACTGAGTCCAGTACCTGTCTGTTCAGAGACCATTCGTGATGTGCCTGGTTGATCCTGCTTAAAGCATCTGCCAGGGTATTGTCCTTGCCTGGTACATGAATGGCTTGCAAGGAAGCTTTTAGAGAGTAAGCAAGTTCCCAAATTTTCATGGCCTCTGTGCACAGGGGGTCTGACCCTGTTCCCCCTTGCTTATGTAAAACACTGCAGTGGTGCTGTCTGTTCTGATCTACACCACCTTGCCCTGTATTAACTGGGAAAAACTTTTTAGAGCCAGAAACACTGCTCTGATCTCCAGCAGGTTTATGTGGAGAAGAGACTCCATGCTTGACCAAGTGCCATGGGTAGTGTGTTCTCCTATATGAGCACCCCATCCTAACAGAGAAGCATCTGTTGTGAGGATGACTGAAGAATTTTCCCTTTGAAAGGGAACTTCTGTCCTTAGATTGTGGATATCTGTCCACCACTGCAGGGACTGGATCACTGACCTTGTTACAGGGATCAGTTTTGACATATGGTCTTTTCTCTGGCATCAGTGTGTCTGTAGATGAAACTGTATGTTTCTCATTCGAAGTCTGCTCCAAAGACCACTCCTGTTGCTGCAGCCATATGGCCCAGTATTTGCAAGTATCTTCTTGCAGGACATGGCTTTCCCAATTCGAATGAGGCAATCAGTTTCAGTATGGACTGAACTCTGTCCTCTGGAAGAAAAGCTCTTCCCTTTAAGGTATTCAGTTCTGCTCCTATGAAATGCAGGACTTGACCCGGTGTGAGGATGGATTTTTCCTGGTTTAACAGGAAACCCAGAGACTACAACAAATCTTTTGTTATTTCCAGGTGTGCTTGCACCTGCTGAAATGACTTTCCCACTATTAGCCAGTCGTCGAGATAGGGAAAAACTGTAATTCCTAGTTTTCGTAGGAATGCCACTACCACTGCCAGGCATTTTGTGAATACCCTTGGTGCTGAGGTTAGACTGAAGGGCAGGGCTGAGAACTGGTAATGACCTGAAAGGAGTCTGAACCTGAAATATTTTCTGTGAGACTCCCTTATGGAGATGTGGAAATAAGCATCTTTTAAGTCTAGAGATGCCAGCCAATCTCCCTGCTGAATAACAGGTAGAATTAAAGGTAGGGTCACCATCCTGAATTTTGGCTTTGCCAGGTATTTGTCCAGATGCCTTAGGTCCAGAATAGGCCGCCACTCCCCATTTTTCTTTTTGGTAAGAAAATACCAGGAGTAAAACCCTCTGAAGGGTAGGTACCTGCTCTATAGCTTTCATGCTGAGCAGGGTTTGAACCTCCTTTTCCAGGAGCTGTTCTTCGATAAGGGAGGCTGGCTTGAATAGCCTTGACTTCAGAGGGGGGAAGAACTTGAAACTCAGGGAGAGTCCCTGGCTCACTACTTCTAATACACACTTGTCTGTGGTTATGGGCTGCCAGGCCTGAAAGAAGTGAGCCAGGCTGCCCCCTATCAGTATAGGGGAGGCGACCTTGGCAAAAGAGTCAAAGATTTTGTTTAGGTGGGGCCTGAGCCTGGGCAGATTGGGAACCCCTCCTGGAGCCCCTCCTGCCTCTGGCCCTATAATACCCAGTCTGCTGTGGGTATGGCTGCAGCTGTGAAACAGCTTGAGGCTGATAGAAGGGCCTGCCATAGGATCTTCCTCTACCTCCCCTTCTATAAGGCCTATAAGAAGTAGAAGGCCTCTCCTTGGATGAATTACTCTTATAAGTAGTTTTGTATTCATCCACCTTTTTCATGTACTCTTCAGTCTGTTTGCCAAAGAGAGAATGATCATGAACAGGGAAATCCATGGCCTTAGCCTGGGTATCCTGTGTTAGATTTGTAGCCCTTAGTCAAGCAAACCTTCTCAGGGCTACAGTCAGAGCCATAATCCTAGCAACATTATCATTGGAATCTGCTGCCATCTGGAACTGGTATTTGGATGCTTCCAGTCCACATCTGGCTGTTTCTGCTAGGTCATCAGAGATAGGAGAGGGAACCTTCTCTGACATGGCCAAAACAGACTGCCACAGTGTCTTCTGATACTGTGCAGCGTAGGCCTGGTAATTATCTTGTCTGACCCCCAGAGAGGCAGCTAAATACCCCTTCTTTGACATACTATCCATTTTCCTTGAATCCTTATCAGGTGGGTGAGAGGATAAAGGAACCCTTGCCTTCTCACAGGCTGCCTGCTGGACTATACCCCGATGATCAGGGTGAGAATAGAGGAAGTCAGCCCCTTTCCTATCCAGTTGATACTTCTTGTCAGCCTTCTTGTCCAAAGGCGTGACAGAGTTAGGGTTCTGCAGGATTGTGAATAAATCCTTCTTGAAGAATTTATTAATAGGCATAAAAATCTTTTTAGTGGGTGTTAGCCACATCATTTCCACATATTCTGCTTCCTCCTCATCTTCTATGACCTTGGTTGTAGCCAGATCAAGGGCATCTACTATTTTCCTCACAAAGGAAAAGTGAGAGGAAAAATCCTCAGGCCTAGGAGGAGATCCAAATTCCTACTCAGGTGAGATTTCCAGTTCAATGGGCTCACTTTCATCTTGCTCTGGTAAATCATACTCCCCAGTATCCATCTCCTGAGACTGGGGTCCAAGCAGGGAGTAATCTCCTGAACCCTTAGAGGAGGAGGGGTTGGAGAAGGTATAAACCCCTGAATTGCCTCAATGACTTTGATAGCCCTGGAAATTTCCTCAGCAGTAGGCAGACTGTGAGGCACAGAAGAATCCCCTGTAGGTTTAGCCTGGGGTTCGACGTACTTGGTCTTCTTTGACTTTTTGGAGGGGACCAGAGAGTCAGCTGGCCCACTCAGTCTCTTTAAAGAGGTAGAGTCACCCTTATCAGGGGTGGTAAAAGAAGAAACTGCGGTTTCACCTGCTGATTTGGAAGGTGTTGGCTGGTTAGAGCCTGAAACACTCCCTAACTTCTTGTTCAACCTCTCCATTCTTTTTTCCACAGTTTTCTGTGGGAAAGATTTACATATTTCACAGTCAGAATGTAAATGATCAGTTCCCAGGCAGAAAACACAACTGTCGTGCTTGTCTGCCTTGGCAAACACTTCCCCACACTTCACACAGTTTTTAAATCCTGGGGGACCAGTCTTTTTCTTAGGTTTTTCTGAGTGCTCCATTTTCAGGAGAAAAACCTTAACCGCAAAGATTTTTTTTTTGTTGTGGTCGGTTCAGGCGCTGATTAGACACTAAAAGAACCGATAAATTTTTAGAATTTGGAACCGGGTCAGCAGTTCTCAGAACCGATACAACGGTTCACAGTAACCGGATTAGTGGTTATAAAGAAACCGGGTTAGCGGTTTAAATAAAACATATAAAACATAACACAGTAATATTTTGGAAACGAAAATAGCAAAATTAAAGCGTAAAAAGTCCGCAACTAATAATTAACTACTCGGTTCCTCGACGGTTATACCGAACCACGAGGAACCAAGAAATAAATGCTAAATCTACTTAAACTAAGACAAATTAGACGTTTGAAAAAAATTTAACAATAATGAAGGCAGCAGAAAGAAAGTTATGTATAATTAAAAGAATTATACTTCACAATGGCCAACAATGACCTGAGGGATCTCCTGGGCGTCTAGACTTGTGAGGCAGAGTAAGAAATCTGAGATGTTGATGGAATGTACAGCAGATGAGGGCAGCAGTTTGAATGTTTCACGTGCCAATGATTCCATCATTAGCATATAGTTCCATTCTCCGGGTAGTTCTACTGAGCAGGCTAACTGCAGAGAGTTAGGAATATGAGAAGAATACATGGGTTAGAACTACTATCCCTCTCAGCCCCAGCCATTGCCTACCCACTCTTTATTATTCTAAATCTCTCTTTCTCAACCACCTCAGTACCTTCCCCATGGAAACACGCAGTAGTCCTTCCCCACCCCAAAGGCAGAAACCCCACCTCCCCTGGCAACTACTGCCCCATCTCTCTTCTCCCTACCCTTGACAAACTTCAGGAACACCTAGCCCTCTCCCAGCTCACTGCTTACCTCAATGACTCCTCCTTTTTCACCCCTTATCAATCTGGCTTCAGGAAAAATCACTCCACCACCACCTCCCTTCCTCGGCTCACTGATTATATCCTCAAGGGAATGGAGAATGGCCAAATCCCCTCAGCCATTTTTGTCGATCTGGCCAAAGCCTTCAACACAGTCTCCCACTCCCTTCTCCTTGACACCCAATCAACAGCTGGGCTATCCCCCTTAGCCACAGACTGGTTCAAGGCATACCTCACTGGCAGAACCCAATCAGTCAAGATCTCTTACGCAATTTCCCCACTCCTTCCGATAAGAACTGGCGTCCCCCAGGGATCAGTGTTAGGCCCCATACTATTCTCTATTTTTCTAAATGATCTCCTGTCCATCTGCTCTTCCTTCTCCTCCATTTACATGTACGCTGATGATACAGTCTTGTATGCATCTGGCTCCTGCCCCACTGAGGTTGCATCCAACTTGCAGCACGACTTTGACAGTTAAGTGTTGGTTGGCAAACCACCAACTATCTCTCAACACCAAAAAAACAGTCCCCATGACTTTCAGCACCAGGCAGAGACTTACCAGGTTTTTCCTCTCTACCCTCCTTCTACACCCTTGATGGAACTTTACTCAAGGACACGTCCTGTTTCAGGTATTTAGGTGTCTGGCTGGACCAACACATGAACTTCTCTGGTCATATTGATGCCATTCAGAAGATATTGCATGCCAGGTTTGGTGCCTTATTCAGGAACCGTGCCTGCATCCCACCCACGGCTAGGCATGAGATTATCCAGAAGATGATCCTACCTATCTTCGACTACTGTGACGTAGTCTATGGTACTGCCCCCAAGTCCTCCCTGGCCAGACTAGATACCTTCTTCAACTCATTTTGCCCTTGACACCCCCCCTCTGCACTCATCATTGTGATCTCTACCATGCCCTATCCTTCCCTTCCCTGACAAGCCGACATCTCTTTCACTGCGCAAAATTCACATCCAAGCACTGGCTGGGTGAACTTCCCTCCTATCTCTCCCCTGCCTTTACAACTGCCCCCCCATTCCCAGTCCCTAAGATCTACCAACTCATGAACCCTGGTGGTCCCATTCTGCTCCACCCTTATTGGCCAATCGGGTTATTCTTATCACCTCCCAAAAATCTGGAATTCACTTCCCCCTCAAATTCGCCACTCATCCGCTTGCTACTCCATTAACCCTGTCCTCAAGAACTTCCTTGTCCCTTCTTGTGCCTGCCATGACCCTCCCTAATCCCCCCACCATCTCCTCAAAGCCCATATTACCATATGCCTACTCCCCACCACTCCTGCTTCCTGCTGATCATGCTCCTCCTAGTCCCCTACTCTCCTTCCTCCTAAAATGTTCCTCCCCCTTCTTTCTCTACTCTTAATCTAGCTCCCTCCTGTGAGCTCAATCACTGCCTTGTGCAGGCTGGATCCATAGCGCACGGTGGGCAACAACTTTACCCCCTTTCCCCTATTTCTCCTTTTACTGCACCCCCTCAGTCACTGCTAGATCACTGCCTTGTGCGGGCAGGGTCAGCCAGCACACTGGTGGGGTACTACCCCCCTACTATAGTTGACTTCTGCTACCCCCTCCCACAACATCCCTCCCCAACACCTCCCTCTCTTGCATCACTATATATAAATAACTATCATCGCCTATAACCTGTGTCCTACAAGTAGGGCTGTCCACCACCCTGCCCAATTAGGGATAACAGGACACTGTTGAATTTCAACTCCCACCCAGATACCCAACACCTACAATACCTCTCTCTCATCACCCTGCCACACTCTACTTCTCCTCTCCTCCTACCCCCCCTTTCTGGTAAACATAGCCTAAAGCTGGCCTACCCCTACACTCAATTAAGCACTTATAACCTACCGCTATACCCCCCTTATATGCACGTTAGACCACCCTGTCATCTCTCTTTGCCTCGAAAATCATGTTCTGCCTGTGTCTCTCTGTAAATTTCCTCTCTCTTCTTCCATTCTGCCCTCCACAATTTGTTGTTCCCTCCTTCCATTCTTCCTCTCTTTACTCCAATAATTGTAAATCTTAAATATCTATGTTACACTAATAGCTACCAATTACTATTATGTCACCTTACCATCTAGTGCTACATATTGTTGCCAAGTTATTATATGTATTCTAGTGTTACCAACTGTCACCAACTGTTGCCAAATTGCAATATGTGTCTTCATATCTTCTATAGTTAACTGTTGCATTGTTAGCCAATGTGATCCACCTGTAATCCCTCCTGCTCTCATTGTATGCAAGTAAGCAAATTGTATTCCAACACTGTAACATTTCTCTGTATTCTGTCCCATTGTTCCCTACCCCCAGGTCGCACCTGGAAACGAACAACTTGTTGCTCAGCATGCCTTCATGGTGAAACATTTCAATAATAATAAAAATCCCCCAGTAAGATCACCTCCACATTATTCCATTATTCAGCAAGGTTGCATAGTATTCAAGTATAGCATCAAATTCTAGTTTTGTATTATGAGGGGGATATAGGTGGCTAGCACCGTGATAGTTTTTCCCATGCTGCCAATAGACACTTTAATGGTTAGTGCCTGGGTGGCAGTACAGGGTATGGAAGTTTGGACAGCAAGCCCCTGGAGTGCATCAGTAAGGTAAAGAGCACAATCCCCACCCCTCTTGCTCAACCTGTTGATTCTAAACAGCAGGTAGTCAGGGAGCGAGACAGCGGAGTCAGGGATTTTAGGGGATAGGCAGGTTCAACTACAGCAAGGATGTCCAGTTTATGTTGTACAACCCAGGTTTGGAGCAGATCAAGCTTCAGTTGCAGGCTGCAGATTTTAACAGATGAAATCTTGAGATCACCTGATACATGTCTGGAGGGAGAGGGAGTAGAACCAGGTCCTGGGGTAGGGTGGATGTTACCTGAGAGCAGCAACAGCAGCAGGCCGTAATGAAGTAGCACATGTTTTTGAAGTTTAGAGGTGGGCACCAGGTGCCTACTGGAGTTCCTGTAGCAGAAAGTGGGTATTGGAAGTGAACGGATAAGTTGGGGAAGGAGTAGCAAGAACACTGAGGGATGGATGATGGGCATGGAGATATGTCTAGGTGGAATGTGAAAGAGACTGGAGTCGGCATTCACAGTGCCAGAAGAGTAGGATGAGAAATTACCTGGGGAAAAAGAAAGTTGTGGAGAGAAGGAGTGTACACTTGGGTACCGAAGGGGGATGAGAAACAGGAGCAGTGGGAAGATGATGTCTGAGGGAGACATTGCTAGATAAGAAATAGAGTCTGAGATATGGGGTACCTGGGCAAAGAGGTATAAGTATGCAAGCGGGTGTTGGAAAAGTTGGGGATGCAATAGTACAGCAGTAGGGCAGCCGCCTTTAGTGTGGAAGGTACAAGGTTCAAATCCCAGGGGGACAGCTGGCAGCAGTAGGGGGGATAGAGGGCGATAGAGGGGGCAGAGACAGCCAAGTGGTGGGGGATGAGATAGAGAGAGAGAGAGAGAGAGAGAAATGAGGAGGCAGAGAGCTCTCGGTACTGACCTCTACTGGTTGAATAACATAACATGCTAATGGGAAAGTGGGGACTTAGTAAAGTGGTCACATGACAGGATGTATCCTATATAGCTAGGGATGACCTGGGTGGGAGGGTGGTGGGGCAGTCGACACGCACATTGACGGGCAAGCACCCTGCAGCGAGCAGTCAGCTCCAGAGATTTACCCTTGGTCCATATCTTCTTAGCTCCTGTTGCAAGTCCGCTCCATTCCATGGCTGCAGAGATGTGGGGGGGGGGCACTTGTGAACCTAAGAGAGGGAAAGGAAAGAAAAGAAAGAAATAATGGATTGCTGGTGCAGGAAATTCAAGCAGAGGAGACGTGTGGGTTGCACTGCGCATGCGCAGGAATTCCAGGAGAGACACAAGTACACGAACAATCCTAGTAGTTCAAATTAAACTGCAGACATTCGAATTAAATCCTCAGGATGTAACAAAATTAAAGCAACTAGACTCCTCCATAGTAACAGCTGGTAAGTGAAGCACAACTACAGTCCTCAAAACCTATCTGGTTGAGTCTGCCAACCAGAAAGAATTCAAGTAATTATTTAATCCTAGCAAGGTCAGCAGCTACTATCAAATAAAGGCCAGACAGTATAAATATTATGCAGCACCCTGTGGCAAACAGTCAGATCCAGAGATTCACCATTGGTCCATACCTTCTTAGCTCCTGTTGCGAGCCCACTTCATTCTGAAGCTGCAGAAATGTGTGTGTGTGGGGGGGAGTCGCTTGAGAGCCTAAGAGAGGGAGAGGAAACAAAAGAAATAAAGGATTGCTGGGGCAGGAAATTCAAATGGAGGAGTTGTATGGGTTGAACTGCGCATGCGCAGGAATTCCAGGAGAGCCACAAGCAAATGAACAATCCTAGTAGTTGAAATTAAACTACAGATGTTCGAATTAAATCCTCAGGCTGTAACAGAATTAAAGAAACTAGACTCCTCCATAGTAACAGTTGGTAAGTGAAACATATTTACAGTCTACAAAACCTAAACAAGCAAACAAACAATCCTAGTAGTTAGAATTAAACTACAGACATTCAAATTAAATCCTCAGGATGTAACAGAATTAAAGCAACTAGACTCCTCCGTAGTACCAGCTGGTAACTGAAGCACAATTACAATCTACAAAACCTATCTGGTTGAGTCTGCCGACCAGAAAGAATTCAAGTAATTGCTTAATTCTAGCAAGGTCAGCAGCTACTATCAAATAAAAGTCAGACAGAATAAATTATATGCAGCACCCTGCAGCAAGCAATCAGCTCCAGAGATTCACCCTTGGTCCATACCTTCTTAGTTCCTGTTGGGATCCCATGCCATTCCATGGCTGCAGTGATGTGTGGGGGGTTCACTTGTGAGCCTTCTTAGCTCCTGTTGTGAGCCAGCTCCATTCCGTAGCTACAGAGATGTGGGGGAGTCACTTTTGAGCCTTCTTAGCTCCTGTTGTGAGCCCGCTCTTTTCCATGCCTGCAGAGATGTGGGGGGAGGGTTGCTTGTGAGCCTTCTTAGCTCCTGTTGCGTTCCCACTCTGTTCCACAGCTGCAGAGATGTGGGGGGGGTCACTTGTGAGCCTTCTTAGCTTCTGTTGACAGATCACTCCGTTCTACAGCTGCAGAGATGTGGGGAAGGGGGTTGCTTGTGAGCCCTGCAGCAAACAGTCAGCTCCAGAGATTCACCCTCAGTCCGTACCTTCCTAGCTCCAGTTCAACAATTGCTGCCAGCCACTGCCAAGTAGTTTAAGTATCAAAAATAAAATATAGTAATATAATAATCTCAGCCCAGTTACTGTAAGTGAGATGTAACCAGGCTAGCATACCATGCACACATAAACAGTAAAGAAATTATATGAATTTTCAATTTAGTAGCATTTTGTTCTGTGAAGTAATTGCAGCCAAAGATGGGGGACATGAGAAATATACAGAGTATTCAGTTTCTGTGTTTCAGGCATCTGCTAAGCCATGCACTGTACGAAAAAAAAAATTACTTACCATAGTAATGTTGTTTCTTCTAATGTAGTCTTGCTGTATTCTGACACTATGCAGTTAGACTGACCGGTTCAACTGCCTCAGAGAACAAAAAGTTAAACTCTATGCAAATGTATAGAATGTTGAGCTTGAGCTCGGTTATCAAACCACTGTCCTCAGTACGTTCTAGTAACTGATCAGATTCTATGAAGCAAAACTTTATATATATATATATATATATATATATATATATATATATATATATATATACAGTATATTGGCACAAAAACTAAGCCTAATCAGGGGGTTCCCAACAGGGGCAACATAAGCAAAAGACAAAAAGGCACGTAGAAGGCTCAAGTCACAGATGCCCAAAGAAAACCAGTACCCACTACTGGGTTAAGTCGTACAGTATATGTATTTATTTATTTAAATCTCGGATTACAAATACCTTTGAGCTAGGGGCAGCTCATTTACAAAGGTTCCACGTCAAAGGAAAGGGTTACAATAAGGTTGGGAGGTGTAGACAACATTCATGGTATCATCGGAGCATAGCAAATCAACTGGTAACTAAGTGGGAACAGTGTTACACACTCAAGATTACAAGCAAGCATAGAAAACCATAAGGTACATTTGAAGCAACATTACTAATCAGAGGTGGGGGCGAAGGGAAGAGTAAAGAAGAGGTAAGGGAGATGAGAGGGCAGAATCCAGATAGAGAAGGAAAAGAAAATATGGCAGCCAGAGGCCTTGTCGGAAGGTGAGAGGGAGGGGAGGCTAAAGTGGGAGAAGGGGTTAAAGAGGGGAAAAGGAGGGTGGATGAATTGGAAGATGATAAGGGAGAGTGGGGACCAGAGGGCCCGGACAGGTCCAGGAAGAGGGGGGGTCAGTGGGATAAGAGCAAGGAGGGGGTGAGGTAAGGGAGGAGGTGGCAAGGGGAAAGGGGAAATTGTTCTATCAGGAGAGGTGAAACAAAACAGGTAGCCAAGCAAGAGCCTCAGAGAGTGAAAAAAGTGGTATAAGGGTGTCTGCAGAAGTGGGAAACTAGGTGTAACAATCACAAGTGCTTTCAGTTAGGAGATGCTGACGAAGCATGTTTAAATTGGGATAGACTAGAAAGACTGCTCAGTTGGTTGCTTAGATTATTAAACCACAGGGGGGGCTCTGTATTGAAAGGATCGCTGGTATTGAGCAGTCCGACAGTGGGGTACTAGAAGGAGGTCAGAACCTGAGGTACGTGTGTGTTGGGTCTTAGGGGAATTGTTTAGCAGGCAACCAATGCTCGGGGGTAGTAATCCAAGTAGAGCTTTTTTGGACAGGAGACAGGTTTGATATTTGATCCTGTTATTTAGTTGGAGCCATCCAGATTGAGCATATAACTCATAGGTATGAGTGAGGCACGCAGCACCCGTAACTAACCTACAGACTTTGTTCAGGGCCACCGTGAGTCATTTAAGAGATGTGGAGGTTGCAGCACAGTATATGATTAGACCATAATCAATGATTGAGGGGACTGAGCTGTGAACTGCAACCTTCAGGGCTTCTTGGGTAAGACTTTGTCTGTGTCTGAAGAGGAGCCCAATAGGTGCTGCAGAAGAGCCACCCTTCACCAGGTTCTGAAGAGGAGGTAAGGTGGGAGGTCAGAATATAGCAAGACTCCATTAGAAGAAACAACATTACTATGGTAAGTTATCTTTTCTTCAAACAACATGAAATCTTGCTGTATTCTGACAATATGCAGACTACAAAGCAGTGCCCTCTGGAGGTGGGCACAGAACCTATTTGGGGAATAGGCTCTGCAGTACTGTTGTGCCAAACCTCGCATCACTCCTAGCCTAAATATCCTGGCTGTAGTGCTTAGTGAATGTATGGATAGATTTTCAGGTGGCAGCCTTATATATCTCAAGCAAAGGGACTTCCCTGGCAGCCACCAAGGAGGCAGAAATCCCTCTAGTAGAATGGGCTTTAAGGCCTGCTGGTGGGTCCTTACCCAGCTTACTATAGCAAAACTGGATATAGGCCACAATCCATCTGGCTAGAGTCCTCTTTGCAGCTGGCCTACCTTGACCAACCTCACCATAGGTAAGAAAGAGTTGGGAACAATCCTTCCTTAGCTCCTTTGTCCTGTCCATGTAATAGCTAATAGCTCTTTTTACATCCAGAATGTGGAGCCTGCATTCACCTGAACTGGAGTGCTCTGAGAAGAATACAGGCAAGGTAATGGATTGATTAAGATGGAAATCAGAAACCACCTTAGGGAAGAACTTCCTATTAGTTCGGAGCATAATTTTATCCCTGTGGGGTGTGATACAGCTGGGCTCCACTGACAAGGCCTGCAGTTCACTGATTCTTCTAGCAGAAGTGATGACTAATAGAAAAACAGTTTTCCAAGTGAGAAACTTGAGCTCTGAAGAAAACATAGGTTTAAAAGGAGGTTGCATAAGCTGGCCTATGCACATGTTCAAGTCCCATGCAGGGTAGGTTCCCTATGTGGAGGATGAAGCTGCAGCAACCCTTTGAAAACTTTTTGAAAATTGGGTGTGTAGCCAGAGAAGAGCCCTTCCCTGCTGAAAGATAAGCAGAGACAGCAGAGAGGTGTACCTTCAGGGTAGATGGCTGTAAATGCAGAGACTGAAGGTTGACCAAATAGTCCAGAAGCTCTGGTAACCCGGCCTGCAGTGGGTCAGATCTTTCTGGGAGCACCAAAGAGAAAATATTTTCCACTTAGAGGAATTGATTTTCCTAGTAGCAGGTTTTTTGGAACTCTTCAGAATATCCAAGACAGATTGAGACAATTGTAAATCTGCATATTCTAAGTCTTCAAGAGCCAAGCCCTGCGGTGAAGAGATTGAAGGGGTACATTATCCTGCCCAGAGAGGATGTTATCAGCTTATACCTCCTGGGGAAAGAAATAGGCTTGGTCATTGACAGTGACAATAGCATCGAGTATCATGACTGTCTGTCCCAGTCTGGGGCTATGAGAATCATGGTGGCAGATTGAGACCTCAGCTTGACCAAGACTCTGGCTATCAGAGGAAAAGGGGAAAAGCATAAAGGAACCTGTTTGACCAATCCAGAAGGAGAGCATCCAGTGGCACTGAGCCCTGGAGTGGAGGCCTGCAACAATGCAGTGATAACTGGTGATTGTCTGGGGCTACACAGAGATCTATCTCTGGCACCCCCCACCTCCAGAATACTGAGAGAAGGACCTGCCTGTTCAACGTCCGTTGATGATGGCCCTGGCTGATCCTTCTGAGAGCATCTGCCAGTACATTGTCCTTGCCTGGCAAGTGAACTGCTAACAGTGACATGTTGAGAGAATATGCCAGGTTCCAAATATTCATGGATTCTGTGCACAGCAGGAAGGATCTTGTCCCCCCGCTTGTTGATGTAGTACATGGTGGTGCTATTGTCTGTCCTGACTTGAACCACCCTGCCCTGTAAGAGACTGGCAAACTTCTGAATAGCCAGGAACACTGCCCTGAGTTCCAGAAGATTGATGTGCAGGAGAGACTCCTGAGGGAGCCAAGTACAGTGTGCTGTGCGATCCCCTAGGTGAGCACCCCAGCCCTGAAGAGAAGCATCCATTGTCAGCACCAGAGAGGGTACCTGAGGAAGAAAGGGAACCCCCACTCTGAGGTTGTCCATCTCCTGCCACCACTGAAAAGCTAACAGAAGGGTGGGAGATACTGGAATCAGTGTGGACAGAGGATCCCTTTTTTGAGACCAAAAGGATGTCAGACGGAACTGAATGTCCCTCATCTGAAACCTGTCTCCCAGGACCACAGCTGTGGTGGAGGCCATGTGACCTAGGAGCTGTAGGAAGTACATTGCTGGCTGAGGTACTCGAAGGTGGAAAGATTTTACCAAATCTATAAGAGCCTGTGCCCTTGCAGAAGGCAAAAAGGCCCTTGCCTGACTGGTATTCAGCTCTGCCCCTATCAAGTTTAGTACTTGTACTGGGGTCAAGACAGACTTTTTTTGATTCACCTGGAACCCTAGAGACTGAAGAGTATCCTGAGTGAGTTTTAGGGCTTCTGTGACCTGCTGAGGGAATTGACCAACCAGCAACCAGTCGTCCAGATAGGGGTAAACTGAAACCCCTTGTCTTCTGAGCAATGCCACTACTACTGCCAGACATTTTGTAAACACTCTTGGTGCAGATGTCAGCCCTAAGGGCATAGTCCAGAATTTGTAGTGGCCTGAAGGCAGTTGAAATCTGAAATATTTTCTGTGAGACTGTCTGATGGGGATGTGGAAATAAGCATCCTTTAGGTCCAGGGATGCCAGCCAGTCCCCTTGCTTGAGAGTAGGTAGGATGGTAGCCAGGGTTATCATTTTGAACTTTGGCTTTGTAAGTTGCCTGTTTAGGAATCTGAGATCCAGGATGGGCTGCCACTCCCCATTTTTCTTTGGTGCCAGGAAGTATCTTGAATACAACCCTTTGCCCCAGTGCTGATAAGGCACTGGCTCCACTGCTTTTGAGTGTAGAAGAGTGGAAACCACTGCCTCCAACAGGGCTATTTCTGTAGAGCTGGAAGGTCTGAAAGCTCTTGCTGACAGTTTTGCGAGCAGCTTGAAGCTGAGAGCAAGGCCGTGACCTATTATCTCCAGGACCCATTTATCTGAAGTGATGGATTGCCAAGCCTGGAGACAGTAGGTCAGCCTGCCTCCTACAGGGGATGGGGAGGTGGCCCAGACAGACCTCTCAGGGTGTCTGTTTAGCTTGGGTAGCAGACTGGGGGGTGGAAGCAGCCCTGCCAGCATCCCTCCTGCCCCTCCCTCTAAAGAACCCCCTGGGTTGCTAGTAAGAGAGAAAAGCTTGGGCCTGATGGAAAGGACTGGGGTAGGGTCTAACCCTGCCCCTGGCCTGCTGCTTTTGAGGAGTGACAGCTTTCTCTTTTGCTGAAGCACTCCTGTATGCCACTCTGTACTCATTTATCTTCCTCTTGTATGCCTCAGTCTGTTCCCCAAACAGAGAAATCAGGACAAGGAGAAATCCATGGCATTATTTTGTGTGTTCTGGGACAGGGTAGTGCACCTGAGCCAGGAGAAATGCCTGAGGGATACAGCAGAAGCCACAGCCCTGGAAGCTGCATCCGTCTTTCGGATGAGATGTTAAACTGAGGTCCCATCTGCCTGGATTGGTGGTAGTTCAGGTGGATGTTAAAGATCCTATGGCACTTATCAAAAAAGAGTAGGGGAATTTCCCCGGTGTCCTGGCCAAATTTCTCCCATTCACTAAAAATACCACCAACAGCTTAATCTGGTTCAGTTTCAGTTGCTTACCATCTGTATCCCCCCCTCCCCCTGGTCGCCCCTGAAAAATAGACTTCTAGGCCCAGTGGGCTTACCGGGTCAACAAAATTCAATAAATAAATAAATCAGAGTCCACAGCCATGTGGAACTGGGACTTTGATGCTTGTACTCCCTTGTTGACCAACCCTTGGAGAGCAGCAGAAAGCTCAGGAGGGACCTTTTTAGCAAGTTGTTCCACAGCTTCCCAAAGGGACTTTTGGTACCTGGAGGCATAAGCCATATAGGAGGCTTGCCTAATACCTAAAGAAGATACCAGGTACTTTCTTAGCAAGAGAATCCACTTTTCTGGAATCCTTGTCGGTGGTGAGAGGCCAGGGGGATGCCAGCCTTCTCACAGGCTACAGTTTGTACCACCCCTACATGGCTACAATGGCTGGATAAAAAGTCAGTGCCACTGCCAGCCAGGATATATTTACTGTCCATTTTCTTATCTACAGGAGGGACAGAACTAGGGGTTTGGAGGATCTTTAAAGTCTGCTTTTTAAGGGACTTATGAACGGGAATCGAAAGTCCCTGGGACACAGGAAGATCCATCATCTCCCTGTAATCCTCTTCCTCATCATCCTCCTGCTTGGCCTCCTGTACAGAGAGCTGCAAGGTCTCAGCCACCTGCCTCTTAAAAGCAAAATGGGAGGTGGCCTCAGAGACAGGCATGGGAGGGGATTCATACTGGGGATGGTCAGGTGAGACCTCTGGGTCAAAGGGTTCCTCATCATCCTGCTCCTCCTCCTCCTCTTCATAGTCAGAAAAATAATGCTCCTCAGGATTAATGTGTCCTGAAGGAGTTGAACCAGTATCCGAAACTGTTGGCTGCCCAGAAGGTACCTGCGACGGTTCACCAAACCCAGATTGCAAGGACTACACTATCCGAATGGCTTTCGCAATTTCGTCCGCTGTTGGAACCGAGACCGTGTGTTTGCGTGGTTCTGAACCGGAGCGTTTGGCTTTCTTTGATGGTGTGGGTTCAGAAACTGACTCCAAACATCTTTTACCTGTCGACGGTTCACCCTGGCTTGAATGGTCGGTTGTCGGATCCGAAGGTTCGGTTAAACCGGAACCGCCCTCAGCAGTCTTTTCCATTCTTTCCTTCAGTTTACTGAGGCGCCTGTCTAAAGTAGACTGAGGGAAATTCTTACAAATATCACAGTCTGCTTGTAAGTGGTCGAAACCCAAACAATACAGACAGACCAAGTGCAGATCAGCTTTTGAAAATTGCTCCCCGCACTCGGTACAACATTGAAACTCAGTGGGACCAGTTTTTCTCTTGGGTTTCTGTGACATAACCCTAAATTTGGCGCTTAACCCAGAAACATAGACTTAGACAGCAGATAAGGACCGCTTGGCCCACCTAGTCTGCCCATTTCCCTACCTACAGGATAAGCTGCAGATCCTATTTAACTAAAAAAAAATTACTCACCTTAGTAATGTTGTTTCTTCTAATGGAGTCTTGCTGTATTCTGACAATAGCAGTGAGTCCCAACCTTCGAACTGCCCCGGAGATGAAAGAGTTAACTTTCCATGCCAGGCATGGAACGCTGAGCTCGAGCTCGGTTGAGACTCTGTCTGTTGCTGTTTGAACTCAAACCGTCAGATCTTTATGAGCTAAACTCACTGAGGTCTTGTGTGGAAGCTGTAAACCTACACTAGCCAACTGGCTACTAAATATAATAACAGATTTTTTGGTCCCAAAACAAAGACTCAAGTCAGGAAACCCAAAAAATGAAATAAACACAACACCCACTCACCCAAAGAAAAGAGGGTGATAATAAAAAATGTTGGGCACCACCTGAGTGCCAACACTGCTACTGCCCTCCCACATACCAAAAACAAAGGTTCTGAGAGGGGAAGGTGGGGGGGAGGTCAGAATACAGCAAGACTCCATTAGAAGAAACAACATTACTAAGGTGAGTAATTTTTTCTTCAAACAACATGAAGTCTACCAAGCAGTACCTCCATGGAGGAGGGACAGAACCTACTTGTCAGTGTCAGTGGCTCAGTAGGTAGCACACTCGCCTCTGAGGCCGGGAGATCAGAGGGCTGTGGGTTCAGTTCCCACATCTGGCACTTGGGTTAATATCCCAGTACTGACACTGTAGTGCAGCATGAGAGGGGTGCTGCACTTCTGAGGTGCCGTCTTTCGGATGAGACGTTAAACCGAGGTCCCATCTGCCTGGATCGGTGGTAGTTTAGGTGGATGTTAAAGATCCCATGGCACTTATTGAAAAGAGTAGGGGAATTTCCCCGGTGTCCTGGCCAAATTTCCCTCATTCACTAAAAATACCACCAACAGCTTAATCTGGTTCAAGGTCAGTTGGCATTCATCTGTATCCTCCTCCCCCGGGTCGTGCCTGAAAATAGGCAGGATTTGTCTAGTGCACTTACCCGGTCAACAAAAGCTAAATAAAATAAATAAATAAATAAATAAATAAATACTTAGGAAATAGGCTTTGAAGCACAGCTGTGCCAAACCAAGCATCACTCCTAGCCTGGATATCCAGAGAGTAATGCTTGGTAAAACTGTGAACTGTTTTCTAGGTAGCTGCTTGACATATCTCTAAGATAGGAATATCCCTGGCAGCAGCCAGGGAAGCAGCTGTACCTCTGGTAGAGTGAGCCCTCAGGCCTGAGGGTGGAATCTTACCCAGTTTTTCATAGCAAAATTGAATGCAAGAGACAATCCACCTGGCAATGGATCTTTTAGTGGCAGGTTTTCCTTTATCAACCTCACCATAAGTGAGGAACAGTTGGAAGGAGTCAAACCTGTGACCCTTGGTAAGTTCTATGTAGTAGCTAAGGGCTCTTTTCACATCCAAACTGTGCAACCTCCTCTCACCAGAGGAGGAATGGTCAGTGAAGTACACAGGAAGAGACAGATTGGCTAGTGGAAGTCTGAAACCACCTTAGGTAAAAACTTCCTGTTAGTCCTGAGGACCACCTTATCTCTATGGAAGAGATAAAATCAGGCTCCACTGACAGGGCTTGCAACCTCGCTTATGCGCTGGCAGAAGTGATGGCCACCAGGAACACAGTTTTCCAAGTCAAGTACTTAAGCTCTGCTGAGGACAAAGGCTCAAAAGGGAGTTGCATAAGCTGAGCAATGCAAACATTAAGGTCCCAAGCAGGGGCAGGGTCCCTGAATGGCGGATTGGTATGAAGCAATCCCTTGAAAAACTTGGAGAATACAGGGTGAGCTAAAAGAGAAGAGGGCTTACCTGCTGAAAGAAAAGCAGAGACAGCTGCCAGATGCACCCTTAGTGTAGCTGGTCTGAGTCCCAAGCTATTCAGATGGACCATATAGTCAAGGACTGTGGGCAGATCAGCAGACTCTGGGGAAATATGCTTCCCAGAGCACCATATGGAGAATCTTTTCTCGTTTCCATTTGGAATTATAAGTAGTTCTGGTGGAAGGCTTCCTAGAAGCCTTTAGAATATCCATAACACCTTGAGAGGGGTGTAAATCAGCAATTCTAACTCTTCAAGAGCCAGGCCTTGAGATTGAGAGATTTGAGATTCGGGTGCCAAACCCTCCCCTGAGCACAGGTTAACAGGTTGTAATTCCTGGGAAGAGACAAGGGAAGGTAGACTGCTAAGGACAACAGGAGAGGGTACCAGGGCTGTCTGGCCCAGTCTGGAGCAATCAGAATCACCTTGCAGGGTTGAGACCTGATTTTGACTAGCACCTTGAACAGGCGAGGGAAGGGGGGAAAAGCATACAGGAACTTCCCTTCCCAACTGAGAACCAGGGCATCCAGGGGGACTGAGCCCAGCATTGGGAGCCTGCAGCAAAAAAGGGGAAGTTGGTGATTGTCTGGAGCTGCAAAAAGATCTATCTGTGGAGTGCCCCATCTGGAGAAGATCACCTCCAAAACCAGGGGATCCAGTGACCATTCGTGATGGCCCTGAGATATCCTGCTGAGAGCATCTGCCAGGACATTGTCCTTGCCTGGGAGGTGTACTGCTGTAAGGGAGGTGTTCAGGGAAAAGGCCAGAGACCACAACTTCATTGCTTCTGTGTACAAGGCCAAAGACCGAGTGCCCCCTTGCTTGTTTATATACCACATTGTGGTGGTATTGTCTGTCCTGATCCGAGCAACTTTGTTCTGAACAGACTTGGAAAAAGCTTGAAGTGCTAGAAACACTGCTCTGAGTTCCAACAGATTGATGTGAAGCATAAATTCCTGAGGGGACCACAACCCTTGGGTGGTCAGGTCTCCCAAGTGGGCCCCCCACCCCAAGAGGGAGGCATCTGTAGTAAGGATTAAAGAGTGAGACTGAGTGACAAAGGGAACTCCCTGTCTTAGATTGTCCTGATCCTGCCACCACTGCAAGGCCTGGATCAGGGTTTGAGTCACTGGTATCAGTTTGATCAGAGGGTCCTTTTTCTGAGACCAAAAGGCTCTCAAGTGGAACTGAATGTCCCTCATCTGAAATCGTGCTCCCTGCGCCACTGCTGTAGAAGCAGCCATGTGCCCCAGGAGCTGCAGAAAATGCCTTGCTGGTCCAGACACAAGTAGTGTGAATGAAGAGGCCAGTGTGATAAGGGTACTTGCCCTGTCCAGGGGAAGGAAGGCTCTGGCCTTTTCTGTATCTAGCTCTGTGCCTATGAAGGTGAGGAGCTGAACAGGCTCTAGAACTGACTCTGAAAGATTCAGAAGGAAACCTAGAGAGGTGAGCAGTTGCTGAGTTATCTGTAGGTGTAACCGACTTGGTCTGGGGACTGGCCTACTATAAGCCAGTCATCCAAGTATGGGAAGATGGCAATCCTTTGCCTTCTTGGGAAGCAACTTCTACCAGGCATTTGTGAACCCCTTGGAGCAGAGGTTGAGCCGAAGGGCATTGCTCTGAATTGGTAATGGCCTGAGGGCAGCTCGAACCTGAGGTATTTTCAATGGGAGCTTCTGATGAGAATATGGAAATAGGCATCCTTGAGGTCCAGGAAGACTAGCCAGTCCCCTGGCCTTAAAGAGGGCAGAATTATTCCCAGAGTCACCATTTTGAACTTTGGCTTTAAAAGGTGCTTGTTTAAATACCTGAGATCCAGGATGGGCAGCCATTCTCCTGCCTTTTTGGGAGTGAGGAAGTACCTGGAGTACAATCCTTTCCCTTGGTGTAGGGGTGGAACCCTTTCTACAGCTCTGAGAGCCAAGAGGGAAGAGACCTCTGCCTCTAGGGCAAGTGCCTCTGAAGGATTTGCAGGTGGAAAGGATCATGTTCTCATCCTTGGAAATTTTTTGAAGCTGAGAACCAGTCCCTGGCTTACTACTTCCAGGACCCATTTGTCTGATGTTAAAGACTTCCAGTCCTGGACAAAGTAAGCCAGCCTGCCCCCTACAGGTTGTGGAGAATCGGCCCTGGCAAACCCATCAGGGTGTCTGTTTGGCAGGGGGTTTAGGCTGAGGGGTGGAAGCAGGTCTGCTTGTACCCCTTCTGTCTCTCCCGCTAAAGAACCCCCTGTGAGCATAGGCAGAAGAGAAGGCCTGGGCTTGGTAGAAAGGCCTATGAAAAGGCCTGCCCCTGCCCCTGGGATGCTGCCTCTGAGGAGTGGCTTGCCTTTCCTTGGCCTGAGCACTCCTATAGGTGGTCCTGTATTCATCCATTTTCTTCATGTAGTTCTCTGTTTGCTCCCCAAATAGAGAATTACTCACAACAGGAAAATCCATGGCCTTAGTCTGGGTATCCTGAGACAGGCTAGTACATCTGAGCCAAGCCATCCTATGAAGGGCCTCAGATGTAGCCATGACTCTAGATGAAACATCATTGGAGTCCACTGCAGCATGGAATTGCACCTTGGATGCCTCAATACCATCAGCAGCCACCTGCTCCAGCTCCTTGGCAAGCTGGCCAGGGACCTGTTTAGCTAAAGCCATGACAGTGTCCCATCTAGATTTCTGATATCTAGCTGTATAGGCTATATAATTGGCCTGCCTGAGTCCCAGGGATGCTGCCATGTACTGGGGGGTGTGAAGCCAAGGGTATATTAGCCTTATCACAGGCTGCAGCCTGCACTACCCCAACATGGCTGCATTGCTGGGTAAGGAACTCCGTATTTGAGCCTGACAGAGTATACCTCTTGTCCATTCTTTTATCCACAGGAGATATAGAATTAGGAGTCTTTAAAATCTTAAACGTCTGTTTCCCAAAAGACTTGTGTAAGGGAATAGACAGCCTCCTGGACTCTGGGATATCCATCATTTCCACATAGTCAAGCTCCTCCTGGTCATCCACAGCTTCTTCCATAGGAAGCTGAAGGGTTTCGGCCACTTTCTTGTAAAACATGAAATGAGAGGGGGACTCAGAAAGCCTAGGAGGAGACACTCCTGAAGGTCTGTCTGGGGAGATGTCCAGGTCAATGGGCACATCCAGACTTTCATAATCACATTCACTTTCCTCATACTCTCCTTCCTCCTCCTCCGGTTCATAAAATTCTTCCAAATCATAATCCGGAACCGGTGGAACCGGCTGAACCGAGCACCTTCCTGATGGTGCCGGTTCGGTCGGAACCTGGGAAAGCGACTGCATAATTTTTATCGCTTTGGCTATTTCATCAGCAGTTGGAGAAGAAACTTTCGGATCCACACCGGCTGATTTTTCCCTCTTTGTTCTCTTAACTGGAAACGACTCCTCAGAATTGGTTCTCCTTTTGCCTGAAGAAGTTTCGCCCTGGTCAGAGGGCACTCCTTCTGGTTCGATTTGAACTGAACCGGGCTGGCCATCCGGGTCAGCGGACTTTTTGGCCTCCCTTTCCCTGAGCCTACCGACTCTCTTTTCTAGGATAGCTGCAGGAAAATTTTTACAAATCTGGCAGTCTGAATCGAGGTGGTCAAACCCCAGACAACAAACACAGGTGGTGTGGGGGTCAGCCTTAGCAAAGACTTCTCCACACACACTACAGTGTTGAAACCCAGTGGGCCCGGTTTTTCTTTTGGGTTTCTCAGACATGGTGCCAGTCCTAGCAAAACTTACCCTTTTAATGGTAATCCGCCAGGCAAGACACTCTTATCGGTTCCTGACCATGTTACGGGTCGTGGAAAAAAACGTAGTAAAATCCTTTTTTTTTAGAACCGATAAGAACCGGTAATAATAATAAAATAATAATAACTTTATTTATTTAGCGCCTTTCAGAAACCAAGACGCTGTACAAACAGAACATAAAATCAAAATATACAAATAAAATTGACAAAACAAACAAACTTCAGTCAATAAAAGCCTTTTTCCATAGGAAAGTCTTAAAGTCCCACTTAAAAACTTCCCCGGTCGTGCATTCTCTAAGCTGGCGAGGCAGAGAGTTCCAAAGGGTAGGGGCCACAAAACCAAAGGCCCTAGCCCCAGAGGACTTCAATATAACCCTTGGAACCTCGAGAAACCCCTCGTCGGCTGAACGGAGCTGTCGCAAAGGGCGGTATGGAACCAGAAGCTCCTTCAAGTAATCAGAGCCGAGTCCGTGCAGGGCTTTGAAGGTCAAAAGACCTACTTTAAAGGTGATCCGCCACTGTATAGGCAGCCAGTGCAGATCGCACAGCACAGAGGTGATATGTGTCCTTCTAGTCACCCCTGTCATTAATCTTGCAGCAGCGTTCTGCACTAGCTGCAAGCGGTGGATATCAACTCCAGGAAGCCCCAAGTATAGGGAGTTGCAGTAGTCAAGACAAGATGTCACAAAGGCATGGACCAACACGGGTAAATCGCTGGACCGAACGAGGTGTTTCACCCTGGCAATATTCCTAAGATGGTAAAATGCAGACTTAACAACAGCTGACACCTGGTGACGAAGGGTCAGCCCGTCGTCAAAGCCACCACACCAGGTTGCGCACCCGTTCAGGAAAGGATTGGGTCCCCAATGTCGCCAGAAGGCTGACCAGACACCAACCCACCTGTCCCGCCCGGATCCACAACCAAAACCTCAGTCTTACCGGCGTTCAACTTTAGCCAGTTCGCATTCATCCAGTCCTGGATTTCAGCGAGGCAGCTATTAAATTCCGAGCAAATAACCTGGTCGGGGGCCAAAGACAGGTAGAGCTGGGTATCATTGGCATAGCAGTGAAACCTCAGCCCATACCTTCTTACAATGTCTCAGAGGGGCAGCATATACACTGCAAACAGCATGGGGGAAAGCACCGAACCCTGGGGAACACCACAATGCAGAGGGAAAGGGTCAGAAGAAAAAATTCCTGACACAACTCTCTGCATTCTCCCAGATAAGAAAGATGAAAACCATCTGAGCATTGTACAAGACAGGCCACAGATGGACTCCAGGCATTTGAGCAAAACCCCATGGTCTACAGTGTCAAAGGCTGAAGAGAGATCAAGGAGGACCAAGACAGAACGGTTCCTCTGATCTCTCGCCATCAGGAGATCATTGAGCACCCGAACCAGAGCAGTCTCGGTACTATGCCTCTTGCGAAAACCAGACTGGAGAGGTTCACAGATACTATGGATGGTCAAATGGTCATCCAGCTGGTTTGCCACTACCTTCTCAATAACCTTCCCAATAAAGGGAAGGTTTGAGATGGTCTGTAGTTGGAAAAACATCTGGGTCCAAAAGCCTTCTTCAAAAGGGGAGTCACCAAAGCTTCCTTTAGGGAGCTGGGAAACTCACCCAATTCTAGAGAGCACCAGATTATTTGAACCAGAAACAGGCCAACGATCTCAATACAACCCAAAATTAGGGAGGTAGGGCCCAGATCTGAACTACAGCACGTAGGGCGCATCCCCTGGATGATCCGCATAATATCATTGAACGTCGGCAGGTCAAAGGAACACCAGGAGACAGAAGGTTTCGTGGCCGAAAGCCGACCAAAAGCTTCCCCCTTAGAGTGTGTTAGCTGGATCTCGGATCTGATGTCGACAACCTTATTCGCAAAGAATTGAGCGATCTCTTCACCGCCTTCTGTGAAAAGCTCGGCGGAGCTGGAGACAGCTGGGTTGCACAGACTGTCCACAGTTCTGAAGAGCTGAGCCGGTCGATTCTGGTGACGAGAGATCTCCTGGACAGAATTCTGCCTTCTTATGGAGATCTCTGATTGGTAGAAACTGATAATGCTCCTCAAACTAAGGCGGTGGCATCCAGAGCAGATTTCCTCCAACAGCGCTCTAACCGTCCGGCCCTGCGTCGCCCAACTCCCCTCAAGGACTCATCAAACCATGAGGCCCGAGGGCCGAAAGAGAGAGGGACGAACACGGACAGGAGCAATTTCGTCCAGGGGCAAGGAAATGGCCTGATTATAAGCCAAGACCATGGCCTCTGGACCCATGCTGGCAATCGGAAACTCTGAGAGGGACAACACGCCATCAGGTCTTCAGGGCACACATCCCGTAATGGGTGTCGAACCATCTCCACAGGGGCAGACCTACGAAGGGGAGCAAAAGTTGAAGCTCACGGTGTAGTGATCGGACCAATTGACAGGTTCCACCACCACATCAGAGGCCTCAATCCCCAGGAGAAAAACTAAATCAAGGAATGGCCGTGATTATGCGTGGCCGAGAAACAATCTGTGTAAGGCCAGTGATGACATCAACTGGAGGAAGTGCTGACCAAAAGGCGGAAAATTAGGTCATCAACCCAGGCATTGAAGTCGCCCAGAACCATTAGTCTGGGTGACTCCAATCACCATATCGTGATGAAGTCACCACTTCCTGCGAGAGATGGTTTCTCGTCTCTGGTGGACGGTGAGCGAGGGCTATCCTGCAACCCACACGGCCACGATGGTACATTCAAAGTTCCGCTCCTCAACTGGTACACCCGTGAGCCCCAAGCTGGTCTTAAAACAGACCGCTACCCCCCCCCAGCGATCCAATCTCGGGCGGTGAATCACGAGTACCAGCTGGAACAGGCGCCTTTAAAAGGACGGTATTTCCATCCAGCCAGGTCTCGGTGATGCAAGCCAGATCTGCCAATTCAACAAAATTAGAAATGATAGCTGATTTGCTTTTAACAGATCTGGCATTGCACAACACCGCCCGAGTTGGACCAGAATCAACGATCCCAACTACTTGCCCATCAAATCGGAGGCCCTTGGGTATGGGACTGGCATGGAGAACCACGTTCAGGCTCCATTTCACCCCAGGGCGTCTTCTGAAACCCTTCACCCCAATCGCGAACAGTCCTTTCATTAAGCCCTATCCGTCCACGACTCCACCACCGCCCTCCGGGCAATACCAAGTGCCCGACAAAGCTGGTAGATAGAAAATGGAAGGGGGAGGAAAAAAGCGAGGCGTGGAGGTGGAGGACGAATAATACGACAGGGTTAGCAGAGTAACACATAACAAAGCGGAAAACAGGCGAACTGCAAGCAAAATAAAGGATGTTCTAGTATCACAAAAATAGAGTACCCCCGAATTACATTTATACTAAAAACCCCATCAAAACATAAAACAACCACAAATAAACCGTGAACGAATTATTAAGAATCCAAATAAAAATATAAAAATATAAATATAAATATAAAAGGACAGGGAGGCCCTCTCACAGCACCCACCGTCCCTTATATAGTAAAGTAAAATACAGTTATTTTTCGACACTCTCACTGCCAATGAGTAAAGTATTGAAAAAATCCGAGCTTATAAGGACAACGAGGCCCTCTCACTGCACACACTGTCCATCCAACAGAGTTGATGATAAGTAAAAAGTAAAATCCAAAATGTAATAAAATACAAAACGCGATGCAACCTTATGCATGGGAGGAGAGAATAGCTCTCTGAAGATGGTATCAATTTAGCTGTGAGGCATCCGGAGGCTTCACTCCCCCCCCACACCCTCAACACTGCCTAATAAGGCCCAGTTATGCCGCTGAGACCCACAGCTTCAGATACCCCTAGACGAGCCAAAAAAGGCCTACCCCAGGGTAGCTTAGAAGCCCCCCCCCCGTAACCCTCAACTCCTTGAGGGAGCAGGAGAGGTTCCTGCTTGGTCCCAGACAGCACAACACCAAATGCCCAGGCAAAGAATAAAAGCAAGGGGGGGAGGGGGAAGATAAACTTTCAGAACCAAAAACCAACACCGTGGCAATATACCCCCCAGAGCCTTTAACACAGCATTTAAGTTCGTATTTAAGGTCCCAGATAAGTAAAGGATAATGATGGAAAGTCAGGTCCTAGTACTCACGATACAGCTGAATGTACAGATTATTCTCCAAGGACGTAAAACAGTCACCACAAACTAAACCAAAATCTTTCACCAAATGAAATACTGTAGAGATGGTCCCAATAGATCCAGCATGTACGACCCGTATTCGACTGGAGCCAGTAATCCCAAGAATAGGAGCTGGAAGCCGGAAAAACCCCACGGAGACCAAATCCCAGCCGAAGTCGACTCGCTAGCATCCCAAACTCCCGCACATAGTTGCAACGAGATGGCAGTCAGTAAAGACACTAGAAAATAAAAGCACACCCCAAAGTCCCTTGTAATGGTCTCCAATAGAAATTGCTTGCAGATTCTCCGTGAAACAGCAACCACACTCTAAAAGTAGAAATAAAGATTTTTAAACAACCTGATCGGTTCAAACCGAACCGATGAAACGTTTACAAGTTCCACACAGAATAGAAAATCAAAATAAACCTATCTAGTACTCACGAATACCACAGACAGAGACTGAACCGACAGGTTGCGGTTTAAATTTGGTTGGAAAACGAGAAAAACGGACTTTAACCAACAAATTGAACAGAGCAAAGGAGAAATCTCCGGAGCGACTGTTCAGTGAGGCGGAGTAAAGAATCTGACGGTTTGAGTTCAAACAGCAACAGACAGAGTCTCAACCGAGCTTGAGCTCAGCGTTCCATGCCTGGCATGGAAAGTTAACTCTTTCATCTCCGGGGCAGTTCGAAGGTTGGGACTCACTGCTATTGTCAAAATACAGCAAGACTTCATGTTGTTTGAACAGCCTATTTCTTCCTACCTCCCACAAAAATTGCCTTATGTCTGTCCCATGCATTCTTGAATTCTCCCACAGTTTTAGACCCCACAACCTCCTCAGGAAGGCTGTTCTGTTGGTCCACCACCCTCTCTGTGAAAAAATACTTCCTCACATTGCCCCTGAGCCGTCCGCCCTCCATCTTCAAATTGTGTCCCCTTGTTCTTGCACATCACTTTTTCTGAAAGATGCTACCCTCTTGGACTTTGTTGATTCCACTGAGGTACTTAAAAGTTTCTATCATGTCCCCCCTCTCCCTCCTTTCCTCAAGGGTATACATATTAAGCTCTTTTAGTCTCTCCTCATATGGCTTCTCTTGCAGACCCTGCACCATTTAGTTGCCCTCCTCTGGACTGCTTCCATCCTGTCTATGTCCTTGTGGAGATGGGGTCTCCAGAACTGGACGCAGTACTCCAGATGGGGTCTCACCAACTGTCTGTACAGAGGATTACAACTTCCTGTTTCTGCTGGTGATGCCTCTCCCTATACATCCCAGTATCCCCCCAGCCCTCCCTACTGCCTTCTCACATTGCTTGCTAACCTTAAGGTCATCTGATATGATTACCACCAGGTCCCTTTCCATTTTTGTTGTTGTTACTACCTCTCCCCCCATTGTGTAATCTTCTCCTGGGTTTTTGTTTCCCAGGTGCATTATTTTGCACTTCTTTGCATTGAATCCAAGCTGCCATACTTCTGACCATTCCTCCAACCTTGCCAAGTCCCTTCTCATTCTTTCAACACCTCTTTGTGTATCAACCCTGTTGCAGATCCTTGTGTCATCTGCAAAGAGGCATACTTTTCCTTCCAGTTCCTCTGCATTGTCACTTATAAAGATATTAAAAAGAACTGGACCCAGTACTGAACCCTGCGGTACCCCGCTTGTAACCCCTCTTTCTTCAGAGTGGATTCCATTTACAATTACCTTCTGTGTCCTGTTGTCCAGCCAATGTTTTACCCAGGCTACCACCTTGGGACCCACTCCCAGGCTGGTTAATTTGACTATTAATCTTTTGTGTGGGACTGTGTCAAATGCCTTGCTAAAGTCTAGGCAGGCCATGTCCACAGCCCCTCCCTGGTCTACTACTTTGGTCACCCAGTCAAAGAAATCAAATAGATTCATCCGACATGACCTTCCTGCTGTGAACCAATGCTGCCATGGATCCTGTGCCCCACTGGCCTCTAGGTACTCAACAATTCTTTCCTTCAGAAGTGATTGCATCACTTTTCCTACCACAGAGGTCAAACTGACAGGTCTGTAGTTTCCTGCCTCTGGATTGCTCCCACTTTTGTGAAGGGGAATCACATGCACCTTCCTCCAGTCCTCAGGTATCACATCATCCTCCCATGATTTGTTAAAAAGGGTAGTCAGTGGTGTCACTAGTTCTCTCCTTAATTCTTTTAGAATTCTGAGGTAAATTCCATCAGGCCCCATTGCTTTGTCCACCTTCAGTTTTAGGAGTTCTTTCAGAACCCTTTCTTCTGTGAAAGGACTGGGATCGACCCCCCTATCCAGAGTGCTTCTGTTAATTGGATTAGGCACCTCCCTCTCCTCCTCTTTTGAGAATACTGAGCAGAAATATTCATTCAGTATCCCTGCTTTTTCACTGTCCCTCTCTGCCCACCCACTGTCTATTCTATTCAGCCTCATTATCCCTCCCTTTGTCTTTCTACACTCCCTGAAATACCTATAAAAGGTTTTATCACCCTTCTTAACTGAGTTAGCTATCTTTTCCTCAGTTTTGGCCTTTGCTATTCTGACTACCCTCCCTGCTTCCTTCTGCCTTAACTGGTGTAGTTCTCGGTCCTGCTCCTTCTGTGTCTCCTTATACTTCCTAAATGCTATCTTTTTCTCCCTAACCTTCACCGCCACCTCTTTTGAGAACCATAGTGGCTTTTTTTTTTTCATTTTGATTTGTTTATTTGCTTCACACAAAGGCTTGTTGCCTCTGTGATGGCAGGTTTGATGTTTCTCCATTGTTGCTCCACCTCTCCTTCTAGCCTGTTTGCTAGTGCTTTTCTAAGGCACTCTCCCATCTTGCCAAAGTCAGCCCTCCTGATGTCCAGAACCCTCACTTTTATATGGCTTGACTCTGTAGCTGAATTTATCATGAACCACACTGTTTGGTGGTCACTTGTTCCAAGATGGCTACCCACTTCTAGATCTGAGATCTTCTCACTGTCCCCATTTGAGGGTACGAGGTCTAAGATTGCTTCCTCATGAGTGGGTTCCAAAACTAGCTGTCTGAGGCATGCCACCTGAAGGGCTCTGATTTTGGATGTGGCTGCAGCAAAGGTGCTCCTGTTAACATCTGGCATATTAAGGTCCCCCATCAACAGTATCTCCCCTTTCTCTGCCATCCTAAGGATGCCTTCTATCATATTCTTGTCCATTCCCTCCCCCTGACATGGGGGTCTCTATACACCCCCTGTGTGGATTGTGGTGCCATTTCCAGCCTCTGAGGTAACCCACAGTGCCTCCTCTCCTCCCTGTTTACCCTTTTGTTCAGTTGCTTTTATCCCTTCCCTCACATAGAGAGCTACTCCACCCCCTCTTCTCCCCTCCCTGTCTCTCCTGTAGGTTGTGTACCCTGGTATGTTAACATCCCAGTCATGGTTCTCTGTGTACCATGTTTCTGTGACTGCTACGATATCCAGGCATCCCTCTTCCATCAAGGCCACCAGTTCAGGCAGCTTGTTGCCCAGACTACAGGCACTGGTACTCATTACCCTGCATTTCTTGATGGCATTACCCCTTTTTGCCACATTCCTGTCCTTATTGTGTTTGTCATTTTCTCCATTTACCCCTGCCCTTCTCCCTATCGACATCTCCATTTTGGTGTTTACCTCATTTAGTACCCTGATTTTTTGTGGAGGACTAGGATTTCCCTGCTCCTCTCCAGTGCCTTCCCCCTTGGCTAGTTTAAATACTTGCCAATAAAGCATTTAAACCTATCACCTAGGATCCTGGTTCCCCTCCTGGACAGATGCAGACCATCGCACCAATATAGGTCTGCATCCCTCCAGGTGGACCCCCAGTCACCAATGAAGCCAAATCCCTGAGCTCTGCACCAGTTTTTCAACCACTGATTGAATCCCATGGTGTGCAGCACCTTATCCTCACCTGTGCCATAGACAGGCAGCACCTCCGAGAAGGTTACATTGCATGCTACTTGTCTAAGGCCCCTCCCTAACTCCACAAATGCTTCTTGCACTGCTCTGATCCCTTTCTTAGCCAGGTCATTTGTCCCTAGGTAGACAATGACATCCAGCTCCCTTCCCTGTGCTGCTGCTGCAGCGATCCTGAGGATTCGCTCCATGTCCCTCCAAGCCATGGTGCCAGGCAGGCACCTCACCTCCCTCTTTTCTTCCTCCCCCAGTTCTACCTTCCTAACAATGGAGTCCCCCACCAGGAGTTGTTTTCTTCCCCTGTGGAGTCCCATGCCACCCTCCTGTGGGTCTTCTTTGCCTCCTGCATCCTCCTTGGTCTCCACTGTGGGTGCCTCCATAGAGGAACCACACTTTGCCAGAATGGCATATGAACTGTGGAAAGGTACAACTGGAGGGATGTGCCTCTGTTTCGCCACCCTCACCCTCCCTAAGCCCACTGTGGTCCAACTGCTCCTCTTTCTTGGCAACCTCTGAGGCAACGGCAGTGGCCCTGGTGGGCCCTGGGTGGGAGATGAGGTCCCACAAATCCTGACCAACTCAGCCTGGAGATGAGCAACCTCCTCCCTCTGCCCAGAGAGGTGCCTGCAGATGGGACAACACCGCATCCTCCAGAATGTCTCCCAGAAGACTGCTGCTCCACAGCCACGGCACTGCACCACTCCCATTATGTCTTATTTCTGGCTTAGTGGCTTAGTTAGGCCGGTTAAGCAAACATCAAGTATCTACTTTATCCAAATTGGCTTAGTTAGGCCTGGATAAAGAAATTAAGAAATTAAGTAAATTACCCCTAAAGGCTTAGTTAGGCTGGGTAATAGAGAACAAAGTCCAAACCAGCCAATGGTTTAGCGCCAGCCAAAAAGAAACCAAGAGAAACCCCCGGTTCTGGTCAGGACTTTTCACCATATCCCAATACAGATGAAAATGTACACAGAAAGGGGAAAAAGAAGTTTGGTCCTCTCACGGTCGCAGAACTGATTGGAAACTGAACACTTAACCAACCTAGGAATGTACACAATACCGAAGACAGCGGTTTGAGAACGTTTTTAAAACAAAATAATAAAGCTGTTGAAAATGAACCGACGAAACTCAGCTAGACCAAAGGCAGTGAGGAGAAATCTCCGAGCTGTCTTCACTGGTGAGCGGAGTAAAGAATCTGATCAGTTACAAAGACATACCGAGGACAGTGGTTTGAAAACCGAGCTCAAGCTCAACATTCTATGCATTTGCACAGAGTTTAACTCTTTGTTCTCCAGGGCAGTTGAACCGATCGGTCTAACTACATATTGTCAGAATACAGCAAGACTTCATGTTGTTTGAATTAGAACAGTACACTCAGGATTAGCTGTTGAGGGAAAAAAAAGTGACAAGTAGTAGTAGTAAAGAGTGGAGTAAGGACAAAAAGTGATAAGTACAGTAGTAGTCATGATTCATGAGGACAAAAAGTGATAGTAGTAGTAGTAGTAGTAGTAAAGAGCAGTACCCTAACTTCCACATCAGAAGGTGGTACCAGGTACCACCAAGTAAGTTTGTGACATGAAATGCAGCTGCTTTCTGTATCTGGACTCTGGACCCACTGATGTTATTATTTCTTTTCTATTCTGTGCTGCGCATGTAATCATTCAAGTAATAGTGGCCTGGCCTAGTCCATCCTGACCTGACTTGCTGTAATTAATTGCTACCTCATGTAGTAGACCCTATTCACAAAAGATTTTCACCACACGCACAAATTCTTGAAAGTGTTTTGTGGTTAGGGCTTGCTCAGAGCAATCATTGTATGTTTTATTCAGGTATCATATTTGAAATTAAAGTGAAAAATATTGACTTTGAGAAATGGGAGGTGCTAAGAATTTTCTGGTATCAAACAGGCTTATGTGTCATTAATGACGTTACCAGCTGAACTAAACAATCGTTCTGAACAGACGCTAGTCGGAGGACAATTCATGTAAAGGGGGAATTGTTTAACCAGGAAAGGCACACTAAGCTGAAGCTTGTTTCCAGGTGCGCCTGGGAGCACAAGGAAGTTAAGTGACTTGCCCAGGGTCACACAGTATGCAAGTGGGGGCTGATGGGATTCAAACCCGGGCCTCCAGATTTGCAGCTCAGTGCCCTTAACCACTACACTATACTGCCTCCAATATACTTCATTGCAATGTTTACTAAAGCCGGCCACATATTTTGTTTGGATTTTCAGTATTGCAAAGGATCAGCATTCCAGCTGATATTGGGTTATTCCAGGGCCACTTCAGCAATGGTCTGTGCTGAGGCTGTGTTACAAGAGGCAGATGAAGAAGATGTTACAATTACATCTTCTATGTGACTCCAGAGACATGAAGCTGAACCAAGTGACTGTGGGACAGTGCTGTGCTTGGCAGATGGTGAAAAAGAGGATTCGGCTGCAGTGGCTGAGGAGGAAGAGGGAGAAAATGCTGCAACACTACAGGATGGGCCACCTGATGCTGTGCTGTGTCATGAAGAAGATTCTGAATGTGGTGCTCCTGTTGTACTCTGTTCCATGACAGCACGCACCTCGTCAATTATTTCTTGTTTGTTTATCTCAAAACAAGTGTCATCATCATCACTCAATAGTTGCCTCAGTTTGTATCGTGGGTCCAAAATTGTTGCTTTAATGTAGTACTCAGAATGAAGCATTTTACATAGTTTGTCATCTTCAACTTTTTTGATCATATATCTCGTTAGATCTTGTTGTATTCTGGGGGGCAACCTGCATGTGTCAGCAGCACCACTGGCAGCCTGTGTGATCATGGAACTATCTTGCTTCTCTAACTTTTCCCTAATCAGATTCAATCTGAATGTAAACATTTTTTATTAGGGGTATCACCTAGGTGAGAGCTGCTGTGTTTGCACTAACCTCCCTGGTGATTTCCTCAAATGACTGGAGCAGGAAAATTAGAAACTCCAACATGGCCCACTGTGGTGGAGTAATACAGACGTCTGCATCACCAATTTTATTTTCCAAGGTGTATTGCCTGACAGCTTTTTTTTTTGTTCCAGTAGCCTTTGGAACATATAAAAGGTTGAATTCCATCGAGTAGAAATGTCTTGCATCAGTCTATGCAAAGGTGTACTGTGTTACTGCTGTATTTTTTCAAACAAGTGACGGGCTTTGCTTGAGTGGCTGAAATGAGTGCATATTCTTTTAGCAGTGCTAACAAGAGCCTTTATCTCCCTGTCATCACCAAGAAAACCTTGAACTATTAAATGTAAGCAATGCTCAAAGCAGCAGATGTGAACAAAGCCCCCCTCCTCCAAGGCATTCCTTATGTTGGACCCATTATCTGCAACTATAAAGCCAACTTACAGTCCCTGTGAAGTGAACCATTGTTGCATTGTTTTTTGGAGCTCTTCGTTGATGTTGTATGAGGTATGCTCAGATGGAAAAATAAATACATTCTTAGAACTGCAAACTGCGATGCTTCACTGTCCCCAGTCCCACATGAATTACTGAAACATGCTCAGTGTGCTGTGACAGACATGAAGGGTTCAGGCTGACAGCTTGTCCAGATACCTGTTGTAAGATGCACCACCCTCCCAACAACATTGCACAAGATGCGTCTTAACGAGCTAGTGGAGCCAAAACAGTCAGACAGAAAAATTCTGAGTAGCAGTCAGTTGTATCTTTTTATTTTTGAGGTATTTTTCTTTTTCCTTTTGCTCATCAGAAAGTCTTCTATGTGATAATATTGTGCTGCATATATGGAACAGCTCTTAGCCTGGCAGCTGACGTATCTAACTCTACTGCCTCACAATACATCATCAGCTTTATGATCTCACTGACAGTGACATCGTAGGTAAATAATCTGGCAGTCACTCACTCGCTGTTCCTAAGTAGCAATGATTTCACAGTCAGTGAGGTCACAATCCTGATGATGTAGTGTGGGGCAATAGAGCAAGCTATGTCAGCTGCCAGGCTTAGAGCTGTTTCACACATCACACCTACTAGCATCAGGTAAACAATCTGCTAACTAAGCAAAGGGAAAATAAAAAGTACCTCAGATATAAAAGGTAATGATTGGCTGCTTTTAAAATCTAATATTAGTTTTAGGCATACATTAGATCTTTAATTGTTTACATACAACATTGTCAAGATCTGGAATCCCTGTTGTCGAGAAGTATTTCTGCGATGATATACTATATCGAAGTTCGAGGTACTCAAGCAGCCCCCTGAATCCTATATATTTCAACCACATTATATGGTAGCAAATCAACAGCTATCATTTCTGAATTTTTCTTCATTAATGTAACAGCAACAGGGTGAGTTGAGGCATATTTGGCTTTATGCTCATATGTTTCTGAGATGGTAAGCTGTCTCCTTGAAGAAGGAAGGCATTTGAACACATTGTCACTTTCAGTAAC
The DNA here is from genome assembly GCA_016271365.2 of Neoceratodus forsteri. Classification (NCBI taxonomy): domain Eukaryota; kingdom Metazoa; phylum Chordata; order Ceratodontiformes; family Ceratodontidae; genus Neoceratodus; species Neoceratodus forsteri. The sequence continues at coordinate 832,341,534 of CM028130.1, read as the reverse complement.
AATAGTAGGAGTCCTTCGAATGGGAGGAAATGGTGGTGGAGGTGTTTCAGTAGTGCTGCAGGGGCTGCCACTGCTTTCATCTATGGGAGTTACTCCTGAGTGTAGTGAGCTATCACTGTCACTTTCTCTTTGAGACTCACAACTGGAGTTCTCAGTAATGTTATGACATCTGTCTGTATGCCTTTTCAGCGCTGAAGTTCCCAATGCTCTTTTCTTTTTACTCCTGCTGATTGGCCGTTTACAAATAGCATGTGTTGCTACCAACTCATGAGAAACACCAATGGAGAAGTATGACCAAACAAAAGATGATGTTTTTTAGTTTTTTTTCCCAGGAAGGCATGGTACCTCAGTCAACTTTTCAGGGCCCCCCCCCCTGGATGTTTCTTGGGCCTGTTCCTCTTGTGGTTTATTCCCACTGCCCCACTCCACTACCAAAACATTTCTGCCTATTTCTTCCTCATCTGCAATTTCCATCCCCTACAGCAAACCTTGTGCCGCCTGATCATTCTCTTCATCTTTATTTTTATAACCCTTGTCAGGTTCAACCTCAGAAGAATTGGATGATGGTGCGGGATTGGCAGTAGCATTGTATGCAATTGTTCCATACCGTTGAGTGCCTCTGTGGGTACTACCCACCAAAGCTTTAGTTTTTTTTAACTACATAACTCTTTATTTACTTGGGACTGATGATGATCTGAGATATTCACCTTTTTTTAGATTCAAGCATTCGCTTGGAAGATGAAACCTTAGATGTGAAGAAATCACTTTTTGGGGTTTGATTTTGTTTTCCCTTTTCAGGCTGATTGCTGTCTTTTGCAGTGCCACTGCCTACCTAAGAAATAGAATGCGCCTCATTAACACTTTGATCCTTTTTTCTTTGTATTCTAACCTATAAAAAAATGATCCCTTTAACTAACATGATACCCTTCTGATGACTCCTACCCACAGCCAAGGACAAATTTACTGTCGTGACTTGTGATTGTACACAGCACACAGACAGCACAGTAGTCCACCACCACTTCCTTCCAAGATTACCTGACTGACTCCAACAGTGCAGTTAGTTACTGTTAAGTGTCCAAATTCAGCAACTGTTAAGTGTGCCTCAGAATTTGAACTGGAGATGCAGACACATCTAGTGCATAGCTGCACGCAGCACAGTCCCACACTGGGGGTTGGTTAATGCTTGTATGTAATGAAACTCGATATACTATAAAACTAATGATAATAAGGAGGAATAAGGGGGAATGAGTGATGATGATGACACTTGTGTGTACAGTAGTTATATTTTACTTGTGTTGTAATGTAAACAGCCTGCTATGAGTTACAAAGTCAGATTATTTATTTATTTATTTGAATCTTGGTAACCAGGTAAGTCCACTGAGACAATTACAGTCCCTTTTTCAGGGGCGACCCGGCTGAGAACAGTAATAAAAAGAACAATACAGAGACACCTTATGAGATACAGAAGACAATCGCATCCACTTGGATTATCCAGGGGCGGTGGGGTAGCCATCTATGTCAAAGCAAATATCTCTGCATCCTGCCTCAATTCTACATCTCAACCAAAGGAATTCGAATGCTTGTCTATTAAAATAACCCTTCCCGACACATCTTCCTTTCAACTGGTTGGTTGCTATAGGCCCCCCTCTGCAGGCCTCAAACTCCTATCCCATTTAGGATCCATACTTAATCTGGGTCCTGAAGACACCATCATCTTAGGAGACATGAACTTAAATTGGCTGACTAATGCATCTGCACCCCTGGTAACCTTCTGTGACACCTATGGTTTCTCTCAATTAATCAAAGAACCAACAAGGATCAACCCAAAGAATACTCTCAACAGCACACTCCTGGATATTATATTGGTAAATAAACCTCATCATTATCCCTATGCAGGAGTACTTCTCAGCGACATAAGTGACCACTGTCCCATAGCTGCCATTAGATCAACAATCAAGCCACCCAATCCTGCAAAATTCCTCCCACGAAGGTCAAAAAAGAACTTTAATATTACAGGATATCTCCATGATCTGTGCCACACCACACGTTGTAGAATTCTATCTCACAGCCTCAATAGAGTCAGCTCTTCAAATCTTAAATGATATAATCATAAGTGCCCTCAATTCATGCACCCCTCACCAGTGTCAGAACCAAACTCAAATCCTGTCGCTGGTTCTCTGCCGACCTTAAATCCGCACTGCTTGCCAGAGACAAACTCTGGAAAAGGGCAAGAAAGACAAAAGACCCAAATGACTGGCTCCAATTCAGAAAAGCCAGAAACTCCTGCACAAAACAAGTAAGAAAAGCCAAGGCAACCTTCTACACAGCTGAACTAGATGCCTCCTATAATAACCCTTCCAGGTTCTGGGGTACCATAAAGGGCATCCTAGGTCAAACCTCTACCCCTGTCTTACCATCCAAAATTCAATTAAATAATATTGAAATCACCGACAAGCAAAATATCTTGAATGCCTTCAATGACCATTTCACTACAGCTGGCCTGGCTTTCGACTCCTCTCCTGCAAACCTATTAAGATCATCTCTAAACCTACAATCTACTGAGAATCAAAAGGTTGCTTCCACATTCTTATTCAAACCAATATTGTTCAAAGATGTAGAAGACCTCCTACTCCAACTAGATACCACCAAAAGCGCTGAGTGCAGACTCCCTGGATCCTACTTTCTAAAAGTAGCACTGTATGCCTTAACCGCCCTCACCCATCTCTTCAATCTATCACTTGTCACTGGTACTATCCCTCAATATGGAAAACAGCTCAAGTGTTTCCACTACTTAAGGCAGGTGATCCCATGGACCTCAATAATTATAGGCCCATCTCCATCTTACCAATACTATCCAAGATGCTGAGAAGCTGGTAAACTCTCAGTTAACTGCCTACCTTGATACCAACAATCTCCTAAATCCAGCTCAATCTGGGTTTAGATCTATACATAGCACCATCTCTGCTCTAGCAAAAGTCACAAATGACTGGCAGACTGCCCTAGACAAAAGAATAATACCTGTGCTGTGTTTCTGGATCTAAGCAAAGCCTTTGACACTGTGGATCATGATCTCCTAATCACCTCACTAAACTCCATAGGCCTTGACTCACTCTCCATTAAATGGTTCAGATGCTATCTCTCTGGAAGGCTACAACTGGTAAAGAATGATGGTGATCTATCTACCCTAAGCCACTCCCTAAGAGGTGTACCACAAGGCTCCATCCTGGGTCCCATCCTTTTGCCATCTACATCAACAATATTGACTCAATCTCTCTTTCTAATATCCACCTTTTGCAGATGACACTGTACTTTATGTGGCGATCCCTCACCATCAAAAGCCTGTGCGCTCCTACAGTCTCAATTCTCCCTCCTCCAGCATAACCTATTAAAAAAGAAATTATTACTAAATGCTAAGAAAACCAAAGCTATGTTCTTTGCCCACAAGAACTGTTCTTCCACTATCCCATCATTCACCCTCCCACAACTCTCTACCATCCTTGGTGAAAATCTGAAATATGTTGACAAATTCAAATACCTAGGAGTATGGATAGACAATAAACTAGACTATACTACCCACGTTGAAGAGCTCCTGAAAAAGCTAAGACAAAGACTTGGTCTATTCTATAGAATCAAACACTACCTGACCAAAGATTCCAAACAAAGATTAATCCTTGCATCATTCATGTCCCTCATTGATTATGCTGACTTCCTCTATGGTCATTGCTCCTCTCCCATCTAAACAAACTAGACACCCTGTATCATAGAGCTATTAGATTCATTACTGACCTTCCTCTAGCACCCATCATTGCTCTCTCTACAATGCAGTCAGCTGGACATCCCTGCAACATAGAAGAAGAAAAATGCTGCTATCTGGATCTACAAAGCTCTGACAAACAAACTCCTTCTACATCTCAGATTGCTTCAACCAGATCACATCCAGGCCCTACACCTTGAGGATCAACAAACTGATCCTGCTGAAGATTCCTATCACCTGCACCCGGTATGGAAGAGCTGCAATCAGTTATTCCCTGGCACTTATCTGGAATTCTATCCAAAAGACCCTGAAAATGGAAACACTGATCCCCCTTACATCCTTCAAAAAGCTGTACACCAGCCTAATCCCAGATTCATGCAATTGCTTCCACAAGGCCTAGTCCTCCCACATCCCCACCCCCACACCCTCTCACTCCCTCACCCCCTTCTAAATCTCCTCCCTATTCTTCTATCATTGCTCTGGTCCTTTCCACATCAAACCTCAAACATATATGCCCACCCATGTACCATTATCCAAGCCTTATCCCCACCAGACTGTTTGTTTCTCACCTTTAATAGGTTTTGGTTTACTGTCCTTTGCCTTGTATATATGTAAATAATTGTACATCTATCTCACTCATAAATGTTTGTATTTGTGCTATTTTAATATCATGTTTTTGTATACACTCTGTAACCTTTTTTGTTATGACCACTCAGGTCCATCTTGTAAATGAGCTATGCTCAATGATGTTCGCCTGAATAAATAAAGATTTTGATTGATTGATTGATTGACTTGGGAATTAGCAGCAACTAGGAGTCTACTTAGAGCATGGCAATTCACCAGAGGATACAGTAATAGCCAATGCTCGAAGATCCATTCTGTATGAACAATATTGTAAAACAGATGAGTACAAAGGGCTGAAACACATGTAGAATAGAGTGCAAAACATAAAAAAGATTTCAAAAAAATATATACAATACGAGATGAGTAAAAACAATACAGTACATTGATTATATACATAATTATACAGAGAGTACTATGCCTTCTGGTAGGAAGCAATGTATGTATACATAGACATCAAATAAAATAAGTAAAATGGGTAAATACAATCAGGTTAATTCCTAAGGTACCATGGTATCAGGGTCAAAACCCCGGAAACGATACAGGGAGAAGGAGTGGGGAACACCAGTGTGGATTGATGTCAGAAGAGACAGAGAGAAAGTAGGGAGTGGACATGAGGGAGGAGAGAGGGAAGGAGGAGTAGAACAAGGAAAGACAATGGACAAAGAAGAGGGGGAACAGACAAGGAAGGAGATAGCCGGAGGTATAGGGGGAAGAGGACTAGGGGATAGAGTAAAGATGAGGGAAATGAGGAGTGAGAAAATCACCAGAAACAGGTGCACTTAGCAGAGGAGGAAAGGAAGGTAAGTAAAGTGGTTTGGAACTTGGACAGGGATGTTCAGGAAAGAACAGGAGGAGGCAGGGAGTTTCAATCAGTTATTGATGTGAAGGAGAAAGATTTACCGGTGACTGCATGCCTCAGATTAGGCCGTTCAAGGAAAGGTAGAGCAGAGAAATGGAGGGCACGTGCTGGTATCCTAATGTAAATAATCTCTCTGAGGCAAGGAGATGTAAATTTGTGAACAAGCTTATACTCAAAGTGATTATCCCCTGGGCCATCCACAGCCAGCAGCATGGCGCATCAACTTGTATGTTGTTTGTTTGAACAGTATTTTTTTTTAATACATGAAATCGTGAATGAATGTTTACAAGTGATCGTGATTTGTGATTGGATGGCACAAGTCAAAGATTTTGTTTTGCCAGCCTGCTGCCCTTGCCCTGTACACACAGCCACACTGAAGTCAGGGAAAAAAATGTATTTGGGATTTCTGGGACTGTTGAATTTCTCATGGGCCCCCCTGCATTCTCTCTCTCCCCTCTGATGGCACAGGTCAAAGATTTATTTTGCCAGTCTGCTGCCCTTTCTCTGTTCACACAGCCATGAAAACATTTTTATTTGAGATTTCTAGGACTGTTGAATTTCTTGTCGGTCTCTCTCTCTCTCTCTCTCCCCTCCCTCCCTCCCCCCCCTCTCTCTCTCTCTCTCTCTCGTCAAAGATTTATTTTGCCAGCCTGCTGCCCTTGCCATGTACATACAGCCACACTGAAGCCAGGAAAAAACTTTCATTTGGGATTTTCTGTAACTGTCAAATTTCTTTAAAGCAAGCTTTAAAAACATACATATGGCACCAAGCTTTTGGTGAATGACTGTTTAATGGTATTAATTATGTTATATGACTAATGTTGCTGAGATGTCTGACATGTGATTTTAAATTTTGTTAGGTGCCTTGATATTTGACAGGCACCATAAAAATAAAAATATTATTATTCTCTTGGGTCCCCAGTAGTCTCGCTCGCTCTCCTCTGGACCTGAAATGGCACAAGTCAAAGATTTTGCCAGCCTGCCCTTGCTCATGTACACAGCTACACTGTCTGAGGCCAAGAAAAGAAAAAAAAAAACTTTTATTTGGGATTTTCTGTAACTGTAAAATTTATCTTGAGCCCCAAGTAGCCTCACGCTGTCTCCTATGGATCTGGATTTGGAATGGCACAAGTCAAAGATTTAACCTGCCTGCCCTCCCTTGCTCATGTACACAGCTACACTGTTTGAGGCCAAGGAAAGAAAACAACTTTCAACATTTGGGATTTTCTGTTACTGTAAAATTTCTTATTGGCTCCCCAGTAGTCTCTCCCTCTCTCCTCTGGATCTGGATTTGGAATGGCACAAGTCAAAGATTTAACCTGTCTGCCCTCCCTTGCTCAAGTACACAGCTACGCTGTTTGAGGCCAAGAAAAGGAAAAAACTTTCATCATTTAGGATTTTCTGTAACTGTCAAATTTCTTTAAAGCAAGCTTTAAAAACATACGTAAGGCACCAAGCATTTGGTGAATGACTGTTTAATGGTATTAATTATGTTATATGATTAATGTTGCTGAGATGTCTGGCATGTTATTTTAAATTTTGTTAGGCACCTTGATATTTGAAAGGCACCATAAAAATAAAGATATTATTATTATTATTATTCTCTTGGGCCCCCAGTAGTCTCTCCCACTTTCCTCTGGACCTGAAATGGCACAAGTCAAAGATTTTGCCAGCCTGCCCTTGCTCATGTACACAGCTATACTGTCTGAGGCCAAGAAAAGAAAAAAAAAACTTTCATTTGGGATTTTCTGTAACTGTAAAATTTATATTGGGCCTCAAGTAGCCTCATGCTCTCTCCTCTCGATCTGGATTTGGAATGGCACAAGTCAAAGATTTTGCCAGCATGCCCTCCCTTGCTCATGTACACAGCTACGCTGTCTGAGGCCAAGAAAAGAAAACATTTTCTCTGGTATTTTCTGTAACTGTAACATTTATCTTGGGCCCCCACTAGTCTCTCCCTCTCTCCTCTGGATCTGGATTTGGAATGGCACAAGTCAAAGATTTTGCCAGCCTGCCCTGCCTCGCTCATGTACACAGCTACACTGTCTGAGGCCAAGAAAAGAAAACAAAAACTTCCATTTGGGATTTTCTATAACTGTAAAATTTATCTTGGGCCTCCAGTAATCTCTACCTCTCTCCTTGGATCTTTATGGCACAAGTCAAAGATTTTGCCAGCCTTCCCTTGCTCATGTACACAGTCATACTGCCACTCTTCCTGCCTTTTGCCTCCCCCCTTCTGGCAGCACCCAGGCCACCACTATCTCCCCAGTCTCTCTGAATTCCTCCTTTCTCCAGTCCCAACCCGTCACCCTCCCCCGACGATCAGTTTCTCCCCTGTACACCAGTAAATTGAGTTCTTTCTCTCTCCTTTTCTCTTCCCTCCTCTCTAAAACGTATATATATATATTTTTTGTGTGTTTGTTTTGCTTTTTAGCAACTTCTTCTAGCGGCTGCTGCAGTGATAAGTGAGGTGCTCCTCCTACCCATCCTCCTCTCGTCTGGGCCACGTTGCGCACTCAGCACAGTTATACACCATGAGTGCATCATGTGACCATCTGTTGCCTGATTGGATGCCGCCAGCCACCTGTACATGGAGCGAGCATGCTGACAGCATCCCCATGGCAACAATACACACAATGGCACAAATGGCACTTCCACAGACCCGGACTTCTGTGTCGAAGTCCGTATATATCTGGGTCTATGGATTGCAGTTTCGACCCGGGGGTCCAGATCTCCCATAAAACAGTGTGCCCCACCCTAGTCCCAAACACACAATGCACAAATCTTGCCAATCAGCTTTAGCTACAATTTGTCCACAGCCAACACAATTTTTAAACCCAGTAGGTCCTGTCTTTTATTTCTGTTTCAGTGTCTCTGACATTGATGTCAGATAGAACAGAAACTATCCTAAAGAAAAAAATGATTCATTCCTCAACTGAAAACAATACAGGGAAAACAAAGTGATCAGTTCCCCCACAGGATTAAACGCACAGAAAACTGAAGAAAACTGTCGATTCCTGACACGAATGGAACCTCAAAAAACTCAAAATAAATAAAAAACAACTAACGTTAAGGAACCTACTAAGGAACCAGAATGCCACTAACAAAAAAGCACTTTTGTTGTAAAAAAAAATGGGAACAGTTCCCCTCGGTTCAATGAAACTGCTGAAGAACCATAAAAGAAATATAAAAAAACACTAAAACTAAGCTAACTAACCTGCAAAGGGGCAGCGATTGACAAATGAATAAAAAAAGTTACTTCATGAAAATAAAGTTGTTTCAAGAAAGTTAAGGAGAGCTCTCCGAGGCATCTAAACTGGCAGGCAGAGAAATGAATCTGAGCATTGATCAGAATGCAGCAGTTACTTGGGGGCAGCAGTCTGAAATTGGCATGAGCCAATGAGAGTTCCATCATTTACATACATTCTATTCTCTCCATGGCAGTTCAACACAGGAGACTGACTGCATTCGTTTAAGCATACTGAAGTATACCTGGGGTTTGAATAACTTTCTTGTTTTTTTAATATTTTTAGCCAAAATTTTCAACACATCCTTCATATGACCCCACCTCATGAACAAGGGTGGAGAAAATGTTCAAATCTTGCCAGAAAGGTGAGCTTGTGCCACAAGTGTGAAAACACTATTTGGCCAGGATTTGAAAAATGGCAGCTGTCATGTTCATGAGGTGGTGTAAAAAAATGGCTATGTTAAAAGTTTGGGATCAAAATATTGAAAGCTACCAGTTACATGTATGCATTGACAAAGTTCAATGTAAGCTCATAACTTCGGGGCCTTTTTTAATAGTTTTACCCCATATTTTCAACATAGCCTTCTTATAACCCCCACCTTCTGAACAAGGGTGGAGAAAATGTTCCAATCCTGCCTGAAAGGTGATTTCGCACAGTGACCATGAAGTCACCTTTCGGGATGGATTTGCATAATTTCACCAACCTTGTTCATGAACTTGGGTCCAAAAAAGGCAATGCTGAAAATATTGGAAAAAAAAAGTATTAAAAAGTGAACAAGTTATGAGGATAAGTTTAAAACACACTGAAGTACATTGAACCTCATTTACCTTATTTCCTCATCCAGGTCTAGTATCAAAGAGTGAAGACATGTCTTTGGTCCAGAGAGGATTAGTGCATTGGACCGCCAGTAGGTCAGTAATGGATTGGGGGGGTTGGGGAGTGCTGAGTGGGAGGGTCAGGTGGTGGGAAGATAATGGCAGCAGTGAGCAGGCTATGGCAAAATACATCAATGGATGGTTTTCTTTTTTACAAGGTGTATAAAAAAAATGTATGAGGCATCATTTTCTTTATTTCAGGTACTTACACTGGGGATTGGGCACCACAGTGTCAGTTTAAAGTCTAGGGGCACAGGAAGTAATGGGGAGGTGGGAGGGATACTTGACAGAGGGTGAGAGTACAGGAAGTAAAAAAAAATAAAATGAAAAAAGACTATGACAGACAGTTTTCTTATTTCAGGTACCAACACTGGGAACTGGGCACTCCAGTATCGGTCTTATGTTTGGCAGCACTGGGGTGTGTGCTCCCTGGTGTCGCACAGTGAAAACAGGTGGGGTGGGTGTGTACTAGATGGCACCAAGGATTGGGCACCCCAGTGTCAGAAAATTAAGAAGAAAGGTGAAAGCAACAGGAGGTGGGAGGGCTATCTGGCAGATAGTGTGAGGGATTGTTTTTTCATGGGGGGAGGACCACTGCCACCACTGCTCATGCCTCACATCATTCTTTCACATAACCTGTCACCAGCATGCATTCACTGTATGCAAGGCATGCATTGTATGTCTATAAATTTGTGCTTCATAATTTTTTCCTACTTTTACTTTTTTTCCTTTCAGTCACTTACTTGAAGTACTGATTACATTAATTATAACCCAGCTGGCAGGCATTATTTTTAAACGTTTCAGTCCAGCAATGCAGTAGCAGTGGCAGGTAGCTGTGCTGCAATCAAATGTGTGATGGTCCAACTCCGTCCCAGAGAGAACCAGTCTCCAGATGTGAGAAGCAGCAGCTACAGTCAGCACCAGTCCTGGGAGGAACAATCAGTGAACATTATGAAGGTGAGAGGGGCCAGAGGGCAACAGTGATGGGCAAAGCCAGCCTTACCACGGTGGTAGCATTGCATTTGCATGGGGCCCCCATAGTCAGGGGCCCTGCATTGAGCTGAACAGTCACTGAAGCATACATACTGTAGACCCAAATGCAATCCATGTCTTTTTTTTGCACTATATGCAACTCTTTGCAATTGAATGTCTACCCCCTCCACTGCCTGATGCTTCCTGGCTGAGGCCAATCACCCCCCCCAACTGTGCACTTTTGTTGTCCTTATTACTTCATCACTGTTAGTTCGTTCCCTGTTCCGAAATTTATCTGCGCAGGTTAGAGGAATGTGTATTCCAGCCTGTAATGGGAACAATTGCCTATGACTCTGGGAGCCCTCCCTATGGATTCTGTCTGTTTTGGTCAGTTTTCTTTTCTTTATTTTACAATGCCATTACCCAATGCCCAGTAGTCACATAACAAAAAAAAAGTTCAATTCTCTCACGGCAGCAGAGCGAGCGGCATTTGAAAGGGTCCCACCGGGATTCTTTAGAAGCTCCTGCAAGAAGCAGCTGTGGGAGTGGGAATCCTTTGTTTTTTGTTTGTTTGTTTGTTTTTGTTGGGTGGGTGGAGGTGTACTAGTGTAAGGAGCCTGATCCACCTACCCCCCAAAGAGATAGATAAGGTACAATGAGTGAAAAATTGCCATGATTTCTCTGGGCTGTGTGAACGCTGAACCGGATCATCACTTGCAATTTGCTGTTTTCAGTTTCAGCGCCTTCTCAGGGTAGCGCTATTGGCTCCACGCCTGTGTAGAGCTCCCTGATTGGCTGGTCTCACTCACCTGAGACAGGAGCACCCGAGATGTGTGGCTTAATGTAAGCCTGCATCCCTGTACTTGGCTTCTAATTTATATATTTTAATTTAGCCTGTTCTGCTTGGCCTGTGTAAAGTAACTTACCATTCCCCCCCGCTGCAGTTTCTCTCCAACTGTATGTGCACTGACTCAGTGCTAGCTCTGCAAACTTCCCTTGATTTTCGTCTCACCCCCGGCCTCCTTTAAATGGACACAGTCTCCACCCACTTCTATCTGATGTTTCAATTTATTGGATACTTACTGTCAACAACTGCAATTCCTCCCATCCCCTTTTTGCAACTAAGCCTTCTAGCAGCCTTATCTCATTCTGTCTTGCTGAGGCATACTATTTTGGTACTTTAGGTTTGCTTATTGCTGACTAGCATATCCTGTCCTGCTGACTAGCATATTCTGTCTTGCTAAGGCACTGTTTTACTTGAAACATCCCTTTTACTGAAAAAAACAAATTACTAAACTGTGAATGATTTGCCAAAAAAACTGTGTTTATTGTCTAAAAATGTTCCCAGCAACCAAGTGTTACAGCCCCTTCGTGACTTTGTAGCTCTCTCCAGACTGCAAGGCGCCAAGAAAATCGCAGGCTTTTCAGTTGCTAATTGAGCTGTTTTCACTCAGACTGCTAGCCTTTGTGTTGCCCCACTATTAATTCGAGCTACTCTCTCCTTTCTCTAGCTGAGGGTGGTATACGTTTATCTTGCGAAACTCTGTTTTTAAACTTCCTCAAACAAGTCGCATACGGAACAACGACCCCTGGGACCTATATAACTTAAATAGCAGAAGCTACTGTAGTACGCTCCTTACTTACATAAAGGGCAACCATGACAGGCCTTGTTTGGCTACGCTTATTTGCCAGCCTTTGTATAATGCTCTATGTGGTTAGACAACCTGACAGAATTAATTCCAACAAAGGTGCATGCTCTACCATGCTAGTCTCCCCATATACCAACACTATGAACAAATTATGCTGCCACAATTATGCTGTACACCTTTGATCCCCTCACAGTTTGTGGAATCTCCTTGAAGTGGAACTGCTAACCAATATCCTCTACGTGGTCCTATACCCTATCCATTCAAACTAGGTATGGCTTGGTGCTATTCTGCATGGATCCTAGGATATGTATCCGTAGGGCAGCACAATAAGATGATTCAGTCTTTGGACCCATGTACTCAAACCTATACCAGACGTAGAAAGACTCGTGCCTTTAAACTTCTCCTTGCTGCTCTGAGGAAAATTGTGCTCCTTCTACTCCTATGCTCAGGTGATGTCGAACTTAACCCTGGCCCTATGAAAGTGCTCTCATCTCCTTCTGGACTCACAACTTTGAAAGGAATTAGCTTCTTGCATACTAACGTGTGCAGTCTTTTAATGAAGCTCGATTCAGTCCAGGCTTGGATTATTCATACTGCACCAGAAGTACTCGTGCTTTCGGAAACATGGCTCCGGGTGTCCACCCCAGACAGAGAGGTGAACATCCCTAACTAGCTCCTCTTCAGAACTGACAGGCAGACCAGGGGTGGAGGAGTAGCCATTTATGTTAGAAACAAATTCTTAGTATCTATATTAGATGCTGCCTCTCTTGCCTGTGGATTTGAATGCCTGTCTCTTAAAGTCGAGCTTTCCCTATCAGTGGCGTTCTGCATCATAGGCTGCTATAGACCTCCAGCAGCAGGACCGCAACTTCTGACACACCTGTCATCCCACCTGGATACTACCCCAATGGAAACAATCATACTAGGCGACCTTAACTATGATTGGCTGACTAAGGTCTCGTTACCCCTGAAACAATTCTGCGACTCTCATGGGCTCACTCAACTTATTACTGAGCCTACTCGCATCAACAAAAAAAATGCAATGAGGAGCACCCTCTTGGATGTTCTCCTTGTTAACAGACCTCATTCCTTTTCCCATGCTGGTATCCTCGTAGCGGACGTTAGTGACCACTGCTTTATTGTTGGCATAAGAACTTTTACCAAACCTCTATCTACATCAAAGTTTTCCACTAAAGGATCCAGACAAAACTTTGATCCTATTGCATACTTCAGTGATCTAAAAAACTCTTTGCTATGGCAGAGTTTCTACCTGGCTAAGTCAGTGAGCGATGCCTATGACGTTCTCCATGAAATCATATCCAGCGCCCTAAACAGCCATGTTCCCCTGGTTAAAGCACGAATAAAAGCCAGTACCTGTCATTGGTTCTCACCAGATCTGAAGGCTGCCTTACTCAAAAGAGATTACCTGTGGAAAAAGGCTTGTAAATCTCATGCCGACGCAGACTGGTGTCTCTTCAGGGCATGTAGAAACATCTGTACTAAGCTGGTCAGAGAGGCCAAAGCCAACTTTTATCAAACCGAGCTACTCTCTGCATCAAACTGCCCTACCAAGTTCTGGTCCACCATAAAAGAGCTATCTGGCCACTCTCCAGGAAGTGTGCTTCCTTCCAAAATTACCACTGATAATATTATCAATAACGATAAATTAGAGATACTGCAGGCTTTCAACAATCACTTCGCCACTGCTGGCCTAGCGTTTGATAACGCACCTGTAAGTAGCATTCTTCCTCAGACCAACACCCAGCCTTCAGAACCAAGTAGCAATAACATGGACTTCTCCTTTCCACCTACCACCATAAAAGAAGTTGAAGATCTTGTTCTACAACTAGATACTAAAAAAAGTGCTGGGGCCGACTCCTTCGACCCATATTTCTTGAAAATAGCATACCATATATTTGCTACACCTATAACACACCTATTCAATCTGTCCCTAGCACAAGGCTCCATCCCAAGGTGTGGAAAACTGCTCACGTCATTCCCCTGTTTAAAGCAGGGGACCCCTGTGACCTAAATAACTATAGACCAATCTCCCTTCTTCCCATACTTTCAAAACTTCTGGAAAAAATTGTGGATACGCAGCTGAGATCTTTCTTAGACAATGCTAGACTACCTTAACCCAATGCAGTCTGGCTTTAGAGCTAAGCATAGTACAATTCACGGCACTGGCAAGTTACTAATGATTGTAGCAGGACCTAGACAACAAAAATTTGTTTTGTGCCACGTGTTTCTGGACCCCAGTAAGGCGTTCGACAATGTCGACCACTGCCTGCTCCTCTCCACCTTTAAAACTATAGGTATTGGCTCAACCGTACTGGGATGGTTCCAAGACTACCTTTCTGATAGACAGCAACAAATTAAGGCTGAGGGAGAGATTTCTCCACTTAAACCAATAAAAAGAGGCATCCCCCAGGGCTCCATACTGGGCCCATAATTGTTTGCCATTTATATCAACAGCTTGGATGCAGGCATCAAAGATGTCAGTATTCACTTGTTTGCTGACGACACGATGCTCTACTTAAGCTGGAAATCTCCTGAAGCTGCCTGCACCGAGTTACAAGCTGACTTTAATACTCTGCAGTACCAGCTCCTTAGCAAAAAGTTACTACTAAATGCAAAAAAAACCAAGGCCATTCTTTTCTCACCATCAGGCCCAAGGGCTTACTCTGCTGTCGCTACTCCATTACCATCAATCTCTACTTTATTAGGAGAAAATCTTGAATTTGTGACTAAATTCGAATACCTTGGCATTTGGCTAGACAACAAACTCTCTTCTGTGGAACACACAGAAGGACTGCTGAAAAAACTGAGGCAGAGGCTTGGTCTTTTTTTCAGAATTAAATGCCTCTTGACCACAGACGCAAAAAGACAGCTTGTCCAATCTACGTTCCTTTCTTTAATTGACTACACCAACTTCATTTATGGCCATTGCCCTGCCTCATATCTTGCAAAACTGGATGTAGTATATCATAGAGCACTGAGATTTATAACTGGCCTCCCATACTCCACACATCACTGCTCTTTACATGCAGCCATAGGGTGGCCCTCCCTTCAATACAGGCGATATAGAAATGCAGCCCTATGGACGCTCCGAGCCCTCACCAACAAACTCCCACAATACGTTGTTGACAGTCTGCCCCTTAGTCCTATTATGAACTATGCCTTAAGAAGTCAATTGCTGATTTCTTTGAATGTCCCAAGGGCCAACACTCACCTAGGAAGGGCCGCCATAAGCTATGCTCTGCCTACTCTCTGGAATAGGATACAAAAATCATTGAGACTTAGCTCACCTGTCAGTCCTGCCTTCTTTAAGACCCTCTATGACACAACATTTGCTGAAATCTGTAATTGCTTCTATCACTCCTAGCAGCTTGACTATTGTTCCTCTTTTCTTCAACACTAGTCCCAGCTGCTTATCCAAATCATCCCTTGCCACTACTACTCCCCCCTCTGCCCCACTTGCCCTTAGCACCCTCTGCATCCCTCTTATTCACCACCCCCCTTCTGCTGCATTTACCTAAGGCTTACATACTGTTATGCGAACCTCCATAGCTTAGAAATTTCCATCCAGGCCTGTAACGTGTTTCTGCTGAACAGGAATATAAATAATTTTTCTTTTTTCTTCTATGGTTTGTATATGACATCCATACACATCCTGCTCCTGTGGGAACTGTATATATATATATGTATTACGTTTGGGTTGAGTTATGTATATCTTTCTTGTACATGTGACTTGGAATGTAAATACTCTGCTCCTATCAGTATTGTAAACATGTTGTTCCTTTTGTATTATGTATATTTACAGTATATGTAACTGTACAATTTTCCCTGCCAACAGCAGGTCCACCTTGAAAATGAGCTTGCTCAATGGTGATCGCCTGCATAAATAAAGATTTGATTGATTGATTGATTGATAGTGTAAGGTCCTGGGTACTGTTTGTCATTGGCACGACATTCTTCAGCCAGAGTCAGAGCGGGAATTTCAAAAGTTGCTCTTTGAGAGCAGCAAGAGGAAGGAGGCAGCTGCTTGAACTCAACTACTGTACGACTGGGACTAAAGAACTTGAACTTTACTAGCGGGATCTTCAATCAGGGCAAAACAATCTAGAGTTAGTGAGCTTGTCTGAGTTGGGGGAAGGAACTGTTATCTGTGCAGTTAGCTAGGTGAAGAGGAGAGCTGTAAAGTAGAATGTGTGGCTTAGACAACATAAAATCAAGAGTCTGTATTTAAAACTTCCCTAATTAGTTTTTGGCAGAGAGCAGCAAGAGGAAGGAGGCAGCTGCTAGAACTCTACTACTGGGACTATATAGCCCTCCTTCCCTCCCCTCCACCTCCACACCCTTAGCCAGTTCCACTTTTATAGATACTGGATTTGACAGACAACAGGAATTTCCTATGTGGGAGCAGGAAGGAAGTGATCACAGAGGCACAAAAGGCTCACCATCCTAGAAGGAAAAGAATAGCTCTCCCTCACCCCCTAGCTGCTGGAGGTCTGTCTCTGAACAAGTAAGAAGGAAACTACTAAGGAATACAGGAACTTCCTGTCCCAGAACAGGAAGTGCAGGAGCTGTAAGGGCACAGAGGCAGTAGTAAAGCAGGGAGAAAAAATGAACAAGAAAAGTAAACAGAGAGAGGAAAGAGTAAGCATACAAAACAACAGTCGAGGGCCCACAAATAAGACACGATGGGAATGATGCAGTGCAGTGGCTGTGGAGTGGCAGTCTTCTGGGAGACATTCTGGAGGATGCAGTGTTGTCCCATCTGCACTCACCTCTCTGGACTGAGGGAAGAGGTTGCTCATCTCCAGACTGAGTTGGCCAGGATTTGGGGAACCTCCTGTCCCACCAAGGGACCACCAGGGCCGCTGCTGCTGTCTCAGAGGTTGCCAAGAAAGAGGAGCGGTTGAACCACAGTGGGCTCAGTGAGGGTGAGGGTGGTGGAACAGAGGTGCATCCCTCCAGTTGTACCTCTCCACAATTCATACACCATTCTGGCAGAGCATGGTTCCTCTATGGAGGCATCCACAATGGAGACCAAGAAGGATGTTGGGAACCTCCACAAAGGAGACACACAGGAGGGTGGCAAGGGATCCCACAGGGGAAGGAAACAAGTCCTGGTAAGGGGACTCAATTGCTGGGGGGTAGAACTGGGGGAGTGAAGGGAGAGGGAGGTAGGGTGTCTGCCCAGCGCTATGGCTTGAAGGACAGGGAGCGAATCCTCAGGATCATGGGAGCAGCTGAACGGGGGGGAAAGGGCTGGATATCATTGTCTGCCTAGGGACAAATGACCTGGATGTGAATGGGATCAGAGCAGTGCGGGGGGGGAGTTTGTGGAGTTTGGGATTCAATCAATGGTTGAAAAACTGGTGCAGAGCTCAGGGTTTTGGCTTCACTGGGGACTGGGGGTCCACCTGGAGGGATGCAGGCCTATATTGGCGTGATGGTCTGCATCTGTCCAGGAGTAGAATCATAATCCTAGGTGATAGGTTTAAATGCTTCATTTTCAGCATTTAAACTAGCCAAGGGGGAAAGCACTGAAAAGAAGCAGGAAAATCCCAGCCCCCCCCCACACATAAAAACAGGGTAGTTAACGAGGTAAACACCAAAATAGAGAAGTCGATGGGGAGAAGGGCAGGGGTAACTGGAGAAAAAGGCAAAGGCAGTAAGGACAGAGATAGGGCTAAAAGGGGTAAAGCTATCAAAAAATTGAGGGCAATGAGTACCAACGCCCGTAGTCTGGGTAACAAGCTACCTGAACTAGTGGCCTTTATGGAAGAGGGATGCCTGGATATTATGGCAGTTACAGAAACATGGTACACAGAGAATCATGACTGGAATGTCAACATACCAGAGTACACAATCTACAGGAGGGACAGGGGGGGTAGAAGAGGAGGAGGAGAAGCTCTCTACGTAAGGGAAGGGATCAAAGCAATGGAACTGAAGGGTAAACAGGGAGGAGAGGAGGCACTGTGGGTCACCCTGGAGATGGGAAATGGCACCATAATACGCATGGGGGTTGTATACAGACCCCCATCTCAGGGAGAGGAAATGGACAAGGAAATGTTAGAAGGCATCCTTAGGATGGCAGAAAAATGGGAGTTATTGTTGATGGGGACCTGAGTATGCCAGATGTTAACTGTAGCAACCTTGCTGCAGCCACATCCAAGAGTAGGGTCATTCTTGATGCCCTACAGGGGGCATGCCTCAGACAGCTAGTGTTGGAACCCACTCCAGAGGGAGCAATCTTAGACCTGGTACTCTCAAATGGGGATGGAGAGAGGATCTCAGATTTAGAAGTGGGTAGCCATCTGGGAACAAGTGACCACCAGTGTGGTTCATGATGAACACAGCTGTAGAGTCAAGCCATACAAAAGTGAGGGTACTGGACTTTAGTAGGGCTGACTTTGGCAAAATGGGAGAGTGCCTCAGAAAAGCACTAGCAAATGGGCAAGAAGGAGGGGTGGGGGAACAATGTGGAAACATCAACACTGCCATCACAGAGGCAACAAGCCTTTGTGTGAAGCAAATAAACAAATCAAAATGAAGGATAAGAACACTATGTTTCTCAAACGAGGTAGCAGGGAAGGTTAGGGAGAAAAAGATAGCATTCAGGAAGTACAAGGAAACACAGAAGGAGCAGGACAGAGAACAGTACCAGTTAAAACAGAAGAAAGGGGGGAGGCAGTCAGAATAGCAAAGGCCCAAACCGAGGAAAAGGTAGCCAACTCAGTTAAGAAGGGGATAAAACACCTTTATAGGTACATTAGGAGCAAAGAAAAACCAAGAGAGGATAGTGAGGTTAATAAAGGGAGGTGGGTGGGCAGAGGGTGACAGTGAAAAAGTAGGGTACTGGAACAAATACTTCTGCTCAGTATTCACAAAAGAAGAGGAGGGGGAGATACATAATCCAATCAATCGAAACACTCTGGATAGGGCGGTCAATACCAGTCCACTCACAGAAGAAAGGGTTCTGAAAGAACTCCTAAAACTGAAGGTGGACAAAACAATGGGACCTGATGGGATTCACTCCAGAATTCTAAAAGATCTAAGGGGAGAACTAGTGACACCACTGACTACCCTTTTTAATAAATCATGGGAGGATGGTGTGGTACCTGAGGACTGGTGGAGGGCAGATGTGATTCTCCTTCACAAAAGTGGAAGCAAAGCAGAGGCAGGAGAATATAGATCTGTTAGTTTTACCTCAGTGGTAGGGAAAATGATGGAATCACTTCTGAAAGAAAGAACTGTTGAGTACCTTGAGGCCAGCGGTGCACAGGACCCAAGGAAACATGGATTTACAGCAGGAAGGTCATGTCCGATGAAACTGATCGATTTATTTGACTGGGTGACCAAAGTAGTAGACAAGGGAGGGGCTGTGGACATGGCCTACCTAGACTTTAGCAAAGCATTTAACAGTCCCACACAAAAGATTAATAAACAAGGTAATAGTAAACAGAGTTCACTTCGAAGAAAGGGTGGTTACTAGCAGGGTACCGCAGGGTTCAGTACTGTGACTGGTCATAGAAACATTGACTTTGATGGCAGATAAAGACCGCTTGGCCCACCTAGTTTACCCAGTTCTCTACCTACTGAATAAGCTGCAGATCCTAGTTAACCCACAGCCTATTTCTTCCTACCCCCCACATGAATTGCCTTATGTCTGTCCTATGCATTCTTGAACTCCTCCATTGTTTTTGACCCCACGACCTCCTCAGAAAGGCAGTTCCATACATCCACCACCCTCTCTGTGAAAAAATACTTCCTCACATTGCCCCTGAGCCGTCCACCCTCTATCTTCAAATTGTGTTCCCTTGTTCTTGCACATCTCTTTTTCTGAAAGATGCTACCCTCTTGGACTTTGTTGATTCCCTTGAGGTACTTAAAAGTTTCTATCATGTCCCCACCCCCCTCCTTTCCTCAAGGGTATACATACTAAAGGGGAAGTAAACATTGCAGGAGTCTCTCAAATTGTGAAAGCCCATAAAAATATATTTCAGGTTAGGTATGGAACTTCCTTATAGGTGTCAAGAGTCCTGAGACATGAATATCTAAATACTCTGTAAATCAAAACAAGGCAGCAGCCATTTCATGGGATCCTGAGACAGAAAGTGATGTCACTGAGAGGCAAATTATAATGAATAACTTAAAGTTAGCCCCTCAGTGACATTACTTCTTGTTTTAAGATTGCATGAAATGGCTGCTGCTTTGTTTTCATTTACTGATAATTTGATATTCGTGTCTCAGGACTCCTGACACCTACAGCTAAGCCAAGCAACTTGTTTGAATGGTCTTGATTTGTGCTTTCACAATATGAGTGACCCCTGCAATGTTTACTTCCCCTTTAAGCTCCTTTAGTCTCTCTTTGTATGGCTTCTGTTGCAGACCCTGCACCATTTTAGTTGCCCTCCTCTGGACTGCATCCATCCTGTCTATGTCCTTGTGGATATGGGGTCTCCAGAACTGCACGCAGTACTCCAGATGGGGTCTCACCAACTGTCTGTACAGAGGGATAACAACTTCCTGTTTTCTACTGGTTTTACCTCTCCCTATACATCCCAGTATACCCCCAGCCATCCCCACTGCCTTCTCACACTGCTTGCTAACCTTTAGGTCATCTGCTATAACTAGCCCCAGGTCCCTTTCCATTTTTGTTGTTGTTACTACCACCTCCCCCCACTGTGTACTCTTCCCCTGGGTTTTTGTTTCCCAGGTGCATTACTTTGCACTCCTTTGCATTGAATCTAAGCTGCCATACTACTGACCATTCCTCCAACCTTGCCAAGTCCCTTCTCATCCTTTCCACCCCAAATGTCAAACGTAACTCTCAGAGGGAGCTGCTGTCCCTAGTGTTCAAGCTGTAATGTTTGTTTTTGTTTGGGATTGCTTTTTACATTTCCTTGAGTGTGTGCAAGAAACCTCTTGCGGGAGAACGACTTCCAGAGGTGTGTCAGGGACAATTCCACTGCAGGGCAATCTACTGTGGGCTCATCCCTCACAGACCAATGAGAATGCAACAAGACTGTGACACTAGTCCAAGTTTCACAGCTGGAAGCCATTCTCTAGTTAAAAGAAATTAAGTGCTCCAATGCCAGTGTTTCATTCCTTTCATTTACAAATAGTGTAAGCAAGCTGGCAAGCAGTTGAACTCCTTTACTACTTGTACTGCTTTCTCTCCCACTCCCTCACACAAAATTAAAACACAACATACCAGCGGCCCAGCACCTCTAGGTTCACCGGTGGGAGTTTCAAATGTTCACTCACTAGCAGAACAAAAACAAACTCTGGTCAGAGCCAATATGGCTGTGGAGAGCTTTTAGAAGTGGCAAGAGTGTGCACCAGAATCAGCTGTAATACTGCAACAATTACAGTACTGTGCATGTGTGATACTTGCACATGTGAAGTTTGCCCTGTAGTCAGCCATGCACAACATGGCAATGCTTACATAACTATGAATGCACGATATTCATGCATGCGCAGTTTAAGTCAACATCACCATGTTGCACTTGGTGGCTGTCAGTACTGCAGTCGCAGCACAGAAAAGTAGTGTGCTGGGAAGTGGGTATGTTTATGCATCCCGTGGAGGGGAAGGGCTGCATAAACAGAATCACTGGAAACTATGTCTGAGCACTGTGGCAGCACATCAGACAGTGGTCTGCTTACGTGCTTCCACAGTATTGTTATACAAATCTGATGATGGCATAACATCCATGGAGCTTGGCCCATGCAGCCATAAAAATCAGACTCAGGAGGAATCTATTAAGATAAATAGATAGACAAATAATTACTTAAGTGCCCATTTCCGCAAACTCTGGGCACTATCCAAACAACAACAATAAAATAAACAAGTTAATAAAACCAACCAATATACAACATATGACATAATTAAAATATCATAACATTTCCAATTCCATTCAGCAATTAGCAGATTAGTCATAAACGGCCAGCCAGAATAAATATGTTTTGAGGCCCTTCTTAAAGGCTTCTACCGAGTGAGTCCTCCTCAGATTCTCAGGCAAAGAGTTCCACAAGGTGGGCGCAGGAACTGAGAATGCCCTATCTCCAAAACGCCACTGCCTCACCCTGGGAACCTCAAGGAGGGCTCCCCAGCAGATCAAAGTGCCCAGGAAGGATGATGGGGACAAGGAGATCTTGCAGATAAGCAAGCTCCCCATTGTGCAGAGTTGTGTAGGTCAGGAGTCCTGCCTTAAAGACAATCCTCCACCTGACTGGCAGCCAGTGCAGTTCACAGAGGACAGGAATAATATGTTCAGATCTCCTAGCTCCTGTCAGTAATCTTGCTGCTGCATTCTGCACCAGCTGCAGTCTGCGGAGGTTGCCTCCAGATAACCCTAGGTACAGGGCATTACAGTACTCCAGTCTGGAGGTGACGAAGGCATGTACTAGTGTGGGCAGGTCATCAGGTGGAATCAGGGACTTGATACAGGTGATATTTCAAAGATGGTAAAAACCACTCCTGACGACGGCCGACACTTGGACTAGCGATCTGGTCTGGGACTTGCTCATCATCACAGTCAGTTTCTCATTCTTTTCTAAGCAGTAATTTCAGGCAAATGTGCCTTAACCATATTGATCTCAGTGCTGGTAGACTACTTCTGGTTTTCCCCTGATAGTATTAGGCAGGGGGTAGTAGCAGTCTTGAAATGGTAGCTGCCGGTGGTGGCATGCTCCGGAAAAAAGTGGTCCCCATGCTCGTCTTCACATTTTAGAAATGATGTCTTTCCTTGTTTTTGCTGTAAAGTAACTGACCACTTTAACACAAAAACAAGGAGTCAGTTATGGCCTCCACCCCCCCCCCCTTTGCTTCAAATGAAGAACGTCATTATGGGTTTGCATAAGATGTACAGTGGCAGCCATAGATGCAAAATACTGTTTAACAGTAATCAACTGTATGTAAAAGCTCTTTTTTTTTTTGAATGTGTGCTTTCTTAATGTTGTCAATACCACTCCACCCATGTGTACTCTGCCCCTGGATTTCTGTACCCCAAGTGCATTATTTTACATTTTTGTGTTCAGGACAAAAATGCCTTTCAAATGAGGGTAGTCACTAATTTAAATTCTTTATAGTTTTTTTATTTCCTTGTGCATGTGCAAGAAACATCTTGTGGTAGAACGACATTTCAGAGGTGTGTCAGGGATGAGTCCAATGCACAGCAATCTACAGTGGGATTGTCCCTAGCAGACCAATGAGCATGCAAACAGACTATGACACTAGTCACAGTTTCACAGCTGGAATCCGTTCTCTAGTTGAAAGAAATAAAGTGCTCGAATGAGTGCTTCATTCCTTTCATTCATGCACTTACTGATCTTACTGCTTGTCTCCCCACCCATTCTGCAGATGTCCAGGTACCCAGCCATACACTGCATCCCCCATTCTCTGTGCCATAAGCAGTAAACAGTCCTATCAGTTAAGAACAAATAAATATTATTTATCCTTCCCCAGACAGATGTCCGTGTTGAACTAGTTTGTGTCTCTGTGTGAATGACAGTGCATGTTCTTGTCCCTGAGCTCCTCTCTCTCCAGTGCTTCATGTGTGCCCAGCCTGAGCACTGCTCTCTGTGATGGTACCCACTGACCCACCCCATGGATCTCCTAGTATCCATGCTTCCTAGTGTGCCTCCCACCCCGACACACAATACAAGGAGCAAGTGTGCTGAGAAATGAGGCAGCATTGCCTTCAGAGCTGTAGCTTAACCCTGAATGGCAGGAAGAGAGAGACATGGGCTGCAGGAACAGATACTGAGAAGAAAAGGCAGTAGCACCCCATGAGAAAGAGAGTTCAGTATCAAAAGAGATGGTGAGTAATACCAGTATCAGGAACAGAGCAGAGAGAGATTCCCCAAACAGTGACAGCAACATGTCAAGATGTGGCGAGTAAGCGGAATGAGAGTGATCACCAGGTGACAGACTGTCATTATTGTAGCACCACCTTGGCAGTGTGAAATTGGGGGCAGTGCAATGTAGTGACCATAACCATGATGATCGGTGGCTCCCAGACCTTCACCTGAACAAACATTCATTTAATGGGTGGCCTGTCCCCTAGCAGTGTCTACTGCCTCCCCCCACCTCCTGAGACAGACACAGCAAAGGTGAGAGCCACTTCCAGTGTGGCATATATGTGCAGGTCCAATCTGTTCCAGTCAGAGATGGTGTCAACCCCCCCCCAAACAGAGAAGTGGAGTACAGAATGCATCTGAGCTTGGTTGCCATCCCGTTTATTTCCACTCACTCTTCCGGCACCTTGCTGTCAAACT
Source organism: Neoceratodus forsteri (assembly GCA_016271365.2). Classification (NCBI taxonomy): domain Eukaryota; kingdom Metazoa; phylum Chordata; order Ceratodontiformes; family Ceratodontidae; genus Neoceratodus; species Neoceratodus forsteri. The sequence goes on along the minus strand of CM028130.1, from coordinate 832,317,262 downwards.
GACTCTCTTTCTGAAGCTCAGTGGAAGCAGACAGCACATACAGAGAGGCAGAGAATGTTGTAGCAAGACTGCCATGACCAAGACTGAGAGCAGTGCTGCAGAGTTTTCCTTTCACTGTGGGGCAGCAGACGTTAGAGAGAGTGACAGATCAGGAGGCACAGTGTAAAACAAACTTGGTGCATCTATTCCACCACTGCACAAAAGGGGCACCCAGACAGACCCAGAGAAAAATATGTGGGTCATATATTTGCCCCTTCACATTGACTAGCACAGTGTAGAGTGGGCACTGGTTGGGCACCCCTGGGTAGTTGCTGCCCCCTACACCATCTAGCTCACATCAACACATGTGGAACAATCTGCAGTAGCCACAGACTGATGTAGTTACTCATCTCCCCCACCACACCTATCCCACTCCACACAGGTTGGCACAGTTACAAGGTGACCTCCAGGTGGGAAGCCCAAGGTAAATAGTGGACTGTGGCCTGGCAGAAGTCGATGATTGGTGCCCTCTCCACTTTTTTTTTTACATCTCTTTTTATCTCCTCTTGGTCCCAGAACTCTCTCAGGCTCCCATCTCGCCTGCCGCTATACCACCCGCTGTGACCCCACCTTCTCAAGGGCATTACTTCTCCCTCAGAACCCCACTGGCCCCAAGGTCCATGAGGAGATCAAGGGGCGGAGGTAGAGGACCAGCATTGGGAGTGTGGTGGCTAGGTGCTCTGGGGCCATCGCCTATCCGGGCTGCAGGGTTATTTTTTCCACATTTTGTTCCCCGTGAGCTCCCACCCACCCCAAAGCATAGTGTGCAATGATGCCATTGTGCACGGCAACCCTTCTGGTGTCTGTCATGCTCACCCACTCATTTCGGCCTTGCATCCTACAGTGCCCCCGATCTCCAACGGGGGGTTGCTGGGAAGCTAGACAGCCCCAATGCCCTCCCCCTGGGAGAGGAGAGCAACCCAACAGATGCTCAATACTCTCCCTCCCCTGCTGACCCCCAGCACCAGAGGTCACTTCAGAACTTGGGTCACCGACATAGCTCGGGGTGTGGCGTCCAGCGCCTCAACCTTCAGCACCACCGGGCCAGGCCCATGTCAGTTATTGTTGTGTGCAACATTCTGAAGAAGTAACACATCTGGTGCTGCCACTGCCAAACATGTCCCAGAAGTCCAGGAATGTTTTCCAAAAAAATGCTAAAGTAAATTGAGACAGAAATCTGGTGTCAGTCATGCTTATATATGGTTCACATCCACCACCAGGACCGAAATCTGCTATTTTCTGCATCATTTACAACAGTATTAAGGCCTAATCTTGGTGCTGCCACTGCCTAAAATGTCCCAAAAGTCCAGAAATGATTTCCCAAAAATGTTATAGTAAATTGAGACAGAAATCTGGTGTCAGTCATGCTGTTAGATGGTTCACATCCATCAAAATTCTGCACCATTTACAACAGTTTCCAATACAAACATAAAGCAGAAAAGTGATTAAACAAAGGGTTCAATGTTTGGGGAATAGCGATGGGGTATTAGTGCTTGTGTAACTTGTAGTACCTTTTGTGGCTTTACTCTATTCCCACCCTTGAGTAGTAGGTATGTAGGTAGGAATTTGTAGGGAATAGAAGGTCCATGAACAAGAGTGAGAAGAGCACTGGAGAAGGAGGAAGGGATGGTGGTGGACAAAAAACACTCTCTAAGCAAGGGAGGTATGTTAGTGATGGGGTTAAGTAGAGGTCATGGGAGAAGCTATTCCCCACATTGCACCACAGGCTTAAGCCCTCCCATTCAATGTTTCGGGAATAGAATTGGGGTATTAGTGCTTGTGTAACTTGTAGTATGTTTTATGGCTTTACTCCTTTCCCACCCTTGAGTAGTAGGTATGTAGGCAGGAATTTGTAGGGAATAGAAGGCCCAAAAAGGTACCTCAATCAATCAATCAATCAATCAATCAATCACTTTATTTAACCAGGCATAAACACCATTGAGCAAGCTCATTTTCAAGGTGGTCCTCCTCCAACTCAAGGAGAGTATGACCACTGGCACTCAGGACAGGAAAAAAACTCAGGTGGAGGAAATCTCTGAGGATCCATAGCCATTGGTCTTCCCATCCTCTGGGCATGCCAAGAGGAGAAGGACCTAGGTTGTAGTAACTATAGCTAATTTTAAGGAAGGTGAGCTTCTTGGACAGATGATGGTCCAGCCTCTATCCATGGATGATGTAGTTTGGATGACGATCCTGAGGAGCAGTAGAATCCTGAATGTCAGGTGGTTCCAGTCGAAGAAGGGCGAATGAAGTCCAGATTTCCATGGTAATGAAGGATGCTTGTCCAAAAGAATTGCAGGGTTGTAATGAGTAGGAAGAGCATGATTTGCCAAACATGCTACCAGACAGTGAACAGTTGAAATGAGATGATTTGTGAAGTCATAGGTGAATGATCCAACTTGTGGGAGGATTGATGTTCACGGTAAAGTCTGGAGGTAAGGAATTCAGTGGTGAGCAATAAGTTGCGAAATACATCCATGAAGTGGAAAAAGGAGTCAAGCAGAATCTTTGAGTGCTTAATAAGAGAAATGTCATAAGTGATTTGTAGACAAATACAGGAAGATTGGCATATGCAGTCCAGCAGGTAATTGAATATATAGAGAGAATGACTGGAAGTTCAGTATGAAGAGTTGGATAGCTTAATTGTGCATTAATGTCGTAACTATACTTGTACGTGTTCTGCTGGTCCACTGGCTGAAGTAAATATGAGTATTTCCGTGGTGTAATTGCCCGTGAGTTGCACTGAGGTGGCTATGGCTGGTTAGGTTTACAGGTAATCTGATGCTCAAATACTTAAGAGAAGCTTGGAAGTGGATATCAGGAAGTGTCTATAGGCTGGGTTGGTAGTGAAGTCGAGTAGTGTGAGACACCAGAGGATCCTAGTGCTATGGTTGATTAAGACTTGTTGGGAGGCAAGACTGGGATAGTGAATTCGCTGTAACAGTTGCAGATTTCCGGATTGAGAATTGGAGGAGCTTGTTCTCGGTGAAAGTCTTCACTGGAAGGAGTAATGGAGATAATTCATGAAGGGTAGACTAGAAGGACTGCTGGATGGGCAGCTAACCTGACTGATGATAATAGGATGGAGAAATACGGATGACTGTATGAGGTATGGTGATGTTCAGGAGCTAGAAAACAGTGGTTTGGATGGCAAAACATTAGTAAAGCAGCTAGGCATGGGAGATCCAACAATGGAAGTTCTAGGAAGGCAGCTGTTATAGTCTTAGGATAAGCAATGGCTGTTGAGAAAGTAGGAGTTGAGTAACATGGTCAGCAGAGTCAATGTTGGTAGGATAGGCTGCTGAAGGTAAAATGGATGATGTCTTTAGTGGTGTGAGGTATCTTGTTATTCCTGGTATCCGTAGCAAAGATAATGGTTACATAGTCAGAGAATAACAGAAGGATTTAAGTCCTTTCTGTGTAAGAGGATAGCCTGTGAGACATGGTAGACAGGGAAGCCACGGTGATTGAATAGACAGGATTTGTAGGGAATATCCAATAGAGATGGATGAGATCTTTCTATTTTCCAGTTCAATGAGATTCCAGGAATGATCATGAAGAGCTGGTTGGGCAGTATAGAAAACTCTATGATGATGTAAGCGTCTATGAGGCATTTTATCCAAGGGATGTTTGCTAGAAGTAATTTTGCTTAAATGTCATGAACAAGTGATCCATCGAGAAGTGGATGGGAGCTGTTGGAATGGCCAGAGTAGTAGTATGATATGGATAAGCTGGAGGAGTTATTGACTAGGTAGGAATACTGGCTGGAGATAGGAAATATGCCCAAAAGAGCCACAGCAAATGAGACTAAGTCCTGAGCCTGGAAGGCAGAGAAGAAAAGGCAGGTATACAAAATAGCAGGAAAGTCCAGAGTGAATCCAAATGGACGGAAGGAATGATCTGGGGAAGGAGATGCACTAGGCGAAGCCGACGACATTCTGTGCAGGAAGGAACAGGACTGGGTCAGCTCCTCATCAAACAGCAGCAGAATACAGGAAGGCTGAAGCAAATCACCAGAGGAAGAGCCATGGAAGGCCAAAGGGCGAAGCCAAGTACCAAGAGCAACTGAGTAGAGATACATAAGTCCCACATCTGACGAAGGCATCAAACGAGTAGAAAGGACAGAAGGTGCTAGAGCAAAGAAGGACGAGATTCCCACATTTGGAGGAGAAAACGAACTTGCATGGCAGCATGAAGGGGTGACCTGCAGCAAGGAAGTCCAAGAGGCAACAGAACTGGATTGAGATAGAGACTGAAGAAGTTGGCAAGATCCAAACCATGAGGGAAAGGAGGCCAAAGGAGTTCGAGTACGATGGTCCAAGGAAGCACAGGATGGAGACTGTTGAGAAAGGATGTAAGTCAGTTGTAGCAGAGGTTCCTGTTTTTGGAGGGAAGTGATAATCGGGTAGGAGACAGAAAATGCAGCAGGATAAACTTTCAGGTGCAGACGCAGGCTCATAACTGAGGTAGTTGAGGTGAGACAACCTGGACACGACACGCCAGATAATGCATGATGGTGAAGGTAAGTTCTGTAAATGTTTCAGGTCCAGGAGGGAGCAGCAAGAGTCAGTCCGGTCGGGAGCATGGAAAGTTGAAACAGTCAAGAGCAGAAACAAGCTTCCAGTCCTGGCAACTGAGGAGAGATAAGCCATATCCAATATGAGCAGGCAGAGGTAGGAGGATGGAGGCGAATCCGCTCCAGACAGGAGCGGTAACTGGGTATATGAGAGAGATGGTATGGCACTGGTGGAGACACAGAAACAGGCAACCAAACCAGGTAGTCAGTGTGTGAAGACCTTCATACGATGCTAGTAGAAGAGTTGGGAGGTTGAAGGTAAATCAGTTACAGCGGTCCCGTTCCTGAAGGGAATTGGAAACCCATATCAGGTAAAGGATGGATAAGGTGGAAACAGTCGAATGGAGACTTAGGCTCCCAGCTATGTAAGGTAGTGTGATAGGACCTTGATTCAAGGCTATAGGTAAGGAAAGATGGAGAAGGAAAGTAGGATAAGGTTTAGTTCCTGGAGGGAAACGGCATCCAGGCAGCAGGCTGAGAATGCAAAATGATGAAGCACTGGAACATACAGTCAGGCACCCAGCTGTGATGGTTGAGGTGGGATGATCTTGACTAGAGGTATCTATGCATAGGTATGATGATGAGGGCACATGGAGTGAAGAAATTCTGTTCTCGAAGGAAGTGGCAACCGGTAGGAGGTAGAGAAGACATGGTATGCACAGTAGATTGTACACATGGGCCCGGATATTCAAACTGCGCCAGGCTGTGGCGCAAGCCTGGGTGCAGCTCAACTTTGTTGCGCAGGGGTGTGGCCTGGGCGATGCTCAACGGAGCTGCTTACATGCAGCAGTTTTGAATATCGTGACTGGCTACCCCCACTGTGTGGCATGCAGTGGCACTGCACCAGCCAAGTGGCCAGAGTGGAGCATTGAGATAAAGGCCGCCAGTGCCATTGCGCCATGCACAGCACCTGCGATATTCAAAAGGGGGCATGCAAATGGAACCACAATTTTTTGAAAGGCACACATGGGGCCATTTGCATCTCATTATGGCCCCATTTGCATGCCATTAGCATGCAGGTGTGCCGATCCCCGACGACTTGTGCCTGGTGCCCTGCCAGGCAGCAGCCGTTGGGGACCGATGTCCCTGCAGCCCGATCACGGGCATTCGTCTAAAAGAAACCCCTCCCGTCCAATATCCCTGGTGGTCCAGTGGACCGCTATGTGCCCGACTGCGGGCATTTGAGTATAACAATAACCCCCCCTCCAACATCCCTGGTGGTCCAGTGGACCGCTATGTGCCCAATCGTAGGCATTTGTGTATAACAATAACCCCCCACGTCCAATATCCCTGGTGGTCCAGTGGACCGATCGCTGCCCGATCACGGCATCTGTACAGCATAAAATATTCCATTACCCTGGTGGTCTAGTGTACCCTTCCCACCCGCCCACTGAGCCCCACTGCCCCCGGTCAGCTGGCGGCAGCAACATTCCACCCGCCTGCCGCCCGCCACCAGCTGATTGACAGCCCGGTAGGGCTGCACGCCCATTGGTTCACAGCATAAGCCAATGGGCGTGCAGCCCATACCATACTACTCAGTCCAGATATGTGAATGAATTACTGAGTATATGCTGTACAGATGCCTGCGATTGAGCAATGATTGGTCCACTGGACCACCAGGGATATTGGACGTGGGGGGTATTGTTATACACAAATGCCCACGATCGGGCACATAGCGGTCCACTGGACCACCAGGGATGTTGGAGGGGGGGTTATTGTTATACACAAATGCCCGCAATGGGTAATGGGGGGCGCCGCCAGGTGTGGCAGGAACTCGGGTGGCCACCCACAGGTGGCAGCTGTGTTGCGCCTGTAACGCGCAGCTCACCTGTGGGTGGCCATCACTTGTTCCTTTTTTTTTTGCTTACTTCAGCAGGCACAGGTAGGTTGCGCATGCATGACTCTGCACATCCCGGAGCTGAATATCAGGCTGTGCAGGTTATGCATGGACACGCCCCCCCTGTGCCTGCAGACATTACTGATGCGCCTGGCACATCGGGATCGGTGCGCGACTTCCCTTTGAATATCACACCAGGGCGTGATAGTGGGTTGTGCATGGCACAACACTGTTGCACCATGCGCAACCCTTTTGAATATCTGGGCCCTGACTCCCAACCCTGGTAGTCAGGGCGAGCTAACCTGCACTCGATGCTGCCAAGCAGAGTTAGGGACAGAGGATGTCAGGTTGGCAAGTAGTAGGAGGTGGTGATTGTAACGGAATCCCATCCCTGGTAGACAGAGGAAGCCTACCTTCACTCAGCACCTCAGAAGGCACGAGTTGGGGATGGAGTCCTGAGTACTGCTGGTATAGGCTGGGAGAAAGCGCGGACAGCTGCTGTAGAGGGTGAGTATATGAGGAACAGCATTGCAGACAGGATGATGAAGGATAAGTAGACATGGCAGGACAGATGTAGGACATATGGGACGGAGGACACACAATGGGAGGAAGTGGCAGACATCAGGGGTTGGCTGTGGAAGCAATAATGGGGTGCAGGGGAGGACCCATCTGTAAACAGATGCATGAACCCAGGAGGAGTACAGATAGGAGCATAGGTGACTAGGTTAAAGGTAGCAGGAGCGGTAAGTGGAGCAACCTCAGGGACGTAGAATGGTAGTACCCCCCCCCCCGGTAACATCCTGAAGATCAGAAGCTGCAGTGAGAGGCGGCATGCAGTGTGCAGGCAGCCACCAGCATCTGAATAGTAGAGAAGAAAGGTCAGGTAATGCAGATAGGAAAACAAGATGTAACGCAGGTGCTGAAAATATCTGAATAAGGCAACACTTAAGGTACAGAGAGTCACAGAGTGCCATCGTGAGCCAACCACCCATGTACAGATTGGAGCAATGGCCATGGGAGTGACAACTAGTCTGAAAGGAAACAGCCCAATGGAGCAATCAGCTGTGGTACGATGACCAGAGGAGTGGACAGCAAACAGGCATGAGGTGGATAGGGGATAATAGGGAAGTGCAGCAAAGCTGTTTTGGTCTGCCACCCAATTAATGCAAGTGCAGAAATTAAACCACAATGAAAAGGGTATCTCCACAGAAGAGTAAGGACATGGTCAGGGTAATACTGTTGAACAAATATAGCAGGTGGAGTCAGGGGCAGACACGTGTATGACAGACATGGGGGAAAAGTGAGAAACATAAAATGGTAGCTAAAAGTAGGAACCCCAGACAGGAAATGCAACTGGTAGGATTAGGAATGCAGCAGCTCTGTCATGCTAGAGACCTACAGGGTAAAATACAGCTGCACGATGGTATCAACAATGGGCTCTCCACTCCGGCACAGAGGCGCTGACAAGGTGGTGCAAGCAGACAAAAGCCCTACTGTCCCCGCAACTAATCCGAACCCTTACCCATGGAATCAGAGCCGCTTTGGGCCCTGGAGTCCACCCTTCCATGAAAACATGCTGGTTGGTAGCAGTGATGCCTTACATTACCTTTTAGACACCTGTGAGCCTTTCATTGGTCAGAGCACACTATAAGTATGAAGCCTAGAGAGTGGTCTCTTCAAAAATATAGAGGAAGCAAGGAGACCTCAGCTCTGATAAGGCAAGTTAAAATGTGATGCTTTTTACCTGATTGATGGAGGTGGTCACTTTGCTGAAGTGGTCAGGCTTAATCATGGTTCAGCTGGATGATGAGAACCAAGAGCCCCTCCAAAAAGTATTAAAAGTAAGAATATTAGAGTTAATTTGGAAAAAAAGTGCAGGCTTTGATGCAGCAAAATGGGGGGGGGGATAAGGCCCTGGAACTTTAATCATATGTTACATTACCTTTATGACAATTGGCTGTGCTCATAGGAATAGGCTGAGTTGTGCACTCCTGGTTGCGTATGGAACATGTTGTGAGGAGCAGGGACAGATGGGGAGGCATGGGCCAGGAAATGGAGAGAAGCAGTAGGGGGACTGAAAGCGCCAAACTGCCAAGGAACATACAGAGCGCTGAAGCACAGAAGGGAAACAGAGGAGCAAGAAGGGAGAGAACAGGGGGCTGAGGGGAATGGACAGGAAGTGGGCACGCTTCCAGAGGGAGACAGGAGCGAGTCCCAGGAAAAAGTAAGGAAGGTGCAGGATGAAGGACAAAGGTGCAGGTGAAGGGCTGAATGCTGAGTACCCAGATTTGCAGACTGCCAAAGCCAAAAAACAAAGCTGCAGGTGTCTGAGACAACCGATAGTCCAGTCCAGTCAGACAGTGCAATGTTTGAGAGGAGGAGATGGAGGGTGGGTGGAGAAGCCCAAAAAGACACTAAGGGGAAGAACCCAGACACGGTCGGGAGGCGGCCCCGAATCAAGCTCGAGAAATGAGGAGTGTATAGCGTGGCGGACCAGGAGCTGGGCAGAAGGGGCACGTATGCTGACATATAATTGTCCACAACACAGACCCAGAAAAATGAAGGCCCAGCAAAAATGAACGGAAGCAACACAAACAGGGGAGAAATGGGAAGAAAGAGGAAAGAAGGGGAGACGCACAGGAGAGGGGAGGAATGGACAAGACAAGCAGGGAGAGGGAAAAGGAGAGAAACGCACAGTCACACAAGCCATGCAGGGAGCTCAGGGAACAAAAACACTCCGTAAGCAAGGGAGGTGTGTTAGTGATGGGGTTAAGTAGAGGCTGTGGGAGGAGCTATTCCCCACACTGAACCATGGACTTAAGCCCTACCAAAAAAGGAACAGAACTACTCAGAATGAGTAACTGTTCAGATAAAGAAAAAGGGTCAATATGTAAGAAAAATATTACAAATAAGTAGCACACCAACAAAAATATTAAAACTTAAAAGAAATAACAGAAACTCACTCACAACTTGTGAGAAATCTGTCAAATATTAGGAACAAGCTTGCTCTGCTTTCACATACTCACATACATACATGCACACCACACTGTTGACCCTCCCCCACTCAACTCCCTTACAGACACAGACAGTGACACAAACACAGACACAGAGAAAACTGAAAACACTACCTAAGTTTAACTAAGTACTGTATTATCCAAAGATACCAAAACAAAAAAATGTTCACTGGCAGCACTAGGAACAAAATGTAGATTTTGGGAGCAATTAGCTCTCAAAAATAACAAATAAAGAGGTTTTTGAAGGGTTTATTGACTGTGATGCACCACACTGAACTGCTCTCTGACTCAACAGACAATATACTGTGAGGAAACAGCCTGCACACTATATTTCAGTTATTTACCCACCAGGCATTGCACATTTTCAGGTGAAATTGAAAAACATTGGCGAAATTGGTGAAATCTGGCAAAATTTCGTGTTATGCGAAATCTCCATTCAAGGCGAAATTACATTTCACCTAGGCAAAAAATTTCGACTAATGTATTTACGAGAAATATTTTGTTAGGCAAAATTTTCCAATTTCAGACAACTCTACTCCTAACCCCATTCCACCTTTGCTTATGGGAGCACTCTGCAACAGCCAGAGACAAAGATGTCAGTCATGCATTTGCCTCTCCACACCTATTCCCACTCCACATGATAAGCTCCAGGTTGGGCAAAACATTGGTGGGGTTGAGATGTAATGAGAGTGTTGCCCTGGGAGATGGTGCCAATACCCCTTACCACCTCTCTGAATGAGAGAAGTCCCCCCCCGAATCAATCTTTATTCTTTTCTCCACTCGCCACTTTTCTGCCGATTATCCTCCTGTTTGCTTGCCTTACCAGTCACTCCCCTCCTAAGACAGGACTACAGGCCACTAGGCCAGGGCAGATTTTTCCTCGACCTCTCCTGTCTTCTCTTCAGACCACACCACTAGTCCAGCCAGTGTCCAGCACAGTCAAGAAGATGTACCGCACATTACTCGCAGCTCGGCACTGGATGAGTCAGTTCTTTCTCTAGTAGACCATACTTCAAGTTCTCCCACAGTTCTACTGAGGCTAGAGAAGAGCAGCACACAGTCCCACCCTACCATCACAACAGCAACAGAACACCACAACTTGCTCAGCACTCCACAGATGAGGCAGCACAGCAGCACACTCACTAGTCTGTCTCACCAGGCTTCTCCTGCTCTCTCTCTCTGTTGATGATGTCTCCATCTCCCCTAGCCATGAACGGTTCCGTGCATGCACATTGTGTTGCAGCTAGCACCGACCACTATGGAGACTGCTGAGACACTGAGTTTTTTAGCAGCTGAGAATGAGCCAACATGAAAATAAAATACAGGAATTTGAAATTTTCTGAGGTAATTTTTTTGGGGGTTGAACACCCTGAACACACCCCTGCCTATGCCCATGCAATCCACAATAGTTCAGACACATGCAATGTTTACACTTAAAGGCACTCCTTCGAGCCCAGCCAGCCCCCCTGCCTACCCCAGCACACAAATGAACACCAACCACAACCCGTCAGTCCTGTACAAGTAGCAGAGTTGGGGGTCCGGGGCTCCAGTCAGAGCTCGAGTTTACCTGAATACAACAGGACAGCTAAACTGAGTCCCCTTAATCCCTACAGATGGAAGGCTGCTGCACAAATAACTACTACAGCCACTCAGGCACCACCGGGGATTTAAAACAAGAGCTGGACTATGGCAGACAGCCTGCCACCTGCCTCCTCCTCCTCCTACACCGACTGCTTGCAGCACTTGCCCAGCTCCTCTTCTGCTACCAGTGCCCACCAACAGTCAGTAGTGTCAGTGGGTGGCCCCCATTGGAGTGGTCGAGTGAGCTTTTTGATTTGTTACTAGCCCCCACAACCGATACTCTTTTTTTTGACTTCCTTCTGTATCTGGTTGCACTTGCCTGTTTTCAAACACCCAATAAGTTTATTTTGTAGTGTCCACTTAGATACAGAATATTAAATATATCAAAATAAAATATAATTGCTTTGAAGAAGATAGAAGCCTTTATTATGGCTCGGCTTCAATGTATGGTTGGAGAACAATGTACTCTCATCTTGATTGTTTTACTTCCTTATTGCTATTTTGCATTTCGGGTTAAATCAAATATAATAAAATATAATTGCTTTTTTTTGAGAAGATAGAAGCTTTTATTATGGCTCTTTTTGGTTTGATCGATACACACTGAAGTGTTGAAGCAGTGAGATCACCACAATTTTGGCAGTCTTGCACCATTCCTCTGATCATAAAATATGTATCACAATGGTTGTATAATTGTAGGTCTATATTCAAATGGCTTTAATTCATTATAATTACACACTAAGAAGAATGGTCTTAATGAGTTCATTTAAGGTTTCATAATTTGACCTTTTGCAATTTTAATGACCTCCCAATCATGGAGTCTTCAATTTGTTTTATCTAAACATTTATTTGCTCAGTTCATCAATAGTCCAATACGATTTAGAATAAAATTACTTTAGAACAAAAATTATATAAACTTTGGGTTTGATTTTGCGCAAATATTAATTTCTCTCTGAGTTGAAAATACATAGGAGATTAGTTGTACATACGTTTGTATTTCTCCAAACTTTTACTGTGGAAATTTGTAAAAAAAAATACAAAAAAATAACACTTGACCATTTGCACAGGTCTTGACCTCCTGTAAAGGGAATGGCTTAAACTTATTTAGGAGTCATTCAAGAGTTATTCCAAAGTCAAGATTTAGTAACCTATACATTTAATGTGTTTTAATAAAAGAAGTTGCCAAAGAGGACATAATAAATGTAAACTAAACTTCACTGTGTTCACTGATATAAACAGTTTCTTTATTGTTTTGTAACATATTAGATTGTAGTATTTATTTTGAATGTTGTGGCCATGAGGATGGTTTATACCGTGTGTGTGTGTGTGTGTGTGTGTGTGTGTGTGTGTTTGCTGTAGCTCAACATATTCTTTTCCCAAAAAGCATAGTAAAAAAATACCTGCTGATTGCTATATATTTTGCCTGGATACTTCACAGAAGACCTGACATATGTCTGAGACAGTGCTTATCAGATAGTGTCTTAAAAGGTTAAACAAACTGTAAATCTTTTTAGATTTGCTGGGAAAGGGTGACATTTATGAGGTATAAATCTTTCTTGAAAGGCAATACATGCCCAACTGAAGCTTGCAGCAAGAACATGTTTAAATGCTAAGTATTTAAATGTGCAGGTTGTTGCATTTTGAAGGCAGTAAACAAATCTCCAGTTTAATAGGCAACCAATATTTAACAAGCTGTTTCAGTTTCTTAATGGCCATCTGATAAGCAGCTTGGAGTTATGTCTCCAACATTCTAAACAGAAAGAAGGGAGTATTTTATTTCAAGTTGGCATAGTGATTTGTAGATGTGGAAGGATGCATTGAAAACTCCAAAATATGTGTTCCACAATACTTCATTTTTCCAGCTACAGACAGCAAGATGACTGTAGGCTCCTCCTACAGCCATAATAAGGCCATCCTCCACCCTCCCTTCTCATTTTCTCTTTCTTAAGACTCCTTGTGCTGAACCAGCCTGGGGCTTTGCAAGTGAGTTTAGCAGATTACTCAGAGCTATGCAATCGTACTACTGCATAGATGGCTGGCTGGTGGGGGTGAGAGAGCATGGATCCTGCCAAGTTCCAGTCAGGTAAGCAAAACCGTGTGGGGACTTTTTGTTTCCTTAAATGCAACATAAATATATTTGCCTTTGTCCAGGGAAGCAGAACAGCTGAAAGAAATCCTGCTCACATTACGTTTTTAAGAAGCAAATGAGGTGGGGTGGGGAGGAGGGGGAGATGGAGTTATGCAGAGTGGATCTGTGCAACAGTTGGGGAGGGAGAGAGAGAGAGAGAAAGAGAGATGTGGTCTGGATCTGTGTAACAGTTGCGGGGAGAGAGAGAGGAGGGAGGAAGGGGGAGAGAGATGCAGACTGGATCTACAGTGTAAACAGTTGCAAATAAAACTGTTTAGCTGTGTTGCAGCCATAGGTCTGAGGAACAATATGCTGACATGTTATGGTTATGGCTATGGAGTAGGACTTTGATACATGCAGTAGTGCAGCTGGGAGTACAGGCTGCCACATGCAGATAGGTGTGTGTGTGGGGGAGGGGCTTTAGAGACCAGAGTGATGCAAATAGTATGCATGCATGACTGCTGGTGTGACTGGACCTCTCTCAGGCTGGCTACCTTGATGTGGTACAGAGGTTTATCACAATGTTTTCTAAATACTGTAACTAAAAGTCAGCCAACTTCTGTGTGTATTAGGATAAAATGTTGCAAATCTATAAAATATTAATCTATTGGGATTATTGGTTTAATGCTTATTTGACTGAAATGGTGGGGGCTATTGTTTGCGTGACATGGCATCACATATTTTGGTTTCTGTTTACGTAACAGAGGGGGCAACAGTGCAGTCCCGGGGGGAGCAACATTGTTGTCAGTTTTGCGTACAAGTTTAAAATTCCTGGCTACACCCTACCTGCCCCGTAGGGCATAAATAAATTGAAAATACTGCTGCTGGAATGGTGATTCAGGAAGGTGGGAGGAGGCACTTTCCTCCTCTGCCTCCTCCACCTCCTGCTGACTCCCTTTTGCTCATGTTCTCCTACCTGCGTGGACTAGGCCACAGCCTAAGCACCATTCGGGCTGGGAGTTTATAGTGCACAAAGGCACTTTCACTTAAGCCCGATCACCGCGGGGTGGTTTTACTACAAGTGGCAGCTGCAGCCACCTGGTGCACTCTCTCTAAGAACATCCCCCCCGACTCTCACTAATGCCATGATTTGGCTTTTCTTGATGGAAGCTCCCTGCTGCTCTTCTTGTTCCTTTCTCCCCTGGCTGCCTTTTAAGCCCCGTAGGGCATAAACAATTAGAAATTCTGCCACTGGAGTGGCGATTCAGGAAGGTGGGGGGAGGCGTTTCCATTACATGCCTCCTCCACCTTTCCACTGGCTCCATCTGTCCCCCTATCTCCCCCCCATGTGGAGTAGGCCACAGCCTAAGCTCTGTGCGGGCTGGGAGTTTAGAACACCAGCAGGCACTCTTTTTAAATGTGGTCACGCTAACGGCATGGGAGGCTGCCTTGGCTGCACAGCAGCCCACACTGCTCTCTTCCAGTCCTTCTGCTGCTGCTATAGTGCCCACAGTATAAAAGGGCTCAGAATGTCCGCTCACTAAACCCCAGGGAAGGGTTTTAAATTGTTAAAGAAAAACAACTGCTGGCCTCAGCCATTTGATAGTAACTCACTACTCCACCAAGGCTAACTTTACACAGTGGCTTCCTCCCAGGGTATTTTCTAGCCACACAAAACCACCAATGCCACTTTTATTTATCCACAGGGCTCACTAGCCCCCCAAGACCCTCACTAAGCACCACTAGCCCACCTGGACTACTAAATAAAGTACTTGCCACTTGGCCACCAAATTGGGCAAAGAAGTCTTTAGCTAAGCCCTCCTTCCCCAAACCTCACTCCCTTTACTCTGCTTTTGCTTCTCATTTGTTGTTTTTTCTTCTACTAAGCTATTTTATTTCTACAGGTCTGACAGGACTAGGGCTCCTACCTTATCACATGAGTATATTTTATTTCTAGCCTATCCCTTCCATCCTTTTGGACCCCTTTAACAGCTGCAGATCCTTTGTGACCTCTTTTCTATATTTTATTTTACAGGTACTCTGTACGTCACCCCTTCAGACTTCTACCCTGGCACCCTGCTGCAGGTAAGTCCCTCTATTTTAACTGTTATTTTGGTGGGTTGACTGTAACGGGTGGCTGTGTCCATTACAACTTTCACTTAAGCGCAATCGCGCTAGCGAGGATGGCTGCAACTACAGCCCAGTGTAATCCTCCTGCTGTGGCTGCTGCTCCCACAAATAAGCCCTGGCCCCTCAGATCCGGCCTTAAGGACAGGCAAACCAGGCAGCCACCTAGGGTACCATGAAATACGGGGCGCCATGAAACAGAGTTCCGTTCCATTTTATTATGTTACTTTTTTTTTTAAGTATCCTGTACCATGAAGTTGTTAATTGGACCACATTTTGTTATTTGGTGGGGTGGGGTGGAGGGGTGGAGTGGAGTGGAGTGGAAGATTTCTGTCTATCCATCATAACCAGTAGCCAATGAATAGCAGGCAGCAGCACCATACTTGTTTCAATTGTGTGCACCCCACATACCACACTCGCTGGCCCCTCTTCCCCATGTCTAACCATCATCTTCAGTCCTTTTGGCACCAGGCCCAGACTGGCCAATTAGTAATCCATGTGATGTGTGACTGCACAGGAGCAGTAAGGGTTGATGTGTTGTTGCCGGCGGGCAGCAGGCAGCAAAAGATTGTGGGTTTCGAGAGAGATGGATGGGCATTCTGCAACTAAGCAAGTGGTGCTTTGGTCACTGGCAAGCCATGAGGCAGACGGCGTTTTAAAAGTTCAAGGAGGGTCAGGAGTCAGAAAGGATCAGTGCAGCTAGCCAGCCAAGCCGAAATGTTTGACTTTTGCTTGTTGGGGGGTCAAACGGCTGGATCAAGTGACCTCCTTATTGTGGTCTGAATCTGCATTTGGACTTGCGCCAGTTGAGGACAGTCTCAAATCAGATCACTCTGAAAAATAGTCAGCTGGGGAAGGGGGAACAGTGAGTATCCACATGAAGAACTACTTACTTTAAGACTATATTTCTTGCTTCAAGTTAGTGTGTGGGCCTGTGGCAGATGTAGGCAAATGAGGCAATAAAAGTATGGAGGTGAAGATCGAGGTTGTGTACTACTGAATTTTTTTCACCAGGACATTTTAGATAACTTTTCAATTATTTGGTTATACTTGAGGTTTTACAGACTCAGTTTTAAAATTTAAAATGGGAGGCAACATATTTAATTGTGACTGTTAATAGTACTGCATGGCAACTATTACTGCCTGTCTGAAGCACTGAAAAGTCTCCCATTGTTTTACTTGTAAACTGAGCGTCAGTTTAGCAGTCTACTTATGTGACAGAAAGACAGAGAGGATTGAGCATACAGCAGTACCTTTACAAAAGGCACCTCAGATGCTGCCTACATTGTGTTTTCTAAATTAACACTTTTTCAAAGGTAAATTCTGCTGATTGTTTAAGGCACTGTGGGGGTGGTATTAAGAAGGAGGAGGGAGGACAGAAGGGATAGGGCAATCCAAAATTAAATATGCATTTTGAGTGAACTATTTGATCTGACCCAGGTAACTGGGGTCGAGAGACCTGTGATTGTGTCACTAGAGATCAGCTTGGGTCTGCAGAGATAGACTAGTCTAGGTAGGTACTATCTGAGAAGAATGGGTGGGTCATGTGGTTCTTTTTCTGTGGAAACTAATTCTATATGTCTATGTGTAACCCCCTTGTTCCCAGGGGTTACTAGAATCCCACTTAGGATCAGTGGCAGGCAGGGAGAGGCAGTTTGTGAGATTCCAGTTAAATGGGCTTCACACTGTCACACTCTGTTTTCAGTTTCAGCTGAGCTGGAGTGATGATGTCACCTTAGAATTCTCGCAGCAGCATAAGCCACAATGGAATGCTAGCTGCAGGGGTTAACAGTAGAATGTTGGGAGAGAGTCAGTAGTCTGTGTGGATAGTCTGGAGAGTGAGGAGTGCTGCAGAGGGCAGCTCCTCAGACTTAGCTCTGTAAGAGAGCTACCTCAGGAGAAGGGGTAGTGTGTTCTCTCCCTAGAGAAGAACACAGAAGACCGTTGAAGGAAGTGGTAGAGACCGTCCCTAGAGGATTTTCCAGTGCCCCATACCCAGAGGGATGGGGGGGATTCCAGGATTCAGGGGCAATCCCCTGGTCCAGCCTGGAGAGTGGTGAAGCTGCCTAGAGTTGTTTGTTCTGTGAGTACCTGAGACTTTTTGCAGAAAAGGTCCTGGGACACCTGCATTCCTGTGGTGAGTTATTCTCTGACAAAGGGACTCTGTTCACCAAGACTGTGTTTCTAGTAAAAGTGTCTGCCTACTGTGGGGTCTGAGGGAGACTTGCCAAGTACAGAACTTTTAGACTGTGTATGATTTAACAGCATCTGCAAATGTGGGGGTCTAGAGTAAAGACATAGCCACATACAGAAGTTTTAATTTCATGACACCTCGGAGGTGTGAGAAGTAGAATGTTAAATGTGAAATACATTTCAAGAGAGCATCTACAACAGTGTTTCAGAGAAAGGTGTTGTAACCAGAAGAATGGCCGAGTATAAAGATTGGAAGCAAAAGGTGGGAGACCCCCCCCCCCCATTTGGAGTAACCATGTTTACCTTTCCGGGTTCAGTTTGGGCACCTTTATTTTCTCTCAGTGCATTTGGCCAGTGCCTGAGGAAAATTCCCAGACATGGGAATTTGGATTTTCAGTGAGCCAGAGAGTGCTCAGAGGTGGTAGGGAGCCACCAAGAATAATTGCTCATGATATATAAGAAAGTGTCCTTGTACTGGCCGGGGTACCAAGTCAAGGAAAAGAAGAGAAGTGTACCAGTTCAGGCCGTGCATGCCCAGATCCATTCAGAACCTGAGGGTTCACTATGTGTGTGTGCTCTGTACCTCAGTAATCTGCATTACCAGTGAGAGTAGCCCTGTGGGGGCCATCTTTGCTTTGTTATTCTCTGTGTATGTGAATAAAAGCCACACTCTAAAATCCTAACCTGGTTTGGAGAGTACAGTTATTGCTTCCAGTGTCTGGATTTGCTTGGGTGCCCCTGACCAGAAGTACAGACCTAGCAGAATGCTCAGCAAATGTTTTCTCTCAGGGACCCAGGTTGATGGCCATGCTAAATGGTCCCCCCAGGTGTGAGCCAGGTAGTTGACACACTTGGTTTGCCTGTCTGAAGATGGCAGGCTACGAAGCAGAAGTATGGGTTCACAGAACTGTATTCATAGTGAGAACCCCCACCCCTCTCGGTGGCACCTTGGTTTGAGAGGAGCAGCTCAGCCAGCTGAACAAGGGGAGCCAGTGGGGGGAGGTTACATATGCTTTTATGTATTTGTTTTGAAGCTTGGTACTTACTAGGACTTCTAGAGTTGTCAATTTGTCATGGTGGGATGGTGGGGGGGGGTGTCCACTGTCTCTGATTTGACTGTTGTGAGCTGCACGTGTGGTCAGTGTGAGGTCAGTCACCACACTCTCTGGGAAAATGACTTTATATTACAACATGGGTGATTCGGGGGTTGGGTTCTATAGTTCTATGGTAAAGGGTCATGTTCATAGGCATCAGTTGGCAAATTATGGAGTAAGATGACCAGATTCTCAAGGAATTTTTTTCCCACCACTTCTCCAGTATAGTAATCTCCTTAAGTGGTATTGCAAGAGGGATTTTGTTTTGTGGGTATGACTTGCCTCATACCAAATTACATGGCTGGTTTGCTGAAATATTACTGTAATAAAAAATAATACAGTCACTTACTTTGGGGTGGGACAACATTTATTTTGAACTGCAGCTGAATTGTGCACCCCGACCTGGAATGTAATATCCTCTGTTATTTGTGCAAGTACTCTCCCACCTTCCCAGTTATCCTTTTTACTCACCCATATCATCTGGAAGGCTAGAGTCTTTGGGCTACATAGGCAACTTGAGCAGGCTTCTCCGACCATTGCTTAATTTTTGTCATCATTGTTTGATTCTGTTTTTTCCCTCGATGAATTTAAGGATTTTGGTAGTGATATCTGGGTGCCTTTCACCTTCTGTTTCTATTTGCTGATGGGTTTGCTTGTCACTTTTTTCCTTTGTTTGCCATTATCTCGAGGCATTGCAGTTTACTTGCCACTCGTTTCTCTTATACTTATATTACATGCACCATGCAAGGAAACATTTGGCATTGACAAATGATTATTTTAGCTTCACCCCTCTCCCCACTTGAGTTGCCAATGCTGATCTCCTAAGTTACAACACAAGCCCTAAGAAAGGTCAGATGTTACAACACAAGTCCCCAGAGAGGTCAGAATAATCAAAATGAATTATCTCTTGAGTCTTTTACTTTTAGTAATTTTACTTTTGAATATGGAGTGATTGGCTGTGCTCTAGAATAAACATGGGTTGGATCTGGGACACTTGGCTAAACAGAGCTTTCAAGTTTAAGAAAAATAGACTGTTTAACTTGTTATGCAAAGCAAATACATTTTGTCTTCTTTTGCTCTAATCTGTCTTTGATCAGTAATCTAAACACTGATGCTGCTCTGTCCCGCCTAACTAATACATGCTATTTAATAAAGCTGAGAACTGGAAAACCAACATTTTTTGCTAAAAGGTAAATACAGTATAAAAAGAGAAACATTGCACTAAGAACAGTGCACAGTAACCCCATTAGCTGAAGCTGTTAAGGGCAAACAATATGTTAATTCTGATTAAATCTAAAGGGACAAATGAAGTGGACTGGCCATAAAGTGTATCACCAGATCAACCCTCATCAAGTTTCATTCAGAGTAAATCAGTGGCTACTGGGTGCTGTAATGGAGACAGTGAAATATAAAGTAGAGCTGGCAGTTGGAGGTAAAATAACCTGCTTTAAACAACATCTCTGGTACTCTACAATGGAGATCAAGGAGAAGCAGCATTCAGTTAGCAATTGTACTATAAAGATGACCTCTAAATATATGTGTGAATGTTAAAGTTGTTCTACCATTTTAAATGGTAATCAAGGTACATGCCGGATGATCTCTCTTCTGGTTTTTATGACTGTGGGCAGAGCCTACAGGAGTATTGCATGTACAAAAGGAGTGATGTCATGTTTTCTGTCCGTGGAACTGACTTAAGGTGGAAATAGTCTCTTCCACCTTACCCTCCTCCAAGCAATGTTTTCCACCCTCAAATAAATACACTTTCCTGTTAGTCAATGGTTGCAGGGTACTATTTTTTTTCTTAAATGGGTGGTACAAGAACTGGAACCTGAGTGGTGGGAGGCAGCATTAGTTTTTTTTTGGAGTAAGATCCACCTCCACCCCAAACTTTTTCTGATTCATGTGGGAGGGGCATGAGAAAGCTGTAGCATGCTGTAACCAGATACACTAGTTTGGGACCTTATCAACTAACAAACATGCCTGTGCAGTGGAGAACAGAACAGAACAGAAGTTTTTAATGCCTTCAAACTGACTTAAAAATCCTTTAAAACAAATGATTATCAGAGCTACCTGGTGCCTCAGAAAGAGACCTAGAGACACATCTAGCTCTGTAAGAAAATTTTCATTTGTTTTTTGTGGGGGCTGTGGGATTTAAACCCAGATCTAACTGCACATATCATCAATGCTATAAACTGCTATAATTAACAGACTCTAGCTGTTTTCTTACAGAAACCCCACTCAGTTAGATTTCAAGTATTTGCTGAATTGTAAATGTAGGTATCAGCATTCTGTTAGTAGTTAGTGCTGATTGTGGTCTGTGACAAGATCATTTTTTTTACAAATGAAATGTATGGTAGGAAGCTGAAAACAGACTTTGATGATAAAGTGTTTTTTCTCTTTTAAGTTAGAGATGTATTAGAAAACATTGAACGAGAAAACAATTGGTGATTTTAAAAGCTATTCTGATCAGAGCTGACATAGAAAAATCTTAACTATTTTTGCTTTTCTCATGGACAATAGAAATAGGATGTCAGCATTCACTACATTAAATCTGTTTTTCAGTTTTTTTATAGCATATTGCCAAGGTAATCTTACCAGAATGCAATCTGTCACGGGGGGGGGGGGGTGAGGTTTGGTCCTGCACTTTATATAATGTAAAAAGTACCTTGCTGATCTGAGTTAGAGTCCTGCTGTTTCATTCTTTGTTTGCAAAGACAATACTCTAACTTCCTTGTCTCACATTTACAAAGTGCAGTCTGCTAGGTGTGGCTGGGAGCAAATCACTAGGAAAGTAGTCACAGCTTCCCCCAATCTTAAAGGAAGCTGGAGTATTGTCTTTGCAAACAGAGAATGAAGCAGCAGGACTTTAACTCAGATCAGCAAGGTACTTTTTACATTATATAAAGTGCAGGACCAAACCGATTGGGCCACTTTGACGGACTGGTTTGGCTTGTTCACATTTTGGCCAAAGTTTGATAACTAAGAGCCCCTATTTGGGACATGAGAGATTTAAAAAATCCTCCATTACAGGCCTGTTTGGGCAGATGGGGGGTCACACTGGACTTCATTTGTTTGTTGATATTGGTCACAACCAGGAGCCCCTCTAAAAACAATTAAACAAATTTATAAAGCCAGGGTTGAGCAGATCACACATTGAATTGGTTTATGATTGGGGGAAGCTGTGACTACTTTCCTAGTGATTTACTCCCAGCCACACCTAGCAGACTGCACTTTATAAATGTGAGACAAGGAAGCTGGAGTATTGTCTTTGCAAACAGGGAATGAAGCAGCAGGACTATAACTCAGATTAGCAAGGTACTTTTTACATTACATAAAGTGCAGGACCAAACCGATTGGGGCCACTTTGACACATGGGTGTAGGCAGGCATATTCCAAGCACTCCATGGTGTGCAATTTTATTTAAGGGAGGGTAGCAAATAGGTTCTAAACTGCTTCCTTTTTCCCATGAAAACTAACAAAGAAAATACTGAACCTTTCTGTAATTTTATTCATAGGAGTCAAAACTAGAAGAACTGGTCACTAATACTTTCTTTGCATCCCAAGGACAATACAAATTTACAGGCATGGGGCTGGTATGTGGGTGTCTTAGGGAACAATGCATGGCATTTGTATTTTCCCATGCATGGCAACAACCAATGTCATGAGATACAAAAGTTGTATTTATTGTGCCAAATGAGGCAACAAACATGGTCCTGGTGTACATCTGGCTACACCCGGGGGGGGGGTAGCAGTGAGTCCACTTGGTGTGCAGCTCTGAAATCCCTGGCTATACCCCTGCTTTGACGGAATGGTTTGGCTTGTTCACTTTTTGGCCAAAGTTTGATAACTAAGAGCCCCTATTTGGGACATGAGACATTAAAAAAATCCTCCATTACAGGCCTGTTTGGGCAGATGGGGGGGGGGCACACTGGACTTCATTTGTTTGTTGATATTGGTCACAACCAGGAGCCCCTATAAAAACAATTAAATACATATATAAAGCCAGGGTTGAGCAGCTTACACGTTGAATTGGTTTATGATTAGGGGGAAGCTGTGACTACTTTCTTAGTGATTTGCTGCCAGTCACACCTAGCAGACTGCACTTTATAAATGTGAGACAAGGAAGGTGGAGTATTGTCTTTGCAAACAGAGAATGAAACAGCAGGACTCTAACTCAGATCAGCAAGGTACTTTTTACATTATATAAAGTGCAGGACCAAACCGATTGGGGCCACTTTGACGGAGTGGTTTGGCTTGTTCACATTTTGGCCAAAGTTTGATAACTAAGAGCCCCTATTTGGGACATGAGAGATTAAAAAAATCCTCCATTACAGGCCTGTTTGGGCAGATGGGGGGGCATATTGGACTTCATTTGTTTGTTGATATTGGTCACAACCAGGAGCCCCTCTAAAAACAATTAAATACATTTATAAAGCCATGGTTGAGCAGATCACACATTGAATTGGTATGGGTAAAACCCAGATCACCAGACCAGGACCAGTGCTATAAAATCTGCACTGGGCACAGCTTGTGCTGCAAATATTGCTGATCCAGTGGATCAAATAAATACATGCAAATAAATAAATACTTGGCTTCGCCTCATGCTTCAACCCACCCCAGGAGTGATGTTATTACATGATAACACACACCCTGTCATGCCTTATTGCTTAAATATGCCCTTTCTCAATGTACTATACTTTGATTCAGTTAGTGTATGCAACAGCCTTCATGTGAACACTCTGGGCTTCTCTTTGACTCCTGATGTCTATTTGCTTTAGCTATTGTATATTGTTTGAACTGCTTTGGCCTTCTTGATGTGGTGCCTGTGTGCCTAAACTATGTAATCTGTTTATCTACTGCTACCCATGTATCTCCAGTGAATGACTGTTATAACTGTCTGCTCTCTGAGCCATTGTTTTTGGACTTGTTAACTGTGCTGTCTTTGTATTAGTTTCGACGAGGTGCCTTTGTAAATGAGTTTCTGACTTAAAGCTTTGTAAATCTGATATTTTTTAAATAAATAAATAAATGTTTATGTTTAAGCCCATGAAACACCCTTATCTAGTTAATGCATTCACAGTCATAGTGGCTCTGCCAGAGCTTGTTCAAACTAGTTAGAAGAAACACTATAAAAGCAACAAAACAAGAGCCTTAACAATGACACTGAAGTGAATCTAAAGTCCTGCTGGCATCTTTTTTGTTTGGAGTGGGTATGGGGGGGAGCATAGAGTTGTCAATCAACTTGAGGAGTGCAGCATTAAAAGTCCAGTAGCCTTCTCTGTCCTAAGTGAAGAAGCTTGTTTTCTGTAGGACCTGGCTGCTATGCCTGCTGAAGGCAGGGCACTGTATAGCCTGAGAGCGTGTGTGTAGTAAGTCTCTTGTTGGTCCAGTAACATGCATCAAATTGCTCACTTTGTTCAGCTTTGCATGGGAATGGTTGAAAGAATGTGCTGCTGGCAACACTAAATTGTCTCTGCTGAAAGTAATTTATTACTCATTTGCCATAGCAACCAACATCTGAGTTACATTAAGGTTGTCCTCACCATCTGCATATACCAGTAGGGGGAGGTGAAGGTTGACCCTCTATGTCCAGTGCTTGACTGGGGGGTGGGGCTATGTGCTTGGATGGGGGGACCTACAATTGTTTAATGTTTGGGGTAATTGAACCACTGTAGTATAGGGCATGTTAGTGAACACCAGTGCCACTACCTCACCTCACCCAGTAGACACTGTGAAAAAAAATGTGTAAATGAGAATGGATATGGTTCTAGTCCCTGCACTACTGTACCACTATCAAACTCCTTGATGTAAATGACTAAAGTGTTTCTCTACTTACAGTTCTTGCACCACTAGTACATAAAACTTGATGCATAAATGCTGTTGTGTTTCTTTGTATTCACACAGTCCTTGTATTTAAGTCATTAATGCAGAATAGCAGCACACTTTCAAAGTGACTGTAGGTGTTTTTTAAACAGTTTTATCTGTTGTTGTGGGGGGTTGAACCTGTGTGAGTGGTGGTGGTGGCCTAAAAGTATTCCTGAAGCTTGTGAGGGGAGAAATTGAACCTGTGTCTCTAGTGCTTAGGGGCTATATGTGGATTTGGTGCTTGGGGGGACAGGATCAAACTGCAGCTATCTGGTATTTGGGGAGGGGTTGAATTGAACCTGTCTGTACAGGTATGGGCATTAAAGTTTGCCTGAAGATGGGAACAAAGGTTTAACTTGTACATCCAGTGCTGGGGGAGGGCTGTAACTGGGACTGGTACTTGGATGGCAGGACTGTTCAAATGAAAACTTTTAGGACTTGCTCAAGCTCAAGTTACACGTGCCTCTCATACTTCACAATTAAATCAGTGCTTTCTTTCACTTGTCCTTCAAGAACACTGACTTGCCCCAGACATGGGGCAATAGGATTTGCACACCCCTCTTGGGGGGGCTGTAATTGATTGCAGTTAAAAGCAATGGGAACACTGTGTATGATATAGGAAGGGCTGGTGGAAAGCAGTGCCACTACATTAAATGTCCTCCCTGTGGGCTCTATATTAAACACATCTATACAACTGAGGATGGATGTGGTCCTCATATAAATAGGATACCTATATTTAGTCTTTTGACCTGAAGAAGAATTGTGAAATGATATTTAGTGCCTTCTCTCGATTTCATTTTAATTTTATCCCCCCTTCCCTGAAATATTCTTGGCATGCCATCCCTGAGTAGATGTAAAGTACTTAGTTACTAGCACTGCTGCTGATGTATTAGGTATGTGGAGTACACTTTAGCACTGGGCTTAAGGCCCGCTGCCACCTCTTTAAGAGCTTTGAACAGATGTTGGTGTGTTATTACTGTTTTAGTAGGGGCTTGGGGAGAATCTTTGGAATTCTCAGTGGTTAGTCAGTTGGTGTGGGTCTGCTGTCCGGGCTAGACTGTTTTGGTATGCTGTCTCTGTAATCTGAGAATAAACTCCCTTTACTTCTACATTTATTTTATGTGTCGGTCTGTTATTCCTATGGTCCAGAAGGAGTCCACCACAGAAGCAAGAGTTGGGCCTGGCAGATCTTGGAAAAAGGTAAGGTCCAAGTGACAGACCAATACCAAAAAATCCACACACGGTGGAGAATGCTGCCCTTCTTCTGCCCAGACCATATCTCGCTTGTCTGCATTGCTGGGTACAGCAATTCATTGTCCCAGTATGCCTGAACAGCTTACCTGTTGCTTGCACCACAGCCTTAGATGCAGTATAAAAAAAGAACTATCTCCTGCTTTGTGCAGCAACTTGCAGCCCTTCTCTAACATTGTAGGTTGTGAATGAAAAAAAAATGTGTGCTGCATATTACAAGGCAGCTAATGGAATGAACTGTAAATTACAGTCATCCAAGCCTGAGCACCATGGAGCTGTGGACTGCATGTTTATTAACTCTTAAACCAGAGACATATGGCTTTCTGTTATTTTAACTTGATGTGCCTTCCAATACACAGACATTTGTTTTGCTAACTCTGTCTGAAGAACATATTCCAGGCTTCTAAACTTTGAAGACAGCAATAAATCTCTCCCCACAAACACTTTAGATAGCCTGGGAGTCACTCAGCCAAACCAAAACCCACCATTTATCTTTTGAACAGACTGCAGAATGGCCATCGTGCATTCTTTCTGCTGCCCTGAAATAAGCCACTGCTTATAATTACAAACGTAGAAACAACCTTTACCCCTTTTTGGTAGCCATAATGGGAATGTCAAACTAGCCAAGAAGTCTATGGTACAGGTCCAGTGGCCATCTTTGTGAGGGGCACCAGCATGTTCAACATGACCTCACTCCACAGAAAGTAATGGCGGCCATGTTTTTGAGGGGCAACCCATTGAAATGAATGGACGCTGCAACAAATAGCTGTATCTTGCAAAGAAAACTTTACAGAAATAACAGACGACACAGAATTGAGTTGGGATTGTTTATTAAGACATCATTTGATGGACTTTGCTTACAAATAACTATATACTTTGGCCTACAAAAGCAATGTTCTCAATGGCACTCCATCTGCTCCACGATGTCCCGTCTCCTGCATGAAGGTAACTACTTGTCATAATTACAACCTTCGCTCGGGGATGCTAAGCATACCTCCAACCACAATGTCTGACAATAACATAAATACACAAGCCACAGTATCCACAGTTCCACCCTCACCCACCTCACTAGAGTGGAGCAACATCACAGAAACCATCCTCCAGGACATCCAAGCTTCCCTATCATTCCAAGGGGCACCAGCTATGCAAGCCATTCAAGCAAACATTGCCTACATTAGAACTGTGTCACCCCAGTCCCCTGTCCATACCAGGCTACAGTCAATACCCTTCTCAGCTTTGCCTCATGAAGACGCTGTTGACTAGCTCTAGTAATTCCAAGCCTGGATTGCTTTCATCTGTTAGACTGATCCCTTGCGTATTTCCAATGCCTTGCACTTGCTTCTGAGAGGGACTGCCATTTCCTGGTTTAATGCACTTATCAGAACAAGTCAAAGGAAATACTGCTACTCCTTATACCATTTTCAGAGACCATTTTGTCTATGCACATTCCCCTTGGTTACTGGAACAACAGCTGTGGGAGTGCACAATGCAACCCTCTGAGTCCCTGGAAACCTTCATAGTCGACATTGAGTAACACTGCAAATGTCTACAGAAAACAGAAAAAGATCAAATCACGGCTTTTGTCTGAGGCCTGCTTCCTCAACTCAGCACTTATGTCATTCAGTAGAAGCCAACAACATGGATGGACACAATCCAAGCAGCATGACTTGTACAGGAGTCCAGTTCAATGTTTCAGACCAGAAGTGCACCAGCACCTCATTTGTTACAATTGGCTGCACTAACAACATGTGTCCAGTAGCAACAAGCCATGATAAACAAGCTCATCACAACTGTCAAGAGTTTACACCTGAGCTCAACTTCTTCTTCGACTACTTCTGTCAATGCTCTGCAACCACCTCGACAGTCACCTGCACCACCTCCACCTTCATGACAGCCTGTGACCTGCCAGAGATGTGAATACAGAGGACACACTGCTGCCATTTGCTGAAAGCTAAAGTACCATAATAATAGCCAAGATAACATGAACCAAAGGTGCCCACCACAGTACAATCAGCACAATGATCGCAACTACTTCCAGGACCAGGGAAACGAAAGAGAGTTGTCCAACACACTAGGGGCTCCTGTTGGGCAGGGGAACACTTCAACTGACCACCCCTCTGACTCTCACAACTCAAGCAAAAAGCATCCTCCAACTACCCACTCTGGCACCCTTCCGCTTCCAAGGGCCAAAGTACCTGTCGTTAAATCACCACTTAGTCAACTAGGTCCCCGAAACCATCGGAGATTGGGCCATGCATGCCTTGGTCAACACTGGAGTTGAAATCTAGGCTATCAACACTAGTATTTTGACCAATAAAACAGTTCATCACCTCCCTAATGTCTCTCCAACTGCCCTAAAGTACATTATCTCAGCCAATGCTGCTAAGGTCCCTGTCACAGTGCAGCTCCATCTCAAACTACGCTTTGGCTCACAGCAAGCTATTGTCAAATTCTACTTAGTACCTGAGCTACAACCATCAGTGATTCTTGATATGGATTTCCTTAAATGTCACAAAGCCATCCTAGACTTTGCATCAAACAAACTGTCACTAGACCCTTGGAGGCAACTCATAGCTACAGATTCAGTCACTGTGCCTGCTAAGATTGAGATGGTTCTGATTGCCAAGATCCAAGGGGAACCTCTTCCACAAGGTGTTGTTGGCATCATCACGGGACCCCCTGCTCTGCATTCATCAGGTCTTCTCCCAGGGAACACCTTGTCTGCTATGCATGGTGGAACAGTCTTCCAGAAATGTTGCAACTTCACAGATGAGCCCGTAGTCATTTCCAAAGGTGCCACTATTGGAAAGTTTGTTTGCTTGTCTACAGGGGATCAGTTCCATTGTATGCAAGAACCTCAGCCTGGTTCTACCAACTCTAGTCCAGTCAATTTTGTCACGACCACCCCAGCATCACCTGAGTTACCCCTCAGTACATGACTATCCGCTTTCAAACTCCCAGCACCTACAACAGAGAGAGAACAACTTTTAAAATTCCTGGAGGGTTACCCTGATGTCTTTGTTGGTCCAAATAACAAGCTTGGATGTTGTGATATCCTGCAACACACCATTGAGGTGCATCCCAGTCAGCAACCCATCCGTCAGTGGCCCCACAAGGTGGGACATAAACAGAAACAAGTCCTAGAAAACATGATCAAAGACATGCTTGACCAGGACATAATTGAAGAGTCTACGAGTCCCTGGGGTGCACCATGCCTGCTAGTGGTAAAAAAGGACAAAGGGTATCTCTTCATGGTAGACTACAGAAAGCTTAATGCTTACACAATGCAAGATCTTCATCCCTTACCCACAACAGAGAATGTCTTAGAGAGTCTTGGCATGGCCAGCCCAGCTTACTTCACCACTCTAGACCTACAGAGTGGGTTCTACCAAGTAAGTCTTCATTGATCCAGCTTCTCGTCCCTACACAGCATGGCGTTGTCACTTGGGGCTCTTTCAATTCAAACGACTGCCTATGGGACTTCAGAATAGTCCAGCTACATTTCAGCATGTTATGGAAGCTGTTCTATGTGGGTTGTCTTGGAAATCTTGCTTAGTTTATCTAGAAAATATTATCATTTTCAGCATAACTTTCCCAGAACACCTCCAACACCACAAGGAAGTGTTTGAATGTCTCCAACAAGCCAACCTCAAGCTTCACCCAGAGAAGTGTTGTTTTGCATAGCAGCAAATTCATTACCTGGGACATGCTGTCAGTTCTCAAGGCATCTCTCCAGATCCAGACAAGTTCTCAGCAGTCAGAGACTATCCAGAACCTAACTGTCTCAACCACCTTAGAGCTTTTTTAGGCTTGTTCGGATACTACAGAATGTTCATTTGTAACTATGCACAGAGTTCAGCCCCACTTTACACCCTCACTAAAAAGGGGTGCGAATACTCCTGGATGTCTGAGTGCAAAGATGCCTTTGAAACCTTGAAAGGAAAACTGGTCTCCTCTCTAGTACTGGCCTACCCAAGGTTTGACCAACCCTTCAATCTCTACTCAGATGCTAGTTCCTTTGCAGTGGGCGCTGTGCTATATCAAGTACAAGATGGAACAGAACAAGTCATCTCCTATGCCTCCCATGCCAGGTGATCCATTTCCTCAGCTGGGCAAAACTATGGCATCACAGAAAAAGAATGTCTAGCCATGGTCTTTGCCGTAAATAAATTTGACTGTTACCTCCGCTACTCCTCCTTTAAAGCTATCGTTGATCACTCAGCCCTCAAATGGTTGTTCAAAATGAAGGAGCCAGTAGGCAAGTTTGCCTGATGGATTGATTGCCATGTTGCAATGCTACAACTTTGAAGTTCAGTACAGACCAGGCATAGTTCACTCCAATGCTGATAGTGTAAGCCGGAGATGGTATCCCTCTACATCATCCTCAACAGATGAAGACTACTACTTACAAGCTCTTCATTTCCATGCCACAGATGTGCTTCCTGTGGACACTCCTACAGCACCTCAAGTTGCCTTGCTATCACCTGCGTTGTCAGAAAAGAACACAAATCCTCACCTGCAGCAAGCAGATGAAGAGCTTCTCACCTCCTCTATTTCTGATCTCTCCCTGGCAACTGTTCAAATGCAACAAAGAGAAGATCCTCAGTTTGCAGACATACTCCCTTACTTAGAGTCTGAAACTCTACTGCACCAGAAGCAACATCACCAAGATGTACATCTCCTTGTGTCACAATACTTCCTCAATGACAGTGTGCTTTTTCACATTTGGACTAAGGAAGGCAAAGGCTATCACATGGATAGAACTCATGTACAGTTAGTTGTGCCAGCCTCTCTAGTTAACGAAGTTCTTCTCTCCACTCATACCTCTCCACTTTCCAGAGGTCATATGGGAATCAGCAGAACTCTTGAAAAAACAAGGCTTCACTTCCTCTGGCCTCAAATGAACAAGAACATTGTCCAATTTGTCAAATCCTGCCAGCCCTGCTACCAAAGAAAGCCTCCTGCTAAACTGACAAAAGCACATATCATTCCAATGCCTGTAGCTTCTGAACCCTTCCAAAGAGTTAGCACATACATTCTGGGACCATTACCAACATGCTCTGGCTCTGGCAACAAATACATTCTTGTTTTTGTGGACTACCTTGTTTGGAACTAAATCTCCTAAAAGACATAAAAGCCACTACAGTAGCAAATGCCTTCCTCAACGCTGTTATTTGTCATCATGGTACCCCCTCCTACCTGCATTCAGACAGAGGCACTAACTACCTTTCAACAATTGTTTGAGAAATGTACAAACTTCTCGACATTAAGAAGACACACATAACAAGTTATCATGCACAGTGCAATGGGCAGAGTGAAAGAATGATGTCTACCATTCTAAACCACTGGGACCGCTCCTTTCCATTTGTACAATTCATCTACAATACCTGCCCTTGTATCAACAGTACAGAGTATACCCCCTTTTTCTTGGTCCATGGATGCCATCCAAGAACTCCCTTGGACAGGGACCTCTCGCTGCTAGAAGTTCCAAAGTCAGCTTCTTCATTCATCATTCCTGTACTGGAACAGCTTGAACTGGCTAGATGTATGGCAATCACCACATTGGGAAAGAGAAATTCTGCCATGCAGTGAACATCAGCAGCCAAGTCTCAAAAGCCTTCATTTTCTGTAGGGGACATTGTTTAGTTGTATCGACCTGTCCTAGTTCCAGGCTCCACAAAGAAACTGCTCCGCCCTTGCATTGGTCCTTTCTACATCATGGAAAAGCTTCCTCCAGTTCACGTCTGTTTGCACCGCAAGTCTGATGGAAAGCTCATACATAACAAGGTCCACATCAATCGTATGAAACAAGGGTACTTGAGTAGCACCAATCCAGATGATCCCAGTACACCCAGTAATGAAGTTGCACTTGAGTCTGCTATCCTGTCGGAATCAGAAGTTCCTCCCAATAACTTGCAACCAGTTGCTTCCGCCCCTCACACTCCTGACAATCTCCAGCCAGATTCTGTTTTGCCTAATCATCAGCCATATGAACTTCCTGGGACATCTCTGCCTTCTTCCTCTTCTTAGCACTTTCTTGAGCACATCCCTGTGTACCAGATTGAGAAGATTTTAAGAAAGAAATACATAAACGGATCCTGGACTTACAGTCAAGTAGTGTGACTTTGACACCTCACAGAACTCTTGGGTTGCTTATGATGACCTAACTCCAGCCTGTCAACAACTGGTTCAGGTAACACATGCCACTACTCCAACTGACTGGAAAAGTCGACGAAGGTCTCGAACTGTTGTGTAACCAGACTGAGTAATTCTTCTAGTGGTATTCTCTCTGTTAATAGTTCTGCAGTAAATGCTTTCTGGTACCTCATTCCAGTGCACCTGTTGTTCATAGTACTGCATGCATGGCCTTAAACTTTTTCCTTGCAGGAATGTCTCTTCAAATGCACAGTTCCATGTATATTTTTATTACTCTGCCACTGT
The DNA here is from genome assembly GCA_016271365.2 of Neoceratodus forsteri. NCBI lineage: Eukaryota > Metazoa > Chordata > Ceratodontiformes > Ceratodontidae > Neoceratodus > Neoceratodus forsteri. The sequence goes on along the minus strand of CM028130.1, from coordinate 832,285,179 downwards.
TTATTGCAATATTCATATCTTGTATGCTGGGTATTCTTCAGCTGATACCCATTCCCCCTTCCCTGCACTGTGGAACTTGGCACCCTAAATGAGCTTCAAGTTGCTATGGTTGTTTCCCTTCCCCTAGTACATCTCTGACTGGTCACCATTGTGGTCCAGATCCTTCCCTTACCCTCCCATCATGGTGGTATACTGTTCAGTTACCTGTTGTCCTGCCCACAATTTTTTTTAAACTTTTCTTGTATTTTAGAATGTTTGCTTGTTCAAGTGGTGCTCACATTCACTGCCGAAGGGGTGGTGTGGAGTACACTTCAGCATTGGGCTTAAGGCCTGCTGCTGCCCCTTTAAGAGCTCTGAACAGATGTTGGTGTGTTATTACTGTTTTAGCTGGGGCTTGGGGGAATCTCTGGAATTCTCAGTGGTCAGTCAGTTGGTGTGGATCTGCTGTCTGGGCTAGACTCTTTTGGTATGCTGTCTCTGTAGTCTGAGAATAAACTCCCTTTACGTCTACATTTATTTTGTGCATCAGTCTGTTATACCTATGGTCCAGAAGGTGTCCACCACAGAAACAAGAGATGGGTCTGTCAGATCTTGGAAAAAGGTAAGGTCCAAGTGGCAGACCAGTACCAAAATGCCACAGGTATTAACCTTGGTTATCTACACTAGGAACTGCAACAAGACGGAAGGTACTCTAGTTTGGAACTCAGTGCTGTTCAAGGAATTGCACTGCATTTCTGCCTGCTTGTGCATAGCCTATTTATATTTTTTGTGCTTCAGTTCATAGTATGCAAAAAAGAGCCCTCCATGGCACTATTACACCTTGTGGAATGGTGACACTGTTACCTGGAATCCATATTCAAGGCTTGTTTTCAACACTTGGGGGTATCAAAGGTCCCTCCAGAGCACTCTCCTATGGGTCTTATCACATGGCCAGGCATCAATGAGACCCCAAGGGCACCACTGCATCCTCTGCTGTGGAGTAAAGGTGGTGATGGCATACATGTTCTAAAATGTGTCAAAATACCCCCAAAAATGCACTACAAAGTATGAAAAATCCACAAACCTTTGGGAGCCTGGGCAGCCCCCATACCTCCACCCTTCTGGGACCCTGGGTGGCCATCAGACCCCTGGCCTTTTATCATTGCATGCCTTACTAAAAAGGTCACCACACGCCTACCAGTCAGCTGGAGCATAACCCTCCTTCTTGATCTCACACTGCAGCTGTCTACAAAGAAGGGCTCTCATGCTCGCCTTTTCAGCCCTTTGCCCTTGCCAGCTGGAATGTCAGAACTGACACAGTGGGCAGGTTCACAGCGGGACTATAGTGAGCCTTCCCAATGCTGTACACAGGAACGCGTGCTGTGATGATAAGAAACTTGGTCCGTGTCTTTGAAACTACAAGTTTAAGAATGAAAAAGTGACGTTTTTGGGTGAGGGAGAGGAGTCACAGTATAGTCTCTTCCCTATGTTACTTTACTTTTGCTATGCTGCATGAGGTTTGGGGAAACAAATGCAACATTTAGATGAAAATGTATGCCAGTGTTTTTCTTGCATGAGCCTTGTGACTCATTTTACTGTTTGCCTGCTGCCATTACAAGGTGGGCTGGGACTTAAGGCACTGTAATGTTATTCTGTCTGAAACTTTTCTCTTCAGAAAGAGCATTTCATGGTTACCGCTTGAAATAAATGTGTTTAATAGTTTGAAACCATGCATGGGATAGAACATCCATGGTGTATTGCCTCCCCCCTCCAAAAAAAAAACATAACAAGGTAATTTCCTCCGTGTTGAGAAATAGTGGTATTGAGTGTGCTGCACATACTGTACATCTGTGTTTTTGTGTGACGGGTTGCCAGTAATATTTCAACCACATAACAGTTTCATTATTATTTTTAGAAGACAATGTTGACTACTGGATTCTGTGTGGGCAGCATTCTTAATTTGAAGTAAGTGGGACGAGGTGGTAGGGATGAGAGGAGTGGCTGTCAATCAGTCACTGACTCCTCATAGCCAGTTTTCTGCCAGCCAATTCCCTATTTTGTGTTCTAAGCCCTGGCTATATATTTGATATCAGCTCAGTCATCTGGAAGCAAAAGACACTGCTTTGTGTTCAACAACTTTTCCAAAGAATATGTTTTTTTCCCTTCAACTGTTTTTCTGCTTCAATACAGTACACGGTGGAAACCAAATCCCTAACGTATGAGTCACCAAAATGATAAGGAACCAGGCAGCAAGTTTTTAAATATACACAGGGAAGGGAGACTAGCCTGTAGCTTAGTGGTTCTTCTTTTCCCAATGTCAAAATTTGAAGTTCTGACATGTGTAATTGAACTGTTGCTTTTTAACCTAAGCAAATAATGCAGGCCAGGTTATTTACTTGTTATATCTTACCGCCAGCTCACAGTCATTGTCTGCCTTTGAAATACTTAACAGATCTTCTGCTTATGGGTTGTAGAGGACGGCAGGAAATTTCAGACTGGGTACAGTTTAGAGCAGGACTGATTGTTCTTGTAGCAGCTTTCCAGCACCTGTGTTATACCTTCTGTGAAGATCTTGTACTGTGTCTCATTGATCAGGTAACTGGGTCTGCCACCCTCCGATTGACTCCGATAGCACTTGTCTTCACTTAGCTGCACTGCCGCCATGTTAGGTGCCGCATCATCTTGCTTACCTGTCCTTTTAAGCACCAGAACAGACACCCCTGGTGCTTAAATATGCTTTAAAATGCAAGGCTAACTTCTGAGTTTTACTATGTGCCTGCTAATCTGACTCCTTGATTTAGATTTGAGTAATTTTTCTGCTGAGTGTCCGATTAAATACGGGGTACCCAAAGGCTCCATCCTGGGCCTGTTCCTGTTCTCAACTTTTCATCAATAACCCCTTTCCATCTGCCAAATCACCCAACTAGTCCTTTACGCTGATGCAGCAGCCCTCTACTGCAGCGACACTAACCTGGACACAATATTCAGTAACTTGCAGGCTGACTTCAGCAAGCTACACACTTGGTTCTCTACCAAAGGCATGGTTCTCAACTCCAAGAAGTCCACGTTTATGATCTTCTCTAGCCCAAGAAAAGCCCCAGTCACAGGCTGATCCCTCCCAGACAATCTTGGCAACATCATAGAACAAGTCTACAAATTCAAATACCTTGGACTGTACTTAGAGCCTCACCTGACCTACAATATCCATATTACCAACCTCACCATGAAAATCCATACGAGGCTAGGTATTTTATACCAAATCAGAAAGTTCCTTATCCCCATCTCCAGACTATGCCTTGACAGCTCCCTTCTCCTGCCCCTCCTTGATTATGGCTGTGTTGTCAATTACCCCCTAACACATCCCCCCCTTTTCTCCAAACTCAGGACTACATACAATAATTTTGCATGCTTCATGACCGGCCTCCCCTGGATGATCCACCACTGTACCCTCTATGACTCCCTCAACTGGCTCATCTTGAAGGCAGGTTCCAATTTAAAATGCTTTCTTTCCCACAAAAAGTTCACCGTAACCTGCTGCCGATCAGCATTAACTCCCTTTTCCCCTTATTGGTTCCCAAGTGCAGTATAAGAGGGGCTGCCTGTCATATCTTTGACACCCCTTTTTACCACATCAAGTATGCACAGAACTCCATCACATACAAAAGCCCTAAGTTTTATAATAAACTGCCCCCTGAACTTGAGGACTGTAGTTCAATTAGCTCATTCACCTCCTCCCTCAAGGACCACCTCCTCCAATCCACCACCTGTGCCTGCCCCAGTAGGTATCCTCCCTGAATGTCCACCAACCCTTGAGTCACCTTAGAGTTCACATGTATTTGTATATTGGCTCTATTGTTGCATGCTCCTATTTTTTTTTCTAATCTAGATGATCCTATTATATACAGTACACTGTTCCTACCGTAAATACCATAAAATTTTGCAAATATTGTTTTTACCCTTTTCTCTGTATCATCGAATTTCTGTGCCACTGGGCGTTTGTGAAAACGGGCATTTTTGCTCACATACCTTCCAATGTAAAAATAAAATGAAATTGAATTGAATTGAGTGCTGACTTATCCTTTTTAAGAAAACGAAGACCATCAGCTTCCAGAACAGGGGACCTGAAAGCCATGAAATGGTCATGGCTGGCATGCATCTCATTGCAAGACTGTATTAGGAAGCCAAAGGCAAAGTCTTACAGCTGTTGGAGTACAGCAGCGTAGAAATGAACAAAGGCAAGGCTGAATGACTGACTGATAGCATGGTATGCCAGCTGAAGAATGAGACAGAGACTGAATGAACTGGAATGATAGTGCAACAAACAAATGAGTAATCACACATACATGCCTCCCTCTGATCTCATGCTGTGTCCTCTTGTCCTGCTATTTTTCTTATATTGAAAACAATTTTAGCAATGCTGCCAGTGTCTCTCCACACTGATGTACCTGGGAGACATCTGACCATTACCCCTGGCAGGAGATACGTATCAACTCCCCAAATCATGGAGTCTCCTATGATCAGAAGTATTTTGGATTTCCTTTTTGCTTTTTTTGTTTTGGATCCTGTTTTGGGTGAGTTTTGTTGTGCTAGCTCCTGTGCTGCAGTGTCCTGCTCTGCAGTGTCCTCTGCCCCTTTGTTTGATTTCGGAGATAGAGGCAGATACCTGTTTGTAGTTTTGATATGGTTTGTGGAGGTGATATGTTGGAGAGCACTGAGTGATGGGGCACCTGATTTGCCCCTCCTAACCACCTGCTAACCTCCCGGACCAACTACCCTCTGCGGTCGAGGTGCTTCTGTTGGATGTTGGGGAAGTGGTGGGAGGTTCTTATAATATAGTTCCTCTTGAATATGCAATTTGAGTTGTGCAATCTCTGCCCATGCTGCCTGGAGCTGAGCCCTTAGATCTCCAATAGCCCAGCATGTAGGACAGTGTCCTAAATCCTGTAAAACTGCCCTTCGGAAAAGTGTTCTGCAGTACCTGCAGTTAATGATATCCATTCCAGATAAGTTTCTGGGTTTATAAACTGGTCAGAGTATTTAGAAGGAAGAAAATAAAGCAAAAGTTTGATGTTGTGTTTCGTTTGTTTGTTTTTGTGTCACTTGATATAACAAGTTAAATTACTAGTGCCCCTGTAAATGAGGTCACTGTGTGCATACCCCTCTGATCTGCCCCTTCCTGCTTTGCTACAGGAAATGTCCTGACTGTGCTACCCTATAAAAGGAGTGTAGTGTGGGGTGGTTGGAGATGGGGTTGGGTGGCTGGGCCCTTCCCCTGCCAAAAAAGAAGAATCATGGATGAAAGAAACTAGGAGGTAAGAGCAGAAGCAATCAGCCAGCAACAAATGCAGTAGCCCTGAAAGCTTATCATAATGATAGCTACAACTGTAAAACCTGTAAAGCACCACCTGTCATAATTTCACAGAAGATATACCCTGTAAGAAACACTTCGCTATAGAGAAAAATAAAGCAATAACAGAAGATATACCTTGCAAAAAACAATTTGAATCAGAAGATTACAGCAGTAATCTGAAAGCACACACCTATAGGAGCACCCTGTAATAATGCAGCAGAAGGTATACCCAACAACAACAATTTGAATCAGAGAAAAATAAAGCAATAAAATGTTAGCAACAAACAGTAACAATCCCTGTGAGTACAAAATAAAAATAACACACAGTAAATCTGCCTAGCCAAAAGAAGCCCTAATCCTTTTCCTTGCCCTGATAAGGTTATTTGTTCTGTCCTTTCAGGCAACCTAGAAGAAAAGAGCTCAGGTGAAGCTAGGTGCCTTTATGTAGAACATTGTAGTGGTGTTGTCTGTTCTGACCTGCACCACCTTGCCCTGTATGAACTGGGAAAAACCTTTTAGAACCAGAAACAATGCTCAGCACTCTAGCAGATTCATGTGGAAGAGAGACTCCACACTTGACCAAGTGCCATGGGTAGTGTGCTGCCCTATATGAGCACCCCATCCTAACAGAGAAGCATCTGTTGTAAGAATGACTGAGGGATTTTCCCTCTGAAAGGGAACTCCCGCCCTTCGATCGTGGATATCTGTCCACCACTGAAGGGACTGGATCACACATTTTGTTTCAGGAATCAGTTCTGACATATTGTCTTTTCTTTGGCATCAGTGTGCCTGTGGATGAAACTGAATGTCCCTCATTCAAAGTCTTGCTCCCAAGACCACTCCTGTTGCTGCAGCCATGTATCCCAGTATTTGCAAGTATCTTCTTGCTGGACATGGCTTTCATGGGTCGAATGAGGCAATCAGTTGCAGAATAGACTGAACTCTGTCCTCTGGAAGAAAAGCTCTTCCTTTTAAGGTATTCAGTTCTGCTCCAATGAAATGCAGGACTTGAACCAGTGTGAGAATGGACTTTTCTTGGTTTAACAGGAAGCCCACAGAATGTAACATATTTTTTGTTATTTCCAGGTGTGCTTGCACCTGCTGAAATGACTTTCTGATGACTAGTCAGTCCTCAAGATAGGGAAAAAATGTAATTCCTAGCTTTCATAGGAATGCCACTACCACTGCCAGGCATTTTGTGAATACCCTTGGTGCTGATGTGAGACCGAAGGGCAGGGCTGAGAACTGGTAGTGACCTGAAGGGAGTCTGAATCTGAGATATTTTTTGTGAGACTCCCTTATGGGGATGTGGAAATAGGCATCTTTTAAATCCAGAGATGCCAGCCAGTCTCCTTGCTAGGTGACAGACAAAATTATAGAGAGGGTCACCATCCTGAATTTTGGTTTTACAAGATATCTGTTCAGATGCCTTAGGTCTAGAATAGGCTGCCACTCCCCATTTTTCCTTTTAGTAAGAAAGTACCGGGAATAAAATCTTATGCCCCTCTGAAGGTTTGGCACCTGCTCCACTGCTTTTATGCTGAGCAGGGTTTGAACCTCCTTTTCTAGGAGCTGTTCTTCGAGAAGAGAGGCTCATTTGTACAGCCTTGACCAGAGGAGGGAGAGATATGAAACTCAGCGACAGTCCCTGGCTCACTAATTCCAATACCCACTGGTCCGTGGTTATGGCCTGTCAGGCCTGGAAAAAGTGAGCCAGTCTGCCCCCTACTGGTAATCCTAGCACCATTATCATTGGCATCTGCTGCAATCTGGAACTGGTATTTAGATGCTTCCATTCCAAACCTGGATGTTTCTGCTAGGTCATCAGAGATACGGGGAAGGAACATTCTCTGACATGGCCAAAACAGACTGCCACAGTGTTTTTTGATACTGTGCAGCATAGGCCTGGTAATTAGCTTGTCTGACCCCAAGGGAGGCAGCTAAGTACCCTTTTTTTGACATGCTGTCCATTTTCCTTGAATTCTTCTCAGGAGGGTGAGAGGATAAAGGAACTCTCGCCTTCTCATAAGCTGCCTGTTAGACTATACCGTGATGATCAGGGTGAGAATAGAGGAATTTAGCCCCTTTTCTGTCCAATTGGTACTTCTTGTCAGCCTTCTTATCCAGAGGCATGACAGAATTAGGGTTCTGCAGGATTGTGAATAAATCCTTCTTGAAGAATTTATTAATAGGCAGAAAAATCTTCTTAATGGGTGGTAACCCCATCATCTCCATATATTCTGCCTCCTCCTCCTCCTCCTCATCTTCTATGGCCTCAGTGGTAGCCAGGTCAAGGGCATCTACTATTTTCCTTACAAAGGAAAAGTGAGAGGAAAAATCCTCAGGCCTGGGAGGAGCGCCAAATTCCTGCTCTGGTGAGATTTCCAGTTCAATGGGCTCACCATCATCATCCTCCTCTGGTATATCATACTCCCCAGTATCTATCTCCTGAGACTGGGGATCTGAGGAGGGAGTAATCTCCTGAATCCATGGAGGAGGAGGGGTTGGAGAAGGTATGAACCCCTGAATTGCCTCAATGACTTTAATAACCCTGGCAATCTCCTCAGCAGTAGGCAGACCATGAGGCACAGAGGAATCCCCTGTTGGTTTTGCCTGGGGTTCGGCGTGTTTGTTCTTCTTTGCCTTTTTGGAGGGGACCGGAGAGTCAGCTGGCCCACTCAACCTTTTTTGGGAGGTTGATTCGCCCTTATCAGGGGTGGTAAAAAAAGAAGCTGTGGTTTCACCTGCTGATTTTGAAGGTGTTGACTGGTTAGTGCCTGAAGCACCGCTCAACTTTTTTGTTCAACCTCTCCATTCTTTTTTCCACAGTTTTCTGTGGAAATGATTTGCAAATTTCACAGACAGTATTTAAATGCTTGGTTCCCAGGCAGAGCACACAGCTGTCATGCTTATCTGCTCTGGCGAACACTTCCCCACACTTGACACAGTTTTTAAACCCTGGGGGACCAGTCTTTTTCTTAGGTTTTTCAGTATGCTCCATTTCCAGGAGAAAAACTTTAACTGCAAAAAAATAATTTCTGTTTTTTTTTTTTGCGGTCAGTTCAGGAACTGATTAGGCCCCAAAAGAACCGATGAATTTTTAAACTTGGAACCGGGTCAGCGGTTCTTGGAACCGATTCAACAGTTCACAGTAACCGGGTTAGCAGTTAGAAAAGAAACTGGGTTAGCGGCTTCAAACAATGTTAAAATACACTTTACACAATAAAATTTTAAAGAAAATAAAGCAGAAAAACTCTGCAACTAATATAGAACTACTCGGTTCCCCAACAGTTATACCGAACCGTGAGGAACCAAGAAATAAATGCTAAATCTAACTAAACTTAAATAAACTAGACGTTAGACTAAAAAATACTGTAACAATAAATGAAGGCAGCAGAAAGAACATTATGTATAATTAAACAATTATACTTCACAGTAAGACAACAATGACCTGAGGGAGTCTCCTGGGTGTCTAGACTTGTGAGGCAGAGTAAGAAATCTGAGACGTTGATAGAACATGCAGCAGATGAGGGCAGCAGTTTGAATAATTGTCACGTGCCAATGATTCCATCATTAGCATATAGTTCCATTCTCCCCGGCAGTTCTACTGAGCAAGCTAACTGCAAAGAGTTATGAATATGAGAAGAATACATGGGGTTAGAACCTGTGATAACCCAGTTACCAAGATGATACTTTACCACTAGACCATACTAATTCAACAGGGCTGTAGACAGCTTACAGTAGTCCCCTACTGTTCGTACAACATGCAGTTAGGTGCCAAACTCCTCTAGTAACCTTAACTTGAGATTCAACTAACACAATATACCCCTGCCACATATACCATGCAAAAAACATTTGGCATTGACAAATGCTTGTTAATGTGTGCCAGAATGCAACCCTTGCAGACCCAAATCCAATCCTGCATATATAGTACTGTAGCTCTGTGAATTGGATCATGGTCGTACTCCACAGGTGGCACTCATGTTTTAAGATATTCAGAGGCCTCTGTACTTGCAGAGAAGGGTCTCTGTGCATCCTGACCCACCTACATACATATGGTAGATAATTTGTAGTGGAAAAGGCCCTTAGTAAGGACTACTGTATGTCCCAGTAATATGCCAGACAGCAGTTAGTAAGAGAAAAACTTCTTTATAATGACCATCAGTTTAAACAAAAATTCACTACATGTTTAAAGATTAATATAAATGTTCTTGCAAATCTGAAACCTAATGGACATAGGTTAAAAATAACTGCAATAGCAGATTGGTGAAAACCAGTAGGGGCTGATTAGAGATGTTTCTCTTTGAGAGCGCAGGCATTGAATTTTACTCACAGTACTGACTAATATTTACAGGGCTACATCACGCAAAACAGAAATAAACATTCAACCTTTTAATTCTGTAACTGTTACAGTTAAAAATGCTAAAATTTGATGTTTCAAATATTAAAAAACACTCAGTCATTAACTTCTCAGTTAATGGCCACTTTCTATTGAATCGGTTACATGTGATGTTTGCGATATCTTGTATACATACCTGTCTTGAGGAAGGTTGTAACACTGGTTCTATTAGTGTTAACGAGCTGTGTATCATAAAACAGAATATACATCATCTCATACCAAACAATTCCAGTGCAATTTTCCAAAAGGATGCAGTCTTTTTTAGCTACCAGTGAGTCATTATACATGCCGGTCAGAGGCCAATGAGAAGAAAACAAGGCTTTGCCTTTGTATGGAATAAACCATTCTGCATCTAAAATGGAAAAGTAAATAAACAACAGATTTAGCAAGTTCCAAGGGTTTCACAAGGTTCTTTAATGACATTATTTCAGAACTAAGTTCAATTTAAGAGTTGTGTGAATACTGAAAAGATTTGTTCTGGTACTGGAACAGAACTGGGGCCAAACACAATTGTTATTTAAACAATAAAATAAATTTGATCAGACTTGCCATAATTTGTTTTACTGTTAGTTGCAATGATGTAACTGAAATTGGTTACAACTGTGGATTTATTATGTACTTGACTTGAGTGGCTGGCACAAACACAAAAAGCTGTGACATCACAATGGAACACTGTCTCTCTCAGTGTCCCATGACAGTTAGGAGCTCAGTTTGCAATATGGCAATATAATACTTCACATGTACTGTAGCTGAGAAATTTTTAAATCTTGATCTCTTAATGCAAAACAGATCAACATTTATTTCGAGGCTATTTGAGCATCAAAAGACAGCCTTCGGCATCAAACCTTTGCCAGGATCTCTGCTCTAAATGTGCATAATCATTATGTAAGTAACTTTCCTCAGCAATAGAGAAATTTGTGTAATTTATTTACAGTTTTTAGCCAGGAAATACACTCTAAGCTGAGTCTTGTTTCCAAGTGTATCCTGGGAGCACAAAGAAGTTAAGTGACTTGCTCCATAGTATGCAAGTAGTGGTTATGGGATTCAGATCCAGTTCTTCAGGTTTGCGTCTCAGTGTTCTTATTCACTACACTGCCTCCCATGTTTATTTCAAAAGTTTTACCAGGAAAGACATGCTGAACTGGTAGTAGCTCGTTTCCAGATGTATCCGGGGGGGGGGGGAATAAAAATTATGTACTTACCATAATTGTTGCTCTTCCAGAATTTCTTCACCATTTATTCACACTTATGGTGCTGGGACTGGAGGTACTAGAACCCTGCAAGAACAAAGTATTTTGCAGGCTAGGGGAACGATGTCTGTGCCGGCACTGCCCAAAAGGCAGATGTAGTGACATGGCACTCGTGTGTTGGCCAGTAACCAATGCCAGCTCCCTACCTTCCTCAGTTCTGTTAGGCAGGAGAGAATCTAGTGGGAGAGAAAAAACAGAAAGAGAGGATTATAGACTCATAGCCCAAAGGGATAGAAAAAGAATATAGGATATAAAATCATGCAAACAATAAAATCCAACTACCAACTTAGAGAACTAAGGGATGGGCTTAAGTGGCACAGGGGTAGAGAGTAGAAGAACCAGATCCTACTAACCACTACTGGGGATGCTACCCTGGGCAACTAGCTCCAGCTCTCGACCTTGAAAACATCCCACAACTGAGGATAATCTAATTAAAAGTCCACTTCATCTATAGCTCGGAGCACCCTGAGTTGATGGGAAGTCGTAAAAAGAAAACTAGCTGTGACTCAGACAATGGATTCTGACAGATTGCCAGTCCTGACCCCACAGAGCTCAAATAGTGGAAGAGACCTTGCTCCCTTCCACCAAACCTATCAATGCATCAATTTTAGCTGAACCAAAGGATTTCGGATCAGAGATCCACACAGTCCACATAGAAATATGGGAATGACTTGCAAAAGTTGAGCAGAAAGTACAGTTTGGAAGCTCATGCAGGCAAGACAGACACTCATACAGATAGGATTGAGTGAGTAGTGTTGTACATCTTCAATGAATATCAACACCTCTCAGAGAAATGCGACGACCTTGAAAATAGATCCTGCCGCAATAACCTAAGGATCTACAGCATACCTGAAGATGAAGAAGGCCAAGATATGGTGGCATTCTTAGACGTGTTTCTTTGTGACAGTCTGCAGCTTGACCTTGAAATCCCATTTGATATTATTGAAAGAGCACATTGAGCCCTCACTGTGAAGCCAGGCAGAGCAGAGGACAGGGCACATGCAATAGTCCTACAATGTTTGAGTTTTGTCACCAAATAGGATGTTCTGTTCAGAGCCTGGCACAAGTAACAAGCTATGTATAAAAACAAATGTATATACATTGATAACGATTACTCACTAATGCTTATGGCTTGGTGGAAAGCTTATTCTCTGATCCTGAGAGCATTAAAGGCTCAACAACAGAAATTCCAGATACTGTACCCATCGAGATTAATGGTTATGCTCCCTGGCAGCTGGAAAAGATTTTGCAACTCCAGAGGAAGTGCTGAAGGACATGACTGTAAGAGAAATCGAGGTAGAATCACCTGGACATGACCCTGGATCCCAGGACACACAAGACCCTCCACAGTGCCTTATGATCAACAATATCAGCCTGCATACAGAGGAAGCAGCAAAGTCTTTCTCCACTGAAGGAGGCAGCATAGCACAGTGGTTTAGGGCTCTGAGCTGCAAACCTGGAAACTTGGTTTTGAATCCCACAGCCCCCACCTGCATACTGTGTGACCCTGAGCAAGTCACTTAACTTCCTTGTGCTCCTAGGTCGCACCTGGGAACAGCTTCGGCTTAGTGTGCTTTTCCTGGTTAAACAATTTCCCCTGCCCCCTTCCCATTCTCCAATCTCCTAAAGGACATTAAACAGTTGTTCAGGACTTTCCAGAGAACTGGTCCAAGCTGAGCACATGTCATTTGACTATATTTGCACTTATTTCAAGGTATGGGGGAGCATTGGGATGTCAGAAATAGTAGCTAGCCCACTGGGGAAGAAGGGGTTTCATGGAGGTGGTGTGCCCTATGACTCAATACTGAGGTCCTTAGAAGGTTCATCTAGAACAATGACAGTGTATGCATTCGCTCTAGGCATTGTCTGTTCACAATATGAGCAATATAAACTGATTTTACCACCCCTTTGATTGTCTAATTAGAACCACAAGGTCTTCAAGGTAAACCTCCCGAGGGTCCAAGATGAGGCAGCCACCCTGCCCCACCTACATAGGGACGATGTTAAGCAGATACTGGCATTATAACCAGTTGACTTTTTACTGCACTTAAGCTTCAATGTGTTACTGTACCTTGGGGGAAGTTTAATATTAGCGGTATTTGTCAGGTCCCTGAGATGCAGTCAAAGGAATATTTCAGCCCAGGGCAAATGTCATTCCTCTGCTTCCATACTAACATCTTAGGGCATGGGGGGGTGGTCCACTTTGACCATCTGGATCCCTGTCATTCCCCCGGGGGGACCTGGCTAAGCTGATGGCGTCTACAGCAAAAACAATTTTTAGTAAACTATTTCAGTTCCTGCTCAGGGATGCTTTACACTCACCCATAGCCACCACACTGATATGTACCATTGTACATTAAGGGGGATGACCTCCTGGGCCTGGGCCCCAGGGACAAGTCTGCATTTATAATTTGATGTCCACAGACCCCAGGAGAAGGAGGGCAGGCCTTTTCTTTAAGGTTAGCCAGCAGGGTACCATATAAGCTGAACTGTGCAGCCATAATCACCTAGTCAACTTGTGATGGTAGCCACCGGGTCCCACCTCCCAAGAGGGGGGGGAAAACAAGATGCCCCAGACCCATACTATACTGCAATATGCATGGAGCATAGCATCAGGCTGCACTTCATTACTATCTCCCTACTCGGCACATTACTTCACCTGCCTGCACGTGGGCACTAACCCTAACATATAACAGGCTGGGGGAGGTCTCCCCAAGGCAGGACTTATATAATAGCTTGGGCCACATTTGACTCCTTCAGCCTCAGACTGGGCCACTGGGTGGGGTGGGGTGGGTGAAGCATGAATATTTTGGGTGTACATGACATGTTTCATACTGCCATGTGGATTAGTAAATCTGGCTCACTTACCCCTTAGAGGTAAGGGTAACTACATCATAGATTATGGCTGCAGCTTGGGATACCCTGGCTGAGTGCTGCCCCTAGATGTCCTGATTCTAATAGTACCCACATGGATCTGTTTGATTGGATTTACAACCCAAAATGGTTGACATGCTACCATTGCTTTAGTACCTACCAACTCTTCTCTACCCTTGAGACACTGTTTCAGGAGGTACGGGAGCTGACCGCTGACTCCTAACTGCCTCTGCACCCCTATCCTTGATGTCCATCTATCACAAGGAGAGTGTAGTGAATAACAAGACTTCCCACTCAGTTTCCTCTAATGTAACAGATCCTCTGCTATGGGGGCCAGCAACCGCATTGTGACTTCTCCCACTGGAGTTTCCACCAACTCCCATATAGGAGAAAACCACCTCTCCCTACTTTGGTAGCACACTAGGAGGGATATCACTCCACCTACTGTTTTAGTGAATGAGAGCCCTGTTGGCACCTACCCACTCAAGGTGTTGATGAATTTACTGTTTGTGTCTAAATGTCCTATCAGCATTATGTGTTTTGTTACTTCTGGTTCTCCAGTGCATCTCATAACTTGCCTTACTGTCTTTCATTTTCTCTTACTTTAGCTTTACTGTTTTTTCTTTCCTAGTCCTCTATTCTACCCTAGCACCATTTTTCTCCACAGCGGGAAGGTAGTCCTGACCTCATTACATCTGCTAGATCCCCATTACACCATAAATGACTAAGCCATCAAATGTAATTTCTTTTAGTATTAATGGGATACATAGCCCTGTAAAGAGATATTGTCTCCTCCAGCAACTTAAATGTGGCAAACCGGAGATTGTGTGTTCTCCAGGAGACACATCTTTCATTTGCAGAACACACTAAATTCCAGAACTGGAGCTTCTCAACAGTGGTGGCCTCATCTCACCAATTGAGTCATCAATGAGGAGCTTTGATACTAGTTCCCAGGGGACTCCCCTTTCTCATGCAGGACAAGGTAACTGACCCTGAGGGACGTTTTGTCATAGCCACTGGAACTTTATATGATGCCCAGGTCACCATAGCATGTGTACATTTTCCACCTGACTCTGACAAATTGGTATCCTGAAGGTTTTTTCTTATAATTTTTCCTCTCCTACAGGGCAGCTGGCAGGCACAGCCTCAACTCTCTCAGTGAGATGGCTCCATATCTGTCCATAAGCATGTCTCATTCGAGCCCGGCTCCAACCCCAGGCAAGCCCCCATGGATTTCCCTCCATTGCAGGGCTAGGGAGGGGAGGGCTGTTCCCCCCCCCAGTGAACAATCCAGATTCCTGGGGCAGAGTCTTGAGTTGGGATTGCAATCAGTGCTTCATGAAGCTTCCCTGGGTCCCCTTTTCTGTTTTCTCCCTTCCACCCCACTTCTAGGGTGCACACGTCAATATGCACACTTGGATGCATGCACATGCTGTGGAGTCCTGCAGCACCCTCCCGTCATTGGTGTCTCAGACCTGTTCTACCCTCAGGCTTTAACCTGGGGGCAGTCATTCAGTGGGAATGCAAAGCCACCCTCTCTGGGAGAGGAGAGCAGTCCTCCGGACACTCAATCCTCGCCCTCCCCAGCTGACGCCCAGCAACCTGTGTTCACCACTGAACACGGGTCACCGGTGTGGTAGGGGGTAAGACACAAAGTATCAGCCCTCCGTGTTACTGGGTCAGCAGCCCAGAGGCCCAGAGGTTTTTAACAAACTTTTGTCCCTTATGCAGGGCCAACTCATCGGGGGAACCCCTGCCCTCAATGTCACCAGCAGTATAACACAAATAGCCTCCCCGTGTAGAAATATTTATATAAAACCCTGGCCCATTGGAAATTATCAATGTTTGGAGATTTTTCTTTCCCACAGGCCAGGAGCACACCCACTATGCCTCCAGGACAGGCACATGGTTTGCCGACCGCACAGCAAAACCGCGATGGCGAAATCTCTCACAGCGACAATCTTGACAGGTTTCAAGATTGTCGCGGTGAGGGACCCGAGGGTGAAAATTTACCATGTACACCCCCCCTCCGAATCAACTCTGACTCAGAGTTGATAGTCTTAGTAGGGGGTGTGCGGGGGGCTGTGGGGAGTTCGGGGGTGCAGCCCCCTGAGTGAAAGATACCATTGCTGGACAGGCGAAAATTCGCCTGTCGACATTGGGGATGTCGCTATGCCAAACCTCAACAACAGTGTTGTCAATTGGCAAAGGTAAACCCAAGCACATCGGCTTGTCTGGATTATATATTTTCAAGAATGGAACATTTGGACTCCTTAAAGGATGTGTCCCATGGCACTATCCTCTTGCCTGAGTATGCACTGCTCTATGTGAAATCTTTACTGGGAAGACTCCAATGCACCAGACACTGGAGGCTTAACTTAGCATTACTCCAAGACACAGAATTTCAACATACTGTAGAGGAATTGATTACCCGTATTATACAGGAGAACACAAACCAGAGACTCTAGTCCTCATCCTCTGGGACACGGTTAAGGCTGTGCTCAGAGGAGAATTCAGTGCATATTCCTCCAGGAAGAAAAAGGAGTGGGAGGTCCATTTGCTTGACCTCCAATAGACTCTGCACACTTTACAAAGTTTCATACAGCAAGGTAACAAATCAGTTGCCCTACAGTTGGCATGCATAATACAAGACACGTAGAAGCTGCTGGATGCGAAGGTAGCACAGTACAGGCTCTCCTTTACCTTAAACATCACAACTATGAGGGAGGGGAAAGAGAAGCATGCACTTTGGCTCATAATATTTGAGCCCATCATAGGCAGGCTTGTGTGCAGCAACTTTATTGACACAGAAACAGGGGCCTTCACCAAACAATCCTCTGCTGTTCAGAAAGTTCTCTCCAAGCAGGGCCAGATTAACCATAGGGCAGAAGGGGCAGTTGCCCTGGACCCCATAGTTTGAGGGGCCACCTGAGTTTCTTTTTTTTTCCATTCTTCCTTGACCTCAGCGGGGGTTTGTCCATGGCCGATCGTTTGCCCCACCACAACCATCACAAAACAGCTTGCTGTTTGCTGCATCTTTGTTTCCCCATGGACGTTCTCTGCAGCTGAAGCACAACATGTGCCCTTCTAGCCAATTACAGGGCTCCAATGTGGTCCATTGTTGATGTTTACACCCCCCCGCCCACTCGGAACTGAACTTTTCTGTCCCCCCCCCAACCATCAGGTCCTCACCTTTTAAAATACCCTTCAATCCTCACAAGGTTGATAGGGTTTATCGGGCCCTGGTGACTCACCCATATTTCATGTCTCCGCCTCAGGTGGACTCTGTGGCGATCAGTGCCACGCATGATAGGTCCTCTAGGCCTCAGCACATGAGTTCTCTGCCCCCAGATAAGGAATACAAGAAATTGGATGTTATAGGAAAAAAGAGTTTATGCCTCGGTCACTATGTCTCTCCGTATACTTAACTACATGGGACACTTCCTGAAATATCAGGAGGAAATCCTAACGACCTCCCAGGCAACTGTCCAGTCCCTCCTGGTGGGTTCTGTCCAGGAGGATCTGACAGCCAGAATGTCTACGGTGGCAGCTGTATGTCACTAACTGCTCAGGGCCACCTATGATGCTGTTGACACTGCAGCTCGTACATCCTCAGCAGGAGTTTGTCTCAGTAGACACACCTGGCTCAGAGTGTCGGGATTTTCACAGGATGCGCAGCAATCTATCCTTAATGCTCCTTTTAAGGGGGAATCAGCTGTTTGGTCCACAGACCCAAGACACAGTGAAGGATTTGCAAGACTCAGGTTGTACCTTAGAATCGGTCCAGACCCTATACCGTCCAAAAGCAAAAACGGCCTTCAGGTTCTCCTCGAGGGGCCACCACTACAAGGGCCATCCCAATGCTCAAAGTCAACCTGCCAATAAAAGAAAAACTCAATTAACATTGCCAGGACCTCAGAATGCTCAGAATACCTGTTACATCCCTGCTGCCCCCCTAGCAGGGCCTGCCTTCGGCCTGAAGGTCTTCCTCCAGTCGTGGATCCAGAGACCCTACTCACGACTGTCGGGGGCAGGTTTTTTCTGCACCTACAAGGGTGGCAAGACATCTCCTCTGACATGTGGCTCCTGCAATTGATCGAGACAGGACACACACTGGAGTTCATAGAGATACCTCTTCCTTTGCTACCACAGGTCTGCCATTACCCCCCTCCCAGACCAAGCATTGATCTTATGGACCGAAATCAATGTTTTACTCTCAAAACAGGCCTTCAAAATCAGACCCCCTTCCCCAGAAGGGTATGGGATTTTACTCCCATTTTTTCTTAGTTCCCAAATGAATGTCTTTCCCAACCTGGATGACTGGATCCTGAAAACGTCTTCCAGCCAACAGATGTTGCTCACACTTTCTCAAACCCTGCAGTTGTTCTCCCAGGTGGGATAGCAAAATGGACCCTGTGCAATGCCTCCAACATATCAGAGCTATGTTAGACACCTCCTTGGGGATGGCGTATCTACCCATAGCTCGAGCTGACACCCTGATTGCTTTGGCATACAGATTAGATTCCAGCAGAGTAGTCTTGGCATGAGACTACCTCTGTCTCCTGGGACATTTGGTGGCCACGATATCAACAGTCCCCAGTGTCAGGTTGAATATGCGGTTCCTTCAATGGTCTGTCAGAGACCAATGGAACCAGATGGAGGATGATTTCGATGCCCCGGTTCTGATATCTTCCCTGGCTTTTTGAGCTCTGCAATGGTGGAAGTTCAGGGCAATTTAATGCAGGGCATGTCATTTCATTGCCTCCACGTCAGTGTTCTGGAGATGAGATTAGTTCTCTATGCCTTACAGGCGTTCGACACTCACCTTCCCCCCAGTTGCCTTCAGGTGCAATCAGACAGTTCTGTAGTAGTTTACTACCTGAACAAGCAGGGTGGCACCCATTCATACCCTCTCTGCAGAGAATCAATGAGGGTTTGGTATTGGGTGATTCAGAGAAATATTCATCTTCTTGCAGTTCACATCCCCAGGGTGTCCAGCACCCTGGCGGATGCCCTGAGCAGATCCACGGCCTAGGCCCATGAGTTGGAAATCTTGTCCGACGTCCTACATAACGTCTACTGCCTGTGGGACCGACCGGAGTTGGACCTATTTGCCTCTCCATAAAATGCAAAACTGCCACTTTACTGCTCTCTTGAGCGAGGTTCTGGAACTGTGTGGTAGAACACGTTATCTCTTTCCTGGACAGGAAGATTTCTTTAAACCTTCCCGCCCTTTCCTCTCATTCAGAGAGACTACTGAAACTGGTCCAGTATGGGGTATCTATGATTCTCGTAGCACCATTCTAGCCAAGGCAGATTTGATTCCCGCTGCTTCTATAGCTCTCAGAACTGGATCCCCTACCTCTATCAATTTGCTGGGCTCTGTTGTCCCAGACACGTGCCTCCCTGCTACACCCGGACCTTCACTCCCTCCATCTGCACACCTGGCTCCTGAGGATGTAGTCCTCTCGGGCTTCCAGGTGTCACTAAAAGTGGCGAAAGTCCTCTAGGCTGCTACAAAGCCATCTACTTGGTCTACCTATTCCATGAAGTGGAAACGCTTCTCCATTTGGGTGTCTACACTGGACTTAGATCCTTATGAGTGTTCCCCTCAACGCATCTTAGATTATTTGCTCTCCTTGCTAGAGGGAGACTGAAATATTCCTCTGGGAAAGTCCACCTTTCAGCCATTGCCACATTTCATTTACCTGTGGACAACATTCCTTTGTCACAGTTACCTTTGATTCAAACCTTTTTTAAAAGGTATTCTGCACCTTCATCCCCCTATCTGGGATCCAGTCCCTGTGTGGGATTTGAATTTTGTGCTTGAAAAATTGACTACAAGTCCATTTGAGCCTGCTGAATCCAGCAACCTCCATTATCTTTCTTGGCAAAACATGTTTTTAGTTGCCATTACGTCAGGCAGATGTGTCTCAGAGTTACACGCACTAATGTGCAAACCTCCATACCTGCAATTTCATAACAATCAGCTGTCTTTACTCATGAACCCATCATTTTTGCCAAAAGTTGTTTTTGAATTTACTTTAAATCAGGCCATTCAATTACCAGTGTACTTTGATGAGCCGACGAATCTAGGGGAAGCCCTGCTTCATACTCTTGATGTGCATAGAACATTGAGCATTTACCTTTTCCACACTTCACAGTTGCGAAAAACTAAGCAACTTGTTTCTTTCTCCCCTTGAAACCAGGGCGCTCGTGTTTCAGAGCAGTGCTTGTCCATGTGGTTGGCCAACTGCATCATGTTTATCTATGCAAAATATGAAAAACCTCTCACAGGGGTTGTAAAACACCATTCTACCAGAGGCATGGCTGCCTTTAAGGTGTGTTTCTGGGGTGTTTCTGCCTTGGACATTTGCGATGCCACCACATGGTCTACTGTACATATCTATTCCAAGCATTACAGTCTAGACATCGCTTCTAAGAAGCAGATCAATTTTGGGTGGGCCATTCTACAAGGCCTCCTGTCCTAAGTCCTGATGGTTTGCTTCCTTCTCCCACTGGGCATAATAACTGCTTGGGAATCTTCCCATGTGTTATGACCTGCTGCAAGAGATTGCCTCGAAGAAGATAGTATGGTTGCATAAGAACTTACCGTAATAGTAGATCTTCAAGAATATCTCTTGCAGCAGGTCATGCAGCCCCACCCTCCTTCCCACTTGTTGTTACTTCAGAAGGGTTCCTTTCTCCTGTCCTTTTACGACTCCATGAGCTGCTGCCTTATTTCCCTCCTCTGTTCCCATTAGAGGCTTTGGATATGTTTTCACATTCGATCGTCAGGATGGAAAAAAACTGAGTAGTAGTTGGGACCTCCCTCTTTTATACGTGCCATACAGACACCATGTGGTAACATAGAAACATAGACTTTGATGGCAGAGAAGGACCACTTGGCCCACCCAGTCAGCCCATTTCCCTACCTTTTAGATAAGCTGCAGATCCTAGTTAACCAACAGCCTACTTCCTCCTACCCTCCACTAGAATTGCCTTATGTCTGTCCCATGCACTCTTGAATTCCCCCACTGTTTTTTAACCCACTACCTCATCTGGAAGGCTGATCCATGTGTCCACCACCCTCTCTGTGAAAAAATACTTATTCACATTGCCCCTGAGCCATCCCCCCTCTAGCTTCAAATTGTGCCCCCTTGTTCTTGCACATCTCTTTTTCAGAACGATGATACCCTCTTGGACTTTGTTGAGTCCCTTGAGGTACTTGAATGTTTCTATCATGTCCCCCTCTCCCTCCATTCCTCTAGGGTATACATATTGAGCTCCTTTAGTCTCTCTCTCTTTATATGGCTTCTGGTGTAGACCCTGCACTATTTTAGTTGCCCTCCTCTGGACTGCCTCCATCCTGTCTATGTCCTTGCAGAGATGGGGTATCCAGAACTGCATGCAGTACTCCAGATGGGGTCTCACCAACTGTCTGTACAGAGGGATAACAACTTCCCTTTTTCTACTGGTGATGCCTCTCCCTATGCATCCCAGTATCCCCCAGCCCTCCTTACTGGCTTTTCACATTGCTTGCCTACCTTTAGGTCATCTGATATGACTAGCCCCAGGTCCCGTTCCATTTTTGTTGTTATTAGTACCCCCCCATTGTGTACTCTTTCCCTGGATTTTTGTTTCCCAGGTGCATTACTTTGCACTTCTTTGCATTGAATCTAAGCTGCCATACTTTTGACAATTCCTCCAACCTTGCCAAGTCCCTTCTTATCTTTTCCACCCCCCTTGTGTATCAGCACTGTTGCAGATCTTTGTGTGTCATCTGCAAAGAGGCATACATTTCCTTTCAGTCCCTCTGCAATGTCACCTATAAAGACATTAAAGAGGACTGGTCCCAATACTGAACCCTGCGGTACCCCACTAGTAGAGGGAGGTCCCAGGGTCGACTGCTGAGAAGTCATCTGGAGGAAATGACACCTGCGGCTGTAATGTAATCCCATGTGTTATGACCTGCTGCAAGAGATACTCTTGAAGGTCTACTGTTATGGTAAGTTCTTACGCAACCGTACTTTTTTAGAGAGCGAGAGCCTCAATGGTGTGTCTGACATTGAGCCTATCACATGAAGGAGTAATAATAGTAAAAAAAAAAACATATTGCAATGGGGTGTTATGTGATCATGAATAACGGATAAATGTTTATACCACCACTCTCTGAGTCCTGCACCTTAGCCACTTTTCCACCCATCCTGTCAACTTCTCGCAAACGCCGAGATCCATCTGCTTACTGATTAAACTCTTGTAGAGCACAGAGTCAAAGGCTTTGCTGATGTCCAGGTAAATGATATCCACCACTTCTTCCTCATCCAGTTTTAGTGACCCAGAAAGAAGTCAATCAGATTTGTTTGACACAGCCTCCCTCCCATGAACCCCTGCTGCCTCACATGCTGTAGATCATGCTCATCTAGATACATGCTCATCTAAATACACTACCAACCTTTCTTTTAGTATGGTCTCCATGAGTTTGCACATGACTAAGGCCAGACTTACTGGTCCGTAATTACCTGGGTTGTCATTGGGACTGCTTTTATGGAGGGGCACTACATGTGCTATTCTGCAGTCCTGCGGTACCATGCCTGACTCCAGTGACTACTAAATAGGCCAGTCAATAGATCTCCAAGGTCCTCTACCAATTCCCTCAGCACCATTGGGTGTATGCCGATTGAACCTGGGTATTTATAGAAATATAGAAACATGGAAGCTGTCAGCAGAAAAGGATCTCCTGGCCAACTAGTCTGCCCTAAGATAACTACCTACTGTGCTACTTTAGACCCTAACTGATTTCTGGCCTTAACCCCCCTCCCCACCCAGCCCTGTTACCAAGGTCCCCTTGTGTCTATCCCATGCAAGTTTGAAATCTATTACCCACCCCCAATGCTTGCAGCCCTGTCCTCACCCTTTCCGCCTCTATCACTACATCTATGCTCAAGAACTGGGATCCAAAGGTAAATGCTAGTGTACTTAGCTGTTTATGTTGATGGCATGGTGCGCTTTCAGCTGGGGGGGCAGTCTGGCTGGGTGTGGGTTGCACCAGTGCAGGTGGAGCAGTGTGATTACATACCAGCAAGAACCATGTGCACTACAACATGAATCCACTGAAACTGAGATTGTCCAGGGCCACAATGGAGCCATGTGCAACACTCCCCATGAAGTTTACACTACCTGACCTGCATTGTTGCAACTCATTTATGCCTCTTGCAATGGTGCAGATCAGGCAGTGTAAATGGGTCTATAGAAGTGAGGTAATACTGTTACTATACAGGCCACTGGTTTGACCACATATGGAGCGCTACATGCAGTTTTGAAGCCCATATCTGAGGAAGGTTAAGGATAGACTGAAAACTACTACATATAGCAAAGGGTGATGAAAATAGAAACATAGACTTTGATGGCAGATAAAGGACCACTTGGCCCACCCAGTCTGCCCATTTCCCTACCTACTGGATAAGCTGCAGATTCTAGTTAACCAACAGCCTACTTCCTGTAACCCGCCACTATAATTGCCTTGTGTCTGTCCCATGCATGTTTGAATTCCCCCACTGTTTTAGACCCAACGACCTCCTCAGGAAGGCTTCCATCCTGTCTATGTCCTTGCGTAGATGAGGTTTCCAAAACTGCACACAGTACTCCAGATGGGGTCTCACCAACTGTCTGTATAGAGGGATAACCACTTCCCCTTTTCTACTTGTGATGCCCCTTCCTATGCATCCCAGTATCCCCCTGGCTCTCCTTACCGACTTTTCACATTGCTTACCCACCTTTAGGTCATCTGATATGACTACCCCCAGGTCCCTTTCCATTTTTCTTGTTGCTAGTACCTCCCCTGCTATTGTGTACTCTTCTCCTGGGGTTTTGTTTCCCAGGTGCATTACTTTGTACTTCTTTGCATTGAATCTAAGTTGCCATATGTCTGACCATTCCTCTAACCTTGCCAAGTCCCTTCTCAACTTTTCTACCCCCTCTTGTGTATCAGCTCTGTTACAGATCTTTGTGTCATCTGTAAAGAGGCATACCTTTCCCTCCAGACCCTCTGCAATGTCACCTATGAAGATGTTAAAGAGGACTGGACCCAGTACTGAGCCCTGAGGTACTCCACTAGTAACCCCTTTCTTGAATGTGTCCATTCACTATTATCTTCTGTGTCCTGTTGTGCAGCCAGTTTGCTACGCAGGCTACCACCCTGGGACCCACTCCCAGGCTGGCTAACTTGATTATTAATCTTTTGTGCAGGACTGTGTCAAATGCCTTGCTAAAGTCTAGGTAGGCCATATCCACCGCCCCTCCCTGGTCTATTACTTTGGTCACCCACTCAAAGAAATCAATTAGATTTGTCTGACATGACCTTCCTGCTGTAAATCCATGCTGCTTTGGGTCCTGTGCCCCGCTGGCCTCTAGGTACTCAACAATTCTTTCTTTCAGAAGTGATTCTATAATTTTCCCTGCCACTGAGGTCAAACTTACAGGTCTGTAGTTTCCTGCTTCTGCCTTGCTCCCACTTTTGTGAAGGGGAATCACATCTGCCCTGCTCCAGTCCTCAGGTACTGCCCCATCCTGCCATGATTTGTTAAAAAGCATGGTCAGTGGTGTCACTAGGTCCTCCCTTAGTTCTTTTAGGATTCTGGGGTGAATCCTGTCAGGCCCCATTGCTTTGTCCACCTTGAGTTTTAGGAGTTCTTTCAGGACTCTTTCTTCAGTGAATGGACTGGTGTCAACCCCCCTGCCCAGAGTGCTTCTATTGTCTGGTTTAGGTAACTCCTCCTCGTCTTCTTTTGTGAATACTGAGCAAAAGTATTAATTCAGTATCTCTGCCTTTTCACTGGCTCCCTCTGCCCACCTCCCCTCTCCTTTATTAATCTTCACTATCCCTCCCTTAACCTTTCTATGCTCCCTAATGTACCTATAAAAGGTTTTTATCCCCTTCTTAATGGAGTTGGCTATTTTTTCCTCGGTTTGGGCATTTGCTAGTCTGACTGCCTTCCCCACTTCTTTCTGCTTTAATTGAAACAGTTCCCTTGCGTGCTCCTTCTGTGATTCCTTATACCTTTTGAATGCAGCTTTTTTCTCCTTAACCTTCCCTGCCACCTCTTTTGAGAACCATATGTGTTTTTTACTCCGCTTTTTTTTCTTTATTTGTTTCACACAAAGGCTTGTTGCCTTTATGATGGCAGTTTTGATTTTTCTCTATTGTTCTTCCACCCCTCCTTTTTGGTCATTTGCTAGTGCATTCTTCAGGTATTAACCCATTTTGCCAAAGTCAGCCCTTCTAAAGTCCAGTATCCTTGTTTTTGTATGGCTTATCTCCATGGTTGTGCTCATTGTGAAGCACACCGTGCAGTGGTCGCTTGTTCCCAGATGTCTACTGACTTCTAAATTTGTGATCCTCTCTCCATTTTAGAGTACCAGGTCTAGTATTGCTCCCTCCCGAGTGGGTTCCAACACTAGCTGTCTAAGGCCTGCCCCCTGCAGGGCATCGAGAATGACCCTGCTCTTGGATGTGGCTGCAGTACATGTTATCCAGTTAACATCTGGCATATTCAAGTCCCCCATCAACAGTATCTCCCTTTTTCAGCCATTTTGAGAATGTCCTCTATCATTTTGTTGTCCATTTCCTCCCTTGAGACGGGGTCTGTATACAACCCTGTGCGGATTGTGATGCCATTCCCTGTCTCCAAGGTGACCCAGAAGCCTCTTGTCCTCCCCCTTTACTTTTTAGTTCTGTAGCTTTAATCCCTTCCCTTATGTATAGAGCTACTCCACCTCCTCTTTTACCTTCCCTGTCCCTTCTGTAGATTGTGTACCCTGGTATGTTGACATCCCAATCATGGTTCTCGGTGTACCATGTTTCTGTGACTGCCACAATATCCAGTTGTTCATCTTCCATCAGGGCTACTAGCTCAGGAAGCTAGTTTCCCAGACTACAGGCATTGGTACTCATTGCCCTCCATTTAATGTTGGCTTTATTCTTTTTTCCCCCATCCCTGCTCTTATTGCCCTTGTCTATTTTTCCATTTACCCCTGTTCTGCCCTGTGTTGAGCTCTGTACCTCAGTGTTTACCTTACTACCTGCCATGTTTTGTGGGGGGAGGCATGAAATTTCCTGCCTTTTATCAGCGCCTCCCCCCTTGGCTAGTTTAAAAGCTTGCCAAGGAAGCATTTAAACCTGTCACCTAGGAGTTTGGTTCCCTTCGTGGACAGATGCAGACCATTGTGCCAGTATAGACCTTTATCTCTCCAGGTGGACCCCCAGTCCCCAATGAAACCAAAGCCCTGTGCTCTGCACCAGTTTTGCAACCATTCATTAAACTGCATGGTGTGCAGTACCCTAGCCTCACTCCTGCCATGGACTGGTAACACCTCTGAGAAGGTTACCGTGCTTGCTACCTGTCTGAGGCCCCTCCCCAACTCCACAAATTCATTCTGCACTGCACTGATCCCATGCCTAGCTAGGTCATTTGTCCCAAGGTGGACAATGATATCTAGTTCCCTCTCCTGTGACGCTGCTTCTGTAATCCTGAGGATTCACTTCCTGTCCCTCCAAGCCATGGCACCAGGCAGGCATCTTACTTCCTTCTCCTCTCCCTTCCCCAGTTTTACCCCCCTAACAATTGAGTCCCCTATCAGATGCTGTTGCCTTCCCCTGTGGTATCCCTTGCCACCCTTTTGTGGGTCTCCCTTGTGGATGTCCTCAGCATTCTTTTGGGTCTCCACTGAGGGTGCCATCATAGAGGAACCTTGCTCTGCCAGAATGGCATATGATTTGTGTAGAGGTACAACTAGGGGGCTTCGCCTCTGGTCCACCACCTTCAACCTCCCAGAACCCACTGTGGTCCAACTGCTCTTCATACTTGGCAACCTCTGAGGCAGGGAAAAATGTTCCAGAAACATCAGGGTGTGATCTTTGGGGACAGGACAAGACAGATCTCACTTTCTGCCACACCCAGAAAGCAGCCATACGCAGATATACTGTAGTGTGGCATATGAAAGCTTAGTTCATTGCAAAAACGGCACAAAATATAAAAATAAGCATATACACTTTATTTTATTTATTTATTTATCAAGTCTAGGATTACAAATACCTTTGAGCCTTGGCTCTTTTACAAAGGTTCCACATCAGAGAAATACAAATTATGGGGAACATCAAGACAGACATTACAACAATGTGGACATTGCAAACAGAGTACAGATTAATACAATTCAAGGGTAGCATTGTAACAAGGCAGCCAGCGGCATTTGTCAGAGAAAATAGACAACAGATAAGAAGTGCCAGAGTCATGGGGGGGGGGAAAAGGAATGTAGGAAGGGTGGGGAGAGGGTGAAAAGTGTAGCATTGGGTATACCAAGATATGAGAGTAGAATCCAGTGAGAAGGGGAGGGTGGGGCCACTAGAGCAGGAAGGGAAGTGGAGAAACAAGGTTAAGTTGGGCAGTCACAGGAGCTGTTGGTAATGAGATAGTCCCAGAGCCTAGTTTTAAACATACCAATTGTTGGGGCAGAGGAGATGGTGGGGCTGAGGCCATTGAACCAGAGTGGTGCTCAATTAGCAAAAGAGCGTTGTCCCTGTGAAGTGTGACAGTGGGGGACTTTCAGTAGCTGTAGCGTGGATCTTCTAAGGCACCATTTGTTAATTCGGTGTTGTAACAGAGTTGAGATCCCAGAAGGTGCAAGGCCAAGGTAGATTTTTTTCACCATGGAGCAGGTGAGAAACTTTATGCAGTTTGATAGTTGGAGCCAGCCGGTCTGAGTGTACGGGTCACATGTGTGGGTGAGACAGTGAACACCAGTGATGAGCCAACATGCCTTATTTAAGGCAGTTGAGAGGCGTCTAAGGGTTGTGGTTGTGGCTGAGCCATAAATGATGAGACCATAGTCTATTACAGAGATCACAGAGCTCAGGACTGCAACCTTCAAAGCTTCAGGTGTGAGGTGTGGTCTGTGTTTGTAGAGGAGACCAAGCCGTGTATTAGCAGCTCTTGCTACATTATCTACATGAAGTCCATAGGAGAGATTAGGGTCAAGCTGCATCCCTAAGTATTTGAAGGACCCCAGCTGATCTAGAGTGTTCCCCTGGGTGGTGGAGATAGCCAAGTGGTGTAGCTTGTGTGGGTTATGAGAGCTGCAGAAGAGCATAGATTTGGTTTTCTTGTCATTGAGGACCAGTTTATGATTAAGAAACCATGTCTCTACAGAACTGAAACCAAGTTGAAGGTTGTGTTGAAGAGTTGCAGGATCTTTGTGAGTGGAGAATACAACAGCATCATCTGCATACAGTATGATCTGCTCGGAGCAGTGGTAAGGGAGGGAGTTTAAAAAAAGGCTAAAAAGGAGGGGGCCCAGTATGGATCCTGTGGGGCCTTGACTGAACAGGCAGGATGTCAGAAAGAGCGTCCATAATTTTTACTGTCTGCGCCGGTTTTCTAAGTAGCTTTTAAACCAGAGAAGAGTCAGGTGATAGCCTGGCATTCAGTAGTTGGCGGAATTAGTAGACCATGGTGTACTGTATCGAAGGCCTCGGAGAGGTCGACGAAAACGGCCCCTGTGAGAAGGCCATTGTCAAGGGATTTGTGCAAAGCTCCAATGAACTCAAGAAGGGCTGTGGTGGTGCTGTGACCTTTCCAGAAGCCATTTTGTTGTGGACAAGGTATATTGTATTTATCCAAGCAGTCGGTAAGTTGATCAGCCATTATGCGCTCGAGTGCCTTAGAGAGTGGGGGCAGTATGGAGATAGGGCGATAATTTGAGTGATTCGTCTTATCCCCACTTTTATGGATGGGTGTCATGGTGGCTGTTTTCCATAGGTCCAGGAATTTTCCACAGCTGAGAGAGAGGTTTAGGATTTTTGTTAATGGATGAATTACCTCATCGAGGGTGAACAACAGAAGCTTAAGGTCCAGGATGTCGCTACTAGATTTAGATTTAGAGATAGCTGCAGTAATATATCGGCAAGCTTCATTTAGCCTTACTTCTCTGAAGTAGAAGAGGGGATGGTTAGACTGAGGGGCTGAGGTATTTGGGGAGTAGGCCCTGTTTTCGAAAAAGTCATGGGGTAGAACAGCACTAAGGTCTGAAAAAGCCGTGTTAAAGATGTTTGCGATCACCTTGGGGTCGAGGGTTGAGGATCCATCAACCATTAACATGGCTGGAGAGGTTTTTGGCTGCTTCCTTGATATTGTCCCAGAAAGCACGACCATTTCCCCATGTATTGGTGAAAGCGTCTTTATAATAGGTGGATTTCATTAGCCGTATAGCCGTATACCCCCACAGTGCAAGCTTTTTTTTTTTTTTGCACTGTGTGGGTATTGTATTTACCAGTTTTTATATTTTCCGCTGTTTTTGCTATAAACTAAGCTTTTTTTATGCTGCACTATATATGTGTATGGCTGCATTCTCAGTGTAGCAAAAAGCAAGGTCTCTATGGAGGCCCTGAAGTGCAAAACACAAACCAAAAAAGCAAAAGGCAACCAAATAAGTAAAGCAGCAACCAGAAAATAAAATGCAAACAAAAAATGTAAAGCAATAAAACCAAATGTAAAGTGTGTTGCTACAAAAATAATGTAACACAGCAAAACCACATGTAACGTCCAACCAAAAGAAATGACAAATGCAACACAAAACAGTGAAATCCATCTAAAAATCATGAAGTCATGAAAATATATTAACACAACTAAAACATGCATGTAAACAAATTTAATATAGCACAACAAAAAAGTGAATGCAAACAAAAAAGCATAGCACAACTAAAAGATGAATGCAAATAAAAAAGCACAGCACAACTAAAAGATGAATGCAAACAAAAAAGCATAGCACAACTAAACAAAATCTGACAAAATCCACCACGGCTGCATAATGAAGTAAGTGAAGTTGTGTGGGATTGTTAAGGAGGTATGGAGAAACAACACAATGATTTGTAAGTAGTAAGATTTGTTTTAGTTTCTGTTCTAAGGAAGTCATACACATTATTAGGAAAATATATGGAGGTGTACATTTTAAGGGAAGGAATAGGAAGCAATATAGGTTTACAAAAGAACCCCAGAGCAGATGCCACTATATGTGTTATCCTGGATGATATTGGCAGGACAGCCACATTTTAAAGAAAACACAATTGCACATACTCCAATAATGCAAAGCATCATGGGAAACATATGCAAATCCCCATGATGGCACAGAAGGTGGCAGTACATGAAAAAGTAATGGCTGGCATATGTTTAGCCTTGGGATTATTTACACAGCTTTTTTTTTTTTTTAGAGAAACCAGGGTTTGTCCATGAGGTGATGTAAGTTATATTTAAGCAATGTGTTGATGTCAGGAAGTCAGATGTAATGATGGACTGTTAGCACAAAAAATGTGATACAGTAGTAACTTTCAGAGAGGATCGCTTTTGATAAGGGCAAGGTAGTTATGCTTGTGATAATGGAAATATTAGGAAAGTATGAGGTCTATGCAGAAGTGGAGTACAAATATACACAGTTTTGTAAGTATGTGCTCAGAGTGCTGGCAAATGTGATATGCAGGCTTGTTTTAGAAATAGGTAAAAATAGCGATACATGCAATTGATAGAAAGACTGATAATTACATAGACATATAGATATAGAGGAGGACACAGACAGACAGAATAGGAATGGCAGTGAAGTATTGAGTGACACCAACCTCAACCCCCACAGAGATGGACAGGCATCGGGTGTGCCTTTGGGTCACTGCCCATAACGCTCATGCCATTTCACCTCACCCTAGCCTGCAGACACAGACAAGTGTCAAGGTGTGCCTTGGGGTGTTCAGACATTACACTCACCCCATTCCATAAGGAAATATATTGAAATGGGTACAGTATAAGAGAATGGCGTGAACTTTGAGGCTGAAGAGTCAAAGGCACACCTCAATACCTGTCACAGGTTGCAGGGTGGGGATGGGGGTGGAATGGCGTAAGCATTACTGTTGACAATCCCAAGTCACACCCCTGATGCCTGTCAGTACCTACAGGCCAACAAAAAATCCTCAGCTCCACTCACACGCGTGCCACCAGTAGATCCAATCTACTGGTCTATGACACACAGGTCAACCCTTTATACCATAGGATTGACTTGTGACGTTGTTTTATTGATGACATTTTTTTGATCTGGAAAGGCACGGGGGCAAACTGAGGGAATTTGTTGTATATTTGGAGAACAGTGATTTGAACCTCAAATTTAGTGTAATGAGTGACAGGAATATGGTCACTTTTTTGGACATTGAGATTAAGAGTGATGCGATATAAACATCCCTCTTTCAGAAAGAAACTGACAGGACTTCCCTCTTGTGCGCACCCAGTTGCCATCCTAGATACATTATCAACAACATTCCTAGAGCCCAATTACTCAGGGCACGCAGAAATTGCAGCACAGACAGTGATTTTGGGAAACATGGCAGAGACATGTGTGCTAGGTTCCTGGATAAGGGTTATTCAGTGGAACTAGTGGAATATGCCATGCAGGAAGTTTCAAGCCTCAGCCAGAGAGAAGTATTGGCTCCTAAAACAAAACACGAAGGTGACACTAACAGGATACACTTTGTGACCACATTCTGCAGACAGTCTAGTGCCTTGGGGATATCATTAGAGAACACTGGCCTCTTTTAAATTTAGATCCATGGCTGAAAGAGGTAGCAAAGAATTTACCCTGTATTGTATATCAGCGGGGTTAAAATATTGGTGACACGCTCACCAAAAGTTACCAACCTATTCCTATGGCAGAGGGTACTAGGGACACTTGGCTACCTTGTAGACCTAATGGCACTTTTTGTGTGGCAATTGTAAGTATTGTGCTACTATCTTGAAAAGCACCACATTTATATCTGTAAATGCTTCCATAGTGTTCACAATGAAATCCTTTTGCAGTTGTACCATGGAAAATTTGATATATCTGGCCACTTGCACCTGTGGTGCCTTTTATGTTGGTAAAACAGCACGCCAGTTTAAGGTTAGGATTGGTGAACGTATGCGTAGTATGTTAGTAACATACTAAAACGCCAGCAGAATAGGCCTAATGGTCTTTCGTGTCTGCTTGTTTGGTCAGTCCCCACCCTGGTGGCTGACCTTGCTGCCCTCCTTACCCTCCTTGGCTTCTCCCTTCAAGTCCCAGATATTCTTGCTGCACTGGACTTTGCTTCCAGAACCCTTCCCCTGTACCTGTCCCACCCCCTCTTGAACCCCTCCACCGTCTCTGCCTCCACCAGCCCCCTGGGTGGCGCATTCCATGGCTCCACCACCCTCTCAGTGAAGTAGCACCTCCTCCTTTTGCCCCTGAATCTCCCCCCCTCCAGCTTCCACCCATGCCCTCTAGTTGCACCCCCCTTCCTTCGGAGCACCCTGACTGCTCCTCCCCTATTTACCCCCTTCATATACCTGAAGACCTCTATCATGTCCCTTGGTCCCTTCTCTCTTTCAGTGTGTACATATTTAGCTCTTCGAGCCTCTCCCCATAGGTCCTGTCCCCCAAGCCCCAGATCATTTTGGTTGCCCTCCTCTGGACCCTCTCCAGGAGTTCAATGTCCATCTTTAAGTGTGGCCTTCAAAACTGCACACAGTACTCTAGATGCAACCTCACCAAGCAGTTATACAAAGGAACTATCACTTCCCTCTTCTGGAGGTGATCCCCCTAGCGATGCATCCCAGTATCCTGTTGGCCTTGGCTGCTGCCCTCCTACAAGTCTCCGAGTTGTTCATCTTGACATCCACCACCACCCCCAGGTCCCTGTCAGCCATCGAGACTTGTAGCATCCCCCACCTCAGGTGTACACTTGACCTGGGTTTCTGGCTCTCAAGTGCAGTACCTTGCATTTCCCTGCATTGAACCTCAGCTTCCACTTTCTAGACCACCTTTCTAGAGCCTCCAGGTCCCCCTGTAGGGCCACCCTCCCCTCCTCCACCACTGCCCCCAGTTTTGAGTCATCTGCAAAGAGACTTATCTCACTCCTGATACCCTTCCTTATGTCAGAGACGTAGGCGTTGAACAGGAGGAGCCCAAGGACCGATTCCTGAGGGACCCCACTAATGACCCTCCTTGGGGATGAGACTAACCTGCCAACCATGACCCTCTGGGTCTGGTCCTGGAGCCAATTGCCTATCCACCTGATCATCTGGTTCCCCACCCCCATTTCTCCCAGCTTATCCAACAGGGCCCCATGAGGAACAAATTCAAACGCCTTGCTGAAGTCAAGAAAGAGGACGTCCACCGGTCTACCCAGGTCCAAGGCACTCATCACCCAGTCATAGAACTCCACAAGGTTTGTCTGACACAATTTCTCCGGGACAAATCCATGCTGTCTATTGTCCAGGCACCCTGACTTTTACAGGTGCCCCCCAGTCTCTCCTTGACAATGCCCTCCATCACCTTGCCCACCACCGATGTCAGGCTGATGGGCCTGTAGTTCCCTGTCACCTCCCTTGATCCCCCCTTGTGGATAGGCACTACATGTGCCACTTTCCAGTCCTGGGGCACCCACCCTGTCCTCAGAGAGATGCTAAAAAGCTCCGCCAGGAGTTTCGCCAGGACGTCTGCCAGTTCCTTCAGCACTCTGGGATGTAATTTATCCGGCCCCGTGCTTTCTTCATCTTAAGGGACCTGAGGGCTTCCCTCACTCTCTGCCATGATTTTCCCTCCACTACCTCATCCCCTGCTTTGCCTTCCCCTCCTAGTGATGGCCCTCCTTCTCCCAGACCCGCCGATCGTAAGGGTCCGCCCCTCCTCAGTTTCACCGTCTCCTCCTGCATGTATGATGCAGCCCTCCCATTTCCTTGGTGAAAACTGAGGCAAAGTACTCATTTAATACCTCAGCCTGCTCCCCTGGGTCTTGAGCCCATCCCTCCCCTGTTTTAATCCTTCTAATCTGCCCCTTCACCCTTTATTTTTCCCCAATGTATCTAAAGAGCCCCTTGTTCTCTCTCCTAATTTCCCTGGCCAAGTTCTGCTCCTTCCTTGCCTTAGCTGCTCTCACCACCCTAGTGGCCCTTCTGGCCATCAGCTCGTACTCTCCTCGATCCCTTTTACTCCTTGAGCACTTGAAATGCCTATAGGCCGCCTTCTTTCTCCTCACCATCTCCTGAACCTCCCTGGTCCACCAGCAGGGTTTCCGGGCCCTATCGCATTTTCGTCTTACTCTTGCACAGGTGCTGGTAGCATCTTGCACCCCCTTCCTGATGATTTCCCACCTACTGTCAGCCTCCATGTCTGGCCCAATCCCATCCAAATCCTCCTTAAGGATCCTTCCCATTTCCTTGAAATCCGCCCCCCTGAAGTCAGTTACCTCCATTTTTGTGCAGCCTTCTACCCCTCCTAGATCCAGGCAGAACCAGACCGTGGCATGGTCGCTCCCCGCCAACGGGTCCCTTACCTCCAGGCCCCCAATCTGGTCACTGTCTATCAGGACCACATCCAGTATCCACACCTCCCTGGTTAGTTCCCCCACCTGCTGAATTAGGAATGCATCCTGAAAGACATGCAACAACCTCTGTTCCCTGGCCACCGGGGATGTCATAGTCTCGCAGTCCGTTCCTGGCACGTTTAAGTCCCCCAACACCACCACCCTTCCCCTGCCCAATCTGCAGTATCTCCCAATATCTGCCACCAGACTCTCCTCCAGCTCTTCCACCAGAGCAGAGGGTCTATACACCACTCCCTATGCAGTTTTTGACTATTATTGCTACCCCCTTCCCTTCCCTCCCCCTGTCCTTCCTGAACATGGTGTAACCCTCCAGGTTCAGGTCCCAGTCGTGCCCTGCAGTGGCCCAGGTCTCAGTGACTGCTGCCACATCCACCTCTCCCTCAGTTAGCATCACCTGGAGCTCAGGCATTTTATTGCCCAAGCTCCTGGCATTTAGCAGGACTACCTTCCACCTTTTCCCTAAACTTCCATTTCCCCTGCTCACGTTGCCATGGGGATCCCATCTTCCCCCAGTCTGCACCTTAACAGTCTGCTTTTTCCCACATTCCTCCAGCTCCCCAGGGGGGTGGAGAGAGAGAGTCCCTCCTTTATCAGACCTCCCTCAACAGCTTTTTCTCCCATCCCTCCCCCTTCACAAGTTTAAACCTCATCTTTCACCAATGAACCCCTCTATTTTCAACTTAAGGATTTCCCTCCCCTCCAAATTGAGATGGAGCCTATCTCTACCATACAGCCCCTTATCCTCCCAGGTCTCCCCCAATCCCCCATCAAACCCATACCCTCTGGTCCCACACCACTCCCTGAGCCACTTGTTTATCTGCCTAATCTTCCTCTTGTGTTCCCCACTAGCCCTTGGCACCGGCAGGATTTCTGAGAATGAAATTGTGCATCCTATGTCATGACAGACCCTGGCAAGCTCCCTGAACCTTGCCTGTATCTCTAGCTCACTATTTCCCTCAATGTTGAAAGGTGATGTCAGGAGTGCACTTACTACTCATTGTGCCAGACATAAAAATGAGAATGTTAACCATGAATTCAGATTCTGTGGTGTTGAGACAATAAAGCTGGGACTTGGTGGAGGTAATATCAATGATATCCTATTAGATAGGGAAGCTTTCTGGATTTTTACCTTAGGTGGCCTGCAACAACCTGGACTAAATGACAAGTTGGATGTGATGCCTTTTATCAATATGAGAAAGAAAAAAATGTTAAAAAGTTAGAAAATAGCAGTAAGAGCTGATATTACTTTTTGTGGTTATATAGAAAGCATTGTTTTTGCAGGATTATTCAAAATGTTTCTTCTCTCTTTTTTCCCCTAGATGGCGCTGATAATACATAAAAATCCTGCCTTTGAATAGTTTAAACTGTACTATAGAAGGATAAATGGATTCCAGTTACAAGTAAAGTTAACTGTTTAATTTTAATTATACTAATGTAGCTAATGTACGAATGGACCAGGTAAATACATGGATGTTTGATTCTTACTAATACTTAATGATAACACTCCCTCAGATCTTCTTAGAACTACTAGTAGTGAAAATACCAACTTTAATGTATCTACTCATTTAGTAACCAGTGCTGGAAATGAGTTATGTGATGAGGTATTGTGTATAAAATTCAATATTGAATGATCAATGGGCTGATAGCCCCTTCTTTTACATAAGTACTGAATTAGCAATAAGCTCTGTGTGGTTACTGTTGACCACAAACTACTGCTAATAGCATGGGCCGGATATTCAGACTGTGCCAGGCAGTGGCGCAAGCCTGGGTGCAGCGCAACTGGGATGCGCCAGGGCATGGTCCGTGCGATATTCAACGGTGCTTCACCATGGCTTAGTACCGTTGAATATGGCACTGTGGCCACCCGCATTGCACATGGTGCAGTGGCACTGCGCCAGCACAAGTGGCAAGTGAGGAGCAGGGGGATGCGCTAGCGCAAGTGCGGTTGTGCTAGGTGCAGGAACCGTGATATTCAGCGGTGTGTATGCAAATGGGGCCATTATGCATGCAAGGTGCAAATGGGGCCATTTGCATGTCACTATGGCTCCATTTGCATGCAGGTGCGCCAATCTCTGGCGACTTGTGCCTGGTGCCCTGCCAGGCTGCAGCCATTGTGGACCGATGCCCCCTGCCTCTCAGCAGCAAAGCGCCCCAACGTCTGATCACAGGCTTCGTATATTTGTAAAATCCCTAGTGGTCCAGTGGACCTACTCCCCAGCCCGATTGCGGGCTTTGTAGAAATAATAGAATCCCTGGTGGTCAGTGGACCTGCTCCCAGCCTGATGATCGTGGGCACAAAGAAAGATACCAGGGTTCTTTCTTTACAAAGCCCACGATCAGGCTTGGCAGTGGGTCCACTGGCCCTCCAGGGAACTATTATATTTACAAAGCCTGTGATCGGGCTGGGGAGTAGGTCCACTGGACCACCAAGGATACTATTATATTCACAAAGCCCACAATCGGGCTGGGGAGCAGGTCCACTAGACCACCAGGGATACTATTACATTTACTAAGCCCACGATCGGGCAAGGAGGTAGGGTCCACTGGACCACCAGGGATACTGTACATTTACAAAGCCTGCAATCAGGCGTGTGGGGGGTGCGATGACGATGGACCGTGGCTTTGGAGGTTGGGTGGCCACCCACAGCTGGCATCTGCCGTGTTGCACCCTGCATTACGGCAGCTCACCTGTGGGTGGCCAGGCCTTGCTTCTTTTTCAGCAGATCTATGCACCCTCCTGTGCGGTGCAAGGCAGGTGTGTGCAGGCGTGTGCACCACACATCCCGGGCTGAATATCTGGATGTTCCGCATATGCATGGGTGCACCCCCTGCACTTGCGCCACATACATTACTGGTGCACCCCGGTGCATCAGGATATGTGCAGCGCAACATCCCCTTTTGAATATCGCGCCGGGGCGCATCAGTGGGTTACGCATGGCGCAACACTGTTGCGCCATGCTCAACCCCTTTGAATATCCCGGCCATAGGGTTTAGTTTTAATTAATGTACTAATTGATTTATTGTATGTAATTGTCACTTTATTGGTGCTATTTAAGATCTGTGGACATGTGGTGCATCATCCTCATAATGATGCACGGTTAAGTGTGAAACTGGTCGAGGTTTTGTGCTCCTATACTGCAGGGTGGCTCTGTCATTTTTATGTTGCTTGCACACATGTGCAAGAAACATAGTGCCATCAACGGAGATTTCGGAGGTGTGTCACCCCCTCCTCCAATTCAGTCAGCCAGCTGGCAGGCGCGGCCCCTGTAAGCCAATGCATTTTGGAGCCGTCTATGACACGCTCAAAATGCAGTGTACTGATTGAAAGGGGAGCTACACTTCAGTGAGCAGAGATAAAGCCCACTGAGCGTAGCTCCCCACGCCTGCCCGCCAGGCGTCTGGCGCCCCATCTACTGCGTAGCCGGCCAGGTGCCCAATCCCCATCGGCTGCGTCCCCAGTTGTAGGTGCCACGCTGGGGAGCCCACCCAGCGTGGCAATGAAATCCATAGGCCGACGGGGGTGCCCAATCCCCGTCGGCTGAACACTAATGTCCTTGTGCCACGCTGAGGCCACCCCAGCGTGGCAAGCGATCACGTAGTCTTTTTTTTTATTTTAAACCTAAAAAGCGAAACGGTCCAGCGGAGCGCCTCCGACCCCTCCCACAACCCGCACTCCACCCACCGCGCACTCCAGCCTCCCCACGCCCCACCCCATACTTACCTCCGGACTCTGGCGTGATGATCTTCGGTGGACCGGGAACACGTCTGCACTCTTCAAAGCCGACCGCGAACTGAGGAAATGCCAGTAAGCTGTATAATGGGCTAGATAGGGGAGTTTCAACTTTATTGCATATCTCAGGCATGTTTGGGAATTTTTGCACCAAATTTTCAACATGGGGTTTTTGGGACCCCTTCTCATGAATGATGTCACTGTCATGGCGTTATTCGGGCCCGAAGGGTGATTTCGCGCAGTGACTGTGCAGTGACTGCGAAATCACCCTTCAGGCCTGAATACCACCATGACAGTGACATCATTCATGAGAAGGGGTCCCAAAAACCCCATGTTGAAAATTTGGTGCAAAAATTACAAAAAATGACTGTTTTACGAGCGTGCGTTTCGCAGTTCCTACGCAGGCTCGTAAGTTCGCGGAATTTCAATATTTTCACTCCAGATTTTCAACATTGCCATTTTACCACACCTTCTTATGAGTAGTACAGCTGTCATTTTTCACATCTCACCCAAAATGTGTTTCCGCCCATGTAGCACAGAATGGCGCAGTCGGTGTGCGAAATCAATGTACGGGACAAATTAAGAAATTCACAGTGATACTGTTCATGAGCAGAGGTCTTAAAATGGCTATGTTGAAAATTTGGTGAAAAAATTCCTGAAAATGACTGTTTTACAAGCGTGCGTTGTGCAGTTCCTACGCAGGCTCGTAAGTTCGGAAATTTTCAATATTTTCACTCCAGATTTTCAACATTGCCATTTTACCACACCTCCTATGAGCAGTACAGCTGTCATTTTTCACATCCTGCCCAAAACATGTTTCCGCCCATGTAGCGCACAATGGCGCAGTCGGTGTAGCAAACTCAATGTATGGGACACATTAACTAAATCACAGTGACACTGTTCATGAGCAGAGGTCTTAAAATGGCTATGTTGAAAATTTGGCAAAAATTCCTAAAATGACTGTTTCTGGCGTCGTTGCGCAGTTCCTGCGCTCGTAAGTTCGTAAATTTTCAATATTTGCACTCCAATGACTTCCAAATACCTAAACAGCACATAGAAGCAAGCAACATTCGGCATTGACAAATGCTTGTTACTACTGTGATTAAATTTCCTTTCCATTACCTTGTGGTGCCTTGGTTTTTTGCTTTACCAGTCCCTACAGGGCAAGGTGTTATGGTCAGAAACCCTAATGCCCTGGGTGTTTCTAGGTATTTTCACTCCAAGTTTTCAGCATGGGCTTTTTGTGACCCACCGCATGGACAGTGACAATATCAGTTCATTAGCGGAAGGTGATTTTGCACAGCGACTGTGCCATTTGGCGCATCCTTACCCCCAAGTATGTCATCTCTGGTGATCTAGTGGCCCCCCACCCCACCCACCCATGGAGCCCCACCACCGCCCCGTCAGCCGTCAGCACCCACCGCCTACCGCCCCACTGCCGCTTGACTGACAGCTCGGTAGGGCTGCACACCATTGGTGCAGAGCATGAGCCAATGGGTGTGAATCCCATCCATACAAGGCAGTCAGATATGAATGAATGAATTTATTCACATATCTGGACTGCCTTGTATAATGAGCTACACACCATTGGCTCGTGCTCTGCACTGTCGAGCATGCAGCCACCGGGCTCGGTCGGTGGCGGCGGCGACGGCGGTGAATGCTGCATGGCGGCTGATGGGGAGCAGGGGTGGTGAGGCTCCAGCAGTGAGGTGAGAACCACTGGGCAACTCAGGAGATGACTGCCAGTGGGGCTTTCCTGCAATCTGGCTTCTTGCAGTCCACTGGACCACCAGGGATATTGGGCCTTGGGGGGAAGGAGTCTGATGCCAGCGATCAGGCTGCTCGGGGAAAATAACGTTATGCCCACGATCGGGCTAATGGGGGAATGGAACAATGTACTTACGATCGGGCTAATGGGAATATAACGTTATGCCAGCGATCGGGCTGCTGAGAGGTTACTTCAGCCAGCGATTGGGGCATAGAAGTGCCGTCGGGAATGGGTGGAGGCCACCCACAAGTGGCAACTGCTGTGTTGCGCCTGCAATGGGCAGCTCACCTGTGGGTGACACCGACTTGATCCTTTTTTGGCGTGAGTTGTGCAGGCGCGGTGGGAGGTTGCGCGCCTGCATAACTCTGCACAGCCCAGCTGAATATCAAGCTGTGCAGTTTATGCATGGTTCCTCCTCCTTCAGTTGCGCATGCCTTCATTATCATTGCTCTGTTGCTTAGCATGATTTGGGGGGTGCAACTGCCTTCTGCTGAATATCGCAGAATGGCACATTTCGGACTTGTGCAGGTGCAACCCTATTGCGCATGGCTCAACTCTTTTGAATATCTGGGCCCATGTGTATATACCACATTAGTGGCTACCCGTAGAGCAGCTGCATGCATGAGTGAAGTACGCAGGAGTGGCTGAGTCACTATCGGGAGTCAACGGAGGGAGACTGCATGCAAAAATAATATACCGTGCTGGACTATATATCCTATATGCAAGTAATATTTCACTTTGTGTACTGTATATATTGAGAAAGTTCATATAATAAAGGTAGTAGGAAGCTATATGGTGTTAGGGTATTGAGTTATTTAACATGGGGGTTTATACAGTATGTATGTATGTTGTACTGGTGTATGGGGCTAATATTATTGGATCATGGTTTAATGTTTATCATATATCCCATTACGCAACATAATGTTCAAGCTCAATCATTGAATGATTTTTCCTTTTCCAATTCATTAATGGCCTCCACTCAACATATCTCTTTAAATATAAGGGTTTTGGCCTGTTTCAATAAAAGGGCTATTTATGATATGGGAGCTTTTACCTTTGCAACATCTGGGATAAAGATTCCCTTTTCAGCTTCATTGTTCTGTATCATGTGGGGTACTTCGCTTTTTAGCCTGTGATGTGGAGACAAATCCAGGGCCTTTAGTCCCGGAGGTTATATTAAATAATGACTATTGGCAAATAAAAGGTTTAAGGTTAGCACATCTCAATGTTAGAAGTTTAATGCCAAAACAAGCTGAAATTGATGCCTGGGTAACAAATTATGACCCCGATATTTTCAGTTTAACTGAAACTTGGTTGACACCCTCAGTGTGTAACAATCTGGCTGCTCTTGAAGGTTATAAACACATATGAAAAGATGGGGGGAGGAAGGGAGGGGGTATTTTGATGTATTATAAACTGGGACTGGAAGTGGTTGAGATAACCTCTGGTTATAAACCTACTACTGGGTGTGAATGGCTATTGTTGGTAAAAAAAACAAGGACGTTGTTATAAATTAAAGCATTATACAATTTATAATCCCCCAAAAACTGCTAAGAAAGGGTTGGATGATATGTTAAATCTAGTAGCAGCTATAAATTTAGGTAGTGATCTTTTGATCACAGGAGATTTTAATATTCATTGGGACCCTAAAAGTGATCCTAGTATAGAGACTTTGTTAACCAATGCTGGTTTATCTCAGCTGATTCATACATTTACATGTATGAACATGGGGAGTCAGAAACATGCAATCCTTGATTGGGTACTTACTAATAGACTGATAAACATTTCTAGTGCTGGTGTACTTCCTGATGTCATAAGTGACCATTTGGCCACTTACTGCATATGGAAGGGTAAAAGGCCCAAACCAACCCCCAGGTTCGTATCGTATCATAAATTTGTGAATGAAGTAAGTGGACAGCTCCTTGTTGACTTACAAATGCTTCACTGAACTTTTCTAGATGCAATTCCTGATGTGGATATTGCAGTTTATTTTACAAAATAAACGTTTTCCTGAAATTGTTAGGAGAGTTAGGGGGACTTTAAATAAATGGATCACTGCTCCATTGCTTCATTTAATGAAATTAAGAGATGCAGCTTGGAAACTCTATAAAGTAACCAAAACTATGGGAGATTTTAATAGTTACAGGAAGCTCAGAAATGAATATAAAATAAAAATTAGACAGAGCAAATCAAGTTTTTTTCAGAATCTACAAACTTTGAGTTTAAATGATCCTAGAAAATGTTGACATTCGGTAAATTCTATAATCAATCCTTCTAGGAAAGAAACTTCTGAAGTCTTTATTAAAGATGGTCATGAAGTGCCTGATGTTCAGGAGATGTGTGAGTCATTTTTGGACAAATTTCTTGATTTGTCAAAATATACTCAAACTTTTGACATAAATAAGAATGCAACTAGTCAGTCTTATAATATTAATTCTGGTTCTTTTTGTTTTTCAGCTATAAAACCACATCAGGTTTATAAATTATTAAAACAAATGTCAATTAGCTCTAGTGCTAGTGAATTGGAGTCTAGGTCTTTAAAGCTTGTATCTGATTATATTACTTATCCACTTACTTCTATCTTCAATTTATCTTTGATTACTGGTGCTTCCCTAATGAATGGAAACAAACAGTAATCAAACCAATTTACAAATGTGGTGGCAGAATGGATATGGACAATTATCATCCTATCTCTTTTCTGCCGCCTTTTGCTGAGATATTTGAAAAACGTGTTAATTAACAACTTTCTGATTACTTACATTATTCTGGTCTTAGGACTCCTGATCCGCGTGGGTTTCAGAAATTTCATGGGATGGGGATGGCCTTGGCCAGATTCACAAACCACACCAGTGTAGCCATGGATGAGGGTTTGCTCACTGGTGCTGTGTTCATGGACCTGTCCAAGGCCTTTGATTTAGTGAACCATCCCCAGCTGATCAGGACCCTCCAGAACTATGGTTTAGCAGAGTCATCACTTGACTGGTTTCAAAGTTATTTAACTGAACGTCCTTTGAAGGTGGGATTAAGTGGAACTTGTTCTACATATAGGTTTTTAAAACAGGGTGTGCCCCAGGGATCTATCCTGGGGCCACTTTTGTTTACCTTTTTTGTAGATATTGTTCCATCATTATTGCAGTACACAAATTGTTTGATTTATGCAGATGATATTATTTTGTATAAAAGTTCATCGTCAGTGGAATTAATAAATGAGACCTTAAGTAAAGATTTTGATAAACTGTGTAGTTGGTTACAAGAGAATCACCTGGCATTGAATAGTACAAAAAACAAAAGCAGCTTTTGGGTCCAGATTGAGATTCAATAGAGCTCATGATTTGTTGGTAATGGATAGATTAGGAAATAAACTGTAGCAGGTAGAACAATTTAAATATCTGGGAGTCCTGCTGGACCAAAATTTAACTTTTTTTCAATCATGTTAATTTTATTATTCGCCAAGTAAATCAAAGACTAGGGGCCAGATATTCAAAACTTTGCGCCGGGCAAAAACCGTTTGCTATATTCAAAAGGCCAAATAGCACCGGCAAACTGCATTAGCGCCAGGCAAGATTATAATGTGTGCAAGGGGCAAACTGACATGAATACAGGCTCAATGCTATATTCAGTGACTAGTGCCACGCTAAGTAGTTTTGCGCGACTTAGCGTGACACTTAGCGCAGTGCAAATTACCACCCAGGAAAAGCTTGTCTTAACCCTGGGCAATCAGCTTTGTGCGACACTTTGGCTTTGCTCGGTGTTTGCGCGGGTTTAGCGCGGGTTTTGCATGACTCTAACAAATAAATATGACACATAGATAAAGCCAAGCATAGAGGAAGCATGCTGCTAACCGATGGCATCACAATGATGCCATCATCTGCCACCAGTCCCAGCCATGCCAGGCAGTAAGTGGTGACCCTACTGCCAGTGGACAGCATGGCAGTGTGGCCATACAGCACACACCTGCGGACCACACATCTGTGGACATAAACAGATGCCAGCATACCAATGCAGCACTGTGGGCATGGAGGATGTTGAGGGGAGCGTGTATGGGTGGCGAGGCTGTGCCACAGACCAGGTGTGGCCACAAGGCTGGGACACATCATGCAGCACACATGGGCCAGTATTGGGAATACCCCCAACACTAGTGTGCCTTTCAGATAATATATGCTCCCCCCGGCCACATACCACACAGCTGTACAACTGCCACAGCACACAAAGCCAGAAATGAACATGTCACTGTGAGCATCCCATGCCACAGGTACAGCATCTGTGGGTCACACAACAGTGTAACAGTAATGTCCACTGTCAGTAAACACCTGCAGGTTGGGCCTGTCACTGTGTACAGTGCAGTCATCATCACTGCCCTACACACCATTGGCAGTGCTGTGTCCCTCACACTACTGGCCCTCTTGCTACTGTAGTGTCTGCTGTGCACTGTAGCATGCCCTACAGTGTGACAGTTGCATGCAGCACCACCACCACCTGTGCCTATGCTGTCTTGTCCCCTGGGGTACAATATGCTATGCTATGCTGTACTGTTTACATGTAGCCTGCAGCTATCATTGTGCACTGCCAGACTGACCTACAGGTGGAGCTGCGGTTGGACCTGGTCAGCCCCTGTACTTCCAGACTGACCTACAGGTGGCTCTGTGGGACCCTGCAGTAATGCTGGGCAAACTGCATGCAAATCAGGGTATAATGAGATACTAATCTGGTTGTTTTCCCAGAGACTACCTGAGTAGGCTCATTTGCATGGCACTTTTGAATATGGCACATTTTAGCTCCCGGCAAACGTGTTTGCCCCGGGCTAACTGCTTAGCTCCGCGCTAATGCCACGC
This sequence comes from Neoceratodus forsteri, assembly GCA_016271365.2. Taxonomy (NCBI): domain Eukaryota; kingdom Metazoa; phylum Chordata; order Ceratodontiformes; family Ceratodontidae; genus Neoceratodus; species Neoceratodus forsteri. The sequence goes on along the minus strand of CM028130.1, from coordinate 832,240,566 downwards.
TAATGTGTTAGCATGGCGCTAACGGTTCGGGGAATAATATACATTTTTATCACTGTTCTTTCACATCTGCTGCTTCCTGCAGCTGTACTGAGTCCATGCATTTGCTGGCACACACATTGGCCATGTAGTTCGTCTGTACCTGCCCTCACATTGCTGTGCACTGTGTTGTTGTTGTGGGTTGCACTTCCTGGTTGCTTTATTCAGTGCTGTCTTATTCCCAGGCTATTTTTGTCCTGCACTCCCAGACCAGTTTGCCCGGCTTCCTTAGTCTGCAATATTCAGCAGACTTAGCACCGGGTTATTTCCGTTTCAATATAGCTTGCTCTGTGCTCCGGGCTAAGTTTGCCCGCCGGGCAGTGCTAATTTAGCCCCTGGGCAAAGTTTTGAATATCTGGCCCACGGTGTTCTATTTAAGTTTCAATCATTGTTAACTTTACCAGCTAGGAAAGCAATAGCCATGGGTGTATTACTTACACAGTTAAATTATAACTCATTTCTTCTTTCAAATTTGTCCAAAAGAGAATTATCTCTCCTTACCTTTGTATTTCATGGCATTTGTAGATTTGTTTTTAAATTACCTTATTCTACTCATCATTGTGAATTATACAGACTTTCTGCCTGGCTTCCACCGAGGCTGAATAGTCTGTATGGTCTCTGTTGTCTGACTGATAATATTCTTCGCCAGGGCACGAAATCTCCCTTGCATTCATTATTATCTATTAAGATGAAAGCAAGGGAACTTCGGACAAATGGCCAGATAAAATTAACTGTTCCCAAAACCAAGACTAAAATGGGGGATGGTTCTTTTTCTTGCCCTGTAGCTAAAAATTGGAATGAGCTTCCTATTTCATTGCATGGAAATTTTAGCCATCACACTTTTAAAGTTAAGCTAAAGAATTATTTTCTTAGCAAATTGTATTGTCAATGTTTTTGAATGTCTTTTTATGTGTCATTATTGTAATGTTTGTAATGTATGTTTAACAATTTTTGTACCATCTTGACTGTATGGATATGGTCCCAGGTCATACATGAAAACGGGCCTTGGCTCATTGTACTTACCTGGTAAATAAAAGTTTAAAATAAATAAAAAAAATATTTATGTATTTTAACTTCAAAGCAATAAACCTATTCAAATGCACAAAACACAAGATGTTGTCCTCTTCACCCATTACTGTTAAACTTCAGGTCCCAGAATGGCCAAGAAACAATTATTAGACTTCACTCTTGCATGCCACTGTCACGCCCACTTCTCATGCAAACAATAATCAATTAGGCAAACCCTTTTGTTTCTGTGCTATGCACTCTTACATCAGAGATATAAATCTTACAGAACTGCTAAAAAAACTAATTTATCAAGACTGGATTTCTGAATTAAAACCTGTTGTTTACAGTACCTACATAAATAATAGTTTACTGGCTAAAAATGGTGCTACAGACATGACAATAACAAAATGTCTGTTTTACATGGAAAACATCCATATAATGAACTTGTCATACAGGATTTGTGACTGTCTGTCTTCATGTATCTGACAAAGGAAAAGGCACCTGCTTGATCGTTTTTTTTTTCTATTTTATTTTTATTCCCAACTTGCCCATACTGTTAGAGCCAAATATTAACATGCTTAGAGTTAAAAAAAAAAATCATGATGTCTATGTGTGTGTGTGTGTGGGGGGGGGTTATGCTTAGATGCAATTTCAGGCACTCCTTACTTACTTCCCCAGGCAGCTCTGATAGTCAATTGTTAGAATATGATAGATCCACCTCATGCCCCTCCCACATGAACCAAAAAAGGTGGGGGTGGATCTTTAGGAGCTTCTTGGGTGGAGATAGGGGTGGATCTTACTCCCCCCCCCCAAAAAAAAATAATACTGCCTCCCACTACTCAGGTTCCAGTTATTGTACCTCCCATTTAAGAAAGAAAATAGTGCCCTGCAATCATTGACGAACATGAAAGTGTATTTATTTGAGGGAGGAAAACATTTCTTGGAGGAGGGTAAGGCGGAGGAGACTATTTACATCTTCTGTCAGTTCCACGGACAGAAAACATGACACCAGCCCTTTTGTACATGCAAAACTTCTGCAGGCTCCTCCTACTGCAGCCGTAAAAATGAATGCAAACAAAAAAAGCATAGCACAATTAAACAAGCATTTGTCAATGCCGAAAGTTTGTTGTGCGTAGAGATAAGGAAGTATGTAAGGGTGTAGTAGTGCAGGAAGAGTTTTATTGATAATGAGCAATAGAGAGTTGTATGACAGTTTACTGTTCATGACGTGGTGTGATAAAAAGGCTATATTGAAAATGTGGAGTGAAAATATTGAAAATGATCAAAGTTACATGAGTGCATAGAAAATTGTGACTGACCGGGTGTAACTTGGCCATTTTGTGTAGTTGTAGCTCCAAATTTTCAACATGGCCTTTTTGGTACCCCACCTCATGAAGCGTGCCAGTATCATTTTGTTCACTCATACCGAAAGGTGATTTCGCAGAGAGACCATGCCATTCTGTGCCACAGGTGTGAAAACACATTTCAGCCAGGATGCAAAAAAATTACAACTGTACTGTTCATAATGAAGTTTGAAAAAATGGCAATGTTGAAAATCTGGAGTGAAATATTAAAAATTGGCAAAGATATGAGCATGCGTATAAACTGTGTAACACATGCTCATAATGCAGGCATTTTGTGGAATTTTTTTCACCAAATTTTAAACATGGCCTTTTTGGGACCTCCCCTCATGAACAGTAGCACCGTGATTTTGTTAATCCATCCTGAAAGTTGATTTTGCACACCAACTGCGCCGTTCTGGGCCACATGTGCAAAAAACACATTTTGGGCAAGATGTGAAAAATTACAGCTGCATTGTTTATAAGTAGATGTGAAAAAATGGCAATGTTGAAAATCTGAAGTGAAAATATAAAAAATTAGTGAAGTTACGAGTGTGTGTAGAAACTGCGCAATGCACACTGATGACGCAGGCATTTTTTGAAATTTTCCACCAAATTTGCAACATAGGCTTTTTGGGACCCCACCTCATGAACAGTGGCACTGTTGTTTTGGTAATTGGTCCTGAAAGGTGATTCATGCAGTGACTGTGAAATCACTTTGTGGGACCGAGAAACAAAATGGCACTGACATGTTCACGGGGTAGGGTCCCAAGAATCCCATGTTGAAAATCTGGGGCCAAAATTCCTAAAAATGGCTGAGATATCAACCTAAGTTGACCCCCCCCCCATTGAGTCCCATTATACAGGCTTACCCGATTCCACAGTTCCTAGTTTGGCTTTGAAGAGTGAAGATGAATCCTGAGCCACTGAGGCCGTGGCTCCTGACCTCCGGAGGTGAAGTATGGGTGAGGGGTGTGGGGAGGTGGGTGCGCAGAGGAGGGTTGGGTGGGGAAGGGGGACTGGAGAGACAATGCTGGAAGGTTTTCTTTTTACAGGTAAAATTAAATAAAAAGACTTGGCTGGATTTTTTTTTATTTTATAGGGATTATTTTTAAAAACATTTAGGCAACCAGCCCAGTAGCACTGAGGGCTGAGGTGCTGGATGCCATACCTTGCACTGTGCCGGTGACCTGTGTTCAGAAATGAGCACTGGTCACTGGTGGTTGACGGGGAGGAGAAGGACTGAGTGTCCGACAGACTGCTCTACTTCGCCGGGGAAGGGGGTCTCACTTCCCGATGCCCGAGTGCCCCCAGGTAGAGGCTGGGGGTCAGGGTTTGGGGTGACAGCTCTGGGTGGAGTCTGGGCAGAGGCCTGGGGAAGGAGCATGTGGATGCCTGAACTGGATCTATGAGGGTGGGGAGTTAAGGGGGCTCCCTGCCACCCCACTGTGGGGGTAAGCCGCAGGGGTTTCAGGGTGCCTGTGGTCCCGGTCAAGACGGACGGTCGACAGATCCCCAGCAGAATGCGAGGATTGCAATGGGAGGCAGAGAGGTGGCCAAGGAGGATAAAGGTAACACACACACACAAAAAAAAACATTTAGACAGACTGGGGTGGGCTCCCAATGTGCCATAATAGTATGTGTGTGTGCCTTTGCCAACAGGGGGATTGGGCACCCCGTTGTCAGTTAACAATATAGATGGGGGGGTGCAGCTGGCATCGGGAGTGGGCATCCCAATGTCTGAAAAGGGAAATTGTTTCTTTTTTGATACTTTATGTTTATTGGTATTACCATTAACATACAGTTAAGGAAATTCCTGATACAGTACATTAGGAATTATAGCATACATGTTCCAGCGGAGGACGCCACCCCTCTTAATACAAGCATATTAAAAGATTCATACTGTTTCCATTAGATACATCTTTGGAGGGTTTTCAGTAAAAACATAATAATTCGATGTTTTTTTTTTTTTAACTTTGTTCGCTATTTATTTATAAGCCCATGAGCAGCATGTAGTTTTAAATTCTATTTTAGTTTTAAAAAGAATACAAGTATCAACTCCTTGATTAAGGAGATACATACTCATGCTTCTACCAACATAAGGTACCAAAATGGTAACATCAGAACTTTATACTAATACTGTAATAAGTAGCTCTAGGGCTCTAACAGTAAAAACTTAACATATTATATAGTCATATACCCCGAAGCTCCATGTATATTGTACAAAAAGTTTCAACTTCAAGTAGCTCCAACTAGCTGATAGCCTTATAGGGTATTTTAGTCACAGCAACAGTCAGTTATAGAATGTCCGATTCTAGTTGAAATTAAAGACTTAACCAAAGTTAGGTAAAGAATCTGGGGTATTTTTGTAACTATTCCCCATTTAGTGTCACTCACTGTAGACCTGCTGTTTCGTCTTGCGGTGTTACAATCAGGTCTCTCCTTCTTCAGCTTCATCTAGGTCCGATTGGTCTGATTGATCCATTGAGCCTCTGTGTCTGTGCACTGGTTTGTGTTTTTGGGCCCATCTCAGAGCTTTGGCAGGGTCCGAAAAAATATAGACCTTCCCCTCGTGCACAATATGCAGTCGTGCTGGAAATAACATATTATGTGGGATTTGTGCTTCTCGAAGTACAGCCCTGACTCCATCGTAACGTTTCTTCTTTTGTCATGTGGCAAAGCTCAAATCTGGATAGAGCTGCACCTGGGTTCCCTCATAAAGCAGATTTTTTTTTTTTGTCTGGCTAGGGCTAGTATAAAGTCTCTTGATCTGATGCCATCTAGTATTGCCACTATAGCTCCAGGGGCCTCTGTGTTAGTTTGCCTGCCCCTCGATACCACCTGATAAGCCTTCTGGATCTGAATGTGTTAGTCCGAGAAGGGATGACCCAATTGCTGTTCCAGCCAGTCCAAGAGGAAGAGAATTAAGTGATCCCCCTCACTTCTGTCGGGGATCCCTATTATGCAAAGGTTTGCAGCCCTGGCTTGATTTTCAAATGTTTCAAGCTGGGCTCTCAGATGTGTATTTTCCTTTATTAAGTTGGTTGAGGTCCCCATGGCTGCTTCAGAGCATTTGTGTGTTTCTGAGGCTTCTAGTTTAATTACTTTTACCTCCGCTTCTATCGACGTTACTCTGGCTGTCAGGGAATCAAACTTTTCTGACAATCCTGACACCGTACTGATGATCCTGTTGATTTTATGGCCTAAGGATTGCGACGTCTCTTCTCCACTCGCATCTTCTTGCGTTACACTGCGGCCTTGCACTGACCTCATGGCAAGGGGGTCCATGAGTACTTTTACTTTTTGTTGCATCTTGCGACCCTTTGTCTTTCTTTGGGTTCCCCATCGTGTTTCTCTGGAGCTTCTGATTTTCAAAAATATAGCTCTTGCTGATTAGAATCACTAATTAAGCACTTAGTTTTATTCTTAAAGTAGTTATTGTAGAGAGCTGTAGTTTTTAGCGACCTCTTTGCTCGGGCTCAATAGCACCCCGTGAAAGGGGAAATTGTTTCACCAGGAAAGACACACTATGGGGCTGCAGGGACGGGGGAAATTGTTTCATCAGGAAGAAAAAATTACTCACCTTAGTAATGTTGTTTCTTCTAATGGAGTCTTGCTATATTATGACAATTGCAGTTTGTCCCAGCCTTAGAACTGCTCCAGAGGTGAAAGAGTTAACTTCCATGCCATGCATGGAAGTTAGAGCCCGAGCTCGGTTAGAGAAGCTCTGTCCGGATCATTTCAAACTGAAACTGTCAGATCTTTACGAGCACAACTCACTAAGGTTCTGTGTGGAAGCTGTAACCTACACTAGCCAACTGGCTACTTAAGTATTAACACATTTTCCTGGTCCCAACACCAAGACTCAAGTCAGGGGACCAGAAAATAAGATAAGATAAAATAAAACACAACACCCAAACACCCCAAAAAGAAGGGGTGGAAAACACAAGGTGGGCATCAATAAGTGCCAAAACTGGACTGCCCACTCCATCCCTAAAGTAGAAGTTCTGAGAGGGGCAGGCTGGGGGGGGTCATAATATAGCAAGACTCCATTAGAAGAAACAACATTACTAAGGTGAGTAATTTTTTCTTCAAACAACATGAAGTCTTGCTATATTATGACAATTGCAGACTACGCAGCAGTACCTCCATGGAGGAGGGACAGAACCTACTTAGGAAATAGGCTCTGAAGCACAGCTGTGCCAAATCGAGCATCCCTCCTGGCCTGAATGTCCAAGGAGTAATGCTTAGTGAAAGTATGTACTGTTTTCCAAGTAGCTACTTGACATATCTCTAAAATAGGGATGTCCCTGGCCGCAGCTAGGGACGCAGCTATACCTCTGGTAGAGTGAGCCCTCAGGCCTGAAGGGGGAACCTTACCCAGTTTTTGATAGCAAAATTGGATACAAGAGACAATCCACCTGGCAATGGATCTCTTAGTGGCAGGTTTCCCTTTCCCAACCTCACCATAAGTGAGAAAGAGTTGGAGGGAGTCAAACCTGTGACCCTTGGTACGCTCTATGTAGTAACTAAGGGCCCTCTTAACATCTAAGCTGTTCAGCCTCCTCTCACCAGAGGAGGAATGGTCAGTGAAGAACACTGGAAGAGAAATAGATTGATTAAGGTGGAAATCTGAAACCACCTTAGGCAAAAACTTCCTGTTAGTCCTGAGGGACTACCTTATCCTTGTGAAAAGAAAGTCAGTCTCCACTGACAAAGCTTGCAACTCACTTATCGCCTGGCAAGTGATGGCTACTAGAAACACAGTTTTCCAAGTCAAGTACTTAAGCTCTGCGAAGACAGAGGTTCAAAGGGGTTGCATCAGCTGAGCAATGCAAACATTAAGATCCCAGGCAGGGGCAGGGTCCCTGAATGGTGGATTGTATGAAGCAATCCCTGAAAACTTGGAAAATACAGGGTGAGCAGAGAGAGGAAGGGCTTCTCTGCTGAAATAAAAGCAGAGACAGCTGCCAAATGCACTTTCAGGGTAGCTGGTCTCAGTCCCAAAGAATTAAGATGGACCATATAGTCCAAAACAGTGGGCAAATCAGCAGATTCCGGGAAATATGCTTCCCAGAGCACCATATGGAAAACCTTTTCCATTTAGAGTTATAAGTAGTCAGGTAGTGGAAGGCTTCTAGAAGCTTTCAAAATTTCGAGAACACCTTGAGAAAGGTGTAGGTCAGCAAACTCTGACTCCTCAAGAGCCAGACCTTGAGGTTGAGGGATTTGAGATTCGGATACCAAACTCTCCCCTGGGCACAGGTTAACAAATTGTGGTTCCTGGGGAGACACAGGGGAAGATGGACTGCTAAGGACAGAAGAAGAGGTACCAGGGCTGTCTGGTCCAATCTGGAGCAATCAGAATCATCTTGCAGGGCTGAGATCTGATTTTGACTAGCACCTTGAACAGGAGAGGGAAGGGGAAGGCATAGAGAAACTTCCCTTCCCAATCGAGGAGGAAGGCATCCAGGGGGACTGAGCCCAACACTGGGGGCCTGCAACAAAAAAGTGGAAGTTGATGATTGTCTGGGGCTGCAAAAAGATCTATCTGAGGGGTGCCCCACCTGGCAAAAACTATCCCCAGTACTCGAGGATCCAATGACCATTCGTGATGGCCCTGGGAAATCCTGCTGAGAGCATCTGCCAGGACATTGTCCTTGCCTGGGAGGTGAACTGCTATGAGGGAGGTGTTCAGGGAATAAGCCAGAGACCACAACTTCATTGCCTCGGTGCACAAGGCCGAAGACTGAGTGCCCCCTTGTTTGTTGATGTACCACATTGTAGTGGTGTTGTCTGTTCTGACCTGTACCACTTTGTTCTGAACAGATGCAGAAAAAACCTGAAGTGCTAGAAAAACAGCTCTGAGTTCCAACAGATTGATGTGGAGCAGAGATTCCTGAGGGGACCACAATCCCTGGGTGGAGAGGTCGCCCATGTGAGCTCCCCATCCCAAAAGGGACGCATCTGTAGTAAGGGTCAAGGAGTGAGATAGAGGGATGAAAGGAACCCCTTGTCTCAGATTGCTCTGATCCTGCCACCACTGAAGGGCTTGGATCAGGGTTCGAGTTACTGGGATCAACTTGGATAGGGGATCTCTTCTTTGAGACCAAAAGGCTCTCAAATGGAACTGAATGTCCCTCATCTGAAATCTTGCTCCTTGCACTACGGCTGTGGAAGCAGCCATGTGTCCTAGGAGCTGTAGAAAATGCCTTGCTGGTCGAGAGACCTGCAGGGTGAAGGAGAAGGCCAGGGCCACCAGGGTCCTTACCCTTTCTAGGGGAAGGAAGGCTCTGGCCTGCTTTGTGTCCAGTTCTGCGCCTATGAAGGTGAGTACCTGGACAGGTTCTAAAACTGACTTTGGAAGATTGAGAAGAAAGCCTAGAGAGGTAAGCAGCTGCTGGGTAACCTGCAGGTGTGATTTGACCTGGTCTGGAGACTGACCCACAATAAGCCAGTCATCTAGGTAGGGAAAGATGGCAATCTTTTGCCTTCTTAAATGAGCAACTGCTACCGCCAGACATTTTGTGAATACCCTTGGGGCAGAGGTAAGGCCGAAGGGCATTGCTCTGAACTGATAATGGCCTGAGGGCAGTTCGAATCTGAGGTACTTTCGGTGGGAGCTTCTGATAAGAACATGGAAGTAGGCATCCTTGAGATCCAGGGAAGCTAGCCAGTCCCCTGGACTTAGGGAGGGTAAAATCATTCCCAAAGTCACCATTTTTAATTTTGGTTTTAAAAGGTGCTTGTTCAGATATCTTAGGTCTAGGATGGGCTGCCATTCTCCTGTCTTTTTTGGGGTAAGGAAGTACCTGGAGTACAGTCCCTTGCCCTGGTGTAGGGGAGACACCCTTTCTACAGCTCTGAGAGCCAGGAGGGTTGAGACTTCTGTTTCCAAAGCAAGAGTCTCTAGAGGATTTGCAGGTGGAAAAGATCTGATTCTCATCTTTGGACATTTTTTGAAGCTGAGAACCAAACCCTGGCTTACTATTTCCAGGACCCACTTGTCTGAAGTTAAAGACTCCCAGTCCTGGACGAAGTAAGCCAGCCTGCCCCCTACAGGTAATGGAGAATCGGCCCTGGGCATCCCATCAGGGTGTCTGTTTGGCATGGGCTTTAGGCTGAGGGGTGGGAGCAGGCCTGCTCATACCCCATCTGCCTCTCCCTCTGAAGAACCCCCTCTGAACGTAAGCTGAAGAGGAGGCCTGGGTTTGGTAAAAAGGCCTGTGAAAAGGCTTGCCTCTACCCCTTGGGGGCTGCCTCTGAGGAGTGGCTTACCGTTCTTTGGCTTGTGCACTCCTATAAGTGGTTCTATATTCATCCATTTTCTTCATATAATTCTCTGTCTGCTCCCCAAACAGAGAATTTCCCACCACAGGAAAATCCATGGCCTTAGCCTGGGTATCCTGTGACAGACTAGTACACCTGAGCCAAGCCAATCTACGAAAAGCCACAGATGTAGCCATGAGTCTAGAGGATACATCATTAGAATCCACTGCAGCATGGAATTGCACCTTAGATGCCTCAATACCATCAGCAGCCACCTGTTCCAGCTCCTTGGCAAGCTGGCCAGGGGCCCTGTTTGGCTAAGGCCATGACAGTGTCCCATCTAGATTTCTGGTATCTTGCAACATAGGCCATATAATTTGCCTGTCTGAGTCCCAAGGATGCTGCCATGTATTGTTTTTTAGCCATGGCATCAATCTTCCTGGAGTCCTTGTCAGGAGGATGCGAAGCCAGGGGAATATTAGCCTTATCACAGGCTGCAGCCTGAACTACCCCAACATGGCTGCATTGCTGTGAAAGAAATTCTGTATCAGGACCTGACAAGGTGTACCTCCTGTCTATCTTTTTATCCACAGGAGGCACAGAATTAGGAGCTTTTAAAATTTTTATTGTTTGTTTCCTGAAGGATTTATGTAAAGGAATAGACAATCTCCTGGACTCTGGGATATCCATCATCTCCACAAAGTCAGGCTCCTCTTGCTCATCCACAGCTTCCTCCAAAGGGAGCTGGAGGGTTTCAGCAACTTTTCTTAAAAAAACAGAAAATGAGAAGGGGACTCAGAAAGCCTAGGGGGAGACTCTCCTAAAGGTCTGTCCGGGGAGATGTCCAGTTCAATGGGCACATCCAGACTTTCAAAATCACATTCACACTGTTCATAATCATCCTCCCCCTCCTCTGGTTCATAAAACTCCTCTATATCATATTCTTGAACCGGTGGAACTGGCCGAACCGACCTTTTGCCAGATAGTGACGGTTTGGATGGAACCGGGGAAAGCGACTGGACAATTTGGATCGCTTTGGCTATCTCTGCAGCAGTTGGAGAAGGAATTTTGGTCTCCACACCTGCTGATTTTCTAGCTTTGCTGGAACTGGCTCCACTGAGTCAGCTTTTCGTTTGCCCGAGGAAGTCTCGCCCTGGTCAGAGGGCACTCCCTCCAGTTCGGTTGGCACCGAACCGGGCTGGCCATCCGGGTCAGTGGACTTTTTGGCCTCTCGTTCCCTGAGCCTACCAGCTCTTATCTAGGGTAGCTGCAGGGAAATTCTTGCAAATCTGGTAGTCTGCATTGAGGTGGTCAAACCCCAGACAATAAACACATGTGGTGTGTGGGTCAGCCTTGGCAAAGGCTTCCCCATGGACACTACAGTGTTGAAACCCAGTGGGCCCGGTTTTTCTTTTGGGTTTCTCAGACATAATGCCAGCCTAACCAAACACTTGCCCTTTTCCGGCAAATGCCAGGCAAGACACCCTTATCGGTTCCCAACCATGTCATGGGTCGTGGAAAAAACCATAATGAAATCCGTTTTTTTTAGAACCGATAAGAACCGGGAACCGCACTCTAAATAGCTTTAAATGAATTTAGAAAAAAGTTTTAAAACAACCTGATCGGTTCAAACCGAACCGGTAAACATTTACAAGTTCCACACAGAAATAAACCTGTCTATTACTTACAATACCACAGACAGGGCTTGAACCGATCAGTTTGCGGTTAAAATAATTATAATCGTGGTTGAATTTAACCGAGAAAAACACTTTTAAACCGAGAAATGAACCGAGCAGTAGAAGGAATCTTCGGAGCGACTGTTCAGTGAGGCGGAGTAAAGAATCTGACAGTTTCAGTTTGAAATGATCCAGACAGAGCTTCTCTAACCAAGCTCACGCTCTAAGTTCCATGCATGGCATGGAAGTTAACTCTTTCACCTCCGGAGCAGTTCTAAGGCTGGGGCAAACTGCAATTGTCATAATATAGCAAGACTTCATGTTGTTTGAAAGACACACTAAGGAGCGGCAGAGACCAGGGAAATAGTTTCACCAGGAAAGACATGCTGAGCTGCAGTGAACGGGGACATTTTTGAACCAGGAGAGAGACACACTAAGGGGCTGCAGCTGAAGGTCTCACATTTTAAAGGATAGCCACGGGCAGCGTCAGCTCTGCACCTTGAAATGTTTGCCGAGACCAGCCCCCTCAGCAAAACAGTGTCATCAGGATACTGCTTGCTGATTTGCCGGTCATAGACCGGTCCCTGCAGCACCGCTGGTCATTGGGCTGGCACCCCTCACACCCCTGTTTAGCAACTCTCATATCAACAAGTTTGTTCGCCCTTGTGCACTCAATGAACTTAAAAATCAATGCAAACAAAAAAGCATAGCACAAGAAAAAAGGGAATGCAAACAAAAAAGCATAGCACAACAAAAGATAAATGCAAGCAAAATGTGAATCAAGAATCTAAGAGCTGGCTGGTACCTCAAATAGTTTGTCCAAAAGAGTAATTGCAAATGAATGCCTCCTGTGTCAGGTGTTCTCTGGTGTTCATTGGCACTCTCCACACTTACCCCATCACTTGCCAAGGACACATTACTTGACAAGTAGTCACTAGTATGCAGAGGCAATCTGTTCCTGTCCCAAGCCAGTTATTTCCTGCTGCCCAGTGGCACACAACCTCCTCCACCCCATCTCCATACCAAGAAATTCCTAGTGCCCAGTGGCATTCTTTTACGACATGTCTAAACTGTATCAACCATTCAATGCATGCCCAATAGAACCAGCTCCCTCTTTCTATCATATGCCAAGCATTCACTAGGGTCCTAGGGCTCCTCCCTCACCCGACTGCATGCCAAGAACACTCTGGTGTATGGTATCAGTCCCCTTCCTAACTTCATTCAGGGTCAAGCAGTCCCTGATGTCCAGTGGCACTACCATCACTTACCCTATGCCATGTGAAGCATTTCATGGTTTTCAATGGCACCTACTCCCTCCCCTATCCTGCACCAAGAACTCCCTGGTGTCTACTGGCACCCCTTCCCTTCCCCTTCTCCATGCTATGAACTCTCAGGTACCTGGTGGCACCCCCTCCTCCCTCCGCTCTCATTCAGTGTTAAGCACTACCTAGTATCCAGTGGCACCCCCTTTCATGCCAAACACTTACTGGCCCTGCTGTCCATTGGCATGCCTCCCTCCTTCATCCCATGTCATGCAAAACATTCCCTGCTATCCAATAACACTCCCTACCTTTCCCCATCCCATGCCAAATCCATTCTGGTATCCAATGGCCACTCCTTACTCAGACCCATGCAAAGCACTCCCAGGTATCCAGTTGCACACTCATGTTCACCTTGTCCCATCTCAAGTGGTCTTTAATGTCCAGTGGCACCCCTCCCTAACCACATCCCATGCCAAGGACACCCTGGTGTGTGTAATGTCACTTCATCACCCCAAGCATATCCAGTGCCCCTTACCATATTCTATGGCAAGCACTACTTGGTGCCTAGTGGCTCCCTCCATCTTACTCACAAAGGCCGTGATTCACGAATGGGTGGGTTTCCCACATGAAACGTGCGTAACCCACCCGCACAGTTCCACACCTGTGAACAGGTGTGTGGTGGCCAGCATTTGTGATCACCAGCCACTGCACACCTCCTGTCCACAGACCTTCCCCTGGCATGCTAGTGCAAGGGGGCAGACTGGCGGACACAGGTGGGCAGCCAATGAGATGCTTGTACCCAGTCTGCTAGTGGATCCCTCGTGGTGTGAGGGTCTCTGGTAGCAATGTACTGGGTCCATGAAGGGACACAGGGCGAATGCCTGAGTGGCCACTTTAGCCCCCCCCCTCTGTTCCATGGGGCTGGTGGCATTGTGATGGGACCAGCAATGCTTTGCCACTGCCAATGGTGGCACTGTAGGGGGGGGTGCAACAGCTATGCCTGCATCCCCCTGGCATTGAGGATGCAGCCCAGAATGGTGCATAGTCCGACTGTGAATGGGCACCAACCCACCTTTGGTGCGACGCCCTGCAGCCGGCCAGGGATCAGTTGCACAGGGTACTAATGTGCCCATTAGTGAATGCTGTGGGTGGTACACAGGGCACCACTGTGTGGCATTCAGTGTTAGAAATGCCTGTGTGCTGCCCTTGCACACCACATAGGCATTGGTGAATTGCAGACAATATGTTGGAACAGCCAATGAACTCTTCACACACGTTATTCCTCACTTGGGCAGACTAGACGGACTGCAGGTTCCCTTCTGCCGTCATCTTCTATGTTTCTGTGTTTCTATATTCAAACACCATTACCATATGGTTCTGTCTTACACATGAACCTTTGATACACAGGACAGTTATCAAACATGTCATTACAATCAGTTATACAAAAAAAGACCAAAGAAAAATACACTGCAAAGATTTGAACTTTGTTCTTGCATAGACCAGAAGTGCCAGCCAACAGTGCTTTTTTCTTGCAGTGCATAGAGTATCAGTGAAGTATGCATTCACTTAATGACTGACTGATCAACACACACACGCACACTCACACTCACTGATGACCCAATAAATTATTGACTGACCTTCTCACTCACTAACCAGCTGACCCACTCACACACTCAGTCACTGACTGATCCACTCACTCAGGCACTAACATCCCACTCACTTAGTCACAGACTGCCCCACTCATACCCACAGTCACAGACTGACCACTTACACACTCAGTCACAGACCGATCCATTCACATACTTATTCACTGACCGACTCACTCACTCACTCACTCACTTTTCTACTCTCAGTAATAGCCCAGGCAAGTATATAGTACCACACTCAACCACAGTTAGAAATGGTAGAACATGCTTTGACTGTGGTTGCTGATCATCATAGCAAACAATTGTCAGCCTAACTTTGTAATGGCATGGTCCAGAATGGTCATCACAGAATGTTATTAAATGATGATTGACCATGCTGACGGCTGATGTCACTTCTAAGTTCTCATTACCTGGCAGCTGGAAAGGGAGCAGACAAGCAACTGTGAAAGCAAGAGATGATGTGATATGCTTGCCTGCATCGGAGGGGGTAGTATCTTCAAGTACATTTCAAGGGCATGCCACATTTTAGTGCAGAAAAGTTTACAGGTACATCCACCTACACATTAAATATTTTACATTGCTCCACCCCCATTTTAAAGTCCACTCCCTCCTCTCATTTTAAACATGCTTCACTCCATCCCCTCCACTACATTTTAAATATACTGTACATTTGTAGTGCCCCAGAGTTCCTGGTGCCCTCCAAAAAATGGGCATCCAGGTGCTCTAGGGCTGGCTAGGGGGTTAGTTGTGCCATGGGTAGGAAGGTGCCCCTGTTTTGTGCCCCAGCGTTAGGTGCCACGGTCATAGGTGCTCCTAGGCTAGGTCCCCAGAAATGCAAAGCCTCAGCTTGGCTGTTTTTAAAATGTTTACTTCTGCCTTTTCCCTGCCTGCAGATTTGTACAGCGCCCCCAGTTGCCTTGCACGGGAACCTGCTCTTGTGAGTCCTGGTCACAAGAGCAGGCAGGCAGAAAAAGGCTTGTGAGGATTCCAGGACTGAATCCTCAACCTATTTGAATGGCAACAACTGTTCAGTTCATCATTGGAGTGAAAGGGAGCAGCAGCATTGAGTGAAGGGGAGTGATCAGCCACCCAGGGCAGAGTCTATAGGGAGGGACATACCTCAAGTTTCTGCATCCCTCCTGAGTCCCGGCCAGTCCACCAGGTCAGTGGCTCCTCTTCCTTGCTCCCGGCAGTTGAACCAGGTCCATGGTGGTGATGTAGTCCCATTAAGAGGGGTGGTTGCAGCAGCAAAAGGCCGGTCCCTCCATCATCAACAGCAGCCAGCAAAAGTCAGAGGAGGTGAGTGGGAAGAGGTGGGTCCAGGTCTCCCACATTACCCTTCTAGCAATATCAGCCCTGAAGGAAGTGGGAGGCAGGATGAGTGGCAGCAGCACTGCAGTCATGTGCTGGCCGCTGTCCATTAAACCAAAGACTGTTTTACTGTTTTGTATTTTTTTATTAAAAAAAATAAACTCTGAGCACTTTAAGGAGCTGACAGCAACATCAATGTCTGGGCCAAGTAAGGCCCCGAAAATGGACCGCCCATGGGGCTGAGTTGGGCAGAAGGCTCTATTGAGCCAATGAACAGTGGTGGCGGGAAAGGCCCCAGGAATGGACCAATCACAGGGCAGAGTTGAAGGAAGGCTCCATTGAGCCAGGGACTGTGGGAGCGGCAAGGCCCCATCATGGAACCCCTCCAAGGGGAAAAGATAAGAGGGAAGCCCCATAGACAGTAAGAGAAGGTGCAAGAATTATTTAAATGATATGCTGAATGTGGATAATTGCCCTGAAAGCCTAATTTAAAGGGGAAATACAACAGAGAGATGATGTAAAGGGGCAATGCACCCCACTAATGACCTGCATGATAGAACTGTAGAGAAATGACTAATTGTGATGTTTTGGAGTCCATGTAATAGTATTGTCCACTGTTCCAGTGTCTGTGTACCATCAGGAGATGGCCACCAAGAAACTGTGCGTCTGTGTTGAACTGTCTAAACCAAAAATGCCTCTAAGAAACTGTGTGAGGCTTTGGGCCCCTGGGGTGAACAGTGGTTGCCCAATATGTATGTGCCCCGTAGAAACTGTCTAAATGCCCTGAACTGTGCTATGTAACCTGTAGTTGCCAGAACTGGGTGCAGGTAGTGCACAGAAGCTGTGCCAGAAAGAATGACAACCACAAGGTTTTCATCAAATGTTTTTATTGTGCCGCCACCCCTGCCCGTGTGTGGCCCCAGTGTGTCCCAGCCCCATTCTATCACACAGTTCATTAGTGGGCTTCCCTTTTATCTTTGCCCCGTGAAGGGGTTCCATGACATGGGCCTTGCCCACTCCCACATCCCCGGCTCAACGGAGACTTCCTTCAACATCGCCTAGTGGGCAGTCCATTCCTGGGGCCCTGCCCACCCCTACTGTTCACTGGCTCAATGGAGTCTTCTGCCCAACTTGGTCCCATAGGCGGTCCATTTCCAGGGCCTTACTCAGCCCAGACATTGCTGTTGCTGCCAGTGCCTGAAAGCGCCCAGAGTTTTTTTTTTTTAATTAAAAAAAAAAAACAGTCTTTGGTTTAATGGACAGTGGCCAGCACTTGACTGCAGTGCTGCTGCTACTCACCCTGCTGCCCACTTCCTTCAGGGCTGGGATTGCTGGAAGGGCAATGTGGGAGGCCTGGACCAACCTCTTCCCACTCACTTCCTCTGACTTTTGCTGGCTGCTGCTGATGATGGAGGGGCTAGCTTTTTGCTGCTGCTACCGCCCCTTTCTATGGGACTACATCACCACCACAAACCTGGGTCAACTTCTGGGGAGCAAGGAGGAGCAGCCGCTGACCTGCTGGACTGGCCAGGACTCAGGAGGGATGCAGGAACTTGAGGTAAGTCCCTCCCTATAGGCTCTGCCCCGGCCAGCTGATCACTCCCCCCACTCGATGTTGCTGTTCACTTTCACTCTAATGATGACATGAACAGTTGTTGCCATTCGAACGGGTTGAAGATTCCATCCTGGAATCCTCAGTAGTCTTTTCCTGCCTGCCTGCCCTCATGACTGGAACTCACGAGAACAGGTTCCCGGAGCTAGGCAACTGGGAAGGGGGGGGGTCTGCACAGATCTCCAGGCAGGGAATTAATGTTCCTTTTCCCTTTCCCTTCCCTTCCCTTCCCTAACCTAGGTGCACCTATGACTGTGGCACTGAATGCTGGGGCACAAACAGGGGCACCTTACTACGCTGGGCACAACTAACCCCTTAGCCAGCCCTAGAGCACCTGGATGCCCATTTTTGGAGGGCACCAGGAACTCTGGGGCATTACAAATGTACAGTATATTTAAATTGTAGTGGAGGAAATGGAGTGAAGTATGTTTAAAATGAGAGGAGGGAGTGGACTTTAAAATGGGGGTGGAGCAATGTAAAATATTTAATGTGTAGGAGGATGTACCTGTAAACTTTTTTGCACTAAAATGTGGGACACCCTTGAAATGTACTTGAATGTACTGCCCCCCCTTCCCCCAATGCAGGCAAGCATATCACATCATCTCTTGCTTTCACAGCTGCTTGTCTGTTCCCTTTCCAGCTGCCAGGTAATGAGAACTTAGAAGTGACATCAGCCGTCAGCATGGTCAATCATCATTTAATAACATTCTGTGATGTCCATTCTGGACCATGCCATTATAAAGCTAGGCTGACAATTGTTTGCTATGATGATCAGCAACCACAGTCAAAGCATGTTCTACCATTTCTAACTGTGGTTGAGTGTAGTATTATATACTTGCCTGGGCTATTACTGAGAGTAGAAAGGTGAGTGAGTGAGTGAGTGAGTGAGTGAGTCAGTCAGTCAGTCAGTCAGTCGGTCAGTCAGTGAGTCAGTGAGTCAGTGAGTCTGTGAATAAGTATGTCAAGGGTTCAGTTTGTGACTGAGTGTGTAAGTGGTCAGTCTGTGACTGGGCGCATGAGTGGGTCAGTCTGTGACTGAGGCCCTGTCCACACTATGCCTCTGTAACATTACAGAGGGCCCAAACTGTTACCACAATGGTTTGCATTTACACCTGTAATGTTACAGAAGGCATTTTCTTAACCATTGTTGAAACCGCATGAGGTGTTTTCAAAAATGGCTATGAAACCGGTTACGCCTCGGTAATATTACCGACCGTAGTGTGGATGTGTGGCAACGGTTCCCTAGCACAGCGTGAGCTGCACTGTAGTATTGGATGCCACGGTAATGGTTGGCTGGCTTCTGCAGTGTGGACTGGCGGTACCGGTCCCGTAACGGACACCGCCACAGTGTGGACACACTGTACCGTTCCCTGGCCATAATGGTTTGCATCCGTTAACGGGCCTGAGCATGTAGTGTGGACGGGGCCTGAGTGAGTAGGATGTCAGTGCCTGAGTGAGTGGATCAGTCAGTGACCGAGTGTGTGAGGGGAGTTAGCTTGTTGTTGAGTGAGCAAGTCAGTCAATAATTTATTGGGTCGTCAGTGAGTGTGTGTGTTGGTCAGTCAGTCATTAAGTGAGTGCAGACTTCACTGATACTCTATGTACTGCAAGAAAAAGCACTGGTGGCTGGCACTTCTGGTTTATGCAAGAACAAAGTTCAAATCTTTGCAGTGAATTTTTCTTTGGTCTTTTTTGTATGACTGATTGTTATGGCATGTTTGATATCTGTCCTGTGTGTCAAAAGTTCATGTGTAAGACAGAACCATATGGTAACGGTGTTTGAATATAGAAACATAGAAACATAGAAGATGATGGCAGAAGGGGACCTGTGGTTCATCAAGTTTGCCCAAACAAGGAATATCATGTGTGAAAAGAGTTCTTTGGCTGTGCCAACATATTGGCTGCAATTCACCAATGCCTACCTGGTGTGCAAGGGCAATGTGTAAGCATTCCCAACACCAAATGCCATGCAGTGGTGCCCTGTGCACCCTCCGTGGCAATCACTAATGGGTGCATTTGTACCCTGTACAAGTGATCCACTGCAGGCCATGGGGCACTGCACCAAGGGTGGGACAGGGGGTGTCAGGGGGCACCCCCCATGGTGCCTATTCACAGTCGCACTATGCGCCATTCTGGGCTGCATCCTCCATCACTGGGGGACACAGGCATAACCGTTATACACCCCCTCACAGTGCCACTATTGACAGTGGCAAAGCAATGCTGGTCCCCTCACAATGCCACTAGCCCAATGAACAGAGGGGGGCTGAGCTGGCTGCCCAGACACTCGCCCAGTGTCCTTGCATGGACCCAGTACATTGCTACCAGAAACCCTCATACTGCTGGGGATTCTCTAGTAGACCGGGTACAAGAATCCCATTGACTGCCCACCTGTGTACGCTGGTCTGCCCCAATGCACTAGCATGCTAGGGGAAGGGTCTGTGGATAGGAAGTGTGCAGTGGCCAGTGATCATAAATGCTGGCCACCACACACCTATTCGCAGGTGTGGAACCATGTGGGCAGGTTACACACATTTCACACAGGAAATCTATCCATTCATGAATCACAGCCATTGTGTGTAAGATGGAGGGAGTTACTTGACACCAAGTAGTGCTTACCATAGAATATGGTGAGGGGTACTGGATATGCTTGGGGTGATGGAATGATATTCTGCACACCAGGGTGTCCTTGGCATAGGATGCAGTGAGGGAGGGGTGTCACTGGACATTAGAGATCACTTGGCATGGGACAGGGTAAGCATGAGTGTGCAATTGGATACCTGGGAGGGCATGGCATGGGTATGAGTGAGGAAGTCGCCACTGGATATCAAAAAGGGGTTGGCATGGGATGGGGAAAAGTATGGGGGTATTACTGGACAGCAGGGAATGTTTTGAATGGAATGAGATGAGGGATGGAGGAGTGCCAATGGACACCAGGGCCAGGAAGTGTTTGGCATGAAAGGGAATGCAACTGGATACTAAGGAGTGCTTAACACTGAATGAAAGGGAGGGAAGGAGGGGATGCCACCAGGCACCTGAGAGTTCAGATCATGAGGAAGGGGAAGGGAAGGGGTGCAAGTAGGTATCAGGGAGTTCTTGGTGCAGGATGGGTGAGGGAGGAGGTGCCATTGAAAATCATGAAATGTCTCAGATGGAATAGGGTAAGTGATGGTAGTGCCACTGAACATCAGGGACTGCTTGGCACTGGATGAGGTTAGGGAGGGGACTGATATCATACACCAAGGTGTTCCTGGCATGGAGTTGGGTGAGTGAGTAGCCCTAGGACCCTAGTGAATGCTTGGCAGAGAATAGAAAGAAGTGGTGATGCGATTGGGCATGTACTGAATGGCTGATAAGGACTGGACATGTGGTAAAAGGATGTCACTGGGCACTACGAATTAATTACTTGGCATGGAGATGGGGTGGAGGGGTGTGTGTGTGTGTGCCACTGGGCAGCAGCAAATAACTGGCTTGGGACAGGAACATAGAAACATAGAATTTAATGGCAGATAAGGACCGCTTGGCGCACGTAATCTGCCCATTTCCCTTCCTAATGGATAAGCTGCAGATTCTAGTTAACCAACAACCTACTTCCTCCTACCCCCCCCTCTACAATTGCCTTATGTCTGTCCTATGCATTCTTGAATTCTCCCACTGTTTTTTGACTCCACGACCTCCTCAGGAAGGCTGTTCCATGCATTCACAATCCTTTCCTTGAAAAAATACTTCCTCACATTACCTCTGAGCCATCCCCCCTCTATCTTCAAATTGTGCCCCCTTGTTCTTGCACATCTCTTTTTCTGAAAGGTGCTACCCTCTTGGACTTTGTTGATTCCCTTGAGGTACTCGAATGTTTCTATCATGTCCAACCCTCTTTCCTCGAGGGTATACATATTAAGTTCCTTTAGTCTCTCTTTGTATGTCTTCTGGTGCAGACCCTGCACCATTTTGGTTGCCCTTCTCTGGACAGCCTTCACCCTGTCTATGTCTTTGCAGAGATGGGGTCTTCAGAACTGCATGCAGTACTCCAGTTGGGGTCTCACCAACTGTCTGTACAGAGGGATAACAACTTCCTGTTTTCTGCTGGTGATGTCTCTCCCTGTGCATCCCAGTATCCCCCAACCCTCTTTACTGCCTTCTCACATTGCTTGTCCACCTTTAGATCATCTGATCAGGTCCCTTTCCAGTTTTGTTGTTGTCAGTATCTCACCATCCATTGTGTACACTTCCCCTGGGTTTTTGTTTCCCAGGTGTATTACTTTGCACTTCTTTGCAATGAATCTAAGCTGCCATACATTTGACCATTCCTCCAACTTTGCCAAGTCCCTTCTCTTCCTTTCCACCTCACCTTGTGTATCAACCCTGTTGCAGATCTTTGTGTCATCTGCAAAGAGGCATACATTTCCTTCCAGTCCCTCTGCAATGTCACCTATAAAGACATTAAAAGGGCTGGACCCATTACTGACCCCTGCGATACTCCACTAGTAACCCCACTTTCTTCACTGTGGACTCCATTTACTATTACCCTCTGCGTCCTGTTGTCTAGCCAATGTTTTACCCAGGCTACCACTCTGGAACCCACTCCCAGGCTGGCTAATTTGTTTCTTAATCTTTTGTGTGGGACTGTGCCCACAGGCCCTCCCTGGTCTACTACTCTGGTCACTTAGTCAAAGAAATTGATTAGATTCGTCTGACATGACCTTCCAGCTGTGCATCCATGCTGCCTTGGGTCCTGTGCCCCACTGGTCTCTAGGTACTCAACAATTCTTTCCTTCAGAAGTGATTCCATCATTTTCCCTACAGATTGCCTCTGCATACTAGTGACTCCTTGGCAAGTGATGAGATAAGTGTGGAAGGTGCCAATGGACACCGGGGAATACCTGGTGCAGGATGCATTAATTTACAATTACTCTTTTGAACAAGTTATTTGAGGTACCAGCCAACTCTTGGATTCTTGATTCACATTTTGCTTGCATTCATCTTTTTGTTGTGCTATGCTTTTTTGTTTGCATTAATTTTTTTAGTTGTGCTATACTTTTTTGTTTGCATTAATTTTTTAGTTGTGCTATACTTTTTTGTTTGCATTCATTTTTTAGTTGTGCTATACTTTTTTGTTTGCATTCATTTTTTTAGTTGTGCTATACTTTTTTGTTTGCATTCATTTTTATGTTGATTGTGCGCATGCGCAATAAACATATTGCGTCAGCTTTCTCCAAAAGCAGGTTGTGGAGGCGTGGCACTGTTGTGCCCAATGCCCCCACAGCCTGCAGAGACTTGTCCCCCATCCCCCAATGCCATGGCACGCTGCTGCTGACACTAGTTCAGCCAGCAAGCCACAACCTTCTAAAAAAGTAGCCGCTGCTATCAGGGGCCACCTCGTCATTGCAGCGTCAGCCATCCACTGCAATGAGGGAGTGACCTGTCATTGCAGGGTGGGATGTGAAACCCCTGATATTGTTTGTGAGCATGGCAGCGGCTTGCCGCCGTGTTCACAAACAATATAACCCCCTCCTCCCCACCGTGTTTACTTGTTGCTGATGGGGGAGCCCACTCCCCGTTGGCATTCTGTAACCCCCCGTTTTGTTCCTGCCAGCGGGTGCCCAATCCCCGTCAGAATAATGAACCCCTCATGGTTTTGTTTCTGCCAGCAGGTGCCCAATCCCGTCGGCATAATGAACCATCCCCTGTTTTCTTCATGCCGGCCGGTGCCCGTCCCTGTCGGCTACTGCTAGCTGGAAGCCTCTGCTGGCACGCTGGAGCCCACCCAGCATGCCAGATACCCCTGTGAAGGGAAAACGTCCCGCGACGTATTTTGTTTTTTGTCCTGAAAAAAAAATGTCCCTCAGCCGCCCTGCCCCCCACCCGCAACCAGCACCCACCCACTGCGCACCCTGCCTACCACACCCCCCCGCCCATACTTACCTCCGAGCTTGCTGCAACGACTTCGGTGGACCGGGAACACGTCTGCACTCTTCAAAGCCGACCGAGAACTGAGGAAATGCCGGTAAGCTGTATAATGTAGTAAATAGGGTTTTTTCAACTTTAGTGCATATCTCAGGCATTTTTGGGAATTTTTTCACCAAATTTTCAACATGGGGTTTTTGGGACCCCTCCGCATAAATTCTTGAACTGTCATGGCATTAATCGGCAGAGGTGGTTTCGCGGTCACTGTGCGGAATCACCCTTCGGGCTGATTAATGAAATGACAGTGCCAGTGTTCATGTGGTGGGCTCTCAAAAAGCCTATGTTGCAAATTTGGTGGAAAAAATCCAAACAATGACTGTTTTACGAGCGTGTGTTGTGCAATTGCTATGTATGCTCATAACTTTGCGAATTTACAATATTTTCATGCCAGATTTTCAACATAGACATTTTGTCACACCTCCTTGTGAGCAGTACAGCTGTCATTGTTCACATCCTGGCCGAAATGTGTTTTCGCACTTCCGGGGCAGAATAGCGCAGTCGCTTTGGGAAATCAGTGTTCAGGACAGATTAAGAAAATGACAGTGACACTGTTCATGAGTAGAGGTCCTAAAATGCCCATATTGAAAATTTGGTAACGATACTCCATAAAATGACTGTGTTACGTGCGTGCATTGCACAGTTGGCACGCATGCTCATAACTTCGCAAATTTATAATATTTTCACTCCAGATTTTCAACATTGCCATTTTCCCAGACCAACTTATGAACAGTGCAGCTGTCATTTTTCCCATCCTGGCTGAAATGTGTTTTCGTACTTCCGGCTCAGAATAGAGCGGTCACTGTGGGAAATCACTGTTCGGGACAGATTAAGAAAATGACTATGATACTGTTCATGAGCAGAGGTCCTAAAATGCCTATGTTGAAATTTTGGTGATGATAGCCCATCAATTGACTGTGTAACAAGTGTGCATTGCGCACTTTCCACGCACCCTTGTAACTTCGCAGATTTGTAATATTGTCACACCAGATTTTCAACAGTGCCATTTTTTCACACCTCCTTATAAGCAGTACAGCTGCCATTTTTCACATCCTGACCGAAATGTGTTTTCACAGTTCTGGCACAGAATAACGTGGTCACTGTGGGAAATCAGTGTTTGAGACAGATTAAGAAAATGACAGTGGCACTGTTCATGAGCAGAGGTCCTAAAATTCCTATGATGAAAATTTGGTGACGAAAGTCCATAACATGACTGTGTTACAAACGTGCGTTGAACTGTTTCCATGCACCCTTGTAACTTCGCAAATTTGTAATACTGTCACGCCACATTTTCAACAGTGGCATTTTGTTGCAACTCCTTATGAACACTACAGCTGTCATTTTTCACATCCTGGGTAAAATATGTTTTTGCACTTCTGCCGGACAATAGCACGGTCACTCTGGGACATCAGTGTTTGGGACAGATTAAGATCGACCGAGTGAGAGGGGGGAGTGACTGAGCTCAACTGAGTTCTGTCGGGACTGCTGCAGATTTGTTTGTGTTCAGACAAAGGCCCCAACACAAGAACCCAGTACAAAAGGGCAGCCTTCAGCACTGGGAGAAACAGAATGAGAAAGCAAGTGAGGGAGGGGGAGTGAGCGAACTCACCGAAGCGCTGTCAGGACTGCTGCGGATTTGTTTGTGGGCAGAAAAAGGCATCAGTACAGGCCGGGGCCCAGTACAAAAGGCCAGCCTGCAGCGGTGGGAGAAACAGTACGAGCGAGTGAGACAAGGGGACTTAGTCAGCTCAACGGAGCTCTATCAGGACTGCTGGGATTTCTCTGTGGGCAGAAAAAGGCGCCAATGCAGACAAGAGCCCTGTACAAAAGGGCAGCTTGCAGCGCCAGGACAAACAGAATGAGCGATGAGAGAGGGAGACTGAGCGACCTCAACGGAGCTCTGTCGGGACAGCTGCAGATTTCTTTGTGGACAGACAAAGGTGCCAATGCAGCCAGGAGCCCCATAGAAAAGCACAGTCTGCGGCGCCAAGAGAAACAGAACGAGTGAATGACAGAGCGTTACTGAGCAAGCTCAACGGAGCTCTAGTGTGACTGCTGCAGATTTCTTTGTGGGCAGAAAATGCAGCAACGCAGGCAGGAACCCAGTACAAAAGGCCAGCTTGCAGCACCACCAGAAGCGGAATGCAAGAGTGACAGAGGGGAGGAGCGAGCTCACTGAAGCTGTACCGACCGTTTGATTTCTTTCTGGCCAGAAAAAGCCACCAATGCAGGCAGGAGCCCAGTACAAAAGGGCAGCCTGCAGCACCAGGAGACACAGAATGAGCGAGTGAGGGAGGGGGAGTCAGTGAGCTCAACGGGGCTCTGTTGGGACTGCTGCAGATTTCTTTGTGGGCAGAATAAGGCAGCAATTCATACAGGGGCCAAGTACAAAAGGGCAGCCTGCAGTGGCAGGAAAACCAGTCTGAGCGAGTGAGTGAGCTCAACAGAGCTGTATTGTAACTGCTGCAAATTTCTTTGTGGGCATAAGAAGTCAGCAATGCAGGCAGGGGCCCAGTAGAAAAGGGCAGCCTGCAGCGCTGGCAGAACAGAATGAGCGAGTGAGAGAAGGGGAGTTAGCAAGCTCAACGGAGCTTTGTCGGGACTGCTGCAGATTTCTTTGTGGGCAGAAAAAGGCACCAACAGAGGCAGGAGCCCAGTACAAAAGGGCAGCCTGCAGCGCCAGGAGTGCAAGAATGACTGAGTGAGACAGGGGGAGTGAGCAACCTCAACGGAGCTCTGTCAGGACAGCTGTGGATTTATTTGTGGGTAGGAAAAGCCACCAACACAGGCATGAGCCCAGTACAAAAGGGCAGCCTGCAGCGCCAGGAGAAACAGAATGAGCGAGTGACAGGGTGGAGTGAGCCACCTCAATGGAGCTCTGTCGGGACAGTTGCAGATTTCTTCCTCAGCAGAACAAGATGCCAATGCAGGCAGCAGCCCAGTACAAAAGAGCAGCCTGCAGCACTGGGACAAACACACTGAGCCAGTGACACAGGGCCACTGAGTGAGCTCAACAGAACAACGCAATCAACATTCGGCATTGACAAATGCTTGTTTTAGTTGTGCTATACTTTTTGTTTGCATTCACTTTTTTGTTTGCATTCATTTTTTTAGTTGTGCTATGCTTTTTTGTTTGCATTCATTTTTTTAGTTGTGTTATACTTTTTTGTTTGCATTCATTTTTTTAGTTGTGCTATACTTTTTTGTTTGCATTCACTTTTTCGTTGTGCTATGCTTTTTTGTTTGCATTAATTTTTTTAGTTGTGCTATACTTTTTTGATTGCATTCATTTTTATGTTGCTTGCACGCATGTGCAAGAAACATAGTGCCATGAACTGAGATTTCGGAGGTGTGTCACCTCCTCCTCCAATTCAGGCACTGGGCTGGCAGGCGCGGCCCCTGTAAACCAATGCATTTTGGAGCTGTCTGTGACACACTCCAAAATGCAGTAACTTCTGATTGAAGGGGCTACGGCTGGTGAGCAGCGATAAGGCGCTGCTCACGCGCAGCTCCCCAGGCGTCTTGGCTCCGCACGCACTGCATATGCCGCAGGGTGCCCAATCCCGTCGGCTAAACTGCTGTCGCCCCCTTAGCTGGTGCCATGCTGGGAGCCCACCCCAGTGTGGCAATCACTATCTAGCCAAACGGGGTGCCCAATCCCCGTCAGCTAAACCCCCAAAGTGCTTGTGCCACGCTGAGCCCACCCCAGCGTGGCAACGTACGATTTTTTTTTTTTTGCCGCGGGGTGCCCAATCCCCGTCGGCTGAACACCCAAAGTGCTTGTGCCACACTGGGAGCCCACCCAGCGTGGCAAACAGTCCCACGTTGTCTTTTTTTTCACACTGAAAAACAAAACCGTCCTTGAACTTCTCCGACCCTCCTCCCACAACCCAGCGCCCACCACTGTGCACCCAGCCTCCTCCCCCCCTCACCCCATACTTACCTCCGGACTCCGGCACGGCGATCTTGGTGGACCAGGAACACGTCTGCACTCTTCAAAGCCGACCGCGAACTGAGGAAATGCCGTAAGCTGTATAATGGGCTAGATAGGGGTTTCAACTATTGCATATCTCAGGCATTTTGAGATTTTTGCACCAATTTTCCACATGGGGTTTTGGGACCCCTTCTCATGAATGATGTCACTGTCATGGCGTTATTCGGCCTCGAAGGGTGATTTCGCACAGTCACTGTGCAGTCACTGTGAAATCACCCTTCTGGCCTGAATACCACCATGACAGTGACATCAATCAAGAGAAGGGGTCCCAAAAACCCCATGTTGAAAATTTGGTGCAAGAATTCCAAAAAATGACTGTTTTAAGTGTGCGTTGTGCAGTTCCTACGCAGGCTCGTAAGTTCGCGAAATTTCAATATTTTCACTCCAGATTTTCAACATTGCCATTTTACCATACCTACTTATGAGTAGTACAGCTGTCATTTTTCACATCTCACCCAAAATGTGTTTCTGCCCATGTAGCGCAGAATGGCGCAGTCAATGTGCGAAATCAATGTACGGGACAAATTAAGAAAACCACAGTGACACTGTTCATGAACAGAGGTCTTAAAATGGCTATGTTGAAAATTTGGTGAAAAAATTCCTAAAAATGACTGTTGTACGAGCGTGCGTTGCGCAGTTCCTACGCAGGCTCGTAAGTTCGCAAATTTTCAATATTTTCACTCCAGATTTTCAACACTGCCATTTTACCACACCTCCTTATAAGCAGTACAGCTGTCATTTTTGACATCCTGCCCAAAACGTGTTTCCACCCATGTAGCGCACAATGGCGCAGTCGGTGTGCAAACTCAATGTATGGGATGCATTAACAAAATCACAGCGACACTGTTCATGAGCAGAGGTCTTAAAATGGCTATGTGGAAAATTTGGTGAAAAAATTCCTAAAAATTACTGTTTTACGAGCGTGCGTTGCGCAGTTCCTAGGCACGTTCGTAAGTCCGCAAATTTTCAATATTTGCACTCTGATGACTTCCAAATACCTAAACAGCACATAGAAGCAAGCAACATTCGGCATTGACAAATGCTTGTTTAGTTGTGCTATACTTATTTGTTTGCATTCACTTTTTTGCTGTGCTATGCTTTTTTTTGTTTGCATTCATTTTTAGGGCTGCAGGTAGGCGGATCCATCAGCCCTATTGCATTATCTCTAAAAAGCTACAGGATTCAGACCGTAGAACACTTCCTTTGGAGTTTTCAAATGGTCCTTCCACCTCTTTGCAGCCCTTCAAGTTAACCCTTGCAGCGCTACAGACTGAACATCTATCCAGAGCTCAATCAAATAGATTAATCCTAGTTCTTTCAGCAGCCTAGGGATTATGAAACAAATGCTCTGGAGAATCACCTCTCCTCCCCAATCTTGAAGTGCTTCAGTGAGTACAAGAAACAGCTGTATCCTTCTACCCTGCCTGCAGTATATAGCACTGTTTCTAGAGCCCCTTAAATAATTGTGCCTCTTAAAAGAGCTTAAGGCAGTAATGGCTGCAATTTCTGTTGAAGCACGTTCATCATTTCAAGAGCATGTAAGATAAATAGCTATGGAACAGCTAACTTCCATAAACAATGAAAATTGTATTTCTTTTCAGTGGCACTTCTTTTCCTGCACTGTAGCATGTTTACCTGATTCTGTAGTATATGTGTTGATTTCCTGCAAAATGTGTCTTTAAAACTAAAATATTTATAATAGAAACATAGAAGTTGACGGCAGATAAAGATCGCAAGGCCCATCCAGTCTGCCCATTTCTTTTTCTACCTTATGAATGTGCCATAGGCCCTTGCTCTGTCAATGGCCTATCTATTCATACTCATCTGTATTGCTCCCTTATGCCTATCCAATGCCTGTTTGAAGCCCTGCACTGTATTCATATCATCTACTTCCTGAGATAGGCCGTCCCATGCATCCACCACCCTTTCTGTGAAAAAGAACTTTCTCACATTACCCCTTAATTGGCCTCCCTCTGATCTCATGCTGTGTCCTCTTGTCCTTCTATTTTTCTTATACTGAAACATGTTAGACACTTTCACCTTGTTAATGCCCTTAAGGTGTTTGAATGTTTCAATCATATCACCTCTCTCCCTCCTTTGCTCTAGGGTATGCATATTGAGTTCAGTTAATCTGTCCTCATATGTTTTCTGATGCAGTCCCTGCATAATTTTGATTGCCCTTCTCTGAACTGCCTCAATTTGGTTAATGTCCTTGTGAAGGTGTGGCCTCCAGTACTGCATGCAGTACTCCAGATGGGGCCTAACCAGTGTCTTGTAAAGAGGGATTATTATCTCCCTCTTCCGACTTGTGATACCCCTACTAATACACGCCAACATCCCTCTAGCCTTACCTACTGCTTTAGAGGTCTGCTAGGATGAGTTCAGGTCATCAGTGATGATGATCTGAAATCTATAATTAGATAGTTAATGTAGTTGTGTGCCTTTTCTGGTATTTTAATGGTTTCAGCTCCCCCTGTTCTCAGATTTCCTGGCAATACATTTGAGTCTTAACCTTTGATTATGCTGGTCATTAATCTTCAGCCTTCTTGTATGCTTTTATATACATAAATGTTGACATTTTATTTTCTTCTTCAGTACCATAAAGACATTGTGTTTTTGCAGAGTTTTTTACAAATTCCTTGCCTCTTTCATTTAATTTTTCTGTCCAATGTCCACCTTCAAATTTACATTTTTATTTCTATTTGATCAAGTTTCACAGCATGTAAATCTAGCAACAGTGGCAGCTCCAGCTTCCGTTGGTTACCAGGACACTGGCTAGGCACTATAGTTGGAAGCCAAGGCACCTATTGAAACTGGAATGGAAAGCATATGTGCATATTCATACTTGCTTCTTGCAGTATTTGAACTAATGATGAATGTTATGTTTCTAAAAATAAAAATACAAATTCCATTTTATTTTTTTACAGGGGATGGCCCTGCTTCTCTTGTCTTGGGGTGGGGGTAAGGATGGCCCAGCTTCTCTTAGTTTGGGATGGATGGCACTGCTTCTCCTGGCTCAGGGAGGGGAGAAAGGCCATGCTCCCTGCTTTCTCTAGGAGGAAAAGCTGGGCCACATGACCCAGAAGATAGGGCCGCCCCCAAGCTAGGAGAAACAGGGAGATACCTTTCTCCCAAGCCAAAAGAAGCAGGATCATCCTCACCACCCCAAGACAGGAGAATCGGCCTCCCACCAGGAATAGCAAAGCTATTCCCCCCGGGGCAGGAGAAGTAAAGCCTTCCCCATCATCTGAACAAGAAGAAATGGCCATCCCAACCCATTACAGCAGGTATCCATCCACCAAAATGGTACTCAATGGATTGGCCACCCGGAGTGGCAGACATGGAGATCGAGGGTCATGCATTCTCTCTTTTGAATCTCTCCCCTCCTCTCCCCACAGCACTGAGACATTTTCAAATAAACCCATCCACTTGCCTTAATGAAAAGGCTCAAACAGTCAGAACTCTATCACTCTGGTTCTGCAGGCAGTTTCTTTCTTGGCTGTTTTTGCTGCTGGCAGGACCTTTACTTGATGGTCTAACACTGTGCTGCAGCTACTGGCTGGACAGGGTGGCTAGCTGGTGCTGTACTCTCTCATTATTGACCAGACTGTGCTTTAGTATTTTATGAAAAAAGCACAGCATAGTACAGCTCTTTCAAGGTTAGCTATACTGCTGGGTTGGGGGGGCTTCTGTGCTGCAGCTTGCAAGCACTGGCAATGCAGTTCTGGTTTGGTGGGCATGGTAGGCTCTGTGACTCCTGATTCAGGCAGCTAGGCAGTCACCAGGAGCCAAGCCACAGTGCCACTTGCTCCCCCCAACACTGGGTGCCCAATTATGGGGTAGGGTGGTAAGCTAAAATGAAAGCAAGTAGCCACTTGCTGCAAAATCTTGTTGCCATCAGACTTCCCCAATTCTGACACCAAGTCCCTAAACCTAGGGTAAGACAGTAAATGAAAAAAAGTAAGCAAACAGTGACAGCCAAACTGCAGTGCTGCCAACCCTCCATTCTAACACTAGGTGCCCAGCCCCCTGGTCCAACAGCCAATGAAAAAAGTAAGCACACAATGGGAGCCCATCTACAGTGCTGTTTTAGAAAGAAACGTTAGTTGTTTTCTGCATTAATCTATTGTAGCATTGCTCCCTGGTATTCATTGTACTGCTGCACATTTGTGTACTTGCCACTTGTACCTCAAATAAAAAGCAGTGTTATTCCATAGTCAGCAGTAAAACTTTAACCCACTTAATAGAAAAGCACATGGGAATTCATAGGATGAATACTAAAAACAACAAAAGTGCGGTAGTGCAATGAATGTCAAGGAGCAATGCTATGCCATATTGGGGCAAAAACAACTAACGTTTCACTCCAGAAGCAGAGTTTTATCAGAGTTAGTAACTTAATGCAGAAATGCCCTTATATTATCTGTCACTAGGTCTGAATAGCACATGTATGAACAGTGCTGTCAATAACATCACCTTCCATACAGTACTATGCAGAACGGTGGCAGGAACAAATGCGGCAAGTAAAGGCAATGCCACTGGTAGTGGTCACAGAGCACACAGACAACTGCTACCAGTCCAAACACTTCTTTTAGTGGGGACTCTGCTCCCTCACCTCCCCTTAACTAAAATAATCAACTCTGAGTAGGAGTTGGATTACAGAAGAAAAATAACATATTGAATGCCAGGATTAGATCCCTGATCTCCACCACCACCATTGTGGCCAAGCAGCTCCATGTCTCAGTCCTCTTTGCCACGGGAGCAGCTCATCCACCTTTTTCAATTTCCCAGCCCTTGTCTTCTTCCTAGTACTATGGACAGTGACCTGGGTAGCGCTTACTGCACAGCACTGCTTAATCCCTGTCTCTGTCTGTGGTACGCCATTCAGACATCGCTGTTTTTCCCCTATGCTATATTTGTAGCACTATTGTAACTGGTTATTATATTATTCACCACCAGTGATGCGTACAAATAAAAAATTTGAAACAATGAATATGATGTATCCTCAGGATACGAGGAGGCACTTATAAAATTACAACCGGCAATTAAGGTAATGAAAAGTATATCAAACCTGGTTTAAACTGCCCAAAAGGCATATTTTCACAGTTGGTTAGTGCATGTAGTTATGAAAAAAGCTTTACATATAAACTACAACATCAGGAAATATAAACCATACAGAAATTCATTTTGTGGATGTTGGAGTGAAGCAATGAGGATATAAAATTGACAGGTATTCATTT
The DNA here is from genome assembly GCA_016271365.2 of Neoceratodus forsteri. Lineage (NCBI taxonomy): Eukaryota > Metazoa > Chordata > Ceratodontiformes > Ceratodontidae > Neoceratodus > Neoceratodus forsteri. Next base: position 832,208,217 of record CM028130.1, on the reverse strand, counting down.
ATATATCATTTCTCTTGAGAAACATTTTTCTTTAGAACTGTGGAACCAATGAACTCTTCAGTACAATGATTCCAAATATTAGGAATTTATTCTAAAACATTAGATAACAAGCATTTGTCAATGCCGAATGTTGATTGCGTTGGTCCATTGAGCTCGCTCACTGCCCCTCTGTCACTCGCTCATTCTGTTTCTCCTGGTGCTGCAGGCTGCCCTTTTGTACTCGGCTTCTTCCTGCATTGGTGGCTTTTTCTGCCCACAAAGAAATCTGCAGCAGTCCCGACAGAGCTCCATTGAGCTCGCTCACTCCCCCTCTCTCACTCGCTCATTCCATTTCTGCCGGTGCTGCAGGCTGGCCTTTTGTACTGGGCTCCTGCCTGCATTGACACCTTTTTCTGCCCACAAAGAAATCTGCAGCAGTCACGATAGAACTCCATTGAGTTCGCTCACTCCCCTCTCTCACTAGCTCGTTCCTTTTCTGCTGGCACTGCAGGCTGCCCATTTGTATTGGGCTCCTGCCTGCATTGGTGGCTTTTTCTGCCCACAAAGAAATCTGCAACAGTCCCGACACAGCTCCGTTGAGCTCATTCGCTCCCCCTCTCTCACTCGCTCATTCCATTTCTGCCGGCACTGCAGGCTGGCCTTTTGTACTGAGCTTCTACCTGCATTGCTGCCTTTTTCCACCCACAAAGAAATCTGCAGCAGTCACGATAGAGCTCCGTTGAGCTGCTTCCTCCCTCCCACCCGCTCATTCTGTTTTCTTCCGCTGCTGCAGGCTGCCCTTTGTACTGGGCCCCTACATGCATTGCTGCCTTTTTGCCCACAAAGAAATCCGCAGCAGTCCCAACAAAGCTCCGTTGAGCTCACTCACTCCCCTCCCTCACTCGCTCGTTCTGTGTCTCCGGTGCTGCAGGCTGCCCTTTGTACTGGGCTCCTGCCTGCATTGGTGGCTTTTCTGCCCACAAAGAAATCTGCAGTAGTCCAGCACAGCTCCGTTGAGCTCACTCACTCCCTCTCTCTCACTCGCTCATTCCATTTCTGCCGGCGCTGCAGGCTGGCCTTTTGTACTGGGCTCCTGCCTGCATTGACACCTTTTTCTGCCCACAAAGAAATCTGCAGCAGTCACGATAGAGCTCCATTGAGTTCGCTCACTCCCCTCTCTCACTAGCTCGTTCCTTTTCTGCTGGCACTGCAGGCTGCCCTTTTGTACTGTGCTACTGCCTGCATTGGTGCCTTTTCCTGTCCACAAAGAAATCCGCAGCAGTCCTGACAGAGCTCAGTTGAGCTTGGTCACTCCCCCCTCTCACTCACTCGTTCGGTTTCTCCTAGTGCTGCAGGCTGCACTTTTGTACTGGGCCCCTGCCTGCATTGCAGCCTTTTGATGCCCACAAAGAAATCTGCAGCAGTCCCAACAGAGCTCCATTGAGCTCACTCACTCCCGCTCCCTCACTCGCTCGTTCTGTGTCTCCCGGCGCTGCAGGCTACCCTTTTGTACTGGGCTCCTGCCTGCGTTGGTGCCTTTTCCTGTCCACAAAGAATTCTGCAGCAGTCCCAACAGAGCTCAGTTGAGCTTGGTCACTCCCCCTCTCTCACTCGCTCGATCCTAATCTGTCCCAAACACTGATTTCTGACAGAGACTGCAGTATTTTGTGCCAGAAGCGTGAAAACACATTTCGGCCAGGATGTGAAAAATGACGGCTGTACTGTTCATAAGGAGGTGTGAAAAAATGCCAGTGTTGAAAATCTGGTGTGAAAATATTACTAATTTGCGAAGTTACAAGGGTGCGTGGAAACTGCACAATGGATGCTCATAACACAGTCATTTTATGGAGTTTCATCACAAAATTTTCAACATAGGCATTTTAGGACCTCTGCTCCTGAACAGTGTCACTGTGATTTTCTTAATGCATCCCGAACACTGATTTCCCACAGCGCCCGTACTATTCTGTGTCGGAAGTGCAAAAACACATTTCAGCCAGGATGTGAAAAATGACAGCTGCACTGTTCATAAGGAGATATGGAAAAATGGCAATGTTGAAAATCTGGAGTGAAAATATTGCAAAGTTGCGAAGTTACAAGCGTGCGTGGAACCTGCGCAATGCACGATCATAACACACTAATTTTATGGACTTTCATCACAAAATTTTCAACATAGTCAATTTAGGACCTCTGCTCATGAACAATGTCACTATCATTTTCTTACTGTGTCCTGAACACTGATTTCCCACAGTGACCGTGCTATTCTGCGCCGGAACCGGGAAAACACATTTTAGCCAGGATGTGAAAAATGACAGCTATACTGTTCATAAGAAGGAGTGTAAAAATGGCAATGTTGAAAATCTGGAGTGAAAATATTACAAATTGGCGAAGTTACGAGCTTGCATAGCAACTGCACAATGCACGCTCGTAAAACAGTCATTTTTTGGATTTTTCCCACCAAATATGCAACATAAACTTTTTTGAGAGCCCACTTCATGAACACTGGCACTGTCGTTTTGGTAATCAGTCCAAAAGGTGATTCCATGCACTGACCACGAAATCAGCTTTGGGGACCCATTAACACCATGACAGTGATTGAATTCATGAGGAGTGGGCCCAATAACCCCATGTTGAAAATTTGGTGCCAAAATTCCCCAAAATGTCTGAGATATGCAAAAAAGTTGAAAAAGCCCTATTTATGCCATTATACAGCTTACCGGTATTTCCTCAGTTTGCGGTCAGCTTTGAAGAGTGCAGATGTGTTCCCGGTCCACCAAAAATCGTTGAGCCAGACTCCACAGGTAAGTGTGGGGTGAGGGGGGTGTGGGGAGGCAGGGTGCGCAGATGGTGGGCGCGGGTTGTGGGAGGGGGCAGGGAGACGGCGAGGGACTGTTTTCTTTTTTTACAGGTTAATCAAAAAAAAAAAAACAACATTGCGGACAGTTTTATTTTACAGGCCATTTGGCACGCTGGGGTGGGTTCCCAGCTTGCCAGCAAGTGTTTTTTGTGGGAAGCTCTAGCCGATGGGGATTGAGAGCACCCTGTTAGTACAAAAGGTGGGGCACATGAGCCGAAGGGGATTGGGCACCCCCTCAGGACAACTGTACTGCTTCTTTGGGGGGGCATTATGCCGATGGAGAGTGGGCTCCCCCGTTGACAAATGAAACTGGGAGGGGGGACATAATGCCAATTGGGAGTGGGCTCCCCATCGGCAACATGAACATACACAGCCACTGAAGTCGACCAGGACTGAGGCCCCCATCGGCAAACAAAAGCTGTTCTGGGGGGGTGCATGCTGCCAAGGGGGATTGGGCACCCCTTCAGCAATGGGGTTGAGTGTATTGTTTGTGAACCCATGGCCATTAAGCCACCATGTTCACAAACAATATACTATAACAACGTTCAGCCCAACAATAACGGGTCACTCCCTCATTGCAGCAGAATGCTGATGCTGCAATGATGAGGTGGCCTCTGATTGCAGTGGCTGAAATGTTTCAAGGTGGTGGCACACTGGCTGAACTAGTGTCAGCAGCAGCATGACACGACATTGAAGAAAGTGGGACAAGCCTTTAAAGGCTCTGGGGGCATTGGCCACAACAGTGCCGTGCCTTCATAAACTGCTTCTGCCAAGCTGCTGCAATATGTTTCTTGTGCATGCACGCAATCAACATAAAAAGTAGGGCATTATATCAGATGCTTAGCCATAATGGATCTATACCTTGGGGATGCGCTCTAGCCAAGGTGTGAATAATTTCTATAGACAATCTTTATTTCCTGTATATAAAGATGGCAGGCATACTTTGCAACAGCATTGTTTTTTTTACTGTATTATAGTGGTAGTTATTTAAAAGTTGCCTACCTCGAGGTACCACTGAGGTACCATTGAGACACTCGAAGTGCAATTTGCATTGACTGTAATGTGATTTTGCCTCATTCTGCCTCAGTATATCTAGGTATACCTCAGTATTGAGAAACTTCTAGGTATACCTCAGTACTGAGACACTGTTCTCCTGCTGCCACTTTATGATTATGACTAAATGAGCATCTGATATAATAATGTCCTGCTTTTTATTATTGTTTTAGAATACATGCCTGACATTTGTATTTTGTATCACGGAGTTCACTGGATCCACAGTGCAAGGAAAAATGTCTCTGAAAAGAAGGAATATATAAGGATGAACACCTAAACATTTTATATCCTCAGTGCTTCACCCCAACATGTGCAAAATGGACTTCGATATAAATGTATATTTACTGTTACTGTGGTTTTAAAGTAAACTTTTTTTAATACTTTCATCTACTAACCAACTGTTGAAGATATGCCTTGTGGGTAGTTAATACCAGGTCGGATGTTATACTTTTCATTACCTTTAATGCCAGTTGTAACTTTATGAGCCATCTCGTATCATAAGGATGACCCACATTCCTCTCCTGTAGCCCTATCAGCTCTGGCCAAAGTTTGTTTAGTTGTGCTATGCTTTTTTTGTTTGCATTCATTTTCTAGTTATGCTGTGTTTTTTTGATTGCATTCATTTTTTTTTTTTGAAATTCAAACTTTATTCATTTTATTAAGCATAACAAAGTACAACATGATGAAAGACATGGTAAAGCATGAAAAGGAAAAGGCAATATCTACCCCCCCCAAAAGCCCCCAACCCCCAGGAGGATGCCGCCACCAAAAAAAAGAAAGGAGAAGAAAAGAAGGAAGCAGAAAAGAAAAGGGGGGGAAGAGAGAAGCATCCAAGGTGAGCCACAGAATAAGGTCATATCACCCGGAAAGAAAAGAAAAAGGGGAAAAAAAAAAAAAGACCCCGCATTCATTTTTATGTTGATTGCGCCCATGTGCAGGAAACATATTGTGGCAGCTTGCTCCAGAAGCAGGTTGTGGAGGCGCGGTACTGTTGTGGCCAATGCCCCCACAGCCTTTGGAGGCTTGGCCCACTTTTCCCAATGGGGTAGCACGCTGCTGCTGACACTAGTTCAGCCAGCGTGCCACAACCTTGTAAGGTTTCAGCCGCTGCAATCAGGGGCCGCCTCGTCATTGCAGCGTAAGCCATTCCACTGCAATGAGGAAGCAACTAGTCATTGCTGGGAGGAACCTTGTTAGTGTGATATTGCTTGCTGCCGTGTTCACAAACAATATGAAGCAGCCCCACTGTCGAGGGGGTGCCCAATCCCCCTCGGCAGCATGTCCCTCCCCCAGCGTCATTTGCCGATGGGGGAGCCCACTCCCCATCAGCATAATTCCCCCAAACATGCACTACAGTTGTGGCGAGGGGTGCCCAGTCCCGGCTCTTACGTCCCCTTTTGTGCTGATGAGGTGTCCAATCCCCATTGGCTACAGCTACCCCCAAACAAACACTCTGTTGGCACACTGGGAACCCACTCCAGTGTGCCAAATGGCCTCTAAAAAAAAAATGTCCCATGATGATTTTTTGTACCTGTCAAAAGAAACCGGTCCCTCGCGTCTCCCTGCCCCACTCACAACACTCACCCCACCTCTGCTACCTGCCTCCCCACCCCCTCACCCCATACTTACCTGCGGAGTCCGGCACGACGATCTTCAGTGGACCGGGAACACGTCTGCACTCCTCAAAGCCATCCATGAACTGAGGAAACGCCGGTAAGCTGTATAATGGCATAAATAGGGTTTTTTCAACTTTGGTGCATATCTCAGGCATTTTTTGGAATTTTGGCACCAAATTTTCAACATGGGGTTTTTGGGACCCCTCTTCATGAATTCTGCCACTGTGATGGCGTTATTCGGCCCCGAAAGGTGATTTTGCCATCGCTGCACAGAATCACCTTTTGGGACTGATTAACAAAACAACAGTGCCAGTGTTCATGAGGTGGGCTCTCAAAAAGCCTATGTTGCATATTTTGTGGAAAAAATCAAAAAAATGACCGTTTTACGAGCATGCGTTGCACAGTTGCTATGCATGCTCGTAACTTTGCGAATTTGCAATATTGCCATGGCAGATTTTCAACATTGGCATATTTTCACACCTCCTTGTGAACAGTACAGCTGTCATTTTTCACATCCTGGCCAAAATGTGTTTTCACGGTCCTGTGCAGAATAGCGTGGTCGCTGTGGGAAATCAGTGTTTGGGACAGATTAAGAAAATGACAGTGATACTGTTCATGAGCAGAGGTCCTAAAAAGCCTATGTTGAAAATTTGGTGACGATAGTCCATCAAATGACTGTGTAACAAGTGTGCATTGTGCAGTTTCCACACACCCTTGCAACTTCACAGATTTGTAATATTGTCACGACAGATTTTCAGCACTGGCATTTTTTCACACCTCCTTATGAATAGTACAGCTGTCATTTGGCACATTCTGACTGAAATGTGTTTTCCCACTTCTGACTCAGAATAGCGCTGTCGCTGTGGGAAATCAGTGTTCGGGACAGATTAAGAAAATGACAGTGACACTGTTCATGAGCAGAGGTCCTAAAATCCCTAAGTTGAACATGTGGTGACGAAACTCCATAAAATGACTGTGTTACAAGCGTGCATTGAACTGTTTTCCATGCACCCTTGTAACTTCGCAAATTTGTAATATTTTCACGCCACATTTTCAACACTGGCATTTTTTCGCACCTCCTTATGAACAGTACAGCTGTCATTTTTCACATCCTGGCCATAATATGTTTTTGGACTCCTGCTGCAGAATAGCACGATCGCTGTGGGAAATCAGTGTTTGGGACAGATTAAGATTGTGCGAGTGAGAGGGGGGAGTGACTGAGCTCAAGTGAGCTCTGCCGGGACTGCTGCAGATTTCTTTGTGGGCAGTAAAAGGCCCCAACGTAGGTGCCCAGTACAAAAGAGCAGCTTGCAGCACTGGGAGAAACAGAACGAGAGAGTGAGTGAGGGATGGGGAGTGAAGCGGACTCAACAGAGCTCTGTCGGGACTGCTGCGGATTTCTTTGTGGGCAGAAAAAGGCATCAATGCAGTTAGGGGCCCAGTACAAAAGGGCAGCCTGCAGCAGTGGGAGAAACAGTATGAGCGAGTGAGAGAGGGGGACTGAGTGAGCTCAATGGAGCTCTATCAGGACTGCTGCAGATTTCTTTGTGGGCAGAAAAAGGCGCCAATGCAGGCAGGAGCCCAGTACAAAAGGACAGCCTGCAGCGCTGGAAGACACGGAATGAGTGACTGAGAGGGGGGAGTCAGCGAGCTCAACGGAGCTGTGTTGGGACTGCTGTGGATTTCTTTGTGTGCAGAAAAAGGCACCAACGCAAGCAGGAGCCCAGTACAAAAGGGCAGCCTGCAGTATTGGGAGAAATAGAATGAGCGCGTGAGAGAGGGGAAGTGAGCGAGCTCAATGGAGCTGTGCCGGAACTTTAGAGTTGTCTACCCTCCCGCCCAGGGTCCTCCGTGGTCCTATATTACAGCAGGGTCTGTGGAGTGGAGACAAAGCAATGAGTAGATATGCCCACACCTCCTTATGAACAGTACAACTGTCATTTTTCATATTCTGGCTGAAAAGCGTTTTCACACTTCCAGCGCAGAATAGTGCAGTCGCTGTGGGAAATCAATGTTCAGGGCACATTAAGAAAACTACAGTGACACTGTTCATGAGCAGAGGTCCTAAAATACCTAAGTTGAAAATTTTGTGATGAAAGTCCATAAAATGACTGTGTTAGGAGCATGCATTGTACAGTTTCCACGCACCCTTGTAACCATGCTCTGTCAGTGGAGACCAAAGTGACAGCTGTCATGTGCCTGCTCGCCACGGGTACCTTCCAGAAACCAACAGGGGACATGACAGGCATAACCCAGTCAGCCGCATCATGCCTTCTCACCCAATTCCTCAGCACACTGCTGCCACATGCTGCGGAGTACATCCGTTTCCCCAGCACACTGGCGGAGTGCACAGCAAACATACAGGAGTTCCACAGGGTAGCACATATGCCTGGCATGCTCGGGGCAATAGACTGCACCCATGTGGCCATCTGCATGCCACCTGGCCCCAAAGGGGCCGCATACATGAATCGGAAGGGGTATGCAAGCATCAACTGCCAGGTGGTGTGCGATGTCAGGGGGCGCATAATCAATGTCTGTGCCACGCACCCTGGGGGAGCACATGATGCCTTCATCTGGCACCAGTCTGCACTGTGCCACAGGTTCAAGAGTGGGGACATGCCCACTTGCCACCTAGTGGGTGAATATGCAAATCACGCAGAAAGACATGGAGCTTGGGAGGGGCATAGTCAGAGGTGACATGGTTATTGGCCTAGATGGCCCATGTCAGGGTGACGCTGATCACCAAACTAATGTCCACCCTCTACACACAGGTGACAGTGGATACCAACTCTGTCCCGGGCTGCTCACACCATACCGGCAGCCCATGATCCCATCACAGCAATGCTACAATGAGGCACATACCACAACACGCAATGTCATCGAGCAGGTGTTCGGGATGCTGAAGGCAAGTTTCCATCACCTGGACACGTCTGGCGGTGCCCTACAGTACAGCCCCTCAATGGCCTGTGGGCTATTCCTGGCCTGTCGCATCCTGCGCAACATGGCCAGCGACTGTGGGATAGCCCTACAGGTCAAAGAGGGGGACAGTGATGGGGATGATGAGGACGCTGGTGAAGATGGTGATGGGCAGCCCCCGCCTTGGTCGAAGGGACCCCGACTGATCTGGATGGCATAGCTGCACCGGGACACCATCACAAAGGAGCACTTCAACCAACCCAGGTAAGTCATGGGGCCATGTGCAACCACCAGTGGCAAGGGCACAACCAACAAACACGCTTGGACAAACCCCAGGGGTGCATGTCATAAAGGGAATTGGCCGAGCATGGAACCACACACGCCGTCAGGGATGGGCAAGGTCTAACATGGCACACGGTCACACACACACACTCTCACACACCCCCCCCAAAAGACGTGCACAAAGGGTAGGAGGCACGTCGACCCCAACCGCCGCCCCTAGCCACACACACGTCCACAGACCACCACGCCCAGTGCCTGTCATTGTGCGTGTGTCAGACGCTGGGCACCATTGCACAGTGGCGGACAGCGCAATGCAGGCATCATCATGCACATGCCACAGCGGACAGCAGCTGGGAGGATGTGCAGATGGAACGTGTGTGTGTGTGTGCAGGGCCGGGTACCCCACCCATGCATTGCACGTTGAACAACACACTGCACACAGGGCAATGTCAGACAGTAGCCTTGGTGGAAGACAGGTCAGTCATGTGCCACAGTGCCACGGCCACCACAGATGCATCGGCAGCCCCGCTGAGACCCGCCAGCAGTGACAGGCTGACCAATGGCCTCATGGGGTGCCACTGATGATCCCCCAGAGGTTCCGCTGCATGAACACGACCGTGCTCACGCAGGGGTCTGCAGCACACCAAACATGCCTGCGCCAGGCATGCTCAGGATGCCTACAGTTGAACCCAGTGTTGACAAGGAGGGTGTTGCATGACGCTGGGAATGGGGGGTGGACATTGCACTGCGCAGTGTCTGCGATGTATGGGCAAATAACTGTGTGCCCACATGGCAGCTGTGATTGTCTGTGTCAGCCTGTCAATGGCAGCGGTCACATCCTCCCGCATCTGGTCCATCCCTGCCAGGAGCAGACCGGTGTCCCTGCTGCACTGTTCCTCTGCCTGGTGCACAGCCACACTGAGTGCATCCACCGCCGTCACAAGCCGCAACTGCTGATCGACTGAATCTTGGAGTATGCAGGTGTGCTCATCTAAGAGGTCATCTGCCTGATTGGCATGCTGTCCCTCACGGTATTCGCTGCCCTGATGGGCAGCACCCCTTGAGGGTAGGCACTGCACACCAGGACCATGCCTAGACATGTCCACAGGCGGTGCACTGATGCCACCCCCGACACTGTACCCCATGGCCATTGGCCGACTGCTGACACTGCCCCTCCGGCTGCTATTCTCCAGGGCTCAACGGTGCTGCCACAGCGGCCGCAACAGCCCCACTGTCCTGGACACACACCACTGCTGCCCCACTGGTGCAGACAGGCACAGGCTGGGACTGTGATGTCATGCAGGCCTCCACGGCAGCACCACCCATGGCCATGCCCGTGCTGTTACCTGCTGTGTGGCCATCCTGTGGCCCACATGTATCACTGTCCATGAAGTGAGCTCCATCATCATCAGTGATGGATCCAGCAAAAGTCCAAGTCTCAGCATGCTGGCATCCATGGACGCTGGCACACTGGGACACAGGCAGGGCCTCCTCTGCACCTGCTCCACCAACATCAGTCTGGACAGCCAGGTGGGCCCACTGTTGCCCTGACCCTCAGACACCTGTGGAGGTGGATGGGCCCTCCTCTATGTCCATGGTATCACCCTCAGTGGACAAGCCTACCACCACTGACCCATGTAGATGCTCAGGAGCTGTAAGGGAACACAGTAGCATTAATGTATCTGCCCAACCCTGTCCCCCCCAGTGACAGATCAGGACCTACCATGCAGTGACGGGCTACCACTCATCTGGAATCCATCACCTGGAACACCCTCGATGGCACAACGCTGCATGCTGCCAGCAACCTGCTTTTCTTGTGGGGTCAGGCATTGCACGGCCAGCTGTTCCCCACCGGTCGTAGCCCGTGCTGCCCTGATGGCAGCCACCTTGTCCTTAATCCTCCGCCTGTCCATGCCCACCTTCTTCTTGCACTCCTGCACGGACCACTGGTGGCTGCCATGCAGGTTGATGGCACGCACCACCTCTCCCCATGCAGCAGCATGGGCCTGTGGTGTTCCCCGCTGTCCGCTGAGCAGCAGCTCCTGGTCAAGGTAGGCCTCAAACAGGGCATCTGTTTCTGCCTTGGTGACGTTAGGCCGCCTCTTCCTCCCACATCTCTGTTCCTCTTCTTCCACCTCACGATCGCTCATTCTTGATCCTGTGGGAATAACAGATGTTACCTGTGACTGTGCAGTCCCATGCATGTCCCACACACCACAGTCCACACTCCCAAACAGCATGCAACTCACCACAATAGACTGCAATAACAGACTATGGCCTCTGCAGCCCAATGTTGCATTTATATAGTGCAACACATGCAAATGAGGCAAGGTGCAATTTTAAGTGGATGCTAATGCGGTATCTATGCCATTGAATAGCTGATTAGCTGATTTGCATATGCCAGCTGAATATCGCGCTGTTGCGCCTTGCGCAATTGTGTTGAATGTGCTCAGGCAAAGGCGCATTTCTGTGACATGCACAGTGGACACCGGACAGCGCATGCCCAGGGTGCTGACGCCGATGCCTGCTGCGCTGCTGACGTGCTGTGCACGGGAGGTAATACAGGGCATGGCCACCATTGTGCCAATGGCGCTACTGCGCTGTTCACATGCATGGCGCTCTGGCACTTGGGTGCCGTAGGCGCACTGGGGCCACAGCGTGGTAGGCCCCTACAGGAAGTGGCACACAGGCGCCCTACCGTGCTACACGTGGTGAGTACCAATCACGTTGTGGCGGTCCATGCGCGAGAGACCCCTGACCCTGTGCCGACCTTTGCCCCTAGGCACCATGCATCCACATGGGTGCACCTCTATTGCGCTGTTCGGTAACAGCATGATGGGGAATGGCAGCGCAGTACTGCGCAGCATCTGCACGTGGCAAACGTGTGCTACAGAGCACCATTTTGATACTGAAACATTGCAGGATGGCACGGAGACGGGCACCAATCTGGAGCCAGATGGAACTGGCCAATCTTGTGCAGTTGGTGAAGCCCCATGCTGCTGCTCTATTTGGGGAGGCACCCCATGACAGGGCCAGGAGTGCCATGTGGGAGGAGGTAGCAGTGGCCCTGGAGGAGGCCACTGGCTTGGAGCGGACAGCGGAGAAGTGCAGGCACCACTATGGGGACCTGCAGCATCGGGACCTGTACAGGCTTGCCTGCCTGCGGGCACGTTCCAGGAGGGGTGCGGTGCCACAGCCAGGTAGGTGCCCCATCCATATACTGATAATATCCTTACGGGTATCATGGTGGCATGTGTCCAGCACATGGAGGGGCCATCCAGTGTGGGCCATGGTGGTGGTATGGGGTGGGGGGCAGATGGGTATGGCTGTGTTGGATTGCACACACACAGGATGGGGGGACTTTGCTACCAGATTGTACTGATGTTCCTCTCTCTGTGTTTGCACCCTAGGCCCAGAGGAGCACCGGCGTGCCAGGGAGGGGAGGCTGCGTCGTGAGCCACAGCATGCGGAGAGGGTGGCCGGACCAGACCAGCGCAGGGACCAGCTTGATGATGGTGAGTGCCTTACATCCATGATTACTTTTGCATGCTGTGTAACAGGGTGGGCAGTGGGGCATGGCCTCCATCCATTGACACCATTGCCATGCATGCAACTTGGTACAGATAGCACTGTCCAGTGGCACTGCATATCTGGCAGTGCATCAGTGGTGGTCCATGCATGCACCGGGTACATGGCTGTGCCACTGCCTTCGCACTGCATAGCCATGTCACTGTACAGCCACGGTGGTTCTGTGCGGGACTTGGCCAGTGGGTGTGTGCAGCGGTCCACATGGCTGTGTGCACCTGGGTGGGCAGGTCTTGTGGACACAATCACTGTGGGTGGTCACACACCATCACAGAGGCATGTCCCATGGCCGTATGCCATGCACAGTGGGTGGGCTGCATGGGGCTGTGCATTCACACCTATTAACTCTGCTCCCTTGTCCTAGGTGGACGGTAGCTGCAGGCAATAAGGGAGATGCTGTGGGAGATCCTACAGGTTTCCAGGGCCTTCCTGGAGATCCTTGAAAGAATAGACCGTCTGGGAGTATGACGGCGGCATGGCGGGAGGAGCAGCCAGAGCGGGGAGCGGGGCTCCTGCTCAGCGTTCTAATACCCATGATTTCCCCTACCCCTCTGGACCCACCCTCACACCCCTCCTTCCCTCTACCATTTGTTCACCCCTGCCCCTTACCCACCCACCTTGTTTGTGGCCCTCCCCCCAACCTTTTGTAAATATCTGTATATAGTTTTGATTGATGTTTTACAATACATTTGCTTTGATATGCCTACTGTGGTGGTCTCTGATTTGCAGCGGGCTATAGGTGCTCAGCTGCAGTGGTGTGCATGGCAGTAGGGGTGGTGCAGTCATGTGCATGTGTGTGTGTCAGTGAGGAAGTGCCTATGGTGTGTGAGTAGCTATCAGTCACTGTCTGTGGTGTGTGTGTTGTTCCCTGTGCACTGGATGACTGTGTGCAGTGGTCCATGGTGCATGCTCTGTGTCCATGGCGCACCTGTCAGACCATCCATGGCCTGTGCAGCTGACACCCTTGCATGTCTGTAACCTGCACGGTCCGCTGGTATGTCAGTGGTGGCTGTCCATGCTGGACAGCCACTGTACCTGGCACTAGGTAGGAAAAATTGATTTTTATACAGGTAATACATGTCATTTGGACATAATCCAGTTTACAAGACAGACCTGTGTAAATTCCTATCTAAGTACATACAAATAAGTTCCATATTTAAATACATATAAATACAAACAACACAGTATACCAATATAATTACAAACAACATTGTATACTTAGAACACTTTCAGATAACTTTTTATAACAGAGATCTTAACTGATTCCCAAGACATCTCCAGGGACCATTCAACACTCACAGATGTGAGCATATAAATCCTTTATAGTTTGAGTAAATAAGGAATAACTTGTAATTTCTCTTACCTCATCAGGAAGAGAATTCCAAAAACCAGCAGCTTGATATAACAAAGACCTGTCCCAATATTTGTTATAAAATTTGCCTACAGCTATTTTATTTAAATGAACTGGTCTTGTTAACAACCGTTTGTGACAATTTTTCACTGAAAATAATATTAGTGAAATTGGATGATTTACCGATAAATATTTCATTTTGTGTATTAAAGATAACCAATGGCACTGATGGTTTATATCCAAGGCCCCTAGAATTCTGAGGCCGCAGAATTCTGCGCAGAACTTGCAATCTACTGCAGAACTTCTACGGTGCTGCAGAATTCACTCTTCTTGTTGATTTTTATTAATATTTCTGTTTTTCCATAGAATCTGGTTCTCTTCCCCTCTTTTTATATCCTAAACCCCCTATATGCTCAGAATGCTACATTATCATTGCTATAACATCATACATTAGCTAATGAAATGGCTGCAATCTGCAACAGAAATGAACAGTCACTTATCTACCACAGCTCCCACTGCCTGAGACGGTGGCACAGCACATCAGGTAGGGTGATATTTGCTCAACCTGCACTACAGCCTAATACAATTTTCAGTCTTACATTATTGCACTAGGGCCAACTTAAACAAAACCTTGTCAATAGCACAGACCTGTTAAGTCCATACCTCACTTTGTACAGACCTATTTGTGCCTTTAAGGTATAGAGATGCCATCTGAAATGAATAACTGGTAAAATGAATTTAACTGTCATTTCAAGCTGGCCTCTCGCTGCGTTTGCCCAAAGCATCCCTAGAACACAGCTCTGGTGTCCACTGGATAGCAGGATTCACCTTGCCCGTGCTTATACCGCCAGTCCTGCTGGTCATTGCACTCTTATTTCACTAATTGTGTGTACCTTTCCAATCCAATGTAAATTGTAAACTGTCTTTCTCTACTGCTTGCTGTATTTGATATACTTATTATACCCTGTCACCATTAACTGTTGAACCTGTTGTACTCTCCCGGGTCGTTCCTGAAAATAGGCATATAACTTGTCTAGTGTTCCTACCCGGTTAACAAAAACTAAATAAATAAATAAAATAAATTTTTAAGAAAAATAAAGTAATTATGCCCAGAAAACTGGAATATAATAATGTGTAGACCTGTTGAAAGAATAGACCTGTTAAATAAATAATTGCACTGTACGCATTTTTGCCAGGGTTATTGATTACATATTGTCATTGGTTGATAGAATCACCTAAAAGTTATGGAGAAATGTTGTGTTCAGGGACAGCTGTTGGGCCAGAGGGTAGCATGCTGTGTTTCCATGCTGGCAACTGAGGTTCAGAGATTAGCTCTGGGAGCTGGCTGGGCAGCACAAGGATTGGTGGAACACATCATTGCTCGGAGCCTGGGAAGGTATGGTGCAGTGTTCTGTCGCATGGTGGACACACTGTGCTGGTCTGGAGAGCTCTATCTCACAATCGGTTCACATGCATGTCATGGTCTGATGGTGTTACGCAGTGTGTCAGTGAAAGTAGGTTGACATCAAAAATGAGTTTTGCAATAACTCCTCTATTCCATTTCTAATGGGACCTGTATGAATGAGGATGCAAGTTCATGGAAATGAAAATATATATATATATATATATATACACACACACACACACACATTTGTATGTATGTTACAGATTGCATATAAATATATAAGTGATACACAGTGGGAACCTCATGAGTGGTGTAGAAAGCACATACAAATATATAAGTGATAGACAGTGGAAACCTCATTAGTGGGATAGATAACATGCATATAGAAATATCTTATCACATAAGATTCCCTCTGCATACGTCAATTACTTAACAGGCTAGGACCTTAAGGGAGAGACATTTGTTTTGCTTTTTTAGGCATAAAATTATTTTTATAATTCTGTTATTTTTTGAACTAGTGTTACTGTGCTTTCCACCATCCTGATTGCTATAACCACTGCCATGAAAGTGAAGTCAGGGTGACAAGCTGTCACTGTGATGTGGTAGTTTGTTAGTGCCGCAGAACTTCCGCGCAGAAATTACAAACCACCACCGCAGAAGTTCTGCGGCAAATGGTAGTCTTGCCGCAGAACTTGGTCCCACTCTGCCACAGAAAAGTAGGGGCCCTGTTTATATCTAAAGGCAACCAGTTTACTTTCCCCAACAATAGGCAATGATGAATCCGGTAATTTCCCTTTAATACATATCTTGCTACACGATAATAAATTTTATCTAATCTAGACAATAGAACGTTATTTGTGTTTCTATATATTAGTTCACCATATCTTAACACTGGAATGATTAACTGATCTGCCAGTTTTTTTCTATCTAAAAATGTTAAACAATCAGTGCTTCTTCTTAACGCCCCTACCCTTCTATTAACTTTTTTTAATCAAAGCAGTAATGTGATTTGAAAAGGACAGATGTTCATCAAATATGATCCCTAAATAACTATATTCCTTAACCTGTTCTAATTTAGTTTGATTCCCTGTATAAATAGATAAATTATGAACAACATCACCACTTTTTTTAATGGAAAATTCATACACTTTTTTTTTTGTATTCATTATTAGCCTTGACCTGGTGAACCAACCCTCAATCCTTCGGAAATCAGACTGCAGATTAGTTTGTAATTTTTCTTCCGTTCTCCCGGACGCAATTATTACCATATCATCAGCATAAAGTCGAATCTCTGTTTGTTCTACAATCGATGGAAGATTATTTATAAATATTAGAAACAAAAGAGGTTCTAAAATCGATCCCTGAGGAACCCCTCTATTGACGTTTCTCTTCTCGGATAAACATCCCTGTACTTCCACTCTCTGGGAATGATCACCCAGATAAATTTTAACCAATTTAAAGGATCGTCCCTAAGACCCATTCCATGCAGTCTCTCAATTAACAAGGGGTGGTCCACCAGGTCAAAGGCATTTGAAAGATCTACAAAAATAACAGCTGTCTCCTTATTTTCTCCCAATGACCTGTTTATTTGGTCATAAAATTCCAAAAGAGCTGTTGTGGTAGAATAATTTTTTCGAAAGCCAGATTGTTTAATTGTTAACAAACTGTATCTATCCAGATAATCCATTATCTGGATAGAGACAAGATTTTCAAAACATTTTGACAAAAGAGGTAATAGGGCTATAGGCCTATAATTATTAAAGACCATGTGCAAAGGACTGTTTTCCTGAATAAACATCACCATATGTAGCACTGTGCCTGTAATAGTGAATCTGTGCAGTTTTGCCTACTTTGTGGCAGTATTTTTTTTTTCAGTTCTCAGTTTTATTCCCTTCCATTCTTAGCCGTGAAGCCACGCACTCACACTGTGCCTGTAAAGGGGGCGTGTTCAGCACTGACGTAAGTTTAGAGTTGCCAGCTGAAGAGCTCTTGCTATATGCTTTTTCTGCACCCTGTATTTACTGTTTAGTCCAATGTCGACTTACAGATCTGTAAACTTTCTGCAGTGGCAATATATAATATTTATTTCCTGACATTTGAAGCTGTGCTGCAGACTTTGTGGATGCCTTTAATACATAGAAGTGAAACACTGCACTTTTCCACACTACTTGATCCCAAAGAGCAATTTTTGGTGTTTTGTGCAACCTTGTCATGTTCTAGCAAACGCATAAATAACTGTCACTACTGCTGACAGTGACTCAGACCCTCTCATCAACTGTTGCTGTTTGTTTGACCAGTGTCAGACGTGTAGCTCTTTCGCCGATCGCCACCTGTAGAAAGCAAATCTCTACTACTCTGATACTGTCAATTGTCTGGATCCACTGATTTCATTAGTATCTGACGAGGCACTACACATAAAGTAGCCCATTATCCTTATCTGCCAACCTGTTTCACCGATCACCACCGTAGAAAACAAATCTTTAGCAATATGATATACTGCCGAATGTCTGCACTTCTTGATTTAATTAGCTTCTGACTAGGTACAGCGCACAAAATAGCCCGTTATCCTTATCTGCCAACCTTTTTTGTTGACCCGCAAAATACAGTACTCTAAAAACACCAACCCATTTGTCATGAACTCCAAGTTCCTGGGCAATCTATTGAATCAGTGTACATGCTTCACTAGTTGTCCTTCACCCAATATTTGTCTGTGGTCAGCGGAATTTGGGGAAGAGACAGATGTGGAAACATGCCTGCTGGACTAGATAAAAAATATTGACATGCGCTAATACTGCTTTGGGAAAGGTACACAGGTCTGCCAGTGCTCTGCAGAAGTGATGTAGGGTGATTTGTAAGGGGCTATATACTCGGAACCAGAAATGGGGAGAGGTGAACTGTGGTGTAGAGTCTGATCCAGCACTGGGGAGAGATGAATCAGGAGGAAAGTGTTATGTATACTCATGCATGTCTACACCGGGCAAGCTGTAGAGGAAGAGTAATAATGTCTGACAGGGCCAATGGTTACTATGTGCAAAATCGTGGTGGTTTTATAATGTTGGAGACAGCGGTGGTTGGAAAGTGTAATTGTGCACCCTAATGCACCTGGCCTGCCAATTCTACACTTCAGATGGATAGGAGCACTCTAAAATGAATGGACATCCTCTGTGCTTTTTTAGCCTTCACCCTCATTGGGTGATGCACTGCCTAACATTCACAGAGGGCAATACTGTGAAACACATGATCCCGTGAACAGCCCCCCCAAACCCAACCACAGACACAACAGGGCATGGGAACGGTGAACATGGGCAAAGAGACATAATCAAAAGAGCCAGTGGGATGAAGGAATAGAGAAAGGGAATTACATAGTAGGGTAATAGGGGGGAGACACAGTGGGCATCAAACACTGCACAGGTAATGTTCACTCGGTAATTGGTCTGTCTGTTCCAGTAAGTGGTAGTATGGGGCATGAGCAAGCAACTGCTGAATGTGATTTGTTGTCCAATCCCACCACTGGGAGAGGTGAATGGGGAGAATAGAATTCTGCTGTAAACAGGGTACATTGGGAACAGAATCGGTAAAGGCTTGCACTACTAAAATAGTGGTCATATATAAGAATATAGGTGCACAACACAAAATGTAAGTTAAGGAATAAAAACATTTTTTTTGTTTTCAAACTTACATGCACCACAGCGGGCTAGCATAAAAAAGTGCCCCACAACCACAGAACACCTGACTGTGTTTTGTGCTGTAAGTAAGTGCTAATTTGGGCAGGAAATGCCATCGCGTGTTCTGTGATTGTGGGACACTTGTTTTTTGATAGAAGCCTGCCATGGTGCTTGTAAGTTTGAAATAAAAAGGTTTTATTTGTTCACTTACATTTCGCAGTGTGAACCTATGTACTTGTATATGACCACTATTTTAATAGTGTGAGCCTTTGCTGATTCTATGATTTCATGATTTTGTTTGGCTCATGCACCCTTCACCTGGAGGCTTCCCTTTGCTTGTGTTTTACATTGGGGATAGCAGATTTGGTAGAATTTCATTATGTGTGACTCCGGCATGCCAAATCCGATGTTTCTTTTGCTTCTGACAGAAATGGGCACCCAAACTGATCGGACGTCCTCTGCCTTCACTTGTACTACAAAATGCATTTCACAGTTTCACAGATCCTATATACCCATCCCATGCCCAAATCCACCACCCACCCCACCGCCACCATGACCTGGGCAATGCGATTATGGGCTGGTTAACTGAGTGAGTACACCTCTACTAAGCCGATTATGTGTGCCCACTGGAAAAAAAAAGATTACACAGTAGGGTGGTGTAGAGGTAAAGAGGTAGCCTCACTCGCTGCCCAGCTTAGGCTCACAAGGTGACTGGCATAAGTGTGATGGTGCATGGGAGGGGATCAAACATCAGACTGAAAATATGGAGAGTATAGTGTCTTAAGCAACAATTGGGAGAACACAATACACCCAACAGCAGTAGGTTACAATAGACGTGTTTGGGGCGGAAAAAATGTAGAGGTGCACTGCCGAGGGCTGCAAAAAACAAGGGAAATAGACAAAAATGTCAGAGCTTAGGCTTATGATGTTCAGAAGAATGTTTCATGACCATGGCTAGAAGAGGGTGCGGGGAAGGTTGTGTTGTGCAGCCAAATATACCTTGCATGCTAATGCTCTTGTTTCCACCTCCTTTACCGGATACTAGGGACTCGATACTACTACTAAGGCATCAGTAATTATTTAAATCACAGATAACTGGATAATGCATTACATAAAACTGACACAGGGCTATGGGGTGAGGTACTGTAATCAGCATAAACCACTCCTCCATCCCCACAAAGAAACACACCGTGCAAACGGGTCAGCAATAGTTAGCAAGTAGTCCTCAAAGTAGCGGATGGGATGGTTGGATGTAGCATGGAGTTTACAAGGAATTGAGGTGAGGTAGTACACATCAGACACTGCACAGCTCAGGCAGAAAAGGAAGACAGGTACTGGTGTGCTGTTGGGGGGATGAACATCGCATACTAAAGAGGGAAGAGGCTAATGGCCTATGGTGTATTATCTTCGGAGACAACATGGTGTGTGTGTGTGTGTATAAAATATTTAACAATTTTGGCACACATTTTGGGGATAACATCTCCATGGAAGGTGTGTGTGTATCGTGGTGGCCAGATATCGTTAGTGCATTTCAATTACATAATAAACGCACATGGGCATTTATAGCCATGCTTGAAAAAAATATGTATATATCAGGTTTAACTGATGACAGCACAGAAAGTAAAAGAAAAAGTAATTTAACCATTCATCTACATCCATTTCAGTGCCAGGCTCCTCATTGTTACTCTCGCTGCTGTCAGCCAGTTTGTCTTCAGGAGTACTTTTGGACTGCCTAACCAGTGGCTCGTATGAGTACGGCTCAATAGATATGTACTCTGCAATGTTTTCAAGGTTGTCATCCTCTTCAGAAGACATTCTGGATGGCTACAAACCAGTCTGAGTCTGTGTAAACTGTATATATTTTTCGGCAGCTGCAGCAAGTTTTGAATTCCGTGCCCCTCCACAGTGACGTCAGTGGAGGAGGGTCTGTGTCTAATGAACTGAGGAGACAGCGAGCGTAAGGGGCAGTACTTGGATTTAAAAAACTTAAAAAATATCAAAACATATGCACATAAAGCACACTACACATGGGCAATAACAACACACATCAGACATAGGTAAGGAATTTATGTTTATTATGATTTTGATGACTTTTGGAAAACGGGCTTTGCACATGATCTTTAACTTCTACCACATCTCCCCCTTTGAAAATTGGTTTAACTCTGCTCTCTTTCCAAAATAAGGGAAAATATCCAATTTGAAGGCTCCATTTGAATAGATATGTAATAACTGGTGCTATGTGGAAAGCAGCTAGTTTCAAAAATTTACCTTCCAAACCATCATTACCAAAGGCTTTATAAATGTTTATATTTTGAAGTATTTTATGTACTTTAGTGACAGTCAAAACTTTAAATCTAAATGGGGGAAATCCATTTTGTGTAGACTCTGTTTTAGTTTGTTTTAAATCTAATTGACAAGGTATTTTGCAATTTGGGAGATCAACAAAGAAGTTATTTAAGACATTACAAATTTCCTCCGGATTTTCAGCAATAATATTACCATTTTTTAACCTAAGTATCTCCTCTGAAGAATCACATCCTGGTTTAGTCAATTTCTTAACCACTCTCCAAAACTGTCTTGGATCTGTACTTGAGTCTATTTTATTTTTGTAAAATGAAATTTTTGAGGCCTTAATTAACCTTTTACATTTGTTTCTAATGGCTTTGAAGGCAATCCAGTCCTTTTCCAATTTTGATTTTAGTGCTTTTTTCCAAATTCTATTTTTAATTCGAATTTGTTTTAAAAGTTTATCATTTATCCACGGTAGTTTATTTAGTTTCTTCTTTGCTTTGACTTTTGGTGCATGTAAATCACATACTTCTTCAAAAATTTGACTAAAGTATTTAATTGAAGTATCAATATCTGGGATTAATTTACATCAATACCATTTTATTTTACTCACACTATCTAGAAACCTAGATTCTGAGAATCTTCTAAAGTCCCTAGTCCAATTTTTGTTTTCATGAACCAAATTTTGTTTGAACTGAGACCTTGGCAAAGTAGCTCAAATCAAATTATGATCGCCAAGACATGGTGATAAAACACCCACTGCTTCAATTTCGATTTGAGTAGACACCAGAATTAAATCTAGTATAGATCCATTTGTCATGTTTGAAGTATACCTAGTAGGTTTTTTTTATAAGTTGCTTTAATCCTAAGTTAATTACTATGTCTTTCAGTTGTCTCCCTCTTATATTTTTCCAATCACAATTTAAATCTCCCATCAAGATCAAAGGTATACTTCCTGCTTTGTCAGTTATTTTGGTTAAAATTATCTCCAAATCAGATATTTTTGCCCTTGGAGGAGAATAAACAATCAAAATTACTAATCCTAAGTGTCCCAAGTATAGCGCTAAAAATTCTATATTATTTTCACTACCCTGTATTACGATTTCTAAATAACCTAGTATTCATTTTAAAAGAAGCATCACACCCCCCTCTAGATTTTCTATCTGCCCTCCATACTTTGTAATCTTGAGTACCAAATTCTTCATAATGCCTGGTTACCTCCTGTCACTGGTGTGGTGCATGTCTGCCTCGGGTGACACTGTGTCCTCCGCTGTTGTTGTCCCACCTCCATGCTGTCGCTTGTGTGTGTCGCGCAGGGGATGTGCACCACTGTCTGTCACTTGTGCTCCGGGCACATGCTGGTGGCGTACAGCTGCATGGTGCCTGCGCAGGGTGGCTGGCACTCCTGTGCCATGGAAGGTGCTGGCCATGTGTATACAGTTTCTGTGGTCACACACTGGGGGCTTGGTTGCCCCGCTACTGTGTCCCTGTATTGGTGTGTCCTTGGGTATGAGTGGGTGTTTGTCCATGCACTGTGTTGCATCCTGTGTGGTGCATGCTTCCATGCACCACTGTGGGTGTCTGCGCTGGCTGTTGTGGCCAGTGCTGAGTCCGGATGTGTCCTTGGGAGGGTGTGCAGGGTGATATACCACTGGTGGTGGGGTCTGGGGCATGCCCTGTCACATGTGGGGTAGCTCATGAGCCGATGCATGGTCATTCTCTCAGCTGTACCTCGGGGGGGACGTGCATGGTGGCACTGTGTATGCAGTCGTTGCATCGCTGTGTGCTGCCACCCGCTGATGGGTGCTCGTGGTGGGGCTGCCTTGCATAGTTCTGTTGTGCACAGGGTTGCATTGTCACAGTGGGGGTGATGGCATGCATGGGGTGTCCTGCACTGCTGGACGCTGCTCCTGGGCAGGGTGTCTGGGGATCACGGTGCAGGGTGTGCTCTGCATTGGTGGGATGGTGTGGCATGGGGTGGTCGGCCCTCCTTGTGTGCCTGTCACAGCTTGCCAGGGGGTGTGCTGGGGCACCATGCCCCGGCTGTGGGTTTGTTGTTGGTATCCATGTGCTGGTGGTTATTCCAGCTCTCCACTGGTTGTGCAGTGCATGGGATGTGGAGGGTGATGTCTGTTCTGTTGTGTGCTCCTCTGCCCATCTGTGGCATGGGTGGTGGGCCCCTGCATCCTGTTCCTGCACATCCCTGGTTGTGCTGTTGCACTGCTGCCTTGCTCCACTGAGCATCCCTGGCTGCGCTATGGCACATCTGAACTGCTCCACTGAGCATCCCTGGTTGCGCTATGGAGCATCTGGACTGTGCCACTGCACATCTCTGGTTGCGCTATGGCGCAGGTGGCATGATATTCAGTCATGTGCCACAGGCATATCTTGACCTGCGCAGTTTTTGAATATCGTGCTTCTTGCGCATGGGCGCAGTGGACTTGCGTTTGCTCCAGCTGTTGTGCACTTTTTGGGCACAGTTTGAATATCTGGGCCCTTGTATTTTACTAATCCTGAGCTCATGCTACTTGCTCCCATTTGCTCACAATGCAACTGCAATCATTATCTGTGGGTTGCAGCTCAAGCTGCTTCCCTGCTGCTGTTGTCCATGCTATGCACCTTAACTGTTTTCACCTGGTTCAGGCTCACTCTGAACCTTAGCTCAATCCTGCTTCCTGAACTCATAACACGTACCTCATTGCTGCTGTTTTCACTGCACTGCCTAGCAAATTTTCTGCTTTCGGAGCTTTGCCTCCCTACAGTCTACGGTCATTCGAATTGCTACCACTATAACCCTTAATTACTCAATACCGAGGCTGCTCTATTATGTTTGCACACTGTTATTATACTCTGGAGGTCAGCTAAGCTACCGCTGATGCTGTAAACTAGTTTTAATATCTGCATTTGGGTCACCGTGCTTTCCCATCACTTTCTTGTTTTTCCTATGGCAGGGAACATGGAGGTGTTGTTGAGGAGCCGTGGCCCCATGTGGAATACTTATCTCATGTTCGAATTCTGCCTTTGCTGCTAAAATCCTCTGAGTACTTTGTCACCTTTAATTGGCTTCCTAGTGGGGCTGGTTAGCTTGTCCTTGCTAATTCATATTTGCTGCTCCTCCAACCTACGTGCGGGTCTGACCACTGCTTACTCTGTCTTACAGACCTACGTGCAGGTTCACTCATTGCTTTCTCTGCCTTACAGACCTATGTGCAGATCCAATCATCTACTTACACACAACTCAGTCTGCTCATGCCTGATAAGAAAAAATTACTCACCTTAGTAATTGTGTTTCTTCTAATGGAGTCTTGCTGTATTCTGACATATGCAGTACGCCCCAGTACTTGAAATGCTCCGGAGAGAAAAGAGGAGTTAATTTCTATGCAAGGCATAGAATGTTGAGCTCGAGCTCGGTTTTCAAACCTCTGTCTGTGGTGCCTCAGAGTGTAACCATCAGATTCTTATGAGCAAACTAAGTACACTTCCAGTGTGGAAATCATAAAACATATAGCCAACAGGCAACAACTTGGGTCCAAAAGACTGAAGTCGAGAACCCAAGAGAAAAAACAGGTAGTGAACAAGATATATAACTCTAACTTAAAACCTAACAACAACAACAATCATCCCACCCTGAAGGGGAGGAGTGCAAAGTACACCCTTGAGGTGCAACACTGTACCTGCCAACCCACATCCCAAAAGTAGGTTCTGAGAGGGGAGGCACGGGAGAGGTCAGAATACAGCAAGACTCCATTAGAAGAAACACAATTACTAAAGTGAGTAATTTATTCTTCAAACAACATGAAGTCTTGCTGCATTCTGACATATGCAGACTACCAAGCAGTACCTCCATGGAGGAGGGTACCAAACCTATTTTGGGAATAGACTCTGCAGTACTGCTGTACCAAACCTAGAATCACTCCTAGCCTGGATATCCAGAGAGTAATGTTTGGTGAAAGTATGGACTTTTTTCCAGGTGGCTGCTTTGCAGATCTCTAACAAGGGTATATCTCTAGCAGCAGCCAGAGAAGCAGCTGTACCCGAGTCGAGTGAGCACTCAGCCCTGAGGGAGGTGTTTTACCTAGCTTAGCATAGCAGAATTGTATACAAGAGACAATCCACCTGGCAATAGCTCTCTTATTAGCAGGCCTACCGTTCCCCACTTCACCATAAGTGAGAAACAACTGAAGACAGTCATTCCTGTGTGCCTTAGTATGCTCAATGTAGTAGCTAAGTGCCCTCTTAACATCCAAACTATGTAATCTTCTTTCTCCTGAAGAAGAATGATCAGTGAAAAACACAGGAAGAGACATGGACTAGTTCAGATAGAAATCTGAGACAACTTTGGGTAAGAACCTCCTATTGGTTCTCAGGACCACCTTATCTCTATGGAATGAGATAAAATCAGGTTCAACTGACAGGGCCTGTAATCCACTAATTCAGCTGGCAGAAGTGATAGCTACCAGAAACACAATTTTCCAGGTCAGGTACTTAAGCTCGGCCAAAACCAGAGGTTCAAAGGGTGGCTGCATAAGCTGAGCAATGCAGATATTGAGATCCCAAGCTGGAGTATCTTCTCTAAAAGTAGAGTGGATATGAACCAGACCTTTTAAGAACTTGCCAAAAACAGGATGAGATGCCAAGGAAGAGCCCTTCACTGCTGAGAGGAATGCAGACACGGCTCCAAAATGAACCTTTAAAGTGGCTGGCCTAAGGCAGGTAATCCAAAAGTGTAGCAATGCCAGCAGCATCTGGTAGAATATCCTTATAGGAACACCAAATGTTGAATCTTTTCCATTTGGAATTATAAGTTTTCCTGGTAGAGAGTTTCTGAGAAACCTTAAGGCTATCCAAAACTCCCTGAGAAAGATGCAGGTCTGCATATTCTAACTCTTTAAGAGCCAGGCCTTGAGATTGAGAGACTGGAGATTGGGGTATCAGATCCTCCCCTGAGAAGAGGTTAGGAGATTGTATCTTTTGGGAAGAGATAGGGGGAATGAGACTGCTAGGGACAACAACAGAGGATACCAAGGCTGTCTGGCCCAGTCTGGAGCCAGTAGAATCACTGTGCAGGGTTGTGACCTGATCTTGACTAGAACCCTGAACAACAGGGGAAAAGGAGGAAAGGCATAAAGGAACTTGCCTTCTCAGTCCAATATTAGGGCATCCAAGGGAACAGCCCCTAGGACTGGGGGTCTGCAGCAGAAGAGGGGAAGTTGGTAATTGTCTGGGACTGTGAAGAGATCTATCTCTGGAGTACCCTACCTGGTGAAGATTACTTTTATTATGAGAGGATCCATGGTCCATTCATGATGGCCCTCCCTGGGAGAGTCTGCTCAGAGCATCTGCTAACACATTGTCCTTCCCTGGGAGGTGGACTGCTATTAGGGAGGTTTGCAAGGAGTAGGCCAGAGACCATACTTTCATGGCCTCCGTGCACAAGCCCATAGACAGAGTGTCCCCTTGCTTGTTGATGTACCATATAGTGGTGGTGTTGTCTGTCTTGACCTGAAGCACCTTGTCCCTTACTGAGTCTGAGAAAGCTTGAAGGGCTTGGAACACTACCCTGAGTTGTGGAGACCAATCGCCCTGTGCTGTGAGGACTCCTAGGTGGGCTCCCCAGCCCAAGAGAGAAGCATCTGTGGTTAGAACCACTGAATGAGATTGATTTAGGAATGGGACACCTTGTCTGAGATTGTCCTGATCAAGCCACCACTGGAGAGCTTGGACCAAAGTCTGAGTCACTGGAACCAATTTGGTGAGATAATCTTTTTTTCTGAGACCAAAAAGACCTTAGGTGAAACTGAATGTCCCTCATTTGGAACCTGATTCCTTGTACCACTGCAGTGGAAGCTGCCCTGTGGCCTAGGAGCTGAAGAAAATGTCTTGCTGGGTGAGAAACCAGAGGATGAAAAGAGAAAGCAAAATCTGTAAGGGCCTTTACCCTTGCTAGTGAGAGGAAGGCTTTTGCCTGAACAGTATCTAACTCTTTTCCTATGAAAGTGAGGAGTTGTACTGGTTCGAGAACAGACTTTGGGAGACTGAGAAGAAATACCAGAGAACTGAGCAGATCTTGAGTGACTTAAAGAGCTGACCTGACTTGGTCGGGGAACTGTCCTACAATGAGCCAGTCATCCAGGTATGGGAATAGAGAGATTCCCTGCCTTCTGAGGAAGGCTACTACTACTACTACAAGGCACTTTGTAAACACTCTTGGAGCCGATGTTAGGTCAAAAGTCATGGCTCTGAACTGATAATGGCCTGAAGACAGCTCGAACCTGAGGTACTTCCTGTGGGAGCACCTGCTAGGAATGTGGAAATAGACATCCTTGAGGTCAAGGGATACTAACCAATCTCCTGGCCTCAGAGAGGGAAGAATTACTCCCAGAGTCACCATTTTGAACTTTGGTTTTAAGATGTGTTTGTTAAAATACCTTAAGTCTAGGATGGGTCGCACTCCCCTGTCTCTTCTGGGGTACAGAAATATCTGGAGTACAGACCCTTGCCCCTGTGTAGAGTAGGAACTCTCTCCATGGCTCTGAGAGCCAACAGAGAGTATACCTCTGCTTCTAGAGCAATGGTTTTGGAGATAATTGCAAGTGGAAAAGACCTGATCCTCATTTTCGGAAACTTCTTGAAACTGAGGGCCAGTCTCTGGCTTACTACCTCCAGGACCCACTTGTCTGAGGTAACAGACTTCCAGGCCTGGAAGTAGTAAGCCAGCCTGCCTCCTACTGGAGTTGAGGAGTCGACACGGGCCGACACATCAGGGTGTCTGCTTGGCAGGAGCCTTGGACTGGGAAGAGGATGTAGCCCTACTCATCCCCCTCCTGCCTCTCCCTCAAAAGAACCCCCTCTGTGGGAAGGGAGAAGAAGCCTGGGCTTAGTAGAAAGGCCTGTGAAAGGGCCTGCCCCTGCCCCTAGACTGCTGCTTTTGAGGAGTGGTTTGCCGTTCCTTGGCCTGTGCACTCCTGTAGGTGGTCCTGTACTCATCCATCTTCTACATGTAAGCCTCTATCTGTTCCCCAAACAGAGAGTTCCCCACCACAGGGAAAGCCATGGCCTTAGCCTGGGTGTCCTGGGAAAGGCTAGTGCATCTGAGCCAAGCAAATCTCCTGAGAGACAAAGATGTAGCCATGACTCTCGATGCTACATCGTTAGAGTCTACTGCAGCATGGAATTGCACTTTGGATGCCTCAATCCCATCAGCAGCCACCTCCTCCAGCTCTTTGGCTAGCTGGGGGGCAGCCTGTTTAGCCAGTTCCAGAACCATATCCAACCTGTACTTCTGGTATCTGGCTGTGTAGGCCATATAATTAGCCTACCTGAGTCCCAAGGAGGATGCCAAGTATCATTTCTTGGCCATGGCATCCACTTTCCTGGAGACTTTATCTGGGGGTGTGTGAAGCTAAAGGTATATTAGCCCTATCACATGCTGCAGCCTGCACTACCCCAACATGGCTGCAATGACTGAACAAAAACTCTGTACCTGAGCCTGATAGCATATATCTCCTGTCCATTCTCTTATCCACAGGAAGTAAAGAATTTGGTGTCTGTAAAATCTTTTGTGTCTGTTTCCCCAGGGATTTATGGAGGGGAATAGACAACCTCTTGGACTCTGGGATGTCCATCATCTCCACAAAATCAGGCTCTTCTTTCTCCGCAACAGCTTCAACCATAGGGAGCTGGAGAATTTCAGCCACCTTTCTGTAAAACAAGAAGTGAGATGGGGACTCAGAAAGCCTTGGAGGGGAGACATTGGAGGGTCTGTCTGGGGAGATGTCCGGTTCAATGGGCACATCCAGACTTTCATAATCATTGTCATCATCATCATGATCTGGTAACTCTTCATCACCCTCGCACTCCAGTTCATAATAAGCATCTGGATCATAATCTGATGGAGTTGGATCTGAATGAACCAAGCGCCTAACCGACAGCGCCAGTTTGGTTGGAACCGGACGAAGCGATTGCACACTACTGATCGCTTTGGCTATTTCTTCAGCGGTTGGATTAAGGGATGCTGGATCTGAACCAGCTGACTTTTTTCATCTTTTTGATGGAACCGACCGCTCAGGGTCCGCTCTCGTTTTGCCCGAGAACGTCTCACCCAGGTCAATGGGCACCTCCTCAGGTTCAGTCGGAACCGAACCGGGCTGGCCATCCGGGTCAGCGGACTTCTCTGCCTCTTTTTCATTTAGCTTACCCAATCTTTTTTTCAGAGTGGCCTTAGGAAATATTTTTCAGATTTGGCAGTCTGTTTTGAGATGGTCAACACCAGACAATAAACACAGACGAGGTAGGGGTCGTCCTTAGCAAAGGCCTCCCCACACTCTAAAGTGTTGAAACCCAGTGGGACCATTTTTTTTCTTGGGTTTCTCAAACATGGCCAGACTAGAAAAAATTACCCTTTACAGCTTTTAGCCAGGTAATACACCCTATCAGTTACCAACCGTGTCACAGGTTATGTAAAGAAACTGAAAAAAGTTTGTTTTTTGAAACTGATAGGAACCGGCACACCACTACTAAAATCCCAGAAAATAAATTTAAACACAAATGGTTGGTTCCTAACCGGACCGACTAATAAGGAGCCGAAATTTACAATTTCCACAGAAGAAAAACACAATTCACCACCTATCTACACTACTTACTGTACCATAGACAGAGGCTAGAAACCAAAAATAAACAAATCAGTTGAAAAACCGACACATTTTGAAACTTTACCGAACCGAAGTGAAGGAGCAATCTCCAGAGCGACTTCACAGTTAGGCAGAGTAAAGAATCTGATGGTTACACTCTGAGGCACTACAGGCAGAGGTTTGAAAACTGAGCTCAAGCTCAATGTTCTATGCCTCGGATGGAAATTAACTCTTTCCTCTCCAGAGCAGTTCAAGTGCTGGGGCTAACTGCATATGTCAGAATACAGAAAGACTTCATGTTGTTTGAAGCACATGTCTTTCCTCCGTGAGGGTCTCCAACACTCCTTGCTTCATCCAGCTCCTTCCAAATTTGTTTCTGGGGCATGCCAACCATGACCATTAAGTACTATGGCTCAGGCCTCCTTGCAGCTGACGGTCTTCCTCTGCAGCTATAAAGTCTGCATCTTGAGTGTGCAAAACTTGGGGTGGGGTTCTTTTCACCTTACCCATAGCTGGGAATGTCCTTGCTCTGGGCATAGCTTTATCCATTCAAGACTCAATGGCAGCTCCTGGTGTAGAATTTAAGACTAGCCTTGAAAGGTGGTTACAGCTATCTCCTTTGGCTCTAGTATTAATTTACTAGCAAGGCACCTTCACCACATTCTCCCCATGACTGCCTCTGGTTCACCTGATTTGTTTTTAGGGTGGGTAGGCCAGGTGAGCTCCTCAGCAGTCATTCCTCTCCTTCTTCTGCCTTGGTTGCCCATTGTAGAGTAGTGCTCACAACCTTCCATGGCATTCCCATTAGAGGGATTAAGTGGGAGTTTTCCTCCAAACTGGAATATTTTCCACCCCCCCTTAATTGGATTTCCAAATTGCAGTAGCAGAGCCGTCACTAAAACAAAATATCCCAAGCCTGGAGAGAAGGCGGCCTAGGCCTTGGATCCCCAGAGATTTCCTCCTCAAAGTTTTTTTTCTCACCTCCGTGCCTCAGGTCATAAATGTTAGTTAGCAGTAGTCAGTGTTCTCTAGTTTCTGTAGGTAGGTTCCGCTGTTGGATGGAGATGGATGGTGTCCCTGTTTGCTGTTCTCGCTCTCTCTCTCTCTCTCTCTCTCCTTAGG
Organism: Neoceratodus forsteri; assembly: GCA_016271365.2. Taxonomy (NCBI): domain Eukaryota; kingdom Metazoa; phylum Chordata; order Ceratodontiformes; family Ceratodontidae; genus Neoceratodus; species Neoceratodus forsteri. The sequence goes on along the minus strand of CM028130.1, from coordinate 832,177,470 downwards.
AGGCCCCCCTCGATCTCCAGTGCAAACCATCATACTCCTGCCATTTGCTCATCTACGCATCTCATTACCTCTCAGGCTGCCTTTTTCTATTCTACCCTGCCTCAGGGCTCTGACTGCTAACATTTTTCATACAAATACATTTCTTCTGGGGATGCTTCCTAAGGTACCTCTAGCCAAGGGAATCTTCCCGTGGCACCTCTAGAGGTGGAACCCTCTTTGAGGGTTCCTTGCCTTTGGTACCCCTATAGGGTGGTAATTCCTCTGGAATAGAGAGAGTGCAAACGGCCTAAACAAAAGTAATACAGTTGCACAAGCATAACACTACTGGCTGTGTAGGCCATTGAACCGGAAGGCTGGGCCTGTAGTTCAATGGACAAGCAGCTAGCCACTCCCCCTTCCTGAGCTATATAAGCAGTTCCTCTCAGCCTCCCTCTGAAGCACTTTTTTTTTGGCCCACCATTCTCCTTTCCTCCTCCAGCGGCATCACCTCTCTCCTCGGGATGCTTCCTAAGGTACCTTTAGCCTAAGGGAATCATCCCGTGGCACCTCAGGGGTGGATCCCTCTTCGAGAGTTCCTTGCCTTTGATACCCCTACAGGATGGTAATTCCTCTGGAACAGAGAGTGCGAATGGCCAAAACCAAAGTCACACAGTTGCACAAGCATAACACTATACTGGCTGTGGGTATCCCGTGTACAAGATGACTGTGATTGAGTGCTTTCAAAAAGGGCAACTCAATCACGACACCTGTGTACAGGGCTACCTGGCAGGGTAGTGACTGGATACAGGTGGTAAGCGAATATAACGACGGGATGTGGCTATGTATACACTCACATGGGGGGGGGACCACGACGGACCTAAGGGAAGGGAGAATTTGTAGGGTGTAGTGTGGTGGTGGGCTGCTGAGCAGGCTGTGTGGTGTGGTGGGTTGGTGGCAGGCTGGGGTTGGAAGGGGGCCAGGTTCGGTTCTGCGCGTGATCGTGTTTTTGAGCTGGGTAGTTTCATTTATTTATTTTTTTTAGGTTTTGTACCCCCTAGAGTTGAAAATCCTTTAGTGGGGGAGTGCGGTGGAAAAGCCACCAGCATAAAAAAAAACTGTAGATCTCAGGTGCCTTTTTGAAGTTTGCTGCGAGTGTACATCGCTGAAATTCATTTTTGGCGATACATACTTGCCCAAACGGTGATCGCTATTCCAAGATCACTGTTATGTGGTGCCTTGGCTGTATAAGCCATTGAACCTTCTATTTCCACCCCAAGAATGGCATTCAGAGTAGCTGAAACCCCTCAAATGTATTTTAAGGCATCAGAAATCATTCAGCTTTTCGAGGCTAGAAATACAAACCCTGGCCTGATGGTTAAGTCTCAGGGACCCACAATTCAAAATTGTCAGGGCACAACAACTTGTTAGTCTGTCCTGTGCAAATCTACTAGGTGAGAGTTCTTCAATAGACATGGTGGTGTGTTTGACTGAATTATAAACAGCCTTGTAAACCAGTGGAGGAGCTTCCCATTTGCACAATCTTTCTCTAAAAAAGAAAAATTCTGTGACTTTGGTTTGGGAAGATACTTTCTCTGATCCACACCTGTCCATTCTTGCTCAATAATTTGATCACAGTGAATAAAACCTAGGAAACACTTAGGAGCAGTGGAGGACACAGACAGAATTGAACTGACATCCACCATCTCCACGGACTGCTCCTCCTTATGCTGTAAGGATCTACAAGCCTCAGCTATCAAAAAGGACAAGGACATATTGTCAAACGGGGAGGGGGGGAATCAGTATCCTTGACTTGGGCTCCATCCACTCCCCTTCCTCTTTCTCCTCCTCAGAAGGAATGTCCTCCTCATCAGAGAGCAATTTTTTAAGGTCAGAAGCTCCCCCACAATCCCTGAAATCCTCATTCTGGCCTTCTAAGAAGTCAGGGCGGGAGTCTGTCTTCACATCTGATTCTGCAGCCTTTTCTTGCTGTGATGCACCTGAATGTGCCTGTGTGGGCCCCCCTGACCGGAAGGACCCCGTTTGGGGTCAGTTGTATCTGCTGGGATGTCCTGAAGAACATTGGGGGCCCAAAAGCTCACCCAGGAGTGACAAAAGTGATTTTCACAATTCTGCTTTGCCACTGCCGATAGATGAACCAGGTGCACCCCTCCCCAGCTGAGAGGACTGGATGGGGGGAGCCATCAGAAAAATAATATGCTGAACAACACAGTTAGGGCAATAATAACTCATGGGGGAGGGACTCATCATCCCTTTGCAGGTCTTATATTGCTTCATAATTAATGGTTTCCGATAAGCCATGGTGCCAGGAAGAGAAAGTCACCACAGAAAAACCCAGATAAAAAATATATATTAAACAATAAATAATTAGTCCTACAGCTTTGCTGAGCTACAAACTCTCCACTGAGCTGTATGCAGTAAATAGCATACCAAGCGGTGCTAAATAGACGTGCACGCTCACAAGCAGGTGTGCGCAGAACATTAGCACGCTAGCACAGGTGTGCGCACATCAGCAGGTGTGCAAGCGCAATAGCGCAATGCAATCTATAGGCTATTGTGCTGCACTAACATACTATGTGCTGCACAAACATGTGCACCATGGGCACATGCAAAAACAAAGGCAGGAAAATGGACTTAAGGAGGAGCACGCACCCAGCTGTTAATGGCAGCCATGCAAATGGGGAAAAAACAGAGGACTGTGAAAAAAAAAACACAAACACCTCTGAGGTTCACCAAAAACACACAATAGCTGAAGAAATACGCTAAATACTGAACCTGAGGCTGTGCCCGACACCAGAACTGAAGGACCCTTACAGAGACCCTACACACCCAGAACAATAAAAAATTGTACCTACCTGTGGTACCTTTTGTTTTTCTTTTTTTTTTGAAAATGGAGACCATTAAAAACATCCTAACGATGCAGTAATGGTTCCCAATCCACACAAGGAATGGAAAAAAAGGCAAGTTAGTCAATTTGAAAGCTGCAGCCTAACAGGCGCAATTTCAATATAGGGGTGCTCCTGGAACAGGCAGCCCCAACCTGCTAAGCAGAATTGCAGCCCCAAAAGAAGTCTTGAAATCTTTTTAACACCTTTTTCACAAGTTGCTTGGACTCTTTCCTATCCTTACTCCCCCAATCGCACCAGAGCCCGAACACTCCCAATCCACCCACCTTCCTGTCTTTTGCCTTTCACATGGTCACCCCAACCGAAGTGTTAAAAGCTCTGCGGGCACTAAAGCCCACCAAAGGTAAATGTTCTTCAGGTCTGGACTCCAAAATGCTTTACCTGTCTGCCCCAGCCATCACCACTCACCCCCGGACCCTCTCTTCAATCTTTCATTCTCGCTTGCTTCAGTCCCACCCGACTGGAAACGTGCCACAGTCATCCCTCTCCTGAAAGGGGGTGACCCCTCCTCACCGGCTAACTACCACCCTATTTCCCTACTCCCTATCCTAGCCAAAATTCAGGAGCACCTTGTGCTCACCCAACTCTCCTCCTTTCTCAACTCCTCCTCCTTCTTCACACCCTACCAATCTGGATTTAGGAAGTCGCACTCCACTGTCACCTCCCTTCTACGGTTTACTAACACCATCCTCACGGGTATGATTCATGGGCACATCACCTCAGCTATCTTTTTCAACCTTGCCAAGGAATTCAACACTGTCTCTCACACCCTTCTACTATCCAAACTCGCACATGTAGGACTCTCAGGAACCAGCACCAACTGGTTCCAATCCTACCTAGCAGGTAGGTCTCAATCGGTAAGAATTGGTCATCATACTTTTATCCCCCTCCCTGTAAATACTGGCGTTCTCCAAGGCTTGGTCCTCGGCCTGATCCTGTTTTCCATTTTCTTGAACAAGCTGCTCTCGGTATGTTTACATACATCCATACACATGTACGCTGACGACATGGCACTGTATGTGTCAGGTCCCTCCCTCATTGAAGTGGCCTCTAGACTTCAGGAGGACTTCACTGCTATCCAGCACTGGTTTTGCTCTAACCAGCTGTTCCTAAATCCCAAGAAAACCATCTCCCTAACCTTCGGTACTAGACAGAGACTCTCCCATCTCCCAACCACCCCCACTTTCCACACCATCGATGGGACACCGTTGGAGGCCTGTGCCTCCTTCCAGTACCTTGGGGTCTTGCTCGCGAAGCACCCTGACTTCTCAGCTCATATCAATTCAATTCACAAGAAACTACACCCCAGGCTGGGTGCCTTATATCGAAATAGGGGCTGCATCCTTTTGGAAACTGCTAAAGCTATCCTACAGAAAATGATCCTCCTGATAGTTGACTATGGCAATGTAGTATACAGTGCTGCCCCCAAATACATCCTTGCAAGACTCTCTTCCATTCCTTCTGCCATTTCACCCTGGACTGCCCTCCCTCAATGCACCACTGTGATCTCTTCAAGTCTCTAGACCTTCCTTCACTCCAGGATTGGAGACAGATCCATGGTGTGAGGACAACAGCAAAATTCTGGGCACAGTCCCTCCCCCCCTACCTGGAGTCCACCCTCGCAGCTCAACCTCCCCCCTCTGCGTACTCTCTTAGGAACGCTGACTCCTGGCTTCTACATGTCCAACATATGTCCAAAGCCAAAGGCCAGGCCACCTTCAAGTACTGCATGCCTAAACTATGGAATTCCCTGTCGGCTGACATTAGGCATACAGACAACACCCAGCAGCGCAACCTGCTCCTCAAGTCACTCCCCCCCACCTGCTCATGCTGTCAGTCCCGCCACGATATCAAATATCCCACCTCTCACCCTTAATTTCTATCACACTTGGCACATCTCTATGAGCCTTGTCCCAGGCCCTCAGTGTACTTCCTGGAGTAAACTGGCCTGCAGTCTTTCCATTGCCATATATGTACTTCTCGTGCTCATGGTGTGTGACCTTCAAGTTTATATAGGCACTTTATGTCTTAGATGGACTTGATCCACTAGACTTGTTAGCTGTTTATCTACTGCAGTATGTGTACCAACTGCCTGGCTCAGCATCTAAGTTTATGTTACATGCATTGCTCATTGAACTCTATAATACTTGTGTTTGTTGCTGTTATGTACTGTAAATTCTGCGTATCGATGCTGTATACATCCTTTCCCCCTTCCCCCAGGACACATCTGGAATCGAGTGGTACTCCGCTCAGTATGCCTTCCTGGTAAAACTCTTAAATAAATAAATATACTTGAAAATCTTGAGAGAAGATAAAAGTATCTCATTCCCCTTCAAATGGCACAGCTAAACCCTGGAGTTGCTGCTGCATGAAATCCTCATATGCCCAACATTCTAAAGTTTGGGCTGTGCCATTCCCCAGGTAGGGGTGCACTATACTCAGCTGTTTTGATTACCCATTGACAATGTGGAGTGCTACAGAAAAACATTTCATTTAAATGTTTGTAAAGAACTTATTGTGAGTGTGCAGTGTATTTGACCAGGGGGTGTTGCTCAAAGATAGCACAGGGAGCCTGGGACTGGTAGCTCTTGGCTGAGAGGACTACACACACAGCTTTTAGGGAGAATTTATATGTAAGCAATAAGACACAATGGAGTGTCCATGGAACAGATTTTACTGCCCCCCCAGGGTCATAGTGAGGCACAAGGCCATCAGCCGCGTGCCTTCAGCCCCTGGAAGTGCTGTAAAATCTGTTCTAGGCACACCTCAAAGTGTCTTATTGCACCTATAAAATGGGATCCTTTTTTTTACTTTTTACAGTTGGGAAAAGCATGTTTATATGTAGAAACAGCAGATTTACTTGTGTGCATTTATGATAAAATAGTCCTTCGCCCACTGCAAATGATGTCATTGATGATGCCATTGTTTTACTACTGGACAAAGTTCATCCTTTGCTGGCATCTAGATTCAAGATACTGCATGGAATGTTTATCATGGAATGTTTACCATGGAATATATGGATTCAAAATTCTGCTCAGTTACACTGGCAGTATGTTCCTCTCCTATCATACTGTACACACACACAACAAAGGCCTCTTCTACAGCTAGAGACTCAATTATCTCACTGTCAGGGCCAGTAGAAGAGATTTCCATGATGAGCAGGTAAAGACAGAAGGGGGATTTTTCGTTGTCAGCAAAGAAACAGTTGCAATGAAAACTATAAACAGTACTTAATGTTTCTAATTTGTTTATATGCGTAAGGAAAGAGTGAAGATCAGAGAAACAATATTTAATTATTTATTTTATTTTTTATTTAAGGTAGTTTTCTTTTTAGGGCCCAGTTGAAGGTTTTTTACAGTGTAAAGGTACCAGCCATGTTTGTGATGGAAGATCAATTTTGGTTGTAGGGGAACTGATGGATGATAGTTCTGGTTGTAGGAGGATGTGGTTTGCTCATTGTGTAATGTGGTTTAGGACCAGGATGACTGTGTATGAAACAGATTTCATGCACAATCACATGATATATTTTGACCAATGTGACTTCTTTATTTTGGATGCCCATTATAAAAATAGGTACTGACACTCTGGGGAGTGAGTCCCAGTGGGTTACAGCTCACTGAGTTAGAGGGACTTTTTTTTAATGCATTAATATTAGGGAGCCCAGCACCAGTCTGACCTGAGGGGAGCTATTTCTGGATCCTGAGGGATAAAAGGCTTGTCCCCTAGTCAGCAGAGCGAGCGCGTCATGTACACAGACAAGCGTGTGTGTCTACTGAGGAAGACGGGGCAATGGGCCAAGAAACTTTGAAACTTGAAGAGGGGATATCTAATGCAGTGCATGGGGTGCAATATGTATGAAAGGGAAGAAGGGGCTGAGAATTACTCCTGTGAAAAATGTAAATACAGTGAATACATAGCAGAATTACTAAAGGAAAATACAGAACTGAAAAATCAACTAAATACATAAAGGGAGCTGAGGGTGCTTGAGCGTTTCATAGGAGATATGTGGAAGTCACTAAATCATCCTATTCCAAGGCAAAAGTATGGGATTTCAGAGGAGCTGACTTTGATAAGATGGCCAACAGAGTTAAGCTAGCCCTGACAAGAAGAAATACAGGTGAGGGGGTACAGGCAAAGTGGGCAAGCATTAAGGATGCAATACTTGAAGCAACATCCCATTGTGTTAGGGAGAAAAGCAAGAGCAAAAGAAGGAGGAAACCACATTGGTTCTCAAAAACAGTAGCAGAAAAGGTCAGAGCCAAAAGGTTGACCTTCAGGAAATATAAGGGAATGCAGCGGGACAAAGATAGGGAGTCATACCAAACTTCCCTAAGGGAAGCAGGGAAGGCAGTAAGGCAGGCAAAGGCCCAAACTGAGTAAACACTAGCATGAACAGTAAAAGAAGGAAGCAAGACTTTCTATAGATACATTAGTGAAAGGAGAAAGTCCAGAGGGGGTATTGCTAGGACAAGTGAGAGTGTGTGGAGGAGGGCCAAGGAAAAGCATCTATCCTAAATAAATACTTCTGCTCAGTATTTACTGAGGAGAAGGTAGGGCAGAGCTCACAGCTCAGCACCAGGGACATGGGGGGGAGGTGTGCACAAGTTCCTTCACAAAAGAAAGGGTCCTACAAGAGCTCGCTAAGTTCAGGGTGGACAAGGCAATGGGACCAGATGGCATACATCCCAGGGTACTAAAGAAGCTAAGGATGGAAAAGGCAGAGCCATTAGCAGAACTGTTTAGTAAGTCTCTGAGCACAGGAGAGGTCCCAGAAGACTGCAGAAGGGCTCATGAGATCCTGCTCCACAAGAGTGGCAGCAGGGAGGAGGCAGGGAACTACAGACCAGTCAGTCTTACCTCAGAAGTGGGCAAGATTATGGAGGCACTCCTTAAGGAAAGGATAAAGCAACACCTGGAATCCATAGGACCACAGGATCCAAGACAGCATAGGTTTACAACAGGAAGGTCCTGTCTAACTAATCTCATAGATTTCTTTGACTGGGTAACCAGAGTGGTAGACCAAGGGGGTGCAGTTGATGTCACCTACCTTGATTTCAGCAAAGCTTTCAATTCTGTTTCATATAGAAGATTGAATAATAAGCTAGGTAGGCTCAGGGTGGGTCAGATGTTGGTCAACTGGGTGGCAAACTGGTTGGTGAGCATAAAACAGAGTGGTATGAATGGTATAGAGTCAGAAGAGATACAAGTCACAAGTTGGGTACCTCAGGAATCAGTTCTAGGACCAATCCTCTTCAATATCTTCATCAGTGACATTACAGATGGACTGGAGGGTAAGGTTTGCCTGTTTGCAGATGACACAAAGATCTGCAACAGAGTAGATGATCCAGACGGGGTGGTCAGAATGAGAAAAGATCTGGAAAAACTTTCAAAATGGTATGAAGAGTGGCAACTGGGAATTAACGCAAAGAAGTGCAAGATCTTGCACATAGGGAAGAGAAACCCTGAAGCTGCCTATAGGTTGGGAGAGGAGTTGCTGGCAATCACAAGGAAAGAAAGAGACTTGGGCATCATCATCACAGATGACCTGAAATCATCCAAGCAAATCACTAAAGCAGTGGGTAAGACTAGAGGGTTGTTGACGTGTATTAGCAGGGGTATCACAAGTCATAAGAGGGAGGTAATAATCCCTCTTTACAAGACACTGGTTAGGCCCCATCTAGAGTACTGCATGCAGTACTGAAGGCCACACCTGCACAATGACATTAACAAAATTGAGGCAATCCAGAGAAGGACAACCAAAATGGTGCAGGGACTGCATCAGAAAATAAATGAGGACAGATTAATGGAGCTCAATATGTATAATCCTAGAGCAGAGGAAGGAGAGAGGTGATATGATCGAAACACTCAAATATCTTAAGGGCATTAACAAGGTGAAAGAGTCTAACATGTTTCAATATAAGAAAAATAGCAGGACAAGAGAACACAGCATGAGGTTAGAGGGAGGCCGATTAAGGGGTAATGTGAGGAAGTTCTTTTTCATAGAAAGGATGGTGGATGCATAGAACATCCTACCTCAGGAAGTGGTGGATATGAATACAGTGCAGGGCTTCAGACAGGCATGGAATAGGCATAAGGCAGCAGTACAGATGAGTATGAATAAATAGGCCATTGATAGAGTAAAGGCCTATGGCACGTTCATAAGGTAGAAAAAATGGGCAGACTGGATGGGCCTTGCGGTCTTCATCTGCCATCAGCTTCTATGTTTCTATGTTTAGGGTGAACCTGATGTGGCACAGTATCTTGAAATGGAGGCTACAATAAGTTTAGAAGGGGAGACAAAAGAAACAAGATCTGGCAGAGCCACTACGACTGTGAATGCATTAACTAGATAAGGGTGTGTCATGGGCTTAAACATAAACATGTATTTATTTGTTTAGTTATTTAAAAAATATCAGATTTACAAACCTTTGAGCAAGTTAACTGAGGTTTCTGTAAGACAACAGCTACTAAATAGCTCTAATTCATTATTTTTGTTTTCTCTTTGCATCAGGTCTAGCTAGCAGGAGTGTTTTAACATCAAAAACACAAATAATGAATTAGAGCTATTTAGCAGCTGTTTTCTTACAGAAACCCCAGTTAGATAGCTTTCAGGTATCTGCTAAACTAACTGACATTTGTGCTTCCTGGATAAGAACAGTTACAAGGCTCTGCTGTTGCTAAACTAATTTTAAAACAGTACACATGCTAAATCTAAGGCCATGGCTACATCACTGTCACGTGAGACAGGGGGCATCGTAGGAGAAAGAAAGCCAATAAAACTATTTGTTATGGAGATCCCCAGGGGTTGTAAAACTACCATACAGCTAGCAGGCAATTTAGGAAAAACTCCAAATAGAAGACAGAGGGAAGGACACACTAGGACTTAACATACAAATCAAAACACTCTACATAACATATGTTTTTGCACATTCTGGGTGGACTACTCCTTTAAGTGATTTGCGCAGGGTCACACAGTATGCAAGTGGGGGCTGTGGGAGTCAAACCCAGGCCTCCAGGTTTGTAGCTCAGAGCCTTAAACCACAGCCTACTTAACCATTTATAACACGGTTACACTTATATATAATACATACTTCTCAAACTTGAAAGAAAAAATACACTTTATCATTAAAATATGTATTTACCAAGTATGGTGCCCATGTTTAAAATAATTTGAACCCCTCCAAAAAATGTGCCCTGACATGAAACTGCATATTTAACTGTAAAGACAATTAAAACTTGCATTTCTAAATGCATTACTAACAGCAATGCTTCATGATTAAAACAATTTCAACCCCCCCACCCCCGTACATTCTGGGAAGATTACCTTGGCAAGATGCTATAAAAAACCTGAAAAACAGGTTTAATGGAGTGAATGCTGACATCCTATTTCTAGTGTCCATGATAAAATAAAAAATAGTTAAGATTTTTTTTATGTCAGCTCTGATCAGAATAACTTTTAAAATCACCATTTGTTTTCTTGCTCAAAGTTTTCTAATACATCTCAACTTAAAATAAAAAACACACTTTATTATCAAAGTCTGTTTTCAGCTTCCTACCACACACCTCATTTATAAAAAAAAATGATTTTGTCACAGACCACAATCAGCACTAACTACTAACAGAATGCTGATACCTACATTTACAATTTAGCAAATACTTGAAATCTAACTGAGTGGGGTTTCTGTAAGAAAACAGCTAGAGTCTGTTAATTATAGTATTTTATAGCATTGATAATCTGGACAGTTAGATCTGAGTTTGACTCCCTTAGCTTCCACAAAAAAAAAAAAAAAGAAACTTTTCTTACAGAGCTAGATGTGTGTCTTGGTCTCCTTCTGAGGCCCAGGTGGCTCTGATAATCATTTGTTCCAAATGATTTTTAAGTCAATTTGAAGGCATTAAATATCTTCATTTCGATTCTGTTCTGTTCTGTTCTGTTCTCCACTGCCAAGGCATGTCTGATGTCTGTTGGTTGATAAGGTCCCAAACTAGTGTATCTGGTTACAGCATGCTAGAGCTATCTCGTGCCCCTCCCACATGAATCAGAAAAAAGTTTGGGGTGGAGGCGGAGGTGGATCTTACTCTAAAAAAAACTAATGCTGCCTCCCACTACTCAGGTTCCAATTCTTGTACCACCCATTTAAGAAAGAAAATAGTACCCTGCAACCATTGACTAACATGAAAGCATATTTATTTGAGGGCGGAAAACATTGCTTGGAGGAGGGTAAGGCGGAGGAGACTATTTACACCTTCAGTCAGTTCCACGGACAGAAAACATGACATCACTCCTTTTGTACATGCAGTACTCTTGTTGACTCTGCCCACAATTGTAAAAAGGGATATAGAGGAGGATCAGGAAATGGATGGTGATGAAATTGAGGATGAATGGTGTAAGGTACAAGAATGGATAAAGAGAAGAAGGGGGCATGGAAAAGAAAAAGAGCAAATGCAGGTAGTGTTAAGCAACAGGTACACTGCACTGCAAACAGAGGAGGAGGGGACTACAAGTGGTGGAATTGAAACAGGGGATAAGCAAGACACAAGGCAGTCTGAAAGGGGAAAGTCTGACAATGAAAGGAGGGAGGACAGGCCTCAACTGAACAATAGTCAGACTGATGAACCTGAAGAACAATTTGAGGGAATGGCATCCCATAGGAAAGATAATGTAGTTCTGGGGGATTCCATCATTAGATATAGAGACACATATATTTGCAAAGGAAGAAAAGAAACAACAATGGCAAGCTGCCTGTAGGAAGCAAAGATACTTGATGCTAAAAACAATCTGGAAGGATTAATGGAAGGGCAAAATAAGCCAATAACTGTGCTACATGTTGGCATTAATGACATAGGAAGAAGGAAACAACTGGACATACAAAATGATTTTGAGGAAGTTGGAAAGAGTATTATATCAGAAGCGCATCCCATACATAAATGGGAATGGGTAAAGAAAGCAAGATCATTACTTGAAACAGATGGTTAAGAACGTGCTGTGAGAGAGAGGGGTTTCAACTTCAGAAAAACTGGGAAGATTTAATGAGTAACCCTGGATTGTATAGGAGAGACAGGTTACATTTGAATAAGAATGAGGCCGGACTCCTAGGAAACAAAATAGAGTGATCGAAAGGTGTTTAAACTGATGGATGGGGGAACAGGGGACTGGACAACTCCAGACAAGCAGAGAACCCCCAAAAAATCAAGGAAGAATGACAAAGAGAGCAATAAAGGACTTGAAAGTATTATTAACAAATGGTATCCAGTGATGATAGCGACTGAAAATAAGTAACTGTAAAAACAGCGACTCATTTTCAGCATTATTATGTTAGGCTACCCTGCAAGAGAAGTGACAGAACAGCGAGGGATGGCGACCATAAGGGGAAGGATAGGGAGGAGAAGGGGAGGGATAGGGAAGAGGGTTTTGACAGAAGAGTGTGTCTGTTGCAGTTGAGCCAGCCATGTGGTGTGGTGGTGAGAGTGGCTTGCTCCGGTGCAGTAGGTACTGGGTTCAGGGCTAGACCAGGGAGACAGTTTTGCTGCTGCTTGCGACTGTTGTTTTTTTGCCACATTCTTGAGTGTTGCCCCCCTCCCTGACATGCACCCCTCTGGAGTTGGTAATTCAAAATCAGGGGGCATGGGGGGTGGGTGGCACAGCCCCTCCCCCGCATAAATACTTAATTTATTTGTCAGATGTGCATTCTTTGGCATGTGTATGTTGGTGAGTTGCTTTTCAGTGATATACATTAGCCATAATATTGATCGCTGTTTTGCGATCTCTATTATGACATGGAACCCTAACAAATGCTTGGAGCTTGGTTAGGAAAAAGTTGAATTAGAAGTGTCATTCAATGTTTTTTTTTTATATTTAATTTATGGTATAATGTATATGATTGTGCTTTTGTACTATGTAAATACTGTATGTATATGCTCTGTAAATATTTTATACTGTAAATATTTTATTGCATATGTATATACTCCCTTCTACCCTCTCCCCCAGGACACATCTGGAAACAAGTTGTTTATGGCTCAGTATGTCTCTCCTGGTGAAACTTATGAAATAAAATACATGATGAAAAAATAAGGTGTGCAGATGTGTGCAGTCATGGAGACATGGTGGGATAAAAATGATGATTGGGATAGAAACATAGCAGAATACAACCTATATAATAGAGACAGAAAGAGTAGTGGCGGAGGGGTGACACTATACGTGGTAGATGAGATAACAGCAGAGTTCATGGACCCAAAGGAGATATGTAATCTGGAATATCTTTGGTTAAAAATCAATTCGGAAAAGGAAAGAATGGTTGTTATGATTAATTTGCAGGCCACCCTCAGAGATCAGTGAATTAAATGGAAAGATGCTTGACTTCTTAAATCATCTGGACATCGAGAATGGGATTATACTTATGGGGGTTTTTAATATGCCAAATATGAACTGAAGAACCAAAGCAGAAGGGACACCATTGGAAAGGGAGTTTGTCCAAGTAGTAAATGGTTTAGGTATGGAATAGTTTGTGGAATCAGGAACAAGAGAACAAAACATTTTGGATTTAGTATTGAGTAATGTGATGAATCAGATAGGCAACTGTGAGATAATGGAACCACTAAGTGGAAGTGATCACAAAATAATTATGTTTAAAATTCTGGGGATGAACTACAAGACAATGGGTAGAACCAAAATTAAATGTCTTAGTGCAGATTTTGATAAAATGAGAGCAGTATTGAGAGAATGGGATTGGGAGACAAAGTCTGAAGATGAATCTTTCAATGAAATGTGGGAGTATCTGATACAGAAACTAAATGAATTAATGGCTAAGCATGTCCCAGAAAAGGCAAAATATAATACAAAGGGAAAAATACCCAGATGTATGGATAGAGGGGTCAGGAGGATGATAAGGAGGAAGGAAAAAGCTCAGTATTTACAAACAAAGAGGGGGAGGTACCTAAAACAAGCAATAGAAACACTCTGGATACAGAAGTTGATACCAGCCCGTTTACAAAAGAAAGGGTTATGAAAGAACTCTTAAAACTGAAGGTGGACAAAGCAATGGGGCTTGATGGGATTCATCCCAGAATTCTAAAAGAAGTAAGGGTAGAACTAGTGACACCACTGACTATCCTCTTTAACAAATCATGGGAGGATGGGGTGGTACCTGAGGGCTGGAGAAGGGCAGATGTGATTCCCCTTCACAAAAGTGGGAGCAGGGCAGAAGCAGGAAACTACAGACCTGTTAGTTTAACCTCAGTGATGGGGAAAATGATGGAAACACTTCTGAAGGAAAGAATTGTCGAGTACCTAGAGGCCAGAGGGCACAGGACCCAAGGCAGCATGGATTCACAGCGAGAAGGTCATGCCAGACAAATCTAATAGATTTCTTTGACTGGGTGACCAAAGTAGTAGATCAGAGGAGGAGCTGTGGACATGGCCTACCTAGACTTTAGCAAGGCATTTGACTTAGTCCCACACAAAGATTAATATACAAGTTAGCCAGCCTGGGGTAGGTCCCAAGATGATAGCCTGGGTAAAGAATTGGCTGGAGAATAGGACACAGAGGGTATAGTAAATGGAGTCCACTCTGAAGAAAGGGGTTACTAGTAGGGTGCAGGAGTTCAGTATTAGGACGGTCCTCTTCAATGTCTTTGTAGCTGACATTGCAGAGGGACTGGAAGGAAAAGTATGTCTCTTTGCAGATGACACAAAGATCTGCAACAGAGTTGATGCACAAGGTGGGGTGGAAAGGATGAGAAGGGACTTGGCAAGGTTAGAGGAATGGTCAAATGTATGGCAGCTTAGAGTTAATGCTAAGAAGTGCAAGGTAATGCACCAGGAAACAAAAACCCAGGGGAAGAGTACACAATGGGGGGTGAGATACTAACAACAACAAAAATGGAAAGGGACCTGGGGGTAGTCATATCAGATGACTTAAAGGTGGGCAAGCAATGTGAGAGGGCAGTAAGGAGGGCCTGGGGGGATACTGGGATGCATAGGGAAAGGCATCACCAGTAGAAAACAGGAAGTTGTTATCCCTCTGTACAGACAGCTGGTGAGACCCCATCTGGAGTACTGTGTGCAGTTCTGGAGACCCAATCTCTGCAAGGACATAGACAAGATAAAAACTGTCCAGAGGAGGGCAACTAAAATGGTGCAGGGTCTGCACCGGAAGACATATGAAGAGAGACTAAAGGAGCTTAATATGTACAGCCTCAAGGAAAGGAGGGAGAAGGGGGACATGATAGAAACCTTCAAGTACCTCAATGGAATCAACAAAGTCCAAGAGGGTAGCATCTTTCAAAAAAAGGGGTGTGCAAGAACAAGGAGGCACGATTTGAAGATAGAGGGGGTGCGGCTCAGAGGTAATGTAAGGAAGTATTTTTTCACAGACAGGGTTCTGGATGCATGGAGCAGCCTTCCGGAGGAAGGTTGTGGAGTCAAAAACAGTGGTTGAATTCAAGCATGCATGGGACAACCATAAGGCAATTCTGGGGGGGGGGAGTAGAAAGAAGTAGGCTGCTGGTTAACTAGGATCTGCAGCTTATCCATTAGGTAGAGAAATGGGCAGACTGGGTGGGCCAAGCGGTCCTTATCTGCTGTCAAATTCTATGTTTCTATATAGGAAGGCCTGTAAAGGGAATAATGAAGCAGGGTGGGAGGAATACAGGAAAAGGGTCAAAGAGTGCAAACACAGCATAAGGAAGGCTAAAAGGGTATACTGCTAAAAGGGTGACTGAGATTGAGTGACTCAGATTTGAGCGACTCAATCTCAGCACCTGAGAGGAAAGCAACCCTGAAAGGGTAGCGAACGGAAAGTGCAGAGGGCGAGGAACAGTGACAAGATACCAGAAGGTATCCATAAGGTATGTGGGGATGGCGAGAGGGGAAGTCACTAAGCTGACCTAGTGGAGTGATGGTTAGGATGGCTGGCTCTGGTGGGGAGGGTGCACAATATTTTGTGCTTTTCTGTACCTGTTTTTTTTTTATTTTATTTTTTTTATGTTATCCTGGTTCTACCCCTTCCCCGACATGCACCCCCACCAGAGTTTATTTTAGTTAGTGGGGGTGAGGGAGACAATGCCTCCCCACATAAACACTTAAGTGTAGTTTTTCACTGCGAATGTACATCACTGTTCTTATTTTCAGCTGAAGCACTTAAGTATAGCGTCTCACTGCGAATGTGCATCACTGTTCTTATTTTCGGTGATGTACATTCGCCATAACGACGATCTCTGTTGTCCCATAGAACTGGTTAAAAGAAAGCATGAGATTCAGTTGGCAAGTAAGGTTAAGGACAATTACAAATCCTTTTATGATTATGTTAATTATAAAATTGGTGGCTCGCATAAGGTAGGACCACTGGAGGATGGTAATCGTAACATGGTGACTGATGGCAAGCAAATGGCACAAGTTCTGAATAAGTATTTATGTACAGTACTTAGATTGAAGGATAACAAGATAAAACAGAAGTGTGATAGTAGCAATTACATGAAAATACTGATTGGGGAAAGTAATATTAGAAAGAAATTAAGAAGTATTAAACCTAATAAGGCACAGGGACCAGATGATTTACATCCACGTACACTTAGGGAATTAGCGAATGAACTGGCAGCACCAGTGGCTACAATATTTCAAGCCTCATTAGACTCAGGCAAAGTTATATGCCCCTTCTAGGTGCTAATTCTCATACCTTTCTCCCTTCCCCTACTCTCTCCCCCTTTTTCCCTAGCCTTCACACTCCTCTTGCAGGGTTCTTAGCATCCTGAAGGGGTCCTATAGTACCCAGACTTGCCACCTTTTCTTCCCCCATCTACCCATCCTTGGCCTTCCAGGTCCCCTTGCAGGGTCCCCAGCATCTGGAGGGTTTCCTTGGATCAGGCCTCATCCTCTCCCAGATGTTATTTCTCATTCGCTTCCTCTCACTATCCCTCTATAATTACAATGCCTAACCGAAGGAGGGTTTACAATCGCCTGAACTTCCTTTCCTCCTTGAAGGGTTCATCACATCCTGAAGGAGTTCTCTTTTTGGGTCAGACCTTATTCTCCCCACCCCAGGTGTTAATCACACTTACTCCCTCTCTCTCTCTCTCTTTCCCTCTGTATTCCCTACTCCAGTCCCCTGTCCGCTTGCCGGGTTCCCCACATCCTGAAAGGATCTGTCTGGGACACGGCTCTGCACTATCTGTCATTCCGTCCTCTTTCTCCTTCACCCCTTATTTCATGATAGCACTTGTTCACTTATTGCCATTGCACTTATTAATTGTTCTCACAAGTTACATATGTATGCAACACTGTTTGTAACAACTGCCTTAATTAATTGTGTGCTATGTTGATTTTTGTAACTTGAATGTAAAATGACTCATCCCTGTTGTACCCCTTCCCCCAGGTCGCACTAGGAGATGAGCAACCTGTTGCTCAGCGTGCCTTTCTGGTGAAACATTTCAATAAATAAATAAATATTGAGTTGGAGAAGGGCAATAGTTATACCAATTTATAGAAAGGGGGAAAAAACAGTGCCCTAATTACAGGCCAATGAGCTTGACCTCTGCCCTGTGCAAGGTTTTGGAGAAGATAGTGAAAGAGTAATTTGAAAAATTCAAAAGTACACTTTGTAGGACAGAACCTAGCATGGCTTCACTGGAGGTAGGTCATGTTCGACCAATTTGCTGAGTTTTTATGACAAGGTCAGTAGGTCCCTGGACAGAGGGTTACCAGTGGATGTGATTTTCTTGGATTATGGGAAAACCTTTGATACAGTAGCACACTCTGAATTGATTAATAAATTGGAGCGTATGGGAGTAGATTGAATGCTGGTAAGGTGGATTGAGTCATGCTTAACTGAAACGGTACTAAGGGTCTCTTTGAGGGGATAACTATCGGATTGGATAGAGATGATAAGTGCGGTATCGTAGGGATCAGTGCTGGAATCGTTTCAAGATGTACGTGACTTCCATGACTTGCGATGATACAGTATGGTATCCAGATTTGCTAATGACTCTAAATTAGGGACAATAGTCAGTAATGGGGATGAGGTAGAAAACATAAGGAAGGAAATGCCCATATTTGAAGAATGGGCAGAGGAGCATAGGCTGGAATTCAACATAGAAAAGTGGAAGGTCATGCACGTCGGCGGATCTAATAGTAAAGCAAAATATACACTAAAGGGAAGGGAGCTGGCAGAAACAAAGGAAGAAAGGGCTCTGGGCATTATCATTACATATGATTTCTTCATTAAAAGGTAGTGTAGTGAGACATCAAAACAATTTTATAACATACTGGGTTACATTCGACGACACATACAGAGCAGGGATAAGAGGGTAATGATGCCACTGTATTCATCATTGGTAAGACTACATTTGGAATACTGCAGGAAGTTTTTGGCACCATATACAAAGGAGGGGATTAGATGTTTGGAGGGGGTACAGCGAAGAGCAACAAGGAGAATAGCAGGAATGCAGGCATTGAGTTATGAAGATAGACTGGATACATTAGGATTTAACTCATTGGAATACTGGAAGATAAGGGGGATTTATGCTTAGCATATGGGGCATTTGAGAATAATGACTTATGGGACTGTATAGGTCTGGAAATGAATGGTGGGATGTTCACAACTAGATCTCACATCCTTAAACTGCATAATAAAATCAACAACACGAAAAAGGGGGAATGTGATTCTCACAGAGAGTTGTGAGTGGTTGGAATAGTCTCCCTCTGGAAATTGTTGGAAGTGGTAATACAGAAGAGTTTAAGGCTAAACTGGATAAATATTGTCTAGGAAATAACAAGAAGGGTTACAATCACTGAGATGATGAGAGCAGCAAAAGGGCAAATTGCTTATCCATACTCGAGAACAACCTCTGAAACCTATGAAACTATGAAACCTGTATATGTCTCATAGGGTGGCCCCAATCCCCACCAGTGACAGGGCTAGCTGGTTCCAGAGAGAAACTGGGCCCTGAAACAACACTGTGACTCTTGCCAGAGCGACCACCATCTCCAGACAAGTGGTAAGCTGCATTTCCAGAAAAAAAGTTCCTCCTCTCACTAATAACAACCCTGCTCCTCGGGCTAAGTCCATACTCTAGCCAAAGCCCCCAGGACAAAGACTCAGAGTCATCACCATGAGCTGCACTGGCCCCATCCCCGGCACTGTGGACATCACCAGGACCAGGCTCAGCATTGGGAATGGCTCCAGGAACTGAACCAGCACTGTGAACAGTGCCAGAAGGGATCCTGGCACCATCACTGGCACTGACCATAGAGACCACCCCTGAGGGAGCTACTGGCCCTGGGCCAGGCTTGGAATCAGACTCAGGAAGGCCACCTTCCTTGTCAGCCCCAACCAGAGGCCCATGGTCGACACCAAGATCCTCTCCCAGGTCATCTTACTGCTCAAGAGAAAAAATTACCACAACCTTACGGGCATGTGATATATAACCATACACTGTGTAATAAATGCCATGGGCTGCATATTCAGAGCTGGCAATTTGCACTGTGCATCCAATAGCACTGCATGTGAGATAGCACAGAGTTAGCTAAGGGGCAATATTCAGACAGTTAGCATGCTCTGACTGGAGTGCATTAACTTTCTGAATATGGAGTTGTGGCAGTGGAGAACACAGTGACTGTGTTGTGTTGATACAGACTCGTGATGGAATATTACCCATAGGAGCCAAATGGAGATAGTGTGTTCCAAATGGAATAGCGCCAGGGCTTCTGGGAGCCATAGTCAGCCCTGGCATACTAACAAGTCCATAGGGCATGTAAGATGCTAAGGGTCATTTTCATGCCCATTATGGGCTTATTAGCATGCAGCACAGTGTCATTGCACACGACTAGGTGGCAGCACTGTATGGAGCTGTGTAGCCCTAGTCATTGACCGAACCTTAACATTCACAAGTATTTTATTTATTTTTATTTTATTTATTTCAGTTTTGGAAATACAACTTTTGAGCCAAACTGGCTCTTTTACAAAGACTCCAAGTCAGTAGAAGAACAGACAAAACAGTACAATTTACATCATATGGCGAGAACATACAATCGCCAAGTGACGACTATTTTAAAAGCAAAATAAATGTGGAGTATAACCTCAAATACAAATACTTTTATTACAGAAATATCTCTAGTCTATAGGTCTAGATACTAAGTGTGGGTTGTTTGTAGTTGGCAGCCAAAATCGGCTTTGTCAAAGAAAGGGAGAGGAGACAGGAGGTATGGAGAGTATTGGCATGGGTACAGAGGAGGCATATTGTATAAAGTTATTAGGGCATAGGAGAAGGGGGTATGGTGATGAGGAAGAACAAGCTGATAAGTGCTGTATGCACGGGGACAGCCTAGGTGAAGTGTAGACCAAGTGGAGGGGAGGGGCTGAGGACTCGTGGGGCGAGAGGGGTAAGGGTTGGAAGTCTAGGGTAGGGGATGGAACTCCTATCATTATGTACGGCAGATGCACTCTTGGGATTCTACCAGGAGGCGATGGAGTTCTTTTTTGAATTTGCCAAGTTTCTTAAGGTGAAAAAGGGAGGGGGGGAGGTAATTCATCCAGAGAAGGCCTCAATAGTAGAGGGATCCCTGGGCAAAGGAAGTTCATTTGTAAGGTACATGCAGTACCCCTTTAGCAGAGCTTTGGGTTGTTTTACTGTAATGTTGGGGTTACTTTGGAAAAGCTTTGAAGTTGATTCTGGGACCAGCGATAGGAGGGCCTTTTTTCCTATGATACATGCCTGGTACTGGGACCTTAGAGGTAATGAGAGCCAGCCAGTTGTGCAGTAGAGACTGCAAGAGTGGGAATACTGATTAGCTCCTAGAACAAGTCAGCAGGCTTTGTTGAGCAGGAGTTTAACCCTTTTGAGAGCAGTTTCAGTGGCCACACTATAGATAGTCAGTCCATAGTCAATGATGGACAGTATTGAGTTTTGGTGACAAGGCTGAGGGCCTCAGTGGTCATACCATTTCTGTGTCGGTAAAGGAGTCTGAGTCTGATGTTGGCTGTTTTCACGACATGGTCAGTATGGGTGTTAAAAGAAAGGGTGTTGTCTAGGAATAATCCCTGGTATTTAAAGGTTTGATTACGTCACTTTTATTGCTTAGTATGGTAAGTGGGCCACCCTGCTTTTTTGAGCTTTGTAGGGTAAAGTGCATTGCTTTTCTGTAGTTCAAGAGGAGTTTGTTGTGCATAAACCATGACTCCAGTTTGGTAAAGCTACTTTGAAGGGTAGCTGTTTTTTCATGGAGGTGTGTTCCTGGTATGGAGATCACTACACTGTCTGCATAAAGCAGAATCTTAGCAGGGCACATGCTTGGCAGGGGAACTGATAAAAAGGCTGAATAGTAAGGGCCCTAAAATTGATACTTGTGGGACACCTAAAGTAACATTCTGGGGTTCAGAGGACACATCTTTTATTTTATTTATTTAGATTTTGATAACCGGGTAAGCTCACTGAGACCAGAGGTCCCTTTTTCAGGAGCGACATGGATTAGTTACAGGCAATGATTAAATACATTGGCAAGAGTACACAGTAGTAGATAGATTGGCAGTAGATTAAGCATACATCGGGTAGGGTATAGAGAACATGTCAGTTACATACACATAATAACATAGCAAATTAAGATCAGACATATGTCATCTTAACCAACAATACTTTAGGGGAGAGATGGTACCGGCAATATGCAGGATATATTGCCATCCCATGGGCTGACTGCCATGGCACAAGCAATTGCAGCCACCGAGACTAAGTTCCAGGCTAGTGGTTACAGCCGAAGAGACTAAGCTCTAACAGGTATACTTTCAGAACCGACTTAAAACCCTAAATAGTACGACAATTGGCCAAGTCCACAGGGAGAAGGTTCCATAAATGTGGGGCAGCGTACCTAAAGGAGCGCTTGCCATAGTTAGTTCAGACACGAGGGATGTCTAGGGGATGTCCAGTGGAGGATCTCAGGTCCCAGCCCCAGCCTTTTGGATTTAGCAGTCCACGCAGGTGAGGAGGAGGGCCAACAGTGGTAAATTTGAAGGTCAGGCTCAAAGAGGAGTCAGCCAGTTTTTGTCACATAGAAGGCCAGTGGAGATCAGCGAGGACATCACAGTGGTGCCTTCTTGGCAGGGAGTTGGTGGCAAAACGAGCCACCCTGTGATAGAGCGTAGTAAGTTTTCTTTGTTCGCTCTCCCTTAAGGACTGCAGCAGGGGAGCCCCATAGAGGAGGGAGGGGACCAAGAGTACAGTTAGATATGGCACAACGAGCCTCGAGAGAAAGAGTCACCCAGCCTATAAAGAAGTCCTAACTTTTGGTGGGTGGACTTAACAACAGAGTCAATGTGAGGCTGGAAGGTCATCGCCTGATCAAGCAGGACTCCGAGGTACTTGATCTTGTCTGTGACCTCTATTCTCTTCCCATGGGCAGTATGAAGCTGAAAGATGCCATGCCAGTCTGAACCAAGGCATCTGGACCAGAACAGGACTGCCTTCGTTTTTTCTTCATTCATTACAAGTGAGTTTGAGGAGAACCAGGCTTCAAGTGCAGCTAGACTGGCCTGGAGGTTGGCACTGATTAAGCTAAGAAGTGGATCACTGCAGTAGACAACAGTGTCATCTGCATAGAGGATGAGGTTGTTCCTCCCATCAACCCTCTCTGTATCATTGACAAAAAGAGTTAATAACAGGGGACCAAGGGTCGAACCCTGGGGTACCCCGGAGGTTACCGGTTTAGCACTATACTGGGCTCCTCTTCATAGGACTTTATGGGTTCGGTTGAGCAGGTAGCTCTCGAACCATGTAACAGAGAGCCCATCCAGTCCAAGTAGGTGAAGTCTGGTAAGGAGAAGTTCATGGCTGACCAAGTCAAATGCCTTGGTAAATCAAGGAATAGAGCCCCCGTTGGAGAACCTTGGTCCATTGCGTCGAGGATGTCCGATGTGAGCCGGATAAGGGTCGTATCAGTGCCATGACCTTTCCTAAAGCCGTGTTGAATGTCAGCTAGGAGTAGGTGCCTTTTGAGGTAGTCCTGTATTTGATTGTAGATCAATCTCTCCTGCACCTTCGCTAGCAGGCAGAGAATAGAGATTGGTCTGTAGTTCCCCACATTGTCCCGGGGCCCTTTTTTGTGAATGGGGACAATGGTTGCCACCTTTCATTTATCCTGGACCTTTCCTTCAAGGAGGGACCTGTTGATGAGCAAAGCAACTGGGTGGGAGATAGCTGGAGCGGCAGCCCACAGGAGTCTAGGTTCAAGCAGGTCGTGTCCCGGAGAGAAGTCT
The DNA here is from genome assembly GCA_016271365.2 of Neoceratodus forsteri. Taxonomy (NCBI): domain Eukaryota; kingdom Metazoa; phylum Chordata; order Ceratodontiformes; family Ceratodontidae; genus Neoceratodus; species Neoceratodus forsteri. The sequence continues at coordinate 832,154,330 of CM028130.1, read as the reverse complement.
GGGTTTATACATTGCATAAGGGTAAGTACCTCAGTGGGTTTGACCAGCTCCAAGTGGAACTGGGGTCTGGAGTGTTCCCAGGTGGTGCTTGTGTTGCTGGTGGCACCAGAGGGCAGGTGGGGTGTGGTTCCTCCTGGATTGGAGAAAGCAGCTAAATGCCTCTTCAATTAAGGTAGGATCATTGGTTAGGGTATCACCGACCAAGAGTGCACCCTCGTGGGCACTTGGGGCACCCTTTAACAGCAGGTTAATTTGGCCCCAGAATCTCTTGGGATCCCGTAGACTGAAGCCTAGACTGGAGATCTTGTAGGTATTCAGAGTTAGCCAACTTGGAGGCTTTCTTGCATTGATTCCTCAGTTCTCTATACCTCTCCCAGTCGGCTTTCCGGCCTGTGGATTTGAATTGACCCCAGGCCCGATCCCGAAGCAACATGCTCCGTTTGAGACTAGGGTTAAGTCATTGGTGGAATTTACCCCATACCCTCAGTTTCTTGCGGGGGGCGTGTATATTGGCCACCAACGTAAAAGTGTTGGTAAAGAAGTCAAGCATCTCATATAGGTCACTGGGGCCTGTGTGAGAGGTAGCTTGAGAACCAAGACAATATTGATGTTCACTGGTCCCCCATCCCTGGATCCCTCAGTATGAACCTTTCTCTTGTGTCCAGTGATTCCCTCACCCCAAAATCCTTCAGATTGAAATTTTCCCTGGTGCCCGGTGCCCCCCTAATCACCGTTCCAATAGCTGTACAGTCTTGCAACCTGGTGTCCACCTCCCCAATACCACCAATGGACATTACAACCCCCCTCCCATCCCACTCACTCAGGACCCCCACCCCATCCATTGCCCCTACTAACCCAAGGAAACTGATGTGCTCCCAGGATGGCAACTGGCACAGCCCCTCTGCTCACTACCTCAGCCAGTTGCCATCTGAATGACAAGCAGCATGCACATGGCTACTGTAAAATTTCCATTTCACTCTTCTGGCCTTGAGCTTTGAGTCTTTTTGTTAAAGTTTCCCTGACATCTCAACGGACAAATGCCATTTTTTTGTTTTCTGCCAAGTATTTTTTACTGTGATAAATCTTAATATTGTTTTTTACTGTTTTTACATTTTCATATTTTCCTTTTTTCCACTATCTCCTTGCCTGACACTTTTTTTCAGTTTTAGCAGATTGTTTTCTACATCTCTTAACATCTTTCCCTTTCATTATTCCACCATGAGGCTTGAGAAATAATTCCCCCCCAACTGTAGCCTTGAAGGCATCACAAGAATTTATAATGTTCTCCTCACTTACACTGATTTACAGTCCCAAAAACTGCAGATTGCTTCCTTCACTTGCATTACACAATCTCATCCTTTAACAATTTCTTATTGCATCTCCATAATGTATCTTTCCTTTTGCATAATCAAGAGTAAGCTTAGAGGACACATAATTATGATATGAAACATACATGAGGTCAAGTTCAGATCTGTAGCATAAGCTGTTAATAATTAAAGTTCTAGACACCATTATATACTCTTACATAATCTAACCTTAGGTTTATTTCATGCCTATTAGAGAAAAGCTTTGTTCACCATCATGTAATTCTCTCCACATGTCTGCATAACCCCCAACCAGGTATGCCGTTTCTATATTGACAGCTGTACCTGGTGGGCTGGGTTCGGGGAGGAATATGTCACTCGGCACATTGCCTAGGTTTGGCTACTCTGCACAGGGGTACCCAAGTAACCCCAGACAAGGAAGCAATAACTGTAATGTCCAATACCAGAAGTGGGATTCTAAAGTGTGGCTTTTATTCACATCCAACAGAATAAGCAAAGCATAGATGGACCCCCACGGGGCTACACTCCTGGTAATGCAGATTTATGTAGATCAGAACACATCCTATTCACTTTAGCCCTCAGGCTCTGAAACACACTGGGCACACAGCCCAAACTTGTATGCTGCTCTGTGTTTTCCCTGGCTCAGCTCCCTTGCCAGCCACTTGGACATTTTCCATATAGCATGGAAACATTTACTGGTGGCTCCCTAAACCACCTATGAGCACTTCTGCTCCATCAGGGAATCTTTCTCATCAATCCCATGTTTGGGTACTTTCCTCAGGCACTGCCCAAGTACCTGAGAGAAAGCAACAGGTGCCCCAAAGCAAACCCGTAAAGGTGAATTTGGTTACTACTGACGGGGGTCTCCCACCTCTTGCTCCCATAATTCATACCTGGCCATTTCTCTGGACTGTAACACCTCATCCTTTAAAACACTTTGCTGTGTAGATTCTTTTTAAATGTACTCACATTCATTCTACTGTCTTTACATCCCATTTGTGCTGAACTTGAACATGCTTAAATAAGTGGCTGTGTCCATTACTCTAGACCCCCCACAGAGTTAAGCAGTCCAATCCCCACATCTTCCAAACTGTACTTGGCTGTCTTTTCCTGACCCCACAGTAACAGTCACTTTAGTTTCATTTTGTTTCAGGTGAAAACACATGGCCCTTTAGCAGAGCGAACTCACCCCTTGGCTGCAGGTCCCCCACAGGCGTTTTCTCCTCAAGGGAAATCATTGTACAGTACTTCTGGTGCCTCAGCATGAACTTAAATCAGGCAGCTTCTTTTCTTCCTAGCTGGACCAGCGGGGATGCCCCTGGAAGCAGGTTGATTCCTTCCCCCCATCCCCGCAGGGATGGGGCCCTGAAGCACTGAAAGCAGTCTCCACCACTTCAATGTGCTCTTCTTGTGTTCCTCTTCAGGTGAGAACACGCACCTATAAAACAAAAAATAGCTCTTTGACAGAGCTTAGAGCTCTGAGGGCCTGCCTGCAGCAGAGCACCTCCTTCAGACTGCACCGACTCTACTGAACTTCTACAGACTGACTTTAAATTCCCCCGCGTTGTACTCTAACCTCCAACTGCAACATTCCAGTGTGGCTTATGCAGCTGCGACAGTTGTAAAGTGTTGTCATCTCTCAGTCTCAGCTGAGACTGAGAACAGAGTGCGACAGTGTGAAATCCATTTAACTGGAGGTTTCACAAGCTGCCTTTCCTGCCTACCACTAGGTCTTACTAGGATTCTAGTAACCCCAGGTAACAGGGGGGTTACATCTGCTTATTGATTGCAGGAAAAAAAATATTTAAACATTTTTGGACTTATAGTTGTCCCAGCCTTTTGTACTCAAAGATATATCCCAATACATATTACCTAAAGTTCATTTAAAGAATACCTTTAATTTTACAGGGAAAATCATCTGAAATCAGATTTACCAAAACTTGGCAGTCTTTTTCTTTTTTTAACTCTATTTTCCCTCCGATCACGGCTCATGAGAACTCTCTCAAGCATCCTGTTCTTATTCCTGCCCGCCTGTGGATCTCTCGGTCTGTGCCTTCTCTCTCCTCTCTCCCCGCAGCCAGCACTTCCGGTTTCACCTGCCCAGGAAGGGTAGCCCATCGCCTCTCTTGGGTTCACTTGTAAGTCAGACTTCGGTTGCAGGTGGAGGAACTGGAAGGCCTGCTGAGGAGAAGCCGGCGGAGGGCATGGGGAATAGGTGCCGTTACCTATCTTACTGAGCCAGTGTTTCCCCTGTTCTGTGCTTGTAGGACCCCCTGTTGAGGCACACCCCAACACTGGTGCATGGCAACCCCTGCTCGGCAGCCACACTGTTCTCATGCTGTCCAGCTGTTGCAATGACCCCGTCTCCACGGGGTCACTGGCATGCCAGGACAACCCATCCCGTGCTCCCGGGGAGGAAAGTACCACAAGGGCACTCCTTCCTCAACCCACCCCTGCAGACCTGCCGGTGCCCAGGCTCACTTCCGAACCCGGGTCACCAGCATAGCGCGAGGTGTGACGTCCAGTGCCTCAGCCCTCAGTGCCACCGGGCAGGCCCAAAACTTGGCAATCTTATATGTCCCACCATGGCCTATGCAGATGATCTCGTACATTTCTCTCTGTCTAAAAAGGGCCATGAAAAAACAAAAATTGGACTCTCTCCATGCAAAAGCAAATGATCTAAAACTCTCTGTTTATTATTCTAAAAGTCAGCATGCTGTTTGGCTCTAATAAACGTACTTAATATTGGAGTCTTGGGGGAACAGATGCTCATGGTGGTCTCCAGTTATGTGTATTTGGGTGTTATCTTCTCATTGAATTGTTCCTGGTCAAGACATATTGCTAATACAATAAGTAGAATCAATAAAACTGCACAGGGTCTCAGGAAATGTAATTATCTTTATGGGGAAATGCAATTAGACCCTTAAAAGAAGTAGTCGAGGCTAAACACCTGTCACGGGTATTATATGGGGTGGAGATTCGGGACACAAAAGACAGGGGGAAATTAGCAGGTCCTGGTAACCATTTGTTTTGATTTTATATTGGGTCAAGCAGGTTTATACCAGCACTATATATTAAAGTAGAACTAGGTGTGGCAATGTTGAGTCCAGTATGGACATCAAAAATTAACTATTGACTTCATATTACTAGGATGACCCAAAACAGGCTAAGTTATATGTGTTGGAAAGAGAAGAACGTGTCAGGCAAGTTAGGATGCATGGGTTTGAAATGGCTTAGGGATGTAACATTTAAATTAAAAACATACTGTATAGCCTAAGTGTCTTGGAGAGATGTGTGGAAAGAAACATTACTCTGTTAACATGTAAGAAATATATCAAACAAAAAATAATAGTATTTGGACAATGTGAGACCTGGAAAGTAATGAAAAATCTAGATTATCCACATGGTTAGCTATAAACAATTGTTACTTTGGTTATAAGCATTATTTGGATGTCCTTGTAGATTTTCAGCTATGGAAGGCGTATACAATATTTAGATTTGAGTTCTTAATGACTTATTAGCTAGATGTAAAAAAGATGGCCCCACTGGTGGACTCGCCATGCCCCCGTTCTGCCCATTTAAGGGCTGCTCCTCCTCACGCCACTCACAAGCATTTTTCCTTGCGACTGGAGGCGCCACCTGCCCTCGCTTCCCTCCCCATTTCTCCTGTATTTGGGCTTTGCCCATGTTTCTGTAGCCTTCTCTGGCCACCAGCTCAGTCTCCTGTTGCCCGGTTCCGTCCCCCACTTCCGTTTGCTTCCCCCCTTCCCATCCCATCTCCATCTGCTACCTTTCCCCATACCTTTTGTTCTCCATCCTGTCTGTCACTTCTCTGTTCACCCAGTTCAGGCTGGCCTCCGCTCCTTGCTTCCCTGTTTCTCTAGCGCTTCAACCATGCTACCTCCTGGCTGCTGTTCTTTGCCTCCCTAGTGCTTCCAGGGTGTGACGTCACCTGTGGCACTCAGGTTTCTCCTTTAGGCATGGGGCTGCCTCCTCATTTCTCTGTTGTGCTTTTTGGGGGGGGGTCTCCTGCCCTACCAGCCATTCTTCATTATCCATAATACTATTCCTACCTGCCGGACTCATGGGCACTCATTGTCCTCTCCACATTCAGCATTCATTATTCCTGGTAATTGCCTAACTTTTTAACATGCTGGTTGCAGGACCATCTATGTAACCTATCTAATTAGTGGCCTTTATTTAACCATTTATGCAGCTGCTTGGTGTGGTGGTGTCATGTTTGTGGCTCCTTTGTTTTTCCTATGGTGGGGGACTGAGTGGTTGCAGTGGGCATTATGGCTCCAGGCAGCGGGAGCAGCCTTCTAAATGTCATCTGTATTATCTGCCACTGGCTCACCCAACCTCCTACACATCCCTGGCTTGCCCAACCTTCTACTTCTGTGCCACATATCCCTGGTCTTCACGGACATCCCAGCCTTCCTGTCCCTTCCACTACCAGTACCATTCACATACCAACCATTATGGCACTAATGCAATCAGCCTTCAAGTCCATTTGTTCACGGACCTGTCACCTTCCTGTACTGGCATCCCCTTCCTAGTCTAGCAGCATACCATGTTCACTCACTTTGAACTGCACCTCCTACCATACTGACTTGCAGCAGCCTCCTCCTACTTAACCAGTTTCACAGCCTCCTCTTCTCCAACCGTCTGCCCTGGCTTCGCCCGGCCTCGCTGTTCTCATACTCATAACATACAATTCAATTCACTCCCAGTTTGGCTTCCTAATGGACTTGGTCAGCATGCAGTCCCGAGGTTGACAAATGCTACTCACCTTAACTTGACCCACGAGAGGGTCCATATTGCTCAGCCTGACCTATGTACAGGTCTTCCCATGTCTGCTATCATTCACCACGACCCACGTGCAGATTCCATGCTCATTACAACTCACTTCTCCACATCTCGGAGACATGCTGAAGGTATCCATTACTTCCAGCACTCAGGGCTAGCCCTGTGGCTGACAGTCTCTCTCTCTCTCTCTCTCTGCACTCTGAAGTCCGCATCTTGAGCATGCGAAGCTTGGGTTGGGGTCCTTCTCACCTGGCCCAATGTTGGGAAGGTCCTCACTCCAGTTAGACCTTCAGTCATCAACCGTACCGACGGCACCTCTCGATGTAGTATGTAAGACTTCAGCAGTGAAGGGATAGGACTCTCATGGCAAGGGCCGCTTTAGCTGCCCAAGTAGGTTCGGAGGCACCCTTTCAACCTATTCTCCCTAAAACCACCTCTGGTTCACCTGTTTTTTTCATAGATCAGTAGGCCGGCTGAGTTCCTTGGCAGTCGTTAATATCCTCCTCCCACCTTGGAGGTTGGCACCGAGATGCCCTGGGGTTGCAGAGTTCGCTCACAACCCTCCACAGCATTCACATTAGAGGGATAACGTGAGAGTGTTCCTCAAAATTGTAATTCTCCTGGATTGGTTTACTAAATTGCAGTAGCAGAGCCGTCACTAAACAAAACTGTCCCAAAGCTTGGAGGGAAGGCAACCTAGGCCTTGGATCCCCAGAGGTTTCCTCCTCAAAGTGGGGTTTTCCCCTCCTCCATGCCAATGGTCATAATACTAGATAGGCATAGTTGTAGTTCCTAGGTCACTTAGTTAGGTTTCTGCTGTTGGATGGATTTGGATGGCTGCCTCATAATTGTCCCTTCTCCCTCTTTGGCTGTTCTCTCTCTCCTTAGGAAACCAAGCCTTCACGCCTTACAGTCAGACCTCCGAGTGTGTCACTATTCACCCAGTGTTTCCTGCCTTCTCTGCTTAACCAATATGACCAACAGACTCACAATACCAACTGATCCTATGTTACTAACTGACCTACATACAGGTCTTTGATTCTGATAAGCATTTACCACCTTGTATGCTTTGCTCGACACCCTTTTGAGCTTCTTCCTAAGGTACCTTTAGCCAAGGGAATCACTCCAGCAGCACCTCTACAGGTGAAACCCTCTCCTAGGGTTCCTTGCCTTCATACCCCTACAAGGTGGTATATGTCAGGGATAGAAAAGCGAACAACCAAAGATATCTGTATTACACAAGCATGAAACCAGTTGCACAGGCATATTGAATTGGAGGGCTAAAGACCATAGTTCAAGGGGGTGGTGCAACAGGCCACACCCCCATTCGGCCCATTTAAGGGCCTCACACCACTCACAAGTGTTTTTCCATGCCCCTCTATCCACTCCTCCTCCTCTAGCAGCATGCCTCTCTCTCTGTCTCCTGTGGGCATCTTCCTAAGGTGCCTTTAGCCAAGGCAATATCGCCCACAGCACCTCTGGGATGGATTCCTGTCCTAGGGTACCCTTCGTACCCCTACAGGTTGATATATCAGACAGATAGACAAATGAACAGCCAAAGATTATTTACGTTAACCAAGCACGAAACCAGTTCCACAGGCACATTGAAATGTATGTAAGGTTTTAATTTCATATCTTCTTAGTGTGTTTCTCTATATATTGAATTGTTATCAAAATGTGAGCCTGTATGCCCACATGGAATTGGTATTAATTGTGGTACTGACTGATGTATTTTTTATGATAATGTACAGTGATTTTAAATAAATTTGTAATGATCTTTTTATTGATTAAACAAATAAACTTGAACTTTGGAAAATAATCACATATTCTCATTCCATAACTCCTGCTGGATTTGAAAGTATTGCTTTCTGAGTATTAGTAAGTCCCATGAAAAGTCTTATCTTATCTGTATACTGTGCACTCTGAATGTGAAACCTTTGTTTTGCACAATTTCTTTAATTATAGTGAATTTGTCCTCACTTCTTAATAGCTTGACTGTCACTGAAGAAAAAATTACCATAGCAATCTTGTTTCTTCCAAGGTATTCTCCTATATTCTTAACTCTTACAGTCAAACTTTAAGATAGAACTACATGGAGATAAAACGTATGCTAATGATGGAATCATCATTGGCTCATGCCCCTTTTCAAATGCTGCCCTTATTAGCTGCCTGCATCCTAATGCTTCAGGTTTCATGGAAGCCTGCAAAGACAGGCCACATGAGAAACACTAAACTATTCCATAAACCTCCAACTGGGGGACCCACCCCCGAATGTCAGAATCACCTGAAGAAGAGGGGAACCAATGCTCAAAGGGCTCAAGAAACAGATATGCCAGTGTGTGGCACCGTCACACATATTTGCTAAGCTTGGAATGCAAAGGCCACTGCTTCTTAGTAGGGGAGGCAAGGTGGGAGAGTTATGAATATTGGAGCATACCCTGGAAGAAACAAGATTACTATGGTAAGTCATTTTTTCTTCTCACCCTAGGAATTCTCCAATATTCCTAACTCTTGCAGACTATGAAGCAGTACCTTTGGAAGTGGGCACAGAACCTACTTTGGAAACAAACTCTGCAGGACTGCTGTGCCAAATCTGGCATCACTTCTGGACTGGGTGTCCAGGCTATAATGTTTCATGAAGGTGTGCACTGTTCTCCAGGTAGCTGCTTTACAGATCTCCACTAATGGGATATCCCTGGCTGCTGCTATAGTAGCAGCTTAGCCCTTGTGGAATGGGCCCTCAACCCTGCTGGGGGCTCTTTTCCAGCTTTGGAGTAGCAAAACTGAATACACTGGACTATCCAGTGTGAAGTGGACCTCTTAGATGCTGGATTTCCTTTCTGCACATTCCCATAAGTCAGGAACAGTTGCTGTCTGTCCTGCCTATGATCTTTAGTGTGAGTCATGTAGTAACTCAGGTCTCTCTTGACATTGAGACTGTGGAGTCAATGCTCACCTGAACTGCAGTGTTCAGTGAAAAAGACTGGTAGAGTAATGGATTGATTCAAATGGAAATCAGAAACCACCTTAGGGAGAAATTTCCTGTTTGTTCGCAGGACTACCTTGTCACTGTGGAATGAAATGTAGTCCTGATCAATGCACAGAGCCTGGAGCTCACTGATCCTTCTGGCAGAGGTCATTGCCACCAGGGAAAATTGTTTTCCAGATGACAAAATTCAAATGAGCTAAGGCCATATGCTCAAAAGGGGGGACCCATGAGCTTGGCTATATATACATTCAAGTCCCAAGCTGGCACTGTTCCCTATGAGAGGGTGCAGATGAGCCAGCCCTTTGAAGAACCTCTTGAAAATAAGATTTGATGCCATAAAGACATTATTTCCAGCTGATATGTAAGCAGATACTGAAGTCAGACAGACCTTGAAAGTAGTGAGCTGCAGGCCCAGGGAATGCAAATGGGTAAGGTAGTCCAGCAAACCTGAAATCCCTGCCTGTGCTGATACTACATCATTGGTGGAACATCAAATCAAAAACCTTTTCCATTTTGAAGCATAGGTTTTCTTAGTAGAGGGTTTCCTGCATCTCCTGCAAAATGGAAATTACGTACTTACCATAATTATGATCTTCCCAAATATCTTCACCATTCATTACTGATGGGTCCTACTGGAGGTCAGGACCCTGCACAGAAAAAAGAAGACTGCCTCTTTAAAAATGTTTATGCTGGGTGGAGACGACGTTGGGACGGTGCCGCCCCTGAGGCCAGACTTCCACGTGGTGCTCACGGGTTGGCCAGTAACCAACACCGACTCCTCCTAGCCCTCAGTTCTGTCCCACCAGGTGAGGAACAAGAAAGGTGGGCATCAGAGGGCTAGGGTGCCCGAAAGGGAAGGGTGGAAAATAAAACAAAATAAAGCTAAAAGGATAACCAAGGTTAGACTAGAGGGATAACTAAGAAGGACAGGTAGGGGTGACCAGAACACTGGGCAGCCCTAGGCAAAGTAAAACAACTGAGAGACAGGAGAGAGGGAAGGAAGACAGATGGAAGAAGGAAAATGGTTCAACACACTTCTGACACTCCCATGCCCCACAACTTCCGAGTGCTTTCCTTCCCAACCAAAGTTCAGATGGACTAGATTTCACTTAAAAAGAGAGAAAGGAAGTGATCCAGGGCCTAGGAGTCCAAGCTGGATCAAGAGGAGAGGATAGGAGAAGGGGGGGAGGAAGGGAGTGGAGAAACACAGGGGAGAAAGAGCCAGAGGCCTGGGGACATGTTCCTACTGGGGAAAAAAACCCTTTTTGTTTTTCTTTTCTTTTCTTTTTTTCAGTTACAGTATCAGAGAACAGCCCGATTCTTTATATTGATGTAATTATTTCTTACCTTCTGTCTTCATCCATAAGTTCTCTCCTGAACTGTGTTCCCATTGACCTCCTAAAATTTGCCAGATATGGCAAAAAGTAATATACAAGGAATAAGGTTGCTCCAAGGTGAGCAAGAGTTAAAGTCTGGAGGACTGCTCAGCTGAAGAAAAGAAATTAAGGAGGTTATACCCCAGAAGCATCCCACAGAAGTGGTGGAGCAACCTTGTAGCTCACCAATGGTGGAAGACCATCCTGACTGGACACAGGGTTCACTCAAGAAAGAGAGAGAGAGAGAGAGAAAGAGAGTCCTTTTTCCTTATTCCATCCCACCCGGAGATGGGACGGAGGGAGGAAAGAAGGACTGAGCTGCCCAGTGTCTGATCATAGAGAGGTGGGTGGACGTAATGAATGGTGAAGATATTTGGGAAGATCATAATTACGTTAAGTACATAATTTCCAGATCTTCCCTAAATTAATCTTCACTATTCATCACTGATGGGTCCGAGGACCAAGAAGATGAATCCAGGGGGAAAAACATCCCCCAGCCTCCCATGGGGGAAAAAAGACACAGGAGGAGGGGGCTAATCCAGGCCTGGCTAGGCCCGAGGACTTGACAGGGCCGGTGAACGCTCCTGAGATCTGGAAGCTGGAGGATGCTCCTAAAGAACTTGCCGTGCCCTGTGGGAGAAGAAATGGGCCCCCTGGAAAGGTGAGGACATCACTCTATGCTGGGCCAGGGGTGACAACTCCGATAGGTGAAGCTACGCAGCCCAACTAACGCAGACTGAGTGTAACCACCCAGTCCCCTGGGGTTACTAGAATCCTATCAGTATTAGAGTTAGGAAGGTAGCAGGCAGCTGGTAGGGAGCTCATTGGGGGCTTCTTACATAATGACATCATTGTTTACTCAGCTAGCCTGAGAGAAGAATGATTATGTCATTCAGAACTCTCATGGCAGCATAACCCTTTTCCTGTGTACAGCTGCTCTGGGGAGCTTAGAATGTTCAGTCTGTAGTTAGAGTCTGAGTGAGGAGGTGAGAGAGGCAGAAGGTCTGCCAGTTGAGCTCTGAGTTGAGGGCCCAGAACTTCTCACCCTAGTGTGGAGTACAATTTCCAGCTTCCAGTGAAGTGGTGGAGACCTTTCTACAGCAGGATTTCCTGATTTTTACTCCTAATGAAGTGGAAGGAACTGCTTTTTTCTCAGAGGGTTTGAGGTGCAATCCCCTGAAGATCCTTTGTGTGTTTCAGCTGCCTTGGAAAAGAACTTTAGAGACTATTTTGACCTGCTACCCAGGAGAGGTGCCTTCTTTTTGTTGTTCCATGTCCAGTGGACAGGACAACTAGTTCGTGAGTACTGTTTTAAGGAGACAAGTTCTCCACATATATAGGGGAATCATTTCAGGGGTGTGCATGACCATAGATAAGGCTAGAATGCACCTATCAGTGCCCTAGTTCATCCAGGAGAGTGAATTTCTGTAAACTGTTCACCCAGGAGAGTGCAATTTGTACTTTGATCACCCCAGTGAGTGACAGGAATGGACAATATGGGACTTCTAGCATTTCAGTGGGGAATGGGGGTTTCAATGGTGTAATCTTAAGGAATGGCAGAGACTAAGGTTTGTAAGAGCTAGGGGGCTTTTGTGCCCATAATGCTTTTTAAAGACACTAATAATAACCAATAAATTTACCGGATAGTATGTACTTATCAAGGTGATGTTTGAACATAAGTTTGGAACTGCTAATAACAACATCCTCAGGCAAGGAGTTCCAAGGTTTTATTACACATAGGGAGAAGAAAAATGTATTTGCCATCGGATTAAATGTTTTGCCATATACAGTAATTGAAGTGGATGGCCTCTTGTATTATATGGTTCTGTTTGAACTCAAATTCCAGCTTGGTAATTAAGAAAGGGTCTTACATAACATCATACATAAACAGGAGATCACCCAGCACACGTCGAACCACTAGTGACATCAGATTCAATGATACAAGCCTAGATTCATAAGGGTCATCAAATAATCCTTTAATATGTTTAGTATATTTACGCTGGACCTTTTCAAGTAAATTAATGTCTGATTTCTTAAAGGGGCTCTATAGTTGGGAGGCGTATTCCAAGTGGGGTCTAACATAGGCTCGAAACAGGGGCATTAAGAATCTCCTGTCCTTAGACTTAATATTATGCCTAATGGACCAGATTACTTTATTAGATTTTGCGATAATCTCATTGATCTGTATTGAGGGGCAAAAGTCAGAAGATATATTTACTCCAAAATCCCTTTCATTTGCTGAAATATTAAGTTTTTTGCCAGCCAGGTGATAAGTCGTTTGCTGGTTTAATACACCCAAATGCATAACCTTGCATTTTTCAGAATTTAATTGCATCTGCCATTTAGTAACCCAAATGGATATTTTATTCAAGTCTGACTGAATGATGTCCATTTCATCCATAGTTAGACATGGTCCTCCTATTTTTATATCGTCTGCATATGTTATTGCAGAGGAACAACAATCTTTAGTTAAGTCACTTATAAAAATTTGAAATAGGCAAGGTCCCAACACAGATCCCTGTGGAACGCCACTGGTAGCGTAACCAATTTTGGAGAAATGGCCATTAATAATTACACGTTGGGTTCTGTTAGTTAGCCAATTAGAAATCCAGTTGATAATAAGTCCATTGATTTTTTAGGTCATATAGCTTTTTAATTAAGGCCCAATGTGGCATGGTATCAAAGGTCTTACTAAAGTCAATAAAAATAACATCATATGGTATCTTTTTATCAAGTGAATAACTAACATTTTCATAAAAACACATCAAGTTGGTTAAACAAATAAGTCCCCCTTTAAAGCCATGTTGGGATGAATCGGATAAATCAGAAATAGGGGAGATTATGTCTTTTATTAGGCTTTCCAACATTTTACAGAGAGGTGACATTAGACTAATGGGCCTATAATTCTCCCAGTTATTTTTTGGTCCTTTTTTGTAACTTGGTATTACAAAGGCTGTTTTCCATGAACCAGGGACGAAGTTCTGTGCTAAACAATTATTAAACAGTAACCATAATGGAACCACAAGAGAGTGTCTTAGTAAAAATAAATAATGACCTGCTAAGTCGACAGGAGAGATACTAGTTTTACCTTTCTGCAGGGATAATTTAAGTAAGATATTCTCCTTCGCGATAGTAATGGGTAAATCAATACTTGTAACAGGAGAGGATATATCCTTAGATGGTTGAAATAGCTCACAAAATTTGGTGTTAAATACTTTCGTCGTATCACGAGGGTTATTTATCTGATCGTTGTATTGTAAAGGACCAACATGGCAGGATAGTTTTTTGAGTGAATTCACATATGAAAAAAAATATTTTCTATTGTGTTTGTTAGCATTAGCAGCTAAATTATGTTTCCACTTAATTTTTGCTTTGCGTATTGCCCTTTTGCATTTTTTTGACTAAGCAAATATAAGTTCCAATTTTCAATAGTTTTATTTTTTAAGTACTTAGAGTGTTTTTTATTTTTGTCTTTAATACTGTTTTTTAATGATTTATTCATCCATTTATGGTAGAGTTTATTATATGAATTTTTTTCTTTATGTGGGCCATATCGATCTCTTAAACCAATTAATGTATAATGTAATATATCCAAACATTCAGAAATGGGACATGTTTTAAAATACTCCCAATCATATGTATTTAATTATAAAGTAATTGAATCAATATCTGCACTGTCATAGAAATAAACAGTTGATTCTGATGTAGTGTGATGTACCATATTCTTTAACATAAACGTGATGGTGTTCTGATCACTATTACCCAATGGGGCTGCAACTTCAATGTTCCCTAAAGATAAACTTGCGTCATGAATTACAACATCCAGGATATTATCTCCTCGAGTAGGTTGCCAAATACTTTGAGTTAGGTTACATTGCTGACAAAAGCTCAAGAATTTTTTACTTTGACCTGAAATGGCAAGTGAATTCTCCCAGCATGTATCTCCAAGATTAATGTCGCCTAATAGAATAACCTCACTCAACATACATGCTTCATCAGTTTCACTCATAATAGCTTCAAGTATATCAGGCAGAGATCCAGGAGGATGATAACAAACACCTAAAACTATTGCATGTATTTTATCTATTACCAGTTTAATCCATATGGATTCGGCGGTGCATTGTAATTTCTTGATATTTTGAGATATATTATATGACTGTAAATAATTTTTTATGAAAAAGGCAATTCCCTCCCCCCTTTCTTATGGACTCTATTTAATATCTAAGAAGTATATCTGGGTACCACATTGTTCCAATTTGACTTATAATCACCCCATGTTTCGGTAACAGCTAGTACATCAATGTTATCGGTAGCTAATCTAATATTTAGTTTGTCTAATTTATTAGTAAGGCTTCTTGCATTTAAATATAAAAATTTATAATTCTTTGCAATGTGTTTTGAGGTCTTAAATCTACTCCTGTTCAGAGGGGAAGGAACATCCTTCATCTCCCCCAAAATGATTAGTTTAAACTAGAGGTTAAGAAGTCCATGATGTGCTTTGCAAGAATAGAGGAACCATGCCGACTTAGATGAAGTCCATCACCACAGTACAATTCAGTCCTATATGAGAATTCTTCCCAGTGTGTAACACATTTATGATTCTGCTTCAGACACCACTTTCTGAGCCAATTGTTATAGCTTTTACTTTTCTGATTAGTCAAATAGGATGCTCTAGGGATTGACAATATTTTGGAGAAGCCAATTTCGCAGCCCAACTCCACAAGAATATTAGCCATGGCAACAGTGTCTTTTTCAATATCAGTAAGCTCATCATGAATAATGTTAATAGCGCCAATGTGTAAAACAACCAGTGGATTTGTTCCCCTGTCTTTTAAAATATTGGGGATCATATCTGTGATATCAGTAATACAAGCACCCCGAAAACTAGAGTACACTCTGTTGACTTTATCATGCTAGCAAATGACTTTATCCAGGTATTTTGTGATAGAATCCACAATAACAAATATCTGTCTTTGGCTAGAATTAATAAGAGTATTTTGAGAGCGTTCCATGGGGGAAATCACATTAACTAAAGAGGGAAGAGTAGGAGTGATATTTTGGTCAGAAACCAGAATAGAGGTATTATTTGATGGGTTCACCACATTTAAAGTAGGATCACTATCACAGTTATTTGAATCAGATAAATTCCTTACACCCTTTTTGAAACACTCTTTTACTTTGCACTTCATTCCATAAATCATCATTTGTACATTCAGGATCCCTAGGGCGTTTCTTGTTACATGTACTGTTGTCAGAGGGGATAGCATATAAGAATTTATCCTGACCCAATTCATGAGTAACCACATTACTTATGGCCTCAGGAAAATCAAAACTAACCACCTCTGTGTTATTTGAGGGAATAAAGGAGTTTGAAGATTCATGGGAAGCGAATCATACAGCCATTTCTTTTTGACAAGTTTCTAAGGTTAAAAGTCAAGAATCAAATAAAGAAATCTCCTCTTTTAGAGATAAGTTTTCAATGCATTTGGAACATATAAAATCAATGTTATGGGGAGCAGGTAACAAAGCATACATGCAACAGCAATTGCATTTGTAACCTACATCTCCATCCAGCATCATGGAAGCCATTATCGTGTTTAACAATATGAATCTAATGATCAGATTAAAACAGAAACAACAACTAATGTGGCGTATATGGCGCACTTACCAAGCCAAATGGAGAAAAGTGCAAGCACCACTCTGCTAATGTTTACACAATAGTACTTCAGGAGCTGATGCAGAGGCCACACTGTAGTATCTGGTGTAAAGTTTTTAGAGGTCTGCAGTAAGCATGTGACTTACCCTCACAGTCCCACTGAACACAGAGAACGTGCACAGATTCGCGTGTCTCTTGGCATTATGCTTACACTGCTTCCATCATTAGCATGAGTCTTTAACAGCCCCAGCCGGAAGTAAGAACAGCTGATTTCAGCGTTCGTATCCAATCCTGAGCACCTCAGCCAAATAAACTGAGAAAGCACAGCTGTGACCAGTGCTAAAAACGTAGTGATCCTCGCAGAATAAAACACGGGAATACCCGGGCCCTGCTAATCTAGTGCCCAATACAAACAGTTTTTTAAAAGCAATCACAGTCAATGTTTAATAGTATATCATATGAGGTTTCACAATATCACCTCTCACCAGAGGCACGCAGCTACTCCAGCTCAAACAGAGCAATCACTGGTCGCTCGCTAACGTGAGTCTTTTAACAGCCCCAGCCCAGAAGTAAGAACAGCTGATTTCAGCATTCAGATCCAATCCTAAGTACCTCAGCCAAATAAACTGAGAAAGGACAGCTGTGACCAGTGCTAAAAACGTAGTGAGCCTAGCAGAATAAGACACGGGAGTACCCGGGTCCTGCTAATCTAGTGCCCAATACAAACAGTTTTTTAAAAGCAATCACAGTCAATGTTTAATAGTATATCATATGGGGTTTCACAATATCACCTCTCACCAGAGGCATGCAGCTAGTCCAGCTCAAACAGAGCAAGAGACTGTCGGTTGGGGCAAAGGGTGGGAGGAACGCCATCTGGTTGCTTACAAGGCAGGGCTTACTGGTTCATAAAGGGCACCAGTTTTTACCTGAGCAAAGGCCAGTGCTGCAGGTTTAGGTGTGTGGCTGAGTTTCACATAACTGCACCTATTTTCAAAGGAGAGTTCTGAGTCTGTGGCCACTCATGAGAGGAAAATGTTTGCGTGTGTGGCCAGGTGTACACTATATGCACCATTGAGAAATGGGAAGAAGATTTTTTTGTGTGTTCTCAAACTGTACTGCATGCAAGAAGAGTTCATGAAATGTACCTGTCCTGCCTTGATCGACCCATGGGGGTCTACTACTGCTTTAGTTTCCATCTGTTAAATAACGCCATACTGCACAATCCCAGTTCCTGTTCTGGACATTCTGATTCTTGCTTCTGGTTGTTGGATTTACTGGGGCCCCCTCAGCAGTTTTAATCTAGCATATGCCTAGCAGCCTCCACCCTCGACCTGGGTTATAATTTTTACACACGGGTCATGTGTTTTTTTCTTTTACCCCCACCACACTTCCTCTAGATATAAGCCTGATATACATCCTAATGCCAAGGGTGGTATCAACCTTTGAAAAGTAAATGGTATGCCATATGTGGGTACCAGTGTCCAGATTTCATGGGGGTGTGTGCTAACTTGTTATAAGTGGCCGGAGGTGTTACTTGAGTATCCTACAAGTGTGGAAGCCACCTCATTGGCATCACAGACTGCCCTGGAGAGGTGTCTTGCTACTTTCAGACCCTGGGAGGTCAGGTGAATGACTTGCCAGTTCTTTCACCATCAGGCAGCGTTGCTAGGATTTGTCCCAGCAGACTGCAGATGTGCCTTGTATAGGTCACCCGGTGTGCCTGATGAGCCAACATCCGCAACAGGAGGCATGCAGAAAAGAACACCCTGCTCCCCATCGATTGAACTCAGCTGAGTCATTGTCGGGGAGTGGTCCCGACTGAGGCGTCGATACCCCAAAGGAGTATCCAGGAACCCAAGACCTGAAGAAGGCTGTGGCATGGCACCTGGAGATCCCACAGCTGTGCAGTATCTGAGCATGCAATCCCTAGGGGCAGGAGAAGGGGTGGAGGGTTGTAGCCAGATGGTGTGTGAAGCCTCCTGCAATGGCCTTGGCCAAGGAGGAATGACCAACTTGTTAGTGCTGTACTCCTCTAGGAATGACAGCACTGTACAAACGGGGTTCCATCCAACTGAGTGGGAGAGATGGAGCTCCCTCATCATCTCTGTTAGGAATCGTTGATAGGATGCAAGAGCCCCCACAGCAGAAAAGTGATGTAAAGTATCCTCTTGTTTCACAGAGTAAGCCAAAGAGGAGAGGGAGTTCAATTCGAAGCTCGGTGGTGCTGAAGTTGGAGGTCTGAAAATTACTTCAGAGATGGCTCTAAAGTAACAGGGGAACAGCACCACCACAGCCTTGAATTGTTCCCGAGATAGGGGACCTTCGGGGCTAAGAAACCCTGGGAAAGGGGAGAGGGGAGGCAGAGTTACCAGAGGGGGAACAGCCTGGTTGGACCAGGAAGGAGCTTTGGGGTTGCACAGATGTGCCCTGATTAGGGAGAGAACTGATTAACCCTTCCACTGCAGAGCGCCCAACCCCCAGTGGGCAGGCTGGGGGATGCTCTTGAGGGAAATCCCCCCGAAGGTGAGGCTGGAGCTGTACAGTGCCTCTTGGGAGGATCCTGCCTCCACCCACTGCAGAACCTCTCCCCACAAGAGAGGCCAAACTGGACAGACCCTTGTGATGACCCCAACTGCCCGGGGTCACATGGGTTGTCGTTTAGAGCCCGTTCCACCAGCCCTCTTCTCCTGGGAAGATCTGTCCCTCTTGGGAGGCCCAGTGGAGGAGTCTGGGCTAGCACCTCTTGAAGGAGAAGAGCCCCCAACCTCAGAGGGGGCAGGAGGGTCTCCCTGAGGTTCATCCTCATCAGCCGGAATCCAGATCATGATGGGACCAGACCCAGCCAATGAGGTAGAACCAGCCTTCAAGGTGGGCTTGGTCATGGCCGAGTAACAGCCGACACCGACATCGGCACCACCAAGAGGAGCGGTGTCAACTACTGACTTGGCACCGACCATGGTACCATGCTCAGACATGGCACCGGACACGGGGCCACCACTCTTTGGACCCCTCCAAGGAGCCTGCAAGGGTCTCTCAAAACCAGAAGTGGTCCCAGAAGGGTTCAGGGTAGCGACCTCGCCAATGGCACCATCCCCCAGATGAGATACTGGCACCAGAGACCCCAATGGCCCTGGAGATGTACAAGTGGAATCAAAGGAGCCAGGAACCCAATCGGGGTCACCCCTATCACCATCCCTGGAGATGGGGGTGGAGACTAGGGCCATCTCCAACTGGGCCTCACCTGGAACCCTGGACCTTCTGGAACCACAACAGGCATCAGGGGGAGGACCGGACATGCCACCCCCTCCTCTCCACTCATTGACACTGGAGGCGGCACCGAGAGACAAAGCCAGAGGGTGCGCAGTCTTGAGGGGACCTCCCGAGGAGAGTCCACGTATAGGCCTACCTCCTCCTTGGGGGTCATCTGATCCTCTGCAGAAGAGCTGGACTGTGGGGGGTGACCAGTCACCTTCCCAGAGGAAGACGACCTCCCCACCAACCCCTCACGGGGGCCGCTTGCCCCAGCAAGATGAAGAGCAGAGGGAGTCCTTTCCCCACTGGGTCATATAGACCCAGGAGAGGGCTCAGGGTTGGAGCCAAGGTTCTTGCCTTGGCATCCCAAGTTCTTAGATGCCCACCAAAAGTCAGGGGTTCCCTACTCAATTGCGCTGCATGGACAATCAAAGTACGGAGATCCATGGAAAAACAGGCATTGCACTCATCCATAGGATGGCGGAGACCCAGGCAAGAAAAGCAACAATCTTGGGGGTCCATGACTGTGATGAAGTTGCCATAGGGGCACCGGAGCTTAGGGGCAACTCTGGACCATTTTGACTTTGAACAACACCCCAACCCCGACATATCATTGCTGCGGCTAAACACAAATAAACTAAGGCAAAAAGGGACACCCACTACTGAATTTAAACTAGGAATAAACAAAAAAACTTCTGGCGCCGAGCAACACCGGTACTCACAGCACCTCAGAAACTGAGGCCTAGACAGTGACACAGTTGCTTGAAGTGATTTCTGCACAGGATCCTTCCTCGATGGCGTAAAAAAACAGAACTGAGGGCTGGGAGGAATCAGCATTGGTTACTGGCCAACCCGCAAGTGCCATGTGGAAATCTGGCCTCAAGGGCAGCACTGTCCCGACGTCATCTCCACCCAGCACAAACATTTTGAAAGAGGCAGTGCTCTTTTTTCCATGCAAGGTCCTGACCTCCGGTAGGACCCATCAGTAATGAATGGTAAAGACTGATCTGGGGAAGATCGTCCAAAACGCTCTCTGAGAGATGCAAGCCTACATACTTTAAGTCCTCAAGAGCCATGCTTTGAGTCAGGGATCTTAGGTTCAGGTACAGGATTCTCCCTGTGATGGAGGTTAACAGATTGTGCCTCCAGGGAAGGTGTATTGGTTCTGCCACAGGCATGGAGAGCAGCAAAGAGTACCATAGCTGCCTTGACAAATCTGGTGCTATCAAGATCATTGATGCTGGCTGGGATCTGAGCTTGAGCAGGACTCTGAACACCAAAGGGAAAGGAGGGAAAGCATACAGGTGTTTCCTTGACCAATCCAATGCCAGAACATCCAGGGGGACTGTTTCCTGGGTTGGTGGCCTGCAACAGTACTGTGGCAGGTGGTGGTTCTCATGGGATGCAAAGAAATCTATCTCTGGAGTACCCCACCCTCTGAAAGCTGCTTCCAACACCTGTCTGTTGAGGGTCCATTTGTGATGGGCCTGGTTGATTCGACTCAGTGCATATGCTAGGGTGTTGTGTTTTCCTGGCAGATGGATGGCCGGAAGAAAAACTCCTAGAGAGCAGGCCAGGCTCCATATTTTCATAGCCTCTGTGCATAGAGGGCTTGATCTCATTCCTCCCTATTTGTTTATGTAGTACCTTGTGGTGGTGTTGTCTGTTCTGACTTGTACCACCCTTCCCTGCACTAGTGGGGTAAAGGCCTGTAGGGCAAGTTACAATGCTCTGAGTTCCGGAATGTTGATGTGCTGAAGTAACTCTGCACTTGACCATATACCGTGGGTGGTGTGATCCCCCAGATGGGCACCCCCCAGTAGTGATGTATCTGGTGTGAGAACCACTGATGGGTACTCTTGCTGGAAAGGAACCCCTTCACTTAGGTTGGCTTCCTCTTTCCACCACTGGAGGGCCTGTAGTAATGTTTTTGTTACTGGAATCAGCTTTGAGAGAGGGTCCCTCCTTGGCACCAGTGTGCCCTGAGATGGAACTGAATGTTTATCATCTGGAACCTGGACCCCAGGACTGTGCCTGTGTCTGCAGCCATGTGGCCCAGTAACTGGAGAAACTGCCTTGAAGTTTTTGGTCTGTTCAACCTGAAGGAGCCCGCAATCTCCAGGGTTTTCAGCTCTGCTCCAATGAACTGCAGTACTTGTGCAGGTACGAGGACAGACGTTTTGAGATTTATCAGAAACCCTAAAGACTCTAAGAATTCCTGGATGGGCTGCAAATGTTCCCTTACCTGTTGTGGCGAGTTTCCTACCACCAACCAGTCATTCAGGTATGGGAATACTGTGACACCCAATCTTCCGAGGTGTGCCACCACCACCACCACCACCATTGCCAGGCATTTTGTGAACACTCTTGGAGCTGAAGTGAGACCAAATGGCAAGGTTGAGAACTGGTAATAACCTGAAGGGAGTCTGAACCTGAGGTATTTTCTGTGAGAATCTCTTATGGGGATGTGGAAATACGCATCTTTTTGGTCCAAAGATGCCAACCAAGCTCCTGTTTGAAGTGTTGGCAGTATTTGTGCTAAGGTCACCATCTTGATCTTTGGTTTTGTCAGGTGCCCTTTTCAGTAATCTTAGATCTAGAATAGGCCATCACTGCCCATTTTTCTTTATTGTGAGGAAGTATCTTGAATTAAAAATCCTTTCTCTTTTGCTGTGGAGGAACAGGTTCCACCAACTTTGACAACAGCAGGATTTGAACCTCTTTTTCCAAAAGCTTCCTCTGTCTCTGCACTGGAAGCTGACTTGCACACTCTGGTTCTGAGAGCTGGGAAGGATTTGAAGTTTAGAGACAAACCCTGACTCACTACTTCCAGGACCCACTTGTCTGTAGTAATGTTTTCCATGCCTGGAAAAAGTGAACCAGTCTGCCCCATACTGGTAGTGGGGAGGCGGCCTTGGCAAACAGGTCTGGGAGTCTATTTGGGCTGTGGTTGGCTATGACCACCCTGGGAACCTCGCCTGGATCCTCTTCTGCCTCGGCCCCTTAAGTACCCTGTCTGCTGGGGGTACTGCTGGGGCTATGGAGCAGTCTGGGCCTAGAAGAAAGGCCTGCTGTAGGAATCTGCCCTTGCCTCCTCTTCCATAGGGGCCTAGTGGAGGGAGAGGCCCTTTCTTTGGCAGAGTTACTCTTGTACAGTAGATGACTTTGTAGTCATCCACCTTTTTCATATAGGCTTCTGTCTTGTCCCCAAATAAGGAATTACCCTCAACAGGGAAATCCACGGCCTTGGTCTGAGTATCCTGATTGAGGTTTGTGGCTCTCAACCATGCAAACCTCCTCAAAGTAACAGTGTTTGCCATCCATCTGGCAGCAGTATCATTAGTATCTGCAGCCATTTGGAACTGGTACTTGGCTGCTTCCAGCCCAAATCTGGCAGTCTCAGCCAAATCTGCTGAGAGGCTACCTGGAGCTTTGTTGGACATAGCCATGACAGACTGCCACAGGGATTTTTGATACTGGGCAGCATAGGCCTAATAGTTAGCTTGCCTGATGGCCAGAGAAGCAGACAAGTAGCCTTTTTTGGCTGTACTGTCCATCTTTCTGGAATTTTTGTCAGGAAGATGAGAGGCTAAGGGTACCTTTACCCGGTCACTGGCTGCAGGGTGAGTAAATAAATATTCAGCTCCTTCCCTGTCCAATTGATATTTTTTGTCCAATCTTTTATTCAAAGGAGGGACCGAGTTGGGGGTCTGCAAAATCTCTAGCACATCATTTTTAAAGAATTTGTGTGCTAGAAGCAGGAGTTTTTTAGTGGGTGTCAGCCCCATTATTTCTAGATACTCAGCCTCCTCTTCATCCTCTATAACCTCGCTGGTGGTTATGTCTAAAGCATCCACCATCCTTCTCATGAAGGAAAAGTGAAATGAATAGTCCTCTGATATCCTGGGAGGGGAGCCGAACTCCTGATCAGGGGAGACTTCTGGTTCAATAGGTTCTCCCTCTTCCTCCTCAAATTACCCATAGTCCTCGAACTCCATCTGCTGTTGGAATTGGGGCTGGGCAGAGGTTGCTGCTTGCTTAGGAGGGGTCTGAACCGATGCCTAATGGTCAGGGATAGGTAGCAGCCACTGCAGAGTCCAAATCACCCTAAATACCTGGACAATTTCTTGTGGTGAAGGCATAGTAGCAGGCACAGCAGAAGTCCTCAAATGCTGTTGAGCAGGGGGTTCAGTGTGTGTGGCATTCTTGATCTTTTTTGCTGGAACCAAAGAGTCAGCTGGTTCACTAGATCTCTTACCAGTAGCCTAGGTACTCGTATCAGAGGTAGCTTGTACAGGCTTTGCTGTTTCACCCGCAGGAGTGGAGAGTTTCAGCTGGTCAGAGCTCGAGGGACCCCTAGGCACGGGTAACCTTTTTTTAAACCTTTCCAGAGGCTTATCCACTATCTTTTCAGGAAAGGTTCTCCATATTTCACAATCAACTCTAAAATGTTCAAAACTAAGGCAGACAACACACAAAGAGTGTTTGTCTGCCTTGGCAAACACGTCACCACACTGAGTACAGTTTTTGAACCTGGGTTCACTGGTTCTCTTCTTAGGTTTTTCTGACATTATCAAAAACCGATAAAAAATAGGAACCACAAAGTTTTAAATTTTAAATGTTTATTTGCAGTTGGTTCAAGAACTGATGGATGTTTCAGTCGGAACCGGCAAACGATACAAAGGGAACAGAAGTTATTGGTTCTGTAACTGGGATTATTGGTTACTTAAAAATAATAAATTTAGAAAAATAAAGCTAAAACTAACTGAGTTTTAGTCAAAAAACTCCGAAACTAACTCAAACTGTCCCAGTTTCTCCTCAGTTATAACAAACCGGGAGAAACCAAGAAAAACAACAAAAAACTTACTAACTAGCAGTTTATTAAATAAATACAGGAGATAAAGGCAGCAAAAGAAAAACATTAAGTAAATAATTATATTTTTTTAGGTTTAGATAACGACTGATGAGGAGAGGGGGAGTACGATGAAAAGCCGAAAGTTGGGATCTCGACATTCAGGATTCTGACTTTGGCTGCCCAACACACACCTGCCCGACAGATTGATGCTGGTGCTGGCAGGGATAAGGTAGCGGATGTGACAAACTGTTACCCTGCCTCTAGTTGTGCACCACAAGAAGGGGAAAAATCCAGTAGTTGGCTGAGCTGCTCCCGTGGTGTGTAGGGCTAAGCCACTAGCAGCTCGGCTACCAGTGTGGTCAGACCCGGGTTCTATTTCCAGGTCTCCACTTTTGTGCGGCACTCTTTTGCACCCTGCAAACTGTTTTAACCTACTCTGAGGTCCGTTCCCCCTTGGAGTTGGTTATTTTAGTTATGGGGGTGCAGGGGGCCGACCCATCCAGTGAGGGGTGAGGGGTACAGGGGGCTTGCCCCCTGCATTGCACCAACACCTTGTCAGTCTTCTGACAGTTGGTCTCCTAAACTTGGGCTTATGGAGTTTGGGAGATTTCTATAAGTAATTTTTTCTTCAAATCCCAGGAATCACTCAGTATGCTTAACTAATGCAGACTACCAATCAGTACCTTGGAAGGTTCCGTACAGAACCTACTTAGGGAACAGGTTATGCAGGACTGCACTGCCAAACATGGCATTACTTCTGGACTGTATGTCCAAGCAGTAGTGCTTTGAAGACCCCAATCTCTGGGTGAGTAAAGGAGGGATGAAAGGGTGAGGGGTAGAAAGGAAGAGAGAAGAAAGAAGGAAGGCTAGAGGAGACACCACCCCCGAGGATACGGCCCTGGGACTGCTCAAGGGAGGGAGTTATGCCCGCCCACAGCAGACCAATTTAAGCCAGAGAAGAATCCGAAAGGCTGGAGCAGCAGAATGGCACCAATCCAGAGGGAGCAATTGAGTCACCCAGAAGGCCAAGGATGGGTTGGTGTCTTCCCTTCCTGCCTAGAGAATTTGAAGTGGAAAGCCACTTAGAAACATCCCTGGAGAGGAAAAACCCTAAGGGACTGTCTTTTACTTTGTTGTATAGAGAGAGTCGCCTCCAGAGGAAGAACTGCATAGGAAATACATATTCTCCTTGAACTAGGAGAGGAGATAAAGGAAACCACATATGGGTTGGCACAATGTGGTTGGAGGGGAAATAACTGAGGGAGTCACCAGTGCCACCCCTTTATACTTCCTCGAGACAAGGCTGGTGGAAGCTGGAGGAAGCAGAGTAATCCAAGAACCACCTGGACTGAGAAGGGGCTCTGGAGACTCGAAACAGAGGATAGCCTCCCTGTCTTTCAACCCAGGGGAAAAAACCCTGAAACCCAAGGGGGAATGGAGTAGGAGGTGCTGAAGATGGACCGAGGTCATGACTGAGATATAAACAGGGAGGAGGAGGATCACCCAGAGACTGAGGCCTGAGAGGGGAAGGTGGGTGGGTGGGATTCAGTGATGAATGGTGAAGATACACAGAAAGATCAAGAATTACAGTAGATACATCATTTCCATATCTTATCTGTGTCAGTCTTCACCATTCATCACTGTCGAGTGATTACCAAGGCCCCCAAAGTGGGCCCAGAACCTCCCTAAGGGACAAAGGCCCTCAGCCTCCAGTGAGGGAAACACTAGAGGAGGAAACCCTAACAGGCCTGGCTTGGCCTGAGGCTGGTCTGGGTGAGGTGAGGTTCTCCTTGTTTGGGTTGAGGGATGCCACCAGGCCTGGTATAACACCTCCCAAAAGGGAGTAGGCCAGGCGGGAACCAACAGTTTGGCCACACTGAACTCACCTAAGAAGGAGCGCGCTGACCAGTCAGGATTGCGGCTGTCTAGGGTAGATATATGGAGCTCATCAAGCAACCCCAAAGGAAGCACTGATAGCTGAAAAGAGCAGCAGCTGGGGAAAGGTGGACAGAGGACTCCTCTCCCTCAGGGGAGGAAGATGAGGGAGCCGATGAGCCCGGAGAGTTAAGTTCCAGCTGCACCGGGAAGTGGTGAAACACCTCCTCTTCCATGGACTGGTAGTAAGAGGGGAATAGTTCATCCATGGACCTAAACTGCTCCCAGGTAAGGGGTCCCATAGGACCGGAGTGACCTGGGAGAGAGGGAGGGGCTGGCAGAGGCAAAGGGGCTAGGCACCTTCAAGGAAGTGCACAGCTTCTGCCCGGCCTAGGGGACCCAATGGGAAACCTCAAAGGAGAAGGAGGAGACCCGGTGGTCCCAGCAGATGAAGGCAGCTCAACCAAACTGGAACGGCCAGATCTGAGTCCGACAAGTGAATTCCCCCCGTGAGGCAATTGGGGCAGCATGAGCCCAGAAGGGCAGCCCCTAACTTATGTAGATGAAGTCCCTCCCGAGGAGACCTCGGGGGAGAAGGTTGGACCAGCACTGCAGCTCCTTCCCAAGCCCTTGCAGGTTCCTAGGAAGGGGCATCACCCTGAATCCAGTCCCCTCAACCCCTCAGACTCCAAGACAGCCCTCTTCATTGCCATCAGCCAAAGCAAATGACACCCTGTAGCTGACTCCTGAGAGACAGCTGGAGGTGGAGCACCCTCCCCTGCCTGAGATGCTCCATCTGGCCCAGAAGTAGGGCCAGCAAGAACTGTCACAGGAGGGTGCACACCTCCCAAGGAGGCAGATAGGCCACTGACTCCAGGCTGCCCAGCGGTGCCCCCCCCGGGGCACCCGAGGATTGGTTGGTGCGACCAATCCTGGAATCAGCGGAAGCCATCTACTGCTTGGAAGGGGACTGAACAGGAGCTGAAGCACTGGAGGAGGAAGAATCAGAGGATTCCGAAGAACCCGGGAGCCAGTCTGGGTCAGTCTCAGCATCGTCCTCCCCAGAGGAGGCTCAAACCCAGACCACTCCCCGATCCCTCCTGGCCACAGTACCATGAGTGGCATTGCAAACTGGCTCTGCACTGCTCATGGTGCCGCCCCCATCCCTAGCACTGTGAACTGTGCTGGAGTCAGAGACAGCACTGGAGGCTGGCCCCGTGCCACCCTCAGCACCTCCCTGATCCCTGGCACTACAAGCGGCACCTGGATAGAGGTGGCACCAAGAATGGTACCGGCCCGGCTACCTCCCACCCAAAACCGAGGGGGTCAGGCCCGGCCTCCTGTACCGTGGAAGGGGTTCCTGCCAAGGCAAGGCTAAAATGGGAGGAAACCCCCTCCTCCGCTGGCCATATAGGACCAGAAGGGGACCTGGAGGAAGGATCAAGAACCCTGCTTTTGATGACCCGAGTACGCACCTGTCCCCTGAAAGTCAGCGGCGCATGTCCGACTTTTAATGCACGCAACTCCATGGAGAAACAGGCGCTGCATTTATCCATGTCATGGCAAGGTCCCAAGCATGTGAGACATCGGTTATGCTGATCCGAGATGGAGTACAATCGGCCACAGGGACACCGACACATTGGAGGCTGACACGACCTGGGAGATTTTTTTTTGTCCCCAGAACCAGACATGACTGGATGGAAAAAAATTACAACCAAAAACAGCACTCAGCATCAATGGAGAAAATAAAAGGAAAGATTTTAATGGTCGATCGCTGAGGAAACGCAGCAGCAGAACTAGGACTTGAGGTACACCAAAGGACTAGGCCGCAGATCAGAATGGCTATCACACGTGAGGTCATGCTCACTCGACGATGGGAGAAGCAGAACTTGGACTAAGGAGGGGTCAGCGTCAGATACTGGCCAACTCATGAGCACCACGCAATATGTCGGCCTCGAGGGTGGCACCGTCCCGACATCGACTCCTCCCCTTGCAAAGGAAAAAAAAATAAGCTCCCGCGGGGTCCTGATCCTCTGGCTCACTACCCAACAGTGATGAATGGTGAAGATTGACACAGATAAGATATATAAATTAAACAAGGTCCCAGGACCAATCACTGGGGCACGCCACTGCTAACATCTGCCCATCCTGAATAGACACCTTGAATGCACACCCTTTGCTTTCTGCCAGTTAGCCATGATAATATCCAATGTGTAATACTGACGTGCACTCCAGAATTAACTAACGAGTTAATTAATTTGTTGTGAGCGGACCTTATCAAAGGCCTTTGTCAGGTCCAGGAATATCACTTCCACAGATTTCCCTTGATCTAGTGGTCGGGTGACCCAACCATAAAAATCAAGCAGATTTGTCTGGCATGATCATTCCTTTTTAAAGCCGTGTTGGTAATTGTCTGTTCTACCAGTTTCCTCCAAGTGCTTACAAATGTAGTCCTTTATTATGCCTTCAATTACCTTACCCAGACAGATGTAAGGCTCACAGGTCTATAGTTTCTGGGATCAATCCTTGAGCCCTTCTTATATATAGGTACAGTATCACAGTCGCTGATCTCCAGTCACCCACCACAATCCCTTCATCAAGTGATTTCTGAAAAATGTCTGTTAGTGTGCCTGCCAGTTCATTTCCCAGTTCTTTTGTAACCCTGGGTTGGATACCATCTGGGCCTGGTGATTTACCAGAGTCTAAGCTTAGCAACCTATCTCTGATGTCATCCTGTGGGAGGGAGGCTTTCCCTTGCAGGGTGTTTAGCTCTGCTCCTAGAAACTCTAGGTTCTGGAAGGGTTCTACTTGGCTTCTGGGCATTTATAAGAAATTTCCAAGACTCCAAGGTGCACTGAGTGAGGGCAACATAATCCCTGGTGTGCTGGGGGGACTGTCCTGTGACTAGCCAGTCATCCAGGTAATGGAACATTGTGATTCCAAGCCTTCTTAGGTGTGCCATGACCACCATTAGAAACTTGGTGAATGCCAAGTGGGCACAAGTTAGGCCGAGGGTAGTGCTGAAAACCCAGTAGTGACCTGAGGGCAGCCAGAACCTCTGGTATTTTTTGTGGCTGGGTCTGATGGGAATGTGGAAATAGGCATCTTTGAGATCCAGAGATGCCAGCCAGTCACCCTGCTGCAGGGTGGGAATGATCATGGCCAAGGTGACCATCTTGAACTTTGGCTTTATCAAATGTTTGTTTACAAGCCTGAAATCTAAAATGGGTTTCCATTCCCCATTTTTCTATTGGGTAAGAATGTATCTGGAGTAGAAGCCTTTCCCCCTTTGAAATAGGAGGAAAAGTTCCATTGCCTTGATGTGCAGTAGGTTGGCAACTTTTAATTCTAACAGAGTCTTTTCTGCTGAGGTTTCCAGGCTGAAATGCCTGTTGTGCAGTCTGGGAAATGTTTTGAACCTTTTTGACAAGCCCTGGCTCACTACCTCCAAGACCCACTTGTCTGTGGTGATGGCTTGCTATGCTTGGAGGAAGTGAGCCAACCTGCCTCCTACTGGGTGTGGGGAGATGACCTGTGCAAACATGTCATGGGTTCTGTTTGGACTGGGACTTGGTCTGAGGTGCTGGATCAGCCTTCCTTGTTGACTTTCTGCCCCTACCTCTAAAGTAACCCCTGGGTTGCTGGTAGTCTAGCACTGCTTGGGCTTGAAAGAAGGGTCTAGTGTAGAGGCTTCTACATCTACCTCCCCCACCATGAGTCCTGTAGGATGTGGAAGGCTTGTTCTGAGCTGAGTTGCTCCTGTAGGTGGCCTTATACTCTTCCACCTTCTTCATATAGGCCTCAGTTTTATCCCAGAACAGAGAATTTTTCTCACAGAGGAAGTCCATGGCCTTAGCCTGGGTGTCCTGGGACAGGTTGGTAGCCCTGAGCCAAGCAGATCTCCTCATGGAGATGGCAAGGGCCATGAACCTGGAAGCTGTATCACTGGCATCCACTGTCATATTAAACTTATACTTAGTGATGTCTAAGGCTATGCTGGCTGTTTCAGCCAAGTCAACAGCCACATCCCCAGTGATCTTATCACTCATGGACAGAATAGATGACCAGAGAGCCTTCTGGTACTGTGCTGTATAGGCCATATAAGTAGTTTGTCTGAGAAGGAGGGAAGCTGCCAAGTATCCCTTCTTCCCCATACTGTCCAGCTTCCTGGAGTCCTTGTCAGGAGGTAGGGAGGACAAAGATACCCTAGCCTTATCGCAGGCAGCTGCCTGTACCACTCCCTCATGGTCATGATGGACAAAAAAAAATTCAGCATTTGTTCTTTCAAGCTATTTCTTATC
The DNA here is from genome assembly GCA_016271365.2 of Neoceratodus forsteri. NCBI lineage: Eukaryota > Metazoa > Chordata > Ceratodontiformes > Ceratodontidae > Neoceratodus > Neoceratodus forsteri. The sequence goes on along the minus strand of CM028130.1, from coordinate 832,123,892 downwards.
TATTTTCTTATTGACCCCTGGTATGGATGTGGGGGTCTGTAGAATCTTGAGGGCAGCCTTTTTAGTGACTTGTGGATAGGCAGCAAAAGCCTTTTTGTGGGGACCAGTCCCATCATATCCAAAAACTTGGCCTTATCCTCATCTTCCATTGTCTCTTGTCTGGCAAGGGCGAGGGCATCCACCATCTGTCTCACAAAGGCATAGTGAGATAAGTAATCCTTACATCCCCGCAGTGGGGAACCAAAGTCCTGCTCCAGAGAGACTTCAGGCTCGATGGGGTCTTCTTCCTCATCCTCCTCATCCTCTGGTTCGTGGCTTGGAGGAGCTGAAGGTGGAATTGAGGGAACTGAGGGGGAAATGAGGGAACCAATTGCCTGAAGGGCCTGTAATATCTACAGGGCTTTGGCAATGCCCTCCACAGAGGGCATGGCTGGTTTGTCCACTGAGAGCTCCTTTGCTTTTTCAGCAGGAGGTGCAGCGACATGCTTTTCCTTATACTTTCTTTTGGTAGGAACAGGTTTTGTTGCTGGTTCCATGGTCTCTTGGATTTTGAGGCACCACCCTTGTCCATGAGTTTGTGATCCACAGACTCCTTAGGCCTATCCCCTATCTCTGCAGCAGATTGCAAAAAACTAATATCAATGGCCATTTTTCTACTGAATGTCCGATTAAATATGGAGTACCCCAGGGCTCCATCCTAGGCCCGCTCCTATTCTTGCTCTTCATCAATAACCTCCCTTCCATCTGCCAAACGACCCAAATAGTTCTTTATGCTTGATGACGTGGCCCTCTACCGCAGTGAAACTAACCTTGATACAATGTTCAGTAACTTGTAAGCTGACTTCAGCAAGCTACACACTTGGTTCTCTGCCAAAGGCATGGTTCTTAACTCCAAGAAGATCAAGTTTATGATCTTCTCTGGCCCAAGAAAAGCTCCAGTCATGGGCCGATCCCTCTTAGACAATCGACAATCTTGGTAACATCATAGAACAAGTCTATGAATTCAAATACCTTGGACTATACTTAGACCCTTACCTGACCTACAATATTCATATTATCAACCTTATCAAGAAAACCCATATGAGGCTAGGTCTCTTATACCGAATCAGAATGTTTCTTATCCCCATCTCCAGACTACACCTCGCCAGCTCCTTTCTCCTGCCCCTCCTTGATTATGGCTCTATTGTCTACTCCCCTCCAGCACATCCCCCCTTTTCTCCAAACTCAGAACTACATACAATAATATTTCATGCTTCATGACCAGCCTCCCTGGATGACCAATCACTGTACCCTTGAAGGCAGGTTCCAACTTAAAATGCTCTCTTTCCTACACAAAGTTCACCATAACCTACTGCCAATCAGCGTTAACTCCCTTTTCCCTTTATCGGTTCCCAAGCGCTGTACTAGAGCGGCCTCCTGTCATGTCTTTGACACCCCTTTTTACTGTACCAAGCATGTGCAAAACTCCATCACATACAAGGGCCCTAAGTTTTACAATAAACTGCATCCTGCACTTCAGGACTGTAGTTCAATTGGCTCATTCACCTCCTCCCTCAAGGACCACTTCCTCCAATCCACCACCTGTGTCTGCCCCAGTAGGTAACCTCCCTGAATGTCCACTAACCCTTGAGTTACCTTAGAGTTTATAAGTATCTGTATATTGGCTCTGTGGTTGTGTGCTCTGTATTTTTTTTCTATGATCCTGTCATATACACTGTTCCTATTGTAAATACCATCACATTTTGCAAGTATTGTTTTTACCTTTTTCTCTGTATTATTGAATTTGTGTACCACTGGACGTTTGTGAAAATGGGCATTGTTGCTCACATACCTTCTAGTATAAAAATAAAATTGAATTGAATTGAATCCATTTTTAAAGTGAAAGCATGAGGCCTCCTCTGTTGGCTTCAGTGAGACAGAGGTGGGAGAAGCCAGCTCTTCAAACCTTTTTGCCCTCTTCTTTACTGTCTTTGGGCAAAAGGTACTGTGAACCTCACAGTTTGCAAATATGTGACTAGGACAGAGACACACCAGGCAAAGATGGTGCCTATCCACCTTGGCGACAATCTGCCCACACTTTAGATGATTTTTAAAACCAGTCGGTCCAGTTTTCTTTTTGGGTCTCTTTGACATATCAATTGCCAGAAGACCGAAGAAAAACTAAGACCAAAAAGAAAAAAAAACAACAATTGTGGTCGGTTCCCTAAAACCGCACAAACACCAATGCAAAAGGGAAGCACTCGATTCCCTAAAATGACTTAAAAAGAAGGAATTAACTGGCTGGCCTGGTGGTGCTGAGGGCTGAGGCACTGGATGCCATACCTCGTGCCATGCTGGCGACCCAGGTTCAGGAATGGACCCGGGCCACCGGGGGCTGGCAGAGGAGAGGGAAGATTGACCGTCCGACGACGGTTCTCCTCTCTCTGCAGTGGGTAGTGGGGCTTGCATCGCCCTGTAGTGGCGACTGGCGGAGGCCAGCCGCACTACAGTGGCATGCAAAAAGTGGGGGAGAGCGCGGCGGGCATCAGCACTATGTGCTTGGATGCCATTGCACGTCCGGCTCTCCATAAGGGAGAAAATGTGGAAAATGCAGAGGGCAACCTTCGTGGCTGATGGCTGCACCTTGCACCCCCGGAGAGACCTGAGAAGGGTGCAAACCCAGTGAGTATGAGAGCAATGAAAGGCTGGCCCACTGGGGGAGTCAAGTAATAACAAGAGTCAAAACAATGTAAAAACAGGCATTGCGAGAGAAAGATATACACAGAGCAAATACAGTAAGTGCCTAAAATTTGTGGTTAATGAAAACAGGGGAGAAAAAGAGAGAGTGGAAGGAGGCAGGGGAAAATGGGTAAAGGGTGAAAGAAGAAGACATGTGAGGAGGTTAATTAGAGAGGCAAGGAAGTGGAGTCAGAGAGGTGGATTACCTAGGGAAGACAGATGTCAGGGAGAAGATGGTCTAAGGTGGATGAAAGCAAGTGCAGGGGCTAGTTGTACGCAGATGGTCATGGTGAAGTTTCTTAAAACTAGCATGGGTGGGTGCTTCACAAACGGTTTGAGGTATAGAGTTCCAGTACTTTGGAGCCATGTGCACAAAAGCGCGGGCACCCATATTAGTTTTACATCTGGGGATGTGAAAAGGGGCTAGGTCAGCAGATCGGAGCCCATAGGAAAGAGGTTGTGAGTGAAGCAGACAGGAAAGGGATAGTGGGAGGTCTGATCTAGCAATGCAGTCAATCAGTGAGCCAAAGGACTGGAGTCGATGGGTGGAGGGGCTAGGTCAGTTTAAGTCAGTATAGAGTTGGCAATGATGTTTGTAACGTGGGGATGCAGAGGCGTAATGGCAGATGTTGATATAGGTGGTGTTCCATTTGTGGAGGGAGGATTTTGAGGCAGATAGGTATGTGACTGAGCCATATGCCAAGGCTGGGAGCAGAAAACCTTGTGCCACAGCTAGTCTAGCCAATGGGGTAAGGGCATAGCTAGTGCGGTAGGCACCTCTTAACTTAGCGTTGACAGATTTGCAGGTGGCAGTTATGTGTAGGTCAAAATCTAGGGATTCGTCAAGAGTAATGCCCAGATATTAAAAGGATCTGGTGCTAACCAGTGGGGAGCCATCTACACAGAAGATTTTGAGGGCATTTTGTTTTGCTTTAAGTCTGGCAGGTGACCCAAAGAGCTTAGCATGTGTCTTACTAATATTGAGAATGAGTTTTTTCTCAGTTAGCCAAGTTTGAATACTTGAGAAGTCCGAGGCAAGAGGCTGGTTCAGGTCAGCAATATTTCTTGTGCTATGGTAAATGACTAGGTCATCTGCATAAAGCAAATAAAGGAATTATATTCCTGACAGGTGGGATATACTAAAACTCATTGATTAAACCAATTCTAACTGTCTGGTTTATTTGTTTGTTGTCATTTTTTAATTACAGATGTTTTTAAAACTGTTTCAATTGATCTCGCCTGTGTGCCTCCTCAAGGCAGTCTTTTCCTGTTCAGGAAAAGCAGTTGTGTCATGGCAGTCATAACGTGATTAGTTTAACTCTTTATAATAACTGGTGATCCCCTATATCAACTCACTTCATTTAGTTTTCGAAAGCCGTAATAACGCAGTCCCACATCACACCGAGTAATTACAGCTTTTGCAGGCTCACACTTCCCTGTCTCGCTCACTTGCTACAAGCAGGGAAAAAGAAGCCTTTCAAAAGCCAAACACCCTGCACCAGTTATTATAAAAAATAAAACATATGCAGGTGTGTGTCATAAGTTGTTTTTTTACACAGCCTCGGTGTGTAATAATCTAATAAACCTCTCGAGCTTTGCTCTTGAAGTTTATGGATTATCACACACCCCAGGTGTGTAATAAAAACCTCATAACACACAACTGCATATGCATTAGTCTCTGTTTATTTACTTGTATTTTATTGTTCCCTCCACAGTAAAATCCCAATCTGGAGTGCACGACTGCAAAGCAGAGCTGTCAGATTTTTAAGAGACAGCCAAGGAGTGAGACTGAGCTTGTGAAAACTGAACACTACATGAGGTACGTGCTGCTGCCATTTCCCTTTTTTTGGTTGAATTTTGTGTCATTCAGCTATGTGCCATTTAAGTTGGAATGTTACTTCTGTTTCCAGGTGAAGAAGCCAGGGGCCTGGTGCTCCTCAGAGCAGCCACCTACAGATTCTCCCACATCTTTAGCATGTGCTTCCATGGCAGTATAGGTGTCTTTGGCACCTAAGTGGAGACATCCACACTTCCTATGTGGTTGATGGCGCTCAGTTGTGCCTAGTGCCTCAGAATCCCCCTCATAACCCACCTTGGGCATTTGGTTATTTAGCATTACCACACTCCCTGTTGTGTGTTACTGCTTACTTACAATTTATAGTGTGATCCTATGGGAATTTTATTTCGCACTTCCCAGGAGGTTGAAAGCACTCAACTACACCTCATGCCAGACAACCCACCTGAGGCATGCAGCAATTTAGCTTTTCCTCTCTCCCTGCCATGTGGTAGTGATCACTTAAAATTTATAATGTAATCTTATTCAAATTGTATACCGCACTTCCCAAGTGGTTGAAGGGGTACCGGGTCAATACTGAGCATGTAAGACAGCGCGGTATTAACCGCACTGAACATACAGCACTTGAATTCACAGTAACAGGGGTAGAATAGCGATAGGGATATATCACTAGCCCTGTTGCTGGATGGTGATGTGAAGCCAGAAGTTGCCTTGTGCTGGGTGCCTGGTCAAGCCGCTCCCATGTTAGAGTAGCTAGGGCTCCAGCACATGATGCAGTCGGGAGACGTGAGACCGTGGTTTGGCTCCCCCCCCACCAGGTCACTTTTGCTGCAACTTTTGTGGGCATTTAAAAAAAAATCAACCCCGAGTTTCTCCCCATCCCGAAGTCTGCCCCACCAGAGTTAGTTAATTAAGTTGCGGGGGTGCGGAAAGCCCTGCAAAAATTTAAGCACTCATTGTTTTCAATTAGTGCACTGTCGCAAACAGGTCCGTGTTTTGCCCAACTCTGTTTGTGTTTGGTGCTGTTTGGCTGCAGCATTTTTAGCCATGCTGTTTTGCCATACAGCGATATCACTCTATGCCAGTTGAAGGCACTGAACTGCATCTCATGCCTCACACCACACCTGAGGCATGCAGCAATTTAACATTAACGTACACACTGCCATGTGTTATTTCTTACTTACAATTTACAATGTGATCTTATGGTAATCATATTCCGCACTTCCTAGGTGGTTGAAGGCACTCGGCTGCACCTCATGCCTCACAACCCACCTGGGGCGTGCAGTAATTTAGCATTGTCGCACACCCTGTCATGTGTTATTCCTTATTTACAATTTAGAATGTGATCCTATGGGAATTTTTTACTGCACGTCACAGGTGGTGTGCAAATGTGCATGTGTATCCATGGCCACAGAACGCTGGACGATGATGATGGATGTCTCTTGTGTCATGCGGAAAGGGTTGAATGTTGTTTGCCTTAGCTGATGATGGGTGTTTGTGGTTGCTTGTGTTGCCTTCCCCCTTTGGCTGCTTGGGAGGGGGATGCTGAGTTAGTGCTGAAAACCCTAACATTGCATTTCTGTACTTGTGTCTCTTTAACAGCAACACAAACTGATGCATTACCGGAGTTTTTTTGCAAAGAATATATAAGGGATATGCTACCCCCCCTTACTGGAAATATTGATATTGATATATAAATTATATATAATTATATATTGATATATAAATATTGATATATTGAGTGCTGATTGACCGGATAACATCCTGAGTGGAGAAGCCATGAGTGATATCATCATGTCAATCAGCATGAGAACAAAAATACCAACAATATTTCCAGTAGGGGACAAGCATATTTCATTTATGCTATACCTCCCAAAAAGTGAAAAAAATTGAATTTCCTACCATTTTTTTGCTGATTATAAAAAATCTAAAAGGTATCTATAAATGAAACACCACTCATTTTGTAGATATTTTTGTGCTGAACAAATGTCGTGCTTACAGTACCATGCTATCATTTTTATGTTGGCTTGTGTGCATGCACAAGCAACATCTTGTGGTGGTAGCTCAAATGCAGAGGTGTGTCAGTGTTGGCCAATGCAGGGGACGCGTTAGTGGGTACATCCTTCAGCCCCCAATTAGTGAACATGCTGCCGATGACAGCAGTTTCAAAGAGAGCTATGGAGATGAAACAAATCTGCCGCTGCAATCAGAGACAAGCTCGTCATTGCAGCAACAGATGGCACACCTCCATTACATGCCTTTCTTGGTGAAACATTTCAGTAAAAATGGTGGCTCCTGCTGTCTGCCACACAATCTGCAGAAAGCTGACGTCGGGGTGCCCAATTCCCGTGTCAGCATGTTTGCAGCTTCTGCCACCCGCCACACTGCAACCTCCTTTTGCTGCTGCCCTCCCTGATCCCTCCATTCCCGTCCACCGACAGAAAATAAACCCTCCCGCAACCTCCCACTGCTGCTGCCCTCCCCACTCCTTCCTTTCCCCATCCCCCCACAAACAATAAAACCCTCCCGCAACCTCCCAGTGCCACTGCCCTTCCCACTTCCTCCATTCCCCATCCCCTGACAGACAATAAAACCCTCCATCAGCCTCACACTGCTGCTGACCTCACAGCTCCCTCGTCCCACCCAAATTGCCTTTTGGGACCCCCACCCCAGTGTGCCTATTTTATTTACAGGGTTTCTTAACTCTGTAAATGAAGAAAACCTTCCCTTGCATTTTTTTTATTTTCCCTGCAATTAAGAAATGGTCCATTAATGTCTCCTCCATCCCCACCCTCCCTCTGTGCACCCCCCTTCCCCATACTTACCATTGGGAGGTCAGGAGCCATGATCTTCTCTGAACCAGGACGCATCTGCACTCTTCAAAAGCCAAACTATGATGTGAAGAAATGATGGTAAGCTTTATAATAGGTAGTAACGGGGGGTTTCAACTTACTGTAGGTTGATATCTCAGCCATTTTTTTGAATTTTGGCCCCAAATTTCCAACATGGGGTTCTTGGGACCCCACTTCATGAACAGGTCACTGTCATTTCATTTCATTTCTCAGTCCCAAAAGGTGATTTCGAGGTCGCTGCATGGAATCACCTTTTGGGACTGATTAACAAAATGGCACTGCCACTGTTCATGAGGTGGGTTCCCAAAAAAAAGCCCATGTTGCAAATTTGGTGGAAAAATTCCCAAAAATGTATTTTATTTATTTATTTATTTGAGTTTTGGTGACCGGGTAAATCCACTGAGACAATACAATCCCGTTTTCAGGGGTGACCCGGGTATGAAATACATACAGTAGCGGTGCAAGATTAGCAGGGTGATAATGCATAGGACAATATAGAAATAGTGCAAATTAACAGAGACGCAGCAATTCAACATATTGAATATAGTGCAAATTAACAGAGCGGCAACAATTCAATATATTGGATAACAATAAAACATAGTCATGATAAAAAACTTAAGCACGTTTTGTCAGGGTAAGAGATAAGAAAAAAACAGGGTTAGGCAAAGGCACAGGATAATAATTTCATCGAGGCAACAGGTAGAGAAGTGCACAGTAAGGGTTGATTAGGATGGGTGAGGGGATAGGGAGGACTTATTCAGGTGAAGCAGGAGCAAGGTGAAGAGGGGGATAGCAAGGCAGATAGTTTAGATTGGAACAAATATAGAGAGGAGAAAGACAAGATAGCTGTAGAAAGAGAGTTCCAGTCAGAAAGAGCAGAGAATGAGAAGGATCTCCTGACGGTGGTCAAACATAGTTTCGGTAAGACAAAGAGGGGAAGAGAGGCGGAGCAAAGGGTACACAGTGCATGCCGAAGGTGCACAAGCTTGTCAAGGCAAGGAGGTGTAAAGTGATGGACGAGCTTAAATATGAGGCTCAGGGAGGAGTATCTTAATTTATCAACGTAAGTAAACCAACCTAGCGAGGTGAGGACATCACAGTGGTACGAGCGTGCGTTTACTCCCAGGGCAAACCTTCCAATTCTGTGATATGCCTGAGAGAGGAGGGACATGGAGGCAGAGTTGGTAGAGAGCAGCAGGGGAGCACAGTAGGTTAAGAGAGGTAGAAGGGAGGAGGAGGCAATTTTCTGGCAGGAGGCAGATGTGAGAAGCGGATGAATACGGAGGAGGAGACCAAGTTTCTGATTAAGAGATTTGACAATGATTGAGGCATGGGAACTGAAGGAGAGCATGGGGTCCAGAGCGAATCTCAGATATTTAAAAGATTGAACTACCTCCATGGTCTCACCCTTAAGGGTTGAGATGTGAACGGTTGGGGGATTAAGATTAGGACTAGGACGATGTAAGAAGAGCATACACTTAGTTTTATTAGCATTAAGGAGATAATGACTGCGAAGGAACCAGCTTTCTAGGGAAGCAAAGTCAGAGGCAAGGTCATGGTTAATGGTGTCAGTGTAACGGGAGGAATAGTATAGAATAGCATCATCTGCATAAAGATGTACAGAGGCACCTCCACAAAACTGCTGAAGTTCATTAATGAAGAGTGAGAATAATAAGGGGCCCAGGATGGATCCTTGTGGTACCCCATGGGTAACTGGGTGGAGGTAAGAGAGGGTGCCATCCCACTTCACAGTCTGGGATTGTCCAGTCAGGTAACTTTTGACCCAGTGGAGGGCACTGTTGTCAATACCAATAAGAAGGAGCTGGTGGAGAAGGAGATCATGATTCACTAGGTCAAATGCCTTAGTGAGATCTACAAAAATGGCCCCTGTAGTGAGGCCTCTGTCCATGGCATAGAATATGTTGGATGTAACTTTTAACAGTGCGGTAAGAGTACTGTGTTTCCTTCTGAAGCCATGTTGATAAGGGGAGAGAATGTTATGGAAGTCAAGGTAGTCCTGGAGTTGGTTATAGACTATACATTCTTAGATTTTGGCCAATGGATATAAGATAGAGATAGGACGGTAGTTGTCTGCAACGAAGTTGAAGCCTCCCTTATGCACTGGAACAACTACCGCCACCTTCCATTTATCAGGAATAGAGTTAGAGAGAAAGGACCAGTTAAAGAGGTCACGAACGGGGCGGGCGAGGGCTGAGACACCCAGTTTGAGAAACTTTGGGTTTAGTGTGTCGTGTCCTGGAGAACTTTCTGGTTTTAAGTTAGAGAAGCTGTTGCACTTCTTTTAGAGTGGCTAATTTCAGATGGAACTCTCCCTTAGGTTAGGATGGCGAGCAGGAGTATGTGAGGTGGAGGTGTGAAAGAGAGAGGTGTATTTTTGGAGGTCGGTAAAGAAGTAATTAAAACTGGTAGCAATGGACACAGAGTCATCAAGGGTAGAACCATTGAAAGTGACATTACTAGGAGTTACCACAGTTTTTCCTTTTACTAGCGAATTAATTTGCCTCCAGAATTCTTTGGGATCACTAAGGTGTTCTTCTTGAAGAGATTGGAAGTGAAGGCGTCAAGCTTTTTGAAGTGCATTTTTGCAACTGTTGCGGAGTTGTCTGTAAGACTGCCAGTTAGGGACAGTTCCACTGTTTTTGTATGTGTACCAGGCTTTGTCATGAAGGGACATTTGCTTCCTAATCTCCTTTGTAATCCATGGGGCCTTGACACCCTTGCACCTGCATTTTTTCAGGGGGGCATGTTGGTTTACTACCTGTGTGAAGGTGTCAATTAGGTAGTCAAGGGCCTGGTTTAAGTCAGGGAGTGTGCAGATGGGGCGCCAGTCAGAGTTATTAGGAGGGGAGATAAAGCGGTCAGTGTTAAACCTGGACATGTCCCGAGAAAGTGAGATTTTAGGAGGTGGGTTGGGATGGTTGTTTCTCCACACACAATAGGTGGGAGAGTGATCACTTATACAGTCAGGAAGTATGCCGGCCAATTTGATCTTCTGTGGGCAACTGGTGATCATCCAATCGAGTAAGGTGTGTTTCCCCGATTTGGGGTTAAGATGCATAGGATCTTGGAAGAGTTGGGTAAGATTTGAGTCGGCAAGTGATGCACGTATCTTTTCTGCAGCAGGGTGCAACCAATCGATGTTAAAGTCTCTGCAGAGTATTAGATCATGGTGTGGAAGACAGGCAAGGGAGGCTAGAAAAGATGGTAGACTGGCAGAGGCGTGGCAAGGAGGTAAGTAAACACATCCAATGATGAGTTTCTTGATATTTCCTAGTGTAACAGATAGGAAGAGAGACTCAGCAGGAGTTGGGGCCAGGTCTGAGATGTGAAGTTCAACTACATCCAGGTCAGCCTTGGAGCAGATTAATATGCCCCCCCTTCTCCCAAGCCTGTCATTTCTAAGAATGTTATAACAAGGTATAGAGTCCTTGTGTTGTTTTATAGCAAGTTTTAGCCAGGATTCTGAAATGCACAGGATGCCAGGGGACTTTTGGATAGTCCAGGCTTGAAGTTCAGCCATTTTAGGACGCAAGCTGCGAATATTTATGTGGGTAATTTTTAAGCCTTTAATCGTGGGCAAGGATGAAGAAGGGTGGGAGAGGGTGGTGTGATAGGCAGGCCCAGGGTTGAGTTCTATATCCCCAGACTGGACCAAAAGGAGGAGGACGGTAGTGTGAGACAAGGTTAGAGCACAGGAGGAGAGCATTTCAAGGAGATGCAAAACATTCGGTGTAGGCAGGCATTTATGGAGCCAGAACCCCAGCAGTGCAGCTTCGTGTTTGGGAACACAGGGGATGTAGAGTAGTGATATTGGAGAGTCAGGTCTGATATAGCAGGGTGGTGGGGGAGAGTAGTTGCCAGTCAGGTGGCGCAGGGACACTGCTAACAGACTGTCTGCACAGCAGCAGATGAGAATGAGGAGGGATAGAATTAATGGCCACAGAGGAGTAGTCATTACTGGGAACAGGGGGGCAGCTACAGGTAAAGTGAACCCTGAGGTGGGCAGCCAAAAGTAAAAAAAAATAGCCCAGAGAATGAGGAGGGGGAGATGAGAACAGGCAAAGGGGACAAGGGGCAGAGGGAGGAAAAAGACAGGACAGGAAGAGTGGGCACAGCAAAGGGAGATTTTTTTTGTTTATGGAGTGGGGTTGACAGCAGTCAGGGTGCTAGAAGGACAGTAAATAACCAATGGGGAAGTGTGGTGCAGAGTCAGAAGCATATTTAATAGAGGCCGGGGTTGGGGCAGGTGGTGTGGGATGAAAATATGAGTTACAACAACAAGTTAGGCAGAAGCAAGTAAGGTCCAAAAGCCGCGCCAGAGAAGCAGCTTGGAGCACAGGCCAATCATCAGAAAAGCCGTAGGGCAGGGTAGCCAATCAAGAGCCGTCAGGTGCAACAGTAGCCAATGGCGCTTCTTGGTTTTCCCCAGAGAGAGAAGGCAGGCTTACCCCAGTCAGGAGGAGGATTTCCTGGGCAGCGGAGAGGCGTGACGGTCGGGTTGGCTTACCTGGTGTCACAACCGAGAAGTTGAAGCGGGCAGCCCTGCCAAGGGCTCCTTATAAAGGAAAAAAAGAGAGAGGGGAGTTAACTAGGACAGTAGCACAGGGAACAAAAGTATAGCACAGGGAACAAAAGCCGGCTGATTAAGTAAATTGGCGGGCGGGGAAAGAGAGCTGCAGTTAACAGTTAAGTGTTTTCGGGGGGGAAGAGACTATCAGACAGCTCAGCAGGTTCAGGCGCCAGCGAAGGATACAATTAGCAAGTGGGGGTTTTAAATGGCAAGATTCAGGGAGGAGGAAAGGCAGAAGGGAATAAGAAAGAGGAAGAAAAGTGAGTACTTAGGATGAGGCAGTGAACAAAAAAAAAAAATAGCGAGCAGGTAGAATGAGGCAGTGAACAGATTACTCTTGTTCCATGACTGCGTTACGATTGTGCATTGCACAGTTTCTACGCACTCTCATAACTTCTCCAATTTTTAATATTTTCACTCCAGATTTTCAGCAGTGCCATTTTTTCACACCTCCTTATGAACAGTATAGCTGTCATTTTTCACATCCTGCCCGAAATGTGTTTTTGCACCTGTGGCGCACAATGGGCACAGTCGCGGTGCGAAATCAACTTTTGGTACAGATTAACTAAATCATAGTGCCACTGTTCATGAGGAGAGGTCCCTAAACGCCCATGTTGAAAATTTTGTGATGAAATTCCAAAACATTACCGTGTTATGGGCATGCATTGTGTAGTTTCTAAGCACGCTTGTAAGTTCGAGCATTTTTCATATTTTCTCTCCAGATTTTCAACAGTGCCATTTTTCACACCTCCTCATGAACAGTACAGCTGTCATTTTCACATCCTGCCCGAAATATGTTTCCGCACCTTTGGCTCCGAATGGCACAGTTGCTGTGCGAAATCACCTTTCAAGATTGAGTAATGAAATGATAGTGCCACTGTTCATGAGGTGGGGTCCCCAAAAGCCCATGTTGAAAATTTGGAGTGAAAAGGTTTCCAACCATACACCCACCCTGTACAGACTGACAGGCATTGGGGGCATAACTTGGGTTTGTCGGCTGTAATGTTCGTTGCATTCCACCCCACCTCCCCACCATACAGCCACTGACAGGCATTGAGGTGTGCCTTGGGTCTGTCACCCTAACATTCACCCCATTCTTCTATACTGCACCCATCTCAGATTATTTCCTTATGGAATGGGGTGAGCATAAGGGCCGAAGACCCCAAAGCACACAGCGACACCTGTCAGTGTCTTCAGGGTGGGGTGAGGTGGAATGGCATAAGTGTTATGGCCGATGACCCAAAGCCACACTCCCAACATCTTTCAGTCTCTGCGGTGGGGGCATTAGTTCAATACTTCACTGCGATTCCTATTATGCATCTCTCTAACTCCTGCACTACCAATGCCAATGCTGGCAAGCCAACATTTGGCATTGACAAATGTTTGTTTGTTTTATAGTTATTCACATTTATTTGTTGAAAAAGTGAAAAACATTAAAATTTCTGCTGTTGGTTTTTGCTAATTATAAAAAAAACTAAAAGGTATCTATAGATGAAACACCACTCATTTTGTAGATATTTTTGTGCTGAACAACTTTCATGCTCACAGTACCATGCTATTATTTTTCGTTTTAAAGTTATTCACATTTAAATATGGTTTGAACAGCTAGTATACATCTGCAGATCTGGGCATTGAGACACACAAGCACATAGACACACTTTTTTTTCTGTTACAGGTGGCCTGAGCCCCTGCATGTTTGAAATTCTAGGCTGATGAGACAGATTTGCTCTGCTGCCTAGATCAAAGGGAAGAGCTGACCCATGATGGGGTTGGCTGTTTCTTTTCAAGTCCATGTTGTCTCCACCCAGCAAGCCAAAACTCCATCATTATCAGCCTGACTGATGATTGTTGGGGCTCTGATTCACCCCTGAAACACTGCTCTGCATTGGACAGACAGTGTCACATCCCTCAAAAGGCATTATCATAGCAAGATGTTTGCTACGCATATATGCACATGGCAAACATAAAAAGTGGATCAATTTACCATTAAGATAACAGTGCTTGAAAACAAAAGGGGCCATACTGAATTTCTCACAGAGTATGGTTCTGTATCGGCAAGCAAAATGATTGTATCTTCAGCTGATTTAGTTCAAAACAGTAAAATGTTAAGATACAGACCTCAGCACTTGGGAAACTTGGCCAGAGCTGCAATCTTGAGATTGTTGATATTACTGGAGGCATGCAAGGGAGATGCCTTTGTGCCATTGGCCACAAATCTACTGTACTAATCATGATGCAGGGCCTAGATACACCTAGTTGGATTAATTAGAGTCTACCTGATCACACTGAGACGACATCGGACTTACACTACAGCTCCAAGAACATTACTCCTGGTTACAAAAGGTGTGAAGAATAGACACGTAGTACTTGCAGTAGCTAAACAGATGGGGCATCTCATGTAAGAACTCCAGACACCTGTTCAATTATGACTTCAAGGATCACATTCAGTTTACAAGAAGGAGAGGCCTGCAGGATACAGGGGCAGAGCTTGTGATACGCTTTAAGGAAACAGACAACATCTGGATGGGAATCTGAAGAGTGAGATCCCACATAATCCCTGACAGCCAAGAAAGCCATCACCTGCACCATGAGAGGGCTAACTGACAACCCCTTATTTAGACCCTAATGCAAAAATGCGAAGATATTTGACAGAGAAGTGACTGAGGGTCTGCTCCCCAGAGGGAAGCACTAGGTGCAGAACATAACCTAGACTCTGTTGTAGATATTATTCATAGAGCTCTTCCTGGAATGCATCAGAGTGTAGATAAAACCTGGGGGGTATCTGATTCTCATAAAGCTTCTGCACTCAGGAGTCAAGCTGACAGATGAAATGTTTGAGATTCTGGATGCAGAATTGGCCCCTGATGAAGAAGGTCCAACATGGCATTAAGTTGCAAGCCATGTGTTGTTCTGAATATCATGCTCTTTGAGGCTACCATGGTGCTATGAGGATCAAGGTCAGTGGCTCCCTTTGCAGCTTCCAGAGCACCTTTGGTATCATCTACCATAGTGGGAAGGCATATCATAGAGCATCCAGCAATTCTATGGATAGGCAGTTGAACTCCAGCAACTTCCTGTCTCGTTACTAACTGAAGTATCTTGGGCTCTTTGTGTTTGTCTAGGTGGCCATGAGAACCAGAAGTGGTGTTTTCCACCCCCAGCAGATCAAGTTGAAGACTTAGCCAGTCCATCTGATGGTTGAGGGCATCTGCCAGAGGAAATTGCAGCTAGGAAGCAAAGGTTCACTTAGACTCAACAGAGTAGCTTGTATGCTTCTACCATTGTTACTGTTCTTTGTTTCACCTTGTTACCTGGTGTTCACTATGGTCACTGCTTTGTCCAATCATACTAGAATGTGCTGGTTCTGCAGCTTTCTCCTGAATGTAAGCAGTGCTCTGAACACCTCCCTCATCTCAAGAATGCTGATAGGAAGTTTTTGCTCCACTGAGCAGCAAGTCCCTTGGACTGTTGCCATGCCAAGCAGCACCCCTGAACCTGTCAGGCTGGCATTTGACACATCCATAATCAATATTGTTTGTGTTAGATTCTACTGGCAGGACCACTAGATGAAGGATTCTAATCTTCTCAGCATACACTAATGCTGGAGAAAGTATGACAAGCACATACAGTGAAAATTTGTGAGTCCAGGTGATGGTGGGTAGGCAAGAATGGCTGTGTGGAGGAGATATTTGTGAGTCTGAGTGATGGTGAGGATGGGTTGGCAAGAATGGCTATATGGAGGAGATGCTGTAGAAGATCAGGAGTTATGGTAAGTAACCTTTCTATCTTCTAAGAGTCAATCTTCTCAAGAAAGCCCTACTCTTTGGTTGAATGATTAGCAGTAACAATCCCTGGACTACGATGGTTGGAGACAATGAGGAGAGCAAACCCTGTACTACTACTACTAACTTTGAACTTGCATGTTTCCTAGACTAAACAACTAAGGGGTAGTGCTTGGAAAGAGTTTAACTACAGTACTAATCCAAGTTGTGGCCCAGCATATTTCTGTAGTAGGGAACACTCTTTGGAAAGTCACTGATGTAATAACTCTGTTAGCTGAATTAGCTTTCATAGAGTCCTCCAACTGCTTCCTTGTAAGACAATGGCAATGCCTAATGCAGCTGGTAATCCAGCTAGGCAGATATTGCTTGGAAACTGACTTCTTTTGCCATTGGGGTTAAAGGAGATGAATAGTTGAGATGCTTTTTTGTGCTCTTTGGTTCTATCAAGGCAGAAGTTATGTAGTCTTCTGAAATTGAGGGAATGAAAAACACTTCATCTGGGTTCTCTGGTTGTAAAATAATGTTGGTAATACAAAGGACTGAATGATAGAGACTTCCACCAGTATCTTTGGTAAGAACTTCTGATGCGTGCAGAGAAAGGAAAGTTAGTTACCATATCAACAGATCTACAAGAAAATATACTCCATGAAGTATCACATTTTGGTCTTAGATTAAGAGGCACTTGAACCCTACAGCAGCAGAACGTTTGGCAACAGCAGGCATCGAGCACATTGGCACAGTACTGAGCATGGTGCCTCATGCACAGAGTGAATAAATAGTGAGGCCTGCCTTAACCACCTCAGCTCCTTTCCTGAGAAGGAGAGAAAAGGAAGAAAAATGTATCTAAAAAGCAAAACTGGACTTACAGACTGAAAAGTACTTTCAGTAAATAGTAATACCTCAGTTGCATCATTTATGTGACTTAAGTTGTTGCAAAGTAAAAGAGCACTTTTTGAAATTGGCTATCTGATGCCAGTAGGAATATAATGTATTATAAGTGTGACTGTGATTGGAGTATCAGTTACAAATTACTATTATTGAGTATGCTTCTTTTATGCAAATAAGCTGCCTGTGTTGCCACTGTTCAGCGTGTACTCCACCAGCAAGTTAATAAGCAGTAGTGTTCAGTGTTTACATATGCTCACTGTCTTTTCTATCATTTATGCATCAAACCCAGTATACTATGTACAATGTACATGGACCAAGAAGGGTCTATATATACTGCCATGCCAACAAAGACTTTATAAAGGTTTTCCTTGAAAAGTTAGCTTTCTTTTATATATGTCTTCATAATCAAGAATAACACTTCTAACACGCTGTTAGAAATTCTAAAGACAGAAAAATCACAAAACTTCCATTCAATAATTCATCATTATTGCCCAAGTGAATAATAAAAATAGAACATACCTGTGGATCTCTTGCATACCCAGGTTTTTAAAGCTGAACACTGATCATCAGTAAAGTATGACTGTGAGATCATCATACACTCTTCTGGTGTTCCTTTTGCAAAACTATTGCTTCTAATTGTGCTACAAAAAGTAAATAGATCTGAATCATCACTGATCTATTCTAATCATTCTACAAAAGCAAAGACGTATGAATCATGTTGCACAATAGTTTTTAGAGAGCATTAAATTACTTGATGATAATGTAAACTACTATTAAAGGAAATGTCTAAGATTCTAGTAAGGACTTTATTAATACCATAACCTATTACCTTAGGTTGACGATCGTTCTTGGAACCATAAAATTATATTTTCCTAGTAGTCCACCTCGGGAGGGACGGGATCTTAAATTGTTCCAAACAGATGGCCAGCCAATCCCTTCTACATCCCAGTTTGCCAGCCCCACCCCTGCTCTCAACATTTTATGACATGCAACCAGGGAGAGTGCACTGGCCCACCCCATAGAAGTCTGTGGGGGACGTTTTCTGAACTGATGTATATATGTTAAAGCAACATTTGATATAAATGAAAACCACTGCTCAATTAATAGGGCCTCTATTCACTGAGCAGTGGCTTTCATTTATATAAATGTAGTGTGGAAACAGAGACTTTTCCTGTAATTACTGCATACCTAATGTGTGAACAAAATTCACCCCACATCCCTTTCCATCCCACGTTATACTATTCTAGTTCTAGTCCCATGACTGCTCCTCTCTGCTGACTGACCTATGAAATATTGACTGGTCCCTATCACAACAATCTGCACTGCTACTACCAGTTTGTCACAAACTCACACGCAATTGGGACTGAATGCCTAGACAGCTACTTGTTCTTTGCTGCTGCCATCTGAATGATTATTTGGGTATCTCAATCTGGTTCTTGCCCCACCACGTGCCACTGCTCACTCAGTGCAAGGCCTATAATTTAGGTGCAGAACCACCCCTTTAGTCATTCCCAGGAACCTTTTGACTTTACTGTATTAGAGATAGGTTATTTTCTACTTGGTAGTCATGTTCTTTAACAGTGAAACAACAGACTGCATAATAAAATTGATTTTACCTGTACCATAAAACCCTGTGCAGTCACAGAGAACATGTAAATATTTAATTTTTATACTATATAATAACAGAATATACAGTAACACACAACAAGATAAAACACACTAGGAAATTAAAATAAAAATAGTTTGCAGAACGAAATAATACGTTAGTCTCACACTGTGACCTACAGTAACTTACCCCTCATAGGACTTTAAGTTGCACATCCAAAAGGTGAGATTTTAGCTTAGGATCCTCTTTTTTTTCAATGGGCATCTGACATATTCCTGTGTCAAGTGAAATCTGTAATCTGGACCCTTAGAGGTCACAAGATATCCCATTTCTGAGCTAGATCATCAGTATTAGAGTTGTATGGAATGGGAAAATTCTGAATCTGTGGAATTTCAATGACATTTTGCAAAATTCTGTGAAATTTCACAGAATTTAATTGGAATTTTGTAGAATGTTTTTAATTTAGTAATTGGGTTATAACCCAGCTGCTATTTAAGCTAGATCTCTGAAGTTTAGAATGTGTACTCTTTGGATCAATGGCCACTAACATGCCAAATATCATGACATTTAGATGGATAGTTTTAAAATGATAGGTGCTCAAATGTTGTCATTTTATTGTTTGTGTGAAATTTCACGAACATTTTTATCTGCATATACCTTAACTGTCTACTGGGTCAGGGATCTTAAATTTGGTATGATATGTGTTCTAACAATGTGCCAGATTTCATGACAATATGATGCATCGTCTCAAAATTAAATGTGCTCAAAATCTGTCATTTTATTTTTTTCAGGACATTTCATGAAAAAATTTCACCTGCATATAACTCAAGCACCTTTGAAACTAGGCATGCGTACATTAGTATGGATAACCTTTTTGTAATGCTTATAGAATGATCTAAATATGGACAGAATTAGATAAGAGATTTTTAAGTTAAAGGGATTCAAACTTTACTATGTAAATATTTTCAAAAGGTTCTACGTGATAATCGTGAGCGCCGAACGGCGCGTATTGTGCGACATCGAAGAAGCGGCAAAAACAATTTTGCCACCCTGACATCCTCGGTGCATGGAAGAACGGTGCCGGGGATTCAATTGCTTTGTCTTTCTGTGAGGCTGTGACCCCTAACCTAGCGTTGGCTTCCGCACTCCCTACTTAAAGTATCTCGCTTCAGGGGGTGCATGTCGGGGGTCAAAGCAAAAAATACAAGTTTTGGGCCGGGCGCAATAAAACACAGTAGCGCCCAACCCAGACCCAAACCCAGAACCCCACGCATCATGCAAGCGGAGGCCAACCCCTCGACACCATGGTGCAGCTCAGCAGCTGACTGCAGCACCACCCCTACATCCCTCCACCCCCTCCCAGGTCACACTCACCATGCTTGCTCCCCCCACCACGTGCGTGTACATACAGCGACATCCAGTTGCCCTCCCTCCCCCTCACCATTCTGGCTTTCGACCACTTCGCGTCGCCATTTCAGATGGTTTCATGATTTAGGCGCCAACCTCACGTGCTACCTTTGCAAAACTTTGTGAAAACTATCAAAAATGTGGATGTTTGTAACTTCTCTGCTCTTGCATGCATAGAGTAAACATTTGACATGCATACTTTATCCATAGTTATTGTATCCTGGTGTCTAACACAACTGAATAAATTGGTTAAGCAGTTTTAATTTTGCAGAAGAAAAAAAAATGATTAGTAACATTTTCTTTTTCTCACATATTTATGATAGCATAAACTGTAGATGAAGCATCCATAATTTTTTTTGTGGAATTTAACATTAACAATGCCCATATCACTACTTCATTTGATAAGCTGGGCTGAGCTTTTAGCAGTCATACTGTTCCTCTCTGGGTGACTATTTCCCCCCACTTCTCTTTTGGCATAGCCAGATTGACTCAGTAGAACTACTGATCCCACTGATATCCTCTTTGTTCTTTACATTTCCAAATTCCCTTAAAACATGAGTCACCTATTCCTTTTCCTATTGGCCTACTCTGTTGGAATAGCCAGAATTCTTTCTTCCTGCCGCCCAAGACATTGTCTACCCCCACTACATCATTTTGAGTACCTCTAAGTCCTAGACTTGCATGTACACTAGGCTTCCCGGATTATAAATTTACTGGATGTGATCCTTAAATATCCTGCATTCATGTTGGAATTGTTGACACTCTGTGCTTTCTTGCTCCAACCTGAGGATCTACCACTGTTGTGCTACCCAGCACAGCTTCTCATTTCTTGGTGAATCTGTGCATTTAACTCCAGAACCTGATGATCCCCTGCATTACCTGCCTCTTATATTCCTATTCTTTAATGGAATCCCCCCAAATAAGGATGAGTGAAATTAAAAAATTCCAGTTATATAGAATATTTCATGAAATTCTACAATTTTCATAAGGACTCATGGGCTTCGACTTAAAGTATACATGTTATTTTAAAAATTCTCGCAGCTAGTAATTAATACAATTGGCACACACAGTCTCCTTGTAAGGTCTAAGAACTTGCCAAATTTAATGGTATTGCATTCTCTAGTTTTAAAGTTTCAGGAGTTTATAAATTTGTAGTTTACATTCTTGCAAAATAAAATTTTTAAATGTTGTGAAAGTTTGACTACTTTTAATTCAGTCCCATTGAAAACATGCACTTTTTCAGAAATTACCCTGTGGTATAGTAGTTTAAATGTTTCAACTCTGGTTAAATTTGAATATGTAGTTTTAAAATTAGAGGGAACTAACTGAAATTAAAATTTTGGTAACATGTTTGGCAGGCTATAACTCACTCCCATTTAAGACTAGAAATCTGAAACTACATGCATGTACAACTGTAGTGATAGCCTGTATACCTGTTAATTTTTGTAACATTTCAATGAATACTATCAAAATTATACTAAAATTACAGAAATCCAAATTTTGGCAAAATATTTGGCTACCTACAACTCAAATTCCCAATGAAGCTTGAGACTTAAAACATGGTGTATATATGCATGCTAGGTGCTTCTCTAAATCCTGATATTGTGGAGAAATTTGGATAAGAAGTTTTAAAATTATCTCAACATAACTGAAAATTACATTTTGATTAAATGTTTGGCCACCCCATAACTCCGCCCCCTTTCAATTCACAGCTTTGAATTTGGCACACTCTTGTATGATGTAGGGTACTGTACACTTTCCAAATTTGGTGTTATTTGGACATGTACTTTTAAAATTATAGTGAAATAACTGAAATTTTAAATTTTGCAACATTCCGTGGAATCAGAATCGTCATTCTGCAGGTGGAATTTTACATTCTGCACAGCTCTAATCAGTATGCATCATCCTGTCATTTACAGCAATCAACTTCCCTTTGTCCCATTGCTCAGGAAGTGGGCCAAACCTCTTCCGGCCATCTGTGCATCAGCGGCTGTGCGCCCGTCATTAGGACACCAACTTCTGGAGTTTGCCCCCTCTCCTCAAGGTCTGCTCCTCCCCTGAGTTGGTGTATTTAGAAAGGGGGGGTTTGGGGTGCGGGGGTGCAACCTGCCACAAAGAGAGGGGTCGGTGACTTCGAGACTTGGTACCCTAATTACTGGGTGTACTACCGCCGGCACCCTGAATTGGTAGAACTGAGCCAAATTGGTTCTGACTGAGTCAAGTACACATTGCCAAAGACAATGGTTGTATATTTGAGGTTACCCACAACAACCCTAACTGCCTCTAAAGTTGGACAAAACACAATACTGTAGGGGGCCCCACAGTATCACACTTTTCTGTAAACTCTCTGACCACGTCTTAAAGTATAATTTATCCCCTTATCAGCATAGCTTTAGAAAGGGTCACAGTACAACCACTGCACTTGCCTGTTTTACTGACCACGTTCTGAGGAACTTGGACCAAAGTAAACCTACTGGCACCATCTTCATTGATCTACCTAAGGCCTTTGACTTAGTTGATTGTGACATCCTCCTTAGGAAACTCCACTCCTATGGCTTCTCAACAGGACCCATGGTGTGGTTCAGGAACTACCTCACCAGCAGATCACAAAGGATCTGCACCAATGGGGTCTCATTCAGCTCTCAAGGGGTGTATAGTGGAGTCCATCAAGGGTCCATGCTAGGACCTATCCTAGTCTCCCATTTTGTCAACCACCTCCTCAGGGATCATATAGACTGTCACATGTTAAAGTATGCAGATATTCTTGTCCTTTACTTAAGCAATAAGAAACCATTGAAGTTATCCCTCTCCCTCTCCAGGGAATATAGGGCTGTCCAGAAGTGGTTTTCATCTAACAGGTTATGTGTTAATGACAAAAAAACTAAGGCAGTGCTTTTTGGGTCCAAACCAAGACTTGCCAAATGCACTGCAAGGCACAAAAAGTACCTGAACATTCTGACTCCAGATGGGGCCTCCCTTGAATAAGTAACAACTTTCCAATACCTGGTAGGCACCCTTGATCCCTTCCTAACCTTCATAGACCACAGTGGGCAAGTAGTCATTAGTGTCTGCTACCTCATAAAGCATGTTATGACCCTGGAGGCATGTCCAGCCATTGCTCAAGGCACATTTCTACCCCTCCTGGACTTCTGTTCTCCTAGCTTCTCCTAGACCTCAAGTTGGTGCCTCACATGACTCAATACTGCCTTCAACATCATCTGCAGATTAGTGGCACTTGCCCCATACTACACCTACTACTGCTCCCTTTACATGATGCTTGGCTGGAAGTCTCCTCAGCCCTGCTGTGACTGTCTCATGGGCACCCTTATCGACAAGTTCCTTTGTGACGAGGTTAGCTCCTCTCAAACAAAACTCCTTAGTATTAAGTCTGGCACACATGAGCTGAGGTCCTTCTCTCAATATTTCCTTCACCATCCCTGGACTGCAACAGAGATGGAGCAGAGAGCCTTTTCTATTGATGCTCCTAGACTCTGGAATGGCTTATCAGCAGGGACCCTGGTTTTCCATTTTTACCGGTAACACCGGTAACAATCACGGAATTCTGCTTGATTTGCGGATTTTTAATTCTTGTACTGGTGCCTCATGGAAATTGCATGTCACTGCACAGAATCCCTAAGATTTCAGCATCTTTTTAAATTTTTTTTTTATTTTCTCTTTCCATATCCCCTTCGCACAGCATCAGTCTCCACTTTTCAGAGATCCCTAGGCTGGCTATCCCTTAGCTTCACCCCCAGCTAATGCTCAGGAGCTCCTGTGGTCCTGCCCCTATCCTGCCAGGATTGTACCCCCAGGTGGGAAGGGAGGGGACCCCAGGTCACCCCTCCACACTCCCTTAGTGTGTGCCAGGCAGCTCAGTGGGTCCCTCATGGAGCCTGGTTATGAAGTCTGGGGCACCTGGGTCCCTTCTGCCAGTGGCCAATGTGGGGTGATTGTTCCTGGTTTTCTGGCCTTTGTCCCTGAGGGCACTGGCACTACAGGAGATCCAAGGAGGTAGATCACATAGAAACATGCCACTGCTCCAGATCCTGTCTAGCGTCCTCCCCTTCTGATCACTCTGCAGCACCATTGCATCACCACCTGTGGTTACACAGGTGGTGGTAAAGCAGCAGGACCTGCAGCCCACCCTCCCTGGAGGAAGAGGGCAGTCCCCCAGGTGCTCAATCCTACTCCTCTGGCCAGACTTCCAGCAACTTGAGTTTGCTTCTGACCCTGAGTCGCTGGCATTGCAAGCAATAGAGCTACCGCAGAGCCAGCGGGCCAGCCCAGATTTCAGCATCTTAAAATGAATGCTGCTGTGCTTTGCATTCTTTCTGCTTTGCTGCATATAGAGTCAGTAAGGAAATCACCCGCATTGCTTTGTTGTAATCAGCCATTCAGTTTAACCACCCATGCCTAGTGGTTAGAGTAACAAACAGTGAATGAACTGGGTACATCCAGCAGACCTGGGTTTGATTCCTGCAACCTCCACTTGCATACTGTGTGACTCCAAGCAAGTCACTTAACCTCCCCAGTGCTTCTAGGTCACTCCTGAAAACAGACAGTTCTGCCTAGTGGGCCTTACCTGCTTTACAAAGAATATAAAAAAATACCAATATATGTTTACTATATCATAGAATAGTAGTCAGGGTACCATGTAATTTACTTGAGTTTTACTTGGGCTACAATGATTTTGTATAGGTAAAGATACATGTTCAGATACATTTTATGTGTTTTATAAGCTTGTTTTTAGATTTTAGTCAGGTTTTTATTGTATTCTTTGCATATAAGCATCTAGGTTGTAGATTGCTAAATGCAGGATCGCTGTTACCAACTAGCTTATTCAAGTTTATAATCAGTAGGGCCATCCAAAATCCTCATTTGTTTTAATGAAAACTAGTCTGAATGAAAGTATGTTCGCAAAGAAGAAACTGCCTTACTACTTAAGAAAAGACTTCATAGTTAGCACCCCATTTGGGTGAATTGGATAATTTGCACCTTTTCTCCCACCTGCTGTTTCAGTCTCTGTGACAACAAAAAGTTTTCTGATAGACTGCTTCAACAAAAAGCAAATGTTAAGTATTTAAGTGTACTTATGTTTGGCCAGTGGATTTTGAAAGCACATTCATTGCCATACAGAAGGTAAGACCCCAGGGGCTGTATGATGCTGGTGGGCAGAGTAGTGCTCAATTCACATCTGAACAAAGACATAAAAACTGGGAGACACCCTTTTCATGGACACCAAGTAAAAAAAAAAAGCACCCACATGTCTGGGAGATGCATAAATCCATTTGAATGTCCTCCACTAATCACTTATGGATTTTTCAGGTGAAGACACTGTATTTAAAAGAAGCAAATTCAAGCAGTTTTTTTTTGCTCCTCCTACCCCCTGGCCATTCACTCCTTCAGGCCTGCCAAGACCCCCTACCACTGCTGCTGAGTCCCAACCACCATCCACTGCCCCTTACTGCTGTGCTACCAGGTAACCCAAAGTAACCCTTCATTGAGTGGGTTCCTACCCCTGTGGGAGGCTACCAGGGGAGGAGAATTGCCCTAAAGAGCTTCCTGTGTATCCTGGGCATGGCAGGAGTCAGAACAGACACATGTCTGGGGCTTCCAGCTTATGGAGGGACCAACAGCTGTCCTTCGGTTGGTCAGCAGGTGTTTTCCCATTTTCTTGGGAGTGTGACAGGCCACATGATGTCAAGGCACAAGCCGACGTCCATCACGCTCCCTCCTGCAGTGAGGGCTGACATGTTGTCATGCCTCTGGCCTCCATCTGGGGCCAGCAAATGCTGAGCTGTGAACTCACCCTGCCTCCCAGGAGAAGGTGAGTGGTCATTGGACACTCAAACCTTCACCCACCAGCTGGCCCTCCAACACCCAAGTCTGTTCCCTAAACCTGGTCAGCAGTGTCACAGGCAGAAATCCAATTCAGGCAGTTAAATTATAGATAGGAAAAAACAAAGGCAGTCAACCTTAGCTGTGATGGTTCCGATTAATTCACATCTGAGTTCTACAAGCAAAGAGACCAAGTCATTTGTAACTTGTGCATGTCGGGTGTGGGTGTTGAAGAAAGGGGATCATAGTGCTGTCACTACTGCCATCACCCCAGAGGGATGTGGACTGCATTGTTGCTACTGCCATTACACCGAAGGGGTTGGGGCGGTAGTGCTTCTGCCATTACCACTGATGGATGGGGAATGTAGTGTTGCTGCCACCACACCTAAGGGATAGGGGCCACAGTGCTGCTACTTCTGTCACACCTGAGGAATGGTGAACGTAGTACTGCTGCCATCACACCTAAGGGATGGGGGCCACAGTGCTGCTGTTTCTGTCACACCTGAGGGAGGGAGGTCATAGTGCTGTTGCTGCTGCCATCACACCAGAGGGATAGGGTCCGTAGTGCTGTTGGTGCTGCCATTGCACCTGAGGGATGGGGTTGTAATGCTGCTTCCATCACACCTTAGGGATGGGGGCTGTAGTGTTGCTGCTGCCATCACATCTTGTACCTAAAATAACTTTAAATTGGTACAAGGATGGAAGGATGTGTAATAGTGGAGGTCAAAATTGCTAAAATGCATGTTAGCAGAGTTAAAAATTGTTAAAGTACACAAAACCAAACACCAGTAAAACCAGATTTAGGCTTAACAGACACCGGTGACAATATCGTTTTTTACAATGTGCAAAACGGAATATGCCGTTTCTCAATCCCGGTAAACCAGTGTCCCTGCTTATCGTCCGTGCTCCACCAATTAGGCACTTCCAATCTCTTCAAATTATATTTCAAAAATGCCCTCTTAACAGCCATGGTCTGCGATTGCCCCTCCTGACATGTGATGGGGCAAGGTTTTTATTTGTATGAACTCTTGTATCACCTCCTCTTGAATGGTACTTCCAATGTAGTGCATTTTTTTTGTGGTAATGCCTTTTTATTAGACTAACTGAAGAATTTTCATACAAGCTTTCAGGACCTCTCAGAGCCTTTCATCAGGTGCCGGGAAAACTAGCCAGCATTTCAGAATAGATACAAGAATTTGTGGGTCCTAAATTGGTTAATGAAGGGCTGGCTGTAAAGGAAGCAATTTTATACAATACAGGTGACTACCAGGAAATAGGCCTTACGTCTTTAAAAGGTGAGAGATCAGACATGCAAATGGTGAGGTACTTCAAAGTGATACCATAACAAAAGATCAATGGTTGAAAAAAGTGCCATTAAGTACATAGAATGTGTAATGCTGCCAGTTCAGTAAGTTAAACAGTTTCTGCATATGTGGCTCCTTTAAGCCAATTATATACAATGTCCAGTATACTGATTATTTGCAGAAATTGTTGGACTACATGTACTACCTCCAACTGGAAATACCACATCCGCTTGTATGTTTATTTCATTGTACTGATTATTGTATCAGCTGTTGGATCATGTGTATTTTATTACCTTGAACTGTAAGTTATTACTTATGTACTGAATGCCACATTTCATGTTTTGCATGTGCTATCTTGATGGTTTGTGTCTTTTCTGAAAATGGTCCCTTGGACCAGTGTACCTACCTGGTTATCAAATAAAGAAATAAACTGTCCCTTTCACATGATAAGGAGGAGCAGCTGTCCAGCTACTAATCAGTGTTAATTCTATGCCCACTTACAGAGAGAAATCTGCTTACTACAGAGTGCTTTGTAGTTGATCTGAATGCCTGTGTCCTGCCTTAAATACAAAACAGCCTGAGGGCTATGCCTTTGATAAAATACTTTAACCCTTCCAGTCCTCCTGAAAGGAATGTGTCGAAAATCTTTCCTAACTATGTCACAGGTATGCCCCATAACATAACAGTTATGTACTTTCCATAACTGAGGATCCTCCTGAATATTTTCTCCATAGAGTATGGCTCTTGGGTCAAAGCTGGAGACACTAGGATCCCACAAGAACAAATATTTTGGCCAGGGGGCCCAGCAACAGCTGCTGTCTCAGTGTGACACTGCATGGCGATGCATGCCTTCCAACAACTGTTGTTTGCTTACTCAACCACCTACGTTCTGTTAGCCATGAGAGTAAGAAACATGTGTACAAGTTATGCTTGCAGAATAGATGGTATTAAAGAATAGAAAAAGGATACAAGAGGAGAAAATTAACAACTGAATATTAACCAACTACCACCCTATAGAGAAAGAGAGAATTATAGGTTATGAGTAGTCTAAGGCCATAGGCTGAGCCAGAGCTACTATTACACTCAGTTACCCCCTTCCACAGCAAGGACAGACATGCTGACTCAGGGAAGAAAGAGAGGAGCTAATATAGGCAGCAACACCAAAGGAAATGCCAGATCAAGCTCTACCTAGACCTAGGACACAAATGTTGTGGAATCCTGCAGCTGTCAAAAGAAATGGCTTGTCAGCAAAATACTCATACTATAAGTGATACACAGATAGAATTGTAGGGCCCCATATTCAGAAGAGATGCGTGGCGCATTCCTGGATGTGCTGTGCATCTCCGGACTTGCACAGGCCCTCGGGAGTGTGGCCATATTCAAAAGTCACCAATGCACCATGCATCCCTGCTACTCACAATATTGTGATGTGCCTATGCAAATGAGTGGTCTGTCATGCATATGACACACATCACAATATTGAATCCCCCCCAAGTGTAACTATGGCTAGCTGCGCTGGTGCATAATTACACTTTTGAAAAACTACTTTAACTATGTGTTGGGTTGAGTGGTTCCCCCCGCACAATCTAGGGCCAGCTGCACAGTTACTACCCCAGCCCCGATCAGTGTACGAATCTGGTAGCGTACCCAGTGGGGTCACTGAGTTATTTGAATGTGTGACTGTGTATGGGATCTGGGCACAGGCTGTAGAATCCTCCATCTGTACTGGCCTCAGGTTGTGAGGGTCAGTTTCTTCAGGAAATCATGTCCTTTGTCATTCACCTGGTTTTGGAATCTCCAAGATGGCTTATTCTTGGTGATTTCAATGCCTGGGTGGATGACGAATGTTCGAACTTTGGTCAGGATTTCCTCCAGAGAATGGAAGCTCTGGGCCTCACACAAGTGGTTACTTCTGCAACCCATCAACATGGCCATGCCTTGGACCTGGTCCTCTCCCTGGGGCTCGAGGTGGGTAATCTTGAGATTTATCTGGTTAGTTGGTCAAATCACTGCACTACCAAGTTCAGTTTCAGGGTGCCTCCTTGTAGTCCATCCCCTGTGGAGGTGGTTCAATATCTCCCTTTGAGAGGGCTTAGCCCAGAAGGACTGACGATGATTTTGGACACCTTGGAAATGATAATAACTTGCTCTCAAGATGTGAAGGCTGCAGTGGAGGCCTATAACAGGGTTGTCACGGTGGCCTTTGACCTCATTGTGCCAGCTCATATACATCCCCCATGGTGATGTACCTCGGCTCACTGTGGTTTGATGGCAAGTTGAGGGCATTGAAGGCCAGGGGACAGATGTAAGAGCATTGTTGGAGGAGGTTCAAGGCCCTGGAGGATAAACTACTGTAGTTATGATGTGCCATTATAAGAAATATCAGAAGGCAATCACTTGGAAAAAGGCAGAATGTCTGTCCAGAGAGATTGCTGCTGGGAGGAACCAACTGGCTCAGCTCTTTCAGACTGTAGACAGGATTCTTCATCCAGCCTGTCTGGAACCCTTAAGAGCTTTATCACCCACAAAATGTGAGGAGTTCACTCAGTTCTTCTCAGATAGGTTGTTCTCTATGAGGATTGGAATTACACCAGCTGGACTGGAGAGCTCAGCAATGGAGAGACTGGGGGTTGCAGACACAATCTGGTGTCCTGGGAGGAATTTCATCTAGTGGCGATGGAAGCGGTGTGTGAGGTGATCTCAGAGCTGCGGCCAACATTTTGCAACCTGGATCCAAGTCCAACACAACTACTGGTGGGTTGCAGTGGACATCTAGGCCTGGTATTCACCAAGTTTGTCCGGTGCTCATTATCATAGGGGTGCTTTCCAGTGGTACTTAAGTGCCCTCTGGTGAAGCCTCTTCTGAAGAAACCAACTCTGGACACAGAAATCATGGAGAATTACAATCTGGTCTCTAACCTTCCCTTTCTGAAGAAGGTTATCGAGAAGGTGGTTGCTCTGCAGGTTGAGGCACACCTTGCAGCCATTGACATTTTTGGGCCTTTCCAGTCAGGATTTAGATCCAGGCATAGCACTGAAATTGCACTTGTCTGGGTCCATAATGATCTACTCAGGGTAAGAGATGGGGGGATCGGTCACGTCTCATTCTCCTAGATCTTGCATTAGCATTTAATACCATGAACCATAGGCTTCTGTTGGATCGTCTTAGGGAGTATGCAGGGCTAACTGGCAAGGTCATCAATTGGTTTGAGTCATATCTCAGAGACAGAACCCAGAAGGTGGTATTAGGGAGATTTTCCTTGCACCTGGTGATTCTGTCCTGTGGCATACCACAAGGCTTCATATTGTTGCCCACGTTGTTTGAGGTCTATATGCTACACCCATTAGGAAATATGGGCTTGGGATTCACTACTATGTAGGTGACACCCAGCTCTATATGTCCTTTGCATCAGGCATGCTGGGAGCAGTGGATGTGTTTAACAGATGCCTGTCCGAGATCCAGAATGTCATCAAGCTGACTGAGGCTTAACCCAGAGAAAAGTGAACTCCTAGTGCTCGAGCCAGACAGTGGGGAAGGGGGAGTTGACAGCTGCTGAAGGAGAGACTGGACTTCAGTTTGGTCTCCCTGAGCTTGTAGCTGTCACTAAAGTTAAAACTCTGGCACTAGGGTAGGATCGCACACACCAAAATGGCGTGGTCCACAAGAGAGCTGCTCTCCACAACAGCACCTACCCAAAACACTGACCTCAAGAACAGAGGCAATGGTAGTGGTCCTTGAAGACATGGACCACTACCATAAAAACACACACAGATTTCTGTTTTGGGGGGGCTCTGCCCACTGCACTCCAACCCCCCAACTATATATAATCACCTCCGGTGGGAGGCAACTCAGGGAAGGGGTAAAACCTGGGGGGGTGGAGTGGAAGGGGAACAACAGAGGTCAACCGGGGGGGGAGACACAGTACCCCCACAGGTCGGGAGCAGGGTGAAACAAAAAAAAAACACAACACATGCCCCAACATAAAAAAACAAAAAAACAAAGAAGCATACCTCCTGGGACCAAGAAACAAACCCCAGTCCACCAGCATTCTTCTGCCCTCTGCTGCCTGTGGCACTACCCTCTACACCATGGCAGATGCTTGGTGGAACCCCTCCCAGCACAGGCTTCATCCCTTTCTCCTCCTCCCCAACCCTGCAACTGCTATACAGCCACAAGGATAGCTGTAACCTGACCTGCCATATTCTATCCCTATCGCTGTATTGCCGAGCACTGTTCTGACCGCACACTTTACAACCCCATGATTCATGATTTGCTCTTCTAACCAGGTAGGAAAAATCTGGGTGTCATTCTGGACAAGGGGCTAACCATGGAGGCTCAAGTGTTGGCAGTACTCTGGAATGGCATTTTCCATTTTCAGAATAGCCAGATGAGGTCCCTTATCCCACCCGACAACCTGGCCACACTGGTATATGCATTTGTGACTTCAAGACTCGACCATTGCAATGCCCTTTACCTTGGGGTCAGTGGAGGTATGGGATGATGCCTGCAGCTGCTGCAGAACACAGCAGCCTGGTTACTAACAGGCCTTCCAAGATCGTGCCATATTTCCCAGCATGGTATGATCTGCACTGGCTGCTAGTCAAATGGCATATCTCTTTCAGACTGGGTCTTTTGACCTATAAGGCCCTACATGGACTGGGTCCGGGCTACCTGGCTAAACCCCTGCATCCTTATATGCTCTCTCACCCACTCCACTCTACTGGAGGGGCCTACCTGATAGTCCTTAGGCTGAGGTTGAAGACATCAGGGGACTGGGTGTTTGAAGTGGTGGGCCTGGTCCTCTGAAACTCCCTGTACAGTACTTTAAAGGGGGCCCCCTTGGTGGAGGCCTTTAAGAGGGGCCTGAAAACTTACTTATTTCAGCAGGCATTTGGAGTGGTCCCTTAACATCTGAAACCTCTTTAGCTATTTATTCTTTGTTTAGTTATTTTTATATTATGCATTTAATTATGTTATAGTTTTATTGCTGTTTAGAATTAGGCACTACTGTATTTAATGGAACCCTGAGCATCCAAGGAAGGGAACCACAAATAAATAAAAACTACTACTACTACTAATTCACCACCATGCTGTTTGGTTTATGTGGTGCACCTGCCACATTCCATCAGTACTTGGATGTAATTTCATCCCTCTCACTGGCTATTGTGCTATTAAATGAGATGATGTCATGGTATATGGTCCAGACTGGAAAAGCCACCTGGAACATCTATGAGCAGTTATCATTCTATCATAAATGCAGGTCTGACCATTAATCCTACTAAGCACATATTAGGCATACAGAAAACCAAATATTTGGGTTATATAAAGTCAGAGATTTCCAAGGTTGACAATGTAGCTAACAGTATTGACCCTAAAATAAAGAAACATGCCAGGTAATTTTAGGTCCGGCTGGTTCCTACCTGACATTTGTTTCCCAGCTTTGCCCAGTTAGCTACTTCCCTCACTAAACTCATGAAATAACAGTACCCAAATAATGTGAAATGGCCCCCAGAGTGTGATGAGACTTTTGAGGCCATCAAGGCTGCATTCTGTTCACCCCGTTTTATGAAGTCCAGGCTTTGGCAAACAATTTCTGCTACATACAGATGCAACAGAGGCAGGCCTAGGTGCAGTCCGGAGTCAGAATACAGATGGGAAGGAACATTCTATTCTGTATTTCAGTAGGAAACTGCATGACAGAGAGTAGAAGTACTCCCTATTGAAAAAGAATGCCTTGTTGTGAAATGGGAACTGGAATCAAGTTTTATCTTCTAGGAGCTGACCGTGTACCTATAACAAATCAAAATCCTGTCTGTTGGCTTAATCAAATGAAGGATAAAAATACCAGAATTGCAAGGTGGTACATGGCACTACAGACATTTAAATTCAAAATGATCACAAATCCAGAAAAGAGAATGTTAATGCTAATTTTCTGTCAAGATATGGTTCAGGAGTTGAGAATTCAGAAGGCTGACAAAAAAATGTGCGTGCTTAACTGAAATGTGTACTGTAAAAGGTGTTTTAAAAGAAGGATACTGCATATGCAAAGAATTGCAAATGTTATAAGGTAATGTTAAAAGAGAAACAAAAGAAAGTTTTGGAAAACTCTTTTTTTAAGAAAAAAATCCCATGTTCTACCTTAATGAGGGGTGTGTATGAAAGGGTCGGGTACGACCCTGTCTCGTTTTTTTATCCAGAGAGAGTTAAAAGCAAGGGTCTATAAAGTCCTCTCCTATTCTTCTACTTTTCTGTCTCTTACCTGTCTGATTGTGCAATCAAATTTTTCTTGTGGTACGTAGGAATTGACCACTCCTATGGTCCCACAATTTCCCCATTATCTCCCTTCTTTCAACTGCTGTTTCTATTCTTTCTTTCTGCCCTTGCTTCTGTGTGATTAAAACAATATATGTGAATCTTTATGTGAAACAGGGATCTCTTGATTTGCAAATGTATATAATTATTTTGTTGAAATGATTGCAGAAACCTATTTGGGTTTATTAGAAAAGATAACAATCTGTAACACAGTAGGTGACCGTGAGATGCATTTTGACCTCCACAAGCTTGTTTACAGAACTGTCAACAGAAAACAAGCTCTGGGACAAAATGTATTGTTTTGCTGCACCTGTTAAGACTAGATGTGCTCTTCAGGCTTGCCTCAGTAAGGTAGCTGACAAAGTTTGAATTTTATTTTTACATTTTATTGTTAATGGTAATAATAAAATGCTACTTGAGAATTTTGTAACTTCTCCTGGTCTGCCCATGCTTCCTGACTAGTGCATCTACAACAATACCCTCTGTGACAGCAATCAAAACAAACTCTGGCCAGAGTCGATGGGGCTGCAGGCAAGGAATTTGGTGTAAAAATATTGAAAATTAGCAAAGTTGTGATCCTGCATTAGCAAAATGTAACATAGGCTCATAAATTTGTTGTTTTGTAATATTTGTACACCACTGCAACAGTATACGAAATTCATTAGACACCCTTTTAGGCTTAGAGTACATTTTTACCCTAGCAATCTGTATAGCTGGAATGTATCCTTCGGACCTCCCTGTAATCCATAAAGCCCACATAACAAGGATGCAAAACTTATAATACCCCAACACTGGAGGGACACCTCAGCACCTCAATGCAAAGAATGGCATCAGGAAATTTTGACAGCTTTAATGGTTGAGAAACACATTTCTTCTATTAGAAGGTGGCAACCAGTATCTGAGTATACTTTTCTGTCCATATCAACCATAGGACCAAGCTCCTAATTATGTTGGACAATTTTACTCTGTAAGCATTTCCCTACAGTTGGTGCTGTTCATTATTACTGCTCTAGTACTTAATATGTCAACTTAGCTCCAGGGGGAGGGCGGAGATTTAAGGGTGAGAGGGATGGGGATTTTGTTGCTTGTTTTCTTTTTTATTATTGTTCATGTTCACATTCTTGTTACTTTTTTATATTTTTTATTATGGTTCTGATATGTGTATTTTTGTTGGAGTATTGGTAAAATTAATAAAGTATACTTGATTCAAAAAAAATATTAGTACACCAAATTTTCAACATAGTCTTGTTATGACCCTGCCTCATGAAAAAGGGCAGAGCAAAGGTTCAACTCCTGCCTGAAAGGTGATTTCACGCAGGGACTGCAAAATCAACTTTTGGGATGCAAAAACACATTTTGTGCAAGAGCTGAAAAATGACTGCTGTCACATTCATGAGGTGCTGTAAAGAAATGGGTATGGGGTAAAAATATTGAAGATTACCAAACTAACAAGCCTGTGCTCGCAAAATTCAACATAGCCTCCTAACGTTTTTGTTCATAAATATTTTTATGCCAAATTTAGAACATAGCCTTCTTATGACCCTACCTCATGAACATTGGCAGAGACAATTTTCAACTCCTGGCTGAAAGGTGATTTCACACAGGGACTGCAAAATCACCTTTTGGGATGTAAATAAACCAAAATTTTTGACCAGGATTTGAAAAATGAAAGCAGTCACATTCATGAGGTGCTGTAAATATATGGCTGTGTTGTAAATCAGGGGTAAAAATACTGAAAATTACCAAAGTTACAAGTCTGCATTTACAAAATTCAGTGCAGGCTCATAACTTTGCTTTTTTTTTAATAGTTTTACACCAAATTTTCAACATAGCCTTCTTATGACCCCATCTCATGAGAAAGAGCACAGAAAATTTTCAACTCCTGCCAGAAAGGTGATTTCACGCAGGGACCATGAAATCACCTTTCAGAACAGATTTACCTAATGTCAGTGCAATTGTTGATGAGGCAGGCTCCCAAAAAAGCCATGTTGAAAATTTGGGCCAAAAATATGCAGAAATGCCAAAGTTATGCCACTAAGTTCAAAACACCATTGAAATACATTGATCAGCATACCTGATTCTTCTGTTCACAGTCCAGCTTTGAAGAGTGAATATGTATCTGTGATCCAGAGAGGATTATGGTGTTGGACCTCCAATAGGTAAGTAAGGGCTTGTGGGGGTGTGTGGGTGGTGGGTGCTGAGTGGGAGGGTCATGTGGGGGAACAGGAACATCTGCAAAAGGCATTGATGGACGTTTTCTTCTACAGGGTTTAAAAGAAAAAAAAATGAGGAGATCAGATCATGTTATTGGGGGACTGGGCACCCCCAGTGTCACTCTTCTGTTTTGGGGGGTGGGGATTGGAACTGAGAGGTAGGGTTGGGTGAGGAAATATGATAAAAACCTGAGGATTCCTGATCACAACACTGTTGGATTGGGCACCCCCAATGTCACTCTTATGTTTCTGGAGGGGTGGGGCGCTGAGAGGGAGGGTTGGGTGAGGGAATATGAAAATAAAAAAACACAGAGGAGTCCTGATCATGACACTGGGGGATTGGGCACCCCCAGTGTCACTCTGATGTTTCTGGGGGGTGCTAAGAGGGAGGATCGGGTGGGAGGGATATGTATAATTGAACTCAAAAAATCGGTGACATCATGATCTGGACACTGGGGAATTGGGCGTCCCCAGTGTCACTCTTATGTTTCTGGGGGGTGTGGTGGTGAGAGGGAGGGTTGGTTGGGGGGGATATCAATAATTTAAACATAAAAAAATCAGCTGTCATAGCACACTCCGCCTTGTCCAAGATGGCCATCACACATGGTGAAGTGTGCCGTGACCGCTGATTTTTTTCCATGTAAATTATAGATGTCCCCCCACCTGACCCTCCCTCTCAGCACCCACCACCCCACCCCTCCAGAAACATAAGAGTAACACTGGGGGTGCCCAATCCCCCAGTGTCACGATCAGGATGACACCGTTTTTTTTTTAGTACAAAATAGTGCACTGAGACGGGAGACAATGAGCGGAGTGCTCCATGTATGCCAGGGACATGGAGGTGACTGTGGTGCAACTCCAACAGGTTGTTCAATCAGAAGGAATGCACTGAGTACTTTTTTGATAACAAGAGGTCTGCAGGGCTATGCCCACTGCAGCCCTAAAAAAGGAGACTTACCCACCAAAGAAGCTGGGCACCAGGTGACCTGACACAACCAAACTGTCCTAACTAGAACAGAGCAGATTTACTATTATGTACACTGAGAAGGCTACTATCAACAGCAGTATTAAAAGCCTTTAAAAGTGTATATTTGTATGGGTGGGGAAGGCAGGGAAATGATCATAACTTGGAGGTAGATCAATTTAGCTTCAACTTAGCTTAACTATTTAAACTTATTTAACTTTTTTTTTAATTAATTTAATTCATTTCACTCATTTGCTGGACTGAAAAAGTTCACAGTTCCATTGAAATTCATGAGTCCATTAAAAGTGAATGGACCACTGTTGAAAGATGTCATTCCTGCTGGTGGCAGTGTTGTGTTTGCCTTCATTTCATTAGTCGGGTTGCTTTCTGCACTTTTTTGCCGTGGTTTTGGATGCTGTTTTTGCTTCATGTTTTGCTGCCCCAATATTGAGCTTCATCGTTGTCGGCCGGTTACAGAGGCAGAGCAATAGGATCTGAGGCTTGCCTCACATTGATGACCTGTAACTGCCATCAGTTCTCTACTTTGCAGGCCAGCTTCTGATAGAAGGTGAACGGCGGTGGACCTCACAGAGTGGTTTGTATATATTTCGCTCAATTACGCCTCCTTGCTTATTTTCAGGGTTCAGTATTAGGACCGGTCCTCTTCGATGTCTTTATAAGCGACATTGCAGAGGGACTGGAAAGAAAAGTATGTCTCTTTGCAGATGACACAAAGATCTGCAACAGAGTTGATGCACAAGGTGGGGTGGAAAGGATGAGAAGGGACTTGGCAAGGTTAGAGGAATGGTCAAATGTATGGCAGCTTAGATTCAATGCTAAAAAGTGCAAGGTAATGCACCTGGAAAACAAAAACCCAGGGGAAGAGTACACAATGGGGGGTGAGATACTAACAACAACAAAAATGGAAAGGGACCTGGGGGTAGTCATAGCAGATGACCTAAAGGTGGGCAAGCAATGTGAGAGGGCAGCAAGGAGGGCTGGGGGGATACTGGGATGCATAGGGAGAGGCATCACCAGTAGAAAACAGGAATTTATTACCCCTCTGACCAGACAGCTGGTCAGGCCCCATCTGGAGTACTGCTTGCAGTTCTGGAGACCCAATCTCCGCAAAGACATAGACAGGATGGAAGCCGTCCGGAGGAGGGCAACTAAAATGGTGCAGGGTCTGCACTGGAAGACATATGAAGAGAGACTAAAGGAGCTTAATATGTATAGCCTCGAGGAAAGGAGGGAGAGGGGGGACATGATAGAAACATGCAAGTACCTCAAGGGAATCAACAAAGTCCAAGAGGGTAGCATCTTTCAAAAAAGGTGTGCAAGAACAAGGGGTACAATTTGAAGATGGGGGCGGCTCAGAGGTAATTTAAGAAGTATTTTTCACAGAGAGGTTGTGGATGCATGGAACGGCCTTCCGGAGGAAGGTTGTGGAGTCAAAAACAGTGGTGGAATTCAAGCATGCATGGGACAGTCATAAGGCCATTCTAGGGGGTTGGGGTAGGAAGAAGTAGGCTGCTGGTTAACTAGGATCTGCAGCTTATCCATTAGGTAGAGAAATGGGCAGACTGGGTGGGCCAAGCGTTCCTCATCTGCCGTCAAATTCTATGTTTCTATGTTTCTATTTTAGCCATCAGTGTTGATAGGAAGTCTATACCCAATGGCTGTTGGGTATACCATGTTTCAGCACAGTTTAAGAAATGTTGTGGCAGAGGATGCAAATGACAGTACAGTGCCATAGCATCGTGCGGCAGTTTGCTTAAATATTTTTTTAAACTGCTAACAGGGCATAATGGGCTGCCGGGTTGGGCATACATATAGCCCAGGTGAGCCTGTTTGTTGTTTTCCATGGTGTCTAGGTGGTTCTTGGTGGCTTCGTTGAATTACAGAGTTGCATATTCAGCTCCGCTTTCGTCAATTTTGAAAATGAAACTTGGTGTTAGATTTTGCAGTCACTCCCGACTGCACCTGGCCATGTACATTTGAACATCTAATAAGACTTTTCTGAGAAGGCTAGGCATGGTATTGGGAGAGAGAACGGGAGATTTCTTTAAAAGTTCCAGGTTGGGTTTGGAGATGGGAGGATATTGCTTGCTTGTGTCTTTTTGTGCCCTACGGTATCACTTTGTAACAGAAACAAAGACATTATTGCTGCTTTGGAAGGTGGGATCTGTTTTAATATTTAATTTTCTTCAAACTGCCACTGAATTGAGGTGCCTGCTTAGTGAGGAATGTAATGACCAGTAGCTGGTTATTGAGTACTCTTTGCCATCGGTATTTCTTACTTCCGCATAAAAGCGCCAAAATGCTTTGTTTAACTCAGTTTGGGTAGTGGTTTTAAAATCTAAATCTACAGCTTTTGATGTCTGCCAATCCTTGAAAACCTTGATTGCCCACAAAGTTGTTTTTTTTGTATTGGGCTCATTTTTACTGTCTTCTATTTCATTCAGGGCTTGTGATGTGAGCGAGAGATGGCATGTGGTGGTCGGCATAGCTTTATTTTTGCCACTTCAGGATTAATGGTAGTTACAGTGCCACTTAGTTGAATCAGGTTCACAGTGATGTACTGTTCTAGTGTGTTGAAGATGTGCTCCAGCTCCTCTTCTGACATGTTTATATCAAAATTGATTTTTGTTTGTTCAGCCATGCTGAAATATCTGTTGTTTTCTCGCAGTGGGTAAAAAGATGGCTGCCAGTAAAAATGCCCACATTCTATGGCACATGAATCTTGGTCTTTTTACTGCCAGCTCTTTTTTACCCATGCATGGAACAGATTTTATGCATGGTGAGCTAGGTTTTTGACTGGCTGATTTAGCCTACCCATTTTATAAAAGAAGCTTAAAACCACTAGATTTACACCAGGCATGTTTTAACTTTATTGTTTTCTAGTTGTTTGTTTTTGACTTTTCCCTGTTATTAGTCTTCTAAATAGTGTAGTTAATGGAGCGCTTGCCTTATCTTGCTGAGTCATTCAGAATGTATGAGTTTCCCCTGCACATCTCACAATTGCTGTTTGTGACATCACAGTCTGTTGACATGGTGAGCACAATGATGTCACAAACAAAAGCACTGTGAGGTTAACAGGGGAGAGGCAGATGTTTTTTTACGCAGACTATTTAGATAGACTGCCAAGATGTGCCTTAAGCCTTGAAAAGGAACACTGAAAATTAAACGATGTATCTTCAAGTAAATTGTAACAACTGAAACATCTTATTTATGAAAGTACATACTGAAGTGCAGAGTTACTCTTTGATTTTATGCAGGATAACAACACAAGTTAAAAACCCTATCTACAAAGTGGTTCTGTGTCGAGGGTTCCTATCAGGTACAATTAGGTTGGGAAGTCAGGACACCACTAGGGTGCAGTGTCGCATATAACAACTACTAGATATGTACCTCGGGTGCGGTTGGTGATAGAGAGTCAACAGGGGCAAACAGTTGTTTTTTTCTAAATTTAAAAACAGTTCTGTGCATGTGTATTTTTTGACTCTGTAACTCCATGGCACAGAAAGAGAGAGTGAGCAGGACTGTCAGCAATGTTGGATACTATCTATTCTAGAGAGGTGAGCTGTCCAGTAGCCCTGGCTCCATACAGAGCTAAGGATGATGGTGAACAGTTAGTGGTACTGAATAGAGAAGAGATTCAGAAAGATCTTCAGCTACAGTTAGATGCAAGAATGGGGAATTTTTTATAAAAAAAAATATAGATCAAACGGGAACATTAATCAGAAACAAAAACATCCAGGCCTGTATGACATACACAGAAAAATTTACTCCTCAAGAAATTGAGAGTACTTAATTCCCCAAAACTAAGATAACACACACATATTTACTTAATGTCTACACAGCTCATAATCACCCTTGTGCCCCACTACAAAGAATAGTGCTCATTAGTAAAGAAAACCTACATCTCATATACTGTACCTTCTAAAAGAAAATACCCAAGAAACATGTCCTTTCCAAAATCAAGCTCTCCAAGGCATATTGTCCCATAACTTCTTAAAGATAGTTGCAGGCAGAGTGTTCCATTCTTGAGAGCTAATTTCCTTCATGTCATCAGACAAGCAACTGTTGTATGGGAATGTCTTTCTGTTGCATTACCTATTGACAGCGTGACTGCCGTATCCACCACTTAACACAAGCAAATGAAACAGTCACAGTGCTACTATTCCTCCATATGGAGTGTCTTTCTCCTAAGAGCAAGGTGGCATAAGCAATTTAGGTGAAAGCCGGCATATTACAGACACTAGCAAGCAGTCCCTAAATTTGAAATACATAAGAGCACTGAAAGTACAGGTGACCTATACTTTCTTACTGAGCGCTGCACCCTGGTCTTACACAGTACCTCTCTGCCAACTGTTTGTATTTGGTGTTCCTTTTGACGATTAACTTGCCACAAGCGCAAAGTCATACCACATTCCACATTTTGGGGTGAATTTGTGAGTTGGGCAGTAATGATGCATTCATCAATTCCCCAGTGTACAGTGAACACCAGGGAGCCAAAGCAAATTGTGGACATCACCGAATGACAGAGTAGGGGATTTTCCCCTGTGTTCTGGACAATATTCCCCTTCCCATAAAATTGGTTTATGTGATTGTCCATGACGGTGTGTGTGTTGTTGTATGAAATGACTGCCACTGCCTGTTTACAGTCACTTCACTACCAGTCTCCCATTGCAAGTAAAGCATATTGGTATTCAGTGTATATGAAAAGCACTATATAATTCTTCTGCTCCTCCTCTCCTCCTTCTATTCCTCCTCCTCAGCAGGTGACACCCTGAAGTGGGTAAATTCTATGTTTTCTGGAGCCAGGCACGAAGGTACAAGGATTGTAGATCTGGATGCACCAGACAACCTTGTTCCTGCAACAGAAGTCCAGCTCATACAGGGAGTGGGACCTCAGTTTCCACAGATAGTTGCTAGAGCAGTCGGAATCAAATCTGCCTGGCCCAGAATTGGACCAGTAGCATCAGTTTTGGCCCTTCTGCTCTCAATTTTACCAATACCCACTGATTCAGAGAGACTGGAGGAAAATAGTTTAGAAACTGCTCCTTTCAGGAGAGGAACAACATGTCTCACCAAAGAACTCCAGGCCCTGGAGCTGACAAGTAGAAATTGGGCAGTTTTCATTGTGTGGGGACACAGAAATATCCATCTCTGGAAAATTCCAACAGGTGCAGAAGTCATCAACCATGGCATCCTGAAGTTCCCATCCATGGGATAGATCTGTTGACTAGCTGAAATAGTCCACTAGGATATTCAGTGAGTTGGGTAGAAACACTATGACAAAGAACTTGGCATATTGCAGAGCCCAGTCCCATACACTCTCCACTTATCTGCAGAGGGGACAGGAGTGTGTGCCCCCTTGTTTGTTGAGGTAGTGCATGATAGAAATGTCCATCTGTATTAGAAGCAGATGCATTGGATGTGCATGGTAAACACCTGGAGACCAAACAGAACAGCCTTCATCTTTAGAA
Organism: Neoceratodus forsteri; assembly: GCA_016271365.2. Classification (NCBI taxonomy): domain Eukaryota; kingdom Metazoa; phylum Chordata; order Ceratodontiformes; family Ceratodontidae; genus Neoceratodus; species Neoceratodus forsteri. The sequence continues at coordinate 832,082,129 of CM028130.1, read as the reverse complement.
TATTAATGCGGAGAGACTGCTCGACTGGAGACCAGAGACCCTGAGTCTGACGGTTCTCCAGATGTGCCCCTCTGCCAGACCACAAAGTATTCATAATTAAGACAATAAAAGATGTAATGTGAAAAGAGAGGGTCCGGTGAGCAGACTGGAGCAATCCTGCTACCAGCAAAGTGCCCGTTGAAGTTCAATAGTGATCAGAATAAGGTACACCAGTGCGCTGAAGGTCTGAGCTCACTGGACACAAGGCATCCACTGAGGGATATGCATATAAAGGTCAGCCATCAGAACCACTGTGATGGCAGGTCAGGCCTAGGAGTTGTAGAAGGCATCAGGGTGATAGGGATGAGCTAGATGTACCACCCTTGCCTGAGTCATCAGAGTGCTGGCATAGAACTCTGGAAGAAAAGCTTGTGTGACAGTCATGTCAAAGCTAGCCTTATGAATTGAAAGCATTGGCATGGAAGCAAAACTAGTTTTGGCTCATTGACCAGAAATCTTAGCTGATCAAACACCTAGCACATACGGAAGAGGGTCTGAATTATTGCATCCCTGGAAAGAGCTTGCAAGTGCCAATCATCCAGGTATGGAAACATGTAGATGTCCTCCATGCAAAAGGCTGCAGCCACTGTTACTAAGCATTTGGTGAAGACATGTAGTGCAGAGGACAAATCACAGGCAAAGATATGGAACTAATAGTGTTAGCCATCCAGAAGAAAGGATAGGTACTGTTAGGGCTCCAGCAGAGGGGCTAGGGATGTGCACCTTGGATATAAAGGATGCTTACCTCCCTATCACAGTAGGTAGGCATCTTTCATGTCCAGGGCATACATCTAGTCCTTGTGCACCAGCAGACTAGAGATTGAATAGAATCCATCCAAGACCCTTTTTATTCAGTGTACACGTTCAAGCCCCTGAGATCTAGGACAAGGTGTAAATCCACTATTTACTTGGAACAAGGAAGTACTGAGAGTAAAATTCCAGATTTTATTTGTACAGAGGGATGGGCTAAATAGTCCATTGGTCCAACAGAGTCTGAATTTTGGTTAGCGAAATGGACAAGTGGTTTGGAGGGTAACAACAGGGGGTTGGAGGATACACTGGAGAGGGCACCAACAACTCCAGTGGATGACTTGTCTGAAGTATCTCTATGACCCACTTGTTTAACATGACCTCCATCTGTTTTGGCAAAAGTAGGGAAATCCTGCCACCCATCTGAATGTCCAGAATTTCCAGTTGGGCTGGTGAAGGCAGAAGGGAGTCATCATGCACCAGGGGTGGCAGGGACACCACTGTCACCCACTCTTTTGGGGCCCAGGAATGGACGCCTGGAGACAAAGGAAGGGAGAAGGAAGTATGAGTGGGTCCATGACCCAGTACACTATTTCAATGGGAAGAACAGTTTGAGGACAGCTGAAAAGTGCCCTGTCTATGCCCAGGAACGGGCTGGGGAGCAAGCAACTTCAGGGATCAGAGGGTCATCTTTAAAGACTGCATGTCCCTACAATTCATTCCCACATGGAGGCTTGACAGCTTTTGACCACAGAAAGATAACTGATGGACCAGTTGTTTTACGTTGGTATCCAAACCAGCTAATCTAAGCCAAAAATAACACTTTAGGCAGATACCAGAGGTGACAGCACATGCAAAAGCATCTGAGGTGTCATAGGCAGGATGCAAGAGATGCTTCCCAGCATTCAAACCATAAGTGACAGTCCACCGGAGCTCACTTTTTGTAGGACCATTACATAGCTTATCAGCCATAGTCAAAAGGGACTTCTACAGGCTATTTTGAAACTTGATCATATAGGTCTGGTAATTAACAATACTCAGATCCAATGAGGCAGCCTTTGTGGCATCCTCTATTGCAGGATAAATAAAAGGGATAATCACCTAAGGCACAGTAGCCATTTCAAGGAATTCATAAAGGTTCCTTTTTGTGGAATCTTCCTCCTCTACAGCAGTGTTCAGCTTCTCCTGTATGAGCTTCAGCAAAGCCTTAAAAGAGGCATCCTCAAGGGGAGACCCTAGAATAAAGATCACAGTGTCCTCACTACAAGTGGGCAAAGTGGAACTTGAGTCAATGTCTGTCGGCAGTTAAATGACACCTCCTCCTCCATGCGTCAGAGGATAAAGATTATATTGCTGTTCTTCAGGTCATGAAAAAGGAGGAGCCTGAAGCTCCACATGTTGACAAGGTTTTGACAATGGAGGCATAGGGTCACTGACAGGGCTGGTTCCAGAGGCACCTACACCCAACATCAACAAGATTGATGGGCAGGCAGATGGCACCATTGATGCTGTGGTAATTGATAGCAGTGATGGCAGGAGCCATCTTAATAATTCAAAGACAGTGGTCAATAACATCTGCCTGTCAACAATGCCAGCAAAGGGAATCCATGACATAATTCATGACAGAATATTGCTTAACGTCGACAGCTGGCTGCCACTGTAAGTGAAGGAGCCAGAGTCAGACCCTGATCTTGGTGTAATGACATCAGTTGGGGGGGTTAGTATCAGAGGCTGTGGCCTGAGATTTACCCTTGGTACAAGAGCATTGTGGCAACTGGGAATAGGAGGCAGAAGAAAATCTATTTATCCTTGCAATGCTTACTTCAGCGTTCTTCCAATGATGAAGAGTTTGCAGGCTTGTCCTTCAATTTTAAGGATGATGACAGCTAGTGAGACAACATGGTTGCCTGACTGGGAGAACATCAGTTGTCACTGGAGCCTAGAAAACCAGGCAGCGATGCAGGAGTAAAAGCTGGTGCTCACTCCTGAGGAGTTTCCAGTCTCTTTTTTCCCCATACTGGAGTAGAAACCGGCATTAAACAGGGTGGAGTGTCCAAATTCTAACAAAAATCTCTCCAGAGCTTTTCAAGGGTGTCACCTCATGGTCTGGTAAATCCTTGGCAAATGGCACAGTTTTTTATGCCATATGAGGCCTAGGCAGTACACACAAACTTCGTGAGGGCCAGTGTTTGGTAAGTTACTTTTTCTATTACTTTCTATTATGTTTGGAAACTTGCTCCAGGAAGCTCTGTGCAGTCACTAGCAAGGATGGAGAAGTACCAGAAAAAGTAATACACCTTACAATTATAGTTACTTATTTCTTTTTATACAAAATCAATACAAAAATAATAAATAACTATAACATTACATTTTTTGAAAGTAATAGGTTAACTACTAGTTACTTTCAAATAAATGTAATCAGTTACAGTTACGTATTTCTTTTGTATAAAAAGACATAAGTAATTGTAACTGTAAGGTGTATTACATTTTCCAGTACTTCTCCATCCATGCTAGTGACTGCACAGAGCTTTCTGGAACAAGTTTTCAAAAGTAATAGAAAGTAATAGAAAAAGTAACTTACCCAACACTGGTGAGGGTCATACTTAAGACTTCACAACAGATCGACAGAAGCAAAAAACCATCTTTATCGATGACAACATACAAGAACGATAAGAAAAGAATAGGCCGAAATAAATTAACAATAGTGTATTTACTCATTGATCTATTGATGGCAGGATAAATACAGTAACTGGGGAAAGGAGGGTCAGTCATGTTACACAGAAAGCATCTTTTGTATTTAAACTTTGCCACCAAAGTTACAGGAAAGTCGTAAACTTCACACTACACACAGTGGGGCAGAGTTCATAATTTCACTTCACCATTGTGCAGCAAAGTTCTTTTTTCTTAAAAAAAATTATCTTTTCTGTGTTAAGCAACCACCTACCTTTCACCCACATGCGGCATAAATACCACCCCTCCCACCCAACCTGATTAAAAAACACAGGGGGAATAGGGACACAAACGAAGTGGGCATGGTTAGAATATTTAATTATTCTGTAACCCCTCTTTGAGGTGGGGGGCTTACTTGGTCAGGGCTACAGCCCCATGGTGTCCCTGCCAGAGGCTCCTGGTGGGATTCGGGCCTGCACGCCTGCCTGGCTCCCAAGGCTATGGCCGCTGATATCCTGTGTTCCTCGGCCCCATGCCAGAAGGGGGCTCAGATCTAAAAAGTGTTTATGCACCTCCAGGTGCCTGTGGGGGTCAGTCACCGGTCCAAGGAGCTGCTACGAAGTGGACCAGCCAAATCTAAATAAAAAGGATGGTCACACAGCACCATGTGCGCATGCGTGGACTGGCTGGGGAAACATTTAAAGGATCCATCGCTCCACTATTGGAGACACAATAAAAGGGCACAAAACAGGCACCTCTTCTATTGGGAGCCCCTTAGGGAAAAGGAGGACTTCCCTAAGTAAATTAAAGGGTATCCTGGCTCCTGTAGCTTAAGCAGAGCCAGAACATGTAAGTGTTAGCCCCTGAAAGAGCTTTTATTAAACATTGTGGGGCTACTTTTTGGGGGCAATAATGTAACTACTAATGACGGCCTCCATGGACTCCTGCAAAAAAGGAGGCCACTGGGAAAGGTCATGTGGCACCAAAAATCCCAACAGTGAATGCAGCCAATCAGGAGGGGAGCTGGAAAAGGGATGAAAGGTACTATATGCCTATCAAAGGGAAGATTCCACAGGAGTCAAAGGAGAGAACATAGTGCAGGAGAGACTACTGTGGGCTATCCAGCACAAAACCTGCACCCTGAGCCCAACAGCCTGTTCGGCCCCAGTGTGAAATAATAGGCAGAGCACCTGAAGAGCCAGCTGCAGCAGAGACAGCAACTTGGGAAGTTTTTGCAGGAAGAAAGGGAATCTGGAGATTTGCAGCACAGAAAAGAGGAGCCAGAGTCTTCAGGCAGAGAGAGCTGGGCACTGCAGTGTGAAGGCAGAGATTGTAAGTTGTTTAGCCTTGAGGTAAATAGTTCTGCAGCAGAGAGTAAAAGCTTGAGCAACCTGTGTTCCCCCTCAGAGGGGCTAAAGTTAGGAGATGGCTGTATTGCTTCCAACCAGCATGGTTGTGTGTGCTGGGCTAGAGACTGAGCCAGATACCCAGCTAAACGTGTGTTGTCCAGAAGTTGCAAGCCTCACAGAAAAGTTTCGGGTCCTCCCCCCTTGCCCTGTCCTCCAGACCAATAGAGAAGAAGACCCGAGAGGAAGACATCATAAAGACCATCATTTTTCATTTCTCAGCCAGCTGCTGCCTTCCAGCAACCTGCTACTGCGGTGCACCACCAGCAAACCTCTCTTATACCAGCACGGTACCATGTAACCAGTTTCTGCAATTGAAAGGCGCATGCCTGTAGTTATGTGGGGGAAGAGCTCCTCCCCCACATCCTACTTAACCTAGCAGGCTACCCGCAGCCCCACTTAGAGCGAATCGCACTCACCTGGTTCGGTGCTGCTGGTCCGTGGCTGCTCTTTCCTTTCATTTCTCTTGTGGCCCTGTGCCTCCTCTAGCCTCCTTCTTGCTCCCCCCCCACTGTGTTTCTGTCCCATCTCCTGCCCCCGTTTGTTCTCCCATCTTCTCATTTGTTTTGTGTTTCCTCATACCTCGAGTTTCTTTTCTTCCCTGCAGCTTTTCCCTCCTAGCCATGGTGAGCTCCTTGCTCCGTGGCCGCTCGCTCAGCTGCCGCCATTTTTCTCCTTTCCCCTGCTGCCACTATTTCTGCTCAGCTCTACTTATTGCTCCCTACTGTTGCTGCCATTTCTTTCCTCCTCACAAGCAGCTGCAGCTCCATGCCGCCGCACAGTTCATCATTCCTAGGAGACTGCTCGCTCCCTGTGGTCTACTGGTCTCTACGTTGCTCAGAGCACACTCGAATGATTCACCCTGCAAGCAAGCTACAGCCATCCTTTTCATACCCGATCTACCTGTGCTGTGCTCCAGGTTTCTCATTTTCTGGAAATCCTTCTACTGAATAACCAGCATTTCTGGTGATCTCCCATCATTTGTCCTGCTCCACAGCCCGACTGACACTTTTGGCTTTATCATGTAGGTCGGCGCTTTTGCTTTTAACTAGCAGCTTACAGAACTTACTGCATTATATTGCTGCTGGGCTCAACAGCCATTTCAATTCCTGTTCTAATGTATGCTTCTGTGCCTCACTCATTCCACTGCTAGATGGCACCAACGCTCTGCGATTACTTAGGCTTCCATGCTTAGGTTCATAAGAAGGGTCAGCCTGGCATCCAGGAGTCAGGGAACCAGGGTATGCTGGATAGTAACTTGAGCTGCTTGAAGACAAGAAGATGTTCAGAGTTTACATCTCATCACCAAAACATTGTCTACAAACTTTATAGTCTCTCCTTTGAGGATCCAATGTCGGCTTTGTGACTTAGTGGAGACATGGTGGCACACATACTATGTTCAAGAAACTTCAATCAATTAACTGATATTCAATTTTAGAAGAGCACCGTGCTAGTTAACCATTCAAGTGACCGGAGCTGGGTCCCATTGTTCTTTCTGCTGCATACTGCCAGCTATTCTGGATTCCATACTCTATCAGCTCTGCTACTCTTCCCCTCTGGCTTGGATACCCATCTACAGGGCTATATTGCTCAATGGCACTGGAGGTGTTCTTTGCTTGCTACATGCACTACAAACTCAACAAACTTCCCTTTGGCTTCAGCCCTGGGATATTTGTCTACCTGGGTGGCCCTCCATGACAGCACCCCATCATGCTAGCCTACCTCATTCTCCTTCCACCTACCTACGTGGGGTCAGGCTTTACTGCCTGCCACGCGAGGGCTTTGCCTGGCATGCCTTTCTGCTCCTTTGTTGCCCTATTTGAGGGGTTTGCAGCCTGCTAGCCTTCGTGGGGCCTAGCTGCCACTCTCTACTCCTTCCTTTGGCTGACCTACATAGTCTAGCCGCTCATCCTACCCATGTACTGGCCTAGCTGCTTCCTTGCCTTCGGTCTCTGGACTCCTGTCATGCACTTCAGCCATGCGCCCCATCATTGCGTTTAGCGCCCTGCTCCAGATCCTTTCTGTGGACCATCATCCGAGCTTAACCATCAAGATTGGACACACTCCAGGATGTTTTGCCTTCAGTCATGCCAATCGAGTTCTGGATGCTGCAGCTCTCACCTTGCCTGTTTGCACCTCTTCATCCATCCAGGACCTGTCTGTGCTCCATTGTGGATTTACTATTGGACTATGTCTTAGGATTTTACATCAATGTCCCTGGATGCTTATTTATTTGGTTTTTGTTTACTGGGTAAGTACACTAGACAACAATGTTGCCTATATTCAGGCACGACCCGGGAGAGTACAGACAGGGGAGACCAGAGTCAACATTAAAGAGTATTCATGACGCAGCATGAGGTGAGAACAAACATTTGAACAGTACACAGCCAGGTACAGTCATTATCAGTGATGACAAAGAGAAACAGATAACATTACACAATGTTGTTTCACTTTGTTTGGATTTATTGCTATTATCTCACTTTCTGGCTGACCTACGTGTGGTCCAGCCATGCATGCTAGCCTTCGTGGGATTAGCTGCCACTCTCTATTCACCTTACCTGCTGACCTACGTGTGGTCCAGCCATGCATGCTAGCCTTCATGGGGTTTAGCTGCCACTCTCCACTCACTTTACCAGCTGACCTACGTGTGGTCAACTGCACATCCTACACCTCGTACTTTCCATCGGCTGACCTATGTGTGATCCAGCCGCACATCCTACACCTGGTATGGGCTTAACTCCCTTTCACTCCCTTAAATGCCTCCTACCTGGATGTTTCAATTCATTTGGATCTACTACCACTCCTATTCCTGCCTTGATTCTCAGCCAAGCTCTGTTCCATTATATCTTCCTATATTATGGCTTAAGCATTTAACCTAACCTATGTCAGTGCCATATGACTATTAACTGTGGTTCACATTATCAGCTCATCCGCCTTCATCTCTGCCTTCCGCCATTCTTGATCATCAGACTTTGTACACCTGCTTCACCCACATAGGGGCTTGGAGGTTCCACTAATACTACTCCTCTACACCTGCCTCCCCAACATCGGAACCTGGAAGTTCGACTATGTCTACTTCACACTTGCCTCGCCCAGCAATGGGGCCTGAAAGTATGCATGCTCTACTCTACGCCTGCCTGCCCACCATCTGCTAGCCTTACAGGAGCCCCTGGCCCCGCTATGGACCTACATCTGAATTATTTGGACATTCGCCATTGATCATCGGATGCTTTTGCTCACACTCGCTTATGTAATCATTGCTTCTTGCTTATGCAAACCAACGCTTACTGCCTCAGGCCATCCCCTCGGCTTCAGCCTCTGGAAATCTTCTGCACTCAAGTCTGTATTTGTCCTTGTATAGTCACCGCACTCAGTGCTCACTGCAGTCTCAGCGCGCAGTGCTCATTCAGCTCACTAGCTTTTTGACTCTCAATCAATCATACCATGCTGGCTTCCCTAACCGTGTACTGTATATATACATCACCCTTTTGAGATATGGCTCAGCAAACGAGAAGCTCTTCATTGTACAGACTTATTTACATTCCCTTATGCTCTCTGCTGTGTACCTTATATAATCTACTCAGCCCTACTCCTTTGCACTACATCTGTGTCATGCAGATCAACATACTGCTACAATGCTGACCTCCATGCAGGTCCACTTGGATACTTCATCTGCTCATATTTACTTGCTTCGCCTGCACAAGGCCTGGAGGTTTATCACAGACTCTCTTGCCTATTTCCACAACCTGCTTCGCTCCTCGGGGCCTGGAGGTCCATCAAACCTTATGTTTACCTCTTCGTGCAGAAATCATTGCTACTTCACTTTGCCTCCTTCACCCATGCCAGACCGGAGGTTTCCACTATGCCCTCTCCAGATCACATAGCTTGCATCCAGCTTCTGTAGAAAATTCAGGAAGACCAAGAGGGAGGTGAATAGGGAAAATTACCTAAGGTTGGCTAGTGAGGCAAGTAAGGAAGTCCGGCGAGCAAAGACACAGAAGGAGCTTCAAATAGCTGAAGGAATTAAGAAGGGGGAGAAGGCTTTCTTTCACTATATTAGTGAGAAAAGGGACAAGAAGGAAGGGATTGTTAGGCTTAAGAAAGGTGTGGAGTGGGTGGAGAATAATGGAGGAAAAGCAGAGATACTAAATGAATACTTCTTTTCTGTCTTCATCAGGGAGAAAGATGGACCAGTGCCCTCAGGAGGGAAAAGAGGAGCTGGGGTGAGGTGAACACAGACATAGTGATAGAGGAGGATAGAGTGAGGAAGGGTCTGCTGGCATTGAAAGTGGACAAATCACCAGGCCTGGACAGAGTACATCCAAGGGTACTAAAGGAGCTGGCTGAGGAGCTGGCAGGGCCACTAGCAGACCTATTTAATAGTTCACTAGAGTCAGGCATGGCACCACAGGACTGGAGAACAGCACATGTAGTGCCCCTTCACAAAAGCAGCCCCAAGGATGATCAAGGGAATTACAGACCAGTCAGTCTGACTTCCATTGTGGGCAAGCTCATGGAGACCATACTAAAGGAAAGGTTGGTAGAATATCTAGAGGAACATGATCTCCAGGATAAGAGGCAGCATGGGTTCATGGGAGGAAGATCATGTCAAACAAATCTGATTAACTTCTTTGACTGTGTCACTAAGACAGTAGACAGGGGCCAAGCGGTAGACATCCTCTATCTTGATTTCAGCAAGGCCTTTGACTCTGTGCCCCACAAAAGGTTGATCAGGAATTTGGTGGATCTTGGAGTTGAGGAAAAGATGGTCAGTTGGGTGGAAAACGGACTGAGGGACAGAACCCAGAGGGTGGTGGTGGTAGGGGGAGAGTTATCTGGCACCAGAAAGGTAACCAGTGGGGTTCCACAGGGCTCTGTGCTGGGGCCGGTGTTGTTCAATGTCTTCATCAATGACATTGGGGATGGCATTAAAGGCAAAATGTGCCTATTTGTAGATGACACCAAGCTCGGTGGGAGAGTGGATACAGCTGAACGGATATGGGACCTTCAGGAAGATCTGGAAAAGCTGGGGAGGTGGTTCAGGATTTGGCAGCTTGGTTTCAATGCCAAGAAATGCAAAGTTATGCATATTGGAGCCAAAAATCCCAGGACAGAGTATTACCTGGGAGGAGTCCGAGTATCTGTATCAGAGGAGGAGATGGGCCTGGGAGTGATGATCACTAGTGAACGGAAGCACTCCACACAGTGCAAGAAAGCAGCAGCAAAGGCAAACAATATGCTGGGATGCATAGTTAGAGGGATTAGTAGTAGGAGAGAGGAGGATATACTGCCCTTGTACAGGTCACTGGTAAGGCCGCATCTAGAGTATGGAGTTCAGTACTTGTACCCACACCTCAAAAAGGACATTAACCTGCTGGAGCAGGTACAGAGGAGGGCTACAAAGATGATAGCTGGTCAGCAGAGCAAGGTATATGAGGAGAGGCTGAGGGCACTGAACATGTACTCCCTGGAATACAGGAGAGAGAGAGCAGACATGATTGGAACATTCAAGTGCTTGAAAGGGATAAATAAGGTTGATAAGGAGAGTCTCTTTAAGCTGAGTGGCAACCATATCACAAGGGGGCACAGTCTTAAGCTGGAGGTTGGGAGGTTTAGGAGGGAGGTCAGGAAGCACTTCTTCACAGAGAGGGTGGTGGACACGGAGTGCGCTGCTGGAAGAGGTAATCTCGTTGAAGACAGTGGGCAGCCTTAAGAGGTGCTGCGATATGCATAGGAGGAAGGTAAGAATCATGGGTAGGGAGGTTGGGAGGAGTGGGGAGGGAGGGCAGGGACATTAGCTCAAGCTGTGGACCCTGCAATACGAGCAGACTTGATAAACCAAATGGCCTTATTCTGCTGGCTTCTTCATATGTTCGTATGTTCTGTGCTTCTTCACCAAATCCCTCATTAGCAAAGCTGGCCAATCGGATCAGCAACTACCAGTTTTCATGTTCTGGGTCTAGAGTACTAGTCATTTGGATACATGTTCTAGGAGAAGACTGCCGCACCTTTAGATCGCTCGACTAATGCTACTTTCGATGCTTCTAATGCTCATTATGGAATTCCTGGACTAGGTATTCACTAGAAGGATGTACTGCCATCTTCACCCGACATTCTAACATCAGTACTTCGATTTCAGCTTCCTGCTTTGGCTAGATCAGTATCTACAACTCCGGAACTCTGATTAGCCGATAACTTCATATCACTAAATTAGGATTATCCTCCTTTAGTATGCCCAGAAGGATGGGCAGGTCGGTAGCCATGGGTCCTCAGAGGTTTCCCCCCAAAGGGGGTTTTCCTCTCCTGTGTGCTACTGGCCACACTCTCTGGAGTTGGAGTAGATAATCATATGATACTCATTATTTCTTTTGGGGGTTTCATCCTACTTGACTAACCATCCTTCCTATGGTGGGATACAGAGAAAGGCCAAAACTTCAAGTCATAACAAGTTACTTATCTGTTCAAGCATCTAAGCACTTTGCATATACCATCCTGTTCACATGTACTATAATCACTGACTTACTCATGTCTATGCTGAAGTACCTAAGCACTAATCATTCCATACAATTAATACCTCATAAGCATTGTCCTACTTACTGCTCTGGCCTCTGTATCCAAGCACAACCTACATTACTCAGCTATGTAGCACAAGCACAGAACTATGAACCACACATAATTGAAAGGCGCATGCCTGTAGTTATGTGGGGGAACAGCTCCTCCCCCACATCCTACTTAACCTAGCAGGCTACCTGCAGCTCCGTTTAGAGTGAGTCACACTGGGTTCCATCCTCCCCTAACACCTCCTTCTTCTCCGGCACTCTTATCCCACCAGGGAGGTCTCATCCTACTCGACTAACCATCCTTCCTATGGTGGGATACAGAGAAAGGCCAAAACATCAAGTCATAACAAGTTACTCATCAGTTCAAGCACCTAAGCACTTTACATATACTATCCATTTCACATGTACTATAATCACTGACTTACTCATGTCTATGCTGAAGTACCTAAACACTAATCATTCTATATAACTAATACCTCATAAGCATTTTCCTACTTACTGGTCTGGACTCTGTATCCAAGCACAACCTACATTACTCAGCTACGGAGCACAAGCATGGAGCTATGAACCACATATAACCCCCATTTGAAGCTGTTGAACTGTAAGTACCCCAGGCTGCAGCTCAGGGGAGTCATTATTTAGCTTGCTAGCTAGTTTAGGAAAGGGGGTTAATGCCTGGGCCAGACTCTGCCAGCCAACATAAGCCCAGGCAGGAATTCCCAAGGTGTTTCTCACTGTCTAAAGTTATTGGGCCCCAATGAAAGTGTTTCTGCCAAGTTAATAGACTGCTTAAACCCCTGCATCCCATCTTTTGGAGCCATCACCCTGGTGAGATACCTACCACAACTAGCTGCGTACAGTAAAATGTCCGTAAGGGGAAAGCTGGGTGCACATGCTGGTATGAGGTGTGGGAGAAAGTGGGGTACAATCATTTGTAGTAAAGTGTTTATATTTGCTGTGTAGTGCTAATCTCCCTTCCTCCAAATAAATGTTGTTATTGGTTCATGTTGTATCTTGTCATTGTGGATTACTGCAAATTGGGGATTGTTATTGTGGGGGGATGTGCCTGTGGGGGCAGCTCTTGTATTTTTCTGGGGGGTGGTAACCTGCAGTTTATCCAGCAGGTGTCCCCTTTCACTACCCCATGTGAAGGCACCGCACCATTCATCTTCTGTATACCCTGCCATCCAGCAAACTCATGCCAGCCCCTTCAGAGGTGTGTCCAAGAGGGACCCGAGGGCCCCAGAAAAGCACAGGTGAGTCAAGGGGCTGCTTACAATTCATATTGTATATTCTTGATTTCATCCAATGTCATTGTCTCAATTCAACATGTCTATTGCCTAGTGAGAGGCAGTACAGCACAGTGGGTTAAGGCTCTGAGCTGCAGATCTGGAGACCTGGGTTTGAATCCCACAGCTGCCTAGGTGCATACTGTGTGATCCTGAACAGGTCACTTAACTTCCTTGTGCTCCCAGGTCACATCTGGAAACAAGCTTCGACTTAGTGTGCTACTCCTGGTTAAACAATGTTCCCTTTCCCTTACTGCATGCTTTTGAGCAGGGTGTGGAAAGTAAGGTCTTCCTGAGAGCACATACAGGATGTTGCTACTGCAGTGATATTAATGCGCAGAACTTTTGTATGGCTGGACGCAGCACTTGTGCCGGTAGTTCAGATGCATGCTGCATTCATGCAGATCCATACAGATGTCTGCATCCTATTCACAGACATCTGGACACATCTGCAACAATTCCTGCTGTTTACAACAATTTCTGCCACAACTGCAGAAATTGTGTCCATTTTCCAGATGCAAATGCAGAATTCTGTCCCAGGAGTTAAACCATCTTTTCATGGCCTAACTTAGAGGATAGATTTCGGCACTCACATCCAAGACATGGATACAAGTTTTTGAAATTTCCCCCACTTGACTCCTCATAAAAAAACAGTTTTCTCATAATCCAAACAAAAAGACTTGCCCCAAGTAAATATAGTGAATATTGGTAAAACAAGTCATGACAAGGAAGAAAAAATGACTCACCATAGTAATATTGTTTCTTCCAAGGTGTCCTTCAGCATCAGTAATAGTATGCAGTAAGCTGGCTAGGTTGAGCTGCTTCGGAGGTGGAGTTTATGATAATGAATCAAATGAATCAGCCAATCAGAAGAGAGTTAGAGGGTGTGTGCTGAGTGGAGATTGTACAGAAGGCACCAGAATTTTTTCGAAGCTACAATGGGAACATGCCCATATTAAGTATGAACCAATAGGATTTCAAAATCATGCAACCGCATGAACAATGAACAAATGAAAAAACATGTAAACTTTGCTTTAAATGCAATTCAAAAGTTCAGCAACAAATTTAAGCAGAGTCCTCTTCAGATAGGTTACTTGAGGAGGAAGGGTGGGAGCTTACTGATGATAAAGGACACCTTGGAAGAAACAATATTACTGTGGTGAGTAATTTTTTCTTCTCACCCCAGGGGTCCTTTAGCATCAGTAACAGTATGCAGGCTACAGAGCTGTGCAGTTGGGAGGCTGGTACAGAATCTACTTAGAGAAGAGGCTCTGTAGGACCGCCCTGCCAAATTTGGCATCAGATCTGGACTGTACATCCAGGCAATAATGCTTTGTGAATGTGTGTGTACAGTCTTTCATGTGGATGCTTTGTAGGCATTAAGTAAGGGAATATCCATTGCAGCTGCCACTGAGGCAGCAGTGCCCCTGGTAGAATGGGCCCTGAGGCCCTCAGGACACTGTTTATCAGCATTGTCATAACAAAACTGAATGCAAGAGACTATCCAGCAGGAGACAGTTCTCTTAATGGCTGGTCTTCTTCTACCTACCTCTCCATAGGTGAGGACCAGTTGAATGGCAGAGCCCCTAAACTGCTTGGTGTGTTCCAAGTAGTCAGATAGGGCTCTCTTCGCATCAAAACTGCGGAGTCTTAGTTTTCCTGGAGTGGATTTTTCAGTAAAGAAAACAGGAAGGGTAATAGGCTGGTTAAGGTGGAATTCAAGACCACCTTTGGCAGAAATTTCCTGTTTATTCTGGGTTCTACCTTATCCTTGTGAGTGATAATGTAGTTTGGTTCAGTACATAGTGCCTGCAACTCTGAAATCCTTCTTGCAAAGGTGATGGCAACCAGAAAGACTCTTTCAGGTGACATACTTTAAATGGGCTGTAGCTATGGGCTCGAAAGGTGGCTCAATGAGCTTGGCATGGTATGAGCTTGGCAATGCACAGGTTGAGATCCCATAACTGGGGCTGAAGATGGAGGAGGCCTTTGAAGAATTTTTTGAAAACATTTTTTTTTTAAATTTATTTAAGTCTCGGATTACATATACCTTTGATCTAAGAGCTCTTTTACAAAGGTTCCACACCAGTAGAAAGGACAACAGATTTAACAGGACAGTAAAGTACAGTACAATAAAGTGTAAATAGGAGGTACAACATTCATAATGGACACACAATCATAATGGACAGTCAACGTATAACAACAGAGACACATTATGGTAATCAGTTTCAGGCAAAGAAAAATGCATACAATACATTGATATTGGCTAGCAGGCTTTGTCAAGACAAACAGGGCACAGGGTGTAGGAAGGGATGTGGGAGGATGGGTTGGGAAGAGTAAGAGAGGGGATGGGAGTGGAGGACATGAGGAGAGGTAGGGCAAGGGGAGGGGGAGGAAGGGTGGAGAGGGGGTAGGGGGATGCAGGGGGGGTAGCAGGCAAGAGCACTAAGTTACTATGAAAGAGGTTGAGTGCTAAGGTTGAGGTTTGGGAAAACATGGTTAAGGGAGACAGCCACAGGTGCTAGCTGTAGAGAGTAGTGACCGAAGCTTGGATTTGAACAGGCCCAGCTTAGATTCGAAGGTGATGTCACTGTTGAAAGCATTCATCCACAGGGGGCCCCGGTAGGTGAATGAGCTTTGGCCCTGGGTGGTTCGGCAATGAGGGACCTGTAGGTGCTGAGATTCAGAACCTCGGGTGCAGCGTGGATTACAAGGGGTCTTAGAAGATCTTGTACTCCAGCTGGCAAGAGGCCTAAGGTTATTTTCTTGGCCATCAGGCAAGTTTGGTATTTGATGCAATTTTTATGCTGAAGCCAACTAGTTAGGACATAGAGGTCACACGTGTGGGTGAGATGGTGGGCTCCTGAGACGAGATGACATGCCTTGTTAAGAGAAGTGGAGATATGCCGGAGGGCGGTATCACTCGCAGAGCCATAGATGATCGGTCCATAGTCAATTATAGAAATAATAGAGCTCTGTACAGCTATCCTTAAGGCTTCAGGGGTCAGAGATCACCTGTGTCTGTAGAGCAGATCTATACGAATATTTATAGCTATAGCAATGTTGTCTATATGCACCCCCTATGATAGGTTGCTGTCCATGGTGACTCTAAGATACTTGAAGAATTGTACCTGTTTGAGGGCAGTACCAAGGCAGTTACTGATAGTCAGAGGATGTTTCCTGTGCTTTTTATGAGAGCTGCTGAAGAGCATAAGCTTAGATTTTTTTATAGTTTAGTATCAACTTGTGATGACTAAATCATTTCTCTACTGAGGCAAATCGGAGTTGTAGCTGGTTCTCAAGGGGTATAGGCTCTGGGTGAGTTGTGTAAATTACAGCATCATCTGCATAGAGTTGGATTTGTTCAGGGCAGGAGCTTGGGAGTCTGTTTAGAAAGAGACTAAATAAGAGTGGGCCCAGGATGGACCCTTGAGGAACCCCAGAGCAAACAGGTCTTGAGTCAGAGAGGACGTCGACAAGTTTGACTTCTTGATTGTGGTTGTCCAGATAACTTTTAAACTAGGCAGTAGAGTCAGAGGAGAGCACTGCATTAAGTAGTTGTTCCAGTAGTAGAGGGTGATGGACCACGTCAATTGCTTTTGTCAAGTTGATGAAGGCAGCACCAACTAATTGACCATGGTCCAGGGAGCTGTGTATAGAACCAGTGAATTCTGTAAGGGCTGAGGTGGTGCTATGCCCTTTTCTGAACAATGTTGTTGGGTGCATTGGATCTTATATTTGTCAAGATAATCAGTAAGCTGGTCAGCTACAATGCGTCCAAGAGCCTTAGAGAGTGGTGGTAATATGAAGATAGGCCGATAGTTCATGTGAAGAGCCCTGTCTCCACTTTTGTAGACCAGGGTAACCATGGCTGATTTACATTTATTGGGGAACTGTGTGAGTCTGAGTGAAAGGTTAAAGATCCTTGTTAAAGGCACTAACACTTCCTCAAGAGTGAGGGACAGCAGTTTGAGGTCAAGAGAGTCCCCACTGTGTCTAGATTTACCAATTGCTTTAGTGATGTATTTTTGGGCTTCATGCAACAAGACTTGTTTGAAGTACAGTAGAATGGCGATGAAATGATTGATTTGTTTGAAGTAGAATGGCAATGAAATGATTGACTTGTCTTTACCTATGGACAGGTAAGTGGCAATTGCAGCCAGGTGAAGTTTTAAAGATGAGGCCTTTAGGTCTGAGGCCTGTAAGTGAACCAAATAATCTAAAAGACTGGGGACTGTGTTTTTCTTTCTTTTTTTACCACTTTATTTATCGTCCTTCAGCCCAGAACTCTCTCGGGCCACTTCACTCACCAACTTCGCTCTACCGTCTGCCATGTTCCCTGCCATATTCAAGGACATTACACGGCCTTCCCAGGCCCCAGGGGGAGTAACAACCTGGGGAGAATGAAGGGCAGTGGCAGGGAACCAGCATTGGATGTGTGGCAGTGGCACTGGAAGGTCCATAGCCTATCCGGGTGGGAGGGTATTTTTCCTGTATAGCCCCGAGATCCCACACACCCCCATGCGTGGTGCCCATCTGACTCTGCGAGCATGGCAACCCTGCCTGCGTCAGCCACACAGTGTACATGCCGGTCTCCACTAGGGGCCACTGGCATGCCAGACAATCCCATACCCTCCCCCATGGGAGAGGAGAGCAGCCCTGTGGCCGCTCAATCCTCTTTCTCCCCTGCTGACCCCCTGTGCCTGATATCGCTCCTGAACTTGAGTCACCTGTGCGGAGCGAGGTGTGACGTCCGGCAACCCTCAGCGTCACTGGACCGGCTTTGGGACTGTGGTTTTGAGAGGATTTATGTGCTTCCTCTTGCACTAGAAAGAAAATCTTTTCCATTTAGCTGCATACTTTTTTTGGTACTAGGTTTTTTGCCATCCTCAGGATTTTAAGGACCTGTTCTGAATACTGAGAATCTGGGTACTCTAACTCATCAAGAGCCAAGCTTTGAGGTGAAGAGATTGCAGATTTGGATAGGTCATGCCTAGCTGTGGTAGAGTCAGGAGAGAGTGACTGAGAGGAAGCCAAATTGGCTTGCTGTGTGACAGGGCTACTAAGAGAGGATACCAAGGCTGCCTTGGCCAATCCGGTGCCACCAGGATCATTGTTGCTGATTGGGCCCTCAGCTTCAGCAACACTCTGTGAATCAGAGAAAATGGAGGGAAAGCATAAAGAAACTTGCCTGTCCCATCTAGAGTTAAGGCTTCTGCTGGAAGAGTCTCTAGTGCCAGAGGTCTTCAGCAGTACAGAGGAATTTATTGGTTGAGGTGAGAGGCAAACAGATCTATTTCTGGTGTGCCCCACTTTCTGAATACTATGGCAAGGACCTGTTTGTTCAGCATCCATTCATTCTGCCTATAGCTGATGTGACTCAGAACATCTGCCAGGGTATTGTCCTTGCCTGGGAGGTGTATGGCTGAGAGGCTCACATCGAGACAGACCAGATTTTCATTGACTCTGTGCAAAGCACAGTCAACCTTGTGCCACCCTGCTTGTTTAAAACATCACAGTGGTGTTGTCTGCCGTGATTTGCACTGACTGACCTTTTACCTGGGGGGCAAAGATTTTTAGGACAAGGTAACTGGCTCTGAGCTCCAGCAGATTAATGTGGCTTGCAGATTCATTGGCAGTCCAAGTGCCACATACAGAGTGATTGTCTAGATGAGCCCCCCATCCCAGAATGTAGGCATCTGTAGTAATGGTCTTTATGAGAGTAGAGAGCTGGAATGGGATTCCCACTAAAAGGTTGGCGGTTTCCTTTCACCAATCCAGCACTTGGAGTAAGGTTTTCCTGACTGGAACCAACTTGGACAAGGAATGTCTTTTTTGGGACCAGTGTGCCTGCAGGCGTACTGTATGTCCCTCATTTGAAATCTGACACCTGGGACAACAGCTGTCATGGAAGCCATGTGTCCCAAGAGCTTTACATAATATCTGGCTGGACTGGGCTGGCCCAGGACAAAGGAGTTTACCACTGACAGGAAATGTTGAACCCTATCTGCTGGAAGAAATGCCTTGCTCTGCTGTGTATCCAGTTCTGCTCCTACTAAGGTGAGGAGCTGTGTTGGATCCAAGTGGAATTTCTTTTCATTGATGAGAAAGCCCAGAGACTGCAGAGATTGTTTTATGAAACTGAGAGCCTCTCTCTGACTTGATGAGGGTCTTGCCCACCAGAAGCCAGTTGTAAAGGTACGAGTAGACTGCAGTGCCCTGTTTTCTGAGATAAGCTGCCACTACAGCTAGGCACTTGGTGAATACTCTTAGGGTCGATGTTAGGCCAAAAAGGCATGGCTGCAAACTGGTAATGTCCTAATGGCAGCCTGAACCTTAGGAACTTTCTGTGGGACTGCCTTATTGGAATGTGGAAATAGGCAGCCTTTAGGTCCGGGGAGGCTAGCTAGTCTCCCTGCTGCAGAGAATGAATCACTATTGTGAGGGTGACCATTCTAAATGTTGGTTTTAACAAGTGCCTGTTTAAGTACCTGAGGTCGACAACAGGTTGCCACTCCCCATTTTTCTTTTCTGTGAGGAAATATTTGGAGTAGAGGCCTTTTCCCATCAGGGAAGAGGAAACCCTCTTCACTTCTTTTGCTGATAGCAAATTTTTTACATTCAGCTCCAATAGGAGTCTTTCTGTTGGAGTTAGGGGTTTTGATAGTAAGGGATCCCTGAGAGTTGGACATTTATTGAACTGGAGGGATAGGCCCTTTTCCGCTGCATCCAGAACCCACTTGTCTGTGGTAATGTGGTTCCAAAATTGGAGGTTGTGGGAGAGCATGCCCCCTACTGGGAGAGGGGAGGTGACCTGGTTGCTGAAGTCAGGGCTTAGATTGGGTGGCAGATGCAGGAGAGGTGGCAGCTCTTCTCTGGCTTGTCCTGCCTCTTCCTCTGAAGAAACCTCTCATTTGAGAGTAATCCATGGCCATTGGCATGGGGAAAAATGCCCTTGGATAGAATCCTCTGCCTCTTTTTCCCCTGTACTGGGTCTTTTGGGAAGAAGAGGCTTTCTCTTTAGCGGCATTGCTCTCATAGGTAGTCTTATACTCTTCCATTTAATTCATACAGGAAGACTCAACCAGGGAGACAATAGGTCTGGTCAGACACAAGAACAATAACAATACTAGATCCCATGGGTTCAAACCGATGGGCAAAAAAAATAAAACATCTAAAAGAAGCCAGTGGTATACTCAAAGAATAATCACTACTTGAAATACTCTCCCAAAGAATATAGTTGAGAGCGACAATATGAATATGTTTAAAAAAGGACTAGATAAATGTATGGGTATTAAAAATGTTCTTTTCACCATTAGAATTCTGAATGGTAGTGAATTCACAAAAGGCCTATGGCCTCGTGAACTTGTATTTCCCTATGAACCTATATATGCCTCAGTTCTATCCCCAAAAAAGGAGTTACTTTCTCAGGGGAAGTCCATAGCTTTGAACTGGGTATCCTATGTTAAATTTGTAGTTCTTAACAAGGCCAGGCATCTAAGTGAAATGGCTAGAGCCATGACTCTTGTAGCCGCTTCATTATTGTCCATGGCCATGTGAAACTGGTACTCAGTGGCCTCTAGATCAGTTTTCACAGTTTCAGCAATGTCCTGTACCATCTTGTCTGTCTTCTGGTTCAAGATGGCCTGAACAGAATTCCACAAGACCTCCTGATATTTGGCAGAGTATGCAAAATAAGTAGACAGGTCGGAAGTAAAGAAGCTGTGATATAAGAGTTCTTTACCATAGAGTCCAGTTTTCTGGACTCTTTCTCAGGAGGCTGGGAGGATAGTTGGACTTTTGCCTTGTCACAAGCTGCAGCCTGCAATACTCCCTCATGTCTTGGATGAACGTACAGAAATTCAGCATCATGTCTTGCCAGATGATATTTTCTGTCAACTTTTTTGTCCACTCCAGGCGAAGAAGTGGGAGTTTGGAGTAGCTTCATGGTAGTTTTTCTTAAAGATTTGTAAATAGGTAACACTATCTTTTTTGGAGGTGAAAGACCCATCATCTCTCGATAGTCTTCAACCTCCTCCTCCTTACCCTCGGTGGTCTCCTTGGTAGGGAGATCCAGGGTATCCACCATGTGCTGCAGAAAAGTAACCAAGGAGGAAATATCCTCCTGGACATTTGGTGAAGTACCAAACTCCTGGTCTGATGAAACATCAGGCTCCAGAGGCTGGCCTTCTGACTCATCATCATCATCATCTCCCACACCATAGCAGTATTCTGGACCAAAGGTTGGGACAGAAGTACTATGGTGCATAGAAATGGGGCAGAAAAGCTATTGTCCATACTCTGTATAGTTTGGTAAAGGTGCCAAGCCTTGGCCATTTCTTCAATGGGGGTGAATCTTTTTCTAAGTCAGATACTTTCTCATTCTCTTTAAGTGACTGATTTTCTTTTTGTTTTTCTTTTTCTTCATGTTTTTGTGCCACTGGCATATCCCCTTGCCTTGACATGGGAGGGACACTGGTATGTTTTTTCTTTAAATTTCTTTTTAGCAGGCCCTGAATCAGTGTCCTTCTCCCCTTGTCTCTTTTTGGCTGGTCAGCATTATTATTGATATTGTGCTCATCTGACTTATTCTCAGAGAAGTCCCTAGGGGACTTTTATTTTGATTTAACCTAGGAAAAGGACCTCTCCTCAGAAGCTTTGGCAGAGGGGGAAGCAGACTGAGAAGCCATAATTTCCAATTTTTTTGCTCTTTTTTTAATTGTTTCTGAACAAAATTTAGAACAAAGAACACAACAGTGGTCTGGACTTAAACATTGTAAACATGATTCATGGCTGTCTGCTTGAGCCACAATTTTATGACACTTTAAGCAATTTTTAAAACCTGTAGATCCAGTCCTTTCCTAGGGTCTTTCTGACATGCCAATTTGTCAGAAACGACTGGAAAATATGGTCCCAAAATGGGAAAAATACAGCTTTGCAGTTGATTCTCTCACGGTGAAGAACCATGACTTTCTGAGGTAAAAAGTAGTTTGAAATGAAGAAAAACGATGGTTCCCGCTAAAAATTGGAAACCGCTAATTAAATAAAATAAAATACTGTCAAAACACTAGAGGCACTATTTATATTACTTCAGAAATAACTGAAAGGAACTGCGGAGGAACCAAGGTAAAAGTAGGAAAATGCGGTTCCCAGGGACTGCTAAAAAGCAAAAAGCAACTAAATATTCAGAAACTCAGCACTAAAACAAGAAAAAAGTAAGAAATTTAGGCAGATTTTTCTCTTTGGCGAAAAGTGAGAGAGCGCCCCAGAAGCAGTGTTACTCAGCCAGGCGGAGAAAACATTCTGGTGCCCTTTGGGCAAGCTCCATTCAGCACACCTTCTAACTCTCTTCTGATTGGCTAATTCATTTGATTCATTATCATAAATGCCACCTCTGAGGCAGCTCAACCTAGCCAGCTTATTGAATACTGTTACTGATGCTAAAAGACCCCTGGGGTGAGAAAGCCGAAAAATACCCCACATTTATATCACATGCAGGTTAAAGTGACTCCCCAGACTGCATCAATGAAAATATTAAAAAAAATTATTATAACTTACATATTTAAGTGCATATAATTTGAGTACTGTTCAGCTATATACAGGTACCAGAACCCCCAACTAGCGACCACTAAACACCTCCAAACACCATTTTGCACCTCTATGTGTGCTTTTCTCATAATCCTCATACTTCACATCTTGTATCTGATTATACAGAGGACAGCACTTAGGATAATACTGAGCTAAGCATCAGCACCTGCATCAGTGGCAGCACAACTATTAGCACTAGAATAGTCCAAGGAGACAGCACTGACACTGATGCTGCAATTGATATCATCATGCACAAGAGCCATTTTCCATTAAGGCTAGCACTTGCCAAACTGGTCCTCTGAGATCTCACCCACAGGAAGCAGAGGAGACTGAAGTGTCGAGCTAAATGATATAGAAGGCACTGAGGTTAAATCTATCCCCACTGTGGAAGATGATGGGGGCAGCATCACTGACAGTGGCTCTTCAATGACATTGAGCACTACAGACCTCGAGACCTACGTCTCCTTTTCTTTCTACTATGTGACAACAAGGTCAAATGATGCCAAACATGAGCCAGACCTTGATCTTTTCTGTATGACTCTGCTCAGAAGACCCCATATGTGTAATTCTGTCCTTATAGGCCCATCCTGATATTGACTGGCAATCCAGGACATTGTGCTTAATACTGAGACACTCCAAGCAAGTGGAGTGGAGGCTTGGAGGTTCAATCTTGTTGCCAGAGCAGCAAGTTTTAAAAGGAACCTTACCTGACACAAATGTAATTGAATGAAGGAAAAGGCTGACATGGCACCAGACAGCAAAAACAAAACAAACCGAACAGATAATGCTTTTAAGTTACTGAAACTGCACTGTACAAAAGATTAAATGCGGAAAAAAAACTTGAGAGAATAACATGACAAACTACACAAAAAGTCTAGTTTAAGAAAAATGAAGTTCCTCCCCAATGAGGTGAGCTGTAAGTTGCGATAGTGGGTAAAAAGATAACTGAGGCAGTTTGGGTTGGTGCTGCTTCATGTACTACAGGTGCTTACATGTAAATTGGCACCATAACTGCCATCACCAGCTCAGACATTCAAGTTCTTGTGGGATCTTAGTGTCTCTGAACCTCATATCAAAGAGTGTAGCTCTATGGAAGACACTGACTCTAAAAAGATACTGCTACCCAATATTAAACAAATTATTTACCTAGGATAGGCCAAATGAAAAAGCAACAACTTATTTATTGTATTTAACCAATTTTATAGCTAAAAAGACTGCAGCACATGGGGTCAAGGGACTCTGTCAAGGTCACACTTTTTGACTTTGGTGAGATAGGAATGTGGGATTTCCTAGCTTATTGCCCTCTATTTTAACCACTAAATAGTGTGAGACTGCTTACCTTAAGCTTGAATATCTCCTGCATTACAAGACACTGAATTGTGACCAGTATAGTATCTTTTATAACTGGAAAAATAATTTGAGTACTGTGCTCCCTTTTTTATTCTTCAACCTCAGTATATCCTAAATGTTGGACGATAAAAGAGGGTGGTAGATAACAGAGTGGCAGTTAAAGGGGGAGATAACAGTTTTAGAAAATGGGATAGGAACTCACATTGACGGCAAGTGAGATTGGTGACTAAAAAGGGGGGGATAAAGGAGGGAGTACTGTAAACCATTTTTATCGTTACAACAGTCATACTTACTGTATATTCTAAATTTTGTAAATAGCATTTTATAGACATTTAAAAAGATATTCTATTTTTGGTTTCAAATAAAGCTTACCTTGTGAGGAAAGTGCCTGAAAGTGCTTCTCCGTCTACCCAAGTATATGAAGGTGGATTTCCCTTTTTTGTCAGTCCTATCCAACTGTTGTCTTTAGCTTTATATATTATGTATGCCTGAAATAAGAAATAATTGCCTACTGTTACTGTGAAACTTTACAGAGGTAGCTGAGCTGCATAAGAGACTTGTGTTTATGTATTATTTAAACATTATAAAATCAACACATCTCATTAAAATGTTAATTGTTGAGTTTTATGAAGAAAGGTGTAAGGATACTTAATAATAGCAATAATATCCCTGAGCCTATGTACTATAATGAAATAAGACCAAGAACTGTCCTGCCTTATAATTTTCCAGGTCCTGATTTTCAAAGCAAATTTAGCATTTTGTCGGGAGGCTGAGGCTGTGAGACAGCACATGCTGTGAGACAGCAAAACTATGGAACTTTTCTACATACTTTAAACTTGTGGCAGTGCAGGGTATACAAAAGTAAATCATCGGGGCCACATGTTGACAGTTGCTAAGGCAACTAGTACTGGGACAGGAACAGGAAATAGAACAAAGTGAACGTAGCAATAGAGAGGGAGCTGCAGTTTGAAAGCAGCAAATATAACAACAATTTTTGGACACCAGTTGACATTTGTTGTGCTGTAAAGTAAAGGCAGCACATACTTACTTAATGGGGCAAAAGTACTGTTGTTTGGAAACGCGCTTGGTAGGGCATTTAGTCACATGACCAGGGGATACTTCCTGGTTCATGGACTATTTAAAGCACGCCCAGAGTGCGCAGGTGAAAACTCGAGCAGGGTGAGCATGCGATCGTGTCCTAAGTGAACTGGGGGACTGGGGCCAGGATACTATAACAAGTAAGCAAGCTTATTTATACATATATAGCACTCCAATGATATTCTGTCTCTAAAGTAGCAAGCATCTCTGGTTTAAAAGTTTCTAAAGGAATTTAGAAATGGAAATTACATACTTACCATAATTGTTGATCTTCTTGGACAGTCTCCATCACTCATTCACACTAGTGGGATAGCACCAGAGGTGCTAAGACCAAGTGGGAACCAACATTTTTCAGAAGAGTCAGTGCCAAGACAGGACCACGCATGCGCAGCACCACAAGACTAGCTTGCGCCTGTGTAGGCTATCTCGGCGTTGACCCTCCAACAGCCTCAGTACCTTTTTGACTGAGGACGTGCAGTGTAACTAATGAAAATAACTTATCCTGTCTTTCTGGGCCTGAGAGGACCCAGTTAGCCTTTGCAAGAAAGGTCAAAGAACAATGACTTCACAGCCTGAACCATAGGGCCATGAAGACCAGGAAAGAAAACGAATGAACCCAGGGGATGG
Organism: Neoceratodus forsteri; assembly: GCA_016271365.2. Lineage (NCBI taxonomy): Eukaryota > Metazoa > Chordata > Ceratodontiformes > Ceratodontidae > Neoceratodus > Neoceratodus forsteri. The sequence continues at coordinate 832,056,752 of CM028130.1, read as the reverse complement.
TAGGTGGGCGTGTGAATGAGTGATGGAGACTGTCCAAGAAGATCAATAATTACAGTAAGTACATAATTTCCATATCTTCCTGGACTAAGTCTCCATCACTCATTCACACTAGTGGGAGAGGACCGAGCTAAAACCAACAACCCTGAGTTGGGTGGTAGGAGATAGGGTTCACTCAGAAAGGACAGCCAGGGACTGTCCTGCGAACAAAAAGAGCTGTCTTGGAAAAAGCATCTAGAACATAGTGCTTACAAGATAAGCGCTTGAGTTGTAACTCACCACTTTGCAGACAACTGCAATTGACACAAAAAGAAACTCTGCCAGAAAGCCGCAATCACTCTAGGATAGTAGCGAGAACCTGGTCACACAATTTGGTCTAGGACCAAAAATACTAGTGTCAAAGACATGTATTAATCTAACGTCAAAGGACCTCAGGAACTGAAAAAGCCAGGGGTAAAGTCTATTGGTTCATGGTAGACCGAAAAGCACAGATGGAAACCTCCCATTACCAAGTATGGCTGACCCGCGAAAAACAGGTCCAGGAGCACATGAACCCCTTACTTGATGACCAAAAGAAGGTTCCGGTGGGGTTAGCCCATCAAGGAGAATGGTTTTCACTTAGCCACTGAAACCTCCCTGATGGAAGCCCAACACACAACTTACAAGCTTCTTGTGGTGGCCTAGTAGAACCAGATCCTACCCACTTTATATTCCAAAAAGGAATCATCCTGTCCCTGAGTGTACAACTGTAGTAGCAGTCTCTGAACTCAGGGAAGAGAGGAAAAGTGTACAGGAGGATGTGTCCTCTGCAGAAAAACATTCCAATAGAAAAAAACAGGAGCTGGATTTCGAAGGCAAATAAAGGCAGATGTATGTCGAGGAGGGACGCAGCAGGACCAAGTTAAGGCTAACCCATTCATTCAAAGGGACTGAATAGCAGCAGAAGTGACTCAATGCGGTGAGGCACTACTCACTCTGGCCTCCCTGAAGGGAGTAGGAATGGACTCTAGTTTGCTTAGCAGAAAAACAAATTGCACAGCTCCGTCACACACTTGGAGAGGATAGCTTCATGAGTGACTGGCATGGAACCAGTGCGCAGGAACTGAAGGTGTGAATATTTGAGAAGCCATCTTAGAAAAAGACCTACTTGACCTACGGTCAAGAAAAGAGCATGTCATCTGTTAAGTTGAAGCAAGCAAGGAAGTAGGAACCTGAGTTCCAACTTGCTGGAGAGTCACTTCTGTTGCTGCGAGGCTCTGCTCAAGAGAAGAAAGCCAGATATAAAAGGGGGATTAACAGACTGGGCAGTTGCCTAGGTCTAGGAAATGTCTCTGAACAAGAGAAATCTCTCTTGGAGAAAGAGATGACCTATACCGCCGCTGGATCAGACTCCCCCTAGGGATAGAAGAAGTCAGGAACTCTACCGTATTCTAGAAACGAGCACCTCAGGGGGCTGAGGTGGAACCTGACCAGATCCAAAAGGGTGGTATTGGGTAATTTCAGCTAGGCCTTGTGCTGTGATAAAGTTTCTTTTTCTTTTTTTTTTTTTTTTACCATTAGTCCGAGCCTAGCAAGGCTTTCAGGCTGCTATTTCACAAGGATTGCCTGATACAAAAATTACGAAGATGTCCTCCATCTGAGGGGCAGGAGGAGCCTGAGCGTCCATACTGAAATCGTGACCGGACTAATAATCACAGCTGGAGAGATGTTAACCACATGTGCTGAAGAAGCCACCAAAGGGACAATATAACAAGGGGGCTATATACCCCTATCAAAGGAGAAAAAGAGCCTGAGTGGCTCCCGACCATTGAATTAGAATGTTCCACAGAGTGTAATTGTCTTGATGACTGAAAGAGTCTAGACACAGAAGTGTATGGTCCATGGATGCAGTCTGAAATACTATAGTGGACCCCATCACTGAGGAACTACTGAAAAGATCTTCCATCGTGGACTCGATGATAGAGAGAACATGCCCTTCAGAATATAAAATGAGTCATTTGCTTTATTACTGACTAGAAGGACAGGGAGAGACTCATCTAGATGCACTTCTACCCCAGAAGGACCGCTAAGGGAGGTCTAGGTCAGAGCCACTAGAGACTCCATCACCCGGAAGGATGTCGAGGAGCTTGGCACCACGTAGGGAGCCAAGAACGTGGATCAAGGGAAATGGAGGGAAGGTGTAGAGGAGGCCTGGGGTCCAAGTGTTACTCGAGGTGAGGAGGGACAAGGCAGGGGTGATTCTGGTAGCCCCAGATTGGCCCTACCAGTTCTGGTATCCAGATCTCCTCAGCCTCAGTTGCAGGGCCCCAGAGCGGCTTTGTACATGCCCAGACCTGATATCATTGAACCGAGGAAGGTATTCCACCCGGACCTTCATTCCCTGCACCTCACAGCCTCGTACCTGACTGACTAGAGTTCCAGGCTCTGGGTCTTTCCAAGGATGTCTACACCATGGTGAAGGCATCTCGTAAGGAATCAACCAGGAAATGTTATGCCTTCAAATGGAAAAGGTTTTCCATATGGTGTCAGGGTAAGAGTCTAGACCCCTTACCTGCTCTGTGGCTCACATTTTAGACTACCTTTGGTCTCTCTCCAAAGGGGGTCTTCAGTCATTGACCCTTATGGTGCACCTGGCAGCCTTCTATGCTTACCGGCGTGGGCTGGTCAGTTGGCATTGGCACAGGAGACAGTGGTCGGGTGCTTTTTCAAAGGCCTGGATCACATATCCCCTCCGAAGCATGAACCTCCACCTCCGTGGGATCTTCTGCTGGTTTTGGCAAAGCTCATGGGCAAGCCATTTGAACCCATGCACAAGTGTGAGCTCTCACACTTGTCGTGGAAGACTGCCTTCCTGGTGGCTATCACATCAGCCAGAAGGACAGGGGAGCTTCTGGCGCTTTCAGTGGGACTCCCCTTATCTGGTCTTTCACAGGGACAAAGTTGTCTTGCACCCCCACCCGAAATTCCTTCCGAAGGTGGTGTCAGAGTTTCACCTTAACCAGGTGTTGACTCTGCCAGTATATTACCCTAACTACACCTTGGACGCTGAGTACAGGCTCCATACTCTGGACCTGAGACGTGCTCTCTCCTACTACAAGGAGAGGACTGCGGAAATTTGGGGAGAGGTTCGCCAGCTGTTTGTCAGCTACGCTGAAGCCGCTTCTGGCAGATCTGCAGCCAAACAGACCATTGCAAGATGAATTTACATCATGCATAAGTCTGTGCTATGAGTTGGCGGGCAAGGAGCCTCCCAGAGGGAAAAGAGCTCATTCTATCCGCCATACTGCTGCATCGGTGGCTGCTTCCAGGGACATCCCTATCCAGGAAATCTGTCAGGGTGCTACCTGGAAGTCAGCAAACACCTTCATTACCCATTACCACATTGACCTTGTGTCATGTCGGGATGCTGGTTTTGGGGCCTTGGTTCTCCAATCTCTGTTTTCTAAGTAGGGGGTGTGCACCTTGCCTCCTTCCTCCCAGAGAACTGCTAGGAGTCTGCCAAAGAGTGTGGATGAACAACATACAGGGTTCAGTATTAGGACCGGTCCTCTTCAATGTCTTTATAAGCTACATTGCAGAGGGACTGGAAGGAAAAGTATGTCTCTTTGCAGATGACATAAAGATCTGCAACAGAGTTGATGCACAGGGTTGGGTGGAAAGGATGAGAAGGGACTTGGCAAGGTTAGAGGAATGGTCAAATGTATGGCAGCTTAGATTCAATGCTAAGAAATGCAAGGTAATGCACCTGGGAAGCAAAAACCCAGGGAAGAGTACACAATGGGGGGTGAGATACTAACAACAAAAATGGAAAGGGACCTGGGGTAATCATATCAGATGACCTAAAGGTGGGCAAGCAATGTGAGAGGGCAGCAAGGAGGGCTGAGGGATACTGGGATGCATAGCGAGAGGCATCACCAGTAGAAAACAGGAAGTTATTATCCCTCTGTACAGACAGCTGGTGAGACCCCATCTGGAGTACTGTATGCAGTTCTGGAGACCCAATCTCCGCAAAGACATAGACAGGATGGAAGCTGTCCAGAGGAGGGCAACTAAAATGGTGCAGGGTCTGCACCAGAAGACATATGAAGAGAGACTTAAGGAGCTTAATGTGTATAGCCTCGAGGAAAGGAGGGAGAGGGGGGACATGATAGAAACTTTCAAGTACCTCAAGGGAATCAACAAAGTCCAAGAGGGTAGCATCTTTCAAAAAAAGAGGTGTGCAAGAACAAGGGGGCACAATTTGAAGATAGAGGGGGGCGCGGCTCAGAGGTAATGTGAGAAAGTATTTTTTCACAGAGAGGGTTGTGGATGCATGGAACAGCCTTCCGGAGGAGGTTGTGGAGTCAAAAATGGTGGTGGAATTCAAGCATGCATGGGACAGTCGTAGGTAGGCCATTCTAGGGGGTTGGGGTAGGAAGAAGTAGGCTGCTGGTTAACTAGGATCTGCAGCTTATCCAGTAGGTAGGGAAATGGGCAGACTGGGTGGGCCAAGCGGTCCTTATCTGCCATCAAATTCTATGTTTCTAACGTACTGAGCAGAATGAGAGATTCCACTGGCAGAACAGTACAGAAGAGTTCCATCTGCGGAAAACCACTGGATGTCACAAGATCCCACGCAGACCGCCACTCACTAAGATGTGTGGAAAAAAATTATCCGCAGAACACGACTTCATTCTGTGGAAAACATCCTGCCATAAGCTCTGCAGAGAAGAAGTCTGTAGAAGGAAAATTTGTCACTAGTTCTGCCAGACAGAACCCACTAGCACCCCTGTGGCACCAGCATCACTTGTGGCACAGGAGGGCACCAAGCATTGCCTATGCCAACCTGGGCGACACCCGAGGGTGCCCGCTGTGGTACCCACAGGCACCCCGGCACCCATGCAGCAATGGCACCCAAGGGCACCCCCAGCACCCATGGCACCCATTGCAACCATGGTACCCATGACAAGAATGGCACTCGAGGGCACCAGTGGCACCCATGAAACTCATGGCACCCATGTTACTCATGGCACTATAGGGAGTGAAAGGACTCCAGCATCAGGTTCTTGTTAGAGATAAACAAGTGGAAGGAATGGCAGACAGTGGCAAATCATGTAATAAACAAGTTTATTACAAAAACACAGACTTACAACCTGCAGTAAAACAAATACTGGGAGAAACAAGTTCCCCTATGTCTAGATGCAGCAATTCTCGGCAAACCTTTCTAGAACCATGCTTCTTATAGTAAGATAAGGAAAAAGGTGTGACAGTCCTCATTGGCTGAAGCAAGTGGTACCATTACATTGCTGGATAGAAAATGTAGAGTCAGCAGGAAGAAAAGCATTATGTTATACAGAAGACATAACATTAGTTAGAACAAAGACGGCACAGAAGTTGTAGCAGGTGCAAGGTCATTATGGTGCAAAGCAGTGTCAGCAAAAATACATGTGTATAAGAATACTTTGGTAAAAAGATATGGTTAGATCCAAAGCACATATGCCTCATATAAGCAAATGAACATTACATCTAACAGAAAACTAAGAAATAATGCTGTAAAATAAATGTATACTGTATAGTGTATACACTTAACAAGCATGATCCCTAGTACCCATGCTTGTACAGTGGATACCCATTACTATATATTAGTGCAATACAGCAATATTACAGTAATAATAAAACATCTGTCATTGGCATATGCATGAGGGTGAAAGGGGTGTGGGACCCATGGGCAATAGCACCCATGGGTGCCCATGGCACCCGTAGGTGCCTGTGTTGCCACCCATGGCACCCACGGGTGCTTGGCACTATCCACCGGTGCTCAGCACCACTAGCGAGTGCTTGGCACAAGCCATGGTACCTGTGGGTGCTTGTCACTACCCGCAGATGCTCGGCACCACCTGCAGGTGCTCAGCACCACTTGCAGGTCCATGAGACACCCGCAGCACCACCAGCACTGCCAGCAACCAACAGCAGCAACAACTGCACCCATGGCACTGCACAGAGCAATGGCGCTGACCCATGATGCCGACCATGGCACCGAGCCATGGCACCAGCTACGCCACCGACCACGGCACCGAGTCACAGTGCCGACCAAAGCACCCAGCCATGGTGCCAGCCATGGCACCAAGGTACAGCACCAACCAAGGCACCGAGCCATGGCACCAACCACGGCACCGACACATGGTGCCGACCCAACACCAACGGTGCCACATATGGCACAGATGCCAAAGCCAGTGCCCACCATGGTGCTGATCCACAGTGCCGGACCTGCAGCATCACCCATGGTGTTGGGCACAGCTCCAGGACAAACACCACCATGGAAAATGCCAATGGAAAATCCTGACAAGAAGGGGAGAAGGAAAAAGGTGGTGCCTGTGCCAGCCCCTGCATGGAAAAGAGAGAGGGGGGGGAGGCATGAGGGTTCAACACAATGGTGAAGGTACCAAGAGGGCACCACGCTCATCCTGATCCAATTGACCCAGCTCCAGTCCAGTGGCTCTGAGGCCCAGACGCCCCGAAATCAGGAACACAGGCTAAGAAAACTGGAAGAAGTTGAACCCTCTGCTCCACAGGAGTGGTCCAGAGGTGAAACTGCTCACCAGAGCTCCAATGAGGACAGAGATGGAGTCCAGAGTTGAGAATGCAGCCATTAGGAGCAGGGCCAAGGGGAACCCACCAAAGTCAGTTCAGGCCTATCACCCCTCCCATAGAAACATAGAAACATAGACTTTGATGGCAGATAAGGACCGCTTGGCCCACCTAGTCTGCCCATTTTCCTACCTAGAGGATAAGCTGCAGATCCTATTTAACCAACAGCCTATTTCTTCCTACCCCCCACAAAAATTGCCATATGTCTGTCCCATTCATTCTTGAATTCTCCCACAGTTTTAGACCCCACAACCTCCTCAGGAAGGCTGTTCCATGTGTCCAACACCCTCTCTGTGAAAAAATGCTTTCTCATATTGCCCCTGAGCCGTCCCCCCCTCTATCTTCAAATTGTGTCCCTTGTTCTTGCACATCTCTTTTTCTGAAAGATGCTACCCTCTTGGACTTTATTGATTCCACTGAGGTACTTAAACATTTCTATCATGTCCCCCCTCTCCCTTCTTTCCTCAAGGGTATACATATTAAGCTCCTTTAGTCTCTCCTCGTATGGCTTTTCTTGCAGACAATGCATCATTTTAGTTGCCCTCCTCTGAACTGCCTCCATCCTGTCTATGTCCTTGTGGAGACGGGGTCTTCAGAACTGGATGCAGTACTCCAGATGGGGTCTCACCAACTGTCTGTACAGGGGGATAACAACTTCCTGTTTTCTAATGGTGATGCCTCTCCCTATACATCTCAGTATGCCCCCAGCCCTCCCTACTGCCTTCTCACATTGCTTGCCAACCTTAAGGTCATCTGATATGATTATCCCCAGGTCCCTTTCCATTTTTGTTGTTACTACCTCTCCCCCATTGTGTAATCTTCCCCTGGGTTTTTGTTTCCCAGGTGCATTATTTTGCACTTCTTTGCTTTGAAACCAAGTTGCCATACTTCTGACCATTCCTCCAACCTTGCCAAGTCCCTTCTCATTCTTTCCATGCCTCCTTGTGTATCAACACTGTTGCAGATCTTTGTATCATCTGCAAAGAGGCATACTTTTCCTTCCAGTCCCTCTGCAATGTCACTTATAAAGACATTAAAAAGGACTGGACCCAGTACTGAACCCTGCAGTACCCCACTAGTAACCCCTCTTTCTTCAGAGTGGACTCCATTTACAATTACTTTCTGTGTCCTGTTATCCAGCCAATGTTTTACCCAGGCTACCACCCTGGGACCCACTCCCAGGCTGGTTAATTTGACTATTAATATTTTGTGTGGGACTGTGTCAAATGCCTTGCTAAAGTCTAGGTAGACCATGCCCACAGTCCCTCCCTGGTCTACTACTTTGGTCACCCAGTCAAAGAAATCAATTAGATTCATCTGACATGACCTTCCCGTTGTGAACCCATGCTGCCTTGGGTCCTGTGCCCCGCTGACCTCTAGGTACTCAACAATTCTTTCCTTCAGGAGTGATTCCATCACTTTGCCAACCACAGAGGTCAAACTGACAGGTTTGTGGTTCCTGCCTCTGTCTTGGTCCCACTTTTGTGAAGGGGAATCACATCTGCCTTCCTCCAGTCCTCAGGTACCACACCATCCTCCCATGATTTGTTAAAAAGGGTAGTCAGTGGTGTCACTAGTTCTCTGCTTAATTCTTTTAGAATTCTGGGGTGAATTCCATCTGGCCCCATTGCTTTGTCCACCTTCAGTTTTAGGAGTTCTTTCAGAACCCTTTCTTCTGTGAAAGGACTGGGATCGACCCCCGTATCCAGAGTGCTTCCGTTAATTGGATTAGGCACCTCCCCCACCTCCTCCTTTGTGAATACTGAACAGAAGTATTCATTCAGTATCCCTGCTTTTTCACTGTCCCTCTGCCCACCCACCGTCTATTCTATTCAGCCTCACTATCCCTCCCTTTGTCTTTCTACGCTCCCTGATATACCTATAAAAGGTTTTATCCCCCTTCTTAACTGAGTTGGCTATCTTTTCCTCAGTTTGGACATTTGCTATTCTGACTACCCTCCCTGCTTCCTTCTGCCTTAACTGGTACAGTTCTCTGTCCTGCTTCTTCTGTGTTTCCTTATACTTCCTAAATGCTATCTTTTTCTCCCTAACCTTCACCGCCACCTCTTTTGAGAACCATAGTGGCTTTTTCTTTCATTTTGATTTGTTTATTTGCTTCACACAAAGGCTTGTTGCCTCTGTGATGGCAATTTTGATATTTCCCCATTGTTGCTCCACCCTTCCTTCTAGCCTGTGTGCTAGTGCTTTTCTAAGGCACTCTCCCATCTTGCCAAAGTCAGCCATCCTGAAGTCCAGAACCTTCACTTTTGTATGCCTTGACTCTGTAGCTGAGTTTATCATGAACCACACTGTTTGGTGGCCGTTTGTTCCCAAATGGCTACCCACTTCTAGATCTGAGATCCTCTCACTGTCCCCATTTGAGAGTACAAGGTCTCAGATTGCTCCTTCATGAGTCACGAGTAGGTTCCAAAACTAGCTGTCTGAGGCATGCCACCTAAAGGGCATTGAGAATGGCCCTGCTTTTGGATGTGGCTGCAGCAAAGGTTCTCTAGTTGACATCTGGCATATTAAGGTCCCCTATCAACAGTATCTCCCCTTTCTCTGCCATCCTAAATATGCCTTCTATCATATCCTTGTCCATTCCCTCCCCCTGGCATGAGGGTCTATATACAATCCCTGTGCAGATTGTAGTGCCATTTTCAGTCTCTAAGATGACCCACAGTGCCTCCTCTCCTCCCTGTTTACTCTTTTGTTCAGTTGCTTTTATCCCTTCCCTTACATAGAGAGCTACTCTGCCCCCTCTTCTCCCCTCCCTGTCTCTCCTGTAGGTTGTGTACCCTGGTATGTTAACATCCCAGTCGTGGTTCTCTGTGTACCATGTTCCTGTGACTGCTACGATATCCAGGCATCCCTCTTCTGTCAAGGCCACCAGTTCAGGGAGCTTGTTGCCCAGACTACAGGTGTTGGTACTCATTACCCTCCATTTCTTGATGGCCATACCCCTTTTTGCCCCATACCAGTCCTCACTGCATTTGTCACTTTCTCCATTTACCCCTGCACTTCTTCCTATCAACATCTCTATGTTGGTGTCTACCTCACTTAGTACCCTGATTTTTTGGGGGGGCTAGGATTTCCCTGCTTCTCCCCAGTGCATCCTCCCCTTGGCTAGTTTAAATGCTTGCCAATGAAGCATTTAAACCTATCACCTAGGATCCTTGTTCCCCTCCTGGACAGATGCAGACCATCACACCAGTATAGGCCTGCATCCCTCCAGGTGGACCCCCAGTCACCAGTGAAGCCAAATCCCTGAGCTCTGCACCAGTTTTTCAACCACTGATTGAATCCCATGGTGTGGAGTACCCTAGCCTCACCTGTGCCATAGACAGGCAGCACCTCTGAGAAGGTTACCATACATGCTATTTGTCTAAGGCCCCTCCCCATCTCCACAAATGCTTCTTGCACTGCTCTGATCCCTTTCTTAGCCAGGTCATTTGTCTCTAGGTGGAAAATGACATCCAGCTCCCCCGTGCAGCTGCTCCAGTGATCCTGAGGATTCGCTCCCTGTCCCTCCAAGCCATGGTGCCAGGCAGGCACCTTATCACCCTCTCCCCTTCCCCTCTCAATTCTACCTTCCTAACAGTGGAGTCCCCCACCAGGAGTTGTTCTCTTCCCCTGTAGGGTCCCATGCCACCCTCCTGTGGGTCTCCTTTGTGGAGGTTCCCAGCATCCTCCTTGGTCTCCATTGTGGGTGCCTCCATAGAGGAACCACACTTTTCCAGAACAGCATAGAAATTGTGGAGAGGTACAACTGGAGGGATGCACCTCTGTTCCACCACCCTTACCCTCCCTGAGCCCACTGTGGTCCAACTGCTCCTCTTTCTTGGCAACCTCTGAGGCAATGGCAGTGATGCTGGTGGTCCTTGGGTGGGAGAGGAGGTCCCACAAATCCTGGCCAACTCATCCTGGAGATGAGCAGCCTCCTCCCTCAGCCCAGAGAGGTGCCTGCAGATGGGACAACACTGCATCCTCCAGAATGTCTCCCAGAAGACTGCTGCACCACAGCCACTGCACTGCACCACTCCCATCATGTCTTATTTTTCTGGCCCCCTAATTGTTGTTTGGAATACTTACTCTTTACTCTGATTGTTTATTTCTTTTTTTTTCTTTTCTGTCCCTACTTACACCTCTGGGCCCTCTTAGCTCCTGATCTTCCTGTTCTGAGGCAAGAAGTTCCTATATTTCTCAGTAGTCTCCTTACTTGCTCACAGTCAGACCTCCAGCAGCTAGGTGGGGATGGAGAGCTACTCTTGCCCTTTTAGGATGGTGAGTCTTTGGTGGCTCTGTGATCACTCACTTCCTGCTCTCAAACAGGAAGTTCCTGTTGTTCATTAAATCCTGTGCCTATAAAAGTAGAACTGCCTTTGGGTGGGGGGGTGGAGGGGAGGGAAGGAGGTCAATATAGTCCAAGTAGAGAAGTTTAGTTATACCAGCAGGTCCTTCTTCCTGGTGCTCTGCTTGTTCTCTGGTAGAAGCTATCTAGGGCAGTGTTTAAATCTGGTTTTAACCTGGCTCCTTCTAGCTAAACCACTTCCCCTACTTTGAAAATCTTTCTACACTTAGTTAATTGCACAGATAATTCCCTTCAGCCACCGGTGACAAGCACCTAGATAACCACACAGATAACAATTCACTTCAACTAACTCTGACAAACAGACTAACTTTTATTTTTGTTACCCTAAATTGAAGGTCCCAGTACAAGAGTTGTAGTTCTTAGTCCAAGTAGAGAAGTTTAGTTAAACCAGCAGGTCCTTCCTTCTGGTGCTCTGCTTGTTCTCTGACAGAAGCTATCAATGCACAATCCTCTGACAGAAGCTCCCAACAAACAATCCTTGTGCAGACGTACAAGAGTTATAGTTCTTAGTCCAAGTAGAGAAGTTTAGTTATACCAGCATGTCCTTCCTCCTGGTGCTCTGCTTTTTCTCTGGCAGAATCTATCTAGGGCAGTGTTTAAATCTGGTTTTAACTTGGCTCCTTCTGGCTAAACCACTCCCCCTACTTTGCAAATCTTTCTACACTTAGTTAATTTCACAGATAATTCCCTTCAGCCACCTGTGACAAGCACCTAGATAACTGCACAAATAACACAGATAACAGATAACAATTCACTTCAACCAACTCTGACAAACAGACTAACTTTTTTTTGTTACCCTAAATTGAAGGTCCCAGTACAAGAATTATAGTTCTTAGTCCAAGTAGAGAAGTTTAGTTATACCAGCATGTCCTTCCTCCTGGTGCTCTGCTTGTTCTCTGACAGAAGCTATCTAGGGCAGTGTTTAAATCTGGTTTTACCCTGGCTCCTTCTAGCTAAGCCACTCCCCCTACTTTGCAAATCTTTCTACACTTAGTTAATTTCACAGATAATTCCCTTCAGCCACCTGTGACAAGCACCTAGATAACTACACAGATAACACAGATAACAGATAATTAACTTCAACTAACTCTGACAAACAGACTAACTTTTTTTTTGTCACCCTAAATTGAAGGTCCCAGTACAAGAGTTGTAGTTCTTAGTCCAAGTAGAGAAGTTTAGTTAAACCAGCAGGTCCTTCCTCCTAGTGCTCTGCTTGTTCTCTGACAGAAGCTATCAATGAACAATCCTCTGACAGAAGCTCCCGACAAACAATCCTTGTGCAGACGTACCAGAGGGCAACCTTGAGTGGCACCGATTCTTCTTCCCCCAACAAGGAAGAAGAGCGCGAGGCTAAGCGGAGCTGGATCCCCGGAACTGCTAGATTCATGCTTTGGTGGACTGTCCTGTCCCTGAATACAGGACTGTCCTTAGTCGGATCCCCCCCCACATTTATCAAGGGCAGCGGGCCAGACACAGCCCCTCTGCCATAACAACTTTCAAACGAAGTATTCGTACCATCACCGCTACCGTCTAAGGATGACTCCATTGATGGCAGGTGAGAATTTCTTTTTCTTCTTCTTCTTCATAATCTTCTTTTCTTGTTCATAAAATAAGAAATTTCTACTAAAATGTTAAATTAAATGCTAAAAGCTGCAGTTGTATAGGCGAAAACTTTGACTCCGGCAGACAACCAACATCGACATCCAAGCACACTCGATGGCAGGAGAAAAGGAACTGAGGTGGTTGGAGGGTCAACACTGAGATAGCCTACACAGGCACAAGCTAGTCTCACTGTGCTGCACATGCGTGGTCCTGTCTCGGCGCTGACCCTTCTGAAAAATGTTGGCTCGCGCTTGGTCCTAGTGCCTCTGGCACTATCCTACTAGTGTGAATAAGTGATGGAGACTTAGTTCAGGAAGATCAGTGGGGGATGCACTGAACAGCATTGTGATTGATAACCAAGGGGAATTATACATGAAGAATACAATATCTGGAAATAAACAACAATAATGGTGGCTTATAACCCATCAGAAGACTTTTTGACAATTCTTTGTAATGATGGTACTATAGCAAAACACTGTAGTTGTATTATGTATATGACTAGTGAATCTGAGACAACTGATGGAGGCTTTATAGGCCAAAAATGTATAAAAAGGGGAAAACTAATGAGAGAAATAAACTCTTTAAGGGAACAAGTCAAACGAAACACTCTCAAAGAAATTAATGCTAGGCCAAAGGAAAAAAGGAAAATGAATTCACAAATAGAGGGTGTCAGTGATTCATTTGAATCAGAGAATATATTAGAAAAAATCTCAATAGAAAATGAAGTAGATGAGGATTGGATAGTGGTACAAAATATGTCAAAGAAAAAAGGAAGGAGAGCAATTAAGCAATAATGCACTCCACGGGTGTGGGTTGTGCTGGGATAACCTCATGCCTGTGTGGTTGGGCATGAGGTCACAGGCCGAGTGCATCCAATGTCCCAGAAGTGAGGTTATCCCAGCACAACCCACACCCTGGAGTGCATTATTGCTATTATACAATGGCTCATTGTTATACAAAATTAAAATAAAAAAACATTTAAAAATGTTTTTAGTAGATTTTTAGTGTGGCAATATGTATTTGTTTCTGAAGGGGAGATGGAGTAAAAGGTACAACAAATAAATACAGTGAGGTTGTGCTGGGATAACCTCAATGTGCCAGGGACACACTAACCAATCAGAGTCCAGCAAATGTTTTTGACATTGTATAATGGGCAATAATGAAATCCCTTTAACAAACAGATATGCCCTATTAAGAGAGTCAAATAAAAACGAGCAGGAGACTGGAGAGGCTAAGGTATTGGGTATTGGTAACTGTGGATTCAATCCTGAGAAGAACAAATTCAATTATTTGTGGTAATGACAAAACAAACTGAAAGGTGAACTGTTTGCCAGGGACAAAAATAAAGGATGTAAAAAAAAATTCTACTAAAGGTAATTGAGACCCAGAGACATTCTCAGACTGTAGTAGTTTATGTAGGAATTAATAATGTCAGGAAAGATCATGAGAAAGACATTGTGGATGAAACCATGGACTTGTGTCATGATGTTAAGGGTCTAGACCAGAGGACAGTAATTTCAGGCATTCTGCCAATCCTGAAGGGTCATGAAGAGAAAAATAATACCATTCAAAAGATCAGTACACAACTAGGAAATAGATGTGTAAAGGAGGGAGTTAAATTTATATATACTTTAGAGTTCTTTTATAAAAAAAAAAGCAGTTATATGCAAAAAGATGGCTTGCACCTCAGCAATTCTGGAACTAAAACCCTAGTAACTATGATAAATATGAATATACCACCAGAAAATTTAAACTAATAACTGAGGGAGAGGGAGCAATCCGAAGGAAAACAAGGTAAATAACTTAAATAAAAATGACAAAAGAGAGTAACGGCCCATACAGGGTTAAATTGTTTATTGATTAATGCAAGAAATCTCAATAACAAAAAGGAAGAATTGGAAGGACTACTAAAATTAACCGGCAAAACTGACACAGTATATATCACAGAGACATGATGGACTGGGAAAAAGGAGTGAGGAAAGGCAATACAGGGATATAATGTATACCATTAAGACTGGACACAAAAAAATGGAGGTGGAGTAGCAGCATATATATCAAACCAGTTACAGTCAAATCTAATATCAGATAAAATAAAAAAGCAGGAGAGTAAAACTGAATCTATATGGATCAAAATAGGTACTGGAAGAGACAAAACTATTATCATGGGGTTATGATATAGACCCCCAAATAGCAAAAATGAGATAACTGAAGAAATAATTAACAAACTTGATTGGGCTTGTGAAATAGGATGAGTTGAATATGTAGGTGATTTAAATTACAATGACATAAATTGGAACAAAATAGAAGCTACTAAATCATGTAGTGATGCATTTTTGAAAGTGGCTTTGGAATTAGACATGATACAACACATAACAACACCAACTAGAGGAGAAAGTATTTTAGACATAGTACTAACTACAGAGGAAGTAAACATTACAAATTGTAGGATCGAGGCACCTCTAGGAACTAGAGACCATAATACAGTATATTTCAGAATAGAGGAGTATATCACAATAAAAAGTGAATGTAGAGAGATTTACAATTTTAATACAGCTAATCAACAAAAAATACAGGAAGACATGGCCAAAATAAACTGGGAACAAGCACTGAATAACAAAACAGCAAGTGAAATATGGGAGATTATCAAGAAGCAGATCATTACATTATGTGATAAACATATAAAGCAAATTAGAAAATATAATAATAGAGGTGTAAAGCCACAATGGCTCACAAAAAGTGTAAAAAAAATAATAAAAAAGAAGAAACTGTACAATGATTACCTCAAGAACAAAACAAAACAAAACTGAGAGAAATACAAAACCACGCTAAAACAATGCAAGAATAAAATTAGGAAAAATAATCAAAACATGGACAGACAGCTAGAAGGTAATGCAACAAAGGATGATATGAGGAAGTTCAAGGTCTACATAAATTCCCTACGTGCCTCAAACAGTGGAGTGTGTTCAATAATCTATAAAAATCAGCAAACTGAAGACCCCAAAGTAATGGCAGACATTTTAATACTTACTTTGGATCCATATTGACACAAAGTGAGACACATATAGAAGATATACCAAAACAGACTAGTACAATGAAGCAGATTACACTTGATAGCTTAAATAATAAAGAAATAGCCCTAAAATGTACATACTCATCAGGTCCAGATAACACATCTTCTAAAATGTTGAAATTATTAGCCCCGCAAATAGTTATTTCACTAAAACTATTATATAAGCAAGCACTAACAACAAATCAAATCCCAAGTGACTGGCTATCAGCCGTAGTGGTACCAATCCATAACAAACTCTGGTCAGAGCCGAAATGGCTATGAAGGGTTTTTGGGATGCTTTTACCCATTAGAACACAGAGAGTAATAGTAAATGGAGTCCACTCAGAAGAAAGGAGGGTTACTAGTGGGGTACCGCAGGGTTCAGTATTAGGACCAGTCCTCTTCAATTTCTTTGTAAGCAACATTGCAGAAGGACTGGAAGGAAAAGTATGTCTCTTTGCAGATGACACAAAGACCTGCAACAGAGTTGATGCACAGGGTGGGGTGGAAAGGATGAGAAGGGACTTGGCAAGGTTAGAGGAATGGTCAAATGTATGGCAGCTTAGATTCAATGCTAAGAAGTGCAAGGTAATGCACCTGGGAAACAAAAACCGGGGAAGAGTACACAATGGGGGTGAGATACTAACAACAACAAAATGGAAAGGGACCTGGGGGTAGTCATATCAGATGACCTAAAGGTAGGCAAGCAATGTGAGAGGGCAGCAAGGAGAGTTGGATACTGGGATGCATAGGGAGAGGCATCACCAGTAGAAAACAAGAAGTTATTATCCCTCTGTACAGACAGCTGGTGAAACCCCTTCTGGAGTACTGTGTGCAGTTCTGGAGACCTAATCTCTGCAAAGACATAGACAGGATGGAAGCTGTCCAGAGGAGGGCAACTAAAATGGTGCAGAGTCTGCACCAGAAGACATATGAAGAGAGACTTAAGGAGCTTAATATGTATAGCCTCGAGGAAAGGAGGGAGAGGGGGGACATGATAGAAACGTTCAAGTACCTCAAGGGAATCAACAAAGTCCAAGAGGGTAGCATCTTTCAAAAAAAGAGGTGTGCAAGAACAAGAGGGCACAATTTGAAGATGGGGGGTGGTTCAGAGGTAATTTAAGGAAGTATTTTTTCACAGAGAGGGTTGTGGATGCATGGAACGGCCTTCCGGAGGAGGTTGTGGAGTCAAAAACAGTGGTGGAATTCAAGCATGCTTGGGACAGTCATAAGGCAATTCTAGGGGGTGGGGGTTGGAAGAAGTAGGCTGCTGGTTAGCTAGGATCTGCAGCTTATCCATTAGGTAGGGAAATGGGCAGACTGGGTGGGCCAAGCGGTCCTTATCTGCCGTCAAATTCTATGTTTCTATGTTTCTATTTCTAATGAATTTACACAATGCAGATCTGCTGAGAGGCAGTTTCAATGTGGTCTTCCTTTTATACATTTTTACAATGTGTTTTCCTAGAATATGACTGCTGATTGCTGAATATTTAGCCTAGACAAATCACAGAAGAAAAGGCATCTTATTTTCAGTGGGGCTCTACATCTACAGAATATTATGCTGCATTGCGTAAAATCAGAACATACTGAACACAATATTGTACACCTGGACTAGGCTACCCTGAATAAATACATTATAAAAATGGTAATATCATGACCCCACTGAAAACAAGATATTGCATCTAATCTGGGACATCCTGAGTAAATACAGTGCAACAATGTGTAAATGAGGATTTATATGACAATAAGATGTAGCATCTTCCCTGCGATATCTAGGATACAAAATATAGGATAAGAAATATTTAAAGAAAATCTACTGTAAACTGAACTTCACTGTGTTCACTGACATAAACAGTTTTATTGTTTTATAACATATTAGATTGCAGTATTTATTTCGAATGTTGCAGCCATGAGGATGCTGTGTACAGTCTGTGTGTGTGTGTGTGTGTGTGTGTGTGTGTGTGTGTGTGTGTGTGTGTGTGCACGTGTGTGTGTGTGTGTGCTATAGCTCAATACATTTTTTTCCCAAAAAGCATAGTAAAAAATACCTGCTTATTGCAATTATTTAGCCTGGATAGTACACAGAAGACCTGGTATATGTCTGAGACAGTGCTCTTAAGAGGTTAAAAAAAACAGTATAAATCTTTTTAGATTTGCTGGGAAAGGATGACATTTATGAGGTATGAATCTTTCTTGAAAGATATTCATCCCCAACTGAAGTTAGTAGCAAAAAATGTTTAAATGCTAGGCATTTAAATGTGCAAGTTGTTGCATTTCGAAGGGGGTAAACAAATCTCCAGTTTAATAGGCAGCCAATATTTAACAAGCTGTGTCAGTTTCCTAATGGCCATCTGATAAGCAGCTTGGGGTTATGTCTCTAACATTCTAAACAGAAAGAAGGGAGTATTTTATTTCAATTGGCATAGTGATTTGTAGAAGGATACATTGAAAACTCAAAAAAATGTATTCCATGATACTCCATTTTTCCAGCTACAGACAGTACGATGGCTGTAGACTCTGCCCACAGCCATAAAAAGGGAAGCAAAACTAACTATGAAAACTACCGACCTATACGTCTTACTTTGGTGCGAGGAAAAATTATGGAATCAATTCTTAAAGACATGATAAATCAGCATATAGAAAGTACTGACTGCAGAGATAGGCAGCAGCATGGTTTTATAGCAGGGAGGTCCTGTGTAACTAACCTACAGTACTTTGTTTTTATGAAAAAACATCAGCCGCATTGAATAAGGGATCATCGGTGGATTGTATATTTTTGAATTTTGCAAAGGCTTTTGATAAAGTACCACACAAAGCCATAATACAACGACTAATTGATATAGGTGTGAACCATAAATTACAGCATGGATTCAAAAACTGGCTGAGAGATATAACTCAGACAGTTACGATAAAGGGATGACTCTCTGATCCGGTTTGCGTGGCTAGTGGAGTGCCACAGGGCTCTGTTTTGGGACTGTTGTTATTTCATATTTTTATATCTGACACTAACAAACTTTTAACAAGCTGGATAAGTAAATTTGCAGATGACACAAAAATAGCAAGAGTCATAAATTCACAGGAAGACATTGATACACCACAAATAGAACTAAACAACATAGGCAAATGGATGATGTCAAGGAGTATGACTTTTAATGCAGATAAGTGCTGTGTAATGCACCTAGGCCATCACAAAAAAAATAATACTTATTTTTTTAAATGGACTTCCCCTAAGAGAAACAATAGAAGAAAAGGACTTAGGCATAACAATACCAGAGAAGTTAGCATATGACAACCATTGTGACAAACACATTGGCAAGGCTAAAAGGCTGCTGTGGACTATCAAAATAAATTTTAGAAGTAGGGAACAAGGGGTGGTGATGCCTTTGTACAGGGCGTATGTGAGACCACTACTGGATTATGGCAGCCAGGCACAGGGTGCCATTACTAAGGGGACTGAAAATTGGTTAGAAAGAGTCCAGAGACAAGCTATCAAAATGATATATAACTTAAGGGACTTGTCATATAATGAACGTCTCCAGAAATTAAACCTTATGCCTCCAGAGACAAGAAGAATAAGAGGTGATATGCTCCTATGTTATGACATTATGCAGGATAGTTACCTAATACACAGATTTAACTTAGAATTCAAAATTGATAAAAATGGAAATCAGGAGACATCCATTGCAACTGAGACCACAAAGATTTTTCACAAACAAGAGGAAAGCCTACTTCACACAGAGGGTGGTTAATCCATGGACTAGTTTACCTCTGAAAATTATAATCAGTAAAGATAAGAAACTGTTTAAAAAAAACAACATTGACAACTGTATACTAGCTGGAAAGAGACTGTGCTATTATGGGTAATTAGATATAATCCATATGGGTATACTGCCTTCTTGACTCCCGAGACCTTAAAATGAGCCTTAGTAGTATGAGCTCATTTTCATAACTCAAGTGGTAATTACAAAACTGTGGAACTGTTAACATATATTCCTGATAAGATAAACAGCATATTCTAGGGAGAATAACAAAAGCCAACATTTTCAGTAATGTTTATTATTGTATGGCACATCTTTCTTAGCTTCTCTCTTGGGTTATTATGCAGGTAAAGTTGCTTGCATCTGAGCTGTTGACGTGTTCGCATATGAAGAGTCACTAGGCAGGATTTTCAAAGCAATAGTTCTGAAGTAGGTCTCCATTGTGCCAGGTATTCAATGCATTGGACTTGCATTAAAAAAATTAGGATTTTACATCTCTGTGGCAAAAATACATCTTTCAGACTACATTTCTGTGGTCTAGTATGAGTCAGTTTGGGGGTTCTTTGTGTTTATCATTGAGACGCTTTTATCTACACTTATCGTGGTGCCTAGCATCTGATTTCATCAGGACTAAAGATATCCTGATACTACTGTCACAATGTCCTCAGTCACAGTTACAATAGTTGTAATGCTTGTTGACACTTAGTGTCACAGTTTTTAAATGTTATAAATATACATAATCATCTGGAGAGTTGTTAAAGGGTCAGTAGGTGGCATTCTACAAAAACAGAGCTGACCATGTGTGTGCCTTAATTAGCATTTTATTTGCAGGCTCTAGTGGTCAATTTGTCAACTACAAGAAGACAGGCAAGTTAGGCTGGCCCATAAGAACAGGGGGTAGTGCTACCACTCTCAACACCGGTGACCTGGGTTCGGAAATGAGCTTGAGTCATTGGATGCCAGCCAGACTTCAAAGCCTATCGAGCCTCGTGGAACAAATGTAAAAGAGAAATACGCCTTGCCAAAAGTACCTACTACAGGAACCTCCTAAAATCCTCATCCGAAAACCCTCAAAAGTACTGGGCCCAAATCAAGGAACTTCTCAGCAATGATAAGCAGCAGACGGCGACCGACATGAATATTCAAGGCATTCACTGTAACAGCCCGAGTACAATTGCCAACGCCTTTAATGCCCTCTTTTCCACGCTACCTGGTGTAGCTCTGACTATGCCCTAAAATTACTGTCCTCCTGCCCCTTCCCCAACCCTCTCTCCACCCACCCTGGTGCTGGCTCCAACCACATACCAAGAAGTACGCAAGCTATTTAACACCCTTCCAGCCCGGGGGGGGGGTCCGGGGCCAAATGGCATCCATCCTGGTATACTCAAGCAGTTTGCACCATGGCTGGCCAAGCCTGTCACCAGGCTTTTCAACCTTTTGATTTGCACTTCCACTGTCCCATCTACTTGGAAAATGGCCAGAACTATCCCAATTCACAAAAAGGATGATGTCAAACTAATGTCCAACTACCGTCCCATCTCTCTCCTTCCAACTCTCAGCAAGCTTCTAGAAAAAATAGTCCACCGACAGCTCGTCGAACACCTCACCAAGTTCAATCTCCAAACCCCCTGCCAACACGGATTTAGGCCTGGACACAGCACCACTACGGCACTGACACAACTTACCAGCGACATCAAGTGTAATATGGACCACGGCCTACTCACCGGTGCTGTCTTCATAGACCTGTTCAAAGCTTTTGACATGGTTCAACACCCTCTCATGCTGAAGAAGCTCCAATCCATAGGAACATCTGACCCAACTCTATCTTGGTTCCGCAGCTACCTGGACAGTCGCACTCAGGTGGTAGCTTTTCACAAGGCCCTTTCCTCCCCCACAAAGATCTCCTGTGGAGTCCCACAGGGGTCCGCTCTCGGACCTCTGCTTTTCTCGTTCTTCTTAAATGATATTCCCACTCTTTCCCTACATAGCTGCACTCTTATGTACGCCAACGACCTGGTTCTCTACTCAGATTCTAAATTGATAGATGACATCAACTCCACTCTCTCAAATGATTTCCAAGTCCTTCAACTCTGTCTCTCAAACAGCCATCAATATCTTAACCAGGACAAAACACGAGCCATGCTATTCGGTTCCTCAAACAAAACTGCCCTCTACTGCCTGCAGGCTCTTGGTTCACTGCCTGGATGGTTCCCCTATCACCAACATGGCGTTCTTCAAATACCTGGGGGTTACACTTGATCCCTCCCTAGACTTGACATTACATGTCAACGCAGTATGTCGCAGTGTTAATGCAAAAATTGGTGGCACCTACCGTGTGCGCCACTCCCTCACACCTTCAGCCAGATTATCTGTAGCTAGGGGAATCCTCTTACCACAGCTCCAATACACTCTTCCTCTCATCTACGCTGCCAACTCTTCTGTACTCAGTAAATGGGACACCGTCTATAACAATATCTGTAGATTCGCCTTAACTGCCCCTCGCCTAACTCATCACTGCCTCCTCTACTCTGGCTTAAACTGGCTGTCACCTAAGGATCTATGGGCCTACTCCCTGGGATGCTTTATTGACTCACTGACCAGACCCCCTAGTCCGGACTATCTGGCTAACCTGCTGACTCCTGCCTCCCAAACCCGTACCCTCAGGTCCTCCTCTGTCCCTATGCTCTCAACCAGACCTTGTGCTACAAAAATGGGCAAAGAGGCATTCTCTCACTTTGCTCCTAAGTTCTGGAACTCAACTCCCCCTACAGGTTAAAAATTTTGCCTCCCACCACGCATTTAAAAGCTCGCTATTTTCTCACCTTCACGCCCTTGGTCATTGCAAATGGTCGTAATTTGCTACACCCTATTGCCGGCCTGCGGCATGGACCTAAGCCCATTTCTTGTTACAATATGTCTTTTATTACGAGCTGTATCTGATTTTGTTGCTCTATTTGCCTTGTATGTTGCTAATTGTTATTGCTGTCTTATGTTTATCCAGATTGTTATTATGTACTACTGTAATATGTATACCAATGTCCTGTGCTCTCCAGGGTCGTGCCTGAAAATAGGCAGGATTGTTGCCTAGTGCACTTACCCAGTTACCAAAAGCTAATAAATAAATAATTAAATAAACTCCACTGCTAGACAGGCACCTGGGTGACCACAGGTGGCAGTGCAGTTAGGAACGTCTCTTGGGTGGGAGTACATCAGTTGATGCCATAACATTCATGCTTGCATGCATGCTTGTGCACCCTCATCACAATCATTCTAGGAGGCAACAGGAAAAAAAAGCAGAAACACCCCAGCCAGTAGGATGATGCCATCTACCCACAGTCCCCACAACTGTCTACTAATTCACCACTTCCTGTGTGCCGGATCCATTCTGCAGCAGTGATTGTGGGAGTCTCTACTACCCCCACCAGAGGGGGTTAAATTCTGGGGGGAAACAGAGGTGAAGGTAAGACCTGGGATTGTGTACAGGCCTCCAGACCAGGAGGAGGGCATAGACACGTTACTGTTAGAAGATATACAAAACATGATAGCTAAAGGGGAGCTTCTGATAATGGGAGACTTCAACATGCCAGATACAGATTGGTCAATACCAGCAGGGACATCTGCCAGAACTAGACACATGGTGGATTCCATGCAGGGGGAGGGCCTCAAACAACTGGTACAACAGCCCACAAGAGACAGGGCTATCCTAGATCTAGTACCGACTAACAGGGAAATGATCACAGATCTCCAGGTAGAAGGTCACCTGAGTGCCAGTGACCATCACATGGTATGGTTCAATTTTGCCACTAGAACAAAATATGAAAATTACATACCTACCATAATTATGATCTTTCTGTGTATCTTCACCATTCATCACCTTTGGGTACATGGCCAGAGGTCATGACCCCGCAGGAGTTTTTTTTTTTGGTAGGCGGAGCCAACGCACCATTGGCGCCGCCCTCAAGGCCAACGCATTGCGTGGCACTCGCAGGTTGGCCGTTAGGCGCTGTTGACTCTGCCTGCCTGCCAGTTCTGAGTCACCAGAGAGGTAAAAGGAAGGAAGTGGAGGGTGGGACAAGGAAGTCCAAGGGACAGTAAAAAGGAAAAGATATGAAACTAAAAGGAGAAATAATGACTGAGAGGACAGAAAGAAATAAGTCGGAAACTAAAGGGATTGGGAGGGGCCCCAATCTATGGAAATAAAGGAGGGAGGTAGGGTGGGACAAAGAATTTAGAAGGTAGGAATAGAAGGGAGAAGGTTAACACATCCCAGACCCTGGTCTGTCTCCAGACTGTATAGGAACTGCAAGGAGTAGCCAAAGGCTTCTTGCCAGAATTCAAGGCACAGAATGGCTGGCAAAAACTCCATCTGAGCAGAATCAGCTATTCCAGAAGAAGGACAGTGCACAGAGAATTAACACCCTCTCAAGGAAAGATTTTGGTGAAAAAGGGAAATGATTTTTTTTGTAATAAAAGATAGTCTAAAGGACAAGGAAAAATAAGATGGATGGGAACAAGGAGGAGGAGAGAATGGAGGGCAACTGCCAGCTCCCACACCACAGGGGTGGAGCTAACGCACTAGAGAAGCAGTGCCCCTCATGCTGACCACTCTACCCAGAATATTATCCCCCATGTGCCCCTGTTTACCCCACTCCTAACAAGGAAATGAGGGGGGGTGAGGTTGGGCATAAAAAGGGAGGTGGACCCAGAGACTGAGGCCCCAGGGAGATGGAGGGCGGGATTGTGATGAATGGTGAAGATACACAGAAAGATCATAATTACGGTAGATACATAATTTTCATATCCTATCTGTGTCAATCTTCACCATTCGGCACATTTGGGTGAGTGCCAAGCCCCCCTGAAGGGGGTTTTCTTTTACACCCTAAGGGACAAAGTCCCTTAGCTCTCAGTGGGTGTACACTAAGAGGGAGAACCTTCAGTGCCTGGAGAGGCCCAAGAGTGGGGAGAGTGAGACGGGGACCCCTGGAGGGGGAAGGAAGTTGCCCTGACAAACACCATCTTGCTTTATGGGAGAAGGGATAGGTTCTCTGGTGAGCGGAGTTAATCACCCTATGCTGGGCCAAGGGTGACAACCGGGAAAGATGCAGCCATGCCATCCGCTTAGTGCAGATCACTGTCCCTATGACCCTGGTAGCTACCTCATTGGCATCATAGGATGCCCTCGCTTGATGCCTTGCTAGCTCCAGGCCACGTGCAGAAAGTACAGTGGCTTGTCTGGTTTGCTCCGTGTCAGGCAACAAGGCTAGGAGTTGACCTAGCCTGGACCACAAGAACCTGTCATAGGCTGCATAGTGGGTCTGATGTGCAGAAATGGAAATCAACAACCGTGCCAAGTAGAAAGCTCTCCTACCCCAGAAGTCAAAATCCAAAGAATCTTG
Source organism: Neoceratodus forsteri (assembly GCA_016271365.2). Classification (NCBI taxonomy): domain Eukaryota; kingdom Metazoa; phylum Chordata; order Ceratodontiformes; family Ceratodontidae; genus Neoceratodus; species Neoceratodus forsteri. The sequence goes on along the minus strand of CM028130.1, from coordinate 832,031,951 downwards.
GTCTGGGGGCCGGTCACGGTGAAGGGTGCGAAGTCCATCAGGAGTGTCCAGCTGCATCAATTCAGACTGCGGATGAGGCATGGAACCTGGAGACTCTGGGGGAGCGCAATACCACTGGCAGAGTTCCCTAAGGGCAGGAACTCCGGAGAAGGGCTTCTGCCAGGAGCACCACAACGCCTTCCAAGAAAGGCATGCGCCAAGTGCTCTGGATTGCTTACAGTGGCAGGGGTGAGGTGCAAGTCCTCCAACATCCTCATGAGGAAACGCTGATACTCAGCAAAATCAGTGGCTGGAGAGATGTGGACAGAAGGCTCCTCTCTCACAGAAGATGGGGATGAAGAGTTGGAGGGCACCGACTGCTCAGAGAGAGGCTGCTCGGGGGGAGGTTGAAAATCCTGACTGTCCATTGCCCTAACATAAGCTGGGAACTGAGCAGCCACAGCCCTGAACTACTCCCAGGAGAGAGGCCCACTAGGACCAAGGATGCCTGGGAGCGCAGGGGAATGTGGCAGAGGGATGGGGAACAGAGCTGAGAAGAGATGTCGTCTGACCTCCATCTGGGCTAAGGAGTGGACCAAAAGCACCCAAAGAAGAAGGTGCTCCAGAAGACCCCACAGCCGACAGCTGAACAACCATTTCAATACTGCCTTGGCTGCACCCGGAAGAATCCACCCTGTGAGGTGACTGGGGCCGTATAGGTCCAGAAGGACGGTCCCCTACCTCAAAAGAATGGGTCTCTCTCAAAGAGACCGAGAAGAAAGAGTGGAGATCTGCACTACGGCTTCTTTCAGAGCCCGGGTGGGCTCCAGAAAAAGGTTGCCGTGCAGACCCATTCCCCTTGACCCCCTGGAGTCTGAAAGAACCCTCCTCCTCAAGAGGACCAGCCTAGGTAGCTGACAGCCCTGGCCAGCACCCGAAGGTGCTGTCCAGGGCACAGTACCCTCCCCTCCTGTAGAAGTCTTGATCGGCCCAAAAGTTGGGAGATCCAGGCACACCACAGGCAGGGGTACCACTGCTGAGGGGTCTGTGAACCCACCAAGACTGGGCTGCAGAGCAATGGTGGCCTGCACCACTGCCCGCTGGTCAGCACCCCTGACCCCAGTCTCGGCAGCCACTGACCCCACCTCAGAAGGGGGCTGACTCTGGCTTGTCAAGGACACTACAGGGCTACCCACATGATCAGTCAACCTCAAGGAGTCAGACTTCTCATCTGACTCAGAGCCCGACTCCACCTCCGAAGAGGTAGAGGCCGAGGCCCTGTGCCAGACCGTAGGAGGGCGCCCGGTGCCATACTTGCCAAATGGGGTGCCAGAAACCAAGACCATGCCTGAGCCAGTGCCAGTGCCCACCACAGCACCACAAGCGGTATCCGCGGAGGACACGGCCCCAGCCCGAACAGCAGCCCCAGAGTCAGGACCAGCCACGACACTGTCTGGCCCCACGGCACTGCGAACGGCACCGAGGGTGGGGAGAGCGCCGACGATGGCCCCAATGGTGCCATTGGCACCGAGGATGGCACCACCTGGCTCCACGGCATGCGCGAACAGCACTGAGGGCAGGGGCAGTGCCAATGATGGCACGGACAGTAGAATCTAAAGCCGCCATGGCACCGAGTCCCAAGTTATACATGGCACCGTCTCAACCTCGGTGCAGCGAACAGTGCCGAGGTGAGAAGAAGACAAAGACGGCACCGTAGAAACTCCCACAGTGCCGCTAGCAGTATCGGTGCCATGAATGGCACTGACAGCAGCCATGGTGCACAGTGATAAACTGGCACTGACGACGGCTCTGTCAGGGCCCACGCACCACGAATGGCGCAGAGGCCTGCAACGGCGCTGACCAACGGCATCGAGGACAGTGCTGACCAGGGCCTTGCGAACCGTGGCTCCGACCCCGGGGGAGCCTTCACCTCAGAAGGGGTGATTGTCTTGGCAGCGCTTCCTTCCCAACCCCCGAAAGGAGCGGGATGGGCCTCCTGCACTGTGGAAGGAGCCTCGGCAACGGCCAGGCTACCAGTAGCTGAGGCTTCCTCCTCCTCGGTCCATGTAGAACCAGGAGCGGACCCAGAGGAAAGGCCAAGAGTACGTGGCTTGGCCCGATGAGTGTGCACCAGGCCCCCAAAGGTCAGCAGAGCTCACCCCACTTTACACGCGCATTGTTCGATGACCCGGTGGTCCATGGAGAAACAGGCATAGCACGAATCCAGGTCATGAAGTGGGCCAAGACACGTAAGGCAACAGTCATGCAGGTCGGTGATGGAAAATTTACGGTCGCAAGGGCACCATCGCATGGGGGGCCATCCCGTCTTCAAAGTCTTCTTGCCCGCTGACCCAGACATGACCTACAAGGAAAAAAAACACCAAAAACAGACTTGACATCACCAAGAATAAAATAAATGGAAAGATCTTACCAAGCGACGTCGAGTAAGGCAACTAGAACCAGCAGGAAAGGAGCTGACGGATTACGCCACGGAGGATAATAAGCTGAAGAACAAAACTGTGTAGGCGGTAGGCCTCAAGTTCTGAGGTAGCTTCCCACGAGGTAACCTAAATGGTGGGAGATGAAGAACTGGCAGGCAGGCGGAGTCGACTGCGCCTAACAGCCAACCCACGAGCGCCACACAATGCGTCGGCCTCGAGGGTGGTGCCGATGGCCGCCTACCAAAAAAAAAAAAAAAGCTCCCGCGGGGTCATGACCTCTGGCCATGTACCCAAAGGTGAAGAATGGTGAAGATTGACACAGATAACATCACCCATTCCAAGGCAAAAATATGGGACTTCAGAGGAGCTGATTTTGATAAGATGGCCAACAGAGTTAAGCTAGCCCTGGCAAAAAGAAATACAGGTGAGGAGGTACAGGCAAAGTGGGCAAAAATTAAAGATGCAATACTTGAAGCAGCATCCCATTGTGTTAGTGAGAAAAGGAAGTGCAAAAGAAGAAGGAAATCACTTTGGTTCTCAAACACAGTAGCAGAAAAGGTCAGAACCAAAAGGCTGGCTTTCAGGAAATATAAGGGAACGCAGCAGGTTGAAGATAAGGAGGCATACCAAACTTCCTTAAGGGAAGCAGGGAAGGCAGTAAGGCAGACAAAGGCCCAAACCGAGGAAACACTAGCACAAACAGTGAAAGAAGGTGACAAGACTTTCTATAGATACATTAGTGAAAGGAGAAAGTCCAGAGGGGGTATTGCTAAGATCAAAGGGGAAAAAGAGGCATGTAAAGAGGAGGACCATGTAAAAGCATCTATCCTAAATAGATACTTCTGCTCAGTATTTACTGAAGAAAAGGTGGGGCAGAGCCCACAGCTCAGCACCATGGACACAGGGGGGAGGGAGGTGTGCACTAGTCCCTTCACAAAAGAAAGGGTCCTACAAGAGCTCAATAAGCTCATGGTGCACAAGGCAATAGGACTTGTTAGCATACATCCCAGAGTACTAAAGGAGCTAAGGGTGGAACTAGCAGAGCCATTATCAGAACTGTTTAGTGAGCCTCTGAGCACAGGAGAGGTCCCAGAAGACCGGAGAAGGGCTCATGTGATCCCACTCCACAAGAGTGGTAGCAGTGAGGAGGCAGGGAGCTACAGACCAGTCAGTCTTACCTCAGTAGTGGGCAAGATAATGGAGACACTCCTTAAGGAAGGGATAGTGCAACACCTGGAATCCATAGGAGCACAGGATCCAAGACAGCATAGGTTTACACAAGGAAGGTCCTGTCAAACTAATCTCATCGATTTCTTTGACTGGGTAACCAAAGTGGTGGACCAAGGGGGAGCAGTTGATGTCACCTACCTTGACTTCAGCAAAGCTTTTGATGCTGTTCCACATAGAAGATTGATTAATAAGCTGGGTAGGCTCAGGGTGGGTCAGAGGTTGGTCAATGGGGTGGCAAACTGGTTGACGGGCAGAAAACAGAGAGTGGTGGTAAATGGCATACAGTCAGAAGAGATGCAAGTCACAAGTGGGGTACCTCAGGGATCAGTCCTGGGGCCAGTCCTCTTCCAATATCTTCATCAGTGACATTGCAGATGGACTGGAGGGTAAGGTTTGTCTGCTTGCAGATGACACCAATATCTACAACACAGTAGATGATCCAGAAGGGGTGGGCAGAATGAGAAGAGATCTGGATAAACTAGCAAAATGGTTGGAAGAGTGGCAACTGGGGTTTAACGCAAAGAAGTGCAAGATCATGCACATAGGGACAAGAAACCCTGAAGCCACCTATAGGTTGGGAGCGGAGTTGCTGGCAATCACAAGGGAAGAAAGAGACTTGGGAATCATCATCACCGATGACCTGAAATCATCCAAGCAGACCACTAAAGCAGTAGGTAAGGCTAGAGGGATGTTCGGGTGTATTAGTAGGGGTATCACAAGTCAGAAGAGGGAGTTAATAATCTCTCTTTACAAGACACTGGTTAGGCCCCATCTGGAGTATTGCGTGCAGTACTGGAGGTCACACCTTCATAAGACATTAATCAAATTGAGACTGTCCAGAAAAGGGCAACCAAAGTGGTGCAGGGACTTCATCAAAAAACATATGAGGACAGATTAACTGAGCTCAATATGTATACCCTAGAGTAAAGGAGGGAGAGAGGTGATATGATTGAAACATTCAAACACCTTAAAGGCATTAATAGGGTGAAAGAGTCTAACATGCTTCAATAAAAGAATAGCAGGACAAGAGGACACAGCGTGAGATTAGAGGGAGGCCGATTAAGGGGTAATGTGAGGAAGTTCTTTTTCACAGAAAGGGTGGTGGATGCATGGAATGGCCTACCTCAGGAAGTGGTGGATATGAATACAGTGCAGGGCTTCAAACAGTCATGGGATAGGCATAAGGGAGCAATACAGATGAGTATGAATAGATAGGCCATTGACAGAGCAAAGGCCAATGGCACATTCATAAGGTAGAAAAAGAAACGGGCAGACTGGATGGGCCTTGTGGTCCTTATCTGCCATCAACTTCTATATTTCTATGTTTCTATGAAATGCTATGGTGATGGGACTGGGGCAGTTGAGCAGATGGGGGCTGAACGGAGACAAAGGGACAAAACAGCATTAACTTCAAAGAAGATGGGTAAGCGCAAATTATGGTCTTGTCTGATCATGATGGTTCATCATTCAAAGTGCTGATTGACACAGCTAAACATGTGGGAACCTGATATAGGGAACCACTGGGGATGCAGTCTGATACAAAGCACATCTAAGTGTCACAAATGCATAAACATTTTGAAACTCTTATGCAGGTGCGGCACAAGGACTAAATGCAACATAGGGAGGACAGAATAGCTAAGCAAGGTGGTGGCTGCTTATTTACCTCAGATCAGATCTGCAAGCCTCTAAAATGGTGATCAAAGACCTAACCAGGGACTGTGAATGCGTAGCAATAAAACGTTTGATAGGGCAAGAGCACAAATCTCTTGTCATCCTGTCTGTATATATCCTACCAGGTAAACAGAATCCGGGCATTGAGTCACTTACTCACTACTTCATGCAACTCAATCAAAACTGGGAATACATTGTTACTGGTGTGTTTAACATCAGTTGGAATGCTAAGTTCAGCACAAGTCATAGGGATAAGATGTCTAGCCTATTTAGCACACAAATGGTCACTGAGCACACCAGGACCAATGGAAAAACAGGCACCATGACACTACCCGACTGAGTACTAGTTACACACTCTGATAGGGTTAAAGTTGTCAACGTTTTGCAAGACACCCTGAGTGATCATTCCCTGGTGCAAAGTCTATGAACAAATAAAAAGACAAGGCCACCGCCTCCGATTACAGTCTGCCGAGTCCTACATAAATTGAAGGTGCCTAAATTCAAATCTTATGGGGCCCAAATTGATTGGAGCTTCTTAGATGCCATTACTGACATTGACTCAGCCCTAGAATTCTTTGTCTCCAAATTTACACATGGTTGTGATATATTTGCACCTTTTAAAAATCGCAAGGCAAGGGGAATGCCAACCAGATGGATCACCCCGAACTCCTTGCCTGCATGAGGTAGAGTGACAATCTGTGGGCACTGCCAGGGAAACAGGGTCCCCTGTCCACGTGCAAAGCTACAAGAAAGGCCAGAACAAGTGCACCAGTATGATTTGAAAGGTCAAATCTGACGTCTATATGGACCAGCAGACCCAGAACTGGAGCAATTGCAAACGATTCTGAGACGTCTCACAGCTCTTTGGTAAGGGAGTTAAAAACCACTCCTCAGATGTCATAGTGGAGGACAGAGAGATCTTTGATCCAGACATAATTGCCAGTTACTTCAATGCAGCCTTTATTCACCTCAGTTCTGTCATCCCCACTGAGGCTGCCTAGAATCCCTGCAGGGAACCTGGTCCTTAAGCCTTCCAGATGATGGTCTCTGAACAAAGGCACCCTACATTTTACTTTGAGGCTGTTTCAATCAAACACACCTCAAAATTCATCAGTAGGGTACTTGGCAAAACTAGGTGTGGGAGCGATATAAATGATATCAGACTTCTTGCTCTGGTGGTAGAGGAACTTTCCCACCTCATCTCTAGAATTTTTAACTTTTCCCTGTGTTACAGTTCCCTGAGAAGCGGAAATCCATACTGGTTACACCAGTTTTCAAAAGCAGAGACCATACTAACCTTGCTAATTACAGATCCATTTCTATTCTCTCCCCCTCCAAGGCCCTCAAGAGAATAGTTTTGACCAACTTGTCACAAACCTCGAAAAATACAGTACCCAGTGTGTACAGCAGCATGGTTTCTGGAAGCTCCACAGCACCAACACAGTGCTGTTGGAATACACCAACTATGTTCATGAGGTCCTTGACAACAGTGACCTTGTCTGAGCTGTATATATCTATATGTATATATATATATATATATATATATACACACAAAAAACTATTTTAATGCATTAGTTAGGGTTAGATCAACAAAAGTAGGGAAATATGTTGTTAGTTCCCAGCCCTAACACTCCACTCCTACCCTGCAAGCAGCAACAGGAAAAAAAATTTCTATCTGAGCTGTCCTTCATCTTCTCAAATCAGGCATGGGGTGTGTCTTGGGGTTGTCAACCCTAACACTCACCCCATTTTATCAATAAATAAGTTGAGATATGTACAATATATGAGAATGGGGTGAATGTTATAGCTGACAACCTCTAAGCACACTCCACACCTGATTTGTGAAGGCACAGGAGAGGTAAAATAGTAAAGTTTTTCCTGTTGCTTCCTGCAGGGTGTGGGTGGGGTGTTAGGATTGGGAACCCTAATGCTTTATTTCCCTACATTTGTCAGCTTAACCCTAACTAGTACATTAACAAAGTTTTTTGTAATGAATTTCCTTAATTTTTGAGATAGTATAATATAATCATACCCTCATTTGCCTGTGGGAGTGCAGGACCTTCTGTAGATGCATGCTCCCTTCGCTTCCATTTCTGACAAAACAGCTATTTCTTTCCTTCATAGCACAGACTCCTCAGGAACCAATGGGAACTAAGTCAGAGGGGTCGTTGATGGTCAAGAATAGGGGGAGAACAAGTCCTAGAATGATGCAGGGATGGAGGTCACAGTGCAGAGAAATAGGGGAAGCTCACGGCGAGGGTGAGGGGTGGGAAGGGAGTCAAACAAGAGAGTCTGTGCTAGCTAGCCTGGAAGACCAGGAAGGAGGAGAGCTAGAGGGGGGAGGAGGGGTCTAGGGAAGTGAGTACTAAAGGCAATGAGTGGGTTAACAGTCTGACAGCAAACAGGATCAGGGAGTCAGTGGGTAACTGTAGAAGGGTGGAAGCTAAGGCAGTTGGGGGGGGCTGTTTCAATGGAGGAGAAAGGGGAGCATATAGGAATTGGTACGAGGATGGAAGATGTTAGTCCAGGAACTCGAAGTGGGGTTTGGGGGAAATAACTGGGGGGGGGGCAGGGCAGGAGGCAGGGGAGGCAGAAGGTAGCAGTACATGGATAGGGGAAATAGAGCTCAGGGTGGTGACAAGAATACTGAGAAACAGCCAGGAGAAGAGCAGGAAGAAGGAGGTTGGGTCATAGTCCTGGGTGACTCAATACTAAAAGGGATTAGATAGGGGGCAAGGGTGCCAGGAAAAGCCACATATAGGTAAAGTGTAGGACAGGCATGACAGTAGGAAGGGTGGGGCAGTTTCTTCCAAAGGATGACCCTGGAATCCTGTCAGACCTAGAGGAAAAGGGAAAGAAAATGGTACCTGTGCCAGCCCCTGCATGGAAACTTGGTGATGGGGTAGGCACATGGAACCGGCATCAGAGGCGTCGGTACCAGAAAGGGAGAAATATCTGTCGCTGGCACCGAACATGCATCCTGCCCCAACCACCCCAACCCTAGCCCAGTGGACCCAAGATCCGAAGGCTCAGGAACCGGGTCCACCAGTATGGGCAGATGAGATAGATGCTCTACCCACTGCTCCATAAGAATGGCCCAGTGGTGAAACTATCCACTGGAAACTCCATCAGAGGACAGAGAGGGGCTCCAATGCTGAGAATCCTAGCCACTAAGAACAGAGACCACTGGGAACTCCTGAGGGGTCAGGGTGGGTGTACGGCTCTCCACAACTAAAGACTCCCTAGCAGACCTACCAGAGGGTGACCTCAAGCTGTACCTTTTCTTCTTCCTGTGATGGGAAGAAGAGCTTGAGGGCAAGCGGCATTGGGTCCCTGACTGAGATCGGGGACAGGCTTGCTTCTTTTTGTGCTTTGGGAAGGACTGTCTTCCCTTCCCTTCCCTTCCGAGCACAGGACTGACCATGATTAGACCCTCCCTTCCACAAGGGGGGGGTGGACTGGACACAAACCCACTGCCAGAAGAACTTTCTAGTGTAGTCTCCCTACCGTCACCAATACTGTCCATGGTCGTCTCCGTTGATGACAGACCGAGAGCTATTTTCTTTCTTCAGAAGACATTTTTTTTAAACTAATAATAAACCAAACTAAATAATACTAATGAACTGAACGAAAATGAACGACTATATGCTGCTGTCGTATAGATGAGAAATTTGACTCCTAGCAGGTGAGCAAAGTCATCACTGAAGCCCACTCAGCGGCAGAAAAAAAGGAACTTCCAAAGTGTATAGAAACATAGAAAAATAGACTCTGACGGTAGATAAGGACCACTTGGCAGACCCAGTCTGCCCATTTCCCTACATATTGGATAAGCTGCAGATCCTAGTTAACCAACAGCCAACAGCCTACTTCTTCCTACCCCCCCACCAGAATTGCCTTATGTCTGTTCCATACATTTTTGAATTTCCCCCAATGTTTTTGACCCCATGACCTCCTCAGGAAGGCCATTACATGCATCTACCACCTTCTGTGTGAAAAAATACTTCCTCAAGTTGCCCTTGAGCCGTCCCACCTCTATCTTCAAATTGTGCCCCCTTGTTCTGGCACATCTCTTTTTCTGAAAGATGCTACTCTCCTGGACTTTGTTGATTCCCTTAAGGTACTTGAAAGTTTCTATCAAGTCCTCCCTCTCCCACCATTCCTAGAGGATACAATATGCATATTAAGCTCCTTTAGTCTCTCTTCGTATGGCTTCTGGTGGAGACCCTACTATGCTATTTGCCTCCCTGCCAGCTGTAGCTCCACCCACCCACCATGATGAAGCTACCAAACTTCTTGGATTAAACATCTTCCACTTCGGGACCATCTCTCTGATGGAAGCTCTTGATGCTCTACTCACCCTTAACCCTTCCAAGGGAACGTCCCCCGATGGGCTGGACCCCAGACTCCTCTACCTATCTGCCCCTGCCACTGCAGCTCCACTAGCTGCCCTGCTAAACCTATTGTTTGCCTCTGAATCAGTTCCTGTGGAGTGGAATCATGCCACAGTCCTACCTCTTCCCAAAGGAGGGGATCCCACCCCTGTGGCCAATTACCAGCCCATTTTGCTCCTCCCAGCCCTTGCAAAACTCCAGGAGCACCTCGTACTCTTAACTCTCCAGCTTCCTCTTGGAATCCAACTTCTTCACCCCCTTCCATTCTGGATTTAGGAAGAACCACACTACCGCCACTTCCCTCCTAAGACTCAGACAATATCCTTTCGGGGATGGACAAAGGTCTTATTACTGCAACCATCTTTGTTGACTTAGCCAAAGCTTTTGACACTGTGTCCCACCCCCTCTTGCTATCCTGTCTCTCTGAAGCCAGTTTATCCGCACCTGCCACCAACTGGTTCAGAGCATACCTGGAAGGCAGAACTCAGTCCGTAAGAATTGCTGATTCCACCTCTGCTCCACTCCCAATAGATACTGAAGTCCCCCAGGGCTCAGTACTCAGCCCAATTCTCTTTTCCATCCTCCTAAATGACCTGCCTCAAACCTGTTCATCTACCTCTATTCACATGTATGCAGATTACACAGTCCTCTTTACCTCTGGCTGTACCCCTGAGGAGGTTGCTACTAGTCTACAGGCTGATGTCAACAAAGTTCAGCTCTGGTTTAGCTCATACCAACTCTCCCTAAATGCCAAGAAGACAGTCCTCATGACCTTCGGCACTAGGCAGAGACTATCCAGGCTTAACGCACCCCTGAACTTACACACCCTTGATAGGACAGTCCTTGAGGACGTAACAACTTTTAGCTACCTTGGTGTCTGGCTTGACTGACATCTATCCTTCTCATCCCATGTGGATGCTATCCTGAAAAAACTGCACCCTAAGCTCGGCGCTCTCTACAGGAACCACAATTGCCTCCCGCTATTTGTGAGATGTGAAATTGTGCAGAAAATGATATTACCTACGTTCAACTACTGTGATGTAGTCTACAGTGCCACTCCTAAATCTACTCTATCCAGACTGGACCCCTTCTTCAATGCTTTCTGCCGTTTTGCTCTCGATGCTCCCAGCTCACACCCCCCACTGTGAGCTTTACCATGCACTGGCCTTCCCCTCCCTGAACAGTCGGTACCTACTGTATAGTGCAAAATTTGCTTCAAACCTCTGGCTTGGGTCCCTTCCACCCTATCACACCTCCTCCCTATCTTCCCCCCAACTCCCTCTCACACCTTTAGATCTACTGATTCCCAGCTGTTGGTAATCCCTCACTGCCAGACCACTGTAGGTGAATCAGCTTTCTACTACCTCCCGAGGCTCTGGAATGACCTGCCAGTACAAATCTGTCACTCCTCCTACTCTAGGCATTCCATATCCTCAGCCTTGACAAACTTCTTTGTGGTAAACTGCTCATGTATCTGACCTCTCCCTCCCCTCCTCCTCTTGCCTAACCCCCTCCCTTTCCACCACAGCTTCTCCTTCCCCCCTACTGCCCCACCCTAGATCCCATGTGGCCTGACCAGCGGCTGTAGCAATGGCTATAAATGCTAGCATATATCTACCAACTTCCACACTTACCCCCTACTGCACTTCTAGCCTTGTTTCTCTGTGTAATGTGTTACCCATAGATTAGTAGCTGACATGAATGTATTTACATTTTATACCCTATGTCATTATAATTCCTTGTACAATTTTCTCTCACTCCATGTACAAATGTTTAAATTCCTTGTTGCAATGTATCCTATGTTACTCCTACTTCATGTTCCAATGTGTAATTTAATTTCCATGTATCAATGTACTTATTTTCTCTCCTCTGTAACCCCCCCCTCCCCCCAGGTCGCACCATGAGACAAGCATCTTTTTGCTTAGTGTGCCTTTCCTGGTGAAACATTTCAATAAATAAATAAAAAGTTTAGTTGCCCTCTTCTGTACTGCCTCCATCCTATGTCCTTGTGGAGATGGGGTCTCCAGAACAGCATACAGTACTCCAGATGGGGTCTCACCAACTATCTGTACAGAGGAATAACAACTTCCTGTTTTCCACTGGTGATGGCTCTTCCTACACATACCAGTATCCCCCCAGCCCTCCTTACTGCCTTCTCACATTGCTTGCTTACCTTTAGGTCACCTGACTATCCCCAGTTCACTTTCCATTTTTGTTGTTATTAGTACCTCCCCTCCAAATGTGTACTCTTCCCCTGGGTTTTTGTTTCCCAGGTGCATTACTTTGCACTTCTTTGCATTGAATCCAAGCTGCAATACTTCTGACTATTCCTCAAACCTTTTCAAGTCCATTCTTATCCTTTCCACCCCCGATTGTGTATCAACCCTGTTGCAGATCTTTGTGTCGTTTGCAAAGAGGCATACTTTTCCTTCCAGTCCCTCTGCAATGTCACTTATAAAGACATTAGAAAGGACTGGACGCAGTACTGAACCCTGTGGTATCCCACTAGTAACCCCCCCTTTTTTCTGAGTGGACTTTGTTTACTATTACCCTCTGTGTCCTGTTGTTCAGCCAATTTTTCAACCAGGCTACCACCCTGGGATCCACTCCCAGGTTGGCTAATTTGTTTACTAATCTTTTGTGTGGGACTGTGTCAGATGCCTTGCTAAAGTCTAGGTAGGCCATGTCCACAGCCCCTCCCTGGTCTACTACTTTGGTCACCCAGTCAAAGAAATCAATTAGATTTGTCTGACATGACCTTCCCAGTGTGAATCCCTGCTGCTTTTGGTCCTGAGCCCTGCTGTCTTTAGGTACTCAACAATTCTTCCTTTCAGAAGTGATTCCATTATTTTCTCTACCACTGAGGTCAAACTAACAGGTCTGTAGTTTCCTGCCTCTGCTTTGCTCCCACTTTGTGAAGGGGAATCACATCCGCCCTCCTCCAGTCCCTATGTACCACAGCATCCTCCCATGATTTGTTAAAAAGGGTAGTCAGTGGTGTCATTAGTTCTCCCCTTAGTTCTATTAGAATTCTGGGGTGAATCCCATCAGGCTTATTGCTTTCTCCACCTTCAGTTTTAGGAGTTCTGTCAGAACCCTTTCTTCTGTGAATGGACTGGTATCAACCTACCTATCCAAAGTGCTCCTTTTGATTGGATTAGGTACCTTCCCTTTCTTTTGTGAATACTGAACAGAAGTATTCATTCAGTATCCCTGCGTTTTCACTGTCACCCTCTGTCCACCCACCCTCCCCTTTATTAAGCCTCACTATCCCTCACTTGGTCTTTCTTCACTCCTCATGTACCTACAAAAGGTTTTATTCCACTTCTTAACCGAGTTGGCTATCTATTCCTCAGTTTGGGCCTTTGCTATTCTGACTGGCTTCCCTGCTTCCTTCTGCTTTAACTGGTACAGTTCTCTGTCTTGCTTCTTCTGTGTTTCCTTATACTTCCTGAATGCTATCTTTTTCTCCCTAACCTTCCCCGCCGTATCTTTTGAGAACCATAGTAGTTTTTTCCTTTGCTTTGATTTGTTTATTTGTTTCACACAAAGGCTTGTTGACTCTGTGATGGCAGTTTTGATGTTTCCCCATTGTTACTCCACCCCTCCTTCTTGCCTGTTTGCTAGTACTTTTCTGAGACACTCCCATTTTAACAAAGTCAGCCCTCCTAAAGTCCAGAACCTTCACTTTTGTATGGCTTGACTCTGTAGCTGAGTTTATCGTGAACCACACTGTTTGGTGGTCATTTGTTCCCAAATGGCTACCCATTTCTAAATTTGAGATCCTCTCTCCATCCCCATTGGAGAGTACCGGGTCTAAGATTGCTCCCTCCTGAGTGGGTTCCAACACTAGCTGTCTGAAGCATGCCCTTTGCAGAGCATCGAGAATGACCCTGCTCTTGTATGTGGCTGCAGCAAAGGTGCTCCAGCTAATATATGGCATATTCAGGTCCCCCATCAACAATATCTCTCTTTTTCTGCCATCCTAAGGATGCCTTCTATCATTTTCTTGTCCATTTCCTCCCCCTGATACAGCGGTCTGTATACAACACCCATACAGATTGTTGTGCCATTTCCTGTCTCCAGGGTGACCCACAGAGCCTGCTCTCTTCCCTGTTTACCCTTTAGTTTCATAGCTTTGATCTCTTCCCTTATGTAGAGAGCTACTCCTCTTCCTCTTCTACCCTCCCTGTCCCTCCTGTAGACTGTGTAACCTGGTATGTTGACATCCCAGTCATGGTTCTCTGTGTACCATGTTTCTGTGACTGCCACGATATCCAGGTGTCCCTCTTCCATCAAGGCCACTAGTTCAGAGCGCTTGTTACCCAGGCTAAGGGCATTAGCACTCATTGACTTCCATTTTTTGATGGCCTTGCCCCTTTTAGCCCCATCCCTGTCCTTACTGCCTTTGCCTATTTCTCCATTTACCTCTGCCCTTGTCTCTATTGACTTCTCTATCTTGGTGTTTACCTCACTAACTACCCTGTTTTTTTAGGGGCGGTGCTGGGATTTCCATGCTCATTTTCAGTACCTCCTCCCTTGGCTAGTTTAAATGCTTGTCAATGAAGCATTTAAACCCATCACCTAGGATCCTGGTTCCCCTCCTGAACATATGCAGACCATCGTACCAGTATAGGCCTGTATCCCTCCAGGTGGACCCCCAGTCCCCAATGAAGCCAAACCCTGAGCTCTGTACCAGTTTCTGAACCATTGATCGAGTCCCATGGTGTGCAGCGCCCTAACCTCACCCATGCCATACACAGGCAGCACCTCCAAGAAGGTTACCATGCATACTACTTGTCTAAGGCCCCTCTACAACTCCACAAACTCCTCCTTCACTGCTCTGATCCCATTCCCAGCCAGGTCATTGGTCCCTAGGTGGACAATGATGTCCAGCTCTGTCCCCCGTGCAGCTGCTCCCGCAATCCTGAGGATTCGCTCCCTGTCCCTCCAAGACATGGTGTCAGGAAGGCTCCTTACCTCCCTCCCTCTCCCCTCCCTCCCCTTCCCCCCAGTTCTATATAGGGAGGGGAAGGGAGAAACCTCACATTGTGGTGTACCTGAGCATAAATGACCTAGAGAGGAACGGGGTCAAAGAGGTGCAGAAGAGGTTCTGTGATGTGAGTAGACTATGTGAAACATAGAAACATAGAAGCTGATGGCAGATAAGGACTGCAAGACCCATCCAGTCTGCCCATTTTTTCTACCTTATGAATGTGTCATAGGCCTTTACTCATCTGTATTTCTCCTTTATGCCTATCCCATGCCTGTTTGAAGCCCTGCACTGTATTCATATCCACCACTTCCTGAGGTAGGCCATTCTATACATCCACCACCCTTTCTGAAAAAAAGAACTTACTCACATTACCCCTTAATCGGCCTCCCTCTAATCTCATACTGTGTCCTCTTGTCCTGCTATTTTTCTTATATTGAAACATGTTAGACTCTTTCACCTAGTTAATGCCCTTAAGATGTTTGAATGTTTCGATCATATCACCCCTCTCCCTCCTTTGTTCTAAGGTACACATATTGAGCTCCGTTAACCTGTCCTCATATGTTTTTTGATGCAGTCCCTGCACCATTTTGGTTGCCCTTCTCTGGACTGCCTCCATTTTTTAATGTCCTTCTGCAGATGCGGCCCTCAGTACTGCATGCAGTACTCTAGATGGAGCCTAACCAGTGTCTTGTAAAGAGGGATTATTACCTCCCTCTTATGACTTGTGATACCCCTACTAATACACCCCAACATCCCTCTAGCCTTACCTACTGCTTTAATGATCGCTTGGATGATTTCAGGTCATCAGTGATGATGATGCTGCCCAAGTCTCTTTCTTCCGTTGTGATTGCCAGCAACTCCCCTCCCAACCTATAGGTGGCTTCAGGGTTTCTTTTCCCTATGTGCATGATCTTGCACTTCTTTGCATTAAACCCCAGTTGCCACTCTTCTGACTATTTTGCCAGTTTATCCAAATCTCTTCTCATTCTGCCCACCCCATCTGGATCATCTACTCTGTTGCAGATCTTGGTGTCATCTGCAAACAGACAAGCCTTAACCTCCAGTCCATCTGCAATGTCCACTGATGAAGATGTTGAAGAGGACTGGCCACAGGACTGATCCCTGAGGTACCCCACTTGTGACTTGCATCTCTTCTGAATGTATACTGTTTACCACCACTCTCTGTTTTCTGCCTGCCAACCAGTTTGCCACCCAGGTGACCAACTTCTGACCCACCCCGAGCCTACCCAGCTTGGTGCTCAATCATCTATGTGGAACAGTATCAAAAGCTTTGCTGAAGTCAAGATAGGTGACATCAAGTGCACCCCCTTGGTCCACCACTCTGGTTACCCAGTCAAAGAAATCTATGAGATTAGTTTGACAGGACCTTCATATTGTAAACCCATGCTGTCTTGGATCCTGTGGTCCTATGGCTTCCAGGTGTAGCACTATCCTTTCCTTAAGGAGTGGCTCCATAATCTTGCCCACTACTGAGGTAAGACTGACTGGTCTGTAGTTCCCTGCCTCCTCCCTGCCGCCACTCTTGTGGAGCGGGATCACATGAGCCCTTCTCCGGTCTTCTGGGACCTCTTCTGTGCTCAGAGACTCAATAAACAGTTCTGATAATGGCTCTGTTAGTTCTACCCTTAGCTCTTTTAGCACCCTGGGATGTATGCCATTAGGTCCTATTACCTTGTCCACCATGAGCTTAGCAAGTGCTTGTAGGACCCTTTCTTTTGTGAAGGGACTTGTGCACACCTCCCTCCCCCTTGTGTCCATGTTGAGAGCTGTGGGCCCTGCCCTAACTTCTCCTCAGTAAATACTGAGCAGAAGTATCTATTTAGGATAGATGCTTTTCCTTGATCCTCCTCCACACACTCCCCCTTGTCCCCTTTGATCTTAGCAATACCCCCTCTGGACTTTCTCCTTTCACTAATGTATCTATAGAAAGGCTTGTCCCCTTCTTTTACTGTTCATGCTAGTGTTTCCTCGGTTTGAGCCTTTGCCTGCCTTACTGTCTTCCATGCTTCCCTTTGGGAAGTTTGGTATGCCTCCCTATCTTTGTCCCACTGCGTTCCCTTATATTTCCTGAAGGCCAACCTTTTGGATCTGATCTTTTCTGCTACTTTTTTTGAGAACCAAAGTGGTTTCCTCCTTCTTTTGCTCTTGCCTTTCTCCCTAACATAATGGGATGTTGCTTAAAGTATTGCATCCTTAATGCTTGCCCACTTTGCCTGTACCCCCTCACCTGTATTTCTTCTTGCCAGGGCTAGCTTAACTCTGTTGGCCATCTTATCAAAGTAAGCTCCTTTGAAGTCCCATATTTTTGCCTTGGAATGGGATGATTTAGTTCTAGTGGCCAAATTGAACCACATCATGTGATGGTCACTGGCCCCTAGGTGACCTTCTACCTGGAGATCTGTGATGCTATCCCCATTAGTCAGTACTAGATCTAGGATAACCCTGTCTCTTGTGAGTTGTTGTACCAGTTGTTTGAGGCCCTCTCAGTGCAGTGAATCCACTATGTGTCTAGTTCTGGTGGATGTTCCTTCTGGTATTGACCAATTTTTATCTGGCATGTTGAAGTCTCCCATTATCAGAACCTCCCCTTTAGCTGTCATGTTTTGTATATCTTCTAACAGTAATGTGTCTATGTCCTGCCCCTGGTCTGGAGGCCTGTAGACAACCCCAGTTTGCATGGCTGTCCCACAGTTCTTCTGGCTCCTTATGTGTATTCTGAATTTCTGTAGCTTTGATATTTTTGTTGACATAAAAAACTACTCTCCCCTCCTTTTTGCACCTTGATCTCTTCTGAACAGGATGCTCAGTTGCTTTCTCAGAGGTTCTACCAATACCAAGGGCAAGTACAGCCAGGAAACAGAGGATAGTAGAGTTTAACACATGGTTAGGGACATGGTGTAGGTCCATGGGATATGGGCTGGTGGGGGGGTGGAACATGGGAAAACAAGAGCCTGTATGCCCCAGACAGGTTACATTTGAGTATGACAGCATCAGGTGTACTAAGGCAGAGTCTGGGGAGTACATAGCAACAAAAATAAATTTAAACTAGGAAGTGGGGAGAGGTGAACCAATGGGAGGGATACAGTGTTTCCAGGTCAGGAAGTCCAGCAGGCTTTCCCCCAGCTAATAGGAAGGGGACAGAGAGGAGCTCAAATAGAAGAGGCAATGGTGGAAGAGAGGTGGGCAAGGAAGGGAGGGAGGGAAGGTAGTTTCCTTGAATGCAAGGATCCTGGGTAACAAGATGGTGGAGTTGCAGACACTGATAGTGGAAGGAGAGGCAGACATAGCCACCATCATGTAAATGTGGGCCACCTAATACCATGAATGGGACCTTGCAATCCCAGGGTACCGGCTGTACCATAGGGACAGGGAAACAGGGAAGGCATGTGGTGTGGCTGTTTATGTAAGGGAGGGGATATTATGCAACAGGTAGGAGGGGGAAGAGAGAAGGGCAGAGGCCTTATGGGTACAGCTACAAAATTTAAAGGAAGGAAGGTGAGGATGGGGGTGGTAAATAAGCTACCTTTTCAGAACAAAAGTATTGACATGGAGTTAGGGGAGCAGATAAGGAGAGTCTGCTTGAAGGGTAGCACTGCAATAGTGAGAGACTTCAATCTGCCTGTGGTAGATTGGAGGACCTCAGCTACCTCAAGTACCAGGGTACTGGTCCTCCTGAAGGCTTTTCAGGACAGCTTCCTGGTGCAGATGGTAAGGGAGCTAACCAGAGAAGGAAACATGCTTGACCTTGTGTTGGCAAATGGTGAGTGCATTCAGGATTTGGGGTGGAAGATCCCCTAGCAGAAAGTGACCACCACACAGTGTGGTTCTCACTTAACATGGGTAAGGAGGCTACCAAAACTATAATGAAGGTGCTGGAATTTAGGTGAGTAGATTTTACCAGGATGAGGGATATTCTAGGGGGCACATAGCTAGCATCCATCCACACATGGATGTGGATCAGAAATGGGAAATTGTCATGTGGGGATTAACAGAGGCAACTTGCTCATGTGCAAAGTCCCAAAGCAAAAAGGCCAGGTCCACGAAGCCTAGCTGGCTAAGCAAAGAGGTGGTGGGGAATGTGAACAAAAAAAGATCTGCCATCAGGAGATATAAGAAAACCAAGAGGGAGGGTGATAGAGAGGAGTACATGAAGAAATCAAGGGAGGTGACCAGAACAGTCAGGACGGCCAAGGCATCAAGGGAGCTTAGGATGGTGCAGGGGATCAAGGGAGATGAAAAGGATTTTTTCAAGTACATAAGGGAGAAAAGGAACTGCAAAGATCAGACAGTTATGATTAAGAAGGATGGGGGTGGGTGGAAAAAGGGATGGAACAGTAAAAAAGCTCTTAATGAATACTTCTGTTCTGTGTTTACAAGGGAGAAGCATGGGCTGGTGCCACTGGGTAAGAGAGAGGTTGGTGAAGGGGAAGCAGAATAAACGGATGGGGATATCCCAGTGTGTAGAGTGCTAGAAGGCCTTAGAACTCTGAGGATGGCTAAAGTACCAGGCCCAGATGACTTATACCCAAGGGTTCTGAAGGAGTTGGCAGGGCACTTAGTGGTATGACTGGATGACTTAATCAACACCTTTCTGGGGGCTGGTTGTGTGCTCCAGGACTGAAGGATGGCACATTTGGTGCCCCTCCATAAGAGTAGGCCCAAGGATGAACCAGGTAAGTATAGACCGGTCAGCCTTACCTCCATTGTGGGGAAGTTAATGGAGACTATCCTCAAGGAGATGTTGGCAACCTTTCTGGTAGACAATGGGCTCCAGGACAACAAGCAGCATGGGTTCATCTCAGGAAGATCCTGCCAGACCAACCTTGTTGAGTTCTATGACTGGGTGACTAAGGTACTTGACAGGTATCATGCAGTGGATGTCCTGTATCTGGATTTCAGCAAGTCCTTCGATTCCGTGCCACAAGGGAGATTGATTAGCAAGCTGGCACACCTGGGTACAGGGGAGAGACTTGTGAGATAGATTAAGAACTGGCTGCAGGAAAAATAGCAGAAGGTGATGGTAGGGGGTGATATCTCGATGCCCAGAGCTATAACCAGCTGGGAACCACAGGGCTCAGTACTGGGGCCAGTGTTATTTAGTATCTTTATTGAAGACATGTCAGTTGGGATTAGGAATAAGATCAGCCTTTTTGTGGACAACACTAAGATCAGAGCAGTGGTGGATGACGATGAGGGGTGGCAAGGACTACAAGATGATCTGGTAAAGCTTGAGAGCTGGTTAGACACATTGCACCTGGGTTTCAATGTGAAGAAGTGCAAGGTTATGCACTTGGGGGACCAGGAACACTAGGAATTGCTACCTGCTGGGAGGGGTACAGTTATTCACCACTGAGAAGAAAGATCTTGGGGTGCTGATCAAGGGTCAAATGAATCATTCAGCACAGTATAGAAGAGCAGCAGCTAAAACTAATAAGATGCTGGGGTGTATTGCCAGAGGGATCACCTCCAGGAGGAATGAGGTCATCCTACCACTGTACAGGTCACTGCTGAGAGCACAATTGGAGTACTGCGTGCAGTATTGGTGCCCCTATTTAAAGAGGGATAGGAGGGAAAGTATATGAAGGGCATAAACAAGATTGGCACAGATGAAATGTTTAAATTAAAAGGGGTGGTAGGATACTTGGGGACACAGTCTGAAATCAGAGGGCTGTAGGTTAGGAGGGAAATGAGGAGGCACTAATTCATGGAAAGGGTGGTGTCAGGGTGGAATGCTCTGCCAGATGGGGTGGTATCATCTAAGTCAGTGGGGAGTTTTAAGAAGGGGTGGGACAAAGTCAGGGGCAAGGTCATAACAGAGACATTAATGGGGGGGCAGGGTGGCAGCAGGCAGGGGCACTAAATCAGATGTAATGTCAGAAGGGCAAATGCAGTACAATGAACTGCTAGCTGCACACTTGAGCAGGCTAGATAGACTGTATGGCCTATATCTGTTGGCATTTTCGTATGTTCGCATGTTGTTAAAGTTCTAATGTTGTCCTATAGGAATTTGCATTTTTTTAGCTTTCTTTTTTCATGCTTTTTTATATTGTCCCAAAATGTTAGCAGGGGTTATCCTTGTAGTACTCATTATGGCCTTTGTTTTGATTTATGCATCGTCCCTTTTTTAAATTGTTTTTAATAATGTTATATTTTATATTTGGTCTATTTTGTTATTCTTTTTTGTTCTGTGAGGCACCCAGCGCCCGCAGGAATGGATGCCATACAAATAAAGTTGCCTTGCCTTAAGCCCAGATATTGAGGTAGTTATAGCTTGTTAAAGTTCCAATGTTATCCTATGGAAATTTTCATTTTTTGTTTATTTTTATCGTACTTTGTGTAGGTCCTACATTTTTAGGGGAATTATGTATTATTCTACTAGTGCTCATTAAGACCTTTGTACTGATACATACAGTAGATTGCCCCTGAAGTTCAAATATTGAGGAAGTTATGATTTTGAAGTTAAAATGTGGTGGGGGGACTAAGTCCAAAATCTGTTTTGTGATGAGGGAATTTCTTTTTTGTATGAATGAAAAAGCTATATGAAAAACTACATCCAAATTCTATTTTCATGTGAAGGCATTATTTCTTCATATGAATGAAAAATGCATAAAGGAAAAGAATTCATGCATACAAAAAAAGAATGGGGAAAAACTAAGTCCAAATTATATTTTCATATGAGAGCATTCTTTCTTCGAATGAACAAAAAAAGCATATGGAAAAAGAAAATCAGTTGACGAAAAATTATTTTTGACTGCTAAAAAATACATTTCTGTGTCATTTATCCACAAACTAAGTACAGAATCCTCCTAATGGTGTCCTGATGAACAAGATACATGTGTTGGTATGTGTGCAGAATGGCATTTTTGTGGGGTCTGCATTTTTTTTTAAACAGAAACAAGAAGGTGGCCAAATGAAAAAAATATATTTCCTCATGGGCAATGACAAAATAACAGCAAAAAAAAAACTCTTTTTTTTTTACTTTTCTCACTATCTGCATCTCAGAATCCACACATCTGACTAGAACAAAACTTGTCATGTCAAGAGATCTACCCCCGAGGCCACGCATGCAAAGTTTCATGCAAATCCATTGAATGGTTGTGAAGATATTAAAGTGCAAAATTTGAGGTTTATCATAAAACCCCTTGCTCAACCCTAAATATAGTGGTGCATAATATATTGACCTTACTAAGGCCTTTGACCTGGCCAACCATAACCTCCTACTTAAACTCCTTGGCCTGGGTTTATTACAGAACTAAGTTGACTGTTTCCACAGCTATCTAACCAATCACTCCCAGTGTGTGAAGATCAATAAATCTTTGTCCGACACTAGGGGAGTATCTGTTGGTGACCCTCAGGGCTCCATCTCCGGTATAACTCCTTTCACGCCTCTTCAGAAATCAACTGCCTGATGCCTGTCAGACAGATAACATATTCCTCTATGCCGATGATGCTGTCTTCTGTTCCAAAAACCCTGACCTTGACAGCCTCACCGCTGCTCTCCAAAATAACTTCAGGTCACTAGAAAGCTGGTTCTTCAACAACAAACTGGTTCTCAATTACAAAAAGAGAAAAGAAAAACAACAACAAACACCATGCTCTTCTCTAGCCTCCCACAGAAGAGGAAAGGTCCACCCTTTGTCATCTGAAACAGCCAGGGGCAAAGCCTTGAGCAGGTAGAGATCTTCAAATACCTTGGAGTAACGCTGGATGACACCTTATCTTTTGCTCCCCCCCCCATGTTGACAATCTGGTGGCCATAGTTAACAGAAGACTGAGTGCCCTGTACCGCAACATTACCATATCACCGGGGATGCTAGAGATCTTATTGTGGACAGCTCCATTCTGTCACCTATAGGTTATAGCCTCCCTGTTTATGCAGCTGCCCATGACACAGTGCTAAACAGACTAAGCTGATCTGTAATAAGGTGTGCTCCTTTTTACTTGGCGTAGATTACTGCACTCATAGTTGTACCCTTTACGCACTCACTAATTGGCTACCTTTACCTCCAGACATGTTTGCTCCTGGGCCTAACACCCCCTGCTTTAACAAATTGCTTTCATACCATCTCCAACCAATACAATCCAGAAACATGGCCAGGAATGCCCTTAAGACTCCTGTACTGTGTACTCAACTGTGTAAGTGGCCATTTGCTGTCAGAGCTGCTAACTGGCTACACAAACTGCCAGATATAGTGCTGAATCTCCCCAAGATTAATCAGTTCAAGAGATATTTGTGGTTTGCCCTTGCAGTCCAATGCAATTGTTACTGTTAAACTGTTTTATTCAGTTTCTCTCTGTACATATCCTGTGACTTTTTTACACAACGATCTGTATGGATTGTCCTGTCTTAAGTGCTTTGAGCTTGACTCAACTGCATTTCCTCTGGAATTGCTTTCTGTACTTGTAATGTTTTTTTTGGTGACTGTGTATCTGATGTGGTACCTTTGTAAATGAGCACTTGTGCTCAGAGGTAATACCCAAAGTTTTCAATAAATAAAGCGCCTAAGTCCATGGTTGCATCTGTGTCTACGGGCCCTCAGTCTGTGTTCAGAAATCCTGCCTACTGAGTCTGTTCTGGCCATACTAAATGTCTGGAATTGGTGCTTTCTTAATACATCAAGGTACAAAAGAAATGTGATAAGCAAGCAATAAGACACTCCGAGGTGTGGGTTATGGCCTGATAAGAGCATGCCCCAGGTGCGTTATGAGGCATGAGGCACTTGTGCCGAGTGCCTTTAGCACCTTGGCCGTGCTCTTATCAGGCCATAACCCACATCTCGGAGTGTCATTTTGTGCATATAAAATGAACCCCCCCTAAGTTTTTTTTTTAAAGAACCAATGAAGCCTCAGAAAAATATAAAAAAAGGAAAATTTTAATACTTGGAATAGTAAAAAATAGTCCCCCTATTAAACTACTTGGACAAGTGTTTCATCAGCAGTAGAGGGCTAGGGGTATATATTTGTCCATCATAGCAGCTTTTGGGTTCTCTATATATCTTTCCCTCACTGTTGATTTTATTTCTTTTCCACTCCCCTCCCAAACTCATTTTGTTGAGTATTTATTTGGTAGCCTGACACTGACCCTCCAGTTTCAGCAACCGCGAGCGTGTCCCACTGCAGCTACCATAGTCAGCGCTCTTCAAACAGTGCTTAATTGATCATGGTTTACAGCTGAGGCAGTCACTCATAATGGAATGTGTTTTTTATTTTATAAACTATGTGGATAAGAGTAGCAGTGGAGGAGCAGCACTGTCTTTTATTTGAAAGCTGCTGCTCTTGGCTACTGACATGCTTACTGGATCACTGGACCGGGATTTGAAAGCTGCTGCACACACAGTAGTCATTCAGCAAAAGTTAGTGGGAGACTGCATTTCTTGCTGAGGCTGTCACTTGATAAACAGAGAAGGAGAATGACCTGGAGACTTTGATAACTTCTCTCCCTTGAAAAAGTGTTAGGTCATAGGGGCGGGTGGCTCAGAGGAGATAGACACAGACTAAAAGATGGGTTGTGTTGTGATTTATCTGTCTTTAGAAAGTGTCAGGTGGCAGGAGTGACACAGTTTGATCTTACTTATAGTCTGCTCCACTGGTACCGAATGTGAAATAAAATACAATTTAAATAAAATGAACCATAAAGTGATATGGGAAATTACTGAGAGACACAGTTTATCTGTGTGTGGGGGAGGGACAGGAGTGGGTGCTTTTCAGGTTGGATACCAGGTACAGCAGTAGAACAGCTTTGGAGATCATGATAGTGTTTGTACTGACAGCTTGGTATACTAATACCTATGGTGATGGGACATTGCCTGGCATAAATAGTACCAATTGTAAGGATATGTCCTGATAAGGACACGGCTGGAAAAGATTTTCAGCCAATCAGAATTCAAGAAATGTCTTGCCCATTTTATAAGAAGCAATAGATATCAGCTCTGAAAGTGAAGGTGCACAGCTGTCTACTGAACTATACTGAAATCTATTTCAGTAAAAGTAAGACTACTTTAGGATTTTGAATTGATGGTGCTTTATTTTTAAAAGTAAATGTACATGGCAGATTTAGGTAATGAAGATAGTGCAGATTGGAATTCTCAGGTTTAAGGATATGAGAAAATATAGGTTACCTACCTGTAACCTTAGATCTGTTACTAGTATTCACTAGTATCTACACTTGGGCAATATCCGCTGAGCTTGCTCAGTCGCCAGAACAATTTTCAAGATTGACTTCTCCCACCACCCATAGTATCATCCTCCTAGCAGTCTTCTTGCAGAAGAGAGCAAGATGTGCACCACAAAATATTATACCACTCCTGGTGATAGATTGAACCTTCATTTTAACTGTATTTATTTATTTGGCTCCCCGTTGACTGTATGTACATTGCATGTAATATTTTACCTTAATCACCCATGTTAAGCCTTTTATATTGCATAGCCACTTAATGTATGTCACTACACCAGTATGTACTGATTTCTCTGAAATATTTGTACTATGTAATTTGACCTCATACCAAGTGTATTTGGCAGTTCTGTTTTGTTCTAACTGTATCTCTGTACTGTATTGATGTTTGCTGTGTTTGCCACCCTGGTGGCCCGGGTCGCGACTGAAAATGGTCCTCTGGATCAGTTTACTCACCTGGTTATCAAAGACATGAATAAAAATAAATAAATGAAACTGGAAAATAGAGGCTGGAGGACTAAGGTCCCAAACATCGCATCACAAAGACTGAGTACATCAATGCTATAGGGGGATATGAATGCATGTGCACTGGACCAGGAAGCAGCTCTGCAGATCTTCTCAGTTGGGATGTACCTGGCAGCAGCAACAGACACAGTAGTAGTGCACGTTTGGTAGAGTAAGCCTTAATCCCTTGGATGGCTTTTTGCTAGTCAACCTGTAACAGAGATCAATACAGGACAAGATCCACCTGTCAGTTTTCTGCTTGGCTGCTGATCTACCAAGAGCAGTTTCAGAGTGGGGGAAAATGGAATCCCCATGGGAACACAAGCAGGGGAAATGGAAGTATAGGGAAAGGGTGGAAGGTAGTCCTGCTAAATGCCAGGAGCTTGGGCAATAAAATGCCTGAGCTCCAGGCGATGCTAACTGAGGGAGCGGTGGATGTGGCAGTGGTCACTGAGACCTGGGCAACCGCAGGACATGACTGGGACCTGAACCTGGAGGGTTACACTATGTTTAGGAAGGACGGGGGGAGGAGGGGAGGAGGGGTAGCAATAATAGTCAAAAACTGCATTGGCATAGGGGGAGTAGAGGAGGTGGAGGGAACTGTGGAGGTGATTTGGGTCACCTTGATAACAATATGTTTCTATGTTTCTATGTTTCTATGTTTCTATGTAAAAATAGGAGTGGTGTATAGACCCCCTGCGCTGGTGGAGAAGCTGGAGGAGAGTCTGGTGGCAGATGTTGGGAGACACTGCAGATTGGGCAGGGGAAGGGTAGTGGTGTTGGGGGACTTAAACATGCCAGAAATAGACTGGGAGACTATGACATCTCGGTGGCCAGGGAACAGAGGTTGTTGGATGTCTTTCAAGATGCGTTCCTAACTCAGCAGGTGGGGGAACTGACCAGGAAGGCGCGGGTACTGGATGTGGTTCTGGCAGACAGTGACCAGATTGGGGGCCTGGAGGTAAGGGATCCATTGGCAGGGAGTGACCATGCCACGGTCTGGTTCTGCCTGGACCTAGGAGGGGTAGAAGGCTGCACAAAGATGGAGGTAACTGGCTTCAGGGGGACAGATTTTAAGGAAATGGGAAGGATCCTTAAGGAGCATTTGGATGTGATTGGGTCAGACATGGATGCTGACAGTAGGTGGGAAATCATCAGGAGAGGGGTGCAGGATGCTACCAGCACCTGTGCAAGAGAAAGACGAGAAAATGCGGCAGGGCCCGAAAACCCTGCTGGTGGACCAGGGAGGTCCAGGAGGTGGTGCGGGGAAAGAAGGCAGCCTATAGGCAATTCAAGTGCTCAAGGAGTGAAAGGGATGGAGGGGAGTACGAGTTGATGGCTAGAAGGGCCACTAGGGTGGTGAGGGCGGCTAAGGCAAGGAAGGAGCAGAACCTGGCCAGGGAAATTAGGAGAGGGAACAAGGGGTTCTTTAGATACATTGGAGAAAAACGAAGGGTGAAGGGGCAGATTAGCAGGATTAAAACAGGGGAGAGATGGGCACAAGACCCGGGGGAGCAGGCTGAGGTACTAAATGAGTACTTCACCTCAGTTTTCACCAAGGAAAATGGGAGTGCTGCATCATACATGGGAGGAAACAGTGATACTGAGAAGGGGGGGACCCTTACTGATCGGCGGGTCTGGGGAGAGGGGGAGGCATCACTGGCAGGAGGTTGGAAGGCTAAGCAGGGAGAAGAGGTAGCGGAGGTGGAAATCACAGCATAGAGAGTGAGGGAAGCCGTCAGGTTCCTTAAGATGGAGAAAGCACCAGGGCCGGATAAATTACATCCCAGAGTGCTGAAGGAACTTGCGGATGTCCTGGTGAAACCCCTGGCGGAGCTTCTCACTATCTCTCTGAGAACAGAGTGGGTGCCCCAGGACTGGAAAGTGGCGCATATAGTGCCTATCCACAAGGGGGGATCAAGGGAGGTGGCAGGGAACTACAGGCCTGTCAGCCTGACATCGGTGGTGGGCAAGGTGATGGAGGGCATTGTCAAGGAGAGGCTGGGGGAGACCTGGAAAAGTCAGGGTGCCTGGATGATAGACAGCATGGATTCATCCTGGGAAATCATGTCAGACAAACCTTGTGGAGTTCTATGACTGGGTGATGAGTGCCTTGGACCTGGGTAGACCAATGGACATCCTCTTTCTAGACTTCAGCAAGGCATTTGACGCTGTTCCTCATGAGCGCCTGTTGGATAAGCTGGGAGAAATGGGGGTTGGGAACCAGATGATCAGATGGATAGGCAATTGGCTCCAGGACTGGACCCAGAGGATTGTAGTTGGCGGGATAGTCTCATCCCCAAGGAGGGTCATTAGTGGGGTCCCACAGGGATCAGTCCTTGGGCCCCTCCTGTTCAACGCCTACATCTCTGACATAAGGACAGATATCAGGAGTGAGATGAGTCTCTTTGCAGATGACTCAAAACTAGGGACAGTGGTGGATGTGGAGGAGGGGAGGGTGGCCCTACAGGGGGACCTGGAGGCTCTGGAAAGATGGTCTAGAAAGTGGAAGCTGAGGTTCAATGCAGGGAAATGCAAGGTACTGCACCTGGTGGGCCAGAAACCCGGGCCAAGTGTACACCCTGGGGGGAATGCTACAAGTCTCGATGGCTGAGAGGGACCTGGGGGTGGTGGTGGATGTCAAGATGAACAACTCTGAGACTTGTAGGAAGGCAGCAGCCAAGGCCAACAGGATGCTGGGATGCATCGCTAGGGGGATCACTTCCAGAAGGAGGGAAGTGATACTCCCTCTGTATAACTGCTTGGTGAGGCCGCACCTTGAGTACTGCATGCAGTTTTGGAGGCCACACTTAAAGAGGGACATTAAACTCCTGGAGAGGGTCCAGAGGAGGGCAACCAAAATGATTTGGGGCCTGGGAGACAGGACCTATGGGGAGAGGCTTGAAGAGCTAAATGTGTACACATTGGAAGAGAGAAGAGACTGGGGGACATGATAGAGGTCTTCAGGTACATGAAGGGGTAAATAGGGGAGGAGCAGTCAGGGTGCTTCGAAGGAAGGAGGAGGGGGCAACTAGAGGGCATGGGTGGAAGCTGGAGGGGGAAGATTCAGGGGAGAAAGGAGGAGGTGCTACTTCACTGAGAGGGTGGTGCAGCCATGGGATGCACTGCCCAGGGGGCTGGTGGAGGCAGACGGTGGAGGGGTTCAAGCGGGGGTGGGACAGGTACAGGGGAAGGGTTCTGGAAGCAAAATCCAATGCAGCAAGAATATCCAGAACTGGGAAGGAAGAAGCCAAAGAAGGCGAGGGGGGCAGCAAGGTCAGCTCCCAGGGTGGGGGCTGACCAAACGAGCAGACGCGAAAGACCATTAGGCCTATTCTGTTGGCATTTTAGTATGTTAGTAGGTCAGGAACAGATGATGAACCCATGCCATGCAGTGATTGTACTACCGAAGCTTCCAGTGTATATTCAATATATGCAGTGCATGCTTGGCATCAAAAGCATGCTGCTTCTGGCAGAAGACAGTGTGTTAAATCACTTGGATGAGGTGAAACTCCAAAACCACCTTACAAGGAACTTCAGGTAGGAGTGAAGGATGAGCTAGTCCTTATGGAAAGATAGATATGGAGATTCCACTGAAAGAGCCTGAAGCTTACTCACCTGTCTAGCAAAGGTAATGGCAACCAAGGACAGGGTCTTCCATGACAGGTGTGACATCTCACACTTGTCTAAGGGTTCAAATCATTTACTCATTAGCTATGCAAGGACCAGCAGTGCATCTGAAGATAGCAGAGACTCTCACACCAAAGGGGACAGGCGATCCAGGCCTTTGAAAAAGTACCTTACCACTTTCTCCTGAGCCACCATTGGCATATCAGCCCATGCCACATACTGTATGCAGAGATGGCAGCCATGTACACCCTAAGGAACATGGCTAACCTCACTTGAGACAGAGACCAAAGGTAATCAAGGACACATGCCATAGGACAGGTGAGGGAGTCTAACTTCTGTTCTGTACCCAGGTGCAAAAAACGCATCCACTTAAAGAAGTAATTCTTACAAGTCAACTCCCTATGAGATGCCTCCAGAACATAGAGAATGTCTCCCAAATAGATCAAAGCTTGGAATTCTAGCTACTTAGAAACCAGGCAGACAGATGCAGGGACTGCAGGTCTAGATACTTGATCTTTCCTCCTGATATTGTCAGCAGGTCTGGAAGCAGCAGAAGTTTCCACAAGGACCTGGTGCTGAGCTGGAGGAGATGGTGGTGCTAGAAGTAGCATGAACATTCTGGCCTCATAGGAATCAGGTTCACCTTGTCCCTGTGTGCCATGAGAACCAGTTATGGGTCATAAGGAATGGAGGGAAGGCATACAGAAGGTCTAGGATCCTGGGCCAATAGAAGGCACCCTTATCAGTATTTCCATTCAAAGGGAGCAAACACAGAATGGCTTCAATTGTCTGTTCTCCCAGGAGGCAAACAGATTCACCAGAAGTGATTTTCACTGGGACAGCATCTGTGTCACCACATCTTGATGCAAGAACCTTGCATGTGATGTCTCTTCCACCCAAATGAGAGTGTCCACCAACTGGTCATCCTACCCCACCATGTGCACCGTGAGCAGGTCTGCATGGAGGCTGCACACCAGGGATCAGGTGCGGACTGCCTCCTCTCACAGGGGAAAGGAGTGCACACCACCTTTCTTGTTTAGGTAGAATATGGTGGTCGTGTTGTCAGTGCTGATCTGCACAGCCTAACCCCAAATCAGAAAAGAAAACTCCCTCAGTGCTTGGTGTACTGACAGGAGCTCCAGCTAGTTAATACGCTGATGGTCTCACTCAGCAACCACAACCAAGGGATCTGTGGTCTAACAGATGTGCAGACCATCCCACTAATGACACATCCATCATCAATTTGAGGGATGACTCTGCTTGGACAAAGTGGATTCCTTTTGAGGGGTGCTGGAGACATAAAAACATAGAAACATAGAATCTGTTGGCATCTAAGAACCATATGGCCACCCAGTCTGCCCATTCCCCTACTCACTGCTGCAGCTCCAGATCCTATTTGATCTATGGCTGTCCTGCTCTGTACATCTCCAGGGTACCCTTATGTCTACCCCATGCACTCTTGAACTCCTGTATTGTTTTCACACCCACCACTTCTGTCAGAAGGCTGTTCCATGGCTCCATCACCCTCTCCGTGAAAAAGTACTTCCTAACATTATCCCTGAGCCTTCCAACATTCAGCCTTATATCATGCATCCTTGTTCTTGTGCAGCTTTCTCTAAAATATGCTTTCCATCTGTACCCTGTTTATTCCCCTACAGTACTTGAAAGTCTCCATCATATCTCCCCTGTCCCTTGTTTCCTCCAGTGAATAGATATTAAGGTCCTTAAGTCTTTCCTCATAGGGCTTCTGGTGCAGTCCATGTACCATCTTCGTTGCCCTTCTCTGGACTTAGTCTCTTTTGTCAATGTCCTTCCAGAGATGTGGTCTCCAGAACTGGACACAGTACTTCAGCTGAGGCCTCCCCAGTGATCTGTACAGTGGCATTGCCACCTCTTTCCTCCTGCTTGTTATGCCCCTCCCTATGCACCGCAACATTCTGTTTGCTCTCCCCAACTCTTTTTCACACTGTTTGGTCACCTTCAGGTAGTCGGATATGATAACCCCCAGGTCTCTCTCCTGACTTGTGGTGGCAAGAATTTCCCCACCCATCCTGTTCCTCTCTCTTGGATTCCTGTGACCCAGGTTCATAATCTTGCACTTTTTGGCACTGAAACTCAACTGCCAGACACCCAACCACTCCTCTAATAGGCGTAGGTCCTTTTTAATTTTTTTCACCCACTCTGGTGTGTCCACTCTGCAAAGAGGCACACCTTTCCCTCCAGATGCTCTGCAGCATCACTAATGAAGACATTGAATAGGACTGGCCCCAGCACTGACTCCTGTGGCACCCCGCTGGTTACGTCTGTCTCCTCAGATTTCATGCCATTTACCACCACCCTCTGAGTCCTGTCACTTAGCCAGTTCCCAACCCACTTTACCACTGTAGGACCCACTCCCAGGCTCCCCAATTTATTTAGCAAACACCTGTATGGGACAGTGTCGAAGGCCTTGCTGAAATCCAGGTAGGCTACATCCACTGCCCCTCCGTGATCTACCACCCTGGTTACCCAGTCAAAGAAATCTATAAGATTCATCTGACGGGACCTTCCCACTGAGAATCCATGCTGCTTTGGATCCTGTGCCCTGCTATCCTCAGGGACACTGGTTTACCGGGATTGAGAAAGGGCATATTCCATTTTGCACATTGTAAAAAACGGTATTGTCACCGGTGTCTGCTAAGCCAAAATCCGGTTTTACCGGTATTTGGTTCTCTGTACTATATTTAACAATTTTTAACTCTGCTAACATGCATTTTAGCAATTTTGACCTTCACTATTGCACAGCCTTCCATCCTTGTACCAATTTAAAGTTATTTTAGGTACAAGATGTGATGGCAACAGCAGCACTACAGCCCCCCATCCCTAAGGTGTGATGGAAGCAGCACTACAGCCCCATCCCTCAGATGTGATGGCAGCACCAACACAGCACTATGGCCCCCATCCCTCAGGTGTGATGGCAGCACCAACTGCACTATGGCCCCCATCCCTCTGGGGTGATGGCAGCAGCAACATCACTATGACCTCCCCTCCTTCAGGCATGACAGAAGCAGTAGCACTGTGGTCCCCATCCCTTAGGTGTGATGGCAGCAGTACTACTTTCCCCATCCACCAGTGGTGATGGCAGAATCACTACAGTCCCCACCCCTTCGGTGTGATGGCAGTAGCAACAATGCAGTCCACATTCCTCTGGGGTGATGGTAGTAGTGACAGCACTATGATCCCCTTTCTTCAACACCCACACCCCACATGCACAAGTTACAAATGATTTGGTCTCTTTGCTTGTTAGAACTCAGATGTGAATTAATCTGAACAATCACCACTAAGGTGGACTACCTTTGTTTTTTCCTATCTATAATTTAACTGCCTGAATTGGATTTCTGTCTGTGACATAGCTGACCAGGGTTAGGAAACAGACGACCACGCACCTTCTCCTGGGAGGGAGGCTGGGTTCACGGCTCAGCATTTGCTGGCCCCTGGTGGAGGCCAGAGGCACAACAAACATGTCAGCCCTCACTGCAGGAGGGAGCATGATGGACATTGGCTTGTGCCTTGACAGGCCTCATGTGGCCTGTCAAAAAACAGGAAAACACCCGCTGGCCAACCGAAGGACAGCTGTTGGTCCCTCCATAAACTGGAAGCCCCACACGTGTGTCTGTTCTGACCCCTGCCATGCTAAGGATACACAGGAAGCTCTTTGTGATAATTCTTCTCCCCTGGTAGCCTCCCACAGGGGTAGGGACCCACTCAATGAAGGGTTACTTTTGGTTACCTGGTAGCACAGCACTAAAGGGCAGTGGATGGTGGTCGGGAAAGGGGGCCTTGGCAGGCCTGAAGGAGTGGATTGCCAGGGGGTAGGAGGAGAAAAACAAAACTGCTTGAATGTGCTTATTTGAAAAAAAGTATCTTCACCTAAAAAATCCAGAGGTGATTAGTGGAGGACCTTCAAATGGATTCATGCATCTCCCAGACATGTGGATGCTTTTTTTTTATTTGGTGTCCATGAAAAGGGTGTCTCCAGTTTTCGTGTCTGTTCAGATTTGAATTGAGCACCACTCTGCCCACCAGCATCACACAGTCCCTGGGGTCTTACCTTCTGTATGTCATTGACTGTGCTTTCAAAATCCACTGGCCAAACATATGTACACTTAAATACTTAACTTTTGCTTTTTGTTGAAGCAGTCATCAGAAAACTTTTTGTTGTCACAGAGACTGAAACAGCAGGTGGGAGAAAAGGTGCAAATCATCCAATTCACCTAAGTGGGGTGCTGACTGTGAAGTTTTTTCACAAGTAGGAAGGCAGTTTCTTCTTTGTGAACATATTTTCATTCAGACTAGTTTTCATTCAAACAACTGAGGATTTTGGATGGCCCTACTGATTACAGTATAAACTTGAATAAGCTAGTTGGTAACAGTGATCCTGTGTTTAGCAATCTACAATCTAGAAGCTCATATGCAAACAATACAATGAAAACCTGACTAAAATCTAAAAACAAGCTTATAAAACACATAAATGTATCTGAACACTTACCTTTACCTATACAAAATCATTGCGCTCCAAGTAAAACGCAGACAAATTACATGGTACCCTGACTACTATTCTATGATGTAATAAACATATATTGGTATTTTTTTTATATTCTTTGTAAAGGAGGTAAGGCCCACTAGGCAGAACTGTCTGTTTTTCAGGAGTGACCTAGAAGCACTGGGGAGGTTAAGTGACTTGCTTGGAGTTGCACAGTATGCAAGTGGAGGTTGTGGGAATCAAACCCAAGACTGCTGGATGTACCCAGTTCAATCACTGTTTGTTACTCTAACCACTAGGCATGGGTGATTAAACTGAATGGCTGATTACAACAAAGCAGTGCAGATGATTTCCTCACTGACTCTATATGCAGCAAAGCAGAAAGAATGCAAAGCATATCAGCATTCATTTTAAGATGCTGAAATCTGGGTTGTCCCACTGGCGCTGCAGTAGCACTATTGCTTGCAATGCCAGTGACCCAGGGTCAGAAGTGAACTCGGTTTGCTGGATATCTGGCCAGGGGAGTAGGATCGAGCACCCGGGGGACTGCTCACCTTCTCCGGGGAGGGTGGGATGCAGGTCCTGCTGCTTTACCACCACCTGTGTGACCACGGATGGCGGTGCAATGGTGCCACAGAGTGATCAGGAGGGGAGGACGCTAGCCAGGATCTGGAGCAGTGGCATGTCTCTATGTAACCTACCTCCTTGGAACTCCTCTAGTGCAGATGCCCTCAGGGACAGAGAACAGAAAACCAGGAACAATTACTGTACATTGGTCACTGGCAGAAGGGACCCAGGTGCCCCAGACTTCATAACCAGGCACCATGAGGGACCCACTGAGCTGCCCGCTACACACTAATGGAGTGTGGAGGGGTGACCTGGGGTTCCCTCCCTTCCCACCTGGGGGGGTACAATCCAGGTAGGATAGGTGCAGGCCCACAGGAGCTCCTGAGCATTACCTGGGGTAAAGCTAGGGGATACCCAGCCTAGGGATCTCTGAAAAGTGGAGACTGATGCTGTGAGAAGGGGAAGGGGACATAGAAAGAGAAAATAAAAAAAAAATTAAAAAGATGCTGAAATCTTAGAGATTCTGTGCAGTGACATGCAATTTCCGTGAGGCACCGGTACAAGAATTCAAAATCCGCATACCAAGCAGGATTCCGTGATTGCTACCGTTGTTACCCGGTAAAAATGGAAAACCAGGGTCCCTGGCTATCCTCCAGAAACTTCACAATCCTCTCCTTTAGAAAGATCTCCATTAGTTTCCCCACTACTGAGGTCAGGCTTACAGGCCTGTAATTGCCTGTATCCTCTCTGCTTCCACTCTTGTAGAGAGGGACCACATCTGCCCTCTTCCAGTCCTCAGGTACCTCTTCTGTCTCTAGTGATGCACTGAAAAGTGCAGCCAGAGGTTCCACCAGCACTTCCATGAGTTCCTTTAGTATTCTGGGATGGATCCCATCTGGCCCCACTGACTCATCTGCTTTTATTTTCAAGAGTTCTTCTAGGACTCTTTCCACCATGAATAGGCTGGTGTCTACCTCCCGCCGCTGAATACCTCTCTTACTGAGTCTCAGTCCCTCACCCTCCCCTCCCATGGTGAATAAAGAGCAAAAGTACTTTTTTAGTATCTCAACCTTTTCTAGGTCATCCTCCACCCTTTCTCCTCCTTCCTTCTTCAGCCTAACAATCCCATTTCTGGTCTTTTTCCTCTCGCTAATGTATCTAAAGAAGGTCTTGTCACCTTTCTTAACAGCCTGTGCTATACCTTCGTCTGTCTGTGCTTTAGCCCTTCTAATTATTTTCCCAGATTACCTCTGCTTCTCCAGATATTGTCTGTCCTCATCCTTTTGTGTTTCCTTGTATCTTCAGAAGGCTCTTTTCTTTTCCCTTACTTTCTCAGCCACTACCTTCGAGAACCATAATGGCCTTTTCTTTCTTTTACTCTTGCTATGCATTTTGACACAGTGACCTGTTACTTCTGTTCTGATTTACTTGAACCTAGACCACAAAAATACATCTCCTCCTGTACCTTCCACTGCTAGGGCTCTTTTGAGATTTCTACCCATCTCCTTAAAATTAGCCTTCCTGAAATCTAGCCACCACTTAGTGACTTCCTTTATTGGCTGTGTCTCTCAAACCAGCTGGTTTAGGTGGTTATGGTATCTGGACCAAAGAAGCCCCAGTTCTCACTGCAGGAATGCATTTGGCAGTGGGTCCAATGGACTATTTTTGTCACATGAGGAGATGTAAGGATGCAAGAGAAGTAACAAGTAGCCAGGACCCAACTTGTCAAGGGCCGTATA
The DNA here is from genome assembly GCA_016271365.2 of Neoceratodus forsteri. Taxonomy (NCBI): domain Eukaryota; kingdom Metazoa; phylum Chordata; order Ceratodontiformes; family Ceratodontidae; genus Neoceratodus; species Neoceratodus forsteri. The sequence goes on along the minus strand of CM028130.1, from coordinate 831,996,089 downwards.
AGTTAGCAGCCCAACTTTAAAGGAGATATGCCACTTATCCAGCAGCCGGTACAGTTCACAGCACCAGGAATACATGACACGAGCTGACAGGATGGGTCAGTAGCCTGGCCACTGTATTCTGCACCAGCTGTGGGTGCTGTAGAGTATTCCCATTAACCCAGAGGTACAGAGCATTACACTAGTCAAGCTGAGGCATCACAGACACGTGCATTAGTGTCATCACAGGTCTCCGGGGTGATAAGGTATCTAATCCAACTGATGTTCCTTAGATGGCAGATGCCACTCAAGAAGTTCCAGTCCCTCATCCAGAATGGCCCTTAGATTTTTCACCTTCATGGCAGCCATTAGCTTAGATAAGTCAAACCAAAGCCCTGTCTCATTTGCAGCAGTTGCCACTCTCCCCCTACAACCTGGATCAACTACCTGAACTTTAGTCTTGTCAAGGTTAAGTCTCAACCAGTGCAGTGACATCCAGTCCTGGATCTTGTCTAAGCACTTATTAAGCATGTCCACCACACCTGGTGTCCCAGGTTCAAATGATAGATGCAGCAGTTTATCTTCTGTATAACAGTGAAACTCCAGTCCGTACCATCTAATGATCCCTCCCAAGAATAGCATGTCCACTGCAAACACCATGGACTAGAGGACTGACACAAGAAAAAAATTACTCACCATAGTAATGTTGTTTCTTCTAATGGAGTCTTGCTGTATTCTGACTATATGCAGTTAGCCCCAGCACTTGAACTGCCCCGGAGAGTAAAGAGTTAACTCTATGCAGAAGCATAGAATGTTGAGCTCAAGCTCGGTTTTCAAACCTCTGTCTCAAGCACTCTGAAGTATAACCGTCAGATTATTATGAGCACTAACTAATAAAAGTAGCAGGTGGAAATTATTTCAACTTTGCAAGCCAAATGGCTGTCACAAATTGTTTTTAGGATCAAAAGACTCAAGTCGAGAACCCAAAAAAAGAAGGCTAAATGTAAAACCAAAGTAGGTAGTGAGATTAAAACATTAATAAAACCCATAAGATAGGGCAAGCCAAGTACACCTCTGGGGTGCAGCACTGTGCCTGCCCACCCACATCCCAAAACTACTAGGTTCTAGGAGGGGAGGCAAGGAGGGAGGTCAGAAGAAACAATTACTCACCTTAGTAATGTTGTTTCTTCTAATGGAGTCTTGCTGTATTCTGACTATTGCAGTGATATCCAACCTTTGAACTGCGCCGGAGAGGAAAGAGTTAACTTTCCATGCAAGGCATGGAACGCTGAGCTCGAGCTCGGTTGAGACCCTGTCTGTTGTTGTTTAAACCCAAACTGCCAGATCTTTACAAGCTATACTCACTGGGTGTCCTGTGTGGAAACTGTAAACTCACACTAGCCAAGTCGCTACTAAATATAATAAAATGATTTTTTGGTTCCAAGGCAAAGACTCAAGTCAGGAAACCCAAAAAACAAAACAAAACACAACACACACCCAAATTAAGAGGATGAGAAAAAAAGGGGCACCTCTAGGATGCCAACACTGTTGCTGCCCACCCACATCCCAAAACCCAGGTTCTGAGAGGGGAGGCAGGGGAGGAGATCAGAATACAGCAAGACTCCATTAGAAGAAACAACATTACTAAGGTGAGTAATTTTTCTTCAAACAACATGAAGTCTTGCTGTATTCTGACTATTGCAGACTACTAAACAGTACCTCCATGGAGGAGGGACAGAACCTACTTGGAATAGGCTGTGAAGCACTGCTGTGTTAAACCGAGCATCACTCCTAGCCTGGATATCTAGAGAGTAATGCTTGGTGAAAGTATGTACTGTTTTCCAGGTGGCTGCTTGACAAATCTCTAAGATAGGAATATCCCTGGCAGCAGCCAGGGAAGCAGCTGTACCTCTGGTAGAGTGAGCCCTCAGGCCTGAGGGTGGGATCCTACCTAATTTTTCATAGCAAAATTGTATACAGGAGACAATCCACCTGGCAATAGATCTCTTAGTGGCAGGGTTTCCCTTACCAACCTCACCATAAGTGAGGAACAGTTGGAGGGAGTCAAACCTGTGACCTTTGGTGCGCTCTATGTAGTAGCTAAGGGCCCTTTTCACATCCAAGCTGTGTAGCCTCCTCTCCCAGAGGAGGAATGGTCAGTGAAGAAAACAGGAAGAGACAAAGACTGGTTAAGGTGGAAATCTGAAACCACCTTAGGCAAAAACTTCCTATTAGTCCTGAGGACCACCTTATCTCTATGGAAAGTGATAAAATCAGGCTCCACTGACAGGGCCTATAACTCACTTATGCGTCTGGCAAAAGTAATGGCTGCCAAGAACACAGTTTTCCAAGTCAAGTACTTAAGCTCTGCTGAGGACAAAGGCTCAAAAGGGGGTTGCATAAGCTGAGTAATGCAAACATTAAGGTCCCAAGCAGGGGCAGGGTCCCTGAAGGGAGGATTGGTATGCAGCAATCCCTTGAAGAATTTACAGAATACAGGATGAGCTGAAAGGGAAGAGTGCTTGCCTGCTGACAAGAAGGCAGAGACAGCTGCCAGATGCACTCTAAGTGTAGCTGGTCTGAGTCCCAAGCTATTGAGATGAACCATATAGTCAAGGACTGTAGGCAACCCAGCAGACTCTGGAGAAATATGCTTCCCAGAGCACCAAATAGTAAACCTTTTCCATTTTGAGTTGTAAGTCTTTCTGGTGGAAGGCTTTCGAGAAGCCTTTAAAATATCCAGAACATCTTGAGAGAGATGCAAATCAGCAAACTCTTAACTCTTCAAGAGCCAGGCCTTGAGATTGAGAGATTTGAGATTCGGATACCAGACTCTCCCCTGAGAACATGTTAACAGGTTGTAATTCCTGGGAAGAGACAGGGGAAGGTGGGCTGCTAAGGACAGCAAGAGAGGGTACCAGGGCTGTCTGGCCCAGTCTGGAGCAATCAGAATCACTTTGCAGGGTTGAGACCTGATTTTGACTAGTACCTTGAACAGGAGAGGGAAGGGGGGGAAGCATACAGGAACTTCCCTTCCCAATTGAGAACTAGGGCATCCAGGGGGACTGAGCCCAACACTGGGGGCCTGCAGCAAAAAAGAGGAAGTTGGTGATTGTCTGGGGCTGCAAAAAAGATCTATCTGTGGGGTGCCCCATCTGGAGAAGATCACCTTCAAAATCAGGGGATCTAGGGACCATTCGTGATGGCCCTGAGATATCCTGCTGAGAGCATCTGCCAGGACATTGTCCTTCCCTGGGAGGTGCACTGCTATCAGAGAGGTATTCAGGGAATAGGCCAGCGACCACAACTTCATTGCCTCTGTGCACAAGGCTGTAGACTGAGTGCCCCCCTGCTTGTTGATGTACTACATTGTGGTGGTATTGTCTGTCCTGATCTGAACAACTTTGTTCTGAACAGACTTGGAAAAAGCTTGAAGTGCTAGAAACACTGCTCTGAGTTCTAAAAGATTGATGTGAAGCAGAGACTCTTGAGGTGACCACAACCCTTGGGTGGTCAGATCCCCCAAGTGGGTTCCCCAGCCCAAGAGGGAGGCATCTGTGGTAAGAATTAGAGAATGAGATTGAGTGACAAAGGGAACTCCTTGTCTTAGGTTGTCCTGATCCTGCCACCATTGCAAAGCCTGGATCAGGGTTCGAGTCACTGGGATTAGTTTGGTCAGAGAATCCTTTCTCTGGGACCAGACGGCTCTTAAGTGGAACTGAATGTCCCTCATCTGAAATCTTGCTCCTTGGACCACTGCTGTAGAGGCAGCCATGTGGCCCAGGAGCTGCAGAAAATGCCTTGCTGGTCGAGACACCTGGAGGGTGAATGAAGAGGCCAGTGTAACAAGGGTCCTTGCCTGCCCAGGGGAAGGAAGGCTCTTGCCTTTATTGTATCCAGCTCTGCCCCATGAAGGTGAGGAGCTGCACTGGCTCTAGAACTGACTTTGAAAGATTCATAAGGAATCCTAGAGAAGTGAGAAGTTGCTGAGTTATCTGTAGGTGTGACTTGATTTGGTCTGGAGACTGACCTACTATGAGCCAGTCATCCAGGTATGGAAAGATGGAGATCTTTTTTCTCCTTAGGAAAGCAACCACTACTGCCAGGCATTTTGTGAACACCCTTGGAGCTGAAGTTAGGTCAAAGGGCATTGCTCTGAATTGATAGTGGCCTGAGGGCAACTCGAACCTGAGGTACTTTTGGCGGGAGCTTCTGATGAGAATGTAGAAATAGGCATCCTTGAGGTCCAGGGAAACTAGCCAGTCTCCTGGCCTTAGAGAGGGTAGAATTATTCCCAGAGTCACCATTTTGAACTTTGGCTTTAAAAGGTGCTTGTTTAAGTATCTGAGATCCAGGATGGGTCGCCATTCTCCTGTCTTTTTGGGAGTTAGGAAGTACCTGGAGTACAATACTTTTCCCCTTGTGTAGGGATGGAACCCTTTCTATGGCTCTCAGAGCCAAGAGAGAAGAGACCTCTGCCTCTAGGGCAAGTGCCTCTGAAGGATTTGCAGGTGGAAAGGATCTGGTTCTCATCTTGGGAAATTATTTTGAAGCTGAGAACCAGTCCCTGGCTTACTACTTCCAGGACCCATTTGTCTGATGTTAAAGACATCCAGTCCTGGACAAAGTAAGCCAGCCTGCCCCCTACAGGTGGTGGAGAATCAGCCCGGGCAAACCCATCAGGGTGCCTGTTTGGCAGGGGCTTTAGGCTGAGGGGTGGTAGCAGGCCTGCTTGTACCCCGTCTGCCTCTCCCTCTGAAGAACCCCCTCAGGGCAAAGGCAGAAAAGAAGGCCTGGGCTTGGTAGAAAGGCCTATGAAAAGGCCTGCCCCTGCCCCTGGAATGCTGCCTCTGGGGAGTGGCTTGCCTTTCCTTGGCCTGAGCACTCCTATAGGTGGTCCTGTATTCATCCATTTTCTTGATGTAGTTCTCTGTTTGCTCCCCAAACAGAGAATTACCAACAACAGGAAAATCCATGGCCTTAGTCTGGGTATCCTGAGACAGGCTAGTACATCTGGCCAAGCCACCATCTCGAAGGGCCACAGATGTAGCCATGACTCTAAACTGAAACATCATTGGAGTCTACTGCAGCATGAAATTGCACCTTGGATGCCTCAATACCATCTGCAGCCACCTGCTCCAGCTCCTTGGCAAGCTGGCCAGGGACCTGTTTAGCTAGAGCCATTACAGTGTCCCATCTAGAGTTCTGGTATCTAGCTGTATAGGCCATATAATTAGCCTGCCTGAGTCCCAAAGATGCTGCCATGTACTGTTTCTTTGCCATGGCATCAATCCTCCTGGAGTCCTTATCTGGGGGGTGTGAAGCCAAGGGTATATTTGCCTTATCACAGGCAGCAGCCTGCACTACCCCAACATGGCTGCATTGCTGGGAAAGGAACTCCGTATCTGAGCCTGAAAGAGTATACCTCTTGTCCATTCTCTTGTCCACAGGAGGTATAGAATTAGGAGTCGTTAAAATTTTTATTGTCTGTTTTCCAAAAGACTTATGGAGGGGAATAGACAGCCTCCTGGACTCTGGGATGTCCATCATCTCAACATAATCAGGCTCCTCCTGATCCTCTACTGCTTCCTCCATAGGAAGCTGAAGAGTTTCAGCCACTTTTTTGTAAAACATAAAATGGGAAGGGGACTCAGAAAGCCTAGGAGGAGAAACCCCTGAAGGTCTGTCTGGGGAGATGTCCGGGTCAATGGGCACATCCAGACTTTCATAATCACCATCACTATCCTCATACTCTCCTTCCTCCTCCTCCGGTTCATAAAAATTCTCTAAATTATAATCCGGAACCGGGGGGACCGACCGAACCGAGCCCCTAACCGATGGTGCCGGTTCGGTCGGAACCGGGGTTAGCGATTGAACAATCCTTATCACTTTTGCTATTTCATCAGCGGTCAGAGAAAGAACTTGTGGATCTGAACCGGCTGACTTATCCCTTCTTTTTCTTTTAACTGGAACCGACTCCTCAGAGTCGGTTCTCCTTTTGCCCAAAGAAGTTTCGCCCTGGTCAGAGGGCACTCTTTCTGGTTCGATTGGAACCGATCCGGGCTGGCCATCCGGGTCAACGGACTTTTTGGCCTCCCTTTCCCTCAGCCTACCTACTCTCTTTTCCAGGGTAGCTGAGGGAAAATTTTTGAAAATCTGGCAGTCTGAATCGAGATGGTCAAACCCCAGATAATAAACACAGGTGGTGTGGGGGTCAGCCTTAGCAAAGGCTTCCCCACACACACTACAGTGTTGAAACCCAGTGGGCCCGTTTTTCTCTTGGGTTTCTCAGACATGGCCAGTCCTAACCAAACTTACCCTTTTTTCGGCAATCCGCCAGGCAAGACACCCTTATTGGTTCCTGACCATGTTACGGGTCGTGGAAAAAACTGTAATGAAATCCGTTTTTTTTAGAACCGATAAGGACCAGTTACCACACTCTAAAAGTAGAACAAACTTTTTTAAAACAAACCTGATCGGTTCAAACCGAACCGAACCAACGTTTACAAGTTCCACACAGAAGCAAACAATAATAAACCTATCTAGCACTCATGGTACCACAGACAGAGACTGAACTGACAGGTTAAATGGAATAAATTCGGTTGAAACCGAGGAAAAAACAACACTTTAACCGACTAAATTGAACCGAGCAAAGGAGGAATCTCCGGAGCGACTGTTCAGTGAGGCGGAGTAAAGAATCTGGCAGTTTGGGTTTAAACAACAACAGAGTCTCAACCGAGCTCGAGCGCAGCGTTCCATGCCTTGCATGGAAAGTTAACTCTTTCCTCTCCTGGGCAGTTCAAAGGTTGGATATCACTGCAATAGTCAGAATACAGCAAGACTTCATGTTGTTTGAATACAGCAAGACTCCATTAGATGAAACAACATTACCATGGTGAGTAATGTTTTCTTCAAACAACATGAAGTCTTGCTGTATTCTGACTATATGCAGACTACCAAGCAGTACCTCCTTGGAGGAGGGAGTCACAGAATCTATTTTGGGAACAAGCTCTGCAGCACAGCTGTGCCAAACCTAGCATTACTTCTAGACTGAATGTCCAAAGAGTAATGTTTGGTAAATGTGTGAACAGTTTTCCAGGTGGCTGCTTTACAAATTTCCACTAAAGGTATATCCCTAGCTGCTGCGAGCGAAGCAGCTGTACTCCTGGTAAAAACATAGAAACATAGAATTTGACGGCAGATAAGGACCGCTTGGCCCACCCAGTCTGCCCATTTCCCTACCTAATGGATAAGCTGCAGATCCTAGTTAACCAGCAGCCTACTTCTTCCTACCCACCCCTAGAATTGCCTTATGACTGTCCCATGCATGCTTGAATTCCACCGTTTTTGACTCCACAACCTCCTCTGGAAGGCTGTTCCATGCATCCACAACCCTCTCTGTGAAGAAATACTTCCTTAAATTACCTCTGAGCCACCCCCCATCTTCAAATTGTGCCCCCTTGTTCTTGCACACCTCTTTTTGAAAGATGCTACCCTCTTGGACTTTGTTGATTCCCTTGAGGTACTTGAAAGTTTCTATCATGTCCCCCCTCTCCCTCCTTTCCTCGAGGCTATACATATTAAGCTCCTTAAGTTTCTCTTCATATGTCTTCCGGTGCAGACCCTGCACCATTTTAGTTGCCCTCCTCTGGACAGCTTCCATCCTGTCTATGTCTTTGCGGAGATTGGGTCTCCAGAACTGCACGCAGTACTCCAGATGGGGTCTCACCAGCTGTCTGTACAGAAGGATAATAACTTCCTGTTTTCTACTGGTGATGCCTCTCCCAATGCATCCCAGTATCCCCCAACCCTCCTTGCTGCCCTCTCACATTGCTTGCCCACCTTTAGGTCATCTGATATGACTACCCCAGGTCCCTTTCCATTTTTGTTGTTGTTAGTATCTCACCCATTATTGTACTCTTCCCCGGTTTTTGTTTCCCAGGTGCATTACCTTGCACTCTTAGCACTGAATCTAAGCTGCCATACATTTGACCATTCCTCTAACCTTGCCAAGTCCCTTCTCATCCTTTCCACCCCACCTTGTGCATCAACTCTGTTGCAGATCTTTGTGTCATCTGCAAAGAGACATACTTTTCCTTCCAGTCCCTCTGCAATGTCGCTTATAAAGACATTGAAGAGGACCAGTCCTAATGCTGAACCCTGCAGTACCCCACTAGTAACCCCTCTTTCTTCAGACTGGACTCCATTTACTATTACTCTCTGTGTCCTATTCTCCAGCCAATTCTCTACCCAGGCTGTCATCTTGGGACCCACTCCCAGGCTGGCTAACTTGTATATTAATCTTTTGTGTGGGACTGTGTCAAATGCCTTGCTAAAGTCTAGGTAGGCCATGTCCACAGCCCCTCCCTGATCTACTACTTTGGTCACCCAGTCAAAGAAATCTATCAGATTCGTCTGGCATGACCTTCCCGCTGTGAATCCATGCTACCTTGGGTCCTGTGCCCCTCTGGCCTCTAGATACTCGACAATTCTTTCCTTCAGAAGTGATTCCATCATTTTCCCTACCACTGAGGTTAAACTAACAGGTCTGTAGTTTCCTGCTTCTGCTTGCTCCCACTTTGTGAAGGGAATCACATCTGCCCTCCTCCAGTCCTCGGTACCACCCCATCCTCCATGATTTGTTAAAGAGGGTAGTCAGTGGTGTCACTACTTCTACCCTAGTTCTTTTAGAATTCTGGGATGAATCCCATCAGGCCCCATTGCTTTGTCCACCTTCAGTTTTAAGAGTTCTTTCAGAACCCTTTCTTCTGTAAATGGGCTGGTATCAACTTCTGTATCCAGAGTGTTTCTACTGTTTGTTTTAGGTACCTCCCCCTCTTCCTTTGTAAATACTGAGAAAAATATTTGTTTAGTATCTCTGCCTTTTCACAGTCACCCTCTGACCACCCTCCCTCCCCTTTATTAAGCCCTTAGGCCTGAGGTAGGTTCCTTCCCAAGCTTGGAATAGCAGAAATGAATACAGGAGACAATCCACCTGACAATAGTTCTCTTGGTGGCTGGTTTGCCCTTTTCCACCTCACCATAGGTGAGAAATAACTGAGAACATCCATTCCTATAGGCCTTAGTATGCTCCACATAGTAACTAAGGGCTCTTTTCACATTGAGACTGTGTAATCTTCTTTCCCCAGAGGAAGAATGGTCAGGAAAAAACACAGGCAATGACATAGATTTGTTCAGATGATAATCTGACACCACTTTGGGAAGAAACTTTCTGTTAGTTCGAAGGACCACCTTATCCCTGTGAAAAGAAATAAAATCAGGTTCCACTGATAAAGCCTGTAACTCACTTATCCTCCTGGCAGAGGTAATAGCTACCAGGAATACAGTTTTCCATGTCAAGTATTTCAGCTCTGCTGAAGATAGAGGCTCAAAAGGGGGCTGCATAAGCTGTGCTATACAGACGTTCAGATTCCAAGAAGGAGTAGGGGCTCGAAAGGGAGGATTAACAAGCATCAGACCTTTGAAGAACTTCTTGAAGACTGGATAAGAGGCTAGGGAAGAGCCCTTCCCAGCTAAAAGGAAGGCAGACACAGCTGCCAAATGTATCTTAAGAGTAGTGGACCATAGGCCTAAACTATTAAGACGCAGCAGATAGGCCAATACAGTAGCAATGTCAGCTAATTCTGGCTGAACAGGTATCTGGGAACACCAAAACCCAAATGTTTTCCACTTGGAATTGTAAGTTTTTCTGGTAGCAGGTTTCCTACTAACCTTTAGAATATCCACAACTGATTGAGAAAGGTTTAGATGTGCATATTCTAACTGTTCAGGAGCCAAGCCTTGAGCCTGAGAGCCTGAAGATTGGGATAGAGGATCCTCCCCTGAGAGGATGTCAGCAGATTGAACTGTCTGAGAAGGCACAGAGGCCTTGTCACTGACAATGACAGTAGTAGAGGATACCACGGCTGTCTGGCCCAGTCTGGTGCCACCAGTATCACCCTGCAAGGCTGAGATCTGATTTTGATCAGGACCCTGAAAATCAAAGAAGAAGAAGAAGAAGAAGAATCAGTATTTATATAGCGCTTTTCATACATCAAAGCGCTTTACAAATGTCACTAGACTGGTAGTGAAGTGACTGAATGTGTGGTGGCGGCCATATCGCATCATCACCACACACAGCCTGGATAATTGCATGAACCGGTTTATGGGAAGGGAATGTTGGCCAGGACACCGGAATGTTCCTACTCTTTGCAAAGAGTGCCCTGGGTTCTTTTACTTCCACCTGGACACCCACCAGGACAACACCAGGATGGGTAGAAGGGACCTCGGTTTAACGTCTCATCCGAAGGACAGCACACCCCAGCAGTACAGCACCCCCTAATACTGCACTCGGATGCCAGCGATTTTTAGGTGCAAGTCCAATCCTGGTGTGGGACGAGAACCCATGACCTTCTAGTCCACAGGTGGATGTGCTACCAACTGAGCCACGCTGGCAAAGGGAAAGGAGGAAATGCATACAGGAACCTGCTTGTCCAATCCAATAATAGAGCCTCCTGGTGTACAGAGCCCAGTAGAGGAGGCCTGCAACAAAAGAGAGGAAGTTGATGATTGTCCGGGGCTGCAAAGAGATCTATCTCTGGAGTGCCCCACCTTTTGAAGATAACCTGAAGGACCAGGGGATTCAGGGTCCATTCGTGAAGACCCTGAGAAATTCTGCTGAGAGCATCTGCTAAAATGTTGTCCTTCCCTGGCAGGTGTACAGCCATCAGGGAATAAGCCAGAGACCATACCTTCATGGCCTCTATGCACAAGGCCGAGGACCGAGTGCCCCCCTGCTTGTTGATGTACCACATGGTTGTGGTATTGTCTGTTCTGATTTGTACTACTTTCCCCTGAACCACAGCTGAGAATGTCTGCAGAACTAGAACGACAGCCTTCAACTCCAGAAGGTTTATGTGAAGGAGGGACTCCTGGTGAGACCAGGTTCCCTAAGCTGTAAGCTGGTCCAGGTGGGTCCCCCAGCCTAGGAGAGAGGCATCCATGGTGAGAGTCACTGAAGGAGCCTGACTGATGAAAGGAACACCTTGCTGAAGGTTGTTCTCCTCCAGCCACCTCTGGAGTGCCTGAACTAGAGTCTGGGACACTGGAACCAATTTGGAGAGAGGGTCCTTTTTCAGAGACCAGTAAGATCTGAGATGAAATTGAATATCTCTCATCTGAAACCACAGCTGTGGAAGCCGCCATGTGGCCCAGTAACTGAAGAAAATGTCTGGCTGGACGAGAAACTAGAGGTTGAAAAGAGGAAGCCAGAGTGACTAGAGACCGAACTCTTGAAAGAGGAAGGAGTGCTCTTGCCTGGGTAGTGTCTATGTCCACCCCTATGAAAGTGAGCAGCTGAGTTGGTTCCAGAACCGACTTTTCTAGGTTTAGAATGAAGCCCAAGGACTCCAGGAGCCTTTGGGTGACCTCTAAGGCTGACTTGACTTGGTCTGAAGACTGACCTACTAGGAGCCAGTCGTCCAGGTATGGGGACAGAAGGATACCTTGTCTCCTGAAGAATGTTACCACTACTGCCAGGCACTTGGTAAACACCCTTGGAGCCGATGTTAGGCCAAAAGGCATGGCTCTGAACTGATAATGGCCTGAGGGCAACTTGAACCTGAGGTACTTTCTGTGGGAGTGTCTGATGGGTGTGTAGAAATAGGCATCCTTGAGATCCAGGGAGGCTAGCCAGTCTCCTGGTCTCAGAAAGGGAAGAATTACTCCCAGGGTCACCATCTTGAACTTTGGTTTTGTTAAGCGTTTGTTGAGGTACCTTAAATCTAGGATGGGTCACCATTCCCCTGTCTTTTTTGGGAGTAAGGAAGTATCTGGAATAAAGTCCTTTTCCCCTGTGAGAAAGAGGTACCTTCTCTACTGCTCACATGAGCAGAAGAGAGGAGACTTCTGCCTCTAAGGCCTTTGTCTCCAAGGGGGAGAGGGGGCTGAAAGATCTTGCTCTCACTTTTGGTAACCTTTTGAAACTGAGAACAAGTCCCTGACTCACTACTTCCAGGACCCATTTGTCTGAGGTAATGAAATCCCAGGCCTGGGAATAGTGAGCCAGCCTGCCCCCTACAGGAATTGGGGAGGCAACCCTGACTGACACCTCAGGGTGTCTGTTTGGCAGGGGGCTTGGACTGAGTGGATGCTGGGGTCCTGGTCATCCCTCGTCTGCCTCTTCCCCTGAAGAACCCCCTCTGTTGGAAAGAAGAGGATGCCTGGGCTTGGTAAAAAGGCCTGTTAAAAGGCCTGCCCCTGACAGCTCTAAATTGCTGCCTCTGAAGAGCGGCCTGCTTCTCTTTTGCTGCAGCACTCCTGTAGGTGGGCCTGTACTCATCCATCTTCTTCATGTAAGCCTCTGTCTGTTCACCAAACAGAGAGTTACCAGCAACAGGAAAATCCATAGCCTTAGTCTGGGTATCCTGTGACAAACTGGTACATCTGAGCCAAGCTAATCTCCTCATGGAGACAGATGTAGCCATGACCTTGGAATGCAAATCATTTGAGTCAACAGCAGCGTGAAATTGGACTTTAGATGCCTCAATACCATCTGCAGCCACCTTCTCCAGCTCCTTGGCTAGCTGGAGAAGGGCATTCTTAGCCAGTTCCAGAACCGTATGCCACCTCGATTTCTGGTACCTGGCTGTATATGCCATATAATTGGCTTGTCTGAGTCCCAAAGAGGATGCCAAGTATTGTTTCTTGGCCATGGCATCCACTTTCCTAGAATCCTTATCTGGGGGGTGAGATGCCAGGGGAATATTAGCCTTGTCACAGGCTGCAGCCTGCACTGCCCCAACATGGCTACAATGAGTTGTAAGAAACAAGGTATATCTCCTGTCCATCTTTTTATCCACAGGAGGTATAGAAGTTGGAAACTGCAAACTTTTTTGTGTCTGTTTCCCCAGGTATTTTTAGAGAGGGATAGACACTCTCTTCGACTCTGGGACATCATCATTTCCATGAAGTCAGGTTCCTTCTGATCCTGTTCAGCTTCTTCAACTGGGAGCTGAAGAGTATCAGCCACTTTCTGGTAAAACAAGAAACGGGAGGGGGACTCAGAAAGTCTGGGAGGAGATACATTGGAAGGCCTGTCTGGGGAGAAGTCAGTCTGTACTGGCTCATCTTGGCCTTCATCTTCCTCTTCATCATACTCTTCTTCTCCATCCCAATCATACTCATAGAAAGCCTCTGGATCAATATCAGAAGCGACTATGTCCGACCAAACTGAATCTCTGAGAACCGTTGCTGGTTCGGTCAAAACCGGGCAAAGTGACTGAACTATAGAAATCACTTTAGCAATCTCCTCATTGGACGGACCATGAGAAGTAGGATCCGAACCAACTGATTTTTGTTTCCTTTTGCTAGAAACCAATTCCACAGAATCGGCTCTCCTTTCGCCCGAGGTGGTATCACTCAGGTCAGTGGGCACCCCCTCAGGTTCAGCAACCGCCGAACCGGGCTGGCCATCTGGGTCAGCGAACTTCTCGGCCTCCCTCTCCCTTAGCCTACCCAAACGTTTTTCCAGAGTGGCTGTGGGAATGTTTTTACAAATTTGGCAGTCTTCTTTGAGGTGGTCAAACCCCAGACAGTAAACACAGATGAGGTGAGGGTTGGCCTTAGCAAAGGCCTCCTTACACTCGGTACACTGCTGAAACCCAATGGGACCGGTTTTCTTTTTGGGTTTGTCAGACATGACGGAATACTGAAAAGTTACCCTTACCTGCTATTACACCAGGCAACTAAAAACTGATCAGTTCCAACCATGACACGGGTCGATTAAAAAAATCCAGAAAGACGGATTTTTTTAGGAACCAATGAGTACCGGAAACCATAGTAATAATTAAAAACAATACACAAATAGAAAGGTTCGGTTTCCAAACCGGACCGACTGAGAAGAAGAACCGGCTGAAAACAATTTCCACAGTAATACAACAACTACCTACTACTACCACTTACTGTTACCGAGACAGAGGTAAGAAGACAAAAATAAAGAAGCAGTTAGATAAAACCGACCGATTTAAACTTATACCGAACCAAAGTACAGGAGGAATCTCCGGAGCGACTTCACAGTTAGGCGGAGTAAAAAATCTGACGGTTACACTTCAGAGTGCTAGGGACAGAGGTTTGAAAACCGAGCTCGAGCTCAACATTCTATGCTTCCGCATAGAGTTAACTCTTTACTCTCCGGGCCAGTTCAAGTGCTGGGGCTAACTGCATATAGTCAGAATACAGCAAGACTTCATGTTGCTTGAAGGGGAAAACCACAAGGCAGTGACACTGGGTGGGAGAAGAAGGTAGCCCGTGATAATGGCGCTGGGGAAATGGCACCTACAATAACAGTGACCCCTTCTCCAGCGCATTACAGGAATGACCATGGTCTGGTAGGGTGACCAGATGGGGGGTGGGTGAATATAGTGACAGGATGTCGCTATATGTACGCACATGGAAACAGGCATGCACAGCGAGGGTGGGAGGATGTGAGGGGTGGTGCTCGGTAGGTTGGCAAGCCAACCCTGTGGCGTGGGTCGGCTACTGCATGAGGTGTGCAGGGTACTGGGTTTGGGTCCGGGCGCCTGTGCCATTTTGTTGCACCGGCCCAAACCTTTTAGTTTAATGTCCCCCCACACACACACATGCACCCTCCTGGGTTGAGAATCCTTTAGTAGGGTGGGTGCGTGAAAGCAAGCCCCCACATGAAGTTAGTGAGGTGCATCCCCAAAGGAAACATCAAAACTAAGTCCCCAGCGCCATTTTCCTGTGCGCCAGGGTGTCACAGTGGCGAAAAATATTTTTGGCACTGTGACTTGCGATAATGGCGATCGCCTTTAGGCTTTCACCGTTATCACATGGAACCGAGGAGAAATACCCCTACAACACCCTCAGTGTTCTGTCCCCAAGGTAGAACTCGAGCCAGCAGAGAATTTGACCAGTGAGACCTTCATAATCAATTAGTTGATTCATCAGCAACCCATGGTCTACAGTATCAAAGGCTGAGGAGAAATCAAGGAGAACACAAATTGACTATTCTCCTTTATCCCTCACCCTGAGATGGTCATTGTACACCTTGACCATACAATGGTTGAACTTAAATCCTGACTGGAAGGCTCATAGATGTCAACAGTCTCCAGCTGCAACAAAATCACTTTCTCAATAACCTTGCCCAAAATGGGAAGGTTAAAGACTGGACAGTAATCTGCCAGGGTAACTAGGTCCAAAGATGGCCTTTTCGGAAGAGGCCTCACTAATGCATCTTTCAGTGCATCTGAGAAGATCCCCTTTGACAATGAACATCAGAAAATCCCAGTAAACACTGGGCCCAGATGCCGAACACAGCCCACTAACAGTCACATCAGTCCTGGATCCAGTTCACAAAAATGTGGTCACAGTTCTGAGATTACCCCAATCAACTCCTCCGTCATCACTGGTCTAAACTCTTCCCATGCCATCTGATCATGTCTGTGATATGGCACCTCAACCATGCTGTGTTGCCACAGCCCACTCGGGGAAATCCCAGCCCAAATACAGGACACACCTGTCTGAGAAGATACAGGCAAACTTCTGGCATTTCGCAGGTGAAAAAACTCTCATGGACTTCGGACAGACTAGATGGAGTAATCTGTCTACAATCTGAAAAAGCTGAGCTGGTCAATTCCTTCCTTTTACAATCTCCCTAGACAGCAAAGTTGCCTTTTTCCAGGTGATTGTCCTTTGGTATTCACTGCTATGAACACTCATAGCCAGTCTGTCCTCCTGGGCACGGGATATTCTCCAACAATGCTCCATTCTCTATCCTCTTGCCTTCATCTCTCTCTTAGCTCACCATCACATCACAGAAAGCCACAGTGGGGACGGGGGGGGTGTACTGGCAGATGCCACAGAACTGAAGGCTGTCACAGTAGCCACCATAGCCTCCTCTGATCCTGAAGCACATGCCATCACATACCTGACATATCCAGTACTGGCTGAAGTCCTTCCAGCCTAAGCCTCCTTAAAGGGCAGTACTTGATCATCTCAACAGGGGATGGACTACAAGGTGGGCTGCAGGAAATTTTGACAGTGCGGTGATTCAACTAACTGACCGGATCACTCTCAAGATCCTCAAGCCCCAGAGAAAATGCCAAGTCCAAGACTTGACCGTGTTGGTGAGTCCCAAAAGTAACAACTTGTGCAAGGCCCACAAGCTCTGGAGGAAATCTTGTCAAAAATGTGAAAATTTATCTTGACCCAGGCATTGAAATCACCCAAAATTAACCACCTAGGTGAGTCCAACACCCTTCCTGTGATGAAGTCCATGATTTCTTGAAGGAATATCCCCTAACGTCCCAGAGGCTTGTACACAAGGAAGATCATATAACCTGCACCTGGACTCCCATGCCTGGCCATGCATTCAAATGACAAGGTATCTCCTACAGAGTGCACCATGAAGTTCAACTCAGATTTAAAAGATGGCCCCCCGATCCTTCCTTGGGAAGTGAACCATGGACAATACACCTGAGACGGCTGACTGCAATACAGGACCTGCATCATCCTCTAGCCAGATTTCCATGATGCAAGCCAGATTAACAGAGAAATCAGATATAAAATCCACTGTAATAGCATTCTTATTCCTTATCAGTCTGGCACTGCATAGCACTGCCTAAAGAGGACCAGTAGTGGTGGCAGGCCTCTCGATTACCTGCCCACTCAGTCTGGTGGAGTCCCTGGGTATGGGAATTAAATACATCTGGCCTCTCTCTCTCTCTCTCTACATCCCATTTCACCCCAGAGCATCCCCTTGTTCTCACTGGCCGAATAGCATGCTCCATATCAACTCCTCTCAAACCCAACTTCCAATGCCCACATCTCCTTGCAATACCCAACTACCTTCACTTATGGTAGGCAGCACCCAGCAGTCAAGGGTCTCAAAAGGGATGCAGGTCATGAGAGATGGACAGGTAATAGCTGAGCCTGGAGGTCTGCTGCCCTAAACGCATCCCAGCACAGTAAAATCACCCAAACCATCCCAATAAATAAACATCCACAACAACCCCTTCCACAAAACTGCTGCCACAATCTAAACCACCAACCCACTTACACACTCCACTCACTCAATACTATTACGGTAGTTACCTACACATCTACCACTATACATACCTATAGATTTTCTAAAATTATACCCAGTCCTAGTATGCACTCCTAACCTAAACCCACAAACCCCTCATCATGCCAAGAAAAAATAAATATATTAAAAATAAAATAAATAAATAAATAAATAAATCAGTGTGGTAGGATGTCTATTTGGTGCAAAGTCTAACAGCTTTCAAAATAGTTTGAAATACAGGAGGGATTTCACTGCCTAGTCCAGCTCTCTCTCACAGAAGTCAATGCCAAAAGTACATCTGTGTTGAAAAGGTTTAACAATAATAATCCTTTAACCAAGCCTCTCCTCTCACTAGAGAATGAGCTTTAACACTCTTTCACAGTTGTGGCACCATCAGCACTGCCACTGCTATGCACGGATACTGTGATCTAAAATCAGTGGCAAGACATCAGATTTTACAAAGGGTGAGCCAGATGGCTCTCTCACCACCTCCGGTCTCTGACCACACTTATTCAGCAATTGCCTCACAGGCTCATTTCCCAGCCTTTGCTATCACTGACCTGCCAAGTGCACCTGCTCAAGGACACAGCTCCCTCAACCATGAGAGCAGGCCTTGGCTGGGCCCCTTTACTCCTGTTGCTGATCATAAGGTCTGATAATGGCTCCCACCTTTTTCTTAAGCAGCAGTACTCATCCCAACTCATCAGTATGTGCACACCACTTTTCTCTCTGCTGTCTTCTTGTTCTTTGTAATCTAGTGATCGTGTGGAAATATTCTGTTACTGGAGTGGACAGGAGTGAAATATCCTCATTTACTAGTATTACTAAAATATCTCATACCATGTCCGTTTAAGGTGGGCTATTTTCTGTGTTGGACTCTCTCGAGGCTTCTGCTTCATGCTCATTGGTGATAATGTCTGACATGGTAGCCTCCTTTGCTTGTGCACCTGCCCTGTGGTGCTTCTGAGGGTTTGGGGTGCAGTCTTAATGAATACTCATTGGGCTCCACATGTCTGCTGATCTTATGTGCTTGTGTCTGTGCCATTTTCCCTCTCTGCTGGTTGAAGGCCTGTGCTGCAGTCAGCAGGTAAGATTTACTCACCCTGGACTGGTGATTGGAACTGTTCCTGTCATCAACCCTCCTTTGGTGCTATGTTGACAAAGTAGTCATGCTCTGCCTGGTCCATGGATCAGGGATGTTATGGGAAGCCCATCGGCAAACTTTATAGAAATTTCCTGTATTCTTGCAGATGTTGCACTTTAGGGAATTCTTACGCTGTATATTTGAGTGCCCTACTTTTGAGCAAAGGTCAGTTCATCTGGTCACATATACTACTTGAGTCACTTTTAGACCTTACAGCAATTGCAGGCCATTGGCTGACCAGTATAGAATATCCCCCGGTCTGTACCCAGAAAGAAACAATTTAGTAGGCGTTGCAGAATGTCTCCATTTGACATGCTAATTTACTTTGATGGGTCACTCTCTGCCCACCATCCAGATATTTTCAGGTTCCATTTTCAAGTCTGGGTTTTCTAGCACTGAGCATCTCTGTTTCAGCCAGTATGTGATGTCTGCTATATTCACCCCCTCATTTTTAGGGCTGCAGTGGGCGTAGCCCTGCAGTCCTTTTATGATGAGTAAAGGGGCTCTGCATTCCTTCTGAATAGTTAAAGAACCCAGATAGACTTGGGCCACCTCTCATGGCTAGCCCCACCCAGCAGGTCAACCCTGATTATGAAGCACCGCCACTTGCTATGATCATAGACTCCTCTGTGCTCTGTCTCCTCCTCTCGTGCTCTGCTCCACCCAGCAGGCTGACACTGACACACCCTTACTGTTAGCAAAGCTCTGCTGGGCACGTCTCATTTTTAGGGCTGCAGTGGGCATAACCTTGAGGGAACAATGACTCGGGGACTTACACAGTCCAAGAGACGTTGTTCCCTGTACAGTGCAGACCCACCATTTGCGATTGCAGGATGGCCCCTCAAGCTCCTGAGCTGCTTCTCGTACACTGCACAATGACAAAATGCTGCTGATGACTGGTTACAGACAGAAACTGCTGTCAGAACCAGTGCCCTTATAAAAGACCTGGGAGGTGTAAACAACTCCTGTACTGAAAACTTGGTGGCCTGAGGACTTCCATAAATCTGCTCCAGTCCTGCTACCCAACCCACCTGACTGGATGTAAGTGCAGGTGCTGCTCTCCTGCTCTGAAATTCCCCGACTCCACACATTTAAAGTACCTTTATATGTGTGTTCTCTAGGGGAAATGTATTAAGCATCTAAACATTCCTTATGGACAACACTAATTGGGCAGAGGATTTACAGTATCTTGTATGGTTCTTACTTTTTATTTTCTGTGTGTGAAGTCAGAATTGATAACTGAGAATTGCCTCTGGTTGGTCACAGCAGCTTAAAACTCATGCCGCATTGTGTGTTTAATGAGCATGCATGGGTGTCCTAGAGTATAGTTGTTTTATCTGCTTTTTCTTGAGGACCACCAGACCATTGCTCTGCATGCTCACTACTGAATCAGAGCATTTCTATTTCTTTTCCACACCATTTACAAGCTTTAAAAGTTACTTTATAGCGCTAAAGCTTTACGCTCTAAGCTCCAAACAATACGCCGTACAGCCTGTAACAGGATATCAACGGCTGTTAGCTTCTGAAGAACAAGGCATTTACATTAGTGATATCGGACCCTGTAATCTTGTAGCCTGACCTTTAACAATACTGGCTATGGAGGTAAATGATTCACTTCTGATGAATGGTATCTGACAATTAATTCGTTTTAAACATTCTTCTTCTTCCACACAAAACTTTGTGTTAAATTTAGAAAAAATAGATTTTTTTGGTTTCACCTTAATCCCTATTTTTAACTGTGTAAATCTTTAAAACTACATGGTACTGTGCAGTACTGAATCAGAAATACACCCAGGCAATGCAAGGCAAGGCAAGGGCAAAGCAAGGCAAATTTATTTAAAAACATGCCCAATCCTGGAGGCTCTGGGTGCCGTACAAATAAATAGACAGACATTCAAAAAACAAAATCAATAAAAAACAAAATAGAAAAATATGAACATATAGGTAATTAACTCCACATAAAAACATTTCCCATAAATAATAAACTAAACATCAAATTACCAATAGCTGCGATCTGATCTATAGATGAATAGCTTAATCCAGAAAGGCCTGGGCAAATAAAAGAGCCTTAAGGAGGGCCTTGAATACCTCCAAAGTAGGGGCCCCCTTAACCCCGAGGGGCAGCGAATTCAACAGGATGGGATGGCGACACTAAACACCCTGTCACCAGCCGATTTCAACCTCATCCTGGGAATCACCAGGGTGCCCCCACAGGGGGAATGGAAGGAGTAAAACAAGACAGCAGGTGCAAGAAGGTCTAACAGATAACCAGGGCCCTGACCATGTAGGGTCTTATAGATGAGAAGACCTACCTTAAAGAGGATTCTCCACCTGACTGGCAGCCATTGCAGCTCATGCAACACCAGTGTAATATGGCAAAACTTTGGCTGCCCAGTAAGTAACCAGGCAGCTGCATTCTACACCAACTGTAATCTGTGGAGAGATCCTCCTGTGACTCCAAGGTAGAGCGCATTACAGTAGTCAAGCCTTGATGTAACTAAGGCATGTATCACAGTGTGGAGGTCCAGAGGCAGAATAAGGGGCTTTATCCTGGCTACATTTCTGAGATGGAAAAAGCAGGAGTGGACAGTGGAAAATATCTGTGCCTCCATCGTCAAACTCCTATCCAGAATGACACCAAGCTTTCGCTTCCTAGAGGAGGCCTTCAATGGAACAGCATGTATACAGATAAGAAGCCCAGTCTGTTTTTTCTGGCAGTCACAGAGGATTTGAAGTTGAGGCCAGGACAAACAGCAAGAACCTGCTTTTTTGCAGATGTATGTTTGCAGATGTATTTATTAGTAAAAATGGAATGCCCTAAATGTCCTGTTCTTCTATAATGTGTCCATCACTCTGCGCGCTCGCATAAGAGTTTAGGATGGGACAAACAGTAAGAACAGATAGCATGGAGGAGAATTTGAGCCCGGTTAGGGAGGCTGTTTTTCTTGTTTTTCTGTGTGGTTTAAATAATCACATTTAGCTATGAATGTTAGTGGATTTAGTTAGCATAAAACCCTGCACAGTAAGCCCATAATTACTAATATGAGAAGGAAAGTCAGAGTAAGCATGTTGTAGCAAGAAGAACAAGCATTTGTCAATGCCGAATGTTTGCTTGCTGGCATTGGCAGTGATAGTGTAGAAGTTACAGAGCTGCGTAATAGGAATGGCAGTGAAGTATTGAACTGAAGCCAACCCCACCACCACCCTGCAGAGAGTGACAGGCATTGGGGTGTGCGTTTGGGTCGTCAGGCATAATGGCCACGCCATTTCACCACACCCCACTCTGCAGAGACTGACAAGTGGCACGTGTTCCTTGGGGTCTTTGCCCTTATGCGCACCCCATTTCATTAGAAAATACGTGAGATGGGTGTGATATAGAGAATGGGGTGAAGTTTGGGGCCAAGAGTCCAAGGCATACTTCGATGCCTCTCCAGTGACTGCAGGGTGTGGAATGGTATGAGCATCACAGGCAAGAATCCCAAGTCACACCCCTGATTCTTGTCATTCCCTAGAGGGTTGGGCGATTTAGTTGAAAAGCCTAATACCTCAGGCATTCGTTGGTATTTTCACTCCAAATTTTCAACTTGTTTGTTTTGTGACCCCATCTCCTGAACAGGGGGAATATCAGTTTGGTAGCCGAAAGCTGCTTATGCACAGTGACTATGGCATTTAGCACCACAGGTGCAAAAATATTCCGAACAGGATGTAAAAAATGAGAGCTGTACTCTTTCATGGGGAGGTGTAAAAATGGCTATGTTGCAAATGTGTAATAAAAATTTTTAAAAAAATGGTGAAGTCACGAGCATACATAGAAACTGTGCAACGCACACCTGTAATATAATTAGGTTGGGGATTTTTTATAGCAGATTGTCAACTCAGGCATTTTGGTGCCTCCGATCATGAACAGTGTCACTGTGATTTTCTTTATCTGTGCCGAACAATGATTTCCCACAGTGACCACGCATCTCTGCACTGAAAGTGTGAAAACACACGTCGACCATGTTGTGAAAAATGGCAGCTGTACTGTTCATATGAAGTGTGGAAAATGCCACTAGTGAAAATCTGACTGAAAATATTACAAAGTCATGAACTAACGAGGATGAGTGGAAACTGCACAATGCTCCTCCTAACAGTCATTTTATGGACTTTTGTCACCAAATTTTCAACATAGCCATTTTAAGACCTCTGCTCACGAACAGTGTAACTGTGAGTTTCTTAATCTGTCCTAAACATTGCTTTCGCACACCAATAGCACCATTGTGCGCTACATGTGCGATAACACATTTTGGGTGACATAAGAAAAATTGCAGCTGTACTGTTCATAAGGAAGTTTAATAAAATGGACATGTTGAAAATCTAGAGTGAAAATATTAAATTCAGAACTTACGAGCATGCATAGGAACTGCGCAATGCTACGTCGTAAAGTCATTTTAGAATTTTTTCACCAAATTTTCAACATAGCCATTTTAAGGCCTCTGCTCATGAACAGTGTCACTGTGGTTTTGTTAATGTGTCCCATACATTGAGTTTGCACACCGACTGCGCCCATTGTCGCTACATGAAGGCAGAAACCGTTTTGGGCAGGATGTGAAAATGACAGCTGTACTGCTCATAAGGAGGTGTGGAAAATGGCAATGTTGAAAATCTGGAGTGAAATATTGAACTCGCAAACCTACGAGCATGTGGGACCTGTGCAACGACACTCTAAAACAGTCATTTTTAGGAATTCTTTCACCAAATTTTCAACATTGCCATTTTAAGATCTCTGCTCATGAACAGTGACACTGTGATTTTCTTAATGTGTCCCATACACTGAGTTTCAAGCATAACGACTGCGCCATTGTGCGCTACATGGGCAGAAACACGCTTAGGTGAGATGTGAAAATGACAGCTGTACTACTCATAAGAAGGTGTGGAAAATGGCAATGTTGAAAATCTGGAGGGAAATATTGAAAATTCACAAACCTATGAGTGCGTAGGAACTGCGCAATGCACGCTCGTAAAACAGTCATTTTTAAGAATTTTTTCACCAAATTTTCAACATAGCCATTTTAAGACCTCTGCTCATGAACAGTGTCACTGTGATTTTCTTAATTTGTCCCATACATTGATTTCAAGACACCGACTCCGCGCCATTCTGCGCATACATGGGTGGAAACACATTTTGGGTGAGATGAAAATGACAGCATACTACTCATAAGAAGGTGGTGAAATGGCAATATTGAAAATCTGGAGTGAAAATATTGAAATTTTGCGAACTTAAGACCTCGTGAGAACTACTACATACGCACGTTAAACAGATCATTTTTTGATTTTCATCAAATTTTCAACATGGGTTTAGTCCCCTTCTCATGAATGATTCACTGTCATGGCAGTCATTCGTTCCGGCGGGTGATTTCGCAGTCACTGCGCCGAAATCACCCTTCCGGGCCTGAATAACGCCATGACAGTGACATCATTCATGAGAGGGGTCCCAAAACCCCATGTTGAAAATTTGGCAAAATCCAAAAATGGCTGAGATATGCATAAAGTTGAAACCCCTATCTAGCCCATTATACAGCTTACGGCATTTCCTCAGTTCGCGGGTCGGCTTTGAAGAGTGCAGACGTGTTCCCGTCCACTCAAGATCGCCGCGCCGAGTCCGGAGGTAAGTATGGGGTGAGGGAGGTGGGGAGGCTGGGTGCGCAGGGGTGGGTGCGGGTTGTGGGT
Source organism: Neoceratodus forsteri (assembly GCA_016271365.2). Lineage (NCBI taxonomy): Eukaryota > Metazoa > Chordata > Ceratodontiformes > Ceratodontidae > Neoceratodus > Neoceratodus forsteri. Next base: position 831,972,174 of record CM028130.1, on the reverse strand, counting down.
GGGGGTCGGGAGACGACCGCTGGACCGCTTTTGTCTTACAGGTAAAACAAATAAAAGACGCTATGGGACCGCTTGCCACGCTGGGGTGGGCCCCAGCGCGTAACATAGGACTTTGGGGGCCTTCAGCTGACGGGGGATTGGGCACCACCGTCAGCAAAAATCACTGATTGCCACGCTGGGGTGGGCCCCCAGCGGTGGCACCAGTATCAAGAGGGGAGGGAGGAGACGATGCAGCCTAGCCGACGGGGATTGGGCACCCTGTCGGCTATACACCGCGTGTAGGGCCAAGACGCCTGCGGTTGGGGGGAGCTGCGTGAGCAGCTTCTTATCACTGCTCACCTCAAGCCGTGGCTCTCCTTTCAACAGAAGCCACTGCATTTTGAGCGTGTCATAGACAGCTCCAAAATGCACTGGCTTACAGGGGCCGCGCCTGCCAGCACACTGCCTGAATTGGAGAAGGAGGTGACACACCTCCAAAATCTCCGATGATGGCACTATGTTTCTTGCACATGCATGCAAGCAAACATAAAAATAGTCTGCAACAATTCTTCTGTCTGCAAGAGACACAGGAGCTAGTGTTGAAAGAGAGAGAGCTACAACTACACTCGCCCTACCATAAGTAATATTCTCCAAGGAGGGTGCACACCAGGAAAGACAATCAATTGTAGTAGTCCAGCATGTAGTGGCAGACAGTGGTACATACATGTGATATGTCCAACTTGCTTAAGAGGGAGATTTGGGTCAAATTAGGAGGGAGATTGGTCTGCCAACTTGCTTAAGAGGGAGATTTGGGTCAATTAGGAGGGAGATTGGCCTGCTAGTAGGGAGATGCCATAATGTCATGAGTTTGTCCTTAAATGGCATCAAAAACATAAGAAAAAAGTCATTACAAAAATTTAATGTATTTCACTGGTAGGCTGATGCAGTGGCATAAGTGTTGTAAGAGAGAGAGAGAGAGAGACACACACACTTGGACTAGTGTTTCTGTTCCCCCTCTCATACTGAGTGTTTCTGTCCTCCCTGTTGTCCCTTGTAACCTGTTGGTGCTGCTTCAGTGTGCAGGGGTAGGACAAAAACCTGTCGTCCCCCAGTTGTCCCACACATAGCATGCCCCCCCCCCCCAAGCAGAGGAGCGGCTGCAAAACAGTGAGTCCATTTTGTCCTGTTAAAATACCTTGTTCATATTTTCTTCAGCTCTAGAGGATATTTTTTCAAACAGGAGAATTTTAACCTTTAGCCAAAAAATATAAAAACTATCATAATAATAAAGAGCAGAACTGCCTTGTTATAAAAACTGTTGTTCTCTATTTCACCTGCAACTCTGCTTCCTGGGCAGTCAAGCAGTTTATGCCTAGGGAGGAGAAAAAAAAAACCTGTGCAATACATTTTTTAAGCCCCGAGATTAGCACAAATAATACCTGGTACAAACTTATAAATTGCATGCTATCAGGCATGAAGTGGCTATTTGCCTGCCATACTCACAGAGAGCTGCTCCAAGTTTTGGCTATCTGCCATTCCATACCAGAGCCGATGGGATCATATAAAAGTAAAGCCTAGCATAACAGCAATTAACTGTTTTGTAACAAAATGAATTATTCTCTGACAAAGGCAATAAATGCAATTACAGAGGACATAGGAGACTAAAGGAAATTGCTTTTTTTATTTTCTCTTTTTAGCACTTCTGCCACAGAAAAACTCTTAGGGCTACAGTTGGGCAAAGCCATGCAGTCCTCTTGCTAGAATTATTTTTCTAAGCAGACTGAGAAGATGCAGACCCAGGTGAGTAAATAGCACCTCACATACTCAATAAAGCAGACAATCTCTGCTACAAAATTAATTTGACTTGCATAAAACAAAACAAAAAAAAAACATGCATTGTATATTGAGACCAATGCTGCTTGTGAAACTGTCTGGATTGCTTCTGTTGACAGTGCTGCTGAGCTGTAGAGAATGTTAGATAATAGAGAGGCTACCAGCCAGTCATAACAGCTGGCCGTTTGCCTGACCCCCAAATCTGGTCCGTAAGGGGGCCTCCTCTTTGGAAAACACTGAGCCTGGCAACGCCCAGGAGGAGGTCCCCAGCTGGTTGCCCTTAGGGAGGGATGGCATGGCTGTAGGGAGGAGAGAGACAGGGGAGACATGAAAGGAGCTTCCCAGCTCAGTTTCCCCCTCTCTTCTCCTTTCAGCGGGTCAATCAGGATCAGCACTCACAGCAAGCACCTTTCACAGTCAGAGGTAAGGGTCTAGTCGGCCTTTGTTAGGAGGAGAGAAGATTTTAGTTGCCTCTTGTTTGGGCTATTGGGTTATTTGTTTCTCCTCTTGAGCCCAAGGGTTGGCCTTTCTGCCTAGCATTTTTTCCATTTTGTCCCATCTCTCTTCCCAGCCCCCTGTGGGTGCTTTCACAAGTGTTATCCTGCACGGCGGTAGCTCCGCAGCAGCAGCCGGCTCCTTGCCCAGCTGGGCAGCCCTCTGCTCTGATTTCCCCTTTTGGCAGTCAGCAACTGTGACTCCTGTGCTATTTGCTTGCTCTGGGTACCAAACAATGTGGGTTTCTTTCCCTAAGCAGTGCATTTTCTTTCCCTTACATCCTGCTGGCTTCCTCTGGGGAGTATTCAGCTTCACAAGCAGTTCTGGCCTGGTGCAGTCCTCGGAGTCCGGTTGGGGGGTATTTCCTCCTATACCGCTGGATGGTGGACTCTGTATGTCACCGGGCAGTGGGAGAGATCCCGGGTTATCTGGCGGGGACACCATTTGGACAAGATTTGGCAGTGTTCTGACACGCTTCTTGGCACCATGTGGGGGAGATGTAGCATGCTCTTTCAGTGCACTTCCCCCACTTTCCTCCCAGATCTCTCAAGTCCTTGTGAGACAGTCTCTTGTGCTAGCTTGAGTTTCCTGTCAGCCATCTTTGTGAATGGCAGATGGCTGACGGCCCCACCAAGGGCTTCAGGGGACCTCTAGCTGCAGTGGGGGGTCTGTTCCTTTGGGTGTGCCCCATGGATCGAGCGGTGGGCCTCGAGTGGGCTAGCGCCCCCCTTCCTTCCTAGTGGGAGTTGTGGCAGTACAGCAAGATGGCACTGCCCGTGTGGGTCGCCATCTTGTTGCAGGGCACTTGTCATTCTGTGTATCGCGTGCTCCTCCCTCAGGCATCCGCAACAGAGGTTGCAGTCTTTCCTTGTCATCCTTTGCTCAGATAGCAGGAGGTAGGATGTGGGTATTGGTGAGGGTCTAGCTGGAGGGGATGGTAGGCCGTTTAGGCTGGATCTGGGAGTTGTGCAGGATCTTGGCAGCCCCAGCAGATCTAGGTTCAATTCCCTCATCCCCTACCGGCATACCCTCTACCTCCTGCAGTTGTATGCAACAATCAAAAAGGCAAACACTCAAAAAAAAAAATTTATTCACTAGGCATCGTTTTGATTGGTGTTATCCGCTTGGGAAACTGGTGGATCAGGGGACATTTGATTTGCTACAGTACCTATAGTCAGTCCCAGAGCTACAATTTTAGGAGAAATATAAGGAAATTCTGGGGTATAAGTAGAGACATCCCTGACCCTCAGGGACAGAATAGTGGTTTGCCCACTGGCTCCTGGGGTGAACTTGCCAGAAGTGTTTTTGCTGGCTTGGAATTCTGGTCCCCTCACCCCCTACCCATCCTTCAGGCTCCACACAGGTATTTGCTATCTCCCCAGCTAGTTACTTCCCCACCTCCCCCACTCAAATAATAGGGAACAATATTGTGCGGTTATTTAGAAGATCATGCTAACAAAGTGTGAGGATGGGGGGGTACTTAGTTGTCATTTCAGGATTATGGTTTCTCGTCAGAGGACCCCAAGGGCCAAGAGGCAGGCGACCATTGAAGAACAAGTGCAGCAGCTATATAAAAAGAAAGGGGCGGCCTAGCTTGAGGCATGCTTGGATGGCCCATCGGCGTCGGGAGCATCACCTTCGCAGAAAAGGACCGCAATAGGAGAAAGTGCAGTGAGGAAGGACAACAAGCCTCTGGCAAAGATTTCTAGAGCAGCAGGTAAGGAAGGTCCAGGGGGGCTTCAGGTAAGGGCTCACATGGTAAGGGAGGTGTTGGAAGCCATTGGTGGAGAGAGCTCAGATAGTGAGGCGGAGGTAGTTGATGAGGGTGGCAGTGTCCCTGGCAAAGGCAGGCCACTAGAGGATCCCCGGCTGACTTCAGAGCCTGCCGGGACATCACAGCATGGGGACTTGCATGACAGCTTGGCAAAGTTGGTGGACACATCTTGAATAACCTGGTGGTCTAGTGGTTATGGCGAATCCAGGATGCTACAATGTGGGGGGCGGGCGTGCTGGGAGTGTGTGCATACTTGTTATGCACTTTTTAACAGTTTTATGAAACCTTTATATTTTCTGCTATTATGCTTTTCTAGTATGTTTTTGACTGAAACTACAAATGTAATCCATATTTTTGAATGTTAACATTTGTACAATCAATAAATCAGACTTCTTCAACAAAGTGAAATGCAGCAGCAGCAAACGAGTACTTTACAATGGGGAGGGGGGATTACAGCCACACCCTTCACCATCCCATAGATCCACCACTTGTTTTTAGCAAAGTTCTTCTGTAATCCAATGTCAGAGTTCATACTTTCTTGGAAATCAAAAATATGCTTGTCTTGTCTTCTCGTCTTTATCCATGGGAAATAATAAGAATCAGTATTTATATAGTGCTTTCATACACATGTTATCCCAAAGTGCTTTACAAGCAATGCTAGACTGGTAGTGAAGTGACTGAATGTGTAGTGGCAGCCAATTCACACATTAATATCCACACACAGCCTTGGACAATTGCATGAACTGATTTTATGGGATGGGGAATGTTGGCCAGGACAATAGGGTCAGGTAGTGATCGTGGTGCTGGCAGCCCCACATTTTATTTCTCACAGTGATCTACTCATATTTCTCCCCTTCTGTCTTCCCCCTTCCCTGAATATAGTGGTACTTTGCAGGAGTGGCCTTCTCAGTCTCCCTCTGGTATTCATTCTCATTACTTCTCGCCACACCAAAAACTGGTCAACTCATCACCCTTGTGCATCATGAATGTAGGTAGTACAGTCCCCAGGATTTTTGATATATCAAAAATAAACAAATCTTTCCAGTAAGTCCAGCTGATAGCAGCAGGGGACAAGGGGAATTGCAGGCTTTCCTAGCCTTAAAACAATGCTGTGAGCTGCTCTAGTCTCTTTTTTGTCTGCCACCGCCCCATCCTCTCACCCTTCCTCCCTGATTTCTTCTAGGTTTCTGAAATGATTTCTTGTATGTGTTATTCATGTATCCTATTTACCGTGATGCCGTACCTGAACTGATGAACAGAGTTGTATGCTCTCTTTAATGTTGTATGCCCTCCCTTGTTTAACATGTATGTACTCTCCTGCTGTGGAACCTTTGTAATAGAGCATTGGCTCAAAGGTAATTGTAATCCTAGATCTAAATAAACAAAAATTAAAAATAAAAGATCTAGACTACCTTTGATTAGGCACTATTAAATGATGGGTGTGCACATCATTATGCATGTCATTTAATAGTGCCTAATTATAGGTAGATTAGATCTTATATGGGTAGGAATTCCTTTGTTTCCCCTTGTGCCCTGCTGCTATCTGCCTGGCTTACCAGAAGATCATGTTTATTATTAATATGTAACAAGCATTTGTCAATGCCGAATACTAACATACTAATTTCCAGCAGATTAGGCCTTACGGTCTATTGAGTCTGCTCGAACCTCAGATCCCTAGTTGGGTACCGAGGCCTTCCCCCCCTTGTGTTCCAGAAACCCATATCATCCATCCTCACCCCCCTGTGCCAGGCCATCATCTGATACATCCACTTTCTGTGTTTGTCCCACCCTCTCTTGAAGCCCTCCACTTTGGATATCTGAATCAGCTTGCCAGGCTGCGCTTTCCAAGGATCCACCACCCTCTCAGTGAAAAACCTCCTCCTCTTTTCCCCCCTCACCCTTCCACCTTCCAACTTCAAACCATGCCCTCTGATGATACCTCCCTGCTTTAGTCTAAAGATCCCCTCCGTGTTTACCCTATTTTTTCCCTTGAGAACTTGAAGACCTCAATCATGTCCCCCCCCCCTCTCCTCTCCTCCAATGAAAACAGGCAGAGCTCCTCTTGTCTGTCCTCATACGTCAAATTCCCTAGTCCTCGTATCATCTTAGTTGCCCTCCTCTGTACCCTCTCCAGGAGCTGTATGTCCCTCTTCAAGTGTGGTCTCCAGTACTGTACACCGTACTCAAGGTGTGGTCTAATCAGTCCATTGTACAGTGGCAGAATCACTTCCCTGCTTCTAGAGGTGATCCTCCTTTTGATGCATCCCAACATCCTGTTTGCTTTGCTAGCCACTCTCCTGCACTGCTCAGAGTTATTCATACATGCATCCACCATGACCCCTAGGCCTTTTTTCCCTGTTGAGGCCTCCAGCGCCTCCCCTCCCAGGGTGTACCTGTGTTTAGGGTTTCCCCGCCCAAGATGTAACACCATGCACTTGGTGATATTGAAATTTAATTTCCATGCATGAACCCACCTTTCCAGGGTGTCCAGGTCCCCTTGCAGGGCCAACTTCCCCTCTTCCCCCTCAACTACTGCTCCCATCTTGGAGTCGTCAGCGAAGAGACTCATTTCACACCCTATACCCTCCCTGATGTCCAATATGTATGCATTAAACAGGATCGGACCCAGGCCCGAGCCCTGCAGTACCCCATTACCGACATCTCTAGGGTTCGAGAGCTCCCCACTGACCACTACTCTCTGAGTGCATCCAGCTAGCCAGTTTTCAATCCATCTGACCATCAAAGGGCCTACTCCTAACCCTGTCAGTTTCTGTGACAGAGGGACAGAGTCAAACGCCTTGCTGAAGTCCAAGAATAATACATCCACAGGCTTTCCCCTGTCTAGTTCTGATGTTACCCATTTGTAGAACTCCACAATATTGGTTTGACATGATCTACCTGGCACTAACACATGTTGCCGACTATCCAGACCTCCCACTTCCTCCAAGTACACCCCTAATCGTTCCTTTAGTATACTTTCCATTAATTTTTCCACCACTGAGGTCAAACTGATGGGTCTATTGCTACCTGGTACTTTTCTCAACCCCCCCTTTATGGATTGGCACAACATGTGCCTCTCGCCAATCCCTAGGTACCCTCCCGTCTCAAGCAACCTGTTGCAGAGCTCTGCCAGGGGTGCAGCCAGTATGTCCGCCAATTCCCATAGTACTCTCGGATGAATGCCATCTGGCCCAGGAAATTTAACTTTCTTTAGGGCCTTAAGGGCTAACCACACCCTTTCGGTGGAGATAGTATCATCCATCCCCTCCACCTTACTGACCTTTTTATCCTTATCCTGATGTAACACCCCTGGGGTACCTCTCCCTCCCTCTTGTTCCATTTCTGTTGCTCCCCTGATCCCACTCACTACTGCTTCTATCCCCATCATGCCTTGCTTTGTAGATATCCCATCCCCCTCCCTAGTGAACACAGAAGCGAAGTACTCATTTAATACCTCTGCCTGGTCCCTCGCCTCTTCCACCCACCCTCCTTCTGATCTCAATCTTCTGAGATGGCCCTTAGTTTTTCCTCCACTCCCCAATGTACTGAAGAATCCCTTTTCTCCTCCCTGTATCCCCTGTGCCAGCCACTGCTCTTTACAGGACTTTGCCCCCTGCACCATCCAGGTGACTTTTCTAGATGTAAGATGGTACATTTCCTTTTCCCTATCCCCTCTCGTTGTTTTATATTTTTTGTAGGCAGCCTTCTTTTCTGTGACCACTACCTGAACCTCACTGGACCACCAGCATGGTTTATGTGACCTTGCTCCCTTACGCTTCACCTTAGCGCAGGTCCTGACTGCCTCATGAAGTCCCAGTTTTATGACCTCCCATCTCTTTTCCACATTTGTTATTGTTGTCTCACTGGCATTGTCATTGGTAGTGCCGGAGTTAGAGATGCATAATAGGAATGGCAGTGAAGTATTGAAGTGACGCCAACCCCACCCGCATCCTGTAGAGACTGACAGGCATTGGGGTGTGCCTTTGGGTCATAGGTATAACGCTCATGCCATTGTACCTCACCCTACCCTGTAGACACTGACAAGTGTCGTGGTGTGCTTTGGCGTCTTTGAGCGTTATACTTACCCCATTCCATAAGTAAATACGCTGAGGTGGGTGCAGTATAGGAGAACGGAGTGAACTTTGTGGCCGAACAGTGCAAGGTACACAACAATGCCTGTCACTGACTGCGGGGGAGGGGGGTGGAATGGCATGAGCATTATAGCCGGTGATCCAAAGTCACACCCCTGATGCCCGTCAGTCTCTACAGGGTGGGGTGTTACAGTTGGAAACCCTAACACTGTAGGCATGTGTTGGTATTTTCACTCAAAATTTTCAACATGGGCTGTTTGTGAGCTCACCTCATGAAAAGCGGCACTATTAGTTTGTTAACTGAAAGGTGGTTTTGCACAGCAGCGATGCCATTTTGCGACACAGGGATGAAAACACATTTTGGGCAGGATGTGGAAAATGACATCTGTATTGTTCACGAGGAGGCATAAAAAAATGGCAACATTGAAAATCGGAAGCGAAAATATGAAAAATTGTCGCAGTCATGAGCATGCATAGAAACTGCGCAACACACGCCTGTAACCCAATTATTTTTGGGAATTTTTTAGCCACATTTTCAACATAGGCATTTTGGGACCTCCTCTCATGAACAGTGGTGCTGTGATTTTGTTAATCAGTCCCAAAAGTTGATTTCCCACAGTGACCACGCCATTGTGCTTCACAGGTGCAGAAACACATTTTGGGCAGCTGAAAAATGACAACTGTATTTGTTCATAACGAGGTGTGAAAAAATGGCAGTGTTGAAAATCTGGCATGAAAATATTGCAGATTTGCAAAGTTACAAGGGTGCGTGGAAACTGCGCAATGCACACTTGTAACACAATCATTTTATGGACTTTCGGCACCAAATTTTCAACATAGGCATTTTAGGACCTCTGCTCATGAACAATGTCACCGTCATTTTCTCAAACTGTCTTGAAAACTGATTTTGCACCGCGACTGCGCTATTCTGAGCCAGACATGCGAAAACACATTTCGGCCAGGGTATGTAAAATGACTGCTGTACTGTTCATAAGGAGGTGTGGAAAAATGCCAATTGTGAAAATCTGGAGTGAAAATATTACAAATTCACGAAGTTATGAGTGTGCGTGGAAACAGCGCAACACACGATCGTAAAACAGCCATTTTTGGGATTTGTTTTTACCAAGTTTGCAACATAGGATTTTTGAGAGACCCCCTCATGAACAGTGGCACTGTCATTTCGTTACTTGGTCCCGAAAGGTGAGTCCGTGCAGTGACCGCGAAATCACCTTTTGGGACCAAATAACGCCATGACAGTGACTAAATTCAAGAGGAGGGGTCCCAATAACCCCATGTTGAAAATTTGGTACAAATATTCAAAAAAATGGCCGCGATATGCACCAAAGTTGAAAAACCCTATTTATGCCATTATAAAGTTAACCGGCAATTCCTCAGTTACGCAGCCGGCTTTGAAGAGTGAGATGTGTTCCCAGTCCACTGAGATTGTCACGCCCGGACTCTGGAGGTAAGTATGGGGTGGGGGGTGTGGGAGGCGGGTGCCCAGGGGTGTTCTTGGGTTGTGGGAGGAGGCAGGAGGCCACGGGGACCATTTTCTTCTTTCATAGGGGTAAAAAAAAACATTGCAGGATTGTTTTCTTTTCAGGGATTGACACACTGGGGTGGGCTCACACCACCTAAGTGTTTTTTAGAGGATGCTGTAGCTGACGGGGATTGGGCACCCTGTCGGCAGCAACAATAAAAGCGGGGGGCAAGAGCCAAGGAGGATTGAGTACCCCTTTCGGCACATAACAAATTGGGGGGCTGCATGATACAGATGGAAGGTGGGCTCCCCCATCGGCACATACATTGGGTTAGGGCATGCCGATAGGGGGGTTGGGCACCCGCAAAGTCGGCATTATGGCAGGCAGAGTGCCACCATGTTTAATTTATTTTTTCACTTCGGCAAGCACGTCGGGAGGTGCCACTGCGTATGACGAGCTTTGCTCGCATTGCAGTGGACCTTTCCTTAGATGTGCTCACCTCATTATCTATTCATGGTGTGGTGCCAGCATGCAGGCTTATTGGGGAATGAGGGACGCACCTACTGATGCACACCCTGCATTCGCCCAACAGTGACCACGCCTCCAAATCTGCTACTACCGCAATATGTTGGCTGCGCATGCGCGAGCCAACATAAAAATGACACTGGCGACTGTACTAATTGCATTTGGGATGCAGAATGGTAGTGAGCTCACCAGTTTTTGGTGTGGGGAACAAATGAGAAGAATGAATGCCAGAGAGGGACTGAAGAGGCCATTCCAGCAGGGTACAGTTATATTCAGGTTAGGGGAAGACAGGAAGAGGGATGTTTAGCAGATCATTGTGAGATCTGAAATGTAGGGCTGCCAGCATCATGATCACTACCTGACTGTGAATGAGAGCAGTCAGCAATGACAAATACTCAGTGGCAGGGCTGCACTTAAAGTGTTACTTGAATTCAGTGTAGTGAGATTACCCTCAGGTTGGGGGGGGTTGACGTTTGTTAGGACAGTATTAAGGGAGCTGTGTATAGATCATTCAAGATTTAGAAGGGTGGTAGCCAACCAGCTCACATTGTGGAGTATGGCACTAAAAATTACTGGAGAAGATTTGCAGGGAACTGTCCTGTGGGGTTCTGCAGATCACAGGTAAAGGAGTAGACTGACACTGAAGTCTGATGGATTCGTTCAAGGCATTAGTATGCCTTTCTTGCTAATAATATTGTTATGCATAATAAGTACAGCCCTTATGAGGGCATGTACAGCAGTTTTTCTGGTGAGTCCTGAGGCTTATTGCTTTGCCCTCCACAAAGACCCAATTGTTGATTAATGAAGCCAGACAAAAACACAACAGGGGAACTATACATACTGCTTTCACTGTGCAGAAGGGTGATGATCAACTCAATGTTTACTGTGGGAGAAAAAGTCAAACATTGAAAATGTGGACTTAAGTGTGATTTGGGAGGTATTTTTTAACAGTGCCAGCTGATGATCCGTATCGGTGGAGGTATGCACAACTCTCAGAATGATACGATTACAGTCTGAAGTGTGATAATTCTCTTCATGAGACTGCAAGCTCATATGCAGCCCCAGGCAGTACTAAGGACAGGGTATGGATGGTGGGGTGTTCAACAGAAGCCAGGCTAGGTGCAGGGGGTTCACTTGGAAAAAGAATACAAAAGAAGCTTTTTTTGTTGACTAGCAAGAATGTATGAGCTTTGGAACTGGACCAGACCGGTACTTCTCTGTATGACCCTAAGCAAGTCACTTAACTTCCTTGTGCTGCCAGGCCACATCTGTAAACAAGGTTTCAGCATAGTGTGTCTCTCCTTGTTAACAAAAAAATAACTTACGGGCATCACATAACCACTAGATCATCAGGTATTTGAAGTGTTGTACTGTTCTGCAGTTTGCCAAAGAGAAAGTCAGCTAGATTGCAAAACATTTTCAGCAAGTTAAAATAAATAAAATGAACAAAATCAGAGCCTAACATGTGTACTGATCAAAATAATCCACATGTTAACACATGGGCCAGGATATTCCAAGAGGTTGCACAATAGCGTAACAGTGTTGCACCATGCGCAACCCACTGATGCGCCCCGGCACAATAAATTCAAAAAGGGATGTTGCGCAGAGCAAATCCCGATGCGCAGAGAGCACACCAGTAATGTGCGGCGCCAAGTGCAGGGGCATGCCCATGCATATTCGGCACATCCGATATTCAGCCGGGATGGGTGGCGCATATGCGAGCACACACCATATGCGCCGCACGAAAGAATAAAGATATGCCCCAAAAAGGAACAAGTGGGGACACCCACAGGCTGGCCACCATATTGCTAGGCGCAACACGGCAGCCGCTTGCTGTAGGTGGCCACCCGACCTCCCAAGTCACAGGCCAGGCGTCGGTCCCCCCCACGCCCGATCGCGGGCATAGTAAATTTAAATGCATCCCTGGTGGTCCAGTGGACCTGCCCCCAGCCCAATCATGGGCATAGTAAACCTAAAATGTATTCCTGGTGGTCCAGTGGACGAATCCCACCCGATCGAGGGATCTGTAAACAAAGATAAATCCCTGGTGGTCCAGCGGTACCCCCCTCCCCACCGCCCACTCAGACCCGCCACCCGCTCCCCTGGTCAGCGGCAGGTAGCAACTCCCCACCCTCAAGCCGCCCGGCCGTCGCCCTCTCGCCAACTGACAGGCGTACGATGCGGCTGTATGCCCATTGGTCCACTGTGTGGGCCAATGGGCTTCAGCTCATACTGTACTACACAGTCCCGATAAGTGAATGGAATTCATTCACATATGAAGGATATATCGATGCAATGCGGTCTGCATGCCCGTGTACGCGGTGAACCAATAGTCTGCTGCTGCTGGATGCTGTCGGTTGGCGGTAACGGCGGCTTGCGAATGAGGGCTGCTGCCCTACTGACGGGGGCATGAGGAATGGCAGTCTGATGCCAGTGAAGTGCTGGACCACCGAAGACTGTTACATTTATGGAGCAGCGATTGGAAGTTAGGTGATCGACTGGACTTTCACTAAACATACATTAAGTTCTATGCCCCGATCGGGCAGGTCTGAATACAAAAATCATCATTTAATAAGCCCACGATTGGGCTGGGGATCGAGTCCATTGGACCACCAGGGAGTTTACATTTTTACAAAGCCCGCGATCGGGCGTTGGGGCGCGTTGCTGCCAAGGGGCAGGGGAGCGTCGGTCCCCGACGGCTGCAGCCTGGCAGGGCGCCAGGTGCAAGTCAATGGGATCGGCGCACCTGCATGCAAATGGGTCCAAAATGACATGCAAATGGCCCCATTTGTGCCTTGCATGATAATGGCCCCCATTTGCATACCCACCGCTGAATATCGCAGTTCTCCTCTCTTGCCACTTGCGCTGGCACAGTGCCACTGCGCCATGTGCAATGCGGGTGGCCACGGTGCCAAATTCAAAGGTGCTGAGCCATGGTGCAGCACTGTTGAATATCACCCAGGCCATGCTTTGGCGCATCCCAGTTGCGCTGCGCCCAGGCTTGCGCCCCTGCCTGGTGCAGTCTGACTATCCGGCCCATGGTGTTGATCATTCTGGTAAAACAATTCAAAACAAAGAGGGAAAGAAGAACTAGTTAGCCTATAGGAATATATATTGGTCTTTGGCTCTGGCTCTGATGATGTCATCATGACTCATTGCTTAACACAGTTGGCAGACATCTTAGGGAGAAGGCAAGGCTGTTTTTTGTAAGTGAAAGGCTGATGTTTACATTTTTCAAAAGCTATGAAACTGCATTTATGTTACTTACATAAATGCAGTTTTAGTATAAATGTAAACAGTAGTCTTTACTTTACCTCACATTGAAGCCAGATTTTGGAGTTTGCAGTTTTAAAAAACTGCTTGTTTAGGTATCCTTTAACACCTCGCCTCCGGGGCCCCCGGAGCCTCCCGCCTTATCACCATGGCCGGCAGCCAGCTCCTTTGTGGGACTGGACATGCTAGTAGGGATGCACCTATCAGATAAAGTTCACCAACAGATTCAGAATCAGGAATACATTGACATGTTCTCCATGTTGAATTGGGAAGAAAAGCAGGTGGAAGGTAAGAAGGATAAGGGAGATAGGGTTAAGGTTCAGCAAACTTTTGACAACTGGATTGCGGCGTTCCCAGTGTATGCCACAATGGTCCTTCAAGTGGATGGGTCCCAAGGGCAAGAATTCTTTAATTATATGCATCGGATTGCCATGATGTACAGGCAGTAGGGTGGGCTGGCCTGGCTGGAGTACGATGAGGAATTGCAGTGTCAGGCTGACTTTTCCTGGGGATGGGGTCACCTTGACATGTCATTGCTGGTGGATGTCATGCAAGGAGGCAGGGTGTTGTGGACAGACAGTGGCTTGACACTGAGGGTGCCTTCTCCCCAGCAGGCTGAGGGTGGGCCCGGGCTACTGTGCTATGCCTTCAATCATGGGAACTGCACCAGGGCATCTTGCTGGTTTTGGCATGCATCAATATCAATTAAAATCAATATATTTATTTATCCAGCCAGGCACCATTGAGCAAGCTCATTTACAAGGTGGACCTGTGGTCCTACAGTAATAATACAGAAAGACAAATTACAATAGTACAAACAGTAAAAATAGCTGCTATTATAGTAAAAATGCACATTTGCAGGTAATATACATTGAACATAGAACTACAAGGAGTCGTGGATAATGAACTTGTGCTGGATCCAAGCCCAAAAACTGTGCATTTTGTAGTGGGAAATGTTAGGGAGAGGGTAGGTATACCAGATAGAAGATATCAAGTGCATAATGTAGGGAGAGGTGGGGAATAACGGTGCAAGCGAAGAGGACCCAATTGTTAGAGCACAGTGAGGGACTGGGAGGGTGGAGGACCGTACGAAAGGCGACGAAGCGATTTTTGCCCCAAAACGCGGTGACATATGGAGGAGAAAAGCTGCCGTTGTACTAAGTGCAAGAGGAGGAATATAGTAGCAGGGGCATAACTGGGATGGTCCTGGAGGTTGGGGCAGAGGGAGGTGTTGGATGGACGAGGGACCGAATATTTTTTGGGGCAAAAGACGATAATTATCCCCAAGTGCTGTAGCATGTGCTAGAATAAGGCTGCAGCTGTTCAGAGCATCAAAGAATAAGATATGGGAGTTCGGCAATAAATCCTGTGGATCTGTTAGTTGGCATGCTAGAGGCAGAGGCACACATTTCAGCTGGGGAGCCAGCGGGCCGCCGTTTGAGGGAAGGAGGTTAGTTAGTGTCTAGTAAAGCAGTTGCAAATTTCCGTAATGCCATCACGGTAAAGCCTTTTGAACAAAAGGGTACTTACTGGGGTTTTCGGGTTTTATTCCATATTGATGGGAGTGCGAATCCAAAGGTGGCTCTCCCGACTCGTGTGAGTGCCCTGGATATATTTAGCAGGGGTTGTGAGCAGCTTCTAAGGGAATAATTCCTGGGCACAATCAGAGACAGACAGTCGATGATGTATTGAGGGTGTTTGCCACTGAGGGCTCTAAGTGTCCAGAGTGCTGCATTAAAGTTGCGCCTATAGCGAAGTGAGGTCCAGCCCGTGGCAGCATATAGTGCGCAATGATGGGTAGAGAAGGGGAGGTCAGTGATGAAGCGTATAGCTCTGTGATAGAGCGTATCCAATTTTCCAAGATAGGAAGCCGCACAGCTACTGTATATGAAATCTGCATAGTCAATTAAGGACAGGAACGTGGCTTGGACTAGTCGAATTTCGGAACATACTCTAAGCACTCTCCTAGCATCGTGGTTATTGGGGGGAGGGACTCAGTAGCACTTGTGTAGTTTGTGGGGGAAAATAACATGGCTTTAGTTTTCTTAGCATTTAATAGCAGTTTTTTATTGATTAGTTGGAGTTACAGGAGGTTGAAATCTTTTTGTAGGTCAGTACAAGCTTCTTTTGGTGTGGAACGACTCAGGTACAGCACTGTGTCATCCGAGAATAAGTGAATACTTGCATCCTTGATTCCCTGATCAATGTTGTTGATATACACTGCGAAGAGGAGGAGGGGACCTAATATGGATCCCTGAGGGACACCTCTTTGTAAGAGTTTTAGGGCAGATAGTTCGCCATCCGCTTTCACCTGTTGGTATCTGTCTGTCAGATATTCAGAGAACCAGTTTAGAAAAGTAGCATCCAATCCTAGTGTTTTTAGCGAGTCGAGGAGCAGGTCTTGGTCGACTGTGTCGAATGCTTTGCTGAGGTCAAGAAACACAGCACATACTGACTTTTTCTGCTCTAACTCCAGTTGCCACTCGTTGGTTACTTTAGCTAATGCCGAGATTGCTCTGTGGTTGGCTCTGAATCCGGATTGAAGGGGGTTTAGTAATTTTTCTCTGTTGATGAAGGATCTTAGTTGGCCATTTACTATTTTTTCCAGTAGCTACGAGAGTGTAGGTAGGACAGAAATTGGCCTATAGTTATTAAGGTCGCAAGGGTCTCCAGATTTAAATAGCGGGATAACATGTGTGATCTTCCATATTTGAGGGAGGATACTTTGTGTTAGGGACAGGTTGAATAAATGAGTAATAGGCACTGCCAATTCGTGGCATGCTATCTTTATGAAGTATGGTTCAAGTGCATCTGCACCGGCACTTTTCTTAGTATCCAGGTGGAGAATCAAGTCTTTCAGTTCCTTGAGGGAAATCGATGAGAATGAGAAATATTGACTAACGGAGCCAACATTTGGTGTGGCCATGCCAAGTTGGGTGCGCAGGCTACATGCAGGTGAGTTATCGAAGGCTAAGCCTGCTGTGGCGAAGTGCGTGTTGAATGCCTGCAGTATCTCTTTTTTGTCATTGATTACTGTATTGTCAGAGGTAACTTTTGTAGGGAGCATATTTTGTGACGTGGCTCCTGCCAGTTCTTTGATTGTGGCCCAGAATTTGGAGGGACAATTGGCTGCAGTATCTAGTTCTGCTCAGTAATAGCAGGCTTTAGCTTCCCTAATCCCTAAACCATACATGACATGCGGCCGGCAACACCCATTCCTGCAGTGTCTGGATCCCCGGTCTTCCCAGGGGGGATTCTGGGGGTGAGAGGGGTAGAACCCCCAAGCCTCAAGGGGAGAAACCTCTCCACCCCAGTGCAGATGGGAGAGCTTAAGCCCTGGCTAGACCAGTATCTGGACAGACCATCTGCCACCTTGCTCAAAGAGGGATTCATTGTGGGCTTCTGACTTTGCTACTCTGGCCACACTCAGGGCTTTGGGTGTCATTGCATGTCCGAGGTCCAGAGGGAAACACACAGAAAGATCCCTGGAGGAGACAGGGAGGTGACAGAGGCTCCAGGGGCTGTAGCCCTCATTCTGAGGCCAGACCAACTTTTAACCGGGCTCTCCCGAGCCCCTCAATCCAATCCAGGACCAACCCTCTAATGACAGAAAGGCCGCCAGGTAGGTGGGATGAGCTTTCCCTGGGGTGTGATCTGGAGGGCTGGAAGGTCCTTGGATTCGGGTAGAGGGTACTCAGCAACTGTACTTCCCAGATAGAAGGAGGTTTCAGGTAGGGAGTAGAGGTTGTAGTCGTGAGGGCACTCCTGAGAGATGCCCCAATCCCCCGGTGCAGTAAAAGACTCTACAAAAAAAAAAAATATATATATATATATATATGACATTTTTTCTCAAGGTTTCTCCATTTGGGAAAGTAAAGGAAATAAACTAGCATAAATAAATATACAATGTAAAATAATAGAGGGTTACACATTCATATTCCTCATGACCATAGTCCGAGTAGGTTATTGTTCTTTTCACAGGATTTGACCAACTGCACCATAAGCCTTGAAAAAACACACTATATAAATGCATTTCCTTATCTACAGGAGGTGGAAACACATGGGCCAAATAGTAAAAATAATAGTAAAAAATGAAAATTACATACCTACCGTAATTCTTGATCTTTCTGTGTATTTTCACCATTCATCACTGGTGGGTTCTGGCCAGAGGAGCAGGACCCCGCTGGAGCATTTTTTTTCCTAAAAGGGGAGGAGCCAGTACCATGGATGGCCCCACCCTCGAGGCCGACGCACTGCGTGGTGCTCATGGGTTGGCCAGTAACTGACACTGACTCCTCCTCCTTCCCAGTACTGCACACTGGAGAGTGAAGTCAGGAAAAAAGAAAAGAAAGAGGGTGGGGCAAGGAAGCCCGAGAGATAGGAAGAGGAAAGGATATAAACAGAAAAAGAGATATTGCCAGCCAAAAAGACATAAGGGTAAACCTAGGGGTCTGGGACAGGGGCCCCCAACCTCTGGGTAGGCAAGGGAGGGACAGAGAAAGGGAGGCAGAGGAAGAGGACAGCGAAGAAGGACGATAAGGAGGATAGAAAAAGGAGACTCTATACCACCCCTGCAGAGGTCCAGAGGACTCTGTGGGACCCAGGGGAAAGGGGCACTACTGTCTTGAGCCACACCTGTTTTTTTTTTTTTTTTTTTTATCTCCACAGAAGGCGAGCAGGAGAGAATACCCACAGGTTTGAAGAAAACGGGGGGCGTTAACTGGGCAATGGTCCAGAAAGACAGTAGCAAGCCAGGGCACCAATCTTAAAGGTGCCTCTCCTCCAGACCAAAAGAGGTGGGGGGGTTGCAAGAGTCTCCCACTCCTGTCCTTAAAAATATTCTGGGGTGGGGACAGGATCCACGCTGCTTCAGGGTCCCCCTGAAGAAAAGATTCCGCCCACAGAGAGTCTAGAGATAACGCATTCCATGAGCCAGAGAGAAGGAGGGAAAGAGGATGCCAGGAATTTGATCCTACCCCTACAGATATATATATCATACAGTTCAGAGGGAGACCCTGCCTATGAAAACATCAGCTAGAACCACAGGGGAAAAAGGGGAGCCACAGCTCCTGAAAGGAAGGGTTCTAGGGGTCACCAGGGCCCTCCCAATTGCTTTAACCCCGAGGAGGATCCCATGAGTCGAGAAGACCTGAGCTGGCGATTCTCAACCTCAGAGGGGGTCCAGACCATAGCCAGAGGAAGGAGTCATCATCAGGAGTGCAAGAAAAGGGCCCAGGTGAGCCCCCTATCATGAAGGGACAAGTGCCCCTGCTTGCCCCCCCAACAGTGAGCATCTGTCACTTTCACCAGAAGGAACAGAGAGCTCAGAGGTACTAGCAGGACTTGGCACACAACTGGCCTCAGCTGGGGGAAAGGCAAGCAAGGAGAAGGCACTGCCAGGAGTCTGAGGCCCAAGGGGGAAGGTGGGTGGGAAGCAGTGATGAATGGTGAAGATACACAGAAAGATCAAGAATTACGGTAGGTAGGTAATTTTCGTATCTTATCTGTGTCAATCTTCACCATTCATCACTGGTGGGTGATTACCAAGCCCCCCCAAAGGGGACCTGGTACCTCCTTGAAGGAGAAATGTCCCTCAGCCTCCTGTGGGGGAGTCAAAGAAGGGAGGAGACCCTTACAGGCCGAGTTAGGCCTGGGACTCATCAGGGTGAGGCTGGGTCTCCATCTGCCTGGGAGATGGCAGTCACCCCTGAAGTTCCCATCTCATTCTGCGGAAAAAAGGTGGGCTCCCTGGAAGGAGAAGGTAATCACCCTTCGCTGGGCCACAGGTGATAACCGGGAAAGATGAAGCCATGCCATCCACCTGATGCACATCACTGTCCCTGCTAACCTGGATGCCACCTCATTGGTGTTATATGATGTCCTTGCTTGGTGCCTCGCAAGCTTCAGGCCACATGCAGAAAGGGCAATGGCTTGTCTGGTTGCCTCCATATCAGGCATAGTTGCTAGGATTTGTCCTAGCAAAAACCATAGGTGCATGTTGTAGGCAGCATGATGGGACTGATGTGCTGCAATGGAAAGAGAGAGAGAGAGAGAGCACCGAGGAAAAGACTCTCCTCCCCCAGAAGTCGAACTCCGCAGAGTCCACATCCACGGTCCAGTCCCACCTCAGGCTTCTATGCCTGGAGGAAGTGTACAGGAGCATCATGCCCGAAGGGGGATGAGGTAGTTCTCCCGGAGATCCCTGGGTGTGTGCAATACCTGCGCTGGCAGTCCATCGGGGCTGGGGAGGAGTCTGATGGACACTGCCAACACAGTAAGATGCCTCCTGAAAGGTGGATAGCCTGGCGGGCACCACCAGACTGCCATACTGAATTCACTTAAAAAAGTGTGCATCGCCTGCTCAGGATTGTGTCTTGCCAAATGTGAAATGTGGAGCCATCGACCAACCTCAAAAGGAAGCGCTGATAGGAGGTCTGGTCAGCATCCAAGGACAGGAGGACAGAAGGCTTCTCTCCCTCATGTGAGGAAGATGAGGAGGCTGATGAGTCTGAGGAGTCAGAGTCTGGCTGCTGCAGTGGTGAGTGATGAAACACCTGCTCATCCATGGACCTGACAAATGCTGGGAAATGGGAAGCCTTGACTCTAAACTGCTCCCAGGTTAGAGGCCCCGTAAGACCAGAGTGGCCTGGGAGAAGGGGAGGGAAAGGCAGAGGTAAAGGGGCCAAATGCCTCTGGAGAGAGGATGTCCTCTGCTAGGGCTAGGGGACCATACAGGTGATCCAACACCCTGGAAGGATACATCAGTCAAGGCAGTCACTGGCCGTTCAACAATCCTGAAATGGTCAGGTCTGAGCCCTGAAGGGGGATTCCCCCCCGTGAGGCGACCAGGGCTGCTTGGGTCCAGAAGGGCAGCCCCTAACCTCAAGAAATGAGATCCCCCGGGGATACCTCAGGGGAGAAGGCAGGGCTGGCACTACTGCTCCTACCCAAAGCCTTGCAGGCTACCAGGGAAGGGTGCTGCTTCTGGAGCTGTCCCTTCAACCCCTAAGACTCAGAGAGGGACCTCTTCCTCAGGATCAACTATGGAAGCTCAACCTCACTTACCAGCTCCCAAAGGGCAGCTGGTGAGGGAACTTTCACCCCTGCCCCAGATGTCCAAGTAGGCACAGAAGTTGGCCCAGTCTGGACACCCAAAATGAGGGGGCTCACCTCCTCCTCCAAGTCCAGAGGCCCTACCAGCTCCAGTGAACCCTCTGGTGCAGCTTCCAGCTCGGGAAGATCAGTCAATGCCACAAGAGGCTCTGACACCGGTGCCAGCAGAACCCACCAACTCCAAAGGAGGGGGTTGGACAGGCATAGAAGTGCTGGGCGGGGGGGAGTCTAAGGACTCCAAAGAATCGAGAAGCCAGTCTGGATCCGCCTCCAAATAGTCCCCCGAGGAGGAGCGGATCCAGAAGACCTCCTGAACCATCCTGCTCCCAGTGCCACAAGCCACACAGTGAGCATGCCCAGCACTGCCCACGGTGCTGCCCAGATCACCAGCACCACGAACGGTGCCAGGATCCAAGGTGGTGCTGACAGGCGGCACCATGGAAACCACTGGGCTGGGCCTGGCAGATACAGGCCACGACTTCCGGGGAGCCTTCACCTCCGAGGAGTCAGACCAGGCCTCTGGCACCGTGAGAAGGGCCTCTGCAATGGAGAGGCTAGAAGGGGTGGAAGCGCCCTCCTCCATGGCCCATATGGAACTGGGAGGGAACCTGGAAGAAGGGTCAATGGACCTGTGTCTGGTGTCCCTAGTGCGTGACTGTCCTCTAAAAGTCAGCGCGGCATGCAGCCAACTTTAAATGTCTGGTGTTCCAATACTCTTTGGTCCATGAAGAAACAGGCATCACAACAGTCCATATCATGGTTGGGGCCCAGGCAGGTCAGGCAACAATCATGCTGGTCCGAGATGGAATAAAGCCGGCCACAGGGACACCACTGCATCGGGGCCGGCCAACTTTGAAGATTTCTTCCTTTTGTCCCTGGGACGAGACATGATCGGAGGGAAAAATCAATAAACAACACAGCAAAAGGTTTCAGTACCGAAGAAAAATAAGCAAAGGTCTTACCAGTGGGATGGCGCCGAGAATGCAATGGCTCCTGCAGAACTAGGATGGTTCAAAGGACGGATCGAACGGACCAGGCTGTGATGTCACAGTTTTGAAATGCTCTCTCATAAGGTCGTGCTCACTCAATGGCGGGAGAAGCAGAACTGGGATGGAGGAGGAGTCGGTGTCGATTACTGCCCAACCTGCGAGCGCCACACAGTGTGTCGGCCTCGAGAGCAGCACCTTCCACAGCATCAGCTCCTCCCCTTTTAGGAAAAAATAAATATATGCTCCTGTGGGGTCCTGCTCCTCCAGCCAGAACCCACCAGTGATGAATGGTGAAGACTGACACAGATAAGATCAGAGTTTTACTCAAAAACATTCTCTTTTTCTTTAAGATGGGTCTGTATTTCCAAGACATTACTCTCTGACTAACACACTCTAAAGCCGATTCCCTGTTAGCTTCAGCGTAGTTAGGTGTACCAAAAAACAAACCTAAAATTTTGATAGCGGTCACATTTGTGTGAAAATACTGTAGGAATAAACTTACTGTAGACTGTGGATTGTCAAGAAATATGCTGTTTTTATCATAATTTATTTTGACACTTGATACTGCTTCATACTCTTCTAAAGTTTGCAAAACAGCTAATTCTGATGTCGTTTTTTTTAAAAGAGTATACAAGGATCATCTGCATAGGCTAATATTTTGGAGAAAGTCTAGTCTGAAAATTTAATATGATAGATTTATGATTCATTTCCAGTTTCTGAAATAAAGGATCTAAGGAAAAATGTACAATAGAGGGCTCAATGGACAATCCTGCCTCACTCCCACATACGCTTTTACTGATTAACCTAACTTGCCATTTATATAAGTTGTAACTGAAGCCTGCTCAAACAAAATGTTGATCCACCTGCCGAATGTCAAGGGAACTCAATAGTGTTGGAATGTGTCAAACAAGGGTAAACTGGTTAGAACAGCGCTACAGATATAGCGCAAGAAAACAGTGCTGCCCAAATAGCGCTACCTCGGACATCGACAGATGTTAAATAGTGCTATGCAGTAAGTGCTCCCCAGGTCGCTGTCCATGGTAGTAAGAGAAAGGTCAAGGGCAAAGGAATCAGGTAGGCTGGCCAAGCTGCTCCTGTGACAGAGAGAGGTGAGGCATGGAACAAATCAGCAGGATGGTGGTGGAGATGAGGGTTCTAATCCTAGTCTCCTGTTTCTTGTTGTGGTACTTGGTATTTTTTACAAAGGGCCATGGAAACAGTATTCCACGGCCCCACAAATTTTTCCACATGATACACTCCCCCTCAGGGTAGGAATCATTAATTCAGTGGGATGCAGGGGTAGAGCTCCCCTCATCAGGGTGTGTGGGGGGGGCACAGCTGCCCACATAAACATTGATTTTTTCAATTATTTCTTCATGGTATTGACATGGAACCTTCAGGGTAGCACAACAATATCACAAAGACAAATCCATGACTACAATTACAGCGATGACAAATCGGCGACTGTAATTACGGCAACTGGAATGTATGGTGAATGGAGTTACAGTGACATTTACCCCCGACCAAGGTGCTACGACCTCAGAGTTAGATATATTAGTAAGAGAGGTGCAGAGGGTGAAGCCTTCTGCAGAAAGCAAACATCGCCGTAACTGCCTTCACCATACATTCCAGTCACTGTATTTACAGTCGCCGATTTTGGCATCGCCATAATTGTAGTCATGGTTATTTTTTCACAATGTTGACATGGAACCAATTTTCAATGGTAGTAGTCATTTCTGTGGTGTGCGACCACTGCCATTGGTGTTCTGTTGTGTGGCGGCATTCTTTCCTGCAGCTCTAGTGGAAAGCATTGTCAGTACAGCGCTTTTGTGGACGGCGCTGTTATTGACAGCCCTCTTCTAACCTTGTGCCGTCAAACAAGTATGAATGTGAAACTTTATTGAAGGCTTTCTCTTACTCCAAAGCCAGTACTCATCCTGAGGCCTCCCCCTGTTAGCTTGCTTCAAATAATTCTCCAAAGCAAATAATCTTATGAAAAATAGATCTGGATAGTATTGCACAGGATTATGAAACTTATATAAGCTCTGGTGCCACCTTTACCAATCTGTTAAAAAAAATTCTTGCCCAGATTTTAACATTAGTATTCAAAAGGCTAACAGGATGCACATTGGATAATTTACTATGATATCCCTTTTCAAAAAAGAAAAATATATATAAAAATAACTTGGGACATGGAAGGAGATAAAATGCCAGAACTAAGCATTTCAAAAAATACTGACACCAGCAGTGGGGAAAGTTGTTCAGAAAATATTTTATAAAATTCAGATGGCAAACCATCCAATCCTTGGGCAGTATTGTACTAAGTTACTTTATAGCCTGTTCCACTACAGAAGTTGTAATCATTCCCTGCCCTTATATCTCCCCCTATGGCGTTTTCCCTGACCATTGCCAGTCTCCCCTTATTCCTCTTCCCTTCATCTACTATTGATTGCCCCTCTTCACTATGTTCCTTGACTGTTACTTATTTTTTGTTCCTGTAACTTAATGCAATTTGTTGAACAAAACTCTCCCCCAGTATTATACTGCAAGTATTACTTAATTAAGCTGCTCATTTACACCTGTTTTGACAATGTCTCTCTGACTGCTACCTTGTCACTTTTTAACCATGTAACTTTTATTGTTGGCTTCTGTACAATGCTATACTTCCTTGTTTACATGTCTTCTGTACAACTCAATGTGGAGCCTTTGTAAATGAGTTTCTGACTCAAAGGTCATTTTCCGAAATCTAAATCAATACATTAAATAAATAAATGGGGTGACTAGCTCCTTCTGTAATGAAGGAGAAATTTTAGGGATAACTACAGTATATCAGAAAAAAAGAGGTGCTGGGCATGCTAGTGTGTTTTAAACTAAAGGTTGCCAGTACATGCTCCTGTTCTCTCCTCATAATATCTTGGGGAGCTGAGAAGACAGTGTTAGAAAGGGGAGGGAAAGACCCCGAATATGTCTTCTGTCTATTTTATACGAACAGCCTTTAAACATACCCAGATCTTGTTTCTTTCCCCATGTACCAAACTGTATTTCTTTTTTTAGAGAAACTGCTCTATCATATTGTAAAGAAAACATTTCTCTCTTCACAGATTTTATTTTAGCTGATAAATCTCTTTTCTCTGTATGCGCTTGTGAAATCAAGAAATGCAATTTTCTTGAAGATGTAGATATTGTAAATATTTTGTTCTCTGAGACCTGATAGCCTGTTTCTGGAAAAAAAGGTTTTAAATCTTTTTTATTGCTTCCCATCAGTCCACTAAGGTGTCATATAATAATAATAATAATAATAATAATAATAATAATGCTCTATTTGTTATGCGCCTTTCAAATATCAAGGTGCAGTACAGTAGGACAATAAAACACCATAAAACAGAGTCATCATCGTAAAAGCAATACAAATCAGCAATCAATGCTACCATATGCTTTGACCCAGAGAAAAGATTTTAAAGCCTGTTTAAAACTCCCCACGGTCATGCACTCCCTAATTCGAAGGGGTAGATAATTCCAGAGAGATGGGGCCTCAAACATAAAAGCACGGGCCCCAGTGGATTTTAAGGTTACCCTCGGAATCTCTAGCAACCCCTTGTCGACCGAGCAGAGCGGTCTCACAGGGTGGTAAGGAATCAGGAGCTCTTTCAGGTAGTCAGGGCCTAGTTCGTGCAAGGCTTTGTAAGTCAGCAATCTGACTTTGAAGGTGATCCGTCATGAACTGGCAGCCAGTGCAGTTCCCGCAGCACCGGTGTGATATGGGAAGATCTAGGAGTTCCCACCAACAACTGGGCTGCAGAATTCTGTACCAGCTGCAGGCAGTGGATATCAACACCCAGAAGCCCAAAGTACAGCGAGTTGCAGTAATCTAAATGCAAGGTCACGAAGGCATGGATTAATGTTGGCAGATCACTGGATGGAACAAGGTGCTTGATCCTAGCGATGTTTCTTAGGTGATAGAAAGATGACTTAACCACAGCTGACACCTGAGTCCGAAGTGTCAGCCCTGCATCCAACATCACCCCAAGATCTCGCACCTGTTCAGAGACCTGTAGCTTTGCACCCCCAAGAAACAATTCTGATAAGGAGCCTGCCTCAAGTCCCCCTATCCAGAGATCGGGGTCCAAAACCAGCACCTCTGTCTTCCCAGAGTTCAGCTTCAGCCAACTGGACCTCATCCAATCCTGGATTTCATGGAGGCAGTTATTAAATACCAAGACTGCTTCTTCCTGGTCGTGGACAAAAGACAGGTATAGCTGGGTATCATTGGCATAGCAATGAAACCTCAGCCCATACTGTCTCACAATGTCTCCAAAGGGAAGCATGTGCACCGCAAACAATATGGGGGACAGTACTGAGCCCTGAGGGACCCCACAAAACAGAGAGATGGGATCAGAAGAAAAAAACCCTGAAACCACCCTCTGAGTCCTCCTGGTGAGGTATGAAGTAAACCATCTGAGGACCACCCCAGAAAACCCACAAATACATCTCAGGCGCTCAGGCAGAACCGCATGGTTGATGGTGTCAAACAGTGATGACAGATCTAATAGTACCAAAATGGACCATTTTCTCTGGTCTCTTGCCATTAAGAGATCATTGAGCACCCGAACCAGCGCAGTCTCGGTACTATGCCTCTTTCGAAAACCTGATTGGAGAGGTTCATAGGTGCTATGGATGGTTAAGTGGTTCTCCAGTTGGGCCGCCACTACTTTCTCGATCACCTTCCCCACAAAGGGGAGATTTGAGATAGGCTTGTAGTTAGCAAGAGATTCTGGGTCCAGAAAAGCTTTCTTCAACAAACAAGGGTGTCACCACCACCTCTTTTAAGGAGCAAGGATATTCACCCAAGTTGAGGGAACACCAGACTATCTGTGCCAGAACTGGGGCGATAGAATCACTACATCCCATAATCAGAGATGTAGGGCCCGGATCTAAACAACAGCATGTAGTGTGCATCCTCTGGGCAATCTGCATAACATCCATGATTTCTGGGCAGTCAAAGGTACTTTAGGAAAATGCAGGGGAAGTGACCAAGCCCTGATCACTAGCAACTCGCATAGAATGTGTCATGTGGATCTCTGACCTAATGTCGGCCACCTTATCAGCAAAGAACCGAGCAAGCTCATCACACTGTAATTGTGAAAATGCTCTTTGGAGCTGTAGGCAGATTGGGTTGCACAATCTATCCACAGTTCTGAAAAGTTGAGCTGGTCGATTCTGAGCAGGCCATGGCCGCCGATGAATGGACCCCAGCAAGGAACCATGCCCACTTACAGAACTTTCTCCGGACAGGAACTCTGCCTTCTTTTGAGAGATTTCTGACTGGTAGAACTGATAATGTTCTAACAGTCTAAGGTGGTCGGTATACAAGCCGGATTTCCGCCAACAACGTTCTAACCTGCGTCCTAGTCGCCGCAACTTTCTCAAGGCTCCGTCAAACCATGAAGTCCGAGGTCGAAGGGAGAGAGGATGCACATGCACTGGAGCAATAGAATCCAGGGCCAAGGAAATGGCATTATTATAAGCCAAGACCAATGCCTCTGGATCATTGCCATGCACAGGAAAGTGTGATAGGTCAAGGACCGCAGCAAGGCCATCGGAAGCAATATTCCATAAAGGACAGTACTTGACCATCTCCACAGGGGTCGGCCTACAAGAGGGGGGGTGCCAAAATTGAATCTCACAGTGTAGTGATAAGACCAACTATGAACAGTCAATCTTGCTGCTAAAAAGCATTCCCTTGTTTACATATGTCTGTGTCTGATAATATTTGTACTTTTAGGCCCAGATATTCAGAAATGCACCAAAGTCCAGCGCAGCACAAATCCAATGTGTCATGAAGCAAAAGGAGCCATATTCAGAGGTTGCTTTGGCCTCACTGCACCAGTGCAGCATGGCTGAATATGGCACAGTTGCACCATGGCACAGAAAGAGATGCCCCAGCACATCTGTGGGAGCAGAGCAGCAGAGCAACAGATGGGGCATGGTACAGAGAAGAGACCCAGAGACAGAGCCAGGGAAGCACTGTGACAGGCCACAGGAGGCCACCACCAGCAGGGCACAGCAGGATGCACACAGGCACCCAGACCCCCCCAAGAACACAACAGTGGCACAGATAGTAGGCAATGGGAGATGCCAATGGAGGTCCACCAAGGGAGCCCCCCTGGAGGCTGCAGGCCATGCCCCCCCACACACCCAGACCAGAGCAGGCCACACCCAGGACCACACAGCCAAGCACATGCACACGCACCACACAGGCACACAGGTAGCCCACACAGCAGGCACAGAACATGCCAGGAGCAACACAGAATGGCAGACCATATGGGACAGGCCACACAATGCCAAGTAGGGGCCCCAACACAGCATGCAGCCAGAACCCGACCAAAGACCATGGCCGTGTGCCACATCATGCACACACTTGCCACACACCCCCTTACAGCCGCCCCATGGCACCCCAAGGCACAGCCACTGACCGAGGGGAGGGACACCACCACAGTGGGACACACCACAGTACACAGCAGTGAACCACAAAAGCACAACACGCGCCCGACGCATGCACACCACACGGACAGGCACTGGGCCACTGCAGCATGGCTCCTCATGCTACCTGCAAAGCAGACACTGACACAGGCAGGTAAGTCAAAAGAAATATAAGTCCAAAAAACTATATACAGCAACAAGGAGTTGGGAAAGGGGAGGAAAGTGAGGGAAGAGGACAGGGAGCAGGGACTGTATAGTTGGATGAGGGACTGTAGGGGGAGGTACAGCGGGGAAAACAGGGGAATGCTGGGGTCCATTCATCGGCGGCCATGGCCTGCGGCCCTTTGGCACCCTCATCACCTCTGATCAGTGAGGTTCATGCAGCGAACTTGCAGCACAGCCTCCATGGTTGTAGAAGAGATTAAAATCAGCTGCTGAAACAGCCAGCAGTACAAGGGCCTCCATCTTTTATGCCGGACACCATTATTATTAGTATTACCCTTGTCAGGTTCAACCTCAGAAGAATCAGATGAGGGATTGGCTGTAGCATAGTATGCAATTGTTCCATACTGTTGGGTGCCTCAGTGGGTGATACCCAACATGCCTTTAGTTTTTTTAACTACATAACTTTTTTTCACTTGGGATTGATGATGATCCATGATATTCACCTTTTTTGGATTCAAGCATTCGCTTGGAAGATGAAACCTTAGACATGAAAAAAATCACTTTTTGAGGTTTAATTTTGTTTTCCCTTTTTAGGCTGATTGCTGTCTTTTGCAGTGTCACTGCCTACCTGAGAAACAGAATGTGCCTCATCAACACTTTCAACCATTTTGTAACAAAAGATCTCTCTAACATGATGTCCTTCTGATGACTCCCACCCACAGACCAGGGACACATTTACTGTCGTGATCCGTGACTGTACAGTGTACACACAGACAGCACACACCAACAGCACAGCAGTCCACCACCACTTCCTTTCAAGATTACTGGACTGGCTCCTACAATACAATTACTGTCAAGTGACCAAATTCAGCAACTGCTACGCGTGCCTCAGAATTTAAACTGGAGATGCAAACACATCTGGTGCATTAGCCATACACAGCAGAGTCCCACACTTGGGGTTGGTTAATGCTTCTATGTAATGTAAGTTTGTAATGCTATATACTATAAAACTAATGATAATAAGGAATAATGGGGAATGAGTGATTATGATGACACTTGTGTGTAGTGCTTGTGCTTTACTTGAGTTGTACTGTAAACACTCAGCCTGCTACAAGTCTCAGTCAGATTATCCTCTTGGCCACCCACAGTCAGAAGCACAGGGCAGTTGCATTAACTTGTACAGCATGTTGTTTGAACAGTAATTTTTTTTAATACATTAAATCGTGAATGAACATAGGGGATAATGATCATTATTCATGATTGGATGGCACAAGTCAAAGATTTGTTTTTGCCACCCTGCTGTACTTGCTCTGTACACACAGCCGCACTGAAGCCAGGAAAAAAAAATTATTTGGGACTTCTGGGACTGTTACATTTATTGTGGACCATCCTGCAGTCTCTTTCCCTCCCCTCTCTGAGTCTGGACTGGACGTCACAAAGATTTATTTTGCCACCCTGCTGCCCTTGCCCTAGTGTACATACAGCC
The DNA here is from genome assembly GCA_016271365.2 of Neoceratodus forsteri. Lineage (NCBI taxonomy): Eukaryota > Metazoa > Chordata > Ceratodontiformes > Ceratodontidae > Neoceratodus > Neoceratodus forsteri. The sequence continues at coordinate 831,942,490 of CM028130.1, read as the reverse complement.
GCACTGAAGCCAGGAAAAAAAATGGGGATTTTATGTAACTGTAAAACTTCTCTGGTACCCACAGTTGTCTCTCTCTCGTTCCTCTGGATCTGGAATGGCACAAGTCAGATTTTATGCAAAGGAATAAGCAGTGGAAAACTGCTAAATTGCTGCTGCACAGACTCTAAAGCACATTGCTTTAAATAGAAGAATGGGAACAGCTTACCATTCACTGAAAAAATCCTCCATTTGGTGCATAAGTGCTGAAAAGACTGAAGCCAGTAAAGTGCAAGCACCAAATAACTAAATTTAGCAGCGAAAGTACTTTATACAAAAATACAAACAAACACAAGTTGGCACCTCAGCCAGCAATCATGGATACTAATGTGCACATAATGTGCTACGTTACAGATCAAGTCAGATTTTTCAAGCCTGCCCATTTTGTACACACAGCCACTGTCTGAGGCCAAGAAAAAAAGTTTAATTTAGGATTTTCTGTAACTGTAATCTCTGCCCCCCCCCAGAACTCTGGATTTGGAATGGCACAAATCAGATTTTGCCAGTCTGCCCTTTTTGTACACACACAGCTACTGTCCGAGGCCAAGAAAAAAACTTTTATTTGGGAATTTCTGTAACTGTAATGGGACCCCAGTACTTGAGTCTCTCCCTCTCTCCACTAGTCTCACTCTCCACTCTCCTCTGGAATTGCGCAAGTCAGATTTTGCTGGCCTGCCCTTGCTCACACAGTCACCAGCCCAGCATTGCCATCATGCATTCCCCCACCCTGCACCACTATTCCCCAGTCCCTCCACAATCTGACTCCTGAAGCTCCCTCCCAAGTTTCTACCCCGACCACCTTCACCACCCCCATGATTGGTTCTCTCTCCTTCCCTAACTTTTTCTTTGTCCCTTCCCTTCCCTCTGCCTAGAGAAACTCTTTCTTTTCTTTTTGTTTGTTTTAGGGTGCTTTGGTTTTGTCTGCTTCGCTTTTACTTCTGCTGCTCAGCGCAGCTCCTCCGCGCCTCTCTCTTCCCAGTCTTCCTCGATCTGGGCCATGTGGCGCACTCAGCATGCTTACATACCATGAATGTGTCACTTGACCTTCTGTTACCTGATTGGATGCCACTGGCGACCTGTACATGCCGACGGCATACCCATGGCAACAGAAAACAAAATTGGGGAAATGGCATATCCACGGACCTGTAACCGGACTTCCACCATGAAGTCCGTGTTTAGTCGGGTCTGTCGATTGTGGGTTCAATCCAGGGGTCCTGATTTCCAGAGGAACAGTCTGCCCAGCCCTACTTTTCAATGCTGAAATTCCCAGTGCTCCTTTCTTTTTACCCCTGCTAAATAGCATTTTACAAATAACGCATGTTGCTACCAACTCATTGAAAGCACTAATGGAGAAGAATAAATTACTCACCATAGCAATGTTGTTTTTTCTAATGGAGTCTTGCTGTATTCAGACATAATGCAGTTAGCCCCAGCACTTGAACTGCCCCAGAGAAGAAAGAGTTAACTCCATGCAGAAGCATGGAACGTTGAGCTCAAGCTCGGTTTTCAAATCTCTGTCTGTGGTACTTCCCAGTGTAACCATCAGGTTCTTATGAGCAACTAACTAACTAAACACTAAAATATGGAAATTGTTTGAAACATATAACCAAAAAGCTAAAAATAGTTTTGGGGTCCAAAAGACTCAAGTCGAGAACCCAAGAAGAAACAAGGTAGTGACAATTTAGGCTATGAACATAAGAATAATAAACATAACAGCTACCCCACCAAAAGGGAGGGTACAAAGTACACCCCTGAGGTGCAACCCTGTACCTGCCAGCCCACTTCCCAAAAACAGGTTCTGAGAGGGGAGGCGGGGGGAGGTCTGAATACAGCAAGACTCCATTAGAAGAAACAACATTACTATGGTGAGTATTTTTTTCTTAAAACAACATGAAGTCTTGCTGTATTCAGTCATAATGCAGACTACCAAGCAGTTCCCTATGGAGGAGGGAATGCAGAACCTACTTTGGGAACAGGCTCTGCAGTACTGCTGTGCCAAACCTAGCATCACTCCTAGCCTGGATGTCCAGGGAGTAATGCTTGGTAAATGTATGTACTGTTTTCCAGGTGGCTGCTTTACAGATCTCTATCAAGGGAATATCTCTGGCCACAGCTAGAGAGGCAGCTGTACCCCTAGTGGAGTGAGCCCTCAGGCCTGAAGGGGGTGTTCTTCCCAATTTGTCATAGTAGAATTGTATTCAAGAAACAATCCACCTGGCAATAGATCTTTTAGTGGCAGGCTTACTTTTCCCCACTTCACCATAAGTGAGAAACAATTGAAGACAGTCATTTCTGTGTGCCTTAGTATGCTCCACGTAGTAGCTAAGAGCCTTTTTAACATCCAAACGATGTATCTTCTTTCCCCTGAACAAGAATGGTCAGTGAAAAACACAGGGAGCGATATGGACTGGTTTAGGTGGAAATTTGATACCACTTTAGGCAAGAACTTCCTATTAGTTATTAGGACCACTTTATCCCTATGGAAGGATATGAAGTCAGGTTCAACTGACAGGGCCTGTACTTCACTAATCTGACTGGCAGAAGTAATAGCTACCAGAAACACAGTTTTCCAGGTCAAGTACTTCAATTCAGCCAAAGCCATAGGCTCAAAGGGTGGCTGCATGAGCTGAACAATGACAACATTAAGATCCCAAGGTGGAATAGGCTCCCTAAAGGGAGGGCTAAGGTGGAGCACACCTTTGAAAAACTTTATGAAAACAGGATGAGATGCCAGGGAAGAGCCATTCCCTGCTGAGAGGAATGCAGAGACAGCTGCTAGATGAATCTTCAGAGTGGCAGGTCTAAGGCCTGGACCATTCAGATAAACTAGATAGTCTTCTAAGGTTGTGGAAATGTCTGCAAAATCAGGCAGGGTGCCTTTCTGAGAGCACCAAATACTGAACCTCTTCTGTTTGGAATTGTAAGTTTTTCTAGTGGAAGGTTTCCTGGAGACCTTTAGAATATCCGGAACTCCCTGAGAGAGACGAAGTGCTGCATATTCTAACTCTTCAAGAGCCAGGCCTTGAAGTTGAGGGACTGGAGACTGGGGAACCAGATCCACCCCTGGGAGGAGGAGAGAAGACTGTATCTCCTGGGAAGACACAGGGGATGTGACACAGCCAAGGACAACAGAATAGGATACCAGGGCTGTCTGGCCCAATCTGGAGCCACCAAAATTACTGTGCAGGGTTGAGTTCTTATCTTGATCAGAACTTTGAACAGGAGAGGGAAAGGAGGGAAGGCATAGAGAAACCTGCCCTTCCAGTCCAGAATCAGGGCATTCTGGGGAACTGTCCCCAGGACTGGAGGTCTGCAACAAAACAGAGGAAGTTGATGATTGTCTGGTGCTGCAAATAGATCTATCTCTGGGATGCCCCACCTGGAGAGAATGATCCTCAGGATGTGAGGATTCAGGGACCATTCATGATGTCCCTGTGAAATCCTGCTTAGGGCATCTGCTAACACATTGTCTTTCCCTGAAAGATGAACCACTACCAGGGAAGTCTGAAGGGAGTAGGCCAGAGACCAAATCTTCTTGGCCTCCGTGCACAAGGCTGTGGACCAAGTGCCTCCCTGCTTGTTGATGTACCACATTGTGGTAGTGTGGTCTGTCCTGATTTGGACCACCTTGCCCTTGACTGAATCTGAGAAGGTCTGAAGGGCTAGGAAAACTACCCTAAGTTCCAGAAGATTGATATGAAGAAGAGACTCCTGCAGGGACCAGATTTCCTGAGCTGTTAGGGCTCCCAGGTGGGCTCCCCAGCCTAGGAGAGAAGCATCCGTAGCCACTACTACTGATGGAACTTGAGGGAGAAATGGAACCCCTTGTCTGAGGTTGTCCTGGTCCAGCCACCACTGGAGAGCTTGTACCAGAGTTTGGGTCACTGGAATCAGTTTGGAGAGAGTGTCCCTTCTCTGTGACCAAAAGGACCTAAGATGGAACTGAATGTCCCGCATCTGAAATCTGGCTCCCTGAACCACTGCAGTGGAGGCTGCCATGTGGCCCAAGAGTTGGAGGAACTGTCTTGCTGGAAGAGAAACCTGAGGCCGAAAGGAGGAAGCGAGGTCTACTAAGGCCTTCACCCTTGCCAGAGGAAGGAAGGCTTTTGCTTGGACAGTATCCAATTCCACCCCTATGAAGGTGAGAAGCTGTACTGGTTCGAGGACTGATTTTGGCAGATTTAGAAGAAACCCCAGAGAACTTTGTAAGTCCTGGGTGGTTTGCAGAGCTGCCCTGACCTGATCTGATGCCAGTTGTCCAGATATGGAAAAATGGTGATACCCTGTCTTCTGAGGTAAGCCACCACTACTGCAAGGCACTGTGTGAACACCCCTGGAGCTGATGTTAGGCCGAAAGACATGGCCTTGAACTGATAGTGGGCTGAAGGCAACTCGAACCTGAGGTATTTTCTGTGGGAGCACCTTTTAGGGATATGGAAGTAGGCATCCTTGAGGTCCAGTGATGCTAGCCAATCTCCTGGCCCTAAAGAGGGAAGGATTATTCCCAGAGTTACCATTTTGAATTTGGGTTTTGATATGTGTTTGTTCAAGTACCTTAGATCTAGGATGGGTCACCACTCCCCTGTTTTCTTTGGGGTAAGGAAGTACCTGGAGTACAGGCCTTTTCCCCTGTGTTGAGTAGGAACCTTCTGTATGGCTCTGAGAGCTAGGAGAGAGGAAAGGTCTGCCTTCAGGGCAAGGGTTTCTGAGATTGATGTAGGTGGAAAAGACTTGGCCCTCCATTTTGGGAACCTTTTGAAACTGAGGGCCAGTCTCTGGCTTACTACTTCCAGGACCCACTTGTCTGAAGTATCAGACTTCCAGGCCTGAAAGTAGTAAGCCAGCCTGCCTCCTACTGGGCTTGGGGAGTCGACCCGGGCTGACACCTCAGGGTGTCTGCTTGGCAGGAGCCTTAGACTGGAAGGAGGTAGCAGTCCTGCTCATTCCCCTCCTGCCCCTCCCTCAGAAAAAAACCCTTTGTGGGTAAGAAGAGGAGGCCTGGGCTTGGTAAAAAGGCCTGTGAAAAGGCCTGCCCCTGCTCCTGGACTGCTGTTTTTGAGGAGTGGCTTGCCTTTCCTTGGCCTGAGCACTCCCGTAAGTTGTCCTGTATTCATCCATTTTTTTCATGTAAGCCTCTGTCTGCTCCCCAAACAGAGAGTTATCAACTACAGGAAAATCCATAGCCTTAGACTGGGTGTCCTGTGATAGGCTAGTACATCTGAGCCAAACATGCCTCCTGAGAGACACAGATGTAGCCATGACTCAGGATGCCACATCGTTGGAGTCCACAGCAGCATGAAATTGTACTTTGGATGCCTCAGTTCCATCTGCAGCCACCTTCTCCAGCTCTTTGGCTAGCTGGGGGGGGAGGCCTGTTGAGCCAGTTTCAGAACCATATCCCACCTGGACTTCTGGTACCTAGCTGTATAGGTCATATAATTTGCTTGCCTGAGTCCCAAAGAGGATGCCAAGTATAGTTTTTTGGCCATGACATCAACTTTCCTGGAGTCCTTGTCTAGGGGGTGTGAAGCCAAAGGAATGTTTGCCCTGTCACAGGCTGCAGCCTTCACTACCCCAACATGGCTGCAATGTGAATAAAGGAACTCCGAAGCTGAGCCTGACAACATATACCTCCTGTCCATTCTTTTATCTACAGGAGGTAAAGAGTTAGGAGTCTGTAGAATCTTTTGTGTCTGTTTCCCCAAGGACTTATGACGGGGAATAGACAACCTTTTGGACTCTGGGATGTCCATCATCTCCACAAAATCAGGCTCTTATTTCTCCTCAGCAGCTTCAACCATAGGGAACTGGAGGGTTTGGGCCACCTTCTTGTAAAATAAGAAGTGTGAAGGGGACTCAGAGAGCCTGGGAGAAGAGATATCAGAGGGCCTGTCTGGGGAGACGTCCGGTTCAATGGGCACATCCAGACACCCCGGTCGTCATCATCCTCTTCATCAGGATAATATTCATCTCCCTCCCACTCCTCATGGAAAGCATCTGGATCGTAATCTGAAGGAGCTGGTTCCGACTGAACCGACCGTCTAACCGGTGGTGCCAGTTCGGACAGAACCGGGCAAAGCGATTGGACAATACTAATCGCTTTGGTTATCTCATCTGCGGTTGGAGTATGCGGTACTGGATCCAAACCTGGAGACTTTCATTTCCTTTTTGATGGAACCGACCCCTCCGAGTCGGCTCTCCTTTTTCCAGAGGAGGTATCACCCAGGTGCGTAGGCACCTCCTCAGATTCAGCCGCAACCGAACCAGACTGGCCATCCGGATCCACGGACTTCTCGGCCTCCCTTTCCCTCAACCTACTCAGTCTTTTTTCTAGAGTGGTTTTGGGAAAGTTTTTGCAAATTTGGCAGTCTGACTGGAGGTGGTCAAACCCCAGACAATAAACACAGATGAGGTGGGGGTCGGCCTTGGCAAAGGCCTCCCCACACTCAGTATAGTGTTGAAACCCAGTGGGACTGGTTTTCTTTTTGGGTTTCTCAGACATGGCCAACCTACCAAAATTACCCTATAGAAGCTTTCAAGCCAGGTAATACCAATCAATCGGTAATAACCGTGTCACGGGTTTGGAAAAGAACTGAGAAAAAGCCTGGTTCTTTTGAAACCGATCAGTACCGGAACACCACACTGATCCCAGAAAGATGTTATTTAAAATTAGAGCATTCACAAGGTCGGTTCCTAACCGGACTAACTGAAAAGAAACCGAGGAGACAAACAATTTCCACAGTTAAATAAAGTAAAAACACAGTCACTACCTATCTACAACACTACCTGTACCATATACAGAGGCTGGAAATCCGAAAAAACAATAAAGAAATGTTTTTTAAACAGAACGCTTTACTATACTGAACTGTGCAGGGGAAATCTCCGGAGCGACTTCACTGTTAGGCGGAGTAAAGAATCTGATGGTTACACTGGGAAGTACCTCAGACAGAGGTTTGAAAACCAAGCTCGAGCTCAATGTTTCATGCTTCTGCATGGAGATAACTCTTTCCTCTCCGGGGCAGTTCAAGAGCTGGGGTAACTGCATTATGTCTGAATACAGCAAGACTTCATGTTGTTTAAAGTATGACCAAACAAAATATGATATTTTTTAGTTTTTTTTTTCCCAGGAAGGCATGGCACCTCGGTCATCTTATCAGGGCCCCCGATTTTTCTTGGGCCTCGTCCTCTTGTGGTTTATTTCCACTGACCCACTCCACAACCAAAACATTTCTGTCTATTTCTTCCTGAGCTGCAATTTCCATCCCTTCCAGTAAATCTTGTGCTGCCTGATCATTCTCTTCATCTTTATTATTACCCTCATCAGGTTCAACCTCAGAAGAATCAGATGAGGGACTGGCAGTAGCACAGTATACAACTGTTCCACACCTTTGGGTGCCTCTGCAGGTGGTACCCACCAAGCTTCTTTTTTTTTAACTACTTAACTTTTTTTTTTACTTGGGACTGATGATGATCTGAGACATTCACCTTTTTAGGATTCAACTTGGAAGATGAAACCTTAAACATTAAAAAAAATCCCTTTTTGGGTTTTGATTTAGTTTTCCCTTCTCAGGCTGGTTGCTGTCTTTTGCAGTGCCACAGCCTACTTGAGAAATAGAATGCACCTCATCAACACTTTGATCCATTTTTTCTTAGTATTCTAACCTGTAAAAAAAGATCCCTCTAACTAACATAATGTCCTTCTGATGACTCCCACCCACATCCACAAGCCAGGGACAAATTTACTGTCATGACTCATGACTGTACACAGTACACTGACAGCACAGCAGTCCACTACCACTTCCTTCCAAGATTACCTGACTGAATCCTTTAGTATAGTTATTGTTAAGTGACCAAATTCTGCAACTATTAAGTGTGCCTCAGAATTTGAACTGGAGATACATCTGGTGCAAAGCCGCATGCAGCACAGTCCCACACTGGGGTTGGTTAATGCTTATATGTAATATAACGCGACATACTATACAACTAATGATAATAAGGAGGAATAATGGGGAATGAGTGATGATGATGATGATGACAGTTGTGTGTATTTGTACTTTACATGTGTTGTAGTGTAAACAGCCTGCTATGAATCACAAAGTCAGATTTTATCCCCTGGGCCATCCACAGCCAGCAGCACAGGCACAGGCACATCAACTTGTATGTTGTTTGTCCAAACAGTATTTTTTTTAATACATGAAATTGTGAATAAACTTCAACAAGTGATCTTGATTGGATGGCACAAGTCACAGATTTATTTTGCCAGTCTACTGCTCTTGCCCAGTACACACAGCCACACTGAAGCCAGGAAGAAAAAAATTACTCACTGTAGTAATTCTATTTCTTCCAAGAGGTTTTCCCTCTTTAGCATCAGTAACAATAGCAGTAAACTGACCAGGTTGAACTGCCTCAGAGGTGGAGCCATGAATATTCATTAAAATAGAGTGGCTAATCAGAATCAAGCAGGAAGTTGTGCTGAGTGCAAAGAGCCCACAGGGCTTCAGAATGTTTTCGAAGACGAAAGGAGAATAATGACTAAAAGGACTGTGCTAACATGCTTTAAAACCATGCAATAGCATGAACTATAAAAAGACTACAATTAACCATTAACATGCTCTAAAAACAATCCAAAAAACTGAACATACTTGGCAAACAGATACAGATATGTTTCTAGAAACAGAGTCCTCTTAATGTAGGTGTCTGCGGAGGCAGGGTGGGAGGTTACTAATGCTAAAGGACCCCTTGGAAGAAACAGAATTATTATGGTGAGTAATTTGTTCTTCTCACCCCAGGAGTCCTTTAGCATCAATAACAATAGCAGCTGTCCCGATTAACTTGATCACCTGTCACGATTCATCTGGAGGGAGACAGTTCACTGCGCGCTGGTAGTCTGAGGAGTAGTCTACAGAGCAGAAGTTATTCTTAAGCGAGTATTTATCCAGGAAAGGTATGCCACCTAAATGTAACTCCGTACCTGCCTGAGGAATAACTTTATCCAGGCCGTCTTGTGCGGCCGTCCCCAGGTTTTCCCTCTGCTTCCATCTTTTCTTTCTTTTGCAGGCTTAGAGTGCTGAAAGTGGAGCAGCTGAGCCCAGCGAATGAACTGAAGAAAGCACCACGGGGTGCTGGATGGCAAGGATAGTAAACAATTGGAGAAAACAGAATAAAGATCCAGCAAAGGAGATAAAGTGAAAACTGGGAGAGTCAATAGAAGTTCAGTATTAATTATTTTTTTCTTTTTTGAAAAAAAAAAGCATTTCAGTTGATTTTTGAGTATTTTTTTTTTATTGGTTAGTAGACCAAATACTCACAATCTTTTTGTGAATAGTAGCATATTTTGCACTTCACTTTTAATTTTTTAAATTTTAACTTTGTAAGTCTTTACATCTTTTTTTTCAGGTGCTTTTGTCAACTGACTCACTATTTAGTGCATACGTTCTGGGAGCTAGAATCGTCATTTGGCTGGCTGCTTGGGCGCAGAGCGTGTGCTGAATAGTTGAATAGTGAGCAGTTAGCAGTGTGCGGTATTTGTGAGCACAAGGGAAATATCTCGTATGAATTTGCTCTTGCGGTAGTAAAAACTACTTGGAGACCCTTCAGTTGTTTCTGCTAAGCCACTAAATTTTGTCGGACCCCTGTGCTTTGTATGCACATGAAGTACGAACACAAAGTGCAATTTTAGCATATTTAAGTAAGTCTTTGCTTAGTTTTTATCCTGTATTTTCTTTGTGAATTCTGTACCGATGCTTTGACGAGATACTAGGGTTACAGCTGTAGTTTAACATCGGGGGGGGGTCTAGAAACATATGGCTTTTTTTTTATCTAATTAGGTTTTTGTTCTTTTTTTTATTTATTTTGAAACAGATACAGGAGTTCTCTTACAGAACAAAATCCTGTTGATCTTGATTTTTCTATTGTTTTTAGAAGCTACCTATGGAATAGATACATCATTTCAAGCTAAGCAGGGTTATTGAGCGCACCGGTGAATAATTCTCACTAAGTTATTGAGCCATGATAGTCATCGAATGCACTTATAATACGGGGCTATGGACTTGAAGAAGACCGGGGTACCGTGATTAGGAGGTCTTTCAAGGAATTTGGAACTGTGAATGGTGAACGTTGAACTGAGAACTGAGAAAAGATCACTTGATCGCCAGTTGAAATAAGAACTGTGTGAACGCTCTGGTGAGAATTAAAGCTATACAGAAAGTGGAACTTCACAGTGGAATATCACAGTGTTATTTGGACTTGAGAGGCTGGACTCATTGCTTAAATTGTTGACTCCATTGACCTTTTTTTTCAGTATGTTTACTAGAAGTGGTAGAGAATTGGTAAAATGTAGGGAAAAGAAGTCTGACAGTACAAAATTTGTAGAATTGAACCCTCATCAAGGGGTCATGGGAAAAAAAATGGCTGTGTTTATACACAGAACTTGTCCCTTGTTTCGATTGCATCATCTACGCCGAAGGTTCAAAAGGGACCCCCTAGAGTTTTTTCTTCTCTTGACCCCCCTCATATACTTATTACCTCTCCTCAAATTAAGGAAGATCTTTTTTACTGATTTTAGACTTAAGTGTGTATGATCGAAAATACCCTCTCCTACTATGAGGCAGTATAGTGCAGTGGTTTAAGGCTCTGAGCTGCAAATTTGGTGACATCCAGCAGACCAGACCTGGGTTTGAATCCCACAGCTTCCACTTACATACTGTGTGACCCTGAGTAAGTCACTTAACTTCTCTGTGCTCCCAGGTTGCACCTGTAAAAAAAGCTTTCAGCTTAGTGGGCTACTCCTGGTTAAACAACTAAAAAAAAAAAAAAGATCTCTAACTCAAAGAATGATTCTTTGATGGAGATGGGTTGTGACTTTTTGGAAAAAAGATCATTTTTAGGCAGTCAAGGTCAGTTGAGTTCAGCTAGTCTATTGAGTTCACCTAATCTAAACTTGACTTAACCTGTTGATAATATTATTAGCAATAGTGTGGATATTGGTACACCATCACATTTAGGAAAGGAGAAACATAGTACGAAGGAAAATTGTAATTGTAATAGTGTTACTCATTCTAAATCCATTCAAAAATTTAAACTTCAGCAAAAAATAACTGATTTTTTTGATTTGAAACCTAGTTCTGCTATGGTTACCACTGGGGAATTTTTATCACTGAACCCAAGTAAAAACAAACAAAGTGGGGTAAATAGTGTGATTACTCAGGGTTCTTCAGAAATCAGAAACCCAATATCTTGTCCTCATTCTGAAATATCTCTTTATTCTACGAGGTTGGATTTGTTTAGCCCCCTTGAATCTTATGTCTCTCTAGATTCCCCTCCTTATAATCGGGATCGTTCCAGAATTTTGGAAGGATCTCCTAATGAAGCCTTTAGCAAAATGGATAAAGAGGTTGGGAAAATAAATATTGAGCCAGAAATGTTATCAGCTTGTCCTGACACCATTTCTAAATACACGATAAAGACATTAGCTCATCCTATAATGGCTAACATTGTTCTCCTCGAACCTTTGAAAGATCTTAACTGTCATGTAGAAAAGCTTACTTGTCATTTCAGTGATAAATTGTCTGAAATTAATGGAAAATTAGAGGAGTTTGAGAAAGAGGAGAAAAAAAACAAAACAAAGACCTTCCTTTTCAGAAATTATAACACAACCGTTCTCTAATAGGGATGAGAACAAGAAAAATACGAAGAAGAATTAAAAAAAGGTTAAGACACGAGCAAATAAAAAAAGAATAAGGAGGGGATAATCAAAGGAAGCACTGATAATGGAATTAATAATCCCAAAGTAACTCAGAAACCCCCTAGATGATTTTATGGGGATAAGGAAGATTTACATATCGTTTTAACATCTCCTATTAAAGAAGCTCCTCTGCTCTCAACTGTGAGGGAGGATATTATACTTTTATATACCCCATTAGATACCTCATTAGATAGTTCAAATAAAAAAATAACTCAGGCCCCTATTATGGTCAATCAGTCAAAAATGGACACGTCGCTTACATACATAAATAAAGAAAGTAATAATCACATTTTGGAAATCTTTCTGGAGTCGGATTTAATTTTGCCTCCTCAGATAGATTATTTAATCATGTCTGGATCTGAGGTGGTCTTCAAACTCAATAACAATTTCTTAAAAATTTACGAATCAGATATTTCATTATTTAATATGATTTATCATTTATTTAAAGCTGAGCTTAATTTGGTAGCAGCAGCCAAAGATATCAAATTAGTTTATAGAGATTTATCAGTTGAAACAACACCAGTTTATGTATTACTTTCCAATATGGACACTGCCAAAGCTATATGGGCTAAACAATGTTTAATCAACAAACTGGACATAATGATTTCATCTCCAGTTAACTGGACTACAATTTGGAAATTTGCACATGGAACTACTGCCCCTAAAATGTGCATTAAGGACATTCTGATTTCCACTTTGATTAAATTAAATTGGAATTTTGAAAGATACATTAATATACAGACAGTGTCCATATTTGGAATACATAAATTTGAGGGTGAACGTACAGATAGATTGTCTGCTTACATTCAATCACTTTTTGCTCTTTTCTTTGGCTGTGAAATTTATTTTTCAGAAATTGGGTCTGTTAATAGAATATATCAATCTAACTTGGACTCTCAAGTAGATATAGGAATTAAATCTACAAAATTTTATGATTCCCTCTTTTCAACTATTGGTAAATTGGATAGACATTGTATTCATGTGGTTGATTTATTGAAACCAGACTGTTCAGACTATGTACTGCAGGGGAATTTGGTCAAAAAATGACATTCAATTGTACAAACAACTTTAATTGATTTGGAGACTGTTGAGATTGAGGGGGAGCTCATTGGATTAGATAACATTACTAATATGGCTACCTATAATTTTATTTCATGGAATATTGCTGACTTACAATCAAAAATAGCAGATTCTTGCTGGAAGGACTATGTCTCTGAAGCTAATATTATTTTATTTCAAGAGACACGGATCCTCTCAGACATTAACATTAATGGTTATATTCCACATCATCTTTTTGCGATAAAAGATAAAAAATTTGAAAGACTGAAAGGGGGCCTTTCGATTTATGTTAAAATAAGAAAGGGAACTGGAAGGGGACAGGATCAGTTGTGTTCCAGGACAGTAGCTGCTGCTGTTGTTTTCACAGGGTTCTTGTGGATTTTATTTGGTAGGTTAGTTCTTTTCTTTCTTACTTCTAAGGGGCTAGCAGGGTATTGTTTTGGGGGCTGCTGGATGTTTGAAAACTGATTTGGTGGCTGTAAGTGGGGCTCATTTTGTGGATGTTTCACTGTGTAACAGGCTGCGCTGGTAGAGGCCTATTTCTTATGATTTAAAACCTATTTGGTGGGATTTGCTTGGGCCTGGTTCTTTGGCTGCTGGGCTTGGAGGGGAGACACAGGGCTGATACACTCTCTCTCGAGTCAGGTGTCTTCCCAGTACCCTCCCTCCCCACCCCTCCCTCCAGAAGTCTGCAAATTTATAGGGGAACACCTGCCCTACAATTGGAGGAAAAGGCTGCAGGTGCAGCTCATGTAGTTCTAGCCACTGGGGGTTGGATTTAAAGGCTGGGAGAGGGGAGCTTAGGGAGTTGTTCATTTTCCTTATAAGTTTAATGTGTTGTACTGCACCTAGTAACAGGGTTACTGATGTACAGTGGGACTGTCTCTAAGATTAGTGGGTGACCTGATTAGGCAGTAGGGTGTATCTTGGACTAGGGGGGAACCTGGTGGCTCACCCAAGGAAACCTATTTGGAAAGGGATGGAACCACATGTTATTAGGGCCAGCATCTTTGGGAGGGTGGTGGGGTGCACAGGGTGTGGAGCAGCCATGATACTGGACTGGGCTTGGAAGTTCGGTGGTTGCCCAGTGTGCTACCAGCTAGCACAGCTTAGGGAGGAGGTTGCGGGATTAGGAGAAAGCTGGGGAAGGGTGGTATGGTTGGGGAAGAGGCTGGGAATCTCCACGGGGTTGCACCAAGCACTGGGGTGGGGCATAGGGAAAGGAGTGCAGGAGAATACCAGGGTCACATAGGGACCCTGGCAGAGGGGTCAAAAGGACACTACCAAGGAAGCAGGCAGGAAACTGGGGACCCTCACAAAGGAGGGATGGAGGACAACATTCTCTCAGGGAGTAGGCAGATGGCCAGGGCTGGACAGAAGGAAGCAAGGCAGGAGGTGGATCAGACCTTACACTCAATAACCACTTCAATTCTCTTCTTCTGCTCGAGGATGAGGGGGGTGATGTAACCATGACAGGGTGGTTAGAGATGGAAAGGAGTGGGAGGCAGGAGGCAGGGGCCAGATAGCAGGAATAACAGGGGGATCTGGAATGCAGGAGAATGGGGAGCAGTGAATCAGAGCAGGAGGGGCAGGGGAAGAGGAGGAAAGCACAAGGAGAAGGACCAGTTGGGGGAAAGGTAAGGAGAAGGACCAGAAGTACAAGGAGGATTCAGTAAAGGGGCTGAGGGTTTAGGCCAGGGAGCACGACGAGCAAGGAGGAACTAAATGGAGACAGGAAGGAAGGGAGGATGAGCCAGGCTAGTTTAGCAGATGGGGAGAAGGACCAGTTGCGAGCAGTGAGGGAATTGAAGAGTACAGAAGGATACTCAGGAGGAGGAGGGCATAGGATTGGAGGGAGGGGTGGCCATAGTAAAATAGGAGGGGTGGCATGTGGCACCCCGATGGGGAGGAACAAGGCCGGCTGGGTGGAGGGACAGTAGAAAGGATGAGGGACATGGAAGGGGAATGGAGTAAAATGAGTGGTCAGAGTGCTCCTGCAGGGGGATTCTATGATCAGGGGTATCAACTGGGATAGGGAAGGAGAAGTCTGGCTAGTTAGAACAAGATGCTTCCCTAGACTAATGGTGCACAGGGCTAAGCACGAGGTATATCAGCTGGCAAAGGATTGTGGGGGTTCCCCAGACATACTGGTCCACCTGGGTACAAATGACATTGAGGGAAATAGCGAGCTAGAGATACAGGCAAGATTCAGGGAGCTCGCCAGTGTCTGTCATGACATAGGATGCACAGTTTCCTTTTCCGAAATCCTGCCAGTGCCAAGGGCTAGTGGAGAACACAAAGGAAGATTAGGGAGATAAACCAGTGGCTCAGGGAGTGGTGTGAGGCAGAGGTATGGGGTTGATGGGGGATTTTGGGGAGACCTGGGAGGATAAGGAGCTGTATGCTGAGATAGACTACATCTCAATTTGGAGGAGGAATCCTTAAGTTGAAAATAGAGAGTTCATTGGTGAAAAGTGGGGTTTAAACTTGTGAAGAAGTGAGATGGGAGAAAAGGCTGTCAAGGGTGCGATAAGGAGAGACTCTATCTCCACCCCTGGGGACCAGGAGGATTGCAGGAAAAGGCCGACTGGCAAAGTGCAGACCAGGAGAAAACAGAATCCCATGGGAACACGAGCAGGAAATGGAACTAAAGGGAAGGGTGGAAGGTAGTCCTGCTAAATGCCAGGAGCTTGGGCAATAAAATGCCTGAGCTCCAGGCGATGCTAACTGAGGGCAGTGGATGTGGCAGCAGTCACTGAGACTTGAGCTACTACAGGACATGACTGGGACCTGAACCTGGAGGGTTACACTATGTTCAGCAAGGACAGGGGGGAGGGAAGGGGAGGAGGGGTAGCAATGATAGTCAAAAACTGCATTGGCATAGGGGGAGTAGAGGAGGCGGAGGGAACCGTGGAGGCGATTTGGGTCACCTTGATAACAAGGGGGAGCAAGAGAGTAAAAATAGGAGTGGTGTATATACCCCCTGCCCTGGCAGAGGAGCTGGAGGACAGTCTGGTGGCAGATGTTGGGAGACACTGCAGACTGGGCAGAGGAACGGTGGTGGTGTTGGGGGACTTAAACATGCCAGGAACAGACTGGGAGACTATGACATCCTCTGTGACCAGGGAACAGAGGTTGATGGATGTCTTTCAAGACGTGTTCCTAACTCAGCAGGTGAGGGAACCGACCAGGGAGGCGCGGGTACTGGATGTGGTCCTGGCAGACAGTGACCAGATTGGGGCCTGGAGGTAAGGACCCATTGGTGGGGAGTGACCATGCCACGGTCTGGTTCTGCCTGGACCTAGGAGGGTAGAAGGCTGCACAAAGGCGGAAGTAACCGACTTCAGGGGGCGGATTTAAGGAAATGGGAAGGATCCTTAAGGAGCATTTGGATGGGATTGGGTCAGACATGGACACTGATAGTAGGTGGGAAATCATCAGGAGAGGGTGCAAGATACTACCAGCACCTGTGCAGAGTAAGACGAAAATGCGGTAGGGCCAAAAACCCTGCTGGTGGACCAGGGAGGTCCAGGAGGTGGTGGGAAAGAAAGCAGCCTATAAGCAATTCAAGTGCTCAAGGGTGAAAGGGATCGAGGGGTACGAGCTGATGGCTAGAAGGGCCACTAGAGTGGTGAGGCGGCTAAGGCAAGGAAGGAGCAGAACCTGGCCAGGGAAATTAGGAGAGGGAGCAAGGGTTCTTTAGATATATTGGGAAAAATGAAGGGTGAAGGGGCAGATTAGCAGGATTAAATCAGGGGAGAGATGGGCACAAGACCCGGGGGAGCAGGCTGAGGTACTAAATGAGTACTTCATCTCAGTTTTCACCAAGGAAAATGGGGGTGCTGCATCATACATGGGAGGAGACAGAGATACTGAGGAGGGGGGGACCCTTACCGATCGGCGGGTCTGGGGAGAGGGGGAGGCATCACTGGCAGGTGGGGGGAGGGCTAAGCAGGGAGAAGAGGTACTGGAAGTGGAAATCACAGCAGAGAGAGTGAGGGAAGCCCTCAGCTCCCTTAAGACGGAGAAAGCACCGGGGCCAGATAAATTACATCCCAGAGTGCTGAAGGAACTTGCGGATGTCCTGGCAAAACCCCTGGTGGAGCTTTTCACCATCTCTCTGAGGACAGGGTGGGTGCCCGAAGACTGGAAGGTGGCGCATATAGTGCCTATCCACAAGGGGGGATCAAGGGAGGTGGCAGGGAACTACAGGCCTGTCAGCCTGACATCGGTGGTGGGCAAGGTGATGGAGGGCATTGTCAAGGAGAGGCTGGGGGGACCTGGATAAGTCAGGGTGCCTGGATGATAGACAGCATGGATTCATCCCGGGGAAATCATGTCAGACAAACCTGGTGGAGTTCTATGACTGGGTGACAAGTGCCTTGGACCTGGGTAGACCAGTGGATGTCTTCTTTCTAGACTTCAGCAAGGCATTTGACTCCTGTTCCTCACGTGGGCCTGTTGGATAAGCTGGGAGAAATGGGGTGGGGAACCAGTTGATCAGATGGATAGCAATTGGCCCAGGACCGGACCCAGAGGGTCGAGTTAGTGGGATAGTCTCATCCCAAGGAGGGTCATTAGTGGGGTCCCAGGGATCAGTCCTTGGGCCCCTTCTGTTCAACACCTAAGTATCTGACATAAGGACAGGAATCAGGAGTGAGATGAGTCTCTTTGCAGATGACTCGAAACTGGGGGCGGTGGTGGATGGGGAGGAGGGTGGCCCTACAGGGGGACCTGGAGGCTCTGGAAAGATGTCTAGAAAGTGGAAGCTGAGGTTCAATGCAGGGAAATGCAAGGTACTCCACCTGGGGGCCAGAAACCTGGGCCAAGTGTACACCCTGGGGGAATGCTACAAGTCTCGATGGCTGAGAGGGACCTGGGGGTGGTGGTGGATGTCAAGATGAACAACTCTGAGACTTGTAGGAGGGCAGCAGCCAAGGCCAACAGGATGCTGGGATGCATCGCTAGGGGGATCACCTCCAGAAGGAGGGAAGTGATACTCCCTCTGTATAACTGCTTGGTGAGGCCGCACCTTGAGTACTGCGAGCAGTTTTGGAGGCCACACTTAAAGCTGGACATTAACCTCTTGGAGAGGGTCCAGAGGAGGGCAGCCAAAATGATTTGGGGCTTGGGGGACAGGACCTATGAGAAGAGGCTCGAAGAGCTAAATATGTACACATTGGAAGAGAGAAGGGACTGGGGGGACATGATAGAGGTCTTCAGGTACATGAAGAGGGTAAATAGGGGAAGAATAGTCAGGGTGCTTCGAAGGAAGGAGGAGGGGGCCACTAGAGGGCATGGGTGGAAGCTGGAGGGAAGATTCAGGGGAGAAGGGGAGGTTCTACTTAACTGAGAGGGTGGTGGAGCCATGGAATGCACTGCCTAGGGGCTGGTGGAGGCAGAGACAGTGGAGGGGTTCAAGAGGGGGTGGGACAGGTACAGGGGAAGGGTTCTGGAAGCAAAATCCAATGCAGCAAGAATATCCAGAACTGGGAAGGGAGAAGCCAGAGAAGGCGAGGGGGATAGCAAGGTCAGCACCCAGGGTGGGGGCTGACCAAACAAGCAGACACGAAAGACCATTAGGCCTAGTCTGCTGGCATTTTACTATGTTAGTATGTAATAATAGAGCACACTACATTTAGTAATGAAATATTGCTTTGTGTGTTGTCCTGGGATTCTTTAACTTTTTTGATAGTTAATGTCTATTTTCCACCTAACTCTCATTTCATTGTTGATTATGATCCTTGGGAACAGTTAGCATTAGCAATAGACTTTTTGCATTTAAAACATTATATTGATATTACCATATTAGGGGGTGATCTGAATGCTCGTATTGCTAAATTTGGCAATCTAAAAATACTCCAGTCTCAGATCTATTTGGGGGATCTTGAGCCTAGGAATTCAAAAGATACCATTGTGACTGGAGCTGGTATAAAAATGATGGAGTTTATTAGTAAAGGTAACTATTGTATCTTAATTGGTAGAGGAATTGGAGACCAGGATGGAGCATTCACTTTTTTCTCTTCAAATGGGAAGAGTATCATAGATTATTTAATCATCTTTCTGGAGGCCTATGCTCACTTCCAGGACTTTAAGATAGTAATGAGACCTGAAGGCGACCATGTGGCATTGTAGGTTAAGATTGATATGTTAAAAGATAATTCCGGGAGCCACATGGAGATCTTACCCCAACCCTCGCTTTCTATCAGAGGTAAATTTAAACTTAAATTGAATAATAAAAATAAAGAAAAAGCTGCAGAGGTTATAATTTCCCCTCGAATGAGTTCACTGTTTACTTTATTTCAGGATTTTTGCTCTCCACAGTGTATAAATAAGCATTTGGAAGAGGGATATCAAGAGATTAGAACAATCATTTACCCCCATACTAATTTAAATTATTCCCCCTTTAACTTGGTTTGATCAGCAGTGTAAGGAGGAAAAGCATAAACTGGGTCTATTGATTAAAAAAAACCACTAAATATTCAACTAGAACAAATATAATCAGCCTTAATAAAGCAAGAAAACAATATAAAAAATTCTTAAAATATAAAAAAATCTGAGTTCACTTTAAAACAATGGACTCATATGTTAGATGCGAGACACAAAAAAGATTCAAAGGCCTTTTGGTTATTGGTAGCAAGGGGGAGTTAGATCATTTGAACCTTCACTGTCTATTTATGTTCCCAAAGAAATTTGGATAGCCTATTATTCAAAACTCTTTTCTAATGATTCTGATATAAATGACCATTCTAAATGGCCACAATGGCTGTTAGAAGATTCATCTTTACCTTTGCAAGTCTCATGGCTAGAAGATGAACAGGCAATTATAAAACTGGCTAATAACTAGACCCCTGGGCCTGATTGTATTCCAGAAGAAATATACAAAGAAAATATGACCTACTGGGGTCCTTTCTTTGTTGGTTTCTTTAACATTTGTCTTAGAGAAAGATGTATTCCTCCATCTTGGCGTAAAAATATTATCCCTATTCACGAAAAAGGATCATATCAAAACCCTAAACATTATCGACCTATCAGTCTTCTTGATATTAGCAGTAACATTTTTACTAGAATATTATTAAATAGGCTTCAAAATTGGGTAAACAAATTCAGTCCCCTTTCAAATAGGATTTAGTTCGGGCTTCTCATCACTAGATAATATTTACGTTTTAGCCCATTTAATTGAAAAATATAAATTATATAAAAAAATGGATCTGTATGTTATTTTTGTTGATTTAACAGTGACATTTGATTCTGTAGTAAGGAACATTCTTTGGAATATCTTTCTAGAACGAGGTATACCTATAAATTTGTTGACTCCAATTTTTTTGCTATACTCTGAAACGTGTACGGCAATTAGATATGATAAAATGGGAAATATTTCTGAATATTTTAGCTCAAACAGAGGGGTTAGGCAGGTGTGTTTATTAGCCCCACTCCTGTTTAACTTCTATGTTGATTCTTTGTTTTATTTTGATACATTATTATTTTTAGACTCCCCCAAATTAAGTAAATAATATATTTATAGTTTAGCTTATGCTGATGACATAGTTCTTTTTTCCCTATCCCAAAAGGGTCTTCAGATAAAAATTGATCACTTGAAGCAGAAATGTGACCATCTAAAACTTAAAATCAGTCCTGATAAAACTAAATTAATGGTTTTTGGTACTAAGTCTTCTAAACCTAGAATCAAGTTAGATAAATTACCCTTAGAGGTAGTGACTTCATATTGCTATCTTGGGATAATTTTTACTTCCAATGGATCTTGGAGCTTACACTGTAAAAATCAAATTATCAAAGCTAATTGTGTATCAAAGGCCCTTCTTCGTTTTAACTCTAAATATGGAGGACTCTTGGTAGAACCTGTAATTAAAGCTGGGGAAGTCAAGATTACTCCAATATTGTTATACGGAGCTGAAGTTTGGGGTATTAAGGAAAATTCTAATCTTGAGCTTCCTTTATCTTATTTTCACAAAACAATTCTTCAAGTACCTCAGTCAATGGCTAATGTAATTGTAAGATCCAAATTAGGCAGAATTCCACTGCTGGATTTAATTAATTTAAGACTCCTTTCATATTGGCTAAAGATTCTTAACAATAATGATAATAACCTAATAAAATTTTGCCTTTATGAAAAACAAATATGGTATGGCAATGGTTGTCATTCGCCATGGTTAAAAAGTGTAATCTCGAGTTTACAAAAGATTAATTCCCTTCATTTATGGAGAGACTTTCAGAAGGGTATTTTAATAAAGGATTCTTATAGAAGGAAAATCAAAAGAAAAATATTTGACAAAGCCTTTGAAAAACAATTAAGATTGGTTAGACTACAGAAGCAAGCTTTATGGCTGGGGAAAAATAAGATTGATTCAAGGATAGAGAATTATTTATTATTGCCGTTAGCCCCTAATATTCGAAAAACAATAACATGGGCAAGATTTGGATTTATTACTTCCAAGTTCACATACTTTAATTGTTCTGTTCCTTTATCTAATAACAACATTATTGAATGTTGTTGTAATAAGGGATTTACTGAAACTCTATATCATATAATAGTACAATGTCCTCTTTACAAGAAAATCTAGATTTTTGACTCTAAACAATTTTTTAATGAAATATTTGAACTTGGACTATGATCCAGTATTTATATTGCTCCATCCTGGGACAGTGACTGATGCACTATTGTGTGCCGATTTTTTTTTTAACAGTAATTAGTTCTAAGAAACGGGTACATAGAAGAAGACTTCATAAGAAATAAAATAAGGGAAAGAAAAGGGGATATAGATTTATAAATATTCTTATTATTAATATTTAAGATTATTTAGATCCTATAATCTTTATTTGTATTTATTGTATTTAGTATTTATTGTCTTTTGTATTTAATAAGATTGTAATGTCCAAAATTTTAAACTTTTTTGGAAGAACAATAAACTTGATTGATTGATTGAATAGCAGACTACAAAGCAGAACAGTTGGGAGGCAGGTACAGAACCCATTTAGGAAAGAAGCTGTGTAGGACCACCCTGCCAAATTTGGCATCAGACCTTGACTGTACTGTACATCCAGGTAATAATGCTTTAAGAATATGTGTACAGTCTTCCAGGTAGCTGCTTTTCAAACCTCTAGCAAGGGGATGTCCCTTGCAGATGCCACAGAGGCAGCTGTGCCCCTAGTAGAGTGGTCCCCGAGGCCTTGAGGGTGCTGTTTGCCAGCCTTGGCATAACAGAACTGAATACAGGAAACTATCCAGCAAGAGATAGTTCTCTTGGTGGCTGGCTTTCCCCTTGCCCACCTCACCATAGGTGAGGAAAAGCTGAGTAGAGGAGCCTCTGACCTTTTGGTATGATCCATGTAATAGGACAGAGCTCTCCTTACATCTAGGCTGCAAAGCCTTCTTTCCCCTGGAGTGGAATTGTCAGTGAAAAAGACATGGAGAGTAATGAACTGGTTAAGGTGGAACTCAGAGACTAGTTTGGGAAGGAATTTCCTATTTGTTCTGAGCTCTACTTTGTCCTTATGGAGGACCATGTAGTTAGGCTCAGTGCAGGGTGCTTGCAGTTCTAAAATTATTCTTGCAGAAGTGATAGCCACTAGGAATATTGTTTTCCAGGTAACATACTACATGCGGGCTGTAGCCATGGGCGAGAAGAGGGGCTTCATGAGCTTAGCAGTGCAGAGGTTAAGGTCCCAGAGGCTGCAAATGAAGGAGTCCCTCAAATAACATTTTGACAATGAGCCTAGAAATGATAGACTTTGCTTTCCCAGTGGAAAGGTAGGCTGAAACTGCAGCTAAGTGAAGCTTCAAGGATGAGGCCTTGAGGTCTGATGATTACAAATGAACTAAGCAGTCCAAAAGGGAAGGAAAGGGACAGAGGCCTTCAGAGGGTCTGTTCTTTCTCCTTTGCACCAGACTGAAAAAATCTTTTCCATTAGCTGAATAGATTTTCTTCTTGCTTGGCTTTTTAGCCATGTGAACGATTTTCACAACTTGTTCTGAATACTGTGTATCTGGGAATTCTAGCTCCTCAAGAACCAGGCTTTGAGGTAAAGGGATTCCAGGTCTGTATAATTCTCCCCTAGTTATGGTAGGGTGAGGAGACAGTGAGTCAGAGGAAGTTGAATCGGGTTCTTGTGGGACAAGACATGGCCAGCAGGAGAGGATACCGGGCTTGCCTTGGTCAGTCTAGAGCTGAGGATCATGGTTGCAGGCTCATCCAAGAGCTTCAGTAGCGCTCAGTGTAACAGAGGAAATGGTGGGAAAGCATACAGAAACTTCCCTGTCCAGTTCGAAACTAGTGCATCTGCTGGGAGAGTGCCCATTGATGGGGGTCTGCAGCAGTACAGAGGAAGCCAGTAGTTGAGGTGGGATGCAAACAGGTACACCTCTGGTGTGCCGCACCTCCTAAAGAATGTGGCAAGGACTCGTCTGTTCAGAGTCCATTCATTGTGACCTTGGCCTATGTGGCTCAGAGTATCTGCCAGGGTATTGTCCTTTCCTGGTAGGTGTATGGCAGAGAGACCCACATCCAGGAAATAGGCCATGAACCAGATTCTTATGGCTTCTGTGCACAGGGCATTAGACTTCTTGCCACCCTGCTTGTCTACATAAAACATTTCAGTGGTGTTGTCTGCTCTGATCTGAATAATGTGTCTCTTGACCTGAGGGGTGAAAGCTTTCAGTGCTAGGTAAACAGCTCTGAGTTCCAGAAAATTTATGTGGCTTTTGGACTCCTTTGGCATCTAAGTGTCACTGACTGAAGAGCTGAAATGGGATGCCCACTGAGAGGTTGTCCTCTTCCTTGCACCAGTTGAGAGCCAAAAGCAGTGTTTTTGTCACTGGCACTAGCTTGGATGGAGACTTTTTCTTTTGTGACCAGTGGGCTCACAGATGATACTGAATGTCCTTCATTTGAAACCTTACCCCTGGGACCACAGCTGTCATGGAAGCCATGTTGCCCAAGAGCTGTAGAAAATGCCTCATAGGCCTTGGCTGGCCTAGCCAAAAAAAGAATTTGCTACAGTCAGAAAGTTTTGAATTCTGTCCTGAGGAAGAAAGGCTTTTGCCTACTGAGTGTCCAAGTCTGCTCCCATGAAGTTGAGGAGCTGAGAGGATTCCAGATGGGACTTCTTTTCATTGATTAGAAACCCCAGAGAGGATAGAGTTCATCTTGTGTGGTTTATAGCCTTTCTGACTTGCTGAGGGGTCTTGCCCACTATGAGCCAGTTGTCCAAGTATGGAAAGACAGATGTGCCGGCCCAGTGGTGAGAAAGGCTGAAGCCTCATGCCTACCTTCTGCCACAAAGGCGACCCATGTTAGCAGTGTGAGCGGGTCACCAGGGATCAGATGGGGAGGGAGAGGATTGAGCATCTGGTGGACAGGTTACCTCTCTTGGGGAGGATGGGGAGCATGGACAGGCACTTGCCTGACACCTAGCTGAGGCTAGGTGTTGGCATACCGAGTCCCATATGTTGGGGCATGGATGAGGAGCAGCTGACCGGTGTGCAGATGTGCGCACTGCATGCCACTGTCGGCATTGCATGCTACCCTTCTACAGAAAAGTGGAAAGGGGCCCATCCCAGTGGCATGAACACCATCCCCCACAGGTACTGTCCCTGAGATGACACTTCCCCGGTGCTGGATCAATTCCTGGTGGGTTGAGTCACACCCCACCACCCTGCCATGAAGGATAAGTTATGGGGGCATGGAAGGTGGGGGGTCTGATCCTTGGGGAATGGTGCTGGTGGAATGGAAGAAAGGAAAGAGCCACGTGGGATCATGGGAAGAAAAATACTAACTGAAAAAAAAAAGACTGAGATGCCCTGCTTTCTCAAGTAGCTGCCACTACAAACAGGCACTTCGTCGATACTCTGGGAGCAGAGGTGAGGCCAAAAGGCATGGCTGCAAACTGGTAATGGCCTGAATGCAGCCTGAACCTCAGAAACTTTCTGTGTGACTGCCTTATTGGTATGTGAAAATAGGCATCCCTGAGATCCAGGGAGGTTAGCCAGTCTCCCTGCTGTAGAGAATGTATTACCACTTGAAGGGTAATTATCTTGAATTTTGGCTTGAGTAGGTGCCTGTTTGGATATCTGAGGTCTAAAATAGGTCCCCACTCCCTGTTTTTCTTTAATGTCAGAAAGTATCTGGAGTCAATACCTTTTCTATGCTGTGAAAGGGGAACCCTCTCCACCACATTGGCTGATAATAGAGTCTTTACTTCCAGCTCCAACAGGTATCTTTCTGTTGGGGATAGGGGTTTTGACAAAGCTGGACCCCGAAGGGCATGAAACTGCTTGAATTATAGGGGTTGAACTATTTCCACTACCTCCAAGACCCACTTGTCTGTGAAGATGTGGGTCCAAGCTTGGAGGTAGTGGGAGAGCCTGCCCCCTACTGGAGGAGGGGAGACAACCTGATTGCAGAAGTTAGGACTTTGATTATGTGGAAGGGGCAAGAGTGGTGGCCACTGTCCTCTGACCCCTGCTGTCTCTTTGTCTGAAATAACCTCTCATTTGAGAGAAATCCAAAGGCATGGGCATAGGATAGAATGCCCTGGGGAAGTAGCCCCCTGCCTCTATTACCCCTAGGTTGAGACTTCTGGAATGTAGAGGCTTTCTGCTTGGCTGCATTACTTTCATAGGTGAATTTGTACTCCTCCACCTTTTTCATGTATACTTCAATTTTATCCCCAAAAATGGAATTATTTTTAAAGAGGAAGTCCATAGCTTTGAACTGGGTGTCCTGTGATAAATTAGTTGTTCATAGCCTGGCAAAACATCTGAGAGAGACAGCCTGAGCCATTACCCTTGTTGTTAGTGTCTGCAGCCATGTGAAACTGGTATTTGGTGGCTTCCAGACCAGATTTCACTGTTTCAACAATGTCCTGGAACATCCTGTCAGATTTGTGTGGCAGAATGGCCTGGACAGATCCCCAAAGAACATTCTGGTACTTAGCAGAGTATGCTAGGTAAGAGGCTGTGGTATAAGATATTTTAGCCATAGCATCTAATTTTCTTGACTCCTTTTCATGAGGCATAGTGGTGAGAGAGACCTTAGCCTTATCACAGGCTGCGGTCTGAACCACCCCATCATGGCTGGGATGAGTATAAAGAAAATCAGCCTAATTTTAGCCAGAGGATATCTTCTATCCACTTTCTTGTCCACTCCTGATAGGGAAGTAAGAGCCAGCAGGAGCTTTATAGTGGATTTCTTGAAGGATTTGTATATAGGAAGCACAATCTTTTTTGTAGGAGGAAGACCCATCATATTTTTATAGTCTTCATCCTCTTCATCATCATCTACCTCTGTGGAGTCCTGAGCAGGGAGGTCCAAGGTGTCCACCATGTGCTGTAAGAAGGTCAGGAGGGATGCCAGCCCAGTGGCACTAAGGGTTGAGATGCTGGACACCACACCTCGTGCCACACCGGCGACCCATGTTTGGGAATGAGCATGGTCCATCGGGGGTCTGCAGGGGAGGAGAAGGAAAAGACTGCTCTCCTTCTCTGGGGAAGGGGGATTTCAGTGGTCAGTGAACACTTTGCCCAAGCTGAAGCTGGGGGTGGCTCACCGACATTGTTGATGTGGGCAGAGATGGGGCAGATGCCTGATGGAGTGTGCATGGGAGCATGCACACTGCTGCCGCTGGTGTCATTGCATGCTCTACCTCTGAGGGGAGTACCTGGAGGAAGAAAAAGATTGCTCTGGTGGATGATGGAGGGCGCCTCGCAGGCCCCACCCCTGAATGGCCACAGCGCTGGCAACACTGGATCCGATCTTTGATGGGGCTTGTAGAGTCCCGCTGGACCCATCGGGGGAAGCCCTGGGGGTAATTGTTGGCATTGGCTGGTGGATGTCGGGGTACAGGACTGGAGACTCCATCCATAGATAGGGCCAGAGCAACAGGCATATAAAGTGACAGCAAAAAAAAAAAAGAAGGTCAGGAGGGAGGAAAGGTCCTCCTGGCCATCTGGAGAGGTACCAAAGCTTGGGTCAGGCAAAATGTCTGGCTCCATAGGTTGGTCCCCATTGTTATCTTAATAATTATCATCATCATCAACCCCCTGAATGTAGTAGCAGGATGTCCCAAAGGTTGAGACAGAGCTGCTAGGGTTCATAGGAGTAGAAGGAGCAGAGAAAAAGCCCCCCATACCCTGTAAAGTTTGATATAGGTGCCATACCTTTGCCATTTCTTTTACAGAGGGGTAAATCTTTATTAAGGTCAGAGATCTCAGTGGGTGACTGACCCTCTTTATTCTTTATTTTGTGTCTTAATCCTTTTTTGTCACTGGCGTCTACCTTGCCTTGACACGGGAAGGCTGTGGTATACTTGTCTTTACATTGTTTTTTGCTTGAACAGACTCAATGGTCTGTTCACCATTTCATTTTTTGGCATGTCACCATTGTTATTGTTTTTATCAGACTCATTTTCTGAGGGGTCTTTATCTTTAGGTTTAGGCAAGGCAGTGGACCCCTCTTTAATAGGAGAAATATTTTTAGAGGCCATCTCTTCTAGTCTTTTGGCCCTCCTTTTAATAGTTTTTGAGCACAATTTAGAGCAAACATGTCTGGACCCAAGCACTGCAAACACACCACCCTTAATACAATTTTTAAAACCCTGTGGGTCCAGTCCTCTGTTTTGGCTATTCTGACATAACAATGTTTCAGAAAGCTGAAAAACATCAGTTTCCAAAATGGAAAAACTGTAAATCCAGTCAGTTCCCTAACAGTAAAGAACCGCAATTTAAAATAACAAAACTTAATAGAAATAAAGAAAAAATAATGGTTCCTGGTAAAATAAGGGAGCCTCTTTTAAAAAGACCTTGAACACTGTTGAAATACTAAATGCGGTATATTTTTACCTCAGAAAAGTTAAAGAAGCCAAGGAAAAAAGGGAAAAGTGTGGTTCCTGGGAACTGGAAGTGAGCCATTAACCCTTAAAACGATAATCAAATGTCAAATACTTACAAACTTAGCACAAAAGTAAAGATTTAGGCACAAAAAGTTTGTTTCTCAAGAATAAGAAAGGGCAGTGTTTCTCAGCTAGTCTAAGAAAATATTCTGAAGCCCTGTGTGTTCTTTGCACTCAGCACAACTTCCTGCTTGATTCTGATTGGCCACTGTATTTTAATGAACATTCATGACTCCAGCTCCAAGACAGTTCAACCTGGTCAGCTTACTGCTATTGTTACTGATGCTAAGGGATTCCTGGGGTGAGAAAAAAATGTATTTGGGATTTCTGGGACTGTTATATTTCTTATGGGACCCCTTTCAGTCTCCCTTTCTCCCCTCTGGACAGCACAAGTCAAAAATGTATTTTGCCAGCCTACTGCCCTTGCCCTGTACACACAGCCACACTGAAGCCAGGAATTTTTTTTTCTTTGGAATTACTGGGACTGTCACATTTCTTGTGGATCCCCCTGCAGTCTCCCTTCTTCCCCACTGGATGGCACAAGTCAAAGATTTATTTTGCTAGCCTACTGCCCCTGCCCTGTACACGCAGCCACACTGAAGCTAGAAAAAAAGTGAATTGGGATTCTCTATAATTGTAAAATTTCTCTTGCCCCCCCCAGTCTCTCTCTCTCTCTCTCTCCCCCACCCCCCTTGGATCGGGAAGGATACAAGTCAAAGATTTTGCCAGCCAGCCCTTGCTCATATACTTAGCCTGAGGCCAACAAAAGAAAAAAAATTTCATTTGGGATTTTATGTAACTGCAAAATTTCTCTTGGGCCCCCAGTAGTCTGTCTCTCCCTCTCTCCTCTGGATCTTCTGGAATTGCACAAGTCAAAGATTTTGCCAGCCTGCCTGCCCTTGCTTATGTACACAGCCACAATGCCTGAGGCCAAAAAAAGAAAAATAACTTTCATTTGGGATTTTCTGTAACTGCAAAATTTCTCTTGGGACTCCAGTAGTCTCTTCCTCTCTCCTCTAGAACTTCTAGAATGGCACAAGTCAAAGATTTTGCCAGCCTGCCCTTTTTCATGTACACACTGCCTGCCTTTTGTCTCCCCCCTGGCAGCCACCCAGGCCACCACTATCTCCCCAGTCCCTCCAGATTCCTTTCTCCAGTCCTGACTCATTCTCACCCTCCCCCAATCAGTTTCTCTCCCCCACACCCCAGTAAGTCTCCTTTCTCTTTCCTCTCTAGTTTCTCTTTCCTCCCCTCCAAAAATGTATATTTTTTATATTATGTGGGTTTTTTCTTTTTGGCAACTTTTTCTGGTGGCTTTGCTCTGCTGCAGTGAGCAAAGTGCTTCCCCGACCATCTTCCAAACCATCTGGGCTGGGTTGCGTACTCAGCATGGTTATATACCATGAGTGCATCATGTGATTGTCTGTTGCCTAACTGGATGCCGCCAGCCACCTGTACATGAAGCAAGCATGCCAATGGCATCCCAGTGGAACAGTACACTACATGGAACTCCACAAACACAGAACCAGACATCGGTGGAAAAGTCTGTATTTATTCATGTCCATGGATTATGGGTTCGATCCAGGGGTTCGGATCTTCCGAAGAGCAGCCTGCCCAGCCCTAGTCTCTATGCACCAGAAGGCAGAAGGGTGCTTGCTGAGCAAGATTCACTAAGTACGAGAAGAAAAAATTACTCACTGTAGTAATTCTATTTCTTCCAAGGAGTCCTTTAGAATCAGTAACAATATCAGTAAGCTGATCAGGTTGGACTGCCTTGGAGGTGGAGCCATGAATATACATGACAATAAAGTGGCAAATCAGATTCAAGCAGGAGGGTGTGCTGAGTGCAAAGAACTCACAGGGCTTCGCATTTTTTTAAAGACGAAAGGAGAACTATGACTAAAAGGACTGTGCCAACAGACTTTAAAGCCATGCAATAGCATGAACTATAAAAAGGCCATAAACCATTAACATGCTCTAAAAACAATCCAAAAACTGAACAAGTTTGGCAAAAAGATACAAAAGCAGAGTCCTCTTAACGTAGGTGCCTGGGGAGGCAGGGTGGGAGGTTACTGATAATAAAGTACCCCTTGGAAGAAACAGAGTTACTACGGTGAGTAAATTTTTCTTCTCACCTCAGGGCTCCTTTAGCATCAATAACAATGGCAGACTACAAAGCAGTACAGTAAGGAGGTGGGTACAGAACCTACTTAGGGAAGAGGCTCTGCAGGACTGCCCTGCCAAATTTGGCATCAGACCTTGACTGTACATCCAGGTAGTAATGCTTTATGAATGTGTGTACAGTCTTCCAGGTAGCTGCTTTGCAAACATCTAGCAAGGTGATGTCCCTTGTAGCTGCCACAGAGGCGGCAGTGCCACAGTGCTGCTAGTAGAGTGGGCCCCAAGGCCTTGAGGGGGCTGTTTGATAGCCTTGGCATAACAGAACTGAATACAGGAAATTGACCAACGAGAGAGAGTTCTCTTGGTGACTGGTTTTCCCTTGCCCACCTCACCATAGGTGAGGAATAGCTGAGTAGAGAAGCATCTGATCTGTTTTGTATGTTCCATGTAATAGGACAGAGCTCTCCTGACTTCTAGGCTATGAAGCCTTCTTTCCCCTGGAGTGGAATTGTCAGTGAAAAAGACAGGGAAAGTATTGGACTGGTTGAGGTGGAACTCAGAGACCACCTTGGGAAGGAATTTCCTATTTGTTCTGAGCTCTACTTTGTCCTTATGGAGGACCATGTAGTTGGGCTCAGTGCAGAGTGCCTGCAGTTCTGAAATCCTTCTTGCAGAAGCAATAGCCAGTAGGAATACTGTTTTCCTGGTAACATACTTAATGCAGACTATGGCCATGGGCTTGAAGGGAGCTCCATGAGCTTAGTAATGCAGAGGTTAATGTCCCAAAGGGGAACAGGTTCCCTAATTGAGAGTTGCAAATGAAGAAGGCTCTTGAAGAACATTTTGAAAATGGGCCTGGAAATTATAGATTTTTCTTTCCCAGTGGAAAGGTAGGCTGAAATTGCAGCTAAGTGAAGCTTCAAGGATGACACCTTGAGGACTGATGATTGCAGATGAACTAAATACTCCAAAAAGGAAGGGGCAGATGACTTCAGAGGGTCTATTCTTTTTCCTTTGCACCAGATTGAAAATCTTTTCCATTAGCTGCGTAAGTTTTCTTTGTGCTTGGCTTTTTAGCCATGCAAAGAATTTTCAGAACTTGTTCTGAATAGTGTGTATCTGGGAATTCTGGCTTCTCAAGAACCAGACTTTGAGGTGAAGGGATTCCAGGTCTGGACAATTCACCCCTGCTTATGGTTGGCTGAGAAAACAGTAAGTCAGAGGAAGTTGCATTAGCTTCTTGTGGGACATGGCCAGCAGGAGAGGATACCAGGCTTGCCTTGGCCAGTCTGGAGCTATGAAGATCATGGTAGCAGGCTGATCCCAGAGCTTCAGTAGCACTCTGTGTAATGGGAAATGGAGGGAAGGCATACAGAAATTTCCCTGTTGGGTTCGAAACTAATGCATCTGCTGGGAGAGTGCCCATTGCTGGGGGTCTGCAGCAGTACAGCTGAAGCTGGTAGTTGAGGTGGGATGTAAACAGGTCCACTTCTGGAGTGCCTCCCCTCCTCAAGACTGTGACAAGGACTTGCAAGTTCAGAGTCCATTCGTTGTGAACTTGGCTGATGCAGCTCAGAGTATCTGCCAGGGTATTGTCCTTACCTGGGAGGTGTTTGGCAGAGAGACTCACATCTAGCGAATAGACCAGGGACCAGATTCTCATGGCCTCTGTGCAAAGGACAATAGACCTTGTGCCACCCTGCTTGGTTATGTAATACATAGCAATGGTGTTGTCTGTACTGATCTGAACAGTGTGTCCCTTGACCTGAGGTGTGAAAGCTTTCAATGCCAGGTATACAGCTCTGAGTTCCAGAAGATTTATGTGACTTTTGGACTCCTTTGACGTCCAAGTGCCACTGACTGAAGAACTGTCCAGATGAGCTCCCCAACCTAGTAATGAGGCATCTGTGGTAATGATTTTTGAGGGAAAGGATAGCTGGAAGGTGATGCCCACCGCGAGGTTTTCATCTTCCTTCCACCAGTCGAGAGTCTGAAGCAGTGTTTTTGTCACTGGTACTAGCCTGGACAGAGTATTTTTCTTTTGTAACCAGTGGGCTCATAAATTATATTGAATGTCTCTCATTTGAAACCTTACCCCTGGGACGACAGCTGTCATGGAAGCCATGTGGCCCAAGAGCTGTACAAATGCTTCGCAGGCCTTGCTGGCCTAGCAGAAAATAATTTGCTACAGTCAGAAAGTTTTAAATTCTGTCCTGAGGAATAAAGGCATTTGCCTGCTGAGTATTCAAGTCTACTCCAATGAAATTGTGGAGCTGAGAGGGCTTCAAGTGGCATTTCTTTTCATTGATTAGAAACCCAAAAGAGGACAGAGTTTGTTTTGATCAGTTTAGAGCCTCTCTGACTTGTTGAGGGGTCTTGCTCACTATGAGCCAGTCACCCAGGTATGGAAAGACTGAGATGCCCTGCTTTCTCAAGAAAGCTGACACTATAGACAGGCACTTCATGAACACTCTGGGAGCAGAGGTGTGACCAATGGTAATGGCCAGAATGCAGCCTGAACCTCAGGAACTTTCTGTGGGACTGCCTTATTGGTATGTGAAAATAGGTGTCCTTGAGATCCAGGGAAGCTAGCCAGTCTCCCTGCTGCAGAGAATATATCACCACTCGAGGGGTTACCATCTAGAATTTTGGTTTGAGTAGGTGCCTGTTTAAGTACCTGAGGTCTCTAATAGGTCACCACTTCTAATTTTTCTGTAATGTTGTGAAATGGGAACTCTCTCTCCACTTTGGCTGACAATAGAGTCTTTACTTCCAGCTCCAACAGTTATCTTTCAGTTGGGGATAGGGGCTTTGACAGAGCCTGACCTCGAAGGGTAGGAAACTGCTTGAACTGTAGGGGTAGAACTTTTTCCACTACCTCCAAGACCTGCTTGTCTGTGGTGATGTGGGTCCAAGCTTGGAGGTAGTATGAGAGCCTGCCCCTACTGGATGAGGGGAGGTGACCTGATTGCAGGAGTCAGGAATTGGATTGTGTAGCAGGGGCAAGAGTGGTGGCAGATTTCCTTTAACCCCTCCTGCTCTGCGCCTGAAAAAAACTGTCATTTCAGAGAAATCTGAAGGCATTGACATTGGATAGAATGCCCTGGGGAAGTAGCCCTTGCCTCTGTTACCCCTAGGTTGAGACTTCTGGGATGTAGAGGCTTTCTCTTGGCTGCATTACTTTCATCAGTGGATTTGTACTCCTCCACCTTGTTCATGTATGCTTCAGTTTTGCCCCCCAAAACGGAATTATTTTCACAGGTGAAGTCCATAGCTTTGGACTGGGTGTCCCCTGATAAATGAGTTGTCTGTAGCCATGCAAAACATCTAAGAGAGACAGCCTGAGCCATGACCCTTGTTACTGTGTCATTAGTGCCTGCAGCCATGTGGAACTGGTATTTGGTGGCTTCCAGACCAGATTTCACTGTTTCAGCAATGTCCTGGACCATCTTTTCAGATTTGTGTGACAGGATGGCCTGGACAGCACTCCAAAAAGTCTTCTGGTAGTTAGCAGAGTATGTTAAGTAGAAGGACAAGCATAAAAGCAAAGAGGCTGTGGTATAAGATTTGTTTGCCATAGCATCTAATTTTCATGACTCCTTTTTAGGAAGCATGGAAGTAAGAGGGACCTTAGCCTCATCACAGACTGTGGCCTGAACCACTCCTTCATGGCTGAGATGAGTATAAAGAAAATCAGCCTTATTTTTAGCCAGATTATATTTTCTATCCACTTTCTTGTCATGCCTGACAGGGATATAGGGGTCCACAGGAGCTTTATAGTGGATTTCTTGAAGGATCTGTACAGTATATGGGAAGCACAATCCTTTGTGTAGGAAGAAGACCCACTGTTTTTATAGTCTTTATCCTCTTCATCGTCATCATCCACAGTGGACTCCAGAGCAGGGAGGTCCAGGGTGTCCACCATGTGCTATAAGAAGGTCAGAAGGTAGGAAAGGTCATCCTGGCCATCTGGAGAGGTACCAAAGCATGGTTCAGGTGAAATGTCTGGCTCCAGTTGTTGGTCCCTATTGTTAACTTCATCATCATCATCAACATCATCCCCTGAATGTAGTAGTGGGATGACCCAAAGTTTGGGACAGAGCTGCTAGGGTTAACAGGAGTAAAGGGAGAAGAGAAAAAGCCCCCCATACTCTGTAAAGTTTGATATAGGTGCCACGCCTTTGTGATTTCTTCTACAGCGGGTAAATCTTTATTAAGGTCAGAGCAGTGGGTGATTGACACTCATTATTCTTTTCTTTGTCTTTATGCTTTTTTGCCAC
Organism: Neoceratodus forsteri; assembly: GCA_016271365.2. Lineage (NCBI taxonomy): Eukaryota > Metazoa > Chordata > Ceratodontiformes > Ceratodontidae > Neoceratodus > Neoceratodus forsteri. The sequence goes on along the minus strand of CM028130.1, from coordinate 831,908,344 downwards.
TGGCATCTCTCCTTGCCTTGACGTGGGAGGGGCAGTGGTATGTTTCTCTTTGAAAAGTTTTTTTCGCTGGAGCAGACTCAGTGGTCTGTTCACCATTTCATTTTGTGCATGTCACTATTTTTATTGTTTTGTTTATCAGACTTATTTTTTGAGGGGTCCTTATCTTTAGGCTTAAGCAGGCCAGTGGACCCCTCTTTAATAGGAGAAGTATTTTTAGAGGTCATCTCTTCTAATCATTTGGCACTCTTTTTAATAGTTTTTGAACTGAATTTAGAGCATAAATGCTCTGGACCCAAGTACTGCAAACACAGGTCATGGCTATCTGTTTTAGCTAGTATTTTGCCACACTTAGTATCATTTTTAAAACCTGTGGGTTAAGTCCTCTTTTTTGGCTTTTCTGACATAACAATGTGTCAGGAAGCTAAAAAGCATTGATTTCCAAAAGGGAAAAACTGTAAATGTGGTCTGTTCCCTAGGTATAGAACCGCAATTTAAAAAAACAAAATTCAGTAGAAATACAGAAAAAATAGCGGTTCCCAGTAAAATAAGGGAACTGTTATTAAAAACATCTTAAAAACTGTTGAAATACTCAAAAAGTGGAATATTTTTACCTCAGAAAAGTTAAAAGGAACCAAGATAAAAAGGGGGAAAGTGTGGTTCCTGGGAACCAGCAGGGAACCACTAAAAACCCCTTACAATGATTAAAAAAAATGTACAATTCTTACAAACTCATTACAAAAGTAAAGATTTGGGCACAAAAAGATGGTTTCTCAAGAATGAGAAAGAACGCCTCAGAGGCAATGTTTCTCAGTCAGGCCGAGAAATAATTCTGAAGCCCTGTGGGCTCTTTGCACTCAGCACACCCTCCTGCTTGATTCTGATTGGCCACTCTATTTTAATGAATATTCATGGCTCCACCTGGTCAGCTTACTGCTATTGTTTCTGATGCTAAAGGACTCCTGAGATGAGAACTACGCTCTTCTTGGCCACTCTGCAGCTAATAAGAGGCAGCATCCTCTAGAGAGTTTTTTATATTTATTTATTTTTCCTTTTTTCAAATATGATTTTGGAAGAAGAGTTAGTAGAGGAAGCATATGTTCTGCTGAAGGTCCACTCTTAAAGCAGAGATACCACTGCCTCCATCTGTGGACCAAAAACGACTGAAGAACCTTTTCATATCTGAACACTTTTTATATCTGATGTTGATAAAAACTGGTTACACTGGGGTTCGAAACTCTGAGTTCAACCTCCACACCATGGAAGGAACATTTTCACAACTTAGCGAGTCTTCCTGAAGATTCCACTCCCTTGCCAGGTGAGCTGCTGACCAGTCGGTGACCTTTCAAAACATCTCCCTGCTTGTGCTGCCTTATTGTTTATGTATGGCATGCTTAGCAGCATGGTTTGAAACATTAGGGGAGCTAAGCAGATCACCTCCATCTCCCGAACATTGATGTGGAGGTGCTTTTCCTAGACTAACCAAGTTCCCTGAGTGGAAAGCTGGCTCCAGCCTGTCACCCATCCATGTAAACTGACATCTGTTGTGAGAATTAAGTCTGGTAATGTCCAGTGGAACCGTTGCTCAGATTCTGCACATCCACTCACCATGTTAGTGCCAGAGCCTTTGATAGGCAGGGTGGTGTTTTTTGACAGAAATACAAATGGCCTTGTCTTTTTTTGGAGGAGCTTCCCACCTATGAGACCTTCCTTAAAAATGGAAGATCCATGACTTGGGTTGGGAAGATACTTTCTTTGAACTACACCTGTCCATTTTTGCTCAGTAGTTTTGGTCACATAGTAGCTGAAAAGATGCAAACAGAGTCAGATTGACATCCGCTGCCTCCACGGACTATAGCTCCTGAGCTGTATGGAACTACATGCCTCAGCTATCCAAAAAAAGACAAGGACTTATTATCAAACAGGGGAGGAAAGAATCTTTGACTTGGGACTCAGTCCACTCCCCTTCCTCTTCCTCTTCCTCTTCCACAGAGGGTAAGGAATGCCCTCCTCATCTGAGAGCCGTTTAAAAAAAAATTAATTTAAGGTCAGGAACTTCCCCAAGATCCCCGTAGTCCTCATCCTGGCCTTCTAAGGAGGGAGGGTTGGGGTCTGCCTGCACATCTGTTATCACAGCCTAAGCTCACTGCACTGTTCCTAGATATGCCTGTGTGGGCCCCGCTGACCTGAGGGGCCCAACTGGGGTCAGATGTGTTTGCTGGGATGTCCCGTGGGACATCAGGGTCCAAGGTCACTCCGGAATCACAAAGGTGATTTTTTTTTCTAAAATTCTGCTTCCCACTACCAACTGAAGGACCAGGTGCTCCCCCTCCCTAGGCCGGAGGACCGGCTTGGGGGTAATGAGCAAAAAATAAAGGCAAAAGGAACCCATGTGGGAGGGGCTCATCACCCTTTTGCAGGTCTTATGTCATTTCATGATTAATGGTCTCTGATAAGTCATGGTGCCAGAGAGATATAATTGTGTGCTGAATAACAACTGAAGAGGCAAAATATATTAATTAGCCCATATATCATGAACTTGCTAATGGCCTTATGGTGAGGTAAAAAACAGAATTAGTGCACCAAAAAAACACTAACTGGGAATGCGGGCTCACTAGCGAGTGCGCCCAGGCATGCGCGCACCAGCAGCCGTGCAAGCGCAATGCAATTAATAGGCTATTGCTCTGCACTAATGCCCCATGCACTGCACAAATGCATGCACCATGGGTGCATGTGAAACAAAGGCAGGAAAATTGCCTGAAGGAGCAGCATGGCCCAGCTGTTAATGATGACCATGCAAATGGGAAAAAACAGAGGGATGTGGAGAAAAAAAACACAAAAACCTCTGAGGAACACCAAAATTAAAATTAACTGGGAAAACAACCAGAAAGACAGAACCTGAATATGGGGGGAGATAACTGATGCCAAAGCCAAAGGAAGCCCACAGAGACCCTACACTGCCAGAAATAAGAAATAAATGAAATTATACCCACCTGTAGCACCATTTTTTTAATTTTTTTTAAACAGAGACTATTAAAACACCCTAACAAGATAGGAAAAAGGCTCCCAATCCACACAGGGAAATGGGAAGGCAGGTTATTCAATTTGAAAGCCACAGCATAGCAGGCACGATTTTAATTTAGGGGTGCACCCTGAAAAGAGGCAGCCCCAACCTGCTATGAAGAACTGCAGCCCCAAAGAGGTCTTGAAATCTTGAATCCTGAAAATCTTGATAGAAAATAAAAGTAGCTCTGTCCCCATCAAATGGCATAGCTTAACTAGGGAGTTGCTGCTGCTTGGAATACTCATGTGCCCAACATTCTAAAGCTTGGGCTGTGCCATTTCCCCTGATCGGGGTGCACAATACCCAGTTGTAATGATTACCCATTGACAATGTGGAGCACTTGAGAAATAAATTGACACAATTTGCATAAATACCATGTATATGCCTGGCACACACATGGTATTTTGGCAAATTGTGTAAAAATAGTGCTGGGCATGGAACACAGGGAGCTTATTAATTCTCCGTCCTAAGGCAAAATACTGGAAGGGGCAGTGGAGTGTCAGCATATCGCGTTGTTTGCAGGGTGATCTCGGAAGTTCCATGCTTTCGTGATTGAAAATGCTGACTGCACCCCTGCAAATTACAAAATTTACAAGTGTTGAGGTAAGAAAATACTTGTGTGCATTATGTGAATACAGGGAGCATTGGGGTACTGACGCCCTGAACTTTGCAGTGATTGCTGAATTAAGTGTGCCAGTAGTTTTCCTTTAAAAATAATACAAACTTAAAGAGAAATAAACTTCTTCAAGTGAAGGTATGATGAGAGAGCTCCGGGGCAGACTTGTCCAGTCAAGCAGAGAAATTAATCTGACTGGCTTACAGCAGCACCTACAGGCAGCACTCTCTTACTGCAAGCTGATTGGCTAACTCCTTTTTATCAGTAGCATAAACTTCACCTTTGGTGCAGCTGAACCCAGCCGCCATAACTGCATTAGTCAAGCATATTGAGGGATTCTTGGGGTGAAAATGTTGGTTAATAACCCATTTGCATTGTGCCTGCCAAATAAAAAATTTAAGAAGACCACAGATCCCATTTAATGTACTGGGATGATAGTTATTCCAAAGCCCAGTATACATACAGTACCAAGAAAAAGAAGATCATAATTCATAGTAGCAAATTCAGAGCACTGAAGTTTATAAGCCAGATATCTCCAAAAATCAGTTGCATAATTGCAATCAGAAAAGAGATGGTACTATGTTTCTAAAAGGTCCTTGCAATCATCCTTAGGACAATACCTGTCCCACAGTTCTTTATGCTTGTGTGTGTTTCTGGCTCCTAAGCACCCATGATTAGCAAGCAAAACCATATCCCTAATCTTAACAAGTAGTGTAGGATCAGTCAACTGTTTCAGGGTTTGGGCAGTGGTATGAGGTGGGCCTAGTGAAAACTCCAATGGCTCGGCAAAGAAAGCCAACGTAATATGATTATGTATACACTTTCTGGGTAGTGCAGTGAAATGTGTAGGACTCAAGCGCCACTGCCACACTTTCCTCAAAGCTTGTAAGATACAGTTAGGGTGATGAGGAAGTCTCCATGAACAGTAGGCAATTCAGTTGCCATGCTCCCAGACCAGAAGAAGTGCATCCAGCCATTTCTGGATCCAAACCCTCCAGTCCATTTCTGTGGAGGAAGAATATGACTTAAAAGTAATTGGAAAAAAAGGCGGAAAGGAAAAAAAAATGGATTAATCATGGCTAGTCCACTGAGGTAGATCAGGGGGTAAGTATATTGTTGCTTAACAGGGTTAAGGTGGCTGCCCCAAAGGGCCCCAAAAAAGAGACTATAAATATGGCTCTCCATATCTTGTGGAGGGGAAAAACATAACTTAAAAAAAGAAATAAGGGAAACAAAAGTGTTTTTATGGGACCAACTCTTTTCTGTTTCGAAAGTTACGTTAGGCCATTTTGTAAGTAATCTTTCTCCCTCCAGCAGTTTATCTTCCCAATTAGTGAATGCCATATTATAGTGCTCAAAAAAGATCCTCAAAATGTTGAGTCCTGATGGTATCATGGGAAAAGATCCCAAATGGGAAAGACCAAGGTCAGGTGGACAACCTAAACTGAAAGCTCTGCTTTTTAAAACATTGACTCTAGCCCCAGATAGGAGAAAGAAAAGTGCTCCAGAATAGCCAGGTTGTTTCCCAAGAAGCTGTATCTGCCAAGAAAAGAGAAATATCATCTGCATAGGCATTAACCTTGATAGGTGTTGCATGTGCAGTAACCTGTATACCTTTAATCCGAAGGGTATTTCATAATAGGACGTCAATACAAGCAACATAAAGAAGGGAACTTAAAGAGCAAACCTGACATACCCCTCTTCTGATCATAATTCTGTGTCCCAAAAACCCATTAACCAAAGTAAAAAAATGTGCATTCTGGTGTAAAAATGTTATCCATGAAATAAAACAATGGGGTACCCCATGAAAAGCAAGGGACTGAAACAAAAAAATCATGAGAGACCTGATCAGAGGCCTTTTTTTGATTTAAGAAGAGCAGAAGCTCCTGGACTTTATCCATTTTGCCTCTAGCAACCAATTCTCAGAGTCTAATCAGATTATCACTGATCAGCCGGCCAGGAATGAGCATGATTGCCAAGGGGAGATCACCTTCACAGCAATCATTTGCAGTCTGCGCACCAAGATCTTTGCAATGAGCTTAAAATTGGCATTAAGGAGAGAGATATGTCTTTAATTACTCAAATCAGTCTGATCGCCCTTTTTAAAAGCAAAATCAAAATAGCATCTCCAAAGCAGCGGACAAAGTAGCCAACATAGCATTAAACACATCATGAAGAATAACAAGCTATATATCAGAAAAGCAAACATAAAATTCTGTTCTGAGGCCATCTGGGCCCCGGGACAGTTTGGGATTTCAAAGGTTTCAAAGGTAGTTCTATTTCTGCTACAGTAATGGGAGCGAAGACCTTCTGATTAACTTCCTTAGATACTAAATTCATTGATGGCAGGTCCAAAAAGTCACCAACAGAACCACTCATGGGGAGAGGGGAACCAAACAAGCATTTGTCAATGCCGAATGTTTGCTTACTGGCATTGGCAGTGGTAGTGTAGAAGTTACAGAGCTGCGTAATAGGAATGGCAGTGAAGTATTGAACTGAAGCCAACCCCACCACCACCCTGCAGAGAGTGACAGGCATTGGGGTATGCATTTGGGTCGTCAGGCATAACGGCCACGCCATTTCACCAAACCCCACTCTGCAGAGACTGACAAGTGTCACGTGTTCCTTGGGGTCTTTGGCCCTTATGCGCACCCCATTTCATTAGGAAATACGGTGAGATGGGTGCGATATAGGAGAATGGGGTGAAGTTTGGGGCCGAAGAGCCCAAGGCATACCTCGATGCCTCTCAGTGACTGCAGGGTGTGGAATGGTATGAGCATCACAAGCAAGAATCCCAAGTCATACCCCTGATTCCTGTCATTCTCTATAGGGTTGGGCGATTTAGTTGAAAAGCCTAATACCTCAGGCATTCGTTGGTATTTTAACTCCAAATTTTCAACATGTTTGTTTTGTGACCCCACCTCATGAACAGGGGGAATATCAGTTTGGTAGCCGAAACCTGCTTATGCACAGTGACTACGGGATTTAGCACCACAGGTGCAAAAATATTCCTAACAGGATGTAAAAAATGACAGCTGTACTCTTTAATGGGGAGGTGTAAAAATGGCTATGTTGCAAATGTGTAGTAAAAATATTTGAAAAAATGGTGAAGTCACGAGCGTACATAGAAACTGTGCAACGTACACCCGTTATATAAGTAGGTTGGGGATATTTTATAGCAGATTGTCAACTCAGGCATTTTGGTGCCTCTGATCATGAACAGTGTCACTGTGATTTTCTTTATCTGTGCCGAACAATGATTTCCCACAGCGACGCATCTCTGCACTGAAAGTGTGAAAACACACTTCGGCCATGTTGTGAAAAATGGCAGCTGTACTGTTCATAAGGAAGTGTTGAAAAATGCCACTAGTGAAAATCTGGACTGAAAATATTACAAAGTCATGAACTAACGAGGATGCGTGGAAACTGCACAATGCTCACTCATAACACAGTCATTTTATGGACTTTAGTCACCAAATTTTCTTTTATTGCTTTCACACACCAACAGCACCATTGTGCGCTACATGTGCGATAACACATTTTGGGTGACATATGAAAAATTGCAGCTGTACTGTTCATAAGGAAGTTTAATAACATGGACATGTTGAAAATCTAGAGTGAAAATGTTAAATTTGCAAACTTACGAGCATGCATAGGAACTGTGCAACGCACGCTCGTAAAAGTCATTTTTAGGCATTTTTCACCAAATTTTCAACATAGCCATTTAAGACCTCTGCTCATGAACAGTGTCACTGTGGTTTTGTTACTGTGTCCCATACATTGAGTTTGCACACTGACTGCATCATTAATAAGCTACATGAAGTGAAACACGTTTTGGGCAGGATGTGAAAATGGCAGCTGTACTGCTCATAAGGAGGTGTGTAAAAATGGCAATGTTGGAAATCTGAGTGGAAATATTGAAAATTCGCAAACCTCTGACGTCGCGTGGGAACTGTGCAACACACTTGTAAAACAGTCATTTTAGGAATTCTGTCACCAAATTTTCAACATTGCCATTTTAACATCTCTGCTCATGAACAGTGACACTGTGATTTTCTTAATGTGTCCCATACACTGAGTTCGCTGTGACTGCGCCATTGTGCACTACATGGCGGAAACACGTTTTGGGTGAGATGTGAAAAATGACAGCTGTACTACTCATAAGAAGGTGTGGAAAAATGGCAATGTTGAAAATATGGGTGGAAATATTGAAAATTCGCAAACCTATGAGCGTGCGTGGGAACTGCGCAACGCACGCTCGTAAAACAGTCATTTTTAGAATTTTTCACCAAATTTTCAACATTGCCATTTCAAGACCTCTGCTCATGAACAGTGTCACTGTGATTTTCTTAATTTGTCCCATACATTGATTTCGCACACCGACTGCGCCATTCTGCGCTACAAGGGCGGAAACACATTTTGGGTGAGATGTGAAAAATGACAGCTATACTACTCATAAGACAGTGTGGTGAAATGGCAATGTTGAAAATCTGGAGTGAAAATATTGAAATTTCGCAAACTTACGAGCCTGCGTAGGAACTGCGCAATGCACGCTCGTTAAACAGTCACTTTTGGAATTTTGGCACCAAATTTTCAACATGGGGGTTTTGGGTCCCCTTCTCATGAATGATGTCACTGTCATGGCGGTATTCAGTCCGAAGGGTGATTTCTCAGTCACTGCGCGGTCACTGAAAATCCTTATCGAGGCCGAGTAGCGCCATGACAGTGGCAGATCGAGAGGAGTCTAAACCCATGTTAATGGTCTCATCTAAAAACAACTGAGATATGCAATAAAGTTGAACCCCTCTATCTGGCCATTATACAGCTTACCGGCATTTCCTCAGTTCGCGGTCAGCTTTGAAGAGTGCAGGCGTGTTCCCGGTCCACGAAGATCGTCGCTGGAGTCGGAGGTAAGTATGGGGTGAGGGGGTGTGGGGAAGCTGGTGTGCAGTGGGTGGAGTGCGGATTGTGGAGGGTTCGGGGAGGCAGCGCGGCAGGAACCGATTTTGTTTACAGGTTAAAACAAAAAAAAGACTTTAATGGGACCGCTTGCCATGCTAGGGTGGGCTCCCAGCGTGGTACAAGGACTTTGGGGGCGTTCAACCGGCGAAGTTGGCCACCCGTCGGCAAACAATATAAAAAAAAAACCTCGTGGGACGTTTGCCACGCTGGGGTGGGCCTCAGCGTGGCACAAGGACACTTAGAGGCCGTTCAGCCGGCGAGGTTGGGCACCCGTCGGCAAAATGACTGATTGCCACGCTGGGGTGGGCTCCCAGCATGGCATCAACTACTGGAGGCGAGGCGATGCAGCTCAGCCGGCGGGGATTGGGCACCCGTCGGCTATCGCTGCGTCTTGAGAGGCGGCGCATGCCTGCGGCTGGGGGAGCTGTGCGTGAGCAGCTTCTTATCGCTGCTCACTCAAGCATAGCTCCCCCTTTCAATTGTATGCCACTGCATTTTGGAGTGTGTCATAGACAGCTCCAAAATGCACTGGCTTACAGGGGCCGTGCCTGCCAGCACAGTGCCTGAATTGGAAGAGGAGGTGACACACCTCCGAAATCTCCAATGATGGCACTATGTTTCTTGCACATGCGTGCAAGCAAACACAAAAATGATTGTAAAAAATCTTCCCAACAGTGGATAAAATAGCTAATGGATCAGTATGTAGCCAGCCTGTACTGATGTTAGTAGTTTACAGTGTATGTCCTTCTGGCAGTGTTTAAATATATCTAGAGACAAGGTCTTACTGTTCGTACCAAATTGTTGTTCCACCCATAGTGTCCATGCCTTATCAAAGAGACATTGATACATTTCAGCCTTCAAGGCATCAATTTGAGATTTGTAGGATGTATGTTCCCTGGTCTGCAAAGTGAGTAAGATAAACAACTGGGCCCATAATTGCAGATACTTAAAAGAAGCAAAGCAGCCTTTGTACGTCCCTACCACTTGAAAAAGTGTTTAAAAGCAGCCTTAGAGTCCACCCACCACTCAACTACAGAATCATAGCAACTTAAGACAGAGCTCCTAGCTGTAAAAAGTTCTTTGCATTGAGCAACAATACCTGGGTCATTCAATAAGGAGCAACTGAGTTTCCAAGACCCATGCTCAACCTTCCATTGAGCCCCCAGGTTTAGGGTAACTTGTACTTCAGAATGATCAGAAGTAGGGAAGGCCACTGTACAAGCATCCTGAACCACACAACCTGAGGAAACAAAAATGTAGTCAATTCTAGTGGAAAGAAGACCTCTATGATAGGTGTGACCCCCGCGCCCGAGTGCAAACATCTGTATTCATCCCTTAAACCAGCTGTGGTATTCATATGTTTCAAATAAGTGGTATCACAAGAAAGCTTTTGAGTTTTCCCAGTCTTGTTCCCCAAGTCCCAGGGACAATTAAAGTCTCCACCCAATATAACAGATTTAGCCACATATAAGTAAGGATGCAACATTGTAAAGGAAGAAGCTCTAGCCGTCTTAGTTTGGGGGACATAGATCACTCCAAGCCTAAAGGGTTGGTCACAGAAGAGAATATCTAAAAATAATATTCTACCAGGATCCACATCCATGATCTTAATGACATATACCAGAAGGGAATAAAACAAAATCCCCACCCCAGGACAGGGATCTTCCCCTAAGGACCAGATGGAAGGTCCCCAGGGCCAAGCCTACTGCACCTTATAGATCTCTGAAGTAGTATGAAGTCTGGTATTCTGCAGAAAGATGATCTGGGCCCTCTGATGTACTTAAAGAGGCAAAGGTTGTCAACTGTCTCCTAAAATGTTAAAGACTTTTAATATTTAAGGTCAGGACCATAAGAACAAGAACTGAATCAGAAGGCATAAATTATACAGAAAGCAGGTAACAGACCCTAGAAAAAGAAACATAGCAGTAATCATCAAGTTCTTTTTTTATGTCTTTTCTTCTGGGCAAACTGGACATCAGCAATGTCCACCTCAATGTCAGAGACGTCCTTCAGAGAGGAGTGAACAGAAGCTGCTTCAGAATCTCCATCTTCTTCTCCTGACTGATCTTGAAGGACAGAAAAGCTGTTTCAGGTTGACACAGAATCTTTAAGCAACACCTTAGCCTTCGGGGTAGAGCAAGAGCTCCTATGCTTCCCAGCAACAACCGTATACCCCTTTTGCGGGGTTACAGGAGGAAGCCTTTCCATGGACTGAGCTACAGAGAAATCATCTATAAGGCAGAAGGGACAGAAACCTTTATGGGTGGTGACAAAGTCAACACTGAGTAGGGTTCTGGAAGTGCAGAGTCTTCCGGCACAAGAGGAATCATTGTAGCAGATATGTCAGGAATCAGAGACTGCAGGGCACCAGCCAACAAATCCCCAGCAGGTAAATTGGAGGTAGCACAGGAGTGGAGCCTGTAAAGGATCTGGAGCCTCTGGGATGAGATCTGTTGCATGGGATTTACACAACTGAGCCTCCTGCATCATGTTGTTCTGAAAGTAGTAGGAGCCCTTTTTGTGGACTGCCAAAGGACATTGTCAGAATAGTTTACCGATTTGTTAGAGCACTCTAACTCAATTGTGGCTCTAGGCACTTTATTTTATTTTATTTATTTATATTGCAATCAGTTTACAACCTTTGAGCCAGAGGCTCATTTCCAAAGATACCTCATCAAGAGAAGAGAAGATAATACATGTACAAAATACATAATATAAGAGAACAAATGCATAAAGATGCAGGCATATATGGATCCAGGCATACATGGATCCAGGGAACAGGTTACATTGATTGCATTATAAGGTGCAGATTCAGGTATTGTAGACAAACGGATTGGTTACAGAGTTTAGCAGCATATAAGTATGACACGTGCAAAAAGAAACAGTCATAACAAATTCCAAGGTATTAGTTACAGAGTTAGCAGAACAGGTGTCAAGGACAACACAGCAGGTAGTTTGATTTGGTAACAGTAGTGCATACTAGTAGGACAATTTAGCAAGCAGTATATTAAGATTCTATCATACATGGTACGTTCTTGACAACTGAGAGGTAGGCAGTCGGTATGGCAGTAATGTAGGTGGTAGGAGTAAGGCGGTACGGAGAGGGTGCAGCCCAGTGGGCACTGTCAGGGCAAAGGGTGTTGTACACCCGTTATGCACAGGTGCAGCAGCACTTGTTGAATAGCCCGCTTTTGAGCGCAGTTTTGAATTTGGAGATAGTGGGAATTTCTGAGATGGAGAGAGGGAGCGTGTTGTACCAAGAAGGGGCTCTGTGGTGGAAAGACCTCTGTCCATGTGAGGTCCTAGATCGAGGAACCAGGAAGGTGGCCTTGCAAGAGGTCCGAGTACTGACTAGGGGTTGGGCTAGGAGGAGGGAGGATGTCAGCCCGGTTGGTGAAAGTCCTAGCAGGGTTTTTTTAGCTGTAAGGCAAGTTTGATATTGCAGCTGTTCGTCAAGGTTTAGCACTGTTGCCATGTCATAAAGCTGACATGTATATGTGAGCCTAGGGGCCCCTGTGATTAGCCTGCATGCCTTATTTAGGACGAGGCGGATTTTGTTTAGGGCAGTCGTGTTGGCAGCACCGTAGACAGGTAGCCCATAGTCAACTAGGGATAATATAGAGGATGTAATTGCAAGCCGGCGGGCATCAGGGGGGAGACAGTTTTTGTAGCGGTACAAGATACCAAGCTGTATGTTGGTAGCAGAGGCAAGTGCTTCGATGTGGGTGTGGTAGGTGAGGGCTGAGTCAAAGGAGACCCCTAGGTACTTTTAGGAGTGGACTTGGCTCCTGTTGCTGTTTGGAGTAGGAAAGGATACGGAGAGGGGAGTTGTATGCTTTGTTTTGAGGGTGGGCAAAGAGCATGGTTTTAGTTTTTTTAAGATTAAAAACCAGTCTATGCTCTTTAAACCAGGTTTCAGTGTCATTATAGAGCGTTGCAGGAAACCTGGAGGAGAGTGGGGTTACGGTCGGTGGCGAAGATGGCGTCATCTGCATACAGCAGAATTTTCCCAGTGCATGCACTGGCACCTGGGCAGTGTTGGGTATAGCAAGAAGAGTAGGGGTCCCAGGATGGAGCCCTGTGGAACCAGAGAATAGGACATGGATTGAAAGTGTCCACCAATATTGACACATTGGGGGCGTGCGGATAGGTAGCTGGAGCACCAGGCAAGTGGCCCAGTGGCAAAGCCAGAGTGACAGAGGGCTTCCAGCAGAAGGGGGTGTGAGACCGTGTTGAAGGCCTTTGAGAGGTCGAGGAACACGGCCCCGGCTAGGGAGCCAGTGTCCATGGAGGAGTGTAGGAATGATGCGAATTCAACAAGAGCTGTGCTAGTACTGTGCCCTGCATGGAATCCGTGCTGTTCAGGGCAGAGGATGTTGTGTTTGGTCAGGTATTCAGTGATTTGCATGGCAACCAGTTTTTCCAGGGCTTTGGAAAGGGGTGGGAGTATGGAGATAGGTCAGTAGTTCCCAGCTAAGGACCTGTCACCCCCTTTATGGATAGGAGTAACAGTGGCAGTTTTTCATGTAGTGGGGAATTGTCCCAGGCAGAGTGATTTGTTGAGAAGGCTGGTGAGTAGGGTAAGGACCTGATCCAGTACCAGCCGGAGAATTCTGTGGTCCAGGGAGTTGTCACCGGGACTGTTGCCTTTTAGTGCACAGGTCAGGTGCGGTCTGGCTTCCTGAGCAGTTACCCTACGTAGGTGAAAGCTAGGGCAATGGAGGGCAGGGGCAGGTTGGGAGGGTGGTTGGTCAAAGAAGTTACTGGGGAGGATGGGGCTATGGTCAGTAAAGGAGGTGTTGAGGAGGTTTGCAATGTCAGCAGGGTCAGTAACAGTGGTGTTGTCAGTAGTAATCTGGGAAGGGGGAGGGGAGCAAGTGTTCCCATTCAATTGTTTGACGTTGTCTCAGAAGGTATGGGAGCACCCCCAGGAGGCGGTGAGGGTGGCCTGATAGTGGTCGACCTTGGCTATCCTGATTGCCCATGTGCACTTATTCAGGCGCGTGTAGGCCTGTCTGTCTGCTAGTCACCCAGTTTCTATGGCACGGTGCCAAAGATTATCCCTGTGCCTGAACAGCTGTAAAAGGCAGGGTAATCCAGGGCAGAGTTATGTTTTTAGTTCGGACTGAGAGAGGGGCGAAGAGGTCACAGACTTTACTAAAGGTTTGGGTAAAGAAGGCAAAGGCAGTGTCAATATCAGGAGCGCGGTGAATGGGGGACCAGTCTTGCTGGTCAAGGTATTGTTTAAGGTTTTTCAGACCACATGGTCTGAAATGCCGGCGGGGTGTGCACAGGGCAGTGGGTCGGGGTGAGGTGGTCATCCAGCGGAAAAGCACTGGGGAATGGTCACTGAGTGAATCAGGAAGGACTTGGATGTCCAGAATTTTTGGGGGGCGGTTTGTGATGATGACATCTAGGAGGGTGCTGGTACCTCTCTTAGGGTTCACCCTTGTGGGTTGGGAGACTAGTTGTGTTAGATCCAGGGCTGTGAAGGAGTCCCGGGTGGGGGTGGAGAAGGGGCTCAGCCAGTTCACGTTAAGGTCCCCCACAATGACTTGTTCAGCACTGTGAGGGAGGGTGGCAAGATAGTCAGTTAATTGTAATAGTGCTGGGTTTTGGTTCCTGGGCGGTATATACAGTAGGTGGCGGTGAGATAAAGGGGTGCCCTGGCAGGGTCCAGGGTAAGCTTAATGGTAAGGGCCTGAGCCCCACTTACAAGGTCCGGAGCAGGGAAGGCGAGACCAGTGAGAGAGTCCCTGGTGTAGATAGCACAGCCACCCCCACGTTTGGTTACTCGATCCTCATGGTATAGGGTGTAGCCGGGGAGCGTGACAAAGGTGTCAGGAGTGGATTTAGATAGCCACGTTTCCACCAGCGCAATGACGTCAGGTTTGTGCACTGTGACCCATCATTGGAGGGAGTCAAATTTTTTCAAGATGCTGCATATGTTCATGGAGGCAATCAACAGACCGGGGTGCCCACCTGATGGGCAGGTCAGAGTGGGGCCAGGGTTAGGATGGATATTGCCTGTTAAGAGTAGTAAGAGGACAACAGCTCTGGCCAGGGCACGGTGATAAGAATTTTGCCTGCGGCTAAGAGGAGATGGGGGTGGGACCATTGGGGAGCAGGGATGGGTAAGGATTGCAACGTGGGAGGCGAGTTGATGAGCCGCAGGGATGGGCTGGGAGGGAGGAGGGGAGTGGCCAGGAGATGGATGCTATAGGCCAGTGTGCATGGACTTTGTAGGGTGTGATGCCGAACTATGTCGTGGGAATTAATGGTGCAATTTCCTGTGACCGGGGAGATGTCAGGCTGGAGGGATGAGGTTACCAGGAGGAGGGTAAGGGGGAAGGAGTTTAGGAGGAGGTGAACTAGCATGGTTTACTGGCGGTAGTGGGGTAGGCGGTAGAAGTATCTGGGTTGTCTTCTAGAAAGTGTGGTTGCCACTTTAGATTAGTGGTAGTGACACGGACTCTGGTGTACAGGGTACAGAGTTCAAGTCTCTGCCAGAGCAGCAAGAAAAGTGCCTGGGAGAGGGCAGAGGCCCATGTTCTAGGGGTCTGAAGCAGGCTGGGATTGGGCCTCAGCAGGGGTGAGATATAGCAACTCCTAGTGGTCACTGGGTGTTGGTACAGAGGAAAGAGGTGGGTCAGGAGGTGGATAGGTACAGAAAAGGAGGAGCTGGTGAGGCTGTGGGCAGAGGTGGGTATGTTGGAGGAGGGTGGGAAAAGGTGATAGGAGGGATTCCAGGAAGAAGGTAGGCAGAGTACAGGTAATGGACCTGAGGTGGATAGGTATGGGTCCCTCTAGTGGCTGGCAGGTATAACCTGCAAATGGGAAAGTGGGGAGTTAGTAAATTAACAGAGGGGAAGTGATGTCATAGGCCAGTGCCTACATAGGTAGTGACAACCCAGAGTGGGTGGGTGGGGCACTTGACACGCACAGTGTGTTGACGGGCTAACCCCCCTCACAAAGGTGCTGGTGTAGAGGTAGTTTAATTACCTCTTATTGGCCTGCAGTGATGTCTGTGCTCCCAGAGGGGAGCTGAAGATCTGGGGACATATGCATGAACATGAACAATATAAATACAAAACATAACCCAACGCAGAAAGTTAAAATGGATTAAGATTAATTAAAAGGAGGGAAAGGTTTTATTAAATAAAAAGGTCTTTAGATCTCTCTTGAAGGCAGAATGAGTGGCCCAGCTCCTCACACAGATTGCATCTGACAGGATTGGACAGAAGCAGTTGAAAAGACCAGTTCCAAGACACAGTTCATAAACCTGTATGTCACAGGCATTGCTAAGATGAGATAGACAGCCACACCTGTGACAACTTTTAGTCTGGTCTGCATAAATGCAAAAGCCCCAATCACGGCCTATATAGAAACTGTGTGGAAGATGTTGAATGCCCATTTCCGATGTCCACAGCTTACCTTTATTTTCCATCCCCTGTCCAAATATTTTTTGTATCCAAGATTGGAATAGGGCAGTCAGTCACATCCACCCATTGTTATACCCAGTGTAAAATGTCAGAAATATGAACCTCATCATTTTTTAAAAGGTCAGTGATAGTTTTTCAGGGAATATTTCATTACAGGACTTGCAATAAAAGGTGACCACAAAGGTGATGATTGTAAAGAGGTGTATTTGGCCCAAAAATACTCCAGTGATTGTGGGGTACAGAAACTGACGTTGAATTGAGTATCTCCGGAGGTATGAATAAGGGCAAAAATTTCAGATGCTAAAAATTGCAGTGAGTCTTTCAGTAGTTTACATGCAACATAAACCCTGTCTGGGGGTTCTGCCAGATCTCCCTTATACTTGAAGCAGACAGCATTGTGACGTTTAGCCGATTCCCCAAATTGGAAAAAAGATCAGCCATCTGAAATGGAGGTTTAACTGGTGCTGATTGTGGTGCATTAGGCCATACAACTGCAGCATCAGCTGAATGAAATGCTGAAACCTACTCCTGCTGTGGGGGGGGGGGGCAGCTACGAAGCTGAACACGGGGAGTAATGAAGGAGTAGTCTGTGCATCAGAAATATCCCAAGACCTAAAGGGAGGAGACCCAAAGGGAGAAGGACAGGGAGGAATACCTAGAGTGTCTAAGGGAAGCAGGAAAGACAGTAAGGAGAGCAAAGGCATGGACTGAGAAAGGTTTAACACAGTAAGTTAAGAAAAGGTACAAGATATTCTTCAGGTACATCAGTAAAAGGATGAAAAATAAGGGGGGATTGCAAGGCTCAAGGGAGAAGCAGGGGAATGCAAGGAGGGTGACATGGAAAAGGCAGAAATATTGAATAAATATTTATGTTCAGTATTCACAGAAAAGAGGGAGGGGCAGGGGCCACAGCAGTACAGCAGTTGCCAAGGAGGTTAAGAGATGGAAAATAATCCAGTCACAGGGGAAAGAGTCCTGCAGGAGCTCACTAAATTGAAGGTGGACAAAGCACTGGGACCAGATGGCATACACCCAAGGATAGAGAACTGCGAAGGGAGATAGCAGAACCTCTGGCAGCCATGTTCATCGAGTCATTCAACACAGGGGTGGTACAAGAGGATTGGCAGAGGGCACATGTGGTCCCTCTACACAAATCCAGCGCAGGGAGAAGGCAGGTAATTATAGGCCAGTCAGCCTCACCTCAGTAGTGGGGAAGATCATGGAGACATTGCTTTAAGAAAGGATAGTGGGGCATCTAGAAGTCATCGGAGCTCAGGGCCATAGGCAACACAGATTCACAGCGGGGAGGTCATGTCAGACAAATCTGGTTGATATCTTCAACTGGGTGACAAAGGAGGTAAATCAGGGTGGAGCGGTGGAAGTCACTTACATTGATTTCAGCAAAGCTTTTGACATTGTCCCACATAGGAGGCTGATAAACAAGCTGGGTAGGCTTGGCATGGGGGTCAAGGTGGTAAACTGGGTTAGAAACTAGCTAACAGGCAGGAGGCAGAGGGTGGTGGTAAAGGGGGTGCAGTCTGGGGAGAGAGTGGGTGACCAGTGGGGCGCCTCAGGGTTCGGTCCTGGGGCCAGTCTTGTTCAATGTCTTCATTAGCAACATTGCAGAAGGGCTGGAGGGAATAGTCTGCCTGTTTGCAGATGGCACCAAGTTCTGTAACAGAGTGGATACCCCAGAGGGGGGGGTGGAGAAAATGAGGAGGGGCCCAGGGAAGCTTGAAAAATGGTCTGAGGACTGGCAACTGAAGTGTAATTCAAAAAAGTACAAAATTATGCACCTGGGACACAGAAACCCTGGGGAACCTACAGAATGGGAGGGGGAGTTTCTGACAGTCACAAAGGAGGAAAGGGACCTGGGGTTATTATTTCAGATGACCTGAAAATGTCAAAGCAGAGTGCTAAGGCAGCAGGGAGGGCCAGTGGCATGCTGGGGTGCATAGGCAGGGGTATCACCAGCAGAAGGAGGGAGGTAGTGATGCTATTATATAAAACCACGGTCAGGCCTCACATGGAGTACTGTGTGCAGTTCTGGAGGCTGCAACTTCATACGGACATTAACAGGCTGGAGATGGTTCAGAGAAGGGCTACTAAGATGGTACAGGGCTTGCAACACAAGACTTATGAGGAGAGATTAAGGAACCTCAATATGTGCTTCTTGGAAGAGGGGAGGGAAAGAGGTGATTTGATAGAAACATTCAAATACCTAAAGGGTATAAACAAGGTGCAGGGGGGAGACATTTTCCAGTACAGAAGGAGCACAAGAATGAGGGGGCATGACATGAAATTGGAAGGTGGGAGGTTACGAGACAATGTGAGAAAGTTATTCTTCACAGAGAGGGTGGTGGACGCATGGAATGGTCTGCCTCAGGAAGGGGTGGGAGTGAGCTCTGTAGATGGATTCAAGCATGCTTGGGACAGGCACAGGGGAACCATAGAGGTACAGCAATGGGTGGGTCAGAAGCAGTAATCCAGTACAAGGGCTTGCAGGCAGACTAAATTAGTCAGACAGTCTTTATCTGCTGACAGTTTCTATGCTTCTATGTTTCAGATCAGGAGCACCATACCTGGAGGGACTGGAAGCAGGATCCGAATCCATAAACATCTGTTCAGCTCCAGCACCAGGTGTTGTAGCAGAGGAGGGAGCAGTCACCATGGCAGACTGAACAGAGGCAAAGCATGCTGCAGGACACTGTGAAGGTACCACTCGTAGAAGTGGGAATACTTTGTGAAGTCCCATGAACCCATCCTGAGAGCGAAAAGGAGGTTGCATTGTCCTGGCAAAGGAGTCCAATATTGCATCCATGGATTTGGCCTTGTCCAAGCCACAGTCATTGAGTTCATTGCCAGCACTTCCAAATTTTCAACTGGGCTGGCATAGCGAGGTGGACTTATCTGAACCATACTCCAAATGTCATTTGCAGAGCGGGCGATTCTAGCTCTCCAAGAAGTCCTGTCTGCTGATCATTGCCAGCCAGCTTCAGTGAGGGATCTCTCAGGTGACCATGGGGCGTGTACCACCTGGTGCATTGCTGTCAACGTAGAAGAACCCAGAGGATCTGTCAGAGCAGTGACAGCAGGCAAAGGCACAGAGCCCCATATTCTTGGATTGTGATGTGGGACTGATGCAGGAGACAGAGACAGGGTATGCAAAGCATAGTCTTCCACTGCAAGGAGTTGCAGAAGTCATCATCTTTATTCCTGGATGTCTACATAAACTGCCCCTGCAGAACGAATGTCCTGGCATGAAGATCCTGGTAATCTCTTAAGGCACTGAGCTGAAGGTGTTTCAGCAGGTAAGCCAGCAGGAGACTGTAACTGTGGAGCTTCCAAACAGCCCATGTCAGATATTGGTACTGCATCTGCAGCTGCAACCCTAGGTTCAATAGAAGCACTTGAAGGTAATCCACTAGAAACATCAGAGTCCTGATCCAAAAATGTACAGTCTATAGGCTTCACCAACTTGTGAGATCCAGCACACCCTCCTCTTCCTTTTCCAACTCTTGCGACCGCCATCTTGCCAACCCCACAGGCAGACTCTCTCCCTACTGGCAAGAGTAGAGGAATTGTTTATTGGTAAAAAAAAAAAGTAATAATGGTACAAGCAACCAAACAAAAAAAGATGTACAAAAAATTATCTACAGGAATACAAGGAAGACATCAACGGACCGAAGTTAAGAATGAAAACAACAAAGGAGGACAACACACACAAATATAAGGGGAGCAACAACAATAGAAAATAATAACAAAAATCTGAGTAGGAAAGAAAGCACTGAAATGCATTCAAAAGAGAGCCCAGAGCCAGTGTTCCTACAATGAATCCACTTGGCTGGATTAAGTCTGGTACATTTTTCAGCACGCAGGTTCCAGAGGTCAGATTCCACCATATGCAATAGTGCAGCACGGTCCAAAACTTGTTGTCGCAAGACCAATTTACAACGTACCCACCAGATCATCACCTTAAGGCAATAAAAAATCATAAGCAGTACGGAAGGATCATATCTGGACGATAAACCCCCAATGGCCCCATAAATGAGGGTATCATAGGAAAGGGACAGCCAAAAGGGGTCAGCTCAAGAGGCACTCAAAAATGACCAAAATTGAAGAATAAACAGGAAGCCAAAATATGTGTTGAATAGTTTCAATTGTATCCTAAAAATAATCCCTGGTGCAAAATCTTTCTGTGCTACTTTTGTGTTTGTGATTACCCTTAACATTTAACTTCCCTTGGCATCAAAGCTAGGCCACACCGTAATAATGGGGCAGAAAGTGTACAGCATTCAAAAACAATAAAACCTATCAGCAGATTGATGGTGGAACCCCAGGAAAAATATCAATCTCTATAGGAAGTAAAGCCTTGTACAAGGCTTTCCCATGCTGAGTGTGGATAAGTTCTCAAGACATACGTTGATGAGTAATAAAACTCAAAAAGGGCTTCATAAAATCAGGGAATTTGCTGGCCTACCGAAACAAGGGCTTGGGCTTCTGCCATTCCAACCTCAAGGGCTCCCTCCATTCCACTGCCCAATCTTTCCAAGCGGAAGGAAATCTCGAAAGTCAAGGAATAATGTTATAATAAAAAAAGCTATAAAAAAATCACGTGATTCACCATATCCAATCCTCTTTTAGCATACAGTAGATAGAGAATATCCCTTTTAATCGGACTGAGTCAAATTCCCCCACACCATCATAAAAAATATACTATACAAATGTGTTTCGAAGTGGAGAGGGATGGGGTAGATAGCACTTACATAAAGAAAGGTAGGAATCAAAAAAGTCTTAATAACCCCAACCTGTTTTCTTTCAGACATTTGCCAGGATTTCCATTGGTCACTCACGAAGCCCCAAGTTGCAAGACCCAACCCACTTTAAAACAGGTAGATTAGTGCTACTAAAAAGAATGCCGGGATGTGGTTTGGCGCTCAGCCAAGATGGACACCTAGGAATTCCATTCTGTCTCAGTGCTGAATGAAAATGCATTAAAGTACAGAAAAACTGTGGCTTAGCAAATGAAAATTACATCATATATAGGGACATAGTGGTGGCAAGATGAGCACAAAATGAACTTTTGATGAGCAACTAAGCCCTAAGTAATGCACAAAAAAAGGATCTGGGCCGACCATGACAGATTGCTTTAGTGCAGTGCACTGGAGTATGGTAGAGAAGACTACTAGTGCCACTATCCTGCAGTGAAATTACAAGTTTTGGCACACATTGGGAGCAACCGGAAAGTGCCAAACTACTGACCCATCCCCAGTACAGAACATTTCTTTGACTCACCACTACTCAAATCTGGGTACTACCCCAGCGGGGACACTTTCAGCAAACCCCGGTGTCCATAGCTATGGTGAGGCGGAGGCCGGAGCAACAGATAGGCATTGGGCAGACCAGCTGGGATACATCACTCATATACTTGAATCCCTGCTGTCGGACATGGCCGTAGTAAAACCAGCCACGGCGGGGATCACAGAGGACGTTAGACAGCTTCAGAATAGGATGAATATCTCTGAGTAATGGACTGATGAGCTTGAGACACAGCAGCATGCCATTCTATTGAGACTGGAGGAGCAAGACATGCAAATGCAGAAGCTATGGGGCAAAGAGGAGGACCAGAAAAATTGGGGAAGCCGGAATAAAATAAGAATAGTGGGCATCCCAAAGGGACTGGAAGGGGTAAGCATGGAACAATTCTTAAATTAATTCATTCCCCGGCTGTTGGGGCCTAGATGGAGAGGGCTGGTAGACATTGAATGGGCGCACAGAATCGGGAGTCTGGCGGCAGCCCTGGCCCCCCCACACACGATAATTGCATACATTTTATGCTACTCAGTGAAAGAAAAAATATTGAGGGCTGCAAGAGACCTAGGGGAGATGTCTTGGAAGTGGACTAAAATTTCACTATACAGGGTCTTCTCCCAGGAGGTGGCAGTGAAACGGAAAGCCTATGACTCGATTAAAGCCACTCTAAGAGATATGGGGTGCCAATACTAATTCAAAGGGTTAACAAATCTGCTAGCGACACTAGATGGTAAAAGCTACATGGGAGAGTCACCTGAAGACATCAACAAGTGGCTTAACGTACATGGGCCGAGATGAGGATGAGGGACTACAACGACCAGAAGGCTCTGGGAGCCACATGACAGCAACAGAGAACACGGGATTGGGCAGTCAGGCAAAAAGCAAATGGTGGCTGCCCACCCAAACTCCCTACACACAAAATGGCTACAGTTGCCATGACACAGTCGCAGGATCAGGGAAAGTCTATGACCCCCACCCACCTGCAGGCAGAAACTAAAATACAAGGGCTCCCACAGCCTCAGGAGATGGCCCAGAGCTGCCGTCCCCAAAGATCCCATCACAGATCGCAAAACAGAGAGAGTCAGAGGATGAAGGAAAACCAGCAGCCAAGATCTCCCCCCCCCCAGCCAAGCTTTCCCACGAAGACTCCAGCAGCTCCAGTGGGGAAGAGCAAATGGATCAGCAGCCCACCACAACCGCAAAACTTATTCACTCACCCTTGGTCAGAGGATGGGTTGATGAGCCTGAGGAGGAGGCAGCAGAGCTGGTGGTTGATACTATGATGGAGCTCTGGTGAAAGTCCACACTGGAAACAGAACATTTGCAGAGGTGGCGGTGACTGGAAACGGCTGACAGACCATGCATCTAAAGGGATACTGCAGAATTACAAGCAACTTGGAGATACCTTGACAACACACAAATACCAGTGCTGGGTAACGAATGAAAGTTCATGATGCTTGCAGGTTTGGTTGCAGTATCACTTTGTTTGATTTGCCATCATATTTCCCAGTTTCTTTGGGGAGGTGCTAGAAGCACAGGGTTTACATAGATTATCACTGCGGGCAAAAGCTTCATGGGCCTGGGCAGGCAGGAGCATGGGGGACAAGGGGGGTAGCAAGGTATAGTAGCAGACTTTGGGCATGTAATTTGGTGAATACTAAGGTGTTGAACAGAGGCAAGCATCAGCTGATTTCTCCTTCACTATGGTGCCCCCTTCCCCGATAGGAGGGAAGGGAAATGATCCACTTGCAAGGGTGACAGACATTTGTGAACCTGTGTGGCACTCCCTGCAAGAAACCATATCAATGGCTCTGGAGGGAGGGAAGTGGGGTGGGGGCTGGGACGATAAAGGAACTCTCAGATTATTTCCCCGAAGTCTAACACAGGGGCAAACTCTGTAGATAGGGACACAGCTTTGGTCGCTCTAGATATTAGTTGCTATATAAGGGAACTGCAACAAAACAGTGCATATAAGGGACTCCACGCAAGATTAGGAGGTGAAGGTCTACCCCCCCCTTGCAGTCTCACCACAGTTTCTTCACAGACTCAGAAGGTTCCAAGAGATCCAAATGAATCAAAGAGCCTTCTGATATTAAGAACCACATAGAATGGCACAAAGCCAGATTGATGTGAGTAGGCAGATACTAAAATGGGTGATGTACATGAACAAGCTCAGAGTCCACCAATCTCAGGAGTTAATGAGAGGTGATATAAATGTAATTAGCCTAAGCAGCAGACTATGGCTGGGTCAGATACTCTGTCTATATACAAGGTAACTTCACTGTGTGGCACCTTGAAGGCAAGGCAGCAATCAGATGGAATCTCTATCTGGGACCCCCAGTGGGGCACTCTCGCAACTTCCATAGTGTCTTAGTGTATTCACCAGTTTGCTATAAGGGCTATACTCAAGGCCACTGTTTTTCGTTTTTTACCAGAAAATCCGGTAAAATTCCGGAATTAGGGCTGCCTGAAAACTGGTAAAAATGAAGATTTCATGGAATCTGGCATTTTCTATCAGATCAGTAAATCTATAAAAAAGTCTGTTTTTTTTTAATTCCTTCCTGTACTATTTTCAGTTTGCTTTATTTAATGCTCTGTATATTAAGCCTTGTTTAATTCTGATTATTTATGCACATACTAAAATAATGATAACAGAATCCCGGTAAAATCTGGAAATTAGAGTAACAATCACCAGTGAAATTCCGGAATCTTAAGTCTTGAAAATGGAATTTTATTGTTTTAATCACTGTAAATCAGTGGCCTTGGCTATACTTTGTCTCTTTTTGTTGTTATTTCTTTGAGTGTTTAGTCTTTACAGTCAGTCTGGAGTATATCAAGGTTTAGGGAAGGGTTTACGTAACCACTGACCCATACCTCCCTGTAGTAGGGATCATAGGAGAGCTCTGATTAATAGGGAACTAAACAGATAGAAGGGGAGAGTTGGAGGGGATATTGCTCTGAGTTTATATATTGTTGTGGAATCACCTGTGTTCCTTTCTTTACTTTCCATACTGCATAGGCCAGAGACATTTGACTCCTGGAACTCTGGGTGCACTCCCATACCAGGCGAGCTACCACATCTGATCGGATAGAGGAAGCACCAGAGAGGGAAACTTGAGCCTAACCGGAGAAAGAGGAGGTAAGTGGCATTGGGGTGTCAGAGGTTGGGGAATGCCCACCAACATGAAGAAGAGGATAAGGTGTGTCTCCTGGAATGTAAAGGGGCTTAACTACTTTGTTAAGTGCACCAAGGTTCTGCAATATCTCAAAATGATGAAAGAAAAAATTACTCACCTTAGTAATGTTGTTTCTTCTATTGGAGTCTTGCTATATTATGACATATACAGTGAGTCCCAACCTTCGAACTGCTCCGGAGGTGAAAGAGTTAACTTTCCATGCCAGGCATGGAACGCTGAGCTCGAGCTCGGTTGAAAACTCTGACTGTTGTTCTTCAAACTCAAACCGTCAGATCTTTACGAGCTAAACTCACTGAGGTCCTGTGTGAAATCTGTAAACCTACACTAGCCAACTGGTTACTAACATAATAACACATTTTTTGGTACCAAAACAAAGACTCAAGTCAGGAGACCCAAAAAATGAAAAACACAACACCAAGTCACCCCCCCAAAAAAGGAGGGGTTAAAAACTGCAAGGTGGGCACCTACTAAGTGCCAACACTGCACTGCCCACCCATATCCCAAAAACAGAGGTTCTGAGAGGGGCAGGCAGGGGGGGAGGTCATAATATAGCAAGACTCCAATAGAAGAAACAACATTACTAAGGTGAGTAATTTTTTCTTCAAACAATATGAAGTCTTGCTATATTATGACATATGCAGACTACAAAGCAGTACCTCCATGGAGGAGGAGAGAACCTACTTGGGAAATAGGCTCTGAAGCACAGCCGTGCCAAACCGGGCATCACTCCTAGCCTGGATATCCAGGGAGTAATGCTTGGTAAAGGTATGAACTGTTTTCCAGGTAGCTGCTTGACATATCTCTAGAATAGGGATGTCCCTGGCAGCAGCCAGGGAAGCAGCTGCACCTCTAGTAGAGTGAGCCCTCAGACCTGAGGGAGGAACCTTACCCAGCTTTTCATAACAAAACTGGATACAAGAAACAATCCACCTGGCAATGGATCTCTTAGTGGCAGGTTTCCCCTTACCAACCTCACCATAAGTGAGGAACAGCTGGAGGGAGTCAAACCTGTGACCCTTGGTACGCTCTATGTAGTAGCTAAGGGCTCTTTTGACATCTAAAGTGTGCAGCCTCCTCTCGCCAGAGGAGGAATGGTCAGTGAAGTACACAGGAAGAGACATAGATTGATTTAGGTGGAAATCTGAAAGCACCTTAGGCAAGAACTTCCTGTTAGTCCTGAGGACTACCTTATCTCTATGAAAGGAGATAAAGTCAGGCTCCACTGACAAAGCTTGTAATTCACTTATGCATCTGGCAGAAGTGATGGCTACCAGAAACACAGTTTTCCAAGTCAAGTACTTAAGCTCTGCTGAAGACAAAGGCTCAAAAGGGGCTTGCATAAGCTGAGCAATGCACATTAAGGTCCCAAGCAGGGCAGGGTCCCTGAATAGAGGGTTGGTGCTGCAACCCTTGAAAAACTTGGAGAATACAGGGTGAGCTGAAAGAGAAGAGGGCTTACCTGCTGAAATAAAGGCAGACACAGCTGCCAGATGCACTTTTAGGGTAGCTGGTCTCAGCCCCAAGGTATTTAGATGGACCATGTAATCCAGGGCTGTGGGTAAATCAGCAGATTCTGGGGAAATATGTTTTCCAGAGCACCATATAGAAAATCTCTTCCATTTGGAATTATAAGTAGCCCTGGTAGAAGGTTTTCTAGAAGCCTTCAGAATGTTCATTACACCCTGGGAAAGGTGTAAATCAGCAAACTCTAACTCTTCAAGAGCCAGGCCTTGAAATTGAGAGATTTGAGGTTCGGGTACCAAACCCTCCCCTGAGCACAGGTTAACAGATTGTGATTCCTGGGAAGACAGAGAGGAAGATTGACTGCTAAGAACAGCAGGAGTGGATACCAGGGTTGTCTGGGCCAATCTGGGGCAATCAGGATCATCTTGCAGGGTTGAGACCTGATTTTGACTAGCACTTTGAACAGCAGAGGGAAGGGGGGAAAAGCATAGAGAAACTTCCCCTCTCAGTTGAGGACTAATGCATCCAGAGGGACTGAGCCCAACAGTGGGGGCCTGCAGCAAAAAAGGGGAAGTTGGTGATTGTTTGGGGCTGCAAAAAGATCTATCTGTGGGGTGCCCCGTCTGGCAAATACCACCTCCAGGACCAGGGGATCCAGTGACCATTCGTGATGGCCCTGGGAAATCCTGCTGAGAGCATCTGCCAGGACATTGTCCTTGCCTGGGAGATGAACTGCCGTAAGGGAGGTGTTTAGGGAGTAAGCCAGAGATCACAACTTCATTGCTTTGGTGCACAAGGCCGTAGACCAAGTGCTCCCTTGCTTGTTGATGTACCACATTGTGGTAGTGTTGTCTGTTCTGACCTGTACTACTTCGTTCTGAACAGACTTGGAAAAAGCTTGAAGTGCTAGAAAAACTGCTCTGCATTCCAACAAATTGATGTGGAGCAGGGATTCCTGAGGGGACCACAACCCCTGGGTAGTGAGCTCGCCCATGTGAGCTCCCCATCCCAAGAGGCATACATCTGTAGTAAGGATTAAGGGGTGAGACTGGGTGACAAAAGGAACCCCTTGTCTGAGATTGCTCTGATTCTGCCACCATTGTAGGGCCTGGATCAGGGTTTGAGTCACTGGGATCAATTTGGTTAGAGGGTCTTTCCTTTGAGACCAAAAGGCTCTCAAATGGAACTGAATGTCACTCATCTGAAATCTTGCTCCCTGCACCACTGCTGTAGAAGCAGCCATGTGCCTCAGGAGCTGTAGAAAATGCCTTGCTGGTCGAGACACCTGCAGGGTAAATGAGGAGGCCAGAGAGACCAGAGACCTTGCCCTGTCCAAAGGGAGGAAGGCTCTGGCTTTTTCCGTGTTCAGCTCTGCGCCTATGAAGGTGAGGAGCTGAACAGGCTCTAGAACTGACTTTGAAAGATTCAGAAGGAAACCTAGAGAGGTGAGCAGTTGCTGAGTTATCCGTAGGTGTAACTTGACTTGGCCTGGGGACTGGCCTACTATGAGCCAGTCATCCAGGTAAGGAAGATGGCAATTTTTTGCCTTCTTAGAGAAGCAACTGCTACTGCCAGGCATTTGTGAACACCCTTGGAGCAGAGGTGAGGCCAAAGGGCATTGCTCTGAACTGGTAATGGCCTGAGGGCAGCTCGAACCTGAGGTACTTTCGATGGGAGCTTCTGATGAGAATATGGAAGTAGGCATCCTTGAGGTCCAGGGACTAGCCAGTCCCTGGCCTTAGAGAGGGTAGAATAATTCCCAGAGTCACCATTTGGAATTTTGGTTTTAAAAGGTGCTTGTTTAAGTATCTGAGATCCAGGATGGGCAGCCATTCTCCTGTCTTTTTTGGGGTAAGGAAGTACCTGGAGTACAACCCTTTGCCCTGGTGTAGGGGTGGAACCCTTTCCATGGCTCTGACAGCCAGGGGGGAAGAGACCTCTGCCTCTAGGGCAAGTGCCTCTGGAGAATTTGCAGGTGGAAAGGATCTGGTTCTCATCTTTGGAAACTTTTTGAAGCTGAGAACCAGTCCCAGGCTTACTACTTCCAGGACCCACTTGTCTGATGTCAGACTCCTAGTCCTGGACAAAGTAAGCCAGCCTACCCCCTACAGGTAGTTGAGAATCGGCCCTGGCAACCCCATCAGGGTGCCTTCTTGGCAGGGGCTTTGGGCTGAGGGGTGGGAGCAGGCCTGCCTGCACCCCGTCTGCCTCTCCCTCTAAGAACCCCTCTGGGCAAAGCTGAAGGGAGCCTGGGCTTGGTAAAGGCATTTGAAAGGCCTGCCCCTGCCCCTGGGAAGCTGCCTTTGAGGAGTGACCTGCCTTTCCTTGGCCTGTGCACTCCTATAGGTGGTCCTATATTCATTCATTTTCTTCATGTAATTCTCGGTCTGCTCCCCAAACAGAGAATTACCCACAACAGGAAAATCCATGGCCTTAGTCTGGGTATCCTGTGACAGGCTAGTACATCTGAGCCAAGCCATCCTGCGCAGAGCCCCAGATGTAGCCATGACTCTTGATGACGCATCATTTAAGTTCACTGCTGCATGGAATTGCACCTTGGATGCTTCAATACCACCAGCAGCCACCTGCTCCAGCTCCTTGGCAACATGGCCAGGGACCTGTTTTGCAAGAACCATAACAGTATCCCATCTGGATTTCTGATATCTAGCAACGTAAGCCATATAATTTGCCTGTCTGAGTCCCAGGGATGCTGCCATGTACTGTTTCTTTGCCATGGCATCATCCTTCCTGGAGTCCTTGTCCGGGGGGTGTGAGGCCAAGGGAATATTTGCCTTGTCACAGGCTGCAGCCTGCACTACCCCAACATGGCTGCATTGTTGTGTAAGGAACTCTGTATCAGAGCCTGACAACGTGTACCTCTTGTCCATTCTCTTATCCACGGGAGGTATAGTGTGAGGAGTTTTTAGAATTTTAAAAGTCTGTTTCCCAAAAGATTTATGCAAGGGAATAGACAATCTCCTGGACTCTGGGATATCCATCATTTCCACATAGTCAGGCTCCTCTTGATCGTCCACAGCTTCTTCCATAGGAAGCTGGAGGGTTTCAGACACTTTTTTATAGAAAATAAAATGAGAAGGGGACTCAGAAAGCCTAGGAGGGGACACTCCTGAAGGTCTGTCTGGGGAGATGTCCGGGTCGATGGGCACATCCAGACTTTCAAATCCACATTCATTCTCCTCCATACTCCTCTTCCCCTCCTCCAGTTCATAATATTCCTCTAAATCGTAGTCTTGAACCGGTGGAACCGGGCGAGACAGGCGCTTACCTGATGGCACCGGTTCGGTCGCAACCGGAGAAAGCGACTGGACAATCTGAATCGCTTTGGCTATCTCTTCAGCGGTTGGAGAGGAAAGTTTTGGCTCCACACCAGCTGATTTTCTAGTCCTTTTTGCTGGAACCAACCCCTCAGAGTCGGCTCTCCTTTTGCCCGAGGAAGTCTCGCCCTGGTCAGAGGGCACTCCCTCTGGTTCGGTTGGAACTGAACCGGGCTGGCCATCTGGGTCAGCGGACTTCTTGGCCTCCCTTTCCCTGAGCCTACCAACTCTCTTATCCATGGTAGCTGCAGGAAAATTTTGACAAATCTGGCAGTCTGCATTGAGGTGGTCAAACCCCAGACAATAAACACAGGAGGTGTGGGGATCAGCCTTGTCAAAGGCTTCCCTACACACACTGCAGTGTTGAAACCCAGTGGGCCCGGTTTTTCTTTTGGGTTTCTCAGACATAGTGCCAGTCCTAACCAAACTTGCCTGTTTATGGCAATCCGCCAAGCAAGACCCTCTTATCGGTTCCCAACCGTGTCACGGGTCGTGGAAAAAAACGTAAGAAATTCCGTTTTTTTTAGAACCGATAAGAATCGGTAACCACACTCTAAATGATAGAATAAAAATTTTTAAACAACCTAATTGGTTCAAGAGTGAACCGATAACAGTTTACAAATTCCACACAGAACAGAAATAATGTAAACCTATCTAGTACTCACAAATACCACAGACAGAGCTTGAACCGACCGGTTGCGGTTTAAATTCGGTCAAAAAACCCGAGAAATTAATACTTTAACCGACAAAATGAACCGAGCAGAAGGAGAAATCTCCGGAGCGACTGTTCAGTGAGGCGAAGTAAAGAATCTGACGGTTTGAGTTTGAAGAACAAAAGACAGAGTTTTCAACCAAGCTCGAGCTCAGCGTTCCATGCCTGGCATGGAAAGTTAACTCTTTCACCTCCTGAGCAGTTCGAAGGTTGGGACTCACTGCATATGTCATAATATAGCAAGACTTCATGTTGTTTGAAGCAGACATTGCCTTGCTCCAGGAGACACACCTTATGGCCAGGATGGTACAGTTGCTCAAAAAGATATGGGTAAACACAATAGTACATAGCTTGGCTATGACAAAAACCAAGAGAGTAGTCATACTCATACACAAAGCATGTGTGTGGAGGGAGGAATGGCAGAAATCAGATAAACAAGGAAGATGGGTGGTAGAAAGGTTCTCAGTCCCTGGGGGAGGATAATCCTGGCAAACATATATAAACTCAACCAGAACTCACAGGATTTCTTTCCACAGGTAGGCCAGGTGATCTCAGAAGTGAAAGAAGGAGCAGAGGATGCCCCAATCATTATGGGAGGAGACTTTAATCTAGTCAGAGATATCTTTCTAGATAAATCAAAGCCCAAGCCTGACTCACCCCTCGAGCAAAAGAAACTTTGGTAGGCCTGATTGATGAATGGGGGTTTACTGACCCCTGACAGAGGGATAACCCCACAGGCAGAGGTTACTCATTTTATTCCCAGGTGCACATTATCCCCAGCAGAATAGATTTCTGGTTGGTAGATGGTGTTGTGGCTCCAGGGGTACAGGAGGTAACAACTGACCCAATTCTAATATCGGAAAATGCATCAATTCGGTTGACCTTCCATGCAGCTGGAGCTCAGCTGGCCTCCACTAGGCGGTAATTTAACCTAATGCTGCTTAAAGACCCCAAATTTGGACCCTGGGTACAGGAACAGACTAAGAGCTATTTCGAAATAATCTCAAATGGGAGGTAGGACTGGCCACAGCATGGGAGGCCTTCAAAGCCTACCTGACGAGGTGCATCATCTCATACACTGCCTCCAACAACAGGAAGTGGAGGGCAAAAACAGCAGAGCTTAACAAACAACTCAGGGAGATGGAACAACAGTTTAGACAAACCACCACCCCTTACCCTGAACTAATTGTATAGATAACAGGGATCAAATATAGAGTTATTATCATAGCACAAAGGAAAGTTGAGTGTCATCTGTTAAGGGCCTAGCACAAGTTTTGGGACTCAGGTGATAAGGGGGACAAGCTATTGGTCTAACACCTTAGGAAACAGAAAACACAGTCCCAAATTCTGGCCCCACGATCAGCTGGTGGTCAGATGGAAACTAAGCCAGCATAGGTGAAGGAGGTGATGCAGCAGTTTTCCCAAAAGCTTTACCACTCCAATTACCCCCCCCCAATTCAAGACCCCACCCAGCCTGGGGACATCTTCATTTCTGGAACTGGTAGTTCCCCCTAGATTAAAACCACTAATGGCAGATGCGTTAGAAGAAAGGCAGGTCACACTGGAGGAAGTAAGAACTGCACTAACCGGTCTGGCCAAAGGGAAGGCACCAGGGGCAGATGGCATGCCGGTGGAGCTCTGTCAGCTCCTGAAGGAGGAAGTGTCTGCACCTTTATTAGAAGCTCTCTGAGCTGCTCATACCCAGGAATGCCTGCCACACACAATGAGGGAGGCCATAATTACCCTCATCCCCAAAAAGTCCTCAGACCCACTCGATTGCTCGAACAACCGCCCAATATCCTTAACCTCAGTGCACACAAAAACTTAAGCCAAAATACTGGCCACTTGGCTAAATACAGCATTAGAGGAGGTAATACATACCTCCCAGGTGGGCTTTAGCAAAGTCAGGACTGCGGCAGACAATATACTCAGTGTCTTGAACTTCAAATGGCTAGCCTGACACTCCCATACCCCCATGGCTGTCCTTGCAGTGGATTTCTGCAAGGTGTTCGATTCTGTGGAATGGGGATACTTACACTCAGTCTTAGCAGCTTATGGGTTTGGGCCCAACTTCAGGAGTTGGATATGCACCCTATATAACACCCCTCGGGCAAGGGTTCTGACTAACAGGAACATCTCAGAACTTTTCGAACTGCAGAGATGGACCAGACTGGGATGCCCCATGTCCCCATGCTATTTCTGCTGGCACTAGACCCACTCACCAGAAGAATCCTGCAATCCCAGGAGATCCAGGGTATTGAGGTCCAAGGCAAGCAGTACATGGTTCACACATATGCTGATGACCTGCTGCTGATGGTATCCAATCCAAGCCAGTCCCTACCCCCCTGCTTGGATGAGTTCGCTACTATTTTGGGCCTACAAGTGAACACATAAAAAAACACTTTATTCCCCTTGAACTTGGCACGTACCATAGAGAGTGTGCAGAACATCCCGGTGGTATGGGCCCTTAGGGGCTTCACAAACTTGGGAATAAGGGTCTCGACCAACTGGACGGACCTGATAGAAGAAAACTATACCCCAGACTGAATGGACCTGGCAGTCCTTTTCTGCTGACAAGTTCTATGTTGCTATGTTTTTATGTCATCTTGGCTCTGTGAGCAGAGATACAGAGGTGGCTCACCCTTTGACTATCCCTCAAAGGGAAGGTAGAGGCTTTGCAAATGTTCACACTCCTTAATCTTGCATACCTTTTTGGTAACCTTCCGCTAGCCATACTGCTGAGAATATCCAGGGCACTGGACAAACTAGTTGCAGGCTTTGTCTGAGAGGAGAAAACACTCAGATTCAGCAAGGCAAAATTAAGGGCACACTGGATGGCGGGAGGGGGGTTGCCTCCCCTGGATGCATGGGTATTGGCTTGCATACAGAATGGTGCAAGTGACAAAGTGGTTTCTACCACCCCTTCGCTTCACCCCAGTGTAGGGGGGGCTTGAGGAAGACATGGCGGGGGCTGGCTGGGTTGGATCACTACTTAGGCAAAAGAGGCAGCCCATACATATGGACTTCTCCATCATTCAGGGCACATAGAGAGCATGGCATCAGGGAATGGTGCTAACACACACACACACATAGATCAAGAAACTCCCCACTGAGATATACCAAGCTATGGAAAAACATGGACATTACTGTGGGTGACAAATCAGTACTGTGGACCTCATGGATATAGAAGGCATCCCCACCATGGATGACATAATTTTCCAGGGGACAAGAGACATGATGTCCTTCCAGTAACTGCAGACCACATACCAACTGCTGAAAACAGACTTCTGGAGATTCCTCCAGCTAAGGGGTGCAGTACCGGTAATGAAGGAGAAAGGGGAGGTAGGGTCAGACTGGACATGGTTCAGGCACTTACATAGTCCTAACAAGTTAAATGGGGTGGCAGGGAGAATATATAGGCAAATTTGAGATGCCCAGCCAACACAAATTGGCAAGTGTAAAGGTCAGTGAACTCGGGATCTCAACATAGTGCTCACCCCATCTGAATGGGACCGATATGTAAAGGGGATACAGTGGGCATATAAAGACACCAAAGGACAGATCATGCAGCTCAAAATATTACTAAGATGGTACCACACCCTGGCAGCACTTCAGGATATGGGAGTAATTACACACTCCAATGGTTGGAGGTGTCAGACACCACAAGTTAACCTAGTGCGCATCCAGTGGGAATGCCCTGCCCTACAACATTTTTGGAACAAGGTGTTAGAGAACTGTTTCGAGGTTATGGGGAGCATGGTTCCCCTGACCCAGCACTTATAGTGTTGGGATACATGTCTAGAATGGCCGCAAGCTCCACTCAACAGAAAAACTGGTTAGCAGCCATAATTCTGGAAGCAAAAAGGACCATATTGGTGAAATGGCACCAGGTAACTCCCTCCTCCCTTCTCCCATGGCACATGGCAATGGCAAAGCTAGCTGTGTTCAAATGATTCTCTTTCTCGGAAGCCAAAAAAATCCCTCTCTACCATAAAAATGGGGCACATACTTTCACTCCCACCTCTGTTCAGTACCCACACCACCTCCAGGCAACCCTCCTGTATGATGCTATACACCCTTCTACCACAGTGTACTCCCCTAGAGGTATACCTATCAGAAGAGAATACAAAGCTCAGAAAATGTACAGAAGGACAGAGCTTATTAATGGGTAATGTATTATATGTGAATAAAATAAATATACTGTAGAGGTAATCTTTTATATCAGATAACTCCTCCATACTAGGGACAGAGACATTATGTCTACTAGAGGATATATGACTCTAATTTCACCTTGGAAACTGTAAACACCATTTTAAGATACGGAGAGAAAAGTTAATAGGTCGTATTTGAATATCAATTGCATGTTTCAATGTTGTATTCATATTAATGTATTTCTGTTTTTTTCCTATTACAAATATGCTGTACGTTGGAAATAAGTTTCATATACATGTATGACAACATCTTTTAATAAAGTCTTACATAATAAAAAAGAGAATGCTAAGAATTTTGATAGGTTCCAGTGTTACTGTAATCTGCCGAACCTCTTGGGATTTCCAAAGGATTGCACTGACTCAGGGCATCTTGTGTTAGCCTATAATAGGGCTGTTACTGGGGCCTTGGATGTCATCACTCCAACTTGTGTTCCCCCTCTCACTCTTCGATTGGGTACTCCCTGGTTTAATGGGGAAATCTGAGAGCTGAAGAGGCAAGGGTGAAGGTTGGAGAGACACTGGTGGAAAACTCGCCTGGAGGTGGATAAACTTAGTTTGCTGGATCATTATAAGATCTATCAATCAGCAATTTCTCATAAGAAGGCAGAGCTCCTGTCCAGGGAAATTGCTACAGTGAAGAATAGGCCAGCCCAGCTCTTCCATATTGTGGATCAACTGTGCAATCCAGCCTGTCTTCATCCTGGTCGATCATTGTCACAAATACAGTGTGAGGAGTTTGTGTAATTTTTCACTGATAGGGTATAAACCATCAGGGATGAGATCAGCCAGTTTCTTCCCATTGTACCTTGCACTAATCAATCGGGTGGTACTAATGCAAACTGACCTGGTTCACCTTTAGCCAATTGGCAATCTTGGATATAGTGAGGATCATCCAAACTTTGGGGACAACCTACTGTAGTTTGGATCCGGGCCCTATACGCCTACTAGTGGGGCATGTAGAGGTTATCAGCCCTGTCCTTACTGGGATAGTGGGGGGTTTTCATTGGAGACAGGGATCTTTCCAGACCCCTTAAAGGAGGCAGTAGTATGCCCCCTTTTGAAAAAACCCTCCCTTGACCCCGATTGCCCAGCTAATTACAGACCAGTCTCAAACTTAACCTTTATAGGGAAAGTTATTGAGAAGATGGTCATCTTGCAGCTGGAAGATCATTTAACAAACCACAGTATCTATGACCCTCTCCAGTCTGGCTTCAAGAAAAAGCATAGCACTGAGGCAGCCCTGGTATGGGTATTTAATGACCTTCTGATGGCAAGATATTGGAGAACCCATTCCATCTTGGTTCTCCTTGATCTCTTAGCAGCATTTGACACCATTGATCATGGGGTGCTGCTCAAGTGCCTGTGGTTCTTCTGTGGACTGAAGGGGGTGGTCCTCAGTTGGTTTCGATCTTTCCTTGAGGGCAGATCCTAGAGAGTGGTGTGGGGATTTATTCCTTGGCCCCTCACTGGCTGCCCTGTGGGGTTGCACAGGGTTCGGTGCTGTATGCCATGTTATTTGTGGTGTATATGCTCCCATTAGGGGACATTACAAGATGGTACGGGATGAGTTTTCATTGCTATGCTGATGACTCTCAACTGTACACGTCTTTTGTGCCTGAGCAGGAGTTAGACTCTGTCACAGTGTTTAATAACTGCCTGCTGGAGATACAGGACTGGATGAGTTCTAGTTGGCTTCGGTTGAACTCGGACAAAATAGAGGTATTGGTGGTGGACCCTGGTTATAGGATGACATGGGCATGGGCAGGGAAACCCTCAGGTTTATATCTTGTGGCAGCCCCACTTATTGCCTCGGGCCAGGTACGTAACCTGGGTATGATATTTGATGAAGGCCTGACCCTGAGTATGCAGGTTTCGGCTGTAGTCAAATCTTCCTTTTACCATCTAAGGGCCATAGCCCCAGGTGAAATACCTGGTACCACACAAAGATCTTCCTACCTTGGTCCACGCCTTTGTCATCTGTTGTTTTGATTACTGCAATGCCCTCTACCTAGGACTACCAGGGGTGGACATCTGCCACTTCCAGCTAGTGCAGAACGCGATGGCCAGGTTGTTGACTGGAACCCCTAGATCCAGTCATATAACACCTGTGCAGCATGAACTGCATTGGCTGCCAATACAGTGGTGGATCACCTTCAAGGTCACATTGCTGACCTATAAAGCCCTACATGAGTAGGTACCCCACTACCTGAAAGAACTCCTGTATCCTTACTGTCCCTCCTGCTCACTCCAATCCTCTGGAGAGGGGATTGCTAGAGATTCCCAGGTTATTCCTAAAAACATCAGGAGGAAGATCTTTTGCCTTTATGGCACCTACCCTGTGGCTTTCTCTACCTCGCCAGATATAAGAGAGCCTGACCGTGGAAGGATTTAAAAAATCCTTGAAAAGAGGGGAGTCACGTGATGCATTCTAGAGAGTAGCAGCATTGCCATGAGCGCTACCCCTTCCGATCCATTAAGCTTGCGAATTGCCATTAAAACGATCCAGCAAACTATCTTATTTCATTACATTGACTAATAAGCGTCTTCACTATCTACCTGTGAGTAGCTGAAGCCTTATGTCCAATGCGAAGGGGATGGAGGAGCCAGTCCAGGAACTCGAGGCCAAACGGCCCCGCCGGAGCTCTTCTCCTATAACACCAGAAGAAGATCTGACACCCTCCCGGGTCTACTCAGAGCTTTCTCGATTAAAGGCTCTCTTTAAGTTGATAGATGAAGTTGCAGTCTTCAAACCAGCTTTGACTCAACTGGCTCGTCGTGTAACTGACGCTGAAGCGAGGATATCATCCGTGGAGAGGAAGCTTGATAAAAACGACCCCTCCCTTGCTGAATGCAAAAAATCAATCGCAAAACTGGAAGATCGCCTGGAAGATTTGGAGGGGAGGAACAGACAAAACAATCTAGTTCTACTGGGGCTCCCCGAGGGGGATGAAGGCCCGAACATGATAATGCTTCTGCAAAAACTCCTCAAGCAGACGGTAGGCCCCTCTCCAAACGGTCCAGAGTACATAATTGAAAGAGGCCATCGTTCTCTGCGTGCCAAACCACCGGCATCAGATCCTTCCAGGCCAGTCATATTTAAGCTTCTCAACTATTTGGATCGCAAATTCATATTTAAAGAATCCAGGAAACTCTCGGCGATCTTGTGAGAAGGAAAGAAACTTAGACTTGTGCCAGACCTAACAGTGAACCACGCCTGCTCCAGAAGTGACTTTAATACATCACCTCTAGGCTGTGGGCGCAGTATTAAGCATGCATATGTTATATCCCTGCGTCTAGAGGTAACCTTGGGAGGGATCAAGCGCTTCGACTCACCTGAGGAAGCTCTGAAGGCTCTCAAGAAATGTTACCCTGATCTCTTCTCTAAAGGCTGAAGTGGCGATTTACTGAAGGCACTAAGGAGCCTATTTTGTGACACTTAATGGGACTTGGTTCTTGCAATCACTACCAGTTCCTGAGGTGGCTTTATGCTTTTCTGGAGGACTTACTGGCTGAATACCTAATTAAGCTGAACTGGACTTTATTTAGCTTGGTGCTGACTTGTTTTCCCTTCTTCTATTTTTTTTAAATTTTATTCTAACAGCAATATTTCTAGGTTTCCACGGACTTTCGTTTGCTGTCTGATGTGGGACATTCACTATGTTATCCACTAGAGGGAGCCCTGACTTCACAATTGGTTGGTTAAATGCAGTTTTTACTGCGATTATTCGCTTCTGTTCATCCCTATCAAGGTTAAATGGATAAAACTCATCACTACAGCCTGGATCTGAGTTGGGGTTACCCCCAGGCAGTCAGTGGCCTAATTTGTCCTATGTTCCCTGTGTTTTTAACCCGTGTGGTCTGCACTTTATATAGGCTAACCCTCCAGGAGCCAACTTTATTATTATTTTTTTTTCTTCTGTTTTAACCTTGCTTTAATACCTACAGTTGCTCTTGACTCCTGGTTGCCTCTCCAGTAGTTATCTCTCTACAAAGGGGCTTCAATCTGTAACCAGTCTGTAGAAGTGGAGTAATTTAAGTCAAGACAAGTACAAGACCAGGCATCTACTATTAGCCATGTGCTGTGTTTTTTTTTTTTCTTTTCTCTAATTGCTCTATATGCTCCAGATGTTAAGCAATGATTCACTGCTCTCAAATGAATGGCAGTTTGCTTCTGCCAACATGTTTAATAGTTATTGGAAAGTTATGGGAACTAAATTAGTGGGATACCAATTGTATGGTATGTGTAAGTCAATTATAATGAAGTTGGGATTTAATTGTGGGTATTCGCAAGCTCTTAGCAGCTGACTGTCTCCTTTTAAGCTTGGATTGGGAGGGGGGGGAGCTCACTTTCTGAGTGCATCATGGGCCAGATGGATAGGAGTAGGCCTAGGGCCGGGTTATTCAGTAGGTTTGTTAGAGGTTGGTGGCTTTTTGGGGGTGTTTGGGGTGGGTTAATCGAAGAGTTATGTTTTCTTTTTGTCTGGGGCAGCAACTTCTCTACTTTCCTATAGGGTTAATGGTGACACGTGCATAGTTAACGGCTTAAATATTCTGTCATGGAATGTAAAAGGAGGAGACAAT
Organism: Neoceratodus forsteri; assembly: GCA_016271365.2. NCBI lineage: Eukaryota > Metazoa > Chordata > Ceratodontiformes > Ceratodontidae > Neoceratodus > Neoceratodus forsteri. The sequence continues at coordinate 831,869,450 of CM028130.1, read as the reverse complement.
AAAAGAAATATATCATCTTAAACCACCTGGCGAAATTTGATCCTTCAATTGTGGTTTCTGCAGAAACCCATTTGCTACCGAACAACTTCATTATCTCCAAAAAGATGGGTTGGTCAGGTTTTTGGCTCAGGATTTACATCTAATAAACAGGGAGTAGCTATACTGGTGGCTAGAGGAATCCCACTTTTACCAACGGAAGTCATTTCCGATCCAGAAGGCAGGTTTATTTTTGTAGCAGGCAAAATTGGCAACCTAAACTTAGTTTTGGGTTCCATTTATGGACCTAATTTAGATACATAATCCTTTTTCACACACCTGCCTATGGTTATGGCCCCCTTTTTAAATTTAACTACACTTTTGGCTGGCAATTGGAATCTGGTACAATCTAACTGCCTGGACCACACTTTCATAAAGGAACCAAAAGCTCCTCCTCGCAGAGGGCTCTGCTAGAATTTACAACATCATTGGGCCTCCTAGATCCATGGAGAATAAGTCATCCTTTAAGTAAGGAATTTACATTTTTTTCCTCCAGTCCACAAAAGTTATTCCCGTCTTGACTATTTTTTGATTAGTCAGCAGTTATTACCTTACACAGTAGAAGTCAACATTTTAGCCCGTGTAATTTCTGACCATTCTCCAATCATGTTGCAGTGTTTGTTGCCAAACATTCCAACAAGATCCTACTCCTGGGCTCTCAACAACAAATTATTGTCTGACAATCAAATAGTGGTGCGTTTCCAAGACTTTTTATCAAACTCCATTGCTACCAATTGGGGGTCGATCACAGCAACGGATCAGGCTTGGGCTGCGTTGAAAGCCACTTGGAGAGGAGAACTTATCCGTATAGCGTCGGTGCGGAAAAAGAAAAAAAACAACTTCTTAACCAGCTGTCTAAATAAAATTAAAGACCTGGATAGTAAAGAGATCGGTAGGTACACTTTCCCAATCACAAGAACAAGAACTTTCCACTCTTAGAGCCATATATGCGAGTGTTCTCAGGGAATCTATCAAGAGGTCAGCTTCCATATTAAAAGCCTCATATATAGGCCAAGGCAGCAAAGCGGGTAAACTTCTAGCTTGGCAATTGAAACAACGTTCATCTGCTAAATGGGTGGCAGCCTTAAGGCATCCTCAAACGAATGCTTTGGTCACGGACCCAGAAGGTATATTAGCGCTGTTCCATGACTATTATAAAAAATTATATTCTAGTGAGCCCAGTACTTCAGAACACGACACCAAAATGCGGGCGTTTCTAGGTAAGATTCCTTTCCCGACATTGTCAGAGGAATTTAAACTATTGCTAGTGGCTCCTATTACAAGCGAGAAAATATCCAAAACTATCGACTCCTTAAAGCCAGATAAAGCTTCTGGTCCTGATGACTTTACGGGCCCTTTTTACAAAATCTTTAAAAAATGGCTAACACCTTTGCTACTCCAAGTTTATGCGTATTGGCACGCCCATGGGGTTAGCCATCATACACTGTTTGAAGCAAGAATAATTCTTTTGCCCAAACCGGGGAAATCTCCATCTGAAGTGGGTAACTACAGGCCCATATCCCTCCTTAACATAGATGTTAAAATATACGCCAAAATTCTGGCTAACAGATTAAGATTATCATGGGAAGGGTTACTCAGTCCAGAACAGGCTGGATTCGTGGCTGGACGCTCTTCCGCGGATCATTTCAGGAAGTTACTCTATTTAATCTCTGTGGCTGGGATTCCGGAGCTAGAAGCATCTCTGGTATCCTTAGGCATGGAAAAAGCGTTCGATAGAGTAGAATGGCGTTTTATGTTTGCAGTACTAAGCAAATTTGATATTCCCCAATGTTTCATAGATTACATCCAAGTTCTCTATTCAGGCCCATCGGCCAGAATCCAATGCAACAATCTTATTTAGTCGATTTTCCCCTTTTCATGATGCCTAGAGCAAGGGCTGCCCGCTCTCTGTTCCTCTTCAATCTATATATTGAGCCCCTAATAAGGGCCCTGAAGTTAGACAACCAAATTCAGGGAATTCATGTTGGCAAGCTCGAATGCAAAATAACAGCCTTTGCAGTTGACCTGCTTATACATATAGAAAACAGCAGAAAATCCCTACCTCAATTGCTTCAGATAATTTCTTGTTTCAGTGGTTTTTCAGGTTACAAATTAAACAGTAACAAAACTAATGTGTATCCATTATCTCCTCTCTTACAGAAAGATTAGAGTTCCTCCTTGGGCCTTCAGTGGCAGGGAAGCTCCCTGGTTTATTTGGGTATTAGAATCTCGAAAGACCTTACCAACCTGGCGAATCTTAATCTAAGCCCTCTGTTCAAAACTATTAAGGAGGACTTGGAGAGATGGAATAAATTACCCTTATCCTTCTGGAGTAGAGCAAATACTTTAAAAATGATGGTTTTACCTAAAATTTTCTATCCCCTTTTTAATCTTAACATCTATCTACCTAAGTCCTTCTTTAAACCACTTTATAAATGCTGTTCAGATTTTCTGTGGAAAGGCAAAGCACCTCGTCGGGCATATGCAAAACTTACCTGACCTAGAAAATTAGGGGGGCTGCAATTGCCTGACTTCTTTGCTTATTACTTAGCTATTCACGCTATGAGATGCTCGTAGTGGGTGGCTGAAACCGAAGCAACCCCGAATTCTTCCCCCCCGGCTTATCTTAGATCGCTTCTCAATTGATAATCTCAAGTTAGATTTGGAATCTCTCTTATATACCCCCGGTCTAAAGTTCCCCTAAAAATTAAAAACACTCCATTAGGTTGGGACGTGAAGGCCCTACATCAGCTCTATTCGCTGCTCCATAAGTCTTATTTAAGAGACCTGACGCAACCTCTGCTAAGGAACCCAAACATACAAATAGGGAATCGCCCAATCACTCATTTTATAGGTAATTATTCTCCCAAAGTTCGTCTGGCAGACTTCGTTTCGGCTAATTCATTGATCCCGGTACCAGAGCTTGTCATAAAATTCAGGGTGAGTCATGACAATCTATTACGACTGTACCAGATTCAACAAAGTGTAAGCCTTTTCTTGGGGAAAAGTCCTTGGATAGATGGAGCTGGAATCATATTAAAAAAAATGAGAGAGTTAGCAGTTAATCTTGACAGAAATAATGCGCAATTACACTCCCATAGCTCACTACTGGGAGTCCAATTTTGCTAAGTGTTGGCCGGCTGAAATTTGGGAAAGAATCTGGTTAAACTCATATGCCTGCATTAAACAAGATAGACTTAGAAATATTCAATTCAACATCCTACATAACCTTTATTTTTCTCCTGCCAAACTATCCCGGATATACAGGTCTTCCTCTTCTGTTTGTGTGGACTGTGGAGACCCCTAGCCACAATACATCATAAACTCTGGAGCTTGTCAAGGTGGCTAATTTTGGGACTCAGTCAAGCAGTGGGTGGGCCCCTATTGTAACATCTCAGCTTTTTTCAATGAAAATGTTTGCTTATTAGGGATGTATGCTCAAATTCCAACTTGGACTCAAAAGTGGCAGATGGCAATGGTAGCTCTTGTCACCAAGCTGGTAATTCTCCGGCACTGGCAAGACAGTTGGGAACCCTTATACAGAGAATGGTGGGACGAACTTTTAAATGCTTTAAATGCTGAAAGGTCTGTCACCAATCTCTTCAATTCTGCTGGAAAATTCCAGAAGTGCTGGGGTGGATTTTTTACACACCTAAAAAACAAATTTGGCTACTAGGAGGGAGAGAGCCTTGAACAATACCATCATGGGCCCCCGGGAACTTGGTTCTAGTTCCCTGGTCGCTTTTTCTTGTCCATCCTCCCTCTGGGGATACACAAGGATCATGAAATGTAGTCACTGGAAAGGCCACTTTCCACATCTCCCCTCTATTGGAGAATCTCACCCCTCCCTTAGTTCCCCCTTATTACGGTTTCTGTTTATTTTTCCTGATGGTGTTTTCTTCCTTGTCTCCCCCTCCTTTGAGATGTAAATTTAAGGCTGCACCACAGTTTTTTTCCTTCTCTTCTTTTGTTGCTAGGTTAACCTATGTCATATTACTCTAAACTCTGTAAGGAAAGTAAACTTATTTGTAAGTTCTAAGTTTTAGCTGCCATGGGGGGGGTTATGGGATGGGATTGTTTTTTTTTTTTTTTCCTTGAGATTATGTCATATACAACTGTTGATTTTCATGATTTGTCTTTGGGGTTTGTTTTATTTGTATGGTTTTGTATTATTTGTCTGAAATATAAAAAATAATAAAAATAAAGTTATTTGCAAAAAAAAAAAAAAATTCTTGAAAACACATTTATTTAACCAGGCATTTGCAGGGACTCACTGAGTGTTTGTCAAAATGTTTTATCTGTTTTTAAGGTATAATGCTGTGAATTTATTTTAATCTATATTGTTAAGGCGCTCTGAACTCTGGAAGGGTGCCTCATACAAATAACATTTTACTTACTTTCCAATGGAGAGAATAACCACCCCATGAACCCCAAAGGGGACTGCATGACATTTCAAAATATTAATACTAGACTCAGTCAACAAAGCAAATATCAGAAATCAGCTATAAAGCATTTTCACCAGAGGGAACATCCTGAACAAATAAACAGACATTGTCAGTATAAGCCAAAATTTTTACTTCTGATGAAGAAAAGGGGTGAGGGATTCCCAGAATATGGGGAGCTGCAAAATTGCTTGTAATAAGGAGTCCAAGGTCAGTATGCAAAGGATCAGGGCTCAGCGGGCATCCCTGACTCATACCTCTAAGCAAACCAAGGCGAGAACCAAACCATCCATTAATAGTGATATTAATGTAGAACGAGAGTATAGAATCTGGGGCCAATGAATAAACTGTAGGGAAAACCTGTATTTGCCTAATACTAAAAATAGATAGTCATGGGGAATCCTATCAAAGGCCTTAGCCTGGTCTAAAACTTTCAAGAAATGTCCCACATTATGAGTATGACAAGAAGCGATCAGTTCGTGAATCAGCAATAAATTATCTTGAATTCTGCAGCAGAGGGATGGAATAGGACTGCAGCGGATGAATAATTTTAGAAAATAATCCTAGTTAGAAGGACACAAAAAATCTTAACCAAGATCTTTGCATCCATGTTAAGGAGGCAAACTGGTCTCCAATTCGAGAGATGCCGACGATCACCAAATTTAAATAAAAAAAATTGTAGGGCTTCAGTAATTGAACCTGAAAAATAAAAATGCACCAAGAAGGTTAAAAACAAAAGTAAGAATAGGGGCCAAAATCAAAGAAAATGACTGATAAAAGTCAGACATTAAACCTGCTGACCCCGGGGAGATATGTATAAGTAAGGAACGGATAGCCAAAAGGATTTCTCCTTTGGCAATCAGCTGAAAAGCATTATCAGGTGCTGTCACCTGCTGCAGGCTCAATGAGTCCAAGAAATGAGCAGCCAAAATGTCAATTGGGAATCAAGTGCCCACTACAGTATATCATGTAGCAAGTCCTGAAACACTTTCAGCATACCCACATGGGAGGTATGTTCTATACCACTGGAGTCAACCAAAGAATCCATTCATCACTTTGAAACCCTATGAAAACAACTCTGAAATATATCTACCATAAAATATTGACTCTGGGTACCATAAGTCTGTTCAAAAGACAGAGATTTCACTCTGTTGTATTGAAAGGACTTCATCCGGTTTTGGACAGACTGAATCTGGGTGTGAAAGGACAAACTCTTCTCAGTTTGAAGTGAATCAATTTATAAAGAGTATATCATAGGTCAAGATACAGGTAGGCATGATAAGCTGATATGCCAGTTGATCTAGAATAGTGTCTAGCCAGGCTACCAATGGTCTGTTTAGTGTGGTCCCACCAATGGGATACATCAGTACAAAGATCTTGGACTAACGGGCAGGCCCATAAAAGGGACTGAAGTACACACTAAAAAGAAGTGTCCAACAGGATAGTGTTGTTCAGCCCCAGTTAGACTTCCCATTCAGAAGGGTTGGAGTGACTGAAATCATGCAATTTAATAAAAGGTGGTCTGAAGTTTCCACTGGACAGGTAACTGCCGCCAAAATGGGACACCAACAGGAAACAAAAACGTAATCAATGCAGGTCACAAACTGCATCCAGTGGTACGTGAAGCCACCCATAGGGTGGAGAGCACAAACTGCATCAACCAGGTGGGACCTTTTACAAATGTCCTGCAGGTATAATGAATGGCAAAATAATTCAGATGTCTTAGCTTCTCTTTCCCAGAGTTGAAGAGGGCAATTAAAGTTGGCATCCCTGCTGATGAATGTTCGCCAACAACAGCCAAATTCATCCAGCTGCTAGAGCAGCAGATTCCAGGACAGCAGGAGATGCTGGCAGCCTAGCAAGGTGTGTCAAGAAATCTGCAAGAAGGGGTCAGCAACAGAAGGCTGGTCACAGAGCGATCTGGAGGGCTAGTTAGCAGGTATCGAGTCCCGATCACCGAAATCCATAAGGGAAAGGAGGCATGCCCTCTGTTCCATAATCCCATCCTGAAGAAAGGGGTCCATAAAAAAAGAGAAGCAGTAGCAGTATTAGGCAAGTCCAGGCATCCAGAAATTCAAGCAGGTGAAATCCAAATCAGAGCAACTTCAGGTATCAAGAGAGGTTCTGGAAAAAGCGTCAGCCCCACAGCAGAAACATCCACATAAGAAACATCCATAGAATCCAGTGGCAAAAGGTCAGTATGATCCTCAGTGCAAACAGCAGGCAACACAGTCCAGCCATCCTCACCAATACCCAGGTTGGCCAGCTTGGTAGACAGTCAGTGGTTCCCTCTATTGCAAGAGTAGGGGAATTCTCCCAATGTCCTAGCAAAATTTCCCCATTCACAAATAAACAAACAAAAAAAATGGCAACACAACCTGGCTCAATAGTAGTTGTTTTTTGCATCTGTATCCTTCATCATTTATTGTTTATTTATTTTCCAAAATATTCACCAGGAAAGACATACTGAGCTGATACGCAGCTCGTTTCCAGATGCGTCTTGGGGGAAAGGGAGAAGAGGGTTGTGATAACAAAATAGAAATACAATAAAACATCATACAGAGATATAGATTAAACATTACAAAACGAGGTTCATCAGACAAGTAAAATAATGGGCAAAAAAATATTATCATTTCAAGGAACAAGGCGGCGGGGGGTATGACTCCAGGGTAAAGCAATAGTATATTTTGAATGGTGGGGGCACCAAAGCATAGGGTGCTGTAGGAGTGGAAGGAGATGGGATAGAGGAAGGGAAAGTGGAGCAAGTGGGGGAGGAGGAGTGAGAGAGGGAGAGGAGTGGTGAGGGGAGGTGCAGGGAGGCAGAGGAGGAGGAGGAAGAGGGTAGAATTGAGGATCGGGGAAGGTCAATGGCTCAAGAGCAGGCAAAGGTGGGAGCAGTGCAGGCATGGAGCAGAGAGGAGAGAGAGAGCATTTGGAAGAGGCAGAGGGAATGGTTAGGAGGAGAGAGTTCCATAGTTTAGGGAAGTGGAAGGAGAAGACAGCTTGACCAGCAAGAAATGTTTGAGAGGGTAGCGCAAAAGAATGATAACCAGAGTTATGGAGGGAGTATGAGGAGGGAAACTGGGGCAGAAGAGTGAGCTAAGGTAAGGGGAGAGGTAGGCCAACCAGAATTTAGAGATAAAAGAGGCATGGTGGCTTAGGCAGCAATCTTACAGGGAGGGGAGGAAGAGGGCAGAATATAAGGAGCAGTGATGAGTGCAAGACAGGCAGACCAAGGCAAAGCAGCAGAAGGAGTAAAAAAGGGGGTCCAATCTGGCCAGGGTGGCCTTTGGGCAGCACTGTAAACAATGTCATCATAGTTGATAATGGGAAGGATTATCTTAGTGATGGTATCTCAATGAGCAGCAAGCAGGATGCAGCTTTTTTTCCTAAATTGTGCACTGAGCTTGGGGTGTAGTTGTTTATATATGGCATCCATGTGCTGAGAAAAGTCAAGGTGCCAGTCTAGCCAGATCCCAAGGTACTTAAATGAGGGCATGTCATCAATTGTAACCCCCATCAAGGGTATGGAAAGAGAAGAGGGATAGGAGCTTGGAATGCCTCTACTTAGTGCCAAAAGTCACGGAGGCCATTTTTTTTTTGCATTTAAGGATGGCTGATTTGACCTGAACCAACATTGTCACTCATTACACTTTTATCCATTATGTATTGTCCAACAGATCATTATTACAGTTTGTAACATGGCTCTGTACAGTAGTTGTAAATAATGAAAAGTGATTGGTTGAATCATAACAGGTGACTACAAAATGTTGCTAGCCTTGCTTGTAGAGCAGAAAGCAGCTAACTAAAAAAGCTACATTTTCTTATTAATTTAAAACTTATATCTCAGCAAGAGTCAGTGTCTTTTGAGATTAAGTAGACAGATACTTTATTAGAAGTAGAAGGGGTCTTACTTAGGGTTAAAAAAAAGAAAGAAAGTCAGTGTGTGTTCTGTGCTGGGAAGGGTATTGTATCAGCTGACTTTGCTAAACAAGTAGAAGGAGAGAGAGAAAGCTAAATTGGGTCTGTGGCTTAGACACTATAAAAGCAGGTGACTCAAATTACAACTTCCTGTTGCTAGCCTTTTTTTCTTACTAATTGCCCTCCATCCCACCCACCCAAAGCCAGTTCTACTTTTATAGCCACTGGATCTGACTGTCAACAGGAACTTCCTGTTTGGCAGTAGGAAGGGAAGGATCATAGAGAAACATTGGTTTTCTCAACCCTAAAGGAAAAAAGTAGCTCACTCCCCAGCTGCTGGTGGTCTGACATTGAGCAAGGAAGAAGGAGGCTACTAAAAAAGATAGGAAGTTGCTGTCCCAGAACAGGAAGGGTGAGAGTTGTAAGGAGAGGAGAGAGTAAGCATACAGAGAAACAGGAGAGGGGACACAAAATAAGACATGATAGGAGTGGTACAGTGCAATTGCTGTGGGGCGGCAGTGTTCCGGGAGACATTCTGGAGGCTGCGATGCTGCCATATTTGCAGGCACCTCTCTGGTCTGAGAGAGGAGGTTGCCCGTCTCCAGGCTGACCTGGCTAGGATTCATGAAACTTCCTCCCCCACCCAGGGACCACCAGGGCCAATGCCACTACCTCAGAGGTTGCCAAGAAAGAGGAAAGGCTGGCCAGGGTGGGCTCAGGGAGGGAGAGGGTGGTGGAACAGAGTTGCATCACTCCAGCTGTACCTCTCCACAATTCATTCGCTCTTCTAGTGGATAGTGGTTCCTCTATGGAGGCACCTGCAGTGGAGACAAAGGAGGATGCTGGGAACCTTCACAAAGGAGACCCACAGAAGGGTGGCATGGGACCCCACAAGGGAAGGAAACAACTCCTGGTGGGGGACTCAATCATTAGGGGGGTAGAAATGGGGGAGGAAGGGGAGAGGGAGGTAAGGTGCCTTTCTGGCATCACGGCTTGGAGGGACAGGAAGCAAATCCTCAGGATCGTGGGAGGAGCTGCACGAGGGAGGGAGCTAGATGTCATTGTCCACCTGGGGACAAATGACCTGGCTAGGAATGGGATCAGAGCAGTGCAAGAGGAGTTTGTAGAGTTGGGGAAGGGCCTTAGACAAGTAGCGCATATGGTAACCTTCTCGGAGGTGCTGTCTGTCTATGGCAAGGGTGATGCTAGGGCACTCCTCACCAGGGAATTCAATGAGTGGTTGAAAAACTGGTGTGGAGCTCAAGTTTTGGCTTCATTGGGGACTGAGGAGCCACCTGGAGGATGCAAACCTATACTGAGTGCGATGGTCTGCATCTGTCCGGGGAGCCAGATCCTAGGTGAGAGGTTTAGATGCTTCATTGGCAAGCATTTAAACCATCCAAGGGAGGAGGCACTGAAAAGGAGCAAGGAAATCCCAGCCTCCCCCCACAAAACATGGTAATTAGTGAGGTAAACACCAAAGTAGAGAAGTTATTAGGGAGCAGGACAGAGGTAAATGTAAAAAAAGGCAAAGGCAGTAAGGATAGGAATGGGGCTAAAAGGGGTAAAGCTATCAAAAAGTGGAGGGTGATGAGTACCAATGCCCATAGACTGTGTAACAAGCTCCCTGAACTAGTGGCCTTGATGGAAGAGGGTTGCCTGGATATTGTGGCAGTCACAGAAACATGGTACACAGAGAACCGTGACTGGGATGTCAACATACCAGGATACACAATCTACAGGAGGGACAGGGAGGGTAAAAGAGGAGGAGGAGTAGCTCTCTATGTAAAGGAAGGGATCAAAGCAACAGAACTAAAGAGTAAACAGGGAGCAGATGAGGCACTCTGGGTCACCCTAGAGACAGGAAATGGCACCACAATCCGCATGGGGTTGTATACAGACCCCATATCAGGGAGGGAATGGACAAGGAAATGATAGAAGGCTTCCTTAGAATGGCAGAAAAGGAGATATTGTTGATGAGGGACCTGAATATGCCAGATGTTAACTGGAGCACCTTTGCTGCAGGCACATCCAAGAGCAGGTCATTCTTGATGCCCTACAGGGGCATGCCTCAGACAGCTAGTATTGGAACCCACTCGGGAGGGAGCAACCTTAGACCTGGTACTGTCAAATGGGGATAGAGAAAGAATCTCAGATTTAGAGGTGGGTAGCCATCTGGGAACAAGCGACCACCAAACAGTGTGGTTCACGATAAACACAGCCATACAATCAAGCCATACAAAAGCAAGAGTGTTGGACTTTAGGAGGGCTGACTTTGGGAAAATGAGAGAGTGCCTTAGAAAATCACTAGCAAGCAGGCAAGAAGGAGGGGTGGAGGAACAATGGGGAGTAATCAAAACAGCCGTCACAGAGGCAACAAGCCTTTGTGTAAAGCAAATTAATAAAACACAACGAAGGAAAAAAACGCTAAGGTTCTCAAAAGAGGAGGCAGGGAAGGTTAAGGAGAAAAGGATAGCATTCAGAAAATATAAGGAAACACAGAAGGAGCAGGACAGAGAACTTTATCAGTTAAAGCAGAAAGAGGCTGGGAAGGCAGTCGGAATAGCAAAGGCCCAAATGGAGGAAAGGACAGCCAATTCTGTTAAGAAGGGGGATAAGACATTTTATAGGTACATTAGAGAGTGAGGAAAGACCAAAGGAGGGATACTGAGGCTTAATAAAGGGGAAGGAATGTGGGTAGAGGGGGACAGTGAAAAAGCAGGGATACTGAACGAATATTTCTGCTCAGTATTCACAAAGGAAGAGGAGGGGGAGGTACTTAAACCAAATAAGAGAAACACTCTGAAGATGGGGTCGATACCAGTCCATTTACAGAAGAAAGGATTCTGAAAGAACTAATAAAATTGAAGGTGGACAAAGCAATGGGGCCTGATGGGTTCACCAAGAATTATAAAAGAACTAAAGGTAGAACTAGTGACACAGCTGACTACTCTCTTTAACAAATCATGGGAGGATGGGGTGGTACCTGAGGACTGGAGGGGGAGATGTGATTCCTCTTCACAAAGTGGGAGCAGGACAGAGGCAGGAAACTACAGACCAGTTAGTTTGACCCCAGTGGTAGGGAAAATGATGGAATCACTTCTGAAGGAAAGAATTGTTAAGTACCTAGAGGCCAGTGGGTCACAGGACCCAAGGCAGCATGGATTCACAATGGAAAGGTCATGTCAGGCAGATCTAAAGATTTCTTTGACTGGGTGACCAAAGTAGTAGACCAGGGAGGGGCTGTGGACATGGCCTACCTAGATTTTAGCAAAGCATTTGATACAGTCCCACACAAAAGATTAATACACAAGTTAGCCAGCCTTGGAGTGGGCCCCAAGGTGGTAGCCTGGATAAAAAATTGGCTAGACAACAGGACGCAAAGGGTAGTTGCAAATGGAGTACACAGTGAAGAAAGGAGGGTTACTAGTGGGGTACCGCAGGGTTCAGTACTGGGACCGGTCCTTTTTAATGTCTTTATAAGTGACGTTGCAGAGGAACTGGAAGGAAAAGTATGTCTCTTTGCAGACGACACAAAGATCTACAACAGGGTTGATACACAAGATGGAGTGGAAAGGATGAGAAGGGACTTGGCAAGGTTGGAGGAATGGTCAAATGTATGGCAGTTCAGATTCAATTCAAAGAAGTGCAAGGTAATGCACATGGGAAACAAAAACCCAGGGGAAGAGTACACAATGGGGGGTAAGATACTGACAACAGTAAAAATGGAAAGGGACCGGGGGGGTAATTATATCAGATGACCTAAAGGTGGGCAAGCAATGTGAGAAAGCAGTAAGTAAGGCTGGGGGGATACTGGGATGCATAGGAAGAGGCATCAATAGTAGAAAACAGGAAGTTGTTATCCCTCTGTACAGACAGTTGGTGAGACCCCATCTGGAGTACTGTGTGCAGTTCTGGAGACCCCATCTCCACAAAGACATAGACAGAGTGGAGGCTGTCCGGAGGAGGGCAACCAAAATGGTGCAGGGTCTGCACCAGAAGACATACGAAGAAAGACTAAAGGAGCTTAATATGTATACCCTTGAGGAAAGGAGGGATAGAGGGGACATGATAGAAACTTTCAAGAACCTCAAGGGAATCAACAAAGTCCAAGAGGGTAGCATCTTTCAGAAAAAGAGATGTGCAAGTACAAGAGGGCACAATTTGAAGATAGAAGGGGGACGACTCAGAGGTAATGTGAGGAATTATTTTTTCACAAAGAGGGTTGTGGATGCATGGAACAGCCTCCCTGAGGAGGTCATGGAGTCAAGAACAGTGGGGGAATTCAAGAATTCATGAGACAGACATAAGGTAGTCCTAGTGGGGGGTAGGAGGAAGTAAGCTGTTGGTTAACTAGGATCTGCAGCTTATCTGTTAGGTAGGAAAATGGGCAGACTAGGTGGGCCAAGCAGTCCTTATCTGCCATCAAATTCTATGTTTCTATGTTTCTAAAACAACCATGGATCAATTCCACAGCAGAAACATGGTTGCTTGTGTAGTACCTTTATGAACCACAACAAATATTAGCAGAATTCCTTGCTTTTCCCACACACCCACCCACCCAGTGGACCACCATTCTTCAGTGAATATTCGGAAAAGCAAGGAATTCTGCTAAAGTATAGCTCATAACGAAAAGACACAACAAGAAAACATATCAGAAGAGATCCTGATGTTTACTGGCAAACAGCCAAATTGCAGCGAACAGCAACAGGAGAGCTCATGGATTGTAACAGAATCACCGGTGAAAACCCAAGGTAGCATTGCACCGGAACATTTTGAGCCTGTTCGATCATCTTTCAGCCCCTTTCAGATGCCAAATTTTACCATAAATGGTCTTGTTAATTTTTTATTTAGTTTTTGTTTATCGGGTAGGTGCTCTAGCCAAACAGGTGACTATTTTCAGGCACGACCCGGGAGGTACAGTAACAATACAGAGTTCATTTACATAATACAGGGAAGCAGTAACAATACAGAGAACAGTTTTCGGTAAAAGGCATTAAAGGAGTACAGCTTCAGAGGCAATCAACAGGTCAAGAGAAAAACAGCAGATTTACAGTGTACAGGTAGCATTTAGTGAGCGGGTAAAGGTATACATACAGGGCAGATCCAAAGGACAGGTGGGTCAGGGTAGGGGGATAAAAATGGGGGAAGAGGAACTAGGTGAGCAGGTAAAAAGGGGGATCGAGAAAACATGCGGCTAAGTGGTTAAGGTGGCGCAGGGATGAAGGAGGCAGGACAGGGGGACTGGGTGTGGGGCGGTGAATGGATGGTGATGCACATGGTCGAGTGGGGAGAGAGTAGGTCAGGCAGAGCTGGAGGCAGGGGAGACACCACCTGCAGTGGGGCTATAGAGGGGTAAAAGGCGGCGCAAAAACAGGGCAGGAAAAGACATGATAGGCATCGGCGGCCAGAGGAGGAGTGAAGCGGGGGAACATTTGGATGGGGCAGGGGCTTATGGAATATGTCTGGGTGAGGGTGATATGATGGCATAAGCGGTAGAAGGCTATGGGAAGAGACCGAGTCCATGGAACCGTGCGGCGGCTAGAGAGAGCTGAAGGGGAGGGGATCGGAGGTGAAGACGGCCCTGGGGCAGCTTTAGCGGCAGAACCACTCAAGAGGAGCCGGGTTCATGGAACCAAAGTTGGCAGGGAGAGTTAGGATGGCGGGGTTCGGGGTGAGTGCAGTGAGGGAGCACCATCAGCGGCTGGAAAGGTCACGGCAAGTACCGGGTTGTGGTACTGTTCCCGGGCAGAGTCGGAGTGCTCAGTCAGGGTGAGTCGGGGGGCTGCAGAGGTTAAGAGCAAACGGGTCTAACTGGGGGGTATAGAAGTGAAAAGTCAGTGTTAGGGGTATATGGCGGGAATGGCAGCAGGGGGCTGAGGGATGAGACCGTGTCTATGGAAACTGTACGCAGGCTGGACAGATCGATGAGTGTGAGAATATGGGGATGGCGGGTGAGCAGTTTAGCGGCAGGAGCCTACTAGAGGCCCAGGATCATGGAGCCGTGAGGCAGCAGGGCAGGCTAAAGATAGCGGGGGTTCGGGGTAAGATACGGCGGGTGAGCAGTTTCAGCGGCTGATAGTGCGGCTAATGTCCAGGGTTGTGGAACTGTATCTGGGCAGGGGAAGCAGTGTTCAGGTGGGGTGGGGGGGCTGTGGAGGTCCAGGGGCAATAGAAGTAGAGGAATGGGTCCATTGGGGTGCGCTTAGGCATTGGCTGCTCCAGTACCTGGTACCCCTAGATCATCAGTACAAACATTCCAGTAAGGAGCAGTAACACGTAGAGCAGCGCAGACAACAATAACAGGTTAACAATGCAGTAGTCAAGGCGCAGTAACTTACAACAAAATTACACACTCTAGACCAGTGCAAGTAGAGAGAAGTACCCTGAAATGGGTCCGTTGGGGAGTGCTTTAGGCATTGGCTATGGCAGTACCTGGTACCCATAGATCATCAGTACAAACATTTCAGTAAGCAAGTAGTACATCGGAGCAGTAGCTGTACAGAAGTGGCAAAGTTTGAATAGTGGCAGTGCTGTGCCCATGCTGCAAGTTAAGTAAATGTTCTGGAAAAGTTTGAATTCTTCCAGCAGTATTTTGATGCTGCAAGTTCAGTAAATCTGTAAACAAATAAGGTAGTCTGCAATATTACCTGAGGAAAACTCCCTTTTTCCACTTTTTTAAACAGACAGAGTCATCTGAAAGTGTGAATAATAATGAGGTTGCATCATGCGTTTACTCCCATAATGCAGTGCTATAACTATAAGGAAGTAGAGATGCACGCTGTAGCGAGTAATATTTATTGAGTTGTACAAGTTGTTTTTTTTAAATAACTGAATATTTGTTATTATGACAACTTGCTTTGTACACTGAGTTGTTGTTTGTAGATGGAACACACCCACAATATATGTATGCAGCACTATGTTAGTCACAGTGCAAAGCAAACAAAGTGTCTGTGTGTTACATTATTAGACAACAGATAAAGAATGGTGTATATGTTTAAATACTCGAAATACTCTTGCCATGTTACAAGAGCATTAAGCCACTCAAGACCATGGTTCTACTGTGGAATTAATCCATGGTTGGGAAGGGTTCGGCCTCGTGCTCCCAATCACCCAACCATGGATTAATTCCACAGTAGAACCATGGTCTGTCGTGGTTTAATGCTTACATATACAGTATGTGGCTTGGTCATTAGAAAAAAGTGCTTGAAAACATTTTGGTTGGAAACTGAGGGGAAAAAAGTTACAGACATGTATTTCTGTTACTGCAGTTTGAAATCACCATAAATTAGGAAGCATTTCACTAGCTCTTTACATTCAAATGCAAAAATATATTTCACAAATAGTTTATTTACCTTTTCTTCTTTGCTAACTATTTTAATTATATCTGTGTCTCTGTAGCTTCTGCATGCTTTGCGAGCTTCCTGCCAGGTTTTGGTATAAGCATCCTCAATGTAATAACAGCTTTTTTGAAAATATGTCCACTTTTGATTTGAAGGACATAATCTTCTGGGCACTGTTAGAAACAAATTTGTTTTACACATTTGATTAAGATCACTAAAATAGATTATGCCCATGACAAGCACAGACTCATGATAATTCTTCTGTGAGCAGTACATTGATCTGAGGTCAGTGTTGTGTCAGACGTGTGTCAGAAATATTCTAAAACTATGCAAAGCAGTAACCTAGTGATTAGAACACAGGATGGTGAACCAGGGGCTAGTTTACTTCATAACAAAGTGTAATCATGAATTTTTAGTCCCAAATTTAGCTAGAGTACTGTAGTTGCAATTATAATTCTAAACTAAAATGATTTAACATACAAAAGTACAAAATAAAATAGAAGGATAAATTCACACAACATTGTTTTCCTTTCTGTGAGCTCTACAGTATTCCTGTAAATTGAAAAAACAGACTGTGCATAGTAGCCAATCCTATAGAAAGGATGGACTACCACCCACAGTTTCAATAGTAGTAGGCCATCCTATAGAAAGGTGGAAAGTGAAATCAAGCTTTTTGTGTATTGGTTTATGAACTCTTCATACACACAAGTCCATTGACCGCAATTGCAGTCAGGATGCTGGCGCCGAGTTTACACTTTTTGTTTTGCGGGAGGCTGCAACCCCTGCAACCCTCTACTAATGATTCTCAACTCCCAGAAGGAGCTGAGTCAGGGATGGGGTGCAGGACCTTGGGGAAGGGTGCCGGGGTCCCAGGCAGACTTTACAGCGACGTGGCCATGTTGTCGGTATTGACCATGTCGCTGTAAAGTTGTCTCTGTAGAAACGGTATACCATCACCACGTATGGGATATATCTAAAGTTTGTTAAACAATTTCTTACTAAAGTTTGGAGCCAATACAACAACATTATCAATACTAATACTGTAACAATATTCTTGAAGAAAAAAATTACTTTCCATAATAATTTTATATCTTCCAATGGAATCTTACTGTATTCTAACATATGCAGTATGGTCTCCCCATAGGTCTGTCCCAGAGCCGAAATAGTTAATAGAACCTATGCTAATGATGGAATGCTAGGCTTGAGCCCAGTTTTCAAACCACACTGTCCCTGGAATACATCCTGCAACCGTCAAATTCTTACAGATCATGCATAAAAACAAGCTAACTATGCTATTAAAATTTTAACTAATTAACAACACCCAAATAAACAATCCCATTTATTTAAAATGTGGACAACACTAACACTCAAGTCACTAAAGCCCAATAAAGAAACACTCACAGGTTTCAAACAGCAAGACAGCTGTATTGCAGTGCCCATAGGTTCTAGTAGGGGAGGTAGAGTGGGAGCTCAGAATACAGTATGATTCCCTTGGAAGAAACAAGATTATTAAGGTAAGTAATTTTTTCTTCCAACCCCAGGAAATCTTACTGTATTCTGACATATGCTGACTGCCCAAGCAATATCTTTGGAGGAGGGTAGAGAACCTATTTAGGAAACAGGCTCTGCAATACTGCTGTGCCAAACCTGGCATCCCTTCCCCTTCTGGGTATCCAGGCTGTAGTGTTTGGTAAAGGTGTGAACTGTTTTCCAGGTAGCTGCTTTACAAATCACCAACAAAGGAACATCTCTTGTCACAGCTTTGGAAGCAGATGTACCCCTTGTGGAATAGGCCCTAAGGCCTACAGGGGGCTCTTTACCTACTTTGCTATAGCAGAACTGTATACAAGCAACAATCCAGTGGGCAATGGACCTCTTTGAGGCAAGTTTGCCCTTTCTCACTTCTCCATAGGTCAGAAAGTGCTGAGTGCTATCTTGCCTGTGGCCCTTTGTGTGATCCAAGTAGTAGCTTATAGCTCTCTTGCCACCAAGGCTATGCAGTCTGCATTCCCCTGAACTGGAGTGGTCAGTGAAAAAGACTGACAAAGTGATGGACTGATTCAAGTGAAAGTCTGACACCGCCTTAGGAAGAAACTTCTTGTTAGTCCTGAGGACTACCTTGTCCCTAAGGACTGATATGTAATCTGGTTCAGTGGACAAGGCCTATAGCTCACTGATCCCCCTGGATGAGGTGATGGCTACCAAGAACACTGTTTTCCATGTTACATACTTAATCTCTGCTAAGGACATGTGCTCAAATGGTGGTTGCATTAGTTGACCAATGCATATATTAAGGTTCCATGCAGGAGTAGGTGCCCTGTGAGGGGGGTGCAAGTGAAGCAGGCCCTTGAAAAACTTCCTGAATACCTGGTTAGAAGCCAGGGAGGACCCTTTACCAATTGACAGTTAGGCCAAGATAGCTGCTAGATGTACCTTGAGAGTGGAAGGTCTAAGGCCAAGAGAATGAAGGTGTATCAGGTACTCCAGAAAGACTGACAAACTAGCCTAGCAGCAATCTATCATCTTCTGTTGGCACCAGATGGAAAATCTCTTCCACTTAGAAGCATAAGTCTTTCTGGTGGATGGTTTCCTAGAAACCCTGAGGACCTCCAGAACCCCTTCAGAGAGGTGTAAGTCAACATACTCTAAGGCCTCAATAGCAGCTTGCCTTGAGCCTGAGGGACTGGAGGTTGGGTAAAGGATCCTGCCCCATGAGGAGATCAGTAGGTTGTGCCTCCTGGGGAGGGAGATTGGTCAGGATACTGATAGGGTCAGGAGAAGTGAATACCAGGGCTGATTGGCAGAGTCTGGAGCTATGAGAATCATTGTCGCTGGCTGAATCCTCAGCTTGCTCAATACTCTGAGCAACAGGGGAAATTGAGGGAAGGCATACAGAAACTTACCTGTCCAAGCCAACAGTAGTGCATCCAGAGGCACTGTGCCAAGTGCAGGAGGTCTGCAACAGAACAGTGGCAGTTGGTGTTTGTCTGGTGCTGTGAAGAGGTCCACCTCTGGGGTGCCCCACCTTTTGAACACTACTGCAGGATCTGCCTGTTCAATGACCACTCATGGTGATTCTGGTTGATCCTGCTGAGGGCAGATTTTTATGGCTTCTGTGCACAGGGGGGATGACCTGTGCCCCCTTGCTTGTTGATGTAGTACATTGTGGTTGTATTGTTTGTCCTGACTTGAACCACCTTGCCCTGAAGCATTGAAGCAAATGACTGAATGCCGAAGTAAACTGCTCTGAGTTCCAGCAGATTTATGTGAAGCAGAGACTTCTGCTGGAGCCAGGTACTGTGTGCAATGTTCTCCACTGGGTGGTTACCTCATCCTAGGAGGGAGGCATCTGTTGTTAACACTGCTGATGGTAGCAGATGAAGGAAAGGCCAATCTTCTCTGAGGTTGTCCTTTTCTTGCCACCACTGCAGTGCTTGAAGGAAGGTTCCTGTGACAGGTACCATTTTTGACAGGAAATCTATTTTTTGAGACCAGTGAGATCTGAGATGAAACTGGATGTCTCTCATCTGAAACCTGGAACCTGACACTGTTGCTGTTGATGTAGCTATGCATCCCAACAGTTGAAGAAATTGATTTTCTGGTCTGGGGGTATGCAGCTGGAAGGAGCTGGCCAATTGTACCAGGTTGTCTACCCTCCCTAGAGGGAGGAAGGCTTTTCCTCTTCTGGTGTCCAGTTCTGCTCCTGTGAACTCCTAGAGCTGAACTGGTGTTGACACTGACTTTTTCTGGTTTACCAGGAATCCCAATGCCTGCAGGGTATCCTGGGTAGTGAGCAGTGTATCCTCAACTAGCTGAGGTGCCTGGCCCACCACTAGCCAGTCGTCCAGGTATGGGAAGACTGTGACTCCTTGCCTCCTTAGGTGTGCTACCACTGCTGCTAGGCACTTGGTAAACACCCTTGGAGCAGAAGTCAGGCCGAAAGGCATGGCTCTGAATTGGTACTGGCTTGATGGCAGTCTGAACCTGAGATACCTTCTGTGGGATTACCTGATGGGAATGTGGAAGTAAGCATCCTTTAAAAAATCTATGGATGCAAACCAATCTCCCTTCCTAAGCGTACGGAAAATGGTAGCCAGAGTGACATTTAGAACTTTGACTTTGTCAAATGTCTGTTTACGTGTCTGAGATCCAGTATGGGTCACCACTCCCCTGTTTTCTTCAGGGTGAGGAAGTACCTTGAGTAGAGACCCCTTCCACTTTGGGCCAGGGGAACAGGCTCTACTGCTTTGTCCCAAAGGAGTTGTTTGGCTACTTCTTCCTTTAACAGAGCTGCTTCTGATAGGGTGGCAGGTCTAAAAACTCTTGCCCTCAGTCTGGGTAGAACCTTGAAGCAAATGGCAAGTCCTGGCTCACTACCTCCAGGACTCACTTGTCTGTAGTATTGGATTTCCAAGCCTGGAGATAGTGAGCCAGCCTGCCTCCTTCTGGAAGTGGGGAGAAGACCCTGGCAGACCCCTCAAGGGGTCTGCTTTGCTTGTGCACCTGACTGATTGCTGGGGCCAGCATGGCTGCTTCCCCTGCCCTGAAGTAACCTCTCTGAGGTTGGTAGGCTGTCAAGGCCTTAGTCTGGAAGAAGGCTCTGTAGTGGGTTCTACCCCTACCACCTTTGCTCTGGTGCTTCTGGGGTGTTGCTACTTTTTTCTTAGCAGCAGCACTCTTGTTGGTCACCTTATATATACTCATCAATCTCTTTCATATAAGCCTCTGTTTGCTCCCCAAAGAGGGATGTGGGCTCACAAGGAAAGTCTAAGGCCTTAGTCTGGGTGTCCTGGGACAGATTGGTAGCCTTTAGTCATGCAAACCTCTGGAGGGACACTGAAGTTGCTATCTGTCTGGCTGCCACATCATTGGCATCCACTGCCATTTGAAATTGCCATTTGGAGGCTTCTATGTCCTTTTTTGCAGCCTCAGCTAAGTCTGATGCCATGGGTTCAGGGTAAGCCTTGGCAATCTCTGTAACTGTACTCCAGAAGCTTTTTTGATATCTGGAAACATAAGCCATGTAACTGGCCTAATAGCCAAGGAAGAACCCAGATATGACTTCTTGGCCATGGAATCCATTCTCCTCGAATCTTTGTCTGGTAGATGTGATGCCAGGGGAATACCTGCTTTATCACATGCAGCATCCTGCACCTCTCCTTCATGGCTGGGATAACCAAAAAGGAACTCAGTCCCAGCTTTGGCTACCCAGTACTTCCTATCCATCTTCTTTACCACTGGTGGAATGGAAGTGGGAGTCTGCAATATTCTAATATTCAAATAATAGGCCTCCTGCCTAAGAATTGCCTCCTCTTCCCTTACCCCCTCCTAACCTATGGAGCACCCCCGCTACTCTCTGCTAATATCTCATCTCTCTCACTTCTCTCCTAGGCCCACCATAATGTTGGTAGGTTCGCCTTGGGGGTTAACTCCCGATCTCATCACTGTGATGTTCTCTCCACTCTAGATGGTTACCCTATGAAGCTAAATTGAAATACCTCTCCATGTGTCTCATGTTTAAACTTGTCCACCTCTTTACTCCCCCCACCTTAGAGATCTGATATGCCCAAGGCAAGCACCTCGCTCCCTCCACTCATCCTCCTTTCCCCTAATTGTCCTCCCCAATCTTCGCCTCTCCCTTACCAGGAGGGCCTTTTCTTTTGCTGCTGTTTCTGACTGGAATTCCTTCCCTCCTCACATCCTAACCAGTCCATCTCTTCCTCTTTTCAAGTCCAACCTGCTTGCTTTCCTTGTAGCCTCCTCCTCCTCCTGCTCTTGCTTCCAATGAAGCCTCCTGGTTTGCTTATCTTGGTGACCTCTACCTCTCCTCCCTCACTCCATTCCCTCCCTCCCTCTCTTCCCCACCCTAGACTGTCAACCTTACTGGCTCTCAATTCTCTATTGGGGCAGACATTACAAACTACCTTTGTATAGCCTACCCTTGATGTATATAGAACCTGTAGGTATGTAGCCACTGTTACATTGTCTAGCCTCACACTATTGTTGCTACTGTCATTGTTTACTGCTATACTTCACTGAATTTCTGTACAACCTGTATTGCTTCATTGTACCCCGGGTCAACCCTGAAAAAGGGACAGTATTTGTCTCAGTGGTCCTACCCAGTTACCAAAACTCAAATAAATAAATAGTGGCTTGTCTCTTATGGATGGGCAACAACAGCCTGTTTAGTTGCCGGCACATCCATCATCTCCATGTAATCTGTTTCCTCCTCTTCCTCCGTGGATTCCTAAGTGGAGCAGTCCAGAGTCTGTGCCACTTGCTTCATAAAAGCAAAGTATGTAGAAAAATCCTCAGTTTCCTTGTCAGGGGAGTCAGGGTGTTGAGGATCAGTGGAAACAACCAGTTCAGGAGGCTCCCCAAAATCCTCCTCATCATCCTCTGTGTACACATCAGGAAAATGTTCCAAGGACCAGGAACCAAGGAGGCATCCAGAGCCTGGATCAAGGACTGTGAACTGGGTTGCTGAACTGGTACTGTGGTACCGGTTTGCAGCACCTGGATAATTCTAATGGCATTAGCAATCTCCTCAGTAGTTGGAACCAATGGACTTGTCAGTTGTAGTTCCTTTCTCGCATTTTTCTCCTTCTTTCTCCTTTTAGCAGAACTTGCCGGTTCATGGGCAGCGTCTGTGGTTCTCTTTCTACCAGAGGAACCTTCACCCTGATCAGAGGGCTGTTCAACCAGTTCCTTGGGTTTTTCTGGCTGAGAAAGAGATAGTTTGTCCAAAGTCAGTTCAGCAGCCTTATTGGACATTTTTTCTTTCAGTCGGTTCAATCGCCTATCTAGCGTCGACTGAGGAAAGTTTTTACAAATTTCACAATCTGTGTTCTGGTGTTCAAACCCTAGGCAGAAAACACAAACCAAGTGTGGGTCAGCTTTACCAAATGGTTCACCACACTCTGTACAATGCTAAAAACCCATAGGGCCAGTTCTTTTCTTGGGTAGTGACATAACATGTAAAACCCCCTAAAACTGGGTTTCTGTAAGCCAGATACCCATTCTAGTAAAAAAAGACTTACTTGGTTTTTTTGTGGTCGGTTTAGCGACAGATGAAAAAAATGAGAGTTACCCCATTTTCTTTTCCAATTCAATTAAAATCAAATGACCATCCCAGGGAAGTAGTTTTTAAGAAAATTGACCTTAAAAAATATAACAAAGGTTCGTTTTCTCTACCAGTTGCGAAGAACCGTCAGGGAAGCAAAAATCATACTGGAATAACACTAAATCTAGACTAATATACCTGTAAACCAAGGACAGTGCTTTAAGAACTAACAGAAACAAAAACTATTTAAAAAAAAACAAGAAAATAAAATCTTCAAGAAAGATGAAGGAGAGCTCTGCGAGGTGTCTGAACTAGGCAAGTGGAGTAAAGAGTCTGACGGTTGCAGAATGTATTCTAGGGACAGTGGTTTGAAAACTGAGCTTGAACCTAAAATTCCATCATTAGCATTGGTTCTATTAACCATTTCACTTTTGGGGCAGACCTATGGTGAGACCATAGTGCATATGTCAGAATGGTTCTATGTCATAAGGGTAAATTTGGCATGCCTTTACTTTAGGATTCTCAACTCCAGGGGGGTGTATGTCAGGGGGGTGCATGTAAAAAAAAAAAAACACTGTCGCGGGCTGAGCACAACAAAAAACCACCAGTGCCCAGTACCGAATCCTGTATCCCCACCACCCGAAGCCGGCACCTATCCCACCACACTACGACGCCAGCTCACCAGAACCCCGTGGCACCCCCATCCCATGTCTGTTGGGCTCATTCCCAACCCCCCCACATGTGTATACCCACGTGATATCCTGTCACCTTTTTGAGACAACCCCCATCCGGTCACCTAACCTACACCCCCGCTGTCGGGGCAGTAGCTGAAAGTGGGTTGCCGTTTCGGCAGGCGCCCACTCGCTAGTGCCCCATATCAGAGGATACCTGTCAGAATACAGTAAGATTTCCTGGGGTTTAAAATATACATTGCTGTATGTACTGTACATAGCTGTGCCTTTTGCTTATCAGATTATTGCACTTTGCTTATATTATGTATTTATTCCCACCCCCCATTCCCCCAGAACACATCTGGAAATGAGCTTTATGGCTCAGGATGTGTTTCCTGGTAAATCTCTTTCAATAAATAAATACTGTACATATTTCCTGGTAAATCTCTTTTAATTTATTTATTTATTAGCTTTTGGCAACTGGGTAAGTGCACTAGGCAAAAATCCTGCCTATTTTCAGACACGACCTGGGAGAGTACAATATTACAATACAAGGGTAAAATAATTACAATACAGCAGTGATAAACAGTCAGATACATAATGCTGGTGATCTGTCCAACAAATACAATGATGGAGGACAGCTGCAGAAGATAATTCACCAACTGGAGAACACCAACAGTAGTGAAGTTGTTGCTACATACACTTTAACAAAAACAAGCAATATTGACCAGTTGGACAGGCCTAGCTGTGGGAGAAATAGGCAGGTAGGTACACAACAGTAGATACATGATAGTAAGGTAGACAAGACATTAGGAGTAGGAAAGAGAGAAGCTGTACAAGCTGATAATCAGAGTTGAGAGACAGAGTCTAAATAAAGAGACAGAGCAGAAGTTAAGTGCAGTCAC
Organism: Neoceratodus forsteri; assembly: GCA_016271365.2. Taxonomy (NCBI): domain Eukaryota; kingdom Metazoa; phylum Chordata; order Ceratodontiformes; family Ceratodontidae; genus Neoceratodus; species Neoceratodus forsteri. The sequence continues at coordinate 831,845,069 of CM028130.1, read as the reverse complement.
AATTATCACGAGCAAAGAGGTGGGAAAATCGGGCATGCTTAAATGTAAGGTGAGATGAGGAGTTCCTGACATGGATGGGGAGTGAGTTCCAAAACCTAGGTGCAAAGTAGGAGAAGGGTTGCTCACCCATTCTAATGGAGCATGTCTGAACAGATAGCAATGGTGAGGTAGAGGATCTAAGGGAGTGAAAGTGAGAGACAGGGGTGAGCATGTTGCCCAGTGAGGAGGGACGAGGAGATCTGGTTAAGAGGTCAACAAAACACCCTAGGGTGTAAGAACAAGTGGCATCAGGAGACAACCATTTTAAAGCAGAATAGAGAAGACAGTGATGGGTTAGGCAGGGAGCCAATAGGGCAAATATACAGATATTGTTGTAAGATGTGTCCCATTTGTAAAGAACACTTGTGTTGGCATGAGAGATCACTGGCAGGGCATATAGCAGTTGTGGGAGTAAATCACCTCTCACAACTGAGATCCTAGTAGCCAGAGTGAGTGAGTGAGTAAGTGACGCACTCTGTATGCCGCACCAATTTTGACATTAGTCGAGCGACACACCTCGCCGACATGCACAGCGTAGTCAAGTACTGGGTCCAGCCTTACCCCAAGATACTTGAAGGATGAAGTGTTGGAGACAGCAGTCCCATTGCAGCAGTGCACCTGGAGCTTTGGGGACTCGGTGGATATCTTTCTGGTGGACCCAAAGAGCATGGTCTGGGTCTTAGATATGTTTAGGACTTGCTAGTTGGATGAGAACCAGGATTGGAGGGTCTGAAAAGTGGGGGAGAGACATAGGTTGATGTCGGTAATAGACTTGGATGCTGAGTACAGCACCAGATCATCAGTATACATGATAATATTGCAATGAGAAGAGGGAGTAGGGATATCATTAATAAAGAGTGAGAAAAGTTGGGGACCAAGGATCAATCCCTGCGGAATGCCACAGGTGATCGAGATGGGAGAGGAGAGAGACTTGCAGAAGAAGATGGCTTGAGACCAGTTTTCTAGGTAGCTACCAAACCAAGAAAGGGTAGAATCAGAGGCACCGAGAGAGTTCAGCTTGGCCAATAGTAGTGGGTGATGAACCATGTCAAACACTTTGGAGAGATCAATGAACAGTGCCCCAGTGAGTAATCCCTTGTCCATGTTATTTTTAACATCGCTGGTAAACTGAGTAAGAGCAGTAATTGTGTTATGTCCAGCCCTAAAGCCATGTTGTACTGGGGACTGTAGGCTGAAATTGAGAAGGTGCACAGTGACCTGCCGATGAACAAGTTTTTCAAGCAGCTTGCTGAGCGTGGATAGGAGGGAAATGGGCCTGTAATTTGACAAAATCCTGGCGTCCCCTTCCTTAAAGATAGGTATAGTTCTGGCAACTTTCCAGACCAGAGGCATGAAGGCAGAGCTGATGGAGAGGTTGAAAAGTCTGGTTACAGGTACAGAGAAACAAGAGGCACACTGTTTTAAAATGCTAGGAAGGATACCATCAGGGCTAGCACTACCATAAACAGGGATAGCCTTTACTTGCTTAAGTACTGCTGAACAAGTGACCAATGACAGCTCGAGGCCTGGGGTAGCAATAGCTGATGGGGATAAATAAATACATTCTGGTAATCCAGCTTTTATTAGCTGTTATGAGTACTTCTGTTTAATGACATCATCCCTTAAGGAAACGGGCATTCCTTGGGGTTTGAACAGTCACATGACACCACATTTGCTTTGCCCTAACTCTGGCACTGCCTGTCCAGGCACACCAGAAATACTTACACAGCACCGCTTGGACAGTGGGTGACAAAGTGTGGGCAATGCTGTATGTCATGATCATTCAAACCTTGAGGAATGCCAGATCATAAATTTACCATGGCTCAGGAGACTTTAACCCCCAAAATTGCATTTTCTTACCTATGAGGCGTTAGTCTTCAACCCTAACTGATGCTTTAACGTAAGTCCCCGAAACGTAAGCTGCATAAGTCCATTGTAATTTCCCAAAAAGTAGCTAAAAAACTATGCCTAGGCGCATGCATGAGAAAAAGTAAAAGAACTTTATGATGATGTGAAGTAAGAAATTGAACTGCAGGTTCTGTAAATTCCTTGAATATGATATAGGGAGAGGATGTCTAAATATACATATAGTATATGTTAATGTATCCCCATACATGGAGAAATGCCAGCAAAGTCAATCACCCTCTCCCTTTGCTGGCAAGAGACAGTTGTTATAATTTTTTTTTTTAAAGTACAAGAATCAAGAGTACCAAACTAAACTGTATTAAACTATGAAACTCAATTAAAAAAAAGTTTTAGCCACACAATGGAAGGGAAGAAAGGAGGGGAGAAACAAGGGAGAAAAACCCATGTCCTGCTTATATGATGGCCTGTGTTCCTGGACTCCCCTAGGTCCTAGTATCTTCTGACACTAAATCCTAGTCCACATAGAGGCGTGCCTAGGGGGAGGCCCTCACTCCTGAGCTTCTGCCACTGAGGGGAAGCCATGGAGACATCAGAGAGGACCTGGACCCTGAAGGGATGGTGGTTGATAGGACAGATCATGGTACATCCCTTGGACGAGTGTATATCCCTGAGAAAAGCATAGCAGGGGAGAAAAAGCTCTATAGAAGAAATAAAAAAACTCTGTAGAAGAAAAAAAAATTAGCCTGTCATCTATTTTTTTTGTTACCAAACAAACTGCTGTAAGAAGTTTAATTTTTCATACCTTTTGCCCAATAGCACGGAGATTCACTAGAAGAAGGATCACAGAGTTGAGTACCCACACAGTGTCCAGTGATGGCATTACAAGGCAAGCTATTGTTACACACAGGGCACACATTTTGACAGCCTATGCCAAAGAATCCTGGCATGCATCCTAAAACATTAAATAACAAATTATTAAATGTAAACAGTGCAGTAGCAGATCATATGTTATGCAAAGATTCCATTTTGAGAGGCAACCCTATTACCAAGCAATGCCTACAGTAGCATGTGACTTCCCAAACTTAGAACATACTTAATATACGTACAGTAGAATAATGTATGGACATCAGTGTGTTACAAGCATTTTTTACACCCCTGAGGTGTGTGATGCTATATAAACCACAAGAGTGAAGTGGAATTCTAGCCCCACACAAAGAACATGGGGCAAAATTCAATACTGACACTGTAGTGCAGTATGAGAGGGTGCCATCTTTAAGATGGGACATTAAACTGAGGTCTTGCCTGCCTGTTCTGGTGGTTGTTCAGGTAGATGTTAAAGATCCCATGACATTTCTCAAAAGCAGTAGGAGAACTTGTTATTAGAAAAGAATCATTTTATTTGTATGTTATTTTTATTGTCTGTTTTTATTGCCTTTAAGTTTTCTTTTCACTTTATGCATTGTCTATTTCTGTCTCATATAAAACTGAATTAAGAAAGATACATATTCTAAAAATGTTACATACACAGTACAAATAATACAAATATTAAACCTTTCTCTCAACATATTTATACACTATGCCAAACCCCACCCCAACAAAATAGTACACCTACTGTATGTGCTAAGAATCGAATGCATATTTTCCTACAATAACTATGTCTGCAAAATAGACAGAGTATTACATTTAAGATTAAAGATAGCCTTTAGGGAGTTTGGGATGATTAAAAGCAAGTCTGTCTAAGGGATGTATTACTGCTGCACTGCTAGTCTGCATCTAATCTACCAGATTTGGAATTTAAAAACTGCAAATGTAATTTTAAATGAGGACACATTATACCTTCTCCATGCCTGCAAATCACAACCAAACATTAAATTTGTATACCAAAGAGACAGAAAAAGATCTTCTTTGCAAGAGTGGGTCACCAAGTACCAAAAAGACTGCATAAGGAAATGAAAAAAAAGTATTTTGAATTTTTGCAAGTCCCCACATATGGCTTTGTACTTATGTTTTCTCATATTGTTTGCAGTTTGCTGTGTGGAAAGTTCTGTATGCTACATGTTTTGTATATTTTTAGGTCAGACAATATTTAAGCACATGCCTATAGGTACCCTATTGTGCTCTCAGGAAGCCCGTTGGCTCCTGTAGATGAATATTGGTAGTATACTCCTCTTTCAGCAATCTACTCGATGTATTGCCATACATGCCACTGTATAGACTGTAATGTGCTGATGTATGTACACATGTTTAAAGATATGTGCTTATAAAAAGATTAATACAAAATGCCCCATATATATATAGATATAGATATATAGATAAAGATATCTTGTGCAGAATTGTTCCTTGATGTTCTTGTGCTCATGAGATGTATGTACCTCAGGCCTGCCATGCATGCAGAGCCACATCACATCCCACAAATGTTTTAGCATCCAAGCATCCTTTAATTGTCAAAGTGCTTCAGTAGTGTTACCTTTTGGACACTGTGGTAAAGGCAGTGGAGGCTCAAAAAGTGTTTCCATCGCAATATGTACAGTACTGTTTGTGTTTCCTTGTACTTTCTGTAAATACACTGATGGGAACTGTTGAAGATTCCAGTTTGTGTCATACTTGATAAATGTATTTTGGAACTGTTGGAAGAGAGCCTTTTTTTGTGGGATCGATACATTTTTTCCATTTGCAGATTACCAGACCTACCCATTCTTCAACCCACAGGACCCATTTGTTAGAAGTATTCTTTAACGCAGGGTCAAATTATTATTAAAAAATGTAGACCAAAAAATAAAAAAATAAAAAAAACTAAGGAATCACCCTGCAAAGTGCACATCTTTAGCTATTGGATGATACGTCTAATCTCATTTGACTAGATTAAAATGGCTACTCCTAACTATTTTGATGTTTTTCTCCTGCTTACGTTGTTCTTACTGTATACTCCTAACTGCTATTTGGTGTTATATCACTCATGTTCTCCAAACCACTTTGATGTTCGGCTCATGCTTATGTTGTTCTTACTGTATACTCCTAACTGCTATTGATGTTGTTTCACTCATGTTCTCCAAACCACTTTGATGTTCAGCTCCTGCTTCTGTTGTTCTTACTGCAAATTCCTAACTGTTTTTTGATGTTATCTCTGTATTACCCTATGGTGGAGCATGTTGCTCCTGTATGTAACCTTTACTGTATTACCAACTGTTGGAGCACATGGCTCCTGTATGTAACCCATGGCTTCTGCATGTTACCCCTACCCTATATCTTGTGTCTCACGGATACCCTGTAACTCTCCCGGATCGCTCCTGAAAATAGGCACTTTGCTGTCTAGTGTGCTTACCCGGTTAGCAAAAGCAAATAAATACTCCAGATCATTTAAATAAAAGGCTGTACAACTGTGTTCCTATTACAGTAGGTGGAGGAAAAACATAACTAATATATGAAAACAAAGGTAGAGATTTTATTAAGAAACTCTTTTGCATTTGGAGAGCTTCATGGATTTCCAATGAATAACTTTTTGTTCATGGTATTGTCACCTCCCAATATTTTGTTTCATGTTTTCTCTCCCAGAGGTTGGCCCTAAAATTTGGACCTCCTCCCTTGTCCACAGGATGTTACACAGTAAGTCAGTCAGAGTCAGGTTTATATTACACAATGAAACAAGCATTTGTCAAAGCCAAATGTTGTCTCGCTGGCCTTGGCATTGGTAGTGCAGGAGGTAGAGATGCATAGTAGGAATGGCAGTGAAGTATTGAACTGACGCCAACCTCATCCCCACCCTGCAGAAACACATTTTCAACACAGGCATTTTGAGACCTCCCCTCATGAACAGAGGCACTATGATTTTGTTAATCTGTTCAAAAAGTTGATTTCCCACAACGACCTCACCATTGTGCGCCACAGGTGCGAAAACACATTTTGGGCAGGATGTGAAAAATGACATCTGTACTGTTCATAAGGAGTTGTGAAAAAATGTCAGTGTTGAAAATCTGGCATGAAAATATTGCAAATTTGTGAAGTTACAAGGGTGCATGGAAACTGCACAACGCATGCTTGAAACACAGTCATTTTATGGACTTTCATCAACATATTTTCAATGTAGACATTTTAGGACCTCTGCTCATGAACAGTGTCACTGCCATTTTCTTAATCTGTCCCTAAAACTGATTTTCCACAGAGATCGTGCTATTCTGCACCGGAAGTGTGAAAACACATTTCGGCCAGGATATACAAAATGGCAGCAGTACTGCTCAAAAGGAGGTGTGGAAAAATGTCAATGTTGAAAATCTGGAGTGAAAATATTACAAATTCACGAAGTTATGAGTGTGCGTGGAAATTGCACAAAGCACGCTTGTAAAACAGTCATTTATTGGACTTTTTTCACCAAATTTGCAACATAGGCTTTTTGAGAAACCACCTCATGAACAGTGGCACTGTTGTTTCGTTAATCAGTCCTGAAAGGTGGTTCCACACAGTGACTGCGAAATCACCTTTCAGTACTGAATAACACCATGACAGCGATTCAGTTCATGAGGAGGGGTCCCAGTAACATCATGTTGAAAATCTGGTGTCACAATTCCCAAAAATGCCTGAGATATGCACCAAAGTTGAAAAAAACCTATTTATGCCATTATACAGCTTACCAGCATTTCTTCAGGTTGCGGTCAGCTTTGAAGCATGCAGACATGTTCCCAGTCCACCAAAGATTGTTGCGCCATGCTCCGGAGGTAAGTATGAGGCGTGGGGGGTGTGGGGAGGTAGGGTGTGCAGAGGGTGGGCGCGGGTTGAGGGAGGAGCCACTGGACTCAATGAGGGACCATTTTCTGTTTTACAGGTCTAAAAAAAAAGGAAAAACCCACAGGAATTTTTTTTACTGCGGCATTTGGCACACTGGGGTGGGCTCCCAGTGTGCCAGTGTTTTGGGGGGCAGTAGCCAACAGGGGATTGGGCACCCTCATTGGCACACAAGAAATGGGGGGACACTATGCCAATGGGGAGTGGGCTCCATCATCAGCAGATTGAACTGGGAACAGGGGACTGAAGCCAAGGGGGACTGGGCCCCCCATCAGCAAAGGAAGACTATTGGGGGGCGCATGATGCCAAGGAGGATTGGGCCCCCCTCGGAACACAGTTGAAATGGGAGGGGGACATTATGCCAATGGGGAGTGCGCTCCTCCCTCAGCACATGAACTGGGTTGGGGCATGCCAACAGCGGGATTGGGCACCCCTGAAGTTGGCATTGTGGCAGATGGAGGCAGCAGTCACTGCTGCCATGCTTACTGGAATGCTTCACCAGGAAGGACACGTCGGGAGGCATGTTATTCTGTCGCTACATGGTGAGCTTAGAAACATAGAAACATAGAATTTGATGGCAGATAAGGACCGCTTGGCCCACCCAGTCTGCCCATTTCCCTACCTACTGGATAAGCTGCAGATCCTAGTTAACCAGCAGTCTACTTCTTCCTACCCCCAACCCCTAGAATGGCCTTATGACTGTCCCATGCATGCTTGAATTCCACCACTGTTTTTGACGCCATAACCTCCTCTGGAAGGCCGTTCCATGTATCTACAACCCTCTCTGTGAAAAAATACTTCCTTAAATTACCTCTGAGCCACCCCCCCATCTTCAAATTGTGCCACCTTATTCTTGCACACCTTTTTTTTTGAAAGATGCTACCCTTTTTGACTTTGTTGATTCCCTTGAGGTACTTGAACGTTTCTATCACGTCCCCCCTCTCCCTCCTTTCCTCGAGGCTATACATATTAAGCTCCTTTAGTCTCTCTTCATATGTCTTCCGGTGCAGACCCTGCACTATTTTAGTTGCCCTCCTCTGGACAGCTTCCATCCTGTCTATGTCTTTGCTGAGATTGGGTCTCCAGAACTGCCGCAGTACTCCAGATGGGGTCTCACCAGCTGTCTGTACAGAGGGATAATAACTTCCTGTTTTCATTGGTGATGCCTCCCTATGCATCCCAGTATCCCCCAGCCCTCCTTGCTGCCCTCTCACATTGCTTGCCCACCTTTAGGTCATCTGATATGACTACCCTCAGGTCCCTTTCCATTTTGTTGTTGTTAGTATCTCACCCCACATTGTGTACTCTTCCCTGGGTTTTGTTTCCCAGGTGCATTACCTTGCACTTTTAGCATTGAATCTAAGCTGCCATATATTTGACCATTCCTCTAACCTTGCCAATTCCCTTCTCATCCTTTCCACCCCACCTTGTGCATCAACTCTGTTGCAGATCTTTGTGTCATCTGCAAAGAGACATACTTTTCCTTCCAGTCCCTCTGCAATGTCGCTTATAAAGAAATTGAAGAGGACCAGTCCTAATACTGAACCCTGCAGTACCCCACTAATAAACCCCTTTTCTTCTGAGTGGACTCCATTTACTATTACTCTCTGTGTCCTATTCTCCAGCCAATTCTTTACCCAGGCTGTCATCTTGGGACCCACTCCCAGGCTGGCTAACTTGTATATTAATCTTTTGTGTGGTACTGTGTCAAATGCCTTGCTAAAGTCTAGGTAGGCCATGTCCACAGCCCCTTCCCGATCTACTACTTTGGTCACCCAGTCAAAGAAACCTATCAAATTCGTCTGGCATGACCTTCCCGCTGTGAATCCATGCTGCCTGGGTCCTGTGCCCCTCTGGCCTCTAGATACTCGACAATTCTTTCCTTCAGAAGTGATTCCATCATTTTCCCTATCACTGAGGTTAAACTAACAGGTCTGTAGTTTCCTGCTTCTGCCTTGCTCCCACTTTTGTGAAGGGGAATCACATCTGCCCTCCTCCAGTCCTCGGGTACCACCCCATCCTCCCATGATTTGTTAAAGAGGGTAGTCAGTGGTGTCACTAGTTCTACCCTTAGTTCTTTTAGAATTTGGGGATGAATCCCATCAGGCCCCATTGCTTTGTCCACCTTCAGTTTTAAGAGTTCTTTCATAACCCTTTCTTCTGTAAATGGGCTGGTATCAACTTCTGTATCCAGAGTGTTTCTACTGTTTGTTTTAGGTACCTCCCCTCTTCATTTGTAAATACTGAGCAAAAATATTTGTTTAGTATCTTTGCCTTTCACAGTCTCCTCTGCCCACCTCCCTCCCTTTATTAAGCCTCACTATCCCTCCTTGGTCTTCCTTCGCTCCCTGATGTACCTATAAAGGTTTTATCCCCCTTCTTAACTGAGTTGGTTATCTTTTCCTCGGTTTGGGCCTTTGCTGTTCTGACTGCCTTCCCAGCTTCCTTTTGCTTAACTGATACAGTTCTCTGTCCTGCTCCTTCTGCAATTCCTTGTACTTCCTGAATGCTTTCTTTTTCTCTTGAGCCTTCACTGCCACTTCCTTTGAGAACCATAGTGGTTTCTTACATTGTTTTGTTTTGTTTATTTGCTTCACACAAAGGCTCATTACCTCTGTGATGGCAGTTTTTATTATTCCCCATTGTTCTTCCACCCCTCCTTCCTGCCCATTTGCTAGTGCATTCCTTAGGAACTCACCCATTTTGGCAAAGTCAGCCCTCCTAAAGTCCAGTACTTTTGCCTTTGTATGGCTTGACTCTATTGCTGTGTTTATTGTGAACCATACTGTTCGATGGTCGCTAGTTCCCAGATGGCTACCCACATCTACATCTGTGATCCTCTCTCCATCTCCATTTGAGAGAACCAGGTCTAAGATTGCTCCCTCTTGAGTGGGTTCAAATACTAGTTGTCTAAGGCAAGCCCCCTATAGGGCATCTAGAATAACCCCACTCTTAGAAGTGGCTGCTGCAACTGCACTCCAGTTAACATCTGGCATATTCAGATCACCCATCAGCAATATCTCCTCTTTATCTGCCATTCTAAGTATACTTTCTATCATTTCCTTGTCCATTTCCTCCCCTGAGAGGAGTCTATATACAACCCTGTGAGGTTGTGGTGCCATTTCCTGCCTCCAAATTGACCCACAGTGCTTCTTCTCCTCCCTGTTTACTCTTTTGTTCTGTTGCTGATTCCTTCCCTTATGAGAGAGCTACTCCTCCTCCTCTTTTACCCTCTCTGTCCCTCCTGTAGATAGTGTATCCTGGTATGTTTATGTCCCAGTCATGGTTCTGTGTGTACCATGTTTCTGTGACTGCGACGATATCCAGATGTTCCTCCTCCATCAAGACCACTAATTCAGGAAGCTTGTTACTCAGACTACAGGCATTGGTACTCATTGCTCTCCATTTTTTTATGGCTTTACCTTCTGTAGCAGCATCCCCCACTGACCTTTCCACCTTGGTCTTTTTCTCATTTAGTACCCCGGTTTGTAGGGGGAGGCTGGGATTTTCCTGCTGCTTATCAGTGCCTCCCCCCTTGACTAGTTTAAAAGCTTGCCAATGAAGCATTTAAACTGATTGCCCAAAAGACTTGTTCACTTCCTGGACAGATGCAGACCATCCTGCCAGTATAGGCTGGTGTCCTCCAGGTGGAACCCCAGTCCCCAATGAAGCCAAACCCCTGTGCGCCACACCATTTTTTCAACCATTCGTTAAACTGCATGGTGCAAAGTACCCTTGCCTCACCCATGCCACTAACAGGCCACACCTCTGAGAAGGATACTGTGTGTGCTACTTGTCTTAGGCCCCTCCCCAACTCTACAAAGTCCTTCTGCACTGCTTTAATCTCATGATGAGCCAAGTCATTTGTCCCTAGGTGGACAATGACGTCCAGCTCAGACTTCCGTGCAACTGTTCTCGTGATCCTAAGGATGCTCTTCCTGCTACTACTAGGTTGCAGAAAGGGAGGCAGGTAGGGAGGTCAGAATACAGCAAGACTCCATTAGAAGAAACAACATTACTATGGTGAGTAATTTTTTCTTCAAACAACATGAAGTTTGCTGCATTCTGGCTATATTTGCTGTGTTATGGCCACTAGATAAGTTAGCTAATCATAGACTATCCCTTTACTACTGGGCCATGATGAATCATAAACAGGGTGACACAGTGAGATGTTCTTGTTTTTGTATTTAAACAGTTTTTTATTGAATGTTAAAGAATAGACCAAAGCACAAAAATACAACAAACAAATTGGAATACCAAACATCAACATTAGAGGTGCCCAACAAGAGAAAACTACAACAATAGATATACAGGGAAGTTAAGAAAAACATTCTGTAATCGTATCAAAAACAGCTGAGATATTAATGGAAATATTTACCTTTTGCTCAATAAAATAAGATCTATTATATATTAAAGAGTGCACCCTGTCAAATCCCCATTTATAGAACCTACCAAGGTCAACCATAAGAAAAAATTACTCACCATAGTAATGTTGTTTCTTCTAATGGAGTCTTGCTGTATTCTGACTATATGCAGTTAGCCCTAGCACTTGAACTGCTCTGGAAAGTAAAGGGTTAACTCTATGCAAAGGCATAGAATGTTGAGCTCGAGCTCAGTTTTCAAACCTCTGTCTGTGGCACTCTGAAGTGTAACCGTCAGATTCTTACAAGCACTAAACTAACTAACTCAAAGTAAGAAATTGTTTCAACATTTTTGTGCTAAATGTCAAAACAAGGTTTTAGGGTCAAAGACTCAAGTCAAGAAAACCCCCAAAAAACACAACAGGTTGTGATTCACCAAACTAAAAGAAAAAAATACGCCCTAAGAGATGGAGACATGTCCAGAACACCTCTGGGATGCAGCACTGTGCCTGCCCCACCACATCCCAAAACTACTAGGTTCCAGGAAGGGAGGCAGGGAGGGAGATCAGAATACAGCAAGACTCCATTAGAAGAAACAACATTACTATGGTGAGTAATTTTTTCTTCAAACAACATGAAGTTTGCCGTATTCAGGCTATATGCAGACTACCAAGCAGTACCCCCTTGGAGGAGGGAGTTAGAGAACCTATTTTGGGAACAGGCTCTGCAGCACAGCTGTGCCAAACCTAGCATCACTTTGTGACAGAATGTTCAAAGAGTAATGCTTGGTGAAGATGTGAACAGATTTCCAAGTAGCTGCTTTACATATATCCACTAAAGGTATATCTCTAACTGCTGCTATCAAAGCAGCCATACCTCTGGTAGAGTGAGCCCTCAGGCCTGAGGGAGGCTCCTTCCCAAGTTTAAAGTAGCAGAATTGAATACAAGAGACAATCCACCTGGCAATTGACCTCTTGGTAGCAGGCTTGCCCTTTCCCACCTCACCATAAGTGAGAAACAATTGAGAACAATCCTTTCTATGGGCCTTAGTATGTACAATATAGTAACTGAGAGCCCTTTTCACATCTAGACTGTGTAACCTCATCTCTCCAGAGGAAGAATGATCAGTGAAAAAGACAGGCAGGGACATAGACTGGTTCAGATGAAAGTCTGACACCACCTTGGAAAGGAACTTTCTATTGGTACGAAGGACCACCTTATCCCTATAACAGGAAGTTAAATCAGGTTCCATTGATAAGGCCAGTAGTTCACTGATCCTCCTAGCTGAGGTAATGGCTACCAGAAACACAGTTTTCCAAGTCAGATATTTCAGCTCAGCTGAAGATAAAGGTTCAAAAGTGGGCTGCATAAGCTGTGCAATACAGATGTTCAGATGCCAAGAAGGAGTAAGCTCCCGGAAGGGAGGATTGACATGGACCAAGCTTTTGAAGAATTTCTTGAAAACTGGATGAGAAGCTAAGGAAGAGGCCTTACCATCCGAAAGAAAAGCAGACACAGCTGCCAAGTGTACTTTAAGAGTAGTAGGCCAGAGGCCTAAACTGTTAAGATGTACCAAATAGTCCAAAACAGTGGCAATGTTAGCCAGCTCTAGCTTAATATGCCTACTGGATCACCAAAAACCAAACCTCTTCCATTTGGAGTTGTAAGTCTTCCTAGTGGCAGGCTCCCTGCTAACTTTTAAAATATCCAAGACTGATTGGGAAAGATGCAAACTTGCATATTCTAGTTCTTCAACAGCCAGGCTTTGAGCCTGAGAGTCTGAAGGTTGGGGTACAGAATCCTCCCTGAGAGGAGTTGAGGAGATTGTACTGCCTGGGAAGACAGAAGGGCAGTGTTACTGGCAGTGACAACAGAAGAGGATACCAAGGCTGTCTAGCCCAGTCTGGAGACACCAGAATCACCTTGCAAGGCTGGGACCTGATTTTTATCAGGATCCTGAATATCAGAGGAAAAGGAGGAAATGCATACAGAAACCTGTGTGTCCAATCTAGTAGAAGAGCATCCTGGGGAACAGAACCCAGAAGGGGTGGTCTACAGCAATACAGAGGGAGTCGATGATTGTCTGGGGCTGCAAAGAGATCTATCTCTGGGGTGCCCCATCTCCTGAAAATGACTTGAAGAATGACAGAATTCAGGGTCCATTCATGGTGACCCTGAGAAATTCTGCTGAAAGCATCTGCTAGAATGTTGTCCTTCCCTGGGAGGTGCACAGCCATCAGGGAAACCTGAAGGGAATAAGCTAGAGACCCAATTTTCATGGCCTCTGTGCACAAGGCCGAGGACCGAGTGCCTCCCTGTTTGTTGATATATTACATGGTTGTGGTATTGTCTGTCTGATCTGCACCACTTTCCCTTGGACAACTATTGAAAATGTCTAAAGTGCCAGAAAGACAGCTCTTAATTCAAGAAGATTTATGTGCAGAAGGGACTCCTGGTGTGACCAAGTTCCTTGAGCTGTGAGATGATCTAGGTGGGCCCCCACCCCAAGAAAGAGAAGCATCTGTGGTGAGAATCACAGAAGGGACCTGACTGATGAAGGGGAACCCTTGTCAAAGATTGTCCTCACCCAACCACCACTGAAGGGCCTGGACCAAGGTTTTGGAGACTGGAACCAGTTTGGAGAGAAGGTCCTTTTTCTGACACCAGAAAGATCTGAGATTAAACTAAATATCTCTCATTTGAAATCTTGTTCCCTGAACTACTGCTGTAGAAGCTGCCATGTGTCCCAACAGCTGTAGAAAGTATCTGGCTGGACAAGACACCAGAGGATGAAAAGAGGAGGCCAGAGTGACCAGAGACTGAACCCTTGAGAGAGGAAGAAATGCTGTTGCTTGAACTGTATCTATTTCCATTCCTATGAAGGTGAGAAGCTGGGCTGGCTCCAGAACAGACTTCTCTAAATTTAGAATGAAGCCCAAGGATTCTAGAAGTCTTTGGGTGACCTCTAAAGCTGACTTAACTTGATCTGTGGACTGGCCCACTAAAAGCCAGTTGTCCAGATATGGGAACAGAAGGATGCCCTGCCTCCTGAGGAATGCCACCACCACTGCAAGACACTTTGTGAACACCCTTGGAGCAGATGTTAGGCTGAAGGGCATGGCCCTGAATTGGTGATGGCCTGAGGGCAACTCGAACCTGAGGTACTTTCTGTGGGAACGTCTGATAGGTATGTGGAAGTAGGCATCCTAGAGATCCAGGAAGGCTAGCCAGTCTCCTGGTCTCAGAGAGGGACTGACTACCAGAGTCACCATCTTGAACTTTGGTTTTGTCAAATGTTTGTTAAGGTACCTTAAATCCAATATGGGTCACCACTCCCCTGTCTTTTTGGGGGTAAGGAAGTATCTTGAATACAGTCCTTTTCCCCTGTGACAAAGAGATACCTTCTCTACCGCTTGCAGAAGCAAAAGAGAGGAGACTTCTGCCTCTAGGGCCTTTGTTTCCAATGGAGAAGGAGGACTGAAACACTTTGCTCTCATTCTTGGGAACCTTTTGAAACTGAGAGCAACTCCCTGGCTCACTACTTCCAGGACCCATTTGTCTGAGGTAATAGACTCCCAGGCCTGGGAGTAGTGAGCCAGCCTGCTCCCTACTGGGATTAGGGAGGTGACCCTGACTGACACCTTAGGGAGTCTGCTTGGCAGGGGGCTCAGACTGAGTAGCTGATGGGGTCCTGGTTACCCCACGTCTACCTCTTCCCCTAAAGAACCCCCTCTGCTGGAAAGAAGAGGAGGAGGAAGCCTTAGCTTGGTAAAAAGGCCTGCCCCTGTCCCTAAACTGCTGCCTCTGAGGAGTGGTCTGATTCTCTTTGGCTGTAGCACTCCTATAGGTGGTCCTGTACTCGTCCATTTTCTTCATGTAGTTCTCTGTTTGTTCCCCAAAGAGAGAATTACCAGTTACAGGAAAATCCATAGCCTTAGCCTGGGTATCCTGAGAGAGGTTGGTACACCTAAGCCAAGCAAATCTCCTCATGGAGATAGATGTAGCTATGACCCTGGAATGAACATCATTGGAATCAACAGCAGCGTGGAACTGCACCTTAGATGCCTCTATACCATTTGTAACCACTTGCTCCAGCTCCTTGGCTAGCTGGGGAGGGGCATCCTTAACATATCCCACATAGATTTCTGGTACCTGGCAGTGTATGCTATGTAATTAGATTGCCTGAGTCCCAAAGAGGATGCCAAGTACTGCTTTTTATGTTTGCTTGCACGCATGTGCAAGAAACATAGTGCCATGAACGGAGATTTTGGAGGTGTGTCACCTCCTCCTCCAATTCAGGCACTGGGCTGTGGCGCGGCCCTGTGAGCCAATGCATTTTGGGCTGTCTATGACACGCTCCAAATGCAATGTTTCTCTGATTGAAAGGAGCTACGCTTGAGTGAGCACCAATAAGATATCAGCTGCTCACGCCGAGCCCCCCCCACGCACAGACAGACGGCGTGCCCCCTGCACTGGAATAGCCGACGGTGCCTAATCCCCGCGCTGAACGCCTCCCCTCCCCACTGAGTCCTTGTGCCACGCTGGGAACCCACCCAGCGTGGCAAATGGGCCTTCAGATATTTTTTTTATTTTGCCGATGGGGTGCCCAATCCCCGTCGGCTGAGCACTGAGAATCCTTGTGCCACGCTGGGAGCCCACCCCAGCGTGGCAAACCTAGCGATTTTTAATTTTGCCGAAGGGGGTGCCCAATCTCCGTCGCTGAACGCCCCTAGTCTTTGTGCCACGCTGAGGCCCACCCCAGCGTGGCAAGCGTCACACGTCTTTTTATTTTAAGACCTGCAAAATAAAAACTGTCCCTGGCTGCCTCCCAACGCCTCCCACAACCCGCACCCACCCACTGCGCACTCCAGACTCCCCACACCCCCACCCATACTTACTCATGGACTCGCGCGACGATCTTCGGTGGACCGGGGACACGTCTGCACTCTTCAAAGCCAACCGCGAACTGATGAAATGCAGGTAAGCTGTATAATGGGTTACATAGGGGGGTTTCAACTTTATTGCATATCTCGGGCATTTTTGGGAATTTTTGCACCAAATTTTCAACATGGGATTTTTGGGACCCTTTCTCCTGAATGATGTCACTGTCATGGCGGTATTCGTGCCCGAAGGGTGATTTTGCGCAGTGACTGCACAGTGACAGTGAAATCACCCTTTGGGCCTGAATACCACCATGACAGTGACATCATTCATGAGAAGGGGTCCCAAAAACACCATGTTGAAAATTTGGTGACAAAATTTCAAAAAATGACTGTTTTACGGAGGTGCGTTGTGCAGTTCCTACGCAGGCTCGTAAGTTCGCGAAATTTCAATATTTTCACTCCAGATTTACAACATTGCCATTTTACCACACCTTCTTATGAGTAGTACAGCTGTCATTTTCACATCTCACCCAAAATGTGTTTCCACCATGTAGCGCAGAATGGCGCAGTCGAGTGTCTTGAAATCAATGTACAGGACAAATTAAGAAAATCACAGTGACACTGTTCATGAGCAGAGGGTCTTAAATGGCTATGTTAAAATTTGGTGAAAAATTCCTAAAATGACTGTTTTACGAGGGTGCATTGCGCAGTTCCTCCTTTTCGTGAAGTCATTGAATTTTCAATATTTTCACTCCAGATTTCCAAAATTGCCATTTTATCACACCTTCTTATGAGCAGTACAGCTGTCATTTTCCACATGTCACCCAAAATGTGTTTCTGCCCATGTAGCACACAATGGCGAGTCGGTGTCTTGAGATCAATGTCTGGGACAAATTAAGAAAATCACAGTGACACTGTTCATGAGCTCAGGTGTTAAAATGGCTATGTTAATTTGGTGAAAAATTCTAATAATGACTGTTTTATGAGCGTCGTTGCACAGCTCCTATATCACTAAATAAGTTCATGAATTTTCAATATTTTCACTCCAGATTTCCAACATTGCCATTTTACCACACCTTCTTATGAGTAGTATAGCTGTCATTTTTCACATCTCACCCAAAACGTGTTTCCGCCCATGTAGCGCACAATGGCACAGTCGGTGTGCGAAATCAATGTACGGGACAAATTAAGAAAGTCACAGTGACACTGTTCATGAACAAACGTCTTAAAATGGCTATGTTGAAAATTTGGTGAAAAAATTCCTAAAAATGACTGTTTTACCAGGGTGCAGTGCGCAGTTCCTAGGTACACGCGTAAGTTCGCGAATTTTCAATATTTTCACTCCAGATTTTCAACATTGCCATTTTACCACACCTCGTTATGAGCAGTATAGCTGTCATTTTTCACATCTTGCCCAAAATGTGTTCCCACCCATGTAGTGCACAATAGCGCAGTATATGCAAAATCAATGTATGGGACACATTAAGAAAATCACAGTGACACTGTTCATGAGCAGAGGTCTTAAAATGGCTATGTTGAGAATTTGGTGAAAAAATTCCTTAAAATGACTGTTTTACGAGCGAGCGTTGTGCAGTTCCTATGCATGCTCGTAAGTTTGCAAATTTAATATTTTCACTCAGATTTTCAACATTGCCATTTTATTACACTTCCTATGAACAGTACAGCTGCCATTTTTCATATGTCGCCCAAAATGTGTTTCGCACATGTAGCACACAATGGTGCTGTTGGTGTGTGAAAGCAATGTTTAGGACAGATTAAGAAAATCACAGTTACACTGTTCATGAGCAGAGGTCTTAAAATGACTATGTTGAAAATTTGGTGACAAAGTCCATAAAATGACTGTGTTTAGAGTGAGCAATCGCAGTTTCCACGCACCCTCGTAAGTTCATGACTTTGTAATATTTTCAGTCCAGATTTTCACCAGTGGCATTTTTCACACTTCCTTATGAACAGTACAGCTGTCATTTTTCACAATATAGCTGAAGTGTGTTTTCACACTTTCAGCGCTGAGATGCATGTCGCTGTGGGGAATCATTGTTCGGCACAGATAAAGAAAATCACAGTGACACTGTTCATGATCGGAGGCACCAAAATGCCTGAGTTGACAATCTGCTGTAAAATATCCCCAACCTAATTATATTACAGATTGTCGTTGCGAGTTTCTATGTCGCTCATGACTTCACCATTTTTTAAATATTTGTACTGCAGATTTGCAACATTGCCATTTTACACCTCCCATGAACAGTACAGCTGTCATTTTTACATCCTGTTGGAATGTTTTTGCACCTGTGGTGCTAAATGCCGTACTCAGCTGTGCATGAGCAGCTTCGGCTAACAAACTGATATTCCCCCTGTTCATGAGGTGGGGTCACAAAAAAAACATGTTGAAAATTTGGGTGAAATACTGACGAATGCCTGAGGTATTAGGGTTTCCAACCATAACGCCCAACCCTGTAGAGAATGACAGGCATCAGGGGTGTGACTTGGGATTCTTGCCTGTAATGCTCATACCATTCCTCACCCTGCAGCCAGTGAGAGGTATCAAGGTATGCCTTGGACTCTTCAGCCCCAAAGTTCACCCCATTCTCCTATATCGCACCCATCTCACCACATTTCCTAATGAAATGGGGAGCGCATAAGGGCCAAACACCCCAAGGAACACCATGACACTTGTCAGTGTCTGCAGGGTGGGGTGTGGTGAAATGGCAAGGCCATTATTTCTGATGACCCAAATGCACACCCCAATGCCTGTCACTCTCTGCAGGGTGGTGGTGGGGTTGGCTTCAGTTCAGTACTTCACTGCCATTCCTATTACGCAGCTCTGTAACTTCTACATTACCACTGCCAATGCCAGCAAGCAAACATTCGGCATTGACAAATGCTTGTTTGCCATGGCATCCACTTTCCTGGAATCCTTATCTGGGGGTGAGATGCCAAAGGAATATTAGCCTTGTCACAGGCTGCAGCTTGTACTACCCCAACATGGCTGCTATGAGTTGAAAGGAATTCTGTCCCAAGACCTGACAAAGCATACCTTCTGTCCATTCTTTTTTCCACAGGAGGAATGGATGTAGGAAATTGTAGAATTTTTTGTGTCTGCTTCCCCAAGGATTTGTGTACAGGGATAGACACCTTCTTAGACTCTGGGACATTCATCATTTCCAGATAGTCATGTTCTTCCTGATCCTATTCAGCCTCTTCCATAGGAAGCTGAAGAGTCTCAGCCACTTTCTTGTAAAACAAGAAATGGGAAGAGGACTCAGAAAGCCTGGGACTAGAAGCCTGAAAAGGCCTGTCTGGGGAGATGTCAGGCTTTACTGGCTCATCTAGGCCCTCACTTTGTTCCTCTTCATAATCTTCATCCTCCTCCCAATTGCCCTCAGAGTATGCCTAATGATCCATTTCTGAAGCAGGTACTTCCGTCCGAACCGATCGGCTTTGAACCGAGACCGGTTCGGTCAGAACCGGGAAAATCGATTGAACAATTGAAATTGCTTTCACTACTTCATCAGCGGTCGGACCATGGGGAGCCAGATCCGAACCAGCTGATTTCCTTTTTCTTTTACTCGGAACCGATTCTGCAGAACTGGCTCTCCGTTTGCCTGAAGAGGTATCACCCAGGTCAGTGGGCACCTCCTCAGGTTCGGCCGCAACCGAACCGGGCTGGCCATCCGGGTCAGCTGACTTCTCAGCCTCCCTCTCCCTTAACCTACTCAAACATTTATCCAGAGTGGCTTTGGGAAAGTGCTTACATATTTGGCAGTCTTCCTTGAGGTGGTCAAACTCCAGACAATACACACAGATGAGGTGAGGGTCGGCCTTAGCAAAGGCCTCTTTACACTTGGTACAGTGCTGAAACCCAGTGGGTTCGGTTTTCTTCTTTGGTTTCTTAGACATGCCTTCAACAAAAAAATCAGGCGATTACAAATCCAACGGTTCCAACCCTACCATGGGTCAGTTAAAAAAATCCTAAAATATCGGATTTTTTTAGGAACCAATGAATACCAGAAAAACCACAAAATACAATACTGTAAACAAATAAGAAAAAAGGGCTTCAGTTCTGAACCGGACCGACCAGCAAAGAACCAAAAACAAACAATTTCTTACCCAAACTTAGCAATATAACCACAACCTACACTACCACTTACTGGTACCGAGACAGAGTCAAGAATATTGGATTTCACTGGAACCACGGTTGAAGAAAACCGACCGATCCGAACTAAACCGAACCGAAGCATAGGAGAAATCTCCAGAGCGACTTCACAGTAAGGTGGAGTAAAGAATCTGACAGTTACACTTCAGAGTACCACAGACAGAGGTTTGAAAACTGAGCTCGAGCTCAACATTCTATCCCTTTGCATAGAGTTAACCCTTTACTCTCCGGAGCAGTTCAAGTGCTGGGGCTAACTGCATATAGTCAGAATACAGCAAGACTTCATGTTGTTTGAACCCCAAATCTGACAGAACCAGGAAACAGTTTTCTTCTTCCAGTAAATCACCCAATGAAAAGAAGCTGACAGTGAGATGTTCTGATGCCAAAATTTCATCTACATTCCTGGTCAAATAGGTTGCATTATAATGACAATCACAATAGTGGGTGTCATTTCCTATGGGAACTGAGTCCCATCTTTCATATGAACATAGAACATGAGAAAATGCCAGCAGATACAGGCCATATGGTCTAGTAAATTTGCTTGAGTGTGCAGCTCACAGTCTAAACTAATGCAGCTGTCCCCTCACCCCTTTCCCATCCACCTGATTTATTGCCCCAGTCCCTCTCCCCAGCTTCCCCTCAGTTTTGACCTTACCTTTGACCCTGTCCGACCACCTCTTAAAAATGCCCACAGTTTTCAGCAATATCACCTCCTCTGGCAGTTCATTCCACCTAGCTACCACTCTGTCTGTGAAATAGTGCCTTCTTATTTCCCTCCTAAATCTTTCCCCCTTCAATTTCACATTGTGCCCCCTCATGTTCCTCCCCCCCTTTAGTCTGAAAATACCCTCAGTACTAACCCCATTCATTCCCTTTAAATATTTGAAGGTCTCAGTCATATCACCCATATTCCTTCTATACTCCAGGGAATAAATGTTGAGCTCCCTTAGTCTTTCTTCATATGGTTTGTCTCCCAAGCCTAGGATCATCTTTGTCACCCTATGCTGCACCCCCTCCAGTAGCTTGACTTCTTTCTTTAATAAAAAAACCAAAACAAAGTAAGAGCACCAGAACTGCACACAGTACTCCAAGTGCAGTCTCACCAGTGACCTGTACAATGACAGTATGACTACCTCCTCCTAGAAGCGATTCCTCTGACAATACACCCCAGCATCCCATTAGCTTTGGCTGCCACTATCTTGCGCTGCACAGGATGATTCATACCCCCTGTGATAGTACCCCCAGGTCCTTATACTCCTCTGTAGTGGATAACTTCACACCCCCCAGCCAGTAGTTATTCCCTGGGTTTCTGACTCCCAGGTGCATGACCTTGCACTTCTTAGTATTGACTCCCAGCTGCCACATGTCTGACCAATGCTCAAGCTTTGCTAGATCCTCTTGGAGTTCTTGTCTCCCTTCCATGCCATCCACCTCTGCACAGATCTTTGTGTTGTCTGTGAAAAGGCTGATTTTACTCTTAATCCCATCTGCTATGTCACCAATGAAGATTTTAAATAACACTGGTCATAGAACTGAGTCTTTTGGGACCCCGCTGGTTACAGCTCTGGGATTCAAGAGTTCTTCCCCTTCAATTACCCTCTGCTGCCTATCCTGCAGCTAGCTCCTAACCCACCCTACCAGCTTCTCCCCAACTCCCAGGTTCCTCAGTTTACTGATCATCCTTTCATGTGGCACAGAGTCAAAGGCTTTGCTGAAGTCCAGATACAGTACATATGTATTAGATGTGGACATGGAAACTTTTATAGCACAAATTATAACAGTAACCAACCAAAATTATAAGTTACCAACCAAAGTACAATCCCAAAGATTAAAAGATAATAAACTTTTAGCATTTTGTCACTGGTTTCTATTGAACAATCGAAATAACTTCCTCAAAGTCCTTTATGCAATAATCACTGCTGTCCTTGGATTTAAAATCTTCTGGATAGGTGTTGGTGGATGGTGTCTTGGTTGAAAAGATTTTGTTTTCCTAAAGTGGGTTTTCCATGCCACCATATCTCCCACTTTTTGGAATTCATTTAGAAAAGTGTGTGTCCTCATGATGCAATTGATAGTTACAAAGTCCAGTTTCACGTGCAGCTTCAATGTCTCTAAGTAGGGTGGTAATTGTTGGAGGGGCTGAGAAAGAAGCATAAGCTACTGACAATCGTGTGTTCATCTTTCAACCATAAAATAATTCAAACTATGTTAAATCGGTTGATGAATGCATTTGATGTTGTATACCCATCAGAATCCAGGGTATTAAATCTATTTTGCTTCTTTGGACTGTAATCCTTTTAAGGCTATTTTATGGATTGGTTCAGTCTTTTCCCAAGCTTTCTGGGTGGTATGGAACATGTAACAACTGTTTTGACCCTAGGGCTTCTCAAATACCTTTGACTATTTCACTTGTGAAATGTCTGCCTCTGTCTGTTTCAATAATATGGAGTACTCTGTTTTCTGTGATGAGTGTCTTTAAACAATGGTTAAAGACGATGGTATCTGCATTGTCTTTAGAGGAGAAAATGAAGGAATATCCAGAAAATTGGTCTACCACAATGAGAGCATGCTTAAATCCTCCCTTGGGTGTTGGTAATCATCCCATAAACTCCATATATACTCTGTTGCATATGCTACAGGCAAGAACATGTAGCTAGGTATCTCACCTCTCTGTCCTACTAGGACTGTTGCATATATAAGGAATGCAGTTGTGCACATAGGTTCATGTGTCCTGGGTTTTGGTTGGTCACCACCAATTGTCCAGTAATACCAAGGTGTTTTCCACATAACCATGTAATCCCCCTGCACCTAGATGTGCTTGTTCCATTAAGACTCCCCTTGTGTTAATGAGCTATCTTTTTTGTGTCCTTCCATATCCAGTTGTCTCACACCAAAGAAACTGTCTCCTTCAGGTAAGGTTCTGATCTGGATGGAGGCAATTATGCTGGCACCAGTGGTTACAGATGACTTAAAAGGTTGTTGATGTGGTCATCCTTGTGATAGAGATCCTCAGGCAGGTAGGACTGGCTGCACCATGCCATTGTCCTTGTGTTCAGCAATGAGTCTGGTGTAGTGGCAAGTCAGGACTGCATAACAGGCCACAGAGATGATCAACTCTTTCTAGCAAGTCTCCTTTGCTAATCTATCTCCCTCAGCCTTTAACTCAACATGTGTACCCACCTCCCAGTTATGTCCCCTAACAAAGACTACCCTAAGGTGAAGGAGTAGTCTTTTTAAAGCAGCAATATTTTCCCAACTCTTTCAATGTGCTATGGGTTTATGCCTACAGTTTGAAAAGCCATTGTTAACCCAGTCTGTGAAATAGTGAGCGAATGCTTTTTGGCAATAATATCAGTCAATAAATACTAGTACCTCAGGTTGACTACCAACAGTAGCGATTGCCTTTTCTATGACATAGACCTTCACCTCTTGTGCCAAAGATGCTGCAATCAGGAAAAAAATCCAGTCACTCTAAGCTATTTTGCCATTTTGGCATCTCCTTATTATATACTAATTCCTGCCTTGCCATCACCTTGACACTTGTTGGTAGGATCCATCAAAACACTGAAAATAAAAAATAATATAAATGTGGAGTTGTGATGAGTGGAGCTTCACCTTAGCTTTAGCTGGGACCTCCTGCCCAGTTAGTGCAGATAAGCAGTTTTCTTGTGGGCTGTATTCAAAGTGTATCAAAGGATCACTTAACATAGTCTCCCACAGATACCACCTTTGCCCACAGCTTTCCTAAACCTATCTGTTTTCCTTAGGAGTATGCTGGGGATAGGGACCAGAACTAGTACCGTAATCCATTCTGAGTGGTAACTGGGATTGGAAAACAGTAAGTGCCTGAGAATAGCCAGCAGAATTTGTTTCTCAGCTGGTTTGAAGGATCTGATGGGAGGGGGGTTGTATTCAGAACAGTATTCAATTATTTCTGGAATGCCTGGACCCTTTCACTAAGAAAGATAATCTTATCATATCCACTATGAACTATCCAAATTAACTTCCAGGGTGTACAAACTGTTCAGGTGTCATGCTGTCATGGGTTCAAATGACAAAGTATGAATACTCTGTTTTATATTTTGTATTTTGAGGAGACACCTGGAGCAAACAGGCATATTTCAACTGATTTCTACTACTGATGTATGTGCTATCATTGAAGTAGATAAGAGTACATACTCACAAATCTTATAATCAGAAAAGATTTATCAAAAACATTCAACAAAAAGCAATTATTTCTCAATTCAGCAAAAGCAATATCCTAGAACTGTAAATTACATATCTACCTTAATTCTTGATCTTCCCTTGTATCTTTATCATTCATTACTTTTTTTTTGCGTGGGAGGATTTGGTGTCAATGGCGCTGCCCACAATGCCAACACACTGTGTGGCGCTTGAGGGTGGGCTATTAGGTGCTGCTAACTTCTCCTCCACCCCAGTTCTGTTTTGCCGGAGAGAGGGAAAAAAGAGAAATAGAGAACATTTAAGATGAGGCAAGGGAGTTGAGGGATAGGGAAAGGAAAGGATATAAACTGAAAAAGGAATAAGCTGTCCAGAGGACAGAGGGGAAGAAGGATTTCACTATCTGGACCTTAGGGCCCCAGCCCCTGAGCAGCAGTGCAGGAGAGAAAGAGTAAGAGAGGGAAAAGAATGAGAAAAGGAGACAAGATAAAAGATAGGGGGAGAAGGTGAGAGGCGTCCACCATGCTCAGCCAGAAGACTATTGGCTTATCCTTATTCACAAAACCTGATATGAATACACAGGTGCAAGGATTCCATCAGGCTTCAGAAATTGCTGGACATAGGTCCAGAACAGGAAAGTTTGAGATGGTCTTGGAGAATATAAAACATGGCAGTGTCTGCTTCCCCCTTCCCCTAAAGCTGCATTCGGGATGAAAGTCCTGGAGCATGGTCATCTCAAGCTTGTCACCTGAGGGCTAAACCAAGGGGGAACCTCTAATCAGGAGAGGATCCTGTCCAGAAACAACCCCCATATATAGAGGGGACAGAGAGAGAAGGAAGGGGAGGAGACCCAATGGGCCCCTCCCAGGGCATGCTCCAATAGAGTCCTCACCCTTTTTTCGAGTCGGCAATGGACCAGATAGGTCCATGCCAAGTCATGGAAGGGACCCCACAGTGTACCCTCCTGAGAACCCCAGGGAGTTCCCTCCAAGGCCAGGGCAAAGACCGTACTTCACTGCCTTCCTCAGGTTGGGCACTCTGTGACTTAGAGAAGGAAACAGAGGGCCCTGAGGTGCCCCCAATTGGCCTCGTAGAGGGGGGAGGCAAGCAGGGTGGAGGCAGTGCCCAGAAGCTGAGGTCCAAGAGGGGAAGGTGGGTGGGAATCAGTAATGAATAGTGAAGATACAAGGGAATATCTTCCCCTAGTCAGTCTTCATGATTCATTACTGATGGGTGAGTACCAAGCCCCCCCAGAGGGGACCTGGCACTGCCCTGAGGGAACAGTTTCCCTCAACCTCCTGTGGGGGAGACACAGGAGGGGGAGACCCTTTTTGCCATCCTAGGCCATACATGGTATAAGGCTGTTCAGGGCGAGGAGGTGTCTCCCGTTACCGGGAGGATGGAAGACGCCCCTGCAAATTCCTCCTCACCCTGTGCAAAAAGAGATGGGTTCTCCAGAAGGTGGAGAAAATTACCCTTCGCCAGGCCACAGGTAACAATGTTGACAGACAAAGCCATGCTGTTCACCTAATGCAGATCGCTGTCCCTACCAGTCTGGAAGCCACCTCATTGGTGTCATATGATGCCCTTGCCTGGTGCCTTGCAAACTCCATACCTTGCACAGAGAGGGTGATGGCCTGCCGAGATTCCACCGTGTCAGGCAACAATGCCAACACCTGCACCAGCATTGACCACAAATGCCTGTTGTAGGCAGCGTGGTGGGCCTGATGTGATGCATGGTAGCACATGAGATGAAAAAAATACTCTTCCCCACTGGTCGAACTCCGCGGAGTCTGGATCCAGTGGTCAGTTGTGTGCCAAGTGCTGTAGCCCAGAAGGAGTGTCTAGGGCCATCTACCCTGAAAGTGGGTGAGGCAAAGAACCTAGAGATCCTGGGGTGCACAATTCCTCCTCCTGCAGTCCACTGGGGCTGGGGATGAGGCAGCTGGTGACTGCCAGTTGTGGATCAAGGATTCCTGGAAAGGAATATGCCAGGAAGGGATTGCAAGGTGGTTCGCAATGAATTTGCTCAGGAAGGAGCACGTCTCCTGCTCAGTATTGTGCCTGACCACATGGGAAATATGGAGCTCCTGAACTAACCTCAAAAAGAATTGCTGATATTCTGTGAAATCGGCATTGGAGGAGAGGTAAACAGAATACTCCTCTTCCTCAGAGGAGGAAGTCAAGGAGCTTGGATGTTCAGAGTCCTCCAGTGGCGGTGGGGACAGGCATAAGACCTGCTCATCCATAGCCCTGATATAGCTAGGGAAGGCTGTCGCAGTAGCTCTGGGGGACTAAGCCATTCCTCCAACACTGAGGAAGAAACCTCCTCAACAGTAAGGTTCAAATAAGATGAGGAGATTTCCTCCTCAATGGGTGGTATAGACCCAGGAGGGGACCCGGAGAGAGGGTCAAGAGTTCTAGCCATGGCTTTCCTAGAATGACGCTGTCCTCCAAAAGTCGGCGGGGCCCTGCTAATTAAATGTGCGGATTTCAAGTACACGGTGATTCATGGAGAAGCAGGTGTCACAGTTGTCCATGTCATGGTTGAGGCCCAGGCAGCGAAGGCAGCTGTCATGCTGGTCCAAAACGGAGTAATGCTGGCCACAGGGGCACTGACACATTGGGGCACGACCCACTTTGGATTTCTTCCTAGCCCCAGAACCGGACATGACGTGGAAATAAAGTTAATGAAAACTACAGCAAACAAACATGGTGCTGTTGGTAAGAATTTAAGAAAATAAAAGGAACAGGCTTACTGGGTGGCAATAGAGTCGGGTGAGCAACTTCAGAACTGGGATGGAAGGAACCGTCGAACGGAGTTGAAGGAACAACATCGAAACGAAGTAGGCCACTGATGCAACTTTTTTTCTGTTCTACTCATGCAAGCAGGTGCTTCCTTTATGGTGGAAGAACCAGAACTGAGGTGGAGAATGAGTCAGCAGTGCCTGACAGCCAACCTTCAAGTGCCACACAGTGCATCGACTCATGGGCAGTACCGTTGGTGCCAACTCCTCCCACACGAAGAAAAAGCTCCCAAGCAGGTGCGCACCTCCAGATTACATCCAGCAGTAAAGAATGGTGAAGATTGACAAGGGTAAGATTTATTGTTTCATATATTGGGCAGTCTTGTGGCCCAGCTGGGCAGTCTTGTGGCCTATACCCCTGACTTCTAATCTAAGTTACAAAAGCAACCTAACCTAGCTAAGCTATACAGAGTTATTTGCATTCATATTATAAAGCAGTTAACCCTTAACTCATCAGCCCTAGTGACCGTAGTCTGGACTACTAAAACATTGCATGAAAGACTATCAAAGCATACAGCCAGAGACGGATAAATATTGCAACCCCTCTGTAGCACTGCTACCAGCCTGCAGCCAGTACCTTCCTGAGACTAGCATAAGTTTCCTGCTATGGTCCTTCCGACTATACCAAATCTCAAGTTTTTGGTTTTTGCTAGAGCTAAAAGTATTAGGGTTTAGCTTGCTTGAGAAACCAGCTACCACATAGTTGTTGGGCTGAAACTTTTAGGGCCTTCCGAAGTCTTTTTTTTTTGTGAGACCTTTCTTGAAAGAACAACTACTACCTAGCCATTAGGCCAAAAAGTTTGGAGCTTTCTGAATCACAACAAAAGAAAACATTTCTTCATACTTATTGTAATTTCCATTTCTGTTAGCTCCAACATTGTCAATGGAAAGTAAGAACTACTGGGTATTGTGTACCCTTATTAAAGGAATGGCACAACCCAAAGTTTTAGAATTTTGGGCATATTAGGATTTCGAGCAACACCAACTCTCCAGTCAGTACTGTCCTCGCAGTGTCTCATGCAATACATAAATGATGTATTTGCCTATATTAAATAAACAACCTACAATTAGTCTTTCTACTCCTATATGATTTTCTGCTTAGGCATAATATAGGAAGAACTCTCTTACCCTATGCTATGCCTTCCAAAAGGATGGAGAACCTCTGTAGTTTTGACAGACACAAGCTTATTAGGGTTCAGGTTCACAAACTGAACTGGTCATGAAAGCTTCACCTCCTGTAGATAAGTCATGTTCAAAACTTAACTTGGCACAAGAGAAAAATGAAAACATTAACTTGGCAGGCAAAATGGAGTGTGGTGAGAGCACTGCCTGCAACAAGGGAGACACCCTTGGCTAGCTTCAAATTGAACCTGTTAAAACTGTGGAACAGCAGCCAAATCAAAATTTAAACAACTTCCTAATTTAAGACCCTTTTTTTTTTCAGAGCAACAGCAGCAGAAAAAATGTAAGGATGCCCACAACAAGATAAAATAGGGGTTTAATTGAAAAAACAATGGACATTTCCCACTGTTATAACGGATAATAGTATCCTGCAGGAGTAAGGCTCCTGGGTGGGCCCCACTGACAGTGTTGGAGCTAACAGAAAAGTAAATTATGGTAAGTACGAAGAAATTTCTTCTTTCTGCAGCGCTCCACATTGTCAATGGGAAGTCAGAACTACTAGGTTCTAAGAAGCAATACCCCAAAAAAATACCAGGAGGGGGGAGAACAGTATCCTATATGCCATAAAAAAGGAAGTGTAAGGATTCTACTTGTGAACTTCTGCTTGCAACCCTCTGTGACCAAAGGCCACAACAGCCGAACTTTGCATATCCAATTTGTAGATCTTGATCAATGTGTGGACAGAGGACCATGTGGCTGCCTTGCATAATTCTAAAAGAGATGCTTCACCTTTCTCCACCCAGGAAGTAGCCATCACCCTGGTGGAGTGAGCCTTGATGAGGGCTGGAGGCCTCTTCTTCACTGCCACATAAGGTTTGGCAATGCAGGCCCTCACCCACCTAGCCAGGGTGGCCATTGAGGCTTTCTGGCCCTGCTTGGCCACCCCGAACAGAATGAACAAACTGTCCGATTTTCAAAACTCAGCCATCCACTTGAGATACAGCCACTATGGAACTGCAGCTGTACTTTTTCGGCTGTTACTTCCGCATTCTGGTGCATGAACTGCGCATGCGCGACTTGCATGCATGTGCAGTTCTGCTGGCTCTGTCATGTTGTGAATGGTAAAATGCCATTCACTGCAACTACGCATCAGCATCGGCAACAAAGGAAACCATACCCTCCCACTGCTACTGTCTTCCCTGCTCCCTCTGTTCCTCCTGTCTCCATGCTAACATCAGGGTCCCTAATCCCCGTGTCGGTATTATGTAGCCCCTCAACTCATGTGGCACACTGGGAGCCCACCCCAGTGTGCCAAAATGTTATTCATTCCTCCCCCCCGTGCCAACATCGGGGTGCCCAATCCCCATGTCAGCATTATGTGTACACCCCCCTCACTCATGTGGCATACTGGGAGCCCACCCCAGTGTGCACAAATGTATTTTTTTCTCCCTCCCCACTGACATCGCAGTGCACAATTCCCATGTCAGCATCATGTGCCCACACCCCCACTCATGTGGCACACTGGGAGTCCACCCCCCAGTGTGCCCAAATGTATGGTTTTTTTTGTTTGCTGTAAATAAAGAAAACCATCTACCAACGTGTTTTTTTTATCTGTAAAAAAGAAAATGGTCCATCATCGTCGCTCCAGTCCCCCCTCCCCCCTTCCCATCCTCCCACTGAGCACTCCCCTTACCCCATACGTACTTCTGGAGATTGGCATTGTCATCTTCTGTGGACCGGGGCACGTTTGCACTCTTCAAAGCCGAACCATTCAATGGAGTTTTCAACTTATGTTGATGAATCAGCCATTTTTTTGAATTTTGGCCCAACATTTTCAACATGGAGTTCTTGGGACCCCAACTCATAAAAACTGTCACTGTCATTTAGTTACTCAGTCCCAAGAGGTGATTTTGTGGTCACTGTGTGTAATCACCTTTTGGGACTGATTCACAAAATGACAGTGCCACTGTTCATGAGGTGGGGTCCCAAAAAGCCCATGTTGCAAATTTGGTGAAAAAAATCCCCAAAAATGACTGCATTATGAGTGTGCATTGCACAGTTTCTACGCATGCTTCTAACTTTGCCAATTTTTAATATTTTCACTCCACATTTTCAGTATTGCCATTTTTGCACACCTCCTTTTTAACAGTACACTGTCATTTTTCACATCCTGCCCAAAATGTGTTTTCGCACCTGTGGCACAGAATGGCGCATTCGCTCTACAAAATCACCTTTTGGGACAAGTGAACAAAATGACACTGGCACTCTTCATGAGGAGGGGTCTCAAAAAGGTCATGTTGAAAATTTGGTGCAATACCTCCAAAAAATGGCCAAGTTACACCCGGGCATTCAATAATTTCTATACACACATATAACTTTGGTCACTTGTTAGCTCGTTACAGCCCTGTTGGCTCTGGCTAGATCTTGTTAATTGTGTGGTAGACAAAGGGGGGGGGGGAGGTTAGACCAATAATATTCTGATCCTACATAATGCATTTCAATAGAGAATCCAGTGAAAATACATGTAAACGTGGGCTTAATGGGGTACCTTTGTCAGATCCCAACAATAAAAGGAACTGCTGTACCCCATGTGCCATTTATCATTGGTGTAACTGTAGCCTCTGTATACAACAATTTAACCCATGCAGTGAAATTAGTTGGTATCTTATAACGAGCCAGGGCAGTAAAGTGATAAGCATATGATGCTTATCAAGAACCTTCTCCAGTTCCAATGACAGGAACTACCCTTGTACAGAATCATGGTTCACCTGTTCTAAGACATCCGTAAGTGTATATCTAAATTTTCTTGAATTGAACTGCTTGGAATAGTGCAAGTTTGCCAAGTTGCTATAGGTTCCTGTGCCACAACTTGCAGTGTGTTACACAGTAATATAATGTTTTTAAATCTGAATTAAGCAAACTAATAGATCTCCAATTATTTAGTAGCGAAACCTCTCCCATTTTAAACAGAAAAATCAATAAAGCATTGCCAAAGGCAGTAGAGGAACTTAAAGAATCCAGCATAAATTGTAAATCTTTATGCAAAAACAAGCAGAAAGTATTCCCTTCTTGTCTGTAACAGCTGTACCATCAGGTGCTATTAATTTTATAAATGTCAAAATTTCAGCTTTCACTACATCAGTCTGCTCTCTATAGATTTTGGAGCTAATTGTGGCTTTTGAAGATAAATTATATATGGATCCCTAAAACCCAAATAATATAAATGATCTTATTGAACTTTTAGTTTCTCTGTCTTCTTGAAAAGTTCCTGTACTTATCATTTTGTATCTTCTCACCACTGTGGGGGATTGCCATACAGAAAAAAACACTGCAGCCCGGATATTCAAAAGGGCTGCGCTATGCACAATAGGGTTGCGCCAGCGCAAGTCTGGAAATGCGCCATTCTGCGATATTCAGCGGGAGGCAGTTGCACCACAGAAAACATGCTAAGCAACAGCGTAATGCAAATGAAGGCATGCGCAACCGAAGGGGGTGGATCCATGCATAAAGAGCGCAATGCGATATTCAAAGGCTTGCGCAATGCGCAACAGTGGATCAGCCGGAAGGTGCGCCATGGCGGAAGTGAGCCAAAATAAAAAAGCTCAAGGAAGAGGCGCAAGAACCCGACAGGGAATGCTCATGAGGCAGCAAGGGACAGTAGGCCACAGCAGCAGCCAGGGAGTAGGCAGGACATAACAGTGGCAGCTGGGAATGTGGGCCACAGAGACGGAGGCCAGTCAGTGTACCGGTGCAGTGGAGGTAGCAGTCAGGGCAGTGGGGAACAGAACAACAACAGCTGGGGGACACAGGCCAGGAGATGGACAGTGCCCCTCCACATGGAAGCTGTAGTGAGGGTGAGAAAGGCATGCTGCGGGGGCGTGGCCGTGGAAGGGCCCGTCGGCGGTACGCCCCCAACAGGCAGTACCGTGCCCGCATCAGCTTTGAGCTGTATTCGGATGTTGAGATTGTGGGCCGGTACCACCTGAACAGGGCAATACTGAGGCAGCTCTGTGAGCTGAGCAATGATGTGATGCAAGCACCCTCACGCCGGAGTCACGCTCTGTCAGTGGAGACAAAGGTAACAGCCTGCATGTGCCTGCTCACTACGGGTACCTTCCAGAGGCCAACAGGGGACACCACAGGCATAACACAGTCGGCCACGTCACACATCCTCACCCAATTCCTCAGTGCACTGCTGCCACATGCTGTGGAGTACATCATTTCCCCAGCACCGCAGCAGAGCATACAGCAAACATGCAGGAGTTCCACAGGGTAGCACGTATGCCTGGTGTGCTAGGGGTGATAGATTGCACCCATGTGGCTATTCGCATGCCACCTGGCCCTGATGGGGCCGCATATCGCAACCAGAAGGGGTTCTCTAGTGTCAACTGCCAGGTGGTGTGTGATGCCAGTGGGCGCATCATCAATGTCTGTGCCACACACCCTGGTGGAGCACATGATTCATTCATATGGTACCAATCTGCACTGTGCCATCGATTCGAGAGTGGGGACATCCCCACAGGACATCTAGTGGGTGAGTATGCATGTAGGAGTGGCAAAGTTGGGGCAAGGGTGGGAAAGCCACAGGTGCCATGGTAGTGGCACACAGGGCTAGGGGCAATATGGACCTGAACATGACACTACTCTCCACTATCTCCACACAGGTGACAGTGGATATCCACTCCTCCCCTGGCTGCTCACACCCTACCGGCACCCCACGACCCCATCGCAGCAACGCTTCAATGAGGCACATGCCGCCACACGCAACATCATCGAGTGGGTGTTTGGGATGCAGAAGGCACGCTTCCGATGCCTAGACACCTCCGGCGGTGCCCTACAGTACAGCCCCTCAAAGGCCTGTGGGATATTCCTGGCCTGTTGTATCCTGCACAACATGGCCAAAGACTGTGGGATAGCCTTACAGGTCGAGGAGAGGGACAGCAATGGGGACGTCGGTGACGCCAGTGATGATGGGGATGAGCAGCCCCCCCTTGGATGGCATGACCCCTGACTGATCCGGCAGGCCCAGCTGCACCAGGACACCATCACAGAGGAGCATTTCACACAACACAGGTAAGCCATGGGGCCATGTGCAACCAACACTGTCTAGGCGCAACCTACATACATACAGGGTAACACACCGGGGTGCATGACGGCAAGGGGAGTGGAAGGGTACAGGCGCACAAACACACCATCAGGGAGGGGTGAATAGTTACACGCTACATGGACACACACACACACACACACACACACACCAGGCACACAGTGCACAGACGCAGTTGCACAGCAGAGCAGGAACAGACATGTCAAACACACAGATCCACAGACCACCCCCACCACCTGTACTGTCCATGTACGTGTGTCAGATGCTGGACACCTTACACCTTGGTGTACAGTACAATGCAGGCATCATCATGCACGCACCTGTGGACAGCAGTTGGATGGGTGTGCAGGTAGTCCGTGTGTCGGCGTGTTGGGCAGGGCACCCACGGTGCAGTGCCCAGCAACACACATTGCACACAGGGCAGCACCAGACAGGGCCCGCACTGGGAGACAGGTCAGTCAGGTGGCACTGAGCCACGGCCACCACGGATGCATGGTGGCCCGCCGTGACCAACCGCACTGGCAGGCTGAGCATAGGCCACATGGGGTGGCTGATGGACCACCAGGGGTCCCACTGCGTGAGCGCGACCTTGTCTGCACAGGGGTCTGCAGCATGCCGAACATACCTGCACCAGGGGTGCTTGGGATGCCCACAGCAGAACCCGGCATCAACAGGCTGGGTGTCGTATGACACCAGGAATGGGGAGTGGAGAGCGTACTGCGAGGGGTGCGCGGTACAGGGGCACCTGACTGGGTGCCCAATGTGGCCACGACAGCGACCAATGCCTGGGTCATCCTGTCTATGGCTGCGGTCATATCCAGCCGCATTTGGACCATCTCTGCCAGGATCATTGCATTGTCCCTGCTGTACCACTCCACAGCCACACTAAGTGCCTCCACGGATGTTGCATCCCGCATCTGCTGCTGTACTGATGCCCGCAGCAGGCAGGTGTGCTCGTCAAACGGGTCGTCTGCCAAATCGGCAACCTGTCCCCCAGGGGATGGAAGGGCCTGATGCTCAACACCCCTTGAGGGTGGGCGCTGTTCACCAGGACCAGGTATGGGCATGTCAACAGGCAGTGTGCATATGCCACCACTGAACCCTGTACCCCAGACCCGGTGGGTGACTGCCGCTGCTGTCCCTCTGCCTGCTGTGCCCAAGGGACCAGTCCTTCCAATGCTGTGTCCACAACAGTGCCAGGGACCTGCACAGCCACCGGTGCTGCCCCACCGGTGCTGACAGGCACAGCCTGGGACTGTGCTGACGTGCTGGCACACACGTTGGAACCCGCTAGGTCCATGGGCATGGGCTGTCCTGCTGTGTGTCCATTCTGTGACACACATGTGTCACTGCCCATAGCAGCCATTGCATCATCAATGGTGCAGGTTCATGCCACAGCCTCAGCCACAGAGTGCTGGCATGCTTGCATGCCAGAACGCTGGGACACAGGAAGGGCACCCCCCACACCTGACTCACCGACAGCGGAGCTGGCAGCCAGGCGTGCACACTGGTGCAATGCACGCTGGCTACCAGCAGAGGTGAATGGACCCTCCTCCAACTCTGGCTGCACGTCCACAGTGCACGGGCCCACCACCACCACTGTCCCCTGCAGGTGCACAGGATCTGTAACAGAAAGTGAGAACAAGTTGGTGCATGGGATCAACCTTCCCCACCCCACCATGTCATACCATGCAGTGATGGGCTTCCACCTGTCTGGAAGCCACCGCCTGGAGCACCCTCAATGGCACTGCGCTGCATGGATGCAGCAAGACGGTCCTCCACCGGGGTCAGCTGCACCACCTCTGGCTGGCCCCCGCCTGTGGCAGCGCGTACCGCCCTGAGTGCTGCCACCTTCTCCTTAACCCATATCCTGTCTGTCCCCACCTTCTTCTTACATTCCTGCACGGAGTGCTGGTGGCTTCCGTGCAGGTTCACGGTGCGAGCTACCACCTCCCATGCAGCAGCACAGGCCTGAGGGGTGCCCCACCATCCACTGAGTAGTGGCTCCTCATCCAGGTAGGCCTCATAGAGTGCCTCTGTTTCGGCCTTTGTGAAGTTGGGCCTCCTCTTCCGCCCACCATCTTCCTCCTCACCCAGTCCTTGCTCGGCCATGTCAGGGTCTGTATGGGTGGAAGAGGACACCTGTGACTGTGCAGTTCACAGCATTTTCCCATGACCATGGTCCATAACATCACACAGCATGCAACCCACCTATCACCTGCAGTAACCGAATGTGGCCACTGCAGATCACTGTCACACATTTATAGCGCAATGCATGCAAATCAGAAGTGGAGCAACTTTAATGGGATGCAAATCCGCCGCTGCATCAGAATGGCTGATCAGCTGATTTGCATATGGCGGCTGAATGTCGCTGTTGCGCCTGCAATACTGTTGGACCCGCTGAGCCTATGGCGCAGTTCTGTGACTGCGTAGTACACAGCACCACGCATGCCCAGATACCTTATGCAGGCATCTGCCTTGCTGATTATGTGCTGTGCGTGGTCAGCTATTCATGACACAGCCACCATTGTGCCAGTGGCACTACGGCGCTGGTCACCACATGGCGCTGTGGCACAACTGTGCAATAGTCCACTGTGGCACTGGCACGCAGGCGACCGCTCGCGCTGGATGTGTAGACGTCCGATGGTGCTGTGCATGGCCTTGCACCACAGACATGACCTTGTGCCCCAACCTTTGCCCCCTTGGCGCTGTACGTCTGGCATGTGTGCAGCTCTATCGCGCTGTTCGGTAACAGCGCGATAGGGACCAACGGCGCTGCCTGAACAGCACAATAGGGACAGACGGGGTTGTATTGCGCAACATTTCCACGTGGGTCTGCCGTGACTGTGGAGCGCCATATTGCCTACTATCAAGTTGCTAGCATGGCACGCAGGAGAGCTCCCCAGTGGAGTAGCTTGGAGGTGGCCAACCTAGTGGCCGTGGTTGAGCCTCACTATAGGCCACTGTTTGGGGGGGAACCCCTAGACTTGGCCCGCACCCAAGAGTGGCAGCAGGTGGCCACTGCACTGGAGCAGGTCACAGGGCGGCGCAGGACAGCAGAGCAGTGCAGGCACCACTACAGTGACCTGCGCAGGAGGGAGCAGGCACTGCTGGCACGCCTCACGTCCCATGCCAGAAGGGGCATTGTGCCTAGGCCAGGTGGGTGACCCATCTATGCACCTGTATTGTCCGCAGGGGTATGACTGTGTATTGGGGCCAGAGCATGGGGAAGGGTTGTTCCATGGTTGGCTGTGTCAGTGTTTGCAGGTGTGTGATGCATGGGTCTGGCTGTGTGGGCAGGCACACTCATTGGTGCAGGGGTCTGTCTGCATTTGGATCTCACTAATGTGCTTCTCAACATTTGTTTCCCACAGGCGTGGAGGAGCGGAGGAGGGCCCAGACTGAATCGCACAGGGGTGCTGCAGGGGTGGCCAGCGGAGGAGGTGGCGGTATGGGCCCGCAACAGCAGCAGCAGCATCTGCAGCAGCAGCCGCCACAGCAGCAACAACAGTGGCTGGATGAGGGTGAGTGTCATTACATCATGGATGCTATTGCGTGCAATGGGGGGGATGGGGCATGGCCACCATCCATGGATAACACTGCCATGCCCGCAACATGTGACAGTCAGCACTGTCCAGTGGCACTGCGTGTCTGTGAGTGCATCACTGGTGGTCCATGCATGCACTGGGCACATGGCTGTGGCACTACCTTCCCACCACGTAGACATGTCACTGTACTGCCTTGGTTGTGCTGTGCTGGGCATGGAGGGTGTGTGTCATGGCACACATGGCTGTTGCTGCCTGGTTGGGCTTGGCCCATGCACGGTCACTGTGTGTGTGTGCAGTCCATCACAGGGGCAGGGCTCTTGGCTGTATGCCATGCATACTGGGTGGGCTTCAGGGCTGTGTACAGTCCTAGCCATTGATTCTGTTCCCTTGCCCTAGGTGTACGGATCCTGTGCAGGATAGAGCAGGCCATCCACCGCCTGATGGAGGTGTCACAAGAGATGCTCAGCATACTCAGGGAGGTGAATCAGAGGGGTGTGCGACACCGGAGGAGGCCACAGGGTCCAGGCCGTCCTGCAGATCTGCAGCCTGGGGACAGTAGCTGCCCCACATCTACACCCTTTACCCTTCCCTCACACCCTGCCTTCCCTCACCAAGTTCTTCACCCCTACCCCACACCCATCCCTACCTTGTACCTGTACCCCCACACCTGTATTGTATATACATGTATATAGTGTTATTGTTGTTCCTGTTGTTGTTGTTCTTCTGTTTTTCATTGAATATATATATCTATTTTGTTATGAATACTGTGGTGGTCTCTGATTTGCAGCTGGCTATCGGTGCTCAGTTGCAGTGGTGTGCATGGCATCTGGTGTGGTGTGGTCCTGGGATTTGTGTGTGTCTGCGTGGGGGGGTGTCCCTGGTGTGGTGGTGGCTGTCAGCCAGTCTGGCCGTGGTGCCCACTCCACTGTGGGCTCCTGGTGGGTCTGGCTTGTATGGTTATGTGGTACACATGGTTGCATTGTGCCAGGTGGGGGGGCATGGTGGTTCTGGCAGTGCCAGTCACACTCACTGCTCATGGGTGGTGTCTTGGGGTTCCAGGGCATAGTGTGCTGTGCACAGTGGGGCTGTGGTACACCTGGGTTGTCCGGCACCTTTGTGTGGCAGTATTTGCTTGCCAGTGGGTGTG
The DNA here is from genome assembly GCA_016271365.2 of Neoceratodus forsteri. Classification (NCBI taxonomy): domain Eukaryota; kingdom Metazoa; phylum Chordata; order Ceratodontiformes; family Ceratodontidae; genus Neoceratodus; species Neoceratodus forsteri. Next base: position 831,807,060 of record CM028130.1, on the reverse strand, counting down.
CTGGGGCGCCGTGGTCCTGCTGTGCTTTGTAGGCTTGTCCCCATGGGCCGGTGGATTTTCTGTCCCTCCACCGGTGATGCTGTGCTTCGGGCGTGGGGGTGTGTTGTTAGTTCTACACTGTGTTCCTGTGCCCGTCTGTGGCATGGGTGGTGGGCCCCTGCCTACCTCTCTGGTTGTGCAGTTCCATTGCTCTGCTGCTGGGGGGGGCTCCCTGCTTGTGCTATGGCGCATCTTGACTGCTCAGCTGGGCTGGCCTTGTTGCGCTATGGCGTGACATATGTGCTCAGCTTCCCCTACCTGGTTGAGCTATGGCGCAGGTTGTGCGATATTCAGACATTGGCTGGTTGCGCAGTTTGACTTGCTCCACGTTTGAATATCGCATCTGTTGGTGCAGTAAAGTACTGAAGTTGTTCTTAATCCACTGGTGCGCACATTTTGGGCGCAGTTTGAATATCTGGCCCTGAATGTCATACAACAAATAAATGGGTTATTGCTTCATGTACTTCAGGTGAATAATGAAGTGAGCATTAAGTCTCCACCTCTCTTGGACTGTGCCTGTGGAATGCTTATTGTAACAAAAAATACAATTTAAAGGATACCTAAACAACATTTTGACAACAAACTATTCAAAAATCTGACTCCATAGGTGACTAAAGGAAAGGCTGCTGTATTCATTAGTGCTAAAACTACATCTACATAATTTACCTAAATGTGGTTCCAGAGCATTTGAAAATTGTAAAATCAGCCTTCCAATTTAAAAAAAAACTCTTACCTGCTTCCTAAAATGGCCGCCAAATGTGTTATGTGATGATATCATTGCAGCCAAAGTCAGAGAGATATATGGCTCTCTATAGTGCTACTTCTTTTTTCCTTTTGTATAGAATTGTTTCACCCAACTGGTCAACACCATGTGCATTATTTTGTATAATGCACATGTTAGGCTATGGTTTTGTTCATTTGGCTTACTTTAATATGCTGAACATGTGTTTTAATCCAACTGACTTTCTCTGTGGCAAACCACAGTGCAGTACAAATCTTGAAAAACCTGGTGGTCTAGTGGTTATGGTGGATCCAGGATGCTACAATGGAGGTGCTGGGGTGGTGTGCATGCTTAATATGCACTTTTTAACATTTTTTATTAAACCTTTATATTGTCTGCTATTATTATTTCTTAGTACATTTTTGACAGAACCTACAAATGTAATCCACAGTTTGAATGTAAACGTTTGTACAATCAATAAATCAGACTTCTTCAACAAAGTGAAATGCAGCAGCAGCAGCAAGCATGTTACTATGTGGGGGTTGGGGTGCAGCCACACCCTTCACCACCCCCTAGAGCCACAACTTTTGTGTAGCAAAGTTCTTGTGCAGTCCAATGTTAGAGTTCATACTTTCATGAAACTCAAATATATGCTTGTCTTGTCTTCTCTTTCCATGGGAAATAATAATAAGAAGAATCAGCATTTATATGGTGGTTTTTGGACACATTGTATCCCAAAGTATCCCACCTACCCACACTAGTCAACTCCCCTACCTACAACTGTTATATCGTATTTTTCACAGTAATATTTGACTTCCTTGCCTGTACATATTGTATATATATTTTTACTGAGTATTCTGTGTATTACTTGATCACTGGATGATGCAGTCACACATTGTACACTGCCTACGATTTGTTTGTTTTGTACCAAATCTCCTCATGTCCGATATTGAAACCTTGTATTCACTGTTCTCAAATGGACCTATGCATCAAACCTGTATATTGTGCTTACTATTGTTGCTTATATGAAATCTGTTTCATGTGTATTACTGTTACCTTGTACTCCATTGTCACACTGCACCATGTGTTATGGCCCGGGTCGTGCCTGAAAACAGCCCCTGGGATCAGTGCATTCACCTGGTTATCAAAGTCATAAATAAATGAAAAAATAAAAAGTACTTTACAAGCAATACTAGACTGGTAATGAAGTGACTGAACATGTACTGGCAGCCATTTCATACATTAATAGCCACACACAGCCTTGGACAATTGCATGAACTGGTTTTATGGGAAAAGGAATGTTGACCAGTACAGCGGGGTCAGGTAGTGATCAAGGTGCTGGCAGCACCACATCTTATTTCTCACATTAATCTGCTCATATTTCTCTCCTTCTGCCTTCCCCCCTTCCCTGAATATAGCAGTACTTTGCAACAGTGGCATTCTTAGTCCCCATCTGGTATTCATTCTTCACTATTCCTTCTCACACCGAAACCTGGTGAACTCATCACCCTTCTGCATCATGAATGCAAGTAGTACAGTCCCCGTTTTATTTTGACATATCAAATATAAACATATCTTTCCAGTAAGTCAGGCTCATAGCAGCAGGGAACAAGGGTAATGACTGGCTTTCCTATCCTTAAAAAATCTAGGCTACCTTTGATTAGGCACTATTAAATGATGGGTGTGCACATCATTATGCACGTCACATACTAGTGCCTAATCATATGTGGCTTAGATCTTGTATGGGTAGGAAATCCTATTTTTCACTTGTGCCATGCTGCTATCAGCCTAGCTTACCAGAAGATCATGTTTAGTATTAATATGTAAATATAACACAGCAGACTGTACTAAACACATTCATGATGCGGAAGGGTAGTGAACTCACCAGTTTTTGGTATGGGGAGCAGGTGAGAAGAAAGAATGTCAGAGAAGGACTGAAGAGGCCATTCCAGCAGGGTACAACTATATTCAGGTTAGTTGAAGACATGAAGGAGGACGCTGAGCAGATCACTATGAGATCTGAAATGTTGGGCTGTCAGCATTGTGATTACTACCTGACTGTGGATGAGAGTAGCCAGCGATGACAAATACTGAGAGTGTCAGGGCTGCACCTAAACTGTTTCTTGAATTCAGTGTAGGGAGCTTACCCTTGGGTGGGGGGGGTGCTGACATTTGTTAGGACAGTATTGAGGGAGTTGTGTATAGCTCATTCAAGATTTGGAAGGGTGGTAGCCAGCCAACTCGCATTGTAGAGTAGAGCACAGAAAAGTACTGCAGAAGAATTGCTGGGAACTGTCCTGCAGAATTCTGCAGATCACAGGTAAAGGAGCAGACTGACACTGGAAGTCAGGTGGATTCGCTTAAGGTATTAGTATGCCTCTTCTGCTAATAATATTTTTATCCATTGTAAGTGCAGCCCTTATGAGGGCATGAACAGCAGTTTTTCTGGTGGGTCATGATGCTTATTGCTTGGCCCTCCAGGAAGACCTAGTTGTTGGTTAATGAGGTGAGAAAAAAACACAACAGGGGACTGTACATACTACCTTCACTGTGCAGAAGGGTGGCGATCCACTCAATGTTTACTGTGGAAGCAGAAGCCAAACACTGAGAATGTGGACTGGAGAGTGATTTGGGAGGCATTTTTTAACAGTGCCAGCAGACGATGCATATCAGTATAGGTGTGCACAACTCTCTGAGGTACAAGATTATAATCTGAGGAGTGATAATTCTCTTCATAAGACCGCAAGCTCATATGCCGCCCCAGGCCATACTAAAGACAGAGTATGGATGGTGGGGTGCTCAACAGAAGGCAGGCTAGGTGCAGGAGGTTCACATGGAAAAAGAAAACCTAATTTATGGATTAAGAAAAGAGCATGAGCTTTGGAACTGAACAAGACCGGTACTTTGCTGTGTGACCGTAAGCAAGTCACTGAACTTCCTTGTGCTCCCAGGCCACAACTGTAAACAAGATTTCAGCTTAGTGTGTCTCTCCTCCTGGTTAACAAAAAACAAAAAACAAAATTCAGTGCATCATATAACCACTAGATCATCAGGTATTTGAAGTGTTGTACTGTAATGCAGTTTGCCAAAGAAAAAAAGTCAGCTGGATTGCAAAACATTTTCCTCAAGTTAAAGTAAATAAAATGAACAAAATCATAGCCTAATGTGTACTGATCAAAATAATCCACAAGTTAATACATGGTGTTGATCATTCTGGTACAACAATTCAAAATAAAGAGGGAAACAACAACTACTTAGCACAATAGAAATATATGTAGATCTCTGGCTCTGGCTCCGATGATGTCATCATGACTCATCACTTAACACACAGATCAGACATCTTAGGGAGAAACCAAGGCTGTTTTTTGAAAGTGAAAGGCTTATGTTTACATTTTTTCCAAAGCTATGAAACTGCATTTATGTTATTTACATAAATGCAGTTTTAGCATAAATGTAAACATCAGCCTTTACTTTACCTCACGATGAAGCCAGATTTTGGAGTTTGCAGTTTTAAAAAACTGCTTCTTTAGGTGCCCTTTAACAGTAAATTGTCAGCAAATTCTGCAGGCACCAATTGTGCTGAGGACCTTTTTAAATCAGAATATGTGAAAAAATAATAATTTCTTGTTGCAATATTATTATGAAAGTAAGTATGACCTCCCCTAGGATGTAAAGAACTGTAAACATCACTTAGATTAGTCACTTTAACCATATACTGCAAGCATGTACATCACTGCATACTTCCCAGTTGTAAGTTAAAATCACCTCCCAACATCACATTTCCCAGTATGTACTATACCTGAGGAGCAATTTTGTCTAATAGCACTATCTGAGCTGATTTAACCTGTGGGGCATAAACACTAAGAAATCTAAATGATTCTGAATATTGGGATACATCTAGGGCCAATGCCATACCTGGGAAAATATCTATTAATGTTGATATCTTACATTTGGCTTCCCAAAACAAAATCCCTACCCATCAACCTTATCCTCCCAGAATGCCCAAAAAGATGGACCCCATATCCCTGCCTTCATTGCCTGTGTGACATCAAACAGAAAAGAGAGCCATATCTCCTGTAAACAAGAATTTGTCAATGCCGAATATTGTTTGCTTATATGTGCTGTTTAGGTATTTGGAAGTGAAAGTACCATGCCTAAGAACTGTCATGGGCCCCCTACCCCAAGACATCCACTGTGTCTTTCTGTTCAGTATTCACAGAAGAGGGGGAGGGGAAATGGCCACAGCAGTACAGCAGTTGCAAAGGTGTGATGAGGTGGACAATAGTCCATTTACAAGCAGAAGAATCCTGCAGGAGGTGACTAAATCGAAGGTGGTCAAAGCAATGGGACCAGATGGCATACACCCAAGGATATTAAAAGAACTGTGAAGGGAGATAGCAGTACCCCGATACTGGGGTTGGTTTCACTCCCTTGTTGTTCTTCCTCCGTCCCCTTTTGCCATCCCCTATCCCCTTCCCCCAGGATGCCTATCATACTCATCTGCCCTGCCACTTAGACTCCTCCCTAACCTCCACAGTTCCTCCCTCAAACTAGCCAGTCATCTGCAGACCATGCCCCCCACCATCCTCCAAGCCCAGTCCAGGATTATGGAGGACCCACACCCTGTACACCCCACCACCCTTGCAAAGATGCCCGCCCTATTGACATGTGGCACCTGCCCCATTTTGGCCCCCATCTTATGTTACGGGCTCTTACTCCCAGGTTCTGTACCCTACTACAACTGTTAGGCCACTATTTACTCAAATTTCTGTCCCTCTCCCACATACTAGTCCCCCTACTGACCCCTTGCCGACTGGGTTAATTCAATCTCAAACCTCATCCATTAGACACTGTATTACTGTAGCAATCCTAAAGCCTCCTTGTCCGTTTTTCACCCCTCAGCTACCATACTTTTTGTTCTCAGCTCTCATATAGTTTCACTTAGTCCAGTTAGAAATCCTACTGCACTCCAAGTATAACTCAGTTCACTTAGAGAAATAAACAGAACAAATAAATATGTATTATTACAGCAATCATAACAGTATAGCTCAGTTAGAGAAATAAACAGAACAACTAAATCTGTATTATTACAGCAATCCTAAAAGTATCCATTCATTGCATTGTCTCCACTCCAGAGACCCTGCTGTAATATAAGACCACAGAGAACCCTGGGCGGGAAGGTGTGCAACTCTAAAGTCCTGGCAGAATTCCATTGAGCTCGCTCACTCCCCCTCTGTCACTCGCTCATTCTATTTCTCCCAACGCTGCAGGTTGCCCTTTTGTACTTGGCTCCTGCTTGCATTGGCGCCTTTTTCTGCACACAAAGAAATCCGCAGCAGTCCCGACAGAGCTCCGTTAAGCTCATTCACTCCCTCTCTCTCACTCGCTCATTCTGTTTCTCCAGGAGCTGCAGGCTGCCCTTTTGGACTGGGCTTCTGCCTGCATTGACACCTTTTTCTGCCCACAAAGAAATCTGCAGCAGTCCTGACAGAGCTCCGTTGAGCTCGCTCACTCCCCCTCTATTATTCACTCATTCTGTTTCTCCCAGTGCTGCAGGCTGCCCTTTTGTACTGGGCTCCTGCCTGCATTGGCACCTTTTTCTGCCCACAAAGGAGTTCACAGCTGTCCGACAGAGCTCTGTTGAGGTCGCTCACTCCCCCTCTCTCACTCGCTTATTCTGTTTCTCCTGGTGCTGCAGGCTGCCCTTTTGTACTAGGCTCCTGCCTCCATTGGCACCTTTTTCTGCCCACAAAGAAATCTGCAGCAGTTCCGAACAAGCTCCGTTGAGCTCGCTCACTCCTCCTTTCTCACTCGCTCATTCCATTTCTCCCGGTGCTGCAGGCTGCCCTTTTGTGCTGGGCTCCAGCCTGGATTGGTGCCTTTTTCTGCCCACAAAGAAGTCCACAGCAGTCCTGACAGAGCGCCGCTGAGCTTGCTCACTCCCCCTCCCTCACTCATTCGTTCTGTTTCTCCCAGCGCTGCAGGCTGCCCTTTTGTGCTGGGGTTCTGCCTGCACTGGCACCTTTTTATGCCCACAAAGAAATCCACAGCAGTCCCGATAGAGCTCAGTTGAGCTCGTTCGCTCCCCCTTTCTCACTTGCTCAATCTTAATCTGTCCCAAACACTGATTTCCCAAAGCGACTGCTCTATTCTGCGCTGGAAGTGCGAAAACACATTTTGGCCAGGATGTGAAAAATGACAGCTGTACTGTTCATAAGGAGGTGTGAAAAAATGCCAGTGTTGAAAATCGGTGAAAATATTACTAATTTGCGAAGTTACATTGGTGCGTGGAAACTGCGCAACGCACGCTCACAGCACAGTCATTTTACTAACATACTAAAATGGCAGCAGAATAGGCCTAACAGTCTTTTGTGTCTGCTCGTTTGGTCAGACCCCACACTGGGAGCTGACCTTGCTGCCCCCCTCACCCTCTCTGGCTTCTCCCTTCCCAGTCCTGGAAATTCCTGCTGCACAGGACTTTGCTTCCAGAACCCTTCCCCTGTACCTGTCCCACCCCCTCTTGAACCCCTCCACCATCTCTGCCTCCACCAACCCCCTGAGCAGCACATTCCATGGCTCCACCACCCTTTCAATGAAGTAGCATCTCCTCCTTTCTCCCATGAATCTCCCCCCCTCCAGCTTCCACCCATGCCCTCTAGTTGCCCACCTTTCCTTCGAAGCACACTGACTGCTCCTCCCCTATTTAACCCCTTCCTGTACTTGAAGACCTCTATCATGTCACTCCAGTCCCTTCTCTCTTCCAGTATGTACATATTTAGCTCTTCAAGCCTCTCCCCATAGGTCCTGTCCCCCAAGCCCCAGATCATTTTGGTTGCCCTCCTCTGGACCCTCTCCAGGAGTTCAATATCCCTCTTTAAGTGTGGACTCCAAAACTGCATGCAGCACTTGAGGTGTGGCCTCACTAAGCAGTTATACAGGGGGAGTATCATTTCCCTCCTTCTGGAGGTGATCCCCCTAGTGATGCATCCCAGCATCCTGTTGGCCTTGGCCGCTGCCCTCCTACAAGTCTCAGAGTTGTTCATCTTGACATCCACCACCACCCCCAGGTCCCTCTCAGCCATTGAGACTTGTAGCATTCCCCCCCCCAGGGTGTACTCTTGGACCAGGTTTCTGGCTCCCAGATGCAGTACCTTGTATTTCCCTGCATTAAACCTCAGCTACCACTTTCTAGACCACATTTCCAGAGCCTCCAGGTCCCCCTGTAGGGCCACCCTCCCCTCCTCCCCATCCACCACCACCCCCAGTTTTGAGTCATCCGCAAAGAGACTCATCTCACTCCTGATACCCTTCCTTATGTCAGAGATGTAGGCATTGAACAGGAGGTGCCCAAGGACTGATCCCTGTGGGACCCCACTAATGACCCTCCTTGGGGATGAGACTATCCCACCAACCACAACCCTCTGGATCCGGTACTGGAGCCAATTGCCTATCCATCTGATCATCTGGTTCTCCACCCCTATTTCTCCCAGCTTGTTCACAGGCCCCTGTGAGGAACAGAGTCAAATGCCTTGCTGAAGTCAAGATAGAGGACATCCACCGGTCTACCCAGGTCCAAGGCTCTTGTCACCCAGTCATAGAACTCCACAAGGTTTGTCTGCCACGATTTTCCCAGGACGAATCCATGCTGTCTATCATTTTATGGACTTTTATTACAAAATTTTCAACATAGGCATTTTAGTACCTCTGTTCATGAACAGTGTCACTGTGATCTTCTTAATGTGTCGGCATGCTGGGTCAGGGGCATGCAAGTTACTGCCCTGCAATGATGGGTCCCTCCCTCATTGCAGCAGAATGGCTGACGCTGCAATGACAAGGTGGCTCCTGATTGCAGTGGCTAAAATGTTTCAAGGTGGTGGCAAGCTGGCTGAACTAGTGTCAGCAGCAGCATGCCACCCCATTGGGAAAAGTGGGCCAAGCCTCAAAAGGCAGTGGGGGCATTGGCCACAACAGTGCCTCACCTCCACAACCTGCTTCTGCAGCAAGCTTCCACAACATGTTTCCTGCGTATGCGCACAAGCAACATAAAAAACAAAACAAAATTAAACTGATAGAGATAGGAAAACAAAGCTTCTCTTTTTTAACATTTTAATGATACAGACATTCAAAGATGCTATTCAAAGAACCCATGTCATAGAAGTGGGGAGGTTAGCTTAATGAAAATGAAAATGCTTCATGTTACTCCCTTCTTCAAGGATTTTTCCTTTTTTTCTGAGGCTTCTTTGTAACAGCATTAGTGCCATTTGTGATTTCAGAGGATGGCAAAGTAGGTGAAGATCTAGATCGAACTAAGTTAGTAGAGACATTTGAATCAAAGTCCCCTTCGTCCGAGTCTCACCATCCATCTGTGTTTGGAAAACCACAAATTGATTCTGCAGTGGGATAGGTGGTGGTCAAGATTTCCTCACAGAAGCTCTTATTTGCCTTCCAGAAACAATAGTTAGGTGGTACCATCGTGGGGGGGGCATGGGATCTTTTGCACCATCTCCTGAGGTTTTAGGTACAGGTGTAGTCACAACCCTTTGTTCTTGTCGCACCACCAATGGGGTGGGGAGCTCAGGGTCACTTATGGATATAAAGGAGTCAGGATGAAGGACGACATCAAGGGGGAATTGGTTTGGATGTTGGTTGACCAGACGACTGTGAAATAAGAGAGAAGAGAACTGCAGAGTTAGTCTCTTGATGTTCTGCCCTAGGGGGTAAAGCAAAAGTGTCATGTTATGCCTTCTTTAAGATGATATATTGATCAAATCCATCAGACCTGTTCCTAGTGGTCCATGACCAATGATGGAATAAGTGCCCTTTTTCCTCACAGAGGTTGCAGCAGATTAAATTCTAACGAACCATACTAACATGCCCAAACTCCACACAAAAGCCACACTTGAACTGACTGCAGGTGTTCCTGAAATAAAGCCTCTGACCAACCTGCATAGAAGCAGACACCCTAGTCCATTGCAGGAAAATAACTATTTGGCAGATGTAGCACACCAAAGTTGGATTGCTTAAGCCGGACCTTAAACCTTCATCCCAGCCAATTATTTTTTCTGAATCCATAATCGTATCTGGTGGACTCATGACATTACATGACTGATGAAGCCAAAAATGGATGTCATTGACATGCACACCTTCATTTCTAAATAAGATAGCAACCGACTTGGTTAGAGGCTTTGTCAAAGGAATTGCTATAAAAGAAGCCCATGGGGGACATGCAAAATCTTTCAAGAATTTGAACCACCCTGAAACTTATCTCAAACATGTCTTCTAGAGAAGCATGTATCAGGGCATATATTTCTGAGGAGAAGAATTCCATGGTCTTCTTCAATAACTTCCTATCTACATACAGTTTGTTGGGATGTTCTTCTAGACCTGCTTATTTGAATAATTTATAGTTTACTAATTTTTTAATTTTTATACACAACTATGTGTATTGTAAGAAAAAATTACTCATCAAGGGGTCCTTTAGCATCAGTAACTGTAGCAGTTAGCTAGCTAGGTGCAACTCCACCAGAGGTGTGCCTTTAAGATAATTAGCATCATGAACTTGGGCATCAGCCAGTCAGAAAAAAGGAGGGGAGTCTGCTGAGAGGGAGCAGCCTGAAGGGCTTCAGAATCTTTTTGAAGATAATGGGCACATGCCCCCAAAAGTGAACCAACAGGATTCAAAAAACATGAAAATGTCCAAAACCAGGAAACAGATATCAACAACTTGAGCACGGAAGCTCTTTAATAAAAGACCATTTCGGTAATAAAACTGAAAACATAGCCCTTCTACTAAAAGGTGAACAGGGGAGGAAGGGTGGGAGCTTTCTGATGCTAAAGGACCCCTTGGAAGAAAGAAGATTACTACGGTGGGTAATATTTTCTTCTTACCCCAGGAGTCCTTTAGCATTAGTAACTATAGCAGACTACTGAGCAGTACCAAATGGGAGGTGGCCAGAGAACCTACTTAGGAAAAAGGATCTACAGAACCGCCCTGCCAAATCTGGCATCAGATCTGGACTGCACATCTGAACTGTAGTGCTTAATGAAAGCGTGAACAGATTTCCAGGTAGCTGCTTTGCATTCGTCCAGAGGGGTATGTCTCTTGCAGCTGCCACAGAGGCTGCAGTGTCCCTGGTGGAGTAGACCCCGAGCCCCACAGGAGATAGATAGCCAGCTTTTTCAAAGTAGAATCTAATACAAGAGACCAACCAGTGGGAAATAGTTCTCTTGATAGCTGGTCTTCCTCTGTCTACATCCCCATAGGTGAGGAACAACTGAGTGGAAGAGCCTCTGAACTGCCTAGTATGCTCCAGATAGTAAAAGAGAGCTCTTTTGACATGTAGACTGTGGAGCTTGTGCTCACCAGGAGTGGATTTCTCAGTAAAGAAGACAGGTAAATTAATAGACTGGTTAAGGTGAAACTCAGAAACCACCTTAGGCATGAACTTCCTATTTGTCCTGAGCTCAGTTTTGTCTCTGTGAGAAATTATGTAATTAGGCTCAGTGCACAGGGCCTGCAACACTGAAATCCTCCTGACAGAGGTAATGGCCACCAGGAAGACAGATTTCCAGGTTGCAAATTTGAGATATGCAGTGGCCATAGGCTCAAATGGTGGTTCCATGAGCCTGGCAATATAGAGATTCAGGCTCCAAGGAGTAACCGGCTCCCTGACTGAAGGCTGGAGGTGCAAGAGGCCTTTGAAAAACTGTTTGAATACATGGTGGGAAAAATTGACTTTTTCTTCCCCACTGAAAGATAGGCTAAAATTGCAGCCAGGTGTAGCTTGAGAGAGGAGGGTTTCAAGCCTGAGGCATGCAGATGTACCAGGTAATCCAGCAGCTGAGAGTCTGAAGCTGTAAGAGGATTGAACTTTTTGCTCTTGCATCAGAGGGAGCGCCTTTTCCATTTGGCTGCAGAAGTCTTTTTGTGTTAGGTTTTTTAGCCATTCTCAGGATCCTAAGGACCTGCTCCGAGTACTGAGAGGATGGAAACTCTAGCTCCTCAAGAACCATGCCTTGAGGTGAAGAGTGTGTATGTCCAGATAATGCACTCCTGTCTGGGGAAGGGTCAGCAGAGAGTGAGTTGGTGGCAGGTGAATGGTTCTGCTGCAGGACAGTGAGAAAAGGAGGGGGTACCAGGTTTGCCTGGGCCAATCCAGAGCCACCAGAATCATAGATGTGGGCTGTTGTCTGAGCTTCAGCAATACCCTGAATATCAGGAGAAAGGGAGGGAATGCATATAGGAACCTCCCTGACCAGTCCAGGATCAAGGCATCCAGGGAAAGCATTCCTGGGACTGCAATAGTACTGAGGAAGCTGGAAGTTGAGGGAAGAAGCAAACAGATCCACTTCTGGAGTGCTCCACCGCCTGAACATTGTGGCTAGTACTTGTTTGTTCAGAGTCCATTCACTCTGACCCTGACTGATGTGACTTAGAGTATCTACCAATGTATTGTGCTTGCCTGGGAGGTGAATAACTGAAAGGCTGACCCCCAGGGAGAAGGCGAGAGACCAAATTTTCAGAGCCTCCTAACATAGCATCCGTGACCTGGTACCACCCTGCTTATTTATGTAGAGCATTGCAGTGGCTTTGTCTGTTCAGATTTGTACAGTCTGCCCTGTTAGGACAGGAGAAAATGCTTTGAGAGCTAGAAAGATTGCTCTGAGCTCCAGAACATTTATGTATAACTGTGACTCTTGGAGAGTCCAGGTACCAGTTACTGAGGCACTGTTCAGATGAGCTCCCAACTCCAAGAAGGAGGCATCTATGGTGATCACCTTTGTGGGAAGCAGAGCTTGGAAGAGGATCCCTATTGCCAGATTTGCAGGGTCTTTCCACCACAGCAGAGCCTGAAGGAACTGTTCTGTTGCAGGTATCAGCTTTGAAAAATTGTTGCTTCATTGAGACCAGTGAGCACTGAGATAGGCTTGTAGGTTTCGCATCCTGTTCCTAACCCCTGGGATCACTGCAGTCATTGAAGCCATGTGTCCCAAGAGCCTGGGGAAATGTCTGGCTGGTCTTGGTTGTCCCTGGATGAAGGAATCGGCCACTAAAAGTAAACTTTAAATTCTCTCCTGTGGGAGGAAGGCATATCCTTTCTCTGTGTCCAACTGAGCTCCTATGAAAGTGAGTAGCTGGGTGGGATCCAGGTGAGACTTCTTTAGATTTACTGGGAATCCTAGAGATTCCAGAGTGTGCTGTATAAGGTAAAGGGGCTCCTTGACCTGACAAGGAGGCTTTCCCACTATGAGCCAGCCTTCTAAATAGGGGTAGATAGAGACACCCAGCTTCCTGGGGTGTGCTGCTACCACTGCCAGGCACTTGGTAAAGACTCTTGGAGCCAAGGACAGGCTGAAGGGCATTGCAGCGAACTGACAGTGGCCTAAAGGGAGTTTGAACCTGAGAAACTTCTTGTGGGACCTCCTTATGGGTATATAGTAAGCGTCCTTCATGTCCAGGGAGACTAACCAGTCTCCCTGCTGTAAGGACTGTATTATTAGTGACAGAGTGACCATCTTGAATTTGGGTTTGTTTTTTTTTTGAAATCTCTTCTTTTATCCCCTCCTGATCGCCCTCGTCACTCCACTTCTTCGGGCTTGCTCAATGCCCACCAGTCCCCCCCACTGAGTCTGCCCCTAGAGTGCCTCTCAGGTGTCTCCTACCTGCCTCCTTACTCCCACGGAGCACCTTGCACAGCGGGGTCTGCCAATGTTTGCAGACTGGGTGGCTGGAGCGGCCGTCATACGAGCAACGAGGGTTGTTTCTGGTTTTCTGCCCTCCCTCCCACCCGGCTGAGGATGCGGCTCGGTGAGCGTGCTTACGCACACCTGCCAAGTGCCAATGGCGTCCTCCCCTCCCCGACTCCCAACCCAAGGGAGCCGCCATTGCCCCGAGAGTCGGTGCTTCCACTGGCTCTCCCAGGCGTCGGGTGTGTTAAACACCCCTGGTACCCCTCCCCGAAGGAGGAGAGCATCCGTTGGGACTCTTGATCCTCCTTCCCCCTACCGACCCCCGGCGACCCGAGTCCGTTCCTGAACCCAGGTCGCCGGTGTGGTGCGAGGTGTGGCGTCCAGCGCCTCAACCCTCAGCGCCACCGGGCCGGCTGAATTTGGGTTTTAACAGATGTTTGTTTAAATATCTGAGATCAAAGATAGGTCACCGCTCCCCCATTTTCTTTTGTATCAGAAAGTATCTGGAGTAGAGGCCTTTGCCCTGTTCGTGGGCTGGGACCCTCGCCACTGCACTTAGAGCTAGAAGGTTTTTTACCTCCAACTCCAACAGTAGTACCTGTGTTGGGGTTAGAGGCTTTGACATCTTGGTACACTTGAGGTCTGGCATCTGGCTGAACTGTAGTGGCAGACCCTTTTCTACTGTCCCCAGAACCCACTTGTCCGAGGTAATGGACCAGTTCTGAAGATAGTGGGAGAGTCTGCCTCCTGCTGGCAGAGGGGAGGCAACCTTGACACTCACATCAGGGCTTAGATTGCGAGGCTGCTGGCTGGGTAGAGGTGGCCCTTCTCTGGCCTCTTCTGCCCCTTCCTCTGAAAGCACCCCTATACTGAGAGAAGTCAGGCTGGGGATAGGGAGTGTATGGTCTGGGAAAATAACCTCTGCCCCTATTTCCCCCTCAGGTGAGATTTCTGTGGGGCAGGAGGCTTAGGTTTAGAGGAATGACTCTGCCACAAAGCCTTGTACTCATCAATCTTTTTCATGTAGTCTGTCATCCTGGAATGAAATAATATGTTTTGATCACAGGGAAAGTCCATGGCCTTAGAATGGGTATCTGGGGTTAGACTGGTAGTTCTAAGCCAGGTAAAACACCTCAGAGAGGTAGCATGGGCCATGGCTCTGGAGGTGCCATCATTGTTGTCATCTACCATGTGGAATTGGTATTTCGTATCTTCCAGGGCAGTTTTTGCCATATCCATCAGTTCCCATACCATTGTATCAGACCTATTGGGGTAATGGCCAGGACAGAATTCCACAGTGCCTTCTAATACTTGGCAGTGAAAGCCATTTGGGAAGAAAGTCTGAAAAGCAGGGAAGCTGTGGTGTATATCTTCTTTGCTATGAAATCTATTTTTCTGGAGTCCTTGTCAGGGGTAAGGAAGATAAGAAGACCCCAGCTTTCTCACATGCTGCCTGCTGTACTATACTCTCATGACTAGGATGTACAGACAGTAACTCAGTATCATTTTTAGACAATCGGTATTTTTTGTCAGCACGCTTGTCAACCCCTGTCACAGAAGTGGGGGTTTGATGCAGTTTCATGGTATTTTTCCTGAAAGCATTATAGATAGGCACAACTAACTAAACCTAAGGTTCTGTGGTGGGAGATCTTTCATCTCCCTATAATCTTTATCCTCGTCCTCATCCTGGTTAGACTCCTAAATAAGGAGGTCCAGGGTGTCTAGCATATTTTGGATAAATGTAAGCATAGAGGAGGGATCCTCCTGGTCAGCAGGTGAAACTCCAAAATGAGGGTCAGGGGACACATCAGGTTCTAGACCCTCTAAATTCATGTCAGGGGCATCATAAAAATGTTTATTTTATTTATTTATTTATTGAATTTTGATGACTGGGTTGGCCCACTGGGCCCCGAAGGTCCCTTTTTCAGGAGTGACCCGGGGAACAGAAAACAGTAAAATACATACAGTCAGGTGATCCAGGATAACAGGAGGTTTACATGATACTGAGGATAACATTACATGCAGTTGTTCAATTAGTAGACCACAAGTGCAACCCCTGAGCGAATCAAGGCAAAGTTAGCTGCCAGTTAGGTACGAGGAGAGTGGGATGCGTGTTGTGATTGGGATTGGGGGTGAATTATCCTATACCCTCGCAGTGGCAAGAGCTTGTCCCAAGCAAATGGGCCTTAAGCCTTGTGCGAAAGTTTAACAATGAGGGGGCTTCCTGTACCAAAGGTGGGAGGGTGTTCCACAGTTTGGGAGCTGTGAGGGCAAAAGATTTGCCTCCCGTGTGAGTCTTGACTCTGGGGATTGCCAGTAGGGACCGACCCGAGGTCCTGAGCATTCGGGGTTAGGCTTGGGCATGATGATACTTGTTAGGCTTGGTGGGGCCGCCGGGCTCTGCAATTTGTAGGCTAGGCAGAGCAGGGGATACTGTAGCTGAGCCATGAAGGAAGGCCATTGCAGCTGGGCTAGTGAGATGCAGGGGTGGCTTTTTGGGTGACACATTGATGCAAACCTCACCACCTTGTTGTATAGGACTTGAAGCCTGCCAACCTCACCCTTTGCCATACTCTGAATTATCGGGGCAGCATAAGTTAATGTGGGCAGGAGGACGCTAGAGGCAATTGCTCATCTAACTTCTGGGATTTGTTGGTTTTTTAGCAGGTACAAGGTGCCAAGTTTGACGTGGATAGACTTTGTTACCTGGTCTATGTGGGGCTTAAAGGTGAGAGCTTGGTCAATTGTTAGCCTGAGGTATTTTATATTGTCAACTACTTCTATTCGTTTTCCGGCAAGGGAAGACAGTTTTAGAGAATTGGCCCTGTCCAGGCCAAGGCATCTAGGGCCAAACAGCATGGCTTTTGTTTTAGCTGCATTGAGGATCATTCTGTTGGATGTGAGCCAGGCCTCAAGTGTGTTTAGGTCCCCTTGTAGGACAGGGTCCAGATCATGTGGTGAACACATGGATCGGTAGATAACAGTATTATCTATGTATTGAACTACTGAACTACCCCCACAGTGACGGGTTAGATCATTTGTGAATTTAGAGAATAGGAGGGGGCCTAGAATAGAGCCCTGAGGAACACCCTCCTTTATGGGAAGGGGGGCTGATAGCTGTCTCTTCCAAATTACCTTCTGGGAGCGAAATGTTAGGTAGCTCTTGAACCAGTTTAGGGCATGGGCATCAAGACCAATGCCTTGCAGCTGTGTAAGAAGAATGTTATGGTTCACAAGGTCAAATGCCTTGGACAGGTCTATGAAGATAGCAGTTGTCGACTTCCTAGCATCCATTGCCCTGAATAGGTCCACTGAGAGTTGGATGAGCGCCGTATCTGTGCCATGGTTTACCCGAAAGCCAAGCTGTGAGGGGGCTAGGATTTGGTGGAGCTCCAGGTAGTCTCTCAGTTGCCCCTAGACTAGTCTTTCCTGCAATTTGGCCAGTGTACACAGGAGGGAGATGGGCCTGTTGTTGCCAATTTGTTCACGAGAGCTGCCCTTAAAGATGGGGACCACATTGGCCACCTTCCACTGGAATAGGACGTAGCCTTCAAGTAATGACCTGTTGATGATCCAGGTCAGTGGTTTGGCCAATAACCAGGCTCTTTCCTGGAGTAGCCTTGGGCTGATTCCATCAGGGCCACCAGACCCTTTGTGTTTGAGGGTCTTCAGTTGGTTCTGGACTTCGCTCATTTTAACCAATCTAAGATGAAATAGGGGTCGGTTCAGACTGGGGAATTCAATAGAGGTCTGTACAGGCCAGGGTGTAGGAAGCCCCAGCTTGAACCCATTAAGGTTGGTAAGGTGGTGATTGAATGCTGTAGCTATAAGCTGGCAGTCGCTGGTTTCTCATCATCTACATCACCCTCACAGTCTCCAGAAGAGAGAACTGTGGAAGAGTGCTTATCAACCCCAGTAAACATAGACCCCATTTTTTGTAGGGTCTGAAAAATGTGCCATCCTTTTCCTATGTCTTGAACAGATGGAAGTTCCTGCGCAGACTGTGACTGTGTATGCTTTGTTTTTTTCTTTATATTTTAAGCTGCCTGTTGTCTCACTACTGGCTTTCCCAGGAGGAACAGGAGCATTTCTGTCTTTGCAGACTATCTTTTTAGCCACTTCATCAGCAGCTTAATCATGCTTCCTTTTTTGTACAGACACTTCATCAGTGCCTTTATTATTTTTAAATTTCTGAGGAACTTCATCAGCTCCTTTGGAAGCTTTATTTTTTGGCTGGGACTTGGAGGCTTCATCAGCACCCCTGTTTGAATTTGTGTTGTTGTTGTTTTTAGATGGCCCCTCATCGGTAGCCTTTGATTTTTCCTCAGCCATAATTTTTTCAAGTCTCTTTGCTCTGTTTCTCGATGTTTTTTTTTTTTTACAAAATTTGGTGCATAAAGAACAGGTATGATCTGGACCTAAACACCTGAAGCACAGGTTGTAAGGATCTGCTATGGCCAAAATCCTGTGACAGTTGACACACTTTTTAAATCCTGTAGGTCCAGTTTTCTTTTTAGTTCTGGGGATCTCTGATGTGCCAATCCACAGAGAATCCCAGTAATAACTGCCAAAAGTGAAAAATCCAATCGGTTCCCTCGTGGTAAGGAACCGCAATTTCTGAGGTAAAACATCAAGGAAAAACCTTAAAATCATCGGTTCCCTTCAAAAAAGGGGATCCACAATTAAACAGAAAGAGGAACCATTGAAAATACTCAATCGCGATTTAAAATAACATAAAATAATGCTGAGGGAAGTGCAGAGTCGACCGAAAATAGCAATTCCTGGAAACCGAGGGGAAACGTTAGAAAACACCAAAAATGAACTCAGCACACTTAAAAAGTAAGTTTGTGAGGAAAAAGCAACAAAAGGATGTCAACAAGGAAAGTTGAGAGACTCCTCCGTGGCAGTGTTGCTCAGTCAGCGGAGAAAACATTCTGAAGCCCTTCAGGCTGCTCCCACTCAGCACATGCCCCTCCTTTATTATCTTAAAGGCATACCTCTGGGGCAGTTGCACCTAGCCAGCTACCTGCTATAGTTACTGATGCTAAAGGACTTCTGGGGTAAGAAGTCAATGTGTGTATTTATATTTGTATTAAATGTTTGGACGCAATTGTAAAAGAGAGATTTATTCTTTCAATGTGTTATCCAAAAAACAAATGATTGATTGACTGATTGATTGAAATGAACCTGATTACATTCCTCTGAGGGGCTGACTCAGTTTTTTCTCTGAACAGATCCACAAGTCTTGGTCCAGCACTAGATCCCCTGTGTAAATTTGAGGGCCGTGGTTCAGAGTTAGACTGCTGACTCCGGCTTTCATGACCTGTACTATTACCCATTGCACCAAACAACCAGGAGTTGGAGCTTTGCCCTGTGCTGTGGATAAGGACAATGCCTCACCACCCCATTAGTATCTTGCAATCCAGACACATTTGGACTAGTAACATCAGGATGTGTATAAGGTAAACTGTTCCTTTCCTCCTGTGATTCTCCATCGTTATCTCTTTCTCTGTCCTCTGGTAACCCAGCCCTTTCATGTGAAGCAATCATATGGGATTCAGTTCTGCATGGCTCATAGCAGACTGAACTAGATATCCCCTTCTACAGCTCCATTGCCTCATTCTGAAACATCATTATTGCTGACTGAGAGGACTATACAGAACTGCAAACAATTCAGCAGTTTTTTTCTTTACCACCTATAGCTTAGTATCATCTACTGCCAGTAATAATGGAACCTTAGCTTTAGAGCTGTATAACAGTTGATCAGAATGATGTGAAACACCTGATCTTACCCTGCTATGCTGCGGACTTACAGAAGAAAAAATTACTACCTTAGTAATTGTGTTTCTTCTAATGGAGTCTTGCTGTATTCTGACATCATACAGCTAGCCCCAGCACTTGAACTGCTCCGGAGAGGAAAGAGTTAACTCTATGCCAGAGCATAGAACATTGAGCTCAAGCTCGGTTCAAACCTCTGTCTGCTGCACTCCAAAGTGTAACCATCAGATTCTTACGAGCTAATACTAACTAACTACACCTGCTAGGTGGAAATTGTAAATTAACTAACCAAAAGACAACCAAATGTTTTGGGTCCCAAAAGACTCAAGTCGAGAACTCCAAAACAAAAACTAGGTAGTGAACAACATAACTATCAAAAACAACATAAACATAACCCACTTCCCCTCTCTATATGGGGGGGAGTGCTAAGTGCACCCCTGAGGTGCAGCACTGTATCTGCTGGACCACTTCCCAAAAACCAGGTTCTGAGAGGAGGCAGGAGGAGGTCAGAATACAGCAAGACTCCATTAGAAGAAACACAATTACTAAGGTGAGTAATTTTTCTTCAAACAACATGAAGTCTTGCTGTATTCTGACATGATTCAGAACTACCAAGCAGTACCTCCATGGACGAGGACCGAACCTATTTTGGGAATAGGCTCTGCAGTACTGCTGTACCAAACCTAGCATCACTCCTAGCCTGGATATCCAGGGAGTAATGCTTGGTGAATGTATGGACTGTTTTCCAGGTAGCTGCTTTGCATATTTCTAATAATGGTATATCTCTGGCAGCAGCCAGAGAAGCAGCTGCACCTCTAGTCGAATGAGCCCTCAGGCCTGAAGGGGGCATTTTGCCTAGCTTCTCATAGCAGAATTGTATACAAGAGACAATCCACCTGGCAATAGTCCTCTTAGTAGCAGGTTTGCCCTTTCCCACTTCACCATAAGTGAGAAACAACTGAGAACAATCAAACCTAAGTGCCTTAGTGCGCTCAATGTAGTAGCTAAGTGCCCTCTTAACATCCAAGCTGTGTAACATTCTCTCCTGAAGAAGAATGATCAGTGAAGAAGACAGGAAGAGACATGGACTGGTTCAGATGAAAATCTGAAACCACTTTGGGTAAGAACCTCCTGTTAGTTCTAAGGACCACCTTATCTCTATGGAATGAGATAAAATCAGACTCCACTGACAAAGCTTGTAATTCACTGATACGCCTGGTAGAGTTAATAGCTTCCAGGAACACAGCTTTCCAATTCAAGTACTTAAGTTCTGCTGAGGCCAAAGGCTCAAAAGGGGGTTGCATAAGCTGAGCAATGCAAACACTAAGATCCCAAGCAGGAGTAGGATCCTTAAAAGAAGGATTGGTATGGAGCATTCCTTTAAAGCATTTACAGAAAACAGGATAAGATGCTAGTGAAGAAGCCTTCCCCACTGACAGAAATGCAGAAACAGCTGCCAAGTGTACTTTCAGAGTAGCTGGTCTGAGGCCTAAGCCATTAAGATGAACCATATAATCCAGAACTGTAGCCAAATCAGCAGTATATGGAGATATCTGCCTATTGGAACACCAAATGCTGAATCTTTTCCATTTCAAATTATAAGTTTTTCTGGTGGCAGGTTTTCTAGAGGCTTTGAGAATATCTAGAATCCCCTGAGACAGATGCAGGCTTGCATATTCTAACTCTTCAAGAGCCATGCCTTGAGATTGAGAGACCGAAGGTTGGGGTACCAAATCCTCCTCTGAGAGGAGGTTAACAGATTGTGATTATTGGGAAGAGATAGGGGAAGATGGACTGCTAGGGACAGCAATAGAGGATACCAAGGCTGCCTGGCCCAGTCTGGAGCAATCAGGATCACTTTGCAAGATTGTGACCTTATCTTGACCAGAACTTTGAACAATAGAGGAAAGGGGGGAAGGCATACAGAAATTTCCCCTCCCAATCCAGAAGTAGGGCATCCAGGGAGACTGAGCCCAAGACTGGGGGTCTGCAACAGAAGAGAGGAAGTTGGTGATTGTCTAGGGATGCAAAGAGATCTATCTCTGGAGTGCCCCATCTTGAAAAAAACACTTTTAACACTAGGGGATTCAGGGACCATTCATGACGGCCCTGAGATATCCTGCTCAGAGTATCTGCTAGCACATTGTCCTTCAATGGGAGGTGGACTGCTACCAGAGATGCCTATAGGGAATAAGCCATGGACCATAATTTCATGGTTTCCGTGCTCATGCCTCCCTGCTTGTTGATGTACCATATGGTAGTGGTGTTTTCTGTCCTGACCTGAACCACCTTGTTCTGTACTGAGTTTGAGAAGGCTTGTAGAGCCAGATACACTGCCCTGAGCTCCAGAAGACTGATACGAAGTAGAGACTCCTGAGGGGACCACACTTCCTGTGCTGTGAGAACTCCCAAGTGAGCTCCCCACCCCAGGAGAGAAGATTCTGTGGTTAGTACCACAGAATGAATCTGGGTGATGAATGGGACTCCTTGCCTGAGGTTGTCCTGATCCAACCACCATTGGAGAGCCTGGATCAAAGTCTGAGTCACTGGAATCAGTTTGGTTAGAGGATCCTTTTTCTGAGACCAAAAAGCCCTCAAGTGTAACTGGATGTCCCTCATCTGAAATCTGGCCCCTTGTACCACTGCAGAGGAAGTTGCCATGTGGCCCAGGAGTTGAAAAAAATGCCTTGCTGGTCGAAACACCAGAAGGCGAAAAGAAGAAGCCAGGTCTGTAAGGGCCTTTACCCTTGCCAGAGGAAGAAAAGCTCTTGCTTGGACAGTGCCCAACTCTACCCCATGAAGGTCAGAAGTTGCACTGGTTTGAGAAATGACTCTGGAAGATTGAGGAGAAATCCCAGAGAAGTGAGCAATTGCTTGGTCACTTGCAGGTTTGACTTGGTCTGGAGACTGCCCAACAATGAACCAGTCACTCAGGTATGGAAATATGGAAATGTTTTTTCTTCTTAGAAAGGCCACTACTACCACTAGACATTTTGTGAACACCCTTGGTGCTGATGTTAGTCTGAAGGGCATTGCTCTGAACTGATAATGGCCTGAAGGTAGTTTGAACCTGAGGTACTTTCTGTGGGAGCACCTGATGGGAATGTGAAAATAGGCATCCTTGAGGTCCAGGGAAGCTAACCAATCCCCTGGCCTCAGAGAGGGAAGAATTATTCCCAGAGTCACCATTTTGAATTTTGGCTTGACTAGGTGCTTGTTTAAGTATCTTAGATCTAGGATGGGCCACTACTCCCCTGTCTTTTTTGGGGTAAGGAAGTATCTGGAGTACAGACCCTTGCCCCTGTGTGTAGTAGGAACTCTCTCTATGGCTCTGAGAGCCAGCAGGGAAGAAACATCTGCCTCTAGGACACCTTGGAAGAAAGAATATTACTATGGTGAGTAATTTTTTCTTCTCACCCCAGAGGTGCTTTAGCATCAGTTACTACTGCAGACTATAAAGCAGTGCAGTTGGGAGGTGGGTAGAGAACCTACTTAAGAAAGAGGCTCTGCAGAACCACCTTGCCAAATTTGGCATCAGATCTAGACTGTACATCCAAGCAATAGTGCTTAGTGAATGTGTGCACAGTCTTCCAAGTAGCTGCTTTACAGGTGTCTAGTAAGGGTACTGTATGTCCCTTGCAGCTGCCACAGAGGCAGCAGTGCCCCTAGTAGTGTGGGCCCTGAGGCCCTCAGAGGCTGTTTACCAGCCTTGCATTAGCAGAATCAAATACATGAGACTATTCAATGAGAGATAGTTCTCTTAATGGCTGCTTTTCCTCTACCTACCTCCCCATAGGTGAGGAAGAACTTTGTGGATGGGCCCCTGAACTGTTTGATGTGATCCAAATAGTAAAACAGGGCCCTTTTGACATCCAAACTATGGAGCGTCTGTTCCCCTGGAGAGGATTTCTCAGTAAAGAACACAGGTAAGGTGATGGACTGGTTAAGGTGAAACTCTGAAACCACTTTAGGCAGGAATTTTCTGTTCACCTTGAGCGCAATCTTATCCCTATCAGAGATAATGTAGTTGGGATCAGTGCAGAGAGCTTGTAACTCTGAAATCCTTCTTGCAGAGGTAATGGCTACTAGAAATACAGTTTTCCAAGTGACATATTTGAGGTGAGCCATAGCCATGGGTTCAAAGGGTGGCTCCATGAGTTTGGCAATACAGAGATTCAAGCTCCAAGAAGAGACAGGTTCCCTGACTGGAGGCTGGACATGGAGAAGACCTCTGAAAAACTGTTTAAACACCATCTGGGAAAAACAGATTTAGTCTTCCCAATAGAAAGATAAGCCAAGATATCAGCCAGATGAAGCTTCAGAGATGAAGGCCTCAAGCCTGAAGCCTGTAAATGCACTAAATAATCCAGGAGATTAGAAAGTGAAGCCTTAAAAGGATTAATGTGCTGTTCTTGCACCAGAGGGATCATCTCTTCCATTTGGCTGCATAGGCCTGTTTTGTCCTAGGTTTTTTGGCCATCCTCAGAATCTTTAGAACTTGTTCAGAGTACTGAGTGGCAGGAAACTCTGACTCCTCAAGAGCCAAGCTTTGAGGTGAAGAGATTCCAGATACGGGTAAGTCACCCCTATCTGAGTGATTGTTAGAAGTGAATGACTGAGTGGAAGGCGAATGGGTTTGCTGCAAGAAAGGGTTATCAGGAGAGGACACCAGGCTTGCCTTGGCCAATCTGGTGCCACCAGTATCATTACTGCAGGCTGAGATTTGAGTTTCAGCAATATTTTGAAAATGAGAGGGGGGGGGCACGAAGGAACTTCTCTGACCAGTCCAGGAATAGGGCATCTGTTGGGAGAATCCCCAGGGCTGGAGGTCTGCAATAATACAGAGGATGTTGATGGTTGACGTGAGAGGCAAAAAGATCAACTTCTAGTGTGCCCCACATTCTGAACACTGTGGCCAACACCTGCTTGTTCAGACACTATTTGCTGTGCCCCTGACTGGTGCAACTGAGAGCATCCACCAAGGTAGTGTCCTTGCCTGAAAGATGTATGGCTGAAAGGTTGACATCCAGAGAGTAGACAAATCCCCAGATTCTCATGGCTTCCAGACATAGAATGCTTGACCTTGTGCCACCCTGCTTGTTTATATAAAACATTGCAGTGGTGTTGTCTGTCCTGATCTGCACTGCATGACCCTTTATCTGTGAGGCAAATGCCTCCAGTGCTAGGTAGACAGCCCTGAGTTCCAAAAGATTGATGTGAGCCTGTGACTCCTCTGGAGTCCAGGAGCCACTGACGGAAGTACTGTCCATATGGGCTGCCCATCCAAGCAGAGAAGCATCTGTAGTAATGATTTTTGTGGGAGAAGGTGCTCGAAAGGAGATTCCTACTGACAGGTTGGCAGTTTCCTTCCACCAGCAGAGAGTGAAGGAATGTCTTTCTGACCAGAACCATTTTGGACAGTGAACGTTTGTTCTGGGACCAGTGAGACCTTAGGTGCTGCTGTATGTCTCTCATTCTGAATCTGACTCCTGGAACCACGGCTGTCATAGATGCCATGTGTCCTAGGAGCCTTAGGAAGTGTCTGGCTGGCCTGGGCTGGCCCAGGATGAAAGTTTGCCACAGACAAGAAGTTTTGAATTCTTTCCAGAGGAAGGAAAGCTCTGCTCTGCAGAGTGCCCAACTGTGCTCCTATGAATGTAAGGAGCTGTGTTGGTTCCAGGTGGTATTTCTTTTGGTTTATAAGAAACCCCAAGGAGTGCAGGGTCTCTTGTCAGGGGGAGAGCCTCCTCCACTTGTAGAGGAGTTTTTCCTACTATGAGCCAGTTGTCCAGGTAAGGGTAGACTGAAATCTCCTTTTTGTGTTTGCTTGTACACATGTGCAAGAAACATAGTGCCACCATATGAGTTTTCATAGGTGTGGCACCCATGCTTCCAATGCCCTGAACATTTTGCAGGCACGGCCGCACCGCAAAAATTTATGTCTGAGCTGTCTATGACAGCAGTTCAGATGCAGTGGCATATGGTGGAAAGAGAATGACAACTACCATCAGCTGTGGTAACGTGTAGGCAATTTGCATACTAAAGTGCCATCAGCAGTATGCAAATTGCCTACACGTCACCACCTTAGCAGTCATTGTCTTTCAACTGTACGCCACTGCACCTCCTGTCGGCATTATGTGTCCCCCCCATTTGTTGTGTGCTGAGGGGGTGCCCAATCCCCCTCGGCACATGCACACTCCTCCCCCCAAGCACACTGTATGTCCAATGGGGTGCCCAACCCCTGTCGGATCCAGTGCCCCCCCAAAAAATAAACTTCAAGGTGCCACACTGGGAGTCCATTCCAGCATGGCAAAAGTCCTGCGTC
The DNA here is from genome assembly GCA_016271365.2 of Neoceratodus forsteri. Lineage (NCBI taxonomy): Eukaryota > Metazoa > Chordata > Ceratodontiformes > Ceratodontidae > Neoceratodus > Neoceratodus forsteri. The sequence goes on along the minus strand of CM028130.1, from coordinate 831,781,507 downwards.
ATCATGTGCTCCCCCCCGCACACTGTATGACCAGCGGAGTGCCCAATCCCCCACTGGCTTCACTGGCCCCCCCAAACAAACTTCCAGGTGCCATGCTAGGAGCCCACCCCAGCATGGCAAAAGTCCTGGTCATCTTTAAAAAAAAAAACTTATAACAAAAGAAAACGGTCACTCAACGACTCTCTTGCCCCCTCCTCCAACCTGTGCCCACCCTCTGTGCACCCCACCTCCCCACATACACCCCCTCAGCCCACACTTACCTCCGGAGGCTGGTGCGACGATCTTCGGTGGACCAGGAACACGTCTGCACTCTTCAAAACCTACCACAAACTGTAGAAATGTCAGTAAGCTGTATAATGGCATAAATAGGTTTATTTTCAACTTTGGTTCATATCTTGGTAATTTTTTTGAGTTTTGCACCAAATTTTCAACATGGGGCTCTTGGGACTCCATCTCATGAATTCAGTCACTATCATCTGGTTATTCTGTCTCAAAAGGTGATTTTGCAGTCACTACATGGAATCACCTTTCAGGACTGATTAACAAAATGACAGTGTCACTATTCTTGAGATGGGCTCTCAAAAAGCCTATGTTGCAAATTTGGTGAAAAAATTCCCCAAAATGACTGTTTTATGAGCGTGCGTTCCATAGTTTTCACGCACACTTGCAAGTTTGCAAATCTGTAATATTTTCACTCCAGATTTTCAACATTGGCATTTCTTCACACCTCCTTAACAAATAGTACAGCTGTCATTTTTCACATCCTGGCTGAAATGTGTTTTCGCACTTCCGGCGCAGAATAGCATGGTCGCTGTGGGAAATCAGTGTTCAGGACAGATTAAGAAAATCACAGTGACACTGTTCATGAGTAGAGGTTCTAAAATGCCTAAGTTGAAAATTTGGTGACAAAAGCCCTTAAAATGATTGTATTATGAGTGTACATTGTGCAGTTTCTACGCACCCTCGTAACTTCACGAATTTATATTTTCACTCCAGATTTTCAACACTGACATTTTTCCACACATCCTTATGAACAGTATAGCTGTCATTTTTCACATCCTGGCTGAAATTTGTTTACGCACTTCCAGTGCAGAACAGCACGGTCCCTGCCGGAAATCAGTGTTCAGGTCAGATTAAGAAAATCACAGTAACACTGTTCATTAGCGGAGGTCCAAAAATGCCTTTCTTGAAAATTCGGTGTAAAAAATCCCCACAGTAATTGCGTTACTGGTGTATGTTGCGCAGTTTCAATGCACTCTCGTGACTTCACCAATTTTTTTATATTTTCACTCCAGGTTTTCAACATTACCGTTTTTTTACACCTCCTCATGAACAGTACAGGTGTCATTTTTCACATTGTGTTTGAAATGAGTTTTTGCACCTGTGGTGCCAAATGGCGCAGTCACTGTGCAAAATCATCTTTCGGCTAACAAACTAATAGTGTCACTGTTCATGCGACAGAGTCACAAAAAGCCCGTGTTGAAAACTTGGAGTAAAAATACCAAGAAATGCCCAGGTCGTTAGGGTTTTCAACCATAACCCCCTACCCTGTAGGGACTGACAGGCATCAGGGGTGTGACTTGGGACTGTCGACAGTAATGCTCATGCCATTCCACCCCCAGCCCCACCCTGCAGCCAGTGACAGGCATTGAGGTGTGCCTTGGACTCTTTGGCCCCAGAGTTCATACCATTCTCCTATATTGCACCCATTTCAGCATATTTCCTTATGGAATGAGGTGAGTGTAAAGCCTGAACACCCCAAGGCACACCTCAGCACTTGTCAGTGTCTGCAGGGTACGGTGAGATGAAATGTCATGACCGTTATGGGTGACAACCCAAAGGCACACCCCAATGCCTGTCCATCTCCGCAGGGTGGAGTTGGCATCAGTTCAGTACATCATTGCCATTTCTATACTGCATCTGTCCAACTCCTGCACTTCCACTGCTAATGCCAGCAAGCAAACATTCAACATTGACAAATTCTTGTTTCTTAAATGTGCTGCCTCTACAGCCAGACATTTTGTGAATACTCTTGATGCAGATGTCAGGCTGAAGAGCATGGCTACAAACTGGTGGTGCCCTTAAGGAAGCTTGAACCTCAGAAACTTTTTGAGGGACTGCCTTATTGGGATGTGAAAGTAGGCATAATTGAGGTCTAGGGAGACTAGCCAATCTCCCTGTTGTAGAGCCTGTATTACCATTTTTAGGGTTATCATTTTGAATTTGGGTTTCAGAAGATGCTTGTTCAAGAATCTGAGGTCTAAAATAGTTTGCCACTCCCCATTTTTCTTTTGTGTGAGGAAGTATCTGAAGTAGAGATCCTTGCCCCATTGATGCACAGATACTCTCTCTACCACCCTTGCTGCCAGAAGCTGTTTTACCTCTAGCTCCAACAGAAGCCTTTCTGTTGGGGTTAGTGATTTGGACAGCTGGGTGCCCCAGAGTGATGGCATCTTTTTAAATTGAAGAGGCAGGTCCTTTTCCACTATCTCCAGGACCCACTTGTCTGTTGTGGTAAGGGTCCAGGTCAGGAGGTAATGGAAGAACATTCCCCCTACAGGCAGAGAGAAGGCAACCTGGACTGAGTGGTCAAGAATTTTTCCAGGTAGCAGGGGCAGAGGTAGCTCTTCTCTGGCCCCTCCTGTCTCTTCCTCTAAAGTAACCTCTGAAGTGAGAGGAGTCAAATTGAGGAGGAAGGGAATAATAGGGCTTTAGGGAAATACTGTATTCCCTGCCCCTATTTCCCTTTTGCTGGGTCCTTTGAGGAGCAGAGGACTTCACTTTTGAAGTATTACTCTGATAGGGTTGTTTTATAGTCATCAACATTTTTCATGTAATCCTCAGTTCTGGAACTGAATAGAACATTCTTATCACAGAGAAAGTCCATGGCTTTGTACTGTGTCCTGCATAAGGTTTGTTGTCCTCGCCAAGCAAAGCACCTAAGGGAGATAGCCTGGGCCATGACCCTGGAGGCTGCATCATTATTGTCATCTGCCATGTGGAACTGATACTTTGTGGCTTCCAGGGCAGTTTTAGCAGTCTCTGTCAAATCTTTTGCCATAGAGTCAGACCCCTGCTTAACTATGGCTAGAACTGAGTTCCAGAGGGCCTTTTGATACTTGGCTATACAAGCCATGTATGAAGACAGATGGAGGAGTAGACAAGCTAAGGAATAAGTCTTTCTAGCCATAAAATTCAGCCTTTTAGATCCTTTTCAGGAGGCTGAGAAGAAAGAGACTTGCTTTGTCACATGCTGCCTGTTGCACCACTCCTTCATGACTGGAGTGCACAAACAAAAAATGTGTGTCTGTTTTAGACAACTGATATTTCTTGTCTATTCTCTTCTTGACCCCTGACAGAAATGTGGGAGTCTGAAGAAGCTTCATAGTATTGTTCTTGAAAGGTTTATATATAGGAAGTACTAACTTCTTGGGGGGAGGAAGACTCTTCATTTCTCTATAGTCCTGGTCTTCCTCCTCTTCCTGGTTGGACTCTTGAGAAAGGAGGTCAAGAGTGTCTACCATATGCTGTAAGAAAGTGAACATGGAGGAAGTAACCCCCTGGTCTGTAGGGGATGCCGCAAAATTGGGGGTCAGGTGACACATCAGGTTCTGGGGCCTTACTCTTTGAAATGTTCATATGGACAACATAAAAATCATCAGTGTCATCCCCTTCATCAGCCCCTGTATCAGAGGGAGCTGCAGAGGGGACTTGTGTGTGGACAGCAGGGGCACCAAAAAAAGGACCCCATGCCCTGTATAGTTTGATAAAGATGCCAGGCTTTAGCTATATCCTCCATAGAAGTTAAATCCCCTGTAAATCTTGGAGAATACCCTCCTGGGGTTCAATGTTTTTGGATTTGTCTTTATGTTTTTTACCAACTGCAGCCTCACCCTTAGCACCACTTGGAGGTGCAGTGGTATTTTTCTCTTTACATCACCTTTTTTGCAGTTACCTCATCAGTGACTTGTTCAGGCTTCCTTTATGAACTAGGCACTTCATTAGCACTTTTATTATATTTTGGTTTAGGAGCTTCATTTGCACGTTTTGAAGCCTTATTTTTAGCAGGCACTTCATCAGCACCTGATTTTGTGTTCTTTACTTTTAAAGGCAATTCATCAGCACCTGTAAAAGGCTTAGATTTTAAAAATGCCTCATCAGCGCCTTGAATATTATTTTTATTCTTTTAAGGCCCTCATCAGTAGCCTTGGGTCTGTGTTTGGAAACAGAGGAAGACCCTTCTTCAGCTATATTTCTAAGCCTTTTAGCTCTGTTTCTTAAAGTCTTTGAACAAAATTTAGAGCAAAGAATACCTTAAACACAGGTCATGGGTATCAGCTTTGGCCAGTATTTTCTGGCAATTTAATCAATTTTTAAAATCTGTGGGTCCAGTCCTTTTCTTAGGGATTTCTGACATGCCAATACGCAAAAAAAACTGTAATTATAAAGCCCAACTAGTGTTTTGAATAGATATGTGGTCAATTCCCTTGCGGTAAAGAACTGTGACTTTTCTGAGGTAAAATATAAAGAAAAACACGGGTTCTCACTTAAAAATGAGAACCATGATTAAAAGAATAAAAGGAATTACGGAAAACACTAGACGTAATAACTTTTTACTACAAAAAATAAAGAATAGGAACTGCGGGGGAACTGCTGAACCAGTTGAAAAACGTGGTTCCCGGGGAACTGAGGGAACCGCAAACAAACAGAGAATAACACTTATTACACTACAAAAGTAAAATAAAACAGTTTTTATAGCTACCAAGTCCTAGGAATGTTTTTCCTTGGTCAAGAGACAGAGCACCTCAGAGTCAGTGTTGTTTAGTCAGGCAGAGAAAATATTCTGGAGCCTTCTTCGCCCTCCTTGCTCAGCACACCCTCAAGCTTCATTTTGATTGGCTAATTCATAAACTCACTGCCATGATCTCCACCTCCAGGGCAGTACTACCTAGTCAGCTCACTGCAATAGTTCCTGATGCTAAACTTGCCAAAGGATCCCTATGGTGAGAAGTATGAATTGTGGATTAATGTATTAAACTATAGAAAGAAATTCTGCAGAACTGATCACTGTCAGTGGGCAGTTCTGTGGAATTTCTTTCCACAGTTTAATGCATTCATCTACAATGCATGCATTCATTATGCAGTTCAGTGAGTCACAGAACTGCAGAATGAATGTATGAATTGTGGATTAATGTATTAAACTACGGAAAGAAATTCCACAAAACTGATCACTGAACTGTGGAATTATTATATGTATTGCAGATTAATGTATTAAACTGCAGAAAGAAATTCCACAGAACTGTCATTCCATAGTTAATGTGTATTATTCCACAATTCAGGCAGAAAATTGTGCAGAACTGGGTGAACATTCACCAAGCAAATTTGGAAAATTCTGATTTCTCCAAAGGCAGAAGTTTGGAAAATGTTGCAAAATTTATGAAATTTTGGTGAATGCAACTTCAGCCCAGCTCTATTCCCCAGTTGTTCATCAGTTCTGGGCCCTGACAAAATCAGTTGTGTATCAGTGGTAGAGGCAACCTCTTCTGAGGTATTTGTAACAATCCTTTCAGTTTTCTGGACTGCATCAGTCACAGCTGGATTTTTAGCAGATGATCTGCATTTCAAAGAAGGTTTCCATTTACTGTACCTCTTCTCATCCTCAGTCATCATATGGAGTAAGTGTCTCTTTCTTTCCTTTAATTCAGATTCTAGTTTCAGTACTTCGGTAGTTATATCCACACTACCAGTATTAAGTTGCACCATGTCATATTCCATTAAATCAGCATCCAAATTGTCATCTGATGCTTTGTCTTTTAAAGGTATACAGACTGAGGATGAGAACTGAACTTTAACCTGCAACAGCACACCATCCTCCTCCAACTCACCAGGATCTGCCATCTTGGAAATTGTGGGGTTCTTGGTGTCCTGGCCATATTTCCTCCATTCACTGAAAAGAATGCCACCAACAACTGAAACTGGCTCCGTTTCAGTTGGTTTCCATCTGGATTCCCCCTTCACCAGGTCGAAGCTGAAAAAAAGCAGAACTGCCTAGCCCTTCTATCCCACCAACAAAAATAAACTAAATAAATAAATCACACACTGCGGGGTGTATGTAAATTTAGAACACTGTTGTCCATTACTTTATTTTTATGTTTGAGGGAGGAGCCTACAGCCATTTTGCTATCTGTAGCTTGAAAATGGAGTTTCGTGGAATGCATTTTTTGGACATTTCAATGTATTCTTCCACATCTACAAATCACTATGACATCTAAAATAAAATAATCCCTTCTTTCTGCCTAGAATGTTGGAGATATAACTCCAAGCTGTGTATCTGATGGCCATTAGGAAACTGAAACAGCTTGTTAAATACTGGCTGTCTATTAAACCAGAGATTTGTTTACCCCCTTTAAAATGCAACAGCTTGCAAATTTAAATGATTAGCATTTAAACATTGTTTACTACTTATTCAGTTGGGGATGAATACCTTTCAAGAAAGATTCATACTTCATAAATGTTATCCTTTTCCAGCAAATTTTGTAAAGATTTACGGTGTTTTTAACCTCTCAAGACCTGTCTGATAAAATGCCAGGTTTTCAGTAAACTACCCATACTAAATACACAAATTTCTTTTTGACACAAAGAGCTACGGCCTGTTTCCCAAACATAACAGATAAGAGCTACTGAGATCTCTTATAGTAAGAGAGAAAGTGTGTGTGTGTGTGTGTGTTTGTGTTTGGGGAGGGTGGAGAAACAGTCGAACTTTAGGCAAGGGAGACCTCATCTAATGAATTAACTGCTGACAAACCATGAGGTATACAGAAGCAAATTATTTGATACCTTTTATTGGACCAGCATAGATGTGACATAAAGAACTTGTACCATTTATAAAATTCCTGATCAAACAACTGCAAACATAAGAATTTTTTTTGTCATTTTATAATATGATATACTGAGTGTGTATTTACTGAGTTGCTGGATCAGTGCCTTGATAAAATAATAACATTTACTTAACTCATTCAAGATTCTATCAGGTGGACAGAAAAAAGTATATGAGAATTTGTCTGAAAACTAACAACTGTAAGATGCAAAAATAGCATTTGTGTATATACACATACATATACATATACATATACATATACATATACATATACATATACATATACATATACATATACACACATATACATATATACATACACACACACACACATATATATATATATATATATGGAAATGTCTCTATTTGCAATGCATTTGTTTATAGAAGAAGAAGAAGAATCAGCTTCTATATAGCGTTTTTCAAACACATTGTATCCCAAAGTACTTTACAAGCAATGCTGGACTGGTAGTGAAGTGACTGAATGTGTAGTGGCGGCCATATCACACATCATCACCCACACACAGCCTGCATAATTGCATGACTCAGTTTATGGGAAGGGGAATGTTGGCCAGGACACTGGGAATGTCCCCTACTCTTTGCGAAGAGTGCTCTGGGTTCTTTTACTTCCACCTGGACACCCACCAGGACAACACCAGAATGGGTAGAAGGGACCTCGGTTTAATGTCTCACCTGAAGGGCAGCACACCCCAGCAGTACAGCACCCCCTAATACTGCACTCGGATGCCAGTGATTTTTAGGTGCAAGCCCAATCCCGGTGTGGGATGAGAACTTATGACTTTCTGGTCCAGAGGTGGATGTGCTACCAACTGAGCCACGCTGACACCTATATGTATTACTAGTATCTTTTGAAAGATTGTCTGACTTGTGATTACTAATTTTGAGTATAGTTTATGAAATAATGAGCTTGATATTTGTTGTTTCATATAGTCCCCCATTATGCCTTATGCATATCATATAAATCCAAATCATTCCAAGGCCATTGTAACATATAATATTAATACTGAGCATCAAATCAGAGCTCTTTTCTTAATAAAAGGCTGCTGATATAATAAAGAACAAAGTCATAAATAAAGAATCAGTGGCATATGGAAATATTTATGGGGATTTATACAGGGATTTGATTCTGCCTTTGTGGGGAAAATACAGGGAAAATGAAGGCTTCTTACAGAGTAATGTTTTTTTGGATCTGGGAGCACTGAATATTTCTTATCCTATATTTTGTATCCTGGATAGGGCAGGGGAAATGCTACATCTCATTTTCACAGGGATGTTTATTTACACATTTTGCACTATATTTACTCAGGCTATCCCAGATTACATGCAATATCTTGTTTTCAGTGGGGTCATGATTTTACAATTTTTATAATGTATTCAGGCTACCTAGTCCAGGGCCCCCATATTCAAAGGAGATATGCAGTGTATCCTGGTGGAAAAGGGAGATGTGCTGCACAACTCCAACAATGTGTAACAGCGTGATATTCAAACATGCAGGATGCACTGGCCACAAGGGAATGGGCCAGAGCACACATAAATGATATGCCATTCAAGTCGAGGGGCAATCCCATGCATATGTCATGCTGCAGCATAGTCAGTGGAAATCTGCTCCTCATAGTCTAGAGCACCGTGGCCCACAGTTATTTATTTATTTATTTAGTTAAACATCAGTTTAGAAACCTTTGAGCCAGAGGCTCATTTACAAAGGTACCTCATCACAAAGAGGACATCAGAACAGTAGTACAAGGGACACAGTACTTACAAACAAAAAAGTTACAGTTCAATTACAATTTTGTTACAATACAATACAATCTCCAATGAAGCAAAAGATAACAAAAGGTGCAAAACTTATGGTAAGGGGAGAGCTGGTGGGAGTAGAAGGGAGGGAGATAGGGGAGGAGGAATTAGTAGAGAAAGGAAGGGGGGGGAGCCGCTCAGTGAGCATTGTCAAACAGAGTATATATATATATATTTTTTTTTTTACACTAGGCTAGCGGCAGTTGCATTTGCGAGAGCTAAGCAGGAAGTTTCTGAGCCTGGGCTTAAAGCAAGCTAAGGTTAGTGAGTTTGAGACACTGGCAGGGAGGGAGTTATACCAGTGGGGCGCACGGTAGGGTAATGCCCTCTGACCTTGAGAGGTCCTGGCTCTCGGAATAACTAGGGTAGCTCTTGGCGACCTCTGGCGTGATCAGGGTCGGTGCACTACGGTGAATGGAGCTGGATAGGCCTATGGGGATAGGCCACGCAGGGCTTTAAAGTGAGCTGGCATGTCTGATACATGAGTCGCTCTTCCAGGCTGAGTAGGGTAGCCAGGGTGTACAGCTCACATGTGTGAGTGAGTCTGGGAGCACCAGTGATAAGTCTGCAGGCCTTATTAACTGTGAGGCGAACCTTGTTGAGAGCAGTCTGATCTGCTGAGCCATAACCGGAAGGCCATAGTCAATAAGAGACATGACAAAGGAGTGACAGCCAGGCAGAGGGCATCAGAAGGGAGGCATTTCTTGTGCGGTAAAGAATGCCTAGCCGTGAGTTGGCGACAGAATTTAGGGCAGATATATGTCCATGGAATGAAAGTGCAGGGTCAAAGGTTATACCAAGATATTTATAGGACTGCACCTGGTCAATGACGAGATTGGGTGTGGAGTGGACAGCTAAGGAAACTTACTGTACTTATTTTGAGGGGTGGGAGAAAGAGCATCGTTTTGTTTTCTTAAGGTTGGTAACAAGTCGGTGCTCAGTGAACCAGGTAGCTGCAGAGTCAAAGACTAGTTGGAGGGAGTTCTGTAGCAGCATGGGGTCATTGTGGGAGGCAACGAGAACAGCATCATCAGCATAGAGAAGCATCTTACCCGTACAACTGCTGGGTAGGGAGTTAAGAAAGAGTGACAATAATAGGGGTCCAAGAATTGAGCCCTGCCGCACCCCAAGTTAGGCTATGAATAGCTGGCCTAACCTAGCCAGCTACCTACAGGTAGGCTGCAGATGTGCACCCAGGTGCACAGCAGCCTGGCAGCCCTGGTAGACTAGAGGTACCCCCTTTTCATCCTCAATCTAGCCAACTCTAACCCTGAAGAGCTCCATAGTGTAGCCCATCCAGACTCAACTGCACCAGAGAAAACCATGGTCCATATCCATATTCTAAAGGACTCCTATCCACCACCTCTGTACTCAGGCACACTCAATCCTGCCATATCCAACCTGTTGCAAAAACAGGCACTGTCCTCCACACCCTACCATGGCCAGCCATTGACTGCACTGAACCCAGGCTGGGGACCTGCACTCTGGAAAGACCAAACTCTCTGTACCATGCATTGGGGCACCATGCCAGCTGTGAATCCATCAGTATATACAGCTGTGTGTATGTCCCTGGCAAATTGAAGAGGGAATTTACATACCTCCAATGCATGCCTTGTCAATGCTGTATCTTTCTGCTGTCAAACACCGCTGCAAGTCCACACTCTCCCCTATTCCCCTGTGTAACATGCCACCCTCCAGACTTCTGAAGTATCCCTGGTGCCATGGGGTGCAGTATCCTGCAATGTCATTTAGAGTGTAAGCTTCAGGCAATAGATAGTTAATCCGCAGTTCACCACCTATACAAATGAATGGGAGAGTGACTGTAACATGCGTGTTTTTGGGCCTGTGGGAGTGAGTACAGCATCGGCCATCACCCACACTGAGCAATGCAATGGCACTGGGATGATGGATCCACATGTAAGTGCCCGAGGAGTATGGTCACTGGGTGTTATCACCCACACACTGCTCATGCCTATGTATAACACATTCCAGCATCCTACTGCAAGTGCTCTGCCACCCGCCAATAGAGTGGTACGATCCCATTACAGAGCCAGTCATCACAATGGGATGAGCTGGGGGGGCAGGGGGGGCTGTCTCTTCATTGTTGAGGGGGGAGCGAGGGCCACTACTCTATGGACATGGACTGTGGGTGTATTCAATTGCAATTAGGGATGGTATTGGGGTCCCTACAATATGGAACTGATAGAGCCTGGACTCCAATATGATTGGGGCTGGTGGAACGGTTAGGGGGTGCCACTATACCACCAGAGACTTCAGGGCCTGTCCCACATGGAAGCGATCCGGGTCAGGGCTTAGGGGCGAGAGCTGCTCCGGTGCATTCATCCCCATGCCAATACGCAAATGGGCTGATAATGAGCATGCATAAGCCCCCTTTGCACCCTGCATGCTAAATTAGTTCATTTGCATTCCTGGGCTGAATATTGCCCATGAGGGCTGCAGTGCATGCCGGTATGTGCCACGGATTCTCTCTGGAAGATATTCAGATGGAGATACCCTGGAAGCATCTGACTTGGCAGCACCTGTACTGCGACTCCCATCCTGGGTCACATTTTCAACAGGAACATATGCACACCCTGTACCAGTGGCTCATTCTCTTTGAAAGTTGTATCAGTGCTGACCGGCACACCTTCTTTGTGCAACGCATCTTTCTACTCATGCATTGGTCCGGCACTTAAGATATTGCCCCAGATGTAAAATATTGTTTGTAGTGTGTTCTGATTTTACACAATGCAGCATAATATTGTATAGATGTAGAGCCCCACTGAAAATAAGATGCCATCTCTTCAGTGAACTATCTAGACTAAATATATAGCAATCAGCAAGCATATTTTATGAAAACACATTGTAAAAATGTGTAAAATGAAGACCACATTGAAACTGCTTCTCCACAGATCTGCATTGTGCAGATTCATAGAAATAATGGGTAAAAGCATCCCAAAAGTCCTCCACAGTCATATCAGCTCTGGCCAGAACTTGTTTTTAAATTTACTTGTTTTAGGAAAGAGATGTTTTGGCAAACACAGTAGAGTGGCTTCTAGGGCTGAGCTCCATAATGCATGTTTGTGATATCACAAACATTTATTATGGAGTTTGACAGCAACTGATTTTAGGTTGATATCAACCTTAACTGTTACTTGCAATTATATAATAACTAGTGACCCCCTATAATGACTTGATATCAAGTCTTGATAAAATGCTGTAATAACCCACTGAATTCCATAATAATGCAATAGCAGGTTATTTCTGCATTTTCCTCCTCACGCTCACACTTCACTGAAGTGCAAAAGAAAGCATACTGTATTTGTGTGAGTACAGCGACTGCTGAGGGACATACTCACTCATACAAATATAGGTTACAGTTTTTCTGTATAAAACCTTGCACCGGTTATTATAAAAAATAATGCTTGTGCAAAGTTTGTTTTATAAGGATTTTTCACACATCCTCGGTGTGTGATAATCTCATAAACCCCTCAAGCTTCATTGTTGGGCTTTATGGATTATCACACACCTCAGGTGTGTGAAAAATCCTCATACTACACACCTGCACCGGCATTATTCTCTGTTTATCAACTGTAGAAAAGAAAGAAGGAAAAGAAGTTGGCATATTGGAGCCATTTGTTGGCTTATTTACTTTATGTATTATTTTTTTAATCAGGAGGTAGGCTATATATCCAAGATCTATTTTCAGACACACCATGGTGGTTTCAAAAAACTTAAAACTATCTTTTTTTCACAAATGGGATGACTTTCATGAAAAATAGCCCACTGATACACACTACTGATTGTCTGATGATAGAATACATAGCAACAGTTTTGTGATAGTGTCAGCCACTTAAATGCCATTATGACCACCTCTCCTGCTGTACAGCCTTACCTATACCCAGTGTGCCACATCCAAGGTTATCAGCCAGAATACTACCCCTACTCATGCTGTATAACCCTCAATGCCACTCTCCCCTCAGGAAAGTACAATTATGTAAGAACTTACCATAACAGTAGAACTTTGAGAAGAGCTCTTGCAGCAGGTGAAACTGGTAGGACTGAAGTCAGCAGGTGCCAGGACCCCACGGAAAACTTCTAGTGGGCGGTATACAGCAGGTAGAAGACTTGGTTTGCTGGCCAAGGCACCTAGCTACACCTGAGCTCTTTCCTTCTAAGACTGCTTGAAAGGCAGAGTAGTGAAACTTACCAGAGCAAGGGAAAAGGATTAAGACTTAGTTTGGCTAAGCAAATTTACTGTGTGGTGGTGTTTTTATTTTTTACTCACAGGGATTACTACTGTTTGTTGCTAACATTTCATTGCTTTATTTTTTCTCTGATTAAAATTGTTGTTGCTGGTATACCTTCTTCTGCATTATTACAAGGTGTGCCTACAGGTGTGTGCTAACAGATTACTCCTGTAATCTTCTGATTCAAATTGTCTTTTGCAAGGTATATCTTCTGTTACTGCTTTATTTTCTCTGGAGCAAAGTGTTTCTTACAGCTATCTTCTCTGAAATTATTACAGGTGGTGCTTTACAGGTTTTACAGTTTTATCTAACATTAGGGTAAGCTTTCAGGGTTACTGCATTTGTTGTTGACTGATTGTTTCTGCTTACCTCCTTGTTCTTTCATCCTTGGTTATTCTTTTAGGCAGGAGAAGGGCCCAGCCACCCACCCCCATCCCCAACCACCCCACGCTACACTCCTTTTATAGGGTACCACAGTTGTGACATTTCCTGTGGCAGAGCAGGAAGGGGCGGATCAGTGGGGCCTCCACAAAGGTGATCTCATTTATAGGGGCACTAGTAATTTAACTTGTTATAACAAGTTAAACAAAGCACAATTAAACCATTACTTGCATTTTTTTTCCTTTTTTCTCCTTCTAATTACTCTGACTAGGTTACAAACCCAGCAACTTATTTGGAATGGATTTCATTAACTGCAGGTACTGTGGAACAATTTTCAGAAGGACAGTCTTACAGGATTTAGGACACTGTCCTACATCTGGGCCTTTGGAGATCTTAGGGCTCAGCTCCGGGCAGCATGGGCAGAGATTGCACGCCTCAAATTTCATATTGAAGAGAAATACATTATAAGAACCACCCGCCATTTCCCCAGCATCCAACAGAAAACCTCGACCGCAGAGGGTAGTTGGTCCAGGAGGTTGGCAGGTGGTTAGGAGGAGCAAATCAGGTGCCCCATCACCTCTGCTCTCCAACACATTACCTCCAAAACCATATAAACACTACAAACAGGTATCTGCCTCTATCTCTGAAATCAAATAAAGAGGCAGAAGACACTGCAGAGCAGGACACTGCAGCACAGGAGCTAGCACAACAAAACTCACCCAAATCAGGAACAAAAACAAAACAAGCACAAAGGAAATCCAAAAAACTTCTGATCATAGGAGACTTCATGATTCGGGGAGTTGATACCCATCTCCAGCCAGGGGTGATGGTCAGATGTCTCCCAGGTACATCAGCATGAAGAGACACTGACCGCATTGCTAAAATTGTTCACAAAGCAGGAGAAAACATTGATGTCCTAGTACACATAGGGACTAATGATCTCGCCAACCGGTCAGTTGTGGAGACCAAGGAACACCTGACTAGGCTGGGTGACAAACTATCATCTATTTTGTCCGGCATCTCCTTCTCTGAGATTCTGCCAGTCTGGGAGAGGGGAGCAGATGGACAGAAGGTCAGAGAAGGGGAGATAGGGGAGCTAAACACGTGGCTCAAGGGCTGGTGCCAGGAAAAAGGACACAGATTTGTAGGGAACTGGCAACAGTTCTGGGAGCGAAAGTTCTTTAAATTTGATGGACTGCATCTGACTAAAGAGGAGTCAGTGCATTGGGGCAGAAGTTTGACGCCTTTGCAGAATATTTAAACTAGCAAATGGGGAGAGGGTGCAGCACCCATACGTCGAATGGGAAGAACACCCTCCCCTCATGCTAGTGGTCAAACAGGAATTCAGCATGTTTGCCGCTCATTTGCATCACCAGGTAAGAAAAAGGTTGGTCTCCCCATACGACGCACAGGGGTAATGCCAAACTTCACCCAACAACTAACACACCAAAATCTGGCCAATGGAAAATCATGTACACAAATGCTCACAGCCTGGGAAATAAGATCCCAGACCTGCAGGCAATAATGTCAGAGACTAAACTGGACATAGTAGCAATTAGTGAGACATGGTTTACCAGTAACCACACTTGGGAGACTTCAGTACCTGGCTATGTATTGTTCAGAAGAGACCGAGGTGCAAAAAGGGGGGGAGGAGTGGCCCTGTATGTTAATGAAAATATCAAAGCTACAGAAATTCAGAATACACATAAAAGCCAGAAGAACTGTGGGTCACCCTGGAAACAGGAAATGGGACAGCCATAAGAACTGGGTTGTCTACAGGCCCCCAGACCAGAGGAGGACATAGACACATTACTGTTAGAAGATATACAAAACATGACAGCTAAAGGGGAGGTTCTGATAATGGGAGACTTCAACATGCGGATACAGATTGGTCAATACCAGCAGGAACATCTGCCAGAACTAGACTCATAGTGGATTCCTGCAGGGGAGGGCCTCAAACAACTGGTACAGCAAACCCACAAGAGACAGGGCTATCCTAGATCTAGTACTGACTAACAAAGAAGGGATCACAGATCTCCAGGTAGAAGGTCACCTATGGGCCAGTGACCATCACATGGTATGGTTCAATTTGGCTACTACATCTAAATCATCCCATTCCAAGGCAAAAATATGGGACTTCAGAGAGCTGACTTTGATAAGATGGCCAACAGAGTTAAGCTAGCCCTGGCAAAAAGAAACACAGGTGAGGGGTACAGGCAAAGTGGGCAAGCATTAAGGATGCAATACTTGAAGCAACATCCCATTGTGTTAGACAGAAAGGAAGTGCAAAGAAGAAGGAAACCACTTTGGTTCTCAAATACAGTAGCAGAAAGGTCAGAGCCAAAAGGCTGGCCTTCAGGAAATATAAGGGAACACAGCGGATGAAGATAGGAGGCATACCAAACTGCCCTAAGGGAAGCAGGTAAGGCAGTAAGGCAGGCAAAGTCCCAAACTGAGGAAACACTAGCACGAACAGTAAAAGAAGGTGACAAGACTTTCTATAGATACATTAGTGAAAGGAGAAAGTCCAGAGGGGTATTGCTAAGCTTAATGGAGAAAAGGGAGCATGTGAGGAGGAGGACCCTGTAAAGGCATCTATCCTAAATAGATACTTTTGCTCAGTATTTACTGAAGAGAAGGTAGGGCAGGGCCCACAGCTCAGCATCATGGACACAGGGGAGGGAGGTGAGCACTACTCCTTCACAAAAGAAAGGGTCCTACAAGAGCTTGCTAAGCTCAGGGTGGATAAGGCAATGGGACCTGATGGCACATCCCAGGGTACTAAGGAGCTAAAGGAGGAACTAGCAGAGCCATTAGCAGAATTGTTTAGTGAGTCTCTGAGCACAGGAGAGGTCCCAGAAGACTGGAGAAGGGCTCATGTGATCCCGCCCACAAGATTGGTAGCAGGGAGGAGGCGGGGAACTACAGACCGGTCAGTCTTACCTCAGTAGTGGGCAAGATTATGGAGGCACTCCTTAAGGAAAGGATAGTGCAACACCTGGAATCCATAGGGGCACAGGATCCAAGACAGCATGGGTTTACAAAAGGAAGGTCCTGTCAAACTAATCTCATAGATTTCTTTGACTGGCTAGCCAGAGTGGTAGACCAAGGGTGAGCAGTTGATGTCGCCTACCTTGACTTCAGCAAAGCTTTTGACACTGTTCCACATAGAAGATTGATAAATAAGCTGGGTAGGCTCGGGGTGGGTCAGAAGTTGGTCAACTGGGTGGCAAACTGGTTGACGGACAGAAAACAGAGAGTGGTGGTAAATGGTATACAGTCAGAAGAGATGCAAGTCACAAGTGGGGTACCTCAGGGATCAGTCCTGGGGCCAGTCCTCTTCAACATCTTCATTAGTGATCTTGCAGATGGACTAGAGGGTAAGGCTTGTCTGTTTGCAGATGACACCAAGATCTGCAACAGAGTAGATGATCCAGATGGGGTGGGCAGAATGAGAAGAGATCTGGATAAACTAGCAGAATGGTCAGAAGAGTGGCAACTGGGATTTAATGCAAAGAAGTGCAAAATCATGCACATAGGGAGAGAAACCCTGAAGCCACCTATAGGCTGGGAGGGAGTTGCTAGCAGTCACAAAGGAAGAAAGAGACTTGGGCATCATCATCACTGATGACCTAAAATCATCAAGCAGACCTCTAAAGCAGTAGGTAAGGCTAGGGGTGTTAGGGTGTATTAGTAGGGGTATCACAAGTCGTAAGAGGGAGGTAATAATCCTCTGTACAAGACACTGGTTAGGCCCCATCTGGAGTACTGCGTGCAGTATTGGAGGCCACACCTTCACAAGGACATTAACCAAATTGAGGCAGTCCAGAGAAGGGCAACCAAAATGGTGCAGGGACAGCATCAGAAGACATATGAGGACAGATTAACAGAGCTCAATATGTATACCCTTGAGCAAAGGAGGGAGAGAGGTGATATGATCGAGGCATTCAAACACCTTAAGGGCATAAACAAGGTGAAAGAGTCTAACATGTTTAAATATAAGAAAAATAGCAGGACAAGAGGACACAGCATGAGATTAGAGGGAGGCCGATTAAGGGGGAACGTGAGGAAATTCTTTTTCACAGAAAGGGTGGTGGATGCATGGAATGGCTTACCACAAGAAGTGGTGGCTATGAATACAGTGCAGGGCTTCAAACAGGCACAGGATAGGCATAAGGGAGCAATACAAATGACTATGAATAGATAGGCCACTGACAGAGCAAAGGCCGATGGCACATTTATAAGGTAGAAAAAGAAATGGGCAGACTGGATGGGCCTTGCGGTCCTTATCTGCCGTCAACTTCTATGTTTCTATGTTTCTATGTTTCTATGTTTCTAAGGGGACTGACCCCAACATTGACCCGCCCCCGGCATCACATACACAATAAAGGGGGCGGTCCCCCAGCATCTCCTCAGTTCTCCTGCCAAAGACTCTGGCGCAGATGAAAAGTTGGATGGAGAGCCAAGGATGCTCCTCTCAAGGAGGAGGTCAGGAGGTCAAGCTGTGAATGCAGAAGGAAACCCCAAGGGGGAAGGAAAGAGGGAAGCAGCACCTGCTGCAAGATCTCCTCTCAAAGATCTACTGTTAAGGTAAGTTCCTACCTAACTGCTCTATCTTACTTTGAGAGTGAGCTCTTGCAGTAGGTGACACCAGTAGGACTGCGTCCCAAGCAGTACAGAAGCCCCTTGGTTCAGGGTGGAGGCGATAGAGGGAGAGAAGACTGAACCCTAATGAGAGAAGTCCCTGTAGGACAAGGAGGCCAAAGCCTGTCATGCACCTGGAGGCAATGCCCAAGCAGTAATGTTTAATGAATGTATGGACTGAACTCCAGGTGGCAGTTGCACAGATATCTGCAGCAGACACATTCCTCAGAGAGGCAAAGGAAGCTGCAACTCCCCCAGTGGATTGGCCTTTTACTGGGCCTACTAAAGGCTTAGTGTATTTCTGGTAACAGGAGACAATACAATTAACCAACCATTTGGAAAGGGTTTGTTCAGAAACAGGTGCCCCTAGCATCCAGGGGGCAAAAGAAACAAACAGTTGGTCAGACTGTCTGGAGCTCTGAGTTTGAGTCAAATAATAATGAAGAGCCCGGTGGACATCCAGAGTATGAAGGAGGGCCTCCCTTCATTTTCAGTTCTCTGGGTAATAATCAGGTAGGTGAATGTCCTGATTAAGGGTAAATTCAGACACCACCTTTGGCAAGAACTTAGGATTGGTCCGCAAGGACACCCGGTCCTTGTGGAAAACCAAGTAGGGCTCTTTACACATCAGAGCCTGAAGCTTGGATATCCTCTGAGCCGAGGTAACTGCAACTAAAAATAATGCTTCTCAAGAAAGAAAGTGTAGCTTGCAATCTGCAGCTGGCTCAAAGGGGGGAAAATTAAGCTTCTCCAAAATGAAAAGAAGATCTCATGAGGGGGGTGGGGTCCCTAACGGGAGGTTTCAGATGTAATACGCTATGCATGAAAGTGCACGACAAGTCCAGTTGTGCAAGGGTTTTTCCCTGTATAGGTGCATGATAGGCTGATACCACAGATAAGTGCACCTTTATGGAAGAATAGCTCAGGCCCAAGTCTGAGAGTGAAAGGAGGTACTCAAGGATTGAGTTCACTGGACAGGCAAATGGATCTAAGTGATGGGCGGTGGCCCAGAGGCAGAACCGCTTCCACTTCATGGTGTAGATGGCCCTAGTAGAGGGTTTCCTAGCGTCCATCAAAATGTCGGCCACTCTAGCCAAGATTCCGAAGTGGGAAGTGGCTATGTCCATAGGAACCACACAAGCAGGTGCATTGATCTCAGATCTGGATGGACTAAGGTCCTGTTGTCCTGCAAGAGCAAGCATGAGCTCAAGGGCAGGGGCAGAGGTGGTTCTGTTGCCAGCTGTTGAAGCAGAGGGAACCATATCTGCTGAGGTCAGAAGGGAGCCACTAGGATCATCTCTGCTCCCTCTGACTGCAGTTTGAAGAGCACCTTCTAGATCAGTGGAAGGGGGATGAAGAGGAACCTCCCTGCTCAGCAGAGGAATAACCCATCTTGCCAGTAAACACCAGTCCCAAGATCTAGTAAGCAGAAACTGGGCAGTCTTGCATTGTGTGGGGACGCAAAGAGGTCCAATTCCAGTTGGCCCCACCTGTTGAAGAGGTTGTCTACAATGGATTGCTGGAATGCCCACTCATGTGCTCTGGTATTTTGACTGGCTGAGCACATCGGCCCAGGTGTTTTGTACACCTGGAACGTGGACTGCCGAGATATCAAGGTGATGATCTATGGCCCAGTTCCATACCCTAATGGCGTCACAACAAAGTTGGTATAAGTCAGTTCCTCCCTGATTGTTGATGTAGAACACCGCCGACATGTTGTTCATCTGGATAAGGAGGTGCCCTGGTAGCAGATCAGTCTGCGGGGCTTGCAGAGCATAGAGAATCACCCTCAACTCCAACACATTGATGAGTAGAGACTCCTTTAGTGTAGACCGTGTCCCCTGAGTTCTGTGGTCATCCAGATGGGATCTCCAGCCCATGCTTGAGGCATCTGTAGTCAGGATCTATGTGGGAGTCACCATCTGGAAGGGCAATCCCACCAAGAAGTGAAATGGTATCAGCCACCATTGGAGGGTCTGGTGGACCAGTACTGAGACTGAGACAGGATGATCCAGGTCGTCTCAGCACTGGTCCCATTGAACCCTCAGGGTCCATTGAATGGTTCACATATGCAGCCTGGCCAAGAGCATGGTAGCAATGGCTGCTGACTTGTGGCCTAGAAGTCTGAGTGTCATCCTGGCAGGGACCTGCCTGGTGCATGAGATGTGTTGGATGAGACCCTGAAGGAGGTCTGCTCTGTCTTCTGGAAGGAAGGCCCTTCCTTGGATGGTGCCCAGAAGGGCTACTATGAACAGAGTTCTCTAGCTTGGCCAGTGGGATGACTTCAGCAGGTTTAGGATTATCTCTAACTCTCTGAAGAGAGAAAAGGTGTCTTCCACAGTGTGGAGTAGATCTCTGGACGGGGCAGTGAGAAGCCAGTCATCCAGATAGGGGAAGACATAGTGGCCCCTCATTTGGAGGGCTGCTACCACAATGGCCAGGCACTTGGTAAAGACCTGGGGCACCAATGACAGGCTGAAGGGCAGAGCACTGAACTGGTAGTACTGTCCCCGCATTTTGAAGCTCAAGAATCTACTGTGGGGCTTGGCTATGAGGATGTGTAGGTACACATCCTGCATGTCCAGGGATGACAGCCAGTCTCCCGGATGGAGCATGGGTATTAGGCCCTGAAGGGTAACCATCCAGAAGCACCTGTACTCCATGAACCTGTTGAGATCACTGAGGTCAAGGATGGGCCATAGGTCCCCCGATTTTTTGGGTACCAAGAAAAAGTGGGAATAATACCCTTTCCCCTTGAGGCCGGTATGGACTGTAATGCATGTTTGTCCAGAAAAGCCTGGATTTCATCATGGATAAGAGCTGTATGAGATGGGGAAGAGTGAGAGTGTAGTGGAGGCCTGTCCGGTGGTACCCCCATGAACTGTGTTGAGTGCCCCCTTTGGATCATTTGCAGAACCTACTGGTCGGAGGTACTCTTACTCCAGTCCTCTAGATAGAGGGAAAAATTATCCCCGACCACCTCTCCTGCCAGTTCTGCAAGGAAGAGGAGGGTTCGTCAAGAAGTCAAATGTTGGTAGGGGTGGGTAGGGTGGCCTGGGAGGGCTTGGCAGCCCTAGAGCTGGAGCCTCCTGCATTTTGAGAGGAACACTTTTGGTTGTAAATGGAAATTATGTACTTATGGTAATTCTTGATCTTCCTGGACGGAGTCTCCACCACTCATTCACACTAATGGCAGTACGCTGGAGGTGCTAGGACCCCGCAGGAGCCAAAAATCTTTAGAAGGGATGGCACTAAGATAGGACCGCGGTGCCACAAGGCTAGCATGCACTGTATAGGCTATCTCAGTGTCGACCCTACAACCGCCTCAGTACCTTTTTGACTGAAGAGGGGCAGTATAAACTAATGAAAGAAAAGAACAAAATTACTCACCATAGTAATGTTGTTTCTTCTAATGGAGTCTTGCTGTATTCTAACTATATGCAGTTAGCCCCAGCACTTGAACTGCTCCAGAGAGTAAAGGATTAACTCTATGCCAAGGCATAGAATGCTGAGCTGGAGCTCGGTTTTCAAACCTCTGTCTGTGGTACTCTGAAGTGTAACCATCAGGTTCTTACGAGCACTAAACTAACTAACTCAATATTTAGAAATTGTTTCTAAAATTGACATCCCAAAGGGCAATAAACAGATTTTTAGGGTCAAAAGACTCAAGTCAAGAACCTCAAAAAGAATCTAAGCAGGTAGTGAAACAACCAAAATATTCATAATAAAAACCAGAAAAATCCTTAACAAGATAAAGGTATGCCAAGTACATCTCTGGGGTGCAGCACTGTGCCTGCCAGACCACATCCCAAAACTACTAGGTTCCAGGAGGGGAGGCAGGGAGGGAGGTCAGAATACAGCAAGACTCCATTAGAAGAAACAACATTACTATGGTGAGTAATTTTTTTCTTCATACAACATGAAGTTTTGCTGTATTTTGACTATATGCAGACTACCAAGCAGTGCCCCCTTGGAGGAGGGAATCATAGAACCTATTTGGGAACAGACTCTGCAGCACAACTGTGCCAAACCTAGCATCACTTCTTGACTGAATGTCCAGAGAGTAATGCTTGGTAAATGTGTGAACGGTTTTCCAGGTGACTGCTTTACAGATTTCCACTAAAGGTGTATCTCTAGCTACTGCGACCGAAGCAGCTGTACCTCTGGTAGAATGAGCCCTCAGGCCTGAGGGCGGCTCTTTCCCAAGCTTTGAATAGCAGAACTGGATACAAGAGACAATCCACCTGGCAATAGTTCTCTTGGTGGCAGGTTTACCCTTTCCCACTTCACCATAAGTGACAAACAACTGAGAACAGTCATTTCTATAGGCCTTAGTGTGTTCCACATAGTAACTAAGAGCCCTCTTTACATCAAGACTGTGTAATCTTCTCTCCCCAGAGGAAGAATGGACAGTGAAAAATACAGGCAATGACATAGACTGATTCAAATGAAAGTCTGATACCACCTTGGGAAGAAACTTTCTGTTGGTTCGAATGACCACCTTATCCCTGTGAAATGAAATGAAATCAGGTTCCACTGATAAAGCCTGTAATTCACTGATTCTCCTGGCAGTGGTAATGGCTACCAGGAATACGATTTTCCAAGTCAAGTACTTCAGCTCAGCTGAAGATAGAGGTTCAAAATGGGGCTGCATAAGCTGTGCGATACAGATATTCAGATCCCAAGAAGAGGTAGGCTCCCGAAAAGGAGTATTAACGTACTAGACCCTTGAAAAATTTCTGGAAAACTGGATGAGATGCTAGGGAAGAGCCCTTACCAGCAGAAAGGAAGGCAGAAACAGCTGCCAAATGTACCTAGAGAGTAGTAAGCCGGAGGCATAAACTAAGATACACCAAATAGTCCAATACAGTGGCAATATCAGCCAGCTCTGGCTGACTATGCCTCTGGGAACACCAAAATCCAAATCTTTTCCATTTGGAGTTGCAAGTCTTTCTAGTAGCAGGTTTTCTGCTAACCTTTAAAATGTCCAAGACTGATTGAGAAAGATACAGGCTTGCATATTCTAGCTCTTCAAGAGCCAGGCTTTGAGCCTGAGAGTCTGAAGGCTGGGGTAAAGAGTCCTCGCCTGTGAGGAGATGAGGAGATTGAACTGTCTGGGAAGACACAGAAGCATTGTCACTGACAGTGACAAGAGTAGAGGGTACCAAAGCTGTCTGGCCCAGTCTGGAGCCACTAGAATCACCCTGCAAGGCTGAGACCTGATCTTGATCAGGACCCTGAATATCAGAGGAAAAGGAGGAAATGCATACAGAAACCTGCTTGTCCAATTCAACAAGAGAGCATCCTGAGGGACAGGGCCCATAAGGGTCAGTCTGCAGCAAAAGAGAGGAAGTTGGTGAATGTCTGGGGCTGTAAGGAGATCTATCTCTGGAGTTCTCCACCTTTTGAAAATGACCTGAAGAATTAGAGGGTTCAGGGTCCATTCGTAGTGACCCTGAGAAATCCTGCTGAGAGTATCTGCAAGAATGTTGTCCTTCCCTGGGAGATGCACAGCCATCAGGGAAGCCTGAAGAGAATAAGCTAGAGACCATATTTTCATGGCCTCTGTGCACAAGGCCAAGGATAAAGTGCCTCCCTGCTTGTTGATGTACCACATGGTTGTGGTATTGTCTGTTCTGATCTGCACCACTTTCCCCTGAACAGCAGCTGAGAATGTCTGAAGTGCTAGAAAGACAGCTCTCAATTTGAGAAGGTTTATGTTTAGAAGAGACTCCTGGTGATACCAGGTTCATTGAGCAGTAAGCTGATCTAGGTGAGCCCCCCAACCCAGTAAAGAGGCATCTGTGGTGAGAATCACTGAAGGAGCCTAACTGATAAAGGGGACACCTTGTCAAAGATTGTACTCCTCCAGCCACCACTGGAGGGCCTGAACTAGAGTTCAAGACACTGAAACCAATTTGGAGAGAGAGTCTTTTTTTCTGAGACCAATAAGATCTGAGATGGAAATGAATATATCTCATCTGAAACCTTGCTCTCTGGACCACTGCTGTGGATGCTGCCATGTGACCCAGCAACTGTAGAAAGTGTCTGACTGGACAAGAAACTAGAGGACGGAAAGAGGAAGCCAGAGTGACATGGGACTGAACCCTTGAGAGAGGGAGAAATGCTCTTGCCTGAATAGTGTCTTGTTCCACCCCTATGAAAGTGAGGATCTTGGCTGGTTCCAGAACAGACTTTTCTAGGTTCAGAATGAAACCCAAGGAGTCTAGAAGTTTTTGAGTGACCTCTAGGGCTGACTTGGTCTGGGAACTGACCCACAATGAGTCAGTCATCCAAGTATGGGAACAGAAGGATACCCTGTCTCCTGAGGAATGCCACCACCACTGCTAGACACTTGGTGAATACCCTTGGAGCAGATGTTAGGCTGAAAGGCATAGCTCTGAATTGGTAATGGCCTGAGGGCAACGCAAACCTGAGGTACTTACTGTGGGAATGTCTGATAGGTATGTGGAAGTAGGCATCCTTGAGATCCAGAGAGGCTAGCCAGTCTCCTGGTCTCAGAGATGGAAAAATTACTCCCAGAGTCACCAACTTGAATTTTGTTTTTGTTAAGTGTTTGTTCAGGTATCTTAAATCTAGGATGGGTAGTCACTCCCCTATCTTTTTTGGGGTAAGGAAGTATCTGGAATACAGTCCTTTTCCCCTGTAACATTGAGGTACCTTCTCTACTGCTTGCAAGAAGCAGAAGAGAGGAGACTTCTGCCTCTAAGGCCTCTGTCTCCAAGGGAGAGGGAGGACTGAAGGACCTTGCTCTCATTTTTGGGAACCTTTTGAAACTGAGAGCAAGTCCCTTGCTCACTACTTCCAGGACCCATTTGTCTAAAGTAATAGACTCCCAGGCCTGGGAATAGTGAGCCAACCTGCCCCCTACTGGAACTGGGGAGGTGACCCTGACTGACACCTCAGGGTGTCTGCTTGGCAGGGGCTTAGACTGCGTGGATAATGGGGTCCTGGTCATCCCATGCCTGCCTCTTCCCCTAAAGAATCCGCTCTGCTGGAAAGAAGAGGAGGGGCCTGAGCCTGGTAGAAAGGCCTGTGAAAAGACCTGCCCCTGCCATCCCTGAATTGCTGCCTCTGAGGAGTGGCCTGCTTTTCTTTGGCTGCAGCACTCCTATAGGTGGTCCTATACTCATCCATCTTCTTCATGTAGTTCTCTGTTTGCTCACCAAACAGGGAATTACCAGTTACAGGAAAATAAATGGCCTTAGTCTGGGTATCCTGTGAAAGATTGGTACATCTAAGCCAAGCAAACCTCCTCATGGAGATAGATGTAGCCATAACCCAAGAATGCATATCATTCGAGTCCACAGCAGCAGGAAATTGCACTTTGGATGCCTCTATACCATCTACAGCCACCTGCTCCTGCTCCTTACCTAGCTGGGGAGGGGCATTCTTAGCCAGCTCTAGAACCATATCCCACATAGATTTCTGGCACCTGGCTGTATATACCATGTAATTTGATTGCCTGAGCCCCAAAGAGGATGCCAAGTATTGTTTCTTTGCCATGACATCCACTTTTCTGGAATCCTTATCTGGGGGATAAGATGCCAGGGGAATATTAGCCTTGTCACAGGATGCAGCTTGCACCACTCCAACATGGCTGCAATGTGCTGAAAGGAATTCCATGCCAGGACCTGCTAAGGCATACCTCCTGTCCATTCTTTTATCTATAGGAGGAATGTATGTGGAAAATTGCATGATTTTTGTGTCTATTTCCCCAGGGATTTGTGCAAAGGGATAGACACTCTCTTTGACTCTGGAACATCCATCATTTCCACATAATCAGGCTCCTCCTGATCCTGATTAGCCTCTTCCATAAGAAGCTAAAGAGTCTCAGCCACCTTCTTGTGAAACAAAAAAATGGGAGAGGAACTCAGAAAGCCTGGGAGGGGAAACTTTGGAAGGCCTATCTGGGGAGATGTCAGGCTTTACTGGCTCATCTAGGCTTTCAAACTCTCCTTCTTCATAATCTTCTTCCTCCTCCCAATCTCCCTCATAGTATGCCTCTGGAACAATATCTGAGGCAACAACTTCTGACCGGACCGATCGCCTTTGAACCGATGTCGGTTTGGTGGTAACTGGGCAAAGCGATTGCACTATTGTAATTACTTGTGATATTTCCTCAGCGGTCAGAACATGGGGTGATGGATCTGAACCTGCTGATTTTCTTTTTCTCTTTGACGGAACCAACTCCACAGAGTCAGCTCTCCTTTTGCCCGAAGAGGTATCGCCCAGGTCAGTAGGCACCTCTTCAGGTTCGGTCGCAACTGAACAGGGCTGGCCATCCGAGTCAGCGGACTTCTCTGCCTCCCTTTCCTTCAGCCTACTCAAACGTTTTTCAAGAATGGCTTTGGGAAAGTTTTTACAAATTTGGCTGTCTTCCTTGAGGTGGTCAAACCCCAGACAATACACACATACAAGATGGGGATCAGCCTTTGCAAAGGCCTCCCCACACTCGGTACAGTGCTGAAACACAGTGGGCCCGGTTTTCCTTTTGGGTTTCTCAAACATGCCGGTACAAGAAAAATGTTACCCCTTCTTAGCGTTAAGCCAGGTAACAACCACTTATTGGTTCCAACCGTGTCACGGGTCAGTTAAAAAAATCCCACAAATTCTGGATGTTTTTAGGAACCAATAAGTACCGGAAAACCACAATAAAATCACAGAACAGCAACAAATAACAATAGGTTTCAGTTCTGAACCAGGCCGACCGGAAAAGAACAAAAGAAAAAAAATTTCTAAAGGTTTTAGCAATCAAATCACACTACCTACTACACTATCACTTACTGTACCATGACAGAGGTAAGAATACTGATAAAATAAGAAATGCAGTTGAAAAAAATGACAGATTCAAACTATTACCGAACCAAAGGGAAGGAGGGATCTCCGGAGCGACTTCACAGTTAGGCAGAGTAAGAAATCTGACAGTTACACTTCAAAGTACCACAGACAGAGATTTGAAAACCAAGCTCGAGCTCAACATTCTATGCCTTGGCATAGAGTTAACCCTTTACTGTCTGGAGCAGTTCAAGTGCTGGGGCTAACTGCATATAGTCAGAATACAGCAAGACTTCATGTTGTTTGAGCCTAACCCTAACCTCTGGGCATGTGAAGGCCCGGATGACCCCTGTAAGAAGGGTCAATTTAACAATGTCTTCACAGCTCAAACAACAAGGTAGTAAAAACCAAAAACAGAACGAGTGAGATCAGGGGATGGTTGGTGGGCATGTGAATGAGTGGTGGAAACTCCATCCAAGAAGATCAAGTATTACGATAAGTACGTAATTTCCATATCTTCCTGGACTCAAGTCTCCAGCACTCATTCACACTAGTGGGAGAGTACCGAGCTAAAAATCTCCCCCCCCCCCCCAAGTAGGGCAGTCGGAAACAGAGCTCACTCAGGACAGAAGTCCATAAGCACTATCCTGCCAAAGAAAGAGAGCTGTCTGGTATGGACATCCAGAACATAGTGCTTTACAAAGGTATGCACTGAGCTCCAACTCACCACTTTGCAGATGACTGCAACAGGCACATTACAAATCTCCACCAGGAAACCACAACTGCTCCGATTGAGTGATGTGAATCTGACCTTCCAACTTTACCTGTGACATGGATTAGTAGTGTTGGAGACATGCTACTAACCAAGCCGAAAACATCTCAAGGCAACAGGCTGACCCAGTCGAGGCATGCTGAAGATACAATAGTTGCTCGGATGTGTATCCCATTGTTCTGTCGAAGAATCACAGAACTGTTCTAACATTCAGAGAGTGACAGGAGTGCTCCCCCTTCCTTCTGGAGTTAACAAAGTGTAACCCTCCTACAAATGGGGGTTCCCATAAAGTCTTCCATGAGCTTGCCTAAATGCTCACTGCCAGGTTGGTGTTTGGTACTATAGCCATTTAAATATTATTGCCAAAGATTGCCTGTGTAGCCTCTATGTACTGTCACTTTAAGATCTGCCTAGCTTGCCGAAATAGTTAATCTGGAAGGAGGGGCAGAGTGTTATCATGCTCGAGTCCCACCCAGACTGCCAGGTAATCGCTCCATTTCTGCCATCACTAATTGTGCAGAGGGGAGCTCTGTTGAAAGATGTAACTATTTGCTGAGAATCATTTAAAGCGATAAAGATATTGTAGTTTGTACTAATCTACCTTCTTTGCAGTGAGGGGTTTCTGCCTGTCTCTACCATTTTGGTCCCGAACTGCCGAATTGGACCAGTCAGTACTTGGGGACTCTAAAATGGAGCCTGCTCATAGGGATTGTGTGGAATAAAAGCTTGAGAACTGTAGTTTTGCACTGTTGGCACCTATTTGAAACTGAAGGGGGAGCTCTTGCTTTGACTGACAGGTGAATCAGCCAACCGAACCTTTTGGATCTGAGGGAAATCCCCTAGCTGCCTGTTGTTTAGGGCAGATCTAAGTTGAAAAGGAGAGAGGAGCAGCTCGTGATAGTTTGAGCAGTGATATGCATAGTTTCGAGTGGGAGAACTGTGGGAAAGCCTGAGTTGAGGCCTGCAAGTCTGCCTGTTACCCTGAGAGGGAAGAGAAAATTGCAGTCGGACTAAATCCGAGGTGGTAAGACTGAAGTAAGCCACTGAAGTGCAACTAGGCTCAACCTGTAGAAGACTGAAGATTTTGCTGCATGCGATTGACCTGTCAGGAACTCCAGCTACTTCTGAGCTCATAGTTTGAGCAGGAACTTTATGATCATGACCGGGGAGCATTTTGCCTGGTACAGTAAGATTTTCTTGCATATAAATATGCTGTGTACTGAAAGGGGGTCACAAATTGGTTCCCCACGGTGCGGATTGCATTCTGCTTGCTGAAAACTGTAGCCCGCTCAAACGTACTGAATCTGTAGTTAGCTCCATGCAGCTGGGCCTTGCCATGAGGGCCCTGCCATACTACCCTACTGCACAGGGAAGAGCCATCGACGAGAGACCTGCCCGGGGGCCAGCCCCTGCTCCATGCTTGAACAGGAACGACACCTCAGAGAATCATGTGGGCCCTGCCTCTTCTGGCACTCCAGAGAGTTCACCTACTGTCTCAATTTTTGTCCATCCTGTGTCCAGTCTTGGGTATCGTGAGTAACCACGAGGGTAGCTCCCTGCAACTACAGTTTAATTTAAGTGTGTCATCTGATTGCTTTGTTGATTCTTTTCCTTCACGAACTGAGCCATCTGGCTCCGGATTACAAATAGTGTGTTGTGCAAGTTGTTTTTTCCATCACAGGGCCCTGACCAGCTGCAATGCTGGCCTACCCCTGGAAACGATCCTGGCTAGCCCACCTTTCTTCCACCTGGGTACACAGAGAGTGTGACTGTGTTAGGGACTCTGACTGCATGCACAGCTGTGTGATTGATTGATAGAGCAATTACGCTAATTAATCTGATTACCCCTCCCTCCTTGTTCAAATCCCCTGAATAAATCAGATCTACTTTTTTCTGCATTCAACCAGACTGTGGTTCCAGTTTGTGCTCGAAGTAGTGTACAGTTGCCATTTGCTCTGTCTAACCTTGTTTTATAGGAGTCCCCAGGGTTGAACCGCAGAAACCAGCCCTGGTGGTAAGTGTGAACTGTGTGGGTACTTGCAAATCATAACAGGGGTATTGTGAAAGTAATTATTGTGTGCTGGTTTGGATACTAGCAGGGAAAAAGGGGGGTTACAGTGTCCCGGAGGGCTGTGCCCAGGCTAGTTTGACCACTACCATCTCTGACCTCTGGGTGGAGGCACCTGTTTCAGAACTCAGACCCCTTAACCTGCTACCAGCCAAGCCGGCAGGGGTATTAGCCATTGGGATAGCGCCACCTAGGGGTTACATCTTGGAGGCACCACTGGGATTATCGCCCCCTAGTGACCAAAATTACAAATTATTGTCAAATATAAATGGCTACCTCAACAGAAGTGGCTGTACACCAGTTGGTGGGGTGGTGTACTGGGCAGAAGATCGACCCCCAAAATGCTATGCTTATACTGGATATTCCCCTGGGTACCAGTAAGGACACTGTAGAGGGAGTACTCTCCAAAGTTGAATTTTTAAAAAACCCTGTGGTGGTGGGTCAACAGGCTAATTTGATCGCCCAAATTTTCATGGCCTTAGTAGAGTGTTGTGACCTGGTGGACAGCTCTAAAGTGCCACAGACTATTGCCTCAGACGTGGCCCCTGCCACCTGAAGAGTGTTAACAAAAGACAGTAAAGACCTTTGGGGAGGATGAGCTCCCACCATTATCTGAGACTTTTGAGGAGAAATTTGCTAAGTTGTTGCTGGAGAAAGAGAAAATGGGAGTGTTCCTTCCCCAACACCCCCTCCCACTCCCACGCCTGTTACTGCCCCACCTTCTGTGCCTGTGCTAAAGCTGGCCCCTATATCTGTACCTGCCATTAGCCACGACTCCTGCCAAAGACTGAGAATTTTCTTGGGCACCCTTCCTGCCTCCAGGGGAGGATGACTGGGAGACCTGAATCGACTATGTTGCCCTCTTGGTACCCAAGTGGCAGTGTGCGGAGGCTGAGAAGTGGAAAAGAATCATAGAAGGTTTGAGGGGCCCCGCCCTTGAAGCCATTACATTTTTGAGGTCCACAAGCCCTGAAGCCTCTGTGCAGAAGTACCTATCTGTACTTAAAAGCAATTTTGGAAACGTCGAGTCAGGGGAAACTTTGATGAGGAAATTCCAAGGTACCAAACAATGGAAGGGGGAAAGTTTGTCTGCATATGTTACTCACCTAGAAAGAGCTCTGCAGAAAGCTCACTGGAAAGGTGGGTAGCCCCCAGTGATTTGAGCCATGTGAGATTGGGGCACATACTGCAACATGCCAAGCATTCTAAATTGCAGATCATCCAGTTAAGGCTCCAGGATAGGGGGGTAACCCACCTGACTACTGTGATTTGATAAAAGAACTCAGAGAGGTAGAAGGTGAAGAGGGAGATTGTGATTATGGGGTGAGTGCAGACCCAATGATTATGGCCCCTGAAAGCCCTTTCGAAATGGAGGCCACTAAGAGTGCCCTGCTGTGGGCTAACCAGTGGGGAAAGGAGTTGCTGAAGGAAGTCAGAAAGGTACAACCAGGTGTGTTTACTGAGATATCCCCTGCTGACCAAGATCCTGGCCCCTGTCAGGACGTGACTGCTATGGGGGTGGGGGTGCATCCTCAGATGTCCTCTACGGAGAGTTGCTTCTCAGCTGACTGCCACCCTAAAGGAACTTTTGAGACCTGGCACACTACCAGCAGGAGCAAGATCACAATCTCCTGTTGATGCTCCAGCATCCACTGCAATGTTTTCCCCAAAGATGCCCTGAGAGTCTGTCATTTCTCACAATTGCAGCAGGGATGGCCATCTGAAGAGGGAATGTCAGTCTCAGAAGGACTTAGAGAAAGTGGTGAACCGGCTTCAAGAGGAGCTTAGGAAAATGAATCAGTGGCCGAGGAGTGCCCGAAATGACCACAGTGAGGGTTCATGAAATACTAACTCAAATTTCTTTGTGGCTAAGTTATCTGTCCCGGCCTCTACTACTGTCCCTCCTGAATGGTTCGAGGTGGTGGGCCCTTCAATGGAAACTACAGTAAAGGTGAATGGGGTGTCCACCCGAGCCGTGCTTGACAGTGGGTCTCAGGTGACTATAGTGTTTCAAGACTGGTATTAAAAGCACCTGCCCAATGTGCCCCTGCAACCCTTGGAAGGCTTGTATGTGTGGGGGTTGAGTGAGAAGTCTTATCCGTACTCTGGGTATATTCGGATCTGGCTGTCCTTCCCTTCCTCCATGGCTGGAGTGGATGAACAGGTCGAGATACTGGCCTTAGTGTGTCCCCCTACTGGACTGTATGATGGGGTTCCCCTGTTAATTGGGACAAATGCCCATATGTTTGGGAGACTGGACCAACTCTGTCATGAGAAACAAGGGCGACGGACTGGGAGGGCCCTAAGAATTCCAGCTCTGATCAAAAGGGCCTATGATTTGCAGCAGAAATCCAAGGAAGTTGACCAGGATGATGCGGTATGGGTCATGTGGAAGAAGGATCCCGACTCAGTGGTGTTGGCCCCTAACACCCAGTGTACTCTTCAAGGTGAGGTCTGTCTGAGGAAGAATGTTAAGAATAGAATACTGATGTTGGATGCGTCAGGCGATGGAAAATTGGCAGAAGAATTATTGGTCAAGCCCAGCATCTTGCCCGCTCACGCTCATGCCTGTGCATGGCAAGTGATGGTCCAGATCCACCATGTGTCAGATCGGGATATCCAGGTCAACCGAGGTTGCACCCTAGCTACGGTACACAGTGCAGACACTGCAGTGTTGCCCAGCAACATGCATCATAGTACGACAGATAGAGTGACCCCAGACGCGTTTGAATTTGGTGGCTCCCCGTTGCCAGCTGAATAGAAGACTAGAATTAGCAAGAAACTTGCCCAGAGGGACCAAGTATTTTCATTGAAGGAATGGGACGTGGGATGTGCCCAGGGTGCAGAGCATCACATATGTCTATACGATGAACGGCCATTTCGAGAGAGGTCTTGACGCCTAGTTCCAGCTGACATAGATGATGTGAGAAGACACTTGCAGGAAATGCTTGCGGCTGGTGTGATACAAGAATCCAGAAGCCCATATGCCTCGCCCATTGTGGTTGTGCAGAAAAAAAGTGGAGCTGTGAGAATGTGCATTGATTATCGAACCCTGAACCGGCGGACCATCCCCGACCAATGCACCATGCCCCATATACAAGATGCTCTGGATTGTCTAAATGGGAGCAAGTGGTTCTCGGTGTTGGATCTTCACAGTGGTAACTACCAAATTCCTATGGCCCTGGAGGACCGTAAGAAGACAGCTTTCATTTGTCCCTTGGGGTTTTACGAATTTCTAAGAACACCACAGGGGATATCAGGCACCCCAGCCACCTTTCAAAGGCTGATGGAACGTGTGGTGGGAGATATGAATTTACTGGCGTGCCTGGTGTACTTGGACAATGTCACTGTGTTTTGGAGCACTTTGAAGGAGCATGAGAACAGATTGTTTAAAGTTCTAGACCAACTGGAAGATTTTGGCCTTAAGTTGTCCATCGACAAATGCCAGTTTTTTCAGACCTCCATGAAGTATGTGGGGCACATAGTATCCACAGAGGGGATAGAGACTGATCCTTGTAAAGTTGAGGCTTTGACTACTTGGCCCCAGCCCCACAATCTGAAAGAACTGTAACGCTTCCTGGGGTTTTGTAGTTACTGCCGTAGGTTCATCAGAGACTATTTCTAGGTGATGCGACCACTCTTGAATCTCACCCAAGGTTACCCTCCCACCAATCGTAAATACAAGAAAGGGGCCACCCCAGAACCAGAAAGAGTGTATTTCCATCCAGGTGAACTTTTCGGGCCCTGCTGGATGCCTGCCTATGAAGCAGCCTTCCACAAAATCATCTACCAGCTCACCCATGCTCCCATCCTCGCCTATGCTGATCCTACGAAACCCTATGTGCTGCATACCGATGCTAGTCTACAAGGTTTGGGAGCTGTGCTGTATCAAAACCATGAGAATGGTTTGAGACCAGTGGCCTTTGCTAGTAGGAATCTGACCCCATCAGAGTGAAACTACCCTGTGCATAAGTTGGAATTTCTGGTGTTAAAGTGTGCCAACGTTGACCAGTTCCATGAATACCTATATGGGGCAAAGATACTGCTGAAGACTGACAATAACCTGTTGACCTATGTGCAGACTTCAGCTAAGTTAGATGCCACAGGGCATCGGTGACTTTCTGCATTGTCTACCTATGATTATGCTGTTGAATACAGGTCAGGCCTGAATCACATCAATGCTGATGACCTATCCCGAAGGCCCACTTCCAAGAGTTACTGAGTAAGGCTGTCTGAACCTGACATTCGAGCCTTGTGCCAAAAGTTTGATAAAGATGAACAGAAGTCTGCGGACACAGTGAACTACTTAGTAGATTGCTTGGGCCCTTCTGATACATGCATGCCAGCTGTATACTGTCACTTCTCTGCTCTAGATATTAGTGCAGTACCTCAATTTGACAATGACAGCATTCATTGGGCTCAATCCCAAGATCCTATGATTCAGCCAGCCCTTGATGCCCTCCATGCAGAGAAAGATGTGTCCAAGTAGTGTTCCTCTGATTTGCGAACAGCTTTATTGTTTAAAGAAGGCCCCAGGTTGAAGTTGATTAATCAGTTGTTGTATAGAGAAACAGTAGATAAGTGTGGCCAAGTAGACAAGCAACAATTGCTTCTGCCCACAGCCTTCGGAGATTTGGTGCTGAGGTCCCTCCACAATCATATGGGCCACCTCGGTATAGACCGAACCCTTGACCTAGTACGATCTCGATTCTACTGGCCCAAGATGGGAGCCGATGTTGAGCACCATGTAAGGACTTGTAGTCACTGCTTGCAGAGAAAGGCCCTGCCTCAGAGGGCTGCCCCCCTTGTCAACATTACCACCAGCACCCCAATGGAGCTAGTCTGCATAGACTTTTTGAGTTTGGAGCCTGACCAGCGAAACATTGGTAATGTGTTAGTGGTTACAGATCATTTCACACGGTATGCACAAGCTTTCCCCACCAAAGATCAAAAGGCATAAGAATGGAAGTAAAGAGAAAGAGTAATAGATTTAAAAGGAAGGAAAGTGTGGTGAGGTTTTTTTGAGAATACTTAGAATTATATTTCCGTGCATGTTGAAATGCCAGACGATCTAAGATCTATGTTGATATATAAAACCCCCCAAAATAGGATATAATGATACTGTCCCAAGCAAAACCTTAGATAAAGTAAACCATTTCTTGTTAAATTTGACTGATTGATCTCTTAGGGATAATGCTATCTTTTCTGTATTTAGAATTTCTATTAATGAGTTTTTCCATTCTTGAATTGTTGGAACCGTGACTTCTAGCCAATGTTTCAATAAAGCATTCCCTTCTGTTTTTTTTTTCTCTCTCTCTTTCTTTTCTTTTCTTTTCTTTTACCTTGTACTTATAGTTTCTAAGTGATACTTTATAGTGATTACATTGCAAAATATGTATTATAACTCGCTGTTATCTACTCATGATGTTAAATATTTATAAATCATTTATTATACTTCATAATATTTATTTAGTAACTTATAAGTTTTTTACAATCTATTTCAATGTACTTATTAATGTATGTTCTATTTTAATCTGTTCTACTTTTGGATTTATGTTTATTTAAAGGCTAATAAAAATATATTGACAAAAAAAAAGATCAAAAGGCATCCACCGTGGCCAAGGTGCTAGTGGAAAATTTCTTCGTCCACTATGGAGCCCCCCAAGGAATTCATTCTGATCAAGGTAAAGACTTTGAGAGTCGATTAATCAAAGAAATGTTCTCTCTCTCTATGGGAGGTGGGAAAGTCAAGAACCACTCCTAATCACCCACAGAGGGACCCATAACCAGAACGCTTTAATCGCACCCAGCTAGACATGCTAGGCACCCTTCACCCAAAAGACAAGCATAAATGGAGCCAGCAGATTAGCACCTTGGTACACGCCTATAATTGCACAAAAAATGATGCTACCGGGTTCTCTCCCTACCGCCTCAGGTATGGGAGAGAGGCTCGATTGCCTGTGGATGTCTGTTTTGGGGTCTCTCCGGATGGGGTCCGAGATGAACATTATCTGCAATATGTGCAAAAACTGAAAGCTCAATTGAATCATGCCTACCAATTGGCCCAGACAATGGCCGCCGTGAGAAATTTAACCAACAAAGACAGGCATGATAAAAGAGTAAAGGCTCAAGAACTTCGACCTGGAGACCATGTGTTGTTGCGAAATTTGGGACTGCATGGCAAACATAAAATTGCTGACCGATGGCACCATCTTCCCCATATAGTAGTAGGCAAGTTGGATGATTTACCCGTGTACAAAGTGCGCCCTGAAAACAACTTGGTTGACCTGGATATCCCAAAGCTGTCAAGACTATGCACCGTAACCACTTACTACCTATTGGCCAAGTCATGATTGAGGCTGACCCCCCCCCCGAGATTGTTCTCCCTGGACTGGTGACTCATGCTGCTGCAAAACAAAGACAGAGTCAACCTACCCCAGTGGTCACAGACTTAAGGTTTTCTCCACAGCAAGCCCAGAATGATAGTGACTGTCAGTCCACTTCTGATGAGAGTGAGTGCAACTATGCCTATTACCCTCTTATGAACTGAGTCAGCTGTTTCGGAGGTAACCCCATGATTAATTGTGGGGATGAAGCTGGACCTTCTGGGCTGCCTAACCCCACTTAAACGTCCTGGAGCCAATGCTCCCTGAAGTGAAGTACAAAGTATCACGTCTGAAGATGCTGAGTCTCTGTGTATGGTGGAACTGTATGATTTGCCGGGGGGGGGGGGGCTGAGGGTATGAGTTTCTCTGGTGACATGCCAGAACTTGAAGACTGCCATGAGAGTGCTGACAATTCTCTTTCAGTGTGAGAGTGCCTTCCAAGTGAGCAAAGTGTTGTAGAACTAGAACTTACAGAGCCAGGGGCTGATAGTGCTCCAGGTTCGAACCTTTCTACCCAGGCAGGGGCCCCCCTCACAAGTGATGAAATCCACAGGGCCAGTGCTGAAAGTACAGAAACTGTGGTTGTTCGCCCCAGAAGGACTGGCAGAGCTGTCAAGCCAGTAGTATGCTTCAGTTATGATTCTTCCGGGAGGCCAGTGGATTTGCCTCTCAATGTGGTCCACAAGGTGGTTTATGTTTCCTAGAGCTCACTGCCCAAACTGAGTCTAAGTACCAATTCCAGGTTGATTGTTCTGCCCTCTAGGTATGGTGCCCCTGCCCTGTCTAGCCCTAAGTTAGCTGATAGGGAAGGGCCCCCTCTCACCTTGTTCAATATACAGGAGTGATTACCTGATTATGTATAGCAGAATGTCTAAATTACCTGTGTGAAATATGTATGATGTAATTCAGAATGGATATAGTATTGTGAAATGTAGAGGATATGTATAGTAAAAGTTAAGTATGTTGGCTGATGCATCAGATGCTATTTGCATAACATGCTAATGGTCTAGATTTATAATATAGTTTGCATTTGCAATTATTGTGATGGTACTGACTTGACGCGGATGCCAAGTTTTCTCCAGGTAGGGAAGGGTGTAACCCCCTACAAATGGTGGTTCCTGAAAAGACTTCCATGAGCTTGCCTAAATGCTCACTGCCAGGTTGGTGTTCGGTACTATAACCGTTTAAATATTATTGCCAAAGAGTGCCTGCGTAGCCTCTATGTACTGTCACTTTAAGATCTGCCTAGTTTGCAGAAATAGTTAATCTGGAAGAGGGGGTAGAGTGTTGTCACGCTCGAATCCCGCCCGGACTGCCAGGTAATCACTCCATTTATGCCATCGCAAATTGTGCAGAGGGAGCTCTGTTGAAAGATGTAACTATTTGCTGAGAATCATTTAGAGAGATAAAGATATTGTAGTTTTTTCTAACCTGCCTTCTTTGCAGCGAGGGATTACTGCCTATCTCCACCATTTTGGTCCCGAAGTGCCAAATTGGGCCAATCAGTACTTGGGGACTCTAAAATGGAGTCTGCTCATAGGGGCTATGTGGAATAAAAGCTTGGGAACTCTAGTTTTGGACTGTTGGTGCCTTTTTGCAACTGAAGGGGGAGCTCTTGCTTTGACTGACAGGTGAATCAGTCAACTGAACCTTTTTGATCTGAGGGAAATCCCCTAGCTGCCTGTTGTTTAGGGCAGATCTAAGTTGGAAGTGGAGAGAGAAGCAGCTTCTGATAGTTCGAGCAGTGATCTGCGTAGTTCCTAGTGGGAGAACTGTGGGAAGGCCTGAGTTGGGGCCTGCAAGTCTGTCCATTACCCTGAGAGGGAAGAGAAAATTGCAGTCGGACTAAATCCGAGGTGGTGAGACTGAAGAAAGCCACTGAAGTGTAACCAGGCTCAACCTGTAGAAGACCGAAGACTTTGCTGCATGCGATCGGCCTGTCAGGAACTCCAGCTACTTCTGAGCTCCCGGTCTGAGCAGGGACTTTGCGATCGGACCGAGGGAGCACTTTGCCTGGTACAGTAAGATTTCCTTGCATATAAATGTGCTGTGTACTGAAAGGGGGTTGCGATTTGGTTCCCCACGCTGCAGACTGCATTCTGCTTGCTGAAAACTGTAGCCCGCTCAAACAGACTGAATCCATAGTTAGCTCCATGCGGCTGGGCCTTGCCACGAGAGCCCTACCATACTACCCCTGCTGTCTCAATTTTCATCCCTCCTGTGTCCAGTCTTGGGTATCGTGAGTAACCACCAGGGTAGCTCCCTGCAACTACAGTTTAAGTTAAGTGTGTCATCTGATTGCTTTGTTGATTCTTTTCCTTCACGAACTGAGCCATCTGGCTACGGATTACAAATAGCGTGTTGTGCAAGTTGTTTTTTCCATCACAGGGCCCTGACCAGCTGCAACGCTGGCCTACCCCGGGAAACGGTCCTGGCTAGCCCACCTTTCTTCCACCTAGGTACACAGAGAGTGTGACTGTGTTAGGGACTCTGACTGCATGCACAGCTGTGTGATTGATTGATAGAGCAATTACGCTAATTAACCTGATCATCCACGGAATCTGAACTGACGTATCATACTCAAGGTACCACTTTCGCAACCTCACGGCCCTGCTGCAGAGAGGGTAGGGGGACACCCCAACCTGCTTGCTGATGTAATACATTACAGCTTTGTTGTCCTTCAGAGTAGGAACACTTTGTGGCAGGGGGAATCCTCCAGGACTTTGCTTATAAGATAACTCTCATCTCTAAGAAATGTATGACAAGATGAGAATCCTTCTGGCTCCACACCTGAGTGTGGAGGCCTTGGCAGTGAGTTCCCCACGGATTTTGCCCAAGGCTCTGTCATCTTTTTTTTTTTTTTTTTTTTCAGTTGTTTAACCAGGAGTAGCACACTAAGCTGAAAGCTTTTTTACAGGAGCGACCTGGGAGCACAAGGAAGTTAAGTGACTTGCTCAGGGTCACACAGTACGCAAGTGGAAGCTGGGGGATTCAAACCCAGGTCTGGTCTGCTGGATGTCACCAGATTTGCAGCTCAGAGCCTTAAACCACTGTGCTATACTGACTATACTGCACTATACTGCGCTATACTGTACGGAGGATTGCAGATGTGTGGTCGGAGACCACTGCTTGCTGAGGAGGATGACCTGAGTCCCAGCATCTGCTCAATGAAAAAGGAGGCCAAATAGAGTCATTTTCCATATTGTGACAAGCCATCTAAAGATGTTGTTTCTACCATCCTCTGGAACGAAATTGATGCCTTGGAGGTATCCAGGAGGGTTCTTAATAGGAGCAGCTGTTGGGAAGATGAACTGGCACCTTCCCCGAACCTGGAGAGAACAACTGAGCAGCTGCGGCGACTGCTTCCTGTGTCTCTTAACTGGATGTGCTGGCTAGATGCCAAATGTGCAGGAAGTGAAGACTTGAATGCCAAGATTTAGAGAACTCTTCCTTGAACAGGAACTTGTTTAACCTTCCAAGGCTGACAAATGGGCGCATGCTGTCTGTTAACTTGGAACCAGAAGCAATAGAAATAGGAACCTGTGCTTCGTTCCACTGTGGAATGATTTTTACTGCCCAGTACCCGCAGAGGCCCCGTATCTCAGAAGCAAAGTCTGTGTGACTGAGAGGCGGACAGACTGCTGCTGTCTGGGTGAAAGGTCTGGAGAAATCTGCAAAATTAGGAGAGTATCCCTCTCCGACAATCCTGATGACCTATAGGTCCTCTGTAATAAACTTCCACAGATTGTAAAACCGAATTAGATGCCCCTCCTTCTGCCAAGAGGTGCCCCCCCCAGACAGCTGGGGTGGGGTGTGGGCTGGATCCACAGAGGTTAGTATAGGGTGCTTTCAGATCCTGTGCCCTCTACTGCATTCTCTTCATGGCTGAAGGGTTGGTTCCTGAAAAGGCCACCTAGGAAT
Source organism: Neoceratodus forsteri (assembly GCA_016271365.2). Classification (NCBI taxonomy): domain Eukaryota; kingdom Metazoa; phylum Chordata; order Ceratodontiformes; family Ceratodontidae; genus Neoceratodus; species Neoceratodus forsteri. The sequence goes on along the minus strand of CM028130.1, from coordinate 831,741,594 downwards.
GTACCTTGATAGGACAGTTTGTCACGAGGATGTCGTGTGGTTTAAATGGCAGCCCTATTGTTCCGAGTGGTCTTTAGTGGAACAGATAAGCACAGTCAAGGAGACATTAACCACCTGCTGCCAGCGGCAGCTGCCCTAGTGGCAGAGACATAGGTGTCCATAAAAGCTTTTAGCTGATTACTGGGCTGTATGTCCCTAGCAATGGAACGTTAATTTTCAGGAGGCTCTTGACCATTGCATTAAGTGTGTTCCACAGGCTGTACTCATACTAAGAAATGTAGGAGCTCAAGATGTAGGAGTCTGCTTTGGTCCACAGATGAATACTGAAATGTTATGGTGGACCCCATACCCCTGAGGAAAAGGAACTGGAAAGAAGATCTTCCATCACACTGATACAGAGGGTTTGCATTCCAGCCCATAAAATGAGTCATCCATTGCATCTTCGACAAAGAAGAAGAGAGAGAGAGAGAGACTCATCCACACCCACTTCTTCCCCAAAATAACCTCCAAAGGGCAGGTCAGGACCAGGGAGATGCCACCACCCAGATCGGGAAGGAGTTCAGTACCATCCGCGGTGCCAGGCACTACACATGGTGCCACTCCTGGCGCCACATCCCAGCACTGGTGCCACCCAGCACCGCAGATGATGCCCAATGCTGCCGATGCCCAGCACCACCATACTGCACCACCGCATGGCTCCGCTGATGGCGCAGGCACAGCATAACGACACCGCACCACATGGCACCACCTAAGGTGGTGGCACCCACAGCACCAGTGCAAGACATGGCACCACACAGAGCCAGCACTACGCATGTCACCAGAATCGCTACTGGCCCAAGACCTGAAGTAAGGGGAAGAAGGAAAGCAGTACCCGTGCCAGCCCCTGCAGCGAAAAAGGAGTGGGGGGGTAGGGACAAGGAGTCAGCATTGATGGCGTTAGCACCAGAGAGGGCACCACACACATTCTGGCCTGATCGACCCAGCAGTGGCCCAGTGGCCCCAAGGCTCAAAGACCACGGACCCAGGACCACTAGCCAGGACAACTGAGCAGACGCCGTACCCCCTGCTCTAAAAGAGCAGCCCAGAGGTGAAACTGCTTACCAGAACCCCATTGAGGACATAGATGGGAACCAGTGTTGAAGATTACGGCCATTAAGAGTGGAGCCACAGGGGAACCCGCCAGAGTTGGTTCAGACTTACCACTCTCAACCAGCAACGATCAATGTGCAGACATATCAGAGGGCGACCTCTAGAGGTACCAATTCTTCTTTCACTGACAGGAGGAAGAAGAGCTTGAGGTCAAGTGGAGACAGGTCCCGGAACTGCTACATTTGTGCTGCTGGCGGACTGTCCTCCCCCCCGAGCACCGGACTGCCCTTGGTTGAACCCCCTCTCTACAAAGGGTGGTGGACCGGACACAGACCCTCTGCCATCACAGCTTTCAAACGAAGTCTCCCTACCGTCACCGCTACTGTCAAAGTTCGACTCCATTGATGGCAGGCTGAAAATAACTTCTTCTTCTTCTTCATTTTCTTCTTTTCTTTTCTTTTTTTAAAAGAAAAGAACACTAAAAATGATGTTAAGTGAATACTGAACGGCTATATAGCTGTTGTCATATAGACGAAGACTAGTCTACCAGCAGGCTAGCAACATAGTCATTGATGCACACTCGATGGCGGGAGAAAAGGAACTGAGGCAGTTGGAGGGTCAATGCTGAGATAGCCTATACATCGTGAGCTAGCCTTATGGCACTGTGCATGCACGGTCCTATCCCAGTGCCAGCCCTCATGAAGATTTTTGGCTCCCGCAGAGTCCTAGCGCCTCCGGCATACTCCCATTAGTGTGAATGTGTGGCGGAGACTTGAGTCCAGGAAGATCCTCCTCTTTGATGCTTTTGTAGTTGGTTTCTGGGCTGTTGGCCTGATTTGCCTCAAAAACTCTGCCTTTGAAAAGGCTTTTGTTTAGGGTTGTACATGGTTTGGACCAATCGAACGGCTTTGCCAGAGTCCTGTATCCTCATAATGATCTTTTCACATACTTCGCCGAAGAGAACCAAATCCTTAAATGGGGCATCTAAGATGCCAGCCTGGATGTCCTGGGCAAAGCCAGAGACTCTAAGCCAGGAGTGTTGTCTGAGACACACCCAAGTGGTGGCTACCCTGGCTGCCGTGTCTGCTGAGTCATAAGTCAATCTGAGGACATGGGTGCCTATGTCTGAGCCTGTTTTCATGAGCTTTTCTAGCTCTGCCTTTTGGGAGCAGTCGGGAATGTCATGAATCATGTCCATCCTTTGTTCCCACAGGACATTCTGGAACTGCAAAATGTGTGTGAGGAAACTGAATGTTCTATTGGCACAGGTAGCTGAGGAATATACCTTCCTACCTATGCTGTCCAACTGCTTGGACTCCCTATCGGGTGGATGCTACTCAGATGCCGTAGTCTCTGGGACCTGTCATGAGAAGCCATGATGACCATTGAGTCAGCTATCAGTTGCTCACCTAGGAAGGACTCCTCTTGGGGTGCCCTATAGAGGCAATCTGACTTTTTGAGGATTGACGAGGATGTGGACCGGTGCATCCATGTCACCTTTGTCACATCTTGGACAGTGTCCCCCAATGGTGGCACAACAACTGGTTTGGGATCCTTCTGGTATAAGTATTTTGCCAGACGACACCTCTCTGGGTCAAGGTCTTTTGTATTGCAGCCCATATTTGCTTGTGTGTGCCGTATAACCTCCATAAAAGAGGGGTCATCTGGTGGGGACCTAGGAATGTCTCTTGGGTCAGGTGAAGGGAGTCCCCCTACCGATGAGGATTCCGATGAGGATGAGGAGGAATGGTCCGACTCTTTGGAGGAAGTGGACCGGGACCTCATAAGCTGATGCCAGGGTTTATGCTGTTCGGTAGAGTGCGAAGAGCTCCAGCTCCTTGTCTAGGGTCGGATCTTATGGCCCACCTGGCTTCTGTCCTTGGGGGGAAGGGTGGGTTCCCTCAGGAGTGGAGAATAATCCCTAGGGTTAGGCTCCTCCACGTGGGTGGGCTTTGGTGGAAGGAGATCCCCCTTGATCACATTCTACCAAGAGGAAAAGAGGTCTTTGACCTCCGACAGCTGAAGCCTTGGTTCCTGGTCTGGCATCAGACTGTTCAACGGGCCCAGCGTCTGGTCCAGGGGTGGTGTCAGTGCTCTGAGTGGTAACCCAGAGTCCACAGTCATAATATGGGCTAAGGCTGATGGCGGTGTACCGGACGGTGGTCTGTGCTCTGTGCATTCATCGGCCAGTGGTGGGGGTGAGGCCGTTGATGCTGGAGTCAAGGTGGAAGGTGCTGAGACTGGGGGCACCAGCTTGGAGGCAGCCTGGGAGGGCTGGCATTGGTGAGGGTCCTCAGCCAACAACTGCTTATCTGACATCTGCTTCTCTGGCATCGGTTTGTCTGATGTTCGGCCTTTTGGGGGCTGAGAAGCGAACCTCCAAGAAGAGTGATCCGAGCCCCCACATCTGTCCAGGGAGTCAGAGCCAGTAGAAGTGGCTGACTTGGATGACACTTTTGCCAGTCCAGCAGCAGAGGATCCATCACCCAGGAATGAGCCGGCATTGTCTGACCCCAATTGTCTGAGATTTTTATATTATTGTCTTGTCATGTGTTTTCTAATATGTATTACTTGTGGACGTATTTTATGTTTTGTATGTTGTTAGTATAGAATTAATAAGCATTTTATACAAACAGGAATGCCTTGTAAATAGGGATTCTTTGAACCCTAATGACTGTATCACTGTATAAATACATTTTTACATAAATACATTGCCGCCTGATTGCCGGCCCATAGTCTGAGAGGATGGCTGGACTTTCAGTGGCTGCAGATCTGGGCCAGAGGCCCCGGACCCCATATCCTTGCCTCCTGACACCAGTACCAGGGTGGCTGGTCTCACAACCACGAGCCTAGTAGGAGAGCGCGCTGCATGGGATGCCGAGTATGAACTCCTTTGGGAGGCAGACCGGGAGTTGAAGGACCTGGATTTCAAACAGGATCTTGCCTTTTCCCTACCTCTCCTTTTTTATTGGTGGTGCTGCTTCCCTGATGACTTTTTGTGAGAGGGGCCCTCCTGAGATGAAGAATCCTTCTGCATGGCAGCAAGTTGTTGTTGGAGCAAGAAGGCCTGAAGGGCTTTTTGGCAGCAAATTTTTGTCCTGCTATTAAACTTCTGGCAGTGTTGGCAGGCCTTGGTGTCATGGTCTGGGCTTAGGCACAAAGACTGGCTGAGTGTCCGTCCTTTCATGGTATCTGTTTGCCGCAAGCACACTTTTCGACTGGTGCCGGTCGACGGACGTCGGGGAAGATGACACACAGATGGAGAATGGAAAAAACAAACTCTTTCAGCAAAAGAATAAAGCATTAAAAACATGGTTAAAATAGTGGTCAATCTCAGCAGAAGGTGTCCGTGGATCCAATGTGTGCAGGTTGACATCAGGAAAAGAACTGTGGTGACGCTGGGTGACTGACCCCTTTATTGTGTATGTGACGTTGGGGGTCGGCCAGTGTCGGGGGCAGTCCCCCGCTGTATACTGCTAGCTAGAAGTTTTCTGTGGGGTCCTGGCATCTGCTGGCTTCAGGCCTACCGGTGTCACCTGCTGCAGGAACTCACTCTCAAAGTAAGATCAAAGGTTTTACTTACCGTAACACTTGATCTTCTCTAGTATCTACTCCATAGAACCAGATTCTTTGGTCTTAGGGATAGACGCACTATAGGGCACTTTTGTGTTTAGTCATGCTGGTAACAGCTCTGGCAGCACCATTCATGCACTCATAACATGTTAAGTGGTGCCAGCCCCAACTGCCTCAGTACTTTTTTAATGAGAGCATAAAGTACCAATTAAAACATCTTAGGATATCTTTATAAAACACAAAAGGCATAAGTTAGTGTCCCTGTAAGAAGGAATGAAAGCACATCTTATTTTCACAGCCCATACACTTGCTGGGGGAAAAGAATAACAAACACACATGTAGTGAGATCCATGGTTCCAAGGGATGGGGGAGGAAGAAGTGTGCTCTTGTGGGGGATATACACTACAAGAACAAGCATTACAGTAAGAAATGTTCCTATCTTTCTAGAGCCAATCTCCTCCACACATACTGTAGATGCTTATAGACAATAAGAGGGGGGAACAGCAAGAGCTGCTGCAGGAGACACTGGTGCCACCGGTTAAATGCAACAGGAGAAAATGAAAAATTGGCCTACAAGCACAGAAAACAAGGAACAGCAAATGGCTAAAGTACTGTTTCTTTATTTGAACTGTGAGAGTTACTCTCACAGCTCAAATAAAGCAACAGAATTTTACCTATTTGCTGTTCCTTGTTTTCTGTGCTTGTATGCCCATGTTTATGTTTGCTTGTATGCATGTGCAAGAAACATTATGTGACAGCTTAGGAGAGAAACGGGTTGTGGAGGGGCGGCACTATGCGAGCTAATGGAGGCATTGCATTTGGGGGCTTGGCACTGGTGGGCCAATGGAGGCATAGTGTGCTGATGACACTGGCTTCCAAAAGTGCCACCAACTTGTAAGGTTTTTGGCGCAGCAATCAAGGGCTGCCTAGTTATTACAGTGTCAGACATTCTGCTGCAATGAAGGAATGACCTGTCATTGCAGGGCAGTACTTTGCCTAGTGTAATATTGTTTGTGAATGCGGCAGCAAGCCACTGGCATGTTTACAAACAATATTACCAGCCTCCAGTGCCGAGGGGGTGCCCAATCCCACTCAGCATCATGTGCCCCCCCAAAAAAACATCCTTTGTTTGCCGACGGGGGGCCCCAATCCCCATCGGCTTCAGTCCCCACCTTCCCAGTTTAGTTTGCTGACAGAGGAGCCCACTCCCCGTCGGCATTATGTCCCCCCAAAAACATATTTTGTTTGCTGATGGGGGCCCCAATCCCCATCAGCTTCAGCCCTGCCTTCACAGTTTAGTTTGCTGACAGGGGAGCTCACTCCCCGTCGGCATTATGTCCCCCACCCAAAAACACTTTGTTTTTTCTGAAGGTGCATAATCCTTCGGTTCTGCCCCTCGGTATGTGCCAACGGTGGTGCCCAACCCTGTCAGCTACTGCCCCCAAAGAAAACACTATGGTGGCACGCTGGGAGACCACCCAGTGTGCCAAATGTCCCTGTTAAAACAAAAAGTCCCACAATGTTTTTTGTTTAACCTGTAAAACAGAAACGGTCCTTCATCGAGTCCGGTGGCCCCTTCCCAACCCGCGCCCACCCTCTGCGCACCCCACCTCCCCACACCCACCTCACCCCATACTTACCTCCGGAGCCTGGCACAACGATCTTCGGTGGACTGGGAACACGTCTGCACTCTTCAAAGCCGACCGCGAACTGAAGAAATGCCGGTAAGCTGTATAATGGCATAAACAGGTTTTTTTTTTTAACTTTGGTGCATATCTCAGGCATTTTGGGACTTTTAGCACCAGATTTTCAACATGGAGTTATTGGGACCACTCCTCATGAATTCAGCCACTGTCATGGCATTATTCGGTCCCGAAAGGTGATTTCGCAGTCACTACGCAGAATCACCTTTCGGGACGGATCAATGAAACGACAGTGCCAGTGTTCATGAGGCGGGCGCTCAAAAAGTCTATGTTGCAAATTTGGTGGAAAAAACTAAAAAATTACTGTTTTATGAGTGTGCAGTGCGCAGTTGACACGCATGCTCGTAACTTCGCTAATTTGCAATATTTTACTTCATATTGCCAACACTGCCATTTTTCTGTACCTCCTTATGAACAGTATAGCTGTCATTTGTCACATCCTGGCTGAAATGTGTTTTCACACTTATAGAGCAGAATAGCGCACTCGCTGTGGGAAATCTGTGTTTGGGACACATTAAGAAAATCACAGTGACACTGTTCATGAGCAGAGGCCCTAAAATGCCTATGTTGAAAGTTTTGTGATGAAAGTCCATACAATGAATGTGTTACAAGCTTGCATTGCGCAGTTTCCATGCGCGATCGTAACTTCACAAATTTGCAATATTTTCACTCCAGATTTTCAACATTGCCATTTTCCACACTTCCTTATGAACAGTACAGCTGTCATTCTTCACATCCTGGCCAAAATGTGTTTTCGAACTTCCAGCGCAGAATAGCGTGGTCGTTGTGGGAAATCAGTGTTCGGGACACGTTAAGAAAATCACAGTTACACTGTTCATGAGCAGAGGTCCTAAAATGCCTATGTTGAAAGTTTTGTGATGAAAGTCCATAACATGAGTGTGTTACAAGCGTGCGCTGCGCAGTTTCCACGCATGCGCATAACTTCGCGAATTTGCAATATTTTCACTCCAGATTTTCAACATTGCCATTTTTCTGCACCTCCTTATGAACAGTACAGCTGACATTTTTCACATCCTGGCTGAAATGTGTTTTTGCACTTCCGGTGCAAAATAGCGCGGTCGCTGTGGGAAATCAGTGTTCAGGACACAATTAGAAAATCACAGTGACACTGTTCATGAGCAGAGGTCCTAAAATGCCTGTGTTGAAAATTTGGTGACGTAAGTCCAAAAATGACTTTGTTACGCATATGCATTGCGCAGTTTCTACGTATGTTTGGAAGTGCGAGCATTTTTAATATTCCCTCTACAGATTTTCAACATTGCCATCTCTTCACACCTCCCTACGGATGGTACAGCTGTCATTCTTCACATCCTGCCTGATCTGTCTTTTTGTAAATGTGGTGCAGAATGGCACGGTCACTGTTGGAACTCAAAGTTCGGGACACATTGACAAAATCACACTGCCACTCTTCATGAGAAGCGGTCCCAAATGCTTTCATGAGGTGGGGTCACAAAAAGGCCATGTTGAAAATTTGTAGTGCAAATACCAACAAACGCCTGGGGCATTAGGGTTTCTAACCATAACGTCCCACCCTGTACAGACTGACAGGCATCGGGGTGTACCTTTGGATTTCCAACTGAACTGCTTATGCCATCCCACCCCCACCCCCAGCCAGTGACAGGCATTGAGGTGTACCTTGGACTCTTCAGCCCCAGAGTTCACCCCATTCTCCTATGCTGCACCCATTTCAGCATATGTCCTTATGGAATGGGGTGACTGTAAAGCCAAACACCCCAAGGCACACCTCAACACATGTTGGTGTCTGCAGAATAGGGTGAGGTGACATAGAATGAACGTCATGAGTGATGACTCAAACACTTACCCCAATACCTGTCCACCTCTACAGGATGGAGGTGGGGTTGGCGTGAAGTTCAATACTTCACTGCCATTCCTATTCTGCATCTGTCTCACTCCTGCCTTTCCAGTGCTAATACCAGCAAGCAAACATTTGGCATTGACAAATGCTCGTTTGTTCTTGTGTTCCCGATTGTCATTTTCTCTAGGCAGAAAAAGACTCATGATCCATCCAGTTTGCCCAGTTCCTACCTAGGTCCTCACCAGTCTAGCACTGGCTAAGCCTCTAGTGGATCACTCCTCCCACACTTTTTTATTTATTTATTTGTTTTGTTTTTGTTGACCGGGAAAGGAGGACTAGACAGTTCTGCCAATTTTCAGCCTCGTCCGGGGGGGGGGATACTGATGGATGCCAGCTTACATTGAGCCAGATTAAGCTGTTGGTGATACATTTTTTAGTGAATGGGGGAAATTTGGCCAGGACACTGGGGAAATTATCCTACTCCTTTCGAGAAGTGCCATGGGATCTTTAGCATCCACCTAAACAACCACCAGAATAGGCAGACAGGATCTCAGTTTAACGTTTCATCCGAAAGACGGCACCTCAGGAGTGCAGCACTCACCTCATGAGACACTTCAGTGTCAGTATTGGGATTTAACCCAAGTGCCTAGTGTGGGGATAGCACCCGCAGCCTTCTGATCTTCTGGCCTCAGAGGCAAGTGTGCAACCTGCTGAGCCACTGACACTTCTGCTTGAATTTATGCCAGTAGCACCAACCCCTCCCCCATCAACCTCAACAGTCACTTGCGTCTATCCTGAAACTTGCCACTATTTTGACATTGACTAGGTGAACTGGCAGACAATTCAGCTTTTCCTCACATCCCTCCTTTATTTACCATGCCATACTACTTCTAAGGTCCCTTGTGTTGGATCCCTCACTAAGCTTAAACAACTGCTGGCTATCCACTCTATGTATACCCAACAGGTACTAAGTTTAAGATTTTAGTTATGTCCCTCCTCTCCTAAGTTTAAGATTTTAGTAATGTCTCTCCTCTACTAAGTTTAAGATTTTAGTCATGCCTCTCCTCTCCTCTCCTCTCCTCTCCTCTCCTCTCCTAGCCTCCAATGAATACATATTGAGATTAACCAGTCTTTCCTCATAAATTCTTCTCTGCAGACTATGAATCATTTTAGTCACTCTCCTTTGGGTCCCCTCCAGGTGATTCCTGTCCCTTTTTAGGTGGGAGTTCCAGAACTGTGCACAGTACTTCAGGTACAGCCTCAACAAGGACCTGTAAAGAGGCAGGATCACCTTCTTCACTCTGCTTGACAAGGCCTTAACTATGCACCTCAGTATCCTGATAGTGTTTCCATATGCCTTGTTACACTGAGCTGAGGTCTTGAGCTGTCACTAATTATAATCCTCAGGTCCTTCTTTTCAGAGGTTTGCTTCAGTCATACCCTCCATCCAGTAGTCCATTCTCAGAATCCCCCTTCCCAAGTGCACAACCTTGCACATTTTGGCACTGAATTTTAGTTGCCAAATCTTGGACCACCTTTCCAGTGTACCCAGGTCTCTCTTCAGTTCTATCCACCCTTCTCACTACAGTATGTACCTTGCCACATAGATAGATAGATAGATAGATAGATAGATAGATAGATAGATAGATAGATACTTTATTTATAAAGTGCCCCTTTCCGAAGACTCAAGGTAGTGTACATTCAGAACAATACAATTCTTAAAAATCATACAAAATAAGTAAATTAACTCAGAGTCAGCAATGAAATTATCTATCTATCCCAATTTAAAACATTACCATAAATTTATTAACCATTAAAAGCCTGTTGGAACAAGTAGGTCTTCAGACCCTTTTTAAGGGCTTCTACCGAGGGAACTTCCTTCAAAGAGCCAAGTAATGAGTTCCACAGGGTAGACGCGGCCACCAAAAATGCCCAGTCTCCCAAGTGCTGCAACCTAACCCTGGGAACTCCAAGGAAGCAACCCTCAGCAGAATGGAGTGCTTGGGGTGGCCAGTAGGGGACAAGCAGATATTGCAGATAAACCGGCACCCTTTCATGCAGGGTCTTGTAGGTCAGGAACCCTACCTTGAAGACAATCCTTCACCTGACCAGCATCCAGTGCAGTTCACAGAGGGCCAGGGTGTTATGATCACATACCTTAGTGTCATATGTTTGCTTGCATCAGTGGAAGGGGAATGGAATCCACCAGTAGCTATAACATCACCGTCTTGGATTTTAGACACAGGGGCCTATGCAAATAGATGCATTGCACCCTAGGTCCCTTCTCCAATGTCACAGATGATCACATTGAAAAGCACTGTTCCCAGGACTGAACTCTGTAGGATACTGATCACACCCCCCTGACCATGGAGTAGGTATCACTTAGTACCACCCTTTGGATTATCCCCCCAGCCGACTCCCCACCCATCTAATGACGTTGTCCACAACAGCTAAATCCCCTCATTTTTTTTAACCAGCCTCCTCTAGGGTACAGAGTCAGATGCCTTGCTAAAATCTAGGTACATAATGTCCAGCACTTGTCCATTATCCAACACTTATGACATTACATTGAGGAAATCCACAAGGTTCATCTGACAGGACATCCCTTTACAAAGCCATTCTTCTTACTGTCCTGGAGTCCATGGAACTCCAAGAAGCTGACCAGCTGCTCTTGATTATAACCTCAAGGAGCTTCTCGACTATGGAAGTCAGGCTAACTGGTCTAAAATTCTCTAAACCCCATCATCCCCACTCTTGTGTATGTGGGCAATGTATGCTACTCTCCAGTCCCTGTGAACTATGTCTGTCTCCACTAAGCATTTGAATATGTCAGCTAGAGGGGCTGCCAGAGCCTGGCCCAGCTCCCTAAGTATCCATGGTTGTATACTATCCAGTCCCATGACCTTACCCGCCTGTATCCCTTTCAGCCCCATAAGCACCCTTTCCTATGTGACACTATCCATTTTTGTATTTGTTCCCTGCCCTACTCAACTGCTGCTCTCCAGCAGTGGCTTCCACCTTTTCAGCAGTGAAGAATGAGCAAAAGTATTCATTCGGAATATCAGCTTTCTTACAATCCTTCTCTCCTATGTCTCACCCTATCTAAGTTTCTTTATTCTACTCTTGGTCTTTCTCTTTTCCCTGATATACTTAAAGAAGGCCTTGTTATTTTTCCTCACCCCATGTGCAATCTTGAGCTCTACCTCTGCTTGCCCTCCTTGCTGTCCTACTAGCTTCCTTTGTCTTGACATGGTAGGACACCCTGCTTGTCTCTGTCTGTTCGGTGGTGTCCATTTTGAAAGCCATCTTTTTCCCTTTACAGATTCCCCAACATCTTTGGAAAAACCACATAGGCCTCCTATGCCTATTCCCATTGCGTACATGTCTGAGGCAACCTTTTGTTGCAGTCAGAATCCCTTTTTTGAATGCTCTCACTTGGTCTCTACCCCATCCGTTGTTGGTACTTCATGAGTCTCTCTATTAGCTTCATCTCTATCCTCCAGAAGTCAGCCCTCCTAAGATGAAGAAGCATTGCCTGGGTCAACATAGAGCCACACATTTTGGCCAAATGACCAGCAGCTTAAATCCAGGAACTAGAGAGGTCAGACACCACAGGACTCATGAAGAGAGCAAATCCTGTAGTACAACTAACATAATCCTATTTTCTACACCACACATTCAGGGTATAGTGTTTTGTGAAAATATGATTACTACTCCACATTGCAGCCATGAATATCTCTGTGATATAAATTGACCTTGGCAAAGGCACCAGCTAGGGTGCTGTGATGCTGAATGCAATTGATAATTCAGTTAGACAGGCACTGTTTGAAGACTTGAATTCCTTTATATGTTGACATGGCTGACAATTGTACTTTAAGGGATAAGTACTGTAGGATAGCTTTGAAAATGTCCAACAAACACCTTTGTCCTGTTCTAAAGAATAGGTCTAGAGTATCTGTAGACCTGTTCTAGAGAACAGATGTAGGGGTCTAGATGTCTCTTAGAATACCAGATAGACAAATGCTCCCACTTGGTGACATAGACTTGTCTGGTGGACAGTTTTCTTGCTAAAGCAACACCCGGAAGATTTGTTCAGAGGCACTGAACCTAATTATGTCCACATCTTCAGAAGCCATGCCTGGAGGGGTTGTGACCAAAGGTTCAGATGCACTAGCTGACCCTGAAATTAGGTTAGCAGGTTAGATTTCATCATGAGGGTCAGTGGATCTTAAACTGCTATTTAATGTAGCAATGGGTACCATATCTGTTGAAACCAGCATGGTGGCATCAGAATTGTCTGACTGCCATTGACCTCCAATTTGAAGAATGCTCTCTAAACAAGTGCAATTGGAAGGAATGCATAGAGAAACTGATCTGTCCACTACAGATTGAATCCATACAGACAAAAAGCTCCATCCTCTAGATTTCTGGAACAGTAGAATGGTAGTTTTGCAATATGGAGGATGCAGAAAGGTCTCTGTCTCTACTTGCCCCAACCATAAAATGGGGTGTGTGCCACATTCTGTGAGAGAAACCATGAGCGTGGATTTGCCACTGATTTACTGAGACTATCTACCAGAATATATGCCATTCCTGATACTGTAAATAAATGCTCTGGATTAAAACATCGTTTGCCAACTCCTCTCACAAGGTGAAGCTATTTCCTATGAAGGTGGTCCACCTCCCAAACTGGTCTTTTTAAAATATTTTCCATAGGTGGCAAAGGAGATGAAGATTGAGGGGCTAGCTCAAATTATGTAGAGGGCACCAAAGCTGGTTCCATCCCTATCATGTAACGTGGAGGCAGCAACAGTGACAGCGGTTCCTCAACAAAATCCAGAACCATAAACCTCAAGACAGAATAGGGGGGAAGTGGAATAAGAGCTGTGTCACCCTCTCTGTCATATGTGATGAGGTCAAGTGTCCCCGGGTACCTGATGTGGAGCATGAGTAGGACTGGCACAGTCTCTTTTTGATCTCCACTCAGAAGATCCCTTGCATATGAACTTATCCTTATAGGCCCATCCAGACATTACACAGACAAAATTCCACCCCAGGAGCTTCTTCAGGTGTGCTATGGAGAAACTGAACTACGTGAAACAAAAAGTCCAGCACCACTTCTGCTCAATAAAACGAACCACACAAGTGCAATATAAATTAAATATAAGACTTTATTACCAGCAGTGCGCAACACACCTCTCCAAAGAGAAAAGGGAGAACAAGGAGCAGCAACCACCTCCTACTGGTTTCGCCATTAAAGCCTCACCAGGGAGTGGTACAGTAACTGCATGTGTGGGATACAATATAAAGTGAGTGCTTAAAGGGATAAACACAAATTCAATAGCAAATAGCACAAGAATCAATATAAGCACAAATAGAAAGCCATTTTTACACAGATAAAGTGCTTATTCAATGCTAAAAGGCATTTGAAGTTGCTATTGGCACTAATATAAATTTGAAGGTGCAAAGTAACAAACAGTGAACCCCCCATTACACAAACACGAACAGCTAAAATGCTGAAAGCACCCAGTATAGATATTCAGATCAGAGAGCCACTTAATTTATTTATTTATTTCAATTTTGATAACCGGGTAGACTCACTGAGCCCCAAAAGTCCCTTTTTCATGGCTGACCTGGAATTAGTTACATAGAGTAGAGAAAAGGACATTTTGCAATACAGTGCAAACCAATAACAGCATTTTGTTTACAGATGAGACACCGCATATCATGGAATTGTACAATCAACAGTTAGACAATACATTTTACTATCACATTTGCCTAGACTTCTGGTCTGGGCAGTATTAGTACACAACAATGAATGACAACACACTTTAACTCATCTTGTGGTCTGAGTAAGAGCCTACAACTGAGCAGATAGGTTTGGCGAGGTCTAGGTTTAATTCAAGCGCAGGAGCATTTGCTAATGTCCAGCTGGTGCATCTTGAGCCCCTTGTGAAAGGCCCCCAAGGAGGTTGCTTCTTGCAGGTGAGCACGGTGCTTATTCCAGAGTACAGGTACAGCATGGGTGAAGTATTTACTGCCAGCCATTGTCTTAACTCTTGGTTCCTCAAGAAGATTTCTCCCAGTAGTGCGAAGCTGTCTACTTGAGTTACTGATACATAAAAAACAAGCATTTGTCAATGCCAAATGTTGTCTTGCTGGCATTGGTAGTGCAGGAGTTAGAGATGCATAATAGGAATGGCAGTGAAGTATTGAACTGATGCCAACCCCACTCCCACCCTGCAGAGACTGACAGGCATTTGGGTGTGCCTTTGGGTCATCAGTTATAACGCTCATGCCATTTAACCTCACCCAACCCTGTAGACACTGACAAGTGTCGTGGTGTGCTTTGGGGTCTTTGGGCCTTATACTTACCCCATTCCATAAGGAAATACACTGAGAAGGGTGCAGTATAGGAGAATGTGGTGAACTTTAGGGCAGAACACTCCAAGGCACACCTCGATGCCTCTAACTGGCTGCAGGGTGGGGGGTGGGGTGGAATGGCATGAGCATTACAGTCAATGATCCCAAGTCACATCCCTGATGACTGTCAGTCTCTACAGGGTGGGATGTTACAGTTGGAAACCCTAACACCGTAGGCATTTATTGGTATTTTTACTCCAAATTTTCAACATGGGCTTTTTGTGACCCCACCTCATGAAGAGCAGCACTATCAGTTTGTTAGCCGAAAGGTGGTTTTGCACAGCGACTATGCCATTTGGTGACACAGGCACAAAAAAACATTTTGGGCAGGATGTGAAAAATGACAACTGGATTGTTCATGAGGAGGTGTTCGAAATGGCAACATTGAAAATCTGGAGTGAAAATATGAAAAATTGGTGAAGTCATGAGCAGGCATAGAAACTGTGTAACACACGTCCGTAACCCAATTATTTTCAGGATTTTTTTAACCACATTTTCAACATAGGCATTTTGGGACCTCCCCTCATGAACAGTGGCACTGTGATTTTGTTAATCTGTCCCAAAAGTTGATTTCCCACAGCAACCATGCCATTGTGCGCCACAGTCACAAAAACACATTTTGGGCAGAATGTGAAAAATGACAGCTGTACTGTTCATAAGGAGATGTTTCCTGCCTCTGTCCTGCTCCCACTTTTGTGAAGAGGAATCACATCTGTCCTCCTCCAGTCCTCGGGTACCACCCCATCCTCCCATGATTTGTTAAAGAGAGTAGTCAGCGGTGTCACTAGTTCTACCCTTAGTTCTTTTAGAATTCTTGGGTGAATCCCATCAGGCCCCATTGCTTTGTTCACCTTCAATGTTATTAGTTCTTTCAGAACCCTTTCTTCTGTAAATGGACTGGTATCGACCCCTGTCTTCAGAGTGTTTCTCTTGTTTGGTTTAGGTACCTCCCCCTCCTCTTCCTTTGTGAATACTGAGCAGAAATATTCGTTCAGTATCCCTGCTTTTTCACTGTCACCCTCTACCCACATTCCCTCCCCTTTATTAAGCCTCAGTATCCCTCCTTTGGTCTTTCTTCACTCCCTAATGTACCTATAAAAGGTCTTTTTTTTTTTTTTATTTTAAAACATTTGTTTACCGGGTAAGTACAATGAGCCAAAGGCCCCGTTTTCATGTACGACCTGGAGACCATACATATACAGTCAAGATGTTTACAATTAACAAAACTCACATCACAATACAATACAACATTAAACATACATTACCAAATTACAAATAAATATATATAAGATAATTACTGAAAACAGCAACAATGCAATTTAGCAAGAAAATAATTTCTTAACCTAATTTTAAAAGTTTGATGACAAACATTTTCATATAAAACAATAGGAAGCTCATTCCAATTTTTAGCAGCAGAGTAAGTAAACGAACCATCCCCCATTTTAGTCTTAGTTTTTGGAACCTTTAGCTTAATTTGTTGATCAGAGCAAAGTTCCTGTGAATTTATTTTAATGTGTAAAAGTGAATATAATGGAGAATCTGTACCTTGACGAAGAACTGTATCCGTTAATAAACATAAACTGTATAGACAACCCATCCTGGGAGGAAGCCAGGAAGATAGTCTATACAGTTCACAGTGATGAGTAGAATAGGACATCTTAAAAGTAAATCTACAAATACCATGAAACACATTAGTAAGAAGAGATAACTCTCTATTTGACAGATTAGTAAAAAGAAATGCATTATAATTCAACGGTGGTAATAAGACACCCTCTGCTATTGCACGTCTTGCTGGTAAAGTCAACAGGGATTGAAACTTGAATAATACACCAAGTCTCTGATTTATCTGATGAGAAATAAATTTTACATGATCAGAAAATTTTAGGTGTTGGTCTAACAAAACTCCAAGATATTTAAATTGTTTTACCTGCTCCAACCCATTACCCAACAAATCAGAAATGGACAAATTCTGAGATCTATTTAATCTAATCCTAGATCCAAACAACATACATTTTGATTTTGAATTATTTAATGCCAAACAATTCCCTTTTAACCACCCACATAGGACAGCAAAGTCCTTATTTAAGGACTTATTTATGAGTTCAACAGAAATTGAACTTTTATACAAAATAATATCATCTGCATAAATCAGGCAATGTGTATCCTTCAATAAAGATGGAACAACATCTACAGATACCGTAAACAACAAAGGGCCCAAAATGGACCCCTGAGGCACCCCTGTGACAAAATTTTACTAGTTGAGAAAGCTCCATTTAGTCCTACTTTAAGTGGACGATCAGACAAATAACTATGAAACCTATCAACAGCAATCTCTGTCATACCATATCTTTGGAGCGTCCTAATCAGCAAAAGGATGACTTACAAGATCAAAGGCTTTGGACAGGTCCACGAACACAGCACTAGTGAGCAGACCCTCATCCATAGCTACACTGGTGTGGTTCGTGAACCTGGCCAAGGCCGTCTCCGTCCCATGATACTTACGAAACCCGTGCTGATCAGGAGTCCTAAGACCATTATCTTGTAAACAGGCAGTAAATTGCTCTTTCACAAGTCTTTCAAAATTTTTTCCCAAAGATGGCAAAAAGAGAAATAGGTCGATAATTATCCATATCCATTCTATCACCAGATTTATAGATGGGTTTGATTACTGTCTGCTTCCATACATCAGGGAAACATCCAGTAAGCAAAGACAAATTATAAATAGAGGTAAGTGGATAAGTAATATATTCAGAAATCAATTTTAAAAACCGGGTTTCAAGTTCACATGCACTTGAACAAATTGGCATGTGTTCCAAAAGATAATAAACCTGACATGGTTCAATAAGTGAGAAAGAAAAGGAACCAAATTCAGAAACAACATGAGATTGTCTATCTGTACACAGGTCCTGAGTAAAGGCATGCGTATACCTAGACAAATCAAAGTATTTGTCCAAAAAAGAATCACAGATAACCTGCACACCAGAAATCACCTGACCATCCTTACTAAAAGCCCCAATAGATTCTTTTCTTGATGGATTAATTAAAGAATTTATGGAAGACCAAAACCTTTTCAGATTGTTTAAACTAGAAGTTTGTAGTTTTTGAAAATAACTAGATCTACTTTGCCTAATTTTTATTTTACATTCATTTCTAAGCTTCCTATTTCTATTAAAATCTATCATTGACTTAGTTACCTTATACAATTTCCAAGCAGCATCTCTCAATTTAATTAAATGTAACACAGGGGCAGTAATCAATTTATTAAGGGAGCCTCTAACTCTCCTAACCACTCTAGGAAAATATTTATTTTGTAACCCCAAAAGAGTGGAAGTAAAATAATCAACAGCAATATTTACATCTGAGATTGCATCCAGATAAGTCCAATCAATATTCTGCAAATCAATAAGAAGATCACCACTGACCTCCTTAACAAACTTACAATATGATATAAACCTAGGAGGCAATTTAGGTCTTTTAGATCTCCATATGCAATAAGTGGCCAAATGGTCACTTATTACATCAGGTAATACACCAACACCAGAAATGTTTACCTGCTTATTAACAAGAACCCAATCCAAAATTGTATGATTCTGACTATTCATATTCATACGAGTAAATGAGCCAATGAGCTGAGACAATCCAACATTAGTCAATAATGTCTCAATAGAAGGATCATTTATAGGATCCCAATGAATATTAAAATCTCCAGTAATCAAAAGATCACTACCTGATTGAATAGTTGCTACAAACTCTAGAACATCATCCAACCCTTTCTTAGCAGCTTTGGGGATTATAGACTGTACAAAGTCGCAACTTTGACAACCACCAACTTCAATTCCAGTAACAACCACTCAAAATCAGATTTATGTTTATAATCAGGAAACATTTCTACTAGTTGTAATTTAGATTTATAATATACCATTATACCCCCTCCTTTCTTTTTTCCAGTCCTATCTTTCCGTATTACATTATAACCTTCAAAAGCAACAAGATTATCTGATACTGAAGGTTTTAACCAAGTTTCAGTTACACTAAATATATCTGGGTCATAAGTAGTGAGCCAGGCCTCAATTTCAGCTTGTTTAGACATAAAGCTTCTAACATTCAAATGAGTTATTCTCAAACCTTTGGCTTGCCAATAGTTATCATAATTTCCTTTGTTTGTAATTAAAGGCCCAGGGTTTGTTTCCACATCACCAGATAAAAGAAGAATACACCACATAGTACCAAGCAACAAGGAAACAAACGAAATTTTCTCACTAGATGTTGAACAAAACAAACCCATTTCGTACACATTTCTCCTACTAAGAGTACCCAAATTCCTTACAGTTAAAGAATGACTGGAGATAGAAACACTTAATAAATTTGAAAATGTATAGTCAGTAGATGAATAATCATAAACATTTACCAATATAGGGTCAGTACAATATAAAAGACCATGGTCTAACAAAAATAACCCCATACCACAACACATCAACAATATCCGAAAGCCCCACATATTAACTGACTAATAATCAGTAAATAACCTAATATTATACTTGCAAGTACTCTAAGTTAACACAGTACAAGATATCTAAGTTGCAGTCTCCCCGCAGTCTCCCTCCGTTGACTCCCGAAAGTGACTCCACCACTCCTGCGTACTTCCACTCACGCATACAGCCGCTCCGCAGACAGCCGCTTAAGATGGTACAAATATATTGGGAAATCAATTAGCAGTCTCCACCCTAATTGGCTGTCTAGCCGCACTCGCCCGCCCGGTAGCCCCCTCTCTTACCGAGACACCGGCAATAAATAGATAAAGCGGCAGACAGCTACGCAGACTCAGGGCACAGTTACTTTCACCGTAGAAAAGTCACAGCATCTCCAAATCAGCTGCAGGCAGGTATAACAGGGGACAAAGGTGCAGCATGGACTTGATGTGCAAACAACAGCAGTCTCTGATGAAATCAAACACACGGTGCTTTTAAACTGCAATCTCTGCCCCTAATTGGCTGTCTAGCCGCTTTCGCCCTCGGTAGCCCTACAGCTTACGAGGACACGGCAATAGATAGATAGCGGCAGACAGCTACGCAGACTCAGGGCACAGTTACTTTCACCGTAGAAAAGTCACAGCATCTCCAAATCAGCTGCAGGCAGGTATAACAGGGGACAAAGGTGCAGCGTGGACTTGATGTGCAAACAACAGCAGTCTTATCCCCCTTCTTAACAGAATTGGCTATCCTTTCCTCAGTTTGGGCCTTTGCTATTCTGACTGCCTTTCTAGCCTCTTTCTGCTTTAACTGATAAAGTTCTCTGTCCTGCTCCTTCTGTGTTTCCTTATATTTCCTGAATGCTATCCTTTTCTCCTTAACCTTCCCTGCCACCTCTTTTGAGAACCATAGCAGTTTTTTCCTTCGTTGTGTTTTATTGATTTGCTTTACACAAAGGCTTGTTGCCTCTGTGATAGCTGTTTTGATTACTCCCCATTGTTCCTCCACTCCTCCTTCTTGCCTCTTTGCTAGTGCTTTTCTGAGGCACTCTCTCATTTTCCCAAAGTCAGCCCTCCTAAAGTCCAACACTTTTACATTTGTATGGCTTGATTGTATGGCTGTGTTTATCATGAACCACACTGTTTGGTGGTCGCTTGTTCCCAGATGGCTACCCACTTCTAAATCTGAGATTCTTTCTCCTTCCCCATTTGAGAGTACCAGGTCTAAGATTGCTCCCTCCTGAGTGGGTTCCAATACTAGCTGTCTGAAGCATGCCCCCTGTAGGGCATCAAGAATGACCCTGCTCTTGGATGTGCCTGCAGCAAAGGTGCTCCAGTTAACATCTGGCATATTCAGGTCCCCCATCAACAATATCTCCCCTTTTTCTGCCCTTCTAAGGAAGCCTTCTATCATTTCCTTGTCCATTCCCTCCCCTTGAGATGGGGGTCTATATACAACCCCCATGCGGATTGTGGTGCCATTTCCTGTCTCCAGGATGACCCAGAGTGCCTCATCTGCTCCCTGTTTACTCTTTAGTTCTGTTGCTTTGATCCCTTCCTTTACATAGAGAGTGAGAGCTACTCCTCCTCCTCTTTTACCCTCCCTGTCCCTCCTGTAGATTGTGTATCCTGGTATGTTGACATCCCAGTCATGGTTCTCTGTGTACCATGTTTCTGTGACTGCTACAATATCCAGGCAACCCTCTTTCATCAAGGCCACTAGTTCAGGGAGCTTGTTACACAGACTTCGGGCATTGGTACTCATCGCCCTCCACTTTTTGATAGCCTTACCCCTTTTAGCCCCATTCCTGTCCTTACTGCCTTTTGCCTTTTTACATTTACCTCTGTTCTGCTCCCTAATAACTTCTCTACCTTGGTGTTTACCTCACTAATTACCATGTTTTGTGGGGAGGCTGGGATTCCTGCTCCTTTTCAGTGCCTCCCCTTGGCTAGTTTAAATGCTTGCCAATGAAGCATTTAAACCTCTCACCTAGGATCCTGGTTCCCCCGGACAGATGCAGACCATCGCACCAGTATAGGTCTGCATCCTCCAAGTGGCTCCCAGTCCCCAATGAAGCCAAAACCCTGAGCTCCACACCAGTTTTTCAACCACTCATTGAATTCCCTGGTGAGGAGTGCCTAACATCACCCTTGCCATAGACAGGCAGCACCTCCGAGAAGGTTACCGTATGCGCTACTTGTCTAAGGCCCCTTCCCAACTCTACAAACTCCTCTTGCACTGCTCTGATCCCATTTCTAGCCAGGTCAGTTGTCTCTAGGTGGACAATGACATCCAGCTCCCTCCCTCGTGCAGCTCCTCCCACGATCCTGAGGATTCGCTTCCTGTCCCTCCAAGCCATGGTGCCAGGAAGACACCTTACCTCCCTCTTCCCTTCCTCCCCCATTTCTACCCCCTAATGATTGAGTCCCCCACCAGGAGCTGTCTCCTTCCCCTGTGGGGTCCCATGCCACCCTCCTGTGGGTCTCCTTTGTGAAGGTTCCCAGCATCCTCCTTGGTCTCCACTACAGGTGCCTCCATAGAGGAACCACTATCCACCAGAAGAGCGAATGAATTGTGGAGAGGTACAGCTGGAGGGATGCAACTCTGTTCCACCATCTTCTACCTCCCTGAGCCCACCCTGGTCCAGCCTCTCCTCTTTCTTGGCAACCTCTGAGGTAGTGGCATTGGCCCTGGTGGTCCCTGGGTGGGGGAGGAGGTTTCACAAATCCTAGCCAGGTCAGCCTGGAGATGGGCAACCTCCTCTCTCAGACCAGAGAGGTGCCTGCAAATAGGGCAGCATCGCAGCCTCCAGAATGTCTCCCGGAACACTGCCGCCCCACAGCCATTGCACTGCACCACTCCCATCATGTCTTATTTTGTGTCCCCTCTACTGTTTCTCTGTATTCTTACTCTCTCCTCTCCTTACAACTCTCACCCTTCCTGTTCTGGGACAGCAACTTCCTATCTTCTTCAGTAGCCTCCTTCCTTCTTGCTCAATGTCAGACCACCAGCAGCTGGGGGGGGATAGTTACTTTTTTTCCTTTAGGGTTGACAAAACCAATGTTTCTCTATGATCCTTCCCTTCCTACTGCCAAACAGGAAGTTCCTCTTGACAGTCAAATCCAGTGGCTATAAAAGTAGAACTGGCTTTGGGTGGGTGGGTGGAGGGGTGAGATGGAGGGCAATTAGTAAGAAAAAAGGCTAGCAACAGGAAGTTGTAATTTGAGTCACCTGCTTTTATAGTGTCTAAGCCACACCCCCAATTAAGCTCTCTTTCCTCCTACTGGTTTAGCAAAGTCAGCTGATACAGTACCCTTCCCAGCACAGAACACGCACTAACTTTCTTTCTTTTCTTTCTTTTTTTAACCCTAAATAAGACCCCTTCTACTTCTAATAAAGTATCTGTCTATTTAATCTCAACAGACACTGACTCCTGCTGAGATATAAGTTTTAAATTAATAAGAAAATGTAGCTTCTTTTAGTTAGCTGCTTTCTGCTCTACAAGCAAGGCTAGCAACAGGTCTTCAAGCCTCCTTTGCTCTCTGATCCTGCACTGTGCTTCTCAAAGTATAGTGGCACCTGCATTCCTTAACCAAGTTTCTGTTTCCAAGAGTCATGGCACTTAATGTGCCTAATGGACCTGCCCCAGACACAGGCATGGCAAGCCCAGGGGTCTGCCCCAGACATGGGCAGGGCAGGGCAGGCCCCATAGCAAATCCCAGGCTGCACTCTCCTTGCCTTAACTTTTCCTCCTGGCAAGTACCACATGGATATGGCCCACTGGAATTGCCACTTCTGGTGACCCTGATGCAGCCCTGCCACCACTACAGCAGCTCCACTGCCAGGTTACCCCTTACCAAAAATGGGGTACCAGGGCCCCTGCATCACAGAGTGCCTTTCAGACATTATACTTTCTGCTCTTTGCCTTCCCTTCCATCTGCAGCTGATGTAAATGAGTTTTCTCAGACCCACATGGCCGCAAAACTGCTGCCAACCCTCCCTGAGAGACCAAACCCCCCATGTCGCACCAACACTGCCCTTTCTGACTCCTGGGCTGAGGGACTCGGGACACTGTCCCTACTCAGAGCAGCTGACTCCTCATCATCTCCCCCCACTCTGGGGGGCAAGGGCTTAAATACCGGCCATAAACAATGCTCCCTGGTGGCAGTAAGGTGGAAAAGCCTAAAAACACTTATTAGACAAGGGGGCACTACAAAGTGGGGGAGATACAGACCAAAGGTTAGTAAGCCCACCCTGTGAGGGGGGCTTACATAATGTAAACTGGTTGTCCTAGCTGGATGGCATTGAAGAACCCAAAGATCTGCTTGGATTGCTGGATGTCCTTGGTTCTAGCAATGTAGAACTGAAGGTCTCTTTTGATGTCCAAGCAGTGAAGGGTGCACTCTCCTTCATTCTGGAAGTTAGGACAATAAGTAGGCAGAATCAAGGGCTGGTTGAGGTGGAACTCTGAAGCCACTTTGAATAGGCACTTAGGGTGAGTATGTTGATTAGATTTACCTAGCCTGGCCACTGCCAGCAACATTGCTTGTTGTACAGTTCTCCAGTGCACTTGTGTTGTACTTAGAGGATAATGTATGGGGTTGAATTAGTAACCACACTGTAATTGCTTCGAGAGGTTACCATGACAACTGTAAACCTTGAGAGCGCAGCTCGAGATGTTTACAGAGTTGTCATGGTAACCTCGAGAAGCGATTTCAGCGAGGTTACTAATAGAAACCCCATACATTAGCTTTTATTGTGTATGGGTCAGAAGACGTGTTCAAACCCGGTAACTAAATGCTTCAGTATCACAAACCAAAAAAATTCTACACATCTTAAAAAGTGGCCATTTTGAGAGAAACCCATTTGGGGAGATCCGGTTGGTCGGTTGCCACCACATGGTGTCATTGCAGTGTATTCTGGGCGATGTCTATGCTTTGTCTAAACAACCACTGAGAAGGCCCAGCAACGGTCATCAGGACACAAATTCAGCACACAGCCTTGCAGATACCTAGCACTGGGGGCAGAAAAACAAGCTACAGCTGATCATTAGTTCCTGCAAGTTTTAACTTTCACCGTGGAATTGATATGTCAAATGCATGCAGTGGGCTAGCGATTGGCGCTCTGAAAAAAAGAATCTTGAATAGTGTTTGTGTTCCATCTTGTAAACTCATCGCTGTGATGTACTTAAGAGAGGTTTACCACTGATGTCATAGCAATGAGATTACAAGAAAATTATCTGTGTGATTTCCATGCATAACAAGCAGCTCCCATACATTATAATTTGATTGACTGTATAATGTTCTTTTGCACTGTATCCTGCACTTATATTTGTGCCTGTATTTACATATGCCTTTTGCTGTTATGTCCCTGCGTTGTATCTGTTGCTGTTCATTTGTGTGAACTTTTTCTTTTGTACTGTAAGCCCCAGGTCCACCTCGAAAATGAGCTCTGCCCAATGGTGCCCACCTGGTTAAATAAAGATTTTGATTGATTGAAGAAGAACCACCTTATCTTTGTAAAAGACGGTATACGTAGGGTCTGTGACCGAAACATGTATCTCAAGAGACCCTACGAGCAAAAGTACTAGCCATTAGAAAAGTGGATTTCAAGGTCAGGAATTTGAGGTCACATGTAGCTAGAGGCTCAAAGGGTTTACGAGTGAGCAAGTCTAGTACAAAGTTAATATCTCAGGAGCCAACTGACTTTTTGACCGGGGTCCTTATATGTTGAATGCCCTTGAGGAATCTTTTGAACAGAGGTAGTTGAGTCAGAGTCATGTTTTGGACTGGCTCATGATAGGCAGAAAGAGCACAGAGATGTACCTTTACAGATGACTATTATAATCCCTCATCTGAAAGATCTAGTAAATATTCCAATACCTTGTCCAGGGAACACTGGAAAGGGTCTATGTTGATCTTAACATACCATTCCAAGAAATATTTTCATTTGGCTGTATAAGTTTCCCTAGTGGAAGGTTTACATGCATCCAGGAGGATCTCTGAGATTCTCTAAGAAACCTTAAGCCTGTTAACTTCTACAGTATCTCCTCAGGAGCTAGGCGCAGAGATGAAGGGAGCACAGATTTGGATGGAGCAGAGATCCCTGTGTCAGAAGGAAAAATTACTCACCATAGTAGTGTTGTTTATTCTAATGGAGTCTTGCTGTATTCTGACTATATGCAGTTAGCCCCAGCACTTGAACTGCTCCAGAGAGTAAAGGGTTAACTCTATGCCAAGGCATAGAACGTTGAGCTTGAGCTCTGTTTTCAAACCTCTGTCTGTGGTACTCTGAAATCTGTCAGATTCTTAAGAGCACAAAACTAACTAACTTACTAGTTAGAAATTGTTTCTAAAATTTTTAATGCCAACAGGCACCAAACAGATTTTTAGGGTCAAAAGACTCAAGTCAAGAACCCCAAAAAGAATATAAGCAGCTAGTGAAAACAATCAAAACATTTATAATAAAAACCCTTAGTTAGATAAGGCATGCCAAGTACACCTCTGGGGTGCCGCACTGTACTTGCCAGACCACATCCCAAAACTATTAGGTTCCAGGAGGGGAGGCAGGGAGGGAGGTCAGAATACAGCAAAACTCCATTAGAAGAAACAATATTACTATGGTGAGTCATTTTTTCTTCAAACAACATGAAGTCTTGCTGTATTCTGACTATATGCAGACTACCAAGCAGTACCGCCTTGGAGGAGGGAGTCACAGAACCTATTGTGGGAACAGGTTCTGCAGCACAGCTATGCCAAACCTAGCATCACTTCTTGACTGAATGCCCAGAAAGTAATGCTTGGTAAACATGTGAACAGTTTTCCAGGTGTCTGCTTTACAAATTTCCACTAATGGTATATCTCTAGTTGCTGTGATCGAAGCAGCTGTACCTCTGGTGGAGTAAGCCCTCAGGCCTGAGGGAAGTTCTTTCCCCAACTTTGAATAGCAGAACTGGATACAGGAGACAATCCACCTGGCAATAGTTCTCTTGGTGGAGGGTTTGCCCTTTCCCACTTCCCCATAAGTGAGAAACAACCGAGAACAGCCATTTCTATGGGCCTTAGTGTGCTCCACATAGTAACTAAGAGCCCTCTTTACATCAAGACTGTGTAATCTTCTCTCTCCAGAGGAAGAATGGTCAGTGAAAAATACAGGCAATGACATAGACTGATTCAAATGAAAGTCTGATACCACCTTGGGAAGAAACTTTCTGTTGGTTTGAAGGACCACCTTATCCCTGTGAAATGGAATGAAGTCAGGTTCCACTGATAAAGCCTGTGATTCGCTGATTTTCCTGGCCGAGGTAATGGCTACCAGGAATACAGTTTTCCAAGTCAAGTACTTTAGCTCAGCTGAAGATAGAGGCTCAAAAGGAGCTTCATAACCTGTGTGATACAGATATTCAGGTCCCAAGAAGGGGTAGGCTCCCGAAAGGGAGGATTAATATGTACCAGGGCCTTGAAAAAATTCTTGAAAACTGGATGAGATGCCAGGGAACAGCCCTTACCAGCAGAAAGGAAGGCAGACACCACTACCAAATGTACCTTGAGAGTAGTAGGCCGGAGGCCTAAACTGTTAAGATGTACCAAATAGTACAGTTACGTAAGAACTTACCGAAACAGTAGATCTTCGAGAGAGGCTCTTGCAGTAGGTAATTACATATAGGACTGATGCCGGCCGGTGTCAGGACCCAACAGAAAAATTTCTAGCTAGCAGTCTCTGGTGGGGGACTGCCCCCACGTCAGGTGACCGACGTCATGTGGCATCAGTATAAAGGGGTGGTCCCCCACGCCCGCCTTCCAGTTATTTCCCACCAAAAGGCAAGACAAGAGAGAAGCAGATAATTCCCTTCCTGGAAAAGGAGCTGAAAAGCTTAGGGGGATGGAGGGCAGGAAGGTATTACCTACTACAAGAGCCTCTCTCGAAGATCTACTATTACAGTAAGTTCTTACGTAACTGTACTATCTTACTTCGAGAGGGTTCTTGCAGTAGGTAATTACATATAGGACTGAGTCCCAAGCAGTCTGGAACAAGGAGAAGCAAACTGGAAGAGGAAAGCTACTCAGAAGTAGACCCTCTGGTTATGAAGGCCTTAGGAAAGGAGGCCTTGCAAAACAGCCAGCCCGAAGCCTGCTCTACGGCGAGAGGCAATATCCAAACTGTAATGTTTTGTAAAGGTATGGACAGAAGTCCAAGTGGCGGCAGCACAAATGTCAGCTGCTGACACGTTCTTGAAACAAGTCGCAGAGGCAGCGACCCCTCTGGTGGAGTGGCCTCGAACTTGACCCGGCAGGGTCTTGTTGTACTTGTCATAACAGAAAGTGATACAATGAGCCAACCATTTCGATAGGCATTGCTTAGAAACAGCATTGCCTTCTCTTTTATGAGCAAAAGAGAT
The DNA here is from genome assembly GCA_016271365.2 of Neoceratodus forsteri. Classification (NCBI taxonomy): domain Eukaryota; kingdom Metazoa; phylum Chordata; order Ceratodontiformes; family Ceratodontidae; genus Neoceratodus; species Neoceratodus forsteri. The sequence goes on along the minus strand of CM028130.1, from coordinate 831,714,102 downwards.
GAACAGTTGATCAGTCTTTCTGAGATCCTTTGTCCTGTTGGTGTAGTATCTCAGAATTCAGTGAAATCCAAAGTATGCAGGATGTACTCTTCTTGATTGGAGTGCTGCATAAAAAAGGCAGGCAACTCTATGGATTGATTCAGCATCGATTCCGCTACCACCTTAGGGAGAAACTTAGGGTTGGTACGCAGAGCCACATGTTCCTTGTGAAATATCAAATACAGGATTTTATACATTAGGCCTGAAGCTCGGAAATCCATCCAGCAGAAGTAATAGCCACTAGGAAGAGAGTCTTCCAAGAAAGGAACTTTAGGTCCACTGAGGCTGCCGGCTTGAAAGGAGGCAGAGTAAACTTTCTCTAAAATGAAATTCAGATCCCAAGGAGGGTCAGGAATCCGGATAGGGGGTCGTAAGTGAAGGATCCCTCTCAAAAAGGTCTTAGAGACCTCCAGCTGAGCAAACGTTCTGTCTGCAAAGGGGACAGGATAGGCCGAAATGGCAATCATATGAACCTTTAACTCATTCAGGCCTAGATACGCCTGTAGGCAGCGGCTGAAAGCATAACCACTCAGGCCAATAACGCCTGTAGACGTACTCAGCTGACTTTCACTCAGGCTTGGAAAAGTCTGAGGAAGTCGGCAGTTTTTTACCTAAATATAAAACAAGCCAAATTGCTTAGACTTGATTGCATAGCACTGTTAGAAAGGTAATTTCATGCTGAACAATTTTGCTGCTGATACTGTGTGTCTATCATGTATACTTTAGGAGTTATTTGCATTTGTTTAAGGTATGGCGTGCATGGCTGACATTTGTCTCTCAAGCCTCACCTAAGCACCTTGAATAAATCTGAAAAAAAAACAAAGTTGTTTGGTATTTTAGATAGTATAAAATAAAACCTAAATGGATTACAATTGATTGCATAGCACCATTAGAAAGGTAATTTAGTGCTGAACAATTTTGCCAGTGATACTTTGTATCTACCACATATACTTTAGGAGTTATTCACATTTGTTTAAGGTATGGTGTGCATGGCTGACATTTATCTCTCAAGCCTCACCTAAGCACCTTGAAAAAATTTGAAAAAAAACCCACAGTTGTTTGGTATCTCAGCTACTATAAAAAAAACAAACTGATTACAATTGATTGCATAACACCATTGGGAAGGTAATGTTGTGCTGAACAACTTTGCCACTCGTACTTTGAGTGTAGCACTTACGGTTCAAGAGGTATTCACATTTGTTTGTGGCATGCTGATTATGGCTTGATTTTGCTTAGAAAGGCCCAGGATGCAGTGCTAAGAGTATACAGGGCACAAGTGGTGGAATTCTCAAAGAGCTCTTGTGGTGTGAATGAGTTAAGGATGAATGGCTGAGATCCAGATCGAAGAAGTGTCGCAGGAAATCTAGAAGTCGGCCTACAGAGCATGAGAAGGGATCAACATCATTGGAGGCAGCTCAAATAGAGAACCACTTCTATTTCATGGCATAAGTAGATCTGATTGGGGGTTTCCTGGCCTCCACCAGGATCTCAGCTACTCGGGGGGGAAACACCGAATCAGGCTTGAGCTACATCTGCAGGAGCCACGCGTGCAACTGAAGGGACTTGAGGCCTGGATGGACCAGGGTAACCGATCCTGGGTCAGCAAAAATAGTGACAGAGGAAGAGGAAGAGGAAGAGGAAGAGGAGGTTCCTCTGCGTACTGCTGCAGAAGAGAGAACCAAACTTGCCTGGGCCAGAAAGTAGCGATCAGAATCATTCAAGCTCCTTCTGAACCGAGTTTCTGCAAGACCCTCATAATCAGTGGAATCGGGGGGAAGGCGTTAGACAAATCTGCCCTTCCAGTCTAGAGACAGAGCGTCTCTCCAAAAAATGCCGCATCCTGGAGCGAGTGGGCAGAAGACGGGAAGTTTTGTGTTTTGAGGGGAAGCAAACAGGTCTATCTGTGGAGTTCCCCAGTGCAGGAAGATGTCGTCTACGACCCCCTGATCCAGTTCCCATTTGTGACCTAGAGCAGATGACCGGCTTAGCCTGTCTGCCAGTATGTTCCCGACCCCTGGGACATGAGATGCTGTGAGGTGAAGGTTGTACTGCACTGCCCAATCCAAGACTCGCATCGCCTCTCTGCAAAGGGGGTAGGAACGAGTTCCTCCTTGTTTGTTGATGTACCTGACCACACACACATATTGTCCATCTGTACAGCTAGGTGACCGGGAGACAGATACAGATGCAGAGCCTGGAGAGCATACAGTACTGCCCTTAGTTTGAGCACATTGATGTGAAGAGACTTCTCGAGCTTGGACCAGGAGCCCTGAGTCCTGTGAGGACCGAGATGGGCTCCCCAACCCTCGCCGGAGGTGTTCGTAGTCAACGTCTGCAAGGGGGGGAGGGAGACTGAAGGGAACTCCCTGGCAGAGGTTCTCCTGAACCATCCACCACTGCAAGTCCTGAGCCATGGGAGTGGAGACCAGGACAAGTTGATCTAGGTCGTCCACCAGCTGATCCCATTGAGACTGAAGTGTCCACTGAGAGATTCTCATGTGGAGCCGAGTGCGAGAGACTGTCAGAATCGCAGCTGCCATTAGCCCAAGGAAGTGAAGGACTGACCTGGCGCTGACCCGCCTGTGGCAGGACAACAGGCTGACCTGGGCCTGGAGAGTGGCCACCCTGTCCGGTGGCAGGGAGGCCATGCCAGAGGTCGTATCCAGGATCACCCCGATAAACTGGAGCCTCTGGGAAGGGATCAGATGGGACTTGGCCTGGTTGATGGTAATACCCGGGCAGGCAAAGACCTGCTGGGTAAGGGAAAGGAAGCACAGGAGTTCCTCCCTGGACAGGGCCACCAGGAGCCAATCATCCAGGTACGGGAAAACCTGCACCCCATGGGTATGCAGGTAGGCCGCTATCACCGAAAGGCATTTGGTGAACACCTAGGGTGCCGAGGAAAGATCAAATGGGAGGACCTTGAACTGGTAGTGGTCCCCCTGGAATGCAAAACACAGGTATTTGTGGTGGGAAGGGCCGATAGGGATATGCAGGTAGGCATCCTGCATATCCAAAACGCATAGCCACTGTCCCGGCCAGAGAAGGGGCAGGAGGCTCTGCAGCGAGAGCATCCTGAACCTCTTGTACTCCACGAACAAGTTCAGGGAGCTGAGGTAGAGAATCGGCCTCACATCTCCTGTTTTCTTCGGGACCAGGAAGGAATTGGAATAGTACCCTGTTCCCTGAAAAGGAATGGGGACGGGTTCTGGTGTCAGCGTGGCTCAGTTGGTAGCACATCCACCTCTGGACCAGAAGGTCGTGGGTTCTCGTCCCACACCAGGATTGGACTTGCACCTAAAAATCGCTGGCATCCGAGTGCAGTATTGGGGGGTGCTGTACTGCTGGGGTGTGCCGTCCTTCGGATGAGACTTTAAACCAAGGTCCCTTCTACCCATCCTGGTGTTGTCCTGGTGGGTGTCCAGGTGGAAGTAAAAGAACCCAGGGCACTCTTCGTAAAGAGTAGGGAACATTCCCGGTGTCCTGGCCAACATTCCCCTTCCCATAAACCGGTTCATGCAATTATCCAGGCTGTGTGTGGGTGATGATGTGCGATATGGCCGCCACCACACATTCAGTCACTTCACTACCAGTCTAGCATTGCTTGTAAAGCATTTTGGATGTATGAAAAGCGCTATATAAATGCTGATTCTTCTTCTTCTTCTACTTCTTCTGTCGCCTCCTTCAGCAAAAGTGCTGAAATCTCTTCCTGGACTAGAAGATTATGTTCCTGAGAATACGACGACCTTGGGGGAGGGTGTCGAAGGGGTTTCTGAAGAAACTCTATTGAGTGTCCTTCTGCGATCAGCTGGAGCACCCAGGAATCTGAAGTTATCCTCTCCCAACCTGGGAGGTAGAGGGAAAACCTCCCTCCTACTGGTTCCTCTGGAAGGCCCAGAGGCTGTGGGAGAGAAAAAGAGTCAGATGGTGTGGGGCAGCATCACGGCTGTAGCACTCGCTGCCTTTTTGGGTGGAGGGGGCTTGGCAGCCGGAGGGGCCCGGCATTTATTGGCCCACTTTCCCTGGGGTTTCACCTTTTGCCGATTCCACATGCGAAGGGGATGGCACTGCATTTGATGGGGGTGGTACTGGGAGTCCACAGACTTCAGTGCAGTCCCCTTCTCCTGCAGATCGGTTATAATGTCCTTGACATCACCACTGAACAGCACCGAACCCCGGAAGGGCGCCTCCTGAATAGCGGACTGCACTTCCGGGACCAACCCTGACACACGGAACCAGGCATGACGCCGTAAGCCTACAGCAAAAGCAGAGCTCCTACCAGCAGTATCCACTGAATCGTATGTAGCACGAAGCATGTGCCGACTGGACGAATGTGCAGAGCGGACGAGGTCAGCCACTTCCTGGTGGGGAGTCCAATTTGGATTCCACCTCACTAAGAATCACCTTCTGGTAATCCCCCATGTGACTGACATAATTTAAGGCCTTAATTCCCAGAGTGGAAGAAGCAAAGATCTTCTTCCCATACTGGTCCAGAAGATGGGATTCTTTGTCAGGTAGAGATGAGCTCAGATGTTTCAGGTTAGCTGTCCGGCCATGAACAGTGCTAATCATGACTGATTCAGCTCAAGGATGAGAATCCAGAAAGTCAACACCCTCAGGAGCCTGATATGGCCTGTTCGACTTCCAAGGAAGCGGGGCTAAAGACGACGGTTGCTTCCAAATAGTGGAAACAAGATCGGCATGAGGCTCAATCCAGGGTGGCACCCAGGTAGGAGGAGTCTCGGGCAGGTCCAGATGCTTAGTGAGTTTCTTACGCTGTGGATCCAGCTCCAAGGAATGCCACTTGTGAACCTCCTGGATTTTGCGCAGCAACTCAGTAAAAGAAGGATCCTCCGGAGGAGACTTTGGAGGAGTCCTAGGCCTGGGCTTAGACGGAGAGCGTGGCTTGTCGTCCAGCTCCGAGCAACCATCGGAGTTATCTGAGGTGTCCGAGGAGGAAGAAGATGAAGAGGAAGACTCCCTCCTCCAGCGTGGGGGAGGAACGGAACCCTTGGAAGGTCCTCGTGGAAGCGTATCCTGCCCCGCCCTGGAACCAGAGGGCTCACCCCTGGTGTCCGGAGGTGGGGAGGGAGTCTGTCGTCACGGACGTACGGGAGCCAGAATCGGCACCATCGTTGTGAGACAACTCTCCACCTCTCTGGTGAGCTGAGCCTTGGCCTCAGCCCACCAGGAGGCCAGAGTCTCCTTCAAGTCCACCAGTGGCTGAGGGGGCAGTGGAGGAGGAGGAGGAGGGGGATATGGGTATTGATTGTACCCGTAAGGTGCGTATCCATAACCCGACAGTGGGAAACCCTGCGTCAGATATTGAGGCACTGGGTACTGTGGCATCGGACAGGCAGGCATCGGGTACTGGGGTGTCGGATTCCGCGGAGCCAGGTAAGACGGCGTTGGATACAACGGTGTCAGATACCCAGGAACCGGGGGGGTCTACTGGAGATGGCCCGGCCGGAGGGCCCACGGGTGGGCCTGGAGCAGAAGGCCCAGTGGGCAGAAGGCCCGGCGTTGGAGCGGCATCCCGGAGCGGGATGTCACCCGGCATTGGCAAGACTGGCGTCGGAGCCAGCGTCTGGGAAACAGACATCAGGTCAGTCGGCCCAGCGGGCTGATGGCCTGACAGGGGTGCAGCAGAAACCTCGGCATCGCCCGGGGATGGAGGGGAAAAATCCCTGGCGTCAGACTGAGGAAACCCAGGGTCCCCGGAGGGCAGCAAAGGCTGCAGGGAGCTGGAAACGGCAGTTGTGAAAGGGTCCGGAGTCTGCTTAGCCACTGTGCGGGCATCGGGCAGGCCAACATCTGACTTATCAGCGGAGTCCGGGCGGACGCCGGAGGAGCCGATGTCTGACTTATCGGACCCATCGCCAGAGGCAGGTTGCGAAGGAGGAGCGGCCTGGTCAGGTGGAAGAGGGGCCGTGTGCCACCCCAAAGGATCGGGTGACTTATCGACCGTCTCCGTGCGGGCATCAGAGGAGCTGACGTCCGGCTTACCGGACCCGCTCGAATCAGTAGGCCACATGGTGGCAGCTTTACTGGGAGTGGAGGCCTCAAATAGCCCAGAGGCGCCCGAAGGGCCCGAGCATGAGCCAGACGGGCGGGCGGATGCTGCCCACAGAGCGATCCCCCAGAGGGGACATTACCTGTAGCACAGCGACTCCCGAAGAAGACGCGGTGGATGAGGAGCTCTTATCCTGGTGCTTCTCCTTGTCTTTCTTCTTACGATGACCTTCGGGGGAAGTGGACACCTGCTGGAGATTTTTTAACTCCTTCTACATGGAGGACATTTTCTTCTTTAGTATATGAGCCTCCAGGGACTGCTGCCTCCATCTGCAGGTGGCAGCATTGAATTTAAGGCAGTGCTGGCACTTCTCCACCTGATGATCCGGGCCTAGACAAAAGAGGCACTGGGAATGGCCGTCCTTGTACGGGAGTTGGGCGCCGACCGAGTCGCACTTATTTTTGTGCTCGGAAGGTGTAGGGGACGACATACACTGATGAATGCCTGATTATTTAGTCGAAGAATCGAAAAAAAAAGACGGTAAATACTACCGACGAGAGAGCTGACAAGTGTTGAACTTTACCGCAAGGCACTGACATGAGCTAACAGCGGGAAAGAACTGGAAGGTGGGCGTGGGGGACCGCCGCTTTATACTGACGCCACATGATGTTGGTCACCTGACATTGGGGGGGTCCCCCGCCACAGACTGATAGCTAGAAATTTTTCCATTGGGTCCTGACGCCGGCCGGCATCAGTCCTATATATAATTACCTACTGCAAGAGACCTCTCGAAGTAAGATAGTTCAATACAGTAGCAATATTAGCCAGCTATAGCAATACATGCTTCTGGAAACACCAAAACCCAAATCTTTTTGATTTGGAGTTGTAAGTCTTTCTAGTAGCAGGTTTCCTGCTAACCTTTAAAATGTCCAAGACTGATTGAGAAAGATGCAGGCTTGCATATTCTAGCTCTTCAACAGCCAGGCTTTGAGCCTGAGAGTCTGGAGGTTGGGGTAAAGAATCCTCCCCTGAGAGGAGGTAAGGAGATTGAACTGTCTGGGAAGACACAGAGGCATTGTCACTGACAGTAACAAGAGAAGGGGTTACCAAGGCTGTTTGGCCCAGTCTGGCATCACTGGAATTACCTTGCAGGGCTGAGATCTGATCTTGATCAGGACACTGAATATCAGAGGAAAAGGAGGAAATGCATAGAGAAACCTGCCTGTTCAATCCAACAAAAGAGCATCCTGAGGGACAGGGCCCAGAAGAGGTGGTCTGCAGCAAAAAAGAGGAAGTTAGTGATTGTCTGGAGCTGCAAAGAGATCTGTCTCTGGAGTGCCCCACCTCTTGAAAATGACCTGAAAAATTAGAGGGCTCAGGGTCCATTCTTGGTGACCCTGGGAAATCCTGCTGAAAGCATCTGCTAGAACGTTGTCCTTCCCTGGGAGATGCACAGCCATCAGGGACGCCTGAAGGGAATAAGCTAGAGACGATATTTTAAAGGCCTCTGTGCAGAAGGCCGAGGACTGAGTGCCTCCCTGCTTGTTGATGTACCACATGGTTGTGGTATTGTCTGTCCTGATCTGCACCACTTTCCCCTGGACAGTGGTTGAGAATATCTGAAGTGATAGAAGAAAAAATTACTCACCTTAGTAATTGCTTTTCTTCTCATGGACTCTTGCTATATTATAACATTAGCAGTCAGCCACTGCAGCTGAACTGCCCCGGAGAGGAAGGAGTTAACTCCAGAGGATCTGGAGTTCTACAGCGCGAGGGCGCTGTGCCCAATGCTCTATCTGGCAGTTTCAAATGAAACTGTCAGATCTTTATGAAGCTCACATCAAAGAACAGAAAGTCTGTGTGGAAAAAACTACACTAGCCCATGGCTACCTACTAGTAGTAGTAACAACAATATAAACAACAAAGAAACACCCAGAACCATAATAACAAAAATTGATGGTATTATGGTTCGTTTCCTTCCAGACAAGCACATTATGAACCCCCTTCCTCCCAAGACTCAAGTCCAGGAAGGGGGCAATATAAATAACCTAAATGAAAGCAACCAGATCCCTAACCCAAGGAAGAGGGTAAAGGGATAACTACAATGGCATGACACAGTGCTTGCACCAATTCGCCACCCCTACCCAAGTAGAGGTTCTGAGAGGGGCAGGAGGGAGGGTGGTTATAATATAGCAAGACTCCATGAGAAGAAAAGCAATTACTAAGGTGAGTAATTTTTTTCTTCAAACACCATGAAGTCTTGCTATATTTTAACATTAACAGATTACACAGCAGTACCTCCATGGAGGAGGGTCAGAACCACTTAGGAAATAGGCTCTGAAGCACAGCTGTGCCAAACCGAAGCATCTCTCCTGGACTGGACATCCAGGGAATAATGCTTGGTAAAGGTGTGAACTGTCTTCCAGGTAGCAGCTTGACAAATCTCCAGAATGGGAATGTCTAGCAGCACGCTAGAGGCAGCTATACCCTGGTGGAGTGGGCCTCAATCCTGAGGGGTACTCTACCTAGTTTCTGATAACAGAATTGGATACAGAAACAATCCACCTTGCAATTGTTCTCTTAGTGGCAGGTTTTCCTTCCAACCTCGCCATAGGTAAGAAACAGTTGGAGGGATTCAACCTATGACCTCTGGTGCGCTCTAAATAGTAGCTTAAGGCTCTTTTGACATCAAGCTGTGCAGTCTCCTCTCACCTGAGGAAGAATGCTCAGTGAAAAATACTGGGAGAGAGATAGATTGATTCAGGTGGAAATCAGAAACCACCTTAGGCAAAAACTTTCTATTAGTCCTAAGGACTACCTTATCTCTGTGGAAAGAGATAAAATCTTCTTCCACTGACAGGGCCTGTAACTCACTTATGCGTCTGGCAGAGGTGATAACTACTAGGAAAACGGTTTTCCAAGTTAAATACTTGAGCTCTGCTGAAGACAGAGGCTCAAAGGGGGGTTGCATTAACTGAGCAATGCAAATATTCAGGTCCCAGGCTGGAGCTGGTTCCCGAAAAGGAGGGTTAGTATGAAGTAACCCTTTAAAAAACTTGGAGAACACAGGGTGAGAAGAAAGGGAGGCAGGCTTCCCTGCTGACACAAAAGCAGAGACAGCTGCCAGATGAACATTCAGGGTAGCTGGTCTAAGGCCTAGGGAATTCAGATGGACCAAATATTCCAGAAGAATGGGAAGATCAGCAGATTCTGGGATAATCTGCCTCTCAGAGCACCAGATGGAAAACCTCTTCCACTTAGAATTATAAGTGGTCCTAGTGGAAGGCTTCCTAGAAGCCTTTAAAATATCCATGACTACCTTGAAAGGTGTAAGTCAGCAAATTCTAGCTCCTCAAGAGCCAAGCCTTGAGGTGGAGGGATTAGAGTCGGATACCACACTCTCCCTGTGCACAGGCCAGTAAGTCATGGACTCTGGGTAGGCTCAGGGCAGGGTGGACTGCCAAGGACAGAAGCAGAGGGTACCAGGGCTGTGTGGCCCAATCTGGGGCAATCAGAATCACTCTGCAAGGTTGAGATCTGATTTTACTAGTACCCTGAAAAGAAGAGAAAGGGAGGAAGGCATACAGGAACTTCCCTTTCCAGTCCAACAGAAAGGCGTCCAGAGGGACTGAGCCCAGTACTGGAGGCCTGCAACAGAAAAGAGGAAGTTGATGGTTGTCTGGGGCTGCGAAAGATCTATCTGAGGTGCCCATCTGGCAAAAGCGGACCCCAGCACTTGTGGATTCAGGGCCCATTCGTGATGGCCTGAGAAATTCTGCTGAGGGCGTCCCCGCAGATATTGTCCTTCCTGGGAGGTGAACCGCTATCAGGGAGGTGTTCAGGGAGTAGCCAGAGACCATAACTCATTGCTTCGTGCACAAGGCTGAAGACCAAGTGCCCCCTTGCTTGTTGATGTACCACATTGTGGTGGTATTGTCTGTCCTCACTTGAACCACTTTGTTCTGGACAGAATCTGAAAACACCAAAGAGCTAAAAGACAGCTCTGAGTTCCAACAGATTGATGTGGAGCAGAGATTCCTGAGGAGACCACACCCCTGGGTGGCAAGATCGTCCAGGTGAGCCCCCCATCCTAAGAGGGAGGCATCCGTGGTGAGGGTGAGGGAGTGAGAAATGGGAATGAAGGGAACCCCCTGTCTTAAATTGCTCTGGACCTGCCACCAGTGGAGGGCTAGGATCAGAGTTTGAGTAACTGGAACCAGCTTGGAAAGGGGGTCCTTCGTTTGAGACCAATAGGCCCTCAAATGGAACTGAATGTCCCTCATCTGGAATCTTGCTCCCTGCACGACAGCTGTGGAAGCAGCCATGTGCCCAGGAGTTGCAGAAAATGCCTTGCTGGTCGAGAGACCCGCAGGGTAAAGGAGGATGCCAGGCGATGAGTCTATCCACCCTTTCCGAGGAAAGAAAAGCCCTGGCTAACCTTGTGTTCAATTCTGCGCCTATGAAAGTTAGGACCTGAACCGGTTCCAGAACTGACTTTAGTAGTTTATTAGGAATCCCAGGGAAGTGAGAAGCTGCTGGGTGACTTGCAAATGGGTTTCACCTGACCTGGAGACTGACCCACAATGAGCCAGTCGTCCAGGTAGGGAAACACAGCAACCCTTGCCTTCTTAAGTGAGCCACTACTACAGCGAGACATTTTGTGAATACCCTTGGCGCAGAGGTCAGGCCGAAGGGCATTGCCTGAACTGGTAGTGGCCTGAGGGCAGTTCGAACCTGAGGTACTTTGGGTGAGAAGGCCTGATCAGAACATGAAAATAGGCATCCTTGAGGTCCAGGGAAGCTAGCCAGTCCCCTGGCCTTAGGGAAGGCAATATCATTGCCAGAGTCAACATTTTGAACTTTGGTTTCAAAAGATGCTTGTTCAGGTACCTTATCTAGAATGGGCCTCCATTCTCCTGTCTTTTTTGGGGTAAGAAAGTATCTTGAATAAAGCCCCTTGCCCTGATGGCAAGGAGGAACCCTTTCCACTGCTTTGCAGTCCAGAAGAGAAGAAACCTCTGCTTCCAAAGCAAGGGCTTCTGAAGGATTTGCAGGTGGAAAATGTCTGGCTCTCATCTTTGGAAAGTGTTTGAAGCTGAGAACAGACCTGGCCTTCCCTCCAGAACCCATCTGTCCGTAGTTAGGGACAGCCAGTTCCGCTGAAATAGGCCAACCTGCCCCCACTGGTACAGGAGAATCGGCCCTGGGCACCCCATCAGGGTGCCTGCTTAGCAGCAGCCTTAGGCTGAGGGGAGGGGGACGGTCTACTTGTGCCTCGTCTACCCCTGCCTCTGAAGAAACCCCTCTGCGAGACAGCAGAGGAGGCTTGAAATTGGTAAAAAGGCCTGGAAAAGGCCTGCCCCTACCTCTGGAAGCATGCCTTTGTGGCATGGCATGCTTCTCCTTAGCCTGGGCACTTTTGTAGGTAGTTCTGTATTCATCCATCTTTTTCATATAGTTTTCTGTTTGCTCCCCAAACAGAGAATTTCCCACTACAGGAAAATCCATAGCCTTTGACTGGGTATCTTGGGACAGATTAGTGCATCTGAGCCATGCCAACCTCTGGAAAGCTACAGAAGTGGCCATGACCCTAGAGAAAACATCATTAACATCAACAGCAGTGTAAATTGAACTTTAGAGGCTTCAATGCCATCAGCAGCCACCTGTTCAACTAATTAGCCAGCTGGCCTGGGGCCTGCTTGCTAACTACAATACTGTGTCCCACCTAGATTTCTGATATCTAGCCACATAAGCCATATAATTTGCCTGCCTGAGTCCCAAAAGCTGCCATATACTGTTTCTTCACCATGGCATCAATCTTCCTGGAATCCTTATCAGGAGGATGTGAGGCCAGAGGAATTAGCCTTATCACGGGCTGCAGCTTGTACCACACCTACATGACTACACTGTTCAGTAAGAAAGTCTGTATCCGAGCCTGACAAGTATACCTTCTGTCCATTTTTTTATCTACAGGAGGGACAGAATGAGGATTTTTAAAATCTTTGTTGTTTGCTTCCTAAATGACTTATGCAAAGGAATAGACAACCTCCTAGACTCTGGAATATCCATCATTTCCACATAATCAGGCTCCTCTTGCTCATCCACAGCCTCCTCTAAAAGGAAGCTGGAGGGTTTCTGCAACCTTTTGTAAAAATAAAGAAAGAAGGGGACTCAGACAGAATAGGAGGAGATTCTAAAGGTCTGTCTGGAGAAATGTCAGTTCAATGGGCACGTCAGACCCCCAGCCACACATATATTGATCAAATTCCTCCTCCCCTCCTGTGGTTCATAAAATCCTCAACTTCAAAATCCTGAACCACTGGGACTGAATAGAACCAACCTTTACCAACTGTTGGTGGTTCTACAGATCCCTGAGACAGTGACTGGACAATCTGAATGGCTTTAGCTTCTCTGCAGCAGTTGGAACACAATTTTGGACCCCAAACCTACTGATTTCCTTGTCTTTTTACTGGGACTGGTTCCTCTGAACCAGCCTTCCTTTGCCGAGGAAGTCTCGCCCTGGTCAGAGGCACTCCCTCTGGTCCAGTGGGTACTGGACCGGGCTGGCCATCGGGTCAGTGGACTTTTGGCCTCTCGTTCCCTGAGCGGCCCAATCTCTTTTCAGGGTGGCTGCAGGAAATTTTTACACACCTGGCAGTCTGACAGGAGGTGGTCAGCCCCAGACAATAAACACAAGTGGTGTGTGGGTCAGCCTTGGCAAAGGCCTCCCCACAGACATCACAGTGTTGAAACCCAGTGGGCAGTTTTTCTTTGGGTTTCTCAGACATAATGCCAGCCTAACCAAAACTTGCCCTTTTAATGGCAGTGCCAGGCAAGACACCCTTATCGGTTCCTAACCGTGTCACGGGTATTTGAAAAAGCGTTATAATTCTGTTTTTAGAACCGATAAGAACCAGGAACCGCCTCTAAAACTCACTGTACACTTTTAAAATGTAGAAATAACAAACCGATCGGTTCAAAACCGAACCGATAATTAATTTTCCACACAGACTTAAAATTTAGTACTTACGGTTACCAGATAGAGCTTTAAAACCAAATCGGTAAAATAATGACTTTTGCGGTTCAAATGAACCGAAAAATACTCGCTTGAACCGAGAATGAACCGAGCTGAAGGAGCTGATCTCCGGAGCGACTGTTCAGTGAAGCGGAGTAAAGAATCTGACAGTTTCATTTGAAACTGCCAGATAGAGCTTTGGGCACAGCGCCCTCGCGCTGTAGAACTCCAGATCCTCTGGAGTTAACTCCTTCCTCTCCGGGGCAGTTCAGCTGCAGTGGCTGACTGCTAATGTTATAATATAGCAAGACTTCATGGTGTTTGAAAGACAGCTCTCAATTCAAGAAGGTTTATGTGTAAAAGAGACTCCTGGTGAGACCAAGTTCCCTGAGCAGTAAGCTGATCTAGGTGAGCCCCCCACCCCAGTAAAGAGGCATCGGTGGTGAGAATCATTGAAGGAGCCTGACTGATAAAGGGGACACCTTGTCGAAGATTGTACTCCTCCAGCCACCACTGGAGGGCCTGAACTAGGGTTCGAGACACAGGAACCAATTTGGAGAGAGGGTCTTTTTTCTGAGACCAATAAGATCTGAGATGAAACTGAATATCTCTCATCTGAAACCTTGCTCCGTGGACCACTGCTGTGGATGCTGCCATGTGACCCAGCCACTGTAGAAAGTGTCTGGCTGGATGAGAAACTAGAGGACGAAAAGAGGAAGCCAGAGTGACAAGGGACTGAACCCTTCAGAGAGGGAGAAATGCTTTTGCCTGAATAGTGTCTAGTTCCACCCCTATGAAAGTGAGGATCTGGGCTGGTTCCAAGACAGACTTTTCTAGGTTCAGAATGAAACCCAAGGAGTCGAGAAGTTTTTGAGTGACCTCCAAGGCTGACTTGACTTGGTCTGAGTACTGGCCTACAACTAGCCAGTCATCCAGGTATGAGAACAGAAGGATACCCTGTCTCCTGAGGAATGCCACCACTACTGTGAGACACTTGGTGAACACCCTTGGAGCAGATGTTAGGCCGAATGGCATAGCTCTGAATTGGTAGTGGCCTGAGGGCAACTCAAACCTGAGGTACTTTCTGTGGGAATGTCTGATAGGTATGTGGAAGTAGGCATCCTTGAGATCCAGAGAGGCTAGCCAGTCCCCTAGTCTCAGAGAGGGAAGAATTACTCCCAGAGTTACCATCTTGAATTTTGGTTTTGTTAAGTGTTTGTTCAGGTACCTTAAATCTAGGATGGGTCACCACTCTTCTGTCTTTCTTGGGGTAAGAAAGTATCTGGAGTACAGTCCTTTTCCCCTGTGACAATGAGGTACCTTCTCTACTGCTTGTAGAAGCAGAAGAGAGGAGATGTCTGCCTCTAAGGCCTTTGTCTCCAAGGGAGAGGGAGGACTGAAGGACCTTGCTCTCATTTTTGGGAACCTTTTAAAACTGAGAGCAAGTCCCTGGCTCACTAATTCCAGGACCCATTTGTCTAAAGTAATAGACTCCCAGGCCTTGGAGTAGTGAGCAAACCTGTCCCCTACTGGAACTGGGGAGGTGACCCTGACCGACACCTCAGGGTGTCTGCTTGGCAGGGGGCTTAGACTGTGTGAACAATGGGGTCCTGGTCATCCCACACCTGCCTCTTCCCCTAAAGAACCCCTCTTCTGGAAAGAAGAGGAGGGGGCCTGAGCTTGGTCGAAAGGCCTGTGAAAAGACCTGCCCCTGCCAGCTCTGAATTGCTGCTTCTGAAGAGTGGCCTGCTTTTCCTTGGCTGCAGCACTCCTATAGGTGGTCCTATATTCATTCATCTTCTTCCTGTAGTTCTCTGTTTGTTCCCCAAACAGAAAATTACCAGTTACAGGGAAATCCATGGCCTTAGTCTGGGTATCCTGCAAAAGTTTGGTACATCTAAGCCAAGCAAACCTCCTCATGGAGATAGATGTAGCCATGACTCTAGAATGCACATCATTTGAGTCCACAGCAGCATGAAATGGCACTTTGGATGCCTCTATACCATCTACAGCCACCTGCTCCAACTCCTTGGCTAGCTGGGGAGGGGCATTCTTAGCCAGCTCCAGAACCGTATCCCACATAGACTTCTCGTACCTGGCTGTACATGCCATATAATTTGATTCCCTGAGCCCCAAAGAGGATGCCAAGTACTGCTTCTTAACCATGGCATCCACTTTCCTGGAATCCTTATCTGGGGGGTGAGATGCCAGGAGAATACTAGCCTTGTCACAGGCTGCAGCTTGCACTACCCCAACATGGCTGCAATGTGCTGAAAGGAATTCCATGCCAGGGCCTGATAAAGCATACCACCTGTCCATTCTTTTATTCACAGGAGGAATGGATGTGGGAAATTGTATGATTTTCTGTGTCTGTTTCCCCAGGGATTTGTGCAAAGGGATAGACACTCTCTTTGCCTCTGGAACATCCATCATTTCCACATAATCAGGCTCCTCCTGATCCTGATCTGCTTCTTCCCTAGGAAGCTGAAGCATCTCAGCCACCTTCTTGTAGAACAAGAAGTGGGAAGGGGACTCAGAAAACCTGGGAATGGAAACATTGGAAGGTCGGTCTGGGGAGATGTCAGGCTCTACTGGCTCATCTAGGCCTTCAAACTCTCCTTCTTCATCCTCTTCCTCCTTCTTCTCCCAATCACCCTCATAGTATGCCTCCGGATCAATATCTGTGGCAAAAACGTCCGACCGAACCGATCGGCTTTGAACCGATGTCGGTTCGGTCACAACTGGGCAAAGCGATTGCACTATAGAGATCACTTTCGCCATTTCCTCAGCGGTTGGAACATGAGGTGCTGGATCCGAACTGGCTGATTTTCTCTTTTTCTTTGACAGAACGACTCCACAGAGTTGGCTCTCCTTTTGCCTGAAGAAGTATCGCCCAGGTCAGTAGGCACCTCTTCAGGTTCGATAGCAACCAAACTGGGCTGGCCATCTGGATCAACAGACTTCTCGGCCTCCTTTTCCTTCAGCCTACTCAAACTTTTTTCAAGAGTGGCCTTAGGAAAGTTCTTACAAATTTGGCAGTCTACCCTGAGGTGGTCAAACCCCAGACAATAAACACATACGAGATGGGGATTAGCCTTAGCAAAAGCCTCCCCACACTTGGTAAAGTGCTGAAACCCAGTGCGACTGGTTTTCTTTTTGGGTTTCTCAGACATGCCGAATATCAGAAAAAGTCACCCTTGTCAGCTTTCAAGTCAGGTAACTAAATCCTATCGGTTCAAACCGTGTCACAGGTCGGTTAAAAAAATCCTACAAAATCCAGATTTTTTAGGAACTGATAAGTACCGGAAAATCACAAATATTGTACAATAGGAACAGAAAAAACCAATAGGTTTCTGTTCTGAACCAGACCGACCGGAAAAGAACTGAAGACAGAACAATTTCTAACAATTTCACAAAATACCCCTACTTACTACTACTACTTACTGTTACTGAGACAGAGGTAAAAATACTGAAGAAATTACGAACTGTGGTCAAAAAAAATGACCAATTCAAACTTTTACCAAACCAAAGCGCAGGCGGAATCTCCAGAGCGACTTCACAGTTAGGCGGAGTAAGAAATATGAAAATTACATACCTACTGTAATTCTGATCTTTCTGTGTATCTTCACCACTCATCACCTTTGGGTATAGTGGCCAGAGGTTACAACCCTGCGGGAGCTTTTTTTTGGGGGGGATGGGAAAAGTCGATGCACCATCAGCGTAACCCTCAAGGCCAATGCACTGCGTGGTGCTCGCAGGTTGGCCATTAGGTGTTGTTGACTCCGCCTTCCTGCCAGTTCTGAGTTGCCGTAAAGTAAGAAAGGGTTGGGAGGGAAGGACAAGAAAGTCCAAAGGACAGAGAAAGGAAAAGATGTATAAGTAAAAGGAGAAATAAATGACGGAGAGGACAGAACAAGCTGGAAAAACTAAGGGGATTGGGAAGGTTCCCCAATCTCTGGAATCAGGAAAGGAGGAGGGAGGGAGGGTGAAGGAATTTAGGGATAAAGATGTGAGGGGGGGAGAGAAGGGAACACACCCTGGAACCTTGACCTGTCTCCAGATTGTATAGGAACTGCGAAGTAGTAGCCAGAAGGCTAAACTGCCAGAATTCAAGGCACAGAATCACTGGCAATAACTCCAACATAAGCAGAATTGGTTATTCTGGAAGAAAAGACAGGGTACAGGGAATCCCCCCTCCCCCCTTAAAATAAACTTTTTTTGTGTGTGTGTAAGAAATCTAGTTTCTTAAATTAAAATTGAGGTTGTGTCCAAAGGGCAAGGAAAAACAAAGTAAAGGTGACAGGGAGAGAGAACAGAAAGAGGGCAAATACTGACCCCCAACCCACAGGGATGGAACCGAGGCACTGAGGAAAGACTGCCCCCCATCTGGACCACTCTCCCACTATAGAAAAATATCCCCCTATGTGCCCAAGTTCACCCCACTCCTGACTAACAGAAAGGAGGGGGGCAAAAAGAGGGCACAGAGAGGGAGGGGGAACCCAGAGACTGAGGCCCCAGGGGATGGATGGTGGGATTGTGATGAATGGTGAAGATACAAAGAAAGATCAGAATTACAGTAGGTACATCATTTTCATATCTTATCTGTGTCAATCTTCACTATTCATCACCTTTGGGTGAGTGCCGAGCCCCCCCAAAGGGGACTTTAACCCTAAGGGACTAAGTCCCTTAGCTCTCAGTGGGT
The DNA here is from genome assembly GCA_016271365.2 of Neoceratodus forsteri. Taxonomy (NCBI): domain Eukaryota; kingdom Metazoa; phylum Chordata; order Ceratodontiformes; family Ceratodontidae; genus Neoceratodus; species Neoceratodus forsteri. The sequence continues at coordinate 831,696,333 of CM028130.1, read as the reverse complement.
AACACACCAAGAGCGAGAACCTTCATGGGTCTGGAGAGGCCTGAGAGTGGGAAGAGTGAGATGCAGACCCCCCCAGAGAGGGTAGGAAGTTGACCCGACAGATATCGTCTCACCCTATGGGAGAAAAGGTAGGTTCTCTGGTGAGCGGAGTTAATCACCCTACACCGGACCAAGGGTGACAATCAGGAGAGATGCAGCCATGCCATCCACCTAGTACAGATCGCTGTCCCTACAACCCTGGTAGCTACCTCACTGGCATCATACGAAGCCCTTGCTTGGTGCCTTGCTAGCTCCAGGCCACGTGCAGAGAGTGCAATGGCTTGTCTAGCTTCCTCCGTGTCAGGCATCGAGGCTAGGAGTTGTCCTAGCCTGGACCACAGGAACCTATCATAGGTAGTGTAGAGGGCCTGATGAGCAGATATTGAGAGAAGCAACCATGCTGAGTAAAAAGTCCTCCTACCCCCGAAGTCAAAATCTATGGAGTCTGCATCTGGAGGCCTGTCACGGTGCAGGGCGCGAAGCCCATCAAGAGTATCCAGTTGCATCAATCCTCAGCTAGGATGAGGCAGATTACCTGGAGACTGTGGGGGGCACAATACCTCTGGCAGAGCTCCCTAGGGGCTGGGACTCCAGAAAAGGGTCTCTGCCGGAAGTGCATCGATGCCTCCCTAAAGGGAGCAGGCCAGCGGGGCACTACAAGAGTGTCTGCACTAAAATCTCCCAAAAAGGTGCGCGTTGGATGCTTCAGATTGTGTTGAGTGGGGAGGGGTGACATGCAGGTCCTCCAACATCCTCATGAGAAAACGCTGATACTTAGCGAGATCAACAGCTGGGGAGATGTGGGCAGACGGTTCCTCACCTCCTGAAGAGGAGGATGAGAAGTCAGAGGACCTCAGAGGTTCAGAGGTTGGCTGCTCAGGGGGAGGTTGAAAAACCTGTCTGTCCATGGCCCTAACATAAGAAGGAAATTGAGCAGCCACAGCTCTGAGCTGCTCCCAGGAGAGAGGGCTGCTAGGACCAAGGATACCTGGGAGAGCATGAGAATGTGACAGAGGAGAGGGGGCAGAGCCGACAACAGGAATTGGCTTTCCTCTGCCTGGGCTAGAGAGTGCACCTGGAGCCACAAGAGAAGAGGTAGCTCCAGAAAACTCCACAGCCATCAGATGGTCGGCCATACTGGAACTGCCTAGGCTGCACCCTGAAGAATCCCCCCTGTGAGGTGACTGGGGCTGTGAAAGTCCAGAAGGATTGTCCCCTACCTCAAAAGAATGGGGTGCTCTTGAGAAAATTGAAAGGGAAGGGTGAGGGTCCACGCTACAACTTCTCCAAAAGCCTGGGTGGGTTCCAGAAAAAGGTTGCTACATCAAACCCATAACCTTCAACCCCTCAGAATCAGAAAGTGCCCTCCTCCTCGAAAGAGCCAGCCTAGGCAGCTGGCAACCCTGGTCGGCCCCTGAAGGGGCTATCCAGGGAGCAGCACCCTCCCCTCCTATGGGTGCTCCGATCAGCCCCAAAGTTGGGCGTTCCAGGCACACCACCTGAGGGGGTACCACCACTGAGGGGTCAGAAAACCCCCGCAAGTCCAGGCTGCAGAGCAATGGTGGCCTGCACCACTGCCTGCTGGTCAGCACCCCGACCCTGGTCCTGGGAGTCACTGTCCTCTCCTCAGAGGGGGACTGGTTCCAGCCTGTCGAGGACACTACCAAGGTGTCCACGTGAGCAGCCAACTCTGAAGAGTTAGACTGCTTATCTGACTCAGAGTCCGATTCCCCCTCCAAGGAGATGGAGATCGAAGTTCTGTGCCAAACGGTGCGTGGATGCCCGCTGCCATCCCAACTGAAAGGGGCATCAGACCCAGAGACTGCACCAGAGTCAGCATTGAGGTCCTCAGCCACACCGCGAATGGTTTGGGAAGAAGACACGGCGCCGATGACGGCAGCAGCATTGGAGCCAGAGCCTGTCATGGCACCGTCCCAACCCACGACGCCGCAAGCGGCGCTGTGGCCAGAGACAGCACTGACTATGACTCTGACCACACTCTTGGTGCTGCAAATGGCACCGAGGTCAGAACCCCCCACAACGCTGTCCCAACCCACGGCACCACAAGCGGCGTGAGGCCAGAGACGGCACTGACTATGGCTCCGATCCATGCTCTCGGTGCCACGAATGGCACTGAGATCCAAAACCCCCATGGTACCGTGTCCTTGCTCAGTGCTGCAAGTGGCTCCAGAGCTGGACACAGTGCAGAGGCAAGAAACAGTAAAGGATGATGCCGTAGAGCCTCCCACAGTCCCGTGAGCACCATCAACACCGTGAACGGAGCTGAAAGCAGCAATTGCACCAAGCGATGGACCGGCGGCATCAGAGCCCATGGCGCCACAAATGGAATCAAGACCCAAGATGGCACCGACAGACAGCATCGAGGACGGTGCTGACCCAGGCCTTCTGAGCTGAGGGTACGACACTGGGGGAGCCTTCACCCCCACAGGGGTAATTGCCAAGGCGGTGCCTCCTGCCCGTTTCCCAAGGGGAATGGACTGGGCCTCATGCACCGTGGAAGGGGATTCTGCAATTGTGAGGCTACTAGAAACAGAAGCCCCCTCCTCCTCTTTCCATATAGAACTGGGAGGGGACCAGGAGGAAAGGCCGAGAGAGTGTGGCTTGGCCCGACGAGTGCGTGCCCGTACACCGAAAGTCAGCGGAGCTCATCCAACTTTCCACGTGCGTTGTTCGACAACACGACAGTCCATGGAGAAGCAGGCATCGTATGAATCCATGTCGTGTAGCAGGTCAAGACACGTGAAGCAATGGTCATGTTAGTCGGTGATGGAATACTTACGGCCGCACGGGCACCAACGCATAGGGGGCAGTCCCGTCTTCATAGTTTTCTTGCCCCTGACCGAGACATGACCTACAGAAAAAACAACACCAAACAAGACTCGACATCGCAAAATAAAAGAAAGGAGCAGTCTTACTTTAATTCCAGGCGACGTCGAGTGGCGCGAACACTGATCCGGCAGGAAAGGATTAATTGAAATGGAGTCGACGAACTATGAGAAACAGAGCCAAAGGCTTCAAGGTTGACAACAGGCCTCTCACACAGCAGAGCTACCCACGAGGTGCGACCTCAATGGAGGGAGATGAAGAACTGGCAGGAGAGCAGAGTCGACAACACCTAATAGCCAACCCGCGAGCGTCACGCAGTGCATCGACCTCGAGGGCAGCGCCGATGGTGCGTCAACTCCGCCCATCCAAAAAAAAAAAAAAGAGCTCCTGCAGGGTCGTGACCTCCAGCCACTATACCAAAAGTGATGAATGGTGAAGATTGACACAGATAAGATCTGATGGTTAGACTTCAGAGTACCACAGACAGGTTTGAAAACCGAGCTCGAGCGTCAATGTTCTATGCCTTGGTATAGAGTTAACCCTTTACTCTCTGGAGCAGTTCAAGTGCTGGTGCTAACTGCATATAGTCAGAATACAGCAAGACTTCATGTTGTTTGAAGGTCCATCTGTAATGGCATTTGCCTTGCAGGGGCCATTGACAACTTGTTGATCAAGGGAAACCAAATCTGTTAAGGCCAGTACAGTGCAATCAGAATAATCTTGCCCTTGTGTGCCTCCAGTCTGAGCAGCACCCTTTGAACTAATGGAAGAGGAGGAAATGCATACAAAAAGCAATTTGTCCACTGCAACCTGAATGCATCTTGATAGAAAACACCAGGTTCTGGATTTTTGGAACAGAATTGAGGCAGTTTTGCACTGAGTGGGGACACAAAAAGGTCCAGGTCTGGAGTATCCCACTCATTGAAGAGCGACTGCATGACATCTGGTGATAATGACCTCTCATGAGGATCTGCTTCTGTTCTGCCATGACCCACCAGATCACACTGAGTCCCTTGATGGTAAACTGCTTGAATCAGGGCACAGTGGTCAAGGCACCACCCTCATGCCCTCATGGTTTCTCTGCAGAGAGGGTAGGATTGTGATCCTCCTTGCTTATGTAATACATCACTGCATTTTTGTCTGTCTGAAGAAGGATTACCCTGTGACTGACAACATCTTCCATGACTCGGAGGGTATACAGGACTGCCCTCATCTCCAGAACACTGATATGGAAGTGAGACACTGCCTGGGTCCAAGCTTCCCGAGTGCAATGGCCCTGGCAGTGAGCTCCCCAACTGAGGAGAGATGCATCTGTGTTGATGGTTATCCGAAAATTCGGTTCAGCAAAGTGGAGACCTTGCAGAAGGTTGTCCTCTCGCATCCACCATGCAAGTGACCAATGCAGGGGTTCTGTCACTTTGATGGAGGTAAGACTGAGGATGTTTTGTTGGGGACCACTGTGTACTGAGCATCCACTGAGGGGTCCTCATGTGCAGTTGATCCAGAGGCACTGTGAAGATGGAAGAGACCATGAGGCCTAACATCCGTTGCTTGGAGCGAGCTTGGACAGGGCTGCTTTCCATGATGAAGCATGCCATCTGAAGGATGTCATTCCTCCTCTCCTCCAGTAGAAAGGCCCTCACTTTTGTGGTGTCTAAGAGAGCCCCCATAAAGAGAAGCTTCTGTGATAGCTGAAGTTGTGACGTTTCCAGGTTCAACAGAACCCCCATGGAAGTCTGGAACTGAGATGCTGAGGATACCACTTTTTCTGTATCCTGGCTTGATGGGCTTACTAAGATCCAGTTGACCAGGTAGGGAAATACTTGAATGCTGAGCTTTCAAAGGTGTGCTGCGGGAAATGCAAAGCATTTTGTAAAAACGTGAGGTGCCAAGAAGAGCCTAAAGGGAGGACTCTGAATTGGTAGTGTTGACCCAAAGCCACAAAGCGAAAGAACTTGTAGTGGTTTGGGTGCACTGGAATGTGCTGGTAGGCATTTTGCATGTCCAGGGATGCCAGCCATTCATGTTGTTTGAAAAGTGGTAGAAGTGTCCCCAGGGAGACCATCTTGAACTTCTCTCAGTACAAAAACTTGTTCAGCTTTCAGAGATCAAGAATGGGGCGCATGCCATCTGTCTTTTTCAGAAGCAGAAAGTAATAGGAGTAGAAGCCTATTTCACTCTGCCCAGGGAACTACTTCCGCTGCCCTGTTTTTGAGAAGGCCCATTATCTCCAAGGTGAGAAGGTCTAACTGAGCAGCTGAGAGTGTGCTACTGCTTGGGTGGAAAGACTGGGGGAATCTGCAAAGTTGAGTGAGTACCCCCTCTCAAACTATCCTGAGGACCCACTTGTCAGTGGTGAAAGCCTTCCACTGACTCTAGAATTGAATCAGATGTCCTCCCACTGCTGAGGAGAGGTCCACCTCAGGCAGGTAAGGTGGAACCAAGGCCAGGTTCTTAGAGGGCGGCACTGGGCATTTTCAGGCCTTGTGCCTTCTGTTGCATTTTCTTTTGCTGCTGAGAAGACTGGTGTTTGTTCAGGGCTCCTCTGCCTCTTCCTCAAAGGGGCTTCCTGTTATAAAAGAACTGATGGTTTCTTCTTCTTCTCTGAGGGGTTGGAGAAGCCAGTTTGGCTGTCTTGATGGCAGTCCTAGTTTTCTGAGCGGCCTTCAGGGCTTGTTCCACCTGCTGGCAGAACAGATAGGTACTGTCAAAAGGGACATTCATAACCTGCTGTTGGGCATCCAAGGAAAAAATGGATATCTGGAGCTAGCAATGTCTTCTAATACAGATTCCAGCAGCAGCCACTTTGGAAGCGGTATCATATGCATCCATAGCCACTTTCAGCTGATGGCTGTTGGATCCTATTCTATGGTAATAGTTTGAAGAATTTTAAGCTTGGAGTCAGACTCTGGTAGATTCTTCGCAGGACACTTAAGTGAGGTCCAGAGGACTGAGAGAAGTGTCTCTGATAGCTGGCTATACTCATGGCCAGCTTAGAGGCTATGAAAGCCCTCTTTCCCATAGTATCTATCTTGTGAGATTCCTTGTTGATAGGACGCGCTGTTACTTCTTGCAGTAAGACAGCTTTGTCATTCTCTGTAAGAATTACTAGCACATCTGCAACTGATTGCAAAGCTACAATAGTTCTCTCTTTAGGAAGGACATATTTGTGATCTATGGACTTGCAAACAGAAGGAATAGAGCAGGCCATGACCACACAGCTTTGGACAAAGTCTCGAAGGCTGGAGGAACAGGAGGCATAAGGTTCACCAGAATATTGGCAACATGAAGCCATTCAAGATGCATGAGCTTTAATGGGTCTAAAGAAAAGGTCTGCAGAGTTAGGGTTGTTTACATATTTTTTAACAGAGATTAAAAGGAAAAGTCCTCTTGAGGAACAGAAGTCGGACCTACCGATTTATTGTCCAGACTGTAGAAAGAGTCTTCCTCCCCCTCTTCAGAAATGATGAGGCCAGGTGGAACTGGAGGTTGAGGCTCTGGTCACTACACCTCAAACCTCACCAGCGACTTGGGTTCAGGAACAAGCCCATACCGCCGGGGGTCAGCAGGGGTGAGGGAGAATTGAGCATCCGGAGGACTGCTGTCCTCTCTCGGGGGGAGAGAGGCTTGTCATCCCACTTGTTGACTGCCCTCTGGTGGTAGCTGGAGGGCAGTATGGGTCAGGAGGCACATACCAGTGCCACTACATCGGTGGGGAAGGGTGACGGGAGAAAAGGAGGAAAAAAAGAGCAGGTAGGCTGCATGATGGCCCTGCATCCCTGTGCCACCCCCCAGCTTCTGTATTGTGCTCTGAGGGGGGGGGGAAAGCCAGCACTCTCCTCCCTGGCCCCGCCACAAGGGGTAAGCCACGAGGGAAACATTGGATGAGTCCCTCCGAGGGAGGGCCATAGCCACCTGCCAGACTCTGGGGAGAATAAACAGATAAAAAAAAAAAAGAAATGATGAAGTCATGGTCAGACTCATCCTGTTCCATATCCCCTTCAGAGGTGGAGGAAGGAAGTGGGGCTGAGACCAGGTCTAGGAAGAGGAAAAACAGGTGACACCAGAACTTGCTCCAGAGCTGGCCCTAGACCTGGTGCCGGGTCCAGCACCAGCTGAGAAGGAGTTGACACCAGAAATGATGCTGCCCTAGCACCCAACCCAGGACTAGAAGAGGAAGAGGGGGCAGGGGATGGTATCTGTGCCAGTCCCTGCGAGGAAACAGAATGAGGGGGGATAGGCTTGTGGCATCAGCGGTGTGGTCACTGGCAAGGGAAGGGATTCTGTTGCTGAAGTCAAATGCTCTACCTGATCAGAAGGCCCCAGCTGCAGGTCTGAGCCACCTAGGCCTGAGGGCCCCGGCATTAGATCTGCAGGAAGGGGGAAAAGGGCCGGACGCTGTATACACTGCTCCATAAGAGCAGCCCAGTGGTGAAACTGCACACCAGAAACTTGACAAGAGTCAGAAAAGGGCTCTGGTGTTGAGATTCTGAATGACTGTGGGTGGAGGGGCTGTTGGGGAACCGGATGGAGCCGGGGGAGGCCTCTCATCCATGGACACCAAGAACCTTGTGGCTGACATACCAGACGGCTACCTCAAGTAGTACTGTTTCTTCCCCTTCTGATGGAAAGAGGAAGAACTCAAGGCTGAACAGTACCAAGTCCCCAACATGGGTCGGGAATGCACCCGCTTCTTTTTGTGTTTTCAGGAGGACTGTCCTCCCTCCCAAACACTAAACTGCCTGTAGTCAGCCCCCCCTTCAGAGAGGGTGACAGACCAGACACAGCCCAGCTGCCGGAGCAGCCTTCTAAAGGAGACTCCCTACCATCACCGTCCAATGCCAACTCCTTCAGTCGGTAGGGCTGCAGAAGAAAACATTTTTTTTTTATGACAGAAATAATAAATAAGCTAAAACTGAACAAAACTGAATGTTGTGTGAATGGGTGAGTGCCTAAGGAATGCACTAGCAAATGGGCAGGAAGGAGGGGTGGAAGAACAATGGGGAATAATAAAAAATGCCATAACAGAGGTAACAAGCCTTTGTGTGAAGCAAATAAACAAAACAAAACAATGTAAGAAACCACTATGGTTCTCAAAGGAGGTGGCAGTGAAGGTTCAAGAGAAAAAGAAACCATTCAGAAAGTACAAGGAATCACAGAAGGAGCAGGACAGAGAATTGTATCAGTTAAAGCAAAAGGAAGCTGGGAAGGCAGTCAGAACAGCAAAGGCCTGAACTGAGGAAAAGATAGCCAACTCAGTTAAGAAGGGTGATAAAACCTTTTTTAGGTACATCAGGGAGCGAAGGAAGACAAAGGGAGGGATAGTGAGGCTTAATAAAGGGGAGGGGGTGGGCAGAGAGTGACTGTGAAAAGGCAGAGATACTAAACAAATATTTTTGCTCAGTATTTACAAACAAAGAGGAGGAGGTACTTAAAACAAACAATAGAAACACTCTGGAAACAGAAGTTGATACCAGCCCATTTACAGAAGAAAGGGGTTCTGAAAGAACTCTTAAAACTGAAGGTGGACAAAGCAATGGGGCCTGATGGGATTCATCACAGAATTCTAAAAGAACTAAGTGTAGAACTAGTGACACCACTGACTACCCTCTTTAACAAATCATGGGAGGATGGGGTGGTACCTGAGGACTGGAGGAGGGCAGATGTGATTCCCCTTCACAAAAGTGGGAGCAGGGCAGAAGCAGGAAACCACAGACCTGTTAGTTTAACCTCAGTGATAGGGAAAATGATGGAATCACTTCTGAAGGAAAGAATTGTTGAGTACCTAGAGGCCAGAGGGGCACAGGAGCCAAGGCAGCATGGATTCACAATGGGAAGGTCATGCCAGACGAATCTAATAGATTTCTTTGACTGGGTGACCAAAGTAGTAGATCAGGGAGGGGCTGTGGACATGGTCTACCTAGACTTTAGCAAGGCATTTGACTCAGTCCCACACAAAAGATTAATATACAAGTTAGCCAGCCTGGGAGTGGGTCCCAAGATGATAGCCTAGGTAAAGAATTGGCTGGAGAATAGGACACGGAGGGTAATAGTAAATGGATTCCACTCTGAAGAAAGGGGGGTTACTAGTGGGGTGTTGCAGGGTTCAGTATAAGGACCGGTCCTCTTCAATGTCTTTGTAAGCGACATTGCAGAGGGACTGGAAGGAAAAGTATGTCTCTTTGCAGATGACACAAAGATCTGCAACAGAGTTGATGCACAAGGTGGGGTGGAAAGGATGAGAAGGGACTTGGCAAGGTTAGAGGAATGGTCAAATGTAGGCAGCTTAGATTTAATGCTAAGAAGTGCAAGGTAATGCACCTGGGAAACAAAACCCAGGGGAAGAGTACACAATGGGGGATGAGATACTAACAACAAAAAATGGAAAGGGACCTGGGGGTAGTCATATCAGATGACTTAAAGGTGGGCAAGCAATGTGAGAGGGCAGTAGGGAGGGCTGGGGGGATACTGGGATGCATAGGGAGAGGCATCACCAGTAGAAAACAGGAAGTTGTTATCCCTCTGTACAGACAGCTGGTGAGACCCCATCTGGAGTACTGTGTGCAGTTCTGAAGACCCCATCTCTGCAAGGACATAGACAAGATGGAAGCTGTCCAGAGGAGGGCAACTAAAATGGTGCAGGGTCTGCACCAGAAGACATATGAAGAGAGACTAAAGGAGCTTAATATGTATAGCCTCAAGGAAAGGAGGGAGAGGGGGGGACATGACAGAAACTTTCAAGTACCTCAAGGGAATCAATAAAGTCCAGGAGGGTAGCATCTTTCAAAAAAAGAGGTGTGCAAGAACAAGGGGGCACAATTTGAAGATAGAGGTGGGCAGCTCAGAGGTAATGTAAGGAAGTATTTTTTTCACAGAGAGGGTTGTGGATGCATGGAACGGCCTTCCGGAGGAGGTTGTGGAGTCAAAAACAGTGGTTGAATTCAAGCATGCATGGGACAGCCATAAGGCAATTCTAGGGGGTGGGGGTAGAAAGAAGTAGGCTGCTGGTTAACTAGGATCTGCAGCTTATCCATTAGGTAGGGAAATGGGCAGACTGGGTGGACCAAGCAGTCCTTATCTGCCATCAAATTCTATGTTTCTATGTTGTCGTCGTATAGATGTGAAGATCTGACTCCTGGTGGGTGAGCGACAGCATCACTGAAGCACACATGACAGTGGGAAAAAAGGAACTGAGGCAGTTGGAGGGTCAATGCTGAGATAGCCAACACAGTGTGAGCCAACCTCGTGTTGCCATGCATGTGTGGTCTTATCTCGGTGCCTGCCTTCCTGAAGATTTTGGTTCCTGCAGGGTCCCAGTGCCTTCAGAGTGAACCCAGCAGTATGAATAAATGGTGAGGACTTATGTCCAGGAATAAAGACAAGAGCACTATTTGATGAAGAATGAAGTTCTGATCCTCAATGAGATAAGCTATGAGTTATGATGACAGAAAAAACAAAACTGAGACAGTTGAGGCTGGTGTGGTTTTTATGTTGTTGGTACCCACATGGCGCCATACATTGATGCCATCACAGAGGTCACTGGTCCCAAAAGTTGTTTTGTCTTTGTCCAAGGACTAGCAGCCTCATACCAAAGAATGTGGCTCTTTAGAGGAAACTAACGTGAGAAAAATCTGTCTAGTCTGTTCTGGAATCCTGAAACAGTGCTAGCTTTCACAACTTAAATTGATAGTTTTTAACATGTCAACTACACTCTGTGTGTTGTAAGTCTTCCTGTTTACCCTTATCCTGCTCCACCCCCTCAGTTTGAGTGCATGTTCCCTACAGGAGTTCTGCTTGCGATCATCAGCTCAAACATATACTGTATGTATAGTACTATATACTCTACCCTGCCTATTTGCTTTAGTATTACAAATGCTGTTATCATTTCCTCTCTCATGCTTGTCTTTTCAAAGCTGAATAATTTGAGTATTTTCCAAAAACGCCTTGTAAATTGTGCCCCTATGTCTCTAATTAGCTTGGTGACCCTATGCTGAATACTCTTGATCTCTTCAGTGCCATTTCTGTACTGCAGTGATCAGAACTGGATGCATTACTCTAGGTATGGCCTAACCAAGGCCTTGTACAGGGAAAGCATCATCATCACCCTTGGCCAGCCCAGGCGAATTGGTAAACCATCAATCATAATTTTTGAAGGTCAGTCATGACTGATTATTGTTAATCATCAAATGTTACCATAAGATCATCAAAGGAGATCATGATCTAAGATTATCATTTAGATCATGATTTAATCATCAAACATGAACTTTCAAATCACCAACTGATGATAATTGATTATTTTTGTAAGCTTAAATCAGCATGATGGTTGTTGATGATCTGTGGATGATCAAGTGATGATCATTGATGATTATACTAGTTCAGTACTAGAAGATTGCAAGTCTCAGAAGTAATACTTAAAGTTTTATTTGTTAATTATGAAAATATAAATATCACATATTAGCAATGACAAATTAATTATGAATTATAATGTAAATCATGTGAAGTCAAGTTTTAATACCATTAGGAAGAGTACATGCAATGTCTGGTATAGGATACATATTTGCATACCTAATTTGCATATTTCAGCAGCACATTTTATGGAACAAAATAATGGTCATTTCTATTTTTAAATTAATTTTGCATTGACAGTATTAGTTTACCAACTATTAGGAAAGATTTTGAACACAAACCAAGTGCTTTTAGGAACTCACCACAACCATAAAAGGTTTAATGGGACTATATAAACCAATATGAGCCTGTCTAACTCCAATAAGATGTGAGGTATCAGAGTACACATGACTGAAAGCAATGGGCTTCTAGAGAAAAGGTATCATAACTGATCATTCCAGTAAAGATGTCTAAATACAAAATAAATTCCAAAGGTATAGAGAAAAAATAAATTGAATTTTTAAATTTATTTGTAATCTTGACATGAGATCATCATTAATCATAATCACCATCTCTATAACTACAAGGTTTTTGATTGGAGGCCATTTAACATTGATGGTTAATTATTGTTAATGATGTTCGTAATGATAGTTTTTGAAGCTTAAACATTATCTCTGAACATAAATGGATAATGATCATTCATGATACACTATTAAAAAATAATCATCTTTTCGGCAGGGTGCTCCTCATTTCCCCTGAATTCATTCCAACATTCTGTTTGCTTGCTTGACTGCAGCAACACATTGCATGCCTGGCTTCAGCTTACCATCCCCAATTTCCCTTTTTCCTCTTTTTCCTCAGTTGTGTGATTTACTGTTGCACCACACAGGGTGAATGTGTGATCCAGATTCATTGCCTTGGTTGTAAAGCTTATCTGTGGTTTATAAGAAAAAAATTATTTATTTGAAAATTGGTAATTAGGAAAGGCACAACTGAGCTGAGGCTTGTTTTCAGGTGCAACGCAAGGGAGGGTCTTCAAATTAACCATGTTCAAAAAGTGTTGCACAGATAATCACATACAAGGAAATCAAGATAGAGTGTTTCACCTTTTAATTGTGTGTTTTATTCAATATGTCTTACCACTTTTAAGATAAACCAGCTCATCAGTTTTCTTGCTGGCGAATACTGTCGTCCCACTAACCAAGTAATACTGATTCTGTAAGCCAACCACTCCAGTACAATTTCCTGTCTCTTGAAGGCAAGCCATCTTAGCAGATTGTAGAGTATTATAAACTATGGGCACCAGATTTTCTGTTTCTATTATTTTATGCCCATTATATAAAGTAAATATTTCACCATCTGTCAAAAAACAAAATATAGTATTAGATTAATAAGACTTTGTCATATAAGGCTGTATATATATATATATATATATATATATATATATATATATATAGTGTATGGCAATCTCAATCATCATATTTCAATTGAACCATGGAACATCACCAGTGAAGAAAAACATATTCAAAGGGTTACTACTTTGTATAGACTTGCAAAATAGGGCTTTCCTGGATGAGTCTAAGTGGCACATGGGGAAAATGGCAATGTCCACTAGTTGGCAACATATCCCTTTGAAGTTAATGTTTTCCAATATGGTGAAAGCCCTACAACTTTCAGTTTTTAACAGAAGAATTTTAACAACTTGAGCCAGATCTTCAGTAGATCTGAACATGTACTGTATGTAACCCTAGTGCCGGGTATCAAAGGGCTACTTACCCCTGCCTTGCTGGCCAGACCAAGGTTGAAGGGCTTGGGTTCCTATTTTGTTCTTAAACTGGTTCTTTCCCATAGATAACAACATTGCACAGTGCCTCCACCCAGGGTATACTTTTTAAGTGGGTTAAATAATTACCTGGTACAACCGCAAGGGATGCTGTACCCATCCACAACACCATATTGCCACCCCACACATGGATCAGTAACCAAAACCCCACATTTCACAATTTTGAATTATTGACTCACTCTAATAATATGCTCACACACCAGATTTTATAAAACAAAATGGCTAACCAACATTTATTTACATGGGGTGAGGGTTAGGAATGGGTAAAATGGAATGTAGAGGTTAAGTACATAGTTTGATTGGCATCAGGTAAATCAACAGTTGGAATGGAATCAGGTGATCTGCAATAAAAACAATCATTTCACATTTTAAATTCAGATGTTTAGATTTCTGGCCGCCCACCAACCTTCTGATGGTTTCAGGATATTTTCTATCTAGCTAGCTGCATAGGTGTTAGACATTACTTTACCCCCAACTGGTACAAGTCCCCAGTCCAGATTAGGACCCTGCAATCCTATGTATATTTCTGTGTAGTCAGTTCTAAATGTTGCAGGCCTGATGTAGTTGCAGCTGATTGGCTGGCGTTGGAGCTCTTAAGGCAAATCAGAGTACAATCAACATTTTCCCTTTCTCATTTATTTCTGAATTAAACTCTGCATTAGGCAGGTGGATCCCCTCTTTTAGAAACCTAGGAATTAGATACTGGACTTGGCAAAACATTGTCACAAACTATTTACAGTCTCTTGGCCACAGAGCCAGGTGTGCGTTTACTCATGGTTTGGTAGTCATCATTAGGCAGAGTAGTTTCAAGGTAGGCACAATTGAGTAAGACTTGAATCTGGGCTGAGAAGCATGACACAAGCTTGCAGCAGGACCCTTCTTCAGATCTGGAGGCTTTTGCGGTTTTTGAAGGCTGAAACTTTTTCTCAGCTTCTCAACGGTTGCCCTTCTTCAAAGGCTGAAGTCACGATCAGGAAAATAACCGACCAGTGCCAGCACACCTCCACATCTAAGCTATGCCCCTCGGGGGAAGTGCATATGACAGTGCCTTGCTGGCGCACTACCAGGCTGACTCCCCATGCTGATCACAGGAAACAGTTTATTTCTCTTTTCTCAGACAGTTAGGTACATTTATTTAACTTGGCTTTTTCCAGTCACATGATTAGCACAACTGCTGTGGCTCTCTCAGAAGGCACAGTCTTTTTACAGTAGGCAAAATCTCTTTTTCCTCTCTTCCAGAGGCAAGTACTGGAGCTTAAGGCAAGGCTCACAACCAAGATAATCACATTCAGAATTGCAGACAATTCACTTTACATTTTTGCTTCTCACAAGCAGGATCTCAATAGCACAGTTCCTTGGCCAGTTGGTGTTTTGCAGCTCCAAACAGAACATTACATCACAAAGTCCTCTCAGGCAACTTCAGGCAAAACTCTGACCTCAGGATACTTTCCTTTCCTTTTCATTCCTGTAGACACACTAATCAGTATTACGGTGAGTGTATATCACCAAAAAGCAAATCGGTGATATGCACTTCAAGGGGAACCAACATCCGGAATATTAAAAAGTGTTTTTGTGGGGGGTTGCCCCCCTGCCCCCCCAAACTAAGATTCTCAACTCCAGAGGGGTGCATGTCGAGGAGGAGGCAAAATCTGGATTTCACAAAAAAATTAAGTCCCACAGCCTCAGGCAGCAGCAAAATTTACTCGCTCCTAGTTCCAGCCCCAAACCCAGTACTTACTGTGCCACAGCTAGCCACCCACACCACCATGCAACACAGCTAGCTTGGTGGCAACAGGTACACCAGTCCCCTACAACCCCTTCTCTGTCCCTCATCTTCCTCTCACTATCCCTCACTCCCTTCCAGTCGCCCTTCTCCACGGTCAATTTCCCATACGGTTGCTAGTTTGCAGGGTAGCCCAGAATGATTGTGCTGAAAATGAGTCGCTATTTTTGTAGTCATTCATTTTCAGTCACTATCATCACTGGATACCATTTGTGCAAATATCATTCGCTGTGTCCCGTGTTGATGCGACTAAGGGCATCTGCCAGGGTGTTGTCTTTGCCTGGGAGATGTATGGCTGACAGACTGACTCCCAAGGAATAGGCTAGGCCAGAAATCCTCATGGCTTCCAGGCATAGGATACTGGACCTTGCTCCCCCCTGCTTGTTTATGTAAAACATTGCAGTAGTGTTGTCTGTTCTAATTTGGACTGTATGTCCCTTTATTTGTGAAGCAAATGCTTTGAGAGCCAGCTAAATGGCCCTGAGTTCCAGCAAATTGATGTGAGCCTGTGACTCTTGTGGAGTCCAAGAGCCACTGACAGAAGAGTCACCCATGCGATCTCCCCATCCAAGCAGAGAAGCATCTGTGGTAATGGTTCTTGAAGGGGAGGGTACCTGGAAGAAAACTCCTACAGATAGGTTGGCAGATTCCTTCCACCAGTCCAGAAACTGAAGGAACTTTTTTGTGACTGGGACTAATTTGGACAGGGAATATTTGCTTTGGGACCAATGAGACCTTAGGTACTGCTGAATGTCCCTCATTCTGAACCAGACTCCTGGGACCACAGCTGTCACAGATGCCATGTGACCCAGGAGCTGTAGGAAGTGTCTGGATGGCCTAGGCTGGCCCAAGACAAAAGAATTTGCCACTGACAGAAAGTTTTGAATCCTTTCTACAGGAAGAAAGGCTCTGCTGTGCAGTGTGTCCAACTGTGCTCCTATGAAGGGAAGGAGCTGAGCTGGTTCCAAGTAGGATTCTTTTTGTTTATAATGAATCCCAAGGAGTGCAGGGTGTCTCTTGTTATGGAGAGGGCCTCCTCCAGAAGAGGAGGGGATTTTGCCACTATCAGCCAGTCATCCAGGTAAGGGTATACTGATATCCCCTTCCTTCTTAAGTAAGCTGCCAGCACCGCCAGGCATTTTGTGAACACCTGTGGTGCAGATGTCAGGCCAAAGGGAATGCCTGCAAACTGGTAGTATCCTGAAGGAAGCTTGAACCTTAAAAGCATCCTGTGGGACAACCTGATGGTGATATGAAAGTATGCATCTTTGAGATCTATGGAGGCTAGTCAGTCTCCCTGCTGCAAAGACTGAATCACCATCTTTAGGGTGACCAACTTGAATTTGGATTTCAGAAGCTGCCTGTTTAGGTATCTGAGATCTAGAATAGGCCGCCATGCTCCATTTTCCTTTTGAGTCAGGAAGTATCTGGAGTAGAGTCCTTTGCCCTTTTGATTGGCAGGCACTCTCTCTACTACTTTTGCTTCCAAAAGATGCTTTACCTCCATCTCCAACAGAATCCTTTCTGTTGGAGTTAGAGGTTTGGAAAGGTGGGTTTTCTTGAGGGCTGGCATCTTTTTAAACTGAAGGGACAGATTCTTTTCCACTACCTCCAGGACCCACCTTTCTGTTGTAATAAGGGTCCAGGACTGGAGGTAATGGGAGAGCCTGCTCCCTACGGGTAGAGGGGAGGCGACCTGGACTGAGGAGTCAGGGCTTTTGCTGGGTGGCAGGAGCAGGGGTAGAAGTAGATCTTCTCTGACCCCTCCTGTCTCTTCCTCTGAAGTAACTTCTGAACTGTGAGAGACAAACTGAGGAGGAAGGGAGTTAATCAATCAATCAATTTTTTATTTATAAAAAGGTGTTACTAGGGTCTGGGGAAGTATCCCCTGCCTCTATTACCCCTATGCTGAGACTTTTGAGCAGCCGGGGCCTTCACCTTGGAAGTGTTACTCTGGTAGGTTGCTTTATACTCGTCAACCTTTTTCATGTACTCCTCAGTCCTGGAATCAAATAGCATATTTCTCTAACAGGGGAAGTCCATGGCTTTGGACTGAGCATCCAGTGACATATTTGTTGTTCTGAGCCAAGCAAAGCACCTCAGGGAAATGGCCTGTGCCATACCCCTTGAGGCTGCATTATTACTATCATCCGCCATGTGGAACTGGTACTTTGTAGCCTCCAAGGCAGTCTTAACTGCTTCCACCAAATCCTTAGCCATAGAATCAGAGCTCCATTTAACTATGGCTAGGACTGAATTCCTTAAAGCCTTCTGATATTTGGCTGTGTAAGCCATGTATGAGGCAAGGCGGAGAAGAAGAGAGGCTGAGGTACATGTCTTTCTGGCCATAAAAATCAGACTCTTTGAGTCTTTTTCAGGAGGCTGGGAAGAAAGGGGAACCCACCTTGTCAGATGCTGCTTGTTGCACCACTCCCTCGTGGCTGGGGTGAACAAACAGAAATTCTGTGTCAGATTTAGAAAATTGATATTTCTTATCAACCTTCTTCTCGACCCCTGGCACAAATGTGGAGGTCTGAAGAATCTTCATTGTGTTCTTCCTGAAAGGTTTATAGATTGGGAGAACTAACTTTATAGGAGGGGGAAGACCTTTCATGTCCCTGTAGTCCTGGTCTTTCTCCTCATCCTGGTTGGACTCTTGAGAGGGGAGGTCAAGAGTGTCCACCATGTGCTGCAGAAAAGAGAACAGGGAGGTGGTATCCTCCTGGTCAGGGGATGCCCCAAAATTAGGGTCAAGTGACACATTGGGTTCTGGGGCCCTACCCTCCAAAACGTTATCTGGGGCATCATAGAAATCATCACTGTCCTGCTCTTCATCAGCCCCTGTAGCAGAGAGGGCAGTGAATGGGATTTGTCTGGGAAAGTCAGAGGCACCAAAGAGGAAACTCATTCCATGGAATGTTTGATAAAGGTGCCAGGCTTTAGCCATATCCTCCATCGAGGGAAGGTCCTGTGGAAAATCTTGAGCTACATCCTCCTGGAGTTCAATATGTTTAGACTTATCTTTCTTTTCCACTGTAGCCTCACCTTTAGCACCATCTGGAGGTGCAGTAGGATTTTTCTCTTTACAAATCTTTTTAGCAGCCACTTCATCAGTGACTTGTTCAGGCTTTCTCTTAGAACCAGGCACTTCATCAGCACCTTTTAAATGTTTTCATTTAGGAACTTCACCAGCCCCTTTAGAAGCTTTGCTTTTATGAGGCACTTCACCAGTACCAGGCTTTGTGTTCTTTGTTTTCAAAGGCACTTCATCAGCACCTATACCAGGCTTAGATTTTAAAGATGCTTCATCAGCACCTTGGTTATTTTTATTCTTTAAAGGCCCCTCATCGGTAGCCCTGGGTCTGTGTCTGGGCCCAGATGAAGACCCTTCTTCTGCAATTTCTCTATGCCTTTCAGCTCTGTTTCTTAATGTTTTTGAACAAAATTTGGAGCAAAGAACACAGTAATGATCTGGACCTAAGCACTTCAAATACATGTCGTGGGTATCAGCTTTAGCTAAAATTCTTTGACAGTTTAAATAACTTTTAAAACCTGTGGCTCCAGTCCTTTTCTTAGGGGTTTCTGACTGTCCAATTAACAGAAAACCCTTGAATAGAATGTTGAACTGTTTAAATGTAAAGGCCAACGGTCGGTTCCCTCACAGAAAAGAAGAAAAAATTACTCACCTTAGTAATGTTGTTTCTTCTAATGGAGTCTTTCTGTATTCTGTCTATATGCAGTTAGCCCCAACACTTGAACTGCTCCGGAGAGTAAAGGGTTAACTCTATGCAGAGGCATAGAATGTTGAGCTCGAGCTTGGTTTTCAAACCTCTGTCTGTGGTACTCTGAAGTGTAACCGTCAGATTCTTACGAGCCCTAAACTAACTAACCCAAGGTAAGAAATTGTTTTAATATTTATGTGCCAAGTGGCAAAATCAGGGTTTTAGGGTCAAAGATTCAAGTTGATAAAACCCCAAAAGAACACAACAGGTAGTGATCCACCAAACTGAAAGAAAAAAAAAAAAACAAGAGATGGAGGCATGTCCAGAGCACCTCTGGAGTGCAGCACTGCGCCTGCCCCACCACATCCCAAAACTACTAGGTTCCAGGAGGAGAGGCAGGGAAGGAGATCAGAATACAGCAAGACTCCATTAGAAGAAACAACATTACTAAGGTGAGTAATTTTTTCTTCAAACAACATGAAGTCTTGCTGTATTCTGACTATATGCAGACTACCAAGCAGTACTCCCTTGGAGGAGGGAGTTAAAGAACCTATTTTGGGAACAGGCTCTGCAGCACAGCTATGCCAAACCTAGCATCATGTAGTGACTGAATGTCCAAAGAGTAATGCTTGGTGAAGGTGTGAACAGATTTCTAGGTAGCTGCTTTACATATATCCACTAAAGGTATATCTCTAGCTGCTGCGACCAAAGCAGCTGTACCTCTGGTAGAATGAGCCCTCAGGCCTGAGGGAGGCTCCTTCCCAAGTTTAGAGTAGCAGAATTGAATGCAAGAAACAATCCACCTGGCAATAGACCTCTTGGTAGCAGGCTTGCCCTTTCCCACCTCACCATAAGTGAGAAACAACTGAGAACAGTCCTTTCTATGGGCCTTAGTATGCTCAATATAGTAACTAAGAGCCCTTTTCACATCCAGACTGTGTAACCTCCTCTCTGCAGGGGAAGAATGATCAGTGAAAAAGACAGGCAGAGACATAGACTTGTCCAGATGAAAGTCTGACACTACCTTGGGAAGGAACTTACTATTGGTGCGGAGGACCACCTTATCCCTATGAAAGGACATGAAATCAGGTTCCACTGATAAGGCCTGTAGTTCACTGATCCTCCTAGCAGAGGTAATGGCCACCAGGAATACAGTTTTCCAAGTCAAGTATTTCAGCTCAGCTGAAGATAAAGGTTCAAAAGGGGGCTGCATAAGTTGTGCAATACAGGTGTTCAGATCCCAGGAAGGAGTAGGCTCCCAAAAAGGAGGATTGACGTGAACTAAGCCTTTGAAGAATTTCTTGAAAACTGGATGAGAAGCTATGGAAGAACCCTTACCAGCTGAAAGAAAGGCAGACACAGCTACCAAATGCACTTTAAGAGTAGTAGGCCGGAGGCCTAACCTGTTAAGATGTGCCACATAGTCCAAAACAGTGACAATGTCAGCCAGCTCTGGCTTAATATGTCTACTGGAACACCAAAATCCAAACCTTTTCCATTTGGAGCTGTAAGTCTTCCTAGTAGCAGGCTTTCTGCTAACTTTCAAAATATCCAAAACTGACTGAGAAGAAAAAAATACTCACCTTAGTAATGTTGTTTCTTCTAATGGAGTCTTGCTATATTATAGACATTAGCAGTTTGTTCCAGCTCTAGAACTGCCCTGGAGTGAAATGGTTAAAACCATTCCAAAAATAGAATTTTGGCACGAGCAGCGCTATCTGTGTCATTTCAAACTTGAACTGTCAGATCTTTCTGAGCCAAACTCACTAAGGTCTGTGTGGAAGCTGTAACCTACACTAGCCAAATGGCTACCTAAATAATAACAACCATTGATGGTCCCAACACCCAAGACTCAAGTCAGGGGACCAGAAATACTAACACCATTCTAATAATATGAAAATGGAACATAAGTATAATAAAACACACACACGCACACATACACCCCAAAGTCCCAAAGGGGACAAAATGCTAACAGGACATAAGTAGTGCCACACTAAGTTGCCGCACCCCACCAAGTAGAGGTTCTGAGAGGGGCAGGTTGAGGAGGTCTATAATATGCAAGACTCCATTAGAAGAAACAACATTACTAAGGTGAGTAATTTTTTCTTCAAACAACATGAAGTCTTGCTATATTATAGACATTAGCAGAATACACAGCAGTACCTCCATGGAGGAGGGCAGAACCTACTTAGGAATAGGCTCTGAAGAACAGCTGTGCCAGAGCCGAGCATCTCTCCTGGCCTGGACATCCAGGGAGTAATGCTTTGTAAAGTGTGTACCGTTTTCCAAGTAGCAGCCTGGCAAATCTCTAATAAAGGGATATCTCTGGCAGCAGCTAGAGGCAGCTGTACCCCTGGTAGAATGAGCCCTCAAACTGGGGGCTCTGCCCACTTTCTGATAACAAAATTGGATAAAGAGACAATCCACCTGGCTATTGATCTCTTAGTGGCAGGTTTGCCTTTCTCAACTTCACCATAGGTAAGGAAAGGTTGGAGGGATTCGAACCTGTGACCTTTGGTATGCTCTATTTAATAACTAAGAGCTCTCTTAACATCCAGGCTGTGCAACCTCCTCTCACCCTAAGAGGAGTGATCAGTGAAAAGTACTGGAAGGGAGATAGACTGATTAAGATGAAAATCTGAAACCACCTTAGGCAAAAACTTCCTATTAGTCCTAAGGACTACCTTATCCCTGTGGAAAGAAATAAAGTCAAGTCTCCACTGACAAGGCTTGCAATTCACTTATGCGTCTGGCAGAAGTGATAGCCATTATAAAAACAGTTTTCCAAGTTAGGTACTTAAGCTCTGCAGAAGACAGGTTCAAAAGGGGGTTGCATTAACTGGGCAATGCAAACATTAAGGTCCCAAGCAGGGGCCGGTTCCCGAAAGGGAGGATTAGTATGGAGTAATCCTTAAAAACTTGGAAAACACAGGATGAGAGGAAAGAGGATGGCTTTCCTGCTGACACAAAAGCAGACACAGCTGCCAAATGAACTCTCAGGGTAGTTGGTCTGAGACCCAAGGAATTAAGATGTACCATGTAATCTAACAAAATGGGCAATTCAGCAGATTCTGGGAAATATTTTTCCAGCACACCAAATGGAAAACCTTTTCCATTTAGAACTATAAGTAGTCCAGTGGAAGGCTTTCTGGAAGCCTTTAGGATCTCAAGAACACCCTGAGAGGTGTAAATCACCAAACTCTAACTCCTGAAGAGCCAGGCCTTGAGGTTGAGGATTTGAGGTCCAGATACCAAACCCTTCCCTGGGCACAAGTCAACAGATTGTGATTCCTGGGGAGGCACAGGGGAAGATGGACTGTCAGAGACAGAAGGAGTGGGTACCAGGGCTGCCTGGCCAATCCAGGGCAATCAGAATCACCCTGCAAGGCTGAGATCTGATTTTGACTAAGTACTTGAATAGGAGAGGAAAGGGAAAGCATGAAGACTTCCTCCCAATCCAGAAGAAGGGCATCCAGGGAACTGAGCCCAGCACTGGAGGCCTGCAACAGAACAGAGGAAGTCTGTGATTGTCTGGGGCTGCAAAAGATCTATCTGAGGATGCCCACCTGGCAAAAACTATCCCCAGCACCTGAGGATCCAGGGACCATTCGTGATGGCCCTGGGAAATCCTACTGAGGGCATCCGCTAGGACATTGTCCTTCCCTGGAAGATGGTGCTATGAGGGAGTGTTCAGGGAATAGGCCAGAGACCACAACTTCATTGCCTTGGTGCACAAGGCCGAAGACCGAGTGCCCCCGTTTGTTGATGTACCACATTGTTGTGGTGTTGTCTGTTCTGACTTGTATCACCTTGTTGTGGACAGATGCAGAAAAAGCTTGAAGAGCTAAAAAGACAGCTCTGAGTTCCAGCAAATTGATGTGGAGCAGAGATTCCTGGGGACCAAACTCCCTGAGTGGAAAGGTCGCCCATGTGGGCTCCCCAACCCAGAAGGGAAGCATCTGTAGGAGAGTCAAAGTCGTGAGAAGGGAAATGAAGGGGACCCTGCTCTTAAATTGCTCTGCTCCTGCCACCACTGGAAGCTAGGATCAAGGTTCGAGTCACTGGGACCAACTTGGAAAGGGGTCTCTTCTGAGACCAAAAGGTTCTCAAGTGAAACTGAATGTCTCTCATCTGAAATCTGGCTCCCTGCACAACAGCTGTGGATGCAGCCATGTGCCCCAGGAGCTGCAGAAAGTGTCTTGCTGGTCGAGAGACCTGCAGAGTGAAGGAAGAGGCCAGAGCCACTAAATTCCTTACCCTTTCTGGGGAAGAAGGCTCTGGCTAGCTTTGTGTCCAATTCTGCCCCTATAAAGGTGAGTACCTGGACTGGTTCCAGAACGACTTTAGTAGGTTTAGCAGAAAACCCAGGGATGTGAGAAGCTGCTGGGTGACTTGCAGGTGAGATTTTACCTGTTCTGGGGACTGGCCTACAATGAGCCAGGCGTCTTAGATGGGAAAACAGCAATCCTCTGCCTCCTTAAGTGGGCCACTGCAACTGCTAGACACTTTGTGAATACCCTTGGAGCAGAGGTAAGGCCGAAGGGCTTGCTCTGAACTGGTAATGACCTGAGGGCAGTTCGAATCTGAGTACTTTCAATGGGATCTTCTGATTAGGACATGGAAATAGGCATCCTTGAGGTCCAGGGAGGCTAGCCAGTCCCTGGCCTTAGGAAAGTAAAATCATTGCCAGAGTTACCATTTTGAACTTTGGTTTCAAAAGATGCTTGTTCAGATATCTGAGATCTAAAATGGCCGCCATTCTCCTGTCTTTTTGGGGTAAGGAAGTATCTGAATACAGACCCTGCCCTGATGCAGGGAGGAACCCTTTCTACTGCTCTGAGAGCTAACAGGATGAGACCTCTGTTTCCAGAGCGAGGGTCTCTGAAGCACTTGCAGGTAGAAAAAGTCTGCTTCTCAACTTGGAAACTTTTGAAGCTGAGAACCAGACCTGACTTACTACTTCCAGAACCCACTTGTCTGAGGTTAAAGAAGCCCAATTCTGACTGAAGTAAGCCAGCCTGCCCCCCACTGGTACAGGAGAATCAGCCCTGGGCACCCCATCAGGGTGTCTGTTTCGCAGGAGCTTTAGGCTGGGGGGTGGGAGCAGGTCTGCCCACCCCTCATCTGCCCCTGCCTCTGAAGAAGCCCCTCTGAGCATAGGCAGAGGCCTGAGTCTGGTAGAAAGGCCTGTGGAAGGCTACCCCTACCCCTGGGGCATGCCTTTGAGGGTGGCTTGCGCTCCTTAGCCTGGGCACTCTTGTAAGTAGTCCTATATTCATCCATCTTCGTCATGTAATTCTCTGTCTGCTCTCCAAACAAGAATTTCCACTACAGGAAAATCCATAGCCTTAGTCTGGGTATCCTGTGACAAACTAGTACACCTGAGCCAGGCCAACCTAAAAGCTACAGATGTGGCCATGACCCTAGAGGAAACATCATTAACATCCACAGCAGCATAAAACTGAACCTTAGAGACTTCAATGCCACAGCAGCCACCTGTTCTAGTTCACTAGCCAGCTGGCCATGGGCCTCTTGCCAATTGCATAACAGTATCCCATCTAGATTTCTGATACCTAGCTACATAAGCCATATAATTTGCTTGCCTGAGTCCCAGAGAGGCTGCCATATACTGTTTTTTTTTTGCCATGGCATCAATCTTCCTGGAATCCTTGTCAGGAGGATGTGAAGCCAAGGAATATTAGCTTTATCACAGGCAGCAGCCTGAACTACTAACATGACTGCATTGCTGAGAAAGGAATTTTGTATCAGGGCCTGACAATGTATACCTTCTGTCCATCTTTTTATCTACAGGAGGCACAGAATTAGGAGATTTTAAAATTTTAATTGTTTGTTTCCTAAAAGACTTATGTAAAGGAATAGACAATCTCCTAGACTCTGGAATATCCATCATTTCTACAAAATCAGGCTCCTCTTGCTCATCCACAGCCTCTTCTAAAGGAAGCTGGAGGGTTTCAGCAACTTTTTTAAAGAACATAAAATGAGATGGGGACTCAGACAGCAAGGGGAGATTCTAAAGGTCTGTCTGGGGAGATGTCGGTTCAATGGGCACACCAGACCTTCCCAGCCACATTCATACTGTTCATAATCCTCCTCCCCTCCTCTGGTTCATAAAATTCCTCAATATCAAAATCCTGAACCACTGGGACCGGACGAACCGACCTTTTACCAGATAGTGGTGGTTGGACGGACCCTGAGACAGTGACTGGACAATTTGCATGGCTTTTGCTATCTCTGCAGCAGTTGGAGAAGGAATTTTGGACTCAGACCTGCTGATTTTCTTGTTTTCTTTACTGGAATTGGTTCCTCAGAACCAGCTTTTCTTTTGGCCGAGGAAGTCTGGCCCTGGTCAGAGGGCACTCCCTCTGGTTCGGTTGGCACCGAACCAGGCTAGCCATCCGGGTCAGCGGACTTTTTGGCCTCTTGTTCCCTGAGCCTGCCCAATCTTTTTTCCAGGGTGGCTGCAGGGAAATTCTTACATACCTGGCAGTCTGACTGGAGGTGGTCAAACCCCAGACAATAAACACATGTGGTGTGTGGGTCAGCCTTGGCAAAGACTTCCCCACAAACATCACAGTGTTGAAACCCAGTGGGCCCGGTTTTTCTTTTGGGTTTCTCAGACATAATGCCATCCTAACCAAAAACTTGCCCTTTTATCGGCAGTGCCAGGCAAGACACCCTTATCGGTTCCTAACCGTGTCACGGGTATTGGAAAAAACGTAATAAATCCGTTTTTTTTAGAACCGATAAGAACCGGGAACCGCACTCTAAAATAGTAACTTTTAGTTTTAAATGAGTTTTAAACCCACTGATCGGTTCAAAACCAGACCGATAACTTACAAGTTCCACACAGACAAAACCTTCATTTACTTACGGTTACCACAGATGAGAGCTTGAACCGAACAGTTTTGTGGTTAAAATAAAACTATTCTCGGTTAAATCCAACCGAGAAAACACTTTTAAACCGAGAAATGAACCGAGCAGAAGGAGAAATCTCCTGAGCGACTGTTCACTGAGTCGGAGTAAAGAATCTGACAGTTCAAGTTTGAAATGACACAGATAGAGCTACTCTCGTGCCAAAATTCTATTTTGGAATGGTTTTAACCATTTCACTCCGGGGCAGTTCTAGAGCTGGAACAAACTGCTAATGTCTATAATATAGCAAGACTTCATGTTGTTTGAAAGATGCAAACTTGCATATTCTAGCTCTTCAAGAGTCAGGCTTTGAGCCTGAGAATCTGAAGGTTAGGGTACAGAATCCTCCCTTGAGAGGAGGTGAGAAGATTGTACTGCCTTGCAAGGCTGAGACCTGATTTTTATCAAGACCCTGAATATCAGAGGAAAAAGAGGAAATGCACACTGAAACCTGCTTGTCCAATTTAGTAGAAGAGCATCCTGGGGAACAGGACCCAGAAGGGGTGGTCTGCAACAATAAAGAGGGAGTTGATGATTGTCTGGGGCTGCAAAGAGATCTATCTCTGGGATGCCCCATCTCCTGAAAATGACTTGAAGAATGACAGGATTCACGGTCCATTCGTGGTGACCCTGGGAAATCCTGCTGAGAGCATCTGCTAGGATGTTGTCCTTCCCTAGGAGATGCACCGCCAACAGAGAAGCCTGAAGGGAATAAGCTACAGACCAAATTGTCATGGCTTTTGTGCACAAGGCTGAGGACCGAGTGCCTCCCTGCTTGTTGATGTACCACATGGTTGTGGTATTGTCTGTTCTGATCTGCACCACTTTCCCTTGGACAACCATTGAGAATGTCTGGAGAGCCAGGAAGACAGCTCTTAATTCAAGAAGATTTATTTGCAGAAGGGACTCCTGGTGTGACCAAGTTCCCTGAGCTGTGAGATGATCTAGGTGGGCCCCTACCCCAACAGGGAGGCATCTGTGGTGAGAATCACTGAAGGGACCCGACTGATGAAGGGGAACCCTTGTCGAAGATTGACCTCCTCCAACCACCACTGAACGGCCTGGATCAAGGTTTTGGAAACTGGAACCAACTTGGAGGGAGGGTCCTTTTTCTGAGACCAGAAAGATCTGAGATTAAACTGAATATCTCTCATCTGAAACCTTGCTCCCTGAACTACTGCTGTGGGAGCTGCCATGTGGCCCAGCAGCTGCAGAAAGTGTCTGGCTGGCCGAGATACTAGAGGACGAAAAGAGGAGGCCAACGTGACCTGTGACTGAACCCTTGAGAGAGGATGAAATGTTCTTGCCCACATTGTATCTATTTCCACCTCTATGAAAGTGAGAAGCTGGGCTGGCTCTAGAACAGACTTCTCTAAATTTAGAATGAAGCCCAAGGATTGTAGAAGTATTTGGGTGACCTCTAAAGCTGTCTTAACTTGGTCTGAGGACTGGCCCACTAGAAGCTAGTCGTTCAGGTATGGGAACAGAAGGATGCCCTGCCTCCTGAGGAATGCCACCACCACTGCAAGGCACTTGGTGAATACCCTTGGGGCAGATGTTAGGCCGAAGGGCATGGCCCTGAATTGGTAATGGTCTGAGGGCAACTCAAACCTGAGGTACTTTCTGTGGGAATGCCTGATAGGTATGTGGAAGTAGGCATCCTTGAGATCCAGGGAAGCTAGCCAGTCTCCTGGTCTCAGAGAGGGAAGAATTACTCCCAGAGTCACCATTTTGAACTTAGGTTTTGTCAAATGTTTATTCGGTACCTTAAATCCAATATGGGTCACCACTACCCTGACTTTTTGGGGGTAAGGAAGTATCTTGAATACAGTCCTTTTCCCCTGTGATAAAGAGGTACTTTTTCTACTGCTTGCATAAGCAGAAGAGAGGAGAGGAGATGTCTGCCTCTAAGGCCTTTGTCTCCAAGGGAGAGGGAGGACTGAAAGACTTTGCTCTCATTCTTGGGAACCTTTTGAAACTGAGAGCAAGTCCCTGGCTCACTACTTCCAGCACCCATTTGTCTGAAGTAATAGACTCCCAAGCCTGGGAGTAGTGAGCCAGCCTGCCCCCTACTGGAATTGGGGAGGCAACCCTGACTGACACCTCAGGGTGTCTGCTTGGCAGGGGGCTTGGACTGAGCAGCCGATGGGGTCTTAGTTATCCCACATCTACCTCTTCCTCTAAAGAACCCCCTCTGCTGAAAAGAAGGGGAGGGGGCCTGAGCTTGGTAAAAAGGCCTGTAAAAAGGCCTGCCCCTGCCCCTAAACTGCTGCCTCTGAGGAGTGGTCTGCTTTTCTTTGGCTGCAGCACTCCTATAGGTGGTCCTATATTCATCCATCTTCTTCATGTAATTCTCTGGTCCTCAAAGAGAGAATTACTAGTTACAGGAAAATCCATGGCCTTAGCCCGGGTATCCTGTGAGAGGTTGGTACACCTAAGCTAAGCAAATCTCTTCATGGAGATAGATGTAGCCATGACCCTGGAATGAACATCATTGGAATCAACAGCAACGTGGAATTGCACCTTAGATGCCTCTATACCATTTGCAGCCACTGGCTCCAGCTCCTTGGCTAGCTGGAGAGGGGCATCCTTAGCCAGTGCCAGAACCATATCCCACATTGATTTCTGGTACCTAGCTGTGTATGCCATGTAATTGGATTGTCTGAGTCCCAAAGAGGATGCCGAGTACTGTTTTGATGCCATGGCATCCACTTTCCTAGAATCCTTATCTGGGGGGATGAGATGCCAGGGGAATATTAGCCTTGTCACAGGCTGCAGCTTGTACCACCCCAACATGGCTGCTATGATTTGAAAGGAATTCCATCCCTGGACCTGACAAAGCATACCCCCTGTCCATTCTTTTTTCCACAGGAGGAATGGATGTAGGAAACTGTAAAAATTTTTGTGTCTGCTTCCCCAAGGATTTGTGTAAGAGGATAGACACCCTCTTTGACTTTCGGACAGCCATCATTTCCAGGTAGTCAGGTTCTTCCTGATCCTGTTCAGCCTCTTCCATAGGAAGCTGAAGAGTCTCAGCCACTTTCTTGTAAAACAAGAAATGGGAAGAGGACTCAGAAAGCCTGGGAGGAGAAGCCTAAGTAGGCCTGTCTGGGGAGATGTCAGGCTCTACTGGCTCATCTAAGCCCTCATCTTCTTCAAAGTCTTCATCCTCCTCCCAATTTCCCTCATAGTATGCTTCAGGATCTATATCTGAAGCCAAAACTTCCGACCTAACCGATTGAGACTGAACCGAAACCGGTTCGGTCGGAACCGGGCAAAGCGATTCAACTATTGAAATCACTTTCGCTATCCCATCAGCGGTTGGACCATGGGAAGCAGGATCCGAACCAGCTGATTTCCTCTTTCTTTTGCTTGGAACCGATTCCGCAGAATCTCCGTTTGCCCGAAGTGGTATCACTCAGGTCAGTGGGCACCTCTTCAGGTTCTGTCGCAACTGAACCGGACTGGCCATCTGGGTCAGCAGACTTCTCAGCCTCCCTCTCCCTTAGCCTACTCAAACATTTATTGAGAGTGGCTTTGGGAAAGTTCTTACATATTTGGCAGTCTTCCTTGAGGTGGTCAAACCTCAGACAATACACACAGACGAGATGAGGGTCGGCCTTAGCAAAGGCCTCCTTACACTCAGTATAGTGCTGAAACCCAGTGGGTCCGGTTTTCTTCTTGAGTTTCTCAGACATGCCTTAAACCAGTAAAAATCACCTTACACAGCGGTTAAGCCAGGCGATTACAAACTCAACGGTTCCAACCGTGTCACAGGTCAGTTAAAAAAATCCTAAAATATCGTATTTTTTTAGGAACCGAAGAGTACCAGAAAAAAACACACACAAAGTAATAATAATTAATATAAAGATAAGCTTCGGTTCTGAACCAGACTGACCGGCAGAGAACCAAAATAAAACAATTTCTTAGTAAACAACACAGAAAAATAACCACTACCTATAGCTACCACTTACTGTACCAAGACAGAGGTAAGAATAGCGAAATGCAGAAAATCACAGTTAAAAAAAACAATTCGAACTAGACTGAACCGAAGCACAGGGGGAATCTCCAGAGAGACTTCACAGTAAGGCGGAGTAAAGAATCTGATGGTTACACTTCAGAGTACCACAGACAGAGGTTTGAAAACAGAGGTCGAGCTCAATGTTCTATGCCTCTGCATAGAGTTAACCCTTTACTCTCCAGAGCAGTTCAAGTGCCAGGGCTAACTGCATATAGTCAGAATACAGCAAGATTTCATGTTGTTTGAACCATGACTTTTCTGAGGTAAAATATATACAGAACCATTGGTTCCTGCTTGAAAAAGGGAATCACAATAAAAATAAATAAAATAAGTAAAAGGAACCACGGAAACACTACATGCACTAACTAAAACTTTATAAAAATAAAGAAAAAGGGAACTGTGTGGAACTGAGGAAAAAATGCAGTTCATGGGCACCGAGGGGAACAGCTAAAACTAGAAGAAATAAAAGAAAATAGCTAGCAATTTCAAGAAACTTTTTCGTGTCAGGAGAGAGAGCACGTCAGAGGCAGTGTTGCTCAGTCCAGCGGAGAAAAAATTCTGAAGCCTCCTGCCTTCTCTCCTCAGCACAACCCCTAGCTTCAATCTGATTGGCTAATTCATAAAACTCATTACCATACATTCCACCTCTGGGGCAGTGCTATCTTGCCAGCTACCTGCAATAGTTACTGATACTAAAGGACACATGGGGTGAGAAGAGGTAGTTGTGGCAGAGATGATCTCGGGTTTCAAGCATGCATGGGATAAGCACGTGGGGGGAAGGGGGCACAGGTAAGGTCTGAGGGGGTGAAGTGAGGATCAGTAAGGGGGGAATACTGGGCAGCAAGGTAGGCCTTGTAGGTCTTTATCTGCAGACACTATTATGTATGTATGTATGTATGCTTGGCGAATGTGTGGATGGAAGACCACGTAGCTGCCTTGCACAATTCTAAAGCAGACACATCACCTCTCTCTACCTAGGATGTGGGCATAGCACTGGTGGAGGGAGCCTTGATGAAAGCTGGAGGCCTCTTCTTTTCTGTGACATAAGCCTTGGCAATGCAGGCCCTTGCCAACCTAGCTAGGGTGGCCTTGGAGGCTTTGTGTCCCTTTTTGGCTGCTCTGAAAAGAACACATAACCTATCCGATTTCCAGAACTCAGCAGTCTGTATAAGGTATGTACTAATGGTATATCGCAAATCCAACTTGTGCAACTCCTTCTCCTTTGGGTGAGTAGGTTGCAGACAGAAAGATGGGAGACAGATTTCCCGGTTCACATAGAAGTCCGTAGTCACCTTCAAAATGAAAGATGGATCTGTTCTGAGTACCACCTTGTCCTTATGCATGACGAGGTATCACTCTTTGTAGGATGAAGCCTGGAGCTCACCAGTTCTCCTGACTGAGCACATAGCAATTGAAAAGCACACCTTGTAGGCCAGCACGTCCAATAGTACTGACAAAAGCGGTTCAAAAGGCTCTTTACAGATGGCATTCAGGACTATATTCAGATCCCATGGGGGAACTGGAGATCAGAACAGAAGCTGACTCCTGCTGACAGCCCACAGAAAATGAATAAGCTCCCAGTTAGTCCCTAAGGATGATCCCAAGGAGGCTCCAAGCACTGACATCTGACCTCTCAAGATGTTCAAAGCCAAACCTTTCTCCACTTCTTCCTGCAGGTAATCCAAAATCTGTAGAACCATGGCTTTAGAAGACCAGATCTTTTTTCCCCTGTCCCAAGCCAAAAATGTAGTCCATACATGAGTATAAGCTTCCTGGCAGCCATCAGGTTGTCCACCACCTTCTTAGAGAAACTGTTTCAGGAGTCTCCTCCTTTCCACAGCCAGGCAGTGAGCTGCATCACTCTCAGATTTGGATACAGAGTAGGAACTTGTGAAGAAGATCCCCTCGCACGGGAAGGTTGAACGGTGTGCATTGAGCTAGGTTCACTAAGTCTGAGAACCATAGTCTTCTGGGCTGCTCAGAAGCTATTAGAAGAAAGTTTCCTCTTGAGCACCTTATTTTACATATGACCTTGGGAAGGACCGGCAGAGGAGGGAAGGCATACGTTCTGTCAAAATTCCATGCTTGTAACAGGGCATCCACTGCTTCTGCCTGTGGACACCGGTAGCAGCTGAAGAACTGTTGTACCAGAGCATTCTGGCTGGAGGCAAACTGGTTGATCTGAGGATGGCTGAACCTTTGACAAAGAATGTCAAACACCTCCAGTTCAACATCCACTTCCCTCAATGGACATTCTTATAGCTTAGCCAATCAGCCTGAATGTTCAATTCCCCCACCAAATGAACTGTTGACAGAGAAAGACAATTATCCTCTGCCCACAACAGGAGATTAGTGGCTTCTTTTAGCATCCCTCTGCTCTTTGTACCCCCTTGATTGTTTATGTATGCCACTGTGACAGTGCTGTCTGACCTTATTTTCACGGCTTTTGACTGCATCCAACTTTGAAAATAAATGACAACAAGATGCACAGCCCCCATCTCCAGAATGTTTATGTATAGGTGCTCGTCCTACGCTGACTAAGTCCCCTGAATGAGAATATGGTCAAGCACTGCTTCCAACCTGACAGACTGACATCGGATGTCAGAATAAACTCTGAGGGGACTTCCAAGGCTGATCCCTTGCTCAAATTCTCCATAGTCACCCACCAACTCAGAGACTGCTGCAGAAGTGGTGAAATTTGGATCCTGGCCTGATAATCTTCTGAGGTCAGATCCCAGGCTGACAGCAACTTGATCTGTAGGGGTCTCATGTGAAGGCGTGCCCTCAGAACCAACTTTATTGTTGCCATCATGAGGCCAAGAATCCACAGCGGGCTATGAGCAGAAGCCGACAATTGACTCCTCAGAAACTAAACCCCTCTCAATGGAGTCTCCTTCCTTGCTGGTGAGATGAAGACCTTCCCCTTGTCCATCTTGAACACCGCTTCCAGGTGCTCCAGGGTCTGCAATGTCTTGAGAGAGCTTTTATTCCAATTCACCACCCAGCCATGGGATTCCAAAACCTCCGGAGTTCTGGTCACTGACTTCCTTGCCAATGGTACATATGGTACTCGAATTAGCAGACTGTCAAGGTAGGGCTAGACATGATACCCCTCCTGCTAGAGTTGAGCCATCAGGGCTATGAACACCTTCGAGAAAACCCTGGGAGCTGATGCCAGCCCAAATGGAAGCACCCTGTATGGGAAGTGCTGTCCCAGGACTGTGAACCTGAGGAACCTCTGATGAAACTGTCGGATGGATATGCAAAGATATGCATCCCTCAGATCTATGGATGCTAGATGATCCTCTGGCTGGACAGCTCAGATGATTGAATGTAGGGATTCCATCTTGAAGGTTGTGTGGTGAACAAACTTGTTTAGGTGTTTCATATCCAGAATAGGCCTGAAACTCCCAGACATCTTGGGAACTATGAAATAAATCATATTGAATCCTTGGCCTTGCTCACTGGAAGGCACCGGGACAATCACCCCGATCTGAGTGAAATGGTCCATGGTCTGTAATACAGCTTGTCTCTTCACAGGGTCCTTTGGTACTGGGGATTGCAAAAAATGCCCCTTTGAGGGAATTGTTGAAATTTCTATTGCATAACCTAAAGCTAGAATTTTCAGAACCCAGCCATTTGATGTTGTCTGGGCCCATCTTGATTAAAAAATTGTGCAGTCTTCCACCAAGTGAAGGAAGGCAGAGATGGGCCCATGTACACTCATTGTGAGGAGCACGCTTTTCACCCTGGGCCTCCGTTGTGTCTTCGGCAAGGGCTCCTCTGCTACTATTGCTCTTGAAACTAGAATAGGATCCTTTACTCCTCTGGTTCCCGAAGTTTTGAAAGGGATGAAAATCCCCTCGATACTACCTCTGCTGGCTACCTTGACCTTTTGGAACTGAACAGGCCTTCTGTTGTTACTTTGACAATGGAAGGGGGGCCCTTTTTATCCTGGATATCCTTAAATCATCCAGGCCAGAACCAAATAACAAGCCTCCCTCAAAGGCTAATTTTAACAGCTTGGCCTTTGAAGACTGATCAGCAATCCAATGCCAAAGCCGCATGCCTCACACAGTGGACATAACATGATAAGCGGAGTGAGCCAACATGCGAAAATTCTCCACTGTGGCATCCCCTAAGAAGGTGAAGACCATGGATACCAGCTGCAAAATGCTCGCCCCATCTAAATCCAGAGGAACAAAGCTGCCCAGAGTTGTAAACCAGACATTTAAGGCTCTGGCAACAATAAATGAGGCATAAGAGGTGCAGAGGTTTGCGACATTAGAGGTGAAGGCTCTTCTACATGCAGTGTCCACTAGTTTGTCATGCAAATCTGTTAAGGCTAAGGACCCTTCAATAGGAATAGTGATGTGTCTGATGGAATTATGTAAATCCTTTTCTGTCAGAGGATGGGTTTTCCACTTGCGGGTATTTTCTTCCAAAAAAGGGAAACAACGCACTTAAGGCCTCGGTAGATGCTTTATTTGGTTCGCACCTGCCCATTCTTGTTCCGGGTCACACCTGGAAATGAGCCTTGGCTCAGTGTGCCTTTCCTGATTACCAAATTTTAAATAAATAAATTAAATAATCTGGTCACAGTGAATAAAGTCAGGAAAACGCTTGTGAGCAGAGGAGGACATGGACAGGATAGGAAGTCTCTATGAATTGCACCTCCTTCACCTGTAATGTCCTATAAGCCTCAATTATCAGAAAGGGCAAAGATTTGACATCAAATGGAGGAAATAGGAATCCTCCTTTTTTCGGATCTCCACTCCCCTTCCTCCTTCTCTTCAGAGGGTTCGTCCTCCTCATCATCAAGTAACTTCTTTTGGTCAGGATTATCCCCCAAGATCCCTAATATCCTCATCCTCACCCTCTGTATGGTCAGGGCTGGGGTATGCTGCCAGATCTATATTTGCAGCCTCATCCTGCTCCAGTGCACCTGGAAGTGCCTGTGCAGGCCCCCCTTGACCTGAGCGGCCCAGTTTGGGGTCAAGTGTGTCTGATGGGATGTCCAGTGGAACACTGGGGACCCAAAGCTCTCCTAAGAACAACAAGAAAGAGTTACACAATTCTGCTTTTCCACTGCCAGCTGGTACACCAGGTGCACCCCTCCAACTAAGAGGTCTGACTGGGGGGAACTGCAAGAGACACATCACTTGAGTAACACAGTGGAGACAATACTGTAGAAACCCAGAGGAAAGGGTTTCATTACCCTTTTGCAGATTTTACATCTTTTTAAAAATAGAGGTGTCTGATAAGACGTTGTGTTAAAAACTTATCCTGTAGGTACCCAAAAGATAAAATAAAACTTGCCCAAAAAGCAGTCAGAAAGAACTACTGCCTCGATCCCCATCTCCAATTGTGAGGGAAAAGAGAGAGAATACTATCAAAAGCTCCTACCAGCCAAGCCAGCTGCAAGGAACTAATCACAGTCATACGGACTGGAAAAATCAGCGGAAACAGAGCTGCTGAGTCTAGCACTATTGAAGTGCAGGCGCGCTCTCTCTCAGGTGCAAGTGTGTGATGTCACGATGCTGAACATGACGTCAGCACCTTGTGGGAAGAACGTAAACAAATACAAGTGCCCGAAAGTGTGTGGAGGCTATAGAAGCCTCTAACTAAACAGGCTGCATGCCCAACAGATGGGGCAACAGTAAAAAAATGGCGGGAAGCTGCACGGCTCAATGGAGCCATTGGAAAAACCAGCACACAGCCTGTGGCAAAAAGTGCCCCAAGAAAGTCACAGAGACTCTGATTCTGAACCCCCCTCATTGAGTTCTAATGCCAGAGACTAAACTCTCACATCTTGACAGGCTTTTACATTCTGTGTGAGAGAGCAGAACTTCCAGTGCTGACAGGATTTAAAGGGGAAATGTCCCTGCAAAAATAGTGGGGCCAACAATTAAAGAGAAAATGTCCCCTTCAAACAGAACGCACAAACCTGATTAACTCTATGAGCGGGGGGGGGGGGGGCTTACCAAGAGAAAAACCCAGGGAAAGCTCTAACTTGATAAAAACAACAAAAACAGATACTTACTTGAGGCACCTTTTTTTTTTTTTCATAAAGTCGAAGACCTGATAAAATCTGACACCCCTGAACTATGTGGCAGAAGTGGCCTCCAATTCAATTCAATCAAAGGCATTGAAAATGGGAAAAGAGCAGATTAGCCAATCTGAAAGCTGTAGCTTAACAGGCATGCTCCCTGTCACCAGGCAGCCCCAACCTGTTATGCAAAATTGCAGCCCCAAAGCTAGAAGTCAAAATCTTCTCCAGAGAAGCTTTAAAGTATTTTCCTGTTGGATGGCATGGCAAAGACTGGCGAGCTGCTGCTGCCCAGAATGTCCACGTGCCCAAGATTCTGTTTCATTAACAGCCTTGGACTGTGCCATTTCCCCTAGTAGGGGTTCACAGTACCCGTCTGCAATGTTTGCCCAGTGACAATGTGGAACGCTACAGAAACAAGATAAAGCAAAGCATTACTGGGAGCGATTACTGGCATTCAGGCCTGTGGTGGTGAGAGTGTTAGCATAATATTGGAGGCACCCTACAATGATCATACCTACTTGTGGATGCGTATATCCTAAAGTTGACATGGGTGGGGAGGGTGCTGAGATGGGGGGGGCTCACACAAATAAGACTTTGATGAATCGCATTTTTTGCAATCTATAATTAAAAATGCATAGCATGAGCAGTCAGTTCACACCGCAAAGTGCAAGTGCGATACCAGCTCTTTAATGTCCTGTATTAAAAATGTGGATAAGAGGGGCAATGCTGTCCTGATGAATCAAGGTTTTTACCAATGCAATGTAACAGAAATGTTGGAATGTAAAACTTCATATATCTCATTATCACATGATCCAACTTCAAAGTTTAAACTCAAACTATATAGTCAAGTGGATCACGCTTTAGGTAATAGGGATATCACAAAAAAGGTTAAAAGGTAACAATTGACACCCCTAATTCCATAATTCCCACTATATATGGTATCCCCAAGATTCATTAACATCAAACAGATCCACCAATGTGACCCATCATAGCAAATATACTGAAGGTTCCCTGTCAAGTGATTCGGGTATATATGAAGACCTTTTCCTCTAGTCAGTGGTCTTGAAAACAAAATGGGCACAATTTCAAAACTGAAGACTTTGACTAGTAAGAAGGGTACTCATACTGTAGGTGGCAATTGATGTTACATCCCTTTACACCTCATTAGATCACTGTCAGAGCTTAGAGTACTGCTTCTAATGCTGCTTTATGTACTGTGGTTGTATGCATCAACATAGTCGGCTTTACAAGTTCTAGTTTTCATAATTTCCTAGTGCCTTTGGTTCTAAGATCACAAAGTGAAGCTTTATGGAGGACATCCACCTGTAGAAAATTATAGGAAATACAACTGCAATTATATAGGGGATACATGATGGGCTAGTATGGAATACAGGAAATATTTGCATGAGTACATAATGACCTCCAGTAATATCATGAGTGGTGGAGCGGAGCCATGAGTGATATTACCAGAGGTCACTATGCACGAGTGCAAATGTTTCTCATGTTCCACACTCGCCCATCATGTATTCTTTTTTTACAATAGGACCCCAAATAATCCACTGTGGTGATGTCACCCCAGTAGTTTATTTCTCACCACAGTGGTTTATATCACTGCAGTGAAAATAGACCACTGTGGTGACATCACCACAGTGGTTTATTCTCACTGCAGTGAAAATACATGTTTTTATTCAATGAGTTATTTGCTCGCTCCTATTGTATAACTATCATTTCCAAAGCTTCCCCAGAGGCATCACAGACTCTCAAAATCATTAAAGGTGGCCTGCAAAGAACCAGAGTAGCCCATTCCCATCCCCACATACCTTCTAGTACTGCTGTGGGAATCTGGGGCTGCAATCATATTTATTTTTAATGACACAGTTAAATTTTACTAAAAAGCCGAAAGTTATGTCCAAACGCAGAAGTAGATATTTGTCATCCATATTACAAATATAAGACTATGCATTGTAGTGAATATTAAGCTTTGCTAATAGTTACCTTCTGGTTTTTCGCAAACAAAATATGATTCCTCAGAACAGCTTGCAGCTTTTAATTTATTTGTGACTGACTGAAGAGCAACACAATTTCCTACTGATGTCTCATCTATTAAAAGCCTGAAAAAATTAAGTTTATAGCAGTTAAAATGTCATCATGAAATAGCTTTATAAGTTACATAATTTTTAACTTTTATCAAAAAGCCTTTAACATTTTTAAAGAATGAATTTGTCCAGAATGACCCAACTTACTGTACAGTGCATGTAGCATCTCATTTCTAGGGGTTGATACTTCCGTATTACCCAATTTAAAGGTAAGATCACTAAAGCATAAGAAAGCAAAGTGACTTGCTTATTTTCACAGACTGAAGGGCCCACATTTTCAAAGAAGATGCATGCCCCAAAATAAAGATGTGCCACCCATCCTGGAAAATACGACGAAACACGATATTCTACCGGGGAGATGTACCACTCAAATCAGAATGTGTAATCAGGCAGAAATAATGACAGTGGCACAAATACAGAGGGCATGCCTATGAATGTGCTGTGCATCCTCATATTCAGCCAAAATGAGCAGCGCAAGTGCAGTGCAGCCCAAAAATGAGCAGCCCAAAGATAGGTATAAAGGGAGATGGCCTAACTTTGCAAGCCACCCATAGGTAGGGCGCAGAACTGCAGCTATGGACAGGTCAGCCTTCCTCATGGCAGCAGTGATTGCAGATGTGAGGAGATAGGAAGAACAGCAATGTGGCCACAGAAGGGCCCATAGGCAGTATGCCCACCAGAGACGGTACCAGAACCGTGTCACATTCGAGCAGCTGACTGACACAGAAATCGTGCACCGGTAACGTCTCAACAGTGCAATTCTGAGACAGCTGCGTGAGCTGCTCCATGTTGAGCTGAAGGCACCAACACACAGAAGTCACACTATGACGGTGGAGACCAAGATGACAGCAGCACTGTGCTTGCTCACTACGGGCACCTTCCAGATACCAGTAGGTGACACCCTAGTATCACCCAATCTGCCATTTCCCATGTCCTCAAACAGTTCCTCGCCATACTGCTGCTCCATGCTATGGAGTTCATGACATTCCCTCGCACAGCAGCAGAGCATACAGAAACAATGCAGCACGTCTACAGGGTTGCACGCATGCCAGGTGTGCTAGGGGCCATTGACTGCACCCACGTGGCATTCAGAGCACCACCTGGTGGTGATAAGGACACCTACATCAACAGGAAGGGGTACTACTCCATCAACTTCCAGACAGTGAGCAATGCCACAAGGTGCATCAGCAATGTCTGTGCCAGTTACCCTGGGAGTGCACATGATGCCTACATCTGGCATCAGTCAGCCCTATGTCGCCAATTTGAGTCTAGAGAGATACCCAGTTGCCACCTAGTGGGTGGGTGAGTGGTACAAAACCCCATGGACGTGGTGCCCACATGTCCCCAGAAACCACTGCCACTGGCTGTGCAGGGGGTGGATCAGTGTGACAGAGCTGATGCAACGGCCAACAGACATGTGTCAAACTGGATAGGGTGCGGCTGCCAGAATGGGGCCCACAAACTGACAGAAACAAGATAGATGGTGGGAGCAATGAGCGTGCCAGCAAATGTGAAGGTACACAGCAGGCACAGGCAATGGGGGTGCAGCCACACACACCCTGATGGTGCCACTGTGTGTGAGGCAGCAAACACACATTGCACATTTCCAACGCATGTGCGGTAGGCATACATATCACTGCAATGCGCAGTGCAGACAAATGACTTCAGTAGTGGCACATCACACAGATGCCACTGCATGGCATGAATGCGTGACAGCCATGTACTACACATAGCCATAGATGTGGATGGCTGTGGTCATGACATCGGCTGACCTGCCCAACATGCATCTCCATGCGGCCATGCATGTGAGGTGGTGGGGGTGGGCGACCTCTGTTTCCCACATGGCCCGTCACTACCCCGCATGTGCGGTAATGCACCATGGTACTCCTATCATGCATTCCAATGCTGCACATGCATGCCGCACAGAAATGACAATGTGTGGTCTATCGCACAACCGGCCCGGCCCAGACGCCTTGCAGTTACTGCCACAGCAGCATCACACTGTAGCAGTATTTGGAAAATGACACGTGCCTCAGTCAGCATGCCCAACAGGCTACGCTCCCAGTAATGGGAGGAGATGGAGCTTGTCAATTTAGTGGCCCTTGTGGTCCCCCTGGAGGGCCAGCTGTTTGGAACAGTGGAGCTCCAGGAAGCACAGTCCCAGGTGCAGGCCAGAATTGCACTGCACCTCACCAGGCGCACTGGCATCCCCCAAATGGGGGAACAGTGTCGGCATCACTACAGTGACCTCAGCCACAGGGACCAGGCAAGACTTGATCAGCTCCATGATATGGTGCAGAGGGGAGCAGTGCCACGCCCAGTTATGTACACAATGTGAATTCATGGTACTGGATAATGACAGGTGTGTGGCTGTGGCAGGCTCTGTCCATTGTGGACTGTGACATGTCTTCATTGGTGTCTGTCAGGTGTGTACTGGTGTGATGGTGTGCAGTATGCAGTATGCAGTGTGTGCCACTGTCTGGCTCCAGCACCCCTACAGAGCGTGTGGTCCTCAATGCAGGTCCAGGGCCATGCCATGGTGGGTGACACCATGTGGCAGTGGGGGCCATGGTGACTCACAGTGGGGACACACCATCCGTTGTGGGCCCAGCATGCATGGCACCTCACTGCCATGCAGTTCTGCTGTATCCTGCGCTTTGTTGCAGGAAGGTTGCCATGTCCAGCCCTCATGTCTGGCATCCACGATGATGCATGATGGTGTACCATGTGGTGGTCACAACACATTCTGCCTCTCCCCATGTGCCAGTGTCTAGGGTACAGGCTCCATGTGCATGTCACATATGGCATGGGCCTGCTGATTACACTCGGTGTCA
Source organism: Neoceratodus forsteri (assembly GCA_016271365.2). Taxonomy (NCBI): domain Eukaryota; kingdom Metazoa; phylum Chordata; order Ceratodontiformes; family Ceratodontidae; genus Neoceratodus; species Neoceratodus forsteri. The sequence continues at coordinate 831,655,778 of CM028130.1, read as the reverse complement.
TACGGGCCTCTATGGTGCACCACCGTCACATGGAGATGTATTGTGTGGGCACTGGTGATGGGTGGGTGCTTGTACAGCCCTACATCGTATAACTGTGTCCGTGCACTGTAGATTGTGTGACAGTAGGGATGCAGTGTGGCACATGTGGTTGTTGGGGTTTCACATACCTGCCTTGCACATGGATGTTGGGGGGGGACAGTGAGCTACAGCTTGATGCGAACTGTGCCCTTCTCATTATGTTTCCATTGCAGGCAGGGAGGAGGTCCGTTAGGCCAGGAAAGATGCATGCAGTCATTGACATGAGGCCAAAGGGTCAACGGAGCAGGTTGGGGACCATGGCGTGCCAAGGCGGTCACTGCACTGTGCTTGAGGTAAGTGTGCATGTGATGTTACATGTTGCATGGGTAGATGGGAGGTGTGCATTGCCCATTTTGTTCCAAGGCATGCGGATTGGGCATGCTCATGGGACACTGGTCACACACGCATGTGTTGGTTGCCTTGTGCTGTATGACAGCTTCTTAATGCTCTTGGCCTCTGTGTCCCAAGCACTGTTCAGTATGTCTGTACATGACCATGGGCACTTTCCACTGCCCACACAGGGTCAGCACGGGGCCATCAGTCATGCTGCACATACTCCTCAGGTGCAAACATTGTGTGGTGCATCGCAGATGTGGTGCCCTGCACCACACACCACTCAACCCACACTGTACACCATGGTGTGCCATTGCGACACTGATGTCCAGGACCCCACATCTACCCATGGCACACTGCATTCTGCCTGGCACACATATCCCAATTGGTGGGGGTCATGCCACTGCCACTGTTACTGTCACTGTGTCCTGTATGGCAGTGTGTACTGGCAGCTACCTCCACAGCAGTCTGTTGGTGTTGTCATGCCGATGCTGTGCAGACAGTTGCATGCTACAGGTGTTGTGGATCATCCCTACTGTTCCCAGTATGGGCGTGGATTGCAGTCCTGCTCCTTTCCATGACACCAGCCCTGTGTCGCATCCACCACTGTCCATGGCTGTCTGTTGCCACTGTACACTTTCCATGTTTGGCTGTTGTCCATCATCCAGTCCTTCTTGTCGACCCCAACATGTCACAGTGCACCATGTGTGTGCCGCACAGCAGTGGGTATTCAATCCATGGACATTCACAGCGACACAGCACATGGGGCCATCTGTGTTGGTGCCATGAGCCATTGTGCAGTGTATAGTTAGTGTCATCTGGGCCTGAAGTGCTGCTGAGCCATGTGCTTGTGTGTCCCCTCCACTGGGCAGATGGACGGCACCTGGATGGTGTGACTGATGCCCTGCATGATACCTGTTCCGCTCATCCTCTTTAAGCTATATGTCCCTGGTCATTGCTGTGTGCTGCCAGGAGAGTGCTGGATTGTTCTGGTGAAGGTGCATCTAGTCTGTGGGTGATACCCTGTGCCATCCAAAGGTGTGGCATACTATGTTGACCTCTGCTACCAGTGCATGTGTGCCCCATGTACACTGGTATGGCACAGGGTGTTGTCACAATGTGCAAACATGTCCCCTGCCCTTGTATGTGCCCCTTGCAGTGGATACCTACATCCACAGTGTGTGGCCACATGTTCCAGGCCTTGTGTGCATGTGGTGGTGGTGCCTGTTGACAGTCACTTGGTGCAGACTCTGTGGCAGGGTCTTTGTCATGGTCCCAGATTGCCTATGGGACACTCTGCCCCATTTGACCTGTGCATGTGTGTTGGCATGTATTTCCGCAGGCGTTGCCTTTGTTGGCAGTCTGTGATTATTGCATGGCTCACTGGTACATCTCAGACAGTGTTTGGGGACATGCCCATGGACACACCCAATGGCATGGCCCTGCCAGTGTGCCTTATGGGTGTTCCCTGGCATATGCCTGTCCACTGGACCTGTATGTGTCCTCCCCCCCCCACATGGCTGTGCGACAGTCACCTATTGTCTTCCAGCATGCTGTTGCCATGGACGTCCTCTGTGTGAGCACCTGCAGGACCGTGCACAGGCTGGCTTCACTCTGTCTGTTCAGCAGGAGAGTGGCACTAGTGGTTGGGTCAGGCATTTGTACATGCAACATGCTGTCCATACACCCCTGCATGTTTGGCATTCAGTGGACAGCTGCATACATCTGTGGTCTTGCCTCTGGTACACCTGTGGTATGTGTTGCCCCACCATCGCCATCACATACCTGTACCACTGGGTGTGGGCAGTGTGCTTTTGCAGGGTACACTGTGCCTCTGATACACAGCTGTGTGAGACACAGCCATATGTCCCTTTGCCATATCCTGTCCATGACCTGCCCTGCCATTGCCTGTTTCCACAGCCATGCTCCGTGCAGTGCGCTCTGTGTGGCACAGTTCCAGAGCATATCATCTGTGAGTGGTGGGTTTGGTGATATGGCAGCCCTGTGCACTGGACCGCGCATCTGTAGGCCTACATGTCATAATCATTGCATGTGCAGGGGTTCTGTATGTGAATGGCTTACCTCTGGCACTGAGGCTGTGTTTTATTTGTCTTTTTCCTCCCATAGGACATCATGCAACAGCTGGGACTGGAGCAGCCGGATGATGGCCTCAGGGATGCCTGATGCTGTGGGGTTGCACAGCCTCAACGTGGCCATTTATAGGAGGCTGGGAGTGGTGTTGTGGGCCATCTGCAGGCCTCCAGAGACATTGGCAGGTGGCAGGCTGTGCAGGACCGCAACACCCATGTGCTGTTCACAGCACCAGGCAACTATGTGCCAGTAATTGTGTTTATGTCCCTTATACATAGTTCCTTTTGACCGCACACCCGCGCCCTCACCCATCACCTGTATATAGTCCCATTCCCCTGCATCTCAGGATCACCTTTTCCCCTCATCCCCATTTGGTTTACTGTGCATAGTTTATATATCCTGTGCTACTTTTCACATTTATGGCTGTTCTACTGTACAATGGACTCTTAATTTTTGTTTTGTACCCCTAGTTTTGCTATTGTTGTTGTTGTTTTTGTTGTAACCTTCTTTCTTGTATTAAAGCATTTATTTGTTTTTTGACATGGCTGTGTGTGTTTCTTTCTTCCGTTGTTATTGCTGCCTGCTGTGTGGCACATGTGGCCCACATACCCATGGACAGCGCTGCACAGGTATGTGACTGCTTTCACCACAACCAACATTCCCAGTCCCCAGGGTGTTGCCCCCCACTGTGTCTGACACGGACGTCCCTAAACTGATTGCATGGGGTTCTTCTCAGTGGTCCTTGTGTCCCTTCCTCCTGGTTCCCTGTGTTGGCCCTGTGTCCCTCTCTGTTATTTTCAAAGGCCATGTGGTTGTCTGCTGCAATGTCGGCAGCCATGTCTCGCTGTCAGTGTGTCCCTTGTGTGGGCCTCTGCTCCTGGCCATTCTGGTGCTGTGGTGGTGGCGCACTGTTCCACAGCTCTGTCTGGCACGTCTGCACTCTTGTCACTCTGCTTGGGCATTTGGGCCTATCCATTGAGCATTTGGGCCTATCCATTGTGCAAACATGTTCCCTGCCCTTGTCTGTGCCCCTTGCAGTGGATACCTACAACCACAGTGTGTGGCCACATGTTCCAGGCCTTGTGTGCATGTGGTGGGTGGTGCCAGTTGACAGCCACTTTTTGCAGACTCTGTGACAGGGTCCTTGTCATGGTCCCAGTTTGCCTATGGGACACGGCTGTTGCTGTGGTACCCAGTCTATGACCATGTGTGTCTACACTGCCTGGTGTGCAAGGCATTCCACATGGTTGGTGACATTTGTGTGGTGCATTGTACTGGGCACTCAGGAGCCCTATTTCTGGGCATTTTGGCCATTGTGGTATGCTACTATGCTCTCCTGTCACCTGGAGTGCTGCCCTGTTGCACAACACTTATCCATCTTGCACCAGTGCATTGGGCTACTTTCACTGTGCACCTCAGTCCCTGCCTCTCTTGCATGGTTTCCAATATTCAAAAAGTGCCCTGCTGCACCGCACATTTTTCTGTTGCGTGATCGCTCATCTTTGGTATATTCAGCCAGAGATGCGCGATCGCATCTTATGGTGCATCTTCTGAATATTGCATTATTTTGGGTTGATGCATTTCAGATGTGTGGCCCAGGCACTTGTGTGATTTAACTGGACACTTTTGAATATGAGGCCCAATAAGAGTGGCTATAGTGAGATTCAAACCTGAAATCTCCTGATTTTCACCTCCATGCTCTAACTAGTGGACCATATAGCCAGCTTTATTGCTAGAAATAAATACTTAATAATACTTAATTTTTTTATTATGTACTGTATATATTAGGACAGATGATGAGGGGTAAGAAATGAAAATGACATACTTACACCATAATTGTTGATCTTCCAGAATGTCTTCACCATTGATTACACTTATGGTCAGATGTCAGAAGCTATAGGACCCTGCTGGAGCTAATGTTTTACAGTTTTACAAGGAGGGATCCAATGTTGGGTACTCATTGCACCTGCCATGTGCGACAGCCAGTAACCATCACTGGCTCCCTCAGCACCTCAGTTCTGTTTTCCAGGAGATAAACTAAGTAGAAAGAAAAAAAAAGAGAGAGCTAAATGAAAATGTATGTATTAATAAAAATAAACAACACAATAAAATCCGACTACCAACCTTTGACTAATAAAGACAGGGCACACTAAGTGGCATCACTAGCCAGACAGGAAGTGATCAGTGGCATAACAAGAGGGCAAGAGACCTGAACATGTGGCTCTGGCAAAAAATCACAAGGGTGATTAACAGAATAGGACCCCCCTTGTAAATGAAATGGGGCAAAGTGCCTAAGGAAAAAATACATTGATTCCTGGGAAAAAAAGAGCAACTCCATGCTATCAGAAAAGAGGAGTCCCCTACTTTTAGAAAAACAGAGAAAAACACAAAGGTTAGAGACCTCCTAGAGGGGTTGTCACTAAGGACATGCCCAGTACCTACTGTGGTGCTGCCAGCATCAGCAGGGTGAGCTGCCCAGAGGCACTGGCTCTGTTTGAGTGGGGGATGGTGGGTAGGGCATGGTAATCAATGGTGAAGATATTCCGGAAGATCAACAATTACAGTAAGTGCAAAATTTTCATATATTCCAGGAATCAACCTTCACCACTGATTCCCACTTATGGGTTGGAGTACTAAGCTTCCTTTTTCTATTAGGGAGGAGCTGGTACACCCTGAGGCTAACAAGATTCCTCTTCCTTCAGCATGGGGCAGAATACCAGCAGGGGCTCCTTATTAACCGCAAATCACTTCGCAGCCTTGGAGATGTTACAGGACACAGTCATTAAGAAAGTAGAAGCTGAAGCAAACACTGAACTTCCAGAGGAGACAAGGCAGAAATGCATAAAAGTAACCAAGGGATGCAAGGGAAAACCGATGCAAAAGAATTGGAAGCAAACATTCATACTGGGGGATTCTATGATTAGAGGAATCGAGGCCCACTTGATAAGAACTGAGGTGAAGGTCCAATGCCTCCTTGGCACCTTGGCCAAGAGGGACATTGCACAAATTGGGAGGATCATAGACCAAGCAGAAGAGGGAACAATGTATTAATCTATCTTGGCACCAATGTCCTGGCAAATCAAATGGTGGAAAAGGCCAAGCTAAACTTCAGGAAGCTGGGGGAGCGATTGGTGGTATGGATATCCTCCCTGACTTTCTTGGAGGTCCTGCCAGTGTGAGGAAAATGTGATTGCACAAACAAGATCAGAGAGAAGGAAATCAAAGATTTCAACATTTGATTAAGTGAATGGTGTAAGGAAAAAGGTTACCATGTCTTAGGCAGTTCGGGGTGGTTCTGGGAAAGAAGACTTTCCAAGCTCGATGGTCTTCACTTAAACAGACAATGAATGAGTGCATTGGGACAGAAGTTCGACGTTTACCTCTGGCATTTAAAATAGGCGAGGGGGAGTATGGCACTAGGAAACCTATCAGCGAAAGAATAGAAGATGGGAACTTAGTCGCCACTCCCCCACAATCAAGATATACTAGATCACACCTCAAATTCAATCATAATAAGCACAAAAAGGCTCTAAAGGACCAGAAGGGAGACCAAGAAAGTGGGAAACATAGGAAGAAACCAGCTTCTAGAAGCAACACTTCAACTCTTGGTTCTTTGATGGAGGTGTGCCTAAATGCCTGAAGCCTACTCTAGGTAACAAGATGGGAGACCTTCAGGTGTGGATGGCAGAGTCCTGTATAGACCTAGTGGTCATCACAGAAACCTGGGTGTAAGCCCCACTTGTGGGAGTGGCTTATGCTCCCATTTAGGAACCCCTTTCCCCCTCCTAATGTTTCGTGAAATTGTGGCAAAATTATGCAATTTTGCAGCAATTTCGCCTGTCGATTGCTATTTAATTATGTTTTTATCTTTTTTTAAAGCTCCCTGGTGTCTAGTGGTCCCCCCCTCCACACCCACTGGCTGTACACCAGCCCAAATGAATTAGAATCCCCCCAATCACCAGCTGGAGGCCAACATAAAGAGCCCCCCACTCGGGTTATACTCCAATTCCTGGGCGGCCCAGCCATGGCCCCAAACTGTTTAAAAAATAAAAAATAATCTCAGCCTTCAGGTGTACCCAGTGGACACCCTCATTTCATTAATACTGTTTGATTGACACTGACAGCATTTCCACACATTTCAGTGGCCTGACAGGTTACCAACACAGATCTTTCCATTTCACCTTCATGGATACGGTGGCTCATCTGAGCTTTCAACGAATGAGCGCATTTGTACAAGCACGCTGCTCTTCATTGAAGTGCTCAGGCTGGGCAGCCGCCAATGAAGGTGAGTGGAGGGCCAGCCGTGGCCCATCTGCTACTGGGGAGGAAGGGCCGTCAGTTCAGTCTGACAGTGGTGATAGGGTGGGCTGGGTAGGGGGTCCACTAGACACCAGGGAGAGGAACAGGATTTTTTTTTGTGTTTTTTTTTTTTTAAACAGATTTGGGTCACAGCTGGGTCAGAGTCAGGGATTGGAAATAACTCAGGGGGTGGGGATCTTTCATTCGGTTGTCGGCCAGTGATCTTCCAGTATTGTCAGTTCCAACTTCAAAGATTTTATGAGTCATTTATGTTTAATGTATGCCAGATTCATAAAAGCAAGGAAGTTGAAATTGTGGAGGTATTTCATAAGAACCACTTAGTCAGGCACTTATTTTGATCCCTACTATTTCAGTTGCTTATCACAATAAGAATTGGTAGATTTCAAAATATGAATTGAAGAAAGACTATGCCCATCTAATTTAGCCGAAATTAAAACTCTAAAGCATTGTTTAATTATTTTCCCACTCTAAAAGGAACTAAGAGCTCTAGTTTTAGCTCCTGTACTATCTACAATTCATGTGGAAATAATATGTTATTAATAATACTCCAATTATAGCTCTAGCACAAAGCATTGTCAGAAGCATACAGACTGTGAAGGATTAGGCCTGATGCTCAGCATTAATGACATCTCCTGGCATGATAATCTGTGTTTTCCCCCTTCAGAACCACATCCTCAAAGGTGTGTAAGTTTTTTCTTAAAACAAGCTACAAATGATACTATTGAGCCAGCAACTGCCTAATGGTAAGTGCTGATGCTTACCATATGGTAGACAGGTAGGAGGGGAGGCCACTAGACACCAGGGATATTATATGGGCTGGTGAGTGGCCGCGAGGGGAGGGTTCCACAAAACACCACGGTCGGGACAGGAGTCTGAAATCAGTCGTTAATTGTGAAATTTCACCAGGGGTGGCAAAATTTCACCCACGAGCTAAATTTCACCGGCCTGGGGGCAAAATTTTGCTCGCATGCGGGGGTGAAATTTCACATTTCGCCCGGTGAAATATTTCATGAAATGCACAAATTCCGTGAAATATTTTGCTGGGTGAAACTTTCCAGTTTCACACAACACTGTCTGGGGGTCAATACTTACTGGACTCCTCCAGGTGGCAGCAGATGGTAGGTTGTGGAAGTTATATAAGGCTGGAGACAGGAAGTTTTTGCAGCCCTGGCATTAGGGCTGGGGCTAGAGGGGGCAGCTGGAGGAGCAGAGCAGGCAGTCAAGAAGGGAGCAGATAGGGACGGCCTTTGCAGTGTCATGGCGTTGAGGAGCCAGGAAGGAAGCTCCATGGGGAGGATGGTTAGCCAGGTGCCTGCGTCATCAGGATAAGGGGAGGTGCAGGTGGCAGTAGGAGGCCTGGATAGGCAGGAGCCCTTAAGAGATCCTGTGAAGTACTTGCTGTGGCTGCCAGCACTGTGGGATCAGTGGCAAGGTCCCCACAGTGGGGAGGCCGGTGGTAGTGGCTCTTTCCTGTACCTGGTGTGACAGGGTGGCCTGAGGGCAGAGGGAGCTAGGGGGGGCCCTTCACCCAATTCAAGGGACTTGCTTGGAGGGTCAGGTCCTGGGGCACCGGCAATAAAGGGCTGGGTGTGTCACAGATCTTAGGACAGGCCTTGGAGGGTGGCCACTGGCTGGAGCTTACCGCAAGCCCAGGATGTGTTGACAGGAATGTGGGCCTGGGGCTGGATCCTCCTGAAGGATCAGCTGGGAGCGGAAAAGAGGATTGGGGGTGCTATCTGCAGAGGTGGGCTACTCAGAGGGGCCTGGGTGATGACAGGACCGGAGCTCTCTCTGCTTGAAGACAGTCCATTCAGAGCTCAGGTACTGAGGCAGGGCCGGGTTTGAGGGCCACTGCACCAGTGGACAGTAGTAAAAGGAAAGGCTGAGCTGTAAGGAAGGAATGGGTGCCATGAGGTTAAGAGCACCAGCAGGTTTAGGTTCCCTGTAAAGTGAGAAATAGTGGGTTACAGGGCCTGGGTTGGAGGAAAAAATCCTGGTACCCCTTGAGATTTGGGACAAGGTCCAGGGGCCAAGTGGGAGAAGCAGCACACTTTCCTACACCAGAGATAGGGCAGAGACCAGTGCCAGACCAGACAGAGATGTATGAGAATGTGTAACCCAGAACAGAAAAAACAAAAGGATTTGGCTGACCAGCGCCAGTGAGCCAGGAGCCTGTGGGTTTTCTAAGTAGGGAGGTTCCTTGGTTAAATCATCCAAGAGGTTAGAGTGAAGAAGCCCTGCTTGTACTGCCTGTAAACCATTATTGCTGCTCAGAATGTCCAACCTGGGTGTTTTGTAAAAACGTTCAGATAGCCCCATGGAGCTGCTTTATTTATTCAATGAAGGATGTGACTTTTGCATTCCTGAAATCATTTGGGATGCAGGAGCTAAAATAAAAAAGCTAGTGGGGAAGAAATTTGGCAATGATTTTTTCTTTATTTAATTTTGGAAGGGGGATAAATGAAATGGAAAGCCCCCTCCCTTGTGACTAATTTATTTCATAAGTTGTAATTCCAGAAGGCATCTATCAGGCTGCATCAGCAATCAAGGGGTCTGGGGCTCAGAAGAGTCAGGAGGTTGCAGTTTGGAGATCCTGGTCTGGTGGTCAGTGCTCAGGGGGACAAACAGATCCAGAGTTGGAGGTGAGATCGAGAGTGCACCGGAAGATGAAGTTGACGAGAGGTAGAACAGATATTTTTCCTATCTTATTTGTGGGTGCACAGCCTCGGGTGTTGCGCTTGATGTAGTCCTCCCTAATGCACTCTGGAACAGCTGCGATGATGATTTATGCCCCTAGACGAGGGGGCCGGGGGGGTGTTACACGGGCATCTGAAAACAATGATTGAGATCTTTCAACTCTGGGTTATGCACTCTTTAGGAAGGATAGAAGGGGTGCCAAAGGGGGTGGGGTGGAAGTAGTGCTGTATGTTAAAGAGGGAATAGAGGCCACAGCATGCGATGTCAGCATTAAAGAGGGTGTGGAATCCCTGTGAGTGCAGCTTACAGTAGTTCATCCTCAGGAAGGAATATCAACATTGGGGTGGTATATAGGCCTCCAAACCAAGTAGAGGACAAGGACAGGGAACTTTTGGAGGAAATTAGAGGAGTATCGCTGAAAGGGGAATAAGTGGTGATAGGAGACCTAAACATGCCTGATGTGGACTAGGGCATTCCTGTGGCTAGATCAGCTGCTAGGAATCAGTCTGTGGTAGAAGCCTTACAGGACTGTTTTCTCACACAGTCACTGATCCCACTAGGCTGCACAACATCTTGGATGTCAGGGCAGTCAGGGTAGGGGAGTCGCTGGCTAACAGTGACCACAACTCTGTTTGGTTTGAATTATCCCTGAGGGATGTCAAATCACAGTCCAGGGCAGAGGTCCTAAATTTCCGAGGGGCTAATTTCAATAAAATGAGGGATATAGCAAAAGATAAACTAACCAAGTTACTCAAGTATTTAGAGGAAGAAGAAATATGGTGAGCAATTAAACAAACCATTTTAGAGGCCACAGAGACATGTTTAAGGATGGTGACAAAAAGAAATAGGCACAAACGCCCCATTTGGTTCTCAAGTCAAGTTAAAGCAGCCATTTTGGCCAAGAGGAAGGCCTTCCACAACTTAAAATTGAAGCAAGGAAACCATCTATGGGAAGAATATATACAGAAGAACAAGGAGGCTACATCAGCAGAGAAGAAAAAATTACTCACCTTAGTAATGTTGTTTCTTCTAATGGAGTCTTGCTATATTATGACATATGCAGTATAACCCCAGGTTAGAACTGCTCTGGAGGTGAAAGAGTTAACTTCCATGCAGGGCATGGAATCTTGAGCGCGAACTCGGTTAAACACTCTGTCTGTTGAAGCTCAAACTTAAACTGTCAGATCTTTACGAGCAAAAACTCACTAAGGTTCTGTGTGGAAGCCGTAAACCTACACTAGCCACTGGCTACTAACTACAAAAACACCTTTTTGATCTTGATCCCAAAACAAAGACTCAAGTCGGGGGGTTCAAGAAGAACTTAAGCATAACACCTAAGCACCCTAGAAGGGTGAAAAGTGGGCACAAAGAAGTGCCAACATTGCTGCCACCACATCCCAAAACAGAGGTTCGGAGAGAGGCAGGCTGGGGGAGGTCATAATATAGCAAGACTCCATCAGAAGAAACAACATTACTAAGGTGAGTAATTTTTCTTCAAACAACATGAAGTCTTGTATATTATGACATATACAGGCTACACAGCAGTACCTCCATGGAGGAGGGACAGAACCTACTTGGGAAATAGGCTCTGAAGCCGCGGCTGTGTGCCAAAATCGAGCATCACTCCTAGCCTGGATATCCAAGGAGTAATGCTTAGTAAAAGTGTGAACTTTTCCAGGTAGCTGCTTGACATATCTCTAGGATAGGAATGTTCCTGGCAGCAGCCAGAGATGCAGCTGTACCCCTGGTAGAGTGAGCCCTCAGGCCTGAGGGAGGAACCTTTACCCAGTTTTTCTGTAACAGAATTGGATACAAGAGACAATCCACCTGGCAATGGATCTTTTAGTGGCAGGTTTCCTTTACCAACCTCACCATAGGTGAGGAACAATTGAGGATTCGAACCTGTGACCCTTGGTACACTCTATATAGTAACTAAGGGCTCTTTTGACATCTAAACTGTGCAATCTCCTCTCACCAGAAGAGGAATGGTCAGTGAAGTACACAGGAGAGACATGGATTGATTAAGGTGAAAGTCTGAAACCACCTTAGGCAAAACTTCCTGTTAGTCCCTGAGGACTACCTTATCTCTATGAAAGGAGATGAAATCAGGCTCCACTGACAAGGCTTGTAGCTCACTTATGCACCTGGCAGAGGTGATGGCTACCAGAAACACAGTTTTCCAAGTCAAGTACTTCAGCTCTGCTGAAGACAATAGCTCAAAGGGGTTGCATAAGCTGAGCGATGCAAATATTAAGATCCCAAGCAGGGGCAGGATCCCTGAGCGAGGATTGGTGTGAAGCAACCCTTTAAAAACTTGGAGAACACAGGGTGAGCTGATAAAGAAGAGGCTTACCTGCTGACAAGAAGACAAACACAGCTGCCAGGTGCACTTTGGGTAGCTGGTCTCGGCCCAAGGAATTCAAATGCACCAAATAATCCAGGATCGTGGGCACACCAGCAGATTCTGGGAATATGTTTACCAGCACACCATATGGAAAATCTTTTCCATTTGAATTATAGGTAGCCCTGGTGGAAGGCTTCCTAGAGGCCTTCAAGATATCAATACACCTTGAGAAGGTGTAGGTCAGCAAACTCTAACTCTTCAAGAGCCAAGCCTTGAGATTGAGAGATTTGAGGTTGGATACCAACTCTCCCTGGGCACAGGTTAACAGGTTGTGATTCCTGGAAGGCATAGGGAGGGTGGACTGCTAAGGACATGAGAAGTGGGTACCAGGGCTGCCTGGCCCAATCTGGAGCAATCAGGATCATCTTGCAGGATTGAGATCTGATTCTGACTAGCACTTTGAAAAGAAGAGGAAAGGGGAAAGCATGAGAAACTTCCTTCCCAACTGAGGAGGAAGGCATCCAGAGGGACTGGAGCCCAACACTGGGGTCCTGCAGCAAAAAAGGGGAAGTTGGTGACTGTCTGGGGCTGCAAAGAGATCTATTTGCAGAGTGCCCCATCTGGCAAATATTATCTCCAGTACCAGGGGATCCAGTGCCCATTCGTGATGGCCCTGGGAAATCCTGCTGAGAGCATCCGCTAGGACATTGTCCATGCCTGGGAGGTGAACTGCCATAAGGGAGGCGTTCAGAGAGTAAGCCAGAGACCACAACTTCATTGCTTCTGTGCACAAGGCCGTAGACCGAGTGCCCCCTTGCTTGATGATGTACATTGTAGTGGTATTGTCTGTCTTGACCTGAACTACCTTGTTCTGGACAGATGTGGAGAAAACCTGAAGTGCTAGAAAAACTGCTCTGAGCTCCAACAAATTGATGTGGAGCAGGGATTCCTGGGGACCACAGCCCTTGGGTGGAAAGGTCGCCCATGTGAGCTCCCCACCCCAGGAGGGATGCATCTGTAGTAAGGGTCAAGGAATGAGACTGGGGGATGAAGGGAACCCCCTGTCTCAGATTGTTCTGATCCTGCCACCACTGAAGGGCCTGGATCAGGGTTCAAGTCACTGGAATCAATTTGGTTGAGGGATCCGTCCTTTGAGACCTAAAGGCTCTCAAATGGAACTGAATGTCCCTCATCTGAAATCTCGCTCCCTGTGCTACTGCTGTATAGCAGCCATGTGCCCCAGGAGCTGTAGGAAATGCCTTGCTGGTCGAGAGACCTGCAGGGTGAAAGAGGAGGCCAGAGACACCAGGGTCCTTGCTCTCTCCAGAGGAAGGAAGGCTCTGGCTTCTTTTGTGTTCAGTTCTGCACCTATGAAGGTGAGAAGCTGGACAGGCTCCAGAACTGACTTTGGAAGATTGAGAAGGAAACCTAGAGATGTAAGCAGCTGCTGGGTTACTTGCAAATGAAGTTTGACCTGTTCTGGAGACCGGCCTACAATGAGCCAGTCATCCAGATAAGGAAAGATGGCAATCTTTTTGCCTTCTTAAATGAGCAACTGCTACTGCCAGGCATTTTGTGAACACCCTTGGAGCCAAGGAGAGGCCGAAGGGCATTGCTCTGAACTGGTAATGGCCTGAGGGCAGTTCGAATCTGAGGTACTTTCGATGGGAGCTTCTGATGAGAACATGGAAATAGGCATCCTTGAGGTCCAGGGAGGCTAGCCAGTCCCCTGGCCTTAGAGAGGGGTAAAACAATCCCCAGGGTCACCATATTGAACTTTGGTTTTAAAAGGTGCTTGTTTAGATACCTGAGATCCAGAATGGGCCACCATTCTCCTGTCTTTTTTGGGGTAAGGAAGTACCTGGAGTACAACCCTTTGCCCTGGTGTATGGGTAGAACCCTTTCCACGGCTCTGAGAGCCAGGAGGGTAGAAACTTCTGCTTCCAGGGCAAGTGCCTGTGATGGGTTTGCAGGTGGAAAAGATCTGGCTCTCATTTTCGGAAATTTTTTGAAGCTGAGAACCAGTCCCTGGCTTACTACCTCCAGGACCCACTTGTCTGATGTTAAAGACTTCCAGTCCTGGACAAAGTAAGCCAGCCTGCCCCCTACTGGTAGTGGAGAATCGGCCCTGGCTACCCCATCAGGGACCCTGTTTTGCAGGGGCTTTGGGTTGAGGGATAGAAGCAGGCTTACTAGAACCCCTTCTGCCCCTTCCTCTAAAGAACTCTGGGCATAAGCAGAAGAGGAGGCCTGGGCTTGGTAAAATGGCCTATGAAAAGGCCTGCCCCTGCCCCTGACATGCTGCCTTTCAGGAGTGACTTTCCTTTCTTTGGCCTGTGCACTCCTATAGGTGATCCTATGCTCATCCATTTTCTTCATATAATTCTCTGTCTGCTCCCCAAACAGAGAATTTCCCACAACAGGAAAATCCATAGCCTTAGACTGGGTATCCTGTGACAGGGCAGTACATCTGAGCCAGGCCATTCTGCACAGAGACACAGATGTAGCCATAGCTCTAGATGAAACATCATTAGTCTACAGCAGCATGAAATTGCACCTTGGATGCCTCAATACCATCCGCAGCCACCTGCTCCAGCTCCTTGGCAAGCTGTTCAGGGGCCTGTTTTGCTAGGGCCAGGACAGTATCCCACCTGGATTTCTGGTACCTAGCTGCGTAAGCCATATAATTTGCCTGTCTGAGTCCCAAAGATGCTGCCATGTACTGCTTTTGCCATGGCCATCCATCCTGGAATCCTTTTCAGGAGGGTGAGAGCTAGAGGAATATTAGCCTTGTCACAGGCTGCAGCCTGCACTACCCCACATGGCTGCACTGCTGAGATAGAAACTCCATATCAGAGCCTGATAAAGCATACCTCTTGTCCATCCTTTTATCCACAGGAGGATAGAATGAGGAGTTTTCAAATTTTAACTGTCTGTTTCTAAAAGATTTATGCAAGGGAATAGACAGTCTCCTAGACTCTGGAATATCCATCATTTCCACAAAATCAGGCTCTTCTTGATCATCCACAGTTTCCTCAACAGGGAGCTGCAGAGTGTCAGCAACTTTCTTGTAAAACAAAAAATGAGAAGGGGACTCAGATAGCCTGGGAGGGGATACTCCTGAAGGTCTGTCTGGAGAGATGTCTGGTTCAATGGGCACATCCAGACTGTCAAAATCACACTCACTCTCCTCGTACCCCTCCTCCCCTTCCCCTGGTTCATAAAAATCTTCAAAATCATAATCTTGAACTGAGGGAACCACCAAACCGGGCGCTTACCCAATGGTGCCGGTTTGGACGGAACTGGGGAAAGAGACTGGACAATCTGAATAGCTTTGGCTATTTCCTCAGCGGTTGGAGAAAGAACTTTTGGCCCCAAACTAGCTGACCTTCTAGCCCTTTTAGTTGGAACTGGCTCCTCAGAGCTGGCTCTTCGTTTGCCCGAGGAAGCATCGCCCTGGTCAGAGGGCACTCCCTTAGGCTCGGTTGGAACCGAACCGGGCTGGCCATCCGGGTCAGCGGACTTTTTGGACTCCCTTTCCCTGAGCCTACCAACTCTTTTTTCCACAGTGGCAGCAGGAAAATTTTTACAAATCTGGCAGTCTGCATTAAGGTGGTCAAACCCCAGACAATATAAACATATGGTGTGTGGGTCAGCCTTGGCAAAGGCTTCCCCACAGAGGCCACAGTGCTGAAACCCAGTGGGTCCGGTTTTTCTTTTGGGTTTCTCAGACATAGTACCAGCCTAACCAAAACTTGCCTGTTAACAGCAATCCACCAAGCAAGACTCTCTTATCGGTTCCCAACCGTGTCACGGGTCGTGGAAAAAAACGTAATAAAATTTGTTTTTTTTAGAACTGATAAGAACCGGGAACCGCACTCTAAAGGGCTAGAAAGTAATTTTTAAACCCGAAAAAGACGTTTACAAGTTCCACACAGAAGAAAAATAAAAAAGTAAGCCTATCTATTACTTACAATACCACAGACAGAGCTTGAACCAACGATTGCGGTTAAATTTCGGTAAAATAAACCGAGAATTACACTTTAAAACTGACAAACAAACCGAGCAGCAGGAGGAATCTCCGGAGCAACTGTTCAGTGAGGCGGAGTAAAGAATCTGACAGTTTAAGTTTGAGCTTCAACAGACAGAGTGTTTAACCGAGCTCACGCTCAAGATTCCATGCCCTGCATGGAAGTTAACTCTTTCACCTCCGGAGCAGTTCTAACCTGGGGTTATACTGCATATGTCATAATATAGCAAGACTTCATGTTGTTTGAAGCTGCCAAAGGTGATGGTGGAACTTCAGATAGCACAAAGAGTCAAGGAGGGGAACAAGCAATTATTCAGGTATTTACAAGAAAAGAGAAAGAAAGGGGGAAGGGTAGTTAGAGTTAAAGAAGGGGACAGGATAGTGGAAGAAGACAGACAGAAGGCCACCATTCTGATCAAATACTCTGTTCAGTGTTCGCTAAGGAACACAGTGGCCCAATGACTGACAGTGGCATTACAACACAAGGCAAGGGTATCCCACAAGTGGAAACAACCGTTATTACCTCAGGCAGGGTTAGGGAGGTGCTTGAGTCTTTAAAACAAGACAAATCTCCTGTCCCAGATGGAATACATCCAAGGATATTAAATGAGTTTGCAGGTGAGTTAGCAGACCCCTTGGCACATCCATTTAACTATTCACTTCAGACGGGAGTCATGCCAAGGGCCTGGAAGAGAGCTGATGTAGTACCTCTACACAAGGGTGATAGCAGGGAGGAATCTGGTAACTGCATGTAACCCCCCTGTCCCAGGTGCTTACCTGAGTGCCTCATTGGGGCTCCCATTTCCCCCGGGTTTGTTCCACCCCCCATTTCTTTTTTTCCCCTGGTCCTGGTTGCCCCCTGTAAATTCCCTGTGTCCCTCGTAGTTCCCTGGATCCTCCTTTGATTGCCCGCATAGTTTTTGTAGAGTGGGGCCCATGGAGCTGTAGTACTGAGTGCCAGTTTAGTTTTTGCACCTTTGGGTGCTTGCCAGCTCTCCGTGCATGCACAGAAGGAGCAGTTTCATTCGGCCATTTCAGCAGCCATTCTGGCTGTCTCTCGTGGATCTCGGTTCCAGAGCTAAGTAAAAGAAGGACCATTAGCTAGACCAGAGAGGTGGCGGGAGAGCCAGGAGGTCTGTTTCTCATGCTCAAAGATTTTCCAGGTGGCTCATGAATATTAATGAGCCCCGTCTGTCCAGTAACTGGGCACTAAAGGAACGGCGCTAGTGACAGGCGGAGGAGATAAATAAAGTAAAAAAATAAAGTTATGGTGTGCAAGGGAAAAGGAGAATCTACCAGTCTTTTGGGAATTAAATAAATAGAAAGGTTTACACTGACTGCAGCAAGAGAATAAAGAGTGGATTTGTATGGGCTGTAATGGGGCTATGTGTGTGCTGCTAGGGGCAATATAAAACAGCAGCAGCGATGGGAGCAGAGATAAGGGAAAGTGATTAAAAGGTACAGTTGCTAATAGGGCACAGGGGTGGCTACAGATGTGTGGGGAAACTATTACATAAAAGTGAATGGTTTGGCTGCAAGCAATGTTTAAACTTGGGGCACTGAATAAACTTTGAGGACACTGTCTTGTCAGTAGCCATGACTGCAGCCATGTGACTCCAGCCAACCAACTGACAGGACCAGGACTTGCCTAGAGGATTCTGCGGCGTGTGAACGGACTCTTGGGGGAAAACACCTGGGAATATTCTGGTACCATTTTGTGTAACCAATGAGACATTGAGGGAGCCTCATACATATTAATTTTCTTTAAGGACAGTGGCTCCAGCCAGTAGGGAGCTGCCAAAGGGTTCCCCATAAGACTAGGACTTCTGATTCTTGAGTCAGTTTGGGGAGAGCCCCTCCATGGGGGGCTCCTGCCTCTGTAAGAGAATGGGGCTGCAAGGCTGGGAAAGAGCCTGCCTGGGGACTGCCAGTACTCTGTTCCCCAGGGCTGGCAGTGCCTTTCCCCATCAAGAGAGTAAGGAGAAGAAAGTTTGTGCAAGTGGGTGGCTTTGCTGGAAATGAGAGAAAGCTGCAGGTTCCTGAGAAAGGATTACCATGTTGCGAAGATGCACCCCAGCAGTAAGATGAAGAGAAAGGTTGTATCTTGAGCCTGGAAAAAAGACAAAGGTTGCGTCTGAGCCTGGAAAAAGACAAGTATTTTCATCTGCACCTTATCGGTGAGGCAAGTGTGATGAGAGATGTGATGAGAGAATTGCGAAATGGGAAAAGGCTGTGTCTGAGCCTGGAAAAAGACAAGTGACCTTGGAGTGAAGCGAGAACCTCTTCTGTTTGGCGATGACTAGCATCTGCACAGTGAGAAAAGAGACTTTCTATGTGTCACTAAAAAAGAGCTGCTAAGCATGTATGTGAGCCAGAGCACAAGGGTGACCACTGTGTTGGGGCTGAGAGACTATGAAAGCAGGACAAGTAGGGGCTTTCAGGGTCTGGTACCTGCTGTCTGCTCCTGAGATACAGCAAGAAAAAGTCTGTGGTAACCCTGGATTTTCAGACCCTCCACCCCGGAGTCTGGGAGACAGGGAAGTTAACAAAGACTGCTTGGCTACACACTGTTGCAGGTTATGAGGAAACAGAGCAAAATGATCTAAAGATTCCAGAGCCAGGTGGGGAACTCGCTAACCCCCATCAAGTGGGGTAGGCTGGCTGCAAGGGGCCATGAGTCTTGTACCCAAGTGCTAGGGTGCTCTGATCTGTGAGGGGGCTGGGCCATGGGGCCACTCCCAGGTGTGGGTCCTTTGTGGCTGGCAGGTATTGTGTGTGTGCTCTGCATCAGGCCTCAACAGGCTGAAGGGAACAAGCTGCAAGACCTTCAATCGAGCCTGAAGATCCAAGATGCAGCATCTTTGCCCCTTCAAGCATCGAGCCCGGTTCTGCATGTGCTGTTTCCATCAACCTCAGGACATCCATCAACTGTGCCACCCAAGGACTGATTCTGCAGAACCGTGAGTAACAGCAGGAATTGACCTGAAAAATCCTGGGGACTGTATATAGTTCACCCTACTGCGAGTGTCGTACTCTTGATGCGGTTGGGGGTGGGGTGGCAAAATGGCTGCATGCTGCTCTGCTCCCTGCAACACTCTCCTTGCTCCCAGGCGCCGACCAAAAAAAGTTTTTGGGGAGGATTTTAAAGTCGTTTTTAGGGGATTCATGAATGAAACTCCAAATGTATTTGACAAATGGTCTCTAGATATATGCCACCTTGAAGCTCGTAAGCTGTGCAAGTTGAAATTAAAGTGTCTTCACACTCTGCGGTCAGTCAACTGGCTGTTGGTTTTCGGTGTCCCATTGGGATTGCTGGAACGGTGAAAGAGAAGTGTATGCACACTAGAATTATGTGTTTTCACAGGTTTTGTCTGGAGCATTATGATAAAATTAGGCTTATATATGCTGCAGATGCTAACACAAAACATCTCCGCCAGTTTTAAATACAAGTTTATTTGTCTCATGAATAATGTTTTGGAGAGAGGAAAGGGTGAGGAACTTGTATGTCAGGCTTTGAGTTGTGGAGATATAGGACCAACTGCACCGACACGTGCTGATATGCAGTTTTTCCAACTTTAACAGGTATGCAAGCTTTGCCTAGGAAGCACTGGAATTAAAGTTTGAATCTGGCTACCATTTACTGCATTCAGAGAGCTATCTTTTGTGTTTTACAGGAGCCAGAATTTCTCCCAGGATTGCAACCAGAGAAAAGGAAAGGTGGGCAACGAGGAAAAGCTGCTGAAGCCCCTCGCCTTGATCTATAAACTGCCAAGAATACAGGTGTTCCTGTTTGCAGAGTGGAAGGAGGATGGAAGGGGTGATGGCAGCAATGCCCAGAAATCTTTTGAATTCACCAACATGATTTAAGGACCCCACAAACAAGATGATTATCTCAGGTGCCCACAAAAACTTTAAATTCAATTGAAATACCTAGAGGAATGGAGGTATGTAATGAGGCAGTGATGTGTGTTTCTCAGAAAAGGTTGAATGGTACCAAAGACCCATTGAATTTAAATGGACTCATGGAATTTAAATGGACGCCCAGTGAGGGAGAGTAGAATAATTTACTAACATGGGTAATGGGACTGGTGTCTCATTCTGAGCAATGCATAGAAATGCTTGAATGTAATAATTAAATGGGCGAATACCTCCCATGTGCCTGACTAAACATGGAAGTCCTTAGTGATCTCCTGGATTTCTAAAGGTAGGAGCAAAGCTGAAAAGAATTTTATATTAATCCTTAGAAAGACTCTAGTATTTGACTGAGCCACTTTGCATAAAACTAAATAATCTAAGCTTTACAGAAGACTTTGAACTTTGTGCCTAAATGGAGCCTTTCAATTTTGGCTTGCCTTGGGATTTGCTCTGTTATATATGAAAAACTCTAAATGAGATTTTTAATATGGATTGGAGCCGCTGAGCCCAACGGAGTGTGTTGTTAATGTTATTATTGAATATATATGCTTTAAGGAATTTGGAACAGGATGATAGAGAACAATACAAGTTTGTATTTTTAGAGTATCATAGCTATTTATGTTGTGTGTTTGTTCCTTCTGTGCTGATCACTTATTTTTGACAAACACTTGTGGCCATTTTTTGAAACCATAATTCAAAACAGTAATTCAAATCTCTCCCTCCACCCTTGTTTATAATAGGACAAATAGGAATGTTGGTATGCTGCAATTAACAAGTGATTTTACGTTGAAGTCTCTTATTGTGGAAATGAGGTGCAGGGGAATCTCATCTACTGCAGCAAAGATTCCATAATTAGGGAGAAACTGAGTAATGGGTGTAGGCAACCCCCCTTCTCCCTACTGGCATTATATTATTCGGGTGTGACTTGCCTAATTTATGGTGGGTTTGAAGTTTAATCAGGAACCTGGGAGGGGCTCCTTCTGCATTGCACTGAGTGTGGCAGTGCACATTCTGGAAGGGAAAGTATGTGATGGAATAGTGACCATTGGTCAAACTTGCGCATGACAGGACAGGACTAGTTATATTCCATTATTTATGCCTATACATGAGTTTCACAGGTTCTCAAATTTCTGTGTCGGCAGTTATGACCCAGTGGTAAAAAGAACCTATGTGAAAATGCTCAGTGGCAGGTGAGATTTAAAACTGGTGGAGCCTTCTAAGATGCAGGTGGGACTATAAGTCAGAATCCATTCCAGAAAATATCCAAACGTTTTATGTGAATTTGGCAGGAAGCAGTGGTTTTGGCAGAGATATCTCTTCTGATTCCTTTTGTGTTAGTCTACCTGTTGGACAATCTATTTATCTCAGATGCCATGGAAAATGGATTGTGGATAGTAAATCCAAATATTAAAGAAAGATAGATAGGGGGTGTGGCCTGACCAGGCAGAAGATGGCAGCACAATTCAGAATCTCTGCAGGAATGATTGCAATCTAACCTCATCCAGCCTTCACCAGACCTTTCTTTGGTACCAACTCCTGTGACCATCCTGTAATCTTACTGCCTGACACAGTCTGTAAGTCATTTTTGATCCATAGTCTACTTATATTCAATTATTCTATACTGTACTGCAGCATACTAGGCCTCATCCTTCAGCATTATGGCAGATCTCCAAGCACAGCAAAACTCACTTGCTAGAGTGGAAGTAATGTTTTCTAAACTGATGGCTGAGATTAATGATCTAAAAACCTCCACCCAAAAGAATGTGACCATTCTTGAAACTTTTGGCCAGAAAATTGCATTTAATGAGAAAGCAATGGCCTGTAATACCATTACTATTCATGACCTCCAGGCTTCTGTCCATAATCAATCAAACTATTAAATCCCTACAAGCCAAAATTGACAATATTGAAAATCGTAAGTATCGCAACAATTTATGATTTTTTTTGCTTCTCTGAAGGTGTAGAATTAGGAGACACTACTGCGCTTTTATTACATGTGCTACCTGCAATGCTTAAACTGCCTTCTGACCTAATGTTAATCACTGAGCAGTCTCACCACACTCTGGGTCCCAGGCCAGAATCAGATCAGCAACCAAGGCCCATCATTGCTCGCTTCTTGAACTATTCCCATACAGAATTAATATTGAAACGAGCCAGAGAAATGGGGAAACTTCAGAGGCAAGAGTTTAATATTTCCATCTACAGAGACTTTTCAAAAGATTTAACCATTAGAAGGAAGGCCTACAATCCACTTTATCAAATCCTCCACCAAAGAAGCATTAAATTTGCTCTACGTTACCCTGCGACACTACGCCTTTTCTCAGGCTGTTCCTTCAAGGATTTTGAGACCCCTGATGCTTT
This sequence comes from Neoceratodus forsteri, assembly GCA_016271365.2. NCBI lineage: Eukaryota > Metazoa > Chordata > Ceratodontiformes > Ceratodontidae > Neoceratodus > Neoceratodus forsteri. Next base: position 831,633,609 of record CM028130.1, on the reverse strand, counting down.
AGTCAACTATCTGGAGGTTTCTCTTTGTAGTCTTACCCTAGGAGGTTTAGCAGCAATTGATAACCTGAACACAGCTCTGGTATCCACACGGAGGGAGGATGACGAGGTTCGGGAGCATGGGGAAGATGTTGCAGAACTTGCAGCCCCAAGCAACAACACCACAACTGATTTTACCCCAAAGCAATCAACATGGCTGCAAGAGAAGCTTCTGTCAGGGCATTATTCTTCAAGACATTCAGGCTGTTCTAGTGAGGTCTCAGCCCAAACACCCCAAGCTGCAGCCTCTCACCTTCAAATCGACCCCTCTATTCCCTTGAGCAATAAATTTGCTCTCTTGGAGGATGACATGCACTCCTCGGAGGAGGATCTTTCCAAGCAAATTTCAGATGAACAACCCTCTAACTTGGGCCCGGTGCCTCAGGGATGTATTTCTGCCAATAGTTCATGGACAGAAGCTGTTGCAAGTTCCCCCCTCAAATCTTTAAAGCCACCCAAAAAGAAACGTAAAGCAAAGGCTAAAAGCAAAAACATCAATAGTCACAATCCCGCTTATAAATCTAAGGTGTCATGATCTTATATGGTCAGTAATATGGTCACAATTGCTATATCTTGGTAGATTTTGCTTCCAGGATACTTAAAGGGAGTGCCAGTACACTTCTTCTGCCTAGCTGCCCGCTCTTCAGTCTATGCTACCTGGTTGCTTTCGCTCCCAGCAGGTGCAGAAAGCAAAGACTGTACATCGCGGTGCAATTTACTTTTTGTTGTAATGTGTAAACAAGCAGTTTAAAGGTATTCAAGTGAACTTTGGTATATCAGCAACGCTTTTCTAAGTCATTATTTTAGTGTTAGATCTTATACATTACCTCACTAGACAGGCTCTCTATATCTAGCCTTATACTCTCCAGTTTAGCAGTGCATCAGGTGTATAGTCTTTGGTCTGTTCAGATGCATATCCTCAATCAGTATGCATCCTGATTATTGCCTTTTCTTTTCTTATATGTGAATTATCATATATTACAAGGCAATTTACCCCGTCCTTCTCCTGATGACAGGTCCTTAAGTAATATTGCCAACTGTATTTAATCTATCTCCTTTCCTACTCTCCATTATTCTTACTAACTCCTGTTTACAATATGGAACTATCATTAGTACTCAAAGAGGTAGGCTATGTTTGGTGTACTGTTGCAAAGGATTGTCAATCTACATCTTCCCTGTGCTCCTTATTTTACTTGAAGCCTACAGATATCATTGAGATCCACTGTGGTATGGTCCCTCCTGTTTTGGAGCTCACTGGGCCTAATTTTTTTAGACCACCTAGTCACCCCATATAACATCTATTTAGGTGATTTTCAAGTAATTGGAGCGGACCTTTAATATGACTATCTCCTCTGTCCACAGTTACCACCGAAGCCTATACCTCCCCATATAATCCTGATTTGCATCTGGCTCAGGGTGTAGGGGCTTAATATGGCCTCCCCTTTCTTTTTCCCCCTCAATATTGTATTTATTATGTACTTATTATGTTGCACTGCAAAGTATACTCAGAGTTACTCTAATGTGGTAATGATCTACTTTTCCTTTTATATTTGTTCATTTGCAGTACACATGTCTCCCTGAATTCCTTGCTCTATGTCTAGGCTGTACTGGCTTCTTATATATTACCCGGTCAACAAAAAACTAAATAATAAATAAATAAATAAATAAATAAATATGGTTCTTTAATTTACTGTTATTTTGAGTTGGTATATCTTGTACTATTACTACTAATGTTTATAAATAAGTTCTGGTGTTTAGCTTTATCCTTATACCTTGTCCTGTTAGCTTGAATTAAGCCCGGGTTATTACAGTCCCCTGCCTTTCTTGGTATTATTCCCTTTCAGTTTAGCTTATCAGGAATACTTACTTTGTTATATCACTGGGAACAGACTTAGGTTTGGGCTGATATTTATAACCGGTCCTCCGTAGTCTCCTCCCTACATCAATGCCCCAGAGTGTGGTGAGAGAGTCTCTTAGCCAGTTGGCCGAGTCATATCTCCTCACACCCATAAAAAATTGTCTTTGTTATTTAGCTTACTAGTATTATTGTTGTTATTAATGAGTTTTCTCCTTCCCTTTATCTATTCTAACTTTAATATAATATCTGTGCCCCTCATATATCATATATTTCACTTTTTTTGGCTTGAATGTTCCTGCCACTCTCTGCATATACGTAAGCTCTCTATATTGTATTCTGATCATCCTCTGCCTCATTTATTTGTCCCTTCACATTCCAGCGATTATTCCCTTTGTTTAACACCGACAATATGAGTGTCATACTTTTATATACATGGTACGTGAAGGGACTTAATTCTTCTTGTAAGCGAAAGCAAATTCTTTTACATCTCAAAAAACATAAAACACAAATTGCTTTCCTTCAAGAAACAAACTTGTTAGCAGAGGATGTTCATAGACTTAAGAAAGATTGGGTCAGTCAGATCTATGAATCATCCTATACTTCAAAAAAAAGAGGAGTTGCTATTCTTATTCATAAGAGTCTCAAATGGTCCCTTGTAAACTCCCTTTCCGACACTGACGGCAGATGGATGATGGTTAAACTGAATACCAACTCTGATCCTTTTCTGCTTGTTAATGTCTATGCACCCAACTCCAATCCCCCAAAGTTTTTTCTCAATTTAGCTCAACAGGTTATATCTTTTAACACTGATAATACACCAGTTGTTCTCGGAGGAGATCTTAACTTAGCTTTAGAAGCCAGCATTGACAGAAGTAGCCCCACTATAGATGCCCACCCTAGAAGTATTAAAGCCCTCCCATTACTAATGCAAGATGTTGGATTAGCTGATGTATGGTGCCTCCTTCACTCTCGTGATCGAGAATTTACTTTTTACTCCTCTCTACATAAGACATACAGTAAAACTGACTACTGGGTAGCCTCTCCTGTTATAATGGACAAAACTATTGATTCATCCATCTCTCCCATCATAATCTCGGACCATTCCCCTGTCAAACTGCAACTTTTGTGGGGCCCATTAGTACCTAAATCTTCTTACTGGCTGCTGGACCCTCTCCTTCTCAAGGATCCCAATTTCTTACCCATGATCAAAGCACAAATTCAGGACTTCCTTTTTCACAATACCCCAACCAAATCTTCTATGTCCTCTATGTGGGAAGCTCTTAAAGCTATGATTTGAGGGAAAATTATCAGTTATGCTACACAAAGGAAAAGAGTAAGGAAACAACAATTGGCTGATCTGGAAAAATCTCTTAAGGCTAAAGAGAATTTGTACTTTTCCTCTAAGAAGCACTGTCCTGATTGTCAACATTCATCTTGAAATTCTTCAACTTAGAGTCAAAATAGATGAATTAATTTCTCGTAAAACCAAACTAGCCTTGTTTAAACTTAAATATAAGTTTTGGGAGCACGGCAATAAAAATGGGAAACTCCTCTCTTACTAGCTCAAAGTACAACAAATGGAACAACATATCCTAAGCCTAAAAGATGAACAGGGTACAATTCACTCTGACAACCCCTCTATAAATCATATTATGAAAACCATTAATCAAAAACTATACTCTAACACAAACTCTACATCCACTTTACAAATTCAACAGTTCCTTAAATCATTACATCTTCCGCATCTTTCTACTCTTGAAACAAATTCTTTAGATGAACCCTTCTCGCTTCAGGAAATACAGAAAGCTTTGTCTTCCTTGAAATCCGGCAAATTCCCTGAAGGTGAAGGATTCCCTGTCGATTTCTATAAAATGTTTTCCGACACCTTATGTCCCCTTCTTTTTAATGTTTATCAGGAAGCTTCCAATACTGGCAAACTTCCCCCATCGTGCACCAAAGCAATCATAACCCTAATCCCTAAGAAGAAAAAAGACCACCCCACTCACCCCTCAAGTTACAGGCCCATCTCTTTATTAAAGATGCATGGGAAGATATTTGCTAAACTACTAACTTCTTGACTTGAATCCTTGATTCCCAAGCTAACTCATCATTCACAAGCCGGTTTTATTAAACATAGATCTGGTTCTGATCACCTACATTCTCTATTTAATCTAATTCACAAAGCCAAATCCCTCAAGACCAGCTGCAGCAATAGCTATTGATTTCGAGAAGGCCTTTGATTCCTCAATTTGATTGAGGAGACAATGAACATACAAAGCAACAGGAGAGGGGACACAAAATAAGTCAAGATGGGAGTGGTGCAGTGCAATGGCTGTGGAGCAGCAGTGTTCTGGGAGACATTCTGGAGGCTACAATGCTGCCCTGTTTGCAGGCATCTCTCTGGTCTGAGAGAGGAGGTTGCCCATCTCCAGGCTCACCTGGCTAGGATTCGAGAAACCTCTTCCCCCACTCAGGGACAACCAGGGCCACCACCGTTACCTCAGAGGTTGCCAATAAAGTGGAAAGTTGGACCAAGGTCAGCTCAGGGAGGGAGAGGGTGGTGGAACAGAGGTGCATCCCTCCAGTTGTAGCTCTCCACAATTCATATGCTGTTCTGGCAAAGAGTGGTTCCTCTATGGAGGCACCTGCAGTGGAGACCAAGGAGGATGCTAGGAACCTCCACAAAGGAGACCCACAGGAGGGTGGCATGAGACCCCACAGGGGAAAGAAACAACTCCTGGTGGGGGCTCAATCATTAGGGGGTAGACATGGGGGAGGAAGGGGATAGGAAGATAAGGTGCCTGCCTGGCACCACGGCTTGGAGGAACAGGAAGCGAATCCTCAGGATCACAGGAGCAGCTGCACGAGGGAGGGAGCTGGATTTCATTGTCCACCTAGGCACAAATGACCTGGCTGTAAATGGGATCAGAGCAGTGCAAGAGGAGTTTGGGGAGTTGGGGAAGGGCTTTAAACAAGTAGCATGTACGGTAACCTTCTCGGAGGTGCTGCCTGTCTATGGCAAGGATGATGCTAGAGTATTCCACATCATGGGATTCAATGAATGGTTGAAAACCTGGTGTGTAGCTCAGGGTTTTGGCTTCATTGGGGACTGGGGAGCCACCTGGAGGGATGCAGGCTTATACTGGCATGATGGTCTGCATCTGTCCACGGGGGTATCCAGGATCCTAGGTGACAGGTTTTAATGCTTCATTGGCAAGCATTTAAACTAGCCAAGGGGGGGGGGGCACTGAAAAGGAGCAGGGAAATTCCAGACTCCTCCTACAAAGCACAGTAGTTAGAGAGGTAAACACCAAGGCAGAGAAGTCAGTAGGGAGCAGGACAGGGATAAATGCAGAAAAAGGTGTTAAGGACAGGTATGGGGCTAAAAGGGGTAAGGCCATAAAAAATAAATGGAAGGTGATGAGTACCAATGCCCATAGTCTGTGCAACAAGCTCCCTGAACTAGTAGCCTTAATGGAAGAGGGATGCCTGGATATTGTGGCAGTCACTGAAACATGGTACACAGAGAACCATGAGTGGGAAGTCAACATACCAGGATACATAGTCTACAGGAGGGACAGGATGGGTAAAAGAGGAGGAGGAGTAGCTCTCTATATAAGGGAAGGGATTAAAGCAACAGAACTAAAGAGCAAACAGGAAGTTGATGAGTCACTATGGGTCACGCTGGAGACAGGAAATGGCACCACAATCCACATAGGGGTTGTGTACAGACCCCATCTCGGGGGGGGGGAGAAATGGACAAGGAAATGATAGAAGGCATCCTTAAAATGGCAGAAAAAGGGGAGATATTGTTGATGGGGACCTGAATATGCCAGATGTTAACTGGAGTACCTTTGCTGCAGGCACATCCAAGAGCAGGGTTATTCTTGATGCCCTACAGGGGCATGCCTCAGATAGCTAGTGTTAGAACCCACTCGGAGGGGCAATCTTAGACCTGGTACTCTCAAATGGGGAAGGAGAAAGGATCTCAGATTTAGAAGTGGTAGCTATCTGGGAACAAGTGACCACCAAACAGTGTGGTTCACAAAAAACACAGCCATAGAGTCAGGCCATACAAAAACAAGAGTATTGGACTTTAGGAAGGCTGACTTTGGGAAAATGAGAAAAGCACTAGCAAATGGGCAAGAAGGAGGGGTTGTGGAACAATGGGGAATAATCAAAACAGCCATCGCAGAGGCAACAAGCCTTTGTGTGAAGCAAATCAATAAAACAAAATGAAGGAAAAAACCACTATGGTTCTCAAAAGAGGTGGCAGGGACGGTTAAGGAGAAAAGGATAGCATTCAGGAAATATAAGGAAACACAGAAGGAGCAGGACAGAGAACTTTATCAGTTAAAGCAGAAGGAGGCAGGGAAGGCAGTCAGAATAGCAAAGGCACAAACTGAGGAAAAGATTGCCAACTCTGTTAAGAAGGGGGATAAAACTTTTATAGGTACATTAGGGAGCAAAGAAAGACCAAGGGAGGGATACAGAGACTTAATAAAGGGGAAGGAATGTGTGCAGAGGGTGACAGTGAAAAAGCAGGGACACTGAACAAATATTTCTGCTCAATATTCACAACAGATGAGGAGGGGGAGGTGCCTAAACCAAACAAGGGAGAAACTCTGAATAGGGGGTCGATACCAGTTCATTCACAGAAGAAAGTGTTTTGAAAGAACTCTTGAAACTGAGGGTGGACAAAGCAATGGGGCCTGATGGGATTCACCCAAGAATACTAAAAGAACTAAGGGTAGAACTAGTAACACCACTGACTACTCTCTTTAACAAATCATGGGTGGATGGAGTGGTACCTGAGGACTGGAGGAGGGTAAATGTGATTCCACTTCACAAAAGTGGGAGCAGGGCAGAAGCAGGAAACTACAGACCAGTTAGTTTGACTTCAGTGGTAGGGAAAATGATGGAATCACTTCTGAAGGAAAGAATTGTTGAGTACCTAGAGGCCAGTGTGGCACAGGACCCAAGCCAGCATGGTTTCACAGCAGGAAGGTCATGTCAGATGAACCTAATATATTTCTTTGACTGGGTGACCAAAGTAGTAGATCAGGGAGGGGCTGTGGATATGGCCTACCTAGATTTTAGCAAGGCATTCAACACAGTCTCACACAAAAGATTAATACACAAGTTAGCCAGTCTTGGAATGGGTCCCAAGGTGGTAGTCTGGATAAAATCTGGCTGTACAACAGGACACAAAAGGTAATAGTAAACGGAGTCCACAGTGAAGAAAGGAGGGTAACTAGCAGGGTACCACAAGGTTCGGTACTGGGACTGGTCCTCTTTAATATCTTTTGTAAGTGATATTGGAGAGCACCTGGAAGGAAAGGTATGCCTCTTTGCAGATGACACAAAGATCTGCAACAGGGTTGATACACAAGGTGGGGTGGAAAGAATGAAAAGGGACTTGGCAAGATTGGAGGAATGGACAAATACGTGGCAGCTCAGATTCAATGCAAAGAAGTGCAAGGTAATGCATCTGGGAAAAAAAAAAATCCAGGGGAAGAGTACACAGTGGGGGGTGAATTAATAACAACAACAAAAATTGAAAGAGACCTAGGAGTAATTATATCAGATGACCTAAAGGTGGGCAAGCAATGTGAGAAGGCAGTAAGAAGGGCTGGGGGGGATATTAGGATGCATAAGGAGAGACATTGACAGTAGAAAACAGTAAGTTGTTATCCCTCTCTACAGACAGTTAGTGAGACCCCATCTGGAGTGCTGCATGCAATTCTGGAGACCCCATCTCTGCAAAGACATAGACAGAGTGGAGGCTCTTCAGAGGAGGGCAACCAAAATGGTGTAAGGTCTGCACCAGAAGACATACGAGGAGAGACTAAAGCAGCTTAATATGTATACCCTTGAGGAAAGGAGGGAGAGAGGGGACATGATAGAAACTTTCAAGTATCTCATAGGAATTAACAAGGTACAAGAGGGTAGTATCTTTCAGAAGAAGAGATGTGCAAGAACAAGGGGGCACAATCTGAAGATGGGGGGATGGCTCAGAGGTAATGTTAGAAAGTATTTTTTCACAGAGAGAGTTGTGAATGCATGGAACAGCCTTCCTGAGGAGGTTGTGGAGTCAGGAACAGTGGGAGAATTCAAGAATGCATGGGACAGGCAAAAGGCAATTCTAGTGGGGGGCAGGAGAAACATAGAAACATAGAATATGACAGCAGATAAGGACCAACCGGTCCACCTAGTCTGCCCATTTCCCTACTTGGTTTGGCAGTCCCTACTCTTATCTGGACTGCCCTTCCCCCACTCTGCTGAACAGCAGGGTACCTTTATGCTTATCCCATGCACTTTTGAATCCCCCTATTGTTTTCACTTCCGCCACCTCTACTGGTAGGCTGTTCCATGGATCCACCACCCTCTCTATAAAAAAATACATTCTAACATTCCCCCTAAGCCTCCCTCCCTCCAGCCCCATGTTATGTCCCCTTGTCCTTCTGCGCTTTGTTCTCTGAAATATGCTCCTCTCCTGTACCCTGTTTATTCCTCTAAGGTACTTGTAGGTCTCTTTCATGTACTCTTTGCTCTCCTGTCTTCCAGGGTCTACATGTTGTGAGTCCTCAGTCTCATTTTATAGGTCTTATGATGCAACCCTTGTACCATTTTAGTTGCCTTTCTCTGGACTGCCTCCACTCTGCCTATGTCCTTTCTGAGGTTCAGCCTCCAGAACTGCACACAATACTCCAGGTGGGGTTTCATAGGAGAGTGATACAGTGGCAAGACCATCTCCCTCCTGCAGCTGGAGACCTCTCTTCCTATGAATCTTAGCATCCCACTGGCCCTACCCACTGCTTTGTCACACTGCGCTGCCTCTTTGGGGTAATTATATATGATAACCCCAAGGTCCAGAGGAATGGAAAGCAGATCCTGCAGATTACTAGGACAGCAGGACAGAAGAGAGAGCTGGATGTCATTGTCCACCTGGGGACTAATGACCTCACTGGGACAGAACTGAGATGGTGCAGGGGGAGTTTAGGGAACTGGGGAGGAAACTTTGACAGGTAGCTTACTCAGTGGCTTTCACTGAGATGTTTCTGTCTGTGGCAGGAGAGAGGAAAGGGATCTGCATACCAGGAGCTTCCACTCATGGCTAAAGGAATGATGCAGAGAGAAAGGGTTTGGCTACATTGGGGACTGGGACCTACCTGGGAGGATAAGGGCCTATACAGTGGTGATGGCCTGCATCCATCTGGAAGGGGAATCACAGTCCACTTTTATGAACATTATTTAAACTAGCAAAGAAGGGTGATGGAAAGAATTGGGGAGTCGGAAACATCCCCCGACACACGCTGAAGTAGAGAGTAAGGAGAACCTGAGGGGAGAGGAATCACCCAGGGTGCAAATCAGTAAAGGAAGCTGGGTAGTAGAGATAAAAGGGGAAAGCAATAGAAGCATTAAAAAGGAAAGCAGGAAGAAGAGAGGGCAAAAGGAAAAAGGGGGACAAAAAGCAGAGTGGAAACAAAATCTGTAAGTTCATGTGTGTGAATGCTAGAAGTCTAGGAAATAAGATTCTGGACCTAGAGGCCATCATTGCAGAGGCCAACCTAGGTATTGTGGTCCTTATCATAGAAACATAGACTTTGAAGGCAGATAAGGACCACTTGGCCCACCCAGTCTGCCCATTTCCCTACCTATTGGATAAGCTGCAGATTCTAATTAACCAACAGCCTACTTCCTGCAACCCTCCACTATACTTGCCTTTTGTCTGTCCCATGCATGTTTGAATTCCCCCACTGTTTTAGACCCCACAACCTCTCCAGAAAGGCAGTTCCATGCGTCCACCCTTCTCTCTGTGAAAAAGTATTTCCTGACATTACCCCTGAGCCGTCCCCCCTCTAACTTTAAATTGTGCCCCCTTGTTCTTACACATCTCTTTTTCTGAAAGATGCTACCCTCCCGGACTTTGTTGATTCCCTTGAGGTACTTGAAAATTTTTCTATCATGTCCCCCCTGTCCCTCCTTTCATCAAGTGTACACATATTAAGCTTTCCGCAGAAAGGAAGGCAGGAGGAAGTAAGCTGTTGATTAACTAGAATCTGCAGCTTATCCATCAGGTAGGGAAATGGGCAGACTGGGTGGGCCAAGCGGTCCTTATCTGCCATCAAATTTTATGTTTCTATGTTTCCTTAAACTGGGACTACCTTCATCAAGTTTTATCTCATTTCGGTCTTTCTCATACCTTTTGCTCCTGGATCAAGCTATTATATAATTCCCCTGTTGCTAAAGTACTTACTAAGTCCACCCTTTCCTCTTACTTTTATCTAACAAGGGGAACTAGACAAGGCTGTCCCCTATCACCTTCCCTGTTTATTTTAGCCATGAAGCCCCTGACTGCTTGTTTACGTCAATCTTCTGGCATTATGGGCATACCCGTAGGCAACTCAAGATATGTCTTTCTCTCCTACTCAGATGACCTCTTAATCTTACTTGAAAACCTGAATGAGGCTGGGCCCCTGTTGATTGATTTGCTTAATAATTGTACTAACATTTCTGACCTTGCTTTGAATTATGGTAAATCACAAACTCTGCCCCTTAACAACCACTGTAAAGCCTTTATGAACATACTTCTTGGATTCCGTTGGTCACCACAGGGTATAACATATCTAGGAATCAAAATTACTAGTAACTTAGGGAAGATATGGGACATTAACTTTAACCCCTTACTAGATAACATCAAAATAATTCTGGACAGATGGAAGCTGCTTAATCTCTCCTTCATGGGCAAAATCACAGCCATCAAGATGTCCATATCTCCCAAGATTCTTTACTTCTTTGCCAAGATTCTTTTAGTCTTACCATTCTCCTTTTTTGCTAAAATTGATAAATAGGCAACTTTATCTGGGATAGGAAACCACCGAGATTTAACCCCAACAAACTTTGATCACATTAGAAAAAAGTGGGATTCGGACTCCCCTGGTTCAAAGGCTACTTCTGGGCTTTTCGAATGACCCAAGCCATTAAATGGTTTCAGAAACCCTCCCGTCACTCACCACTATGGGTTGCAATGGAATCTGCATTGTGCCCGGGAGGAGTTTCTACTTCCTTTATTTTTAATCCAATTTCCTCTAAACTAAAATCTCACCCAACTATATCATCCTCTGTTTTTTATTGGAAACTAACCCACAAATTCCCGAAATCCAATCCAACACCCTGGTTTTATGCCCCCTTATGGGGCAATCCACTGCTCACTGTAGAAGATCACCCAATTTTCTGTCATACGTGGTGGAACAAAGGCATTTTCTCTCGGAGATATCTTGTACCAGAATTCACTCACTCTTAGATCATTCTCAGACTTGCAGGCTATATGAAAACTTCCTAAACAGGACTTCTGGAAGTTTTTACAAATTCCGGCAGCTTATAACTGTCTCTCTAGTTTAGTGTATAAGCATACTCTTCTAAACCCATACATTTCGCACTGGACTAATTTATCAATAAAATTGAATAACTTCATTTACAAAGACATTATTGATAATCTACCTGATCAGTCAATACAAGCCAAAAATAAATGCAGTACTCTTCTTAACTACAATATTTCAGATGCACAGTGGAGTAATTGTTGTCATCTTGCACATAATACCTTTAAAGATGCCCACAGTTCTTTAATACAAACTAAAATCCTACATCTTTGGTATAGAATCCCCTCTGTGCTTCAACGAATGGGCCTATTAAATAATAATAACTGCTGATGCTGTAATTTGGCCAGCGCGGATCTACTGCATATCTTGTGGTTGTGTGTTCCCATTAATAAGCTCTGGCATAAAGTCTATTTACTTGCCTCCAGAGTTGCAGGACAAAAACTACCTTTTGACCCCAAGCTATTCCTTCTAGGCATCCTTATTCCCAATAGCTCTCTCCTCTCTCATGCACATTTTAGATGGCTAAACATACTTTCTCTTCTGGTCAAATGTCTGATTCTTATGAAATGGAAATCAACTCTGGTGCCTTCTCTTTCAGATGTTCTTCAAAGCCTTTCTCAGTAAGCTTCCCTAGACCGATTATCTCATGTTACTCATAACCGACTCACTGTATATGACATGTTGGCAGGATTACTTCAAGTACATCAAACCTAGTTCTTCTAGACCCTAAGTTTTAGGGATATTTAGCTCTCTTCTTATTTTGCTCTCAGATTAGGTTTTCCCGAACTTTTGTGCACAGATATATCTTTTTTCCCCTCCTTCTCTATTTTCTCCCTCTCTCCTTCCCTTCTTCCTTGCTTTTTCTCTTCTTTCTTCCTTGCACACTTTTCTCTTATCTTTACCTCTCCATTACTGAACATTGTTCATATTACCACATTTATGATTTTTGTAATTTACTGAATGCCTTGCCATAGCCTGCCCTAGCATTTATTTTGTACATGGTTGCCATTTCTGATTCTATAATACCCTACTGATTGTAACTCTTCTGCTTTCCACTTACAACCTGTCTAGGTTTGTGTTTTATTATCAATACGCGTATATAAGGTTTCTCCAATATGTTTACCCTAAATACTGTGTTTAAGTGATATTATACAGTACCTTACATGGAGGATATTCTTCTATTGTATAAAACGTGTGCTTTCTTATATACTCAAATTTCAATAAAAAGATAAAGTGGAAAAAAGAAAGATAGATAGCATTTTAAAATATTTATTGCTCTGATTCTGATAACTTTTCATGCTAAAGTGTGTTTACACAGCATAAAATGTGTTCTTACTGCCATTTTCTTTTATCTTTTGGGAAAGAATGTGCTCCCAGGTCGCTCCTGTAAAAAAGCTTCCAGCTTAGTGTGCTATATCTGGTTAAACAACTAAAATAAAAAAAAAATGTTACTAAGTGATCAAAAGGTTTTTTAATGTTTGTTTTGTATTGCTCTGTGTTGTAATGGTTTTATAACTGATCAACAATAAACTATTTTTGTACTTTTTTGTATATAGTTCATCCATGTCCACCTGGGCTGGAAGTAAAGACAGAGTTAGAGAAAACCAAGAAAAATGTAAAAAGTTAATTTAATTCAAGTCATGCGCGCCTACGCTGGCTGACCAGCTGCACCTCAGACCCGCAACTTAATATCTGAGTACCCAGGGACAGAGTTGGGGGTTTCATTCTGGAACTGGTACAGTGGGTCTGGGTTTTGAGGAAAATCTACAGCAGTTAGAAAGTCAGATAGTCTGGTGGCTGCACAATCAAAGGGTGATTTGGGTCTGAATAATAAAAGGAGAAAAATTACTGTTTTGTAAATGTTAAATCTCTAAATGCAAATTCCAATCGCTAAAATATTTTCATAACCTCTGTTCCAATATCCCCAGTATTAACCCTTCCTGTGTAAGTAAATTATGTTGTTTACTGTTTTGAAAAGGTCTGACTCAAGAGCCTGTTTCAGTGAGAATGTTAGCAGCTAAAGTTAAGAAGATGCCAAATGTGAAAAGTGGGGATGCTTAAACCTGGTAACTCCATGCCTAGGACAACTGTCCGGGGAAATGGGTTGGTACGACATCCTGGGTGTTGTACTGGTCTAGATTGGACCCACTAAATGTTCTCTGGGTGGAGGCACTGCCATTTTCTTTTATCTTTTGGGAAAGGATTCCCGTGTTACAGCTTTGGGAACCCAGGCACCTTAACCATGGTTAGGCCTACATGGCAGGGGAAGTGGCCCTCTCTAGGACGACACTAGAGAGGGGCTAGATACATACCAGTCAGCCTCACATCAGTGTTAGGTAAACAAATGGCGGCCCTGATTAAGCAAGACATAATGGAATACCTGGGTAAGAGTGACCTGCAAGATGACAAACATCATGGTTTCGTGGCAGGCAGGGCATGCCAAACAAACCTAATAACATTCATAGAAACATAGAAATCTGTCAGTAGAAAATGACCACTTGGTCCATCTAGTCTGCCCTTTCCCCTCCCCAAGGGCTCTTCTGCCCTATTTTTCTTACTCCCTACTTTCTTGTCCTCCCTCCCTAATGTAGTCTCCAGCCCCCCTTTTCCCAATTGGATTCATACACTTACCTCCCTTATATAATCCCATGTAGGTATCCCATGCCTTCTTGAACTCCCCCACTGAGTTGACTCCCACCACCCACTCAGGCAGCTTATTCCTGGGACCCACCACCCTCTCAGTGAAATATTGTCCTTCATATTTCCTTTGAAATTGCCTCTCTCTCCAGTTTTAAGCTGTGCCCCCTAGTTGATGTGTTTTCACTCATTTTGAAAATACTCCCTTCCTTCACCCTCCACCCTGTTTATTCCCCTTAAATATTTAAAAGTTTCCATCATATACCCCCTCTCCCTCCTTGTGTGTACAGGTCAAGCTCCTCAAGTCATTCCTCATATGATCTCATGTGCAAGCCTTGCACCATTTTGGTAGCCCTTCTCTGGACCCTCTCCACTGTATCCCTGTTTCCCTGCAAGTGTGGTCTCCAGAACTGTAACCCATATTCCAGGTGTGGTCTAACCGTGAACCTGTATAGTGGTATGATCACCTCCCTCCTCCTACTTGTGATAACCCTCCCTCTGCATGCCAGCATTCTGTTTGCCTTTCCCGCCACCTTGTTTCACTGGTTTGACACCTTTAGGTTATCTGAAATGATTATCCCCAGTTCCCTTTCCTGCTTTGTTGCCTCCAGTTCCTCTCCTCCCAGTATGTAGCTTGGCTTTGGATTTTTGCACCCTATGTGCATTATTTTGCATTTCTTTGCATTAAAGCGCAATTGCTACCTCCCTGACCACTCCTCCAGCTTGATTAGATCCTCCTATTCTTCTCCGTCCCCCCCAGTGTATCCACCCTATTACAAATCTTTGTGTCATCGCAAATAGTCACATCTTCCCATGTAGACCCTTCGATATATCCCTAATGTAGATGTTATACAGTATTGGGCCTAATACTGACCCTTGGGGTACCCCTTGTCACTTTTTCCTCACTGGAGTGAGCCCCATTGACAACCACCCTTTGAGTTCTGCTTTCTAGCCAGTTTTCAACTCAGTTTGTCAATCTCATCCTTACCCCTAAGCTGCCCAACTTGTTCACCAGCCTCCTGTGAGGGACGGTGTCAAAAGCCTTACTGAAGTCCAGATAGGCCATGTCCACCACCCCTCCCTGATCACATACCTCCGTCACCTCTTCAAAGAATTCAATCAGGTTCATCTGACATGATCTTCCTTCTGTAAACCCATGCTGGCTGCCATCCTTGAGCCCTCCCTCCTCTAGATATCATACTAATCTTTCTTTTAGGAGTGCCTCCATCAGCTTATCCACCACAGAGGTAAGAATGACCAGATGATAGTTTCTTGGTTCCTCTTTCCCTCCACTCTTGTGCAATGGCACCACATCTGCCTTTTTCTAGTCCTCAGGGACTTTTCCCTTGTCCAAAGATAGATTAAACTAGGTGGGCCAAGCGGTCCTTATCTGCCGTCAAATTCTATGTTTCTATGTTTAAACAGCTTTGTGAGCAGTGCCGCAAGTTCCTCCCTCATCTCTTTGAGCACACTGGGATGTAATGTATCAGGACCCATTGCCTTGTCCACCCTTAATTTACCTAGTTCTTCCAGTACCCTACATTCCATAAAAGGACTTGTGTCTACCTCCCTGCCCTTCATTCCCCTATCTCTTAGCAATGGTCCCTTTCCCTCATCCTCGATCGTGAACACTGAGCTAAAGTACTTGTTTAACATGCCCGCTTTATCCTCATCCCTCTCAATCAGAGCTCCCCCTTCCCTTTTAGTTTAATTAAACCCTGTTTGTGTTTTCTTCTCTCACTGGTGTATCTGAAAAACCTTTTGTCCCCCTCCTGGCCTCTCCCGCTACTTTCTCCTCTGTATCTGATTTTACCCTCCTGACTATTTGCCCTGCCACACAAAGTTTTTCCCCTGTATACTTCCCATTCTTCCATTCCTTGAGTGGTTTTGCATGTCCTAAAAGCTTTCTTTTTTTCCCTTATTGCTCCTGCCACCTCTTTAATGAAGCAGCTTTTTTCCATGTTTATTCTTGCCCAATTTCCTAATGCATTGCTCCATTGCCCTCAAAATTCCCCCATTTATTGCCTCTCACAGTTCCTCAATGTCCTCCATCTTTTCCTTCCCTTCCATCTCCCTCTTGTAAATTCCCTTCATTTTCTTAAAATTTGCCCTCCAGAAGTCCATTACTTTGGTGGTGGTACAACTTGCTTCCATCACCATCCTAAGACTAAACCTGACTGTTCTGTGGTCGCTATCCCCTAGATTCTCACACACCTTGACCTCTTCTATACTGTCTCCATTTGTCATTATTAAGTCAATTGTGGCCTCTCCTCTACTTGGTTCTCTGACTAGTTGCTGAAGGAATGCCTCCTACTTGGATTCCAACATCTCCCTGCTCCTTTCCGATGCTGCTGTTGGGATTCCCCAGTTCAAGGAAATTAAAATCCCCCACCAACAGAAATTCACCCTATCTTGCTATCCTTTGTATCTCCTTAATCATTTCCTTATCAACCTCCTCTCCTTAATTTGGTGGTCTGTACACCACTCCCATAAGTACTTCCTCCCCTGTCCTCTTGGTTAATGTGACCCAGAGGATCTCTACTGGACCCTGATCTTCATGACCCACCATCGTCTTTATCTCCTCTTTTACATAAAATGCCACTCCCTCTTTTTTTCCCTTTCCTGTCTTTCCTAAAGAGACTGTACCCTGGCATTACCACTTCCCAACTGTGGTTTTCTGTCCACCATGTCTCAGTTAAAGCTAGCAGGTCCAGTCCCTCCCCCACCACTGTGGCCTCCAAATCATCCATTTTGTTTCCCAGACTCCTAGTATTTGCTAGCAAGCCCTTTCATCTATCTCCCCCTCCTATTTTGCTTCTTTTCTAATATCTCTTGCCCCCTTTTACAGGGGAGTGCTAGCTAGGCAAGATCCTCTAGTTCCCTCTACCAGTCCTTCCTTAGTTTCATACTCCTCCCCCTTTGATTGGGTAACTAGGGAAATGGATAGTGACTATCCAGTGGACCTAACATACAAACATATGAACATATAAAGTAACCAGCAGAAGAAGGCCATTTGGGCTATCTAATCTGCTCATTTTACAGGGTCCACAGCTTGAGCTACTGTCCCTGTCCCCCTCCCCACTCCTCCCATCCTCCCTATGATCCATACCTTCCCCCTATGCCTAGCCCAGCCTCTCTTGAAGCTGCCCACTGTCTTAAATGACACCATCTCTTCTGGCAGTGCATTCCAAGTGTCCACCGCCCTCTCTGTGAAGAAAGGCTTCCTGACCTCCTTCCTAAACCTCCCCCCATCCAGCTTAAAACAATGCCCCCTCGTGTTATGGTTGCCACTCAGCTTAAAGAGACCCTTCTTATCCACCTTATTTATCCCTTTCAAGTGCTTGAAGGTCCCAGTCATGTCCCCTCTCTCTTTCTCTCCTTTTCTCCAGGGAGAACATGTTCAGTGCCCTCAACCTCTCCTTGAATGCCTAAACCTGCTGACCCACTATCATCTTTGTAGCCCTCCACTGGACCCTCTCCAGCAATTTAATGTCCTTTTTGGGGTGTGGGGTACTGAACTCCATACTCTAGATGTGACCTCACCAGTGACCTGTATAAGGGTAGTATAACCTCCTCTCTCCTACTACTGATACCCCTAGCTATGCATCCCAGCATCTTGTTTGCCCTTGCTAATGCTTTCTTACAGTGCGTGGAGTGCTTCAGGTCACTAGTGATCAACACTCCTAGGTCCTTCTCCTCCTCTGATGCAGATACCTGGACCTCCCCCTATTTCGACTTTAGCAAGACCTTTGATTCTGTACCACACAACTGCCTGTTAAAGAAACTAGAGGATCTGGGCATAGCAAGATGCATTGTTAAATGGGTGGGTAACTGGCTGGAGGGCAGGAAACAGAGAGTAGTAGTCAATGGGGAGAGGTTAGATAAGGGAGAGGTGTTGAGTGGGGTCCCGCAGGGCTCGGTCTTAAGACCAGTCATGTTTAATGTGTTCATCAGTGATACTGCAGTAGGTATCCAGCACAAACTTGCATTGTTTGCAGATGACACTAAGCTAGGGGGTAGGGTGGACAGTGAAAAAGCAGTTTGGAATCTACAAAAAGATCTGAAAAAGTTAAAAAAAAATGATCTAGTGTCTGGCAGCTGAAATGTAATGCCAAGAAGTGTAAAGTGATGCATCTAGGCAAGAATAACCCAAAGATAACCTATTGGCTCAACAGGGTCAAGCTCAGTGCCTCACAAGAGGAAAGGGATCTAGCAGTTATTATCTGTGACACCCTAAAACAAACCAACCATTGCAATGCAGCATATAGTAGGGCCAACAAAATGCTGGAGTGTAGACGGAGAGGATTTGACAGCAGGCATAGGGAGGTGATACTGCCTGTATACAGATCTCTGGTGAGATCCCACCTGAAATACTGTGTCCAGTTTTGGAGCCCACAGAATAAAAAGGACAGAGACAGGCTAGAAACCATACAGAGAAGGGTGACCAAAATGATACAGGGACTCCGGGGCTACCATACGAAGGGTGGCTAGAGGCGTTAAACATGTACTCACTAGAAACAAGAATGGAAAGGGGGATATGATAGAAACCTTCAAGTACATGAGGGGATTAAATGTAGTACCCTAATGAAGGGATTAAATGCAGTACCCTGCTCTGAACTATTCACCAGGGCTTCCAGCTCAAATACGGGGGGGGGGCATGAATGGAAGCTGAGGGATGGGAATTTCAAAAGGGATCTTAGAAAACACTATTTCTCAGAAAGGTTATTGGAGCCATGGAACAGGCTGTCCATGGACATGGTAGGGGTTAAGACTATGATAGCATTCAAAAGGGGTTGGGATAAGGAGTATGCACAAATTAAGTCCACGGGTAAAAGTAGGGGCTAGGTCCCAGGATCTCCTAGGGTCTCGGGAACTTAAGGGCAGACTAGATGGACCTTTAGTCTCCTTATGCTGCCATCCTTCTATGTTTCTGTGTTTATATGGGTCTGGCAGGATCCGAGACTGGTCATGGTCAGGTGTGTGCTTCTGTGGCATGAGTGGTTGGACACCTGGCAACTCTCACATGAACCTGCAGGGGACAAAATGAGCCCTTTGGAAATACAAATTTAGCACTTTATGCCAAGCCAAATGCTACAGTCTGAAAAGGCAAAGTCATGCCATCTGTCTGAAGCAGAATCCGAAAGAGGTGCTGCACCCAGGAGTGACAAACGGGACACGACACCATAAATACGGAAAATAAATTTTACTTTATTTAAATGAATAAGCAATTGTCCAAACACGGCAAATATGCTGCTACTCCAAAAAGCTGGTAGCCATCTTATTAACTGATGCTTTGCTCCCTGCGGGCCTCATGCAGAAAGGCAAATGGTTCACCTGACTAATTCGCTCTTAGGCATTGCAGCTAGGAGCTGGCCTATCTGCAATTACAGGCACCAACTGAAGGCTATCTGATGTGATGCAATGCACATAATGATGTATGCCCAGGTAAAAAGCATCCTGCTTAAGGCATCCATCTGAGCATAGAAACATAGAATTTGACAGCAGATAAGGGCAGCCAGCCCCATCCAGTCTGCCCTTTTCTCCCCTCCTAACCCAAAAGCCTCTGATCCTACTTGATCTCCAGTCTCATCACTTCCTTTGAACTCCGAGGGTACTCCTATGACTATCCCATACAGTTTTAAATTCCCCCACCAATTTTGCTCCCACCACTTCTGCTGGGAGGCTGGGAGGCTGTTCCATGCTTCCACTACCCTTTCTGTGAAAAAGTACTTTCTCAAGTTGCCCCTTAGTCTACCCCCTTCCAGTCTCATGTCATGTCCTCTTGTTCTAGGGTATCTTTCTATCTGAAAGATGCTGCCTTCCTATACTTTATTTATTCCTTTTAGGTACTTGAAAGTCTCAATCATGTCACCATTTTCTCTCCTCTTCTCCATGGTATACAAATTGAGTTCCTCCAATCTCTCCTGGTGTGATCTCTGGTGTAGGCCCTGCACCATTTTTGTTGCCCTTCTCTGAACTGCCTCCACCTTGTCTATGTCGTTGGAGATGCAGTCTCCAGAACTGGACACAATACTCCAAATGAGGCCTCACCAATGATCTGTACAGTGGCATTACCACCTCCGTCCTTCTGCTGATGATACCTCTCCCTATGCACCCCAGCATCCCACTGGCTCTCCCCACTGCCTTGACACATTGCTTGGCCAACTTTAGGCCATTAGATATGATCACCCCTAGATCTCTTTCCTGCTATGTGGTCTCTAACAACACTCCCCTCATCATGTAATCCTCCCCTGGGTTTCAGCACCCCAAGTGCATGATTTTGCACTTTCTGGCATTAAATTTCAGCTGCCACACTCTGTACCATTCCTCCAGCTTAGCTAGATCACTTCTCATTTTCTCCACCACTCCTGGGCTGTCCACCCTATTACAGATCTTGGTGTCATCTGCAAAGAGGCGTACTTTCCCTTCCAACTCCTCTGCAATGTCACTGATGAAGATATTAAATAGTACTGGCCCCAAAACTAATATCTGTAGCACACTGCTTGTCACTCTCCCTACCTCAGATTTAGCCCCATTTACCACCACCCTCTGTGTTCTGTCCCTCAACCAATTCCCTACCCAGCAGAGTTAACCTCAGAAGGTCAGTAATGCATGGAATGTCTGGGCCCTGACAGGGTCTGCAATATATGCAGCCTTAAAAAGGGGTGAGATACTGCACCTGCAAATCCTGAGGGTGCACAACACCAGGGCATGCGGTCCCTTGGGGCTGAAGTACAAGAAAAGAGACATCGAGCCAGAGGGTGCTGTGCTGAAGATGGCTGCTTGATTCTTCATCTCCCTGGATTCACCAAATATCATCATCTATCCTACAGATTCCAGACTTCCTACCTTCACCAACATCTGAGATCTTACTATATGTACATCGCAGAACAGCTCTGGTACAGTATTTTTATTGCCTCATAATTACTGAACGAGTTATCTACAGCTTTTCAATTTCTCTATTAAGGCCTACAATAATGGCAGACCAATCTCCACATAACAGTTCTCTTAATAGAGTGGAGGCAATGTTTCACAACTAATAAATGAAATCAATGTATTAAAAATTGCATCTCAACAAAATATCAATAATATGCAGGCACTTGATCAAAAATCAGCGCTACTGATGTTAAAGCATCTCAAAATGAAGATTCCATTAACACATTACAGGCTACCATCAGGAGCAGGACAGAGTTATTAGGAACCTTCAGGACAAAATAGATGATATTGAAAATAGAAACAGACGTAATAACCTTAGATTTCTCAGATTTCTGAAGGTGTTGAACTAGAGACACCAGTGCTTTCTAACTCATGTACTCTTCTTTGCTTAAATTACCAGCCGCCAAGACCTAATCATTGAGAGATCTCACCACACCTTAAATCCGAGGCCTGGACCCGACAGAAACCCAGGCCCATCATTGCCAGATTTCTAAACCACGCACATACTGAACTGATTCTTCAAAAGCGAGGCAATTAGGTGCACTTACTTGGCAAGAAAACAGAACTTAATTTTCAGAGACTATTCTAAAGAATTATCTAACAAACGAAAAGCTTACAACCCCATTAAAACAATCCTTCATCAGCGTGGAATTAAGTTTGCACTCATGCTACCCTGCAACAATGCGCTTTTTGAATGATTCTACCAGAGATTTCAGTACCCAGAATCTCTCTCTGAATTTCTGACTTGGACACAGCCCGCACTTACATTGCCTCATGGCGTTAATGCAGCTCATTCTTGCTCCAGCACAAGCACTTCAAAATTACAATGTCTTGCCCTTCCTGCTGAAACTGTCCTTCAGGTCCCTGAGAAATCTGCAGCCATCATATCTGCCACTGTAGCTCCTGCCAGAAGCCCACACGATACAAGAAAAAAAGCATCTGGTTCTTCTCTAAATAATAATACCTGCTGTTTAAATAATATTTCCACCTCTCCAGCTTCCCATGTGGAACGCCACATCAGTTTTCTACTCCTCTTACCTTGTCTAACAAATTCTCCCACTCCAAGAAGATCTGCTCCAAGAAGATCTGCACTCATCTATGGAGGATCTGAGACAGACTGTATCCAACCCCTTTACTCAAGACCAGAAGAAGCTGTCAATGGGTAATGACTCTCCCAATTCTTCCTGGGCTGATCTTGTGTCCAGCTCTCCCTTTAAATCATCTGAACCACCCAAAAAGAAAAGGAGAAGAAAATCGAAGAGCAAGGCTACCTGAGGCTTTTCCCACTAAAAAAAAAAAAAAAAAAAAAATTTGTAATAAATACTATGGCCCATAATTAGATGTGATATAGCAGTTTCTCACCAGAATCCCTCCTCTTCACACCACCTCACTCGATTCCTTTGGTACATTTACCGCAAAGTGCAGTCTCTATCGCACTCCAACAGGTTTGAGCACTTAAATGCAGTAAATCGCTATCACTGCTGAGAAGCCTGTATCTGTCCGTGGAGGTGAGCCAATTGACACTGGAGGTATTTAATCCATGCGGGAGTTACTCTAATGTATTCAATGGAAAAAATAAATAAATGAGAGAAAGAATAAATATTACAATGTTTGTAAGATCTCTTCTAATTAATCCTTGTGTGGTGCCAAACATTAGTATATATAATTGCTATTTACACTCTAATTTTTCATAAGCTTTGGCGCCACCATGTGGTCAGACGCATACATATATAGAGTTCTGTATTTCATATCAGTGTGCCCTTAACCCCTACTATTATAGCATTTTTCCACATAAATCCTATCATTTGGAATGTGGAGGATGATTAGACAAATACTCTAAAATCATTTACTTATTTAATATTTATTTTGCATCACTTCTGGTATGTAGTGCATCAGGTGCATTCCCATTATATCTCACAGATTTTAACCAAAGTATGCTTCCAATTGTATTTCTATACATTGAGTTTTTCCACCTTTTCACATTATTCTTCATCCCATTTTCTTCCAAATCATTGGAACTTATAAAAATGATTCCACAATACACTGATGCACTATGAACCTGTAGTATATACTGCATTCCCTAACCTAGCTTTATGTGGATTAACACACATCGGGCATCCTTTTATCTGGCTCACACTGTTTCAGCATTATCTGCCATCATGTTGGTATACTTTATTTAATATTGGACTTATTGCTAGGTCCAAGCTAATGCATTATGTTTGGAATTTAACACTATTACATAATTAACCTTTTTTATTTGGTAGAATGATGTTTTGTTTTTTTCCAGGGTAATGCTTTAATTACCTCAGCACAAATCTCAATTACACTTCTTTAATATACTGTTATATAAAATTTAGTATCTTAAGATTATAGGTAAACCGTATCTTGAGATTCACTAATTACTCTACACGCTTGTAGTGTAGAGTGAGAGTCCTGGTATATTTACTGACCTTATTGCTCTGCATTTCATAAAAGTTTCAAATTAATATTCTTGTTACTGAGTTTATACTAACGTTTGTTGGTTCTAATGTTTAATTACTTGATATTCCTATCTCTATACTCTCCTCTCTTGAGACAAAATGAATACAAATACTCAATCATCTGAACCCATACAAGTTAAAGGCCCTGCATACATTTGTTTATTATATATATTTACCTTTTGAATCTGTGACATCCTCCAAATTAATGGTATTGAGTCCTCATTCCTATTTGTAACTAATTACCTTATATCCTAGTATCATGAGTGATCTAATCTTACATTCCTGGAATGTCAAGGACTCAACTCGCCTTTGTAAACATAAGCAAGTACTTACCTATCTTAAAAGCATAAAACACATATTGCTTTCTTACAAGAAACTAAACTTTATCAGAGGATGTCGACAGACTTAAAAGGACTGGGTCGGTCAAGTATATGCGTCATCTTCTCCATCCAAAAAATATGGGGTTGCTATCTTAATACATAAATCTCTTAATTAGTCCCCCATAAAAATCATTAGAGACCCGAATGGTAGGTGGATTATAACCCTATTAAACACCACAGCAGGTCCGCTTATGTTTGTGAATGTATATGCACCCAACTTTGATTCAC
Organism: Neoceratodus forsteri; assembly: GCA_016271365.2. NCBI lineage: Eukaryota > Metazoa > Chordata > Ceratodontiformes > Ceratodontidae > Neoceratodus > Neoceratodus forsteri. Next base: position 831,609,671 of record CM028130.1, on the reverse strand, counting down.
CCATTTTCTTCCATAATCTATCCCAACAAATTATGATTAATAATAAAAAGAACTCACCTATTCTTATTGGTGGTGACTTTAACTTAGCACTACAAGCATATTTAGACAGAAGTAACTCATCACATGATGCCCACCCCGTAGTATTAATGCTCTATCAATGCTTATGAAGGATTTAGGTCTCTCTGACATTTGGAGACTACATCATCCCAGACAACGAGATTACACCTTTATTCCTCTTTACATAAATCATATAGTAGGATTGATTATTGGTTCTCTTCTCCCTCATTACTGAAAAATTATTGATACATCGATTCTCCCTATTGTTATATCTGATCATTCCCCATCAGTTTGCATTTACCTGGGGTCCACCTTCTTAAATCCCCATCTTGGCGCTTAGACCCACTTTACTCAGAGACCCTGAATTCACTCCTTGGATTAAAACCCAGATTCAAGATTTTCTTTCTATTAACGATACTCCAGATATGTCTCAAGGTACTATCTGGGAAGCATTAAAAGCCACTATTAGAGGTAAAATTATTAGTTATGCAGAGCATAGAAAGAAATTAAGAGAACAACAATTAGCTAATTTAGAAAAATCCCTTAAAGAAAAAGAAACCCAATACTATAAATTAAATAAACCCAATCATAATTCACAGCTTCATCTGGAAATTCTACAATTAAGAATTAAAATTAACGAGTTGATATCCAGGAAAGCTGAACTTGCCCTTTTTAGGATTAAACACGGTTATTGGGAACAAGGGGATAAATGCGGAAAGTTGCTCTCTTACTAGCTAAAAACTCAACAGATGCAGAGACATATAGCAGGTCTAAAAGATCCATCAGGTCAGACACACACAGACAACCTTTCAATCAATCGATTATGCAATCCTTTTACCATCAACTATACTGCAACCTAATACTACAAATCCCAACCTAATACAACATTTTCTGGAAAATTGAATCTACCCCACCTATCCCCTCAGGACAAAGCTGTGCTTGATAAACCAATCACTTTACAGGAAATCCAAACTGCTTTATCATCATTAAAACGGTAAAGCACCTGGCAGTGATGGGTTCCTATTGATTTTTATAAAACCCTATCTGACACTCTTTGTCCTGTATTAGTCAATGTATTCCAAGAAGCAACCTTCATAAAGAAACTCCCATGCACAATGACCAAGCCATCATAACAGTCTTACCAAAGAAAGACAAAGACCCTTTACTTCCTTCAAACTATAGACCGATCTCACTTCTTAATACTGATGGAAAATCTTTGCAAAATTATTAACTCTTCGCTAGAATCTTTAATGACTAAACTCATCCATACTTCTCAATCAGGATTTATCAAAAATAGAAACAGTTCCGATCATCTTCGCTCATTACTCAATTTAATTCACAAAGCAAAACTCTTAAACCCTGCAGCTGCAATAGCCATTGACTTTGAGAAAGCATTTGACTCTCTCAATTGGGAATATCTATATCAGGTGCTATCTCATTTTGGCTTTACAAATAATTTTTGTGCTTGGATTCAATTATTGTATACCTCCCCTTCAGCTCGAGTTCTCATGAACTCTATTTTGTCCCCCTCCTTTTACTTAGCAAGAGGCACCAGACAAGGATGCCCCTTATCGCCTTCATTGTTTATACTTGCCATGGAACCTCTTTCTGCATCCCTACATCAATCCAGTACAATTAAAGGCATTACTGTTGGTAACTCTCACTATACTTCACTCTCATATGCAGATGATCTCCTTATCTTACTTGAAAACCTCGAAAGTTCTGGGCAACCTTTAGTTAAACTACTGAATGACTTCACCTCCCACTCGGACTAGCTCTAAAACTTAACAATTTGAACGCTACCACTGAATACCCTTTGTAGTCCCTCATGAACAACTCATTAAGCTTTCTGGCCCCCAAGGTATCTTTATCTTGGTATTCGATCACCCGACATTGAATAAATTATGGGATGCTAATCTTTCCCCTCTGTTAACCAGTATCCAAACAACACTTGATAGATGGAAGCTACTTAAACTTTCTTTTAATGGTAAAATTTCTGCCATTAAAATGTCAATAACTCCTAAAATATTATACCTATTTTCCAATATCCCTTTGATACTTCCCTCTAGTTTTCTTACCAAAATAGACAAAATTATCAGCAGCTTCATTTGGGAAGGCAAAATACCTAGATTTAGTCGTGATAAACTTAGATCCCATTGGTCAAAAGGTGGCTTTGGCCTTCCTTGTTCCAAGCCTACTTATGGGCTTTCCGTACATCTCAAACAATTAAATGGTTTAACAAACCCAACATCCAGTCTCCTTTATGGGTCAATATGGAAACATCCTTATGTCCTGGTAATGTGGCGACTTCTTTCCTTTATAACACCCTTACCTCTTCTTTAAAGTCTCACCCTACCATAGCTGCTTCTATATTCTATTGGAAAATCATTCACAAGCATATTAAATCTAACCCCAAACCCTTAGCTTACACCCCCATCTGGGGTAACCACCAATATATCTCTTGATAATCACCCCATTTTTTGTTGTACCTGGAAAAATAAGGGTATTCTCTTTTTGCAGGATATACTTGAACCCAAGTCATTAAAGTTAAAATCTTACACAGACCTACAAGGCATATGGAATCTTCCCCATCAGGATTTTTGGAAATATCTACAGCTTCGTACCGCATGCAACTCTTACCTCACACCCTTCTCTATCAATTCTCTGTATGATAAGCACATCTCTAAATGGATAAAACAACATCCAATTTAAATAGCACTGTTTACAAAGATATTTGTGATATCCTTCCTGACTACTCTGTCAATGCTAAAAACAGATGGAGTACTTTGCTACAATATAATATCACCAATGCACAATGGTCCAGATGTTGGCTCTCCTGTCACAAATCTTTTAATGATAAACGCAGTTCCCTCATTCAAACCAAGATCCTTCATTTGTGGTACAGAACTCCTGTTGTATTACAAAAAATGGGTTTATTGAACAATAACAATTGCTGGCGCTGCAGTTCCCCCAATGGGGATTTATTGCATATCTTATGGCACTGTCCCCTCATACAAAAGATTTGGCACTGTACTCACAGATTTGCAATGAAAGTGGTAGGTCAACCTTTTACACTAGACCCTAAACATTGCATTCTTGGTATTTTTAATCACCGTTCTTATAAAATTTCATATTCGCAGAGCAGATGGTTAAATATACTCTTCCTTCAAGTTAAATGCACAATCCTCATGCATTGGAGATCCAACATAATCCCTACCCTTCCCGGTATCATTAACCAACTATTGCAATATGCCTCTCTGGACCGTATGACATATATCTTGTCTGACCGACTCATGTTATATAACAATTGTTGGCAGGGCTTTTTAATTTTTGAATCATCTAAATCTTCCAACACCAATGTATGGACTTAATATATGGATTTTCCCTTTACTGATACATCATTGTAGTCTTGCTTTTTCCCTTTTTTATAGTTTCCTCTCTCTTCTTAACTTTCTTATATATCTTTTCTTTCCTATACTCTGTTCTCAATCATTCTTTATTACTCCACAATCCTTTACTTAATGTACTTTTTTCCCTTTTGCAGCATCATATATAATTATGTAACATTTTAATATAAACCGTATCTAATCATACTATCCGCTTTTAAGTTCACTACAAATGTCAAGTATATGCTAATTACATGACCTGTATTGTTTACTATATTTTAAGCCAAAAGCTCCTTGTATTATTGTAGCAATGTTCTTATTATATGCTGCCTCAATTTCTTTAAAAAAAAAAATCCTCACATTGTACTGTACTGTAAGAGGTTTGTCTGTATATCTTGTGAAAAATTAATAAAAAAGTTTAACTACAAAAAAAAAAGAAAAGGGACATCTCCATGTTATCCTTGATGAATTATTAAAGGCTGTAGGCCAGGAAGGGATGACTGCAGGGCCATTGCTAAACTCTCTGAGGAGTCCCAACTGCAAGGATACTAGATCGTGATTTGTAAAGGAGCCAACATCCAGTGTTACAAGCATGTCTGTCAGAAATCTTTGGTATAGAGTGTACTCAGAAGCCAAGGACAAATGGACTTAGGACTTGGTTTCCTCTGAGGAGGACATTGGTGGAGAGGAGGCGCTGAATCCAGAGGATGGTGGTGCTAGGAGGACAAGTCAAAACTGGGCCCAGCCTCTCTACTGCATTTCTATAAGGCACCAACAACTTCTGTCTATGTGCTGTTCCAAGGTAACTGACACATGAGCACTCATGTACCTGAGTAACTGCTGCAAGAGTGGAAGAGGCCTGGGGGAATAGAGACATAGGGTCCCTAGGGCATCTTCCTGGGTTGAGGGATTGCACAGGGGACCTCACCTGAGAGTAGGACCTAGCAGGACAGCCCAGATGGGCTTGTCCTGCATCACAGAAATGACCTTATTGGTGTCCATATGGGGAATTCCACCAGGTGGGGACAATGGAGTCAAACAGTCCACACAGTGTGGCCCTGGTCCCCACCGGTGGTGATGATGAACACTGGTGGCTCCAAGGAGAACACCACTTCCCAGGCATCATCAGACTCTAAGCCAATGTTACGTCTGGTGTTGGCTCAGGGTTAACTGTCCTAGAGATGAGTTCACCCCCATCAGTGTGGCTGGTACTGTCCTCAGTGTTGAGCATGACTCCGAGCATGGCATTAACCCTAAAGCCATCCTCGACCCCGGTACCAAGAGCAATGCCAGGGCATGTCCCAGTGGTGTGAGTGGCACTGAGGCCAGGGATGTCACTGTCATTGGCAGCGCACTTCATGCTGGATCCAGGACTGACACAATGGCTGATGCAGCATCCATAGCCAGAGGTGGCATTATCATCTCCTTCGGCATTGCAAGCAGCACCAGAGGAAAGAACCACTTCCACCTCCAGAAGAGGATGCAACATGGCTCCAGTATCAGTCCCTCTTCCAACACTGCAAACTATAATTGAAAAGGAACAACACTGCAGCCCTACTCACTGACACCAAGGTGTCTATCAAAGGAGACTGACTGTACAGCTTTGGCCTCACCACCAAGAACATCTGCTGCCCAGAGCAGGCAGACTGTGGGGGATTTGCAGCCGGCCACCCACATGGAGATGGCTGTCAAGCAGAGTCATCCATGAGGGTCTATGACACATCAGCAGGGTGAGGCTGAGGAGGAGGTGAACAAAACGTGTAACGCTAAAGAGCTATTTGGGCAGGGTGTGGGTGAGGGCTGTGAGCCCAACAGAATCCAAACAAACAAACTCACGATGCACTCCAGAACCATGAGAAAAATTGCTTTCACCAGTGAAGAGAGCACAAATACTCAGGTAGTCTAATTTAAGTAATTGCATGGCCTGTAGGTTTCGATATAATACACCTGTTGTGTCTAAAGTTTCAATGCACAAGTGATGGCCAACCTGCAGCAACATATATGGCTAGAAATGATTCAACACTGGGTACTCAGGAACTGCCATACAGGAGCTCCAATTGCGTTTGATAGTATATCCTAGTACAGAGTGAGAGAGTAAGTAGCAGCCTCCAGTATGGGAGGTTTGGGGGGGTCCTGGGTGCATGGATCCCCCTCTTGCCTGTCTGGCTTGTAAAATCTTATCCATGATCCCCTCCACTGGGTCCATGTTGGAATAATTTATTTTCCATTAAAGTGCCCCCCTCCACTCCCACTTTTACTCACAGCCTGACTCTGAGCAGCCACTGGGTCCAATGTATTTAATCCATTAAAGTGCCACAGTGCTGTACTAGCAAGACGGGGAGGTGGGCGTCAGCTTATAAATATGCATCGATCAATCAGCCCCGCCTCCCGGCAGGGACAGATGAGGAGCCTCAATCAGATCAGTCAGATGACTGTACAGGGGTCCTCAGGTGGTTCAGTCAGAGCGTGAAGACTCAGACTTTCCTATATCAGTCACAGCGAGAGAGTCTGTGTGGCGTGTGAACAGCATGGCTGTGGGCCATATTAAAGCTATTGTTTTTCATGGAGGCTGCAAATAAATCCGACAAGAAGTACCTCTGTCACTCCTCTGACCTTGCCACAGCTTAGGGTCTCAAGTCTGTGGATCACGTGCCTCGCCCTGTGTCACTGTGTGATAGTGTCTGTACCATAGTCTGAGGGGCACCGGCAGCATATATTCCATGCGGTTTAAGTGCACAGGCACCATAGTCAAAAAGCCAAGGAGAGCCTGGGAGAATGGAGAATTGGGACAGGAATTATTGGAAAAAACATAATTTTCCTGATTATAGGTAAGGACCAGAACGTTTGACTTGTCTCTGTCCACTACAAGTTGAAACTAAAATAAAAAGCTAAAGTCTGTCAGTAAGGGTCGGTGAGGCCATTGACCTGAGAATTAAAGAGAAAAAAAGGAAATGTGGCTGAATTAATAAAGGACCTAATTGCTTCCAGTCTCTTAGCCCATCTGAAAATGTTTTTGTTATGAGTTAAAAACCAACTCATCACAAAAACATTTTTTGGAGGGGGGATCACATATCTATGGGTTCCTGGCCTGCATGTAGGGTTATACTGTACATATTGGATGAGGTCACGTGATGGCATCTAGCTAGGCAGCTGCTTAGACTCTGAGCTCTCCCCTCCAGTCGCCGTTTTCTGCCAGTTTCGTGAGCCATCGGGACACCAAATTGAGAAATTTACATTAAAGGTGTTTGGACATCGTGCCTGCTATCACTGAGTCGAATTTGCTCCAGGGGAAACCGATTATTTCAGCGGGATGGAGGTGGATACGAAGCAGGCCTCCATCAAACACACTCCCCTGCATCCCCTGAGAAGGCAGCAAAGAAGCAGCGCAATCAAGGCCCTGCCAAATCGGAACGGAGTGGAGACAGACCGCAAATGGCTACTCCCCTGACGGAAGATAAATTTCTTCAAGAACTGACCCTCGAAATATATTCTTAAAGAACTGGCTGGTGAGCTTAAATCACTGCGTGGTGATCTGTCGTCAGTTTCACCAGAGTATCGGATGTGGAAGCCAGAGTTTTCTGCCGGAACAATGGAAAGCTAAAATTGAGGTCGGTTGCTGAGCTCAAGCAACAGATCAAGAAGTTGCAAGTCAAACGGAGGATTTGGAGGGACGAATCGCCGGAACAATCTGTTAATTTTCGGCCTACTGGAGATGGAGGAAGGGCTGGACCTAATGGCCTTCTTGCAGAAGTTTTTGATTAAGATCATTGGCCCATCTCCTATCAGTCCCTCCTATCATTTGGAGCGGGCCCATCGTTCATTAAGGCCCAGGCCCCCAGCTGGTTCTCCTCCACGACCTATTATCGTTAAATTTTTAAGTTATATTGAGAGGCAGCATGTTTTCTCTAGATCCCGTGACCTAAAAGAGATCCTTTGGGGTTCGTCCAGAATTCGTATTTCGCAAGACCTTCCTAAAGAGACTAGAGGGAAAAGGAAAGCCTATCATCCTGTTGTCCAGAAGCTAATAGCAGCCTCCATCCCTTTTAGGATGATCTACCCCAGACTTTGAAGGTCACGGTGGAGGCTCAACATGTAGTTTTGACTCTTCTGAAGCAGCCCTAAAAGAACTTGCCTCCAGACTACCAGATCTTTTTAAGACTGCTGGCTGAAGGACTTGCTATTTACTATTTGTTATAGTATTCTGACGATCCTGTTGTTTGAGTTGCCTTTTTTGGGCTGACTTGTATTATTAATATTATATGGTGGGGCCTGCTTTTTCTCTTTGCTGGGCCGACTGGATGGATGGGCCTGATTGCTAATCTTTCTTGGATCCCTTTTCTGACTAATTCACTCCGCTTATTCTATTCTGTTTTCCTCTCTGCTTTTGTCTCCTTTTTCTTACCTGGGCTCCTTTGCGATGGTCGGAATAAGTGAGTGGTTGCCTTCTGGGTGGTGGGGGGGTCCTCCTTGACGGGCCTGGCCATTTGTGCTTGCGGTTGAACTCTTCCTCTATCTGTTACTGTTTCCCGGGGGGACTTCCTGGTGGGAGGACCGATCTCGGTCTGGCCGGTTTTTCGGTTCCCTCGGAAACAACGTCCCAGTGTCGAGATTTTTTACCAGTCAGAGTTTTCATGCTGTTACACATTTCTTTGGGCTGTTTGGATGCCTGGTAGGTGGCTTTCTCAGTCTTTTGCTTTCTGGGCTGATTGATGGGATGTGCTTCCTATGGCAGGCAGACTGGGGGATGGGGTTTTCCTTCTGTAGCGGGGGGTTGCCTTTTTGTCTCTGTCTTCTCTCTGGTTGCTAAACCTTTACTGCTCTTCCCTTTTCTAATTTACCTCTTTCTAATTTACTTTTTTCACTGCTGGTAACTGGCGGTGGGGGGGGCTCGGGTCTGTGGGTGCTTGCTCGCTGGATGTGGTATCGCGAGCCTAATGATGGGGGGTTTGCTGACCTCTTCCTGGTGGTGGGGCTGGTATGGTTCATTAGATGGTGGTTCTGGTCATATGTTCTCGCTGGCCTGTTCTGGGGCTGTTTTCTGTATTGGTGTATGCATCTAACACTGGGGACTTGGGGGTTAGCAATTGGGGTTGGGTGGTCAGAGCCTCTGTGTTCTGGCTTGTTCAAAAGATCACCTTTTGCTCTGGCCTCCTGCTGTATATAGTTACTGTGGGATTTGGGGTTTCTTTGATGCCGGGGTGGGTGTTGGGTTTTGTGAGCTCTTTTCGATGGTGGCTTTTCAGATTTGGAGTTGGAGAGGTGGAGTCGATCTTTTATTGAAGGTCTTGTATTGGGCATTCTGGAGGCTGGTTTTGGTTGGGTGGGCAGGAGGATGGGGATGCTGGCTGCTTTCCCTATATTTCATATGGCCTCTGGTTAAGTAAGGTATGCTGCTATGGGGGATATGCTTTTGGCAATCTTTGTCTGGGGTTGTTTTGGGTTGGGGTATATTTTGGGATAATAATATTAGGCTCAGAATTTATAGGTGGGTCAGTTTAGTTTACCAATTTAGCTTAGTGTGCTGTTTCTGTGGGTTGGACTTGTGGGGTCTTTTGTGGGGACTTAAACGGGTCTGTTTGGGCATAATACTGGGTTTCCAGCCTTTTTCAATTTGGGGCACTTCTTTCCTTTCTGCAATGTTGAATGTGTCTGATATTCGGTTTTGCATATTGTACTTAAAATGGCTATGAACACTATCAAAATAGCTTCCTGGAATGTACGCGGACTTAGGATCGGGTCAAATGCCTGCAGATGTTCAATCACTGCTCACTATTGCAAATTGATATTCTTTTTTGCAAGAGACTCATTTAAGCCATGATGACACCAAGATGCTATCTCGCTCTGGTTTCTCTCAATCCTACCTTATGGTAATTCCGCTTTAGTAAAGGGGTGGTGGTTCTCGTGAAAAGCATGTTTTGTTTACAAAAGAGGTGATGGTATCAGACCCAGAAGGGAGGTTTATTCTGGTCAAAGGTATTCTTAATGGTGACAATGTTGTACTGGGCTCTATATATGGTCTGGTGGGGGGGAACCCAGTTTTTTTCATGTCCCTTGCTGATAAATTGTCCAACTTCCTTCCTGCCCAGTTCATATTGGGAGGGGACTGGAATATTCCCTGTTCACCTATTTTGGATAGAGAACCTCAAGATAATCGTCCCCCTTCTCCGGCTCATAGAGTCTTTCAGGAATTGAGGTCGTTGCTGGGTTTATGTGACCCCTGGAGACTTGCTAAACCCTCTCTTCGGGCTTTTTCTTTCCTTTCTTAGTCGCATGGTACCAAATCTAGGTTAGATATGGTTTTAGTTAGTATTTCTTTCCTCCAGAGTTTCTTTTTATCTGGCATTGAGCCAATTATCCTGTCGGATCACGCCATCGTCTGGATCAGGCTTTTCCTTAGACCCGATTTCTCCCGGACTCGGTTTATGCTGAATACTCAGCTGTTGAAGGATCCTCAAAATGTGTCAGATATCAGCTCCTGATTTCTCTTTCTGGTGGATAATTTGAATTCTACTCCAAGACTGGACATGGTTTGGTCTGCCCTGAAGTGCTATCTCAGGGGTGAGCTTATTAAAATGGCTTCCCTTAGGAAGAAAATGCGGCTTGCAAACTCTTTATCTTTGATGAGTAAAATCAGGGAGTTAGAGGTTAAGTATTCTTCAACTTCTTCATTAACTGATCTTAAAGAGCTTTTATCAGTTAAGAGTCAATATATGGATCTTTTGAAGGCAAAAACGGAATACTGCTTGATAAGAACTCAAGCTAAATATCTTGATCATGGGGAGAAATCCGGTAAACTCTTGGCTTTGCGTTTGCAGGCGTTGGAAAGTTCTAGGATTATCTCCTCTTTGCTCTCTTCATCCGGTGCTGTTGTCTCTTCACCCAGAGGTATTGCCCACATTTTTAAAGAGTATTACCTAGACCTGTACAGTAAGTCTCCTGTATCTCATCCCATTTCGGAATTAAATGAGTACCTGAGGGAGATAGACATTCCTTGTTTATCAGTGGCCCAACAGGCTATCTTGTTGGCCCCTATTTTGTCGGAGGAAATTGAGAGAACCATTGCTTCCCTGGCTTCTGACAGAACACCGGGTCCTGACGGTCTCCCTGCAAACTTTTATAAGGTCTTCGCCAAGGACTTGGTACCTATTCTCCTTAAGTTATATGAGTACCTATCGGTATCTCCTGATGTGGATCCTATATTGTTTGAGGCCATAATTGTTTTAATTCCTAAGCCTGATAAGATTCACACGGACCCAGCCAATTATAGACCTATTTCTCTCCAAAATTATGACATGAAAATTCTTGCTAAAATACTAGCTGAAAGAATTAAGAAGGTTTGGTCTGGTCTGTTGAGCCCCGAGCAGGTTGGATTTGTCCCTGGTAGATCTGCGGCAGATCATTTGAGGACCCTATCACATATCTCTCAATATGCCCAATCCGTTTCATACCCTGCTGCTCTGGTTTCTCTCGACGCCGAAAAGACCTTTGACCGCATTGATTGGTCCTTTCTCTGGTCAGTCATGGAGAGAATGGGTTTTCTGCCTGCTTTTCTGAATAAAATTTGGATGTTTTACAGTTGCCCTTCTACGAAAATTTATTGTAACGGGGTGTTTTCCTCCCTCTTTCGTTTATATACCAGCACCAGACAGGGATGCCCTCTCTCCCCTCTGTTATTTAATTTGTATCTTGAACCATTGCTCATAAAGCTCAAATCATCTCCCCAGGTTAGAGGGCTTAGGCTACAACAAAGGGATCTGGTTCTCTCTGCTTATGCAGATGACATTCTTTTACATCTAATAGATCCGGCTAAATCTCTGAAGGCTGTGACTTGAAATTATTGAGCGGTTTGGTGCTTTTTCTCGTTATAAATTGAGCATCTCCAAATCTGAAATTTTTCCACTAAATGTGTATACTAATAAGTTCGAATTTTCTTCCTTTGGGATGAGATGGACCCCTAGGTCTATTAAATATTTAGGGATTTATTTTTCTACTGATCTTTCACTTCTGAAAAAGTTAAACCTGGATAGAGTCAAGGATTCGGTGTGTCAGGATTTACAGCGATGGTCAGCCCTTCCCATCTCACTTTGGGGTCGAATAAACATTATTAAAATGAACGTCCTCCCCCGGATTTTTTACCCGTTGAATTTGGTCAATCTCTGGCTTCCCATCTCTTATTTTCAGCAACTTCATGCACTTTTTTCTAATTTTATTTGGCAGGGGAAGGGGGTTAGGCGTTCCTATGCCAAACTGTTGCTTCCTAGAGAGAGGGGTGACCTTAGATTACCTAATCTTCTGTTGTATTATTGGGAGGCCCACCTCTCTAAGTTGGGAAGATGGTTTTCTGCGGACCCAGACTCATCCTGTCCAATCTGGCTCCAGCTCGAATGTGCCTCCCTCTCTGAGATTAAACCAGACAGGTATGCCCTTCTTTATGTACCCCCAAAGGTACTCTCATATTGGATGTCGGATAATGTGATGATGGTTGCTCTTAAGTCTCTCGGGCAGTGCCTAAAGTCCTTCCGCATCTCTGGTACTTCAGACCTGGGACAACCGGTGGTTTGTAATCCCAATATTAAGCTGGGTAGTTCATGGATTATGTCGGAGTGGCTCCCACAAATCAGAGAGGCCAGACTCGAGCATTTTTTTAGCCGGGACTCACTTCTTTCTTCCGGTGATATTTTGGGGAAATTTGATATACCTAGGAGAGATGTCTTCAAAGTTTATCAATTGAGGCATCTGATTAGCCGGAGATTTGGTACCATTTTTAGGGATTCGGTTGCTCATCCTTTCTTCTCCGGTATTATTAATCTCGCTTCCCAATCTCACCCTGTCTCTTTGATATATTCTTTTCTTTTGAACTATAAATCCCAGGAGACGGTTGAAGGTTCGGGTGTGTGGGCATGCCTCCTACCTGACATTTCCCCGGACTGGTCTGGTGTATGGAAGGCTCTCCATAGATACCATACTCAGGACAGGTTGTGGTTAACACAATATTACATTGTTAATAATCTCTATTATACTCCTGCTAAACTCTTTCAGCTCAAGAAGGTCTCCCACTCAAAGTGCTTTAGATGCTTGCAAGGGGAAGGTAACTTAATCCATATGTTTTGGGATTGTCCTAAAGTTGCCTCCTTGTGGTCTCTGGTCCGGGACTACCTTGATCCTCTCCTGGGTCTGTCCGGTTTTTTCTGTCCTGAGATATGTATTTTGGGCGAGTTCTCCCGAATTGATAGTGTTGAGCGTCGTTATCATATGGCTTTGGTGTCTATGGCTGTTAAAAAATTGGTTTTAAGACGCTGGACTGACCAATTGGCCCTGTCCTTTGCCGATTGGCTGACTGAATTGGTTTCATACCTGCAGTCAGAGAGTTTAATTGCTAGTCTTAAAGGTCATCCGGACCTGTTCCAGAGGAGGTGGGGTAAATTCCAAGCCTTGTGTCTGCTTTAATTTATATAATTCTAGGACCCGATCCCTTTTGTCTGCTTTTTATTTTAATGTTTTATGTTAATTCTCGTTTCCTGGACTATATTGCTCTTTTATTGATACCTAGTTTGGAAGTTTTACGATGATATGTTGTTTTTGTCTGGACTAAGCTCTGTTTTTGTTGGTGCACCCCGGACGGATGGAGGGAGGGGGTGGTCGAGGGAGGTTGGATGTTTCAATGCTGAATAACGCTTCTTTTTTTGGCCTCGGTGGGTTACGGGACTGTGGGTGGGTTTGGGTTCTGGGAGGGTGGGGGTTTATTTTCTTTATTGTTTGGGGGCTGGGATGTGGGTGGGGGAAGGGGTAGTTCTTTGACTGTACCGTTCATCTTAACGTGTTCTTGTACCTCCTTGGGTTGTTTTGTATTGTTGTGTTTTGCTTTGTTTTTCAAAACAAATAAACTTAAATTTCAAAAAAAAAAAAATACTGTACATATTGACATCTGGTAATAATCTTTAACTTTGTTACTAAAAATCATTATATGATGCACAATATATATGCACAACAAAAAAATTGTATCAGTCAGCAATGCGTACCAATGGGACAACAGTTAAGCCCAGTGGGTGGCTGTATGGTTCATGCAGGGGAAAAAGCATACTAGACTCACTGAAAATGAGAATAGCTTTTTAATTGCATGCAGTACATGTGTGAGATATAAACTGGTAAAAGCCTCAGACATGTGCAAATGATGGTCTGTATTAAGCAGCCTTTTAGAAGTATGAATTAAGGAAAAGACCCGATATAGAAAATAAAACCTAATGAGAGGACCCACAGGTTGGCAAATTGTTGCTTAAAGGATTAATGTTTGACCCATTCCTCTGTGATCTCTGACTGGAGTTTGGTGACTGATGTTTGCAGTTTACATTTTAATACTCTCTGATGATTAGTAGAATAATTATTTGACATCTGGGTGTCAGACACCCAGATGTCAAATAATTCATTCTATCAGCTGCATCTGTAGCAGTTTGATCATTTTAATCCCACTTTGGTAAACGTTGTGTATCTTCTGTGCACAAACAAGTCATAGCAGTTTATATATGTTTCAATATGTTTTCATGCAATACTGTTTAATGTGTGAGCATGACACAAACAGTATTAAAATATTTAAAAATATATAAACTGCCTGGCCATTAGTTGTTTGCAGAAAAGGGGATCATGCATGTAATGTAGAGGGAAATGGAGAATATTAAGAGAAGCCATATAAAGTTGGCAATTAAAAGGAAAATACATGCAGTGGGAGAGGTGGAACATAAATGGCAAGGCAATAGCTGAACACGCCATGCCATTTCACCACACCCCACCCTGCAGACACTGACAAGTGTCACGGTGTGCCTTGGGGTCTTTGGCCCTTATGCACACCCCATTCCATCAGGAAATACAGGGTGAGATGGGTGCGGTACAGGAGAATGGGGTGAACTTTGGGGCCGAAGAGTCCAAGGCATACCTAGATGCCTCTCACTGGCTGCAGGGTGTGGAATGGTATGAGCATTACAGGCAAGAATCCCAAGTCACACCCCTGATGCCTGTCATTCTCTACAAGGTTGGGCATTATGGTTGGAAACCCTAATACCTCAGGCATCTGTTGGTATTTTCACTCCAAATTTTCAACATGGGTTTTGTGACCCCACCTCATGAACAGTGGCAATATCAGTTTGTTAGCCAAAAGCTGTTTATGCAGCTACTACGGCATTTAGCACCACAGGTAAAAATATTCAACAGGATGTAAAATGACAGCTGTGCTTTTCTATGGGAGGTGTAAAATGGCAATGTTGCAAAATCTGCAGTAAAACATTAAAAAACTGGTGAAGTCACTGAGCATGCATAGAAACTGTACAACACACACCCGCAATGTAATTAGTTTGGGGATATTTTACAGCAGATTGTCAACACAGGCATTTTGGGGCCTCCGATCATGAACAGTGTCACTGTGATTTTCTTTATCTGTCCCGAATAATGATTTCCCAGAGCGACCACGCATCTCTGCGCTGAAAGTGTGAAGATACATTTCAGCCATGTTGTGAAAAATGACAGCTGTACTGTTCATAAGGAAGTGTGGAAAAATGCCACTGGTGAAAATCTGGACTGAAAATATTACAAAGTCATGAACTTACGAGGATGCGTGGAAACTGCGCAATGCTCACTCGTAACACAGTCATTTTATGGACTTTTGTCACCAAATTTTCAACATAGCTATTTTAAGACCTCTGCTCATGAACAGTGTAACTGTGATTTTCTTAATCTGTCCCAAACATTGCTTTCGTACACCGACTGCACCATTGTGCGCTACATGTGCGAAAATACATTTTGAGTGACATGTGAAAAATGGCAGTTGTACTGTTCATAAGGAAGTGTAATAAAATGGCAATGTTGAAAATCTGGAGTGAAAATATTGAAAATTCGCAAATTTACGAGCGTGCGTAGGAACTGCGCAACGCAGCGCCATAAAACAGTCATTTTAGGAATTTTTGTAAATTTTCAATATAGCCATTTTAAGATCTCTGCTCGTGAACAGTGTCACTGTGATTTTCTTAATGTGTCGTATACATTGATTTCAGATAATCGACTGCGCCATTGCGCTTAAGCATGGCGAAGTTACGTTTAGGGCAAGATGTGACAAATGACAGCTGTACTGCTCATAAGGAAGTGTAATAAAAAGGCAATGTTGAAAATCTGGATTGAAAATATTGAAAATTTGCAAACTTACGAGCCTGCGTAGGAACTGCGCAACGCATGCTCGTAAAACAGTCACTTTTTGGAATTTTTCCACCAAATTTTCAAAATAGGCTTCTTGAGAGCCCACCTTATGAACACTGGCAGTGTCATTTCATTAATCAGTCCCGAAAGGTGATTTCATGCAGCAAATGCGAAATCACCCTTCGGGCCCGAATAATGCCATGACAGTGACAGCATTCATGAGAAGGGGTCCCAAAAACCCCATGTTGAAAATTTGGTGCAAAAATTCCAAAATATGCCTGAGATATGCAGCAAAGTTGAAAAAACTCTATCTATCCCATTATACAGCTTACCGGCATTTCCTCAGTTCGCGGTCAGCTTTGAAGAGTGCAGACGTGTTCCCAGTCCACCGAAGATCATCGCGCCGAGGTCCGGAGGAGGTAAGGAAGTATGGGGTGAGGGGTGTGGGGAGGCAGGGTGTGCAGTGAGTGGGTGCGGGTTGTGGGAGGGGCAGGAGAAGCGCCGAGGACAGTTTTTGTTTGGTAGGTTTTTTTTTTTTTTTAAATGACGACGTTGACGCTTGCCACGCTGGGGTGGCTCCAGCGGGCACAAGGATGGCTGGTTGGGGGCGTGAGCCGACAGGGGATTGGTACCCCGTTGTCCATAGCATCTGTTGCCACTCTGGGGTGGGCTCCCAGCATGGCACCCTGTACTCTCGGGGGGGCCGTGGAGCTGATGGGGATTAGGCACCCGGCCATACGATGAGTTGCCACGCGGGTGGGCACCCAGCGTGGTATGTGGAAGGCTTTTGGGGCACAGCACAGTCGATGGGGATTGGGCACCCCTGCCATAGTGTGTGCGTGGGCAGGACAGCACGCAGTCTGCGCAGGTGTGTGTGTAGGGGAAGGGCCATGAGCAGGCGATATCTTATCGCTGCTCACTGAAGCATAGCTGCCCCTTTCAACTGTACTCCACTGCATTTTGGAGCTGTCATAGACAGCTCCAGCAGGCATTGGAGAACTGCGGCCCCGCCTGCAAACACACTGCCTGAATTGGAAGAGGGCTGCCACACCTCCGAAAACTCGGATGATGGCACTATGTTTCTTGTACATGCGTGCAAGAAAACATAAAAAGGGAGAAAAAGAATCCTGAGTTCAACTGAAAGGCCAGGGACTGGGGAGGGATGAGACTGACAACTTGAATTTTGATGCATTTTGTAACTCAGCAGTTACTGTCTAAAAATGCACGAAACTGCACCATTTAACTCCTAAATGTTCAAAATTTTCCGGGGAAGCATGCCCCTGAACCTCCCTAGAAATGTATTGGATCCCCCCACACACACACACACACACACACACACACACACACACACACACACACACACACACACACACACACCAAATCCTGTCTACACCCCTGGGGGGATATCTTTTGAAGTAGCTGGCAAAGTATGGAACTGTTTCTGATTGGACCTGGTTTATGGCGGCTACTGGTATCCTGTCTCACTGATTAGCCATGTTGGGTCAGTCTGAACAGCAGTATTTATGTTTAACTGTCCTGCCTGTGTTGAGTACATAACTGGGAGACGTCAGCAGAAGGTATTCCATATCTAACAGATTTTCTCTTGCAGGGGTTGGAAGAACTGTAATAAACTTGTGATTTCTGTTAAATTGTTATTTTTATTGTCTGGCAAGTGTTCTGTATTGCATTGTTGGGGGTAGCCACTCTGAAGAGGAGTTGGGTAAATGTGGCCTCCCAGCATGTTGTACCAGACTACAAGCTAACCTTCTAAGCTGCATACTCTGGGCAGAGGCACTGTATATGGAAAGTTACAAACATCTGACTCCATGGACCTCTGAAGCTGTCAGCAGTTGGGTGATGGAGTAAGGTGGGACTGTACCCCAAAATCCCCTTACATTAGTGACCGCTAAGCCTTTGCTATGCATGTTCTGACCCATCTTGTCAAGGTGGCTTTGGAAACTTTCTGATTTTTCTTTGCAGTTATGTGCAGTACAGATTATCAGGCAGTCAAACAGACTGTATGAGATACAGTTTGACTGTTCTGCAGATATCTAGGTTGTGTAACTCTCTTTCCCTATCTCTGGATGACTTAAGACAGAAAAAGGGGGGATAAATCTTTTGGTTAACAGAAACATAAAAACATAAAATTTCATGGCAAATAAGGACCACTTGGCCCACCCAGTCTGCCCATTTTTCCAACTGTCACTGCCGACCCCCATTTGATCTCTAGCTCTTGAAGAGCAGGAAGAGCTGTGGGAACTTTTGGAAGGAAGCATGGAACGGACTGATGCAATAGAAACATACTGTAGAATTTGTTGACAGAAAATGACTGCTTGGCCTACCCAGTCTGCCCAGGTTTTTCACTGCCTAGTCTGTCCCAGCAGACCCTAACTGGTCTCCGGTGACCCTCACCTTATAGTACCTTCTCTTGGTGAAAAACAAGACTAGGTTCCTTAAAAGAGAGTGTCTGGAGCACTCCAATTCTTCTCACAGAGCAGATATCTACTTGAAAGTACATCTTAATCTAAATGATATCCTCTGGAACTTGCAAGAGCAGTTCAAACAACATACTTACATAATTGTTGAGCTTCCATAATTTCATTACCATTGATCACTACTTCTGGGTCTAAGCCAGAAGTGCCAGGAACCCATGGTAGCCAAAACCCTTCTGATGTGAGCTGATGATGTGAGAGACTCCACACGCACTACCACACATGCCTGCTGGTATACAGCAGCACCATCCCCCAACCACCTCATTACTTTTTTTACAGAGGAGACTAGCAGCATGAACCTAACAAGTAACCAATGCATTTAACCTAAGGCCATAATATAGCCCTGATGGCTCGTATAAGAAGGGCCAACAAACCCCAGTGTCTACACAGCTCAAACCAAGTAACAAGGGGTAAAGACCACAACACTGCAGTACTGGAGTGAGTCTGGGGAATGGTGGGAGGATTTGGTAATCAATGGTGAAGGTATTCTTGAAGATCAGCAACTACGGATATTATTTTTTAATTTTTATTTAAATTTTGGTAACCGAGTAAACCCACTGAGACCACGATAGTCCCCTTTTCAGAGGTGACCCGGGATTAACCACAATAGTCCCCTTTTCAGAGGTGACCCAGGATTAAACACAGGTAAAAACATTCCATGAAGTTACAATACAAATACAGATTGATAATACGTGTTAGCACAGAATTCAACAGACAGTAGGATAGTGAGCATAGATTGGTGTACATCAAATATAGCAAAGCTTATCACACAAATCAAGATAACATTTAGGCAATTTCCAAGATTTAAAACCACACTTACAGCCCTCAACGTAGGTTGATAACTAGGTGACATTCATGGTTATAGACAAAATGGCAGTAGGGAAAGACAGGTGACAAGAAAGGATTCAGTTTTTAACGATTGCAAGTGCACTGGTTAAGCTCTAGCAGATGAGCCTTAAGTCCCTTTTTGAAACCACTGAGGGAATTACATGTTTGTACATTTTCTGGAATAGTGCTCCAAAGGGGCAGGATGCTGTCCGAGAATGACCTCTGTCCTTGGGAAGACCTAACTCTAGGCACAGTGAGAAGCGGACTGCTAGAGGATCTAAGGGGCCTGCTTTTGTGTTTAGCAGATAATGTTTTTGCAAGGCTTGGTGGTGCATTGTATGTCCTTAGCTTGTAGGCTAAGTATAAAGATGGGTACTCAAGACACCTTTTCAGTGGTGGCCAAGACAGGACTTAGAGCACCTGGCAGTGGTGATCCTTTGACTGAGCTCCCATGGCAAACCGGCACACCCTGTAATAAAGGGTAGTAAGTTTTTGCATTTCACCACGTTTTACTGTGAGTGGCACTGGTGACCCATACAGTAGGGTGGGTAGTAGGGTTCCAGTTGCAATCCTCAGCCAGGAGTCCTGAGTAAGGAAAAGGCTAAGGCAGTACAGTAACCCCAGTTTCTGATTCAGTGTCTTGGTCAGTAGTTCGATGTACGTCGAACATTAGGTACGTAATTTACATATCTTCCATAAATCAATCTTCACCATTGATTCTCACTTGTGGGTTAGAGTACCAGGCTCAAAGAAAGTCCCCCGTACTAAACTAGGTGCAGTTCAGGGCTCACTTAGGATAGTAAGCCACTCAAAATTGTCCTGCCAAAGGTGACATATTGCCTGGCTAGGACATCATGGTCATAGTGCTTGAGAAAGGTGTGCACCATGCTCCAAGTTGCAGCTCTGCAAATTTCACCAATAGGTACATAGATGTTGATGGCAGATAAGGGCCTACAGCCCACCTCATCTGCCCTTTTGCACATGTAACTGTGCTTCTTCAAGCTTCTCTAGAACTGGGTTGTCCCCTTTCCCTGACTACCAGGATCTCCATATGCCTATCCCATGCATTTTTAAATCTTATAATTGTTTCAGCCTTCACTGCCTCCTCTGACAGGGCATTCCATTTGTCCACCACCCTTTCTGTAAAGAAATACTTCCTTACGTTCCCTCTGAATCTCCCTCCCTCCCTCCAGTTTCATCCCATGTCCCCTAGTCCTGGATTCTCTTTTCTGATGAAAGATTGAGTTTTCCTGCACCTTGTTCCTCCCTGTGAGGTACTCATATGTCTCAGTCATGTCCCCCCTTTGCCTTCTTTCCTCCAGGGAGTACATATTTAAATCTTTCAGCATGCCCGAATAGGTTTTGTTATGTAATACTTACACCATCTTGGATGCTGTCCTCTGAACTGTCTCCCCACTAGGTCCCTACATAGGTAAGGTCTCCAGAACTGGACACAGTACTCAATATGCGGCCTCACTAATATCTTGTACAGTGGTATTATGACTAGGGGCTGGGAGAACTCGGTGAAGTTCTGACCCTTACTAAATAAGAACCAGAACACAGTGAAGTTCTGATTTGTTCTGATTAATTGACAGATATTTGAAAAAATGCAAAAAGGTGGCCAAAGTCAGTAACATTTGACACAGAGGCCCAAAGGCAATCATTTAATGATTATTTGTATAAACATTAATGTAAAACTACTATATAAAAAAAAGCAATCACTCATTACTAGCCCCTTCATGGCTGGCCTATAATGGTGGCATATCCTGCTCAGGTTAGTGACATGAGTGTGCTGGGAGAGACAGAGAGAGACAGAGAGAGAAAGTGTGTGAGAGAGAGAGAGAGAGAGAGAGAGAGAGAGAGATGCAAAATACCTACATCACAGCACCACCAAGCACTGCAGGCACTTCCAGGCAACAAAGACTTTTTTTTATTAATGGTGCTTTGTGGGTATTACTTTGATGGCTGTTCCAGTCACAGCTGAACAGGCCAAAGAAACTGATATGAATGATCAAATGAGCAGCACTAAGAGAGCCCACCCATTCTACCCATGTGAATGATGCAACTGCTTCACATGCCTTGGTGTACTGGGGTACACAGTACACTACCTGGTCCAAGTGATGGTAATGTTTTCTAGTACTGCGACTACTTCTGTTGAATCTGATCAACATGCTGAATCCTTAAAGAAGAAAAATGAAAGACATAGTGATCACCACTACCCAGGCAGCCAGTCACACATCATATTGGTCAAGTGCAGTGCAGTCAAAAAAAAGTTTGCCACTGCTACCTGAAGACCTGATGACAGACACACAATCCAATTACATCCTTCCTAGTTCCACAAATGTTGCCAGCACCTGCCAAGTAATTTAAATATCAAAAATAAAATATAGTAATATAATAATCTCAGCCCATTTACTGTAAGTGAGATGTAACCAGGCTAGCATACCATGCACACACAAACAATAAAGAAATAATTGAATTTTCAATTTAGTAGCATTTTTTTCGGTGAAGTAATCACAGCCAAATATGGGGGACATGAGAAATATACAAAGAGTATTCAGTTTCTGGGTTTCAGGCATCTGCTAAGCCATGCACTGTATGGAAATTAAAACAGTACAGTCAGGATCAGTTGGTGAGGGCAAAAAAAGGTGACAAGTAGTAATAGTAAGGATTGGAGTAAGGACAAAAAGTCATAAGTAGTAGTCATGACTCATGAGGACAAAAAATGATAGCAGTAGTAGTAGACAGCAGTACCCTACCTTTCAGCTCAAATAGTGATACCACATGCCACCAAGTAAGTTTGTGACACGAAATACAGTTGCTTGCTGTATTTGGACTCTGAACCCACTGATGTTATTATTTTTTTTTATTCTGTGCTGCTCATGTGATCATTCAAGTAATAGTGGCCTGGCCTAGTCCGTCCTGACCTGACTTGTTGCAATTAATTTCTACCTCATGTACAGTAGTAGACCCTATTCAAAAAAGATTTTCACCACAGGCACAAATTCTTAAAAGTGTTTTGTGCATAGGGCCTGCTAGGAGCAGTCAGAGTATGTTTTATTCAAGTATCATGTTTAAAATTAAAGTGAGGAATGTTGACTTTGAGAAATGTGAGGCACTCAGAATTTTCTGGTGTTAAACAGGATCGTGTGTCAGTAATGACGTTACCAGCTGAACTAAACAATCTTTCTGAACAGACGCTAGTCGGAGGGCAATTCATGTACTTCATTGCAATGTTTACTAAAGCAGGCCACATATTTTGTCTGAATTTCCAGTATTGCAAAGAATAAGCATTCTAGGTGATATTGAGCTCTGCCAGGTACATTTCAACAATGGTCTGTGCTGAGGCTGTGTTACAAGAGGCAGATGATGAAGATGTTACAATTACATCTTCTAAGCGACTCCAGAGACATGAAGCTGAACAAAGTGACTGTGGGACAGTTCTGTGTTTGGCTGGTGGTGAAGAAGAAAATTGAGCTGCAGTGGCTGAGGAAGAAGAGAGAGAAAATGCCACAATCTGATCCTGTGCTGTGTCGTGAAGAAGATTCTGAATGTGGTGCTGCTATTGTACTCTGTTCCATGACATCACGCACCTCGTCAATTATTTCTTAATAATTAATGGTCTCCGTTTTTTGCCATTGACAAAACAGTGTGTTAAATGCTGTAACACCTGAGTAGGTGTTACGGCATTCACGCGCTCCCTTTCAACACCAAAGTGCTCTAGACAACTAACTAAACATAGCCCAAGCTTCTAACTGTCCCTGTCACCTCAAGCAGCACTAACTGAAAAAACATTTACTTCTCGGGCGTTACCTCCATCGCAAATAGTCTCCAGCAGCCTCACATCACCCAGAAGTTAAAAAAAAAATGTTAAGCAGATTCCAAACAGCGGATGAAACCGAAAGACAAAAAATGGAGCCCTTCAATTATATAAAATAAAATATGGTGAGAAGTGTGTCAAACTCTAATTTAACATACACCCTTGTTGTTGGATGGCATTCATAAACCCCTCGGGTTTCGCCCTCGGGGTTTATGTGCCATCCAACAACTCTTGTATGTGTTAAATTCTCGTAACACACTTCTCCCCATACTTTATCCTATATTTTATATATCTTGAAACAAGTATAATCATCATGACTCAATAGTTGCTTCAATTTGTATCATGGGTCCAAGATTGTTGCTTTAATGTAGTACTCAGAATGAAGCATTTTACATAGTTTGTCATCTTCTTCAACTTTTTTGATCATACGTCTTGTTAGATCTTGTTGTATTCTGGAGGGCAACCTACATGCGTCAGCAGCAACACTGGCAGCCTGTGTGATCATGGAACTGTCTTGCTTCTCCAACTTTTCTCTAATTGGATTCAATCTGAATTTTACATTTTTTATTAGGGGTATCACATGGCTGAGAGTTGCTGTGTTTGCACTAACCTCCCTGGTGATTTCCACAAATGGCTGGAGCAGGAAAATTAAAAACCCCAGCATGGCCCACTCTGGTGGAGTAATACAGACATTTGCATCACTGATTTTATTTTCCAGGGTGTATTGCCTGACAGCTTTCTTTTGTTCCAGCAGTCTTTGGAACATATAAAATGTCAAATTCCATCGAGTAGAAATGTCTTGGATCAATCTGTGCAAAGGTAAACTGTGCTCCTGCTGTATTTTTTCAAACAAATGACGGGCTTTGCTTGAGTGACTGAAATGCATGCATATTCTTTTAGCAGTGCTAATGAGGACCTTAATCGCCCTGTCATCATTGAGAAAACCCTGAACTATTAAATTTAAGCAATGCGCAAAGCAGAGGATGTGAACAAAGCCCCCCTCCTCCAAGGCCATCCTTATATTGGATCCATTATCTGCAACTATAAAGCCAACTGACAGTCCCTGTGAAGTAAGCCATTGCTGTATTTGTTTTTGGAGCTCTTCAATGATGTTGTATGAGGTATGTTCGGATGGAAAATAAAACATTCTTAGAACAGCAAACTACGATGCTTCACTGTTCCCAGTCCCACATGAATTATTGAAATATGCCAAGTGTGTCGTGACAGACATGAAGGGTTCAGGCTGACAGCTTGTCCAGATATCTGTTGTGAGATGCACCACCCTCACAACAGCACTGCACAAAATGCGTCTTAATTTGTTTATATACAGCATTGTAAAGATCTGGAATCCTTGTTGTCGAGAAATATTTCCATGATGGTGTACTATATTGAGGTTCGAGGTACTCAAGCAGCCGCCTGAATCCTATACGTTCAACCATGTTATATGGTAGCAAATTAACGGCTATCATTTCTGAGATTTTTCTGGGTTATTGTAACAGCAACAGGGTGAGTCGAGGCATATTTGACTTTACGCTCATATGTTTCTGAGATGGTAAGCTGTCTCCTTGAAGAAAGAAGGCATTTGAACACATTGTCACTTTCAGTAACAATAGTAGGAGTCCTTTGAATGGGAGGAAGCTGTGGTGGAGGTGTTTCAGTAGTGCTGCAGGGGCTGCCACTGCTTTCATCTATGGGAGTTACCCCTGAGTGTAGTGAGCTATCACTGTCACTTTCTCTTCGAGACTCACAGCTGGAGTTCTCACTAATGTTATGACATCTGTCTAGGTGCCTTTTCAGTGCTGAAGTTCCCAGTGCTCCTTTCTTTTTACCCCTGCTGATTGGCCATTTACAAATAGCGCATGTTGCTACCAACTCATTGGAAGCACTAATGGAGAAGTATGACCAAACAATGATGATATTTTTTAGTTGTTTTTTTTCCCAGGAAGGCACGGCACCTTGATCACCTTTTCAGGGTCCCCCTCTGGATTTTTATTGGTTCTGATGCTCTTGTGTTTTATTCCCACTGCCCCCCCCCCGCAAACAATCAAAACATCTTCCTGGTCTGCAGTTTCCATCCCATCCAGTAAACCTTGTGCTATCTGATCATTATCTTCATCTTTATTATTATCCTAATCCAGTTCAACCTCAGAAGAATCGGATGAGGGTGAGGGACTGGCAGTAGCATAATATGCAATTGTTCCATACCATTGGGTGCCTCTGCAGGCGGTACCCACCAAGCCTTTGGTTTTCTTAACTACATAACTTTTTTTTTTTACTTGGGACTGATGATGATCTGAGACATTCACCTTTTTTGGAATCAGGCATTCGCTTGGAAGACAAAACCTTAGTCATGAAAAAAATCACTTTTTGGAGTTTGATTTTGTTTTCCCTTTTCAGACTGACTGCTGTCTTTTGCAGTGCCACTGGCTACCAGGGAATTAGAATGCTCCTCATCAACCCTTTGATCCATTTTTTTTTTTAGTATTCTAACCTATTAAAAAAGATCCCTCTAACTAATGTGATGTCCTTCTGATGACTCCCATCTACAGGCCAGGGACAAAGTTACTGTAGTGACTCCTGACTGTACACAGCACACCGACAGCACATCAGTCCACCAGCACTTCCTTCCAGGATTACCTGACTGACTCTTACTGTACAGTTAGTTACTGTTAAGTGACCAAATTCAGCAGCTGTTAAGTGTTCCTCAGAATCTGAATTGGAGATGTAGAAACATCTGGTGCATAGTCGCATGCAGCACAGTCCCACACTGGGGGTTGGTTAATGCTTATATGTAATGTAAGAAAAAATTACTCACCTTTGTAACTGTGTTTCTTCTAATGGAGTCTTGCTGTATTCTGATATATGCAGTTAGCCCCAACACTTGAACTGCTCCAGAGAGGAAAGAGTTAAATTCTATTCAGAGCACAGAACGTTGAGCTTCAGCTTGGTTCAAACCTCTGTCTGTTGCACTTTGAAGTGTAACCATCAGATTTTTACGAGCTAATACTAACTAACTACCCCCACTATGTGGAATTTGTAAACATTTTTACTAGCCAAAAAGGCAACCAAATATTTTGGATCCCTAAAAGACTCAAGTCGAGAAATCCAAAACAAAAACTAGGTAGTGAACAAATAATTACCAAATTATAACAACAACCCACTCCCCTTGATAAAAAGGGAGAGTGCCAAGTACACCTCTGAGGTGCAACACTGCGCCTGCCCACCCACTTCCCAAAAAACAGGTTCTGAGAGGGGAGGCAGGGAGGGAGGTCAGAATACAGCAAGACTCTATTAGAAGAACCACAATTACTAAGGTGAGTAATTTTTTCCTTCAAACAACATGAAGTCTTGCTGTATTCTGACATAAGCAGACTACCAAGCAGTATCTCCATGGAGGAGGGAATCGAACCTATTTTGGAAATAGGCTCTGCAGTACTGCTGTACCAAACCGAGCATCACTCCTAGCCTAGATATCCAGAGAGTAATGCTTGGTGAATGTAAGGACTGTTTTCCAGGTGGCTGCTTTGCATATCTCTAGTAAGGGTATATCTCTGGCAGCAGCAAGAGAAGCAGCTGTACCTCTAGTCGAATGAGCCCTCAGGCCTGAGGGTGGTGTTTTGCCAAGCTTTTCATAGCAGAATTGTATACAAGAGACAATCCACCTGGCAATAGTTCTCCTAGTGTCAGGTTTGCCCTTTCCCACTTCCCCGTAAGTGAGGAACAACTGGAAGGAATCAAACCTGAGTGCCTTAGCACGCTCAATGTAGTAGCTAAGGGCCCTTTTTAACATCCAAATTGTGTAATCTTCTCTCTCCTGAAGAAGAATGATCAGTGAAAAAAACAGGGAGAGACATAGATTGGTTCAGATGAAAATCTGAAACCACTTTGTGTAAGAACCTCCTGTTGGTTCTAAGAACCACCTTATCTCTATGGAATGAGATAAAATCAGGCTCCACTGACAGAGCTTGCAATTCACTGATACATCTGGCAGAGGTAATAGCTACCAGGAACACAGTTTTCCAAGTCAAGTACTTAAGCTCTGCTGAAGACAAAGGCTCAAAAGGGGGTTGCATAAGCTGAGCAATGCAAACGTTAAGGTCCCAAGCAGGAGTAGGATCCGTAAAGGGGGGATTGGTATGAAGCAATCCCTTGAAAAATTTACAGAAATCAGGATGAGATGCCAGTGATGAAGGCTTTCCTACTGACAGAAAAGCAGAAACAGCTGACAAGTGTACTTTGAGGGTAGCTGGTTTGAAGCCTAGGCCATTAAGATGAACTGGCAGGTGTTTGAGAGTCTTTGAGAATGTCCAGAACCCTGTGAGACAGATGCAACCCTGCATACTCTAACTCTTCAAGAGCCATGCCTTGAGATTGAGAGACCGAATGTTGGGATACCAGATCCTCCCCTGAGAGGAGGTTAACAGGTTGTGATTCTTGGGAAGAGATAGGGGAAGATGGACTGCTAGGGAAAGCAACAGGGGATACCAAGGCTGCCTGGCCCAATCTGGAGCAAACAGTATCACTTTGCAAGATTGTGCCCTTATCTTGACCAGGACCTTGAACAGTAGAGGAAAAGGAGGGAAGGCATACAGAAATGTCCCTTCCCAATCCAGAATCATAGCATCCAGAGGGACTGAGCCCAAGACTGGGGGTCTGCAACAGAAGAGAGGAAGTTGGTGATTGGGGCTGCAAAGAGATCTATCTCTGAAGTGCCCCACCTTGAAAAAAATCACTTTTAACACTAGGAGATCCAGGGACCATTCATGATGGCCCTAGGAAATCCTGCTCAATGCATCTGCTAGCACATTATCCTTTCCTGGGAGGTGGACTGCTACCAGAGAGGTCTGTAGAGAATAAGCCAGGGACCATAATTTCATGGCTTCCATGCACAAGGCCATAGACCGAGTGCCTCCCTGCTTGTTGATATACCACATGGTGGTGGTGTTGTCTGTCCTGACCTGAGCCACCTTGTTCTGTACTGATTACGAGAAGGCTTGCAGGGCCAGGTAAATTGTCCTGAGCACCAGAAGATTGATGTGGAGAAGAGACTCCTGAGTGGACCACACTCCCTGGGCTGTGAGAGTCCCCAGATGATCTCTCCATCCCAGAAGAGAAGCATCTGTGGTTAAGACCACAGAATGAGACTGAGTGATGAATGGGACCCCTTGCCTGAGATTGTTCTGATCCTGCCACCATTGAAGAGCCTGGATCAGGGTCTGAGTCACTGGAATGAATTTGGTTAGAAGATCTTTTTTCTGAGACCAAAAGGCCCTCAGGTAAAACTGAATGTCCCTCATCTGAAATTTGGCCCCTTGGACCACTGCAGTGGAAGCTGCCATGTGGCCCAGAAGCTGAAGGAAGTACCTTGCTGGTCAAGAAACTAGAAAGTGGAAAGAAGAAGCCAGCTCTATGATGGCCCTTACCCTTACCAAGGGGAGAAATGCTCTTGTTTTGACAGTATCCAGCTCTACCCCTTTGAAGGTCAGAAGCTGTACTGGCTTGAGAACTGACTTGGGAAGATTGAGAAGAAATCCTAGAGAAGTGAGCACTTGCTGGATCACTTGCAGATCTGACTTGACTTGGTCTGGAGACTGACCCACAATGAGCCAGTCATCCAGATATGGGAATATGGAGATATTTTTTCTCCTTAAAAAAACTACTACTATTGCTAGGCATTTTGTGAACACCCTTGGAGCTGATGTTAGGTCAAAGGACATTGCTTTGAACTGGTAATGGCCTGGAGACAGTTCGAACCTGAGGCACTTTCTGTCGGAGCACCTGATGGGAATGTTAAAGTTGGCATCCTTTAGGTCCAGGGAGGCTAGCCAGTCCCCTGGCCTTAGAGAGGGAAGGATTATTCCTAGAGTCACCATTTTGAACGTTGGCTTTAATAGATGTTTGTTCAGGTATCTTAAGTCTAGGATGGGCCGCCACTCCCCTGTTTTTTGGGGGGTAAGGAAGTAACTGGAGTACAGACCTTTGCTCCTGTGAATTGTAGGGACTGTCTCTATGGCCCTTAAGGACAGTAGAGATGAAACCTCTGCCTCTAGGACAATGGTTTTGGAGCTGTTTGCAGGTGGAAAATTTCTGGCTCTCAGCTTTGGGAATTTTTTGAAGCTGAGAGCCAGTCCCTGGCTTACTACCTCCAGCACCCATTTGTCTGAGGTAACAGACTTCCAGCCCTGGAAGTAGTAAGCCAGCCTGCCTCCTAAAGGAATTGGGGAGTCGACCTGGGCTAACACATCAGGGTGTCTGCTTGGCAGGAGCCTTAGGTTGAGAGGTGGATGCAGCCCTGCTCATCCCCCTTCTACCTCTTCCTCTGAAGAACCCCCACTGGGAAAAAGGACAGGAGGCCTGTGCTTTGTAGAAAGGCCTATGGAAAGGCCTGCCATTGTCCCTAGCTTGCTGCCTCTGAGGAGTTGTCTGCCTTTCCTTGGCCTGTGCACTCCTATAGGTGGTCCTGTATTCATCCATCTTCTTCATATAATTTTCTGTCTGCTCCCCAAACAGAGAATTATTAACAACAGGGAAATCCACAGCCTTATCCTGGGTATCCTGTGATAGGCTAGTGAATCTGAGCCAAGCTAGTCTCCGAAGAGCCACAGATGTAGCCATGACTCTTGAAGACACATCATTGGAGTACATAGCAGCATGAAACTGGATTTTTGATGCCTAAATCCCATCAGCAGCCACCTCCTCCAGCTCCTTGGCAAGCTGGGGGGAGGCTTGCTTAGCCAGTTCCAGTAGAGTGTCTCGCCTGGACTTCTGGTACCTGGCTGTATAGGCCATGTAATTACCCTGCCTGAGTCCCAAAGAAGATGCCATGTGCTGCTTCTTTGCCATGGCATCCAACTTCCTGGAGTCTTTATCCGGGGGGTGTGAAGCCAAGGGGATGTTAGTATTATCACAGGCTGCAGCCTGCACAACCCCAACATGGCTGCATTGCTGGTACAAGTACTATATACCTGAGCCTGACAGCGTGTACATCTTGTCCATCCATCTGTCCACAAGAAGTAAAGAATTTGGAGTTTTTAACAATTTTTGTGTCTGTTTCCCAAAAGACTTATGAAGGGCAATAGACAACCTTTTGGACTCTGGGATGTCCATCATCTCCACATAGTCAGGCTCCTCTTGCTCCTCAACAGCTTCTTCCATAGGGAGCTGGAGGGTTTCTGCCACTTTCCTATGGAACATAAAGTGGGAAGGGGACTCAGAAAGCCTAGGAGGGGAAACACCAGAAGGCCTGTCTGGGGAGATGTCTGGTTCTATAGGCTCATCCAGACCTTCTACTCCATCATCATCATCACCTTCATCATCATCATAATCATCATCCCCTCCAAGTCTGGTTTATAAAAATCTTCAGGGGCATAATCCTGAACCAGAGGAACCGACCGAACCAAACGCCTGCCAGAAGGCGCCTGATCAGTCGGAACCGAACAAAGTGATTCCACTATGTTAATCGCTCGGGCAATTTCCTCGGCAGCCGAATAGAAACATAGAAACATAGAAGTTGACGGCAGATAAGGACCGCAAGGCCCATCCAGTCTGCCCATTTCTTTTTCTACCTTATAAATGTGCCATCGGCCTTTGCTCTGTGAGTGACCTATCTATTCATAGTCATTTGTATTGCTCCCTTATGCCTATCCCATGCCTGTTTGAAGCCCTGCACTGTATTCATAGCCACCACTTCTTGTGGTAAGCCATTCCATGCATCTACCACATTTTCTGTGAAAAGAATTTCTCACATTCCCCTTAATCGGCCTCCTCTAATCTCATGCTGTGTCCTCTTGTCCTGCTATTTTTCTTATATTTAAACATGTTAGACTCTTTCACCTTGTTTATGCCCTTAAGGTGTTTAAATGTCTCGATCATATCACCTCTCCCTCCTTTGCTCAAGGGTATACATATTGAGCCCGTTAATCTGTCCTCATATGTCTTCTGATGCAGTCCCTGCACCATTTTGGTTGCCCTTCTCTGGACTGCCTCAATTTGGTTAATGTCCTTTGAAGGTGTGGCCTCCAGTACTGCATGCAGTACTCCAGATGGGGCCTAACCAATGTCTTGTACAGAGGGATTATTACCTCCCTGTTACGACTTGTGATACCCCTACTAATACACCCTAACACCCCCCTAGCCTTACCTACTGCTTTAGAGGGTCTGCTTGATGATTTTAGGTCATCAGTGATGATGATGCCCAAGTCTCTTTCTTCCTTTGTGACTGCTAGCAACTCCTCCCAGCCTATAAGGGTTTCAGGGTTTCTCTTCCCTATGTGCATGATTTTGCACTCTTGCATTAAATCCCAGTTGCCACTCTTCTGACCATTCTGCTA
Organism: Neoceratodus forsteri; assembly: GCA_016271365.2. Taxonomy (NCBI): domain Eukaryota; kingdom Metazoa; phylum Chordata; order Ceratodontiformes; family Ceratodontidae; genus Neoceratodus; species Neoceratodus forsteri. The sequence goes on along the minus strand of CM028130.1, from coordinate 831,578,581 downwards.
GTTTATCCAGATCTCTTCTCATTCTGCCCACCCCATCTCGATCATCTACTCTGTTGCAGATCTTGGTGTCATCTGCAAACAGACAAGCCTTACCTCTAGTCCATCTGCGGGTCACTAATGAAGATGTTGAATAGGACTGACCCCAGGACTGATCCTCGAGGTACCCCACTCTGTGACTTGCATCTCTTCTGACTGTATACCATTTACCACCACTCTCTGTTTTCTGCCAGTCAACCAGTTTGCCACCCAGTTGACCAACTTCTGACCCATCCCGAGCCTACCTAGCTTATTTATCAATCTTCTATGTGGAACAGTGCCAGAAGCTTTGCTGAAGTCAAGGTAGGCGACATCAACTGCTCCCCCTTGGTCCACCACTCTGGTTACCCAGTCAAAGAAATCTATGAGATTAGTTTGACAGGACCTTCCTTTGTAAACCCATGCTGTCTTGGATCCTGTGCCCTATGGATTCCAGGTGTTGCACTATCCTTTCCTTAAGGAGTGCCTCCATAATCTTGCCCACTACTGAGGTAAGACTGACCGGTCTGTAGTTCCCCACCTTCCTGCTACCACTCTTGTGGAGTGGGATCACATGAGCCCTCTCCAGTCTTCTGGGACCTCCTGTGCTCAGAGACTCACTAAACAATTCTGCTAATGGCTCTGCTAGTTCCTTCTTTAGCTCCTTAGTACCCTGGGATGTATGCCATCAGGTCCCATTGCCTTATCCACCCTGAGCTTAGCAAGCTCTTGTAGGACCCTTTCTTTGTGAAGGGAGTAGTGCTCACCTCCCTCCCCTGTGTCCATGATGTTGAGCTGTGGGCCCTGCCCTACCTTCTCTTCAGTAAATACTGAGCAAAAGTATCTATTTAGGATAGATGCCTTTACAGGTCCTCCTCCTCACATGCTCCCTTTTCTCCATTAAGCTTAGCAATTCCCTCTGGACTTTCTCCTTTCACTAATGTATCTATAGAAAGTCTTGTCACCTTCTTTACTGTTCGTGCTAGTGTTTCCTCAGTTTGGGACTTTGCCTGCCTTACTGCCTTACCTGCTTCCCTTAGGGCAGTTTGGTATACCTCCTATCTTCATCCCGCTGTGTTCCTTTATATTTTCTGAAGGCCAGCCTTTGCTCTGACCTTTCTGCTACTGTATTTGAGAACCAAAGTGGTTTCCTTCTTCTTTGCACTTCCTTTTCTGTCTAACACAATGGGATGTTGCTTCAAGTATTGTATCCTTAATGCTTGCCCACTTTGCCTGTACCTCCTCACCTGTGTTTTTTTGCCAGGGCTAGCTTAACTCTGTTGGCCATCTTATCAAAGTCAGCTCCTCTGAAGTCCCATATTTTTGCCTTGGAATGGGATGATTTAGATGTAGTAGCCAAATTGAACCATACCATGTGATGGTCACTGGCCCCAGGTGACCTTCTACCTGGAGATCTGTGATCCCTTCTTTGTTAGTCAGTACTAGATCTAGGATAGCCCTGTCTCTTGTGGGTTGCTGTACCAGTTGTTTGAGGCCCTCCTGCAGGAATCCACTATGAGTCTAGTTCTGGCAGATGTTCCTGCTGGTATTGACCAATCTGTATCTGGCATGTTGAAGTCTCCCATTATCAGAACCTCCCCTTTAGCTGTCATGTTTTGTATATCTTCTAACAGTAATGTGTCTATGTCCTCCCTCTGGTCTGGGGCCTGTAGACAACCCCAGTTCTTATGGCTGTCCCATTTCCTGTTTCCAGGGTGACCCACAGTTCTTCTGGCTCCTTATGTGTATTCTGAATTTCTGTAGCTTTGATATTTTCATTAACATAAAGGCCACTCCTCCCCCCTTTTGCACCTCGGTCTCTTCTGAACAATACATAGCCAGGTACTGAAGTCTCCCTAAGTGTGGTTACTGTAAGCCGTCTCACTAATTGCTACTTATGTCCAGTTTAGCTCTGACATTATTGCCTGCAGGTCTGGGATCTTATTTCCAGGCTGTGAGCATTTGTGTACATGATTTTCCATTGGCCAGATTTTGGTGTGTTAGTTGTTGGGTGAAGTTTGGCATTACCCTTGTGCATCGTATGGGGAGACAAACCTTTTTTCTTACCTGGTGATGCAAATGAACGGCAAACACGCTGAATTCCTGTTTGACCACTAGCTGAGGGGGGGGTGTTCTTCCCATTCGACGTATGGGGTGCTGCACCCCTCTCCCCATTTGCTAGTTTAAATATTCTGCAAAGACGTCAAACTTCTGCCCCAATGCACTGACTCCCTCTTTAGTCAGATGCAGTCCATCAAATTTAAAGAACTTTCGCTCCCAGAACTGTTGCCAGTTCCCTACAAATCTGTGTCCTTTTTCCTGGCACCAGTCCTTGAGCCACGTGTTTAGCTCCCCTATCTCCCCTTCTCTGACCTACCGTCCATCTGATGCATGTTCTGGATCCGAACCAGACCCCTTTATTAGTTTCTAACCGTGTTACGGGTATTTGAAAAAAATGCAAAAAAACACGTTTTTTTTTAAACCGATAAGGACTGGTATCACACACTAAATTCAAAGAAAAAAACAAACAAGATAACAACTTTACACAGCAACCGGTTCAGCTGAACCGGTTGGAAAACTTCAGTTTTAAAATTTCCAAAAGTTCTTCAAAGCTAGTCCACTACCTACGTACTTACTGTGCCACAGACAGGGATCTGAACTGAGAAAACTATGAAATAATTGGTAAAACCAATGACTTTAACTGACTTTAACCGACCGAGAACCGTAAGCAGAGGAGAAATCTCCAGAGCGACTGTTCAGTTAGGCGGAGTAAAGAATCTGATAGTTACATTACGAAGTGCAGCAGACAGAGGTTAGAATTTAACTATTTCCTCTCCGGAGCAGTTCAAGTGCTGGGGCTAACTGAATATGTCAGAATACAGCAAGACTTCATGTTGTTTGAATGCAATGTATTATAAAACTAATGATAATAAGGAGGAATAATGAGGAATGAGTGATGATGATGATGACAATTATGTTTACAGTAGTTATACTTTACGTGTGTTGTAGTGTAATGCAGTGTAAACAGCTTGCTACGAGTCAGATTATCCCCTGGGCCACCCACAGCCAGCAGCATAGGTGCATCAACCTGTATGTTGTTTGTCTGAACAGTATTTTTTTTTATTACATTAAATCGTGAATTAACATTAACAAGTGATTGTGATCCATGATTGGATGGCACAACTCAAAGATTTATTTTGCCAGCCTGGTGCCCTTGCCCTGTACACACAGCCAAACAGAAGTCAGGAAAAAAAAATTTATTTGGGATTTCTGGGACTGTACATTTCTTGTGGGCCCACCCTGCAGTCTCTCTCTCTCCTCAGGATGGCACAAGTCAAATATTTATTTTGCCAACATGCTGCCCTTGCCCTGTATACACAGCCACACTGATGCCAGGAAAAAAAATTGATTTGGGATTTCTGGGACTGTTACATTTCTCGTGGGCGCCCCTGCAGTCTGTCTCTCTCCCCTCTGGAGGAAATTGTGAATGAATGTTAAGTGATTGTGATTCATGATTGGATGGCATAAGTCAAATATTTATTTTGCCAGCATGCTACCTTTGCCCTGTACACACAACCACACTGAAACCATGAAAAAAACATTTATTTGGGATTTTCTGTAACTGTGAAATTTCTCTTGGGCCCCCGCTAGTCTTTATCTTTCTCTTCTGTATCTGGAATGGCACAAGTGAAAGATTTTGCCAGCTTGCCCTTGCTCATGTACACAGCTACTCTGTCTGGTGTCAAGAAAAGAAAACAACTTTCATTTGGGATTTTCTGTACCTGTAAAATTTCTCTTGGGCCCCCAGTAGTCTCTCCCTCTCTTCTCAGGATCTGGAATGGCACAAGTCAAAGATTTTGCCCACCTGCCTTGCACATGTATGCAGCTACACTATTTGAGGCCAGCAAAAGGAAAAAACTTTCTTTGGGGATTTTCTGTAACTGTAAAATTTCTCTTGGGCCCCCAGTAGTCTCTCCCTCTCTCCTCTGGATCTGGAATGGCACAAGTCAAAGATTTTGCCAGCCTGTCCCTGCTCATGTACACACAGCTGCACTGTCTAAGGCCAATAAAAGAAAAACACTTTCATTTGGGATTTTTTTGTAACTGTAACATTTTTCTTGGGACTCTAGTAGTCTCTACCTCTCTTCTCTGGATCTTCTTTAATGGCACAAGTCAAAGATTTTGCCAGTCTGACCTTGCTCATGTACACAGTCACACTGCCACACTGCCTGCCATTTTCCTCCCCCCCCCAGCAGCCACTCAGGCCACCACTATCTCCCCAGTTCCTCCAGAGTCCTCCTTTCGCCAGTCCCAACCATTCACCCTCCCCCGACGATCAGGTTCTCTCCCCCCTCACCCCAGTAAGTCTCATTTCTCTCTCCTAGTTTCTCTTCCCTCCCTTCTAAAATGTATTTTTTTTATATTTGTGTTTTTTTTCTTTTTGACTACTTCTTCTGGCAGCTCTCTGCTGCTGTGAGTGAGAGAGGTGCTCCTCCAACTGTCCTCCTCTCACCTGGGCCATGTTGTGCACTTAGCACAGTTATAGACCATGAGTGCATCACATGACCATCTGTTGCCTGATTGGATGCCGCTTGCCGCCTGTATGTGGAACGAGCGTACTGATGGCATCCCCATGGCAACAATACACAAAATGGTACAAATGGCACTTCCATGGACCCGAAACTGGACTTCTGAGCCACATCCATATTTATCTGGATCCATGGATTGTGGGTTTGATCCGGTGGCCTGGATCACCTGCAGAATAGTTTGCCCAGCCCTAATTATGACCTCCTTTTTCCTGCTGGTGATACCCCTGCCTATGCATCCCAGCATCCTGTTGATCTTCCCTGATGCCTTGTTGCACTGACTCCCGACCTTCAGGTCATCAAAGATGATAACCCCTAGGTACCTTTCCTGCTTGGAGTATTTTATATCCTCTCCCCCAAGCTGATAAGTTGTTTCAGGGTTTTTGTGCCCCATGTGCATTATCTTGCATTTCTTTGCATTAAATGTCAACTGCTACTCCCCTTGACTAGTCCTCAAGCTTCTTGGCAGCTTCTTGACAGAGCATATTTGTGTCAGAGAAGTGCAACCACTGTGGTGGAGTGGGCATGTAGGGTTCCCTTCAATTCAACCTGAGCCATAATATAACAGTGGCAAAGGCAATTTACAATCTAGGCAGAAATGCACTAGATTGTAACCAGTTGCCCCTTACAATTAGGGTTGAAACAGACAAAGAGCTGTTTAGACTGTCTGAAGTCCTTAGTTCTATCCAGGTATAACCTAAGCACCCTCTTTTTTTGTTTTATTTTTATTGAGTTTGATTTTTAATACATAATTTGAGTTGGGTTTCAACACTAAGAAGTGCAAGATAATGCACCTGGGACATAAAAACCCAAGAGAGGAATACAGGATGGGGGGCAGGTTCTAGCCACCACAAGTCAGGAGAGAAAGACCTTGGGGTTATCATATCCGATGACCTGAAGTAATCCAAACAATGCAAAAAAGCAGTGAGGAAAACGAACAGAATGCTGGGGTGCATAGGAAGGGGCATAACCAGTAGGAGGAGCGAAGTGGTAATGCCACTGTACAGATCACTGGTGAGGCCACATCTGGAATACTGTGCCCAATTCTGAAGACTGCATCTCAGGAAGGACATAGACAGAATGGAAGCAGTCCAGAGAAGAGCAACAAAAATGATACATGCACTGCACCATAAGCCTTATGAGGAAAGACTCAAGGAACTTAACATCTATTTACTGGAAGAGAGAAGGGAGAGAGGGGATATGATAGAGACTTTCAAATACCTTAGAGGAATAAACAGAGTACAGGAGGGGAGCACATTTTGGAGAAGAAAGTGCACAAGGACAAGGGGACATAACATGAGGCTGGAGGGAGAATGGCTTAGGGGGAATGCTAGGAAGTAATTTTTCACAGAGAGGGTGGTGGATCCATGGAACAGCCTACCAGTGGAGGTGGTGGAAGTGAAGGAAAAATTACTCACCTTAGTAATTATATTTCTTCTAATGGAGTCTTGCTATATTCTGACAATTGCAGTGATTCCCAACCTTTGAACTGCACCGGAGAACTAAGGGTTAACTTTCCATGCAGGGCATGGAACGCTGAGCTCAAGCTCAGTTGAAGTCTCTGTCTGGAGTGTTTTGAACTCAAACCGTCAGATTCTTACAAGCCCAACTAAACTAAAAATTCCATATGGAAATTGTAAAAATTCTACTAGCCAACTGGCTGAAAAGTTCTGGATTACCAAGGAAGACTCAAGTCAAGGAACCCAAAAACTAAACCCAATGAACTCAAAAAATAACAATAATAAATAAGCACCCAAACAAAAAGGGAGGAGGATGCAAGCAAATACACCCCAGGGTGCAACACTGCACCTGCCCAACCACTTCTCAAAAACAAGTTCTGAGAGGGGAGGCAGGGAGGGAGGTCAGAATACAGCAAGACTCCATTAGAAGAAATATAATTACTAAGGTGAGTAATTTTTTCTTCAAACAACATGAAGTCTTGCTGTATTCCGACAATTGCAGACTACCAAGCAGTACCTCCAAGGAGGAGGGACAGAACCTACTTTGGGAATAAGCGCTGAAGTACTGCTGTGCCAAACTGAGCATCAATCCTGGCCTGTATATCCAGAGAGTAATGCTTGATAAAGGTATGGACTGTTTTCCAGGTGGCTGCTTGACAAATTTCTAGGAGAGGGATATCCCTGGCCGCAGCAAGGGAAGCAGCTGTACCTCTTGCGGAATGAGCCCTCAGGCCTGAGGGTGGAGTTTTTCCCAGTTTTTCATAGCAGAATTGTATACAAGACACAATTCACCTGGCAATAGATCTTTTGGTGGCAGGTTTGCCCTTTCCCACTTCTCCATAAGTGAGGAACAACTGGAGGGAGTCAAACCTGTGACCCTTGGTAAGCTCTATGTAGTAACTAAGGGCTCCTTTGATATCTAAACTGTGTAGCCTCCTCTCCCCTGAGGAAGAATGATCAGTGAAGAAAACAGGGAGAGACATAGTCTGGTTTAAATGGAAGTCTGAAACCACTTTGGGCAAGAACCTTCAGTTGGTTCTAAGGACCACTTTATTCCTATGAAAGGAGATAAAATCAGGTTCCACTGACAGGGCTTGCAATTCACTGATACGCCTGGCAGAGGTAATGGCTACCAAGAACACAGTTTTCCAAGTCAAGTACCTAAGCTCTGCTGAAGACATAGGCTCAAAGGGGGGGTTGCATAAACTGAGCAATGCAAACATTCAAATCCCAGGCAGGGGCAGGGTCTCTAAAAGGGGGATTGGTGTGAAACAATCCTTTAAAGAATTTACAGAACACAGGATGGGAAGATAGTGAGGAAGGCTTCCCCACAGACAAAAATGCAGAAACAACTGACAAATGTACCTTGAGAGTGGCTGGTCTGAGGCCTAAGCCATTAAGATGGACCATATAATCCAGAACCGTAGGCAATTCAGCAGTGTCTGGAGAAATATTCTTCTTAGAACACCAAATGCTGAATTTTTTTCCATTTGGAGTTGTAAGTCTTTCTGGTGGAGGGCTTTCGAGAAGCTTTGAGGATATCCAAAACCCCTTGGGAAAGATGCAGATCTGCAAACTTTAACTCTTCAAGAGCCATGCCTTGAGATTGAGAGACTGAAGATTGGGGTACCAAATCCTCCACTGAGAGGATGTTAACAGGTTGTAATTCCTGGGAAGAGTCAGAGGAAGATGGACTGCTAGGGACAGCAACAGCGGGTACCAGGGCTGTCTGGCCCAACCTGGAGCAACCAGAATCACCTTGCAAGGTTGAGACCTTATTTTGACTAAAACTTTGAACAGGAGTGGGAAGGGGGGAAAGGCATACAGAAACTTCCCTTCCCAATTCATAATCAGGGCATCCCAGGGGAATGAGCCCAAGACTGGAGGTCTGCAACAAAAGAGAGGGAGTTGGTGATTGTCTGGGGCTGCAAAGAGATCTATCTCTGGAGTGCCCCACCTTGAAAAAAATCACTTTCAAAACCTTAGGGTCTAGAGACCATTCATGATGGCCCTGAGAAATCCTGCTCAGTGCATCTGCTAGCACATTGTCCTTGCCTGGAAGGTGAACTGCTACAAGAGATGCTTGCAGGGAATAAGCCAGGAACCACAACTTCATGGCTTATGTGCACAAGGCCATGGACCGAGTGCCTCCCTGCTTGTTGATGTACCACATGGTGGTAGTGTTGTCTGTTTTGACTTGAACCACCGTGTTCTGAACTGACTGTGAGAACACTTTTGGATCTAGAAAAACTGCCCTGAGCTCTAGAAGACTGATGTGGAGAAGGGATTCTTGGGGGGACCACAGGCCCTGGGCAGTAAGGGACCCCAGGGGGGCTCCCCAGCCCAGAAGAGAAGCATCCGTGGTAAGGACCACTGAACAAGACTGAGCAACAAAAGGAACACCTTACCTTAAATTGTCCTGATCCTGCCACCACTGGAGGGCCTGGATCAAGGTCAGAGTCACTGGAATCAGTTTGGTAAGGAGTCCTTTCTCTGAGACCAGAAAGCTCTCAGGTGGAACTGAATATCCCTCATCTGGAATCTTGCCCCTTGGACCACTGCTGTTGAAGCTGCCATGTGGCCCAAGAGCTGGAGGAAATGCCTTGCTGGTCAGGATACCTGAAGGCTGAAGGAAGAAGCTAGTTCCATAAGAGCCCTTGCTCTTTCTAGAGGAAGAAAGGCTCTTGCTCTGAGTGTGTCCAGTTCTGCCCCTATAAAGGTAAGAAGCTAGACTGGTTCGAGAACTGACTTGGGAAGGTTGAGAAGAAATCCTAGAGAAGTGAGCACTTGCTGGATCACTTGTAGGTGAGACTTGACTTGGTCTGAAGACTGACCCGCTATTAGCCACTTGTCCAGATAAGGAAAAATGGAAATCTATTGCTTTTTTAGAAAGGCAACTACTACTGCCAGGCACTTTGTGAAAACCCTTGGGGCTGAGGTTAGGCCAAAGGACATTGCTCTGAACTGATAATGGCCTGAGGGCAACTCGAACCTGAGGTACTTTCTGTGGGAGCACCTGATGGGAATGTGAAAGTAGGCATCTTTGAGGTCCAGGGAGGCTAGCCAGTCCCCTGGCCTTAGAGAGGGAAGAATTATTCCCAGAGTTATCATCTTGAACTTTGGTTTTAAAAGATGTTTGTTTAGATATTTTAGGTCTAGGATGGGTCGCCACTACCCTGTCTTTTTGGGGGTCAGGAAGTACCTGGAGTACAGTCCTTTGCTCCAGTGTAGGGTAGGTACTCTCTCTATAGCTCTTAAAGCTAGGAGAGAAGAAACATCTGCCTCTAGGGCAAGGGTTTCCGAAAGGTTTGCAGGTGAAAAAGATCTGGCTCTCATCTTTGGAGATTTTTTGAAGCTGAGAACCAATCCCTGGCTTACTACTTCCAGGACCCACTTGTCTGATGTAATAGACATCCAGTCCTGGACAAAGTAAGCCAGCCTGCCCCCTACTGGAATAGAAGAGTTGACCCGGGCAGACCCATCAGGGTGTCTGCTTGGCAGGGGCTTTAGGCTGAGGGGTGGATGCAGGCCTGCTCATCCCCCGTCTACCTCTCCCTCTGAAGAAGCCCCTCTGTGAAAAGGAAAAAGAGGCCTGTGCTTGGTAAAAAGGCCTGCCCCTAGACTGCTGCCTTTGAGGAGTTGCCTGCCTTCCTTGGCCTGAGCACTCCTGTAAGTGGTCCTGTACTCGTCCATTTTCTTCATGTAATTCTCTGTCTGCTCCCCAAACAGAGAATTACCCACTACAGGAAAATCCATAGCCTTAGCCTGGGTGTCCTCCGAGAGGCTAGTACATCTGAGCCAAGCCATCCTCCGAAGAGCCACAGATATAGCCATGACTCTTGATGAAACATCATTAGCATCCACAGCAGCATGAAACTGAACCTTGGATGCCTCAATCCCATCTGCAGCCACTGTCTCCAGCTCCTTGGCTAGCTGGGGGGAGGCCTGTTTAGCCAGTGCCAGTACAGTGTCCCACCTGAACTTCTGGTACCTGGCTGTATAGACCATGTAATTTGCCTGCCTGAGTCCCAAAGAAGATGTCATGTACTGCTTCTTTGCCATAGCATCAATCTTCCTGGAGTCCTTGTCGGGGGGGTGTGAAGCCAAGGGAATATTTGCCTTGTCACAGGCAGCAGCCTGCACTACCCCAACATGGCTGCATTGCTGATATATGAACTCCGTGTCTGAGCCTGAAAGTGTATACCTCTTGTCCATTCTTTTAGCCACAGGAGGTATAGTGTTAGGAGACTTTAAGATTTTTTGTGTCTGTTTCCCAAAAGGTTTATGGAGGGGGATAGACAGTCTCCTGGACTCTGGGATATCCATCATCTCTACATAATCAGGTTCTTCTTAATCTTCCCCAGCCTCCTCCATAGGAAGCTGGAGGGTTTCAGCCACTTTTCTGCAAAACATAAAATGGGAAGGGGACTCATAAAGCCTCGGAGTGGAAACACCTGGTGGCCTGTCTGGGGAGATGTCCGGTTCCACTGGCACAGCCAGGCTTCACTTACATCATAATCCTCAAATTCCCCTTCCTCTTCAAACTCTGGTTCATAAAAATCTTCAAGGGTATACTCTTGAACCGGGGGAACCAACTGAACCGAACCCTTGCCAGAAGGAGCTGGATCGGTCGGAGCCGGACGGAGTCATTCCACAATCTGAATCGCTCTGGCTATCTCTTCGGCGGTCGGAACATGAACCTCTGGATCTGAACCGGTCGATTTATCTTTGCGCTTTTTTTTTGTTGGAACAGATCCCTCAGAATCGGCTCTCCTTTTGCCCGAAGAAGTATCACCCTGGTCAGAGGGTACTCCTTCTGGTTCGGTCAAAACCGAACCGGGCTGGCCATCCGGGTCAGTGGACTTCTCAGCCTCCTTTTCCCTCAGTCTACCTAATCTCTTCTCAAGGGTAGATTTGGGAAAATGTTTACATATTTGGCAGTCTGAACTGAGGTGGTCAAACCCCAGACAATAAACACAAGTGGTGTGGGGATCGGCCTTGGCAAAGACATCCCCACACTCACTGCAGTGTTGAAACCCAGTGGGCCCGTCTTTTTTCTTGGGTTTCTCAGACATGGCCAACCTAACCAAACTTACCCATTTTTCAGCAACCGCCAGGCAAGACTCCCTTATCGGTTCCTAACCGTGTCACAGGTATTGGGAAAAAAACGGTTAAAACACGTTTTTTTTAGTACCGATAAGATCCGGTAACCACACACTAAATATAGCAAAAATTCACAATCAAATGGTCTGTTCAGCCTAACCGACCGCACTTTTACAAGTTCCACATAGAAATATAGAACAATTCCTATCTAGTACTCACGGCACCACAGACAGAGACTGAACCGACTATGCGGATACCTTTTTTTGGTATAAACTGATGAAAAACTGAAAACTTTTAACCGACTTCGAACCGAGCTAAAGGAGAAATCTCCGGAGCAACCGTTCAGTGAGGCAGAGTAAAGAATCTGACGGTTTGAGTTCAAAACACTCCAGACAGAGATTCAACCAAGCTCGAGCTCAGCGTTCCATACCCTGCATGGTAAGTTAACCCTTAGTTCTCCAGGGCAGTTCAAAGGCTGGGAATCACTGCAATTGTCAGAATACAGCAAGACTTCATGTTGTTTGAAAACAGTATGGGGATTCAAAAGTGCATGGGATAAGCATAAAGGCACCATGCTGTACAGCACAGTGGGGGAAAGGCAGTCCAGATAAGAGTAGGACTTGCCAAACCAAGTAGGGAAATGGGCAGATTAGGTGGGCTGTATGGTCCTCATCTGCCAACAGATTCTTTGTTTCTATGATTTTATAATACAGGTGCACAAACATTTATACTTCAGACATATACATAAGAGTGATTATCATCCAGTGGCATTATCCATCAGTACAATAATACTATTTATAAACTGCTAAAAGAAAAAATAAATATTACCATCTGATTACCTAGTATTGATGGTAACAACTGGTCTAGAAACATGAAAGGAATACAAAATTCTAGATCGCCAAACTTGAACCAGTCATCGGCCACAGCTGAGATGTTCAGACTTGTCCCAGTAATGATGCATAAGTGAGTTTCCTCAGGGTATTATACCTGTTGTATGACTCATCAACCATATCAACCAACCATTCCATTGATTGGTAAAAGTAGACATTGCTTTGGGGTTGCTGCTTAAACCAGCTGTTAACTATTCTAGCTTATTAATGGACATTATTATGTCTTCCCATTCAGATTGTGTGGGGCACTCCCAAAAGATGTTGAAATAAGTGGCAGGGGTGGTGCCACTTCCTCTCCAGCAGTCAGTATGTTATTGTAGATCATATTTTCCAGTAATTTGAGGAATTAGAAAGTCTTGGGTTACTATTTTCCACCCAAATTCCATCCATTGAAAGCTGGAAGTGATTTTTATGTTGCTTTTGAAATGCCATTCAAAGTCTGAAAACTGAAAGCCTAATTCAGTCCCCCAGCATGACCTTAACAAAGTCTACATTTCTCCATGGCTACTCTGTATAGCCTGATAGGCTAAGGAAATGAAATGGAGAGGGGTTCCTGTTTTTAATATTTGAATAAGAAATTGTAGTAGTTTGGGAAATGGAAATTACATACCTACCGTAATTCTTGATCTTCTTGGATGAAGTCTACACCATTCATTCACACTAATGGGAACTACACCAGAGGAGCTAGGACCCAGCGGGAGCCAAAAATCTTCAGGAGGGTCGGCACTGAGATAGGACCATGCATGCGCGGCACCACGAGGCTGGCTCACGCCTGTATGGGCTATCTCGGCCTCGACTTTCCAACAGTCTCAGTTCTTTTTTGACTGAGGAAGTGTAGTGTAAACTAACTTAGGAAACATCTAACCTAATCCAGGCATAAAATAGTTCAGATGTCCTGTGTAAGAAGGGTGTACTCAATGGCGTCTTCACAGCCCTGGCCAATGAGGGAGTGAAGTCCAGAAACAGGATGAGTGAGCTCGGGGGATGGCGAATGGGCATGTGAATGAATGGTGAAAACGTCATCCAAGAAGATCATGAATTACAGTAGGTATGTAATTTTCATATCTTTCTGGACTAAAAGTCTTCACCATTCATTCACACTAATGGGAGTGTACCGAGCTAAAAATCAATCCCCCGAGTAGAGTAGCAGGAGACAGAGCTCACTCAGGACAGAAGTCCATTAAGGATTGTCCTGCTGAAGGAAGTGTGCTGTCTGGCATGGACATGCAGAGCGTGGTGCTTCACAAGGGTGTGCACTGAGCTCAAAGTAACCGCTTTGCAAATATCTGTAATGGGTACTTTATGAATTTCTGCCAGGGATGATGCAACTGCTCTGGTAGAGTGGGCATAAACCCGGCCTTCCAACTTGATCTGCATCATTGAGTAGCAGTTATGAAGACATGCCAACAACCATGCAGAAATGCATCTAAAGGCAACAAGCTGACCCAGTCGGGCCATGCTGAAAAATACAAAAAGATGCTTGGATATGCAAAACTCTTTAGTTCTGTTGATGTAGAATCATAGAACCCTCTTGACATCCAGAGAGTGAAGAGTGCATTCCCCTTCATTCTGGAAGTTGGTAAAATAAGTGGGAAGAACCAGTGGTTGGTTAAGGTGAAATTCTGAACTACCCTGGGCAGGAATTTAGGGTGAGTACGAAGTACCACCTTGTCCTTGAGAAAAACAGTATATGGAGGGTCCGTGACCAAGGCATGAATGTCAGAAACTCTGTGAATGGAAGTAACAGCCACTAAGAAGGTAGTCTTCCAAATCAGAAACTTCAAGTCACGGGTGACTAGAGGCTCAAAGTTTTACGAGTGAGCATATCTAGCATGAGGTTATATCCCACATGGCCACTGGTTTCCTGACTGAGAGTCTAGTGTGTAGGATACCCTTGAGGAATCTATTGACTAACGGTAACTGAGCCAGTGATATATTCTGCACTGGCTCATGGTAGGCGGAAATTGCGTAGAGGTCTAACACTATTTGGTGGGCAGCAAAATGTGTCCAGCATGGACTTGTTTGTGCACTAAATGGAAATTGCGTCCACTTAGTTGTGCAAATTTCCAAGTGGAAGGTTTGCATTAAGATGATTTTTGAGAACCTTTGAGAGACCACAGACCTACCCACTTCTATCTCCTTAGGTAGCCAGGCATGGAGATAAAGGGAGCACAGGTTGGAATGGACCAGGGGTCCCTGTGTCAGGAGGTCCATCCAAAGAGGAGCTTCCTCAGGGGGACTTCTGACAACCTGTTGATTAGTGGAAACCATATCTAACAAGGCCAATGCAGGGCGATGAGGGTCATCCTGACACCCTGTGCCTTCAGCTTGACCAGTACCCTCTGAACTAAAAGATGTGGAGAAAATGCATACATGGAGCATCTTATCCATTCCAGTCTGAAAGAATCCTGACAGAAAATGTCAGGTTCTGGATTTCTGGAGCATAATAGAAGCAGTTTTGCATAGAGTGGGGATGCAAAAAAGGTACAGGTCTGGACTGTCCCACTTGTCAAATACTGACTGCATGCCACTGGGGCAGGCGACCATTTAGGGGAACCCACCTCCAGCCTGATGATGTGATGCGCTAGGTCATTCTGAATTCCTGGCAGGTAGACTATCTGAATTAGGGTATCATGCTCGAGACATCACTCTCACCCCTTCATGGCCTCTCCACACATAAGGTAGGAGTGCGCTCTACCCTGCTTGTTGAAGTAATACATCACAGCCATATTGTCCATCTGAAGGAGAATACCTCATGGTAGAGAATATCCTTCAGGACTCAGAAGCATATAGGACAGCTCTCATTGCTAAGACATTTATGTGAAGATGAGACTCCTCCTGGCACCCCACTGTCTGAGTGCAGAGGTCTTGACAGTGAGCTCCACCACTGATCAGAGATGCATCCATGGTAATGATGATCTGAGATACCAGTGGGGCAAAGGTAGACCTCATAGAAGTCTGTCTTCCTGTGTCCACCATGCAAGTGATCTTGTCGGGGGTTCTGTCACTTTTATGTGGAAGGACTGTGTGTGCATGGTCAGAGATCACAATGTGCTGAGCATCCACTGTGTGGTCCTCATGCGGAACCGTCGAGAGGCACTTATGAAAACATCAGAGGCCCAGAGGCCCAGAATTTGCTACATGGATTGGGCACATACAAGGTTACTCTCTGTGAGGAAAAGAGCCATCTGGGCAAAGTGGGTTCCCCTGACTCCCAGGAGGAAAGCCCATGCTAGGAGGTGGCTGGGGGAGCCCTATGAAGACAAGTTGTGACTTTTGCAGGGTCAGCAGTACCTTCATGGAAGTGTCCTGTATAGCCCAGGATGTGAACCAGTCATACCACTGAAGAGGTGAAAGGAGAGTCCCTATGGAGCCCATCCTGCCCTAAACAAATATTTAGTTTGTTTCTGCAGTTGAGAATAGGGTGCATGTCACCTGTTCTTTTAGGGACCAGAAGACTACAAAGAAGGCCCTGAATCTCTGAGGTGAGAAGGTCTGACTGTGAAGTGGGGAGACTGTGCTGCCACTTGGGGGGACAGTCAGGGGAATCTCTGATAGGTTGAGGGAGAACCTCTTCCAGAAAATCCATGGGACCCACTTGTCTATTGTTATAGACTGCCATAGGCTGAAAGTGAGTCAGACAATCTCTTACCACAGGGTAAGGTTCCACCTCAGGCTGCTGAGATGGAACCTGGACTAATGTCTCAGAGAGTGGCACTTGGCACTTTCAGGCCCTGTGCCTTGAGTTGCATTTTTCTTCACAGCTGATGGGGTTGAACTCCGTAAAGACCCCTCAGTCCCCACCTCACAGGGCTGCTTGTTGCAAAACTGATGATGGTTCCAGCCCCCTTGAGGGGCTGAAGGAACTGGTCTGGCTATTCTGAAGGCAGCTATTTGAGAATAATTAGAAAATCCTGATATTCTAAGTCAGAAGAGTCGCCTTACACAGATCTCAGCAGTAGCTGCCCTGGAGGCAGAGTCGTAGGCATGCACAGAGCTTTTGTGGCAGCGACTGCTTATTTCCCCAAGTGTCAATCTTGCAAGATTCCCTATTGATAGGACAAGCTGTGGACCCTGAGGAGGAACAGCCTCATCATTCTTTGCTCTACCAACCATAGTATCTGCAGAGGGTTGTGAGCTAAAAAGTGTCCCTCCCTGATAGGGGCACCAAAGGATCCAGAGCTGGCCTTCCCCACACTGCATGCGACAAGATGTCAAGGAGGGTAGGCAGAGGGTGCAATGTTCTTTAACAAGGGGAACGCGAGATGCAAAAGCCCCCCCGGGTCTACATCAGAGGTCTGCAGAGCCAGGTCAGAACCCATGTTCTAACGAGAGACTGAAAATACATGGCTTCAACCAGGGTTCAGTTGGGATGGGGAGTTCCTGTCCTGGCTGTAAAACAAGTCATTTTACCATTGTCAGATTGATGAGGTCCAGATCAGACTCATTATGCTCCACATCCACCCCACAGAAACAGGAAATGCCCCAGCAAGGCCAACCTGGGCAAGAGATAGACCGGAGGGCACCTCGGTCCATAAAATAGCCTGCACCAAAGACCCTGATGCCACACATGGTGCCAAGAAGACTGCACCACATGCAGCATTGAAGTTGAAGGTGCTATAAGTGGCACAAAAGTCAACAGTGCTGCACATGGCACCAAAGTCGACAGCATCACATGCAGCACCAAAGTTGACGGCACTGCACGTGGCACCAAAGTCAATGGCACCACATGTGGCATTGAAGCTGAGGGGCCCTGAAAATGGCCATCCCTGGAAAGAGGTGGAGGAGTGGTACCTGTGTCGGCCGCTGCAGGGAAGAGTGAGAGGGTAGGCACATGGGATCAGCATAGACAGCATCAGCACTGGAGAAGGCACCAAATGCAGATCCTGGACCGAAACCCCGACTTTGGCCCAGTGGCACCAAAGCCCAAAAGCCTTGGCACCAGAACCACCAGCAAGGGCAAATGAGCCAATGCTGAACCCACTGCTCTAAGAGCTGCCCAAAGATGAAACTGTCCACCAGAACCCCCCCATGGGACAGAGAAGGGCCCCAGAGATGACAGTCCAGGCCATTGAGAGCAGAAGCCACTGGAAAACCTGGAGGGCTCTCAACTACCAGATACTCCCTGGCAGACATACCAGAGAGTGACCTTGAATGGTACCATTTCTTTCTCTTCCAAGAGGAAGAGCTCAAGATCAAGCGGTGCCAGGTTCCCAACCTAGATCGAGAAAGGGGCCACTTCTTTGCATCTATGGGAGGACTGTTCTCCCTCCCGGACACCAGACTGCACATGGTCAGACACCCCCCTTTGGAGAGGGCAGTGGACTATACACAACCTGGCTACCAGGGCAGCCTTCTGAAGAATACCTACCATCACTGAAACCATTCAAGACCAACTCTGCCGATTGGCAGGGCTGAGAGAAATCTTCTTTCTTCGTTTTTGTTTTTTAAAACAATAGACAAAAAAAGCATTTAAAATTAATGAAGAGAACAACTAAAAGCTGCTGCCATATAGACAAGAAGTCTGACTCCTGGTGGGCAAGCGATGTCGTCACTGAAGTGCATTTGACGGCAGGAGAAAAAGAACTGAGACAGTTGAAGGGTCGACACTGAGATAGCCCACGCAGGCGGGAGCCAGCCTCACAGTACCGCGCATGCATGGCTCTACCTCGGCGCCGGCTCTCCTGATGATTTTTGGCTCCTGCTGGGTCCTAGCGCCTCCGCCATAGTTCCCATTAGTGTGAATGACTGGTGAACACTTTTAGTCCAAGAAGATTATTGGTTTTATTCCACTCTAGCCCCAATCTATTAGCTATATAATGTTGGACATGGAGATATCTGCGATGTCTTAATCCGAGTCTATGCCATCTAGTAAAGTCAGTATCAAAGTATGTAGGGGGAAATTACATCAACTATCAACCATTCTAGATATCTAGCATGTTTTTTCAAAAGGGGTGTATATAACAGACCTCTCAGCAAGCATGTTTATTTATTTTTTTATTTATTTAGTTTTTGTTTACCTGGTAAGTACCATTAGCCAAAACATGACTATTTTCAGGCACAACCCGGGAGATTACAAAAGGTAGGGATATACAGGGAATACATTTTGATTTAGGGAAGAGACAAAATACAGAGCTGAAGCAAGGTTTCACAATCACATGAGTAGGTCACAAGATAGTTCATAGTTTATAATCAGTAACAAAAATTCAGTGAGAAAAAAATCACATGCGTCTGACAGCTACTGAGTTAAGGGTAGCTGAAACACACTCAAATGAGACAATAAGTGCCTAAATAACATAACTAGATGGTCAGGATAAGTGGAGAGCAGTTTGCAGCGGTGGGGAAGTGGGATACAGTCAAAAGCAAATTCAGGGGGGTTTGAAGCAGGCACAGGAGACCTGGCTGAAGAGCAAAGAGTGACAACTGTTTTTGAACTGGGCATGACTGGGGGCTAAGCGTACATCAAAAGGCAGGGAGTGCGCAAGTTTGGCCACCAAATGAGAGAAAACAAGGGTTCCTTTGTTAGATTTACATCTAGGTATTTGCAGCAGCAATTTATCAGCTGATCATAGGCAGTGAGAGGAGGGCTGCAGAGTTAGTAGGGAGGCCAGCGAGATTGGGATACCTGCTCTAATGATATTATCAGTCAGGGAGCCAAGGGCAAGAGTTCTAGCCTAAGTGGGGGGTAGCCAATTTAGATCAACATAAAGCTTGCAATGGTGTTTTGACCAGGGAAAAGCTGAGGCATACCTGCAGATGCTGTTGTAAGTAGCGTCCCACTCCCTGAGGAGAGTTTTGGATGCACTGAGATAGGTAACTACCCCATAGGATAGCGACAGGAGCAGGATCCCATGGGCTATGGATAATCTTGCCAACTGTGTAAGGACATAGCTGGTTTTGTAGGCTACTCCAATTTTGGCATTTACCAATTTACAGGTGGATGTTATATGCTTACCAAAGTTAAGATTCTCCTCAAGGAGTACTCCAAGATACTTGGAAGAGCGTACTGGTTCGAGGACCATCCCACCCTGACCAGAAACTTTAAATCAGTCCCTGTTTTCACTTAATTTGACTGCAGAACCAAACAGCATAGTATGTGTTTTATCAGCATTGAGGATTAGTTTATGGTGGAAGAGCCAAGACTGAGTGGACTTAAAAGCACTAGTAAGGGTTTGGTTTATGTGGTGAATATTCTTATCACTACAGTACAAGACCAGGTCGTCTGCATAAAGGATAGCCGAGCAGTTGGGGATACTCGGTGAGATACTGTTAATAAAAATAGAGAAGAGAAGGGGTCCTAATATTGATCCCTGGGGAACACCAAGATTAATTGCCATGGGGCTGGATACAGCAGAGTTGAATCTAACGAGCTGAGTCCTATTTCATAGATAGCTTTTAAACCAAGCAACTGAGTTTTGGGAGAAACCATGGGCTAGGAGACTATCCAGCAGAAGAGGATGATCAACAAGGTCAAAAGCCTTTGTCAGGTCAATAAAAACTGCTCCCATGAGGTGGCCATTGTCCATAGCAGTTAACGTATCATTTGCAAGGTGAAGCATTGCCCTGGAGGTGCTATGACCCTTCTGAAAGCCATATTGAATTGGCAAGAGAAGGTTATATTTAGACAAAAATTCAATAACTTGTATTGATGCTAACTTTTCCAGGATTTTACACAGAACTGATAGTATAGCTATTGGCTGATAGTTAGTCATATCTCTTTTATCACCTTTCTTAAAGTAAAAATGAGGGGTAAGTACAGTAGCAGCTGGAGGAGTGGGTAAAGGCTGACCATTGAGGAAGACAGATGCAAAGCTGGACAGGTCAGAGAATGTTTTATTAAACGCCTCTGCAATGGTCCTAGGGTTATTGCAGTGGACCCCACTAATGAACATTTCATCGGCCAGGTGAGTTTTCTTTGCACCTAGGAATGATTTTACATGTGCCCAGAATTTTGTGGAGTCACCTGATGCTCCCAGCAGAAGCCCCTTACAATATGGGCTTTTTGCTTGTCTAATCTGCTTTTTGTAATCACTTCTCTGGGTCCTATAGGTGTGGTAGTCAGCAGTGAGGCCAGTTTTTCTAAAACGCTTCCAGCTCGTATCCCTGAGATGTAAAGCTGCCAGGAGATCTTTGTGTAACCACTTAGTGAGTGTCACGTGAACACGTTGGGTCACTAGGGGTGTATGTCTATCCTGAACTGAACAAAATTGGTCTAAAAAGTAATTCAGAGCTGTTTGTGCATCCAGAGACTGAGAAAGATAAGACCAGTCAATAGATGAGACTTCATACAGGAACTTAGCCTGATCCAGATTAGCATAGTTCCTGAAAGTGATATAGCGTGGGGGCATAGACTGGTAGCTTGAGTGTTGCCACACACAAAAAATTGGGGAGTGATCTGATATAGTATCTGGCAGAGTGCCTGCATCCACAATTCTGTCAACCCTATTTGTTAACACCCAATCCAGTAACGTGCTTGACGTTAAGTGAGACTGTAAATCATATTCCAGGTCTTGACTTTAATGGAGTAAATAATAGCTGTTGTAGAGCTATCTCATTTGCTGCAATTTCTAAATCTTTCCAATGGGGAGTCGCTACCAGATCTAGCCAAATTAAGATATGTTGCAATTGTGCTGCTCTGCAGTAATATAATAAATTGAGGAGACCCAGTGCCCCTTGGGACTTAGGTAATTGTAAGTTTTTATAGGCTACCCATGGCTATTGCCCATTCCATATACAGCAAAAAGTAGCTTTATTCCATTTATTATAGACCTCCGCTGGGAGTATCAAGGGAAGGTTCTGAAACAAGTATAGAAAATGGGGTAGGAGACATCAAGAACCCACTCCTGGGGTCAGGTCCACTGTGCTCACAGTGCCCACCCTTAAGTGCAATCTGTGATGGGGGCAGGGATACCTTCCTCATCCTTTCTGAATACTCACTGAGGTCATGACTTCACCTCTGCCATGAGGATCCAGGGCATCCCTTTAACTCTGGATAAGTGCACAATACCAATCTTGAGTCTTCTGGCCAAATATGAACCCTTCCTTGGCTATTACACAAAGGGGGAAGACCCAGGCATCGCACTCTCTTCAGGATAGCAGTGTAAGCCTGATTTGGTCTTCTCCCTACAGGGCATGCAACAGCCTGGTTCAAAATCTCTGCAGACTCATCCCTGAGACTTTGGTATTCGCCCTATTCTTCCAGATCCCTTACAGATTATTTTCTCAGTTTGGTTGCTATTGATGAGACCCCTTTGGCAATAGCAGTTTTTGCAGATTATTAATAAACCTTCTATAATCGCATACGCAATATAAAAATCTCATGCAGGCAGAATTTCTTTAGAAAACAAATGTTTTTACTAACATACTTAAATAATAAATCATACCGTTACAACCAAAAGGGTGTTATAAAAGTTTTGGTTATAGAATACAACAAATGAAAATGGATATATAGAATAAAGTGCACTAGAACTGTTAGTTAATCTATACCTTAAAAACTGTAGTGATTTGAAGTCCAGAAAAAGTAGATACAATTTTTCAAGTTTCTTTAGTCCTTGGCAGCCACACTGGGTTTCAGCAGTTTGGCTCCTGGTGTGTGTCAAGCAGAGTGTCTAGATGAAAATGTGTGTAAATGCCCTGAGCTGGGACTTTTTATAGGGCTGGCTGTACCAGTCTGTAACCTCCAGTGTCATCAGTTTTCCCCAGTTCAGAACAATTCCATTTGGCCAGGAGATGTCACTGTTCCATTGTTTTCAAAAATCAAGTCCTGACTCATAATATGACAGTCAGAGTTTTAAGCCTTTTGAAGTCAGTGTCCCCTGGTTAACACAGCTTTACAGTTAACACAGTGGAATGGAATTATACACAGTTTTGCTTGAATGGTCATGTGGACCATACTGTACCTGTCATTCGGTGGGTGGCCAGGTGGTATGCGGGCAGGTTGCAGCCGCCTGATGATGACAGGGGGAGTGGGGTGGGCAAGGGGTCCTGTGTGGGTGGGAGGTGTGGGGGTGCCACTGGATCACCAGGGATTTACATTATGGTGATTTACCAGTGATCGGGGAATCGGGCAGGAGGGGGTTCCACTAGACTACCAGGGACTGGGTTAATATACATTTCTCAGGGAATTGGGCAGGAGGTGGGTCCATTAGACTACCAGGGAATGACTTATTATACATTTATTGGGGAATCAGGAGGGGGGTACCACTGGACTACCAGGGAGCTGTGGGTAATTGTTGATGGTGTTCTGGGTGGACGGGTGGCCACCCACAACTGGTGGCTGCTGTGTTGCGTCCTGCAGTACAGCAGCCCATCTGTGGGTGGACAGGAGCTGTTCCACCATTTCATAGGCTCAACTTTGAGCCCCCCTATGTAACACAATGCAAGGTGTGCCAGCATATGTGCCGCACTTCCCAGGCTGAATATCGGGATGTGCCACATATGCATAGGCACACTCCCTGCATCTGTACTGTATACATTAACATTGTGCCCCTGCGCATCGGAATTTGCACTGCACCAGGCTGCATTTTCAATATCCCACTGGGACGCACTGCGGGGTTGTGCTGGTGCAACTCTGTTGAACCATGTTCAACCCCTTTGAATATCTGGGCCAGGATTTAATAAATTACTCACCAAGTCTTTTAGTAACTGAGGTTTTAAAAAAAAAAAAACACACCAAGTCTTTGGGTAACTGCTATCAACAAATTTATGTTGTAAAACAGACATATTTAATTTTTATTTATCTCACCAAGTATCACGTCAACCACACATCCATTCTATTGAATTAGCTTTTTTTTTTAGTAACAGTAGGCTTTGTTTCATTTCACAAATATAAAGGGTGGGATATTCAGAAATGCGCCAAAGGCATGCGCAACCCCGGCGCAGCACAAATCAACTGCGCAATGGTGCAGTGACTGCGATATTCAACAGTTGCGCACCGCAACATGTGCCAGCGCAACAAAGCTGAATATTGCAGGCACTGCGCCATGGTGCAGTGAGAGGTGTGCCAGGGAGCAACCAGAAATGTGCCATAGTGCAACCAGGGATGTGCAAGAGGCAGTGGAAGATGCGTCAAGGCACAGCAGGAACAGCCAGAGGCACAGCAGAGAGAGAGGCAAGGGGGAAGGGGGGAACAGTGCAGGAAGGCAGGAGCACCAGGCCAGGAACAGTGGCAGGGACACAGCCAGCACACAGGTCACCACTGCACATGGAGTGCAAGCATGCAGCTGGCAGCCCCCCCGTGGAGGACGCAGGGCACAGGTGGCACTGATGTAGTACAGGGGTGGGCACCCCAGTCCACCACATACCAGAGGGCACACAGCACCTGGCCAACAACAAGTTACACCCCAGCACACGGCACCCATCACACACACACATGCCACACATCCAGAACTGCCATCCCAGGGCCACACCATGGCACAGCCGCTGACCGTGGGGCAGGCCAACACCATGCAGGCAACACCCAATGACACAGGTGCACCACACGGACACCCACCACCAGGGATAGAAATTAACTTTTTTTGGTACCTGCACTACGGTGCATGTGGCGACAAAAGTTACATGCACCACAGTCAGGTTTCCTGCACCGGGTAGACAAAAATGATAAAACTTGAAAAAAAAATACTGAATTTTGAAATTGTAGTACATGGAACAACTGCAGTATATTTATATACTGTTCTACATTTCAGTGTCTTCTTCATTTTCCCAGCCTTTTTCTTCCTCTTTTCTTGAACCATAAGGAGCAATCTGAGGTCTCCTTGTTCTCTTTCCTGATGTCCACCACCTAGCTATGGCACTATCTGGTGAGTATGTGGACACAGTCTTACTGCTCAGATTAATGGCCATTAAAGCTGACACAGTTTCTGGTCTCAGGTTTGCTCTCCAGTGATTTTTTATTCGTGACATTAACGAGAAACCTCGTTCACATTCTGCAGTTGACGATGGAATTATAAGAAATATTGTCAGCAGAGCTAGAATATCTTTGAGGTCATCCCTTTCTTCTGAGAGAACTGTACCCCACATAGCAGTGGAATCTAAAGGTGGATGGTAATCTGCATTTAGGTTGTGGATATATGCTTTCAGTTCTGACCACTGCAAGAGTGCTGAAACAGCACTGTACCCCTTTGGTTCCAGAATGTCACTGTAGTAAGAAAATAATGACTTGACTTCTGCGTCTCCATACTCTGCCAAGGAATCTTCAGAGTTAGGCCAGTTAGACAAGTTGAACATTCTCATTTCAGCAATGACAGGATCACTGACAAATTCAGAAAAATGAATTTCCGTTTGATTTAATGTGGAATCCAGCACTTTCTTTACAATAGACACTACGCTGCTCTTGGCACTGTTTGCATCTTCATCAGGATCTGATCTGCTGCTGCGTCTTGCTGAACCAGAGGAACTAAGCTCCACACCTTTGTAATGCAGATTACCATCCACAATACTGATTCCTGTTTCAAGGCAATCAATAGCCTCTGAATCTCTAAGAGTTTTTAGTTTCTTCATGAGAGACAGAACTTTAGCTTGCACAGAGTCTACCATTAAGTTATTTTGCTGGAATGTCAGCATTAGTCTGGACGTGACTGCTATGTAGAATTCTAGGAAGTTGACGAAATATAAAACCTTAGGTGATTTTATCTGCTTCAGAATTGCAGTGGCCTTTTCTCTTTTATCCCTGTACCATTTACCGATAGGTCCTCCAGATGTGTAACAGTAGCGGATAATTTGCTGCATCACTTTAACAGCGCTGGTGGTGTGGAAACCACCTTGTTCCCCAGTATTTACAGGCGCAGTACCCTGATGCCCAGTGCCTCCCCACAGCCTGTAAGCCTGACCAGTTTAAAGCAGAGTTATAGAAACTGTGCAATGAGGAAAGCAAATCCTCCACTGCAGAGTACAGGGGTGTCCCCTTGATCACATGTTGTTGACCAACTCAAGTCTATGTGCACAGCAGTGCACCACATTTAAAAGTCTGGCCTTCTCTTTCAGCCTTGTGGCTACTCACGTTTTGCTGCCCATCATGACTGATGCCCCATCAAAACAAGCAGCAACTAACTTATTTCTCCAGTCTGGTATTTGGAGGTCAATTTCCATGGTATTTTGTAATGTTGATGTTATACGTTCTGCGTCTGCCTTTTCAAGAGGCTTAAGCACTACAAATTTAGTAACAGGGATGCCCTTCTCCAAGATACGGAGATAAACTACCTCCTCTTCTGTAATACTTTTGTCTGTTGAGCCATCTGACAAAACAGAAAAGAAATCTTGCGATTTCACCAATGTGATAAGATCTTCCATCTTATCTTTATAAATATATTCCGTGAATACTCTCGCTTGTTTGTCATTGCAGTAGGTGTCACTGACCGAGACCCCATTCGCATGTAATAAGTTTACTTCATCTTTTAAATCAGTAAAAGGCCATGCTTTTTTAGCAAGAAAAAAAGTTGTTCTGAAGAGAACTTTCATTTGTTCAATTTCTTTTTCTTCCATTTTTTGGACAAGTTTCATTAATGGCTGCTCTGCAGGGGTTATAGAATGAGCAAAAAATGCTTTTCTGGATGCCTCATGTAAATCAGATGACTCATGAAACTCTACATTTGCCTTTCTAAATGATGAACACCCATCCCAGAAGGAATTATTTTTTCCAGATTTATCAAATAGTTCACACCACTCACATTTCATGATGTTCAATTCATTGTCATACTTTAGACACTTATGATTCTGTTTCCATGAGTCCACAAATTTATGTTTTTTTTTTTTTTTTAAGGGGGGACTCTCCATCAGTTGTCTCATTAGTAGTAGGACTAGGAGGCTGCGGAGGAGGCACTGAGGAGCACAAAGAGACAACAATGGGGCTAGGACTAGGCACGGGCACTGGAACATGAGAAGGTGGGAGGAGAACACCAGAACATTCAGAAGTACCACATAGTTAAATTCTGCTATAGACAGGCTGGAAATGCCAGGAATCGAGTCGGATTCATACACCAGCGACTTGTCAGTGCCAGAAAACTGAGAAACTGTTACTGTCACACAAGACTCGGAATGGATCTGGCTTTGATTTTGGTCAGCTGCAGGAGCTGCTGCAGTATCTGCTGCAGTTTCAACATTTGTTTTGCTAAACTTGTAGCGAAAAAGAGTATTCACTGGTTTTGGTAAAACTTTCTTGGGTGGCATGGTGTAATTTTAATAATGTCTTCTAATAAACTGAGCTTTTTACAATTTGACGTCTTTTATGTTTTAATATAAATGTCAATAAAAATAGTTGTCCGTCAGAATAGAAAGTGTGTTGTGTATTTTTTTATTACTTTGTAGGTTAAATTCTTTGCACCACCGACTGTGCACACACACACACACACACACACACTAGGTCTACAAGGTTTAGCTGGATCAGACAGGATTTTTTAAGTTTTCTCACAAAATTAGTAGTAAATCCCAGTTAGACTAGGCTGGCGTAGGTCATGTATTTTTTTATTACTTTGTAGGTTAAATTCTTTGCACCACTGACTGCACACACACTAAGTCTACAAGGCTTAGCTGGATCAGGCAGGATTTTTTAAGTTTTCTCACAAAAGTAGTAGTAAATCCCAGATAGACTAATAGGCTGGCGTAGGTAGTGGACAGGACGGTACTCTAGGTAGCACACAAAGCACAGGGGACGCTCACACTCACTGCACAGCAGAGATTCTACTCTGCAACAATTATGGTAGAAGGCAAATTCCTTAGAAATCAGTAAGTCTGTCCTTTCTGACCTGACTTTAGTCCACAACACAACAAGGCTCTTTCTTAGGCTGAACCAGGGCCAGGTTAGGTAGCCAGTGCAGTGGTGGCACTGTGACCAGTAGTAGTAAATAATGTACTGTTACTGTATATTTATTTCTGTCAGTGTCTCACACAAAAAAAATTTGTAACTTTACACTCAAGCTACAGACAGAGAGAGTGGACACTAGGTCAGGACGATGGTTAGGTCATAAACAATTTAAGACAGACACAGAGACACTAGACATACACAATAGTACAGTACACACATACAGTAGACTAGGTAAGCCTTAGCCAGGTAGTCCTATCTGCTGTCAAAATTAGTGTTTCCATATGCAGTATATTACTGCTACTGCAGTACACACACACAGATAAGCCTGTGAGCGAACTGCAATCTCACACTTTATTTATAACACACACACACACACACACACACACTCAGACACTGACTGGTATTTGTTTAATGATTTCCAGGCTTTTTCCCCCACACACATCTAGGCAAACTGGACTGGTACTGCTGCTGGACTGGAGACAACAGTGCTTCCTTTGATTAATTGCTTTTTGTTAAATGTCTGCTGGCCTGGGATTAACTGACTGACCCACACACAGACTGAGGGATTTGACTGCTGCAGCTCCTGCTGATAATATATTAACTGCCCCCACAAACAAAAGCAAAGAAACACCGGGTCCAAAGTATTTTTTGTTCCACAAAAAAAAAAAAAAAAATCAGGGATCAAAATGTGGCAAGGTTGTGGTAAAAGCTAAGTTAGCTAACCACAAATTTCACTAGTACAGATAATCTGAGTCTGAGACAGATAAATCCTCAGTTTCTTTACCTTTTAGATACTATATTCAACAAAAGCAACTGTGGTACTGCTCTCTGTGTAATTAAACCACAGTACTGAAAATCCCCTCCCTTGCTTGAGGTCGGGGGGGGGGTGAAGCCCCAATTTACTTTTGTTCTGTCTCTGACAATCTCCAGATAAAGTATATATATTTTCCCTTCATATGCAATCTTTAGTTTGCTAAACACCTCTTCCTGCCTACAAATAGCTAGAAATGCTGTTTTGTTGGCCCAGAAAAAAATTTCACTTGCTTCACAGAGCTTCCCACCTAGTGACTGCACTCTATGAAAGTCTATCACAACTGCGTAGTTATAATGGATGCGCATGCCTATGTGGACCTTATTGTACCACATATGTGACAGAAAGAGACACACGTGGTACAATATAGTTCACATAGCATGCCAATGTCAGTCAATTCAGATTTGGATGATGGATCCACCTTTTTTGTCACAGTAGCTAGCTCCCCGAGTGACCGTCCCACTCCCCGCCCTATTGGCACAACAACTCCCTCCGCCTCCATTCTGATGCTGCAGGCAGCGTGCCAGCCCTGCCCCTGTGCAGTGCACACCCCCACCCCTAAACCCTTAACCAATCACCAACACCAAAATCATCCCCGGTGGGTCATTATTATTAACAGTGTGCCCCTGCCAGCCCAGCCTACTTTAAATGCGGCATCCGATAAGTCCTCCTGCCGCGCCATGTCCCACCTCCTTCATGGCACTCTTCCAGGCTCCGGCTTGTGTTCCTCCTGTTGTTCGGGAGGCAGGCTCTCTAAGATGCTGCCTGCTCACTCCTGACTCATCCTCAGAGTAGCGCGCACTCGTGCGTGCGTGATCACGTCACCCAGTCTGCCTGTACAATCAGTGCTGTGCCCCCTGTGGTGCCTCATGGAATTACAGCCTCAATAACACCACATGCACTACGGTGCAGGCACAAAATAAAACTACTTGCACCAGCCTGTTCCTACTTGCATTTGGAACAGGCTGGGTATGTTAATTTTGACCCCTGCCCACCACATGAATGCAGCATGGACCTACTCACCAACTGCAAAAGCAGACATGGATACAGAAGGGTAAACAAGTAACAAATATAATGTCAGAATGAAACACAGCTGAACAGAAACAGAAAACAAAGGGTAGGGTAGGTGTAGGTAAAAAGCAGTCAGAGAACAGGGACTGTACAGGTGGATGGGGGAAGGTAGGGGAAGGGAGGACAGAGATGTGAAGGGGGCTGGTGGTCCTCAAGGCCGGCCATGGCCTGCCTGCGCCTGGTGCCTCCCCCTGTGCCGGTCCCGGAGCAGGATCTGCTGGGTCTGGTCTGCAATCTCTATAGTATGCGATGTTATTAAAATTATCTGCCGCAGCAGATGGCAGTAGGGCAGGAGCCTGGAACCCCTTCAGACACCTATGACAGAGGAAGGGACAGGTGATCAGTGCAAGTCCAAAGCACCCCAGCCCCCTCATGCACATTGGACAGTGGGTGCACATGTCCCTGGAGTGGCACCTCGGCCACCCGCAGTGTGCAGGCCTATGCCTGCAGCCAACCCAGCAAGCCACAGGGGTACACAGCACTAGAAGCCACTGCCCAAGGGCCAACCAACGGCACGGCGGCAGACAGGTGGCATGGTGCTGCAGTGGAACTGCAGTGGCACAAGTGGTGGCCAGACGTATACCCGCCCCACCGACAGCTGCCACACATGTGCAGTGACCGCTTCACGGCACCACGCACACTGCACCATGTGCCGGCCACAGCTGCCATGGCACAAAGCACAGGGGACAAAGACCGTACCCCCACCTCTGCAAACTACCCTGCACAACAATGTGGGACTTCACAGTGCCTACCTGCTCTCCGTGGTGCTCCGCACACTGGTCCCAGCACTGCACACCTGGCCAGGCCTCCACCTGCCACCGATGGACCTGCAGTGGCCTGATGTGGACCACCAGGTGCTCCACCCGCCCTGGCTCTCCTCCAGTCCTCAGGTCCTAGGACGGGAACACAGACAGGCACACATCAGAACACAGCCACAACATGGGCCCACTGGCCCACCACCCATGCACAGGGTGCACCCCACCCTGGCAGAGCCGCTGGGCATATGCGCAGTGCACACAGTGACTGTCAATGCCATGCCACAGGGTGCTCTACAACAGCCCCCCCCGAATGGCATGCAGCCCTGCCAGCCCCATGGAACAGTGGCCATGCACTGACGCAGTCAGAGCCCACTTATCTGGTCATGGCATGGCACCCCACTCGCCTGCAGCACCCTCAGCCTCTCCGGGTTCCTCCGAACCAGGTCCCCACACCGGTGGCAACACTGCTCCCTGGTGCGCAGCACACCAGTGGCCTGGACAAGGCCGTCGGCAATCTCCTGCCACACGTTGGTCCTGGGTCTTGTGAAGGGCTGCTGGCCAAACAGGCTGGCAGCATGGGGCTCCACCTGGGCCACCTGGTTCATGAGCTTGACTTGGCTCCAATTGCGGGCACGGAGCACTGTGCAATGTGGCATGATCAGTCCGCATGGTAGAATGCCAAAATGGCACCCAGTAGCACACATGCACAACATGCAAGGGATGTGGGCCTCGCACGGAGATGCGCTGTCTGTGGCAATCACGCATCTCTGGGGATGCATGGCATGGGTGTGGCCACTCCGGCATGTGGGGCAGAGGACACTGGGTGGTACAGGGTATGGTGGGCGTCAGCACGAGCAATGTGCATGGGACCGCAATTGCGCACATGACACATATTGCACAATAGGGCCATGAAGGCAGCATGCCCCATGGGACCAATAGTGCTCGGGCGCCATTGGCCCAATGGTGCACGAGTGCCATAGACTCCATGGTAGCCAAGCACCATAGGCCCCAATGGTGCTTGAGTGCTATTATCCCAATGGTGCCCGAGCACCATAGGGCCCATGACACATGGGCACAATGGCCCCTATAATGCACTCAGTGCATGCTGTGCAATAGGCAGCAGCAAATGCCATTGCACATGCATGTTGGCTGGTACGCACTACGCATGTCACGGCATTGCGCAATGACATGCGCTGGAGCAAGTCCATTGCGCAATGTGCAACAGAGCGATAGTCAGCTGACATATGCAAATGAGCTCATCAGCCTATCCGGGGCTCAATGAGGATATTTGCATGTCATTATGGTTGTGCATCAGCTCATTTGCATGCAATGCGCTATAAAGGCGCCGCACAACATCACAGGCCATGGACCAGTATTGCAACCAACAGAGGTAGGTTGCACCTGCCGAGTGGAGGTCGGCACAGGGTGCTGGATGGCCAGGGATGCCAGCTCCAGCCACTAACTACATGTCCATGTCCACAGGTAGCATCACGTCCAAGTACAAGGAGGGTGAGAAACGTGGGCCTGCCCAGAAGCGCAGACCCAACTTTACGAGAGCGGAGGCAGATGCCCTGTTTGAGGTGTACCTCGACAGAGAGCCTTTGCTGAGTGGCACCATAGGCACAACGCAGGCCAAGGCAGTGGCCTGGGAGGAGGTGGCAGAGGCCATGAAGCAGCAGGGCAGCCACCAGTGGTCTGCACAGGAGTGCAAGGCAAAGGTGGGCAGCAACAAGCATCGGATAAAAGAGAAGGTGGTGGCCATCTGGGCCGCAAGGTTGGCCACAGGTGGGGGCCAGGCTGCCGTGTTACAGCTCACGCCACAGGAGGAGATGGTGGTGGCCACCATGCAGCATAGTGTGGTGGAGGGAGTGCCAGGCGGTGGCTTCCAGACTGGAGGGAGCCCATCACTGCTTGGTAGGTATGGCAGGCAGGCAGGAGGGTGGTGGGTAGGCCTATTGGGTCAGCAGCTCTAACGCATCTGTGTTCCCTTGCAGCACCAGACTGCCAGCATGCAGTGGCAGGGGCATCTGTGGCTGTCATGGTAGCCCGCCCAACCCCGGAGGACCAGCCATCCACCTCCATGGGCATGCGGGGCCTGATAGGCTGCAGAACGCCACTGCCATCCATCCAGATGTCCCGGGCTTGGTGGCAGATGAGGCCCTGGTTGTGTTCCAGCAAGATGCCAGCCACGGTGTGCTCTGTGAAGAGACACAGACTGGGGCAGGGTCCAACACTGATGATGAACAGACCATTGTCCTGGACAGAAGGGGGCTTGTTGGAGGGGAGTCATCCATACCTTACACCTGCACTTGCTATGCGACCGGTGTCCTGTTGGCACTGGAACAGCTGCCCACCACTGCCCCTAGCACTGCTGTGTGCACAGGCATAGTGACACAGGGTGGCAGGGCACCCACACAGGCATTGGCCAGTGCACAAGGGCCGGAGGGGCGGCAGCAGCAGATGGCTGGAGATGGTGGGGGCCGGGTGCCACATTCGGCGCCGGGGTGCCTGACACTGCCCATCCCCATGAATGCCACGCTGTGCAGCTCTCACCTGAACAGGGGGCCATGCAGCATGCCCATGCAACACCAGTGGGTCGGCACCATGCCCATGTGCCCCAGGGCACTGATCCCTTGGTCGAGCACACCCAATTCCTGCAGGCCTCTGTGGAGCACCAGGTGTTGCTCATGGCTAGGGCATGGGCAGTCTGTGCAGAGGTGCACCAGGCAGCCGAGCAGCATGAGAGGGGCACTGCGCAGGTCCTGGAGGCCAGTCAATGCCTGTGGGAGGACACGACCGCAGCCCTGGACTGCATTGCCAATGCAATCTCAGTCAGCCTTGCCTCACTGGCTGCCACAGGGTGTGGCCAACCACCACAGACACCGCAGAGTGCAATGTCCACCCCATGGCCCCAGCATCGGGTGACCCCATCCGTGTCAATGCCAGGCTCTGCTGTGGGCATCCCAGGCATGGCTGGTGTGGGTCTGTTTGGGAGCCTGCAGACCCCTGTGAGAACCCAGTCATGGTCCTGCAGTCCCACCCCTGTGGGGTGGTTGCAGATGCCCCCTGTGGCTGACGCACAGCCTGCAACTGCTGGGCGGCTGCGGTGCGGCCGTCCCCACGTCCATGGTGGCCAAGTGACTGCGCGGCAGACCTGATGTGCATGCCCCCCGTCAGCTGTTTGCAGCCACCGTCCTGTGTGCACATGGGCATTGTGTGTGTGTGCATGGCACGGTCTTGTCAACCATGTGGTGCACCGCACACTGCCCGTGTGCACACCTGCCAAGCCACTGGCCTGTGTGGCATGTGCATGATGATGCCATCTCAACACTGGTTGCACATGTGCACTGGTGCCCTACGTCTGCTTCACGCCACCGCTGGCACCCGGTCGCGTGCATGTGGGTGCCACTGTATGTGTGTGTGTGTGCTGTTGTGCAGTGCTGTGTGGTGTGGTATTGCATGTGGCCACGTAGCCCTGCCCTGCCACTGTACCACACCCATGTGTGCATTACCCTGGCAATGCTAACACACGGTTGTGTGCCCTGCCACTGTGTCGGCTCTGTGCACATGTGTTTGTCCACCTACCTGCGTGCACCGTAGTGCTCTTGCACTATTGTGTCTCACTGGTGGTATGCCAGCCGCATGGGCTGGGGATCTCTCCACCTGGGGGGACTGCCCACCACCTCCCGGCCCAGCGCCTACATAGTCCCCACTGCTGTTCCCCTCATCGGCCTCAACAGCTATTCCACGGTCAATGGCCATGTTGTGCAGCATGCAGCAGGCCAGGAATAGGCTGCCAGCCTTCCAAGGGCTGTATTGCAGGGCACCACCAGACCTGTCCAGGCAATGGAACCGTGCCTTCAGCATCCCAAACACATGCTCAATGATGTTCTGCGTGCTGGCGTGTGCCTCATTGTACTGCTCTTCCACTGGGGATGACAGGCGCTGGTAGGGTGTGAGCAGCCAGGGCCTGAGTGGGTAGCCACTGTCACCTGTGTGTGGGGAGAGGAGGAGAGAGAGAGAGAGAGAGAGAGAGACAGGAAAAGTTAGCCTGGTGACCCTTGTCACTGTGCCCCATGCCTCTCCCAGTCACACATGTTGGTTCCCCCGCCCTGTCCACCCCGCTTCCATGCCCCACTGTACCCTGTTGCCCATGGTCTTGCCATGCTCACCCACTAGATGTCCTGTGAGGATGTCCCCACTCTTGAACCTGTGGCACAGAGCCGAGCTGTGCCATATGTAGACGTAATGTGGTCCCTCAAGGTGTGTGGCACATGCATTGGTTATGCGATTCCCTGGCATTGCAACCACCTGGCAGTTGATGCTGGGGTAGGCCTTTCTGTTGATGTAGGCTACCCCCTGTATGCCAGATGGCATGCAGATGCCCACATGGGTGCAGTCAATGGCCCCTAGCATGCCAGGCATACGTGCTACCCAGTGGAACTCCTGTATGGTTGCTATACGCTCTGCCTGTGTGCTGGGGAAGTGGATGTGTTCTGCAGCATGTGGCAGCAGGGCATTGAGGAATTGTGTGAGGAGCTGTGATGTGACCAACTGAGTTATGTCTGTGGTGTCCCCTGTTGGTCTCTGGAAGGTGCCCGTCGCAAGCAGGCACATGACAGCTGTTACCTTTGTCTCCACTGTCAGGGCGTGGCTCCATCTAGTGGGTGTCTGCATCTCCTCACTGCACAGCTCACGGAGCTGCCTCAGAATCACCCAGTTCAGGCAATAATGGCCCACGATCTCTGTGTCAGCGTGGGTCTAGATGCTGATGCGGGGACGGTACCGCCTGTTCCAGGCATACCACCGTCAGGCCCTTCCACGGCCACGTTGCTGTGCCTCCTGCCTCTCACGCCCCTCATTACTGCCTCCATCTGGAATGCCACACTGGCCATGGCCCCTGTTGCCCTGTCACCCCATGTGCATCTGGCTCCACTGGTCCCCCCGGCTCAGTGGGGCAGTGCCTATCACTTGGTGGGCCCCCCTGCATACCCTGCCCCTGGCTGGATGTTGCCTGCTGGCTCTGTCGCCCACCTCTATGGGTGCCTGTGTCACAGCCCTTGGGTCTGATGGCTCCCTTCGGCACCCACTCTCTCCCCCTCCCTCAGTGGGCCTCCTTGAGTGGCACTCTCAATCTCTCTCTCTCTCTCCCTCACGCTGTCTGACTCTCTCTCTCCAACACTCTCTTTCACTTTGTCCTTCTCCTCCTCTCCCTGTCTCCCTCTTCCACTTGCTCAGCCAGCCTGTATGTCTCCCCCTGTCCTGCTCCCCTCTGATGCAAGTGCTCTCTTCCTACTTGCTCCCTGTTTTTATAGGCTCAAGTCTGCTCCACACAACTGAGAGTTGCTCCTCCCTTGCGCCATTGCTCGGCGGTGTTGACTATTGCACTGTGCCGCATATTCATGGTTATGCCCGCTGCCCTAGCACATGCATACATTACTATTGCACATTTGTGCACTGCTACTTGCACTGTGCAGTTGCTCCAACTGAATATCACTCTTTGGCGCATCTCCGCAGTTGAGCATGTGCAACCCAGTTGAGCCATGCGCAACTGCTTTGATTATCCAGGCCAAGGTGTTTAAATGTCTCATCTAGCATCCTGTTTCTCTCTGTGACAAAATGTTGCCTCCAGCACTGAAACTCATCATCCGGAGCCGAGGAAGCTGTCAGACAAAATACATTCATTGCTACGGTAGACATCAAAGGGAGTGTGCTTGTTTGCTCCTTCCAGAAACTTAATGGGGCACAGTTTTCTGGAGTGAGTTCATCACTCAGGTATCAGTCAAGCTCCATGCAGATGTTAGAAAAGTTAGCAAGTGGAGGCTTTCATTCTTTATTTGCCACTTCTCATGAAAGAAAAGAGTTTGGATTTTTTTTTGGGGGCTCTAACTCTTCTAAAGTTAGAAATACATGAGGATTGCAGTCGTCTCTACAATGCTGCCAGGTAAAAAGATTAATACAGGGTGTTATTTACAATTAGAAAATGTATATTCAAGCACTTGTTATATCTGGCAGTATTTTGAATTACTATATTGAGATATTAAGTAGTTTTACTTAATTTGAAAGAAGGCACAAACCTGAGGATCGAGTTGTGGAACCCTTGTTTGGTCAGTTGTAATTTGATGTGGCTCGTTTAGTAACATAACTGTGATACGATGCCATTCCTTCTGTAATTAAACCATGCTGAAACCATTATTAATCCTCCCTGAACCATGCTGCTGAGAACTGCAAACATGCCTCCCGATAGTAATTCTCCTGGCAACCATAAATATAACACATCAGTATAAATGGACAGTTGTCCCATGGGAAGTGAACTGGAATAGTGAGCCATTCCTTTCTCTTGTGGATTAGCTTTTGCAGATAGCAGATTGTGGATCGGTTGTGGAACACTGGTTCAGTCGGGTCGGGTGACATATTAGAAAAACAAACTATTATGGGGGAGAGCTCATCCACACACTATGCTGAGGGGCCTTTAACCACAAAGTTGTGCAGCCAGGGATCTGACAGGGATTGGGTTGTGAAGCACCTGTACAGTATGTTGGGATGGTGTCTTATGTCTTAAATTCCAACAGTTCTGTTTCTGGGTTAGTTTGTGGGTATCTGAGTACTGTCATGCCTATACAACATGTTTACAATAGAGAACAGAGTGTGGGAGAAACTGGAGAATACTGAGTATACTGTAGTCAATATGAAAAAAAAACTTGTATTAAATCTATTATTAATGCAGTAAAATTAATGCATTGATCCACAAAAAAACTCAATTAACAGGGGTCCAATTAACAATTGACTCGCAACTAATGGGGTCCATTAAGTAACTAAATTAACATTAATGGGAAAATGGCTCAATTAAATGCATAATTAAATTAATAATTAACAATTAACCGACCCTGGTACGAATCACAATGACTGTTTTTTTTTCAGGTTTTAATGTGGCAGAAATGTTGGCATAATTCCAACTATTAGGGGGAGTCTGCAATTCTTGTACTTCCCTGAAAGTTGTTAGTAAAATGGGTAATAGAAGGTATTTTTGGTGTGTATAAAACTCCACGAAATATCCATCTGGACCCGAACATTTCCCTGTTCTAAGTTACTGAATATCCATCCTGGTTTCAGATGTCCAAATAGGTCTAATAAGTGCAGTTTACTGGTCTTCTGTTAGTTTGGGTAATTGTAACTTACTAACAAAGATATCATAGACCTCAGAGGAGGTTCAGGTGTTTATGCATAAAGATGTACAACTCTTAAAGGGCATCTAGGATGGTAACTGTGGTATGACAATGAGTCCCTGTTTGTGGATGTATTAACTTAGTTATTGTGATCATCTTTTGCTGTTGACACAGACTATATGACAAGATTCTGGAGACTCAAGCATCACCCTCATAGTACTTTTGTCGTAAATACATCAAAGCAGATAGTGTTTTAATGTCTAATATTTTCTACATTTCTGCTTGTGTTTTAATTATCAGTGATGTTAAAGCAGTGTCACCCTGCTTATGTGCCAATTGTATGAAATTTAGTTTGTCCATAAGGGTGGTCAACTGGTGTTCCCTTTGTGCTTTTTTCCGGGATGCAAACTGAATTCTGTCACCTCTAAACACTGTCTTCAAAGTATACCAGATAACACTTGCTGAGACTTCTTGAGACATATTATCCTGAATTATTTGCAGAATCTTATTTTTTAATAATTGCATGGATTCAGGGTCATAAAGGAGAGGACCATTTAAAGTGACAATACATTAATTCCGGGCTTTGTCTTAAGAAAGAGATATCTGTGGTGAGTTAGCCACTACTCATATTGCGAACATATTTTTGTTGTAGTTGTCTGTGATTTTACTTGGTTACTTGGTGAATGGACTAAAGAAGGCCGTAGCCCATCAAGATTGTCCTCCACAAGTGTGGATCATTGTAATTGGGACTATCCTAATAACCATATATCAATTTTATTTTTGAAAGTCATAATAGTGGGAGAATCAACAATATCTTGTGGTAATGAATTCCATAACATTGGGGTTCTGATAGTAAAGAAATTTTGTCTTTTATTGGTATTACACTTTTTAATGTCAATTTGTTTATTATGTATCCTAGCAACATTTTTTCTGTTGGATAATGTTAAGCCACATTGTTCCATTAGAATAGGAGATTTCATAATTTTATATATCTGTAAGAGGTCACCTCTTATTCTTCTTTGTTTTAGTGAGTATAGGCCTATCTTATCCTATTTTGTCTATGTTTAAATTCCCCAAAAAGCCACAGCGATAAGTTTGACCAGAAGGATGTCCAATGTTTTTTTTTAAACAGATGACAGTAGGAAGATATGTATTCTAGAAATCTGGGAACGGCTTACTTAACAGGAAACTGAAATTACATTTCAAAAGGATGGAAGTTCCTTGTAAGCTGATCAAAAGGGAAAGAGGTGCTATAACTTGTCAGGAGATAGAGCACATCTCCTATAGTCATAAACCTTTCCACTTCGAAGCAAAGATATTTTGAGAACAGGATCTGGGGAAACATTAATTCTGGAACTCTATTTACATTTTATTAAGCGACAGGAAGTTGGGCTGTGGAAGGAATATAAAAGTTACTAATACTGATTACCCTAAAACTTGAAAAGAGCAAGAAAGACCCCCACTGGCCTAAAAAAGATAAGGCCATCAGCTAACCACAGACTGAAGGACCAGGTATACAAGGCCCTCAGAACAGGGCATTTTGCACACTCTTTCATTACACACTCTTCTGACACAACACAACACAAGACAGCATTTTGTATTTACATGTTTCCAACTTTGTTTTGTTATTCTGTAACCAAATTTTCTGGAATATTTTATTTGTAAGTCTTGCATGATAAATATTTAGTCATTAATAAAAGCATTTGCTTTTAAAAACACTGACTAGAAGAGATTTTATTGTGTGTGTGAATTGTGGGAAAGTTTATTCAATTTGTGACAAGCTTGTTTTTTGCTAAAGATACCACCATCGCTACCAAATACTAGGATCCTTGAAAGAGAATCTGGGTGCCTAAAGTAGGGGAAATACATAGGTCTCATGAGGGGTCTGAAAGGGGGAACTACAGATGTGTCAAGCCAGGATGAAGCATTGAAATGCTGCAGAATATCACAGAGTATTGCAATTTACTGCAGGGGCCATTGTAAGTTAATGGCAATTAAGCCCTTTTGTCATGCAGGATTTTGTGACATGTCATTACTGCAAGTTACTGTGTGTCATCACGGCAGACACATCTGTGGGTTGCTGCACCACTTGTGGGAGAAGACATAATTAGGGTTACGAGAGACAGCCTCGTAGAGCTTGTAATCCCTGTGTCTTCCTCCCAGTACAGCAACCAAGAAGGGTTCTCACCGGCTACAGATTACAGACTGTATTTTATCCTTACCCAAATTAGAGAGGAAGCCCTGGGACCTCGTGGCAAGTGTTCAGTTGTGAACTCAGCGAGCACTCTAGAAAGACATGTGGAAGGTATTCCTGTTTCCCCCTATCATGGATTGCACTTAGGGTTGGACACTGTGAGCTCAGTGGACCCAGCCCCAGGAGTGGGTTCATGACAGATCTTGTGGCATAGTGGTGGGATCCGAGTGATATTGGTGGCACAGACATACAGAGCTGATTTGAGGCCAGTGTATCAGACTGATAAACTGTAAACAATCCACACACAAACAGGGCAGATATTTGGAAAAAAAATGTTGTTACAGTATAAAGTTCCCTACTCTGTTTTTTTTTTCTGTGTAAGTGTAGCAGTAGTTAGGGAAGAAGATGGCTTCCAACTACAGTGAATGCATTGCAGACTACCTAAGGCAGTTGTGTCAGGAAAGAGGGGTCCATTATGAGGGGCAAACCAAAAAGAACCTCATGGAGGATCTCATGGCAGCCAATGAGCAAGCAGTTGGCCAGAAATTTGAGCCATGGCCAGTGACTGAAAGGGACCAGACCTTGGGCATGGGGGTGCCAAGGGATGTCACAGTGTCCAGTACCGGGGGGGAGTAGGACAGCGAGACCAGAGGGAACCCAGAGCCACAGCAGCAGGGGAAGGTTACCACAGAATTGGAGCTGGAAGGGATCCAGCTACAACTGAGTTGAGGAAACTGAAGCTGGAGCAGAGACAGTTTGAAGTCCAGCAGCAGAGGGAATTCAAGCAGAGAAATTTCGAACTGGAGATGCAGGAAAAGCAGCGCCAGAGAGAGAGAGGCCTAAGAAAAGCAGAAGCAGAGACAGCCTGAGGAAAAGCAGTGCCAGAGAGAGGCCGAGGAACAGCAGTGTCAGAGGGAGTTTGAACTGGAGAGGATAAGACTCCAACGACCAGCACCAGAGGTGGTAAGTGGCAGGGGGTAACCTGAAACTCCAGGGCTGGGGTATAAGTTAAATTCCAAATTAATAACTGAATTTAAAGAGGGGGAGGATATGGATGCATTTTTAATTTGTTTTCAAAGGCCTGCATCTGGGCCAAGATACCCAGGGAGGCCTGGAGCTTTTAGCTATCCACACTGCTTACTGGAAAAAGGCATGAGGTGCCAGGCTAAATGGACAATGAGGACAGTAAACAGTATGAGAAACTTAAACTACTTTATTTAAAAAGTGTGAACTAACTCCTGAGGCCTACATGGTTAAATTCTATAAACTCTGAAAAAGCCCTGACATGAGCTTTGAGGAACTCGCCACAAAGCAATGTTAGTTTTTAAAACATTGGTGGGAGGTGGCGCTGCTGAGCTCGATGGGGTGAAGACATGTTTTTCCATTGCTCCATTTCTCTAACAAATTAAAACTTACAATCCATTGCATCTGCCCTAAAAACTATAACAATTGTTATCTGGAGACACTCTAACCAACTATGGATGACTATTTGCTGCAATCGGGGAGTAAGTTGCAGAGATGAAACAGTAAAGGATTGAAGAAACAGCAGACCATGCCACAGGCCATAGAGGACTTCAAAGAAGCCTTCGATTACCAATAAAATTACCACTGGAGATTAAATCTGCACCTTCGGTGTCTCCCAGAGAGTAAGGAGGTTCCCAACGTTATGGATTCTTGTGCCGAAAAGCTACCTAAGCTACTGGGGTAGGATCCCAAGGGAGGCTGCCATAAGCTGGAAAAGGCCCACTGAGCAATGCTGCCAAGACCCCTGGAGGGGCAACCTCCATGGCAAATTATAATCAGGTACCATCATTTTCAAGACTATCAAGCTGTACTAAACACTTACAGAAGTACTTCAGAACTGCAATGTGAAGGCATGAGGCTCTATGTTGCACAAGATTGCTCCAACAGGCTATTCAAGAAAAGACAAGCCTTCAATGCGGCTATCTCCCAATTGAAAGACCTGAAAATTGAGCACGATATGATATATCCGGCAACTCTGAAGATAAAATATGAAGGTGCCACTTTCAGCTTTTGGGAATCAGAGAAAGCCATTACATTCATCAAGGAACTTAAACGGAAAGTAGGCCGATGATCATGATTCTGCAATGGAGTGGACTGGTGAATGTGCTCAGACATTTTTTCTCCAGGATTGGGTACGCTGCCTAGTCTCAAAGCCCTCAGGTTTCTGCATTTCTGCCCGCACCTGATAAACTCCCTGGCATGTTATATGGTAAAGCTGGTCAAAGATGGCTATTGCAATTAAGCTAACTGCAGCCATATGAGTCTGGATAGCCCTAGATCTCTCTGTGACTCTCAGACATGGTGACCCCTGGATTCCATCGGACTTGGCTGGGCTGAACAGCAGACTGCATGAAACTGCAATACCTAATATTAAAGTGACTGAGTATTAAAAGGGATGTACTAGAGACCCCTGCCCTGAAAAGACACTGAACTTTATTTTGTGATATGCTTTCTGAAGGCAGCAGCTAACTCAGGACTGATCCATTTCGGCATTTTGTTTGCTTATCCGCACAGCGCACAAGAAACATATTGAGGTAGTAGAGCACTGCAGAGGTGTGGCAGTGTTGTGGCCAATCCAGCAGATGCTTTAATGGGTGCATCTGTCGGCCACCAATTAATGCTGAAGCTGCCAATGATGGCAGTTTCGGCGCTGAACTTGAAGAATGCCACTGCAGTGGTGATTTTGTCGACCACAGTGGCAGTCCCCCCTCCCTCCTCCCAACCAGTCACACAACAGGACAACAAATTAGCTCCCTCATACTGCTGCTGCCCATCCAGCACCCTCCATGAAATCTGCCGATGCAACCAGGAGCAGTTTCATCATTGTAGCAGCAGTCCACCCTCCCTCCCAACTAGTCACACAGCAGGACAACAAATTAGCTTCCTCCCACTATTGCTGCTGCCTGCCTTGCACCCTACATTCTCCATCCCCTGCTGACATCAGGGTGCTCATTTCCCATGTCAGCATGTATCCCCCCTCCCTCCATTAATGTGGCACACTGGGAGCCCACCCCAGTGTGCCATAAAATACTTCTTTAATGTTTCTGACACCGGGATGCCCTCCTGGTGTTGGATGCCTCCCCATGTCCCTATGTTTTCAGCCAACTTCAGAGTGCCCCATCCCCAGATCAGCCTTGTCCCCCAGTACTTCATATTACTGGGAGCCCACCCCTAGTGTGCCAAAATCCATTTTGAAAATATTTCACCTGTAAAAGAAAAATAGTCCCACAATGTATTTTTTTTAAACCTGAAAAAAAAGAAAATATTCCCTCATCGTTCCTGCCATCCCCCCAACCCGCACCCTCCTTCTGCACACCACACCTCCCCACACCCCACACCCATACTTACCTCCGGAGGTCAGCAGCAGCGATCATCTGTGCACCGGGAACACATCTGCACTCTTCAAAGACCAAACAGGAACTGAAGAAATGACGGTAAGCCCTATAATGGCAGTCAATGTTAAGTGTTTCAATTTAGGTTGATATATCAGCCAGTTTTTGGAGTTTTGGTCCCAAATTTTTCAACATGGGGTTCTTGGGACCCCATCTCATGATCACTGTCACTGTCATTTCATTTCTTGGTCCCAAAAGGTGATTTTGCTGTCGCTGCATGGAATCACCTTTCGGGACCAATTAATGAAATGACAGTGCCACTGTTCATGAGGTGGGGTTCCAAAACACCCTTGTTGCAAATCTGGTGAGAACACTCCAAAAAATGACTGCATTATGAGTGCCCAATGTGCAGTTTCTACACTTACTTGTAACTTCATACATTTTTAATATTTTCACTCCAAATTTCCAACATTGCCATTTTGCACACCCCCTTATGAACAGTACAGCTGTCATTTTTTGCATCCTTCTCTAAATGTGTTTTTGCACCTGTGCTGCAGAATGGCGCAGTTGCTGCATGACATCAACTTTTGGGACAGATTAACAAAACTCCAGTGCCACAGTTCATGAGGTGAGGTCCCAAAAAG
Organism: Neoceratodus forsteri; assembly: GCA_016271365.2. Classification (NCBI taxonomy): domain Eukaryota; kingdom Metazoa; phylum Chordata; order Ceratodontiformes; family Ceratodontidae; genus Neoceratodus; species Neoceratodus forsteri. The sequence continues at coordinate 831,535,730 of CM028130.1, read as the reverse complement.
GCCATGTTGAAAATTTGGTGAAAACATTCCACAAAATGACTGCGTTACGATCGTGCGTTGCACTGTTTTAACTTGCCATTTCTTCTCACCTCCTCATGAACAGTGCAGCTGTCATTTTTCACATCCTGCCTGAAATGTGTTTTCACACCTGTGGCACTGAATGGCACACTCGCTCTGTGAAATCACCTTTTGGGATTGAGTAAGAAATGTTACTGCCACTGTTCATGAGGTGGAGTCCCAAGAAGCCTATATTGAAAATTTGGAGCAAAAATGCCAACAAACGCCCTGGGCGTTTGGGTTTCCAACCATAATGCCCACCCTGTACAGACTAACAGGTGTCATCGGCCATAATGCTCACCCCATTCTACCCCCACCCCCATGCTGCAGCCACTGACAAGCATCAAGGTGTGTCTTGGGTTCTTTGGCTCTAATGTTCACCCTATTCTCCTATACTGCACCCATCTCAGCTTATTTCTTTAAGGAATGGGGTGAGCGTAAGGGCTGAAGACCTCAAGGCACACTGCGACACCTGTGAATGTCTGAGGGTGGGGTGAGGTGGAATGGCATGAGTGTTATAGCCGATGACCCAAAGGCACACCCCCAATGGCTGTCAGTCTGGGCAGGGTGGGGGTTGGCATTACTTCAATACTTCACAGCCATTCCTATTATGCATCTCTCGAACTCCTGCACTACCAATGCCAATACCAGCAAGCAAACATTCGGCATTGACAAATGCTTGTTTGTATACTGAAGCCCTAGTATCTGGAGCTGAGGTAGCCTGGGGGGGGAGGAGGCACGGTGCTGCACATTTTATTTAATGGTCATGCTGCCTGTCTCATGCTTCTTGCCTAGTCCTTCTGGTATACATAATAAGGTATCTCCTGTATGAGATGATTGCCAGAATTATACTGCATCATATTAAATACAGCAATCGGTCTCAGACATGACTGACATACATTATAATTTAAAGGGGGAACAATGCAAGAAAACTAATATAGAGGGTTGGTGCTGTTGGGAGAGGGGTGGACTAGAGTGGGGGTGGGGGAAGGGAAGGGAAGGATGCTGGAGACTTTATTGTTATGTGGAGTAATTGGATCTCCGGGTGGGCAGCTTTGTATCTATGCTTGAGACAGCTCTTGGGGGTGGGAGCAGTATTTCAGAGGATGCATGCTGAATGGGTGCAACAGAATACCTGGTGAGTAGGACCTCTAAAGTCCATACAGATGAATGGGTGGAATGGCTATAGATGCTCAAGACCTAAATCTTAAACCCGGCACACACCAAGGGGAATTATAAGGATAACTTGCCAATAGAGGGTACCAGGATGTATCTCTTGGGTTTGAATATTATTGTTTTGTAAACCACAGTCTCGAGCATCTGCAGAAGATCCTGTTTTGCAATATGGATTATAACTATTATGATAAATCTAGGAATTGAACATTCTTGAGGGGGGCAGGATCACATGTTTACAGCTGTGGATACATTTGTGCTAAGGCTAGAGGGTGATTTTCTGAAGAATGGCATTGTGCCTTGGCAAGGGGAAGGAACAGGAACTTAGGTTAGGTATATATTTTCATGTTTTTCTGGTTATTGTTGTATGTTCTGATATTTTTACTATTAGTTTTGAATGCAAATTTGATAACATTCACTTTTACATTAGGATCTTCATAAGTAAAGAAAATATATTTGCTCTGCTACTGGTTAGGCTCACTCAGTGGGAATGTCTGGCTTACAAAACTGGCATTGGGTAGGGATTTGACTGTAGTGTCCTGGGATGTGCATAGTTTAGCTTCTCCCATTAAGCCACTAATATATTAAACACCCTTAAAAACAGCATGCATATGTGGCTTTATTATAGGAGACATATCTAACAAATAAAGAATGCCAGAAACTGGTACGTGGTTGGGTGGGTGCATTTTATGCATCATCTTACTCCTCTCATAAACGGCGGTCAGGGTACTTATACATAAGCAGATTCCCTTCCATGTTAGTAGGGTACTGGTGGAAACCCAGGGGGGGACATATAATTTGGTAGAAGGCACTCTTTTTGGGGGTCGAATTACGTTTGCCAGTATCTGTACCCCTGCACTGTCTGACTCACAGTTTTATTAATCTTTATTAGATTTAATAATTAGAAAGCAGTTTGAAGGCCTTATAATGGGTGGGGACTTTAATTGCACAATCAACCCAGAACTGGACCCCTCTCAGGGAAAAGGAAGAGGTAGGGGAAGTATGAGAAAATGGCAGGAAGGGCTGATAGACTTCGATCTAATTGATTCATGGTAGTCGGCTAACCCTAGTGGAAAAGAGTACATCTTTTTTCTAACTCACATTAGATCTGGTCTCATATCGACTATATTTTTATTCCAAAGAACTGGTACCCTGGGACTGGTGATGTTAAGCATAGCCCCATTTGTGTGTCCAACCATGCTATGGTCATTTTGCATTTGAAAATGGGGGTTGACCAACAAGGGAGACCACCATGGAAATTCCCTACCTTTCTACTAGGTCAAAAAAGATTTTCAGACTTATTTATGGGACCAGTGGAAGGTATATCAGGAGAAAAATAAAGCAACTGTCACGTCAAGCAGAATATATTGGGATGCTGGTAAGGCTTTTATTCGGAGGTGGGTATTAATTATGTGGCCAAATACAAAAGAGAGAAACACCAAAAACTACTTGAAATGCAACAAAAAGTTAAGGACCTTGACAAGAGAGCAGCAGGTGGTGAGCGAGGAGAGATCTTACAGCAGCTGATGATGGCAAGAGAAGCCTTAAATAGTATATTGCTTGCTGAGGCCCATCAGGCATGGTTATTTATTAAAAACAAATTTTTTGAATGGCGAAATATGTCTGGACCTCTTTGAGTTAATTTAATCAAGGGCAAAATGGTACCTTCCAGATCCTTGGAATGGGCATTTACTCAGGGAACCCAAGATTATAAGGGAGCAGTTCAAATCCTATTATCAGCTCCTTTATAAGGCAGAATGTGAGGGGAAAATTTCTTTGGCCTGGGAGTTTTGGGATGGGATTCCCCTCCTTAGACTCACAGAGTCTTAATGGGAACAACTGGGTGCAGAAGTGAACAGTGAGGAAATACAGGCTGCTATAGCGGGGCTTAAGGCAAGGAAAGTAAGTGGCCCCAATGGCTATCCAGTGGAATTCTATAAAGCCATGGTAGTTTGTGTAACAGAACCACTCAGGGAGGTCTATAGAGAGGTGTGGGGAGGGGATGCACTCCCTGATACTTGATTCGATGCGACCATATGTGATTTGCCTAAACCAGGCAAAGACCCACTAGAGTGCTCCTCTTATTGCCTGATCTCATTGCTTAACTGCAATGTCAAAATTTGTGCAAAAGTACTTGTAAATCACTTGGACTGCCTGCTCCCAGAGTTGGTTCACCTGGACCTGACTGGGTATGTTCATGGCCGCCTCTCTTACCACAATATGCACAGAGTACTGAACGTGGTGTGGGGAGCCTCTCAGTGTCCTGGATGCACAGCAGTTTTCCATGGATGCCGAGAAGGTGTTTGACCATATAGAATGGAGCTATCTATTTGAAGTTCTTCAAAGGTTTGGTCTGGGTGACCACTTCATGGGGTTGGTTCAGGCTTTATATAAATCCCCACGGGCATCTGTTTTAGTGATTGGGTCACTATCTAAGCAGTTTCCTTTGTATAGGCGAACAAGACAGGGGTGCCCGCTCTCCCCGCTACTGTTTGCCTTGGCCATTAAGCCTTTAGCGGTCAGTATATGAGAGAGCCTTGGGGTGAGTGGGTGGGGGGAGGGGGTTAGATGCATATGGTGACACTTTATATGGATGATATGATATTATATGTGACAGACCCATGTGCATCTGTCCCCCCTCTCCTGTCATTGATCTCCCGTTTTGGAGAATTCTCAGGATATAAGATTAACATAGGATAGTCTGAAATTATGCTCCTGGGAGACACTTCGACTGTCTCTGGGAATACTAATAGGGGGTTACAAGTAGTTAGGGACCTCCATTAAGTATCTAGGACTTAACATAGGGCATAACATTACATTGCTTTACTGCTTAAACTGTCCTTCTCTGATAAAAACAATAGGGGAGGATCTTCGAAGATGGAGGGTATTACCCATCTCCTGGTTAGGCCGTATAAATGTTCTAAAAATGAATATCCTGCCGAAAGTTCTTTATATTATGCAGATGATGCCTTTCAGTCTAGAAACAAAAGACATTAAGAAGCTTAAGAAAACTTTCATGGATTTTATCTGGAAGGGAACTAGGGCACGTACTAGTTTACAATGCCTGAAGGCAAACACCATCAAAGGCGGGCTGAACTTCCCTGATTTGAAAAAACTATTTAGCGACTCAGTATAGATATATCCAGGAGTGGTTCAGTAGACCAAGAGAAGCACACTGGATTGACCTGGAGGAGATGGACTGCCCTGGGAGAATGTCAGCTTACTTGGCAAGGGATGGACGTAAATCCTAACTCAACAGGAGCTCTCCCAATCCGATGGTGCTGTATATCTTGGACAGCTGGGAGAAGATTAAAAAGTTACTGGGAGTAATTGAAGGGGAAACTTTATTGTTACCAGTAGCAGGCAACCCATTGTTTCTGCCAGGCTTAGAAGACCCAAGGTTCTGAGAATGGGAGCACAGGAGGTTTCATTGTGTAGGATTACTCCATTTGTGGATGGGAATGTATTCATTTGAAGAGCTTAGGCAAGTGGTAGGCTTACCAAATACACAGCTGTTCGGTTACTTCCAATTTAGGAATTGTATACTGTAGGTAGCCTTGGACAAGAAGAAAAAATTACTTACCATAGTAATGTTGTTTCTTCCCAGTGATACTCAGGTATTCAGAACTACTGCAGTAACGCTTTAAGACAGAACTGCCTGGAGAGAATGGAACACATGCAAATGATGGAACCTTTTGCACGTGACAACTTTTCAAATGCTGCCTTGAACTAACTGCCTTAGTTCTAAACCCCTCAGATTTCCTGGATGCTTGGAACAACAGGCCCCCCGAGGACTATGTATATTAAATAACAACAATAATAATAATGATAATCATACCCTTAACCCTCAAATAAATGGATCTATGTGATGATGGTGAACGCCGTTAGGGCGACGGCACATCACCGAAAAAATATTTTGGTAGTGTACTCCCCGGCGCACAGCAAAATGGCACCAGGGAGTTGGGATTTTTGTTTATGCCTGCATCCCCTGCTTAAGGATTCTCAGCTGCAGAGGTGTGCATGGCGAGGTGCAATCATGGCATAATTAAAATTTTGGGCCAGGCGCAGAAAGTACCTGCGCCCAAACCCGAACCCAGCACCATTCCCGCCACAGCCCTGAACCCACCCACCATGCTAAGGCAGAAGCTCGGCAGCTCACTACAGTGCCACCCCCTACAACCCCTCTGCCCTCCCACCCCACGCTTGGCATGCCCCCCCATGCACATAGGCATGTAGCAACAGGATGTCACTATTTCGTGCATCTCCCCATCCAGTCGCCCACCTTCCCCAGTCACCCTGATGACAGGTAGCGTGATTGAGTCGCCCTTTCGGTAGGTGCCCAATCAAGGTCACCAAAGTCATGGGATACCCAAATAAACCCTCCAACTGGAGGGTAAAACATTAAGAGGTACCCCAAAAATGTCTGACTCACCTGAAAAGGGGGAAACCACTGGGAACATAGTAGAAAAAACAGTGCCAGGAAGTGACACTTATACCCCTGAGCACACAGTATTTAGGAGTGCAGAGGCTACTGGTTCTAGAAGGGGAGGTAGGGTGGGAAGTTCTGAATATCTGAGTATCACTGGGAAGAAACAACATTACTATGGTAAGTAATTTTTTCTTCTAACTCTAGTAATGCTGGGGTATTCATAACTTCTGTGGACTAAAAAGCAGTACCTTTGGAGGTGGGCACAGAACCTACTTCGGAAACAGACTCTGCAGGACTGCTGTGCCAAACCTGGCATCACCCCTGGACTGGATGTCCAGACTGCAATGCTTTGTAAAGGCGTGTACTGTTTTCCAGGTAGCTGCTTTACAGATCTCCACTAATGGAACATCCCTGGCAGCTGCTATGGTAGCAGTTGTGCCTCCTGTGGAATGGGCCCTCAATCCTCTTGGGGTTCCTTTCCAGCCTTCGTGTAGCAAAAGTGGATACACTGTACTATCCAGTGAAAAATGGACCTTTTCAATGCTGGATTACCCTTTCCTACAACCCCATAAGTCAGGAACAGCTGTTTTCTGTCCTGTCTAAGGTCCTTAGTGGCTGTCATATAGTAACTTAGAGCTCTCTTGACATCCAGACCGTGGAGTCTCCTTTTACCAGAAGTAGAGTGCTCAGTGAAAAAGACAGGTAGGGTAATGGTTTGGTTCAAGTGGAAATCAAAGATCACTTTAGGGAGACATTTCCTGTTCGTTTTCAGGACCACCTTGTCCCTGTGGAATAAAATTTAGTCATGTTCAATGCAGAGAACCTGGAGTTTATTAATTCTTTTTGCAGAAGTCATTGCCACTAGGAAAACTGTTTTCCATGTGACATATTTCAAATGAGCCAAAAACATGGACTCGAAGGGAGGCCAGATGAGCTTAGCTATGCACACATTTAGGTCCCATGCTGGCACCAGTTCCCTGGAGGGGGGTGCAAATGGGCCAGGCCCTTAAAACCCTCTTGAAGATAGGATCTGAAGCCATTGAAACGTTCTTTCCAGCTAATATGTAAGCAGATGCTGCAGCTAGGTGGACCTTGAGGGTGCTGGACTGTAAGCCCAGTGAATGTAAATAGATAAGATAGTCAAGCACAGCTGGGTCCCCAGCATGCTATGCTACCAATTCCTTGATTGAACACCAAATAGAAAACCATTTCCATTTTGAAGCGTAGGTTTTCTTAGTGGGAGGGCTTCCTGTAACCCCTTAAAATGTCCAAGACACTTTCAGAAAGATGCAAGCCTGCATGTTCTAGGTCCTCAAGAGCCATGCCTTGAGCTTAAGTGACCTGAGGTTTGGGTACAGGAGCCTCTCCTTGTTGGAGGTTAGTAGACTATGCCTCCAAGGAAGGTGTATTGGCTCAGCCAAAGACATGGAGAGCAGCAGAGGGCACCATGGCTGCCTGGCCCAGTTTGCTGCTATCAAGATCATTGATGCTGACTGAGACCTGAGTTTGAGCAATACTCTGTACACCAGAGGGAAGGGAGGAAAAGCAGACAGGTTTTTCCCTGACCAATTCAGAGCTAGAGCATCCAGAAGGACTGTTTCCTGATCTGGTGGTCTGCAACAGTATTGTGGCAGGTGGTGGTTCTAGTGGGATGCAAATAGGTCTACCTTTGAGGTGCCCCACCTGCTGAAAATCACTTCCACCACCTGCCTGTTCAGGGTCCATTCATGATGGGCCTGGTTGATTCGACTCAGAGCATCTGCAAGGGTATTGTCTTTCCCTGGCAGATGAATTGCCTGTAGGGAAACTCCCAGAGAGTATGCAATGCTCCATGTTTTCATGGCTTCTGTGCATAGGGCTTGACCTTGTACCTCCCTGCTTGTTTCTGTAGTACACTGTGGTGGTATTGTCTGTCCTGACTTACACCACCTTTCTCTGTACTAGTGTTGTGAAGGCCTTTAGTGCCAGAAACACTGCTCTGAGTTCCAGCAGGTTTATGTGCTGGAGTGACTCTGTACTTGACTAAGTGCCCTGGGTTGTGTGGTCCCCTAAATGGGCACCCCACCCCAGTAGGGTACCAGGTCAGAATGTCACATGCTTAATAGCATATGGTATTATGGCTAACCCGGTACAGCACTGCACTAGTGGGTGAATGGTGCAATACTGTGTATTCTACTCTTATCAAGAGGGGGAACAGAGTTTGGAGTATGGAAATTCTTCAAAGCTTCCTTCTTGAAGACTTTATTGACTGGGAGGAGGAGCTTTTTGGTGGGGGTTAGCCCCATTATCTCAAAATATTCAACCTCCTCCACATCCTCTATTTCCTCACTTCTGATGTCCAGGGCATCAGCCATCCTTCTTACTAAAGAGAAATGTGAGGAATAATCCTCAGTAGCTCTTGTAGGAGAGCCAAAGTCCTGCTCTTGGGAAACCTCAGGCTCAATGGGCTTCTCCTCCTCCTCCTTCTCCTTCTCACACTCCCAATATTCCACCTCTTCAAAAAATGAGAATTTGGCTGAGGGGCCAGCCTGTCCAGCTGGTGTCTCCCAGATGGCTGCTGGTCAGGATAAAAAAGTCCCTGCAAGACTTGTACCACTTTGAAAACCTGTGCTATCTCCTGGAGAGAGGGGAGATCCAGAGCACCCACAGAAGTCCCCTTTCCAGTAGGGGGTTCTGTGTGCTTCAATTTTTTAGATTTTTTTTAAGGGGAACAGGGGAGTCAGCTGGTTCAGCAAGCCTCTTAGTAGTCACTTTATCACCCTTATCAGGGGTTGAGTGTAAAACTGCAGTGGTTTCACCCACAGCAGTAGAGGGTGTCGGCTGATCAGAGCCTGAGGAACCCTTAGGTGGAGGAAGTGTTTCTTAAGCCGTTCCAGGCATTTTTCCACCGTTTTTTATGGGAAAGTTTTGCAAATGTCACATTCTCGCTTTAAATGGTCATAGCCAAGGCAGGCAACACACAAACTGTGCTTATCTGCCTTTGAAAATACTTCCTCACAATCTGTACAGTTTTTAAAACCAGGTTCACCAGTTTTCTTTTTGGGCTTTTCAGGCATTTTATCAGGAAACTGACAAAAAATGAAACCGCTAAATAGCTTTAAAATTTAAGTATTATTTAGCAGCTGCGGTCTGTTCTGGAACCGATAAAGAAACTGATTGGAACCGGGAATCACAGAAAAATGAACCAAGGTTATCAATTCAGTAACCGATAAAGCAGTTACTAAAATAAAGATTTTTAAGCAAACATAAACTAAAACTAACAGAGTTTTTTAGTCAGAAAATTCCAAATAAGCTAAAATAACTTGGTTCCCCACCGGTTATACAGAACCGGGAGAAACATATAAAAATAATAATTTAACACTAAAACTATGGTTTAACTAGAAATACAATAAGTAAAAGGCAGTAAATGAAAGGAAAAATATACTTATATGTTCTTCACTTCACAAATAGAAGTTGAGGAGCGGAACTCCGAGCATCTAGACTTGACAGGCAGAGAGTGAAATCTGAGAGGGTAAGAACTAAGGCAGTTAGTTCAAGGCAGCATTTAAAAAGTTGTCATGTGCAAAAGGTTCCATCATTTGCATGTGTTCCAGTCTCTCTGGGCAGTTCTGTCTTAAAGTGTCAAGGCAAAAGTTATGAATATCTGAGTATTACTGGGGTTAGAATGGAGAATGAATTCCCCATAGCACAAGTGGAGTCTGTGGAAGACTGAGCACAAAGAGACTCTAGGGGCTTAATCCGGAAAGCAGTCCACCTAGGTAGAAAATCATTCCCAAATGTTACAAACAAGACAAAAAGACTCTTGGAGAGGGACTTGGGTATGCAGATCTCAGAGGAGAACTGGGAGGTAATCCTAGGAACACATAAGGGTCTCCTAATTTGTGATAAATATTAAGAAGCAGGTTATAAGTTCATCCACCAACTCTACTGCCCACTAACAATTGTTCTTAAGTACAACCCTGTGGTTTCCCAAATGTGCGGTAGATGTAGCCAGGAGATGGGGACAATCTTCTACTGTTTCTGGGCCTGTTCCAAACTTCAGGGACACTGGAGGGAGGTCATCCAGGAATTGAGGAATACTATGGGCCACAGAATACTGCTTGAACCTCTGTTCATGTTCTTCAGAGTGTAGAACATGGGCCAAGAGTGATGGGCACCCCTACAATGCTGGGTCAGAGTGCTGCTGACCTTAGCCAGGCAATGCATTCTGACGGGTACATGACATTTTGCTCCTGACTTTTCACTTCCCATATTCTCGCTCCCGACATTATGTCACCGCTCAAACTCGCTCCTATGTGAACATGCTCCCAACCAAATCGCTCCTGTAGTATAACATTCAAGATTACTATGTGTCATTCAGGGGAAGGGTTGTAATTTCTATTGCTATTCCATGTAAGGGGCTGAAAGGAAATATTTAATTAAAGCAATTAATCAATTTACTTGCTTTGGCCAACCACAACTACTAGTACTTGGAAGTTATAAATAATTTCACTATAGCCCACTTCCACTAGTAGGTTTGCTTCTTACAATGGCTTGTCGCTTTGTCCTCTTGTCTCGTTGCAAGAAAAAACTGATGGATGACCGTAACTACCTGTACACCTTTCATAAACGTGGTCACAATGAGAAAGCGATATGGCAATGTGAGCATGCAGTTAAAAAAATCAAGGTTTGCAATGCCAGAGTACACACTGTATCATACTACAACCCTACCATAATTTTGCAGTTTTCTCAGCATACCCATGCACCAGACCCCTGTGCAGTAGAAAAACACAATGCAGTAAACAACACAAAGGACAGGGCATGCTCCACGCAGGATACCACAGCTCAAATCATACTGCATGCTAAACAAGAGGTGTCACTGGCTGCACAGGGAAAAATCATCGATAAAAACTTAAAACGAACCCTTCAAAGGGTTCGAGTACATGGTGCTCCTCCTAACCCCAGAGACCTATGCCAGCTGCGAATACTGGACTACTAAATTATGTACCAACCAGATGCTGCCAGTGAGCCTGAAAAGTTTTTGCTCTTTGATAGTGGACCAGGGCAAAATTGTATTTTAATGTTTGGTACTGAAAGCAATCTAAAATTCTTAGAGTGCCGTAAGTTGTGGCATGCAGTTGGTACTTTCCAAGCAAGAGCCATTTGATGCACAAACTCGGATAGTAACAGAAGAGTCATGACGTCATGTGTTACTATGGGCTGCATTAGTTGCTATGGTTTCCATCACTGCCTACACTACGCTGCCATGGTTTCCTGCACTACCGAGAGCTGGTAAGAGATTTTTAAATTACATTTGTGTGACTGGGGGAACAAGTGGGGGAGTGAGGTTGGGAGCGAATTGCTTCAGTGTGTAATGTCATAGGAGCGAAATGACGCTGGAGCCAACTGTCGGGAGTGAGAAGTCGGGGAGTGAAAAGACGAGAGCAAATTGTCATGTTCCCCATTCGGACCACTTGGATAACTGGCACCCAGCCAACAATATGTCAATGGTGAAGCCTTGCTGTACGGGCTCTCATGCTGCTAGGAAACTGGCTGCAGGGAAGGCAACAGAGGGTGGTGGTGGGTGGGGAGCTCTCACACCCAAGGGTAGTGACGAGCGGTGTTCCACAGGGCTCGGTGTTGGGACCAGTGTTGCTTGGGATATTCATTGCAGACATATCATGGGACATCAAGAGCAAGATCAGTCTGTTTGCTGATGATACCAAGGTAGGCGTGGTGGTGGATGACCTAGGGGGATGGCAGGGGTTGCAGGATGCAGGATGATCTGGCAAAGCTTGAAACCTGGTCAGACACCTGGCAACTGGGCTTTAATGCCAAAAAGTGCAAGGAGGAGTTACTAGCTAGGGGGAGTGCAGCTAGCCCAGACAGAGGAGAAGAAGGATCTGGGTGTGCTCATTACAGGGTCAATGAACAACTCGGCACAATGTAGGAAGGCAGCTGCAAAGGCCAACAAAATGCTGGGTTGTATTGCAAGGGGTATATCCTTGAGGAGGGAGGAAGTGATTCTGCCACTGTAAGGTCATTAGTTAGACCACACCTGGAGTACTGCATGCAGTACTGTGTGTCTGTATCTGAAGAGGGACATTAAGTTACTGTAGGGGTGCAGCGCAGAGTGACAAAAGATGATCAAGGGCTGGGGACTTATCATACGAGAGGAGGTTGAAGGAGTTGAACATGTACTCACTGGAGGAGAGGAGAGATAGGGGTGACATGATTGAAACCTTTAAATACTTGAAAGGAATAAACAAGACAGGTACAGAGGGCTGTTCAAAGTAAGGAGGGAGGGCCACCAGGGGCCATGATATGAGACTGGGCGAGGAAGGTTCAGGAGGAGATGAGGAGACACTTTTTACAGAGAGGTGGTGGCTGGGTGGAATGCGTTACCTGCTGAAGTGGTATGCAGTAGAACAGTGGACTGCTTCAAACGAGGATGGGACAGGACAAGGGGGAGGGTTAATGAAGGAGAAGGGTGGAAGGGAGGGGCAGCTGCAGAATAAGGGGTGCTAGCTGAACATTCGAGCAGTCTTGATAGACCTCTAGGCCTTTATCTGCTGGCAAATTTCATATGTTCGTATGTTCGTATGCTGGAGAGATTATCATTTGTGGTGAAAGGGAAATCTGAGCATTTCATGCTAGCATGGGAACCCTTTTTAATGTCATTAACACCAGGAGAGCACCAACTCTTAAGAGAGGAACTCTAGACATCAGAGGGTTATAAACTACTAGCCAGGATAAAGGAGACTGGATAGACTTATCTAAAGGAGAAATATCTTATACACTTGAGCCCAAATGAACTCCACCACTTTACAATATTAAAAAAGATAGAGCAATGTATTGAAAACTGTTTAACTATAGAGTAAAAAGTGCTTCTAAAGACTTTTAAGTGTTTATTCCTAACATGTTACAAAGAAGATAAGCCTCTATTTATTGGAGGTCCAATTCAATAATATTTTTTGTCATTTATACGGAGCCATTTACGAACATACGAACATATGAAATTTGCCAGCAGATAAAGGTCTAGAGGTCTATCAAGTCTGCTCGAATATGCAGCTAGCACCCCTTATTCTGCAGCTGCCCCTCCCACCATTTATATATAGTTGTAATGAATTGTGTCTTTATGTTGTTTGTCTTGTCAATATTATAGTGGTAAACTTTAATAGAAACATTATGCAAAAAAAAAAAAACAGTGGGAAGGGATGGAAGCAAACTCTGTGGAAAAAACTGAGGAGGTTGTGTTACTAGAGCAGTTCTTTTTGGCTTATCCAGTGAAGCTGAAAACCTGACTAGAGGACCGGGATTCAAAAACAGCACAGCAAGCTGCTGAGCTCTCGGATCGCTATGCCAGGAGAAGACCTGTTCTGAAAGGAAGTGGGGGAGCAGGTGTGGCAGGGCAGAAAGGGAAAAGCGCACCTTCTGGGCATGTAAAACCCTCACTGCCTCTGCAGAAAGTGGGAAGCCCTAAGTTACCAGTAAGCATTCGTCAATGCCGAGAGTTCACCACCTTTATAAACGAACAGCGCAGGAACGCACTCCATATAGATCAATGGCAGCAATTTTTAAAAGCTTGTTTTTATATTTTCCAGTGATGGTTCCTTCATTGGGTGCAAAGAAAACTAACGTGAATTTCAGAATATATACAAGCATTTGTGGGTCCCAGATTGCTTAACAAAGGGGAGGGTGTAAAGCAAGGGTGGGGATGGTTTGTCAAAGGCACATTCCTCAACTGGTACCTCTATACAATCCCAACGCTGCTCTGGTGATACAGGACTGCCAGGAAGAGGCATCAGTGGTTGAGGCTAGGGAGGATGTGGGGGTCCTCCATAGCAGAGGCTCCAAAGAGAGTGGAAGAGGACCCCAGAGGAGGAGGAGGAAGCAACTTATGGTGGGGGACTCATATGTGAGAGAGACAGATTTGGGAATAGGAAAATGAGGGATGTGGTAGACCTGCATTCTACCTACAAGAATTGATTGGGCAGAGGGAAGACTTTTCTATTTTATTTTATTTTCTTGCTAAAATCTGTTGCAATAGTATTCTAAAAAAATCTATCCTGTCCTTTTTTCTAACACTGAAGTAGGCTGGCCGCCTGTGACAGTCTTTTCTTTACACTCCCTAAAGCTCTTTTTCCTTTTCTGTGTTTCTTTTTCACCCTTTCTGTCCCTCACCCTAAAACAGGATACCTTGCTGTATCTAAAACTTAAGTAGCTACAGGTATGGCTACAGTGGCAGCATGTAAGAAGAAAGGCTGCAACATGAACAAAATTGTTTGCACACATAATACATAAAGTGCTTAGAAAGTGCTTTCAGGAATAACGTGCTTTTTAGTGCTTTATAAAATCCAAGGTTTTAATAAAGTGCTTAAACTGAAAATGTTTAAAGAGCAGAGTAACATAGAAACATAGACTTTGATGGCAGATAAGAACCACTTGGCCCACCCAGTCTGCCATTTCCCTACCTACTGGATAAGCTGCAGATTCTAGTTAACCAACAGCCCACTATAATTGCCTTGTGTCTGTCCCATGTATGTTTGAATTCCCCCACTGTTTTAGACCCAACAACCTCCTCAGGAAGGCTGTTCCATGTATCCACCACTCTCTCCGTGAAAAAAAAATTCTCACATTACCATTGAGCCGTCCCCCTCTATCTTTAAATTGTGCCCCTTGTTCTTATACATCTCTTTCTGAAAGATGCTACCCTCCTGGACTTTGTTGATTCCTTGAGGTACTTGAACATTTCTATCATGTCCCCTGTCCTCCTTTCATCAAGAGCATACATATTAAGCTCTCTCAGCCTCTCTTCATATGGTTTCTGCTGCAGACCCTGCACCATTTAGTTGCCCTCCTCTGGACTGCTTCCATTCTGTCTATGTCCTTGTGTAGATGAGGTCTCAAAACTGCACACAGTACCCAGATGGGGTCTCACCAACTGTCTGTACAGAGGGATAACCACTTCCCTTTTCTACTTGTGATGCCCTTCCTATGCATCCCGTATCCCCTGGCTCTCCTTACTGACATTTCACGTTGCCTACCCACCTTTAGGTCATCTGATATGACTACCCCAGGTCCTTTCCATTTTGTTGTTGTTAGTACCTCCCCTGCTATTGTGTACTCTTCTCCTGGGTTTTTGTTTCCCAGGTGCATTACTTTGCACTTCTTTGCATTGAATCTAAGTTGTCATATGTCTGACCATTCCTCCAACCTTGCCAAGTCCCTTCTCATCTTTTCTACCTCCTCATGTGTATCAACTCTGTTACAGATCTTTGTGTCATCTGCAAAGAGGCATACCTTTCCCTCCAGACCCTCTGCAATGTCACCTATAAAGATGTTAAAGAGGACTGGACCCGGTACTGAGCCCTGAGGTACTCCACTAGTAACTCCCCTTTCTTCGGAATGTGTTCCATTCACTATTACCTTCTGTGTCCTGTTGTGCAGCCAGTTTGCTACCCAGGCTACCACCCTGGGACCCACTCCCAGGCTGGCTAACTTGATTAGAGTGCATGAATAAATAGCAGTATAGCCTCTAAGCAACCTTGCAAATATGTTTCGGTTTATTTTTAAACTGGTGGGGATTTGATATATATAGAATTCATATAACTGAATGACCCATGGCTGTAAAACAAATGCTGCAGGTTTTGTCCTAAAAAGTATTACACAACTGATATTTGAAAAATGGATTGAAACAAAGACTGAGACCACTGTGTCTATCATGAGAGGCATACGGTTGTAAAATAAAGGCTCAGACAAAAGGAGCTTCAGTTTATAGCACGGTGCAGCTTTTACTTTCACTTTTAGCCACTCCATGAGGAAAAGTTCCCTGTTTGCCTCCAAGTTCTCCCTGTAAATAACAAGAGGCTTAACAAGCATTTGCCAATGCCGAATGTTTGCTTGCTGGTATTGACATTGGTACTGCAGGAGTTGGAGAGACACATAATAGGATTGGCAGTGAAGTATTAAACTAACGCTAACCCCCAACCCCACCCTACAGAGACTGACAGGCAATTGGGTGTGTGCCTTTGGGTCATCAGCAATAATGCTCATGCCATTCCCACCTCACCCCACCCTGCAGACACCAACAGGTGTTGCCGTGTGCCTTGGGGACTTTGGCCCTTATGCTCACCCCATTCCATAAGGAAATAAGCTGAGATTGGTGCAGTAGAGGAGAATGGGGTAAACATTAGGGCTGAAGACCCCAAAGCACATCTCAATGCCTGTCACTGGCTGCAGGGTGTGGGTGGGGGTGGAATGGCATGAGCATTATGGCCGACGACCCCAAGTCACACCCACAACTCCTGTCAGTCTCTACAGGGTGGGGAGTTATGGCTGAAAACCCTAACACCCTGGGTATTTTTGCTCCAAATTTTCAACATGGGCTTTTTGGGACCCCACCTCATGAACAGTGGCACTAGCATTTTATTACTCAGTTCTGAAAGTGATTTTGCACAGTGACTGTGCCATTCAGGCGCCACAGGTGCAAAAACATATTTCAGGCAGGATGTGAAAAATGACAGCTATACTGTTCATGAGGAGGTATGAAAAAATGGCAATGTTGAAAATCTGGAGTGAAAATATGAAAAATTGACAAAGTTACAAGCGTGCGTAGAAACTGCACAATGCATGCCTATAATGCAATCATTTTTTAGACTTTTTTCACCAGATTTTCAACATGGGCATTTTGGGACCTCCCCTCATGAACAGTGTCACTGTGATTTTGTTAATCTGTCCAAAAAGTTGATTTCCCACAGCAACCAAGCCATTCTGTGCCACAGGTGCGAACACAACTTTTGGGCATGATGTAAAAAAGGACAGCTGTACTGTTCATAAGGAGGCGTAAAAAAATGGTAATGTTGAAAATCTAGATTGAAAATATTAAAAATTGGCAAAGTTACAAGTGTGCATAGAAACAGCACAATTCATGATCATAATGCAGTCATTTTTTGGAATTTTTTCACCAAATTTTCAATATGGGTTTTTTGGGACCCCACCTCTTGAACAGTGGCACTGTCGTTTTATTAATCAGTCCCAAAGGGTGATTCCACACAATGACTACGAAATCACATTTTGGGACTGAGTGACCAAATGATAGTAAAGGTGTTCATGAGGTGGGGTCCCAAGAACCCCATGTTGAAAATTTGGGGCCAGAATCTCTAAAAATGGTTGAGATATCAACCTAAGTTGAACCCCCCCCATTGACTCCATTTATACAGCTTACCGTAACTTCTCCAGTTTGCCGGGTTGGCTTTGAAGAGTGCAGACATGTCCTGGTCCACAGAAGATCATTGCTCCCAACTTCCGAAGGTAAGTATGGGGTAAGGGGGTGCAGGGAGGTGGGTCCATGAGATAGGGTGGGGATGGGGAGGGAATGGAGAGATGGCGAGGGCGTTTTTCTTTTAGGAAAAAAAAGACTTGAGGATGGTTTCTTTATTTTACAGGTTACCAAAATGAAATACATTTAGGCACACTGGGCTGGGCTCCCAGTGTGCCATAATGTGTGTGTGTGGGGAGGGCATGCCAAAATGGGGATTGGGCACCCCTCGATGACACTTTAAATATTTGGTGGGTGGGGGAGGGTCATCCGACACTGGGAGTGGGCATCCCAGTGTCAGAAAAACATAAATTAATAAAAACTATTTCAGCATACTGGGGTGGGTTCCCATTGTGCCACAGTTAAGTGGAAGGGGGGAGGCTGCATGCTGACACAGGGATTGTGCACCCTCGATGTTGACTAATAACGTAGATGGGTTTTTGGGGGGGGTGCATCCGACACCTGGAGTGGGCATTGTCAATGCCGAAGGTTTGACGCCTTTGTAAACTAACAGGTAAGGACACATGCCATAGAGTTCAATGGAGCAATTTTTAAAAGCTTGTTTTCATACTTTCCAGTGAAGGTTTTGTCAAAGAAAGGCAGTCGCTTAAGTAACAAGGTCCTTGTTAGTTAAGTGACTGCCTTTCTTTGACAAAATTGACACTGGAAAGTATAAACATAGGCTTTTAAAAATTGCCCCCATTGAACTCTATGGACTGCGTCCCTGTGCTGTTCCTTTCTGCACATATGCAGCAGCCATGGTGCTACTGCACATGTGCAGAATCCATTACATTCCACACATATTTGTTTGATCACCGAACAGCAATCAGCTGCTCAGTGGCTCTTTTCTTTCATGTTTTCATACACGCCACTATACCAAGAAGTTCCCAGTGCGCAGAGATGGTGAACTTAAAAAGGGATTTCTTGGATAAAAGAAATTATGACAGTACCTGTTTGGATACCGTTGCACCTGGGAAGATTGCTGTGCCATGGTCCAAAAAGCAGACAACTCAAAAAATGAACCAACAGCTCAGAAGAACCAGCACCAGCCAAGGCTTGTATAATGTATCACTGCTACTGCCCCATAAGTCCTCACATGCAGTAAAACTGGCAATAATGAGTGGCAAAAACTCATGGGAGGGCTGAAGAATAGTGCAAGTCTCTTTATTGAGTGCAAATAAAGCCATAACGTTAAAATCCACAGATGAAGCACACAACAGTCCAGATAGGTCTACTTCACTTCCTACTAGGTCCCCTCTCCCTCATGATGTTGCAGCTACAGGTATGTAACCAATCACCTGACATGTTTCACTCCTACTGAGCTTTCTGAAAGGTGTGGGTGGTGAAGAAAAGATCTCCCTTAAATGTAGATGCAATTAAAGTGAGAATGCATAATTATATACTCAATAACAATCAGGTAATAAAAACATTAAAAACAGCAGGAATAAATAATCAGGGGATATAAAAATCTCACTATCTGTAGGCAGAATGCAAATACTGTGCTAACCAAGTAATACATCACTATAGACACTAGTATCCAAAATGCCAAAAAGCAAATCTGCATTGAAAGAAAGAATCAGAGATTGCACAAATACGAGGTCAACAGCTGGGACACCGATGCAAATCTGAAAAGGAGAATATAGATAGAAAAACATAATGCATACTAGTACATATTAAATATGGACCAAGCTATATACATAATATAAGTAATAAAGTATGGGCAAGCATACACAACAAGCCTGTGTTTCCATCGAGGGGTTGAGATACCAGCCTATGGACCTCGAGAGAGAAGCTTGAGAGGTCCATGCTGGTATCTCAGCCCCGAGATGGAAACACAAGGCGAGTTGTGTATACTCACCCATACCTTATTTATTATAGTATATGGTTCCCCTAGATGTGTAAAAAAAAGTGTCAGCATTTATGTTTTCCAAGGTTTCATACTTTGTGTTTGTGCTTTTGGTTCAGTCGGCAGCTCAGCCTGTCAGGCAGAGTCTGTTGATGCTGTCTCGTTTTATTCTTGAACCTGTTACCATTCCCAGGTTTAGTTTATGAACAAAACAATTTAAAAGAAAATGTAAAAATTGTCAAATCTGTATGGTTTCGGATCACAGAGCCGACTACAGCAGTCCGTGTCTGAAACATCTAGGTGAGCTGCTCACTAAGCGGCACTGCCATGTTTGTTTTTTTGTTTCAACAGAGCTGATTCAACCAGTCTGGTGACAAATAGAGTATGGTGTCTTGAATATTAATCAGGGGCTCATGACTATTGATTACAGAACTTGCACAATAACTCACAGAATGTGCACAATAACTTTTGGAATGTGCACAACTTTTAGAATGTGCACAACTTTTGAGAAGTCACTGAATTCCATACACAATAAGCCCAAACCATATACTATAACAAGATAAAAAACATACTATAATCAAGCCTAAATCTAATGTACACAGTCTTAAAATATGTAAGGAGGAATCAGATTTAAGTTTTTTTTCCAAAATGGTTTTATCTCTAATCTACCATTCAACCCTTTCCTTCCATGCCTTTAAAATAATAAATCCAATACTGTTCAAGCTAAAGTAACGTAGTCTCATAATCACCTCCCCTACATGTCAGAATGGGTTTCTGTAGGCCAATAAAATTAAAATTGTGTTCACTCTTATTGTTGATTCTATAAATGTGCAGTACCAAAGCATTTTTTGGATCATTATTGTCTATGGCTCTATTGTGCTCTCCTATGCGGGTTTTGAGAGCTTGTTTTGTTTTGCCCACATAGAAGGCACCACAATTGCAAAGTGCCATGTATATAAGCCCACAAGTGACACATGTTATAAAGCCCCTCATGCTCATGCTTTCGGATGAGACATTAAACCGAGGTCCCATCTGCCTGGATTGGTGGTAGTTCAGGTGGATGTTAAAGATCCCATGGCACTTATCGAAAAGAGTAGGGGAATTTCCCCCGGTGTCCTGGCCAAATTTCCCTCATTCACTAAAAATACCACCAACAGCTTAATCTGGTTCAAGGTCAGTTGGCAATTTCATCTATCCCCTCCCGAATTCGTGCCTGAAAATAGGCAAGATTAGTACTCTGGTGCACTTACGCGGTCAACACAAACTAAATAAAATAAATAAATGTTCTTTACCAGTAAGGGGATGTTTAAAAACCTTACTGTATATACTGTAACTCGTGGGCAAAACTTGCAATTGCCACATTTATGGCTACCATTTTCCTTTTTGGGCAACCTCATTGTGGGGTTAGTGTTCACAGGTTGCACAGAATGCACTAAACAATCTTTTAAACTTTTTTCCTTTCTAAATACCATCGTACAGCCCTCAAATGGGTAAATCCCTTATGCCAGGGTCCTGAGGCAATGTGCCAATGTTTTCTGTTTTGATGATGTGTTTAAATTGTGCATTACATGTGCAAAAAAGCACACTTGTGCATCCTGTCCTTTAACAGTATTCTTGTCCTTTTCCTTCAAAAAGGTTCTCTCTAGGAATGCTATCCACTTCTTCTCTGGCCTGATTTACTAAAGTTTTGGCATACCTTCTTTCGTGTAACCTTTTCTCTAAGTCATCAGCTCTTTCTTTATACAGAGCGTGTGTACCATAATTCCTTTTCATCCTGATGAACTGTCCTTTTGGTATAGCTCTGATGACGTGATGGGGGTGGCTACTACTGGCCTGCAACAAAATATTATGGTCAGTGAGTTTCTGAAAAAAGATCTGTAATAAGCCCCCGATAAATCTTTCTGGATAACCAAATCCAAAAAGTTGATTTGACTAATACTGTAACTGGTACTGAATTTCAGATTTTGGTTGCGATTTTCCAAAACATTAGCGAATGTCATCAGTTCAATTTCAGAACCTTTCCATATGACAAAAATGTCATCAATATAATGCCTCCAAATATCAATAATCAGAAATCAGACTAACCCATTTCTTGATAAAATTGATATTTGGAGGTCAATTCAACTTTTTGGATTTGGTTATCCAGAAAGACAGCATGGGGGGGGTTTACTACAGATCTTTTTCATAAACCTACTGACCATAATACTTTGTTGCAGGCCAGTAGTAGCCACCCGATCACATCATCAGAGCTATACCAAAAGGACAGTTCATCAGGATGGAAAGGAATTGAGGTACACAAGCTCTGTATAAAGAAAGAGCTTATGACTAAGAGAAAAGGTTACACGAAAGAAGGTATGCCAAAACATTAATAAATCAGGCCAGAGAAGAAGTGGATAGCATTCCTAGAGAGAACCTTTTTGAAGGAAAAGGACAAGAATACTGTTAAAGAACAGGATGCACAAGTGTGCTTTGTTAGCACATATAATGCACAATCTAAAGAGATCACCAAAATAGTCAGAAAACAATGGTACATTACCTGTCAGGACCCTGGCTCAAGGGATTTAACCACTGAGGACCCTAAGATGGTATTTAGAAAGGGAAACAGTTTAAAAGATTGTTTAGTGCATTTTGTGCAACCTGTGGACACCAACCCCAGAATGCGGTTGCCCAAAAGGGAAAATGGTAGCCATAAATGTGGCAATTGCAAGTTGTGCCCACAAATTATAAACAGTAAGGTTTTTAAACATCCCCTTACTGGTAAACAGTGAGGGGCTTTATGACGTGTCACTTGTGGGCTTATATACATGGCTCTTTGTAATTGTGGTGCCTTCAATGTGGGCAAAATAAAATGAGCTTTCAAAACACGTATCGGAGAGCACAATAGAGCCATAGACAATAATGATCCAAAAAATGCTTTGGCACTGCACATTTCTAGAATCAACAATAAGAGTGAACATAATTTAAATTTTATTGGCCTAGAGAAACCCCTTCTGACACGTGGAGGAGGTGATTATGACAAAGTGTTACTTAAGCATGAACAATATTGGATTTATTCTTTTAAAGGCATGGAAGGGAAAGGGTTGAACGGTAGATTAGAGATAAAACCATGTGTGAAAAATACTTAAATCTGATTCCCCCTTACATATTTTGAGACTTTGTACAGTATATTTAGGCTTGATTATAGTACATTTTTTATCTTGTTGTTATGTATATAGCTTGGTCCCTATTTAGTATGTACTAGTATTTATGTTTTTCTATCTATATTCTCCTTTTCAGATTTGCACCAGTGTCCCAGCTGTTGGCCCCATATTTGTGCAATCTCTGATTCATTCCTTCGATGCAGGTTTGCTTTCTGGTATTTTGAATACCAGTGCTTATAGTGATTTATTACTTGGTTAGCACAGTATTTGCATTCTGCCTACAGATAGGGAAATTTTTATATCCCCTGATTATTTATTCCTGCTGTTTTTAATGTTTTATTACCTTATAATTATTGATTATCATTATAATTATTGACCAGGTAAAGAAAAAGGTCCAGCTCCCCATACGACGCACAGGGGAAATGCCAGACCTAGCCCAACAACTAACACACCAAAATCTGGCCAATGGAAAATCATGTACACTTTTGATCAGAGTCTGGGAAACAAGATCACAGACCTGAAGGCAATAATGACAGAGGCTAAACTGGGCATAGTAGCCATTAGCGAGACATGGTTTACCAGTAACCACACTTGCGAGACTTCAGTACCTGGCTATCTACTGTTCAGAAGAGACCGAGGTGCAAAAGGGGGGGGGTTGTGGAGTGGCCCTTTATGTCAATGAAAATATCAAAGCTACGGAAATTCAGAATACACATAAGGAGCCAGAAGAACTGTGGGTCACCCTGGAAACAGAAAATGGGACAGCCATATGAACTGAGGTTGTGTACAGGCCTCTAGACCAGGGGGAGGACATAGACATGTTACTGTTAGAAGATATACAAAACATGACAGCTAAAGGTGAGGTTCTGATAATGGGAGACTTCAACATGCCAGATACAGATTGGTCAATACCAGAAGGGACATCTGCCAGAACTAGACACATGGTGGATTCCCTGCAGGGGGAGGGCCTCAAATAACTGGTAAAACAACCCACAAGAGACAGGGCTATCCTACATATAGTACTAACAGGGAAAGGATCACAGATCTCCAGGTAGAAGATCACCTGGGTGCCAGTGACCATCACATGGTATGGTTCAATTTGGCCACTAGAACAAAGTCATCCCATTCCAAGGCAAAAATATTGGACTTTAGAGGAGCTGACTTTCATAAGATGGTCAACAGAGTTAAGCTAGCCTTGGCAAAAAGAAATACAGGTGAGGGGGTACAGGCAAAGTGGGCAAGCATTAAAGATGCAATACTTGAAGCAACATCCCATTGTGTTAGTGAGAAAAGGAAGTGCAAAAGAAGGAGGAAACCACTTTGGTTCTCAATCACAGTAGCAGGAAAGGCCAGAGCCAAAATGCTGGCCTTCAGGAAATATAAGGGAATGCAGCAGGATGAAAATAGGGAGGCATACCAAACTTCCCTAAGGGAAGCAGAGAAGGCAGTTAGGCAGGCAAAGGCCCAAACCGAGGAAACACTAGTATGATCGGTAAAAGAAAGGGACAAGACTTTCTATAGATGCATTAGTGAAAGGAGAAAGTCCAGAGGGGGTATTGCTAAGATCAAAGGGGATAAGGGTGTGTGTGAGGAGGAGGACCATGTAGAAGCATATATGCTAAATAGATACTTCTGCTCAGAATTTACTGAAGAGAAGGTAGGGCAGGGCCCATAGCTCAGCACCATGGACACAGGGGGGAACGGAGGTGTGCACTAGTCCCTTCACAAAAGAAAGGGTCCTACAAGAGCTCAAATAAGTTCAGGGTGGACAAGGCAATGGGACTTGATGGCATATATCCCAGGGTGCTAAGGGTGGAACTAGCAGAGCCATTATCAGAACTGTTTAGTGAGTATCTGAGCACAGGAGAGGTTCCAGAAGACTGGAGAAGGGCTCATGTGTTCCCGCTCCATAAGAGTGGTAACAGGGAGGAGGCAGGAAACTACAGACCGGTCAGTCTTACCTCAGTAGTGGGCAAGATTATGGAGACACTCCTTAAGTAAAGGATAATGCAACACCTGGAATCCATAGGAGCACAGGATCCAAGACAGCATGGGTTTACAAAAGGAAGGTTCTGTCAAACTAATCTCATAGATTTCTTTGACTGGGTAACCAGAGTGGTGGACCAAGGTGGAGCAGTTGATGTTGCCTACCTTGACTTCAGCAAAGCTTTCGATACTGTTCCACATAGAAGATTGATTAATAAGCTGGGTAGGCTCAGGTGGGTCAGATGTTGGTCAACTGGGTGGCAAACTGGTTGATGGGCAGAAAACAGAGAGTGGTGGTAAATGGTATACAGTCAGAAGAGATGCAAGTCACAAGTGGGGTACCTCAGGGATCAGTCCTGGGGCCAGTCCTCTTCAATATCTTCATCAGTGACATTGCAGATGGACTGGAGGGTAAGATTTGTCTGTTTGCAGATGACACCAAGATCTGCAACAGAGTAGATGATCCAGATGGGGTGGGCAGAATGAGAAGAGATCTAGATAAACTAGCAAAATGGTCATAAGAGTGGCACTATTCTTCAGCCCTCCTGTGATTTTTTTCCACTCATTATTGCCAGTTTTACTGCATGTGAGGACTAATGGGGCAGTAGCAGTGTTACACTGTACAAGCCTTGGCTGGTGCCGGTTCTTCTGAGCCATTGGTTAATTTTTTTGAGTTGATAAAAGAAATGGTGAATGTTGGTTTTGTAAACAGCCAGGGCATATTGCTAGACAGGGTCATGAAAAGGCACAGAGTGGACAAAGTGTCCCTCGAACAGAGGTGGGTGCACTGTGTATCCCTGAAAGCATGCCTGTAAACATGAGGGAACACATACAGTACACCCGGTTACTGTAAATGGGGTGCAGACCCATGGATTAAGGGACACAGTGGTGTCTGTTACCCTGGTAAAAGGGGATTTGGCTGGGCCTGAACAGCTTATACCTAATCAGTTTTTAACAGTGAGGGGATTTACTGGGGAGGAGAAAACCATGCCACTAGCTAGTGCTCTCCTGGATTTGAGTAAGACAGGAGAAAGGGAGCAAAATGTAGCAGTGGCAGACAACCTCACCCTGGATGTGATTATAGGGAATAATCTACAGCAGGGATTGATGTGTGCGGTTACCCATAGTCAGACGGCTAAGGCTGCTTGTAATTCCCTGAACCCCAACAGAAGCCCCTGTAGAAAAGGATTTCCTGACATGGAGAGTAGTGAAAGGGAGGTATGATTTCCCCAAGCAGCCATTCACAGAACAGCTATAGAAGGTTACTATGCTTTATTGACCTGGCAAAAGCTTTCGACATGGTCTCACACCGCCTACTATTATCCAAACTTGCCCAAACTGGCCTGTCAACATCTGCCCTCAGTTGGTTCCACTCTTACCTAACTGGCCGATCCCAAGCAGTCCGCATCGGTACGGCTCTATCCCCCACCCTCCCTGTCACCAGTGGCGTACCTCAAGGGTCTGTACTCGGCCCACTGCTCTTCTCAATTTTCTTAAACGATCTGCCCTCTGTCTGCACAAAATCCGGCATCCACATGTACGCGGACGATACGGTGCTTTTCGCCTCTGGCCCATCTGGTGCAACCGTATCAGCTTACCTCCAGAAGGATTTCGACTCCGTCCAACGCTGGCTTCTGGAGAATCAACTCTTCCTCAACTCACAAAAAACTGTCTCCCTCACATACGGCTCCCGAGCAAAATTATCCCGGCTTACCGATGTGCCCACATTCTATACCTTGGATAGGTCTCCACTTGAGGCATGCTCCACATATCGTTACCTCGGCATCTGGCTAGATCAGCACCTGGACTTCTCTGCACATGTAGACGCACTGCAAAAAAAACTACATCCCATGCTGGGAGCTCTCCACCGCAACAAACATTGCATCCCCCTACCAACCAGGCAAGAAATGGTGCAAAAAATGATCCTCCCAATTTTTGACTACGGCGACATCATTTACGGCGCCGCCCCCCCTACATCCTTAGCCAGGTTAAACCCCATTTTCAACTCCTTCTGCCGGTTCGCCTTGGACCTCCCTCCCAATACCCATCACTGCGACCTCTACCGGTCCCTCGACCTCCCGTCACTCCAAAATTGGCGTTTGCTGCACGGTGTTAGAATCACTGCTAAATTCTGGTCTCACACGCTGCCCTCCTATCTATCAACATCTCTAACCACCGCCCCCCCACCTACCTACGACCTCAGAAACACTGACTCCAGGCTCCTTCACATTCCTCACAGATCCACCCGATCAGGTCAGGTAGCTTTTAGTTTCAGACTGCCCAAACTATGGAACTCACTGGCAGCCGACATCAGACTCTCTACAAGCACTCCCCAACGCAATGCCCTCCTCAAAGAGCATTTTGCTACCAACTGCACATGCTTTCCCCATCGCTAAATAATTCCCTGCATGTCTCTTAACAGCTTCAGGCCCACTCTCTACTCAGCACTTTTTGCCACTGTCTTCTCTCAACTGCTGCTATAGATACGCCTGCCTACCCAAATAGTATTGTATTTCTAACCACACGATGTAAATGTGAATTTTTTTTATGTTTGTCCATGCTAATACAACACTGCCTGTTATACTCCTCATCCGTTTTCATTGTACCTTCCATATGCATCTCAGCTTCTGCATCCACCCTTCTGGACCACCTGATGCTAGCTGCAAATAACTCATGTGCTGAATTTTGGCCACTGTTGCTACCTGCTTACTTTTGCATGTACTGATTATTGTATTTTTGTATTTTTGTACTGCACTCCTGTAATCCCCTTACCCCAAGGCGCATCTGGAATCTAGCGGTACTCTGCTCAGTATGCCTTCCTGGTAAATCTCTTAAATAAATAAATAAATGAGGATGGAAGGGTAATGAACGGTCAGAAGGTTAGGGACAGCAGTGACTCTGGACACCCTGATGCTAGACCTATGGACCCCAGTTTAGAAACTGAGGAGGACATGTTCTGTGTTTTGTGAAAATGTGAAGATTTTATAGATGCTCAGAGGATTGACCCTAGTTTGAAGAGGTTGAGAGCTTGTGCAGAATCTTATGGGACAAAAGGTGGTAACATGAGACATATGGTATTTGGGGACAATGGACTGTTGTATACACAGGATGTGAGGACAGAGGTAGGGGTGAGGAGCATGCAGCTTGTTGTTCCCCAGGGGTATCGTGAGCGGTTGCTCAAGATTGCTCATGATATCCGCATGTCCAGACATTTGGGCATCGCTCGCACCATGCTGCAATTGGCTCAGAATTTCTATTGGCCCAACTTCACCCAGCAGGTGAAGGAATATTGCAGATCTTGTCACTGGTGAAAACAGATAAGGAAGGTGGGTTGTAAAATCAAAACTGCCTTAATTTCCTTGCCCGTTGTGGAGGAGCCATTCCAGAGGGTAGGAATGGATATTGCAGGGCATTTTAATACCCCAAGCTTCTCCAGGAAAATGTTTATCCTGATGGTGGTCCATTACACTGCCCGATACCTAGAGCTGGTTGCCCTCTCCTCAGTTAAGGCAGACAAAGTGGCAGATGCTTTGCTAGGGATTTTCACCCATGTCAAGTTTCTGCAGAGGGTCATCTCAGATCAAGGGATGTCTTCATGTCAGACCCGATGAAGTGTTTGTGAGAGAAGTGTAGGGTGGTGCAGAGGCGCACAACACCTTATCACCCACAAGCCAATGGGCTCATGGAAAGATTTAATGATACCCTAAAAATGATGCTCCAAGCATTTGCTGAACAGCATGGGAGGGATGGGGAGAAATACCATCCCCACCTGTTGTTCACATACAGGGAGGTACCGCAAGAGTAGACAGGTTTCTCCCCCTTCAAACTCTTATACAGATGTAGGGTGTGTAGGCCCCTAGACAAGATCCAGGAAGACTGTGAAGGCAAGCACACCACCCCAGGAACTCCCATAGTGGAGTATGCCCTTAAGTTTAGGGAGAAGCTGAAGGAGTATATGGGGTTGTCCCAAAGCAAGGATCAGCTGCCCAACAGAATCAAAATGTCTTGTATGACTGCAGAGCCAGAGCTCGCTCATACAGTGCAGGCCAGGAAGTAATGGTCCTAATTCCAGTCCAGAAGGACAGGCTGCAGGCTGAGTGGGTGGGACCATACAAGGTAGTCTGACAGGTCAATGACGTAGACTATATTGTAGAACTGCCTGACAGGAGATATACCGATTGGACATACCATGTCAACATGATGAAGCCATATGCAAATAGGGCCAACATGGTATTTTCAATGTGTAGTCCTGGGGAGGGGACGTGCAAGGAAGACCCCCTCCTGGACTTGCTAGAGGAAAGCAGGTGGGAATCATCTGTTGAGGCAATCAAGCTATCACCCCAGCTGACCCTGGAACAGTCCCAGGAAGTGAGGGAGGTTTTAGAGGACTTTGCCCCTTTGTTTATGGCCAAGCCTGGATGAACCCTCTTAGCGACACATGATGTAGATACGGGAATGCAAGCGCCCATTTGGCGTACAGCCTACCGGGTGTCTGAGGCCATTCTAAAGAACATTAGGAGAGAGGTGGAGAAAATGCTGGATTTAGGGGTAATCCAGAAATCCCACAGTCCCTGGGCCTTGCTCATAGTCCTCGTTCCTGAGCCAGATGGGTCTACTCACTTTTGTGTGGACTACCGTGGACTCAACGCAGTCACAAAGTCGGACGCCCACCCAATGCCACGAACTGACAAACTAGTAGACAAACTGGGAGGGGTGACATACCTTACCACAACTAACTTGACAAAAGGATACTGGCAGGTGGAGTTAATTGCCAGAGCTAGAGAACAGTCAGCCTTCATCACTCCAGTAGGATTATTCAAATTCCAGGTAACGCCTTTTGAAATGAAGAATGCCCTGCCACCTTCCAAAGGTTGATCAACTTGGTGTTGCAGGGTACTAAAGAGCACACAGTGGCTTATCTGGATGATATTGCCATCTTCATTACCAGCTAGAAGGAACATCTGTCCCATCTGAAGGAAGTGTTGGTCAGAACACAGAGGGAGGGCTCACTGTAAAGGCTGAAAAGTGCCAGGTGGCTATGGCAGAGGTGGCATACCTAGGCCATGCAGTGGGCCGGGGGCAACTTCATCCAAATTAAGCAAAGATTGAGGTAATAGAGGCATGGCCTATGCCAGAAACCCAGAAGCAGGTCAGGAGCTTCCTAGGGACAGCAGGGTACTACTGAAAGTTTGTGCCCAATTACAGTACCCTGGGCAGCTCCCCTATCTGGCTTGCTACAGAAAAGACAGCCCAAAAAGGTGAACTGGGAGCCAGCCTGTGAATGAGCCTTTGCATGGCAAAAAGAGGCACTGTGCAGTGCCCCTGTGTTGGCCAGTCCAGATTACACTAGGCAGCTTGTAGTAAAGACTGATGCCTCAGATGTGGGGTTTGGAGCAGTCTTCAGCCAGACATCTAATCAGGGAAAAGACCACCCAACAGTGTACCTGAGCAAGTTGTTACTTGCCCGGGAGCAGGCATACTCCATGGTAGAAAAGGAATGCCTTGTGCTGGTATGGGCCCTGAAGAAATTAGAGCCTTACCTCTAGGGGAGGTGCTTCAAGATATAGACTGATCACAACCCCTCTGGTATGGTTAAATCAGATGGGCAAAACAAATGGACAGCACCTCAGATGGAGTATTGCCCTGCAGGCTTATGACATGACAATTATGCACAGGGCCGGGCTGGCCAACACGAATGCAGATGGCCTATCTTGCCAATTAGAACAGTAACAGAATTATGGAAACTCTGCCATACAACAGGGGTGTGTTCCCATAAATTCAGTTTAAGGAGGGAGGGATGTAGTGAGTTGGCCACTGCAGTCATAGTCAGATATATTTTTGTTATATTTTTCTGTGATTTTGTCTATGTTTAAATTCCCCAAAAAGGCATGGAGATAAGTTTGACCAGAAGGATGTCCAATTTTTTTTTTAACAGATGACAGTAGGAGGATGTGTATTCTAGAAATCTGGGAAAGACTTACTTAACAGAAAACTGAAATTACATTTCAAAAGGGTGGACATTCCTTATAAGCTGATCAAAAGGGAAAGAGGTGTCATAACTTGTCAGGAGACAGAGCACATCTCCTATAGTCATAAACCTTTCTACTTCAAAGCAAAGGTATTTTGAGAACAGGATATGGGGAAACACCAATTCTGGAAGTCTATTTACATTTTACTAAGTGGTAGGAAGTTGGGCTGTGGAAGGAATATAAAAGTTACTAATGCTTATTACTTTAAAAGTTGGAAACAGCAATAGAGACCACTGCTAGCCTAAAAAGATAAGCCTGTCAGCTAACCACAAACTGAAGGATCAGGTATATAAGGCCCTCAGAACAGGGAATTTTGCACATTCTTTCATGAGACACTCCTGACACAACACAAGACAGCCAGACTGCAATAAGAACTGGGACTTGGAAAACTTTTGCAGAAACTTCATTTATTTTCTGGACTTCTGATTCCCCACAAACAAGGTAAAAACTAGACAGTTAAATTTCACATTGCCTTTTGTATTTATATTTTTCCAACTTTGTTTTGTTATTCTTTTTTCTTAAACTCAAGTTTATTCAAGAGAATAAGAATATACAAGACTTGTGAGAAATGGAAATTATGTACCTACCGTAATTCTTGATCTTCTTGGACGAAGTCTCCACCACTTATTCACACTAATGGGATCTACACTGGAGGTGCTAGGACCCAACAGGAGCAAACTTTTCAAGAAGGTCGTTGCCAGAGATGGAGCCATGAGGAAGTGGCACCACAAGCCGTGGCTCATGCAGTAAAGACTACCTCTGCGTCGACCCTCCAACCGCCTCAGTACCTTTTTTTCCGAGGAGGTGCAGTGTAACTAACCTAGAGGTCTAACCTAACAAAATCAGACATAAGATAGTCCGAATGACCCGTGTAAGAAGGATCAACAATAGAGTCTTCACAGCCCAGCCACTGAGGGAGTGAAGACCAAAAACAGAGACATGAGCTAGTGGGATGGTGGGTGGGCATGTGAATGAGTGGTGGAGACTTCGTCCAAGAAGATCAAGAATTAAGGTAGGTATGTAATTTTCATATCTTCCTGGACATGAAGTCTCCACCACTCATTCACACTAATGGGAGCGTACCAAGCTAATAAACCCCTGAGATGGGCGGCAGGAGAAACTAACAGCTCACATACTTAGGACAGAAGTCTGTTAAGAATAGTCCTAGCAATAGTCTGGCATGGACATCTAAAGCATAGTGTTTAACAAAAGTATATACTGAGCTCCATGTAGCCGCATTGCAAATATCTGCAATGGGCACATTGTGGATTTCCACCAGTGATGCCGCGACTGCTCTAGTAGAGTGAGTGTACACTCTGCCTTCTAGCTTAACCTGTGCCATGGAATAGCAGTGGCGGAAGCATGCTACCAGCCATGCTGAAATGCACCTAATAGCGACAGGTTGACCCAGCCGGGTCTCAATGAAGGAAACAAACAGTTGTTGAGGCTTGCAAATTTCTTTTGTTCTATCCAGACAGAATCACAGTGCTCTCTTAATATCCAAAGAATGAAGGGTACGTTCCTCTTCATTCTGAAAGTTAGCAAAGTAGGTAGGTAGGACTAAAGGTTGGTTTAGATGAAATTCTGAGACAACCTTAGGAAGAAACCTAGGGTGAGTCCTAAGAACTGCTTTGTCCTTGTGAAATACAGCGTACGGGGGGTTCTGTGACCAGAGCATGTATTTCAGAAACTCTACGGGCCAAAGTGATGGCCACCAGGAAGGCCGTTTTCCAAGTGAGAAACTTCAACTTGCAGGTAGCTAGAGGCTCGAAAGGTTTCCAAGTGAGCATGTCTAGCACAAGGTTAATGTCCCAAGCTGTGACTGGACATCTGATAGGAGGCCTGGTATGCAGAATACCCTTAAGAAACCTCTTAACTACAGATAACTGAGCCAGAGACAAGGAATGATAAGATGAAATGGCACAGAGATGAACTTTGACAGTAGAGTACTGCAGACCTGAATTAGACAAATCTAAAAGGTACTCCAAGACTTTATTTGGTGGGCAGGAAAAAGGGTTCAAAGAGGATTTTGCACACCAAAGAGAGAAACACTTCCATTTGGCTGTGTAGGTCTTTCTAGTGGCTGATTTAAGTGCAGCCAAGAGAACATCTGAAACCCTATGGGAAACATTGAACCTATTCACCTCTATCTCTTTAGGAGCCAAGCGTGAAGTTGAAGCGCCTTCAGAATAGGATGGTCCACAGGCCCCTGGGTCAGAAGGTTCATCTGAAGGGGAAGTGCCTTCGGAAAGATTGCTGACAGACTGTTGAGCAGCGGGAACCATATCTGTCGAGGCCAGAAGGGAGCAATGAGAATCATTCTGTCTCCCTGAGACTCGAATTTGAGAAGTACCCTCTGAATTAGTGGAAGAGGAGGAAAGGCATATAGAAAGCGTTTTGTCCACTACAGCCTGAACGCATTGTGACAGAAAATACCAGGTCCTGGATTTCTGGAGCAGAAGAGAGGCAGTTTTGCTTTGAGTGGGGATGCAAAAAAGTCCAGGTCTGGAGTTCCCCACTCTTTGAAGTGTGACTGAGCGACAGTTGAGTCGAGATACCACTCATGAGGATCTGTCTCCGTTCTGCTAAGACAGTCTACTAGTTCATTCTGCATGCCTGGTAGGTAAACCACGTGGATTAGAGCCTTGTGCTCCAGGCACCATTCCCACACTCTCATAGCTTCTCTGCATAATGGGTAAGAATGTGCCTCTCCTTGCTTGTTGATGTAATACATCACTGCTTTGTTGTCCATTTTAAGGAGAATGTTCTTGTGACAGTGTATGTCCTTCAAGGCCCAGACTGCATAGAGGATGGCTCTCATTTCCAGGACATTTATGTGAAGCTGGGACTCGTCCTGAGCCCACGTACCTTGGGTGTGAAGATTCTGGCAGTGAGCTCCCCCCCATCAGGGATGCATCGGTGGTAATGGAGATCTGATGATCCAGAAGAGCAAAGGGATACCCTTCTAGAAGGTTGTCCTCCTGTGACAACCAGGCAATTAACCACTTTAAGGGTTCTGTCACCTTGATGGGAAAGGACTGAGAGTGAGTTGTTGGGGACCACTGAGTACTGAGCATCCACTGAGAGGTTCTCATGTGAAGATGTGCTAGGGGTACAGTGAACACTGAGGATGCCATGAGACCCAGCATCCATTGCATCAAGATAGCTCGAACTGAGCTGTTTTCTGTGATGTACTGGGCCATCTGTAGGATATCGCTCCTTCTGTCCTCTGGGAGAAAAGCTTTTGTAAAGGAAGTATCCAGAAGAGTTCCTATGAAAAGAAGTTTCTGGGAGGGCTACAACTGCGATTTGTTGTGATTTAGCAGGACTCCCATGGATGTGAGGAAGTCTGAAGCCTTGGCTACAGCATCCAGAGTTCCCTGCCTGGAAGGGCTTGCTAGAAGCCAGTCATCCAGAAATGGAAACACTTATATTATGATTTTCCTGAGATATGCTGTGAGAATTTCACAACACTTTGTAAAAACTTGCGGCGCTGAGGACAGCCCAAAGGGCAGGACTCTGAACTGATAATGTTGCTCCAACGCCACAAACCTCAGGTATTTGTGGTGCTTTGGGTATATCAAAATGTGTTGGTAGGCAACCTGCATGTCCAGGGAGGCTAGCCAATCATGTTGATGAATCAAAGGTAGAAGGGTGCCTTGGCAGAAGACACCAGGAGAAAGGACTGCTGTGTGACTGGACTTCTCTGCTGGGACTAAAGTAGAAGAACTTTTGTACTTGGGCCTTTAATTTAGGGTAAAAAAAACTAACAAACAAAACAAAAAAAAAGTGTGTGTGTGTCTGTCTGGGTTAACTGAACTGAATGGGTATCTGAACAGTTATAGGTGTAAATATCAGGTGATTGAAAGGACTTAACTGCTGTGGAGGTTTAAATTACTGGTAGAAAGATCTAGTAAGTAGGGGGAGTGGCTAGCTAGAAGGAAGCTACATTTAAAGACTGCCTTAGAAAGATTCTGCTAATATCTTGTCAGAAGACACCAGGAGAAAGGACTGCTGTGTGACTGGACTTCTCTGCTGGGACTATATTGCCCTCCTTCCCACCCAAAGCTAGTTCTATATTTATAGGCACAGGATTTGACTGACAACAGGAACTTCCTGTTTGGGAGCAGGAAGTGAGTGATCACAGAACCACCAAAGACCTACCATCTTAGAAGGGCAGGAGTAGCTCTCCGGCCCCCTCTAGCTGCTGGAGGTCTGCCTCTGAGCAAGTAAGTGGTCCACTGAGAAATATAGGATATTCTTGTCTCAGAATGGACAATCAGGAGCTTAAAGGGCACACAGGCAGAAAGTAAGGAGAGAGAGAGAAAAAAAAAACAGAGGAAAGAGTAAGGATTGAAAACAGTTAAGGGGCCAGAAATAAGACATGATTAGAGTGGTGCAGTGCAGTGGCTGTGGAGCAGCAGTCTTCCGGGAGACGTTCTGGAGGATGCGGTGTTGTCCCATCTGCAGGCACCTCTCTGGGCTGAGGGAGGAGGTTTCTCATCTCCAGGCTGAGTTGACCAGGATTTGTGGGACCTCCTCTTCCATCCAGGGACCACCAGTGCCACTGCCGTTGCCTCAGAGGTTGCCAAGAAAGAGGAGCGATTGGACCACAGTGGGCTCAGAAAGGGTGAGGGTGGTGGAACAGAGGTGCATCCCTCCAGTTGTACCTCTCCACAATTCCTATGCCATTCTGGCAAAGTGTGGTTCCTCTATGGAGGCACCCACAGTATAGACCAAGGAAGATGCTGGGAACCTCCACAAAGGAGACCCACAGGAGGGTGGCAGGGGACCCTGCAGGAAGAAACAACTCCTGGTGGGGACTCCATTGTTAGGAAGGTAGAACTGGGAGAGGAAGGGAGAGGTAAGGTGCCTGCCTGGCGCCATGGCTTGGAGGGACAGGGAGGCGAATCCTCAGGATTGCCGGAGCAGCTGCACAGGAGGGAGGGAGCTGGATGTCATTGTCCACCTAGGGACAAATGACCTGGCTAAGAAAGGGATTAGAGAGTGCAGGAAGAGTTTGTGGAATTGGGGAGGGGCCTTAGTCAAGTATGCCTTGCACGGTAACCTTCTCGGAGGTGCTGCCCATCTATGGCAAAGGAGGAGGTTAGGATGTTCCACACCATGGGATTCAATCAGTGGTTGAAAAACTGTGTGGAGCTCAGGATTTGGCTTCATTGGGGACTGGGGTCCACCTGGAGTGATGCAAGCTTATACTGGCATGATGGGCTGCATCTGTCCGGGAGGGAACCAGGATCCTAGGCAATAGGTTTAAATGCTTCATTGGCAAGCTTTTAAACTAGCCAAGGGGAGGCACTGGAAAAGAGAGGAAATCCTAGCCCCCAAATAATCACGGTAGTAAGTTGCGAAACATCAACATAGAGGTGTCGATAGGGAGAAGAGTCGGGGTAAATGGAGAAAGTGACAAAAGGCAAGAAGGACAGGGATGGGGCAAAAGGAGTAAGGCCATCAGGAAATGGAGGTAATGAATACCAATGCCTGTAGTCTGGGCAACAAGCTCCCTGAGCTGGTGGCCTTGATGGAAGAGGGATGCCTGGATATCGTAGCAGTCACAGAAACATGGTACACAGAGAACCATGACTGGGATGTTACCATACCAGGGGTACATAACTACAGGAGAGACAGACAGGGGAGAAGAGGGAGGAGTAGCTCTCTATGTAAAGGAAGGGATAAAAGCAACTGAACAAAGAGTAAACAGGGAGGAGAGGAGGCACTGTGGGCTCACCTTGGAGACTGGAAAGGAGCACCTATCTGCACAGGGGTTGTGTACAGACTCCATGTCAGGGGAGGGAATGGACAAGGATATGATAGAAGGCATTCTTAGAATGGCAGAGAAAGGGAGATACTATTGATGGGAGACCTGAATATGCAGATGTTAACTGGAGCACATTTGCTGCAGCCACATCCAAGAGCAGGGCCATTCTTGATGCCCTACGGTGGCAGGCATTAGACAGCTAATTTCAAGAACCCACTCATGAGGGAGCAATCTTGGAACTCGTACTCTCAAACGGGACAGTGAGATGATGCAGATCTAGAAGTCGGTTGCCATCTGGGGACAAGTGACCATCAAACAGTGTGGTTTACATTAAACTCAGCTACAGAGTCAAGCCATACAAAGTGAGGGTACTGGACTTTAGGAGAGCTGACTTTGGCAAGATGGGAGAGTGCCTCAGAAAAGCACTAGTAAACAGGCTAGAAGGAGGTGTGGAGCAACAATGGGGAATCATCAAAACTGCCATCACAGAGGCAAATGCCTTTCTGTGAAGCAAATAAACAAATCAAATGAAAGAAAAGCCACTATGGTTCTCAAAAGAGGTGGCTGTTAAAGTCAGGAAGAAAAAGATAGCATTCCGGAAGTGTATAAGGAAACACGGAAGGAGCAGGACAGAGAGCTGTACCAGTTAAGGCAGAAGGAAGCAGGAGGAAGTCAGAATAGCAAAGGCCCAAACTGAGGAAAAGATAGCCAACTCAGTTAAGAAGGGGTTAAAACCTTTATAGGTACATCAGCTAGCATAGAAAGACAAAGGGAGGGATAGTGAGGCTGAATAGAATGAACGTTGGGTGGGCAGAGGGGACAGTGAAAAAGCAGGATACTGAGCGAATATTTCTGCTCAGTATTCACAAAAGAGAGGAGGTGCCTAATCCAATTAATAGAAGCACTCTTGATAGAGGTCGATCCAGTCCTTTCACAGAAGAAAGGGTTCTGCAAGAACTCCTAAAACTAGTGGACAAAGCAATGGGTCCTGATGGAATTCACCCCTAATTCTAAAAGAATTAAGGAGGAACTAGTGAAACCACTGGCTACTCTTTTTAATAAATCATGGGAGGATGGTGTGGTACCCGAGGACTGGAGGAAGGCGGATGTGATTCCCTTCACAAAGTGGGACCAAGACAGAGGCAGGAAACTACAGACCTGTCAGTCTGACCTCTGTGGTGGGGAAAGTGATGGAGATGTTTCTGAAGGAAAGAATAGTTGAGTACCTAGAGGCCAGTGGGCACAGGACCCAAGGCAGCATGGATTCTGAGCGGGAAGGTCATGTCAGGCAGATCTAACAGATTTCTTTGACTGGGTGACCAAAGTAGTAGACCAGGGAGGGGCTGTGGACATGGCCTACCTAGACTTTTGCAGGCATTTGACACAGTCCCACAAAAATTAACAGTCAAATTAACCAGCCTGGGAGTGGGTCCCAGGGTGGTAGCCTGAAATAAACATTGGCTGCACAACAGGACACGGAAGGTAA
The DNA here is from genome assembly GCA_016271365.2 of Neoceratodus forsteri. NCBI lineage: Eukaryota > Metazoa > Chordata > Ceratodontiformes > Ceratodontidae > Neoceratodus > Neoceratodus forsteri. The sequence continues at coordinate 831,498,509 of CM028130.1, read as the reverse complement.
TTGTAAATGGAGTCCACTCTGAAGAAAGAGAGGTTACTAGTGGGGTACTTGAGGGTTCAGAGTTGGTCCAGTCCTTCTAATGTCTTCATCAGTGACATTGCAGAGGGACTGGAAGGAAAAGTATGCCTTTTGCAGATGACACAAGATCTGCAACAGGGTTGATACACAAGGAGGCATGGAAAGGATGAAAAGGGACTTGCAAGGTTGAGAGGAATGGTCTGAAGCATGGCAGCTAAGATCAATGCAAAGAAGTGCAAAATAATGCACCTGGGAAACAAGAACCCAGGGGAAGCATACACAATGGGTGGGGAGGTAGTAACAACAACAAAAAAGGAAAGGGACCTGGGGGTAATCATATCAGATGACCTTAAGGTTAGCAAGCTATGTGAGAAGGCAGTAGGGAGGGCTGGGGGTATACTGGGATGTATAGGGAGAGGCATCAGCAGCAGAAAACAGGAAGTTGTTATCCCTCTGTACAGACAGTTGGTGAGACCCCATCTGGAGTACTGTGTCCAGTTCTGGAGAACCCATCTCCGCAGGACATAGACAGGATAGAGGTAGTCCAGAGGAGGGCAACTAAAATGGTGCAGGGTCTGCAGGAGAAGCCGTATGAGGAGAGACTAAGGGAGCTTAATATGTATACCCTTGAGGAAAGAAGGAAATGGGGGACATGATAGAAACTTTTAAGTACCTCCAGTGGAATCAACAAAGTCAAGAGGTAGCATCTTTTCAGAAAAAGAGACTTGCAAGAACAAGGGACACAATTTAAAGATAGAGGAGAGGCGGTTCAGGGGCAATGTAGGAATATTATTTACAGAGAGGGTAGTGGATGCATGGAACAGCCTTCCTGAGGAGGTTGTGGGGTCTAAATCTGGGAGAATTCAAGAATGCATGGGACAGACATAAGGCAATTCTTGTGGGGGGTAGGAAGAAATAGGCTGTTGGTTAACTAGGATCTACGGCCTATCCTGTAGGTAGGGAAATGGACAGACTAGATGGGCCAAGCGGTCCTTATCTGCCATCAAAGTCTATGTTTCTATGTTTCTAGAGATATCATCTTGAACTTTTCCTTGTAAAGGAATTTGTTTAACTTTCTGAGATCCAGAATGGGGTGCATGCCTCCAATTTACTTCGGAACTAGAAAGTAATGGGAGTAGAAACCTGTGTTTCATTGGTCCAGTGGAACTACTTCTACTGCCCTGTTGTTCAGAAGGCCTTGTGTAACCCCCCTACAAATGGGGGTTCCCAAAAGACTTCCAGGAGCTTGCTTGAATGCTCCAAGCCTGAATGGTGTTTGGCGTTTAAGCCATTTATCAGTGAGTGTTTTTAGAACCTCTGCTACTGTCTCTTTAAGAGCTGTCTGCTTGCAGACATAATTAGTTTGTATGGGGGACTGTGTGCTTCTCTGTTTGAGTACCACTCGAGCTGCTGCCATTTCACTCCATTTTTGCAGTCACTAGGAGTGCAAAGGGAACCTATCTGAAAGATGTAACTGTTTGCCAGAAATCATTTACAGTGATAATGAAATTACAGTTTGTCTAACCTGCTTTTTTGCAGTCAGAACTGTGTCTGCCTAGTTCCCCATTCTGGTTTTGAACTGCTGAACTGGACCAATCAGTGTTGGGTAAGCTAGCTCTAAAATGGTGCCTTGGACGAATCAGAACTTGGACTCATAATCTGAGCCAGCCACAAGAGGATTGTATGGGCAGTGACTCTGGGAGATGTAGCTTTAGACTTGCGCCTTTTGGACCAACAGCAGCAGTCTATTGTGGTGACAGCCAATCCAGTCAAGAACTGGGAGAACTCAAAGAAGTGCCGGTTTTGTCTGTTGGGAGTTTCAGTTGAGCTTTGGCAGTGAGGGAAAGGAACCCTGTGCTCCTTCAGTGCAACAGTTTTAGTCAAAAAACAGCGTAGTAGGTCCAGAGTTCTGTCTGCAGCTTGTTAGGACTGAATCCGTCCCTGTGAAGAGAATCAAAGGATATCTGAAGAGTAGAAACCAGGCTCACCTGTAGAAGACTGGAGGAATTGCTGAAAATTGCACTCGGTCTGTCAGGAACTGAATCTGCTGTGTGTTCTCCGGGTATTGTGCAGTAGTTGCGATGGATACAGATGCAGCCTGCCTGGTATAGTGCTTTCTTTACCATATAAATGTGTGAAGAGGTTTGTGTACCTCAAGTGAATCCTGCTGCCATTTATGACTTTTGCCTGTGACTGTTTACCAAATAAATGTGTGAGGAGTCTCTTGGAGCTCAAGAGTAGCCCTGCTGACATTGAAGGACCCTATCTTATTTGGAGGTGGTAGTACTAATCAAGGTCACTCCTGTTGAATTGCCACATTAAATCCAAATGGAATTACTGTACTGCTGACTGTTTAATTCTCCTTTTCTCTGTGTGAAAGGGCCCCTACCAGCTGCCACGGTTTGGACTAGCCACTGGGGCTTGGGTACCCCAGGGACAGTAACTGATAGGGATGAGCCTGTGCACAGAGCCATAAATAGATGAGTGAGTGATAAGCTAATTAACCTGATTTCCCCTGTCCTTGTTATATCCCTCAAATAAATCAGAGCTGCTTGTTTCAGCAAAGTTATACTGCCTGGAGGTATTTGTCTATGTTAAAGTACTGTACTGTGATTGTTGCACTGTATCTTATTTCTGAGGAGGTCCCAGTGCGGAACCAGTCCTGGGGTAAGTGTATACTGTAAAGGTAATTCTGATGTATTGTTGGGCCACTAGTGGGGAAGAAAGGGGGTTGCAGTGTCCCAGAGGGCTGTGACCAAGTTAGTTTAACTATTGTAAACCCTGACCTCTGGGTGGAGGCACCCTCCATTGATCCAGGCCCCTCAACCTGTTAGGTGGCAAATCAGGCAGGGGTAGTAGCCCCTGGGATAGTGCCATCTAGGGTGCACATCTTGGAGGCTCACAGTGGGATTGTGTGTCCTCTAGTGGCCATGATTACGAACCACTCTTCAAGAAAAAATGGGTACCCCAACAGAAGTGGCTGTGCACCGGCTGGTGGAGTGGTGTACTGGGAGGAGATCGACCCCCAAAATGCTGTATCCTGGACATCCCCTGGTATCAATACGGACACTTTGCGGGAGTACTTTCTAAGCTGGAAGGTTTACAAAACCCTGTAGTGGGGTGAGTCGGCATGCTAATCTGCTGCCCGCTTTCCTGGCCCTAGTAGAGTTTGAGATCCCATGGGCTAGCTCCAAGTGCCACAGACCATTACCCCAGAGGAGTCCTCACTGCTTGGAGTGATAACTAAGGACAGTAAAGACCTGGGGAATGAGCCCCACCACTATCTGAAACTTTTGAGGAGAAATTTGCTAAATGGTTGCTGGGGAAGGGAAAACTGTGGAGGACTTGAAGAAACTATTCTTGCCACCTGGGGTGTTCTCCCCAACACCTTCTCCGCTCCAGTGCCCGTAATGGTGGCTGAACCACTGCAGACTCCAATTTTGCACCTGCCATTAGTCATGACTCTTACCGGAGGTTGAGGATCTTCTCTGGCACCTCCTCCCCCAAGGGAGGATGACTGGGAGACTTGGATAGACTATGTTGCCCCCAAGTGCTAGAATGGCAATGCTCAGGCTTGAAAAGTGAAAGAGGTTAGTGAGGAGCCTCCGAGGTCCTACCTGGCTACTGTTGTACTAAACAGGGCCGGTAACCCTGAAGTGACTGCACAGGAGCTATCACCCAGGCCACACAGAATGTGTATGGGAGCCCAGATTCTGATGAGGACCTGGTGGTAGAGTAAGAGATGCACAACAGTACCGGGAGTTGTTGTCTGTGTATGTATCTCGGCTGGAAGGTGTTTGCAAGATACCCTCAGAAAAGGTGGTTTGCCAGCGATTGAACTGGACGAACCAGGCTGGACCGAGATCCTTAAGTCTGCCCCTTCTCAGAACTGCTGTTGACCTTCAATTCCTTCTGGCAGATCGACTGGAATCCCCACCCTCCTATGATGAGTTAATGAGGAGAAATCTGAGGTTGAGAAAAGAGCGACCTCGGGAGGGATACACGCAATAGCTCTTGGCTACAACCAGAGTGACTGAGGGTGACCATCGGTAGAGATTCAGGGGCAGAGGGGTTGGCAGTGAAGTGAGTGCTCATGGCAGGAAAAGAACCATGCCACAATGGGGCGAACTGTTGAGAGATCCGAGAATTCAAAACAAGTCCCTTTATGAAGGCCACGCCTGCAAGTCACCCGGGCCCTGACCTATATCCGGCTGCATCTTCTTATGGGGTGGGGTGCCCACCCATGTATCTCCTTGCTGACAACAGCTCAAACTCAATTCATAAACCATGGAAGTGGAAACTGAGATGTCTCCAAATGCTTATCATGAATGAGATAGGAACCGGTCGGTAATACACCGTCCTGGCTCCCAGTGGCGCCTCAGCCAGCTCAAACTCAAGTATGTTTTGCTATAATTGTGGGAAAGATGGGCACATGAAAAGGGAATGCCAGTCCCAAAAGACACTGACAAAGTTGCATATAGGCTACAAGGAGAGCTTGGAGAATAAATCAGTGGTTAAGAGGTGCGACATGATCCCAGTGAGGGCACCAAAATGCTAATTCATGTCCTTGTGGCAGGGTCGTTGCCCAGGCCCCCACTACCTCTCCAGACTGGTCCAGAATAGTGGGTCCCTCCATGGAGACCACTGTAAAGGTGAATGGAGTGTCTACTAGGAAGCTGTGATGAGACAGTGGCTCCCAAGTGACAATTATGTTCCAAGATTGGTATCAGAAGCACTTGTCAGACATACCCTTACAACCATTAGAAGGACTGCATGTATGGGGGTTAAGTGAGAAGGCCTACCCTATTCCGGGTGTATCAATTTGGCTGTCTTTCCCCACCTCCGTGGCTGGGTGGCCGAACAAGTAGAGACCCTAGCCTTAGTGTGTCCCCCACTGGACTGTATGATGGTGTCCCTTTGTTGATTGGAACAAATGCTCATATGTTCGGAAGGCTGGAGTCAGTTGTGTTATGAAAACAGGGGTCAAAGACTAGTAGAGCTTTAAGAGTTCGGCTTTAATTAAGAAGGCCTTGAGGCACAGAGAGATGCTGAAAAAATAGAACCAGAGGAACCGGCCAGGAATTGTACTGGAAGAAGGATCACTGGTCTCTGATCCTGGCGCCAAATGCCCAGTGTACCTTACAGGGAGAGGTCCGTATCAGAAAGGATGTTAAGAATAAAATATTAATGTTGGATGCACCAGGCGATGGAAATTGCCATGAGGGACTGCTGGTCAAGCTAGTATTTTGCCTGCTAGAGCCTATGCTTATGCAGGGAGGGTAATGGTCCAAGTTCATAATGTGTCTGAAAGAGACATTTGAGTAAATAGAGGTTGCATCCTGGCTAATGTGCATTGTGCAGACACTTTGCAGTGCTACCCAGCAGCAAGAGTTCAAGGAAGAATGACAGAGTAGCAGCCTGACTTGTTTGATTTGGCGACTCTCGCTGCCAGCTGAATGGAAAGTGAGGATCAGTGAGAAGCTTGCCCAGGAGACCAGGTGGGGCTTTTAAAGGAATGGGACGTGAGATGGTAAAGAAGCTGGAGCACAATATCCGCTGCATGACGAAAGACCATTTCATGAGAGGTCTCGACGCCTGGCAACTGCTGACATAGATGTGAGCGGCATCTGCAAGATGTTAGCTGCTGGTGTAATACAAGAATCCAAGAAGCCTTATGCTTCCCCATTGTGTCAGTGAGGAAAGAATGGAACAGTAAGGATGTGTGTGGATTATGTACCTTAAACCGTGGATATCCTGATCAGTACAATGCCCGCATTCAGGATGCTTTTGGACTGCCTAGCGGGGAGCAAGGTGGTTCTCTGTGCTGGATCTCCATAGTGGGTACTACCAGATCCGATGGCCCCAGAGGTTCATGAAAAGGAGCAGCCTTTATCATCCGCTTTGTCTCTATGAATTCATGAGGGTGCCTCTAAGGGATTTCATGGTGCCCCAGCCACTTTCAGCGATTGATGGGCGTGCAGTGGGGAACATGAACTTACTAGAGGTGCTGATAAACCTAGATGATATTATTGTGTTTGGCAGCTCACTGGAGGGACATGAGCAGATTATTTAAGGTATTGGACCGACTGGAGGACTTTGGTTAAAACTGTCCATTGATAAGTGTCAATTCTTTCAAACATCAGTAAAGTATGTGGGACACATAGTATCCACCAGGAATAGAGACCGACCGTAAGTAAGTTGAGGCCTTCAATCACCTGGCCACAGCCCAAAATCAAAAGAACTGCAAAGATCCCTGGGATTCTGTGGTTATTATCGCGCCCATCATGACTATTCAAGAGGATCCGCCTTTACTTAACCTTACTCAAGGTATCCCAACCCACAAAATATACTAAAGTCAGCGTCCTCAAGACTGGAAAGAGTGTATTTTCATCCGGTGAAGTTTTGGGGCCCGCTGGACTCTGATTGAGACTACTTTCATGGGATCATATATCAACTTACCCATGCTCCAGTGCTGGCCTATGCCGATCCAAGAAAACCTCACGTCCTGCACACACTGATGCTAGCTTGCAAGGGTTGGGGGCTGTGTTGTACCAAGAGCACGAGAATGGCCTGAGACCAGTGGCCTTGCCAGTAGAAGCCTGACCCCATCCGAAAAGAACTATCCTGTACATAAGTTAGAGTTCTTAGCTTTGAAGTGGGCTGTTGTTGACCATTCCATGAGTACTTGTATGGGGCTGAAATACTAGTAAAACTGACAATAATCCTTTGACCTATGTGCAGACCTCAGCTAAGTTGGATGCCACTGGCCATAGGTGGCTTTCTGCATTATCTACATATGACTATGCTCTCGAATACGAGCAGGTCTGAACCACATAGATTCTGATGCTCTCCCGAGGCCTGTTCCCCAGAATGATTGGGTCCGATTGGCAGAACTCTGACATTCGGGTACTCTGGAAGTTTGACAGGGAGGAACAAATGTCCGCGAAGACTGATGGACTGCATGGTGGATTGCTTGGGACCCTCTGAATTACGCCTGCTGCTTGTGCCACTTTTCTGCAATAGACATTGGTGCACTGCCTCAGCTGGACAATGACGAGCCGGTAGTCCAATCCCGTCCCATGATCAAAGCAGCTTTGAAGCCCTCTATGCAGGAAAGATGTGTCCAAGTTATGCTCCACTGATTTGAGAACTGCACTGTTATACAGAGAAGGTCCTAAGTTGAAACTGATCAATAAACTGTTTATACAGAAATAGTAGACAGAGGGGACAAGTGAACCAGCAGCAACTAGTGCTGCCCACTGCCTTTTGAGACTTTCAATACTGAGGGTCCTTGCACAACCATAGGGCACCTTGGTATAGACAGAACACTTGACTTGGTGAGATCCAGATTCTATTGGCCTAAGATGGGGCTGATGTGGAGCAACACATTGAACTTGTAGTCGCTGCTCATAGAGGAAAGCTTTGCCCCAGAGGCTGCCCCCCTTGTTAACATCACCACCAGTGCACCCCATGGGAGCTGGTCTGTGTGATTTTCTGAGTTTGAGTCAGATCAAGAGTATCAATGTGTGTGCTGGCGGTCTTGACCATTCACAGAGATATGCCCGCTTTCCCCACCAAAGACCAGAAAGCATCCACTGTGACAAAGAACTTGTAGAAAACTTTTGTTCACTATGGGCTCCCACAAGAATCCATCTGATCGGGGAGACTTAGAGTGGTCTGATCAGTGCTTTCTCTGTGGGAGTCTTGAGGGTCAGGACTCCTTACTACTCTAGGGGACCCGGCTCGAACGTTCCGCCGGACTTTGTTAGATATGCTGGCACCCTCACCCAAAGGGACAAAGCCTAGATGGAGCCAACAATTAGCACCCTGGTACATGCTTAACTGCACCAAAAGTGGGGTGCCACTGGTCTCTCCTACCGCCTGATGTTTGGAAGAGAGCTCGACTACCAGTAGATGTGTGTTTGGGGTCTCCTGATGGGGTTCGTGACAACTATTTACAGTATGCAGTTAAAGGGCCAGCTAACTCATGCACTAACTGGTTCAAACCATGGCTGCCAAAGAAATCTGGCCAACAAAGAACGGTATATAAAGGTGAAAGCTTAGGGAACTCCAGGAGGGACTGGGTGCTATGGAAGTCTGGGACTGCATGGCAAACACAAGATTGTTGACATATGGCACCATCTCCTCACATTGTAGTGGGTAAACTAGATGATCTGCCATTGTACAAAGTAAGGCCTGAGAACAATTCAAAGATGTAAAAACAATGGCTAGAAATCATTTACTGCCCATTGACAAATCCTGATTGAGTCTGAGCCCCAGAAGATGCCCCCTCTGGACCAGTGTGACTAGAGCTGCTGCTAAGAAAAGATCCAAGGAAGTCTGCCCACAGAAGCAGAGTTAAAGTGTCTCTCACAAGTCCCAGTTGAGCATGACTGTCAGTCCACTGTAGAAAGTGAGAGTGATTTTTGAATACTATCTCTTACGAACTGAGTCAATTGTTTGGGCAACCTTAGTCATTACTGGAGACAAAGCTGGGCCTTCTGGACTGTCTGGGGGTCAGCCATCCTTGACCAATGCTCCCAGAAAGTGAAGTACAAAGATCAGATCAGATGAAATGAATCATTGTGCATGGTTGAACTGTTTGAGCTTCAGGGAGAAAATGATGGATTGGGTCAGACTGGGATACCTCAGAACAAGAAGAGTATTTTGGTGCCCTGACAGTCCACTGCCAGTGTCCGAAAAGCTCCATGAGCCAAATGTTGTGGACTCAGAACCAACCCTGAGCCAAAGTGCCCAAGTTCCAACCTCTACCCCATGGAGACTCCTGACAAGCGAGGACAATGCTGAAAATGAGGCTCAGGTGCAGAACTGTAACAGTTCCCCTAGAAAGACTGGCTGCTATGTGTTCTCCCGGTATTGTGCAATGTGCGATCGGGATACAGATGCAGCCTGCTAGTATAGTCTTTCTTTTACCATATAAATATGTGAAGGGTTTGTGTACCTCAAGTGAATCCTCTGCCATTAAGTATTTGCCTGTGACTGTTTACCAAATAAATGTGTGAGAGTCTCTTGAACTCAAGGAACCCTGCTGACATGAGGACCCTAATATCTTATTTGGGGAGTCGTGAGTACTAATTCAGGGTCACTCCCTGTTAGTTGCCACATTAAATCCAAATGGAATTACTGTACTGCTGACTGTTTAATTCTCCCCTTTTCTCTGTGTGAGAAGAACTACCAACTACCACAGTTGGGACCCACTAGGGCTTGGGTACCCAGGGACAGTAACAGTAGGGATAGGACTGTGCAGAGCCATGAATAATAGTAGGTGACAGCGGTAACCTGATTTCCCACTGTCCTTGTTATATCCCCTAAATAAATCAGAGCTGCTTGTTTCAGCAAAGTTATACTGCCTGAGGTATTTGTCTATGCAGAAAGGCTGTACTGTGATTGTTGCACTGTATCTTATTTCGAGGAGGTCCCAGTGCAGGAACCAGTCCTGGGGTAAGTGTATACTGTAAAGGTAATTCTGATGTATTGTGTGGGCCACTAAGTGGGAAGAAAGGGGGTTGCAGTGTCCCAGAGGGCTGTGACCAAGTTAGTTTAACTATTGTAAACCCTGACCTCTGGGTGGAGCACCCGCCATTGGATCCAGGCCCCTCAACCTGTTGGTAGCAAGAATCAGGCAGAGGGTAGTAGCCCCTGGGATAGTGCCATCTAGGGGTTACATCTTGGAGGCTCACCGCTGGGATTGTGTGTCCTCTAGTGGCCATATTCACGAACCACTGTTAAAGAAAAAATGGGTACCCCAACAGAAGTAGCTGTGCACGGCTGGTGGAGTGGTGTACTGGGAGAGATCGACCCCCAAAATGCTATGCTTATCCTGGACATCCCCTAGGTATCACACAGGACACTGTGCAGGAGTACTTTCCAAGCTGGAAGGTTTACAAAACCCTGTGGTGGTGGGTCGGCATGCTAATCTGCTCACCCACACTTTCCTGGCCTATAGTAGAGTTTAAGGATCCCATAGATAGCTCCAAAGTGCCACAGACCATTACCCCAGAGGAGTCCTCACTGCTTGGAGGTAATAACTAAGGACAGTAAAGACCGAGCAATGAGGCCCCACCACTATCTGAAACTTTTGAGGAGAAATTTGCTAAATGGTTGCTGGGGAAGGGAAAACTGTGGAGGACTTGAAGAAACTATTCTTGCCACCTGGGGTGTTCCTCCCCAACACCTTCTCCCGCTCCAGTACCCATAATGGTGGCTGAACCAATGCAGACTCAATTTCTGCACCTGCCATTAGTCATGACTCTTACCGAAGGTTGAGGATCTTCTCACAGCACCCTCCTCTCCCCAAGGGGAGGATGACTGGAGAACTTGGATGAGCTATGTTGCCCCCAAGTGCTAGAATGGCAATGCTCGGAAGCGAAAGTGAAAGAGGGTTAGTGAGAGCCTCCGAGGTCCTGCCTGGCTACCATTTGTGCTAAACAGACAGTAACCCTGAAGTGACTGCACAGGCCTATCTTGAGGCCCTGGAGAATGTGATGGGAGCCCAGATTCTGATGAGGACCTATGGTGGAGAGTAAGAGATGCACAACAGTACCAAGGGAGTTGTTGTCTGTGTATATCTCTAGCTGGAAAAATTGTTGCAGAATGCCTCCAAGAAAAGGTAGTTTGCCAGCGATTGAACTGGACCGAACCAGGCTGGGACAGGATCCTTAAGTCTGCCCCTTCTCCAGAACTGCTGTTGCTTCAATTCGCCTGGCAGATGAAGCTGGAATCCCCACCCTCTATGATGAGTTAATGAGAGAATTCGAGGAGTTGAGAAAGGCGACCTCGGGAGGGACTAGCACCAATAGCTGCGGCTACAACCCGAGTGACTGAGGGTGACCCATCAAGTGAAGTTCAGGGGCAGAGGTTGGCAGTAAATAGAGTGCTCTGGCAAGGAAAAGATATGCCACAATAGAGGCGAACTGTTGAGAGAGATCCGGGAATTAAAAACAGTCCCTTTGAAGGCCACGCCTGCAAATCTGAGGCCCTGACCTATATATCCGACTGCATCTGCTATGGGGGTGGGGGTGCCACCCATGTATTCTGCTGACAACAGCTCCAAACTCAATTCCTTGACCATGGAAGTGGAGAAACTGGACGAGATGTCTCCAAATGCTTATCACGCCGCAGACAGAGAGATGGCACCCAGGTTTCCAATTAGTAACACCCCCGTCCTGGCTCCCAGTGTGGCGCCTCAGCCAGCTCAAACTCCAGAAAGTATGTTTTGCTATAATTGTGGAAAGATGGGCACATGAAAGGAATGCCAGTCACCAAAGACACTGACAAAGTTGCATATAGGCTACAAAGAGAGGCTTGGAGAACAAATCAGTGGTTAAGAGGTACGCGACCATGATCCCAGTGAGGGCACCAAAATGCTAATTCATGTCCTTTTGAGCAAGTCAGTTGCCCAGGCCCCCACTACCACCTCTCCAGACTGGTCCAGAATAGTGGGTCCCTCCATGGAGACCACTGTAAAGGTGAATGGAGTGTTCAAAGAGCTGTATTAGACAGTGGCTCCCAAGTGACAATTATGTTCCAAGATTGGTATCAGAAGCATTTGTCAGACATACCCTTACAACCATTAGAAGGACTGCATGTATGGGGTTAAGAGAAAGGCCTACCCTATTCGGGTATATCCGAATTTGGCTGTCTTTCCCCACCTCCGTGGCTGGAGTGGCGAACAAGTAAAGACCCCTAGCCTTAGTGTGTCCCCCACTGGACTGTATGATGGTGTCCCTTTGTTGATTGGAACAAATGCTCCTATGTTCGGAAGGCTGGCACAGTTGTGTTATGAAAAACAGGGGTCAAAGACTAGTAGAGCTTTAAGAGTTCCGGCTTTAATTAAGAAGGCCTATGAGGGCACAGAGAGATGCTGAAAAAATAGAACCAGAGGAACGGTGGAATTGTATGGAAGGAGCATGAGGTCTCTGATCCGACTGCTAAATGCCCAGTGTACCTTACAGGGAGAGGTCCGTATCAGAAAGGATGTTAAGAATAAAATATTAATGTTGGATGCACCAGGCGATGGAAAATTGCCAGAGGGACTGCTGGTCAAGCCTAGTATTTTGCCTGCTAGAGCCTATGCTTATGCCAGAAGGGTAATGGTCCAAGTTCATAATGTGTCTGAAAGAGACATTTGAGTAAATAGAGGTTGCATCCTGGCTAATGTGCATTGTGCAGACACTGCAAGTGCTACCCAGCAGCAAGAGTTCAAGGAAGAATGACAGATAGCTACTGACTTGTTTGATTCGGCGACTCCGCTGCCAGCTGAATGGAAAGTGAGGATCAGTGAGAAGCTGCCCAGGGGAGACCAGGTGTTTCTTTAAAGGAATGGGACGTGGGATGCGTACAAGAAGCTGAGCACAATATCCGGCTGCATGACGAAAGACCATTTCATGAGAGGTCTCGGAGCCTGGCACCTGCTGACATAGATGATGTGAGACGGCATCTGCAAGAGATGTTAGCTGCTGGTGTAATACAAGAATCCAGAAGCCCTTATGCTTCCCCATTGTGGTAGTGAGGAAAAGAATGGAACAATAAGGTAGTGTGTGGATTATCGCACCTTAAACCGTCGGACTATCCCTGATCAGTCACACAATGCCCGCATTCAGGATGCTTTGGACTGCCCTAAGCGGGAGCAAGTGGTTCTCTGTGCTGGATCTCCGCAGTGGGTACTACCAGATCCCGATGGCCCCGAGAGGACCATGAAAAGACAGCCTTTATCTGTCATCGGCATCTATGAATTCATGAGGGTGCCTCAAGGGATTTCAGGTGCCCCAGCCACTTTTCAACGATTGATGGAGCGTGCAGTGGGGAACATGAACTTACTAGAGTGCCTGATAAACCTAGATGATGTTATTGTGTTTGGCAGCTCACTGGAGGAACATGAGAGCAGATTATTTAAGGTATTGGACCGACTGGAGGACTTTGGCCTTAAACTGTCCATTGATAAGTGTCAATTCTTTCAAACATCAGTAAAGTATGTGGGACACATAATATCCACCGAGGGAATAGAGACTCGACCAAGTAAAGTTGAGGCCTTGACCACCTGGCCACAGCCCAAAAATCTAAAAGAACTGCAAAGATCCCTGAGATTCTGTGGTTATTATCGGCGCTTCATCAAGGACTATTCAAGAGTGATCCGCCTTTACTTAACCTTACTCAAGGGTATCCCCAAACCCCAAAAATACCTAAAAGTCAGCCTCCCTCAAGACTGAAAGAGTGTATTTTCATCCGAGTGAAGTTTTGGGGCCCGCTGGACTCCTGATTGTGAGACTGCTTTTCATGAGATCATATATCAACTTACCCATGCTCCAGTGCTGGCCTATGCCGATCCAAGAAAACCTTAACGTCCTGCACACTGATGCTAGCTTGCAAGGGTTGGGGCTGTGTTGTACCAAGAGCACGAGAATGGCCTGAGACCAGTGGCCTTTGCCAGTAGAAGCCTGACCCCATCCGAAAAGAACTATCCTGTACATAAGTTAGAGTTCCTAGCTTTGAAGTGGGCTATTGTTGACCAATTCCATGAGTACTTGTATGGGGCTAAAATACTAGTAAAACCGACAATAATCCTTTGACCTATGTGCAGACCTCAGCTAAGTTGGATGCCACTGGCATAGGTGGCTTCTGCATTATCTACATATGACTATGCTCTCGAATACCAGAGCAGGTCTGAACCACATAGATTCTGATGCTCTCTCCGGAGGCCTGTTTAGAATGATTGGGTCCGATTGGCAGAACCTGACATTGGGCTCTGCGGAAGTTTGACAGGGAGGAACAAATGTCCACGGACGCAGTGGACTGCATGGTGGATTGCTTGGGACCCTCTGAGAATTGCATACCTGCTGCTTATTGCCACTTTTCTGCAATAGACATTGGTGCACTGCCCCAGCTGGACAATGACAGTATTCGCGGGCTCAATCCCGCGATCCCATGATCAAAGCAGCTTTAGAAGCCCTCTATGCAGGAAAAGATGTGTCCAAATTATGCTCCACTGATTTGAGAACTGCACTGTTATACAGAGAAGGTCCTAAGTTGAAACTGATCAATAAACTGTTATACAGAGAAATAGTAGACAGAGGGACAAGTAGACAAACAACAACTAGTGCTGCCCACTGCCTTTCAAGACTCAGTACTGAGGTCCTTGCACAACCACATGGGGCACCTTGGTATAGACAGAACACTTGACTTGGTGAGATCCAGATTCTATTGGCCTAAGATGGGGCTGATGTGGAGCAACACATTCGAACTTGTAGTCGCTGCTTACAGAGGAAAGCTTTGCCCCAGAGGGCTGCCCCCCTTGTTAACATCACCACCAGTGCACCCATGGAGCTGGTCTGTATTGATTTTCTGAGTTTGGAGTCAGATCAAAGAAATATCAGTAATGTGCTGGTGGTCACTGACCATTTCACGAGATATGCCCAAGCTTTCCCCACCAAAGACCAGAAAGCATCCACTGTGGCCAAAGAACTTGTAGAAAACTTTTTGTTCACTATGGGGCTCCACAAAGAATCCATTCTGATCAAGGGAGAGACTTTCAGAGTCGTCTGATCAAGAGATGCTTTCTCTGTGGGAGTGCGAAGTCCAGAACCACTCCTTACCACCCCAGGGGACCCACAGCCTGAACGTTTCAACCGCACTTCTAGATATGCTAGGCACCCTGCACCCAAAGGACAAGCCTAGATGGAGCCAACAAATTAGCACCCTGGTACATGCTTATAACTGCACCAAAGTGATGCCACTGGTTCTCCCCTACCGCCTGATGTTTGGAAGAGAAGCTCGACTACCAGTAGATGTGTGTTTTGGGGTCTCTCCTGATGGGGTTCAAGCTGACAACTATTTACAGTATGTGCAAAAGTTAAAGGCCCAGCTAACTCATGCGTACCAACTGGCTCAAACCATGGCTGCCAAAAGAAATCTGGCCAACAAAGAACGGTATGATAAAAGGTGAAAGCACAGAACTCCAGGAGGGAGATCGGTATTACTAAGAAATCTGGGACTGCATGGCAAACACAAGATTGCTGACATATGGCACCATCTCCCTCACATTGTAGTGGGTAAACTAGATGATCTGCCAGTGTACAAAGTAAGGCCTGAGAACAATTCAAAGATGTAAAAACAATGCATAGAAATCATTTCACTGCCCATTGGACAAATCCTGATTGAGTCTGAGCCCCCAGAAGATGCCCCTCTGGACCAGTGACTAGAGCTGCTGCTAAGAAAGATCAAGGAAGTCTGCACCTACAGAAGCAGAGTTAAAGTGTTCCCCTGCACAAGTCCCAGTTGAGCATGACTGTCAGTCCATATCAGAAGAAAGTGAGAGTGACTTTGAATACTATCCTTCTTACGAACTGAGTCAATTGTTTCGGGCAATCCCTAGTCAATACTGGAGACAAAGCTGGGCCTTCTGGACTGTCTAAGCCCCAGCTTCATCCCTGGAGCCAATGCTCCCAGAAAGTGAAGTACAAAGCATCAGATCAGATGAAATGGAATCATTGTGCATGGTTGAACTGTTTGAGCTTTCAGGGGAGGAAAATGATGGATTGGGTCAGACTGGTGATACACCAGAACAAGAAGAGTATTTTGAGTGCCCTGACAGTCCACTGCCAGTGTCCGAAAGCTCTCCATGCGAGCCAAATGTTGTGGACTCAGAAACTGCAACTCCTGGAGCTGAAAGTGCCCCAAGTTCTAGCCTCTCTACCCCCATGGAGACTCCTGACAAGTGAGGACAATGCTGAAAATGAGGCTCAGAGTGCAGAGACTGTAACAGTTCCCCTAGAAAGACTGGTCGAGCTGTAAAGCCTGTGGTGCACCTCAGTTATGATTCCCTTGGGATGCCTGTGGATTTGCCTCTCAATGTTGTCCATAAAGGAGTGTTGTGTCCCAGGGCTCATTGCCCAAACTGAGCGTCAGTGCTAACTCAAGTTACTTGTGTTTGCCCTCTAAGTATGGTGCCCTTGCCCCATCCAGCCCCAAGGTAACTGATAGGGAAGGGCCCCTCTCTTCAGGTTTCATGTACAAGAGGTAATAACTTGAGTTATGGTACAATGTGTGTAATACTGTGTAAAGTGACATACTGCAATGTTTCAGAAATGTGTTCTTGGTAAAATGATATATTGACTGATTATTACATGTGAGCCTAATGCAAATGTATATAGGTTGCAGTTGAAACTTGTGAGGGGTACTTGCTTGATGCGGATGTCAAGCTTTCCCAGGCCAGGAAGGGTGTAACCCCCTGCAAATGGGGTTCCCAAAGACTTCCAGGAGCTTGCTTGAATGCTCCAAGCCTGAATGGTGTTTGGCGTTTAAGCCATTTATCAGTGAGTGTTTTTAGAACCTCTGCTACTGTCTCTTTAAGAGCTGTCTGCTTGCAGACATAATTAGTTTGTATGGGGGACTGTGTGCTTCTCTGTTTGAGTACCACTCGAGCTGCTGCCAATTCACTCCATTTTGCAGTCACTAGGAGTGCAAAGGGAACCTATCTGAAAGATGTAACTGTTTGCCAGAAATCATTTACAGTGATAATGAAATTACAGTTTGTCTAACCTGCTTTTTTTTTTGCAGTCAGAACTGTGTCTGCCTAGTTCCCCATTCTGGTTTTGAACTGCTGAACTGGACCAATCAGTGTGGGGTAAGCTAGCTCTAAAATGGTGCCTTGGACGAATCAGAACTTGGACTCATAATCTGAGCCAGCCACAAGAGGATTGTATGGGCAGTGACTCTGGGAGATGTAGTTTAGACTTGCGCCTTTTGGACCAACAGCAGCAGTCTATTGTGAGTGACAGCCAATCCAGTCAAGAACTGGGAGGAACTCAAAGGAAGTGCCGGTTTTGTCTGTTGGGAGTTTCAGTTGAGCTTTGGCAGTGAAGGGAAAGGAACCCTGTGCTCCTTCAGTGCACAGTTTAATAAAAACACGTAAGGTCCAGAGTTCCAGTCTGCAGCTTGTAAGGACTGAATCCGTCCTGTGAAGAGAATCAAAGGATATCTGAAGAGTAGAAACCAGGCTCACCCTGTAGAAGACTGGAGGAATTGCTGAAAATTGCACTCGGTCTGTCAGGAACTGAATCTGCTGTGTGTTCTCCCGGGTATTGTGCAGTAATTGCGATCGGGATACAGATGCAGCCTGCCTGGTATAGTGCTTTCTTTTTACCATATAAATGTGTGAAGAGGTTTGTGTACCTCAAGTGAATCCTGCTACCATTAAGTGACTTTTGCCTGTGACTGTTTACCAAATAAATGTGTGAGGAGTCTCTTGGAGCTCAAGAGTAGCCCTGCTGACATTGAAGGACCCTATCTTATTTGGAGGTCGTGAGTACTAATTCAGGGTCGCTCCCTGTTGAATTGCCACATTAAATCCAAATGGAATTACTGTACTGCTGACTGTTTAATTCTCCTTTTCTCTGTGTGAAAGGGCCCCTACTAGCTGCCATGGTTTGGACTAGCCACTAGGGCTTGGGTACCCAGGGACAGTAACTGATAGGGATAGGCCTGTGCACAGAGCCATAGGTAGATGAGTAGAGTGATAAGCTAATTAACCTAATTTCCCCCTGTCCTTGTTATATCCCCCTAAATAAATCAGAGCTGCTTGTTTCAGCAAAGTTATACTGCCTGAGGTATTTGTCTATGTTAAAGTACTGTACTGTGATTGTTGCACTGTATCTTATTTCACAGGAGGTCCCAGTGCCGGAACCAGTCCTGGGGTAAGTGTATACTGTAAAGGTAATTCTGATGTATTGTGTGGGCCACTAGTGGGAAGAAAGGGGGGTTGCAGTGTCCCAGAGGGCTGTGACCAAGTTAGTTTAACTATTGTAAACCCTGACCTCTGGGTGGAGGCACCCGCCATTGGATCCAGGCCCCTCAACCTGTTAGTGGCAAATCAGGCAGGGGTAGTAGCCCCTGGGATAGCGCCATCTAGGGGTTACACTTGCACTTCAGAAGCAAGAAGGTCTGACTGTACTGCTGACAGCCTGGGCTGCCATTTGGGGGGATTATCCGGGGGGGGTTCTGAAAGCTGAGTGGATACCCGAGGATTATCCAGAGGACCCATTTGTCTGATGTTATAGACTTCCTCTGGTCATAGAACTGAGTCAGACATCCTCCTACCACTGAGGAAGAGTCACCCTCAGGCAGTTGAGGTGGGACCTGTGGCAAGAACTCAGAAGGTGGCACTGGGCGCTTTGGGGCCTTGTGCCTTCTGCTGCATTTTCTTTTGTGGCTGGGGGGTTGGGCTTTTGTTAAAGCCCCCTGCCTTTGCCCCGAAAGAACTGGCAGTTGTGAAATTGACGCTTATTGGCACCCCCCCAAGAGGGGACTGGTGTGGGTCGAGCTGTCTTAATGGCTGACCTAGTCTTCTGTGTGGACTCCAGAGCTTATTCCACCTGGGATCTGAACAGTTACATACCTTCAAAGGGTAAGGCCATGACCTGCTGCTGGGCATCATTCATGAAGCCCAAAGTACGTAGCCAAGAGTGGTGACAGGTACAAATGACCACCGCCGCTCGGGAAGCAGTATCAAAAGCATCCATTGCAGCTTTAACCTGTTGGTTATTGGACTCGATGCCCCTGGTTATGGTGTGAAGCAGTGCTGAATTAGTTTCCGACTCAGACAGAGCTTCTACCATTAGCTTGAGCAAATGCCAAAGGACATACTCATATTGAAAAAAATAGCCCTGGTAGCTGGCAATACGCATACCCAGGTTAGAGGCAGCAAAGACTCTCTTACATAAGGTGTCTATCTTACAAGATTCTTTATTGATAGGCTGAGCTGTAGATGCCTGAGGAAGGATAGCCTTGTCATTCTCTTCTGAGACTACAATGGGATCAGCAAAAGCTTGTGAGGCCAATATGGGTCGATCCTTTGGAGCAGCATACTTCCTATCTCTGACGTGGAACCTTTGTAAAAGAGCCATGGCTCAAAGGTATTTGTAATCCTAGACTTGATAAATAAAATAAATAAAATATCTAGGGACTTAGCCATGGAAGGGATGAGAGCAGAATTGTTCCATACCATCTGAGAAAGGTCTCAAAAGATGGTTGTACTGGAGGAGTTAAATCCATAGGGATCTCCGAGACATGTAGGTATTGGAGTCTTAAAAGCTTGCCAGGCTCGATTTCTGTAGTCTGGAGAGAAAGAGTGGAATTTCAGTTTTTCAGCAGAGACTTAAAGGAAAGGTCTTCGACCACAGGCTCTGCAGCAGGATTTATCCCTGCTCCTTCAACATCATCACCCAGATGAAGATCTGGATCAAGCTCAAAATCATCTCCTGACAGTCCAGGAGGGACTGTATGGACAGGAAAGGATGAAATTCAGGATGGAAACTAGAAGAGGAAGGAATCAGAGTTGAAAAGCTCTGGAGGCTGAATGGCACCGCACCAAGCATTGGCATCGATGAAGAACACAGCACCGAACCCTAGGAAGTCAGTGCCATCAGAAACAGCCCAGCACATGGCGCCGACAAAGGCCACGGCACCGACAGAGCCCCCGGTGCCCCAGACAGCTCTGAGAGTGTTCCAAGGTTATGAAAACTGCAATTTGAAGGAAAAGAAAGAAAATTAACAGGAGATAGAGACATCAGTGTGGGCCACTGTGCCGCAGCCATATGAGGGGGGAAAACACCTGAGCACGGGAGTCGACAGCACCGAAGAAGGTGCCACACAACTAGGAAGGTCCAACCACCCTACCCAGTCCCTAGAGCATCCCAAAGGCCCAGGAGTGAACAGGCCAGGCAGCTGGACCACCCTCCGAGCCCATTGCTCCATAAGAGCAGCCCACTGGTGAAACTGCTCATAGGAGGCCTGTCCAATAGGTGGGGATGGGCTCCGATGTCGAAGAGGTCAGGCACCAGAGCCAGAAACCAATGACTTCAGAGAGGAGGAGACCGGTGCCTAGCCCCAGTGACCGACCATCAACGCGCAGACATAGCAGAAGGCGACATCGAGTGATGCCTTCTCTTTCTTGACTTGTGCACCGAAGAAGAACTCGAGGACGAATGGTGCCGTGAATGGGATCATTTTCTTTTATGCTTTCAGGGGGCCCACCCATCTCCCTGAGCACTGGACCATCCATTGTCAGACCCACCCTCATGGGAGGACGGCAGACCGGACCCAGTCCGGCTGACTGAACAGCTTTCATACGAAGTCTCCCTACTGACACCTGACCCGCTCGTGGTCGACTTCGTCAATGGAGGGCTGAAGACTTCTTTTATTAATCAATAAATTAAACCTATTCAGTACTTTTGAAGATAAATACAAAGCAATAAACTGAAAACTATGCTGCTAGTTTGAGGTTTGACTCCCGGAGGGTGAGTGACGTTGTCTCTGAAGTGCACTCGACGGTGGGAAAAAAGGAACTGAGGTGGCTGGAGGGTCAGTGCCGAGGTAGTCTTTACTGCATGAGCCATGGCTCGTGGTGCCGCTTCCTCATGGCTCCATCTCTGGCGCCAACCCTCTTAAAATGTTTGCTTCCACTGGGTCCTAGCACCTCCAGTGTAGATCCCATTAGTGTGAATGAGTGGTGGAGACTTTATGTCCAGGAAGATACAGGCATCACAATAGATGATAATACGTTAAGCCCGAGGTCTGGGTATACTACAAAATTAATTCCCAAGCCATAACATATCAGACATTGACTAACATTACTCAGGCATATTCATCTTTTAGGCATATGTGAACTATGATTCCAGTCAGACTTCCCATGTAAAAAACAAACACAGTTGTTCAAGGTACCAACCATATCTACAACATTTAACAAGTTAACTATTACCTGTTCACTGCTCATATTGCCCCAACAATTTAGAAGGGTGTCTTGTTAATAAAGTCTTTTGTTGAGTGTCTAAGTTATACTGGGGATAAGAAGGGAAGAGGAAGGGGAGACACCAAAATACAGTAGATAAGCACCAAATGCCCAGATTTTATTGTGATTATCATGAATACCATGAGTATGTCCCATGTGTGAGCTATTTCCAAAATACAGATGGAAGTAGGTTTAAGTTAAAAGAAAATTAAAGGGTTTAAGGGGCACTCCTCACCCATTAAATATTGTGCATCCCCCGACCTGCCTCCCAGGCAATCCATGGGCTCCAGATTGATCTGTAGGTCTCCTCCTTTAGGTGAAGCCATATTGTTATAGTTTCCATATCCAATATATCATTGACCCTGTTCACCCATTTCCTAAATGTTGGAGATTCCCATCTCAGCCAGTGGGCTGTTATACATTTTAAAGCAGCCACTGGGAGGGCCAGAGCAAGTTTCTTTGTTTTGTTATTCTGTAACCAAATTTCCTGAAGTCTTTTATTTGTAAGTCTTGTATGATAATTATTTAATCATTATTAAAAGCATTTGCTTTTAAAACTGCCTGGAAGAGATTTTATTGTATGTGTGAATTATGGGAATGTTTATTCAATGTGTAACAAGCCTGTTTATTGCTAAAGGTGCAACCATTGCTACCAAAGACTAGGATCCTTGGAAGGGAAGAAAAAATTACCACAGTAATCTTATTTCTTCTAATGGAATCTTTCTGTATTCTGACTATATGCAATTAACCCTTCCAGTTGAACTTATTTATTTTTTATTTATTTGATATATCGAGTTTACAACCTTTGAGCTAAAGGCTCATTTACAAAGGTACCTCATCACATGTAAGACAGAAGCTAATACAGAACAGGGTATAACAACAATTACATTAAGCATGTGTTATAGACATTTTGTCACTGCTTTTTGAACTGCCCCAGAGATGAAAGAGTTAACTCTATGCAAATGCATAGAATGTTGAGTTCAAGCTCGGTTTCCAAACCCCTCTCCCCAGTTCATTCTATGTAACTGCTGGATTCTTACGAGCACTAAAATTGTAGCTACTAAACTATACTAAATAACCTTGAACATTAATAAAATTAGTAGTCAAATGACCAATAACCCAGCAATAGGGAATAAAAAGAAGACTAAGGTCACAGATGCCCAAGAAATGCCACTCCAGTGGTGCAGCACTTAATAAAGAACAGGTGGAGTGCAGTGCCCCCCAGGTTCTGGTAGGGGAGGCAGGAAGTGAAGTCAGAATACACAAAGACTCCATTAGAAGAAACACGATTTCTGTGGTAAATCATTTTTTCTTCAAACAACATGAAGTCTTACTGTATTCTGACTATATGTAGACTACCAAGCAGTGCCCATGGAGGTGGGCTCGGAACCTACTTAGGAAATAGGCTCTGCAATACTGCTGTGCCAAAAATGGCATCACTCCTGGCCTGGGTGTCCAGGCAGTAGTGCTTAGTGAATGTGTGGACAGTTTTCCAGGTAGCTGCTGTACAAATATTGAGTAGGGGGATATCGCTGGCATCTGCTATAGAGGCAGCTTCCCCCCTGGTAGAGTGAGCCCTAAGGCCCATTAGTGGCTCTTTTCCCAGTTTGCCATAGCAAAACTAGATGTAAGACACAATCCACCTAGCAATGGTCCTTTTAGTGGCTGGTTTACCCTTTCCCACTTCCCCATAGGTGAGGAACAGTTGAGTACACTGATTACTTTGGACCTTTATTTGAACCAAATAGCAACTGATAGCCCTCTTAACATCAAGGCTATGCAGTCTATGCTCCCCTGGACTACAATGTTCAGTAAAGAAGACGGGCAGTGTCATGGACTGATTTAGGTGGAAATCAGAGACCACCTTCGGAAGAAATTTCCTGTTTGTCCTAAGGATGACCTTATCCCTGTAGAGTGCTATGTAGTTGGGCTCCACTTACAAAGCCTGTAGCTCACTAATCCTCCTTGCAGAGGTTATGGTTAGCAGAAAAACAGCTTTCCATGTCAGATACTTGAGTTCAGCAGAAGACATGGGTTCAAATGGGGGCTGCATTAGCTGTGCTATGCAGATCCCAAGAAGGGGTAGGTTCCCTGTGAGGGGGGGTGTAGGTGGAGCAACCCCTTAAAGAACTTCTTGAAAATTGCATGAGATGCCAGGAAAGGGCCATTCTCTGCAGACAGATAGGCAGAAACAGCTACCAAATGCACTTTCAGAGTAGAAGGCTGGAGGCCTAAAGAATGAAAATGGGCTAAATGTTCCAACAGGACAGCCAATCCAGCTGCCTACAGATCTATTTCTTTTTGTGTACACCAGATAGTTAATCTCTTCCATTTGGAAGTGTAAGTCTTTCTGGTGGCAGGTTTTCTGGAAACCCTCAAAATATCCAAGACCCCTTCAGAGAGAGATGCAAGCCTGCATGCTCTAGGCCATCAAGAGCCAGGTCTTGAGCCTGAGGGACTTGAGGTTGGGGTATAGGAGCCTCCCTTGAGAGAAGGTCAGAAGATTGTACCTCCTGGGGAGGTAGATTGGACTGGTCACTGTCAGAGACAGCAGCATGGAGAACCAGGGCTATCTGGCCCAATCCGGAGCAATCAGAATCATAGATGCTGGCTGATTCCCGAGTTTTATCAGGACTCTGAAAAGCAGAGGAAATGGAAGGAAGGCATAGAGGAATCTGTCTGTCCAATCCAGTATCAATGCATCCAGAGGCACTGAGCCCAGTGCCGGAGGCCTGCAACAGAACTTGGGCAGCTGATGATTGACATGGGCTGCAGACAGATCTATCTCAGGTGTGCCCCATCTCCTGAACACTGCATGTAGGATTTCCCTGTTCAGAGCCCCCTGGCGGTGATTCTGATTTTATCTGCTGAGGGCATCTGCCAGGATATTATCCTTGCCTGGCAAGTGCACAGATGGGAGGGAAATCTTGAGAGAATAAGCCAGACTCCAGATCTTCATGGCTTCCATACACAGGGCAAAGGACCTTGTCCCTCCCTGCTTGTTGATATAGTACATGGTGGTGATATTGTCTGCCCTTACTTGAACCACCTTCCCCTGTACCATTTTTACAAATGACTGAAGTGCCAGAAGTACTGCCCTGAACTCCAAAAAGGTTGATGTGGAGCAGGGACTCCTGTTTAGACCATGTCCCATGAGCAGTGTGGTCCCCTAAATGAGCTCCCCACCCCAGGAGGGAAGCATTCATGGTCAGAACCACTGCAGGAGATTGCTGGAGGAATGATACACCTTCCCTGAGGTTGTTCCTATCCTTCCACCACTATAATGCCTATATCAAGGTGGCTGTCACCAGGATCAGCTTGGACAGGGAATCCTTTCTCTGGGATCAAAAGGACCTGAGGTGAAACTGAATATCCCTTATCTGAAATCCAGCTCCTGGAACCACTGCTGTGGATGCTGCCATGTGTTCCAGGAGCTGAAGAAAGTGTCCTGCTGGACAATACACATGTAGGAGAAAGGAGTTTGCCAGTTGAATGAGGTTGTCTGCCCTTCCAAATTGCAGGAGAGCCTTAGCCTGAACTGTGTCCAGCTCTGCTACTATGAAATCTAAGATCTGGACAGGTTCCAGCACTAACTTCTTTAGGTATATGAGGAAATCTAGGGCTATGAGAGTATTCTGCACCAGACCCAAAGCCTCCCTTACCTGTTGGGGGGAGTGTCCCATGGCTAGCCAGTCATCCAGGTAGGGAAACACAGCCACTCCTTCCCTTCTCAGGTGTGCTACAACCACT
Source organism: Neoceratodus forsteri (assembly GCA_016271365.2). NCBI lineage: Eukaryota > Metazoa > Chordata > Ceratodontiformes > Ceratodontidae > Neoceratodus > Neoceratodus forsteri. Next base: position 831,473,938 of record CM028130.1, on the reverse strand, counting down.
GCCAGGCATTTTGTGAATGCTCTGGGGGCCGAGGTAAGACCAAAGGGCATTGCCCTGAACTGATAGTGGCCTGAAGGCAATTTGAACCTTAGGTACTTTCTGTGAGAATGTCTGATTGAAATATGAAAATAAGCGTCCTTGAGATCCAAGGAAGCCAACCAATCTCCTTGCCTGAGGGTAAGAAGGATCATGGCTAGGGTCACCATCTTGAATTTGGGTTTTGTCAGATGTTTGTTGAGATACCTCAGCTCTAGAATGGGCTGCCACTCCCCTAGATTTCTTTAGGGTAAGGAAATATCTTGAGTACAACCCTTTTCCTTTGTGAAGAGAAGGGAATGGAAATTATGTACCTACTGTAATTTTTGATCTTCTCTTGTATTTTCACCATTCATTACAGTTTGGGTGTAAGCTGGAGGCACGCGCCCGCTACAGGATATTTTTTTTTTGAGAGGAGCCGGCACCGATGGCGCCTCCCCCAAGAGCGACATACTATGTGGTGCCCTAGGGGCGGCTGTTAGGCGCCGAAGACTTCTCCTCCATCTCAGTTCTGTAAGCTGAAGAGACAAAATAATGATAAGAAAAAGGAAGAGTAAGGCAAGAGAGCCGAGGATAGGTAAAGGAAAAGATACAAACTGAAAAAGGAATAAGCCGACAAAGGACAGGAAAGAAGAAACCTACCCTATGGGACTGCAGGGCCTCACTCCTGGGGTGGCTCCGAGGGAGGAACAGGTAAGGGAGAGAGAGAAGGAGGAAGAGGAAATGAGAAAGAAAGGGGGGATGCTGGGAGGAGGGAGGAGTTTTGCCAAACTGTGAGAATTGGCTTGAAGGCTTTTAAACTCAGAACCAAGGTGAGGGAGCAAGGATCCCATTTAAGAAAACTGGTGAAGAAGGTTCAACTGAACCTTTTGCACAGCTTGTTACACAAAAGGCAGACTCTGCACCTCCTGGCATCCCCAACTCCTTACACTGTAGCTGAGAGCTCACAGACTGCCAAAGCAGAATCTGTTCCGAAAGGAGAGTGCCCAACTAGGAAGGGAAAGAAAGTCCATTAGCACCTTGTTACGTGATAACACAGACGTGTTTGAGGGGGAAGAGAGGTATTTGAAGCCCTACAGAGGGCACCCCTTAGCAGAAGGAAAAGTGGGAACTCAGTCTGACTTCCCGAAGGTAAGGCAAAACAGAGCACCAGTTCAAAGAATTGGAGTGCCAGGGCAGTGCTTAACTAGCAAAGGCTGGTGCAAACAAGAGATTCAGACATGCCAGAGGTGACCTAGAAAAAGGAACCGAACCATTTAAGGAATGGTTTCTTTAACTGTGAATTGAACAGCATGGCTTAAGAAGGAGCCAAAAGGTCACCCCCAGGGGCAATCAGAAAGAGTTCCCTCAAGATAGAGATAAATTCTACTCTTTCCCCTCTCTTCCTCAATTAAATGAATCCATTCTGAGAGAAGAACAGAAGGCTCAAACATTTTTATTTTTTTTAAATTACATTTAAGGCCATGAAGGGAGGGAGGGAGGGAGGGAGGAGGAACAAGCAGGAGGGAGATGCTGAAGAAGGAGGCCCATAAGGGGAAGGTGGGCAGGTATCAGTAATGAATGGTGAAGATACAAGAGAAGATGAAGAATTACAGTAGGTACATAATTTCCATATCTTCTCTTGTCAATCTTCACCATCCATTACTGCTTGAGTGAGTACCAAGTCCCCCGAAGTGGACCAGGAAAAACCAAGAGGGAACAAGACCCTCAGCCTCCTGCTGATGAGAAACAGAAGGAAAAGACCCTGGTCTTACAAGACAGGAAACCTAAGTCTGAGGAGAGCTAGGAGGTGTCCTCCAGAGACAAGGAGACAGAGGAAGCCCCTACAGAAGCCACCTAGCCCTGGTGGAAAAAAAGTGGGTCCCTCAGAATTCAGAGTGAATCACCCTGCGCTGGGCCAGGAGTGACAATCTTGATAGACATAGCCATGCCATCTGTCTAATGCAGATCGGTGTCCCCGCAAGTCTGGAAGCCACTTAATTGGCATCTTAGGATGTCCTTGCTTGGTGCCTTGCAAGTTTCAGGCCTATAGCGGAGAGGGCAATGGCTTGTCTGGATTGCTCCGTATCAGGCATTGATGCTAAAACCTGAGCATAGACCATAAATGCCTATTGTAGGCAGCATGGTGAGCCTGATGTGTTGTAATGCACAACATCGCATGAGAGGAAGAGAACACTCTTCACCCTTACCAGTCAAATTGTAGGGAATCTGAGTCTGGTGGATGGTCATGCGCTAGGCGTCAGCGCCTGGAAGGAGTCTCTAGGAACTCCAATCCTGAGGGTGGGTTGGGGAGTGTACCTAGAGATTCCAATGGGGCATAATACCTCCTCCTGCAGTCTACTGGGGCTGGAAAAGGTGCAGCTAGAGACTGCCAGATGCAGATAGATGCCTCCTAGAAAGGGATAGGCCAGGATGGCACCACCAGATGTTGGACACTGAATTCCCCACGGAATTCACGCATCTGCTGCTCTGTATTATCTCATCTGAGAAAGGAGATATTGAGATCCCTAACCATCCTTGATAGGAAGCGCTGATATTCTGTGAAATCAGCATCAGATGAAAGGTGAGCAGAGAGTTCCTCTCCCTCAGAGAAAGGAGTCAAGGAAGGTGAGGAACTCAAATGCCCAGAGGACTCCTGAGGCAGTGGGGAGAGGCAAAAAACCTGCTCATGCATATACCTAACATATGATGGGAAGGCTTCCACAGAGCCCCTGAACGTCTCTCAGGATAATGGGCCGTAGGACCAACATGGCCTGGAAGAGAGGGGGTGGCTGCAGAGGAATGGGAGAGGGGCACCTACAAGAAGGTAACTTTCCTCTTCTAGGGCTCTGAAATCCAGGGAATGGATCCCGAGCTGGCGGGATCCCAGATATCAAACCAGGTCGCAAAATGGAACCCTGGGGATGAGAACTCTGGAAGAGCCTGGTGGGGGAATCCCCCCTGTGATGCACCTGGGGTTGCAAGGGTCCAGAAGAGCAACCCACAGCAATGCCACCGGAGGGGGACCCTTGAGCTTAAGAGGGTGAGGTGGGGCTTGGCAATTCGGCTCCTTCCCACACCCTGAGGGGTTGCGGGCAGAGCTCGACACCCCTCACCTCGACCTCTCAACCCCCTCAGACTCTGAGGACGCCCTCCTCCTCGACCCCAGTGACAGGTTCCATCAATCCTGAGGCCACCCCAAGGGGGGGCCCCCTGGAGACAGAACCCTGAATCCACCCCAAGAAGGCGTGGCAGCACCAGAAATGGCAGCAGCCACAGCCCCCTCTGAGGAGACAGACCAGTCCCTAATCTCCAAACTGCCCTCCCTGATGAGTTCCAGGCCACCCCCAGCCTGGGAATCCTCAGAGGAAGATAGCTTGGGAGACTCAGGAATGGGAACACTGGGCCACCTGGCACTGCATTCTAGAAAAGACTCTGATTCTGAAGAATCAGGGAACCAGGTCGGGTCAACCTCTGAATCATCTGCCTCCAAGGAGGAGTTGCCCAGAAGGACCTCGATGCTGGCCACCCCAAGAGTCCATTGAGAAATGATGCCGCTAACAGAACCGGGACCATGCACGGTGCCGTACAGACCAGGCGCATTGCCCACAGCTCTAGAACCCGGTCTTGATCCATCCATGGCTCCGGCTAAGACCCTGGTGCCAACCGTGGCACCAGAACCCAACATGATGCCGCTCACGGAGTCAACCGGACCTACGGCACCACGAGAGGTGCCGAAAGCCAACACGTCACTGCACACGGCACTGCCCTGATCACCGACACTGCGGATGGTGCCAGGATCTGAGACAGCACCGGAGGGCAGTGTTGAGGGTCCACCAATACCAGACCCAGCAACTGTGGGCCGCAACACTGGGGGAGCCTGCACCTCCGAAGAGGTGATTGCCGAGACGGTGTCCCCACCGCAGCCCCGGAGGGACCACAGAGTTCCTCTGACACTACAAAAGAGGCCTCCTCCTTGGCAAGGCTGGAAGATGAGGAGACCTCCTCCTCATCAGACCATATGGGCCTGGGAGGGGACCCGGGGGAAGGGCCTAGAGACCTGGCCTGGGAGGCAAGAGAGCGACACCATCCTCCAAAAGTCAGCGGGGCCTTTCCGATTTTGAATGCTCAAACTTCGAGAACACGGTGGTCCATCAAGAAACAGGTGTCGCATCTGTCCATATCATGGTTAGGTCCCAGGCAGTGAAGGCAGACATCATGTCAGTCCAAAATGGATAAAATGCTGGCCACAGGAGCACTGACGCATGGGGGCACGGCCCGCTTTCAACTTGCGCTTAGCTCCCGGACCAGACATGATGCGAAATTAACTATAAAACAGAAAAGCTCTCGGTGCCATTAAAATATCAAAGAAAAGAACGGTCTTACCGGCAATGGCGTCGGGAAAACTAACTGAGACGGAGTCGCAGAGAGAAGGCCTAATGGCATAGCACTGTTGAACTTGCGCAGCAGGTGTTGCCTCGATGGCGGGAGAAACAGAACTGAGATGGAGGAGGAGTCTTCGGCACCTAACAGCTGCCCCTCACGCACACGTAGTGTGTTCCTCTTGGGGGTGGCGCCATCGGCGCCAGCTCCTCTCCAAAAAAAACAACCAAACAAAAAAAACTCCCGTAGCGGGTGTGCACCTACAGCTTACACCCAAGCAGTAATGAATGGTGAAGATTGACAAGGGAAGATCAGGTTCCATAGCTTTGTGGTCCCGAAGTGTGGTAACCTCTGCTTCCAGAAGAGTTCTCTCTGAACTGCTGGCAGGTTTGAAAGATCTTGCTCTTGATATTGGGATTTTTTGAAACTTAGAGCAAGTCCCTGGTTCATTACTTCCAGGGCCCACTTGTTTGTGGAAATGGCTTGCCAGGCCTGAAAGTAGTGAACCAGCCTGCCCCCTACTGGTAATGGGGAGGTGGCCCAGACTGACACCTCAGGGTGTCTGCTTAGCAACAGTCCTAGGCTGAGAGGTAGATGCAGCCCTGCTTGCACCCCTCCTGCCTCTACCCCTGAAATACCCTCTTTGCTGCTGGTAAGCTGGGAATGCCTGGGCATGGTAGAAAGGCCTCTGATAAGGTCTACCTCTGCCTGGCTTAGCCTGCTGCTTCTGTGGAGTTGCAGTGTCAAATATTACTGTAGGAATTCTAGAGATTATATCAATCATTACTTTGTGGAGGATAGTATTTCCCTCAATTGAAAATTGGCAATGTGTCTATGAAATTATTGTATCTGAAGGGGAAACACTGAGGTCCCTGCCATGCATATTCATACAGCGTCAATCCATGTATGCCAAGGTAAATCTGAACCACAGCAGCAAAAGCAGCCCTTTTGAAGACCGCACACAACTTCAGTCTTCAGACTGCTTGGAAAAGGTATCAGCATGGATGTGAGGGGAAGAGTGCAAAAACAGACTTAGCTGCAGCTATTGGAATCTTAAATATATTTATATAGAAGTAGAGAGTGCATCTGAAGTTGGGTCAACCAGGGCCTTGGCCTTTCCTGAAATGAGCCAGCCATTCTATACCTGAAATTTCATGCTTGGTACTAATGTCTGGACCTGATGTTAAATAAAGGAAACTTAACAGTCCTGGGAAGAAAATAATTAGTGGCAGCTCAGTGTTATGAGGGCAACCTGTAGCTCCCTGCTAGTCCCCTCGCAGAGTTGAGCCATTGTGAAGCTATGCATTTAGTCACCCAAGTGTCTCAGCTCCAAACTCTCAAAAATGGCTTAAGACAGTGGCACTAGCCAACCCATTTCCCCCTGGCCCAAATTCTATTATCAAACACTAACTTTTTTAGTTCAAGTTCATGGAAGTCATTCAGTCTGATGCTGTGGTCAGGTTACAGAACTATTGAGGTTGTTCCACCACCCTGTTCAGAGTAGGACCAGACTGTTGCTGTCTCCAATAAGTCGGGAATCTGGTCTCCCATCTTGGAAGTTGAGGAGGGTGCCTTGTAGTTAAAGAGGGTCCTTCCAATGGTAAGATGCCTCTGACTAGTAAATCCTCTTTAGCCTCTGTCATATTGCAGTAAGTTTGTTGACCAGTGACGAATTGGATAATGAGCTTGGTCGGGTATGGAGTTTTACATTTCAGCTGCTAATTTCTGAGAAGAGGAAACAGCGGGATATATTCTCTTCATAGTCTCTGTGTGGTCAGGGCATTGCCATTGTCAAAAATAGCCTATGTTTGTCATAGTAAATCTTCTGCTTTTGCCATGCTAGCTGTAACAACTTGTCTTTTATGTAGTTAAGGAAGTGTGATATTAGGGATCAAGGTCGAGCAGCTGGATTTGTAGGTGTAGGGCTGAAGGCCCTATATGCTCTCTCAATGTCTATCGGAAAGGAAGCATTCGAGTCTAGCAGGGTACAGAAAAAGTATCTAAAAATGCCTGTAGCTTCACACCCTCTGCATTCTCTGGAACCCCATAAATCCTGAGATGTTTCCTTCTGGTATGGTTTTCTACATCTTCCAGCCTTTGGGTAATATGCAACTAATTCTAGGCAAGCTGATTCAGAGCTGTCTCAAAGAGATCCCGACAACTGCTGTTAACAGTACTGTAAGCTACTGATCAGCCTTTGATTGTTTTATTTTGGAGTATTGTTATATCTGCTCTGAGTTCAAGTAATGTATCCTTTACCTCCTCCTGAAAGGACTGAATTTCTTTTAGAATAAGATCCAGTTTGATATTTTTGGAGGTTAGTTTAATATGTTTATTAAATGCATCATCACAGGTCTGGGCCTTACTTATATTTGATGAAGGCTCCATATCCAATCCATCGTGGTCTGCATTTAATTGAAATAATTACATTTATTTGCTTTAGCCATGCTGTACTGTCCCCCTGTAATCATGTATAGGGAAAATGTGCTGATTTCAAAAGCTCTGTAGTTGGGAATAATTTGATTCTTGGGGAGAGTTTCTGATCTAGGCTGTCATCTCTCTTAGTGGAACCAGAAGCCTCTAAGCATCCTCTTAATATCCTGAGAGTGGAGAGCCCTTTCTGCCTGTTTTTGGAAGCTGGACAATGTAGCTATGCAGGATTATAGGCTGATTAAGGTGGAACTCTGACACCACCTAAGGTAGAAACTTGGAGTGTGTATGGAGAACTATCATCTCCATGGAAAACAGTATATGGAGTATCTGTGACCAAAGCGTCCATTTCAGATACTCTTCTTGCAGAGGTGATAGCCACCAAAATGCTGCTTTCCACATTAGAACTTTACATCACAAGTCACTATAGTCTTGAAGGGCTTGCAAGTGAGGCTATCCAGCACAAGGTTGATATATCAGGGAGCCATCAGATCCTGATGGGAGGTCTTGTGTGTAAAATACCCTTGAGGAACCTCTTAAACAGTGGCAGCTGTGCTAGGTAGTGGGCATCCCCTGATTCATGGTATGCTGAAATAGCACATAGGTGTACCCTTCTCATATTGAGTATGAACCACACTGTGTGATGGTCGCTCCCAGCCAGGAGGTCATTCACTCCCAGATCCCTTACAGCCTCCCCATTTGTTAATACAAGGTCCAGATTTCTACCTTCCCTAGTCGGCTCATGGACCAATTGCACCAGGAGGCAGTCCTGAAATGCATCTAGTAATCTCTGCTCCTTTGCACACGTGGTGGTTGCAGTGTTCCAGTCCACCCCAGGGAGGTTGAAGTCCCCCTTCCTACAGACTCTTCTAATCTGCTTGGCCAGCTCCCTATCCAGGTCATCCCCCTGAGTTGGTGGCCTGTACACTACCCCCACCCTCAGTGTCTTTCTTTTAGGTCTTGAAACTACATGCATAGGGCCTCTATCCTGCCCTCCACCCCCTTCTCACTCATATACCTTATTTTATTTATTTATTGGAAATGTTTCACCAGGAAAGGCACACTGTGCAAAAAGATGCTCGTCTCCCGATGTGACCTGGGGGGAGAGGTTACAGAGGAGGCAGGTACACATACAATAGTTGAGCTTGGCAGCAGAGCAATACAGATAACATACAGTTGGGAGGGATTACTTCTGAACTTGTTACATTAGGAGAACAGTACAGAACATAATCATCAAGGACATGGTATACATATCATGGGTACATATCAAAGCAAGAACAGTACAGAACATGATCATCAGGGACAGGGTAAATATATCATGGGTACATAACGAGGCAATACATGAATTACATAAGTGCGAGTAACAGAACTAGGGTGCCGGTATCAGAACTAGTGTGCCAGTAGCAGGACTTGAGCTACAGCGAGATGCAGCAGTTGGCATTAGGAACTGGAGAGTGAAGTTGGGGGGTAGGGGAGGAGTGGACTAGTAAACATTTGGTGTATGGGGGGAGGTTTAGGTGAGGTGGGAGGGGAAGAGAGTGGAGTTAGTAGCTGTGAGTAGAGTTGAAGAGCGTAGGTTAATTAGGAAGGAGGGAGAGAAGGGGGATGCTAGGAGAGAGAACAGTGAGTAAGACTGAGAGTGTAAGTGTGTAGGGCAGGATATAAGCCAGACAATTAGGCGTGGCCAAGCCACTGGTCAGGCGCTAAGGAGAGAAAGGGGGAAGGGAAGCTTTTGAGTGGGGGAGGTCAGGGGCAGTTGCAATTTGGAGCAAGGAGGTTAGTGAGGGCAGAGGATAAGGAGCGTTTAGATGAGGAATGGCGGATCTGGGCCGGCAGGCCATTCCAGAGTTTAGGGAAGAGGTAAGAGAAGGCTGATTGGCCGATGGTGGTCCTTCGGTGGGGGATGACTAAAAGCCTAGTGTCAGTGGACTTGAGGGCTTGGGTGGGGGTATGTGGGGAAGATAGGGAGAATACGAGGTAGGGCAGGAGGGAGCCGAGCCAGAAGTTGGAAGTGAATTTAACACTATGAATTTGGTGCCGGTTGCTCAGGGATGGCAGGGCCAGTGAACGGTAGAGCTCGCAGCGATGTGAGCGGGGGAGGGGGACATCGAGGGCAAAGCGCAAGTAGAACGACAAAGAGGGGGTCAAGTTTGGCTAGGGTGGTCTTTGAGGCAGAGCTGTAGACAACATCACAGTAGGTCAGAGGTGGGTAGAATCATTTTCAGGACTAAATGACGTCTGACAGGTAGCGGGAGACTAGTGCGGTTCCTGCAGAGGGCGCCAAGTTTCGGGCGCAGTTTAGAGATGATGGCATCCACGTGTGTGGAAAAGGAGAGGTGACGATCGAGCCAAACCCCTAGATACCTGAAGGAGGGCACTTCATCAAGGATGGTGTTGTTTAGCGTATGGAAGATCAGAGGGGGGGTGAGCTTGGATAAACGCTGTCTAGTGCCGAAAGACATAGAGACAGTTTTCTTGACATTTAGGGAGAGTTGGTTGGTATTGAACTAGTGTTGGATTTTGTTGAAGTCCATTTGAAGTTTGGAAGTGAGTTCTTCATGTGTCCGGCCAAAGGTAAAGAGGACCGTGTCGTCTGCATACATGTGGATCGCGGTAGAGGAGCAAGAATTCGGTAGATCATTTAGAAGGCTGGAGAAGAGGATGGGGTCAAGAACTGAGCCTTGGGGAATGCCGGTGGTGATGGGGAGAGGGGGGGAGGTGTGGTCTGCTATTTTAGTGGATTGGGTTCTATTTAGTAGGTAGGCACTGAATCAGTTTGTGGTGGACGCTGCTAACCCTGCCCCTGATAGGCGGGATAGTAGGAGAGAATGGGATACTGTGTTGAAAGCTTTAGCTAGGCCAGTGAAAATAGCAGCAGTGATTAGCCCTTCATCCATCCCAGTGAGGATGGATTCTGTGAGTCTTAGTAGGGAGGACTCCCCTCCCTCATGTAGATTGCCACGTGCCCCCCCTTTCCCCTTAGTCCTATCCTTCCTGAATATCCTGTACCCTGGGATCATCATATCCCATTCCTGGTTCATGTCTCCGTGATGGCTGCAATATCCACCCTCCCCACAGCCAAGAGAGCCTGTAGTTCGGCTGATTTGATACCTAAGATTCTCGCATTCAGCAAGATCACCCTCCAACCTGTGTCTTTCTCCCCCTCACCCTGGTTCCCCACCCCCAATCCCTCCTTGTGTCCCCACCTCAAATGCCTCTCTGAAAGCTTGGGGGGTAGGATCACTCAGCTTCCCCCTCTGGGATCACTGCCTACTAGCTGTCCTCCTGCCACCCCCTTCCACCTAGTTTAAATCAATCCTTGATGCTATGTACCCCTCTAACCTTTGCTTTAATACTCCTTTCCCCTTCCCTCTCAGGTGCAGCCTATCTCCTCCATATAGATCCTTATTTTCTAAGGTACTGCCCCAGTCTCCCACTACCCCATACCCCTTAGACTGACACCATTCTCCAACCATTTGTTGAACTCCCCAATCCTCCCTTTCCTTCCCATACTTGTGCAGGGTACCGGGAGCACCTCTGAAAAGGCCACTGATTCCCCCACTTCCTCACATAGCCCTCCTAATTCCTCAAACCTACTCCGCACTACTTCCACTGTCTTCCCTGCCAGGTCATTAGTGCCCACATGCACCACTACATGCAGTTTCTTCCTGCCCCTCCTTGTGCACTTAAGAACTGCCTGCCCCACCCTGTCTGCCATTCGCCCGGGTATAGCCTCCACCCATATTCTACTATGCCTCTCCCCTCTACCGCTCCTTCTGATTCCTTTAAGTAAGGAATCACCCAGTACCAGTACACCCCCTTCCTCATTCCTTGTCCCTGTCCCCACCCCTTTCCCAGGGTATCCAATCTTACAGCATGCCAGCTCACTAACTCCACCTTCCTCCCCACTGCTCTCCCCATCTCCCCGTCCTGTCCCCTGCCCCTTCCTGCTCCTCTCTATCCCCATGCCTCCCCTCTGCCCAGCCCCCTCCGCCCCTGTTGTCCACCTCACCAGCAGTGCTTCTTTCCCCTTCACACCTATTGCCCTCCTCTGATTGACTCCTGCCACTTGTGGGTTTCCCTCTTCCTCCCCCCTCTCCTGCTGTCCCCTGGAGATCACTCCTCCCCTCCTCCTTCACCAGTGTCACCGGCACAGCAAACATATTTTCTGCATATCCTGCCTGACTGTGCTTCTGTTCCCTCCTCCCAACTCTAGCCTTAGCACTAATGCTAGGCTCCTTGTTTGTTCCATTCCTGCACTCCCTCCCCATCACTTCCCAATGTCAATGTTCCTTCCCCGTGGTGTCCTCATGTTATTTCCTGGATGTAACCCTCCTGCCTCCATGCCCCTTCCCCCTTCCCCTCATCCTCTCCAGCTCTCTACCAAGCCACATCACTTCTTCCTCCAGCCTTCTCAACTGGATACAGATTGGACACCATCCTAGCCTCCACAATATGTTAATCCAAACTGCAGCCTCACATTCATTACATCCCACTATCCTACTTCACCTCAAGGACTCCATACGGGCCAACTGCATCATGAATCAACACAGATTAGGAATATATTTTGTGCTTACTACAATGACTTTTATGCAGATTCATCTTCTTCTTCTGACTTGTATCTCTCCACATATCTTGTAGTTGTCATTCCCTACCCTCTCAGACTAAATGCCATGTAGTTTCAATCCCTCAGGATGAAATACTCTTGGTGTTGTCCACAGCCAAAATACAAAATAATGTCCCTGCCCAGACCCGTATCTTGTTGAACGGTACAGTCTCTCTCACCTTTACTTCTTACCTCATTACATCAATTTTGCAAGTGGTGGCAACAGAAGAACTCTCCCCTCCCCCGTAGAAGCTTGCTTACATCTCAGCAGTTCCCAAACTGGGCAAAGATCCCTCTGTCCATCCTCTTGTTGCCCTATATCCATCTTGACTATGAATTGTAAACTCTTAGTGGCAATTTAGGTATCTCGACTGGGTAATATTCTCTCCTCTCTAATATACACAGTCCAGTGAGGATTTATTCACTACCACTATACTGTGGATAATATGCTCATCACCTCTGGTGACATCAGAACTAACCCTGGTCCCTGCCACAATAGCACCTCCTCCCTCTCAACCCCATCCCTCCCCAGGGTGAAACTAAAGGACTAAAAATAGTACATTTAAACGCCAGAAGTCTGCTGTGAAACATGACTGAACTGTCTGCTTGGACCTCCCATTACCAGCCAGATAAACTGTGCCTGACATGCTGTGCAAGTTAATGGGGAAACAGCTTCATTAGGTGTGATGGGCCCCCCAAACGAGTGGTGGCACCATGATATGTTTGAATCTCATTTCAACTTTTGCTCCTCGCCGCCTGCCCCATGTTGGGTAACTCTAAAAGCTTCACATCCTCTGTGTCTATCTGCCCCCTTCAAACAGCCAAAGTAAGCTTTCCTCCCTTATTGACTCTCTGGGACCACTAGTTAGCAACAATGGTTATGTCATCTTAGGTGACTTCAATGTTTGTTTGTTTTTAACTCTATTTTTTCTGCCCCTTCTGGAGGAACTCTCTCTGGCAGCCCCCTAACCTGCTTTCTACCTCCCACTGTGAAAACCTCATCTGCTCCCCTCACTCCGGTCATCTACTCCCCTGGGTCTAAACCCCCACGAGGAAGGGTCGCCCTATCCTCCCAGTGTGCTCTATCTACAACGCTGAGTGCCGACCGGAGTGTGGGACATGGGGAGAGTGAGGTGGCCAGTATTGGGAATGTGGTGCAGATGGTGGTGCCATCGCCTATCCACCAGAGGAGGGTTTTTCTGCATTTTTTTAATGGCCCTCGTCCCACTCCCCCGGAGTTTGGTCGTGCAATGACGTCTTGAGAAGTCCGCCGCAACTCCGCCCCTCTACTTTAGTGCCTAGGCATGTGCATGTCCTCCGGTCTCCAAAGGGGGACACTGTTGCACCAGGCAGTACCTGGATCCCTCCCCAGAGAGAGGAGAGCCATCTGCAGATGCTCAAGCCTCCCTCTCCCCTGCCGACCCCTGATGACCCGGGCTCATTCCCGAACCTGGGTCACCAGCGTGGCGAGAGGTGTGGTGTCCAGCGTCTCAACCCTCAGTGCCTCCGGGCAGGGGAGGTGACTTCAATGTTAACTGGCTCGATCGCACCAATGTCACTGTTGATCTTCTGCTCAACAGGTTGAAACAATCTCAAACTATTATGTAACCCACAAGAATATCTAACAATGCCCAAACAGCCACCCTAATAGACTGGATCCTTGTACACAAGATTGATAAAATCTCCTCAGCTGGCGTTCTAACAGACTCCATCACTGATCACTCTTCTGTTTATTGTATTGGAATATTCCCCTCCCTGAATTATACACTTCCAGAACTATGCACTCCTTGAGTCAGCCAAATACAACTCTGACCTAGTGAGCCTTGGCTGGACCCCCTTGTGGGATACTGCTGATGTTGACCAGGCACTTCATTACTTCAGCACAACCCTGCTCAAACATCATGATAAATGCACCCCGCTCACCTCTAGGAGGGTTAGGGGCTAGAAAACTAAGTGGTTCACCTGTCCTTTACTGGCTTTCCTAGAAGAGAGGGATAAAAGTTGGGCTTTTTTCAAAACATCCAACTCCCATACTGATTGGGCCAAATACAGCCACCTAAGAAACAAGTGTAAGATAGCCATCAGACAAAGTAAGAGTAAATTTTACAGATAGAAGCTTGCGGCCTCATATAAAACTCCCAGCTGATATTGGAAAATCCTCAAAAAAAATCTCTGGGGTATTCAAATCCTGGCACCCCTCCTGACTTTGAACTAAATGAAATTAAGTGCAATAACCCAGTCACAATATCTAATGCATTTAATCAACAACTCTCTGACCTCTGTGCAGTTACTGATGCCCCGAACTCTCACTCTGGCCCTGACACCCATCCTTCTGCTCCACCTGACACCCATGAACCCAAACTTTTGAAACTGGCAGCTTGGGAGCTCATACACACCCCTAACCTTAATCTTCAATATTTCTCTCTCCACCAGTGTTGTACCATTAACCTGAAAGAAATCCAACATCGTGTCCATCCCTAAACAAGGAAACCCCAAATTATTATCAAACTGCTGACCAATCACTATACTCCCAGCAATCAGTAAACTATTAGAAAAAGTTGCAGCTACTCAATTAACAACATACCTGGATAAGTACAATCTCCTATGCCCAGCCGAACAAGGCTTTCGTAAGAACCACAACACCACCACAATGCTACGCACCCTATCAAATGCAATTTACTCATCAATTGATTATGGCAACCTCATAGGTGATGTCTTTGTAGACCTAACAAAGGCCTACTAAACAATCTTAGGACCATTGGAGTCTCAGGTCATGCCATTCCCTGGTTCTCGAGCTATCTCTCAGTAGGCATCAGCAAATCAGAGTCAGAATCACCCACTCGGACTACCTTCCCACCTCAATAAATGTCCCCCCAGGGTTCCATCCTTGGCCCATTGATGTTCTTGCTGCAAGTTATTTCAATCACTCATTGTTTTAAAAATACTACTCCCCTCCTTTATGCAGATGACCTAACTGACATCAACTACGACCTTGCATCTGACCTAACCTCCGTTCGATCCTGGCTTAAAGACAATAAACTCCTCATGAGCGATTCCAAATCCCAAGCCATGCTTTTTAGAACCTCTTATAGGTAAAAAAATGTATTCACTCCTCCTAACTGTAGCAAATGCGTTCAAGTATCTTGGTATCACACTCGACCCCTCCCTCGATTTCTCCTCTCACATTTTCTCTGTGTGTAAAGGTGGTGGTACATGATGTTGATGTCTCTGGATCAGCACATCCAAAAGTCGGCAACGGATCTGAGGCAAGGATGGAAACAGTGACAAACATTTACCCCTTCCTCGAGGTGCTACAATCTCAGAGTTGGTTATATTAGTAAGGGAGGTGTGGGGGGCAAATCCCCCTGAAATAAAAAATGAAGATGCCGTTTCCATCTTAGTTGCAATTCCGGACTCTCTGTTCCGGAGTCGCATTTATCACATAGAACCTGTAACGGCATCAACTCCAGTCTCAGCATTGCATACCAGGCCAGAAATAATCTCACTCCTGCATGCATCACAGTTGTTCGATGCCTCCTTCTCCCTAAGCTGTCTTATAGGCTACCCATGTTCACTCACTCCTCTAGTCTCCTGCATCACAAATGGACAGTATGTTACAACAACATCTATAGATTCACCTTATCCTGCAATTGCCTCACTCATCACTGCCTACTCTACAGCAAATTAGGATGGCCCTCCCCTATTGCCCTACTTGACTCCTCTCTTGGTATGTTGGTGCACAACATCCTTTCCACACAGAAACCGATCTCCCTAGCCCCCCTCCTGGTACCTTGGTCACATCCCTATGCTCTCAGGTACTCTGATGCTGAGTAACTATCAATCCCCAGATCTCATTCCAAATATAGCCCCATGGCCATATCCTCCTCTTCTGCTCCTACACAGTGAAATAGTTTTTCAGCTGCCCTGCACCCCTGTCAAGAACCTAGCACTTTCAAAGAGCAACTCCATTCCCTCTTGATGGATCCTTCAATATGTGCCTATCCCTTAACAGTTCAGCACTTTTACATGTATATCCCTGTCCCCATTCTATTCCCTTCCTACCCCCCATTTTCCTCCACGCTCCTACCTTCTACACTTAGCCCTGACCCCCAAGCATTGACACCTTTTTCCTCTCCTCCCCAGTCTTGCACATCTGTTTTTGCCTTACTTCTCTGTTTACTAGTCATGTATTTTTTTTTGCTATATTAGTATAATTACTGTATTGCCCTTACCTGTGTATTGAATTGTTCTTGTCAATGTCTCCCTGTTGCATGTTCTTTTGATTGCCATAGTTCACTTGTACTGTTGTTTACTCTGTTGTCTCCCATATTCCTTCCTGGTTTCCTGGTGCAATTGGTCCATGAGCCAACAAGGGTGGGAAGGACTCTGGACCTGGTACTAACAAATGGGGAGGCTGTAAGGGATCTTGGGGTGGAGGACCCCCCTGGTGGTAAGTGACCATCACTCAGTGTGGTTCACACTCAAGAAGGGAAATGAAACAGGAGGTATGGGTACCAGGGTGATAGATTTTAAGGGGACAGACTTTAAAAGGATGGGGAAAATTTTGGATGGGTATCTGGAGGGAATTCAAGCAGAAATGGATTCTAACCAAAAATGGGGTATTATTAAAAAGGGACTTGCTCAGGCTGTTGAGACTTGTACCAGGACACGGAGCAAGAATGGTAGGGCAAAGAAGCCAAGCTGACTGACTCGGGAGGTCATGGAAGGGGTGAGGGCCAAGAGAAAAGCATTCCATAGACTCATGAAATCGGGAGGGCAAGAGGACAAGGAAGAGTACACGAAGAAGTCCAGGAAGGTTATCAGGCTAGTCAGGGTGGCCAAGGCATCCAGGGGGTGGAGACTGGCAAAGGGAATTAAGGACGGGGAGAAGGACTTCTTCGGTTACATTGACGAGATAAGGAGAAACAAAGACCAGATTGTGAGGATTAAGAGGGATGGGGGATGGGTAGAGAAGGGGGGGATCAGGCAGAGGAGCTGAATGATTACTTCTGCTCTGTGTTCACAGAGGAAAAAGGGGAGCAGATAGCACATGGGAGAGGTGGAGTGGGCAGGGTGGAGGAGGTGACTGACACCAGGATTACAGAGGACAAGATTCTAGAAGGACTAAGGGCGCTGAGGGTGGACAAAGTGCTGGAACCAGATGGCATTCACCCTAAGGTGCTTAGGGAGATAGCAGAGATCCTGGCGGGACCACTGGTGGACCTGTTCAGTACATCCCTGGAAACAGGATGCATGCCACAAGATTAGAGAATGGTCCATGTGGTATCCATTCATAAAAGTGGCCTGAAGGATGAACCAGGCAGCTTCAGACCGGTGAGTCTCAATTTAGTCATGGGAAAACTCATGGAGACAATCCTAAAAGAGAGGCTGGTGACCTTTTTGGAAGACAATGGTCTCCAAGACAGTCATCAACACGGGTTTGTCTCAGGCAGATCCTGCCAGACGAACCAAGTTGAGTTCTACAATTGAGTGACGAGGGAGCTGGACAAGGGCCATGCAGTGGACAACCTGTATTTAGACTTCAGCAAGGCCTTTGCTTCGGTGCCACATTGGAGGCTGGGGGAGAGAGCTGAATACATAGGGTTGGGGACAAAATTGGTCCACTGGATCATCAACTGGCTGAGAGGTAGGCAGCAAAGGGTGGTGGTGGTGGGGGGGGGGGAACTCTCATCACCGAGGGACATCGCGAGCAGGGTGCTACAGGATTCGATAATGGGACCAGTACTTTTTGGGATCTTCTTAGCCAATATCTCACATGGGGTCTGGAGTGAGATCAATCTGTTGGCAGATGATACCAAAATGGGGGCTGTGGTAGATGACATGGAGGGGCGGAGGGGACTGCAGGAGGACCTGACTAAACTACAGGAGTGGTCGGAAACATGGCAGATGGGGTTCAACGCCAGGAAGTGTGAGGTCCTGCACTTTAGAACTAGGAACCAAAGGAGTAAATATCAGCTGGGAGGGGTAGAGCTGGAATGCACCATGGAGGAGAAGGATCTAGGGATGCTTATCATGGGGAGTATGAACCACTCAGTTCAGTGCAGGAAGGTGGCTGCAAAGGCAAACAAGATGCTGGGGTGCATAGCAAGGGAAATCTCCTCCAGGAACATGGAGGTAATCCTTCCCTTGCACAGGTCACTGGTTAGGCTTCACTGGAATATTGCATACAGTACTAGCATTCATTCCTGAAGAAGGACATCAGATTGTTGGAGGGTGTGCAGCATAGGGCAACGAAGATGATCCAGGGACTGAAGGAAAAATCCTATGAGGAAAGGATGGGGAGCTGAACATGTACTCCTTGGAGGAGAGGAGGGATGGGGGGAGATGATTGAAACCTTTAAATACATAAAGGGAATAAACAAGACTAATACGGAGGAGATTTTCCAGATCAAAAGGGGGAGGGACATGAGGGGGCATCAGCTGAGATTGTAGGGGGGAATATTCAGAAGGGAAATCAGGAGACACTTTTTCACAGAAAGGGTGGTAGACAAGCGGAATACTCTGCCCAAGGAAGTGGTATCCTGTAGTATGGTGGGCAGATTTAAGAAGGGGTTAGACAGAGTGGGGGGTGTGTTGTTGTGGGGAGGGGAGGGTGGGGCAGCTGCAAGTTGAAAGGCTAGCTGCTCAAATGAGTAGACACGATAGACCATGAGGCCTGTTTCTGCTGGCATTTCATATGTTGGTATATTAAGTAATGTATTTCTCCCGGGTGGTACCTGAAAATAGGCATATATATGCCTAGTGTACCCCACCTGGTTAACAAAAGCTAAAATAAAAAAAAAATAGGTGTAACCCCCTCCACACACACACACACACAAATGGGGGTTCTCGAAAAGTCTTCCTTGAGCTTGCCTAATTGTTCGCTGCCAGACTGGTGTTCTGCATTTTAGCAGTTTAAATGTATTGCCAGAGAGTGCCTATATAGCCTCTGTGTACTGTCTCTTTAAGAGCTGTCTGGATTGCAGTCATAATTAATCTGAAAGGGAGCTCTGTTAGAAGATGTACTTGTTTGCTGATCATTTGTTAAAGTAGTAATAATATTGCAGTTTGTTCTACCCTGCCTTCTTTGCAGCATGGACAGTTCTGTTTGTTTCCATCGTCTTGGTGCTGGACTGTCAGAATGGGCCAATCAGTACATTTGGGACTCTAAAATAGAGCCTGCCTACAGGGGCTTGGTGGGGCCAAAACTTGTAGGAATTGTAGTTTTGGGTTCTTGGCACCTAAAATAACTTGGAGGGGGAACCCTTGTTGTGACTGACAGACAGATCAGCCAACCAAACCTTTTGGATCTTGGGGAAAATCCTACACTGCTTGCAGTTTCAGTTAGATCTGAGCTGGGAAGTGAAGAAGTAATAGTTCGAGATAGTTCAAGTAGCAATCCATAGTGGATTTGCACGGGAGAACTATGGAAAGGCTTGAGTTTGGCCTGCATGCCTGCCTGCTGTTCTTGAGAGGGAGCTTGTGGGGTTTTTTTTGACTGAATCCGAATTTGGAGAGCAAATTAGGCCACTGAATTGTGACCAGGCTTTAACCTGAAGAAGACCAAAGATTTGCTGAATGCGATCAGCCTGTCAGGACTTCCAGCTACCTCTGAACTCCCGGATTGTGCAGAGACTCTGTAATTGCAACCGGAGAGCCATTTGCCTGGTGCAGTGGAATTTCCTTACATGAAGTGTTTTGCTTGCTGGAGGCTGTATCCAGCTCCACGGACTGAATCCGTATCCGTATCCATTTCCATTTGCCTGGGCCCTGCTACACTGGCCCAGTCAGAATACCTGCTATGCAGAGAAAGTCATTGACGAGAGACCAGTCTGGGGATCAGCCCCCTGCTCAACGCCTTGAACAGGAACTATGCCTTGGGGATTCGTGTGGGCCCTGCTTCTCCGGGTACTCCAGCTCAACAGCCTGCAATCTCGATTTTATCCTGCCTGTGTCCAGTATTGGGTATCATTAGTAAACATCAGGGTAGCTCCCTGCAACAACAGCTAAATCTAAAAGTGTTGTCACCTGATTGTCTTGTTGCCTTTTCATTCACGAACTGAGCCTTCCAGCTCTCAATTACAAATAGTGTGTGTTGTGCATGTTGCTTTCTTCCATCACAGGGCCCCAACCAGCTGCAACGTTCCTGGCTAGCACACTGTTTTCCTACCTGGGTACCCAGAGTGTGGGACTGTGTAGGGACTCTGAACTGCATGCATAACTGTCTGATTAATATAGTTTTTAAGCAAATCAACCTGATTACGCCCCTCCCTTGTTCAAGTCCCCTGAATAAATCAGATTTAACTTTGCTTGCATTTAACCTGACTGTGGTTCCAGTTTGTGCCACAAGTATTGTCCTCTTGCTATTTGCTGTGTTTAACCTTGTTTTACAGGGGGTCCCCAGGGCCAAGCTAGAGGAACCAGCCCTGGTGGTTAGTGCAAACAGGGTGGGTTATTGCCTAGTGAATAAGGGTAATTGTGAAAGTAATTATTGTATATTGTTCAGGCCACTAGAAGGACAAGAGGGGGGTTGCAGTGTCCCGGAGGGTTGTGACCAGGTTAGCTTGACCACTAACAACCCTGACCTCTGGGTAGAGGCACCCATTTCATTACCCAGGCTCCTTAACCTGCTACTAGCCAAGCAGGCAGGGGTAGTAGCCCTTGGGATAGTGTCACCTAGGGGTTACATATGCAGCACTCTGACCCTGCTTGACTATGTCACGTAAATATTAATCCCAACTGCCTTATGTAGCTTAGATGCCGAGAAGGCTTTTGACAGAGTGTCCTGGAATTTCATTTGGGGCACCCAGTTGGCCTTTGGATTTCCTGACCATTTTTTACCTTGTTTTGCCTGGTTTCAAAACATTTACACTAACTCACCCCCAGACATACATCAGGGCAAGTGGATCATATGCTGCTCTGATCCTGCTTTACAGCGGAATGAGACAGGGCTGGCCCGTTTCACCACTTCTCTTGACTCTCTCTATATTGAGCCTTTGGTAGTAGCATTACAGGCGAGTCGAGTAGTGGAAGATATCCTGCAGGGGACACTGAATACAAAGCAGTATTATATGCTGATGATATTCTGTTAACTCTCCTACATCTGGAAACATTAATACCAGCTATGTGGTCAACTACCAGCATGTGTGGTTCTACGGCAGGCTTTTCGTTGACCCTTCAAAAGACTGAGGTCCTTTTGTTACATTTTACTCCCTCACCTACCTTTCAACTAGAGTTCCCTCTGAAATGGAGAGGTATGAAATTTAAGTACCTTGGTATTCAGATCCCTAAGGTTCTTGTTAATTTGGAATTACTGAATTATGAACATCTTACAGTGATGCTCACTTAAGAAGTCTTGTAATGGACTCAGTTACCCTTTATTTTCACAGCTGGAAACGATACAGATGAATGCATTGCCTTGACTTTTATATCTAATGGAGACTCTCCTTCTCTTTCCAGCATCATAGTACTTCTCTTTTTGGACCAAGCTTATCTCTCATTTCATCCGGGGTGGTCGACCCCAAGGACACACCTTTCCATACTGCAACTTCCAACGACAGAGGGTAGGGTTAATTTGCCAAATCTATAATTATGCAAGGGCATGCCTTCTTTGAGTACACTATATTTTTTTAAAAGCACAACTGATGCCCTTGTGGAAACAAATTGAATTTATACTTAATAATCTCTTGGACACTGGCCATCTACTTTTTCAAACACTCAAAGTCCACCTCGCTTAGCAGATTACACAAGACTTACTGCACAGATGATTGCGACTTGGTTTAAAATTCGGAAACTTCCACAACTCAGATCAGCTTTCTATTATTGTAAAATGTTGTCTGTGGATGCTGAGTTTCTGCTGGCCCATATAGACCATGCAGTGCAATGCTGGTGACAGCTTGGTCTAACATATATTTTTCAATTTCTTAACACTCATGGTATCATTGCTTTTGAAGAGTTGCCACAGCAGTATGGTCTGATGGGCTGGGAGCATTTCAGATACCTCCAGGTACAGACTCACCTGGTGCGTAAAGTGTCTGATACAGCCCAAATGCTAGAATCAGTCTTCTTACTTCTTAATTTACTGTTGAGAGCCCTGCAGGGAATGGTTTGTACCCATTTGATAAGTACATTTTATTGAGCACTGCAAGAGAGGCTAAGCAATTCTACTTGCTCTGTGCTTGAGTCCTGGAATCAAGAACTTGACACCACCATTCCTTGTCCCTTTTACTCTGAAAATTACATGCCCTATCCAGTGGAGGGAATTCTCATGGAAGTGTTGTTACCGATACTTCTGCACTCTTGCAGTACTGATCAAGTTTCTGCCAGCATCTTATGGCTATTTCTGGTGGCAAAGCAGACACATTCATGCAAACCATTCTCACATCTTTTGGTGCTGTCCAATTCTTAATCTCTTCTTGCAGGACCTAGCTGAACAATATGATTAACACTCTTTCTATCCCATGAGCTTAACTCTCCTATGATAGTACTCCTGTCCATCCTCCTGGTTGCCAGTTGAGGGACACAGCCATGGCATACCTCTATATTTTGGCAGCTAAGAAGGCAATCACCTGCCCATGGATGCAACAAAGAGTCAGAACTGTGAATGAATGGTGAGCCATTATTCAAGAAATGTACCTTATGAAAAAAAATACAGCAACACTTCAAAACAGACTGCCACATTTTAATGCCCATTGGCAGAGATGGTAGCTATATGGTATTCTACATAACACTTCCCTGGCGCCCTAGACTGTGAGGACAGATTTACTGCTAGACTAAATCTTACATGTTCTAGGGTAGTATATGCATAAAGAATTTAGCAATCTTGTAATCACTCTGCTTGTCAATTGGTTCTATAATTCCCTTTCAGCAATAGGTGCTGTTTTATTCACTACTGTGTGCACCCACCAATGTTTTGTATTTACACTGTCATCCCCAGCCTTTTGCTAAGGGTCATGGGGTTCATACTTTCACTCTGTCTTACATGTACTATGGCTTATAATTGTCTGTCTCAGTAATATTTTAATATAAAAAAGAAGCTGTATTGTCAAAATTCCTAGGTGCAAGGACACAATTCTGTAACTAGTAATGATGCCCACATCCAGTGCCTGCAGCATGTCTGCCAGGAATCTCTGGTACAGGGCATACTCAGGCACTAAGGACAAATGCAGGGATGATTCCGTGTCCTCAGAGGAGGATGTAGATGGAGAGGAGGTGCTGGGTACAGAAGAGGGTGGTGTGAGGGGGCCGGGTAGAAACTGAACTGTGGAGTTACATGCCCAGTCCAGCCGCCAAATGCACTGGTCATCAAGTGCAATTTTAAGAAACTGTTCACTTACAATTACAGTAAATCTTTCATTTGCTCTACAGTCCTTGCCTTAGCCCCATTCACCCAATGGTCTAAATAAGCACACATTTGGACATGCAGGTCTACATAGCTGTCTCCTGGGCCTTTTCTTGACTCTCTATATTTCCATCTATAAGCCTCAGGAGTCAGTTCAAAATGTTTTAATAACATTCTTTTAACTTTAGCATAGTCTATGCAATCATTATAGTTCATTTGTGCAAATGCATGCAAGGCACGGCCAGTAAGTAATGGGGTCAGGTGGACCATCCACAAAGTCTTATCTGATTTATATTGCCCACAAACCCTTTCAAATGATTTAAAAAAAAATCCAGATCATCTCCCTCTTGGTATCATGAAAACGTTTTAGAATTAGTCGTGGCTTCGTGGATTGAACCACCTTTACCATTATTTACGGTTTGCCGCAATGTTTGCTGGTACAGTTTTTCCATCTCGATCGCATGCTGTCACTCTCTCTCTCTCTCTCTCTCTCTCACTCTGCTCATTCCTTCTCTCTCTCTTCTCGCATAAGGATCTCATGCTGGTGAACCTTCTCCCTTTCCTCTCACATAAGGATCTCATGCCAGTGAATCTTTTCTCTTTCCTCTACCTCTAGCCTTATTTTCTCCCTTTCAGTTTCCAGCATTACCCTCTGCAGTTCGGCATCCTACAGCACAAGCTCTGCCTTCAGGATCTCAAGCCAAGGTTGATTGGGCTACACAGCTTCCCGAGCTTGTGCCACAAGGTGCCCCCCCTTGCTCAGCCACTGAGACCTCAGTCTCACTACCTGGGTCAGTATCCTGAGTGACCACCTGCTGACCAGGTATGAAAAAATTACTCACCTATGTGGCAAGGCCTTTGACACTGTGCCACAAAGAAGACTATTACACAGACTGGGAGACTGGGGAATATGGGTGTGGGCAGGACAGTAGTGTGGTGGGTAGGTAACTGGCTGGGCGGCAGGACACAGAGGGTGGTGGTAAATGGCTGTCACTCCACAGAGGGAAGAGTGACCAGTGGGGTACCACAGGGATCAGTGCTGGGACCAGTCCTATTCAACATCTTCATCAGTGACATTGCGTAGGACCTAGAAGGCAGAATCTCACTGTTCGCTGATGACACAAAGCTCTGTAACAGAGTAGACACACCAGAGGGTGTAGACAGAATGAGAAGGGACCTGCAGAAACTTGAAGAATGGTTAGGGTTTGGCAGTTGAAATTCAATGCAAAGAAGTGCAAGATAATGCATATGGGGCACAAAAACCCTGGCACAATATATCAGTTCGGGGGTGAGGATACAGCATGCACCAAGCAGGAAAGGGATCTTGGGGTTATCATCTCTGATGACCTCAAGGTAGGGAAACAGTGTAACAAGGCAGCAGGTAAAGCAAATAGGATACTGGGATGCATAGGCAGGGGCATCACCAGCAGGAAAAGGGAGGTCATAATTCCACTATACAAGACACTAGTGAAACCCCACCTGGAGTACAGTGTACAGTTCTGGAGACCTTATCTATGTAAGGACATAGACAGGGTAGAGAAGGTTCAGAGGAGGGCAACAAAGATGGTGCATGGATTGCATCACAAGTCTGATGAGGACAGGTTGAAGGAACTGAACATGTACTCCCTGGAGGAGAGGAGGGAGAGAGGGGATATGATAGAGACAAACAAGTATCTTACAGGGAGGAACAGGGTGCAGGAATACACTATTTTTAAGCAAAAAAGATGTTCCAGAACTAGAAGGCATGGGATGAAGATGGAGGGAGGACGATTCAGAGGAAACGTGAGGAAGAATTTCTTCACAGAACGGGTGGTGGACAAGTGGAATACCCTGCCAGAGGAAGTGGTGGGGGCTGAAACAATCACGGGATTTAACAATGCATGGGATAGACATAAAGGAATTCTGGAGGTCAGGGGTAAGGGGCATCAGACTTCTAGGAAAACAAAAACTGAACTTACAAGCTCAAATGGGCAGACTGGGTGGGCCATAGGCCCTTATCTGCAGACACTGTCTATGTATCTATGTATCTATGTAATTATATTTCTTCTAATGGAGTCTTGCTGTATTCTGACAATTGCAGTGATTCCCAACCTTTGAACTGCCACAGAGAACAAAGAGTTAACTTTCTATGCAGGGCATAGAATGCTGAGCTCAAGCTCAGTTGAAGTCTCTGTTTGGAGTGTTTTGAACGTAAACAGTCAGATTCTTATGAGCCCAACTAAACTAAAAATTATATGTGGAAATTGTAAAAATTCTACTAGCCAACTGGCTGAAAAAAGTTTTGGATTCCCAAGGAAGACTCAAGTCAGGAAACCCAAAAACAAAACACAATGTACGAAAAATAACAATAATAAATAAGCACCCAAACAAAAAGGAGGAGGGTGCAAAAAACACCCCTGAGGTGCAACACTGCACCCTGCCCACCCACTTCCCAAAAACAGGTTCTGAGAGGGGAGGCAGGGAAGGAGGTCAGAATACAGCAAGACTCCATTAGAAGAAATATAATTAATAAGGTGAGTAACTTTTTCTTCAAACAACATGAAGTCTTGCTGTATTCTGACAATTGCAGACTACCAAGCAATACCGCCAAGGAGGAGGGACAGAACCTACTTTACGAATAGGCTCTGAAGTACTGCTGTGCCAAACCGAGCATCACTCCTAGCCGGGATATCCAGAGAGTAATGCTTGGTAAAGGTATGGACTGTTTTCCAGGTGGCCGCTTGACAAATTTCTAAGAGAGGGATATCCCTGGCAGCAGCCAGGAAAGCAGCTGTACCTCCTATGGAATGAGTCCTCAGGCCTGAGGGTGGAGTTTTTCCCAGTTTTTCATAGCAGAATTGTATACAAGACACAATCCACCTGACAATAGATCTTTTGGTGGCAGGTTTTCCCTTTCCTACTTCTCCATAAGTGAGGAACAACTGGAGGGAGTCAAACCTGTGACCCTTGGTACGCTCTACGTAGTAACTAAGGGCTCTTTTGACATCTAAACTATGTAGCCTCCTCTCTCCTGAGGAAGAATTATCAGGGAAGAAATCAGGTAGAGACAAAGACTGGTTTAAATGGAAGTCTGAAACCACTTTCAGCAAGATCCTCCTATTGGTTCTAAGGACCACTTTATCCCTGTGAAAGGAGATAAAATCAGATTCCACTGACAGGGCTTGCAATTCACTGATACACCTGGCAGAGGTAATGGTTAACAGGAACACATTTTTCCAAGTCAAGTACTTAAGCTCTGCTGAAGACATAGGCTCAAAGGGTGGTTGCATAAGTTGAGCAATGCAAACATTCAAATCCCAGGCAGGGGGCAGGGTCTCTAAAAGGAGGATTGGTGTGAAGCAATCCTTTAAAAAATTTGCAGAACACAGGATGGGAAGATAGTGAGGAAGGCTTCCCCACAGACAAAAACGCAGAAACAGCTGACAAGTGTACCTTGAGAGTAGCTGGTCTGAGGCCTAGGCCATTAAAATGGACCATATAATCCAGAACTGTAGGCAATTCAGCAGTGTCTGGAGAAATATGCTTCTTAGAACACCAAATGCTGAATCTTTTCCATTTGGAGTTGTAAGTCTTTCTGGTGGAGGGCTTTCAAGAAGCCCTGAGGATATCCAGAACCCCTTGGGAAAGATGCAGATCTGCAAACTCTAACTATTCAAGAGCCATGCTTTGAGATTGAGAGACTGAAGATTGGGGAACCAAATCCTTCCCTGAGAGGATGTTAACAGGCTGTAATTCCTGGGAAAAGACAGGGGAAGATGGTCTGCTAGGGACAGCAACACGGGGTACCAGGGCTGTCTGGCCCAATTTGGAGCAATCAGAATCACCTTGCATGGTTGAGACCTTATTTTTACCAAAACTTTGAACAGGAGTGGGAAGGGGGGAAAGGCATACAGAAACTTCCCCTCCCAATTCAGGATCAGAGCATCCAGAGGGACTGAGCCCAGGACAGGAGGTCTGCAACAAAAGAGAGGGAGTTGGTGATTGTCTGGGGCTGCAAAGAGATGTATCTCTGGAGTGCCCCACCTTGAAAAAATCACTTTTAAAACCTGAGGGTCCAGGGACCATTCGTGATGGCCCTGAGAAATCCTGCTCAGTGCATTTGCTAGCACATTGTCCTTGCCTGGAAGGTGAACTGCTGCAAGAGAGGTTTGCAGGGCATAAGCCAAGGACCACAACTTCATGGCTTCTGTGCACAAGGCCATCGACTGAGTACCTCCCTGCTTGTTGATGTACCACATGGTGGTGGTGTTGTCTGTTCTGACTTGAACCACCTTGTTCCGTACTGACTGTGAAAATGCTTTTAGAGCCAGAAGAACTGCCCTGAGCTCTAGAAGATTGATGTGGAGAAGGGATACTTGTGGGACCACAGCCCCTGGGCAGCAAGGGACCCCAGGGGGGCTCCCCAGCCCAGGAGAGAAGCATCCATGGTAAGGACCACTGAACAAGGCTGAGCAACAAAAGGATCACCTTGCCTTAAATTGTCCTGATCCTGCCACCACTGGAGGGCTTGGATCAAGGTCAGAGTCACTGGGATCAGTTTGGTAAGGGAGTCCTTTCTCTGAGACCAGAAAGCTCTCAGGTGGAACTGAATATCCCTCATCTGGAATCTAGCCCCTTGGACCACTGCTGTCGAAGCTGCTATGTGGCCCAAGAGCTGGAGGAAATGCCTTGCTGGTCGAGATACCAGAAGCCTGAAGGAAGAAGCTAGTTCCATAAGAACCCTTGCCCTTTCTAGAGGAAGAAAGGCTCTTGCTCTGAGTGTGTCCAGTTCTACCCCTATAAAGGTAAGAAGCTGGACTGGTTTGAGAACTGACTTGGGAAGGCTGAGAAGAAATCCTAGAGAAGTGAGCACTTGCTGGGTCACTTGCAGGTGAGACTTGACTTGGTCTGGAGACTGACCCACTATTAGCCAATTGTCCAGATATGGAAAAATCAAAATCTTTTGCCTTCTTAGAAAGGCAACTACTACTGCCAGGCACTTTGTGAAACCCTTGGGGCTAAGGTTAGCCAAAGGGCATTGCTCTGAACTGATAATGGCCTGAGGGCAACTCGAACCTGAGGTACTTTCTGTGGGAGCACCTGTTGGGAATGTGAAAGTAGGCATCTTTGAGGTCCAGGGAGGCTAGCCGGTCCCCTGGCCTTAGAGAGGGAAGGATTATTCCCAGAGTTATCATCTTGTACTTTGGTATTAAAAGATGTTTGTTTAGATATCTTAGATCTAGGATGGGTCGCCACTCCCCTGTTTTTGGGGGGTCAGAAAGTACCTGGAGTACAGTCCTTTGCCCCAGTGTAGGGTAGGTACTCTTTCTATAGCTCTGAAAGCTAGGAGAGAAGAAACCTCTGCCTCTAGGGCAAGGATTTCCGAGTGATTTGCAGGTGGAAAAGATCTGGCTCTCATCTTTGGAAATTTTTTGAAGCTGAGAACCAGTCCCTGGCTTACTACTTCCAGGACCCACTTGTCTGATGTAATAGACATCCAGTCCTGGACAAAGTAAGCCAGCCTGCCCCCTACTGGAATAGGAGAGGCGACCCAGGCAGGCCCATCAGGGTGTCTGCTTGGCAGGGGCTTTAGGCTGAGGAGTGGATGCAGCCCTGCTCATCCCCCTTCTGCCTCTCCCTCTGAAGAACCCCCTCTGAGAAAAGGAAGAAGAGGCCTGTGCTTGGTAAAAAGGCCATTGAAAAGGCCTGCCCCTGTCCCTAGACTGCTGCCTTTGAGGAGTTGCCTGCCTTTCCTTGGCCTGAGCACTCCTGTAAGTGGTCCTGTACTCATCCATCTTCTTCATGTAATTCTCCATCTGCTCTCCAAACAGAGAATTATCCACTACAGGAAAATCCATGGCCTTAGCCTGGGTGTCCTGCGAGAGGCTAGTACATCTGAGCCAAGCCATCCTCCGAAGAGCCACAGATGTAGCCATGACTCTTGATGACACATCATTAGAGTCCACAGCAGCATGAAACTGAACCGTAGATGCCTCAATCCCATCTGCAGCCACTGCCTCCAGCTCCTTGGCTAGCTGGGGGGAGGCCTGTTTAGCCAGTACCAGTACAGTGTCCCACCTGGACTTCTGGTACCTGGCTGTATAGGCCATGTAATTTGCCTGCCTGAGTCCCAAAGAAGATGCCATTTACTGCTTCTTTGCCATGGCATCAATATTCCTGGAGTCCTTGTCAGGGGGGGTGTGAAGCCAAGGGAATATTTGCCTTGTCACAGGCAGCAGCCTGCACTACCCTAACATGGCTGCACTGTTGCTATAAGAACTCCATGTCTGAGCCTGAAAGTGTAGACCTCTTGTCCATTCTTCTATCCACAGGAGGTATAGTGTTAGGAGATTCTTAAGATTTTTTGTGTCTGTTTCCCAAAAGATTTATGGAGTGGAATAGACAGCCTCCTGGACTATGGGATAGCCATCATCCCTACATAATCAGGTTCCTCTTGATCTTCCATAGCCTCCTCCATAGGAAGCTGGAGGGTTTCAGCCACCTTTCTGTAAAACATAAAGTGAGAAAGGGACTCAGAATGCCTAGGAGGGGAAACACCTGAAGGTCTATCTGGGGAGATGTCCAGTTCCACAGGCACATCCAGAGCTTCACTTGCATCAACATCCTCAAATTCCCCTTCCTCTTCAAATTCTGGTTCATAAAAGTCTTCAAGGGTATACTCTTGAACCGGGGGAACCAACCGAACCGAACCCCTGCCAGAAGGAGCCGGATCATTCGGAACCGGACGGAGCGATTACACAATCTGAATCGCCCTGACTATCTCTTCGGCGGTCGGAACATGAACCTCTGGATCCAAACCGGTCGATATATCTTTGCATTTTCTTTTTGTCGGAAATGATCCCTCAGAATCGGCTCTCCTTTTGCCCGAAGTATCGCCCTGGTCAGAGGGTACTCCTGGTTTGGTCAAAACCGAACCGGGCTGGCCATCCGGGTCAGCGGACTTCTCGGCCTCCTTTTCCCTCAGTCTACCTAATCTCTTCTCAAGAGTAGATTTGGGAAAGTTTTTAATATTTGGCAGTCTGAATCGAGGTGGTCAAACTCCAGACAATAAACACAGGTGGTGTGGGGATCGGCCTTAGCAAAGACCTCCCCAAACTCACTGTAGTGTTGAAACCCAGTGGGCCCGTTTTTTTTCTTGGGTTTCTCAGACATTGCCAACCTAACTAAACTTACCCTATTTTCGGCAACCGCCAGGCAAGACTCCCTTATCGGTTCCTAACCGTGTCACGGGTATTAGAAAAAAACCGTTAAAACACGTTTTTTTTAGAACCGATAAGAACCAGTAACCACACACTAAGTAAACAAACAAAACTCACAATCAAATGTCCGGTTCAGCCGAACCGACTGCACTTTTACAAATTCCACAGAGAAAAACAGAACAATTCCTATCTAGTACTCACGGCACCACAGACAGAGACTTAACCGACTTTGCGGATACTTTTTTCGGTTTAAAAACTGACGAAAACTGAAAACTTTAACCGACTTTCAAACCGAGCTAAAGGAGAACTCTCCAGAGCGACTGTTCAGTGAGGCGGAGTAAAGAATCTGATGGTTTAAGTTCAAAACACTCCAGACAGAGACTTCAACTGAGCTCAAGCTCAGCATTCTATGCCCTGCATAGAAAGTTAACTCTTTGTTCTCCGGGGCATTTCAAAGGTTGGGAATCACTGCAATTGTCAGAATACAGCAAGACTTCATGTTGTTTGAATTGGCCATGCTCATTTGATCATGCACCAACAGGGCTTCCATAAGTGCATTCTTTGTCATGCCCTCAGGGACAATCCCCCTTGCTGCACACAACTCACAAAGCTGCTATACATGAAATTTTACATAGCTTGAGGAGCTCGTATTCTCTAGCTACACTGCACTAAACTGTCTAGAAAAAAAAACAGTAGTAAACAATGTACCTTTTGAAATCCTGTTTCGTGACTGTCATAAGGTATATTTCTGCTGGTACACCATCACCAGTGTGCTATCTCTCTCTGTCTCTCTCTCTCTCGCTCTCTCAGAGTTCCTGCTTCACAGGAAAGTACACTGCCCACAGTTCTGCACTGGACTGGTACCATTTGCCACACGGATCCCACCACTCTGCCACTAATGTAATGGAAATCTCCCTCATCAGGGATTTCCAGCTCACTGCCACCACAAACTTTTTACCAACAGGAACCAAGTAACCTGTTTTTTTCTTCACCTCCTCCTTGTTAAAGGTCAGGAAGGTCAATACAATAACTGTGGGTAGAGTACCCCTTCAGAGACAGGCTGCAAACAGAGTTCAGCAGAAACAATACAATTACCCTTTTAAATAAAACAAGCAGTCACTGATTCCATAAAAATAGAAGCTTTACTAAGTATTTACAACAGGATGTATTTACAGGAAACAAAAGGGTTGCACATTTACTAGAAATTAAAATGGAAGTTATACAAGACAGGTGGCAAATAGAAGAAATCTGATCTGTTCTCACTTTAACCTGTATCTTTACCTGCTTTTGTCTGAGGAAAACACTGTTCCCTAAGCTGTCTATTCTTACCAGACTTTTAGTGGCAGGGCTCTAGCATTGTCCGATGTGCCAGCCTTAGAGAGTGAGCCTGCTTATAGCCCCTCAATATATTTCTTCCTCCTGTGGGGAGGGGTTTCACTCACTTTGAGTGACAGTTCCATGTTGTCCCAGCCTTCTTTGAGAGTGTGTGTGTCCACCCACCATTCAGCCCCTTCTTGCTAACATTATGACATCCACCTGGGTCTATTGTCCAACATGGGAACATCTCCAGGAAGGACTCTACATTAGGTTTATTGCTTTATTGCCTCCTCTCTGGCTCTTTCCTGTGAGAACATCAGACCTTCCATAAGCTGTCATATACTACTTGCTCATGTGATCTGGTAACCATCTTGTACCTGAAGCGGATGCATATTTAGAAAAGAATAAATGAATCAAAGAAATACATGGTTTCAGTCCCATTTTCTGTCACACCCACTTTCCTTGTGCCGATTTCAATAGTACGACTGTGCATCAAAAAGCAATCGTTGTACCCATCCATGTGGAGAGAAAAGCCAAGGCAGGTCCAGCAATGCTGATGCTGATCTGTCATAGCAATGGGTTTCCCATGTGGGCAGCAGTGCATGATGGGAGGCTATAAGTCCTTTTTCAATTTTTTCATCTCCATCTTTCCTTTTTTGGGCTCTGGCATTGTGGAAGAAAAAATTACTTACCATAGTAATATTAATTCTTCCAAGGGATCCCTCATTATGCTAAACGTATGCAGTGAGCTTTGTTGGAGATGCTGCCCCAGAGCATGTGGAATAGAATTTAGAATGCAATTCAAAGCTCTGCCCTCTGGGTGGTGCTGCGTTCTATAGCCTAACATCAGATTCTTCATGGCCTGTCTACAGTAGTCCCTCTTCCCAGTTTACTAATCTATCTAAGTCATATTGGAAAAAAACCAAAAGCCCAAAGAAGCCTAAAAGAATGGCCCAGAGGGCCAGCATTGTAGACCAACAAAGTCAGCAGAAACATTGCTGTTCTTTTTAGCTGTGAATGAACAACAAGCAATGCTCAAGCAATTAAAATAGAGAGTACTAAGAAATGAGTATTGTAGAACCTTTCCCTTTTCTGGAAGGGGAGGCAGGGTGGGAGATTTAAGCACAACCAGGGATCCCGTGGAAGAAAACAATATTACTATGCTAAGCAATTTTTTCTTTAAACCCCAGGAATCCCTTATTATGCTTAACATATGCAGACTACAAAGCAGTACCTTGGGAGGCTGGGTATGGACCCTATTTAGGAAAAAGGTTCTGTAAGCCAGCAATGCCAAACTCGGTATCTCTTCTGGTCTGACATCCAGGCAATAGTACTTTGCAAATGTGTACACATTTTTCCAAGTAGCTGCTTTACAAATCTCTAGTAGGGGAATATCCCTTGTGACTGCTACAGAGGCAGCAGTACAATAAAATAGCTACAGTTATGCTCAAAGTTGAAAACTGTTAAGAAAATTGACCTTTGGTAGAGTGATACCTAATTGTTATGAAACTCTTATAGGTTCCAGTCACAATGCCACCCCCAACCCTGCCCTCATCCCGATTATACTGTACCTGGCATCTTTTACTCTTACAGTTTTCAACTGTAAGCATAACTGTAGCTAATTTACAGTAGGGACTGATATTTAGAATCTGCTAAAATGTCCTGCTTATGTTCTTATGCTTTCAGGTTCTGTATATGACTCTGCAATATATGAATTCAGAACTTCCATTTTACCGATGACTATGTACCCATGGATCCCCAGCTGGCCATAGAGTGAGAAAACAAGGAACAGTTCCTTTAGCAGAGGAAAGCAAAGAAGCAGGAAGAAAGAAAAAAATACTTACCATAGTAATATTGTTTCTTTCAGGGATCCCTCAATATGCTTGACTTATGCATTATTGCCAGCGGGGTTCAGCTACCTTGGAGGTGGTGCCAATGCAAATGATGGCTGGGCATCAGCCAGTCAGAACATGGCAAGATACTGCTGCCTGTAGGTGCTCCTGCTTGAGAGTTAGATTCATTTCAAAGCCCAAGGGGCAAAAGGCCCCAATTCCTAATCCTGCTTCAAAAATGTGGAAAAAATATGGAAAACATGGAAACAGTGGACAAATAGACACGTATCTAAAAGAACCACAGCTAAATTAGTCACCTAAGGGCGAACTATGTACAGAATGTTTAACTGTGATACCTCACACTAAATTTGCCCCCAGAATAACATGTGGCCTGCTCAGGACTGCAGAAGCATTAATAACCAGGTTATGTGAAGGGAGGATGGGTGGGAGGTCAAGCATACTGAGGAATCCCCTGGAAGAAACAATATTACTATGGTAAGTATTTTGTTTTTCTCACCCCAGGAATCCCTCAGTATGCTTGACTTATGCAGACTACAAAGCAGTGTAGATGGGAGAAGGGAACAAAACCTACTTGGGAAAAAGATTCGGCAATACTGCAGTGCCAAATCTGGCATCTGATCTGGACTGTACATCCAAGCCATGGTGCCTTGTAAAGATATGTACAGTCTTCCACATAGCTGCTTTGCAGATATTTAGCAAAGGTATCTTTCTTTGTGGTGCCACTGAGGATGCAGTTCCCCTGGTGGAGTGGGCCCTGAGGCCTTGAGGTGGCTGTCTGCCAGCCTTACTGTAACAGAATTGAATGCAGGACACTATCCATCAATAGATGGTTCTCTCAGAGGCTGGTCTGCCCTTGCCCACCTTGCCGTAGGTGAGGAACAACTGGATATAAGTGGCCCTCAGCTGCTTAGTGTGCTCAAGGTAGTAGGTCAGTGTCCTTTTAACAGCCAAGCTGTGAAGCCTGCGCTCACCAGGAGTGGATGTGCCTGTAAAAAAAAACAGGTAGGGTTATAGATTGGTTGAGATGAAATTCAGAGACTACCTTGGGAAGGAATTTCCTGTTAATGCTGAGAACTATTTTATCCTTGTGGGAGATAATGTAGTTAGGTTCAATGCAGAGAGCCTGTAGTTCTGAAATCCACCTGGCAGAAGTGATGGCCACTAGGAATATTGTTTTCCCAAGTGACATATTTCAGATCAGCTGTAGCCATATATTTAAATGGAGCATCCATCAACGTGGCTATGCATAGGTTTAAGTCCCAGGGAGGGACAGGTTCCCTAAGTAGGAGCTGAAGGTGCAGCAGGCCTTTGAAGAATTTTTTGAAAATGGCATGACAAATCACAGATTTCTCCTTGCCTGCTAAAATGTGTGCAGAAATGGCTGCAAGGTGGACTTTCAGAGATGAGGCCCTAAGGCCTGAGGCCTGTAAATGAACTAGGTAGTCTAGTATCGAAGGCAGGCTATGTTGCAAAGGGTCAGTCTGTCTCTTTACACCAAAAAGAAAATCTCTTCCATTTGGAAGCATAAGTTTTTTTTGGTGCTTGGCATTTTGAGCCAGCCTAAGGATTCTGAGGACTTGCTCTGAATACTAAGAGTCAGGGAACTCTAGCTTTTCAAGTACTGAGCTTTGAGGAGAAGGGACTCTACACTGGAGTATGTCATCTTTGTCTGAGGCAAGGTCAGGAGACTGGCTCAGAGGCAGGCAAATGGGCTGTTTGGCTGACAAGGAAAGGAGCAGGGAGTACCATGGCTGCCTTGTTCAGTCTGGAGCCACCAGGATCATTGTTGCTGGCTGCCTTCTGAGCTTGAGGAGCACTCTGATAATCAAGGGAAAAAGAGGGAAAGCATACAGAAACCTTTCTGTCCAGTTGAAACTGGCACTGTGCCCAGAGCCAGATGCCTCCAGCAGTACAGGGGAATCTGGTAGTTGATAATGGATGCAAAGAGGCCTGCAGTATCTCTGGAGTGCCCCATCTCTTGAAGACCATAGCCAACACCTGCCTGTTTAGGGTCCATTCGTGGTGGCCCTGACTGATGCAATTCAGAGAGTCTGCCAGCACATTGTCCTTGCCTGGCAGGTGAATGGCAGTTAGCTGCATAACCAGGGAATAAGCCAGCAGCCAGATTTTCATGGCCTCTGTACAGAGCTATGAGGGTCTTGTGCCCCCTTGCCTGTTGATGTAGAGCATGGTTGTTGTGTTGTCTGTCCTGATTTGGACAGAGTGACCCTTGAGCTAAGGGAGTGAAGGCTTTTATGACTAGATACACAGCTCTGAGTTCAAGAAGGTTTATATGATACCTGGACACTCTAATAGACCACACCCCTCTTAAGGTCTGGTCTTCCAGGTGTGCTGCCCAACCCTGGAGGGAGGCATCCATAGTGAGCACTCTGGGGGCTTCTTCTGTTGGAAGGGAATGCCTTCCCTGAGATTTTGTGTGTCTATCCACTGGTCCAGGGCTTATAGGAGAGTCCTGGTGACTGGAATGAGCTTTGATAGTGAATCCCTTTTCTGAGACCAATGAGCCCTCAGATGTCCCTCATCTGAAATCTGGCACCAGAGACTACTGCTGTGGTAGAAGCCATATGGCCTAGAAGTCTGAGAAAGTGTCTAGCTGGCCTTGACCGGCCTAGAAGAAATGAGTTTGCCAGATTCTGGAGGTTTTGTACCCTGTCCAGAAGAAGCAGAGCTTTCCCTTGCTGAGTGTCCAACTCTGCTACTATGAATTCTTGGAGTTGGACTGGCTCGAAGTGTGACTTTTCTTTGTTGATCAGGAAGCCTAGTGACTCTGTTGCACCTGGATTATGCCCCCTATTACCCCACATATGTCTTACACTATATCTCTGGTCTTTTATACTGTGATACTGCTATTTTGCACTAACATTGTAGATTTGGGCATCCATCATATAAGCATGGGTGCTAGGAATGTGCTTTGCTGCTAATATATGCTAATGTTTATCATGCATGATTCATTATACCTCACTATATTACACTTATCTAGATTATGTTTGTCTTTCATATATATATATATATATATATATATATATATATATATATATATATATATATTCAGATATGTTTTACCTAATCACTGATAAAGATGTCTCTGAGGGATCATCAGTGATTATTGTGTACTTATATTCTCATATAATTATATGTAGTGTGTGTTTTACACTCAGGCACATATGCCATGTGTAATAGAGCCCTGTTAGCAATTCTCTTTGTTCTGCTGACAGAGAGAGAGAGACTCCTTGTTTAGTCTCTCATCTAAGCAAAGTGATACCACATGTAGATTGGAAGTGTCATCATTCTCTTTGTCTAAGGTTTTTGCAACAGAAGTATTATTTCTTGTCTTATATTACACTCATTAGTAAATCTGTCTCCTAAATAATTATCCAAAAGAGAATGTATTGTGTAACATTGTTTATAATATAGAGCCAATACATAAGTTTCTGTATATCTATTATCTAGATCTCACCTTACTATATTAGCACTGTTTTTGCCAGTTCTGCCTCCAAAAGATCTATACATTCCTTTTGAGACTGGCAAGTTACCCTATGATCTGTGATTTACTGTCACATGCTTGGTGTAACTATAAATAAACTACTTGATTTACGACTGCTTGTGAGTGTTATCTCGGGTTAACATTGTAGACATAGAACAAATCTGATTTATTATCCTAGAGCTGGATCTCTATGTGACATTTATGGTGACCATGGTTAATGTTTGAATGTTAGTCAAAGTGACAGATTAATTTCCTCTGTAAATTAACACACTGGGAGAAATATCCCAAGTGACAAGCAGCTGAAGGCATCTTCTGTTTAAATCTATTCGGTCTGCTTTTGATTCCCAAAGTGCAAAGCACATAGGCGAACAGACCTGTATTAAACTTTTTTTTTGGTGTGGAACAGCTGTAAAGAGATCTGAATAGACAGATAGATTCCTTTCACCTGTGGGTCTGAATCCTAGTGAGTTGTACTCATTTAGGAGCCCACATCAGCCAAGGGCTGCCTGTGTGCTTTCAAGATTTGTGGTCCGGTTCGTACTTCTTGATCCACAGCTAGCTAAGGGTTACTAATTTAAATATTGCCTTGTCTGAATTAATCAGCACTGAGTTGAGGCTGGAAGCCTCATTATAGTTCACAGCTCATGGTGGGTTTGAAGATTTTGCCAGTGTGGCAAAGGACAAAGAAGACCCAATTAGGGTGATCTTTGAGCATCATGGTGAGTTAAAAAATGGTACCAAGAAAGTGAATCCAAAGGGGTTACTTTTTGCAACAATATCTGCAGGATTTGATGCTGCCTTACATAAATTGTCTGTTTTGGAATGTGCTTAAGCTGCATGCAAGCTAGAGAATACAATGTGTAGGCAGGAAATGGGTCTGCATGAAACTGACCATATAAGGAGGGAAGAGAGACTGTAATTTCAAATACAGTCTCTACGTAATCAAAATGAATATTTTTTACATGACTCAGCTCATAGCAATGGCCAAGAACTGCATGCTCCAAGAGATAATTGTGAAAGGGCAGAATTAGATAGAAAACAGGCATTGTAAATGAATGATGTCCTGTCTGACACTAATGATACATTTTGTTTTGAAAATGAAGAGCTTAGAGTACACCTGAATGAGGTAAGTGCTGAGCTAGATCATCCGATCAGGGAAAACTCTGAAGTTACTGCTGCATATAAGTATTTGAAAAAAGAGTTGGTCAGTGAACTGCCTGAAAGAGATTCAGGCATTCACCATTTTAAATGTAGGAAAAAGATGGAAAAACTGTGCCGTGAGAAAGAAGTTCTTATGGGACATATTAGGGCCAGTGAGGACAAGATGCATATTGATTTTGTTTCCTCTGGTGATGTGAAGCCTGAAAATGAGGAACCACAGAATGCTGTGGAGTGGACCAGCCCAACAACTGTCCATCCTCCTAGTGTTACACAAAATGGAGAATTGTTAATGTCTCAAAATGGTGGATACAGACGTCATCATCTCACTTCAGCATGCCATCCCCGAGATGGCTGACAGGATATTGATGGTGATGATGAGTTACAAGCTGTCATAACCCAAGATGGCTGTGCCCATGGGTCATCAACCCATGATGGCCACGTCCATGGGTCATCATCCCAAAATGGCTGACCATCACATCACGGAGGTAGGATTACACATTCACAGGGAGCTGTGATTGCTGCCTTGACTACTAAGGACAAGCAAGAGATTGAAGCAATGATTATGAAAGTTTTTGGTAGACTTGATGTTACTGAAGAGCAGAGAGATGCACTTGAATTGGAAGCAGGGCTTCAGTTAACTCCATTTTGGGAGTATTTGACTCCCAAAAATAAGGCAAAAACTTCCAAAATAAAGGAAGAGGAAGTCATTGACTTTCATATGTAAAAAACAAAACTGGATAACTTCCCAACTGATGGCACTGAAGCTCAGAAATTATGGATTTTTCTAAAAGAAATTGTAATTTGCCACTAATATTCATATTAACATCCATAAATGATCCTTCTTAGAATACTGGCTTTCAAACAGAGGGATCTGGGAAGTATTTTGACTTCCCAAAAATTGGAATGACTTCCAGATTTTGACTCATGGAAGTATTTGACTTCAACAAAAAATAAATTAACTGAACCCTGATTGGAAGTGAATCAGTTCATTAAAGAGGCTAGTAAACAGCCAAATATTGTGAGAGTTTTGGCAAATGCTGCAGCAGAGGCTGTATTAAAGGGAGCTACTCTAGCTCTTCCTGGAACAACACCTCTGCCACCTAACCCTATGAAATCTGCACAGTCAGCACAACAGATGGTTGATAGCATTGGAAGCATGCAGTCATCTGAAAATTTGAGTTGTCACCTTGCCAAGGTTAAAGCACATTGTGAAATCCTTGGTTTGCCTCCCGATGGTTATATACAAGCGCTA
The DNA here is from genome assembly GCA_016271365.2 of Neoceratodus forsteri. NCBI lineage: Eukaryota > Metazoa > Chordata > Ceratodontiformes > Ceratodontidae > Neoceratodus > Neoceratodus forsteri. The sequence goes on along the minus strand of CM028130.1, from coordinate 831,434,876 downwards.
AGGTTAACTGTAGATCCCAGCCTTTGGTCTAAACTTCCATCAGAGATAAGACACTGTACAAAAAAAGACTGGGCTAGTATTTGTTCAGCCTTAATGTCAGCACGGTACCCAGGAATAGTTTGAGCATGACTGGCATACAAGCAAGCAAGGGGTTAAGGAATCCCCAGCAAACTATCATGGATGTTTGTGGATTGCTTATTGTTCAGGCAAAACATTAGTAAATGAACAATGTGAAACTGATAATTTGGAATACAAAGATTTATTCCTACGTAACATGACACTAGGTCTATGTGAGAAAGTTGAGTATTCTGTTTTTCCTCAGGAGGATAATTTTGCAAAAATGTTGAAAGTGGTTGAAGCAGCATTTCAAGTGTACCTGTGTATGCTTAATTCTGTTACTAAAAATAAGGTTGCTGCTATTCAGCAGCCTTCTGTAGGGGCAACCCACTATAAAGTGGAAGGGGGAAGGCACAGAGTAAACAAGCTTCTGCTACCAAAAATGCAAAAAGAAATAAAAACTGGAAGGAGAGAAAGTATAATAACAAAGGGAATAGACACTGTGGCAAGTATCAAGGTACTGGTCCATCCTACAGGGAGATTGCAGAGGAAAATTAAAAGCTCTGAGAAGCCCTGCAGTCTAGGAGCTCTAGCAACCCTATTCCTGAATGCCATGTGGCTGCAATGATGACATCATCATAGGCCACATGGGGGGGATGCAGGTCTGATATATGAACCTGTACAGCCAGCTACTACAACAGCACCTACTCCAGTCATATACACTGCTGCATTGCCATCTGCTATAGCAGCAGCTCTTCCAGTCATATATACTGCTACACTGCCAACTGCTAGAGCAGCAGCTCCTCCAACTGAATATACTGCTGTGCTGCCAGCTGCCAGAGTAGCACCGCCTCCAACTGAGTATACTACTGCAATGCCAACTGCCAGAGCAGTACCTCCTCCAACTGAATATGCTGCTGCACTGCCAACTGTTGGAGCAGCATCCCCTTCAGTAGATCATACTGCTGAGCCACAAACTATAGCTGAAGCGGTACATGCCTTTTTCATTCCACTGTCAACACATGCAGCACCATCTGTATATGAACCACCACATAAGCAGGATCCATTACATGCACAAGTAATACCACCTACATATGCAGCATCAGCTGCACACACACCACCACCACCTGTACATGCACCACCACATTTACAGGTACTACCACCAGTACATGTAGAGCCCTCTGCATGTGCACCACCACCTGTAAGATCACCTCCACCAGTGCCTCTGTGACCAACCCACATAGTGGCCCCAGTATCAGGCAAGTGACAGGAACTGCATGGGGCAACCCCCACAGCAGGCACTTCTAACAAGAAGGCACAAGAAATTGTAAAGACACTTGAGAAAGGGAACCCTAATAAAGGGCAATGACAATTAGAGGCCCCAGTCTGAATTATATCCCCTATTACAATGGATCTAAGAGGTAGGCTGTGTGTAAAGGCCAAAGTTGGGGGCCACCAACTAGTAATCCTGCTTGATTCTGGAGCAGCCATGTCAGTATTACATGACGAGAATCCTGAATTCTCACACTGGTCTACCAGATGGGACACTGGTGCACAAGGGGTGGATGGTACTACCCTACAGACCTATCAGTCCAAACCCATCCTTGTAGTGGTGGGCAACCTCACCACAAAATTCACCTTTGACCTCATGGTATTAAATCATCATCCTAGTATTTTGGGAGTTGATTTTCTAGGACAACATGGATGTGTTGTGGATCTGGCAAACAGGATCATGATCCAAATACTAGGACAATACCATACAGTCAAGATATGTGATTCACAAGTTCTTGCAGCTATAACACACAATGACACTAAGTATGATGTCATAGACCTCTTTAAAGATCATGATGGATACAGAGACATACAGACAATAATTGTCAGACACAAGGATGTGTTTGCAAAGGACAAGCATGATTGCGGTAGAATGAATACTACGACTGAAGTAACAGGACCAGATCCTGGCAGGTAGAGGCAATACCCTTTTCCTACTGAGGCTCTGCCATCTTTAAGACAGACTATAGAATCCCTGCTTCAACAGGGGTAATAAGGTCATGTGTCTCAACTGTCAACTCACCCATTTGGCCTGTTCAAAAGCCAAATGGGGCTTGGAGACTTACAATTGACTACAGAAGGCTAAATCAGGCAACCCCAAGCTGTTCATCTAGAGTGGCTTCAGCACCTAATGTCCTTAAAATGCTGATCCCAAACCGTAAATGGTTCACCACATTGGATATTTCCAATGGGTTTTGGTCCTTACTGCTGGCTAAAGACAGCCAGTACAAATTTGCCTTCACTTTTGAAGGATGCCAGTACACATGGAGATGCCTCCCACAGGGTTTTCATAACAGCTCATTCCTCTTTCACCTACACATGAAAGATGCATTACAGGGATTCTCAACCCCTGAATGCCTCCTGTAGTACGTATATGATTTGCTTTTGACAACCAACACAAAAGAAGAACACTTGGTTCTGTTAGAAGAACTACTGACTCTCCTACAGAAGTCAGGCCTCAAGTGCAACCCTTCTAAAGCACAATTGTGCCAGAAGGAGGTTCTCTTCCTAGGGCTCCACATAACAGAAAAAGGAAGAAGCCCTGATACTAACAATAGCAAGGAACCTTGGGTATGTCATCACACACACCGGTATTGCTCCATGTTTCAAAACTTACTCCTGCACAATCAAGGACACTATGTTTGTGACTCTTACAGTGTCATTGCTGCAGTTTGATTGGCAACCTCCATCGTTGATCATCTGGCAACTGTCCAACCCCAACAGAAAAGATCCTGTTGGAGTTAGAGGTCAGATCCCTCCTGTTAGCAAATGCAATAGAAAGAGTGCCCATCCCCATGGGGAAAGGGCCTCTATTCTAGGTACTTTCTAACTCAAAAGAAAAATTGGTGACTCAACCTGGATCTCAATTACTTAAACAAACATCTATTAAATCCCAAGTTCTAGATGGTTACACTATCAGTTGTTATTCCTTCTTTACAACATGGAGACTGGCTAGCCTCCCTAGACCTCAGAGATGCCTATTTTCACATGCCAATCAGTCCCTCTCACAGAAAGTATCTCAGATTCAGACAGCCATCAGGCCACTACCAGTTTGCAGTACTACCATTCACCCTTTCCTCAGCTCCCAGGGTCTTCACAAAGTGCCTAGCAGTGGTGGCAGCCCACTTAAGGAGACAGAAGGTTTCTGTATTTCCCTACCTGGATGACTGGCTCATAGTAGACAAGTGTCCTCAAAAGCTCAGAGACTCCCTACGGATCACTCAGCTCACTGAGTTTTTTTTTACCTCGGAAAGTGATTTTCCAATCAGGAGAAAAATGCAGAAACCGCAGTGAAAACCCTTACAAAAATAGTGAAAAAACAACTAAAAAAGACTAAAGGCAGCAGAAACTACAGAAAATACATGACTTTACTGAAAAAAACATTTCTTTGAGCAAAGACATACAGATTTAGTTTAGTTGCCATATTGGTCCTTGGAAGAACAGATCCAGAAGCAAATGGTTTGATACCTTTTATTGGACCAACATAGATGTTACAAAAAAACAAAACAAAGTGCCTTAGCTTTCGGACCAACCAAGTCCTTCCTCAGAAACTTATGGCAGTTATTTCAAAAATTTTCTGAATAACTGTCATAAGCTTCCAAGGAAGGACTTGGTTGGTCCAAAGCTTAGGAACTTTATTCTTTTTGTAGCATCTATGTTGGTCCAATAAGAAAAAAATACTCACCATAGTAATGTTGTCTCTTCTAATGGAGTCTTGCTGTATTCTGACAATATGCAGTTAGCCCCAGCACTTGAACTGCCCCAGAGAGGAAAGAGTTAACTCTATGCAGAAGCATAGAACGTTGAGCTCGAGCTCGGTTTTCAAACCTCTGTCTCTGGTACTTACCAGTGTAACCGTCAGATTCTTACAAGCAAACTAACTAAGTACTAAACTATGGAAATTGTTTATTATATAGCCAAAAGGCAACAATGTGGTTCCCAAAAAGACTCAAGACGAGAACCCAAGGAAAAAAGGTAGTGAAAATGTAATAATATATAGTAAACATAACAATAGTAATAATAATAAAACAACTACCCCACCCTTAAGAGGGAGGGTACAAGCTACACCCCTGAAGTGCAACACTGTACCTGCCAGCCCATTCCCCAAAAACTACATTCTGAGAGGGGAGGCAGGGAGGGAGGTCAGAATACAAGAAGACTCCATTAGAAGAAACAACATTACTATGGTGAGTAATTTTTCTTCAAACAACATGAAGTCTTGCTGTATTCTGACAATATGCAGACTACCAAGCAGTTCCCCCAGGAGGAGGGAATGCAGAACCTACTTTGGAAACAGTCTCTGCAGTATTGCTGTGCCAAACCTAGCATCACTCCTAGCCTGGATGTCCAGGGAGTAATGCTTGGTGAATGTATGGACTGTTTTCCAGGTGGCTGCTTTATAAATTTCTAGCAAGGGTATAACTCTGGCTGCAGCCAGAGTAGCAGTTGTACCCCCTAGTCGAGAAAGCTCTCAGGCCTGGAGGGGGTGTTTTGACCAATTTGTCAAGGCAAAACTGTATACAAGAGACAATCTACCTGGCAATAGTTCTTTTAGTAGCAGGCTTACCTTTCCCCACTTCACCATAAGTGAGTAGCAATTGAAGACAGACATTTCTGTATGCCTTAGTATGTTCTATGTAGTAGCTAAGAGCTCTTTTAACATCCAAACTGTGTAATCTTCTTTCCCCTGAAGAAGAATGGTCAGTGAAAAACACAGGAAGAGACATAGACTGGTACAGAAGAAAATCTGATACCACTTTGGGTAAGAATCTCCTACTGATTCTTAGGACCACCTTATCCCTATGGCAGGAGATGAAGTCAGGTTCGACTGACAGGGCCTGTAATTCACCAATCCATCTGGCAGAAGTAATAGCTACCAGGAACACAGTTTTCCAGGTCAGGTACATCAGTTCAGCTGAAGCCAGAGGTTCAAAGGGTGGCTGCATAAGCTGGGCAATGCAGACATTAAGATCTCAAGCTGGAGTAGGCTCTTGAAAGGGAGGGTTAATATGAACCAGACCTTTGAAAAACTTACTGAAAACAGGATGAGATGCCAGGGAAGAGCCCTTCCCTGCTGAAAGGTATGCAGAGACAGCTGCTAGGTGCTTCTTCAGAGTTGCAGGCCTAAGGCCTAGACCATTAAGATGAACCAGATAATCTAAGGCTGTAGCAATGCCTGCAGAATCAGGCACAATGCTCTTCTGAGAACACCAAACGCTGAATCTTTTCCATTTGGAATTATACGTTTTTCTAGTGGCCTTCAAAATATCCAGGACTCCCTGAGAAAGATGCAGGCCTGCATATTCTAACTCATCAAGAGCCAAGCTTTGAGGTTGAGAGACTGGAGATTGGGGTACCAGATCTTCCCCTGACAGAAGGTCAGGAAATTGTATCTCTTGGGAAGAGACAGGTGGTATGACACTGCCAGAGACAGCAGCAGAGGATACCAAGGCTGTCTGGCCCAGTCTGCAGCCACCAGTATCACTGTGCAGGGTTGAGATCTGATTTTGATCAGGACTCTGAACAACTGAGGGGAAGGGAGGGGAGGCATAGAGAAACCTGCCCTTCCAATCCAGAAGGAGAGCATCCAGAGGAACAGTCCCCAGCACTGGAGGTCTGCAACAAAACAGAGGAAGTTGGTGATTGCCCAAGGCTGCAAAGAGATCTATCTATGGAGTGCACCATCTGGAGAAGATGACCTGTAGTATGGGAGGGTCCAGGGACCATTCGTGATGCCCCTGGGAGATTCTGCTCAGGGCATCTGCTAGTACATTGTCTTTTCCTGGAAGGTGACCTGCTATCAGGGAAGCCTGAAGATAATATGCTAGAGACCACAGTTCCATGGCTTCCGTGCACAAGGCCATGGACTGAGTGCCCCCCTGCTTGTTGATGTACCACATTGTGGTGGTGTTGTCTGTCCTGACTTTGACCATTTTGCCCTTGACTGACCTGAAGACCTGAAGAACTAGAAAAACTGCCCTGAGTTCCAGGAGATTGATAAGAAAGACAGACTCTTGTGGAGACCAGACCCCTTGAGCCATAAAGGCTCCCAAATGGGCTCCCTAACCTAGGAGAAGCACCTATAGTTAGGACTACTGAGGGAACTTGAGAGAGAAATGGAACTCCTTGTCTGAGGTTGTCCTGGTCCAGCCACCACTGGAGAGCTTCAACCAGAGTCTGAGTCACTGGAATCAATTTGGTGAGAGAGTCTCTTTTTCTGAGGCCAAAAGGACCTTAGGTGGAACTGAATGTCCCTCATCTGAAATCTGGCTCCTTGAACTACTGCAGTGGAAGCTGTCATGTGGCCCAGGAGTTGAAGAAACTGCCTTGTTGGATGAGAGACCAGAGGCCGAAAAGAGGAAGCAAGATCTGTTAGGGCCTTTACCCTTGTCAGAGGGAGGAAGGCCTCTGCTTGGATAGTATCCAATTCTATCCCTATGAAAGTAAGAAGTTGTATTGGTTCAAGAACAGACTTTGGGAGATTGAGAAGAAACCCAAGAGAACTGAGCAAGTCTTAAGTGATTTGTAGAACTGACTTGACCTGGTTGGATGACTGACCTACAATTAGCCAGTCGTCCAGATATGGGAAAATGGAAATACCCTGCCTTCTGAGGAAGGCAACCACTAATGCAAGGCACTTTGTGAACACCCCTGGAGCTGATGTTAGGCAGAATGGCATGGCTCTGAACTGATAGTGGCCTGAAGGCAACTTGAACCTGAGGTACTTTCTGTGGGAGCACTTGATAGGAATATGGAAGTAAGCATCCTTGAGGTCCAGGGATGCAAGTCAATCCCCTGGCCTTAGAGAGGGAAGAATAATTCCCAGAGTCACCATTTTGAATTTTGGTTTTGAGATGTGTTTGTTCAAATACCTCAGGTCTAGGATGGGTCACCACTCTCCAGTCTTTTTTGGGGTAAGGAAGTACCTGGAGTACATGCCTTTGCCCCTGTGCTGAGTAGGAACTTCCTCTATGGCTCTGAGAGCCAGAAGAGATTAAACCGCTGCCTCTAGGGCAAGGGTCTCTGAGATGGATGCAATTGGAAAAGACCTGGCCCTCAGTTCTGGAAACCTTTTGAAGCTGAGGGCTAGTGCCTGGCTTACTACCTCCAGGCCCCACTTATCTGAGGTAAAAGACTTCCAGGCCTGGAAGTAGTAAGCCAGCCTACTTCCTACTGGAATGGAGGAGTCAACCCGGGCTGAAACATCAGGGTGTCTGCTTGGCAGGGGCCTTGGACTGGGAAGAGGATGCAGCCCTGCTCATCCCCCTCCTGCCCCTCCCTCGAAAGAACCCCCTCTGTGAGAAGGAAGAGGAAGCCTGAGCTTGGTAGAAAGGCCCATGGAAAGGCCTGCCCCTTCCCCTAGACTGTTGCTTCTGAGGAGTGGCTTGCCTCTCTTTGGCCTGTGCACTCCTGTAAGTGGTCCTGGACTCGTCCATTTTTTTCATGTAAGCCTCAGTCTGCTCCCCAAACAGAGAGTTACCCACTACAGGGAAATCCATAGCCTTGGCCTGGGTATCCTGTGAAAGGCTAGTACATCTGCACCAAGCATATCTTCTGAGAGACACAAATGTAGCCATGACTCTTGATGCCGCATCACTGGAGTCTACAGCAGCATGAAATTGCACTTTAGATGGCTCAATTCCATCAGCAGCCACCTCCTCCAGCTCTTTGGCTAGCTGGGGGGAGCCCTGTTTAGCCAGTTCCAGAACCGCATCCCATCTGGATTTCTGGTACCTGGCTGTGTAGGCCATATTATTAGCTTGCCTGAGACCCAAAGAGGATGCCAAATACTGCTTTTTGGCCATGGCATCGACCTTCATGGAGTCTTTGTCTTGGGGGGTGTGAAGTCAAAGGAATGTTAGCCCTGACACAGGCTGCAGCCTGCACTACCACAACATGGCTGCAATGACTGTATAAGAACTCCATACCTGAGCCTGATAGCATATACCTCCTGTCCATTCTCTTATCCACAGGAGGTAAGAAGTTGGGTGTTTGTAAAATATTTTTTGTCTGTTTCTCCAAGGACTTGTGAAGAGGGATAGACAATCTTTTGAACTCTGGGATGTCCATCATCTCTACAAAATCAGGGTCTTCCTCCTCCTCAGCAGCTTTAACCATTGGGAGCTGGAGGGCTTCAGCCACCTTCTTGTAAAACATGAAGTATGAAGGGGACTCAGAAAGCCTGGGAGAGGAGACATTGGAGGGTCTGTCTGGGAAGATGTCCAGTTCAATGGGCACATCCAGACCTTCAAAGTCATGATCTTCATCCTCATCCTCAGGATACTCTTCATTTCCCTCCCACTCCTCATAGAAAGCATCTGGATCATAATCCGATGGAGTCAGATATGACCGACCTGACTGCCTAACCGCTGTTACTGGTTCGAACGGAATCAGGCGAAGCGACTGAACTATACTAATCACTTTGGCTATCTTGTCAGCAGTTGGAGTATGCGGTGCTGGATCCGAACCGGCTGACTTACGCTTCCTTTTCGACGGAATCGACCCCTCAGAGTCAGACCTCCTTTTGCCTGAGGAGGTATCGCCTAGGTCAGTAGGCACCTCCTCAGGTTCAGCCGTAACCGAACCAGGCTGGCCATCTGGATCTACGGACTTCTCGGCCTCCCTTTCCTTCAGCCTACTCAAACTTTTTTCTAGAGTGGCTTTAGGGAAATTCTTACAAATCTGGCAGTCTGTTTTGAGGTGGTCAAACCCCAGACAATAAACACAGATGAGGTGGGGGTCGGCCTTGGCAAAGGCCTCCCCACACTCAGAACAGTGTTGAAATCAAGTGGGACCATTTTTTTTCTTGGGTTTCTCAGACATGGCCAACCTAACCAATTACCCTTATAAGCTTTCAAGCCAGGTAATAAACAACTGATCGGTTGCAAACTGCGTTACGGGTTCTGTAAAAGAACCAGAAAAAAGTCTGGTTCTTTTGAAACCGATTGGCATAAGAACACCACACTAAATCTCAGAATAAAGTAAAACAAGTAAAAAGGTTGGTTCCTAACTGGACCGACCAGTGAGAAACTGAGAAAAATCAATTTTCACAGAATTTAATAAAATAACATTCACTACCTCTCTACCACACTACCTGTACCATAGACAGAGGCTGGAAAATCCGAAAACAATAAAATGGTTAGAGACCGAACACTGATTCAACTCTACTGAACACAGCAAAGAAGAAATCTCCGGAGCGACTTCACTGTTAGGCAGAGTAAAGAATCTGACAGTTACACTGTTAAGTACCAGAGACAGAGATTTGAAAATTGAGCTTGAGCTCAAGCACTCTATGCTTCTGCATAGAGTTAACTCTTTCCTCTCCGGGTCAGTTCAAGTGCTGATGCTAACTGCATATTGTCAGAATACAGCAAGACTTCATGTTGTTTGAAAAGGTATCAAACCATTTGCTTCCAGATCTGTTCAAGCAAAGAGAAATGGAGAGCTCCAACTTGTTCCAGTAGGCAGAGAAATGAAACTGAATCTCAAGCAGCAGCACCTACAGGAAGCAGTCTCTTACAGCATTCTGACTGGCTGATGCCCAGCCATCATTGCATTAGCACCACCTCCAGGGCAGCTGGAACCCATTGGGAGCTGCCTGGAGAATGTGTATAAATACTACCGTCCAAGCATACCAAGGTTCCTGGTGAGAGAAAAATGACTTACCATAGTAATGTTGTTTCTTCCAGGGGATCCCTCAATATGCTTAACTAATGCAGTTAGCCTGCTATGTTTAACTTCCCCAGAGAGAATGGAATGTATGTAAGTGCTGGAATGTATCATTGGCTCATTACACAATTCAAACTGCTGCCCCTAGGTGCTGCTGTATTCTAAAATGCTTGGATTCATTACGAAGCCTAACTAGCCAAATAACCCTTGTAATAAAGCTATCCTAACAAGAACTAAGTCCCCAACCAGGGCAAACAACAACATTTAACAGTAAAGCCACAACTGACTGGCTTTAATTATTATTCTTTAAACAACCAAATCACAGGACAAGAAGTGACCAGCAGGGATGCTTTCTAGTTTTGGTAGGGGAGGCAGGGCAGGAGATTTAAGCATACTGAGGGATCCCCTGGAAGAAACATTACTGTGGTAAGCAATTTTTTCTTCAAACCCCAGGAATTCCTCAGAATGCTTAACTAATGCAGACAACCAAGCAGTACCTTATGAGGTAGGGCACAGAGCCTATTTGGGGAAAAGGTTCTGCAGGACTGCTGTGCAAAATGGCATCACTTCTGGACCGGATGTCCAGGCAGTAATGCTTTGTGAAGGTGTGTACAGTTTCCAGGTAGCTGCTTTGCAGATATCTAGCTGGGGAATGTCCCTTGCAGCTGCCATTGAGGTGGCTGTACCCTGTGCAAAGTGTGCCCTGAGGCCTTGAGGTGGCTGTTTGCCAACTTTAGTGTAGCAGAACTCAATACAAGCAACAATCCAGTGTGCAATGGTTCTTTTAGAAGCTGGTCTGCCTTTTCCCACCTTGCCATAGGTGAGGAACAACTGTGTGTGCTGTGGCCTAAAAGCCTTTGTACAGTCAAGGTAATGGCTAAGTGCCCTCTTTACATCCTTGCTATGCAACTTCTGCTCTTCTGAGCTAGAATGTTCAGTGAAGATGACTGGTAAGGAGACTGATTGGTTCAAAAAAACTCAGAAACTACCTTGGGAAGGAACTTTCTATTGGTCATGAACATTACCTCATCCCTGTGGAAGGAGATTTAGTTGGTCTCTATACATAGAGCTTGCAGCTCACTGCCCCGCCAGGCAGAAATGATGGCTACAGGAAAAACAGCCTTCCAAGTGATGTATTTTAAGTCTACAGTTGCCAAGGGCTCAAAGATGGGTTCCATGAGCCTAGCTATGCAAATATTCAGATCCCAGGGAGAAACTGGTTCCCTAAGGGGTGGATGAAGGTGAAGGAGTCCCTTAAAGAACTTCTTGAAAATGGGATGTGCAGCCACTGACCCTTCTTTGTCAACCGAAGTATAAGCTGCAATGGCAGACAGGTGTACCTTGAGAGTGGAGGGCCTGAGTCCCAGTGAATTGAGGTGTACCAGATAATTCAGGAGTGCTGGCAGCCCAGCCTGACAGGGGTTAGGATCCCTCTGCTTGCACCACCGGGAGAATCTCTTCCGTTTGGAAACATAAATCTTCCTAGTAGAGGATGTTCTAGAAACCCTGAGGACCTGTAGGACATCCTCAAGAGCTGTAGAGTCAAGAAGTCTAGCTCTTCAAGAGCCAGGCTTTGAGATAGAGAGACTTGAGATTTGGATTCAGCAATCTGCCCTGTGAGATGGTTAGGAGATTGTGCCTCTGAGGAAGGTGGATTGGCTATGCCATGGATTGGGCTAGCAAGAGAGAGTACCATGGCTGCCTGGCTCAATTTGGGGCCAACAGTATAGTAGATGCTGGTTGGCTCCTCAGTTTGATTAGGACTCTGAGCAGTAGAGGGAAGAGAGGGATGGCATAGAGGAACTTGCCTGACCAATCCAGCACCAGGGTATCCAGTGGCACTGTTCCTTGAGCCGATGGCCTGAAACAAAACTGGGGTGACTGATAGTTCTCTAGTGGGGTAAAGAGATCTATTTCTGGAGTGCCCCACTTTCTCAAAACTGATTGCAGGAGTTGCTTGTTTAGAGACCACTCATGATGGCTCTGGCTGATTCTGCTGAGTGAATCTGGGAGGGCATTATCCTTGCCTGACAGATGGATGGCAGAGGAGACCTGCAGTGAATAGGCCAGGCTCCACACTTTTATGGCCTCTATGAATTGGGGGGGGGTTGGGGTGGACCTGGTACCTTCCTGCGTGTTTATGTGATACATGGTTGTGGTGTCGTCTGTCCTGACTTGCACCACCTTGCCATTTATCTGAGTGGCAAAGGACTGTAGAGCTAGCAAAACTTCCCTGAGTTCAAGCAGGTTGATGTGCAGTAGTGACTCCTGTGGAGACCAGGTGCCGCTTACTGTCAGATCTCCCAGGTGTGCCCCCCGACCGAGGAGTGAGGCATTTATGGTCAAGATAACTGAGGGAGCCAGCAGCTGGAAGGGCTGCTCTTCCCAGACACTATCTGAATCTTTCCACCACTCCAGGGCCTGAAAGAGTGACTTTGTGACAGGGACCAGTTTGGACAGGGAGTCTCTCCTTTGTGACCAAAAGGACTTGAGGTGGAACTGAATGTCCCTCATTTGGAAACTAGAATCTGATATTACGGCTGTGGGTGCTGCCATGTGGCCCAGTAGCTGCAGAAAGTGTCTGGCCAGCGGGGGTTTGGCAAGTTTGAAGGAGCTCACTAAGTTCAGCAAGCTGTTTACTCTCCTTTGTGGGAGGAAGGCTTTGCCATGCAGGGTGTTCAGCTCTACACCTATGAATTTCAGGACCTGTACAGGCTCCATCTATGACTTTTGTCTGTTTATGAGGATTCCCAATGATTCCAGGACACTCTGAGTAAAGGAGGTAGACTCTCTGGCATGGTGAGGGGACTCTTCCATGACCAACCAATCATCCAGGGGTGTACAGTCAAAGCAATGAAATTTCGATGGCAAATCCCATCACAGCAACAATCTCGACAGGTTTGAAGATTGTCATTGTGATGGACCGTTGATGACATTTTGCAACTTCGCGAGTGATTTACCTCAATTTCGAACAAACTCCAACTCGGAGTTTGTTTTATAGAAATTGGGGGGGGGGGCCACCCCCGATACAAAAACCACAATGTCTGGCAGGCGAAATGTCACCTGTCAACATTGGGGATGTCACCAAGCCACATGTTGACAACTTCAGTGTCAATGCAGCTTGGTGGAACCATTTTCCAGGTAGGGAAAGACTGTGACACCTAGCCATCTGAGGTGTGTCACGACCACAGCCATACACTTTGTGAATACCCTGGGTACAGAAGTAAGCCCAAAGGGAAATGCTGTAAACTGGCAATGGCCTGAGGGAAGTCTGACCCCAGGTACTTTTCTGTGACTGGGCCTGATGGGTATGTGGAAGTAGGTGTCTCTGAGATCCAGGGGTGTTAGCCAGTTTCCCTGTTGCAGAGTGGGAATGATCATGGCCAAAGTGACCATTCTGTATTTTGGCCTTGTTAGGTGCTTGTTCAAGAGTTTGAGATCTAAAATGAGTCACCATTCCTCATTTTTCTTTCATGTGAGGAAGTATCTGGAGTCGAAGCCCTTCCCTAATTGAGATGTGGGAACAGGTTCTACTGCATTCATCTGCAGTAGTTTCTGGACTTCTAGTTCCAAGAGAACTTTCTCTGAGGAAGTTGCAGGATTGAAATGTCTGCTGGGTAACTTGGGGAATGTTTTGAAAGTCAGGGAGAGTTCCTGGCTCACTACCTTCAAGACCCACTTGTCTCTGGTAATGGCTTGCCATGTTTGAAGTGAGCCAACCAACCTACCTCCTACAGTGGATGGGATGGCGACCTCTACAAACACATCAGGGGTTCTGCTTAGGCTGGGTCCTGGCCCTGATGCCTGCTTTGGTCACTTAGTGGGCTTCCTGCCCCTACTTCTGAGATAACCTCTGGGTTGTTGGTAGTCTGAGCTCACTTGGGCTTGAAAGTAAAGCCTAGGGTATGCAGATCTGCCCTATCCTGATTCCTATATGAAGTGGAAGGCCTGTCTTGGGCAGATTTACTTCTAAACATGGATTTGTGCTCTTCCACCTTTTTCATATAGGCCTCAGTTTTGTCCCCAAAGAATGAGTTGTTCCCTCAGGGGAAGTTCATTGTTTTAGCCTGAGTCTCTTGGAACAGGTTGGTTGCTCTCAGCCAAGCCATTTTCCACAAGGAAATGGCCAGGGCCATAAATCTGTCAGTTGTGTCGCTGGCATCAACTGTCATGTGGAATTGGTATTTGGTTGCATCCAATACTGTCCTGGCTGTGTCCATAAGGTCTGTAGCTACGTCCTCAGTGACCTTGCCAGTCATGAAAAGGACAGATGACCACAGAGCTTTCTGGTGCTGCACTGTATAAGCCATGTAAGTGACTGGTCTGAGCAGCAAGGAAGTTGAAATGTACCCCTTCTTCCCCATGCTGTTAAGCTTCCTGGACTCTTTGTCTGGAGGATGTGAAGACAGGGGTACTCTGTCTTTATTACAGGCAGCAGCTGGACAACACCCTTCTGATCATGGTGGACAAAAACTAACTCAGCATTTGCTCTGTCTAGCAGGTACTTTTTGTCAATCTTTTTGTCTACCCCAGGTATGAAAGTGGGGGTCTATAAAATTCTAAGAGCAGCCTTCCTGAGAGACTTGTGAATAGGCAGCAATAGTGTCTTTGTGGGGGACTAAGCCATCATGTTTAAAACTCTGCCTCTTCCTCATCTTCCACTGTCTCCTGGGTGGCATGGTTGAGGGTATCGACCATGTGCTGCACAAAGGCATAATGGGAGGTATAATCCTCCTGTGCCATAGGGGGAACCAAAGTTCTGCTCCAGGGAGACTTCAGGTTTGATAGTTTCCCCTTCTGCTGCCTCCTCTGGTTCCTCATAGAGGAACTCCAGTTTCTGAATAGGAGGAACCGGAGTTTGAACCAGTGGGTGAACCAGGGAAGCCAGGCTGGAAGCAAGGGAACTGACAGCCTGAAAGGTCTGCAGGACCTCTAAGTCCTTGGCTATGTCCTCTTCTGAGGGCATTGCTGGTTTACTCACTGAGAGCTCCTTTGCTTTTTCAGCAGGAGGTGCAGTGGTGTGTTTCTCCTTATGTTTTCTGTTAGCAGGAACCAGTTCCTTTGTCGGTTCTGCTGGTCTCTTGGACTTGGAGGAATCCTTTTCAGAGGGCTTAGGATCCCCAGAGTCCATATCCCTGTCCTTTTGAGGGTGTGAGAAGGAAACTTCTTCTGAGGACTTTGAAGCAGATGAGATAGATGCTATCTCTTTATGTTTTTTGGCCCTTTTCTTTAAAGTTTTGGGGCAAAAAGTACTGCAGATTTGACAAATAGTGAAGATATGGCTAGGACCAAGACAAACTACACAGATCGTGCCTGTCAGCTCTGGCAAAAATCTATCCACACTCCATACAATTTTTAAAACTAGTTGGTCCTGTTTTCTTTTTGGGTCTGTCTGACATGCCCAACTCATCAGGAGAGGAAAAAAATAACAGTGGAACTGATGGCAAAGAAATGTAGTCGGTTCCCAAAACACAGAAAAAAACAACCCCTACCAGTAGCAACACAAGATTGTGGACAGTTCCCAGGAACCAATAAAAAGATAGAAAACCTTAAATATTCACTATACTGTAGCTCCTAAAGAAAGGAACTGGAGCGAAAAGAAATAATAGTACAAAAAAGCGCTGAAAACTTGCTGAGACGGTTCCCCAGAACCAAATAAAACCTAAAAAAGAACCCAGAAGCTACTGACTAACCTGAAAACAGCTAGGAAAAGCATCATTAAATATTTATTTTGTCAAAGTACTTTATTAAATGGAAAACAAAAAATTTCCACAAGATGCTGAGGAGAGCTCTCCAAGGCTTCTTACTAGGAAAGCGGAGAAAATGAATCTGAACATTTTAGAATGCAGCAGCACCTAGGGGCAGCAATTTGAACTGTGGCACGAGCAAGAGATATATATTCCATCATTTAAATACATTCCATTCTCTCTGGGACAGTTCAACATGGGAGGCTAACTGCATTAGTTAAGTATACTGAGGTATTCCTGGTGGTTTGAATCGTAATGACAACAAAAAGAACAAATCAGCAAAAGGACATAGAAAATCATTTTTTACATTTTTTACATTTTTTAGAGTAAAAACACCTCAGGAATCAAATTTAGCAACTTCAGAAAGAGTTGTATAACGAGAAAAAGAACAAGATGGGGCCGGAGGGGATGGAGCGGTCCAAGGTTTGAAAAGAACATTACGGGACAAGAAACAAACAAGTTACAGGTCTTGAATCTCTTCAGTAAAATTTTAATTGATGCACAGTTCTCTATATTGCAAAAAGGTTTAAACTTTGTCCCAACTCTGATTCAAAATGACTTTCAGATCCACGTTGACCTCTTCAGATTTTTTTGAAAACTGTGATTGAAGTATTTTTTTGTGAATAGAGCCTTTAATCAATTAAGTTCAAGCACAATGTGTGTTCCAATTCAACTGAATAATGAGTCACAGGAGGATCTGGACAAGTTTACAATGGACTGCAAACCCTGATGTGAACTCTGAGAGTTAAGACTTCAATTTTGAAATGGAGTCAACTTAATAAACAAAATGTTGAAGCTCTTACTGACCTTTTGGGAAATGACAAAGTATTTAACAACACTGATGGTTTGAGAGACTTTAACAAAATAAGAAAACAATTTTTTTGAGGTTAATTTGCATTTTTGTCCAAATGTGTACAATAGTTCAATCTCTGCCTATGAAAAAACAGTGTTGAAACAAGTCAGTGAAGTTTTGAATAAAAAAGAAGCTTTGTCAAAGAGAATTTCACCTCCCTTGAAAGACAGGCTCTTAATAAACTTTCAAAAATGAACAATACCATTATCAGGCTGGCTGACAAGGGCTGTAACACTGTGGTACTCGACAGGTATAAATATCAAGGGATGGTCTATAAATTATTGAGTGTTGCTACAGTAGTAATTATAAAAAACTCCCAGGTAATCAAACACCTTCTTTCAACAAACTCTAGCAAGAGTCAATACAGCTGCAAAATATTGGTTTTGAGCACAGTAAGTAATGTGTAAACTAGCAACTTTTGCACTAACCACTGAGCCACCTAACTGCACTTTCTAATTGTTGTGATACACACACACACTGACTAACACATATACACATTTATCATACATATTCCAGTATAACATAGCAGTGCACTGTCTACACACATTTTTTTCAGATTAAAAAAAAGACATCGCGGGACCGTTTTCTTCTTTTCAGGCTCTGAGGGACATCAGATGGTGGAGAGTTGCCACTAGACACCTCATTTATATCAGCAATGACATGCATAAGGCTGAAACTGATCTAGATAGTGGGTGAATGTAAACTAGCAACTTTTACACTAACCACTGAGCCACCTCACTGCATTTTCTAATTGTTGTGATACACACACACTGACTAATACGTATACACTCATATGCATATATATTCCAATATAATATAGCAGTGCACTGTCTACACCCAAAGATCATTGCCACACACACTCTAACACACATACACTGCCTTATAGGGCATTTATTTACTTATACATCTAATCCTAACTTTTATTGTATTTAGGATAAGCACTGTGTTTTGCATTAACTCATTGTACTTATCTATGGCATGACTGGGTAACTAAGGTAGTGGATCAGGGAGGTGCAATGGATTGGCCTATGTGAACTTCAGAAAGGCCTTTGACACCATCACCCACAGAAGGCTGATTAACAAACTGTGCAGCCTAGTGGCAGATCCTAAAATAGTTCTGTGGGTGGATAACTGGCTGAATGGCAGGAGTCAGAGGGTTGTTGCAAACAAGGAGTACTCTGGAAAGGTGATGAGCAGGGTGCCGCAGGGGTCGGTGTTGGGGCCAGTCCTCTTCAATGTCTTTATTGGGGACATTGCAGAGGGATTGGAGGGGACGGTATGCCTCTTTGCAGACAATACAAAGGTATGTAATAGGGTGGACACTCCGAGGGTATTGAAAGAATGAGGGAAGACCTTAAAAAACTGGAAAAATATGCTGGTCCAGTGGCACTGAGGGTTGAGGCCCTGGATGCCTTACCTGGTGCTACACCGGTGACACGGGTTCGGGAATGACCTCAGATCATCAGAGAGCTGGCATGGGGGGAACGGATAGAGGGAGGGAGCAGGACTGAGCAGCAGAAAGGCAGCTCTCCTCTCCCGGGATGGCTGTCACCCCCTGTGTAGTTCCTCTCCCATTGGATGGAGGTCCAGTGAGTAGCGTCGGCAGGAGGGGGTGGCAGTGTAGTGGGAGGGTGCCCTGGGGCATGTCATGTACATGACTCCATACATGTGCACACTCCCAGGGCAAGGGGATGGGGAGAAAACTGGGGGAAAAAGCAGATAAAAATCTATATAAAAAAATGGAAAAATAGTTTGAAAAATGGCAGCTGGGATTCAATGCAAAGAAGTGCAGGATCATGCATGAAAGGCACAAGAACCCTGGGGCAAAGTACAAACTAGGTGGGGAGGTGCTGACAGTCACAAAGCAGGACAGGGACCTGGGAGGTATCATCTTGGAGGACCTAAGAGAAACTAGGCAGTGCGATAAGGCAGCTGGAAAGGCTAGCTAGATGCTGGGATGCATAGGGAGGGGTATCACAAGTAAAAAGAGGGAGGTCATCTTGCCCTTGTATAAGACACTTGTGAGACTGCACCTGGAATGCTGTGTCCAGTTCTGAAGACCCCATCTGAGAAAAAACATAGACAAGGTGGAGGCGGTGCAATGGAGGACAACTGAAATGGTGCAGGGCCTGCAGGATAAGACCTATGAGGAAAGACTAAAGGAGTTAAATATGTATTCCCTGGGGGAAAGGAGGGAGGGAGGAGGGGACATGACTGAGACATACAAATACAGTACATCACTGGTAAAAACAGAGTACAGGAAGGAAACATCTTCCAAAGTAAGTGGCACCCCAAGTCAAGGGGGCACAAAATGAAGTTAGAGGGGGGAAGGCTCAGGAGAATTGTGAGAAAATATTTTTTCAAGTAGAGAGGGTGGACACCTGGAATAGCCTACCAAATGGGGTGATAGGGGCTAAAATGGTCACAGAATTTAAGACGAAGTGGGATAGACTCAAGGGTATACTGGAAGCAAGGGTGGGCTCCAGAGTTCAGTTTGGGCATGGGACCTCACACTAGATAGGGACTAATAGGGCAGATTGGGTGGTGATGTGACTCCCACCCTCCAGCTTGACCTCCTACTAAGCACCCACCACGCTGCATCCCCAGACCTCCCCACACACCCTCACTCACCTGAACAGTTCCCAGTGTGAAGATCCACTCTCCATTCGAAGACACATCTTGCTGCTGGAACTGGCGAGTGCTATATGAGAAATGAGGCAAGTATAGTTCATTGTATTTCAGTAGGTTTTCAACTGCAGTTACCTTATTTCTCATATAGCAGTCACTGTTTCCAGCAGCAAGACATGTCTTTTATGGGACAGTGGATCTTCACACTGGGATCTGTTCAGGTGAGTGATGATATATGGGAACATCTGGGGGGTGTGGGGGTGGTGGATCTTCAGTGAGGGCTCGAATAGGGGGTGTGGGGTTACATCATCGATCTACCTTTTTTTACAGATTAGAAAAAGACATTGAGGGACCATGTTCTTCTTTTCAGGCTCCAAGGGACATCAGAGGGTGGGGGGTTGCCACTAGACACCTCATTTAAATCAGCAATGACATGCATAAGGCTGAAACTGATCTAGATAATGGGGAATGTTGATTAGCAATTTTTGCACTAACCACTGAGCCACCTAACTGCACTTTCTAATTGTTGTGATACACATACACTGATTAATACATGTACACATACTGTACATATGTGTGTGTGTGTGTGTGTGTGTGTGTGTGTGTGTGTGTATATATATATATATATATATATATATATATTCCAGTATAACATAGCAGCACACTGTCTACACACATTACATTTTTACAGATTAAAAAAAAGACATTGAAGGACAGTTTTCTTCTTTTCAGGCTCTAAGAGACATCAGTGGGTGGGGGTTGCCACTAGACACCTCATTTAAATCAGCAATGACATGCATAAGGCTGAAACTGATCTGGAAAGTGGGCTAATGCTGACTAGCAAATTTTGCACTAACCACTGAGCTACCTAACTACACTTTCTATCACAGCAAATACATATACATATACATACATACATGTATATTCCACTATTACATAGCTGTGCACTGTTTACACACATTTTTACCAATTTAAAGAAAGACATCAAGGGATGGTTTTCTTCTTTTCAGGCTCCAAGGGACATTGGACAGTTGCCACTAGACACCTCATTAAAATCAGCAATGACATGCATAAGGCTGAAACTGATCTAGATATCGGGGAAATGTAGACAAACAATTTTTTGCACTAGCCACTCAGTCACCTAACTGTACTTTCTAATTGTTGTGATACACATACACTGACTAATACATATACACATATATGTATATTCATTGCAAAAAACTCAGTTAATGCATCAGTTAGGGTTTATATTACAGCAACAAAAGTCTAGAAATTCGGTGTTAGGGTTCCCAACCCTACCACCCACCCCCCACCCTCCACACACCAACAGGCATCGGAGTGTGCCTTGGGGTCGCCGGCCCTAACTTTCACCCCATTCCAGGTGTAAGGAAGCTGAGATGGTACAGTATAGGAGGATGGGGTGAGAGTTAGGCCCAATGACCCCAAGGTGCACTCTGAAGCTTGTTGGTGTGTGGAGGGTGGTGGGGTGGGGTTGGGGTGGTAGAGTTGGGAACCCTAACACCAAATTTCCAGACTTTTGTCACTGTAATATCAACCCTAACTGATGCGTTAATGGAGTTTTTTTGCAATAAATGTCCTTACTTTTTGAGGCAGTGTAATCGTACCCCTTATTTTGCTGTGGGAAGGCAGGGTCCTTTGGACCCCATGCTCCATAGATGCACATATGTATATAGCTGTGAAAGCACAGGGCCATCTGGGCCCTGTGTTTCCATGTGTTGAACAACAGTGACCAAATTGTCAGCATAGCCATCTTATTACTCCACCTCATGTACCCCAGTACAGAGGAAATTGTAAAATGCAAGGCAAAACTTAATAATGCGTAACTGCAATGTCATTCTGCACCACATGTGTTAAAACACATTTTGGGCAGGATGTGGAAAATGACAGCTGTACTGTTCATGAGGAGATGTGAAAAAATGGCTATGTTGAAAATTCGGTGGCAAAATTTTGAAAAGTACCAAAGTTATGTGTGTGCATGGAATAAATTCAATATACGCATGTAACTCTGGCATTTTTAGGAATTTTTTCATCAAATTTTCAACATAGCCTTTTTAGAATCCCACCTCATGAATACTGGCACTGTCATTTCATTCATTGGTCCTGAATGGTGATTACGCACAGCGACCGTGCCATTTTGCGTCACAGGTGCAAAAACATGTTTCAGGCAGGTTATGAAAAATGACAGCTGTACTGATCATGAGTAGGGATGTAAGTTTGTCATGGATGAGGTTTTAATGACTCATTGTTTGTTCACGAAATCATTAGTAAACAGTAGTAAATGTTGTGGCACTGTCATCATTGCTACATTCTGATGACACTATTGAAAGTCATGGAAGTCCTGAATAAAGATCAAACGTCATGGAATCAAAGACATGTATGACTGCCATGACAAACTTACATCCCTAATCATGAGGTGGTGTGAAAAAATGGCAATGTTGAAAATCTGAAGGGAAAATATTAAAATCAGAGAAACTTATGAACTTGCATTAAAAAATTTCAATGACTGTGCATAACTCAGGCGTTTTTTGGTATTTTTGTACCAAATTTTCAACATGGGCTTTTTTTTTTAACTCTTTTTCCCTCTGGTTCATGAACCGAAGAGCCTCTCTCAGGCATCCAACTGGACACTGCCCAGCCCAAAGTCCACCTAACCAAGCCTCCTCTCTCCTCCCCTCACCTCGCAGCTGGGCCCCCCCAGTTTAACCCCTCCAGGGTGGGGCCACCCCTTCTCTTTGGGTACACTTACCATCATCGTTTTCAGCTGCTTGGTGAAGGCCTGGGCAGAGGAACTGAAAGGCTGGCCAGGATGGGCTCAGCAATGGGCATGGGGGCTGGTGCCATTGCCTACCCCAGGATCCAGGTTTTTCCTGTGTTCTTGCGGTCCCCCTCCCATGTGTGGTGCACACCCAACCCACTGGCGCATGGGAACCCTGCCTGTGTTGGCCACGCTGAGATTGTGCTGCCCAGCATGCTGCAGTGCCCCCTGGTCTCCACCCAGGGCCACTGGCACAGTGGGCCATCCCTCTCCCTTCTTCCTGGGGAGGAGAGCACCACAAGGGCACTCGTTCATCAACCCTCCCCTGCTGACCCCCAGTGCCCGAGCTTGCTCCAGGGTCGCCGGTGTAGTGCGAGGTGTGGTGTCCAGCACCTCAACCCTCAATGCCACTGGGTCAGCAACATGGGCTTTTTGGGACCCCACCTCATGAACACTGACACTGTCACTTCATTACTCAGTCCCAAAAGGTGATTCCACACAGCGACCACAAAATCACCTTATGGGTCTGATTAATGAAATGACACTGACAGTATCCTAAAAAGCCTGTGTTGAAAATCTGGTGTAAAAATTCAAAAAAATTGCTGAGATATCGATATAAGTTAAAAATGCCGTAGACAGTCAAAATTCTGCACTTACCTTGATTCTTCAGTTTGCGGTTCGGCTTTGAAGAGTGCAGACGTGTCCCAGTCCACAGAAGATGACAGAAGAGGATCTCTGGTGGTAAGCATAGGGCAAGGTGGAATGTGGGGTGGTGGGTTGATCAGTGGGAGGGTCGGGATGGCGGAGGGGGGATGGGGAGATGACACGGGATCATTTTCTTTTTTCAAGGAAAAAAAGAAGACATCGGGGGACAGTTTTCTTCTTCACTGGAAAGTATTTAAAACATAATTGGAGACACTGGGAGTGGGCTCCCCAGTGTCCAAATGTGCTGGGTGGGGGTGGGCCCCCCAATGCTGGGAAAAATAACTAAATGGGAGGATGGGGAGACAACAAGGGACCATTTTCCTTTTTACTGGGACATATAAAGTAATATTTCAGTACACTGGGGGTGGGCTCCCCAGTTTCCCACGGTACTGGGGTATAACTGGGGACACAGGGTGTGGGCTCCCCAGTGTCACACCTTTAGAGGGGTTAGTGCTGACATGTGGTTTGGAACCCCTGATTTTGTGGAAAAAAACAAACATTTCTTGCAAATAAACATTTCAGGACACTGGGAGTGGGCTACCCAATGTCCCACACAGGTGGGGGGGCTGCTATGCCGATATGGGGATTTGGCACCCCAATGTCGGCAAAAACCTTTATTTTAATTAAAACATGCCTCAGCCCCCTTGGAGGCAATTAAAGGATAAAATATCCTTTTATTAGGTAAACACCAGCAGGTGTTTACCTAAACAGGGGCCAAGGAATCCGATTCAGGGTTGCTGTTTTTTTTTTCATATAATTGCCAGAACTGTTTTGGGGATTTATGGGGAGCATTGTCTTTTTTTTTTATTAAAGTAGTACCACAAATTTGTGGCAGTTTTCGCACAACAGTGCTGCTAGTTGCATGAAAATTGTTGCAAATTGTAGCAGTTTTGCAAAGAAGTGCCGCAAATTGCAGCATTCACAACAGCCGAATGTAAAAAACATGATTCTTCCCACTACTTAAAAGAAATAATGCCAGGATTGTGTTCCTTGGGCACCGATTAGGTAAACACAACTGTTGGTGTTTACCAAAGGGAAGTATTTTTTTAATTTCAATGTTTTTTCCCCATTTCTAACCGAAAGCAAGATGGTGGCAGCATGACACTACTGAACCCATTTGTGGCAGTAAAAGGTACTTTCACAAAAGGCCATTTACATATCCTGGCTGAATATTGCAAATTTGCACCTGGCCCATCTCAATGTGCATAGTGCATCCATTGGGGCAGCGCATCTCCACACAGCACATTTCCGACGTATGAGTGATAGGCCATAACGTCACTGACATGTGCAGTGGTGCATATGACGCCATGGGCTGTGCATCATGCATACCCCATCACATTGTTCTAATGCCCAGCTGCAATGTACAGCGCATGGCCACTGCTTTGCACCATGTGGATGTCTACAGGTGTGGCACTGGCCAACCTTCACAACATGGCCGTGCCACATGGCTGCGCATGAGACATGGCCCCGATCTCCCACCCTGCCATTCGCTACAGCGCATGTGCGGTAATGTGCCATTCTGCCATTATTGCACATCCCTATGGCGTATTTGTGAGTCGCTTGGCCTACTGAATGACAGGCCCATTGCACAAACAGCGTGAGTCTGTCACAGTCCTTACAGGGCCTTCCTGTGTGCCACACTTGTTGCAGCTCTGAACAGTTGGGATGGCATGTGCTGGCAGCTCCCAGGGGACCAGGACATGTGCCCTGAGCTGGGGAGATCTCGAGTTGGCCAATCTGGTGGACATTGTTGTGCCCCCTGGAGGGCCAATAGTTTGGTGTAGAGGAGCTGCAGGAGGCACGGGCCCAGGTGAGGTCCCAGGTGGCTCAGCGGCTCACCCAGGGAACAGGCATCCCCAGGACCAGAGAGCAGTTCAGGCACAGGTATGGTGACCTGCACAGGAGAGATCCAGGCAGGTTGGGCTGCCTGTGTGACCAGGCCTGCAGGGGGGCAGTTCCACACCCAGGTACATATGTGCTTTGGGTATGTTTTCCTTGCCTGCTACTGGGGGATGTGCAGGTGTGCGGCAGGGGTGGGGGACATTGCTCACATGGTTGCCATGGCCCTGGTCGTGAGGCCAAGCCAGTGGTGCTGTGTATGACACTGTCTGTCCCTGGGTACAATGGTGGGCCATGGTGATGGTGTTGCCGTATCCAAGTTGGTCACCTTTGTGCATTTCCTGTCACCAGGCCATGCATTGTGCGCACCATACTGCATAGCCCAGCGGCTGTCACGGTAACCTGATATTTCTTCAATGCCCCTGGGTTGGGGGGAGCTTGTGGTCCTGCATGCTGCTCACAGTGCTTTTACCATTGTGTCCCCCTTGCAGATTGGGAGGAGAGGCACTAAGCCCAGGGCCAAGCCAGCAGGCAGGCAGTTGATGGTGATGCAGCAAGAGGGGATGGACCTGATTCACTGCCTGGTGTGTCATGCTGTGCTTCATGTAAGTGTGCTGGTGGTGCTACATGCTGCTATTCAGTGGGTTTGGGGGATACATTGCCCACAGTGGGCCATGACCTGTTTGTTGTGTATGCCCATGTGGTGCTGGCCTCACACACATGAATTGTTGTCTTGGCACCATGTGGCAGCTCCACTGTGTGCCTGTCTCCTGTGTGTTGGTGCCCATCCAGTGTGTCTGTTTAGAACCTTGGGGACTCATCGGTGCCCATATGGGGCCACCACTGGGCCTACACAAATTGGGCATGTGGATGTCAGGATCACATGCTGTAGGGGCATGGTCACACGTCCCTTGGCAACATCTGGTGTATGCACATGCTGACATTACCTCTTCCCTGTGTCACATCCCATGCATTGTGTGGCACTGTTGCATGGCACTTTGCTGGTCTTTCATGTGCGTGGTGTTGTGGCAGCCCTGTGCACCGACACCTGGCATGCACAGCCACTCCATCCTGGGGGGGGACTGTGCCTGGGTGGGCTGTGGCCCTGAGTAAGTGTTCTGTTTTTCCCCCCATAGGTCGTCAGGACATCCATGCTGGGGTGTAACAGTGCCGAAGAAGCCAGGGAAGGGTGGTAATCCGTGGCCATATCATCTCCAGCTAGGAGCTGCTGGCCACCATATTTTGCCAGCAGAGAACATTGAGGGTGGCCTGTGACATACTGCAGGAACTGTGGAGTGGAGGCCGCTCATGCAGGGGGCTGGTGCATAACGTCCAGGGTCACTAGGCCTGCGTGGACACTGTTGCCTGTGTGTACTGTAAATATCCCCTTTATCCACACCCCTTCACTCAGAACCTTACTGTCCATATGTATATTGTCCCCCCCACATATCCTGATACCTGCTCAACTCTTCCCCACAACCCCATTTTATGCTGTATATAGTTTTGTATTTCTTTTTCCATTGCTGTGTTGTGGGTTATTCCTGTTGTTTTGTTGTATTAAAATTTGTTACATCCTGACTGTCTGTGTCTGTGATCCTTCATTAGCTGCTGTAGCCATAACCTGCTGTGTTGCACAGTTGGCCCATTGCCCCTTGCTTCTCACTGCCCATTTGTGTCCATCCCATTGCACACCTGTATGCCCAATCCCCCAGATGTTGGCCCCACTGTGTTTGTCATGGTTTCCCCTGGGCTGCCTATGGGGTGTCTGTCACAGTGGCCCATGTCACTTGCACTGGTCCCTAGTGCTGGTGCTGTGCCTACCTCTGCTGTTGTTCTGGTCCCCGTGCTGCTGTTCTGTGCTGTTTGCAGTCCAGTGTCGCTGTGAGTGTGTACCCCCTGTGTGGCCTACAGCCCCGTGCCTGTGTGTCAGTGTACCAGTGGCACACTTTGCCCGTGTTCTGGCTGCCGCATCCACCCTGCTTAGCATGTCAGCCCTGTTGTCACTGTGCCTGGCCAGGCTGTGCTATCCAATGGCATCACCAGTGCTGTGGCACTTTGTCCATGCCCTTCTGTGTGCCATGCACACTGTGCCTGGTACTCTCCTTGGCTGGTGGTCTGTGTGTGGTGCTTCATGCTGTACCCACAGGGTTTGTGCCTGTGCCCATGTTGCACTATCCCTGTGCCACTGTCCTCCCCTCTACCTTAGGGTGCTGCTTTCTCTAGTTGTGCTCATCTGCACTGCTTATTTCCCATATTCAGTCCTGCCCTGATGCGTGGCCCATGTCCAGTTGTGCGGTAGCGCATTGTTGCAATATTCAGCCCTTTATGCACTGGCACATCCTCCAGCACATCTTCTGAATATTGTATTTATCTGGGATGGTGAATCTCAAATGCACAGCACAGGCACTTGCAAAGTTTTCCAGGGGACTTTTGAATATAGGGACCAGAGTTTTTATACTTATACTTGAACGACCATTTTCCTCAAGCAAGTTGCCAACAGAGCTCTTTGGGGTGACTTGATAGGCAGGTAGAGAAAAGGATCTGATGTGAAGCTGTAGAATGCAGCACCACCCAAAGGACAGAGCTTTGAACTGCATTCTAAAGTCTATTCCACGCGCACTGGGGCAGCTTCACCATCAAGTATCACCAAATATGTTAAGCATAAAGAGGGATTACGGGGGTTTGAAAATAAGAACATACATATGAACATATGAAGAAGCCAGCAGAAGGCCATTTGGTCTATCAAGTCCACTCATATTGCAGGGTCCACAGCTTGAGCTACTGACCCTGCCTCCCACTTCTCCTAACCTTTCCATCCTACCTACCCATGATCCTCACCTTCCCTCTACACCTATCCCAGTCTCCCTTGAATCTGCCCACCATCTTCAATAAGACCACCTCTTCCAGCCGTGCATTCCAAGTGTTCACCATCCTCTCCATGAAGAAGTGCTTCCTGACCTCCCTCCTAACCCCCCCACACTTAAGACTGTGCCTCCTCATGTTATGATTGCCACTTAGTTTAAAGAGACCCTCCTTATCCACCTCATTTATCCCTTTTAAGGACTTGAAGGTCTCAGTCATGTTCCCCCTCTCTCTCCCCTGCCCTCCAAGGAGTACATGTTTAGTGCCCTAAACCTCTCCTTATTTGCCTTACCCTGCTGACCCACTATCATTTTTGTAGCCCTCTTCTGGACCTTCTTCAGCAGGTTAATGTCCTTTTTGAAGTGTGGGCACCAGCACTCCATACTCTAGATGTGGCCTTGCCAGTGACCTGTACAATGGCAGTATAACCTCCTCTCTCCCACTACAGATCCCCCTAGTTATGCATCTCAGCATCTTGTTTGCCCTTGCTGCTACTTTCTTATACTGGGTGGAGTGCTTCAGGTTACTAGTGATCATCACTCTCAGGTCCTTCTCCTCCTCTGATGCAGATACCTGGACTCCACCCAGGTAGTACTCCCTCCTGGGATTCTTGGCTCCAACATGCATAACTATGTATTTCTTGAATGAAAGCCAAGCTGACAGATCCCAGACCACCTCCCAGCTTTTTCAGATCATCCTGTAGGTCCTGTATCCCTTCAACTGTGTCCACTCTCCCACAGAGCTTGGTGTCGCTCATGGATAGGCACATTTTGCCCTTAATGCCATCCCCAGAGTCATTGATGAAGACATTGGATAACACCAACGCCATCACCGAGCCCTGTGTAACCCCACTAGTAACCTCTCTGGTGCCAGATAATGCTCCCTCCACAACCACCTTCTTTCTCTCAACCAGTTTTTCACCCATCTGGTCATCTTATCCCCAACCCTGAGATCCACCAACTTCCTGATCAATCTTTCGTGGTGCAGAGTCAAAGACCCTGCTAAAATCCAAATAGAGGATGTCTACTGCTTGGCCCCTGTCTACTGTCTTAGTCACCCAGTCAAAGATGTCAATCTGATTAATTTGAGAAAATCTCCCCCTCATGCACCCTTGCTGCCTCATATCCTGGAGACCATGCTCCTCTAGATATTCTACCAACCTTTCCTTAATTATGGCATCCATTAGCTTGTACATGATTGAGGTCAGAATGACTGGTCTGTAATTCCCTGGGTCATCCTTTGGACCATTTTTGGGGAGAGGCACCACATGTGCTGATCTTCAGTTCTGTGATACCATGCCTGACTCTAGTGAACTATTAAATAGGCCTGCCAGTGGTCCTGCCATCTAATCAGCCAGTTCCCAAAGGACATTTGGATGTACTCTGTCCAGGCCTGGTTATTTGTCTACCTTCTATGTTAGCAGTCCCTCCCTCACTCTGTTCTCCTCCATCACTACATCTGTACCCCACCCACACAGTACTCTTGAAGGCACTGGTCCATCCTTCTTCCTGGTGAAAATGGAATAGAAATATTCATTTCAAATCTTTGCTTTTCCCCGTTATCTTCCACCCACTCCTCCCCTTTCTTAAGCCTAACAATTCCATCCTTCTTGTCCTGTTTCTCACTTATATAGTGAAAGAAGGCCTTCTCCTCCTTTTTAATGCCTTCAGTTATCTGCAACTCATTCTGCGTGTGACACGGAGATCCTGCCACTCTTGAGGACTGATCTTTTTATATTTCTTAGCCTAATCTATCCTTTACAATTTCTAGTCCATAAGGTTATCCACCTATGGACATCCCCTTCCCTTTCCTGACTATACTACAGTGTGCTCTTTAATTTTCCTTTTCTCTCTCAGGTCCTCATACATGGAGGTTATTGTTGTGACCTCCGAGCTGGTGTAAAGCAACAGACTGTGTTCCTCATTGTTGGATTTAATATGCAATGGCACTATGTCATAAAATACCTTGATTTTTATACCTTATGTGTATGAAACCTGTAAATGTTGAAAATACCATGGCACTAGGTGTTTTTGATAAAGGTGAAAAGTACTAGGTGACTGTATTGTAGAAGTTAAGTTACCAGGGTAGAGATATCAGAAAACCCTCTGTTGTGTTATTAAATGTATGTAAATTACAGATTGTTTGAGAGTCCTCTTGGTACCATGCATTCCTGCTGTAAACTGATCCAGTCTGAAATTTCATGGTGATTTGCATATATATTCCATGATGCTTTGCATTATTGGGGTATGTGTGATGTTGTGTTTCTTTGAAACTTGGCTTTATTGCCAATGCCCTTTGGGGTAACTCTTGCTTTAGTACTTCTGCATTGAGGTTCTTTGTCTTTAGCTTTTTTTTTTTTTTTTTTTATTTGAGTCCCCACCACCCAAGCAAACAAGGCCCAAATAGGGAAAGCTGAATCTCAACTGAAAAATTAGATCCGTAGATCAGTGGGTGCTGACTTACTGCAGAGGAAGGACATTTACAGTCTGTTGCTGAAAACTGATGTATTGAAGCAGGGATATGCCACTGCTGAAGGTTACCTTCTGTATTTTGAATAAACCATGCAGAGATTGTGTGTTGAACCTGAAGTTCTGCAACTGGTCCATCTGTTGTTATTCCACAACCCCTCCACACTGTGTCTTAGCTCAGTGGACTTCCTTACTTGCCTCACTTGCCAACCTTAGGTAATTTTCCCCATACACCTCTCTCTTGGTCTTCCTGGATTTCCTATAGGCTAACCTCTTTTCCTTTATTGCCTGGGTGACCCCCAGAACTGAACCAGCTGGGTGCTTTGGCTCTTGTGTTCTTCCATCTGCCTAGTGTACACCTCTGTGGCAACCAGTATTTCTTCCTTAATGATGAACCACCTTTGCTCTACCCCCTTATCTACTCTGATGTCTGCCAGGGGGCTCCTTAGCACTTTGTCCATCCTCCTGAAGTCTGCCCTCCAAAAATCCAAGATTTTGGTTTTAGTGGGGATGCTTTCACTGCCCATATCCAAGTGGAACCATACTGTGCAATGGTCACTCCAGTGTCCAGAGGCTCCCTGACCATTATTTCCTGTACATGCTCTTCATTTGTGAGCACCAGATCAAGAATTGCCTCTACTCTTGTTGGTTCTGTGATGCCCTGAGTTAGGAACCCACTCTGCAGTCCTTCCAGGATCACCTGACTCCTAGCACATGTTGTGGATGGTATGCACTAGTTCACCTTGGGTAGGTTAAAATACCCACAATTACCACCTCCCCTTTCCCTGCAGCTTCCAATATTTGTAAGCTCAGTTCCCTGTCCCTCTCTTCATCCTGGTTGGGTGGTCTGTAAACCACCCCCAACCTTATCTTTATCCCTCTATTGGACTGTAACTGAACCCATAATGTCTGTACCTTCCCTTTCTCTGACTCCTCTCTCGTTGTTATTTTCTCCCTGATGTAAGTTGCCACCCCTCCACCCTTCCCAAATACCCTGTCCCTCCTGTATAATTTATATCCAGGGATCGCAAGGTCCTAGTCATGGTGTGGTGTTGCCCAAGTCTCGGTTACTGCCGCTATATCCACCTTCCTATCTGCTAATACTGTCTGCAGGTTGTCCAATTTGTTTTCAAGAATCTGTGTGTTCTGAGAGAAAGAAACAGATGGCACTGTGGTAAGAAAAACGTTAGTAGTAATGCAGATGAGAGACAGTGATAGTCATTGAACTGACGTGCTGCCACTCCCAGTGTTCATTTGACAGTGGGAAGAAATGGAAATTACGTACTTACCGTAATTCTTGATCTTCTTGGATGAGGTCTCCACCACTCATTCACACTAATAGGACTATGCCAGAGGTGCTAGAACCCCGTGGGAGCCAAAAATCTTCAGAAGGGCCGGCGCCGGGATAGGACTGTGCATATGTGGTGCCACAAAACTAGCTTGTGCCTTATAGGCTAACTCAGTGTTGACCCTCCAACCACCTCAGTTTCTTTTTGACCAAGGAGGTGCAGCATAAACTAATGAAAGAAAACTTAACCCTAACTTCTGGGCATATGAAGGCCCAGATAACCTATGTAAGAAGGGTCAATTCAACAATATCTTCACAGCACGAACAACAAGGAAGTGAAGACCAAAACAGAACAAGTGAGCTCTGGGGATGGTGAGTGGGCGTGTGAATGAGTGGTGGAGACTTCATCCAAGAAGATCAAGAATTATGTTAAGTACATAATTTCCACATCTTCCTGGACTAAAAGTCTCCACCACTCATTCACACTAATGGGAGAGTGCCAAGCTGAAACTCAAACCCCCAAGTAGGGTGGTAGGAGAGAGAGTTCACTCAGGACAGAAGTCCATAAGGACTGTCCTGCCGAAGAAAGTGAACTGTCTGGCATGGACATCCAGAACATTGTGCCTTTACAAAAGGTGTGCACTGAGCTCCAACTCAGTGCCTTGCAGAAGTCTGCAATGGGTACATTACAAATTTCCACTAGGAAAGCTGCAACGACTCCAGTAGAGTGGTGTGAACCCGGCCTTCCAACTTGACTTGTGCCATGGATTAGTAGCGTCGAAGACATGCAACTAACCAAGCCAAAATACATCTCATGGCAACAGGCTGACCCAGCTGAGGCATGCTGAAAGATACAATAATTGCTCAAATGCATATGTCTTCATTCTGTGGATGTAGAATTACAGAACCTTTTTTTTTATTTAAAATTTATTAACGTTTTTACAATGCACATGCAGATCCGCATCAACAAACATTTGAGCAGAAATGATCATAACAAATAAGGGATCATCCCACCCCACCCCCTACTAACTAAAACTCTCCCCCTACCCAACTCCCTCCCCTTCCCTTACCCCCATCCCCAAACCCTAAACCCCAGCACAGCAGTGATCCTACAAGACACATACCCATAATAGGTAAATAGTTCTACCTAGCGATTTTCAGGGAATACAAAGAATAGAGGGAGCCCCAGATTTTCCTGAATCTAGCTAATCAATTGTTGAGACTAGCAATCATCTTCTCTGTCCTGAGGTTGGCTAGTAATTTATGCAACCACTCGCTATAAGCCATAGCGTCACCATTTTTCCAGTGCTTTAATACAAGTTTCTTGATTGTCATAGATATGAGGGCCATATGATATTCACCGTTAATAATGCCAACCTCTGTAAAGTCCCCTAAGAGACAGATTTTTGCTGTAAATAAGTCTTCCAAGCCTAATGGGGGTCTACTTTCTGCTTAATACAAGACCACAGGGGAGCTACTTTGGGGCATTCCCAAAAGATGTGGAGCACTGTGCCTTCCGCCTGCTGACATAGTGTGCAGTATGAAGGCCTTGCAATGTTGAACTTAGCTAACTTCTCCAGGGTATAGTAAAGATTGTGCAAAATGTGAAATTCCTGGGTCACAAACTTGTGACATTCCTGCCAGAGTGCCTTCCATTTAATGGGAGTTTCTGGAAAATGGATTGTCCAGTACGGTGTTGGACCTGTAAGTCCTGGATAGGCCCAATCGTAGAGGAGTCCAACAATTTTAGATACTGCATGTGGAAGCCTTGCCAAGCTGGACAGCTGAGGGTAAAATTGAAATTTAGGAAGTGGTGGGGCTGTGGACCCAAAAAATTGAACCAGAAGGTGTCTCAGTTGATAAACTTTAAAGATACATGTGCCTGGGACACCAAATTTGGAGACAATGTCCGGAAAAGCACATCAAATACCCTCATCATTAACAAGGTATGTAAGAGAAACTGAGGCCAGTTGTGGCAACCATGAGAAAGGAAGCATTTTTTTATCTATTTGTTCAGTTACAGCTGCAGTTTTTGAGCCGCAGTCATTTTTTCGTCTGCCAACTGTGTTACTCTTAGAACATACACTACTGCATTACTTTTTGGACATAAACTACTATCATTTGCACCAATATTTGCACCAGCATTTATTTACTAATCAGCCTGCGCATCCTTGGAGGTTTCCTCTGATGTTGCTGCTTTATGTTACTGTGAAGCTAGGAGTAAACAGGTCTCCAGAGTAACTGTGAGCCAGGGACTCGAATGTTGGTGGGACTAGTCATGGTGGTATGCTTGGAGTCCCTGGGGCTGGAAGCGGCAGCATTTGGTGACAAATTATTGGAGACTCTGTTGTAATTGCCTTGTTTTGATTCTAGGTCATGAGACAAGAAGGATCTGTGCCACTTGTTGTGGAGGACACGGTGTGCCTAATCAGTGTACCCGAGGTGGAACCCGGGTCTAGCTCTTTCTTTCCCTGTGGTAATCTGGTGGTCTCAACTGGAAAGTGGGTATCCACACAGGTTTCCTGAGGCTGTTGGGGTTTGTCTGACTTGTGTTGGGCAGGTTCCTGACAGCCAAAGTAGGGAGGGGATTTGCTGGACTTTTGGATGCCATTTAAAGTTTGGGAGGAATCGGGCCAACTGGGATTTATCGCTCCGGATCTGATTTTTTCCGGAAATCAACCTGTTTTTGAAGATTCTCCTTTACTTCACCAAGTGTAACTGGATGTGAGCTTGCTTATTGGATGTTAAAAAACATGCTCCTGTCATGTATCCTGTCCCGGTGGTGACATGGTGATACTTCCCGAGGCGGGTGGTGTGGGACCCCTCCTCTGTTCCTTGGACCGGCGCTTCTGCCTGCGATTGTGCTGCAGGCCTTTGCTGTGGAAATCCCTAAAGTGAAGACTTGCTGATAGAGGAGAACTGCTTAAGAAGAATGGCTATTATATAAGCAAGATTTAATTTTCAAGAGCCTATTGGAGAGATTCCTTGCTCTGTTGGTCTCTTATATTTCTTTGCTCCAGATTAGTCCATCTTCAGGTACTGTAATTATTTTATTTTAGAGGCAGTGAGACAGCCTCTGTGATTTTTAATACTTATCAAATTCAACTTTTGTGGCAGTGAGAGGGCCACTTTTTGGACATTCCTACAAGGGTTAGATGAGAACTACCCTTGCTTAAACCCTAAAGGACTTGGCAAAAGATATTTTAATCTTTTTTATTGGACACTAATAACTAAGTTTATTCAGAGCTGTGCTTGCTGTAATCCTTCTTTGGATTGTTGGTTTCTGGGTTTTAAATTAGGGGTGGGTGGGATTGCTTTCTGTATTATTGAGCCAATTTGTTTTTGTGTTGTGTTTTTATTTTAGTTTATTTGTTTTTTATTTGTGTTTATTGTATTGTGTTGGGGAGGTTTAGCGATTGTCAGGCACTATTCGCCCACCCGGCTCAGGGAATTGCATTCCTTTGAATGTCCCCCTTTATCATCCGACACCTATTTTAGGTGTCATGCCTTGGGCATACTTAAGGGCAGTAAAAGAAGGGGAGATCTGGACCTGGTGGCGTACAGGAAAGTGGAGGGCGGATTGGAGTTGTGGGGTCCAGGAGATGCCCTGAGGTGAAATGGAGTCAGGAAAGAGGTTTTCCTTGTCTTGTCTCCATACCCAAGGGCTCCGACATTAGCGGGCAGGTGCCAAGGTCTTCCCTGATGACTCATCCCACCTTGGCGGTGTTATGCAATGCCAGCTCTATTAACTCATTACCTCCAACAGCTCCATATGAAGTCCAAACTATCCATTGTTTACCTGACACAAAATGGCTGCCCAGAAGATAATGAGTTATTATAGCTGATCTTTTTGGAACAACTGATCTGTCTTGTATCACCGAGACCTGACTGAATGAAAATGCAGGTCCTGTATTGGCTTCAGCAACTCCAGCCGGGTTCTCGGTGATACACCGTCCAAGGTTAGATCGTAGGGGCGGGGGTGTTGCCATTATTATATTTCAAACTGAGCTGGGTCTTATGGATGTGCCATTGGGAAGTACCAGATCCTTCAAAAATATCCTGGGAGAGGGTGTAGGCTGCAAGATTCTTCTCATCTACCATCCACCAGGAGATGGAGGAGAATTCCTGCAGGAGATAGCAGACTTCATCATCAACATGGTGTTGAGGTCCTGAAGATGGATAGTTCTGGGGGACTTCAGTGCCTGGGTCGATGATGAACTCTCACATTTTGGTCAAAATCTCCTCCAGCTGATGACGACGCTGGGCCTTACACAGGTAGTTACCTCCTTGATCCATGTAGGGCGTCATTCGTTGGATCTAATCTTCCTTTTGGGTATGGAGACAGCTAATCTGAAGGTGGAACCAGTCAACTGGTCTGACCATCACACCATAAGATTCAGTTTCAGGGCCCCCCAATAGGTCTGCCCCAACGGAGATGGTTCAGTACCGCCCTTTAAGGGGGGTTAACCCCAGTGACCTATCGGCGGTGCTGGACCTATCGGGCTTGTCAGGTGAATGCATGAGTCCAGAGGATCTTATATTAGCCTATAATAAGGCTGTGGGAGATGCTCTGGACAAGATTGCTCCTGTTCATGTTCGACCTCTCACCCTTCGCCCAAGGAGCCCTTGGTTTGATGGCTCCTTGAAGGAGTTGAGGCGAGTAAGTGGAAGGATGGAGAGAGTCTGGCAGATGTCCAGCCATGTTGCTGACAGGCTTAAGTTGATGGCACATTATGATAGCTATCAATCAGAAATCACCCATAAGAAGGCAGAAGTCTTGTCCAGGGAGATTTCTGCTACGTGAAATTGGCCAGCTCATCTTTTCCTGACTGTTGACAGATTGTGCAATCCAATCTGTCTCCAGTCCAGAGAAGTTTTTTCCTCAACTAAGATGTGAGGAGTTTGCTCGCTTTTTCACAGATAAGTTTGCCAGCATCAGGTCTGGCATCGGTCCGGCCTCTCCTCTGAGGGACTGCAGTGATCCAAAGGAGGTGGCAAGCATTCGGTCTGTCTGGTCAGACTTTTACCTGCTGGAATTCATGGACATTGTAAAGACCATCCAAACATTGCACCCAACCAGTTGTAGTTTGGATTCAGGCCCTACACCCCTTTTAGTGGGATGTGTAGATGTTATCTGCCCAGTCCTTGCTGAAATTGTCTGAAAGTCCTTGGAGAGTGTGGTCTTTCCTTACCCCCTCAAGGAGGTGGTCATTTGACCACTCCTTAAGAAATCATCCCTGGATCCAGACTATCTAGTTAACTACTGGCCTATCTCTAACCTGCCATTTGCTGGTAAGGTTACTGAAAAGGTGGTTGTCCTGCAATTGGATGATCATCTTACAACACACAATGTCTGTGATTCTCTCCAGTCTGATTTCAGAAAGAAGCATAACATGGAGACTACTCTTGTCAGGGTACTGAATGACCTCCTAATGGCTAGAGATTGAAAGGCTCGCACCATTCTGGTCCTTTTTTTTTTTGTACTTTGTATTTTTCACTCCTTACTACCCCTTCCCTCCACTCAATTAGACTTCCCCAAGGACGCACACAACCCAGCCGTCAGAGTCTGCCCCAGAGTACTTGGTCACACTGCCTTTAGATCATGATGCCTGGTTGACCCCCCACTGGGGTGAGGAGGAACTCTCCCTTGAACCTCCCCAGCAACTGTTCAGCCATGGACCCATACTGTGAGTCCCGGCCAGACCGGGAGTGCGTGTGGAGAGTCGTCACCTAGGAGTGGGGGGTTGTTTCCTGTATTCAGCCCCAGACGTCAGCGTGCAATGAGGAGCTAGAAGCAAGGAGACACGCTGAGATGTGCCTTCCACTCCACCCCTCTGCCGATGTCTGCCATCCCCTTCTACTGCTATCTCCATATACCGCACCTTCCACCCGAGCACCCCAAGGTGGCGGTATCACAGCGGGAGTTTGTAGGTAGTCCCCCCCCCCGGAGAAGAAGAGCAGCTGTCGGGTGCTCAATCCTTCTCCTCCCCGGCCGACCTCCGGTGGTCTGTCCTCATTCCCGAACACGGGTCGCTGACGTGGTACAAGGTGAGGCGTCCAGCACCTCAGTCCTCTACACCACTGGGCCAGCCTGTTCTGGTCCTTCTTGATCTCTTTGCTGCATTTGACACTGTAGATCATGGTGTGCTACTGGAGCACCTGTGGCTTTTTTGTGGCCTGTCTGGTACAGTCCTTAAATGGTTCCATTCTTTCCTCACGGGCAGATCTCAGGGAGTTACCACCAGAATTTATTCCTCTGGTTCTTACTCCCTGCTCTGTGGGGTGCCGCAGGGCTCCATTTTGGCCCCCATGTTGTTTGCAGTGTACATGTTGCCACTGGGAGATATCATTAGGTGATACAGTCTGAGTTTTCACTGCTAAGCAAATGATACTCTGCTGTATATGTCCTTTCTGCCCAGACAGAATGATGCACTTCCCATGCTAAATAATTGCCTTGCTGAAATCAGAACTTGGATGAGTTCCAGCTGGTTGAGACTGAATCCAGATAAGACTGAAGTGCTGGCAGTGGGCCCAGGTCATCTGGGGGTGGGTTTGGGGGCTGGACAACCATCAGGTTTGTTGCTTGGTGGTATACAGCTCATTACCTCAGACCACATGTGAAACATGGGCATTATTTTCAATGATGGTTTGACTCTAAAGCCTCAGGTTTCAGCAGTCATTTAATCATCTTTTTATCATCTTAGGAATATCGCCCAAGTAAAACACCTGGTTCCTCCAGATGATCTTCCAACACTGGTCCATGCCTTTGTCACCACCCATATTGATTACTGCAATTCCCTCTACCTAGGGCTACCAGGGGTTAATATCCACCGCTTACAGCTGGTGAAGAACGCGGCAGCTAGGCTCCTGACTGGGACTTCTTGGATCAGTCATATTACACCTGTGCTCCGCGAACTGCACTGGCTGCCTGTTCAGTGGCGGATCACCTTTAAGGTTGGTTTGCTAACCTTTAAAGCCCTACGTGATCAGGGACCTGGCTACCTGCAAGATCTCCTTGTACCTTATTGCCCACTCCACCCTCTCTGTTCCACTGACGAGGGACTGCTGGAGATTTCTGGGGTATGACTGAAGACATCTGGTTCTCGAACTTTCTCTTTATCGGCTCCAACCCTGTGGAATTCTCTACCTCATCGGTTGAGAGAATGCCTGAACATTGATAGGTTTAAAATTGAGTTAAAAACTTGTTTGATTTAGCCTTCCCAAAATATTGATAATTTGTTTTATTGTTCTTTTAATCATATGTATATTGTTGTACTTGGCTTTATGTACAGCACCTTGGTTTGGAAAGGCGCTATAAAAATAAAGTTTGAATTGAATTGAATTGAATTTTACCCCCAATTTTGAAGTTCGGGTTGCCTATAAGAGGTTGGGCAGCATCCCTAATATGATTATATTTTAGTAAGGCACCTATTGGTGAGACACGCAACTGAGGAGGAAGAGACTTAAACTGTACATGCAAAAGGACAGTAGGGGAAAGGCCATGACAGTGGATCTGATCACACTCTACACTAAGCCAAAGCGGCACATAGCATGGGGCATCCTGAACCGCCCCTGGTGTTAACCCCCTAAGGTACTTACTGGCATGGCTAGCCCAGTAATAGAAACCCATATGAGGGAGACGTAGGCCTCTTCAGCTTTTAGGTGCAGCCAATTTGTGGTAAGCTAGGAGTGGTCTCTTACCCATCCATATAAAGCCCGTGATAAGACTGTGTGCTTGTTTGAACCAGGTAAGAGGCAACTAGAGATTCAGGTAGTTAAGGGGGTAAAATAGCCAAGGGAAGACATTCATTTTTATCAACTGATTCTGCCCCATAGAGAAAGGGGGAAGAGTGACTATCTTTTCAGATCTTGAGTGACAGTTTGTAGAAGATTGTCTAGATTTATTTTTTTGAGATTAGAATCATGCCTTGTAAGATCAATGCCCAAATAT
Organism: Neoceratodus forsteri; assembly: GCA_016271365.2. Taxonomy (NCBI): domain Eukaryota; kingdom Metazoa; phylum Chordata; order Ceratodontiformes; family Ceratodontidae; genus Neoceratodus; species Neoceratodus forsteri. The sequence continues at coordinate 831,395,982 of CM028130.1, read as the reverse complement.
CTAAGAGTTTTGGGAGCTCAGGAGAGCCTGAGATGAGCCAGAACCTTCTTAACATCCAGAGAAATGAAGGGAGCGCTCTCCTTCATTCTGGAGTGAATGAAGTAAGTAGGGAGAAGTAAAACCTGACTAATGGTAACTGAGCCAGTGACATGCTGTCTACTGGCTCAAGATAGACCAAAAACATGCATAGATTTCTGAAGCAGGATAGAGGCAGTTTTGTGTTGAGAGGGGATGCAAAAAGGAGCAGGTCTGAACTTGCCTCCATGGCCAAAAGCAACTGCACAAAATCTGAACTGACACATCGTGCTCGAGGTACCACTGTCACAACCTCACTGGCATTCCAGCAGGGAGGGTAGGAGCTCGCCACATCCTACTTGCTGATGTAATACATCACAGCTCTATCGTCCAACCAAAGCAAAGAGCATCCTTCAGGACTCATCGCTCAGAAATTTATGAAAATATGAGGTTCCTCCTGGCTCTACACTCGAGTGTGGAGGTCTTGACAGTGAGCTCCCCACGAGAGATTTTGTCTGAGGCGCTGTCATTTTGAATGGAGGATTGTGGATGCGTGGTCAGAGACCACTGCTTACTGCAGGGATGCCCTGAGTACCAGCATCCATTCAACTGAAAGGGGCCCGAAACAGTCATGTTCCATGATGTAACAAGCCATCTGAAGATGTCATTTCTCCCATCCTCTGGAATGAAAAACAATGCCCTGGAGGTATCCAGGAGGGCTCATAAGAAGAGGAACTGCTGGGAAGATGAAACTGACACCTTCCCCGAATCAGAAAACCCTCTAAAGAGAACAACTGAGAAGCTGTGGCAACTGTCTCCTGTGTCTCTTGCTCGGGTGGGCTAGCTAGGAGCCAAATATCCAGGAAGTGAATACTTAAATACAGAAATTTTAGTGAACTCCTCCCTGAACAGGTTATTAACCTTCCAAGGTCAACAAATGGCACATGCCACCTGTTATCTTGGAACCAGAAGCAATGGAAATAGGAAGCTGTGCTCTATTCCACTGTGGAACAACTTCTACTGCCCAGTTCCCACACAGGCCCCATATCTCAGAAGCAAGAGAGTGTGACTGAGAGGCAGACCCACTGGGCTGCTGTCTGGGTGGAAGGTCTGGGGAAATCTGTGAAATTGGGAGAGCATCCCTCTTGGACAATCCTGATGACCTATATGTCTGCTGTAATGTACTTCCACTGGCTGTAAAACCAAATTAGATGCCCCTCCTGCCACTGAGAGGTGTCCCCCTCAGACAGCTGAGGTGGGACCTGGGCTGGATCAACAGAGGTTGGTACAGGGCACTTTGGGGCCCTGTGCCTTCTACTGGGTTGGTTCGTGATAAAGACACCTAGGCCTTTACCGTGAAAAGACTGCCTGTAAGAAATTGTTGAAGGCCCTGTCCCTCTGAGAGGCAGCAGGTGCCACCTGTTGTTTAAATGGCAGGTGTATTGTTCTGAGTGGACCCCAGAACTCAACCTGAGGGCCGAACAGATAAGTACTGTGAGGAAGATGTTAATCACCTGCTGCCAGAAGCAGCTGCCCTAGAAGCAGAGTCATAGGTGTCCATAAAAGCATTCAGCTGATTACTGGGCTATAAGCCCCTAGCAATGGAGCATTAGATTCCAGGAGGCTCTTGACCATTGCATTGAGTGCGTTCCACAGGGTGTACTCATACTCAGGAAAGTAGGAACTCAAGACGTAGACGTATACTTTGGTCTACAGATGAAGACTGAAATGTTGTGGTGGACCCCATATCCCTAAGGAAAAAGAACTGGAAAGAAGATCTTCCATCACACTGATACAGAAGGCTTGCATTCCAGCCCATAAAATGAGTCATCCACTGCATCTTCGACAAAGCAGTATAAGGAGAGACTCATCCAGATCCACTTCTACCCCAGAATTACCTCCAAAAGGCAAGTCTAAACCAGGAACTCAGGAGACGCCCACCACCTGGATCAGCAAGGAGTCCAGCGCCATCTGCGGCACCAGACCTGGCTCAAGAACTGGCACCAGATCCGGCGCCAGACCCAGCACCGGACCCGGCACTGGACCCAGCGCCAGATCCTGCACAAGACTCAGCACCACTCACGGTGTCAGCACCACCCATAGCACCAAACATGGTGCCACACACAGCACCAGCACCAACATGGTGCTGGCACCAAACACGCACCAGCACCAACTGGAAACATGGTGCTGGCACCAGCACATGCCAGCATGTGCAGTCTGCCATATCCGCTGCTAGACCTGAAGAAAAGGGGGAGAAAGAAAGTGGTACCCATGCCTGTCCCTGCAGGGAAAAAGGAGAGGGGGGGTTAGGCATGAGGAGTAGGTGTCGATGGCACTGGCACTGGAGAGGGCACCGTGCACATCCTGGCCCAACCAATTCGGCTGCTGCCCAGTGGCTCCAATGCCCAAAAGCCCCGGAACTGGGTCCACTGGCCAGGACAACTGGGTAAACACCATACCCCCCTGCTCTAAAAGAGCGGCCCAGAGATGAAACTGCTCACTGGAACCCCATCAAGGACAAGGACGGGATCTGGTGTTGAAGATCATGGCCGTTAAGAGCGGAACCACAGAGGGACCCACTGGAGTCAGTTCAGGCCTACTGCTCTCCACCACTGATGATCCCTGCACAGACGTACCAGAGGGTGACCTCGAACAGTACCATGGAAACATAGAAACATAGAATTTGATGGCAGATAAAGATTGCTTGGCCCACCTAGTCTGCCCATTTCCCTACCTAATGGATAAGCTGCAGATCCTAGTTAACCAACAGCCTACTTCCTCCTACCCTCCCACTAGAATTTGCCTTATACCTGTCCCATACATTTTGTAATCCCCCCCCGTTTTTGACTATATGACCTTCTCAGGAAAGCTGTTCCATGCATCTACAACCCTCTCTCTGAAGAAATACTTCCTCACATTACCTCTGAACCTTCCCCCCTCTTTCTTCAAATTGTGCCCCCTTGTTCTTGCACACCTCTTTTTCTGAAAGATGCTATCCTCTCTGTTGTACTTTGTTGATTCCCTTGAGGTATTTGAAAGTTTCCATCACGGCCCCCCCTTCCTCCTTTCCTCGAGGCTATACATCTTAAACTCCTTTAGTCTTTCTTCATATGTCTTCTGGTGCAGACCCTGCACCATTTTGGTTGCCCTCCTCTGGACAGCTTCCACCCTGTCTATGTCTTTGTGAAGATGGGGTCTCAGAACTGTACAGTGCCTCCAGATGTGGTTCCAACTGTGTACAGAGGGCCAACATCTTCCTGTTTTCTACTGGTGGTGCCTCTCCCTATGCATCCCAGTATCCCCCCAGCCCTTCTTACTACCTTCTCACATTGCTGGCTTACATTTAGGTCGTCTGATATGATTACTCCCAGGTCTCTTTCCATTTGTGTTGTTTTTACTACCTCCCCCATCCCCCATTGTGTAATCTTTCCCTGGGTTTTTGTTTCCCAGGTGCATTATTTTGCACTTCTTTGCATTGAATCTAAGCTGCCATACATTTGACCATTCCTCCAACCTTGCCAAGTCCCTTTTCATCCTTTCCACCCCACCTCACATATCAATCCTGTGGCAGATCTTTGTGTCATCTGCAAAGAGGCATACTTTCCCTTCCAGTCCCTCTGCAATGTCACTTATAAAGACATTAAAAAGGACCAGCTCCAGAACTGAACCCTGCGGTACCCCACTAGTAACCCTTCTTTCTTCACTGTGGACTCCATTTACTACTACGCGCTGTGTCCTGTTGTCCAGCCAGTGTTTTACCCTGGCTACCACCCTGGGATCCACACCCAGGCCGGCTAATTTATTTAGTAATCTTTCGTGCGGGACTGTGTCAAATGCCTTGCTAAAGTCTAAGTAGGCCATGTCCACAGCCCCTCCCTGGTCTACTACTTTGGTCACTCAGTCAAAGAAATAAATTATATTTGTTTGACATGACTTTCCTGCTTTGAATCCATGCTGCCTTGGGTCCTGTGCCCCACTGGCCTCTAGGTACTCAACAATTCTTTCCTTCATAGGTGATTCCATTATTTTCCCTACCACTGAGGTCAAACTGACAGGCCTGTAGTTTCCTGCCTCTGTCTTGCTCCCACTTTTGTGAAGGGGAATCACATCCACCCTTCTCCAGTCCTCAGGTACCACACCATCCTCTCATGATTTATTAAAAAGAGTAGTCAGTGGTGTTACTAGTTCTTCCCTTAGTTCTTTTAGAATTCTGGGGTGAATTCCATCAGGCCCCATTGCTTTATCCACCTTCAGTTTTAAGAGTTCTTTCAGAACCCTTTCTTCTGTGAAAGGACTAATATCAATCCCCCTATCCAGAGTACCAATTCTTCTTCCACTAACAGGAGGAAGAGAAGCTCAAGGTCAAGCAGAGCTGGGTCCCAGAACTGCTACTTTTGTGCTTTGGGTGGACTGTCCTCCCTCCCTCCCTCCCCAAGCACTGCACTGCCTGTGGTCAGACCTCCCCTCCACAAAGGGCAGCGGACTGGACACAGCCCCACTGCCATCACAGCTTTCAAACTAAATCTCCCTACCATCACCACTGCCGTCTTAGGTCGCTCTGTTGATGGCAAGCTGAGAATTTCTTTTTTTTTCAAATAAGAAAAGAACACTAAAACTGGTAAGTTAAACAAACACTGAACAGCTATAGCTGCTGTCATATAGACGAAGACTTGACTCCCAGCAGACAAGCATCATCATCATTGAAGTGCACTCAATGGCGGGAGAAAAGTAACTGAGGTAGTTGGAGGGTCAATGCTGAGATAGCCTATATGGCACAAGCTAGTCTTGTGGCACCATGCATGCACAGTCCTATCCCGTTACTGGTCCTATTGAAGATTTATGGCGCCACCGGATATTAGCACCTCCAGTGTAATCCCATTAGTGTGAATAAGTGGTGGAGACTTTTAGTCCAGAAAGATCATAACTGAGATGAGTGAGGGAACCAGCAATGGTTATTGGCTGACATGCATGGCACCATCTGAGGTGCACAGGTGCTGTCAGTAGCTGATGTTGGCTCTCTCCCTGCAAAAAAATGTTCTCCTGTGGGGTCCTAGTGCCTCTGGCTCCAGACTCATCAGTGTGAATCAATGGTGAAGACCAAGTCTTGGAAGATCAATCACTTAGTCAACAAAATTCAAAAGTGATTAAAAAAGTATACTTAATCAAGGTCGTATGGATGAAACAAAAACTGTGAGACAAATGACATGACAATGTAGAGAATGCTTTTTAATGAAGAATTAAATTCTGGTCCCCAACAAAGTAAGCTGTGCATTGCAATGGCAGGAAAATGGAATTGAAGTGGATGGTGTTGGTGCTACTTTGTACATTTTGGGTGCACGCATGGTGCCATTCGTCAGTACCATCACTGTTGTTGCTTCCCCCAAAAGTTATTTTTCTCAGTGGGTCACAGTGTCTCCTGCCCTAACATCAAATTGTGTGGCTCTTTGGAGGAGAGTGAGCCAAGAATAACTTGGTGTTTGATAGAGATAGTACTAAATATAGTACCAAATATGCAGTAGTAAACTTTGCTTATAACACCACTTATAAAACCACTCTGAAGTACTGTACTACAATCTATTGCTTTGCTGTGATTTCATGCATACTCTCTCACATAAAGATGTACAGTATTTGTCCATTTGTAACAGAAAACAATTTCTAAAATGTTACCAGCTGTTGAAAGTGTTCACAGATGAATTATCAACCCAGTTCCATCCGGAAGTTGTTGTCAGCCTAAATATTCCAATCCAGGTAGGTCCTTTAATAATTTTTGATACCCATTCCTATAGTTAACAATCAGAAAATAACAATAAATTAAAAAAATGAAAAGTATTTAGCAAAAGATCATCATTTCTATTTGTGGGGCAAACACCCAGAATTCATGAGCAGTGAAGCCCTAAGTGTTTTGTGAAAGCTTATCCTCAGTAGTGATTATTCCCTGGAGTCCGGTATGTAAACAGTTGTAGCCAATGCTATCTGTAAGCATATCGCTTGAGATGGCATGCCACATCCTGACACTGTTCACAAAAGCTGCATTCAAATCATTGTGACGATTGCTATATCAGTTGTCCATTGGCAGATGTGATGGCACATGATTTTCTTGGTGGCACTGGCTACCACTGTACATGGGAAACAAATATGGGAAAGAGAGATCTTTCATCTATCAAATTCTAATCACACCAACTCAGTGGACATAACCATGTATTCATTTCACTTCAAGATACTTATCCAGCCTTAAAGATCATGTGCAATGTTTTTTATATATTATTAAAGTGATGTTCTGACTTAGCTAAGAGCAGCTATCACTCACATATTCTAGTGGCTGCCCTCAGTGATAGTTATTCCAGCCAGGTTTAAAGAATACATTTTTTGCCATACCTTAGTATTTTCACCCATAATTTGAGATTTCTCTATACAGCCCGACCGATTCTGAAAGCTCTGGTACTGGTGACATGCCCCTATGTTCAAACACGTAATGACGTGTGACCAGGGAGAGCGTGGGAGTGCGCCCCATTGAAATTAATGGGGTTGGATTTTGTATTCATTTTTAAGATCAAGAATGGCCACTTACAGATTAATGAAGGACACCGGTCAACTTAAATGACCCTTGTTAGTCGAGCGATATCCTTCATTAATCTGCAAGTGGCCATCCTTGATCTTAAAAATGAATATGAAATCCAGCCCCATTCATTTCAATGGGGCATGCCCCCGCACTTTCCATGGTCACATGTCATTACGTGCTTGAGCACAGGGGCGTGTCACCAGAACCAGAGCTTTCAGAATCGGTCAGGCTGCGTAGAGAAATCTCAAATTAAGAGTGAAAATACTAAGGTATAAAAAAAATTAATTCTTTAGACCAGGCTGGAATAACTATCGCTGAGGGCAGCTACCACAATATGTGAGTAGCTGCCCTAGATCGGAAACTTCCTTTAATAAAAGGTTGAATTCACTTTAATTCAAGTCCATGTGTCATAATTAGTGTTTCCTAAAAAATCCATGCTGTTTGGTTTTGTGGTTTTCTATAATTCAGCATTTGTTAACTTGCTCTGCAGAACTGAAAACAGCGAAGCTGTTTCTGTCCCTCTGAGTGAAACTTGGACAGTGATGACATCACAGTGGATTAGCTTGCTGCTTCAGCAGTTAAGTCCCTGCTTCACTGAACAGCTCTTTCACTTCCCATTCAGAACAGTCTCTAGAGTTAATAGTTTGCTCTCCAGATTTTTTTACTAACCCAGTCTCTGGTTTGTTTTTCCTTAGATTAGCTTAAAAGCTATCATTCTGTTCTTATAAAAGTTGATAATTTGATTTTCATTGCTGAACTAAAGTGGCATGAATGTTTCTCTGTGTGAAACCAGCTTGTCTGTATCACAGCTGTCAGTTTTTTCTCATCAAAACTCTGCATTGTTTTCTAGTTACACAACATAGGTTGTTTAATGGATATAAAATAAACCTAAATTTTGTTCATTCATAGAAGTAGTTTGTCTTTGATGTAGCCTCTATAAATAGTTTCACGTAAGAACATGTTTTTCATGTCAGTTTGACAACACTCTGCTATTTCAGGCACATGTGTTGTATGAACTAACAAATTTCAGTTATTTGATGGTTTCTGTGTGAAAAGACATCATGTATGTGTATAACTTGAAACACTATATGGCATCCTGATGCCCCTATCTCCTGACCAGCAGTTGAGGCTGCTGCACTCTGCTGCCCACTGTCTTCTGCCTCACAAGCCTCTCTCTCCTGTCCTGCCCCACAGTCAAGACTTCTGCACCATGCTGTCCTCTGTGTCTGCCACCACAGCCAAGGCTGCTGTGGTCTGCTCTGCACTAGAGCCCCACACCTTCACAGTCAGGGCCACTGCACCATGCTGCCACTTGTTACAACAGTCAGGACGTGTTTTACACCCAGTCACCTGACTTCACAGTTGGGGCAGTTTCTCCCTGCTGCCCCCTGCCACCAGAGTCACATCCTTTACTACACCCTGCTGCCCATGCCGCTGTTCCAAACAAGCATGGCTACTGTACCCTGTCCCATAGTTTGGGCTGCTGTACCCTGATGCCTCCTGTCTCCTGCCCAAACAGTCGAGGCTGCTGCACCCTGCTGCCTTCTCTCCACCACCCCATAACACAAGTTGAAAGTATTTTTCCCTTTTTCTTTTTACCAGTTTGGGCAGTGTAGCAAAGGATCTGACTTTAGTGGCAAGGAGCAGCATGGTGCAACAACCCTAACTGTGGAGGCAAGGGGCTCTACGGTGCAGCAGGGCACAGTGGTGGCAGGGGACAGAGGACAGCATGGCACAGAAGCCTTTAACACTAATCATGACACAGGGACTTGGATTCAAGTGAATACTACCTTTTATTAACAGTATGTAAAAACTGTTGCACGTGATCTTTAATTTAATTACATTTTCATGAGTGCTTTTGGAACCCAGTTACCTCACAAGTGGTATAATCATAGGTGTGGTCACTGGCTTCTGAAAGCATAAATGAAAATAAGTATTGGTCAGGATTCACAAATAGAGCCAACATGTCTGTACTGCAGAAAAATGGCTTGTTGCACTGTGGAAATCTAGTTGCACCATATTCACAAAGAAAATGTCCACAGCTGCAGAAATCCATTAAAAAGGCAAGTTTAGAGAAGTCCACAAGTGCTGAAATCTCCCTAACATTCTTTTCTTAGCTGAGGAAAAAGGTCAGCAGGCACAACAACAGGTGATCCATATTAACTGGAGCAGCAGAATTTGACAGTCTTGCCATAGATGCAGCAGTAAGTACTCACAGAGAGACCAGCAGCCAGTCCCTCAACTGAGATCACTCCAGCACCACTGGTACCAGCAGAGCCATGCACCACAGTGGCTGCCTGTAACTGTTGGTGGAACTGATGGTTGTGTCTTTCTCTGGAGTGTTTATGTTGTCTGCTTCAGTAGCACTCACTCCAGGCTGTTACCAGCTCTGCCTCTACTGCCTGTGGGGCTCCTTCATGGGGGTATACCTCTCCAATAGTGACACCATTACAGCGAACAATGTTGATGCTGACAACATCAACAGTTCACTGTAATGGTGCGCTAGAGACCTGGGCACACTGTCTCTGGGTCCTGCACCCCTCCCCAAATCAACTCTGTCTTGGAGTTGATTATATTTAGTACGAGGGGTGCAGCGGGCAGAGCCCCCCACATGGGAGGTTCAGGGGTGAAGCCACCCAATAGAAACAAGGACTGGGTTCCCATATGGAACTTATGTCGACTACAACTTGCGGTCGACATAAGTTCCATCGCTGTGATGCCAGTAAACAAAATTTATGTGCTACACTGGGTCTAGTGGTTGTACTTTGTTGTATTTCAATGAAAATGTGTGCTATTTTTGCTGTAACAACTGACACTACTGTAGGTTTGCTATTACTTGTGCCTGCACCTCCACTATAAATGTATCTCAATTGTTGGTACACTGCACTTTGCTCAGGGAGAGTTACACCTCATTCTTTGTGGTGCAGCATGTGTGCAACATTTTTTCTCCAACTGCAGAAAAACACTGGCTGTGAATAGCCTCTGAGGGGATATGGCATACTTTTCAATGGCTTTTTTTTTCCTCATGAATTTCCGTAGCTGCAGTTTTTTCTACAGTCCTCAGTGTATTTTTTCTGCAGCTGCGGATGTTTTGTGTAGCACTCGGAGCAAGTGCCCATTTTTTTCTGCAGCTATGGAACTTTTATGGACTTAGGGAAGGTTTTGCACTTTCAGATTCTTTTGTGAATCCCCCCCCCCCCCGGTATTTTAAGTGCAGCCACCGCATAATAAGTTTATGCAACAGATTCATTTCTCACTGTTTGTGTAAAGGTGTACGTACATGTTTTATTAGAGCTACTTTAAATTTGTGTTCATTTCTTTATTTTGTTTTGTATTGTGTTTCAGTAGTGTACTTTTACCTTTTTTTTGTTGCCCACTGATTCAACTGTTTGTCCTGGTTGCCTTTTTATTGTTAGAATGTCAACATACAATGTTCACAATCAACCTGTGAGCAGATTTGAACTACTAGTTCCAAATCAAGGTCTAGCTGGATTTTTTTGATTTTTCTACAAGTCAACAGGTCAACTGTAAGAATAAATGCTAATGACAAGGCAACTGAAAGAATAACCTGTTTATTCTCTCAGTTGACCTGTCATAAGCAGAAATAACCTAATTTATTTGGGCACATTTAGTTACACTGCTATTGCATAAATACATTTAACCTCTACTCAGAGGCTTAACAACATATGCCCTGGATTTGGGACCACTGGGACAGCACTACGTTTTGTTGAGCATTAGTCCCCATGACCTGGACTTGAGACTGAGCTGTGTGTGCAGTCTGGGTACTGATGTGCAGTACAAAAGCAGTGAAAATATCACTTAACTGTTGTGCTATGATTTCAAGCAAGTGTTTGCTTTGTTTTAACATTTTAATTAGTGGAATATTTATTGACACAGGTTCCAGCTAACGTGAAATCAAATCTGCTATGCCAGCCAGCTTGACAGTGAAGACAGCCTGTACATGCATTTGTGAAGACTGCTCATTGACAGCATACAACAACTGGTCCTCAGCTGATGATGACCCTGTAGAAGTGGTGTGGAGGCAAAAACCCAAAGAGCTCACCTTGCACCCCAAAGTCACAGTGTACTTTCACGGAGTGATGAAGTTTAGGAAATCTGGGGAGAATCCTATCCTGGTAATTGATATGTCTGAAGATCAGGAACTACCTAGTTGACAGATGGTAAAGCCCTGAATTCTCCCAGTGAGAGCCAACATATAAGTCCATAGTATCACAGTACAAATCCAGAACATCATATGTCAAGATATCACAGTGAGTAAAGGTCAGGCTATTGCTTGGATCTACTGTGCTGACAGCTATCCAGCCAAAACCCAAGAAGAGAGGGCTTTAGGTGATCTGCCAGGTTCTCTTTGACTTCAGTGAGTCTTCTTTGCCCACATCGTGGATCATGTTTAACATTAGTTGGCCCAATATACAGCTGTGTTTTCAACTAGAAGAGGGGGTGTGGGTTGTGTCATACTAGAAGAACTTTATATATGGCTAAATGATGACAAGTCTTTCTAGAAGCACTCAAGCCAACTTGCTGCAGCAGATGCTGCATTAATGACATTAATGACATGAAGAGACACCTTCAAGAGCTGCTGGCTACAGGAATAACCAAGGAATCCAGAAGTGCTAATACATCATCAATTGTAGTTTTACACAAAAATGCACAGTATGGTTGTGCATTGATTATCAACCCTTGAACAAATGTACTACACCTGATCAATACATTATGGCCCACATCCAGGATGCTCTAGACTGTAAGAAAACATTACTCACCTTAGTAATATTGTTTCTTCCAGGGGATACTACGGTATCCTTGACTAATGCAGAATGCCAGCTGGGTTCAGCTGCCCCAGAGGTGGAGTCTATGCTAGTGATCTGAGGGAGTTAGCCTGTCAGAGAATAGGAAGGAGTATGCTACCTGTAGTAGTGTTGGAAGTTAGTCAGACTCTTTTTGAAGCCCCAAATTCTAAACTATGCAAACCACAAAAATCTGAAAAAGGACAAGGAAAAATGTAACTCTGGAATGTTCCTAAATGTGTAAAAACACTACAAGCATAAAACCCCATAGCCCAAATCTGGCTCAAAGCATGGACTGCAGAAGTAAACTGAATCAGGTTATGTGAGGGGGAGGAGGGGTGGGACATCAAGGATACTAAAGGGTCCCCTGGAAGAAATAGTATTACTAAGGTGAGTAATTTTTTCTTCTCATCCTGGAAATCCTTTAGTATCTTTGACTAATGCAGACTACAAAGCAGTGCAGGTGGAGGGAGGAACAGAACACACTTTGGAAACAGGTTCTGCAGGACAGCTATGTCAAATTTGGCATCTGATCTGAACTGTACAGTACATCCAAGCAGTGATGCTTAATGAAGGTGTGTGCAGTGTTCGAGGTAGCTGTTTTGCAGATGTCAAGCAAGGGAATGTCCCTTGCTGCTGCCACTGAAGCTGCGGTGCCCCTAGTGGAGGTGGCTGTTTGCCAACTTTACTGTAACAGACCTATTTATAAGAGACTATCCAGTTGGAGACAGTTATCATAGAGGGGGGTCTGCCCTTGCCTGCCTTGCCATAGGTGAGGAAGAGCTGGGTATGTGAAGTTCTGAGCTGCTCAGTATGCTCCAGGTAGTGGGTCAGTGCTCTTTTAACTTCCAGACTGTGGAGCATGCACTCACCAGGAGTGGATTAGTCCATAAAAAAGGCAGGGAGTGTAATGGATTGGTTCAGGTGAAATTCAGACATTACCTTAGGAAGGAATTTCCTGTTTGTCCTAAGAACTACTTTATCTGTGTGAAAGATAATGTAGTTAAGTTCAGTACAGAGGGTTTGCAGCTCTGAAATCCTTCTAGCTGAAGTGATAGCCACTAGGAAAATAGTTTTCCAAGTGACATACTTCAGGTCTGCAGTAGCCATGGGCTCAAACTGGGGCTCCTCGAGTTTGGCTATGCACAGGTTCAAGTCCTAGGGATGGACAGGTTCCCTAAGTAGGGGCTGAAGATACAGCAGGCCTTTAAAGAATTTTTTAGAAATGGAATGAGAAATTAAGGATTTCTCCTTATCAGCAGAAAGGTAGGCCGAAATGGCTGCTAGGTGAACCTTCAGAGATGAGACTCTTATTCCTGATGCTTGCAAATGCACAAGGTAATCCAGCAAAGAGGACAGACTGGCCTTCAGTGGGTCAATTTGCCTGTCTCTGCACCAGAAAGAGAATCTCCTCCATTTGTAAGCATAAGTATTTTTGGTACTTGGCGTCTTGGCCAGCCAAAGGATTCTTAGGGCTTGTTCTGAATACTGAGAATCTGGGTACTCTAGCTCTTCAAGTACCAAGCTTTGAGGTGAAGAGACTCTGTGCTGGAGTATTTATTTATTTTATTTGATTTATTTAGTTTCTGTTGACCAGGTAGGTGCACTAGACAGATTCTGCCCATTTTCAGGCACGCCCCGGGGGAAAGGGAATACAGATGAATGCCAACTGACTTTGAACCAGATTAAGCTGCTGGTGGTATTTTTAGTGATTGGGAGGGGTTGGCCAGGGTATCAGGGAAATTCTCCTACTGCATTGTTGCCAGTAGGGGGAGACGTTGTTCCACTTGGCCGTTTGCCAAGATGGAGGACAGGGAGCAGAGTGATGATGTGGCAGAAGAGCTGATGGCAACAGAGAACCCAAAAGAAACTGAAAATGCTACTCTACAAATGGAAAAACCTGACATGATCCCTAATATTGCTGCAAAGATGGCTGTTGAATCTGGAAAGGACATAGAAGTAACTGAAAGTCCAAGTTTCAAGGTAATTCCTGATCTTCCTAGTGATAGTGATTCAGAACAAGAAATTGACTTAACTAACACAGACAGTGAAATACATACTAAAGAAACAGAAGCAACAGTGGAGTTAAAAAATAGTTATAATGGAGAGACAATATTTTCAGCAGAAAGCACAGTTGGAGATGAAATGAAGAGCACTTAAAAATTACAAAGGGCAGAGGCCTGTCAAACCTGTACAGCTGGATCCTGATGACATAGCATTATCAATGGGAAGGCTGCTAAGCTGGGCTGCACAAGTAGAAAATGCTGAAAACTTGGAGACGATTGCAATGAAGCATATTGCTGAAAAGTCTCAAGAAATCACAGATAATGCATCAGGAATGGCACGCACGAGTTATGAACAGCTCGGCCTAAGATGCCCAGTGGTTTCAGAACAAAATTTAAATACAGAACAAACTTGATTGGCTGAAAAAGTTCTAAAATCTGCAGGATGGCAACAGAATGTTGAAACAGGTCAGTGGTTCTCTGAAGATACTCTTATTATTATGCCTGCTGTTGATGATAAACAAAAAAAATGCTCCACCAGAAAAAAACTCTAATGATACGGATGCTAACTTAGAACTTCCAACAGAATTAGAGCTTACACAGAACCCAGTTTTTAAATTGATTATTGAAACAAATGATAACCAGACACCCCAGAGAGTTACCTTCTCAACCTGAGAGGCCTCTAAATCGAATAAACAACAATGCTCCTAAAACTTTTGCATCGCTGTTTAAAACTCCTATATATCCTGCCAAAAGGCATAAGGCGGTACACCTTACATATTCAGGAGGCATGGAACCTCCAATAGACTATTTGTTGCAAAAAATCTTCTGAAGGACTCCATGAAATTTATGGCAACAGAAATATATGCTCTCATGCATATTTCAGGAGAGACAATATTTGACATCAGCTTTAAAACTATGCATGGATTGGAGCAATTCTGGACAAAATACAATGCCTTAAAAAAGTCTTCATTGTGGTCCCCTTTTCTGGCAACACCATTGACAAGACCCACACACAAAACCATAACTATCCTCTTTAGAAATGAGGAAGTGAGCATGCACAATTTGATTCTATGGCTGAAACAGAGATGCACAATTGCTGAAGATCTGGAAGCAATCCTGGACTCTGAAAATATATTGACAGGGGGATGGAAGGTGAAAATAATGTTAAAAACATCTGAAATTGGAGAAATTCATCTTCTGAATTCCTTTTTTTTAGGTAGAGATAGGGGTATACTATTTTACGAAGGCCAGCCCAAAATGTGCTGCAAATGTGGATCTTTAGATCATGTAAGTAATGCATGTGATCAATCTAGATGCACAGTTTGTGCTGACCTTGGCCATTTGGGGGCAGATTGTGTTAATGAGTGTAAGTGCAATTTATGTGGGGCTCAAGTGCATACATTTCAAAACTGCAAGAAAGCTCCACATAACACCCCAGGGCAGGCAGATGGTGAAGAACAAAGATTGCTGGTAGGTTTTGCACAAAGAAATAACCCAAGAAGTGTGGATCACAGAAGACGAGACACACAAATTGTGGGAAATCAGTCAGAACAGCCCCCCCCCCCACATCAATTCCTAAAGAAAGGGAGCAAGCCACAAAAACTGTTCCAAAAACTGAAAACAGGTAGGCCCCACTAGATATAGATGATTCTTTCACTAGCGAAAGCATGTTAGCTGCATCCATGCCCCTCACCCTGCCTTTACCTTGAAGGGCTCCGGATGTTAGGCACACCAGGCAGAGATCTAAGGAAGTTCAAGAGTACCAGATAGGAGAACAAATCATGGTTCCTACCACAAATAAATATGATATTTTACAATCAGAACATTCAGGAGAAGAATCGGACTGCTCTTCACTGGATTCCTCAGTCCTGGAGGGAACCACAGACACAGAATGAAAAACTCGGATGAAAGGGCAACAGAAAAGAAAAGCAAAAGTAAAATTAAAAAATGTGGGTAAGCAAAGCAGGAAAGGGAGTTATAGGTGAGACATAAGGAATGACAGATTCTTTTTCCTTCCACACCATCAATGTTAGCAGTATTAAGAGATTAAAAAACAAAGACAGTTTTCTCCTTTCTTACTTATCTGTATGTAGGAGTAATTCTCTTGCAAGACACGAGATTGCACACCTTACAAGAAATGCAACAAGCCTCCAACTTATGGCTTATGGGCCCATCATTCTGGTCTTTAGGGGAGGAACCATGCTCCAGGCTAGGTATACTTTTTAAGTACCCTGAAGCTAAGCTTCTAAAATTGTATGATTTGGTACCAGGGAGACTGTTAATTTTAGATGTACTAATACAAAATTCAGCTTACCAACTAATAAACATATATGCTCCGTAATCGAAGGCACTAAGATGTGATTTATTTAGGCTAATTCATCTATATCTTCAGACAACACTTAAAATTATACTAGCTGGAGATTTTAATTGCCCAGTAAAAGCTACAACTGCAAAACCATACTGTGACTCTAATCTATTAGCATGAATAGTGTAGTCAACTAAAATAAAGAATGCCGTGTATCAATCATCACTTAAAACAAGAGGAACCCACTTTTCAGAAAGGGAAGACTGGTTCCAGAATTGATTATATTTTTACTTCTGAACAAATAGAAATTCATAATGCTAAAATTCAGGTTGCTGAGTTCTTGGACCTCTGCATAGTTTAAATAACAGTAGATAAAGAACACAGGGAAAGAAGAGGTCCTGGTTATTGGAAACTGAACACTTCATTTATGAAGGCTAGAAAGCCTGTATTTATATTATTTGAAGATCCAATCCAGTGGTGGGAAGACACAAAGAGGGAATTAAGGAAGTTATGTGAACATATTGGTAAAATAATAAAAAAGAGTATCTATTTTATTTAGAAACAAAGATGAAAATTACCTCAATTGCTATCCTTTACTTATGAAACAGGGCAAAATGTGTTAGCACAAATCTCAAAATGAAAGTAGGAAATGATAGTTTTTCATAATACAAAAGCAAAATCTTTAACTACAAACAGAAATTTGCTACTCAAGGGAATAAAGAAACAATATATCCTTATGAGTACTGTCAGAACCAGGCAAAAAAAGGACATATCTAAAATAAAAGATAGTAAGGGGATAATTCATAGTCTCAGATTACACAATAAAAATAAATGCACATTTAGACACTAACCTTGAGGATTTATGGGAATTTTTAAAAGATTTGATAATACCAGATTTGCATGACAATATGGCAACAGAACTAATAGGACCCAATAATGAATCAGAAGTGATAATGGCCGTTTCCTCTTTGCTTGGAAATAAATATCCAGGACCGGATGGGCTCTCCAATGAGCTGTATAAGATCATAGTGAAATATTGGTTCAAAGAACTCACTATAGTATTTAATAAAATTCTATCCACAGGACATATGCCCTTATTCATGAATATGGGGTGTTTATATATATATATATATATATATATATATATATATATATACATATACACAACACACACACATATATATATATATATACATATATGTATGTATATATATATATATATATATATATATATATATATATATGTAAAAGGAGAAAAAGCAGAAATAGGAAATTGGCATCCTATTACCTTACTAAATTCAGATTTTAAAATTTTAACAAAAATCTTAGCAAGCAGATTATCCAAAATAGCGGAAAACCTAATATCCCCGGCTCAGTCTTACGCAGTCTCAGGGTGACAGATATACAACCACCTTTATCTAATAAGAGAGCTAATAGAACAAGGGAAAATAGGCAACACAGATGGATTTTTAATATCGCTAGATCAGCGTAAAGCCTTTGATCAGATAAACCAGAATTTTCTCTGGCAGATATTAACATATTACAAAATACCCCTGACATTTACCACATGGCTTAAAATTCTAAACAAAACAGCAATGATCAAAGTAATTATACAAGGTTGGTTTAGTTGAATTGTATACTTGAAAAGAGGGGTGAGACAGGGGAGCCCTCTAAGCCCCATCCTGTATGCTTATTTCGTAGATCTGTTACTATGAAAAATAAATACCTCCAACTTAGCTCAAGCAGTCTCCATAGGGCCACAAGAATTTCCATTTCAAATCTTAGCATTTGCAGATGATATTAATATTATAGCTAATAATGAAACATCTGTTCATCATGCTTTGACTATATGCCAAACCTTAGGACATATTTCAGGGGCAGCATTAAATCTAGATGAATGTATAGGACAAATACTTGATTATTGCAGGAACTATGAGGGCGATACAGAAGGAATTAAAATTACCCGTGAGTCACTAACAATTTTGGGTATCTTTTTGGCAATTTTGCTATGGATACAGTTAACTGGGAGAGGAAAATCAATATTGGAAAAATGAAAGTAGGAATGTGGAACAGATGGAAGTTTAACAAAAAAAAGCGGGACTGTTTAATTAAATAATTCCTAATACTGATTTTGTTATACTTAAGTTATATTTTCCCACCTCCTAAAATATTAGAGACCACACTGTTAAGCATTTTTTTCAAGCCTTCTGGAGGAGCAGGCTAAACCCCATAGAAAGAGAAGTTTTATATCTTGAAAAATAAAAAGAGGGGGCTTGGCATGCCAAACCCCTTTTTGTTTTTTAATAGCTTCTTTCTTTATAACACAATAACACCTTTAACAATAGGTGAACAACATGGATGGGAATCTCTTTTGATATCTAAATGTGCACATTAGCTATCATTATGGGAAACAAATACATTAAACGCATTTAAGAAATCTAAAATGATACCTGAATATATAAGAGAAACATTTTTAAGAATTAAGCAGTGGAACATAACGAAAACTCAAGTAGCGAGTCTTCATAGAAAACAACTATATTTTTTCTTACTAGGGTCACTATGTTCTGTGGAAAATGTGTTTCCAAAATGTCCTGAACCTTATGGACAAATATTGATTACATTTTTAAATAATAAAAGAATACCAGAATATTTATGGGACTTTCACTGGCAAGCCTGTCATGAGAAAATTAATGTTAAAACCAATCAAAAACCTAAATCACAGCAAGAGAGATACTGTTTTAGACTTATGTGTATTCATGAAGAAGAAATTATACCTCATCTGTTTTTTTAATGCACAGTTATCAAAGATTTTTGGATCTATATAGCACATCAATGGGGTAAACCAAATCTTTGTACAGTAACCTATGAGAATTTAATGTATGTGGTATTTGATACAGCTTGGCTCCAGTGGCACAGGAATACTTTGCAAGTATTAATGGTGCTGTTTAAGTGGAATATCTGGCTTGCAAGATGTAACTTTGTGTTGCAACAAAAAGAAGGAAATTATAAAGAAGTATTACATAAAGTAGTAGTAGAGATGCAGAAAAGATATCATATGGAAAAGAAAACTAAGCCTGCAGACACTCTAATGGAGTTATGGGTAGGATTTTCATGGACAACTGATAATGACTTTCCAGTAACTTGAATGACTTACAGTAAAAGGGGATTTGGGGGAAGGGAGGAAGGAAAATAATGAAAAGACATCTCTGAAAGAAAGAATAAGTTATATGATGGGAAGGATATATAATAAGATTTGTTTGAGAGATATTTAATTTTTCTTTTCTTGTTAAGAAAAAAGGAAAAAAGAAAACAGTATCTATTTTTGGTTATATTTTCATTTTCAGCTTTGTGAAATTATGATTTATTATTATGTCAATGATATATATATATATATATATATATATATATATATATATATTTTTCAATAGAAAAATCCCCTATTCCTTTTAAGAAGTACCATGGGATCTTTAACATCCACCTGAACTACCACCAGAACAGGCAGATGGGACCTCAGTTTAACGTCTCATCCGAAAGAAGGCACCTCAGGAGTGCAGCACCCCCCTCATACTGCACTACAGTGTCAATATTGGGATTCAACCCATGTTGTCCCTGTGTGAGGCAAGGTCAGGAGACTGTGGTTCAAGGGTAGGCAAATTGGTTGTTTGACTCACAGAGCAAGGAGCAGGGAGTACCAAGGCTGCCTTCTCCAGTCTGGCACCACCAGAATCATTGTGGCTGACTTGCTCCTGAGTTTTAGAAGGACCCTGATGATCAAGGGACATGGAGGGAAGGTGTACATGAACTTTCCCATACAATCTAGAGTTTGAGTGTCCACTGGTACTGTGCCCAAAGCCAGTGGCCTGCAGCAGAAGAGAGGAAGCTGGTGATTGTGGTTGGAGGTGAAGAGATCTATCTCTGGGGTGCTCCACCTCCTGAAGACTGTGGCCAGTACTTGTCTGTTTAGGGTCCACTCGTGGTGTCCCTGACTGACCCAGCCCAGGGCATCTGCCAATACATTGTCCTTGCCTGGGAGACAAATGGCAGAGAGCTGTATATCGAGAGAGTAAGGCAGAGATCAAATCCTCATGGCCTCTGTGCATAGTTTTGTGGCTCTTGAGCCCCCCCTGCTTGTTGATGTAAAACGCAGCAGTGGTGTTGTCTGTCCTGATTTAAATCGACTGGCTCTTTAGCTGGGGGGCAAAGGCTTTGATAACCAGGCACACAGCTCTGAGCTTGAGTACATTTATGTGACACCTGGACTCCGTGGGGGACCAGACTATGCTTATCGACTGATCTGCCAGGTGCACTCCGAGCCTAGTAGGGAAGCATCTGTTGTAAGCACTCTGGAAGGTTCTTTCTGCTGGAAGGGAGCACCTTCCCTAAGGTTTTCCTTGTCCTTCACTAGTCCAGGGCTTGTGACTGGAATAAGCTTTAACAGGGAGTCTGTTTTCTGGGACCTGTGAGCTCTGAAGTGATACTGAATATCTCTCATCTGAAATCTGGCACCCGGAACCATGGCTGTAGTAGGAGCCTGAGAAAGTGTCTGGCTGGCCTTGGCTGTTCTAGGGCAAAGGAGTATGCTAGGTTTTGGAGTTTGTGCACCCTGTCCTATGGAAGAAGAGCCTTCCCTTGATGTGTGTGTTCTGCTCCACTCCTATGAACTCCAGTAACTAAACTGGTTCAAAATTGGACTTCTCTGAGTTGATCAGGAAGCCCAGGGATTCCAGGGTGTGTCTTGTAAGATTGAGGGAGTCTCTGACATTTTGAGGAGATTTGCCCACTATTAGCCAATCATTTAGGTAGGAAAAGACAGATATCCCCTGCCTTCTGAGGTAAGCTGCCACCACTTCCAGGCACTTTGTGAAAACTCTGGAAGCTGAAGAAAGGCTGAATGGCAAAGTTGCAAACTAGTAATGGCCAAAGGGCAGTCTGAATCTGAGAAATATTCTGTGGGAAGACCTTACTGAGATGTGAAAATAGGCATCCCTGATATCTAAAGAGGCTAGCCAGTCCCCCTGTTGTAATGAAGGAATCACTTCTGACAGGGTGACCATTTAGAATTTTGGATTGTACAGATGATTGTTTAGGAATTTGAGGTCTAGTATGGGTCACCAATCCAGATTCTTCTTTTGGGTGAGAAAATACCTGGAATACAGTCCTTTTCCACACTGGAAAAATGGGACTCTCTCCACTGCTTTTGCTAACAGGAGAGATTTTACCTCTAACTCCAGTAGAATTTTTTCTGTGGGGGTTAGAGGTTTTAAAGACCTATGCCCCTGTTGAGTGGAAAATCTTCTGAACTGCAGGGTAAGTCCTTGACCCACCACCTCCTGCAACCACCTGTCTGAGGTGATGAGATGTCATTGGTGGAGGTAGTGGATCAACCTGTCACCTACTGGTGAAGGGGAGGCAACCTGAGGCTTGCAGTCAGGGGGTTTGTTTTGTTTGAAGTTTTGTGGAAGAGGTGAGACAAGTCACATCTTTGAGCTCTCCTGCCCCCTTCCTCTAAAGAACCCTCTCATATGAGAGTAGTCCAAGGCCACAGTGGCATAGGATAGAAACCTCTGAAATAGTAGTCCCTACCTCTGCCCCCTCTGCTTTGGGGCTTGTAGGAGGTAGAAGTTTTTTTTTTTTTACTGTAGTTGCATTTCTCTGATAGGTGGTCTTGTACTCCTGTGCCTTTTTCATGTAAGTCTCTGTTTTGTCATCTAATAGAGAATTATTCTCAAATGGAAAATCTATGGTCTTACTCTGGGTATCATGAGAGAGGTTGGTAGTCCTTAACCAGGCAAAATGACTTGGGGAGATGGCATGAGCCATAGCCCTAGATGCAGTATCATTAACAGACTTAGAATAGAAGACTATTGCACAAACTGGGGAATATGGGTGTGGGCAGGACAGTAGTGTGGTGGGTAGGTAACTGGCTAGGCGGCAGGACACAGAGAGTGGTGGTAAATGGCTGTCACTCCACAGAGGGAAGAATTACCAGTGGAGTACCACAAGGATCAGTACTGGGACCGGTCCTATTCAATATCTTCATCAGTGACATTGCGCTGGACCTAGAAGACAGAATTTCACTGTTCGCCGATGGCACAAAGCTCTGTAACAGAATAGACACACCAGAGGGTGTAGACAGAATGAGAAGGGACCTGCAGAAACTTGAAGAATGGTCAGGGGTTTAGAAGTTGAAATTCAATGCAAGGAAGTGCAAGATAATGCATATGGGGCACAAAAACCCTGGCACAATATATCAATTGGGGGGTGAGGATATAGCATGCACCAAGCAGGAAAGGGATCTTGGGGTTATCATCTCTGATGACCTCAAGTCAGGGAAACAGTGTGACAAGGCAGCAGGTAAAGCAAATAGGATGCTGGGATGCATAGGCAGGGGCATCACCAGCAGGAAAAGGGAGGTCATAATTCCACTATACAAGACACTAGTGAGGCCCCACCTGGAGTACACTGTACAGTTCTGGAGACCTTACCTACATAAGGACATAGACAGGGTAGAGAAGGTTCAGAGGAGGGCAACAAAGATGGTGCATGGATTGCATCACAAGTCCTATGAGGACAGGTTGAAGGAACTGAACATGTACTCCCTGGAGGAAGGAGGGAGAGGGGATATGATAGAGACAAACAAGTATCTTACAGGAGGAACAGGGTGCAGGAATACACTATTTTTAAGCGAAAAAGATGTTCCAGGACTAGAAGGCATGGGATGAAGTTGGAGGGAGGACAATTCAGAGGAAACGTGAGGAAGAATTTCTTCACAGAACGGGTGGTGGACAAGTGGAACACCCTGCCAGAGGAAGTGGTGGGGGCTGAAACAATCACAGGATTTAAGAATGCATGGGATAGACATAAAGGAGTTCTGGAGGTCAGGGGTAAGGGGCAACAAACTTCTTGGAAAACATAAACTGAACTTACAAGCTCAAATGGGCAGACTGGGTGGGCCATAGGCCCTTATCTGCCGACACTGTCTATGTATCTATGTATCTATGTATCCACAGCCATATGGAACTGATATTTAGTGGCTTCTGAGGCTGTCCTAACAATTTCCACCAATTCTTGAGCCACTTTATCTGGAGCTTGCTGACTGACTGCTAGAATGGAGTTCCAGAAAGCCTTTTGATACTGAGCTGTGTACACCATATAGATGCAAAGGCAAAGCATTAGGGAGGCTGTGGTGTACAATTTGTTACCTGTAGTATTCAATTTTTTTTAAGACTTTTTCCAGGGGCAGTGACAAGATAGCACCTTTGCCTTGTCACAAGCCACAGCTTGCACCACTCCTTTATGATCTGGATACTTATAACGATACTCAGCATTGAATTTACCTAGCTGATACTTTCTATCTATTCTCTTAACCACCTCTAGAATAGAAGTGGGGTTCTGTGGAAGTTTGAAAGTAGCCTTATTAAGAGCCTTATGGACTGGAAAGAGTAGTTTTCTAGAGGGGGAAGACCCATCGTATCCAGGAAGTGTTTCTCCTCCTCATCCTCCTTGGTGGATTCCTGAATAGAAAGGTCAAGAGTTTCCACCATATGCTGAACAAAAGTAAAATGAGAGGAAAATTCTTCTTGACCATGGCCAAAATCTTGGTCAGGGACTTCCTCAGAATCTAGAGGTTCTCCCTCCTCTTCATCATTTCCCTCATCCAGAAAAATGCCCTGGCCCAGACCAGGGTCAGAGGGAATAGGTGTAGAGGGACTGGCTGGGGTGCCCAAAAGAGATCCCACAGCCTGAAAAGTTTGATATATATGACAAGCCTTTGTCATTTCCTCTGCAGAGGGGATACATTTTTGTAACATTGGCAGCTTCCTGTGTTTTTCAGTGGGAGGGTCAGTGATATGTTTTTCCTTTTGCTTCTTTTTAGCAGGCACTGAATCAGAAACATGCTGAGAATGTCTTTTTCTGGCTTGGTCATTATTATTATTTTTTCTGACTTATTTTCTGTGTGATCCTTAGAGGACCTATCTTTATTTTTGTTATGAGAGGAGGAATCCACTTCTGGATTTCTTCTAGGGGGGAGGCAGTCTGAGAAGCCATTCTTTTCTCTCTTTTTTTTCTGTTTTCTTACTTTTCTTTGTTTTACTATTTATTCTTTTTCCTTTCTCTCCTCTCTTTTTTTTTAGCCCTGAGGCTATAAACAAAAGAAAATGAAAGTGAAAGTCACCACAGAAAAGAGAAGTGACTGGTACCAAATAAAGGAACAAACTGGGGAGAATCTATTGTCCCCAAAAGGAATTTGCACCAAAATCAAGGGGTCAGTATAAATAAAGATATCCCTGACCTGAAAACCTGCCAGGAGACCCAAAACTGTTTCATCATGAAAAAGACAAGTTCTAGCCAGAGCTGACACAGCTGTAGCAAGCTTGCGAGCTCTGGAGAGTGGGTGCCATTGAGTGCCATCTCCAAGATGGCGGCAGCGATGCAACTGCACATGCATGGCATTCGCGCATGTGTAATTGTAGCAAATGGCAATATGCCATTCACAAGATGGTGGCACCAGCTGAACTGCACATGCGTGCGAGGTGCGCATGCGCAGTTCTTGCTCTGAAATCCGGATGTAACAGCCAACATAGTGGTGCTGTTACTCCATAGCAGCCGATTGTGGCGGAGTGTTACAAGCACCATTGGACGTTTGGAGGATACTTCCAAAAGTCCAATGGAAGATGCCATGATTGGCCATTTTAAGGCCAGAAAAAGCAAAATTACTGTAGGCTCCGCCCACATCCATCAAATGTAGTGTGTGGAACCACGGACAAAAATGGCTCTCCCGTGATAAAAATGAGTAAAAACATGAAAAACTAGTGGAAGGAAGGTATCCATGGAAAAAGTGGCGTCAAAATACAAAAAAAAAACAGATTTTTTACCTTAGCAGCAGATTTTTTTAGTCAGAAGTCCACACCAAAACGCAGAAAAAAGGGAGGTTTCCAAGGCACTGAAAAACCCACAGAAAACACAGGAAACTGCAGAAAAATAAGAAAAAAAGCACCCTAAAGGCAGCACAAATACAGAAAAGCACTAGAGAAGGAAAAAAATAACTTCTTTAAGTGAGGTTTGAAGACAGAGCTCCAGGGCAGACTTGTCCAGTAGAGGAGAAATTAATCTGACTGACTTCCAGCACAACTATAGGCAGCATACTCCTTCCTCTTCTCTGATTGGCTAACTCCGATAGATAGATAGATAGATATTTTATTTATATAGCACTCATTTCCAAAGGACTTGGAGCTCTTTACAAAATTAAAACACAATGCAACAAACAACATCAACAATAAACATACAAACCAGAAGGAGGGACAGCTTTATACATAAAAATTATCTATCCTTAAAACTCAGTCATTAAAACCCATTAAAAGCCTGGTTAAACAAGAATGTTTCTAATCCTTTTTTGAAGGCTTCCACAGAGGGTGTCTCCCAAAGTTGTTGAGAAAGAGAGTTCCATTGGGTGGGTGCAGCCACTGAAAACCCTTGATCACCCGAGTGTCGCAGCCTCACCCTAGGAACACTAAGGAGGCCACCCTCAGAGGAATGGAGAGCCTGGACCAGTCCATTGGTATAGACTCCACCTCCGGGGCAGCTGAACCTAGCTGGCATTCTGCATTAGTCAAGGGTACTGAAGAATTCCCAGGGTGAGAAATAGAAGTTGTTAGTTCTCTGTCCTAAGCGTAAGAAGCAGTTATTATCAGATCCCTGTGTCTCTTGAAGACTGAGAATAAGACCTCCCTTATGTGGTCCCTGGGGTTCTACAAATTTATTTGGCTGCAACAAGGTATTAGAGGAGCTTTTGCCACTCTCAAACAGCTAACTGAGAGGACTGTTGGCAACATAAATCTGCTTGAATGTCTCGTCTACTTGGAAAAGGTAATTGCATTTGGCAAGACACCCTAAAGAACATAAGATCTGTCTATTCAAGGTACATAATCTTTTACAAGAGTTCAGATTGATCATCCACTGACAAGTGCCAATTATCTCAAAGCTCAATCAAGTGCATGTGACATATACTATCAGCAGAAGGAATTCAGAAGGATATGGCTAAAGTGCATCCTTTGACAACATGGCCTAGACCTCAGACATTGAAATATTTGCATAAACTGCACAGATTTTGTAAATACTAGAGATGCCTTCTTTAAAGATTACACCAAGATAGTGAGGCCATTAGTGGATCTGACCTAGGGATATCCACCAAGCCAGAAGAAGAAGAAGAAGTAGAAAGTTGCCTCTGGGACTCCCAAAACCTTACCGTTTCGCTGGAGAACCTTTCAAAACCCTTTGGATGGAATGATGAGAGATGGAATTCTGTCAGGTGATAAAGCAGCTTACCAGCACTCTATAACTAGCATATATTGACCCCACCAAACTGGTGCTATGTCAAGACCACGTGGTGATAAACAGTGCTGTCAGTAACTGTGCAGCACAGTCAGTACAAAACCATGCAGTACAAAGTCATGCTAGATTAGATATACTAACTCCAAAACCACACGGCGCAGTTATGACCATGCAGTTTTTGACTGTGCATATTTGCTATCACAGTTTTGACTGGACACCTACCAAATGATATACACCCCACTCTGATACAATACTCAGCAGCACTGGGGCTGCATTGTACCAGACCTATCTGGAAGGACAATGACTTGTGGTATTTGCCTGCAGAAACCTCTCTTTATCTAAAAAGTGATATCCTGTTCACAAACTTGAGTTTCTAGTGTTCAAATGGGCCACAGTGGACCAATTTCATGAATACCAGTATGGTGCCCAAGTGAGGGTAAAAAATGAAAATTACGTACCTACCGTGATTCTTGATCTTCCTGGACGAGTCTCCACCACTCATTCACACTAGTGGGATTAGCGCCGGAGGCACTAGGACCCATCGGGAGCAAACTTTTTGCTGGAGGGTCGGCGTGAGAGATGGCGCCGCGAGGCATGGAGCCGCGAGCAGCGGCTCGAGCGGCAATGACCATCTCGGCGACGACCCTCCAACCACCTCAGTACCTTTTTTACCAAGGAGGTGCAGCGCAACTAACGTAAAGAGTAAATCTAACCCTTAAAAACGGACATAAGATAGTCCAGATGACCCGTGTAAGAAGGGTCAGCAAAGAAGTCCTCACGGCCTAAAGATTTGAGGGAGTGAAGACCAACACAGCGGTGAGCTCGGGGGATGGAGGGTGGGCGTGTGAATGAGTGGTGGAGACTCGTCCAAGAAGATCAAGAATTACGGTAGGTACGTAATTTTCATATCTTCCTGGACATAAGTCTCCACCACTCATTCACACTAGTGGGAGACTACCAAGCTGATAATCCCCCAAAAGGGTGGCAGGAGAGCCAGAGCTCACGCGTCTAAGATAGAAGCCCATTAAGGATAGTTCTGCCGAATGCGGAATGTCGCCTGGCATGAACATCCAGTGCATAATGCTTAACGAAGGTATGCACTGAGCTCCAGGTGGCGGCGTTGCAGATATCCACAATTGGAACATTGCGAATCTCCGCTAAAGATGCCGCGACCGCCCTAGTAGAGTGAGCGTACACTCTACCCTCCAATTTAACTTGAGCCATGGAGTAGCAATGTCGAAGGCATGCCACTAACCATGATGAGATGCATCTAATAGTGACGGGTTGACCCAGCCGGGTGTCGCTGAAAGAAACAAACAGTTGCTGAGTCTTGCGAGAATTCTTGGTTCTATCTAAATAGAACCACAAGGCTCTCTTAACATCCAAGGAATGAAGAGATCGTTCCCCTTCATTTTGGAAATTAGCGAAGTAAGAGGGAAGTACCAGAGGTTGGTTTAGATGGAATTCTGACACAACCTTGGGAAGAAATTTAGGATGATACGGAGAACTACCTTGTCTTTATGGAATACAGTATCACGGAGGGTCCGTCACCAAGGCATGAATCTCCGAGACCCTGCGGGCTGAGGTAATGGCCACCAGGAAGGCAGTCTTCCAGGTAAGAAATTTTAGCTCACAGGTAGCTAGGGGCTCAAAAGGCTTCCGAGTGAGCATGTCCGGCACCAGGTTAATGTCCCAGGTTGCAACTGGACGCCTAACAGGGGGTCTGGTATGAAGAATCCCCTTAAGAAATCTCTTCACCATAGGAAGCTGAGCCAGAGTCAAGGAAGAAACCGGCTCATGGAACGCTGAGATGGCACTAAGGTGAACTTTAACTGTGGAGTACTGGAGACCTGAGTTTGATAGGTCCAAAAGATACTCCAGAACCTTGTCAGGAGGACAGGAAAAGGGATTCCAAGAGGACTTTGCACCAGAAAAGCGTTTCCATTTGGAGCGTCGTTTTTCGGTGGCTGGCTTCAGCGCAGCCAGAAGGATGTCCGAGACTCTACGAGGCGTTGAATCGATTCACTTCTACCTCTTCAGGAGCCAAGCATGAAGGTGAAGTGATTTCAGGTTGGATGGACCAACGAACCCTGAGTCAAAAGGTTGATTTGCAAGGAAGTGGTCTCGGAGGCTGCCAACATACTGTTGAGCAGAGGAAACCATAGTTGCCGAGGCCAGGAGGAGCAATGAGAATCATTTTGGTCCCCTGAGACTCGAACTTGAGGAGAACTCTCTGGATTAGTGGGAGGCGGTGGAAAGGCGTAAAAGCGTTTTGTCACCGCAGCCTGCAGCATCCTGACAGAAAATGCCAGGCCCTGGTTTCTGGAGCAGAAGAGAGAGCAGTTTTGCGTTGAGTGGGGATGCAAAAGGTCCAGGTCTGGAGTCCCCACTCTTTGAATAGTGACCGAGCTACGGCTGGATCGAGACCACTCGTGAGGTCTGCCTCCGTTCTGCTGAGGTGATCTGCTAGATCGTTTTGTATACCTGGCAGATAAACCGCCTGAATCAGAGACTTGTGCTCCAAGCACCACTCCCACACTCTCATTGCTTCCCTGCAAAGGGGGTAAGAATGAGCACCGCCTTGCTTGTTGATGTAATACATCACGGCTTTGTTGTCCGTTTGAAGGAGAATGTTCTTGTGACAAAGGATATCCTTCAGAGCTCAGATCACGTAGAGGACCGCTCTCATCTCCAGGACATTTATGTGGAGAAGAGTTTCGAACTGAGTCCATACACCTTGAGAGTGGAGGGAGCAACAGTGAGCTCCCCATCCCATTAGCGATGCGTCTGTGGTGATGGAGATCTGATGATCCAGGGGAGCAAAGGGAAACCCTTCCAGGAGATTGCTCTCTTGAGTCCATCAGGTGAGAGACCTTCGAAGGGGCTCCGTCACCTTGATGGGATAAGACTGGGGGTGAGAGGCCGGAGACCACTGAGTGGAGAGCATCCATTGGGTGGTTCTCATGTGCAACCGGGCCAGGGGTACAGTGAACACCGAGGACGCCATGAGATCCAACATGCATTGCATCGAGAGAGCTGTAACCGATTGGTTCTCCCCGATGTAACGGGCCATCCGAAGGATGTCGAGTCTTCTGTCCTCTGGAAGGAAAGCCTTCGCAGAAGAGGTGTCTAGAAGCGTCCCTATGAAAAGGAGCCTCTGGGAGGGCTGCAGTTGTGATTTTTTCAAATTCAGCAGAATTCCCATGGACGTAAGAAAGGCAGGCGTCATTTGCATGGCTTCCAAAGTCCCTTGGCTGGAAGGGCTTGCTAGAAGCCAATCGTCCAGGTAGGAAACACTCGAGTCCGATCTTCCTGAGATGCGCCATGCAGAACTGCACAACACTTTGTAAAGACTCGCGGCGCCGAGGATAGCCCAAAAGGCAGGACTCTGAACTGATAATGCTGACCCAGAGCTACAAACCTGAGGAACTTGCGGTGGGTCGGGTGGATGGGGATATGCTGGTAAGCGTCCTGCATATCCAGGGAGGCCAGCCAGTCGTGCTGATGCAGCAAGGGTAACAGGGTACCTAGGGAAATCATTTTGAATTTCTCCCTGGGGAGAAATTTGTTTAACTTTCTGAGGTCTAGAATGGGACGCATTGCCCCAGACTTCTTTGGAACCAGGAAGTAATGGGAGTAGAACCCTGTGCTTCGCAGATGCGGGGGCACCAGTTCTATTACCCTGTTGCTTAGAAGGCCCTGGATCTCGGAGGTGAGGAGGTCTGACTGAGAGGCCGACAACCTGGGTTGTTGTCTGGGAGGACAATTCGGGGGTTTCAAAAAATTGAGAGAATAACCCTCGCGAATTATCTGAAGGACCCATTTGTCCGAAGTTATGGACTTCCACTGGTTGTAGAAGTACATCAGACGACCTCCCAACGGAGGAGAAAGTTCCACCTCGGGCAATGTGGATGGAACTTGGGCCAGCAATTCATAAGGTGGCGCTGGGGGCTTTAGGCCCCTAAGCTCTGCTCTTGCTTTCTTTTGAGGTTGGGCAGGTTGGCTTTATGGAAGCTCCCTGCCTCTGCCTCAAAAGGACTGCGACTATGAAACTGATGTCTGTTCACATGCCCCGAGAGGGCAGGCGGAGGTCTGGCCAACAATGGCCGACCTAGTCTTCTGAGTGGCCTCTAAGGCTTGTTCCACCTGAGGCTGAAAAGAAAGGAGCCATCAAAGAGCAGCGCCATTACCTGCTGCTGAGCATCATTCTTGAAGCCAGAAGTACGCAGCCAGGAATGGCCTGAGTACAAATACCTGCGGCTGCTGAGCGAGAAGCAGTGTCAAAAGCGTCCATAGCGGCCTTGACCTGTTGGTTATTGGACTCAATACCTCTAGTAACGGCCAGAAGAAGCTCTGACTTGGAGTCCAAATCCGGAAGAGCTTCAACCATTCTTTTCAAAGAGTGCCACAGGATATACTCATACTGAGAAAAATAGCCTTGATAACTGGCACGCATACTTAGAGTGGAGGCAGCAAAGACTCTCTTACCTAATGTATCAATTTTACGAGACTCTTTGTTAATAGGTCGAGCTGTAGTAGTTGAGGAAAACGACCTTATCATTCTCTGCCAGGACTACAATAGGATCCATAAGGCTTGGGATGCCAAAATGGGACGATCCTTGGGAGCTGAGTACTTCTTATCAATGGATTTAGCCACTGAGGAATAAGAGCAGGATTATTCCATACCATTTGAGACAGCGTCTCGAAGGAAAGCTGGATCGGAGGAGTCAAATCCGAGGGATCTCCGAGCATGAAGGTATTGGGTCTTAATATCTTCCCAGGATCGATGTCTGTAGTCTGGAGAGAAAGAGTGGATCTCAGGTTCTTCAACAGAGACTTAAAGGACAGGTCCTCGAACACAGGCTCTGTAGCAAAGAAAGATCCTGTTTCCTCCACTTCATCACCAACCGAAGGTCTGGGTCAGGCTCAACATCATCTCCTGATGGTCCAGAAAGGACTGTTTGGACAGGAAAGGAGTGAAAATTAGAGAGGAGGAAATAGCAGAGAAACAAGGAGAGTCCCGAGGGCCCCGGCGCGAGAAGGCAAAAGCGGGTTGAAAGCGGCACCGCAGAGGAGCCTGGCGCGAAGGGCATGCGCGCACCATAGCGGTGCTGCCAGATAGCGGCACCGCCAGCGGTGCCGCCAAACCAACCAGGCGCCGCAATGGCACCGCCAGACAACGGTGCCACAGGTGGCACTGAGGACCCATGCCTTGAGACTGGCGCCGCAGGCAGCTGACACCAAACGCACCCGACAAGCCAACAGACCCAGGAAGGTGCCAGAAATTCCCAGGAACCTGGAAAGCTAGAGAAGGAAAAAACCAGGAGATAAGGGCATCGGTGTGGCCCCTGCACCGAGCCATGTGAGGGGAAACACCTAAGCGCGGAGTCACGGCACGAAGAAGGCGCGCCGCGACTGGAAGGTCCAACCGCCTTACCCGATCGCTGGAGGAGCCCGGGCTCCGTGGCAACCGAGCCAGGCAAGAGAACCAACTCCGAGCCCATCGCTCCATAAGAGCGCCCACTGATGAAACTGCTCATCTGGAGCCCTACCTACAGGCGAGGAGGGGCTCCGATGTCGAGGCAGCAGTTACCAGCAGTTGGCGACTCCGAAGGAGAACAGCAACAGCTTCGATAGCCACGACCGTCGGCCCAGCAGACATACCAGAGGCGACCTCGGTGATGCCTTCTCTTTTTGACCTGTGGGCGAAGAAGAGCTCGAGGCCAAGACGGTGCGAGAATCGACCATTTATTTTTATACCCGACAGGGGACCGCCCATCCCCCCGGGCATCGGACTGACCATTGTCGGAACCCCGCTGAGGAGAAGGAGGCTGACCGGACCCAGCCCGGCTGACTGAACAGCTTTCATACGAAGTCTCCCTACCGTCACCTGACCTGCTCATGGTCGACTCCGTCCAGTAGGCCGAGACTTCTTCAAGTAAGTTAAATTTAAAATATTAGAAAAATTTAATGAAAATAGAATAAAATTAAGCGATACTACTATCGAGATAATGTTACAAAAAAAATAAACTGAAAACTATGCGCTAGTTTGAAGTTTGACTCCCGACAGGCGAGCGACGTCGTCACTGAAGCGCACTCGATGGCGGGAAAAAAGGAACTGAGGCGGTTGGAGGGTCGTCGTCGAGATGGTCATTGCCGCTCGAGCCGCTGCTCGCGGCGCCATGCCTCGCGGCGCCATCTCTCGCGCCGACCCTCCAGCAAAATGTTTGCTCCCAATGGGTCCTAGTGCCTCCGGCGCTAATCCCACTAGTGTGAATGAGTGGTGGAGACTTATGTCCAGGAAGATCAGATAATAGTCTGTTGACCTATGTGAAAACCACCGCAAAGCTTGAGAGGTCATGTGATGTGCCGTCGAGTGTGAAGCATCTCCCATGTTCTCCAGCCCTTAATGCCTATTTCATACTGCTTTTTACTGTGCTATAGGTGCCCAGTTGATTAAAACTTACAGCTAATCCTCTTTGGGTTCAGTTGTGATGGGTTGGTCCTGCGAAATGCCTTTGAAGGATGGATTCAGAGACGCATACGGCTTCCCCGGGCCACACTCCACCAGCGACTCTGGAATGAGGAAAAGGCCCAGATCGCTCCAAGGCTCCAAGTACTACAGCTGCCAATCTAACTACTCCTCCCATTGCTCTTACGGAGGAGAGGTTCTTGATGGAGTTCTCCCCAGCAAAGGATGGCCTGCAATGGATTACTGAAGAGTTGAGGGCCCTACTTACCACAATTGAATCACTTGCCCAGAGGGTGGGCGACTTGGAAGTAAGGATCAGCTCACTGGATGACTGGGACCTGAGGGTAGGTCCGGAGCTGGTCACAGTCAGGCAAAGAGTGGCCAAGCTGGAGGATCACATTGTGGATTTGTAGGTGAGAAGCCGACGAAATAATACCATGGTGCTGGGTCTGCCAGAGAAATTGGAGGGGACAAACACCATTCTATTCACTCAAAAGCTTTGTGAAAAACTGGAAGATCCCTTCCTGAATGGGCTGGTATATGTGGTGGAACATGTGTATTGCTCTCTGAGGGCGGTGCCTCACAAGGGAGCCTCACCGCACCCCTATATTCTAAAGTTTCTTAGCTACCTAGACCGACAACACTTACTGAATAAAATCAGAGAGTTGCAGTCTATTTCTTGGGAGGGGGCTAAGATTAGAGTGGCTCAAGAGCTTCCATTTGAAATGCGACAGAAACAGGGGCTTATTATGCTACTGTTTCTAAGTTACTGGCAGCCAGCATTAAATTTGGAATGAGGTACCCCTCTGAGCTGCAAGTTTACTGCAACAGCTGATGGCATTCATTTGAGTCTGCAGAACAAGCAGAAAAAGAGCTAACTGGCTTACTGCCTACTCTGCTTGCTGATAGTGGTAAGGACAGATTTCTATAGAGAGGAGTGAGATTTGGTGGATGTTCCTTTAGTGTTGCCTACAAAACCCAAATGATTAGTGCTGCCTACAAAACCAAATGATTATGGCTTCCTGGGCCTTAGGACACTGGACATAGTGGACAACTGTACTTTTGGTTTATTCGTCTACATGTTTATTTCTTTTTTCCTTGGATCCCGAGAAGAACTTGTACTTTAGACAATGGAAGAGATCTGGCTTATGATATTTTCTTTTCAGACTGATGCTGAACTGCTGTTTTTTGTTTATGGATAGTGTTTTTTGTCTGACGGAAAGAGCTCCCATTGCAGTCTTGCTAGTCCAGGTCTGACTGATATCTCTGGACCCAGGTGGATGATTTTCTTCTTCCAGCAGGGGTCAGCTACTGATCATGTAGCCTTTCTTTTTATTATGCCTTTATTTAGACTGGGGAAAAGGGAGATGGTCCTTTTAAAGTATCCTTAAGTTATATGGCTGCTTCTTGACTGTGTTTCCTGAGTCTGCCCAGCAACTCTTAATCTCCAAGAATGATTTTATTTTCTGTCCCGAAAGACCACCAGTTACCTTGGACATATCTTTGGGTTTGGTATTGAACCTTTTTCTATGCAAGTACTTTTGGTTATTGCTAAGGGGGCCTTTTTGGATGACTAAGATATCATTGAGAGCTTTAATTTCTTACAGACTTGGATTTCTTGGACCTGTTATTTTTTGCTCTATGTTTTGTGTTATGTGCACTTAGGTTAAGGGTCCCTGAACCTACCCCCCCATCTTGAAGTAGGATGATTGTATTTAGTAAGCTTGGTATGAAAAAAATCACTTACCATAGTAATCTTGTTTCTTCCAAGGGAATCTTTACTGTATTCTGACATATGCAGTTAGCCTTCACCCTTCAACTACCCCAGAGAGAAAAGAGTTAAAGAACCTATGCAAATAAAGGAACATAGATATGCTCGAGCTCAGTTTTCAAACTACTGTCCCAGGTGCATTCTATTTAACTGTCAGATTCTTATGAAGCATGTACAAAAAAATGCTATATATGCTATCCTAAAGAACTAATTATCCCTTAAGAACCACAATCATCCCTCTAAAAAGAGCATCAGAAAATACTCAAGTCACAAATACACCAAAACAACCAACCTAAACAAGTTTCAACAACAAAAACATGAACAGCAGCTGTGCACTGCCCACCAGGTTCTAGTAGGGGAGGTAGGATGGGTGCTCATACTACAGCAAAGATTCCCTTGGAAGAAACAAGATT
Source organism: Neoceratodus forsteri (assembly GCA_016271365.2). Classification (NCBI taxonomy): domain Eukaryota; kingdom Metazoa; phylum Chordata; order Ceratodontiformes; family Ceratodontidae; genus Neoceratodus; species Neoceratodus forsteri. Next base: position 831,361,304 of record CM028130.1, on the reverse strand, counting down.
ACTATGGTAATTTTTTCTTCAAGCCCCAAGAAATCTTTACTGTATTCTGACATATATAGACTACCAAGCAATATCTTTGGAGGTGGGCATAGAACCTATTTGTGAAACAAGCTCTGCAGTACTGCTGTGCCAAACCTGGCATCACTTCTTAGCCTGGGTGTCCAGGCAATAGTGTTTATGAAAGGTATGAACAGTTTTACAGGTAGCTGCTTTGTAGATTTTTAGCAAAGGAATATCTCTTGCAGCTGCTATAGAAGCAGCTGTACCTCTAGTGGTATGAGCCCTGAGGCCCACGGGGGCTCCTTGCCTAGTTTTCTGTAGCAAAACTGAATACAGGTAACAATCCAGCATGCAATAGTCCTTTTAGAAGCTGGTTTGCCTTTCCCCAATTCTGCATAGGTCAGGAAGAGCTGAGTGTTATCCTGCCTTTGGCCCTTTGTATGATCCAAAAAATAGCTAATAGCCCTTTTTACATCTAGGCTATGTAGCTTGCGTTCCTCTGAACTGGAATGATCAGTGAAAAAGACAGGCAGAGTAATAGACTGATTGAGGTGAAAATCAGACACCACTTTTGGGAGAAACTTCCTATTGGTTCTGAGGACTAACTTTTCCCTATGGACCAAAATGTAGTTAGGCTCTGAGAATAAAGCCTGGAGCTCACTTATCCTTGTGGCTAAAGTAACTGCCACCAAAATTCCATAACTACCGTAATTCTTGATCTTCTCTTGTATCTTCACCATTCATTACCTTTGGATGTAAGCCGGAGGTGTGCACCCACACAGGAGTTTTTTTTGAGGGGGAGTCAGCACCGATGGTTCCACCATGAGGCCGACACATTGCATGGTGCCTGAGGGTTGGCTGTTAAGTGCGCAGACTCCTCCTCCACCCCAGTTCTGCTCTGCTGGAGAGGATGAAACTAAGGGGGATAGAGAAAACCAAGCTGAAGCAAGAGAGCCAAGGGATAGGAAAAGGAAAGGATATAAACTGAAAAAGGAAGAAGCCAACCAGAGGACAGAGGGATTGGACTTTTTACCCTAAAAGGCCATAGGGACTCAACCCCTTCAGTGGCAGCACAGGAAAAGGGAGTAAGAAGGAGAGAAAGAGAAAAGAGAAAGATATAGCATACGTAGGGGAAAAAGGGGGGCCTTCAGCCATGCTGTGCTGGAAGACCATTGGCTTATTTTAGCCTCAAAAACCTAAAGGTATGAAGACACAGGAGCATGGATCCCATCAATTTACAGGGACCACTGGATGGAGGTCCAGAACAAGAGAATTTGAAATGGTCTTGGAGAATATAAACATGGCAGAGTCAACCCCCCTTCTCACCCCTAAACCCACATTTGGGATGAAAGTCCTGGAATATGGCCCTCTACAGTTTAACGCCTGATGGCTCAGTCGGGGAGGCCCTAAACAGGAGAAGACTCTGTCCAGAATGACCTCTAAGGTAGAGGGGACGTGAGAAAGAGAAAAGGTGGAGGAAAACCCCTACGGGTTCTCCCACGAGATGCACTGATGCAGTCTCCACTTCAAGAAGATGAAATACAGGTGGGCATCCATGCCAGATTACGGAGGATACCACAGTGCACCCCACTAAGAATCCCAGGGAGTTCCCTCCGAGGCCAGGATGAAGACCCTACTTGCCACCCTCCTAGAATGGGTGCTCTGTGACTTTTTAGAGAAGGAAACAGAGGGCCCTGAGGTACCAGGGGGACTGTGCCCCAAATTTGCCTCTAAGAGGGGGAAGGCGAGCAGGGTGGAGGCGGTGCCCAAGAGTTGAGGTCCAAGAGGGGTAGGTGGGCAGAAATCAGTAATGAATGGTGAAGATACAAGAGAAGATCAAGAATTACGGTAGGTACATAATTTTCATATCTTCCCTTGTCAGTCTTCACCATTTATTACTGTTGGGTGAGTACCAAGCCCCCCAGAGGGGACCTGGCACTGCCCTCAGGGAACAGATTCCCTCAACCTCCTGCAGGGGAGACACATGAGGGAGAGACCCTTCTGCTGTATTAGGTCAATATGGCCTAAGGCTGGTCAGGCTGAGGAGGTGTCCCCCGTGGCTGGGGGGATGGAAGACGCCTCTGAAGATTCCTCCTCGCCCTGTGGGAGAAAAGATGGGTCCTCCAGAAAGTGGAGGAAATCACCTTATGCTGGGCAATGGGTGACAATCTAGACAGGCGAGGCTATGCTGTCCACCTGAGGCAGATCGCTGTCGCTGCCAGTCTGGAGACCACCTCGTTGGCATCGTATGATACTCTTGCTTGGTACCTTGCAAGCTCCAGACCTTGTGCAGAGAGGGCAATGGCTTACCTAGATTCCTCTGAATCAGGCAAGGATGCTAAAACCTGCACCAGCATCAACCACAGGTGCCTGTTGTAGGCAGCATGATGAGCCTGATGTGAGCTGATGCAGAGTAACACATGAGCTGATGAGAAAACTCTTCTTCACCACCAGTCAAATTCAGCAGAATCCAGGTCTGGTGGTTGGTCGTGTGCTGGGTGAAGAAGCCCAGAAAGAGTGTCTAAAGCTGTCAGCCCCAAGGGTGGGTGAGGTAGAGAACCAAGAGACTCCTGGGTAGTGTAATACCTCCTCCTTCAGTCCATTGGGGCTGGGGATGAGGCAGCTGGTGACTGCCAGGTGCAGATAGATGCTTCCTGGAAGGGAATAGGCCAGGAAGGCACTGTGATGTAGACAGCCAGCTCTGAGTTACTCTAGTGCTGTATTAATTTTTGTTATTACATATAAAATATGTGAAGGGAAAGGTCAGTTCAAGGAAAAGGCTGTCTTACTGGAACTGACACATCAAGACCCCCCAGGGATAAGTTCAAAGGACAGGAGGTATTTTAGACTGCAGAGGTCTGGGGTGCAATTATCTTGCCAATTTGCTTTCACCCCTGGAAATAAGATTAGCCATTCATAATGCCCTCAGGGAGATCCTTTGACTTGCATAGTTTCCAGGGAAGGACTTGAGGGGAAGGGTGTCGAAGAGAGATCAGAATGGGCATTGAAGAGGTTTGATGTCTGAGCCAAGGAGGACCCAGATGATTCTGAAAGGTCCAATATACATTTACAGGGAACCCTTGAATTACATGAATACCCTTTGATGTGTAGATACCCAGGGCCCAGATGAGGCTTAGGAATCAGATACACTTCTGATTTGAATACAGTGACTTACATCAAAAGTCTGTTTATGTGTGTGTGTGTAGCAGAGCACAAACCAGTTCTGACCAGTTAACCTGTGGAGAGGAAAGTCAGTGAGGTCATCTCATATGTTTTTTTAAATATTTTATTTGGAGACCCTCTATTGTAAAATATAGAGTTTGATTCACCAAGGTGGAGTTAGTGACCTCATGAGAAGGCCGGCTCAGAAGTGTGTTTAAGTGCTGAAAGAATCTGACAGAGGGACAAAAGAATATATTTCTGACTGACACAAGAGAATATTATCTGACTGAGGGAGAATCATCACAGCACTGAAAAAGAGTAAGGTTAGACCAGTCTAAATGTATGTATTGTAGGAACTGTACTTTTTCCTGTTTGTTTTAAGGCTGTATGTGTTGGGATATATATATAATTTGTTCTGTAATTATTGTTCTGTTTTGATATTTTTAAAGTAAAGATATTTTTTTACAAACGAAACTGCTGGAGTGCCTTGACAATTCTTTTTATTTTAAGTGGAGCTTTTAAAGGTTATAAGTACACGGTACATGGGCTTATTGTATACCAAACTGGGAAATGGATAGAGTTCTCTAAAAGTCTTGCATTGAGTTCTAAGGGTTCATTTGAAAGACCTGGTTGGGTGCCCGTAGGCAAAGATATCTGGCCCCTCGAAGACAGAATTATCTCAGCCTGATAATTGGGTACGCTAACAAGAGGTTATCAGTTTGAATCCCTTCAGAGCTTGAGACTAAGGTGACTTGAACCCACAAAACAGACAAGAGGGTTACCTTGTCTGTTCACTGTACACAAATCATATGCTCATATTCAGTGAAATCAGCGTCAGAGGAAAGGTGGACAGAATGTTTCTCTTCCTCAGATGAGGGAGTTGAAGAAGTAGAGGAGCCTAGGAGTTCAGAGTCCTCCTGTGGCAGGGGAAACAGCCGAAAGACCTGCTCATCCATGACTCTAACATACCTAGGGAAGGCCACCGAAGTGGCCCTAAATGTCTCCCAGGTTAAAGGTCCCATAGGGCCCACATGGCCTGGGAGGGGGGAAGATGTCTGCAGAGGGACTGGGGAAGGGCACCTCATAGAAACTGCCCTGCCTCTGCCAGGGCTCTGAGACCCTGCAGCAGATCCTCCCATGTGAGGGGATCCGAGGGTCGATCCAGTCAGTGAACGCTGCAAATGTGCAAAGAAATACTGGCTGAGCGCTGATGGGGAATCTCCCCTGTGGTGTGACTGAGGTTGCATGGTTCCAGAAGGGCAATCCTCAGCACTGCCCACTAAGGGTACCCCTGAAGTCTCAGAGGAGAAGAGGGGCTCAGCACTTCGGCTCCTCCCCACTCCTCTCAGGGTAGTGGAAGAAGGCTCAACTCCTCGGACTCCGAGACCACCCACTTCCTCGAACCGAGTGCCAAGGGGTCCACTAATCCCACAAGCTCTCTGAGGTATGCCACAGAAAAGGGGGTCCCCACCCCACCAAAGGGGTCATGGCAGCACCAGAAATGGCAGCCACCATGGCCCCTGCAGTTGAGACCACCACATGAGCATTTGAGACTGCGATCCACCGCAGTGCCCCCAACACTGGCATCGGCATGGGGGCCACAGGAACCACATATTCCCGGGAGTCTGGGAGGTGAACACTGGGCTGCCTAGTGCCGCATCCAAGAGGACTCCCCAACTCCTAGGAGTTGGGGTGCCAGTCCAGATCGGTCAGCAAGTCGTCCATCTCTGAAGAGGAGGAGACCACACATACTACCAGACTAGTGACCCTGGGAGCTCTCTTACCAATGTTGCAGGACCAGGATCTGAAGCGACACTGACAGGCGGCACCGAGGGTCCACCAGTGCTGGGCCCAGCAGCCATGGGCCACAACACTGAGGGAGCCTGCACCTTTGTGGAGGTGATGACCGTGGCAGTGCTCTCAACCCAGCTCTGCAGGGAACTGAGCCACTCCTCCGACATGCAGAAGAAACCTCAACAGCAAGGCTGGAATCCAAGGAGGTTTCCTCCTCTCCAGGCCATATAGACCCAGGAAGGGAACCAGAGGCAGGGTCAAGAGATCTTGCCATGGCATCCCTAGAACAATGCCATCCTCCAAAAATTGGTGGGGCCCTGCCAAGTTTAGACGCACTGCAGATGCACAGATTTCCAGAACGTGGTGGTCCGTGGAGAAACAGGTGTCACAGTTATCCAGATCATGGTTGGGACCCAGGCATTGCAGACAAATGTCATGTCAGTCTATCATGGAAAAATGCCTGCCACAGGGGCACTGACGCATGGAGACATGGCCCACTTCAGATTTCCTCTTAGCCCCCAAACCAGACCTGATGCAAAAGAAACCAACAATTCACAGAAAAAGACCCTGTGCCGTTGGCAATAATAATAATAAAAGGAACAGTCTTACTGTAATCCAACGGTGTTGGGTGAAGTCAGAACTGGGATGGAGAAGCAGCAACAGCATTGAAAAATGGTACAGGCCCGATGACACAGCAAGCAGTGAAACTCATGCTGCAGGTGTGACCTCAGTGGTGGGAGAAACAGAACTGGGGTGGAGGAGTAGCCTGCGGTGCCTAACGGCCAACCCTCATGCACCATGTAAAACGTCGACCTCGTGGGTGGCGCTGTTGGCACCAGCTGCCCTCCCCCCAAAAAACTCCCATGCGGGTGTGCGCCTCTGGCTTACGCATAGCAGTCATGAATGGTGAAGATTGACAAGGAAAGATCACAGTTTTCCAGGTCACATATTTAAGATCTGTTGAAGACATGGACTCAAATGGGGGTTGCATTAGCTGTGCAATGTAAATGTTCAGATCTCAAAAAAGGACTGGCTCCCTGTAGGGGGGATACATATGAAGCAATCCGTTGAAGAACTTCCTGAAAATTGGGTTGGAAGCTAAGGAAATGCCCTTACCCGCTGAGAGGTAGGCAGAGACAGCTGCCAAGTGTACCTTGAGTGTAAATAGCTTAAGGCCTATGGTATGAAGATGTGTTAAGTTATCCAGTAGGACTGGGAGCCCAGCCTGATAAGGTCTATGATCCTTTGCCGGCACCAGATAAAGAACCTCTTCCATTTGGAGGCGTAGGTCTTCCTGGTAGAGGGCTTATGAGACACCCTTAGTACCTCAAGGATCCCCTCAGAAAGATGCGAGTTAGCATCCTCTAAGTCCTCAAGAACCAGGCCATGAGCCTGAGGGACTTGAGGTTGGAGTAGAGGATCCTCCCCTGAGAGTATGTCAGCAGGCTGTGGCTCCTGGGGAGGCAAATCGGTCTGGAGATTGACAAGGGCAAGAGCAGGGGGTGCCAAGGCTGCCTGGCCCAATCTGGAGCTATGAGGATCATTGTTGCTGGCTGGGACCTGAGCTTGTTCAGCACTCTGAGCAACAGAAGGAATGGAGGGAAGGCATACAGGAATTTCTCTGTCCAATCCAGTATTAGTGCATCTAGTGGCACTATATCCGCTGCAGGAGGCCTGCCGTGAAACTGTGGCAACTGGTGATTGTCTGGGGCTGCAGAGAGATCTATCTCTGGAGTGAACCAATGTCTGAAGATGGATTGTGGGATCTGCCTGTTCAGAGACCACTCATGATGGTTTTGATTGATCCTGCTCAGTGCATCTGCTAGGATATTGTCCTTCCCTGGAAGACGAACTGCCGAAAGGAAGTCCCTGAGAGAGTAAGCTAGACTCCACATTTTCATGGCCTCTGTGCACAGTAAGGTGGACCTTGTGCCCCTTTGCTTGTTTATGTAATACATGGTTGTGGTGTTGTCTGTTCTGACCTGCACCACCTTGTCCTGGACCAGTGAGGCGAATGACTGAAAGAGACAGAAAAACTACATTCAGTTTCAGCAGATTTATGTGCAATAGAGACTCCTGCTGGGACCGTGTGTAATGTAGTGTGTTCTCCGAGATGGGCACCCCATCCCAAGAGGGGGCATCCATTGTCAACACCACTGTTAGTGACTCCTGCTGAAAAGGTACCCCTTCCCTGAGGTTGCCCCTTTCCTGCCACCAGTGTAGTGCTTGAAGAAGAGTTCTTGTGACTTGTACTAGTTTTGACAGGGAGTCCTTTTTCTGAAGCCAGTGAGACCTGAGGTGAAACTGGATATCTCTCATCTGGAACCTGGCTCCTGGCACTGTTGCTGTTAAGGCTGCCATGTCACCCAACAGCTGCAGGAAATGTCTTGCTGGTCTGGGGGTTTGGAGCTGGAAGGGGATTGCCAACGGCACCAGGCTGTCCACCCTTTCCTGAGGAAGGACTGTCTTTCCTCTTTGAGTGTCCAACTCTGCTCCTATGAAATCCAAGAGCTGGATTGGCTGCAAGACTGACTTTTTCAGGTTCACCAGGAACTCTGGAGCCTGCAGGGTAGCCTGTGTGAGAACTAGGGTATCCTTTACCTGCTGAGGAGACTGATCCACGAGTAGCCAGTCATCTAGGTAAGGGAACACTGTCATCCCATGTCTTCTCAAATGCGCCAGCACCACAGCCAGGCACTTTGTGAATACCCTTGGGGTTGAGGTGAGACCAAAAGGCAGGGCTCTGAAATGGCAGTCTGAACCTGAGATATTTTCTGTGACTGTCTTATGGAGATATGAAAATAGGCATCCTTGAGATCTAAGGATACCGGTCAGTCTCCCTGCCTAACAGTGGGGAGAATCATTGCCACAGTGACTATCTTGAATTTTGGCTTTGTCAAACATCAGTTTAGGGTTCTAAAATCCAGTATGGGTCCCCACTCCCCATTCTTTTTTAGGGTTAGGAAATACCTTGAGTGGAATCCTTTTCTGCTCTGTGAGATAGGTACAGGTTCTACTGCTTTTGCCAATAGCAGGCTGACTACTTCTGATTCCAGCAAGGCTTTTTCCATTGAGGTTGCAGGCTTGAACAGTCTTGCCCTGAATTTTGGAATGTATTTGAAGTTGAGAACAAGACCTTGGCTCACTACTTCCAGGACCCACCTGCCTGTGGTAATGGCTTGCCATGCCTGGAAATAGTGAGCCAGTGTGCCCTCCATTGGTACTGGGGAGGTGACCCTGAGAGCTACATCAGGGCTTCTGCTTTGTCTGTGTTCTGGCCTGGGGACTGGGGTCAGATCGCATGCTACCCCTTCTATCCCTGCCTTTAAAGTATCCACGTTGTTGCCAGTAGTTTGGAAATCCTGGGTCTGATAAAAAGGCCTTGTATAGGCCTTTCCCCTACCTCCCCTACCTTGGTTCTTCGGGGAGTAGAAGCTTTCTCCTTGGCCAAAGGAATCTTGTAGGCTGCCTTGTTCTCATCCATCTTTTTCATGCAGGCCTCTGTTTGTTCCCCAAACAGAGAAGTCTGCTCACAAGGAAAATCCAGTGCTTTGGTTTGGGTATCTTGGGAGAGGTTGGTGGCCCTGAGCCAGGTGAACCTTCTCAGGGACACTGTGGTTACCCGACTCTGGCAGCAGTATCATTAGCATCCACTGCCATGTGAAACTGGTATTTGGATGCCTCAATACCATACCTGGCAGTCTCTGCTAGGTCTGCTGCAAGGGAAGGAGAAGCTTTGCTGGCCAATTCCAGTACCGAGTTCCAGAGGCTTTTCTGATATCTGGATATGTAAGCCATTTATGTGGCTTGCCTGATAGCCAGAGAGGCCCCCAAGTAGCCTTTCTTGGCCATTGACTCAATTTTCCTTGTGTCCTTGTCAGGAGGGTGAGAAGACAGTGGCACATTTGCCCTATCACATGCAGCTGCCTGTACCACTCCCTCATGGCTGGGGTGACTGAAAAGGATTTCAGTCCCAACCCTGGCCAGATGATATTTTCTGTCCATTTTCTTGTCTACAGGAGGGGCACAAGTAGTAATAATAATAATAAGCTTTATTTGTAGAAAGCACAGCTCAACAAGGATCAAAGTGCTTTTACAGAGACTAAAAACCTTAAAAATGTAAAACCATAAATATATCAATACTCAATATAACAGCAGACATATCAATTATTAGTTATCTAAGAAGGCCAGCGAAAATAAAAAAAAGATTTTAGAGCTGCTTTAAAGCTCTTCCCACTCAGGCATCTTCTAATCCGATGAGGTAGAGAATTCCACAGGGTAGGGGCTGTGAATGCAAAAGCTCGAGCCCCAGAGTTCTTTTTTTAATTGTATTTCTGTTTTCTACCTCCTGCAGCCTTACCCTGCGTACATCCAGCCACCACTTCTCCTTCCAGCGCAGCCCACAGGCATGCCCACACACCAGCTGGTATTTGCTGCCGTACCCTCGAAAGGGGACCTCCCCACTCCCTCGCGACAGGCCTGGAACCCATACCTGCATGCGGCCTTGCATAGGAGGCCCCACCAGGCAAGGAAGTTGTGGCCATCATGCTGTTCAAGCAGTGCTGCAATTTTCTCCTCCTATTAGACCCTCACAAGGCACGGACATGCAATGACGTCTAAGGCACAATGTGCTGACGTCTGCCGTGCCTTGCCCCCATTAAGTGTATCACTCTTGACAGAGCCCCCGATCTCCATCGGGGGCTGCTGCAGAGCAATGAGAGCCCACAACCCACCCCAGAGAAAGGAGAGCAGTCCTCCGAACACTCGATCTGTTCCCTCCCCTGCCGACCCCTGATGACCCAGGCATGTTCCCAAATCTGGATCCTCAACATAGCATGAGATGTGGTGTCCAGTGCCTCAACCCTCAGCACCACTGGGCCGGCTGCCCCAGAGGTCTTCAAGTGAACCCTGGGAATCTCCAGCAATCCCTCATCGGCAGAGGGGAGCGGTCAGAGGGGGCAGTAGGGACACAGGAGATCTTGCAGGTAACTCAGACCCTGTCCATGTAGGGCTTTATAGGTCAGCAAACTGAACTTGAAGGTGATCCACCACTGAACTGGCAGTCAGTGCAGTTCACGCAGCACAGGTGTGACATGGCAAGATCAAGAAAGCCCAGTCAACAACCTGGCCGCTGCATTCTGCAACAGCTGCAAGTGGCGGATATCAAGCCCCGGTAGCCCTAGGTAGAACACTGCAGTAATCAAGGCGAGAGGTCACAAAGGTGTGGACCAAAGTCGGCAAGTCACCAGGTGGACCCAGGTGCTTGATCAAGGCGATAGTCCTCAGGTGGTAAAATGAGGTCTTGATGACTGAGGACACCTGAGATTTCAGAGTCAACCCCTCATCAAAAATAATGCCCAGACTTCACACCCATTCAGAGGTCATCAGCTAGCAATCACCAAGCAAAAGGCCAGAAGCCTGCTCAGCCGGAGACCCCTCTACCCAATGGCCTGGGTGCACCACCAAAACCTCAGTTTTGCCAGGATTCAGCTTCAACCAGTCGGCACTCATCAAATCCTGGATCTCGGAGAGGCAGTTATCAAACACGGAGACCACATCATCCTGATCGGGTGCAAAGGACATGTATAACTGAGTATCATCTGCATAGCAGTGAAAGCTCAGTCCATACCACCCTACAATATCTCCCAACTGCAGCATGCACACTGCGAATAACAGACAACAGCACAGAGCACTGAGGAACCCCACATGGCAGGGAGAAAGTGTCAGAGGAAAAAATTCCAAATGCTACTCTCTGAGACCTACCATTGAGTAACAAATGGAATCATCTGAGGACCATCCCCAACGGTTCACAGATCACCTGCAGGTGCTTGAGCAGTATGCCATGATCCACAGTGTCAAATGCCGCAGAGAGGTCAAGGATGATTAAGATGGAATGAGTCCTCTGATCTCTTGCTATCAGGACATCATTGAGCACCCAAACCAGGGCAGTCTCAGTGCTGTGCCTCTTCCTAAATCCTGACTGGAGAGGATCATGGATGTCATGGATGGTAAGATGATCCTCTAGCTGCAGTGCGACCACCTTCTCAATAACCTTACCCATAAAGGGCAGGTTAGAGACAGGTTTGTAGTTGGAGAGACAATTTAGGTCAAGAGAAGATTTCTTAAGAAGGGGCATCCCCACTGCCTTCTTCAAGGAGTCAGGGAACTCACCAGTCTCTAACAAGCACCAGACTATCTCTTCCAGGACCGGGCCGATGACCTCAACGCACCCCACAAGGAGGCGGGTTGGGCCTGGGTCCAAACTACAGCAGGTCGGCTGCATACTCTGGACAATCTTCATGACATCCACGATCACCACCTGATCAAAAGCTGACCAGCCACCGATCACCACCCTGCCCATTGGAACGGGCTGTGCAGATCTCTGACCTAATATTGGCAACCTTATCTGCAAAGAAGTGAGCAAACTCATCACACTTATCTTGTGACAAGGCTCTTTGGACCTGCAGACATGCTGAATTGCACAGTCTGTCCACTGTTTGAAAGAACTGAGTGGGTTGGTTCCGTGCAGCAATAAATCTCCATGGATAGGAACTCTGTCCTCTTACAGGAGATAACAGATTGATAGTCTGAATAATGGGTCATCAATCTAAGTCTGTCGGCATCAAGACCAGATTTCCACCAGCAACGCTCCATCCTTCACCCCTTTCTCCTCATCTCCCTCATGGTCCCATCAAACCAAGGGAACTGAGGGCAAAGGGTGAGGAGGCAAACACGGACAGGAGCAATAGAGTCCAGAGCCACCACCACAGGCTTGTTATAGGCTTGTAGTAGGATCTCTTGACCCTCGCTTGCACTCAGAAGCCACAATAGATCTAGCACCACCATCAAAGCCTTCTGTGGTCACTCCCCTTAAAGAGCTGTACCAGACCATCTCCAAAGAAGCAGGCCTATAAGGGGGATCCCAGAAACTGAAACTGATAGTGTAATGGTCAGCTCATCCAACCGGTTCCACTACCACATCAGAAGTCTCCATTCTCAATAGGAAGACCAGATCCAAGGAATGACCTGATTTGTGGGTTGCAGAGGTAAACACCTGTGTGAAGCCCAACGATGTGATTAGTTGGAGGAAGTCCTGACCAAATTGCAAGAGTTCGTCGTCGACCCAGGCATTGAAGTCACCCAACACCATCACTCTTTGGGACTCCACACCATATCAACAATGAAGTCCGTGACTTCCTGCAAAAACTGCTTCCTGTCCCCGAGTGGATGGTAGTTGAGAATTCTGCACCCCACACCTGCACCCAAGATACATTTAAAGTATCTGGTCTCTCCCACTGGTACATCTATCAGGCCCAATTCCACTCTAAAATGGATGATTACACCCCCACCCCTACGATCCAATCTCGGGCGATGTATCACCAAGAACTTGGCTGGAACAGCTGACTCAAGAATTGGGCCAGCATTAACATCCAGCCAGGTCTCAGTGATGCATGCCAGATCTGATGACCCAACAAAATCGGCAATTATAGCCATCTTGTTTTTGATGGATCTGGCATTGCATAACACCACCCGAGTGGGATGAAACTCCAAGGTTGACTGGGTCACCTACCACTCAAAGTAGAACTCTTGGGTATGGAGATCAAACTGAGAGGACTCCTCTCCAGTCTCCATTTTGCCACAGGGGATTACCCGGTCCCCACAACCCCAATCCGGCTGCTCAGCTCCCCCCGAAGTTCAGGCCCCCCCCCACACCTCCAGCCAACAATCCCCAATGCCCGACAATGAACATATACATCAGCAAGCAGTGGGGGACAGTCAAAGGGGCGAAGGCCCGGAGTTCAAAGCGGGAGTAGCACCTGACCGGGAGAGCCATCTGCCAACACATAGTCTCCAGCCACCCTATAAAATACAATACCCAACATCAAATAACTAATAACAACCCAATAAATAAGCACCCCTCATCCAAATAAATAAAACAAAACAGCCCAGTTTGGTCTTTACAAGTCCTGATTATGATCAATGAAAAATTGATGTCAAAGAATAAAGATGCATGCCAGTCTTCCAGCTAAATCCTTGAGAATGGCGAGGCTCTCACCCTCAACCAGTCCATATCAGCAAACACCAAATTGCACTCCTTACACTCCAGTAACAGCAGATTACAGCAACAGTACAACAATACACGGACGTCCTCTCACTACCACCCCTCAAACCAGCTGCCCAGTCCTGCCAATAAATAAGTGCCACCAATCCATTATCCAACAGATATACACCAGGATCTTGACATCCACAGCGGATCTTCTCTCAATCACCCTACATTACGGTCTCCAGGCCCAATGTACACCTCCTAGGGGCAGTAGTCAAGAGCCCACAACCAGGCAAATCTGAGTCCCCCAGCTGAAGGCCAAAATGGCACCCACCTGAGGAATGCCCCAAAGACTCACTGGTAAGGCTGCCCACTGGTTAAAGTCCCCCCCTAATGTCCCTCCTGGCCATGCACACCCAAGACCACTGCTCCAAGTACTGTGCCCTGGTCTAGAGATTGTGGAGTGCAGCCAACTCCTATCCCCGGGACAGCAAACCGGCAAGACACCTAAACCTAAGTGGGCCACCCAAGTAGGAGGGCCTCGGAGACCCCGTCATCTTCCAACAGCAATCGCCGCCATGTCCGCCAAAGGAGTCAACCCACCAGAAGGCCCCCATCATCGTCCCAAACACAGCCTCAGGTTCAGCACTTACCAGTCATTGTTCTCAGGACAGAGCCAAACGTCAGCCACTCCCAGCTACAGAAGATGAAAGATTAAATAATCAAATCCAGAGCCTAGTTCACTCGTCATGCTCCCACCACCCCAGCAAACGATCACTCAAAGGCCTCCACAGATTTATCCACTCAGTCGACATGGACCAGATCCTTCACGGAGCTGCACTCCCTTCCTCTTTTCTGTAGCTTCTAGACAATCAAGGATTCAGAAGGTAAGCACCCAGGGACTCCCCAACAAGTCTCTAATCCCTCCAACAGTTAAAGACAGTCAGTGAACAGACACAGTGTTGAAAACAACTGCTGTGATAAAATGCTAAGCGTCTGTGTAGAATCACACCATGGATGATCAAAAAACTCCAAACATAAAAACAGATCTGTAGGCTGTAATAAAGGAGCCAACAGTTAGGTGTGTCACCAATGTTTCAGTCAGAAAAACAATGAAGCAGATCAAACGGTGAACTACTTCTAAAACCCCGAAAAAGACGCTAACCTCACTAGTTTAACTCACTTCACAGCACTAACTAAGCTAGCTATTATAAAATAACAAATAAAGCAATAAAAACTGAGAGAAAAAACAAATCAAAGTGAAATAAAACAAGCAAAAATCAAGTGGCTTAAACCAGTGGCTCATGCAGCTCACACTAGGCTGCCATCTTGCCCAGGGCCAGAACACTACAAACAGAAAGTAGGAGTTTGCAAGATTTTCCAGGCCTGTCTCTTTAATGATTTGTGGATGGGGAGAAGCAATCATTTAGTAACTGACAACCCCATCATGTCCATATAATCCTCTTTTTCCTCCTCAGTGGTCTCCTGGGTTGGAAGATCTAGAATCTCTGCCACCATGTTCATAAAAGAAAAATGAGAGGAATAATCCTCTGGATGCTGAAGGGAAGACTCGCACTCCTGCAGTTCTGGAGAAACTTCAGGTTCAACTGGTTCCTCCAGATCATCTTCATTCTCTTCTTCATCTCCTTCATGGTAGGGATCCGGTTCGACAGAACCAGGAACCGAAGGAGGAGCCGCCAGTTGAACCGCAGTATGAACCGTTGGTTGTTGAGGAGCCTGCTGAGTAACCTGGACAGAAGAACCAGGGATACTCTGCAGCAGCTGTATTATTTTTATCACATTTGCAATTTATTCATTGGTTGGAGCTGCTGAAACCTTAGGTTGTGGTTCCTTTTCCAAATCTTTCTCATTTTTCTTCTTTTTAGCAGTCGTGGGTTCAGTGGCTGATTCTGCAGTTCTTTTTATAGTCGGGGAAGTTTTGCTCTTTTCAAAGGGCTTTCCTTCCGATTCCTTAGGTTTCTTCTTGTCAGAGGAGGGAACTGGTTTACCAGACACTGGGTCAGCAGCTTTTTCAGCCATTTTCTCTCTCAGTCTGTTAAGTCACCTGTCAAATGTAGACTGAGGGAATAGTCTACAAATCTCACAATCTGAATTAAGGTGATCAAACCTAGACAGACGACACAACTAGTATGGGGTTCAGCCTTGGTAAATGGTTTGCCACACCCAGTACAATGCTGAAAACCAGTTTACAGCCAGTTTACTTGTGGGGTTTCTGCGACATAACCTTTCACCAAAACTTTTGCCGGTTCTGTGCCAACTTAATCAAATAGTAAAGTAACACCAGCCCTCTTCTTCTTTATTTACTCTTTTTTTTGGTTGGTTCAGTGACCGAAGACAAAAACTGGGGACCTTTGGTTTAAAACACAGAAACAAGGCACGACCGGCTACTTATCTTATACAATTTAAACTTAAGAAAAAACTATACTTAAAATAAAGAAGAAAGTATATCGTTTACTTACTGGTTCAAAGAACTGATGAGGAACCCCAAAAATCTTACCCAAGTAATGCTAATCTAAATTAAACTACCTGTATATCAAGGACAGGCAGCGGAGAAGAGGGGGAGGAGTAGCTCTCTATGTAAAGGAAGGGATAAAAGCAACTGAACAAAAGAGTAAACAGGGAGGAGAGGAGGCACTGTGGGTCACCTTGGAGACTGGAAAGGGCACCACAATCCGCACGGGGGTTGTGTACAGACCCCCATGTCAGGGAGATGGAATGGACAATGGTATGATAGAAGGCATTCTTAGAATGGCAGAGAAAGGGGAGATACTGTTGATGGGAGACCTGAATATGCCACATGTTATTTAAAGACTGCCTTAGAAATTATTAGAAATTATTTAAAGACTGCCTTAGAAAGATTCTACTAATAGCTTGGCAGAAGACACCAGGAGAAAGGACTGCTGTGTGACTGAACTTCTCTGCTGGAACTAAAGTAGAAGAACTTTTGTACTTGGACCTCTAATTTAGGGTAAAAAAACTAACATACAAAACAAAAAAAAAAAAAAGTGTGTGTTTGGGTTAACTGAACTGAATGGGTATCTGAAGAGTTATCTAGGTGTAAATCTCAGGTGACTGAAAGGACTTAACTGCTGTGAGGTTTAAATTACTTGTAGAAAGATCTGGTAAGTAGGGGGAGTGGCTTAGCTAGGAGGAAGCTGCATTTAAAGACTGCCTTAGAAAGATTCTGCTAATAGCTTGGCACAAGACACCAGGAGAAAGGACTGCTGTGTGACTGAACTTCTCTGCTGGAACTAAAGTAGAAGAACTTTTGTACTTGGACCTCTAATTTAGGGTAAAAAAACTAACATACAAAACAAAAAAAAAAGTGTGTGTTTGGGTTAACTGAACTGAATGGGTATCTGAAGAGTTATCTAGGTGTAAATCTCAGGTGACTGAAAGGACTTAACTGCTGTGAGGTTTAAATTACTTGTAGAAAGATCTGGTAAGTATGGGGAGTGGCTTAGCTAGAAGGAAGCTACATTTAAAGACTGCTTTAGAAAGATTCTGCTAATAGCTTGGCAGAAGACACCAGGAGAAAGGACTGCTGTATGACTGAACTTCTCTGCTGGGACTATATTGCCCTCCTTCCCTTCCCTCCACCCCCCCTACCCAAAGCTATTTCTATTTTTATAGGCACAGGATTTGACTGACAACAGGAACTTCCTGTTTAGGGGCAGGAAGTGATTGATCACAGAACCACCAAGGACCCACCATCCTAGAAGGGCAAGAGTAGCTCTCCGGCCCCCTCTAGCTGCTGGAGGTCTGCATCTGAGCAAGTAAGTGGTCTACTGAGAAATATAGGATATTCTTGTCTCAGAACAGGACAATCAGGAGCTTAAAGGGCACACAGGCAGAAAGTAAGGAGAGAGAGAGAGAGAAAAAAAGAGAGGAAAGAGTAAGGATTGCAAACAGTTAAGGGGCCAGAAATAAGACATGATTGGAGGGGTGCAGTGCAGTGGCTGTGGAGCAGCAGTCTTCCAGGAGATGTTCTGGAGGATGCGGTGTTGTCCCATCTGCAGGCACCTCTCTGGGCTGAGGGAGGAGGTTGCTCATCTCCAGGCAGAGTTGGCCAGGATTTGTGGGACCTCCTCTTCCATCCAGGACCACCAGTGTCACTGCCGTTGCCTCAGAGGTTGCCAAGAAAGAGGAGTGGTTGGACCACAGTGGGCTCAGGGAGGGTGAGGGTGGTGGAACAGAGGCACATCCCTCCAGTTGTACCTCTCCACAATTCCTATGCCATTCTGGCAAAGTGTGGTTCCTCTATGGAGGCACCCACAGTGGAGACCAAGGAGAATGCTGGGAACCTCCACAAAGGAGACCCACAGGAGGGTGGCTGGGGACCCTGCAGGGGAAGGAAACAACTCCTGGTGGGGGACTCCATTGTTAGGAAGGTAGAACTGGGGGAGGAAGGGGAGAGGGAGGTAAGGTGCCTGCCTGGCGCCATGGCTTGGAGGGACAGGGAGCGAATCCTCAGGATTGCTGAGCAGCTGCACAGGGGAGGGAGCTGGATGTCATTGTCCACCTAGGGACAAATGACCTGGCTAAGAAAGGGATTAGAGAAGTGCAGGAAGAGTTTGTGGAATTGGGGAGGGGCCTTAGTCAAGTAGCACGCATGGTAACCTTCTCGGAGTTGCTACCCATCTATGGCATAGGAGAGGCTAGGGTGTTCCGCACCATGGGATTCAATCAGTGGTTGAAAAACTGGTGTGGAGCTCAGGGATTTGGCTTCATTGCGGACTGGGGGTCCACCTGGAGTGATGCAAGCCTATATTGGCATGATGGGCTACATCTGTCCGGGAAGGGAACCAGGATCCCAGGTGATAGGTTTAAATGCTTCATTGGCAAGCTTTTAAACTAGCCAAGGGGGGAGGCACTGGAAAGGAGCAGGAAAATCCTAGCCCCCAAATAATCATGGTAGTAAGTGCGGCAAACACCAACATAGAGGTGTCGATAGGGAGAAGGGCAGGGGTAAATGGAGAAAGTGACAAAGGCAAGAAGGACAGAGATGGGGGAAAAGGGAGTAAGGCCATCAGGAAATGGAGGGTAATGAGTACCAATGCCCGTAGTCTGGGCAACAAGCTCCCTGAGCTGATGGCCTTAATGGAAGAGGGATGCCTGGATATCGTAGCAGTTACAGAAACATGGTACACAGAGAACCATGACTGGGATGTTAACATACCAGGGTACATAACCTACAGGAGAGACAGGCAGGGGAGAAGAGGGGGAGGAGTAGCTCTCTATGTAAAGGAAGGGATAAAAGCAACTGAACAAAAGAGTAAACAGGGAGGAGAGGAGGCACTGTGGGTCACCTTGGAGACTGGAAAGAGCACCACAATCTGCACAGGGGTTGTGTACAGACCCCCATGTCAGGGGAAGGAATGGACAAGGATATGATAGAAGGCATTCTTAGAATGGCAGAGAAAGGGGAGATACTGTTGATGGGAGACCTGAATATGCCAGATGTTAACTGGAGCACATTTGCTGCAGCCACATCCAAGAGCAGGGCCATTCTTGATGCCCTACAGGTGGCAGGCATTAGACAGCTAGCTTTGGAACCCACTCATGAGGGAGCAATCTTAGACCTCGTACTCTCAAACGGGGGCAGTGAGAGGATCTCAGATCTAGAAGTGAGTTGCCATCTGGGAACAAGTGACCATCAAACAGTGTGGTTCACGTTAAACTCAGCTACAGAGTCAAGCCATACAAAAGTGAGGGTACTGGACTTTAGGAGGGCTGACTTTGGCAAGATGGGAGAGTGCCTCAGAAAAGCACTAACAAACAGGCTAGAAGGTGTGGAGCAACAATGGGGAATTATCAAAACTGCCATCACAGGGGCAACAAGCCTTTGAGTGAAGCAAATAAACAAATCAAAATGAAAGAAAAAGCCACTACGGTTCTCAAAAGAGGTGGCTGTGAAAGTCAGGAAGAAAAAGATAGCATTCCGGAAGTATAAGGAAACACAGAAGGAGCAGGACAGAGAGCTGTACCAGTTAAGGCAGAAGGAAGTAGGGAGGGAAGTCAGAATAGCAAAGGCCCAAACTGAGGAAAAGATAGCCAACTCAGTTAAGAAGGGGGATAAAACCTTTTATAGGTACATCAGCGAAATGAGAAAGACAAAGGAGGGATAGTGAGGCTGAATAGAATGAATGGTGGGTGGGCAGAGAGGACAGTGAAAAGCAGGAATACTGAACGAATATTTCTGCTCAGTATTCTAAAGAGGAGGGAAGTGCCTAATCCAATTAACAGAAGCACTCTTGATAGGGAGTCGATCCCAGTCCTTTCACAGAAGAAGGGTTCTGCAAGAACTCCTAAAACTGAAGGTGGACAAAGCAATGGGTCCTGATGGAATTCACCCCAGAATTCTAAAAGAATTAAGGGAGGAACTAGTGAAACTACTGGCTACTCTTTTTAATAAATCAAGGGAGGATGGTGTGGTACCCAAGGACTGGAGGAAGGTGGATGTGATTCTCCTTCACAAAAGTGGGACCAAGACAGAGGCAGAAAACTACAGACCTGTCAGTCTGACCTCTGTGGTAAGGAAAGTGATGGAATCACTTCTGAAGGAAAGAATAGTTGAGTATCTAGAGGCCAGTGGAGCACAGGACCCAAGGCAGCATGGGTTCACAGCGGGAAGGTCATGTCAGACGAATCTAATAGATTTCTTTGACTGGGTGACCAAAGTAGGAGACCAGGGAGGGGCTATGGACATGGCCTACCTAGACTTTAGCAAGGCGTTTGACACAGTCCCACACAAAAGATTAATAGTCAAATTAACCAGCCTGGGAGTGGGACCCAGGGTGGTAGCCTGGGTAAAACATTGGCTAGACAACAGGACACAGAAGGTAATTGTAAATAGAGTCCACTCTGAAGAAAGGGGGTTACTAGTGAGGTACCACAGGGTTCAGTATTGGGTCCAGTCCTTTTAATGCCTTCATCAGTGACATTGCAGAGGGACTGGAAGGAAAAGTATGCTTTGCAGATGACACAAAGATCTGCAACAGGGTTGATACACAAGGAGGCGTGGAAAGGATGAAAAGGGACTTGGCAAGGTTGGAGGAATGGTCAGAAGTATGGCAGCTAGGATTCAATGCAAAGAAGTGCAAAATAATGCACCTGAGAAACAAAACCCAGGGGAAGAATACACAATGGGGGAGGTAGTAACAACAACAAACAAGCATTTGTCAATGCCGGCGTTAAGCATCAGGTATTTGCAGTGGTGTTTGCACGTATGGTCTTTACCCTAATGCCCTGTGCGATTGCTGATATTTGCACAATAAATTTTCAGCATGACCTTTTGTTACCCCATTGTGCGCTACATAGAGCGGAAAAATGTTTTGGGCAGGATGTGGAAAATGACAGCTGTACTGCTCATAAGGAAGTGTGGTAAAATGGCAATGTTGAAAATCTGGGTGGAAATATTGAAAATTAGCAAACCTGACGTGTGTGGGAACTGTGCAGCGCGCGGCTAAAAACAGTCATTGTTAGAATTTTGTCACAAATTTTCAACACAGCCATTTTAAGACCTCTGCTCATGAACAGTGTCACTGTGATTTTCTTAATGTGTCCCATACATTGAGTTCGCACACGACTGCACCATTATGCGCTTACATGGGCTGAAACACGTTTTGGGCAGGATGTGAAAAATGACAGCTGTACTGCTCATGAGGTGTGGTAAAATGGCAGTGTTGAAAATCTGGGTGAAATATTGAAAATTCATGAAACTTACAAGTGTCGCGTAGGAACTGCATAGCGCACACATAAAACAGACATTTTAGGAATTTTTTCAGCAAATTTCAACACAGCCATTAAGACCTCTGCTCATGAACAGTATCACTGTGATTTTCTTAATGTGTCCCATACATTGATTTCATTACCGACTGTGCCATTAATGCGCTACATGAGGCGGAAACACGTTTTGGGCAGGATGTGAAAAATGACAGCTGTACTGCTCATGAGGAGGTGTGGTAAAATGGCAATGTTGAAAATCTGGAGTGGAAATATTGAAAATTCGCAAACCTACGAGCGTGCGTAGGAACTGTGCAACGCGTACTCGTAAAACAGTCATTGTTAGGAATTTTTCACCAAATTTTCAACATAGCCATTTTAAGATCTCTGCTCATGAACAGTGACACTGTGATTTTCTTAATGTGTCCCATACATTGAGTTCACACACCAACTGCGCCATTGTGCGCTACATGGGCTGAAACACGTTTTGGGCAGGGTGTGAAAAATGACAGCTGTACTGCTCATAAGGAGGTGTGGTAAAATGGCAATGTTGAAAATCTGGAGTGAAAATATTGAAAATTTGCAAACTTACGAGCCTGCGTGGAGCTGCATAGCATGCTACATAAAACAGTCATTTTTGGAATTTTCACCAAATTTTCAACATGGGTTTTGGGACCTTCTCATGAATAATGTCACTGTCATGGTGTTATTCAGGCCCAAGGGTGATTTCGCAGTGACTGTGAAATCACCCTTCGGGCCCGAATAACGCCATGACAGTGACATCATTCATGAGAAGGGGTCCCAAAAACCCCATGTTGAAAATTTGGTGCAAAAATTCCAAAAAATGCCTGAGATATGCAATAAAGTTGAAAACCCCTATCTAGCCCATTATACAGCTTACCGGCATTTCCTCAGTTCGCGGTCGGCTTTGAAGAGTGCAGACATGTTCCCGGTCCACGAAGATCGTCATGCCGAGCTCCAGAGGTAAGTATGGGGTGAGGGGTGTGGGAGGCTGGGTGCGCAGTGGGTGAGTGCGGGTTGTGGGAGGGACTGGGAGAAGCGCCATGGGACCGTTTTGCTTTACAGGTGAAAAAAAAATAGACTACGTGGGACGTTTGCCACACTGGGGTGGGCTCCCAGCATGGCAGAAGGATGGCTGGGGGGGGACAAGGAGCCGACGGGGGATTGGGCACCCCCATCGGCAGACAACGTGGGACATTTACCATGCTGGGGTGGGCTCCCAGCGTGGCACCAAAGCTTTGGGGGGGCATGAGGCCTACCAGCGCTGTGTATGACAGCGGTGGTTTTCTTTGAAGCGAAGACCACCGCTGTCATACACAGCTCCCGCACCCATTGGTGCAGGACCGCCATGCCTGCTCAACGCAGCAGTGGATTGAAAGGGAGAGGCACACCTCCAAAGTGTGCTACTCTCTCAAAACGTTCCTTGCGCATGCACGCAAGCGAACGTAAAAAGGAAAGGGACCTGGGGGTAATCATACCAGATGACCTTAAGGTTATCAAGCAATGTGAGAAGGCAGTAGGGAGGGCTGGGGGTATACTGGGATGCATAGGGAAAGGCATCAGCAGCAGGAAACAGGAAGTTGTTCTCCCTCTGTACAGACAGTTGGTGAGACCCCATCTTGAGTACTGTGACCAGTTCTGGAGACCCCATCTCCGCAAGGACATAGATAGGATAGAGGCAGTCCAGAGGAGGGCAACTAAAATGGTGCAGGGTCTGCAAGAGAAGCCATATGAGGAGAGATTAAAGGAGCTTAATATGTATACCCTTGAGGAAAGAAGGGAGAGGGGGGACATGATAGAAACTTTTAAGTATCTCAGTGGAATCAACAACGTCCAAGAGGATAGCATCTTTCAGAAAAAGAGATGTGAAATAACAAGGGGACACAATTTAAAGATGGGGGGCGGATCAGGGGCAATGTGAGGAAGTATTATTTCACAGAGAGGGTAGTGGATGCATGGAACAGCCTTCCTGAGGAGGTTGTGGGGTCTAAAACTGTGGGAAAATTCAAGAATGTATTGGACAGACATAAGGCAATTCTTGTGGGGAGTAGGAAGAAATAGGCTGTTGGTTAACTAGGATCTGCGGCCTATCCTGTAGGTAGGGAAATGGGCAGACTAGATGGGCCAAGCGGTCCTTATCTGCCGTCAAAGTCTATGTTTCTATGTTTCTATGGACAGTATTCTGAAAACTGAAAAATAAACCAGTAACTTTTGAAAAACCAAGAAAAATAAGAAATCTTCAAGAAGCTGAAGGAGCAATCTCCGAGACATCTAACTTTGGCAGGTGGAGTGAAAAATCTGCCGGTTACACAGAATGCACCAGGGACAGTAGTTTGAAAACTGAGCTCGAGCCTATCAATGTTCCACTATTTGCATACATGTTCTTTAACTCTTTTCTCTCTGGGGCAGTTGAATGGTGAAGGCTAACTGCATATGTCAGAATACAGTAATGATTTCCTGGGGCTTGAAGGGGGCTTTTCCTATCGGACTCATAGTTATAATATGTTTTTATGAGAATAAATATTTGTTGGACTTTTTTGGATTCGATAGGAATTGTTAATTATGTTTTTCTTTGTAGGACAGGTTACCCTATATATAACAATATTCCTTCCATATTCTCAAGGAGCGGCTTACCCCTGGGTGATACTGATGTTTTTGTTGAACTGTTTTACTGATGTTTTTGTTGAACTGTTTTCTATATAGGGCTTGGATTATGGGTACCATGGAGGGATTAGGGTTTGGATTATGGGTACCCTGGAGAGATTAGTCTGTTCTTTTATTATATTCCCCCAGCTGGTTTTACTGTGGGGTAGGAGGAAAGGGGGCATTGGGGATCAGGAAGGCGCTGGAGGGGAGTACCTCCTATGCACTTCATGGCCCTGGACATGGTGAGTGTGTGGTGGGAAGGACTGGGGGTAGTTGCAGCTTTGTATTGGTTTATATCGGACGGTGGGTGGAAATGGGTTTTGGGGGAGTGATATTGAGGATGGGGGATATTGGGTTTAGTATATGTTTTTTCTTTTAGGGAGCGGTGGGTGTGTTGGAATGGTTATGGGGAGGGAAGGGGGAGGGTCTCCCAGAGCACTTATTCTTTTGGATTCTTGTCATTGTTTGGTTATGCACTAGACCATTGTTGGTGATCTGTAATGATTATGGGGTATAAATTTGTTTCCCCGAAATATTAAGGGATGCAGAATAAACAAAAACAATACATGATTCTGAGTTATCTTAAGAAACTCCAGATGAGTGTGGCTATGATCCAGGAGACTCATTTAAGAAGCGGGGCGTATTATTCTTTAGGAGGAGTTGAGTGGGTCAGACATTTGGTGCTGGAATCAGCATAAAAAGGGGGGGGTTGCTATTTTGGTGGCAAGAGGAGTATCTTTCCAGTAAATCCATGAGTACTGGAACAGGTAGGGGCACAGAAATGTAAGGACTTTCTCACCAATCTGCTTGAGAACAACATGGGGTCGGTATCAAAGCTCAATGTCTTTGGGGGGGCAGTGAAATGTGCTGTCCAAGGTGAATGTATACACCTGGCCTCCAAAAAGAAGAAATCTGTATGCATGAGGAGAAGCATCTTCTTTCTCAGATTAGATACCTTGAGAGGCGGCTATCCTTCAGCTCCCCCCCCCCCAGAGATCTGGAGGCAACTTAATTCACTTCAAGCTAAATACTCTGAGCTACTAGCTGAAAAGGCTGATCTGGCCCTTTTCCGAACTAAAACCAGATATCTAGAATCAGGGGAAAGAGCTGTCTGGTTGTTGGCTTGGAGGCTCAGGCAGCTTGAAGCAGCGAGGGTAATCCCCCAGTTGAGACCTGGCCCCAGTGAGGAGATCCTTACCCATTCCATGATATAGTAGAAGCTTTCCAGGATTTTTACAGAGGTTTATATGAAGACCAGTCTTTGACCCCAGTAGTTCAATCTCAAATGTCAGAGTATCTAGATGTTATTCCCTTCCCATGTCTTTCATCTGCACAACAAGAATATTTAGCAGGTCCAATAAGGGTATCTGAGGTGAGAGAAGTGATCCGGAAACTCCCTTTAGCTAAGGCCCCTGGACCATATGGTCTTTGTAATCATTTGTACGTTGTTTTTGTGGTAGAATTTTCTCCCTTCCTTACTCAATTATTTAATTTCTTGCTTTCAGAGGGATTAATGGACCATTCTCTCACTCAGGCCTGGATATCTCTTGTAAATAAACCGGGCAAGGACGAGCTGCTTCCGGCAAGTTACTGCCCAGTATCATTGCTTAACACAGATCTCAAGTTGTTGGCCAAGATCCTAGCAAATAGACTGAAGTCAGTCTGGGATGGTTTGATCTCCCCTCTTCAGGTAGGATTCATAGCTGTTCGCCTTTCAAGTGACCATTTGCGTAAGTTGCTTTACTTGATTTCTGCGTCCGGGTAGAGCAAGTCCCCTGCAGCGTTGGTCTCCCTGGACACAGAAAAGGCCTTCGATTGGGTCTTCTGGCCTTATTTATTTGCAGTTTTACAGAAATTAGGTATTCCTCCCAAATTTTGTGCATGAGTGAAGGTAGTGTACAGCAACCCTTCAGCCAGGATCTGTTGTAATGGACTCTCTTTGACTCCTTTCCAGCTTAAAAGGTGCACTCATCAGGTTTGCCCTCTCTCCCCGCTTCTGTTTAATTTGTACTTAGAGTCCCACCTTTTTAATTTACAGAAAAACCCAGACATGAAAGGAATATTGGTGGGGGGGGGTGACAGGTATAAAATCTCGGCTTACGCAGCCGACATGCTACTATACATTGAAGACCCTCTGACCTCAATTCCAGTGGTGTTAGCTGAGACTCACACATTTTCATTGATAGCAGTTAATAAAATGAATATTGAAAAGACTCAGGTCATGCCCCATAACAGTCATGTATCCAAGCAAGAAATACAAGCTTTTGGACTAGCTTGGGAACCAAAGGGACTCCAATATTTGGAAATCCACTTGTCTCGCTTCCTCTTGGACTGGGTTAAACTGAACCTCCCACCTCTCTTTCAAGCTATCAAAATGGATTTACGGAGATGGGGTTCGCTACCCATGTCCCTTTGGGGCCAGATTAGTATTATAACAAGCATTTGTCAATACCGAATGTTGTCGCGCTGGTATTGGCTTTGGTAGTGCAGTGCGGAAACACATTTTGGGCAAGATGTGAAAAATGACAACTGTACTGTTCATAAGGAGGTGTAAAAAAATGGCAGTGCTGAAAATGTGGCATGTAAATATTGCAGATTGCCGAAGTTACAAGGGTGCGTGAAATGCTGACACACGCTTGTAACACAGTCATTTTATAGACTTTCTGCTGGAATTTTCAACATGAGGCATTTTTAGTACCTCTGCTCACGTACAGTGTCACTATCATTTCCTCAAACTATCCCAAAAGTGATTCGCTGGCGACCAAGCTATTCATGCCAGGCATGTGAAAACACATTTCAGGCAAGATATGTAAAATGACAGTTGTACTGTTCATCAAGAAGTGTGGACAAATGCCAATGGTGAAAATCCAGAATGAAAATATTACAAATGCACAACGTTACAAGCGTGCGTTCAAACTGCGCAATGCACACTCATAATACAGTCATTTTGTGGAGTATCGTCACCGAATTTTCAACATAGGCATTTTAGGACTTCTGCTCACGAACAGTGTCACTGACATTTTTGTAATCTGCCCCGAACACTGATTTCCCACAGCGACCGCGCTATTGTGCACCAGAAGTGCAGAAACACATTTTGGCCAGGATGCGAAAAATGACAGCTATACTGTTCACAAGGAGGTGTAGAAAAATGACAATGTTGAAAATCTGGCGTGAAAATATTGCAGATTCACGAAGTTATCAGCGTGCGTAGCAACTGCGCAATGCACGCTTGTAAAACAGCCATTTTTTGGATTTTTTCCACCACATTTGCAACATAGGTTTTCTGAGTGCCCACCTCATGAACACTGCCACTGTCCTTGCATTAATCAGTCCTGAAAGGTGATTCAGTGCACCTTTCGGGACCGATTAACTGGGGGCAGTGTAGCGCAGTGATCTAAGGCTCTGAGCTGCAAATCT
Organism: Neoceratodus forsteri; assembly: GCA_016271365.2. Classification (NCBI taxonomy): domain Eukaryota; kingdom Metazoa; phylum Chordata; order Ceratodontiformes; family Ceratodontidae; genus Neoceratodus; species Neoceratodus forsteri. Next base: position 831,334,474 of record CM028130.1, on the reverse strand, counting down.
GGTGACATCCAGCAGACCAGACCTGGGTTTGAATCCCACAGCTTCCACTTGCATACTGTGTGACCTTGAGCAAGTCACTTAACATCCTTGTGCTCCCAGGTCGCTCCTGTAAAAAAGCTTTCAGCTTAGTGTGCTATACCTGGTTAAACAACTAAAAAAAATAAAAATAATAAATAAAATAACAGTGCCAGCATTCATGAGGAGGGGTCCCAAAAACCCCATGTTGAAAGTTTGGTGCCAAAATTCCAAAAAATGCACAAGATATGCATCAAAGTTGAAAAAAACCCTATTTATTCCATTGTACAGCTTATCGGCATTTCCTCAGTTTGCAGTCAGCTTTGAAGAGTGCAGACATGTTTCCTAGTCCACCAAGATCATTGTGCGAGCTCCGGAGGTAAGTATGGGGTGAGGGGTGGGAGGCAGGAGTGCGCAGTGGGTGGAGTGCGTTTGGTGGGGGTAGGGAGACTCGAGGACTGTTTTCTGTTTACAGTTTTTGGGGGATACAGTAGCCGACAGAAGTTGGGCACCCCGTCCAGACGAGGGAGGGCACACTAGCTGAGGGGATTGAGCACCCCTCAGCACAGATGAGGGGACATCATGCCTATGGGGAGTGGGCTCCCTGTCGGCACATTATAGTGGGAAAGGGGATGGATGCCGGCCGAGGATTGGACACCTCGTTGCAAACAACAAAGCGGGAGGGCACATGAGCTGAGGAGGTTGGGCACCCCTCAGCAAGCAAAAAGGAGGGGACACATTATGCTGATGGAGAGTGGGCTCCCCGTCGGCACATACATGAGGGCAGGGTAAGTGGACCAGGATTAGGCATCCGAGTAAGCAGTTTAGCGGCCACTGTGCCGCCATGTCTGTAGCTGGCAAAGCACGTAGGAAGGTCCGCTGCGTGTGACGAGTTTTGCTCGCATTGAAGAGGACCTTTCCTTAGATGTGCTCACCTTGATTGGTGTTGTGCCGGCATGCAGGCTGATTGGGGAATGAGGGACGCACCTACTGGTGCATGCCCTGCATTCGCCCAACAGCGACCACACCTCAAATCTCCACTATCACGAAGATGTTGGTCTGCAAGCATGCCAACATTAATGTCCTTCAGGGCTATTGTTTCCATTGGGATGTTGGGTGTGTTTTATGAAAGCATGGTTTTGCAGTTACAACAAATGTAAAACCAGTTTTTGTGAAGGGAAGGAGCGGTGCATCACTCCTATTTCAAGCTCACTCTTCTGAGAAAGAGAGAGAGAGAGAAGAGGGATTTGTGATTTCCTGACTTCTTCATATGTAATTTAGCTCTGCATAGCTCAGAATTCTTGTAATGGGACAGCAGTGGGGGATGATTCTCTGGGGGTGGGAACCAACCTCTCTGGCTCCAACTAGAGACCCGCCTGTGCAGGAGTGTTGGCTTACATCTTAATAGTTTATTGTACTCCAAGACATCTAGTTTGCCTTCTGTTCTAAGACACACCCCTCTTATTTGGTCTTTGAAAGCCCTTGGACAATTAGAAAAATTCCTTAAGGTGGATTGGTCCCGGGCATTTTCTCAGCCAGTGTTAGATAATTATAACACTTGTATTGCAGGCAACCAGATTCCAGTGGCATTTTGCCCTCAGTTACATATGTCCTCTATGGAATCCCTCTTAGAGAAAGTACAGTTACGTAAGAACTTACCGTAACAGTAGATCTTCGAGAACATCTCTTGCAGCAGGTTATACCATTAGGACTGAAGCCGGGAGGTGCCAGGACCCCACGGAAATTTTCTAGCTAGCAGTATTCAGCAGGGACCGCCCCCGACGTCGGTCCCTCCCCCGACATCCAGCATAGTACATAAGAGGGCAGTCCCCCAGAATCCCCAGTTCTCCCACCGGAGATCCCTGGCCACTGGATGACATCAGAAGAGCAGACTGAGGTTCTGCCATCAAATGGCAGTCAGAGAGATGCTGAGACACCTGATCCTAGGGGAAGGATGTTGGAACTAGAATCTACCTCCAGCAGGGATGATGGGAGGGAAAGTACCTGCTGCAAGAGCTGTTCTCGAAGATCTACTGTTACGGTAAGTTCTTACATAACTGTACTATCTTATTTTGAGAAACAGCTCTTGCAGCAGGTTACACCATTAGGACTGATTCCCAAGCAATCAAGCCTAGGACAGAAGTCCATGAAGGACTGCTAGACCAAAACCTTCTCTTCGCCTCGATGCAATGCCCAGGCTATAATGCCTGATGAAAGTGTGTATGGAGCTCCAAGTAGCTGCAGCACAAATAGCTGAGGTGGACAAGTTCTTTAAAGCTGCAAAGGAAGTAGCCACCCCTCTGGTGGAATGACCCTTAACCGTGCCCGGTAAGGGTTTGTTGCACTTCTGGTAACAGAACGTGATACACTGAATGAGCCACCTGGATAGTTTTGAAACAGGAGCTCCCATCATCCTTTGGGCAAAGGAGACAAAAAGTTGGTCCGATTTTCGGTGGAGTTTGATTCTGGTCAGGTAGTATCTGAGACACCTATGCACATCTAAAGTGTGCAGAATGGCTTCTCCTCAATTAGAGTAGTTCGGGAAATACACTGGTAGAGCAATATCCTGAATAGGGGTGAGAGCTGAGACCACCTTAGGCAGAAATTTTGAATGAGTCCATAGGAATTCCCTGTCTTGGTGGAACACCAAATAAGGTTCTTTGCACATAAGTGCATGGAGTTCAGAAATTCTTCTGGCCGAGGTGACGGCAACTAAAAACAACATCTTCCAAGTAAGAAGACGTAGCTCACAATCCGTGGCTGGTTCAAAGGGTGGCAGTGTAAGCTGCTCCAGGACAAAGGGTAGATCCCATGGTGGAATCGGATCCTTAATCGGGGGCCTAAGGTGGAGTACACCCCTCAGGAAGGCTCGTGTTGTGTCCAACTGAGTTATAGTGTGTTGGCCTATAGGAGCGTGATAGGCTGAGATGGCACAGAGGTGTACCTTAATTGAAGAGTAAGCCAAGCCTGTCTGGAAAAGGGACAGTAGGTAGTCCAAGACCAACTTCTCTGGACAATCCAAAGGTGAAAAACCGCGTGCTTGAACCCATATATAAAACCTGCCCCACTTCATGGCATAGGTCGCATGGGTAGCCGGTTTCCTAGTAGCAGCCAGAATGTCTGCTACCTCTTGCGAGACCCCGTGTCACATCATGGCTATGTCTCTAGGAGCCAAGCATGTAGGTTCAGGGAACGTAGGTCCGGCTGGACCAAGGAACCCACCTCCTGAGACAGCAAGTGGGAGCTGATTGGCAGCGGCACTGGAGGTTCCTGGGACAGCTGATGCAAAAGAGGGAACCAGATCTGCCTGGGCCAAAACGGCACGATAAATATCAGCATCACTTGCTCTCTGCGAAGTTTCAGAAGAACCCTCTGGATCAACAGAAAAGGGGGGAAGGCATAGAGGAATCTGCCCACCCAGGAGAGGGACAACGTGTCTCACCAGAAAACACCAGGTCCTGAATCTAGCGAGCAAAAATTGGGCAGTTTTGCGTTGGATGGGGATGCGAAAAGGTCTAATTCTGGTGTGCCTCATCTGAGAAACAGATCCTCTACTACCTCCTGGAGTAGTTTCCATTCATGGACTTTGGCCTGAGAGTGGCTCAGGCCGTCTGCGACGACATTGTCCACCCCTGGGACATGAACAGCAATGAGGTTTGCACCGTGTTGCAAAACCCAATCCCACACCCTCATGACCTCCCTGCAAAGCAGGTAGGAGTGGGTGCCTCCTTGTTTGTTGAGGTAATACATCACTGTGGAACTGTCTGTTTGTAACAGAAGAGTACCCAGTGGGATCTCCGACTGGAAGGCCTGCAGGGCGTAAAGAACTGCTCTCATTTCCAGGATGTTTATGTGAAGATGAGACTCCTGGACCATCTACAGACCCTGAGACTGAACCCCGTCGAGGTGTGCTCCCCATCCGAGTCCTGAAGCATCTGTGGAGAGTGTCACAATTGGAGACGGTGCAGTGAAGGGGACTCCCACCAATAGATTCCTCGAATCTAGCCACCATTGCCAATCCCGGATTATGGCCTTTGTGATCTGGATTGGGTGCTGCAGATGGTCTTGCTTTTGATCCCATTGGACCCTTAACATCCACTGGGTTATCCACATGTGGAGATGGGCTAGCAGGACTGTTGCAATGGCCGCAGCCATGTGTCCGAGCAGGCAAAGGACCAGTCTGGCAGGAACGGTCGTCTTCGCCGAAAAGTCCCTGATGAGGGCTCTGATGTGTTTCGCTCTGTCCGGGGAGGGAGAAAGGTTTTCCCCTGGACGGTGTCCAGAACTGCACCTATGAAATGCAGAGTCTGAGATGGAACCAGGCATGACTTCTTGTGATTGATGATGATGCCCAACATCTCGAACAGAGACTGAGTACGGTGAATGGCGGATATCAGCATCTCCCGGGAGGGTGCCATGAGAAGCCAGTCATCCAGGTAGGGGAACATGTAGTGGCCTTGTCTCCTCAGAGATGCCGCTATGACCACAATGCACTTCATAAACACCCGAGGTGCGGATGACAGCCCGAAGGGAAGGGCTCGGAACTGATAATGGCAACCCTGAAACTCGAAGTGCAGGAATGTCCTGTACGCTTGAGCAAATGGGTATGTGCAGGTAAGCATCCTGCATGTCCAGGGATGCTAGAAAGGCATCCTGCTTGAGCATGGGAATCAGACCTGGGAGGGTCACCATGCGGAAGCGTTTGTACAGGACCGATTCGTTGAGGTCGCTGAGGTCCAGTATCGGACGGAGGTCCCCTGTTTTCTTTGGAACCAGCAAGAAGTGAGAATAATATCCTAGACTTCTCTGGTTCCATGGTACGTGTTCTATAACTTCTTCTTCCAGAAGCACGAGCACCTCCTGCTGTTTGAGCAGGGCATGCTGACCCGAGTAAGGGGAGAGCAGGGGAGGTCTGGCTGGTGGGTGGTCAAGAAACTCTATGAAATGGCCTTTCTTGACCAATTGAAGGACCCACCAGTCAGCGGTAGTCGACTGCCACCCTGAAAAGTGGCAAGCGATGCGACCCTCGACCTTTTGCGCCTGTTGATCCAGAGGAGGGGCGGGGGCTGGGAAGGAGTCAAGCTGTGGCAGCACTGGTCCCTGTGGGCTGGGCCGATTTCGTGTAACTTTGGCCTCTGCCTGGGGATGACTTCACCTGGGCTTTATGCTGAAAAGTGCCCCTTTGCTGCTGGCCGGAACATGGCTGTTGCCTTTGGTGCTGGATGCGAAAATGGCTCTGGTTTCTGCGAAAGCAACCCGGCCTGGATCTGTACATGGCCTGTACAGACTGGACTGCCTTCCCAGTATCCTGGAGTTTGGTGATGACCTTCTCCAAGGGTTCACCAAAGAGTACTTCACCGTTATACAGGATGTCAAAAATGCTCTTCTGTACATCTGGGGTGAAGTCGGAGACACAGAGCCAGGAGTGTCTCCAGAGACAAATGCCTGAAGCTGCAGCTCTGGCAGATGAGTCCACAGAATCGTATGTGGCTCATAGCACTTGGGTACCCACATCTGACCCTGTGTGGAGAAGATTGAGGAGCTCTGCCTTTTGATCGCCATCTGGAAGCTTATCGACCAGGTCCAGGCCCTGTTCCCACAGCGTGTTCTGAAACTGTACCATGTGGCTTCATAGACCTGTAGTTCAGAGACCTGATGGTGCATGTAACAGCCGCATACGTGTGTCTCCCCAGGGCATCCAGTTACTTGGATTCCTGGTCCGGTGGCTGTGTGCTCATATGTTGTAGTATTTGAGACCGGTCATGCGAGGCCATGATGACCAGGGAGTCTGCCAGAGGTTGTTGAGCCAAGTACTGGTCCTCTCTCGGGGCCTTGTACAGGCAGTCAGCCTTCTTCGGCACTGCGAGAGTGGAGTGTGGATGCTTCCACGCAGCCTTGGTGATGTCCGCAAAAGTGTCTACCAAGGGTGGTACTACCACAGGTTTTGGGTCTGTCTGCCGAAGATAGCGGGCAAGGCATTTTCATTCGGGGTCAAGGTCTTCAGCATCCCACCCCATGTTGTCCTGGATGTGCCTCATGATCTCAGCAAAAGAGGGATCATCTGGAGGAGATCTGGGGAGATCATGTGGGTCAGGAGAGGAGATGCTGAGTGGAGAAGGAGATCTGGAGTAGCTCAAGGTATCCAATCTGGAGTCCTCCCCCGACGGAGTGTACCGAAGCTGTCTGGGTTGCTTGGGGCTGAGAGACCCTGATGGAGATCTTGAGAGAGGCCTTCTCCTGTCTTTGGATCTGCCCCTAGGAGGTGGAGACTGCTTCTTAGGGGTTGGCGGTCGTTCTGCTGGCCCCTTTGGTGGAGGGGGTGAAGAAGCTGAAGAAGAAGTAGGAGGAGGAGGTTTAACAGGGACCACATCCTTTCGGATAGTGTCCCACCAGAAGATAAAGAGTTCCTTTACCTCTTCTGTGTTCATGCCCGACGAAGGGGTCTGGTGCCAGTGGTCTGTCACCGTGGTCGGACATTGGGTCCGCAGGTGTCTCCGGGTCTGGGGAAGGTTCCCACGGGAGCCCGGCATCCTCAGTGTTGCCCGCCTGGTCTTCGAGCAGTGTAGCGTCCTCCTCTGTAGAGTCCCTGTGACCGGCGTCCGCCGGTGACGGGGTGGGGCAGTCTTCTGCTCTGGAGAGTGCGATGCTGATGTCGGTCTCTTGGCTGACGCCTTTGGATCCGGTGAACGCCCAGCCGGTGACTGGTGTCTGGCTGGTGTCCTCGGTTCCGGTGAGCGCCTGGTCAACTTGGAGTGCTTAGCCGACTTCTGGTGCCTGGCCGACGTCGGGTCTGACGCCCGCTTCTGGGATGTCAGGTCCTTGGTCTTCCTAGGAGTTGTATTAGGACCTCTAGGAGGTTGGGATACTGATCTGGAGTCAGTGTCCCGACGTCGGGTAGAAGAGGAAGATTTATGGCACTCGGAAGACTTGGAAGAGGCCTTGGAGGGAGTGGAGGAAGCCGAGGGCCTCAAAATCTTGATAGGCTGGAGTGTAGAAGAGCCGCCTGAAGCTCATACCTTAACCGGGGGGGCTGAGACCGAGCCCTGGAGGGAGAGCAGTCCGATCTAGTGGAGCCTGAGCTGCGGGAGTTCAAGGCCCGATTCGGGGATCTGGACCTTACTTTCTCCCGGTGCTTGTCCCAGTGTTTATGGGCCTTAGAGGAAGATTCTCCCCTGGAGGAAGGTTCTTGATCCATCCTTTTCAATTTTTCTTGCAGAAGATACGCCTGAAGTGCCTTCTGACGGCGGATCCTGGTGTGGCTATTGAACCCTTGGCAAAAGGTGCAGGCCTTGATATCATGGTCTGGGCCTAGGCACTGCACACAGGAGGAGTGAGAATCTTTGAAAGGGATCTGTTTTCTGCAGGCACACTTGGAAAGGTGACCCTCAAGCAAAGGAGTTGGAGAGGACATCAGTTTGAAAACACAGTAAGTTCTGTAGTCGTCGTGCACTAGGTAGAGACTGAGAGGCCGATTCTGGCGAGTCCACGGCGGGAAAAGAACTGGGGATACTGGGGGACTGCCCCCTTATGTACTATGCCAGACGTCGGGGGTGGGACCGATGTCGGGGGCCGTCCCTGCTGAATACTGCTAGCTAGAAAATTTCTGTGGGGTCCTGGCGCCTGCCGGCTTCAGTCCTAATGGTGTAACCTGCTGCAAGAGCTGTTTCTCGAAGTAAGATTGGTATATTCCTGTTCCACACTGAGCTGCAGGAGCACTTTTCTATTTCCCTTTTTCATAGGTTCAAATATTTACAATTAGCAAAAGCTTTGACCTCCTTTTTTGGATCAGGTCCCTGGCAGCTACTAGATAAGGATACTTTGGCTCAGCTCCTCTCCCTGGCAGTTTAGCCTCACCCAGTTTCTGGTTTGTACTCCTTTTTACAGTCAACAGACCCTAATACATTATTGGTTGTTTGTTTTTACTGGCAAACACTAGGGTTACAGTTTGATTCCAAACAATGGCAAACTATATTATGTAATCTATATAGATATATAAAGAGAGATTGCTACAGATGGTATCAATACCGAATACTGCATGACTTGTACTATACACCAGCCAAACTGTTTTTGATGAGAAGTCCGTTTCTCCAGTTTGTTCCCACTGTGGTCTCTCAAATGGCTATCTAATATATATGTTATGGTAATACCCTAAGGTATCACCTTTCTGTTACAAGATTAAGGCCTCACTGGGCCCCTATTGGGATTGGATGAGTCCTTCACCCCAGAAATTTGTCTCGTGGTAGATTTTCCAACTAATCTTCTTGGTCAGCATAAGGCCCACATGGCTTTAATATCAATTACAACTAAGGTTATAATATTGAGACACTGGTTAGAGGACTCAACTCCATCCTATAGGGAATTGCATAATGAAATATTACAAGCTTTAATGGTTGAAAAGCAAATTGCTAGATTACAACAGAGGATGGACCATTATTGTCAAAGGTGGGAGATCTTGTACACACTCTTGTCAGTGTTGAGGGAATCATAATGGGAGCAGACTGGAGGCGGTTCTGTATCTTAGTGTGAACTTAATAACTCAGGAATGTTTTTCCCCCTTAGGGATTTTATAAGGGACGAAGGTACAGTATTTCGGATATACTGTGCTCTGGGAGCAGGGTTGGTGGGAGGGGAGGGGGCAGGGGATGGGATGGTTGGTTGATTATCTAGGAACTTGGTTACTTGGTTGGTTACTAGGTTAAAAGGACAAAAGAAGGCCATAGCCTATTGAGATTGTCCTCCACATGTGTGGATCATTATTGTGATACTATTTTATTAACCATTTGTCAAGTTTGTTTTTAAAAGTAATAACAGTAGGTGAATCAACAATGTCCTGAGGTAGAGTATTCCATAACCTAGGAGTTCTTATAGAGAAGAAATGTTGTCTTTTGTTTTACATTGTTTGCATCCATCCTACCTGTACCAGCTTGTTTGTATCTATGTCTTAATTTACTGTTATACTTATGTGTTGTACTGCCATACTGTGTATTTTGGTTTGTCTTACTGTGACAAGGTACCTTTGTAAATGAGCCTATGGCTCAAAGGTTTTCCAAACTGCTGTTTAAATAAAATAAAATAAAAAAATAAATAAATAAAAATATCCAATTGTTTATTATGTAACCTGGCTACAATTTTTCTAGAGGATAGTGTACCACATTGCTCCATCAGAGCGGGTGATTTAATAATCTTGAATAGTTGTAAAAGATCACCTCTTGCTCTTCTCTGTTTAAGTGAATATAAGCCTGTCTTCTGTAATCTAGAATCATAATCTAAGTGAGCAAGGTATGGAATAATTTTTGTAGCTCTATGTTGAATTTGTTCAATTCTGTTTATATCCGAAATTAGATAAGGACTCCAAAAAGGGGAGCCACAGTCCAAGTAGGGTCTGACATGAGATCTATACAGGGTCATAATACACTGTTCAGGCTTAGAAACAAAGGTACTATTTATCCTGCGCAGAAGAGCATTAGTTTGATTGGCGATTTTATTACAATGAGAAGATGGGAAAAGTTTATTGTTTACTAGAATCCCCAGATATTTTCAATGCAAGAAACCATAATAGTTGTATTGTTTGAAGTGTATACCTGTTTGGGGTTATTTTTACCCATATGTAAAACTGCACATTTTGTTACATTAAAGTACATTTTATTTATAAGGGCCCAATGTTCAATTGATGCAAGGTCAGTTAATAACTGGCATCAGTTTATGTTGAAGGGGGACAACGGAAACACTAGCTATTGGTTGTTTTGTTCTGATTGTATGGGGGAGGAGGGAGTATTGTGTTTTATTTTTAATTTTTGTCTTGTTGGTTTTGATTGTAATATGAAAGTTCAATAAAGCTTTCTGAAATACACAAAAAAATACACTTCAAAACTTGGTGCAGCAGAACATTTGTGGTTTTCTGAGTTTGCTACTGATGACTGCTACTGTATGTAGAGCACTGGCCAGGACTGAAGTATTATTGATGTGGATACTTTTCAAGGTTACCACCTTTTGAGACTGTTTCTGAGACTACAGAAGGTGGCAAATTGGTCAACATTCCAACAGATGCTGTCGAGCATTGCATATAAAGTATGATACTGATGACAGCGTACCCCTAGCCAATCCACATTGCTTGACTGATAGTTTGGGCATCTCTGCCGAGTGTTTACCCAAGGCTTATTGGTACTTTGCATTGCTATACTGCTCTTTGCCTCACCTGGATTTGTGGGATCTGCAGTGAAAACAAAAGACTGACCTTTGTTTTCAAGACATCTACCAACATTGTTAGATGGGGAAAATGGCACTCAAGTGACTGTGATCCTCCTAATTACCCACTAGTTTTGCAGGAGTGGCCTAAGCTGAATGTTCAAGACAAAGGGATCTTTCATGTGACTGAAAGGCCCCCTCCTTTGTGAGAAAAATGAAAGTTACATACTTACTGTAACTGTTGATCTTCCAGAATATGTTAACAAATGATTACCAGGGCTGGCCCAGTGGCATGGAGGGCTGAGGCATCATGCCTTACATCCTGCCATGCTGGCGACCCATGTTTGCAGTGCAGGCAGGTCACCAGAGGTCAGCCAGGGTGGAAGAGGATCGAGGATCTGGAGGACAGCTCTCCTCTCCCAGGGAGGGAGGGACATGGAGGCTGGCTCACCTCTGACACCTAGCGGTGGCCGAGTGTCGGAGCACCTGGGTCCCATACGTTAGGAATGGGGCAGAGTAGTCAGCCGGCGTGCTGTGGGAGGAATTGTGCAGAGCTCAGACATTGCCAATGCCAAAATGCTCCACCTCTGGGGGGGCAGGATGGAGAAAAGCTGGAGGAGAAAAATGCCCTGGGTGGCTGGATGAATGCTGACCCCCGCAGGTGCCACTCCCGCAAATAGCAGGCACCTCCCCATCCAGATCCGTGTCAGTGGGTTGAGGGATCCTTGCCAACCCACCATGGGGGTAAGCCATGGAGGATGACAGGAGGTGCACCATGATCGGGGAAAACAGGGCTGGGGGGTCGGCAAAATGGAAGGCCGTCCAGGACAGGAGATAAAGAAAGTAAAAAAACAAAACAAAAAAATGATTATCATTTATGAGTCTGAGCCAGAGGCACTAGGACCCTGTGGGAGCAAAGCTTTCACCAGGGGCCTGGCAATGGGCACTGGGCATGGTACCTCCAAACCCTCCACATGGTGTAGAGTTCTAATCAATAACTGTTGCTTGCTCTTTTGCTAAATTAATATTATGTACTTACTGTAATTCATTCCAAGAATATCTCCACCACTGATTACCACTTGTGGGTCTGTAGGTCTGTGCCAGAGGTTCTAGGACTCTGCGGGAGCCAGAACTTTTCCTGGGGCCAGTGACATGGTAAACACATCAACGCATGTGTCTGCTGGAATATAGTGGCACCAAACCCCAACCACCTCAGTAACTTTTTTATTGAGGAGGTAAGCAGCATGCCCTTAATGAGTAAGCTATGCACTTTACCTAATAGCATAAGGTAGCCCTGGTGGCCTATATAAGAAGCTCTGCATAGTGCCAAGCCCAGTAACACAATGTCTTCACAGCCCAAGCCTAAGGGGTGAAGATCACAACACAACAATACTGGAGTGAGTCCATGGAATGGTGGGCACATGTAATCACTGGTAAAGATATTCTTGAAGGTCAAGAAGAAAAAATGACTCACTGTAGTAATTTTGTTTCTTCCAAAGGGATCCTTCACTGCATAACAACTGCAATCATTCCCCTTGAATGAGCTGCCCCAAAGCTTTAAGAATTGTATACTAATTAGAGAATCATAGACTAAAATTCAAAACTTTGCTGCATTGTCATGCTCACCTCTGCCTTCTAACAGCAGGTTTATTTCTCAAGCTGCGGTAAGCAGTGACCAGCTAAATGACTACCAAGAGCAGTGATGAGCGGCGTGACACAGGGATCGTTACTGGGACTGGTGCTGTTTGGGATTTTTATTGCAGATGTCTCACACAGGATGAGGAGTGAGATCAGTCTGTTCACAGACAATACCAAGATGGGAGCTGTGGTTGATGATGTGGAGGGGAGGAAGGGGTTGCAGGAGGACCTGACTAAGCTGCAGGAGTAGGTGGAAACATGGCAGTTGGGGTTAAACACCAAGAAGTGCAAGGTTCGGCACTTCGGAGCCAGGAACCAGGAGAGGGATTATCACTGAATGGGGTTCAGTTGAGGAGCTCCACAGAAGAGAAGGACCTAGGAGTGATTATTATGGGGAGCATGAACAACTCTGCTCGGTGCAGGAAAGCAGCAGCAAAAGCCAACAAAATGCTGCGGCGTACTGCAAGAGGGCTCTCTTCCAGAAGGAGGGAGGTTATCCTGCCCCTGTATAGGTCATTGGTCAGGCCCCACCTGGAGTACTGCACGCAGTACTGGTGCTCATTCCTGAAGAAGGATATCAGATTGTTGGAGGGGGTGCAGCCAAGAGCCACAAACATGATCCAGGGATTAGACAGCAAGCCCTACGAGGACAGGCTGGGAAAGATGAACATGTATTTACTGGAAGAGAGGAGGGATGGGGGGATATGACTGAGACCTTCAAGTATCTGAAGGGGATAAACAAGACCAACACAGAAGGGATTTTTCAGATGAGAAGGGGAAGGGACACGAGAGGGCGTGGACTGAGATTGGAGTGGGGAAGATTCAAGAGGGAGATGAGGAGACATTTTTTTCATGGAAAGAGTGGTGGACAAATGGAACACCTAAAAAGACAAAATAGTGTCCTGTAAGATGGTGGGCAGTTTCAAGAGGGGTTGGGACAGGGTAAGGGTAAGAGATACTGGGAAGAAGGGGCAAGAGGGGCAGCTGCAAGATGAGAGGCTAGCTGCACACTTGAGCAGACTTGATAGACAATGAGGCCTATTTCTACTGGCAATTTCATATGTTCATATGTACCAAAAATATTCAAAGTGTTTTGGAGAAAACCTTTACAATATGGCAAAAAAAAAACAGATTCAACATGTAAAATCACAGAGGGTCCCATATTCAGAGCCATCCGGCTGCGCGTGCAAACAGGTGCACCACATGGAAAAATAGGGCCAGCAGGCTCTGGCCCCATATTCAAACAGATAATGCATTCTGAACTGATCATGCTATCTGTCTGAATATGGGGCCATGGTAGCGCAGTGCACATCAAGCAGCTGCCATGCTGGGTGCAGCTCTAGCACAGCGCTAAGCTGAAGACTGCAGATAGGTGTAAAATGTGGCACACACTAGTTAGCGCTGCAGTCCCCGTGGGCAATATTCAGCCCAAACATGCAGATGACCCCACTGGGCATGGACAGCACTAAAGGGGCCATCTGCATGCCCATTATGGGCCCATCTGCATGTGGGCACCATCTGAGTGCACTGGGCCAGGCCCCCCCCAGCACTGATCCCTGTCCCCATGTAAAAGTAAAATCATTGGTGGTTCAGTGGTCCCTCCCCTGCCCCGATTCCTGTCCTCATGTAAAATTTAAATCATTGGTGGTTCTGCGGTCCTCCTGCCCCAATCCCTGTCCCCATGTAAAATTATAAACATTGGTGGTCCAGTGGTCCCTTCCCCACCCCAGTTCCTTTATTGCCACCCCATTTCATAACAATATATCCCCAGTGGTCCCTCTCTCCTCTCTTGTTCCCTGATCACCGTCCCCATTTCTTGACAACACATCCCTGGTGGTCTCTCCCCCATTCCCCAATTGCCATCCCAACCAAACCCACAATGCCTTGGTAGTCTAGTGGGCCTCACACCCCGCCCCCGGCGGGTGTGACCCACCACCGCCCCCGACCTCACTGCGTGCCAGTGACCGCACAGCCCTCCTCACACCGGCCACAGCCAGCTGCTCATTGAATTGTCACTGAGCATATACAGTAGACAGTACCCTCTCATTGGTTGACCAATCAACCAATGAGAACATACTATCTATTGTACAAGCTCAGTGACAGTTCAGTCATTGGCTGGCAGTGTGAGAAGGGCTGTGCCAGTCGCCTGCAATGGTTGGGTTGGGTGGAGCGGGGTGGTGAGTCACACCTGCCGGGGTGGGAGGCCTCTAGACTACCAGAGAATTGTGGATTTGGTTGATATAGTGATCGGGAAACAGGGAAGGATCATCAGGAATGTATTGCCATAAAACAGGGATGATGATTGGGGAACAGGGGAGGGGGGAGGGACCACTGGACCACCGATGTTTATAATTTTAAATGGGGACAGGAACTTGGGTGGGGGGGACTGCTGAGCCACCAATAATTAAAATTTTACATTGGGACAGGGATCAGAGCAGGGGAGAGACCGCTGAGTTACCAGGAAACCCAACCCTTGACAGTGGGCAGATAGCTCTGTGCACTGTTAAGAGCTGGGTTTCGCAAGCATTAAGCGGTGCCACTGCTGGTGGCCATTTAGCACTTTTTAAAACTTTCAATATTGTGCTGCACCATATATGCATGAAGGAACCCTCATTTGCATAGGTGCAGCTTGATATTGTGCGCGACGGTGCTGTTGATGGTGTGTCTTGCATCTATGCCCCTTGAATATGGGAAAGCCCATGACAGCTCGCTCTACTACAGGTTAGCATGGCAAAACCCAGTTTGTGCCACGTTAACCTTTTGAAAATGGGGCCCCAGTGTCAGTTGTAATGCAATGGAACAAGTACTGCTCAAGCAATAAAAGAGAGCTTCTTCTGAGAACCTTTTCCAGGTTCTGGAAAAGGAGGTAGGGATTAGGGGTGGGCGGACTGTTCTGCAGGAGATCCGGACCCCTGGATCGAACCCACAATCCATGGACCCAGATAAATATGTACTCTACAGTAGAAGTTTGGTTCTGGGTCTGTGGAGATGCTGTTTCTGCATTTTTTTTTCTGGTGCTTGGGGGATGTTTTTGGCACGTACAGGCAGCCGGCGGCATCCAAACAGGCAACAAAAGGTCACATGATGCACTAACCTGTATATAAGGCTGGAGAGTGTGCCACACAGTCCAGAAGGAGGAGGATTGCTGAGCTTCATGGAGGAGCTGCTGATGAAGCAGCAGAAGAAAAGAGACTGGAGATTAGAAGTGCCAAAACCAAAAAAGCAAAAGCACTAAAGATAGGGGAGGGAGAGGGAGAGATACCCGATCATGGAGGACGTGGAGTAGGTGAAGTTGGTTGGTTGATGATGGGAGGGAGTGTCAGGAGTACAGGGGGGCCATGAATGATTATAGTTACAGAAAATCCTAAATGAAACTTTTTTTCAGCCTCAGACAGTAGCTGTGTGTACAAAAGTGCAGGCTGGCTGCTGGCAAAATCTGACTTGTGCTATTCCAGATCCAGAAAGGAGACAGTATTGGTGGTGGTGGCCCAGAGATTAGTTACAGAAAATCCCAAATGAAAGTTTTGTTTTCTTGGCATCAGACAGTGTAGCTGTGTCTACAAAAAGGGCAGGCTGGTAAAATCTGACTTGTGCCATTCCAGATCCAGAGTACTGGGGGGGGGGAGGTCCAGAGATTACAGTTACAGAAAATCCCAAATGAAACTTTTTCTTGGCCTCAGACAGTAGCTGTGTGTACAAAAAGTGCAGGCTGGCAAAATCTGACTTGTGCCATTCCAGATCCAGAGGAAAGAGTACTGGTGGCCCATTGATTACAATTACAGAAAATCCCAAATGAAAGTTTTTTTCTTGGCAGTAGGGTGGCAAAATAAATCTTTGTGACATAAAGAAGGGAGAGGGAAAGAGACAGCAATGTGGCCCACAATAAATGTGACATCCCAGAAATACCAAATCATTTTTTTTCCTGGCTTCAGTGCAGCTGTGTGTACAGAGCAAGGACAGTAGGGTGGCAAAAAAAATCTTTGTGACATGAAGAGGGGAGAGGGAAAAAGACTGCAGGGTGGCCCACAATAAATGTGACATCCCAGAAATCCCAAATATTTTTTTTTCCCTGGCTTCAGTGCAGCTGTGTGTACACAGCAAGGACAGTAGGTTGGCAAAATAAATCTTTGTGACGTAACGAGTGGAACGGGAAAGAGACTGCAGGGTGGCCCACAATAAAAGTGACTGTCCCAGAAATCCCCAATAATTTTTTTTTCTGACTTCAGTGTGGCTGTGTGTACAATCCAATCACAAATAACAATCAGCATCACCTACGTTCAATCATGATTTCATGTATTAAAAAAAAAATACTGTTCAAACGACATACAAGGTAATGCATCTGCCCTGTGCTGCTGGCTGTGGGTGGCCCAGAGGATAATCTGACTGTGAGTTGTAGCAGGCTGAGTGTTTACAGTGAAACACAAGTAAAGCACAAGCACTACACACAAGTGTCATCATCACCACTCATTCCCCATTATTCCTTATTATCATTAGTTTCATAGTATATTGCGTTACAAACTTACATTACGTATAAGCATTAACCAACCCCTAGTGTGGGACTGTGCTACGTGCGGCTAATGCACCAGATGTGTTTATCTTTCCAATTCAAATTCTGAGGCACACTTAACAGTTGCTGAATTTGGTCACTTTCACTTAACAGTAAGTATTATAGGAGCCAGTCCGGCAATCTTGGAAGGAAGTGGTGGTGGACTGCTGTGCTGTCGGTGTGCTGTGTACAGGCACAACAGTAAATTTGTCCCTGGTCTGTGTGAGTGGGAGTCATCATAGGGACATCGTGTTTCATGTTAGAGGGATCTTTTGTTCCAAAATAGATCCACGTGTTGATGAGGCACTTTCTAGTTCTCAGGTAGGCAGTGGCACTGCAAAGACAGGAATCAGCTTGAAAACGGAAAACAAAATCAAACCCCAAAAGGGATTTTTTTCACATCTAATAAGGTTTTGTCTTCCAAGCGAATGCTTGAATCCAAAAAAGGTGAATGTCCCAGATCACCATCATCAGTCCCAAGTAAAAAAAAAGTTATGTAGTTAAAAAAACTAAAGACGTGGTGGGTACCACCCACAGATGCACCCGACGGTATGGAACGATTGCATACTATGCTACTGCCAGTCCCTCATCCGATTCTTCTGAGGTTGAACTCGACGAGGGTAATATTGATGATAATAAAGAAGATGAAGAGAATGCTCAGGCAGCAGAAGGTTTACTGGAGGGGATGGAAATTGCAGATGAGGAAGGAACAGGCAGAAATGGTTGAGTTGTGGAGGAGGGGGCAGTGGGAATAAACCAAAACAGGAACAGGACCAGGACAAATCCGGGGGGAAGGGACCCTGCAAAGATGACAGAGGTGTTATGTCTTCCTGGGAAAAAAAACTAAAAAAATATCATCTTTTGTTTGAGCATACTTCTCCATTAGTGCTTCCAATGAGTTGATAGTAACGTGCACTATTTGTAAACGGCCAATCAGCAGGGGTAAAAAGAAAGGAGCATTGGGAACTTCAGCACTGAAAAGGAACCTAGACAGATGTCATAACATTAGTGAGAAGGTCAGTTGTGAGTCTTGAAGAGAACGTGATAGTGATAGCTCACTACACTCGGGGGTAATGCCCATAGATGAAAGCAGTGGCAGCTCTCGCAGCACTACACCTCACCACCACTTGCTGCCATTCGAAGGACTCCTCCAACTGATACTGAAAGTGACCATGTGTTCAAAAGCCCTCCTCCTTCAAGGAGACAGCTTACTATCTCAGAAACATATGAGCATAAGGCCAAATATGCCTCAACTCACCCTGTTGCTGTTAAAATAACCCAAAAAATTTTCAAAATGATAGTTGAAGATTTGCTACCGTATAACGTGGTTGAACATATAGGGTTCAGGTGGCTGCTTGAGTAACTCGAACCACGATATAGTATACCATCGCTGAAATACTTCTCGGCAACAGGGATTCCCAATCATTACAATGTCATATGTAAAAAATTAAGACTCGTCTTGTGCAGTGCTGTTGGGAGGGTGGTGCATCTCACAACAGATATGTGGACAAGCTGTCAGCCTGAACCCTTTATGTCTGTCACAGCCCATTGGGCATGTTTCGATAATTCACGTGGGAGTGGGGACAGTGAAGCATAGCAGCTTGCTGTTCTAAGAATGTTTTATTTTCCATCTGCACATACCTCATACAACACTAATGAAGACTTCCAAAAACCAGTACAGCAATGGTTCACTTCACAGGGACTGTCAGTTGGCTTTATAATTGCAGATAATGGGTCCAACATAAGGAAGGCCTGGCGGGGTGCTTTGTTTACATCCACTGCTTTAATAGTTCATGGTTTTCTCAATGACGACAGAGATTAAGGCTCCCGTTAGCACTGGTAAAAGAATATGCACTCATTTCAGTTGCTCAAGCAAAGCCCATCACTTGTTTGAAAAAATACGGCAGGAGTATAGTTTACCTTTGCACAGACTGATCCAAGACATTTCTACTCAATGGAATTCAACCTTTTATGTGTTCCAAAGGCTCCTGGAACAAAAGAAAGCTGTCAGGCAGTACACCTTAGAAAATAAAATTGGTGATGCAGACGTCTATATCACTCCACCACAGTGGGACATGCTGGAGTTTCTCATTGTACTGCTCCAGCCATTTGAAGAAATCATCAGGGAGATTAGTGCACAGACAGCAACTCTGAGCCAGGCGATACCCCTAATAAAAATGTTAAAATTCAGATTGAATCTGATTAGGGAAAAGTTAGAGAAGCAAGACAGTTCCATGATCACACAGGCTGCCAGTGGTGCTGACGCATGCAGGTTGCCCTTCAGAATACAACAAGATCTAACGAGACGTATGATCAAAAAAGTTGAAGAAAATGACAAACTATGTAAAATGCCTCATTCTGATTACTACATTAAAGCAACAATCTTGGACCCACGATACAAATCGAAACAACTACTGAGAGACGATGATGACACTTATTTTGAGAGAAACAAACAAGAAATATTTGATGAGGTGCGTGCTGTCATGGAACAGAGTATGACAGCAGCACCACATTCAGAATCTTCTTCACAACACAGCAGCACAGCATCAGGTGGGCAGTCCTCTGCTGTTGCGGCATTTTCTCCCTCTTCTTCCTCAGTCAGTGCAGCCAAATCTTCTTCACCACCAGCCAAGCATGATAACAGTGTCCCACAGTCACTTGGTTCAGCTTCATGTCTCTGGAGTCACTTAGAAGATGTTATTGTAACATCTTCATCTACCTCTTGTAACATAGCCTCAGCACAGACCGTTGTTGAAATGTATCTGGCAGAGCCCAATATCAGCTGGAATGCTGATCCTTTGAAATACTGGAAATCCAAACAAAATGCATGGCCTGCTTTAGTAAACATTGCAATGAAGTACATGAATTGCCCTCTGACTAGTGTCTGTTCAGAATGATCGTTCAGTTCAGCTGGTAATGTCATTACCGACAAATGATGCTGTTTGACACCAGAAAATGCTGAGTGCCTCACGTTTCTCAATCAACATTCCTCACTTTAATTTCAAATATGATACCTGAATAAAATATACAGTAACTGCTCAGAGCAGGGCCTATGCACAAAACACTTTCAAGAATTTGTGCCTGTGGTGAAAATCTTTTGTGAATAGGGTCTACTACATGAGGCTGCAATTAATTGCAACAAGTCAGGTCAGGACAGGCTAGGCCAGGCCACTATGATCACATGAGTAGCACAGAAAAGAAAAAAAAATAACATCAGTGTGTTCCGAGTCCAAACACAGGAAGCAACTGCATTTCGTGTCACAAACTTACTTGGTGATATGAGGTACCACTATCTGAACTGTAAGGTAGGGTACTGCTGTCTACTACTACTACTACTACTACTATCACTTTTTGTCGTCACAAGTCACGGTTACGAGTCACGACAAATACTTGTCACTTTTTGTCCCTACTTCAGTCCTCCTTACTACTACTACTACTTGTCACTTTTTTGCCCTCAAAGTGATCCTGACTGTACTGTTTTAATTTTCATACAGTGCATGCATGGCTTAGCAGATGCCTGAAAGTTCAGAAACTGAATACTCTTTGTATATTTCTCATATCACCAATATTTGGCTGCAAATACTTCACAGAAAAAAATGCTACTAAATTGAAATTTCATATAATTTCTTTATTGTTTGTGTATGTGCGTGGTTTGCTAGCCTGGTTACATCTCACTTACAGTAACTGGGCTGAGATTATTATATTACTATATTTTATTTGTGATACTTCAATTACTTGACAGTGGCTGGCAGCAAGCAAATGTGGAACTAAGAAGGATGTTGTTGTATTGTGTGTCATCAGGTCTACAGGTGGCAGTGGCAAATTTTTTATGACTGCACTGCACTTAACAAATGTGATGTGACACTAGTTGCCTGCCTGTGTGGTGATCACAATGTCTTTCATGTTTTTTCTTTATGGATTCAGCATGTTGATCAAATTCAGTAGAAGTAGTTATAATAGTTGAAAACATTACCATCTCTTGGACCAGGTAGTGTACCATATACCACAGTACACTGGGGCATGCAAAGCAGTTTTATCATTCACATGGGCAGCGTGGGTGGCTTTCTTAGTGCTACTCATTTGATCGTTCATATCCATTTCTTTGGCTTATTCGGCTCTTACTGGAACATCCATCAAAATAATATCCACACAGCACTATTAATAAGAAAGAAATCTTAGCTGCCTAGCAGTTCCTGCAGTGCTTGGTGGTGCTATGATATACTGTAGGTATTTGCATCTGTCTGTCTGTCTCTCTCCATCTCTCCTAACACATTCATATCACGGGCCCTAGCATGATATGCCACCATTACAGGCCAGCCATGAAGGGGCTAGTAGTAACAGATCGCTTTTTTATTTAGCAGTTTTACTTTTTTTATACAAATAATCCATTAAATCATTTCCTTTGGGCCTCTGTGTCAAATGTGAGTGACGTTGGCCACTTTCATGCATTCATTTAAATTTTTTTCAAATATTGGTCAATAAATCAGAACTTATCAGGATAAATCAGGACTTCACTTTGTTCCAGTTCTTATTTAATAAGGGTCAGAACTTCACTGAGTTCTCCCATCCCTAGTAGGGATGGGATTGTTACTCCCAATAAAGGATCCCTTTGGAAGAAACAACATTACTATGGTGAGTAATTTTTTCTTCAAACACCAGGTATGCCTCTCTTATACTTAACAATTGCAGATTCCATAGCAGTACCTTGGGAGGCTGGGTACAGAATCTATTTGGGGAAAAGTTTCTGCAAGACAGTAGCGTCACAGCTGGTATCCCTTCTGGACTGTATGTTCAGACAGTAGTGTTTTGTAAAAGTGTGTACTGTCTTCCAGGTAGCTGCTTTATAAAGTTCCTGAGTGAAGACACCTATGGATGCTGCCACAAAGGTGGAAGTGCCCCTTGTAGGATGGGCCATTAGGCACTCAGGCGGAAGCTTGCTAGCGTTGCCATAACAGAACTGAATACAGGCCACAATCCAGAGAGAAGTGGTTCTCCTAGATGCTGGCTTTCGTTGACCTACCTCGTCATAAGTGATAAATAACTGAGAAGTCAAGGACCTGGCATTCTTTGTGCAGTCTAAGTAGGACTTCAGAGCTCTCTTAACATCCATCCACAAACTGCTAATTGACATAGGCTGTGTCACTTGCTGTTACCTGTGCACATTTATCTGTCCTGATGGAGTCTAATGAGTAGATCTTCCCTTGGCAGACAAAGTAAAGGTTATCGAATCGCTGCAGGAGCCGGGTGCATCAATGTCCAAAGTTGTTAAACTCTGTACTGTTTTTAAACACTTTTTAACATTTTTTTCTCAATAAAATAAAGTAACATTACCCATTTATAGTGCTGTGTGGAATTTTCAAATTCCGGTGGAACAGAATTCTGTGGAATTTTCAAAATTCCACCGAAATTCTGCCGATTTCGCCACAAACAGAATGGCAAAATTTCACGGTAGAAAACAGTTGTGGAATTATTTTCTATGAAAACAGATACTGTTCCGCAGAATATTACTCCATAGATCTCAATATTTTCTGCAGAGATTGTTGCGGAATAATTTGCCACAGAAAAATTGATTTTCCACGGAATAATATTCTGCGGATCACAGTAGGAGGAATTCCACTGAAGAACCAGCGAAATTTTGGCAGAAATTCTGCTGGTGGAATGGTCATTCTGTGCTATTTCCACTGGTGGAATTCCGCATTCTGCACAGCACCATTACCCAACATGAGACATACAGCACAAAATCACACACACAAAAAAAAGAAATCAGTACATGCTGTTTTAGTGTTAATGTATGTCTCTGTTTGTTCCTGATGTTTGTTTGCTCTGTTTGTCTCTGTACATGCATTTTTTTTGATCTTCTGTTATTAGAGGCACCCGCTTAAAGGAAACAAAGGCCTGTCCATGGAGGTGTCCCCTTTAAGAGGCTTCAACTGTACTTGTAAAACCTTTTCTGAGAGGTTTAAACAAGAGAATTCTAACTCCTCCAGCACCAAGATCTGTGGGGCAGGACTCTTGGGTCTGGAAATGTTATCCTGTCCTGAGACAAGGCCAGCAGATTGTACCTCAGAGGGAGGATAACTGGAGGCTTGATAGAGAGGGACAAGAGCAGAGAGTACCAGGTCTGCTTAGCCCAGTCTGGAGCAATTAAGATCATTGCTGTAGACTCTCTTCTGAGTTTCAGCAGCACCCTCGATATGAGTCAGAATGGAGGGAATGCATAAAGGAATCTCCCTGTTCAAACGAGGACTAGGTCATCCTCTGGAACTGTCCCCACAGAGGGAGGCCTGCAACAAAAGAGGGGGAGGTGATAGTTTTCCCAGGAGACAAACAGACCTGTCTCTAGTGTGCCCCACCTTCTGACAGCTGCAGGGAGCACTTGCTTGTTCAGAGACCATTCAAGGATTCCTTGATTGATTCTCTTTGGGGAATTTATGAGGACATTGTCTTTCTCTGGTAGGTGCACTGCAGATAGCTGTGTCTCCAGTGAGTACACCAGGCTCCAGATTTTCATTGCTTCTATGCATAGATTCGAACCTCTCAGAAAAGGTTTTACATATTCAGTTGAAGCCTCTTAAAAGGGACACCTTCATGGATGGGCCTTCGTCCCCTTTAAGCGGGTGTCTCTAATAACAGAAGATCTAAAAAAATGCAACGTACAGAAACAAAGTTGACAGCGCACTCAAGAACTTCCAGCTGTCCCCTTACTCTGCTCTACTCGCTGACAGGGTGTCCTCTCGGTGCTACGGGCTTCCTCAGTTCCCCCTCTGGAAGACCCTCACACCACTACTTCTATGTGTAAAAAAGTCTTCTCGGTCTCTGCCCCTTCCCTCTGGAATAGACTCCCATTGTCCATCTGGTCGTCCACCTCCCACCAGTCCTTCAAATCAAGCCTAAGAGTGTGGCTACTGGCCAGCTCCACTTGTACCTGTAACAGTTCCTTAGACAGATCCAGGGCCCGTAACCCGTCCTAGTACCCATTACCTACCAAAACAACCAATGCCCAGCATCTATCCTGCAGAGTCATCAGGATGTACCGAAATTCTGATTTAGCCATTCTCTGGTAACACTTGATCCATTGCTTTACCTACTAGCTACCAGGTTTCCCCGTGATTGTTTGTTCATACGTTTGTATGCACCATTGTATATTTCTTATTTTCCATACCACCTCATGCTTGAGGTGTGTATTACCACACCCTGTATGTTCTGCTGTGATCTGTGTTGTTTGCCACTTTGTGGCCTGGGTCGTGACTGAAAATGGTCCTTTGGATCAGTGCACTTACCCAGTTACCAAAGACATATGTACATACATACATACATAAATAAACAAGCATGTTGTTCTTCCCAGTTTGTTGATACAGTACATGGTAGTGGTGTTGTCTGTCCTGATCTGGACTGACTGACCCCTTATGTGGGATGAAAAAAGTCTGCATTGCCAGATATACAGCCCTGAGTTTCAGGAGTTTTATATGATCCTGAGACTCCAGAGGGGTCCACACCCCGCTTACTGTGAGGTCTTCCAGATGGGTGACCCAGCCCAGGATGGAGACATCTGTAGTGAGCACAACCTTAGGTGATTGCTGAAGGAAGGATCTCCCCCTCCTTGAGATTTGATTTTTCTTCCCCCACACCAGCGCCCTTAACAGGCATTTTGTCAGGGGTACTAACTTTGATAGAGGATCCTACTTTTGGGACCAGTGAGCTCTCAGGTGACACTGGACATCTCTCATATGGAATCCGGCACCTGGTTACTGCTGTGGAAGAGGCTATGTGCCATAGTAACTGGAGGAAGTCTTTTGCAGGTCTAGACTGCCCTGCCCTGAAAGACCTTGAAAGTCCTGGCAGATTTTCCACTCTCTCCTGTGGAATGCCTTCCCCTGACAGGTATCAAATGCTGCTCCTATGAAGTCAAGCACCTGAACCAGTTCTGTAAGGGAATTTTGGACAATTATCAGAAAACTCAGTTCATCCAGGGTGCCCTGGATGAGCAAAAGGAATGCCTTGGTTTCCTGGTTTAACTTTCCTGAAACCAACCAATCGTCTAGATAAGGAAAACAAATACCACCCCTGCCTCCTCAAATGTGCTGCTGCTGCTACTACTGCCAGGCACTTTGTGAAAACCCTGGGAGCTGTGGAAAAGCTGAAGAGAAGGGCTGTGATCTCGTAGTGGTGGATACCTTCCTTGAATCTGAGGTATTTTCTGTGAGAGGATCTTACTGGAATGTGAAAGTAAGCATCTTTCAGGTCCAGTGACCCCAGCCAATGTCCTTGTTGCAGTGATGGAGTCACCGTGCCCAGTGTTACCTTCTTGAACTTTTTCTTTTTCAAGTGTTTGTTCAGAAAGCTCAGATCTAAAATGGGTTTCCACTCTCCATTTTTCTAGTGGGTCAGGAAGTATCTTGAACACAACCCTTTCCAGCACAAGGGCTTTTCCCACTGCACTTGCTTGCAGCAGCTTTTTCACCTCCAAATCCAAGAGGAGTTTTTCTGCTGGAGTATGAGGTAGAAAGGCTCTGTGTTTCTGCAGTTTTAGGATTCTCTTAAATTGCAGGGACAGACCCTGAGTCACTATCTCCAGGACACACCTGTCAGTGGTAATACTCACCCAGGTCTAGCAATATTAAGTCAGCCTTCCTCCCACTGGCAATGGTTGGGTGACCTGAACAAAAATGTCAGGGGTTCTGTTATGTCTGGGCTTTGGGGGCTGGGGTGGCTTCTCCACACCTGGTGCCCCTTCTGCCCCTACCTCTGAAACAAGGCCTTCTGCGGAGCATAGTCATAGCTCACATAAGCACGGATAATAATAGCCCTGGCCCATACCTCCCCTTCCATAAGGCCTATGGGAAATGGGGGGCTTCTCCTTCTCAATGTTACTTTTGCAGGTAGTCTTATACTCGTCTACCTTTTTCATGTAAGCCTCTGTCTTGTCAGCAAACTATGAATTTCCCTCACAGGGAAAATCCATGGGCTTTGCCTAAGTGTGGGAAGTTCTGGGAAAGGTTTGTAGTCCTAAGCCATTCAAACCTTCCAAGGGGTACTGCATGTGCTATGACCCTGGAAGTAGTGTCATTGGAATCCATGGTCATATGAAATTGGTACTCAGTGGCATCCATGGTAGCTTTTGCTGTGTCTGCCAGGTCCTGAGCCAAATGCCCAGCCGCTTTTTCACTAATGGCCATAACCAAGTTCTAAAGTACCTTTTAGTACTGAACCATGTAAGCCACATAAGCTGCCTGTCTCAACAGCAAAGAAGCTGATGTTTAGACTTTTTTTACCTGTACTGTCTAACCTCTTAGAATCCTTTTCTGGGGCTGTAAGGAAAGGGATACCTTGGTCTTGTCACAGGCAGCAGTTTGGACCAATCCCTCATGGTTATGGTGTATATACAAATACTCAGCGCCATACCATCTGCCTGATACTTTTTCTCAATTTTTTATCAATGCCAGCAGTAGAGGTGGGGCTGCTAGCATCTTGCAGGTGGCTTTCTTGAGAGACTTATGGATGGGCAAGAACAACCTCTTTGTGGAGGTTAAGCCCATCATGTCCAGGAATTCAACCTCATCCTCAGCTTCTGCCATAGGCAATATGGTGGTTGATCTGAGCCAGCCAGAGCACTAGCTCCCTGGGTTTTGCTTATTTTGCTTTAATTGCCATTTATTTGTCGTTTATTTTGTTCATTTTAAGTTATTTTTGTTTTGCTTAGTAGGTTAGTTAGGGATGAAGAATTGAGGAAGACTAGTATCAGAGAAATGTTTTTGAATGCTTGTGGCATATTTACACATGTTTTTAGTGTTCAACCAGTTATTATCAGGAGTCTCTGTATTTCTCTGACCCCAGTGTGGCAGACTGTGTAGTGGGAGGGTTGCAGGGAAGACTCTGTTATGCAGTTTTATGGAAGCACTTGATATTTTTTGAAGGAGCTTCTTCCTTGGCTGCTATCTGTGACAAATCTGTGGATTTGGTAATTGGAGAACTCTGAAGCAGTTGCTGGAGCAGATGGACGGTGGAGGTAATCTGTAATTACCCTTACTGGAGGAGAGACTGCTGTCCCGATTGGAAATAACTGTGTGGAGGTTTTGTTAAACTGCTCTGTCTGAACTAGCAGTTGTGAACCAAGAAGGATCTGTGTTGTTTGCCATGGTGGACTGGGTGAGCCAAACTGGCTTGCCTGAGGTGGATCCCGGGTCTAGCTCTTTCCTTCCCTGGGGTGATCTGGTAGTGCCGACTGGAGGGTGGGCATCTATACTGGTCTCCTGGTGCTGTCAGGGTTTGTTTGACTGGTGTTGGGCAGGTTCCTGACAGCCCAAGTGGGGGGGGATCTGCTGGACTCTGAGGCAGCTTAAGGGTTGGGCAGAGTCAGTCTAACTTGCATACTGTCTCAATCCGATTTTCTCAGGAAATCAGATCTGTTTTTGACAATCCTCTTCTATCTCACTAAAAGAAATTAAAACTGTATGTGAGCTCGTTTGTCCAACGCTGCAAGTATTAAATGAACTGGCTGCTCTTGATATATTTGGATTTGTGCAACTTTATGATTAACTTAGGAGGCAGTGAGAGGGCCTCCTTTTTGGATTAAAGTTACAAATTAAGCTCCAATTCTGTGACAGTGAGAGGGCTACACTGACTGTCAAAAATCTCTGATAAGGAAGTGGTGAGAGCTCTCCCTGTCTGTCTCAGACTTTTTGTGGAATTGTGGCACACTCCTGATTATTAAAGACCTAACACTGATATAGTAGACAGTGCTACAACATTTTTACTAAACTGTGACTATTTGGTTTTATGTGACTGGTTCTTAATGTTTTATTGTTATTTTATTCTGTTATTTAGTAGTAATTTGAGTTATGTTGATTTGGGGTTGGTATTTTGGGAGCCAGAGGGTGATATTGATATTTATTAGTTAAAGTGTGGGTATTACTATGTTTAAGTTGCCCTCCAGTCTGTGAGAGAGGCTGGTAGGGTTTACTATTATTATTTGTATTTGTTTTTGTTTAATTAGTATTTGCGATCTTATTGCTCTTGGTTGTGCGCAGATAGATTTGTGTTTTAAGAATGTGTAGGGAGGGTTCAAAGATGGTTAGGCAGTATTCCCCCAAAAGGCTCAGGGAGTTGTGCCCCTTTGACTGCCCCTTTTTACCAACAGAGATGTATAAACATTGTCAATCCCTTGGGATTGCTAGGAGGCATAAGAGGGGGACAGGGCTGGGGCTGGTGGGGGAATGGAAAGGGGGGGATGTATTGAGGTGGTGGGGAAAAGGCGATGCCCTGCAATGAAATGGTGCCAGGACAGGGGTAATCCCTGTCTTGTTCCCATACCCAAGGGCCCAGTAATTGACACTGGACAGGAGTTGAGGTCTTCCCCAGCATCTCATCCAACCCAAGTGGTGTTATGCAATGCTAGGTACATCAAAAACAAGACAGCCATTATAGCTGAGCTTGTTGAGATGGTGGACCTGGCATGCATCACCAAGACTTGGCTGGACAATAATGCAGGCCCAGTATTGGCTTCTGCTGTTCCAGCTGGGTTTTCGGTGATTCACCGCCCGAGGTTGGATTGTAGGGGTGGGGGTGTAGCCATCTTTTTTAAGACTGAACTGGGCCTTGTGGATGTTCCAGTGGGGATCACCAAATCCTCTGAGTGTGTCATGGGTGAGGGTGTAGGCTGTAGGATACTCCTCATCTACCATCCACCCGGTGATGGGGATTCATTCCTGCAGGAAATTGCAGACTTCGTCATTGACATGGTGTTGGAGTCCCCCAGATGGATAATTCTGGGGGATTTCAATGCCTGGGTCGACGACAAACTCTTGCAGTTTGGTCAAAATCTCCTCCAGCTAATGACAATGCTGTGCCTTACACAGGTAGTCACCTCCTCTACCCATACAGGAGGTCACTCATTGGATCTGCTGTTCTTCCTGGGGATGGAGATCACTGACTTGGGGGTGGAACCAGTCAGTTGGTCTGACCATCACACCATAGAGTTCAGTTTTGGGGCCCCCGCCAAATGGACCTACCCCTTCGGAGATGGTCCGGTACTGCCCCTTGAGGGGAGTTACTTCAGACAGTCTATCGGCGGTGCTGGACCTATCGGGATTGCTGGGTGAAAGCACAAGTCCAGGGGATCTCATACTAGCCTATAATAAGACAGTAGGAGATGCCCTGAACTTGATTGCTCCTGTTTGTGTTCGACCACTCACTCTTCACCCAAGGTCCCCTTGGTATGATGGGTCCTTGAAGGAGTTGAGGCAGATTGGTCGATGGCTGGAGAGGGCATGGCAGAAGTCCAGCCTGGGTGCTGACAGGCTTAGATTGATGGAACATTGTAAGGGCTATCAATCAGAAATCACCCACAAGAAGGCAGAGTTCCTGTCAAGGGAAATTTCTGCTGTGCAGAACCGACCAACTCAACTTTTCACAAATTAAATTTGATGAGCTAGTTCGGTTTTTCACAGATGAGGTTGCCAGCATAAGGTCCGGAATCGGCCCGGCTCTCTCCATAAGTGGAGGTTGATGGGAGATATTGAGCACCCAGCCTGTTTGGACAGATTTCAGCCAATCAGAATTCATGGATATTGTGAAGAGTGTCCAGACTTTGCACCCAACCTGCTGCAGTTTGGATCCGGGCCCTACCTCCCTTTTGGTGGGATGCATAGATATTATCTGCCCGATCCTAGCTGAAATTGTATGGAGATCCTTGGAGAAGGGAATCTTTCTGGACCCCTTAAAGGAGGCAGTCATTCGACCACCCCTTAAAAATCCCTCCTTGGATTCTGTCAATCCAGCTAACTACCGACCTATCTCTAACCTTCCCTTTGTGGGGAAGGTTGTTGAGAAGATGGTTGTGTTGCAACTGGACAATCACCTGATAACTCACAATGTTTATGAAGCCCTCCAGTCTGGTTTCAGGAAGAGGCATAGCACAGAGACTGCACTTGTTCGGGTATTAAATGACCTCCTAATGGCGAGAGATCGAAAATCTTATACTATCTTGGTCCTTCTTGATCTGTCAGCAGCCTTTGACACTGTGGACCATGAGGTGCTTTTGGAGACCCTGCGGTTCCTTTGTGGACTGTTGGGTACAGTCCTCAAATGATTTCGATCTTTCCTTGTAGGCAGGTCTCAGAGGGTGGTCACTGGAATTTATTCCTCTGACGCCCTCTCCCTGGTCTGCGGGGTGCTGCAGGGCTCCATACTGGCATCCATGTTGTTTGCAGTGTATATGCTGCCATTGGGAGATATCATCAGGTGAAACAGCTTGAGTTTTCACTGCTATGCATATGATACTCAGCTGTGTAAGTCCTTTGTGCCCAGACAGGTTGATGCGATCTCTATGCTAAATAGCTGCCTCTCTGAGATCAAAGACTGGATGAGCTCGAGTTGGTTGAGACTGAATCTGGATAAGACTGAGGTGTTGGTTGTGGATCTGGGCCACCGGGGGGGGTGGGTTTTGGTGCTGGGCACGGGTCGGGCCTATGGCTTGATGGTGTCCAGCTCATTACCTCAGATTGGGTGCAAAACCTGGTCGCTATATTTGATGATGGCTTGACCCTGAAGTCTCAGGTGTTAGCCATGGTGAAATCATCATTTTATCAGCGGAGGAATATTGCCCAGGTGAAACACTTGATTCCCCCGGGCAACCTTCCAACATTGGTCCACACCTTCATTACTACCCATTTTGACTACTGCAATGCCATCTACCTAGGGCTGTCTGGGGTTGATATCCGCCACCTGCAGCTAATGCAAAATGCTGTGGCTCAGCTGTTGACTGGTACCTCTAGAACCAGTCACATTACGCCTGTGCTACACGAACTGCACTGGCTGCCAGTTCAGTGACAGATCACCTATAAGGCAGGTTTGCTTAACTTTAAAGCCCTACATAAACAGGGACCTGACTACCTTAAAAATCTCCTGACTGTCTACTCCTCCAATCACCCTCTCCGATCCGCCGATGAGGGATTGCTAGAGATTACCAAGGTTCATCTTATCTGGAGAGCGTGCTTTTTCATTTGCAGCACCAACCCTGTGGAATTCTCTACCTCGTCGGTTAAGAGAATGCCTGACCATCAGCAATTTTAAATGTATGCTAAAAACATATTTATTCTCCTTGGCATTCCCTGATTAATTAATGGATTGATTTTAAATAAATATTGTATTGTCTGTTTTTATACTGTAACTTTATACTATGTACAGCGCCTTGATTTTGAAAGGCACTATAAAAATCAAGATTTGCTTGCTTGTTTGCTTGCATTTCCTGGGGTGAGAGATTGAGGTTATTTGCCTCACAAGGAAGTAATGTGAGGTATTATCCTCTAAGAAACGAGGTGGGGAACCAAACTCCTGCTCAGGGGAACCATCAGACTCTATTGGATCCCCTTTCTCTTGCTCCTCTTCATAATACAATTCAACCTTCTTGGCCACAAGCATTACTACAGATACTGGAGCCGGGGGTGGGGGGTGGCATGGTCATAAAGGCCCCCATAGCTTGGAAAGCCAGAAAAACTGCCATGATTTAGTCGTGTCCTCAGCTGAGGACATCTTACTTCTGTCAACTGGTATCTCCTGTGCTTCTTCAGCAGAAGGGGCAGTGACATCTTTAGCTTTTTGCTTTTTCTTAGTAGGCACCATTTCTGATGCCTGCTCAGTAGTCCTTTTAGACTTACTGGATTCAGACTTCTCCCTTAAACACACCCTGACCTCTGTGCCATCTTTAGCAGACTTGTCCTTCTGCTTACTCTGAGGGGCTGGACCCCCACCTGAGCCTGGCTGTGATGAAGAGGCAGACTGAGAAGCCAAAATTTCATCAAGTTTTTTGGCCCTCTTTTTATCAGTTTTGGGGCAAAACTTGATACATGACTCACAACTGGTAAGATTGTGATCAAGACCCAGGCATTTAAAACACAACTTGTGGCAGTCTGCCTTAATCAAGAGTTTAACATGATGTACACAGTTCTTAAAACCTGTTTGTCCTGTTCTTGTTTTAGGTCTGTCAGACATACCAATAACTGACAACCTTGAGAAAAAAAATTTAAAATTATGTACTTACTGAAATTCGTGATCTTCCATGATATCGTCACCATTCATCACTGGTGGGTCTGTGCCAGATGTGCTAGGACCCCATGGGAGCATATAACTTTAAGATTTTTGGAGTTGGGAACCAACATCAGGGACGGCGCTGCCCACAAGGCAGATGTATGATGTGGTGCTCATGGACTGGCCAGTAACCAATGCCGGCTTCCCCTTCTTAAGTTCTGTCCACCTAGAAAAGGAAAAGAGGGAAAGCAAATAAAAATGGTGGAGCAAGGTAGCCCAAGGGATAGGGAAAAGGATACAGGATATAAAATTAACAAAAACTAATAATAACCAACCAGAGAGAGAAAGAATTCTTCTGGGTGGAGGGACTATAAGGTGGTCAAGAATGACCAGGACAACTGGGCAGCTATAGAAAAAAAGGGAGAGAGCAAAGACAAAGGAAGAAAGAGAGAGAAAGAACACTCCAGTTCTCAGTCTCAACTGAAGAGAGTCCGAAGAGCGAACTTGATCTCAGAGTATAAAGTATATCTGACATTGCCTGAGTTGCTGATGCTAATAGGTGGTAGTCCAAGTAGGACTAGCTGTGAAGATTTGTAAGGAAAAGAGAGATGCTCTGGGCAGATAAAGTAGACATAGGAGCCCTGGGAGGAGCTAACTGGTGTGAGCTGTTCAACTGAGAAAAGAAGGACCAGAAGTGATTAGGTGATATGGAGACAAGTCTTGATTCCAAAGGAGTGAAGGCTAACCTAAGGCTCCAAAATCTTAAACAGCTCAGAGAAGGCAAACAGCCCAGAGAAGCCAGAGAAAAAATTGAAAGGAATCACCCCCAAGGGCAAAGCTGAGAACCGAGGGTCCACTCCCAAAAGAGGAATTTTATTTTTTTACACAAGAGGTGCTGAAAAAGGTGGAGCGAAGATATCCAGAAGGGTAGAAGTGCCTTCCTCCTTCAATTTTTTTTTGCAGGGGGTTGTACAGGGGCAACCAAGGAAACCAAGGTGTTTGTCTCTTGCTGCCCTTCCCCTCTTTTGGAAAAAGAAACATAAAAAGAAGGGTGAAGGCATAAGAGGAAGGAGGCTGCCCAGAGCCTAGCTATCAAGGGGGGAAGTGGGAGGATTTCAGTGGTGATGAATGGTGAATATATTCTGGAAGATCAAGAATTATGGTGAGTGCATAATTTTCATATCTTCCCAGAATCAATCTTCACCACTTATCACTGGTGGATCAGAGTGCCAAGCAACCACCATATGGTGGTGTTGGCAAGCACTGAGGGAAATGGTTATTCCTTCACCCTCCTGTAGGGGAGACACAAGGAGGTGGGGGCCCCTCATGGGTCTGGCGAGGCCAGAATCTGGTCAGGGGCAGAGGCTTCTGTGGACTGGGAGCAGGAAGGTGCCCTGCAAGCTCACACCTGACCCTACAGGAAAAGAAATGGGCCACCCCGGTAACATGAGGCAATCACCCTACACTGGGCCACAGGTGACAACCTGGAAAGGTGAAGCCATGCTATCGGCTTAATGCAGACCGCAGTTCCTACCAGCCTGGAGGCTACCTCGTTGGTGTTGTAAGATGCCCTTGACTGATGTCTCGCCAGCTCCTAACCCTGGGCAGAAAAGTGTATGGCCTACCTGGTTACCTCACACTTGGCACGGATGCTAGGAGCTGTTCCAGCATTGCACACAGGTGTCTACCATAGGAAGCCCGACTGCCTGCGGTGCAGCAATGCACAGCATAGTGCGCACCATTGAGAAAACTCTTCTACTCCAACAATCAAACTCAGCTGAGTCTGACTCAGGGGGATGGTTGTGCCATGGTCGACAATGTCCAGAAGGGGCATCCAGAATCTGTACCCCAGAAATGGGGTGAGGCATGACACCTGGAGATTCCCAGGGTGCACAATACCTGCACTGGCAGTCCCTTGGGGCTGGAGAAAGAGAGCAGAGGGATGGAGCCAGACATTCTGCGATGCCTCCATAAATTACTTGGGACACGGAGGTATGACTGCAGTGTTAGAATTGTACCCCCAAGGAAGGACTGTGTCGTATGAGCAGGATTATGTCCAGCAAAGTGTGAAATATGCAGCTCCTCCATCATCCCCAAAAGGAAGCACTGATAGTTGGAGTAATCAGCATTAGAGGTGAAGGGGATGGAAGTATCCTCTTCCTCAGTGGAGGAAGACGTGGATGAGGTGGAGCTGGGCTCGGAGGGGCAGTGCTAGGGGTTCAGGATGAATGATGGCCTTGTCCATTGCCCTCAAATAGACAGGGAAAACACTCAACATGACCCTGAACTTTTCCCATGTCATGGGTCCAAAGGGCCAGAAACATCCAGGAGAATGGGTGGAGGAGGCAGAAGAGGAGGAGAGAAGGGTCATGATGGAACAGGCCAGATCCTCTGTCAGGGCTGTGAGAGTGTACAGGAAACCTCTCATGTGGATAGGAGCTGTGCTAGTTGCCCATCAAAGGATGCCCAACCATGTAGGGGCTATTAGGGTGGTGGCCTGTTGGGGAAACCCCCAGGCAGGGAGGTCAGAGCATTACAGGTCCAACAGGATGGCCCCTTTCTCCACTTACCGCAGACCCAGATTGCTCTGGGGGAGACAGAAGACCCGAGTTGACGCTATAACTACTGCCAGAGCCCCCAGCAACTCTGGACATGAAGCGTGGTGCCGACCAAGACATCCCGACCTCTACCTCACCAGAAAGGGCTCTGCCCTTCACAGAAGGTTTAACAGCAACTGCAGAAGCAGAGAGAGTGAGTGAGGGGCAATTGGTGCTGCAAGTGGAAACAACACCCCTCTCGGCACCACAAATGGTGCCAGAGTCAGAGACAATGTTGCGGATGGCACCAGAACCTGACTTGGCACTGGAAGCAGCACCAGCCCCAGCATCAGAACCAGACCCAGCACCACCATCATCACCAGTGCCGGAGTCAGCACCAGATACATTCCCAGCACCACAAGCAACACCATGGGAAGCAGGGGAGGTGGCACCACAGCCAGCACCAGGAAGAGAAGATGACTCTTAGGCTCCACTGATGCTGCAGGCCTTGAACTAGGCCCAGAAGAATCCACTAGATAACCGGAGTCAGGTAGCCAGGCAGGATCATCCCGATCCTTGTCCTCCAGGTTGGAGGACAAGATCAGGGAAATCACCAGCTGGGCCACCCCAGGACCCTTCCTCTTCCAGTGCCAAAAAGCACAGCAGGAGGGGACCCAGCCACATGGATGGTGTTACCATGCTCACTGGCACCAGCATTAGTGCCAGGAGCTGAAGTGCCACTGGACTGCACTGCCAAGGGTCCCACTGGTGTGGGCTCAGCATACAGCTGTGACTCTGCCACTGGGGTTGTCCAGGCCCCTGAGGGGGCACTGGACTGGGAGAGTTGCACAAACAGCCCCCTGGAGGAGGTCAGCTGTCTCACAGACCCCTCCCCTAGGCCAACCGCCTCAGTGAGATGAGGACTAGCCAAGGCCTAGTCTCCCTTGGTATGTATCGTACTGGGAGGGGCTCAAGGGAAAAGCCCAGCGACCTGATCCTGGAGTCCTGGGTGTGACACTGGCCTCTGGAGATTGGTGGTCTCTCCCCAACCTCATTGCCTGAAGCTTCAGAGTACAGAGGTCCATAGAAAAGCAGACGTTGCAATGATTCATATCATGGTTACAACCCAGGAAGGTGAAACAGTGGTGATAATGGTTGTGAACAAACATGGGCTTCCCACAGGGGTACCGATGCATAGGGGAATTTCCTTTCCTTTTCCTTTACTAGATTTTTTTCTTTGTTGGCCCAGGATTGGACATGACCAGACTAGCACAGAAAACAACAAAAAACAAGCCAAAAAAGTACTCAGTGCTGTACTAGGGAGGAAGCAGGAGAAAAGTGGTTATGCAATGTGAAACAAAATGATGCAGCATTGAAATAAGCAGTTCGGTGTCAAGTAAAGTGGCAGCAAAACTGTGACAGTTTTCAGAATGCTCCCATGGTGATGCAGCCTGTATGGTGGGAAAAACAGAACTGAGGAGGAGGAAGACAGAGTCGGTTACTGGCCAGTCCAAGAGCAGCACCACATCAGATGTCTGCCTCGTGGGTGGTGCTATCCCCGACATCGGCTCCCCAACTCAAAAAATCTTAAATCTATATGCTCTTGAAGGGTCCTAGTGCCCCCGGCACAGACCTACCAGTAATAAATGGTGAAGATTGATTCTTGGAAGATCAGTTCCAATAGCAAAAATAGTAAGTCTGAGGTTTGGTTTCCAATTAAAATTGGAACCTGTGTTTAGTATCTAAATAATTTAAGATAATAAAAAAATTCAAAATTGTCATCTCAGTTCCACCAAAACAGGAACCAGGATTTTCTCAATTTAATAAACTTTATTGATTTTTCCAAAATATAGAACAATATAACAGCACAATCAACACTAACAAAAAACAAGAATAAACAACAATCATGCAATGTATACACACACACACACACACATGATACCTCCCCCTTACCCTCCCACCCAGAGCACAAAAGTAATCACATCAAGGCAAATAAAAAACAAAATTGTAGCTGCTGAGCCCAGTAGGGTGGAACAGAAAAAACAAAAATCAGTCCAACTGGCTCCAGCTTAGGGGCTCACTGAGACAGATAATAAAACATGCAGTGGTTCCCAACGCAACTGAAACTTTCATATCTGTCCTTTCAGGAAGCAATGTGTTTTATGGTCTCCAAGGTCTGTAAAATCTCTTGATACCACTTCCTGTAGAAGGGGGTGGACTCGTCCAGCCAATGACGTAAGATTGCAATCTTGGCCGAAATAGAAATCAGAGACATATAGGCCCTATGAGGACCAAACCGCTCCGCAGGATGATATCCAACCAAACAAATGTGTAAAAAAGGGGATCAAGCCCCAAAAAAGATCTAGTGAACTCCCAATGGCATTCCAAAATGGTATCACTTTCACACAATCCCAAAGGATGTGCTTAAGCTGGCCTTCAGCAAGTCCACACCAGAAGCAGGTTGCAGAGGCGGTCCCACCCATCCTGTACAATGTATGGGAGGTATAATGGAAATTATGCAAGACACAGAATTGCAGTAAATGGTAAGATCCTGTTTAACAAATGTATTTATTTATTTGATAAGCGGGTGAATGGACTGATCCAAAAGGACTGATTTCAGCCATGACCTGGGCCACAAGACGGCAGCAAAGTGTACAAGAGTAGTAATACATAATAGAGAAGATGGCCACCATGCTGGGCAGGCTGTAAGCAGCAATGGAACAACTGCAAGAGTTTTGAATAT
This sequence comes from Neoceratodus forsteri, assembly GCA_016271365.2. NCBI lineage: Eukaryota > Metazoa > Chordata > Ceratodontiformes > Ceratodontidae > Neoceratodus > Neoceratodus forsteri. Next base: position 831,297,786 of record CM028130.1, on the reverse strand, counting down.
ATTTTATGCGTTTTTGCTGTTTGTTATGTTTTATTTCGTTGCTTCATTTTATACGCTTTTATTTTATTTTGTTTTGTTCATTCAACAGTCCTGGTGGATGGTATTGACTCTGTTTGGTCTATACGAGTGAAAGATCGTCTCTGGATTATCCCTGGAGTGTGATTACTGGCTACTGAAAGGGGTTGAGAGGGGTTGTGACTGAGACCAAAAAGCCGGTAATTAGAGTGAAACTCTCATGACTGGTAGCCGGGCAGTGAAGCGTGGAACAGATTTGGGGCTTGTATTTTGTCGTTATGTCCCATTTCAGTAGAGGAAGGAGCTGAAGTCGATTGGAAGCAGTTTCCCTTTTAAGGAAGGGGGGTATGTGACAGGGTTGAATATGGCTCTGTCTCTGTTGTTATGGAGAAAGAGTTTAAATGTAAGGATCTGTTCTATTCTCTCCTTTTCTGTCTCTTTGCCATCTGGTTGCGCAACCAAATTTTTTTGTGACACCTAGGTCTTGACCACCCTAATGGTCTTGCAGTTCTCTGCCTCTTGCTATGTCTACTTCAGTTGCTGATCTGTCTTTTCTTCCCCCCTGCATATATGCAGGTATAAAAATATATGTAAATGATTTTGTGGAAATGTAATTGACACTGGGATCCCTTTGTTTAAAACTATATATAATTTTACTGTGGAAATGATTGCAAAAAGCTATTTGGAACCCAAGGGATTAAACTGAAATGCAGTTTTTAAGCCTCTTGCATAGATGTAAACAAGAGGCCAGTTCTGGTTCACAATGTTATTTTTGCTAAACCTGCTGAAACTGACAAGAACATTGTGTGAGAAGCATGCTATTTTCTTAATAAGCTCCTGCAGACTTATAACAAAAGATATGCAATGTTTTGCAAGAGAAAAAGACAAAGACAGACTGAGATTTGAAACTGAGAAGAAAAATGACTCTGCTTTCTATGTTTGTACTGCCATTGTAAAGAGTTATTCTGAACAATTTTATTTTTTATTTTACTGTTATTAATACTAAAACACTTGCTGCAAATTTTACAACTGCTCCTGGTTTTCCTATGCTTCCTGAATGGTGCATTGACAACAAAGAGCTGACAACAACTAGTACAGTTTTTAAAGCCTATTGGTCCTGTTTTCTTTTACTTATGTCTAATAGTCATACCAAACACTGATGACCTAGAAAAACACAGTCTTGATTCCCAAAAATATTGACAAATTAAAAATTCAGAACCTGAGGTAGCACAAGTAGTTCTGTGGAAAATTTGTAGAAAAAAAACTGAAAATGTGGTTCCCTTACCAGGAATTGCAAGTAAAAAACAGCTAAAAGTGTTACTTACAAAGAAAAATTGTGTTTTTTTTAGCTAAAAGGTGGTAGCCTTATTTCAAAATATGTCTGGTTCCCTAAAAACTGGAACCGCATCTGTCAGAGAGGTAAACCACTTATAAAATTACCAAAGTGGCTGTTATTTTACCAATTTAACACTTTTTAATGCTCAATGGGAACTGCACTGATGTGTGGCCTCCAGTTCCTGGGAACCATCAGGAACCAGAGAAACCAAGATAACTTCAAAAAAAATATGTCAGTCAATTAAACAACCCCATCTAACATAGAACTATCAAAATAATAAAGGAATAATGCCCAACAGGGTGGGTTTTATGCTGGGATAACATCCCACCTCGGGTGGTTGGGCCGAGGGTGTCCAACACCCAAGGTGGGATGTTATCCCAGCATAACACCCACCCTGGAGGGCATTATTCCTATTATACAATGGTTTGTTGTTTTATAATAAAAAAATAATTTTGAAGAATGTTTTTGTTAGAGTGTAAAAATATTTTTGTTTGTTAGAGAATGATAATAAGAGGAATAAATGGTCAGAATAATCAGCAGGGATGTTATGCCAGGAAAACATTCCTGCTGTGATGGCCAACTGACCAATCAGAAGCCAGGATTCTTTCTTGCCATTGTATAATCCAACATAAACTCAGTTAAAATAAATTAAAGTAAATTAAATTAAATCTGGAAGATCCAACTGTAAACTGGAACTGACTTCAGGGTGACTGCTCTCTTCAGTAGAGAAACAAATCTAGCATTAGGAAACTAGGGGCTGCATGATCACACTACTGAGTTTGAACTTGTATTCTAAGTTTCATCATTTGCATAAGCTTCCACCTCTGGGGCATCACCCTCTGGGTGGAGGAGGATGCTTGTATAAAGCATCAGTGAGAGATTCCTGGGGTGAGAAAGACCTAGATTTCTGACATTTTTATGTTTGATCCTGCTGACAAGTTACATGCACATTATGTCACACTGTTATTTGGTGTGGAAAATGGGGCAGCCATTTGGGCATAGTTGGGAGGCACTGTCAGGAGTGGCAGAAGTAAGTGAGGAGGTGGCAGACTGAGATAGGTGAGAGGGGTGGAGGCAATGGCCCCCCTAGTGCTCCTTCTGTGCTGCAGGGTGGGCCATGCAAGAAGAGGCAGCGTGTGAGTGCACAGGTCCCAAAGTGGGACAAGGAGGGGACTTGGAGAGGGAGCTGCAGCCAGACTCAGGTGCTGTGGGGGGGGGGCCTGAGAAAATGGTCTCAATTCCTCCTACTGCAGCCATCTGTACCAAAGTGGCGCAGCTGTACAAGGAGGTAGGAGAGCTCTTTTGCCAAGTTGGAGCCATAAAACAAACTGGAGGTATTATTCCAAAGCCAATGGAGCATTCTTGAGGGGCTGTCAGAACTCTGTGGTAGTAGTGCATCCTCAGTCCCTAGACCATAGCCCTATTTTCTCTACTCTCCCTAATTCAAAAAAGACCCATCATCTTATGCTATCTGTCTTATTGTCTTCTTTATTCTTATATTCACCTGTTGTAAAAAAAGTTAAACATTACAAAAAAAGAAAAAAACACAAAAAACTTTGTGTGTCTTCATTTCTCTCTGTCCTGATTTTTGATACTGCTTCATTACCTGGTATCCCTCCATAAGCCCCTTTCCCCAGAAATAAAGCACAGACACAGATCTTGGAGGAAATGGCTGCAGCCATGCATTTATTGATTACAAACCAAATGGAGAGCAGCGTGTGCACATGGGAGACTCAACGGCCGAGGTTGTAAGGGCCAAGGCTACTTGGCTGCCCCCCATCAGGCGTCATTAGTCTTGCAGGATAGCTGTATCTGCTGGAGGTGGACTTCGACCCATACTCCGGGTCAGGATGCTCAGCTTCTGCCTCCACGCCAACCAGAGCAGGGGGGTCACGGGCCCTTTGTTGAGTATTCAGCTCTGCCCCGTTAAAAGTGACGGTCTGATTTGCTGCCTCTAGGGTGTTGTGGGATGTTAGGGTTGAAAACCCTAGTATCATATTTTCCTACTTTTTGCGCTTTATCCTGAATCCTAACTGATGTATTAACTCAGTTTTTTTGCAATGAATCTATCTATCTATCTATCTATAAAACAACTACAAGGGATGGTTTCCATTATTTCAGAGGGTGACAATGAGGGATTGAGCACCACCAGTGTTATGTTTGTGGGGGGTTGCTGAGTGGTAGGGTTGGGTGGGGGAACAGTAAGGGTGGCAGCAGCAACAGATATCAATGGACGGTTGTCTTTTTTGCAGGGTGTAACTCAACCTCAGCAGAATGATCATGACAGATCAGCTGTGCTTGCTGGGTGGCAGTTATGTAGATCAAAGGAAAGAGCTGACCAATGATGGGGTCAGCTCTCTTCTTTGAATTACACAAAGTTTCCGACCAGAAAGCAAGAACAGTGTCATGATAATCCTGACTAACGACAGGTATGACTCTGACGAGCCCCTGGCAGACCACTGTTTATTGGACTGGCAGTGTCATATAGTGTCCAAAGCCACTCTGCTGACAAAACGTTTGCTGTGAATGCATGCACAGCGAGCATAAAAACATGCTCAAACTCACTGATCTTTAAAAGCTTCCTTGCTAGCTGAAACACCTCACCTGCCCCACACAGCAGTGCTTCACTAGACAAAACAGAACCACTACTTTAAACTAAATAAATCAGCAAAATCAGAAAAAAACAATACTAACCTAGTTGCACAAGACCCTCTAGATATTTTTGCCAGTGATTTTGTTTCAAAAGACACCTTTAAAGTTTTTTTTGTTGTTGTTACTCAGACAAGGAGGAACAGACTTCTCTCCAGCTCTCTTTTTTGAAGACTGCACTCAATGCAGCCTCCGCATGGCATATTGCTTATTTCAGTATCATGTGACCTCTATTCTCATAGTGCATAGTGAATTTCACTTATGGGTCTCACTTCACTGGTGAAGTTATCAAATTTACAATGCAAATTTTTCCAGCTTCACACATCATTAGTTACAGTAAGACTGGGAGGTGAAAGTTGAATACATCCATCTGATGAAGTGGGGCTTTGAGTGCTCTGGTGCATGGGGAGACCTAATGGTGTGGTGTGGTGTGTGGTGTGTGTGTGTGTGTGTGTGTGTGTGTGTGTGTGTGTGTGTGTGTAGTGTGTGGTGTGTGGTGTGTGTGGTGTGTGGTGAGTGTGTGTGTTATACCAGTGTATACAGAGTATGGAGCATTAGTGAAAAGCAGTGCCACTACAACAGAGTTATTCCTGTGGGGACTGAATAAACAAATCTGTAAAATTTTAGATATATGTGGTCATCATATAAATACAATAGTAACAGTGAAACTGGTGAGACAGTAAGAGCTGCTACAAAAATAAACAACTAAGACCAGCCTTCTTGGTACCAAACAAATCTTGTTTCAATTTATTCTTGTTGTTTCAGGCACTCCTTAAATGTCCCTAATTGCACCCTGTGTGAAAACATGCTGGGAGTAATTACTGTAGTTGTGTTAGTTTTTTTCAATAATTACAGTGAGTCTCTGAGAAATTGCAAAATAAAAGGAAAGGAAAGAAATTGTTTAAGCAGGAAAGGCACACCAAGCAGAAGCTTCTTTCCAGGTGTGACCTGGGAACACAAGGAAGTTAAGTGACTTGCTCAGGGTCACACAGTATTCAAGTGGGGGCTATGGGATTCAAACCCAGGTCATCAGGCTTGTGGCTCAGAGCCCTTAATCACTGTGCTATTTTGCCTCCTGGAAAAAGAACAAATCTTATCCCTTCACTCACCACAGCTGACAATAATGATAGGGTTACTGTATGAGTTCAGAAAGCAGATCAACATATTTTAAAAAATATATTTCTGTCAGATTGACATCAGGCATAGCACAAACAGTACTTCACTTTTTTGGTAGGTTTTAAAAATGTCAAAGTAGAAATCACTTTTTCAAACCTTTTCATCAGGAGCATCAATTTGTAGTAAATCTGCACCTATAAACTTCCTGCATGCATCATGTGCAGTCTGCCAGGATGCTTGACTCAAATTGTCTATCATATAACATTTTCCATTCCAGTACTTCCAGCCAGGATGAGGAGGGCACTTCACACTGAGCAGACCTACAGGAAAAAGGAGAAAAAAATATGCTTTGAAATCAGTATGAAACAAAATGGTACCACAGCAAGAGTGATTAGCATCTTCTTAGCCTATATCAGTGCCTCAGTACTGTTGCTAGCAGTAGTAGGTGGTACTCGCACCTAAAACTAATCACCTCTGTCCCCCACCTCCGATAAGTTACTTAAGTTACAAACCCCACCCCCTTTTTTATCTCAGCTTTACACATATTCAGTGCACCTCCTGAGCATTGCACCTACCACTCATCCTGCTAACCTCCTTTAACTGGGAAACTCACTTCCTAGATACTATCACCACCACCACCACTCCCAACACCAGTTACCCTTCTCCTGCTCCAATATTCCCATACCTCCCCTGTCAACAACCATACCATGGCCTTTAAAGGCTTTTGCCATGGGCTATTAACATGCAGTCTATTTTTAATGCTAGGCAGTCTTTCAAGATATTGCAGTTCACATTGAAAATGGCCATGAAACAACTTGTATATATTATACATCACCTTCCCCCCTTAACATCCCTTTAGCTGGCCTCCTTCACAGGAAACACATTTTTACACTGGGATATTACTCAGCACACCAACGTTCCCCTCACCTCTACTTATCCACCATCATGCTCTCCCACACTTTCCTCCTCCTGCTCCTCTCAGGAGATGTGGAATCAAATCCAGGCCCTCTAGCAACCACCCCCATGTCCCTGCACCCCAAATTTGGATAGGTAACAGAGGCCTTCGACTCATTCACTTAAACTCCTGGAGTGTTGTGTCTGAATTACAGCACATGAACTTGAAGCCCTCATCTCTTTCTACAGACTCCATGTACTTGCCCTATCCAAGAGCTGGCCCACACCCACAATTAGCGATGCAGAAATAACAATACCTCATTTTAATATCTTCCTCAAGGATGGAATCTCAAAAAAAGGAGGTGGAATCATGTTCTATGTGTTCTCTGACCTTGAGGCAGAAATCTGCAACCTTTCCCTCACCACTGAGTCCCCATGTGAATCATTAGTCATGAACATTACTCTTGGCCAAAAAATCTCAAAATGTACTGCGTGTACAACCCACCCAAAGCAGGCCTGAACAGTCTCCATGACCTCTCCCTTTCGGCAAACCAAATTCCCTCATCTGAATTAATTGTACTACGTGACCTAAATGTAAATTGGATTGGGAACAGTATAAGCCCACTCTAAACTCATGCCAGATGCATCGAATCCTACAAACCCCAACTAGACTAAACCATAAAACAGGCAACCACACACAGATTAACTGGATTCTTGTCAAAAAAGCTGAAAGAATCATCACATCAGGTGTTCTCAGTGACTCAAGTCAGTGACCACCTGGCAACATACTGCCAATGGCACAATAGTACCCTCCAAAACTCCCCACCTCAGATTATATCCTAAAGAAATTGCATCATCCTAGACACCGCATCCTTCCTATATGACATCACTTATCAACAGAACTTTATTAGATACAACCAGTATATCAGTGTGGCACTTGATCAGTTTCTAATGGCCTTCACATCTGTCCTCGACAAGCACGCCCCACTACAGACTCACAGAGTCAAACCTAAGAAATCATGCTGGGTCACTGGCAATATTTTTGGCCTGATGTGTAGAAGAGACACATCCTGGTGTTAGTTCAAGAAATCCCTCCTTACCACCAACTAGATCAATACAGATTCCTGAGGAATGAATGAATGAAAGTGAGAAATCCTCAGAGCCAAGTCCCACTACCTTAGAAATCAACAACTAAATAATATGGCCAACCCCCAAAAGTTCTGGCGCTCAGTAAACTCTTATTAAAAACAACTCCCAACCCCCTCCCTGCACCATTGATATGAATGGTATTAGCCACACTGATCTTTCAAATATTGCCACCCACTTTAACAACTCTTCTATGATCTGGATAAATACAAAAACAATGCCCCCCTTCCCTAAAAGAGACCTGTGCAGCCCCCACTTCTATTTAAAAAGAGTTACCTGTCGTGACTTCAACAAGGTACTTGTCAGAATAAAACTGGACAAACCTGCCAGCACTGATGGTCTCTTACCCAAATTCCTTAAACTTGCTGCACCTCAAATTACTATCCCCATCACTAAGCTCTTTAATTTGTCCTTCTCTACTGGTACAGTGCCAGACCTATGGAAATTGTCCATAGTCATCCCACTGCATAAGAAGGGTAGTAAGACAGCTCTTGAGAACTATTGTCCTAGCTCTCTTCTCTCTGCTCTTGCTAAGTTACAAGAAATAAAAATTACTCACCTTAGTAATTATGTTTCTTCAAATGGAGTCTTGCTGTATTCTGACATATTGCAGTGATTCCCAACCTTTGAACTGCCCCAGAGTGCAAAGAGTTAACTTTCTATGCAGGGCATAGAATGCTGAGCTCGAGCTCAGTTGAAGTCTCTGTCTGGAGTGTTTCAAACTCAAACTGTCAGATTCTTACGAGCCCAACTAACTAAAAATTCTATGTGGAAATTGTAAAAATTCCTACTAGCCAAATGGCAGAAAAAAGTTTTGGATTCCTAAGGAAGACTCAAGTCAGGAAACCCAAAAACCAAAAACCTGTCTAATACAAATAACAGTAATAAATGAGCACCCAAACAAAGAAGGAGGAGGAGTAAACAAAAAACACCCCTGGGGTGCAACACTGCACCTGCCCACCCACTTCCCAAAAACAGGTTCTGAGAGGGAGGTAGGGAGGGAGGGAGGAGATCAGAATACAGCAAGACTCCATTAGAAGAAACATAATTACTAAGGTGAGTAATTTTTCTTCAAACAACATGAAGTCTTGCTGTATTCTGGCATATTACAGAACTACCAAGCAGTACCTCTATGGAGGAGGGACAGAACCTACTTTGGGATTAGGCTCTGAAGTACTGCTGTGTAAACCGAGCATCACTCCTAGCCTGGATATCCAGAGAGTAATGCTTGGTAACGGTATGGACTGTTTTCCAGGTGGCTGCTTGACAAATTTCTGAGAGAGGGATAGCCAGGGAAGCAACTGTACCTCTTGTGGAATGAGCCCTCAGGCCTGAGGGTGGAGTTTTTCCAAGTTTTTCATTGCAGAATTGTATACAAGACACAATCCACCTGGCAATAGATCCCTTGGTGGCAGGTTTGCCCTTACCCACTTCTCCATAAGTGAGAAACAACTGGAGGGAGTCAAACCTATGACCCTTGGTATGCTCCATGTAGTAACTAAGGGCTCTTTTAACATCTAAACTGTGTAGCCTCCTCTTTCCTGAGGAATAATGATCAGTGAAGAAAACAGGAAGAGACATAGACTGGTTTAAATGGAAGTCTTAAACCACTTTGGGCAAGAACCTTCTATTTGTTCTAAGGACCACTTTATCCCTGTGAAATGAGATCAAAATCAGGTTCCACTGACAGGGCTTTCAATTCAATGATACGCCTGGCAGAGGTGATGGCTACCAAGAACACAGTTTTCCAAGTCAAGTACTTAAACTCTGCTGAAGACATAGGCTCAAAAGGGGGGTTGCATAAGTTGAGCAATGCAAACATTCAAATCCCAGGCAGGGGCAGGGTCTCTAAAAGGAGGATTGGTATGAAGCAATCCTTTAAAAAATTTACAGAATACAGGATGAGAAGATAGTGAGGAAGAATTCCCCACAGACAAAAACGCAGAAACAGCTGACAAGTGTACCTTGAAAGTAGCTGGTCTGAGGCCTAGGCCATTAAGAAGGACCATATAATCCAGAACCATAGGCAATTCAGCAGTGTCTGGAGAAATATGCTTCTTAGCACACCAAATGCTGAATCTCTTCCATTTGGAGTTATAACTCTTTCTGGTGGAGGGCTTTTGAGAAGCCTTGAGGATATCCAGAACTCCTTGGGAAAGATACAGATCTGCAAACTGTAACTCTTCAAGAGCCTTGCTTTGAGATTGAGAGATTGAATATTGGGGTACCAAATCCTTCCCTGAGAGGATGTTAACAGGTTATAATTCCTGGGAAGAGACTGGGGAAGATGGACTGCTAGGGCCAGCAACAGGGGTACCAGGGATGTCTGGCCCAATCTGGAGCAATCAGAATCACTTTGCAAGGCTTAGACCTTATTTTGACTAAGACTTTGAACAGGAGTGGGAAGGCATACAGAAACTTCCCTTCCCAATTCAGAATCAGGGCATCCAGGGGGACTGAGCCCAAGACTGGAGGTCTGCAACAAAAGAGAGGGAGTTGGTGATTGTCTAGGGCTGGAAAGAGGTCTATCTCTGGAGTGCCCCACCTTGAAGAAATCACTTTCAACACCTTAGGGTCCAGGGACCATTCGTGATTGCCCTGAGAGATCCTGCTTAGTGCATCTGCTAGCACATTGTCCTTCTCTGGAAGGTGAACTGCTACCAGAGAGGTTTGCAGGAATAAGCCAGGGACCACAACTTCATGGCTTCTGTGCACAAGGCCGTAGACTGAGTGCCTCCCTGCTTGTTGATGTACCACATGGTGGTGGTGTTGTCCGTTCTGACCTGAATCACCTTGTTCTGTACTGACTGAGAGAAAGCTTTTAGGGCCAGAAAAACTGCCCTGAGCTCTAGGAGATTGATATGGAGAAGGGTTTCTTGGGGAGACCACAGCCCCTGGGCAGTGAGGGACCCCAAATGGGCTCCTCAGCCAAGAAGAGAAGTGTCCGTGGTAAGGACCACTGAACAAGGCTGAGTAACAAAAGGAAAAAAGGAACACCTTGTCTTAAATTGTCCTGATCCTGCCACCATTGGAAGGCTTGGATCAAGGTCAGAGTCACTGGGATCAGTTTGGTAAGGGAATCTTAGGTCTAGGATGGGTCGCCACTCCCCTCTCTTTTTGGGGGTCAGGAAGTACCTGGAGTACAGTCCTTTGCCCCAGTGTATGGTGGGTACTCTCTCTATAGCTCTTAAAGCTAGGGGAGAAGAAACCTCTGCCTCTAGGGCAAGGGTTTCCAAAAGATTTGCAGGTGGAAAAGATCTGGCTCTCATCTTTGGAAATTTTTTGAAGCTGAGAACCAGACCCTGGCTTACTACTTCCAGGACCCACTTGTCTGATGTAATATTCATCCTGTCCTGCACAAAGTAAGCCAGCCTGCCCCCTACTGGAATAGGAGAGTCAACCCGGGCAAGCCCATCAGGGTGTCTGCTTGGCAGTTGCTTTAGGCTGAGGAGAGGATGCAGCCTGCTCATCCCCCTTCTGCCTCTCCCTCTGAAGAACCCCCTCTGAGAAAAGGAAGAAGAGGCCTGTGCTTGGTAAAAAGGCTTTTGAAAAGGCCTGCCCCTGCCCCTAGACTGCTGCCTTTGAAGAGTTGCCAGCCTGTCTTTGCCTGAGCACTCCTGTTAGTGGTCCTGTACTCATCCATTTTCTTCATGTAATTCTCTGTCTGCTCCCCAAACAGATAATTACCCACTACAGGAAAATTCATGGCCTTAGCCTGGGTGTCCTGTGAGAGGCTAGTGCATCTGAGCCAAGCCATCCTCTGAAGAGCCACAGATGTAGCCATGACTCTTGATGACACATCATTAGAGTCCACAGCAGCTTGAAACTGAACCTTAGATGCCTCAACCCCATCTGCAACCACTGCCTCCAGCTCCTTGGCTAGTTGGGGGAGGCCTTTTTAGCCAGTGCCAGTACAGTGTCCCACCTGGACTTCTGGTACCTGGCTGTATAGGCCATGTAATTCACCTGCCTGAGTCCCAAAGAAGATGCCATGTACTGTTTCTTTGCATGGCATCAATCTTCCTGGAGTGCTTGTCTGGGGGATGTGAAGCCAAGGGAATATTTGCCTTGTCACAGGCAGCAGCCTGCACTACTAACATGGCTGCATTGTTGATATAAGAACTCTGTGTCTGAGCCTGAAAGTGTATACCTCTTGTCCATTCTTCTATCCACAGGAGGTATAGTGTTAGGAGACTTTAGGAATTTTTGTGTCTGTTTCCCAAAACATTTGTGGAGGGGAATAGACAGTCTCCAGGACTCTGGAAAGTCCATTATTTCTACATAATCAGGCTCCTCTTGATCTTCCACAGCCTCCTCCATAGGAAGCTGGAGGGTTTCAACCACCTTTCTGTGGAATATAAAGTGAGAAGGGGACTCAGAAAGCCTAGGAGGGGCAACACCTGAATGTCTGTCTGGGGAGATGTCTGGTTCCACAGGCACATCCAGACCCTCACTTTCACCATCATCATCTTCAAATTCCCCTTCCTCTTCAAATTCCAGTTCATAAAAATCTTCGAGGGTATAATATTGAACCGGGGGAACCAACTGAACTGAACCCCTGCCAGAAGGAGCAAGAACAGTAGGAACCAGGCGGAGCGACTCCACAATCTGAATCGCTCTGGCTATCTCTTTGGCAGTCGGAACATGAACCTCTGGATCTGAACCGGAAGATTTGTCTTTGCGTTTTCTTTTTGTCAAAACTGATCCCTCAGAATCGGCTCTCCTTTTGCCCGAAGAAGTATCTCCCTGGTCAGAGGGCACTCCTGGTTCTGTCGGAACCGAACCGGGCTGGCCATCTGGATCAGCGGACCTCTCGGCCTCCTTTTCCCCTCAGTCTACCTAATCTCTTCTCAAGGGTAGATTTGAGAAAGTTTTTAGATATTTGGCAGTCTGAATCAAGGTGATCAAACCCCAGACAATAAACACAGGTGGTGTGGGGATCGGCCTTAGCAAAGACTTCCCCACACTCACTGCAGTGTTGAAACCCAGTGGGACCGTTTTTTTCCTTGGGTTTCTCAGATATGACCAACCTTACCAACTTACCCTTTTTATGGCAACTGCCAGGCAAGACTCCCTTATTGGTTCCTAACTGTGTCACGAGTATTGGAAAAAAATGTATTAAAACACGTTTTTTTTAGAACCGATAAGAACCGGTAACCACACACTAAGTAAAAACACAAAACACAAGATTTCACTATCAAATGGTTGGTTCAGCTGAACCGAGCCGCACTTTTACAGGTTCCACACAGAAAAACAGAATAATTCCTTTCTAGTACGCACGTCACCACAAATAGAGACTGAACCGACTATGCAGAAAACTTTTTTGGTTTAAAAAAACCGACAAAAACTAAAACTTTAACCAGCTTTCGAACCGAGCTGAAGGAGAAATCTCCAAAGCGACCATTTAGTGAGGCGGAGTAAAGAATCTGACAGTTTGAGTTTGAAACACTCCAGACAGAGACTTCAACCAAGCTCGAGCTCAGCATTCTTTGTCCTGTATAGAAAGTTAACTCTTTGTTCTCCAGGGCAGTACAAAGGTTGGGAATCACTGCAATATGTCAGAATACAGCAAGACTTCATGTTGTTTGAAAAAATTGTCCACAGGAAATTAGTGGAATATATGCGGCAATACAATCTGATATGCCCAGAGCAGCACAGTTTTTGTAATGGGCACAGCATCGACACAGCCTTGATTGAATTAACTGATGCCATATACCACTCTATGGACAACGGTCTTGCCACTAGATCCATGTTTGTGGACCGGACCAAGGCTTTTGAATTGGTAGACCATAAACTGCTCATTGACAGATTGTTGAACCTGGGCCTAGGACCATCTGCTCTCAACTGGTTCACAGACTACTTGAACCATAGAAAGCAGGCTGTGAGAATAGGAAACGTTCTGCCCACAGTAAACAGTATCACCAATGGTGTCCCCCAGGGCTCCATTTCGGGCACTCTCTTTTTTACTATACTGTATTCATAAATAACCTGCCTACAGTCTGCAAACCCAGACAATCCCTCCTGTATGCACATGATGTTCTTTTTACACACAGCAAAGCTATCAACAATATCAACCAATCACTCAGCTCCTGTCATGCCAAGTTCCATGACTGGTTTTCTTGTGAGAAAATGGTATTTGATCTCCCTAAAACCCAGTCCATGCTATTTAGGACTAGGCACAGCCTCAGTAAACTATCCCCCAATTTCTCCGTCCTTACTGCAAATGGTTACTCCTTACTAAAGACCACGTCTTTTAAATACCTTGATGTTCATCTTGATCCATCACTGTGTTTTGAGTCTCATGTCCAGCAGACTAGATCACTCTTCACCAGAAATGTGGGACTCTCTACAGAATAAGCAAGTTTCTAACACCTACTGCCAGTATTCAGATTACCATGGCAAACCTCATACCCTCTTTCTAATATGGTTCTGTTATTATCAATGCCACCAACAAGTCACCTTTACAAAAAGAGTATACCCTTAACTACAAAACTGGTAAATTTGCCTCTGGCAGCAGATCTAATATGCACCATTGCTTAGTCCTTGACTCCCTAAAGTGGCTGCCTCCTGACCTCAAAGACAGCCTGGCTTTTGACACATTCATCATGAAAACTATGCAATCTGGTACCCCTGTCTACTTACAAAATCAACTCTCATTTGTGGATCTCCCTGCTTCCCAATCAACTGCAAATAAAACCTCATGGTCCCTATAATCTGTACAAATATGGGACAACGCTCTTTTAGTTACCGTACAGAATCCATCTAGAATTCCCTTCCCCCACCTGTCAAAAAATCCCCCACCACCCCAGCCTTTACAAACCTTCTAAAAGCACGCTACTCATCATCTCAAGCATGCCACTGCTTCCAGTAATTTACATATTTCTGCCCTTCAATCCTACTACCTTCTCTCACTTTGACCCCTTTCTCCTCCCCTTACCTTCCACCCCCACTTAATGCTCTTGTCACTCCCCTCCAACCAACTATGCACTTAACCCCGTTTCCCTCTTTCATTATGTATCATTCCACCCACTTCCTCTGGTAACCTCTACCTCTTTCCCCTTCCCTGTTTACCACCCCTCCCCTCTCTCCATCAGGTCTCTCTGCCCCTAAACCTCCTTGTTCATCTACTGTTACATTGATCAATGCTATTATCACTCTTCTCTGTCTAATCTTGTCCAGCTGCTTAGAATCACATTTGACTTGTACCTTTTTTACCGCAATGCTCTTTTTACTCCAGTATCCAACGTATTTGCTTATCTACTTGTTCTCTGTTACTCTTCGATGCACCTCCCCTTGTACCTGAACTCAACATTATTGTGCATATTCTGAAGCCACTGGCATTGTATTTGCTTATGTACTTATCTGTTACTCTACGATGTACCTGCCCTTGTACCCGAACTCAAACATTATTGTACATATTCTCAAGCCACTGGCATATTACCATACTGACATCTTGTATCTTCACCTTTTGTTTATTTGATTTACCCATTGTAGCTTTTTCTGTACCTCAACTATTGTACCCTATCTTATCCATTGTATGTGCTACTGCACCCGGGTCTTGACTGAAAAAGGCACCTGTGCCAGTGTACTCACCTGGTCAACAAAGTTTAAATAAATAAAAGAAAAGTGCACATCTATGTAAACAAACTCTAGCAAAAGCCAGTGTGGATGCAAAAAGATGGTATTGTAGGCAGTGACAAATGTGTAAACTAGCAGGTTTTGCACTAACCACCGAGCCACCTAACTGCACTTTCTAACTGTTGTGATGCACACACACTGATTAATACATATACACATAAAAGCAGTGATATTACAGCATAGCATAGCAGTGCACTGTCTAAAAACATTTTTTACAAATTAAAAAAATGACATTGAAGGTCTGTTTTCGTCTTTCAGGCTCCAAGGGACATTGGAGGGTGGGGAATTGCCGCTAGACACCTCATTTAAATCAGCAATGACATGCATAAAGCTAAAACTACCTTAGAAAATGGGCTTTTTATTTCCTAGCTTCTGATTGGCTAGTACCCTTGCCAGGGGGGTACATTAACTTTCAATAGATGCCCAGGAAACAAAAAGTACCAGTTCCAATGTCCTCTGACCCACTCAGGTATCCCTCTGCCCATTCTGCTTGCTTATTGGCTTAAAACATCAAAATGAATTTTAAATAAGTGCCATTTTTTTGTCTCACTTAGTGAGAGATACTGGCCCCCACTGCTCTGTACTTCACAGCAAGCTGCTTCCAAATATCCCCATACGACTGAACCTATCTTTTTTTTTGCCGTTTTTTCAACTTTTCAATCTCACTGCGTTCTCCTCATCCTCCACCCACCCACTCACTCACTCCCACAAACAAAACTGGTATTGTTTCACTAGTGCATGGGATGAAATACTGATGTTGCTGCATGTTTGTTAGAGCGAGCAGGCACACAGAAGTTGCGGTATGGAGAAGGTAGCGAGTTCCACTGAGCACAGCTGTTTGAAACTATAGCCCAGTGATGGTTTGTGTAAGGGACATTGAAGAGAGCACTTCTTGGGGGGGGGGTGCCGTCACTGCTGTCACTCAAAGACAGACATCTTCACAATCCACAACCCTCTGTATTTATAAGTAGAAAAAAAAAACAGAGAACTGCTGACGATTCACTGCTTCTCGCTCCCTTCCTCTGCCCTCCCACTCTAGTATTTCCTCCTGAGAAGCCTCACTCTACTTTTGTGCGATTCGGAAGACAGAGAGAAAATCATTTCTCCTAACCACAGTCTTTTTTCACGTTTGCATCTGGAGATTGCCGTCTCATCACGGAGTCTCATGCGCACTTCTTCCAGCCTCTGTCTATCCGCTACCCACTGCAACACACTCCAATTCAAACTAAGGAAACAAAACAGGAATAGACAAATTTATAAAACATATCTTGACAGTCTTTAGGGGTAACATGCTCAAACTCTCTGTAGTCCTGTTTACAAAGGGGGGGTTATGTTAACATGACAACAGCCTCCAAAGCCACAACTACAGGACTGCCGCTAGGACACATGCGGAGGAACTATTTTATTACAAAAGAAATAAAATAACAGTTTTAACATTCAAACATATATATATATTTTTTCTTTAATAAAAATAATACCATGGCCCATTTTCTAAGCACAATAACACCCTCCAGGGTGGGTGGTATGGATAATACTGGACCTTACAGGGGCTATAAGGCCCTCCTCCTGTGGTGTTGGGCCTCATTATGCCCCTGGGTGGTCCGGTATGAAAAAATTACTCACCTTAGTAATTATATTTCTTCTAATGGAGTCTTGCTGTATTCTGACAATTGCAGTGATTCCCAACCTTTGAACTGCCCTGGAGAACTAAGGGTTAGCTTTCCATGCAGGGCACGGAACACTGAGCTCGAGCTCGGTTGAAGTCTCTGTCTGGAGTGTTTTGAACTCAAATCATCAGATTCTTATGAGCCCAACTAAAGTAAAAATTCTATGTGGAAATTGTAAAAATTCTACTAGCCAACTGGCTGAAAGGTTTTGGATTCCCAAGGAAGACTCAAGTCAAGAAACGCAAAAACTAAACCCAATGTACTCAAAAAATAACACTAATAAATAAGCACCCAAACAAAAGGGAGGAGGGTGCCAGAAAATACACCCCTGGGGTGCAACACTGCACCTGCCCACCCACTTCCCAAAAACAGGTTCTGAGAGGGGAGGCATGGAGGGAGGTCAGAATACAGCAAGACTCCATTAGAAGAAATATAATTACTAAGGTGAGTAATTTTTTCTTCAAACAACATGAAGTCTTGCTGTATTCTGACAATTGCAGACTACCAAGCAGTACCTCCAAGGAGAAGGGACAGAACCTACTTTTGGAATAGGCTCTGAAGTACTGCTATGCCAAACCGAGCATCACTCCTAGCCTGGATATCCAGAGAGTAATGCTTGGTAAAAGTATGGACTGTTTTCCAGGTGGCTGCTTGACAAATTTCTAAGAGAGGAATATCCTTGGCCACACCCAGGGAAGCAGCTGTACCTCTGGTGGAATGAGCCCTCAGGCCTGAGGGTGGAGTTTTTCCAAGTTTTTCATAGCAGAATTGTATACAAGACACAATCCACCTGGCAACTGATCTTTTGGTGGTAGGCTTGCCCTTTCCCACTTCTCCATAAGTGAGGAACAACTGGAAGGAGTCAAACCTGTGACCCTTGGAATGATCTATGTAGTAACTAAGGGCTCTTTTGACATCTAAACTGTGTAGCCTCCTCTCTCCTGAGGAATAATGATCAGTGAAGAAAACAAGGAGAGACACAGACTGGTTTAAATGGAAGTCTGAAACCATTTTGGGCTAGAACCTTCTATTGGTTCTAAAGACCACTTTATCCCTATGAAAGGAGATAAAATCAGACTCCACTGACAGGGCTTGCAATTCATTGATATGCCTGGCAGAGGTAATGGCTACCAAGAACACAGTTTTCCAAGTCAAGTACTTAAGCTCTGCTGAATACATAGGCTCAAAGGGGGGTTGCATAAGCTGAGCAATGCAAACATTCAAATCCCAGGCAGGGGCAGGATCAGGGTCTCTAACAGGGGGACTGGTGTGAAACAATCCATTAAAAAATTTACAGAACACAGGATGGGAAGATAGTGAGGAAAGCTTCCCCACAGACAAAAATGCAAAAACAGCTGGCAAGTGTACCTTGAGTGTAGCTGGTCTGAGGCCTAGGCCATTAAGATGGACCATATAATCCAGAACCGTAGGCAATTCAGCAGTGTCTGGAGAAATATTCTTCTTAGAACACCAAATGCTGAATCTTTCCCATTTGGAGTTGTAAGTCTTTCTGGTGGAGGGCTTTCGAGAAGCCTTGAGGATGTCCAGAACCCCTTGGGAAAGATGCAGATCTGCAAACTCTAACTCTTCAAGAGCCATGCCTTGAGACTGAGGGACTGAAGATTGGGGTACTAAATCCTCCCCTGAGAGGATGTTAACAGGTTGTAATTCCTGGGAAGAGACAGGGGAAGATGGACTGCTAGGGACAGCAACAGGGGGTACCAGGGCTGTCTGGCCCAATCTGGAGCAACCAGAATCACCTTGCAAGGTTGATACCTTATTTTGACTAAAACTTTGAACAGGAGTGGGAAGAGGGGGAAAGGCATACTTAAACTGTCCTTCCCAATTCAGAATCAGGGCATCCAGGGGACTGAGCCCAAGACTGGAGGTCTGCAACAAAAGAGAGGGAGTTGGTGATTGTCTGGGGCTGCAAAGAGATCTGTCTCTGGAGTGCCCCACCTTGAAAAAATCACTTTCAACACCTGAGGGTCCAGGAACCATTCGTGATGGCCCTGAGAAATCTTGCTCAGTGCATCTGCTAGCACATTGTAATTGCCTGGAAGGTGAACTGCTACAAGAGAGGCTTGCAGGGAATAAGCCAGGGACCACAACTTCATGGCTTCTGTGCACAAGGCCGTGGACCAAGTGCCTCCCTGCCTGTTGATGTACCACATGGTGGTAGTATTGTCTGTTCTGACTTGAACCACCTTGTTCTGAACTGACTGTGAGAACACTTTTAAAGCTAGAAAAACTGCCCTGAGCTCTAGAAGATTGATGTGGAGAAGGGATTCTTGTGGGGACCACAGACCCTGCGCAGTGAGGGACCCCAGGTGGGCTCACCAGCTCAGAAGAGAAGCATCCATGGTAAGGACCACTGAACAAGGCTGAGCAACTAAAGGAACACTTGCCTTAAATTGTCCTGATCCCGCCACCACTGGAGGGCCTGGATCAAGGTCGGAGTCACTGGAATCAGTTTGGTAAGGGAGTCCTTTCTCTGAGACCAATAAACTCTCAGGTGGAACTGAATATCCCTCATCTGGAATCTTGCCCCTTGGACCACTGCTGTTGAAGCTGCCATGTGGCCCAAGAGCTGGAGGAAATGTCTTGCTGGTCAAGATACCTGAAGGCTGAAGGAAGAAGCTAGTTCAATAAGAGCCCTTGCCCTTTCTAGAAGAAGAAAGGCTCTTGCTCTGAGTGTGTCCAGTTCTGCCCCTATAAAGGTAAGGAGCTGGACTGGTTCGAGAACTGACTTGAGAAGGTTGAGAAGAAATCCTAGAGAAGTAAGCACTTGCTGGATCACTTGCAGGTGAGACTTGACTTGGTCTGGAGACTGACCCACTAATAGCCAATCATCCAGATAAGGAAATATGGAACTATTTTGCCTTCTTAGAAAGGCAACTACTACTGCCAGGCACTTTGTGAAAACCCTTGGAGCTGAGGTTAGGCCAAAGGGCATTGCTCCGAACTGATAGTGGCCTGAGGGTAACTTGAACCTGAGGTACTTTCTGTGGGAGCACCTGATGGGAATGTGAAAGCAGGCAACTTTGAGGTCCAGGGAGGCTAGCCAGTCCCCTGGCCTTAGAGAGGGAAGGATTATTCCCAGAGTTATCATCTTGAACTTTGGTTTTAAAAGATGTTTGTTCAGATATCTTAGGTCTAGGATGGGTCGCCACTCCCCTGTCTTTTTGAGGGTCAGGAAGTACCTGGAGTACAGTCCTTTGCCCCAGTGTAGGGTGGGTACTCTCTCTCTATAGCTCTTAAAGCTAGGGGAGAAGAAACCTCTGCCTCTAGGGCAAGGGTTTCCAAAAGATTTGCAGGTGGAAAAGATCTGGCTCTCATCTTCGGAAATTTTTTGAAGCTGAGAACCAGTCCCTGGTTTACTACTTCCAGGACCCACTTGTCTGATGTAATAGACATCCAGTCCTGGACAAAGTAAGCCAGCCTGCCCCCTACTGGAATAGGAGAGTTGACCAGGGCAGACCCATCAGGGGCTTTAGGCTGAGGGGTGGATGCAGGCCTGCTCATCCCCCTCTGCCTCTCCCTCTGAAGAACCCCCTCAGTGAAAAGGAAGAGGCCTGTGCTTGGTAAAAAGGCCTGCCCCTGCCCCTAGACTGCTGCCTTTGAGGAGTTGCCTGCCTTTCCTTGGCCTGAACACTCCAGTAAGTGGTCCTGTACTCGTCCATTTTCTTTATGTAATTCTCTGTCTGCTCCCCAAACAGAGAATTACCCACTACAGGAAAATCCATAGCCTTAGCCTGGGTGTCCTGTGAGAGGCTAGTACATCTGAGCCAAGCCATACTCCAAAGAGCCACAGATGTAGCCATGACTCTCGATGAGACATCATTAGAGTCCACAGCAGCATGAAATTGCACCTTAGATGCCTCAATCCCATCTGCAGCCGCCACCTCCAGCTCCTTGGCTAGCTGGGGGAAGGCCTGTTTAGCCAGTGCCAGTACAGTGTCCCACCTGGACTTCTGGTACCTGGCTGTATAAGCCATGTAATTCGCCTGCCTGAGTCCCAAAGAAGATGCCATGTACTGCTTCTTTGCCATGGCATCAATCTTCCTGGAGTCCTTGTCAGGGGGGTGTGAAGCCAAGGGAATATTTGCCTTGTCACAGGCAGCAGCCTGCACTACCCCAACATATGAACATACGAAATTTGCCAGCAGATAAAGGCCTAGAGGTCTATCAAGTCTGCTCGAATGTACAGCTAGCACCCCTTATTCTGCAGCTGCCCCTTCCTTCCATCCTTCCCCTTCATTAACCCTCCCCCTTGGCCTGTCCCATCCTCATTTGAAGCAGTCCACTGTTTTACTGCATACCACTTCAGGAGGTAACGCATTCCACCCAGCCACCACCCTCTCTGTAAAAAAGTGTCTCCTCATCTCCCCCCTGAACCTTCCTCGCCCAGTCTCATATCATGGCCCTGGTGTCCCTCCCTCCCTTACTTTGAACAGCCCCTCTGTACTTGTCTTGTTTATTCCTTTCATGTATTTAAAGGTTTCAATCATGTCACCCGTCCTCCTCTCCTCCAGTGAGTACATGTTCAACTCCTTCAACCTCCTCTCATATGATAAGTCCCCCAGCCCCTTGATCATCTTTGTCGCTCTGCGCTGCACCCCCTCCAGTAACTTATTGTCCCTCTTCAGATATGGACGCCAGTACTGCATGCAGTACTCCAGGTGTGGTCTAACTAATGACCTATACAGTGGCAGAATCACCTCCTCCCACCTCGAGGATATACCCCTTGCAATACAACCCAGCATTTTGTTGGCCTTTGCAGCTGCCTTCCTGCATTGTGCCGAGTTGTTCATTGACCCTGTAATGAGCACACCCAGATCCTTCTCCTCCTCTGTCTGGGCTGGCAACATGGCTGCATTGCTGATATAAGAGCTCCGTGTCTGAGCCTGAGAGTGTATACCTCTTGTCCATTCTTTTATCCACAGGAGGTATAGTGTTAGGAGACTTTAAGATTTTTTGTGTCTGTTTCCCAAAAGATTTATGGAGGGGAATAGACAGTCTCCTGGACTCTGGGATATCCATCATCTCTACATAATCAGGCTCTTCCTGATCTTCCACAGCCTCCTCCATAGGAAGCTGGAGGGTTTCAGCCACTTTCCTGTAAAACATAAAATGGGAAGGGGACTCAGAAAGCCTAGGAGGGGAAACACCTGATGGTCTGTCTGGGGAGATGTCCGGTTCCACAGGCACATCCAGACCTTCACTTACATCGTAATCCTCAAATTCCCCTTCCTTTTCAAGCTACGATTCATCTTCAAGGGTATACTCTTGAACCGGGGGAACCAACCGAACCGGACCCCTGCCAGAAGGAGGCGGATCGGTCGGAACCGGACGGAGCGATTCCACAATCTAAATCGCCCTGGCTATCTCTTCGGCAGTCGGAACATGAACCTCTGGATCCAAACCGGTCGATTTATCTTTGCGCTTTCTTTTTGTCCAAACCGATCCCTCAGAATCAGCTCTCCTTTTGCCCGAAGAAGTATCACCCTGGTCAGAGGGCACTCCTTCTGGTTCAGTCGAAACCGAACTGGGCTGGCCATCTGAGTCAGAGGACTTCTTGGCCTCCTTTTCCCCTCAGTCTACCTAATCTCTTCTCAAGGGTAGATTTGGGAACATTTTTTATATATTTGGCAGTCTGAATCGAGGTGTTCAAACCCCAGACAATAAACATAGGCGGTGTGGGGATTGGCCTTGGCAAAGACCTCCCCACACTCTCTGCAGTGTTGAAACCCAGTGGGCCGGGTTTTTTCTCTTGGGTTTCTCAGACATAACCAATCTAACCAAACTTACCCTTTTTTCTGCAACCGCCAGGCAAGACTCCCTTATTGGTTCCTAACCGTGTCACGGGAATTGGAAAAAAACAGTCAAAACACGTTTTTTTTTTAGAACTGATAAGAACTGGTAACCACACATTAAATATAGAAAAATTCACAATCAAATGGTCGGTTCAGCCGAACTGACTGCACTTTTACAAGTTCCACATAGAAATATAGAACAATTCCTATCTAGTATTCACGGCACCACAGACAGAGACTGAACTGACTATGCGGATACTTTTTTTGGTTTAAACCGACAAAAAACTGAAAACTTTAACCGACTTCGAACTGAGCTGAAGGAGAAATCTCCAGAGCGACTGTTCAGTGAGGCGGAGTAAAGAATCTGATTTGAGTTCAAAACACCCAGACAGAGACTTCAACCGAAAGCTCTAGCTCAGCGTTCCATGCCCGGCATGGAAAGTTAACCATTAGTTCTCCGGGGCACTTCAAAGGTTGGGAATCACTGCAATTGTCAGAATACAGCAAGACTTCATGTTGTTTGAATGCCCAATACTGCCCACCCTGTCAGGTATTATTGCTTGCCTAAATAGCGGAGGAATGTAGACTAGCCATTTTTGCACTAACCACTGAGCCACCTAACTGCAGTTTCTAAGTGTTGTGATATAGACACGCACACACACGCACATACACACACTGATTAATACATATACACATATATTCCAGTATAACTTAACAGTGCACTGTATACACACCCTAACACACATACGCTGCCTTATATGGCATTTATTTACTGATACATCAAATCCTAACCTTTACTATATTTAGGATAAGGACTGTGTTTTGCAATTAACTCATTGTACTACTCTATGGCATGACTGAGTAACTAAGGTAGTGGACCAGGAAGGTGCAGTGGATGTGGCCCA
The DNA here is from genome assembly GCA_016271365.2 of Neoceratodus forsteri. Taxonomy (NCBI): domain Eukaryota; kingdom Metazoa; phylum Chordata; order Ceratodontiformes; family Ceratodontidae; genus Neoceratodus; species Neoceratodus forsteri. The sequence continues at coordinate 831,274,604 of CM028130.1, read as the reverse complement.
ACTGAACTTCAGAAAGGCCTTTGACACTATTCCCCATAGCAGGCTAAATTAACAAACTGAACAGCATAGGGGTGGATCCTATAATAATTCTGTGGGTGGAGAACTGGCTGAATGTAAGGAGTCAGAAGGTTCTAGTAAACAGGGAGTGCTCTGGAGAGGGAGAGGGAGAGGTGATGAGCAGGGTGCTGCAGGGGTTGGTGTTGGGGACAGTCCTCTTCAATGTCTTTATTGGGGACATTTCAAAGGAATGCGAAGGGAAGGTATGCCTCTTCACAGATGATACAAAGGTATGCAGTAGGGTTGACACTCCGGGTGGGGGGGGCTGAAAGAATGATGGAAGACTTTAAAAAACTGGAGAAATGTTCTGAAGAGTGGCAGTTGGGATTCAGTTCAAAGAAGTGCAGGATCATGCACATAGGGCAGAAGAACCGAGGGGCAAAGTATCAGCTAGGTGGGGAGGTACTGACAGTCACAAAGCAGGAAAGGGAACTGGGAGTTATAATCTCAAAGAACCTAATAGAAACTAGGCAGTGTGATGAGGCAGCTGGAAAGGCTAGTCAGATGTTTCTATGCATAGTGAGGGGTATCATGAGTAGAAAGAGGATGGTCATCTTGCTCCTGCATAAGACTCTTGTGAGACCGCACCTAGAATACTGTGTCCAGTTCTGGAGGCCCCATCTGAGAGAGAACATAGACAAAGTGGAGGCGGTGCAGTGGAGGGCAAATAAAATGGTGCAGAGCCTGCGGAATAAGACCTAGGAGGAAAGATTTAAGGAGTTAAATATGTATTCCCTGGAAGAAAGGGGGGAACATGATTGAGACATACAAATACATCACCAGTATAAACAGAGTACAGGAAGAAAGCATCTTTCAACGTAAGAGATGCTCCAAGTAAGGGGAGCACAAAATGAAGTTAAAGGGGGTAAAGCTAAGAGAAAATGTAAGAAAATATTTTTTCACTAAGAGGGTGGTGGATGCCTGGAATAGCCTACCAGAGGAGGTGGTAAGGGTGAAAATGGCCACAGAATTTAAGAAGGAATGGGATAGACACAAGGGTATCCTGGAGGCAAGGGGGGGCACCAGAGTTCAGTTTTTGCATTGGGCCTCATTCCCTGGAAGAAGGTGGGGGGCATAATTGTGACATACAAATACATCACAGGTATAGAGAAGCATCCTCCAAAGTAAGAAATGCTCCAAGTCAAGAGGGCCAAAAATGAAGTTAGAGGGGGGGAAGGCTCCAGGGAAACATGAGAAAATATTTATTGGTGGAGATGGTGGTGGCACCTGGAATAGCACACCAGAGAGGGTGGTAGGGGTTAAAAAGGTCACAGAATTTAAGAAGGAGTGGGACAGACACAAGGGTATTCTGGAGGTAAGGGGGGCTCCAGAGTTCAGTTTGGGCAGGGGGCTTCACACTAGATAGGGATTAATAGGGCAGACTAGGTGGGCCAAGTGGTCCTTATCTGCCGTCAACTTCTATGTATCTATGTATGTATCTATGATAAGTAGCAGGACTAGAATAAAGTGTTACAAACACACACACACACACACACACACACACACACACTGTTGTAGATCTCCCTTTTGAACTGATAACAAAACACAGCTGATATTACACTGAGCACATAGGTTTCATAGGTTTCATAGATTATATCTGAGCAGAGAAGACTTTAGTCCATTGCGCTCGCTGATGCCCTACACTCACGATTTTGTTTGTTACACAGTATTTATCCAGTTCCCTCTTAAACCTGAGCATGTTCTTACTTGCAACAATCTCTTCAGGCAAGTTGTTCCAGACTGGAATTACCCTAACACTAAACCACTGTTTCCTTTTTATTGTCTTAAAATGTTGCCCCTTCAACTGCAATGTGTGCGTTCTGGTATTATGATGCTGATCCCTAAGTGTAAGTCCCAGTTTCACCCTTAAATTGGTGTCCTTGGTTGATCTATACACCATACACAGATCTCCTCTCAGTCACCGGTACTCCAGTGTGTACATCTCCAGGTCCTCCAATCTGTCCTCATAGTCTCTGTCCCTAACATCAGCCACCAACCTTGTTGCCCTTTTCTGAACCCTCTCCAGAATCTTGATATCTGTTTTGAACCCAGGTGACCAAAACTGGGCAGAGTACTTCAAATGGGGCCTCACCAGTGAACTGTAAAGTGGCACAATCACCTCCCTCTTCCTACTTTTAATATGTTTCTTGATATTGTTTAGTATACCACTAGCAGTCCTTATCATCTGGCTACAGTGCTGGTGGAACTTGATCTTTCCCAACTTTTGTCCATTTAGAACATAATCCATTTTGTTATTTTTACCAAAGTGCATAACCGCATATTTATTAGTGTTAAAGGATAGCTTATAATGCCTAGCCCAGTTTTCCATCCTAGTTAAAGCATCCTGTAGCTTCTGTGCATCCCCACTATTATTGATGCTTGTGCCAATCATGGTATCTGCAAATTTGGTCTCCCAAACTTCCCCTCCACCTGTCAGTGAGTGTATATACACGTTAAACAAGCAAGGCCCCAGCACTGATCCCTGGGGGACTCCGCTTTCCACGTTTAACCAATCTGAATATGCACCCTTCAAACAAACCCTCTGCTTTCTTTCACTCAACCACGCATGTGATATACCCAGGAATATTGTGTTCTATTAAGACGTCTATTAATTCCCCATGGGGGACCTTATCAAATGTTTCGAGAAGTCCAAAAACACGACATCCACAGAGCTGCCCTCATCCAGTGCCCCACTCACATGCTCATAGAATTCCAGGAGATTTGTTTGGCATGATAAGCCTTTCCCAAAACCATGCTGTGCATCGTCACAGTCCCCTGTCAAGTTCATGAGCTCCACTATTTGGTCCTTAATGATGGATTCCAACATCTTCCCCAAGACAGTGGTCAAACGTATGGGCCTGTAATTACTCAATCTTGTTCTTACCCCTTTTTGTGGATTGGAATGACGTTTGCCCTACGCCAGACCTCTACCAACCCCCTCTATCCAATGATGCATGGAATAGTGCTGTTATTGGTTCTGCCAATACCAATGCCAGCTCCCTAAGGACTCTAGGATTTATTTATTTATTTTATTCAAAATTTGATGACCGGGAAAGGTACACTGAGCCAAGGCTCATTTCCGGGTGCGACATGGGTATAGTCTGTACACAGAGTAACAATAGGTGAGGAAAACAGAGAGTTCGCATAAACATTTTACAGAGAGTACAATACATCTTCTAGGATGGATCTCGTCTGGTCCCTGAGATTTATTGAGGTCCAGATGCATCAATCTGTCTTCAATATCCCCACAGTTCAGAGTCATTATATAGCCTGCATTATTCAGATGGTCCCTAGTACCCTTAGTTTTGTAATTAAAAATTGATGAAAAGTAGGTATTAAAATGTCCCACCATAGCCCGGTTGTCATCTACTATCTCTCCAGGCTGATCTTTAACAGGTCCCACAGTAGTTTTGACCCCTTTTTTAATGTAAGTAAAGAAGGATTTATGATTATCCTTAACTTTTGAGACCAGATTCAACTCATGTTTTCTAGTTGCATGATTTACTGCTTTTTTAGTTTCCTTTAATAGTTTTTTTTATATACCACTCAGTTTCTTGCACACTTAGCTTTCCTGGCTTTATTATATGCTCTTTTTTTCTTTGTAATCAATCTTCTAATTCTTGGGGACAGCCATGAGGTGATTTTACCCATTCTATTATATTTCTTCCTGAATGATACGTCCTTATTAATCAAACCTATGATTTTATTCTCCAAGCTATCCCATTTATCATTTAATGCTTTCTTATCAAACTTTTTCCATCCCCACTCTGAAAGTTCCCTCCTTATTATATTGAAGTTGGCCTTATTGTAGTTCCGAATCTCAGTGGAGCCAAAAATCCAAGTTTTTAATCCCTTATGCTCAAAGCTAATCATGCAATTGTCACTTGAGCCAAATGGGATGGTTACCCTACAATGCATAATGAAGTCCCCCAAATTACTTAACACAAGATCCAATGTGTTATCCCCCCCTTGTAATACTTCCTATATATTGTTTCAGGCCAGCTAATACAAAAGAGTCCAGGTATCTTAACTCATTTGGCATCCCTGCTACTTGCTTTACCCAATTAATGCTGGGCAGATTAAAGTATCCTAAAATAATAATTCTTTCAGTAGGGTCTAGGGAATCCAAAAAGCTAAGAAATTGAGGGTGGTCATTACATAACCTCAATTATGATTTTAGTGCTGTCTGATGGCAATACCTTAATCCATAGATGTTCTATTCCTGGTAATTGGGGAACTTCAGTAGCTTCTGATATAATTTTGTCAGATACATACAAGGCTACCCCTCCACCTCTTTTACTGATTCTATCCATATGGTATAGATCATATCCAGGTATATGATGGTCCCACGTATCCTCAGGTGACCACCAGGTCTCAGTTATGGCACATATCTGGATTTTTTCCATGTTAAGCAGATACACTAGTTCATCTAACTTGTGTGTGAGGCTCCTGGCATTAAGGAACAGGCATTTCCAGTCCTGAGATACATTAACCTTCTTAAGATATTTGGGGATGCCCCCCGGATGCCTGGGTACCTGGTGGCCAACCCCTTCCCCCTTCGTACCTAGTTTAAAAAGTCTGCCACCTGATGTTGTATTGCCTTAGCCATTAATCTACTGCCATGTCTGTTTAGATGCAGACCATCATTCCCAAACAGTCCGGGGTCCTTGAAGGTGTCTCAGTGGTGGATAAATGTGAAACCTTCCCTATGGCACCACCTTCTCAGTCACCCGTTGAGCTGCCTAATATCTATGTTTGGCTGCCCCAGCTCTAGGCATGGGTAGGATCTCCGATATCATGATGTGGCAGCCTTCCAACCTCAGGGCCTTTCAAACTGCCTCAAAGTCCCATTGACTGTTCAGGTGTGCCCTTTTTCCAACATCATTTGTACCAACATGTAGTACCGTAACTGGATTCAGGGTGTTATCCAATAATCCTGGTAACAGTTTATGGACATCCCCTATGCCTGCCCCTGGTAGAGTACTAACTCTGGTAAATTCATTCCTGCATTGGCATAGTATTCTATCAATGTTTCTAAACATAGAGTCACCAATGACCAGATGAAAAAATTACTCACCTTAGTAATTATGTTTCTTCTAATGGAGTCTTGTTGTATTCTGACTATTGCAGTCAGACCTAGCCTTTAAACTGACCCCGAGAACAAAGGGTTAATCTTCTATGCAGAGCATAGAATGCTGAGCTTGGGCTCGGTTGATGTCTCTGTCTGGAGCCCTTTGAAATCCAACCGTCAGATTCTTACGAGCAAAAAAACTCACTAACTATTCTATGGGGAAATTGTAAAATTTTTACTAGCCAACTGGCAACAAAAAGTTTTGGATCCCCAATGGAAGACTCAAGTCAGGAAACCCAAAACCAAAAAACAATCCAAATAAGAGTAAAGATAAAACAAACACCCAAACAAAAAGAAGAGGGTATAAAAGGAACACCCCTGAGATGCAATACTGCACCTGCCCACCCACTTCCCAAAAACAGGTTCTGAGAGGGGAGGCAGGGAGAAAACAGCAAGACTCCATTAGAAGAAATATAATTACTAAGGTGAGTAATTTTTTCTTCAAACAACATGAAGTCTTGCTGTATTCTGACTATTGCAGACTACCAAGCAGTACCTCCATGGAGGAGGGACAGAACCTACTTTGGGAATAGTCTCTGAAGTACTGCTGTGCCGAACCGAGCATCACTCCTAGCCTGGATATCCAGAGAGTAATGCTTGGTAAAAGTATGGACTGTTTTCCAGGTGGCTGCTTGACAAATTTCTAAGAGAGGAATATCCCTGGCAGCAGCCAGGGAAGCAACTATACTTTTGGTGGAGTGAGCCCTCAGGCCTGAGGGAGGAATTTTTCCTAGTTTCTCATAGCAGAATTGTATACAAGACAAAATCCACCTGGCAAAAGTTCTCTTGGTGTCAGGTTTGCCCTTCCCCACTTCTTCATAAGTGAGGAACAGCTGGAGCATATCAAACCTGTGACAATTGATACACTCTATATAGTAGCTAAGGGCCCTTTTAACATCTAAACTGTGTAGCCTCCTCTCTCCTGAGGAAGAATGATCAGTGAAGAAAACAGGAAGAGACCTAGACTGGTTCAGGTGAAAAACTGAAACCACTTTGGGCAAGAACCTCCTATTGGTTCTAAGGACCACTTTATCCCTATGAAAGGAAATAACATCAGGTTCCACTGACAGGGCTTGCAGTTCACTGATACGTCTGGCCAAGTTAATGGCTACTAAAAACGCAGTTTTCCAAGTCAAGTACTTAAGCTTTACTGAGGACATAGGCTCAAATGGAGGTTGCATCAATTGAGCAATACAAACATTTAAATCCCAAGCAGGGGCAGGGTCTCTGAATGGAGGATTGGTATGAAGCAATCCTTTGAAAAATTTACAGAACACAGAATGAGATGATAGTGAGGAAGACTTCCCCACAGACAGAAAAGCAGAGACAGCTGACAAGTGTACCTTGAGAGTAGCTGGTCTGAGGCCTAGGCCATTAAGATGAACCATATAATCCTGAACTGGAGGCAATTCAGCAGTGTCTGGGGAAATATGCTAGTTAGAATACCAAATGCTGAATCTCTTCCATTTGGAGTTATAGGTCTTTCTAGTGGCAGGCTTTTGAGAGGCTTTGAGGATGTCCAGAACCCCCTGAGACAGATGCAAATCTGCATACTCTAACTCTTCAAGAGCCATGCCTTGAGATTGAGAGACTGAAGACTGGGGTACCAAATCCTCCCCTGAGAGGAGGTTACCAGGTTGCATTTCCTGGGAAGAGACAGGGGAAGATGGACTGCTAGGGACAGTAACAGGAGGTACCAAGGCTATCTGGCCCAATCTGGAGCAATCAGAATCACTTTGCAAGGCTGTGACTTTATCTTGACTAAAACTTTGAACAGTAGAGGAAAGAGAGGGAAAGCATACAGAAATGTTCTTTCCCAGTTCAGAATCAGAGCATCCAGAGGGACTGAGCCCAAGACTGGGGGTCTGCAACAAAAGAGAGGAAGTTGGTGATTGTCTTTGGCTGCAAAGAGATCTATCTCTAGAGTGCCCCACCTTGAAAAAATCACCTTTAAGACCAGAGGTTCCCGGGACCATTCATGATGGCCCTGTGAAATCCTGCTCAGCGCATCTGCTAGCACATTGTCCTTCCCTGGAAGGTGGACTGCTATCAGAGAGGTTTGCAGGGAATAAGCCAGGGACCACAACTTCATGGCTTCTGTGCACAAGGCCATGGACTGCATGCCTCCCTGCTTGTTGATGTACCACATGGTGGTGGTGTTGTCTGTTCTGGCTTGAACCACCTTGTTCTGCACTGATGGAGAGAAAGCTTGCAGGGCCAGAAAAACTGCCCTGAGTTCCAGGAGATTGATATGGAGAAGTGATTCCTGAGGGAACCACAGTCCCTGGGCAGTGAGGCCCCCAAATGGGCTCCCCAGCCCAGGAGGAAAGCATCTATGGTAATGACCACTGAATGAGACTGGGTGGCAAATGGGACCCCTTGCCTTAAATTGTCCTGATCCTGCCACCACTGAAGGGCTTGGATCAGGGTCCGGGTCACTGGGATCAGTTTGGTAAGGGAATCCTTCTTTTGGGACCAAAAGGCCCTCAGATGGTACTGAATGTGCCTCATCTGGAATCTCGCCCCTTGGACCACTGCTGTAGAGGCTGCCATGTGGCCCAAGAGCTGGAGGAAATGCCTTGCTGGTCAAGACACCTGAAGGCTGAAGGAAGAAGCCAGTTCTATAAGAACACTTGCCCTTTCCAGGGGAAGAAAGGCTCTTGCTTTGACAGTTTCCAGCTCTGCCCCTATAAAGGTAAGGAGCTGCACTGGCTCGAGAACTGACTTGGGAAGGTTGAGAAGAAATCCTAGAGAAGTAAGCACTTGCTGGGTCACTTGCAGGTCTGACTTGACTTGGTCTGGAGACTGGCCCACTATCAGTCAGTTGTCCAGATATGGAAAAATGGAAATCTCTTGCCTTCTTAGAAAGGCAACTACTACTGCCAGGCACTTTGTGAAGACCCTTGGGGCTGACGTTAGGCCAAAGGGCATTGCTCTGAACTGATAGTGGCCTGAGGGTAACTCGAACCTGAGGTACTTTCTGTCGGAGCACCTGATGGGAATGTGAAAACAGGCATCTTTGAGGTCCAGGAAGGCTAGCCAGTCCCCTGGCCTTAGAGAGGGAAGGATTATTCCCAGAGGTCGCATCTTGAACTTTGGTTTTAAAAGATGTTTGTTTAGGTATCTTAGGTCTAGGATGGGTTGCCACTCCCCTGTCTTTTTTGGGAGTCAGGAAGTACCTGGAGTACAGACCTTTGCCCCAGTGTAGGGTAGGTACTGTCTCTATGGCTCTTAAAGCCAGCAGAGATGAAACCTCTGCCTCTAGGGCAAGGGTTTCTGAGAGACCTGCAGGTGAAAAAGATCTGGCTTTCATCTTCGGAAATTTTTTGAAGCTGAAAACCAGTCCCTGGCCTACTACTTCCAGGATCCACTTGTCTGATATAATGGACATCCAGTCCTGGATGAATTAAGTCAGCCTGCCCCCTACTGGAATAGGAGAGTCGACCCAGGTAGACCCATCAGGGTGTCTGCTTGGCAGGGGCCTTAGGCTGAGGAGTGGATGCAGCCCTGCTCATCCCCCTTCTGCCTCTCCCTCTGAAGAATCCCCTCTGTGAAAAGGAAGAAGAGGCCTGTGGCTGGTAGAAAGGCCTATGAAAAGGCCTGCCTCTGCCCCTAGACTGATGCCTTTGAGGAGTTGCCTGCCTCTCTTTGGCCTGAGCACTCCTGTAAGTAGTCTTGTACTCATCCATTTCCTTCATGTAGTTCTCTGTCTGCTCCACAAACAGAGAATTACCCACTACAGGAAAATCCATGGCCTTAGCCTGGGTATCCTGCGAAAGGCTAGTACATCTGAGCCAAGCCATTCTCTGAAGAACCACAGGTGTAGCCATGACTCTTGATGACACATCATTGGAGTCCACAGCAGCATGAAACTGAACTTTTGATGCCTCAATCCCATCTGCAGCCACCTCCTCCAGCTCCTTGGCTAGCTGGGGGGAGGCCTGTTTAGCCAGTGCCAGTACAGTGTCCTACCTGTACTTCTGGTACCTGGCTGTATAAGCCATATAATTCACCTGCCTGAGTCCCAAGGAAGATGCCATGTACTGTTTTTTGCCATGGCATCAATCTCCCTGGAGTCTTTATCTGGGGGGTGTGAAGCCAAGGGAATGTTTGCCTTGTCATAGGCAGCAGCCTGCTCTACCCCAACATGGCTGCATTTCTGGTATAAAAACTCTGTATCTGAGCCTGATAGTGTGTACCTCTTGTCCATCCTTCTGTCAACAGGGGGTACAGAATTGGGAGACTTCAGGATTTTTTGTGTCTCTTTCCCAAAGGATTTGTGAAGGGGTATAGACAGTCTCCTGGACTCTGGGATGTCTATCATTTCCACATAATCAGGCTCCTCCTGATCCTCCATTGCCTCCTCCATAGGAAGCTGGAGGGTTTCAGCCACATTACTGTAAAACAAAAAATGGGAAGGGGACTCAGAAAGCCTAGTAGGGGATACACCAGAAGGTCTGTCTGGGGAGATGTCCAGTTCCACAGGCACATCCAGACTTTCATCATCATCACCATCATCTTCAAACTCCCACTCCTCCACAAACTCTGGTTCATAAAAATCTTCAGGGGAATAATCTTGAACCGAGGGAACCAACCAAACCGAACCCCTGCGAAAAGGTGCCAGATCGGTCAGAACCGGGCGAAGCGATTCCACAATTTGAATCGCTCTGGATATTTCCTCGGTGGTTGGAACATGAACCTCTGGATCCGAACTGGTCGATTTTTCTTTGCATTTCCTTTTTGTAGGAACCGACCCCTCAGGATCAGCTCTCCTCTTGCCCGAAGAAGTATTGCCCTGGTTAGAGGGCACTCCTTCTGGCTCGGTCGGAACTGAACTGGGCTGGCCATCCGGGTCAGCGGACTTCTCGGCCTCCTTTTCCCTCAGTCTACCTAGTCTCTTTTCAAGGGTAGATTTAGGAACATTTTTACAAATTTGGCAGTCTGAATCGAGGTGTTCAAACCCCAGACAATAAACACAGGTAGTGTGGGGTTGTCTTAGCAAAATCCTCCCACACTCACTGCAGTGTTGAAACCCAGTGGGCCCGTTTTTTCTTGGGTTTCTCAGACATGGCCAACCTAACCAAACTTACCCTTTTTATGGCAACCGCCAGGCAAGACTCCCTTATCGATTCCTAACCGTGTTACGGGTGTTGGAAAAAAAAACGTTCAAAACAAGTTTTTTTTTAGAACCGATAAGAACCGGTAACCACACTCTAAAGTAAAACACAAGGATTCAACACAAATGATCGGTTCAACCGAACCGATGTAACACTTTACAATTTCCACACAGAAAAACAGAACAAAACCTATCTAGTACTCACGGTACCACAGAGAGAGACTGAACCGACTATGCGGAAATAAATTCGGTAAAAACCAACAACTTAACCGAGACTTTAACTGACTTTCGTACTGAGCTGAAGGAGAAATCTCTGGAGCGACTGTTCAGTGAGGCAGAGTAAAGAATCTGATGGTTGGATTGCAAAGGGCTCCAGACAGAGACCTCAACTGAGCTTGAGCTCAGCATTCTATGCTCTGCGTAGAAAGTTAACCTTTTGTTCTCCATGGCAGTTTAAAGGCTGGGGCTAACTGCAATAGTCAGAATACAGCAAGACTTCATGTTGTTTGAAGCTCCTTGTTTTGTTTATTAGATCCCGGTAACTCCTGCTTGTTGTTCCCTTCCATTTCTCTATGCCTCTCCCTAGGTACATTATGGTCTGAATTAAGTTGGTCAGTTTTGTCCCTTATTGCCTCGGTACTGAGAATGTCATATCCATTGTGAACGACAATCTGTGCATTTACACCAATGTTGCTTCTTCCCTTTTTATTTCCCCCTTGGACCCTACACCAGTCCTCCTCTTCCCTAGAGTCCATGTATTTCTTTGCTTCGAAGGGTATGTCTTCCCCTTCTGTGTGTACACCCCCAACTACCTGTGCCTCTTCAGTTTGTTCAACACAATCCTGCATTGCTAAATCTATAAATTTTTCTAGCATAGATATTTCTATCTGGAGTTGCATCCTATTCTGTAGTGATTCTATTTCTTGTCTCAGAATATCGATCAAGGTGCATTTATCACAGACAAACTGATTGTCCAGCTGCCCTTCCACATACATTTTACACATGTGGCAATATTTCATGCTGGTATAGTTCCTCTCTATCATATCCTTATTGTGCTCCATACTGTTACACACTTCCCCCACTGAGCCTGCCTACCTTCCTCATCTACAGCTACTTTGTGCCTCCTTCACCCGACTGATGCCGACAGACGCCGCTGGCCTCTGCCCACGTCACCTCCACTCTGCACTGTAGCCAAGCGTTTTATAGCACAGCCTAGTGATGTTGCTTCTGCTACTATGGCAACAGTCACTGAGTACTTGAGATTCAGAGGCAGACTGTGGGGGTAACCTGCCCTTAAGAGATCAGGTTATACCACACCTGGCAGAAAAATTGCTTGTCCAAATCCCACAGAAGTGAGTCAGTCAGCTACAAACCCCTCGAGTAGCGAGGAGGTCTTGCAGTGCCACAGTAAATCCCAGTGCCTAATTCAAGTGTAGACTTGCAGATGGAGCTGACATTCAGTGAACACACACCTTTACAGGATCACAAATACAGTCCTTACTCTGGACCCTGCGCACTGTAGCCACGCATTTTATAGCACAGCCTAGTGACGTTGCTCTTGCTACTATGGCAACCATCACTAAGCGTTTGAGATTCCGAGGCAGACTGTGGGGGTAACCTGCCCTTAAAAGATCAGGTTATACCCCACCTGACTGTAATTTGATCTGGCATGAGTATGCTCCATGTAGAAGAGATTTATGAAAGAATCAAACAGTTCCAGCCAAAATAGTGTGGGGCAGGGAGAGGAAACTGCTCTAGCAGAGCAATTCTAAGAAAACTCCAATTTTAAGAAGTCTGTTAGGAATCTGGAAAGCTCCATTTCTCTACTGTAATAGCAACACGTCTGCAGGGCTCTGCCCACTACAGCCATAAAAATGATAGATAAAAGAATGTGGTGAGAAGATATCAAACAAAAAAGTCAATAGTAATGTGAAGTCTAAAAAATCAACATCTAGTCACAGGTTGGGGAAATTGAAAGACTGAGGTTATACAATATTGTAAAACGGATCCTCCTGGTAATTTACTTTGGGATAGTAATGTACAGTGCTGCTCCCAAATCTACCCTGACAAGATTGGAACTGCTCTTCAGCTTCTTCTGTTGCATTGCCCTTGAGTGCCCTCTGCACACTGATCATCATTTCCTGTACTCTTCCTTCTCTCTTCCCTTACCCTTGGGCAGTCACCTCTCTATTTTTTGAGTTCATGCATGAGCTGCAAACTCCTTAGTGATATTTCAGGGGTGTGACACTGTCTGTCCAATGCAGAGTGCTCTGCTAGGGGCTCAACAGTATCACACCAATCATCAGCCAGGCCATTTGTGATGCTGTTTAGCCTGAAGTGGTCTACACTTGAAAAGTCACACCAATCACATGGTGGCTTTTTCCTTTCATCTGCAGGTCATCATGCAGTAAACAGCTGTTTGAATCGCAATCTGCCTGTTTGACATCTCTGCCCCCCACAACACCCCACCGGTCCCTTCCTGGAAGGTGGAAGGAGGAGCTTTCCTCACCTGCCTCCTCCACATCCTGCTGTCTCCATTTGTTTATTTTCTCCCACCCATGCAGAGCAGGCCACAGCCTAAGCTCTGTATGGGCTGGGAGTATATGTGCGATCACAGTAGTGGATCCCCCACCTGCCAGCATCTGGGTGCTCAATCCCAGTGTCGGCATGTATCCCCTCCTCCTTTAATATGTCACACTGGGAGCCCACCCCATTGTGCCAAAAAGTACTAGCGGTGTTTCTGACACCAGGATGCCCACTCCCGGTGTTGGATGCTCCCCACCCCCACACCCCTATATTCTCAGCCGACCTTGGGGTGCCCAATCCCCGGGTTGGCATTGGTCCCCCCCAGTACTCTGGCACACTGGGAACTAACCCCAGTGTGCCAAAATCCATGTTATTAATATTTTACCTGTAAAACAGAAAACAGTCCCACAATGTTTTTTTTTAAACTGAAAAAAAAAGAAAACGGCCCCTCATTGTTCCCACTAGCCCCCCCAACCCACACCCTTCCTCTGAGCACCCCACCTCCCCACACCCCCTACCCATGCTTACCACTGGAGGTCGGGAGCAGCAATCTTCTGTGGACCAGGAACATGTCTGCACTCTTCAAAGCAGGCCGCAAACTGAAGAAAATCATGGTAAGCCCTAGAATGGCAATCAATGGGGGTTTCAACTTAGGTTGCTATCTCAGCTACTTTTTGGAGTTTTGGTCCCATATTTTCAACATGGGGTTCTTGGGACCCCACCTCATGAACACAGTCACTATCATTTCATTTCTCTGTCCCAAAAGGTGATTTTGCAGTCGCTCTGCGGAATCACCTTTCGGTACCAACAAACAAAATGACAGTGCCACTGTTCATAAGGTAGGATCCCAAAAATCCCTTGTTGAAAAAACTCCCAAAAATGACTGCATTATGAGCGTCTGTTGCGCAGTATATGTGCACACTCGTAACATTATCAGTTTTTAAGATTTACATTTCTAATTTCCAATATTGCCATTTTTTCACACACCCTTATGAACAGTACAGCTGTCATCTTTTGCATCCTTCCCGAAATGTGTTTTTGCACCTGTGGCACAGAATGGCGTGGTTGCTGTGTGAAATGAACTTTTGGGCCAGATTAACAAAATTCCAGTGCTGCTGCTCATGAGGGGAGGTCCCAAAAAGGCCATGTTGAAAATGTGGTGAAAACATTCCAAAAAATGACTGCATTACAAGCGTGCATTGCACAGTTTTTATGCACACTCATAACTTCGCCACTTTCTCATATTTTCACCCCAGATTTTCAACATTGCTATTTCTTCACACCTCCTCATGAACTGTACAGCTGCCATTTTTCATATCCTGCCCGAAATGTGTTTTCGTACCTGTGGCACCGAATGGCACACTCGCTGTGTGAAATCACCTTTTGGGATTGAGTAACGAAATTATTCTGCCGCTGTTCATGAGGCAGGGTCCCAAAAAACCCATGTTGAAAATTGGAGCAAAAATACCAACAAACGCCTGGGGCATTGGAGTTTCCAAATGTAACACCCACCCTGTATGGATTGACAGGCATCGGGGGATGTGACTTGGGGTTGTCGGCCATAATTCTCACCCCATTCCACCCCCACCCTGCAGCCACTGACAGGCATCGAGGTGTGCCATGGGGTCTTCAGCCCTAACGTTCACCTCATTTTTCTATACTGCACCCATCTCAGCTTATTCCCTTATGGAATGGGGTGAGTGTAAGGGTCAAATATTTCAAGGCACACTGCAACACCAGTCGGTGTCTGCAGGGTGTGGTGAGCTGCAATGTTGTGAGTGATATGGCCAACAACCCAAAGACACACCCCCCAATGCCTGTCAGTCTCTGCAGGGTGGGGGTAGAGGTTGGTGTTACTTTAATACTTCACTGCCATTCCTGTTATGCATCTGTCTAACTCCTGCACTACCAATGCCAATACCAGCAAGCAAACACTCGACATTGACAAATTCTTGTTTTTCTAATAAAGTAAACCCATGCTGGAAGAACATAAGAAATTTGTGTTGAGAGTGATGCCTTAAAATGCAAGACAGAGGAATATACACAGAAAAATATGGGAAGCATGTACAACAGCAATACCAGCAGTGAACTTTCGGCATTGACAAATGCTTGTTTTTATAAGATATCTTTATTAGTTTTCATATACAGATAAATGAAAGAGTAACCAATACAGTAAAAACATGAAATACAAGTTTCCAGCTCTTATATGTCTGTCCACATTGAGCTTTGCTTATTGAAAAAAGGAAAGGTGTTTGCGGTCTCAATGCCCTTTCAACTAGATTTGGCAAAATTGCTAAATCTTGAATACGCAGTAGAAAACCTTAGTCTCACAGACATTATACCATTAAGAAGGAGGGGCTGTATCCATGAAACTGGGCCACTGCATCATGTTACGGAGGACATAAAATGTCTACTTTCCTTATGAGTTAGGCTTTAAATTCAAGGGAATCAGCTATAACATTTGTTTTCTTACATACTAGTTGGCATATATAACTGCTATTTCAAGCTGTGGGTTTCTATACCGAATGCCCGTAGGGACTATTTACACATGTGAAAAGAGTATTTGTCCTGGAACCTATATGGCATTCCTTCCAAGGTGTAGATGTTCAGCATAATTGTTCTCCAAGACTCAAGAGTAGGAAATGTAGCAGTATACCAGAGTCTAGTTATCACTTTCTTGGCATCAATAACCAAGATGAGCAGTAATTGGAGGCTGTTGTGATCTAATATGATATTATCTGATGGTATGGCTAATAGGATTAAAAAGGGGGTGATCACCCCTCCCCCCAGACAATCAAACATATTCTCCAGAGATATGATAATGTCATGCTATAATGGTTGTAGAAGTGGACAATCCCCAAAAATATGTGCTGTGGTTACCAGAGACTGCTCACAGCCTCTCTAGCATGCAGCCATGCTCAGGTCTGTGAATCTGGCCACTGTGTCTGGGGACCTGAAATATCGACAGCAACATTTCCATGAGAACTCCCTCCAATATGTGGATGAGGTAATTCGGCATGTGTGGGTAACATATTTGGACCAAGTATCGATGGTATGTGAGGATTGGAGTTATCTATTCCATCTTTGTTGGATAGTCATGGTGCTGTGTTTGGGTATCTCTTATAATGCTTTGTATATGGTTCTGTGTATTACTCTTTATATATGTGGTTATTAATTGGGAAAGGTCAGGAAGCTTAGGTGGTAGACTTTGGTTGCCACTGGGTTGGTTTCCAATATAGGATTGTATTTGTAGGTAGCGAAAATTATCCGTATTACGGAGGTGATAGGCTGATAGTAAGGAACTAATGGGGAAAGGCCCCTGAGGGTCAAGAAATTGAAAGTTAAAGCAAAGGCCTAATTTTGCCCAGTTCCTAGCAGCCCCATCCCGTTAGTTTGGTCTATAATCTGCATCATATGCCAACACTCGTAGGTGAAACCTATGGCTTGGAGAGATAAATAGATTGCAGACCTCCAGCCAGTGCCATAGGGTAATGGCAGTGTTTTTGTAGAACTTAGTTAAGGGGAGGCAGGAGGGAGGGTGGCCAAACAAATAAGGATCATAGTTATGTAGTTCATTCAGTACAAATTCAATCTGCTTCCAGTAAGGGTTAAGAGAGGGCACTATCCACAAAAACATGATATGTAAATGGGTTGCCAGAGCATTGTTTGTTAGATTTGGGAGATTCTTCTCTCCTTTTTCCTGTGGAAGTTGTAATATTAATGATCGAATTTGTGGTGATTTCACATTTCATATAAACCGCAAAATCAGTTTGTTACATTCCCTGAAGTACAATTTATCTGGCATAAGCAGTAGGGTTTGAAGAAAATATAGAAATCATGGAAGAATGTTCTGATGGATGGTATCTATACGTTGGAAAAAAAAAACAGACAGAGCTGTGACCATTGAGATAGGTCTTCCATAATTTACTGTGTTAGTGGTTCTAAGTTTAATAGCTCAACGTGGTCTAGATTCTTGGTGATTTTGATTCCTTAGTACTTAAATGCCACCTTGTGCCTTTTGAATGGGAATGCCCTCTTAAGCATAGCTGATGGGGAAAAATCATAATGGAAGACTTCCATTTTGGCTAGGTTAAGTTTATAACCGGACAGCTGTCTGAAAGTACAACAGATATTCCACACCATGGGGACAGAAATTTCAGGGGAGATGTCAGTGAGAAGAAGGTCATCAGTGTACAGTGAGAGTTTATAATCCTTTCCTCCCAAAGGTATACTGGTTATTGTAGGAGTCTGGTCATTGTGGGTGGCTAGAGGTTCTAAATAAAGCACAAATAGAAGGGGGGAACAGGGGACAACCTTGCCGGGTTCCCCGATGTAGTGGAAAAGGGCCAGACAGAGATCCATTTAGTCGAACATACTGTGGGCTTTAGAAGAGTAGGTATTTTGTAAGGAAGATATAAAAGGTTCTGGAAATCCTGTAGCTGATAAGGTGGCCCACAGAAAGGATCAGGCCACCCAATCGAAATAGTATTCGGCATCAAGGCTTAATAACGCTAATGGGATCTTACAGGAGGATGAGTAGTCTAGTAACAAAAGAGTGCACCTCACACTGTCATGAGCTTGCTGGTTCCATATAAAACCTACTTGGTCTAGGTCAGTTAATCGAGGAAGTAGAGTTTCTACTCTATGGGCTAAGATGGACATATATAATTTATAATCCTAGTTTAATAGGGAAATTGGTCTATAGGAGGCGGCATGATGAAAGTCTTTATTTGGTTTGGGAAGAGCTGATATTTAAGCAATAATGCACAATAGGGTGTGTGTCGTTCTGGGTTAACGTCATGCCTGGGATGGTTGGGCACGAGGCCACCAGTGACACCAGAAGTGACATTATTGCAGCATGACAAACACCCTGTAGTGAATTATTGCTATTATACAATGGCTCGTTTTTTTTTAAAAAACAAAAAAATGATGAAAAACTACTTTTAAACTAGATCTTTCAGTCATTTTTTGAATGGGTAGGGATACTTCATGAAGAAGTAGTGCTGATTTAGCCAGCAGGTGGAGCTAATGTGTTTTTTGAATAGCAGTGCAGTCCCCATCGCAACCTTTCAACCTTTGTCAGTGGTGCCACTCTTTGTTAATATGACCGATTGCCTCTTTTGTCCCGGTTTTCAGACTGTGTTTTCCTCTGTCTTTCCATGAATCTGTTTTCATCGTGGTTCTACTTGAGAATGGGATTACTGCCCCGTCTTGCCATGTGGTGCCCCACTGCTGTATGATTGTAAGGAAGGTAGTTCTAAAAGGGGTTTTATGGTTCACTTAAAAAAAGGAAAAATAAACAGAAGAAAGTGAGTTGAAGAGTGAGCTAGTGAGGTTTACAGCTCCGCAGTCTGTATAAAGACTTACTTGCTCGCTAATTCACTGGGCTCGCTCTGTGTGAACCCAATAATCATGGGTTTCATTTACATGTTTTTTGAAATAGGAAACTGACACTCGGGGGAGGGGGAGGATATAAGAGGATTGTTGGTTTTTGTTTGTGCTGGTTGTTTTTTTTCTTTTATGGAAAAGGAGTCAGGACACTGAAGGTGGCTGCAGAGCAAGTGAAGTGGGCTGCAGAGCGGGAAGCAGTGAAGTGGGCTGTGAGCAGTGATTTTGTTTTACACAATGAGGTCTTTTTTTTTTTAAATGTCTGTTTATGCCTCTGTATGCTAAAGACTGTGCTTTAGTGGGAGAGAGGTTTTGACAGGAACAGAGCAGGAAAGTGACGGTGGCTTGCTATGGCAATTATTGAAGGGTACATCTGTTGTAGCACGGCTTGCAAGCAGGATCACTGAAGTCGATCGGGGATCATAGAGTTGGGTAGCATGGAGTAATTCCATAAAAACAGTTGATGCGGTCATCGGTATGCTGAGACTAGACCCGTGACGTTGTACTGGGATAACATCACGGGTTCAGTCCCAGACTAACCAATCACAGGCCAGCATTCTATCTTTCCATTGTATAATATTGTGTAATGCCATGAGGGTGGAGGGGGATAACCTTAATGGGTGGCATGGTAAGCTGGGAGAAGGAGTGGAATCATTACAGAGTTGAACTTTTTGAAAATTTCATCCGGATATTCATCTAATCCTATTACTTTTCTAGAACTAGCTTCTTGGAGAGTATGCTGCAATTCTTCAGCCGATATTGGCACCTCTAATTGCAAGGCAGCTGTGTCATCTAGCTTGGGCAAAGGGAGGGACTGAAGATAATTATACAACTGTAGTAAGGGAACCGCTGGGTCTGCAAAGTAGAGTTCTTTATAGAAGGAGACTAAGATGGAGCGAATTGCTGATGGGTGGGTGGCGAGTCGGCCTGTGTCAGTATCATACATGTGTGTGATACAGGCATTTGTCTTATGGATTCAGAGTTTCTTTGCCAAGTTACACGCTCTTCTCAGGCCCCCTCGTACTGGTAATGCTTGAGATAAAGTAAAGCATGTTCCACCCCGGAACCCAAGATTTTGTGGATCTCTTGCTTCGCCTTTCATATTTGTGGGGTAAGGGATCTGACTCCTTGTAGGGAAAATGTTTGTAGTATTACAAGTTTGAATTGAAGATCATTTAGGTGCTTGTCTCTGTCTTTTTTATTTGCAGAACGGAGTATGTGATAAATTCTCCCTGCAGGATGGTTTTAACTTTGTCCCATAATACTGCGGGTGAAATAGCAGGGTTGGAATTTTCCTTCAAGATTTGGGGAATTTTTTCCTGTTTAAGTTTGATAAATTCCATGTCCTTAAGTAAAGAAAGGATGAGTAGCCAGTTGGTCCAAGAGGTAGGTTTGCCTAGATTTATTTTGGCTTTGATAAGGGCATAGTTGGACAGGAGTATGGTGCCATGATTGATATTGTGGATCGTTATCTAGATGTTCAGCCATGGTGAAGAGATAGTCTAACTGGGCTGAAGAGCCAGTTCGGGATGCAGTGAAGGTGTAGGCTGGAAAGGAAGGGAAGAAATGAAAATTACGTACCTACCGTAATTCCTGATCTTCTTGGACGAATCTCCACCACTCATTCACACTATTGGGATCTGCGCCGGAGGCACTAGGACCCAGCAGGAGCAAACTTTTTTGCTGGAGGGCCGGTGCCAGAGATGGAGCCACAAGGAGCGGCACCGCGAGCCTCAGCTCGTGCAGTAATGACCATCTCGGCATCGACCCTCCAACCGCCTCAGTACCTTTTTTACCGAGGAGGTGCAGCGTAACTAACCTAGAAGGATAATCTAACCAAAAACCGGACATAAGATAGTCCGGATGACCCGTATAAGAAGGGTCAACAAAGAAGTCTTCACAGCCTAAAGATTTGAGGGAGTGAAGACCAACAATAGAGGTGAGCTCGGGGGACGGAGGGTGGGCGTGTGAATGAGTGGTGGAGAGTCATTCAAGAAGATCAAGAATTACAGTAGGTACGTAATTTTCATATCTTCCTGGACATAAGTCTCCACCACTCATTCACACTATTGGGAGAGTACTGAGCTAATAATCCCCCTAGAGGGCGTCAGGAGAGACCAAGAGCTCACGTTTCTAGGACAGAAGTCCATTAAGGATGGCCCTGCCAAAGGAAGAATGTCGTCTGGCATGGACATCCAGTGCATAATGTTTAACGGAAGTATGCACTGAGCTTCAGGTGGCCGCATTGCAAATATCTGCAATGGGCATGTTGCGAAATTCCGCCAGAGATGCTGCGACCGCTCTAGTAGAGTGAGCGTAAACCCTGCTCTCCAACTTAACCTGCGCCATGGAATAGCAGTGGTGAAGGCATGCCGCTAACCATGCTGAGATACATCTGATAGCGACAGGTTGACCCAGCCGGGTCTCACTGAAGGAAACAAACAGTTGTTGAGCTTTGCGAAAAGTCCTTGGTTCTATCTCGATAGAAACGCAAAGCTCTCTTAACATCCAAGGAATGAAGAGATTGTTCTCCTTCATTTTGGAAGTCCACAAAGTAAGAGGGAAGGACCAAAGGTTGGATTAGATGAAATTGTGACACAACCTTAGGAAGAAATTTAGGATGAGTCCTAAGGACTACTTTGTCCTTATGGAACACAGTATACGAAGGGTCTGTGATGAGGGCATGTATCTCAGAGACCCTGCGGGCTGAAGTAATGGCCACTAGGAAGGCCGTCTTCCAGGTGAGAAATTTTAGCTCACAGGTAGCCAGAGGTTTGAAAGGTTTCCGAGTGAGCATGTCTAGCACAAGATTAATGTCCCAGGCTGCAACTGGACATTTTGTAGGAGGTCTGGAATGCATAATTCCTTTAAGAAACCTCTTAACCACAGGTAACTGAGCCAGAGATAAGGAAAAAACCGGCTCATGATACGCTGAAATGGCACTAAGCTGAACTTTGACTGTAGAGTACTGTAGACCTGAATTTGAGAGGTCTAAGAGGTACTCCCAAACCTTATCTGGTGGGCAGGAAAAGGGATTCAAAGAGGACTTTGCACACCAGAGCGAAAAACGCTTCCATTTGGCTGTGTAAGTTTTCCTAGTGGCTGGTTTCCGTGCAGCCAGAAGAATATCTGAAACCCTTTCGAGAGACATTGAACCGGTTTACTTCTACCTCTTCAGGAGCCAAGCGTGAAGGTGAAGCGATCTCAGGTTGGGATGGACCACAGGCCCCTGAGTCAAGAGGTTTGTCTGAAGGGGGAGTGGTCTCAGAGGAACTGCCAACATATTGTTGAGTAGTGGAAACCACAGCTGTCGAGGCCAGAAGGGAGCAATGAGGATCATTTCCCCCTGGGATTCGAACTTGAGGAGTACTCTCTGAATTAGAGGAAGAGGTGGAAAGGCGTAAAGAAAGCGTTTTGTCCACTGCAGCCTGAACGCCTCCTGACAGAAAATGCCAGGCCCTGGATTTCTGGAGCAGAAGAGAGGCAGTTTTGCGTTGAGTGGGGATGTGAAAAGGTCCAGGTCTGGAGTTCCCCACTCTCTGAATAGTGACTGAACTATGGTTGAGTCGAGAGACCATTCGTGAGGATCTGTCACTGTTCTGCTGAGACGGTCTGCCAGTTCGTTCTGTATTCCCGGTAGGTAGACCGCTTGAATTAGAGCCTTGTGCTCCAAGCACCATTCCCACACTCTCATCGCTTCCCTGCATAAGGGGTAAGAGTGAGCACCGCCCTGCTTGTTGATGTAGTACATCACTGCTTTGTTGTCCGTTTGAAGGAGAATGTTCTTGTGACATAGAATGTCTTTCAACGCTCGGACCACATAAAGGACGGCTCTCATTTCTAGGACATTTATGTGAAGCTGGGACTCGACCTGAGTCCATGTACCTTGAGTATGGAGACCCTGACAGTGAGCTCCCCACCCCATCAGGGACACGTCTGTGGTAATGTAAATCTGATGATCCAGAGGAGCAAAGGAATACCCTTCCAGGAGATTGCTCTCTTGAGTCCACCAGGTGAGTGACCTCTTTAGAGGTTCTGTCACTTTGATGGGATAGGACTGCGGGTGAGTGGTTGGGGTCCACTGAGTACTGAGCATCCACTGAGAAGTTCTCATGTGCAGATGTGCTAGGGGTACAGTGAACACCGAGGATGCCATGAGACCTAGCATCCGTTGCATCAAGAGAGCTGGGACTGAGTTGTTTTCCCCGATGTGATGGGCCATCTGAAGGATATCGTTCCTCCTGTCCTCTGGAAGAAAAGCCTTCGCACAGGAGGTGTCCAGAAAAGTCCCTATAAAAAGGAGCCTCTGGGAAGGCTGCAATTGCAATTTTTTGAGGTTTAGCAGAACTCCTATGGACGTGAGGAAGCGAGAAGTCATATAGATGGCATCCAGAGTTCCCTGCCTAGAAAGACTTGCCAGAAGCCAGTCGTCCAGATAAGGAAACACCTGTATTCCGATCTTTCTGAGGTGCACTGCGAGAACTGCACAACACTTTGTAAAAATCCGCGGCGCCGAGCATAGCCCAAAGGGCGGGACTCTGAACTGATAATGCTGTCCCAGAGCCACAAACCTCAGGAATTTGTGATGCCTTGGGTGAATAGAAATGTGCTGGTAAGCATCCTGCATGTCTAGGGAGGCTAGCCAGTCGTGTTGATGAAGCAAAGGTAACAAGGTTCCCAGAGAAATCATTTTGAATTTCTCCTTGGGCAGAAATTTGTTTAGTTTTCTGAGATCCAAAATGGGGCGCATGCCCCCGGTTTTCTTTGGAACCAGAAAGTAATGGGAGTAGAACCCTGTGTTCCATTGATGCAGCACTACTTCTACTGCCCTGTTTTTCAGAAGGCCCTGAATCTCGGCGGCGAGAAGGTCTGACTGAAGGGTTGACAGTCTGGGCTGTCGTTTGGGGGGATGATCCGGAGGGGTCTCCACAAGATTGAGTGAATACCCCTCATGGATTATCCGAAGGACCCATTTGTCTGAAGTTATGGACTTCCATTGATTGTAGAAGTGCATCAGACGACCTCCCACTGCTGAGGGAAAGTCCACCTCGGGCAGTTGAGATGGGACTTGGGCCAGCAACTCATATGGTGGTGCTGGGCGCTTTGGGCCCTTGCGCTTTCTGTTGTGTTTTCTTTTGAGGTTGGGAAGTTTGATTTTTATGGAAACTTCCTCTGCCTCTGCCTCGAAAGGACTGATGGTTATGAAACTGGCGTTTATTGACACTCCCTCGAGAGGGGACAGGAGGAGGTCGAGCCAACTTAATGGCTGACCCTAGTCTTTTCGTAGCTTCTAGAGCCTGTTCTACCTGAGGACCAAAAGATACGCACCATCAAAAGACAACGCCATTACCTGCTGCTGCACGTCATTCGTGAAGCCTGAAGTGCGCAGCCAGGAATGACGGCGGGTACAAATACCAGCAGTCGCCGCTTGGGAAGCAGTGTCAAAAGCATCCATAGCTGCTTTAACCTGCTGGTTGTTAGATTCGATACCTCTGGTAATGGTTTGAAGAAGCTCTGGCTTTGTATCCGATTCCGGTAGAGCTTCAACCATCTGTTTGACAAGAATGCCAAACGATATACTCATATTGAGAGAAATAGCCTTGGTAGCTGGCGATACGCATACTTAGGGTGGAAGCAGCAAAGACTCTCTTACCTAAGGTGTCTATCTTACGCAATTCTTTGTTAATAGGTCGCGCTGTAGTAGTTTGGGGAAGAACGACCTTATCATTCTCTGCCAGTACTACAATAGGATCCGCAAAGGCTTGAGACGCCAAAATAGGTCGATCCTTGGGGGCTGAGTATTTCCTATCTATGGATTTAGCCACCGAAGGTGTGAGAGCAGGATTATTCCATACCATTTGAGACAGCGTCTCGAAGGAAGGCTGAACCGGAGGAGTCAAATCCGTAGGGATCTCTGGAGCATGAAGGTATTGGAGTCTTAACAATTTCCCAGGATCGATGTCTGTAGTTTGGAGAGAAAGAGTGGAAATAAAATTTTTCAGCAGAGACTTAAAGGACAGGTCCTCGACCACAGGCTCTGCAGCAGGAATAGATCCTGCTTCATCCACTTCATCACCCAGCCAAAGGTCTGGGTCAGGCTCAATGTCATCTCCTGACAGTCCAGGAGTGACTGTATGGACAGGAAAGGAGTGAAAATCATAGGAAAAGGATGAAGGAAAAGAGAGAAGGGAGGTCCTAAGCGGAGGGGCGCCTAAGAGCCCAGCTTACAGGCGTATGAGCGACCTGCAGCACGAGAATGGCACGGAGCCAGCAGCGCGAGCAAGGCGCCCGAAACATGCATCGGCCGACAGCACCGAAAACACTCAAGACTCCAGCAAACAGGATTTAAGGGTAAGGAGGAAGAAGAGCAGGAGATAAAGGCATGGGTGTGGCCTCTGCGCCCGCATCATGTGAAACACCTACGCTTGGTCGTGCACCCGAGTCGGTGCGCATGACCAGGGAGGCTCAACCACCCTACCTGGTCTCCAAGAAGCCCAAGGCCCTGATTGACCGAGCCAGGTAGCTGAACCAACCTCCAAGCCCGTGTGCTCCATAAGAGTGGCCCACTGATGAAACTGCTCATCTGAAGACCTACCAGCGGGCGGGGTAGGGCTCCGATGTCGAAGACGTCAGCTACCAGAAATAGAAGCTGGCGACTCCGAAGGAGGAGACTGGCAACTAGCCCCAATAACCGACTGCCTATGCGCAGACATATCAGAGAGCGACCTCGAGTGATGCCTTCTCTTTTTTGACCTGTGGGCGAAGAAGAGCCGAGGCCGAGCGGTGCGAGAATCACGACCGTTTATTTTATGCTTCCGGGGACCGCCCGTCCTCTAAAGGGCATTGGATGACCGTTGTCCGGGCCACTTCGAGAAGGCGGCAGACCGGACCCAGCCCGACTGACTGAATAGTTTCATACGAAGTCTCCCTACCATCACCTGACCTGCTCATGGTCAACTCCATCAAAGTAGGCTGAGACTTCTTTTAAAATAAGAATAAACTTAAGCGATACTTATTTGAGATATTACTACAAAATAACAAAACTGAAAACTATGCTACTAGTTTGAAGTTTGACTCCCGGTGGGCGAGCGACGTCATCACTGAAGCGCACTCGATGGGCGGGAAAAAAGGAACTGAGGCGGCTGGAGGGTCGACGCCGAGATGGTCATTGGTCATGACGAGCTGAGGATCGCGGTGCCGCTCCTCGTGGCTCCATCTCTGGCGCCAGCCCTCCAGCAAAAAAGTTTGCTCCCACTGGGTCCTAGTGCCTCCGGCACAGATCCCAATAGTGTGAATGAGTGGTGGAGACTTATGTCTAGGAAGATATGTCTCCAAAAGTCCACGAAGCCTAAGTGAGGTAGAACAGAATGGAGGTATTTTTATAGGCAGGTCGATCTATGAAGAACAGGGCCTGTCATATCCAGCGCAGGTGATAAAGTAATGTTAAGATCACCACCAATGATTAGTTGTCCCTGATTTGCGTGTTGTATAGATTGCCGACGGCTATAACAAAACATCCCTCGCGGTCAGCATATTGATCCAGGATATGGAAAGGTTTACTTGCGAGATCAGGACTTCCACTCCTCTGCAATGTTCTGACTTGTAAGAGGTGGCAAAAACTGTAGGGAAACCCCTAGTTTTAAATTTATTATATTCAGTCTATGGAAGGTGTGTTTCTTGTAAGAACACCAGGTCGGGTTTTTCACGCTTTAAATTCTGTAACAATCAAGTTGTTTTAATAGGGTTGTGGATGCCATTTATGTTCCAGGACATAATATGTGAAAGGTTAGCCATGACTATCGCCTTGTAAGAGGGTTGTATGCATGGGGAGAAAGGTCCCCTCTTACGAGCTTGGAATTAAAAAAAGGGTATTGCAGGGGAAGAGAGAGACACACTAGGTAGAGAGAAAGAAAAGGACAGAGTGAGGAAAATAGGAAAGAACCATGTCTAAACAGTAAGAATTAGATAACACAACAGTATGTAAACATACGCCAACCAGGCACAGGTAAAAAACACAGCAACCATCGTAGCAAAGTAGAACACTTATTATTTCTAAGGAGAACCAGGAAAACAGGGAAGAGATGCTTCCAATCTGGGGAAAATGTCAAGTTCTCCTATTAAGTGACCGTAGAAGAGTCCGGAGGGTGGATAATCCCAGCAAAAGCTAGGGGACCCTGTAGCAGCTAAGGGCTGCTAGGTAGGAAGGAAAGGTAGCAGGGACTGATCCTCTCCTTAACCATGTAGAGAAACCAGACTGTGATAGTAGGATATGCTCAGCTAGGTCACCCAGGATTCTAAGAGCTCCGTATTAGATTCATCCAGTTATAGGATTAGGGACTAACATCCTGAAAAAGGTCTATAGTTGTAACGTTGCAGCAAAGAGAGCAATTATGTCTCCCTCCCACCAAAGGAGAGTGGGTGGGATCATCCCAGATGTATGGTGCAGGATGGCAAAGCATAGAGCTCCTGTATGGTGTTCCAAAAGTCTAGAGGTCTAGATTTGGAGGGTTTCTCCCTCGATGATCGGGTGGGGGGGTGAGAGCATGAGCCTTAGGGTTCTGCATAAGAAGGCCATTAAGTGTGATGCCCCCCCCCCGGTGAGTCTCCAAGATCAATGAATTATCCTGTCTGGGAGGCAAGAGTGCGGAACACACACAAAATGGGCTTCCAGTCAACCACTGCGAGTAAAGGAGGGTGTATCACAGCAGGGCTAGTCCACAATCTTTGGGCTCTGGGAGTAGTCAATTGGGTCCCCTACACCCTAGTCTAAATGTAAGTAAGTATATAAAATCAAAGTAAAGTCTGGATAAGGAGCAACATTGAGAGGAGAGATTAATTTATGGTTCTTTGTTTATCCAGGTATCCTGGGTTGAAAATAATAAATTCCTTATGGCGAGTATTGTTTAAAGTTATGACCAGCTGATGAGTAAAACTAATTCTTGCATGGGGGGGGGGTTCCCAGATCTAATCCCCTTGCCCCTGCTTTGAATAGAATTGTGGGTGAATACTAGTTAGACTGAAAGACTGTGAACTCACCCCAGCAGCACACTTCTATGGCACCAGAGGGCAATAAATATGCACATGAAAGCCAGCAAGGTATTTTCACAAAAGCAAAACAGATAGATTTGGAGTTAGTTGCAGTTTCAGAGAGTTCTTTTGTTCTTCGGCACTGGAAACTCCATCTGGTAATTATATTTATCACAAAGTGTCACAGAGAGCCCTTTGAGAAGTGGAGAGAGATTCTCTATTTTTACGACATCCCACCATGGTATTGCTGCATGTTATGACCCAGATTTGGATCTAGGCTGCGCATTTAAGACCTCCATATTTGATAACAGTTGAGCCATGAGTGGAAAAAACAGGGGTGTTAAGAGCTGCCATTAGTTAAGCTGGGACTGGGCTCCCTACTATAGGAGAGAGTGCAGCAGTCCTACTCTGTGGGAGAATAGGATCAAAGCTCAATTAGAGTAATGCATCCCACGTTGATCCTGAGGGAGGCTGGCTGTTAGTTGCAGGACATACAGTACAGGTCCTCCAATGGTTTTATTTAATTAGGAGCAGAAATGTATGTATGCAACATATTGGATTCCAGTCCTTGGAAAGAGGGACACACGTCCTCACGTCACCTGTCCCCACAGAAAAGGATTTTCCGTTTGGCAGTCAGGTTTTCAGCGGAAGCCAATCTATGTTAAATAAACATAGGACTTGGCTGTGGTGTAGATCACGCCTGTTACAATTTAATATTTTGCTCAGAGGGGAACAGTGATCACATATTTCTGCTCCTGGTGACTGTGAGAGGCTCTATACTATAGGGAGAGAGAAGCTCACGAACTTCCGGGTAAAGCTTTCCTGTGGCACAATTGTGAGTTACTCTCCAGAGTTAGGGCAAAATCCACACACATTTTTACCTCCTCCACCCCCCTTTTCTCTTTCCCCCTTCTTCCCCCTCCAAAACCTAGGCAGCATGTAATTTTTTGATCCAAGGACAGTGACGTTCAAACAATGGGGGGGGGGATTGGCTAATACGCCCTGGGTCACAATTAAACAGGATAAGATTGGGCTCCTTGCAGGTA
The DNA here is from genome assembly GCA_016271365.2 of Neoceratodus forsteri. Classification (NCBI taxonomy): domain Eukaryota; kingdom Metazoa; phylum Chordata; order Ceratodontiformes; family Ceratodontidae; genus Neoceratodus; species Neoceratodus forsteri. Next base: position 831,246,313 of record CM028130.1, on the reverse strand, counting down.
TGAGAGAGTGTAACACTCAAATCCCAAGGAAGATTTAGCCCCGTGTTCAATGGGATTTAACTGGGCAGAACATCCTGCATTGTCTGTTGGGAATACTGGCTGCTGAGTAAAGCACTCAGAGGTCTATCATGGGAAATACTTAAAGAGGCCACTGATGAGCTTATGGGGCAGATTACCAGGTACATAATAATTCCCACCCATGTAAAGGGGCCCACAGCTCCACAATTTACCAGTCCCTCTTGGGAAGAGAGTTGTACTGTGGCGGTCTGGTTTTTGACTGATGTCACTCTGCATTTTATTTACAAAAGAGAAGGTGCTGAGTGAATCATACCAAATTTTTAACAGGTTATGCTAGAACAGGGATCATAATACACTTAAGCCACATTTAGCACATTAGATATAGCCTGCATGGGAGAGAGCACAGCTCCTCTGTTAATAAATCCCTTGTGAAAAGGGAATTTTATATAATGTCAAAGTTTGTAGTGAGAGGTGCTCTTCAGCCACTTTAAGGTCTCAAAGTTCTGTTTATTGCCTCTCAGGGACAGAGGGGTAGAGGTTTTTTTTTTAACACAAAGGGTAGGAACATACCTTGCCAATGGATCTCACCTGGAATCCCCAAGGTGGGGGTGGCGCTCTTTTAAAGATCATGTGCAAAGGTTTTTGCATATTATTAAAGCATGAATTCAAGTCCCTGTGTTATGATTAGTTTCCTGAAAATGTCATGCTGTTTGGTTTTGTGGTTTTCTTTAAATCAGCATTTGTTAACTTGCTCTACAGTGGCTGAAAACAGTGGAGTTATATCTGTCTCTCTCAGTCAGGCTTGGAGAGCGATGATATAATTGCGGAGTACTGTAGCTTGTTGCTTCAGAGTCCCAATCGAAGCAAGATGTAGAGTTATTGGTTTGCTCACCAAGTTTATTATATACTCAGTCTGTGGTTTGTGTTTAGATAGATTAGCTTGAAATCTATCATTCTCTTCTTATAAAAATTGATTATTTGAGTTTAAGTGCTGAATTAAAGTAGTGGAAATCTTTCTCTGTGAGAGATCAGCTAGTCTGTATCACAGCTCTCCCTTCTTTCTGATCAAAACTCTGATTTTGTCTAACTATATAACACAGGTTTGCTTAATGAATACAAAATAAATAAACATTTTGTTCATTCATCGAAATAGTTTGTCTTTGATGTAGCCTTCATAAATACATTCACGTAAGAACCTTTTTTTCATGTCAGATTGACAAACAAGTGCCTGTCAGACTCTGCTATTTCAAGCACATGCACTGTCTGAACTCACAAATGTTAGTTCTTTGGTGGTTTCTGTGTGAAAATACATCATGTATGTGTACTGTATAAACAGAAACACTATATGGCATCCTGATACATCATGTCTCTTCTCCACAGATGAGGCATCTGAACTCTGCTGCCACCTGTCCCCTGCCATACAAGCCGCCTGCCTTCTGCTCCATATTCGAGACTGCTGCACCCTGCTGTCCACTGTCTTCTTCCACACCGTCAGGGATTGTGCACCCTGCTGCCTCCATCCCCTGCCTAAAGAATGAGGGTTGCAGCACCCTGTTGTCACCTCCCCAAACAGTTGAGGTTACTGCACTCTGCTGACCTCTCTCTCTCCCCCATCCCACAGTCCAGGATGTTGCACCTATTACACCCTGTTCCTGTCTCCACAGTCAGGGATGCTATGTTCTGCTAAGCCCTAGAGTCCCAGGTCCCTCTGCCTCCACAGTGAGGCCAGCTGTATCATGCTACCCTAGGTCACCTGAGGTAGGGCTTTTGCTGCACCCTGCTTCCCACTTCCATAGCCCCAAATGGGCAGGGCTGCTGCACCATGCACTCCCCATCTCACAGTCAGGGCTGCTGCACCCTAATGCCCCCAGTGTCCATCCTCACAGTTGAGGCTTCTACACCATGTTGTCCTCTGTCCGCTGTCACCACAGCCAGGGCTGCTGCATCCTGCTGTATACACAGTTGGGGTTGCTGTGGTCTGCTGTGTCCTAGAGCCCCATGCATCTGTAGTTAGAGCTGCTGCACCATGCTGCCACTTACCACAAGAGTCAGGGTATTTTCTGCACCCTGGTATGTATCTCCACATTTAAGGCAGTTGCACCTTCCTGCCCCCCTGCTACCAGAGTCAGATCCTTTGCTACACCCTGTTGCCCACATCTCTTGTCCCAAACAGTCATGGCTGCTGTGCCCTGTAACTCATTTTGAACTTCTGTACCCTGATGCCATGCCTATCTCCTACCCAAACAGTCAAGGCTGCTGCACCCTGCTGCCCTCTGTCCCCAACCCACAGTCACAGCCATGGCACCCTGTTTCTGTCTCCACAGCCAGGGCTGCTATGGTGTGTTGCACTCCAGTGTCCCACGCCCCTGCCTCTAAAGTTGGGGCTGCTGAAGCCTGCTACACACTTCCATTGCCTCAAATGGGCTGGGCTGCTGCACCATGTGCTGCAGTCAGGGCTGCTGTACCCGGATGCCTACCTGTGTCCTGCCCAACATTCAAGACTTCTGCACCATGCTGTCCTCCATCCCCTACCACCACTGTGCCCCGATGCACCTTTCTACAGGAATAGGGGGCAAAAGGGTGCTGTGGCCATGTCTGTGGGGGTGGGGAAAGAGGGTAGCAGGGTGCATCAGCCCCAACTGTTCAGCCAGAAGACAGGGGTATCATCAGGGTACAGCAACCCAAACTGTGGGACAAGATACAGCAGCCATGCTTGCTTGAGACAAGGGATGTGGGCAGCAGGGTGTAGCAAAGGATCTGACTCAGGTGGCAGGGTGATAGCAGGGTGTAACTGCCTCAACTGTGGAGGCACACAACAAGGTGTAGCAAATGCTCCAACTCTTGTGGCAAGTGGCAGCATGGTGCAGCAGCCCTAACTGTGGAGGCATGGGGCTGTAGGGCACAGCAGGCCACAGCAATCCCAACCGTGTATATAAGAGCAGAGTGCAGCAGCCCTGGCTGTGGTGACAGGGGACAGCATGGTGCTGAAGCCTCAACTGTGGGGTAAGACATAGGGGGGCATCAGGGTGCAGCAGCCGTGACTATGAGATTGTGTGTGTGGTGCGGCAGCCCTGCCCATTTGGGACAATGGAAGTTGGTAGCAGGGTGCAGTAAAAGCCCCACCTCAAGGGGCCTAGGGCAGTATGGTACAACAGCCACAATTGTGGAGGCAGGGGGACCTAGGACTCCAGGGCTTAGCAGAGCACAGCAGCCCAAACTGTGGAGAAAGGAACAGGGGTCAACACGTGCAGCATCCCTGACTGTGGGGGGGTATAGGGAAGCAGGGTGCAGCAACCCCAACTGTTTGGGCAGGGTGCAGCAGGCTTAATTCTTTAGGCAGGGGATGGAGGTAGCAGGGTGCACAATCCCCAACTATGTGGAAGATGACAGTGGTTAGCAGGGTGCAGCAGCCTCGAATGTGAACCAAAAGGCAAGGGGGCTTGTTGGGAAAGGAACATGTGGCAGCACAGTGCAGCTGCCTGAATTGTGAGGAAGAGAAACGGTTCATTGGGATGCCATGTAGTGTTTCTATTTATACACAAACAGGTTTCATAGGTTAGGAGGCCATGGCCTTTTGGGAAAACTCGCCACCTTTGTTTTAATGGTGGAAATATAGTTTAACATTACCCATCTGTTCATCAAGCTTCTTTTTGAACATATTCTTCGTTTTACTATCAACTATGAAGTTAGGAAGTGAATTCCATGGTGAGATAAATCGTTGGGTACCAATTTTTTCTCTTCTGCATCATAGTAACTTCGCCTTTTAATTTCTGGTTATGGGTTCAAGTGTTTCTGGTAACATTTTGCCTTGTTAATCCTATTGTCTCCAACAAAGATGCATTTTGCATGGCATTGAATGTGAGACAAAGTTCACCCCTAAGTCTTCTTTACTTCATCAAGTACATACCAAGTTGATTTAGCCTATCACTGTAATTTAAGTAGTGCATGTTTCGTACTCTTTGGTGACTCTTCTCTGAACTCCTATCATCTTTTTCCCTCCCATGGTAGTTAGAGCACAGAAAGGAGAGCAACAGTCAAGATGTGACCTCACCAGATTTGTATACAAAGGTACAATCACATCTGGCTCTCGGCTTTTAATATTTTTAAAGATACAACCAATAATTCCTTGGCATTTTTTGACAGTTACTTTCGTGTGGGTATCAAAGGTAAGCTTATTGTTAACAATTACACCCAAATCTCTTTCAGTTGTGGTTTCTTGAAGGTATATGTTATTCAGTTGATACATTATTCTTGGGTTGTTTTGCCCTAAGTACATTATTTTACACTTTGTCTCACTATGTATTTTCACACAGAAACCACCAAAGGAATGAAATTTGAGTTCAGACAGGACATGTGCTTGAAATAGTAGAATGTGACAGGCACCAAGCCTGACTGAGAGAGACAGAAATAACAATAGCAAGTTAACAAATGCGGGTTTAAAGAAAACCATACAACCAAACAGAATGAAGCTTTCTGGAAACTCTAATCATGACACAGGGACTTGAATTCAAGCTTTAGTAACAATATGCAAAAACCTTTGCATATGATCTTTAAGTTAACAACTCAGGGAGTCTCCAAACAAGCCCACATAGCTCACTTCATCGCCTGCAGGGTGATCATTTTTAAAGGCCAATTCACCAACTAGGTGATGTCACCAGATCAAGGCGGAGGTATTCTGCTGAAGGATTGTAGGAGCTGACGCACTTCTGCCCTTGTATCTTGGCCTTGGCAGTGTCGTTCAGTGCCCTGGGCTCTGGTAGACCACATGGATTTGCGGAGAGTAGACAGATCGGAGGATTCATCATTGCATCATGGAAGTGAGACCTCCAGTCCTCAAGCGGACATTTCCTTGGCATCATCTTTAGGCGTGGCGAAGTCCTTTGGACCATCAGGAAACATAATGATCAGCCTGGCAGGGTAGGGGGTTTGGAATTTCAACTGCTGAACTCAGAGGTCCTTGAGGATTGGACAGTAAGCACGTCATTTCGCCGAAACTGCCGATGAATACTCATTGTCAAAATACAGCCTATTGTTTTTGTATTGAATGAACTGCATCCTCCATGACCTCAGTAGAATATCTTTTTTTTGGGGGAGGAGGTTCAATATGTAATTTATGGTATTTTTCTGTTTTCTCCCCATAACCCAGTCCCCTACCTCAGACACACGCACGCATGTGGAGACATGCACATGACACATCTTGAGGTACCCACCTGCTACTTGTTGCCCACGCCACCTGCACTAACCACCTGGCTCCACCCAGTGGTAGCGGGACTACAGGGGTCCACGACCACCCCTCTGGAGAGGAGAGCTGCCTTCTGGCTGCTCAGTCCTGCTCTGACCTCCTCCTTGCTGACTCCTGATGGCCCCAATCAGTTCCTGAACCCAGGTCGCCGGCGTGGCGCGAGGTAAGGTATCCAACGCCTCAGCCCTCAGCGCCACCTGGCCAGCAGAATATCTTGTTTTGAAGAGTAGCTGATGAATTTAAATATTACGGATCAAGGGCAATCAGTCATTGCCTTGAGATTTGACTGCAGGGCACAGTGAGCCTTTTCAATATGTAGGGGAAATTCAGGGTTGAGTTGTAAAAGATCCCATAAGAGGACCTCCATGAAAGCACCCATATCCCAGCCCTCTACATGCCCTGGATACACAGATTGTTGCGGCGTGACCTGTTTTCAATGTCTTTGTATTTTTCTTTGACAGCATACCATTCCTGCAATGTGTGCACCATAATGTGCCCCAAATGATCTGTGTGTGTTTCCATGGCCCCAACCTATGTTTCTAGTTCTTGTACTTTGGTTTTGATTTTGGCAAGGTCAATTTTCAATTCTTCAAGGATGACTCTAACTTGGGTTCTGAAATCTTTTAGCTCAGCTAATATTGCCACATTTGACAGTTGTGCTGCAGCCTTCCGAGAGTCTGCCCCCATAGCTGAGCCTTGCGGGGTGGTGGGTGAAAGATGTACAGTTAAGCTTTTGGAGACATCCGTAGCGGCTATAAGTTTCATTCATCTGCCCATCTACGATTGGAAGCTTCAGTTATTTCTAAAATTAGGCTGAAAATTTGAAAATAGTGATTAAGACGCATTTGGTAGGAAACATCACTGAATGGGTCTTTGGAATCCTCAAAATGAGTTTCTGATGTCTGGACAAGTTTAGTAGGTCTCTGAAGTATAGCCTTGCATAGGTGAGCAAGAGTGTCCTGGCCTGCTGCATCCTTCACAAGCTGGCAATCCAATGTGAGGTACTGCTGCACATCCCTGAGGGTGATACACAGGATGAGGATGGTGATGCAGACCTGGACAAGTGACCTCAAACTGGCAAGATGCTACAAGGCAGTAAGGGCCCAGCATATTCTGGAGTGCTTTGCCAAACAAAGTTAAGATATGACACATCATTGTACAATATTTACAGGTTTAATTGTGTGCACAGACAGAAAGGAAAATGGGAATGTGGACAAATGGCATCCATGGGTAGGGAGTTATGGGAAACAGAAAGAAAGTGTACCTGGCACATGGGTAGGGGATTAGGCGAAACAAAAAATAAGGTGCACCTGGCACATGGCTAGGGGATGAGAGGAAACAGAAATAAAGTGAACCTGACACATAGGTAGGGGATTGGGGGACACAGAAATAAAGTGAAACTGACACATGGTTAGGGGATCAGAGGAGACAGACATGAAATGTATCTGGCACATGGGTTAGAGATTGGTGAAAACAGAAATAAAGTGAACTTGGAACAGACACAGAAGGAAAGTGTGTTGAGCAAAAGAAAAGGACAGCTGGCCAATGTGCTACAGATGACCATAGTGCTTTCTTTTGTGGGACAGCACGGGAGTCCTGGACAAGTCATTCACTTGCTGCTGCCCCATGTCTATATGCTCCCCTGCCATGTGTGGGGATCTGATGGGGAGCAACGTCCTCCAGGGTTCCCTTAACCACAGGGGATGGTCTTATGCCATGACTGCTTGCTACTGTGCAGATCTGTGGCTATGCCAATGAGGATGGCCTCAGTGTAGGCTGCAAAGTAAGATCATGGTGCAATGGAGACCTAACTGTATATCTATGTGGTGTTCCCTGTGCGCCCTCTCCTGCTAGTGACTACTGCTGAAGAGTCCTCTGGTACCACTTTTTGGCCACCTCCACCAAGCTGGCCATGAGCACTGCCTGTGATTCTATGCAGACTGTGACTCTGAAGCCATTGTAATTCAACATAGCAGGAATGTGCACAATCTGCATCGTATCATTGCAGTTTGTCGTACCAAGCACCTGCCAATCACATTGCTCAATGCCCACCATAGTCACAATCCACAACTCCTGTGCCACAGACTCATGTGCAGTGACTGCATCAATGTACATTGCCCTATAAGAAGTATCCATGTGGAGGGACCTGCATGGTGGTGGTGAGAGCTGTCTGTTGTGTGCCCTGTGATGTGGGACTTGAAATAACAGTGAGCATTGTTTGTTTTTCTCTGCAGTCATGGCTTCAGGACCAGCCCGCTACCCGGATCATGCCCGGGCTGTGATAGCAGTAGAAGTTAACAAGTTAAGGGACATTGAGAGATGTTACTACGGGGGACAACTGCCTCCTCATATGGCGATTCCTGGATATCCAGTGCAAGTATGTTTGATGTGCTTAAATGCTGGAAGGGACATCTTCATGGTACCTCACTCTTCTGGGTGCTTAGAGAAATATGGTTTGTTTAAAGCGACCAAGATTTGTTTGGCTCCCACATGGACAAAGGTTCAAAAATCTGCAGTTGGCAGCACACAGCACCAGGTGGAGCCTGTTGGAGAAGGCCCCTCAGAGTGTGGCACAAAGCAAGAGGGTGCAGATTTACAGATAGAACAATGTGCTGATGTTTCAGAGTCTGAGTTGCAGAGAGACATTTCAGGAAGAGCATCAGTAGACCCTTGGAGAGAGGGGCCTAGCCCAAGTCTCATAGGTTGAGACGAGATGAAGGAGGCCTTTGAATGGGAGGTTTCAACCTCCGTGCCCAGCGAAGAGTGGACAGTCTCAGGAGTGAGGACGACTGCTCACTCCTGGGCACAGATTCTCAGTGAGGAAGAAGAAGAAGAGGGGGGAACCTATGTGGCCTTGTGAAAAAGGAACTGGTACACAGCCTCAAGCTCTTGCCTCAGAGGAACGCATGGAAAAGAGTGGTGATTCCACTGTCCTGGCTATGCAAGAAGAAGTCAGGGATCCATTTTTTGTGTCATTAAGAATGCGTAGCTGGCAGAACCAGGACTGACCGCCCCAAGCCAGGCTAGAGGTCTCAGGTTGACCAAAGCTAGTAAAGAGGAAAGACTGGTTCATAGGAAAGCGAATTAAATCTATGAGATGCCCTTTCCTACCTTTCCTCGGAGAGTCTGGGAGGAAAATGAAAAAAGCAGGAAATCCTGGATTTGGGAAGAAGCAATGAAATGTGTGCATCCTGGTGCAAACAAGCATGTCAAGAACAGAATGTTTCAAGAAAAATACAGCCAGTGGAAAAGAGGCAGGACACTGTTTATGGACACTGTTCAAATTGTGGATGGAGAGGGACATGAAACCTTTCACAGTGTGAATTATGAACACCCAGATGGGGTAATAATTCAAGTGCCTGACCCGTTGTGCTATTGGCCACAATGCGAAGACCTTCCTGTGAATGTGCCCATGCCTACCAAATGGAAAGCAGAGCAGTGGTGGCCAGTGCTGCCACTCCAGCCGTTGCCATACCTATGTTGTTCCTCCAGTCTGGACATCCAGGAAGCAGGTGCCCCACATTCATCAGTTCTACAGTGTACTGGCTTTCCAAAATCCACTGACTGGCCCACCAGATGACTTCAGATCCAGAGAGGACACTAGCCCAGCTGTATCCTGATTCATTGCCTGGGTATCGGATAACTTCAGACCAGCTGTTTTCCTTTTTGTTCCTGTTCCAAGGTTCCATCTCCAGAGATGACATCATCCCAGCAGTTTCCAGATGTGCCCTCCTGTCATTTCCCAGAAGATGACCACCCAGCTGTATCGGAAGAATGCTGCCAGGGAGAGTCTTCAGCTAAGGATCAGGTGTGGTATCGTGTTTTTCTACAAGGGACTGGTAAGTCCAGACTTTCTATTCTTATGACATTGCAGTACACACCCTACACTAGCAGACTCCAGATGTTTGAACTGTCCTCAAAGACTCTCCCCTTTCGGACTTTGGCCTGCTAGAACTGTGCTTCACCAGGCTCCGGCCCAGGACAGACTCTTTAATGGACTTGCCTTCGGGCACTGTGGTCACTAGATGGGACTTTTAGGGCACGCCATCCCCCAAATATTGTGTATTGTAAATAATGTCATTGTTTTTACTGTTTTCTAATGTTTATAATGTTTTTTTCTACTTTTCTAAAAAATCTTTTTTGGGATTCTTCAGTGTTTTGATGGTAGGGGTTTAGATAGACTGTGTATGCAGATTAGGAGTGTGTGTTGTCTTTCTTTTTCTTGCAGGTGTTCCTGAAGAAGATAGAAGAGAAGGCAAGAAGAGGAGGAGGGACTCAGGGGAGTTTCTCAGTAGTACTTTAGAGTGTAGTGTTTAAAGTACTGTTGTTGATGTTACTGTGTGTAACTTTTCCTTCCACAGGTATGGCTGTGGGGGAGTGTGGGAGTAATGCATAGTGTATGGTATTAGCTCCTGGTGTGTGGTTGCATGGTGTCCAGGGTCGGGGAGGTCCCCTGTTTGTTTTGTTTTGGGAATTCCAAGTTAGAGGCAGACAGATTTTCCCTAGACAGCTAGGGGGCATAGATAGGCTGTGGCCCTGACCTACAGTAGGGGTTGCAGTACTGATCTATTAGGGCTATGCTTTGGACAATTCTACTGGAGCCACTAGGTACCCATAGTCAGCGGGTAGAGTAGAGGCTGATGCATCAGCCGAAGGCCTCTAGGCCCTTAGTGTTCTTTGCCTGTGCTGGCACATGGTAGAGGAGAAGGTAGCGCTAGCTCCCCGTAGTCAACACATGGGGTGAGATGGCCTAAGCCGGGTGACAAATGACTGTGGACAGCCATTTTCCTGGCCCATGGTGAGTGTAACCCTCCTGTTACCAGGGGTTACTAGAATCCCAGTAAGACCTAGTGGTAGGCAGGGAAGGCAGCTTGCGAAACTCCAGTTAAATGGATTTCACACTGTCTCACTCTGTCCTCAGTCTCAGCTGAGACTGAGGGATGACATCATTTAGAACTGTTGCAGCTGCATAAACCATACTGGAATGTTGCAGTTGGAGGTTAGAGTAGAACGCTGGGGAATTTGAAGAGAGTTTTGTTGCAGTCTGTAGTAGAAGAGGTGCTCTGCTGTAAGCAGGCCCTCAGAGCCCTAAGCTCTGTCAAAGAGCTATTTTTTTTTTTTTGGTTGTATTGGTGTGTGTTCTCACCTGAAGAAGAACACAAGAAGAGCACATTAAAGTGGTGGAGACTGCTTTCAGTGGTTAAGGGCCCCATCCCTGCGAGGATGGGTGGAAGGAATCAGCCTGCTTCCAGTTGCAACCCCTCTGGTCCAACTAGGGAAAAGAAGCTGCCTGATTTAAGTTCATGCTGAGGCACCAGAAGCTCTGGACGAGAGTTCTTTGAGGAGAAAATGTCTGTGGGGCACCTGCAACCAAGGGGTGAGTTCGCTCTGCTAAAGGGCCATGTGTTTTCACCTCAATCAAGATTAAACTAAAGGGACTGTTACTGTGGGGTCAGGAAAAGACAGCCAAGTACAGTTTGGAAGATGTGAGGATTGGACTGCTTAACTCTGTGGGGGGTCTAGAGTAATGGACACAGCCACTTATTAAGTATGTTCAAGTTCAGCACAAATGGGATGTAAAGACAGTAGACTGACTGTGAATACAGTTAAAAAGAATCTACACAGCAAAGTGTTTTAAAGGATGAGGTGTTACAGTCTAGAGAAATGGCCGGGTATGAATTATGGGAGTGAGAGGTGGGAGACCCCCATCAGTAGTAGCCAAATTCACCTCTATGGATTTGCTCTGGGACACCTGTTGCTTTTTCTCAGGTACTTGGCCAGTGCCTGAGGAAAGTACACAGATGTGGGATTGATGAGAAAGATTCCCTTATGGAGCAGAAGTGCTCATAGGTGGTTTAGCAAGCCACCAGTAAATGTTTCCATGCTATATGGAAAAAGTCCAAGTGACTGGCAAGGGAGCCGAGTCAGGGAAAACCCAGAGCAGCATACAAGTTCGGGCTGTGTGCCCAGTGTGTTTCAGAGCCTGAGGGCTAAAGTGATGAGGATGTGTTCTGGTCTCCTTAAATCTGCATTACCAAGAGTGTAGCCCCGTGGGGGTCCATCTATGCTTTGTTTATTCTGTTGGATGTGAATAAAAGCCACACTTTAGAATCCCACTTCTGGCATTGAACATTACAGTTATTGCTTCCTTTGTCCGGAGTTACTTGGGTGCCCCTGTTGCAGAGTAGCCAAACCAAGCCAATGTGCCGAGTGACATATTCCTCCCCAAACCCAGCCCACTAGGTAGAGCTGTCAAGATAGAAACGGCATACCTAGGTGGGGGTTACACACAGTTTAGTATATTATTTCATAATTATTTCACAATACAGGAAACCCCCCACCGCTGAACCCCTGTCCCAGAAAACACCCTGACCATGGACCCCCTCCCCTGTGTCGATTGTGGGACCAAAGTTAAAAAAAAAATCCCTGGTGGCTAGTGGCCCCAACCCCTCCCACCGACCGTGGGTCCCATCAAATTAAATAAAAAAAAGAAAGAAAAATGCCCCTGGTGTAGTGGTCCACCCACCCACCCACTGATTGTGCCCCCCACAAAGTTATATTCCCTGGTATCTAGGGAACCTCTTCCCTAGCCACGATCCCTCCCTTTAATTAAAAAAAGCAATTCTGTCCATTGCCTCCTTGTCTAGTGGACCTCCTCCCTATCCCTGATCCCCGGTAAAAAAAAAAGTAATTCGTATTCCCTGGTGTCTAGTGGACCCCACCACCTCCACCCCAAAAGTTAATCTGCCACCACCCCGCTACCCCCCCACAACCTCGATACCAAGTGGGCAACCAGCATAGTTTTCCTCTCTCCTCTATGGCAGGTGGCCCACTGAGATGTCAATGAATGAGCGCATGCTTTTACAAGCACGCTCTCATTCACTGACAGCTCAGTGGGCTGCCGACCATGGAGGAGAGGAAGAGAACATGCCGGTGGCCCACTGAAGATAACGTGGTGGTGGTGGGGAATAGAGTGTGGCAGACTAACCTTTCTGGGTGGGAGGTCCATGAGACACTCAGGGAATAGCGGTTACGTCTATACCCAGGATCCGGGATATGAGGGGGTCCACTAGACACCAGGGAATAAATTTGAAGGAGGCGATGGACAAGACTGTCTTTTTTTTTTTTTTTTTAATTAACGGGAGGGATCACGGATAGGGAGGAGGGTCTGCTAGATACCAAGGAATATAACTTTGTGGGGAGTTGTCAGAGGACACAGTCAGTAGGTGGGGGGGCCACTAGCCACCAGGTTGTGGATTTTCCTTTTTTAATAAAGATGATGGGACCCGTGATACGCAGATGGGGGTGGGGCCACCAGGGAGCAGATTATCTTTTTTTTATTTAAACTGTTGGGACCTGTGATCGGCGGGTGGGGGTGGAGCCACTAGCCACCGGGGATGTTTTTTGTAACTTTGGTGGTCCCACAGTCGGCACATGGGGGGGTACTAGACAGCATCAAGAAAGCAGATGGTGTTTTTTTAATTACATAGGACCCACATTGGCAAATGGGGTACTGTTAATGTGGAATTGAGGTGGAAAATCGCAAAACTGACCAATGACAGTGATCAGTTCTCTGTGGATTTTTTTACTGCAGTTCAACATATTAACCCGCATGTTTTAAGGTGGAATTTCCATTAAAGTTGGTGAAATGATTTCCGAACTTTTGCATAAGCAAAAGTCTGACTGTCGCGGAAATTCTGTTTGTGAAATTCTTTTTTCACACACCTCTACTTGAGATACTTGAACATTTCTATCATGTCCCCCTGCTCCCTCCCTCCAGTGAGTACGTATTGAGGTCCTTTAATCTCTTCTCACGTCTTTTGTACTGCAAACCATGTACCATGTTGGTTGGCCTTTTGTGGACCACCTCCACCCTATTAATGTCCTTGAGAAGGTGTGGCCTCCAGAACTGCACACAGTACTCTAGGTGAGGCCTCAGTAGTGTTTTCTACAATGGCATCACCACCTCCCACCTTCTGCTAGTGATATCGCTCCCTATGCACCCCAGCATACCACTAGCCCTTCCTGCAGCCTTTGTACTCTGTTTTGACACCTTTAGGTTATCACAGCTGATAACTCCTAGGTCCCTTGCTTCCTTGGTGATTGTCAGCACCTCTGCCACATCCTGTAGCTCTTCCCAGGGTTCCCTTTTTCCAGGTGCATTATTTTGCACGTCTTTGCAGTGAACCTCAGTTGCCACTCCTCAGATCATTTTTAAAGCCTCTACAGGTCCCTCCTCATTTTCTCCACCCCTTCTGTAGTATCCACTCTGTTACAGATCTTGGCATCCTCTGCAAAAAGGCAGACCCTTCCTTGTAGGCCTTCCACAATGTCACTAACGAAGACATAGAACAGGACTGGTCCCAGGACTGATCCCTGAGGTACCCTGCTATTCACCCCCGTCTCCCGGGATTGGATCCCATTTACCACCACCCTCTGCCTTGCTTGCTCCCACCACCTCTTGTGGCAGACTATTCTATGTGTCCACCATCGTCTCTGTGTAGAAAACTTTTTTCACATTACCCTATAATCTACCCCCATCCAATTTCATATCATGCCCCCTCATTGTTGTATTCCTTCTACATTGGAAGATGTCTCCCCCCCGCACCTTGTTTATGCCCTTGAGGTACTTGAAAGTGTCTGTCATGTCTCCCCCGCTCCATCCTTTCCTCCAGTGAGTACTTATTGAGATCCTTTAATCTCTCCTGATATGTTCTGTGTTGCACGCCATGTACCATCTTGATTGTCCTTCTCAGGACCACGCCACATTGTCAATGTCCTTGCGTAGTTGCAGCCTCCAGAATTGCACACAGTACTGTAGGTGAGGCCTCACTAGTGTATTATAAAATGACATCACCAGCTCCTGCCTTCTGCTAGTGATACCTCTGTCTATGCAAGCCAGCATGTCACCCCCCATCCTATGGTTCACCCCAGGGTTACCTCTTCTCAGGTGCATTATTTTGCACTTCTTTGCATTGAACCCCAGTTGCCACTCTTTAGACCATTTTTCAAGCCTCTTCTGGTCCCTCATTTTCTCCACCCCTTCTGCAGTATCCACTCTGTTACAGAACTTGTCATCTGCAGGCAGACCTTACCCTGTAGGCCTTCTACAATGTCACTGATGAAGACATTGAACAGGAGTGGTCCCAGGACTGATCCCTGAGGTACCTCGCTGGTCACATCCCTCTCCCCGGACTGGATCCCATTTACCACCACCCTCTGCCTTGCTTGCTTCCACCACCTCTTATGGCACACTATTTTATGTAACCGCCACCCGCTCTGTGAAGAAACCTTTCTCACATTTCCTCTTAATTCACCCCCCTCCAATTTCATAGCATGCCTTCTCATCCTTGTTCTCCTTCTACATTGGAAGATGTCTGCCTCTGCACCTTATTTATGCCCTTGTGGTACTTGTACGTGTCTGTCATGTTGCCCCACTCCCTCCTTTCCTCCAGTGAGTACATATCGAGGTCCTTTAATCTCTCTTGATATGTTCTGTGTTGCAAACCATGTACCATCTTGGTTGCCCCTCTGTGGACCGCTTCCACCCTGTCAATGTCCTTGCACAGTTGTGGCCTCCAGAATTGCACACAGTACTGTAGGTGAGGCCTCACTAATGGATTACACAAAGGCATCACCACCTCACGCCTTCTGCTAGTGATACCTCTGCCTATGCACCCCAGCATGCCATTGGCCCTCCTTGTAACATTTGTGCTCTGTTTTGATACCTTTAGGTCCTCAGAACTGATAACTCCTAGGTCCCTTTTTCCTTGACGATTGCCAACACCTCCTCCCCCCCATCCTGTAGCTCTCCCCAGGGTTCCCTCTTCCCAGGTGCATTATTTTGCACTTCTTTGCACTGAACTTCAGTTGCCACTCCTCAGACCATTTTTCAAGTCTTTCCATGTCCCTGCTCATTTTCTCCACCCATTCTGGAGTATTCACTCTGTTACAGATGTTGGTGTCTTCTGCTAACAGGCAGATCTTTCCTTCTAGCCCTCCTGCAATGTCTGTAATAAAGACATTGAACAGGACTGGGCCCAGGACTGATCCCTGAGGTACCTCACTGGTTACCCCCCTCTCCCCCGACTGGATCCCATTACCACCACCCCCTGCCTTCTGTCTGTAAGCCAGTTTCCAACCAAGTTTATCAGCTTGTGCCCCATGGCCAGGCTACCTATCTTGTTAATCTGCCTTCTATGTTGAACAGTGTTGAAGGCTTTGCTGAAATTAAGGTAGGTGGTGTCCTCCACCGCTCCCTGATTTACTTCTTTAATGAGGCATTAGGGTTTCCAACCCTAACGCCCCACCCCCACCCTGCAGAGACTGACAGGCATCGAGGGTGTGCCTTGGGGTCTTCAGCCCTAACGTTCACCCCATTCCATAGGGAAATAAGTGGAGATGGGTGTAGTATGGGAGAATGGGCTGCGTGTTGGGGCCGGGAGCCCAAGGCACACCTGATGCCTGTCACTGTCTGCAGGGTGGGGTGGAATGCATGAGCATTACGGCTGATGACCCCAAGGCACACCCTCAATGCCTGTCAGCTTCTGCAGGGTGGGGGGTGGGGAGTAACTATTGGAAACCCTAATGCCCCAGATGTTTGTTGGTATTTTCACTCCCAATTTTCAAAATGGGCTTTTTGGGACCCCGCCTGATGAAGTGTGGCACTATCATTTCGTTATTGAATCCCAAAGGGTGATTTTGTGCAGCGACTGCGCCATACCACGCCACAGGTGTGAAAACAGGGCAGGATGTGAAAAAATGAAAATTACTTACCTACCGTAATTCCTGATCTTTCTGTGTATCTTCATCATTCATCACATTTGTGTTCTGGCCAGAGGTCATGACCCTTTGGGAGCTCTTTTTTTTTGATGGGTGGAGTCGATGCACTGACAGCACCACCCTCGAGGCCGATGCACTGCGTGGCACTCACGGGTTGGCCATAAGGTGTCGTCGACCCCGCACTCCCACCAGTTCTGAGTCGCCATAGAGTAAGAAAGGGTTGGGAGGGAGGGACAAGGAAGTCCAAGGGACAGACAAAGGAAAAGATATACAAACTAAAAGGAGAAATAAACAACAGAGAGGACAGAAGGAGAGTGAGAAAAACTAGGGGGATTGGGAAGGGGTCCCTATCTCTGGAATCAGAAAAGGAAGGGAAGGAGGGAAGGAAAAATAAGAAATGGGAGGGGGGACCTACCCTGGACTGATGACTGTCTCCAGACTGGATTAGTAGCTGCAAAGGAGTAGCCAGAAGACTGAATTGCCAGAATCCAAGGCACAGAATCACTGGCAAGAACTCCAGCATGAGCAGAAGAGACTATTCTGGGAGAAAGGAACAGGATCCTGGGTTGCCCCTCCTGAAACCAGATAATTGGAAGGGGAGAAACAAAGGTTTCTTTTTAATTAAATTTGAGAGTAGAGACCCTAAGGACAGGAACGGAGGAGGATAGAGGAAGAGAAGACAAGACAAGACAAGACAAGACAAGACAAGACAAGACAAGAGAAGAGAAGAGAAGAGAGAGAGAGAGAGAGAGAAGAGAGAGAGAGAGAGAAGAGAGGGCACAACCCCCACCCCAAAGAGGTGGAGCCAAGGCATTGAGGAGAGAAGCGCCCTCTCCCCCGATCCCTCTCCCCTCCTGTTAGAAGGTAAAAATCCCCCTGTGTGCCCAAGGTCACCCCTCTCCTGACCAGTGGAAAGGAATGGGGGAAAAGGGGGGCACACAGAGGGAAGGGGACACAGAGACTGAGGGTGGAATTTGTGATGAATGGTGAAGATACACAGAAAGATCAGGAATTACGGTAGGTACGTAATTTTCATATCTTATCTGTGTCAATCTTCACCATTCATCTCATTTGGGTGAGTACTGAGCCCCCCTGAATGGGGCCCTAGATCCTAAAGGACTAAGTCCCTTAGCTCCCAGTTGGGAAAAAACACTGAGAGGGAGAACCTTTTATGGGCCTGGTGAGGCCTGGGATTAGGGAGAGTGAGACGGGGACTCCCCGGAGGGGGTAGGAGGTTGCCCCAACAGACGCCGCCTCACCCTATGGGAGAAAAGGTGGGTTCTTTGGTACATGGAGGAAATCACCCTACGCCGGCCTAAGGGTGACAACCGGGAAAGACGCAGCCATGCCGTCTGCCTAGTGCAGATTACTTTCCCTACGACCCTGGAAGCTACCTCATTGGCGTTGTAAGATGCCTCACTTGCCTTGCTAGCTCCAGGCCATGTGCAGAGAGTGCAATGGCTTGTCTGGTTACCTCTGAATCAGGCATAGAGGCTAGGAGTTGACCTAGCCTGGACCACAGAAACCTATCATAGGTAGCATAGTGGGCCTGATGAACAGAAATTGAAAGAAGCAACTGTGCCGAGTAGAAGGTTCTCCACCCCCAGAAGTCAAAATCCATGGAATCTTGATCTGGGGACCAGTCACGGTGGAGGATGCGAAGCCCATCGGGAGTGTTCAGCTGCATCAGTCCTGACTGAGGATGAGGCATACAACCTGGAGACTCTGGGGGGGCATAGTACCTCTGGCTCAGATCCCTAGGGGCTGGGACTCCAGAAAAGGGTCTTTGCCAGAACCGCAATGACGCCTCCTGGAAAGGAGCAGGCCAGGCGGGCACCACAAGGGTGGCCATCCTGAAGTTACCTAAGAAGGCATGCATCGAATGCTCCAGATTGTGCTGAGTGGGTGGAGTGCCTATTTTCACATTCCCATCAGGTGCTCCCACAGAAAGTACCTCAGGTTCAAATTGCCTTCAGGCCATTATCAGTTCAGAGCAATGCCCTTTGGCCTAACATCAGCTCCATGGGTGTTCACAAAATGCCTGGCAGTAGTGGTGGCCTTTTTAAGAAGGAAGAAGATTGCAGTGCTTCCACATATGGACGACTGGCTCATTGTGGGACAGTCCCCAGGCCAAGTCAAGTCAGACCTCTAAGTGACCCAGCAAGTGCTCACTTCCTTGGGGTTTCTTCTCAACCTTTCCAAGTCAGTTCTTGAACCTGTACAGCTTCTCACTTTTATAGGAGCAGAGCTGGATACAGTCAAGGCAAGAGCTTTTCTTCCCATGCAGAGGGTTATAGCCATTTCGGAGCTGGCCTCCTCTTTCCACCTTCTGGTCTCTCAACCAGCAAGGCATTTCCTTCAGCTTCTGGGTCACATGGTAGCTTCTACAGCAGTGGTCCAAGGAGCCAGGTTTCAAATGAGGGACATTCAGTTCCATCTAAGGTCCTTCTGGTCCCAAAAGAAGGATCCTCTTACCAAACTCGTTCCAGTGACTGAGACTCTGATCCAGGCACTTCAATGGTGGCAGGATCAGGACAATCTCAGGCAAGAGGTTCCTTTCATCAGTCAGCCCCACTCTGTGGTCCTTACCACAGATGCTTCTCTGTTGGGGTGGGGAGCCCATCTCGGGGCTCTCACAGCCCAAGAACAGTGGTCCCATCAAGAGTCCCTCCTGCATATCAATCTTTTGGCACTCAGGGCAGTGTTCTTGGCTCTGCAAGCGTTCTCTCAGTCAGTGCAGAACAAGGTGGTACAGGTCAGGACAGACAACACCACCATGTGGTACATCAACAAGAAGGGAGGCACTCAGTCCATGGCCTTGTGCACAGAAGTCATGAAACTATGGTCTCTGGCTTATTCTCTGCAGGCATCCTTAGTTGCAGTTCACCTTCCATGAAAGGACAATGTGACAGCAGATGCACTGAGCAGAATCTCCCAGGGCCATCATGCATGGTCTCTGAATCCCCTGGTGCTAGAAGTGATTTTTTTCCAGGTGGGGCACTCCAGAGATAGATCTCTTTGCAGCCCCGGACAATCACCAGCTTCCTCTGTTTTGCTGCAGACCTCCAGTACTGGGCTCAGTCCCTCCGGATGCTCTGCTTCTGAACTGGGAAGGGAAATTCCTCTATGCCTTCCCTCCTTTTCCTCTGTTGCTCAAAGTTCTGGTCAAAATGAGGTCACAATCCTGCAAACTAATTCTGATTGCTCCAGACTGGGCCAGGCAGCCATGGTATCCCCTGCTGCTGTCCCTAGCCGTCCCTCTTCCCCTGTCTCTCCCCAGGAAGTGCAATCTGTTAACCTAATCTCGGGGAGGATTTGTTACCCCAATCTTTGGTCCCTCAATCTCAAGGCATGGCTCTTGAAGAGTTAGAATATGCAGATTTGCATCTGTCCCAAGGGGTTCTGGACATTCTCAAAGCCTCTCGAAAGCCTGCCACCAAAAAAACTTACAACTCAAATGGAAAAGATTCAGCATTTGGTGTTCCAAGAAACATATATCCTCAGACACTACTGAATTGTCCACAGTTCTGGATTATATGGTTCATCTTAATGGTCTAGGCCTCAGACCAGCTACTCTCAAGGTACATTTGTCAGTTGTTTCTGCTTTCCTGTCAGTGGGAAAGCCTTCCTCTCTGTCATCTCATCCTGTATTCTGTAAATTTTTCAAAGGATTGCTTCATACCAATCCTCCTTTTAGGGATCCTGCTCTTGCCTGGGATTTTAATGTCTGCATTGCTCAGCTTATGCAACCCCCTTTTGAGCCTGTGTCCTCAGCAGAGCTCAAGTACTTGACTTGGCAAACTGTGTTTTTGGTTGCTGTCACCTCTGCCAGACATATCAGTGAATTGTAAGCTCTGTCAGTTGAACCGGACTTCATCTCATTCCTTAGGGACAAGGTGGTCCTTAGAACCAATAGGAAGTTCCTACCCAAAGTGGTTTCTGATTTCCACTTGAACCAATCCATGTCTCTTCCTGTGTTCTTTACTGATCATGCTTCCTCAGGAGAGCAAAGGTTACACAGTTTAGATGTTAAAAGAGCCCTTAGTTACTACATAGAATGTACAAAGGCTCATAGGTTTGACTCCTTCCAGTTGTTCTTCACTTATGGGGAAGTAGGTAAGGGCAAACCTGCCACCAAGAGAACTATTGCCAGGTGGATTGTGTCATGTATCCAATTCTGTTATGAGAAACTGGGAAAAACTCCTCCCTCAGGTCTGAGGGCTCATTCCACTAGAGGTACAGCTGCATCTCTGACTGCGGCCGGGGATATTCCCTTGTTAGAAATTTGCCAAGCAGCCACCTTGAAAACAGTTCATACCTTTACCAAGCATTACTCCATGGATATCCAGGCTCGGAGTGATGCTAGATTTGACACAGCAGTGCTTCAGAACCTATTCCCAAAGTAGGTTCTGTCCCTCCTCCTTGGAGGTACTGCTTGGTAGCCTGCAATTGTCAGAATACAGCAAGGCTTCATGTTGTTTGAAGAAAAAAATTACTTACCTTAGTAATTGTGTTTCTTCTAATGGAGTCTTGCTGTATTCTGACCTCCCTCCCCTCTCAGAACTTGTTTTTGGGAAATGGGTGGGCAGGTGCAGTGTTGCACCCCAGGGGTGTCTTCAGTGCACACTTCCTGTTGGGTGCTTTAGTTTGGTTATTAAGAATTTCTTATGCTCTTTTATCTGGTTTTTGTTTGGTTTTTGGGTTTTCTGACTTGAGTCTTCCTTTGGGAACTTAGACCATTAGTTGCCAGTTGGCTAGTAGAAATTTTACAATTTCCACATTCTGATAGGTCAGTGAGTTTGTAAGAATCTGACGATTTGGATTCAAAGTACTGCAGACAGTGTCTTCAACCGAGCTCGAGCTCAACGTTCTATGCCCTGCATAGAAATTTAACCCTATACTCTCTGGGGCAGTTCAAAGGCTGGAGCTAACTGCAATTGTCAGAATACAGCAAGACTTCATGTTGTTTGAAAAGGGTCACCACACTGAATCTTGACCCCTCAGAATCTGAAAGAGCCCTTCTCCTTGCAAATACTAGCCTAGGCAGCTGACAACCCTGGTCAGTCCCCAAGGAGACCACCCAGGTAGTAGCACCCTCCCCTCCCATGGGTGCTCCGGTCGGCCTCAAAATTGGGTGATCCAGGCACACCACCTGATGGGCAACCCAACTGAGGGGGCAGAAAACCCTACAAGCCCAGGATGCAGGGCAATAGTGGCCTGCACTATTGCCTGCTGGTCAGAACCCCTGACCCTAGACTCAGGGGCTACTGCCCATTCCTCAGAGGGAGGCTGGCTCTGGTCCACCAAGTAAACTACCAGGGTGTCCATGTGGGACACCAACTCCAAAGAGTTGGACAGCCCGTCTGAACCAGACTCAGAGTCCATCTCCGAAGAGGTACAGACTGAAGTCTGGTGACAGACCGTACCCGGATGCCCTCTCCTGTCTGGACTGAAGGAGGTGCCAGTCCAGGTATCCACACCAGGGCCAGCACTGAACTCCCCATGGCACCACAAATTGTGCCCAAAAAAGAGATGGCACAGAGAGTAGCAGCAGAGCTGGAGTTGATATCTGCCATGGTGCCATCCCGCCCCACGGCACCTCAAGCAGCACTGAAGTCAGAAATGGTACTGATAGCAGCACCAACAGCTCCCTTGGTGCCATGAGTGGTGCCGAGGGTGACACCTCCCATGGCGCTGTGTCCTCACTCGGCGCCGCCAGTGGTACCAGAGCTAGACATGGTGCTGTCCTCAGCCTCGGTGCTGTGAATGGCACTGAGGCAAGAAACAGTCAAAGATGGTACTGTAGAACCTCACACAGTGTTGTCAGCACCATCAGTGCCATGATGGCGCTGAGCGGTGGACCGGCGTGACCACGACGCCATCAGGGCCAACGGTGCCGAGGCCCAAGATAGCACCGACAGATGGCATTGAGGATGATGCTAAGCCAGGCTTCCCAGCATGAGGAAATGACACCAGGGGAGCCTTCGGCCCTGAAGGGGCGATTGCCAGAGTGTTGCCTCCTGCCCGCTCCCCAAGGGGAATGGACTGGGCCTCCTGCACCATGGAAGAGACTTCTGTCACAGTGAGGCTACTAGAAGAAGAAGCCCCCTCCTCCGCATTCTGTATAGAACTGGGAGGGGGACATGGAGGAAAGACTGAGAGACTGCGGCTTGGCCCGACGAGTGCGCACCCGTCCCCCGGAAGTCAGTGGAGCTCGTCCAACTTTTCATGCACATTGATCAATGACAGGATGGTCCATGGAGAAGCAGGTGTCACACGAATCCATGTCATGAAGTGGGCCAAAACACGCAAAACAACAATCATGCTGGTCAGTAACGGAGTATTTGCGGCATGGGCACTGGCGCATGAAAGGCTGCCCACTTTCAGTGATTTTTTTGCCCTCTGACCAAGACATGATCAATGGAAAAACAATTCAAATACAGATTCGACATCATTGAAAAATAATAAATGGAACAGTCTTACCAACAGCGGCATCAAGTAGGGCAAACCGGAACCAGCAGGTAAAACTTTTCAGAGTCGAAGACACAAAAGAAGCGATGTTGCTCGGAGCTCCACTTGAGGTGTGACCTCTATGGTGGGAGACAAAGAACTGTCTGGAAGGTGGGGTCAACAACACCTAATGGCCAACCCACAAGTGCCACACAGTGCGTCGGCCTCGAGGACAGCGCCATCGGTGCCTTGACGCTGCCCATCAAAAAAAAGAGCTCCTGAGGGGTCATGACCTCTGGCCAGAACCCAAATGTGATGAATGGTGAAGACTGACACAGATAAGATCAACAGCTGTACTGTTTATGAAGTCATGTGGAAAAATGGCTATGTTGAAAATTTAGCGTGAAAGTATTGCAAATTATTAAAGTTACATGCGTGTGTAGGAAAATTTCAATGAACCTGTGTAACATGGCCATTATTAGTAATTCTTCCACCAAATTTTCAACATGGGCTTTTTGGTATCCCACCTCATGAACACTGCCCCCGTCATTTCCTTAATCAGTCCTGACAGGTGATTTCGCAAGTGACTGCGCAATTCTGTGCCAGAGGTATGAAAACATGTTTTGGGCAGGATGTGAAAAATGACAGCCGTACTGTTAATGAGGGTGTGTGATAAAATGCATATGTTGAACATTTGGAGTGAAAATATAAAAAATTGGCAAAGTTATGCACCTGCGTAGAAACTGCACAACACATGCTCATAGTGCACCCATTATTTGGAAAGTTTTACCATATTTTCAACATGGGCCTTTTGGGACCCCACCTCATGAGCACTGGCACTGTTGTTTTGTTACTCAGTCCTGAAGGGTGATTCCACACGGCAACCACAAAATCACCTTTCGGGAATGAGGCACAAAATGACAGTGCCAGTATTCATGAGGTGGGGTCCCAAGAACCCCATGTTGAAAACTTGGGCAAGAATTCCTAACAATGGTCAAGATATCAATGTAAGTTGGAAACCCCACTGACAGCCATTATACGCTGCTTACTTTGATTCTTCAGTTCAGGTTTGGCTTTGAAGAGTGCAGACATGTCCCGGTCCACAGAAGATTGCAGCCATTGACCTCAGAGGGTACGTATGGGGCAAGGGGGGTAGAGGGAGGTGAGTGTGCACAGGGATGGTTGGGATGGGGGAAGGGGACACAATGAGGGGCTGTTTTCTTTTTTACAGGTACATTTAAAATAATTTTTGGGGACACTGGGAGTGGGCTCCCCCGTGTCCCAGACTATTGGGGGGTGCATGCGAGGACCAGGAGAGAAGGCCACACCGCAGCTATGGTTGAAGTGGGGGGGGCAGAGGAACGAGGACTGGCACACACACTGAGGTGTGAGCCACTAACAGGAAGCTGCACTGCAGCTATTGTTGAAGCTGGGGGGCAGAGGAGTGCGGCAGAAGCCGCTAACAAGGAAAGCCGCACTGCGGCTATTGTTGAAGCGGGGGTGTCAGAGGAGTGAGGACCGGGCACACAGACTGTGGCAGGATCGGCTAACAAGGAAAGCCACACTGTGGCTATTATTGAAGCATGGGGGTGTCAGAGGAGAGAGAAACAAGGACCGGGCATGTGGATTGCGGCAGGAGTTGCTAACAAGGAAAGCCTCACCACAGCTAATGTTGAAAGGGGGGGTTGGCAAAGGAGTGAGGTCCAGGGATAGAGAGTGCGGCAGGCAGCAGGAGAAAGCTGTAGCCATAACTCTGACCATGCACATTAGTGATTAGTGTGAACTGTAATGTGCATGGCTGGAGTTATGGCAACAGAAAGAAATGAAGCCCTCTCATCAGAGAGATAAATTTCTTTTAACTAGAGAATTTGCCATGTCAGCAAAGCTGAACTAGTGTCATGACCAGAGTCCCTGGTCATTGGTGAACACTGCCAAGTCCATTGCAGTTTCAGATGTAATTGGCTCGGGCAGTGACACACCTCTCAAATGCAATATAAGATGCAAGACGTCCCTTGCACAAGTGAACACAAAAAGAATGTGGCTATAGTGAAAGGGGGATGGGCGCAACTGTGAAAGGGAGAGTACTCATTAATTGGAGGCTTCCGTACAAGAAGTGAGGACTTCAATAAAAGGGAGAGGGGTTTCAAAGAAATTGGTCTGGAATTACAAAGAAAAATGGGAGAAGGGGGCATGAGATTAAGGAGGGCAACCACAGTATGGCTCTTTAGGTGGGACTGAGTGCCATCATTCAACTGAGGAATTTTCTCCTGCTACACCCATCTTCTGCCAATGGCCACTGGCATTGTATTGCTACCACAATGTCAGGGCCATCACTAATCTGCCAGAGGTGGTGCTCAAGCTATAGGAGACCAGCACACTCCCCTCTAATGCCTCTTCATTGCACTTTGGATTCCTCTAGCTCAGAGCAGGGGAGTAAGGATCAGACCTCAAGTTTGGATATGCAATGTGGCAGTGCATGCACGATCATCTTGTGCCATCAGTAGTGGTACAAGTTGGGGGGGGGCTCATTTCCAGGAGCAAAATGAGAAAAAAAACTGCTCCTGTGTAAAATGTAACCCCCCACCGTAGGCATAAAACTGACAAAAGTGTAAAAATGCAACATAACATGAAGCTATGTGCTCCCAGACCCCTGTTGGGCACTGTATGTTCACTGCTACATTATTGGTGGCAGGTTCTCCCAGTGAATTGTTTTCATTACCAATGCTCGCTGTCAGGCCAGGCATAAAGTGACTTCTTGATTTGCAGGGATCCTGACATAGTGGGGTAGTTACATCGGGTGGGCTAATAGCTAGCTATGGAGAGGGACTGTGGCAGATTACATCATGTATTGCCTGGTTCTTTCTTATCATTGCTCTTCTCAGGCATTACTTGTCTCATTTGTTAATGTATTTTTATTGCTAATAGTGTATCTCTGTATCACTTTGCTTGATTTGACTGTATTCATCCCATTCCCCCTTCCCCAGGACACATCTGGAAATGAGCTTTATGGCTCAGTATGTCTTTCCAGGTGAAGCTCTTTAAAATAAATAACATGCATGCAGTAGCTAGTGGATTGTTGCTTGCTTTTGAGGATTGGAATGAACATATTTAAGTGGCAGCATGGGAATGAAATAAAAACTGGAGAGGGGTAGATGAAGGATGCAAGTAAAAAGCCACAAGGGGGTGATTTATTAGGTAGAGTGGTAAAAGAAATGCTGTAGGTGGAACGGATTGATTACATATGAAGAAGCTGGTAGAAAGCCATTTGTTCTATCTAGTCTGCTCGCATTTCAGGGTCCACAGCAAGAGCTACTGTCCCTGCCCCCACCCCACCCCACTCCTCTCATCCTTCCCACCCATGATCTTTACCTTCCCCTATACCTATCCCAGCCTCTCTTGAAGCTGCCCAGTCTTCAATGAAATCACCTCTTCCAGCAACGCATTCCAAGTGTCCATCATCCTCTCTGTGAAGAAGTGCTTCCTGACCTCACTTTTAAACCTCCCACCCTCCAGCTTAAGACTGCCCTCTCGTGTTATGGTTGCCGCTCAGCTTAAAGAGATGCTCCTTATCCACCCTATTTATCCCTTTCAGGTACTTGAAGGTCCCAATCATGTCCCCTCTCTCTTTTCTGTCCTCCAGGGAGTACATGTTTAGTGCCCTCAACCTCTCCTCATACACTTACCCTGCTAGCCCACTATCATCTTTGTAGCCCTTCTCTGGACTTTGTTCTGTGGCATAAAAATCTTGGATGATTTCTATGAGTGGCCCTGCTATACAGGAAGCAATGGCATTCAGCTAACCCAGGAGTGCATTGTAGGAATTGGTGCTTATGACAACCGCTGTAAACAGGAACTAACAGTTCAGAGTGGGGTAGGAGGCTAGGGCAAGAATGGCAGTGTGTGGCAGCGAATTCTTTGAAAAACATTGGCAAGCTTCAGCAGAAGCTGCACGAGAGATAAGTCCCACTGTGTGCTTTGCCTCTATAAATCAGGGGATGTAAGCTTTCCTGCAAAGCCAAAACTGGGGCCTTCTCTGAAGTCCCGCTCTGCATCTCTTGGCAGCCCCTAAAAATGGGAGTCTCAGGCTGATCGCTGGTCTTCGGAAAATAAGTTTGTCAGAGGCTTCTGCTATGAATTGTGTACCTTTTAATGAACATGCAGTGATTTCCTTGACCTCACTGCAGTTCTTTTGTGATTTGTTCATGCGTTTTTTTAGATCTGTGGGAATTTAATATTCCACACCAAAGACTCATGCTTCAAGTAGACATGGAAACAAATCACATGTGACATGTTCACCTTGTCTCCATCTGTGACTTGGACTTCTAACTCAGTGCATGACTGACAAGAGTAGACCATTGTGAAAATCCAGTTCTGTGATTTGTTCACGCAGTTCTTAGATCTATGCAGATTTGATATTCCAAACCAAGGACTGTTGCTTCATGTAGGCATGTAAACAAATCACACATGACATTTTGTCTTGCTTCCATCTGTGAATTGGGCTAATAACCAAAATGCATATTATTGCAGTACTGCATTTAGTTTAAATTTACAAACATGCCATTAGGTGCAAGTGTAGTCAACATTTTGAGTTTCTATGAATGCAGGATTTAGCCTGGTGGTTGATTGAACATAAATTCCAACAACATTACGTGGTCAGCTTGCCGGCAGAGCAGTATGCTTTACTGGACATCGTAAAAACTGGAGAGTTGGACTGGAACTGGACCAGATCTGAAAATGCCAGATTAAATGAACTAATCAAGCAGCCAGACCAGATGCAAATTATGAAAATTTTGCAGGTCTGGCCAGTGTGGCCAGATGGCATGATCTGGCTTTTACCCATTTATTCCAATTTTGGTGGTCCACTTTTCACCCAGTCTGGGCATGGCTGAAAATTGGACAGCTGGTACCAGACTAGATTAGATTGATAATGGCCAGACTGGCAAAATGTGTGCAGCTTTTGCCTGGTCTGTCTGGTCTGGCCAACTGGGGGTTCACCCATGTTGGTGCGACAGTTACTGTGCTGACGTCAATTATGGCAACAGCAACATGCCACCTGGCATTACCGTGCCTGGCATTGCACCTCCCGGGACTTAGAGTGCCAAAGCACCATCCTGGGAAACAGGTTTTGCGGGGGGGGGCTTCATCCCATGCAACCCCCAAAAACATATATAACCTCTTCTGGGGCAGGCATGCCATAAAGGACACAGAAATTATGTGGATGCCCAACATGGCATGAGTGTGGGGCAATCTAAAATTAAGATTGTCCCAGTCACTATTGCCCTCTTTTTTGCAGTGACAACATTACCACACTGTAATGTTGTCACCGCACTAACGGTATTCAACAGACTGGTTAATCCAGCTTTTACTGATCTGGTTCAAGTCCAGTTTTCACCAACACCCTTGATTACCAATCATGATGCCAGCATCCCAGGTTCAAGCTCAAGACTGGGATGATGGCAGCCAGCCAAAGAGAGGATGCTCTCCTCTTCCAGAGAGGGAGGGCTCTTGGCTTTGCTGCAACACTGTTACCTGAGTGTCCACAGATGGTGGTGGTGCAACTGGAGACAGTAATGTGGATTGCTGCCTAATGATCCTTCTGCCAGCACTCTGTATGTGACTGGGTGCTCATTGTTATGTCCTTGCTGGTGTTGACCCAGTAGACTAGGGGAGAATGGATAATTATCCTGACTCAGTAGTATGAAGAAGCCTGGTACATTCAGACCCTAAGCAGCTTACAAGTCACCTCAAAATGCCCAATAAAAAGAATACTAGTCAGATGAAGAAGTAACCACAGGTTGGGGTGACAGTGCTGGGTGGTTGCCCTGAGGCTGATAGAGGGGTAGGCAGAGACAAAAGAGACTTAAAAAAAATATTTAAAAAAAGACAAAGGGGACTTAAAAAATACAACAAAAAGCAAAACATTTTTAGGGTAGATTTGTTTTTTTTTGGTCATTGATACTTGTTTTTGTTCTGAGTGATGGGGGTTGGCAGGGATGACCACTGTTTTTGGTGTCCTGAATTCTGGGTTTATTCCCCACCTCCTACTTCCACTCGTGTTCCCTACCACTTTGTTATTCTTTTGGTGTCTATAATTGTCAGTCTCCCCTCCCCAGGCCCACTTCAATGTCTGCACCATAATATTAGCATATTGGTGGCCCAATCTTGCCAACTCCCCCCTCCGAGTGTCCTGATAAGAGAGCTAATGAGCCCTCCCCTGTGAGCCCCATGATGCAACTAAAATGGTGCAGGGTCTGTACCAGTAATCATGAGTACAGACTAAAGGACCTCAATATGTACACCCTGGAGGGAGGAAGGAAGGGAAAGGGGGGATATGATGCAGACTTGCATATATTGTACCTCACAGGTATAAATCAGTACAAGAGGGAACGTTTTTCAGAAAAGAAAAGATGCCCAAGAACAATGGGGCATGCTATGAAGTTGGGGGGAATAGGCTCAGGGGAAATATAAGGAAATACTTCTTCACAGAGACAGTGGTGGATGCCTGGAGCAGTCCTCCAGCGGAGGTGTTGGGAGTGAAAGCTGTGGCAGGATTCAAGAATGCATGGGATAGGCATAAAGGAATCTTAGTATTTAGGGAAAGGAGGGCTAAGCCTGAGATCAAGTAGTGTCTATGGTATTACAATAGCTATGGAAAATGGGCAGACTGGGTGGGTCAAGCAGTCCTTATCTGCTGTCAAATTCTATGTTTCTATGTTTCTAGTAATGAGGGGGGCCAGAAGCATGCTAGTGAGGGAAAAAATATGCCCCCAAATGGGCCGAATGAGGTGAATATGTGGCATGTTCCCCTGCACTTTCTGGAGAGAAAGCTGATCTGAGTTGGGCAGGGAATCGGGGAAGAAGTCAGGACAATCTGGTGTGGGTGAATCAGTGACTCAGTGCAGTTGGCATCCCAGCAGGGAGTACAGGGATCAATGCTGTGGCTTGATGACAGGATGGGTGATAGAATCTTCATTTGCCCCATTATCTTACTAGTAAGCTAGGGGGTCACAGGGGAGTCAACAGTTCCAAATCAAATAACACAGAATATGAAATTGGTACTAAGAATCTTGGTTCCTGATTGGTCAAGAGCTTCTTTCAGCCAGGCCGTTATCTCAGCACTCACTCTGAGAACCTTCCCCGCTGACTGCCCTACTCGTCTCTGCAGCTTCCACTCTCCCCGTTAACTTGAGGCATAGCTGTTGCATCTTTTTAGCCACTTCCCAGCCACCCCCTTGCTCTTTCTTCGCTCCGGAGTCCACGGAGCATCTCTGTTCCCCAATTTGCCACTGACTGTAGCGTTTTTTTTTAATGCAGAGCAGGACTAACAAACCATCAATTAACACTGGAGCAGAACCAGGACCTGGAAATAGTGGAGCTGGAAGTCAGTGACAGCAACCGGGCAGGCACTACTTTTTTACTTAACTGACTCTTCTAATGTTGCAGTAATTTAAAAAAGAGGCAAATATATGTCTTTTTTGTAGTTGACTGACACTCTTGGGACCCATTTCATAATTGCAATAAGGCACTCCAGTGGGGGTGTTATGGTGGAATAATATCCCTTCTCAGGTGGTGGAAGCACTCGGCTTCACCTCGTGCTTCAACCCACCTGAGGTGGGCCGCTATGCCACCATAATGCCCCTCTGTTGTGTCTTATTGCTAAATTATGGTGATGTAGCAAAATAGTAAAAACACAGTATACCAAAAACAGGCACCAATGGCTGGCTTTTAGTAACACTCTTATGGATTGATTTAGCTTCTGTACTAAGTCAAGGTGGCCAACCCCACAGAGGACCATGGTTGATTCCCCTTAATCATGGTTCTAGATTCTGAGTCCCCCATGGCTCCCCCAGAACATGCCTCATGCTCCACTGACCCCTGACCAGGGTAGCTGGGTCCAGTGGCTAGAAAAGTGCCCCACACACAAGCACCATCCCTGAAGCAGGACTACACACATTGCCCAGATCAACCTCTCCCCTACCTGGAGCCATCTGTCCTTGCAGCCCACAGACAAGCTACCCCATGAGGGTGAACCCTGTGTTAGAAGTGCACATGGTACAGTACAGTGGCAACTGGACATGTGTCACAGACAGCACAGTAACAACAGTGCATGTGAAAAAGTGCAGTGGTGGAAGAGCACATGGCACCGTGCGGTTCCTCCCTCTAACCCTTTGTCACAAATGCATGTGGCACAGCACAGCTGCAGCAGCACATGTGTCACTGCAGTGGCAGCTGTACATGTGGCACAGTGCAGTAACTCCCTTGAACTCTATGTAGGCAATGCAGCTGCACAACACAATGGCGCAGTGTATGTAGCAAAGTGCAGTGGCAGCAGTGCACATGGCAACCACCCAGCATGATGGTAGTGCATGTGGCACAGTGCAGTGACAGCCATTCATGTTGCATACTGAAGTGTGTTGAGTGGCAATTACACTCAATGGCTACAGTACATTTGCAATTAGTATGCAATAATTAAAAATACATGAAAAATATATTAATCAATGAAATATATTTAAATATATTTTAAATATGTTTTACTTGGCAAGAAAAAATTACTCACCTCAGTAATGTTGTTTCTTCTAATGGAGTCTTGCTGTATTCTGACAATAGCAGTGAGTCCCAACCTTCGAACTGCCCCGGAGATGAAAGAGTTAACTTTCCATGCCAGGCATGGAACGCTGAGCTCGAGCTCGGTTGAGACTCTGTCTGTTGCTGTTTGAAGTCAAACCGTCAGATCTTTATGAGCTAAACTCACTGAGGTCCTGTGTGGAAGCTGTAAACCTATACTAGCCAACTGGCTACTAAATATAATAACAGATTTTTTGGTCCCAAAACAAAGACTCAAGTCAGGAAACCCAAAAAATGAAATAAACACAACACCCACTCACCCAAAGAAAAGAGGGTGGTAATAAAGAAGGTGGGGCACCTCCTGTGTGCCAACACTGCTACTGCTCTCCCACATCCCAAAAACAAAGGTTCTGAGAGGGGAAGGCAGGGGGGGAGGTCAGAATACAGCAAGACTCCATTAGAAGAAACAACATTACTAAGGTGAGTAATTTTTCTTCAAACAACATGAAGTCTTGCTGTATTCTGACAATATCGAACTACCAAGCAGTACCTCCATGGAGGAGGACAGAACCTATACTTAGGAAATAGGCTCGAAGCACAGCTGTGCCAGGCGAGCATCACTCCTGGCCTGAATATCCAGAGGTAATGCTTGGTAAAAGTGTGAACTGTTTTCCAGGTAGCTGCTTGACATATCTCTAAGATAGGAATATTCCTGGCAGCAGCCAGGGAAGCAGCTGTACCTCTGGTAGAGTGAGCCCTCAGACCTGAGGGTGGAATCTTACCTAGTTTTTCATAGCAAAATTGAATGCAATAGACAGTCCACCTGGCAATGGATCTTTTAGTGGCAGGTTTTCCTTTACCAAACTCACCCTAAGTGAGGAACAGTTGGAGGGAGTCAAACCTGTGACCCTTGGAACGTTCTATGTAGTAGCTAAGGGCTCTTTTCACATCCAAACTGTGCAACCTCCTCTCACCAGAGGAGGAATGGTCAGTGAAGTACGCAGGAAGAGACATAAATTGGTTAAGGTGGAAGTCTGAAACCACCTTAGGTAAAAACGTCCTGTTAGTCCTGAGGACCACCTTATCTCTATGGAAAGAGATAAAATCAGGCTCCACTGACAGGGCTTGCAACTCGCTTATGTGCCTGGCAGAAGTGATGGCCACCAGGAACACAGTTTTCCAAGTCAAGTACTTAATCTTTGCTGAGGACAAAGGCTCAAAAGGGGGTTGCATAAGCTGAGCAATGCAAACATTAAGGTCCCAAGCAGGGGCAGGGTCCCTGAATGGCGGATTGGTATGAAGCAATCCCTTGAAAAACTTGGAGAATACAGGGTGAGCTGAAAGAGAGGAGGGCTTACCTGATGAAAGAAAAGCAGAGACAGCTGCCAGGTGCACCCTTAGTGTAGCTGGTCTGAGTCCCAAGCTATTCAGATGGACTATATAGTCAAGGACTGTGGGCAGGTCAGCAGACTCTGGGGAAATACGCTGCCCAGAGCACCATATGGAGAATCTTTTCCATTTGGAATTATAAGTAGTTCTGGTGGAAGGCTTCCTAGAAGCCTTTAGAATATCCATAACACCTTGAGAGAGGTGTAAATCAGCAAACTCTAACTCTTCAAGAGCCAGACCTTGAGATTGAGAGATTTGAGATTTGGGTACCAAACCCTCCCCTGAGCAGAGGTTAACAGGTTGTAATTCCTGGGAAGAGACAATGGAAGGTGGACTGCTAAGGACAACAGGAGAGGGTACCAGGGCTGTCTGACCCAGTCTGGAGCAATCAGAATCACCTTGCAGGGTTGAGACCTGATTTTGACTAGCACCTTGAACTGGAGAGGGAAGGGGGGAAAAGCATACAGGAACTTCCCTTCCCAACTGAGAACCAGGGCATCCAGGGGGACTGAGCCCAATACTGGGGGCCTGCAACAAAAAAGGGGAAGTTGGTGATTGTCTGGGGCTGCAAAAAGATCTACCTGTGGGGTGCCCCATCTGGAGAAGATCACCTCCAAAACCGGGGATCCAGTGACCATTCGTGATGGCCCTGAGATATCCTGCTGAGAGCATCTGCCAGGACATTGTCCTTGCCTGGGAGGTGTACTGCTGTAAGGGAGGTGTTCAGGGGATAGGCCAGAGACCACAACTTCATTGCTTCTGTGCACAAGGCCGAAGACCGAGTGCCCCCTTGCTTGCTGATATACCACATTGTGGTGGTATTGTCTGTCCTGATCTGAACAACTTTGTTCTGAACAGACTTGGAAAAAGCCCGAAGTGCTAGAAACACTGCTCTGAGTTCCAACAGATTGATGTGAAGCAGAGATTCCTGAGGTGACCACAACCCTTGGGTGGTCAGGTCTCCCAAGTGGGCCCCTCACCCCAAGAGGGAGGCATCTGTAGTAAGAATTAAAGAGTGAGACTGAGTGACAAAGGGAACTCCCTGTCTTAGATTGTCCTGATCCTGCCACCACTGCAAGGCCTGGATCAGAGTTCGAGTCACTGGTATCAGTTTGCTCAGAGGGTCCTTTTTCTGAGACCAAAAGGCTCTCAAGTGGAACTGAATGCCCCTCATCTGAAATTTTGCTCCCTGCACCACTGCTGTAAAAGCAGCCATGTGCCCCAGGAGCTGCAGAAAATGCCTTGCTGGTCGAGACACCTGTAGGGTGAATGAAGAGGCCAGTGTGATAAGGGTCCTTGCCCTGTCCAGGGGAAGGAAGGCTCTGGCCTTTTCTGTATCTAGCTCTGCACCTATGAAAGTGAGGAGCTGAACAGGCTCTAGAACTGACTTTGAAAGATTCAGAAGGAAACCTAGAGAGGTGAGCAGTTGCTGAGTTATCTGTAGGTGTAACTTGACTTGGTCTGGGGACTGGCCTACTATGAGCCAGTCATCCAAGTATGGGAAGATGGCAATCCTTTGCCTTCTTAGGGAAGCAACTACTACTGCCAGACATTTTGTGAACACCCTTGGAGCAGAGGTTAGGCCGAAGGGCATTGCTCTGAATTGGTAATGGCCTGAGGGCAGCTCAAACCCGAGGTATTTTCGATGGGAGCTTCTTTTGAAGCTGAGAACCAGTCCCTGGCTTACTACTTCCAGGACCCATTTGTCTGATGTTAAAGACTTCTAGTCCTGGACAAAGTAAGGTGGTGGAGAATTGGCCCTGGCAAACCCATCAGGGTGCCTGTTTGGCAGGGGGTTTAGGCTGAGGGGTGGAAGCAGGTCTGCTTGTACCCCTTCTGCCTCTCCCTCTAAAGAACCCCCTCTGAGCATAGGCAGAAGAGGAGACCTGGGCTTGGTAGAAAGGCCTATGAAAAGGCATGCCCCTACCCCTAGGATGCTGCCTCTGAGGAGTGGCTTGCCCTTCCTTGGCCTGAGCACTCCTATAGGTGGTCCTGTATTCATCCATTTTCTTCATGTAGTTCTCTGTTTGCTCCCCAAATAGAGAATTACCCACAACAGGAAAATCCATGCCTTAGTCTGGGTATCCTGAGACAGGCTAGTACATCTGAGCCAAGCCATCCTACAAAGGGCCACAGATGTAGCCATGACTCTAGATGACACATCATTGGAGTCCACTGCAGCATGGAATTGCACCTTGGATGCCTCAATACCATCAGCAGCCACCTGCTCCAGCTCCTTGGCAAGCTGACCAGGGACCTGTTTAGCTAAAGCCATGACAGTGTCCCATCTAGATTTCTGATATCTAGCTGTATAGGCCATATAATTGGCCTGCCTGAGTCCCAGGGATGCTGCCATGTACTGTTTCTTTGCCATGGCATCAATCCTCCTGAAGTCCTTATCTGGGGTGTGAAGCCAAGGGTATATTAGCCTTATCACAGGCTGCAGCCTGCACTACCCCAACATGACTGCATTGCTGGGTAAGGAACTCCATATCTGAGCCTGACAGAGTATACCTCTTGTCCATTCTTTTATCCACAGGAGGTATAGAATTAGGAGTCTTTAAAATCTTACATGTCTGTTTCCCAAAAGACTTGTGTAAGAGAATAGACAGCTTCCTGGACTCTAGGATATCCATCATTTCCACATAGTCAGGCTCCTCCTGGTCATCCACAGCTTCTTCCATAGGAAGCTGAAGGGTTTCAGCCACTTTCTTGTAAAACATGAAATGGGAGGGGGACTCAGAAAGCCTAGGAGGAGACAGTCCTGAAGGTCTGTCTGGGGAGATGTCCGGGTCAATGGGCACATCCAGACTTTCATAATCACATTCACTTTCCTCGTACTCTCCTTCATCCTCCTCTGGTTCATAAAATTCTTCCAAATCATAATCCGGAACCGGTGGAACCAGCCGAACCGAGCGCCTTCCTGATGGTGCCGGTTCGGTCGGAACTGGGGAAAGCGACTGCACAATTTTTATCGCTTTGGCTATTTTATCAGCAGTTGGAGAAAAAACTTTTGGATCCACACCGGCTGATTTTTCCCTTCTTGTTCTCTTAACCGGAACCGACTCCTCAGAATCGGTTCTCCTTTTGCCCGAAGAAGTTTCGCCCTGGTCAGAGGGCACTCCTTCTGGTTCGGTTTGAACCAAACCGGGCTGGCCATCCAGGTCAGCGGACTTTTTGGCCTCCCTTTCCCTGAGCCTACCAACTCTCTTTTCTAGGGTAGCTGCAGGAAAATTTTGACAAATCTGGCAGTCTGAATCGAGGTGGTCAAACCCCAGACAATAAACACAGGTGGTGTGAGGGTCAGCCTTAGCAAAGACTTCTCCACACACACACTACAGTGTTGAAACCCAGTGGGCCCGGTTTTTCCTTTGGGTTTCTCAGACATGGTGCCAGTCCTAACAAAACTTACCCTTTTAATGGCAATCCGACAGGCAAGACACTCTTATCGGTTCCTAACCGTGTTACGAGTCGTGGAAAAAAACAGTAAAATCCGTTTTTTTTAGAACCGATAAGAACCAGTAACCACACTCTAAAAGTAGAAATAAAGATTTTTAAACAACCTGATCGTTCAAACCGAACCGATGAAATGTTTACAAGTTTCACACAGAATAGAAAATCAAAATAAACCTATCTAGTACTCACGAATACCACAGACAGAGACTGAACTGACAGGTTGCGGTTTAAATTCGGTTGGAAACAGAAAAACGGACTTTAACCGACAAATTGAACCAAGCAAAGGAGAAATCTCCAGAGCGACTGTTCAGTGAGGCGGAGTAAAGAATCTGACGGTTTGAGTTTAAACAGCAACAGACAGAGTCTCAATCGAGCTCGAGCTCAGCGTTCCATGCCTGGCATGGAAAGTTAACTCTTTCATCTCCGGGGCAGTTCGAAGGTTGGGACTCACTGCTATTGTCAGAATACAGCAAGACTTCATGTTGTTTGAACGTATATTTTCCAGGTGTATGGAAGTTTCCCTCTGTTATCTTCCATACTTCACTTGCTGTCTTGATTCTTTCTTTCTTCCTTTGCTTCTCTGTGGTTAAAAATATATATGAATCTTTATGTGAAACTGGGATCCCTTGTTTTGCAAATGTATGTACAGTACTTGTATTGTGGAAATGTTTGCAGAAAGCTATTTGGGTTTATTAGAAAAGATAATAGTCTGGAACACAGAGGGCTGACCATGAGATACATTTTGACCCCCACAAGCTTGTTTACAGAACTTTCAACAGGAACCCCGCTCTGGGACAAAATCCATTATGTTGTTACACCTGTTAATACTAGATGTGCTCTTCAGGCTGGCTGTAGAAAGGAAAATGGCCAAGTTTTGATACATTTTGTGAAAAACAGGAGATGTAACTTACAGCAACAGGATGCAGAGTTCGAACTGTCAGGGGAAACAATCTTGTATAATCAGAGCAATGTTCTCTGGGGGGAGACTCAGGTAGAGGACTTTTGTGTTTGTACTGCCTTACTAGCTAGTGCAATTTTATTTTGTTCCTATTTTATTGCTTATTGATAATAATAAAAAGCTACTTGTGCATTTTATAACGTCTCTTGGTCTACCTATGCTTCCTGACCTGTGCCACTATGACAAGGTGGTTCATCCCTGTTGAGGCAAGGAAAGTGCTAAAGATGGAGGGATCCCTGTTTAGGGACTCAGCCAAGGGGATCTCCAAGGCTGGGAATGCCTGGCTTGGGAAAACAGTAGCCAGGTGTGTCTCCCGCCTGCCCGGGGCACTGCGATGCTCTTGACAGTCAATGATTTGTGGGACTGGTCCTACAAAGTGGAAAGCTGACTAACACAATACAGGTGCTATCCCTTATTTTGCAAGGCACCTAGAGGGAGTGACCTACTTCCACTGCTACCAACCTGCCCCACTGAACAATTCATGCTGCTAGTTGCTGCAAAGTATTCCGTATGTTCACTGGCTTCCAGTGTAGGCCTTAACTCTCCAAATTTCTCACCTGCACCCACATGTCAGAGACAGCCATACAGCATCCACTTATGCACTTTTTCCTGACAGAGGGCCACCTCCCCTAGTTAATCCTGCTCTACAGTGTGCTGTTAAGATTGTCCTTGAGTTTTCTGCTGTTCCCTGTTACAAAGCAGAACTCCTGCTCCTCTCAGACACAGTCTGGAGTTTTGTCTGGACACAGCTTTCTCAGTACTTTCTCAGAGATCTCCTACTTTAGCAGCCCATAGCTATGGATTCCTCACTTGCCTTTGCAGTCTACTCCTTTGCTTCAAGGGTCATCTCAGAACTCCTCCCCCTCCACTCCTAAGCATACCTAAATAACCCTCTTCAGAGAAGTCCACCCCAGAACTATGGGCTTTCAGGGAGTATTACCGAGACTCCCTCTTCCTCCTGGTGAAACCCCTTGACTGCCCCAGTTACTGGGCCTGTGGATGTTAGACCCTCTACACCTCCAGGGTAAGGGTACATCCTAAGCACTAAGGCCACGTGACGGCAGACTAATACCTCCTACCAGACAAGGTGTCTCACCTCTTGGCACCAGCTGGCATGCATGGCACCATACTCATATCCTCCCTCCAGGCAGGAGCATGGAACAGGAATTGATGCCCTGGCCTGAGTCCTGTTGGTGTCTGGCAGGCATCTCCTTTGCCTGCCCACCAGTCCCCTACAGTGCAATCCAGAATTCTAGCACTCTGGGATCTACATTTTAGCATCCACTGTGAAAAGTTGGTAAGGAAAGCAAATCATACCTTAAACTGTATATTAAGACATGTAGGAAGCAGAACAAGAGAAGTCTTAGTGCCTCTGTACGGCTCACTGGTGAGGTCACAACTGGAGTATTGCTCTCAAGTATGGGCACCATATAAGAAAAAGAACATCCTAAAAGTGGAGGCTATACAGAGAAGAGTCACTAGGGCAGTTAAACGTCTAATTGAATGTCCATATGAAGAAAGACTGTGCAAATTTGATCTATATTCACTAAGTATGCTGTACAGAGCATTACATGATGAGACCCTATGGGAGGACTTGGCTTTATCTCTTAAATATTGTAAATATGAACCATGGGGCAACCCCCATTCAATTGGAAATGGGGAAATGGAAGCTACAAATGAGGAAACATTGGTTCAGCAAAGAGTGGTGTCATTATGAAACAGTCTGCCAATAGAAGTGGTAACCAGTGAAACAATGGACACTTTTAAATTAAGATTAGGTAAAACCCTTAGGCAGAAAATATTTACAATTTAATCTAATATAAAATAAATCTAGAAAGAACTATTTTAGGCATAAATATATATATTTTTTTAACTAAAGAAAATAAGGCACGAATAATGGACCCAAGGCTTTCTAGCTTGTAATGACCTATGAGACCTATGAGACACTGTTAGTGCTTGCAGGACCTCATCTTACATGTACCTAGCTAAGGATACTGGGCTGACTCTCCACTGGGCCTACACGCACCCAGGGAAAGCACCTGGGAAACAGGATGCTCCTATGTGAAAAGAACCTGCACTTTATTTTGCTTATACAGCATGGAGGCTCCAAGCCTCCCAGGCTCTGTGTTTCCCATTTAATGGTGTCGTATATACACTACTTTAGATTGAAATTGTCACAGATTGCTATTCTTCTGGACTTCTGCAGGGCAGCACTCTTTTGTTTATGCCATGATAGATTGGAATTCCCTCTCCTCTTTTTTCATTCTCCAACTTCTTATTGCATGTTCAAAGTCAAATTGAAATTTCATTGCATTATTGCCTCTGCATGGGACTATTTTGCTGTGTATTTGCTTATTTATTCTGTTTGTGCATTTTGTCTCCATATGCTGTTTGCATATTTTACACTTGTACCCCCCCCCCACCAAGTTCTTACCAACAAACAAATTTTAAAGAAAAAAATACATCCTAGCTCCTTTCTATCAAACTAAATGACTGGAAGGTGATGCCAAGACATCATATCCCTCTGCTAGGTACTACAGTTACAACCATGCTCCCTGCCACAGGGCTCTTTTTTGGCTGTTACAAACTCTTCCTTTGGGCCATTCATTATATCTCCATCCATTGAATTCCTTGGCTGTCTACATTACGGTGTCTTTATTTTTACCCCCACAACCACAAAATTGTTGTGCATTTAAATTAGGCCTATCCAAGGCTTACTGTTACAGTACTCCACCATGGCTATAGCTATACCTACTCAGGCCCCATTCTTGGCCAATATGGCAGAAATCCAAATCTCGCTCACATCAATGGGGGAAGATGTTTGGTCTGTCACTTACCATGTGACTGCTGCCAAGCTACATATTGATGACGTGGAGGATTCCTACAGGATACTGTGCTTCCTGAATGACCACAAATGAAAATTACGTACTCACTGTAATTCTTGATCTTAGTGGGCAAGTCTTCACCATTAATTCATACTTCTGGGTTACAAGCTGGAGGTGCTGGGATCCTTCGGGAGCCAAAAATCTTCAGAAGGGCCAGCACCAAGGTAGGACCATGCATGTGAGGCACTGCAAGACAGGCTCATGCTTGTGTAGGCTACTTTGACGTCAATCCTCCAACCACCTCAGTACCTTTTTTATTGAGGCGGTACAGTGTAATATAACATAAGAAACACGTAACCTAACAAGGGATAAGATAGCCCGATTGATCTGTATAAGAAGGGTCAATTTAAACAATGTCTTCACAGCCCAAACCGAATGAGGACATGAAGACCAGAGACATATTGAGTAAACTTGGGGGATGGTGGGAGGGCGTATGAAAAAATGGTGAAGACTTGTCCATGAAGATCAAGAATTACAGTGAGTATGTAATTTTCATATCTTCCTGGACTTAAAGTCTTTACCATTTATTCATACTTCTGGGTTAGAGTGCCAAGCTAAAACCAAATCCCCTGAGCAGGGCGGAAGGAGATGGAGCTCACTCAGGACAGAAGCCCATTAAGGATTGTCCTGCCAAAGGAAGCATGCAGTCTGGCATGGACATCCAGAGCATAGTGCTTTACAAAAGTATGCACTAAGCTTCAAGTTGCCGCTTTGCAAATGTCAGCAATTGAGACAGAATGAATCTCTGCCAGGGACACAGCAACCACTCTGGTTGAGTTCAAGTTCAAGTTTAGTGCAGGAAAAACTCCATTGAGCAAGCTCATTCACAAGGAGGTCCTGGGTCAGTTACATAGATATACGAACATAACATACTAGGTAACATTGTTAACGAGTCTTATGTAGCATACAAGGTATCATTGTTAATCGAGCAAACAATACATACACACACAGTACATAGTTGACAATTCTTGACATGATACAGCCAGGTATGGCACGGTTCTGGCAGTAGAGTGGGCGTGCACCTGGCCTTCCAACTTAATTTGCACCATAGAGTAACAATGGGGAAGGCATGCCACTGTCCAAGAAGAGACTCATTTGTTGGATACTGGCTGACCCATCTGGGCAGTGCTGAAGAACACAAAGAGCTGCTTGTCCTGACGGATATCCCTGGTTCTACTTATGTAGAATCGTAGAGCCCTTTTAACATCCAGAGAATGAAGGGTGTATTCCCCTTCATTTTGGAAGTTAGAGAAATAAGCGGGGAGAACCAAGGGCTGGTTGAGGTGGAAATCTGAAACCACTCTAGGTAGGAATTGAGGGTGAGTACGGAGAATCACCCTGTCTTTATGAAAGACAGTACATAGGGGGGTCTGTGACCAATACACGTATTTCAGAGACCCTGTGAGCAGAAGTGATGGCCACCAGAAAGGTGGTCTTCCAGGTCAGAAACTTTAAATCACACATGGTTAGAGGCTCAAATGGTTTATGAGTGAGCATATCTAGCATGAGATTAATATCCCAGGGGGCAACCGGCTTCCTAACAGGGGGCCTTGTGTGCAGAATGCCTTTGAGGAATCTTCAAAAGAGTGGTAACTGAACCAGAGTCATATTCTGGACTGGCTCATGATACATAGAGAGCGTACAGAGGTGTACTTTGACAGACAAGTATTACAACACTGCATCTGAAAGGTCTACCAGATACTCCAACACTTTGTCTGGAGGACACTGAAAGGGATCTCA
Source organism: Neoceratodus forsteri (assembly GCA_016271365.2). NCBI lineage: Eukaryota > Metazoa > Chordata > Ceratodontiformes > Ceratodontidae > Neoceratodus > Neoceratodus forsteri. The sequence continues at coordinate 831,204,828 of CM028130.1, read as the reverse complement.
ATGGATCTTAGTACACCATTCTGAGAAACGCTTCCATTTAGCAGTGTAAGTCTTCCTGGTGGAAGGCTTATGCACTGCCAAGAGTATCTAAGACAGTCTCTGAGAAACTTTAAACCTGCCCACTTCTATCCCCTTAGATGCCAGGCGTGGAGATGAAGGCAGCACAGGCTGGGATGGACCAGGAGTCCCTGTATCAGAAGGGCCATCCACAAGGGAAGTTGCTTCAGAGGAGCCTCTGACAACTTGTTGATTAATGAAATCAGATTTGCTTGAGGCCAGTATGGTGGAATGAGAATCATCGTGCCCCAGTGTGCTTCCAATCTGAGCAGCACCCTAGAATTAGCAGCTGATGGGGAAATGCGTACAGAAAATGTCTTGTCCACCACAGCCTGAATGCATCCTTAGAGAAAATGCCAGGTTCTGGATTTCTGGAACAGAATAGAGACAGTTTTGCATTGAGAGGTAACGCAAAAAGCTCCAGGTCCGGACTGCCCAATTCATCAAAGAGCGACTACACGACATCTGATGCAAGCGACCACTTGTGAGGATCTGGTTCTGTCCTGCTGAGAAGGTCCACCAGATAATTCTGAGTCATTGGCAGATAGATTGCCTGAATCAGAGCTTTGTATTTGAGGCACCACTCCCATACCCTCATTGCTTCTCTGCATAGGGGATAGTAGTGTGCCCCACCTTGCTTGTTGATGTAGTACATAATGGCTTTCTTGTCCATCTGAAGAAGAATTACTTTGTAACTGACCACTTTTTCTAGGGTTCAGATGGCATACAGGACTGCTGTCATCTCTCCTTCTGAGTCCACACTCCTTGAGTGTGGAAATCCCAACAGTGAGCTCCCCTACCAAACAGAGATGCATCTGTGGTGTTGGTGATCTGAGATTCTGGTGGGGCAAAAGGCAGATGTTAGAGAAGGTTGTCCTCCTGTATTCACCATGCAAGTGATCTCCACAGAGGTTCCGTTACTTTGATGGGGTAAAACTGTGGATGTGTCATTGGGGCCACTGTGTGCTGAGCATCCACTGGGTGGTCCTCATGTGCAATCAAACTAGAGGCACTGTGAACACAGATGAGGCCATGAGGCCTAACATCCACTGCATGGAGTGAGCTCGTACCTGACTGTGCTCCCTGATGAAGTGAGCCATCTGGAGAATGTTGTTCCTCCTGTCCTCTGGTAGAAAAGCCCTCACCTATGTAGTGTTTAAGAGGGCTCCTGTAAAGAGGAGCTGCTGGGAAGCTTCAAGCTGTGACTTCTCTCGGTTCAGTAGGACCCCCATGGAGGTGAGAAACTGGAATGATGTGCATTTCCTGCCTTGACCGGCTTGCCAAAAGCCAATCATCTTGGTAGGGAAAGATGTGAATGGCGAGCTTCTGAAGGTGTGCAGTGAGGACTGTGAAACATTTGATGAAGACCTGAGGCACCGAGGAGCACCCAAAGGGAAGGACTCTGCACTAATAATGCTGACCCAAGGCTGCAAAGTGAAGGTACTTGTGGTGATTTGGGTGTACTAGAATGTGCTGGCAGGCATCTTGGAGGTCCAGAGATGTCAGCCAGTCATGCTGTTGGAGAAGTGGTAGGTGTTATGTGTAGCACAGCTTTAAGAACTTTTGAGAGACAGTACAGTTTTAAGAAATCTACTTCCAGTGACTCTTCCTGTGTGTGTGTTGAGATAAGTTGTCCCTTTATGTCTGTGCTGAATGGAAGTAAACAGAGAAGGTCTAAATTTCTGTGGTGCATGTTTTTCTTTCTACCAAGACTCTGATGTGTTTAAGGTACTTATTTTCGGCCACCAAATACAACAAACTGGCGACAAGGATGGTGAAAATTTTCATAGCTCCAGCTTACTGAATTGCACAATTTTGTGACTTTCTGAATTGGAGGCAAGTAAGCAATTTGGAACTGTACAGTATTATGGCAACTTCAGCCAGCTTTGAGATTTTTACAGGAATAGACTGGGATACATGGTCTAGACGGTTTGATCAGTGGTTATTACTTAATCCTGCCATAAAATCTGTAAATGTTGAGTGACAGGATATACTTATTCGAGCTGCTTTTTGTACTTTCTTGGGGAGTGAAACCTTCAAATTTTTATGCAGTCTGTATGCACTGGACCGGCCAGAGAATTTGTCATATCAAGAGCTAAAGGCTAAATTGAATGCACAATACAGATTACCAACTTTCCCAAGAGCTGAACGTTATAAATTCTACAGTTACCAACAGAAACCAGGTCAGTCATTACAATCTTATTTGGCTGAGATCAAATGCTTAGTGAGTGGAGCCGGGAGCATCTTGAATCTAATTTACCTAATAAGTTTGTCATGGGGTTGAATAATGAACATTGTATTCAGCAATTACTTTCTATAAGTGTCAAGTAGTCTGCTGATGAACTTTTACAGTTGGCACAAATGTATGAGGCTGCAGAAAATGAAGCTTATGCTAAGATGAACACTAAAAATGAGGTACAAGTGTCTGCAGTAAACCCCAAATTGAAACAGCTCAAACCTAAGTCTAAGCCACTGTTTTCAAAAAAACATTCAACCACTCTACCCAAACTGCATGGACAGTACAAATGTGCATCATGTGGGTCTTCTCAGCATAGCAGTGACCAGTGCAAATTCAGAGAAGTTCAGTGTCATGTATGTAAGCATCAGGATCATATTGTTGAGGTTTACAGAAGCAGGAGAACTGCAGTGGTCAGTTCACACAGACAGTGCAGTGGTTCCTATTGCACCACAAATGCAGACTAAATATGTTTCTCCTTCCTATATGTTACTTCAATTGCCACAACTGAGGCATTAGTTGTGTTTAATGGTAGACTCTGCTTCCCCAGTTACTTTTATTAACCATCAGACATTGTCTAATCTGGATAAGCCACCATTGTCTCCTTGTAATAAGTTGCTGCATGCATTTGAAGGGCAGCCAATTCAGTCACTGGGCTCGTTTACTACTTTCGTACGCAGGACTGATTCTCCTAGTACACCTTTTACTTTTCTGGTTTCAAAAAAGGGTGTCAACATGTTGGGCAGAGACGCTCAGGTTCTTCTAAACATTCATGTTGATCCAGCAGATGTTGACCTGCTTGCTGCTGTCCAGGTAGCACAAAGCAGTAATCCGCCCAAGCTTGGGGAGATTTTAGACATGTATCCAGAGTTGTGGAAAGGCCAGGGATGTTGCACAACAACTAAAGCAAAGCTAGTTACAAGGCCTAATGCGGTCCCTAAGTTTTGTAAACCACAGAAACTTCCTTTTGCCTTTAAACTGGTGGTTGGGGCAGAACTGGACAGACTAGAAAAAGCAGGTGTGCTGGAAAAGGTTTCAAGTTCAGATTAAGCTACTCCAATTGTGGTGGTATCTAAACAAGGTAGTAAGGTTCAAATATGTGGAGATTTTAAGGTGACACTTAACCCAGTACTTAGCACAGATGTATTTCCTTTACCCTTACCAGAGGAACCTTTTCATAGACTGAATGGTGGTGTGGGGTTCTCTACACTGGACCTCACTGATGCATTCCTTCAAGAGGAACTGAATACAGACTCTCAGAAATTGGTAGTGATTAATACACACCAAGGACTGTACAAGTACAAATGGTTATGTTTTGGCCTTAGTTCCGCATCGGCAATTTTTCAAAAAGTGATTGAGCAAACGATGAGCAATATACCAGGTGTTGCTTGTTATTTGGATGACATCATTGTCATGGGCAAGACAGAAGCAGAATATTTACTTAACTTACAAAAGACTTTAGAGAGATTGCAACAGAGTAGATTCAGACTCAGGAGAGAAAAATGCCAGTTTTGTCAACCAAGTGTCACGTACTTAGGTCACACTATTGACAAAGATGAAATTTGTCTGAATGATGAAAAGGTGGAAGCCATTGTGCACATGCCTGAACCGCTGAATGTTTCAGAGTTGCGCTCATTCTTGGGTATGGTGTGCAACTATGATCGTTTCATACCTGGCATAGCCACTAAATGTGCTATCCTAAATGAACTGTTACATAAGGGTACTCCATGGAAGTGGACCAAGGGCCACAGTAAGGCAGTTCAAGCCATTAAGCTCTCTCTAACTGATGTGAAAAACTTAACTCATTAAGACCCTAACTTACCTATCACATTGGCCTGTGATGCTAGTCCTGTGGGTATAAGAGCTGTCCTTTTCCATACAGATCCAGAAGGAGTGGAGAAGCCGATAGTCCATGCTTCATGCAAACTCACTGCAGCTGAAAGGAATTATGCCCAGATTCAGAGAGGCATTAGCAATTGTGTTTGGAGTCCAGAAATTTCACCAATACTGGCTAGGTTGCAAGTTTCACCTGAAGAAGGATCACAAGTCACTAATGACAATTTTCAGTCCAGAAAAAAGAATTCCAGAGACAGCTGCTAGCCGACTTCAATGATGGACATTAATTTTGTCTGCCTATAATTTCGAGGTTACATACCAACCAACAGACCAGCATGGAAATGCAGATGCCTTGTCAAGGTTACCAATATCCAGAGAAATGGAGTTTGATGTGGGACTTAAAGAAGAGCCATTGGTACGCCAGGTGGGGCCAGACAGTTTTCCAGTGCAATACAAAGATATTGAGGACTGTACTGTTGTGTGTGCAATGGAGCTACAACAGTTAGATCAGCATCCAGTACTAGCCAAGGACATTGCAAAAGCGACTAGTCAGGATGTAATTTTGAAACAAGTATATCAGTATACGCTTGAGGGTTGGCCACAAGGCACTACTATTTTGACTGCACTACAATTCTACTATACAAAGAGACATCAGTTATCCATTGTGGAGGGGTATCTTCTATGGGGATTGCGTGTCATAGTACCCCAATGTTATCACTCAAATGTGTTGACTGTTTTGCACGCGGGCCATTCAGGCATTGCTAAAATGAAATCCCTAGCCAGACTTCACGTACGGTGGCCTTCCATTGATAAAGATATATACCAGGTTGTGCAAAGATGTGAAGGTTGTGCTGCATTGATGGGAAATCCGGCAAGAGCTCCATTTCACCATTGGGAATGACCTGAAAAACCCTGGCAAAGGTTTGCATATTGATTTTGCAGGACCGTATTTAAATTCTATGTGGATACTCTTAACTGATGCTTATAGTAAGTGGCCAGAAACTCATCAAATGTCTTCAACAGCTACTGAGAGCACCATCAAAGTGTGGAAATCTATTTTTGCCACCCATGGTTTTCCGTAAGTGATTATCTTGGACACGGACCACAGTTCAAGTCTATTTAATTCCAAGCATTTTGCCAGCAACGTGGTGTCCACCATATTTTCTCAGCTCCCTACCATCCAAGTTCAAATGGTGAAGTGGAACACCTGGTTCAGACATTTAAAAAGAGTAAGGACAAAGCTAATCCTACTACACCGATGGCAATACAAATAGCCCATTTGGACTTTCTTGTGGTGTATCAAACAACACCATATTGTGTCACGGGAATATCCCCTGCAGAATTGTTGTTTGGACATCAAATTCAAACTCAATTGGACCTTCTTCACCCTCTAGGCTATAAGTCAGTAACTGAAATGCTTCCTAAGACCACATCCTTCAAACCCAATGATTGTGTGTGGGTCACGATGTATGCAGGCCTGATGAGATGGCTAGAAGGCATGGTAGAAAAAAAGTTCAGAAATGTTGTCTATACCATTTGACTGACTAACCAGAGGTGAGTGAAAAAACATGTGGACCAATTAAATTCTAGAACTGAGACAGAACAAAAAAGGGATACCCAGAGTTGTGGTAGTTATCCAGCATTAATTTTTCCAGAACAAGAACAGGAAGAGATAGTGGAACCACAGCAACTGAGACAAGATGTGGCTGATGCTAATCAGATTCCAGTGCAACAGCCTCCAGTCCTATTACATCAGGCAGGACGTGTAAGACGTCCGCCAAAGAGAATGGACTTGTAGAGATATAGCCTAATGACACAGGCTAACTAAAAGGGACACTGCAGTAATAACTTTGATAGTTTCATACCATTTTCTGAATTATTGACTTACATACTTTCTAGCTAAGTCAGGAGGGATTATGTGTAGTACAGCTTTAAGAACTGTTAAGGGACAGTACAGCTTTAAGAAATTTACGTCCTGCGATTCTTCCTCTGTGTGTGTGTGTGTGTGTGTGTGTGTGTGTGTGTGTGTTAAGATAAGTTGTCCCCTTATGTCTGTGCTGAATGGAAGTAAACAGAGAAGGCCTAAATTTCTGTGGTGCATGTTTTTCTTTCTACCAAGACCCTAATGTGTTTAAGGTACTTATTTTCGGCCACCAAATACAACAGTAGGAGCATCCCTAAGGAGACCATCTTGAACTTCTCTTGGAACAAGAACTTGTTTAGCTTTCTGAGGTCGAGAATGGGGCGCATACTGCCTGTCTTCTTTGGAACCAGAAAGTAATGGAAGTACAAACCTGTGTTCCGCTCTGCCCAGGGAACTACTTCCACTGTTTTTGAGAAGGCCATGTATTTCTGAAGTGAGAAGCTCTGACTGGATGGCTAACAAATTGTGTTGCCTCTTGTGTGGAAGGTCGGGGGAATCTCTGAAAAGTTGAGAGAGTACCCCTCCCAGATAATCTGGAGGACCTACTTGTCTGTTGTGATAGACTTCCATTGACTGTAAAACTGAGTCAGATGATCTCTCACTGCTGTGGAAAAGTCCACCTCGGGCAGCTGAGGTGAGACCAGGGCCAGACTTTCAGAGGGTGGCACTGGACGCTTTTGGGCCTTATGCCTTCCGCTGCATTTTCTTTTGTGGCTAAGGAGGCTGGTGCCTGTTTGGGGCTCCTCGGCCTCTTCCTCGAAATGGCTGCCTGTTACAAAAAAAAGTACAATTATCTAAGAACTTACCGTAACAGTAGATCTTTGAGAGGAGCTCTTGCAGCAGGTAACACCTTAAGGACTGAAGCTGGCAGGCACCAGGACCCCACAGAAAACTTATAGCTAGCAGTCTATAGCGGGAGACCACCCTTTGATGATGGCCCACCCCGACATCATGTATGGTATAAAAGGGGCAGTCCCCTAGCCCATCCTCAGCTCTCCCGCTTGAGACCATGGCAAAAAGGAATAAGACTGGAGAAACAAAGAGGTTCCTCAAAATGAGGAAAACTAAAGGTAACCATGATGGAGAAGCAGCTACCAGGTGGAAGGTGGGAGGGAAAATAGCACCTGCTGCAAGAGTTCCTCTCGAAGATCTACTGTTACGGTAAGTTCTTACATAACTGTACTATCTTATTTCGAGGGGGCTCTTGCAGCAGGTAACACTTTAAGGACTGAGTCCCAAGCAGTAAAGGAGAGACATCAGTCAGCTGGATGGCGGCAGAAGTCTCCCAAAGGGGTTCCAGAGAGTAGGCCTTGCAGGACTGCCAGTCCAAAGCCTGCCCTGCATCTGGATGCAATGTCTAAACTGTAGTGCTTGATAAAGGTATGGACAGAACTCCATATAGCGGTTGCGCAAATGTCAGCAGCAGATACGTTTCTCAAAGAGATACAAGAAGCAGCCGTGCCCCTGGTAAGGTGGCCTTTTACTGAGCCAGGTAAAGACTTGTCATATTTGATGCAGCGGAAAACAATGTAGTTAACCAACCATTTAGATAAACATTGCTTAGAAACAGGAGCCCCTTCCATTCTGGGGGACAAAAGACCCAAACAACTGGTCAGACTTTCTAGCAGCTCAGGTGTGCTTCTAGTAATAACGAAGCACCCTATGAACATCCAGAGTATGAAGTAGTGCCTCCCCTTGGTTCAAGTATTCTGGGTAGTAGACAGGAAGGTGGATGTCTTGATTCAATGTAAACTCTGACACCACATTTGGTAGAAACTTATGATTAGTCCACATGGACACCCTGTCATTGTGAAAAACCAGATAAGGCTCTTCACACAACAAAGCCTGAAGCTCAGAAATCCTTCGAGCTGAAGTAATAGCAGCTAAAAATAATGCTTTCCATGACAGAAAGCACAGCTCACAACTTGCAGCAGGTTTGATGGAAGGCAAGGTAAGCTTTTCCAAAACAAACAAAAGATCCCATGGCGGGACTGAGTCCCTAATGGGAAGCTTCATGTGCAGAATGCCCCATAGGAACGTATGGGGAAGAGCAGTCTGGGCAAGAGTTTTGCCCTCAATAGGTGCACGGTAGGCAGATATGGCAGACAGATGCATCTTTAGAGAGAAGTAGTTCAGACCTGAGTCCAACAAGGAGAGAAGATACTCCAGTACTGAATTCACTGGGCAGGTGAAAGGGTTCAAATGCCAGGCGGTGGCCCAGATACAGAACCACTTCTATTTCATTGCATAAGTAGCCCTGGTGGAAGGTTTCCTAGCATCCACCAAGACATCAGCTACCCTTGGGGACACCCCAAATTGGGATACAACTAGGTCTGTAGGAGCCATGCATGGAGATGCAAAAACATGAGATCTGGATGGACCAGGGTTCCCTGTTCCTGGGAGAGCAAGTCTGTGTGCAGGGGCCGGGTGATCAGAGGTTCCACTGCAAGTTGCTGAAGAAGTGGAAATCAAATCTAACGTTGCCAGAATGGCACCACTAGAATCATCTCTGCTCCCTCTGATTGCAGCTTGAGAAGAACTCTCTGCAGTAAAGGGAAGGGAATGAAGGCATAATGGAACCTACTCACCCAGGAGAGGGACAACGCGTCTCATCAGAAAACACCAGATCCTGGATCTAGCGAGCAGAAACTGGGCAGTTTTGCATTGTATATGGAGGCAAACAGATCCAGTTCTGGACGTCCCCATCTGGAAAAAATGTCTACCACTGAAGGAAGAAGTTCCCACTCATGAGCCTTGGATTGAGACTGGCTTAGGCTGTCAGCCAGGATGTTTTTTATGCCTGGAACATGGACTGCTGTCAAGTCCAGTGATGATCTACTGCCCATGACCCGACTCTCAAGTCTTCCCTGCAAAGGTGATAAGAATGAGTCTCCCCTTGCTTGTTTATGTAGAAGACCACTGACATATTGTCTGTCTGGATCAATAAAGGGCCAGGCAGCAACACTGACTGGAAGGCTTGAAGCGTATACAGAATCAACGCATCTCCAGAACACTGATGTGGAGATGGAACTCGTGCTGAGACCAAGCCCTTTGTGTCTGATGGTCTCCTAAGTGGGCTCCCCAACCCTGGCCTGATGTGTCTGTGGTCAGAATCTGGCTAGGAGACTCCTTTCACAGGTAGACCCTCTTGGAAAGATTTGAGGTGTTTAGCCACCATGCTAGGTCCTGTCATACAGGGTTTGACACCAAGACAAGTTGCTCCAGAACATCTGAATGCTGGTCCCATTGGACTCTCAGGTTCCATTGAATCACCCATACTGCATATACAGCTGAGCTAGGGGAACTGTGGTGATGACTGCTGCCATGTGCCCCAGAAGTCTTAAGACTGACCTGGCAGGAACCTGTTGAGAGGAGGAGACTTGCCAAGCGTGCATTTGAAGTTGCTCTGCTCTGTCTGGAGGTAAGAAAGCCTTGACTTGTGCTGTGTCCAAGATTGCCCCATGTACTGGATCCTCTGGCTTGGCCAAGGGGAGGACTTGGGGAGGTTTAAAGTAATCCCTAGGTCCTTAAACAGGGAGAAGGTGGCCTTCATGGTGTTTAGGAGCCTGTCTCTGGTGGGGGCAGTCAACAACCAGTCATCCAGGTAAAGGAAGACGTAATGACCTTGTCTTCTTACAGCTGCAGCCACTACTGCAAGGCATTTGGTGAATACTCTACTCTGGGGGTCGATGACAGTCCAAATGGCAGAGCCCGAAACTGGTACTGACTTTCCTGGAAGTGGAAGCGAAAGAACTTCCTGTGGGGCTGGAAAACCAGAATGTGGAAGTATGCCTCCTGCATGTCCAGAGAGCATAACCAATCCCCTTGATTGAGAAGAAGAAGAAGACCTAGCAGAGTGACCGTCCTGAGCCTTTTGTACTCTATGGACTGATTCAGGTGGCTGAGATCAAGGATTGGACACAGGTCCCGATTACTTTGGTACCAGGAAGAAGTGGGAATAAAACCCTTTCCCCCTTCCCCCTTTGTGCCGGAGGGACTGGCTCTAAGTCCTGCTTCTGCAGTAGGGCCTGAATCTCCTCATCGATGAACGTGATGTGAGTCTGAGGGTAATGGGAGGGAACCAGTGACTCCTGACCACCAAAGACCTCTTAGTAGATATACCAGAGGGAGACCTCGAGTGGCATCACTTCTTCCTCTTCCGATGGGAGGAAGAAGAAGAACTTGAGACAGAGCAGTACTGGGTTCCTGACCTGGACCGGGAATGGGCTCACTTCTTTATATGTTTACAGGAGGATTGTCCTCCCTCCCGAACATCAGACTGCCCGTGGTCAGAACCCACCACTCTCTGGAGAGGGCGGCAGACCAGACAAAGCCCAGCTGCTAGAGCAGCCTTTCAACGCACTCCCGTCACTGTCTCCATCCATGGTCGACTTCTTCAATTGACAGGACTGAGAGAAAAATAACAAAATACTTTTTTTTTTGGAAAATAATAAATCAAACTAAAAACTGAACAACTAGATGCTGTTGTCATATAGACATTAAGATTTGACTCCCAACAGGTGAGCAATGCCGTCACTGAAGTGCATTTGATGGTGGGGAAAAAAGGAACTGAGGCAGTTGGAGGGTTGTTGCCGAGGTAGCCTACACAGGCACGAGCCAGTCTTGCAGTGCCGCACATGCACAGTCCTACCTCAGTACCATCCCTCCTGAAGATTTTTGGCTCCCGCAGGGTCCCAGCATCTCTGGCTTGTAACCCAGAAGTATAAATAAATTGTGAAGACTTTAAGTCCAGGAAGAGCTGGCATCTCCAGACACTATGGGCCAGAGCTGAGGATTAGAACAGCAGCCACAGAATCAATCTGTGGACCCTGGCAATCCAGGAAGTGAGAGAGGGACCACATATGGAGCTCTTCTTGTAAAACTTCTTGCCATAGTTACAGACCCCAGCTTGGTACCCAGGGCTCGACCACAGTCATTAACTGATATTTCATGGATTACTCCACTAAAGAAAGATTGCTCCATCAGTCCAGGGAGAAATGGACTCTATCCTGGCAAGTTTCCCACATCTCTATCTACCAGAGCTTTTCTGCTGAGGTAGTAGGGTGGAGGGGAAGGTAGACATTGCTGCACATTACCTTATTATGTTTTATCATCTGCTACTGATTTAAATGACTTAACAACTTTGGAATTCAGTAAAATGGCCAGGAGCACATGTGAAGCCTAATGCTTCAATACTTGGCATTGGTCTGCTTTCTCTTCAAACTACCACACCCAAAAGCCATTGCAAGGACCAAAACAAGGCTGGTAATTTACCTCATAATTTCCCCAAGCAACTTCTGGTTCCAAGGCATTGAATTTAGGGATGAAAACATGGCTACCACCGTGTCTGCTGACAGATAGATAACACAATGTAAAAGAAGAGGTAAGTCAGGTACCAAATGAAGAGGAAGAAAAACACAGGAGACTGACTCCGCAGCATGGTATTATGATTATAGTTGGAGATGTGTCAGCAGGGATCCATCTGACTGATCGTCACTGTAATGGCCTCAGTCAGCCTCTAAGGAATCATCTGCCACTTTGGGTCCTGCATGTTCTTCTTACTATGGTTCTGCTCTCAGACCCTCCAGCTTTGCTAGATCCCTCTACAGACAGTTTGCAGCCCCCACAAAGGGAGAAGAGTTCATCCTGGGCAGCAATGTGGAAGACAACTCAGACATGGCAACCCCAAATAAAGTAGACCCTGCTCAGCTATCCCTGCATCAACAGTGGAGAAATGCAACTTGATGGACTTGTGTTGTGGCAACTGGTTTGATTGGTTTCTGCATTTGGTAAGGAAGACCCACAATTACCCCCTGCCCTCAGTAATGCTCACATCTCCTGATAGCTGTAAGATGATCCTCTTGCCATCAATTATTCAATATACTTTTACTGATAGCAGCCAGGTGCTATTTGGAAAATCTGTCTGAGACTGACCTTCTATCTTGGGTAAATGATCCCCCCCCTCCACGGATAGCTCAGTCCCCTCTATTTTGAGGCACTAGAGATGGATACTTCCCAGATCTTTGCTAGGCCCTCCTATGTCACCTGGGCAGACCCCATTTTTGTTTTTTAAAGGTGCCCTTACGTAAATGGAATATATTGCAATATATTGAAAAATATGCGTTAATGTATGTCAATACACAGAGAAATATATTGTCCCAATGTAATATATTCTATAATATATTATGAAATATATTTTTAAATATACTGACTTACTATATTTCTAACCCATGGTATACAAAAATATATGCCACTATATTGAGAAATACATTGACTCAATGAACTGTAATACACAGCGTATTTCAGCATATACTGAAACCATATATTCTGCCTCATTCATTGCTTGAAAGCATGTCAATCTATTTTGTAATACATTGTCTGAAATATATTATTAGTGTATTTTAAAATATATACTGTATTCTTTGTATGTTACATATATTTTTATGTTGATTCACGCATGCGAAAGAAACATGTTGCGACAGGTTTGTCCAGAAGCAGGCTGTGGAGGCGCAGCACTGTTGTGGCCAATGCCCCCACAGCCTGCAAAGACTTGCCTCGGTTCCCCCAATGCCGTGGCACGCTGCTGCTGACACTAGTTCAGCCAGCGTGCCACAACTTTCTAAAAAAACAGCCACTGCAATCAGGGGCCGCCTCGTCATTGCAGCGTCAGTCATCCGCTGCAATGAGGAGGCGACCCGTCATTGCAGGCGGATATAAACCCTGAGATTGTTTGTAGACATGGCGGTGGCTTTCCGCCGTATTCACAAACAATATAACCATCCCCACCATGTTTAATTTCCGGCGAGGGCCCCAATCCCTATCGGCATTCTATCTCCGCCTTGCCGCCGTGTTCTAAACAATATAGCCATCCCCACACCATGTTTGGTTGCCGGTGAGGCCCCAATCCCGTCGCATTCTGTCGCCCCCGGTTTTGTTCCTGCCAATGGGGTGCCCAATCCCTGTTGGCTGTAGTGGTCCCCTGTTTGTTTTCTTGCTGATGGGGAGCCCACTCCCCATCGGCATTCTGTCACCCCCTTTTGTTCCTGCCGATGGGGTGCCCAATCCCCATTGGCATAACGATACTCGCCCTTCACGATGGGTGCCCAATCCCCATCAGCTACTGCTGCCCTGAAGAAAGAAAGCTCTGCTGGCACACTGGGAGCCCACCCCAGTGTGCCAGAGAGCCTAAAGTAAAAACGTCCCATGATGTCCGTTTTTTTCCCTGAAAGCAGGAAACCGTCCCTCAGCACTCACCCTGCCTCCCAGCCGCACCCACCCACTGCACGCCCTACCTCCCCACACCCCCTCACCCCATACTTGCCTTAGGAGCTCGGCGCAACGATCTTCGGTGGACCGGGAACACGTCTGCACTCTTCAAAGCCAACTGACGAAATGCCGGTAGGCTGTATAATGTAATACATACAGGTTTTTCAACTTTACTGCATATCTCGGGCATTTTTGGGAATTTTTTCACCAAATTTTCAATGTGGGGTTTTTGGGACCCCTCCTCATGAATTCTTGAACTGTCGTGGCGTTAATTGGCCCGTAAAGGTGATTTCGTGGTCACTGCGCGGAATCACCTTTTGGGACTGGTTAAAGAAATGACAGTGCCAGTGTTCATGAGGTGGGCTCTCAAAAAGCCTATGTTGCAAATTTAGTGAAAAAAATCCAAAAAAATTACTGTTTTACGAGCGGCGCCTCACGAGTTGATCGCATACTCATAACTGTGAATTTGCAATATTTTCATGCCAGATTTGCAACATTGGCATTTTGTCACACCTTCTTGTGAACAGCATAGCTGTCATTGTTCACATCCTGGCAAAAATGTGTTTTCGCACTTATGGCGCAGAATAGCGTGGTAACTGTGGGAAATCAGTGTTCAGGACAGATTAACAAAATGACAGTGACACTGTTCATGAGTAGAGGTCCTGAAATGGCTATATTGAAAATTTGGTAATGATACTCCATAAAATGACTGTGGTACGAGCGTGTGTTGCGCAGTTTGCACGTACGCTCGTAAGTTTGCGAATTTATAATATTTTCACTCCAGATTTCCAACATTGCCATTTTCCCCACACCTACTTATGAACAGTAAAGCTGTCATTTTTCCCATCCTGGCCAAAATGTGTTTTCGCAACTTCCGCGCAGAATAGAGCGGCCGCTGTGGGAAATCACTGTCCGGGACAGATTAAGAAAATAAGAGTGATACTGTTCATGAGCAGAGGTCCTAAAATGCCTATGTTGAAAATTTGGTGATAATACCCCATCGAATGACTGTGTTACAAGTGTGCATTGCACACTTTCCACGCACCCTTGTAACTTCGCAGATTTGTAATATTGTCACGCCACATTTTCACCAGTGGAATTTTTCCACACCTCCTTATGAGCAGCACAGCTGTCATTTTCCACATCCTGACTGAAATGTGTTTTCACAGTTCCAGCAATGAATAACACAGTCACTGTGGGAAATCACTGATTGGGACAGATTTAAAAAAATGACAGGGGCACTGTTCATGAGCAGAGGTCCTAAAATGCCTATGCTGAAAATTGGGTGATGAAACTCCATGACATGACTGTGTTACAAGAGTGCATTGACCTGTTTCCACACACCCTTGTAACTTCGCAATTTTGTGATATTTTCACCCCACATTTTCAACAGTGGCATTTTTCCACACCTTATGAACAGCACAACTGCCATGTTTCACATCATGGCTAAAATGTGTTTTTGCACTCCTGCCACAGAATAGCATGGTCGCTGTGGGAAATCACTGTGTGGGACACATTAAGATCGAAAGAGTGAGGGGGGGAGTGACTGCGCTCAACTGAGCTCTGTCGGAACTGCTACGGATTTGTTTGTGGGCAGAGAAAGGGCCCAACGCAACAGCCCAGTACAAAAGGGCAGCCTGCAGCACTGGGAGAAACAGAACGAGAGAGCGAGTGAGGGAGGGGAGTGAGAGAAAACTCACCGGAGCTCTTTCAGGACTGCTGCGGATTTCTTTGTGTGCAGAAAAAGGCACCAATGCAGGCAGGAGTCCGATAAAAGGGAGCTTGCAGTGCCAGGACAAACAGACTGAGTGTGTGAGAGAGGGAGACTGAGCGACCTCAACACAGCTCTGTGGGGACAGCTGTGGATATGTTTGTGGGCAAAGAAAGGGAGCAACATAAGAACCCAGTACAAAAGGGCAGCCTGCAGCACTGGGAGAAACAGAACGAGACAGTGAGTGATGGAGGGGAGTCAGTGAATTCACCGGAGCTCTTTCAGGACTGCTGTGGATTTCCTTGTGGGCAGAAGAAGGTATCAATGCAGGCAGGGGCCCAGTACAAAAGGCCAGCCTGCAGCAGTGGGAGAAACAGTACGAGCAACTGAGACAGGGGGACTGAGTGAGCTCAACGGAGCTCTGTCAGGACTGCTGCGGATTTCTTTGTGGGCAGAAAAAGGTGCCAATGCAGGCAGGAGTCCTGTACAAAAGGCCTGCTTGCAGAGCCAGGACAAACAGAATGAGCGTGTGAGACAGGGAGACTGAGCAACCTCAACAGAGCTCTGTTGGGACAGCTGCAGATTTGTTTGTGGGCAGACAAAGGTGCCAGAGCATTCAGGGGCCCAGTACAAATGGGCAGCCTGCACTGGTGGGGAAACCAGAATGAGCGAGTGACAGAGGGGGAGTGAGCGAGCTCAACAGAGCTGTATTGTAAGTGCTGCAAATTTCTTTGTGGGCAGAAGAAGGCGGTAACGCAGGCAGGAGTCCAATGAAAAAGGGCAGCCTGCAGTGCCAGCAGAAACGGAATGAGTGAGTGAGAGAAGGGGAGTGCGTGAGCGAGCTAAACGGAGCTTTGTCGGGACTGCTGCCGATGTCTTTGTGGGCAGACAAAGGCGCCAACAGAGGCAGGAGCCCAGTACAAAAGGGCAACCTACAGCACCAGGACAAACAGAAAGAGTGAGTGACACAGGGGGAGTGTGCGACCTTAACGGAGCTCTGTCGTGACTTCTGCGGATTTCTTTGTTGGCAGAAAAAGGTGCCAATGCAGGCAGGAGCCCAGTACAAAAGGCCACCCTGCAGCGCCGGCAGAAATGGAACGAGTGAGTGAGAGAGGGGGAGTCAGCAGGCTCAACAGACCTGTGTCGGGACTGCTGCAGATTTCTTTGTGGGCAGAAAAAGCCCCCAACAGAGGCAGGAGCCCAGTACAAAAGGGCAGCCTGCAGCACCAAGAGAAACAGAATGCACGAGTGAGAGAGGGGGAGTGAGCCACCTCAACGGAGTTCTGTCAGGACAGCTGCAGAACTCTTAGTGGGCAGAACAAGGTGCCAACACAGGCAGGAGCACAGTACAAAACAGCAGCCTGCAGCACCGGACGAAACAGACTGAGCGACTGACAGAGGGCCAGTGAGCGTGGTCAACACACCAACGCAATCAACATTCGGCATTGACAAATGCTTGTTTATATATGTTAAATGCATTTTATGTATGTTACATATATTTTATACATATTATATATATCTTTTATATATGTTACATATATTTTTGCAAAAGCTTAGTTCCGTCCCATGTGTACATTTGATTAACTTATTTGCATATTTCAAAAACACAGTTTATCAGTCAAAATCATGATAATTTCCAGTTTTACAATACTTTCTAATTTACAACATTAGCTTACAGGCTGAAAAGAAAGGTGTTATCAAGCACGTACATGTAGGATCTCACCCTGACCTAAAAGTGAAACAAAATGGGGTGATATAAATACCAATCTGAGCCTTTAACAAGTATGAGCTTGTGAGGTAAGTCATATGTGTAAGTATAAATGTTTGAATTAAACCTGCACTGTAAAACAATAATTCAATGTAAATATCTCCATGATTAATAACAAGATGAACTCCACTTGTACAGACAGAGGTACGTGTAAATCATAAATAATTTCCTTTATTTTTATCTGGATAAGTTAATAGTTCAGTTACCAGCGATGTACCACAAGGATGTTTTGGGACCCACATTGTTTTTTGTCTTCATATCTTATCTGACCAAAAACATAAATAGCTTTGCCATTAAATTTGCAGACGACACTAAATTAGCGGCCCAAGTAAAAACAGATGAAGACATACTAAACTTTAAAAAATGGCATAAAAAAACTTGAGGAGTGGGCACAACAAAATGATATGACATATAACATCAGCAAATGTGTCATTATGCATTTGGGAGATACAAACAAACAAAATGTATATACACTGAATGGCTGCTCCCTAAAATCAGTATTAGAGGAAAAAGATCTAGGTATTATCATTAGATCTGCTCTATCATTTGAAAATCACTGTAATCATGTAATTAATAGGGTGAACAGATTAATAGGCAATATAAAGAGATCATTCATCTCTACAGATTGGGGATGTATCCTCCCCCTCTATAAAGCCTATATAAGACCTCACATGGACTATTGTTCACCATTGTGGAGTCCTTACTTGAGAAGGGATGTAAATAGGTTGGAGGGAGTGCAGCAGGGAGTAACTAAAACGATTAATAATATGTACAGTAAGAATTATGATGTAAGACTTAGAGAATTGAAACTGTATTCATTAGAGCAGCAGAGGACTAGGGTGACCTGTTATATATGTATAAATTATCAAAAGACCCTGAACTTATGACTGAATTAGGTATGTTTTACAAGTTATGGGATTGTAATCTAAGAAGCCATACATATCAATTGTCACTAAATTATCCCTAAAAAGATAACAGATGCTTTTTTTCACCCAAAGAATAATTCCATTATAGAATTCACTCCCAACAGCTGTAGTCGACTCCACCAGTCCTAAAAACTTTAAAAACAACTTAGACAACTATTTATTGAACCGTGGATAATTTATCAGCTTGCTGGAGACATACACATATAGGCCACGGCCTTCTGCATATCTATCACTTCTTAGTATGATTCTTAGTATAAATAGTTATATTAATATTTATTACACACACATACATATATATATGGGATATACAATGGTGAGCTGTCAGATAAATGATTTATCTACACAAGTGCTGTTTGACCTCAGGAAACCTCACGAGTGGCGTAAGCCATGAGTGAGGTGTCCGAGGTCAAATAGCACAAGTGTAGATAAATTATTTATCTGACAGCTCACCACTGTATAGTTCATTTATGCAATAGGGATGCCTTCTGTGAGTGCAGAGACATTTGCTTTTGATTGTTTATCTTTTTTTGCAAATGTTTGTAAAAAGTGAAAACAAAATATCATTTTCTGCTCTTTTTTGCTAATTATAAAAAAATCTAAAGGTATCTATAAATGAAACACAACTCATTTTGTAGATAATGTTGTGTTGAACAACTTTTATGCTCACAGTACCATGCCATCTTTTTTCATTTTAAAGTTATTCACATTTGAATATTGTTAGTACTGCTACTGAGACCGAACATTCTAAATGAGTTCCACAGTGACTGTGACATAGATACTATATGGATAAATGTTATTTATTCAACGGCTGTGAAGATCAATGGATTTATTCAATGAATTCTGAGCCCACTCCCACTGCATAAATGTAAATATAGGAAACAACATTTGAAATGTAAAAAATGCACTTATACATATATTGACAATATACCAAAAACACGAAGATGTTCCAGCATATTTAAAGGGGAAAGGACTGCCACAGTGTGGATGTGCATCACATATCACTGACAGAACTACAGGTGAGTAACCCTCATTTCCCAAAATGACAGTCACTTAAAAAGGTGAAAGGCAGCCATTTTCCATGTGTCCCTTTTTGGTTTTGAGATCTTGTTCACTCCTGTGATATGCTTCAGCTGTTTGTTTCCCTTAAAGATGGATTTGTGTTCATTTATTTACTGTCACAGGGTATGGCTTGTGTTGACAAGGGCCTGATGAAGGGGTGCCCTGTTGGGGGGGGTTATGCAACTGACCGTCTGGTGACGGGGGCCCTGTTGGTCAGTTTCACACTGCTGCTGCCCAGGGCCTGATGATGATCTGGGGGTCATGAAACTGACTAGGTCCTGATGATGGGGGTCTCTGTTGGGACTGTCATAAAGCATACTGGGGTCAGATGACAGGGAAGGGGCTGTTGAGCCTGTCATGTAGCTGATCAAGGTCTGATGACCTGGGGGGGGGGGTCCTTTTGGGAATCTGTATGATTTTATTGAAGTTTGTTATATTTTATATTGTCACTGTTTTAAAATGTGAGGCGCCTTGGTTCTGGATCAGGCGCCACACAAATCAATTTTATTATTATTATTATTATATTTATCATCCTTATTTCAATATACTTGGAATTTAAACAATATATTTTGCAATATACATAATATACTAAAGTGGCAATAACACGTATATTTACAGTACATTGCAATATATTTGCAAATTTTTAAATATACTGAAATATATTGATTTTCCAATACATTACAATATATTATAGAACAATAAGATTGGAATATATTTCACTATATGTAAATATATTGTTAATATATTTTAAATATATTTCATTTTTGTAAGGTGCTCCTCCTACTTATCTTCCCTCGTTTATGCCTGATGCAGTAGGACCCCGCCTCGAGGTTTTTCCAACTGAGAGTGGTTACAAGTATTCACTCTCAAAACCAAAGTAAGGGATATTGGGGGATTCCCTCATCTGCTTTCTCTCTCCTTCAATACATTTTCGCATCCCTCCTATTGTCCTCCATTCCATCTTCTTGACCCTCCTTCACACCCTCCCCATTCCTGTTTCAAGTTGATTGCTGCACTCTGGATATGTCCACATTAACACAGAGTGTGGCTGCTGCCCCTGTGGTGCATGGGCCTAGTGCAGACTTCCCACTTGAAAGCAATCAGTTCCACCAGACCCCTCATAAACATGTTGTGTTTGGGTTCAGGGTGCCTACTGACTTTCCTACCAGCACACATACAGTGGTTTGTCCATGACCATTCAGGTCAGGCAGACTCGGAGTACAAAAGTTTGCTATGGCATCCAGTGAATATGCATCAGCAATTGAGTGTCTACAAAAATGGTGACTCAATTATGGTGCCTGTATTCAGGGCTACCTGGCAGGGTAGCGCCCGGATACTGGGGTGGGCGAGGTAGGGCAAGAGGAAGCTATATACGTATGTGGGGAGAGGAAGGGGAGGGAATGTATGTGGGAAGGGGTGTGGTGGGCAGCTGCTGAGCTGGTCCACTAGCGTAGTGGGGAGAGTCGTCGGTTGGGAGGTGCAGGGTTTGGGTCCGGCGCAGTGCTTTTTTTTTTGCCAGCAGACAGCTTTTTCTTTTTAGAATTATTTCACCCCCTCAACATGCACCCCCCTGGAGTTGAGAATCCTTTAGTGGGGGGGGGGCACATTAAGAAATACAGCTATGGATCTCAGGTGCCCTATTGCCAGTCACCGTGAGTGTACATTGCCAAAATTAATCTTTGGCAATGTACACGCACCGTAACAGCGATCGCTATTCTGTGATCACCGTTATCATATAGAACCATCTGCTACAGTTCAGCAGCAATTACACTGTATTTTTCAAAACTTTGACTGTGTTATGCACAAATACTGTATGTGTATTTGTTGTTTACTATGAACAAACAATTTTTATCCATTTTAAACATTTTTATTTGTTCTTTACTGAAATGACCAGTATTGTTGTCCGTGATGTGGTTACAGGGCTCCTTATGAGGGCCATAGCACACGGTGCACAGTTCATCCTTCTAGCTGTCTTCCTACACTAGATTCTTTCTTGGATTGTAAGCCTGTTTTCACAATAAATTGCATAGCTATTTGCCTAGACACTTCTCCTACTTGTGCTCTGCTTTATGTTGCTCCAAGTGCTGACTTTTAAAGAAACACCACTTTGATGAGTAAATGAGTGCATTTACCTGTGCTCTCTGGACCAGGAAGGGATTCGGGGATGAGGAAGAAGGCTGAGGTGGGTGGGGTGGTTATGGGACTAACCATGGTTACCTGGAAGAGGGCTAAAGTGTGTAGGGGAGTGCATTTATTTACTTTTTTTAACTGATTCCCAAATATAAATTCCTGAAAAGTGTGACTGACTAGCATTCAATAAATTAGTCATGGAATTCAGAAAATAATAATTGTTACTTGTACAGCCCCAGTGTTCACAGACAAAAGGACCATGGTAGTTGAATACTCCATTTAAATAGTATAAATATAAGACATGTACAGATATATGACCTCCTTTACCACTTCACCCATGGGCATTTCAATTGATTTTCCACAAAATAATTTTAATATATACAGCATCTGTAGTCATTCTTTAAGAAGATTAAAATAGCCATTTGTTAACAAAAGGAAATTAACATAGTTTGCAAAAACCACTGCTCTTACTTCAGTCTGAAACACATACCTATATCACATACACCCTCTGACTGCAATTCAGAACAGGTTAATGTGTAATCACATTGTCCAGTTATGGCATTACAAGGCATGCCCCAGTGGCAATATGGACATATGTTTTCACATTTTCTTCCATAGTAACCAAATTTACAAGCTGGAACAAAAAGGAAAAAATGAGCATAAGAATTTTTAACATTTTGTAATACAATTAATGTAAAATGTATTTTATGTAAGAAACAGATAAAATTATTTTAAATTGATGAGCTTACAGTAAACTGTCATCTTGTTTATTTAGTGGTGTTGGGAAGACAGGTGTACTACTCAGACCTGCAATCTAATCTCTCACTAAATCTTTACACTGGCAACCACCAATAGCTTAATTCGGTTTGATTTCAGTTGGTTTACATTTGTATCCCACCTTATCCCTGGGACAAGGCTGAAAACTATAGGTTACTCACCTGTAACCATAGCTCTAGGAGTGATATACTGATCACATCCTCACTTTGGCAGTTCCCTGGAACAGGCTGATACATCGGACGTCTACAAGCTAAGCTCTTCCCACCTCCTGGGTGGTATATCCTTGTGCTCCACCCTGTGACATCAGATTTTTCCATGATGTAAGCAAAGATCCACGTATCATTTACCAGGAGAGACCGAGTGGATTGTATGGATGTGAGATATATACCACAGCTAGAAAACTAGGTTAATCATCTGTAACCTTAGTTCTAGGAGTGGTATACAGTTTATATCCACACTCTGGCAATTTCACTGGAAGTTCTGATTTGTAGAATTTCTTGAAGCTAAGCTCCTCCCACCACCCAGGCAGTATATCCCCCAACTCCACACCAGGATGTCAGATTGTTGCATGCTAGAAGCAAAGATTCATGTGCCACTTGCCAAGGGAGGCCGGGTAGATTATGTGGATGTGAACTGTATACAACTCCTAAAACTAAGGTTACAGGTGAGTAACTTATTTTTCTAGGGGCATGGATACAGTTCACTATCCAAACTCTGGCAAACTCCTAGCAATTCTCTGGGAGAAGGGGGCAAGGCATGCATCCCTATTTGGTGAACAGAGATAGAAGAACCAAGGTCCCAAAAGCAGCATCCTGATGAAACCCAAGGTCGATGCAGTAGTGGAAAATGAAGGTGTCTGCTGACTTCGAGGTAGCAGCCCTGCAGACTTCCTAGATAGGACTGCACCTGGAAGCAGTCACCTATGCAGCAGCATGTCTGGTGGAATGAGATCTAAGCCCTACAGGATGCTCCTTACCAGCCATCCTCTAGCAGATATTGACACTGGATATAATGTACCTGGCAATCATCCACTTTTTATTTATTTATTTAGAGTCTAGGATTACCAGTACCTTTGAGCCAAGGCTCTTTTACAACGGTTCCATGTCAATTGAGGTACAATACAAACATTACATACAGCTGAGTAACAATGCAGAAATGGTGAACAGACATTTTTTAGCAGCTAAAATACATCACATTTAGGGAAAGTGGATATCAGAGGGGGCAGGATAGACAGAGGTAGCTAAGGCTTAGAACGGACACAAAAAGAGTGTTGCAGCCGTGGACATTTGTCAGGCCTCAAAAAAGTGCTTGGGGGGTAGGGGACAAAAATGGGAGGGTAGGCTGTAGGATGAGGGAGAGAGGGGGTAGGAGTTGAAGTTGGTATTCTGGTACCAGTCTGCCAGGCGTGGCTTCAGTGCATGTCACAAACATCTGACTAGCCTCACCTTACACTCCGACCTTACACTCCTTATGGTAAAAGAGCATTCTCCACAGGTTCAGAGTATGGAGCCTGTGGTCGGCCTCTGAAGATGTATTGGTAAAGTATACCAAAAGGTTGATCACCTAGTTAAGGTGAAACTCCAATACTACCTTTTGGAGGAACTTCGAGTGGGGGCGAAGGATAACTTTGTCCTTGTGGAAGACCAGGTAAGGAAACTCCACCGAAAGCTATTGGAACTCACCAATCTTTCTGGCTGACATGATGGCCACCAAAAAAGCCATCTTCCATGACAGGTGAGACATTTCACACCATGCATTGGCTCAAATGGCTTGCCCATGAGCACTGTCAAAATGAGAAGTCCCATGGTGGTGGGGATTCACGCCCCGGAGGGACAAGTGATCCAGGCCTTTGAAAAAGTGCCTGACCACTTTCTCCTGAGACACTGTCTGCTTACCAGCCCACTCCTGGTAAGCAGATGTGGGTGTCACATGCACCTTAAGGGCCATCGCTCGTAGTCCCAAATAAGACAGGGATCAGACATATTCCAGGATGCTCACCACAGGGCAAGCAAGGGGATCAAGCACCTTGCCCTGGAACCAAACTGAAAACCTCTTCCATGTAAATGCATAGCATTTGCAAGTTGAATCTTTCCAGGAGGCCTCCACAAAGTGAAGCACTTCTTCTGACAGACACAAGGCCTGGAACTATAGCTGCTCAGGAATCAGGCCATGATGTACAGGGATTGAAGGTCCGGATGCAAGATCTTCCCCTGTTGTCTGCTTAGTAAGTCCAGATGAAGAGGCAACTGCCATGGAGGGTTGCTGCTGAGACTGAGGAGACCTGGTTACCAGAACTGCCTTGGCCAGTCGGGAGCTATTGGGATCATCTGCACCTTGTCCTTCCAGGCCTTGACCACCACTTTGTGGATCAAGGGGGAAGGGATGGAAAGTGTACATGAGGTCTGAAGTCCAAGGCCTCACAAAGGCATCCCCAATAGTGTCCTGAACTGTGGTAGATAGGCACAAAACAGCCTCAGTTTGGCATTCTCCCAGGAGGAAAGCAGATCCACTAGAGGAGTGCCTCACAGGGGAAAAATGGAAATTATGTACCTACTGTAATTCTTGATCTTCTTGGACGAAGTCTCCACCACTTATTCACACTGATGGGATCTATGCTGGAGGTGTCAGAACCCAGTAGGAGCAAACTTTTTTGCAAGAGGGCCGGCGCCAGCGATGGAGCCGCAAGGCTCGGCACATGCGGCACTGACTATCTCGGCGTCGACCCTCCAACTACCTCAGTACCTTTTTTCCGAGGAGGTGCAGCATAACTAACCTAGAAGGATTAGCCTAATAAAAACCAGACATAAGATAGCCCAAATGACCCATATAAGAAGGGTCAACAAAGAAGTCTTCATAGCCTAAACATTGAGGGAGTGAAGACCAACAACAGAGAGGTGAGCTCGGGGGATGGTGGGTGGGCGTGTGAATGAGTGGTGGAGACTTCGTCCAAGAAGATCAAGAATTATGGTCGGTACATAATTTCCATATCTTCCTGGACATAAAGTCTACACCACTCATTCACACTGATGGGAGAGTACCAAGCTAATAATTCCCCGAGAGGGTGGCAGGAAAAAACCAAGAGCTCACAAATTTAGGACAGAAGTCCATTAAGGATAGTCCTGCCAAATGAAAGATGTCTCCTGGTATGGATATCCAGGACATAGTGCTTGACAAAAGTATTCACTGAGCTCCAGGTAGCCGCATTGCAAATGTCCTCAATGGGCACGTTGCAGATTTCCACCAGGGATGCCCCGACTGCTCTAGTAGAGTGAGCATTCACTCTGCCCTCCAGTTTAACCTGCACCATGGAATAACAGTGGTGAAGGCATGCCACTAACCATGCCTAAATGCATCTGATAGTGACAGGTTGACCCAGCTGGGTCTCGCTGAAGGAAACAAACAGCTGTTGAGCTTTGCAAACTAGAAGGAACTAGAAGGGGGACAGGATCAGATCTACAGTACAGTAGCTTCTTGTTTTACATTGTTTTTCATGGATTCTACTTGGTAGAATGTTTATTTTCTTTCTTACTACTAAGGGGTTAGCAGGGTATTGTTTGGGGCTGTTGGAATTTTGAAACCTGTTTTGGTAGCTAAAAGTGGGCTCATTTGTTTGGTTTACGGTGTGGCAGGCTGCATTTGTAGAGGCCTATTTCTTCTCTTTTAAACATAATTGGTGTAATTTAACTGGTCTGTTTCTTTGAATTGAGACCTATACCTTATAATTCCAAACCTATTTTGATGTATTGTTGGTGAAGCTGTTTGAATTGGTGTCCTGTTTCTTTGGGTAGCAAACCTATGTTGGGGCTTTGAGTAGAATTGATTCATTGTTGCTGGCTTCACTAGCTGCAAAGTTTTGAGTGGGGAAGGGTGCTAAGTGTCTGACTAGAGGCCTCAGCTACCTGATTGTTTCTGGAAGACTTGGGCTGGTCCCACTCACCCAAACCCTCACCCCACCCACCCTGGTCAATTATTCCTTTGTACTAGGGGTTCTGACATCACTTCCTCAAACAGGCAAAGGATTTGCACCTGTCATAACAGAAGCAGACATCCAGGAAAGGAACTGCAGCAAGTGAAGAGGTGACTGCTCTCTCAGTGGAAGGAAGTAAATGCAAATCTAGAGCTCATTATTACTACTTCACATAGTTATTGCATTGGGTAAAGGAGGAGTAGGAGTTGAAGAAGGTTGTGCAATGGCTACTTAAAGTATTTTGAGTGTGGATAGAATATAAAAGCAGTTGCTCAACATATCTAAGCGTGTGCAACAAAGGTAAGGAAATAAAGAATGTTTTGCACTGATAGAGGGAGAGGGGACTTGGGGGGAGTGTTTTGGTATCCCGCATCTGAAGGGTGGGGGTCGCTGGTGGGCAATGACAGCAATGGGTAGGGTGGTGGCTGCAACAACTGCGGTGCACCAATCTTTCTAAACATTGCCTGGAGAGTGGGAGGATGTTTTGTGCAACCACATAGAAAAACTTAGAAAGGAGATTGAGGGTCTGCAGGAGGAACTAAAACAGGCAAGGCAGATTGGGGGTGGGTTTAGCCCAATACTGGAGGGAGGAAGGGGAGATGAGGGAGGGCAATTTAAGCCAACAGTGGTGAGGAGAGGGTCAAAGAAGGGAAGCAGAGACAAAGGGGCCCAGGCCAGGAAGAACGATTGCCGGGAAACCAGGTCAGGAGACAAAGTCAAATGGAAGGAGGCAATAGGGACTTGTGAGGGAGTGCAAGAAGTGGCAAAGTCATGGCGTGGAAAGGAGAGAACAGGTTACTATGCAAAGAGAGGAGCAGGCATTTGTGAAGGATCTTCAGAAAATAGTTTTGCACTGCTAGAGAGGAAGAAGGTGGAGGAGGGAAGTGATGAAATTAGAGGAGTAATTGATAAATGCCTGGACCAAACTGGGCGGGAAGTTCTGCTGGGAGAACTGCAACAGGGTAAAAGGCTAATAATGTGCAGGAGGAAGAAGAGGAGCTGAAATGAGGGAGAGATGAAGGAAAGCAAGCAGGAGTAAGAGGGTGGAATCTTAGTGCTGGGAGACTCAATACTAAGAGGAGTTAGTGGGGTAAGAAGGTGGAGAGGCATAGTCGAATTGGGTGGAGGCCATGCCAGGAATGACAGCGGAAAGGATGGGACAGTCTGTTCTGAAATATGCTAGAAGGGGTAGGGACAAGCCTCATTTAATTATACATCTTGGGACAAACGACCTGGCTGACAAGACAGTGGATATAGTCCAGAGGAGGTTTGAGGAACTAGCACAATTATGTGAGGAAGGCAGGAAGATCAATTAACTTTTTCCGAGATACTTCGGTGCCAAAGGCAAAGCACAACAAGAAAGCTGAGAATAGAGGAATTTAACAGATGGCTAAGAACCTGGTGTTGTGCTAAAGGTATGGGCTGTTGGGGGTGGGAGGGACCTGGGAGGACAGTAGTCTCTATGCCAAGGACAGACTACACTTGAGTGAGGAAGGAAAGAAAGTGTTGAAGCAGAGGATGGAAGAATATATAGAGGAAGTTGGGGAGTTAAACTAGGAGTGGGGGTGGCAGTTGGGGAAGAGATATGCAGAGACCACAGGTTGGGAAATCATGTGGGCTTACCCCCATAACAGTGACAAAGGACAAATGGCAAGTACTATTGGTGATGCTAGGAAAGGAGGGCAGGATGGGAGGAGGGAAGGGTGGAAGGTGGTTACCCTTAATGCTAGGAGCCTTGGGAGTAAAATTGCAGAGTTGCAGGTTCTCATGGCAGAGGGAGAGGTGGACATTGCAGCCATCACGGAAACATGGGCCACCCAATATAATGACTGGGACCTGTCTGTACCAGGGTACAGGTTATTTCGTAGGGACAGGGTGACTGGGAAAGGAGGGGGGTGGCACTATATGTGAAGGAAGGACTGAAGTGTGTAAGGGAGGAAGGGGAGGAGGGTAGTACAGAGTCACTTTGGGTGCAAATCCAGGATTCCAAGAATAGGAGTCTTAGAATGGGAGTGGTGTGCAGCCACCATCTCAGATGGAGGAGTTAGACTGGAACTAGTGGGACAGATCAGGAGGACCTATAGAAGGGTAGTGTGGTGATTGTGGGGACTTCAACATGCCAGGAGTGGACTGGAGCACCCCAACAACCAGGAACAGAAGGGAGCAGGTTCTGCTGGATGCCTTCCAGGACAGCTTCCTGCTGCAAATGGTCAGTGAACCAACCAGGTTAGGGAATACCCTTGACCTTGTGCTGGCAAATGGGGACTTTGTGAGAGAACTTACAGTGGAGGAACCGCTGTCAGGGAGTGACCACCACTCAGTATGGCTCACATTGGATATGGGCAAGGAAGGAGTGGAATCTGGCACAAGAGTGCTGGACTTCAGGAGGGCCGACTTTGGGAGGATGGGGAAGTGGTAAAAGGGTACTTCCAGAATTCAATCTAGTATGGATACTAACCAGAGATGGGAGCTCTAAAGTTGGGGATAGTGGAGGCAACCAAACCTGCTGCAAAGCCCAGAGCAAGAAGGCTAGGGCTAAGAAACCGAGCTGGTTGAGCAAGGAGGTCATGGAAAAGGTAAAGGAGGAAAGAGCTGCCTTTAGGAAATACAAGAAAACAGGGAGGGGGAGGACAGAGAGGAGTACTTGACTGAATCGAAGGAGGTGACAAGGGCAGTAAGGGAGCCAAAGCATCTACGGAACTCCAGGCTGGCACAAGGCATTAAGAAGGGGAGAAGGACTCTTTGGCACATCAGGGAGAAAAGGAGCTGTAGGACCACATAGTAAGGATTATGAAGGCGGGGTTGGGTGGAAGCAGGGTACGATATATGGAAGCACTAAATGAGTACTTTGCTCAGTATTTACTAAAGAGAAGAGGGGGTGACACCCAAGATGGGAGAAATGGAGACACAGGGGGAAGTGACAGATGGGAAATCATGGAGGCAGAGTTCAGAGAGGTTTGAAGGCACTGAGGGTGGACAAGGCGCCAGGCCCAGATGGCATCCACCCCAGGGTACTGAAGGAGTTGGCAGAGGTCCTTGCAGGACCTTTGGCAGACCTATTTAATGCCTCACTACATTG
Source organism: Neoceratodus forsteri (assembly GCA_016271365.2). Lineage (NCBI taxonomy): Eukaryota > Metazoa > Chordata > Ceratodontiformes > Ceratodontidae > Neoceratodus > Neoceratodus forsteri. The sequence continues at coordinate 831,176,092 of CM028130.1, read as the reverse complement.
GGGTGTGTACCTCAGGACTGGAGGATGGCTCATGTGGTGCCCCTCCACAAGAGTAGCCCCAGGATGAACCGGAAACTACAGACCAGTGAGCCTCACATCCATCGTGGGTAAGCTAATGGAGACTATCCTGAAGGAGAGGCTGGTGGCCCTCTTAGAGGTCAAAGGACTACAGGACAGCAGACAGCATGGCTTCATGGGCCGATCCTGCCAAACCAACCTGGTCGGAGTTCTATGACTGGGTAACTAGGCACTGGACAGGGACATGCAGTGGATGTCCTGTATCTGGACTTCAGTAAGGCATTCGACTCAGTGCCACATGGAAGGCTGGGAAGGAAGTTAGTAGGCACAGGGGCAGGTGCAATGCTGGTGAGATGGGTAGGAAACTGGCTGCAGGAAGGCAACAGAGGGTGGTGGTGGGTGGGAGCTCTCACACCCAAGGGCAGTGTGACGTTGTCCCACAGGGCTCATGTTGGGACCAATGTTGTTTGGGATATTCATTGCAGACATATCATGGGACATCAAGAGCAAGATCAGTCTGTTTGCTGATGATACCAAGGTTGGCACGGTGGTGGATGACCTAGGGGATGGCAGGGTTGCAGGATGATCTGGCAAAGCTTGAAACCTGGTCAGACACCTGGCAACTGGGCTTTAATGCCGAAAAGTGCAAGGTGATGCATTTTGGGATAAAGAACCCAAGGAGGACTTACCAGCTAGGGGGAGTGCAGCTAGCCCAGACAGAGGAGGAGAAGGATCTGGGTGTGCTCATCACAGGGTCAATGAACAACTCAGCACAGTGTAGGAAGGCAGCTGCAAAGGCCAACAAAATGCTGGGTTGTATTGCAAGGGGGATATCCTCGAGGAGGGAGGAGGTGATTCTGCCACTGTATAGGTCATTAGTTAGACCACACCTGGAGTACTGCGTGCAGTACTGGCGTCTGTATCTGAAGAGGGACATTAAGTTACTGGAGAGGCAGGGCGCAGGGTGACAAAGATGATCAAGGGTCTGGGGGACTTATCATATGAGAGGAGGTTGAAGGAGTTGAACATGTACTCACTGGAGGAGAGGAGAGACGGGGGACATGATTGAAACCTTTAAATACATGAAAGGAATAAACAAGACAGGTACAGAGGGCTGTTCAAAGTAAGGGAGGGAGGGCCACCAGAGGCCATGATATGGAGACTGGAGCGAGGAAAGGTTCAGGAGGAGATGAGAGACACTTTTTACAGAGAGGGTGGTGGCTGGGTGGAATGCGTTACCTGCAGAAGTGGTATGCAGAACAGTGGACTGCTTCAAACAAGGATGGGACAGGACAAGGAGGAGGGTTAATGAAGGGAAGGGTGGAAGGGAGGGGCAGCTGCAGAATAAGGGGTGCTAGCTGCACATTCGAGCAGACTTGATAGACCTCTAGGCCTTTATCTGCTGGCAAATTTCGTATGTTCGTATGTTCGTAAATCTCTTTTGTCCTATCCAAATAGAAACACAGTGCTTTTTTAACATCTAAAGAATGAAGGGTACACTCTCCTTCATTCTGGAAGTTCACAAAGTAGGTAGGCAGTACCAAAGGTTGGTTTAGATGGAATTCTGAAACAACCTTAGGGAGGAACTTACGATGGGTCCTAAGAACTACTTTGTCCTTGTGAAATACAGTGTATGGGGGGGGGGTCTGTGACCAATGCATGTATTTCAGAAACTCTATGGGCCGAGGTGATGGCCACCAGGAAGGCCATTTTCCAAGTGAATAATTTCAGCTCACAGGTAGCTAGAGGCTCGAAGGGCTTTCCAGTGAGCATGTCTAGCACAAGATTAATGTCCCAGGTTGTGACTGGATGTCTGAGAGGATGTCTGGTATGCAGAATACCCTTAAAAAAACCTCTTAACTACAGGTAGTTGAGCCAGTGACAAAGAAGGTACTGGCTCGTGATAGGCTGAAATAGCACAAAGTTGAACTTTGACTGTAGAGTATTGTAGACCTGAATTTGAGAGGTCCAAAAGGTACTCTAAGACTTTATTTGGTGAGCAGGAAAAAAAGGATTCAAAGAGGATTTTGTGCACCAGAAGGAAAAACACTTCCATTTGGCTGTGTAGGTTTTTCGGGTGGCTGGCTTGCGCACAGCCAAAAGAATATCTGAAACTCTCCAAGAGACATTGGATCTGTTCACCTCTATCTCTTTAGGAGCCAAGCATGAAGGTGAAGTGACCTCAGATTGGAATGAACCACAGGACCCTGGGTCAGGAGGTTCATCTGAAGGGGAAGCGCCTTCAGAGGTGTTTCCAACAAACTGTTGAGTAGCGGAAACCATATCTGTCAAGGCCAGAAGGGGGCAATGATGATCATTTTGTCCCCCTGAGACTCGAACTTGAGACGTGCCCCTTGAATTAGCGGAAGAGGAGGAAAGACATATAGAAAGTGTTTTGTCCACTGCAGCCTGGACGCATCCTGACAGAAAATGCCAGGCCCTGGATTTCTGGAGCAGAAGAGAGATAGTTTTGTGTTGAGTGGGGATGCAAAAAGGTCCAGGTCTGGAGTTCCCCACTCTACGAATAATGACTGAACCACAGTTGAGTCGAGAGACCACTCGTGTGGATCTGTCTCCGTTCTGCTGAGACGGTCTGCCAGTTCATTCTGTGCTCCTGGCAGGTAAACCACCTGAATTAGAGCCTTGTGCTCTAGGCACCATTCCCACACTCTCATAGCTTCCCTGCATAAAGGGTAAGTGTGTGCACCACCCTGCTTGTTGATGTGATACATCACTGCTCTGTTGTCTGTTTGAAGGAGAATATTCTTGTGACAGAGAATGTCCTTCAAAGCCCAGACTGCATAGAGGATGGCTTTCATTTCCAGGATGTTTATGTGAAGCTGGGACTTGACCTGAGTCCACTTACCTTGGGTGTGGAGATTCTGACAGTGAGCTCCCCACCCCATCAGGTATGCTTCTGTGGTAATGGAAATCTGATGATCCGGAGGAGCAAAGGGATACCCCTCCAGAAGGTTGCCCTCCTGCGACCACCAGGTGAGTGACCTCTTCAGAGGTTCTGTCACCTTGATGAGAAAGGACTGAGGGTGAGTGGTTGAGGACCATTAAGTACTGAGCATCTATTGAGAGGTTCTCATGTGGAGGTGTGCTAGGGGTACAGTGAACACTGAGGATGCCATGAGACCCATCTTCCATTGCATTGAGATAGCTCAAACTGAATTGTTTTCTCTGATGCACTGAACCATCTGTAGGATATCGCTCCTTCTGTCCTCTGGAAGAAAAGCTTTTGCACAGGAGGTATCCAGAAGAGTTCCTATAAAGAGGAGCTTCTGGAAGGGCTGCAACTGTGATTTTTTGAGATTTGGCAGGACTCCCATGGATGTGAGAAAGTCTGAAGCCGTTGCTACAGCATCCAGCATTCCTTGTCTGGAAGGGCTTGCTAGCAGCCAGTCGTCCAGCTATGGGAAGACTTGTATTCCGATTTTTCTGAGATGAGCTGCAAGAATTGCACAACACTTTGTAAAAACTCAGGGTGCCAAGGATAGCCCAAAGGGCAGGACTCTGAACTGATAATGTTGACCCAGAGCCAAAAATCTTAGGTATTTGTGGTGCTTTGGGTGTATGGGAATATGTTGGTAGGCATCCTGCATGTCCAGGGAGGCTAGCCAATCATGTTGATGAAGCAAGGGTAACAGGGTCCCTAGCGATATCATCTTGAACTTTTCCTTGAGAAGAAACTTGTTTAACTTTCTGAGGTTCAGAATGGGGCGCATGCCACCAGTTTTCTTCAGGACCAAGAAGTAATGGGAGTAGAAAATTAAAATTACGTACCTACTGTAAATATGATCTTTCTGTGTATCTTCACCATTCATCACAGATGGGTACTTGCCAGAGATCAGGACCCCGCGGGAGCTTTTAGCTTTTTTTTTTTTTAAAAAAGGGTAGGCGGAGCCGACACAGCATCAGCGACACCCTCGAGGCCGACGTCCTGCGTGGCACTTCGAGGGTTGGCCATGGTTGAGTCGACCACTGCCTACCAGTTCTGAGTCACCGGAGAGGTAAGAGGAAGGGATGGAGGGTGGGACAAGAGAGTCCAAGGGACAGAAAAAGGAAAGGAAAACTGAACTAAAAGGAGAAATAACGACTGAGAGGACAGCAAAGAAGAGATGAGACTAAGGGGATTGGGTAGGGGCCCCAATCTCTGGAAGCGGAAGAAGGGAGAGAAGGGAGGGGAGAACATTTAGGAGAGAGTGAGAGGTAACGAGGATCCGAGACCCTTGTCCGTCACCAGATTGTATAGGAACTGCAAGGAGTAGCAAAGCTCTCTGCCAGAATTCAAGGCACAGAATAACTGGCAAATACCCCAGAAGCAGAGTCAGCTATTCTGGAAGGAGGACAGGGTACAGGGATTTAATACTCTCTCAGGAAAGATGTTTGGTGAAAAAAAGGGATTTTTTTTTTTTGAAACAGTTGGATGAGACCAGAAGGAGAACAGGAGGAGGGCAACCACCAACTCCCACCCCATCAGGGTGGAGACATGTAGTAGAGAAGGAGTGCCGCTTGATCTGTACCCTTTAAAGGAGAAAACCCCCCTGTGTGTCCCTACTTTCCCAGCCTCAAAAGAGAGGGGTAGCACAGAGGGAGGGGACCCAGAGAGACTGAGGCCCCAGGGGATGGTGGGACGGATTGTGATGAATGGTGAAGATACACAGAAAGATCATAATTACGGTAGGTACATAATTTTAATATCTTATCTGTGTCAGTCTTCACCATTCATCACAGATGGGTGAGTACCAAGCCCCCCCAAAGGGGGTTGATTCATTGTACCCTAAGGGACAGAGTCCCTTAGCCCTCAGTGGGTGACACACTAAGGGGGGTACCTTCTGGGCCTGAGGAGGCCCGAGAGTGGGGAGAGTGAGACGGGGTCCCCCTGGAGGGTGAAGGAAGTTGCCCCGACAAACGTCATCTCACCCTATGGAAGAAGAGGTAGGTTCCCTGGTGAGCGGAGCAAATCACCCTACGCCGGGCCAAGGGTGACAACCAGAAAAGATGAAGCCATGCTGATCTCCTGGTGCAGATCGCTGTCCCTAAGACCCTGGTAGCTACCTCATTGGCATCGTAAGATGCCCTTGCTTGGTGCCTCGCTAGCTCCAGGCCACGTGCAGAGAGCGCGATGGCTTGCCTGGTTTGCTCCGAGTCAGGCAAAGCAGCTAGGATCTGACCTAGCGCAGACCACAAGAACCTGTTGTAGGCTGCATAGTGATTGCCGTAGCAGCGCCTCCCGCCCGCTCCCAGGAGGAAGCGGGACGGGCCTCCTGCACCGCTGGAGGAGCCTCGGCAATGGCCAGGCTACAAGTAGCCGAGGCTCCCTCCTCCTTGGTCCGTATAGAACTGGGAGGACCTGGATGAAAGGCTTCAGAGCGTTTACCCGACAGAGTTGAACCCTACCCTGAAAGTCAGCGGAGTTCGCCCCTTTAAACGCTGGCATGGTTCGGAGGACGCCGGAGGTCCATGGAGAAGCAGGCATCGACGAATCCATGTCATGAAGCGGGCCAAGACATGCGAGACACGTCATGCTGGTCGGTAACGGAATACGGCCAGATGGGCACTCGACGATAGGGGGCCGACCGCCTTGAAAACTTCTTGCCCCCGACCAAACATGACCTACGGAAAAAAACACCAAAAACAGACTCGATGTCGCAAACTTTAAATAAAAAGGAAAGATCTTACCGGCGACGTCGAGTGAAGGCAAAACCCAGAACTAGTAAGACCGACAGACTTAAACATCACAGTAAAGGCTGACAGGCCTAATTTCTTCTTTCAACAGCTTCCCACGAGGCGACCTCGACGGCGGGAGTTGAAGAACTGGTAGGCAGGCGGAGTCGACTCAGCCTTTGAACGACTCAACCTCGAGCGCCACGCAGTACGTCGGCTTCGAGGGCGGCGCCGATGTTGAATGGTTCGCCACCTTTTAAAAAAAAAGCTAAAGTTCCTGCGAGGTCCTGATCTCCGCCAGTACCCATCTGTGATGAATGGTGAAGACTGACACAGATAAGATCCTGTGTTTCATTGATCCAGTGGAACTATTTCTATTGCCCTGTTGTTCAGAAGGCCTTGTACCTCGGAGGCAAGAAGGTCTGACTGTATTGATGACAGCCTGGGCTGTCATTTGGGGAGATGATCTGGAGGGGTTTCTGAAAGTTTGAGGGAGTACCCCTCCCGATTATCTGGAGGACCCATTTGTCTGATGTTATGGATTTCCACTGGTTGTAGAACTGAGTCAAATGTCCTCCCACTGCTGAGGAAGAGTCCCCCTCGGACAGTTGAAGTGGGACCTGGGCCAGAAATTCAGAAGGTGGCACTGGGAGCTTTGGGCCTTTGTGCCTTCTGTTGCATTTTTTTTTGAGGCTGGGGGTTTTGGTTTTTATTAAAAAGTCTCCTGCCTTTGCCTTGAAAGGACTGACAGTTGTGAAATTGACACTTTCTGACACCCCCCCCCTGAGAAGGGGTAGGAGCAGGTCGAGCCATTTTAATGGCAGACCTAGTCTTCTGTGTGGCCTCCAGAGCTTGCTCTACTTGAGGTCTAAACAGATGCATACCATCAAAGGGTAACGCCATGACTTGCTGCTGGGCATCATTCATGAAGCCCGAAGTGCATAGCCAGGAGTGACGATGGGTACAAATGCCCACCGCCACCGCTCGAGAGGCAGTATCAAAAGCATCCATAGCTGCTTTAACCTGCTGGTTGTTGGACTCTATATTCCTGGTTATGGTCTGAAGTAGCTCTGAACTAGTGTCCAACTCGGGCAGAGCATCCACCATCTGTTTGAGCGAATGCCAAAGAACATACTCATATTGAGAGAAATAGCCCTGGTAGCTGGCAATACAGATACCCAGGGTAGAGGCAGCAAAGACGCTCTTACCTAAGGTGCCTATCTTATGAGATGTTTATAGGTTGGGCTGTAGATGCCTGAGGGAGAACGACCTTATTATTCTCTGCCAAGACTACAATAGATTCAGCAAAAGCCTGGGAGGCCAACATGGGTCAATTTTTGGGAGGAGCATACTTCCTATTTATGGACTTAGCCACAGAAGGGATGAGAGCGAGATTATTCCATACCATCTGAGAGTGCGTCTCAAAGGATGGTTGTACCACAGGAGTTAAATCCATAGGGATCTCCAGGACATGTAGGTATTGGAGTCTTAAAAGTTTTCCAGGATTGATATCTGTAGTCTGGAGAGAAAGAGTAGAATTCATATTTTTCAGCAGAGACTTAAATGACAGGTCGTCAACCAGAGGCTCTGCATCAGGATTAATTCCTGCTCCTTCAACAACATCACCCAGCCGAAGATCTGGGTCAGGCTCAATATCATCTCCTGACAGCCCAGGAGGGGCTGTATGGATAGGAAAGGAATGAAAGTCAGCAGGAAATGAAGAAGAGAAAGGAACTGGAGTCGAGACTAGTAGGTGATTTTAACCTTTCAGGGTTAAGATGGGACCCCCCGCAGGCCAAAACATCAGCCGAGCAAAGATTCCTCAAGTTATTTTTATTAAATGACTTAGAGATGCATGTTAAAAATCACACTAGGGGCTCTCATATTCTGGACTTAGTCCTCAGTAATATGGATTATGTTATCCAAGATTGCAGGGCCTTGTACCCATTAGGTTCTAGCGACCATAATATGGTAGAATTTTGTATTAATGAGGCTACAACGAAATTAGTCAGCATTATGGCAGTACAGAATTTTGGCAGGGCAGACTTTAACAGTATAAGGGCTCACCTTGCGTCATGGGAATAGCAGGCAGACTTTAATGAATATTCACTACACCAAATGTGGAACTCTTTATGCAATAAAATCAAAGCACTTGTACAGGAATTTGTCTGAGCTCTAAGAAATCTACAAGCTCCCAAAAAAATCCACCTTGGTTCACAACAATTGTTAAAAAAAATATTGATTGTAAAAATAAATCTCACAACAAGTCTAAGAAGAGTGGTCTGCCGGCCAGCTGGGACAAATATAAAACATAACTTAAAAAATGTAAAACTAGCATTCGCAAGGCAAAAGCAGATTATGAACATAAGCTAGCTGTAAAAGTGCAGGATAATTATAAATCCTTTTTTTCATATATAAATAATAAAAAATCAGCAATAGAACAATTGGTCCCCTAAAGCAACAAAATGGAGAACTTATAATGGAGGATAGTGATATGGCTAGCCATTACAATACTTATTTTGCCTCTGTCTATAACCCAAAAACCCACAACACTATGATACATCAGGTGCAAGATATAGGTCTGTCACTCAAAATTGAGATCAATGATGTTAAAGACAGACTAAAGGCACTAGACCAAAATAAAGCCCAGGGTCCGGATGGTCTTCATCCAAGGGTGTTGAAGGAGTTGGCTGATGTGTTGGCACCCCCGTGACCTATATTTTCCAGAGTTCTATAGACAACGCTGAGGTACTGGAAGCATGGAGACAAGCGGAAATCATTCCTCTCTATACAAAAGGGTCTAGGCAAGAGATGGCTAACTATAGACCAATAAGTTTAACATCAGTTTTGGGTAAAGTCCTGGAGGGTATCATAAAAACATTCATTACAGAGACATTGACTATGTCAGGGGACATAGACTACCATCAACATGGTTTTAGGAAGGGCAGGTCATGTCAAACAAACTTGTTGGAGTTCTATGGTAAGGTTAACCAGGCGCTTGATTCACGTAATGCAGTCAACATTTTTTTGGACTACTCAAAAGCCTTTGATAAGGTGCACCATGGCCTCCTTATTGAGGCCTTAATCTGGCAAGGCATACAAGTAAATATTATCTGCTGGATCGAAAACTGGCTGGCGGATAGAAGCCAGAGGGTGTCCGTAAGGGGCTCCCTGTCAGGATGGGCACAGGTGTCTAGCGGGGTTCCCCAGGGTTCGGTATTGGGCCCACGCCTGTTTAATTTGTACATTTCATCCATGCAAACGTCAACTCCAGCGTGGCTTTCCAAGTTTGCCGATGACACCAGGATAGGTTTTATAGTAAATTCTAAAGAAGATTCAGACACCCTACAGCAAGCCCTAAATGAGCTTGCACAGTGGGCAGTATTGATGCAATCCACTTTTAACATCAATAAATGTAAAGTTATGCACTTGGGGAAAGATAACAGGCTTTGTAAATGTAGTCTAAATGGAGTGGAGCTCCAAGCAGTGACAGATGAAAAGGACCTGGGTATTTATGTTACTAGCGATCTTAGCTTCAAGCCTCATTGCAACCGGGCTATAAAGAAAGCTAGTGGGCTGCTGCATTGTATAAATAAGCACATTAAGAGTAGAGATAGACAAGTGCTGATGCCCCTGTATAAAGCATTGGTTCGCCCACATCTAGAGTACTATGCCCAGTTTTGGTCACCAGGGGGAAAAACAGAAATCAATGCTCTGGAGTGTGTACAGAGACAAGCAACCAAGCTGGTATTAGGTTTGGAAGAGCATAGTTACCACCAGAGGCTGCAGGAATTGGATCTTTACACATTGGAATTCCGTAGACTTAGGGGAGACAAGTGCATGGTCTACAGAGCACTCCTAGATGTTGATTTATGGTCCCAGCTGGGTTTTGAGTTTTGGGTCCAGGTTTATGAGACTAGGACACATCCACTTCAATTAAAGATTCTGACCTATCGCACTAAAATTGGGAAGTATTGGTTTAGTACTAGGGTCGCCAAAATATGGAATGGCATTCCGATAGAGGTGGTGGCTAGTCGGACTATGTCAGAATTCAAGGCAAGATTGGATAATCATCTGATAGCTCAGAGTATTACAGGCTATAGTTAAAATTATGGCAGGCCGTCATGGATGTGTAAATGTCCTCTTGGTCCTGTACTAACCTATGAAACCTATGAGAATGCATGAAGGCTGGACGGTGCCGCACCAAGCCTCAGCGCCGAAGAGGAACATGGCGCCGAAGGCAAGAGAGTCAGCGCCATCTGAAACAGCCCAGCACATGGTGCTGACAGAGACCACGGCACTGAAAGAGCCCATGGTGCCAAGGACGGTGCCGATAGAGCCCGTGGCACTGAGGATGGCTCTGAAAGGCCACATGGCACCGAGGACGGCGCCGACAACCCCAACAGCTCTGAAGATGGTGCCAATAACATCAGCAGCACCGAGGGCGGCACCGACAGGTGCATCAGCGCTGAGGATGGCACCAAGAGACCCATCGATGCCGAAAGCAACCCCGACATCACGGACAGCATTGAAAGCAATCCATGGCCCCGAAAACTAAGAGTCGAAGAAAAAGTAGGAGGAATACCAGGAGATAGAGGCATCAGTGTGGCCCCCTGCACCACAGCCATGTGGGAGGGGGGACACCTGAGTGTGGAGTCAATGGCATCAAAGAGGGCACCACACGACTAGGAAGGTCCAACTGCCCTACCTGTTCCCTTGAAAGGCTGGAGGGCCTCAGAGTGACCGGGCCAGGCAGCTGAACCAACCTCCTAGCCCATTGCTCCATAAGAGTGGCCCACTGATGAAACTGCTCATTGGAAGCCCTTTCAAAAGGCGGGGAAGGGCTCCAATGTCAAAAAGGTCGGTGACCAGAGACAGAAACCGGCAACTCTGGAGGAGGAGACTGGAACCTGGCCCCAATAACTGACCGTTGATGCGCAGACATATAAGAAGTTGACCTCGAGTGATGCCTTCTCTTTTTTGACCTGTGGGCCAAAGAAGAGCTCGAGGCAGAACGGTGCTGAGAGTGTGACCATTTTCTTTTATGTTTTTGAGGGGACCACCCCTTCCTCCGAGCATTGGACTGTCCATTGTCAGACCACCCTCTAGAGAAGGCAGCGGGCCAGACCCAGTCTGGCTGACTGAAAAGCTGTTATACGAAGTCTCCCTACCATCACCTGACCTGCTCATGGTCGACTCTGTCAAAGTAGGCTGAAGACTTCCTTTTCTGAATAAGTAAAGATAAAAGTAAGCGGTACTTATTTTGAGATATATTACAAAACAATAAACTGAAAACTATGCTGCTAGTTTGAAGTTTGACTCCCGGCGAGCGAGCGACATTGTTACTGAAGCACACTCGGTGGGAAAAAAGGAACTGAGGCGGTTGGAGGGTCGACGCTGAGCTAGTCATTGCCGCACAAGCCAATGCTCACAGCACTACTCCTAGCGGCTCTATTTCTGGTGCCGGCCCTCTTGCAAAAAAGTTTGCTCCCGCTGGGTCCTAGCACCTCCGGCATAGATCCCATCAATGTGAATGAGTGGTGGAGACTTTAAGTCCAGGAAGATCAGGTGATTCACCACCTCCTGATTCAGAGGCCACTTATGCAACACATCTTCTACCTGGGTGAGAGCATCTGCCAGCTAACTGTTCACTCCTGTGACATGGATCACCAGGAGATCTGCAGCCGGACTGCACACAAGGGTCCAGATGTGGTAGGTCTCCTGACACAGGGGAAGATGGTGTGTTCTGCCCTGCCTATTTAGATTGAACATGGTCATGGAGTTGTCAATCTGGACCTGTATGACCTAACCCCTGACCAGAGGAGCAAATTCCATCAGAGCAAGGTACATAGCATGCTTCAGGAAGTTTATGTGGTGCTGGGACTCCTGGGATGACCAGAACTCATGGGCTCTGTGGTCTCACAGGTGTGCTCCCCACCAGAGACACGTCCGTGTGAAGGTCAGCTCTGGGCAGACAAACAGGATTCCTTCCTCCAGATGTTCCAGGATCAGCCACCACTGGATGGTGTCCCACTTTGACTGGATCACTATGACTGGCAGGTCCAAGTGGCCTAAGCACTGGGACCACTGACAGCCCAACTCCCACAGCAGGTGGCACATCTGCCAGTGGGCCCAATGGACCATGTTGGTTGAGGATGTCATGTACCCGAGCAGCCACAGGAAATCCTGGGCAGGGTGCAAGAGCCCAACCTGAAATGATCAAGCAAAGGATGTAAGATCCAATGCCCAGTCCACAGGGAGGTGGGCCTTGGCAGCAGGGAGTCTAGTTCTGCCCCGACAAACTTCACCACCTGAAAGGGTACCTGTTTGGACTTGTCTGGGATGACCAGCAGGTCTTAAGAGCCAGATCACTGGATATCTTGATGGTCTCTTTGGACAGCCTGGCCAACAGCCATTTATGCAGGTAGGGATACATCCTAATGTCTTGACACTGTAGGAAGTCTGTCACCACTGCAATGCACTTGGTGAAGAGCCTGGGTGCCGAGGAGAGATTGAAGGGCATGACCTTGTACAGAACCCCTTCTACATGGAACTGGATGTACTAGCAGTGCAAAGGTGGACTGGGATGTGGAAGAACCCATCCTTGACATCCAGGGAGCAGAACCACATGTTCTGCTCCATGGATGCTAGAATCTAACTCAGAGTGACCATACAGAACTTGCACTTCTACATGTACTGGTTGAGACTGTATAGTTGCAGAATGGAGCACCAGCCCCCCCCACTTCAGTATCAGGACCAGAAAATACCTGGACACCTGGACCTGACTGGTCAAGGTGTTGGAGACATGGACAATGGCTCTTTCTGTGAGTAGCTAAGCAATGTCCTCTCAAAGGGTAGACAGCAGGTACTGTGACATCCTGGACTCCTGCAGAGTGTAGTGTAGGTCAGTTGATAGAGCTTCAAAATCCAGAGGTAGCTCTCTGCCTACCAGTTCTAACACCCACTTGTCCATTGTGATAGGGGACCAATGTGGCAAGATAACCAAAACCCAATGTAGAGCACAGACAGGGACAGGACAGGTGAAGGGATGGCCCCCCAACCCATTACTGTGCAGCTTTTGCAGAGGCACTGGCTGCTGCAGCCATAACAGACTTTTGGGGCCCTGGACACCAGACCTGTGTTTTGGATGCCAGCTCTGATACTGCTCCTGTTGGGGCTGTTGCCAAGAAGGCTGTGGCTGAAAGGGCCATTACTGAAAAGCCTTTTTTTTAGGCTTTTGGTTTTGGTCCTTCTGGGATGATGTCACAGAGTCAAGGATTGCGCTGGACTTCTCTATGTGGTGAGATGTCCCTCCACCCCAGGGCGAAAGAGGTCGGTGCCCTGGAAAGGGACATTGGCCAGCTTATGCTGGGTGACCACAATAACAGTGGATAGATGCAGCTAGGCCCTGTGAAGCATGGAGGTGGCCACTGCCATGGCACAGACACAGGAGACATCCATGTCCAAGGCTATCTGGAACTGGTGTTTAGCCAGCTATTGACCTTGGTCTCGATTCTGCTTCACTGGCAACTGCTGGTCAGCAGGGAAGTGAGAGAAAAGAAGCTCATCAAAGACTCTCAATAGACAGCAACCAAAGATGGCCATCATGGTGAAGTAACTCACCTGATGGAGACCCAAGTATACCACACAATACACCTATGTGGTGTGGTCATTCTTTCTGGACTCCTTGTCCAGAGGCTTATCCACATCCCCTTGGCCCTCAGATTTTTGGAAGTCCAAGTCAGAAACCAACCCAACCCAGACAGGGAGCCAGTAGGAACCACATACTTATGGACCATATGGGTAGAGAGTGATGGGCAGGATGCTGGATGCTGCCAAAACTCCAGGGCTGGTCTCAGAATGGCCTCAGCCATGGGAAAGGCAACACCCCCTGGGATTCGTCCCTGTCTGCAATGTTCCTGAAAAGGTACTTTACCTTTTTCTGGTCAGGATCTACAGGGACATACATGAACTTCAATATTAATTGGATGAGAGCCCCAAAAGACACCCCATGATCTATGGTCAGCTCCGTAACCAAACCCCAGTCCAGGATGTGAGTCCCAAAGGAGGCCATGGACTAGAGATCATAGTTGTCTGAGGACTCCTCAAAAACAGCCCTCAACCATTTCTAGCTGTGGACTACCCAAGTATCCTCAGATTGGGTGATTTCCACTGACAACTAGCCTGGTGAGCTGGTTGCCAACTGGGCCTCCTTTCGTGGAGCACCCATCTTCAGGTGCAGTGGTGGCAACTCCACCTGCAGGAGTAGGGAAGCAGTTATGGGAAGCACCTGCGATGATGAGACAGGGGGGCATCACTGGCAGGTGCTAGGTGACTAACGGTTCTGGGGGTAGAGTCCTACCCAACTCCGCAGTGGCCCACTGTTGCCACAGAAGCTCCTTGTAGCACCAATGTGTATTCCGTTAGTGCCTCTCCTCACCCCAGGATGAGGAGGAGGTCAAGAAGGACTGACAGCGATGCATCCTGTTTGTGTGGGATCAAGAGCAGGAGTGTCCCAATTGAGATTTTGATTGACAACCAGATGGTCAACATCGAGGCGAGCCTTCCAGCTGGTCATGGTAGACCACATGCCTGGCTGCATTCAGTAAGACAGACTTAGAAAGCTCAACTGCCAGTGGAGGCTGCTCCCAAGGTGATGCAGTCAGGAAAATTGACCAGGCCACATCCTGTTCAGAAAAGACTGAGAGTACCATGGTCTGGGAGACTAAAGTCTGGAGCCAGTTGACAGGCTCAATGAAGATCTCCACGGCCTGCTGACCAGAGTAAGCTTGATGGGGTTACTGAGGAACTCTCAACCTGCCCCTTGACCAAGGGAGTCTTGACCCTAGTTGACTGGACAGGGGAATTGAGGGATTGGGAGGACCTTGATCTCTCTTGATCCCATGACTGGTGCTGGTGGTGCTTGTGCTTCTTGCCTTGATGGGCAGGGCTCTCCTCCAAGATTTGGAGGGCCATGCACTTCTCCTGTAAGCCTTCTGAGAATGAACCTCTGATCCTGGCCCCTGCTGGGAGCAACACCAAGGTTGAGGAGGTACCCACCTCAGCAGCCACCACTTCCTCCTTGAAGGCTGCAATCTGCGATGCAGTCTCAGCAGCCACCGAGGACTGCTTTTGGCCCTTGGGCTGGGTTATTGGACTCAACACAAAAGGCCAGCTGAGGGTAAGTCAGTGCTTCTGATCCTGAAGGGATTCCAGAATCTTTGAGAGAGACAGACAACACCTGGCCATGTTGTGCTATCTACTCAGGCAGTACAGGCACGTGTTGTGTGGGTTGGTGACTGACATCTTCTGCTGGTACCATGCACAGAATGTAAAGCCTGGCTTCCATTGCTCCATTGATGTTTACGAGGGGAAGTCAAAGTAGCCAAGAAAAAATTAAAAAGGCTTTTAAAAACTTTTAAATGAAAAGCTCACCAATGATGCACTAAATCCTAAGCAAGAACCACAAAGGAGGTGACCTGTTCTTCCAGCAGAAAGAAAGATCTGATGTCAAGGGGCTTAGTCAGGGATATACTGCACAGATGTTGGGAGAAGCGTAGCTTCAAGACATACAATGAGCCAGCACTTCCAGTGGAAATGGCAGAATGTGGATAGTGAACTATATCAATGCCCCTATAAATGAAAATTACGTACTCACCGTAATTCTTGATCTTGGACAAGGCTTTACCATTTATTCATACTGCTGGGTTCAAGCCAGAGGCAATCGAACCCCACAGGAGCTAAAAATCTTCAGGAAGGCCAGCACTGAGGCAGGACCGTGCATGCGTAGCACCATGAGGCAGGCTCACACCTGTATAGGCTACCTCAGTGTCGACCCGCCAACCACCTTAATACCTTTTTTACTGAGGAGGTGCAGCATAAAATATGTTAAGGAATACTTAACTTAATAAGGGCATAAGATAGCCTGTTTGACCCATGTAAGAAGGGTCAACTCAAACATTGTCTTCACAGCCCAAACAGACCAAGGGAGTGAAGACCAGGAACAGATTGAGTGAGCTTGGGGGATAGTGGGTGGACATATGAATAAATGGTGAAGACTTGTCCAAGAAGATCAAGAATTATGGTGAGTACATAATTGTCATATCTTCTTGAACTTAAAGTCTTCACTATTTATTCATACTGCTGGGTTAGAGTAACAAACTAAAAACCAAATCCCCCGAGCAGGGTGGTAGGAGATGGAGCTCACTGAGGACAGAAGTCCATTAAGGATTGTCCTGCCAAAGGAAGCATGCTGTCTGGCATGGACATCCAGAGCGTAGTGCTTTACAACAGCGTGCACTGAGCTCCAAGTAGCCGCTTTGCAAATGTTATCAATGGGAACAGAACAGATCTCTGCCAGAAACATGGCTACAGTTCTGGTAGAATGGGCACACACCTTGTCCTCCAACTGACCTGCACCAGGGGGTAACAATGACGAAGGCATGCCACTATCCAAGCAGTGATATATTTGATGGACATTGGCTTATCCAGCCGGGCCGTGTTGAAGGACACAAAGAGCTGCTTGGCCTGATGGGTACCCGTGGTTCTATTGATAAAGAACCATAAGGCCTTTTTAACATCCAGGGAATGAAGGGTGTGCTCTCCTTCATTTTGGAAGTTAGCAAAATAAGTAGGCAGAACCAGAGGCTTGTTGAGGTGGAAATCCAAAACTACTTTGGGTAGGAACTTAGGGTGAGTACTGAAAACTACCTTGTCTTTATGAAAGACTGTATACGGAGGGCCTGTGACCAAAGCATGCATTTCAGAGACCCTATGAGCAAAAGTGATGGCCACCAGGAAGACAGTCTTCCAGGTCAGAAACATCAGCTCACATTTAACTAGAGCCTCAAAGGGTTTATGACTGAGTATGTCTAGCATGAGGTTAATGTTCCAGGCAGCAACTAGCTTTCTAACAGGGGGCTTTGTATGAAGGATACCTTTAAGGAATCTTTAGGACAGTGGCAATTGAGCCAATGTTATGTTTTGGACTGGCTCATGAAAGGCCGACAGCACACAGAGGTGGACCTTTACAGATGAGTATTGAAGACCTGCATCTGAAAGGTCTAGTAGGTATGCCAGTACTTTCTCTGGAGAACACTGAAATGGGTCTAAGAAGATCTTAGCACACCATTCCAAGAAATGCTTCCATTTAGCCATGTAAGTCTTCCTGGTGGAAGGCTTACAAGCTGC
Organism: Neoceratodus forsteri; assembly: GCA_016271365.2. NCBI lineage: Eukaryota > Metazoa > Chordata > Ceratodontiformes > Ceratodontidae > Neoceratodus > Neoceratodus forsteri. Next base: position 831,159,211 of record CM028130.1, on the reverse strand, counting down.
CAGGAGGATCTGCGAGATTCTCTGATACACTTGAAACCTGCTAACTTCCGTTCCAAGAGGCAATTGTTTTGGGTGGACCTCTGACAACTTTTTGATCAAGGGAAACCAGATCTGTCAAGGCCAATATGGTGCAATTAGAATCATTTTGCCCCGTGTGCTTCCAGTCTGAGCAGCACCCTCTGAATTAGAGGAAGAGGAGGAAATGCATACAGAAAATGTCTTGTCCACTGCAGCCTGAATGCATCCTAACAGAAAATGCCAGGTTCTGGATTTCTGGAGCAGAATAGAGGCAGTTTTGCATTGAGTGAGGGCGCAAAAAGGTCCAGGTCTGGATTGCCCCAATCGTCGAAGAGTGACTGCATTACGTCTGGTGCAAGAGACCACTCATGAGGATCTGCTTCTGTCCTGCTGAGGTGGTCCACCAGATCATTCTGGACTCCTGACAGGTAAACTGCCTGAATCAGGATATCATGATCAAGGTACCACTCCCATACCTTCATGACTTCTATGCATAGAGGGTAGGAGTGTGCTCCACCTTGTTTGTTGATATAGTACATTACAGATTTGTTGTCTGTCTGAAGAAGAATTATCTTGTGACTGATCACTTCTTCTAGGACTGATAGGGAGTACAGAACTGCCCTCATCTTCAGAATATTGATGTGAAGATAAGACTCCTCTTGGGTCCACACTCCCTGAGTGTGAAGGTCCTGGCAATGAGCCTCCCCAGCCAAGAAAAGATGCATCTGTGGTGATGGTGATCTGAGAATCCAGCATGGCAAGGACAGACCTTGTAGAAAGTTGTCCTCCTGTATCCAGCATGCAAGTGACTAATGCAGGGGCTCTGTCACTTTGATGGGGTAAGATGGAGGATGTGTAGTTGGGGATCACTGTGTGCCGAGCATACATTGAGCGGTCCTCATGTGCAGATGAGCTAGAGGCACTATGAAAATGGATAAACCTATGAGGCCTAACATCTGCTGCAGAGTGAACTCATACAGGGTTGTTTTCTGATGAAGTGAGCCATATGGAAAATGCCGTTCCTCCTGTCCTCTAGGAGAAAAGCTCTTGCTTTTGTAGTATCCAAGAGAGCTCCTTTGAAGAGGAGCTGCTGAGAAGGTTGAAGTTGTGACTCCTCCAAATTCAGCAGAATTCCATGGCAGTGAGGAACTGAGAGGCTGTGGAAACCGCCTTCTGTGTCTTCTGCCTTGATGGGCTTACCAAAAGCCAGTCATCTAAGTAGGGGAAAACCTGAACACCAAGCTTTCAAAGGTGTGCAGCAAGGACTGCAAAACACTTTGTAAAGACTTGCTGTGCCAAGGAGAGCCCAGAGGGCAGGACTCTGAATTGGTAGTGTTGGCCCAAGGCCACAAAGCAAAGGTACTTGTGGTGACTTTTGTGTACTAGAATGTGCTGGTAGGCATCTTGCACATCCAGAAATGCCAACCAGTCATGCTGTTGGAAGAGTGGTACAATAGTAGCATCCCCCTAGGGAGATCATCTTGAACTTCTGCTTGTAAAAGAACTTGTTTAGCGTTCTGAGGTCAAGAATGGGGCGCATGCCGCCTGTCTTTTTTGGAACCAGAAAGTAAAGGGAGTAGAAACCTGTGTTCCTCTCTGCCCAGGGAACTACTTCTACTGCCCTGTTTCTGAGAAGGCCCTGTATCTTAGAAGTGAGAAGGTTTGACTGAATGGTTGACAGACGGTGCTGTCACTTGGATGGAAGATCCAGGAGAATCTTTGCAAAGTTAAGAGAGTAACCTTCTCTAACAATCCTGAGGACCCACTTGTCCGTGGTGACAGACTTCCACTGGTTGTAAAACTGAGTCAGATGACCTCCCACTGCCATGGAAATGTCCACCTTGGGTAGTTAATGTGAGATCGGAGCCAGACTTTCAGAGGGTGGCACTGGGCACTTTCAAGCCCTGTGCCTTGTGCTGCATTTTCTTTTGCAGCTGAGGAGGCTGGTTCTTGTTAGGGGTTCCTCAGCCTCTTCCTTGAAATGGCTGCTTGTTTTGAAAAAACTGATGGTTCCTGTCTCTTTGAGGAACTGAAGGAGCCAGTCTGTCTGTTTTAACGGCAGTCCTTGTTTTCTGAAAGGCTTCCAGGGCTTGTTCCACCTGTTGGCCAAACAGATATGTACAGCACCATCAAAGGTGATATTCATCACCTGGTGATGAGCATCAGAGGAAGACCCTAATGTCCGAAGCCAGGAATGTCTTCTGACACAGATTCCAGCAGCGGCTGCTCTAGTAGGTGTGTTGTAAGCATCCATGGAAGCTTTACGTTGATGGCTATTACATTCTACCTCTTGAGTAACAGCCTGCAGCATCTCCATTTTGGAGTCAGACTCCAGGAGATCATCCATTAAGGAGTTAAGGGAAGTCCAAAGAGCATATTTGTATTGGGAAAGTGCCCTTGAAAGCTGGCAATACAGATGCCTAGGGTTGCAGCTGCGAATTCCCTTTTTCCCAAGGTATCTATCTTATGAGACTCTTTGATAAGACATGCTTATACTTCATGTTGAAGAACAACTTTGTCATTCTCAGTGAGGACAACCAGCACATCCTCAATGGGTTGTGAGGCCAAAATGGGTCACTCCTTGGGAGGGACATATTTTCTGTCTATAGTTTTGCAGACAGAAGGAATAAGAGCTGACCTTACCCACACTGACTCAGACAAAGTCTCAAAGGATGTGGGTACTGGTGGTGTAAGATTCACTGGAATGTTAGGAACATGAAGCCACTCTAGGCACAAAAGCCTACCCGGGTCCACAGAAGACATCTGTAGAGCCAGGGTTGCCCTCATATTCCCGAGTAGAGATTGAAAGGAAAGGCCCTCTACTGGGTTATCAGTTGGAAGTGAAGGCTTACCATGCAAACTATAGAACAAGTCTTTGTCACTTTTTTCAGAAATTATAAAGTCAGAATCAGATTCATCCTGCTCCAAATCCCCTACAGAAGAGGTGGGAGCTGTCCAAAATAGGCTGTTGCCTGGCCTAGACAAAGGATAAACAGAAGACACCAGAACCAGTGCTGTGGGCCCCAATACTGAACCTGGTGCCGCAGACCCCAGTACTGCAACACCAGAAAGCGGCACCAGACGCGGCACTAAAGCTGGCGCCAAAGCTGCTGCCAGATGCAGTACCGAAGCTGGTGCTGAACCAGACGGCATGGCCTGAAGATTCAGAGAGAACCTAGAAGGAAGAGAAGAGAAAGATGGTACCTGTGCCAGCCCCTGCAAGGAAACAGAGTGAGGGGGAGGACACATGAAACTGGCATTGGTGGCAGAGGCACTGGCAAAGGAAGAACATGCATTGCTGGCACCGGACCCTGAACCTGCCCCGAAAGTCCCAACCACAGCTCTGAAGTCCCTAGACCCAATGGTCCTAGAACTGGATCAACCAGAAGGGGTAAATGAGATAGACACTTTACCCACTGCTCCATAAGTGCAGCCCATTGGTGAAACTGCCCACTGGAAACTCCACAAGACAGTGAAGGGCTCCAGTGTCGAGAGTCTGAGCAACCAGGAGTGGAGGCTGTTGGAGAACTGGGAATGGCCTACCACTCCCAACCACTGAAGACCTCTTGGCAGATGTACCAGAGGGTGACCTACAGTGGTACATTTTCTTCCCCTTTCCAAGGGAAGAGGAAGAGCTCGAGGCTGAGTGGTCCCGGGTCCCCGACCTAGATCAGGAATGGTCCCACTTCCTTTTGTGTTTACGGGAAGACTGTCCTCCCTCCTGAACACCAGACTGCCTGTGGTCGGATCCCCCCCTCCGGAGAGGGCGGTGGACCGGACACAGCCCAGCTGACAGAGCAGCTTTCCAATGGAGATTCCCCTACTGTTACCATCACCATCCATGGTCTACTCCCTCGAACAGTAGACCTGAGAGGAAAACAAGAAATTTCTCTTCTTCTTTCTCTTTTTTTTCAAATAAAGTAAATCTGAATGCTGTTGTCGCACAGACGTGAAGATTTGACTCCCGGCAGGAGAGCGGCATCATCACTAAAGCGCACTCAATGACGGGAAAAAAGGAACTGAGGCAGTTGGAGGGTTGAGGTAGCCTACACAGGTGCAAGCCTGCCTCACGGTGCTGCGCATGTGCAATCCTGCCTTGGCACCAACCCTCCTGAAGATTTTTGGCCCCCTCAGGATTCTAGCACCTCCGGCTTGAACCCAGCAGTATGAATAAATGGTAAAGACTTTAAGTCCAGGAAGATTTACAGTTACAGGTAAGTAACCTGTATTTCTAAGGGCATGGATACAATTCACTGTCACAATTTGCCTGACTCCTAGCAGTTCTCCAGGAGAGGGGGCAAGGTGGGTACCTTTATTTGGTGAACAGAGACTGGAGAACTGAGGCCCAAAAGCAGCATCCCAATGAGACATGATGTCAATGCGGTAATGGGAGATGAAGGTGTGTGCTATACTCCAAGTAGCAGCCCCACATATCTCCTGTAGTGGGATGTCCCTGCAAGCAGCCACCGAGGCAACAGTAGGTCTGGTGGAATCGGCCCTAAGCCCTTTAAGAGGCTCCCTAACAGCCGACATATAGCAGAGGCTGATGCAGGATGTTATCCACCTCCCAATCATCAGCTTAGCTGCCAGTCTGCCAGGAGCGGCTTCAGCATATGTTGCAAACAGCTGGTGAGCCTCACCCCAAACTCCAGCCATGTGCTCTTTATAGTAAGTGACCGTTCTCCACAGGTCCAAAGCATGGAGCCTGCAGTCGGCCTCTGAAGATGGAATTTTAAAATATAATGGAAGGTTAATCACCTTGTTAAGGTGAAACTCAGATACAACCTTCAGGAGGAACCAAAGGATTACCTTATCCTTGTGGAAGACCAGGTAAGGAGACTTCACTGAGAGAGCCGAAGGCAATTATTCATAACAGGTGTGACATCTCACACCTATACTTAGACTTACTGTAAATGGCTTGCCCATGAGCATAGCCAGCACCAGCAGTAAATCCCAAGGTGGTGGAGGCTTGTGCATTGGAGGGGACAAATGGTCCAAACCCTTGAAAAAGTGTTCGATCACCTTCTCCTGGGCAACTGTCTGCTTACCAACTGGCAGCTGGTAAGCAGGGATGGCTGTCAGGTGCACCTTGAAGGTTGTTGCTTGCAGGCCTGACTGGGAGAGGAGCCAGAGTTAATCAAGGATGCTCACCATAGGGCATCAAGCTCCTTACACTGGCACCAAATTGAGAATCTCATCCATTTAAATTAGTAGCATTTGTGAGTCTATTCTTTTAGGAAGGCCTCCACAATGTGGAGAACATCTTCAAAGAGACCCAAGATCTGGAACTCTAGCTGCTCAAGAACCAGGTCAAGAGGTACAGGACCTTTCCTTGTTGTCCAGTTAGTAGGTCCAGGTAAAGAGATAACCGCCACGGAGGCCTGCTGCTGAGGTTAAGGAGATCTGGGAACCAAAACTGTCTGGGCCAGTCTGGAGCTATCAAAATAATGCGTGCCTTGTTCTTCCAGGCTTTGACCACTACCTTATGGATCAAAGGGAAGGAAGGGAAGGCATTTAAGAGGCCTAGGGTCCAGGGCCTTGCAAAGGCATCCCCAACAGTGCCCTGGACTGTGTGTGTGTGTTGGGGGGGGACAAAAATAGTCTCAGCTTTCTGTTCTCCCACAAGGTGTCATCCTCCATGGCTGTCAACCATAGACATGGCAGAGTTGACAGGGACTGAAGAAATCTTTTTTTTAAATAACTAAACTGATACAAAAAAATTACAAATGCTACCTTACATTATTAAAATTGAGAAGAACTGAACGTTGTTGTTCAATGGATGTGAAGACATATAAATGTGAAGTTGGATGAGTGACATCATCACCCATATGCACTTGATGCTGGGGAAAAAAGGAACTGAGGCGGTTAAGGGCTGGTGCCGAGGTAAGTCTGGCACTACAAGCCACTCTCATGGCGTTGTGCATGCACACAGTTTGCCTCAGCACCAGTCCTCCTGAAATGTTCTGGCTCCCGCAGAGTCTTAGCACCTCCAGCTAAGACCCATTAGTGTGACTCGTTTGTGAAGATTGATTCCTGGAGATCTCCAAGTGAGTTGAAAATATGAAGGCCTTGAACTCTAAGGAAGAGGCGGACTGTATTTGCTCATCATAAGTGCATTGTCTAATGCTCAAGTTCCAGTCACCTTAACATCCAACTTGGTTATGTCAAAATGTCTGCCCCCACAAACAATGGATTAGATTGGGCTGAGACAAACAAATTATGGAGATAGATAGGGAATGGCCTCATAGGGAGAAAAATCCTGACCATACATGATGGCCCTAAGGAGTGCCTCTTCAAGGGTCAAGTCACAAGGAATCAGTGCATGTGCTTTATTTTTTTTTTAACCAGGAGAGACACACTAAGCTGAAGCTTGTTTACAGGTGCGATCTGGGAGCACAAGGAAGTTAAGTGACTTGCTCAGGGTCACACAGTATGCAAGTGGGGGCTGTGGCGCTTGGGGCAAGAAATGTCATACTCACATCACAGCTACATCTGGAGATTGGGGAAAAGTAATAAATGAAAAACAAAGACAAGGACAACTATTTATTAATGTTAGAGCTATCTGAGAGAAAGCTCAGTTAGGTCCATAAGTAGCCAAAACAAAATTAAAATAGTTCTAGAAACTGGCTCCAAAAAATTAAACACCTGGGGCTCAATTCCCAAAATGAGCTTTGATCAGAGTAAGCTGTGGCAAACAGCAACTTGTGCCGATGCCTGGTGTGGCAGGCACCCTGCGCCTGATTCTCTACCTGGTAGGGTCCTGGCGGTGAAGTACCATGGCTTGCAGAAACTGTGGCCATGCATCACACAGAGGGCATAACTGGACAGTCAACTGCAAGCCACAGGGTGGCCATGCGCCAGTCTAAGCCAAGGCTGAATAGCAATCCCCCATCCCGATGTGGCAGTATAATAAATCAAATAAATTGAACCCCTCCCTGGTAGTCTAGCCATCCCCCCATCCCATTGTGACAGTATAATAATTACATAAATTGAATCACCCAGTAGTCTAGCGCCCCCCATCCTAATGTTGCCTGAATTCCCATTAATGAGTACTCCCCATCCCATGTGAGTCAAGTGCCCCTCACTGATCCCTTGCAGTGGCCCAGAATACTACTATTATGGCCTCTGTCCCTGGTGGGATAGTGGCCCTCATCCCGTAGGTGCCCACCACCCGTCCACCTCATCCTGGAACAGAGCTGCCGGCACAGCCTCCTCCTCACCTCTATGGTTGGCACTGACTGAACTACCACAGAGTTTGTACTGTAAGTTGCCATGCTCCAGTGAGCCGCATATTGTACTGTAGAAACTCGGTGACAGTTCAGTTAGTGCTAGCTGTGGAGGTGAGAGGAGGGCTGTGCCAGTGCCGACTCTGTTCCAGGATGGGGGTGGAGCGGGGTGGTGGCACTCATTCATGGGGTGGGGTCCACTCACCCACCAGGGACAGGGGCCATAATCATCATATTCTGGGCCACTTTGAGGATCGGGGGACACTAGACCACATGGGATGGGGGTACTATGAATTATTGAGAATTCAGACCATATTAGGATGATAGGGCGCTAGACTACCGGGAGTGGGGGGGTCAATTTATATAATTATTATACTGTCACTATGGGATGGGGGGGAACTGCTGACTACTGGGGAGGGGTTCAATTATATTCTTTATACTGCCACATCAGGAAGGGGAGGATTGCTTGACTACCGGGAAGGGGTCTATGTATGTATTTATTGTACTGCCACATTGGGATCAGGGACGTGGGATCCCGGCACATTGCCACATACAGGCAGCTCTCCCAGAGGAGAATTTTCTAAGTAACCTCAGATCACCCCTGGCTGGCCTAAGGGTACTTAGAATTTCTCCCCCTGGGAGAGGCCTGAAAATCTCGTATTCAGGGATGTAGCAGCTTACATCTACATGCCCCCTAGCGTCTTGTCACAGCCTATTCTTGGGTGCACAGGTGGCGTAAGCCCTGTTTGTGACAGGCAGCCTGTGGTTGACACGGGCTGCCATTGAGAATCGATCCCAGCGCATCATTTGACAAAAGGGGCATTTTGCACCATTCATTGTAGCGCATGCCCCTTGCATTGCACCAGGAGCTTTGAGAATCGAGACCCTGGAACCCAGTGCCCTTTTTTATTTCATTTTTGCAGCTGTGCAGTATCAGGGATTGATTGATTATTTCACCTGTCAGTACCTTGGACACAGGATTATATGGCTGGGGATTACCTGTGGCATTAACTCATGATATGAGATATCTCAATTAAGAAGGATTAAGGATTCACTTGTCTCTTAATGTTATAGACCATTTTCCCCCTTTAACCCCATAACCTCCTATGTCATGGTAACAGCAACTCTCTTCCAGCTTAGAAGGCAGATGAATAGACACTTCTGCAGATTACACTACAGAATCGACCAGCCCCAGAGGGTACCAGTATAGCAGGTGGTCTCTTGCTAATGGAATTTAAACAAAGTGGCTACCATAAAAATGCATCTCAGATTGAATCAGTGTAATGCAGATGTCCCAAAACTGGGCTAAAACTCTACACAACAGGTGTACAGATGAATGCCACATAATAAAACTCATTTTTAAACTCACTTTGCAAAATATCATGATATCTTGCATTTTTTGGGATACTGTATTCCACAATTAATATCTAGCAAAGTTGAGTACATGATAATGGAATGCTCAAGCAATCAGAGAGTAGTTTTTGCTATCAGTTTTGTGTTGTATTCTCCTTTTCTAATAAAGCATACTTAATTGCAAAAATTAAAAGTAGTTTTCACAATGCTGAGGATGTTACAACAGCCACGTGAAGCACTGAACCTAGCAGTTGAAATATTTATTTATGTATTTGTTTATTTGAGTTTCAGATTAATACCTTTTAGCTGTATGGCTATTTTACAAAGATTTCAAGTCAGTTGTAACGCAGTACAAGACATATGACACAGGGAGGTATACAAGACATAACAATGTATACAAGTATCACAATTGCGATGGTACAGAATCTGTGGCAAATAAAAGCAAAAAAGTTGAATCTTACTACAAACAGAAGATTTTAAAAGCTGGAAAAAGTAAACTGATGTTGAGTAAATTGAATATGTAGTGGTCTGACTTAATATGCCATTTATTATCACTTGTGAGAGGCAGGACCATTATAACTCAATCATAATGTGTAGTGAATGATACAAAATCTGTAGTTGCATTGCAAGACAACTTGAACAAAATATGCAATTGGGCAACGAACAATAAAATGATCTTTAATGAGCATAAATGCAAGGTGATGCATATGGGGAGAAATAATAATAAGGCCAGCTATGTGACGAATAATATACAAGTGACTGTTACATCTGAAGAAAGAGATCTCGGTGTTATATCTGATGACCTAAAATTTCACAAACATGCTAATAAAATAGTTAAAAAATGTTATAGTATATTGGGTTGTATCCATAAACACATTAAAAGTAGAAAACCAGAGGTAATTTTACCACTCTATGTTGGCCTTGTATGACCACACTTAGACTATTGTGCACCTTTTTGTACTCCAAATTCTATTGGATGCCAAAAGGTGATTGAAAGGGTATGTAAGGCCACTAGGAGAATAGAGAACATGGATAATAAGGATTATGAAGATAGACTATGATCACTCCATTTATTTTCCTTAGAATATAGAGCCCTATATGGAGACCTAATCTATATATTTAAAGCCATCCAGAAAGAATGTATGTTAGAAACTAATTGTTTGGAAAAATTAATTGCATATAACAGTACAAGATCCCACAGTCTCAAGTTAAAAACCTCTGTATGTAGAACGACAAAAAGGAAAAGATATTTTACCCAAAGGGTGCCACCAATTTGGAATACCCTCACAAGAGATATTGTCATGAGTGAAAATGCTGAGCAATATAAAAAACAATTGAATATTTTCATGGGTAATAAAACATATATTTTCCACCATTAAATATTACGCTGGCGAGTTCTTTATGGGCCCTGCCTCTCGAAACTCATATCTTTCTATGAATCTAAGAATCTATTAATCTATGGCTATGCCACTGATATGTTATGGTTCTGCATCCTCACACTTGAAGATAAACTGCATATTTTAAGTCAGGCCATTCTGTATTTCCTATTTCCTATTTCCTACGTGGCAGCACAGTATGCTACCTTTGTCATCAGGCTGACTCCCTGGTGGTTTCCATTAAATATCTTTAATTTTTGAGCCTAGCATAGTTTGGAGTAATGCAAAGCATGCCACTAACTCTCTATCCAATTCAAGCTTCACATGCATTCAGTGTAAATCTTACCTGTTTTCAAATATACAGCATTGTAATCAAAGGCATTGACCAATTCAGTGCCTTGCACCAGCACATAATTGTTATTCCACTGAACAACTCCACTGCAATTAGATTTTTGATATAAACATGCTTCTTTGGCCAAGCTTACATCCGTATAAATAAATGGCCAAGTAGTCACTGGAGAAAGCATAACAGTATCAGTATGCAACTGATACAACTGAAGATCTGAAAATTAAAAATAATAAACTGTGAATTCTTAATCTGCACTCATGAGGTATTTTTTAACAATTCAAGTCAATTAGCAAATACAGCTAATATGTTTGTCAATATTGCACATTATAAAATAGATTTGAAAAATCAAGAAAACTGATTGGCTGAGGGCCATCTTTACAAATGCTGTTATCTCAGCACAACAGCACTGGATACAGATCCAGCAGCCTCTTCACAATAGAATCAAGACTAACCACACATCCCTGACTGCCATCACAAGCATGGCTGCCACTTTTACTCACTTAAAACCCTAGGTTTAGGCCCTATAAATAAAACTACCTTAAATTTAAAAAAGTAATAGTTTCGTGTTACTTGCCCTCATAATCTTCTTCTTACACACACACAGACACACACACACACACACATATACATTTAAAAGTGAAGCACCATAGTACAGCTTTTATTTCTAGTGTTTCTTTGTTGTTCATGAAAAATCCTTCTTCTATCCTTACCTGCTTACCAGGAAAATCTCTGCTGATTAATCTGCTGCAGATACAACAAAAGCCCTGGTTCCATCTGAGGCCTTATGTTGTATAAGTGAGGGGGTGAACTTTCTGCCAGTAGAACTGAGCAGAGATTTGAATTTATGTATTCCCCCCATACTGAACATTCCATCTAATGAGTGTAGGAATGATAGAACAGAAAAAAGATGGGAAAAGGGAGTGCATAACACAAAAGAAGAAGAAGGAAATGTGAAACAGGTAAAGGGGCATGAGTTTGGGAAAATAGAAGGTTTAAGGGCCAATCTGAAAATAGTTATTTAACTCTGCTTTATACCTGAAACTGATATGGCATTCCAAATGCTGGAATGTGCTAAGACAGTTTTGTTGGGGTGAATGAAAGTTTTAAAAAAATCATTTAGATGCTTAACATTATTTTATTTTTGTGTATTTTTTCAACCCCTTCCCAGAAAAGAAAACAAAAAACTATTGGATCCATTTTATAATCACGAGTAGACATTCCAGGGTGTGGTTTGTTGTGGGATAACAACACTTCTTGGGTGGTTGAAAGCACATGGTGCTGCTTTGTGCCTCACAACAAAACCAAGGCATGCCTTTGTCCCACCACACTCTGGCATGTTTCATTTATTTTTTAATTTTGCAGTTAATCTTTTTTATTTGGCAGTAAAGGTAAAAACACAATTATGAAATGACGATCGTAAATACACAAATCTGATTGGCTGAGAGCTCTTTGAAGCTGTGATGACATCTAGCTACATCATTACGGCTTCTAAAAACTCCTGGCCACCAGCCTCCTCACCCACAACAAAGCTATCCGAGGGCGAGTGGCAGCTACAGAACCCGCTAAAACTACAGTCAGTATGAGCAGTTCCTCACTCGCTTTCACGCAGTAGGAGTGTCAGCAACCGGGAAGAATTTTTAATTTTTTTAAACTATACACCCACCAGCCGAAACAACACAATGGGGGACTGCCGACTGCAGCATTCATAAAAGCACTTGCTTCCAACAGAGAAATACCGTAACACCACCACACAGCTCATTAATGGCCGCTCGCAATGAGAAAACATTCCCGATATCACAATGGCCCTCCCAATTACAAAAAACTTGTTTATTAACCTCACCTTCTCCCTTAAAAATGAAGCATCACAATTTTCTTTTACTCTAGGCTTCCAATAATCACAACATCATTTGGGCGGTGGGGGGAGCAGATCACAGACCACAACAATCGCTGTCCCTGTCAACATATTGGTGCTTGCAGCTGCACTCCTACATGAACTCCACTTGCAACAGTGCCACCTGCTGCCCAAAGCCCTCTAGGAACTTTTATTTTTAAAGATGTTCCTCCAACACTTTAAAAAGGGCATTAAAACATTTTAAAATTTATTTTTTAATTATTTTTTCTAACAAAACTGATAAACCAATTCATAATAGCAATAAGGCACTTCAGGGTGTGGTATATCATGGGATAGTGTCACTTTTTTGGGCGGTTGGATGCACTCGGCCTGCGGCCTCCTGTCCAACCACCCAAGGAGTGACTATATCCCATGATATACCACACCCTGTCGTACCTTATTGCTAAATTAAACATCAAAAAGAGGCACACATCAAGTAGATAAGATACAGGAATGAAAAAAAAAAGAACTGAAAACAAAATAGATTAGAATGCATTATAACCAGAGACAACGGCATAATATACTCCAGGGAGTTACAGTCCCAACTGCTGAAATTGTGTGTCATCCAAAAGAAGAAAATGAGATAAAGAGGGTAATAATGAAGGCCTGTAAAAAAAAAAAAAAAAGAGGTCAAACAAGAAGAAACAATAATCAAGCCATAAAACAATCCTTCAAACTATCCCCACTAAGGGTATAAGCTGTATCAATGGACTAATGGGAGGGTGACATGTGCCATATATAACATGAAAATACAAAACAGGAAAAACAGCAACAAAAGTACTGACTACTGCTTCTGCTAATGAAGGACCGCTGGAATCACATAGATGGTACAAATAACCCTCTTAATTAATTGTTAGCATTACAGGGGGACTATGAGCAGCTACAGAGGTGGATGGCTTCAAATCAGAATTATGACAAACTTATGACTGGAGAAATGGGCCCCAGCATTTGGTAAAGTGGGACACTGTTTTGGCTGCAAAACTGGATAGTTTATCATAAATAGCTAATTGCCCAACTGCCCAGAGCCATTCAATTGGGGAGGGAATTTTGGTGGCTTGCAGTTACATAGTATTAACCGCTTAGAGACTATGCCCACTGTCGTGACCTACTGTGCTTCTGAAGAATGCTTAGGAGTATTATTTAAGGTGATCCAGAGAAGAGCAACTAAAAAGATAAAGGGTCTGCGTCAAAAGCCCTATGAGGAAAGACTGAAGGACCTCAATATGTATATAACCACCCAGTCCCCTGGAGTTACTAGAATCCCATCAGTTTATCCATAGGAAGGTACTGGGCAGCTGGTAAAGCTGCTTATTAAGAGCCCTTTATGAACATACGAAACTGTCAGCAGAAAAAGGCCATTTGGTCTATCGAGTCTGCTCGATTTTGTTGCTAACACCCCTACTCTGCAGCTGCCCAGCCCAGATGACATCACTGTTTACTCAGATAGGCTGAGCAGAGAATGGATTATGTCATTTAGAATTCTTGCAGCAGCATAAGCCACTTTGGAATTAGCTGCTCTGGGGAGAGTTTAAGAATGTTCATATGGGAGTCAGTCAATGTGTAGAGTCAGCAGTAGTGTGAAGTGGAGCTCTGAGCAGCAGCAGTGTTCAGAGTGTGGAGGTGCCTGCCAGTTTCCTGTGAGACAGAGTGAAGGACCCCCGGCAGTTTCTCATCCTAGTGTGTGAGACCACAGCAGTACCAGAAGAAGTGGTGGAGATGTTCATCTGTAGGACCCCAGTGGGTCATTTTCCACAGAACAATGTGGTTTGAACTGTATTTCAGTGGGGCCAAGGGGCAATCCCCTGAAGATCCTGAAGAGTGTCAGCTGCCCAGAGTGAAACTGTGTGCAGCTGAAGCTGACAAGCTACCTGTGAAGGGAAGAGGATGTTTTCCTTCATGTTTCCATGTCTGTATCAAAAGGACAAACAAAGCCAAGAGTACAGATTCATAGGACTGTTCTTAGGGATTGGTCTGAGGTGTATGTGCCCAGAGATAAGGTTAGAGTGCACATGTCAGGGCCTGTTGCACCACAAACATGTGCTGAATGTTTCAAGTTAAAGTTTGGGATTCCTTTGCAATCTAGGTGTGTTGGAGTATCTATTTTGGTGTAACCCAGAAGGAATAGCAGACTGGGCATGGGATAGAACTGGGCATAACCCCAGTCTGATTCCTCAGTCAGGGTTAACTGGTTCATGTATGGGCACCGGGTTAAATTGGGCATGTTAACGGATGTCATCGCACCAGGAGATTTTGTGAAATGTGTGTGGCAACAACCACAGTATACATTTTTTGGAAAGTAAAGTCCAGAAATTCTTAGTACAGAGGGATGGACAGTTCAAAATATGTGTGAGGAAAAGCTTGTTCTAAAGTACCTGAATAGTTGTTGTTCTGGAAAGAAAAGCCTTGTTCCTGTGTATACAGTACCAAACCTGGGGGACCACCCTGTTCTGCATTTGTTACCAACTTCTGTGAATAAAGCCATACTGTACAATCCCAATTTTCAGTAGTGGACATTACAGCTGTGCTTCCTGAGTGTGCCCCCACATAAGTTAGACCTAGCACCTCTCTCCCAGAACCTGGAGTAAATATAAACATTTGTCAATGCCAAATGTTTGCTTGTTGGTATTGGCATTGGTACTGCATGAGTTAGAGAGAAGCATAATGGGAATGGCAGTGAAGTATTGAACTAACGCCAACTCCCACCCCCATTCTGCAGAGACAGACAGGCAGTGGGGTGTGCCTTTGAGTCATCGGCCATAATGCTCACGCCATTCCATCTCACCCCACCCTGAAGACACTGACAGGTGTCATGGTGTGCCTTGGGGTCTTCGGCCCTTACGCTCACCCCATTCCATAAGAAAACAAGCTGAGATGGGTGAAGTATAGGAGAATGGGGTGAATGTTAGGGCCGAAGACCCCAAGGCAGACCTCGATGCCTGTCAGTGGCTGCAGGGTGGGGGAGGAATGGCATAAGCATTACGATCGATGACCAGAAGCCACATTCCCGACGCTTGTCAGTCTGTACAGAGTGGGGCATTACAGTTGGAAACTGTAACAACCCAGGCATTTGTTGGTATTTTTGCTCCAAATTTTCAACATGGGCTTTTTGGGACCCCACCTCATGAACAGTGGTACTATCATTTCATTACTCAATCCCGAAAGGTGATTTCTCACAGCGAATGCGCCATTCAGTGCAACAGCTGTGAAGAGACATTTTGGGCAGGATGTGAAAAATTACATCTGTACTGTTCATGAGGAGGTGTGAAAAGATAGCAATGTTGAAAATCTGGAGTAAAAATATGAAAAAGTGGCAAAGTTACAAACCTGCGTAGAAATTGCTCAACGCATGCTTGTGACGCAGTCAGTTTTAGTAATCTGTTCACCACATTTTCAACATGGCTTTTATGGGACCTCCTCTCATGAACAGTGGCACTGTGATTTCAATAATCTGTCCCAAATGTTGATTTGTCACAGCGACTGCACCATTCTGTGCCACAGGTGCGAAAACATGTTTCAGGCAGGATGTAAAAAATGACAGCTGTACTGTTCACAAGGAGGTGTGGAAAGAAAAAATTACTCACCTTAGTAATTATGTTTCTTCTAGTGGAGTCTTGCTGTATTCTGACTATTGCAGTTAGGTCCTGCCTTTCAACTACCCCGGAGAACAAAGGGTTAACTTTTCTATGCCTTGCATAGAACGTTCATCACAAGCTCGGTTGAAGCCCCTGTCTGTTGTTGTTCAAACTGCAACTGTCAGATCTTTATGAGCAAAAACTCACTAGATGTTCTATGTGGAAACTGTAAAATTTTTACTAGCCAACTGGCAAATATATAATGTTTTTGGTTTCAAAGGAAGACTCAGGTCAGAAAACCCAAAAACAAAAACACATCCAAAACACAACATTCCACCCAAACAAAAAAGAGGGTGTAAAAAGGACACCCCTAGGGTGCCAACACTGCTCCTGCTCACCCACATCCCAAAAACTAGGTTCTGAGAGGGGAGGCGGGAGAGAGGACAGAATACAGCAAGACTCCACTAGAAGAAACATATTTACTAAGGTGAGTAATTTTTTCTTCAAACAACATGAAGTCTTGCTGTATTCTGACTATTGCAGACTACCAAGCAGTACCTCCATGGAGGAGGGACAGAACCTACCTTGGAAATAGGCTTTGAAGTACTACTGTGCCAACTCGAGCATCACTCCTAGCCTGGATATCCAGAGAATAATGCTTGGTGAAAGTATGGACTGTTTTCCAGGTGGCTGCTTGACAAATTTCTAAGAGAGGAATATCCCTGGCAGCAGCCAGGGAAGCAGCTGTACCTCTTATGGAATGAGCTCTCAGGCCTGATGGTGGAGTTCTACCTAGTTTTTCATAGCAGAATTGTATACAAGAAACAATCCACCTGCCAATAGATCTCTTAGTGGCAGGTTTGCCTTTACCCACTTCTCCATAAGTGAGGAACAACTGGAGGGATTCAAACCTGTGACCCTTGGTACACTCTATGTAGTAGCTAAGGGCTCTTTTAACATCCAAACTGTGTAGCCTCCTCTCTCCCGAGGATGAATGGTAAGTGAAGAAAACAGAGAGAGATATAGACTGGTTAAGGAGGAAATCTGAAACCACTTTATGTAAGAACTTTCTGTTAGTACTAAGGACCACTTTATCTCTATGAAAAGAGATGAAATCAGACTCCACTGACAGGGCTTGCAATTCACTGATACGCCTGGCAGAAGTAATGGCTACCAAAAACACAGTTTTCCAAGTCAAATGCTAAAGCTCTGCTGAGACTAGAGCTCTCAAGAGATTTGCATAAGCTGAGCAATGCAAACATTAAGGTCCCAAGCAGGAGCAGGATCCCTAAAGGGGGGATTGGTGTGAAGCAATCCCTTGAAAAACTTACAGAATACAGGATGGGATGACAGAGAGGAAGACTTGCCTACAGACAGGAAAGCAGAAACAGCTGCCAAGTGTACCTTGAGGGTAGCTGGTCTGAGGCCTAGGCCATTAAGATGGACCATATAGTCCAGAACCGTAGGCAATTCAGCAGAGTCTGGAAAAATATTCTTAGAACACCAAATGCTGAATATTTTCCATTTGGAGTTGTAAGTCTTTCTGGTGGAAGGCTTTCGAGAAGCCTTAAGGATATCCAGAACCCCTTGGGAAAGATGCAGATCTGCAAACTCTAACTCTTCAAGAGCCAAGCCTTGAGATTGAGAGACTGAAGATTCAGGTACCAAATCCTCCCCAGAGAGGATGTTAACAGGTTATAATTCCTGGGAAGAAACAGGGAAGGTGGACTGTTAGGGACAGCAACAAGGGATACCATGGCTGTCTGGCCCAGTTTGCAGCAATCAGAATCACTTTGCATGGTCGTGACCTTATCTTGACTAACATCCTGAACAGGAGAGGGAAGGGGGGAAGCATACAGAAATTTCCCTTCCCAGTTCAAAATCAGAGCATCCAGGGGGACTGAGCCCAAGACTGGGGGTCTGCAACAAAAGAGAGGAAGTTGGTGATTGTCTGGGGCTACAAAAAGATCTATCTCTGGAGTGCCCCATCTCAAGAAAATCACTTTCAAAACCAGATGACCTAGGGCCCATTCGTGATGGCCCTGGGATATTCTGCTCAGTGCATCTGCTAGGACATTATTCTTCCCTTGGAGGTGAACTGCTGTCAGAGAGGTTTGCAGGGA
This sequence comes from Neoceratodus forsteri, assembly GCA_016271365.2. Taxonomy (NCBI): domain Eukaryota; kingdom Metazoa; phylum Chordata; order Ceratodontiformes; family Ceratodontidae; genus Neoceratodus; species Neoceratodus forsteri. Next base: position 831,141,303 of record CM028130.1, on the reverse strand, counting down.
ATAGGCCAGGGACCACAACTTCATTGCTTCTGTGCACAAGGCCATAGTCCGAGTGCCTCCCTGATTGTTGATGTACCACATGGTGGTGGTGTTGTCTGTTCTGACCTGAACCACCTAGTTTTGTACAGATTTGGAAAAAGCTTGCAGTGCCAGAAACACTGCTCGGAGTTCCAAGAGATTGATGTGAAGCAGAGATTCCTGAGGTGACCACAGTCCCTGGCTGGTAAAATCCCCCAAATGGGCTCCCTAGCCCAGCAGGGAAGCATCTGTGGTGAGTATCACTGAATGAGACTGAGTGACTAAAGAAACCCCTTGTCTCAAATTGTCCTGATCCTGCCACCATTGCAAGGCTGGAATCAGGGTTTGAGTCACTGGGATTAGTTTGATAAGGGAATCCTTTCTTTGGGACCAAAAGGCTCTTAAGTGGAACTGAATGTCCCTCATCTGGAATCCTGCTCCTTGGACCACTGTTGTGGAGGCTGCCATGTGGCTCAGTAGCTGAAGGAAATGCCTTGCTGGTCGAGACACCTGAAGGGTGAATGAAGAGGACAGCTCCATAAGGGTCCTTGCCTTTTCCAGGGGAAGGAAGGCTCTTGCCTTTACCGTATGTAACAAGGGATAAAGAAGTTTGTCCCCATATTGCAGCCTAGCCTCATTTTGGTCTGAAATATCATGTGTCTGTGTAACAAATGTTGGCCTATATAATTGGATCATATAAAGCTTGTGAAGCCACAAGACAAACTAAGCCACAAGTTGCAATATTAAAGTGCCTTTTGACATTTGTGCTGACCGTGTAAGTAATAGCCAACATTTGGCCTATGTGACTGCAAGCAGGAACACAGGATAGTGTCCAAATTACCCTTTTGACTATCTCTAGTGTTTGTCCTTATTAAGACAGGCCAAAATGCTTGTATGCACATTCCTAAGTCCAAACCTATTTCTTCCTCCTGGACTTTGGTAACTGGTAGCGACAGCTGTTGCTAGCCATTTATGATAATAGAATGTACTCTATCTATATTTGTGCTGACCAAGGATGAGCTCATACATATACCAAAGAAAAAGTATTACCTTATAAGTTGATGTTTGTGCTTGTTTTAAACCAATCATAGAAAACCATAGGAAATGATGATGCTGTCTTCCACTATATAAGCAAGCCAGCACACACTGTTATTTTGAAGTATGTACCACTTGTAATCTCTCGCTGTGATTATTGTTATAATCATTAAATTCTTCCGCCATCAGTCTGATCACCGTTCGTCTCCTTTCTAAGTATCTGTAATTGATAATTTACTAACTGTAGTTTTTCCACAACGCTACACCGTATCCAGTTCTGCACCTATGAAGGTGAAGAGCTGCACTGGTTTGAGAACTGACTTTGGTAGGTTGAGAAGGAATCCAAAAAAAGTGAGCACTTGCTGGCTCACTTGCAGATGTGACTTGACTTGGTCTGGAGACTGACCTACTATGAGCCAGTCATCCAAGTATGGGAAAATGGAAATCTTTTGTCTTCTTAGGAAGGCAACAACTACTGCCAGGCACTTTGTGAAGACCCTTGGGGCTGATGTTAGGCCAAAGGGCATTGCTCTGAATTGATAGTGGCCTCAGGGCAACTCGAACCTGAGGTACTTTCTGTGGGAGCACCTGATGGGAATGTGAAAGTAGGCATCTTTGAGGTCCAGAGAGGCTAGCCAGTCCCGGCCTTAGAGAGGGAAGGATAATTCCCAGAGTTACCATTCTGAATTTTGGCTTTAACAGATGTTTGTTCAGATATCTTAGGTCCAGGATAGGTCGCCACTCTCCTGTCTTCTTGGGGGTTAGGAAGAACCTGGAGTACAATCCTTTGCCCCTGTGTAGGGTGGGAACTCTCTCTATAGCTCTGAGAGCTAGGAGAGAAGAAACCTCTGCCTCTAGGGCAAGGGTCTCAGAGATTTGCAGGTGGAAAAGATCTGGCTCTCATCTTGTGAAATTTTCTGAAGCTGAGAACCAGTCCCTGGGTTACTACTTCCAGGACCCACTTGTCTGATGTAAGAGACATCCAGTACTGGACAAAGTAAGCCAGCCTGCCCCTTATTGGTATAGGAGAATCGACCCGGGCAGACCCATCAGGGTGTCTGCTTGGCAGGGGCTTTAGGCTGAGAGGTGGATGCAGGCCTGCTCATCCCCCCCCCGCCTCTCCCTCTAAAGAACCTCCTCTGAGAAAAGGAAGAAGAGGAGGCCTGAGCTTGGTAAAAAGGCCTTTGGAAAGGCCTGCCCCTGCCCCTGCACTGCTACCTTTGAGGAGTTGCTTGCCTTTCTTTGGCCTGAGCACTCCTGTAACTGGTCCTGTATTCGTCCATTTTCTTCATGTAATTCTCTGTCTGTTCCCCAAACAGAGAATTACCAACTACAGGAAAATCCATGGCCTTAGCCTGGGTATCCTGTGAGAGGCTAGTACACCTGAGCCAAGCTATTCTCCGAAGAGCCACAGATGTAGCCATGACTCTTGATGAAACATCATTGGAGTCCACAACAGCATGAAACTGTACTTTCCATGCCTCAGTCCCATCTGCAGCCACCTGCTCCAGCTCCTTGGCAAGCTGGACGGGATCCTGTTTAGCCAGTGCCAGTACAGTGTCCCACCTGGACTTCTTGTAACTGGCTGTATAGGCCATATAGTTAGCCTGCCTGAGTCCCAAATATTCTGCCATGTATTGTTTCTTTGCCATGGCATCAGTTTTCCTGGAGTCCTTGTCTGGGGGGTGTGATGCCAAGGGAATGTTTGCCTTATCACAGGCAGCAGCCTGTACAACCCCAACATGGCTGCATTGCTGAAAAAGGAACTCCGTGTCTGAGCCTGAGAGAGTGTACCTCTTGTCCATTCATCTGTCCACAGGAGGTATGGAATTGGGAGACTTAAGAATTTTTTGTGTCTGTTTCCCGAAAGATTTGTGGAGGGAAATAGACAGTCTCCTGGACTCTGGGATGTCCATCATCTCAACATAATCAGGCTCTTCCTGGTCCTCTACTGCTTCCTCCACAGGAAGCTGGAGGGTATAAGCCACCTTTCTGTAGAACACGTAGTGTGAAGGGGACTCAGAAAGCCTAGGAGGAGAAAAACCTGAAGGTTTGTCTGGGGAGATGACAATAGGCACATCCAGACTTTCACCATCACCATAATCATCCTCATACTCTCCCTCCTCCTCAAACTCTGGTTCATAAAATTCTTCCAAAGTATAATCCAGAACCGGGGGAATCGACCGAACCGAGCCCCTGCCAGATGGTGCTGATTCGGTCGGAACTGAACTAAGCGATTGCACAATCCTAATCGCCTTGGCTATCTCATCGGCAGTGAGAGTATGAGATTCTGGGTCCAAAACGGTCGATTTGTCTTTTCTTTTTCTTTTTGTCGGAACCAATTCTTCGGAATCGGTTCTCCTTTTGCCCGAAGAAGTATTGCCCTGGTCAGAGGGCATTCCTTCTGGTTCGGTCGGAACCAAACCAGGCTGGCCATCCGTTTCAGCGGACTTCTCGGCCTCCCTTTCCCTCAGTCTACTGAATCTCTTTTCCAGGGTAGATTTGGGAAAATTCTTGCAAATTTGGCAGTCTGAATCAAGGTGGTCAATCCCCATACAATAAACACAGGTGGTGTGGGGATCAGCCTTAGCAAAGACCTCCCCACACACTGCAGTGTTGAAACCCAGTGGGCCCTTTTTTTTCTTGGGTTTGTCAGACATGGCCAACCTAACCAAAAACTTTCCCTTTTTTCGGCAATCCACCAGGCAAGACTCCCCTATTGGTTCCTGACTGTGTCACGGGTCTTGGAAAAAAACGCACTTAAAACCCGATTTTTTAGAACCGATATGGACCGGTAACCACACCCTAAAGTAAAACACAAGTTTTTACCTCAAATTGATCTGTTCAGACGAACCAATCCACAGTTTACAAGTTCCACACAGAAAACAGAACAAAAACCTATCTAGTACTCACGGTACCACAGACAGAGACTTGAACCGGCTATGAGGAAACAGCAATTCAGTAGAAACCGACCGAAAACCGACACTTCAACCGACTTTTGAACTGAGCAGCAGGAGAAATCTCTGGAGTGACTCTTCAGTGAGGTGGAGTAAAGAATCTGATGGTTGCAGTTTGAACAACAACAGACAGGGGCTTCAACCAAGCTCGTGATGAACTTTCTATGCAAGGCATAGAAAAGTTAACCCTTTGTTCTCTGGGGCAGTTGAAAGGCAGGCCCTAACTGCAATAGTCAGAATTCAGCAAGACTTCATGTTGTTTGAAAATGGCAATGTTGAAAATTTGGAGTGAAAATATTAAAAACTGGCAAAGTCACAAGCGTGCGTACATACTGTGCAATGCACACTCATAACAGTCATTTTTTGGAGTTTTTTCAGCAAACTTGCAACATAGGCTTTTTGGGTCCCCACCCCATGAAAAGTGGCACTGTCATTTTGTTTATCAGTCCTGAAAGGTGATTCCACACAGCAACCGCGAAATCACCTTTCGGGACTGAGAAATGAAATTACAGTGTCAGTGTCAGTGGTCATGAGGTGGGGTCCCAAGAACCCCATGTTGAAAGTTTGGGGCCAAAACTCCAAAAAATGGCTGGCATCAACCTATTTTGAAACTCCCCCATTGACTCCCATTATCGGGCTTACCATGATTTTCTTCAGTTTGTGGTTGGCTTTTGAAGAGCGCAGACATGTTCCCAGTCCATAGAAGATCGCAGCACCTGACCTTCAGAGGTAAGTATGGGGTGAGGGGGACGTGGGGCAGTGGAGTGCACAGAGAGAGGGTCAGGATGGGGGGGGTGCTGGGATGACAAGGAACCGTTTTCTTTTTTACAGGTAAAAAAGGAAAAAAAACACATTGGGGGACGGTTTTCTTCTTTTACAGGTGTCATTGTATGAAAAATAGATTTTTGGCACATTGGGGTGGGCTCCCAGTGTGCCCAGCAGCAGCTCTAGCAACAAATGGTTACCAGGGCACAGCTGGGGCACAACAGATGGCAGCCAGGGCACTGATATATTGTTACTATGGGAGAGAAACGCTGCACCATAAGGGGCACCAACTGGGGCACAGCATTTTTTTACCGGGGCACGTGCCCTGGCGGGCCCTGGTGTAGAGCCGCCACTGAGTGTGCCAGACTAGTGGGGTGGATTAATGCCAATCCAGGCATTGGGCACCCCGAGGTCGGCTGAAAAAAGGGGGCATGGAGGGTGCATCTGACACCAGGAGTGGGCATCCTGGTGCTGGAGAAACATAATGTTTACTTTGGCACACTGAGGTGGGCTTCCAGTGCCTTACAATAGTTGAGGGGGGGGCATGCCAACATGGGGATTGGGCACCCCATTGTCGGCAAAAGAAAACTTTGGAGGGCATGCCGACATGGTGAATGGGCACCCCGATGTCGGCTTTGGGGGGAGTGTGTGGTGGGCAGCAGGAGCTGCCAATTATGCAAAGTCGCGCGGCTCATTTATTTCACTGGAAAAGGCGCACTGAGCAAACAAGTTGCTTATAAGTCCAGCCATGCAGATTACTGTGCACTGTAATGCGCATGGCTGGAATGTTCCTGTTTGCCAGGGGGAAGAGATATGCCACTGCATTGACGAAACTGTCCCTGATTGGAGCAGCAGATTTCTTTCAAGTCCGGCGCTCATTCTGAAACTGCCATCATCGGCAGCTTCCCTGTTGATTGATGGCTGAGGAACGCACCCCTGAAAGTGTTTGCTGGATTGGCCACACACTGCCACACCTCTTCAATACTCTACTCTTCTCAAAATGTTTCTTGTGTGCTGTGCATGCAAGCAAACATAATAAATGCTATTTTGTACCTTAAACCCCCAACCCTTTTAGACTGCTGAGCCAGGTATTTGCCCCAGAGCTAGGGCTGATTCCTATTATTTTGCCAACTTGTGGCCTATTGCCTTGTCTTTGGTACAAGTTAGGGGGCCCTGGTTTCCAGATGCTGCTCTTGGCTGGGGCATGAGTTGCATGTACACCCTGTAGGAAAAGAGAGAGAGAGGGGATTTGATACAGACTTTCAAGTACCTCATGGATATCAATAAGATTCAAAAAGAAAGCCTTTTTCAGAGCAAAAGATGTTCAAGAACTTGGGGCCATCCTATGAAGCTGGAGCGGGGTAGACTCAAGGGAGGTGTAAGAAAGTACTTCTTCACAGAAAGAGTGGTGGATACCTGGAACAGGGGCCAAAACTCTTAATGGGATTCAAGAAGGCATGGGATAGGCATAAGGGAATCTTGTGACAGGGAAGGGGGGGTAAAGCCGGAGATCAAGTAGGGTCTGGGCAGACTGGGTGGGCCAAGTGGTCCTTCTCTGCTGTCAAATTCTATGTTTCTAAGCAGCAGCCAAGCAAGAGGAGTGGAGCATTAACCTGAATTTTGGAGCCCATGACTTTCTCAAAGATCTTGATGAGTCCTTGCCAAAATGGATTTAGGAGTAGGTACTCCCATAAGATATGAAAGAGGTGTGCAGCAAGACGCCTGCATCTCCAGCAATGGTCCTGGCTCATCTGTCCGAGGTACTTGAGCATTTGGGGTGTCCTGTACCATCGATGGATGGTTTTGTAAAGGATGAAATGGCTTCTGCCATCTCAACATACTTTGTGTCCTCTGAACCATGCCTGGGACCATTGCAAATCCATAATAATGAACCCTAATTAATCTTACCATTGAGTTCTAGCTTTCAATGTGCTATTGGGTTGGGCATTCCTTAATACTTGCTATATGCAGCTTTCTCTTCTTTTGTGCTTATTCCCCCAGTGGACAAGGAATGGGGGATGTGACCTATCAGGGTACTCAGCCTTGGATTTGAACAACTCATGAATCACAGTTCTGATCTGAAGGTACTTCCAGAAATCAACCTTGTGAAGCTGAAAACATGTCACTAGGGATGCAAAGGAGTTCAGTGTCCTAGTACCAGGCACCTAAAGGTCCTTGATGAAAATTATACCCTGCAACTCCCACATTTTCCATATGATCAGGCATCGACCTGTTTGTATGAAGGAGTTAATCCCATAAAGGGGTGCAATCCAATGGGGTGGGATCCTCCAATAAATCTCTATGGACTTTGGCCCAATATTTTGTAGAAATATACATAATGTGGGACAGCAAGGATGCCCTTCTGCTGGGAGAATATAGTGAAACAGCTCACATCTTGTTGCCGAGTAGAGTTGATTCAATATGAAGCCACAAGGAGTCAAGTGAGCCTGGGCGGGAGAACCACTGGGTCATCTGGGTTGCGATGAAGGCCATGTGGTACTTCTGAAAACAAGGAAGGTTCCACCTACCTCTGCTCCAGTGACTGTTGAGTTTAGCCCTGCTGAATCACAGGTGCTTCCCTTCCCACAGAAACTGGCTGATTATATTGTCAGTTTTGTGAAACCACTTGGGAGGGATATGGAGGGGTAAGTCGGATAAAATGTGAAGGAATTGGGAGGTTATAATGAGCTTGATGGCACTGATCTTTCCTGCCAAAGACAGCCGAAGAGCTCTCCAGCACTCAAATTCTTTTCTCGAGGAGGAGATCTGAGGGTCCAGATTAAGGGGTATTAGATTAGTAAGTGTAACCCCTAGATGGCGTTATCCCAGGGGCTACTACCCCTGCCTGATTTGCCACTAACAGGTTGAGGGGCCTGGATCCAATGGCGGGTGCCTCCACCCAGAGGTCAGGGTTTGCAATAGTTAGACTAACTTGGTCACAGCCCTCTGGGACACTGCAACCCCCCTTTCTTCCCACTAGTGGCCCACACAATATATCAGAATTACCTTCACAGTATACACTTACCCCAGGACTGGTTCCGGCACTGGGACCTCCTGAGAAATGAGATACAGTGCAACAATCACAGTACAGTACTTTAACATAGACAAATACCTCAGGCAGTATAACTTTGCTGAAACAAGCAGCTCTGATTTATTTAGGGGGATATAACAAGGACAGGGGGAAATCAGGTTAATTAGTTTATCACTCTAATAATCTACCTATGGCTCTGTGCACAGGCCTATCCCTATCAGTTACTGTCCCAGGGTACCCAGGCCCTAGTGGCTAGTCCAAACCGTGGCAGCTGGTAGGGGCCCTTTCACACAGAGAAAAGTAGAATTAAACAGTCAGCAGTACAGTAATTCCATTTGGATTTAATGTGGCAATTCAACAGGGAGCGACCCTGAATTAGTACTCACGACCTCCAAATAAGATAGGGTCCTTCAATGTCAGAGGGCTCACTTGAGGTACACAAACCTCTTCACACATTTATATAAAAGAAAGCACTATACCAGGCAGGCTGCATCTGTATCCCGATCGCAATTACTGCACAATACCCGGGAGAACACACAGCAGATTCAGTTCCTGACAGACCGAGTGCAATTTTCAGCAATTCCTCCAGTCTTCTACAGGGTGAGCCTGGTTTCTACTCTTCAGATATCCTTTGATTCTCTTCACAGGATGGATTCAGTCCTAACAAGCTGTTACACAAGCTGCAGACCGGAACTCTGGGCCTTATACACGTTTTTGACTAAAACTGCACACTGAAAAGCACAGGGCTTCTTCCTTCTTCACTGCCAAAGCTCAACTGAAACTCCAACCGACAAAACTGGCACTTCCTTTGAGTTCTCCCAGTTCTTGACTGGATTGGCTGTCACTCACAATAGACTGCTGCTGTTGGTCCAAAAGGCACTGAAGTCTAAACTACATCTCCCAGAGTCACTGCCCATACAATCCTCTTGTGGCTGGCTCAGATTATGAGTCCAAGTTCTGATCTGTCCAAGGCACCATTTTAGAGCTAGCTTACCCACACTGATTGGTCCAGTTCAGCAGTTCAAACCAGAATGGGGAACTAGGCAGACACTGTTCTGACTGCAAAAGAAAGCAGGTTAGACAAACTGTAATTTCATTATCACTCTAAATGGTTTCTGGCAAACAGTTACATCTTTCAGATAGGTTCCTTTGCACTCCTAGTGACTGCAAAATGGAGTGAATTGGCAGCAGCTTGAGTGGTACTCAATCAAAGAAACACACAGTCCCCCATACAAACTAATTATGTCTGCAAGCAGACAGCTCTTAAAGAGACAGTACCAGAGGTTCTAAAAACACTCACTGATAAATGGCTTAAACGCCAAACACCATTCAGGCTTGGAGCATTCAAGCAAGCTCCTGGAAGTCTTTTGGGAACCCCCATTTGCAGGGGGGTTACACAAGGTTAGAGTGTAGCTTGATTCTCAGGTAGGTTATACCATTGAGTGCCCATTTCAGACCTGTTGATATAAAGACGTCGGCCATACACCTGGAACTGAGAAGTAAAACTTCATTTTTTGACTGATTTAACTTAAGCCATGAGATCCTAGTAAAAGTATTAAGGAGGGGAAGAACATGTGAGAGAGATTGCTCTGCCTCTGAAAGGGTAAGGAGTAAACTTTCTGCATACATGAACGTTTTATACTCCTCTTGTCCGACCTTACTTAGCTGAATGTCAGGGTTACTGCTAACAAATTATGATTTGTGGGACTGTGTAGGTTTAGATATGAAAACTCAAATACACAATGCAAGATTCCACATTTTACAAATGAGAGGAGATCTGTGTCATACTAAACAAATATCATTTTGTTATAACCAGAGGATGGTGGCACTATCAAACTCACTCCCAGAGGAAGTAGTTGGTATCAGGAGCATGACAGAATTCAAGAATAAATTGGATGAATATTGTGTTAGTAATAAAATCAAGGGGTATTGTCATTGATTATTGGCGAGTAAAATGCACGTTCATCTACTCTGCTCAGAGCAAATCTATGTAACTGTGAATGGCTATGGCCAAGGATTCTACAGTCATTCCGGAAGAAAGAGGAGATAACGGGCACCCTTGCCTGGTGCCTTTTTGTAAAGGGGAAAGGGGAGATTTAGTAACATTTGTCAGGACCGAAGCCACAGTCAATGGGTATAACAGGGAGACCCAACCCCTAAATGTAGGGCCTAGCCTCATCTTTGACAAAGTTTTAAGAAGATAGCTCCATACCATGGAGTTTAACGCTTTTTCAAAATCCACCACAAGAGCAGCGGTCAGGGATAGGGACAACTGAGAGTGACCTATGAGTGATATTAGGGACTGAAGATGATCCGAGTTGAGAGGACCTTTTATGAATCCTACCTGAGACAGGTGTATCAAACCAGGCAAAACAGCTTCCAGTTTGCACGCAAGGATTTTTGCCAAGATTTTTGCATCAGCATTTATAAGGTAAATAGGGCAGAAGCTGCCCAGTACAGAAAGGTCTTTGTCCTTTTAGGGAAGTACCATTATGACAGCTTCCCTCATGGACTCAGGCAAGATACCTTGCTTAAAAGTGGCTTGAAAGACACGCCGCAAGTAAAGTGTGATGTCCTTGCAAAGTGCTTGATAAAAATTGACGGGGAAGTCATCGGCCTCCGGGGCTTGTGAGGGTTCAGGGTACTAACTGGGCTTAAAATTTCAGCCTGTGTAATCGGATCATCAAGCATGAGGGATTGTTGTGGAGTGATTGTGGGAATAAGTGGGGCATCCAGAAAGGATGTGATGTCATCCCCCTTCAGAGAGAGTTAGGAGAGGTGTATAGGGACTGATAAAATTGTTACATTATGTTGTTTATTCCTCTTAGGGTGTTGTCAAGCTGGCCTTAGGGTCCAGAAGGCAGCTAATTGTTCTGGCCACTTACTTACATTTCAACCTGTAGGTAAGTATTTTGCCATATTTCCCCCCTGCCTTCCCAAAATGAATGTCAGAGCCACCAAAGGGTGAGTTTGGCTTTTCTTACTAAGAAGGTCATCCAGCTCGGTACGTGCACAAATGAGTTGGGCCACCAGAGGGATGGGGGGTTGGGAGAGGCCTCCTTATATTTCTTCTCCAACTCTTTAACTTCTGATTCAAGCCAGAGTTGTTCTGCCTCTCTGGTTCACTGCATGTGGGCAGCAAATGTCATGATGCAGGCTCTCATGGAAGCATTAAAGGCTTTCCATAATGTGTGATCTACCATGCCAGACATATCATTAAGAGCCCAATGTTGCCAGACTTCTTCCTTAAGCCAAAGTATGAAGGTAGGATCCTCCAACTGGGGGGGGGGGTTCTATTCTCCAAGATCTAGACCTTTCTATTAGTGGGCCACAGATCAGCCCAATTTCTTGAGGAATGCGGTCCAATATTACAATTGGGTAAATGGAGGCCTCAGCAATCTGAGAGTTTAGAAAGTGCAATAACAACCAAAGATCTATCCTGCTTGCTATACCATGGGTTGCCGGAAAGCAAGTATAGTCTCATATCCTAGGATGCTGAGCCCACCATGCATCAATCAGCTGGTGAGCCAACATCAGGCCCTCTAACCCTGTAAGGTATTTGGTGTAGGGCTCAGCACTTCTATCCACAGCAGTGTTAAGCATTAAATAAAATGTCCCCCTCACAATATACGTATATGTAAAGTATTAAAGTCCAAAACCATCTGACATAATGGATGAAAAAAGGTTGGGTCATCACAGTTCAGGCTGTAAATATTAATTAATAGTAATGGACCCTGTGGGGTATCTACTATCTCCAAAACCCACTTCCCCTCTTGGATGAAGAGGGGAGGTGGGTTTTGGAGATAGTAGATCATCATTGCGTAAAACACCAGCCTAGGGATTTATGAATGCGTATAGACAATCCTTTTTCTTGGAAGGGGCTACACTATGTGCTTTCTTGCCCACTCAATCATGGCCAATTCTGGCAGCCTCCAACTCATTTAATTTGGTCTCCTGTAACAAAAGCTATATGAGGCTTGAATTTTTTGGGATGAGACCAGGCCTTTTTTTCTTTTGATAGATGAGTTTAACCCACCCAGCAGTCCAACTAATACAAAGTAGGTCCATAATTAACAAAACCTAGATGCAGGAGAGAATGATTTATACCATGCAGTATCTCCTGACCAAACCAACAGCACATTGATTGCTCCTCCACCAGAAGTGATACTAGAAGCAGGATTCAGAAACACATAGAAGCATTTAAACAAAGCATTAGCAGTACAACCAAACAACAGCCTCAACCCGGAACTATAGAAAAAAACCTTTCCCCTTCCCCTTTTCTCCAAATGGTGAAAGGGTTGCGTATAACACCGGAATATATAATTCCAAGGTATCCACAAACCATGCCAGGTCTGATCCCACATCTAATTAAATTTAACCACCCCTAATACTGGTATCACTTGTCAATTGCAGTGACAGAGAGCTGAATTCTCAGACATCTTGATGAGTAAATTGATTGTCCAACTGATCCTCTTTGCTAAGCCAATCAGAAACTCCATGGGGAAGCACACAGGAGGGGAGCAGCATGTGACTGATAGAGCCCCCAGTCCCTATACTCCATCAGGAGCATATGGAAAGATGACATACACCTCATCATGAGGGATATTGGGACTTCAAGACCCCCGGAGCTCATTCACAACCGAAAGGTCTCCAGTGTCTGTATTAAGGCAAGTGTAAAACGCCAGCCTGATTGATGCATGACGGGCTCAGCATCCTAGGGTATAAGACTATACCTGCTTTTTGGCAACCCATGGTATAGCAAGGGTACACTGGGGGGACCTACAGACAGGAAGCAGCGAACAGCAGAAACGGGGAGCCCTGAAGGCAGCCCTTTAAACTTCATTGAACCCTGTAGCTGGCAGAAGCTCTGAAACCCACTCCATGCTCCAAGTGAGGCCTTCCGAAGCATTCAAAAGGGGAAGGGGCTAAGCATGCAAAAGTTGCGGTGCAAGGGTTGAGCCAGTCTGGATCCTTTTCCCCCACCCTGCTCACATATAAGTATTTGCCTTTGCATTCTAATAAAACCACTCTGTATTAGATTTATAGCAGAGGTAAGACTCCAGCAGAGATGAACAAAGGAAAACATAACCCACCCATACCCCAACAACAGCTTCGATCCTGCATAGTAAGTGAAGCAACAATGTATGCTGCAATATGCAGCTGCAATACAGGATTAAAGCATACAGGCACTGTCTGAAACTAGCATCAGAGTAAAAGGCACAGTAAGGATCAAACCCACAGGTCTGATTATCGAGTGCACTGACACTGCAATGATGGAAAAATGATCCCAATATCCCCAACTGCACTCCCCTGTCCCCTCCCCTAACCATGACCCTTTAAGGAGATCAAGAGGATTTAACTGGAGAGGAGTCTGGAAGGCTGTAACTTGTCTTCTCTCATAGGTATGTCCAGAGCACGAGGGGAAGGGTGTCCGACTAGAGAAACAGTAGAGAGAGGCAGAAGGTAATTACATGTGCACTCTAGCAGAACAAAGCCAGGTTAAGCACCATCCAGAAGGACTGGCAATTGGCAGCCCAGTCCACCAGAAGCAACGTTTGGCCCAGTCCTTGTGGTAGTTCTCTAATTTCTCCTCCATGATGGTTGTACTGCTGGAAGGTAATTTGGTGTGGGAAGCAACATCGGCCCATGATTTGGGGCAGTGTTTCTGTAGCTGTTCATCTATTTTCATCACCACAGGCTGGTCAGTATGGATAGCCTGATCTTTGATTAGGGAATGTGCCACTGGTGCAAATCTGTTTTTCTTGAGTTTCACTGGGGTCAAACCACAGGAAGAGCAGGAGTCTTTGCTGTGGCTCTGACTATGGGAATGGAAATGTGGAGACTGGTCCTTTCGTCTTACTCCCCTTGATTTCCTCTGCTTGTTCCTTTGCTGTGTTGGGGGCTGGGAGCCATGGATCATCATCATTTGGAAGTGATGGCAGTAGAGGGCCCCAGAAGCTTAGCCAGAGGAGATGGGCCACTGCAGGGCAATGAGGTGTCTATACTTGGAGAGACTGATCGGTCCCATGCTCTTCTAGAGAGTGGTCGTTATTTCTTCCAGTTGAGCTGTGGAGTTCGCTTTGCCAGGAAGGATTCAGCAGCTTCAGGGGAGGTGAAAGAACAGGAGGTCCATTACAGCTGATCCTCAGGATGGCAGGGTAGCACAGGGAAAATTGCAGGCCTAGGTTGGTGCAGACTCTGTGGGTCATGGTGAAGGCCCTTCTCCTCTCTGAGACAGCCTGAGAGAAGTCTGCAAGTATCTGAATTTTGTGGCCTTGCCAAAGGAGTTCTTTCTTCTCTCGGGCCAACTGCATGATCTTCTCCCTCACAGTATAGTGCAGGAATCAGGCATGGATTGGGTGGGGATGACCCCCAGCTGGCAGCTTCAGTGCTAGGGAGCGATGAGGCCAGACTATTTCAAGAGGGCCAGACCACCGTCGGATGAGCAGGTCATTAAGCAAAGCTTGAAAGAACTTGATAATGCTCTTGCCCTCACAGCCCTCCAGGAAGCCAACAAATCTAAGGTTGTTCCTTCGGCTTCTGTTTTCAAAATCCTTGACTCGGTCCCATAACAATCTTATTGTTCTGTCCTGCTCCCTGATGTAAACCATGAAATGGTCTGTCTGGTCCTCAGTGTCAGCTACTTTCTGCTCCAATATGTTCAGGTGCTGCAAGTGGTCTATTATATCTGCAGTAGTTCTCTGAGAAGCCACCTCTTGTTTGCCCATTTGAATTAGGAGAGTCTCAAACATCGCTTTGATCTCTTGCAGGCTAGTGTCCGTCTGAGGAGAACTGGAGGTCGCCATGCTGAGAGAGGGTTTCCCGTGTCCAGGGAGGCAGACAGAACTAGTACTTTTGGTGTGAAGATGAAGTCAAAAACTGAAGCGATCTGGTCCGGGAATTGAACTACCAGAACTGGAAGTAAATACTGATCAGCAGGATGACAAGATAATAGTTAGTCCAACCAATACTGCTATTATGACAGGGGCAATACAGAGCAAAGGAATTACTGCCTAATGCACACTCCAATATATTTCTTGAAAGCTAAAATAATAATGATCAACTCTAAAAATCTAAATGACCACAAAAAGAATTGTGTAACATTAAAAAGTTACTTGTTCCGAAAATAATTCTATATTACATTACTAATCCTTTGATAAAGCACCAGACATGGTAGGGACAGCTTCTAAAAAATAAATTATTTAGTCACAATTCAGGTTATATAGTATTTTTTTTGTAATTTCACCCTATTAACAAGAACATTAGCATAAAATAAGATCTCTGCCCTCCCAGTTCTGGCTGCTTGTCTAACATCCCAGTTCTGTTTATGACATTGCAGTGTATTGCTGTGGAGACAACTGCAACATCAAAAACTGCATTATTATGTCAAGTGTAGATAAACAGCCAGAGCAGATAAAGTGTAGGGGGCAGTGATCTTCTTATAATACAATTGCCTCTCAGTAATGTAATCAGGTTGCCATGGATGTTGACAGTTACTGCTGCTGCCTTGTGTGCTCAGACGAGGTTGAGAGCCTTGGTTGTTAAACTCCTGAGTGGGTGTCGTATACAAACTTTAAATTAAATGGCCTGGTGCTGCCACCCAGAAAAAAAAGTCTGCATGGGCCTGGTGTATGTATGGTACCATCCCCTGGGATGCAGTACCTATACACCTCCCAACAGGATCACCCCACTCATAACCCAATGCAGTGCGATAACAATCTCCACTGTAATACAATACTTATTACTCTGAATAATGTATGCCCAGCTAGCAAATATGAACAAACAAGTGCTTTATTGGGAATCAGGAACACTCCTGGGGATAAAAGTTAAGCAATGAGGAAGCTGTGTATATTGACTGGTCCCAACCTAGGTATCAACCTCAATTAAAATGCAGTCACTATATTTCTACTGCTGTCCAAGTCACAGCCAAATATGCAGCAGTCCACGCTCACACCCCTTACTTCAATTAAAGTGCCTTACTTTATTGTCTAGACCTTACTACCCACACAGATACCATTACATACCACCTTTTGTAACTAGGAAGCTCCCTTAACAACCAAGTCACTAGGCTCCAGCTGTAGAATCATTGCAGGAACATCATCTGTTGTTGCCCAAGATCTTGGGATTGTAACATTAAACAAATTAGAAGTACGTGTTTACAAACAAAACTCAAAACCAAACTTAAACCTAAAGGGTATTTGTTTACCTGGCCAGATGCCCAGCCTAGCCTATTTACTGAATTACTAACTAAACAAGTATTTGTCAATGCAGAATGTTGATTGCATTGGTCCGTTGAGCTCGCTCACTGCCCCTCTGTCACTCGTTCATTCTGTTTCTCCCGGTTCTGCAGGCTGCTGTTTTGTACTGGGCTCCTGCCTGCATTGGCACCCTTTTCTGTCCACAAAGAAATCTGCAGCAGTCACAATAGAGCTCCGTTGAGGTGGCTGACTACCCCCCCTCTCTCACTCGCTCATTCTGTTTCTCCCACCGCTATAGGCTGCTCTTTTGTACTGGGCCCCTGCATGCACTGCTGCCTTTTTCTACCCACAAAAAAATCTGCAGCAGTCCTGACAGAGCTCCACTGAGCTCACTCCCCCTCACTCACTCATTTTATGTCTCCCACTGCTGCAGGCTGCCCTTTTGTACTGGGCTCCTGCCTGCATTGGCGGCCTTTTCTGCCCACAGAGAAATCTGCAGCAGTCATGATACAGGTCATTGAGCTTGCTCACTCCCCTCTCTCAATCGCTCGTTCTGTTTCTGCCGGCGCTGCAGACTGGCTTTTTGTACTGGGCTCCTGCCTGCGTTGCTGCCTTTTTCTACCCACAAAGAAATCCGCAGCAGTCACGATAGAGGTCCGTTGAGCTCGCTCACACCCCCTCTCTCACTCACTCATTGTGTTTCTCCCGGAGCTGCAGGCTACCCTTCTGTACTGGGCTCCTGCCTGCTTTGGCACCTTTTTATGCCCACAAAGAAATCCGCAGCTGTCCCAACACAGCGCAGCTGAGGTCGCTCACTCCCCCTGTCTCACTCACTTGTTCTGTTTCTCTCACCACTGCAGGCTGCCCTTTTGTACTGGGCCCCTGTGTGCATTGCTGCCTTTTACTGCCCACAAAGAAATTCGCAGCAGTCCCAACAGAGTTCCATTGAGCTCACTCACTCCCTCTCCCTCTCTCGCTCATTCTGTGTCTCCCGCTGCTGCAGGCTGCCCCTTTGTACTGGGCTCCTGCTTGCATTGTCGGCTTTTTCTGCCCACAAAGAAATATGCAGCAGTCCCGACACAGGTCTGTTGAGCTTGATCACTCCCCTCTCTCACTCGCTCATTCCATTTTTGCCAGTGCTGCAGACTGGCCTTTTGTACTCGGCTCTTGCCTGCATTGCCACCTTTTTCTGCCAATAAAGAAATCCGCAGCAGTCATGATAGTGCTCCATTGAGGTCGCTCACTCCCCCTGCCTCACTCACTCATTCTGTTTCTCCTGGCGCTGCAGGCTGCCCTTTTGTACTGGGCTCCTGCCTCTGTTGGCACCTTTTTCTGCCCACAAAGAAATCTGCAGCAGTCCCAACAGAGCTCCGTTGAGCTTGCTCAGTCCCCCTCTCTCACTTGTTCATTCCATTTCTGCCAGTGCTGCAGGCTGCCCTTTTGTACTGGGCTCCTGCCTATGTTGCCGCCTTCTTCTGCTCACATAGAAATTTGCAGCAGTCACGATAGAGCTCCATTGAGCTCGGTCACTCCCCCTCTCTCACTCGCTCATTCTGTTTCTCCCGCTGCTGCAGGCTGCCCTTTTGTACTGGGCCCCTGTGTGTATTGCTGCCTTTTTCTACCCACAAAGAAATCTGCAGCAGTCCCAACACAGCTCCGCTGAGCTCGCTCAGTCCCCCTCTCTCACTTACTCATTCCGTTTCTGCCGGCGCTGAGGGCTGGCCTTTTGAACTGGGCTCCTGCCTGCATTGCCGCCTTTTTCTGCCCACAAAGAAATCCGCAGCAGTCACGATAGAGCTCCATTGAGCTTGCGCACTCCCCCTCTCTCACTCGCTCATTTTTTTTCTCCCGCTGCTGCAGGCTGCCCTTTTGTACTGGGCTATTGCCTGTGTTGGCACCTTTTTCTGCCCACAAAGAAATCCGCAGAGGTCCTGACACAGCTCCGTTGAGGTCACTCACTCCCCCTGTCTCACTCACTCATTCTTTTTCTCCTGGCACTGCAGGTTGTCATTTTGTACTGGGCTCCTGCCTCTGTTGGCACCTTCTTCTGCCCACAAAGAAATCTGCAGCAGTCCCATCAGAGCTCCGTTGACCTCACTCACTCCCCCCCTCTCTCACTCGCTCGTTCCTTTTCTGCCAGTGCTGTAGGCTGCCGATTTGTACGGGGCTTCTGCCAGCTTTGCTGACCTTTCCTACCCACAAAGAAATCCGCAGCAGTCACGATATAGCTCTGTTGAGCTCTCTCACTCCCCCTCTCTCTGTCGCTCATTCTATTTCTCCCGCCGCTGCAGGCTACCCTATTGTACTGGGCCCCTGCATGCATTGCTGCCTTTTTCTGCCCACAAAGAAATCCGCAGCAGTCCCAACAGTGCTTCATTGAGCTCACTCACTCCCCCTCCCTCACTCGCTCGTTCTGTGTCTCCTGGCACTGCAGGCTGCCCTTTTGTACTAGGCTCCTGCATTGCATTGGTGCCTTTTCCTGCCTACAAAGAAATCCGCAGCGGGGGGTATGGCCTAGCCCTGATCCAATATGGTTGCATAGAGAGATAGCTCTTACAACACGGGGATACATCCAACATTATCCATCACTAAGACCCTCTATTTCTACCAGAATTTTTATCGTAGCAGGGAGGAATCTCCTGGGCATAATTTTGCCGACTTTTCTTGCAAGTTCTCTTTTGGAAATCACTCGTCTTTTCTCTCGGAAGGCGGATTTGCAGTGCGGCCCACAATATGCATCCTTCTGCAGAATCATCGAGAACTGAAGCGATATTCAGCCAGCTTATGACCCAAATGGCACAACTCACAATTGTAGTCAATGCCACTATGCAAACTTTGCCAGGGATCGAAGTTAGGCTTTTCCACAATGAAAGACAAATATCCTCTCATGACGCAGCTCTTCATGAAATGACTGCTACTCTGAGGGAACAGGCCAAGCTTTTCCACACATTACAAAATAAAGTAGATGACCTGGAAAATCGCAGCTGTCAAAACAATATACGGCTTATTGGCTTTCCGGAAGGTGTAGAACAGAAATTAGCCACTAACTTCTTATAGTCAATCCTCCCAAAGCTGCTCAAGCTACCAATTGATCTTCACCCTCAGATAGAACGGGCACATCGCTCGTTTGCCCCGGTACCAAGGCCTGGAGCATGGCCTAGACCCCTGCTTGCCAGATTTTTGGATTTTAGGCAGAAAGAATCTATTATGGCTGCTGCTCGAACTGCAGGGGAAATTACTTGGCAAGGTCATCATATCCAGCTCTATCAGGACTATTCTAAAGAACTCTCCGATCGCCGTAAGGAATATGCCCAGGTACGGAGACTGTTACAAAAACTAAACTACTCTTACTCACTGCGGTATCCAGCGACCATGCGGATTATGCACAATGGGTCTCCCCTTCTGTTTGAGACCCCAGAGAGCTTGATGGACTTCCTGCGGGCTAGACACCGTGCGGAGTTTCAGGACCCCAACAATCAGAGTGAGCAAATACAACACTCTCCCTCTCCGTCTGCAGCGAATATTTCCTTGGCTCCTAAACAAGACATACCTGAGCCTGGCATGCGGATTTTTGACACATCACTACCATCGAGGCCAAGGAAACGGCAACCATCTCATCATCATGATCAATGACAACATCCTACTGAAAGAGCCGGCTCCCCGAGCCCACAGGCGACGGCTCACTTAGACCAACTTTCAGATCAGTAAGACCCTATAGATCTGCAAACTTTCTTCTCACCCAACCCATTTGCCATTCTACAACTGGACCTGCAGAACTCATATACTGCACAAGGGATTTCAGATTGGGCAGAGATGGACATATGCCGGTCGACATCCTCAAGACCTATGCTCTCCACGTCTCAAAGCAAATCCTGGGCTGACATTGCTGCTGCATCCCCAGATCTTGCAGCCATCCTTCCCACTGCAAACCCATGAGATGGAACTCTCCATGATACAATTGGTCTTCCCAGACCTGGCTCAGAATCCCCGGACTGAGGACATGTTGCAAACTGTATGGTACCAGTTTAATATAGGGGGTTGAGTATGTAATAAGGGAAAGGGAACCTCCTTTTATTTTGGTTCTCCCTCTATGTGTTAACTTCTTGTCCCTTGGCTTGACATGGGATCTGAATTGCTGGGAGTATTAAGCTCAGCTCTCCCTATCCCTCATCTATCAGCTGGGAATATAGGAGTATTGTAACTCCTTTCGGGACATACTTTTGAGGATATCCTGCTATGTGCTTAGGGCCCCATGGTCCTAGGGGGATTCCTCTCATATGTCCACAGGGTGGTCTTAGCTCTAACTGTATTTTTACACCCCATAGTATGGACAAGCTGTCCTGGAGGGTATTTCATCCTGTCCTGATCCCAGGCCAACCCCTACGGATACCAAAGGCGGTCTTGCGACTTCGGTCGGTGACATATTACCTGTGGGACTCCTAATGGCTGTGGACAGGCCGATATCTGTATATAGTTGGTTAAATGTTATCCGTCAATATTATGTTTTACAAGTTGAAATTGTTTATAGGTTTTTCCAGATCGTGATTAGTACATGCTTGGGGGGGGGGTAGTGTGTGTATTTGGGGTCCCTTGCTGGTGGTGTTTAAATTGATTATAACAGATTTTGTGGTTCAGATGATATGGGGCAGAGACATTCGCTATATCACATGGAACATACGGGGCCTTAATACCCCTATGAAGCATTCTCAGGTGCTGAATCATTTCAAGATACTGGGTGTGCAGGTAGCCTTACTACAAGAGACTAAGTTGAAAAAGTTGGACCATGACAGGTTGAAAGGTTCTTGGGTGGGACAGGTTGTTTCTTCTTCAGCCTCCAACTGCAAATGGGGGGTTGTTATTTTATTTCACAAATCCCTTCAGTGGACACAGCTAAAAGTGCAGCAAAATCGAGATGGCAGATGGGTGGCGGCTTTGATGGATACTCCAACAGGTATCCTACTGATAGCTAATGTGTATGGCCCTAATGATGACCAGCCTGAAGTGTTTCACTCGCTGGCCCAAGCTATTAGCTCATTAGCCTCTTCACAGGTCCCTGTACTCTTAGGGGTGATTTCACTGTTCCCCTGGACCCTTTTCCTAGATCGCACATCCACCTGCCCAGATCATCATCAGAAATGTTGCCTCTCACTGCAGCAGCTGATCATAGATATAGGGTTACAAGACCCCTGGTGCATTCTGCACCTGTGGGACAAAGATTATACATTCTTTTCTCCGGTGCATAACTCACACTCTTGGCTGGAATACTGGCTTGTATCGCCTTCTATTATGAACAACACCAATGATGCTGTAATTCATCCAATTATCATATCGGATCATGCTCCGGTACAACTTCACACACTAAGTAGTCACCTCAGCCCCTAGATCTCCGAGCTGGCATTTGGACTCATTTCTTTTGAGGGACCCTAACTTCCCTCAATGGTTTCAGATACAGGTCACTAATTTTCTACAAGATCATGCTACAATGGAGGTCCCCCTCAACAATGGTTTGGGAGGCACTGAAAGCCACCATACGAGGCGCTATCATGGGATATTCAGCATATCGCAGGCAGCAGAGAGAACACCAGCTTAAAATATTGGAATCCCATCTTATAGAACTCGAGATCAAATTTAAAAGTATGCCGCACACTTCCTTACATTCCCCGATAGGCAAGGAAATCACTAAAATCCGTCATCAAGTACAGAACCTACTTGCCATGAAAGCTGAATTGGCCTTCCTCAGACTACTGCATAAATACTGGGAAGGGGGGGAGAGAAGGCTGGGAAAGTACTAGCCTACAGACTCCAGAAACAGAGGGCCGAGAGCCATATTCCCAGACTCAAAGCACCAGATGGCCCTGTGCAAGTTCAACCAGAATGCAAAAATGAAATTATGGCAGATTTTTATAAACAGCTATATACTTCCTCCGGCACTTTTAGTGTTGCACAGGTATGAACTTTTCTGACATCTATACCTATCTGTCATCTAACTCCTCAGCAAGCTGCTACCTTGGAGTCTCAGATGCTCTTTGCAATTTAACTCACGAGAAGGCCCCTGGTGTGGATGGAGTTCCCCCTGAAATGTGGAGCCTAGCTGCACCACTGATCTCCCCCCTACTTAGTGACATTTTTAATTTGGCCCTTAGTTCAGGATCCCTCCCCCCATCCCTTCAGGAGGCGATCATTACTGTATTTCCCAAAAAAGGGAAAGATGCCACTTTACCATCCAGCTATCACCCTATTTCACTTATCAATTCGGATAGTAAGATTTTTGCAAAAATTCTGGCTACCAGGTTAAACCCCTTGCTTCCCCACCTTATACATCCTTCACAAGTCGGTTTTGTCCTGGGTTGGCTCAGCAGAGATCATATACGTTCCCTTACAAATATTATATATCAGGCCAGTAGCTTCCCGGCACCAGCTGCTGCAGTAACAATAGATTTTGAGAAGGCATTTGATTCTGTCGAATGGCAGTACCTTCAACAGGTGCTGTAAGCCATGGGCTTTGGTCAGAATTTTAGAAGCTGGGTGACAGCTCTGTATCACAACCCTTTGGCTCGGGTCCTCACCAACTCTACTCTGTCCGCATCCTTCCCTCTGGGGCCGGACACAAGGCAGCGCTGCCCCCTTTCTCCCTTACTTTTCATAATAGCAGTGGAGCCACTTGCGATTGCCATACGCCACTTTTCAGCCATAACAGGTTTTACGTTTGGCGATATCACTTTCCCCACATTTATGTATGCAGATAATTTGTTAGTCCCGTTAGTGGATGTCACTAATTCCCTTCCTGCTCTGCTTTCCCTCCTTGCAGATTTTACGAGCTACTCTGGCCTAGAAATCAACAGGTCTAAAATGGAAGTACTCCCCTCAATAGCTTGTGCACTTTAGATCAGGTAGCCCATCTCCGCTTTCATTGGGGCCCAAATTCCCTTGTGTATCTAGGGATACGGCTCACAGTAGAGCTTACTAAAATATGGGATCTGAACCTTAAACCCCTTCTTGAAGATATCAAGACTGAATTTGTGCGCTGGCGTGGTCTTCAACTTACACTAGCAGGTAAAATATCAGCGATCAAAATGGTGGTAGCCCCTAAACGTTTATACGTCATGTCACATATACCAGTTACACTACCGGCCTCATGGGTTAAAGCCATAGACCAGGCCTTTTTCAATTTTATTTGGGAAGGCATCAAACCCCGTTATAGTAGAAATAAACTTAGAACCCATTGGTCACAGGGAGGCTGGGGCCTTCCTTGGCAGGAAGGGTATAAATGAGCCTTCACTGCAGCTCAGATCCTAAACTGGTTCCTCCCACAGACAGCTGAGCAACCACAATGGATACACATGGAGGCGTATATGGCCCAGACTCAATCCATAGCAGTTTTATTTTACAATCCCCTTCCCAAACATTTGTCTTAAAGCAGGCTCAGTACTGACATAGCATTTAGTGGAAAAGAAATTGGAGGCAGATTTATGCCCCCTTCTAGTCTCCCCTATATGGGGGAACATGCTCATAAAAGTGGATGGCAAACCTTTGCACTGGCCCCTATGGCAAAGTAAAGGAATTTTACACTAAAGTGCTTGATGACAGATGACAGATGACAGTCTCACTATCAAAACGTTTCAAACATTAGATTAGGAGTTCCACTTAGGTAAGCAGGCCTTTTGGCAGTACTTACAGAACAGAAGCTCGGTTTTAGCTTATATTAAACAACACCACACAACAGATATAGCAAGGTCTCATCTGTTAATTAAATGGCTGACCTATAAAAGGGGTAAAGCCAGTCTTATATATGCCGATCTTAGGAATCATCTCCCTGCACAATCAGCTCAGGCTAAAGGTAAATGGGAGCAAGCTCTTCAACAATCCATTTCGGATGCCCAATGGAAGCTATGCTGGAAATATGCTCATTCTACGTATCCAGATATGAGAAGTAAACTTATGCAAAACAAGATACTGTCGCGTTGGTATTGCACTCCTGTTGTCTTGTACAGAATGCATCTCATGGACAACAGTCATTGCTGGCAATGTCTTTCGGGAGATGGAGACCTTTTGCACATACTTTGGCTTTGCCCACTTCTCATTCCATTTTGGGTGGCTGTCTTGAGTCTGGCTCAACAGGCCTCAGACTCTGCTCTGACTCTAGATCCCCTAGTTTGGATTTTGGGCCTTCCTCCTGTGCTGAGAGTGTTCACTCTTCAACAGCACAGATGGCTGACACTTCTTAGCCTCCAAGCTAAGAGGCTTATCCTCTGTAGGTGGAGAACCACAGAGGTACCCACCATCTCTGAATTATATAGCACCCTCTGTAATGTAGCAGTACTGAATCATCAGTCCCACTTAGTTACCAACACTCTCTCACAATATTATCTTACCTGGGCCCCTTACTTAGCTTATCTCTCCCCACATGCAGGGATTGACTTCCTCTGTGGAATGATCTGGACCAACATAGTAGATACACCAGTAGGAAATTATTTGGAACCCCAAAACCCACTCCCTCCCTGCAAGGACTGTTATCTTTTCTCCTTATAAGATTTCAGATCTGGACCTTAACGTTGCTAGTATTTTGTTATTATGTCTGTGTTTTTCAGGCTTTGTCAGGTATCAGGAGACACTTATGTATTATGCCCATATTAGAAGTCTTAATTAATCTAGATGTGGTGGTAATAATGCAATTTCTCATACTTTTTTTGGAGGGGCACAATACCACAATACAACTCACTGTATAATTTCTTACTGTGTCATTATTTAACAATGTCCTTTTCTATGGGCTAGACTTTGTCAATTATATAATGACACTGCAGTCAATGTGTATGCATATGTGTCATGCTGTATCTTCTTTATTTTATTTTATTTATTTTATATTGCAATCAGTTTACAACCTTTGAGCCAGAGGCTCATTTCCAAAGGTACCTCGTCAGGAGAAGAGAAGATAGTACAAGTAAAAATACATAATATAAGAGAACAAGCGCAGAAAGATGCAGGCATACATGGATCCAGGGTACAGGTTACACTGATAGTATTATAAGGTGCAGATTCAGGTTTTGTAGACAAAAGGGTTGGTTACAGGGTTTAGCTGCATAAATGTATGACATCTGCAAAATGAAACAGTCGATCAAGTTACATGGTATTAGTTACAGAGTTAGCAAACATGTACAAGGACAACTACAGTAGGTAGTTTGATTTGGTAACAGTAGTGCATACTAGTAGGACAATTTAGCAAGCAGTATATTAAGACCTATCATACATGGTACGTTCTGACAGTTAGAGAAGGTAGGCGTAGGATATGGCAGTAATGTAGGTGGTAGGAATAAGGCGCATGGAGAGGGTGCAGCCCAGTGGGCATTGTCAGGGAAAGGATGTATGTACACCTGTTATGTACAGGTGCAGCAGCGCTTGTTGAATAGCTCACTTTTGAGCGCAGTTTTGAATTTGGAGATAGTGGGGATTTCTGAGATGGAGAGAGGGAGCGTGTTGTACCAGGAAGGGGCTCTGTGGCGGAAGGACCTCTGTCCATGTGAGGTTCTAGATCGAGGTACCAGGAAGGTGGCCTTGCAGGAGGTCCGAGTGCTGACTAGAGGTTGGGCTAGGAGGAGGGAGGATGTCAGCCTTGGTGGAGAAAGTTCTAGCCGAGTTTTTTTAGCTATAAGGCAAGTTTGGTATTGCAGCCGTTCGTCAAGGTTTAGCACTGTTGCCGTGTCATAAAGCTGGCACGTATGTGTGAGCCTAGGGGCCCCTGTGATTAGCCTGCAAGACTTATTTAGGACGAGGTGGATTTTGTTTAGGGCAGTCGTGTTGGCAGCACCGTAGACAGGTAGCCCATAGTCAACTAGGGATAATATAGAGGATGTAACTGCAAGCCGGAGGGCATCGGGGGAAGACAGTTTTTGTAGCGGTACAAGATACCAAGCCGTATATTGGTAGCAGAGGCAAGTGCTTCAATGTGGGTGTGGTAGGTGAGGGCTGAGTCAAAGGAGATCCCTAGGTACTTATAGGAGTGGACTTGCTCCAGTTGCTGTTTGGAGTAGGAAAGGATGAGGAGAGGGGAGTTGTAAGCTTTGTTTTGAAGGTGGGCAAAGAGCATGGTTTTAGATTTTTTAAGATTTAAGACCAGTCTATGCTCTTTAAACCCGGTTTCAGTGTCATTATAGGAATGTTGCAGGGAAACCTGGAGGGAGGTGGGGTTACGGTCGGTGGTGAAGATGACGGCGTCATCTGCATACAGCAGAATTTTCCCAGTGCATGCACTGGGCAGGGTGTTAAGGTATAGCGAGAAGAGTAGGGGTCCCAGGATGGAGCCCTGTGGAACCCCAGAGAGGATAGGACGTCAATTGGAAAGTGTCCCACCAATATTGACACATTGGGAGCGTGCGGATAGGTAGCTGGAGCACCAGGCAAGTGGTCCAGTGGCAAAGCCAGAGAGACAGAGGGCATCCAGCAGGAGATGGTGTGAGACCGTGTCGAAGGCCTTTGATAGGTCAAGGAACACGGCCCCGGCTAGGGAGCCAGTGTCCATGGAGGAGTGTAGGAAGGATGCGAATTCAACAAGTGCTGTGCTAGTACTGTGTCCTGCACGGAATTCGTGCTGTTCAGGGCAGAGTATGTTGTATTTGGTCAGGTATTCAGTGATTTGCATGGCAACCAGTTTTTCCAGGGCTTTGGAAAGAGGTGGGAGTATGGAGATAGGTCGGTAGTTCCCAGCTAAGGACCTGTCACCCCCTTTATGGATAGGAGTAACAGTGGCAGTTTTCCATGTAGTGGGGAATTGTCTGAGGCAGAGGGATTTGTTGAGAAGGCTGGTGAGTGGGGTAAGGACCTGATCCAATTCCAGCCGGAGAATTCTGTGGTCCAGGGTGTTGTCACTGGGACTGTTGCCTTTTAGTGCGCGGGTCAGGTGCAGTTTGGCTTCCTAGGCAGGTTACCCTATGTAGGTAGAAGCTAGGGCAATGGAGGGCAGGGCGGGTTGGGAGGTGGTTGGTCAAAGAAGTTACTGGGGAGGATAGGGCTAAGGTCAGTAAAGGAGGTGTTGAGGAGGTTTGCAATGTCAGCAGGGTCAGTAACGGTGGTGTTGTTAGTAGTAATCTGGGAAGGAGGAGGGGAGCGAGTGTTCCCATTTAATTGTTTGACATTGTCCCAGAAGGTACGGGAGCACCCCTAGGAGGTGGTGAGGGTGGCCTGATAGTGGTCGGCCTTTGCTTTCCTGATTGCCCATGTGCACTTATTCCGCACTGCATTGTAGGCCTGTCTGTCTGCTGGTCGCCCGGTTTCTATGGCAAGGTGCCAAAGATTATCCCTGTGCCTGAGCAGTTGTAAAAGGGCAGGGGTAATCCAGGGCAGGTTAAGTTTCTTGGATCGGACAGCTGAGAGGGGAGCAAAGAGGTCACAGGCTTTACTAAAGGTTAGGGTAAAGAAGGCAAGGGCAGTGTCAATATCAGGAGCGTGGTGAATGGAGGACCAGTCTTGCTGGTCAAGGTATTGTTTAAGGTTTTTCAGACCACACGGTTTGAAATGCCGGTGGGTTGTGCACCGGGCAGTGGGTCGGGGTGAGGTGGCCATCTAGCGGAATAGCAATGGGGAATGGTCACTGAGTGAATCAGGGAGGACTTGGATGTCCAGGATTTTTTGGGGTCGGTTTGTGATGATGACATCTAGGAGGGTGCTGGTACCTCTCTTAAGGTTTACTCTTGTGGGTTGGGAGACTAGTTGTGTTAGATCCAGGGCTGTGAAGGAGTCCTGGGTTGGGATGGAGGAGGGGCTCAGACAATTCATGTTAAGGTCCCCCACAATGACTTGTTCGGCGCTGTGAGGGAGGGTGGCAAGATAGTCAGTTAATGATAATAGTGCTGGGTTTATGTACCTAGCTATGTCTGATATTATTTTTCAAACATAATAAAAATTATTAACTACTAGAAATCTGCAGCAGTCCCTACAGAGCTCAGTTGCGCTTGGTCACCCCCCCTTACTCGCTTGATCCTAATCTGTCCCAAACACTGATTAGTGACATCAACTGCGTTATTCTGCGCCGGAAGTGCGAAAACACATTTTGGCCAGGATGTGAAAAATGAAAGCTGTACTGTTCATAAGGAGGTGTGGAAAAATGCCAGTGTTGAAAATGTGGTGTGAAAATATTACTAATTTGTGAAGTTACAAGGGTGCATGGAAATTGCACAACGTATGCTCGTAACACAGTCATTTTTACTTGGCATTACTTGGTATGAAAGAACAGAAGAAGGCCAGAGCCCATCGAGACTGTTCCCCACACTATGTGGGACATTATTTATCTATTATCCCTCAACCAAACAACTAATTTGTTTTTAAAGACAGTGGCACTAGTTGCCTCTACCAATTCTTGTGGCAAGGTGTTCCATACAATGGATGCTCTTATTGGAAAAAGTTTCCTTTTGCTGGTTTTATAAGTTTTACTTCAAGCTGTTTATTATGCAGTCTCAGAACATGTCTCCTCTGAGAGTGTTAGACCACATTTTTCCATTAGATCTGGTGAATTTATTAAATTAAAACTCATAAGCATATCATCTCTTAATCTTCTAGTTTGAAGAGAGAAGAGACCAGTAGCTTTTAATCTGTTCTGATACTCCAAGTTTGTTAATCTTGGAATCATTCTAGTTACTCTCCTTTGAACCTGTTCAAGAATTGCTATGTCTTTTTTTTGGTTTGGATTCCAGAAAGGGGAGCCATAGTCTAGATACGGTCTAATATATGCCCTATACAATGGAATAAGGCATTATTCAGTACGATTAACAAAAGTGCGTTTTATTTGCCTCAAAAGTCTGTTGGTCATGCAAACAGTTCTAAGACAGTGATCATTTGATGCAAGTTTGTTATTAACATATATCCCTAAATCTTTTTCACAATTTGATGAGTGAAGTGGTAGTCCGTTTATATGATATATCGTTTTTGGATCATTTACACCGAAATGCACTACTAAACATTTGTCTTGATTAAACTGCATATAATTTTCAATTGTCCAAAGTGTTAATTTTTCCAAATCCTTCTTTAATGCAGAAATATTTTCTTGATTATTAACCTTGCCCCCCAATTTAGTATCATCTGCAAATTTAACTATGAAGTTATTTGGCCCTGTTTGTAAATCACTGATAAAGAGGTTAAACAATGTTGGTCCCAAGACCGACTCCTGTGGTACACCACTTGTCACACTACCCAAATCAGACAAGATATCATTAATTCTGACTCCTGAGAAAGATTTGTCAACCAGTTTAAAGTCCAGTTGACCATATCAGGTGACAAACCTAGATTGTACATTTTACTAATAAGTTTTTCATATGAGACTTTATCGAAAACTCTACTAAAGTCTAAAAGAATTACATCAGTAGGGATATCCACATCTAGTAGAGTACTTATATTATTGTAAAAAGATATCAGATTGGTGGTGCAGGAATACTTGGGAGTAAACCCATGCTGATTTGAATCATAAATTCCTAATTTTTTACCATCTTGATCTATTAGAGACTTCATTACTTGTTCCATTAATTTACCAGCCACTGAGGTCAGGCTAATTGGATGATAATTTTGCACAGAATCTCTATTGCTTTTTTTAAATATGGGAGTAACTATTGCTGAATGCCAGTCATTTGGTACATGGCTTTCTTGTAAGGATTTATTGAAAATAATTGACAAAGGTATAACAATTTTTATAGAGGTTTCGATCAGAAACCATAAATGAATACTGTCTGGGCCCGGACTAGTAGTTTTTTTTTAGTTTTTTGATAGCCTGTATAATGTCAGTTGGATAGAACCTATGATCATCTATGTGATGCACTCTAAATGTACTAATAGGTGATTTTTGAGTGAAGACAGAACAAAAGTACTTATTAAAGAGGTTTGAGGTTTCTATATCAGATAGAGAAGAGCCATTGGTTATAATGGGACAATGGTCCTTGATACACCTTTTTTACTATTTATATAGGAGAAAAGAGATGTGACAGTCTTTTGTGTGAGCTGGTTTAAATTCTAGCTTATTTTTTTTCCAATTTAATAGAATTTTTTACGTTTTTCACAGATAGTTTTCATTTATGTAATAGAGTAGTTTTAAATGGAACAGAACTGTTCTTAAGTTTCCTAAAAAGTTTAATTTTTATTTTTATCTGATTTTTAATTGTCTTGTTGAACCAAGGGGGAATTTTTCTTTATTATTAAATTTCCTCTTAGATGGAATAAATGTATTTTCCAAATAATGTACAATGTTTTTTAAAAAAGTCCCAAGTTTGTTGTGTTGTACAAATAAGAAGATTAGATTCCCAGTTTATGTTTTGTAAGTATTCATTGATTTTAGAAAAATTTGCTTTGTTATAATTTTTTGTATAGTATAACTTCCTTTGTTTAGTTTTAAACTGTTGAATTTCAAAAAGAATAGATGAATGATCACTGGTCCCAAGTGGATTCCAAATTTGTAAATTGCTAATTTGTTACTCTATGTTAGTAAATAATAGATCCAAAATATTAGGGCTTTGAGTGGGTTCAGTAACAAGTTGCTGTAATCTAGTAATAACTACCACATCTAGTAGTCCTTTCTTGGCATAGGACTGTCCTGAGAATGAGTCCCAATTAACATGAGGGAGGTTAAAGTCACCAAATATTACAGTATCTTGATATTCTGAAAAATGTGTAATTTCTTTAAACATATCAGTTGTGTAATCTGAATTTGCAGATGGAGGTCGATAGATGTTACCAATACTTATATAGGACTGCTCCTTCAATAAGATTTTAACCCATATATTTTCCAAAGGAAAGGGAGAACACACTTCAAAAGAAGGAATATCATTTCATATGTACATACAAACTCCACCGTCTTGCTTATCTAATCTGTTTTTATGATATAACTTATAACCTGGAATTTCTCTGGACCAAATTGAGGATGCGTCCCACCAAGTTTCAGTTACTCCCTCCACACCTATATTTAAAGTTTTACATTTGGCTTCGAATTCTGCTAATTTGAGTTGGTTTAAAGATCTTGCATTCAAAGCTAAGAATTTACATTTAGTTGTAATAATATTTTGATAAGTATTCAGAGACTTGGGAATAGACCCATTCTCCACCATTGTTTTTAGTTTAAACAATGATTTATGATTTTAGTGATACTTTTTCCCATAAGTGTACTACCCCTACGACTGAGATGTAAACCGTCCCAGCAAAACAAGGAAGAACGATCTGAAAATGATTCCCAGTGGGTAATACACAGTATATCCTGCTTAAAACACCACTTTCTCAGCCATTCATTTAGGGCTTTGATTTTCTGCATCATGGTAGATGTTGCTTTCGGGACAGGTAGAATTTCAGATATACATACACAGCATCCCCTATTAAGTAACAGGTTACATAACGCCACATAGTCTTGTTGTAACTGATTAAATGGGGTGTTGTTTATATCATTAACAACGGCATGTATGATAACCTGTGGATTTTCTCCCGCATTTTGTAAAATTTTAGGCATCATGGAGGTAATGTCAGATACCCTGGCCCCACGGAAGCTAGAACAAGTGCGGTTGCTCTTGTCACTATTGCATACTGCCCTGTCAATGTGCTTAATGATTGAATCTCCCAGGACTAACAGTTGTTTTGAGACAGTAGACAAGAATCAGAAACAGGTGATTGTTTAACACACTCTGGATCGATTAACTTAATAAGTATTGATTTGGCAGCTTGAAACTTACTAGGACAAGTATTCTTGGGCATTAACTCCTGATTGAAAAGTGTTTTTGAAATGTTATTATCAACAGAGGGTAATGCACAGGATAAATCATGTAGCACTTCATTATTTGATGCAGTCAATTGCTCAAACCTATTACAAGTTTCTATAGGGGCACTATTGTGTATTTGACCACCCCTCCTTTTTTTAAAAGGCTTTGTGACAATGGTCCAGTCATCATTATCATGAGAAGAGGGCAGATAATGATCCAGCTTATAAAAGGGGGCAGAGGCAACAGGTATACTAGTACTAGTCGTTCCAATTGTCTCCTCATCAGGAGGCATATAAATGCTACCTAAATGTGAAGTTGTTCATCCATAAGATCAATGTAACTTTCCAATTCCCTAATATCAGTAGAAACTGGTTTAATATTAAGCAGAAACACTATCTCTGCTTCAAGAGTAGTAATCCGATGGCAATTAGCACATACATACTCGCTCCTATACTTTCCCTCACTATACAGCAAACACTGTATACACTTACTAAGTTCTTTTTCCATTATTAAAGGTGTATATATACTAAGTAGAGGATATGTTAAAATGATCTTATCCAAGTTTGTCTAATGCCAGCAGTTTCAGTGTGCCCAGCGGACACAGCAGACACGCGTAAACACAAATGTAACTTCTTTTAGTTAGCTGCTTTCTGATCTACAAGCAAGGCAAGCAACAGGAAGTTGTAATTTGAGTCACCTGCTTTTACAGTGTCTAAGCCACACCCCCAATTTAGCTCTCTCTCCTCCTACTGGTTTAACAAATTAAGTTGATACAGTACCCTTCACAGCACAGAATACATACTGACTTTCTTTCTTTTCTTTCTTTTTTTAACCCTAAATAAGACCCCTTCTACTTCTAATAAAGTATCTGTCTTGCTTAATCTCAACAGACACTGACTCCTGCTGAGATATATGTGTTAAATTAATAAGAAAATATAGCTTATTTTAGTTAGCTGCTTTCTGCTCTACAAGCAAGGCTAGCAACATTTTATGGACTTTCATCACCAAATTTTCAACATAGGCATTTTAGGACTTCTGCTAATGAACAGTGTCACTGTCATTTTCATAATGTCTCCCGAACATGGATTTCCCACAGCGACCGCGCTATTCTGCGCTGGAACTGCGAAAACAAATTTTGGCCAGGATGTGAAAAGTGACAGCTGTACTGTTCATCAGGAGGTGCAGAACAATGGTGATGTTGAAAATCTGGCATGACAATATTATAAATTTGCAAACTTATGAGCATGCATGCAAACTGCGCAACACGCGCTCATAACACAGTCATTTTATAGAGTATCATCACCAAATGTTCAACATAGGCATTTTAGGCCCTCTGCTCATGAACAGTGTCACTGTCATTTTTGTAATCTGTCCCAAACACTGATGTTCCACAGCGACTGCGCTATTCTGTGTTGGAAGTACGAAAACACATTTCGGTCAGGATGTGAAAAATGACAGCTATTCTGTTCACAAAGAGGTGTGGAAAAATGCCAATGCTGAAAATCTGGCATGAAAATATTGCAAATTTGTGAAGTTACAAGCGTGCATAGCAACTGCGCAATGCATGCTTGTTAAACAGTCATTGTTTGGGTTTTTTCCACCAAATTTGCAACATAGGCTTTTTGAGAGCACACCTCATGAACACTGGCACTGTCATTCGTTAAGCAGTCCTGAAAGGTGAATCCGCGCAGTGACCACAAAATCAACTTTCCGGGCTGAATAATGCCATGACAGTGGCAGAATTCATGAGGAGGGGTCCCAAAAGCCCCATATTGAAAATTTGGTGCCAAAAGTCAAAAAAATGCCCGCGATATGCATCAAAGTTGAAACAACCCTATCTATGCCATTATACAGCTTACCAGCATTTCCTCAGTTCGCAGTCGACTTTGAAGAGTGCAGACTTGTTCCTGGTCCACCGAAGATCATCGAGCTGGGCTCCATAGGTAAGTATGGGGTGGGAGTGGGGTGTGGGGAGGCAGGGTGTGCAGAGGGCGGGTGCAGGTTGGGAGGGGCTGCCGGACTCGACAAGGGACCTTTTTTTGCTTTACAGGTACATAAAAAAAACAAAAGACATCACGGGATTTTCTTTTTTGACAGGGGCATTTCTGGACATTTGGCATGCTGGGGTGGGCTCCCAGCATGCCAACCGACTGTTGGGGGGACCAACTGCAGCTGATGCGGGATTGGGCACCCCATCAGCTCAAAAGCAGGGGGGCGCAAGAGCCAAGGGGGATTGGGCACCCCCTCGGCACAACTGTCCCGCTACTGTTTCGGGGGGGACTTATGCCAATGGGAGTAGGCTCCCCCATCGGCACATCAAAGTGGAAGGGTGGACATAATGCCGATGGGGAATGGGCTCTGTCGGCAACTCATAGCACCGGGATGGAAGCCTATGTCGATTGTGGCCTCTGGCCGCAAAAACATGCTGCTGTGGGAGGGGTCTTCTGCGTTGCTGAGGGGGATTGGTACCCTCGGCATGGGAGTTTACTTCATATTGTTTAGAACACAGCGCAAGCCGCTGCCATGTTCACAAACAATATCAGAGTACCAAGGTTCCACCCAGCAATGACAGGTCACTCCCTCATTGCAGCGAATGGCTTACGCTGCAATGATGAGGCGGACCCTGATTGCAGTAGCTAATTTTTTACAAGGTTATGGCACGCTGGCTGAACTAGTTGTCAGCAGCAGTGTGCCACGGCATTGGGGAAAGTGGGCCAAGGCTTTAAAGGCTGTGGGGACATTGGCCACAACAGTGCTGTGCCTCCACAACTGCTTCTGGAGAAAAGCTGCCGCAATATGTTTCTTGCATGTGCACGCAATCAACATAAAAATATAGGGTGCTGGTGGTGCTGCAGGGACAAACCCTGATTTATTTGTGGTTTACTCAGACCAATAGAATCTCCCTCAATGTTCAGGATGCAGTGACACAGTAGCAGTGAATCCTTTCTTGGGCTGGTTCAGTTTCATCTTTGGTCTCAACTCCAGGCCGCTGGTGTCAGCATGTGAACCTCCCTCTGCAGGGTCAGTCAATCCTTCCCTCCACATGTAGCAGATGATAACTCTTCTGATTTTCACAGGAACAAATTCAGCCTGTGAAGCCCTACCATGTCAGACCACCACACCACATCCTGGTATCTAGTCCTTAGTGTGCTGCGAGCCTAACAGTTGTGCTAGTTTGGCAGCTTCAGAGACACACACGTACACTCTGTTAAAGATAGGTCAGGTATTAGGAACACCAAAAAGTGTCTCTGAGTCTGCAGGAGAGTTTGTAGAGTGAATACCCTTGCTAACACCTCTCGTGCTGTTTCACCTTTAATCTAATGCTCTGAACAAAGGTGTATCAATACAGAAACACAGGAACATAGAAAAGTGACGCAGAAAGATACAAAAACTCCATCAAGTCTGCCATTGAGATTCTGAGATCCTAGGTGATCTTGGGTCCTAGCTGGTAGATTCCTTTGCCAATTTGAATCTAACGTACTCCTTATCCCAATCCTTTTTAAATGCTGATACGGTCCTATCCTACCACCTCTGCAGGTAGTTTGTTCTACTGCTCCACAATCTTTTCCAAGAAATAGTCCTTCCTAAGATCCCTCCTGAAACTCACACCCCTCAGTTTCTATCCATGCCCCCTTGTGTTTGAGTTGGGAGCCTTGGTAAATAGTTCAGCGTAGGGTACTGAATCTAAACCCCTCATGTACTTAAATGTTTCTATCATATCCCCCCTTTCTCCTCTAGATTCATGTGAGTACATGTTTAACCCTCGTACAGCAGCCCCTGAAGCCCCTGTATTATTTTGGTTGCCCTTCTGTGAATGGTCTCTATCCTGTCCCTATCCTTATTAAGAAGTCATCAACTTATCTATGAAAACAAAATTACAGGCACAAGTAAATGCAGAACAATCTCCCCCAACAGTAGGCATACCACAGTGTACCTGCACTCCAGCCAGACAGCGTCAGCTGCCCCAGGTTGTTGCTAGACAACAAGAACCAGAGATAAATCTAAAGGCCCTCATATTCAGATGGATGCGTGGACACAACCCAGGAGGTGCCATGCATACCAGTAAATGTGGAACCAACAGATAATGGTGCATCCATCTTAGACCTACAGTATATGAAACAGTGTGCTCTAAGTGTACTTATTTCTTAATAACACATAACAACACAGAAGTAGTCAACAGCTGTTATAAGTACTCACTCATTTTAGTTTCCTTTTTTTAGTTGCATAGTAAAAAACTTCATAAAAGCACACATTTCAAATACTCACAGCAAGACACAGTCGCCAGTCAGGCGAAACATAAGGGTATCTATGCCAGATTCTCTGGCAATGCTGTAGTGGCTGGGACTGTCTCTCTCCCCTTGTATATTTATTTTCTGTGTCTTGTTGTGAGTATTTGAAATGTGTGATTTTATGGATTTTTTTACTAAGCAACTAAAAATAGGAAAATAAAACGAGTGAATACTTATAATAGCTGCTGACTACTTATGTGTTATCTAGAAATAAGTACACTTAGAGCACACTATTTCATATAGGCCTAAGGTGGGTGCACCATTATCTGTTGGTTCTGCTTAAACATTTTAAAAGGTGCACAGCCTACTTTAAAGACCAATAATCAAGCACCAAATTTGTCCTACATACCGGTTAATGCACCAGCTGTCAGTACCATGCCCATATTCAGAGGGCACAGATGCACATTGCACCCCTGACAGCATCAACAGGCACACTGTTGTGCTGCGCCTATGCAAATGAGGGGTCCCTATGCATATGCGGCGCAGCACAATATTGAAAAGTTTCAGAAACACAAATCAGCCCCCAGCAGCGGTGCAGATTTACGCTTCTGAATCCCTGCTCAAACCAGTGTGCAGACCCAACTGCACATTATTTACAGCAGGGAAACCTAGTGGTACAGTGGTGCCTCCCCAAACCACGATACGTACCTGAATAGAAAATGGCCCGATCTATGATAGTCTAGTGAGACCCTCCATCCCCAGCCCCGAACTTCACAATATTAAATTCAATCCCATTTACCCTGGTAGTCTAGTGGCACCCCCAACCTGTCCCAAACTGCAAAATATTAATTCCGTTATGTTTAACCTTTTAGTCTACTGGCTCCCCCAGCCCTAATCACTGTAAAAGATAAATAATTCCCCGATCCTCACTGCCGTAGTGTAGTGATCCCCTTCCCAGCTCCAATCACTGTAAAAGATAAATAAGTACCTGATCCCTGTTGCCATAGTGTATTGCCTACCCTAATCAGCCCCGATCACTGTAAAAGATAAATAAGTCCCTGATCACCATTGCCATAGTGTGGTGCCATCCCATACACAATCACTGGTACAATATTAACAACCCCAATCCCCATTCCCTGAAGGCAATTGGTCCTCCAACCCCCCTCTCCAGTAGGTAGTAACCCACCACCCTGCACCAACCCATCCAGACCCGAGCCGGTGACTGGCACAGCCCTCCTCACCCTGCCATGGCCAGCTGCCGACTAAGCTGTAACAAAGCACGCACAGTATATAGTAGGCACTCATTGGCACAATATTCATGTATTGTATACTGTAGGCACTCCACTACAGCTTAGTTGGCAGCTAGCCATGGCAGGGTGAGGAGGGCTGTGCCAGTCACCAGCTTGGATCAGGATGGGGAAGTGCGGAGTGGTGGATTACTGCCTACCAGGGTGAGGGACCAATAGCCACCAGGGAATGGGGTTGTTATTACTGTACCAGTGATCAGGATTGTAGGTGCACTACACTATGGCAATGGGGATCGTGGCCTTATTTATCTTTTACAGTGATTTGGGCTGGGGGGGTACTACACTATGGCAACGGGGATCAGGGAATTATTTATCTTTTACAGTGATCGGGGCTGGGGAGGGGGGCACTACACTATGCAATGTTGATCAGCAAATTATTTTTTACTGTGATCAAGGCTGGGGAGGGGCCACTACACTATGACAATGGGGACTGGGGAATTATTTATCTTTAACAGTGATCTGGGCTGGGGAGGCTGGCCCGGTACAATCCATGGTGATAGAGGCATGCAGATGAGCCCATAATGGGCATGCAAATTGCCCCACTGCGCCTTGCATGCCCCATGGGCTCATCTGCATATTTGGGCTAAATATCTCCCATGTGGGTCGTGGCGCATACCAGTGTGCACTGCACCATACCCCTATAGGCGTTAGTCAGCCCTGAACCCTGGTTGCGCTGTATGGTATGTAGTGACCCCCCTCTGTGTGCTGCACAGCCAGGGTCCGATATTCAAACAGAACGTGTGGTCTGTTCAGATCGAGCATTCTGTTTGAATACTGCACAACAGCCGGCTAGCCCAAGTTATTTGAGCAGTGCACCGCTATGCATGTGCATCCGTCCAGTTCTGAATATGTCCCCCGATGTCTAAATTGTAACCATGCAGTTTGAAGGTCTTAGCAATTAAGTATAAAAGGACTGCAGCTAAGCAGCATAGCCTTAATGCAGCTTGTAACTCATCAGTATTAAAAATAAGTTGTTTCCCTAACTGTCGGAAAACATGACCAAATATTTAGGAAGTTTACAAAAATGCCTTACATTAAGTAGGCATAGCTCCAAGAATTTAAGATTAACATGCCCCAAACATAGTCAGTAGGACTTAGGTGCTAAAAACAGTTTGTTTTTTAATTCCCAAAACAGAAATTAAACACACTGTGATGAAGAAACAGAAATAGGAAAAAACTGCATTTAAACAGTTGACAACAACATAGTGAATGATGATACGAAATTATAATCCCTAGAATTTTAATAGCACTTAATGGAATTTCATGGAGCTGAGCACTGCAGGCAAGATGTAAGATGGAGGTAGCATGGATTTGCACATTTGAAAAAAGTATGTAGTCAGTATCTGGTGTGGTTGTACACTTTTGTGGGGACAGTGAAATTCACTCCTACAGAGCACCTTTTTCTGTATTAATGCAGAAAAGCTACAGCCATGAAGTGTATGACTAAAAAGCTAGTAAGTATGAAGAATACTGGTATGGAAGAAACAATTACTCACCTTAGTAATTATGTTTCTTCTACTGGAGTCTTGCTGTATTCTGACAAATGCATTTAGGTCCTGCCTTTCAACTGCCCTAGAGAACATAGGGTTAACTTTTCTATGCATGGCATAAAATGTTCATCTCGAGCTCGGTTGAAGCCTCTGCCTGTTGTTATTCGAACTACAACCATCAGATCTTTACGAGCAAAAACTCACTAGGTGTTCTGTGTGGAAACTGTAGAATTTTTAACTAGCCAACTGGTAGAAATATGTTTTTGATTCTCAAAGGAAGACTCAAGACAGGAAACCCAAAAACCAAAAATAATCAAATGAACAACATTCCACCCAAAGAAAAAAGAGGGTGTAAAAGGGGGGGGGGCCTCTAGGATACCAACACTGCACCTGTCCCCCCACATACTAAAAATCTAGGTTCTGAGAGGGGAGGCTGGGGGGAGGTCAGAATACAGCAAGACTCCACTAGAAGAAACATAATTACTAAGGTAATTTTTTCTTCAAATGACATGAAGTCTTGCTGTATTCTGACAAATGCAGACTACCAAGCAGTACCTCCATGGAGGAGGGACAGAACCTACTTTGGAAACAAGCTCTGAAGTACTGCTGTGCCGAACCGAGCATCACTCCTAGCCTGGATATCCAGAGAGTAATGCTTTGTAAAAGTATGGACTGTTTTCCAGGTGGTTGCTTGACAAATTTCTAAGAGAGGGATAACCCTGGCAGCAGCCAGGAAATCGGCTGTACCTCTTGTGGAATGAGCCCTCAGGCCTGAGGGTGGAGTTCTACCCAGTTTTTCATAGCATAATTGTACACAAGAAACAATCCACCTGGCAATAGATCTCTTAGTGGCAGGTTTGCCCTTCCCAACTTCTCCATAAGTGAGGAACAACTGGAGGGATTCAAACCTGTGACCCTTGGTACGCTCTATGTAGTAGCTAAGGGCTCTTTTAACATCCAAACTGTGTAGCCTCCTCTCTCAAAAGGAAGAAAGATCAGTGAAGAAAACAGGAAGAGATATAGACTGATTGAGGTGGAAATCTGAAACCACTTTAGGCAAGAACTTTCTGTTAGTTCTGAGGACCACTTTATCTCTGTGAAAAGAGATGAAATCAGATTCCACTGACAAGGCTTGCAATTCACTGATATGTCTGTCAGAAGTAATGGCTACCAAAAACACAGTTTTCCAAGTCAAGTACTTAAGCTGTGCTGAGGATAAAGGCTCAAAAGGGGGTTGCATAAGCTGAGCAATGCAAACATTAAGATTCCAAGCAGGAGCAGTATCCCTAAAGGGGGGATTGGTGTGAACCAATCCCTTGAAAAACTTACAGAATACAGTATGGTATGACAGAGAAGAAGACTTGCCTACAGACAGGAAAGCAGAAACAGCTGCCAAGTGTACCTTGAGAGTAGCTGGTCTAAGACCTAGGCCATTAAGATGGACCATATAGTCCAGGACCGTAGGCAATTCAGCAGAGTCTGGAGAAATGTTTTTCTTAGAACACCAAATGCTGAATCTTTTCCATTTGGAGTTGTATGTCTTTCTGGTGGAAGGCTTTTGAGAAGCCTTAAGGATATCCTGAACCCCTTGGGAAAGATGCTGATCTGCAAACTCTAACTCTTCAAGAGCCAAGCCTTGAGATTGAGAGACTGAAGATTCGAGTACCAAATCTTCCCCTGAGAGGATGTCAACAGGTTGTAATTCCTGGGAAGAGACAGGGGAAGATGGACTGCTAGGGTCAGTAACAAGGGATACCATGGCTGCCTGATCCTGTCTGGAGCAATCAGAATCATTTTGCATGGTTGTGAACTTATCTTGACAAGCACGTTGAACTGGAGAGGGAAGGGGGGGCATACAGAAATTTCCCTTCCCAGTTCAGAATCACAGCATCCAGGGGGACTGAGCCCAAGACTGGGGGTCTGCAACAAAAAAGAGGAAGTTGGTGATTGTCTGGGGCTGCAAAAAGATCTATCTCTGGAGTGCCCCATCTTGAGAAAATCACTTTCAAACCAGAGGATCTAGGGTCTATTCATGATGGCCCTGGGATATTCTGCTCAGTGCATCTGCCAGGACATTGTCCTTCCCTGGGAGGTGAACTGCTATCAGAGAGGTTTGCAGGGAATAGGCCAGGGACCACAACTTAATCACTTCTGTGCACAAGGCCGTAGACCAAGTGCCTCCTTGCTTCTTGATGCACCACATGGTGGTGGTGTTGTCTGTTCTGACCTGAACCACCTAGTTTTGTACAGATTTGGAAAAAGCTTGCAGTGCCAGAAACACTGTCTGAGTTCCAAGAGATGATTTTAAGCAGAGAGTCCTGAGGCGACCACCATCCCTGGGTGGTAAGTTCCCCCAAATGGGCTCCCCAGCCCAGCAGGGAAGCATCTGTGGTGAGGACCACTGAATGGGACTGAGTGACAAATGGAACCCCTTGCCTCAAATTGTCCTGATCCTGCCACCATTGCAGGGCTTGGATCAGAGTTTGTCTCACTGGAATTAGTTTGGTAAAGGAATCCTTTCTTTAGGACCAAAAAGCTCTTAAGTGGAACTGAATGTCCCTCATTTGGAATCTTGCACCCTGGACCACTGCTGTAGAAGCTGCTATGTGGCCCAGTAGAAGAAGAAAATGCCTTGCTGGTTGAGACACCCGAAGGCTGAATGAAGAGGCCAGTTCCATGAGGGTCCTTGCCCTTTCCAGGGGAAGGAAGACTCTTGCTTTTACCGTATCCATCTCTGCCCCTATGAAGGTGAGGAGCTGCACTGGTTCAAGAACCGACTTTGGTAAGTTGAGAAGAAATCCTAAAGAAGTGAGCACTTGCTGGGTCACTTGCAGGTGTGACTTGACTTGGTCTGGAGACTGGCCTACTATGAGCCAGTCATCCAAGTATGGGAAAATGGAAATCTTTTGTCTTCTTAGTAAGGTAACAACTACTGCCAGGCGCTTTGTGAAGACCCTTGGGGCTGATGTTAGGCCAAAGGGCATTGCTCTGAACTGATAGTGGCCTGAGGGCACTTGAACCTGAGGTACTTTCTGTGGGAGCACCTGATGGGAATGTGAAAGTAGGCATCTTTGAGGTCCATGGAGGCTAGCCAGTCCCCTGGCCTTAGAGAGGGAAGGATAATTCTGAGTTATCATTTTGAACTTTGGCTTTAAAAGATGTTTGTTCATGTGTCTTAGGTCCAGGATGGGTCACCACTTTCCTGTCTTTTTGGGGGTTAGGAAGTACCTGGAGTACACTTCTTTGCACCAGTGTAGGGTAGGTACTCTCTCTCTAGCTCTGAGAGCTAGGAGAGAAGAAACCTCTGCCTCTAGGGCAAGGGTTTCTGAGAGATTTGCAGGTGGAAAAGATCTGGCTCTCAGCTTGGGAAATTTTTTGAAGCTTAGAACCAGACCCTGGCTTACTACTTCCAGGACCCACTTGTCTGATGTAAGAAACATCCAGTACTGGACAAAGTAAGCCAGCCTGCCCCCTACTGGTATAGGAGAATCGACCCGGGCAGAACCATCAGGGTGTCTGCTTGGCAGGGGCTTCAGGCTGAGGGGTAGATGCAGGCTTGCTCATCCCCCTTCTGCCTCTCCCTCTGAAGAACCCCCTCTGAGAAAAAGAAGAAGAAGAGGCCTGTGCTTGGTAAAAAGGCCTTTGGAAAGGCCTGCCCCTGCCCATGGACTGCTGCCTTTGAGGAGTTGCTTGCCTTTCCTTGGCCTGAGCACTCCTGTTAGTGGTCCTGTATTCATCCATTTTCTTCATGTAATTTTCTGTCTGCTCCCCAAACAGAGAATTACCCACTACAGGAAAATCCATGGCCTTAGCCTGGGTGTCCTGTGAGAGGCTAGTACATCTGAGCCAAGCCATCCTCTGAAAAGCCACAGATGTAGCCATGACTCTTGATGATACATCATTGGAGTCTACAGCAGCATGAAACTGAACTTTCGATGTCTCAATTCCATCTGCAGCCCCCTGCTCCAGCTCCTTGGCAAGGTGGGGAGGAACCTGTTTAACCAGTTCCAATACAGTGTCCCACCTGGACTTCTGGTACCTGGCTGCATAAGCCATATAATTAGCCTGCCTGAGTCCTAAGGATGATGCCATGTACTGCTTCTTTGCCATGGCATCAATCTTCCTGGAGTCCTTGTCTGGGGGGTGTGATGCCAAGGGAATGTTTGCCTTGTCACAGGCAGCAACCTGTACAACCCCAACATGGCTGCATTGCTGAAAAAGGAACTCTGTATCTGAGCCTGAAAGAGTATACCTCTTGTCCATTCTTCTGTCCACAGGAGGTATGGAATTGGAAGGCTTAAGAATTTTTTGTGTCCATTTCCCAAAAGATTTGTGGAGGGGAATAGACAGTCTCCTGGACTCTGGGATGTCCATCATCTCTATATAGTCAGGCTCTTCCTGATCCTCCACTGCCTCCTCCACAGGAAGCTGGAGGGTATCAGCCACCTTTCTGTAAAACATGTAGTGTGCAGGGGACTCAGAAAGCCTAGGAGGAGAAACACCTGAAGGTCTGTCTGGGGAGAAGTCCGGGTCAATAGGCACATTCAGACTTTCACCATCACCATAATCATCTTCAAACTCTCCTTCCTCCTCAAACTCCGGTTCACAAAATTCCTTCAGGGTATAATCCAGAACCGGGGGAACCGACTGAACCGAGCC
Source organism: Neoceratodus forsteri (assembly GCA_016271365.2). Lineage (NCBI taxonomy): Eukaryota > Metazoa > Chordata > Ceratodontiformes > Ceratodontidae > Neoceratodus > Neoceratodus forsteri. The sequence continues at coordinate 831,097,901 of CM028130.1, read as the reverse complement.
CCTGCCAAAAGGTGCCAGTTCAGTCGGAACCGATCGAAGCGATTCCACAATCCTAATCGCTTTGGCTATTTCATCGGCGGTCGGAGTATGAGATTCTGGATCTGAACCAGTCGACTTGTCTTTTCTTTTTCCTTTTGTTGGGACCGATTCTTCGGAATTGGCTCTCCTTTTGCCCAAAGAAGTATTGCCCTGGTCAGAGGGCACTCCTTCTAGTTCGGTCGGAACTGAACCAGGCTGGCCATCCGGGTCAGCAGATTTCTCGGCCTCCCTGTCCCTCAGTCTACCTAATCTCTGTTCCAGTGTTGATTTGGGAACATTTTTGCAAATTTGGCAGTCTGAATCGAGGTGGTCAAACCCCAGACAATAAACACAGGTGGTGTGGGGATCAGCCTTTGCAAAGACCTCCCCACACACACTGCAGTGCTGAAACCCAGTCAGCCCGGTTTTTTTCTTGGGTTTCTCAGACATGGCCAACCTAACCAAACTTACCCTTTTTTCTGCAATCCGCCAGGCAAGACTCCCCTATCAGTTCCTGACCGTGTCACGGGTCTTGGAAAAAAACGTACTAAAACCCAGTTTTTTTAGAACCGATACAGACCGGTAACCACACACTAAAGTAAAGTACAAATTTTACCTCAAAATGATCAGTTCAGCCGAACTGATCCACAGTTTTACAAGTTCCACACAGAAAACAGAACAAAACCTATCTGGTACTCACAGTACCACAGACAGAGACTTGAACGACTAGCGGAAACAACAATTTAGGAAGAAACCGACCGAAAAGTGACACTTCAACCAACTTTGAACCGAGCAGCAGGAGAAATCTCCAGAGCAATTGTTCAGTGAGGTGGAGTAAAAAATCTGACAGTTGCAGTCTGAATAACAACAGGCAGAGGCTTCAACCGAGCTCGAGATGAACATTCTATGCCATGCCTAGAAAAGTTAACCCTATGTTCTTTGGAGCAGTTGAAAGGCAGGACCTACTGCATTTGTCAGAATACAGCAAGACTTCATGTTGTTTGAAATGTTTAATACCACTTAGCAGAATTTGAAAACATAAGTATGCGTTAAGATTTTAAGTATGTTCTTTTGATTATATTATAGTGTTCCCTGAAGAAGCCATCAAAGTAATTGGAAAAACATTGGGTCGTTACATTAATGATGACAGTGCTTTGAATCCACGTGTGCGGGCTTATTATTTGCCTGTAGAAGCCCCCGTCTTGTGGTTTCCTAATTGCTTTGTCAAGGTTGAGCTCATACATATATTTTGCTGACTGTCTGCAAGGACTTCTACTTTCACTCAGATCTCTACTGGTTGTGCTGTATGGTACACAATAACTTTTCCTGTTGCAGGAAAACAGCTTACTCTGGCAGGTGTGTGATCTGTCTCTCTCACACTCAGTTCTGTGATTTGTCTCTCTCAGCAGTTTTGCACAAATTGCCTCAGTTTTGTAACAGCCCCAACTGTTTACTTGAGAAATCCAGCTCTCGACTGGTGTTCTAAGCTATTAATTGCTTACAGCAAGGCTGAAGGTCCATTGTGTGAAAGGTAAGTGTCTTAGGAAGGGGTGCCTACCCGGTTAGAATAGTGCTACCACAATAGCGCCAGGAAGAACAGCAAAGTCTATACAGGGCTACCTCAGACAGCGATAGGAGATTAACAGCGCTATGTACTTTCTTTTTTTCTACTTTTCCATTTGCAATTTATATTGTAAAGCCACTACAGGGCAACAACACATGCAGGTTGCAATCCTCTACCCACTAGTCTCCCCTAACACTTCTAGTCCTGGGGCATTCATACCTAAAGTAAATAATCAACATCCTAACATTCAGTGGTGTGATCTGAATCTGTAAGCCTGTACAAAACACCTACTACCCTACCCAGAATGGTTTTCATCTCCCTCCTATTCACACCCTTCCTGGTTCTTACCCTTATCCCAGCCTCCCCATCTATACCTATTTCCACTTCTCTCTCCCCTTCCCTTCCAGATACCTCCTTCATTCTGTCAATCATCCCTACAGCCCCCCTTGTAAGCATAACCCACTTCCCCTACTACCCTCCAGCATCTCTGTTTTCCCTTCTTAGTCACTTTGCCTTTCTTCGTTTCCTTATCGCCTTCTCTCCACCCCTCCCTCCCTCTTCCCCTCCCTCACATATTTCCTACTCCAATTACAAAAGTCCTAAACTTCACTATTTCATCCTTGCCCTCATCCTCCTCCTTTCATTAGGGGACATCCACTCCAACCCTAACCCTATTTCTTCTCCTACCCAGGCTTCTTACCCAAATAACATGTCTCAAACCCCACTCCCACTACAACCCTCCCTAACGGGGTGAAGCTCCTCCACCTGAACATCTGCAGCCTGCTACCTAAAATCGACCTCCTACAAACTCTTATGATTTCTCACACCCCTGATATCCTAATTATTACCGAGACATGGCTCATAAAAAGCACCCCTGAAAGTGCCATTGCTGTCCCTGGGTATTCCATCTCCAGACAAGATCAATCAGGTAGTGGAGGGAGAGTGGCCATGTATATCCTGTCCTCTCTGCAATTTACTACCGCCCTATCCACATCCATCCCAGCTATCTATGAAGCCCTTGTCACCTGCATTACCCTTCCTTTCTCAATCCCAGTCTTTGTGGCTATCTATTGCCGCCCAAGCATTCAACCCTCGGTCATGACTGAACTCTTTTCCAATATCACCTCCCTCTCGCAATCTGGTGAACTTTTCATAATGGGTGATGTGAATCTAAATTGGTTGTCTCCCAAGTTAAACAAGCTACGCAATGATGTTGCTGCTCTAAACGTCACTCAGCTTATACTTGAGCCCACACGCCTTAATCCCAAAACACAAAACCACACCCTGCTTGACTGGGCACTCACAACCCACCAACACCACATCATTAAATCTGGTCTCCTCCCTGATGGCCTTAGTGACCACAACCGATTTTCATTGTTTGTAAGGTTCATTGCCCCAAACCTCCCCCTTAAATCATACAGCTCTGGTCCTTTAAATCCTTAGACCTTACCCCAATCAGCTCTGCACTCGCTTCCACCAACTGGGCTCCCCCCTCCACTGTCATTTCTGTTCACCAAGCACTTGACTATTTTAAGGACAAATTAATTGCCACCTGGAATGCTTTTGCTCCTTTCAGACGGACCACAGTCCATGGATTTCACCTCCCCTGGATCACCCCCAGACTCCTGACCTGCTTCAGGGAGCATGATCGGGCCTGGTGAAAACACAAATCTACTAAACATCCAAATGACTACACCAAGTACAGAATGCTACGAAATTCATGTACTAAAGCTACTAGACTGGCTAAGTCTGATTATTTCAACTCCTCATTCTAACTAACGCCAACTCTCTCCATCTAAATTCTGGAGGGTAAATCATGCCCTATTCTCTCCCCCCCTCTCACGGTCCCCCTCCAGTACTCAAAATAAATAACTCCCTAGTTTCTAACCCTGACTCCGTGGCCAATTAATTTAATTACTACTACACTTCGTGCGCCATGTCTCTTCTAAATTCCCTCTCCCCATTGCAACCTACTAACTTCAGTCCTTCGCCTCAGCCAGTGCCTACCCCTCACCCATTTTCTTTTTCTACTATCTCCCCTGATGAAGCTCTTAATGCTCTCCTATCCCTTGATCTCTCTAAAGGCTCCTCAACAGATGAGCTCGATCCTAAACTTCTCTACCTTTCTGCTCCTGCAATTGCTCATTCTATCTCCCTAATCCTTAACCTGTCCTTTATTTCTGCCCAAGTACCCTCATCCTAGAAACACGCTGTAGTCCTTCCTCTCCCCAAGGGTGGTGACACATCCACTCCTGGCAACTATCGCCCCATTTCCCTCCTTCCTATCCTTGCCAAACTTCAAGAACATTCAGTTCTCTTTCAACTATCACCCTTCCTCTCTGATTCCTCCTTCTTCACCCCTTCCAGTCTGGTTTTCGCAAGAACCACTCAACAACCACCTCCCTCCTCAGGCTTACTGATGCCATCCTTTCAGGGATGGACAACAGCCTGATCATCTCGGCCATCTTTGTCGACCTAGCCAAAGCTTTCGACACTGTTTCACATCCCCTGCTTCTTGATTCACTCTTTTCAGCTAGTCTTGCTCTGTCAGCCACCAACTGGTTTAAATCCTTCTTCATAGGCAGGACCCGGTCAGTGACAATCCTTGATTCCATTTCTCCTCCACTCCCCATCAACACTGGTGTCCCTCAGGGCTCAGTGCTTGGTCCTCTACTCTTCTCCATTTTCCTTAATGATCTTCCCACAGCCTGCTCATCCTCTTCTATCCACATGTACTCTGACGATACTGTTTTGTACAGTTCCGGCAAAAACCCTGCTGCTATGCAAACCAGATTACAGCATGACTTCAACCAAGTTCAGCTCTGGTTTACTGTAGTTCTCACCAGCTTTTTCTAAATGCCAGGAAGACAGTTTCAATGACCTTTGGCACCAGGAAGAGACTCTCTAGGTTCCCGGCCCTACCCATCTTCCACACCCTTGATGGGACCATCTTGGAGGACACCTCCTCATTTCGATATCTGGGAGTTTGGCTGGACCAGCACCTCAACTTCTCTGTGCATATCGATGCTATCCTGAAGAAACTGTGCCCCAAGTTTGGTGCTCTGTACAGGAATTGTAGTTGCATCCCACTGACTGAGAGGTGCGAAATTGTCCAGAAGATGATACTCCCCATCTTTGACTACTGTGATGTAGTCTATGGTGCTGCTCCCAAATCTTTTCCTGACCAAGTTGGACACTCTCTTTAACTCCTTCTGCCACTTTGCTATTGACTCCCCTTCCTGCTCCCACCACCGTGAACTTTATCGCTCTCTAACCTTCCTTCCACTATCTCACAGACGCATGTTTCACTGTGCCAAACTAACCTCCAAATTCTGGTTCGGGGGCTCCCCTCCTATCTCTCATCCTCTCTCTACACTCCACCTTCCCCCACCCACTCTCTCAGATCAAATGACACCTGCACCTTGATGGTCGCTCACTGCTCCACCCTCATTGGTCAGACTGGTTTTGCCCATCATTTTCCTAAAATCTGGAATTCCCTCCCCCCCGAAATACGTCACTCCTCCAACTACTCCCTTACCTCTGCCCCACACAATTACCTTTCCCTCAGCTGTTCCTGCTTTATTCCACCTTAATACCTATCCCCAGTTTCTGCCTTCCTACCATGACCCCCCCCCCCAGCAGGGTTCTCAACATCCTGAAAGAGGAAATCAGAAAATGGCTGCCCCTTCTCCTCAAATTCGGTTCTTGCCTCTCCCTCCCTCTCTTCTCCTCCTGTCCTTCTGGGTCACCAGTGTGCACAGCCTAACCCCATACTTTTTACTCCAACAGCACTTGCGTACTACCTCGAGCCTGCTCCTGGTGCACTCATGCACTATAAATGGTTCTATCGCATTATTAATGTTTTATATGTTCATATGTTCTTTTGTACGATTTTGGACATGTAATTTATCCAATGTTCCATTACTGTTTATTGTACAATACCTTGTGTTCCAACTGTTGTACAATCTTACAATGTTGTACTGTTTGTACTACCCACATACTATTGTAACTGATCATCCTTAACAACCCTGTGTAACCCCCCCCAGGTTGCACCGTGAGATGAGTAACTTGTTGTTCAGTGTGCCCTCCTGGTGAAACATTTCAATAAATAAGTAAATAAATAAATGTACTAAGTGCTCCACCGGTTGCTGTCCATGGTACTAGTATAGACCACAAAGGCAAAGGAAATCATGAGGCTGGCTGAGCTGCAGCAATGGTGTGGAGGGATAAGGCATAAAATAGCTTCGCAGGATGGTGCTGGAGACTAGGGTTCTAATCCTGGTCTTCCTTGTGGGTTCCTTCTTTTTTTTTTTTTTAACACGGGGCCATGGAAACAGTATTCCACGGCCTTATGTATTTCTTCTTTCCTAAGATCCTCTTCCCTGAAGTGAGAATCCTAAAGATCGGGGGGGGCAGCCCCTACATAAATATATATCACTGTTTGTTTTGGTGCTGTGTTCTGTGGCAGCATTCTGCTGTGCCAAGAGTGCTGTCAATATGGTGATGTTCTGGATGGCTGTTATTGACGGTGTTCTTCTGACCTAGTAAAGAAGGATTCCTACATTCTTTTATCTCCTCCTGTACTGGAACTCTTTCGGGTCACTCAACTCTCCTATGCCACTCTACCGCCCACTGTGACCCCTGCCTTCTCAAAGGCATTACTTTCCTCCCAAGCCCCAAAGGGGCAGAGGGGCAGAGGTGGGGATCCAGTGTTGGGCATGTGGCAGTTCGGCACTGTGAGGGCTGTCACATATCTGGCAAGAGGGGTGTTTCTGCATTTGTCCCTTGAGTTCCCCCACACCCCCAGGCATGGCATGCACTGACACCATGGCACACGGCAACCCTGCCAGCATCTGCTGTGCTCGACCCCTGTTCTTTTGGTCTGTGTCCTGTAATACCCTTGATCTCCATCAGAGGCCACTAGGATGCTAAACAGCCCAAAGCCCTTCCCCCAGGAGAGGAGAGCAGTCCCTTGGACACTCAATCCTCTCCCTCCCTCCCCTGATGACCCCTGGCACCCGAGTCTGCTCTCAAACCCGGGTCACCAGTGTAGCGCGAGGTGTGGTGTCCAGCGCCTCAACCCTCAGTGCCACTGGGCCAGCCTGGCTTCCTACATTACTGAGGTCCCTTTCAAGTACAGTAGCCCTTTGTAGTTATGTTGCCAGGCTCCACAGGCTGACTGGCTCTCCAGTCACCCTTTGACAACACCACCTTGCCAGTGGGGTTCAGAGGCGATGAAGATGGCTGTCAAATTTATAGTCCACAGTCAGTCCCTTGCAAAATGTTTTTATTTACTTCACTACCACAATTTAAATTGTTAGCCTATGCCCCAGACAAGTCCTGCCTGGGTGCACTTACATGTTCAATTTGTTCAAGGCAACAATTGGATAAGTTCTGATTCAGTTATGGGCATTGCTTCATTTGCTCCAACAGAAGCCGCTGAAGCCTGTGATGTGAGAACTTGCAGCAACCCATAAAAGTAAGACCTACAGGGTGTTACAGTAATAAAGAAAAAAATGGTAAAATATAAGAAATATATAGATGATTATGCAATATGTGTTTTGTTAAGAAATGAAAATTACGTACTGACCATACTTATTGATCTTCTAGGAATATCTTTATCACTGATTCACACTCACGGGTTCTGAGCCAGAGGTGCTGGGACCTCTGGGAGCCAGAATGTTTCAGGAGGGCTGGCACCAAGGTAAGCTGCACAAATGCACAGTACAGCAAGACAGGCTCACATTACATGGCTTACTTCGGTACCAGCCCTCAACTGCCTCAGTAACTTTTCTACAGAGGAGGTGCAGTGTAGCCTTATGAACACCAATGAATTAAACCTAAGGACATAAGATAGCCTTGGTGACCCATGCAAGAAGGGTCAATAAACCAGAATGACAGTGTTTTCAGAATTCAAACCAAGAACAAAGGGTGAAGACCAATAACAGACTAGAATGAGTCCGGAGCATGGGTGTGTGAATCAATGGTGAAGATATTCCAAGTAGACCAAGAATTGTGGTAAGTATGTTATTTTCATGTCTTCTAAGAATCAGTCTTGACCATTGATTCACACTCAAGAGTCAGAGTACCAAGCTCAGATGAAAAATTCTACAGACTAGGGTGGTAGGAGCCAAGGTTCTGGACAAAAGTCCATTCAGGATGGCCCTGGCAAAAGAGGCATGCTATCTGGCATGGACATTCATGGCATAGTACTTGACAAAGGTGTACACTGTGCTCCAGGTTGCAGCTCTGCAAATACCACCAAAAGGAACAGAGTGAATCTCTGCCAGGGATGAGGCAACCTCTTTGGAGGAGAGGGCACATGCCTAGCTTCCAGCTTGACTTGCACCATAGCGCAGCAGTGAAAAAGGCAATTTACTATCCAAGCAGAAGTACATTTGATTATAACAGGCTGTGCCATCCAATAAGGATCAAACAAGACAAAGAGCTGCTTAAACTGTCTGAAGTCTTTAGTTCTGTCTAGGTAGAACTTCAAGACTCTTTTGACATCCACAGAATGGAGAATGTGCTCTGCTTCATTCTAGAAGCCATGAAAGTATGCAGGCAGCACAAGAGGCTGATTTAAGTGAAACTCTGACACCACCTTGGGTAAGAAGGAGGATCCGTTACCAAACTATCAATTTCAGAAACTCTGCAGGCAGAGATGATGGCCACTAGAAAAGTCATTTTCTAAGTTAAGAACTTCAGCTTACAAGTTGCCATGGGCTTAAAAGGCTTACTAGTGAGCATGTCCAAAACAAGGTTGATACCTCCAGGTAGTACAGGTTTCCTGCCTGTAGGCCTGGTGTGTAGGATGCCCTTAAGGAAACTCTTAAAAAGTAGCATTTGAGGCAAGTAAAAGGTACCGACAGATTCATGGTATGCCAAAACAGCACACAAATGGTCCTTGTTTATGAAGTACTGCAGACCAGCATTGGAAAGGTCCAATAAATACTCCAAAACCTTGCCAAGCAGACAACAAAAGGGGTCACTACAGGATTTGAAGTACCAGACCGAATACCTTTCCCACTTGGCTGTGTAAGTCTTTCTGGTGGAAGGCTTATGGGGATCCAAGACTACCTCAGAAACTCTCTGAGTCACCTTGTACCCATTCACTTCTATTTCTTCAGAAGCTAGGCCTGAAGGTTAAGGGAGTGCAGATTAGGATGGATCAGAGGGCCCTGAGTCAGATGATCCATCCTGAGGGGAAGGGCCCTCAGTGTGCTGACTGACAGACTTTTCAGCAGAGGAAATCATATCTGTTAGGGCCACTAGGGGGTTATGAGAATCATCTTTCCCCCATGTGCCTCCAGTTTCAGCAATATCCTCTGTAGTAGAGGGATTGGAGGAAATGCACACAGAAAGCAATTTTGCCATTGAAGTTTGACTGTATCCTGACAGAAAAGAAAAACATACTCACCGTAGTAATATTGTTTCTTCCAAGGTGTCCTTTAGCATCAGTAACAGCAGCTTTTTGGTATTTGGCAATAAGCTGGCTAGGTTGAGCTGCCTTGGAAGTGGAGATTACGGTATGGAGTTATACGAATTAGCCAATCAGAAGAGAGTTAGAGGGTGTGCTGAGTGGAGCTTGCCCAGAGGGCACCAGAATTGTTTTGAAGCTATGATGGAAACATGCTCATGTGAATACTGTCTTAACAAGCTTAAAAACTATTTAAATATGAAAAACTAGACAAGCAATAAGACAAGACAGAACTTTGCTTTAAATGCAATCAAAACCTATAACAAATTTGACAATGCCATAGGAAGTAGAGTCCTCTTTATTTAGATTACTAGGAGAGGAAGGGTGGGAGGTTACTGATGCTAAAGGACACCTCGGAAGAAACAATATTTCTACTGTGAGTAATTTTTTCTTCTCACCAAGGAGTCCTTTAGCATCAGTAACAGTAGCAGACAACATAGCAGTGCAGTTGGGAGGCAGGTACAGAACCCACTTAGGGAAGAGGCTCTGCAGAACTGCCATGCCAAATTTGGCATCAGATCTAGACTGTACATCCAGGCAGTAATGCTTTGTGAATGTGTGTGCAGTCTTCCAGGTGGCTGCTTTGTAGACATCAAGTAAGGGAATATCCCTTGCAGATGCCACTGTGGCAGCACTGCCCCTAGTGGAATGGGCCCTCAGGCCTTGAGGAGGCTGCTTACCAGCCTTGTCATAGCAAAACTGAATGCAAGAGACTATCCAATGGAAGATATCTCTCTTGATAGCTGGTTTTCACCTGCCTACCTCACCATAGGTGAGGAAAAGTTGTGTAGCAGAGCCCCTGAACTGCTTGGTGTTTTCCAAGTAGTAAGACATGACTCTTTTAACATCCAAACTAAGAAGCTTACATTCCCCTGCAGTGGATTTGTCAGTGAAAAATATGGACTGATTAAGGTGGAACTCAGAGACCACCTTAGGGATAAATTTTCTGTTTGTTTTGAGCTCTACAGTACTTTATCCTTATGAGGGATGAAGTAGTTTGGCTTGGTACAAAGTGCCTGAAGTTTTGAAATCCTTGCAGAAGTGATGGCTACAAAGAAAACCATCTTCGAGGTGGCATATTTTCAAATGGACCATGAGTCTGAATGAAGGCTCCATGAGCTTAGAAATGCAGAGATTAAGGTCCCAAGGAGGAACTGATTTCCATATTGGTGGTTGGAGATGGAGCTGGCCTTTGAAAAACTTTTTGAAAATAGGCTGTGAAACAACTGATTTGTCCTTTCCTGTGGAAAGGTATGCTGAGATAGCAGCCAGGTGCACCTTTAGGGATGAGGCCTTGAGGTCTGTAGGTGTACCAAGCAGTCCAAAAAACTGGCAGCTGAAGCCTTAAGAGGGTTTATTTGTTTCCCTTTGCACCAAAGAGAAAACGTCTTCCACTTGGCTGCATAGGTTCTTTTTGGTACTTGTTTTTTGTCAATATGAAGAATTTTCTGGACCTGTTCTGAGTATTGGGTTTCTGGGAACTCTAACTCTTCAAGAACCAGGCTTTGAGGTAGAGATTCCAGATGTGGGTAGGATATCCCTATCTGTGGCACAGTTAGGAGAGTGTGACTCAGGGGAAATCAAATAGGCTTCATGTGAGGCAGAGTTAGCTAGCGAGGATACCAAGGTTGTCTTGGCCAATCCGGGGCTACTAGAATCCTAGTTGCTGAATGGTTCCTCAGCTTCAGTAACACTCTGTGGATGAGAGGAAAGGGAGGAAAAGCATAGAGAAATCTCCCTGCCCAATCCAAAGTTAGAGCATCTGCTGGAAGGGTGCCCAGTGCTGGGGGCCTGCAGCAATTATAAAGGAAGCTGAAGGCTGAGGCTGGATGCAAACAGATCTATTTCTGGGGTGCCCCATCTCCTGAACACTGGCAGGAACTTGCTTGTTCAGAGTCCATTCATTGTGGCCTTGGTTGATCAGCTCAAGGCATCTCCCAGGGTGTTGTCTTTGCCCGGACGATGTATGACTGAGAGGCTTATGTCCAGTGAGTAGGCCAGGGACCATATTTTCATGGTCTCTATGCAGAGCACAGTTGACCTTGTGCTACCATGCTTGTGTATATAAAACATGGCAGTGGTGTTGTCTGTTCTGACCTGTACTGTGTGGCCTGTGACTTGTGGTACAAAGGTCTTTAAAGCCAAGTACACATCCCTGAGTTCCAGGAAATTGATGTGGCTTGAAGATTCCTTGGGAGTCCAAGTGCCACTTATGGAGTAGTTGTCCAGATGAGCTCCACAACTCAGAAGGGAAGCATCTGTAGTAAGAATTTATGTGGGACATGAGAGCTGGAAGGGAACCTCTACCGATATGTGTCTGTTTCCTTCCACCAGTTCGAAGCTTGAAGCAGTGTCCTGAAAACTGGTACCAGTTTCAAAAGAAACCTTACACCTGGGACGATCGCTGTCATGGAGGCCATGTGTCCTAAAAGCCTTAGGAAATGTCTATCTGGCCTTGGCTAGCCATGGACAAATGATTTCACCACTGACAGGAAGCTGTGAATCCTGTCTGCTGGTAGAAAGGCCTTGCCCTGCTGGGTGCTCAGTTCTGCTCCTATGAAATTTAGGAGCTGTGTTAGTTCCAAGTGGGACTGCTTTTCATTGATGTGAAACCCCAGGGTGTGCATGATGTGTCTTGTGAAGCTGAGAGCATTTCTGATTTGATGAGGGGTCTTGCCCACCAGTAGCCAGTCATTCAAATATGGGAAGACTGATATGCCATGTTTCCTTAGATGTGCTGCCACCATCGCTAGGCACTTGATGAATACTCTGGGGGCCGAGGTTAGGCCAAATGGCATGGCTGCAAACTGGTAGTATCCTGAGGGCAGTCTGAATCTCAGGAACTTTCTATGGGATTGCCTTATTGGTATGTGAAAGTATGCATCATTCAGATCCAGGGAGGCTAGCCAGTCTTCCTGTTGCAGAGAGTGAATCATGGTTGAGAGAGTAACCATTTTGAATTTTGGTTTCAGTAAGTGTCTGTTTAAGTACCTCAGGTCAAGAATAAAGCGCCACTCCCCATTTTTCTTTAGCGTAAGGAAGTATCTGGAGTAGAGGCCTTTTCCCACTGCGAAATGGGAACTCTCTCCACTACTTTTGTAGACAGCAGTGTTTTGACCTCCAGTTCCAGCAGTAACGTTTCTGTTGGTGTTAGAGGTTGTGACATTCTGGGACCCTGAAGGGGTGGGAATTTTTTGAACTGCAAAGATAGGCCCTCTCTCAGTACCTCTAGTACCCACTTGTCTGTGATAATGTGAGTCCAATGTTTATTTTTATTAATTTAAGTTTAGGATTAATACCTTTGAGCCAAGGGCTCATTTACAAAGGTTCCAAGTCAGTCAATACAGTACAATACAAGACATAGCATAACATAACATGACATGACATCGCTTAAAAGTACAGTTATGTAAGAACTTACCGTAACAGTAGATCTTAGTGAGAGGCTCTTGCAGTAGGTAATTACATATTGGACTGACCCAGCAGGTGTCAGGACCCCACAGAAAAAATTCTAGCTAACATTTTCTGGCGGGGGACCACCCCCACGTTAGGTGACCGATGACATGCAACATCAGTATAAAGGGGCGGTCTCAAACGCCCGCCTTCCAGTTTTTTCCCGCCAATGGCCAAAAAAGGCAAGATGAGAGAGAGGCAGATATTTCCCTTCCTGGAAAAGGAGCCTAAAAAGCTAAGGGGGATGGAGGGCAGGAAGGCATTACCTACTGCAAGAGCCTCTCTTGAAGATCTACCATTATGGTAAGTTCTTACGTAACTGTACTGTCTTACTTCGAGAAGGCTCTTGCAGTAGGTAATTACATACAGGACTGAATCCCAAGCAGTCTGGGACCAAAAAAAAAAAGCACCCGGGAGGAGGAAAACTAACCAACCAACAGAATCTCCAGCTGTAAGGGTCTTAAGAAAGAAGACCTTGCAAAACAGCCAACCCGAAGCCTGCTCTATGGTGAGAGGCAATGTCCAAACTGTAGTGTTTCATAAAGATATGGACAGAAGTCCAAGTTGCAGCTGTGCAGATGGCTGCCACTGATACATTCTTGAAACAAGCCGCAGAGGCAGCTACTCCTCTGGTGGAGTGACCTCTGACTTGACCCGGCAGGGTCTTGTTGTACTTGTCATAACAGAAAGTGATACAATGAGCCAACCATTTTGATAGGCATTGCTTGGAAATGGAATTGCCCTCTCTTTTGTGAGCAAAAGAGACAAAAAGTTTATCAGATTTCCTGAGATCTTTAGTCCTAGTGGTGTAGTATCTCAGAATTCTATAAACATCTAAAGTATGCAAGAGGTACTCCCCTTGACTGGAGTGTTGCGTAAAGAAAGCAGGTAGCGCAATGGATTGATTCAGCGTAGATTCTGCAACCACCTTAGGGAGAAACTTAGGGTTGGTATGCAGAGCCACACATTCCTTGTGAAAAATCAAGTAAGGGAGTTTGCATGTCAGAGCCTGAAGCTCAGAAATTCGTTGAGCTGAAGTAATGTCCACTAGGAAGAGAGTCTTCCAAGAGAGGAAATTCAAGTCTGCTGAAGCTGCCGGTTCAAAAGGTGGCAGAGTAAGCTTCTTGAGGACAAAGTTCAGATCCCAAGGAGGAGCAGGAATACAGAAGGGGGTCTCAAATGGAGAACTCCTCTAAGGAAAGTCTTAGAGACTTCCAATTGCGTGAAAGTCCTGTCTCCAAAAGGGACATGGTAGGACAAGATAGCTGCCATATGGACCTTCAAAGAGGAATGGTAGAGACCCAGGTCAAAGAGAAGATGCTTGTAGTCCAGGACTCTCTCGACAGGGCAAGAGAAAGGCTTGAAGTCCTTTGAAGAGGCCCAAATCGAAAAACGTTCTCACTTCGTGGCATAGGTGGACCTAGTGGAAGGCTTCCTGGCCTCTACCAAAATGTCTGTGACGAGTGGAGAAACCCCAGACCAGGCTTGAGCTATGTCTGCAGGAGCCATGCATGCAACTGAAGGGATCTGAGACCTGGATGAACAAGGGTTCCCTGATCCTGGGTCAGCAAGTGCTGTGACAGAGGAAGAGGAAGCAGAGGCATCTCTGAAAACTGTTGTGGAAGACAGAACCAGACTTGCCTGGGCCAGAATGGAGCAATGAGGATCATCCAGGCTCCTTCTGTATAGAGTATATGTAAGATCCTCAGAATTAAGGGAATTGGAAGGAAGGCATAGACGAATCTGTCCTTCCAGTCGAAAGACAGAGCGTCCTGCCAGAAAATGCCTTTGCCCTAGAGCAAGCGAGCAGAGGGCAGGAAGTTTTGCATTTTGAGGAGACGCAAACAGGTCTACCTGAGGGGTTCCCCAGAGCAGGAAGATGTCGTCTACTACCTCTTGATCCAGATCCCATTCATAGGCTTTGGTTGAAGACTGACTGAGGTGGTCTGCCAGCGTGTTTTCTACTCCCGGAACGTGAACTGCCATCAGGTGAAGGTTGTGCTGAACAGCTCAACACCAAACTCTCATTGCTTCCCTGCATGGAGGGTAGGAACGAGTTCCTCCCTGCTTGTTGATGTACCAGACTACACACATGTTTTCCATCTGGATTGATAGGTGACCGGGAAGAACACAAGAGTGCAGAGCCTGGAGAGCATACAAGGTGGCTTTGAGTTCAAGCACATTTATATGAAGAGTCTGCTCGAGTCTTGACCAGGAGCCCTTAGTCCTGTGAGACCCTAGATGGGCTCCCCAGCCCTCTCCTGAGGCATCTGTTGTCAATGTTTGGGAGGGGGGTTTGATAGAAAAGGGAACTCCCCTGCAAAGGTTCTCTTGCACCACCACCATTGCAAGTCCCTGACCATGGGATCAGAGACCAGAACTTCTAAGTCTAGGCCGTCAAATGTCTGGTCCCATTGAGACCAAAGCATCCATTGAGAGAGTCTCATGTGGAGCAGAGCACAAGAGACTGTTGGAATTGCAGCCACCATGAGCCCGAGAATGTGAAGGACTGACTTGGCACTGACCCTTCTGCGACTGGACGTGCTTGAGCTCAGAGGGTGACCACCCTGTCCAGAGGCAGAAAGGCCTTGCCGATGGTCGTGTCCAGGATCGCCCCAATGAACTGGAGTCATTGGCAAGGGACCAGATGGGACTTGGTCTGGTTGATGGTGATACCCAGGCTGGTGAAAACCTGCAGGTTATGGGAAAGAGAGCGTAGGAGTTCCTCCCTGGATGGGGTCGCCAGGAGCCAGTCGTCGAGGTATGAGAATACCTGCACTCCATGGGTACGCAGGTGGGCCGCTACCACTGAAAGACATTTGGTAAACACTCGGGGAGCCGAGGAAAGACCAAATGGGAGGGCCTTGAATTGGTAGTGGTCCCCCTGGAATGAAAACTGAAGGAATTTGTGGTGGGAAGGGTGAATGGAGATGCGCAGGTAGGCATCCTGCGTATCCAAAGCGCACAGCCACTGTCCCTGCTGAAGAAGTGGCAGAAGGCTGTGCAGGGAGAGCATTCAGAAGCGTTTGTATACCATGAACATGTTCACGGAGCTGAGGTCTAAAATAGGCTTCATATCTCCTGTCTTATTTGGAACTAGGAAAAAATGAGAATAGTAACCTGTCCCCCAAAGGTGGGTGGGGACAGGCTGTATCGCCGCCTTTGAGAGAAAGGATGAAATTTCTTCTAGGATCAGAGGAAGATGTTCCAGGGAGTAGGATGACTTGGGAGTGGTTTTCTGTGTGGTTTCTGAAGAAACTCGATTAAGTGTCCTGCTGCTATCAGTTGGAGCACCCAAGCATCTGATGTAATACTATCTCAACCCTGTAGATGGAAGGAGAACCTCCATCCTACTGGTTCCTGTGAGAAAGGAAGGGAGTCAGGATGTGTGGGGCAGCACAGCGGCCGAGGCTCCCGCAGTCTTTTTGGGCAGGGTAGGCTTGTCTGTCGAAGGGGCCTATCGTTTTTTGGCTCGCTTACCCTGAGGTTTCGCTTTAGGCCCTGAACATCTGTGAAAAGGGTGACACTGTCCCTGAGGGGGCCTGTACTGGGAGTCAACAGACTTGAGTGCAGTGCCCTTCTCTTGCAGGTCAGTGATGATGTCCTTGACATCCCCACCGAACAGCATCGAACCCCTGAAGGACGCATCCTGAATTGCGGACTGCACTTCAGGGACCAAACCTGACACCTGGAGCCAGGCAAGACACCGAAGACCTATGGTGAAACCCGAACTCTGACCAGCTGCGTCCACTGCATCGTAGGTGGCATGGAGCATGTGCTGACTGGCCGAACGAGCAGATTGGACAAAATCAGTCACTTCCTGTTTCGTCTGAGACTCAGGAAGGGAGTCCAGTTTGGATTCCACCTGACTCAGGATCGTCTTCTGGTAGTCCCCCTAATCCCCAGGGTGGAAGAAGTGTACACCTTCTTCCCACATTGGTCCAGAAGACGGGATTCCTTGTCGGGTGGAGACAAGCTGAGATGTTTTGGATTGGCTGACCAGCCGTCAGCGGTGCTAATCATGACCGAGTTGGCCTTGGGGTGTGTATTCAAGGAATCCACACCCTCAGGAGCCTGATATAGCCGATCCACCTTCCTCGGAAGGGGGGTTAACGCGGACGGTTGCTTCCAAATAGTGGAAACAAGGTCCATGTGAGGCTCTATCCAGGTGTAATCAATGTTGGAGCAGTTTTGGGCAGATCCAAGTCAGCAGCAAGCTTCTTGCACTCTGGATCTGTCTCCAGAGATTGCCACTGGTGAACGTCCTGGATCTTTCTCAATAACTCCAGAAAAGAAGGATCTTCCTGAGGAGACTGGCTATGAGCCAGTCATCCAAATAAGGGAAGACTTGGAGTCCTAGCTTTCTTAGGTGAGCGGTGAGCACAGCAAAGCATTTGCAAAGACTCAGGGTGCCCAGGATAACCCAAAGGGCAGGACTCTGAACTGATAATGCTGCCCCAGCACAACAAACCAAAGGAATCTGTGGTGGCTTGGGTGCATTACTAGCATATGCTGATAACTATCCTGAATATCCATGGAAGCTAACCAATTCTGGGGTTTTTGGAAGGGGAGCAGGGATGCCAGAGAAATAATTTTGAACTTTTGTCACTCCATGAAGTTGTTGAGGTTCCTGATGTTGAGAATGGTGTGTATGCCCCTTGACTCGTTTGGTATGAGAATGTAATGGGAGTAGAAGCCTGTGTTGTGCTCTGACTCTGGCACTACTTCTACTGCCCTGTTGCTCAGAAGGCCAACAATCTCCTGTGGCAGAAGCTCTGACATGTGAACTGTAAGACAGGTTGTAAGAAGGTTGCTTTCTGGGCAGATAATCTTGCAGGATTTCTGTCAAATTCAGGGAGTATCCCTCTTGGATAATCCTGAGCACCCCCTTGTCCATCATAATGGACTCCCTCTGACAGTAAAACTTCATCAGATGCCCTTCTACTGGAGAGGAGAGGCCTACCTCTGACAGCTGAGGCAGAACTGGGGCTGGATCTTCAGGGGGTGGCACTAGGCACTTCTGGGGCCTGTGCCTTCAACTGCACCTTATTTTGTGGTTGGTGAGGTTGGGATTTGTTTTAAGGTCCCTTACCTTTACCTTGAAAAGACTGTTTGTTTTGAAAG
Source organism: Neoceratodus forsteri (assembly GCA_016271365.2). Taxonomy (NCBI): domain Eukaryota; kingdom Metazoa; phylum Chordata; order Ceratodontiformes; family Ceratodontidae; genus Neoceratodus; species Neoceratodus forsteri. The sequence goes on along the minus strand of CM028130.1, from coordinate 831,080,265 downwards.
CAACCCTGTCCTTTTCCCCTTCTGAGGGTAAGCCGAAGTAGGTTTGGAAGTCTTAAAGGAACTGTGGAACTGTTGTATTGTATTCTTTAATACACTGCACTGTATCACTGGTTATACTTGGTGTAGTAAATCATTCTGTTTGCACCTACAATATCTACAGCCTACAGTATTGTGTGCCACTACTATCCTTTTGGTTTTGCTCACGTTTCGGGGGTGGCCTCCCCATTTGTAGTGTGCACTGATCCCACTGCCTGGTCATCAGCACAGCCATTTAGAACTTCTAGTTTTCTGAGATGCCTCAAAAGATTGTTCCACCTACTCCCAAACAGCTTTGTACCATCAAAGGGGAGCATTCATTACCTATTGCTGGACATACTAAGGAAAACCAGAAGTTCAAAGCCAGGAGTGCCTAAATGGTTGCTGCAGCTGAGTGAGAGGCAGTGTCAAAGGGGCCCATGGCTGCCTTGAGCTGGTGACTGTTAGACTTAATGCCAAGCATGACAGTTTGCAGAATCTTCTGTCAAGTGTCTGAATCTGGAAGAGATTCAGCAAGGGATTTAAGAGAGGGCCACAGGGTATATTCGTACTTGAAAAAATGCCCTCGGTACTGGTTAATTCTCATATTGAAGGTAGGCACCGCAAAAGCCCACTTGCCATTAGTGTCTATCTTGCATGACTCCTTGTTAATGGGGTGCACAATGACTTCTTGAGGTATAGAATAGCCTTGTCATTCTCAGCAAGGATAACAATTTTATAAGCAACAGACTGAGAAGCATAAATGGGTCTGTCCTTAGAGGCAGCGTACTTACAATCTATCTGTCTGCAGACTGAATGAATAGAAGCAGGCCTATTCCATATCACATCCAAAAGAGTTTCAAATGCAGGGGGAATAGGGTGAATAAGATTAACCAGCATGGTGGAAATGTTCAACCACTCCAAATGAGACACTTTCCATGGTTAATAACTGAAGGCTCAAAAGCAAGTGTAGAGTAATATATTGCGGAGGACAGCCTGAAAAGACATATCCTCCTGAGAAACAGGACAACGGCCTGGGTCAAAAGAGTCCAGGCTACAGAAAGAGCCATTATTGCCACCCTCAGAAACAATGAGTTCAGGGCCAGATTCATCTCCTTCCATATCCCCCCCCCCGGAAAGGGGATCTGGAAGGAGATGGATAACAGAATCCCTAATCTGGACCATGGTATAGGCAATATCAGCAACACCGGCCCCAAAAACGTGAGGTGCAGTGCAGGAGGTGGCATTGTGACCAGGACCAAATCTGGCACTGGCAGCTGTCTCAGCACCAAGGGAGGCACTGAAGCCCAGGATGGCACTGGGTCAGGCCCCGGAAGGCTTGAGCACAGCACCAAAGTGACCATCAAGGGTACCAAAGCAGGTCCCAAAACAGTGACTCTGAATGGGGGTGCAGCCAGCAGGCAGGGCTTGACAGCACAGTCGCCAGCAAGGGTCCTGGGACTGCTGACAGAGCCAAACACTCTACCCGGCTTTAAGGCTCTGCTCGCAGCTCCAGGGCCCCCAGCCTGGAGTGGCCTGGGACCGGCTCCACAGGCAGAGGAAAATAAGCCAGACACTGCACCAACTGCTCCATAAGAACTGACTAGAGGTGGAATTTCCCACTGGAGTCCTCATAGGAAAACAGGGAAGGACTTTAGGCTCAAGACCCTGATCTCCCAAGAGCAGACGCCAGGAGCAGCACTGACATTATCAGTGAACACCTTCCACTCTGGGATGCCAAAGACCTCATGGCAGACCTCACAGAGGTAACCTTGAATTATACTGTTTGTTCTCTTTCCTACAGGAAAAGGAAGAACTCGAGGTTGAGTGGTGCTGCCGCCCTGACTGGGATCAACAACAGGCCTGCTTCTTTTGGTGTTTATGGGAAGACTGCCTTCCCTCTCGAGCACAGAATTGCCCATCATAGAACCCTCCCCCAAAGGGGGAGGTGGACCAGACACAACCCAGCTACCAGTGCAGCTTGCCTGAAGAATCTCCATACTGTCACTGTCCACGGCAATTGACTCTGCAGCACTGAAAGAGACTAAAGAAATCTTCTCATTTTAATAACTAAACTGATACAAAGAAATAACAAACTCTACCTTAAATTACTTAAACTGAGAAGAACTGAAAGCTGTTGTCATTTAAACATAAAGTTTTGACTTCCAGCAGGTGAGTGACGTCAAATGGAAGCACATTCAATGGTGGAAAAGAAGGAACTGAGGTGGTTGAGGGCTGATGCTGCGGTGAGCCATGTAGCATGAGTTGCAGTGCTGTGCAAGTATGCAGCTTGCCTTGGCACCAGTCCTCCTCAAAGGTTCTGGCTCCGGCAGGGTCCTAGCACCTCCAGCTCAGAACCCATGAACATAAATCAGTGGTGAAGATTGATTCCTGGAAGATCAATGTGGTTATGTCACTGTGTGAGACTGGGGCAGAGTAAGCAACATTTTAAAAGACAAAGAAGCTTATCCTGACCCTAGCTTCACAAGATGAAATTACCATTGAGTTCCTCTCCCCCACCCTAATCCATTCTCCACTCATGTCTGAGTTGTTTAAAGACTGCCAGTATGCATGCTCTTATAGTAACTGCTTAGGTTGTCATATGCCACAGTTAGGGGTGTTCTGAGAAAAAAAATGACTCAACCTAGTAATGCTGATTCTTGTCAAGGATCCATCAATGATGCTTTACAATAGCATCATCCTGCCAGAGTGTGATGCTACAGAGATAGAACTTTATTCTTAGTTTTAAAACTTAGAATACTAGTTCAAACTCTGCAGTGTGATCATGTGCCCCCTAATGAACTTCGTGGTTATTATGCTGACTGTGTGACCTCTCGAGCTGCGCTCTCGAGGTCAGCAGTCTGCATAGTAACCACTCAGTTGGAGAATAGACGTGTTGTGCAGCGGGAGCCATACACTATCCTATATATAGATGAAAATGGGTTTTGGACTGGAGGTTGGAAATTAAGGTTGTGACTTCAACAGGCAGATCAGGAAATCCAGCATCTGCCCAATTGCTTTTTTCTCGGTCATGACCGAGGAATTTTGTTTCATACAGGTCAGCCATTTTCCTGTTATTGGTGTGGCTCTCAGTCACATTTAAATAGTGACTGCGACAAAATTAAAATGTTACTTGTGCGGGGACTTAGGCCACACTGCCAATCTATGAACCACCCCCCACATGTAATTTGTGTGGAGCTGAAGATCACTCATTTATCCTGCCCATGGGCGGTGCACAACACAACAGATTTTTCAGAACAAGATTATTATATAACAAAAGAAATGGAGGTGTACAGAAAGGGAAGGTATGAGGCAGGGCCGCATACACCATCAGGGACCACTCAAGTGCCTCCACAACCTCCCACAAGTACTTCAATGTCAGTTGTGGAACCAGTTTTTCTTGATTAGGAACCAAAAGCAATCCTAGCTGTCCTTACAGCTCCACCCAGTTCAGCAAAGGTTACTCCATATCCATGCTTCCCCCCCACCAACCCCCATCACTGATCTGATTACCAGCTCCGACACTTCTTCTTCTTTTGTTTTTGTTGGGAAAAGCAAAAAACATCCCTACACCAGAAAGGCTAAAGCACAAGATGACACAGTAGTAAGTATAGAAAATAGGTACGAGGTGTTGCAGAGTTGAGGGAGGAGGGCAGAAGATGAGGATTCAGATGTATCTTATCAATCTATTCAGAGTGAAGTAGCAGTAGATCCTAGACCCTCAGGAATCTCAGGTTCTAAACCCAAAATTTCTCAAAGAGTCACAAGATACAGCAAAAAGAAACCGTGACACTCTAACATTATTTGTCTATTCCTGCTATAAGGCTTGCACACTCAAGAGATGCAGACGTAAAGGCACAACATCACCTAAACAGTGCTCACAAGTCACAAATCCAAATCTGGAAAAGAATACCTTTTGCCAGTTGGGGGGGTAGAGCACGGCAGTAACAGTCCACTACCAGTAAAGATACCATAAAGCAGTATAAAAAATTAATGCAGGTGCAGTGGATAGCAGGTTCACACTGCTTCAGTTACTCTGTGGCACAATAAAAGGTGTCTGATTTAATGGTATGTATCACACACACACACTGCAAGTAATGCGTAGCAAATTGAAAACCTTTAGTAATATAACCAAATATTTTAAACAAACTGAAATTATACACTGCTGCACCACAACACTCAGCGAAAAAATGGCAAGAATTACTGAAAATATTACTGTGTGTACATTAACATAGTTATTCAAGAAAAATATAACCAAAACAGAAAGACTGCCTTTTTCTCCCAGTTAATCTACCTACACCACAAATACACCTCTCCCCCCCAAAGCACACTTTACGGTACACAGACTGACTGTTCTAAATTAACATTCAAAATCCACACACAAACAATAAACACGTGATGATAAGAGCACAAGAGGGTTTCTATAATCGATGTACTAAATTGTGAGCAAAAAAAATAGCTCAGAAAGACTTTTATAACAGCTTTTAGTGGATTTGAATTGCAGAGCTCTGAGAGGAAACTGTCTCCATCTTCCATTACACACGCACTGCACAGAAGTGAGGCTGTTCAGAACAATCTAGAGCCCATGTGACCTGCAATCCCATAAAGCACTGCAAAATTCACCTTTGGAGCTCAAAAACAAGGTGAAGTGAGATGAAGTACATTGATTTCAATGTACTTCACCTTAAAAGTGGTGGAGAAGTGGTTTGGGGAAGGCCGAATAACACAAAGTCATTGTTTCCAATGGACTTCGCATTCCCCATTATAACGCGAAGTACTCCGCTACACTTTGCCAAGTACTTTGCGGATTCTGCATTACTCCGCGAATCAGTTCGGCCACTTCACACACACTAGTGGTTACTATGCCAACTGTTGACCTCAACTGCACCGCTTAAGAGGTCACACAGTCGGCATAGTAACCACGAAGTTGGAGAATAGCCTTGTTGTGCATCGGGAGCCATATACTTTTCTGTATAGAGTATGGTGAAAAACCTGCACATTGAGGACAAGAAAACAGTGGTAATAAATGATAATTTCAACATCACTGCAATGTTTACATTTGTTCTTGTAAGGGTCACAAACTTTTCAATTCGCTGTCAGGGTGGGGATTTGAGGTTGCTACGGAACGGGAGTCAATCATTTTGATAGGGCAACCTTCAATTGCTTGCTGAACAGGTGTGGGCGGTCTTTAAAAAAAAATGGTGGCTGAATTCCTCACTTAGTGAAAAGTGGTGCCCATGAGGAGACTCTCCTGTTTGTAAGTACTATTTATATATCTGGTTGATCCTGCCTTTTAATTAAATGTGGAACTATCTGGTTGATCCTGCAGTTTGTGAGTGTTGGGTGATCATGTTGCCACCGCCACCACAGTTATTTGGTTGAGCCTCCCATTTCTGCTGCAGTCAGTGTTGTGTGACATCCGTAGTGCAGCAGAATGAAAGTCGTTCTGCTGCACTATGGACGTCACTACTACAGCAGAACAACAATTTACAGTTAACTGATTTCAGTGGAGAACAATATTCTACCATACACTATAAAATCAGAGGTGAAAAGGAAGGCAACATTTTCCATCCTCCAGCAACTTCCGTATGACATTTTATTCATACAGGACACTCTATTACATTCAGCACAAGATAAAACTAATGCAACTAGAGAATGGTTCCAAGGAGATTCTTATTGGTCAGTGGGGGTGGATGTATGTTTTAGTTTGGGTATTTGTTTTACCTCTCCAGAGATTAAAATGAAAAATTGACAGAAATTGAACCTGGCTGGGCACTATTATTAGATATAGAGATACAGGGTCTGGCATGTAGACTCATAAACATCTATAGGATACAAACCAAAGCCCTTAGAATCTCATTGCTTCAAAGTATTCAGCCTTACCTGTATACTAATAAGCAGGGGTTTATAGGGGGAGACTTGAATATCTCTTTACTATCTAAACAAGTTGGTAGTATTAAAAAAAATGTATTGTGACAGTATGTATCTCAATAATTTGTTAAAACAAACAGCATTAAAAAATGCCTTGGCACAGTCAGGAAAGCCCCCTCAACCGACATTTTATAAAGGCACTTTGTCCTCGAGGATAGACTTTTGGTTCACTGCATACTCTTTACCAGTAATACAAACCAACACTACCCCAATTCAAGCATCAGATCATATGCTGATAGGTATCCAAATTGCTTCATATCCACCAAAGGTGCCAGGAAAGAGTCTATGATGATTGAATATGAGCATATTTACCATATTCTCTGTAACAAGTCTGTCTGTGTCCTGCTATGAATTGTGTTTACTGTTGTATTCTATTAAATGTGATGTGGAGACTTTGTAAACGAGTCTTTGACTCAAAGGTACTCTCCGAATAAGCAATAAATAAATAAATAAAAATATTGGTAGACGCTCAAGTAATAAATTATGTTAAAATTATTATTCAAGATAGTTGTTCTGTAAGATTTTTGTATGACTCCATCATTCCTTGGTGGGAGGACACAAAGAGTTGCCTAACCATCAGTTTTCAACAAATTACTAAACAGCTGGCTTTTTCTACTCAGCAAACATATTTAACCCTTCGGAAGAAACTATAAAACCATATATCCACACAAAATATCGACAAAATAGATTTGACTTCTGAAATTTCAGATATTAAACAGCAAATGTTCAGTTTTCAATGTAATAGACAAAAGTCCCTAGAAAAAGAACAAGGCTTTAGGACACAAGGGAAGCAGGAACAAACTAATCCATTGGCAGATTGCTCACATAGATTGTCCAAAAGAAAAATTATGAAATTACAATCAAGTACATGGGATCTGGCTACAGATAATGAGTCTATTTTTCAAGTATTAGAACAATGTATAGAACAACAGTTGGGTCTCCAATATTGGAAAACTTATTTGTGAGGCAACTACTACACACTATAGACATTCCTAAATTAGAAGTCGAACAGACAGTATTATTAGTAAAGAATTTTACACAACTCGAAATAGACTCTGTTATTAAATCATTAAAACATGATTTATCTCCTGGAGCAAATGGTCTCCCGGGAGAATTTTATCAAATGTTATGGACTTTGATACCACTAGAATTAGCAGATTTATGTAATTCCTTTGTACTTGAAGAAAGAATTACCAATTCCATGTATGAAGACTTAATAATTTTCCTGTACAAAAAAGGCAGTTGACTTGACATTAATAATTGGAGACCAATAACACTATTGAATATGGATCTTAAAATATGTACTAAATTAAGTATGATTAATTATTATTATTAACAGTAATAATTATTATTAGCATTGACCAAATCAAGGCCTTTGACAGGGTATCACATGATTTTCTATGGCTGTGCTTAGAAGCTTATGGTATACCAGCTGTTTTTATTCAGCAGATATGTATGTGCTATGCCTTAGCATATGTGCGCCTGTATGACAATGGTAGAGTACGGAAACGTATTTCAGTGGCAGCAGGAGTTAGGCAGGGGTGCCCCCTTTATCCCCTTCTGTATATTTTCACCTTGGATCCCATTATTAGACTTATACAAATGTCTCCTGGAATAACTGGTATTAGGTATAGTAATCTGTCAGAATTACGGTGCATAGATTTGTGTCTACTGGTTCAGGAAGCATATTCAGAAGTTATATCCTATAATTTGTTACCGAGTGTTTCCCGAGCAATGGGTACAGCAATACACACAGAGAAGAGTGTATGCCTTAATGTACAAGGGTTGGAGTTACCAAAGCCAGACATAGCAGATCTTCAATTGGTTACTTCCCCACACAAGATTTTAGGGGTATATTTTGGGTCTGGAGATTTGGCCCAATATAATTGGCATAAATGTCTAACACTAGGTAGAGAAAATTTTAGACGGTGAAACAGCTGGCATATGAGTAAGCTAAAACATGTATTTATGATAAAGAATTTTTTATCGCCTACCTTTTTTAATTTTAAGCTATATTTTTCCTGCCCCTAAAAACTTAGAAACATCTCTTTTAGCATATTTTTTCTCATACTTTTGGGGCAGCTGGCTGACTCCAGTTAAACGGAATGTCCTATATAAAGAGATCAAAGCAGGAGGGATAAGGATGCCAAACCCCATGGTATTTTTTTCTCCATTTTTTTCACAGCTAATGTTCTTCATCTTCTGAAACAACAGTGGAAAAATTGGACATGTTGGGTTTCTCCCACTATTATAGGCATTCAACGAGAATGGATGTCCCAGTATTTTTTACATAAAAATAAAAGAAAACCCGCTGTGCCTGTTGGATGGATGTATATTTTTGATTATGTTAATAAATGTGAATTAGTTTATAAGGAAGTTATTAATATGACCAGGAAAGAAATATACAAGATAATTATAGAAACATTTTTTATGGCACATCCATTCTGTCAGTTTTCCAAAATAGATCAGGGGAAAATATGAGCTCTTTTGACAGACAGAAGAATATCTGCTAAATTATGGGATATTATATAGTTGGGTGTACATAATAATAATAATAATCATAATGTCTTTATTTTTAAAGCGTCTTTCAGTTATCAGGGCACTGAACAGTAAGAATAAATACAACAGTAAAATCCACAATTCAGATAAATAAATACAGAACTAAAACCAATTTGGGTAAGCTTGGCGCCATAGGTGAGCCTTTAGGGCCTTGTTGAAGCCCTCCATGGTCGTGCACTCCCATAACTTATGGGGTAGAGAATTCCACAGGGCTGGGCCACATAAATAAATGCACTGGCCCCTGACACCAACACCAGCGGCATGACCCATGACACCGACACCAACACCAGCGGTGCCACCTACTGCACCGGTGCCAATTCCAGCAGTGGCACCATGGTGCCACTCTTCAGTGCTGAAACTGCGGCACCATCCATGGTGTTGGCCATGCTGCCAGGACCAACAGCACTGAGGAGAATGCCAATGGTGAAAATCCTGAGGAGAAAGGAAAAAGAGGTGCCCATGCCGACCCCTGCAAGCACAAAGGGAGGGGGTAGGCACGCGGGGTCAACGCGATGGCGAAGGCACCAGGATGGCACAGTGCACATCCTGATCCAATATACCTGGCCCAGGTCCAGTGGGTCTGAGGCTCAGAGGCCCTGAAATTGGGAACACTGGAAGGAAAACTGGACAGAAGTCAAACCCCCTGCTCCACAGGAGTGGCCCAGAGGTGAACCTGCTCACCGGAATGCCATTGAGGGCAGAGATGGAGTCCAGAGTCAAAGAACACAGCTGTTAAGTGAGGGAGCAGGGGGAACCCACCAAAGTCGGTTTAGACCTATCTCCCCCTCCCAACTGACAATCCCCCTGCAGACATACCAGAGGGCAACCTCGAGTGGCACCGATTCTTCTTCACCGACGAGGAAGAAGAGCTCGAGGTTAGGCGGAGCTGGATCCCCAGAACCATCAGATTCATGCTTCAGTGGACTGTCCTCCTCCCAAGCACAGGACTGTCCATGGTCAGACCCCCCCCTTTGCAAAGGCAGTGGACCAGACACAGCCCCTCTGCCGTAATTACTTTCAAACAACATCTTCCTACCATCACCGCTACCATCTAAGGATGACTCAGTTGATGGCATGTGAAAATTATTTTTTTTTCTTCTTCATAATCATCTTTTTCTTCATAGAATAAGAAATAATATTAAAAATGGTAAATACAACAAATACTAAAACAGCTAAAAGCTTCTGTTGTATAGACAAAAACTTTGACTCCAGCAGACGAGTGACATTGACATCCAAGCACACTCGACAGCGGGAGAAAAGGAACTGAGGCGGTTGGAGGGTCGACGCCGAGATAGCCTACACAGGCATGAGCTAGTCTCGCGATATCACGCTTGAAAAACTGGAACTAGGAAAGAAGAAAGTTACCCTCTGGAATAAGTGAAAAATGGGAAAAAAACAGAATTTATTTAATTAAAGCATATCTTGTTCCAGTGTTTCTGTATATCAGTTACATTTTTCCTCCCCCAAAGAGTTTAGAGTATATTCTTCCAAGCGGTCTGGGGAAGTCGCTTTAGCCCCATCAAGAAGAATATAACATATTTGTCCATACATTAAGGGAAACTAAATATGGTACACCCTTTATTATTTTTTAACTGTATTTTTATTATGACAAATTTAAGGCCCATTTCAGTACATAACAACAAAGGTTGGGAGCCTTGGTTATATGAGAAGATTAAACCATGCTATTAATTATGGGATACTACTACACTAAAGATAGTAAAAGACCATTCTAGCATCCCTCCCTTCTGGAGGGAGACATTTATGTGACTTAGAAAACGGCAGATTACCACCCAAATTGTTATTACACTTCATAGGAAAAGTTAATATACTGAATTATTGAATAAAATCTGTAATGTTCCAAATGTTTTTGAAGATTGCCCAGAAGTCCATAAGAATACCCTTTTAAATCTTTTAAGAAACCCTAGAATCCCCCACATATGTGGGACCTACACTGGCTTAGTTGCCATGGAAAAATCAATGTAAAGTGTGATCACAAAAACAAACAGGCAATAGATAGACTTTGCAGTAGGCCTCATTGTATACAACAGGTAGAAACCACTGAACAGCTCTTTTTCCACTTTATTAAAGATTTCTGGAGATACGTGGCACAGGCCTGGTCTATACAAACTTCTGCTTCTGTTACGTATGATAACCTAATGTATGGGGACATTTCTGGGCCCTGGAGATTATGAGATAAAGAAACACTAAAAGAGGTATTCACAGTTTTTAAATAGCAAATATGGAATGTCCGCTTTTTTTTTTACAGCAAAAACAAACATCTTTTCCAGAATTACTAGGAAAAATTGAAAAAGACTTTAAATGAATATGTGCAAGAGAAAAGGCTACTTTAAAGGAACAACTGTGATTGGCAAAATGGCATGACATGCCATGGACAACAGATTCAGATGTCCCTATAACATAGATAGAGAGAGAAGGTGCTTCACAAAATATGAGGATGAGACACAGACTGTACATAAGTGATTAATTCTGGAAGAAATAAGAATAGTTTTATTCATTTCTTTATTATTTTTGTATACTTATATGAGTTATGAATAATGGCTTTTCTTTGCTTGGAAATGCATATTGTTTTATTATGTTATGATTTCATTTGAATACAGTAATCATTTTAGTTTTGATTCAGTACAGTTTCCCCTACTCTTTTGGAGAAGTGCCATGGGATTTTTAACGTCCACCAGAACAGGCAAACAGGATCTCAGTTTAATGTCTCATCCAAAAGATAGCATCTCAGGAGTGCAGCACCCCTCTCATGCTGCACTTTAGTGTCAGTATTGGGATTTAACCCAAGTGCCTGATTTGGAGCTAAAAGCCACAGCCTTCTGATCTTCCAGCCTCAGAAGCAAGTGTGCGACCTGCTGAGCCACTGACACTTCTGCTTGAACTTGCGCCAGTAGCATCAACCCCTCCCCCATCAACCTCAACAGTCCCATGTGTCTATCCTGAAACTTGCCACTGGTTTGACATTGACTAGGTGCACTGCCAGATAATCCAGTTTTTCCTCACATCCCTCCTTTATTTACCATGCCATACTATTATAGTTGTGGCCCCTTGTGTTGAATCCCTCATTAAGCTTAAACAACTGCTGGCTGTCCACTCTATGCATACCTATCAGGTACTAAGTTTAAGATTTTAGTAATGTCCCTCCTCTCCTAAGTTTAAGATTTTAGTCATGTCACTCCTCTCCCTCTCCTTCTTCCTCTCCCTTTCCCTCTCCTCTCCTCTCCTCTCCTAACTTCCAGTGAATATATATTGAGATTAACCAGTCTTTCCTCATAAATTCTTCTCTGCAGACCATGAATCATTTTGGTCGCTCTCCTTTGGGTCCCCTCCAGGTGGTTCCTGTCCCTTTTTAGGTGAGAGTTCCAGAACTGTGCACAGTACTCCAGGTACAGCCTCATCAAGGACCTGTAAAGAGGCAGGACACCTTCTTCCCTCTGCTTGACAAGGCCTTACCTATGCTCCTCAGCATCCTGATTGTGTTCCCATTTGTCTTGTTATGTTGCACTGAGGTCATGAGCTGTCACTAATTATAACCTTCAGGTCCTTCTCTTCAGAGGTTTGCTCCAGTCATATCCCCATCTAATAGTCCGTCATCAGAGTTCCCCTCCCAAAGTGCACAACCTTGCACATTTTGGCACTGAATTTCAGTTGCCAAATCTTGGACCACCTTTCCAATGCACCCAGGTCTCTATTCAATTCTATCCACCCTTCTCACTACAGTATGTACCTTGCCACATACATTTATGTTATATGTTTGCTTGCATCAGTGGGAGGGGGATAGAATCCACTAGCAGCTATAACATCACCATCTAGGATTTTAGACATAGGAGCCTACGTAAGTAGATGCATCACACACATCTTCTTCCAAGTTGTGTACTGGGTGTGCTTTGAAACAACTGAGAAGCTGCATGGGATATACTATATTGGACTAGATATCTGTAACTAATCTTTCTCTCTTGCTTACATCTGAGAGAAGTTTTCCTTACTTTTACATTGGTATTGCTTTGTGTTTAATTATTTTAGTTTTTAATTCAGGAAGGGGGTTTTCAAAACTGCTTATCTTGTCCGCATCTTCAGAAGGGCTGAAATAACTGCATATTTGATTTTCCTTTGTGGCTAACAAACCACCAGGCTGTTTTGGGGCTGGAGAGGTTTACCCTTGTCTGACTTGGGTGTCTGGATTTTTCTCTGTTTGATTAGCAGGGTATTTTCTCTGTCAAATTGTTGTGTAGGGTATCTTGCTGACAGGAAGGCACTCATCGCAGCGGAGGGTGAGAGCTTTTAGCCGATTGTTTTGTGAGGGCACAGTTTAGGCCCAACCCCTTCCCACCCTCACCCCACCCCACCCTGGAAATAGTTCCTTTATACCTGAGGTTCTGAATCATTTCCTCAAAAGTGCAAGGTGCATATCACTGTCATACCCTCTCTAGCACACTGCACTGACAATATAAGCATACACATTGTATAATATATATATTTCTATATAACAAACCAATCACACACACACACATACACACACACACACAAAAACAAACAAAAAAAAAGTTGATAAACATGTGGGGACTAGTGCAATGTAATGGCTGTGGGGCAGCAGTCTTCTGGGAGTCTTTCTGGAGGCTGAGATGCTGCCCTATTTGCAGACAACTCTCTGCCCTGAGGAAGGAAGTTGCCTGTCTTCAGGCCGCACTGGACAGTAGTAAGGAAACCTTCCCCCAGGCCACACTGGACAGTAGGAAGGGAACCTCCCCATCCCAGGAGCACCAGCGCCACCACCACTACCTCAGAGGTTGAGAAGAAAGCACAGCAGTTGGACCACAGTGGCCTCAGGGGAGGGTGAGGATGGTGGAACAGAGCACACCCAGTCAATTGTTCCACTCCACAATCCATACACCATTCTGGGGGAGCATAGCTCCCCTATGGATGCACCCACAGAGAAGACTGATCACAACTGTCACAAGGGAGGCCCACAGGAAGGAGGCAGAGGACACCACAGGGAAAGGAAGCAGCTCTGGTGGAGGACTCAATTATTAGGGGGATAGAACTGGGGGGAGCTGGGAAAACTGAAGTAAGGTGCCTGCCTGGTGCCATGGCTTGGAGGGACAGGAAGCACATCCTCGGGATCACGAGAACAGCTGCAAGGGAGTCTGAGCTGGATGTAATTGTCCACCTAGGGACAAATGACTTGGCTCATCATGAGATTAGAGCAGTGCAGGAGGACATTGTAGAGTTGGGGAGGGGCCTAAGACAAGTAGTACACACAGTATCCTTCTCAGAGGTGCTGCCTGTCAATGGCATGCGGGAGGTGAGGGTAATTAGCACCATGCAGTTTAATGAATGGTTGAAAAAATGGTGTGGACCACAGGGGTTTGGCTTCATTGGGGACTGGGGTTCACACCAGCCTATACTGGCAGGATGGTCTGCATCTGTCCAGGAAGGGAACAAGTCTTTTGAACAATCGGTTTAAATGCTTCATTGGCAAGCTTTTAAACTAGTCAAAGGGGGAGGCACTGATAAGCAGCAGGAAAATCCCAGCCTCTCCCTACAAAACAGGGTACTAAACGAGAAAAAGACCGAGGTAGAAAGGTCAGTGGGGGATGCTGCAACAGAAAGTAAAGCCATCAAAAAATGGAGAGCAATGAGTACCAATGCCCGTAGTCTGGGTAACAAGCTTCCTGAATTAGTGGCCTTGATGGAGGAGGAACATCTGGATATCGCGGCAGTCACAGAAACATGGTACACACAAAACCATGACTGGGATGTAAACATACCAGGATACACTATCTACAGCAGGGACATGGAGGGTAAAAGAGGAGGAGGAGTAGCTCTTTAAATAAGGGAAGGAATAAAAGCAACAGAACAAAAGGGTAAACAGGGAGGAGAAAAGGCACTGTGGGTAAATTTGGAGACAGGCAATGGCACCACAATCCGCACAGGGGTTGTATACAGACCCCCTTCTCAGGGGGAGGAAATGGACAAGGAAATAATAGAAAGTATACTTAGAATGGCAGAAAAAGGGGAGATATTGCTGATGGGTGATCTGAATATGCCAGATGTTAACTGGAGTGCAGTTGCAGCAGCCACTTCGAAGAGTGGGGTTATTCTAGATGCCACACTGGGGGCATGCCTTAGACAACTAGTATTGGAGCCCACTCAAGAGGGAGCAATCTTAGACCTGGTTCTCTCAAATGGAGATGGAGAGAGGATCACAGATGTAGAAGTGGGTAGCCATCTGGGAACTAGCGACCATCGAACAGTATGGTTCACAATAAACACAGCAATAGAGTCAAGCCATACAAAGGCAAAAGTACTGGACTTTAGGAGGGCTGATTTTGCCAAAATGGGCGAGTGCCTAAGGAATGCACTAGCAAATGGGCAGGAAGGAGGGGTGGAAGAACAATGATGAATAATAAAAACTGCCATCACAGAGGTAACGAGCCTTTGTGTGAAGCAAATAAACAAAACAAAATGATGTAAGAAACCACTATGGTTCTCAAAGGAAGTGGCAGAAGGTTCAAGAGAAAAGAAAGCATTCAGGAAGTACAAGGAATTGCAGAAGGAGCAGGACAGAGAACTGTGTCAGTTAGAAGCAAAGGAGGCTGGAAGGCAGTCAGAACAGCAAAGGCCCAAACCAAGGAAAAGATAGCCAACTCAGTTAAGAAGGGATAAAACCTTTATAGGTACATCAGGAGCAAAGGAAGACCAAGGGAGGGAGGATAGTGAGGCTTAATAAAGGGAGGAGGGTGGGCAGGGAGACTGTGAAAAGGAAGAGATACTAAACAATATTTTTGCTCAGTATTTACAAATGAAGAGGGAGGTACCTAAAACAAACAGTAGAAACACTCTGGATACAGAAGTTGATACCAGCCCATTTACAGAAGAAAGGGTTCTGAAAGAACTCTTAAAACTGAAGGTGGACAAAAGCAATGGGGCCTGATGGGATTCATCCCAGAATTTAAAAGAACTAAGGGTAGAACTAGTGACACACTGACTACCCTTTTAACAAATCATGGGAGGATGGGGTGGTACCGAGGACTGGAGGGCAGATGTGATTCCCTTCACAAAAGTGGGAGCAAGGCAGAAGCAGGAAACTACAGACCTCTTAGTTTAACCTCAGTGATAGGGAAAATGATGGAATCACTTCTGAAGGAAAGAACTGTCGAGTATCTAGAGGCCAGAGGGCACAGGACCCTAGGCAGCATGGATTCACAGCGGAAGGTCATGCCAGATGAATCTGATAGATTTCTTTGACTGGGTGACCAAAGTAGTAGATCAGGAGGGGCTGGACATGGCTTACCTAGACTTTTAGCAAGGCATTTGACACAGTCCCACACAAAAGATTAATATACAAGTTAGCCAGCCTGGGAGTGGGTCCCAAGATGACATCCTGAGTAAAGAATTGGCTGGAGAATAGGACACAGAGAGTAATAGTAAATGGAGTCCATTCAGAAGAAAGGAGGGTTACTAGTGGGGACTGAGGTTCAGTATTAGGATCGGGTCCTCTTCAATGTCTTTATAAGTGACATTGCAGAGGGACTGGAAGGAAAGATGTCTCTTTGCAGATGACACAAAGATCTGCAACAGAGTTGATGCACAGGGTGGTGTGGAAAGGATGAGAAGGGACTTGGCACAGTTAGAGGAATGGTCAAATGTATGGCAGCTTAGATTCAATGCTATGAAGTGCAAGGTAATGCACCTGGGAAACAAAAACCCTGGGGAAGAGTACACAATGGGGGGTGAGATACTAACAACAACAAAAATGGAAAGGGACCTGGGGGTAGTCATATCAGATGACCTAAAGGTGGGCAAGCAATGTTAGAGGGCAGCAAGGAGGGCTGGGGGGATACTGGGATGCATAAGGAGAGGCATCACCAGTAGAAAACAGGAAGTTATTATCCCTCTGTACAGACAGCTGGTGAGACCCCATCTGGAGTACTGTGTGCAGTTCTGGAGACCCAATCTCTGCAAAGACATAGACAGGATGGAAGCTGTCCAGAGAAGGACAACTAAAATGGTGCAGGGTCTGCACCAGAAAACATGTGAAGAGAGAGACGAAAGGAGCTTAATATGTATAGCCTCGAGGAAAGGAGGAAGAGGGGGGACATGATAGAAACATTCAAGTACCTCAAGGGAATCAACAAAGTCCAAGAGGGTAGCCTCTTTCAAAAAAATAGGTGTGCAAGAACAAGAGGGCACAATTTGAAGATAGGTGGGGGCGGCTCAGAGGTAATTTAAGGAAGTATTTTTTCACAGAGAGGATTGTGGATGCATGGAACGGCCCTCTGGAGGAGGTTGTGGAGTCAAAATCAGTGGTGGAATTCAAGCATGCATGGGACAGTCATAAGGCCATTCTAGAGGGTGGGGGTAGGAAGAAGTAGGCTGCTGGTTAACTAGGATCTGCAGCTTATCCAGTAGGTAGGGAAATGGGCAAACTGGGTGGGCCAAGTGGTCCTTATCTGCCATCAAATTCTATGTTTCTATGTTTCTATGCCCCTTCTCCAATGTCACAGATGAATACAATGAAAAGCACTGTGCCCAGGTCTGAGCTCTGTGGGATACCACTCATACCTCCCATCATGGAATAGGTATCACTTAGTAACACCCTTTGGATTATCCCCCCAGCCAGCTCCCTGACCATCTAATGGCTTTGTCCACAACAGCTAAGTTCCCTAATTTCTAGGGCTGTGGGTGGAACCTACAGCCATTTTGGTATCCTTCAGTAGCTCTGAAAACAGTCGATTGTGGAACCTTCCATTGAATTTTTGGACGTATCCTTCTGAAAGTCCAATGGAGCTTGAAACCCTCCACCAAGATTGGCCGCTACGGAATAACAGCCGCACTATTTCAGCTATTTCTTCTGCATTCTGTGGCATGAATGTGCATTCATGACTAACATGCATGTGCAGTTCTGCTGGTGCTGTAATGTTGTGAATGGCACAATGCCATCCACCACAACTGTGCACGCGCGAGTGCCACGCATGTGCAGTTGCATCACCACCGCTGCCACCACTTGCAACAAAGAAAATGCGCTGGCATCGGATCCCAATCCCGTGTCAGCATTATGGTGCCCCCCTCATTATGGCAATACTGGGAGCTCACTCCAGTGTGCCCAAATGTTTTTTTTTCCCCTACCAACATCGGGGTCCCAAATCCCTGTGACGGGATTATGCCACTCCTCCACTCATGTGGCAAATTGAGAGCCCATCCCAGTGTGCCCAAATGTATGCTTTTTTTTTTTAGTTACCTGTAAATAAAGAAAACAGTCCCCAATTCGTTTTTATGGGGTTTTTTTATCTGTAAAAAAGAAAACTGTCCCTTATCATCGCCCCAGTCCCCCTCCTCACCCTCCCACTGAGCACCCACCTCCCCTTACCCCCCCCCTTACCCCATACTTACCTCCGGAGGTCGGTGCTATCTTCTTCTCTAGACCAGGACATGTCTGCACACTTACAAAAGCCGAACCGCAAACTGAAGAATCAAAGGTAAGCATGCTATAATGCCATTCAATGGGATTTTCAACTTTTTTTGATAAATAAGCCATTTTGTAGAATTTTGACCCCAAATTTTCAACATGGGGTTCTTGGGACCCCACCTCATGAAAACTGTCACTGCCATTTCGTTACTCAGTCCTGAAAGGTGATTTTGCGGTCGCTGCGTGGAATCACCTTTCGGGACCAATTCACGAAATGACAGTGGCATGTTCATGAGGTGGGGTCCCAAAAAGCCCATGTTGCAAATCTGGTGAAAAAATTCCAAGATCATGAGCATGCATTGAGCAGTTTCTATGCACACTCCTAACTTTGCCAATTTTTAATATTTTCCTTCCATATTTGCAGCATTGCCATTTTTGCACACCTCCTTTTAAACAGTTCAGCTGTCATTTATCACATCCTGCCCAAAATGTGTTTTCACAGCTGTGGCACAGAATGGCATGGTCGCGCTGCAAAATCACCTTCTGGGACAAGTGAACAAAATGACACTGGCACTCTTCTTGAAGAGGGCTCCCTAAAAGGCCATGTTGAAAATTTGGTGCAACACCTCCAAAAAATGGCCAAGTTACATCTGGGCATTCAATAATTTCTATGCACACATCTACAGTAACTTTACTCACTTAGCAGCTCATCACAGCCCTATCGGCTCTGGACAGAATTTGTTTTATCAGCCTCCTATAGGGTACAGAGTCAAAGGGCTTGCTAAACATCTAGGTACAGAATGTCCATGTAAACATTTCTGACATTTTATACTGGCTTGGGCAGTGCTGCAAGGTCCTGAATAGGCCAGAACCTATCATTGATAGTGAGCAAATCTGGACTGGGGCTTGGAAAGTAAGAGTGAAGTTGTATCAGTCTAATCATGGGGTTGTACATCTCCCAAAGAGTTTTCAGTTATGGAGAGATAAAGGAATGTTGTTTTATGCCGGTCAGCCAAAGTTCTGTTTCAAATGTGGGTCTAGGGCCCACCTCAATAATGCTTGTGACAGTACAAAATGTGCGCATTGTATGGAATATGGACATGTCACTGCAGACTGCAAAAATGCCTTTTGCTATAATTTGTGTGAGAGGAGGGGACATTCTTTTTCAAAATGCCCCAGGACCTCACACATTAAAGATAGAGGGGGTATCACAGGAAGACCTAGTAACTAAAGCACAACTGAGAGGTGCAGCACAGGCAACAGAATGTAGAGAAGCAGAATTTAGAGAACAGACACAACATGGGAACAGGGTCCTCCCCGCCACCCAACCAGGAAGACAGTATAGGCTTTGGCCAAAGGTGCAAATGATTCAGGGGAAGAGTTAAGCAACACAGAAACACCTACAAATATGGAACAGGAGGATATTAATCCTGACCCCCTTCCCACGTTAGGTTTTGAGAGATCAGATAAATCAGGCACAATGCCCCCCTTCCCACCCAGTGTCTTTGAGGAAGTAAGACCAAAGGGGAAAAAAGAGACCTAGGATAGGATACACTCCAACCTCTAGGGAAGAGAAATCTGACCTAACTATACATAATAGATTTGGGGTGTTGAATCATGTTAAAGATTGGGGAGCAACTGATGAGGAAGATGAAGTCTCAGAGTCATCCTTAGTGACTTCTTCAATACCTGACCTTCCTTCAGAAATGGAGGAACAGCCAACAGAACCTTTAGAGAAACCCATCTCTAGAGTCACTAGGTTCACAGCTAGGAATAATTCTCTACCATAAATAATTCCTTTAACAATCAAACATGTATTCCCTCACTGCCCTTACTCTCAACATAAACAGCATTAAGAACTATAGGGAGACAGCAGCGACTTTTACTACATTACAAGACTGCAGGGCACACATAATGTTGCAGGACACTAGGTTAAAGACACAGCATGATATAACACAGGCATCACAATTATGGACAAAAGGGCCATCATGCTGGTCCGTAGGACCAGAAAGCTGTGATGGTGTGGGTATTGTTTTGACAGGAACAGAATTCCGCATCTCCAAATTAGTGGATGTGGACCCTGGTAGAGCTGTTATTAGATGTAACTTATAGAGGTATGAGACTACGTTTAATAGTGGTATATGCACCACAAACAAAGGCAGCCAGGGTAGGTTTATTCCAGCTGGTACAGCCTTACCTCTATACTTTGAGGAGTGTGATTTAGGGTGGGGATTTTAACTGTGGCTTGGACATAATGGACAGAGGATTGGCTAAGTTAAAACTATTTTGTGACACTAACAGTTTAAAATAAATTGTAAAGCAAGCATCATTGCAGGATGCATATAGGTTAGTGCATAAAACAGGAGGACGCACGTTCTCTAAAGACATGGTGAAAACAAGAATAGATTCCTTTTTTATCTCTCCCCTGATGACCGTACTGTCAGACGAAACACATGAAACAGAAATCTCAGATCATAAAATGATGAAAATTACTATACAGTGGGGAAAACAAATCCCCAATGGAAAGGGAACCTGAAGGTTAAACAATCAGTTGTTAGAAGAGCCAGAGGTCATTAAACAATATAACAATGTATGGGAAGCTATAGTATATGTTATGTGTTTCTATGACAACTGCCTTCAGTGGTGGGAGAGAGTAACGAGGACTTTTGAGATTTCTTTCAAAGTTATTCAGGGCAATTGGCATCAGGTAAATATTTAAGATACCTGAAACTACATAGTACCCTGCAGACTACTATATATAGAACTGAAACGGTGGGGGAAGATAATACAATTATTATTAAGAATTTGATTAAAGAAATGAGAGAAATGCAGTAAGATAGAGGGAAGTCCTTACTAAGGAAAATGCAATTTGGCACACAAAATTGCAGACAAATGTATGACCCCTTTAAAGATTGTAAAAAAGGGCAGAGAATAGAAACATTCATAATCTACGAATGAGATTGGGGGAAATAGCACAGACCAAACAGGAGATTTTGACAGAAATAAATAGACACACTTTTGGCACATTTAGAATGGCAGGAGGAAGTGACCCCACGGGAGATTTTTTTCAAAATTTAGGAATCCCAATATTAAACATCACAGATAAGCAAATGCTAACTAGTGCAATCACTACAAGAAGTAGAAGAGAATATAGACTCGTTGAATACTGTAAAACCACAGCCTCAGGCAAGGATGGCCTGAGCACTGAATTTTAACAGGCATTTAAAAAACAATTACTAATGCCTTTAACAAGGGTCCTGAATCAGTGCCTTCAGAACAATACAGTGGTTCCATCAATGACACAGGGCTTATTCATTTTTATTCATAAAAAAGGCAATGGAGACAATATTAATAATTGGAAACCACTAAGTCTGCTGAACTCAGACTACAAAATACTGGCAAAAGTGTTGACAAAAAGATTAGCTAAAGTAGCAGCCATTTTTATTAGCCCAGCACAAACATGTGCACTAAAAAACAGAACTATACAGGACAATTTATTGATTATTAGACAATTATTCGCCAGAGGCTCTGCAAACACATTAAAAGGCTTTGTTTTAAGTATGGATCAGGAAAAAGCATTTGATCGCTTGTCTCATGCATATTTATTTGCTACTTTGAAAGCATATGGAATACTGGAGTGTTTCTGTAACTGAATAAAGGGGGCATATGGGTGTGCTGTGATAACATCACTAGTTAACGGATGGCTGGGAAACACGATACAACTAAGGAGAGTAGTTAGGCAGGGATGTTCCCTCAGTGCCTTGTTATACATTTTTGGACTAGACCCTCTGTTGAGACATATATAAGGAGAGGCTACAACAGCGGGAATTACTATAATCCCAAGTCACCCACCGGTGGAAATATTAGCATATGCGGATGATGTGGTTTTGGCATTAAATAATGAAGAAGCAGGAGACGCAGTAATTAGCCTAATAAAAAACTATGAAACAGTATCATCTGCTAAAAAAATGATGAAAAAAGTAGAGGAATCCCATTAGGGCCTACAGATAGAACACTGCCAGACACAGTGGCATCGATAAAAATAGAGACAAATGAGATAAAATTGCTGGGAATAACATTTGGTTCACCCAACATGACAGAAAAGAACTGGGAGGCATGCATACAAATGGCTGAGACAAAAGTACCATCCTGAAAAGGGAAAGAAAATATCAAAAATGAAAAGAATCTTACCAGTTCAAATATTATTAAAACCAATATTCATGCATGTAAGTTATATTTTTCCTCCCCCCCCAGTGATGGAGGCAAAATTAAATAATGTGTTTTTCCAGGCCTGGTGGGGAAGCTGGCTGAACCCTGTGAAGCAAAATATAACTTATAAGCACAAAAAGCAAGGGAGTTTAGACATGGTCAATCCTTGCATTTTTTTCTATTGCATATTTTTCTCTTTGAACATCTTAACATTATTTAAGGACAAGGAATGAGTTTGGAAGACAGCAGTACTAGAATAGAGGAATTATTATAACACTGACTGGGAACCTAAGAAATATATTCAACATGTTTTTAGGAAAATAAAAACATGGAAAATAGAATATGGAGGTATGGCAACATGCACCAGGAAACAACTGTATCAAGAAATTATGTGTCACAGTTTTGACTCAAAGGTACTGTAGTAGTCTCCCTATGTTCTCCAAGGGAACAGAAGAAGGTATTAAGATTCATCAACAATAAAAGAGTTCCAGGCTACATGTGGGACGTATAATGGCTCGGCACCCACAGAAGGCTGGGAGAGCGAAATGCTCACAAGCACAAGCAGCTGACAGGGAGGCATTTTCTAAGACAGGGTTGTGAGGCAGATCTAGAAACACTAGAACATTTATTCTTAGCTTGTCCATACATATAATATATTTGGACATATATAGCTGTACTGTGGCAAGAGCCTTTGTACAATACCGTAACATACCAAGAACTGGTGCTAGGATTATACTCTAGGAAGTGGCTATGGTATGATAAGAAAACATTGCAGATAATAGGTATCTGTGTGATGAATTACATATGGCAGGCCAGATATGCATGGGTGCTACAACAGAAGCATGTCTTCTATTAAGAAATTCTTCAGAATGTTACCCAAGCATGTAAAAAGCTGTATGAGGTTGAATGTAGTTACCTATCTAATTAACGGATACAAGAATTGAGGAAGAAAAGTAACAATTATTTTCTTTAAGGAAAGACCTGGAAAAGTAGAATAAGGGAGATTATTTTGGCATAAATGAACTTCTAGAAAGAAGGAATACTTTACAGAGAAAGTACACAGTTAGCCTACTGTTTGTAAAAAAGAAACAGGTATAGAAGCACCTCCTTCAACTTTATTTTGTCTCTAATGCTTTTATGTGGATGAACAATGTATGTTTATTTCCTAAAAAAATTCCCTATCTTTTTTGGAGAACTGCCATGGGATCTTTCACGACCATCTGAACAACCTCCAGAACAGGCAGATGGGACCTTGGTTTAACATCTCATCTGAAACACAGCACCTCAGGAGTGAAGCATCCCCCTCATGATGCACTGCAGTGTCAGTACCAGAATTTTACTCCAAGTGCCTGATGTGGGGGATTGAACCCACAACCTTCTACTCTTTCAGCCTCAGAAATAAGTGTGCAGCCTGCTGAGCCACTTCACGGCATATACAGTAGCTCTGGGTGGTACAACAAGGCCTGGGGACCTCTGTGTGGTTACGATGGTAGAAAGTCATCTTAATTAAAAGACTTTAGTTAAAAACCTTAGAAGTGCTCCAGAAGAGCAGATAGCAAATGTGACTGGACAGAGTCCACGAGCACAAATACTATCTTCTTACCACTCCAAAAGGAATGAAGAAAAGGAGATAAAGAACATGAAAACACAAATTCCAGCAAGTAAATGTGAAATAACACCCATCCCAACAGGCTGAGGAGTACAGTGCAGAAAATGGAAATTATGTACCTACCATAAGAAAAAAATACTAACCATAGTAATCTTGTTTCTTCCCAGTGATACTCAGGTATTCATAACTTTCTACAGTGTCCCTTTAAGACAGAACTGCCCGGAGAGATGGAACATATGCGAATGATGGAATATTTTTGCATGAGCCACTTTTTCAAATGCTGCCTTCTACTAACTGCCTTAGTTCTAAACCCTTCAGATTTCCTGGAAGCATGGAAAGACAGGCCCACGAGGACTAGGTATAATAGTAATAATAATAATATTAATCACAATAATAATAATAATAGTAGTAGTAAGAACTCCCTTAACACCCACAAAGGCCTCCAACTGGAGGGCATAACATATGAAAGAATACTCCTGAATGTCAGAATCACCTGGAAAGCGAGGGCAACAATACTGAACATAATCACAACATGTGTGACGGAGTGTGGCATAGATACTCCTGAGAAAACAGTGTTTTTAGGAGTGCAGAGGCTACTCATTTTAGAAGGGGAAGCAGGGTTGGAAGTTATGAATACGTGAGTATCACTGGAAAGAAACAAGATTACTATGATAAGCAATTTTTTCTTCTAACCCCCCTAATACTCGAGTATTCCTAAATTTCTGCAGAATACTAAGCAGTACCTTTGGAGGTGGGCACAGAACCTACTTTGGAAATAGACTCTGCAGGACTGCTGTGCGAAACCTGACATCGTCTCGGGACTGAATGTCCAGACTGTAATGTTTTGTAAAGGTGTGTACTGTTTTCCAGGTAGCTGCTTTACAGATGTCCACCAAGGGAACATCCCTGGCAGCCGCTATGACAGCAGCTGAGCCCCTTGTGGAATGGGCCCTCAACCCTGTTGGGGGCTCCTTTTCAGCCTTAGAGTTACAAAACTGGATACGCTGTACTATCCAGTGAGAAATGGACCTTTTTGATGCTGGGTTACCCTTTCCCACATCCTCATAGGTCAGGAACAGCTGATTTCTGTCCTGCCTATGGACTTTAGTGGCTGTCGGGTAATAACTAAGAGCTCTTTTGATGTCCAGACTATGGAGTCTCCTTTCACTAGAATTAGACTGTTCAGTGAAAAAGACAGGTAAGATAATGGTTTGGTCCAAATGAAAATCAAAAACCACTTTAGGAAGAAACTTCCTGTTTCCACTCAGGACCACTTTGTCTCTGTGGAATGAAATGTAGTCCTGTTCAATGCAAAGAGACTGGAGCTCACCAGTTCTTCTGGCAGAAGTCATTACCACAAGGAAAACAGTTTTTCATGTGACATATTTCAAATGAGCTGAAGACATAGGCTTAAAAGGGGGACACATGAGCCTAGCTGTACACATATTTAGGTCCCATGCTGGCACCGGTTCCCTGTGAGGGGGTGCAAATGAGCCAGGCATTTAAAGAACATTTTAAAGAAAGGGTCGGAGGCCAGAGAAACATTCTGTCCAACTGAAATGTAAGCAGATGCTATGGCCTAGTGGACCTTTAAGGTACTGGACTGCAAGCCCAGTGAATGCAAATAGGTAAGATAGTCTACCACAGCTGGGACACCAGCCTGTGCTGGTTTCACTCCTCTGGTTGAACAACAAATAGAAAACCTTTTCCATTTTTCATCATAGGTTTTCTTAGTGGAGGACTTCCTGTAACCCCTTAAAATGTCCATGACACTTTCAGAAATATGCAAGCCTGCATATTCTAGGTTCTCAAGAGTCATGCTTTGAACCTGAGTGACTTAAGGTTTGGGTACAGGAGCCTCCCCTGATTGGAAGTTAGTAGAATGTGCCTCCAAGGAAGGTGTATTGGTTCAGCCACAGACATGGAGAGTAGCAGAGTACCATGGCTGCCTGGCCCAGTCTAGTGCTATCAAGACCATTAATGCTGACTGGGACCTGAGCTTGAGCAATGCTCTAGATAGAAACATAGCCTCTGACAGCAGATAAGGACCGCTTGGCCCACCTAGTCTGCCCATTTCCCTACCTAACGGATAAGCTGCAGATCCTAGTTAACCAACATCCTACTTCCTCCTACCCCCCCCAGAATTGTCGTATGTCTGTCCCATTCATTGTTGAATTCCACCACTGTTTTTGACTCTACGACCTCCTCAGGAAGGCTGTTCCATGTATCCACAACCCTCTTTGTGAAGAAATGCTTCCTTACATTACCTCTAAGCCGTCCCCCCCATCTTCAAATTGTGCCCCCATGTTTTGCACATCTCTTTTTCTGAAAGACGTTACCATCTTGGAGTTTGTTAACTCCCTTGAAGTATTTTAAAGTTTCTATCATGTAACCCCTCTCCCTGCTTTCCTCGAGGCTACACATCTTTAGTTCCTTTAGTCTTTCTTCATATGTCTTCTGATGCAGACCCTGCATCATTTTGGTTGCCCTCCTCTGGACAGTACTGAACCCTGCGGTACCCCACTAGTAACCCTCCTTTCTTCACTGTGGACTCCATTTACTATTATCCACTATGTCCTGTTGTCCAACTAGTGTTTTACCCAGGCTACCACCCTGGGACCCACTCCCAGGCTGGCTAATTTGTTTATTAATCTTTTGTGCTGGACTGTGTCAAATGCCTTGCTAAAGTCTAGCAGGCCATGTCCATAGCCCTTCCCTGGTCTACTGCTTTGGTCACCCAGCCAAAGAAATCAATTAGATTTGTCTGACATGACCTTCCCACTGTGAATCCATGTTGCCTTGGGTTCTGTGCCCCACTGGCCTCTAGGTACTCAACAATTCTTTCTTTCAGAAGTGATTCCATCATTTTCCCTACCACTGAGGTGAAACTGACAGGTCTGTAGTTTGCTGCCTCTGTCTTGCTCCCACTTTTGTGAAGAGGAATCACATCTCCCCTCCTCCAGTCCTCAGGTACCACAGCATCCTCCCATAATTTATTAAAAAGGGTAGTCAGTGGTGTTACTAGTTCTTCCCTTAGTTCTTTTAGAATTCTGGGGTGAATCCCATCAGGCCCCATTGCTTTCTCCACCTTCAGTTTTAAGAGTTCTTTCAGAACCCTTTCTTCTGTGAAAGGACTAATATCAACCCCCTATCCAGGGTACTTCTATTGACTGGATTAGGTATTTCCCCCTGCTTCTTCATTGTGAATACTGAGCAGAAGTATTCGTTCAGTATCCCTGATTGTTCACTGTCGCTCACTGCCCAACCTCCTTCCTCTTTGTTCAGCCTCAGTATCCTTGCCTTAGTCTTTCTTTGCTCCCTAATGTACTTCTAAAAGGTTTTATCCCCCTTCTTAACCGAGTTGGCTATCTTTTCCTCGGTTTGGACATTTGCTATTCTGACTGCCTTACCCGCTTCCTTCTGCTTTAACTGGTACAGTTCTCTGTCCTGCTCCTTTAGTGTTTCCTTATACTTCCTAAATGCTATCTTTTTCTCCCTTACTTCCCCGCCACTTCTTTTGAGAACCACAGTGTTTTTCTTTCATTTTGATTTGTTTATTTGCTTCACACAATGGCTTGTTGCCTATGTGATGGCGGTTTTGATGTTTCCCCATTGTTGCTCCACCCTACCTTCTTACCTATTTGCTAGTGCTTTTCTGAGGCACTCTCTCATTTTGACAAAATCAGCCCTCCTGAAGTCCAGTACCTTCACTTTTGTGTGGCTTGACTCTACAGCTAAGTTTATCGTGAACCACACTGTTTGGTGGTCGCTTGTTCCCAGATGGCTACCCACTTCAAGATCAGAGATCCTCTGTCCATCCCCATTTGATAGTACCAGGTCTAAGATGGCTCTGTCCCGAGTGGGTTCCAAAACTAGCTGTCTGAGGCATGCCCCCAGTAGGGCATCAAGAATGGCCCTGCTCTTGGATGTGGCTGCAGCAAAGGTGCTCCAGTCAACATCTGGCATAGACAGGTCCCCCATCAGCAATATCTTCCCTTTCTCTGCCATCCCAAGGATGCCTTCAATAATTTCCTTGTCCATTTCCTCCCCCTGAGATGGGGGTCTGTATACAACCCCTATGCAGATTGTGGAGCCATTTCCAGTCTCCAGGGTGACCCACAGTGCCTCCTCTCCTCCCTGTTTACCCTGCTTTGATCCCTTCCCTTACATAGAGAGCTACTCCTCCTCCTCTTCTTCCCTCCCTGTCTCTCCTGTAGAGTGTGTACCCTGGTATGTTGACATCCCAGTCATGGTTCTCTGTGTACCATTTTTCTGTGACTGCCACAAAATCCAGGCCACAGGGATGGGAAGAAAGCATACAGGTGCTTCTCTGACCAATTCAGAGCCAGAGTATCCAGAGGGATTGTTCCCCAATCTGGTGGTCTGCAATAGTACTGTGGCAAGTGGTGGTTCTGGTGGGATGCAAACAAGTGTACCTCTGGGGTGCTCCACCTCCTGAAGATCACTTGCACTAACTGATTGTTCATGGTTCATTCATGACGGGACTGGTTGATTTGACTTGGGGTATCTGCCAAGGTACTGTCCTTGCCTGGCACATGAATAGCCTGCAGGGAAACCCCCATGGAGTATGCTAGACTTCATATTTTCATAATTTCTATACAGGGAGGGCTTGACCTTGTCCTTTTCTTACTTGTTTATGTAGTACATTGTGGTGGTATTGTCTGTTCTAACCTGTACCACCTTTCCCTGTACTAGTTGTGTGAAAGCCTTTAGTGCCAGTAACACTGCTCTTAGATCCCACAGGTTTATGAGCAGGAGTGATTCTGCACTTGATCAGGTGCCTTGGGTGGTGTGAATGCCCAGATGAGCGCCCACCTTAATAGAGATGCATCTGTTGTCAGGACACCTGATGGGGACGCTTGTTGAAAAGGATCCTTTCCCTTAGGTTGATTTCCTCTTTCCACCATTGGAGGGCCAGTAACAATGTTTTTTTGGTTACTGGTATTATTTTTGAGAGAGGATCCTTTCTCTGACACCAGTGTGCCCTGAAATGAAATTGAATGTCCCTCATCTGGAACCTGGATTCCAGGGCTGTGCCAGTGGCAGCTGCCATGTGGCCCAGAAGCTGAAGAAATTGTCTTGCAGTTTTTGGTTTGTTCAGGCTGAATGAGCCTGCCATCAGTGGAATACTTGCCCTGTCTAGAGGCAGGTAGGCCCTGCCTTGCAGGGTATTTAGCTCTGCTCATAGGAACTGCAGTGCCTGAGCAGGCTGAAGGACAGCCTTTTTTTAGATTTATCAGGAAACCTAGAGACTCCTTGAGCCCCTGAGTGCACTGCAAATGCTCCCTCACTTGCTGGGGTGATTTTCCAACCACCAGCCAGTCGTCTAGGTATGGGAAAACTGTGACACCTTGTCTTCGAAGGTGTGCCACAACTGCTGCCAAGCACTTTAATACCCTTGGACCTGAAGTGAGACCGGAAGGCAGGGTTGAAAACTGGTAGTGACCTGATGGGAGTCTGAACCTGAGGTATTTTCTGTGAGACTCACTTATGGGGATATGGAAATAGGCATCTTTTAGGGCCAGTGATGCCAACCAGTCTCCTTTTTGGAATGTTGACAGAATCAATGCCAAAGTCACCATTTTGAACTTTGGCCTTGTCAGATGTCTGTTTTTAGTACCTTGAAGTCTAAGATAGGCTGCCTCTCCCCATTTTTCCTTTGTGGTAAGAAAGTACCTTGAGTAAAAACCCCTTCCCTTTTGCTGTATTTGGATAGGCTCCATTGCCTTTGACAGTAACAGGTTTTGAACCTCTTTTTCCAGGAGTTTTCCCTCTACATTTGTAGATGATATGAAATCTTTTGTTTTTAATGCTGGAAGGAATTTGAGACAATCCCTGACTCACTACATCCAGGATCCACTTGTCTATGGTGATGTTTTGCCAAGACTGGAAAAAGTGAGTCAGCCTGCCTCCTATAGGTAGTGGGGAGGTGGCCTGGGGAGAAACGGCAGGGTGTCTGTTTTGTTTGAGGCTGGGTCTGGGACTAGGAACCACACCTGGAACTCCTAATGCCCCTGTCCTTGAAGTACCTCTGCTGTAGGTACTGCTGATACTGAGGCGTAGCCATGGCCTCATAAAAAGGGCTTACTGTGAAATGATCTGCCTCTGCCTCCCCTTCTATAGGTTTTAGTGGCTGTGGAAGCCCTTTCTTTTGCAGAATTGCTTCTGTAAATGGTTTTGTTTTCATCCACCTTTTTCATGTAAGCCTCTGTCTTTTCTCCTAAGAGAGAATTACCCTCAACTGGGAAATGCATAGCCTTGGTTTTGGGTATCCTGAGTGAGGTTTGTGGCTCACAGCCAGGCAAACCTCCTCTGAATCACTGTATTTGCCATCCATCTGACAGCAGTGTCATTAGAGTCAGCAGCCATTTTAAATTAATATTTGGCTGCTTCCAAACCAGATTTAGCTGTTTCAGCTAGATCATCTGACAGGGGAGTTTGGTCTTGACTGCCATAGTAAGGACAGACTGCCATAGCAACTTTTTGTATTGAGCAGCACAGGTTTCAAAGTTTGCCTGCCTGATGGCCAAAGATATATCTTTTTTTTGGCCATGCTGTCATATTTTCTGTAATCCTTGTCAGAAGGATGGGGTGCCAGTGGTACCTTTGCCTTGTCACAGGCTGCCACTTATACCACTCCCTGATGGACAGGGTGGGAGAATAAAAATTCAGCTCCCTCCCTGTCCAGCTGATATTTCTTATCCAGCCTCTTATAATGAGGGGGAACAAACCTTGGAGTTCTAAAAATCTTTTAAAGTATTTTTTTGAAGAATTTATTTACAGGAAGGAGAAGCTTTTTAGTGGGTGTCAGACCCATCATTTCCAAGTATTTAGCTTCTTCCTCATCCTCAGTCACTTCACTGGTGGTGATGTCTAAAGCATCCACCATTTTTCTCACAAATGTGAAGTGTGAAGAATAATCCTCCGATGCTCTGTGGGAAGGGCCAAACTCCTGTTCAGGGGAACCTCAGGTTCAATAGGTTCCCCTTTCTCAATTTCATCATAATCACCATATTCCTCCTCTTAAATAATAGGAAGACAGCAGAGGAGACAGATTGCTTTGCAGGGGTCTGCTGCTGAGAGTCAAACAGCTCTTGTAAGCCTGAATGACCTTAAAGGCCTGTGCTATTTTTGTAGGAGTCACAAGGCTTTATAGCAGGCACAGAAGTCCCCGAATGCTGCCCAGCAGGGGGTTCTGTGTGCTTAGCTCTCTTTAATTTCTTTGAGGGAACCAGGGAATAAGGTAGTTCAGCAAGCCTCTTAGGAACTGCTTGTATACCCATCTCAGGGGTAGCAGTTACAGTAGTTGTTGTGGTTTCACCCACAGTAATTTAGGGTGTCAGCTAGTCAGAGCTCAAGGGACCCTTAGATGATTATAGTTTTCTCTTTAGTGTAACCCCCACCCAGGAATGCCATTTCTATCTTGACAGCTCTACCTGGTGGGCTGAGTTCGGGGAGGAATATGTCACTCAGCACATTGGCTAGGTTTGGCTACTCTGCACAGGGCCACCCAAGTAACTCTGGACAAATGAAGCAATAACTGTAATGTCCAATACCAGAAGTGGGATTCTAAAGTGTGGCTTTTATTCACATCCAAACAGAATAAACAAAGCATAGATGGACCCCCACGGGGCTACACTCCTGGTAATGCAGATTTAAGGAGACCAGAACACATCCTCATCACTTTAGCCCTCAGGCTCTGAAACACACTGGGCACACAGCCTGAACTTGTACGCTGCTCTGGGTTTTCTCTGGCTTGGCTCCCTTGCCAGCCACGTGGACACTTTTCATATAGCATGGAAACATTTATTGGTGGCTCCCTAAACCACTTATGAGCACTTCTGCTCCATAAGGGAATCTTCCTCATTAATCCCACGTCTGGGTACCTTCCTCAGGCACTGGCCAAGTACCTGAGAGAAAGCAAAAGTTATCCCAGAGCAAATCCATAGAGGTGAATTTGGTTACTACTGAGGGGGGGTCTCCCACCTCTCGCTCCCATAATTCTTACCCGACCATTTCTCTGGACTGTAACACCTCATCCTTTAAAACACTTTGCTGTGTAGATTCTTTTTAAATGTATTCACATTCAGTCTACTGTCTTTACATCCCATTTGTGCTGAACTTGAACATACTTAATAAGAGGCTGTGTCCATTACTCTAGACCCCTCACAGAGTTAAGCCGTCCAATACCCACATCTTCCAAACTGTACTTGGCTGTCTTTTTCTGACCTCACAGTAACAATCCCTTTAGTTTCATCTTGATTCAGGTGAAAACACATGGCTCTTTAGCAGAGTGAACTCACTCCTTGGTTGCAGGTGCCCCACAGGCATTTTCTCCTCAAAGAACTCTCGTCCAGAGCTTCTGGTGCCTCAGTACAAGCTTAAATCAGGCAGCTTCTTTTCCCTAGCCGGACCAAGGGGGTTGCCCCTGGAAGCAGGCTGATTCCTTCCCCCCATCCCCACAGGGATGGTGCCCTGAATCACTGAATGCGGTCTCCACCACTTCAGTGTGCTCTTCTTGTGGTCCTCTTCAGGTGAGAACACACGCCTGTTCAACAAAAAATAGCTCTTTGACAGAGCTTAGAGCTCTGAGGGCCCGCTTACAGCAGAGCACCTCTTCTACTGACTGCTCAGACTCTACTGAAGTCACTTCAAATTCCCCAGCGTTCTACTCTAACCTCCAACTGCAACATTCCAATGTGGCAATGCAGCTGCAACAGTTCTAAATGATGTCATCCCTCAGTCTCAGCGGAGATTGAGAACAGAGTGAGACAGTGTGAAATCCATTTAACTGGAGTTTCACAAGCTGCCTTCCCTGCCTACCACTAGGTCTCACCTGGATTCTAGTAACCCCGGGTAACAGGGGGGGTTACATTAGCCTCATCCAGGCATTTTCACTAGTTTTCTCGGGACATGTATTGCAGATTTCACTATGCTTTTAAATGTTCATGCCCAGGCAGGCAACACAAAAAGAATGTCTGTCTCAGCAAAATTTCTCCACACTCAGTACATGGTTTGAAACTAGGATCACCAGTTTATCTTCTCAGTTTTCTGACATTCTCAATGTAAAACCAATAAAAGATGCAACTGCTAAAAAATGTTTTAAATTTAAAGTTTATTTAGCGGTTGTGGTCGGTTCTGGAACCAATCGGGAACCGGGAACTGAGGTAGATGTGAACCGAGACTATCGATTCAGGAACCGGTATTAGCAGTTTTTAATACAAGTTAACCCTTAGGCTACCGACAGAATGAGAATGTTTAGGAATTTTGGACCGATATATCAGTCTGTGACCCTGCAAGTGTTACATTTAATAAAATTAAACATAACTAATGGAATTTTTTAGTCAGAAAACTCCGATAAATATAACATAAATCTTGGTTTACCCCTGATTATACCAAACCGGGAGAAACCGAGATAACTTACAATTTAAACACTAAAACTACGGTTTAACTTAAAATTACAAAAACTAAAAGGCAGCAAATGAAATGTAAATAATACTTATATATTTTATAAGTTTTCTGACATCAGAACAAGATGATGAGGAGAGCATCTCCTAGCTTCTAGTCTTGACAGGCGGAGAGAGAAATCTGAGGGGTTTAGAACTAAGGCAGTTAGTAGAAAGCAGCCTTTGAAAAAGTGGCTCATGCAAAATATTTCATCATTTGCATATGTTCCATCTCTCTGGGCAGTTCTGTCTTAAAGGGACACTGCAGAAAATTAGGAATACCTCTGTATTACTGGGGTTAGAATTCATGATCTTCTTGGGCGAAGTCTTCACCACTCATTCACACTATTGGGACTATGCTGGAGGCACTAGGATCCAACGGAAGCCAAAAATCTGCAAGAGGGTCGGCTCCAAGGTAGGACCGTGCATGCATGGCAATGTGAGACTGGCTCGTGCCTGTGAAGGCTATCATGGCATCTACCCTCAAACCAACTCAGTACCTTTGTGACTGAGGATGTGCTGCGTAAACAAACCTTAGAAACAGCTAACCGAATCAGGGTATAAGATAGCCCAGATGACCTGTGTAGGAAGGGTCAACTCAACAATGTCTTCACAGCCCAGGCAAACAAGGGAGTGAAAACCAGAAACAGGATAAGTGAGCTCAGGGGGTGGTGGGTGGGAGTGAGAATGAATGGTGAAGACTTCATCCAAGAAGATCAAAAATTACAGTAGGTACATCATTTCCATATCTTCCTGGACTAAAAGTCTTCACCATTCATTCACACTATTTGTGAGAGTACCAAGCTAAGATCCAATCCCCTGAGCAGGACGGCAGGAGACAGAGCTCGCTCAGGACAGAACTCCATTAAGGATTGTCCTGCTGAAAGAAGTGTGCTGTCTGGCATGGGCCTCTAGAGTGTAGTGCTTCAGGAAGGTATACACCGAGCTCCAAGTAGATGCTTTGCAGATCTCTGCAATGAGAACATTATGGATCTCAGGAAGGGATGCTGCCACTGCTCTAGTAGAGTGAGGGTAGACCCGGCGGCCTTCCAACTTGACTTGCACCATTGAGTAGCAATGACGAAGACATGCCACTATCCACGCAGAAATGCATCTCTTTCAACTTAACTTGTACCATCAAGTAGCAATGGCGAAGACATGCCACTATCCACACAGAAATGCATCTACTGGCAACAGGCTGGCCAGCTGGCCCATGCTGAACGATACAAAGAGTTGCTTGGATTTGTGAATTTCCCTTGTTCTGTCGATGTAGAATTGCAAAGCCCTCTTGACATCCAGGGAGCGAAGGGTGCGTTCCCCTTCATTTTGGAAGTTAGCACAATAAGCAGGGAGAATGCAGTCTTCCAGGTCAGAAACTTTAAGACACAGGTGGCTAGAGGCTCAAAAGGTATATGGGTGAGCATATCTAGCATGAGGATAATATCCCACATGGCCACCAGTTTTCTGACTGGGGGTCTAATGTGCAGGATGCCCTTAAGGAATGTCTTGACTAGTGGTAACTGAGCCATCATCATGTTAAAATTCACGCAGTGGTGAACCTTCACTGTCAAGTATTGCAGTCCTGCATTTGACGCTGCTACCTGCTGGTGGCAGGACCTCTGCATCTAGCCCACCACCTTCTGACCAAGGAAAGCAGACACAAGCCCAAACAAGGCTCTCCACTTCAGCTGAGTGGCCTTGGTGCTGCTACCTGCTGGCGGCAGGACCTCTGTATCCAGCCCGCCACCCCCTGACCAAGGAAAGCAGACACAAGCCCAAACAAGGCTCTTCAATTCAGCTGAGTGGCCCTGGCACTGCTACCTGCTGGAGGCAGGACCTCTGCATTCAGTCCACCACCCCCTGACCAAGGAAAGCAGACACAAGCCCAAACAAGGCTCTTTACTTCAGCTGAGTGGCCCTGGCACTGTTTCCTGCTGGCGGCAGGACCTCTGCATCCAGTCCGCCACCTCCTGACCAAGGAAAGCAGACACAAGCCCAAACAAGGTTCTCCACTTCAGCTGAGTGGCCCTGGCACTGCTACCTGCTGAAGGCAGGACCTCTGCATTCAGTCCACCACCCCCTGACCAAGGAAAGCAGACACAAGCCCAAACAAGGCTCTCCCCTTCAGTTGAGTGGCCCTGGCACTGCTACCTCCTGGCAGCAGGACCTCTGCATCCAGCCCACCACCACCTGACCAAGGAAAGCAGATACATTTGGTCAGCTCCTAGCTCGGAGCTGTCAGGCTTCAATCCCCGTAACTGGACTGGCTCCTGGGGACTGTGGCTGCTTCCCGATTGGATGCTGCAGATCCCCACTGAGAAAGGAAGCACACAAGGTGCCTTTTACAAAACACAGCTCAGCCACTGCCTTGCTGTACTGCTGTCCGGACAATTTTTTCTGCTGAATTTACTGCTCATGTGGAAATATATATATATATATATATATATATATATATATATACACACACACACATATATATTTTCATCTCTCCTCCTGGAATTTTCGGCTGTTTAGCCTGCTGTATTAGCTAGGCCTGACTTCTATATAGCTTATGTCTTGCACTACTGAATATTTCTATTGCTTAAACATTTTACCTTTAAACTATTGCACTGTATATGTAGGAATTGCCTAGCAGAGTTGTATCGAACTTTAACTGACTGCCTGATGTTTATATAGCTTACTACTTGCACTACTGAATTTTTTTCTGCTAATTGCCCAGTATTGTAGAATAGCTGGAACTGACCACTGCCTGCTGTTTGCTCTGCCACACTTTTCCCATTATAGTTCCTCTCATTCATCCTTATTCCCCACAATGTTTCCCTGCCATCTACTGGACCCTGATTCCCTCTCCTGACACCCCCCTGAACCAGCACATTCTGTAAATATTGCCTGGTATTTTGGGCCATCTTCTGTACCCATTCTAGACTACCCTGAGTCCTCTCCACCACATGCCTCCTTCCCAGTTCACCCTGGTCCCAATGAAGGGGCCTCTCCCTCCAACCTCCTGAATCAGCTTTTTGTTTTGCTAAATTCCCACCTGGCACCTTTGACCAGACTTCTCTGCAGGAACCTTTCTCTCCCACTATTTGCACCTACTCCTGCAATGAGCACTAAATTGCCCAGGGCCCTCCAACCAATTTACTTGACTTTTGTCTCTGGCTTTTTAACTAACGGCCCGCCTTTTTTTTTCTGCTCTGTTTTAGACACAAGCCCAAACAAGGCTCTCCACTTCAGCTGAGTGGCCCTGGCACTGCTACCTGCTGGCGGAAGGATCTCTGCATCCAGCCCGCCACCCCCTGACCAAGGAAAGCAGGTACGTTTGGTCAGCTCCTAGCTCGGAGCTGTCAGGCTTCAATCCCTGTAATTGGGCTGGCTCCTGGTGACTGTGGCTGCTTCCCGATTGGATGCTGCAGATCCCCACTGAGAAAGGAAGCACAAAAGGCGCCATTTTCAAAACACAGCTTGGCCACTGCCTTGCTGTACTGCTCTCTGGACAATTTCTTTTTTCGCCCTTCCCCTACCCCCTCCTCCCTCCTTTATTAAGTACACTTCCCCAGTGATCCACGTCCCCTGAGGCCTCACACTAGTCAATTACAGCAACTGCTTAAAGGGGCGATCCTCTCCTGAGTTCACTTGTCTCCTCTAAGCAATTCCCCGATATTCATTATGAAGCATAATCAGTAGGATACCCCTGCCTGTTGAAGATAAATCCCTAAGACATCTGTGCTGTCAGACTGTTTTCATGTATCTTTGCGTACCATCGATCCCTCTCTCTTTTAGCTAGTCTAACACGGAGCAGTGATCCTTGAGACCTATGGAACCTAGCTAATGAGTCTTGGTGTAACTCGCACCGTGTTAACACATTGGGAAATCATGGCAGTCCTCATGTGGTTTCAATTACTTACCTGCTTATGTATGGTACCCCACGTGACAGACCATATGAGCAGAATTGACCCCAACATAGAGTCGTGCCTACCACTGCTAGACTGCCTTTATAGTAATACTACGTATAACTTATGCTGCCACCACATGACTCCACACTCTTCTCACTTTGTGGAATCTCCTCGAGGTGGGGCTGCTACCTTGTTACCAATATGTGGCCCCTCACCCCACCCACCCAAAACCTACACGTCTTGGTGATATACTGGATGGACCATAGGCTACGCGTCCCTAGGTCAGCACAAGGGGAAACTTTGGACTCCGGACCCCCGGACTCAGACTTATACTAGATGCAGAAAGATTCACGCTTTCAAACTACTCCTTGCTGCCCTAAGGAAAATTGTGTTCCTACTACTTTTGTGTTCAGGTAATGTTGAACTCAACCCTGGTCCCACAAAAGCTCTCTCCATCCAACCTTACAAGACTGAAAGGAGTCAGCTTTATGCACGCAAATGTTTGCAGTCTTTTAAAGAAATTTACATCAGTCCAGGCATGGATTACTTACACTGTACCAGATGCACTTGTGCTGTCTGAATCCTGGCTTTGGGCATCTGCCCCAGATAGAGAGGTTAACATCCCTAACTACCTCATATTTTGAGCTGATAGACAGACCAGAGGAAGTGGAGTAGTCATCTACGTCAAAAACAAATTTTCAGTGTCCATCCTAGAGGCTACCTCTATTGCAGGTGGATTCAAATGTTTGTCCCTTAAAGCTGAACGTTCCCCATCAATAGCTTTCCGTGTCATAGGCTGTAACAGACTACCAGCTGCAGGGCCTCAGCTCCTTTCCCATCTGTCATCTATTATGGGCTCTGTCCCCATTGAAACAATTATTCTAGGAGACCTTAATTATGATTGGTTGACTAAGGTCTCGTTACCCCTGAAGCAATTCTGTGACTCCCACAGGTTCACACAACTTATTACTGAGCCAACTCGCATTAACAAGAAAAACCCAATGAACAGCACCCTACTGGATGTCCTTCTCATAAGCAAACCATATTCCTTTCCCATGCCGGAATTTTTTCAGCTGATGTTAGTGACCACTGCTTTATTGCTGGTATAAGAACTGACGCTAAACCCTCACCAACATCTAAATTTTCCACTAAAAGGTCCAGATGGAACTTTGATCCTCTCATATACTTCAATGAGTTAAAAAACTCTTTGCACTGGCAGAGTTTTTACCTTGCTAAATAGGTGAGTAACGCCTGCGACATCTTCCATGAAATTATAACCAGTGCCCTAAATAACCATGCTCCTCTGTTAAAAGCACGTATAAAAGCTAGAACATGTCATTGGTTCTCAGCGGACCTCAAGGCTGCCTTACTAAAAAGAGATCAAATCTGGAAAAAGGCTGGCAAATCACACACAGACGAAGACTGGTGTCTCTTCAGGACAGCTAGAGATGCCTGCACTAAGATGGTCAGAGAGGCCAAGGCCAATTTTTACCAATCTGAGCTAGATTCTGCGTCGAAAATGCCCTACCAAATTCTGGGCCACACTAAAAGAACTGACTGGTCATTCTCCAGGAGATGTGCTTCCCTCCAAAGTTACCACTGACAATGCTATAATCAATGACAGAAATGAGATCCTGCAGGCCTTCATCAATCATTTTGCCACTGCAGGCCTAGCATTCGATAATTCACCGGTAAGCAAACTACACCCACAGATCAACACTAAGCTCCCGGAACCGAGTAACAATATCATAACCTTCTCATTCTTACCCACCTCCGTAAAAGAAGTTGAAGATCTTCTCCTAATTGGACACTCAAAAATGTGCTGGAGCTGACTTCTTCGACCCATATTACTTGAAAATTGCTTATCACATCCTTGCCGCCCCATCTCTCACTTATTCAACCTGTCCCTATCACAAGGTTCCCTCCCTCAATTATGGAAAGTTGAGCACATCATCCCCCTGTTTAAATCAGGGGATCCATGTGACCTAAATAACTATAGACCGATCTCCCTCCTCCCCATACTCTCCAAGCTCCTAGAAAAAATTGTGGACGCCCAGCTGAGATCTTTCATAGACAACTCAAACTTACTAAACACTATGCAGTCAGGCTTCAGAGCAAAGCACAGTGCCATTGCGACCCTGGCAAAAGTAACTAACGACTGGCAACGAGACTTAGACAACAAAAAATTAATCTGTGCAGTTTTGCTGGATCTCAATAAGGCCTTCAACACCATCGACCACTGTTTGCTCCTCTCCACTTTACAAACAATAGGCCTAGACCGAACCTCCTTGAGTTGGTTCCATGACCACCTCACTGGTAGGCAACAACAAATCAAGGCTGAAGGGGAGCTTTCTTCACTTAAACTGATAAAAAGAAGTGTCCCTCAGGGGTCCATATTGGGACTATTACTGTTTGCTATCTATATCAACAGCCTGGATGTAGGCATTAAGGAAGCAAGCATTCACCTGTTTGCTGATGACATGGTGCTCTACATAAGCTGTGAATCTCCTGAAGCTGCCTGTAGAGACCTGCAAACCAATTTTAACATCCTGCAGCACCAGCTCCTCAGTAAAAGACTACTACTTAATGCCAAGAAAACCAAGGCAATGTTATTCTCACCAACTGGCCAGAGGGCATATTCTGCCGCTGCTGGTCCATTACCTTCTATCGCCACTTTACTAGGTGAACATCTTGAATACGTACCAAAATTCAAGTATTTGGGTGTCTGTATAGACAATAAACTCTCCTTTTTGGAACATATAGAAGAACTGCTGAAAAAGCTGAGGCAGAGGCTTGGACTCTTCTTCAGAATAAATCACCTCCTGACCGCAGACGCCAAAAGACAGCTCATCCAAGCCATGTTCCTCTCACTAATTGACTATGCTGACTTCATATATGGCCAGTGCTCAGCCTCACACCTTGCTAAATTGGATGTACTGTATCACAGAGCTCTGAGATTTATAACAGGCCTCCCCTTTTCCACCCACCACTGTTCACTATATGCAGCAGTGGGTTGGCCCTCCCTTCAACACAGACGGTATAGAAATGCAGAACTCTGGACACTCCGAGCCATCACCAACAAACTCCCGCAATACATTTCCGACTGTCTCCCACTAAGCCTAATTGGGAATTATGCCTTGAGAAGTCACTCGCTGGTTTCCCTGAAAGTACCTAGGGTTGGTACCCGCTTTGGAAGAACAGCCATAAGCTTTGTCCTGCCCACGCTTTGGAACAGGATACAGAAATCGCTGAGACTTAGCTCCCCTGTTAGTCTTGCTATGTTCAAGACCCTGTATGCCAAAACATTTGTGAAGCTCTGTAACTATTTCCACTGTTCCTAGTAGTCCAGATGATGTTTCTGCTCAATCTAAGCCCTTCTCATTCAAACTAAGTGTTCCCTTACCAAGATTACTCCCCCCTTCCCTCAGTCCATTCTAGTCCCACCAGTACTACCGGTTCACCTCAGTCCATTCCAGTACCACCAGTACTACATACTCACTGCAACACCCCCCCCATCGCCCACTCTTATGCCCTGATACCACCTGCTTAGTATCCCAGAATCTTTCTGCTAGCATCCCTGCCTCCTACGCGTGTGCTTTTCCATATCCCAGGGACTCCTTTACAGGCTATGAACATGTTATTGATGGATAGGATTATGAAGGCATCTCTGTATATATTATTTACCTTTATTTCTACACTGTATATATTTTGTTGTATACGTCTTGCTGCTGCTGTTTTATGTATATTTTACTTGTACTCTATTCTGTACCCTCGTCCTTGCAAACTGCAGGTCCACCTTGTAACTGAGCTTGACGATGGTGATCACCTGGGTAAATAAAGATTTTGATTGATTGATTTATTGATTTGACAGGTCTAAGAG
This sequence comes from Neoceratodus forsteri, assembly GCA_016271365.2. NCBI lineage: Eukaryota > Metazoa > Chordata > Ceratodontiformes > Ceratodontidae > Neoceratodus > Neoceratodus forsteri. The sequence goes on along the minus strand of CM028130.1, from coordinate 831,039,275 downwards.
GTACTTCAATACTTTACTTGGTGGGCAACTCTAATACTTTACTTGGTGGGCAACAGAATGGGTCCAGAAGGGACCTCGCACACCAAATGAAGAAGTGCTTCCATTTAGCCATGTAAGTCTTCCTAGTGGAGGGCTTATGCACTGCCAAGAGGATTTCTGATTTGAAGAAAAAGGAGGAAGAATACCAGGAGAAAAAAGGCATCTGTGTGGCCCCTGCCCACAACCATGTGAGGAAACACCTGAGCACAGAGTCGACAGTGCTGAAGATGGTACCGCATGACTGGGAAGGTGCACTGCCTTACCCACTTCCCCAAAGGGCCCGAAGGCCTTGGAGTGACTGAGCTAGGCAGCTGGATCAACCTCTGAGCCCATTGCTCAATAAGAGCGGCCCACTGATGAAACTGCTCATTGGATGCCCTTTCAATAGGCAAGGGGAAGGGCTTCGATGTCGAAGAGGTCAGTCACCGGAGCCAGAAACCAGCGACTCCTGAGGAGGAGACTGGCATCTGACCTCAATGACTGACCGTCGATGCACAGACATACCAGAAGGCGACCTCGAGTGATGCCTTCTCTTTTTTGACCTGTGGGCTGAAGAAGAGCTCGAGGCTGAATGGTGCCAAGAGTGTGACTGTTTCCTTTTATGCTTCCGGGGGGAATGCCCACCCCCCTGGGCACTGGACCGTCCATTGTCAGACCCTCCCGCCAGAGAGGGCGGCGGACTGGACCCAGCCCGGCTGACTGAACAGCTTTTGTAAGAAGTCTCTCTACCATCACCTGACCTGCTCATGGTCGACTCCATCAATGGAGGGCTGAAGACTTCTTTTTCTCAATAAGTAAAGTTTAAAAATAAGCAGTACTTTGTTCAAGATAACTTACAAAACAATAAACTGAAAACTATGCTTCTAGTTTGATGTTTGACTCCCGGAGGGTGAGTGACATCGTCACTGAAGTGCACTTGATGGCAGGAAAAAAGGAACAGAGGCAGTTGGAAGGTCGATGCAGAGATAGTCTTTGCCGCTCGCTCCGAGGCTCCATCTCTGGCGATGGTCCTCTTGCAAATAGTTTGCTCCCGCTGGGTCCCAGCACCTCCGGTGAAGATCCCATCAGTGTCAATGAATGGTGGAGACTTTATGTCCAGGAAGATCACAAGAACTGATGAGTGTGGCCATCGGCATGAACCTGGCAGGAGGGCTTGACTGAATCACAGTGTGGGACGGGGAATGGTGGGTGTGAGGTGGAAGCAAACAGTGGGAGGGAGTGGGAGGGTTAATTGAATGTCAGTACAGGATGGGGAATGGAGGGTGTGGGGTAGGCAGCATGCAGTGGGAGGGAGCAGGAGGGTTAATTGAATGTCACTAGGGGATGGAGAACAGAGGGTGTGGGGTGGATAGCACACAGTGGGAGGGAGAGGGAAGGTTAACTGAATGTCAGTATGGGACGAGGAATGGAGGATGTGGGGTAGACAGCACGCAGTGGGAGGGAGTAGGATGGCTTAATTGACAGCATTATACAAATGAAAGAAATGAAGCGCTCTAACTGGTGCACTTCATTGCTTTCAACTAGAGAACGGCTTCCAGCTGTGAAACTGTGACTAGTGTCACAGCCTTGTTGTGTTCTAACTGGTCTATCAAGGATAAGCCTACTGTATAATGCTGTGCATTGGACTCGTCCTTGACACACCTCTGAAATGTCATTCTACAGCAAGATATTTCTTGAGCATGCGCAAGGAAACATAAAAACTGTGCTGCCTTAGGAAAGGAATTCAGACTCATTTTTCTGATGATAGTGGTAAGTCTGCATGACTCCACCCATGCAGTCATAAAAAGGGTGCTCAGTGCTCAGGTCCCAGGCACCTTAAACTCAAATTGTGGCAGTCCACCTTAGCCACTAGATTATAGCACTTTAAACAATTTTTAAAATCAATAGGTCCGGTTTTCTTTTTGGGCTTGTCAGACATGCCAAACAAAACAGTAACCCAAGAAAAATTATTCCCAACAGTGAAAACAAAGGTTTGCAGTTAAGTTCCTAAATAAAAGCGAACTGCTAATAAAACATCTTTGTTTTGTTTTTTTTGAGATTTGAAAAATAATAACGCATCTCAGTTTCTGAAGAATGGGGAACCTAGGCAAAAACAGAATCAAAAGATTAACTATACATATATATATATCCTTCTCCAAGGAGGGGCTGTCCGTGGCAGTCGGTGTGTGGTTGCCTCCTGGCAGAGGCTGGGAGACTGCACGCTCGTTGCTCTCAGGGGTGAAGCTGAGGGCAGACGTCTGGAAGGAAGCACATGCGGATGAGTGCGCGCCCCCCTCCGGTGACGTCATTGCACATCCTTGGTTCCGAGGGGGTGAAAAATCGGCACCCAGTTGAGTGGCTTGATGGCCGTCTGCAAGCTTCACCCGGTGGCTGGGCACCCAGGCTGGATCAGTGTTCCATGGGAAGTCTGGGGGGCTCCCTACTGCCCTAATACATCCTCAAAAAGTGCTAAGTAAATGAAATAATTTTTTTTGTAATGGAATGAGAAATACATCCATTAGTTTGTTCCCTACTAAGGGGAAATGAAAACTCAGTGTAACTACTTTGGAGAATTTGTCTGAAACTAGTGCACCCTCAATGCAAGAGGAATGTGAAGGAGACTAGTCTCTCTCTCTTTCTTTCTCTCTCTCTCTCTCTCTTACAACTAAGGAGCCTAGAAATAAATAAAATGCTGATAAGGTAAGAGATAACACAGGCACTATACAGACTGTTACCAATTGCACCTATTGTACAAGCTAGTAGAGCTGATTACAACTGCTCTCCCTCTGAAACACTGATGGACACATGGAGATGTACCCCATCAGGAAAGCTAAGCACCCAGTGACCTGACACAACAACACAGCTATTCACGAACAGAGTACAGTAAACCTTGTACCACTGATGGGCTACTGTCAAGTAGAAATAGGCTGGAAATCAGAACATCACTAGGGTATAGAATTGTATACAGCAACTAATATGGATATACCCACTGTAAAGGGGACATGCCCCAGACAGGGGAGGGATGAGTAACAGGTGACAAAAGAGATCAAAAAAAATATTTTTTTGTTTTGTAATGTTTGTGCTAATGTCCCTCCCTCCCCGCCCCATGGAGGAAAAGGAATCAATGAGGCACCTGACCAATCTGTACCAATGATCATGACCTCTTTTCTGACAACCAAGTTTTAATTCCATTAGACAGATCACACAATTGGACAAATCAACCCTAAATAGTGGATTTATTACAAAATATACTTGTAACATTTCATTACACTGTAGCAGTTAGCTACCAATTATGCTTTTCTTTTAGTAATTCTCATAAAAAAAAAGCAAAGGATGATTCTAAAGAATTATTTCTGATCAGGAAATATGTTGCCAAAAACTCAAACTGACCTTCTGCTTTCTTGCATACCCATGCCTTTAATATGTCACAATTTGCTGCAAACAATGCCTTTTCTCCTGGCTTCACTTCAGTGCATCTTAGTAATGTATTTGTTCTCGTAAAACTTAACCTGTTGTAGGAAACGTAAAGTACACAAAAATTAACAACTCCTGTAACATGTTAACAATTGTATTCAAAACACCTTTCCTTAAACAAAAATGCACTTTCCTGGCAGTTTAAATTCTGTATCCTGTTGGCGTAAATCAATCTCCTGTTTCTCAGAAAATGTTTTAGAGCTTTGTCAAATTTCTTTCCTGAGGCTAGCCTGCAGGTGCAACAAAACAAAACATTCGGTCCCAGGACTGGTCTCCTGTTGACAGTTTTATAAACAAGCTTGGGGTGGTCAAAATACAGTACATCCAAAGGTCAGTCCCCTGTATTAGACTGTCATTTCCCAAGAAACCCATCCAGCTGTCTGCAATCATCTCAACAATATAATTATACACATTTGCAAGCCAAGGGATCCCAGTTTCACATACACTTTCAAGTGTATTTGTTTCACCACAGAGAAGCACGGGGAGAATGAAAAAACAGAAACAACTACAAATAGCAAGTGAAGAAAGCTATCTAAACAGCTCTGACTGGTCTCCGCTGGATGACATGTGACATTAACCTAGCACATGATTACTTCATAACCATCTTCAATAAAGCCTGTAACCTATTTGCACTGGTCAAATCCTCTCAAGTCAAAGGCTTTATAAACCCCTGGCTTACTGGTCCCTCACCGAACAAATGAACCTTTGTGACAATCTCTGGCACAAGGTTAGGGCAACTAGTAGCCAGTCTGACTACAATACATACAAAGCCATTAAAAATAAATGTACTAGACTGGTGAGGGTAGTGAAAGCTGATTACTATAAAGAGCTAATAGGGAGAACATGGGGCAATGGTAGGTAGTTTTGGAATAATGTCAAGTCACTGACTGGTCGTGAACTCAAGGCACCACCCAACCTCATTGGCTCATTATCTGGACCAATACAACCATCTAAGAACTTGGCAAATGCATTCAACTAGGCCTTCACTGACTTAAGCTTGGTATTACCACCTGAGTACCTAAAACCCCTCTAGTTGGTCCCCTGGCAATAATCCCCCCTCCCATAACTCTGGACATCCACTGTTCTACTTCAAGCAAATCACTAGGTCTCAAACAATTAAATATGTCAGGAGGGTCCTAGACAAAACTAGGATTGGTAGTGACAAGATTGATATGAAGCTAGTTGACCTCACCCTGAATGAAGTAACTATTCCACTTACAAAACTTTTTAATATTTCACTGAGAACTGGAGTGTTCCCAGACAAGTGGAACACAGCCCTTGTCACCCCTGTTTTCAAAAATGCGGACAGAACTAACATAAGTAATTACCGACCCATATCTATTCTGTGCCCCCTATCAAAAGCCCTGGAATGAATAGAAGCAGACCAACTCACTGAGTAGCTGAACAAACATAATCTATTTTGCCCGAAACGACACAGGTTTTGGTGAAACTACAGCATAATCACAGCCCTCATTGACTTTACCACTCACATGTACGATGTCTTAGACACCAGGAAGTCAGTGGGGTCATCTTCATAGACCTTGCAAAAGCTTTTGACACTGTGAACCACCATATGCTACCAGACAACCTTCTGGGACTAGGCCTGTCTTCTGACACTTTATCATGCTTCGGCAGCTTCTTGTCTCACAAGTCACAATGCATGAGGATAAGAGGGGTAGCTTCAGAACCTAGGGATGTAATGCTGGGGGTCACTCAAAGATCTATTTTAGGACCACAGCTCTTCAGCTTATTTATAAATTCTTTACCCCAACGCCTGCCCAGCTAAAATGCTACTGTATATGGATGATGCGGTAATCTCCATACCAGGTAATCATCCATCTGAAATAACTACAGCTTTACAGGATAGCTTCAATTCTCTTGAGTCATGGTTTTCTCAAAACAGACTTCTCCTAAACTACAAAAGACCAAAGTCATGCATTTCACTCAGCCCCATCTAAAGAAAAAACCTGACCTACTGGCCGTAGTTAGCCATAAGGGAGACATCTTAGAACAGGTTGCCACCTTTAAATATGTAGGCATCCACCTAGACAACACTCTCTCTTTCACCTCACACATTAGCCATGTAATTAAGGTTGCAAATATCAAACTTGGTGTCCTCTACCATCACAGGCATGCTATGACCCCTGAGGCTCTGAATCTGGGGTTAACCGAAGCTTGCGACTGTCTACCATTGACAACAGGCTAGTCATATACAGAGCTGCCACTGAAACTGCACTGAAGAGGGTTAAATTACTCCTTAACAAGGCCTGTAGACTGCTAAGCACCTTACTCACACCTGCAGCCTCTAGTCTAAAACTGGATGGTTCCCTCTGCACCTATGGGCAAAGTACCAGACATGCCTGATTGGGAGAAAAGGCCTTCCTAGGACTAACACCAGAGTCTACTGTAGTTTTGTTTCAGCCCAATAAAACCTCAAAATTGAAAAGATCAACAGCTAAAAGCTTACTTAAGGTCCCCTTCAAATGTACCTCATTTGCCCAGTGTTCCCTAGCATCCTCAGTGGATCAATGATCTCCCTCCCCCTCCTCTTAGAGCATGGTAAGGTTGGCCTGTTTAAAAGGGACCTCAGACTCCTTCTAGCCCAAACAAACCACTGTGAGTACCCGTCCTATGAGCATGCAATCTCACCTCACCCAGGGAGCCCCCGGCCTTCTTCCTATACCTCCTCCACCTTTCCCTTATCCCCTTTCCTCCTTTCTTCTCTGACAAAGCCTTCTCTGGATGCTACCACCCCACTGCACTGCACTTAACAACTCAACCGTGTTAACTGAAGCAATATTACCATGGAATTGAATGTTGACTGTTGTTTGTTTTAACTTATCTGCACTTTCTGCAATTACCAATCCTTTGTATTACAGTGATTTTTGTACCCTATGTATCTTATGTTACTCTTTGTACTGTATTGCAATGTTTTGTGCCCTTGAACTTTGAACCTTTGTAAGAAAGCCTCTTGGCTCAAATATATTTAATCCAAATCTGAAATAAATAAATAAATACATAAATAAATAAATACATAAATAAATAAAAAAGGGAGATAATGGGGGATATTGTGGGACCATCAAAGTGGCCATTTACAAGGTGCCGCAAGAAAATTTGCCTGCGCAATCAGACAGACAAGAGACAGAGAAGTGGCAGAAATAGGAGAGGACAAAAAAGATCCCTGCATATAACACTATCTGCATAAAAACAAATGGGACAGGGTTTTAACTGAACTTTTTGTAAATGTGCTGAAGTAATTTAAGACAACAGCTTTTTTTCTAAAAACCAAATACAGTAATGCAAACAAAACAGTCCCATGATTTTCCAGTATCAAGTTAACTATACAATACTACATCATCAAGAAAATTATACAGTAAAAAGTAATGATATCAATAACATTTATGTACAGCCACTAACATCTCTAGGAAAAAATAAGATCATAATATTTAAACACAGTTCAGCTTATTTTTCTATTAATTACACAATAACATCATAATTTATAGTTGGAAGCGACTCTAGGTCCATCGTGTCTGTCTCCTGCTTTATAAGAGGTTAGAGTAAGTATGCTGTGCAAACACGTCTTACTTTAAAATGGTTCTCTACCCATTCTTCTCACTCACTTAAAATCTATATTACTAAGAGCATTTGCATAAAACAGGGTCTTTAACCTTTATCTGCTCCTTCTTCTGGTTTACACATGAATATATCATGATGTGTTGCTGTGGAAATGAAAAGTTACTTGCCATAACCTCTAAAACTTCAAGAATATCTCTTCCATAGAGTACTTCTCTTTGGTCTTAGATACACAGGCGACAGAACCCAGTAGGAACCAGAACTGTTGGGTCCAGCATCATCATTCCTATGCACCCCAACATTTTGTTGACCTTGCTATAAGTTTTGTTGTATTAGTTTGCCTGTTTAAAGGTGCTGCTTATGATGACACCTAGATCTCATCCTTCCTGCGTGGTGCTGAGCTGGACTCTGTTGAAGTGGTACTTTGCCCTTGGGTTCCTTTTACCCAAATACTTCACCTTAATTTTTTTTGCATTGAACTTCAGCTGCCAGATGTTGGACCATCTTTCCAGCCTCTGTAGGTAACACAGACTTTGACGGTAGATAAGAACTGCTTGGCCCACCCAGTCTGCCCATTTCCCTGCCTACTGGATAAGCTGCAGGTCCTAGGTAACCAACAGATCGCTTCCTCCTACCCCCCACTATAATTGCCACATGTCCATCCCATGCATTCTTGAATTCCCCCACTGTTTTTAACCCCATGACCTCCTCTGAAGGCTGTTCCATGCATCCATCACCCTCTCTGTTAAAAAATACTTCCTCACATTGCCTCTGAGCTGCCCCCCCATCTTCAAACTGTACCCTCTAGTTCTTGCACATCTCTTTTTCTGAAAGATGCTACCCTCTTGGATTTTGTTGATTCCCTTGAGGTGCTTGAAAGTTTCTATCATGTCCCCCCTCTCCTTCCTTTCCTCGAGGGTATTCATATTAAGCTTCTTTAGTCTCTCTTCATAGAAACATAGAAAGTAACAGCAGAAGGAGACCACATGGTCCATCTAGTCTGCCCATAGGCCTACCCCCCAACTGCTAGTCAGTGTGGTGATGCCTTTGTATCTGTCTCAAGCATTCTTGAAACCTACCACTGTTTTTTCCCCCACAACTACCTGAGGAAGGCTGTTCCATGCATCCACCACCTTCTCAGTAAAGAAAAACTTGTGTGTGTTACCTCTGAATTTGCCCCTCTCCAGCTTCATGTTGAGTCCCCTAGTTCTTGTGTGATTTCTGACTTGGAACAGTTCCTGAATCTGCACCTTGTTTATTCCATTTAGGAACTTGTAGGTCTCAATCATGTCTCCTCTCTCCCTCTGCTCCTCTAGGGAGTACATGTTCAGGTTTTGCAGATACTCTTCATAGTTTTTTTTTTTCTGTAGGCCACATATCAGTTTTGTAGCTCTCCTTTGCACTGTCTCCAGTCTGTTGATTTGCTTTTTTAGGTGTGATCTCAGAACTTTATGCTGTACTCCAGGTGTGGCCTCACCAGAGATCTATAGAGTGGAGGGATGACCACCTTTTTCTGTTGGTGATCCCCCTGCCTATGCAGCCCAATATGGCATTCACCCATGGTGCCACTTTCTCGCACTGTTTGGACTTCTTTAGGTCATCCATTATAATTATTGCCCGATCCCCTTCCTGTTTGGAAGATTCCAGTTGTTCTCCTCCCAGGTAGAGGACCTCTCCTGGTTTGGCCCTTTCTAGGTGCATAACCTTGCATTTTTTTGAGTTAAACTTTAGCTGCCATGTTTCTGACCATTTTTCCAGAGCTTTAAGGTCGACCTTCATCTTTTCTACCCCACATGGAGTGTCAACCCTATTGCTTATTTTTGTGTCATCTGCGAATAAGCTCACCTTCCCCTCTAATCCCTCAGTTATATCACTAATAAAAATATTGAATAGGATTGGACTGAGCACTGATCCTTGTGGCACTCCACTATCTACTCCTCTTTCTTCTGAAAGTGAGCCATTTACAAGTAAACTCTGTGTCGTTCCAGTGAGCCAGTTCCTTACCCATTTCACTACTTGCTGTCCTACTCCCATTCTGTCCAATTTGTTGAGTAGCCTTGTGTGTGTGACCGAGTCAAAGGCTTTGCTGAAATCCAGGTATACTATATCTACTGCTCCTCCCTGGTCTATTATTTTACTCACCCAGTTAAAGAAGTCTATCAGATTGGTTTGGCATGACCTTCCTGTTGTAAAGCCATGCTGTTTTGTGTCTAATTTGTTGTTTTCTTCTAGAAAGGATATAATTCTCTTCTTCAGCAGGGTTTCCATTATTTTGCCCATAGTTGAGGTTAGGCTTACTGGTCTGTAGTTGTTTGCACTTTCTCTGCTTCCACTTTTGTGCAGAGGAATAACTGTTGCCTTTTTCCATTCTTGGGGGACCTCCCACAGCTTGAATGATAGGTTGAAAAGATCAGCCCAGGGGCGCTGCCAGCTTGTTCCTTAGTTCTCATAGTAATCTAGGTGAATTTCTTGTTTGTATTGAGTTTTTCTAGTTCCTTTAGGACCCTTTCTTTTCTAAAGGGACCCAAGTGTATTCCAACTCCTTCATTGTTGTGTTTTGTATTGTTGGGTCCTCCTCCTTCCTCCTTGGTGAATACAGAGCAGAAGTACTGTAACTGTTGAGGATTTCAGCCTTGTCCTTGTCATTTTCTGTGATTGCCCCATCTACCCTTGTAAGTCTAACAATACCTCCTGATGTATTTCTCTTCTCATTGACATACAGTATCTATAGAATGTCTTGTCACCCTTTTTGATCTCCTTGGCTATCCTTTTCTCAGTTTCTGCCTTTGCTGTCCTGACCACTTTGTTTGCTTCCTTCTGTGTCTCCTTGTATTCTTCTCTGTCCTTGTCAGATCCGGTTTGTTTGCATTTCCTGAAAGACATTCTTTTCTCCCTGACCTTAGTGGCTACTTTTTTAGAAAAGCAGAGTGGTTTTCTTTTCTTTTTTAGCTTTGCTCACCATTCTTATGCAGTGGTTTGCAGTATTTAGTATAGCCAATTTGAGCTGTATCCAGTAGCCTTCAACATCTATCCCCTGTGTAATGTTAGCCAGACTCAGCTTAAGATTTTGCTTCACTTTTGTGAAGTTTGCTTCTCTAAAGTCCATGACTTTTGTTTTGGAGTGCTTATGTCTGTTTTTGTCTTGACCTGGAACCACACCATACATGGGTCACTGATCCCCAGATGGCTCCCAATCTTTACCTCTGTGATATTGTCCCCGTTTGTTAGTAGCAGGTCAAGGACTGCTTCCCCCCTTGTTTTGTCCTTTACAAGCTGTTTCAGGTCCGATACATGCAGGGCCTCTAGAAAGCCCTTGCTTCTGGTTAAACTTGGACCTCAACCTCACACTAGTTCACATACTGGAGTATTCTTCAATGATATAAGCGACCATTGCGCTACTGCCTGCATCAGACATCCTTCCCAAATAAAAATGTCCTCCAAATTCAAACTGAAAAGATGCCTGAAAAAGTTCTGCCAGTACACTTTCCTGAAAGATCTAAGCAACATTCGTTAGCAGGATTTCTACCTAGTCCCCACCTTTAACAAGGCATTTAACATCTTTCACAGCCTCTTACTGGAGCTAATAGACAACCCCGCCTCCCACTAAGACTGATCAAATCAAAAACTAAAAACTCCTGGCTGATTCCTCTCCATCCTGAAGAAAGCACTTAGGATAGGGACTACTGGTGGAAAAAAGTGAGGAAATCCCACCTGGAGGCTGATTGGTTAGCATTCTGTACCACTAGAAATGCTTGTACCAAGCTAATTAGGTCAGAAAAAGCTAGGTACTTCCAGAAAGAACTAGAAGACAATAAAAACAACTCTGTCAAATTTTGGAACATCCTCAAATAAGTTGAAGGTCAGTCCACTGCAACTCCCCTTCCAAACAAAATTGTGTCTGATGGTACCACCTATACGGACAAAGCTGATATACTAGAAAAGCTTAATGATCACTTTGCCACTGCAGGGCTTGCCTTTGACACTTCACCTATCAGCAAACTTAGTGCAAGAGATTTCACTGTTGGCTTCACTGATAATCACAACCATAACCAACCGCATCCCACCTTCAGCTTCCTCACAATTACGTTCAAGCAAGTGGAGGACCTCCTCCTTTCTCTGGATACAAAAAAGAGTGCGGGTGCAGATAATATTGAACCTTACTTCCTAAAACTTGGCCATACCTATCTGACCGCCCCCATTACACACTTATTCAACACCTCTCTGATTCAAGGTGAGCTACCTGTCTCGTGGAAAACTGCTCACATCCTACCATTATTCAAGACTGGGGATCCGAATGATCTGAACAATTACCGGCCTATTTCTATACTATCTGTCCTCTCTAAATTGCTTGAAAAAATTGTCAACATCCAACTTAGAGAACATTTGGATTCACAAAAGTTGCTAAACCCGGCTCAGTCCAGCTTCAGAACCAAACACAGTACAATATCGGCTCTTGCCAAAGTAACTACAGACTGGCAAATGGCCTTGGACTCTAAGAAGCATGTACTTGCCCTCTTCCTTAATCTAAGTAAGGCCTTCGATACTGTGGATCATACCATCATGCTTACTGCACTGAGTAACATCGGACTTGATAGTTCTGCCATTAAATTGTTCACCAGCTACCTAACCAATAGGTTACAACAAGTCAAAGCCATAGGGGATCTGTCCCCACAAAAATCCTTGTTACGAAGAGACCCACAAGGCTCCATCTTGGGCCCTATCCTCTTTGCAATATACATCAATAATCTGGACTCGCAGCTGGGCACAGCAAATGTGCACTTATTCGCAGATGATACTGTACTCTATACCACAAATTCATCCTTGGATCTGGCCCATGAGTACTTACAGAAAGACTTCGTCACCCTCCAATACAACCTTCTCACTCATAAGCTCCTCCTCAACACCAAAAAGACTAAAGCAATGATGCTCTCACTAAAGTCTACTTCCAGATGTCCACATATCACACACATATCACACAGATCTGAACACTCTTAGATCAATCCCTTGAAGTAGTGGATGCCTTTAAATACCTAGGGTTCTGGCTGGATAACAAGCTTAACTCTCTGTGCCACTTAAATGAAACCTTGAAGAAACTAAGACAGCGATTAGGTTTATTCTATCGCATTAAACACCTACTCACGTTAGAAGCCAGAGTGAGACTAGTACAAACCACATTCCTACCTATACTGCACTACACTGACTTCCTTTACAGTCATTGCCCATCAATGATGCTAAACAAACTGGACACCCTTTACCACCGGGCTTTGAGATTTATCTTAAATCTACCCCATAGTACACATCACTGTCGTCTATACCAGGTTTCGGGATGGACCTCACTCTCAACTAGAAGAAAAAGGAATGCTCTCCTCTGTTTTTTTAGAGCATTATCTGATAACCTCCCTGCATACATCTCGAACATCTTCAAACGGGCTAAAGGTTCCTATGGCCTGAGACGCTTCTCCTTAATCTGCTTCCAGATTCCTAGAGTGAAAACTACCCTTGGCTCAGCAGCAATCAACTTCTCACTTCCATCACTTTGGAATACTATGCAAGACTCATTAAAATTATCCTCACTTCCAAGCATTTTCACATTCAAAGCTCTATTAACGGATTATCTGAAGGAATCATGCAACTGTTGCAGATGCCGATGACCCCTAAGCCTCGGGTGCCACTCCCAAACCCTACGCCCAAGTATATTATCCAACCCACATTCCAAACAACAGAAACCTAGGACCTACAAGCCTAGTTCCCTTAATCCAAGATGACCCTGCCTATTCTCTACCTTTTACCTATTCTGGCCTCCCTTTTGGCTGCCTACTCTTTCACCCCAATTTCTACCCTATTCCTTAATACCTCCTTATTTTTTATCATTTAGGTATGAGCTCTTACTCAGCGGAGACTATATGGGATTGTTGTCTCTTCTCATTTCAGTAAAGCTTATCATTATGTACCTTTGCATGTTAATTATGTTGACCAGTATGTATAGGCCCATATTGACCGGCACCTTCACAATGTTTTTTTTTTTTTGCACCATTGTCCACCGTAATTGTAATCTTATGAAGTGCACTGTATTGTGTTTATGCCCACAACCACCTTGAAAATGAGCTTGCTCAATGGTGTTTATGCCTGGTTAAATAAAGTGACTGATTGATTGATTGATATGTGTATCCCAGTTTATGTCAGGTAAATTGAAGTCAGCCAGTGCAATCACCTCCCCTTTGTCACTCATTGTGTGCATGTTTTCCAATATTTCCTTGTCCCCTTCCACACCTGTTGCTGGGGGCTGGTAGAATGCTCCTACCTGAGTTGCTGCTCCACTGTTTGCCTCTAGAGTGACCCAAAGTGACTCCATTTTGGTATTGTCATTTTGAGCCACAGTAGCTTTTATTCCCTCTCTTACATACATAGCTACCCTTCTACTAGTTCTGTCTTTCCAAAATAGACAGTATCCTGGTATAGTCACATCCCAGTCATGGTTATTGTTGAACCATGTTTCTGTGATAGTGACCCATTCCAGATCAGCTTCAGAGATGATGACGATGAGGTCTGCTAATTTATGTGTCAGGCTCCTTGAGTTTGTGAACATAACTTTCCATGCGTGGTCGTCTCCCCTTTTTGGTGCCCTATTATATGTTCAAATGATTTATTGTCTTGACCTCATCCTATACGTTGAGTTCCTCCTTTGCATTTGTACCCCTGATTTGTTTGTATTTTGGGGAAGAGGTAGCAGATCCATACATTGCTGCTGTCCTTTCCCCAGTGTTTAGTTTAAACGGTTTATGGCTATGTCCAGTTTCTGACCGAGAGCCCACATGCCTTCCTGAGTGAGGTGCAGACCATCAAATTTGAAGAGCCCTCTGTCCCAGAAGTTGTGCCAGTTTCCTACCATCTTCTTAGCACCAGCTCTGGAACCAATTGTTCAGCTCATCAATTTGCTTTCTGTATCCTATCTATACTGCCTCCTTTTCTCCATACTGGGAGGAACTCGGAGAAGGCAATGTTTAAGGAGTGGGAGGACAATTTGTCACCTAGGCGAGACAAGTGCTGTTTTGTCTATTCAACCATCTGATTTGCCAGATGGTTAGCACCTATGTGGATGAAAATGTCAGTGCATTTACCTTCCCTTTTTATTAACCTATGTATGTGGTCAGTGTCCCTTTTTGCCAAGGTACTGGGTAGATATTTAACTATGACCTCCATCTCTGGACCCTGCTGTATGTATGATTCTACTCCTTGGATCATGGAATCACCTACAATCAGAGCTTTCCTCAGCTTCTTATTAATAGATGCCTTTGCAATGCTTTCCTTGCTCTTTCCTGTTTCATGCCTATCCAGCGGCATGTGTTATTATACCCCTTGTTTGCTTTCCATGGCTAGAGGGGTGTATCTATTAGTTGTTTTGATTTGTGCCTCATGGCATGGAGACTGCTGTTGAGACCTGTGCTCTTTTTTCCTGCTCCCCTTTACTACCTGCCATTCTCCTGGGCCATGGTGGTCAAGCGGTATAGAATGACCTCCTGGTGGAGATGGTGTGGTGTATAGGGGGACTGCTGTTGAGGCCTGTGCAATGTTTTCCTGCCCCCCCTTTACTGCCTGCCATTCTCCTGGATGAGAGGATGGCCAAGCGGTGTGGAATGATCTCCTGGTGGAGATGGTGCGGTGTATAGAGGCGAGCAGGTACATGATTTCTAATGACATTTTGGAGATGATTTATTTGGTTCCATGCCTCTTTGAGTTGAGCTTTCATACGTTGTACTGTCCTACAAGTGGGGCAATGTCCTAGTGCCTGAATGCATGCCCTCTGAAAGGATGCAGTGCACCCCTGGCAGGCGATGATGTCCATGGCCTATTAGGGTGCCTTTGAGGATGAAAGAAAGTAGAGGTAGTAGTGTATGGCAAACAATAGCAGAGAGAACACCTGTTGGCTGGTTCTGAGCAGAGCAATTGAGGAGAGAAGTCGCCTCAGCAGAGAAAGGAGCCCGAACTTTGCAGTCCAAGGGGGATTCACCCATGTAGAAATGCTGTCATGGAATCGCTGTTTCTGCACCTGTTGGAGTCTGCCTTCCCTCTGTGATTGGTCTCTCTCCCAGCTAATGAAGATCAGTGAAGCTCAGCAGACAGTAAGGCTAAGGGCTTGACTGCACTTGGTGTATGCCTCCTAGGGTTGCCCTTTGAGTCTTAGTATGGTTTCTGGTGCAGACCCTGCACCATTTTAGTTGCCCTCCTCTGGACTGCTTCCATCCTGTCTATGTCCTTGTGGAGATGGGGTCTCCAGAACTGCACGCAGTACTCCAGATG
Source organism: Neoceratodus forsteri (assembly GCA_016271365.2). Taxonomy (NCBI): domain Eukaryota; kingdom Metazoa; phylum Chordata; order Ceratodontiformes; family Ceratodontidae; genus Neoceratodus; species Neoceratodus forsteri. Next base: position 831,023,912 of record CM028130.1, on the reverse strand, counting down.
GGGTCTCACTAACTGTCTGTTCAGAGAGATGACAACTTCTGTTTTCTACTGGTGATGCCTCTCCATATGCATCTCAGTATCCCCCAGCCCTCCTTACTGTCTTCTCACATTGCTTGCCTATATTTAGGTTGTCTGATATGACTACCCCCAGGTCCCTTTCCATTTTTATTGTTAGCATCCCCCCCCCAAATATGTACTCTTCCCCTGGGTTTTTGTTTCCCAGGTTCATTACTTTGCACTTCTTTGCATTGAATTTAAGCTGCCATACTTTTGACCATTCCTCTTTTTGTAAGTCCTTGACCACCTCTTTGCTGTCAATCCTTCCTCCAAGTTTGGTATCGTCCATGAATAGGGCAATTTTGCCCTGAATATAGTGAAGCTCACCAGGATGAAACCCAGTTATGCGACACTCTGCAGCATGCTGCAGCAGAGTTACTGTGGAAAACAATGTAATTTCAATGGCAATTAGTCCCTTTTGTCATGCAGGAAAATATGACATTCAATTCATCTTGGCAGAGTCACATTTTCCTGCGTGACAAAAGGGTTTAATTCCCACTGAAATTACATTGTTTACTGCAGTAATTCTGTTGCAGCATACTGCAGAATGCTTCAGAAGTGGGTTTCATCCTGGCGAGCTTCACCATACCTATGCCGATGTCACTGATAAAGGAATTAAACAGGACTGGCCCCAACACTGAGCCTTGGGGCACACCACTAGTGACCACACCTTCATCAGACCTCACCCATTGCTCTCTGTTTTCTGTCCCTATGCCAATTACCTACCCAACTGACTATGCATGTGGTTGCACCCAGGTCCTCCAACTTTCTCAGCAGGCAGTTGTATGGCACCGAATCAAAGGCCTTACTGAAATCAAAGCAAAGAAGGTCCACTGGGCGGCCTCTGTCTAGTTCCCTAGTGACCCAATCAAAAAATGTGATTAGCTAGGGGCACTCCCACTAGGAGCATCTAGAAGCATTAAATATGTTCTTACTGGAGATAAGGAGGGATTGACTGATTGATTGATTGCTTGATTGATTGATCGATTTCTCAGATAACAATACCTTTGAGACAGAGGCTCTTTTACAAAGGTTCCACTTCAGGTAAAAACAAACACAGTTACATAGTAAGTTACAAAAAACAGGTAAGGTGAACAGTGCATGATAGACAAAATAAAGTACAAACTTAAGGAGAATACAGAATAACAATGCAGAAGGGCAAAGGTTATGTCATGATAGAGGGGGGAAGTAGAATAGGGGTATGGGAAGGGGGAGAAGACAGACAGAATAGGGAAGCTTAGATCACTGGGAATGGGGACGGGAGGAGGAGTAATAGAGGTCCAAGGGGGGGTATCAGTTGCATGATAAATGGGGTTGGATAGCTTAGGTCAGACAATCACACCTGCACTGTGTTGCGAGATGCTGGCAAAGTTTGTACTTAAAGGGGTGAATTTTGGACTGGTTGTGACATGATGATGAGAGGTCATTTAGCCAACTTGGTGCCTTTTACCCAAAGGAGGGCTATGCCATGGAGGTGAGACAGAATTGGACTTGGCAGGCCAGGTTAGACATTCCACAGGTGTGGTGAGGGTTAGTTACCTGGTTAAGAAGCTTGAGGAAGACTGGAGGGGTTAGACCAAGATGGATTTTTTTTTCACAGACAGGTCTGATTCTTTATACAGCCCTTAAAGTGTAGCCAGTTAGATTGAGCATACAACTCACAAGTATGAGTGAGTCTATGTGCCCCAGTAGCTAGTCTGCAGGTTTTATTAAGGGCTATGCTGATTCTTTTAAGCATGGTATCTGTGGCAGTACCATAAATAATTAGCCAGTAGTCAGTTAAGGAGAATATTAATTAAGAAGAATACTAAGGAGGGATAGGGTAGATATGATTAAAACATACAGGTTCCTGAGAGAAATAAATATGGTGCCATCCTCTGACCTGTTCAACAGAGTTTCCGACTCTAACACTAGAGGGAACGAGTGGAAGTTGGGGGGGGCTACAAGAGCGAGCTTAGAAACATAAAAACAAATAAATTGTTGACAGATAAGGACTGCCAGGCCCATCCAGTCTGCTTGAAAGCCCTACACTAGTTTGTGGCCTCTGATCCTAACTGGCCAATGGCTTTTCACCCCACCTTGCCACCTCTAAGGTACCCTTATGCCTGTTCCATACATGTTTAAAACCCTCCACTGTGTTTGCCCCACCTCCTCCTGTGGCAGTCTATTCCATGTGTCCACCACCCCTCTCCATGAAGAAAAACTTTTCCACATTTCCCCTCAGCCTGCCACCTTCCAGTTTCATATCATGCCCCCTCATTCTTCTACATCTCTTATACTGGAAGATGTCTCCACCCTGCACCTTGTTTATGACCTTAAAGTACTTGAATGTTTCTACCATGTCCCCCTGATCCCTCCTCTCCTCCAGTGAGTACATATTGAGGTCTTTTAGTCTCTCCTCATATATTTTCTGCTGCAAGCCCTGTATCATCTTAGTCGCCCTTCTCTGGACTGCCTCCACCCTGTCAAAGTCCTTACGAAGATGCGGCCTCCAGAATTGCACAGAGTACTCTAGGTAAGGCCTCACTAGTGTTTTGTACAATGGCATCACCACAACCTGCCTTCTGCTAGTGATACCTCTGTCTATGAACCCCAGCATGCCACTGGCCCTTCCTGTAGCCTTTGTACTCTGCTTAGACACCTTTAGATTGTCAGAAATGATAATCCCCAGGTCTCTTTCTTCCTTGGTGATCATCAGCAACTCCCCCCCATAGCTCTCACCAGGGTTTCTTCTCCCCAGGTGCATTATTTTGTACTTCTTGGAACTGAACCTTAGTTGCCACACCTGAGACCATTTTTCAAGCTTCCCCAGGTCCCTCCTCATTCTCTCTACCCCATCCGGAGTATCTACCCTGTTACAGATCTTGGTGTCATCTGCAAACAGGCAGACTATTCCCTCCAGTCCTACTGCAATGTCACTAATGTAGACATACAGGACTGACCCAAGGACTGATCCCAGCAGTACCCCGCTGGTCACCCCCTCTCCCCTAACTGTATCCCATTTACCACCACTCCCTGCTTTCTGTCCATTAGCCAGTTTCTAACCCAGTTTACCACCTTCTGCCCCATGCCCAGACTACTCATTTTGTTGAGCAGCCTTTTATGTGGGATGGTGTTGAAGGCTTTGCTGAAATTGAGGTAGGCGAAGTCTAAAATGCTCCCCCCAACCCCAATTTACCTCCATTGTCACCAAGTCAAAAAAATATATATCAGATTCAACTGACACTACCTTCCTGCTGTGAATCCATGTTGCCTCGGATCCTGGGCACCACTGGATTCAAAGTGTGCCACCATTCTTTCTTCAAGCAATTAGGAAACATTGTTTTACAGCAGGAGTCATGGAGCCATGGAATAAACTGTCAGCTGAGGTAGTGGAAGCAAAGTCCATGACATCATTCAAGCTGGAGTGGGACAAGGCTAAAGCACAATGAAAAGCAACAGGAGCAGTAGCAGGCATTAGGCAGAAGGGGAGTTAGGTCCTGGGATCTGAGATGGTCCAAGGAATGCATGGACAGACTAAATAGACCATTGGTCTCCTTCTGCCATCTCTTTTCTTCTTCTATGTTTCTATTGTCTGTCTGTCCAGCGGGTATATAATGGTGCCGGTCCCGACTGTCACAGTACCTTTCTTAGCAAGGATGATGAGCTAACTGATCTATCTAGATACTGGTAATGGAAAGAACAAGGGGTATAAGGTTGCCTATTGGGGCCCATAAAAATAAACAACAATAAGTGTCTTCACAGCTTGAACATACAGCATCTGAAGAGGGGGAAAGGCAATATAAATGAGACTGAAGTGAACCCAAAGGATGGAGGATGGCTTAGTTGCACTCTATTGAGAATATATTCTTGAAGATCTACAGTTACAATAAGTTACTTTTCTATTTTCCAAGAATCCATTTTCTCCATTAAGTTCCGCTCTTTGGTCTTGGCTACCAACATGTAAGAACCCCCCACTAGGGAGGTTGAAAACCTAGAACTTTACTGGAGAGCAAGCTTTTTAAAGGGGAACAGTCAGCACAAAGTGAGGGGCAGGTCCCAATTTTCACTTAGTGCATAATAACATTTTTATGTTGGCTCATGCATGCTCAGCCAACATATTTGGGTAGTAGCACATTTAGAGGTGGGGTCACTGCTGGGTGAATGCAGGACACACATCAGTAGGTGCGTCCCTCATTACCCAATCAGTCTGCATGCTGGCGCCACACCATGCAGGTGAGCACATCTAAGAAAAGGTCCACTGCAATGCAAGCAAAGCTCGTCACATGCAGCGGACCTCCCGATGTGCTTGCCCTGCTGAGACAGAAAAAAAACATGGTGGCACACTGCCAGCCATAATGCCGACTTTGGGGGTGGGAGATTCAATAGCCTGCAGTGCACATTAGAGCTTTTATACTGTAAGCTCAGATCAGATGTTTGTCAGTCCCGCTGTTCACCCAGGGCTAAGTACAATCCTCTATGATTGCACTTAGCCCCAGGAGGACAGCAAGAGCAGCAAACAAAAGATCAGTGTTTATAAAAACTCTAACATGCACTGCAGGTTATTGATTCTGCCACTGCTGCAGCCTTCCTCTGATGCTGGCTGCAGGGGATTCTTGGAATTGTAGTTACAGAAAATACCATTTTAGAAGTCACAAACTCAGCCTGATATGATACACTATGCTGCAAAAAAAAAAAATGTTTTTGCACGTAAAGTACAAATTAGGACCAGACCCTCTCTTGGGTGTGAGGCTCTTAGTATTGACTATTTCCCTTTAACACTGCCAATCTTAAAGCTGTCTGTTTCCTGAAACAGATACTCAGGGTGTAGTATTTTGTAAAGGCATTGACACTAATCCAAGTAATGGCCCTACAAATTTCTGAAGTGACCAAACTGAACCAAGCCATCATGTTAGCCACTGCTCAGGAGGAATGAGCTCTGAATGAGCCCTCCAAGTGCTGCCCTGCTAACATTTAGCAGTGGTGAAAGCCACCAACAATCTGATTTGACAAGCACTGTTTGGAAATGGGGAGTCCCTTTTGACTAGGGTTGAAAAAGATAAATAGTCAAGAATATAGAGGATTGTCTATGGGGAGTCATTCACAACAAGGATATTCTCAATCGAGAGGTATCCTTGGCAACGTTCGACCTCGAGAGGGAAGCTCGAGAGGTTGTCCGTTGCTAAGAATACCTCGAGATCCGAGAAGATCCTTGTTTGTGAATGACTCCCCATAGACAATCTTTTATAGTGTATGGGGAGTCTATTCATTTCAAAACAGCGAATGGAAGCAGCATTTTTTAAAATAATGCCTTACTTGGCTTCCATGTTCAGACTCGCTCCAGTGCTACTAGCTCCCTCGCCGACGTGGCTTTTACATCGCGCATGCGCGAATGCGTTCGATCTTGTTGTGCTGCACCGGTGACGTACCCAGTGCAGCACAACAAGATCATGATGCACTGAGGCGAGCACAACAACGCTGTTGGGAGCATGGATTTCCATGCTCAACAGCGTTCCACCATACACTATATTGTCGGTAGTCCTTGGTTCTATCCAGGTAGAAGCTGAGGATTCTTCTCACACTGAAAGAATGTAGCACAACTTTCCCCAGGTTCTCTGATTTGAGTTAAAGGAATGGACGCACCAAATAACAATTGAAGGGTGGAACTTTGACACCATCTTTTGCAGAAATTTACTATGTGTGCAGAGTACCATCCTACCCTTGTTGAAAACCGTGTGCTTGGGATACAGACTTGTAGTTCAGATCTAAGTGAAGAGCTAATGGCCATTATAAACAACATTTTCTGGGTCAGACATCTCATGTCACAAGTACCACAAGTTCAAGAAGCTTATGGGTAAACATGTCCAACACTAGCTTGAGATTCCAAATTGGTGACATGTTTCATTTTTGGTGGGTATCATTTGCATGCTACATCTCAGAACTCTCCTAAAGAGAAGAAGTTGAGCTACTGAAGAGTCCTTATTAGCTCTTGATATGCTAAGATTTATTTATTTCCAATGTTTTGCCAGGAAAGACATACTGAGCTGGTGACAACTCATTTCCAGATGTGTCGGGGGGGGAGTGTGAAGTGGAGCACAGTGCAACTTGACAGCTGTGGCAGTGTTGCCTTCCCCCTCCCTTTTTGTGTGGAGATTTGCTTCCTCAAGGTATTCCCCTCTCTGTAGTCCCTGTTTCACAAGTCTGCTGCAGCAACTTCCCTGTTATCTATTCTCTCTCTAATTTCCAATTTCTACTATAGTGGGGCGGCCTCCTACTATAGTATCTCATTCTATCATGGCTATTCCCTCTTTATTTCTCTTTTGCCTTGAGACCCAAAGATGCAGTGAGTGACAAGGCTTGCTTATGTAGTACACGCCTAGAACCCCCTCCCCCCCCAGCCTGGCTGTTGAATAGACCAAAGCCAGTTGTAAATAAATAGTACTGGTTTTGCTTCCTGTTATGAGTACTACCAAGTAATACAAATAATGATTGCATAGCGAGAGTTTTGTTTTCATTTAAAGTAATGAAAAGCGATAGTTGCGCGAACTGAGAAGGGTCAGAAATGCAGGATTTCGGCTCTGCATGCTGTGCTGTGCTACGAAACTGTGCTGTGTGACTTAAAACATCCATAGCTACCGGCACAAGCAGAGAAGGCATGGTACCAAGATTAATCCCCCGAAGTACTTCCAGGAATAGTCAGGAAAGGTATGAAAGGGAAAAAAGAGGTATCTCTTTTTCTGACCTGTTTGAGCCACAATCACTGCTTTCCCTGCTTGTAAAAGTTCAGAGGCTGGTGCTGGGTCCCTAAGCTAGCTTGGCATTACAGCCAGGACAGGGAAAGAAGTGCGGCTGGACAAAAGGGACTGTCAGACCTGACTTTGGAGGCTGAACAAGCTGTTACTCTTTGTTTTAGAGCTTAAGTGAGACAGAACTTTGGAAGCCCAAATGAAAAGTCCTCCCCATTGGCTGCAGAGCCAACAGAAACTGTCATCTGTCTTATGCACACATTTGTTATGTGCACACGTAAAATATGAGATTTAGAATAAGGAATACATATTTTTTATTTTGTTTGTGGCATTCCTTACCAAGTTTCAGTTGCTAGGCTGTGCAGACAAGGTTCCTATTAGGAGTCAAGTGGCCCAGAATAAGGCTTATTTATAGGGTGATGATGCAGTCTCACATCACCCTGTGGGTGGAGCTTTATGATTTTAATGAGCTATTTGCCACGCAAACCCCTTTTTCAGTCTTATCTTAGGGAGTTATGTCATGTAATATACTTCCAGTTTTTGAATAAATGCTGCTTTATTATCTGTCTTCTGTTTGATCACCAAGTGCCTTGTATATGGAATTTTACTGGATACCTTTTAATGTATGTGTATTTATAATGTATGTATGGAGTGTAATTGTAATAACATAACTTGTTAAACAATAAAATCAAATTGAAGTGAATGCTCCAAGTGCTACAAGCATTAGCTTAAGAAATGTGTTGTTATTAGAATTAGGGGAGGATCAAACAGACCATGTGACCAGTGCTACCTGTCCTAAACCATATATAAGAAGCCACAGAGCTCAATTGAGATAGATAGGCTTGGAGAGCAGTACTATCTCCTCTGGTTATATTCGGTGGAAACAAACACAGAAGATAGTGGAGTTCTGTTGCCTGATGTCTCCACTCTGTGTTTAGTAAGACTACAAGCTCTTGGTGAACTAGGCATTTCTTTTCTGTTTTGTTATGAGTTAAAATGTCTGAGTTTTGATTTGGTTACCTTAAATAAAATTCACACAAGAAAACATTGTGTGTTTTACACTGTATCTGCTGTGTGGTGTCTGCTGTGCCTCTGTTAAGTTGTCTTTATCCACACCCTATCACAACAACAATAAACAATAAATACTGTATAGTCCAAAAAATAATATAAAATAAATAGCAAGTAAAAGCTGCCATGATGAGGCAAATATAACTTAAAATAAACATACAGTAAATACAGAATGACCAAAAGACAGGTCTAATAAATAACAGTTTCAGCAGAGACCATAAGGGAAAACCAGAAGCTAGTGTCAAGAAGGCTGAATATTATGTCATGGACATATAATCTGATATAATCCCATAGGAGAATAGTAATAGGTCAGAACATACCCAGAAGAACAGAAACAGACGCCTCCAATCCAACTGAATGGCAAAAATACATATAGGCCTTACACCCAGGTCTAGAAATCACCCCCCCCGACTCTGCTGAACCATAACAGCCTAGATTTAGATAATGCCTGCAGTCACTTTCTACCTAACTTGTACCAATTAGTAATGAATATAGTTTGTTTCTCTGTTCACTGCTCACCATATCAGCTAAAATGTACTGTATTGTGGTGTCGAAAATGCTAATAAAATTTAAGTTGAAAAAAAGAAGTGTGAATATTGTGGGGTTTGAAAGCCAAGTCATTATCAGTCCTGGGTCCAATTCTGTTTAATGCATACATATCTGACATCAGGGAGGGTATAGGGTGTGAAATGAGTCTCTTCACTGATGACTCCAAGATGGGAGCAGTAGTTGAGGGAGAAGAGGGAAGGTTGGCCCTGCAAGGGGACCTGGACACCTTGGAAAGCTGGGCTCACACATGGAAATTAAATTTCAATATCACCAAGTGCAAGGTGTTGCATCTTGGGCGGGGAAACCCTAAACACAGGTACACCCTGGGAGGGGAGGCGCTGGAGGCCTCAATAGGGGAAAAAGACCTAGGGGTCATGGTGGATGCATGTATGAATAACTCTGAGCAGTGCAGGAGAGCGGCTAACAAGGCAAACAGGATGTTGGGATGCAAAGTAAGGGGGATCACCTCTACGAGCAAGGAAGTGATTTTGCCGCTGTACAATGGACTGGTTAGACCACACCTTGAGTACTGTGTGCAGTACTGGAGACCACACTTGAAGAGGGACATACAGCTCCTGGAGAGGGTACAGAGGAGGGCAACTAAGATGATACGAGGGCTAGTGGATTTGATTTATGAGGACAGACTTGAGGAGCTCTGCCTGTTTTCATTGGAGGAGAGGAGAGACAGGGGGAACATGATTGAGGTCTTCAAGTACCTCAAGGGAATAAATAGGGTAAACATGGAGGGGATCTTTAGACTAAAGCAGGGAGGTATTACCAGAGGGCATGGTTTGAAGTTGGAAGGAGAAAGGGTGCGGGGGGAAAAGAGGAGGAGGTTTTTCACTGAGAGGGTGGTGGACCCTTGGAATGCACCGCCTGGCGAGCTGGTTCAGAGATCCACAGTGGAGGGCTTCAAGAGAGGGTGAGACAGACACAGAAAGTGGATGTATCAGATGATGGCCTGTCCCAGGGGGGTGGGGATGGATGATAGGGGTTTCTGGAACACAAGGGAGGGGAGGGCCTCGGCACCCAACTAGGGATCTGAGGTTCGAGCAGACGCGATAGACCATAAGGCCTAATCTGCTGGCAAATAGTTTGTTAGTATGTTAGTATTATGAAGTCAAGAGCAGTTACAGGAGTGTGCACATAAGTCTCAAAGGAGGGATTTGAGGGAGAAGAGGGATGTGACAGAGATAGCCCATAAGTGAACTTTTATTGAAGAGTACTGAAGGCCAGACTACAAAAGGTCCATGAGATAGTCAGGTATTCTGTCTGGAGGATTGGATGCATGAGCTGACCCTGTAGAATCACTAGTTGGTGTAGCAACAGATACCTTGGCCAGCACATGGCCCTCTGTGCCTCCTACTTTAGAAGTAACATCTGGTCGCCCATGAAAAAGGGACCTCTGGTCTCAGTGGGCTTACCCGGTTACCAAAATCCAAATAAATAAATAAATGAGATTCAGTGATAGCAGAGCATAAAGAAAATGACTATTCCACTACAGCCTGACTGCATCTTGACAGAGAGTGCCATGCTCTAGATTTCTGAAGCAAAAATATGTCAGTTTTGAGTTGTTGTGGAATGTAAAAAGAATAGGTTACTCACCTGTAACCGTAGTTCTAGGAGTGATAAACTGGGAGGCTGGTCTGATTACCTGAGTGGGATCAGCTGCTTAGCAAGAAAGCAAAGGGAAGGGCATTTAAATAGCACTCAGTGGGGTTTCTGAGTTCCCTGTCCACATGCTGTGAGATACTGTATAGTATGAGACAGTACTGGCAGGGGCTCTGACTCTCCATGTGCTGTGATTAGTTTATTTGCCTTATTTACAACCAGGAACTGCAGGTCCCAGAGAGCCTTAACTGTCGGTGCTTTTAAACATTTGACTCCGCGTGTCTGCTGTGTCCACTGGGGCAGCAGGGGAAAGGGGACCAGGTAACATGTCCCTGAGGAAGGAGATGTAGTTTGGATCTGTACACAGGGTCTGTAACTCACTAACTCATCTTGCTGAAGTAATGTCGATTAAAAGAACTACCTTCCAGATCACATACTTTAGGTCTGCAGTTGCCATAGGCTCAAAGGGAGGCTCCATGAGCCTGGCAATGCAAATGTTTAAGTTCCATGAGGGAACGGGTTCCCTTAAAGGAGGTGAATATGAAGTAGTCCTTTTAAGAACTTCCTATATACTGGATGGGATGCCATGAATTTATCCCTTCCCACAGAGATATATGCTAAAACAGCAGCCAGATACACTTTTATGGTAGTAGACATGAGGCCTAGGGAGTGTAAGTGGGTGAGATAATCCAGAAGAATAGGTAAACCAGCTGCAGTAGGATTAACACCAGTGTTCCCGCACCAAACCGAGAATCTTTTCCACTTGGTAGCACAGGTTTTCTTAGTTGAGGACTTTTGGGAGCCCCTGAGGACAGGCATCGCCTCTTCAGAGAGGCGCAGGCTGGCAAACTTTAAGTGCTCAAGAGCTAAGCCTTCAGGTGAAGGGATCTAAGGCTGGGATACAGTATCCTGCCTTGTGAGGATGTGAGCAGATTGTGCCTTTGGGGAAGACAAATCAGTTGTGCCACCAACAGGGAGAACAGAAGCGAATACCATGGCTGTCTTGCCCTGTCTGATGTCAGCAATATTGGAGTTGTCGGTTGGGACATGAACTTCACCAGAACTCTGAGCAGAAGCAGAAAAGGAGGGACAGCATAAAGGAATTTGCCTGTCCAAGCCAATGCCAGGGCATACAGTGGCACTGTTTCCTGGGCTGGAGGCCTGCAACAGAACAATGGGAACTGGTGGTTGTCTGTGGAGGCAAACAGATCTATGTCCAGAGTGCCCCACCTTCTGAATACTGTTTGAAGTACCTGTGCATTGATGGTCCAGTCATGCTGATTCTGACTGATTCTGCTGAGTGAGTTTGCCAGAACATTGTCTTTCCCTGGAAGGTTGATGGCAGAATGAGACCCCTAAAGAGAGTAGGCCAAGGTCCAAACTCTCATGGCCTCTGTGAACAGTGTGGTTGACCTGGTACCTTCCTGTTTATGTAACACATGGTGGTAGTGTTGTCTGTACTGACCTGTACAACCCTGCCTCTGAGTTGAGGAGCAAACGATTGTAGTGCCAGGTACACTGCTTTGAGCTCCAGCAAGCTGATATGTAGGAGTGATTCCAGAGGGGACCACTTCCCACTTACTGTAACATCTAACATGATGATGATGATGATAAAATGTATTTTTATACACGCATAAACCATTAAGAATTAAAATCCCTATTTACAAAGAATGCCCTGTACATTACTCAAGAACATATAACGTATAAAAACACTTACGTAAAATGTTATATAAAAAGACATAACAAAAAGATCAAGGCAATATTATAAAATTACGCATAGCAGTTACATCGATTTGATAATGACTTCCTCAACGTGGTCTGGAACTCCTTAACAGAGTTCTTTGCCTTATTTCTCTCTTAACCTCATTCCAGGACTTTGCTAAACTAGCTTACAACATTGCCTCTCCAAATTTGTCATAAACTCAAGGGTATGACAAGTCCAATGAACTTGTTCTCAAATTATCTTTTGTTTCTCTATCTATGTCAAATGCCACTAATCTTCATAGTGGATCAATTGTTTTAGATTTTATTAATTTAAAATTCCAAGTTAACCAATTGTATAGTCTCTTCTCGCTTGGCCCTAACTAGTCTAAATCATTATATACTTTGCAATGATGAGCTCCCAAATGACTGTAGTTAGCAAAACATGCCAGTCTATAGCAGACCTTATCCAATAGTTTTAATAATGATCTATTCACATTCCTATATATTAACCCCCATAATTTAATACTGGAATCAGCAACTGCTGAGTTAATTTCTTTCTGACATTTTTGGTTGTTAAACAATTGGATATTCTCCTTAAGGCCTCCAATCTTTGATTGATTTTTTTAAACTGATTCTATATGTTCTTTATAAGATAATTTCCTATCCACTAGAACCCCCAAGTATTTATAACAAGTTGTGTCTGTTACCATTAGTCCATTATTAAATTTAATGTTCAAGATCCAATCCTGAGCTTTGCTTTTCTCTGTCAAGAAATACGTGCTTTGAGTTTTTTTATTATTTAATAATCCTGAGTCCACAAACCATGTTTCCATTTTTGACATATCTAGCTGTAATTTGTTTTCTAGAGAGGCGTGACTGTCCACAGACACCACCAATACAGTGTCGTCAGTGTACAGCCGCGCCTCTTTGTTGTCCAACACACTGGCCGATTTGTTAAATAGATGTTGAAAAGCAAAGGGCCCAAAATAGAGCCCTGTTGGACTCCTCTTTTTATTGTTCTTAAAGATGATATAGTAAACCCTGGGACACACATATTTTTCTTTGTACTAAGTTTGATTTTAGTCACCCAATGGTTCTATATGAACTTCCAGTTTGTTCAGCCTTTTCAACAAAATGTGATGTTTACTTGATCAAAAGCTTTGCTGAGGTCCATGAACACAGCCTCAGTGTCCAGTCCCAAATTCACAGATGTTGATACCAAGTTGTTAAAGTCCACTAGGGCTGTGTCCATGGACCTCCCTGCCCAGAAGCCTTGTTGGCTGTCGGTCAGTATGCTATGTTGTTCTAAATATTGACTGAGTTGTCTGTGTACACAGTTTTCCAAAATGTTTGATAAGATTGGTAACAGTTCAATAGGTCTATAGTTGACAGCTATCAATGGGTCTCCTCCCTTAAAGACAGGGACAATTTTACCCATCGTCCATGGTTCAGGAAATTCAGAGGAACATAGACTCCAATTCAACAAGTAGGCCACTGTAGGTGCTACAATATCTGCCCTCAACTGCAGAAATCTAGCCTCCACTCCATCTATACCTCCAGACTTATTCACTTTTAAAAGTATGAGTTCCTTCTCAATCTCCCCAACTGCAATGGCCCTAAATCTAAAGACTGGCTTGTTTCCCTCCACTTCAGTTTCCTCTGCTATTTCAGAAAGGGAAATATCAGAAATTCCACATTTTGTATCCTTCAGCCCCAAGTCTGGCATATCTATAAAATAATTATTTAAAATATCAGCAACTCTGGATTGGTCACTAATCACTACATTGCCCTGAATCAAGTTAATAGGAGCCTTGGAACCACCATCATTTTGTAATCTTTTCCCCTGTGTCCAAAATGTTCTGGGATCTTTGTCTTGGTCTATGTTACTCTTGTAATATTGTGTCTTAGCTATTTTAATTGATTTAATACACTTATTTCTCCATGTCTTAAAATTAGTCCAATCCTCTGCCATTTTATTTTTCTAGCTTTTTTCCATAATCATTTTTTTACTCTAACATGAATCTTAATTTTATCAGTAATCCAAGGGAAATGTTTTTTGTTATATATTTTTTGAATCTTTGGAGCATGTGAGTTCAAAATTGAAATCATAGTATTAGTAAAATCTTGTACTGCTAGTTCCAAACAAGGTTAACCTTTCTGAGACTATCCCTGAAAGATTCCATACTAAAGTGCTTCATGTTAGTTCCCCAGTGGGATAATACCCTGTGAATTATGCTTCTATCCAAATTAATTTTAAGGGAAAGTGATCACTCAAGTTCAATGGCATTATTCCAGCTGTGTTACTTCTAATTGTGTTGATGCAGAAACTAAATCTAATATTGAACTTTGGTTTATGGTTTTTTGTACATCGTGTTGGTTCATGTACTATTTGCTTAAGTCCCAGTATTTCCATATGTTCCTCTCATTTCTTGCCTCTTCGCTGTGCCCAGTCTGCATTGAAATCTTCAATTAAGACTACATCTAAGTTTTTCACTATTTCTCAAATCTAGCCTGTTAGTAAATCAAAATGAACAGTTTTAGTCTGAGGAGGAGCATAAACTACTCCAACTATCACATTAGTATTTAACAATTCTGCCATTAGACATTCCATTCCCCTCAACATTATCTGAAAATATTATATGATAAGGTCCTGTGCTGTCCTTTATATATGATATAACTCACCCCCCCCCGTCCCCTATCTCTTCTAATGGTACCAAAGCCCTCTATTTGAACCTCACTTTCTTTAATCCCATCATGCAAACAGATCTCTGTAATTCCCATAATATTGGTTGTGCCTCCCCTACTCACATTTTAAACACATCCATTTTTTAAATCAAGTTTCTAACATTTTCATGGGTTATAGGAACTCTAACCATTTTTTCTGGTCCTGGACTTGTTTCTACATCCCCGCTTATGGCCAATAAGAAAAAATTACTTACCGTAGTAATGTTGTTTCTTGTAATGGAGTCTTGCTATATGCTGACTATATGCAGTTAGCCCCAGCACTTGAACTGCTCCGGAGAGTAAAGGGTTAACTCTATGCCAAGGCACAGAATGTAGAGCTTGAGCTCGGTTTTCAAATCTCTATCTGTGGGTACTCTGAAGTGTAACCATCAGGTTCTTATGAGCACTAAACTAACTAAATAGTTAGAAATTGTTTCTAAAATTTTTATGCCAAAAGTTCACTAAACATATTTTTAGGGTCAAAAAGACTCAAGTTGAAAAGAAAACATTACTCACCATAATATTGTTGTTTCTTCTAATGGAGTCTTGCTGTATTCTGACATAATGCAGTTAGCCCCTGCACTTGAACTGCCCCGGAGAGGAAAGAGTTAACTCTATGCAGAAGCATAGAACATTGAGCTCAAGCTCGGTTTTAAAACCTCTGTCTGTGGTACTTCCCAGTGTAACCATCAGATTCTTACAAGCAAACTCACTAACTAAGTACTATAGTATGGAAATTGTTCAAAACATATAGCCAAAGGACAAAAGATTTTTTTGGGGTCCAAAAAGACTCAAGTCGAGAACCCAAGAAAAAAAGGTAGTGACAATATTCAACTATAAAAACACAAGCAAAGTAACAATAACAGCTACTCCACCCAAGAGGGAGGATACAAGGTACACCCCTGAGGTGCAACGCTGTACCTGCCAGCCCACTTCCCAAAACCAGGTTCTGAGATGGGAGGCTGGGAAGAGGTCAGAATATAACAAGACTCCATTAGAAGAAACAATATTACTATGGTGAGTAATTTTTTCTTCAAACAACATGAAGTCTTGCTGTATTCAGATATAATGCAGACTACCAAGCAGTTCCCTATGAAGGAGGGAATGCAGAACCTACTTTGGGAACAGGAACTGCAGTACTGCTGTGCCAAACCTAGCATCACTCCTAGCTTGGATGTCCAGAGAGTAATGCTTGGTGATTGTATGTACTGTTTTCCAGGTGGCTGCTTTACAGATCTCTAACAAGGGTATATCTCTGGCCGCAGCTAGAGTAGCAGCTGTACCCCTAGCCGAGTGAGCCATTAGGCCTGAAGGGGGTGTTCTACCCAAATTGTCATAGCAGAATTGTATACAAGAAACAATCCACTTGGCAATAGTTCTCTTAGTGGCAGGCTTACCTTTCCCCACTTCGCCATAAGTGAGAAACAATCGAAGACAGTCATTTCTGTGTGCCTAAGCATGCTCTATGTAGTAGCTAAGAGCCTTTTTAACTTCCAAATTGTGTAATCTTCTTTTTCCTGAAGAAGAATGGTCAGTGAAAAACACAGGGAGAGATACAGACTGGTTCAGATGAAAATCCGATACCACTTTGGGCAAGAACCTCCTATTTGTTCTTAGGACCACTTTATCCCTATGGAAGGATATGAAGTCAGGTTCAACTGACAGGACCTGTAATTCACTAATCAGCCTGTCAGAAGTAATAGATACCAGGAAAACGGTTTTCCAGGTCAGGTACTTTAACTCAGCCGAAGCCAGAGGTTCATAAGCTGAGCAATGCAGACACTGAGATCCCAAGGCAGAGTAGGCTCCCTAAAGGGAAGGTTAATGTGAACCAGACCTTTGAAAAACTTCCTGAAAACAGAATGAGATGCCAGGGAAGAGTCCTTTCCTGCTGAAAGGAATGCAGAGACAGCTGTTAGATGAACCTTCAGAGTGGCAGGCCTAAGGCCTAGGCTATTCAGATGAACTAGGTAATCTAAGGTTGTGGAAATGTCTGCAGAATCAGGCACAATGACTTTCTGACAGCATCAAATACTGAACCTCTTCCATTTGGAATTGTAAATTTTTCTAGTGGAAGGTTTCCTGGAGACCTTCAGAATATCCAGAACCCCCTGTGAGAGATGTAGTGCTGCATATTCAAACTCTTCAAGAGCCAGGCTTTGAGATTGAGAGACTGAAGATTGGAGTACCAAATCCGCCCCTGGGAGGAGGACAGAAGAGTGTACTTCCTGGGAAGAGACAGGCAATGTGACACTGTCAAAGACAGAAGTAGAGGATGCCAAGGCTGTCTGACCCAATCTGGAGCCACTAGTATCACTGTGCAGGGTTGAGTTCAAAGATCAGAACTCTGAACAGCAGAGGGAAGGCATACAGAAACCAGCCCTTCCAGTCCAAAATGAGAGCATCCGAGGTACCGTCCCCAGAACTGGAGGTCTGCAACAAAACAGAGGAAGTTGATGATTGTCCAGTGCTGCAAAGAGATCTATCTCTGGAGTGCCCCACCTGGAGAAGATGACTTTCAGGATGTGAGGATACAGGGACCATTCATGATGTCCCTGTGAAATTCTGCTCAGAGCATCTGCTAGTACATTGTCCTTTCCTGGAAGGTGAACTGCTACCAGGGAAGTCTGAAGAGAATAGGCCAGAGATCGTAGCTTCATAACTTCTGTGCACAAGACTGTGGACCTAGTACCTCCCTGCTTGTTGATGTACCACATTGTGGTGGTGTTGTCTGTTCTGACTTGGACCACCTTGCCCTTGACTGAATCCAAGAAGCTTTGAAGGGCTAGGAAAACTGCCCTGAGTTCCAGGAGGTTGATATGAAGGAGAGACTCCTGTGGAGACCAGACCCCTTGAGCTGTCAGGGCTCCCAGGTGGTCTCCCCAACCTAGCAGAGAAGCATCTGTAGTTAGAACTACTGATGGGCTTGAGGGAGAAATGGAACCCCTTGACTGAGGTTATCCTGGTCCAACCACCACTGGAGAGCTTGGATCAGAGTCTGGGTCACTGGAATCAGTTTGGTGAGAGAGTCCTTTCTCTGTGACCAAAAGGACCTTAGATGGAACTGAATGTCCCTCATCTGAAATTTGGCTCCCTGCACCACTGCAGTGGAGGCTGCCATGTGGCCCAGGAGTTGGAGGAACTGTCTCGCTGGATGAGAAACCTGAGGTAGAAAAGAGGAAGCAAGATCTACTAGGGCCTTCACCCTTGCCAGAGGAAGGAACACTTTTGCTTGGATAGTATCCAATTCTATCCCTATGAAGGTGAGAAGTTGTACTGGTTCAAGGACAGATTTTAGAAGATTGAGAAGAAACCCCAGAGAACTGAGCAAGCCCTGGGTGGTTTGCAGAGCTGACCTGACCTGGTCTGATGACTGACTTATGAGTAGCCAGTCATCCAGATACGAAAAAATGGTGATACCCTGTCTTCTGAGGTAAGCCACCACTACTGCAAGGCGCTTTGTGAACACCCTTGGAGCTGATGTTAGGCCAAATGGCATGGCCCTGAACTGATAATGGCCTGAAGGCAACACGAACCTGAGGTATTTTCTGTGGGAGCACCTAATAGGGATATGGAAGTAGGCATCCTGGAGGTCCAGGGATGTTAGCCAATCCCTAGCCTTAAAGAGGGAAAGATTATTCCCAGAGTTACCATTTTGAATTTGAGTTTTGATATGTGTTTGTTCAAATACCTTAGGTCCGGGATGAGTCGCCACTCCCCTGTTTTCTTTCAGGAAAGGAAGTACCTGGAGTACAGGTCTTTTCCCCTGTGTTGAGTAGGAACCTTCTGTACGGCTCTGAGAGACAAGAGAGAGGAAACCTCTGCCTCTAGGGCAAGGGTTTCTGGACCGATGCAAGTGGAAAAGACCAGGCCCTCCTTTTTGGGAATCTTTTGAAGCTGAGGGCCAGTCCCTGGCTTACTACTTCCAGGACCCACTTGTCTGAGGTCACAGACTTCCAGGCCTGAAAGTAGTAAGCCAGCCTGCCTCCTACTGGGATTGGGGAGTCGACCTGGGCTGATACCTCAGGGTGTCTGCTTGGCAGGAGCCTAAGACTGGGAGGAGAAAGCAGCCCTGTTCATCCCCCTCCTGCCCCTCCCTTGGAAAAAAAACCCTCTGTGGGAAAGGAGAGGAGAGGAGGCCTTGGTTTAGTAAAAAGGCATGTGAAAGGGCCTGCCCCTTCCCCTGGACTGCTGCTTTTGTGGAGTGGCCTGCCTTTCCTTGGCGTGTGCACTTCTGTAAGTGGTTCTGTATTCATCCATTTTCTTCACGTACGCCTCTGACTGCTCCCCAAACAGAGAGTTACCAACTACAGGAAAATCCATAGCCTTCATCTGGGTATCCTGTGATAGGCTAGTACATCTGAACCAAGCATGTCTTCTGAGAGACACAGATGTAGACATGACTCTTGATGCCACATCACTGGAGTCCACAGCAGCATGAAATTGTACTTTAGATGCCTCAGTTCCATCCACAGCCACCTCCTCCAGCTCCTTGGCTAGCTGGGGAGAGACCTGTTTAGCCAGTTCCAGAACAGTATCCCACCTGGACTTCTGGTACCTGGCTGTGAAGGCCACATAGTTTGCCTGCCCAAGTCCCAAAGAGGATGCCAAATATTGTTTTTTGGCCATGGCATCAACTTTCCTGGAGTCCTTGTCCAGGGGGGTGTGAAGCCAATGGAATGTTAGCCCTGTCACAGGCTGCAGCCTGCACTACCCCAACATGGCTGCTATGAGTATAAAGGAACTCCATACCTCAGCCTAAAAACATATACCTCCTGTCCATTCTTTTATCCGCAGGAGGTAATGAATTAGGAGTTTGTAAAATCTTTTGTGTCTGTTTCCCCAAGGACTTAAGAAGAGGGATAGACAATCTTTTGGACTCTGGGATGTCCATCATTTCCACAAAATCAGGCTCTTCTTCCTCCTCAGCAACTTAAACCATACGGAGCTGGATGATTTTGGCCACCTTCTTGTAGAACAAGAAGTCTGAAGGGGACTCAGAAAGTCTGGGAGGGGAGACATTAGTGGGCCTGTCTGGGGAGATGTCCGGTTCAATGGGCACATCCAGACCCCCCCCCCGGTTGTCATCTTCGTCTTGATCACTGGGATAGTCTTCGTCTCCCTCCCACTCCTCATAAAAATCATCTGGATCATAATCCAAAGGAGATGGATCCGAGGGAATCAACCGCCTAACATGGCGGTACCAGTTTGGACGGAACCAGGCGATGCGATTCAACAATGCTAAATGCTTTGGCTACCTCGTCTGTGGTTGGAGTATGCGATACTGGATCTGAACCGGCAGACTTTCATTTCTTTTTTGCTGGAACCAACCCTCAGAGTCAGCTCTCCTTTTGCCCAAGGAGTTCTCGCCTAGGTCAGTAGGCACCTCCTCAGATTCGGCCGCAACCAAACCGGGCTGGCTATCAGGATCTATGAAATTCTCGGCCTCCTTTTCCTTCAGCCTACTCAGTCTTTTTTCTAGAGTGGTTTTGGGAATGTTTTAGCAAATTTGGCAGTCTGACTTGAGGTGGTCAAACCCCAGACAATAAACACAGAAGAGGTGGGGGTCGGCCTTGGCAAAGACCTTCCCACACTCAGTACAGCATTGAAACCCAGTGGGACTGCTTTTCTTCTTGGGTTTCTCAGACATGGCCAACCTACTAAATTACCCTATAGCAGCTTTCAAGCCAGGTAATAAATGACAGATCGGTTACAAACCATATCACGGGTTTTGAAAAAGAACCAGAAAAAGGCCAGGTTCTTTTGAAACCGATCAGTACCAGAACACCACTCTAAATCCAGAAAAATTCAATTTAGAAAACAGAAGAAAATACAAAGTCGGTTCCAAACCAGACCGACCAATGAGAAACCGAGGAAAAAACAATTTCCACACTTTTTTTCAAAATAAACACAGTCACTGTTTATCTACAACAATACCTGTACTGTAGACAGAGGCTAGAAATCCGAAAAAATAACAAATAGAATGGTTTAAAACTGAACGCTTTACTTTTTACTGAACTGAGCGGAGGAAATCTCTGGAGTGACTTCACTGATAGGCAGAGCAAAGAATCTGACGGTTACACTGGGAAGTACCACAGACAGAGGTTTCAAAACCAAACTCGAGCGCAACGTTCTATGCTTCTGCATAGTTACCTCTTTCCTCTCCGGGGCAGATCAAGTGCTGGGGCTAACTGCATTATGTCAGAATACAGAAAGACTTCATGTTGTTTCAACCCCAAAAAGAATATAAGCAGGTAGTGAAACAACCAAAACATTTATAATAAAAAAAAGAAAAAATCCTTAATAAGATAAAGGCATGTCAAGTACCTGTACACCTTCAGGGTGCAGCACTGTGCCTGCCAGACCACTTCCCAAAACTACTAGGTTCCAAGAGGGGAGGCAGAGAGGGAGGCCAGAATACAGCTAGACTTCATTAGAACAAACAACATTACTATGGTGAGTAATTTTTTTCTTCAAACAACATGAAGTCATGCTGTATTCTGACTATATGCAGACTACCAAGCAGTACTCCCTTCTAGGAGGGAGTCACAGAACCTATTTTGGGAACAGGCTGTGCAGCACAGCTGTGCCAAACCTAGTATCACTTCTTGACTGAATGTCCAGAGAGTAATGCTTGGTAAATGTGTGAACAGTTTTCCCGATGGTTGCTTTACAGATTTCCACTAATGGTATATCTCTAGCTGCTGTTACTGAAGCAGCTGTACCTCTTTTGGAGTGAGCCCTCAGGCCTAAGGGAGATTCTTTCCTGAACTTTAAATAGCAGAACTGGATACAGGAGACAATCCACGTGGCAACAGTTCTCTTGGTGGCAGGTTTGCCCTTTCCCACTTCTCAATAAGTGAGAAACAACTGAGAAAGTAGTTACGTAAGAACTTACTGTAACAGTAGATCTTTGAGAAAGGCTCTTGCAGTAGGTAATTACATATAGGACAGACCTGGCAGGCATCAGGATCCCACGGAAAAATTTCTATCTAGCAGTCTCTGACAGGGGACTGCCCCCACGTCAGGTGACCGACGTCATGGGACGTCAGTATAAAGGGGCGGTCCCCCATGCAGCCTTCCAGTTCTCTCCCACCAAAGGCCAAAAAAGGCAAGACAAGAGAGAAGCGAATATTTCCCTTCCTGGAAAAAGAGCTGAAAAGCTAAGAGGGATGTAGGGAAGGAAGGCATTACCTACTGCAAGAACCTCTCTCGAATATCTACTGTTACGATAAGTTCTTACACAACTGTACTATGTTACTTCGCAAGGGCTCTTGCAGTAGATAATTACATATAGGACTGAATCCAAAGCAGTCTGGAAAAAAAGGAAAAGCATTTGGAGGAGGAAAACTATCCAACAAATGGAACCTCTGGCTGAATGGGTCTTATGAAAGAAGACCTTGGCGTACAGCCAACCCAAAGCCTGCTCTATGGCGAGAGGCAATATCCAAACTGTAGTGTTTCATAAAGGTCTAGACAGAAGTCCAAGTCATGGCTGTGCAGATGTCTGCCACTGACACATTCTTGAAACAAGCTACAGAGGCGGCTACTCCTCTAGTGGAGTGACCTCTGACTTGACCCAGAAGGGTCTTGTGGTACTTGTCTTAACAGAAGTTGATACAATGAGCCAACCATTTAGATAGGCATTGCTTGGAAACTGCATTGCCCTCTCTTTTGTGAGCAAAAGAGACAAAAAGCTGATCCGATTTCCTGAGATCCTTAGTCCTAGTGGTATAGTATCTCAGTATTCTATGAACATCCAAAGTATGCAAGAGGTACTTCCCTTGATTGGAGTGTTGCGTAAAGAAAGCAGGTAGCTCAATGGATTGATTCAGCATAGATTCTGCTACCACCTTAGGGAGAAGCTTAGGGTTGGTGCACACAGAGCCACACATTCCTTGTGAAAAATCAAATATGGGATTTTGCACATCAGGGCCTCAAGCTTGGAAATCTGTCGAGCTGAAGTAGTGGCCACTAGGAAGAGAGTCTTCCAAGAGAGGAACTTCAAGTCTGCTGAGGCTGCCAGTTCAAAAGGAGGCAGAGTAAGCTTCTCGAGAACAAAATGCAGATCCTGAGATGGAGCAGGAATGCAGAAGGGGATTCTTAAATGGAGAACCCCCTCTGAGGAAAGTCTTGGAGACTTCCAACTGAGCGAAAGTCCTGTCTCCAAAGGGGACATGGTAGGCAGAAATTGCTGCCATGTGAACCTTCAAAGAGGAATGGCTGAGACCCAGGTCAAAGAGATGATGCATGTAGTCCAGAACTCTTTCAGCTGGACAAGAGAGAGAGGCTCAAAGTCCTTTGATGAGGCCCAAATCGAAAATCGTTTCCAATTCATGGCGTAGGTAGACCTGGTGGAAGGCTTTCTGCCCTTCACCAGAATATCTGCTACAAGTGGAGAAACCCTGAATCAGGCTTGAGCTATGTCTGCAGGAGCCATGCATGCAACTGAAGGGATTTGAGACCTGGATGAACAAGGGTTCCCTGATCCTGGGTCAGCAAGTGCTGTAACAGAGGAAGAGGAAGCGGAGTTTCCTCTGAAAAGTGTTGCAGAAGAGAGAACCAAACTTGCCTGGGCCAGAATGGAGCAATAAGGATCATCTGGGCTCCTTCTGTTCTGAGCTTGTGCAAGACGCTTGGAATTAAAGGAATTGGAGGGAAGGCATAGATGAATCTGTCCCTCCAGTCGAGAGACAGAGCATCCCACCAGAAAATGTCTCGCCCTGGAGTGAGCGAGCAGAAGGTGGGAAGTTTTGCGTTTTGAGACAACACAAACAGGTCTACCTGAGGGGTTCCCCAGAGCAAGAAGATGTCATCTACTACCTCTTGATCCAGTTCCCATTCATGGGCTCTGTCTGAAGACTGACAGAGGTGGTCTGCCAGTGTGTTTTCTACTCCTGGAACATGAACTGCTGTCAGGTGAAGGTTATGCTGAGCAGCCTAACTCCAAATTCTCATTGCTTCCCTGCACAGGCGATAGGAATGAGTTCCTCCCTGCTTGCTGATGTACCAGACTACACACATGTTGTCCGTTTGGGTGGCTAGATGACCGGGAAGCATGGAAGACGGCACAGTCTGGAGAGCGTACAGAATGGCTCTGAGTTCGAGCACATTTATGTGAAAGTCTTCTGGAGTCTGGACCAGCTGTCCTGAGTCCTTTGAGACCCTAGATGGGCTCCCTAGTCCTCTCCTGAGGCATCTGTTGTCAATGTCTGGGAGGGGGGTTCGATATTGTAGTGAACTCCCTGGCAAAGGTTCTCTTGCACCATCCACCATTGCAAGTCCCTGGCCATGGGATCAAAGACTAGAACCTTCTGGTCTAGGTCATCCAGTGTTTGGTCCCATTGAGACCGAAGTGCCCATTGAGAGATCCTCGTATGGAGCCGAGCGTGAGGAACTGTTGGGATAGCAGCCACCATGAGCCCAAGGAGGTGAAGAACTGACCTGGCACCGACCCTTCTGTGACTGGACAGCAGACTTGCTCGAGTCTGGAGGGTGTCCAGCCTGTCCAGAGGCAAAAAGGCCTTGCCGATGTTCATGTCCAGGATTGCCCTGATAAACTATAGTCTTTGGCAAGGGACCAAATGGGACTTGGCCTGGTTGATGGTGATACCCAGACTGGGGAAAACCTGCAGGATGAAGGAAAGAGACCACAGAAGTTCCTCCCTGGATGGGGCCACCAGGAGCCAGTCATCCAGGTACATGAATACCTGCACTCCCAGGGTACACAGGTGGGATGCTACCCCAGACAGACATTTGGTAAACACTTGGGGAGCCGAGGAAAGATTAAATGGGAGGGCCTTAAATTGGTAGTGGTCCCCTGAAAAGAAAACCAAAGGAATTTGCAGTGAGAAGGGTGGATTGGATGTGCAGGTAGGCATCCTGCATATCCAAAGTGCACAGCCACTGTCCCTGCTGAAGAAGCGGCAGAAGGCTCTGCAAGGAGAGCATTCAGAAGTGTTTGTACTCCATGAACATGTTCAGGAAACTGAGGTCTAAAATAGGCCTCACGTCTCCCGTCTTCTTTGGAACTAGGAAGAATAAGGAAGAGTAACCTGTCTCCCAAAGATGGGTGGGGACTCGTTCTATCGCTGCCTTCATAAGAAGGGAGGAGATTTCTTCCAGGACCGGAGGAAGATGTTCCAGGGAGTAAGATGACTTGGTGGGTGGTCTACGGAGTGGTTTCTGAAGAAACTCGATTGAGTGTCCTGCTATCATTTGAAGCACCCAAGCATCTGATGTAATCCTCTCCCAACCCAGTAAATGGAAGGAGAACCTCCCTCCTCCTGGTTCCTCTGGAGTGTCCAGAGGCTATGGGAGAGGGAAGGAGTCAGGAGGTGTGAGGCAGCACAGCAGCCTAGGCTCCTGTGGCTTTTTTTGGCGGGGGAGTCTTGGTTGCTGGAGGGGCACGAAGCTCTATCCAGGGTGGAATCAATGTCAGAGCGGTCTCAGGCAGATCCAAGTGGGCAGCGAGCTTCTTACACTGTGGATCTGGCTCCAGAGACTGTCACTGATGAACTTCCTGGATCTTTCTCAAACACTCCAAAAAGAAAGGATCCTCTGTAGGAGACTTCAGAGGAGTCCTTGGACTGGGATGTTCTGGAGTACAAGGCTCATCATCCAGATCGGTGCATCCCCCTGAGTTTGAGTCAGAGGTCTCTGATGTAGAGGAGGAAGACCCCCTCCCAACCCAGGGGGGAGGAACAGTCCCTTTGGGAAGCCCTCTGGGAAGCGTATCCTCCACACACCTGGCACCCGAGGGTTCACCTCTGGTGTCGGGTAAGGGGGAAGGAGTCTCCCATCTCTGGCATAGGGGATTCTGTGCAGGGTCTGGCACAGGAAGACAGCTCTCTACCTCCCTGGTAAGCTGAGCCTTGGCCTCAGCCCACCAGTCAGCCAGAGTCTCCTTCAAGTCCACCAGTGGCTGCTGGAATGCTTGTTCATGACAAGCTGGGCAAATTTTTACGGAGGAAAACAAAAACATTAAACAGGTTACCACGCTCCGTTTTCAATGGGGCTTACTTTTAAATGTTCACTTAAATGAGTAGTACATGCCACACAAATTCATTTTCTTCAGTAAAAATTTGCCCAGCTCATCACAAATGAGCCTTCCAGCTGAGCGCAGGAAAGAAACTGCTGAACAGAGCGCACACTCAGTCTTCCGGTGTGGTGGCAGTGCCCATATGGCAGCTTCAGCACAGAGCTCAGGAGCACAGAAACGGCGCAAATTAATGATGAAAGGTTAGCTGGAGGCATGTGGCCACATAAAGGTAGTGCTAATCGGGTGTTTCTGCAGCCCTGGGAATTGGCAACAGTGTTTTGCTCAGCTTTCCTTTCAGAACTGCGACTCCAGCCAGAGTCGAGGAGGCCATGGAGGTCGAGTCCCGGTCCTGGTGCTTGTCCTTCTTTTTCTTGTGGCCTTCGAGGGGAGTGGAATCCTGCCTCAACTTCTTCAACTCCCTCTCTATGGAAGCCATCTTTTTCTTGAGAATATGGGCCTCAAAGGATTGCGGCCTCCATTTTCAGGTGGCCGAACTGAACTTTTTGCAGTGCTGGCATTTCTCCACAGGGTGGTCCGGGCTTAAGTAGAAAAGGCATAGGGAGTGTCCATTCTTATGCAGCAGTTGAGAACCACATGAGTCACACTTTTTTTTATGCGATTCGGAAGGTGTCGGGGATGACATACGCGGACGTTTGATGCAAAAAGTGAAAAAAATCAGTCGAAACGTTTGGTAAAAATAACCAACAGAAGACTGATGAGTGATGGAACTGTACCGCAAGGAACTTTCACAAGTCAATGGTGGGAAAGAACTGGAAGGCGGGTGTTGGGGACTGCCTCTTTTTATACTGACGTTGCATGACTTCGGTCACCTGATGTGGGGGAGGACCCCTGCCAGAGACTTCTAGCTAGAAATTTTTCCGTGGGGTCCTGATGCCTGCCGGGTCAGTCCTATATGTAATTACCTACTGCAAGAGCCCTCTCGAAGTAAGATCAGTCATTTCTATGGGCTTTAGTGTGTTTCACATAGTAACTAAGAGCCCTCTTTACATCAAGACTGCGTAATCTTCTCTCCCCAGAGGAAGAATGGTCAGTGAAAAATACAGGCAATGACAGACTGATTCAAATGAAAGTCTGATACCACCTTGGTTTCTGTTGGTTCGAAGGACCACCTTATCCCTGTGAAATGAAATGAAATGAAGTCAGGTTCCACTGATAAAGCCTTTAATTCACTGATTCTCCTGGCAGAGGTAATGGCTACCAGGAATACAGTTTTCCAAGTCAAGTACTTCAGCTCAGCTGAGGATAGAGGCTCAAAAGGGGGCTGCATAAGCTGTGCGATACAGATATTCAGGTTCCAAGAAGGGGTAGGCTTCCGAAAGGGAGGATTAACATGTATCAGACCCTTGAAAAATGTCTTGAAAACTGGATGAGATACTAAGGACGAGCACCTATCAGCAGAAAGGGAGGCAGACACAGGTGCCAAATGTACCTCGAGAGTAGTAGGCCAAGGCCTAAACTGTTAAGATGCACCAAATAGTCCAATACAGTGGCAATATCAGCCAGCTCTGGCTGGACCTGCTTCTGGGAACACCAAAACCCAAATCTTTTCCATTTGGAGTTGTAAGTCTTTCTAGTAGCAGGTTTCCTGCTAACCTTTAAAATGTCCAAGACTGATTGAGAAAGATGCAGGCTTGCATAATCTAGCTCTTCAAGATCCAGGCTTTGAGCCTGAGAGTCTGAAGTTTGGGGTAAAGAATCCTCCCCTGTGAAGAGATAAGGAGATTGAACTGTCTGGGAAGACACAGAGGCATTGTCACTGACAGTGACAAAAAAAGGGGATACCAAGGCTGTCTAACCCAGTCTGGAGCCACTAGAATCACCTTACAGGGCTGAGATCTGAACTTGATCAGGACCCTGAATATTCAGAGGAAAAGGAGGAAATGCATAGAGAAACCTGCTTGTCCAATTCAAAAAGAGAGCATCTTGAGGGACAGGGCCCAGAAAAGGCAGTCTGCAGCAAAAGAGAGGAAGTTGGTGATTGTCCGGGGCTGCAAAGAGATCCATCTCTGGAGTACCCCACCTCTTGAAAATGACCTGAAGAATTAGAGGGTTCAGGGTCCATTAGTGGTGACCCTGAGAAATCCTGCTGACAGCATCTGCTAGAATGTTGTCCTTCCCTGGGAGATGCACAGCTATCAGGGATGCCTGAAGGGAATAAGTTAAAGACCATATTTTCATGGCCTCTGTGCACAATGCCGATGATCAAGTGCCTCCCTGCTTGTTGACGTACCACATGCTTGTGGTATTGTCTGTCTTCATCTGCACCACTTTCCCCTGAACAGCAGATGAGAATGCCTGAAGTGCTAGAAAGACAGCTTTCAGTTCAAGAAGGTTTATATGTAGAAGAGACTCCTGGTGAGACCAGGTTCCCTGAGCTATAAGCTGATCTAGATGAGCCCTTCAGCCCAGTAAAGAGGCATCTGTGGTGAGAATCACTGAAGGAGTCTGACTGATAAAGGGGACACCTTGTCGAAGATTGTACTCCTCCAGCCACCACTGGAGGGCCTGAACTAGAGTTTGACACACTGGAACCAATTTGGAGAGAGGGTCTTTTTTCTGAGACCAATAAGATCTGAGATGAAAATGAATATCTCTCATCTGAAACTTTGCTCCCTGGACCACTGCTATGGATGCTGCCATGTGACCCAGAAACTGTAGAAAGTGCCTGGCTGGATGAGAAACTAGAGGATGAAAAGAGGAAGCCAGAGTGACAAGGGACTGAACCCTTGAGAGAGGAAGAAATGCTCTTGCCTGAATAGTGTCTAGTTCCACCCCTATGAAAGAGTGGAGCTGGGCTGGTTCCAGAACATACTTTTCTAGGTTCAGAACAAAACCCAAAGAGTCTAGAAGTTTTTGAGTGACCTCTAAGGCTGACCTGACTTGGTCTGAGGAGTGGCCCACAAGGAGCCAGCTGTCCAGGTATGAGAACAGAAGGATACCCTGTTTCCTGAGGAATGCCACCACTACTCTGAGACACTTGGTGAACACCCTTGGAGCAGATGCTAGGCCGAAAGGCATAGCTCTGAATTGGTAATGGCCTGAGGGCAACTTGAACCTGAGGTACTTTCTGTGGGAATGTCTGATAGGTATGTGGAAGTAGGCATCCTTGAGATCCAGGGAGGCTAGCCAGTCTCCTGGTCTCAGAGAGGGAAGAATTACTCCCAGAGTCACCATCTTGAATTTTGGTTTTGTTAAGTGTTTGTTCAGGTACCTTAAATCTAGGATGCTTCGCCACTCCCGTCTTTTTTGGGGTAAGGAAGTATCTGGAGTACAGTCCTTTTCCCTGTGACAAAGAGGTACCTTCTCTACTGCTTGCAGAAGCAGAAGAGACAAGACTTCTGTCTCTAAGGCCTTTGTCTCCAAGGGAGAGGGAGGACTGAAGGACCTTGCTTTGATTTTTGGGAACCTTTTGAAACTGTGAGTAAGTCCCTGGCTCACTACTTCCAGGACCCATTTGTCTGAAGTAATAGACTCCCAAGCCTGGGAGTAGTGAGCCAACCTGCCCCCTACTGGAACTGGGGAGGTGACCATGACTGACACCTCAGGGTGTTTGTTTAGCAGGGGGCTTAGACTGCATGGATGGTGGGGTTCTGGTCATCCCACACCTGCCTCTTCCCCTAATGAACCCCCTCTGCTGCAAAGAAGAGGAGGAGGAGGAGGACTGAGTGTGGTAGAAAGGCCTGTGAAAAGGCTTGCCCCTGCCAGCCTTAAATTGCTGCCTCTGAGGAGTGGCCTGATTTTCCTTGGCTGCAGCACTCCTATAGGTGATCCTATATTCATCCATCTTCTTCAGGTAGTTATGTTTGCTCACCAAACAGAGAATTACCAGTTACAGGAAAATCCATGGTCTTAGTCTGGGTATCCTGGAAAGATTGGTACATCTAAGCCAAGCAAACCTCCTCATGGAGATAGATGTAGCTATGACTTTAGAATGCACATCATTAGAGTCCTCAGCAGCAGCATGAAATTGCACTTTGGATGCCTCTATACCATCTACAGCCATCTGCTCCAGCTCCTTGGCTAGCTGGGGAGGGGCATTCTTAGCCAGCTCCAGAACCGTATCCCACATAGATTTCTGGTACCCGGCTGTATATGCAATGTAATTTGATTGCCTGAGCCCCAAAGAGGATGCCAAGTACTGTTTCTTAGCCGTGGCATCCACTTTCCTGGAATCCTTATCTGCCGGGTGAGATGCCAGGGGAATATTAGCCTTGTCACATGCTGCAGCTTGTACTACCCCAACAATGGCTGCAACGTGCTGAAAGGAATTCCGTGCCAGGGCCTGATAAGGCATACCTCCTGTCCATTCTTTTATCCACAGGAGGAATGGATGTGGGAAATTGCATGATTTTTTTGTGTTTCCCCAGAGATTTGTGCTAAGGGACAAACACTCTCTTTGACTCTGGAACATCCATTATTGCCACATAATCAGGCTCCTCCTGATCCTGATCAGCCTCTTCCATAGGAAGCTGAAGAGTCTCAGCCATCTTCTTGTAAAACAAGAAATGGGAAGGGAATCAGAAAGCCTGGGAGGGGAAACATTGGAAGGCCTGTCTGGGGAGATGTCAGGCTCTACTGGTTCATCTAAGACTTCAAACTCTCCTTCATAATCTTCTTCCTCCTCCCAATCACCCTCATAGTATGCCTCTGGATCAATATCCGAGGCAACAACTTCCGAATGAACCAATCGCCTTTGAACTGATGCTGGTTTGGTCGGGACCCGGCAAAGGGATTGCACTACAGTAATCACTTTCACTATTTCCTCAGTGGTCAGAACATGGGGTGTCGGATTAGAACCGGCTGATTTTCTTTTTCTGTTTGACAGAACCGACTCCACAGAGCCAGCTCTCCTTTTGCCCGAAGAGGTATCGCTCAGGTCAGTAGGCACCTCTTCAGGTTCAGTCGCAACTGAACTGGGCTGGCCATCTGGGTAAATGGAATTCTCGGCCTCCCTTTCCTTCAGTCTACTCAACCATTTTTCAAGACTGGCCTTGGGAAAGTTTTTACAAATTTGTCAGTCTTCCTTGAGGTGGTCAAACCCCAGACAATACATACATACAAGATGGGGATCAGCCTTAATAAAGGCCTCCCCACTCTCGGTACAGTGCTGAAACACAGTGGGACCAGTTTTCTTTTTGGGTTTCTCAGACATGCCGCAGACATGAAAAAGTCACCCTTGTCAGCGTTAAGCCAGGTAACTAACACTCATCGGTTCCAGCCGTGACACGGGTCGGTTAAAAAAATACCACAAAAATCTGGATTTTTATAGGAAATGATAAGTACCAGAAAACCACAATAATGTATACAGAAAAGTACAAATACCAATAGATTTCGGTTCTGAATCGGACCGACCAGAAAAGAATCGAAGACAAAACAATTCCAACAAATTCAACAAAATAGCACTACCTACTACAACCACTTACTGTTACCGAGACAGAGGTAAGAATACCGATAAAATAAGAACTGCGGTTGAAAAAAATGACCGATTCAAAATATTACCAAGCCAAAGCGCAGGAGGGATATGGATATCCGGAGCGACTCCACAGTTAGGCGTAGTAAGAAATCTGACGGTTACACTTCAGAGTACCACAGACAGAGGTTTGAAAACCAAGCTCAAGCTCAACGTGCTATGCCTTGGCATAGAGTTAACCCTTTACTCTCCGGAGCAGTTCAAGTGCTGGGGCTAACTGCATATAGTCAGAATACAGCAAGATTTCATGTTGTTTGAAGAAAACATATATTTGGCTGTGGGCCTCTAGATGAGGGCTATGGAGTTCAGTTGTTATTAACTGTGGGTCTCTTGTATATGATTTCCATAGTCTCATAAACCCGTTTCTTCTGTGGGGATAGTTAAAGCTCTTTGCTTATGCAGTTCAGTATAAAGAATATATTTCAATATTCTTGTGCACATTTTCTGTATCTTTGCCCCAGTTTATTTCCAGCCCCCATACAAACCCCAAAAACAGCACACCACCAACTAAACTGTGTAATTTAATTTTACCTTGTAATCCACCCCCTATTAATGTCAGTATATTCCTAGCCTAACCCCGACTTCCCTGGCTGACTCCAGCAGACTCCTCCATACTCTGCCAGAGTACACAGCCGGAGGAATCAGCCAAACACCACTGCCGACATGTTGAAGATGCTGCCGCCTCTTGTTGCAGATCTTTAAATACTTGCAGGTGAGCACACCTCCAGCTGCCCTGCCACCGCAGCCAGTTGGTTGCTTTACCTGCAGTAGTGGCAAGTACAGGATCTTCAGGTGTAATGCATAGAGTGCTCAGGAGTGGGGCAAAACTTGATAATTGGGGCAATGTAAGTAGCACCCTAGGAGGGAGGCATCTGTAGTCAGAACCACTGATGGGTGTTCTGCTTGGAAGTGTATACCTTCTCTGAGGTTTACCCTGTCCTGCCACCATTGCAGGGCCTGTATTAAAGTCTTTGTGACAGGCATCAGCTTGGACAGGGAGTCTCACCTTTGGGACCAGTGAGACCGGTGGAACTGAATGTCCCTCATCTGGAATCTGGATCCTGGGACCTCTGCTGCGGCTGCTGCTATGTGGCCCAGTATTTTCAGGAAATGCCTTGCTGGCCTGGGCCTGCTTAACTGAAGGGACCCTGCCAGTTCCATAATGGTGTCTACCCTGTCCTGAGGGAAGAAGACCCTGTGTCGTTGAGGAACAGGTCAGAAAGCATAGGAAAAACCAGGAACAATTGTAGAATTCACAAAAAGTGTTTATTAATGCAGTAACATAAAAAAAAAATTGTTCAGAATAAGTATTTACAAAGGCAGAATAAACAGAGAAGATCCATCTGAGTTTTTCTTCAATCTCTATGTGTCTAAAAATATTGCAGCTCTCTCTAAGTCCTTGCAACCCCGCTCCTTAACAAGCATCCTGTTTTTTTCTAAAATGTCCTTGTATGTTTCAGGCAGGTGCAGCAAGAACACAATGTCCCAGAACTGAGGCCCCTTCTCCACAGCTTCTGAAAAAGGGTGTAAAAACTGTTCTCAAGTTAACCCCTTGGGTTCCCAATAGCTTTTTGCAATCATCTCAAACTATAATTATATATATTTCAACAGTAACACTATATCATTTCTAAATAAAGGGATCCCAATAGCAGTTACATTTCCACATACTGATTTGCATATATTTTTATACCAGCAGACATGCAAGGGAGGAAAAGACAGAAACAACAAGGGAAGACTGAGAGACAGTGAGAGGGAAAGAACTGCAAGAACACTGGGGTGATCAAGTCCTAGGTCTCATGAGAAAATTTGGTTGCGTAGACAGATAAGAGACAGGAAAGGAAAGACCAGAACAGATCCCTGCATTCAAACTCTCGGTAACGATTGGGGCAGGGTCCTAGTCAACCCTGTCACATACACCCCCTCCTTAAGAGGGAACCTGTTTTATCAAACAGGTTTCCAAAACTTTCTATTAGTTTTGTACTAGCATTAGCTCTAACTTTCAGAAATTAAGTGCATGTGCAGTATCCTTTTTTCTATAACAGTACAGCAAATAGTAAAGTTCAAACTCATACATTTGTTTTTCAACCTTCAGAACCCTCAATTCCTGATCCATATATTGACAGAAAATCAGCATTGCTATTCTCTTTACCAGATTTGTGTGTCACTATGAATTTAAATGGCTCTAGTGCTAGGTACTACCTAGTACAAAGCCAGTTCCTAGTAAATAAAACTTAAGGGAGTCCATGGCCCACTTTGCTGCTAAACATTCCTTTTCAATGATGGAGTACCTTTTCTCTCTGTCATGCAGCTTTCTACTTATGTACAGAATATGATGTTCCATCACATCTATATTTTAACTCAGAACTGCACCTAAGCCTACCTCTGATGCATCTGTTTTAACAAAAATGGTTTCTCAAAGTCTGGGCTTCTTAAACAGGGGCTGAACATAATGTAGATCCTTAATAGTTTGAAAAGCTTCATCACGCTTTGGGGTCCATTTCACATTATTTGGGTATCGTTTTTTCATGAGTTCAGTTAGGGAAGTAGCTAACTCTGCAAAGTTGGGAATAAATCTCCGATAATAACCAGCCAGCCATAAAAATGACCTGACATGTTTCTTGATTTTAGGGACAGGGCTGCTAGCTACAGCTTCTATCTTAGAAACCTCAAGCTTCACTTCTCCATTTCCAAAAACATAGCCTGAATATCTGGTTTCCAGCATGCCTGATGCACACTTGGTAGGATTAACTGTCAGACCTGCCTTTTTGATTGATTGGATAACTGCTCGTAGGTGTTCCAGGTGGCTTTTCCAGTCTGGACTGTACACCATGACATCATCCAGGTATGCAGCACAATGCCCAGAGTGAGAGGATAATATTACATCCATGAAACCCTGGAATGTAGCTGGCATACCATGTAAACCAAATGGCATGGTGGTGAACTGACAGAATCCAACAGGAGTGGCAAATGCAGTTTTGTCTCTGGATTCTTTAGATAAAGGGATTTGCCAGTAACCCTTGGTGAGATCGAGGGTACTGATATACTTGCACTCCCCAGTCTGTCCACCAAATCATCTATTTGGGCACAGGATAACTTTTAAATTCTGACACTTGATTAAGTTTCCTAAAATCAAGGCAGATTCTAACACCCCCTTCTTTTTTGTTTACAATCACCATTGCTGATGACCAAGCACTTCTCGACTCTTCTATGATACCCAATTTTTTCATTTTTTGTATTTCCTTAACCACGTCAACTCTCAACCGCTCTGGTAACCTGTATGTCTTTTGCCTAATAGGGTGAGCATTCCTTGGCACTAGTACGTGCTCGAACCCTTTTGCTCGGCCTGGTACAGTGGTAAAAGTACTGTTAAATGTCTTTAGCACATTATAAATTTCTGCAGTTTGTTCTGTGGTTAAAGAAACATTCACCTTTACAGCATCAGCAGTTACAATTTGTTCCAGTCTATCATAAGTTACATCAATATATTCCTTATTGGTTTCTGGTAAAAGCAGCAAAACAGCTTTTGGCATTTTTTCAACCCATTTCTTGAGGAGGTTAGCATGGTATATCTTTGTAAGATTTTTCCTGTCAGGGATCTCAACCTCATAGTTAACTGTGCCAGTACGTCTAAGCACTTTACAAGGCCCTTGCCATATCATTAACAGTTTATTTTCTGTAGTGGGTAACAGTAACAAGACTGTTTCACCTGGCTCAAAAACTTTTTCTTTTACCCCATGGTCATAATACACCACCTGCTGGTTTTGGGCCTCTTTCTGATTACTATGGGCAATTTCAACATATTTTGCCAGCTTCTTTCTTAGAGCACACATATAAGATGTTATAGATTGTTTCTGAGTGGAGTTATCTTCCCGCGTTTCTTTTATCACATCCAGTGACCCTCTTGGCTGCCTACCATACAGCATTTCAAATGGTGAAAACCCTGTTGATGCCTGTGGCAGTTCTCTGTAAACAAAAAGTATGTAAGGCAAGTATTGGTCCCAATCTTTCCCTTCCCCTTTTGCAAACCTTTTTAACATGCATTTTAGGGTTTGGTTAAAATGCTCAACAAGACTATCTGACTAAGGGTTATGGGGGAGGTTAGTATGGCAGTGATACCTAGTAGTCTGTACAACTCCTTAAGTAATGCAGCACCAAAATTACTACCCTGATCAGTAATCATTTCTTTAGGTATGCTACTCTGCTGAAAATTTTTGCAAGCTCTGTTGCCACTTTTGAAGCTGTGACAGTACGAATTGGAACTGCTTCTGGGTATCGAGCAGCATAGTCGCATACTACCAGGATAAATCTATCACCCTTTTAACTTTTGTCTAAAGGGCCAGCCACATCTATTGCAATTCTCTCAAAAGGCACATCTATCAAGGGTAGGGGCACCAGGAGCACCTTGTCTTTTCTAGTGACTGGGGCTACTTTCCGACACTTAGCACAGGAATTACAATAGGCAGCAACATCTTCATGAATTACAGCCAGTAAAATCTGTATAGCAATCTGGCAAGGGCGCAATCCCTCCCTGAGTGACCAGCTATAGAACTATCGTGTGCTATCTGTAACAACTTAGATCTATACTTTTGTGATATAACCAACTGTCCTCTCTGGTCCTGTGTCTGAGGTTTAACCCATATTCTGTACAGTAACCCATTACATTTTTTAAACATAGGTTCACCCTGTTTTGGTTTCACCCCCAGCTGCTTAAAATAACTCTGGAGAGAAACACTGTTCACTTGTTCTGAAAGAAGATCGCAATCAGTGATCAGTTTAGTTTCAGCATGTTCATATGTTAACCCCTTATGTCCATCAGTCATTTGTTGGCACAGTTTCTTCAGGCATTGTCTTTCTTTCTTGGATTTCCAGATCTTGGAGCTGTGCTCAACAAATCTGAATCAAAGTCACTGAAAGGAAAAGTGTCCCCACCATTCCACCATTTGAGATTTTCTTTGCCTGAGCTCTTGTTACCACTGCTGCCGAAACTGCAGAGTTCAGTTCCTCTGAGATTAACTCAGTAAATCATGGACAGTCATTTCCAATAATCATGAGTACAGGTAACTTAAGTACTACCTCTACTTTCATTTGGTGCAACACACCCTTAATGGTCAGAGTCACTTGGGTGGTGGGATAGTATTGATTGTCCCCGTGGATGCGGATACCAGTACCTGGTCCTTTTGCACAATGTTTTCCCAGCACTTCAACATGCACTAGGGTCTGTCAGCTTCCTGAATCAATGAGTCCCTTTACAGTCTTATCCCCCATCTTCACATCTGTTAAGTATTTGCCTCAATTTGCTAAGGACAAATCTGCTCCAGTGTCACTCTTCTTAAGGCAATTTCTTGCAATATGTTCTGGCTTATTACAGTTATAGCAAATAATGTCTTTGGGCACAGATTTGTTACCCCCACCACAGTTCTTATCAGACTTGGAGTTTAAAATGGAAAAAAAGAATATCTTACCATTTACCCTGCTGCTGTGGCATCTGTCTGTCCATTTGGTAGTCTTCAGCCAAAGAAATAGCCTTTTCTCCACTTTCTGGTTGGTGTTCCTTTACCCAAAGCTGCACATCTGTAGGCAGTATGTTGATGAATTGCTCCATGGCAAATATGTCAATGATGTGTGGGACTGTTTTGCCCTCTGTTTGGAGCCTTTTTACCAGGAGTTTTCTGAGTCGGGTAAGGTTTCTCAAGGATTGTCGACTGAGTTGTACTTCAGAGATCGAAATCTCTGCCTGTAGGTCTCTCCTGAGATGTCATACCTTTTCAGGATTTCGCTTTTTACCAGGTCATAGTTTTCTCACTGTGCAGTGTCCATACTGCTATAGGCAAGTTGGGCTTTCCCTGTCAGGTAGGGTACCAGTCTGATTGTCAACTGCTGCTTTGACCATTGGCAGGCTGTGGCAACTCTTTCAAAAGTTGTCAGGTATGCCTTGATATCATCCCAGGGATACAACTTTGTAAGTTTAATGGCTTTTAAGTTGCTTGTGTTTTGTTGCTCCTCTGGATCTGTACCAGATCTTCTGCCTTTGATAGCTTGCATGGCATCCAGCCATCGCTGCTCCTGTTGCTGCATCTCTTCCCTCATCTGCTGCTCTTGTCACTGCATCTCTTCTCTCCTCTGCTGCTCCTGTCGCTGCATCTCTTCTCTCCTCTCCTGCTCCTGTCACTGCATCTCTTCTTTTCTCTGCTGTTCATGTTGTTGCGTTTCTTCTTTTATCTGCTTCTAAATGTTGAAGCTCTTTTGCTCTCTTCTTCTCCATCTCTTTCTGTTGTTTAGCCCACCTTTTGAAAAAGGCAGTCAGGCTTTCAGGTTCTGTCACTGCCTATTCTTTTTCCATAACTGGTGTTGCCTGTACAGTCTCATCTTGGACTTCTGTCTCTGCTAGTTTGGCTGCCATTCTCCTGGTAACCACTCTTGGACTTGCTGCTGCAGAATCCATACCATTCTCTATGCTCCCCTGGTACTAGGTCAAGTACCCATGCACAAAATTCCTGGCTTAGAGTATGCACAGCGTAATCCCACTTCAGCTGACACCATCTGTCATCGAGGCACAGGTCAGGAAGCATAGGAAAAACCAAGAGCAGTTGTATAATTCACAAAAAGTGTTTATTAGTACTAGCAGTAACATAACAAAAGTAAAAATGTTCAGAATAACTATTTAGAAAGGCAGAATAAACAGAGAAGATCCATCTGAGTTTTCCTTCATTCTTTGTGTGTCTCAAAACATTGCAGCTCTCTCTCTTATAAGTCCTTGCAACCCCCTTCCTTAACAAGCATCCTGATTTTTTCTAAAATATTCTTGTATATTTCAGGCAGGTGCAACAAGAACACAATGTCTCAGAACTGAAGTCCCTTCTCCACAGCTTCTGAAAAAGGGCTTAAAACTGTTCTCTGGTTAACCCCTTGAGTTCCCAATAGCTTTTTGGAAAATCATCTCAAACTATAATTATATACATTTCAACAGTAACACTATATAACTTCTAAACAAAGGGATCCCAATATCAGTTACATTTCCACATAACAATTTGCATATATTTTTATACCAGCAGATATACAAAGGAAGGAAAGACAGAAACAGCAAGGGAAGACTGAGAGACAGTGAGAGGCAAAGAATTGCAAGACCATCGGGGTGATCAAGTCCTAGGTCTCATGAGAAAATCTGGTTGTGCAGACAGACAAGAGACAGGAAAGGAAAGACCAGAACAGATCCCTGCATTCAAACTCTCCATAACAACTGGGACAGGGTTCTATTCAACCCTGTCACACCCTGCCTTGCAGGGTGTTCAGTTCTGTGCCAATGAAGTCCAGGACCTGGACTGGTTCCAGCTGAGACTTCTGGGTGATTATTAGGAACCTCAGTGACTGCAGGGTACTCTGTACTAGAGCCAGGGATTCCCTGGTCTGATGAGGAGCCTGTCTTATGACCAGCCAGTCATCCAGGAAGAGAAAAACCATGATCCCCAGTCTCCTCAGGTGTGCCACCACTACAGCTAGGCACTTTGTGAAGGCCCTTGGGCTGAAGTCAGGCCAAAGAGCATGACTATGAACAGTAATATCCTGAGTGCAATCTAGACCTCAGGTACTTTATGTGATGCAGACGGATTGATATATGGAAATATGCATCCTTGAGGTCTAGGAAGGCTAGCCAGTCATCTTGCTGAAGGGTAGAAGTTATCATGGCCAAAGTGACCATTCTGAATTTGGGTTTTGTTATATGCTGTTCAGAAGCCTGAAATCTAAAATGGGTCACCAGTCCCCATTTTTATGTTGATTGCTCACATGGGCAATAAATATATTGCAACAGCTTGCTGCAGAAGCAGGATGTGGAGGAGCGGCACTGTTGTGGCCAATGCCCACACTGCCTTTTGAGGCTTGGCCCGCTTTCCCTAATAGGGTGACACACTGCTGTTGACACTAGTTCAGCCAGTGTGCCACAGCCTTGAAACATTTCAGCCACTACAATCAGGAGCCACCTCGTCATTGCAGCATCAGCCATTCCACTGCAATTAGGGTGTGACCCGTCATTGCAGGGAGGGACGCTGGTACTGTAGTATTGTTTGTGAACATGGTGGCGGCTTGCCCATGTTCCAAACAATATGACTGAGCCCCCAGTGCTGAGGGGGTGCCCAATCCCCCTCGTCAGCATGTGCCCCCCCCAAAACAGTGTTTGTTTGCCAACGCCAGATATTTAACACTGTCATTTTCTCACACCTCCTTATGAACAGTACAGCTGTCATTTTTCACATCCTGGCCAAAATTTGTTTTCGCACTTCCAGCGCAGAATAGCACAGTCGCTTTTGGAAATCAGGGTTTGGGACAGATTAGGAATGAGTGAGTGGGGGGAGAGACTGAGTTCAACTGAGCTCTGTCGGGACTGCTGTGGATTTCTTTGTGGGCAGAAAAAGGCAGCAATGCAGGAAGGGGCCCAGTACAAAAGGGCAGTCTGCAGTGGTGGGAGGAACAGAATGAGTGAGTGAGGGAGGGGGAGTAAGTGAGCTTATCGGAACTGTATCGTGACTGCTGCGGATTTCTTTGTGTGCAGAAAAAGGTGCCAATGCAGGCAGAAGCCCAGTACAAAAGGGCAGCCTGCAGTGCTGGGAGAAATGAAACGAGCAAGTGAGAGAGGTGGAGTGAGCGAGCTCAACGGAGCTCTGTTGGGACTGCTGCGGATTTCTTTGTGGGCAGAAAAAGCCACCAACAGAGGCAAGAGCCCAGTACAAAAGGTCAGCCTGCAGCACCAGGAGAAACAGAATGAGTGCATGAGAGAGGGGGAGTGAGTGACCTCAACGGAGCTCAGTCAGGACAGCTGTGGATTTCTTTGTGGGCAGAAAGAGGTGCCAACATAGGCTGGAGCCCAGTACAAAAGGGCAGCCTGCAGCGTCGGGAGAAATAGAACAAGCGGGTGAGAGGGGGGAGTAAGTGAGCTCAATGGAGCTCTGCCATGATTTTCAGTTGCCCACCCTCCGCCCATGGTCCTCTGTGGTCCTATATTACAGCAGAGTCTCTGGAGTGGAGACAAAGCAATGATTGGATACTTTAGGAATGCTGTAATAATACAGATTTAGTTGTTCTGTTTCTTTCTCTAATTGACCTAAGTACTGAGCTATACTGTTATGATTGCTGTAATAATACATATTTATTTGTTCTGTTTATTTCTCTAACTGAGCTGAGTAACACTTTAAGTGCAATAGGATTTCTAACTGGGCTAAGTGTAACTAAATGAGAGCCGAGAACAAAAAGTATAGTAGCTGAGGGGTGAAAAACGGACAAGAAGGCTTTAGGATTGCTTCAGTAATACAGTATCTAATGGATGAGATCTGAGACTGAATTACCCCGGTCAGCAAGGGGTCAGTAGGGGAACTACTGTGGGGGGACAGGAATTTGAGTAAATAGGGGCCTAACAGTTGTAGTAGGGTACAGAACCTGGGAGTAACATAAGATGGAGGCCAAAATGGGACAGGTGCCTCATGTCAATAGGGCGGGCATCTTTGGAAGGGTGGAGCGGTGTACAGGGTGTGGGTCTGCCATGATCCTGGACTGGACTTGGAGGATGGGGGGGTGTATGGTCTGTAGATGACTGGCTAGTTTGAGGGAGGAACTGTGGAGGTTAGGGAGGAGTCTAAGTGGCAGGGCAGATGAATATGGTAGGCATCCTGAGGGGGCAATAGGGGATGACAAAGGGGGACAGAGGAAGAATAACTAGGGACTGAAACCGACCCCAGTATCAGAGGCACTAACAGAAAAAAGAGGAGAAGGAAAGGAGTGCCTGAGGCGAGGGCAGGGGGCCTCCTGATGGAGGAGAAAGAGACCACGAGGAGTACCAGGGGATAGAGCAGATGGCTGCTGGTAGGGAGGGACTGGGGTGGCATGGAGGGGAACAACTAGGAGGGGGGAACTGATAGGGGAAAGAGATGTAGGACAGGTATCGACTAGGAATAGATTCAAAACTCTGCT
Organism: Neoceratodus forsteri; assembly: GCA_016271365.2. Lineage (NCBI taxonomy): Eukaryota > Metazoa > Chordata > Ceratodontiformes > Ceratodontidae > Neoceratodus > Neoceratodus forsteri. The sequence continues at coordinate 830,982,985 of CM028130.1, read as the reverse complement.
ATTGGACAGAGGGGGAATAGGAACATACTGAAGGGGGAGGAAAAGCAGGGCATGAGAGGGATGGTATCAGGTAGAGGAAGAGATAGCAAGGACAAATGGGTAGAAGGGGGCTAGTAAGGAAGGAGGGGTGGTGTCTGAAGGAGAGAAGGCTATTGGAAGGGGGAAGGATGGGAGGGGCATCACTATCGGGGTAGAAGGGAATGGGGACTCTAAATCGACAACAGTGGGGATAGAAGAGGGGTTGGAAATCAGCAGGGGAGGAGGGGAGGTCAACATGGGAAGCCCAGTTGGAAGTAGTCAGTCTGGGAAGGGATTCAAGGGAGATGGGAGGAATAAAGCAGAGAAAAGGGGTTAGGTGGAAGTAGAGAGTACAGATACAGAAGCCACAGAGGGTGCAGTTGGAGGGAGTAAGGGACAAGGATGAATGAATACTGGGGTGGTAGAAAGGGCATTAGAAGGGAAAGGGGGTAAGGGGCAGGGCGGTACTCATCCTGGGAGATTCTATACTGAAATGGGTGAGATGGGGTGGAAAGGGGGAAAGGTACAGCCATATTTGGGTTGAAGATGTCCCCAGGTTGACTGCAGGAGGGGCAGGGTAGGCACTGCTCAAGTGAGCAGCAAGCGGGAGGAAGAAACCTTATTTACTGTTGCATGTGGGTAAAAATGACTTGGTGGAGGACACTGTGGAAGTAGTGAGGGGGAGGTTTGAGTACTTGGGCAGGCAGTGTGAGGGGGTGGGGAAGTCGGTGGCATTCTTGGAGGTACTGCCGGTACCATGTGCAAGCATGGGGAGGAAGGGTAGGCTTGAGGAGTTCGAGTGGCTAAGGGATTGGTGCAACATGAAACATTATGGGTTAGTGACTAACTGGGGTAGGGTCTGGGGGAATAGTGACTTGTATGCAGAGGACAGGGTACACTGGAGCAGGAAGGGGAAGGGAGTATTAAAGGCAGCACTGCTGCCGGGCCACTGGCACCGAAGGTTGAGGTGCTGGATGCCACACCTCACACCACGCTGGTGACCTGGGTTCAGACACAAGCCCAGGCCAACAGGGGTTGGCAAGGGAGGGATAGGATTGAGCATCTGGAGGACTGCTCTCATATCCCGGGTGGGATCCACGGGCCCACTGCTCTGTAGCAGCACCTGGTGATGACCGCAAATGCTACTACAGCGGGGTAGTAAAGGGTGGTGGAGTGTGGCGGACTTTTGCACACTGTGCCTAAGCATCATTGCACGCCCGGACTCTGCAAAGGGGAGAAAAGTGGAAAATGGACTATGGTCAGGCAGCATGAGCTCCAACCCCTCCCGCCCACCCTGAATGGCGCCTCCTCAACTGGATCCTGCTCTGGTGGGTCGACCTGGGAAGCTTCTCACCAACCCAGCATAGGGGTAATCCATGGAGGTGAGCAGGCCAGTCTGATGTCTAGGGCAGGGCTAGGGGGTCAGTCGGGATGACCAAGCTGACCATAGCCCTGTGAGAAAATATGGGGAAAAAAAAAGCCAGGATTAGAGTGGTATATCTCTACTAAGGTGGATTTAAACAAATGGGGGGGGGGTCAAAAGACTGAGGCTGGTAGAAAGGTCTGGACAGGGGAGCCTGATGAGCTCACCTCCCTAGATATTGGTAAAGGCAGAGGTGTAGTAACACTGGAACAGGGCAGGCAGAGTGGTCTGAGTGTAATACAGAAGGCACCACCACCCGGTAAGAATAAGGAGGAGAAAGGGTGCGGACTACTGGGAGGAGGGACACAGGCTAAGGAGGAGAAGAGTGAGGAGAAAGAGGGGTATGGGTGGAAGGTGGTCTGAGTAAATGGATTGAGAACTGGTTACAGGAGAGGGTGCAGAGGGTTGTGGTGGTGGGGTAGCTCTTGGCACCCAGAGCAGTGACAAGCAGGGTGCCGAAGGGCTCAGTGCTTGACCCAATGTTATTTGAGCTCTTTATCTCCGATATAGCACATGGAGTGAGGAGCAGGGTTAGTCTGTTCACACATTATACCAAATCAAATGCAAATACTTATAGTAGCAGAGCCCCCCCCCCCAACACACACATATACATACTCCCCAAAAAGCTGCTTAAGAGCCTGCAATTCATTAAAATCAATTCCATTTTCTTATGTACTTGGGTTCAATGCCAACAAGTGTAAAATCATGTACCTAGGGCAAAGGAACCCCGATGCTGAGTATAGGATGGCGGGAGGTACTGATACTCACTAGACATGAAAGGGTCCTTGAGGTTATTATATCAGAGGACCGCAAGATGGCAGTACAGTGTCACAAGGCTATGGGCAGGGCAAATTGGATTCTGGGGTGCATAAGGAGTGGCATCTCCAGTAGGAGGAGGAGGGATGCTGTGCTGCCATTGTCTCACTCAGTGGTATATCCCCAGCTGCAGTACTGTGTCCAGTTTTAGAGTCCACACTTCAGAAAGGACATAAGGTGGAGGTTTTACAGAGGAGGGCTACTAAAATGGTTCAGAATTTTCACAGGAATCCCTACAAGGAAAGGCTGAAGAATCTCAACATGTACACTGTGGAAGAGAGGAGGGTGAGAGGTGACATGATCAAGACCTTCAAAGTACCTCACAGGGATAAAGAGGGTACAGTTAGGGAGTTTCCTTCAAATAAGGATGAGCACCCAAACCAAGGAACATACAATGAAGCTGGTGGGGGGGGGGGGCATTCAGGATAGATGTGAAGAAATATTTCTTTACTGAAAGGGTGGTAGACACCTTAAATAGACTGGCAGAAGAAGTGATGGAACCTAAAATGGTAGAGGGCATGAAGCATGCATGGGATACACATAGGGATATATTAGAAAAGGGGAAGGAGGGGGTCAACGGAGATCAATAGGGCTATGGAAGTGGAGTAGGTTCAAGTTCATTGCAGAAAAAATCCATTAAGCAAGCTCATTCACAAGGAGGTCCTGGTGGACGCAGGCAGAATAAGACATGCAGTAACATATACAGGCAGGAGTTACAAGTAGGTTGAGAACACTTGGGCAGACTGGATGGGCTGAGCAGTCCTTTTCTGCTGACAAATTCTGTTTCTGTGACATCATGTGTTAATTCAGGTGCAGTGTTTATTTAAAGTTGGCCCTACCATACATCCAGATGTAAGATACAGTAAATTACCGAATTAGATGCAGCCCACTTACAGTACAATAAACACAACCCCAGTACTTCGAGAAGCCTTTGCTCTTCATAAAGCTACTTAAAGAGCTGGGGTTCTATTTGCAGTGTCCACACCAGTATGCTGATCTTAAAATTGAAACCGCATCTGAATGAGTACTTCATTCTTGCTCACTCCACTTCTTCCCCCACTTTGAAACCTGCTTGTCCTGAGTTACTTTTCAGCTGGCAGTGCCTCACCTGTGCTGGAAGATGACCAATTAGCAGCACTGAAAGATGTCAGACTTCACAGACTCTGAAGGCAGGTGCTCACGGACAGACATAAGGCAGTTCTACTGGGAGGGGTAGGAGGAAGTAAGCTGTTTAACTAGAATCTGCAGCTTATTCATCAGGTAGGGAAATGGGCAGACTAGGTGGGCCAAGCGGTCCTTGTGTGCCGTCAAATTCTATGTTTCTATGTTTCTCACCCACCATCTTGGCAAGAAGAAGGCTGCAGCTGTGGCCACTGATGACTGTTGGGGTGTGGGGATGGGGGGACCAAAGGGGACAGACATGAGGAGACACAATCATAATAAAAACTGTGAGATCTTCACCAGCTTTCCAAAATGCTTACCAGTAAAAGTACACTCTATGAAGTTGTTCAAATGGCAACATGATCTGGTGAGGCCTCTGTTTGCCATCTGACACCAGGCATCAACCAACATAAAATTGCCTACAGAAGTCAGTGTGGTCATGTGATAACTGAAATACTGGAGATTACAGATTTAGAAGAACAAAAGAATATCACACAGAAGCTAGCACATATGCCTATAGCAGCTGTCTCCTGCTTCTCAGTAGTTATATTTATACCCTTGAGGTACTTGAATGTTTCTATCCTATCCCCTCTTTCCCTCCTCTCTTCCACTCAGTACATATTGAGGTCCCTTAATTTCTCCCCACAAGTCTTGTGTTGCAAACTCTGCACCATCTCATTCGCCTTTTTCTGGACCATCTCCAGCCTGTTAATATCCTAACGAAGGTGCGACTTCCAGAACTGCACACAGTACTCCATGTGAAGCCTGACCATGGTTTTATTTAATGGCATCACTACCTCCCTCCTTATGCTGGTGATACCCCTGCCTATGCACCCCAGCATGTCACTGGCCCTCCCAGCTGCCTTACCACTTTGACATTTTCAGGTCACCTAAAATAACAACCCCCAGGTCTCTTTCCTTCTTTGTGACTGTCAGCTACTCCCCCTCCCCATCCTGTACCTCTTCCCAGGGTTTCTGTGTCCGGGGTGCATCATTTTGCATTTTTTTGAATTAAACTTCAGTTGCCAGTCCTCAGACTACTTCTCAAGCTTCCCCAGGCCCCTCCTTATTTTCTCCACCCCCTCTGGGGTATCCACTGTCTTACAGATCTTGGTGTCATCTTCAAACAGGCAGACCTTTCCCTTCAGCCCTTCTGAAATGTCACTAATGAAGGCACTGAACAGGACTGGCCCCAGGACCAATTCCTGCGGCACCCGACTGGTCACCCCCTCTCTCCAAACTGTGCACCATTTACCACTACTCTCTGCCTTCTGTCTGTTACACAATTTCTAACCCAGTTTATCACCCTTTCCCCCCATGCCCAGCCTACTCAGCTAGTTTATCTCCCTTCTGTGTTGGATGGTGTCAAAGCCTTTGCTTACATCAAAGTAAGCGTTGTCCACTGCCCCACCCTGATTTACTTCTTTTGTCACCCAGTCAAAGAGATCAACCAAATTTGTCTGACATGACCTCCCCACTGTGAATCCATGTTGCCTATGGTCCTGGGCTCCGATGGCTTCTACATGCCCCATTATCCTTTCTTTAATCAATGTCTCCATGATCTTCCCCACTACTGAAGTGAGGCTGACCAGCCTATAGCCTTTGCAACTGTTCTACTACTGTGGCTCTTGCCCCCCCCCCCCGTGAATACTGAATAGAAAGACACAGTGGATGTCTTGGGGGGGCACATGACAGTTCATAGGCAATATACCTTCACTTTTAAAAACCTGAACAGCACATATAAGCAATCAACATTTGGCATTGACAAATGCCTGTTCTTTTGTGTCAGGAAGTATCTTGAATAGAAGCCTTTGCCCCTCTGGGATGGAGGAATAGGCTCCACTGCTTTTATCAGCAGTAGATTTTTTACCTCTGCTTCCAGCAATCTCCTTTCTACTGGTGTTGCTGGGACAAACAATCTGTTTCTCAATTTGGGGAGGTTTTTGAAAGTTAATGACATACCCCAGCTCACTACCTCCAAGACCCACTTGTCTGTGGTGATGGAAAGCCCCTCTTGGAGGAAGTGAGCCAGTCTGCCACCTACTGGCAGGGGGGAGGCAACCTGTGGAAGCACATCAGGGAGCTTGTTTTGGCTGGACTATGGCCTGGGCTACTGGTCCAGCCCTTCTCACAGCTCTTCTGCCTCTACCTCTAAAGTACCCACTGGGCTGCTGGTAGTGTGGGGGTGCCTAAGTCTGATAGAAGGGTCTGGAGTATGATCCCCTGCCTCCCCTAGCATGGCTCTGTAGGATGTGGAAGGCCTGTCTCTTGCAGTTTTGCTCCTGTAAGTGGCCGTATATAAGTAGGCCTCAGTCTTATACCCAAAAAGTGAACTGTTTTCACACAGGAAATACATGGATTTTGTCTGAATATCTGTGTTAGGTTTGTGGTTTGTAGCCAAGCAAACCTCCTCATAAACACATTAAGTGCCATGAGTCTAGCTGCTATGTCATTGGCATCGACAGCCATGTGAAACTGGCATTTAGTAGCATCTATGGCTGTCCTGGCTGTCTCAGCCAGAGCTATCCCTACTTCTCCAGGCACATTGTCCACTAATGTCAGCACCGTGGACCAGAGGGTCTTTTGATACTGGGCTATATAGGCCATGTAATTGGCCTGTCTGACCAGTAGGGATGCTGCAAGAGGCATCAATCTTTCTTAAATCCTTATCAGGAAGCCAGGGGTACTCTAGTATCGTCACAGGCAGCAGCCTGGACCACCCCGTCATGATTTGGATGTGTGAACTGAAATTCAGCATTGGCACTATCTAGCTGATATTTCTTGCCCACCTTCTTATCTACTGCTAGCACCAAAGTAGGTGTTTGCAGGATTCTCAGGACTGCTTTCTTTAGGGACTTATGAACTCTTCTTTGGAACTTTTTGCCTGGCCATCTCTGGGAGGCACTGTCACTAGAAATATTTAAACGTGAATTAAAAGCTTTCTTATTTAGTCAAGCTTTTCCTGGGTCTGAGGTACTGTAGATGTTTTAACTGCTTAGATAGAGAATTGTTTTACGTGTTTAGACTTTGATTTTATTCTTGTTATTTTTTGCTTTACTGTTTTTTTGTCTTTTTTTTTCTATGCTTGTATTTTAACTGTTTAGTAAGGGTGACCTGGGCCTTTGGGAAGGGCGCCTCAAATAAATAAAATCTACTACTACTACTACTATTTATGAATAAGGAACATAAGCCTGTTTGTGGGGGTGAGACCAATCATGTCGAGGAAGTCACCTTCCTCTTTCTCCTCCACTGTCTCCTGCAAAGACAGGTTGAGGGTGTCCACCATTTGCCTTACAAAGGCACTGTGTGATGAAAAATCCATCAGTCGCTGGGGATGGGAACCGAAGTCTTCCTCTGGGGAAACCTCAGGTTCTTTGGGTTCCCCCACATCCTCCTCTTCATATTCTTCATATAAATATTCTGGTTGCAAGGCTGAGAAAGCAACAGTAGGAAATGAGGCAGGAACCGCTAAGGGAAACGATTGGGAAACCGGAGGAACCAGTAGAGGAGCTATGTTGCCAACCGCCTTAAGGGCCTACAAAGTTTGCAGGGCCTTAGCAAATCCTCAGCCAAGGGCATGGTCGGTCTTTTCACAGAGAGCTCTTTTGCCTTTTTGGCAGGAGGTGAAGTGATATGCTTTTCTTTATGTTTATGCTTGACTTGAATCAGTTCTGCAACTAGTTCCACAGGCCTTTTTGTTTTTGCTGTATCGGCCTTTTCTGAGGGTTTTCCTCGGTTCCTTATGTTTACCTTTTTTGGAAGAGACCTCTTTTTCTGAGAAGGATGACTCCTCCGTTGTTTGAAAGGGAAATGCAGAACTAGCCATTTCCTCTAACTTCTTAGCCCTCCTTTTATGTGTTTTAGGACAGAATGTTTTACAGATTTCACAGTTGACAAAAATATGACTGGTACCCAGACAAGATACACAGAGATTATTGTAACAGTATAGTTCTAAGCACTCACAAACTTTATAGAGAGACACCACTAAAAAAAGTTGATTTACAGCTTTATTTATTCTCTATAAACAGGACACAGGAACCCACCTGAAATGTTTCAGACATTGCTGTCCTTCAAAGGCTGGGTAATATACATAGAAGCAACACATAAATAGGCTGAAAGTGGAAACATGGTGCAGTGACACCCTGTGACTCATCTCATTTAAAATGCAATATTTTAATTACAAAAAAACTTCTTTTAAAATGTTTTACGGTACCCAATCTACACACAGTGCTACCTTCTAACTAAATAATAAATTAATGAAGAAGTGTATCCTGCTCATACAAATATTATGTAGAACGGAAGGTACAGTAGGGTGACGTGGGGGGAAGGGGTCATTGGAAAAAAGAAGAGGGGAAGGAGAATAGGTAGAGAATATGAGAAACAAGCTCATTAAAATACTAAAGAGGACAGATAAATATCTATTTACATTCATTTTAAATAGTACTACATAAAGTGCTGACTAACTTATCTTTTGTTTGTTGCACAGGCTCTCATAATTTTAGAAGCACAATTGTAAATTTACTGTTAATGCCTATATTGCAATTACAATATTCCTATAGTTAAAGAGACAATGGAAAAGACCAGGGTGTCAAAAGGGAGCAAATTCCTTTACCATTTTTTCTGCTTTAAATAAGGGCGTACAGTATATCAAGATAGGAATTTAAAGCTGGCTTTTTAGTTGTTTGTAGAGTTAAAATCCAATAATTTTCTCTAATAAGAACCAGATTGTCACAGTCTTCCCCATCTTGGCTTTCTGAAGACTTTGTCAATGGCTACAAAAGTCAAAAGTATGTTCAGTATCAGTTGTAGCATCTAGCATATGTTGTGCAGTAGCATAAGTGATGTTTATTTTCTGTATGGCACGTATGTGCTCACCTGCTCTATCCTTAAATCTGTGTTTTGTTTTTCCTATGTAGAAAGCTCTTCATACAGGTAGCAAGGTATATGACCCCTTCGGTATCACAAGCAATACACTGTCTTACTTCAAAGGACATTGTGGTGTTAGTATATGTAAAACATCTTGTCTACCCTACCTGTTCACACATGATGCACATTTTACATCTATAGCAACCTTGTGGTTTTCTTAGCCATGCTTGTGCATCTGTGTACTGACTGTGTACTAACAAATCTCTAATTGTTGGTGCCTTCTTGTAACACATTCTGAAAGGAGACTCACCCAATTCTTTCAGACCAGGCTCAGCTGTTAGTGTGTGCCAATGTCTCCTTAAAATGATTTCTAGTTCCTTTGATTATGCTGAGAATTGTGTTACAAAATTAAATCTAATGTCACTATTTTCTACATATTCCTTTTCTTGTAACAGATTAAACCTTTCTATAATGGGGGAGTCATGCAATGCAGTCCTCGGGTTAGCTGCCTTCTCTCAGCGCCGCCACTCCGACCATCTTTTAAACTAATTTTAGCTCCTTTAACTACAAACTCAAACTTCTGTGGCACTTACCAGCATGTAGGATTCTTTTCTGCCTTCATCTGTGCATTTTTCTTGGGGGTGCTGCTCACTCCGGGGACAGGTTGGATACAGAAATGTGTCAGGCCTTGCCAGTACACACACCACCATTGACAACGAATAAGAGTGCTATAAAGATGAGAAGTCATAGTGATGCCTTCGGTAACACTTCTACCACTACTACGAGGCCCATTCCCCTCACGGAGGAAAGATTTCTCTCTGAGTTTGCCCCATTTAAAAACGCTTTGCAAGATATGGCTGCAGATCTGAAATCTCTGCGTGCCGAGCTCTCCGACACTACCAAGGCTATCTCAGATGTTCAGGGACACTGGTTTACCGGGATTAAGAAAGAGCAAATTCCATTTTGCACATTGAAAAAAACGGTACTGTCACCGGTGTCTGCTAAGCCAAAATCCGGTTTTACCGGTGTTTGGTTTTGTGTACTTTATTTAACAATTTTTAACTCTACTAACATGCATTTTAGCAGCTTTGGCCTCCACTATTGCACATTATTCCATCCTTGTAAAATTTAAAGTTATTTTAGGTACAAAATATGATGGCAGTAACAGCACTACAGCCCCCATCCCTGAAGTGTGATGGAAACAGCAGCAAGGCCCCCATCCCTCTGGTGCGATGGCAGCACCCACAACACTACAGACCCATCCTTCTGGTGTGATGGCAGCAGCAGCAGCACTGTGGTCCCTATCCATTAGGTGTGATGGCAGCAGTACCACATTCCGCATTCCACAGTTGTGATGGCAGTATCAGCACTATGGTTCCCATCCCTCAGGTGGCACAGCAGCAGTACAACATTCCCCATCCACCAGTAGTTATGGAAGAAGCACTACAGCCCCTGCCTCTCAGGTGTGATGGCAGTATCAACACTATGGCCCCCATCCTCTGGTGGACAGTAGCAGTACAACATTTCCCATCCACCAGTAGTTATGGCAGAAGCACTACGGCCCCCCACCTCTCAGGTGTGATGGCAGTAGCAACAGTGCAATCCACGTCCCTCAGGGATGATGGCAGTAGTGACAGCACTATGATCCCCTTTCTTCAACACCCACACCCCACATGCGCAAGTTACAAATTACTTAGTCTCTTTGCTTGCTAGAACTCAGATGTGAATTAATCTGAACCACCACCACTACTAAGGCGGACCACATTTGTTTTTTCCTATCATTTAACTGCTTGAATTGGATTTCTGCCTGTGACACCACCGACCAGGGTCAGGTTTGGGTGTTGGAGGACCGGCCGGGGTGAAGGCTTGAGAGTCCAACGACCACCCACCTTCTCCCGAGAGGGAGGGTATATTCACAGTTCAGCATTTGCTAGCCCCAGGTGGAGGCTGGATGCATGGCAACACATTGGCCCTCATTGCAGAAGACAGCGTGATGGACATCAGCTTGTGCCTTGACATCATGTGGCCTGTCACGCTCTCACGAAAATAGAACAACACCTGCTGGCCACACAGAGGATGGTTTCTGGTCCCTCCATAAGCATGAAGCCCCAACACATATATCTGTTCTGACCCCTGTTAGCCTCCCACAGGGGTAGGGGCCCACCGATGAAGGGTTACTTTGGGTTACCTGGTAGCATGGCCATAAGGGGCAGTGGATGATGGTGGTGGGACTCAGCAGCAGTGGGAGAGGGACTTGGCAGGCCTGAAGGAATGGATGGCCAGGTGGTAGGGGAAACAAAAACAAAAACTGCCTGAATTTGCTTCTTTGAAATAGTCTCATCACCTAAAAAAAAAATTCTCAAGTGATTAGTGGAGGACCTTCTAATGCATCTCACAAACATGTGGATTTCTCTTTTTTCCTTGGTCTCCATGAAAAGGGTGTCTCAGTTTTCATGTCTGAGTTTAGATGTGAATTAAGCACCACTCTACCTGCCAGCATCATACAGCCACTGGGGTCTTACCTTCCGTGTGTCACTGAATTTGCTTTCCATTCCACTGGCCAAGCATAAGTGCACTTAAACATGTAACATTTGCTTTGTATTAAAGCAATCTGTCAGAAAACATTTTGTTGTCAGAGACTGACACAACTGGTGGGAGAGAAGGTGCAAATGATGAAATGGGCAGACTAGGTGGGCCATCAAAGTCTATGTTTCTATCCCATTCACCTAAATAAGTAGTAAGGCAGCTTGTGCCTTGTGAACATACTTTCATTCAGACTAATTTTCAATCAAACAACTGAGGATTTTGGATGGCCCTGCTGATTATAAACTTGAATAAACTAGTTGGTAACAGTGATCCTGTGCTTAGCAATCTATATCCTAGTTGTTCATATACAAAAAAACAATAAAAACCTGACTAAAGTCTAAAAACAAGCTTATAAAACGCAAAATGTATCTGAACATTTATGTTTACCTATACAAAATAATTGCAGCCCAATTTAAACTCAAGTAAATTATATGGTACCCTGACTACTGTATGATGTAGTAAACATATATTGGTATTTGTTTTATATTTTTTGTAAAACAGGTAAGCCCACTAGGCAAAACAGCCTGTTTTCAGAGGTGATCCAGGAGCATTGCAGAGGTTAAGTGACTTGCTTGGAGTCACACAGTATGCAAGTGGAGGTTGTGGGAATCAAACCCAAGTCTTCTAAATGTACTCAGTTCGATCACTGTTTGTTACTCTAACCACTAGGCTATACTGTCAGCCATAACACCCATATATAATGTTTTAATATATTATTTAAATAATAGTGCACAGTACCTACAGTGCAAATTATGAACATTGAACACTTTGCAACATTTTACTAAAACTGAATTATTTCCCTCTCCATATGCTTATGTTTTCTTACATCAAAGTGGGTGTATAGTTGACAGAGCACTGTAAATAGCCTGAGGTTGCACTACTGCTTGCAATGCCAGGGACTCGGGATCTGAAGTGAATTCCCATTGCTAGAGATCTGGCCAAGGGAGTAGGATCAAGCACCTGGGGGGCTGCTCTCCTTCTCTGGGAACAGTGGCCTGCAGGTCCTGCTGCTTTACTGCCACCTGGGTGACCACAGGTGGTGGTGCAGTGAGACTGCAGAGCAATCGGGAAGAGAAGAAGTTAGCCAGGATCTGGAGTAGTGGCAAGTCTCTATTTGTCCTACTTCCTTGGATCCCCTCGAGTGTTGGTGCCCTCAGGAACAGAGGCCAGAAAACCAGTAGCAATCAGCCCACATCGGCTGCTGGTAGAAGGGACCCAGCTGCCCCAGACTTCATAACCAGTTTCCATGAGGGACCCACTGGGCTGCCCGACACACATTAAAGGACTGTGGAGGGGTGACCAGGGGTCTTCTCCCTTCTCACCTGGGGGGTACAACCTAGGCAGGATGGGGGCAGGCTCACAGGAGCTCCTGAGCATTACCTGGGGTGAAGCTAGGGGATACCCAGCCTAGGGATCTCTGAAAAGTGGAGACTGACCCTGTGAGAAGGGGGCATAGAAAAAGAAAATAAAAACATTTAAAATATGCTGAAATCTTAGGGATTCAGTGCAGAGAAATGCAATTTCCGTGAGGCACCGGTACAAGAATTCAAAATCCGCAAACCAAGCAGGATTCCGTGATTTTTACTGGTGTTACCGGTAAAAACGGAAAACCATTGTCCCTGCAGATGTTGCAGCTCACACCTCATCTTTAGAGAGCTGAAGGGATAGACTGGATCCAGACTTTATTTCCCTCCAACAGTGTGTGGCAAAAATTAATTTAAAAATGGAAGATCTGGAAGGTCATAGTAGGCGTAATAACCTAGTCATTTTCGTCCTTCTAGAGGATGCAGAATGGACCTCTCCTACTCTCTTTGCCCAAAAGCTATTAGATAAGATTGCTGGGTCTTTGCTGAATAATCCCAGCTACATTGTGGAGACAGCCCACTAATCTCTTTGTCCTAGACCTTCGGTAGGCTCTCCTCTTCGTCCCATTATTCTAAGGCTCCTCAACTCTCTGGACAAGCATCACGTCCTAACAAAACTCAGGGAGCTCAAGGAGGTTACCTGGGAAGGTTCTCAACTTTGGATTTGGCAGGACCTGCCTGCAACTACTCAGCAGCGGAGAGCAGCACACCATCCAATTGTTACAAAATGAATTGCTGCAGGGATTTGTTTCCGAGTCTTATACTCAGCTCACCTGTCAGTTCTTCACAACTCTGCCTTGGTCTCCTTTGATTCTGCATATCAGAAATCTCTAGAGCTCCATAAACTCTTGCCTTACCTGTTCAAGAGCAAGTGAATGCCGAACTGAGGGTATGGTTCTTTCCTGTCAAGTTTATTGTGCACCAGGTTCAAATAACTGTCCTTACTGAGGGCCATGTCAGTGAGGAACAGACACATTTCTATTACACAAACATTTTCTCCCTTACCACAGTGCTGGATGGTATATATGAGAGTTCCCATCAAGTGTTTGTTATTGGTGGTGGCTTCTTCCTTATGGTTTTGTTCCCACATAAGCTAGAGTTAATGTTGCTTTTTTGGAACTGTTGATATATTTCATTGAACTTATTTTTCTGTGTATTACGGTTGAAGATTGCCCTCTCTTTAATGTCCCTTTGAAAGTGTATTAATCACTTGGTTCCTTTATGGAATACCTTGGTATGTTGGTTCAGTACAGCAACAACTCCCCAGAGGCATCCCTCTGATTTCTCTTCTGTCAGCTGGACATTCTGCTTATTACTCCCTTTGTTTTATAATTATAACAAACTCAATTAAGTAATCCGTACATTGCTATGCTATCTGATATTTCACACTTTCTGTTTTTATATCTTGATTAATGTGTTGTCTCTTCATTTATCTGTTAATCAGTGGAATGTTTGTGTTAGAGTTGTTACTTTAAGGTTTGGGATATTGGGTATTCATATTTTTTGAATGGGAGGATTCGGGGTGGGGGGCCAAGATGGCTTGAGCTATACGTGGGGATGATTATTACAAACCATGGTTTGGGGGTTCTACCTGGCCCTTTGGACTTTTACCTTTTGTTTTTTTCTGGGTTTATGGAAGGGCTGGGTACTGGGGGTAGGATGTTCAATTTTCAGGGGGGGTTGGGGTTTGTTTTCGTGGGCTTTCTTGGGATATGGGGGTACTGGGATGTTCTGGACCCTCTGGCTCTTTTGTAAGGGTCTGGCTTTTTTCTTACCTTTTGGTCTGAGGAGGTGGGGATGGGGTGGGATAGGGTTTGGAGTCTGCTTATATGGAAACTTGAGTGAGTTATGTGATGCTCTATTTCTGATCTTTCAATTGCTGTTCAATCTGCACAGGGGTTGTATACAGACCCCCATCTAAGGGGGAGGACATGGACAAGGAAATGAAAGGAAGTATCCTTAGAATGGCAGGAAAAAGAGCAGATATTGCTGATGGGGGATCAGAATATGCCAGATGTTAATTGGAATACATTTGCAGCAGCCACTTCTCAGAGTAGGGTCATTCTAGATGTCCTACCTGGGGCATGCCTTAGACAACTAGTATTGGAACCCACTCGAGAGAGAGCAATCTTAGACCTGGTACTCTCAAATGGGGATGTCAAGAGGATCATAGCTTTAGAAGTGGGTAGCCATCTGGGAACTAGTGACCATCGAACAGTATGGTTCACAATAAACACAGCAGTAGAGTCAAGCCATATAAATGCAAAGATACTGGACTTCAGGAGGGCGGACTTTGCCTAAATGGGTGAGAGCCTAAGGAATGTACAAGCAAATGGTCTGGAAGCAGGGGTGGAAGAACAATGGGGAATAATCAAAACTGCCATCACAGAGGCAACAAGCCCTTGTGTGAAGCAAATAAAACAAAACAATGTAAGAAACCACTATGCTTCTCAAAGGAGGTGGCAGGAAAGGTTAGGGAGAAAAAGAAAGCATTCAGGAAATACAAGAATCACAGAAGGTGCAGGACAGAGAATTGTATCAGTTAAAGCAAAAGGAAGCTGAGAAGGCAGTCAGAACAGCAAAGGCCCAAACCGAGGAAAAGATTGCCAACACAGTTAAGAAGGGGGATAAAACCTTTTATAGGTACATCAGGGAGCGAAGGAAGACCAAGGGAGGGATAGTGAGGCTTAATAAAGGGGAAGGGGTTGGCATCTAGTGACTGTGAAAAGGCAGAGATACTAAACAAATATTTTTGCTCAGTATTCACAAATGAAGAGGGGGAGGTACCTAAACCAAACAATAGAAACACTCTGGATACAGAAGTTGATACCAGCCCATTTACAGAAGAAAGGGTTCTGAAAGAATTCTTAAAACTGAAGGTGAACAAAGCAATGGGGCCTGATGGGATTCATCCCAGAATTCTAAAAGATCTAAGGGTAGAACTAGCGACACCACTGACTACCCTCTTTAACAAATCATGGGAGGATGGGGTGGTACCTGAGGACTGGAGTAGGGCAGATGTGATTCCACTTCACAAAAGTGGGAGCAGGGCAGAAGCAGGAAACTACAGACCTGTTAGTTTAACCTCAGTGATGGGGAAAATGATGGAATCACTTCTGAAGGAAAGGATTGTCAAGTACCTAGAGGCCTGAGGGGCACAGGACCCAAGGCAGCATGGATTCACAAGGGGAAGGTCATGTCAGATGAATCTAATTGATTTCTTTGACTGGGTGACCAAAGTAGTAGATCAGGGAAGGGCTGTGGACATTGCCTACCTAGACTTCAGCAAGGCATTTGACACAGTCCCACACAAAAGATTAATATGCAAGTTAGCCAGCCTGGGAGTGGGTCCCAAGATGGTAGCATGGGTAAAGAATTGGCTGGAGAACAGGACACAGAGGGTAATAGTAAATGGAGTCCACTCTGAAGAAAGGGGTTACTAGTGGGGTACCGCAGGGTTCAGTACTAAGACCGGTCCTCTTCAATGTCTTTATAAGTGAAATTGCAGAAGGACTGGAAGGAAAAGTATGTCTCTTTGCAGATAACACAAAAATCTGCAACAGAATTGATACACAAGGTGGGGTGGAAAGGATGAGAAGGGACTTGGCAAGGTTGGAGAAATGGTCAAATGTATGGCAGCTTAGATTCAATGCTAAGAAGTGCAAGGTAATGCACCTGGAAAACCAAAACCCAGGGGAAGAGTACACACTGGGGGGTGAGATACTAACCACAAAAATGGAAAGGGACCTGGGGGTAGTCATGTCAGATGACCTGAAGGTGGACAAGCAAAGTAAGAGGGCAGTAAGGAGGGCTGGAAGGATACTGGGATGCATAGGGAGAGTCGTCACTACAACAGGAAGTCGTTATCCCTCGGTACAGACAGCTGGTGAGATCCCATCTAGAGTACTGCATGCAGTTCTGTCGACCCAGTCTCCACAAAGACATAAACAGGATGGAGGCAGTCCAGAAGAGGGCAACTAAAATGGTGCAGGGTCTGAACCAGAAGACAAATTAAGAGAGACTTAAGGAGCTTAATATGTATAACCTCAAGGAAAGGCGGGAAGGGGGGAACATGATAGAAACTTTCAAGTACCTCAAGGGAATCAACAAAGTCCAAGAGGGTAGCATCTTTCAGAAAAAGAGATGTGCAAGAACAAGGGGGCACAATTTGAAGATGAGGGGGCAGCTCAGAGGTAATGTAAGGAAGTATTTTTTCACAGAGAGGGTTGTGGGTGCATGTTACGGCCTTCCAGAGGAGGTTGTGGAGTCAAAAACAGTGGTAGAATTCAAGCATGCATGGGACAGTCACAAGGCAATTCTAGGGGGTTGGGGTAGGAAGAAGTAGGCTGTTGGTTAACTATGATCTGAGCTTATCCATTAGGTAGGGAAATGGGCAGAATGGGTGGGCCAAGCGGTCCTTATCTGCCATCAAATCCTATATTTCTATGTTTCTGTTAATCTTGGAGTGTTCTGAATTTGGTGGTTGGGGGATGTTGTTATTTGGGGCTTTGGTGGAAGGTTAGGTGAATTGCAGAGTGCACCTTTTGGGGTTTCAGAGAGGTTTACATACTGTTTATCTTAGACAGTGGCTAGTACGTTAAAATATGCTTCCTGGAATGTTAAGGGAGCAAGGTCCAAGGTTAAAAGATTTCAAATTTTCAGGCACCTGGATCACTTGCACTGTCAGGTAATATTTCTGCAGGAGACCCATTTGCTGTCTGCCGAAGGCCATTGGTTTTGGAAGCAAGCAACTGGTCAAGTCTTTGCTGCAGGTAATAGCTCTACTAGCAGAGCTGCAACTGTTTTGATCAAAATGGGTGTCAGTTTTCATTGTTCACAATGTCTCTCTGACCTGTCTCGTCGTTATATTTTTGTGAAAGGACTTTTGGATCGGGTACAGGTGGTCTTGGGCAGCATTTATGGTCCCAATACTGAGTACCTTTTAATTTTCATGAAGTTAGCTGGCCTTCTAGCCCAATTTCTTCCAGTCTCAGTGATAATTGGGGGAGATTGGAATGTCACTATTACCCAGGACATGGACCAAACGGGTTGATCTCTAGCGCCTTTGTCCCCCTCTCAGCATGCCCTCAGGGATATGATGGAATCATTGAGCCTTTGTGATCCATGGCAGATTCTCTACCTTCAGTCTAGGGAGTTTACTTTTTATTCACCTGTCCATGACTCTTATTCTCGCATTGATTATATTTTACTAAGTCGGGTGGAGATCGGGGGGGGGGGGGCATGAATGGAAGAATTGCCCAGAGGGTCTTGTCTGATCATGCACTGGTTTGGATGACATCCTCTTTGATGCCTTATAGGCAAAGGGATACTTCTTGGAAGTTAAATAATCCACTTCTTCAGGATCAATATGTAGTTTCCAGGCTCAGGGATCAGATCAAGACCTTCATGGACCATAATTCTGGCTCTGTGGAGAGGAGGAATTATGAATGGAGTGCCCTTAAGTGCTTCCTCAGGGGTAAACTTATTCAATTGGCCTCCAAACAGAAGAAACTTCAGCTTCAAGAGGCATCTTCCCTGTTGAAGCGTATTTCTGACCTGGATCAGTCACTTTCTGAGGATGCACTTAGGGAACTTATGCTTCTCCAGGAGAAATATGCAGACTTACTGAGAGAGAAGGCTGAATAGTCCATACTTAAAACTCAGTCATGGTATATTGACCTAGGGGAGTGGGATGGTCACCTCATAGCTGTTCGTCTTCAAAGAAGTGAGGCCTCCAGATTGATCCCTTCTATTCTTTCTGGAAATGGTTTGGTTAAAACTTTCCCTAGAGACATAGCTAAAGAATTTGAAGTTTACTATACAGAGCTCTATGGGAGTCAGCCCACACCGCCTCCCACGGAAACTATTGGGGCTTACTTAGACAACGTTACTCTCCCCCAGCTTTCTGATCTTCAACAATCTCTTTTACTCAGGCCTATTTCTCTCCATGAAATCACCTCTGTAATTAATAGTTTGTCCCTGGATAAAGCCCCAGGGCCAGATGGGTTTATCCCTAATTTCTATAAAGTTTTTATTAAAGAATTGACTCCCCTACTACATTGTTTTTTCCTTTATATTTATGACACTAATAATGTGGCCTCTACAATCCTCGAGGCCTTGATTGTCCTTGTATTGAAACCAGACAAACTTCCTAATCTAGTTTCAAGTTACCATCTTATTGCATTGCTGAATTATGACATCAAGATTCTAATGAAGATTTTGGCCTCTAAGATTAGTGAGGTCTGGCTGGAACTCCTTAATCCGGAACAAGTTAGTTTTGTCCCCTCTTGTTTCCCGGTAGACCACTTGCATAAGTTAGAGCACGTTTTCTCCGCATCCAGGGACTCAGTTACACCTATGGTGCTCATCTCCCTGGATGCGGAGAAAGCTTTTGATAGAGTAGACTAGAATTTTTTGTTTATCACTCTGGAGCGGTTCGGCTTTCTCCCTGCCTTTCTCCGATGGATTAGACTCATTTACTCATGCCCGACCACTAAAATCTATTGCAACAGTGTTTTCTCCTCCACGTTTCCCTTGTTCTCTGGTATCCATCAGGGTTGCCCATTTTCCCCATTACTTTTTAATTTATACTTGGAACCCCTTCTCTGTAGACTTAAGGCCTGTCCAGGCCTATCAGGGATTCTGGTGGGTGACAGAGTCTTAACACTTTCTGTTTATGCAGACGGCTTGGTCTCCTCTACAAACACAGACCACACCTCACGCCAGAAGCTTTGAAGGTTGCAGTCCTGAGCTCTGTGATCTCTGTAATAGACTATGGTCTCATCATTTATGGCTCGGCCACAACCACAACCACAACCCTTAGACGCCTCTCAACTGCCTTAAATAAAGCATGTCAGCTCATCACTGGTGCTCACCGTCTCACCCACACATGTGACCTGTACACTCAGACCGTCTGGCTCCAACTATCAAACCGATAAAGTTTCTCACCTGCTCCATGGTCAAAAAATCTACCTTGGCCTTGCACCTTCTGGGGTCTCAACTCTGTTACAACACCGATTAACAAACGGTGCCTTAGGAGATCCACGCTACAGCTACTGAAAGTCTCCCACTGTCACACTTCACAGGACAACGCCTTTTGCTTATCGAGCACCACTCTGGTTCAATGGCCTCAGCCCAACCATCTCCTCTGCCCCAACTATTGGTATGTTTAAAACTAGGCTCCAGGACTATCTCACTACCAACAGCTCCTGTGACTGCCCTTAAACCTTGTTTCTCCACGTCCCTTTCTGGTCTAGTTGTCCCCCTCACTGGATTCTACCCTCACATCTTGGTATACCCAATGCTGCACTTTTCACCCTCTTGCCACCCTTCCTACATTCCTTCTCCCCCCACCCTCTTCCCTCTCCCGATGACTCTGGCACTTCTTATCTGTTGTCTATTTTCTCTGACAAATGCCGCTGGCTGCCTTGTTACAATGCTACTCTTGAACTGTATTAATCTGTACTCTGTTTGCAATGTCCACATTGTTGTAATGCCTGTCTTGATGTTCCCCATAATTTGTATTTCTCTGACATGGAACCTTTGTAAAAGAGCCATGGCTCAAAGGTATTTGTAATCCTAGACTTGATAAATAAAATAAATAAAAAATATTCTCCTGCACCTTTCTCATCCAGCTGTTTCAATCCCTGCAGCCCTAGTTGTTATTGATGAGTTTGGGCACCTCTCTAACTACAAACTTAATCTGGAGAAAACAGAAGTGCTCCCCTGATACCCATGGTTTCCTGTTCTGACTTTACCTCCTTAGGTATGCGGTGGGCCCCTCAAGGCATTAAATATCTTGGTCTTTATCTTTCCCAGAATGTATCTGTCATGAAGAAGCATAATCTAGATGCTAAGTTACTCAGGCTACACGTGATTTGAAGAGATGGAAGTCCCTCTCTCTCTCTTTGTGGGGTAGAATTAATATAATTAAAATGAACATTCTCCTGAGACTGTTCTACCCATTAAATATGCTTAACGTTTGGCTCCCTTTCTCATTCTTTAAATATATCCACTCCCTAGTTTCTGCTTTTATCTGGGCAGATAAGACCCCCTAGGAGGTCATATAAGAAACTCTCAGTGGCTAAATTACAAGGGAGGCTCAGGCTACCTAATTTTACTATTTGTTATTTGGCCAGTCACATACACAAATGTTTCAAGTGGTTTTCTCCTACTCCCGCAGACCAGGATCCTGGCTATTACTTGGCTTACTTGGTTGTTATGGACAAAAGAAGGCTGAAGCCCATCGAGATTGTCCGGTACTATACTGGTGGGAAATATATCTTCCCATTTTTTTTATCTTATTATTCTTACTTGCTTAGATGTGTAAACTGTAGCCACTGATCAAGACCTTGTTTACATAAATCAAATGAGTTACTGTCCACCAGGTCTTGTGGTAAACTATTCCATAATCTGGGTGCTCTAACAGTAAAGTATTTTAGCCTTTTTACTAGTTCAGGACCAGGCCACATCTATCTGTTTATTATGGAGTCATAGGACATTTTTTCTCTGAGAAAATTTTAGCCCACACTGTTGCATTAAATCTTTGGATTTATGAATTTTAAACATAAAAAGCATATTGCCTCTGATACATCTAGTTTGTAGTGAATTGCTATGTTCCAATTTGATTGGAGTTGGAGCATGAATTGATTAAGGGAACAGGTTTGTCAGTGTCTTCCCTGTTTTTCTCCTCCTGGAGGTCGCTACCTAGAATCCTGAAGCACTCTGTTGTTGGCACATCCCTGCGTGTCTATGCTCAGTTTTGTGATTTACTCAGATATAGCCACACTAAAGATATCTCCCAGCCTCTTTTGTAAAATAACAATTTTAAACTTGGAAACCATGTGATACCCATCGCGTGGTTACCACAACTACAGGATTTTAAAGTTAGAGATTTAGTCTGTCAGGGTGCTTCTTTCCTCGACTGATATTATGCATTAGTTCCAGCTGGGGGTCTCCACGGTTTTCAAGATCTTTCAATTATGACATATTTTGTCACAATGATTTGGGACTGGTCTCTGGTCAGTGGACCACTCTGAGCTCCTGCACACCATCAAAGACCTGGTCTTTAAGCCACATGCAGTTGCTGGTACATACTCTTTACTTCTTCCTTACTTAGTACCAGAGGTTAACGGTGGCTCTCCATGTTAGGACTCCATCTCCACCATTACACCCTTGAGTTGGTAGTGGATCTGGAGAAATCTATACACTTTTGTCTCTCAGGACTGACTATGTCTCTCCCATTTCAAGTTACTACACAATTTCTTTTACACCCCTGAAAACTGATTAAAATGGGTCGTCTAACATCAGAAACCTGCACTAGATGCAGGCAGGAGGTGGACTCCCTTTCACATATTTTTTGGTTCTGTTCCAAGGTTGTCACTTGATGGAGCCTCATCGAGGTTAAGGCAGATCCCTTGCTGGGTTTGGAAGGGTTACTTAAGCCTGAGGTATGTATTCTGGGAGAGCACAGCTCCATAAAGGTTTGGGAGAGAAAGTATCATATGGCTATAATTTCCCCTCTCGGTGAAAAAACTAGTGTTAAGGCACTGGCTGGACCAGTCCCTTTTGACTTACAGAGAATGGCTGCATGAGCTACTGTTTAACTTCCGTACTGAGTGTATGATTGCCAGCCTATCCCATAAGCCCCAGTCATTTGTCAGGAAGTGGGGTAAATTGCACATGCTTTATACACTGTAGTTTCTTCCTGGCTTGGTTATGTGGGTTGGGGTTTTAAGGGTTTCTCTTGGACCTTGCTCTCAGTGTAGTTATCCAGAGTTTTAATCATACTAGGATACTCCACAAGGCTGGGCTTGGGTGGGGGGGGGGCTGCAGGGTTTCTTATTTTACTAGATATTCGATATTCTTCCTCCATTGTTTTGTTTGTAAATTCAATAAAATATACTGAATTAAAAAAAAAAAACCTTTCTGTAACCTCTGCTCTGCCGTTTGCTCGTTAATTGTGTCTTTTTTATATCCCCTCTGGATTTAACCTATTGGTCAGTTCTTCTGCTCCATATTTAAAACTGATTTATGTAGAGCTATTCCTTTTTGTTCTAAGGAATTCACCAATGTGTATGTTCTGTGTGACGTGCGGGGGGGGTGACAACTATTTGCCAAAAGCAAGGTTTTCCCATCCAATGGTTTGTGATATGTATCACTCTCAAGTGTGCCCTCTGGGTTCATTGTTATGCACAGATCCAGGTAGTTTATTTTTGTCCTACTACTTTGATATGTGAATCTCCAATTCTCATTCGTTGTATGTAAGAAACTAACAAACTCCTCAAAAAGTTCTATAATGCCCTGCCATACTACGTCATCAATATAACATTTCCAGATGACTAAATTGTTTTTAAACCTGTTTATGACATCATTATAGATCACATTCTTTTCCCATAAACCAACATATAGGTTTGCCACTGATGGGGCACAGGTCACCCCCATCGCAGTTCCCTTTGTCTGGAGGTATAATTCTCTATCAAAAAGGAAAACATTTTGTAACATGAATTCCAGTAACGTAATGAAAAAGCCAGTGGGTGGAGTGGAACCTGAATTTTCTGTATTATTCAAAAAGAAAGCAGCTGCATCCAATGCCCCCTCGTGGCTGACATTAGTATAGAGAGATTCTGTGTCCAGAGTTATTAGCAGGATTGTGTCCTCCATTTTTATAGTAGGCAGTAGGTTTAGAACATCTTTTGTATCCTTAAGGTAGGAAGATAGTTTTGTTACAATGGGTTTTAAAAAAGAGTCACAGTATTTTGAAAGAGGTTCTGTCAATGAGCCAATCCCACTCACAGCTGGGTTCATAAGTGTCTTATTAATCTTTGGGAGCACACAGAAGGTGGCTCTGACAGGATGAGGAGTGGTCAGATATTCTTTTGTGTGTGTAACAATTATGCCTTTTCTATGTGCTTCCCAGACATACTCATCGATACTGTATTTAAAGTCATTGGTTGGGTCTTCCCTCAGTCTTGTGTATTAGTTTTTATTTTCCAATTGTCTTTTTACTTTTGTAACGTACATTTCTTTTTCTAGAAGTACCATGGCTTCCCCTTTATCAGCCAGTTTTATAATTAAGCTGGTGTCATTCTGTAAGCTGGATATTGCTTCATTCTCTATTCTTCTAAGGTTATTGAAGTGGTTGAAATGTGGGGTCAGAAAAAAACCTTTCCGGGTCATTCTGTACCAGTTCTTTAAAGATTGTGACAGCTGCACAGGTCGGGGCACAGTAAACGGAAGGGTATCTGAAAGTACTCTGTTGTTGCACATTTTCATCCCCTTCCATTTTCTTTTTATTAAAACTTGGCTTGCAAGTTTAATTTTCTGCCAGAGAAACTGCCGAAGAAACCCAGGGCAAACCCTCCCACTACAGGCAACTCGCAAACAGCTTTAGCTTCTTCTCCTATAGCCACAGAACCAACTCTGCTTACTTTGGAATGATTTCTATTAGAGTTCCAACTCTTCAAGGATGAGATCCATTCCTTAGTATCTGATGTGAAGGCGATCTCCGATGCAATTGAAGACACTACTAGGTGCACTTCGGACAATGAGGTCCGCATTATCTCTGTGGAGAAGTGGGCAGACAGAATGGACTCGCTCATCACTACTGTACAAATCTCCAGACTATTAAAAAATTAGAAAATAAAATCGAAAACTTAGAAGGTAGAAGTCAACGTAATAATGTAGTGGTAATTGTCATACCAGAAAGGGAGGAAGGTTCAGACACCATCTTATTCATACAAAAACTGCTGAACAAATTAGCAGGGCCTTCCCCCTTTGGGCCTACCTACATCCTCAAGAGTGCACATTGAGTGCTCAGGCCCATGCCTCCACCTAATGCCCAACCCAGACCCCTGCTATTCCACTTTCTCAATTTCCAGGAGAAACAGCACATATTGTAGAAGCTGAGGAAAATACAACAAGTTTTATGGGAAGAACAACAAATCAGAGTAACACAGGACCTACCAGCAACTCTCCGCCAACACCGGGCATCATTTCATCTGATAGTATCCAAATACATAGCCTCTGGAATAAAATTTCACATGGTATACCCCGCAAAGCTGCAAGTTTAGCTAGATGGATCCTGGTCCACATTCAAAGTGGTAGATCCGGCAATGGATTTCTTCAAGCAGAAGCAACCTGCTCTATTTACCGACCACTGAGAAGGTTCAGATGCCTATAGGCACTATCCCTTGGTGAAGTATAGAAGGTTTAAAGTCATTGAATCATGGACTTACCATTCTACTTAATTTTGCATAATAACTTACCTAATTTGTTCACTAATTTACATGGTTCCATGCTGCAGGGCGCTTTCATCAAGCTAACATACGGCTGAAATGGAGAACCTTTCTTTATGGGGGACTTTGGTTAAACACAATTTTGGTATCACATTTTTGGCTACAAGACCGCTGGGCAAGTGAAAATTTTACTTTTTTATTGGTCGGCCCAAGGGATTTCCACCCCTGATTAACTTTCATAGACTGTCCTCCGTTGCGATATCAGCATCTGACTGGTAGTATAATTTTCATTGCTGGGTGGATATCACTGTTATTTTGGGGCCAAGGCTTCTCTTGGAATTTAAAAACATTTAATTTACTTTCTATTTTTATTTGCTCAGCCTAAGAGATCACATTAGGCTGATTGGGATTCTCTCTGTTTACAGGCCTCATGACACTATACTGTTGTGACTTTCTATTATAGAGAGTTGTACTTTACCAATCTCTCCACAGCCCAAGGGGGTTGCCCTCAGTCACAGACACTGAGATTTTATCATTATCAATATGGAGAGCAACTGATAGAAATGACCACTCCCTCAGTCCACTATGGTTTCTGTCTGAATCTGTTTATTTCTTTAATGTCCTTTAACTAGTTCATAAGGGGCAATTGTTGTCCTATATAAGGCTCTTGATGTTAAAGTGATCAAGCTGTTTTAATAGATCAAACAAGACCAAATTTGTTTAGGTACTTTGGGAGATGTAGAACATTTTAATTTTTTTCTTTGTGTCTCTCTACTTTGGAGACCAACTGTTCATCGTAGTATTAGTCTGCATGTGTTTTGCTGGGCTTGCCCTCACTAGGCTCAAGCAGTTAATGATAACTCTTAAAGGGGGATATTCTACATTTCTCAATTTTATTAATGATTTAAATAAAATATGTTTCGGTGCAGTTGGGTAAGTGATCGCCACAGGCCAGTGCTTTGGGGAGGAGAGAAGTTCTTACTATTGCACTACAGGCTTAAGGTTTCAATATAGGAATCTAGGTAAGAATCATAATATAGTTACTAAATCTCTCCTGGCTACATTACTTATTCTGGCAGGTGGGAATTTGGGGGAAATTGAGGGATTTAAAGGGAGGCTAGGGGGAAGTCATCATTGTCATCATCATCTATATTTCTTAAAAAGTGGGAAGGATGGTAACAATCTAGAATTCAAATGAGGTACACCAGTTGGTTATTACTTTTAGAAATACAGGTACTGGTTTTAAAACTTGTATTCTGTGCATATGGTGCAATCTCTTAAATTTTGCACATGGAATGTAAAAGGGGCAAGGCACCCTCTTAAATGAATGGAGCTGCTTAAACATTTAGGAATCTTGCATTATGATGTGATATTGTTACAAGAAACCCATCTGCTAGAAGTTGAAGAAGCCCTAGGAAAAAAATTACTCACCTTATTAATTATGTTTCTTCTAATGGAGTCTTGCTGTATTCTGACTATTGCAGTTAGCCCCAGCACTTGAACTGGCCCAGAGAGTAGAGGGTTAAATTCTATGCAGAACATAGAACGTTGAGCTTGAGCTCAGTTCAAACCTCTGTCTGATGCACTTTGAAGTGTAACCATCAGATTCTTATGAGCTAATACTAACTAACTACTTTGTGGAAATTGTAAAATTTTTACTAGCTAAAATGGCAACCAAATATTTTGGATCCTCAAAAGACTGAAGTCGAGAAATCCAAAAACCAAAAACCAGGTAGTGAACAACTGAAGATTATTAAATTAACAAACATAACCCACTCCCCCTCTCTAAAAAGAGAGAATGCCCAAATGTACCCCTGGGGTGCAACACTGCACCTGCCAGCCCACTTCCCAAAAACAGGTTCTGAGAGGTGAGGCAGGAAGGGAGGTCAGAATACAGCAAGACTCCATTAGAAGAAACATAATTACTAAGGTGAGTAATTTTTTCTTCAAACAACATGAAGTCTTGCTGTATTCTGACTATTGCAGACTACCAAGCAGTACCTCCATGGAGGAGGCATTCAAACCTACTTTGGGAATAGGCTCTGCAGTATTGCTGCACCAAACTGAGCATCACTCCTAGCCTGGATATCCAGGGAGTAATGCTTGGTGAACTTATGGACTGTTTTCCAGGTGGCTGCTTTGCATATCTCTAGTAAAGGAATATCCCTGGCAGCAGCCAGGGAAGCAGCTGTACCTCTAGTCGAATGAACCTCAGGCCTGAAGGTGGTATTTTGCCCAGTTTCTCATAGCAGAATTGTATACAAGAGACAATCCATCTGGCAATAGCGTCAGGTTTGCCCTTTCCAACCCCTCCATAAGTGAGAAACAACTGGAGAGGGTCAAACCTGTATGCCTTAGTACACTCAATGTAGTAGCTAAGGGTTTGTTTAACACCAAACTGTGTAATCTTCTCTCTCCTGAAGAAGAGTGATCAGTGAAAAACACAGGGAGAGACATGGACTGGTTCAAATGAAAGTCTGAAACCAGTTTAGGTAAGAACCTTCTATTGGTTCTAAGAACCACCTTATCTCTATGGAAAAAGATAAATTCAGGCTCCACTGACAGAGCCTGTAATCCACTGATACGTCTGGCAGAGGTAATAGCTACCAGGAACACAGTTTTCCAAGTCAAGTACTTAAGCTGTACTGAAGACAAAGGCTCAAAGTTTGGTTGCATAAGCTGAGCAATGCAGACATTAAGGTCCCAAGCAGGAGTAGGATCCCTAAAGGAGGGATTGGTATGAAGCAATCCCTTGAAAAATTTACAGAAAACAGGATGAGATGCCAGTGAGAAGGGCTTTCCCACTGACAAAAAAAACAGAAACAGCTGACAAGTGTACCTTGAGAGTAGCTGGTCTGAGGCCTAGGCCATTGGGGTGAACCATGTAATCCAGAACTGTAGACAATTCAGCAGTATCTGGGGAAATATGCTTCTTGGAACACCAAATACTAAATCTTTTCCATTTGGAGTTATAAGTTTTTCCGGTGGCAGGTTTTCAAGAGGCTTTGAGAATATCCAGAACCCCTTGAGAAAGATGCAAATTTGCATACCCTAACTCTTCAAGAACCATGTCTTGAGGTTGAGAGACCGCAGGTTGGGATACCAAATCCTCTCCTGAGAGGAGGTTAACAGGTTGTAATTCCTGGGAAGAGACAGAGGAAGATGGACTGCCGGGGACAGCAACAGAGGATTCAAAGGCTGCCTGGCCTAGTCTGGAGCAATCAGGATCACTTTGCAGAATTGCGACCTTATTTTGACCAGGACCTTGAACAGTAGGGGAAAAGGAGGGAAGGCATATAGAAATTTTTCTTCCCAATTCAGAATCAGAGCATCCAGAGGGACTGAGCCCAAGACTGGGAGTCTGCAACAAAATAGAGGAAGTTGGTGATTGCCTGGGGCTGCAAAGAGATCTATCTCTGGAGTGCCCCACCTTGAAAAAAATCACCTTTAACACTAGGGGGTCCAGGGACCATTCGTGATGGCCCTGGGAAATCCTGCTCAATGCATCTGCTAGCACATTGTCCTTCCCTGGAAGGTGGACTACTATGAGAGAGGTCTGTAGAGAATAAGCCAGGGACCATAATCTTATGGCTTCTGTGCACAAGACCATAGACCAAGTGCCTCCCTGCTTGCTGATATACCACAAGGTGGTGCTGTTGTCTGTCCTGACCTGAACCACCTTGCTCTGTACTGACTGAGAGAAGGCTCGCAGGGCCAGAAAAACTGCCCTGAGCTCCAGGAGGTTGATGTGGAGAAGACACTCCTGAGAGGACCACACTTCCTGGGCTGTGAAAGTCCCCAGGTGGGCTTCCCACCCCAGGAGAGAAGCATCTGTGGTAAGAACCACAGAATGAGACTGAGTGATGAATGGGACTCCTTGCCTGAGGTTGTCCTGATCCTGCCACCACTGGAGAGCCTGGATCAGAGTCTGAGTCACTGGAATTAATTTGGTTAGAGGATCTTTTTTCTGAGACCAAAAAGCCCTCAGATGAAATGGAATGTCCTCATCTGAAGTCTGGCCCCTTGAACCACTGCAGTGGAGGCTGCCATGTGGCCCAGAAGCTGAAGGAAGTGCCTTGCTGGCCGAGAAACCAGAAGGTGGAAGTAGGAAGCCAGCTCTGTAATAGCCCTTACTCTTTCCAGGGGAAGAAAAGCTCTTGCTTTGACAGTATCCAGCTCTACCCCTATAAAAGTGAGAAGCTGTACAGACTTGAGAACTGACTTGGGAAGACTGAGAAGAAATCCTAGGGAAGAGAGCACCTGCTGGTTACTTGCAGATCTGACTTGACTTGGTCTGGAGACTGACCTACAATGAGCCAATCATCCAGGTATGGGAATATGGAAATATTCTTCCTTCTTAGAAAGGCCACTACTACTGCTAGGCATTTTTTAAACACCCTTGGGGCTGATGTTAGGCCGAAGGGCATTGCTTTGAATTGGTAATGGCCTGAAGGCAATTTTTGACCTGAGGTACTTTCTGTGGGAGCACCTGATGGGAATGTGGAAGTAGGCATTTTTTAGGTCCAGGGAGGCAAGCCAGTCCCCTGGCCTTAGAGAGGGAAGGATTGTTCCCAGAGTCACCATTTTGAATTTTGGTTTTAAAAGATGTTTGTTCAGGTATCTTAAGTCTAGGATGGGTCACCACTCCCTTGTCTTTTTCAGGGTAAGGAAGTACCTGAGTACAGACCTTGCCCTGTGCATTGTAGAGCCCTCTCTATGGTCCTTATACAGAGATGAAACCTCTGCCTCTAAAGCAATGGTTTCAGAGATCCTTGCAGGTGGAAAGGATCTGGCTCTCAGATTTGGGAATTTTTTGAAGCTGAGAACCAGTCCCTGGCTTACTACCTCCAGGACCCACTTGTCTGAGGTAACAGACTTCCAGTCCTGGAAGCAGTAAGTCAGCCTACCTCCTACTGGGATGGCGGAGTCGACCCGGGCTGACACATCAGGTTGTCTGTTTGGCAGGAGCCTTAGGCTGAGGGGTGGATGCAGCCCTGCTCATCCCCCTTCTGCCTCTCCCTCTGAAGAACCCCCTCTGAGAAAAGGGAGAGGAGGCCTGTGCTTGGTCTGTGAAAAGGCCTGCCCCTGCCCCTAGCCTGCTGCCTTTGAGGAGTTGCCTGCCTTTCCTTGGCCTGTGCACTCCTATAGGTGGCCCTGTATTCATGCATCTTTTTCATATAATTCTCTGTCTGCTCCCCAAACAGAGAATTACCCACCACAGGGAAATCCATGGCCTTAGCCTGGGTGTCCTGTGAAAGGCTAGTACATCTGAGCCAAGCCATCCTCTGAAGAGCCACAGATGTAGCCATGACTCATGATACATCATTGGAGTTCACAGCAGCATGAAATTGTACCTTTGATGCCTCAATCCCATCAGCAGCCACCTCCTCCAGCTCCTTGGCCAGCTGGGGAGAAGCCTGCTTAGCCAGCACCAGTACAGTGTCCCACCTGGACTTATGGTACCTGGCTGCATAGGCCATGTAATTTGCCTACCTGAGTCCCAAGGAGGATGCCATGTACTGTTTCTTTGCCATGGCATCCAGCTTCCTGGAGTCTTTATCTGGGGGGTGTGATGCCAAGGGTATGTTAGCCTTATCACAGGCTGCAGCCTGCACAACCCCAACATGTCTGCATTGTTGGTACAAATACTCTGTACCTGAGCCTGATAAAGTGTACCTGTTGTCTATCCTTTTGTCAACAGGAGGTACAGAATTTGGAGCCTTAAACAGTTTTTGTGTCTGTTTCTCAAAGGACTTATGAAGGGGAATAGACAGCCTCTTGGACTCTGGGATGTCCATCATCTCCACTTAATCAGGCTCCTCCTGTTCCTCCACCACTTCTTTCACTGGGAGCTGGAGGGTTTCTGCCACTTTTCTGTAAAACATGTAGTGGGAAGGGGACTCAGAAAGCCTTGGAGGGAAAACACCAGAAGGCCTGTCTGGGGTGATGTCCAGTTCAGTGGGCTCATCCAGACCTTCCACACCATCATCATCATCACCATCGTAATCCTCATCCCCCTCCAAATCCGATTCATAAAAATCTTCAGAGGCATAATCCTGAACCGGAGGAACCAACCTAACTGAATGCCTGCCAGAAGGTGCTGGATCAGACGGAACCAGATGTAGTGATCCCACAATCCTAATCGCTCGGGCAATCTCCTTGGTGGTCGGAACATGGGTCTCTGGATCTGAACTGGCCGATTTGTCTTTTCATTTTCGTTTCAATGGAATTGATCCCTCAGAATCAGTTCTCCTCTTGCCTGAAGAAGTATTTCCCTGGTCAGAGAGCACTACTTCTGGTTTGGTCAGAACCGAACCGGGCTGGACATCCGGATTAGCGGACTTCTAGACCTCCTCATCCCTAAGCCTACCCAACCTTTTTTCCAAGGTAGACTTAGGAAAGTTCTTGAAAATTTGGCAGTCTGAATTGAGGTTGTCAAACCCCAGACAATCAACACAAGTGGTGTGGGGATCAGCCTTAGCAAAGAATTCCCCCCACACACTGCAGTGTTGATACCCAGTGGGCCCGGTTTTTCTTTTGGGTTTCTCAGACGTAGCCATCCTAACCAACAAACTTACCCTTTTTACAGCAACAGCTAGGTAAGACTCCCTTATTGGTTTCTAACCGTGTCATGGGTGTTGGAAAAAAATGCAAGAAAATATGTTTTTTTTAAACCGATAAGGACCAATAACCACACATTAAAGAACAGGAAACAAAATACACTAGATGACAGGTTCAGTCGAACCAGTCAAAATACCTCTTTACAATTTCCACAAGTTTTTAACTATGACTAGTTCACTACCTAGTACTTGCTGTACCACAGACAGAGATCTGAACCGAAATCAGATGAAATAATCAGTAAAAAAGATGACTTTGACTGTTGAACCGCAAGCAAAGAAGAAGTCTCCGGAGCGACTGTTCAGTTAGGTGGAGTAAAAAATATGGCGGTTATGCTTCAAAGTGCAGCAGACAGAGGTCTGAACTGAGCTCGAACTCAACATTCTATGCTCTGCATAGAATTTAACCCTCTACTCTTCAGGGCAGTTCAAGTGCTGGGGCTAACTGCAATAGTCAGAATACAGCAAGACTTTATGTTGTTTGAATGAGGAGACAGCAGGTGGGACAGGTCTTTGCTGCAGGTGATTCTTGAAATAGTAAAGGGGTAGCTGTTCTGCTTACTAGGACTCTTCCCTTCACATGTGAGCAGTGTATAAGAGAGAAAAATGGCAGATACGACTGGTTAAAGGCAAAATTCAGTCATTTAATATACTGTTAGGAAGCATCTATGGTCCCAATGCCAACTCCCCCTTCCCTTTAATGGAGCTTCTCTCATTGACTCCCTTTTCAGATACAGCAATGCTTTTGGGGGGACTAGAACATCCCTTTCAATCCCAATTTAGGCAAATCAATGGGCTCCAGGACTGGAGGTCTCTGCCCTGCCCAAAGAGCCTTCTGGGATCTAGTGGACCATATAGGACTTTGTGAGCCATGGAGGGTACTACAGCCTAAAGAAAGGGAATATACATTCCATTCTGCTGTCCATGGCTCAACATCTCAAACTGACTACTTCTGGTTGAGTAAATCCCTGTTACAAGGGCTAACGGATGGCAGATTGGAGCCAGGGGTAGGTTCAGATCACTCTATAGTGACCTCCCTTCTCTCTCTCTCTCTCCCTCTCTGTCTCTTAACTGGGGATCAGATAAACAATGGAGATTAAATAATCAATTATTGAAGGACAAAAGGTAATAGAAAACATATTAGCTTTCCACGAATCTTTCAAAATTACTAATTGGGGCACCACCCACTCCCCATCCATCGAGTGGGGAGCACTAAAATGATTCCTTCTGGGGGAATTTGTTAAATTGTCAGTAATCAAAAAGTAGAAGAAAGCTCAGGAGATTAATCTACTCTTAGATAAAATTAGAGACAAGGAGAAATATATTTCCACTAGAATCACAGACTCTGAAAAAGAGGCACTAATAAAGCTACAGGACAGATACTCGAAATTACTCAGAGAAAAGGCTGAATGGGTAATTTCAAAGTCACAGGCTACTTCTACTGAACAAGGGGAAAAGACCAAGTGGCTTTTGGCCCTCCAACTTAAAAAAAATTAATCTTCGAAATGCATCTCTGCAATACAAAGTGACCCCCAAGGACCTCGTTTAATTCAGGCCAAAGATATTGCTAACTAATTCGAACAATATTACAAGAAGCTGTATGCCCAAATGCCCAAATGCCCATCCCAGGATAAGGTAGATCATTATCTAAATAGCCTCCCCCTTCCTACTTTCTCCCCCACTCAAGTTGAGGGACTAATTATACCTTTTACTGAAGAGGACATTATCCAAGTTATCAAAGATCTACCCTCAGACAAAGCCCCAGGGCTGGATGAGTACTCTTCTAATTTTTATAAAAAGTTTTCCCCCCAGCTGGAACCATGGTTACTGGCAGTCTTTCAAAACATGTTAAATGCAGAAGGTCTAGACCCCAGGATGTTAGAGGCAACCATTGTTATCCTCCCTAAACCTGGAAGGGACCTGACACAAGTTTCCAATTGCCAGCCCATATCGCTCCTCAATTACAACCTAAAAATTCTTGCCAAACTACTAGCCCATAGACTAGAACAGGTACTCCCCTCCCTTATTAGCTCAGATCAAGTAGGCTTCATGAAGGGTAGGTCCTCAGTAGACCACCTCCGTTGCCTGTCTCACATCTTCTCCGCATCCCGGAACACCTTTCAAGCCATGGCTCTGGTCTCCCTGGATGCAGAGAAGACCTTCTACAGAGTTGACTGGCAGTTTTTAATCAGAACCCTTCATAGATTTTGCTTCCCTCACAGGTTTATTTCATGATTGCAAGTTCTTTATTTTGCCCCTACCGCTCGGGTTTTCTGTAATGGAATTCTCTCCTCTAGCTTCCCATTAGTGGCAGGAACCAGACAAGGATTCCCCCATCTCCCCTGTTATTCAACCTATACTTAGAGCCCCTTATAGTTTCCATACAGACCATGGAAAAGATAGCGGTATATGCAGATAGTATCCTGCTACATATCACCCAAATCAAACCCTCTATACAAAATGTTTTGCAATTAATACAAGAATAAGGCTCCCTCTCCAACTACAAGATCAACACAGAAAAAACCTCAGTCTTCCCACTCAACCCCAAAGTGCTCAAACAGGATGTTTTGGAGTTGGGTCTTAACTGGGCTCCCAAATCCATAAATATTTAGGTCTATACCTCTTAACCAGTGATAATCAGTTGCACAAGCTGAATCCTGAAGCACTGTTAAAAAAAGTGCAGCAAGATTTAAAACATAGGCAAGATATTCCCCTAACCCTATGGGGACGTGTAAACATCATCAAGATGAAGGTCCTCCCACATCTCTTTTATCCCTTGAACCTCTTGAATTTATGGCTTCCCAAAGCTTGGTTTAAATAAATCCATTCATGTCTCTCCAATTTTCTCTGGAAAGGCAAGCCCCCAAGAAAAACATTCCACAAATTGGCTGCTCCCAAATCTCTAGAAGGACTAAAACTTCTACACTTCAGTTTATATCACTGGGCCAGCCACCTAAGCAAATATCTCCATTGGGCAGCACCATCTGTTCCCCTGGCATCATCAAACTATGTCCCCTCATCGCTTAGAGTAGAAAAAGAATTAATAGCTTCAGCGGGGATAAACCCCGCAGCCTTACTTTTCTTGAAATTAAAGAAATTACCCCCTACTCTCCATTATAACCTGGTAGAACATTTGGTCCACACACACACACAGTTATGTACCACCCAGAAGGACGACTATACATATGACCTTTCTCAACCTGTCTTTCAAAACCCCAGCTTTCGGCTGGGTGGGAAATTAATTCCCTTCAACTGGATTCCACAAATGCAGTAGTGCGTGGTAAGAGATTTCCGTAGTCAAAGCCATGATTGGTTGACCACACCTGAACTCTTACCTAAATTTGGCTTGGCACATAAATGGGTCTTTCAAATCTATCAGATTTGCCATATGCTTATATCCTACTATAAAAATAAAGCTACCCCAGACAACCTCAGTGACTGGATCCCTGCAGACAGAATTCTGGTTTTAGTTCCACATGCTGTCTCCTCATTGTATACCATTCTCTATCCATTGGTCTTCCCAAAAGTGGACGGCATTCCCAACTATTGGAACAATCTTTGCCCTAACTCCTCCTCTAGATGGCCTAAAATCTGGGAAACCTGTCATAAGTACATTACGCAGGACAGACTATGATTAATGCAGTTGCAATTCCTCAATGACATGTATCTGACTCCTTACAAAATGCATAAAATGGGAAGTGCTGAAATCCCAATATGTAACAGATGCGATGGTATGGGTGCATTGTTCCATTTGTTCTGGGAATGTACTAAAATCTCCTCATTGTGGGATCTCATTAAAGCCAAGGTAGATCCCTTACTTGGCCTACAGAAGTACTTTACTCCTGAGGTATGCCTGCTAGGGATTTTACAGGTTTCCCATCAATGGTTAGAAAATGGAAATTACGTACCTACCATAATTCTTGATCTTCTTGGACGAAGTCTCCACCACTTATTCACACTAATGGGATCTTCACCAGAGGCACTAGGACTCACTGGGAGCAAACTTTTTGCAGGAGGGCCAGCGCCAGAGATGGAGCCATGAGAAGTAGCACCATAAGCCTCTGCTCATGCAGCAATGACTATCTCAGCGTCGACCCTCCAACTGCCTCAGTACCTTTTTTCCAAGGAGGTGCAGCATAATTAACCTAGAAGGATAGCCTAACCAAAAACATAAGATAGTCCAGAAGACCCATATAAGAAGGGTCAAAAAAGAAGTTTTTACATTCTAAAGATTTATGGAGTGAAGACTAACAACAAAGGTGAGTTCGGGGGATGGTGGGTGGGCGTGTGAATGAGTGGTGGAGACTTCATCCAAGAAGATCAAGAATTACAGTAGGTACATAATTTCCGTATCTTCCTGGACATAAAGTCTCCACCACTCATTAATACTAATGGGAGAGTACCGAGCTAATAATCCCGAGAGGGTGGCAGGAGAGACCAAGAGCTCACAAATTTAGGACAGAAGTCCATTAAGGATGGCTCTGCCAAATGAAACATGTTGTCTGGCATGGACATCCAGGGCATAGTGTTTGACGAAAGTATGCACTGAGCTCCATGTGGCTGCATTGAAAATATCTGCAATGGGCATGTTGAGGATTTCTGCCAGGGATGCCATGACTGCTCTAGTAGAGTGAGCGTACACTCTGCCTTCCAGCTTAACCTGCACCATGGAATAACAGTGGAGAAGGCTTGCCACCAGCCATGCTGAAAAGCATCTGATAGTGACAGGTTGACCCAGCCGGGTCTCACCGAAGGAAATAAACAGTTCTTGAGCTTTGCGAAAATCTTTTGTTTTATCTAAATAGAAATGTAAAGTTCTTTTGACGTCCAAGGAATGAAGAGAATGCTCCCCTTCATTTTGGAAGTTCGCAAAGTAAGTAGGAAGGACCAGAGGTTGGTTTAGATGGAATTCTGAAACAGCCTTAGGGAGAAACTTAGGATGGGTCCTAAGAACTATTCTGTCTTCATGAAACACAGTATATGGAGGGTCTGTGACCAAGGCATGTATCTCAGAGACCCTGCAGGCTGAGGTAATGGCCACCAGGAAGGTTGTTTTCCAAGTGAGACATTTCAACTCACAGGTAGCTAGAGGCTCAAAAGGTTTTTGAGTGAGCATGTCTAGCACAAGATTAATGTCCCAGGCTGTGACTGGACATCTGATAGGAGGTCTGGTATGCAGAATTCCCTTAAGAAACCTCTTAACCATTGGTAACTGAGCCAGTGACAAGGAAATACTGGCTCATGATAAGCTGAAATGGCACAAAGGTGAACCTTGACTGTAGAGTATTCCAGACCTGAATTTGAGAGGTCCAAAAGGTACTCTAGAACTTTATTTGGTGGGCAGGAAAAAGGGTTCGAAGAGGATTTTGCACACCAGAGCAAAAAACGCTTCCATTTCGCTGTGTAAGTTTTCCTAGTGGCTGGCTTGCACGCAGCCAAAAGAATATCTGAAACTCTGTGAGAGACATTGAACCTGTTCACTTCTATCTCTTCAGGAGCCAAGCGTGAAGATGAAGCAATCTCAGATTGGGATGGACCACAGGCCCCTGAGTCAAAAGGTTCATCTGAAGGGGAAGCGGTTTCGGAAGGGTTTCCGACATACTGTTGAGTAACAGAAACCATATCTGTTGAGGCCAGAAGGGAGCAATGAGGATCATTTTGCTCCCCTGGGACACGAACTTGAGAAGTACCCTCTGAACTAGAGGAAGAGGTGGAAAGGTGTATAGAAAGCATTTTGTCCACTGCAGCCTGAACGCATCCTGACAGAAAATGCCAGGCCCTGGATTTCTGGAGCAGAAGAGAGGCAGTTTTGTGTTGAGTGGGGATACAAAAAGGTCCAGGTCTGGAGTTCTCTACTCTGTGAATAGTGACTAAACTACGGTTGAGTCGAGAGACCATTCATGAGGATCTGTCTCTCTTCTACTGAGACTGTCTGCCAGTTCGTTCTGCACTCCCAGCTGGTAGACTGCTTTAATTAGAGCCTTGTGCTCTAGGCACCATTCCCACACTCTCATAGCTTCCCTGCATAAAGGGTAAGAGTGTGCACCATCCTGCTTGTTGATGTAATACATCACTGCTTTGTTGTCCATTTGAAGGAGAATGTTCTTGTGACAGAGAATGTCCTTCAAAGCCCGGACTGCATAAAGGACGGCTCTCATTTCTAAGACATTTATGTGAAGCTGGGACTCATCCTGAGTCCACGTATCTTGAGTGTGGAGAGTCTGACAGTGAGCTCCCCACCACATCAGGGATGCATCTATGGTAATGGAAATCTGATGATCAAGAGGAGCAAAGGGATACCCCTCCAGAAGATTGTCCTCATGCAATCACCAGGTGAGTGACTTCTTCAGAGGATCTGTCACCTTGATGAGAAAGGACTGAGGGTGAGTGGTTGGGGACCACTGAGTACTGAGCATCCATTGAGAGGCTCTCATGTGAAGGCGTGCTAGGGGTACAGTGAACACCGAGGATGTCATGAGACCTAGCATCCGGTGCACTGAGATAGCACAAACAGAGCTGTTCTGTCTGATGTATTGGGCCATCTGTAGGATATCGCTCCTTCTGTCCTCTGGTAGAAACGCTTTCGCACAGGAGGTGTCCAGAAGAGATCCTATGAAGAGGAACCTCTGGGAGGGCTGCAGCTGCGATTTCTTGAGATTTAGCAGGACTCCCGTGGACGTGAGAAATTCTGAGGCCATGGCAACGGCGTCAAGAGTTCCTTGCCTGGAAGGGCTCACTAGAAGCCAGTCGTCCAGATATGGGAACACTTGTATTCTGATTTTTCTGAGATGCGCTGCGAGGATTGCACAACACTTAGTAAAAACTTGCTGTGCAGAGGATAGCCCAAAGGGCAGGACTCTGAACTGATAATGCTGGCCCAAAGCCACAAACCTTAGGTATTTGTGATGCCTTGGGTGAATAGGAATATGTTGGTAAGCATCCTGCATGTCCAGGGAGGATAACCAGTCATGTTGATGAAACAAAGGTAACAGGGTTCCTAGCAATATCATTTTGAATTTCTCTTTGGGAATAAATTTGTTAAATTTTCTGAGGTCCAAAATGTGGCGCATGCCCCCGGTTTTCTTTGGAACTAGAAAGTAATGGGAGTAGAACCCTGTGTTCCGTTGATCCAGCGGAACTACTTCCACTGCCCTGTTGTTTTGGGGCTGGGGAGGTTTAGCTGTGTCTGACTTGGATGTCTGGATCTTTCTCTGTTTGATTAGCAGGGTATTTTCTCTGTCAAATTGTTGTGTAGGGCATC
Organism: Neoceratodus forsteri; assembly: GCA_016271365.2. Taxonomy (NCBI): domain Eukaryota; kingdom Metazoa; phylum Chordata; order Ceratodontiformes; family Ceratodontidae; genus Neoceratodus; species Neoceratodus forsteri. The sequence continues at coordinate 830,944,637 of CM028130.1, read as the reverse complement.
TTGCTGACAGGAAGGCACTCATCGCAGTGGTGGGTCAGAGCTTTTAGCTGATTGTTTTGTGAGGGCACAGTTTAGGCCCAACCCTTCCCACCCCTCACCCCACCCACCCCTGGAAATAGTTCCTTTATACCTGGGGTTCTGACATCATTTCCTTAAGAGTGCAAGGTGCATATCACTGTCATATCCTCTCTAGCACACTGCACTGACAATATAAGCATACACATGTAGAATATATATATTTCTATATAACAAACCAACCACACACACAAACACACACACACAAAAAGTAAATAAACATGTGAGGAGTAGTGCAATGTAATGTCTGTGGGGAAGCAGTCTTTCTGGAGGCTGAGATGCTGCCCTATTTGCAGACAACTCTCTGCCCTGAGGGAGGAAGTTGCCCATCTTCAGGCCACACTGGATAGTAGTAAGAGAACCTTCCCCCAGGCCACACTGGACAGTAGAAAAGGAACCTCCCCATCTAGGGAGCACCAGAGCCACCACCACTACCTCAGAGGTTGCGAAGAAAGCACGGCAGTTGGACCACAGTGGGCTCAGGGAGGGTGAGGATGGTGGAACAGAGGCACACCCAGTCAGTTGTTCCACTCCACAATCCATACTCCATTCTGGGGGAGCATATCTCCCCTATGGATGCACCCGCAGAGGAGACTAAGGAGGCTGAGGACAACTGTCACAAGGGAGGCCCACAGGAAGGAGGCAGAGGAGTCGACAAGGAAAGGGAAGCAGCTCCTGGTGGGGACCCAGTTATTAGGGGATAGAACTGGGGACTCAGGAAAACTGAAGTAAGGGTGCCTGCCTGGTGCCATGGCTTGGAGGACAGGAAGCACATCCTCCGGATCACAATAATAGCTGCACGGGAGTCTCGAGCTGGACGTCATTGTCCACCTAGGGACAAATGACTTGGCTCATCATGAGATTAGAGCAGTGCAGAAGGACTTGTAGAATTGGGAGGGCCTCACACAAGTAGTGCACAATATCATCCTTTTCTGTGGTGCTGCCTGTCAATGGCATGAGTGAGGCAAGGGTACTTTGCACCATGCAGTTTAATGAATGGTTGAAAAAATGGTGTGGAGCACAGGGTTTGGCTTCATTGGGGACTGGGGTTCCACCTGGGGGACACCAGCCTATACTGGCAGGATGGTCTGCATCTGTCCAGGAAGGAACAAGTTTTTGAGCAATCAGTTTAAATGCTTCATTGGCAAGCTTTTAAACTAATCAAGGGGGAGGCACTGATAAGCTGGAGGAAAATCCCAGCCTCTCCTACAAAACAGGGTAATAAATCAAAAAGACCGAGGTAGAAAGGTCAGTAGGGATGCTGCAAAAGAAGGTAAAGCCTATAAAAATGGAGAGCAATGAGTACCAATGCCGTAGTCTGAGTAACAAGCTTCCTGAATTAGTGGCCTTGATGGAGAAGGACATCTGGATATTGTGGCAGTCACAGAAACATGGTACACACTAAACCATGACTGGGATGTAAACATACCAGGATACACTATCTACAGGAGGGACAGGGAGGGTAAAAGAGGAGGAGGAGTAGCTCTTACATAAGGGAAGGAATCAAAGCAACAGAACAAAAGGGAAAACAGGGAGGAGAAGAAGCACTGTGGGTAAATTTGGAGACCGGCAATGGCACCACAATCTTCACAGGGGTTGTATACAGACCCCCTTCTCAGGGGGAGGAAATGGACAAGGAAATGATAGAAAGTATACTTAGAATGGCAGAAAAGGGGGAGATATTGCTGATGGGTGATCTGAATATGCCAGATGTTAATTGGAGTGCAATTGCATCAGCTACTTCGAAGAGTGGGGTTATTCTAGATGCCCTACAGGGGGCATGCCTTAGACAACTAGTATTGGAGCCCACTCGAGAGGGAGCAATCTTAGACCTGGTTCTCTCAAATGGAGATGAAGAGAGGATCACAGATGCAAAAGTGGGTAGCCATCAGGGAACTAGCGACCATCGAACAGTATGGTCCACAATAAACACAGCAATAGAGTCAAGCCATACAAAGGCAAAAGTACTGGACTTTAGGAGGGCTGACTTTGCCAAAGGGAGAGTACCTAAGGAATGCACTAGCAAATGGGCAGGAAGAAGAGGTGGAAGAACAATGGGGAATAATAAAAACTGCCATCACAGAGGTAACAAGCCTTTGTGTGAAGCAAATAAACAAAATGAAACAATGTAAGAAACCACTATGGTTCTCAAAGGAAGTGGCAGTGAAGGTTCAAGAGAAAAAGAAAGCATTCAGGAAGTACAAGGAATCACAGAAGGAGCAGGACAAGAACTGTATCAGTTAAAGCAAAAGGAAGCTGGGAAGGCAGTCAGAACAGCAAAGGCCCAAACCGAGGAAAAGATAGCCAACTCAGTTAAGAAGGGGGATAAAACCTTTTATAGGTACATCAGGGAGCAAAGGAAGACCAAGGGAGGGATAGTGAGGCTTAATAAAGGGGGCAGGGAGGGTGGGCAGAGGGTGACTGTGGAAAGGCAGAGATACTAAACAAATATTTTTGCTCAGTATTTACAAAGGAAGAGGGGGCGGTACCTAAAACAAACAGTAGAAACACTCTGGATACAGAAGTTGATACCAGCCCATTTACAGAAAAAAGGGTCCTGAAAGAACTCTTAAAACTGAAGGTGGACAAAGCATTGGGGACTGATGGGATTCATCCCAGAATTCTAAAAGAACTAAGGGTAGAACTAGTGATACCACTGACTAACCTCTTTAACAAATCATGGGAGGATGGGTTGTTACCCGAGGACTGGGGAAGGGCAGATGTGATTCCCCTTCACAAAAGTGGGAGCAAGGCAGAAGCAGGAAACTACAGACCTGTTAGTTTAACCTCAGTGGTAGGGAAAATGATGGAATCACTTCTGAAGGAAAGACTTGTCGAATATCTAGAGCCAAGAGGGGCACAGGACCCAAGGCAGCATGGATTCACAGCGGGAAGGTCATGCCAGACAAATCTGATAGAATTCTTTGACTGGGTGACCAAAGTAGTAGATCAGGGAGGGGCTGTGGACATGGCCTACCTAGACTTTAGCAAGGCATTTGACGCAGTCCCACACAAAAGATTAATATACAAGTTAGCCAGCCTGGGAGTGGGTCCCAAGATGACAGCCTGGGTAAAGAATTGGCTGGAGAATAGGACACAGAGAGTAATAGTAAATGGAGTCCACTCTGAAGAAAGGGGGGTTGCTAGTGGGGTACCGCAGGGTTCAGTATTAGGACCGGTCCTCTTCAATGTCTTTATAAGCGACATTGCAGAGGGACTGGAAGGAAAAGTATGTCTCTTTGCAGATGGCACAAAGATCTGCAACAGAGTTGATGCACATGGTGGGGTAGAAAGGATGAGAAGGGACTTGGCAAGGTTAGAGGAATGGTCAAATGTATGGCAGCTTAGATTCAATGCTAAGAAGTGCAAGGTAATGCACCTGGGAAACAAAAACCCTAGGGAAGAGTACACAATGGGGGGTGAGATACTAACAACAACAAAAATGGAAAGGGACCTGGGGTAGTCATAACAGATGACCTAAAGGTGGGCAAGCAATGTGAGAGGGCAGCAAGGAGGGCTGGGGGGATACTGGGATGCATAGGGAGAAGCATCACCAGTAGAAAATAGGAAGTTATTATCCCTCTGTACAGACAGCTGGTCAGACCCCATCTGGAGTACTGCATGCAGTTCTGGAGACCCAGTCTCTGCAAAGACATACACAGGATGGAAGCTGTTCAGAGGAGGGCAACTAAAATGGTTCAGGGTCTGCACCGGAAGACATATGAAGAGAGATGAAAGGAGCTTAATATGTATAGCCTCAAGGAAAGGAGGGAGAGGGGGGACATGATAGAAACTTTCAAGTACCTCAAGGGAATCAACAAAGTCCAAGAGGGTAGCATCTTTCAAAAAAGAGGTGTGCAAAAACAAGGGGGCTCAATTTGAAGATGGGGAGGCATCTCAGAGGTAATTTAAGGAAGTATTTTTTCACAGAGAGGGTTGTGGATGCATGGAATGGCCTTCTGGTGGAGGTTGTGGAGTCAAAAACAGTGGTGGAATTCAAGCATGCATGGGGCAGTCATAAGGCAGGGGGCGGGGGTAGGAAGAAGTAGGCTGCTGGTTAATTAGGATCTGCAGCTTATCCACTAGGTAGGGAAATGGGCAGACTAGGTGGGCCAAGCGGTCCTTATCTGCCATCAAATTCTATGTTTCTATGTTTCTATGTTCAGAAGGCCTTGTATCTTGGAGGCGAAAAGTTCTGACCGAAGTACTGACAACCTGGGATGTCGTTTGGGGGGATGATCCGGAGGGGTCTCTGAAAGATTGAGGGAATACCCCTCACAGATTATCTGGAGGACCCATTTGTCTGATGTTATGGACTTCCACCGGCTGCAGAATTGAGTCAGACAACCTCCCACCACTGAGGAAGAGTCCCCCTTGGGCAGTTGAGGTGGGACTTGGGCCAGCAACTCAGAAGGCGGCACTAGGTACTTTGGGTCCTTGCGCCTTCTGTTGCATTTTCTTTTGAGGCTGAGGGGTTTGGTTTTTATTAAAACCTCTCCTGCCTATGCCTTGAAAGGAGTGACGGTTATGAAACTGGTGGTTGTTAACACCACCTCAAGAGGGGGCGGGAGGAGATCGAGCCAATTTAATGGCTGACCTAGTCTTTTATGTGGCCTCTAGAGCCTGTTCTACTTGAGGGCTGAAGAGGTACACACCATTGAAAGGCAACACCATGACCTGTTGCTGGGCATCATTCGTAAAACCTGAAGTGCACAGCCAGAAATGGCGGCAGGTACAAATGCCACCACTGCTGCTCTGGAGGCAGTATCGAAGGTGTCCATAGCTGCTTTAACCTACTGGTTGTTGGACTTGATACCCTTGGTTTATGGCTTGAAGAAACTCTGAATTAGTGTCCGACTCTGGTAGAGCTTCAACCATTTGTTTGAGCGAATGCTGAAGAATATACTCATATTAAGAGGAATAGCCCTGGTAGCTGGCAATACGCATACCCAGGGTGGATGCAGCAAAGACTCGCTTACCTAAAGTATCTATCTTACGAGATTCTTTGTTTATAGGTCAAGCTGTAGTAGTCTGAGGAAGGACAACCTTATCGTTCTCTGCCAAGACAACAATAGGATCTGAAAAGGATTGGGAGGCCAAAATAGGTCGATCCTTGGGAGCAGTATACTTCCTATCTATGGACTTAACCACAGAAGGAATAAGAGCAGGATTATTCCATACCATTTGAGAAAGCGACTCAAAGGAGGGTTGTACCAGGGGAGTTAAATCCATTGGGATGTCTGGAACATGAAGGTATTGGAGTCTTAAAAGCTTCCCAGAATCAATGTCCACAGTCTGGAGAGAAAGAGTGGAATTCAAATTTTTCAGCAGAGACTTAAATGACAGGTTCTGGACCACAGGCTCTGTAACAGGATTAGGCCCTGCTCCTTCCATATCGTCACCCAGTCTAAGATCTGGGTCAGGCTCAATATCATCTCCTGACAGTCCAGGAAGAACTGCATGGACAGGAAAGGAATGAAAATCAGCAGGAAAAGAGGAAGGAAAAGAATTTGGAGAGGAGAAGCCCTGAAGACTGGCTGATGAAAAGCCAGGCCTCGGCGCTGAAGAAGAACATAGTGCCGAAAGGCCTCACGGCGCTGATAAAGATGATGGCACCAAAGAAAGAACCCGTTTCGAAAAAGTCACATGGCGACCTAAGATGGCCTAGCAATACATGCTGAGAATTCAACGTACTGAAAAAACCACACGGCACTGAGGACGGTGCCTACAGGCACATCAGTACCAAGGATGGTACCAACAGGTGCATCGGTGCTGAAATCAGCACTGAGTGACCCACCAATGCCAACGGCACCGACACCAACCCTGGGCCCCAAAAATTAGGATTCGAGGGGAAAGAAGGAAGAATACCAGGAGATAGAGGCATCGGTGTGGCCCTCTGCGCTGCAGCCATGTGAGGGGGTTAAACACCTGATCGCGTAGTCGACAGCACCAAAAAGGGTGCCACCTGACCAGGGAGGCCCAAACACCCTGCCCAAACTCCTGAAGAGCCCGAGGGCCCTGGAGTGACCGGGACAGGTAGCTGGACCAACCTCTGAGCCCATTGCTCCATAAGAGCAGCCCACTGATGAAACTGCTCATCGGAAGCCCTACCAAAAGGTGGGGAAGGGCTCCAATGTCGAAGAGGTCGGTGACCAGAAACAGAAACTGGCAACTCCGAATGAGGAGACCGGCAACTGATCCCAATGACCGACCGTCAACGTGTAGACATGTCAGAAGTCGACCTCGAGTGATGCCTTCTCTTTTTTGACCTATGGACCGAAGAAGAGCTCAAGGCGAACGATGCTGAGAATGCGACCGTTTTCTTTTATGCTTCCAGGGGGACTGCCCTTCCCCTCAGGCATTGGACAGTCCATTGTCAGACCCCCCCAACCCGGAGAAGGCGGCAGACCGGACCCAGCCCGGCTGACTGAACAGCTTTGATATGAATTCTCCCTACCGTCACCTGACCCGCTCATGGTCGACTCAGTCAATGTAGGCTGAGACTTCTTTCTTTGATAGGAATAAATTATCATAAGTGGTACTTTTATTTGAAAATACTACAAAATAATAAACTGAAAACTATGCTGCTAGTTTGCAGTTTGACTCAACCGAAGCGAAACAGCATCACTGCTTACTCAATAGTGGGAAAAAAGGAACTGAGCGGTTGGTGAGGATTGACACTGAGCTAGTCATGCTGCACGAGCAGAGGCTAGGTGCCTCCTCGGCTCCATCTCTGGCACCGGCCCTCCTGCAAAATGTTTGCTCCTGCTGGTTCCTAGTGCCTCCGGCGAAGATCCCATTAGTGTGAATGAGTGGTGGAGACTTTATGTCCAGGAAGATCTATCACATCATGGTGATTGCTTTGTTAGTCAAGAAGGTGGTGCCAAAACACTGGAAGGATTCTCTCCAACCCTCATACATGGAATGGTTACAAGAGCTCCTTCATAACTTAAGAATTGAGAAAATGATGGCTAGTCTTTCCAACCACTTGGAAGTTTACAGAAAGAGGTGGGAAAGTTTACATGTCTTGTACACCCTATAATGTAAGAGACAGATTTATAACCAGCTAAGCCTGATATGTTTTTATTATCTTGTATTACCTTTTGTTCTTAGTCTCATTGGTGCCAGTGGGGGAGAGGTGGGAGGAAAATGAGGGAAGGGGTGGGGAGAGATTTTTACTTCTATATCCTGTCAGTGTTTAACAGCTGTGACATATATGTGTGTAGAAAATCAATAAAATTTTAATTTAAAAAAAAGTAACTGGAATTCATAGTAAAACAAAATGTTTTCCTTTTTGATAGAGAACTATACCTCCAGACAAAGGGAACCATGATGGGGGTGACCTGTGCTCCATCAGTGGCAAACCTATATGTTGGATTGTGGGAAAAGAATGCGATCCATAATGATGTCATAAACAGGTTTAAAAACAATTTAGTCATCTGGAAACATTATATTGATGACATACTTGTAGTATAGCAGGGCAGTATAGAACTGTTTGAGGAGTTCGTTAGTTTCTTAAATGCAACCAATTGAGAACTTGAGGTTCACATATCAAAGTAGTAGGACAAAAATAAATTACTTGGATCTGTACATAACAGTGAATCTGGAGGGCACACTTAAGAGAGATATATATCGCAAACCATTGGATGAAAATACCTTGCTTTTGGCAAATAGTTGTCACCCACTGCACGTCACACAGAACATACCCATAAGTGATTTCCTTACAACAAAATGGAATAGCTCCACATAAGTCAGTTTTAAATATGGAGCAGAAGAACTGACCACTAGGTTAACCCAGAGGGGGTATAAAAAAGACAAAGTTGAACAAGCAAAGTGCAGAGCAAAGGTTACAGAAAGGTTTAATCTGTTACAAGAAAAGGAATATGTTGAAAATAGTGACATTAGATTTAATTTTGTAACAGTTCTCAGCACAGTCAAAAGGACTAGAAATCATTTTAAGGAAATTTTGGCACATACTAACAGCTGAGCCTGGTCTGAAAGAATTGGGAGACCCCTTTCAGAATGTATTACAAGAAGGCATCAACATTCAGAGATTTGTTAGTACACAGTCGTTACATAGATGCACAAGCACAAACATGGCTAAGAAAATCACAAGGTTGCTATAGATGTGAAAGGTGCATCATGTGTAAACATATAAGGCAGACAAAACATTTTAGATCTATTAACACCACAAAGTCCTTCAAAGTAAGACAATGTATTACTTGTGATACCGAAGGGATCATATACTGTACCTTGCCACCTGCCTATGAGGTGCTCTCTACGTAGGAAAAACGAAACGCAGATTTAAGGATAGAGTAGGTGAGCACATACGTACCATATAGAAATTAGACATCACTTATGCTACTGCACAACATATGCTAGATGCTACAGCTGTTACTGAACATACTTTTGACTTTGTGGCCATTGACAAAGTCTCCAGAAAGCCAAGAGAGGGAAGACTGTGACAATTTGGTTCTTATTAGAGAAAACTATTGGATTTTAACTCTACAAGCAACTAAAAAGACAGCTTTATATTCCCATCTTGATATACGCTTTTATTAAAAACAGAAAAAATGGTAAAGGAATTTGTTCCCATGTGACACCCTGGTCTTTTCCATTGTCTCTTTAACTATATGAATGTTGTAATCGCAATATAGGTATTAACAGTAAATTTACAATTGTGCTTCTAAAATTATGAGAGCCTGTCCAACAAATAACAACTAAGGTAGTCAGCATTTTATGTAGTACTATTTAAAAATGAAAGTATAGATATTTATCTGTCCTCTTTAGTATTTCAATTAGCTTGTTCCTCTTATTCTCTACCTATTCTCCTTTCCCTCTTCTTTTTCCCCATAACCCCCCTTCCCATACCTCAGCCCCCAAACCCTCCCCACCCCCAAGTCTCCCCATCTTCCCTATAACATAATTCTTGTATGTGTAGGATATACTTTTTCATTAATTTATTATTTGGTTAGACAGTAACACTGTGTGTAAATTGTGAACTTTAAAAACCTTTAAAAGAAGTTGTTTTGTAATTAAATAAAATAATGCATCTTGAATGAGATGAGTCACAGGGTGTCACTGCACCATGTGTTCACTTTTAACCTATATATATATGTTGCTTCTATGTGTATTACCCAGCCTTTGAAGAAAGACTGCAATGTCCAATACACGTCAGGTGGGTTCCTGTGTCCTGTCTGTGGAGAATAAATGAAGCTGTATATCAACTTTGGTGGTGTCCCTCTATAAGGTTTGTGAGTGCTGGAACTATATTGTTACAGTGTTTGTGTGGTTCCTTAAGCACCACTGTTCTAGAGAGCACTCTCTTTCCTAAACACACAGAGATCATGCCTATCTCATTTACCTTTGATCTGACCATAAGTTAAACAATTTTTTAAACCAGTGGGTCCTGTCCCCTTTTTTTTGTGGAGTCTCTGACATTAGTGTCAGACACTATAAACCCAACACTAAACAAATAACCAAGTGCCCGGTTCCCACGCTAAAGGGGAACCAAAGAGTGACTGGTTCCTGAGGTAAAAAGAACTGAAAACTAAAGTAAAAACAACAGAAATATGTAAGGGACTACAATCCCACGTAAAATAGATAGATAAAAAAATGTTCTCTTTCAGAAGTCGCGGCTCTCAAGAACCGATGAGGAACAGAATGAAAACACTTTAACTAAAAGCTAACAAACAACAGAAATATTTCTGGGAAATCAGTTATATATAAAAGATTTTTAGAATAAAAATGATACTCATCAAGAAAATAACTAAGTAGTTAGAAGTTGAGGAGAGTTCTCTGAGGCATCCAAACTGGCAGGTGGAAAAACAGATCTGAACATCTTAGAGTGTGGTGGTAACTAGAGGGAGCAGTCTGAAATTGGCATGAGCCAATGAGCATTCTACCATTAGTATACATTCCATTTCTCTCCAGGGCAGTTCAATGCAGGAGGTTAACTGCATTAGTTAAGCATATTGAAGGATTCCTGGAATTAGAAGATCAAGAATTATGGTGAGTACATCATTTTCATATCTTCCTGGATTTAAAGTCTTCACCATTTATTCATACTTCTGGGTTAGAGTAACATGCTAAAACCAAACCCCCGAGCAGGGTGATAGAAACTAGAGCTCACTCAGGACAGAAGTCCATTAAGGATTGTGCTGCCAAAGGAAGCATGCTGTCTGGCATGGACATCCAGAGCACAGTGCTTCAAAAAAGTGTACACTGAGCTCCAAGTAACCACTTTGCAAATGTCATCAATGGGAACAGAGTGAATCTCCACCAAGGATACAGAGACAGCGCTTGGCCCTCAAACTTGATCTGCACCATAGAGTAGCAATGGTCAAGACATGTCACTATCCAAGCAGAGATACATTTGATGGACACTGGCTAACCTAGCTGGACTCCACTGAAGGACACAAACAGTTGCTTGGCCTGATGGATATCCCCAGTTCTATCGATGGACAATTGTAGAAGCCTCTTAATGTCCAATGAATGCATGGTGCATTCCCCTTTATTTTGAAAGTTAGAGAAATAAGTAGGAAGAACCAAAGGCTGGTTGAGGTGGAAATCCGAAACCAATTTGGGTAAGAACTTAGGGTGAGTACAGAGGACCACCTTGTTCTTATGAAAGAGGGTACATGGAGGGTCTGTGACCAAGGCATGTATTTCAGAGACCCTACAAACAGAAGTGATGTCCATCAGAAAGGTGATCTTCCAAGTCAGAAATTTCAACTTACACATGGCTAGAGGCCCCAATGGTTCATGAATGAGCATGTATAGCATGAGATTAATATCTCAGGGGGCAACCAGCTTCCTAACCAGGGGCCCAAAGACCTTGCCTATTCTCATGTTGAAGAGTTTAATTTTGAACACTCGCAGCATGCTGTGGGGTGGACTAAAACAAAGGCTAGCCACTTGCTTTTCTGTGATTCACAAAATGAAGAATTGTGTCTCAAAATGGTGAACACACATGTCATCAGGTTGCATCCGCATACCATTCCCAAGATGGCCACTCATGGTCATGTGATGATGGTCATAACACAGTAACTCAAGATGTTCATGAGGTAATCCAAAATGGCTGACACCACATCATGGAGGTTCGATCATGCAGTCACAGGGACCTGTGACTGCTGCCATAACCAAACAAAACATACCGGAGGTTTTTGGCATGATTAATAATATTATCAGTAAGACTAATGTTTCTGAGGGACAGAAGATTCTCATTAAAAATGATGTTGATGTACTTTTCAATGAGGCTGGTACGCAATCTATCATGACGTCTGTGTCTGATGCTGCAGAAACTGCTGATGCTGTTAACAATGTTTGCCATATTACAATGGCCTTGGTTAAAAAACACATTGCAGTTAATTGCATGAAATTTTGTGATTCTTCCCTATGCAATTTAACATCAGCTTTCCCTGAGAAGACTAAACGTGCTGTTGTTTCTTTTTTTCTTTAGTTTTTGTTGACCAGGTAAGTGCACTAGACAAGTTCTGCCTATTTTCAGGCACGACCCACGGGAAGGGGATACAGATGAATGCCAACTGACCTTGAACCAGATTAAGCTGTTGGTGGTATTTTTAGTGAATGAGGGGATATTTGGCCAAGGCACCAGGGAAATTCCCCTGCTCTTTTCGAGAAGTGCCATGGGATCTTTAACATCCACCTGAACTACCACCAATCCAGGCAGATGGGACCTCAGTTTAATGTCTCATCTGAAAGACGGCACCTCAGGAGGGCAGCACCACTCTCATGCTGCACTAAAGTGTCAGTATTGAGATATTAACGCAAGTGCCTGGTGTGGGGTTTCTAACCCTGACAGCATTGGGCATATGCAGCTCATTAATACTTTAAGCTGTAACATTAAAAACAATGTTGCTACCATCCAGCAACCTTCCGGTGGGGAAACTCACTGTACATTGGATGGGGGAAGGGACAACCCTGATTCTGAAAGCCCTGTGGCTGTGATATTTTCAGCATCACAGCTCACATTGGGGGGAGGGTTACAGGTTTGATTTCTGAGCCTGAGCTGACAACTGTTTCAGCAGTACTTTCTCTACCCTGATGGCTACTGAACTACAATCCATAGCTGGAGAACTATGTGAAACTTGTACACCACTTTTCTCCATTGTGCAGGCACCCCTGATAGTGCCAGCACTGCCTGCACATGATGCAGAACCCTCTCCATCAGTGACACCTGGATCATCCCATACTGTGGCAGCAATAGCAGACACAAGTCAGAAACCATCTGGGTTATTCCCAGTACACAATATAGCAGGTACTTCTTGCAAGGAGGTACAGGATATTCTAATACTGATATCACTGTCTTTTCTTTTGGGATCACTCACCATGGTCCCAGCATTGGTTAATCCTAACACAGCTTTAGGGCATTATTTTGAAACTGCCACATCAGATAAAGCACTCACAGCAGTTTTAGCCCAAAAATACAATGGACACATCCGACCCACTGCTTGTGCATCCCAGATGCTTGCCCCAGTGGAGCTGAAATACAACCTTTGTGAAAGGAATCTTTTGGCTACATACTGGGCAGTGAGATATTTTATGCATATAATTGGATATGCACCCATTGTGCAGCATTCCAATCACTTGCCAACCAACTTTTTGTTGTCAGACAGAGTAAAATATGACTCTGTATCCAATGCCAGACCTACACACTGGTCTCTCATTTTACAGAATCATGACATCACTGTCCTTCCTATCAAAACTTCATCCTTGCTGGCCCATGGCCTACAATTTACAGGAGAGACCCATGATTCTTTACTCCAACTCCCTGACCTACCTGTCTCAGGGGTCTTTCTGACAGAACCTTAGAAAGTGTTAAAAGACACCACTGTGTGTCATGTTTTGACTGATGACTCAGCCACACATACCAACGAGGGTCAGATAGCAGGGTTTGGAATTCTTATTGTACATCCTGGTGATGACAGAGTGTGCATGGCTAGTAATTGCATCATTGTATATGTACAATTAATAGGCAATGTTAAAATACACCTGGTAAATAAAATGAAAAACAGGGAGGCAAGGAGTCTCTTAATTACCACAAATATTTGTGGATGCTTTAGAGAGCTGGAAAGTCCTTGAGATAGACACAGCTTGTGGTAAGAGATTTTTCCTTGCGTAAAATGATACCAGCACTCCATGAGTGTTGCAGTCTGACAAAATGTCCTTGATATAAAAGACTGCAGATACTATGTTATTATTACAGATTCTAATGGGGTCTGTTTCTCTCTAAACTGAATTTCTTTGGAAGAAAAACAAACTTCTGTTCCAGTACTCTATAGTATCGCTGTGAAATACAGTAACTTGCTTGTGTACATCACAACACTAACCAGTATAAATATAAACTGTACATTCATAAGATTTGAGCATCTTGTAAAATTTGAACCTTATGCTTCAAAAGAAGGACCTTTAGTTAAGGGCAGTGTATAGGTTCCTTAATAAAGGAACTGAGCAACAACTTCCAGAAATAGCTCTTATAAGAAAGTGAAAATGACATTCACCTATCCAGTGATGGCCTACTCATTTGGAACATCACTTCTGTAACACTCATGAAAAGTTACATATAATTCCTGAACACCTGAGAGTAGATTTTATCTGCAGTACCAAGAACATAATACTCCAACTAGTGGACACCAGTGAGTCAATAAAAACACTAGACAGACTGACATTCTCTGTCTGGTGGCCACACTTGAGAAATGATGTAGAACACTACATTAGTAACTGTTTGATATGTACACAGAACAATCCTATACCAGCTAGGAAAACTACATTGTTACCCCAGAGGCAATCAGGCCCCTGGAACAACATCCAGATTGACTACATTGGCCTTATGCCAATCACTAAGAACAACTCGTTTTCACTAGTGATCAACCTAATGGAGCAACACAGCCAAAGTGACTGCAAATGTCTTGGTAAAGCAGCTATTTACCAGGTGGGCTTTACCCCCAAAGGTAAATTCTGATTACAGGGATCTGGCTTTATAGCCAAAATAATGCAGGAAATTCTGGATTTGTTATGGTTAAAACAAAAGCTTCATATCCCTTACCAACTACAGTCATCAGGACAGATGGAATGGGCTAACAGGCAGCTCAAAGTTATGTTATCTAAACTTGTTCAGAAGACCCCAAAGGACTGGAATTCATTATTGCCTTTACTCCTTATGGCAATTATGAGGACACCCTCTGTGGTGCACAGTATACTCCATTTTTGAAATCATGACCGGACTGTCCATGAGACTCCCAGAGCATTTAGTTCTGGACCTGTGTACTGCCACTGCTGATGGGGCATCAGTTGATAAATATGTTAAATATCTCAAACAAGACATCCAAAAGGTACACTTGTTTGCTTCACAGTGTATGGGCAATGCCCAACAACAGGCCCTATCCCATTGTAAATGAACTCAGTCCAGCAGTCTACCAAGTTAGATTGTCTCACTATAACAGTCATTGATAAATGGCTATATGCCAATGAAATGAACCTGTTTAAAGGAGATTAAATTACTTTTCCGTACCCCAGTGGGAGGAATAGTACAAGACTATGTTTTTCTTTTCTCTTTCCTTTTAGGTTCCAGAGAGAGAGAGAGAGAGAGATGCTTACTTTTATGCTTATTATTCTTTTTAAAAGTATGGGTCTTCTCACAAGCCCAAACTGCACATCTTATTGCAGATAAGAACCAGTGACCTAATCCTAACAAGATTGTTGAGGCAGAGTACCTCACAAGCCCACATGATTTAATTGCATCCTGTGGAATTCACACTAAAGTCCTAAAAGATAAGTTATTCATCATCCAGAAGGGTAGTGAGGCCATACTGAATGCTATGATCATTGATTTGGATCAATCCTAGAAGTTAGACTTGATCTGGACTCCTGTTTACATTTTTATTGATAATCAGGAATTTTGCATCCAAATTTATATGGTAATAAAAGCCATTAGACTTTAAGATGTTAACCCTATGATGCCCCATAAATTTTGACACCTAATACTGAGTGCCCCAAAATAGTAATAGCCACTTCCTAGCCAGGTACCCTAGTTAATAATGTGCAATTCATACCCATCCCAGTGATTTTAAATCTCACCTTTTAAACTTGAAGTGATTTGTTTTATGTTTTACAACAAACATTTCCCACATTTTTTTTTGTTTTAAATAATGATGCCATTGGATACCCTGGCAGCATACCAGGTACTCAGTAATGACTGCCTATTGAGGGACTCATAGCCCACATGCACCACATACATACACTTAGGATTTTCACATCCTGACCGCTAGTGGTACATCCTATGACTGTAAATCTACCCAAATGCACTAGGCATTTTGTTTTTTTTTTGTTTGTTTTCTTGTTTGTTTTTGTTTTTAAAAAAACAACAATGCAGGTTTAGACTCAGGCCTATTTGGCTCTGACATATCTATCTGAAATAGGGCTGATATAGCCATTATTCAAGCACACACAGTATGTTAAAGGTTCATGATAGTATAAAATATAATATCATAACCCCCACCCCCCGCATTGCATGGTATACATGATTTTGCTCATAAAGAGTGATATACATTTACAATATTAAGGATATTGTGAAGGGGTTTGACCTGACAAATGTTCATGTTAATGAATTATTGTCTGCTCACATTAAGGAAGCAGATGAGCATCACATAGCTAAGAAAATCCTCTGCACTGCCTACAGCTCTTAAGTTCATACAACCCTTTGGTTATCTCTTCCAGGATTTGGAATTAGGATATATCCTTGATCTCATACATGGCAGATGTATGGGTCAGTGGCATTGCCACATTTTGCACTTCTATTGCATGTATTAACAAATGTGTATTTGACTCTAGCACTATTGCTTTGTCAATGGCAAGGAACCTTGGATATGTCACCACACACAGCAGTATTGCTACATGTTTTGAAACATATTCCTGCACAATCCAGCAAGCCATGTTTGTGACTCTCACAGTGTCATTGCGGCATCTTCATCTGGCAATATCCATCCTTGATCATCTGGCAACCATCCATTCTATTGGTCATCTTGATGGGAACTTCTATCATAAAAAGGTTGAAACTACCACCTTTGTTTGTTTACCTGGTATCATGACTGACTCTGAACTTTGATTGTCGTACCTGAAAGGAACACCACCTTTTATGCAGATGTGACATCTTCCAGCTTGTCTAACCAACATGTGAATACTGGCCTAATAACTGAAATTAGGCTTCCACTTGTGAACTTTCAAATAAACAGTATTTGGTCCAGTCAATTATGATTCTACAATCAAGCTCACTGTTATGCATACTATGAAGCAAGTCTGGGGTGGGGCAATCCCCTAACTCAGCAAGAAGGCTCTTCTTCATTTGATCTACAATCAAGAAATCCATTGTCTTCATTGCTTGTTTCCCAAGCCTGGCTGGCTCCTCAGCCCTCTGTGCCACTGGGCCAACCTCAAAGTGAACTTTTCTAACTTCTATTTTTACTTTCCTAAACATGTAATAGGTTATAAGGTAATCACACCTCTTCCCAACCCAGAACCAGATGCCATTAAGTCTAGTCCTATCTTGATGCTCTGTCTGGATTTTACTTATTTTTAATATCCATAAAGGCAACTTAAGTTTGTCTCTTCAATTTCGTCCCAAATAGGACAGATACACACCTGATACACATATCAGTGTTTACTGATTGTTTTGATATTGGAAAACCCCATTGTGAAGTTTTATTCCAAATGATTATAGTAATACAAGGTTTACTAACATTTTCCCTTATAATTACATTTTGTTGTTTAAGGAAAACCATGAAACACCTCCATGACCAGCTAATTTCCTCTATCAGGTTTGTGCCTTGGGCCTGTAGACGAATGGTGCCTAACCATCATGTTTTTGTTGTGTTGCTACTTTTGCAATTAGGGTAACAAAGAGGGGACTGTTACACCTGGGTTATGCCCCCTATCATCCCACATACACCTCACATACACCTCACACAGTATTCCTGGTCTATTGTACTGTGATACTGCTATTTTGCACTAACATATAGATATAGGCACCCATCATGTAAGCAGGAATGCTAGGAATGTGCTTTGCTGCTAATATATGCTAATGTTTATCATGCATGATTCATTATATCTCAGTATAATACATTTATCTAGATTGTTTGTCTTTCATATATATTCCATATATAATCTACCTAATCACTGATAAGATGACTCTGAGGGATCATCAGTGATTATTGTATACATATATTCTCATATAATTATATGTAGTGTGTGTTTTACACTCAGGCAGATACGCCACGTGTAAGAGCCCTGTCATCACTTCTCTTTGTCTAAGCAAGCTGCCAGAGAGAGAAAACCTTTGTTATGTCTTTATGTCTTATACTGTACATGAGCAAGAAATGTCACATGTAGTTTGAAACCGTCAGCATTTCTTTTGTCCAAGCTATAATGCTAATGGAAGCATATTCTGTCTCATATGATACTCATTAGTAATTCTGTCTCCTAAGTCATCATCCAATGGACCTGCAATGAGTTGCAATGCTAAAAGGGGTCTCTCCTTGAGAGGGACATGTTTCCTGTCTATAGATTTGCAGACTGAAGGAATAAGAGCAGGCCTTGCCCACATCACCTTGAACAAAGTCTCGAAAGGTGGGGGAACAGGTGGTGTGAGGTTCACTGGAATATTAGGAACATGAAGCCAGATGCAGCACTGCCAGACCCGGCACCAGAGCAGACATCGGCCCACAGGGAGTCACACCAGACATGGCACCAAAGTTGATGCTGACTGAGACAGCACCACCAGAAGATCCACTCCAGACCTAGAAGAAAAAGAAGGGGAGAGGGATGGTACCCGTGCCAGTCCCTGTGAAGAAACAGAATGAGGGAGGAAGGCATGTTGGACCAGTGTCAGTGGCACTGGAACAGACAAGGGAGAAAATTCTGTTGCCGGCACCACACGCTCATCCTGTCCTGAAGGACTCAACTGCAACTCTGAGGCTCCTATGCTCGATGGACCTGGAACCGGATCCACCTGAAGGGGCAAATGAGACACACGCTGTACCCAGTGCTCCATAAGAGCAGCCCAGTGGTGAAACTACCCACCGACAACCCCACAAGAAGACAGAGAAGGGCTCCAGTGTTGAGAAACTGAGCTATCATGAATGGAAGCCATCAGAGAACTGGGCAGAGCTAGAGATGGCCTACTGCTCCTGACTACTGAAGACCTCTTGGCAGACATACCAGAGGGCAACCTTGAGTGGTACCACTTCTTCCTCTTCCGATGGAAAGAGAAAGAACTTGAGGCAGAACAGTGCTAGGTCCAAGACCTGGATCAGGAATGGGCCTGCTTCCTTTTATGTTTATGGAAGACTGTCCTCCCTCCCGAACATCGGAGTGCCCATGCACAGAACCCCCCCCAGAGAGGGCGGCAGACCGGACCAGCCCAGCTGCCAGAGCAGCCCTCAAATGGGAGTCCCTACCATCACCATCTCCATACAGGGTCGATTTCTTCAATTGGTAGGGCTGAAAGGAAAAAATATTTTTTTTCTTTTTTTACAGAAAACAATAAATTAAACTGAACAACTAAACACTGTTGTCGTATAGACATGAAGATCTGTTTCCAGGAGGGAGAGCAACGTCCTCACTCAAGTGCACTTCACAGCAGAAAAAAAGGAACTGAGGAGGATGGAGGGTAGATGCCAAGGTAGCCTACACAGGCACAAGCCAGTCTTGCGGTGTTGCACATGTGCGGACCTGCCTCGGTGCTGGCCTTCCTGAAGATTTTGGGCTCCCGCAGGGTCTCAGCACCTCCAGCTTATAACCCAGAAGTATAAATAAATGGTGAAAAATTTAAGTCCAGGAAGATCAGGGGGGCCTTACTAGGAGAAGGTTAGGAATAGGGATCTTAAGTAAGATTCCTTTTTGTCGAATTCTGAGCCTGTGGGAGAATCCCAAAATAGGGAATTAAGAGAAAGAAAGGTGTAGCAGGCCTCAGAATAAAAAGGTGGTGGACTATCTGGGGAGGCTGAACTGCTAAGGAAGTGGGCTAGAGTTTGAACAGTTATGTAGCCCCTGGAATACCGGGTACCCTTGAGCTCTGTCCCATGAGGGACCAGGAAAAGATAGTCCAACAGCAAAAGTATAGATCTCCCTGTCCAAGGATGCAGGCACACAAGGGAGAGAGCTATAATAGCTTGTAGAAAGGAGGTCTCTCCTCTTGACTCTCTCTCTACTAAGTAAACATATATATATATATATATATATATATATATATATATATTTTAGAGGTAAAAACTCCATTTAATGCATTAGTTAGGGTTGTTCCACAGCGACAAGCGAGGAAATTTGGTGTTAGGGTTGAAAGCTACTTCGACCCATTACACCAATTTAGCATATTGAGTTTTCACCTAACTCTCACCCCATCAGATGTGTGAAGAAGTAGAGGTATAGGAGAATGGGGTGAGAGTTAGGACGACAACCCTAATGCGCATACAGATGCCAGTTGGGGTGTGGTTGGGGTTCCAGGGGCTTTCAACCCTAACACTGAATTTCCTCACTTTTGTCACTGTGGAACAACCCTAACTTATGCATTAAATGGAGTTTTTTGCCTTTAATTTCCCTTCTTTTTGAGAATGATAATGAGAAATAGTGAATGTAATGCAGCAGCGGCCGCACTCCTGCCACGTGATGTTTTGTCACATAGTAACATGGTGCCCGCAAATGCAAATGGTAATGTGCATGGTGACACAAAGCAAAACACAAAGATAAACAGTACTGTAGACACAAATGGTTAAAATAACGAAAACGCAAGCACAAATGAAAATACAAAGTGCAATGGTGCCGTAGACGGGAACAGTAAGTGAAACGGGTACGGAACTGCAAGCAGAAGTGGTAAGGGTAACAGTAATATAAGTGCACAGGCTGGTTTTCCCCAAAAGCAGTATAGCGAAAGACAGTGAGTATAAAGAATGTATGCATAATAATGGGTCTCGGAGAAGAACATGAGGAGTTGGAATAATAAATTGCTTATATCTCAGGAACCGTACGACATAGCAAATAAATTTAACTGTCATATGAGTTAGGATTTTCCTGGCTAGTTTTGTACTTAGGGGGCTAAGCATTTTTCTGATGAAAATTCCGTATCTCGCACCGTTTCCAAGATACGGGCCCTGAAAGGCATGGTGAATGCCGTAATGTTATCCTATGGGAAAAAAGGAAAGTTCGGAGTGCCATAACTTTGCCTCCCTGTAATATTTTTTCACTAAACCACTAAAAGGCACATCTGTGGGATGTTGGCTTTCTTCCCTCCAAATTGCAGCCCAAAAGACCAAACCGTTCTTTTGCAGCAGGGTGGCAAAGAATTGCTGTCATTTTGACACAGCCTGGAAAAGTACTGTCAAACTTTGCGAAAGCTTTCGTAAATTCATGCTATAGTGTCATAAATGCGAAAGTGCTTTGTGAAAGTACTTTTTCCATAAATTTGAAAAACATATTTCTGGGGTGTTTTACCCCAAAATAAAGACATGTCTAGCATCCTCAGGGTCCGACTAAGTGAATACAAAAATAATTAGATTGCTAGAGGGTCCCAAATTTAAATGCCAAGCATTTTTCTGATGACCAACTGAAAACAAAATGGTGGATTTGCAACAATAAAAGGGCCATTTGCGAAAGTAAAAACTGCATTTGTGACACTTTCGAACTTTTTGTTAACTTTTCCCATTGACTATAATGGGAACTTGTTTTTTGAATAACTTTTTAACCGTTTAATATTTTTTCACGAAATCTTCAAAAGGCACATTGGGCACCCTCACCGCATGTTCCCTGATGTTTTTGAACTGGTCGAGCAAACCGTGTAACCTGTAGGTAAGAGCAAAGAATTCGCTAAGAAGTGTAAACATACATTTTGTTGACGCTTAATAACTCCGCAGTCATATACCTGACCAGTACAAAACTTGGCAGATCCCAAGATCTACCATGCTCAATTGTGCATACCAAATTTTAGGCAACTCTGTTGAACGGTGGTAATGTTATTAAGGTGCAAAATTTGACCCTTTAACCTTAAAATGGCTCCTCAACCTTAACTACAGTGGCACCACCATGCCTCTATTATATATATATATATATATATATATATATATATATATATATATGGAACAACAAGGACCAGAAAGAGGGCCCATCAACCATTTTTTTTTTGTTCTACCTTTTTTTTTTTTTGCACCAAGGAAAGGGCAAACTCGCCCAAAGATGGAAATTGCCTTTCCCTAAAAATTTTTTTTCTTTTTTGGGGTGGCTTTTCTTTTTTTGCGGGAGCACAAAGTGGCACATGGAGGGAACAAGCCCCAAAGATGTTTACCTCCTAATGACTACCCTCCTTTTTTTTACACCTGTGGAAGGCAGGAAAAAAGGGAGGAAAAGCTACCCAGAAGCCTGGCCATTACAGGAAAAGGTGGGTGGGTTGCAGTGATGAATGGCGAAGATATTTTAGAAGATCAAGAATTACTGTAAGAAAGCACAGTTACATAAGAACTTACTATAACAGTAGATCTTCAAGAGGAGCTCTTGCAGCAGGTAATACCATTAGGACTAAGGCCACCTGGCATTAGGACCCCACGGAACAATTTTCTAGCTAGCAGTCTGTGGAGAGGACTGCCCCCAATGTCAACTCCACCCGAAGTCAGACGTGGTATAAAAGGGGCGGTCCCCAGGCACCACCTCAGTTTTCCCGTCGGAGACCTGTCTGAAAATACAGATGGAGAACCAAGGAGGATCTCCCATCCCCAAAGAGAAGATGTAATGTGTTGTCCCCGGGGGTAGGTGTGTGGGAAAGCCACCTGCTGCAAGAGCTCCTCCTGAAGATCTACTGTTACGGTAAGTTCTTACGTAACTGTACTATTTCACTTAGAGTGGGAGCTCTTGCAGCAGGTAATACCATTAGGACTGAGTCCCAAGCAATGCCCAAGGAGAGACCCAAATCAAAGAGGGCTGAGAACAATAAACACTGTGGTAAATTAGGAGAGGGGTCCCTGGAGGATTGCTATGCCGAAACCTGCTCTCCTTCTGGAAGCAATGTCCAGACTGTAGTCCCTCATGAAGGTATGCACTGAACTCCAAGTAGTGGCTGCACAGAGGTCTGTTGAAGAAACATTCCAGAGGGAAGCAAAAGATGTCACCACCCCTCTGGTAGAATGACCCCTCACTGGTCCTGGTAGGGGTTTGTTGTGGTGCTGGTAGCAAAAAGTGATGCAGTGTATGAGACACTTAGGGTTTGGTTTGTGACTAGTGCTCCTAGTTTCCTGTGGGCAAAGGAGGCAAACGACTGGCCTGTCTGTCTGACAGATCTAGTCCTAACCAGATAGTAACACAAAATTCTTTCAACATCCAGAGTATGTAACAATGCCTCTCCGTTGATCGAATACTTCGGGTAGTAAACTGGTAGTTGAATGTCCTGGTTCAATGTGAACTCAGACACTACCTTTGATAAAAACATTGGGTTCATACGCAGGGCTACTCTGTCCCTGTGAAAAACTAGGTAAGGCTCTTTACTCATCAGAGCCTGCAGCTCAGAAATCCTTTGGGCTGAAGTAATGGCAACCAAAAATAGTGCCTTCCAGGAGAGAAGACGGAGCTCACAACTAGCAGCTGGTTCGAAGGGTGGCAAAGTGAGCTTTTCTAAAATGAACAGGAGATCCCAGGATAGTACTGGGTCTCTCCTGGGGGGTCATATGCAAGATACCTCTCAGGAAGGTCTTGCAGATGTCCTGCTGTGCCAGTCTTCCAACTTAATTGTGCATGGTAAGCTGACAGAGCACAGAGATGCACCTTTATGGATGAGTAACTGAGACCCAAATCTGACAGGTGGAGAAGATTTTCCAGCACAGATTCCACTGGACAATCCAGGTGATCCAGTGAATGTGGAATCACCCATAAGTAAAAACGCTTCCATTTCATGGTGTAGGTCACTCTCGTAGAGGGTCTTCTAGCTGACACGAGTACCTCTGCCACTCTAAAGGATACTCCAAACCTATCCCTGGGTAAGTCCTGTAAGAGCCAAGCATGCAGGTGCAAGTACTGAAGGTTCAGATGGACTAACGTCCCTTGCTTTTGGGAGAGCAAGTGAGTGGAGAGGGGCAACTGAATGGGCGGTTCTGATGTCAGCTGTTGCAACAGTGGGAGCCAAATCTGTTGAGGACAGAATGGCACTACCAGTATCACCCTGGCGTCTTCTGCCTGCAACTTGAGCAGGACCCTCTGAAGCATAGGGAAGGGAGAGAGGGAAAGCATACAGAAACCTCCCTTTCCAAGAGAGGGACAATGCACCTCTCCAGAAAACACCAGGCTCAGGATCTAGCGAGCAGAAACTGGGCAGTTTGGCATTGTGTGGGGATGCAAAGAGGTCCAGTACTGGCTGACCCAACCTTTCAAAGAGGTCGTCTATGACTTTTTGCTGTAGTTCCCACTCATGGTTCAGAGACAGAGCAACTTAAGCTGTCTGCGAGGACATTGTGGATTCCAAGAATATGAACTGCCATGATGTCCAGTTTGTGATCCACTGCCCAGGACCAAACTCTCATCGCTTCTCTGCATAGGGGATACAAGTGTGTACCCACTTGCTTGTTGAGATGGACGACTATTGGGGTATTGTCTGACTGGACCAGTAGAGGTCTGGGAAGGAGCATCCCTTGGAAAACTTGATGGGCATATAGAACAGCTCTCATCTCCAAAATGTTTATGTGAAGAGCTTGTTCTGTTGAATTCCAGGAGCCCCTTGTCTGATGCAAAGCAAGACGTGCTCCACATCCCAGTCCTAATGCGTTGGTGGTGAGGGTCTGTAGTGGACTGCGTTTTTGAAAGGAAACCCCTATGCTCAGCTGGGCTGGGATGAGCCATCAGATCATGGACTGTCAGACTGCGTTGGAGATCTGAATGAGCTCTTCCAGCTCGTCCGTACCTTGATCCCATTGAGCCTTGAGGTGCCATTGTAGAATCCTCATCTTCAGACACGAGAATGGAATTGTCACAATAGCTGCTGCCATGTGACCCAACAATTGTAGAACCACTCTTGCTGAAACCAAGTTCGAGTCTTGTATCCTGCGAGTGACCTCCCTTAGCCTTGATGCCCCATCTGTGGGCAGAAAGGCTCTCCCTTGGACTGAGTCCAGGATTGCTCCAATATATTGCAGCCTTTGAGCTGGCCACAGTTGTGACTTGGACAGATTTAGGGTGATACCTAAAGTCTGGAACAGGCCAAATGTGTCCTCCAAGGTCCTGTTCAACTGGCCTTCTGTTGATGCCGTAAGAAGCCAATTGTCCAGGTAGGGGTATATGAAGTGACCCCTTCTCCTGAGGGCCACTGCTACAACTGCCAGGCACTTGGTAAAGACCCTTGGTGCTGAGGATAGGCTGAAAGGCAGCTCCCTGAACTGGTAGTGTCCTCCTTGGAAGGTGAAGCATAGGTACTTCCTGTGGGATGGCAGGATCTTGATGTGCATGTAGGTGACCTGCATGTCCAGTGAGCAGAGCCAGTCTCCTTGGTGGAGCACTGGTAACAGGCTTACCAAGGTCACCATTCTGAACCTTTTTGTACTCGATAAAGTTGTTCAGTTAACTCAGGTCCAGAATGGGACAAAGGTCTCCTATCTTTTTCAGGACAAGGAAGAAATGGGAATAAAACCCCTTTCCCCTTTGAGCCAATGGAACCTCCTGGATGGCTCTTTCATCCAGTAAGGCCTGTATCTCTGCCCACAGGAATAGTGGATTGGAGGTGGAGCAGTGGGATTGGACTGGTGGGTTGTCCGGTGGAAACTGGGTGAACTCTAGGGAATATCCCCTTTCTATCATCTGGAGGACCCATTAGTCTGATGTACTGGACCATCCAGATAGGTATAGGGAGAATCTCCCTCCTACTGCCTCCTCCTGTACCGGCTATGGTGGGGGGGTTGGTAGGGAGTCATGCAGTGTTGGAGGGTATAGACAGGGGAGGTCTTGGCACCTTGGGGTTTCTGGAGCCCTGGGCACCTGAAGGGATGGGTTGGCCTTTTCTTTTGATGCCTCCCTTGTTTTGTGTCTGGTGCCTTCCTTGCTGCTCCTGATTTTTCCAAAAGGAACGGTGGCGTGTGGATTGTGGCTTCAACCAGTACATTATGTGGACTTCAGACACAGTTTTTGGTGAGTCCTGAAGCCTGGTGATCATTTTTTTGGCATCCTGACTGAACAGAACTGGTCCTTGGAAGGGAGCATCCAGGATAGCATCCTGAAGATCCTGTCGGAAGCTTGAAACTCTGAGCCAAGCATGCTTCCGCATGTAAATTACGGTGACTGCTGCTCTATCCAAGGAGTCATAGGAACTCCTGAGGACATGCTTATCCATGTCTACGTCAGACTGAATCACAGCAAGGAGCTATGCCTTGCCCTCCGAATCTGGCTGTGCTTTGACCAGGTCCATCGCCTTTGCCCACAGGGATTTTTGGTAAGTGACCATGTGGGCTAGGAAACTGAGTGACCTGACAGTGCAAGTTGCTGAACAGTATACCTTGCATCCCATCTGGTCTAGTTTCTTTGATTCTGGGTCCGGTGGCTGGGTACTCATGTGGTGTGGTTGTTGTGCCCTGCCATGAGCAGCAGTCAGGACCATCGAGTCTACCCTTGGGTGTTCTCCAAAAAAAGGGCTCCCCTTGTGGGGTCTTATAGAGCCTATTGGCCTTATGAGGAGCTTCAGTCGTATTGGACGGGTGTCTCCAGGTGGATTTGGTCACATCCTGGAATGGCTCCACTAAGGGAGGGAAGGATGACCAAATGTTTTGGATCTGTGGCTCCTAAGAATTTGGCCAGTCTGCACCTTTCTGGGTCCAATTCTTCAGAGTCCCATTGATAAAGCACCTGAATATGGCACATAATGTCCAAAAAGGACAGGTCATCGGGGAGTGACCTTGGGGAGTCCCTCAGATTTGGAGATGGAATGGGGAGTTTATCTTCTCAACAGTAGTCTGTAGATGAGTCCCCTGTGTCATCTCCTGACATCGATGGTGGGCATCTGCTGGATGAGGGAACAGATGAAGGATGCCTCTTCTGGTCGGCTGATCCTGGCATCCACCTGTCCTCATTGTCCTGCGGACTATCCTTTGGAGGCAAAGACTGCTCAGGAGTGAGGTTTCTGGGCAGTAGGCATACTGAGGATGGACCCCTGGGTTGATGGAGAAGATCTCCCTTTACAGTATTCCACTACATCTGAAAAAGTGCTCCCACCTCTGCTAGAGGAACAACTGGAGATGGAGGCATCTGATTTGGAGAACCGGAGGAACCTAGTCCAAAGGAGGAGTTGTCCAGTCCTCGGTCTCCTTATCCATGGGTACCTCAGGCATCAGGTCTTTAGTATCTGGTGGTCTGATGTCCACCTCTTGTGATGGAGGCAGTTGGGCATCCAGTATCCCTGCATCAGGAGAAGCGGTCACCATGGCCGACAGCCGATTCTTCGGGGCTGACAGCCAGTCTGTAGGTGCCAACATCCTTTCCTTTGCTGGATGTGTCTCCTTATCTGACATGAGTGCCCTGTTGTCTGGGAGGCAGACGACACCCGATGCTCAGGTGGGGGAGGTGTCTGGCACCTGACGACCTCCTGGCGTTTCTCTGGTTCATCCTTTTTCTCATGCTTGTCAAATGAGTCAGAAGGCTTACGGGCGGTGGACATCACTGCTTTGCCCATAGCCAATGCCTGTCCCTCATGGGTCAACCCATGTTTATGGGGTTGGTGGACCAAGGGGATCTGAGTGGACAACTGTCCTGAAGAGGAAGACTCCTTATCTTTTACTTGAGTGGAGGTGGTAAAACTTTCTCTGAGTGTCCCCCAAAACTGCTTTGGTACCTGGAGGAACCAATTCCAACCTCCCACTGGAGGTGGAAGTGGCCGATGCCCAATGAGGCAATTTCAGGTGGGACTCTGATCTGGATCTCTCCTTCTCCCGGTGGTGGTGGTGTTTTCCTCCTAATCTCTTCTCCTTGGGGGGAGACTCCCTGGTGGAAGAGGATGAACTACAGTATGTCCCAATGGAGCCTTCTGCATGGCGGCTACTTGCTCCTTGAAAAGGTAGGCCTTCAGGGCATTAGCGCAGTAAATCCTGGTCTTGTTGTTAAACTTAGTGCAGTGTGGGCAACCGTCAGGCTGGTGGTCTGTGCCTAGGCAGATGAGGCAGGCAGAATGGCCGTCTTTTGCCGAGATCCACTTCCAGCATGCACACTTCAATTTTTGCTGCTGAGATGATGAAGACATGAAAGTGTGATGGAAAAAGGTGTCAGAAACGGTAGGTTTTTGGAAAAGGATACTGCATGAAGTGTGAGAAACAAGCTGGTCAACTGCAACTATGGTGTCCGTAGATCTAATGTCCGTGGGTCAACGGTGGGAAAAGAACTGAGGTGGCGCCAGGGGACCGCCCCTTTTATTCCACATCTGACATTGGTCGGAGCCAACGTTTGGGGTGGTCCCCTGCCACAGACTGCTAGCTAAAATATTTTTCCCTGAGTTCCTAACACCTGGTAGCCTTAGTCCTAATGGTATTACCTGCTGCAAGAGCTCCCCCTCGAAGTGAGATTATAATTTTCGTATCTTCCAAGAATCAGTCTTCACCCTTCATCACTGGTGAGTCAGAGTACCAAGTCACCATCAAATGGAGGTGTTGGCAAATCCTGAGGAAAATGACTGTTCCCTCAGCCTCCTGTGCTGGAGAAACAGAGAAGAGGGGGCCCCTCTTGGGTTAGGAGATACTTGAGGCTGGTCTAGGCCAGGCAGAGGCTCCCGTGGTCTTGAAGCAGGAAACTATCCCACAAGCTCATGCCCAGCCAAGCAGGAAAAGAAATGGTCCTCTGGTATCATAAGGCAATCACCCTACACCGGGCTAAGGATGATAACAGTGATAGACGAAGCCATGCCATCTGCCTAATGCAGACCGTAGTTCCTACCAGTCTGGAGGCTACCTGATTGGCATTGTAGGATGCCCTAGCTTGCTGTCTTGCCAGCTCCAGACCCTGGGTAGAAAGGAGAATGGCCTGCCTGGTTGCCTCACAATCCGGCATGGATGCGAGGAACTGACCCAGTGTCACCCATAGATGCCTGCCATAGAATGTCTGGTGTGCCTGATGTGCAGCAATGCACAGTATGGTGTGCACTGTTAAGAAATCTCTGCGACTTCGGGTGTCAAACTTGGCTGAATTTGACTCTAAGGGATGGTCGCGCGTTGGGCGGTGATGCCCAGAGGGAGTATTTAGGAGCTGGACCCCAGAAGTGGGGTGAGGCATGGCTCCAGGAGATTCCAGAGGTGCTCAGCACCTGAGCTGGCAGTCCCCTGGAGCTGGAGGGGGCACAAGGAGATGGAGCCAGACATTCCGTGACACCTCTGTAAATGGCCAAGGCCATGGAGATATGATTGTGGATCCCTAACGATACTCCCCAAGGAAGGACAGCATTGGATGGGCAGGATTGCAACCTGAAAAATGGGATAATCACAGCTCCCTCATTATCTCTGACAGAAAGTGCTGATAACGTGTGAAATCAGTGTCATAGGGAAGGTGGACCGAAGTATCCTCTTTCTTGGAGGAGGAAGATGGAGAAGATGGGGAGCCGGACTCAATGGGTGGCGGTGCTGGGGTTTCAGGCTGGTAGATGGCCTGGTCTATTGCCTCAGGTATGTAGGAAAGGCACTCATCAATGCCCTAAACTGTTCCCAGGTCAGTGGTTCCACAGGTACAGAAATGCCTCAGAGAGGGAGAGGGACAGGCAGAGGAGGAGTAAGAGAAGGGTCATGAAGAACCAGGCCAGGTCCTCTGCCAGGACTGAGAGAGAGTACAGGTGATCTGCCCTGAGGGGAGGGGCTTTGCAACTCGCCCACCTGGGTACGCCCGACTGTGGAGGGGGCAATCTGGGTGGTGCCCTTGAAGGGGAAACCGCCAGGTGGGGAGGTCAAAGCTGTGCAGATTCCATAGGGCAGCCCCTATATCCACTTACCACAGGCTCAGAACATTCTGTAGGTGCCTAAGGACCCAACTCACCACTCCTGCCAGAGCCCCCCTGCCACTCTGGAACACGTAGCATGGTGCCAACTGAGACCTCTCAACTCCCATCTCACCAGAGAGGGCTCAGTCCCTTGGACTAGGCCCAGAAGCATCAGTAGCAGCCAGAACCAGGGCTATTTGGGACCCGGCACCACGAGCAACACCAGAACCCCCCACAGCACTGCAAACTGGGCTGGAATTAAACCTAGCACCGTGAATGGTGCTGGAACCAGCACAAGAGTTCAACCCTCCACTGCACCCAATGCCACCATCCCCTTCAGCACCAGAATCAGCACCACAAGTGGCACTGTGGGACACAGAGAAGGAGGTGTCGGCCCCAGCCCCAAGATGAGCACCTCCAGACGATGACGCCAAAGGTCTAAGGCTATGCCCAGAAAGGTTCCTACCCTCACCAAAACTGGGAAGCTAATCAGGATTATCCCAGTCAACATCCTCGAGATCGGAGGATGAGATCAAAGAGATCTACACCTGGCAGACCTCAGGGACCTTTCCTCTCCTGGTGCAGCTAGCAGCAGCAGGAGGGGACTCGGCTGCATGGGTGGTGCTACCCTGCGTACAGGCACCAGCCTCAGTGCCAAGAGCCGAAGCACACTAGACCATGACCCCAAAGAACTAACCAACACAAGTCCAGTGTATAGCTGCAGCACTGCCAGCAGTAGTGTCCAGACCCCTGAGGGGTACTGGACTTGGAGGGGTGCACAACCAGCCCTCCAGAAGAAGCTGGAAGTCCCACAGATCCCTCCCACAGGCCTCCTGTCTTGGCGAGACAAGGACTAGAGGAGGCCTGGTCTCTCTTGGTCTGCATAGTACTGGGGAAGGTCTCAGGGGAAGAGCCCAGGGATCTCACCTTGAAATTCTGAGTTCTACGCTGGCCTCCAATGGTGGGGGTCCTGTCTCCACCTCATGTGGAGTTTGAGTATGCGGAGGTCTATGCAGAAGCAGCATCACAATAACCCATGATGTGGCCCGATCCCAGGCAGGTCCAACATCAATCATGGCAGTCGTAAATGGACATATTTCTCCCACATGGGCACCAACACATAGGGGAGATTCCATTCCTTTTCCAGTCCTCTTCAACCTTCTAGGCCCCTGACCAGACATGACTGAACTTATTCAAGGAAAAAAATAAAACAAGCAAAAATAGAACCCTGTGCCATTCTAGATAGAAAGGAGAGAAAAGAGGTGATGGGTAAGTAGTAAGTAAGTAAATTTTATTTGTTTGGCACTCAGTATCAGAGGCTCTGGGTGCCTTACAGTAAAAACATTTGTCAGAGTGACATAAACATTCAAATTATGTAAACAAAAAATCAATAAACAGATTTTAAATAAATAAACATTTTGTAAAAGTTAGAAAACATGTGCAGGAAAGGCTATGTTAAAAAGGTGAATCTTCAGGCCCCTCCTGAAAACCTCCACCATGGGGCTTCCCTCAAAGATCTTGGCAGTGAGTTTCAGAAGACTGGGCTGGCCACCCTGAATAAATGGTAACCCAAGGTTTTCAACCTGGTCCTCAGAACCACCAGGAGGCCCTTGGTGAAGGAACACAGGGAGCGGGCTGGGATGGCAGGAGCAAGGAGGTCTGACAGGTAGTCAGGGCCCAGTCTGTTTAGGGCCTTACAGGTGAGCAAGCCCAATTCGAAGAGAATTCTCCATCTGACCGGCAGCCAGTGCAGAGCCTGCAGGACCAAGGTCACTTGACAGGATCATGACAGCCACTTCAGCAGCCTGGCTGCTGCACTCTGCACTAGCTGCAGCCGGCCGAGGTTCCCTCCACTGACCCCTGAGGCAAAGGGTGTTACAGTAGTCGAACTTGGGTGTTACAGAGGCATGCACCAGTGATGGCATGGGTTCGAGCAGAATTAGGGGTTTAATCCAGGCGATGTTCCTCAAATGGTAAAAAACACTTTTGACATTAGATGACACCTGAGCTTCAAATTTTAGCTTTTCATCAAGAACAACACCCAGATTTCTCACCCTAGAGGATGCCATCAATGGGGTTGACTCCATGACCAAGCCTGTTATCATCTCGGAGGCACCTTCATCACGCCCATGACCCAGCTCAATCACCAATACCTCCGTCTTGTCCGGGTTAAGTCTCAGCATGTTAGAGTTCATCCAATCCTGGAACTCGGCAAGGCATTTATTCAGCACTTCAATGGCACCATTTGTCCCTGGCACAAAAGACACGTACAGCTGAGTATCATCTGCATAGCAGTGAAAACACAGACTGTACTGTCTGATAAGCCTCCTCAGAGGCAGCATGTATACTATGAACAGCATCAGCGACAGGATCAAATCTTGAGGAACTCCACAGGTCAGGGGCATCAGGGAGGAGTCGAAACTCCCCATCACTATCCTCTTCCTCCTGTCCAAGAGAAAAGACTCAAATCAGCTGATGACAGTACCAGTGAGTCCCCAATACTGTCTAAGGCAATCCAATAACACGATGTGGTGCACGGTATCAAATGCTGATGAGAGATCGAGGAGAATGAGAACTGACTGCTCCTCTCGATCTCTAGTCCTGAAGAGGTCATTATGTACCCAGATTAGTGCCATCTCTGTGCTGTGCCTCGTCCTAAACCTGGACTAGAATAGCTCGTAGATGTCAAAGGTCTTCCAGGTGAGGTCTTCCAGTGCAGCATTCAACCGCATGACAGTACTCTAGCCAAGCTCCGTACCTCCTGTGCCCAAATGTCTTCATTTTAGCCATTTTTCATTGGGAATTGAGTGAACTAAGAAGACTATTATATGGCTAAACATCAACTAAAAGGGGGTTCTAACCGTTTTGCCAGTTTGCCAATCGACCCAGAGATTTCTGATCACGAGGCCTCCGACTCCAGTACATCCACGTGCTCACACCTTGCTGTGACTGCTACCTCCACTAGGAAATCGGGGAAACCTAAATGTAAAGCTAAACTAGATATGGATAACGAGCTAGATAAAATACTGGGCAAATTGAAAGAGATTAAATCCAACTTCAGAGAATTTAAGAAAAAACAAGAGCAAGCAAGGGAAGATATCACGGAATTACAACAGAAAGTGGGGACTTTAGAGGAGACACAAGTGGGACAAACAGAGACAATAGAGGGTTGTCAGGCCACAATTTCACAGCTGATGGATATTTGCCATGTCTTAGGAAAGAGACAAGAAGATGCAGAAAACAGGCACAGGAGAAGAAACATCAGAATATATGGGCTGGCTGAGGGAAGTGAAGGAGACAATATGGAACAATTCTTAGTAGCAATGTTACGAGAGGCTCTGAAATTAGACTCAAAACTTGATCTAGAAATAGAATGCACCCATAGAGCCTTAGGCCCGCAGCCTACCCAACAAAGAGTGCACCCTCGCTCAATAATCGTCAGATTCTTGCGTTTCACCCACTAAAGAAATTGTTCTAAAAAAAGCCTGGGCTATGGGGAAAATATTTTACGCTAATGTGAGACTGTTTTTGGACAATGATCATGCACCTGCCACGATGCAAAGACGTAGAGAGTATATCCCCTTATTCCCGGTTCTGAGAGTTTTAAAACTGAAATTCAGGACACCTTACCTGGAAAAATTGGTCATTCAGTTCCCAAATGGTCAGCAGAGTTATGATATAGCAGCTGAGGCCTGGTCAGATTTGAAACACAGGAATTACTGTTGAACTGTTTATTCTCACACAAGTTATGTATAGCTCAAGAAGCTTATCGACTTCAATTGCACAAATTTAATTTCATGCTCTGCAATTAACTCCTCCTTTATGCCTATTGAAAATTTGTAATTTTGGCCATTAACACCATTTTATTTTAGTGCAATTATCACTTAAACGAATATAGCTATAATTATTTTGCAGCAAATATAACCTGTTCTACAGTATAAACTGCCCACGAGGATCCCTTTGCCATGGAGATTTAATCTGGTTGGAGTGCCATCATGTAGATCCTATCCAAAGGATGTTGAATCACAACAGGCTACTCTGAACTCCATTAAGCAACTTCTCAGGCAATTTGCGAAGGGTAACTGCTGAATGGACAGTCTGGAAGGCCATTAGTAAGACATAATGTAGTAAGGTGAGGACTCAGGGGGGTTCTGGCTGGGGGGGCTGTGCATGGGGGCTCTGACGGTTTTTGGTGGGGGCTGAGCTTTGGACCTTACTGGAGTGCAGGTTAGGTGCCCTGGCCCTCTGTAGCTCTTATGTTATATCTTAGGCTCTGGGGCTGAGCTGAGTCACTCAGATTGGGAGACTGCCTGACAGATATATCTTAAAGGATGGATGTGGGGCTTATGTAGGCTGCAGGGCATAAACCACAATGGCAGGCCTCCTACAGGATGCTGATTAATGGATTGGTATTAGGTGGGGATGGTAGCCCTTATGAATGGGGTACGAGAAGCCACAGATTGAGAAGGAGTAGTCTTCTTTAGCTGGGGCCCTCATGACCCTGAACTTTTACAATGTTCTAGCCCAGGCCTAGGCCCAAGGAGGTGCATAGATGTATCATGTGACTAAGATAAAATCTAAAAGTTGTCCTGGAATGGCTGATTTCCTAATTTGAGTGGAGGGCTACCCGGTTAAATCTGGGTGCTCACTCCTCTCTGGTAGATATTGGCCCTGTGCATGAACAACAGGCTTTCTTCTCCTGATGGGTGACTGGCTCAGAACCCAGATAGCTTTAGAGAATTATGACCCTTACAGGGTTGGAATGGAGCTCCCGGATGGACTAAGGGTGTGTGGACCTGTGCTCTGGGTAGGGTCTGAGATAGGCCCCCACTCCTGGGAGTGGGGAAGCCATGGGTGTAGTGCCACCCCCCAGAGCAGACTCCCTTGGAGGTCCCAGCTGGGAGGTGTTGGCCCTACTTTCTGTCTATCTGCTTTTAGCATATTGTAGATTATACAAAGCTCTTTTTTGGGGACGTGGGTCCTGTTCAGAGACATTTTTAGACTTTTTATGATAGCAGCGAAGGAGGATTGGCATATTGAACTTAAGAACTGTGATTTATTAGTTATTACAATGGTACCTCCGGTTATAACTCACTACAGAAGTCCAGAACCCCAAAATTGTGTCAGCAGGCAGGCCGGGAGGTTGTCAAAGACATTTATGAACTGGACTCAAAGTACACCATTCAATTTATGTTTTGATAGCTATTGCTCCTTTATTATTCTTTAGCTTTAATTGGTTGTTTTCTGCAAACTTTTTTTTCAGTATTTTGGGGTGCTTTGTACCCCGGGTAGCAACTTGACTTTTAAGCTGCAATTCCTATGATAGCCCCTAAGGCAGGGGCGGATATCTGGGGGTTCACCCAGATTCTGGAAATCAATTTTGTAATGTATATAGTTTGTGATATCTTATACATCCTTCCTCATGAAGATTTCCTGAGGAAACCTGTAGATAGTTATATGTTCTTAGAAAATAAGGTCGGCATGGGAATATTTGAGAGAGAGAGATACATATAGTAAGTTCTTGGCAGGGAATATGGGGTGGGGAGCACTTGGGAGGAAGTGTTTCACCCAAGAGGAGAGCAATCTAGCAATGGTGGCTATATTTTCTGGTTATGACCCATTACCAAGACATAAGGATAATCTCCCAGAATGTAAATGGCTTGAGTGTCCCAATTAAGAGAGGAAAAATTATGTCACATCTAAGGAAGTTCCATCCTCAAATTATACTTTTACAGGAGACCCACATGAATCCTACGGAGCACCAAAAACTATCTAAATTTGGTATGATGACAGTACTAGCTAGCTCCCATAGATTCAGTAGAAGGAGGGGTACTGCCATATTAATACCAAAGTATTCTGCATTTCAGTTACAGGATTCTTTTTTTAATAGGGAAGGTACTTTAGCAATGGTAAGAGGAACATGGTGGGGGACACCATATACAGTAGCTAGCCTTTACATCCCACCAGGAGCTGAGCCTGCACTGGTACAAAGTTTATTTGAGAAACTGATACAATTCAAAGAAGGGATCTTGTTGGTGAGAGGGGATCTGAACCTATTAATGGACCCGGACAGGGATAGTTCTAACCCAGACCCCCTAAGATTCACAAAAGGCCAGAAATGTGGCAGGAAGTTAATAAGAGGTCTGGGCCTCATAGATACCTGGAGGCACCAGCATGGGAGCGATAGATATTACACCCATTACTCCGCAGCACATGGCTCCTATTCAAGGACTGACTATTTTTTGATATTGGCGGAACACAGAGATCAAATAAAAGAGATACAGATACTGCCAATTATCCTGTCGGACCATGCTCCTATACTATTAGACATTCGAACGGAAGTAAACGGGGGTCCAGGCCAGCGGCACTTTAATACCTCTCTCCTTAGACACAAGGATTACATTAAATTAATAAAGCAACGGATCCCAGGCTTTATTAACTAGAACAGGGGACCCAAGGTATCCCCAGGTATCCTATGGGATACTCTGAAAGTGGCGATAAGGGGGGGACACCATTAAGTTTGCCTCTCTGGTTAAGAAAAAGCGGGAACAACAGCAGGTGGAGTTGGAGGCAGAACTTCAATTCTGGCAAGCCGCACACATGCAGGGAGATAAAGCAGCTCACCTTGTAATCATCAGTGACATTGCGCAGGACCTAGAAGGCAGAATTTCACTGTTCGCTGATGACACAAAGCTCTGTAACAGAGTAGACACACCAGAGGGTGTAGACAGAATGAGAAGGGACCTGCAGAAACTTGAAGAATGGTCAGGGGTTTGGCAGTTGAAATTCAATGCAAGGAAGTGCAAGATAATGCATATGGGGCACAAAAACCCTGGCACAATATATCAGTTAGGGGTGAGGATATAGCATGCACCAAGCAGGAAGGGATCTTGGAGTTATCATCTCTGATGACCTCAAGGCAGGGAAACAGTGTGACAAGGCAGCAGGTAAAGCAAATAGGATGCTGGGATGCATAGGCAGGTTCATCACCAGCAGGAAAAGGGAGGTCATAATTCCACTATACAAGACACTAGTGAGGCCCCACCTGGAGTACAGTGTACGGTTCTGGAGACCATACCTACGTAAGGACATAGACAGGGTAGAGAAGGTTCAGAGGAGGGCAACAAAGATGGTGCATGGATTGCATCACAAGTCCTATGAGGACAGGTTGAAGGCACTGAACATGTACTCCCTGGAGGAGAGGAGGAGAGAGGGATATGATAGAGACATACAAGTATCTTACAGGGAGGAACAGGTGCAGGAATGCACTATTTTAAGCGAAAAAGATGTTCCAGGACTAGAGGGCATGGGATGAAGTTGGAGGGAGGACGATTCAGAGGAAACGTGAGGAAGAATTTCTTCACAGAACGGGTGGTGGACAAGTGGAACACCCTGCCAGAGGAAGTGGTGGGGGTTGAAACAATCATGGGATTTAAGAATGCATGGGATAGACATAAAGGAATTCTGGAGTTCAGGGGTAAGGGGCAACAGACTTCCTGGAAAACATAAACTGAACTTACAAACTTAAATGGGCAGACTGGGTGGGCCATAGGCCCTTATCTGCCGACACTGTCTATGTATCTATGTATGTATCTATGTATGTACCTTCAGGTGAATTCCATTAAAGCCAAACTCCAGGAGATTCTACAATATAAAACAGAACATGCATTACTTTATCTACAACAGAGATATTATGAAGGAGGAGGGCTAAAGCCTATAAAATATTAGCCTTTAGGCTTCGAGCCCAAAGGAATAGGGGAACTATTAAACAGTTAAGAAACCCACAAAGTAGACAGATCTTATCCAAGACAAAGGATATTTTGGAAGGCTTTAGGACTTTTTATGAGACCCTATACTCTCAGGAGACTGAGCCAGAAGAAGAGAGATATATAAATTTCTTTCAAGCTATTACCCTCCCCTATCCTACTAATCTTACTACAGAGCAGAGAGATAGGCTATTATGACCAATTATCCCCCAAGAAATAAAGGCAGTTATTAAGAAAGCTAAAATGGGTAAAAGTCCAGGTATGGACGGGTTGCCTTGTGAATATAATAAAGCATTTATGAAGGAGCTCATGTCTCCATTGTGCTCGGTATTTCAAGTGCTACAGACAGATGACATCCTCCTCTCCCCCTCCTGGCAATATGCAAATATTTCCACTGTCCTAAAACCCGACAAAGATCCTCTTAACTGTGAGTCTTACAGACCCATCTCAGTACTCAGTTAAGACTACAAATTATTTGCAAGTATATTGGCCCATCGTCTGGAATCTATACTGCCAACACTGATTAATAAGGACCAAACAGGGTTTACCTCTAACCATAGAACTACAGATAACATTAAGAGAACCCTATATCTATTAGAAAAGGTAGCTGACTCCCCTTTACCCTTCATCCTGTTCAGCATGGATGCTCAAAAAGCCTTTGATCGAGTTTCCTGGAAATTTTTACATCATGTTATAAGGAAATTCGGTTTTCCCCCAGAATTTAATGGATTAGTTGAAATCGTATATACTTCCCCCTTGGCAGTAGTGAAGGCCAACGGCTCTTTCTCTGACCACTTTTGTTTAGCTAGAGGTACAAGGCAGGGGTGCCCACTTCCCCCCCTTTTATTTGCCCTGTATGTGGAACCCACAGCGTAATTAATCAGGGAGGATGAGACTATAACAGGTTTAGAACCGGGCGGAGCAGTTCACAAGACAGCCATCTATGCTGACAATCTGTTAATTTATCTAACACACCCCGCTACCTCTTTACCCAGACTTTTTGACAGGCTGGTTGAAATAGAAGCCTTGTCAGGCTACAAGCTGAATACATGCAAGACAGAAGTTCTCAGATGGCAATCTGAACCCTCTGAGGGCCTGAGAAATAGGCTCCCCCTGCAATGGAACACTATCAAATTTAGGTATTTGGGTATCCAGATCCCTAGGGACTTCAGAAATCTCTATGAGGTAAACTTTCACCCTATTACTAAGCAACTGAAGACTGAATTACAGAGGTGGCAAAGCCTTCCTAGTCCCCTGTCTCAAAGGGTAGATTCTATAAAAATGACAATCCTCCCACGTTTTCTATACTTATTTCTGAATCTTCCAATTTCCATCCCTGCTATAGATTTAAAAAAATTGGATAAAATGATTTCCGTATATTTATGGCAGGGGAAAAAGGCCCAGAAATGCCCTAGGATTGTTACAGTTATCAAAAACTAAATGAGGCCTAGCCTTGCCACATTTAAAATTATATTATCAGGCGGACCACCTTGCCCATGCTCTACAGTGGTGGGATTTGAACACAGATACACATTAGAAGAGGATGGAGCTTCTGCAGAATGCACAGGGAATTTAATTCATACTTGGGTCTCCCCCACCTAGATGGAGTAGGATAAGAGAAAAAGTACACTCTTGATTTACAACTCAGATCTTGCAGATCTGTAGTTTAAAGTTAGAGGACTCTCAAATAAGTGATTCAGCAGTAGCTCGG
This sequence comes from Neoceratodus forsteri, assembly GCA_016271365.2. Lineage (NCBI taxonomy): Eukaryota > Metazoa > Chordata > Ceratodontiformes > Ceratodontidae > Neoceratodus > Neoceratodus forsteri. The sequence goes on along the minus strand of CM028130.1, from coordinate 830,906,110 downwards.
ATAATCCCGGCTCTAGATAGTCTCTTCTCCCCAGCCCAGCAAGATTCCACATTTGAAAACTGGAGGAGGAAGAAAGGCCTGAGTCATATCTTTCAATGGTTCAGTGCAGGAATGTTTGTTCCCTTTCATCAAATCCAGCAATCATATTCTCTGGGAAGAACCGATTTTTTTCGATTCCTTCAGATTCAACACTATATAGAGCAGAAATGCAGTTTTAATTGGCAGATGACTGAAGCTCATCCCTTGGTCCAAATAATGATAAAAACTAAAATTAGGCAAATGCCTGAACATATAGTTTCGGCTCTATATAAAGCCATACAACCTATTCAAAATAAATCATTAACAAAAATTCAAGAATCCTGGAAGACGGACATGGGAGAGGACGTTTCAGAGTCTGAATGGGTTGGAATATTCACTAATCTCCACAGATCAACTACTTCTTATATCTGGAAAGAATATAGCTGGAAATGTATAGTGAAATTTTTTAGAACCCCACACATCACAGCAAAGTATGATAGGCTGAGAAGGGGAGAATGTTGGAGGGCATGTGGAGAGAGTTCAGCTACATATAGCCATGGATTCTGGACATGCCAAATGCTCAGATATTTTTGGGGTTTGGTGGAGAGCTCGGTGCAGGAGATGTTCCCTGAGGTGGCTCAGTTTCAGATGGGATTGGCACTCTTACACCGGTTCCCCACAGAGGTAAAGAGCTCACATTCTAAAAGGTTATTGGCTATACTCCTTCTGGCTGCTAAAAAAACTATATTCAGAAAGTGGCTCACCCCTGAGCTCCCCTTGGAGACAGGAGTGAGAGGACCTGATATATCAAATTTATGAGATGGAAAAAAATCACTGCCAAGGTTAACTCCATGGAAGAAAGAACCAGAGAATTCTGGAATAAATGGCTACTGTGGGTAATGCAATATAGCCAGGATCTTGTACCCTAAGAACCTAATGATTCCTGTACTGTTAGTCACCTTGCGGGGTGGGGAAGGAGGTTAGTATTGATTCTCTATGTTTCCCCATACAGTATAATACTACAGAGTGACCTTCACCTTTATTTCCTCTGATTCCATGCTGAGTGGACTTAAGAATATGTATCATGGACCTCTGAATAAACATAAGAAAAAAAAGGTCTTCCAGGTGTACCTTGAGCTGCAGAGCCACTATCTTCTAAACAACCTTCCCTATAAATGGGAGGTTGGAGATAGCTCTATAATTCACCAGGACATCAGGGTCAAGAGATTTTTTTTTCAGACGGCGTTTTACCAATGCCTCCTTCAAGGTGTTGGGGAAGACACCCTCCAAAAGCAAACACCTGACTATCCTAGCGAACACTGGACTAATAGCCTCGACGCAACCCACTAGGAGATGCATTGGGCCAGGGTCCAGCTCACAACAAGAAGGCCACTGCTTCAAAATCACCTCAGAGACATTGACCACATCCACTAGCTGTAACTCCACCGAGACAACAGAAGTGCCCCAGCTCCAACCAGACCCTACCCTGCGGAACAGGTCTAGACCCACTGTCGAGATCCCGGCCTGAATAGAAGATACCCTGTCAGAGAAGAACAGAGCAAACTCTTCACAAAGTACTACTGAAAATTTTCTTTTTGGCTGTAGACAGACTGAATGAAGAAGCCTGTCCACAGTCCAAAAGAAAAAATTACTCACCTTAGTAGTGTTGTTTCTTCTAATGGAGTCTTGCTGTATTCTGACAATGGCAGTGAGTCCCAACCTTCGAACTGCCCCGGAGATGAAAGAGTTAACATTCAATGCCAGGCATGGAACGCTGAGCTCGAGCTCGGTTGAGACTCTGTCTGTTGCTGTTTGAACTCAAACTGTCAGATCTTTACGAGCTAAACTCACTGAGGGTCCTGTGTGGAAGCTGTAAACCTACACTAGCCAACTGGCTACTACATATAATAAAAGATTTTTTGGTTTCAAAACAAAGACTTATGTCAGGAAACCCAAAAAATGAAATAACACAACACCCAATCACCCAAAGAAAAGGGGGTGATAATAAAAAAAAGTGGGGCACTTCCTGAGTGCCAACACTGTTACTGCCCACCCACATCCCAAAAACAAAGGTTCAGAGAGGGGAAGGCGGGGGGGAGGTCAGAATACAGCAAGACTCTATTAGAAGAAACAACATTACTAAGGTGAGTAATTTTTTCTTCAAACAACATGAAGTCTTGCTGTATTCTGACAATAGCAGACTACCAAGCAGTACCTCCATGGAGGAGGGACAGAACCTACTTAGGAAATAGGCTGTGAAGCACAGCTGTGCCAAACTGAGCATCACTCCTAGCCTGGATAGCCAGACAGTAATGCTTGGTAAAAGTGTGAACTGTTTTCCAGGTAGCTGCTTGACATATCTCTAAAATAGGAATATCCCTGGCAGCAGCCAGGGAAGCAGCTGTACCTCTGGTAGAGTGAGCCCTCAGGCCTGAGGGTGGAATCTTACCTAGTTTTCATAGCAAAATTGAATGCAAGAGACAATCCACCTGGCAATGGATCTTTTAGTGGCAGGTTTTCCTTTACCAACCTCACCATAAGTGAGGAACAGTTGGAGGAGTCAAACCTGTGACCCTTGGTACGTTCTATGTATAGTAGCTAAGGGCTCTTTTCACATCAAACTGTGCAACCTCCTCTCACCAGAGGAGGAATGGTCAGTGAAGTACACTGGAAGAGACATAGATTGGTTAAGGTGGAGTCTGAAACCACCTTGGTAAAAACTTCCTGTTAGTCCTGAGGACCACCTTATCTCTATGGAAAGAGATAAAATCAGGCTCCACTGACAGGGCTTGTAACTCACTTATGCCCTGGCAGAAGTGATAGCCTCAGGAACACAGTTTTCCAAGTCAAGTACTTAAGCTCTGCTGAGGACAAAGGCTCAAAGGGGTTGCATAAGCTGAGCAATGCACACGTTAAGGTCCCAAGCAGGGGCAGGGGCCCTGAATGGTGGACTGGTATGAAGCAATTCCTTGAAAAACTTGGAGAATACAGGGTGAGCTGAAAGAGAAGAGTGCTTACCTGCTGAAATAAAAGCAGAGACAGCTGCCAGATGCACCCTTAGTGTAGCTGGTCTGAGTCCCAAGCTATTCAGATGGACCATGTAGTCAAGGACTGTGGACAGGTTAGCAGACTCTGGGGAAATATGCTTCCCAGAGCACCATATGGAGAATCTTTTCCATTTGGAATTATAAGTAGTTCTGGTGGAAGGCTTCCTTGAAGCCTTTAGAATATCCATAACACCTTGAGAGAGGTGCAAATCAGCAAACTCTAACTCCTCAAAAGCCAGGCCTTGAGGTTGAGAGATTTGAGATTCGGGTACCAAACCCTCCCCTGAGCACAGGTTAACATGTTGTAATCCCTGGGAAGAGACAAGGGAAGGTGGACTGCTAAGGACAACAGGAGAGGGTACCAGGGCTGTCTGGCCCAGTCTGGAGCAATCAGAATCACTTTGCAGGGTTGAGACCTGATTTTGACTAGCACTTTGAACAGGAGAGGGAAGGGTGGAAAAGCATACAGGAACTTCCCTTCCCAATTGAGAACCAAGGCATCCAGGGGGACTGAGCACAACACTGGGGGTCTGCAGCAAAACAGGGGAAGTTGGTGATTGTCTGGGGCTGCAAAAAGATCTATCTGTGGGGTGCCCCATCTGGAGAAGATCACCTCCAAACCACAGGATCCAGTGACCATCGTGATGGCCTAAGATATCCTGCTGAGAGCATCTGCCAGGACATTGTCCTTGCCTGGGAGGTGTACTGCTGTGAGGGAGGTGTTCAGGGAATAGGCCAGAGACCACAACTTCATTGCTTCAGTGCACAAGGCCGTAGACCGAGTGCCCCCTTGCTTGTTGATATACCACATTGTGGTGGTATTGTCTGTCCTGATCTGAATAACTTTGTTCTGAACAGACTTGGAAAAAGCTTGAAGTACTAGAAACATTGCTCTGAGTTCCAACAGATTGATGTGAAGCAGAGATTCCTGAGGGGACCACAACCCTTGGGTGTTCAAGTCTACCAAGTGAGCCCCCCACCCCAAGAGGGAGGCATCTGTAGTAAGGATTAAAGAGTGAGACTAAGTGACAAAAGGAACTCCCTGTCTTAGATTATTCTGATCCTGCCACCACTGCAAGGCCTGGATCAGGGTTTGAGTCACTGCTATCAGTTTGGTCAGGGGATCCTTTTTCTGAGACCAAAAGGCTCTCAAGTGAAACTGAATGTCCCTCATCTGAAATCTTGCTCCCTGCTCCACTGCTGTAGAAGCAGCCATGTGTCCCAGGAGCTGCAGGAAATGCCTCACTGGTCGAGACACCTGTAGGGTGAAGGAAGAGGCCAGTGTGATGAGGGTCCTTGCCCTGTCCAGGGGGAGGAAGGCTCTGGCCTTTTCTGTATCTAGCTCTGCGCCTATGAAGGTGAGGAGCTGAACAGGCTCTAGAACTGACTTTGAAAGATTCAGAAGGAAACCTAGAGAGGTGAGCAGTTGCTGAGTTATCTGTAAGTGTAACTTGACTTGGTCTGGGGACTGGCCTACTAAGAGCCAGTCGTCCAGGTATGGGAAGATGGCAATCCTTTGCCTTCTTAGAGAAGCAACTACTACTGCCAGGCATTTTGTGAACATCTTTGGAGCAGAGGTTAGGCCGAAGGGCATTGCTCTGAATTGGTAATGGCCTGAGGGCAGCTCGAACCTGAGGTACTTTCGATGGGAGCTTCTGATGAGAATATGGAAGTAGGCATCCTTGAGGTCCAAGGAGACTAGTCAGTCCCCTGGCCTTAGAGAGAGTAGGATTACTCCCAGAGTCACCATTTTGAACTTTGGCTTTAAAAGGTGCTTGTTTAAATATCTGAGATCCAGGATGGGCTGCCATTCTCCTGTCTTTTTGGGGGCGAGGAAGTACCTGGAGTACAATCCTTTCCCTTGGTGTGGGGTGGAACCCTTTCCACAGCTCTGAGAGCCAGGAGGGAAGAGACCTCTGCCTCTAGGGCAAGTGTCTCTGAGGAATTTGCAGGTGGAAAGGATCTGGTTCTCATCTTTGGAAATTTTTTGAAGCTGAGAACCAGTCCCTGGCTTACTACTTCCAGGACCCATTTGTCTGAAGTTAAAGACTTCCAGTCCTGGACAACATAAGCCAGCCTGCCCCCTACAGGTGGTGGAGAATCAGCCCTGGCAAACTCATCAGGGTGCCTGCTTGGCAGGGGCTTTAGGCTGAGGGGTGGTAGCAGGCCTGCTTGTACCCCTTCTGCCTCTCCCTCTAAAGAACCCCCTCTGAGCATAGGCAGAAGAGGAGGCCTGGGCTTGGTAGAAAGGCCTATAAAAAGGCCTGCTCCTGCCCCAGGGATGCTGCCTCTGAGGAGTGGCTTGCCTTTCCTTGGCCTGAGCACTCCTATAGGTGGTCCTGTATTCATCCATTTTCTTTATGTAGTTCTCTGTTTGCTCCCCAAACAAAGAATTACCCACAACAGGAAAATCCATGGCCTTAGTCTGGGTATCCTGCGACAGGCTAGTACATCTGAGCCAAGCCATCCTACGAAGTGCCACAGATGTAGCCATGACTCTAGATGAAACATCATTGGCATCCACTGCAGCATGGAATTGCACCTTGGATGCCTCAATACCATCAGCAGCCACCTGCTCCAGCTCCTTGGCAAGCTGGCCAGGGACCTGTTTAGCTAAAGCCATGACAGTGTCCCATCTAGATTTCTGATATCTAGCTGTATAGGCCATGTAATTGGACTGCCTGAGTCCCAAGGATGCTGCCATGTACTGTTTCTTTGCCATGGCATCAATCCTCCTGGAGTCCTTATCTGGGGGGTGTGAAGCCAAGGGTATATTAGCCTTATCACAGGCTGCAGCCTACACTAACCCAACATGGCTGCATTGCTGGGTAAGGAACTCCATATCTGAGCCTGACAAAGTATACCTCTTGTCCATTCTTTTATCCACAGGAGTTATAGAATTAGGAGTCTTTAAAATCTTAAATGTCTGTTTCCCAAAAGACTTGTGTAAGGGAATAGACAGCCTCCTGGACTCTGGGATATCCATCATTTCAACATAGTCAGGCTCCTCCTGGTCATCCACAGCTTCTTCCATAGGAAGCTGAAGGGTTTTGGCCACTTTCTCGTAAAACATGAAATGGGAGGGGGGACTCAGAAAGCCTAGGAGGAGGCACTCCTGAAGGTCTGTCTGGGGAGATGTCCAGGTCAATGGGCACATCCAGACTTTCAAAACCACATTCACTTTCCTCATACTCCTCTTCCTCCTCCTCCGGTTCAAAATATTCTTCTAAATCATAATCTGGAACCGGTGGAACCGGCTGAACTGAGCGTCTTCTTGATGGTGCCGGATCGGTCGGAACCAGGGAAAGCGACTGCACAATTTTTATCGCTTTAGCTATTTCATCAGCGGTTGGAGAAGAAACTTTTGGATCCACACTAGCTGATTTTTCCCTTCTTGTTCTCTTAACAGGAACTGACTCCTCGGAATCTGTTCTCCTTTTGCCCGAAGAAGTTTCGCCCTGGTCAGAGGGCACTCCTTCTGGTTCGGTTTGAACCAAACTGGGCTGGCCATCCGGGTCAGCGGACTTTTTGGCCTCCCTTTCCCTAAGCCTACCAACTCTCTTTTCTAGGGTAGCTGCAGGAAAATGTTTGCAGTCTGAATCGAGATGGTCAAACCCCAGACAATAAACACAGGTCGTGTGGGGGTCAGCCTTAGCAAAGACTTCCCCACACACACTACAGTGTTGAAACCCAGTGGGCCCGGTTTTTCTTTTGGGTTTCTCAGACACAGTGCCAGTCCTAACAAAACTTACCCTTTTAATGGCAATCCACCAGACAAGACACTCTTATCGGTTCCCGACCGTGTTACGGGTCATAGAAAAAACCGTGGTAAATCCGTTTTTTTTAGAACCGATAAGAACCAGTAACCACACTCTAAAAGCAGAAATTAAGATTTTTTAACAACTTGATCGGTTCAAACCGAACCGATGAACCGTTTACAAGTTCCACACAGAATAGAAAACAATATAAACCTATCTAGTACTCATGAATACCACAGACAGAGACTGAACCGACAGGTTGCGGTTTAAATTCGGTCGAAAACCGAGAAAAGCGGTACTTTAACCGACAAATTGAACCGAGCAAAGGAGAAATCTCTGGAGCGACTGTTATGTGAAGTGGAGTAAAGAATCTGACGGTTTGAGTTCAAACAGCAACAGACAGAGTCTCAACCGAGCTCGAGCTCAGAGTTCCATGCCTGGCATGGAAAGTTAACTCTTTCATCTCCGGGGCAGTTCGAAGGTTGGGACTCACTGCTATTGTCAGAATACAGCAAGACTTCATGTTGTTTGAAGAGCTGAGCTGGTCTGCTCTTCCCTGCAGCAGTCTCCCTGGACAGGAACTCTGCCTTCTTATGGGCAATTGCCCTTTGACAATCAGCATAGTGATTCCTCAAAGCCAGTCTATCCTCTACTGACTGAGTCCTATGCCAGCAATGCTCCAACCTCCGACCAGTGGTCTTCATTGCCTTGAGAGCCCCATCATACTATGAGGGTCTCAGGCAAGAGGATCTGGGTTGTATACGAGCTGGTGCGATGGAATCGAGTGCCCAGGAGACAGACTTATTGTAGGCTGCCACAACTTCACCCAAGCCAATTGCACAAACAGCACTAACACCAGAAAAATTCGACTACCACCAGCAGTCCCTCTGGGGAAAATCCCCTCAAAGGATGATAACTGATCATCTCAATAGGGGAAGGATCATGGGGGGACAAGAATTTTACCATACAATGACAGGACCAAGTGACATGATCATTCCTGAAGTCCATGATCTCAAGACCCAGTGAGAATACCAAGTTCAAGGTGTGGTCGTGATGGTAGGTCAAAGAGGCAACTGCCTGTGCAAGGCCCAGCAATGTCATCTGCTAGAAGAGGTCAGAACCAAGTTGTGAGGATTCATCATCGACCCAGGCATTGAAGTCCCCCAGAATAAGCCATCTAGGCCACTCCAGTACCCTGTTGGTGATGAAGGCATACTCTTGCAGGAATTTTCCTCCCGACCCCGAAGGGCAGTAAACTAGGAGAATTCTGCAACCCATGGCTGGACCCCCATGCACTGCCACACATTCTAACAATGAGGTAGAGCCCACCAGGTATACAGAGAAATTCAGGTTGGATCAAAAACATATGGCCACACCACCGCCCCTGCGATCTCTCCTCGGGTAGTGTACCATAGAGTACCCGGTGGGGACCGATGCCTCCAAAACTGGACCTGCATTATCCCCCAACCAGATCTCTGTGATGCACGCCAGGTTGACTGAAGAAATCAAGTCTGACATAATTGTGGTCTTGTTTCTCAATGACCTGGCATTGCATAACACTGCCCAGAGAGGATCATCGAAGGCTGTAGGCCCTCAAACTACCTGCCCACATGGTCCGGTGGGAACCCTAGCAACAGAGGCCAAACACATCGGGGAAGAAAACTTCAAAATCCTGGCACCCGGACAGGTGAAGACAGGACCCACGGATGACACTCACGCTCAACGATGGATCCTTCCAACCAGCACCCGACACTCACCCTCACCCAGCCGCCTACTAGATTGTAGATAGAGCGCCTGAGGAGATGGCGGTCCCACCTGAGGGGACTCAGACCCAGTGGGTGGTCAGGTACAGTAGGTGTATGTTGGAGTGATAGCTTCCCAAGATGGGGGTCTGGTTGGAGAACCTCTGGTGGAGTGGGAGAAAACCGGTCCAAGTGTGACCAAGCCAGAGAGTGGTCTATGGGGTCAGAGATGAAGGGGGCATAAATAAAGTCTACAAAACAGAAAAAAACTAACATCTGTCAATAGATGCTGAAGAACCCCTGGGGTGAGAATGTTCTGTTTGTTCTGAGCTCTACTTTATCCTTATAAGGGGTGATGTACTTTGACTCAGTACAGAGTGCTTGAATCTCTGAAATCATTCTTGCAGAAGTGATGGCTACTAAGAAAACTGTCTTCCAGGTGAAATATTTCAAATGGGCCATGGCCATGGGCTCAGATGAAGGCCCCATGAGCGTAGCACTGCATAGATTGAAGTCCCAATGAGGAACTGGTTACCATATTGGGGGCTGGAGATGGAGCAGGCCTTTGAAAAACTTTTTGAAAATAGGTTGTGAGATAACTGACCTATCCTATCCTGTGGAAAAGTATGCTGAAATAGCAGCCATGTGCACTTTTAGGGATGAAGCCTTAAGGCCTGAGGCCTGTAGGTGTACCAAGTAGAACAAAAGGCCGGGAGCTGAGGTCTTAAGGGGATTTATTAATTTCCTTTTGCACCAGAGGGAGACTCTCTTCCATGTAGCTACATAGGTTTTCTTCGTACTTGTTTTTTTGGCCATATGAAGGATTTTCAGGACCTGTTCTAAGTATTGGGTGTCTGGGAACTCTAACTTCTTAAGAACCAGGTCTTGAGGTCAAGAGATTCCAGATTGGGGTAGATTACCCCTAGCTGTGGCAGAGTTGGGAGAGTGTGACTCAGGGGAGGTTGGATAGGCTTCCTGTGATACAGGGCTAGCAAGAGAGGATACCATGATTGTCTTGACCAATCCAGGTCCACTAGAATCATGGTTGCTGAATGATCTCTCAGCTTTAGCAGTACTCTGTGAATCAGAGGAAAGGGAAGGGAAGGAAGGCACTGAGAAACGTCCCTGTCCAATCCAAAATTAGAGAATCTGCTGGAAGGGTGCCAGATGCTGGGGGCCTGCAGCAGTATAGAGGAAGCTGATGGTTGAGGAGGGATGCAAACAGGTCTATTTCTGGGATGCCCTACCCTCTGAACACTGTGGCAAGAACCTGCTTGTTTCAGGTCCATTCACTGTGGCCTTGGCTGATGTGGCTCAAAGCATCTGCCAGGGTGTTGTCTTTACCCTGAAGGTGTATAGCTGAGAGGCTTATGTCCAGTGAGTAGGCCAGGGACCAGATTTTCATGGCTTCTGTGCAGAACACAGTTGACCTTGAGCCACCCCGCTTGTTTATGTAAAACATGGCACTGGTGGTGTTTGTTCTGATATGTACTGTGTGGTCTTTGACTTGTGGGGCAAAGGCCTTTAAGGCCAAGAACATAGCCCTGAGTTCCAGAAGACTGATGTGGCTTGCAGATTCCTTGGAAGTCCACATGCCACTTATGGAGCACTTGTCCAGATGAGCTCCCCAACCCAGAAGGGAAGCATCTATAATGACAATTTTTGTGGGACATAAGAGCTGGAAGGGAACAGCTACTGAGAGGTTGTCTGATTCCTTCCACCAGTCTAAAGCTTAAAGCAGTATTTTGGTGACTTGCACCAGTTTTGACAGGGAATGCCTTTTTTGGGGACCAATGTGCCCACAAGTGGTACTGAATGTCCTTCATTTGGAACCTTACACCTGGGACAACAATAGAGGCTATGTGTCCTAAAAGCCTTAGGAAATGTCTGACTGGCCTTGGCTGACCTTGGACAAATGAATTCACCACTGACAGAAAACTCTGAATCCTGTCTGCTGGTAGAAAGGCCTTGCCATGCTAGGTGTTCAGTTCTGCTCCTATGAAATTTAGGAGCTGTGAAGGTTCCAACTGGGATTTCTTTTTATTGACGAGAAACCCCAGAGTGTGTAGGGTTTGTCTTGTGAAGCTGAGAGCCTCTCTGACTTGAAGAAGGGTCTTGCCCACTAGGAGCCAGTCATCCAGGTATGGGTAGACTGATATGCCATGTTTCCTTAGATGAGCTGCCACCACTGCTAGGCATTTGGTGAGTACTCTGGGAGCCTATGTGATGCCAAATGGCATTGCTACAAACTGGTAGTGTCCTGAGGAGAGTCTGAATCTCAGGAACTTTCCGTGGGACTGCCTTATTGGTATGCCAGAGTAGGCACCCTTAAGATCCAGAGATGCTAGTCAGTATCCCTGTTGCAGAGAGTGAATCATGACTGATAGAGAGACCATTTTAAATTTTGGTTTCAGCAAGTGCCTATTTAAGTACCTGAGGTCAAAAATAGGTCGTAACTCTCCGTTTTTCTTCAGTGTGAGGAAATATCTGGAGTAGAGGCCTTTTCCCCACTTTGAATAGGGAACTCTCTCCACTACTCTCAATCAGGGATGGAGGGAGGATCTCGGATTTAGAAAGGGTCCTGAAAGAACTCCTAAAACTGAAAGTGGACAAAGCAATGGGGCCTGATGGGGTTCCCCCAGAATTCTAAAAGAACTAAGGGGAGAATTAGTGACACCACTGACTACCCTTTTTAACAAATCATGGGAGGATGGTGTGGTACCTGAGAAATGGAGGAGGATGCATGTAATTTCCCTTCACAAAAGTGGGAGCAAGACAGAGGCAGGAAACTACAGACCTGTTAATTTGATCTCAGTGGTAGGGGAAAATGATGGAATCACTTCTGAAGGAAAGAATTGTTGAGTACCTAGAGGCCAGTGGTGCACAGGAACCAAGGCAGCATGGATTTACAGTGGGAAGGTCATGTCAGACGATTTCTTTGACTGGATGACCAAAGTAGTATACCAGGGAAGGACTGTGGACATGGCCTACCTAGACTTTAGCAAGGCATTTGATACAGTTCCACACAAAAGATTAATAAACAAGTTAGCCAGCCTGGGAGTGGGTCCCAGGGTTGTAGCATAGGTAAAACATTGGCTGGAAAACAGGACACAGAGGGTAATAGTAAATGGAGTCCATTCCGAAGAAAGGGGGTTACTAGTGGGGTATCACAGGGTTCAGAACTGGGACCAGTCCTCTTCAATGTCTTTTTAGGTGACATTGCAGAGGGACTGGAAGGGAAAGTATATCCTTGCAGATGACACAAAGATCTGCAACAGTGTTGATACACAAGGTGGGGTGGAAAGAATGAGAAGGGACTTGGCAAGGCTGGAGGAATGGTCAAATGTATGGCAGCTTAGATTCAATGAAAAGAAGTACAAAGTAATGCACCTGGAAAACAAAAACCCAGGGGATGAGTACACAATGGGGTGGGGAGGTACTAACAACAACAAAAATGGAAAGGAACCTGGGGGTAGTCATATCAGATGACCTAAAGGTAGGCCAGCAATGTGAGAAGGCAGTAAGGAGAGCTGGGGGGGATACTGGGACACATAGGGAGAGGCATCACCAGTAGAAAACAGGAAGTTGTTATCCCTCTGTACAGACAGTTGGTGAGACCCAATCTGGAATACTGAGAGCAGTTCTGGAGACCCCAGCTCCACAAGGACATAGATAGGATGGAGGCAATCTAGAGGAGGGCAACACATTATTGTTTTCTCCTCATTCCAATGTTTGGTCTATTTTGCAATGTTTATATTTTAATTTTTGTAGTGCTATTTTTGTCTCTCATTCCTGCATATTTCTGTGACACTATATTTATATCCTACAAGTGTTATTTTTTTCCTTGCCTGTTTGTACAAATTTCATTCACAATATTTAACAAGCATTTGTCAATTTATTTATTTATTATTTATTTATTAAATGTTGGTGACCGGGTAGGCCTACTGAGCCCCAAAGGTCCCTTTTTCCGGGGCGACCTGGGAAATTTGACATTTGTGATTTTCTTACTCTGTCCCAAACAGTGATTTCCCACAGCGACCATGCATTTCTGAGCAGAAAGTGTGAAAACACATTTCGGCCATGTTGTGAAAAATTACAGCTGTACTGTTCATAAGGAAGTTTGGAAAAATACCAGTGGTGAAAATCTGGACTGAAAATATTACAAATTCATGAACTTACGAGGGTGAGTGGAAACAGCGCAATGCTCGCTCGTAACACAGTCATTTTATGGACTTTTGTCACCACATTTTCAACATAGCCAGTTTAAGACCTCTGCTCATGAACAGTGTCACTGTGATTTTCTTAATCTGTCCCAAACACTGATTGTTTCGCTGGGCTACGCCATTATACGCTACATGCGATGGAAGCACATTTTGGGTGAGATGTGAAAAATGACATCTGTACTGCTCACAAGGAGGTGTGGTAAAATGGCAATATTGAAAATCTGGAGTGCAAATATTTAAAAATTTGTGAACTTCTGACTGCGTAAGAACTGCATAGCGACACTCATAAAAAATTTGTTTTGAAGGTTTTCCCCAAATTTTCAACATAGAGTTTTGGGGCTTACCTCATGAACTGTGACACTGTCATTTCGTACATCAGTCCCAAAAGGTGGTTTTGCGCAGTGACCGCGAAGTCACCTTTCGGGACTGAATAACAAAATGACAGTGCAAGCATTCATGAGGTGGTATCCCAAAAACCCCATGATGAAAATTTGGTGAAAAAATGCCAAAAAATGCCTGATATACGCATCAAAGTTGAAAAAAACCTGTTTATTCCATTATACAGCTTACCCGCATTTCCTCAGTTCGCGGTCGGCTTTGAAAAGTGCAGACGTGTTCCTGGTCCACCGCAGATCGTCGCACCGAACTCGGAGGCTAATTATAGGGGTGAGGTGGGGGTATAAGGAGGCAGGGTGCATAGAGGTGGGCGTGGGTGGGAGAGGGGGTTCAAGACAGTCAGCATGGAACAATTCTTTCTTTCTGGGTTTCTTTTTCTTATAGGAAGGCGACAGGGACGTTTGCCATGGGGTGGGCTCCCAGCTTGGCAGCTGGAGATTTTTGGGGTGCCAGCGGAACCAACGGGGGATTGGGCACCCCCTTCAGCCATAGAGCGCTTTGCCATGCTGGGGTGGGCTTCCAACGTGGCACCTGGAAGTATGTTTGGGGGGGCCACCAAGCAGGGGAGTGCATGAGCAAGCTGGGGTGGGCTCCCAGCGTGCTACTTGTTGGGGGGGAGGAGCTGTCTATGACAGCTCTTGCACTTTAGTGCTGACATGGAGCACTTTGCATACTGTCAGCGGCAGCAGTATGCAAACTGCCTGCCTGCTTGACTCGTTCTTTCAACTGTATGCCACTGCATTTCAACGCTGTCATAGACAGCTCTTACGATTCATTAGAGCGGCAGACTGCAAAAGGCAGCACGACATTGGAAGTAGGGAGGCACACCTACAAATTCTCGTATTGTGGCACTATGTTTCTTGCACATGTGTGCAAGCAAACATAAAAATGATAGTGAATGTAGTGATAAAGGCAATAAAAGTTAGATTATTCATTTAACAAAAATGGGTCTAAAACATACCAGAATATAGGGCAAACAAAAGGAAACACAAGAGCACATAAAGGTGTAAAAGCTGTTTCCTGTCATAGCAGTAAAAGACCTTACTTAAAATTCAAAATGGAAAAGATTAGGTTAATTTACTGCTAATGATCTTAATGGCCATACTTTGCACCTCCCAGACAGACTGGTTTTACAAACAAAGGCAGGTCTGAATGACTGCGACATCAGAACTTCTTTGTAATGTGGATATGAAATGCAGTCAAAACAGTAAATGATCTGATACATCAATTTTAAGAGTATATGAGCACTCAAAATGGCCCAAAAACTGGACTGCATTTAATCAAAACCGGATGACTGGATAAGGACCCTAAAAACCAGATTGCTCTGTCAAAACCAGATAGGTGGCAACCCTAAACTGTTTTTTTTTTTTACTATTGCTGTGCAACTTTTGGGGACTACATTAAGTTATTTTTTTAGTACTTTATCCTCCTCATCTCCCCTAGCAGCCCCTATCTAATCAACTCCCCCATCCCCATCACCCAGCTCCTCCAGGATCTTTCCTCCACGCTGTCCTAGCCAAAGGACCTGGCTGCCTGACTATCGGTGCAGAGCCTGCATGGGGCTGATCATTATCTCACCACCATGGGGTGTTTTTCCACCATTTTCACCCATCCCTCCCCGTTGCTGGGGCATGATACATCAGTGCGTGTACATGGAGGCATACACATGCTGCGGAGTCCCACAGCACCCACCCTTCACTGGCATCCCCATCCTGGTCTACCCTCAGGCCTCCACCTGGGGGCAGTCATTCAACAGGACTGCCAAGTCTCCCTCCCCAAGTCAGGAGATCTGTCCTGCGAATGCTCGATCCTCTCCCTCCCTGGCCAACCCCCGGTGACCTGCTTGCACTGCGAACACAGGTTGCTTGCGTGACAGGAGGTAAGGCATGATGCCTCAGCTCTCCATGCCACTGGACCAGCCATACATTAATATTTTTTAAAAATTAATAAAATATAATTGGCAAGAATTCAGATCTGTTCTCTTTACACCTTAAGTAAGGGAAAACTAAAATGTACAATACAAACCATTCTAGTACTTTGCTTGCTTCTCTTCCTAACGACCAAGTCCATTTTCCTCTGTTGTCTATATCACTGAGTCCTACCCATGTGCTTTGAGCCACCATGCTAGATAACCACTCCTGTGACAAAGAAAGCAATAATTAAATACTTTTCAGTGTTTCAATCAGTAAAAGTTATGGCAAGGGAATATAAAAATATAAATATGTAGTCATGTGACTTGGTTGTCTCATCAGACACCTAAGTTTAGAACAGGCTCGGGTCCTTTATTTGCCATTTGGATATGAGGTCCACTAGCTGTTCAAAATAAAGTTCATCTACTTTATGAAACATACACGTGTAACCTTCATGGATTGGCTTTGATTACTACTGTGTTCTCTTCTCTTAGAGAGAACCATCCAGGGTTCACATACAGTATTTTTATGTCAATAAGAAGCAGGGGGTACTTCAGTTACATTAAGCTTCAGACTTCAGTAACTCTGCATCAAACTTCACTGTCCATGCAGCTTTCTTCAGTCAAAAAAAGAGGTTTATTTAACAATCAAGGCATAAATGGGGGGGCCAAACACTGTGCTACCAGAGGGTAGCTCCTGTTTATGTTTGCTTGCATGAGAATGCATGAAGCAAATATACTGTTAGAGTAGTGGGCTTCAGAGGTATGTCACTGTTGCATCCAATGTAGCTCAGGCTGCAGAAGGCTTGACAGTGACAGGTCAATAATCAGTGAGGCTGATCACGATGCTGTTCTGCTAGGTGGTGGGCAGAAACTTTGTGTAGTTGAAAGGATTGAGCCACACCTATTACAGTGCAGCTGAAGCCTTTCATTTACAGCACCCAGTGAGTGGCATCATTATTATTTATTTAAAAAGTTTCACCAGGAAATGCATACTGAGCTACAATAGCTTGTTTCCAGATATGTCCTGGGGGACAGGGGAAAGGGGATACATTTGAATAAGAGATCAAAGTAAAATATACCTAGATTTAAGTCTGTACATGCAAACTAATACATTTAAAACTATGCCAAACATATTTGAGGTACAGGTAGACAACAGCTGGCATCCAGGAATAGACTATGTACATATATGTATCATACATGCACACATACATATACATGTAATTTTATATACATATATTATTAGCTTGCTGATAGCTGCCAGCGTGGCCCAACCATCCCAATAATAGTGGCCAGTGCCCATCTTGGGCTTGGCCCCACTCAGAGTGGGGAATTCACATAATGAATAGCCCTCCTAGGCTGAGGACTGCTCTGAGTGGAAATGTTAATAAATAAAAAAAGTCCATCCTGGACTGAGTGACCTTTCTATGAGAGGCTCCCCAGTCTCATATTCATCTTCCTCCCCACCACCACTGTGACACTTGAGTGCCCAATCCCCAGTGTCACCCTTGTGTTACAATGTCTTTTTTTATTTTAAACATGAAAAGCAGAAAACCATCCATTGATGTCATTTCTAACTGAGCAACCATTCTGAGACCCCCCAAGTCCAATATTCATCACTCCCCCACCACTGTGACACTGGGGTGCCCAATTCCCAGTGTCACCTTTGTGTCATCACAGTGTCTTTGTTTTATTATTTTAAACCTGAAAAGGAGAAAAACATCCATCAATGTCTATTGCTGCTTTTTTAACCAAACCAACCCCAGCCACCCACCCAGTCCCCTACTCAGCCCCACCACCCCACACCCCTCACTCACCTAACGGTAACATATAATAATGCAGAGTACAGAACAGCAACCACAATAACCAAGACAGCATTTTGGCAAACATAAGAATGGTGGCTGTAAATTTCAGCACATACATTAACGGCAACAATTACTTCCCCCACTCCCTGAGGTGCTACAACCTCGGAATTGATTATATTAGTAAGAGGGTGCAGGGACAAAGCACCCCACAATGAGGTGTGCGGGGGACAAAGCTTCAAGCAGAAAAACAACTGTTGCCTAAATGTATGTGCCGACATTTACTGTCGCTATTTTTATGTTAGCTGATATGCCATCACTGCTATTGCAGTCGCTGTATTTCCCTCGCTGTTTTCACATGGAGCCCACCGAACAGTAGTCAGGCACCAAAAATCCAGTGTGTAAGGAAAATATGTTCTTCTTTGATGCCGACTGGGAACTGAAGAAACAAGGTTAATGTATTTTAAATTCATTGTGAACTTTTTTACTCATATCTTCATCATTTATTAGTATTTTTAACCAAATTCTTAACATAGCCTTTTTTGGACCCCACCTCATGAACAAAGTAAGTGAGATTTTTCAAATCTGGCCTTAAAGGTGATTTTGCAGTCGCTCTGTGAAATCACTTTTTGGGCAGGTTTTGAAAATGTTCACCTACCGGGTCAATGAGGAAGGGTTACAAGGAGATTATGTTGAAAATGTGGTGAAATGAACGAATTATGAGTGGTCATTGAAATATTTCAGCTTTTATTCATAACATCTTTATTTTTCAATATTGTTCCAAAAAACTTTCAAGATGGCATTTTTGAGACCTAACCTCATGAACAAGGTAGGTGAACATTTTTAAATCTGGCCCAAAAGGTGATTTTGCAGTTACTCCATGAAATCACCTTTTGGGCAGGATTTGAAAACGTTCACCTAACAGTTTCATGAAGTTGTTGTTGTTGTTGAATTTTGTTGACCTGGTAAGCCCACTGGGCCTAGAAGTCCCTTTTTACAGGGGCGACTGGGGGGGGGTACAGATGGTAAGCAGCTTAAATTGAACCAGATTAAGCTGTTGGTGATATTTTTAGCATCATAAAAAGGAGACATTTCTTCATAATTGCCATAATTTCCTTTTCTGTGAGCTCCAACATTGTCAACAGGGAATCAGTACATATGGGTAATGAACACCCCCCCACTGGGGTAGTGGCACAGCCTAAAGCTTTCAATCAGCATAGAACCTTGGGCACATGAGCATTCCAAGACCAGTAATTCCTTAGTCACCTTGTCCACACAATACCTTCAAGTAACTTCACTCCATGGAACGTGGGAGTACACTGATTTAAACTGCGGGGTGACCTTACAGGCACAGAGCCTGCAAAACAAGGCCCACAATAGCATTTTCCAAATGACTTGAAAATAGCTTTTGCAGTGTTTCCCCTACTAGCCGAAACAGGCTAGTTTCCCTGACAGCAGCACTTTAATGGTGGGCCAAAAAGGTCACACCAGGCTTGTACTTCCACTTCATAATAGTTTCTTTTTTCCGCCCATGGCAGATTCCCAACTCCATTCACTCCAGCAAATCTTTTAAGTGCCTCTTCTTGAAAAAATACTCAAATACATAAGGGAGACCGGGACAGCATGAGACGGTTTTACTGCCCAGTCACAATCTGATCATCCTGCACTTATAATTTAAACAATGGTTTTAATTTTAGCATGAACCAGCCTCACCAAAAACCATCCTGGCATCCAATCACTGATGCTGTGCCTGTTCCGAGCATCCCAGGGAGTTTGGTCTATTCCTTGCGATCCCGGATACTCAGGGCAGATCCCTCATACAGAGATTCCAGTCCAGCATAGCTTTTATCCAGGGTCTCATCCAAAATGTCACAAGGAGCACCAGACAGCCTGCTACTCTGCCCTGTGTCCCATCAGCCAGCACCTCATGCAGAATTTCTCATGCCTTCACAGGCGACCCAACCTCGGAAGCTCCCACCTCTGCAGCAGCACTCTGTCTGCGGAAAGGGGATAGGCTTTCACCCCTATCCCACCAACAATCCAGGTTGCTACTTCTGGACCACACCCTAGACCTATCCTGCTATAGCAGGCCCTGCTGCAGTCCTCTCTACTGGCTCTCGAGGCAGGGCAAGAATTTTACTGTCCGGAACCCAACCAAGGTGCTGGAGTTCACTAGGCAGGCTCCTTTGATTTCTTCCACGGGCTACAGCTCCCACAGGATAGCACCAAAGGGGCCCCGCTACTTGCTCCACACCACTCTCTATGGAGCTCGAGCTGCCACACTTCACTGGTCTTTGAGGGAGGAGGGCCTGGGTGATGGACTGCCCACGCTGGCCCTGCCGCAGCCCTCACAGATGAACTATGGGCCGAACCCCATCTCTTTCACTCTCTCTCTCTCTCTCTTCTCCCTGGAACCCCCTTTGTATGCAAAACCTACTCCTTTTATACTCTAGGGATGGGCCCCTTTTTCTGCAGTCAGCAGGAAGGCCCAAATCCCAGACCCACCAGCACCAGCCTTCTCCTCCTCTACACTTGCTACCAGGACCATTAACCTGTAACCTCCCGAAGCTATGCTTACAATCATATGCATACAGCGATGTTTAGTGATGTTAAGCCTTAGCCAGTTTGAAAAAATGTGATAGAAAAGCAACTCCAAGGAGGATTGTCCAAACAACATTTTCAAGCAGCACTAAAAAAAGGCATTTTCTCTTCCTCTTATTTTTTACAGCTGCATGGGCAGTGCCATGCAGAAGTACTGCTGTCATCAGAAAAAGGGGTCTTAATTGCTGCTAATGAAAATACCTTTGTTCTTACGCAGGAGTGGAATGAAATCAAGTCCATTTTTTACATTAACTAAACTGTGTTTCCTCCCCCTTCCCTTCCATCTTCCCCCCAGCTGTGTGTTGTTAGGAGGAAGTGGAACCCTTCAGCATTCAACAGATTTGCAGTCTGAGCTGGGTGTGGAGTGGGAGATGTCACCAAGAGAAACATATGATCCTTTTAAAAGAGCATGAAAGGTAAACAGTGATCTTTAAAGCTGACACACACACAAACACAAACACACACACACACTGACTGACTTTCATCAAAAGTAAGCAGTGCAAGCGCACACACACACACATGCATGCATGCACGCACATATACACCCTTACTGACTTTCATCAGAGACTCAGTAAGTCATAAAAAATTCCATAACATTGCAAATTACTGAGTCAAATGGGTAGTAAAACAATTTGGTATAAGGGGGATGGCTCAGAGGTAATGTGAGGAAGTATTTTTTCACTGAGAGGGTTGTGAATGCATGGAACAGCCTCCCTGAAGAGGTCGTGGGGTCAAGAACAGTGGGGGACTTCAAGAATGCATGGGACAGGCATAGGGCAGTCCTAGTGGGGGGTAGGAGGAATTAAGCTGTTGGTTAACTAGGATCTGCAGCTTATCTGTTAGGTAGGAAAATGGGCAGACTAGGTGGGCCAAGCAGTCCTTATCTGCCGTCAAATTCTATGTTTCTATGTTTCTATCCATAAATCATCCAAGCAGCTCTAGAAATATGCCATTTGCTATGGCCTCCTGATTTTACAGTTTTATACTGCATTAGCTGGTATAGTAGAGGTGAGATGTGACATCTCAATTTTAGTGTGGTCCTATAATGTATTTTTCTAGGACAGATCATTTTAGATGAAACAGCTCCTTATATTGGGGTTCTGCTGTAGGGTCATGTGTTCTATATAGTTTTGCAGTACATTTGCCCAGGATAACTCAGTTAAGATGCAATATCACTTTTTCAGTGGGGTTGGTTTTGATAGCTATTTTATTACATTTAGTTCAGATGACATAGCTCAGATGCAATCTTGTTTTTAGTGGGATCCTGCTTTCCCCAGTTTTTATTCAGTATTCACTGAAATATGGAGCCTGTTTTGGTGCTCAGTTCATTACAAAAAAATACTGTACTAGTTGCTCATCCTAAAGGACCACTGCCCTAAAACTCTAAGTCATATTTTAAACATTGGTTCCAATTGTTTGCTGAGGCACATGGACTACAAAGAAGAAAAAATTGCTCACCTTAGTAATGTTGTTTCTTCTAATGGAGTATTGCTGTATTCTGACTATTGCAGTTAGGTCCTGCCTTTCAACTGCCCCGGAGAACAAAGAGTTAACTTTCCATAGCCAGCATAGAACGTTCAGCGCGAGCTTGGTTGAAGCCCCTGTCTGCTGTTGTTTAAACTCCAACCATCAGATCTTTACGAGCAATACTCACTAGAAGTTCTGTGTGGAAACTGTAAAATTCACACTAGCCAACTGGTAACTCAATTTATTAAAAAGGGTTTTTTGGTTTCAAAGCAAAGACTCAAGTCAGGAAACCCAAAAAACAAACACAAGACACACCCAAAGTAAAGGAGGGTGAAAAAGAGGGGCACCCCTAGGGTGCCAACACTGCTCCTGCCCACCCACATCCCAAAAACCAGGTTTTGAGAGGGGAGGCGGGGGGGGTCAGAATACAGCAAGACTCCATTAGAAGAAACAACATTACTTAGGTGAGTAATTTTTTCTTCCAACAACATGAAGTCTTGCTCTATTCTGACTATTGCAGACTACCAAGCAGTACCTCCATGGAGGAGGGACAGAACCAACTTTGAGAATAGGCTCTGAAGTACTGCTATGCCAAACCAATCATCACTCCTAGCCTGGATATCCAGAGAGTAATGCTTGGTGAATATATATGGACTGTTTTCCAGGTGGCTGCTTGACAAATTTCTAAGATAGGAATATCCCTGGCAGCAGCCAGGGAAGCAGCTGTACCTCTAGTAAAGTGAGCCCTCAGGCTGAGGGTGGGGTTCTACCCAGTTTTTCATAGCAGAATTGTGTACAAGAGACAATCCACCTGGCAATAGATCTCTTAGTGGCAGGTTTGCCCTTACCAACCTCTCCATATGTGAGGAACAGCTGGAGGACTCAAACATGTGACCCTTGGTGCACTCTATGTAGTAGCTGAGGGCCCTTTTACATCCAAGCTATGCAGCCTCCTCTCTCCAGAGTACGAATGGTCAGTGAAGAAAACAGGGAGAGACATAGACTGATTAAGATGGAAATCTGAAACCACCTTAGGCAAAAACTTCCTGATAGTTCTTAGGACCACTTTATCTCTGTGGAAAGAGATGAAATCAGGCTCCACTCACAGGGCTTGCAATTCACTGAAACGCCTGGCAGAGGTAATGGCTACCAAAAGAAAAAATTACTCACCTTAGTAATGTTGTTTCTTCTAATGGAGTCTTGCTGTATTCTGACTATTGCAGTGTTATCCAACCTTTGAACTGCCCCGGAGAGGAAAGAGTTAACTTTCCAGGCAAGGCATGGAATGCTGAGCTCGAGCTTGGTTGAGACTCTGTCTGTTGTTGTTTGAACCCAAACCATCAGATCTTTACGAGCTAAACTCACTGGGCATCCTGCGTAGAAACTGTAAACTTACACTAGCCAACTGGCAACTAAATCTAATAAAAAGGTTTTTTGGTTCCAAGGCAAAGACTCAAGTCAGTAAACCCAAAAAACAAAACACAACACATACCCAAAAATTAAAAGGGTGGAGAGCACCTCTAGGGTGCCAACACTGTTCCTGCCCACCCACATCCCAAAACCCAGGTTGTGAGAGGGGAGGCCGGGGGGGGAGGTCAGAATACAGCAAGACTCCATTAGAAGAAACAACATTACTAAGGTGAGTAATTTTTTCTTCCACCAAAATGAAGTCTTGCTATATTCTGACTATTGCAGACTACCAAGCAGTACCTCCATGGAGGAGGGACAGAACCTATTTTGGGAATAGGCTCTGGAGCACAGCTGTGCCAAACCGAGCATCACTCCTAGCCCGGATATCCAGAGAGTAATGCTTGGTAAAAATATGTACTGTTTTCCAGGTGGCTGCTTGACAAATTTCTAAGATAGGAATATCCCTGGCAGCAGCCAGGGAAGCAGCTATTCCTCTGGTAGAGTGACCCTCAGGCCTGAGGGTGGGATCCTACCTAATTTTTCATAGCAGAATTGTATACAAGAGACAATCCACCTGGCAATAGATCTCTTAGTAGCAGGTTTTCCCTTACCAACCTCACCATAAGTGAGGAACAGTTGGGGGAGTCAAACCTGTGACCCTTGGTGCGTTCTATGTAGTAGCTAAGGGCTCTTTTCACATCCAAGCTGTGCAACCTCCTCTCCCCAGAGGAGGAATGGTCAGTGAAGAAAGCAGGAAGAGACATAGACTGGTTAAGGTGGAAATCTGAAACCACCTTAGGCAAAAACTTCCTATTAGTCCTGAGGACCACCTTATCTCTGTGGAAAGAGATAAAATCAGGCTCCACTGACAGGGCCTGTAACTCACTTATGCGTCTGGCAGAAGTGATGGCTACCAAGAACACAGTTTTCCAAGTCAAGTACTTAAGCTCTGCTGAGGACAAAGGCTCAAAAGGGGGTTGAATAAGCTAAGCAATGCAAACATTAAGGTCCCAAGCAGGGGCAGGGTCCCTGAAGGGAGGATTGGTATGCAGCAATCCCTTGAAAAATTTACAGAATACAGGATGAGCTGAAAGGGAAGAGTGCATGCCTGCTGACAGGAAGGCAGAGACAGCTGCCAGATGCACTCTTAGTGTAGCTGGTCTGAGTCCCAAACTATTGAGATGAACCATATAGTCAAGGACTGTGGGCAAGCCAGCAGACTCTGGAGAAATATGCTTCCCAGAGCACCATATAGTAAATCTTTTCCACTTGGAGTTGTAGGTCTTTCTGGTAGAAGGTTTTCTAGAAGCCTTTAAAATATCCAGAACACCTTGAGAAAGATGCAAATCAGCAAACTCTAACTCTTCAACAGCCAGGCCTTGAGATTGAGAGATTTGAAATTCGGATACCAAACCCTCCCCTGAGAACATGTTAACAGGTTGTAATTCCTAGGAAGAGACAGGGGAAGGTGGACTGCTAAGGACAACAAGAGAGGGTACCAGGGCTGTCTGGCCTAGTCTGGAGCAATCAGAATCACTTTGCAGGGTTGAGACCTGATTTTCACTAGCACCTTGAACAGGAGAGTGAAGGGGGAGAAAGCATACAGGAACTTCCCTTCCCAATTGAGAACTAGGGCATCCAGGGGAACTGAGCCCAACGCTGGGGATCTGCAGCAAAAAAGAGGAAGTTGGTGATTGTCTGGGGCTGCAAAAAGATCTATCTGTGGGGTGCCCCATCTGGAAAAGATCACTTTCAAAATCAGGGATCTAGGGACCATTCATGGCGGCCCTGGGAAATCCTGCTGAGAGCATCTGCCAGGACATTGTCCTTCCCTGGGAGGTGCACTGCTATCAGAGAGGTATTCAGGGAATAGGCCAGAGACCACAACTTCATTGCCTCTGTGCACAAGGACATAGATCGAGTGCCCCCCTGCTTGTTGATGTACCACATTGTGGTGGTATTGTCTGTCTTGATCTGAACTACTTTGTTCTGAACAGACTTGGAAAAAACTTGAAGTGCTAGAAACACTGCTCTGAGTTCCAAGAGATTGATGTGAAGCAGAGATTCTTGAGGTGACCACAACCCTTGGGTGGTTAGATCCCCCAAGTGGGCTCCCAAGCCCAGGAGGGAAGCATCTGTGGTAAGGATCAATGAATGAGATTGAGTGAAAAAGGGAACTCCTTGTCTTAGGTTGTCCTGATCCTGCCACCACTGCAAGGCCTGGATCAGGGTTCGAGTCACTGGGATTAGCTTGGTCAAAGAATCCTTTCTCTGGGACCAGAAGGCTCTAAAGTGGAACTGAATGTCCCTCATTTGAAATCTTGCTCCCTGGACGACCACTGCTGTAGAAGCAGCCATGTGGCCCAGGAGCTGCAGAAAATGCCTTGTTGGTCGAGACACCTGGAGGGTGAATGAAGAGGCCAGTGTAGCAAGGGTCCTTGCTCTGTCCAGAGGAAGGAAGACTATTGCCTTTATTGTATCCAGCTCTGCCCCTATGAAGGCGAGGAGCTGCTCTGGCTGCAAAACTGACTTTGGAAGATTCAGAAGGAATCCTAGAGAAGTGAGCAGTTGCTGAGTTATCTGAAGGAGTAACTTGACTTGGTCTGGAGACTGACCTACTATGAGCCAGTCGTCCAGGTATGGAAAGATGGAGATCTTTTTTCTTCTTAGGAAAGCAACCACTACTGCCAGGCATTTTGTGAACACCCTTGGAGCTGAAGTTAGGCCAAAGGGCTTTGCTCTGAATTGATAGTGGCCTGAGGGCAGCTCGAACCTGAGGTACTTTCTGCAGGAGCTTCTGATGAGAATGTGGAAATAGGCATCCTTGAGGTCCAAGGAATCTAGCCAGTCTCCTGGCCTTAGAGAGGGTAGAATTATTCCCAGAGTCACCATTTTAAACTTTGGCTTTAAAAGGTGCTTGTTTAAATATCTGAGATCCAGGATGGGCCGCCATTCTCCTGTCTTTTTGGGAGTTAGGAAGTACCTGGAGTACAATCCTTTTCCCTTGTGTAGGGGTGGAACCCTTTCTATGGCTCTCAGAGCCAAGAAGGAAGAGACCTCTGCCTCTAGGGCAAGGGCCTCTGAAGGATTTGCAGGTGGAAAGGATCTGGTTCTCATCTTGGGAAATTTTTGAAGCTGAGAACCAGTCCTGGCTTACTACTTCAGGACCCATTTGTCTGATGTTAAAGACATCCAGTCCTGGACAAAGTAAGCCAGCCTGCCCCATACTGGTGGTGGAGAATTGGCCCGGGCAAACCCATCAGGGTGCCTGTTTGGCAGGGGCTTTAGGCTGAGGGGTGGTAGCAGGCCTGCTTGTACCCCGTCTGCCTCTCCCTCTGAAGAACACCCTCTGGGCAAAGGCAGAAGAGGAAGTCTGGGCTTAGTAGAAAGGCCTATGAAAAGGCATGCCCCTGAACCTGGAATGCTGCCTCTGGGGAGTGGCTTGCCTTTCCTTGGCCTGAGCACTCCTATAGGTGGTCCTATATTCATCCATTTTCTTCATGTAGTTCTCTGTTTGCTCCCCAAACAGAGAATTACCCATAACAGGAAAATCCATGGCCTTAATCTGGGTATCCTGAGACAGGCTAATACATCTGAGCCAAGCCATCCTACGAAGGGCCACAGATGTAGCCATGACTCTAGATGAAACATCATTGGAGTCCACTGCAGCATGAAATTGCACCTTGGATGCCTCAATACCATCTGCAGCCACCTGCTCCAGCTCCTTGGCAAGCTGGCCAGGGACCTGTTTAGCTAGAGCCATTACAGTGTCCCATCTAGACTTCTGGTATCTAGCTGTGTAGGCTATATAATTAGCCTGCCCAAGTCCCAAAGATGCTGCCATGTACTGTTTCTTTGCCATGGCATCAATCCTCCTGGAGTCCATATCTGGGGGATGTGAAGCCAAGGGTATATTTGCCTTATCACAGGCAGCAGCCTGCACTACCACAACATGGCTGCATTGCTGGGAAAGGAACTCCGTATCTGTGCCTGAGAGATTATACCTTTTGTCCATTCTCTTGTCCACAGGAGGTATAGAATTAGGAATCTGTAAAATTTTTGTTGTCTGTTTTCCAAAAGACTTATGAAGGGGAATAGACAGCCTCCTGGACTCTGGGATATCCATCATCTCAACATAATCAGGCTCCTCCTGATCCTCTACTGCTTCTTCCATAGGAAACTGAAGAGTTTCAACCACTTTTTTGTAAAACATAAAATGGGAAGGGGACTCAGAAAGCCTAGGAGGAGAAACCCCTACAGGTCTGTCTGGGGAGAAGTCCAGGTCAATGGGCACATCCAGACTTTCATAATCACCATCACTATCCTCATACTCTCCTTCCTCCTCCTCCGGTCCATAAAAATCCTCTAAATTATAATCCGGAACCGAGGGAACCGACCGAACCGAGCCCCTAACCGATGGGGCCAGTTCGGCCGGAACCGGGGTTAGCAATTGAACAATCCTTATTGCTTTGGCTATTTCATCAGCGGTCGGAGAAAGAACTTGTGCATCTGAACCGGCTGACTTATCACTTCTTTTTCTTTTAACCGGAACCGACTCCTCAGAGTCGGTTCTCCTTTTGCCCAAAGAAGTTTCGCCCTGGTCAGAGGGCACTCCTTCTGGTTCGGTTGGAACTGAACTGGGCTGGCCATCCAGGTCAGCAGACTTTTTGGCCTCCCTTTCCCTCAGCCTACCTACTCTCTTCTCCAGGGTAGCTGAGGGAAAATTTTTGCAAATCTGGCAGTCTGAATCTAGGTGGTCAAACCCCAGACAATAAACACAGGTGGTGTGCGGGTCAGTCTTAGCAAAGGCTTCCCCACACACACTACAGTGTTGAAACCCAGTGAGCCCGGTTTTTTTCTTGGGTTTCTCAGACATGGCCAGTCCTAACCAAACTTACCCTTTTTCGGCAATCCGCCAGGCAAGACACCCTTATCGGTTCCTGACCGTGTTACGGGTCGTGGAAAAAACCGTAAGAAATCCATTTTTTTTGGAACTGAGAAGGACCAGTTACCACACTGTAAAAGTAGAATTTTATTTTTTTTTTAAACAGACCTGATCGGTTTAAACCGAACCGATTCAACGTTTACAAGTTCCACACTGAAGCAAACAATAATAAACCTATCTAGTACTCACAGTATCACAGACAGAGACTGAACCGATAGGTTAGATGGAATAAATTCGGTTGAAACTGAGAAAAACAACACTTTAACCGAATAAATTGAACCGAGCAAAGGAGAAATCTCCGGAGTGACTGTTCAGTGAGGCGGAGTAAAGAATCTGACGGTTTGGGTTCAAACAACAACAGACAGAGTCTCAACCGAGCTTGAGCTCAGAGTTCCATGCCTTGCCTGGAAAGTTAACTCTTTCCTCTCCGGGGCAGTTCAAAGGTTGGATATCACTGCAATAGTCAGAATACAGCAAGACTTCATGTTGTTTGAAACATAGTTTTCCAAGTCAAGTACGTAAGCTCTGCAGAGGACAAAGGCTCAAAGGGAGGTTGCATAAGCTGTGCAATGCAAACATTAAGGTCCCAAGCAGGAGCAGGGTCCCTAAAGGGGGATTGGTGTGCAGCAATCCTTTGAAGAACTTACAAAACACAGGATGAGCTGACAGAGGCGAGGGCTTGCCTACTGACATGAAGGCAGAAACAGCTGCCAGATGCACTTTAAGTGTAGCAGGCCTAAGTCCTAAGCCATTAAGATGGACCATATAGTCCAGAACTGTAGGCAACCCGGCAGATTCTGGAGAAATGTGCTTATTAGAGCACCAAACAGTGAACCTTTTCTATTTGGAATTGTAAGTCTTTCTGGTGGAAGGCTTTCAAGAGGCCTTAAGGATATCCAGAACCCATTGAGAAAGGTGCAGATCAGCAAACTCTAACCCTTAAAAAGCCATGCCTTGAGATTGAGAGACTTGAGGTACAGATACCAAACCCTCCCCTGAGAGGATGTCAACAGGTTGTAATTTCTGGGAAGAGACAGGGGAACGTGGACTGCTAAGGACAGCAACAGAGGGTACCAGGGCTGTCTGGCCCAGTCTGGAGCAATCAGAATCACTTTGCACGGTTGTGACCTGATCTTGACTAACACTTTGAACAGGAGAGGGAAGGGGGGAAGCATACAGAAATTTCCCTTCCCAAGCCAGAATCAGAGCATCCAGGGGAACTGAACCCAAGACTGGGGGTCTGCAACAAAAGAGAGGAAGTTGGTGATTGTCTGGGGCTGTAAAAAGATCTATCTGTGGAGTGCCCCACCTTGAGAAAATAATGTCAAAACTAGGGGATCTATGGTCCATTCGTGATGGCCCTGGGATATCCTGCTGAGAGCATCTGCTAGGACATTGTCCTTCCCTGGGAGGTGAACTGCTATCAATGAGGTTTGCAGGGAATAGGCCAGGGACCACTACTTCATTGCTTCTGTGCACAAGGCCATAGACCGAGTGTCTCCTTGCTTGTTGATGTACCACATTGTGGTGGGATTGTCTGTTCTGATCTGGACCACCTTGTTCTGTACAGATTTGGAAAAGACTTGCAGTGCTAGAAACACTGCTCTGAGTTCCAAGAGATTGATGTGAAGCAGAGATTCTTGAGGTGGCCACAGCCCTTGGGTGGTAAGATCCCTCCCCAGCCCAGCAGGGAGGCATCTGTGGTGAGCATCACTGAATGAGACTGAGTGACATAAGGAACTCCTTGTCTCAAATTGTCCTGATCCTGCCACCATTGCAAAGCCTGGATCAGGGGTCGAGTCACTGGGACTAGCTTGGTAAGGGAATCCTTTCTTTGGGACCAGAAGGCTCTTAAATGGAACTGAATGTCCCTCATCTGAACTCTTGCTCCCTGGACCACTGCTGTAGAGGCTGCCATGTGGCCCAGAAGCTGCAGGAAATGCCTTTCTGGTCGAGACACCTGAAGGTGAACAAAGAGGCCGGTTCTATAAGGGTTCTTACCCTGTCCAGGGGAAGGAAGGCTCTTGCCCTTATTGTATCCAGCTCTGCCCCTATGAAGGTGAGGAGCTGTACTGGCTCAAGAACTGACTTTGGAAGGTTGAGAAGGAATCCTAAGGAAGTGAGCACTTGCTGAGCTATTTGCAGATGTGACTTGACTTGGTCTGGAGATTGACCCACTGTGAGCCAGTCATCCAAATATAGAAAGATGGAGATCTTTTTTTCTCCTTAGGAAAGCAACCACTACTGCCAGGCACTTTGTGAACACCCTTGGGGCTGATTTTAGGCCAAAGGGCATTGCTTTGAATTGATAGTGGCCTGAGGGCAACTCGAACTTGAGGTACTTTCTGTGGAAGCACCTGATGGGAATGTGAAAATAGGCATCTTTGAGGTCCAAGGAGGCTAGCCAGTCCCCTGGCCTTAGAGAGGGCAGAATTATTCCCAGAGTCACCATTTTGAACATTGGTTTTAAAATGTGCTTGTTTAGATATCTTAGATCCAGGATGGACCGCCATTCTCCTGTTTTTTGGGGGGGTTAGGAAGTACCTGGAGTACAATCCTTTGCCCTTGTTTAGGGTAGGAACCCTCTCTATGGCTCTGAGAGCCAGGAGGGAAGAAACCTCTGCCTCTAGGGCAAGGGTCTCTGATGGATTTGCAGGTGGAAAGGATCTGGTTCTCATCTTGGTAATTTTTTGAAGCTGAGAATCAGTCCCTGGCTTACTACTTACAGGACCCACTTGTCTGATGTCAGAGACTTCCAGTCCTGGAAAAAGTAAGCCAGCCTGCCCCCTACAGGTATTGGAGAATCGGCCTGGGCAGAACCATCAGAGTGTCTGCTTGGCAGGGGCTTTAGACTGAGGGGTGGAAGCAGGCCTCCTCATTCCCCATCTGCTTCTCTCTCTGAAGATCCCCCCTGAGCATAGGAAGAAAAGGAGGCTTGGGCTTGGTAAAAAGGCCTTTGAAAAGGCCTGTTCCAGCTCCTGGACTGCTGCCTTTGAGGAGTGGCTTGCCTTTCTTTGGCCTGAGCACTCCTGTAGGTGGTCCTGTACTCGTCCATCTTTTTCATGTAGTTCTCTGTCTGCTCCCCAAACAGAGAATTACCAATGACAGGGAAATCCATGGCCTTAGCTTGGGTATCCTGTGATAGGCTAGTACATCTGAGCCAAGCCATCCTCCGAAGGGCCACAGATGTAGCCATGACTCTAGATGAAACATCATTGGAGTCCAAGCAGCATGAAATTGCACCTTGGATGCCTCAATCCCATCTGCAGCCACCTGTTCCAGCTGCTTGGCAAGCTGGTAAGGGGTCTGTTTAGCCAGAGCCAGAACAGTGTTCCATCTGGACTTCTGGTATCTATCTGTGTAGGCCATATAGTTAGCCTGCCTGAGTCCCAAAGATGCTGCCATGTACTGCTTCTTTGCCATGGCATCAATCCTCCTGGAGTTCTTATCTGGGGGGGGGTGTGATGCCAAGGGAATATTTGCCTTATCACAGGCAGCAGCCTGCACTACCCCAACATGGCTGCATTGCTGAGAAAGGAACTCCGTGTCTGAGCCTGAAAGGGTCTACCTCTTGTCCATTCGTCTGTCCACAGGAGGTATGGAGTTAGGAGTCTTTAGAATTTTGTCTGTTTCCCAAAAGATTTATGGAGGGGAATAGACAGTCTCCTGGACTCTGGGATGTCCATCATTTCAACAAAATCAGGCTCCTCCTGATGCTCTCCTGCTTCCTCCATTGGAAACTGGAGGGTTTCAGCCACTTTTTTGTAAAACATAAAGTGGAAAGGGGACTCAGAAAGCCTAGGAGGAGAAACACCTGAAGGTATATCTGGGGAGATGTCCAGGTCAGTAGGCACATCCAGACTTTCATAATCACCATTATAATCCTCATACTCTCCCTCCTCCTTCTCCGGTTCATAAAATTCTTCTGAAGTGTAATCCGGAACCAGGGGAACTGATCGAACCGAGCCCCTGCCAGATGGTGCCGGTTCAGCCAGAACTGAAGTTAGCGACTGCACTATCCTTATCGCTTTGGCTATCTCATCAGCGGTCGGAGTATGAATCTCTGGATCCGAACCGGATGATTTTTCTCTTCTCTTCCTTTTAACCGGAACCGACTCCTGAGAATTGGCCCTCCTTTTGGCCGAAGAAGTTTCGCCCTGTTCAGAGGGCACTCCTTCTGGTTCGGTTAGAACCGAACCGGGCTGGCCATCCAGTCAGCGGACTGCTCGGCCTCCCTTTCCCTCAGTCTACCTCCTCTCTTATCCAGGGTAGCTTTGGGAAAATTCTTACAAATCTGGCAGTCTGAATCGAGGTGGTCAAACCCCAGACAATAAACACAGGTGGTGTGGAGATCAGCCTTAGCAAATGCTTTCCCACACACACTGCAGTGTTGAAACCTAGTGGGTCCGGTTTTTTTCTTGGGTTTCTCAGACATGGCCAATCCTATCCAAACCGTACCCTTTTTTTGGCAATCCGCCAGGCAAGACTCTCCTATCGGTTCCTGACTGTGTTACGGGTATTGGAAAAAACATAATTAAATCCATTTTTTTTATAACCAATATGGACCGGTTACCACACTCTAAGTAAATTCACAAACTTTTTAAGACTAAACTGATCGGTTCAGCCGAACCGATCCAAAATTTACACATTCCACACAGAAACTAAATGTAAAACCTATCTAGTACTCACGGTACCACAGACAGAGACTTAAACCAACAGAGTCGGTAGCAGAAATTTGGTAGAAACTGAGCGAAAAACGAAATTTTAACTGACTTTTTTGAACCGAGCAAAGGAGAAATCTCCAGAGTGACTGTTCAGTAAGGCGGAGTAAAGAATCTGACGGTTGGAGTTTAAACAACAGCAGACAGGGGCTTCAACCGAGCTCGCACTGAACGTTCCATGCTGACCATGGAAAGTTAACTCTTTGTTCTCCGGGGCAATTGAAAGGCAGGATCTAACGGCGATAGTCAGAATACAGCAAAACTTCACGTTGTTTGAAGCTGTCAGTAAGGTTTGCCTTGAGAAAGATGCATTAGATTTTCCACAGAAATAAAGCATGTCTTTTTTTTTTTTATTACATGAACTGAGCAATGCCCATTTTTATGTTTGCCATGCACAAGCGCAAAATGAACATATTGAAGTAGTTGAAGTAGTACTGCTTTTTGATGGGTGTGATGCTTCATCCAATGCAAAGCGATGTTTTAGAGCCAGTTCAGTGTCAATCATCAGCCAAGCTTACTATGACAGAGTTTTTGCTTGGTGGGTGGAGATGGCACAAACTTCAAAAGGAATAGCCTATCCAATCAGGAATCATCTATTCTCTTTGATCTGTGCTGCCCAGCAAGCCAAGCTGATCTTAGTCAGCCTGAAATGTGTGGAATGTCTGGCTTGCTGCCTGCTTAGTTCTGCTCGTGCTAAGGTACTGTAAACACCTATTAGAAAATGGGTTTTTTATTTACTGGGTTCTGATTGGCTAGTACCCCAGCCAGGGGGGTACATTAACTTTCAATAGACGCCCAGTAAATAAAAAGTGCCAGTCACCTGACCACATCACCACCTAAGCTATCCTTGTGCCCACCCTGCCTACTGCTCATTGGCCAAAACCACCCTATTCAAGTTGAAATCGGCGCCATTTTTTCAATTTTGTTTAGCGAGTGAAACTGGCATCCCCATGGGTCCCTAATTCAGTGCCACTGCCAGAACATCACAAATCAGAGAAGTGCCCCACTCCCAACAGCATTCCCAAAATACACTACTCTGATTGTCTACTGTAATAAAGAAAGAAAGAAAATATTAATTTTAAATCACTAGCGCTAGCACGTCGCGTGCTCAGTGCTACTCGCAGCCAGTCTTACATGTCCTTAGTGTTTGACACCCCCCACGAACTGCTAACCACTTCAGGAAATTAATAAGCACAAAATACCTCACTCACCACCCAACTGCCCCATCAGCCTGCTCCCGCTCTGTTCTGTACACTGCTGGATTCCCACCTGCTCTTTCTACAGAGAGCAACTGTAAAGCTAAGAATACAGTGACGCGGGAGACAGGGACCGTGCATCATTACACAAGTAGAAAGCCGTTCACTTTCGCGCGGCCCTGCATTTCCCACTCATCGATGGAGTAAAAGAAAGACAGAAGGGGCCAGACAAATGGCTGGGGGGTGAATACAGAGACAAAAACTTTCACTTTTCTGCAGTCCCGACAAATGGCTGGGGGGGGTGAATACAGAGACACCGTGCGTCACTACACAGCTTCAAAAACTTTAACTTTTCTCCGGTCCTGCATTACAGTCTCGCTTCCATTGGCACTTATCAATGTGGTTACAGAAAAAAAACGAAAAAGACAGAAGGGGACAGACTGTTTGGGGAAGGAGGGTGAAGTGAGACACATGCATGGGATAGTCATAAGGCAGTTCTTAACTATATTTAAACATATTAAAACCGGACTATTTTTCTCAAATTTCAAAAAATGTTAAAATAAAACTTCATTTATTCACAAAAAATTAATACTCTGTCTTAATTTTTCAACAGTTAGCCCATTTCTAGCGCCTAATAATGCCCTCCAGGGTGGGCGGTATGGGCAATACGGACCGGCCAGAAGGGCTATAAGGCCCCTCCGCCCACGGCGGGCCTCATTACGCCCCTGGCCAGTCCGGTATTGCCCAATACCGCCCACCCTGTCGGGCATTATTGCTTACATAATTTGCCAGTCTCAGTTCTCTTCTTGGACTCTTTATTACATGTTTTAATCATCACTAATTTCTCTGTTTTTCCTGCATTAATAGAAGCTGCTGTTCACAGCTGAAACTATCTTGTAAAGTAGTCCATATAAGGAACATCAGGGATCTTGTACTAACAAAATACATAATTCTGGTGCACAATGAATAAGAATAATCATCCCACTGAAGCCCCACATGAGCTGAGCAGTATGTGAAGCAGACATAGCTAGGCAGTTTGCAAAGTTGCAGCCTAAGTTAAACTGCAGAATTTAACACAAGTTTGAGAAAACAAGATTTTCCACAGTACAGAGCAGAAACACTTAGCACAGTTTTGCTAAGTGTCTAAACGATATTAAATTATGTTGCTTGCCAGCCATGTTGTCGTTGATGTCCCATGTGGGACCTCCACAAACCAGCACTGACTGGTGCTCTGAAGAGATAGAGTGAGGGATATCACCTTTCAGCATGAGTTGAAACTTTTCTCCACCTTTGTCCATAAGGTGGGGTCATAAGAAGGCTGTGTTGCAAATTTGGTGTAAAAAAAATTAAAGAACTACTGACACCTCAAAGAAAACTTTGAAAAACATAATAATTTGGCACACTTCTGTTTGCATTCCATGTATATTTTAAATATTTCTCCTCCCCATTATTTGTTGCTGAGTAAATCTGCATTAATACATTATTTTTGACCCCTAGAGTTCCCTTAGAGCTCATCTGCCTTTATAGCTTACTCCCTACTGCAAGTCATAATCCTCTGTTGTGACATCACAATCTGTTGCCATGGGAATAACTGTGAAGTCAAAAGCACTGCATTATGACATTAGGTAGGGAATAACAAAAGGGAAGGAATTCTTCAGGAGCAAAGATTCTGTTTTCATGCAAATGACCTCAGTAAAAAAATAATTGGGAGGAAAAATATAGAACTAATGTGAAATATAAGCTGAACTGTATGTAAATAGATAGTAGAAGACTTGGTTTGCTGGAGAAGACTTGGTTTGCTGGGAGAAGACTTGGTTTGCTGGCCAAGGCACCTAGCTTCACCTGAGCTCTTTCCATCTAAGACTGCTTGAAAGGCAGAGTAGAGAAACTTACCAGAGCAAGGGAGAAGGATTAAGACTTAGTTTGGCTAAGCAGATTTACTGTGTGGTGGTGTTTTTATTTTTTACTCACAGGGATTGCTACTGTTTGTTGCTAACATTTCATTGCTTTATTTTTTCTCTGATTCAAATTGTTGTTGCTGGTATACCTTCTTCTGCATTATTACAAGGTGTGCCTACAGGTGTGTGCTAACAGATTACTGCTGTAATCTTCTGATTCAAATTGTCTTTTGCAAGGTATATCTTCTGTTACTGCTTTATTTTTCTCTGGAGCAAAGTGTTTCTTACAGGGTATATCTTCTCTGAAATTATTACAGGTGGTGCTTTACAGGTTTTACAGTTTTATCTAACATTAGGATAAGCTTTCAGGGTTACTGCATTTGTTGTTGACTGATTGTTTCTGCTCTTACCTCCTTGTTCTTTCATCCGTGGTTCTTCTTTTTAGGCAGGTGAAAGGCCCAGCCACCCAACCCATGCTACACTCCTTTTATAGGGTACCACAGTTGTGACATTTCCTGTGGCAGAGCAGGAAGGGGCGGATCAGTGGGGCCTCCACAAGGTGATCTCATTTACAGGGGCACTAGTAATTTAACTTGTTATAACAAGTTAAACAAAGCACAATTAAACCATTACTTGCATTTTTTTCCTTTTTTTTTCCCTTCTAATTACTCTGACTAGGTTACAAACCCAGCAACTTATTTGGAATGGATTTCATTAACTGCAGGTACTGTGGAACAATTTTCAGAAGGACAGTCTTACAGGATTTAGGACACTGTCCTACATGTTAGGCCTTTGGAGATCTTAGGCTCTCAGCTCCGGGCAGCATGGGCAGAGATTGCACGCCTCAAATTTCATATTGAAGAGGAAATACATTATAAGAACCACCGCCATTTCCCCCAGCATCCAACAGAAAAACCTCGACCGCAGAGGGTAGTTGGTCCAGGAGGTTGGCAGGTGGTTAGGAGGAACAAATCAGGTGCCCATCATTCTCTGCTCTCCAACACATTACCTCCAAAACCATATAAACACTACAAACAGGTATCTGCCTCTATCTCTGAAATCAAATAAAGAGGCAGAAGACACTGCAGAGCAGGACACTGCAGCACAGGAGCTAGCACAATACTCACCCAAATCAGGAACCAAAACTAAACAAGCACAAAGGAAATCCAAAAACTCTGATCATAGGAGACTCCATGATTCGGGAGTTGATACCAATCTCCAGCCAGGGTGATGGTCAGATGTCTCCCAGGTACATCAGCATGAGAGACACTGACCGCATGCTAAAATTGTTCACAAAGCAGGAGAAAACATTGATGTCCTAGTACACAAGGGACTAATGATCTCGCCAACCCGGTCAGTTGTGGAGACCAAGGAACACCTGACTAAGCTGGGTGATAAACTATCATCTATTTCGTCCTGCATCTCCTTCTCTGAGATCCTGCCAGTCTGGGAGAAGGAGCAGATGGACGGAAGGTCAGAGAAAGGGAGATAGGTGAGCTAAACACGTGGCTCAAGGTTGGTGCCAGGAAAAAGGACACAGATTTGTAGGGAACTGGCAACAATTCTGGGGCGAAAGTTCTTTAAATTTGATGGACTGCATCTGACTAAAAGAGTCAGTGCATTAAGGGCAGAAGTTTGGCGTCTTTGCAGAATATTTAAACTAGCAAATGGGGAGAGGGTGCAGCACCCCATCGTCGAATGGGAAGAACACCCCTCCCCTCAGCTAGTGGTCAAACAGAATTCAGCATGTTTGCCGTTCATTTGCATCACCAGGTAAGAAAAAGGTTTGTCTCCCATACGATGCACAGGGGTAATGCCAAACTTCACCCAACAACTAACACACAAAATCTGGCCAATGGAAAATCATGTACACAAATGCTCACAGCCTGGAAATAAGATCCCAGACCTGCAGGCAATAATGTCAGAGGCTAAACTGGACATAGTAGCAATTAGTGAGACGTGGTTTACCAGTAACCACACTTGGGAGACTTCAGTACCTGGCTATGTATTGTCCAGAAGAGACCGAGGTGCAAAAGGGGGAGGAGTGGCCCTGTATGTTAATGAAAATATCAAAGCTACAGAAATTCAGAATACACATAAGGAGCCAGAAGAACTGTGGGTCACCCTGAAACAGGAAATGGGACAGCCATAAGAACTGGGTTGTCTACAGGCCCCAGACCAGAGGGAGGACATAGACACATTACTGTTAGAAGATATACAAAACATGACAGCTAAAGGGAGGTTCTGATAATGGGAGACTTCAACATGCTAGATACAGATTGGTCAATACCAGCAGGAACATCTGCCAGAACTAGACTCATAGTGGATTCCATGCAGGAGGGCCTCAAACAACTGGTACAGCAACCCACAAGAGACAGGGCTATCCTAGATCTAGTACTGACTAACATAGAAGGGATCACAGATCTCCAGGTAGAAGGTCACCTGGGGCCAGTGACCATCACATGGTATGGTTCAATTTGGCTACTACATCTAAATCATCCCATTCCAAGGCAAAATATGGGACTTCAGAGGAGCTGACTTTGATAAGATGGCCAACAGAGTTAAGCTAGCCCTGGCAAAAGAAACACAGGTGAGGAGGCACAGGCAAAGTGGGCAAGCATTAAGGATACAATACTTGAAGCAACATCCCATTGTGTTAGACAGAAAAGGAAGTGCAAAAAGAAAGGAAACCACTTTGGTTCTCAAATACAGTAGCAGAAAAGGTCAGAGCCAAAAGGCTGGCCTTCAGGAAATATAAGGGAACACAGCGGGATGAAGATAGGGAGGCATACCAAACTGCCCTAAAGGAAGCAGGGAAGGCAGTAAGGCAGGCAAAGTCCCAAACTGAGGAAACACTAGCACGAACAGTAAAAGAAGGTGACAAGACTTTCTATAGATACATTAGTGAAAGGAGAAAGTCCAGAGGGGGTATTGCTAAGCTTAATGGAGAAAAGGGAGCATGTGAGGAGGAGGACCTGTAAAGGCATCTATCCTAAATAGATACTTTTGCTCAGTATTTACTGAAGAGAAGGTAGGGCAGGGCCCACAGCTCAGCATCATGGACACAGGGGAGGAGGTGAGCACTACTCCCTTCACAAAAGAAAGGGTCCTACAAGAGCTGCTAAGCTCAGGGTGGATAAGGCAATGGGACCTGATGGCATACATCCCAGGGTACTAAGGAGCTAAAGGAGGAACTAGCAGAGCCATTAGCAGAATTGTTTAGTGAGTCTCTGAGCACAGGAGAGGTCCCAGAAGACTGGAGAAGGGCTCATGTGATCCCGCTCCACAAGAGTGGTAGCAGGGAGGAGGCGGGAACTACAGACCAGTCAGTCTTACCTCAGTAGTGGGCAAGATTATGGAGGCACTCCTTAAGGAAAGGATAGTGCAACACCTGGAATCCATAGGGGCACAGGATCCAAGACAGCATGGGTTTACAAAGGAAGGTCCTGTCAAACTAATCTCATAGATTTCTTTGACTGGGTAACCAGAGTGGTGGACCAAGGGGGCAGTTGATGTCGCCTACCTTGACTTCAGCAAAGTTTTGACACTGTTCCACAGAAGATTGATAAATAAGCTAGGTAGGCTCGGGGTGGGTCAGAAGTTGGTCAACTGGGTGGCAAACTGGTTGACTGGCAGAAAACAGAGAGTGGTGGTAAATGGTATACAGTCAGAAGAGATGCAAGTCACAAGTGGGGTACCTCAAGGGATCAGTCCTGGGGCCAGTCCTATTCAACATCTTCATTAGTGACCGCATGATGGACTAGAGGGTAAGCTTGCCTGTTTGCAGATGATCTGCAACAGAGTAGATGATCCAGATGGGGTGGGCAGAATGAGAAGAGATCTGGATAAACTAGCAAAATGGTCAGAAGAGTGGCAACTGGGATTTAATGCAAAGAAGTGCAAAATCATGCACATAGGGAAGAGAAACCTGAAGCCACCTATAGGCTGGGAGGAGTTGCTAGCAGTCACAAAGGAAGAAAGAGACTTGGGCATCATCATCACTGATGACCTAAAATCATCAAGCAGACCTCTAAAGCAGTAGGTGAGGCTAGGGGGTGTTAGGTGTATGTAGCAGGGGTATCAAAGTCGTGAGGAGGTAATAATCCCTCTGTACAAGACATTGGTTAGGCCCCATCTGAGTACTGCGTGCAGTATTGGAGGCCACACTTCACAAGGACATTAACCAAATTGAGGCAGTCCAGAGAGGGCAACCAAAATGGTGCAGGGACTGCACAGAAGACATATGAGGACAGATTAACGGAGCTCAATATGTATACCCTTGAGCAAAGGAGGAGAGAGGTGATATGATCGAGACATTTAAACACCTTAAGGGCATAAACAAGGTGAAAGAGTCTAACATGTTTAAATATAAGAAAATAGCAGGACAAGAGGACACAGCATGAGATTAGAGGGAGGTCGATTAGAGAGGATGTGAGGAAATTCTTTTTTCACAGAAAGATTGGTAGATGCATGGAATAGCTTACCACAAGAAGTGGTGGCTATGAATACAGTGCAGGGCTTCAAACAGGCATGGGATAGGCATAAGGAGCAATACAAATGACTATGAATAGATAGGTCACTGACAGAGCAAAGACCGATGGCACATCTATAAGGTAGAAAAAGAAATGGGCAGACTGGATGGGCCTTGCAGTCCTTATCTGCCGTCAACTTCTATGTTTCTATGTTTCTATGTTTCTATGTAATAGTATGTTGAATTATTCAAGTTCTCCTGAAGGTATCAGCTGCTGTTTAAAAAACATCAAAGTTATAAGCCTGCATTGAAATTTGCAAACGCATGCTCTTAACTTCGGTAATTTTCAATATTCTGACCCCAAATTTTCAACATAGCCATTTTTTTGTGGCATCTCATGAATGTGACAGCTGTCATTTTTCAGATCCTGGCCAAAATGTGTTTTTGCATCCTGAAAGGTGATTTCGGAGTCGCTGCATGAAATCACCTTTCGGTCAGCAGTTAAACATTTTCTCTGCACTTGTTCATGAGGTGGGGTCATAAGAAGGCTATGTCGAAAACTGGGGGCAAAAATATTGACAAACAATAAAGTTATCAGCCTACATTGAAATTTAAGAATGCAGGCTTGTAACTTTGGTAATTTTCAATATTTTGACCCCAAAATTTCATCATAGCCATTTCTTCACAGCACCTCATGAATGTGACAACTGTCATTTTTCAGATCCTGGCCTAAATGTGTTTTTGCATCCTGGAAACTGATTTTGCAGTTGCTGCATGAAATCATCTCTCAGCGGGAGTTGAACAGTTTCTCTGCTCTTATTCATGAGGTGGGGTCATAAGAAGGGTACAGTATGTTGAAAATTTGGGCCACAGATATTAACAAATAAGAAAGTTAAACTGTCCAACATCATCTCCTCTACTTTGTATTCTTAAATGTTAACAACATGATTCCTTCACTGAAGCAATTTTCAATGTCACTTTCAGCACCACACACACTATGACACCAGTGCAAATAGCGAACATTCGGCATTGGCAAATGCTTGTTATTCACATGGCAAAGAATATACAGTATGTTTTAAAACAGTTTCCAGCCATGCCTTTAAGTCTGTTAAATGTGGTGTGGGTTACTGCTGATTGTTGTACAACTTGTCTTATTGTGGTCATATATGCATGACAAACATGTTTTTGTTTTGATTATTAAGCAGCAACTACACTAGATAAACCCTGCACTATGCTGCTGCTGAATGCATGATATGAGAGAGAGAGAGAGAGAAAGAGAGATCATTTTGCAGTTAGGAATAGATTTCTTTGACTGGGTGACCAGGGAGGTAGATAAGGAAGGGGCAGTGAATCTGGTCTACCTAGATTTCAGCAGGACCTTGAACACCATCCCACATAGGAGGTTGGTAAATAAGTTGGGCAGCCTGGGAGTGGGTCCCAAGGTGGTAAACTGGGTCATAAACTGGTTGAGTGACAGGACACAGAGGATGGGGCTAAATGGAATTCAATCCAAGGAGGGGGGTGACTAGCTGGATGCCACAAAGATACATGCTGGGGCCAGTTCTCTTTAATGTCGTTATAAGTGACATGCAGATGAGCTGGAGGGGCAGGTATGCCTCTTTGCAGACAACACTAAGATCTGCAACAGGGTCAACACTCCGGGGTGTAAAAATGAGAAAGGACCTAAACAGGCTTGAGGAGTGGTCGAGAGTGTGGCAGCTAAGATTCAATGCAAAGAAGTGTAAAATCATACATCTGAGGCACAGAAATACAAGAGAGGAGACAAGATGGGGGGGAGAGAGATATTGACGGCCACCAATCAAGTAAGGGACCTGGGGTGAATTATATCTGATGATCCAAAGTTAACCAAAGCATGTGAGAAGGCTGCAGAAAGAGCCAGTGGGATGTTTTTGGGACACCACCTTATGAATTCTGTCACCGTCATTTTGTTAATCAGGCCCAAAAGGTGATTTCGCGATCACTGTGCAGAACCACCTTTCGGGACTGATTTACGAAATGACAGTGTCACAGTTCATGAGGTAGGCCCCCCCAAAACCCTATGTTGAAAATCTGGTGAAAAAATTCCCAAAAATGACTGTTTTACAAGCATGCATTGCGCTGTTCTCATGCACGCTCGTAAGTTCACGAATTTTCAATATTTTCACTCCAGATTTTCAACATTGCCATTTTGCCACACCTCATTATGAGCAGTACAGCTGTCATTTTTCACATCTCACCCAAAATGTGTTTCCTTGCATGTAGCGCATAATGGCGCAGTCGGTGTGCGAAATCAATGTTTGGGACAGATTAAGAAAATCACAGTGACACTATTCATGAGCACATGTGTTAAAATGGCTATGTTAAAAATTTGGTGAAAAAAGACCATAAAATGACTGTGTTACGAGCAACCATTGCACAGTTTCCACGCAGACTCGTAAATTCATGGATTTCTAATATTCTCAGTCCAGATTTTCACCACTGGCATTTTTCCACACTTCCTTATGAACAGTGCAGCTGTCATTTTTCACCCCATGGCTGAAATGTGTTTTCACACTTCCAACACAGAAATGTGTGGTCGCTGTGGGAAATCACTGTTCGGGACAGATTAAGAAAATCACAGTGACACTGTTCATGAGCGGAGGTTCCAAAATGCCTGTGTTGACAATCTGCTGTAAAAAATCCCCAAACTAATTGCATTACAGGTGTGCATTGTGCATTTTCTATGCACACTCATAACTTCACCAGTTGTTTTAATATTTTCCCTGCAGATTTTTAAGATTACCATTTTTTGCACCTCCCCATGAACAGTACAGCTGTCATTCTTCACATCCTGTTCAAAATGTGTTTTCGCTCTTGTGGTGCCAAATGGCATAGTCGCTGTGCAAAATCAGCTTTCGGCTAACAAACTGATATTGCCACTGTTCATAAGTTGGGGGTCACAAAAAACCCATGTTGAAAATTTGGAGTGAAAATGCTAACGAACGCCTGAGGCATTAGGGTTTCCAACCATAACGCCCCACCCTGTTGAGATTGAAAGGCATCAGGGGTGTGACTTGGGATTCTCGCCTGTAATGCTCATACCATTCCACACATTGCAGCCAGTGAGAGGCATCGAGGTGTGCCTTGGTCTGTTCGGCCCCAAAGTTCACCCCATTCTCCAATACAGCACCCATCTCACCGTATTTCCTGGTGGAATGCAGTGAGCATAAGGGCCAACGACCCCAAGGCACACCATGACATTTGTTGGTGTCTGCAGGGTAGAGTGTGGTGAAATGGCATAGCCGTTATGCCTGATGACCCAAAGGCACACCCCAATGCCTGTCAGTCTCTGCAGGGTGGTGGTGGGGCTGGCTTCAGTTCGATACTTCACTGCCATTCCTATTATGCAGCTCTGTAACTCCTACACTACAAATGCCAATGCCAGCAAGCAAACATTCGGCATTGACAAATGCTTGTTTGTTTCCTTGCATGTGTGTAAGAAACATCTTGTGGCAGAATGACATTTCAGAGGTGTCTCAGGGATGAGTCTGATGCACAGCAATCTATAGTGGGCTCGTCCCTGACAGACCAATGAGCATGCACCAGACTATGACACTAGTCAGTTTCACAGCTGGAATCTGTTCTCTAGCTGAAAGAAACAAAGTGCTCGAATGAGAGTGCTTCATTCCTTTCATTCATGCCCTTACTGATCTTACTGCTTGTCTCCCCACCAATCCTGCAGATGTCTGGGTACCCAGCCATACACTGCATCCCCCACTCTCTGTGACATAAGCAGTAAACAGTCCTAGCAGTAAAGGACAAATAACTATTATTTATCCTTCCCCTGCCAGACAACCGCATTGAACTTGTCTGTGTCTCTGTGTGAATGACAGTGCAGGTTCTTTTCTCTGAGCTACTCTCTCTCCAGTACTTCATGTGTGCCACAATGCCCAGCCTGAGCATTGCTCTCTGTGATGATATCCACTGACCCACCCTGTGAATCTGCTAGTGTCCATGCTGCCTCAGTGTGCCCCCCACCACACAATACAAGGAGCAAGAGCGCTGAGAAGTGAGGCAGCATTGCCTGCAGAGCTGTAGCTTAAACCTGGATGGCAGGGAGACAGACAGCGAGAGAGAGAGAGAGAGAGAGAGACATGCACAGGCTGCAGGGACAGACACTGAGAAGGAGAGGCAGCAGCACCCTCCCCCTCAAAAGAGAGCACAGGATCGGAAGAGGTGGTGAGCGGCACCAGTGTCAGGGACAGAGCAGAGAGAGAGGGAGTTCCCAAACAGTAACAGCAACAAGCTGAGATGTGGCGAGTAAACAGAATGAGAGTGATCACCAGGTGGCAGGCTATCACTATTGCAGCACCACCTTGGCAGTGTGAAATTGGGGGCAGTCCAATGTAGTGACCATAACCACAATGACAGGCGGCTTCCAGATCTGCACCTGAAAAAACATTCATTTAAATGGGTGGCCTGTCCCCTAGCAGTGTCTACTCTCCCCCCCCCCCCGAGAGAGACACAGCAACAGCAAGAGCTGATTCCAGTGCAGCATATGTGTGCAGGTCCAATCTGTTCCAGTCAGAGACAGTGTCAACCCCCAACAGAAAAGTGGAATACAGTGTGCGCCTGAGCTCGGTTGCCATCCATCTTATTTCCGTTCCTCCTCAGCACCTTGCTTGCAGTCTGACTCTCTGTTTGTTTT
This sequence comes from Neoceratodus forsteri, assembly GCA_016271365.2. NCBI lineage: Eukaryota > Metazoa > Chordata > Ceratodontiformes > Ceratodontidae > Neoceratodus > Neoceratodus forsteri. The sequence continues at coordinate 830,861,819 of CM028130.1, read as the reverse complement.
CTGAAGCTCAGTGGAAGCAGACAGCACATGCAGAGAGGCAGAGAAGTGGTAGCAAGAGTGCCATGACTAAGGCTCCCCAGAATCTCATGGTTTAGAATTTTATGCAGAATCAGACCATCAGAGAACTTATGGCAGTCAGCACTCCTCTTCTTGTTGATTTTTATTAATATTTCTGTTTTTCCATAGAATCTGGTTCCCTTCTCCTCTTTTTATATCCTAAACCCCCTATATGCTCAGAATGTGATGTTATCATTGCTATAACATCATACATTAGCTAATGAAATAGCTGCAATCTGCAACAGAAATGAATAGTCACTTATCTACCACAGCTCCCACTGCCAGAGACGGTGGCACAGCACATCAGGCATGGTGATATTTGCTCAACCTGCACTACAGCCTAATACAATTTTCAGTCTTACATTATTGCACTAGGGCCAACCTAAACAAAACCTTGTCAATAGCACAGACCTGTTAAGTCCATACCTCACTTTGTACAAACCTATTTGTGCCTTTAAGGTATAGAGATGCCATCTGAAATGAATAACTGGTAAAATTAATTTAACTGTCAATTTTAAGAAAAATAAAGTAATTATGCCCAGAAAAGTGGAATATAATAATGTGTAGACCTGTTGAAAGAATAGACCTGTTAAATAAATAATTGTACTGTAAGCATTTTTGCCAGAGTTATTGATTACATATTGTCACTGATTGATAGAATCACCTAAAAGTTATGAAGAAATGTTGTGTGCAGGGACAGCTGTTGGGCCAGAGGGTAGCATGCTGTGTTTCCGTGCCGGCAACTCAGGTTCAGAGATTAGCTCTGGGAGCTGGCTGGGCAGCACAAGGATTGGTGGAACACATCATTGCTTGTAGCCTGGGAAGGTATGGTGCAGTGTTCTGTCACATGGTGGACACATTGTGATGGGCTGGAGAGCTCTATCTCACAATTGGTTCACATGCATGTCATGGCCTGATGGTGTTATGCAGTGTGTCAGGGAAAGCAGGTTGACATCAAAAATGAGTTTTGCAATAACTCCTCTATTCCATTTCTAATGGGACCTGTATGAATGAGGATGCAAGTTCATGGAAATAAAAAAAAAAAAATATATATATATATATATACACACACACACACACACACACAGCATCTCTGTCTCTCTCACCACACACACACACACATTTGTATATATGTTACAGATTGCATATAACTTCCGAAGAAATTACAAACCACCGACGCAGAAGTTCTGCAGCAAATGGTAGTCTTGCCACAGAACTTGGTCCCACAGTGCCGCAGAAAAGTAGGGGCCCTGGCCATGACCAGGACAGAGAGCAGTGCTGCAGAGTTTTCCTTTCACCATGGGGGAGCAGACGTTAGAAAAAGAAAGAGAGAGACAGAGAGTGAGAGACCAGGAGAAACTCAATGTAAAACAAACTTGGTGCATCTATTCCACCACTGCACAAAAAGAGCACCCAGACAGAGCCAGGAGCCAGGAGTGGGATCCAGGTAGGTGGCTCTGGGAGAATGATACCCCATCCCTCCATAACACCTGGACACAAGGGTAGCACACTGCAGCAGCCAGGGATAGAGATGCAAGTTGCACATTGGCCCCTTCAAACCTGTCCCTACTCCACCAGAGCTAGCATGAAGGTTGGAGTAGGGTTTGGGTGACTGTCACTTCCTCAACCTATGCCACACCTCTACACTTGCAGAACACTCTGCTTCAGCCAGAGGCTCTACCACCTAAGGAAAAATTACTCACCTTAGTAATGTTGTTTCTTCTAATGGAGTCTTGCTGTATTCTGACAAATTGCAGTGAGGTCCAACCTTCGAACTGCCCCGGAGATGAAAGAGTTAACTTTCCATGCCAGGCATGGAACGCTGAGCTCGAGCTCGGTTGAGACTCTGTCTGTTGCTGTTTGAACTCAAACCGTCAGATCTTTATGAGCTATACTCACTGGGTGTCCTGTGTGGAAACTGTAAACTTACACTAGCCAACTGGCTACTAAATATAATAAACAGATTTTTTGGTCCCCAAACAAAGACTCAAGTCAGGAAACCCCAAAAATAAAACAAACACAACACCCACCCACCCAAACTAAAGGGGTGAGAAATAAGGGGTGGGGCACCTCTTGAGTGCCAACACTGCTACTGCCCACCCACATCCCAAAACAAAGGTTCTGAGAGGGGAGGCAGGGGGGAGGTCAGAATACAGCAAGACTCCATTAGAAGAAACAACATTACTAAAGTGAGTAGTTTTTTCTTCAAACAACATGACGTATTGCTGTATTCTGACAAATTGCAGACTACCAAGCAGTACCTCCATGGAGGAGGGACAGAACCTACCTAGGAAATAGGCTCTGAAGCACTGCTGAGCCAAACCGAGCATCACTCCTAGCCTAGATATCCAGAGAGTAATGCTTGGTAAAAGTGTGTTCTGTTTTCCAGGTAGCTGCTTGACAAATCTCTAAGATAAGAATATCCCTGGCAGCAACCAGGGAAGCAGCTGTACCTCTGGTAGAGTGAGCCCTCAGGCCAGAGGGTGGAGTCCTACTTAGTTTTTCATAGCAAAACTGAATGCAGGAGACAATCCACCTGGCAATAGATCTCTTAGTGGCAGGTTTTCCCTTACCAGCCTCACCATAAGTGAGGAACAGTTGGGTGGAGTCAAACCTGTGGCCCTTGGTACGCTTTATGTAGTAGCTGAGGGCCCTTTTCACATCCAAACTGTGCAGCCTCCTCTCCCCAGAGGAGGAATGGTCAGTGAAGAAAACAGGAAGAGACATAGACTGGTTAAGGTGGAAGTCTGAAACCACCTTAGGCAAAAACTTCCTATTAGTCCTGAGGACCACCTTATCTCTATGGAAAGAGATACAATCAGGCTCCAATGACAGGGCTTGTAACTCGCTTATGCGCCTGGCAGAAGTGATGGTTACCAAGAACACAGTTTTCCAAGTCAAGTACTTAAGCTCTGCTGAGGACAAAGGCTCAAAAGGGGGTTGCGTAAGCTTGGCAATGCAAGCATTAAGGTCCCAAACAGGGGCAGGGTCCCTGAATGGAGGATTGGTATGAAGCAATCCCTTGAAAATTTAGAGAATATAGGATGGGCTGAAATGGAAGAAGACTTGCCTGCTGAAAGGAAGGCAGAGACAGCTGCCAGATGCACTCTTAAGTGGCAGATGGTGAGCTCACTATTAAGATGAACCATATAGTCCAGGACCGTGGGCAGGTTGGCAGACTCTGGGGAAATATGTTTCCCAGAGCACCATATAGAAAATCTTTTCCACTTGGAGTTGTAAGTGTTTCTGGTGGAAGGCTTCCGAGAAGCCTTTAGAATATCCATAACACCTTGAGAGAGGTGCAAATCAGCAAACTCAAACTCTTCAATAGCCAGGCCTTGAGATTGAGAGATTTGAGATTCGGATACCAAACCTTCCCCATAGCACGTTAATAGGTTGTAATTCCTGGGAAGATATAGGGGGAAGGTGGACCGCTAAGGACAACAAGAGAGGGTAACAGGGCTGCCTGGCCCGGTCTAGAGCAATCAGAATCACCTTACAAGGTTGAGACCTGATTTTGACTAACACCTTGAACAGGAGAGGGAAAGGGGGGAAGCATACAGGAACTTCCCTTCCCTTCCCAATTGAGAACTAGGGCATCCAGGGGGACTGAGCCCAACACTGGGCACCTGCAGCAGAAGAGAGGAAGTTGGTGATTGTCTGGGGCTGCAAAAAGATCTGTCTGTGGGGTGCTCCATCTGGAGAAGATCACCTTCAAAACCAGGGGGATCCAAGGACCATTCGTGATGGCCCTGAGATATCCTGCTGAGAGAATCTGCCAGGGCATTGTCCTTGCCTGGGAGGTATATTGCTGTAAGAGAGGTGTTCAGGGAATAGTCCAGAGACCATAACTTCATTGCCTCTGTGCACAAGGCCGTAGACCGAGTGCCCCCTTGCTTGTTGATATACCACATTGTGGTGGTATTGTCTTTCCTGATCTGAACTACTTTGTTCTGAACAGACTTGGAAAAAGCTTGAAGTGCTAGAAACACTGCTCTGAGTTCTAATAGATTGATGTGAAGCAAAGATTCCAGAGGAGACCACAACCCTTGGGTGGTCAGTGGTCCCAAGTGTGCTCCCCACCCCAAGAGGGAGGCATCTGTAGTAAGGATTCGAGAATGAGACTGAGTGACAAAGGGAACTCCCTGTCTTAGATTGTCCTGATCCAGCCACCACTGTAATGCCTGGATCAGGGTTTGAGTCACTGGAATTAGTTTGGTCAGAGGGTCCTTTTTTCTGAGACCAAAAGGCTCTCAAGTGGAACTGAATGTCCCTCATTTGAAATCTTGCTCCCTGCACCACTGCTGTAGAAGCAGTCATGTGTCCTAGGAGTTGCAGAAAATGCCTTGCTGGCCGAGACACCTGAGAGGTGAATGAAGAGGCCAGTGAAATAACTGTCCTTGCCCTGTCCAAGGGAAGGAAGGCTCTTGCTTTTACTGTATCCAGCTCTGCCCCTATGAAGGTAAGGAGCTGGACAGGCTCTAGAACTGACTTTGAAAGATTCAGCAGGAAACCTAGAGAAGTGAGCAGTTGCTGAGTTATCTGTAGGTGTAACTTGACTTGGTCTGGAGACTGGCCTACTATGAGCCAGTCATCCAGGTATGGAAATATGGAGATCCTTTTTCTCCTTAGGAAGGCAACTACTACTGCCATGCATTTTGTGAACACCCTTGGAGCAGAAGTTAGGCCGAAGGGCATTTCTCTGAATTGGTAGTGGCCTGAGGGCAGCTCGAACCTGAGGTACTTTCTGCAGGAGCTTCTGATGAGAATATGGAAATCGGCATCCTTGAGGTCCAGGGAGACTAGCCAGTCCCCTGGCCTTAGAGAGGGTAGAATTATTCCCAGAGTCACCATTTTGAACTTTGGCTTTAAAAGGTGCTTGTTTAAATATCTGAGATCCAGGATGGGCTGCCATTCTCCTGTCTTTTTGGGGGTTAGGAAGTACCTGGAGTACAATCCTTTCCCTTTGTGTAGGGGTGGAACCCTCTCTATGGCTCTGAGAGCCAAGAGGGAAGAGACCTCTGACTCTAGGGCAAGTGCCTCTGAAGGATTTGCAGGTGGAAAGGATCTGGTTCTCATCTTTGGAATTTTTTGAAGCTGAGAACCAGTCTCTGGCTTACTACTTCCAGGACCCATTTGTCTGATGTTAAAGACATCCAGTCCTGGACAAAGTAAGCCAGCCTGCCCTTACAGGTGGTGGAGAATCGGCCCTGGCAAAACCATCAGGGTGCCTGTTTGGCAGGGGCTTTAGACTGAGGGGTGGAAGCAGGCCTGCTTGTACCCCATCTGCCTTTCCCTCTAAAGAACCCCCTATGAGCATAAGCAGAAAAGGAGGCCTGGGCTTAGTAGAAAGGCCTATGAAAAGGCCTGCCCCGGCCACTGGGATGCTGCCTTTGAGGAGTGGCTTGCCTTTCCTTGGCCTAAGCACTCCTGTAGGTGGTCCTGTACTCATCCATTTTCTTCATGTAGTTCTCTGTTTGCTCCCCAAACAGAGAATTACCCACAACAGGAAAATCCATGGCCTTAGTCTGGGTATCCTGAGACAGGCTAGTACACCTGAGCCAAGCCATCCTATGAAGGGCCACAGATGTAGCCATGACTCTAGATGAAACATCATTGGAGTCCACTGCGGGATGGAATTGTACCTTGGATGCCTCAATACCATCCGCAGCCACCTGCTCCAGCTCCTTGGCAAGCTGGCCAGGGACCTGCTTAGCTAAAGCCATTACAGTGTCCCATCTAGATTTCTGATATCTAGCTGTATAGGCCATATAATTAGCCTGTCTGAGTCCCAAGGATACTGCCATGTACTGTTTCTTTGCCATGGCATCAATCCTCCTGGAGTCCTTATCTGGGGGGTGTGAAGCCAAGGGTATATTTGCCTTATCACAGGCAGCAGCCTGCACTACCCCAACATGGCTGCATTGTTGTGTAAGGAACTCCGTATCTGAGCCTGAGAGAGTATACCTCATCCATTCTCTTATCCACAGGAGGTATAGAATTAGGAGTCTTTAAAATATTTATTGTCTGTTTCTCAAAGGACTTATGAAGGGGAATAGACAGCCTCCTGAACTCTGGGATATCCATTATTTCAACATAGTCAGGCTCCTCCTGGTCATCCACAGCTTCTTCAACAGGAAGCTGAAGAGTTTCAGCCACTTTTTTATAAAACATAAAATGGGAAGGGGACTCAGAAAGCCTAGGAGGAGACACTCCTGAAGGTCTGTCTGGGGAGATGTCCGGGTCAATGGGCACATCTAGACTTTCGTAATCACACTCACTTTCCTCATACTCTCCTTCCTCCTCCTCTGGTTCATAAAATTCCTCTAAATCATAATCCGGAACCGACCGAACCGAGCGCCTTCCTAATGGTGCCGGTTCGGTCAGAACCGGGGATAGCGACTGAACAATTTTTATCGCTTTGGCTAGTTCATCAGTGGTCGGAGAAAGAACTTTTGGATCCGCACCGGCTGATTTATCCCTTCTTGTTCTTTTAACCAGAACTGACTCCTCGGAATTGGTTCTCCTTTTGCCCAAAGAAGTTTCGCCCTGGTCAGAGGGCACTCCTTCTGGTTCGGTTGGAATCGAACCGGGCTGGCCATCCGGGTCAGCGGACTTCTTGGCCTCCTTTTCCCTGAGCCTACCAACTCTTTTTTCCAGGGTAGCTGCAGGAAAATTCTTATAAATCTGACAGTCTGAATCAAGGTGGTCAAGCCCCAGACAACAAACACAGGTGGTGTGTGGATCAGCTTTAGCAAAGACTTCCCCACACACACTACAGTGTTGAAACCCAGTGGGCCCGGTTTTTCTTTTGGGTTTCTCAGACATGGCTAGTCCTGACAACAACTTACCCTTTTTTCGGCAATCCGCCAGGCAAGACACCCTTATCGGTTCCTGACCATGTTACGGGTCGTCGAAAAAACCGTAATAAAATCTGTTTTTTTTAGAACCGATAAGAACCGGTTACCACACTCTAAAAGCAGAATTTAGGTTTTTAAACAACCTGATCGGTTCAAACCAAACCGATCCCACGTTTACAAGTTCCACACAGAATAATAACAAAAAAATTAGTCTATCTAGTACTCACGAAACCACAGACAGAGACTGAACTGATAGGTTACAGTTTAAATTCAGTCGAAAACCGAGAAAAACGGTACTTTAATCAACAAATTGAACCGAGTAAAGGAGAAATCTCCGGAGCGACTGTTCAGTGAGGCGGAGTAAAGAATCTGACGGTTTGAGTTCAAACAGCAACAGACAGAGTCTCAACCGAGCTCAAGCTCAGCGTTCCATGCCTGGCATGGAAAGTTAACTCTTTCATCTCCGGGGCAGTTCGAAGGTTGGACCTCACTGCAATGTGTCAGAATACAGCAAGACTTCATGTTGTTTGAATGTGTTATACCCATGGAAAGCACTCTGAGGTACAGGTACTGAGATATAAAAATGTGGATCTTGTATCTGCCCCTCCACAACTATTCCCACTCTGCTGGGTTGGTGGGTGGGGGAGTAGAATACAGTGGGTGCTCCTGAGTGACTGGTGCCCCCTTTTGCACCCTCAACTCAATACATTACAGCAGCCAGAGAAGAGATGTGGATTGCAAATCTGCCCCATCATAAACTGTGCCTGTTCCAAAAAGTTTCACACACAGGCTGGAGTGGGGTTTAGGATGGTGGCTATTAAATGACTGACCCCCCCATCGCCATCCCCCATCCCGCCTCCATACATTGGGAACACTCCTCCTCCTCCACTACAAATATGCACATAGAGAGCACTCCTCCCCCTCCATGTCTCCTTTGCATATTGGGAGCAATTCTCCTTCTCCAGCCCTCTTCCACATGGCGGACATAGTCTCTTATGTAATCATAGTTGGCCTCAATCCTTGTTGAATGTAACATTGTACATACTGTAAATACTAATGTAAAAAAATTGCTTTACTTTAATTTATATATTATGTGTCCTTACTTTTTGTATCTCACACCATGTATTGTCTTTATCATTGCTTGTATGAGGGGCCTCCTTGCAAATAAGCTTGCTCCATGGATTTTATCCCTTCACAATAAACTTGAACTTGAACATGGAAATCACTCTTCCTGCCATTCCATCTCCACACGTAGGTATCATTGCTGAAATGGTATACTTACAGGATCTAGAAACTGTGGCTCCCAACACACAGTATCCCACTCAGTATTGCCCGATAGATTCACTAACCCAACACTTTTACACCCAATGCTATTTTTCCTAATGGGATAAGGTAGCAGATATGACAAAATGCTACCTTACCCCGTGTGGTCCGCTAGAAAGGATGGCTGGATGGGGTGGCTGGCCGAGGTGTCCCAATGGTGTGGAGGAGAATTTCACTTGTGTAGCTCAGCCAGCATGCTGTGCATGAACTGGGTTCTGGTCCGGGTCACAGTATTTTACTCACCACACCCCCGCAACACTTAATGTTTTACTCCGGGGTCCGCTCCCCCTCAGAGTTGGATAATCTAGTTACAGGGGGTGTGAGGGGCATGAAGCCCCCTGTATTTTACAGTTTGTTCAGTGACATGCCCAAAATTCATATGTCAGACCCCTGCATTTCGGACCGTCAGCATACCGAGTTTCAGGATTACATGGTATATCCACTCCACCTTCATACATTGTGAGCACTCATCTCCTGACCCCTTCAGTGCTTCTCCCACTACATTTCACCTCCCCCACATAGAGTGCATGTCTCCCACTGCATCCCACCTTCTGCACATAGGAAGCACTCCTCCCCCTCCATTCAGTCTCCACACATTGGGAGCTTTCCTCCCACTTCATATTAGCACTGTACATTGGAAGCAATCCACCCCTTCATCCCACTTTCCACTACATGGGGAGCACTGCTCCCCATCCATCCCACTCCTACACATGGGGACATCTCCACACATTTGTATCACTCCTTCTCTACAGCCATCCCACCTTTGCACTTAGAGGCCTAGATATTCAGACTGCGCCAGGCTGTGGTGCAAGCCTGAGTGCATCACAACTTGGCTGCGCAGGGGCGTTGACTGGGCTATATTCAACGGAGCTGTGCCATGGCACAGCATCATTGAATATCGCACCCTGGCCAACTGCAATGCGCATGGCGCAGTGGCACTGCACCAGCACAAGTGGCCAGAGTGGAGCAGGGGGATGCACTAGCGCAAGTCCCCTTGCACTATGTGCAACAACTGTGATATTCAAAAGTACACTTGCAAATGGGGCCATAATGTATGCAAGGCGCAAATGGTCCCTTTGCATGTCATAATGGCTCCATTTGCATGCAGGTGCACCTATCCCCAGCGACTTGCACCTGGCGCCCTGCCAGGCAGCAGCCATCGGCGACTGACGCCCCCTGCACAGCACGGCAATGCGCCCCTCTGCCCGATCACGGGCATATGTAGATTTAAAAAATGTCTCATATCCCTGGTGGTCCAGTGGACCACTCGCAGCCCAATCGCGGGCATATGTAAACAAAAAGCAAAGTCCAATATCCCTGGTGGTCCAGTGGACCGCTCGCAGCCTGATCGCGGGCATATGTAACAATAAGGAGAACTCCACGGTACCCCTCCCACCCGCCCAATGAGCCCCACCACCTCGCCCCCGTTCAGCGGTGGGTGGCAGCACCCACCGCCTGCAGCCCGCACTACCACGACTGATAATAGTGGGTATGGTAGGGGCTGTACGCCCATTGGTCCACAGCGTGATCCAATGGCTGTGCAGCCCATACCATACTACACAGTCCAGATATGTGAATGGAAGCGATGAAGCAGTGAGATCACCATGACTTTGGCAGCCTTGCAACATTCCTCTGACCCTAAAAATATGTATCAGAATGGTTGTATAACTGTAGGTCTATATTCAAATGTCTAATTCACTATAATAACACACTAGGAAGATAGGTCTTAATGAGTGCATTTAAGGTTTCAGAATTTGACCTTTTGAAATTTTAATGACCTCCCAATCCTGCAGTCATCAATTTGTTTTATCTAAACATTTCTTTGCTCAGTTCATCAATAGTCCAATAAGATTCAGAATAACGTTACATTAGAACAAAAACTATATAAACTTTGGGTTTGATTTTGAGCAAATATTAACTTCTCGCTGAGTTGAAAATGCAGAGGAGCTTAGTTATACATACTTTTCTATTTCTCCAAACTTTTACTTTGGAAATTTGTAAAAAAAATGTGAAAAAATAAACTCAGTCTTGACCTCCAATAAAGGAAATGGCTTAAAACTTATTTAGGAGTCATTCAAGAGTTAGTCCAAAGTCAAGATTTAGTAAACTATACATTTAATACATTTTAATAGTAGGAGTTGCCTAAGAGGACATAATAAAAGAAAAAAAAAACAGTGGTACAGCATAAATGCCTAAAAGGTATCAAACCATTTGCATCTAAAAGTTTCACAGGCAGCCAAGTCTTCTTTATGTGGGAGCATTGTTTTCTTCTGTGTCTTCCTTCTTCCCCATCCGGTCAGTGACAGCTTCACATACAGATATTTATTTATTTATTTATTATTTATTGAATTTTGATGACCGGGTAGGCCCACTGGGCCCCGAAGGTCCCTTTTTCAGGAGCGACCTGGGAATAACAGTACATGATATTATAAACAGTTGAAACATTTGCATACTGTATACAGGTTATCATGAGTATACAGTATTCAGCTGTTTACACATGGCAGTAGTTATAAGGGTTACATATATCTAGTTGGTAAGTTGTTATTCATTACATTCTCCATTTGTCCTACATATTAGTGAGACAGTACTGTGGATTCATTAGGTGACATAGTTCAAGAGCATTAGGATGGTTCAGAGAGAGGAGGAAAGTTAGTGCTACATTGTTGGGGGGGGTTGGATATTTTAGTTAGTTGTGGTCGTTTTGGTAGTGTCAGGTGCGGTGGCACTGGCATACGCTTGTTGATAGAAGATGAGTCTTGAGTCTAGAGCAGAAGCATGGCACCGATGGGGTTTCTCGTACCTCCAACGGGAGGTTGTTCCACAAGGAAGGGGCAGCATGCGAGAAAGATTTCTGGCCTGCCTTAGTCCTAACCTTGGGGACCTCTAGCAACATTAGGCCCGAGGACCTAAGGCTGCGCTGGCTTCTTTTTACTGTGAGGAGTCCCCCAAGACTCAGGGGAGACAAGGGACTAATTATCTTCTTCGCCAGGCAGAGTACAGGGTAACTGAGGCAAGCTTCGAAGGATGGCCAGTTAAGCTTTGCTAATGCCTCACAGTGGTGGCTGCTAGAGTGGGATAAGGTGGCAAAGTGGGCCACCTTGTTGTATAGAGTCTGTAATTTACCATACTCCAGCTTTGTGATACCCTGAATGACCAGGGCAGCATATATTAATGTTGGAAGTAGGACACTCGCTGCAATAGCAGTCCTAGCTTCAGGGGTTAACAGTTCCTTGAGCCGATATAGTAATCCGAGTTTTGTATGGATTACTTTAGTGAATTGGTCCACATGTTGTTTGAACATGAGACCTTGGTCAAAGGTGAGGCCAAGGTACTTTGTTGAGGGGACTACTTCCAGCTTGTTGCCCTCCAGGGACGAGAGTTGGAGTAGTTGTGATCTATCTCGTCCAAGGGCTCTTGGTCTGAACAGCATAGCTTTGGTTTTATTAGTGTTAAGGACCATTTCATTCTTGATGAGCCACCTCTCCATGATGTGAATATCCTTTTGGAGAGAAATGCGTAGGTCATCCAGGTTTTCCACTTTGGGGCATATGTTTTCCTAATGGCTGACTTTCTGGAAACTTTCAACACATCTAACACCTCTTTCAAGAGGTTTAAACCAGAAAACTGTAACTCCTCAACTACCAGACCCTGAGGCACAGAATGCTGGGGTGTGTAAATGTTATCGTGCACCAAGGCAAGATCAGGAGATTGTACCTCAGGGGAAGAGTGACATGAGGTTTGCTGGACATGACCAGGAGCAGAGAATACCAGGTCAGCCTGGCCCAGTCTGGAGCAATTAGGATCATTGCTGCAGGTTCTCTTCTTTTTTTTTTTAATTAGTAGTTTCTAGGTTTTTCCAGGTTTTCTACTGCCCCACTCCCGTGCATCCCCAACATGGCGTATGCATGTGGAGGCATGTTCACGCACATCTTACGGGATGCCCCACCCTACTGGTCACCCAGTACTGCCTGCACTCATCACTGAACCTCCATTCGGTGACAGCGGGACCATGGGGGGGGTGACCCCCCCCCAGCTGGGAGAGGAGAACAATTGTTCAATCCTGCTCCCACCCCCTATGCCAGCACCTCAGTGACCCGAGGTTGTTCCTGAACCTGGACTGCCAGCGCAGCATGAGGTAAGGCGTCCAGCACATCAGCCCTCAGCACCACCCAGCCGGCTTGCAGGTTCTCTTTTGAGTTTCAGCAGCACCCTCAGCAGTAGAGGGAAACCTGTAAAGGAATCTCGTTGTTCAACAGAAGACCAGGGCATCCTCTGGGACTGTCCCCACTGATGGAGGCCTACAACAAAAAATGGGGAGCTGTTAGTTTTACCACGAGGCAAACAGGTCCATCTCTGGTGTGCCCCACATTCATAGAAACATATACTCATAAAATCATAAAAATTTGTCAGCCGATAAAGACCCCATTGGCCCATCTAGTCTGCCCTTGTTCCCTCCCTATAGACAGCACTGACTCCACCACCCTACACCCAACTACTGTGTCCTCCCCCCCCCCCCCGTAGGTTCCCGGACCTTTTTTTCCATCTGGGTACATATCCCTCCCTCTCATTCTGAAGACTGTTGCAAGCACTTGCTTGTTCAGAGTCCATTCATGGTTGCCTTGACTGATTCTGCTTAGGGAGTTTGTGAGGACGTTGGTTTTCCCTGATAAGTGCACTGCAGACAGCTGAACCTCTATCTCATATGCCAGGCTCCAGATCTTCATTGCTTTAGTGCGCAGCTTGGAAGAACTTGTTCCTCCCTATTTGTTTATGTCATACATAGTGGTGGTATTACATAGTTACATAGTAGTGGTCAGCAGAAAATGACCTCCTGGTCCTTCTAATCTGCCCTGTTTTCAGGTTGTCTCCTACTTTTTAACTATAGGTTCTTCTAGATCTGTGTCTGTACTTCCCCTCTGTCCTAATCTCACAAGTCCTCTGTGCCTATCTCATGCATGCTTGAATGCCTCCACAGTGTCTGCATCCACCACTTCCATTCAGTAGCTTGTTCCAGGGTTCAACCACCCTTTCTGTGAAGAAGTACTTCCTCACATTGCCTCTGAGTTCCCCCCCCTTCCAGCCTCATATCATAGCCCGTCATCCTAGTACTCTTCCTTTTGTGCAGAAAGCTGCTCTCCCCTACTTTATTAATCCCTTTGATATATTCGAATGCCTCTATCATGTCCCCCCTCTCCCTTCTTACCTCCAGTGAGTACATGTTTAGATTCCTGAGCCTTTCCTCATAGTTTTTCTGATGCATGCCCTGGACCATTTTGGTAGCCCTTCTCTGCACTGCCTCCACCTGGTCGATATCCTTTCTGAGATGAGGCCTCCAGAACTGGACACAGTACTTGAGGTGGGGCCTCACCAATGACCTATAGCAGGGCAAGATTACCTCCCTCTTTCTACTTGTTATACCTCTCCCAATGCAATCTAGCTTCCTGCTTGCCTTCCCCACTGCTTTCCCACTCTGACTTGTCACTTTGAGGTAATCTGTTATGATGGCTTCTAGGTCCCTTTCCTGGTTAGTTGTTGCCATCTCTTCACCTCCTACTTGGCATATTGCCCTTGGATCTTTACACCCCATATCCATGACCTTACACTTTTTGGCATTAAATCCCAGCTGCCATACCCCTGACCATTCTTCCAGTTTGTTTAAGTCTCTTCCCAATCCACTCTCTCTTGTGTGTCAACTCTGTTGCAGATCTTTGTGTCGACTGTGAACAGGCATAATTTTCCTTCTAGTCCATCTGCAATGTCTACAGTGAAAACATTGAACAGCAATGGCCCCAGGACTGACCCTTGTAGTACCCCACTTGCCAGCTCCCCCTCACCTGATCTTTCCACATTCACTACCACCAGCTGGCTCCTGTTGCTTAGCCAGTTCTGGACCCACTTTACCACTTTTGTCCCCACCCAAGACTGTTCAACTTGTTAACTAATCTCCTGTGAGGGACAGTGTCAAAGGCCTTCCTGAAATCCAGGTAGGCCACCTCCACTGCCACCTGTGGTCCACGACTCGTGTCACCCAGTCAAGGAACTCAATTAGAAACATAGAAACATAGAAGTTGACGGCAGATAAGGACCGCAAGGCCCATCCAGTCTGCCCATTTCTTTTTCTACCTTATAAATGTGCCATCGGCTTTTGCTCTGTCAGTGGCCTATCTATTCATACTCATTTGTATTGCTCCCCTATGCCTATCCCATGCCTGTTTGAAGCCCTGCACTGTATTCATAGCCACCACTTCTTGAGGTAGGCCATTCCATGCATCCACCACCTTTCTGTGAAAAAGAATTTCCTCACATTCCCCCTTAATCGGCCCCCCTCTAATCTCATGCTGTGTCCTCTTGTCCTGCTATTTTTCTTATATTTAAACATGTTAGACTCTTTCACCTTGTTAATGCCCTTAAGGTGTTTGAATGCCTCGATCATATCACCTCTCTCCCTCCTTTGCTCAAGGGTATACATATTGAGCTCTGTTAATCTGTCCTCATATGTCTTCTGATGCAGTCCCTGCACCATTTTGGTTGCTCTTCTCTGGACTGCCTCAATTTGGTTAATGTCCTTGTGAAGGTGTGGCCTCCAATACTGCGCAGTACTCCAGATGGGGCCTAACCAGTGTCTTGTAAAGAGGGATTATTACTCCCTCTTCACAATTGTGATACCCCTACTAATACACTAACACCCCCCTAGCCTTACCTACTGCTTTAGAGGTCTGCTTGGATGATTTCAGGTCATCAGTGATGATGATGATGCCCAAGTCTCTTTCTTCCTTTGTGACTGCTAGCAACTCCCCTCCCAGCCTATAGGTGGCTTCAGGGTTTCTCTTCCCTATGTGCATGATCTTGCACTTCTTTGCATTAAATCCCAGTTGCCACTCTTCTGACCATTTTGCTAGTTTATCCAGATCTCTTCTCATTCTGCCCACCCCATCTGGATCATCTACTCTGTTGCAGATCTTCGTGTCATCTGCAAACAGACAACTTACCCTCTAGTCCATCTGCAAGGTCACTAATGAAGATGTTGAAGGGACTGGCCCCCAGGACTGATCCTGAGGTACCCCACTTGTGACTTGCATCTCTTGACTGTATACCATTTACCACCACTCTCTGTTTTCTGCCCGTCAACCAGTTTGCCACCCAGTTGACCAACTCTGACCCACCCAAGCCTACCCAGCTTATTTATCAATCTTCTCAGTGGAACAGTGTCAAAAGCTTTGCTGAAGTCAAGGTAGGCGACATCAACTGCTCCCCCTTGGTCCACCACTCTGGTTACCCAGTCAAAGAAATCTATGAGATTAGTTTGACAGGACCTTCCTTTTGTAAACCCATGCTGTCTTGGATACTGTGCCCCTATGGATTCCAGGTGTTGCACTATCCTTTCCTTAAGGAGTGCCTCCATAATCTTGCCCACTACTGAGGTAAGACTGACTGGTCTGTAGTTCCCTGCCTCCTCCCTGCTACCACTCTTGTGGAGCGGGATCACATGAGCCCTTCTCCAGTCTTCTGGGACCTCTCCTGTGCTCAGGGACTCACTAAACAGTTCTGCTGATGCTCTGCTAGTTCCACCCTTAGCTCCTTAAGTACCCTGGGATGTATGCCATCAGGTCACATTGCCTTATCCACCCTGAGCTTAGCAAGCTCTTGAAGGACCCTTTCTTTTGTGAAGGGAGTAGTGCTCACCTCCCTCCCCCCTGTGTCCATGGTGCTGAGCTGTGGGCCCTGCCCTACCGTCTCTTCAGTAAATACTGAGCAAAAGTATCTATTTAGGATAGATGCTTTTACATGGTCCTCCTCCTCACATGCTCCCTTTTCTCCATTAAGCTTAGCAATACCCCCTCTGGACTTTCTCCTTTCACTAATGTATCTATAGAAAGTCTTGTCACCTTCTTTTACTGTTCGTGCTAGTGTTTCCTCAGTTTGGGACTTTGCCTGCCTTACTGCCTTCCCTGCTTCCCTTAGGGCAGTTTGGTATGCCTCCCTATCTTCATCCCGCTGTGTCCCTTATATTTCCTGAAGGCCAGCCTTTTGGCTCTGACCTTTTCTGCTACTGTATTTGAGAACCAAAGTGGTTTCCTTCTTCTTTTGCACTTCCTTTTCTGTCTAACACAATGGGATGTTGCTTCAAGTATTGCATCCTTAATGTTTGCCCACTTTTCCTGTACTCCCTCACCTGTGTTTCTTTTTGCCAGGGCTAGCTTAACTCTGTTGGCCATCTTATCAAAGTCAGCTCCTCTGAAGTCCCATATTTTTGCCTTGGAATGGGATGATTTAGATGTAGTAGCCAAATTGAACCATACCATGTGATGGTCACTGGCCCCCAGGTGACCTTCTACCTGGAGATCTGTGATCCCTGCCCTGTTAGTCAGTACTAGATCTAGGATAGCCCTGTCTCTTGTGGGTTGTTGTACCAGTTGTTTGAGGCCCTCCCCCTGCAGGGAATCCACTATGTGTCTAGTTCTGGCAGATGTTCCTGCTGGTATTGACCAATCTGTATCCGGCATGTTGAAGTCTCCCATTATCAGAACCTCCCCTTTAGCTGTCATGTTTTGTATATCCTCTAAGAGTAATGTGTCTATGTCCTCCCCCTGGTCTGGGGGCCTGTAGACAACCCCAGTTCTTATGGCTGTCCCATTTCCTGTTTCCAGGGTGACCCACAGTTCTTCTGGCTCCTTATGTGTATTCTGAATTTCTGTAGCTTTGATATTTTCATTGCATGACCCCCCCCAGCCATGCTGCCTAGGATCCTGCAACTTATTACTCACGTCTGCTCCTGAACACGGATCACCAGCGTGGTGTGAGGCATGGAGTCCAGCACCTCAACCCTCAGTGTCACTGGGCTGGTGACATTCTATTCTTGTCAACTTGAGTCTCCTTTGCTTCTTCAGCAGGAGGGGTAGTGACATGCTTTTTTTTCCTGCATTTTCTAGGCAGGCACTGATTTCAATGCCTGCTCAGCAGATCTTTTAGTCTTGGTAGACTCAGGGGTCTCCCTGTCCGACACCTTGACCTCGGACTCACCCTTAGCAGCCTCATCATTCTGCTATGAATGAGGAACCGAACTCTCCCCAGAGCCAGGTTGTGAAGATAAGGCAAAGAGAGAAGCCGTGATATCTTCAGGTTTATTGGCTCTCTTTTTTAGTGTTTATGGCAAAACCTGATGCAAAGCTCACAGCTGGAAAAATCGTGATCAGGATCCAAGCAAGAAAAACAGAACTCATGGCAGTCTGCCTTACTCAGGAGTTTAAAACACTGGGCACAATTTTTGAAACCAGTGGGTCCTGTCCTTCTTCTTGGGTTTGTCAGACATGCCAATAGCTGACAGCCCAAAGGGACAAAAGAGATGCAGTTCCAAGGGTAAGCGGTTCGGTTACCACCAAAAAACGGGAATGCAAACTAAATTTAAAGCACAAAAATAATAAACCCCAAAGTAAAACAAAAGTATTAGAAAAAAGAAGCCCAACTCAATAAGTTATCACCTCGGTTCCTCAGAGGGAACTGGGAAGGGAGATGAGTCTCAGATGACTCCCAGGCACCTTGTCTGTTGAGATCCTGACAGTAGGGCCCCAATCCCAACAGGGAGGCATACGTGGTGAGAGTCACCTGATGCTCTGGTTGAGGAAAAAGGAAAATCCTGGAGAGGATTGTCTTCCACTGACCACCATGTGAGTGACCAAAGCAGGGGCTTTGTCAGTTGAATGGGGTAGGTCTGAGAATGTGATGTTTGTGATCACTGAGCACTGAGCATCCACTGAGTTGTTCTCATGTGCAGCCATGCCAGGGACACTGTGAACGCTGAGGAGGCTATTAGATCCAGCATGTGTTCTGTGAAGTTCAGGGATTTTCCTTCCCGGATAATCCTGAAGACTCACTTGTACAGTTGTGTACTTCATGATGTAGCATGCCATTTGCAGGATTGCCTGCATTCTGTTCACTGGTGGAAAGGCTCAAGCCTTGATCATATCCAGAAGAGCCCCTATAAACAGCAGTTGCAGTAACGGTTGGAGCTGAGGCTTCTCTTGATTCAGCAGAACCCCCATGGAGGTTAGGAACGGAGAGGCCATGGACACTGCTTGTTCTGTCTCCTGCCTGGATGGACTAGCAATCAGCCAGTCACCCAGGTTAGGGCAAACCTGGAGTCCTAACATCCTCAAGTGCACTGCAAATACTGCAAAGTACTTTGTAAAGACTCGAGGTGCCAATGAGAACCCAAAAGACAGGACTCTGATCTGGTGGTACTCCCCCAGCACAAGGAATCAAAGGTAGCTGTGATGGATGGGGTGTACCAGTATGTGCTAGTATTCATCTTGCATATCCAGGGAAGCTAACCAATCCTGATGCTGCCAGAAGTGAAGCAAGGACTCCCATAGAAATCATTTTGAATTTTTCTTGCTCCATGAACTTGTTCAGGTTACTGAGGTCAAGAATGGAGTGCATGCCCCTCCCCCCTGATTTCTTTTGTACTAGGAAGTAGTGGTAGCAGAAGCCTGTGTTTCTTTCTGAATTAGGTACTATTTCCATGGCCCACTTGAGCAGAAGTCCCAAACTCTCCTGTACCAGAGGGTCTGACATTGGAGCTGCCTTCTGGGAAGATAGTCCAGAGGACTTTCTGTGAAGTTCAGATAGTGGCACTCCTGGATAATCCTGAGGACCTCCATGTCCATCATAATGGACTCCCACTAATGGTAAAAAAGGTTCTGGTGCCCCCCGACCCCCACTGTGGAGGAGGTCTACCTCAGGCAGCTGAGGCAGGACTAGAGCCATGGGAGCTTTTGGTATCTGTGCCTTTGGTTGTGCCTTCTTCTGAGGCAGTGGAGACTGAGATTTGTTTTGGGCTCCCCTGCCTTTCCCATGAAAGAACTGCTGGTTCTAAGGCCCTGTTCACACTTGCATTACATTTTTAAAACCGTGTTTAACAATGGTTTTAAACTCACCACAGAAGTTTGTCCACACTTTGCTTGTATTTCTTCATAATAGTATTTAAACACAGTTATGATGCTGCAGCCACAGCCACACTGTAGCCCTGTAACAGTTTAACCCAACACAGTCTCCAGCAAGGATCAGTACTGTTTAAAGAGAAATATGAATCAATTTCCCATCCACACTGCTAAGCAAATCATGCTAGGTTTGAAACCGTGTTTAAAACCAGTTTTAAGACTAGGTCCCGTGCAGTAAACACATTTTTTAAACACGGTTTCAAAGTGTGGCAGTGTGGACACAAACCATGTTTAGACTTGTTAAAATGTTTCAATGGACTTAAAACATTTTAAGAAGTCCAGTGTGTACAGGGCCTAATAGAAACCACATCATTGCCCTCTCTGAGGGTTAGCAGGGGCTAGTCTGGCAGTCTTGAGGGTCATCCTAGTTTCCTGAGATGCCTCAAGAGACTTTTCTACCTGCTGTCTAAACAGGTAAGTTCCATCAAAAGGAAACTTCATAACTTTTTTGTTGGGCATCCTGGGAAAAAACAGCAGCTTGTAGCCAGGAATGCCTTCAGATACAGATGTCAGCAGTGGCAGAGACAGAGGCAGGTGTCAAAGGCTTCCATAGCCACTTTAAGCTGCTGACAGTTGGACTCAGTTCCATGTGAGGCAGTCAGCAGAATCTTTTGTTTGGTCTTGGATTCTGGTAAGGACTCTGCCAGAGATGTAAGCAAGTGCCAAATGTTATAATCATATTTGGAAGAATGCCCTTAATAGCTAGCAATCCTTATTTTTTTTTAATTTTTGTTTTGATGCTGGACCCTGGTGGCTCAGCCCCCGATCCACCAGCCCCATACTCATCCCCCCAAGACTAACCTTGGGTGATGATCCTCCCGCACTTGCCCCCTAGGACGGGGCTGCTGAGTGAGTGCACTCCTGATGGAGTCTGAACTAAGTTCTCTGCGGACAGCTACTGTTGTTCCTCCCTGGATTGCCCCCCCAGGGTGGGGCAGCATGGGTGGGCCATTCCTGATGGAATACTGAACTTGGTCAACAGCCAAGTGCTGTCAGTGGTGGGGAGGGACCAGTGGAGTGGGGCATCATTCATGGGGCCAGCAGCTGCTCCCACTCACCTTCACCAAAGGTCAGCCACACGCCAGATGCTTACCCATCCCAGAAGAGGAGAGAAGTCCATGGGATGCTCAATTCTCCTCCTCCCTGCTGGATCTCCAACTCCTCGGGTCCATCCTGAACATAGGACATTTACATTGCACACTGAAGTCCTACTGCTGTGCTGGTTGGCTGGCTAACAATCCTTATGCTTATGGTAGCTGCTGCATAAGCCCACATGCCCACAGTGTCAATCTTGACCAACTCCTTATTTAGAGAGTGTGCAGTAATTTCCTGAGGAAAAATAGCTTTGTCATTCTTAGTAACAATAAGAATGGCATTAGCTATAGGCTGCAAAACATACTGTACACTGGTCTAGCCTTAGGATCAGTGTGTTTTCTGTCTATCCACTTGCAGACAGATGGAACAGAAGCAGATCTATTCCAGACCACATTAGAAAAGGTTTCAAATGTGGCTGGAATAGGAGCAACCAAATTGACTGGCATGGTTGCTGGGTCAATGACTGAAGGCTGAAAAATCAAATGCAGAATGCATATTCCTGAGCAAAGCTTGGAAAGTTACATCCTGTTGAGTAACAGAAGCTGTGCCTGGGTCAGAAGAGTCCAGGTTAAAGATAGAGCCTTCATCATCGTCCTCAGAACTAATAAGGTGGGGGTAGACTCATCCCACTCTACATCCTCCCCAGTAGGAGAGTTATATGGAGGGGTGGATCACAAGCCTTCTAATCCAGAATGTGGTCTTGGCAGTACTTGCACAACCGGCAGCAAGAGATGAGGGGCCAATGCCAGAGGTGACATCTGAACCTGAACCAAACCAGTGCTGGGCAAACTACTGGCACCGAGGGCGGCATCAGAACTGGCATGGGGCAAGGCCTCTAAAGTCCTATACCCAGTGCTGGCACTGGTGCCGGTCCCAGCACTGAAGATCCAAGTGGCACTGAAGTGACCAGCAGTGGCACCATGACCAGTCCCAGCACTGCGACACTGAGTGAGGATATGACCAGTAGGACATTAGTCGGAGGCACGGCCACCAGTCAGGGCCCAGGGACTGCTCCGGAACTAAACGCTCTACCCAGCTTGAAAGCACTGATTGCAGCTTCAGTTCCACAAGCCCCAAAGGGCCAGGGACTGGCTCTGCTGGCAAAGGCAAATGAGCCAGATGCTGCGCCCACTGCTCCATAAGAGCTGCACAATGGTGGAACTGAACACTGGAGTTCCCACTTACAGACAGAGAGGGATTCCAGGACCAAGACCTTGACTTCCTGGTACTGGACAGTGCTAGCGAGGGCTTTCAGTTCCAGGAGACAAAGGATTTCACAGCAAACCTCACAGAGGCCAACCTCAAGTGGTACCATTTCTTCCCTTTCCAACAGAAAGAGGAAGAACTCCAGACCAAGCAGCGCCAAAACATGAACAGAATCAGGAATGGGCCCACTTCTTTTCTGCTTCTTGGGGGACAGTTCTTCCTTCCTCCCAGGCAAAGGACCACCCACAGTTGGAACTCTTCCCCAGTGGGGAAAGTGGACTGACCAGGGCCCCATTGCCAGAGCAGCCTGCCTGAGAAGGCTCCCTATCGTCATCCTCCATGGTCATTGACCATTGACTTGGTAGGGATGTGAAAGACTGACAGAAATATGTTTGTAAAATCACTAAAACATCATAAAAATAACAAACTCTAGCTTTAAACATTAAAACTGAGAAGAAATGAATGCTGACGTTGTAAAGATGTGAAGTTCTGACTCCTGGCGGGTGAGCTATGTTGTCACAGATGTGCACTTGACAGCAGGAAAAAAGGAACTTAGGTGGTTGAGGGCTGGTGCCAGAGTAAGTCATGGTGTGTGAATCAGTCTCACTGTACCACATATGTGCACAGCTTACCTCAGCGCCTGCCCTAGTGAAAAGCTTTGACTCCCATGGGTTTCTAACGCCTCTGGCTCAGACCCAAGAGTGTGAATAAATGGTGAAGATTGATTCACTTAAGATCACATCCTGCCTTCCTCTCCCGTTCCACTGACAGAGCATCCTTAAGATGATTGTGCCAGTGTTTGACTATGCTGATGTGGTCTATAGTGCAGCCCAAAAGTCTACACTTGCCAGACTGGACCACCTTTTTCATTCCTTTTGCCACTTAGCCCTTAGTGCTTCATCTCTCACCCATCACTGCTCTCTATGGGCCCTATTCATAAAGGTGCAGAGTGCCTATGTGCCACGGGATTCACAAATGGGATGCACCTCCCATATGCATCTGCTCTCCCAACCAACCGTGGAACTCTGCACCGGGATGGTCCAGGGGCCAGGCCGCACTCCATGCCATTTACAAAGGTGTGGAGTGCTGGGCTCGAGTGGAGGCAGCCAGCTGTGCCAGGTGACCCCAGCCGTAAAGCATTTGTGCCCCCCTGGATGCTGGCGCTGGCTGCAGCGGAGATGTCAGGGCAGAGCAGACCCACCCAACATGCAGCCCCAGCCCTCAGGAACCACAAGGAGGGGTGGGGGGAGCTGACCAGGCACCTACAGGCCTTGGTGCTACAGGCCCACCTTGACTGCCTGCCATATGTGGTGCCCCACGAGCGCAAGGGATCCAGTGTCAGACCAGTTCTAGGCATCCCATTGGACGTCCACCCATGTCTGGCGAACAGCCCCCACTCACCTGTGCACTGGAGGGAAGGGGCCATGGATGGGAGCTGCGTGGTGATTGGTGTCTGTGAATACAGCAACCGCGCATTTTTTGCAGGTGTGGAGCTATGCGGGCAGGATACATGCCTTTGGCATGTTCTTCCCGTCCATTAGTGAATAGGCCCCTATATGCTAATTTCTCATTCCCCTTCATTGAGGCCCAGCATCTCTTGCACTGCTCCTCCTTCATGGCTAAATACTGCTTTCCACTAGTCCCACTTACCTACTGCCATCCCCACCTCCTACTCCCTGTGTTTACCTGCTGCTTGCTCCTGTCATACTTCTCTCAGTAAATCTGTAGCAGATCAGTCTGCTTTCTTTAGCTGCCTTCCGACTCTGTGGAACAGCCTCCCTCTCCCAATTCATCTCTCTCTCTCTTCCTCCCTGCACTCTCTCAAACCACTCTTACTGACTCACTTCTCAAAAGAATGCACTTACAGCTAATCTTCTTCCTCTTCTCTCCACATTATAACAACCATTTCCCTATCTACCCCTCCTCTATTTTATCTGCAGTATGTTACCTATTTTTTCCTCTTACTTTACTGTATAGCTTACAACTCATTGTAATCTGTAAATTAAATTTTATGTTACTATGATTCTATAGAAATATCTTGACATACATTGGTGGTACATTCCCTTAGCTCTCATCCCGGCTACTCTCTACCCGAATTATACTTTTTAATTTTTTTCCCCTGAAATTCATTACTTGCACTGTGCTTTTATTGATGTTCAAGCACCTGCTTCTGTCACTTTATCAATGTTTCACTCCCTGCTGTATCTGCTCACCTGGATCAGATGTGGAAATGAGGTGGGGCTACCTCAGTGTGCCTATCACAGTCACCAACTTTGAAATATATAAGTAATTGAAATGTTACTAAAATAAGGCATACTTGAAATGAAAAAATAACAAAGGAAGTATTTCTAGGTCTATGGAGTGAAACCTGAAGTTCTGATGATCACCTGATGAAGCAGCACTCTTGATGGCAGGAAAAAAAGAACTGGAGGAGGCTGGAGCTGACAACACTAGTTATACTATCAGAGTGCCTGGCATCAGGCCCATCTCTGTGCACATGCACAGTGCCTCCAGCTGCAATAGTTCTGCTTTCGTGGAGTCCTAGCACCTTCAGCCCTTATACCAAAAAAATGGATCTGTATGGAGAAGACATTGTTTGAAGATCAACCCACAACCTGGATGGGCTGTGAGACACAACGTAATGCCGAGTGCCTTCAACCACCTACAATAACAGTGGATTAGAGCACAAACCCAGTGTTATAGCGCTTATAAAATAGGTAAAGGAAAAAAACAAAGAAAGAGTTTCAAAGTTAAAAATGAAACATTTTAGTTGGCCAAATTGTCTGAAAAAGGGATTAAATTATGTAATGTGGTTAACTGCCAAAAGATGTGCCAAAGTGTGGGGTTGTGCTGATGTAACTATATGGGTTTGAGTAATTACTGGCAAATCTGAATGCAAGATGTTTCCATCCATTTCATAATAATTTGTTAACCTATTGTGGCAATTCCATAGGGGTTTGATACACTATAAAACGTACTGAAATTAAAGTAAAATTACACAAAGTATTGCTAATAAAAGATTCCTGATATCTTACCAGCTCCTCTCTGCCATCAATCCATATGAGTTCTGTACCTATGAAATGACTACAAGCTGATCGGGCCTCCTTCCAGGTATTGACAGTTTGGCTTGCTATGTAGTAACAACTTTTACTCCAGTACCACCACCCAGCTGCATCTGGACACATAACGCTAACTGCACCTGAAATCATATTTGTATTTGTCATTTAGATTTATAGAAACAGCTACAATCAGATACAGTCTGTGCAGTGCCATCCACTAGGATCAAGCGCTCTGTGAGATTTCACAGTTTACTATGTGACAAATGAAAAAAATTACTTACCACAGTATTTATATATTGAACCCCTTATTAGGCAGATCAAACAGGAGCAACGGATCCAGGGTATTCAGGCCTGGGGACACACTCTGAAAGTTCTTGCGTATGCAGATGATTTGCTATTGCAAATCTCATATCCATCCGCCTCTATTCCGATTTTACTCGAAACCATTGACAATTTTGGTGCTATTGCTAATTATAGGCTTAATACTGGTAAGTCTGTGGTTTTCCCCTTAAATTATAAAACATACGCTCAGGATATTATCCCTTTTGGGTTGGCTTGGAATGCTGAGATAATCAAATATTTGGGCCTTACCTTAACCAGATCTACTTCTCGTTTGGTTCAATTTAATCTTGACCCAGTATTGCAATGTATTGAAGTTGATCTTAAAAGATGGGCAATGCTTCCTTTGTCTATCTGGGGTAAAATTAACCTAGTAAAAATGAATGTCTTTCCTCGTTTGTTTTATCCTGTGAATATGTTAAATATCTGGCTCCCATTAAAATGGTTTAAAAAAATTCATAGTATAATTTCCGCTTTCATTTGAAATTATAAGAAACCTAGATTGGCTTATCATAAATTGATTGCCCCTAAACTGTCCGGTGGCCTGAGACTTCCCCATTTTGGTCTGTACTACTGGGCTAGTCATGCTAATAAGTACCTTCGGTGGCTTGCTATAATAGATGGTCCCCAAACTAGTATCTATATACCTTTATGGTTAAAATTAGAGATATCCCGGATAATCGATTCTGGAATTATGCCTAGGGCCTTGTTATATTGTTGGCACAAATCCCTTCCCATATCTTTGCGTAATTCTCCTATTGAGATATCTGTTAAAGTTCATGTGCAATTATGCACCTTTTTAAAATACTCTTATATTACGGATCCAGCTCAACCACTGATAGGTAATCCTAACTTTTTAATAGATGGGAAACCCATTAAGGAGGCTTGGTTATCTTTATTGGGGAAGGTATTGATTAAAGACCTGTTTTCAGAAGGAGGAAAATTACTCACTTCAATTGAGATATTGAACAAATTTCAAATTCCTCAGGTTATGATATTTAAGGTTTTTCAACTTCGGCATTTGGTGGCTAGCAAATTGGGCACTCCTCCCCTTAATGGGGCAGTTTCTGATTTCTGTGATATACTTGAGCCACTGGTGGGAAAAGCTCATGCAGTATCTGCCATATATAGTACATTACTTAATTGGACACATCCCTTAATTCTTGCTCCAAGACAGTATTGGTCTCAGCTTCTCCCAGAATTTAATTTTGATTGGGCAGGCATCTGGAAATCGTGTCATAAATTTCTTTTACAAGACAGACTTAGAATAATGCAATTCAAATTGTTACATAACATTTATTATTCTCCTTTAAAGTTAGTTAGACTTGGTATGGTCTCTTCTTCTCGTTGTTTCAGATGCCAACAAGGGGCTGGGGATTTACTTCATATTTTTTGGCATTGCCCTAAAATAGCCGCATTATGGGGCAATATTAAGGAGAAACTGGACCCTTGTTTGGGGTTGGATAGGTTATTTACTCTGGAGATATGTATTCTTGGGGATATGGCCGCTATTGATGTTCGGATAAGGAAATACCATGTTAGTTTGATTTCAGCCTCGGTCAAAAAAGTGGTTCTGAAGCATTGGAAAGACACGGTAGAGATTTCTTATGGCGAATGGTTCCAGGAACTCCTGGCTAATCTTAGAACTGAAAGGACTATTGCAAGTCTTCAGAATAACCTGTCTAAGTTTAACCAAATCTGGGGTCCATTATATTCTTTTTATTCTGTATCAGAGTAAAATGGTTTACGGTAACAGCATGTTTAAGGATAGGTATTCGGTGTGCTGTGCAAGTGGCTACTGGTGTGGGGGGGCAGGCTGGGGGGGTGAGGGGGGATTGCATCCGGAAGGTCCTTTATGTCAAGTCTGGTGATTTCATCAATATTTATGTTCCTACTGGATGTACTCCTGTACTGAAAATTTTCAATAAAGGTTGAATTGCAAAAAAAAAAAAAAAATTACTTACCACAGTAATCTTGTTTCTTCTAATGGAGTCTTGCTGTACTCGGACTATATGCAGTTAGCCCTTCCAGTTGAACTGCCCCAGAGATGAAAGATTTAGCTCTATGCACATGCATAGAACATTCGGCTCAAGCTTGGTTTTCAACCCCCCATCCCTGGTTCATTCTATGTAACTGCCAGATTCTTACGAGCACTAAAATAGTGGCTACAAAACTGTACTAAATAACCCTGAACATTAATAAAAATAATAGTCAAATGACTAATAACCCAACAATAGGGCATATAAAGAAGACTCAAGTCATAGATGCCCAAGAAAATGCCACCCAGTGGTCCAGCACATTAAAAAGAACAGCTGGAATGCAGTGCCCCCCCCCCAGGTTCTGGTAGGGGAAGGAGGTCAGAATACAGCAAGACTTCATTAAAAAAAACACGATTACTGTGGTAAGTAATTTTTTTCTTCAAACAACATGAAGTCTTGCTGTTTTCTGACTATATGCAGACTACCAAGCAATGCCCCATGGGGGTGGGCACAAAACCTATTTAGAAAATAGGATCTGCAATACTGCTGTGCCAAACCTGGCATTACTCCTGGACTGGATGTCCAAGCAGTAATGTTTAGTGAATGTGTGAACAGTTTTCCAGATAGCTGTTTTGCAAATTTTGAGCAGGGGAATATCTGTGGCAGCTGTAATAGAGGAAGGTGTCCCCTTGGTAGTGTGAGCCCTAAGGCCCACTGGTGGCTCTTTTCCCAGTTTGCCATAGCAGAACTGAATGCAAGACACAATCCACCAAGCAATGGTCCTCTTGGTGGCTGGCTTGCCCTTTCCCATTTCGCCATAGGTGAGGAACAACTGAGTCCACTCATTCTTATGGGCCTTTGTCTGATCCAGATAGTAACTAACAGCCCTCTTAACATCCAGGCTATGCAGTCTGCGTTCTCCTGAATTAGAATGTTCAGTAAAGAAGACAGGTAGTATCATGGACTGATTCAGGTGGAAGTCAAAGACCACCTTGGAAGAAATTTCCTGTTTGTCCTAAGGACGACCTTGTCCCTATGGAGTGCTATGTAGTTGGGCTCCACTGACAAGTCCTGTAGCTCACTAATCCTCCTTGCAGAGGTTATGGCTACTAGAAAGACAGTTTTCCATGTCAGATACTTGAGTTCAGCAGAAGACATTGGTTTCAATAGGGGCTGCATTAGCTGTGCTATGCAGATATTCAGATCCCAAGAAGGGGTAGGCTCCCTGTGAAGTGGGTGTAGGTGGAGCAACCCCTTAAAGAACTTCTTGAAGATTGCATGAGAGGCCAGGGAAGGTCCCTTCACTGCAGAGAGATAGGCAGAAACAGCTGCTAAATGCACCTTCAAAGTAGAAGGTTGAAGGCCTAAAGAATAAAGATGGACTAAATAGTCCAACAGGACTGCAAATCCGGCAGCCTGTGGATCTATTTCCTTTTGTGTACACTAGATAGTAAATCTCTTCCATTTGGAAGCATAAGTCTTTCTGGTGGCAGGTTTTCTGGAAACCCTGAAAATATCTAGGACCCCTTCAGAGAGATGCAAGCCTGCATACTCTAGGTCCTCAAGAGCCAGGTCCTGAGCCTGAGGGACTTAAGGTTTGGGTATAGGATTCTCCCTTGACAGGAAGTCAGAAGATTGTGCCTCCTGAGGAGGCAGAATGGACTGGTCACTGCCAGAGACAGCAGCATGGGATACCAGGGCTGTCTGGCCCAATCCGAAGCAATCAAAATCATTGATGATGGCTGGCTCCTGAGTTTGATTAGTACTCTGAAGATCAGAGGGAATGGGGGAAAGGCATACAGGAATTTGCCTGTCCAGTCCAGTATCAGTACATCCAGAGGCACTGAACCCAGAGCTGGAAGCCTGCAACAGAACTGGTGTAGTTGATGATTGTCTGGGGCTGCAATCAGATCTATCTCTGGTGTGCCCCATCTCCTAAACACTGCATGCAGTATTTCCCTGTTCAGAGCCCACTCATGGTGACTCTGATTTATTCTGCTGAGGGCATCTGCCAGGACATTGTCTTTGCCTGGCAAGTGCACAGCTGAGAGGGAGGTCTTGAGAGGATAAGCCAGACTCCAGATCTTCATTGCTTCCATGCATAGGGCAGAGGACCTTGTCCTTCTCTGCTTATTGATATAGTACATGGTGGTGGTATTGTCTGTCCTTACTTGAACCACCTTTCCCAGTACCATTTTTACAAATGACTGAAGTGCCATGAACACTGCCCTGAGCTCCCAACAGATTGATGTGGAGAAGATACTCCTGCTGAGACCATGTCCCATAAGTAGTGTGGTCCCCTAAATGAGTTCTCCACCCCAGAAGGGAAGTATCCATGGTCAGAACCACTGTAGAAGATTGCTGGAGGAATGGTACACCCTTCCTGAGGTTGTCTCTGTTCTTCTACCACTGTAATGCCTGTATTAAGGTGGCTGCCACTGGGATCGTTGGACAGGGAATCCCTTCTCTGGGATCAAAAGGACCTGAGATGAAACTGAATATCCCTCATCTGAAACCTGGCTCCTGGAACCACTGCTGTGGATGCTGCCATGTGTCCCAGGAGCTGGAGAAAGTGTCTTGCCAGATGAGACACATGTAGGTGAAGAGAGTTTGCCAGTTGAATGAAGTTGTCTGCTCTTCCAACTGGCAGGAGAGCCTTTGTCTGAACTGTGTCCAGCTCTGCTCCTATGAAATCTAAGATCTGGACAGGTTCCAGCACTGGCTTCTTTAGGTTTACCGGGAATCCTAAGGATATGAGGGTATCCTGCATTAGACCCAAGGCGACCCTTACCTGTTGGGGGGAATGTCCCATGACTAGCCAGTCATCCAGGTAGGGAAACACAGCCACTCCTTACCTTCTCAGGTGAGCTACAACCATGCCAGGCATTTTTTGAATGCTCTGGAGGCCGAGGTAAGGCTAAAGGGCATTGCCCTCAACTGATAGTGGCCTGAAGGCAATTTGAACCAAGCCAACTAATCTCCTTGCCTGAGGGTAGGAAGAATCATGGTTAGGGTCACAATCTTGAATTTGGGTTTTGTCAGATGCTTGTTGAGATACCTCAGATCTAGGATGGGCTGCCACGCCCTAGTTTTCTTTAGGGTAAGGAAATATCTTGAGTACAACCCTTTTCCCTTGTGAAGAGAAGGAACAGGTTCCACAGCTTTGTGTTCCACAAGTGTGGTAACCTCTGCTTCAAGAAGAGTTGTCTCTGAACTGCTGACTGGTTTGAATGACCTTGCTCTTGGAAATTGTTTGAAACTTAGAGCAAGCCCCTGGCTCACTACTTCCAGGACCCACTTGTCTGTGGCAATAACTTGCCAAGCCTGGAAGTAGTGAGCCAGCTTGCCCCCCTACTGGCAATGGGGAGGCAGCCCTGGCTGACACATCAGGGTGTCTGCTTGGCAGGAGTCCTAGGCTGAGAGGTGGATGCAGCCCTGCTTGCACCCATCCTGACTCTACCCCTGAAATACCCACTTTGCTGCTGGTAAGCAGGGAATGCCTGGGCCTGGTAGAAAGGCCTCGGTAAGGCCTGCCTGATCTGTCTGGCTTAGTCTGCTGCTTTTGTGGAGTTGCAGCCTTTTTCTTAGCAGCTACACTCCTGTAAGTCACCCTGTACTCATCCATTTTCTTCATGTATGTCTCTGTCTTCTCCCCAAACAGAGAATTCTGGACAAGAGGGAAATCTGTAGCTTTTGATTGGGTATCTTGGGAAAGACTGGTACATCTAAGCCAAGAAAATCTTCTTAGGGAGACTGCAGTAGCCATAACCCTAGAGGATACATCATTCAAATCTACAGCTGAATGGAACTGAACTTTACAAGTTTCAATGCCATCCTTGACTGCTTGTTCCAAACCTTACGCTAACCGAGGTGGAGCAGTCTTGGCCAGCTCCAAAACAGATTCCCACCTGGATTTCTGATATCTGCATACATATGCCATGTAAGAAGCTTGCCTAATACCCAGTGAAGCAGCCAAATACTGCTTCTTGGCCATGGCATCAATCTTTCGAGAGTCCTTTTCAGGAGGGTGAGAAGCCAAGGGAATGGCAGCCTACTGTACATACAGTGATTATACAAGAACTCCATACCATTGCCAGACAGCATATAGCTCTTGTTCATCCTTTTATCCACAGGGGGATGGAGGTTGGCATCTGCAGAATTTTGTTTGTCTGTTTCTTAACAGACTTGTGCAGAGCTATTGAAAGCCTCTTAGTGCCAGGAACATCCATCATTTCATTGCAGTCTGTCTCCTCCTCTTCCTCAGCTGCCTCCAGAGTAGGCAACAGTAAAGTATCAGCAACCTTTCTAAAGAATAAATAATGAGAGGAGGATTCCCCAGACTGCCTAGGAGAAGAAACGGACTCTGGTCTATCAGGGGAAACATCAGGTTTAATGGGTTCACCCAAATATTCTTCTTCCTCCTCCTCTTCTTCTTCTTCTTCTTCTAACTCCCACTCCAGCTCATAGAAAGTCTCCAGATCATATGAACTGCTGGGAAGCGAACCGGCAGGTGACTGAACTGAAGTATGTCTTTTATAACCCGGTCTCGGTTCACCTGCTCTGGTTTGTAAAGATTGTACAATTCGTATAGCTTTAGCAATCTCTTCCGCAGTTGGAGCTGCAACCGTTGGTTCCGAACTGGCAGATTTTCTTTTGTTTTTCACAGGTACCAACTCCTCGGTATCTGCCTTTCTTTTGGTCGAGGAGGTATCATCCTGATCAGAAGGCACCTCCTCAGTTCCCCGACTCCCTCAGGAGCTGAACTGGACCAGCAATCCTAATTAGTGGACTGATCGGCCATTCTTTCCCTAAGCCGAGACAAACGCTTATCCAGCGTGGCTTTGGGAAAGTTCTTATAAATTTGGCAGTCTGTTTTCAGGTGGTCAAACCCCAGGCATTGAACACAGATAAGGTGGAGGTCAGCCTTATTAAATGCTTCCCCTCACTCTGTGCAGTGCTGAAATCCAGTGGGACCAGTTTTCTTCTTGGGCTTCTCTGACATAATGAGCACTGATAAGCTAAGTTACCCTTTGGTGGTGGTCAGGCTAGAGCAACTAAAAATTGTTTTCAGTTAACAACTGGCTCAATGGTCGATTGAAAAAAACGAGAAAAGTCTTGTTTTTTTTTTAAAACCGAAAACAAACCAAATTCCAAACTAAAATCTACAACTTAAAAGGCTACCTCAAATGAAACAAACTTTCTTTGGTTTCCTCTCGGTTACGGGAACTGAAAGGAAAGCCGAAAACTTAGCAAAATTGAAGTAAACCTAGTCTAGCCTAACCTGTACCGTGGAACAGAGGCTTGAAGAACTGAAAAATAAAACCTGGTTTGGAGAAACCGTCAAAAAACTAACACTTTAACCAAAGTGAGCAAGGAGAACTCTCCAAAGTGAATTTACAGGTAGGCAGAATAAAGATCTAGTGGTTACATAGAATGAACCAGGGACAGGGGTTTTAAAATCGAGCTCGAGCTCAACATTCTATGCATGTGCATAGGAGGTAACTCTTTCATCTCCGGGGCAGTTCAACTCGAAGGGCTAACTGCATATAGTCAGAATACAGCAAGACTTCATGTTGTTTGAATCAAGTAATTACCATTGGATTACAATGATTTCCTGCATTATCCTGCAAGATATTCCAGCAAAAACTATGTTACTGTGCGTGGTCCTGGCAGAGAGCACTGCATGTTTATCCAGATAGGTATAAAAACATTATGCAAATACATATACTAAAATCCATAACAAAATTTAGTTGCAAAGCTCCCAGTGATATTCCTGTGCTCTTGATGGCAGGAAAAATAGGACAGATGCCATTAGGCTTGTTGCATGTTGTAAATATGGCAGCATGCATCAAGGGACATCAACATAACATGTTTACACATGGTCCTTGTTCCTGCAGCTCTATTATTACATAATGGGCTTCTATGGAGGCGATAACCTCCAAGAACAATTTTGGGATACAGGAGGGCCGGTATTCGGGAACAGTGATTTAGCATGAGGGTAGGGGCAAAGACTGATGGGGTGGTATAACTTTTGTCTGACAATTGTAAGATATTTTCTTCCTCTCTCTTTTTTTTTTTTAAAAAGGTTTAACACTCAGGTGGAGGACAAAAAACACCCAGCATGGTCCACCAGTGGGAGGTCTTTATTTTTCCTCCAGTTTGTAGTTTGACTTGGATTCCCATACTCTGTGTAAGTTAATATTTTATATACCTGCAGTGTAACTAGGGAACTTTGTTTTATGGTACAGAAGTCAGCTGTTAACTTTACATGTAATATTATGCTCCTTTTATGTTTGCTTGTGCGTGCACGTGAAACATTTTGTTACAATGAACAGCATTTCAGAAGTGTGTCACTGTCGTGTCCAATGCAAGTCAAGCTGCACTGGGCTCGTCAATAACAGACCAATGACCAGGCAAGCTTAGTATGACACTGGTCACTGTTTCATGGATGGAAACTTTGTGTGGTTGAAAGGGCTGAAGCACTCCAATGAGACCGCACTTCTGTCCTTTTGTCTGTATGAAGTCGGCTGGCAGCAGCTGAGCAGCTTTATGATTTTCTGGTGTCATGCTGTGTCTGTTTTCTATGTTTCCTGCTCCTCCTCCCCACTGTTCTGATACAGTTCAGTGGAAGGGGTTCAGCATAGAAAACATAAACATAATATTTGTTTTTTTGTAAATGGTAGACAAGAGGTTGGATTGAATGGACTTTAAGCCTGACTCAAGTATCCCAAAGCTGCATAGGTCAATGCTGCCACTGAATATAGTTCAAGGCCATACTTGCCAGCTGTTACATTCTACTGCCAGCAATATTACTGAACACAGATCTCCCCTTTACCCCATGCAATATATATGTATAACGTAATGGTTGATTCAGCCAAGACTGCTATGGTGTCTGCCCCGAATCCTGGAGGCCGAACTGTGACCGTACCAGAGTCACTGTTCAGCTGGTTGTGGAGCATGGTAGAGAGGAGTAGTGTTGCCAAGCGATGTGTCCTGTGTGGACAATAGGGGACCAGAGTACTGCACCAGCTGTTGTGTTTTCCCTGCTACCACAGTGCTGGTGGGTGGCCTATGATGTCTGGGCCCAGTATGCATTGCAATGGAGCAGCTGGGAGAGAGTTGTTACCCTCACGGCAAGTGAAGTGTCTGCTACTGAACCTGCTGAACACTGACTGGAGATGAGAGCCAGTTTTCCACCCATGGAGTCAAGTGTGCCTGCCGTAAAGCCCACCCTGCATGAAGGCATGTCAAGTTTGCCTGCTGTGGAACAATGTTTGCCTGTGAGGGAGCCAAGTTATGCAGCTGAGAAATCACAAGAGGCGAAGCTGGTGGCGGAAGAGCACAGCTGTCTGTCCTCCTTTTCTCCATCGCCTATTGCCCTAGAATCTCCCCATGGCAGAGAGATGGGCCATGGGTTGCCTACCCCAAGAGAACCCCACTGAAGCCAGTATTGGAGGCATCCAAACAGCTTGGATGGAATCCCCCATGGCTTTAGTGACTGGCCCCCTGGATAGGGAACCCTGGCATGAGAGATCACCAGAACCTGAGAAAGTGGAGGGTACAGAAAGCCCAGATGTAGTAGTGGAAGCAGTTGAGGAGGCGGAAGAGTCTGACACTGAAAGCGTGAAGGGTGGTCCATTTACCCAGGAACTGCAGTCAAGGGATGGGGTCATCCACATACTGTATATGAAAACCTGGTTGTGGAGCAGGAAATACCCAAGTCATACATCATGCCCTCCTTGGAATTGCCAGATCACACCCTGCTGCTCCCTGATCGTTGCTATAGAAAGATCACTGATGGGGGATCATGTGATGCAGAGTGCTGAGTAGAAGCTCCTTCAAGAAGGTCCTGCCTCCCAATCACTAAATCGTCTTTTCTGGACGTCTGAATTCCTTAATTTCCTCTGCTTTCGAGATTCAGTGCTGTCTGAACACTTTGGAAGTCTAGTTTGAATGTAAAATTGGCGCATGGAGGCTTACATGAAGAAAGCCCTGCAGAAGCACCCCCCCCCCCGCTACTCCCGAAAAGGCCTCTAAGAAATCCAGGGTTTCGGGCGGGCTTGAGAGGCCTGATCCTCTGAGTCAATTTGGAGAACAGGAACCTTTAACACTCACTAGATTCCTTGAAGAGTTTAAGCCCTTTCGTGAGGAAATGAAAGAAATGGCGATGGATCTGAAGTCTCTCTCTCCAGAAAATTAGATGAAGTCTCGCTATCTGTTTCAGATAACACAGCTCGAATAGTCTCAATAGACAAAAAGTTAGAAAATCTTGATCCCGATCTGGTGTCTATGCATCAGAAATTATCTTGTCTCGAAGCCAAGCTCGAAGATCTAGAGGGCCGCAACCGCAGAAACAACGTTGTGATACTTGGGTTACCGGAGGGAGAAGAAGGCCAACATGTTGTGGCATTTGTGCAGAAGTTGGTGGAGTGGGTTGCCGGCCCCTCTCCCTTTGGCCCTGCCTATATTATAGAGCGAACTCACAGGTCCCTACGGCCTACGTCCCATTATCTGTCGGTTTTTGAACTACTTGGAGAGGCAGCATTTTCTGCAGAAAGTGAGAGCTTTGCAAGAGGTTCGCTGGGAGAACATGAAACTGAGAATTTCACAAGATTTGCCTGGCTCGGTTTGCCTGAAGTGGAAGGCATTCCATCCCATTGTTTCTAAGATAATTGCGGCAGGCCTGAAATTCAGGATGGGATACCCGGACAGATTACAGGTTCTAGTAAATGGATCCTGGTCCAACTATGAAGATCCTGCAGTTGCCCTGATGAGCCTTAAATCTATGCTACCAGATCTATTTAAGGAGCCCTGAGATGCTGTGTTTGCAGGATGGAGAGATGTGTCGAGCTGAGAATTGGAACTTTCGTTTTTTCCCTTTTTGAGAAACCGTTCAGTGCGAACGGGAGGAGAAACTTCCCCTGCTTTGTTTGGACTGGGGGATCAGCGCAGAGTGCGCTTGCTACTAGTTTCCTTGGCTCCAATTGCAGAGGGCCTATGCCGGTTAAGGGCAAAGGACATTTAGGGTCTCGCGACTTGTTTACGAGGGGAACAATATTTCAAGTTTTAGTATTTTTTGGATGGTAAACACAATAGAAAGGGGAGTCAGTTTTGCTGAGATTTAGATACATATTTATTTCATCTGGATTGGAATTACAGCGGTCTTGGGCTTTCTCTGCAGATAATTTTCACTCTATCATGACCTGGAATTGGCCACTAGAGGGCGTATCAGGCATTAATAATTCATGGGTGTGTAGCCCTCAATTCGAGGGGGATTTCTCTGAACCTTCTCACTAGACTCAAGTGCAGGATAGCTAACTTTCACACGGAGAGCCAGTGCACTTGGAGGCTGGTTATTTCTGGGAAGACCTGTTTTTTTCTGTCTTCCCTTCCTGAGATGTGATTACTATCTTTTTCTCGATTCCTGCTCTCAGTCTGTGGTACAGGTCACTCCCCCTCACTGGGTTCCCAATCTGGTTTTAGTTCTTGCATAATTGCCTCATGAGGCAAGGATGATTTCAATTTTCTGTCTCAGTTTCGTTCGGGTTTCCATTGCTACCTGGGTTGTACATGGCTTTCGCTGTGGCCCTTTTCTAACGGGTTCCCAATAGGTTTATACTTTGGTGTGGGGGTATTGAAAGCCCAGGCCCATTCTCTCTTTTTTAGGGATAACCAGCACTGTTTTGTTTTCTATACAAGGATACCGGAATGTAAGAGTTTTTATTAATAGGGGTGCATCATCGGGGGCAGGAGATGAAGGAAAAGCACCAGTACTGTGCTGAATGTTGCTTGTGACAGTTTAGAGGGTTGGGGGGAGGGTTGCGGGGTATTGTTGGAGGGTAGGGGGTGGGTAGGGAGGATAGGATGGGATGGACTTAACTGTGGGGGGTTAGGGAGGAGGGAGGGCTTTACTGCAGTAACCATGGGTGTATGTTCTCAGGGGCTATGTATCCCATGTGCTGAGCTGAATTCATTAAGTCTGTTACCATTACTGGATGGCTAATGAGATAACTTTTGTGACTTGGATTGTTAAGGGGATCAGGAAAAAGCACAAACATATCAGGCTCTTAAACATTTAAGCTTACTTAGCTCTCAGATAACTTTTTTACTGGAAACCCATTTATTAGAAGTGGAAGCTTTTACAGTTAAGGAGACAACAAGTGGGATTGGTTTACAATGCCCAGGGATCTACAAATAGCTGTGGGGTCATGCTCATGATTAATAGGGGTATTCCCTTTGTTCCTACACAGGTTATTAAAGATCCCGAGGGAAGATTTATCCTTGTTGAAGGTACTCTCGGGTCTGTTCCAATATTACTTGGCAGTATCTATAGCCCTAACATAGATGATCCAGGATTTTTTATGAGACTTATATCTGCTATTCTCCCAATGCTTCCCATCAGGATTATTTTAGGGGGGGGATTTTAACCAAGTACTTGAGTCTAATTTAGATAGGTCAGGCAAAGGTCTGGGAGGGGTCACTTCGGGGCAGAAGGCTTTTAAAGATCTATTGGATCAATGCGGGCTCTGCCATGTCTGGCATGTTTTACATCCAGATTCTAGGGAGTTTACCTTCAGGTCAATGATGCATGGCTCGCAGTCCCGCATTGACTACATACTTATTTCTCAGTGCCTATTACCTGGGGTTAAAACTTCCATGATTCAATCTGGCCCAATCTCTGACCACTCACTAGTTTTATGTAAATTGGTACTGCTTAATTTACCTAACAGGGAAACCAGATGGAAA
Source organism: Neoceratodus forsteri (assembly GCA_016271365.2). Classification (NCBI taxonomy): domain Eukaryota; kingdom Metazoa; phylum Chordata; order Ceratodontiformes; family Ceratodontidae; genus Neoceratodus; species Neoceratodus forsteri. The sequence goes on along the minus strand of CM028130.1, from coordinate 830,824,158 downwards.
CTTAATGAACGACTTCTCAAGGATGTTAAATACTGCAAACTTATAAGGGAGCAAATTGAATCCTTTTTTTCATCTAACCAGTTAGATAGTGCAAAGCTGGACATTTTGTGGGGGACCTTTAAGGCCTTCATGAGAGGGATCCTTATCAGCATGGTGGTTGGTAGGAAAAGGGCACAGGAGAAGGAATTAATATCTTTACTATCCCAAATTAGAGCACTTGAAAATAATTTCTCGATTAATCTTCCTGATGAGGATATGAGGAAACTCTTAGTGTTGAAAGATAGGTATTTGGAGTTACTCCGAGGCAAAGCAGAATTAGCTATTATTCGTACAAAAGCTAGTTACACTGACCAGGGAGAAAAGGCGGGGCGCCTACTGGCACTGCGTATTAAGCAACAAGAATCAGTGAGATTTATCCCTCCTATCAGGGCAATGGCTGATGGATCCTTAAAAGTATCTCCCACTGAAATAGTTCAAGAATTTGCCCGTTACTATATAAACTTGTACAGTGACATGGAGCATCCCCCTTGCCCTGGGAGTACAGAGAGTAACCTGAAAGATTCCCATTTGCCCCCTCTCTCTGACCAACACAAGGATTTTCTGGTTGCTCCTATTTCTCAGAAGAAAATTGCCCACGTTATTAGTGAATTGCCTGCAGACAAGGTCCCAGGTCCCGATGGTTTTTCCTCTTTATTTTATAAAGTTTTTCAGGACCTTCTATCACCAGTACTTTGCCGTTTATTCCAGCACATTTTAGCTGGGGCGGAGGCCGACTCCCACTTTTTTGAGGCCTTGATTGTTCTGCTCCCCAAACCAGATAAAGATCTTGAGCTGGTTCAGAGTTACAGACCTATCTCACTTTTAAATCAGGATATTAAAATTCTCTCCAAAATATTAGCCAATAGGTTAACGGTAGTTCTTCCTGAGTTGATAGGTATAAACCAGATAGGATTTATGAAAGGGCGTTCATCTTCTGACCACTTACGTACCTTGTCACATGTCTTCTCGCTACCAGGGATGCCGAGTTCCCCGCAGGACTGGTCTCCCTGGATGCCGAGAAGGCATTTGATCGAGTGAACTGGAACTTTCTGTTCTGAGTTCTGGAAGCATTTAATTTTCCCTCTCTCTTCATTTCCTGGATTGCCACACTTTATAAAAACCCTACCGCAAGAATTTCTGTGAATGGGGCATTCTCCAAGCCCTTTTCGCTTCACTCAGGAACTAGGCAAGGATGTCCCTTATCTCCTTTGTTATTTAATTTATATTTGGAACCTCTCATTCAAAATATTCTCAATAATGTTTCTATACAGGGTGTTAGAGTTGGGCGACACGAAATCAAAGTCACTGCATATGCAGATGACCTGTTGGTACACTTATCTCACCCTGTATCTTCTGTTCCAGCTTTGCTAAGGGAAATAGCAAGATTTAGTGACCTGTCCAATTACAAACTGAATGCTAGTAAATCTCTATTTTTCCCACTAAACCATAAAGTTTTCAAAAATGACATGAGTCCTTTGGGTTTGTGTTGGACTTCCAGGTCATTTAAATATTTGGGTATCAAGCTTTCTAGTAACCCTCTAACATGGTTTAAGGAAAACCTGGATTCTCTCTCGCAGTTGATAGCTCATGACCTCGAGAGGTGGTCCAAACTTCCTATTTCATTATGGGACCAGATCAACATAATTAAGATGAACATATTTCCTAGAATTTTCTATCCATTATCTCTTCTTAACACTTTTATTCCTTTACTCTGGTTCAAAAAGACACATGGTGTATTCACCAGATTTATCTGGGCTGACAGATATCCTCGGCTGGCTTATCATAAGCTGGCAGCCCCAAAATTAGAGAGGGGTTTACGAATTCCCCATCTGGCCATATATCACTGGGCTAGTCAGTTAGCAAAGTGTCTGAGATGGGTATCCCCGGCCCAGAAAAAGAGCAACCGGTTTGGCTTAGAATAGAACTGGATGCAATCAAGTCCAAGAATTTGGACCCTCTTACACTATTTTCCTTAAGTTTCCCAGGCAATGATGACCAAGAGTGACTCATAATAATGGCTTCTTTAAAGATTTATTCTCAAATGTGTTCATTTTACAATATTCCCTCATCAGGACCTGGCCCAGTCTATTTGGAATTCCCCATCTTTCACTATTAACAAGAACCATATTTCCCGTCAATGGTTGTCCCAATTGGGGGATGGGAAGCTTTTTTCTCTTACAGATGGAGAGGGGCATTGGTTATCAGTGGAAGATATTATTAAGAAATTTCTCATTCCCGTTTCCTCTCATTTCAAAGTTATACAATTAAAGCATTTACTTGAAATTAATTTCGGTAATACTCCTCCCTCCCAGACCATCACTTCTCTGATACCTGAGGTTTCCCCACTTTCTGGGTCTTCAGGTGTAATCTCAAAGCTATATCAGGTTTTGTTTCACAAAAAATATGGTGGTCCCTTTGGACCTACAAGATTCTGGAATAATTTTTTCCCTCAACATTATTTGGATTGGCATTCTCTGTGGAGATCATGTCATAAATATATTTCTCAAGACAGACTGCGGCTCATGCAATATCATATTTTACATAACTTGTACTACACCCTGGTTAAATTACAGAAGTGGGGTTACCTGAATTCCAATATATGCAATAAATGTTTGCAGGAAGAAGGAACACTTCTCCACATGTTTTGGTCCTATTCTAAAATCTCCCCCTTATGGGATTCAATTAAAACTTTCCTGGACCCTCTGCTGGGCCTTCAGGAATACTTTACTCCTGAGATCCGGCTGTTAGGGGACTTATCATTTATTAGAGTTAAGGTACGAAAGTTTCACATTTCCATGATTGCCTTATCGGCTAAGAAGCTTATTCTATGCCACTGGAAAGTCCTCTCCATCTGTCCAGGAATGGGTAAAAGAAATTCTGTCCAATCTGTGCACAGAAAAAGTGATTGCCAGTCTCCACTATAGAATGGCAACATATACCAAAATCTGGGATCCCCTTCACTCTCTAATTTCTCTGGTTCAAGTCTAAGTATATCTCAGACTATATTGTCATGTAAGACCTTAAGTAAGGCGCTTGGCATTTGATGGGCATTAGGTTGGGTTACTGCAGTATGGGGGGAAGGGTGGGTCAGGCAGTTATTCCTTTATATTGTATCGAAATGTTAATGTCACTGTCATTTTAATTGCCTTTTATTGTGGAAAATGTATCAATAAACTTTAAATTGAAAAAAAAAAGAAAGATCACTGATATACACTCCTTGCACCCTACAGAGATGCCTGGCGCCATGGCTTGGAGGGACAGGGAGTGAATCCTCAGGATCACAGGAGCAGCTGCACAGGGGAGGGAGCTGGATGTCATTGTCCACCTAGGGACAAATGATCTGGCTAAGAAAGGGATCAGAGCAGTGCAAGAAGTGTTTGTGGAGATGGGGAGGGGCCTTAGACAAATAGCATACACGGTAACCTTCTCAGAGGTGCTGCATGTCTATGGCACCTATGAGGCTAGGGTGCTCCACACCATGGGATTCAATCAGTGGTTGAAAAACTGGTTCAAAGCTCAGGGATTTGGCTTCATTGGGGACTGGGGGTCCACCTGGACAGACGCAGGCCTATGCTGGCATGATGGTCTACATCTGTCCAGGAGGGGAACCAGGATCCTAGGTGATAGGTTTAAATACTTCATTGGCAAGCATTTAAACTAGCCAAGGGGGGGAGGCACTGGAAAGGAGCAGGGAAATCCTAGCCCCCCCCAAACAATCAGGGTACTAAGTGAGTTAGACAGCAACATAGAGATGTCAATAGGGAGAAGTGCAGGGGTAAATAGAGAAAGAGACAAATGCAATAAGGACAGGGATGGGGCAAAAAGGGGTAAGGCCATCAAGAAATGGAGGGTAATGAGTACCAATGCCCATAGTCTGGGTAACAAGCTCCCTGAACTGGTGGCCTTGATGGAAGAGGGATGCCTGGATATCATAGCAGTCACAGAAACATGGTACACAGAGAACCATGACTGGGATGTTAACATACCAGGGTACACAACCTACAGGAGAGACAGGGAGGGCAGAATAGGGGGAGGAGTAGCTCTCTATGTAAGGGAAGGGATAAAAGCAACTGAACAAAAGAGTAAACAGGGAAGAGAGGAGGCACTGTGGGTCACCTTAGAGACTGGGAATGGCACCACAATCTGCACAGGGTTGTATAAAGACCCCCATGTCAGTGGGAGGGAATGGACAAGGATATGACAGAAGGCATACTTTGGATGGCAGAGAAAGGGGAGATACTGTTGATGGGGGACCTTAATATGCCAGATGTTAACTGGAGCACATTTGCTGCAGCCACATCCAAAAGCAGGGCCATTCTTGATGCCCTTCAGGTGGCATACCTCAGACAGATAGTTTTGGAACCTACTCATGAGGGAGCAATCTTAGACCTCATACTCTCAAAATGGGGACATTGAGAGGATCTCAGATCTAGAAGTGGGTAGCCATATGGGAACAAGTGTCCACCAAACAGTGTGGTTCATGATAAACTCAGCTACAGAGTCAAGCCATACAAAAGTGAGGGTTCTGGACTTCAGGAGGGCTGACTTTGGCAAGATGGGAGAGTGTCTTAGAAAAGCACTAGCAAACAGGCTAGAAGGAGGGGTGGAGCAACAATGGGGAAATATCAAAACCGCCATCACAGAAAAAAAGTAGTATTTACAAGTAAAACTATGCGAATATCTACATGAATTATTTTGAAACAGAATATGTCTTTAATGATAGGAATACATTTAAAAACAAACTTGTTTTATGGAAATGCTTTATTGATGATATTATTACTATTTGGAATGGATCTGAGGAAGAATTAGATCAATTTAATCAGTATTTAAATAACTGTATGGATTATTTAACCTTTGTAATGAATTACAGTCAGACAGAGATTTCTTATTTGGACCCGAGTATTTATAAAAATCTAAATAAGTTAGCAGTAAAACTTTTTTGGAAAGAAACTGATAAAAATGCAGTCTTACATGCAAGTAGTTTTCACCCTAAGCGATTACTCGAATAAAATTCCATATGGATAAATTTTAAGGGCAAAACGAAATTGTACAGATCCACAAGAATTTAATAAAACTCAGATAGACATGATTCAGAGATTTAAACAGAGAGGTTATAGGCAATATACATTACATTTAGCAGTAGAGAAAGCAATAAGGAGGGAGAGAGAGACCCTTTAAAATGTTCAATTCAGACAATATGATTACAAGGAAGATAAAATTGTATTCTCTACAAAACATAATATTAAAATATTGTTATCAAACATTGACAGGTGTTACAGGCAACTTCGATAACACAAAACATTTTTGAAACGACTCCTTGTGTGGTTGCAAAAAGAAATAGAACACTGGGTAATAGATTAATGAGAACAGAACATAAAATCTCAGACACTGGAGTACGACATTTCTTAAATTTAAATGAAGTAAAAGGAAACTTTTCGTGTGGTCATTGTATAAATTGCAACAATATTTTTAAAATAAAGAAAATATCTAACACTGCAAAAGATGAAGAAATAATAATTAACCAATTTATAAATTGTTCTAAAGCTGGTGTTATTTATCTATTGAAATGTCCATGTGATAAAATTTATGTAGGAAAGACTGAAAGGATGTTGAAAATACGTATTAGTGAACATAAATCTGATATTAGAAGGCAGGATTTAACGTCACCTGTAGCTAGACATTTTATAGAATATGGACCTCAGTTACCACAATTACGAATTTTTGGTATAGAAAAAGTTATACCAGATACTAGAGGAGGTGATTTCAGAACCAAAATTCTAACAAGAGAAGCATATTACATTGATAGATTCGAAGCTACGAACCCAATATTTGGATTAAATGAAAGTATAGATTGGCAACCAATATTATAAATGAAACATCTTAAAGTAATGTTTTTAATAAATGATTTGTGTTTTGTTTTTTGGTAACACTTAATTTGATGTAGAAATGGGTAATATAACATTAAATATTTTGTTCTGTATACCTTACATAATGAAGTGGCCAAAATTTATATACAATAAAAGAAAAATATTTTCTTTATGTTAGATCAAATTTTAAGTCTGAAATCCATAACAGGTTCCTTTTTACAAGTTTTATAATGTAACTGTTTGAAATGGACTGTAGTCTGGACACCTTTGCTCTCGCAAGGTGCCGCCTTGACAGAAAGTCTTTTTAGTATGGCGGGTCAGGCGCGGGAGAGAGCGTAAATATCGAAAGCTTCTCGCGGTGATGCGTCATCATCTGCACCTGATTCTGTGACTACAGGTATTTAAACCTACAACAGAACAGGCGAGACATCTCCATACATAGAGAGAGCAGGAGGTCTCACCACAGCCCAAGCTTTATTGTTTGATAAGTAAGTACACATTCAACTTAAGAAGTAGTGGTTATTGGAGTTGTAAACAGTGGGAGTTACACGGAGTTTTGACTGGATCAATACAGGAGTATCTTTTGTTTATAGGTGAGTGCCTTAGGACAGCGAAATAAACCATTACTTGGAGATAAAGATATTCTAGTGTGAGGGGAAGGAATTGGATAAAGTTATATGTTTGCTAAGAGTAATATATTCAAATTTGTAAAGAGCCATCACATATTCCCCCAATATTAGGGAGAAGTTTCGACATAATATTTCAAACAGTGTCCTCTTATAAACCTTTAAATGGCCTCAGACTATATATTTTCGGTCTGGCAAGGGCTGATACTTTGTAATATATTTAGAAGTGGCGGGTCAAGCGCGAGAGACATAGGTATATGAAGTTACTCATAATGCTGTGTGATCACTTGTGCCTGATTCCAACCCTGCAGGTATTTAAATGATCAAAGGAATGGGCGGGACACCTCAGTAAAGAGAGAGAGCATGAGGTCGCGCCACAGTCCTTGTTCTGATGACTAACTAAGCAAGTAAATATTACTGAAATTTACAAGTTGTGATTAATTTTAAAGCAATGAGAGCAGCATTAACATTGTACTGGACTAATATACAAGCATTTTTTGTTTATAGGAAAATGGTTGATATGAGTAATTTATGGTGGGATAAACTAATTACCAGGAGAAAAGAAAATTGAAGGTGAAAATTATTTGCATATTACTGCGATTTAATATGAGTTAGAATGGTGACTAATTCGATGTGTTATATGAGTGAATAAATGTAAAAGCCTATACATATTTGGTTGATTAAATAATCTAAAAATAATATATATCCCTTTTTTTAGAGAGTATGTATGATAGTAGCTGTGGTTATCTAATTGTGTATACACTTAATATGCACATATAGGTGAGCATTTCAACCACTGTGTATTCTAGATTAAATATTCTGGATTTTGATAATAAGTTATCTTAATTAAATATTATTATTGATGTAGATGCAGTCTGAACACTGAAGAAGGATTGTTTCTGAAACGTTTGTTCTTTGGATTGCATCTTGATATAGTAAAATAAAAAATTGATAATTTCTGGGTGAGTGGGCCCTATGTACCAATTTAGTTTTCATGTGATGTTTGGCATAAAATTGGTATGGGCCTCTCCCTGATGAGTATTATTATTATTACTTTTTTCCGAAGTTGGCTGTGCTGGATCCAGATTTATTTGGAAATATCAAAACTACCATCACAGAGGTAACAAGCCTTTGTGTGAAGCAAATAAACAAATCAAAATGAAAGAAAAAAACACTATGGTTCTCCAAAGAAGTGGCAGTGAAGGTTAGGGAGAAAAAGATAGCATTTAGGAAGTATAAGGAAACACAGGAGGAGCAGGACAGAAAACTGTACCAGTCAAGGCAGAAGGAAGCAGGGAGGGTAGTCAGAATAGCAAAGGCACAAACTGAGGAAAAGATAGCCAACTCAGTTAAGAAAGGGTATAAAACCTTTTATAGGTATATCAGGGAGCGTAGAAAGACAAAGAGAGGGATAGCGAGGCTGAATAGAATGGATGGTGGGTGGGCAGACAGTGACAGTGAAAAAGCAGGGATACTGAATGAATACTTCTGTTCAGTAGTCACAAAACAGGAGGAGGGGGAGGTGCCTAATCCAAGTAACGGAAGCACTCTGGAGAGGGGGGTTGATCCAAGTCCTTTCACAGAAGAAAGGGTTCTGAAAGAACTCCTAAAACTGAAGGTGGACAAAGCAATGGGGCCAGATGGAATTCACCCCATAATTCTAAAAGAATTAAGCAGAGAACTAGTGACACCACTGACAACTCTTTATAACAAATCATGGGAGGATGGTGTGGTTCCTGAGGTCTGGGAGAAGGCTGATGTGATTCCCCTTCACAAAAGTGGGAACAAGACAGAGGCAGGAAACTATAGACCTGTCAGTTTGACCTCTGTGGTAGGGAAAGTGATGGAATCACTTCTGAAGGAAAGAATTGTTGAGTACCTAGGGGCCAGTGGGGCACAGGACCCAAGGCAACATGGGTTCCCAGCGGGAAGGTCATGTCAAACAAATCTAATTGATTTCTTTGACTGGGTGACCAAAGTAGTAGACCAGGGAAGGGCTGTGGACATGGCCTACCTATACTTTAGCAAGGCATTTGACACAGTCCCACAAAAGATTAGTAGTCAAATTAACCAGCCTTGAGTGGGTCCCAGGGTGGTAGCCTGGGTAAAACATTGGCTGAACAACAGGACACAGAAGGTAATTGTAAATGGAGTCCACCTGAAGAAAGAGGGGTTACTAGTGGGTACCACAGGGTTCAGTACTGGGTCCAGTCATTTTAATGTCTTTATAAGTGACATTGCAGAGGGACAAGAAGGAAAGTATGCCTCTTTGCAGATGACACAAAGATCTGCAACAGGGTTGATACACAAGAAGGCATGGAAAGGATGAGAAGGGACTTGGCAAGATTGGAGGAAAGGTCAGAAGTATGGCAGCTTGGATTCAATGCAAAGAAGTGCAAAGTAATGCACCTGGGAAACAAAAACCCAGGGGAAGATTACACAATGGGGGGGTAGTAACAAGAACAAAAATGGAAAGGGACCTGGAGGTGATCATATCAGATGACCTTAAAGTTGGCAAGCAATGTGAGAAGGCGGTAGGGAGGGCTGGGGGGATACTGGGATGTATAGGGAGAGGCATCACCAGCAGAAAACAGGAAGTTGTTATCCCGCTGTACAGACAGCTGGTGAGACCCCTTCTGGAGTACTGTGTCCAGTTCTAGAGACTCCATCTCCACAAGGACATAGGCAGGATGGAAACAGTTCAGAGGAGGGCAACTAAAATGGTGCAGGGTCTGCAAGAGAAGCCATACGAGGAGAGGCTAAAGGAGCTTAATATGTATACCCTTGAGGAAAGAAGGGGGAGGGGGGGACATGATAGAAATGTTTAAGTACCTCAGTGGAATCAACAAAGTCCAAGAGGGTAGCATCTTTCAGAAAAAGAGATGTGCAAGAACAAGGGGACACAATTTGAAGATAGAGGGGGGATGGCTCAGGGGCAATGTGAGGAAGTATTTTTTCACATAGAGGGTGGTGGACGCATGGAACAGCCTTCCTGAGGAGGTTGTGGGGTCTAAAACTGTGGGAGAATTCAAGAATGCATGGGACAGACATAAGGCAATTTTTGTGGGGGGGTAGGAAGAAATAGGCTGTTGATTAAATGGGATCTGTAGCTTATCCTCTAGGTAGGGAAATAGGCAGACTAGGTAGGCCAAGCGGTCCTTATCTACCATCAAAGTCTATGTTCTATGTTTCTAATGCATACATGGCAGAGTTTGAAAGACAATATATTCTTGACAGAGAAAAAAATATTTACTTTATACAAATACTTACTTGGCATTACTTTATTAATGATGTATTTTTCATATGGAATGGCAATGAAACAGATTTAAAATTATTCCATCAATATTTAAATTTGGTGGATAGTAACATTAAATTTATGATGGAATACCATGAATTACCAATTCCATATTTGGATCTACTTATCTTTAAACAGGATGATAAGCTAGAGACAAGTTTGTACCAGAAAAAAAACAGATCGTAACACAATACTGCATGGGCAAAGTTTTCATGAACCTAGTCTAAAATAAAGCATCCCTTATTCCCAACTGCTAAGAGTGAAAATGAACTGCTCCACCGAAACAGAGTTTGAGAAAAACAAACAAGAAACTATGGACCAAGTTAAGGAAAGAGGCTATGGCCACCAAATACTAAAACAAGCACAAGCAAAAAGAAAAAATTATCTTAGTAATTATATTTCTTCAAATAGAGTCTTGCTGTATTCTGACAATTGCAGTGATTCCCAACCTTTGAACTGCCCCAGAGAACTAAGGGTTAACTTTCCATGCAGGGCATGGAACGCAGAGCTCGTGCTTGGTTGAAGTCTCTGTCTGGAGTGTTTTGAACTTAAACCGTCAGATTATTACGAGCCCAACTAAACTAAAAATTCTATGTGGAAATTGTAAAAATTCTACTAGCCAACTGGCTGAAAAGTTTTGGATTCCCAAGGAAGACTCAAGTCAGGAAACACAAGACCAAAACCCAATGTATTCAAAAATACAATAATAAATAAGCACCCAAACAAAAAGGGAGGAGGGTGCAAGCAAATACACCCCTTGGGTGCAACACTGCACCTGCCCACCCACTTCCCAAAAACAGGTTCTGAGAGGGGAGGCAGAGAGGGAGGTCAGAATACAGCAAGACTCCATTAGAAGAATTATAATTACTAAGGTGAGTAATGTTTTTCTTCAAACAACATGAAGACTTGCTGTATTCTGACAATATTACTACCAACAATACCTCCAAGGAGGAGGGACAGAACCTACTTTGGGAATAGGCTCTGAAGTACTGCTGTGCCAAACCGAGCATCACTCTTAGCCTGGATATCCAGAAAGTAATGCTTGGTAAAAGAATAGACTGTTTTCCAGGTGACTGCTTGACAAATTTCTAGAAGAGGGATATCCTTGGCCGTAGCCAGGGAGCAGCTGTACATCTTGTGGAATGAGCCCTCAGGCCTGAGAGTGGAGTTGTTCCCAGTTAGTTTTTCATAGCAGAATTGTATACAAGACACAATGCACCTGGCAATAGATCTTTTGGTGGTAGGTTTGCCCTTTCCCACTTCTCCATAAGTGAGGAACAACTGGAGGGAGTCAAACCTGTGACCCTTGGTACGCTCTATGCAGTAACTAAGAGCTCTTTTGACATCTAAACTGTGTAGCCTCCTCTCTCCTGAGGAAGAATGATCAGTGAAGAAAACAGGGAGAGTCATAGACTGGTTTAAATGGAAGTCTGAAACCACTTTGGGCAAGAACCTTCTATTGGTTCTAAGGACCACTTTATCCCTATGAAAGCAGATACAATCAGATTCCACTGACAGGGCTTGCATATCACTGATACGCCTGGCAGAGGTAATGGCTACCAAGAACTCAGTTTTCCATGTCAAGTACTTAAGCTATGCTGAAGACATAGGCTCAAAGGGGGGGGGCTGTATAAGTTGAGCAATGCAAACATTCAAATCCCAGGCAGGGGCAGGTTCTCTAAAAGGGGGATTGGTGTGAAACAATCCTTTAAAAAATTTACAGAATACAGGATGGGAAGATAGTGTGGAAGGCTTCCCCACAGACAAAAATGCGTAAACAGCTGACAAGTGTACCTTGAGAGTAGCTGGTCTGAGGCCTAGGCCATTAAGATGGACCATATAATCCAGAACCGTAGGCAATTCAGCAGTGTCTGGAGAAATATTCTTCTTAGAACACCGAATGCCAAATCTTTTCCATTTGGAGTTGTAAGTCTTTCTGGTGGAGGGCTTTCAAGAAGCCTTGAGGATATCTAGGACCCCTTGGGAAAGATGCAGATCTGCAAACTCTAACTCTTCAAGAGCCACATTTTGAGATTGAGAGACTGAAGATTGGGGTACCAAATCCTTCCCTGAGAGGATGTTAACAGGTTGTAATTCCTGGGAAGAGAAGAGAAAGATGGACTGCTAGGGACAGCAACAGGAGGTACTAGGGCTGTCTGGCCCAATCTGGAGCAATCAGAATCACCTTGCATGGTTGAGGTCTTTATTTTTAACAAAACTTGGAATAGGAGAGGGAAGGGGGGAAAAGCATACAGAAACTTCCCTTCCCAATTGAGGATCATGGCATCCAGAGGGAGAGAGCCCAGGACTGGAGGTCTGCAACAAAAGAGAGGGAGTTGGTGATTGTCTGGGGCTGTAGAGAGATCTATCTCTGGAGCGCCCCACCTTGAAAAAATCTCTTTCAAAACCCTGAGGGTCCAGGGACCATTCGTGATGGCCCTGGGAAATCCTGCTCAGTGCATCTGCTAGCACATTGTCCTTGCCTGGAAGGTGAACTGCTACAAGACAGGCTTGCAGGGAATAAGCCAGGGACCACAACTTCATGGCTTCTGTGCACAAGGCCGTGGACCGAGTGCCTCCCTGCTTGTTGATGTACCACATAGAGGTAGTGTTGTCTGTTCTGACTTGAACCACCTTGTTCTGAACTGACTGTGAGAATGCTTTTAGAGCCAGAAAAACTGCCTGAGCTCTAGAAGATTGATGTGGAGAAGGGATTCTTGGGGGGACCACAGGCCTTGGGCAGTAAGGGACCCCAGGTGGGCTCCCCAGCCCAGAAGAGAAGCATCTGTGGTAAGGACCACTGAACAAGGCTGAGCAACAAAAGGAACACCTTGCCTTGTTCTGATCCTGCCGCCACTGGAGGGCCTGGATCAGTCTGAGAGTCACTGGAATCAGTTTGGTACGGAGTCCTTTCTCTGAGACCAGAAAGCTCTCAGGTGGAACTGAATATCCCTCATCTGGAATCTTGCCCCTTGGACCACTGCTGTTGAAGCTGCCATGTGGCCCAAGAGCTGGAGGAAATGCCTTGCTGTTCGAGATACCTGAAGGCTGAAGGAAGAAGCTAGTTTCATAAGAGCCCTTTCCCTTTCCAAAGGAAGAAAGGCTCTTGCTCTGAGTGTGTCCAGTTCTGCCCCTATAAAGGTAAGGAGCTGGACTGGTTTGAGAACTGACTGGGGAAGGTTGAGGAGAAATTCTAGGAAAGTAAGCACTTGCTGGGTCACATGCAGGTGAGACTTGACTTGGTCTGGAGATTGACCCACTATTAGCCAATCGTCCAGATAAGGAAATATGTAAATCTTTTGCCTTCTTAGAAAGGCAACTACTACTGCCAGGCACTTTGTGAAAACCCTTGGGGCTGAGGTTAGGCCAAAGGGCATTGCTCTGAACTGATAGTGGCCTGAGGGCAACTTGAACCTGAGGTACTTTCTGTGGGAGAACCTGATGGGAATGTGAAAGTAGGCATCTTTGAGGTCCAGGGAGGCTAGCCAGTCCCCTGGCCTTAGAGAGGGAAGGATTATTCCCAGAGTTATCATCTTGAACTTTGGCTTTAAAAGATGTTTGTTCAGATATCTTAGGTCCAGGATGGGTCGCCACTCCCCTGACTTTTTGGGGGTCAGGAAATACCTGGAGTACAGTCCTTTGCCCCAGTGTAGGGTAGGTACTCTCTATATAGCTCTTAAAGCTAGGAGAGAAGAAACCTCTGCCTCTAGGGCAAGGGTTTCTGAAAGATTTGCAGGTGGAAAAGATCTAGCTCTCATCTTTGGAAATTTTTTGAAGCTGAGAACCAGTCCCTGACTTATTACTTCCAGTACCCACTTGTCTGATGTAATAGACATCTAGTCCTGGACAAAGTAAGCCAGCCTGCCCCCTACTGGAATAGGAGAGTCGACCCGGGCAGACCCATCAGGGTGTCTGCTTGGCAGGGGTTTTAGGCTGAGGGGTGTCTGCAGGCCTGTTCATCTCCCTTCTGCCTCTCCCTCTGAAGAACCCCTTCTGCAAAAAGGAAGAAGAGGCCTGTGCTTGGTTAAAAGGTCTTTGAAAAGGCCTGCCCCTGTCCCTAGACTGCTGCCTTTGAGGAGTTGCCTGCCTTTCCTTGGCCTGAGCACTCCTGTAAGTGGTCCTGTACTCATCCATTTTCTTCATGTAATTCTCTGCCTGCTCCCCAAACAGAGATTTACCCACTACAGGAAAATCCATGGCCTTAGCCTGAGGTGTCTTGCAAGAGGCTAGTATATCTGAGCCAAGCCATCCTCTGAAAAGCCACAGATGTAGCCATGACTCTTGATGAAACATCATTAGAGTCCACAGCAGAATGAAACTGAACCTTAGATGCCTCAATCACATCTGCAGCCACCGCCTCCAGCTCCTTGGCTAGCTGGGGGGAGGCCTGTTTAGCCAGTGCCAGTACAGTGTCCCACCTGGACTTCTGGTACCTGGCTGTATAGGCCATGTAATTCGCCTGCCTGAGTCCCAAAGAAGATGCCATGTACTGCTTCTTTGCCATGGCATCAATCTTCCTGGAGTCCTTGTCTGGGGGGTGTGAAGCCAAGGGAATATTTGCCTTGTTACAGACAGCAGCCTGCACTACCCCAACATGGCTGCATTGCTGATATAAGAACTCTGTGTCTGAGCCTGAAAGTGTATACCTCTTGTCCATTCTTCTATCCACAGGAGGTATAGTGTTAGGAGACTTCAAGATTTTTTGTGTCTGTTTCCCAAAAGATTTATGGAGGGGAACAGACAGTCTCCTGGACTCTGGGATATCCATCATCTCTACATAATCAGGCTCTTCTTGATCTTCCTCAGCCTCCTCTGTAGGAAGCTGGAGGGTTTCAGCCACTTTTCTGTAAAACATAAAGTGGGAAGGGGACTCAGAAAGCCTAGGAGGAGAAACACCTGATGGTCTGTCTGGGGAGATGTCCGGTTCCACGGGCACATCCAGACCTTCACTTACATCATAATCCTCAAAATCTCCTTCTTCTTCAAACTCTGGTTCATAAAAATCTTCAAGGGTATACTCTTGAACCGGGGGAACCAACCGAACCCCTGCCAGAAGGAGACGGATTGGTCGGAACCGGATGGAGCGATTCCACAATCTGAATCGCCCTGGCTATCTCTTCAGTGGTCGGAACATGAACCTCTGGATCCAAACCAGTCAATTTATCTTTGCGCTTTCTTTTTGTCAGAACCGATCCTGCAGAATCGGCTCTCCTTTTACCCGAAGAAGTATCGCCCTGGTCAGAGGGCATTCCTTCTGGTTCGGTCGAAACCGAACCGGGCTGGCCATCCGGGTCAGAGGACTTCTCGGCCTCCTTTTCCCTCAGTCTGCCTAATCTCTTCTCAAGGGTAGATTTGGGAAAATGTTTACATATTTGGCAGTCTGAATCAAGGTGGTCAAATCCCAGACAATAAACACAGGTGGAGTGGGGATTGGCCTTGGCAAAGACCTCCCCACACTCACTGCAGTGTTGAAACCCAGTGGGCCCGTTTTTTTCTTGGGTTTCTCAGACATGGCCAACCTAACCAAACTTACCCTTTTTTCGGCAACCGCCAGGCAAGACTCCCTTATCGGTTCCTAACCGTGTCACAGGTATTGGAAAAAAACGGTTAAAAACATGTTTTTTTTAGAACCGATAAGAACCGGTAACCACACTCTAAGTATAACAAAATACACAATCAAATGGTCAGTTCAGCTGAACTGACTTCACTTTTACAAGTTCCACACAGAAAAATAGAACAATTCCTATCTAGTACTCACGGCACCACAGACAGAGACTGAACCGACTAGGAGGATACTTTTTTTCGGTTTAAACTGACAAAAACTGAAAACTTTAACCGACTTCGAACCGAGCTGAAGGAGGAATCTCTGGAGCGACCGTTCAGTGAGGCGGAGTAAAGAATCTGATGGTTTAAGTTTAAAACACTCCAGACAAGCACTTCAACCGAGCTCGAGCTCGAGCTCAGCGTTCCATGCCCTGCATGGAAAGTTAACCCTTAGTTCTCCGGGGCAGTTCAAAGGTTGGGAATCACTGCAATTGTCAGAATACAGCAAGACTGCATGTTGTTTGAATAGAAATGAAAGACAGGCTGGATTTATTAACACCTACAGAAACTGGGAATAGACAGGACCGATTAGTATTCTCTACTAAATACCGTCATAAAATGCCTGAGATAAAATGCTTTATTCACTAACATTGGCCATTAGTTTGTAGCTATAATCAAAACATAGAAATTCTCCAAAGGAATCCTATATTAGCAGCAAAGAAGGTCACTACCTTAAAAGACACATTGGTGGGGTGGTTGGGTGGGGGGCGGTAAGGTCTGGCCTAAAGGATTGTTTTTCTAAGTTAAACGAGGAGGTTTTTTTGGGGGATAGGGAAGAAATGGTTTGTGTCGGGCGGGAGTAGGGTGGGGGTACAGCAGTAATTAGAGGAATCTGGTTAATTACTTCTTGGTGTTTTTGTACAGGGCTTTTTGTCCTATGCTCATTATTACTGATTTTAGATGGCTAATAATGTGATTTTTGCTGCTTGGAATGTGAAGGGGATTAGGAAAAAATCCAAACAATACCAGGTGCTTAAGCATTTAAGTCTATTGAGTTCCCAGATAACGTTTCTTCAGGAATCCCATTTATTAGAGTTGGAAGCTTCACAACTAAGGAGGCAACAAGTGGGTCAGGTCTTCAATGCCTTGGGATCCACCAACAGTTGCGGGGCCATGCTAATTATTAACAGAGGCATTCCCTTCATCTCCTCAAATGTTATTAAGGATCCAGGGGGCAGGTTTGTCTTTGTTCAGGGCACTCTCTGGTCAGTACCACTCTTACTTTGCAGTATCTATGGGCCTAATAATGATGATCCTGGCTTTTTTATGAGGCTGATTACCATTATTCTCCCAATGCTTCCCACAATGATCATCATGGGTGGTGATTTTAATTTGGTCTTGGACTCTAATATGGATAGGTCATGTAGTGGATTGAAGGGACTAATCCCTGGGCAAAGGGCATTCAGGGACTTGGTAGATCAGTGCAGGCTATGTGATGTTTGGCGTGTCCTGCATCCTAACTCCAGGGAGTATACCTTCAGTTCGCCGGTGCATGGATCGCAGTCTCGCATTGACGATGTATTAATCTCCCAGGGGCTCTTGCCCGGGGTTATGTCTGCCTCAATCCAGCTGGACCCGATTTCTGACCACTCCCTCGTGGTATGCAATTTAGCTTTTCTTAATACGCCCAGAAGGGAGACCCATTGGAAATTTAATGAACAGCTACTAAAGGATGTCAGGTTTTGCAAGCTTATAAAATAACAGATTGAGCTTTTCTTCTCATTTAACCCGACTGATAGTGTAAAGCCAGACATTTTATAGAGCACCTTTAAGGCTTATATGAGGGGAATCCTTATTAGTTTAGCATCTAAGAGGAAAAGGGCACAAGAGGAAGAATTATTATCTTTATTGTCCCAAATACAGTCCCTAGAGGCTAACCTTTCTGTCAGCACTTCGAGTGAGGATGGAAGGAAGATTCTGGTAGCCAGGGATAGATATTTAGACCTGTTGAGGGAAAAGGCGGAGTTAGCTATCATCCGAACCAGAGCTAGTTGCATGGATCAGGGAGAGAAGGTGGGGAAATTACTCACACTACCGTTAAAACAACAGGAATCTGCAAGATTTATTCCCCAATTCGGGCCCAGGTGGCCGGGTCTCTGAGAGTATCCCCTTCTGAGGTAGTACAAGAGTTTGCATTGTACTATGAACAATTATACAGGGACATGGAGTGTCCTCCTTGTTTGGAGACTCTGGAGAAGTAGTTAAAGGATTCCCATCTGCCTACCCTATCAGAACAGCACAGGAGATTTTTAGCCTCACCAATATCCTAGGAGGAGATCTCAGAGGTTATCGGAGCCTTGCCATTGGACAAGGTCCCGGGGCCGGACGGTTTCTCCTCACTATTCTATAAAGCTTTCCGAGAACTCCTATTCATACCTCTCAACCTCCCTCATCACAAATCAGGGACAAGGCTTAAAATGATCAGGGACAAATGACCAAAATCAGGGACACATCTGAAAAAATAGTAATGTTAGTTCCAGAAGCTGTGTACAACATGCTTCTTATTATGAATAGCATTTTCTGAATGAGAACTAGACTGTAACACCAATGGCTAGCATTATTTTGTGATTCAGATCCCTATTCTTCAGTGACAGAAATGCCAAATTTAGGAGGGACAGAAGAAATTTCAGAGGCAAAATCAAGGACATCCCTGAAAATCAGGGACATTTGAGAGGTATGCTCCTATTGCCGTGCTTCATCAGCTATTTCAACACATTCTATCTGGGACTGTGGTGGATGCCTATCTGTTCGAAGCCCTGATTGTTCTTCTCCCCAGGCCGGACAAGGATCCAGAGTTAGTGCAAAGTTACAGGCCTTTTAAATCAAGACATCAAAATCCTTTTGAAGATACTGGCCAATAGATTAACCTTGGTTCTCCCGGACCTGGTAGGCATGACCCAGGTGGGGTTCATGAAGGGACGATCATCTTCAGATCATTTATGCACCCTTTCACATGTCTTCTCGTTGTCCAGGGATGCCACTTTCCCTGCCGGGTTGGTCTCCCTGGATGCCGAGAAGGCATTTGACAGTGTGAATTGGAATTTCCTATTCCAGGTTCTCAGGGTCTTTCAGTTCACTACCATCTTTTATAGACTGGATCCATGCAATATATAAAGCCCCATTAGCTAAGATTTCAGGAAATGGTGCATTTTGTAAGACCTTTTCTCTATACTCAGGCACCAGACAGGGTTGCCCCCTCTCCCCCCTCTTCTTCAACCTTTATTTGGAACTTCTTATTCAAAATATCCTCAGCAATGCAGGGATACAGGGCATCTGGGTGGGGTGCAATGAGGTCAAGATTACAGCATACGCGGATGATCTTTATTTATCCCACCCAGTGTCTTCTATTCCAGCCTTGTTAGGGGAAATTGCTAAATTTAGTGCCCTTTCAAATTCTAAATTAAATGCTAATAAATCCTCTTTTCCACTGAACCACAAGGTCTTCAAGACCGGTATTATCCCCTTCGGCATGTGTTTGGCACCCCGGATGCTAAAATATCTGGGCATCAAATTAATGCGTAATCGCACTGCATGGTTTAAAGAAAATTTGGAGCCTCTTTCCCAGTTAATTATTCAGGATCTGGATAGATGGTCCAAACTCCCGGTTTCACTATGGGGCCAGATTAATATAATCAAGATGAATATTTTCCCACAAATTTTTTATCCCCTATCTCTTCTTAATTCATTTATCCCTTTATCCTGGTTCCAAAAAATGCATAGAACTTTCACCAATTTTATTTGGTCAAACAAATACCCCCGATTGGCATACTATAAGCTGGCCACCTCTAAATTTGATGGGGGACTGTGGGTTCCTCACTTGGCAATATATTACTGGGCCAGCCATCTGGCTAAATGTCTGAAGTGGGTGTGTCCAGGTCCCAAGAATCTGCGACCTACTTGACTCAGAATAGAACTAGACTTAATTCGGTCTATGAACATAGATCCCCTAACTCTGTTTTATGTTAAAATGTCCCATTTACAAGGTGCTGAGAAATGTCCCATTCTTATGACTTCTTTAAAAGTATACGTGCGGCTTTGTTCCTTCCTGCGCTATACTCCTTATTTGGACCTGTCCCAATCTATCTGGAACTCTCCAGCTTTCACCATGAATAAACAGTTGATTCCCCGCATATGGTTGCCCCAGTTGGGTGATGGGATAGTATCCACGTTTTTGGATAATGGGGGAAAGTGGCTTCCAGTAGCGGAACTTATCTGGAAATTTAATATCCCAGCATGCTCACAATTTAACGTGGTCCAATTAAAGCACTTGCTTATAACGGTATTGGGCAGTACCCCCCCTTGCCAGTCGGTAAGGGCACTGATTCCGGAGACTTCTTCCCTATTAGGGTCCTTGGGTGTCATTTCTAAATTATATCATGACTTGTTTCATAGACAGTATGGGGGCTCCTTCAGACTGACTAGGTTCTGGGGGTCTATTTTTCCCCAATACACTCTCAACTGGCAGGTCTTATGGAAGTCCTGTCATAAATATGTGTCCCAAGACAGATTGCGCCTTATGCAATGTCACATTCTACACAATATGTATTGTACCCCAGTCAAGTTAGTGAAATGGGGTCTTCTTGAGTCAAACGTATGCATCAGATGCTCCCAGGTCGTGTCCCAAAATAATTTCTCTGTGGGATGCCATTAAAACCATCCTCGACCCCTTATTGGGTTTGCAGAAATGTTTCACACTGGATATTTGTCTCCTAGGGGACCTGTCCTCCATCAAAGTTAAGGTGAAGAGATTTCATATTTCCATGATTGCTTTATCTGTCAAAAAACTTATAATATGGCATTGGAAAGATAAGGCTACTCCGACACTACAGGAATGGGTGAATGAAATCCTTGCTAACCTTCGTACAGAGAAAGCTATAGCTAGTCTCCACAATAGATTACCAGCTTATACACATATCTGGGATCCCCTTCATACCTTAAATATGACTATTCGGATATAAGTTTTGTTATGTATTAATTATCCCTGTATACATATCTTTAATGTCATTGGAGCTCGTGTTATAAGGAGGCATAATACTGCTGTACGGGTGGAGGGGTGGGGAAATTTGAGTATGGTATTGTAAACAAGCTGTACATGTCATATTTGCTGCCTCCAATATTGTGGAAAAATGTGTTAATAAAGTTTGAATTGAAAAAAAAAGACACATTGGTAAAATCTCAATTTTACACAGCACCAGAACCAGGACAACTTTTGTTAGAACCCCTAGAGCCAGGCATGTCGCCTTGTTGGAGATGCTCAGTATGTGGCCACACAAGTAAAAAAAACAACTACAAACATCCCTATACAAGTGAAAATTTTGAAATGAAGCAGAACATTACTTGCCAGACAGAGTGGGTAATATATGATCTTCAATGTCCCTGTGATAGAATATACGTGGGCCAAACAACCAGACAATTAAAAGTAAGGCTATAAGAACATAAAGGAGACATACGAACACAGGATGAGACATCCCCAGTTGCCATGCATTTTAAAGACGTGGCCACACAGGAGCATCTTTCATATTTTAGTACTAGAAGCAGTGTACCCACCTGAGAGGGGTGGTAATTACCAGCAAAAATTAGACAAATCAGAAATTAAGTGGATACACAAATTAAAATGTTTAAATCTGTAGATCAGAATGAATACAGAAGTCAATTGGCAGATATGCTGGTAGAGAACCAACTAGTCTCATTAGGTTTTACATATAAATAGAGGAAAGTGAATATTTAAAAATAGTAATAGTACATCAATAAAAAACTATTTAACATCCAGAAATATGTTGGAAACAACTTTTCATTTACGCTCTTATGGTCTTCTTTTCAGAAACCAAAACACCCCTCCACCACCACCAATCCCTGGGTATGCCTCACATAACTTAAAATATTATGAAAACAATAAGTAACATAGTCAAAATCAATAATTATGATCACAAAAATGTATTAAAATAACCATATTTATGTTAAAAATGTCTTATGGTAGGATACAATCAAAGACATGTAATTCCAAAACCTCCCCCCCCCCACTCCTTAATGTTCAACATTAGGTATTCAAGTAGATTTTATTTATTTATTTGTTTTTGTTAACCGGGTAAGGCACGCTAGACAACCAAGTGCCTATTTTCAGGTGCAACCCGGGAGGGTTACATGGGTAGTAGCAGACAGGAGACAATTACATACAGTTGAGCAACAACAGGATTAATAGTTTACATACAGTTTGAGCAAAAACAGGATTAATACGTAATGAATAGGTAGCTAGCAGCAAAGTACAACAGTAGCAAGCAATAGAAACAACAGACATACCCTGATGGAAAAAATAAAGTCATGGTACAAATACTAAAAAGTATAATAAGATTCACATCTATTTGATTCTAAGTGAAATATAACTGCTGGTTTAAAAAAAATCAGCAAGAATCAACAAACAAAACATCAGCCAGAGCACAAATAGAGCCTGCTCATCCATAACAGGCATCCTACAAAACACCTAAAAGGTGGGCCAGACTGTTGCTTAGCAACAATACACAAACCTAGCAAGGCTCATGAAACCACATCTCGTGTGGTTACATACTGTAGATGAGCAGGCTCAAGAGGAAGGGAAGGCCTCCACTCCATACATGTAGTGGGAACAAAAGCTTGTAGCACACACCATTACAGAAAAATGCTGGAAATAAAAAGTAAGTTGACATGCAGAGCTCTTTGGGAAGCAAATTAAGTGACTAAATAGTAAGGAGGCATTAGCAATATAACAATTCTTAAAGCAGTATTGTGTATTACAGACATGGAAGACCAAAATACACATGAAGTGTATACACAAAAAAGAACCATTGCATGGTGAAATTAGAAGTGTCTTCTGGTTATGGGGTTAGTAAAGCTCTTAGGAGCATTATAAACGTTGGTCTGGCGTTTGTTCTTGTAGATAACATTGCTATAAACAACCATTATATGAAATGAGGAAAAAGATATGTTACAAATAAGTACAAACAATACTAAGAAGGTTTTTCTATTACAGAGACAAACACTTTAAATGCATCAGCATTTTGTAGTGCACAGAAGCAGGCTACTTGTAAAACATAAAATAAAAGATGAATTCTCTTACAGTTCATTTCAATGTTTGGAACAAGCCTGAATAGATAAATTAAGTCTATGAACACCATGCCATCACGGTTACAAATAATGTTTTTTATTTACCAGGTGAACAAAAGTGAATCTTTATTTTTAAGCATAGAGAAAAATAAAATAAAAGTAGAAGTATAAACACACAGAAATACTAAGTAACTAATGCAGAAGAAATGCAATATGTAAATATTTGATTTACAAGAAATTGTTAAACATTACTTGATTACCTGATTGTAATATGCATATTTTTATAAATTTATTTCAGAAAATACAGGAGCCCTTTGAAAAAGCATAAGATTATATGCAAAACGTCTGGGCAGTATTAAAAAAATAAAGAAAGTTTTAAAGAAGAAGTTTTTGCTTTGTGGGGTTTGTGAAAATTTCCAGCATCCCACACTACATTTTCTGACATATACACAAATACAGACACACACACACACACACACACATATCAGAATAGGTAATCTATACAATGAGAAAAAAATGCAGAAACATACTTGTACTGCAACACAAGATGAAACCATATCATATTATAAACTAATATGAAGCACCATCAAATTATAATAACAATGGGTGCACATCGGCACCACTGCAGAGCGCCTCCCCACACACACGCAATAAACAGTATGACTTGATATAGATCAGAACTGATGAGTACAAAGACATATTAAAAAATATAGAT
This sequence comes from Neoceratodus forsteri, assembly GCA_016271365.2. NCBI lineage: Eukaryota > Metazoa > Chordata > Ceratodontiformes > Ceratodontidae > Neoceratodus > Neoceratodus forsteri. Next base: position 830,800,935 of record CM028130.1, on the reverse strand, counting down.
ATACAATTTGTGATGCAGCATAGGTTAGTGAGTTGCTATACAATATAATGGGGGGCTATCATGGAAAATATGAAGGACTAGAATACCTTTGTGTTGCTAAATAAAATAGACAATGACCCCTAGATTACACATAAAGCAATGATTAGGTATCTATAATAAAAAAAAAAATCCAAGATAAGCATCCAATTGGTGTCATCTGAATCAGAACTGTCAGTCTGTATGTCAGACTCAGTTCAGCTTATGCCCCCGCACATTGATTAATGCTGGGTACTGTGGTCTCAGATTGGTAAGGCTGGATACCAATATCAAAATTTAAATAACATCTTTATATTCCTCTACCTCAGACATGATGAATAGTGAACATACAGGCACAGTAAAGACTATTGAAATCCAAAGGTAAAAAAAACACACTCCCTGTAAAACAGCTAGCTTAGCTTATCTAAGTTTTCAGGAAGAAGGCACATAACAGTAACTAGCACAGACAAAAAAATTCCTTTTTCAGTACATTAGCAACATAATTTCAACAGCATTGTAAGTTTTAAGATGAAAAGTGTATCTGGTAAAAACAAAGCTGTAACAAACTCCTTTTTCAGTACTTTTACAACAAAATTTCAACAGCATGGTAAGTTTTAAGATAAAAAAGTGCATGTGAACAGTCCATTTCAAACCTCCACTGTTAAAAAAAAAACAAAAAAAAAACTGTAACTTGAACTGTGTTTAGGGGTCCTCTAACTTGTCTTCAGTGAAAGTTGGAACATTAGATTTACTACATAAACATTCCATTTTGTGACATTTGTAAGCAATAACCCATGACAGGGTGTGGGGTTACTGGAGGTTAATCAACACCCTGGGTGCATTGTGAGGCATGAGGGCAAAGCCCGAGTGTCCTCACAGCACCCAGGTTGTTGATTAATCACCAGTAACCCCACACCCTGGAGTGGATTATTGCACTTATAATATGGGCTCCAATCACTTTTTAAAATATGAAGTCATTTTCGTTTTAGGTTGCAAAGACATTTCTGTGCTTGTGGTATGCTTCTGCCTAATATGCAACTAAGTAGTGCATACATTTACTCCTATATTTACTGCTTTACTATAATTTATTTCACTTTACTTGACTCAGTGCTGTCTATAACTTCATGAGAAAGTACAACAATGCTGTGATTAATTTCTGGTTTACTTACACTTTCTTCTGCTGTTTATACAGTGGCTCACTATTGTACTGTCTCTATTTCTCTACTGTCAACCTTGTATCCTATGTACTGATTCTACTGTGTATGCAATCCTAAGACTTGTTTGCACTGGAACTCTATAACTACAACCCCCTTTAGTACTTCATGTGCCATGTTCCTGTTTTATAATCTGTAGGTATAATTACCCATATGTATGTATTCACCTGAAATTGTACTCTGTATATCTGTATTGTGTATATCCCTTCCCCCTTCCCCCAGGACCTACCGTGAGACGAGCATTAAGTTGCTCAGTGCATCTTTCCTGGTGAAATAATTAAATAAATAAATAAATAAATAAACTTTTCTTGCATTTTGTCAACTATCACTTCCTATCCTTATAGGAATGTTTGATTGTGCAGCATTTTTAAGAGGAACGCTGCACGTTGTGCTATTAAATATGACTGTCTCTTAGAAAAAAAGACATTTTCAGTGTTAACTTGTCTTTCATAAATGTGTCTTTGTTCCGTGGCTAATACATCTCTACCGAACACTGAAATGTGCTCACAGAAACAACTCCGTCTGGAAACTTGATACATGTTTCACTGTTCCACTGGGCAGAACGGGAGGCAATAATATGAGATAACTGCAACGCAGATTTGTAAAGCAATGCTAATGTTATTGAACAATTGATACATTCTGACAACTGAAAGCAATGCTTTCTGCAAGTTTTACTGAATTCCATTTCACTAATTTTCGAAGTATCGTGCTGCATTTTAACTTGATTGCATCTTTTTAAGCTACAACTGATGTTAACATTCACATGCCCTTGTACATTGCAATGAATAACACAACATGCTTACATATCACTGTTTTTTAACTTTCACAACATTTGCATTAAGCCTAACATTTTCTTCACTTTGTTAATGTACTGCTACATTGTAAGGAATAATACAGCATTGACGAACACAATTGCTTTTCAGACATTTCCATGGTTATGCTTTTTTCATATTGCATCGTTTTGCAGTTTCACTTCACAACATGTGACACTATAACTGTGGTTTTACATTCTAATGATTAACTATGTCAATTAATGTGACTCAACATCCTTATCTTGTTTATATTGTTTAACTTCACAGCATCGAATTACTTGTCATGTGATTACAGTGCTATGGAACACTCACAAATTCCTCAGTATGATCACAACTATACTACAGATGACTATCAAAAACTGAAAGACAGACTGATACTTGTTTGTTTATGCTGTTTAACTTTACATCATGTTATTCTTTTGGTGAACTTTATAACATTACAGTGTTTTCCTATATGCTGTATCACCATAGAATTGAAAGTTTATTGTTCCATAGTTTGTAAAGTTAGACAAGTTAAATGGAGAACATTCCTGATATGCATTTGTTGTTGTTGAGACATCTAATTTTGCTACATTATTAATACTCAAGGTTTCCGTTGCTGTAGGATTTCTAATTTTTTTTTGGTGTACCGTGTCTGACTTCTGCGTCTTAATAGCATACTCAGTTATATAACTACTTGCTGTTCCTAATCTTGCTCCTATTTCAGTTGTACTATTTTTATTTGTCGATCCACACATCTGTGACACTTGAATGCCATAAGGACTTATTGTTGGAGATGCGCTGCTTTTCGTTTCACATACTTTTTCTGTCGATGTTCCTGGTTGTGTATTACTCAGTGCCATTCTATGTGCTAAGGTGCAACTATTTCACTTGGTCTACATATGTTAGCATTAACAATTGGTTCTGCTCTTCCAGCAGAAGTCAATAAAGTACTCCATTTTTTCCAATCAGTTGCTGAGGCATTCCAATACTTTCTCAAACTCGTTTCACAACGATGTCCTGTAACAGACATAATTTCTCTTGCCACTAATCCTGCATTTGACAAAATTTGCACTGCTGTACTTCTGATACAGTGGTGTATGTACCTTCTTGAGAGATTAGCGCTATCTGACAACTGCCCCATCATATTTCCCAAACAGTTTATTTCCATTACTTGTGCTGTATACCAGTATTTGTCTTCAGGATGTACAACACACTTTGAGTGCAAGTATAATGCAGGAGCTCTGGGACAGTAATGATTTATATGTTTCTTATACATTTCAACTGGGCAGAATGCATTGTTAGGGTCTGCAAATAAAAACAACTCTTAAATTTGGTTTGTTTGCTTCTACAGGTTTATTGCAGATTTTTGTGTGGGGATTGTAAGCAAGAGATAAGTATTCAACACCATTCTCATCTTTTTGAAGGACAAATGGGTCTTGTTTTAGTTCTCTTACTCCCTCTGTTCCTCGTCTTGCCATTCCCAATTGTAGTTCAAACCAAACACACCTGACTAGACCTTCAGGTGTGTTTGGATTCATTGCTCCTGAACTACAGGTATGTAACCTTTTAAAATCTGAATCAGTTATGTGAGGATAATGCACAGCACAATCATCCCCCTCTTTTCTTATCAGTCTCAGACTGATATATATATATGTGTGTGTATATATATATATATATATATATATACACATTATTTGCTGACTGAAAACATGGATCAGAAGTAATATTAACTTGTCTATTATTCTTTAAACTATTTATGTCTGTTTATTCCTGCACATAGACAGATCAATTAACTAATTGTGTATGTCTTTCCTTAGGCTGCATGTACAGTCCCATAAAATTCCCTTAGGATGACACTTAGCTCACTCAATGGAATGTTTGCAAAATCTGCTTTCATCTCTCGGTCTCTTAACCAATCAGTAAACACATGTACTGCCCAAACTGTGCTCTTCTGTGTATTTCTCTCCTCTCCTCTCCTCTTTAGCTTTGTCTAATGCATCTAATTCAGCTGATGACAGGCTTGAATGTCTACTTTCCTTCCCTTTTTCTACTCTGTCATCACTTTTTACCTCCTCTTGCTCTGCACTCTTCATTTTATTTTCCTGTTTTTTTTATCACTATATTCTTTGTGGTACTATTTATACTGTTCTCTGTCTGGCACTTTTTTTATTTTATGCACAATGCTTTTAAATTCCACTTTGGTCTTTACTACTCTTTCAGTGTTTGTACATTTTCTACTGTCACTCTTCATGTTGTCTGCTTTCTATTACTTCTGGTTCACCTTTCTTACAAGACACTTGTAAAGTTTGTATATATTTGTTACTTGTTTGTAATTGGATCGCCTCCAACACTCTTTCTGCCCTTAGCGTACTGCATCTGCTAATTACTGTTTTGTGTAACTCATTCCTTTGTTCATTAGATTTTCCTGTTCTGTGTTCTTCAGCTGCAATGCTGTCTTCAAATCTATGCTTCTTTGTAGGGCTTGCACTTAGATTTTCTATTACTGAACTCTGAAAATATATCCTATTAAGATTCTCTTCTGATATTTCACAATCCTGTGGTTCTGAATCAGATGTACTTCCCGTTTCTTTCTTATGTAATTCAGACAGATTTCTGATGGTTTTTTTGGAGTATTCTGTGTTTCCTGCACAGTACTACGGTTCTCTATATTACTTTCATATATATTTAGGTGCTTCAGTTTACATTTCCTTTTCCCACTGATATAAGGTGTTTCAGCTACCACACAAGTCTCCTTTTCTTCATTGCCTACTTTTTCTCTTTCACTCTTGGTCATTTCTCCCATGCCACTTTCTATATTCTATATACTGCTATCCTATTCAAAATAATCTATTTCACTATCAAAGATCATTGACCATTTGTCATCATCTGTTATTTTTCTTTCAGTAATCTTTTCAATAGTAAGGTGCCTGAAAATGTTAAATCCATAAGCCATTCCAGTTGATTAATAGTCTCATTTCACACTTTTAGTGTGAAATCTGCAGTGTCCACCTGGGTGGGTGGGAAAGGCAATATCCACTTATTCACTGATTAGTACATTTCATTTGATGCCTACTTCTTTACTCACTATTGTGATCACTACAATGTTACAGTACAACCATTACACTGTTGCACTATACTGTTTGATCCACTGTTTGAAACTGCTGCTTACTGCGTCTACTCACACTACACATTGTGCAACTCGCTAGTGCTTCCTACTTTCACATTGTGGCACTTGTTACACTGCTATCGGGGTATGAATTTTTCTACTGGGCTAATAACTCTGCCTGTGTCTATAAATGAAAATTATGTACCTATCGTAATTATGATCTTTCTGTGTATCTTCACCATTCATCACTGTTGGGTATCTGCCAGAGGTCAGGACCCCGTGAGAGCTTTTTTTTTTTAAGGTAGGCAGAGCTGACACACCATCGGCACCACCCTCGAGGCCGACGCACTGCGTGCTGCTCATGGGCTGGCCGTTAGGCTGTGTCAACTCCGCCTGCCTGCCTGCCAGTTCTGAGTCACCGGAGAGGTAAAAGGAAGGGAGTGGAGGGTGGGACAAGGAGGTCCAAGGGACAGAAAAAGGAAAAGATGTATGAACTAAAAGGAGAAATAATGACTGAGAGGACAGAGAAGAGAAGAGTTGGAAACTAAAGGGGATTGGGAGGGGCCCCAATCTCTGGAAAAGGAAGAGGGAGGTAGGGTGGGTAAAGAATTTAGGAAGAGAGGGGAGAAGGTTAACACATCCCAGACCCTGGTCCGTCTCCAGATTCTATAGGAACTGCAAGGAGTAGCAAAGGCTTTCTGCCAGAATTCAAGGCACGGAATAGCTGGCAAACACCCCAGATAAGCAGAGCCAGCTATTCTGGAAGAAGGACAGGGTACAGAGATTCAACACCCTCTCAAGGAAAGATTTTTGGTGAAAAAAAGGGAATTTTTTTTTCAAGGAGAAATAGGTTGGACAGAAACAGGGAGGAGGAGAGAAATGAGGGCAACTGCTAACTCCCACCCCACAGGGGTGGAGCCAAGGCACTGGAGAAGGAGTGCCCCTTGAGCTGTCCACACTCCCTGGAACATTATCCCCCTGCGAACTCCTGTTTTACCCCACTCCTAAGGAGGAGAGGGGAGGAGGGGACCCAGAGACTGAGGCTCCAGGGGGATGGAGGGTGGGATTGTGATGAATAGTGAAGATACACAGAAAGATCATAATTGTGGTAGATACATAATTTTCATATCTTATCTGTGTCAATCTTCACCATTCATCACTGTTGGGTGAGTACCGAGCCCCTCCCCCGAAGGGGCTTTTCTTTTTACACCCTAAGGGATAAAATCCCTTAGCCCTCATTGGGTGACACACTAAGGGTTGGAGCCTTCAGGGCCTGGAGAGGCCCGAGAGTGGGGAGAGAGAGAAGTAGTCCCTCTGGAGGGGGAAGGAAGTTGCCCCGACAAGTGCCGTCTTGCTCTGTGGGAGAAGAGATAGGTTCCCTGGTGAGCGGAGTTAATCACCCTACACCGGGCCAAGGGTGACAACCAGGAAAGACGCAGCCATGCCGTACACCTAGTGCAGATTGCTGTCCCTATGACCCTGGTAGCTATCTCATTGGCATCATAGGATGCCCTCGCTTGGTGCCTTGCGCAGAGAGTGCAATGGCTTGTCTGGTTTGCTCCATGTGAGGAATGAGGCTAGGAACTGACCCAGCCTGGACCACAAGAACCTGTCATAGGCTGCATAGTGGGCCTGATGAGCAGAAATAGAAAGAAGTAACCATGCTGAGTAGAAAGTCCTCCTACCCCAGATGTCAAAATCCTAGGAGTCTTGATCTGGGGGCCGGTTACGGTGAAGGGCATGAAGCCCATCAGGAGTATCCAACTGCGTCAATCCAGACTGTGGATGAGGCATGGAACCTGGAGACTCTAGGGGTGTGCAATACTTCTGGCTGAGATCCATTTGGGGCAGGAACTCCGGAGAAGGGCCTCTGCCAGGAATGCAATGACACCTCCCGAAAGGGAGCCGGCCAAGGCAGCACCACGAGGGTGGCCTTGCCAGAATCACCTAGAAAGGTGTGCACTGAGTGCTCAGGATTGCTGGTAGTGGAAGGAGTAAGGTGCAAGTCCTCCAACATCCTCATGAGGAATCGCTGAAACTCAGTGAGATCAGCAGCTGGAGAGATGTGGACAGAAGTTTCCTCTCTCCCAGAAGAGGGGGATGAGGAGCTGGAGGTCACCGGCTGTTCAGTGGGTGGCTGCACGGGGGGAGGTTGAAAAAACTGGCTGTCCATTACCCTAATGTAAGCAGGAAACTGAGCAGCCACCACTCTGAACTGCTCCCAGGTGAGAGGCTCGCTGGGACCCAGGATGCCTGGGAGCACAGGAGAGTGTGGCAGAGGGATGGGGACAGAGCCAAAAAGAGATGTCAGCTGACCTCTGCCTGGGCTAAGGAAGGAGTGGACCATGGGCACCCATGGAAGAAGGTTCCCTGGAAGACCCCACAGCCAACAGCTGAACAACCATATTGGTACTGCCTTGGCTGCGCCCAGAAGAATCCCCCTTGTGAGGCGACGAGGCCGTATAGGTCCAGGATGGTCCCCTACCTCAAAAGAATGGGACTCTCTCAAGGAGCAAGGAGGAAGAGCGGAGATCCACACTACGGCTTCTCCCAGAGCCCGGGTGGACCCCAGAAAAAGGCCGATGTGTCAACCCCACACCTCTCAACCCCTCAGACTCTGAAAGAGCCCTCCTCCTGGAGAGGGCCAGCCTAGGTAGCTGGCATCTCTGGGCAGCTCCCAAAGGGGCTATCCAGGGCACAGTACCCCCCTTCTGTAGGTGCTCTGATCTGCCCCAAAGTTGGGTGATCTAGGCACACCACTGGTGGGGGTACCACTACTGAGGGGTCAGTGAAACCACCAAGACCAGGCTGCTGAACTATGGTGGCCTACACCACTGCCTGCTGGTCAGCACCCTTGACCCTAGTCTCAGTAGCCACCGACCCCACCTCAGAAGGGGACTGACTCCAGCTTGTCGAGGAGACTACTGGGCTACCCACCTCAACAGCCAACCCCAAAGGGTCAGACTGCATGTCTGACTCAGAGCTTGACTCCACCTCCGAGGAGGTAGAGTCTGAGGCCCTGTGCCAAACCATGGGAGGGCGGGCAGTACCATCCTTGCCAACAGGCCCAGAGCCCAAAGCTGTGTCCAAGCCAGTGCCAGTGCCTCCCGCAGACCCATGAGCAGAATCTGCAGGAGGCACTGCCCCAGCCCGAACAAGAGGTCCAGAGCCGGGACCAGTCATGGCGCCATTCAGTCCCATGGCATCACGAGCAGTGCTGAGGGTGGAGACGGCACCGACGACAGCTCCAAAGGCACCATCTGCACCAACAATGGCACCACCTGGCTCCCTGGCAGCTCTGAGGATGGTGCCAACGGTGGACACGGTGCCACCTGGCTCCCCAGCACTGCAAACGGCACCTAGGACAGGGGCAGCACTGAGTACAGTGCCAACAGAGGACTCTGAAGGCCCCACAGTGCCAAGCCTTGAGGACATGGCACTGTGCTCAACCTCGGCGCCGAGGACGGCACCGAGGCGAGACATGGAAAAAGATGGCACTGTAGCATTTCCCACGGCACCGCTAGCAGTGTCGGCACTGCAAAAGGCTCCAACAGAGGCCACAGCACCATGAGACAAGTCGGCATTGACAACAACTCCGTCGGGACCCACGGCGCTGTGAACGGCGCTGAGGCCCACAACAGCACTGACTGATGGCGTCGAGGACAGCGCCAACCCTGGCCGCAGGCAGACCCCCAGGTCTGCTGACACCAGAAGCCTTTCACAGCAGGCTGGCTGCTATGGGCAGTGCCTCTCTCACCACCCCCCGGAAGGAGCAGGATGGGCCTCCTGCACTGTGGAAGAAGCCTCAGCAATGGCTAGGATACAAGTAGCCAAGGCTCCCTCCTCCTTGGTCCATATAGAACTGGGAGGGGACCCAGAGGAAAGGCTGAGAGAGCATGGCTTGGCCCAATGAGTGCACACCTGACCCCCAAAAGTCGGCGAAGCTCGCCCCACTTTCCAAGTGCATTGCTCTATGACCCGGCAGTCCATGGAGAAACAGGCATCGCACAAATCCATGTCGTAAAGCGGGCCAAGACACGAAAGACACTGGTCATGCTGGTCGGTGATGGAAAACTTTCGGACGCATGGGCACCGTCACATGGGGGTCCGACCCGTCTTAGAAGATTTCTTGCCCTCCGACGGAGACATGACCTATGGGGAAAAAAACACCAAAAACAGACTCGACGTCGCAGAAAAATATAAAAATCGAAAGATCTTACTGGGTGACGTCGAGTATGGCAACACAGAACCGGCAGGAGGAACCAACAGACTTCGGCACCGAGAAAATCATAACGGAGAAAACTGCGAAGCAGGCCTCAATCTTCTTTCAGCATCCCACGAGGTCACCTCTATGGTGAGAGATGAAGAGCTGGCAGAGTCAACACAGCCTAACAGCCAACCCACGAGCGCCACGCAGTGCGTCGGCCTTGAGGGTGGTGCCGATGGTGTGTCAGCTCCACCTACCTTAAAATAAAAAGCTCCCGAGGGGTCCTGACCTTCGGCAGATACCCAACAGTGATGAATGGTGGAGAATGACACAGATAAGATCATACATTAATGCATGTCCCTCGTGATCACTTCTAACCAATCAATAGTTTCATAAATGGAGCCCATGTTATAAGACACCATTATTCCAGGGTTGTCTGCTTAAACTTGCTTGTGTGCCTACACCAAGACACTAACTTTCAGGTACACTAGCTGATTGAAAAGTGAACCTCATGCCTCACTGGGAAACAATGATTAACAGAAAAACAATAGTGTGGTAAACAGACTGTTGAGCAGAGGGATTGCCATAAAAGTCCAATTTAAAGAAGTCTTTTAGACAATCTGCTGAAGTCCATTTTTGTATGTGATAGTAAAATATCTGTAGAGCTCCGTCCTGCAGCCATACTGTAAAAAAGGACAATAGATTAATCTGGCAAGACCTACTTTTCCTAAACCCATGCTGGCACATTCCTCATGCCCTCTGGCTCAAGGAGTATTTAGAAGCCCCGTCTACCTGTCACAGTTCCCTAGAGGGGGCATAAAATAATTGCTTGGGGAGACCTAAGTGTGTTGCCTGGTCCTGGGCACCTTCCTAATCTGACTTAGTTTGGAGTTCCTTTTTCTTCCTACATTATTTTCCTTCCTTTTGGATTTGTATACTGTTTCCACTCTAATACATAGAATCTACTGTGTTGTTAGGTTCGTTCCTCTGTCCCCTAGAACATATCTGGGCATTTTTTTACTTCTACCTGTATTCTACACAGTCTGTATGTGCTCTTGACCTGTTTATCATTGTGTAGCAACTGAGAAATCATCTGCAACCACAACAGCTTGTAAACACCACTGTACCATTTCTTGGTTGCTTTGCGTTTATCCCTGTTTATTGTAACACTGTACTTTTTGTTTGACTCATTATTTATTCTTGTCTATACTGAAATGTTGTCTATATTGGAATTGCCTGTATAATGTCTCCTTGACTATATTTCCACTTTGCCTTCTCCCCCAGGTCATAGCTGGAAATAAGCACTATGGACTCTGCTTGCTTACCTGGTAAAATGGTATAAATAAATAAATCACTTCCCCCTCATCCAGAGCAAGGGAGGTAAGGTGCTCAACCCCTGCTTCACCAGCCCTTTCTCCTAGTAAATACGGAAGCCATAATACTTGGCAAGGGTACCTGCAGCTAATTATAGGAGGGAAGTTGTGGTCTTAACTGGTAAGGTGAATTTGGCCTGGATTGGGAAGGATTTGAAATAGGTCATGGAAATGCATGAACATACCAGGTGATAGGAACAGAATAGGGAAAAGATGTTCACAGTGACATGCTATGATGCAAGCAAGATGGAACTGTACTGCGAGACATTCTGCTGTTACTTATGATATATAGAAGAAAAACTTCATGTTCAAAGTAAGTTGTTTAAATATTGTTTTTAAAATTCTGAAAAACTATTTGTGGTTGGCTACAAAATACCCCAAATAAATTTGTTATACAGTACATCTTCAATGTGTAAGACATTTGCTTTTCTGGATAATGTAAGTAGATATGTATTAATGAACTGACATTTCTTCACTGGGAACAGTACACTAAGATAAAACTAATTTTCAAGTGTGATTCTAGGGGTGTTATAAGAGAAGTGGAAGCTAAAGATAAAATATAAATAATAACATGGCAATAAGGACAATGTATCAGTAACAGATTTGTAGTGTAACTATACAGACAAAATTTTGTATATGTACAAATGATACTTATAGAGAAGGGTGGAAGGGAAAGTGGAGCAGTATGGAAGCGGTGGAGGGAGATAACAGGATGAAGGAAGAGCGACAAGACATGCAGAGATAGAAGGGAGCAATTAGAAGCAGGAGCAGGACCAGACCATCAGTGCAGTGGCAGGGTTCCTGTTGCAACACCAGTGACATGGGGCTGGGAGTGAGCCTGAGCTGCTGGATGGCCAGGGTAGGGGGGGATCAGGTTCCCCATAGGATGGTCTCCTACAACAGGAAAACAGGTAGGCCATTTTCAGTGCAGCACTGCCACTTGGACAACCACAGGAGGTATAGCAGTAGAGACACAATGGGGAGGGAGGATGACAGATGGGATCCACATCAGCATGCATAGCATACATATGATTTGAGTCCCTAGCACATTGGTGTTTTTAGGACTTTGAGCAACTACACCAATATAAATGAACAAATTACATTTCATTCCTCTGAACTATTAGCCACACTCACTCACTCATTCTTTGTTACTTCAGTAGCCTATCCTAGCTTCACACATTTGAAGGTAAATGAATAAACCCATTGGACATGAATTCAACGATGCAAACATATTCACTGAATACCCATGTAAGAGCCAACAAGGATTCACTTCTTCACATCACTGACCAGTTTTAACCATAGATATGGTCAACATCAAAAAGTGATATGAACTGCAAAGAGTTGTTAAAAAATGATAACACATTAATTACTTACTTTTCATACAGTCTCCTACAGAGCCAGTCTGAAGGCATGACAATGCATCATCACATCGTCCAGTCAAGCTGTTACATGACTGATTGGTATAACATGGTGTACATTTTTCTCTACAGTTATATCCATAATAACCAGGAATACAGTCTGCAGACAAAAAGAGTAATTTCATTACCGGACAGTGAAACAACATTTTAATATTTCTCCTTTTCATAAACAATTACATTTAAATGAGCTAAGAATCTTTTCAAAGGTTTTCCAAGTTTTTTTCTCTTCTGAAGGTAAAATCTTTGCAGTTCTCAAAACTTGGATGCATGGATGCAAATTCTGGGACAGGCAACTCTATATTATTCTTCCTCAAAATAGTGAAGTGAAATATTGGGTTTAAGCATCATCTTATTGTTGTCCATATTCTGAGAGCTCTCCATCCCTTAGCCTATATATCATAAGAAAGAGAAATTACTCACATTAACTGTACAGCTATAAGAATACCTTCTTTTCTTTCTTTTTTTTATGGTTCAGAGTTCTACCATGTTTTGATAACTGGACAATTGTCTGTCCTTCCTGAGGGAAGGACTACTCTCTCTGTGTGGTGGAAATCATCACCCCATTTGTATGCCTGCTCTCCCTACTTATGTTCTCCTCCCCCATAACCCCTCCAACTTTCCTATTCCTGTCCTTAGCTTGGTGTCTTTTAATTCATTTTTAGGGCTGTGGGCAGAGCCTACAACCATTTTGCAAGAGCTCTGTAGCTCTGAAAATGGCCAATCTCAGAACCCCCTTCTGTTGGACTTTTGGACGTATCCTTCCAAAAGCCCAGTGGAGCTGAAACCCTTCTGCCATGATTGGCATATGGAATAACAGCCGCACTATTTTGTCTGTTACTTCCACATTCTGATGTGTGCACTGTACATGTGCACGAGTCACGTGCATGTGCAGAGTTGTGCGCATGCACAGTGCTATGCTGCTGGCATGTTGCGAATGGCACAATGCCATTCATTATTTTGTGCCCCCCCAAGTCACCCCCAATATCTTACTTTGCCAACACTGGGAGCCCACCCCAGTGTGCGAAATTTGTTTTTCTCTGTAAATCAGAAAGTGGTTCCTCATCGCATTTCTTTTTTCAAGGTGCCCCCTGCCCACGCCATGCCCAACATCGGGGTACCCAATCCCCATGTCGGCATGCATGTGGCACACTAAGAGCCTACCCTATTGTGCCTAAATGTTTGTTTTGCTATAAATTAGAAAACGGTATCTCATTGTCAGTTTGTTTTCCCTGCAAAACTGAAAATGGTCCCTCGTCATCGCTGTGGTCCCTCCCTCCCCACCCTCCCACTGAGCACCCACCTCACCACCCCTCCCCCTACCGCATACTTACCTCTGGAGGTCGATGTTGTCAACTTCTCTGGGCCAGGACACTTTTGCACTCTTCAGAGCCCAACCACGAACTGAAGAATGAAAGGTAAGCATGCTATACAGCCATTCAATGGGATTTTCAACTTATGCTCATATCTCAGCCATGTTTTGGAATTTTTGCCTCAAATTTTCAACATGGGGTTCATGGGATCCTACCTCATGAAGACTGTCACTGTCATTTTGTTACTCAGTCCCAAAAGGTGATTTTGAGGTCACTGCGCAGAATCACCTTTTGGGACTGATTCACTTAAATGACAGTGCCACTGTTCGTGAGGTGGGGTCCCAAAAAGCCCATGTTGCAAATTTGGTGAAAAAATTCCAAAACATGATTGCGTTACGAGTGTGCGTTGCGCAGTTTCTATGCATGCTCCTAACGTGGTTAATTTTTTACATTTTCACTCCACATTTTTAACATCACCATTTTTGCACACCTCCTTCACCACAGTACAACTGTCATTTTCCACAACCTGCCTGAAACATGTTTTCGCAGCTGTGGTACAGAATAGCGAGTTTGCTTTGTGCAATCACCTTTCAGGACAACTGAACAAAATGACACTGGTACTGTTCATGAGGAGGGGTCCAAAAAAGGCCATGTTGAAAATTTGGTGCAACATCTCCAACATATGGCCAAGTTACACCTGGACATTGAATAATTTCTATGCATATGTGTAACTTTCATTACTAGGTAGCACTTCACAGCCCTATTGGCTCTGGCCAGAATTTGTTTTTCTTACATTAGGTAGAAAGCTACAGTAGTAACTTCTGTACTGGATCCCTTTTCCTCTTACATAAGGTGGCCTGGCCCTGTTCCATATAATGGGTCCTTTATAGGTTCATACATTCAGTAGTTTCTATAACATATATCCAGGAAGAGGGTGTCCTTTCAGTGCTGTGCAATGCACCTCCTAACATTAAGAAGTGTCATATTGACTGTTGTTCTCAGTGGTCTCTTCAGTATTTGCTGTTTTAGCAATATTCTTAGTAAACATAGCATTGGCTCAAATCGTAGATGAATACCAGGGATTTTATTAAGTGTTTTAAGTACTTTTTTCCATAGAGGGGCTATTTTTATGTTCACCCTTGTGCTTATGCAAAGCGAACATATTGGTATGATAGTGGTTCTTGAGAGGTGTGTCACTGTCAGTCTAATGCAGGGCAGTCTGCAAGGGGTTTGACAGTGACAGCCTAATGATCAGCGAGGCTGACTGTGACATGTTTTTCTTTTTCTGAGGTATAAACTTCACATACTTGAAAGGAATCAGTCACTTCATTCACAGAGCGGCTGGCTCCTTTCATTTACATAATCTTGGCCAGCCCCTACTATTTCTTGATCAGCTCTGCTGTCCAATAACAGCCTGGCAGTCCTGATTACATTGACAGTCAGTTACTGGCTAGTTCTGCTTCCCTTCTGTGTGTCTATTTGTGCTTTTCTGCAGTCAATTGTTTTTCTCCCTCCCACACCTGATCTTGTTGGAGTTTAATCAGTAAGAGCTCCCGACTCCCATCGCTGCCTGTCTGTATCAATGGTTCCTTCCACCTGACTGTTTCTGTATCTCCCCCAACTGATTCCACTGGCCACTCTACCAGACTGTTTCTCTACTTTCCCAGGCCAATCTCGCTGGTTATTCCATCTGAATGTTTCTCTCATTCACCTGCCCCATCCTACTAGCCACTCCACCTGACTGTTCCTCTTCCTCCCCGACTTGATTTGCTTAGATTTGGTAGAAAACTATGGACAGATTGAATGGCCCATTGGTCTTTTTCTGCCGTTGTTGTCTATGTTCCAGTGTTTAAAGGGAAGTTGGAGAGCAAAAGTAACAGTGTTGTGGCTGTGGAGAGTGCAGCATGTGAAGCACAGGGAAAATAAGGCAGCTTTTGTTTTTTGGGGAAAAGAGTAATTGAAGAAACTGGCAGCAAACAAAAGAAGAACTGTACTAGAACCGGGTGCACTCAAGTACAAGCACTATGTGAAAAACAACAAAGTTGGGCACTGCACAACAACCAGAAACAAACTATATACATAATTTAAGTGCAGTGAGATACCTTTATTGAGTGTCTTGGGGTAAAACAGGATCCCTAGCACATCACAGATGATGTGCTAGGAATCCAGTTTTACCCCGAGTAACTCAATAAAGGTATGTCACTGCACTTCATTTTGGTGTAAAGTGTATTTTTTGAGTAGTTGTGTAGGTGCTCGACTTTGCTGTTTTTCATTTGAGTAAAGAAATTGAGGAAATGTGAAGCTAGTTCAGACCATGCAGTTTTTAATGCATTAAATTAAGGCAGTGACAAAGAAAGTGAGCTGGGACACTATGTGTGAGGAATTTACTGAAACAGCTGCCAGAGAAAGCTTGTGGAAGTAGTATCAGTGGTGGGGGTCAAATATGCCAAGCAGGGATTTATTTAACTCTAAAAACTGATTAGCGTTTTGCTCATAAAAGTGCTAAATCTTTGTGAAAATGCATAGCTCTTGCCTCACTGTGTTTAACAAATAGAGCACTTCTAGAAAATCTATATAAATAATTTCTGTACAGTTAGTATAGTCCCAAGAAAAAAACTGCTAATCAATTATTTAAAACCCTGATGACAAGGATTGACTTATGGGTTTAGTTTTTGCACCCCCTCTAGAACACCTTCCCCTGTGGAGATGGTTAAGTACCGCCCTTTATGGGATATAAATTCTCAAGGCCTTGCGGCTGTACTTGACCTCTCGTCCCCATGTTGGCAAGCAATGATCCAGAGATTCTCGTGTCAGCTTATAATACAGCATTTATGGGGGCTCTGGATTCTATTGTTCCAGTCTGTGTTCGCCTCCTCTCCCTTCACCCCAAGTCCCCTTGGCTTGATGGGACATTGAGGGAGATGTGGAGACAGGGGTGAAGGTTAGAGCATTGCTGGCAAAGGTCCGCTCTTGATACCAACCACCTTAGATTGAAGGACCATTATTCGGTCTATCAGTCTGCAATTACCCGTAAGAAGGTAGAATTCCTGTCCAGGGAGATTGCAGTTGCTTGGAATCGACCAGCTCAGCTATTTCAAACTGTAGACAGACTGCAACCCAGCCTGTCTACAAGTTCGGAAAGTATTTTCGCAGTTAGAGTGCGATGACCTTGCTTGATTCTTTGCAAATAAGGTGGCCGACATCAGGGCGACTCTGCAGCTAGCACATTCTAGGGTGGTTGCTGTGGATCGGTGTGAGATCACTCTGCCCCAATTTTTCTGGAGTTCCTTCAGTCAACCAGAGTTCATGGATGACATGAGGATTATCCAGAATGTGCACCCTGTAGTTTGGATCCTGTACCGACCTCCCTAATTTTGGGTTGTAGTGATATCATTGGTCCAGTCCTTGTGCAGATAGTCTGGTGCTCCTTGGAATCGGGTGAGCTTCCTAGCTCCCTGAAAGAGGCAGTGGTGACACCACTCTTGAAGAAAGCTACCTTGGACCCAGACTGTTTCTCAAACTACAGACCTATCTCTAACCCTCCCTTTCTTGGGAAGGTGATTGAGAAAGTAGTGGCAGCTCAACTGGAGGACCATTTGATCATCCATGACATCTATGAACCCCTCCAGTCCAGTTTTCATAAAAGACATAGTACCGAGACAGTGCTGGTTCGGCTGCTCAATGATCTCCTGATGGCGAGAGATCAGAAGAGCCATTCCATCTTGGTTCTTCTTGATCTTTCTTCAGCTTTTGACACTGTGGATCATGTGGTGCTGATAGAATGCCTGAGGCATGTATGTGGACTATCTGGAACTGTCTTAAGATGGTTCACTTCGTTCCTCACGGGGAGATCACAAAGAGTTGTGTCCAGGGTTTTTTCCTCGGACCCAACGGCTTTGTTGTGTGGGGTGCCTCAGGGTTCAGTACTGTCACCCATGTTATTTGTGGTGTATATGCTACCCATCGGAGACATTGTAAGAAGGTATGGGCTGAGGTTTCACTGTTACACACATAATACCCAACTATACCTTTCTTTTGCTCCCAATCAGGATGGAGCTCTCTCATTCTTTAACAACTGTCTAAGAGAAATCCAGGAGTGGATGGATTGTAGTTGGCTGAAGTTGAACTCAGAAAAGACACAGGTACTGGTTGTGGACCCAGGTCAACAGATAGGGGGGTTGGGTGTTGGTGCGCCTTCCAGAATTTTTCTTGGTGGCGTCTCTCTCCCAACCTCCAAAAGCGTGCGTAACCTGGGGGTGGTTCTTGATGACAGACTGTCACTGCAGTTGCAGGTGTCAGCTGTCATCAAGACTTCCTTTTACCATCTTGGGAACATTGCCAGGGTTAGGCATCTGGTTCCGTCTGACGACCTTCCAACTTTGGTCCACGCCTTTGTGTCCTCGCGCCTGGACTATTGCAACTCCCTTTATCTAGGGCTTTCAGGGGTTGAAATCCATCACCTGCAGCTAGTGCAGAATGCAGCAGCCTGGATTTTGGCAGGCTTGAATAGATCCTGTCATATCACTCCGGTGCTGCGCGAACTGCACTGGCTGCCAATACGGTGGTGAATCACCTTTAAAGTCGGCTTGCTGACTTTTAAAGCCTACACGGTCAGGGACCGGTCTATCTGAAAGAACTTCTGGTACCCTACTGCCCCATTTGAATGTTCCATTCGGCCGATAAGGAGTTGCTAGAGGTTCCAAGGGTGAAGCTGAAATCATCTGGTGCTAGAGCTTTTTCATATGCTGCTCCCACCCTCCTTTGGAATTCTCTATCCCATCGGTTACGGGAGTGCACCTCTGTGGAGGAATTTAAGAGTGGTCTGAAAACTTTTCTTTGGAAAAAGGCCTTTCTGGAAAATTGAATTGTTTATTTGATAATGCTTTTGGCTCTGTTGAATATTATTGGATTCTTAATGGTTGTTTTTAATTGTTTTAATTGTTTTATATGTAAGGCACCTTGGAAACAGAAAGGTGCCATATAAATAAAGATTATTATTATTATATTATTATTATTATTATTATATAGACAACAGTGGAGAATTCTGGAGCAACGGGGTGTGTGTGGGGGGGGCAAATCCTCCCCAACTCAGACTGATAGATGAAATCTGTCACAAACCCACTCCTGGGATCAGGCCCTCTGCTATCACAATGCCTAACCTTTAATTGAGATTCGTGAACAGGGGACAAACAGGGACACCCTCCTGTTTGTTTTGGGTCCAACCAAACTACCCATCTCGAGTCCTGGCGTCAATTATGAACCCGTTTTAGCTAGCACACCCAATTAACAGGTCCAAATATCACACTCTCTTTGAGGAAATGCAGCACAATATTTGACCCAGCAGGCATACAACCAACCTGGTTCACACACCCCCTTCCAACTCAATCGAGATGCTGATATTTTTCTTACCTTGCTGGATCTTTACAGATCCTTGTTAACATGGCTGCATACACCAACACAATAAGCATTTAACAGCTGTGTTAGAATATTAAGACTGTGCCATCATTCACACTCAAAATGAGAAAATGTCTCAGGCAGGTTTTAAAGAAAACCAAATTTACTAAAACTAAAAACAGTAAATAAATATGGTACATCAAACAGAACATATATACATAATGATTACAGTCCTAAAGAAATTGACAATTACAAAACAAAGTGCCCTGTAACCGAATTAACTAAACCTACCCTAGTTCCAGTTGGTAAATAGTGGTGCTGAAATTATCTATTTTGGTAGAAGTGCCTCTCTTTGAATCCCGGAACAAAAGTGTCCCTTAAAATGTCCAGAACACATGTGTCTGACTCCCTTCAGCCAACTTGGCAACATCAGTTAAAGTCCCACCCTGCTTGTGATGTCACAGCACATGAGGCCACTCTTAATCCTGTAATTAATTTGTAACGTGACCAATGTACAGTATAACCAAATATTTCAGCTTACTGCCTGTTTTGAAATCTGCAAAGACAGCAATATTTTAAATATAATAAGACAATCTCTTCTTCATCAAAGCATAGTTTATGATATTATTCCCTTTTAATCTCTCAGCAAAACATCACAGAAACACCTCTCATAGCTCGATGAATTTTCACAGGTTTGGAAACACTCAGAGTCGCTCACAGTTCATGATGCTTGTGGTAAATATAATAATTTGAACAGGAAAACCTCAGCACTCACTTATGCTGGAAAGATCCAAAGACAAATGTAGGATTCAGTCCTTTTATTAAAGTTCAGCACATACAGTGCCTCGGCCAAACCAACACAGAAAATACTCAACATTTTACGCAGACACACTATGCTTTTGCAAGAGATAAATTACTAACTGCCATCACCATACTAAATACTGAAGCTCTAATTTAAAACACATGTAATTAATTAATCACATGACATAGTTTAAAAAAGTCAAGAGTCATATATAATAATATTACCATATTGCTGCCTTTATATTTATATTTTTACTATCAAACTTAAAGTTATGACATTCATGTTACATAAATCATTTTTTAAAAATGTATACTCAGCCTTTAAGCCTATATCTTATAAATGAGGGCAATTCAATTTTATTATTTAACCCTTGGTAACATATAGCCTGTAATTTAAAGATCCAGAAGTTCTCTCTTTAATAAAAGGACTGAATCCTACATTTGCCTTTGGATCTTTCCAGCGTAAGTGAGTGCTGAGGTTTTCCTGTTCGAATTTTCACAGGTACCTATCAGAACTTGCTTCCCTCCTAATATGTCATAAAATGTAACCTTTTATGGTAGACTTCCTAAGTTCAAAGCAGTTGTTTTTTTACAACCTGGTTGTATAGCAGCTACACAGGCTTTGACAGGTAGGTGTCAAAAAAGGGAGTTCTAATTAGTTTATCCTCTAGGTCAGTGAGAGGGCAGACCATTTTTTTCCTTCTCTATTAAAATCCAATTTCCCATGAGGCTCTGCCGTTTGTCCTGTTTTCTAAGCAGGACTAGAAACATATATTTTATAGCAAAAATTTAACAGAAATAATAACAAGCAGACGGCTACTATCACAAAACTGACAGGACCATACCAACTAATCCCTAATATCAGTAGCACAGCTAGCAAAAGTGAGTCCATACACATCTACTAATGCTGAAATCAGCAGAGTGGCACAATCAGAGCAGGGATGAGAGAGCATGGAGGGAGCGTAACGTCATTAACAAAATAACGTAAGTGGGTCTGGAGTTCTCCACCATCACTATGATATAAACCCTGATCTTCATTTCATGGTATTAGACTATTACCATCTCTCTCATGGCTTTGTGAGATATCAACACACCAATACCTTCTCAAGAAGATAAAAATGATATCCTAAGTCAGCCCATATCATACAGTCAGTGCTGTGGTGGGCATTTCAAAAGCTGGCTCCAGAATTCCACATAGAGTCAGTCCTTTTTTTTGAGTGGCAGTGGAGATCTCAGATTCCATCATCTTAACCAAAGGAGAGAGATAACTTTTGACCAAGCTAAAAAGATGCACCAGCTGATGGAGCGTGGTCATCTTGTGAACAGGAGAGACTGAGAGAGTGAGACAGTCTGAGTCATATAGAGCCAAACTGAAAGTTTTCATCCACTACTTCTGGCTAAGATGATGCATGTTCTACCCCTGCTATTTCTCTCACTGGCCCCACTGTCATCTCTGCCCCTGCAGACCTCCCTAACAGGGAACCCACCCCTGCTTTTACACCATGCCTTGATCCTAGGCCCAACTATGCTGCCCCCACCTCCTACATGCCCATGACCTGGCAAACATTCACAACTGGCCCATTAGCACTACCATCCTGCCCCCATCCTTTACCCCAGGTCATTCAGCCCTCCCTTCCCCAACCCTCCACTGCCCACCGCACATACCCTCAGTTAACACATATTCTTCCGGCACCAGATACCTCTGGCTTAAAACCAGGCAGCTTATCACACTGCTGCTCCTCCTAGCCAGGGATATTGAGCCCAACCCTGGCCCCATGACCACAAATGCCCACTCCCTATTTTCCTTCCCCAAAGGCCTCGGACTCCTGCACCTCAACAGCTGCAGCTTATTAAATAAAATTTCTCTGCTGCAACCAATCACCCTAACCCACCACCCCAATATTCTCATCATCTCCAAAACATGGCTAAAACCCCAGCATACCAATGCTGAAGTATCCATACCTGGATACACAATCATTAGACATGACAGGCTTGGGATAAAGAGAGGAGGAGGCACTGCAATGTACATATCCACTAGCCTGCAGTTTACAATGGTGAAAATTCTCTCACTTTCAGCCCACATAGACTCCCTTCTAATCAAACTATTGCTCCCATGCACCTCCCCAGTGTATGTTGCAGGCACCTACTGCCCTCCTGGCACCTCCCAAATGGACATTATTATACACCTGGCCACCCTGCAGACCTTATCTATAGGTGGTGAGCTCCACACCATCGGTGACTATAACCACAATTGGCTTGTCACTGACAAAGCCCACCTTAAAACCAAGATCAAGGCCCTAAACCTCACACAACTGATTCAAGACCCCATCAGGCTAAACTACAAAACACACAACCACTCACTGCTGGACTGGGCTCTCACCTCCCACCCCCACAGGATCCTACAAGCAGGCCTGCTCCCTGACTCCCTAAGTGACCACCACATGATTTTCCTGATCAGGAAAGTGCACAGACCCACAGCCCCCCCCCCAAAACACTGTGCACTAGATCATATAATGCCCTGGACCTAGCTTCACTCGTGCAAGACCTAAGACAAGTAGACTGGTCCTTCATCCCAGTGGCCATATCTATGGACATCGCACTCGATACCTTTAAGGCCAAATTCCTTAAAGTCTGGGACAAACATGCCCCCCTGTGTGCAAAAAGAGTCAGAGGCACCCACCTTCCCTGAATCTCCGCTGAAATCATCAGCAAATGCCACACCAGGGTTTGCGCATGGAAAGCCCACAAGAAACTGGGGACACAGGCATCCTTCCACACCTACAGAGCCCTCCGCAACTCCTGTACTAACCTTATCTGCCAGGCAAAAAAAAAATTTTTTCTATCGGTTTTTAGCGCAAACATAAACCACCCGACAAACTTCTGGAAATCATTCAAATCCCTGTTCTCCCCACCACCCAACCTCCAGCCCTGACACTATCGGTTCAGGGCACCTACATCTCCAATCCCTGTGAGGTAGCTGAAGCCTTCAATACCTACTTCTCCAGCTGCACTGACTCACTTCTATCATCCCTCCAGTGTCCACCCCCACAGGGCCCCACCCCCCACCCAAGTGTCCCCCACTAGCCTCACAGTTCTCCTTCTGCCCTGTATCCCAAGCCGAAGTTCTCAATTCTCTACGCTCCCTGAACCCCAACAAAGGCAAATGCCCCACAT
The DNA here is from genome assembly GCA_016271365.2 of Neoceratodus forsteri. NCBI lineage: Eukaryota > Metazoa > Chordata > Ceratodontiformes > Ceratodontidae > Neoceratodus > Neoceratodus forsteri. The sequence continues at coordinate 830,778,129 of CM028130.1, read as the reverse complement.
CCCTGGATGCCAAGATGTTATACTTATCTGCCCCAGCCATAGCCACCCCCCTAGCTGCACTATTCAACCTCTCCTTCATGTTGGGCAAGTTTCCCTCCAAATGGAAGCAGGCTACCGTCATTCCCTTACCAAAAGGGGGGTGACCCCTCCTCCTCTCCAGACAACTACTGCCCCATCTCCCTACTCCTGATTCTGGCAAACATAGAAACATAGAAACATAGAAGTTGACGGCAGATAAGGACCGCAAGGCCCATCCAGTCTGCCCATTTCTTTTTCTACCTTATAAATGTGCCAGCGGCCTTTGCTCTGTCAGTGGCCTATCTATTCATAGTCATTTGTATTGCTCCCTTATGCCTATCCCATGCCTGTTTGAAGCCCTGCACTGTATTCATAGCCACCACTTCTTGTGGTAAGACATTCCATGCATCCACCACCCTTTCTGTGAAAAAGAATTTCCTCACATTCCTCCTTAATCGGCCCCCCTCTGATCTCATGCTGTGACCTCTTGTCCTGCTATTTTTCTTATATTTTAAACATGTTAGACTCTTTCACCTTGTTAATGCCCTTAAGGTGTTTGAATGCCTCGATCATATCACCTCTCTCCCTCCTTTGCTCAAGGGTATACATATTGAGCTCTGTTAATCTCTCTTCATATGTCTTCTGATGCAGTCCCTGCACCATTTTGGTTGCCCTTCTCTGGACTGCCTCAATTTGGTTAATTTCCTTGTAAAGCTGTGGCCTCCAATACTGCACGCAGTGCAAAAATGCAGGAATGTCTAGTCCTTGCCCAACTCTCTCCCCATCTGGATGCCTCCTCCTTCTTCACTCCCTTCCAATCCGGCTTTCACAAATCTCACTCAACCATCACCTCCCTGCTACGCATCACTGGTGACATACTCAACGGCATCGACAAAGGCCACATCACCTCAGCCATCTTTATAGACCTAGCCAAGGCGTTCAATACCATCTCACATACTCTGCTTCTTTCCAAGCTAACTGAAGCTGGGCTCACCAAACCAGCCCCCACATGGTTCCACGACTACCTGATGGGCAGACATCATGCTGTAAAAGTCACCTCACACATCTCTAACCCCCTCCCAGTTACCATCGGCATCCCCCAGGGTCAGTCTTGGGCCCACTGCTCTTCTCCTTATTCTTAAATGACCCCCCATCAGCCTGTCGCTTCCCATCCATACAAATGTATGCAGACGATACAGTACTGTATGCCACAGGCCCCTCCACAAGCACAGTTGCAAATCTCCTCCAGCAGGATTTCAACTCCATCCAAGAATGATTAAGGACTAACCAATTATTCCTCAACCCTAAAAAAACAATGTCACTAACCTTCAGCTCTCAGCAAAGACTCTCCCGCCAAGCCCCCTGCCACCCCTTCAAAACTCTGGATGGGGCCCTTCTGGAACAATGCTCCAGCTTCAGATATTTAGCGTCTGGTTCGACCCGCACCTCGATTTTGCCATGCATATTGACTCCATACATAAGAAACTTCTACCTAAGCTCGGCGCCCTATACAGGAACAAAAGCTGCCTCCCTCCGCCGGCTAGGAACGCTATTGTCCAAAAGATGATCCTCCCAGTGCTTGACTACGGTGATATAGTCTACACTATCACCCACTCCTCCACCTTGGCCAGCCTTGACACCCTTTTCCACTCTTTTTGTCAGTTTATCCTCGACTGTCCACAAACAACCTACCACTGTACCTTATATAGCTCTCTAGCCCTGCCGTCCCTCCATGACCGAAGACTAACCCATAGTGCTAGGTTCGCAGCCAAATACTGGTCTCATTCCCTACCCCCCACCTGGCCTCTACCCTCTCTCAACAACCCCCCCCCCAGCTTACTCACTCAGAAGCACTGACCCCAGGCTCCTCCATGTCCCCTTTATGTGCACAACCAAAGATCAGGCCACATTCAACTTCCGCAGCCCACAGCTATGGAATGCCCTCCCAGCTGATATAAGACATTCACCCAACCCCAGCCATCGCAATCACCTACTCTCCTCCCACTTCTCCACCTGCTGCTTTTGCTATACCTAATGTCACTCAATTGTAAAAATTATTGTGTTCTGTACTCAGTTGTTACCATCTGAATTGTTCCTGTATCTATCTTCTGACTGCCTGTATCCAACTGCCATTTTGTCTGTTCGGCAGATGGACATTTACTGTGTTGTTAACTCTGTACCAAATCTATGTACTGTGATTGGGTCTTGACCCCCAGGTCATATCTAGAATCAAGCAACCCTGCTCAGTATGCCTTCCTGGTTAAACTCATAACTAAAAAAATCACAGAAAGGGCAGCAGTTTGTGGTAATAGTGTGTACTCTGTTTAAGTGGAAGGAAATGCTTTTGTTTGCATCTCCAGGGCAGAGACACACTCACCGCAGTGCTCAGTTAAGTCACTGTCTGACTCATTTGACTAATGCCTAACTAAAGAGCAGCTGACATGCTTTTATGCTCCAGACAGGCAACTCGTATCATGTAGTTGTGTTCCATAAGAGCTGTTTTAGCTATAAAATTAATTTTTTTAGCCATGGAATAAAAAGTATTCTGTAGCACTCCACATTGTCAATGGGAAGTCATTACAACTGGGTATAGTGCACCCCTACCAGGGGAATGGCACAGCCCAAGTTTTAGAATGCTGGGCATATGAGGATTCCAAGCAGCAGCAACTTCCCAGTTCAGCTGTGCCATTCACAGGGGAAGCAGCTTGTCTACTTTCTCTAAAGAATCTCAAGATTTTAAAGTTGGGACTGCAATTCTGCATAGCAGGTTGGGGCTACCTGGTTTTTCAGGGAGCACCTCTCAATTAAAAACATGCCAGTTAAGCTGCAGCTTTTCAATTCACTAACCTACCTTCCCATCTCAGTTTATAGACTGGGGGCCATAACTGCCTTGTTATAGGGTTTTTATGGTCTTAGTTAAAAAAAAAAAGGTTCCATAGGTAGGTACATCCTTTATTTTTTGGGGCTACTACAGGTTTCTGGGTGGGAGGGCATTCAGCTTTTGGTCTGTTTTTCTGCCCCATCCCCCCGCCAACTGTCAGGAGCATTGCCTTGTTTGTAAAAAAAAAGGGGGGGAAGCAAGAAACTGTTTTTTATTCGGCTGGGTGGGATATAGTTTTTTTCAGAGGGCTTGATTTTCCTCAGCCCTCTGAATCCTCACACTACCGCCATTTGCCTTCTTCTCCATGAATTTTTGAATCTTGCGTTCTCACACCACAGTTACCTCAAGTGCGGTTATTTTTTTACGCATTCTGTGTTGTTTTCCTGACATAGCCGCACATAGGGAGATCACAAGTTGCATGGCAAAATACATGCAGGTGCATTTTAATGCAGACTGCATTTTTCTCTGTTTGTAAAGGGCATTGCAGTGCATGCAAGACCGCGCACATGCACATGTGTCATCCAAACTTTTCTTACAATTTTTATAGGATGAATTGACTAGTTTTTAAATTTTACAAGGGCAATCATCACAATCAAATTGTCATTTGGCACCATGTCTTATCGGAGACTATTAATTATGAAAAGATGTAAGAACTGCAAAAGGATGATGAGGCCCTCTCTTTTGTGGTCCTATTTCCCTCAATGTGTTGCCCAGCACAACATTCCTCTAATGGTTCACCCTAGCCGGTCCTCCAAGCTGGGGAGAGGGGCACCTGGTTCTTCAGTTGGCAGTGGCAAAGCAGATTTGTGAAAATCTCTTTTATCATTCCTGGGTGAGCTTTTGAGCTCCAGTGTCCTGCAGAACATCCCAGCAGACACATCCGACCCCAAACCAGGCCCCTCAGGTCAGGGGGTGCCCATCCAGGTGCATCACTGTGAGAAGAGGTTGTGGAAACAGATGTGCAGGCAGACCCCAAGCCCTGGACACTTAGTGGATCTGAATGAGGATTTGAGGGATCTTGGGGAAACTCCTGACCTTCAAAACTACTTACTGATGAAGAGGATCTCCTCTTTGAGGAGGAGGAATAAGGAGAATGGACCAAACCCAGATCAAGGATTCCTATACCTCCTCTGTTTGACAAGTCCTTGTCTTTTCTGATAACAGAGGAATGTAGATCCTTACAGCTCAAGGAGGAGCAGTCTGTAGAGACAGTGGATGTTAATTCAATTCTGTCTGTGTCCTCCTCTGTTCCAAAATGTTTTCTGAGTTTTATTCACTGTGACCAGATTATCACACAAGAATGGGCTGGTGTGGATCACAGAAAGTATCCTCCAAAGCCAAAAACTTAGCCTTTTTCCTTTTTAGAGGAAAAATACCGAAAATGGGAAGCCCTGCCACTGGCAGACAAGGCAGTATATAATTCAGTCAAGCACACCACCATCCCTATCGAGGGTTATCTGGCCTTGTCAGATTCACACAACAAATGAGTAGATGCTGCTTGTAAAAAGGCCTTTGCTTCAAATGGTACACACCTTCATACCTAATACACTTCCTTTTTTTATTGCCGGAGCTTTAAACTTGTGGGTCTCTATCCTGGGCAGTTTTGTCCCGCCAGATTCATAAGGGGTGAGCATTTTACAATTGATTGTAATGGCCTCGACTTTTCTTGGTGATTCTTCAGTGGAAATCTTGCACTTGTCAGGTCGCTTGGTCTATCATATTGTGTAGGTCATGCTGGGTATTTGGCTTAGACATTGGTCAGCTGATCAAGCTTCCAAGTCTAGACTTTTCAACCTACATTTTGAAGGAAGTATATTGCTTGGTTCCAGCAAGGATGACATTTTGAAGGAGCTCCAGGACAAAAAGGGCCCTCTCCCAGAGTCAAAAGTGCAAGACCACCTCAGTTCAGAGGGGTGAAGGCAGGGGCTGACAGACTAGTTTGGGGGAGGTTTTCTTCCCTTTCAGAATTTTGGTAACCAGAGAAACAGAGGGGCCTACTCAGGTAACAAGGGTTACAGTAACAGAGGGGCCCTGTCCAAACGAAGTGGAGGAGGTCCAGACCAAAAGCCTGGTACCTCACAATAAGGCTATGCAGGCCCATCCCTGCTTCCTTTCTCTTGGTGGAAGACTACAGGATTTTTACTCAGGATGGGCCCAAACAATGTCAGATGTGTGGGTTCTGGAAATCCTAACATTAAGACATGCAACAGATTTCTCAACAATTCCCTCAAGGGGGTGATTTTTACTGTCCCCGGTTCCAAGAATGCTGCAAAGAGACAGGCAGTGTCAGATATTCTGAGTCACTTCATTCACATTGGAGCAACAATTCCTCTTCCACCACATGAGCAGGGTCAGGGATTCTACTCAATTTACTTTCTAGTTCCCAAAAAGATGGGGGGACTTCAGACCCATTTTGGATCTGAAGCATCTGAACAAATTTGTGCACCACACAATGTTCAAGATGGAGTCCCTGAGGTCAATAATTCATGTGATGCAGCCTGGGGATTTCCTAGCATTGATAGATCTGATGGACACCTATCTTTACATTCCAACCCATCGGACATACCAGAAGTATCTCAGGTTTTCGATATTGGGCCAGCATTTCCAGTACAGGGCACTTCCCTTTGGCCTTGCAACAGCCACCAGGGTTTTCTCAAAGGTGCTGATAGTCTTAGTGGAGCAACTTTGGAAGGAAGGGCATCATGTCTATCCTTATCTGAATGATCTGCTCTTCCATGCACCTACATTATCCTTGGCAAAGAAGTAGTAGTAGTAATATATTTTATTCAGGACAATGCCATGAAATGGATAAAACACCATTGAGCGAACTCATTTTCAGGGTGATCCAATTGTACATTCATACTGTTACACATTCAGCGTACATAAATAGTAATTATAAAAAGTACAAAATTACAAAAAGATATATTACATATAGTCAATAAATCCATCATTAACATATAAGCAAGATGTCATGTTGTTTGAATCAATAAGACCAGCACACTATCTGAAATAACTAGGAGTTCTAGGGTCTGGGAAGTCGGTGCTCAGGTCGCTGGAGATACTAGATTCCCACAGCTGGGTAGTGAAGCTTGGAGAAAAGCTCTCTTGAGCCATCTCAAACCTTGGAGTACCTTGGGGCAGTCTTCAACATGAAACAAGGGAGGGTGTTTCTATCATCATCTTGGATAGTGACTATCTTGAAGGAAGTTCAGTGGCTCAGGGCTCAGTCATCAGCTTCAGCCCTCAGCATGCTATGCATCCTAGGTCTCATGGTGGCAGCAATAGATCTAGTACCCTGAGCTCATTTTCATATGCAAGCCTTGCAAATGGGATCACTGACAGTTTGGGATCTGACATCAGAAGATTATCAAGTCAGGATCTCTCTGTCCCCTCAGCAATGTCACTCCGTAAGTTGCTGGTGAGTGTGGATAATCTGAGCAAAGGGTTCCACTGGAACATCCCCAGAGCTGATTTTAACAATGGATGCCAGTCTGCATGGCTGGGGAGCAGTACTGGATCAGCTTCTGACTCGGGATTTGAGCAGTCCAAGAACAACATCTCCCCATAAATGTCCTAGAAATGAGAGCAGTATGCCTAGTGCTTCTTCATTTTTATTTTTTTGTGGTTAATACGTTTTATTGATTTGACTTATTAAGATGATACAAACATTAAAATAGTCAGATACATTGCAAAGGTCTTACAGACTGTTACATATGTCTGTAGAAGCAGAGAACGGAACATGCTGGCCAAATAGTAATGAACTGAATATACTAGCCAGGTAAGCAGTAGGATAATATTCTGTGCCTGGATGTACAACACCTATCCAGCTGGAGATAAACTTTGAAAGTATTAGCAGTTGGTGTATTGCATTATGGCTAACTCATACAAACATATCTTACCTGGCCCCATCCTGCTAATTTCTGCAGTATTTGACAAAGCATCAGAAATTATGAGAGGTCCAGGGCCGCTGTCCTCTACTTTACACCTACAAAATACAAGAGATCACACATACAAAGCAAACAGGTCTTCATTGTCAGAGAAGATACTATCCTTTACTGATATTATACCATGTCATCCATAGATCAGGGTCCCCTATAACTCAGTAACAATCTCTCCAGCACTTGCCCCTAAATGCACCATGAGAGGAGACCATTATAGTAGCATGGTTGTGCCTATGCCTAACCGATGTGGAGCCTTTGCAAAAGAGTCTGTGACTCAAAGGATTGTAATTCCGATCTTGTGCAATAAATAAATAAATAAATATTCAGCCATTTCCCTCCCTAGGTTTCAAAAACAGAAGGAAGGGAGTCCAGAGGGCAGTATATTTAAAGAGAGTATTGGACACAGTATGTGATATTCTGGCCCAGTTGGCAACTTGAGCCATGGAGGTAAGTACCTCCCCCAGGGAAGGGATTATCTGGGACCACCATTTACACAGTAGGAGTCTTTTAACCTGCATACTGAGTGTCAGTAGTAGTTTCAACTCAGAGATGAAGATGAGGGGCCGGGGGCCGGAGTCCTAATAGCAGCAACTCAAGGGACTGAGGCACAGGCTTCCTAAGTATTTTGGACCCCATCTCACAGGTAGTCTGCCATAGGGGCTGGATCAGCCTGCAGGACCAAAGTATATGGAACAGGTCATCTGGGAGTTCCTGACACCTCCAACACAGGTCAGACTGAGCCAGCTTTGCCTTGGCGAGGACTACAGGAGTCCTGTACCAAGAGTGAATTATCTTGTTCTATATTAATTGACTACTGGTGTCAGTATATGCCCCATGAGCTAATTTTAGACAAGACTTCCATTCCAGGTTTGTAATAGGGGCATGCAGTGCTTGCTCCCATTTATGCTTGGATTCCTCTGCTTGGGACGGAATGGTGCTCCGAATGGCTGCATATACCCGGCTTGACTGGCCTCTTTCTAGGGCCAGCCATGACTCTACCTGGGAGATGTGTTGCTCTTGGTGCTGCTTATGCCTGTACGTAAGGATGGCACTTCTTATTTGAAGGAATCACCAGAAGTCTTTGGCAGAGATCCCATAAGAGCTCCGCAGGCCCTCAAAGGAGTTAAGGGTATCTGTACAAGGAATGAGCATATCTCAAAGCAATGAGATACCACCATGTTCCCATAAGGGCCATGCAATTGGTTGTTTATTGATGGTAATCTCATTATTGACCCATAGTGGGGTAAGTCTTAGGGGAGATGGGGAGGCGCCCAACTTCTTATGCACCTTGGCCTAATATTCCACAGAGGGACCTATAGCAGGATGAGAGTGAGTGTTGTGTTCAGGGAAAAAGAACCATTTTAACATCTGAGCCAGCTGAAAGGCCCATTTATACCCCTCTAACCACAGAAGACTCCAGCCACCTTCTGACCAATGAGCTCTGAGCTTATTTCTACTGTACCTAGGTTTCTTACCCTCCCATGAAAAGTATCCCAGCAGGGAGTCTAACTTAGTAAACCAATAACGAGGTATTTTCAAAGGAATGTTGGAGACAAGATACATAATTTTTGGTGCAGTGACCATTTTAATTGCGGATATTTTACCTACAAGCAACAGTCAAAGAGATTTCCATCTGTCCAGTTCTGTACGAATGAACGCAAACAGTGGTTTCATATTCAGGTCCCAGATTTTATGCAGATTAGGAGATATAGTAGTGCCCAAGTAGGTAATCCCCTCTGAGAACCATCAGAGCCCATGCTGAGTAACCATTTGAGAGGTACACTTAGAGTTTAAAGGTAGGACCTCCTTCTTGGCCTGGTTAATCTTGAGCCCTGAAAAAGTAGAGAAATCTGACATGGTGGACAGTAGGGGAGGGAGGGAGGTGATGATATTGGCTATAGGGAGCAACAGGTCATCAGCACACATAAGAGTAGGGTATGCCCTTGTTCCCACCTGGACCCCAGAAATTAGAGGATTTTGCCTAACAGCATCCGCCAGGGGTTCTACTGCCTATACAAAAAGTAGTGGGTAAAGTGGGCAGTCCTGACGGGTACCCCTACCCAGTATGAATGGGGGAGACAGCATCATATTGGTGAGTATCCGTGCAGCTGGGGATGAATATATTGCCCCAATCCAGGCCTGAAACCCCACCTCCAAGCCCATAGTGCAAAGTACTTGTTGGACATAGTCCCACTCCAGGGAATCAAAGGCCTTTTCAGAATCTATTGCAATGGCAGTGGCGGGGGAAGATAATGTCTGGGTGTTATGGATTAAATTTACCAACGATCTAATATGGTCCACGCTAAAGCGGCCCTTAACAAAGCCTACTTGGGATGGGTGGATCAAACTGGGAAGGAGAGGATTAAGTCTATTAGCTAGTGTCTCAGCTAGCACCTTGCTATCAGCATTCAATAATGAAATAGGGCAGTAGCTGGACGATTTAAAAGGGTCCTTACCTTTTTTTGGTAGGATAGTAATAGTCACCTCCCTAAGGGATGAAGGGAGAGACCCTGTTTGCAATGACTCAGTAAATACTTGTTGCAATACCAGAGAGATTATGGGATGCAACAGCTGCCACACTTCAATAGGGAAACTGTCCCCTCTTGGGGCCTTTTCCTTTTTAAGGGAGAGGATAGTGTCTGCCACCTCCTGGATTGAGATTGGGGCATCTAGGGCATTAACTTGGGCTTCCAAGATTTTGGGGAGATGTAGGGACTCCAGAAATGGGCAGACCCCCTTGGGTTCTGGGGCTCTGGAGGATTTATATAATGAGGAGTAAAAATCCATCATTATTTGATTAATACCTTGCGCTGAGGTCTGGGTCCTACCCTCTGCATCCTCTAAAGCCACTATATGCCTTTCAGCTTGGTGCTTTTTGAGACAGTATGCCAGCAGCTTACCCCCCTTTCTCCCTTTTCCCAATATTTATGCTTGAGTCTAATGATCAAAATCTCTGCCTTTCAAGAGACCAGCTCGTTCACTTGCATCTTCAGAGAAGTGTCCTTGTGACTTCCCTCTGACCTAAGGGAAGGGACACGAAGGGCCTTAAAAGCAAGCTCCACTTCTTGGAGTTGTTGTTCAAGCTCCCTCAAATGTTGTTCCCTCCTCTTTCGGCACCGGCTTGCATACCCTATTATCGCCCCTCTTAGAGTAGCTTTGAATGCCTCCCATGTGGTACCCGAAGAGGTATCTGCTATGAGGTTATGCTGAAAAAATTCAGTTGCTTCCTTTTGAAGCCAAGGGGGAAAGTCTGGATCATGAAGTAGCAATGGGTCCAGCCTCCATGCCGGAGACTTGGGGGGGGGCCCATGTGAAGGCAAGATGCACAGGGGCATGATCCAAGATAACTAAGGGATGAATAAGGGTATTAACAGTGTTACTAGTAATAGTAAGAGAGGTGAGCCAGAAGTCTATTCAACTTAGAGAACTATGTACTGGGGAATGAAAGGTGTAGTCCCATTGGGAGGGGTGAAATATTCTCCAGATGTCCTTAATCTTGTTGTAATTGAGCAACTGCCATTACAGCCCTGGAGTGGGGCTCAGTATTGGAAGGGGATCTATCCAGGAAAGCGTTCAGAGTAAGATTGTAATCACCCCCTAATAAAATGGGGGTGTTTTCCGGAGCTGTGGATCCCAGCACCTGGGCCAACTTGTGAAAGAAGGAGGGCGAGTCCTCATTCGGAGCGTATATGTTACTCAGGATCAGAGGGCCCTCAACAGTATCCATGAGTACCACCACCCATCTACCCTCAGGGTCTCTCACTTGTCTCTGCAATTTCCATTGTAGTTGTTAGTGAAGCAGAATTGCCATCCCTCTCTTTCTAGAGGAGGCCGAGGCATGAATGGCCTGACCTACCCACTCCCTCTTCAGTCTCTCAGGATCCCCCCCAGTAAGTTTGGTGTCCTGCAGGAAGGTGACCCTCGCTCCCAGTCTCTTAAGGTGGCCCAAAATGTGCTTCCTCTTGTTTGGGGTGCTAAGTCCTCTGACGTTCCATGTCAGACAAGTGATATCACCTGTTAGTAATAAGGAGCAAATATTTAATTAAGAGATATATCAAGAACAACCAGCAGATAGGGGATGAGGGCAGCCCAATCAGAAGAGGCAAATTTCTATAGAGTTCCACCAGATATGGAGAGAGTGGGTAAAGTCCATATACCCTGCCCCTACCGGATGACCTTATACTAACAAATAACAAAACATCTGTGTGTGTCTCTTGTGAAATAAACATACATAAACACATTAAAAAACTATATACATTGTGCACAGTGTTCCATGAAATTTGGGGATATAGAGGCGTATCTTCAGCTGCAGAGCCCTGCTGTAGGCCAGCCCCTATTCCCAGGGCATTATCAAGTGGTAGCCATCCTTCCTTAGCACTATGGTGAGTGCAGGGGGGGATGTTCCCCCCGAGAGAATCGAGCAACCCAATAGGAAGGTTGGACCACATGGCTCATTGCAGCCCCAGAGGGTTGAGAGGGCTGCTTCAGCAGTGTAGCTCAGAAGCAGGGGTAGTTAAAGTGGGACTACACAATGCTTCTAATGAGGTGGGGGTTTGCAGGAAAGAAAATGGGGGAGGACTGCCCACTATTTCGGCGAGTCTAGGGTTATTGCTGATGGGTGCCAACATGCTCTCACAACAAAAATCCTGGTGAGGTCAGGCTCGTCACACCTATGAAGAGTGTACTGTAAGCCACCCAATGCGGGGGCTGGGAGAGCTTCCCTTGATAGAAAAAATAAAAAAAAAACATACCAGAGGGGCACAGGCCTGTGCCATTCACCACTTAGGGCCTCACGTAAAACACATCCTGGCTACCCATTCAGCACAACAGTTTAGGCATGCCGACAAATACTTTCATATTGTATGACACAGCTTCCCAGCGGACCTCACCCCCCCACACACACAAGTAAGTGAAGTAGAACCCACAAAAGTTCTGCTGTTTAATCAGATGGTACAAAAAAGGCCTTCTTTGCCATCTAGACGTGTCTGGACCTTTGATCAGGACATCCACTGAGAGCTTGTTTGTAGGCCTCGTTGAATCCCTCCTGATATAGGAGTGAGGCATCTTCTCTTCCACATGGCAGTGCAAGTCAGGGGTCAAGGTTGGGGTGAAAAGGGGCTCAAAAGTTCTCTTACAGGGGTAACATGGAGAAAGGGTAGCAGATGAGTCAGCCAAGGAGATTGTCCACTGACGATCAATTTAGACACCCCAAACTTGCCCCATACATACAACTCCCCAGGGGATTAAAAAACAGGAACAGAAAGAAAATAGAAGGATGACTACTTATCTTACTACGCTGGTGGGTTTTCTCTGATCGATTGCCCTGGAGAAGTAGAGCGCTCAGGACAGTCCACACTGAAGATGAGATCTCCGCTGGTAGAGGAGGCCTCCCTCATAGCCTTTGGTGGACGCTGCCCTCCGCTATCTGTAGCTGTGTTCTGCATCTGGTGGGGAGTTGCTGATAGGGACAGGTAGCTGAGCTGCAACATAGAAGTAGGCCTGCCTTCCACAGTTGACTCCACAATGCCTGGGTGTTGATCTGGAGAGCTGGGGTGTAAAGCTTCACATATATTAGCGGTGTGGTAGGCCTGTAACAGATCTGGAGCAACAGTGTCCATGCTTGTGGCCTCCTCTGTGTCGTCTTGCCCTCTCTCTGAAGGATGCTCCCGGCGGCCGTGTTTCTTTGAAGATTGCCTCTTTCAGTGTGTTTTTTGGGGGGGAGTTCCCAGTGTTGCTCCCTGAGGTCTTGCCAAACTGCAGGCCTACTCACTGATGGGGAGGAGCAGCAATCCAACCAGTTGGTAGCAGTTTTTGGCGAAGGGGCTCCTGGGGTAGTGGTGGTGAATTTTTGTGGCCAGTTGCACCGTAAAAAATCCATGAGTGCATCAGGAGATTCAAAACTGTTCAGGACCCCATTATGCATAACCTGCATCATGGCTGGGTTAAGCAAGGAAAAGAACAGTCCAATACTGTGCATTTTATGCCTTACCTCAGAGTATGCTCGGTGTTTGTCTGACAGATCCTTAGAGAAGTCCTGAAAGATGTGGATCCTATTTGATCTCCACACTACATGCTGTAACTCACAAGCTCTAGTTAGGACCTTCTCTTTGTCCCTAAAATCAATAAATCGGGCTATGATAGGTCGTGGTCTGTCCTGGGCCTGAGATATGGGGGCTAACATATGGTGTGCGTGTTCCACCTGGAGCGGTATCAATGGGTCCAACTGCAGCATTTCAGCGATGGCTAATTGTAGAAATCCCTCGGTATCTTTGCCTCCTACATGCTCAGGGAAGCCCAGGAAGCGAAGATTATGATGGCGACCTCGATTCTCGAGGTCATCCATCTTACTGTGTAGCATCTGTATGTCCGTTGTTGATCTGATCTCTTAATTCTGCCCTTAAGTCCTGAACATGCCCCTTCATCACCTAGACCCGCTGTTTGGTATGCAGCATCCTGGCTTCTAAATTTTGAACAACTTGGGTGTTTCGATTAGTTGCCACAGTGACTTGTGGCATCTGGGCTATAAGTTGGCCGAACATCGCCTCAACTGAAGGTTGCTCCCAGGTTTGTTGCAAGCGGCCTTCAGCCATATTTTCAGGCCTACCTCATCCAGGAGGCTCTTCAGTAAAATAGCAATTTCCACACAGCAAATGAAGGCTTTTTGTATCAACGAAGCTAAATTAGTGTAGCTTGAGTATTACCCCATAAGTTACAGTAGAGTGAAGATATAATACCAGCTGGTAGAAAAAGGATTTTAAAGGATATTTCCCTCTGGGTTGTGGAGCTGATCTTTAAGCTGCCATCCTATTTAGCACCCCTAGTGGCCAGCCGGCGCTTCTTCATTTAAAAAATTGATTGCAGTCAAAAGCAGTGAAAATAAGATCAGACACCATCACATTGTTCTACATAAACAATCAAGGCAGCACAAAGAGCAGGGAGATGCTAAAAGAAGCATCAGATCTTCTTGGGTGGGCAGAGGAGAATCTTCTCTCTGTCAGCAGTCCACCTAGCAGGAATACTGAGTATTCAAGCAGCTTGGCTAAGTCATGAAAATGTTCATCAGGGGGAGTGGAGGTTGAACCCAGAGGTCTTCGACCTCTGTGCAAGAAGTTTAGCCATCTTCAGATCAGTCTGCTTGCCTCCAGTTACAATGCTCAGACTCTGTGGTTCTTCAGCTGTTTTTGGTGTCCGCAAGCAGTGGATGCTCTGTACCAGGAGTGGGATTTGAACAGTGCCTATGCATTCCCTCCACTGCCATTCTTCCCAGGATCATACAAAAGATAAGACACTCAAGAGGAAGTTTTCTTCTAGTAGCTCCAGAGTGCCCAAGAAGACCATGGTTCTTGGATCTGGTGAACCTAGCTCAGCAAGCACCCTTTTGCCTTCCAGTGCAGGGAGACCTTCTGTCTCAGGGTCCCATTCTGCACCCAAACCCAGGGGTGATGCAGTTTGTGACCTGGCTGCTGAAAGGAAGAGACTCCTGAAATTAGGTTTTTCCAGAAAAGTAGTGGATACCTTAATGGCCGCAAGGAAGTCTACTTCTGCAGTCTATGCCCCATGTATGGTCCATGTTTTTGGCATGATCCAGAAAGAAGGAACTCCTCCCTTCCTAGGCTTCAGTTTTTCAGATCTTGGATTTCTTGCAGGGAGGCGTGGAGAAGGGTTTGGCCTTGAGCACTTTTAGAGGCCAGGTCTCCACTCTCAGAGCGTCCTTGGGCATCCCCCTTGAAACTAATAGGTCATTCATTTTCTATGTGCAGTTAGCAAGCATTGACCCATTTTCTGATCCCCTGTTCCTCCATGGGATCTAAATATAGACTTCAATGCTCTTTGTAAGGAGCCTTTCAAATCGCTGTCATCCATTCCACTGGATGTGATGTCTTACAAAGTGCATTTTTTGGTGGCTATCTGCTTGGCCAGAAGGACTGCTGAGCTACAGGCCTTGTCACACAAGGAACCATACCTAATTATACATAAGGACAAGATGTTACTTAAAACAGTCCTGTCTTTCAATATGAAAGTGCCCATGGCCTTCCATGTGAACCAGGAGATATGTCTTCCATCCTTCTGTCCGAAACCATCTCATCCGAAGGAAAAGGAGTTACACAAGTTAGATTTACGACAGACTGTTAGAACATATCTCAAATGAACAGAGATGTTCCAGAAATCAAGCAGCCTGTTTGTTCTCTTCAGGGCGGCCAAACAGGGTCAAAAAGTCTTGAAGGTCAGTCTAGCTACAGAAGGTGGGTGAGGACTTACATTGCTAAGGCTCATGTCACAGGAAAGAAGAGGTCTTCAGCCCTCATCCAAAATCACCTCACTTGGGCTATGGTGACTTCCTGGGTGGAGAGGGGTGAAGGTTCAGTTTTAGAGCTATGCAAGACAACCACATGGTCCTCCATCCACACTTTCACTAAACACTACAAATTGGGTGTTCAGAGCTCTGCTGATGCATCTTTTGGTTGCAGTTTTACAAGCAGTAGTTTGTAAGTGATCTGTTATAGAATAGTCTTCTCTGTCATATGGGATAATATTTTCCCCCTCCCTTTTGGTCTGGGTACTGCTTTTTAGAACCCAGTTGTAATGACTTCCCATTGACAATGTGGAGCGTCACAGAAAGAAGAAATTCACTTCATACTTGCCGTAATTTCCTTTTCTGTTTGCTCCATTTTCAATGGGACCCTCCCAAGAGCCTGTTCCTGTGGGAGAATAGTATCCGATATGCCAGTGGGGAAGTCCCTAAGTTCATTTAACTCCTTGGTCTTGGGCATCCTTCTGATTTATTCTGCTGCACTGTTTTATTATACAACAAAAAGAAAAGTGTGTTTTTTAATCAGATTGCGACCACGCATCTTAACAGATACAGTTGTATACCTTTTTTGGTGTCTCCTCATTTCAGGTAGTTCTTACAGTGTGTGAATTGTTTAACATAATTAATCATGGTGTTTATTGTCAGTTTCTAAGTTGCAGAGAGTTTTAATGGAGTGGGGCGAGTGGTTTTTTACATCACCTCATCAGAAAGAACCTCATTCCAAACAAACCAAGAGCCAGTTACGAGAAGTTTCCTGTTTTGTTTTCCATCAGCAAGTTATAACAGCTTTTATTTTTATCCTTTAGAAAGTAGAGTGTAATTAAGTTGTTTTAGTACTTCTGCAATGTGTTGTGTCATTTATAAATGGATATTATGGTGATTAAAGTTATTTGGGCATTGCGAGGTCAGTAGTTACTGCTTGGAATTCTCATAAGCCCAGCATTCTAAAGCTTGGGCTATGCCATTCTCCTGGTAGGGGTGCACTATACCAAACTGTAATGACTTCCCATTGATAATGTTGGAACTAACAGAAAAGGAAATTACGGTAATTATGAAGTTAATTTCCTCTATTTACCTTGCAAAACATGGCTTATAACTTCCTACTACAGGCTGATCTGCCATCAAGCCCTGCAGCCCTGCCCCTTGAAACAGCATTATGATCATGCATACTGGGGAAAAGGGGTGCAGGTGCTCTATGGTGCTACTACTAGGATTAGGGGAGTGGGCTGCCTATTTGTACTAATGTTATCTTTATAGGCATATATACATGAATGGTGTTTACAGATAATATACATATAAGCCACATACATGTATACATGCCTATAAAGATAACATTAGTACATGTAGTCAGCCCCATCCCCGATCCTAGTAGTAGCTCCAAAGGCCACCTTCAGCTCCATTCCCTACTACACATCATCATAATGCTGTGTTAATGGCAGGGCTGCAATGATCAGTGGCGGATCCGCTCATATCAGGAAGTTATGAGCCAAGCTTTGCAAGGTAAATGACTTTTTATTCCATTTATAAAAAAAATATTTTATAGGTAAAAAAGCTCTTAGGGCAGGCAACTTCATGGTATGAGTTGACTGCCTGTCTGTTTGAAGGTTGTCAGCAGCCGTTGAAGCACTCAAAGAAAGCATCACCACTCTATTGTGTCAATTGTGTGTAGTGAGTGGCAGGCAGAAGTAAACAATTAAAAAAATGTAAAAATAAATACATACTTACATACATACATACATACATACACACTGTACATAAATAAATAAATAGATGTCCTATAGGCACCTTTTTTTGGGGGGGTAGTATTATTAGTCAGCATGGGGGGTAGTATTATCAGTCAGCATGTGGTTTACATTGCACTTTAACAGGTAAGTGGTTTGAAAGAATTGTTCCTCTGTCCCAAAGGTAATATTTATTGTTCAATTATTTATTCATACTAACCTCTGACTTAAAGCTACAAACTGCATGCCTCTAACACACATCCTCCACAACATAAAGCCCTTGCATGTATTATTTGTTTCATCACGCAGTTCAAATTAATGGGCTACTCATAAATTATTTATTTGGGAGGAGCTGCAGCCCTCTCCTAGTGACACCATTTGAAAGTAAGTCAGTAAATCCTTTAAAAAACATTCACCTCCCCTAGTTACATGTTTCATAAAAAGTCAGAAAATCCTTTAAAAAAACACAGACAACAGATGTCGCACCTAAAAATAATTGATTATCAACTGGAATGGTGACTGAAATGTAAAAACATATTCTAGTGATTTATACTAGCTTGATACACTAGTTACATATTAATAAATGAAGCATTAGCCACCTACTGAACCTCCAGGGCCCTAAACATAAGAGAAGGGGGGGAGGATAAGAAGACGAGAAAACCAGCATCCAATGTGTATGTTGTTACTGCAGGCCCAGTCTCCGCTTCTTCAGCAAAGAAGTTAACTGTTTCCATATGTACGCTGAGGATTGCTGTGAGTACTTGAAGGGGACTCCACACAAGTTAAAGTGATTGGTTCTCGTATGTTTGCAAAATTCTGGTAATTAGCTGGGAGGATTACGAGTCTGGTGGAGAGCTTATGCTCGAGCTCTATGGCAGCTGAGATGCTATATGGTAATAGCTCAGTATGTATTTTGAAATATGAATGATGTTATGTATTTGTCGCACTGGTCGCCTGTAAGCCCGACTCTAATTATAAAGGTTCTTCAAGTTTCTGTGACACTTTTTGACCACTGCACCTAGTTTGGTTACCTTTCCTATAATGGTTACATATGATACTGAAAATTAAATATTGCTTCTCAGATGGCCTATCCTGAGTAAAAACAATCTGAAAATGTGTAAAAACAGGACACCACTGAAAATGAGAAACTGCATGTCATCTGGTCTATTCTGGGTAAATATATAGCAACAATGTGTACAAGCAAGACCTAGTACAACAGCAATGTAAGGGGTAAACATTTGGCATTGACAGATGCTTGCTTTTTTGCATGTAGCAATCACAAATTTTACTGTTCCTCTTTCTGTGCCATATGTTGCACACAGGAGACAGGTCATTGTAAATCTTATTCAATAGTTGTGGAGTGTAATATATTCTATGAAAAACACAACTGAATTTGATTCAGTGTATTGCTAGATGAAATTTGTATTGATTTTATTGTATCAGTCAGTTTAGTCTCAGGAATTTTGTTATTCAGTTCTTTTGCCAACCTATTTTTAATCTTTTCCGAACTTAGGCCTGTTGCTCTGTTTATCTTATTATACACCTTTGATGTCATTTTGCATCTTTTATCTTTAATACACATCAATTACTGAGCTGATGTTAATGCTTGTTTAGTCAGGTTGCTCCCTGGTGTTTTAGTATATGAAGATCTTATTTGTAAATATAGAAAATGATCCTTTTTGGGTATGTTAGTTTAAATGTGTCCTTTAGTTCTTGAAGTGACGTACCTTTCCCCTTCATATAAATCCTCCTGTTGGGTTATACCTTTATTTTCCTATATGTTAAGGTGTCTTATTTTTTGTCTCCACAATTCCCAAGAATATGGTATTATGTGTACGGCTATGTATATTTATTCTTAGGTTTTCTTTTGTAATCTTATGGTATACCATACTGTAGTTCTCAGGTTCTAATTGTTGCTTGTAAATATGGATTCTTAATTTATTTAACATCCTTTTCTAAATAAGTTCTATAAAGGAGATGGCATGCATTTTTCTGGTTTGTTCCCTCTCCCTCACTGTATACACACCCTGGAGGACTTTTTGTGTAGAATTCTGTGTTATAACTCATTGTCACATGGTGGTACCACCAGAAGCTGGGTAGTTTGAGTCTCACTTGATCTTAATTTGCTCTCAGTTTGTCCTGTATAAATCTTGCTTTTTTGTCCTTCCATAAAAATATCTTTATTACTTTGTCCAATTCTGTGTTTTTTTTTGTTAGTGATATCAGCATAGAATGCAAAATATACAGAATTTGAGGTAGGATGCTCATCTTAACTACTTGAATCCTCCCCGTTAGAGTAAGTGGTACATTCTCTCCTACTTTTTCCAAGTCTGCCTTTATTTTTAAGATCAGTGGATTCCAGTTGTTCTTTATGAGGGATTTAGTGTCTCTTGAAACATTTATTCCTAAATACTTGATTTCTTTCAGGTTCTTAGTCATTTATTCATTTATTTCAAAAGTTTTACCAAGAAAGACATACTGAGCCGGTAACAGCTCATTTGATTTGATTTGATTTATTCAACTACTATTGCAATAATCCCAACAGGAATACTGAAGCTGGTTACATTCTATATATATATGCAACTTTTACACATTTTACAGTTGTACAAAGTTATAAAAAAAAGCATCATTTCACACAGTCATATAAAAATAGAGCATAAATGCCTTTCCTATTACAAAATACTCGCTTTATCTCATTACCATTAAAAATATAAAACATAGTGCACCTTATTAAACCACCATTTAACTTAATCTGCATTAAGATTCCATTTAACAAATTTTATCAACACGCTACTCAACAAGTTACAAGAGTAACATTCAATGCAGTAATCCTTTGCACATACTATATACAGTATTATTCCTCATTTATTTACAAGGTATTCCATAAACAGTGACTTTTCAAAGGCTTGTGTTCTAACTTTTAACTTTCACCATCTATACTGTGGCCTAGATATTCAGAAATGCGCCAATGGCTGATGCAAGTCTGGTGCAGAGCAAATCCGATGTACCATGGTGCAACGAGTGCCATATTCAGAGGTTGCACATGCCAAAATGCACCAGTGCAACACATCTGAATATGACACAGATGCACCATGGCAAAAACAGATAAGTGCCATGGCCCAACCAGACATGCATCATGGCACAACCAGACATGCACCATGGCACACAAAGAGAAGATCCAGGCACTGCTGGGAGCACAGCAGCAGAGTAACAGAGGGGTGCATGGCAGAGGAATAGACCCGGGGCAGTGCCAGGGAAGCACAGTGGCAGGCCACAGGTGGCCACCACCAGCAGGGCACACACAGGCACCCAGACACCCCCACCCTGGAACTCAACAGTGGCATGGAAATCAAGCAACAGATGGCACTAATGGCCAATGGAAGGCCACCAATGGAGTCCCCCTAGCCGCATGCTGAGCCCCCACCCACCCAGACTCCAGCAAGCCACACCCAGGACCATGCTGCCAAGCACACACATGCCACACATCCTGGACAGCTGCCTCATGGCCACTCCAAGCCACAGCCACCAGCCAAGGGGCAGAACACCACCACCATGGGAAACACCAAAGCACACAGCAGTGCACTGCAGAAGTACGACCTGCACACCGACACAAGCACACCACGCAGGCACACACCGTGCCACTGCAGCATGGCTCCACATGCCAGCCACAAAGCAGACACCGACACAAGCAGGTAAGTCAAAATATCTGTATTGAACAAAATTATATACAAGTGCAAGGGGTGGGAAAGGGTAGGGAAGTGAGGGAAGAGGACAGGGAACAGGGACTGTACAGTGGGAAGGGGGACAGATGGGGAAGGGACAGCAGGGAAAGGCTGGTGCTGAACTAAGGGCGGCCATGCCCCACCACCGTTTGGCATCTCTGTCGCTGCCGGTCCACCAGGATGAGCAGGCACACCTGCAGGACTGCCTCCATAGTTGTGCATGTGATTAATATGATTTGCTGCAGCAGCCTGCAGCACAGGGGCAGCCTCAACCTCCGCTAGATACCTATGACAAAGCATAGGACAGGCGATCAGTGCAAGCTGCAATGGTACCATGCCTGCCCACTGTGTGCAATCGGCAGTGGGAACACACACCCCTGGAGTGGTGCCCCAGCCACCCACAGGGGGTGGGCCAATGCCTGCCAGCAACCCAGTATGCCATGACAGTGCACAAAGGTGGATACCGCTGACCAAAGGCTACCCGGCTGCACAGGGACAGTCAGATGGCACAGGGCACCAGCAGTGCCACTGCATCACCAGTGGCAGCCAGGCACACACCCACCCCACCAACAGCTGGTACACATGTGTAATGGCCACCCCACAGTGGCATGCACCACGCACAGTGTGCAACACACAGCTGCCACAGCAAATGACACTGGCCATGGCCGCACCCACTCCCCTGCTGACCACCCTGTAATGTGCACAGGACCAGTACAGTGCCTACCTGCCCACTGTGGCCCAGTTGGCACCTGTGCTGCTGCTGCACCACTACTGCCGGGCCAGTTGCTGCACCACCACTGCTGGGTCCTGCTGCGTCCTGCTGGGCCAGCTGCTCCTGCCGCTCGAGCCCGGCACTGGTCTTTAGGTCCTGGGAATGGGACAAAGACAGATACACATCAGAGTACATACACAGCATGTGCCCACCTCCCCCACCCCATGCACAGCACACGCCCCTGCCTGATATGGCTCACAAGGCTGTATTGCAACATAAGCTGCATCTGGCAATGCCACACCGCAATGCGTACAATGACAGTGGACCCACTGCAGGGCATGCCAGGCAGCCAAGCTAGCACCACAGTACAACACTAGGTCACTCATACAGCATGGGAAGACTTACTTGGTCATGGCACGGCCCTTCTGTGCACGCGTGCCTGCAGCTGTCTCAGGTGCTCTGGGTCCCACCGCATGAGGTCCCTATACTGGTGACGACATTGTTCCCCGGTTCTGGCCACCCTGGTGTTCTGCACTAGGCTGGCAGCGATGCCCTGCCAGACCTCCATCCGGCGCTCTTGCAGGGGCACCTGCCCAAACAGCCCTGGTGCATGTGGCTGCACACAGACCACCAAATTAACTAATTCAACATCGGACCAGTTACAGGCCCCACAAACTCCCCACTGCACCATTAGTCTGGCAGAGATAAATGGAGAGAAAATGGTGGCCAGAGGCACAGGTGTGCATAACGTGTGCTGGATGCACGCTACGTGGAGTCATGCGCTGTATCCACCAATCGCTCAATGCCGGAGATGCGTGACATAGGCATGGCCTGACAGGCACATAGTGGGGTTGTCCCAAGGGGTCAGGAGGTCACAGTAGTAGTCAGGGTTCACACGGCTCATTGTGTGCCAGTGTGCAATAGCAACCATGGCTCACACTGCACCACAGCCCCTGTTGCGCATTGGGCAAACTGTCTACAATAGGTGGTAGTACACCATCCCACGCATGTGCACTGTGGCCCCGTGTGCTGCGCGTGCCCGGACATTGCGCCGTGACATGCTCTGGAGCAATTCCATTGCACACAGAGCAAGTGCACGATATTCAGCTGTCACATGCAAATGAGCTCATCAGCCAATGCATGGTGCACTGGTGCAATTAGCATGTCATTACCATTGCGCCACTGCTCATTTGCATGCATTGTGCTATAAAAGCGATACAGAACATCACAGGCCATGGATCGGTATTGCAACCATCTGAGGTAAGTTGCGCATGCTACTGAGCACAGCGAGCATAGCAGGGTGGACAGAGTAGGCTGCTGCTGACACTGACACACACGTCCATGTCCACAGGTAGTACTATGTTGGAGCATGACGAGAGTGAGGAGCATGGGCCTGCAAGCAAGCGCAGGCCCAACTTTACCAAGGCAGAGGCAGATGTCCTGTTCGAGGCCTACCTCAACAGAGAGCCATTGCTGAGTGGTGCCACAGGCACACCACAGGTCAGGGCTGTGGCCTGAATGGAGGTGGTAGCGAGTGTCAACCAGCAGGGCAGCCACCAGCGGTCTTTACAAAAGTGCAGGAAGAAGGTGAGCCCCAATAAACGCAGCATCAAGGAGAAGGTGGCAACTATTCAAGCAGCCCAGACAGCCACCAGAGGGGGGCCTGCTAACGTGCCACAGCTCACAGCACAGAAGGAGCTGGTGGCAGCCACCATGTGCCATGGCACTGTCGAGGGTATGCTGGGTGGAGGTTTTCAGACAGGTGGAAGCCCATCACTGCATGGTACATATGATGGGCACACACAGCAAGCAGTGGGCAGGGTGGGGGGATGGGGGTACTGGGGGTCATGCATCACTGACACATCTGTTTTCTCTTTCAGCACCAGCAAGCCTGCACATGTTGGATTGGGCACCAGCAGCAGCCATAGAGGCAGGCCCAGTCCCGGAGGACCAGCAATCCACCTCCACGGGCATCCAGAGGCCTGATCGGCTGCAGCACACCACTGCTGCCCAGCTGGATGTCCTGGGCATGGGATCGGACAAGGCCCTGGCTGTGTTTCAGCAGGATGCCAGCCATGGGAAACTCCACATGGAGACACAGATCAGGGCATGGTCCAACACTGATGACGACCTGACCATGATCCTGGACAGCAAGGGTGGTGTTGTGGGGGAGACGACAATACCATGTACCAACACAGACGGCGCGGCCAGTGGCCTATCAGGGGTGGGACAGCTGTCCACCACCACTGCAGGTGCTGCCATGTGCATCACCATGGCAGTGCCATGTAGTGGTGGTACATGCACTGAGCAGTGTACAGGGGCTGGAGGGGCAGCAGTGGCAGGCAGCAGGGGACACAGGGCAGCTGGACACTGCCGGGGTGCCTGATAGGGACCTACCCCATGGGGACCACACTGTGCAGTGTCCACATGAGTGGGGGGCTGTGCAGCATGGTTGTACACAACCGGAAGGTCAGTGCCCCACCCAGATTCCCCTGGGTGCTGTCCCATTTGCAGAGCACACCCATTTGCTGCAGGCCTCCATGGAGCAACAGGTGCTGCTGGTAGCTGAGGTGTGTGCACTGCACACAGAAGTGTGCCAGGTGGCCGAGCAGCATGAGAGAGTCAGTGCACACTGGAACATCTGGTTGTCAATGGACTACAGGACCCAAGGAAGCATGGTTTCACCAGGGGGAGGTCATGTCAGACCAACTTGGTTGAATTTTTTGACTGGGTGACTAGGGAGTTGGATCAGGGGAGGGCAGTGGACATGGCCTATCTGGACTTCAGCAAGGCCTTTGACACTGTGCCACATAGAAGACTATTACATAAACTGGGGAATATGGGTGTGGGCAGGACAGTAGCATTGTGGGTAGGTAGCTGGCTGGGTGGCAGGACACAGAGGGTGGTGGTAAATGGCTGTCACTCCGCAGAGGGAAGAGTGACCAGTGGGGTACCACAGGGATCAGTGCTGGGACCGGTCCTATTCAACATCTTCATCAGTGACATTGCGCAGGACCTAGAAGGCAGAATTTCACTGTTCGCTGATGACACAAAGCTCTGTAACAGAGTAGACACAACAGAGGGTGTAGACAGATTGAGAAGGGACCTGCAGAAACTTGAAGAATGGTCAGGGGTTTGGCAGTAGAAATTCAATGCAAAGAAGTACAAGATAATGCATATGGGGCACAAAAACCTGGCACAATATATCAGTTGGGGTGAAGATATAGCATGCACCAAGCAGGAAAGGGATCTTGGGGTTATCATCTCTATGACCTCAAAGTAGGAAACAGTGTGACAAGGCAGCAGGTAAAGCAATAGGATGCTGGGATGCATAGGCAGGGCATCACCAGCAGGAAAAGAGAGTCATAATTCCACTACACAAGACACTAGTGAGGCCCCACCTGGAGTACAGTGTACAGTTCTGGAGACCTTACCTGTGTAGGACATAGACAGGGTAGAGAAGGTTCAGAGGAGGGCAACAAAGATGGTGTATGGATTGCATCACAAGTCCTATGAGGACAGGTTGAAGCAACTGAACATGTACTCCCTGGAGGAGAGAAGGGAGAGAGGGGATGTGATAGAGACATACAAGTATCTTACAGGGAGGAACAGGGTGCAGGAAGAAAAAAATACTCACCTTAGTATTGTTGTTTCTTCTAATGGAGTCTTGCTGTATTCTGACAGTTGCAGTGAGTCCCAACCTTCGAACTGCCCCGGAGATGAAAGAGTTAACTTTCCATGCCAGGCATGGAACGCTGAGCTCGAGCTCGGTTGAGACTCTGTCTGTTGCTGTTTAAACTCAAACCATCAGATTTTTACAAGCAAACTCACTAAGGCCCTGTGTGGAAGCTGTAAACCTACACTAGCCAACTGGCTACTAACATAAAAAACACATTTTTTGATACAAAATAAAGACTCAAGTCAGGAGACCCAAAAAATGAAAAACACAACACCAAATCACCCAAGAAAAGGAGGTGAAACAACAAGGTGGGCATCTACTGAGTGCCAACACTGCCACTGCCCACCCACATCTCAAAAACAGAGGTTCTGAGAGTGGCAGGCGGGGGTCAGAATACAGCAAGACTCCATTAGAAGAAACAACATTACTAAGGTGAGTAATTTTTTCTTCAAACAACATGAAGTCTTGCTGTATTCTGACAGTAGCAGACTACCAAGCAGTACCTCCATGGAGGAGGGACAGAACCTACTTAGGAAATAGGCTCTGAAGCACAGCTGTGCCAAACCGAGCATCACTCCTAGCCTGAATATCCAAGGAGTAATGCTTGGTAAAAGTGTGAACTGTTTTCCAGGTAGCTGCTTGACGTATCTCTAGGATAGGAATATCCCTGGCAGCAGACAGGGAAACAGCTCTACCTCTGGTGGAGTGAGCCCTCAGGCCTGAGGGTGGAACCTTACCCAGTTTTCCATAACAAAATTGGATACAAGAGACAATCCACCTGGCAATGGATCGTTTAGTGGCAGGTTTCCCTTTACCAACCTCACCATAAGTGAGGAACAGTTGGAGGGAGTCAAACCTGTGACCCTTGGTACATTCTATATAGTAGCTAAGGGCTCTTTTCACATCTAAACTGTGGAGCCTCCTCTCGCCAGAGGAGGAATGGTCAGTGAAGTACACAGGAAGAGACATAGATTGATTAAGGTGGAAATCTGAAACCACCTTAGGCAAAAATTTCCTGTTAGTCCTGAGGACCACATTATCTCTATGAAAGGAGATAAAATCAGGCTCCATTGACAAAGCTTGTAACTCACTTATGCATCTGGCAGAGGTGATGGCTACCAGAAACACAGTTTTCCAAGTCAAGTACTTAAGCTCTGCTGAAGACAAAGGCTCAAAAGTGGGTTGCATAAGCTGAGCAATGCAAACATTAAGGTCCCAAGCAGGGGCAGGGTCCCTGAAAGGAGGGTTGGTGTGAAGCAATCCCTTGAAAAACTTGGAGAATACAGGGTGAGCTGAAAAAGAAGAGGGCTTACCTGCTGAGATAAAAGCAGAGACAGCTGCCAGATGCACCTTCAGTGTAGCTGGTCTGAGCCCTAAGCTATTTAAATGGACCATATAATCAAGGACTGTGGGCAGATCAGCATACTCTGGGGAAGTATGCATTCCAGAGCACCAGCTGGAAAATCTTTTCCACTTGGAATTATAAGTAGCCCTGGTGGAAGGTTTCCTAGAAGCCTTCAGAATGTCCATTACGCCTTGGGAGAGGTGTAAATCAGCAAACTCTAACTCTTCAAAAGCCAGGCCTTGAGATTGAGAGATTTGAGATTCGGGTACCAAACCCTCCCCTGAGCACAGGTTAACAGGTTGTGATTCCTGGGAAGACACAGGGGAAGATGGACTGCTAAGGACAGAAGGAGTGGATACCAAGGCTGTCTGGCCCAATCTGGAGCAATCAGGATCATCTTGCAGGGTTGAGATCTGATTTTGACTAGCACTTTGAACACGAGAGGGAAGGGGGGAAAGGCATACAGGAACTTCCCTTCCCAACTGAGAACTAAGGCATCCAGGGGGAATGAGCCCAACACTGGGGGCCTGCAACAAAAAAGGGGAAGTTGGTGATTGTCTGGGGCTGCAAAAAGATCTATCTGTGGGGTGCCCCATCTGGAGAATATCACCTCCAAGACCAAGGGATCCAGTGACCATTCGTGATGGCCCTGAGATATCCTGCTGAGAGCATCTGCCAGGACATTGTCCTTGCCTGGGAGGTGTACTGCTGTGAGGGAGGTGTTCAGGGAGTAAGCCAGGGACCACAACTTCATTGCTTCTGTGCACAAGGCCGTAGACCGAGTGCCTCCTTGCTTGTTGATGTACCGCATTGTGGTGGTATTGTCTGTTCTGATCAGAATAACTTTGTTCTGAACAGACTTGGAAAAAACTTGAAGTGCTAGAAATACTGCTCTGAGTTCCAACAGATTGATGTGGAGCAGAGACTCCTGAGGGGACCACAACCCCTGGGTGGTCAGGTCGCCCAAGTGAGCCCCCCCACCCCAAGAGGGAGGCATCTGTAGTAAGGATTAAGGAGTGGGACTGAGAGACAAAGGGGACTCCCTGTCTCAGATTTCTCTGATCCTGACACCACTGTAGGGCCTGGATCAGGGTTCGAGTTACTGGTATCAATTTGGTCAGAGGGTCCTTCCTTTGAGACCAGAAGGCTCTCAAATGAAACTGAATGTCTCTCATCTGAAATCTTGCTCCCTGCACAACTGCTGTGGAAGCAGCCATGTGCCCCAGGAGCTGTAGAAAATGCCTTGCTGGTCGGGATATCTGCAGGGTGAAAGAGGAGGCCAGAGAGATAAAGGGTCCTTGCCCTGTCCAGGGGAAGGAAAGCTCTGGCATTCTCTGTGTCTAGCTCTGCACCTATGAAGGTGAGGAGCTGGACAGGCTCTAGAACTGACTTTGAAAGGTTCAGGAGGAAACCTAACGAGGTGAGCAGTTGCTGAGTTATTTGTAAGTCTGACTTGACTTGGTCTGAGGACTGGCCTACTATAAGCCCAGTCGTCCAGATAAGGGAAGATGGCAATCCTTTGCCTTCTCAGAGAAGCAACTACTACTGCCAGGCATTTTGTGAACACCCTTGGAGCAGAGGTTAGTCCGAAGGGCATTGCTCTGAACTGGTAATGGCCTGAGGGCAGCTCGAACCTGAGGTACTTTCAATGGGAGCTTCTGATGAGAATATGGAAGTACGCATCCTTGAGGTCCAGGGATACTAGCCAGTCCCCTGGCCTTAGAGAGGGTAAAATTATTCCCAGAGTCACCATTTTGAATTTTGGTTTTAACAGGTGCTTGTTTAGTATCTGAGATCCAGGATGGGCCACCATTCTCCTGTCTTTTTTGGGGTAAGGAAGTACCTGGAGTACAACCCTTTGCCCTGGTGTAGGGGTGGAACCCTTTCCACAGCTCTGAGAGCTAGGAGGAAGAGACCTCTGCCTCTAGGGCAAGTGCCTCCGAGGGTTTGCAGGTGGAAAGGATCTGGTTCTCAGCTTTGGAAATCTTTTGAAGCTGAGAACCAGTCCCTGGCTTACTACTTCCAGGACCCACTTGTCTGATGTTATAGACTTCCAGTCCTGGACAAAGTAAGCCAGCCTGCCCCCTACAGGTGGTGGATAATCGGCCCTGGCAAACCCATCAGGGTGCCTGCTTGGCAGGGGGTTTTGGCTGAGGGGTGGAAGCAGGTCTGCTGGTACCCCTTCTGCCTCTCCCTCTAAAGAACCCCTTCTGAGCATATGCAGAAGAGGAGGCCTGGGCTTGGTAGAAAGGCCTGTGAAAAGGCCTGCCCCTGCCCCTGGGAAGCTGTCTCTGAGGAGTGGCCTGCCTTTCCTTGGCCTGGGCACTCCTGTAGGTGGTCCTATACTCGTCCATTTTCTTCATGTAATTCTCTGTTTGCTCCCCAAACAAAGAATTACCAACAACAGGAAAATCCATGGCCTAAGTCTGGGTATCCTGTGACAGGCTAGTACATCTGAGCCAAGCCATTCTGCGAAGTGCCACAGATGTAGCCATGACTCTTGATGACACATCGTTTGAGTCCACTGCAGCAAGAAATTGCACCTTGGATGCCTCAATACCATCAGCAGCCACCTGCTCCAGCTCCTTGACAAGCTGGCCAGGGACCTGTTTTGCTAAAGCCATGACAGTGTCCCATCTGGATTTCCGATATCTAGCAACATAAGCCATATAATTAGCCTGTCTGAGTCCCAAGGATGCTGCCATGTACTGTTTCTTTGCCATGGCATCAATCCTCCTGGAGTCCTTGTCTGGGGGGTGTGAAGCCAAGGGAATATTTGCCTTGTCACAGGCTGCAGCCTGCACTACCCCAACATGGCTGCATTGTTGTGTAAGGAACTCCATATCAGAGCCTAACAATGCATACCTCTTGTCCATTCTCTTATCCACAGGAGGTATAGTGTTAGGAGTCTAAAATTTTAAATGTCTGTTTCCCAAAAGAGTTATGCAAGGGAATAGACAGCCTCCTAGACTCTGGGATATCCATCATTTCCACAAAGTCAGGCTCCTCTTGGTCATCCACAGCTTCTTCCATAGGAAGCTGGTGGGTTTCAGCCACTTTTTTATAAAACGTGAAATGAGAAGGGGACTCAGAAAGCCTAGGAGGAGACACTCCTGAAGGTTTGTCTGGGGAGATGTCCGGGTCAATGGGCACATCCAGACTTTCAAATCCACATTAACTTTCCTCATACTCCTCTTCCCCCTCCTCCAGTTCATAATACTCCTCTAAATCATAATCTTGAACCGGTGGAACCGACCGAACCGAGCGCCTCCCTGATGGTGCCGGTTCGGTCGAGCGGAAAGCGACTGGACAATTTTGATCTCTTTGGCTATTTCTTCAGCGGTTGGAGAGGAAAGTTTTGGCTCCACACCAGCTGATTTTCTAGTCCTCTTTGCTGGAACCGACTCCTCAGAGTCGGATCTCCTTTTGACCGAAGAAGTCTCGCCCTGGTCAGAGGGCACTCCTTCTGGTTCGGTTTGAACCGAACTGGGCTGGCCATCCGGTTCAGCGGACTTTTTGGCCTCCCTTTCCCTGAGCCTACCAACTCTCTTTTCTAGGATAGCTGCAGGAAATTTTTTACAAATCTGGCAGTCTGCATTGAGGTGGTCAAACCCCAGACAATAAACACAGGTGGTGTGGGGGTCAGCCTTGGCAAAGACTTCCCCACACACACTACAGTGTTGAAACCCAGTGGGCCCGGTTTTTCTTTTGGGTTTCCCAGACATAGTGCCAATCCTAA
Organism: Neoceratodus forsteri; assembly: GCA_016271365.2. Taxonomy (NCBI): domain Eukaryota; kingdom Metazoa; phylum Chordata; order Ceratodontiformes; family Ceratodontidae; genus Neoceratodus; species Neoceratodus forsteri. Next base: position 830,748,060 of record CM028130.1, on the reverse strand, counting down.
CCAAACTTACCCTTTTAATGGCAATCTGCCAGGCAAGACCCTCTTATCGGTTCCTGACCGTGTCACGGGTCGTGGAAAAAAACGTAATAAAATCCTTTTTTTTTAGAACTGATAAGAACCGGTAACCACACTCTAAAAGTACAATTTAGGATTTTTAAACAACTTGATCGGTTCAAACCGAACAAATAAACCGTTTACAAGTTCCACACAGAATAAGATTAAATATAAAACTTATCTAGTACTCACGAATACCACAGACAGAGACTGAACCGACAGGTTGCAGTTTAAATTCGGTCGAAAACTGAGAAAAACGGTACTTTAACTGACAACTTGAACTGAGCAGAAGGAGAAATCTCCGGAGCGACTGTTCAGTGAGGCAGAGTAAAGAATCTGACGGTTTCAGTTTAAACAGCAACAGACAGAGTCTCAACCAAGCTCGAGCTCAGCATTCCATGCCTGGCATGGAAAGTTAACTCTTCCATCTCCGGGGCAGTTCGAAGGTTGGGACTCACTGCAACTGTCAGAATACAGCAAGACTTATGTTGTTTGAATACACTATTTTTAAGTGAAAAATATGTTCTAGGACTAGAGGGCACGGGATGAAGTTGGAGGGAGGACGATTCAGAGGAAACGTAAGGAAGAATTTCTTCACAGAACAGGTGGTGGACAAGTGGAACACCCTGCCAGAGGAAGTGGTGCAGGCTGAAACAATCACAGGATTTAAGAATGCATGGGATAGACATAAAGGAATTCTGGAGGTCAGGGGTAAGGGGCAACAGACTTCTAGGAAAACATAAACTGAACTTACAAGCTCAAATGGGCAGACTGGGTGGGCCATAGGCCCTTATCTGCCGACACTGTCTATGTATCTCTTTATCTATGTATCTATGCGCAGCTTCTAGAGGCCATTTAGCACTTGTGGGAGGACACGACCGCATCCCAAGATCGCAGTGCCAATGCGATCACGGAAGGCCTTGCACTGCTGGCTGCCACAGGACGTGGCCAGCCACCTCGAACACCACATAGTGCACTGTCCACCCCACGATCCAGGTGTCGAGCAACACCCTCCCTGTTGATGCCGGGCTCTGCTCTTGGCATCCCAGGCATACCTGGAGCGGGCCTGTTTGGGTGCCTACACAACCCTCTGCGGACCGGGTCACGGCCCTGCAAGTTCAACCCCTGGGGGGGCTGTTGCATACACCCCTGTGGCCAATGTGCAGCTTGTGGCTGCTGATTGGCCCTGATGCAGCCACCCCCATGGCCACAGTGGCCATGTATCCATGCGGCGGACCTGATATGCGTGCTGCCCTGGCTGCAGTGTGCTGCCGCTGTCCTGTGTGCACATGGGTGGTGTGCATCTGTGCATACCACAGGAGTGGCACCTGTGTGTCGTGCCGCATGCTGCCTGTGAGCATGCCTGCCCAGCCGCTGGTCCACATGGCATGGGCATGATGAGAGCAGATCGGCACCGGTTGTGCCTGTGCACCGGTGCACTGCATCTGATCCCTGCCACATGCCAGTGCCCGGGCATGTGTGTGTGTGTGTGTGTTGCTGTTCCTTGCTGTGTGCAGTTGTGTGCGGCTGTGTGGTACTGTCACCTGCACCCCTGCACCATGCCTTTGTGTGTGCGTGCCCCTGCCTGTGTACTGTACCTGTGTGTGTGGCCAGTGTGTGGGTGTGACACCACCTACCTGTGTGCACCATAGTGCTCCCATGTGATGGTGTCCCTGTGCTGGCGTGCCATCCTCTGCAGCCAGGGATACCTCCACCAAGGGGGGGTGTCCACCACTCTCCAGCCCATTGCCCTCATCGTTCCCACTACTGTCCCCCTCATCAGCCTCGACAGCTACTCCATGGTCAATGGCCATGTTGTGCAGTATGCAGCAGGCCAGGAATAGGCCACAGGCTTTTGAGGGACCGTACTGTAGCGCACTGTCAGACCTGTCTAGGCAACAGAACCGTGCCTTCAGCATCCCAAATACATGCTCAGTGATGTTCCATGTGCTGGTGTGTGCCTCATTGTACCATTCTTCTGCTGGGGACGCCGGGCACTGGTAGGGGGTGAGCAGCCAGGGCCAGAGTGGATAGTCACTATCGCCTGTGTGGTTAACAACATGGTTAGCTCTGTGTCCTCTGTTGCTGTGCCCCTTGCCTATCCCTGGCACCTTCAGCAGCACACCCACCCTGCTCTTCCCCATTCCATGCCCTGCTCTGCCCAGCACCCCTTGCCCATCCCATACTCGCCCACTACATGGCCCATGGGGATGTCCCCATGCTCGAAACTGTGGCACAGTGCAGACATGTGCCAGATGAATGCATAATGTGCACTCTCAGGGTGTGTGGCACAGACACAAGTGATGCATCCCTTGGCATCGCACACCACCTGGCAGTTCACACTGGAGTACCCCCTTCCTGTTCAGAATACCATGGCCTCAGGGCCAGGTGGCATGTGGATGCCCATGTGGGTGCAGTCAATGGCCCCAAGCACACCAGGCATGTGTGCTACCCTGTGGGAAGTCCTGCATGGTTGTTGTATGCTCTGCCTATGTACTGGAGAAATGGATGTATTCCGAAGCATGTGGCAGCAGGGCATTGAGGAACTGTGTGAGGAGGCAGGATGTGGCCAACTGGGTCATGCCTGTTGTGTCCCCTGTTGGTCTCTGGAAGGTGCCTGTGGCAAGCAGGCACATGATAGCTGTCACCTTTGTCTCCACAGAAATTGCATGGCTCCGTCTTGTGGGTGCCTGCATCTCCTCACTGCACAGCTAACAGAGCTGCCTCAGAATAGCCCTGTTCAGGTGATACCGGCCCACAATCTCCATATCAGTGTAAGTCTCAAAGTGGTGTGGGCACGGTACCACCTGTTCTAGGTGTACCGCTGACGGGCTCTTCCATGGCCAAATCGCTGTTCCTCCTGCCTCCTCACACCCCTCATTACGGCCTCCATTAGGAAAGGTGAACTGGCCATGGCCCCTGATGTCCTGTCTCCCCCGGGCGGTCAGCTACTGTGGGCTGTATGCCATTCTGGTGCATTGTGTGTCACTTTGCCTGCCTCTCCCTCTCACTGTCTTAGCCCCTGGCTCATTGTCCACTGCTACCTCTGTCCCACACCCCTGTGGCTGCCTGTGCCTGTCACTCTGTCCCTCACAGGCTCTGTCTCCCTTGCTCTGTCTGTTTCTGTCCCTCCACCTTCTCTTTCCACTCTCTCTCTCTCTCTCTCCCTTGCCCCTGGTGCAAGTGCTGACTGCGTGCTTGCACTCTGTATTTATAGGCTTAAGTCTGCTCGGCACATCCAGGTTTTGCTCCACACTTGTGCCATGGTTCCACGGTTAAATATCGCACTGCACCGCATATTCATAGGCACGTCCCCTGCTCTTGCGCATGCATTCATTATAGTTGCACACTGGTGCACTGGGACTTGCGCCGTGCACTGGCTCCCTCTGAATATCGCTCCTTGGCGCAAGTCTGCACTTGTGTGGCACAACTCAGTTGCGCCATGCAAAACTGCTTTGAATATCCCAGCCTGTGTTCATAATTCATGTTTTACAATTTTGTTTTGGTGGTAGTAAGTTATGTAGTTTGTGATTAGGGTTACATATTTTTTTAAACATGTCACTGGCCATTTTTTTTCATCTTTCCTCTAACCGTCTCAATTTACACTTTTCTAGAAGCTCAGCATAACTAATATCTTTACCATATATAGTCCTAAGTGCCCTCTTGTGTACTTTTTCAATCTCTTCCCCCTCTTTAACAGTTAGTCCACGATGCCACACGATTGCCCCATAGTCTAACACTGGTCTCACGATAGTTACATAAAAATAGACCAGATCATTACAAATTAGACCTGCCCTTCTTGACATGGTTAGCCAACACAAACAAATGTTAGCTCTTTTTATCATTCTCTCAAATTGATCCCCCCCCAATCCAAAATCATTCTGGAATATAATCCCCAGTGGCTTAATTCTACTGAGCACTTCTACATGTACCCCACCAAAAATAAAAGAGGCAATGCCACTCCATCTACTTTGCTTACCATATCAGATTTCTTTAATTTTATTCAGATTTATTTGCATGTAATTTATGTTTGACCATTCTTTAATGTGCGCAAGATAATTTTGCATAGTACTTTTTGCCTTGCTTGAAAAAACATCTATAACTGTCATATCATCAACGTACAGTACTTTATACACCATCATAAATCTGCAAATAATTAATCATAACTAAAAATAGAAGGGGACCCAATTTTGTGCCTTGAGGGACACCTCCCATCACACGATCCACCTCAAATTTATGCCCTTCAGCTTCAATCCACTGTGTTCTTCCCTACAAGTTAACCTTATGCACGAAACAGATACCCTGCCCCAAAAAAACACCCTGTCAAAGGGCTTTTCTGCATCCAGAGATAATAATACTGTGTTAGTATTTTTGCCATTAAAATTACATTAAATGAGCTTCTTACATTACTGTTGCTTCTATTTTTCATTAATTCAGTTTGCTCTGAATAGACAATCAGTGGAAGTAACTTTTCTAGTCTAGATGCTAGAATTTTGGCAACAGTTTTACAGTCCGAATTTAAAGGGGAGATAGGGTGATATGATGTACAGTATTTAGGGTATTTTCCTTTTTTAGGTAAAACTATTATCAGTGCTATAGAAAGGTTTGTGGTAGTGACCCTTGGTCCAGAAATAAAATGGGTTGCCATTAAGGACAACCCCCATTGTTCCAGGCCATCTGACCCGGGGAAGAGACGGGGGATGTCAGCAGGGACAAGAAGGGGAAGGGAGAAATGGGGAGGAGGGGAAGGGAAGGAAAGGGAGGAAGTGAGGTCACAATGAGGGAGGGCTCCCCTGACATCATCACAGCATCAGAAGGGGGTGGAGGATAGGATCCAATGGGAAACAGAGAAAGGGGGATTGAGGGCGGAGCAACAAGGGGTTTAAAAAGGGCAGCACAGAGGAGCTCTGCCACTTTCTGCTAAGGTTCTTAGGTAAGTAAATTCAAGAAAAAGAACCTAGCACATCGGTTGGTGAGTTCCTCAGGAAAAGGTAAGGGAAGGAGATTTTGGGACATTAATCCATTAGGTGGAATACTCAGGCAGATATCAAGGCTTGAGCTGAAAGAAAGTTAGACAATGAGGTGTGGTTTTAAAAAAAAAATATATATATACTGTATATATAGTAACAAGTTGTTGTTGATGTGGTTTAAAAAAAATGTTTGTTGTGTGTATAAAAATAAGGTATCAGGGTTCAGTCTTTTTAGAACGTTGTTTCATCCAGAGAAATTGTGGTTGCAAGATTTGGATAGGTTTTGTTTGGAAGGGTAATTTTAATAAAAAAAAACCAAAATAAACAGTAGGCATTTTGCATCCATATGGAGAAGCAATGGGAGCAGAAAAGTCTCTGAAAGTGTTTGAATTACACGCAAAGCGAAGCGGGAGGAGCAGCAGTAAGTTTCAGTAGAGATGAAAAGTGAGCAGCTGTGGGGCAGAATATAAGCAGCGGGCAGCTGGGGGCAAGGGATGGACAGCACAGTAGGAGGATAACAAATTGAATGGGAGGAACGAAGAAGGAGGAGCCGTGCGGCAAATGGAGGGGCAGCCAGAAAGGAGAAAGTTGTGCATTCGGTAAATGGGAATGTCGTTTAAGAAGAGAGGGGGTAGGAGTACACAGAGAAGGGGAGATGGAAGGGAGGCCATGAGAAGAAGGATGCAGAGCAGGCGCGCAAGAAAAAGGGGGATGCAAAAGAGGAGAGAGGCCTGTAGCATTCGCAGAGAGCCATGTGGCAGGCCTTTGGCCCAGTGCGACAAAGGGATATGGACAGCTTCAAAGAAGGACAAAACAGAGAGGTCCTAGTATCTGGGGAGGGGGAGAAAGGGGATTGGAGAAACAAGAAGGGGATGGCTGGGACAGGGAGAAAAATCGGAGGACCAGCTGGGCCGAAGAGGAAGGCACAGGCCTAAAAACTGGGAAGACAGCGGAAGCGCAGAGAAGCGAGCAGTGTGGGGCCTGAGGTATTTGAGCTGCGCCAAGGATGGCCTTAAAATGGAAGGGGAGACTTCCCAGCATTCTGAAACTGCGGTCCTTGACACCGCGACAATGGGGAGAGCGGTGAAGCCCCGTTAATATGAGGGCTAGCTGTGATATTTAATTCATTTCAGAACCTGTGGCCTATTGCTGTTATATGGAATTCATTTTCACAACCTGCGGCCTATAAAAATGTATAGTCATGACGAGGGGATAGTGAATGGGATTCTGGGCCCTCCGTACAACGAGGGATATTGTAGCCGAAATTTAAAAAAAAAAAAAAAACATTTTGGGGATGACACTACTGAGGGCAAGGAAGACCCTATTTGGGCAGCAGGCAGTTTTGGAGAGTCCAACAAGGGCCCCGATGCATAGGCGTGGGCTCTGAGCCAGGAGGTGAGCAAGGGAGATGAGAGGCTGCTTAGCATCATGGTAACAGGCCTGAGCAAGGAGCCACGTGGCAGGGCATAGCCGGAAGGGAAGGGCAAGATGCCATTTGCAACAAAGGTGTGCAAGCAAAAAAAAAAAACAGCCAAAATAAAAAAAAAAAATAATAATATAAAAAGCAATAGATGGCTTTTTGGGGCGCAATACAGATAGCCTCAGGCAACCAGGAGTGCTACAAGCAAACAAGGTGCAAAAAAAAGGAGGAGAATAGGGCAAAAAGGTGGACCTGTAGAATATTGGTCAAGAGTGCTGGAATGGCATACCAGGGTATGTGGCAAAAAGCTCATTGCAAAAAAAAAAAAGGGGGGGGCAGAGGTAGGGCTAGGGCAGGCGTTGCATAAGGGGAAAAAACCCAGAGAGCTAACTAGCGTTTTTATGTTTTGTTACAAGCAGGAGACAGACAGAGTGAATACTCGGGGATCTAGCTCATTGAAAGCGGACGCGATGAAGATGATCATGGATCTCATGGACAAGGCTCACAAGGTCCTGGATACAGTGGAGGACACGGAATGGGGAGAGATACCAGCATGGAATGGGAAGGTCAGAAAGAAGGGACAGAGTGTGGCAGGAGGAAAAGGAAAGGGAACTGGGGCGCCGGTGCCCAAGCGCCCCAGGGCTAGTTCTCCGGGGCCGCAACCAACAACCCAGGCAACACCCAACTCATCACCTGCACCCAGGCCTGAGGAGCCAATGTGGGATCCGGAACCCATCCCCAGGGAGGTGATTAGGCCTCACCCGTGGCCCTACGTGTCCGCACCCGATGCTAACCATCCAGAGACGGGCAGGGAACGGCGGTCCCCAGGTAGCGAATCACAAGAGGGAGCAGAGCCAGGACACGTAAGAATGAGTGAACCATCAAAAGGACCCCATGACAAATCAGGTACAGTGTTGACATTAGAGAGTACCATGAAGGAATATGTCGAACAAATATTGTTAGGTATGGGGGGAGATGGCGTTAAGAGGTTACAGAGAATATTGGGTGAATTAGAGGAAAAGGAGAAGGGGGAAAAACAGGGACATGGGCGGAAAAGAAATGTCAGAACAGAAAAAGGGGGGTGGGGGTAAGAATAGGGGACCATGTGCCATTAGCAACGAAAGAAAAAATATGGAAGGGAGAATTTGTTGATATCTTTGCACTGGTAGACAAGAAAACTGCGGAGCTACATGAAGAGAAGGAGGGTTTTAGCAAAAAAGAATTAGTGGCCGCGGTAGTTCTAGTCAAAAAAGGGGAGGAACAGAAAGGGCCCACATATAAAGGAAAATCATGGGAGGCGTGGATCTTGGGTTTCACATATTATAGTGCAATAGTTCAAGAGAAAAAGCCTGAATTGGGCATTCCCCTATTAGCTTACACTTTGATCATAAGAAATGCGTATAAAATGATGGGGGGGGCTAACTGATTACAGTATGACGAAAAGTTCAGGACCCGAATGGCTAACTACGAGGAAGATTGTAGATGGGATTCTAGACATAATGACCTATGGTGGGAGACCATGACGGTAAGGGGGGGGCCGAAGTGAAGTGGCAGAGGGGAGGGCCATGATACCAGAAGTGCTGTTGGGGGTACAACACGGCATTCTGCTCCTTCCCAGGCTGCAGGTTTAGGCACGCTTGCTCAAGATGTGGGGGGACCCCACCCAGCTGCAAGATGCACATCTCACGGTGAAGCCAGCCCCGGGGGAGGGCAAGGAAGCGTTTCCTTTCGGGGAAGCTACAGAGGGATGCAGAGGGATAATACAGGGAGAGGGAGGGGACATGAGGGATGGAGAGGGTTTCAGCAAGGGGAGAGATGAAAAACGTCAGTTCCGGTTAGCAAAAACCCCGATCAGGGCCGAAAAAGTAGAGCAATGGATGGAAGAGTACCTGAACAAGGGAGTGGGGAGGGAGTTAATAGGGGGTTTCCAAAAAGGTTTTAGTTTACGCTACCAAGGAAAGAGGTTTGGGACATGGGCAAAAAATTTACAGTCAATAAAAGGAAAGGAGGCATTATTAAAATTTAAGATTGGGACTGAAAAAGAGTCAGGGAGGATAGAGGGTCCCTTCAAGGACCCTGCTTTCCAGCACCTGTGAGTATCACCACTGGGCCTAGTCCTGAAAAAACAGGCATGGGAATATCAGGTAATTCACCACCTATCCTATCCAGAGAAGGAGTCAGTCAATGATTACATTTTGGAGAAGGATAGTAGGGTGTCTTACGGTACATTAGAGGATGCAGTGCAGATTATCAGGGCAAGGCATACTCCATGGCTGACAAAGACTGACATCAAGTCCGCATTTCGGCTACTGCCAGTTCACAGGGAAGATTGGGAATTGCTGGGTTTCCAGATCGAAGGGAAGTATTATTTTGATAAAGCCATGCCGATGGGCTGTTCAGTGACATGCTCCACTTTTGAAAAATTCAGCACATGGCTACAATGGGCATTCAAGGTCAGGTACGGGCACGACACGGTGGTGTATTACCTGGATGATTTTTTGTTTATAGGGGAAGGTCAAAAAGGGGTGCAGATGATCATGAAGGACTTTCAAGAAATGTGTAAGGAATTAGGAGTCCCATTAGCTGTGGAAAAAATAGAGGGACCCAGCAGGTGTTTAGAATTCCTGGGTATAGAGGTGGATGCAGAACAGGGCCTATTCCGTTTGCCAACTTCAGAGATCAACAAGCTAAAGAGAATGTTGACAGAGATAGGGAAGAAAAAGAGAGTGCCCCTAATTAACAGTCAACAATTAATGGGTCATTTGAATTTTGCGTGTACAGCAATCGGGCCAGGACGAGCGTTTACACGACGTCTGGCAAGGGACATGGCGAGAGGTTCAAAGCCATACCACTGGGTCAGTATAGGGAGAGAGACCAAGGAAGACTTAAAAATATGGGAGCAATTCACTGAAAATTACAACGGGATAGCTTTCTGGCAGGAGAAGTGGCTTCATAATACAGACTTAAAACTCTACACGGACGCTTCTGGGGGGCATGGAGTAGGCACCTACTTCCAAGGGAGGTGGATAGCAGAACCCTGGCCACAAAGGTGGGTCAAAGAGGGCTTGACAAAGGACATCACTTTCCTAGAGATCTTCCCAATATGGGTGATGACGAAAATATGGGGACCATGGCTACAGAACCAAAGGGTCACATTCTGATGTGACAACAGGGCAGTGGTATACATGCTAAATAACAGAGGGTCAAGGTCTGTCTTGGTGCTCTGCATCTTACGACAGTTAGTACTACAAGGGTTGAGGCTCAACATGAGTTTCAAAGCTAGGCACATTGCAGGAATAAACAACTCCATCGCTGACAGCCTCTCATGATTACAGATGGGAAGATTTCAAGAGCTGGCTCCCAACGCAGATCCAATGGGAGAGAGAGAGGATCCCAGAGGAGCTATGGGAGATTGGCTGGAGGGAGCAGCATATCTCTTTCACAGCGCATGGGCAGACAACACCCAAAAAGCCTACGAAAGCTCATGGAGGGTCTTCCAAGCTTTCAGATCTAACCACAACATGGAGGTAAGTGGGGCGGTCACAGAAGAGCAAGTGGGGAGATTTGTAGTGGTTAACTTGGAGGAAGGAATGGCCTGTGCCACAGTGAGAGTACATCTGGCGGCCATAGGATGGGTATGCCAGATGAAAAGACGGGGTGATCTGTGCAACAATATTTTGGTAAGAAGAATGATGATGGGGTGGCAAAGGATAAAAGGGAAGGAGAGGGATAGGAGAGAACCAATCATGGAACACCTGCTAGAGGAGATACTAAGAAAATTAGCGGAGATTTGATACACCCCATACGAGGTAATATTATTCAATGCTTTATTTATGGTTTTATACAAAGGAACATTCAGAGTATCCAAAATAGTCAGAACCACTACGCCCACTCTGGGAGAAGGCTTACAGTGGGATGATATAGAATGGAAAAGGGTATGGATCACCCTAATAATTTCTACTGTAGGTCAAAAACGGACCAGACGGGCAAAGGGTACAGGGTGAATATCAAGCCGGAAGGGACCCCGGAGGTGTGCCCATGCCAGCTTATGCTCGACTTCCACAGAGTCAGGCCAAAACAAAGGGTGTTGTATTTCGTGCACAAAGACGGGAAAGAGGTAAAAGGGAGTCAAGTATCGGGGGTGTTAAAGTGGAGCATAAAAGAACTGGGAAAAAACCCGGACAGGTTCTCAACTCATTCCTTCTGGATTGGGGCAGCCTCGGAGGTGGCTGCTCGGGGACAAAGGGGGGAGGACATAAAAGCCATGGGATGATGGGCATCAGACTGCTACAAGAAATATATTAGAAATGCAGTACACTAACTCTTATCGGTTTTGTCTCCTTACAGGAAGAACTGAAGTAAAAAAAATAAGGGGTGTACAAGCGAATGTTGTTTCCTACCTCACTGTTTCTTATTATGTGTTATAGATATACGGAAAAGGAAGGACATATGGATAGTGGGACACTCACACATTTATTGGGCGGAAAGGGAGACAGCACAGAAGAGAGGTGGAAGACAACTGGGTTATGACCACAAAGTAATAAGGATCCTGTGGAAAGGAATATGGGGAATGCATTGTGAGCAGCTCCTTCCTCTACTGCTAGAGATGAAAAAGAACAACAAGGACCCGGACCTCCTGATTATACATCTTGGTGGGAATGATTTGGGACATGGCCCCTGGGTTGACATCTTTTACAGCATACAAAGGGATGTCACTGTCACAAGGACATGGTGGACAGAGATAACAATTATGTGGTCCGAAATGATTCCTCGTAGAGTGTGGAGGCAAGCCAGGCAGCACAAAGCCATAGAAAAAGTGAGGAGGAGGATGAATACTAGAGTGGGGAGATATTTGATAGAATGGGAGGGAGCTGCCACTAGACATGATGAGATAGAAGAAAGGATACATGGGTTATACAGGATGAATGGGGTGCACCTGTCCCAGATGGGAAATCACATATTCATCACCGAGCTAGGTAGAGGCATAGACCTGTGGTTAAAGGGATTTCATAAATGAAGGGGGAAGCTTACCATCCAACGCAAGCTGGAGACAAGCTAATGGAGGGTAGGAAAGAAAGATTCGATAAGTAGAGAGGGGGAAGGGGTATGGGGGTTAGGGAAAACAAAATTGGGGATTAAGATCTGGAAGAAGGTAAAAAGATATGGACACCCTGAAAATGGACAAGAAAAGGGGGAGCAGGAATTGGACCTGCCCAGAATGAAAGAAAGTATAAGACCAGCTCGGGTTTATGCCCAGGTAAGGAGTGGAACTGGACCCCCTTGGGTTTAGATGCCTGGGGGAGAAACAAAGAGATACAAAATTAAGAAAGAGGAGTGGAATAAAATATGATAAAGAAAATAAGAGGAACTCAATATTGAAAAATGTATATATTTATGTTAAGTGGACAATAAAAGGTTTTGCCGACTGAGCAGCCAAATCTACAATATTGAGTGTGATGTCTCTTTCTTGAGGGGAAGGGATCTGGAACAAAGACTCTTGTTAGTATTAGTACTAATTCATCTTTAAACATTTAGCAAAATTCAACTGAGAAACCATCCAAACCAGGACATTTACATGCTTTACTATTGTTAATAGCTGTTTCAATTTCCTTTTCTGTGAAAGGACTATTCAAGTCCAGTTTATTTTCCTCTTTTATACACTTTGGGTGGAATATTCAAACTGCGCCCAAAATGTGCACAATAGCAGGAGCAAGCACAAGTCCATTGCGCACATGCGCAATAGACACGATATTCAAACATGGAGCAAGCCAAATTGAGCAACTAGCCAACATCTGAATATCACACAACCTGCGCCATAGCGCAACCAGGAAGAGGAAACTGAGCAGATATGATGCACTATAGTGCAACAAGGGCAGCCCAGCTGAGCAGTCCAGAGGCGCCATAGTGCAAGCAGGGAGCCCCCCAGCAGCAGAGTAATGGAACTGCACAACCAGGGAGGTAGGCAGGGGCCCACCACCCATGCCACAGATGGGCACAGGAACACACTGCAGAACTGACAATGCACCCCCACACCCCAAGCACAGCATAATGGGGGAGGGACGGAATATCCACTGGCCCATGGGGACAAGCAAACAAAGCACAGCCGGGCCATGTTGCCCCAGCACACCCACTGGCAAGCTGAGACTGCCACACAAGGGGGCGGACCACCCCAGTGTACAGCAGCCCTCCCCGTGCACAGCACACCCTGCACTGTGACCCCAAGACACCCCCCATGAGCAGTGACCATCACTGCAGGAATCCCCATGCAACCCCCCCATCACACTGCAACCCATGTACCACAGAACCATACAAGCCAGACCCACCATGAGCACCCAGCAGTGGGTGACAGCACACGGCAATGCAACAACAGCAGACACAGTGCCAACACACACAACCCCCCTGAGGCACACCTGAGACACCGAACATGTGTCGCCACAAGTGGTACCCCACATGGGAAAGGGCATGCCCCTGACACCACTGCCATTGACATAGCACCCTGCACAGTAGACAGGTGTCACAGCGCGACTCACCATGAGCCACAGCAGCCAGCACAGACACCCACAGTGGTGCGTGGAAGCATGAAGCGCACTGGATGCAACACAGTGCAGGAGCAAACACACACCCATAACCTCGGGGACACCAACACAGGGACGCAGTAGTGTGGCAACCCAGCCCCCAGTGTGGGCACATGTAAACTGTGCACACACAGCCTGTAGTCCACCATGGCACAGGGGTGACACCCACCCTGTGCATGTACTGTGGCCCTGTATGCCACCAGCATACGCCTGGAGTACAAGTCACAGACAGTGCTGCACTGTCCCTGCAACACACACAAGACACAGCATGGAGGTGGGACAGCAACTGTGGAGGCCACAGTGTCACCCGAGGCCAAACATGCACCCCACCAGTGACAGGTGGCAACCCAGCATCGTGACAGTCACAGTGGATGACCTGCAGGGACAGCACCCACTGACAAGGCAGCAGACCTGGCAGGCCACAGACATGCAAGGTGTCAGCTGCACAGGCCAAGGACAGCTTGACAGGGGCACAATGGACACAGAGCAGGCACCATGGAACACTGCACACAGCAATGCAATGCACAGGGAACAACACACACCACAGATACCGACTGAACACCACTCCCACATCAGAGACACCTCCCCATGCCACACACACATACCCATGACTATACCACCCCAGATGCCATGCACACCACTGCAACTAAGCACCTATAGCCAGCTGCAAATCAGAGACTACCACAGTATTCATATCAAAATATCTGTATTACAAAAAGAACAACAATAAGAACAACAACAAGAACTATATACAAATGTACAAAACAGGGGTGGGGGTACGGGTACAAGGTAGGGGTGGGTAAGGGGCAGTGGTGAACAACTGGGAGAGGGAAGGCGGGGTGTGAGGGATAGGTAAAGGGGGGAAGTGATGGAGAGCTACTGTCTTCCAGCCTGCTCCCCTGCTGCCTGGTGCTGGTCCCGGGGCCTCCTTCTCCTTCACATCCCATGCTGCTGTAGGTCCTGCAGGATGACAAGTGAGTCCATTGCTACCTGCAACAGCTGCTGCATGGACCTCTCTATCCGGTGTAGTATCCAGACACCTAGGACAAGGGATCAGAGTCAATGGGTGTGACTGTCCATATCCCTGAAGCCCACCCATCATGCATGGCATACAGCCAAGTGCCCCACTCCTGTGATGGACTGCACCCACCAACAGTGACCGTGTGCACAAGACATGCCCAACCAGGCAGCAACAGCCATGTGTACCACTGCACACACACACCGCCCATGTCCAGCACAGCACTACCAAGGCAGTACAGTAATGTGGCTACGCGGTGGGCAGGCAGTGCCACAGCCATGTGCCCAGTGCATGCATGGACCACCATTGACACACTCCCAGACATGCAGTGCCACTGGACAGTGCTGACTGTCACATGTCGCGTGCATGGCAGTGGTGTCCATGGATGGTGGCCATGCCCTGCCCCCCACCCTGTCACACAGCATGCTATAGCAATCATGTTGTCATGGCACTCACCCTCATTGGGCTGCTGCTGCTGTCGTGGATCACCACCACCATGCTCAGGCACCGCTGGCACCACTCCCTGCTCTTCAGCCATGGCCCTCCTCCACTCTGCCACGCCTGTGGGAAACAAAAGGTGAGAAACACATCAGTGCAATCCCAAAGCATATTCCCCCTGCCCCAATGAGTGTGCCCGCCCACCCAGCCAGACCCATACATCACATATCCTGTTAACACCACCACAGCCAACCCTAGACCAACCCTCCCCCATGTGCTGGACACAATAGACAGTGTTACCCATATGGACCATACAGGTGCATAGACAGATCACCCACCTGGCCGAGGCACCACGCCCCTCCTGGCACATGACCGCAGATGTGCCAGTAGCGCCGGCTCCCTCCTCTGCAGGTCCCCATAGCGGTGCCTGCACTGTTTCGTGGACCTCCGTCGGCCAGTGGCCGCCTCCAGCTCAGTGGCCACCTGTTGCCACAATTGTGTCCTGGCCCTGTCAAGGGGATCCTCCCCATATAGTGGGCCATAGTGAGGCTTCACTACGGCCACCAAGTTTGCCAGCTCGAGGGCACTCCACTGGGGGGCTCTTCTGTGTGCCATCTCTGGATGTATAGCAGGCAACATGGCGCTCCGCTTGCGGCAACCCCACGTGGAATTGTTGCGCAATACAATGCCACTATTCCCTATCGCGCTGTCGGTACAGCGCCGCCAGTCCCTATCGCTCTGTCACTGAACAGCGTGATAGAGCTGCAGACATGTCATACATACAGCACCAAGGAGGGCAAAGGTCGGTCACAGGGTCATGGGTCTCTGGCGCATGGCCACGCACAGCACCATCGGACATCTATGCATCCAGCGCGATTGGTCGCCTGTGTGCCATTGCCACAGTGAACTATTGCACAGTTGTGCCAAAGCGCCATGTAGTGACCGTTGCTGTAGCGCCACTGGCACAATGGTGGCCATGCCCTGAATTGCCTACCGTGCACAGCACATCATCAGCGTGGCAGATGCCTGCGTAAGCTACCTGGGCATGTGCAGTGCGGTGTACTACGCAGTCACAGAACTGCGCCATTGGCTCAGCACGTTCAACCGTACTGCGCAAAGCACAAAAGTGTGATATTCAGCCGTCATATGCAAATCATCTGATCAGCTATTCAGTGGCGCAGCAGCGTGATTTGCATCTCATTAAAGTTGCTCCACACCTAATTTGCATGGATTGCGCTATAAATATGCGACACTGTTCTGCAGTGGCCATATTCGGTTACTGCAGTTGATAGGTGAGTTGCATGCATTGTGATGTTCTGGACTATGGGCTCAGGGAATTGCTGTTACTGCACAGTCACAGGTGACCACTCTCACCCATACAGGCTGTGAAATGACCGAGCAAGGACTGAGTGAGGAGGATGATGGTGGGCGGAAGAGGAGGCCTAACTTTATGAAGGCTGAGATGGAGGCACTGTTCGAGGCCTACCTGGATGAAGAGCCACTTCTCAGTGGACGGCGGGGCACTCCTCAGGCCCATGCTGCTGCATGAGGGGGGTGGCACGTGCCATCAACCTGCACGGCAGCCACCAGCGCTCTGTGCAGGAGTGTAAAAGGAGATGGGAACCAACAGGAGGAGGGTGAAGGAGAAGGTGGCAGCCATCAGGGTGGCACGTGCTGCAACAGGCATGGGCCAGCAGGAGGTGGTGCAGCTGACTCTGGCAGAGGACAGGCTCCCTGCAAGCATGCAGCACAGTGCCATTGAGGGCGTTCCTGGAGGTGGCTTCCAGACAGGTGGTAGCCCATCACTGCATGGTATGTCATGGTCAGGGGGAAGGTAGATCACATGCACTGACGTGTCCTTCCTTTCTGTTACAGATCCTGTGCATCTACAGGGGTCAGCGGTGGAGGGTCTGTCCACTGCAGACAGCCATCCGGAGTTGGAGGAGGGACCATCCACCTCCGCAGGTTGCCGGCATGCACTGCACCAGTGTGCATGCCTGGCTACCATCACTGATGTCATTGAGACAGATGTGGGGGGTGCCCTTCCTGTGTCTCAGCGGTCTGGCATGCAAGCATGCCAGCACGCTGTGGCTGTGACACAGACCTGCACCATTGATGATGCAGCGGCCACTATGGGCATTGACATGTGTGTGTCACAGAATAGACACACAGCAGGACAGCTCACGCCCATGGACCTAGCTGGTTCCAACGTGTGTGCCAGCACGCCAGCACAGTCCCAGGCTGTGCCTGTCAGCACCGGTGGGGCAGCACCGGTGGCTGTGCAGGTCACTGGCACTGTTGCGGCTACAGCAGTGGAACAACTAATCCCTTCGGCACAGCAGGCAGAGGGGCAGCAGCAGCAGTCACCCACCGGGACTGGGGGTACAGAGCTCAGCGGTGATGTAGGTGCACCACCTGTGGACTTGCCCATACCTGGTCCTGGTGAGCAGCACCCACCCTCAAGGGGTGCTGTACATCAGACCCTTCCATACCCTGAGGGACAGGTTGCTGATGTGGCAGACGACCTCTTTGACATGCACACCCGCCTGCTGCAAGCATCAATACAGCAGCAGATGTGGGTTGCAATATCCGTGGAGGCACTGTGTGTGGCTCTGGAGTGGCACAGCAGGGACAACGAGAGGATCCTGTCATGGATTGACCATTTGCGGATGGATGTGACCGCCGCCATTGACAGGCAGACACGGGCATTGGTCGCTGTCGTAGCCACATTGGGCACACAGTCAGGTGCCCCTGTGCTGCTCACACCGCGCAGTATGCTATCCACTCCCCATTCCCGGCGTTGTGCGATACCCACCCTGTCGACGCCAGGTTCAGATGTGGGCATCCCGAACACCTCTGGTGCAGGTACGTTCGGTATGCTGCAGACCCCTGTGCTGGCAAGGTCATGTTCACGCAGTGGAACCCCTGGTGGTCCATCAGTGCCACCCCATGAGGCCAGTGCTCAGCCTGCCAGTGCTGCTGGGTCTTGGCAGGGCCACCCACGCATCCGAGGTGGCTGTGGCACTGTGCCGCGAGACTGAGCTGTCTCCCAGTGCGGGCCCTGTCTAGTGCTGCCCTGTGTGCAATGTGTATTTCAGTGGGCAGTGCACCAGTGGATGCCCATCCCTACACGCAGACACACGGACCACCTGCACACCCTCCCAACTGCTGTCCACAGGTGCATGTGCATGATGATGCCTGCATTGCACTGTACACCAAAGTGCAAAGGTGCCCAGCGTCTGACACAAGTACATGGACAGTAAGTGGACGTGGTGGCCTGTGGACATGTGTGTTTTTAGTGTCTGTGTTCCTGCTCTGTTGTGCACCTGACCCCTGTGCACTTTGTCCCTATGTGCATATGTGTGTGTGTGTGTGTCTGTCCATGTGGCGTGTTACTGTTCACCCCTCCCTGGTTGTATGTGTGTGCTTCTGTGCCCTGCCACTTCCCTTGCCGTCATGCACCCCTGGTGTGTTTCCCTGTGTGTATGTGGGTTGTGCCCTAGCCACTGTTGGTTGCACATGGCCCCATGACTTACCTGTGTTGGGTGAAGTGTTCCTCTGTGATGGTGTCCCGGTGCAGCTGGGCCAGCCGGATCAGTCGGGGGTCACATCGTCCAAGGGGGGGGCTGCCCATCCCCATCATCACCGGCGTCACCGGCGTCCCCATCGCTGTCCCCCTCTTTGACCTGTATGGCTATCCCACAGTCTTTGGCCATGTTGTGCAGGATACAACAGGCCAGGAATATCCCACAGGCCTTTGAGGGGCTATACTGTAGGGCACCGCTGGAGGTGTCTAGGCATCGGAAGCGTGCCTTCAGCATCCCAAACACCCGCTCAATGATGTTGCGTGTGGCGGCATGTGCCTCATTGAAGCATTGCTGCGATGGGGTCGTGGGCTGGCGGTAGGGTGTGAGCAGCCAGGGACAGAGTGGGTATCCACTGTCACCTGTGTGGAGATAGTGGAAGTTAGTGTCTTGTTCAGGTTCATATTGCCCCTAACCCTGTGTGCTACACCCATGGCACCTGTGGCTTACCCACCCTTGCCCCCGATTTGCCAGTCCTACATGCATACTCACCCACTAGATGTCCTGTGTGGATGTCCCCACTCTCGAATCAATGGCACAGTGCTGACTGGTACCATATGAATGAATCGTGTGCTCCGCCAGGGTGTGTGGCACAGACATTGATGATGCGCCCACTGGCATCACACACCACCTGGCAGTTGACACTGGCATAACCCTTCCGATTCCTATAGGCAGCCCCATCGGGCCAGGTGGCATGCAAATGGCCACATGGGTGCAGTCTATCGCCCCTAGCATGCCAGGCATACGTGCTACCCTGTGGAACTCCTGTATGTTTGCTGTGCGCTCCGCCACGGTGCTGGGGAAATGGATGTGCTCCGCAGCATGTGGCAGCAGTGCGCTGAGGAATTGGGTGAGGATGCATGACATGGCCAACTGTGTTATGCCTGTGGTGTCCCCTGTTGGTCTCTGGAAGGTACCCGTGGCGAGCAAGCACATGCAGGCTGTTACCTTTGTCTCCACTGACAGAGCATGACTCTGTCGTGAAGTGCCTGCATCACATCACTGCACAGCTCACAGAGCTGCCTCAGTATTGCCCTGTTCAGGCGGTACCGGCCCACAATCTCGACATCTGAGTAGAGCTCAAAGCTGATGCAGGCTCAGTACTGCCTGTTGGGGACATACCGCCGACGGGCCCTTCCACGGCCACGTCCCCCTGCAGCATGCCTTCTCACCCCCTCATTACAGTTTCCATGTGGAAGCTGGTACTGTCCATGTCCCTGGCTTGTGTTTCCCCTCTGGCTGTTGTTGCTCTGTTCACCCCGCTGTCCTGACTGCTACCTCCACTGCACCGGGTACACCTACTGGCCTCTGCACTCTGTGGCCCCACACACCTTCCCTTGCCCCTATTCTGTCTTCTGTTCTCCCTGGCCTGCACTCTTTCTCCCTCTGGCCTTGTCTGTCTCCCTGCCTCATGTGGCTTCCCTGTAGCATTCTTGCACTTCTTCCTTGATCCTTTTTATTTTGGCTCATTTCCACTATGGCGCAACTTCCGCCCTGATCCACTGTTCACGTGCATAAGACCTTTGAATATCGCATTACGACTTTATGCATGGTTCCACCCCTTTGGTTGTGCATGCCTTAATTAGCATTGCACTGTTGCTCAGCATGTTTCAGTGGCGCCAACTGCCTCCTGCTGAATATCGCGGAATGGTGCATTTCAGACTTGCGGCAGGCGCAACCCTATTGCGCATTGCGCAACGCTTTTGTATATCCCACCCTTTAAGTATATGCTCTTTAGTTCTTTTTCATCTTGTGTTTTAAGCAACAATATAGAGAGTTTAGAATAATATTGTTTGAATATTTCTTTTTCTCAAAATGCCACCACACCTACTCTAGGACAGATTAGATTATAGGTTCCTTTCGGGTAATGACCAGTGTAGATAAAATTACATATGAAGGGATAAACCTATCAGATCATTCACCACTACAATGTACAGTTAATATTAAGCAAAAAGAAAACCAAAGAACTGGACTATGGATCCTCCATTAAACAAGCATTTATCAATGCCGGAAGTTATCTTGCTGGCATTGGCATTGGTAGTGCTGGATTTAGAGAGATGCATAATAGGAATGGCAGTGAAGTATTGAACTGATGCCAGCCCCACCCCCACCCTGCAGAGACTGACAGGCATTGGGGAGTGCCTTTGGGTCATTGGCCATAACGCTCATGCCATTTCACCACACCCTACCCTGCAGACTCTGACACATGTCGCAGTGTGCCTTAGGGTCTTCGGGCCTTATGCTCACCCCATTCCATAAGGAAATACACTGAGATGGGTGCAGTATAGGAAAATGGGGTGAACTTTGGGGCTGAAGGGTCCAAGGCACACCTTGATGCCTGTCACTCACTGCAGGGTGGGGGTGAGGGTTGAATGGCATGAGCATTATAGCCGACAATCCCAAGTCACACCTCTGGCACCTGTCAGTCTCTACAGGGTGGGTCGTTACAGTTGGAAATCCTAATGCCCCAGGTATTTGTTGGTATTTTCACTCCAAATTTTCAACATGGACTTTTTGTGACCCCACCTCATGAACAGTGGAACTATCAGTTCATTAGCAGAAAGGTGATTTTGAACAGCAACTACGCCATTTGGCACCACATGTGTGAAAACACATTTTGGGCAGGATGTGAAAAATGACAACTGTACTGCTCATGAGTAGGTGTAAAAAAATGGCAATGTTGAAAATCGGGAGTGAAAATATGAAAAACTGGTAAAGTCACGAGCATGTGTAGAAACTGTGCAATGCACGCAACACATTTTTTTAACCAAATTTTCAACATAAGCATTTTGGAGCCTCTGCTCATGAACAGTGGCACTGTGATTTTGTTAATTTGTCCTAAAAGTTGATTTCCCACAGTGACCATGAAGCAATCCCTTGAAGAATTTACAGAATACAGGATGAGCTGAAAGGGAAGAGTGCTTGCCTGCTGACAAGAAGGCAGATACAGCTGCCAGATGCATTCTAAGTGTAGCTGGTCTGAGTCCCAAGTTATTGAGATGAACCATATAGTCAAGGACTGTAGGCAACCCAGCAGACTCTGGAGAAATATGCTTCCCAGAGCACCAAATAGTAAACCTTTTCCATTTGGAGTTGTAAGTCTTTCTGGTGGAAGGCTTTCGAGAAGCCTTTAAAATATCCAGAACACCTTGAGAGAGAGATGCAAATCAGCAAACTCTAACTCTTCAAGAGCCAGGCCTTGAGATTGAGAGATTTGAGATTCGGATACCAAACCCTCCCCTGAGAACATGTTAACAGGTTGTAATTCCTGGGAAGAAACAAGGGAAGGTGGACTGCTAAGGACAGCAAGAGAGAGTACCAGAGCTGTCTGGCCCAGTCTGGAGCAATCAGAATCACTTTGCAGGGTTGAGACCTGATTTTGACAAGTACCTTGAACAGGAGAGGTAAGGGGGGGAAGCATACAGGAACTTCCCTTCCCAATTGAGAACTAGGGCATCCAGGGGGACTGAGCCCAACACTGGGAGTCTGCAGCAAAAAAGAGGAAGTTGGTGATTGTCTGGGGCTGCAAAAAGATCTATCTGTGTGGTGCCCCATCTGGAGAAGATCACCTTTAAAATCAGGGGATCTAGGGACCATTTGTGAGGGCCCTGAGATATCCTGCTGAGAGCATCTGCCAGGACATTGTCCTTCCCTGGGAGGTGCACTGCCATCAGAGAGGTATTCAGGGAATAGGCCAGAGACCACAACTTCATTGCCTCTGTGCACAAGGCCATAGACTGAGTGCCCCCTTGCTTGTTGATGTACCACATTGTGGTGGTATTGTCTGTCCTGATCTGAACTACTTAGTTCTGAACAGACTTGGAAAAAACTTGAAGTGCTAGAAGCACTGCTCTGAGTTCTAAGAGATTGATGTGAAGCAGAGATTCTTGAGGTGACCACAACCCTTGGGTGGTCAGATCCCCCAAGTGGGCTCCCCAGCCCAAGAGGGAGGCATCTGTGGTAAGGATTAGAGAATGAGATTGAGTGACAAAGGGAACTCCTTGCCTTAGGTTGTCCTGATCCTGCCACCATTGCAAAGCCTGGATCAGGGTTCGAGTCACTGGGATTAGCTTGGTCAGAGAATCCTTTCTCTGGGACCAGAAGGCTCTTAAGTGGAACTGAATGTCCCTCATCTGAAATCTTGCTTCTTGGACCACTGCGAGGCAGCCATGTGGCCCAGGAGCTGCAGAAAATGCCTTGCTGGTCGAGACACCTGGAGGGTGAATGAAGAGGCCAGTGTAACAAGGGTCCTTGCCCTGTCCAGGGAAGGAAGGCTCTGCCCTTATTGTATCCAGCTCTGCCCCTATGAAGGGGCAGGCTGGACCTAATAAGAAACTCCCTATGAAGGTGAGGAGCTGCACTGGCTCTAGAACTGACTTTGAAAGATTCAGAAGGAATCCTAGAAGTGAGCAGTTGCTGAGTTATCTGTAGGTGTGACTTGACTTGGTCTGGAGACTGACCCACTATGAGCCAGTCGTCCAGGTATGGAAAGATGGAGATCTTTTTTCTCCTTAGGAAAGCAACCACTACTGCCAGGCATTTTGTGAACACCCTTGGAGCTGAAGTTAGGCCAAAGGGCATTGCTCTGAATTGATAGTGGCCTGAGGCACTCGAACCTGAGGTACTTTCTGTGGGAGCATCTGATGAGAATGTGGAAATAGGCATCCTTGAGGTCCAGGGAAACTAGCAGTCCCTGGCCTTAGAGAGGTAGAATTATTCCCAGAGTCACCATTTTGAACTTTGGCTTTAAAGGTGCTTGTTTAAATATCTGAGATCCAGGATAGGCCGCCATTCTCCTGTCTTTTTGGGAGTTAGGAAGTACCTGGAGTACAATCCTTTTCCCTTGTGTAGGGGTGGAACCCTTTCTATGGCTGTCAGAGCCAAGAGGGAAGAGACCTCTGCCTCTAGGGCAAGGGTCTCTGAAGGATTTTCAGGTGGAAAGGACCTGGTTCTTATCTTGGGAAATTGTTTGAAGCTGAGAACCAGGCCCTGGCTTACTACTTCCAGGACCCATTTGTCTGATGTTAAAGACATCCAGTCCAGGACAAAGTAAGCCAGCCTGCCCCCTACAGGTGGTGGAGAATCGGCCCTGGCAAACCCATCAGGGTGCCTGTTTGGCAGGGGCTTTAGACTGAGGGGTGGAAGCAGGCCTGCTTGTCCCCATCTGCCTCTCCTCTAAGGGCCCCTATGAGCATAAGCAGAGAGGAGGCCTGGGCTTGGTAGAAAGGCCTATGAAAGGCTACCCTGCCCTGGAATGCTGCCTCTGGGGAGTAGCTTGCCTTTCCTTGGCCTGAGCAGTCCTATAGGTGGTCCTGTACTCATCCATTTTCTTCATGTAGTTCTCTGTCTGCTCCCCAAACAGAGAATTACCAACAACAGGAAAATCCATGGCCTTAGTCTGGGTATCCTGTGACAGGCTAGTACATCTGAACCAAGCCATCTCTGAAGGGCCACAGATGTAGCCATGACTCTAGACGAAACATCATTGGAGTCCATTGCAGCATGAAATTGCACCTTGGATGCCTCAATACCATCTGCAGCCACCTGCTCCAGCTCCTTGGCAAGCTGGCCAGGGACCTGTTTAACTAGAGCCATCACAGTGTCCCATCTAGACTTCTGGTATCTAGCTGTGTAGGCCATATAATTAGCCTGCCTGAGTCCCAAAGATGCTGCCATGTACTGTTTCTTTGCCATGGCATCAATCCTCCTGGAGTCCTTATCTGGGGTGAAGCCAAGGGTATATTTGTCTTATCACAGGCAGCAGCCTGCACTACCCCAACATGGCTGCATTGCTGGGAAAGGAACTCCGTATCTGAGCCTGAAAGTATACCTCTTGTCCATTCTTCTGTCCTCAGGAGGTATAGAATTAGGAGTCTTTAAAATTTTAAATGTCTGTTTCCCAAAAGACTTATGGAGGGGAATAGACAGCCTCCTGGACTCTGGGATGTCCATCATCTCAACATAATCAGGCTCCTCCTGATCCTCTACTGCTTCCTCCATAGGAAGCTGAAGAGTTTCAGCCACTTTTTTGTAAAACATAAAGTGGGACGGGGACTCAGAAAGCCTAGGAGGAGAAACCCCTGAAGG
Source organism: Neoceratodus forsteri (assembly GCA_016271365.2). Lineage (NCBI taxonomy): Eukaryota > Metazoa > Chordata > Ceratodontiformes > Ceratodontidae > Neoceratodus > Neoceratodus forsteri. Next base: position 830,723,914 of record CM028130.1, on the reverse strand, counting down.
TCTGTCTGGGGAGATGTCCGGGTCAATGGGCACATCAGACTTTCATAATCACCATCACTATCCTCATACTCTCCTTCCTCCTCCTCCGGTTCTTAAAAAATCCTCTAAATTATAATTTGGAACTGAGAATTTCCGACCCGAACCGGGCGACTAACTGGTGCGGTTCGGTCGGAACAGAGATGTGATTGAACAATCCTTATCGCTTTGGCTATTTCATCAGCGGTCGGAGAAAGAACTGGTGGATCCGAACCGACTGACTTATCCCTTCTTTTTCTTTTAACCGGAACCAACTCCTCAGAGTCAGTTCTCCTTTTGTCCAAAGAAGTTTCGCCCTGGTCAGAGGGCACTCCTTCTGGTTCGGTTGGAACCGAACCGGGCTGGCCATCCGCGGACTTTGGCCACCCTTTCCCTCAGCCTACCAACTCTCTTTTCCAGGGTAGCTATGAGAAAACTTTTGTAAATCTGGCAGTCTGAATCGAGGTGGTCAAACCCCAGACAATAAACACAGGTGGTGTGGGGGTCAGCCTTAAAGCTTCCCACACACTACAACGATGAAACCAGTGGGCCTGGTTTTTCTTGGGTTTCTCAGACATGGCCAGTCCTAACCAAACATACCCTTTTTTTCGGCAATCCGCCAGGCAAGACACCCTTATCAGTTCCTGACCATGTTACGGGTTGTGGAAAAAACTGTAATGAAATCTGTTATTTTTTAGAACCGATAAGGACCGGTTACCACACTCTAAAAAGCAGAACAAACTTTTTTAACAAACCTGATCGGTTCAAACCGAACCAATCCGACGTTTACAAGTTCCACACAGAAGCTAACAATAATAAACCTATCTAGTACTCATGGTACCATAGACAGAGACTGAACCGACAGGTTAGATGGAATAAATTCATTTGAAACCAAGGAAAAACGACACTTTAACCGACTAAATTGAACCAAGCAAAGGAGAAATCTCCAGAGCGACTGTTCAGTGAGGCGGAGTAAAGAATCTGGTGGTTTGGGTTCAAACTGCAATAGTCAGAGTCTCAACCGAGCTCGAGCTCAGCGTTCCATGCCTTGAATGGAAAGTTAACTCTTTCCTGTCCGGGTCAGTTCAGGGCAGTTCAAAGGTTGGATATCACTAATATAGTCAGAATACAGCAAGACTTCATGTTGTTTGAAAATCACATTTTGGGACTGAATAACGAGATGACAGTGCATGTGTTCATGAGGTGGGGTCCCAAGAACCCCATGTTGAAAATTTGGAGCCAAAATTCAAAAAAATGGCTGAAATATCCACCTAAGTTGACCCCCCCATTGATGCCATTATACAGCTTACCAGCATTTCATTTTGCAATTCAGCTTTGAAGAGTCCAGACGTGTTCCCACTCCACCGAAGATCACAGTGCTGGATCTCCAGGGTAAGTATGGACTGAGGGTGTGTGTGTGTGTGTGTGTGTGTGTGTGTGTGTGTGGGAGGGAGGAGTGTGTGCAGAGGTGGGTGCAGGTTGGGGGCGCCAGACAATGAGAGCGTTTGTTTTTCAGGTACAGGAAAAAAAATGAACATTGCAGACAGTTTTCTTTGTTTACAGGTGAAATAAAACAAATGTTGGGCACACACTGGGGTGGGCTTCACACGTGCCACACAATGGGGTGGGGGAGAAACATGCCGACACTGTCGGCTTTGTGTGTGACAGCACACTGGGGTGGAGCTCCCAGTGTGCCACACAATGTGGGGGTAGGAGACTTGTACCAACACAGGGGATTGCACCCCTGATGATGGCTTTGTTGGGGATTGTGTCACCAGCACGTACGGGTGGCACATCATCTGTGCCGCTGCATGACGAGCTTGTCTCTGATTGCAGTGGCAGATTTCTTTCAAGTTGGTGGCACTTTACATAATTCTTGCATCAGCGCTAATATGCTGGCTAATTGGGGAATGAGGGATGCACCTACTAAAGCGTGCCCTGCATTTATGATTCGCCAACACTGACACACCTCTGCATTTCTGTTACTACCACAAGATGTTGCTTGCGAATGCACAAGACAACATAAAAAGACTCAAATGATTCAAAATTTGCAGAATACATAAAGAAGGAAATAGAGGTCTTTGTGAAATATAACCTAAATACAGAAACATCACTGAACAACATATGGCAACATCAAGGGAAAATATCATTTAGGTACATAGAAATCATTTTCAGGTCAAATTAGCAAGGATTTCCAAAACAGGACCTGCCATCAAGGTGGTCAAAATGCCCATTTCTTTGGAACCCATATATGAATCTAGTTCTCTCTTTAACACAGCCATGCTACCAGCTTCAACTACCCTCCTTGGTAAGGCATTCCATACATTCACAACACGCTGGTTAAACCATTTAGCTCATTTGGTGGTATTACATTTGTCCCCCATCAGCTGACTCGTGTGTGATCTAGTCTGACATGATTGTTTATTTCTAGTATTAAAAGCCCCTGTCTCCCAAATCTCTGCATTTTTAAAGGCCTTATAAACACAGCACAAGTCCATTCTCAGTCTTCTATGACTCATGGAATACAAATTCAAGGTGCTCAGCCTCTCCCTGTAACTAAGATGTTTAATATTTCTAATTTTCTTTGTGTATCCCCTCTGTAACTGCTCCGCCTTAGTCGCAATTCCTACAGTTTGAGGTGCAAAGGTGCACCGTATTCTAAGATTGGTCTTACCAAGGACTTGAACAGTGGCACCATGACTTCGTCCCTTCTGCTTCTAATATTCCTCAAGATGTTCCACACCACTGTTTTACTCTTCTTTATTATACATAGATACATAGATACATACATAGACAGTGTCGGCAGATAAGGGCCTATGGCCCACCTAGTCTGCCCATTTGAGCTTGTAAGTTCAGTTTGTTTTCCTAGAAGTCTGTTTCCCCTTACCCCTGCCCTCTAGAATTCCTTTATGTCTATCCCATGCATTCTTAAATCCCCGTGATTGTTTCAGCCCCCACCACTTCCTCTGGCAGGGTGTTCCACTTGTCCACCACCCGTTCTGTGAAGAAATTCTTTCTCATGTTTCCTCTGAATCGTCCTCCCTCCAACTTCACCCCATGCCCTCTAGTCCTGAAACATCTTTTTCGCTTAAAAATAGTGTTTTCCTGCACCCTGTTCCTCCCTGTAAGATACTTGTATGTCTCTATCATATCCCCTCTCTCCCTCCTCTCCTCCAGGGAGTACATGTTCAGTTCCTTCAACCTGTCTTCATAGGACTTGTGATGCAACCCATGCACCATCTTTGTTGCCCTCCTCTGAACCTTCTCTACCCTGTCTATGTCCTTACGTAGGTATGGTCTCCAGAACTGTACACTGTACTCCAGGTGGGGCCTCACTAGTGTCTTGTATAGCGGAATTATGACCTCCTTTTCCTGCTGGTGATGCCCTGCCTATACATCCCAGCATCCTATTTGCTTTACCTGATGCCTTGTCACACTGTTTCCCTACCTTGAGGTCATCAGAGATGACAACCCCAAGATCCCTTTCCTGCTTGGTGCATGCTATATCCTCACCCCCAACTGATATATTGTACCAGGGGTTTTGTGCCCCATATGCATTATCTTGCACTTCTTTGCATTGAATTTCAACTGCCAAACCCTTGACCATTCTTCAAGTTTCTGCAGGTCCCTTCTCATTCTGTCTACACCCTCTGGTGTGTCTACTCTGTTACAGAGCTTTGTGTCATCAGCGAACAGTGAAATTCTGCCTTCTAGATCCTGTGCAATGTCACTGATGAAGATGTTGAATAGGACCAGTCCCAGCACTGATCCCTGTGGTACCCCACTGGTTACTCTTCCCTCTGTGGAGTGACAGCCATTTACCACCACCCTCTGTGTCCTGCCACCCAACCAGTTACCTACCCACCACACTACTGTCCTGCCCACACCCATATTGATTCACTATTGTGTTTTTCAAAACTAAGGCTGTTGGAAATATACACCCCCAAGTCCGATTCTTCTTCTGTTTCCTATATAACTTTTGTTATTTAGAGTGTACTGATACATTCCATTGTTTTTCCTAAAGTGCATTGCCCTGCAATTTGCCTCATTAAATTTCATTTTGTGTTTTTTAGCCTATAAATCCAGACCATGTAACTGATCCTGCAGTTCTCATGCAGCTTCTTTATTGTTAGTCATACCAATTTTTGTATCATCTGCATATCTGCATAACCATGCCCCTGCCCTTATTTGCATGGAATGTACCAATACATTAAACAACAGAGGCCCCAGAACTTATCATTGTGGGACCTCACTCATCACCCTTCCCCATTTGGATAGGTGTCCTCTAATTTGGACTCTGAACTCTACCATCCAACTATGAGCTAATCCATCTACACACATGGTGGTTTAGTTTATATTCCTGCAAAACCTGCATTAATGCCTCATGGGAGACAGAGTCAAGGCCTTTGTGTAGTTCAGAAAAATCACATCTACTGGAAATCCCCTATCCAAGGACTGGTTCACAGGTTCCAAAAACTGCATTAAGTTTGTTATACACAACCTTCCCCCAGAAAATCCATGTTGATTAATGTCAAGTCAGCCCCAGTTGTTTCACATTATCCTCCAAGTAATGCTTGACATTACCCCTCTAATACTTTCCCAATTATTGATGTTATACTAATTGGTCTATAGTTCTGGACCTGTGTCTTATCTCCAGCCTTGTGAATTGGGGTAATATGGGCAATTTCCCAGTCTGTGACAACCTTTCCTTCTTTCAGGGATCTGTTAAATAATACTGACAGAGGTTCAGCCAATTATTCAGCTACATTCATTTGTTATACTGTACAAGTAAGAGAAATAAAGAAAGGAATGGAAAACTGAGCAATTTAAAAAGAGAAATGAAAAGGGCTAAAATTAGATATATATTCAATGAAACAGAAAGAGCATTGCATAGCCTTAACAAATTTAAAACTAGACTAAAACAACCTATTAGATGAAAAATAAAAAGGCTAATATTGAAAACCAGGGCTTTGTACTGCACACCCCAAAAGACGTCAACATGGCACTCTCCCATTTCTGCCAGATACTAAATAATGTCTGGAACACGCACGTTCCCTTACAGCGCCACAGGATGAGACATTTCCACCATCCATGGATTTCAGCAGATATCAAACTCTGCAATACGTGCGACTGTGCTTAGGTACACTACAGTGTCCCATTCCCCTAACGACCTCTCAACCTATCGTGCTCTGAGAAACACATGTGCCAAAGCTATTAGGGCTGCTAAATCCCACTATTTCAATAACATACTGCATGAAAACCTCAACTGGCCCCATAAATTCTGGCAGACATTCTCCTCCCTTCTTAACCACTCACCTAACTCTTCCTCCCCCTCCCTCCTCATCAATAACACTCTAGTCTCTGACCCTCCTTACTGTTACCTCCACACTAAACAATTTATTTACTAAATGTGCCCTACCCTCCTCCCATGCATACCCCATCTCTCCTCAGCCCTGTCCTCCATCTCCTGACTCTACTGCAAACCACCTTACTGCTCTGCCATCTTCTACCCGAATTTATTTTCATCTCTCACCAGTCACAGCCCAGTAGGCACTCTATGCCCTCCAATCCCTGAACCTACAGAAAACCAGCCCTGATGGGCTTTACACCCCCTCCTTCTCCAGATCTCAGCCCCAGCCATCGCCCATCCCCTATCCCATCGACTCAATCTATCTTTCACCCTTGGCACCTTACTGCAGGCTTGGAAAGCCACAAAAGTGATTCCCCTTCATAAAGGCGGTGACCGCACCTTACTTGGCAACTACCGCCCCATCTCCTTCCTCCCTGTCTTGGCTAAGCTCCAAGAATCCCTTGTCCTAACCAGACTCACCCATTTCATCACCTCCTCAAATTTCTTGTCCCCATACCAATCAGACTTTAGAAAGAACCACTCTACAATCTCTTCTCTACTCTTGATGACAGACACCATTCTTACTGGTATTGACTTAGGCCACCTTACCTCAGCTATAGTCATAGATCTAGCTAAGGCCTTTGATTCCATCTCCCATCCATACTCACCAAACTTGAACTAGCTGGACTCTCCCCCTGGCTGTTACATGGTTCCACTCCTACATTTCAGGTCACTTCCAGTGTGTCCAGACTGGTGATACTCCCCTCCCCTCCCCTCACAGTCCTAGCAGGTGTACTACAAGGTTCTATTCTTGGTCCTATCCTCTTTTCTATCTTCCTCGATGATCTCCCTCTTGTGTGCTCTCACTCCCACATATACCTTTATGCTGATGTTACCATCCTCTACACCTCTGGCCCCTTGGCCTTTGAGGTGTCCTCTCAGCTAAAATCCAATTGTACTTGTGTCCTGAACTAGTTCCAGGCTAACCAGCTAAAAGTAATTACTTATAAAACAGTCTCCATGAACTTCAGCACCCCCAAAAAACTAGCCAGACTCTCCACCCCACCCCACTTTCTCCACTCTTGACGTTACTACCTTGGACATGGTCCCAGCCTACAATTACCCAGGAGTCTGGCTCGACTGTCACCTAGACTTCACCAGACATGTCAATTACATCCATACCAAGCTCAGCTTCAAACTTGGTGCTCTTCACAAAAATAAAGATGCCCTCCCCCTCCCAGTTTGCCGGAGTCTCCTCACCAGGACAATCCTACCATTTTTCAACTATGCCAATGTTGTTTTCAGGTCTGCCTCTGCATCTACCTTCTCCAAACTGGATGTTCCTTTTAATGCCTTCTGTCATTTAACCTTCAATGCCCCTCCCAGAACTCATCACTGCATCCACTATGCATCCCTATCACTCTCCTACCTTACCTCCTGCCAAAACTACCACACCTCCAGCATCACAGACAAATATTGGTTCAGCTCTCTCACCCCTCACCTCCCTCCTGTCCCCTTCCACCCCCACACTTTCTACTGCCTCCTCACATGTGACCCCCAACTCCTTCGTCCTCCCTCAACATCACTCTAACTCTGGAAAGGCTGTTTTTTCCTTCCATCTCCCCAACTCATGGAATTCCCTCCCCTTTCACTCAGAATGCTACCATTGCTAAACCTTTTTAAACAAACCCCCTACCACTCGCTGCCAGCACCTTGCTAGTGCACCCAATATGACTACCCCCTATTGGAGTCCTGTGCCTCCAAAGTCCCATTTACCATAATGTGTAATTGCCCCCCTTCACTTGTGCTTAACTCAATTACCTGGCATTGTCCAACCCCCCCCGATACCAGCACTTTGCTCAAGCTATTCATCTGTGGTATCCTGCTCTTTGCATTGCTATTTTTAATGTATGACATTCTGTTACCAATGTACCTCACCCAGGCAATTTTGTAACTCGCCTGATTGTACTTATGTACTGTTGCGTTAAAATTTTGTAACCTGTTTAAAACTATGTAATTATGTAATGTGTCTTCTCTTCCTCCCTCCCCCTGGTTGCACTTGAAAATGAGCCTCAGCTTAGTGTGCTTCTCCTGGTTATCAACTTTAAAATAAATAAATAAATAATAAAAAAGTTATGGGAGGTCAAACAGACTGACCCCTGAATAATGATTAAATAACACAGAAATGAGAGAAAAAACATAACCTCGCTGTCAATAAGTACACAGCCTTGTTATCAAATAGTCATATTTTGAGGAATTGCTGTAAAGAATAAAAACATAATGGGAGGTCCAAGAGGCTGACCTCAAGGCAAAAACAGAAATGAGAGAAAAAAAAACAAACTAGTTGCCAAAAACATATAGTCTTACTTCAAAACAGCAAACAGTTGAGGAACAGTCAGGAATACAATAAAAACTGTTGTTAAAACCAAAATGACCTAGATAGTTAAAATATTTACAAGAACAGCACAGGATATGTGATTACTAATTTAGAACATGAAATAACATTTTTTCACCCTACTGGAAGAAAAAGGTTAAGATGATAGAAGGCATCCTTGGGATGGCAGAGAAAGGGGAGATACTGCTGATGGGGGACCTGAATATGCCAGATGTTAACTGGAGCACCTTTGCTGCAGTCACATCCAAGAGCAGGGCCGTTCTTAATGCCCTACGGGGGCATGCCATTTTGGAACCCACTCAGGAGGGAGCAATCTTAGACCTGGTACTCTCAAATGGGGACAGAGAGGGGATCTCTGATCTTGAAGTGGATAGCCATCTGGGAACAAGCAACCACCAAACAGTGTGGGTCACAATAAACTTAGCTGTAGTGTCAAGTCACACAAAAGTGAAGGTACTGGACTTCAGGAGGGCTGATTTTGTCAAAATGGGAGAGTGCCTCAGAAAAGCACTAGCAAACAAGCAAGAAGGTGGGGTGGAGCAACAATGGGGAAACATCAAAACCGCCATCACAGAGGCAACAAGCCTTTGCGTGAAGCAAATAAACAAATCAAAATGAAAGAAAAAAACACTATCGTTCTCAAAAGAAGTAACAGGGAAGGTAAGGGAGAAAAAGATGGCATTCAGGAAGTATAAGGAAACACAGAAGGAGCAGGACAGAGAACTGTACCAGTTAAAGCAGAAGGAAGCAGGGAAGGCAGTCAGAATAGCAAAGGCCCAAATTGAGGAAAAGATAGCCAACTCAGTTAAGAAGGGGGATAAAACCTTTTATAGGTACATTAGGGAACAAAGAAAGACTAAGGCAGGGATACTGAGGCTGAATAAAGAGGAAGGTGGTTGGGCAGAGAGCTACAGTGAAAAAGCAGGGATACTGAACGAATATTCCTGCTCAGTATTCACAGTGGAAAAGCAATTAATCCAGTCAATAGAAGCACTCTGGATAGGGAGGTTGATATTAGTCCTTTCACAGAAGAAAGGGTTCTGAAAGAACTCTTAAAACTGAAGGTGGATAAAGCAATGGGGCCTGATGGGATTCACCCCAGAATTCTAAAAGAACTAAGTGAAGAACTAGTAATACCACTGACTATCCTTTTTAATACATCATGGAAGGATGGTGTGGTACCTGAGGACTGGAGGAGGGCGGATGTGATTCCCCTTCACAAAAGTGGGAGCAAAACAGAGGCAAGAAACTACAGACCTGTCAGTTTGACCTCAGTGGTAGGGAAAATGATGGAATCACTTCTGAAGGAATCAGTTGTTGAGTACCTAGAGGCCAGTGGGGCACAGGACTGAAGGCAGCATGGATTCACAGCAGGAATGTCATGTCAAACAAATCTAGTTGATTTCTTTGACTGGGTGACCATTAGTAGTAGAACAGGGAGGGGCTGTGGACATGGCCTACCAAGACTTTAGCAAAGCATGTGACACAGTCCCACATGAAAGATTAATAAACAAATTAGCCAGACTGGGAGTTGGACCCAGGGTAGTAGCCTGGGTAAAACACTGGCTGGACAACAGGACACAGTGGGTAATAGTAAATGGAGTCCACAGTGAAGAAAAGAGGGTTACTAGAGGGGTAATGCAGGGTTCAGTACTGGGGTCGGTCCTTTTTAATGTTTTTATAAGTGACATTGCAGAGGGACTAGAAGGGAAAGTATTTCTCTTTGTAGATGACACAAAGATCTGCAACAGGGTTGATACGCAAGGTGGGGTGGAAAGGATGAAAAGGGACTTGGCAAGGTTGGAGGAATGGTCAAATGTCTGGCAGCCTGGATTCAGTACAAAGAAGTGCAAAGTAATGCACTTGGGAAACAAAAACACAGGGGAAGAGTACACAATGAGGGGGTGAGATACGGACAACAACAAAAATGGAAAGGGATCTGAAGGTAGTCATATTAGATGACCTAAAGGTGAGCCAGCAATGTGAGAAGGCAGTAAGGAGAGCTGGGGGGATACTGGGATGCATAGAGAGAGGCATCAACAGTAGAAAACAGAAAGTTGTTGGCCCTTTGTTCGGACAGTTGGTAAGACCACATCTGGAGTACTGTGTACAGTTCTTGAGACCCCATTTCCGCAAAGACATAGACAGGGTGGAGGCTGCCCAGAGGAGGGCAACCAAAATGGTGCAGGGTCTGCACCAGAAGACATATGAAGAAAGACTAAAGGAGCTTAAGATGTATAGCCTCGAGGAAAGGAGGGAGAGGGGGGACATGATAGAAACTTTCAAATACCTCAAGAGAATCAACAAAGTCCAAGAGGGTAGCATCTTTTAGAAAAAGCGATCTGCAAGAACAAGGGGGCACAATTTGAAGATAGAGGGGGGACGGCTAAGAGGTAATGTGAGGAAGTGTTTCCTCACAGAGAGGGTTGTAGATGCATAGAACAGCCTTTCTGAGGAGGTCGTAGAGTCAAAAACAGTGGGGGAATTCAAGAATGCCTGGGACAGACATAAGGCAATTCTAGTGGGGGGTAGGAGGAAGTAGGCTATTGGTTAACTACAGTAGGATATGCAGCTTATCAAATAGGTAGGGAAACAGGCAGACTAGGTGGGCCAAGCAGTTCTTTTCTGCTGTCAAATTCTATGTTTCTATGTTTCTATGTTTGGGTCAAAAAAAGAATGAAAGTGCAAGGGAAAAGCATGACAAATCTGTTCCCAGAAGGAACATGAACAATGAAAAACATTTAAATACAAGTTTAGATAAAGTATCTCTGAGTCCGAGCTCAACAGTCACAAATAACAGCCTAAGGTACCTGTATGGAAGCCACTTCTGCAACTGCAAGAACATTACCAAGGTAACGGGTGATGTCATCACACCACGCAGCTCTATATGAGTACAAGAGGAGGGCCTTGTGAATCGCTCTCCTCTGCATGTCCACATTACCACAATCTACTCAGGAGAGAAGGCATTAAGTTTAAAGTCAGAAAATCTCTCAGACAAAAACTTGAAAACAGTAAAAGCTTAATTAGTAACTGACTACATTTGTTGTATGTAAAAGAGAGAGGAAAAACAGAAGAAACTGTGACACAGTAGATAATGCCACATAGAAACTGCCACTGCACAAGAACAGCTGTTTGAAATCACAAGTTAATGCTTGATGCACGCCATAAACATCAGTTTGCAAATACAAGCTATTACTAGTTGGATACAAAAAATGGAGAACAAACAATGGCGCAGTAGACAGATGCTGGAGAGTGAATATATTTATACTCAGCTATAGTTTGAAAGCACAGATGGCTAAAATAGGAAGACACCATAAGCAAATAGCTATAAAGATTGCTGCTGTTTAGGCTAGAACAAGAATAAATATTAGACACTTAAAGAGAAAATAAGCATTGGGCATGATCATAACTTAACTTAAAGAAACAGTACACAAAGTAAGTAGCTCATAACATAAGATGACTTATCAATGTTATGTTATTCTCTGCATGGCAAGATGAATAAATCAGCAACAAAGGTATGTTTACAAGTTAGATAAATGTCTTAATATATACATACAAAAAGAATACATGGTCACATATACTGAAAAATGCTTATGTCATTCACCTCAGGTTACTCACAGTTTGGAAATCAAAGACTAAAAGATTTTCAAAATTAGGAAACTAATAAAACCAAAAAAGGTATATAAAGCTCATTATCATGTAAAAATGCTAATATATGATACTGTGTATATACAACCCATAACTGCAAAACAAATATATATGTATTATTATTTTACAAGGCTGTAACCAAACTAAAGGAAGTGATATATTGATGGAGCAGATCAGAGTGAGCCCAAAGGCAAGTAAAGCATCAGTGAGTTATATATATATATATATATATATATATATATATATATATATATATATATATATAAAAATAAGAACAAGAGGGTGTTAAAAGTGTGTTTAATCTAATTTACCATGTAAAAATGCACTGTTTATATATACAAAATGTTAAACATGAAATGCTCCATAGAGAACCAATGCACATATTTATTGGAAATTGATGGCAGGGATAAAAATTATTATATGCATATTCATAAAATACTTAAAGAAAATACAATAACCATTCATGAATGAATTGTAAACAAAAAATATGCTTGATTTCTATTTATAGCCCCCCAAAGAAGCCAGTAGTCAAAACATTGGGGCTGGCGATGTAGATTGAATAAATCAAAGAATAAAGACTTTTAAAGAAAACATTGGTGTAGAACATGATTCATTTGGAATAAGAGTGACCAATCCCATCTTTTGTTTCTAAGAAGTATTCCGGACATTGGTGTGCTCCACCACAAGACAGGATTGAAAATGTAACAAGTGATTACCCTTGAGACCCAACCCTTGCAACTGATTCACAACTTCAGCTACAGGTAGCACTCTCTTATTGCAACCTAATAGGCTAATTCTCCCGGCATCACGAACATAAACTTCACCTCTTGGGCAGTTGAACCCAGCTGGCATGCTGCGTTAGTCAAGCATGCTGAGGGATTCCTGGGGTGAGAAACAGGAAGTACTCTTACTTCTATATAGGGCACTGGTGAGGCCACATCTGAAATATTGCGCTCAGTTTTGGAGTCCTCAGCTAAGGAAGGCCAGGGACAGGCTGGGGATGGTGCAAATGCAGGGTGACCAAGATGATTTAGGGCCACCACGGCTGATCTTATGAAGATCATCTCGAGGCACTGAACATGTACTCACTGGAGACCAGGTGAGGGAGGGGGACATGATAGAGACCTCAAATTCCTTAAGAGAATAAACAAGGTGAATTGTGTAACTATTTATCAGGAGTACACAGTCAACAACCCAAGGTCACAAGTGGACACTGGCGGAAAGAATGTTTAAGAGGGTGGTGAGGAAGTTCTATTTTACGAAAGGGTGGTGGATCCATGGAACAGTCTTCCAGAAGAGATGGTGGGTGCCAAGACCATAAATTGTTTCAAGTTTTGGAACAGCTTGAACACTTGCTTCCTGACTGACAGCCCAGAGCATGCCTCCTTCCACACCTACTTCCACTCTCTCGCCCCCTTCCACCCCCCCCTTTCTCCACCCTGACCCAATCTACCACCTTCATACTGGACAACTGCCCACTTGGTGGAAGTGCTCTAACAATATTATTTCCCTTCCTCCTCTCTCTGTCCCTGTATTATTGGACTACTCTGCACTATGGACAAACTGGGACTAAATATAAGAAATAATATTTATGAAACTCGGGCACATCCTTTGCAACTTAAGGGAGAATGTTGTAAAACAAAAAAAGGAGCTCTTGGTTTACAACAAGAGTTACTAGAGTCTGGAATCGATTGCCCTTAACGGTGGTAACTAGTGATTCAATGGATATCTTTAGACAAGACTCGACAACTATCTACGTGAAAACTCAATAATTGGCTATATGTGAATTTTTTTGGTGAGCTATATGGACCTCGGTCTTTTTTTGCTCTGATACCCTATGAAACCTATGAAACTATGCACTTCTGCTCCCACTGTTTCTTTAAAATGTATACTGTAACCAACAGCTTCTACCTGTTCAACCTGTAATACGTTTACTCATGCTGAAATGCTCTTATAATCATACATTTATACCTTGTTAATGAGCACTTACAACCCTTGTATCCCCGTATGTACTGATTTTCTAACCAACTGATGTGGAATATTTTTATTCCTATGCGTTGTAGCCTTTTTTTCTTAAATCATTTTATGTCTACTATGTTATATTTGTTGAACCCAAATGACATGGAACCTCTGTAAATGAGCTTCTAGCTCATAGATATTTTTAATCCAAAAAACAAATCAATAAAAAAAGCATGGTTGGGACAGAGTGAAGTGTTTTCTGGTTGCTCAGTTCCGTAGCAATGGGAAAGGCAGTGGGGATGGGGGATGGGTGGGATTTTACCCTGTATGGACAATAGTTTCCGGGGCAGAGTGGGAACTGGGCAGACTGGGTGGACATTTGGTCTTTTTCTACCATAATTGTCTAAGTTACTGTGTTTCTAACTGAGTCACGTGGCTCTTATTGCCCTTGGAGTCATCACTGTCTTCTGGCTGCAGGACAGAACTGAGCCCTGAGACACTGGAAGTGTTCTTTAAATCAGGAAAAGCATCCTTATGATGCTCTGGTACACCTGCATATACCTGTCTTGAGCTCCTTTGCTCTGAGGGGTATGATAGTGATTTACATGTCATCTCAGGAGAGCCCTGCGAGTTCTCAAAATAGAAAATCTCACTGAGGAGATAAAGCAGGGACTTGTGTAACTTACTGTATGCTTGCCACTGCCTTGAGATAAGCCAGATGTACCTTCTCCAGCACCACCAGCATACTGGGGATTAGGTACAGAAAACTCAGCATTAGCTTAATTAGTTCAACATGGGCAAACATACTATAGGAAGACTGCCTCTTACTTATCAGACTTACCTTGCACTTTTAAAAGTAAAGGGTCTGTGAAAAGCCATAGTGCCAAATAACATAGCATTTTACCTGAAATAATTCCCCTCTGTAGTCACTCAGTATAAATTACCTAAAATAGTCAGAAGTACAGATGAGTGACTTTCCACAGGACTGTGCCAGGCATAAACTGTAGACAAAACACAATTATTTTTTTTTATGCAACACCCCCGCTGAATAAAAAATGAAGCAGTTGCATAAAAATGCACACAATACAACTGCTGTAGAAAAAATGATGTGGGTGCATAACAACACACCTTACAAAGAAGGCAATTAAAAAGAGTGCAAAAAATTGCACTTTTGTGAAAAAATAGTGTAGACAAATCCAAACTTTAAAATTATAGAAAAATAAGATATATGACAGTCAAAAACATAAAAGCATAGACCCTTGCATGTGGACAAATGTGTCCCTTAGTGAACAGACTCAAGCACTGGGCCATTGTTAAAGGACATAGGACCTAGACTGGGTTATATGTCTCATTCTGTGAGTAGTACCAATAGCACTAGAAGCAAGAATTGCTGTCTAGTTACATATTTTATTGTTCTGTGTAGTGCAATTGTTAACTTGTTAAATGGACCTCCTGCACTGTAGTGGCAGTGAAGCAGCAGTCTTTTGGGAGATATTCGGGAAGGAGCAGTGTTGTCCCATCTGCAGGCACCTCTCTGAGCTGAGGGAGAAGCTTGCTCATCTCCAGGCTGAGTTGGCCAGGATTTGGGGGACCTCCTCTCCCACCCAGGAATCACCAGGGCTACTGCCGTTGCCTCAGAGGTTGCCAAGAAAGAGGACCGGTTGGACCACAGTGGGCTCAGGTAGGGTGAGGGTGGTGGAACAGAGGTGCATCCCTCCAGTTGTACCTCTCCACAGTTTCTATGCCATTCTGGAAAACTGTGGTTCCTCTATGGAAGCATCCACAGTGAAGACCAAGGAGGAAGCTGGGAACCTCCACAAAGGAGACCCACAGGAGGGTGGCAAGGGACCCCACAGGGGAAGGAAACAACTCCTGGTAGGGGACTCCATTGTTAGGAGGGTAGAACTTGGGGAGGAAGGGGAGAGGGAAGCAAGGTGCCTGCCTGGCACCATGGCTTGGAAGGACAGTGAGCAAATCCTCAGGATCGCTGGAGCAGCTGCACGGGGGAGGGAGCTGAATGTCATTGTCCACCTAGAGACAAATGACCTGGCTGAGAAAGGGATCAGAGCAGTGCAGAAAGAGTTTGTGGAGTTGGGGAAGGGCCTTAGACAACTAGCACGCCCAGTAATCTTCTCAGAGGTGCTGCCTGTCTATGGCATGGATGAGGCTAGGGTACTCCACACCATGGGATTCAATCAGTGGTTGAAAAACTGGTGCAGAGCTCAGGGATTTGGCTTCACTTGGAACTGGGGGTCCACCTGGCATGATGCAGGCCTATACTGGCATAATGGTCTGCATCTGTCCAGGAGGGAAACCACTATCCTAGGTGATAGGTTTAAATGCTTCATTGGCAAGCATTTAAACTAGCCAAGGTGGGAGGCACTGGAAAGGAGCAGGGAAGTCCCAGCCCCTCCCCCCAAAACAAATCAGGGTAGTAAGTGAGGTAAACACCAAGACAGAGATGTCGATAGGGAGAAGGGCAGGGGTAAATGGAGAAAATGACAAAGGCAATAAGGACAGGGATGGGGCAAACAGGGGTAAGGCCATCAAAAAATGGAGGGTAATGAGCGCCAATGCCCATAGTGTGGGCAACAAGCTCCCTGAACAGGTGGCCTTGATGGAAGAGGGATTCCTGGATATCATAGCAGTCACAGAAACATGGTACACAGAGAACCATGACTGGGATGTTAACATACCAGGGTACTCAACCTACAGGAGAGACAGAGAAGGTAGAAGAGGGGGAGGAGTAGCTCTCTATGTAAAGGAAAGGGATAAAAGCAACAGAACAAAAGAGTAAACACGGAGGACAGGAGGCACTGTGGGTCACCTTAGAGACTGGAAATGGCACCACAATCTGCACAGGGGTTGTATATAGACCCCCATGTCAGGGAGAGGGAATGGACAAAGATATGATAGAAGCCATCCTTAGGATGGCAGAGAAAGGGGAGATACTGTTGATGGGGGACCTGAATATGCCAAATGTTAACTGGAGCACTTTTGCTGCAGCCACATCCAAGAGCAGGGCCATTCTCAATGCCCTACAGGTGGCATGCCTCAGACAGCTAGTTTTGAAACCTACTCATGAGGAAGCAATCTTAGACCTCATACTCTCAAATGGGGACAGCAAGAGGATCTCGATCTAGAACTGGGTAGTCTTCTGGGAACAAGTGACCACCAAACAGTGTGGTTCACGATAAACTCAACTACAAATTCAAGCCATACAAAAGTGAAGGTACTAGACTTCAGGAGGGCTGACTTTGGCAAAATGGGAGAGTGCCTTAGAAAAGCACTAGCAAACAAGCTAGAAAGAGGGGTGGAGCAACAATGGGGAAACACCATAACTGCCATCACAGAGGCAACAAGCCTTTGTGTGAAGCAAATTAATCAAAATGAAATAAAAAGCCACTATGGTTCTCAAAAGAGGTGGTGGGGAAGGTTAGGGAGAAAAAGATAGCATTTAGGAAGTATAAGGAAACACAGAAGGAGCAGGACAGAGAACTGTACCAGTTATGGCAGAAGGAAGCAGGGAGGGAAGTCAAAATAACAAAGGCCCAAACTGAGGAAAAGATAGCCAACTCAGTTAAGAAGGGGGATAAAACCTTTTATAGGTACATCAGGGAGCGTAGAAAGACAAAGGGAGGGATAGTGAGGCTGAATAGAAAGGACGGTGGGTGGGCAGAGAGGGACAGTGAAAAAGCAGGGATACTGAATGAATACTTCTGCTCAGAGGAGGGGGAGGTGCCTAATCCAATTAACAGAAGCACTCTGGATAGGGGGGGGTCGATCCCAGTCCTTTCACAGAAGAAAAGGTTCTGAAACAACTCCTAAAACTGAAGGTGGAAAAAGCAATGGGGCCTGATGGAATTCACCCCAGAATTCAAAAAGAATCAAGGTGGGAACTAGGGACACCACTGACTACCCTTTTTAGTAAATCATGGGAGGATGGTGTGGTACCTGAGGACTGGAGGAAGGTGGATGTGATTCCCCTTCACAAAAGTGGGAGCAAGACATTGGCAGGAAACTACAGACCTGTCAGTTTAACCTTTGTGGTAGGGAAAGTAATGGAATCACTTCTGAAGGAAAGAATTGTTGAGTACCTAGAGGATAAAGCTACCAACTGTCCCCTATTTTTCCAGGACAGTCCCTATTTTAGGCAGCATGTCCCAGTGTCCCCACAAGTTTTGAAAAATGTCACTTTTGTCCCAGTTTTTGCTTACTTGTCCCAGTTTTGTCCCCCTTTTTTTTTGCTGACTGCTAATCCATGAGTGACAGTTATTTCAGCACTACTGTGGCACTGCTCGGGTTGGACAGCAGTTTGCAACTTCAATGCCTGCGCCTGTGTTGCACTGCAAGCATGTCAGTGGGAGCACAGTAAAGCATGTTCCTTCCTGTTAGATTAGAATGGGTAGTAGTGCAAACAAACCCATGTGGACGTCTGCCTGCCTGCAGCTTAGAGGGACTCCAGACAGAGAAGAGACCAGCAGCAGGGGAACTAAGGTACCTGAACCTGATCAGCTGTAGGAAGTGTGTGAAAACAATCTGGTGTGGTGGTGTGAGTCACTGAAGTGAAGTTTGCTCAGCAAATTAAGTAAGTGTAAGTGGGTTGGATGGGACTTTCAGGAGGAGCAACACATGCAGCTCGAATGTCTGAACACAATTTAATGCAGGTTTACTTCTAATGAACTTTCTGTACATCATGGTTTGGAACTTGCTGCAGCAGAATGATGTATTGTTTTAATCTGAAAGTTTGCTACTGTTGTTACTGAGGGGTTGCATGGCCAGATCAAGCAGCAAAATGTAACTGATTGTGCGCAGCGTTGACTGTAGCAGTGTCCGTGGGAGTGACACGTGGGGGGCGTTCATGATCAGGATGAACTGTCCCAGTTTTAGACCTCAGAAAGTTGGTAGCTTTACTAGAGGAAAGTGGGGCACAGGACACAAGGCAGCATGGGTTCACAGCTGGAAGGTCATGTCAGATGAATCTAATTGATTTCTTTGACTGGGTGACCAAAGTAGTAGACCAGGGATGTGCTGTGGACATGGCTTACCTAGACTTTAGCAAGGCATTTGACGCAGTCCCACACAAAAGATTAATTAACAAATTAACCAGCCTGGGAGTGGGTCCCAGGATGGTAGCCTGGGTAAAACATTGGCTGGACAACAGGACACAGAATGTAATTGTAAATGGAGTCCACTCTGAAGAAAGAGAGGGTTGATAGTGGGGTACCATAGGGTTCAGTTCTGGGTCCAGTCCTTTTTAATGTCTTTATAAGTGACATTGCAGAGGGAGTGGAAGGAAAAGTATGCCTCTTTGCAGATGATACAAAGATCTGCAACAGGGTTGATACACAAGGAGGCATGGAAAGGATGAGAAGGGACTTGGCAAGGTTGGAGGAATGGTCAGAAGTATGGCAGCTTGGATTCAATGCAAAGAAGTGCAAAATAAGCACCTGGGAAACAAAACCCAGGGGAAAATTACACTGGGGAGGTAGTAACAACAACAAAAATGGAAAGGGACCTGGGGGTAATCATATCAGATGACCTTAATGTTAGCAAGCAATGTGAGAAGGCAGTAGGGAGGGCCGGAGGGATACTGGGATGTATAGGGAGAGGCATCACCAGCAGAAAACAGGAAGTTGTTATCCCTCTGTACAGACAGTTGGTGAGACCACATCTGGAGTATTGCATCCAGTTCTGGAGACCCCAACTCCGCAAGGATATATACAGGATGGAGGCAGTCCAGAGGAGGGCAACTAAAATGGTGCAGGGTCTGCAAGAGAAGTCATATGAGGAGAGACTAAAGAAGCTTAATATGTATACCTTTGAGGAAAGGAGGGAGAGGGGGGACATGATAGAAACCTTTAAGTACCTCAGTGGAATCAACAAAGTCCAAGAGGGTAGCATCTTTCAGAAAAAGAGATGTGCAAGAACAAGGGGACACAATTTGAAGATGGGGGGATAGCTAGGGCAATGTGAGGAAGTATTTTTTCACAGAGAGGGTGGTGGACACATGGAACAGCCTTCCTGATGAGGTTGTGGGGTCTAAAACTGTGGGAGAATTCAAGAATGCATGGGACAGACATAAGGCAATTCTTGTGGGGGTAAGAAGAAATAGGCTGTTGGTTAACTAGCATCTGCAGCTTATCCTGTAGGTAGGGAAATGAGCAGTCTAGGTGGGCCAAGCAGTCCTTATCTGCTGTCAAAGTCTATGTTTCTGTGTTTCAATTGGCTATTATACAAATATTTAACAGCAAATATTGTGTAGTTCATTTAAAATTCTAATTATACTGCCCTGATAGTGCTGTTAGTAAATGGAAGCACTTTGAAGTTAAACCTTCAGAGGGACAGTTTTGCATGTAGCCTGGTCTTTGAGAAACATGCCTGTTAAGTAAACTTAAACACAAATATCCTCAGACACAGAGCCAGTATCCAATTATAGATAAGCATAATTTTATTGCAACCAATTGCTATAGATCATTCTGTTCCACTTTTTTTTTTTTAATAGACCTTTTTAGCCCTCTGCTGCCACCTTGGCCTGATCTCAGGGACCCCCAGTCTCATCAGCCACTCCTCCTGTCATCTTGCTGGCAGAGATCCACACAGACCAGGACTGAAAAGTCCCAAGGGCTGTCATATACAGAGACGGGGATGTGTTTTTTTCCCTGGTTTTCTCCTCTTTAACTTCCTGGGGCCTCAGTGACATGGTTGTGCATGTGCCACAGAACCGGTGACCCTGCTTCACCCACCCAGCCTGGCACCAGTGCTCCATTTGCTCCACACTACCTTTGAACCTCAACTGGGTGGCAGGAAAGAGCCAGGAAGACTCACCTCCCCAGTCCATGAGAGGACAGGCGGCAAGCAAAAGTTCAATCCTCTCTCAGCCCCCTTCCCCCGGCCGACCCCCAGCTCCCTGAACTTGTTCCCAAATTGAGTTGCCAGCATGGGAGAGGTAAGGCGTGAAAGATGCCTCAGCCCCCTACAGCACTGGGTCGCTGATTTCAGTTTCTTTTTCCAGTGTAAAACATATCATAAATGTTATAAAGGCTCTGTAGTTGAGCCTAACATCAGTGACATTTATTTGACTTTCGAAAAAGGCAAAACTGAAATACAGTTCTGGTCGCATACCTGATTTCATATAAACAGCATTTTCACTTCCTGCTAACAACATTTCAGTCCCAGAAACTAGAATGAATAGATTTGGCCAGCTTGTAATTCCTGTGCATGTTTCAGTTTCTGCACAGCTGAGTTTCGCTTCTGGTAGTGATGTATACTGAGCAATGTAGATATTAGATATCAGTATTCTCTCTGTGTATGTAATAAACAAATCTGAATCTGTAAATAAAAAAGAAGTTTTAGTATGACTTCTTGGTCTTCTAATACAACTTAATTGCGATTACAGTATTGTTCAAATGCCAAGTGCTAGATTTACCAAATTTGCATTTATGTGCTATTTCTGTACAATTTCATAAAAATCACAGTATATCTAAATTAATTGCAAAACGGGAAGGCATTTCCTAGGCAAAATGAAGTTTATCAATGCATGAACTTTTATGACCTTTCAAGAATGGTTTGAGAACAATAATTCAAGAGCAGCTGACACAATAAGTGATCTTATACCAAGTAGTAGCCTGCTTAAGGAGCTACTGTACTTTAGCCCCATATTGATCTTTTTTGTGCAGGATTAAAAGCAGAACTTGCATTTTAATGCCTGGCTTGTACCTTCTGCATATGAACCGAGCGGCTGTACAGCACTGCAGCCCGCTCCTAAAAAGAGCATTTTGATGGCACGAGGTAGGGCATGGGGCTGCAGGTGCTCTCTATATAGATCAGCAGAATCGGTGAAAGGGTGCTGTCTAAACATATAGTATGTATCTTTGCTTGCAGTAATACATGTGTAAGGCTGTACTATATATTATATATTAGTCCCATACATATATACCTGCAAGTAAAAGTACACATGTATGTTTAGAAAGTCCCCCTTCAAGTCTACTGATCTAAATATATAGTGCACCTGCAGCCCCATTTCCTACCTCACATCATCAAAATATTATTTTTAGGGGCAGAGCTGCAGCACTGTTCTGCCACTCTGCTTATACTCAGAAGTTACAAGCCAGGCATTAAATCTGTAGGACCTGCTTTTAATCTTGCACAAAAAATTCAACACTAGGCTAAATTTGTTCCTCAGGCAGACAACTCCTTAGTATAAGTTGCCTGCCCAGAATGTGTCAGCTGTTCTTTAAAATTCATGAACTTCACTATAGTTCATGAACCAAATCAATGAGCTGTTCTCCAACACAAAGTTCATGAAGTTGCTGAACCTTTAAAAAATCATGATGAACTGAAACAATACAATCTGCATACCTCATTTGCGTATCAGAATGCAATGTTGCCCACTGTAAGAGGTATAAAGCATCAGAAAATCAGAAGCTTGTCAGTTTAGGAGTGGAATATATATATATGTATTGTACTACAAGATAATTAGCTTAACCTGCCAATACAAAATCACACATGCCCCCACAATGCAAAGCATCATGGGCTGCATATGCAAATCACAACAAAATATTATGCTGGTTCAACTTTAAGCAGAAATGCACGGTGCCAAAAGGCCTCTCAGAGAGTTTGCAAAGGGTGCCAACATAAGACATAGACATGTGTTTCATCCTACCTTGACTCATCAGTATGCCTTGTCTGATGGCACGCCAGTGGAATAAACCAGCTACCCTAAGATGGTCTATCTGGGTTATATTGTGGTGAACCCAATTAAAACAGAAAACAATTTAAAAGACAAAAAACCTCTGTGTCGCAAGCACTGAGGCAATGGTTACCCCAAAGGGCATTTGTCAGGGAAGCCAAGTTTCAAAGAAATACAAAATCACATATGCCCCCCGCAATGCAAAGCATTATGGACTACATATGCAAATCATCACAAAATATTATGCTGGTTCAACTTTAAGCAGAAATGCATGGTGCCTGCCATTGCCAAGCATCTAGCAGACTATATTCCCAGTTTGCTAACCCAGTCCCCTATGAACTGGCAAAACGGAGTGGGCAGCAGGAAAAACAAATGTACTTTTTTTTCCTTTTGAGGAGTTTAACAGCCGAGTGTCCTCCAGGGCTCCTCACCCAGCCACCCAAGAACTGGGCAAATGGGGTCAGAAAGTAGGAAAGTGTCTTGTTTATGTGGCTTGAGTTTCCAACGTTCAGTAGTTTATTCCCATGGCCCGGACTTGCAAACAGGCCTGGGGGACATTATACATACATGTGCTGGTTCCAGTTCAGTGAACTACTCAACCGACCCACAAACTTGGATAACAGATTGGGTAGAAGAGAAAGAACAGCCTTTTAGCCACAGAATTAGAAGTTCTGTGTCTTTACTGTAGCTAGAAGAGCAGTTTCTTCATTAACTCGAAAAGCCATCTGCTACAGAAACAGTGAAGTGCACGCATTACTACGGTACCCTTTACTCATGCTTCACTGCTCCAAAAGTGCTGAAGCTGCCAGCTATTACTTGGTACCAGATTAGAGTTGGTGGCAGGTTTTTCAGAAATGAAGTTTTTTATAAAATAATATACACAGCAGGAAGGGGTGGGTGGGGTAGGGAACAGTGGGACGTATACATAGAAACATAGAAATCTGACAGCAGAAAAGGACATCCAGGCCCATCCTGTCTGCCCATTAAACCCAGACCCATAGGTATTCCTAGACCCAACCATTTGCTTCCATCCCTGCCCCCAATCGAGACTCCAGTCCATGTTCTTTTCAGGTTCCTCCCACTCATGCTTTTGATTATTCCCATGTGTTTATACCATGCCCTTTTAAATTCACCTACTGTTTTGGCCCCCATCACCTCTGCAGGTAGTCTGTTTCAGGGGGCCACCATCCTCTCCGTGAAGTAGTACCCTCTCATATTCTCTCTAAACATTCTTACTTCCAACTTCAAATTGTGCTGTCTAGTTTTCGGACTTGTTTTCCTACGAAAGATGCTCCCGTCCCTCACCTTGTTAATCCCCCTTCAAATATTTAAATGTCTCAATCATGTCCCCTGTCTCCCTCCTAATTTCCAAGGGATAAAGATCAAGATCTTCCAGCCTTTTCTCATAGGGTTTCTGTTCCATGTCATGCATCATTTTGGTCACCCTCCTCTGGACTCTCTCCACCCTATGGTTATCCTTTTATAAGTGAGGTCTCCAGAACTGGACTCCATATTCAAAGTGGGGTCTCACCAAGGACTTGTAAAGAGGCAATAACACCTCCTTCCTCCTGCTTGTTATACCCCTCCCTATGCACTCCAGCATATGAGTTGCATTACCTACCACTTTATAGCACTGGTTTGTCACCTTTAGGTCACCTGAAATGATAATCCCCAGATCCCGTTCCTGTTTTGTAACCATAATTTCTCTCTCAAGTGTGTAGGTGGCCTGTGGGTTTTTGTGCCAAATGTGCATTATTCTGCACTTCTTTTCATTAAATATTAATTGCCAAATTTCTGACCATGCCTCCAGTTTTCTCAGGTCCGCCCTCATTGTTTCCTCCTCCCTAGTGTGTCCATCCTATTGCAAATCTTTGTATCATCCACAAATAGTCACCCCTTCCCAATCAGTCCTTCCGCAATATCACTGATATAGATGTCAAAGAGGATGGTCCCCAATACTGACCCCTGGGGCACCCCACTTCTCACTCTTTCCTCCCCAGAATGTGCCCCATTTACCACCACCCTCTGGCATCTGGCGCTAAACCAGCTCTATACCCATTTATTATTTTTGGCCCTGCTCTAAACTGCCCAGCTTGTTCACCAGCCTCCTGTAAGGTACGGTGTCAGAAGCCTTGCTGAAGTCCAGATAGGCCATGTCCACCACCCTTCCCTGATCGAGCATCCTCATCACCTGGTCAATAGGAGGCAAATGATGCCAGCTTCAGCTGAGGTAGAGGTGCAGTGGTGAATCGTGATTGACAGATGGATTAGGCAGTAGTCCAAAATACTATTACCCAGTCTAGTGAACTACTTCCCAGTTTCATAATGAACTACTGACCAATTTTGGTTTGAAATAATGTTTGAAACAGTATGTATGAGTAAGCACCCAACTTTAACATTTTATTTCTGCTTTCAAAAGCAGTGCATTGAGAACATCAGATGGGTAGAGCTAGTTAAAGCTCATGAGGTTTAGAAGTCAGTTGCAGGGACTGTGGGAGGCTTTTCTCCAGGGTTTGCTCTGGAAAAGAGGTTACTGCTCCTTCTGCAGAGGTTTATGCTCAGCTTGTTGAAGTGAAGGAAGAGATATCTCTTCTGGGGCACTTGCTCAGCTGGAGCCCACAGCCATGACCCTCACTCACCCTGAGGTCCGCTGGCACATGGTGGTGGAAAGTGCTGTGGAGCAGGAAGAGTGGTAGGGGTAGCCACAAGGAGGTCAAACAACCCAATGCCATCCCAACGGTAAATCACTTTGCCCCCCTGAAGGAGACTCAGGTGCCTGACTCCATCAGAGAGGACTCTGGGTCAGTCAGGGGAAATAAGAGTGCCGACTTGGTGGCATCCAGATGTGAGAATAAGAAGAGGGCAGCTAGCAGAGCCTTAGTGGTCTCAGATTCTTTAATCAGGGAAGTAAAGAGGATGGTGGGTGTCAGAGAGAAGGGGCGCGGGATGGTCAGGTGCATTTATGGGGGCATCAGCCATCTGGGACATAGAACAGAGAGGATAGTGGAGGGTGGGGTTGCTGGGAGTGCTGATACACTTGAGCATCAACAATCTGGTGAACCAACCTGTGAAGCAGAACTTTTAGAGGCTGTAGGACAGACTGCAGGCACACTAAGCCTTCTTGGCCTTTTCTGAGATCCTCCATGTGTGGAGTAAGCAGAAGGAACAGATACAGTACAGAGGGAAGTGAGAGAGGAATTAAACGGGTAGTTAAAGGGATGGTGTCAGGAGAAATAGTAATAGTCTGTGGTGGATTGGGGGACTTCTGGGACAGGAGGCTCTTCAAGGGTGATGATCTTCACCTGAAAAGATAGGATTCCAGTGCACTGGGGCAGAAGTTTGATGTCTACATTAGACAGCTAAACTGACTGCAGAGGATACTAGGCTAGGGAAGCCACATTAAAGGGAGAGAGGGAGGGGAACCTAGCTAGTGCTCCTCCTATACTGGGGACTGGTAGCAATATGGTAGGCAAGAACAAATTAGTCACCATAGTAATATCTGCCAAATGGGTCCTCCCTATGCCTAATAAATGCAATCATTCCCCCGGAATGAGCCACCCCTGAGCTTTAAGAATTGTATGCTAATTATGGAATTTAGAATGAAAATCAAACTCTGCTGTGTGGTTATGCTCACCCTTGCACTTTAACGTCAGATTTATATCTTGAGCTAGGATGAGCAGTGACCACTGAAACCAGCTAAGTGACTACCAAAAAATACTAAAATTTTTCAAACATTTGAAACATAGTTAAAACAGGGCAGAACAAGCTTAATTGTTATGAAAAATTAGATGATTGAGACCACTTGGGCAACAATTGTAAAGGCACTGTAATAAGTAATGCTCAAACAAACAGAAAGAACTGATTACTATTTGAACCTTTTTCCAGGTTCTGGAAGGGGAAGTAGGGATTAGTGATTATTAAGCATAGTGAGGGATCCCTTTGGAAGAAACAGTACTATTAACGGTGGGTACTGTTTTTCTTAAAACTCCAGGAATCCCTCACTTATGCTTAACAAATGCAGACACAATAGCAGTACCTTGGGGGGCGGGGTACAGAACTTGCTTAGGGAAAAGGTTCTGCAAGATAAACAGCAGTGCCAAAGCTGGCATCCCTCTGGACTGTATTTCCAGAAGTAGTACTATGCAAAAGTGTGAACTGTTTTCCAGTGCTTTACAGATTTCCCATAGGGAAATACCCCTTGATTCTGTCACAAAGGCAGTGATGCCCCTTGTGGAGTGCACCCTAAGGCCTTTAGGAGGCAATCTACCAGCTTTGTCAGAACTGTATGCAGGAAACTACCCAATGAGAAATGGTTTTCTTGGATGCTGGTTTACCTTTTTCCACTTCACCATATGTGACAAATAATTGTGCGGTCCACCTAGCAGTTCGGTGCCCTATTCACATTCAGATTGTGGAGTTTCTGTTCTCCTGAGCTGGATTTTGCTGTAAATAAGACTGTAAGCATAACTGATTTATTTAGATGGAATTCAGATACCACTTTGGGGAAACATTTTTTGTTAGGTCTTAGGACTGCATTGTCCCTGTGAAAAATTATGTTGTTGGGATCTGTGCAGAGGACTTGCAGCTCACTCACCCTTCTAGAAGATGTCACTACCACCAGGAAAACTGCTTTCCAGGTAATATACTTCAGAGCCTTCTTCAGCTGAGCAATGCATATATCCAAGACCCAGGAAGGGACAGAGTCCCTTATTGTAGGGTACAGGTGATTAAGGCCTTTGAAAAACCTTTTGAAAATGGGTTGTGAGGTCACTGATCTGTCTTTGCCAATTAGAAACATAGAAGTTGTCAGCAGATAAAGACCCATGTGGCTTATTCAGTCTGCCCATTTTCCCTGCCTACTGTGCCACTGCAGCCCTTGCACAATTTCCAGTCTTCCCCACCCCTTGTGTTCCTCCCAAGGTCCCCTTGTATACGTCCCATGCATGTTTGAATCCTGTGACTGTTTTGGCACTGACCACTTCTGCTGGGAGGCCATTCCAGGCTTCCACCACCCTCATTGTGAATAAATATTTCCTCACATCCCCTCTGAGCCTCCCTCCAGCTTCATAGCATGACCCCTTTTACTCGAGTATGTCTTTCTGCAGAAAATGCTACCTTCCTGTACCTTATTAATACATATTATGCATTTGAATGTTTCTATTATATCCCCCTTTCCTTTCTTTCCTCCAGCAAGTACATATTCAGTTTTCTTAGTCTTTTCTAATAGGCTTTTGATGCAGTCCCTGCACCATTTTGGTTGCCTGCTTTTGTACTGCCTCCACCCTATCCGTGTCCTTCCAGAGGTGGGGCCTCCAGTACTGGTGTGGTATTACCAGTCACCTGTACAGGAGCAACACTACCTCTTTCTTCCTACTGTTGATACCCCTCTCTATGCACCCCAGCATTCTACTAGCCTTTCTCACTGTCTATTCACTCTGCTTGGCTACCTTCAGGTAGGTAATCAGAAATGATTGCCCCACCTTTCCTGTTTGGTGGTTGCCAGTATCTCCCCTGACAATTGGTATGTTGCCCCCTCCCCGGCTTCTGTGCCCCAAGTGCATGATTTTGCACTTTTTAGCATTGAAGCCCAGCTGACAAACACTTGACCATTCTTCTAACTTCCGTAAATTGTTCCTCATTGTTTCCATCCTCCCGGTGTGTCTGTTGCAGATTTATGTCATCCACGAATAGGCAGGCTTTCCTTTCTAGCCCTTCTGCAATGTTGTGGATAAATATATTGGCGAGGACTGGGCCTAGTACTGACCCCTTGAGGAACCCCGCTTGTCACCCTGCCTTTTCCTGAGTGGACTCCATTTACCACCGCCCTCTGACTCCTGCCGCTCAACCAACTTCTTACCCAGTTTACTACTTTCTGTCCCACTCCTAGACAGGCCAGCTTGTTCACTAATTTCTGTGTGGAACAGTGTTGAAGGCCTTCTTGAAATCCAGGTATGTCATATCTACCCCTCCACCCTGATCCACTTCCCTGGTCATCCAGTCAAAGAACTCAATCAGGTTTGTCTGTCAAGACCTCCCCCCATAAAACCATGTTGCCTTTGATCCTGCAATCCATTTGTTTCAAGATCTACCACTATCCTTTCTTTTGATAGCGATTCCATAACCATGCCTAGCACTGAAGTCAGGCTGACAGATAGTACAGTTATGTAAGAACTTACCATAACAGTAGATCTTCGACAGAGGCTTTTGCAGTAGGTATTCACATATAGGACTGATCCACCAGGTGTCAGGACCCCACAGAAAAATTTCTAGCTAGCAGTCTCTGGCAGGGGACCGCCCCCACATCAGGTGACCAGCGTCATACGACATCAGTATAAAGAGGCGGTCCCCCACGTCCGCCTTCCAGTTCTTTCCCGCCAAAGGCCAAAAGAAGCAAGATGAGAGAGAAGAGAATATTTCTGCCCATGGAAATGGAACCAAAAAAGCTTAGGGGATGGAGGGCAGGAAGACAATACCTACTGCAAGAGCCTCTCTTGAAGAACTACCGTTACAGTAAGTTCTTACATAACTGTACTATCTTACTTCAAGAGGGCTCTTACAGCAGGTATTCACATATAGGACTGAATCCCAAGCAGTCTGGAACAAGGAAATGTACTCAGGAGGAGGATTGTCATCCATAGCATGGAACCTCAGGCTGAACAGGTCTCATGAAAGGAGACCTTCTAAAACAGCCAACCCAAAGCCTGCTCTACAGCGAGAGACAATATCCAAATTGCAGTGTTTCATAAAGGTATGGACAGAAGTCCAAGTTGTGGCTGCACAGATGTCTGCCGCAGGCATGTTCTTGAAACAAGCTGCAGAGGCAGCTACTCCTCTGGTGGCGTGACCTCTGCCCTGACCAGGCAGGGTCTTGTTGTACTTGTCATAACAGAAAGTGATACAATGAGCCAACCATTTTGATAGGCATTGCTTAGAGACAGCATTGCCTTCCCTTTTGTGAGCAAAAGAGACAAAAAGCTGATCAGTTTTCCTGAGATCCTTAGTCCTAGTGGTGTAGTATCTCAGTGTTCTGTGAACATCCAACATATGCAAGAGATACTCCCCTTGATTGGAGTGTTACATAAAGGAAGCAGGTAGCTCAATGGGTTGATTCAGTGTAAATTCAGCCTCTGCCTTAGGAAGAAACTTAGGGTTGGTGCGTAGAGCCACATGTTCCTTGTGAAAAATCAAGCACGGAATTTTGTACATCAAGGCCTGAAGCTCAGAAATGCACCAAGCAGAAGTAATGTCCACTAGGAAGAGTGTCTTCTAAGAAAGGATTTTTAAATTGGCTATAGTTGCCCACTCGAAGGGAGGCAGAGTGAGCTTCTCCAAAATGAAATTCAAGTCCCAAGAAGGGGCAGGAATGTGGATGAGGGGTCTCAAATGGAGAACCCCTCTGAGGAAGGTTTTGGAGACTTTTAACTGAGAAAAAGTCCTGTCTCCAAAGGGAATATGGTAGGCTGAAATAGCGGCCATGTGGACCTTTAACGAGGAATGGCTGAGACCCAGATCGAAGAGGTGACGTATGTAGTCCAGGACTTTATTGGCTGGGCATGAGAAAGGTTCAAAGTCTTTTGAATTAGCCCAAATAGAAAATTGTTTCCACTTCATGGTGTAGGTGGACCTGGTGTAAAACTTCCTGGCCTCTAATAAGATGTCTGCTATGAGAGGAGAAACTCTGAAGCGGGCTTTAGCTACGTCTGCAGGAGCCACGCATGTAAATGAAGGAATCTGAGATCTCGATTAACAAGGGTCCCCTGATACTGGGTCAACAATTGTTGCAATAAAAGAAGAGAAAGTGGAGGTTCCTCTGAAAACTGTTGCAGAAGAGAGAACCAAACTTGCCTGGGCCAGAAGGGAGCAATGAGAATCAGTCAAGCTCCCTCTGATCTAAGTTTGCTTAAGACCCTTAGAATTAAAGGAATGGGAGGGAAGGCATAAACAAATCTGTCCCTCTAAGCGACAGACAGAGCATCCCGCCAAAAAATTTCTTGCCCTGGAGCGAGTCAGCAGAAGGCAGGAAGTTTTGCATTTTGGGGAAAGCAAAGAGGTCTATCTGAGATGTCCCCCTTCACTGAAAGATGTTGTTTATGACTTATTGATCTAACTCCCACTCATGGGGCCTGGCTGAGGACCAACTGAGTTGGTCTGCCAGTGTGTTTTCCCCTCCTGAAACGTGAACTACAGTCAAGTGAAGGTGATGTTGGGTTGCACAATGCCAGACTCTCATCGCTTCACAGCACAGAGGGTAGGAACATGTTCTTCCCTGCTTGTTGCGATACCAGACTACGCACATGTTGTCTGATTGTATGAGGAGATGACCAGAGAGGATGAAGGAGTGTAGAGCCTGAAGGGCATGAAGGACTGCTGTCAGATTTTGTTCGAACTTGGACCAACTGCCCTGATTCATGATAGACCCTAGATGGGCACCCCAGCCTTCTCCTGACACATCTGTCATCAACGTCTGGGAGGGGATTTGATGCTGAAATGAACTCCCAGGCATACATTTTCCTGAACCATCCACCATTGCAAGTCACTGATCATGAGATCAGAAACTAGTACCTCTTGGTCTAGATTGTCCATGGTCTGGTCCCATTGCGACCGAAGCATCCACTGAGAGATCCTCATATGGAGCCGAGTGAGTGGGACTGTCAGAATGGAAGCTGCAATTAGCTTGAGGAGGTGGAGGACTGACCTGGCTATGACCCTCCAGAAGATGGGCCTGAGTCTGAAGGGCGTCTGCCCTGTCTGGAGGCAAAAAGGCTTTGCCGGTGGTCGTGTCCAGAATCATCCCTATTAATTGGAGGCATTGGCAAGGGACCAAATGTGACTTGGCCTGGTTGATGGTGATACCCAGGTTGGTGAAAACCTGCAGAGTAAGGGAAAGGGAGTGCAGGAGTTCCTCCCTGGACGGGACCACCAGGAGCCAGTTGTCCAGGTAAGGGAATACCTGAACTTCCTGGGTACGCAGATGGGCTGCTACCACAGACAGGCATTTGGTAAACACTTGGGGGCCCATGGAGAGACCAAATGGGAGGGCCCTGAATTGGTAGTGGTCTACCTGAAAGCAAAAATGGAGGAATTTGCGGTGGGAAGGGCATATAGGGATATGCAAGCAGGCAGGCATCCTGCATGTCCAGAGTGCATAGCCACTGTCCCTGCCAAAGAAGAGGTAGATGGATCTGCAAAGAGAGCATTCTGAAGCGTTTGTACTCCACGAACATGTTCAGAGAGCTGAGGTCTAGGATGGGTCTTAGATCTCCTGTCTTCTTTGGAATGAAGAAGAAATGGGGATAGTAACCCATTCCCCAAAGATGGATGGGAACTGGCTTTATTGCCACCTTCGAGAGAAGGGAGAAGATCTCCTCTAGGACCAGAGGAAGATGTTGTGGGGAGTAAGACGCCTGGTGGGTGGTCTTTGGGTGGTTTCTGCAGAAACTCTATTGAATGTCCTGCTGATATCAACTGGAGCATCCAAGCGTCTGACATTATCCTCTCCCAACCCAGCAGATGGGAAGAGAATCTCCCCCCTACTGGTTCCTCTGGAACCTCCAGAGGCAGTGGGAGTGGTGTGGAGCAGTGCAGCAACCGAGGCTCCCGTGGCTTTTTTGCTGGGGGGAGTCTTGGATGCTGGAGGGGCCCCGACGTTTGTTTTCCCGTTTGCCCTGTGGTTTTTATCTTTGTCAGTTTTGTCTACAAAAAGGACGCTGCTGCCCTTGAGGGGGCCTGTACATAGAGTTGACAGACTTGAGTGCAGTTCCCTTCTCCTGCAGTTCAGTAATGATGTCCTTGACATGTCTGAGAGCCACAGCCGTGGTTCTCTGATGAACCCGACCTGCCAGATTGCCACCCACAGTCCAGGTCTGAAGCCACCAGCCCCTCACAGAAACGCAGGTAGTCTGAGAGCCACAGCCATGGTTCTCTGACGAACCTGACCTGCCAGACTGCCACCTGCAGTCTAGGTCTGAAGCCACCAGCCCCTCACAGAAATGCAGGTGGTCTGAGAGCCACAGCCATGGTTCTCTGATGAACCTGACCTGCCAGACTTCCACCCGCAGTCCAGGTCTGAAGACACCAGCCCCTCACAGAAACGCAGGTAGTCTGAGAGCCACAGCCATGGTTCTCTGATGAACCCGACTTGCCAGACTGCCACCTGCAGTCCAGGTCTCAAGCCACCAGCCCCTCACAGAAACGCAGGTATGGACTTGCCCTCAGGGACTGATAACCTCCAGGAAGGGAGCCCTAGCTGCCAATTTTTTCGCCGACCTCTCCCTGGTCCTGATTAAATACACATAAACCCCACCCCCGCCTTCTAGTTCACTCCTACTGGCTATTGCCAGCCACGCCTCATTAGTTATCTAGGCCTTAATTTTTCATTGGTACCCCATCCTCCCACAAGATCCACTCATTTCCTTGGCCCTCTTAAGGAACTGTTGCAAATCTTGTGTTTATTACTGGCAAAAGGAAATATCTCCATGTTAAGAATGCCATCTACGTCTATCCTTCTCTATAGTTGCCTTATATTAATTTGTTATACTCTACCCAAAATTTCGGTTTCCAACTCAGACAAAGGCTAGTTTCCCTCCTCTATCATCTACCAAGATATAGCCTCTCACATTAGACCATGGCATCCTACATCACGGACGTCTCCTCTTTGGTCATGCCCCTCCTCCCACCAGGCCATAACTATAAAACACATGCAAATCCCAAGGATAGTGTCGGCTCTATCAGTTCTCTATGTTTTATCCCTAGCAAATAGCAATCCTGCCCTTAACACAGCCACCGCTAAACCAATGTACGCTAGAAGGAGTAACAAAAGAATATTTAGGAGGCTAAGACACCACCTTAAAAAACTACTACTGCTTCTCCTACTCTGTTCAGGAAATGTTGAATTAAACCCAGGTCCACCTATTTCTCTGGATGCCCCATGCAGACCTCCCTCACTATAAAGGGATTAGCTTTCTCCATATCAATGTCTGTAGTTTGCTAAAGAAGATTGACTCTATACAGACCTGGGCTCTACATGCATCTCCTGATTTCTTCATAACTAAATCCTGGCTCACACCCTCGATCCCGGCCAAATCTGTCAACGTAGCCGGATATATCATCTACCACTGTGATAGACCGACTAGAGGGGGAGGGGTTGCAATATATGTCAAAAGCAAATTCACAGTCACAGTCTTTGACTGTACCTCAAAGACTAAGGAATTTGAATGCCTAGCTCTAAAATTATCCACTTTCACAGAAATCACTCCTTATGGCAGCATGCTACCGACTACCGTCTGGTGGCTGGGCACTTCTGCCACACCTTCAAAACCTTCTTGACTCTGCTAATACTGAGTGTATTCTAATGGGGGATTTCAATCTAAATTGGAATGATGACAGCTCTAAGAAATTGAAGGATCTATGCGATGTTAATTGTTACAAATGGCGACTGCTATAACCAGACCTAACAGAAAAAACCCTGAGCGCAGCACCCTCCTGGACCTTAAGCTAGTAAACAAACCTCACACTATCTCGCATACTGGAGTATTCTTCAACGATATAAGTGACCATTGTGCTACTGCCTGCATCAGACATCCTTCCCAAATAAAAACTGCCTCCAAATTCAAACTGAAAAGATGCCTGAAAAAGTTCTGCCAGTACACTTTTCTGAAAGATCTAAGCAACATTCATTGGCAGGATTTCTATCTAGCCCCCACCTTTAACGAGGCATTTAACATCTTTCACAGCCTCTTACTGGGGCTAACAGACAAACACGCCCCACTAAGACTGATCAAATCAAAAATAAAACTCCTGGCTGGTTCTCTCCCATCCTGAAGAAAGCACTTGGGATAGGGACTACTGTGAAAAAAGCGAGGAAATCCTATCTGAAGGCTGATTGGTTAGCATTCCGTAGCACTAGGAATGCTTGTACCAAGCTAATTAGATAAGAAAAAGCTAGGTACTTCCAAAAAGAACTAGAAGACAATAAAAACAACTCTGCCTAATTTTGGAATATCCTCAAAGAAGTCGAAGGTCAGTCCACTGCAACACCCCTTCCAAACAAAATTGTGTCTGATGGTACCACCTATATGGACAAAGCTGATATACTAGAGAAGCTTAATGATCACTTTGCCATAGCAGGGCTTGCCTTTGACACCTCACCTATCAGCAAACTTAGCCCGGCAAGAGACTACACTGTTGGCTTCACTGATAATCACAACCATAACCAACCGCATCCCACCCCCTTCAGCTTCCTCACAACTACGTTCAAGCAAGTGGAGGACCTCCTCCTTTCTCTGGATACAAAAAAAGAGTGCGGGTGCAAATAATATTGAACCTTACTTCCTAAAACTTGGCCTTACCTATCTGACCGCCCCCATTACACACTTATTCAACACTTCTCTGATTCAAGGTGAGCTAGCTGTCTCATGGAAAACTGCCCACATCCTACCATTATTCAAGACTGGGAATCCGAGTGATCTGAACAATTACCGGCCTATTTCTATACTATCCGTCCTCTCTAAATTACTTGAAAAAATTGTCAACATCCAACTTAGAGAATATTTGGATTCACAAAAGTTGCTAAACCCGGCTCAGCCCGGCTTCAGAGCCAAACACAGTACAGTATCGGCTCTTGCCAAAGTAACTACAGACTGGCAATTGGCCTTGGACTCTAAGAAGCATGTATTTGCCCTCTTCCTTGATCTAAGTAAGGCCTTCGATACTGTGGATCATACCATCATGCTTACTGCACTGAGTAATATTGGACTTGATAGTTCTGCCATTAAATGGTTCACCAGCTACCTAACCAGTAGGTTACAACAAGTCAAAGCCATAGGAGATCTGTCCCCACAAAAATCCTTGTTACGAGGAGTCCCACAAGGCTCCATCCTAGGCCCTATCCTCTTTGCAATATACATCAATAATCTGGACTCGCAGCTGGGCACAGTAAATGTGCAATTATCGCAGATGATACTGTACTCTATACCACAAATTCATCCTTGATCTGGCCCAAGAGCACTTACAGAAAGACTTTGTCACCTCCAATACAAACTTCTCACTCATAAGCTCCTCCCTCAATGCCAAAAAGACTAAAGCAATGATTCTCTCACAAAGTCTACTTCGGATGTCCACATATCACAGATCCGAACACTCTTAGATGAACCCTTGAAGTAGTTGATACCTTTAAATACCTAGGGTTCTGGCTGGATAACAAGCTCAACTTTCTGTGCCACTTAAACGAAACCTGAAGAAACTAAGACAGTGATTAGGTTATTCTATACGCATTAAACACCTACTCACGTTATAAGCCAGAATGAGACTAATACAAACTGCATTCCTACTATACTGGACTCGCTGACTTCCGTTTACAGTCATTGCCCATCAATGATGCTAAACAAACTGGACACCCTTACCACGAGGCTTTAAGATTTATCTTAAAACTACCTAGTAATACACATCACTGTCGTCTATACCAGGTTTCAGGATGGACTCACTCTCAACTAGAAGAAAAGGAATGCTTTCCTCTGGTTTTTAGAGCATTATCTGATAACTCCTGCATACATCTCGAACATCTTCAAATGGGCTAAAAGTTCCTATGGCCTGAGACGCTTCTCCTTAATCTGCTTCCAGATTCCTAGAGTGAAAACTACCCTTGGCTCAACAGCAATCAACTTCTCACTTCCATCACTTTGGAACACTATGCAAGACTCATTAAAATTATCCTCACTTTCAAGCATTTTCACATTCAAAGCTCTATTAATGTATTCTCTGAAGGAATCATGCAACTGTTTCAGATGCCGATGACCCCTAAGCCCCAGGTGCCACTCTCAAATCCTATGCCTATGTATCTCATCCACCCCACATTCCTACCAACAGAAACCTAGGACCTACAAGCCTAGTTCTCTTAATCCAAGATGGCCCTGCCTATTCTCTACCTTTTACCTATTCTGGCCTCCCTTTTGGCTGCCTACTCTTTCACCCCAATTTCTACCCTATTCCTTAATACCGACTTATTTTTTATCATTTAGGTATGAGCTCTTACTTAGCGGAGACCATATGAGATTGTTGTCTCTTCTCATTTCAGTAAAGCTTATCATTATGTACCTTTGCGTGTTAATTATGTTGACCAGTATGTATAGGCCTATATTGACCGCCACCCTCACAATGTTATTTTTGTTTTGCACCGTTGTCCACCGTAATTGTAATCTTATGAAGTGTACTGTATTGTATTAATGCCCAGGACCACCTTGAAAATGAGCTTGCTCAATGGTGTTTATGTCTGGTTAAATAAAGTGATTGATTGATTGATTGATTGACGTCACCCCCGAACAGCACCGAACCCCTGAAGGGAGCATCCTGGATAGCAGATTGCACTTCAGGGACCAAACCTGACATGCGGAGCCAGGCATGACACCATAGGCCTATGGTGAAGGCCAAGCTCCTTCCAGCTGTGTCCACTGCATCGTAAGTGGCACGAAGCATGTGCCAACTGGCCAAATGAGCAGAACAGATGAGATCTGCCACTTCCTGTTTAGTCTGTGACTCAGGCAGGGAGTCCACTTTAGATTCCACCTGACTAAGGATGTTCTTCTGAAAATCCCCCATATGTGCCACATAGTTCAGGGTCTTAATACCAAGGGTAGAAGAGGAATAGATTTTATTCCCATATTGGTCTGGAAGACAGGATTCCTTCTCAGGTGGAGACAAGCAGAGGTGCTTGGGATTTTTGGAGCGACCGTGAGTGGCGCTGATGAAGACCAAGTCCGCCTTGAGGTGGAGGCTAAGGAAGCCTATACCCTCAGGAGCCTGATATAGCCTGTGTGCCTTCCTCGGAAGGGGGGCTAGCACAAAAGGTTGTTTCCAAATGATAGAAACAAGATCTGCATGAGGCTCTATCCAGGGTGGAATAAGCGTAGGAGTGGTCTCGGGCAGATCCAAGTGAGCAGTGAGTTTCTTATGTTATGGGTCAGGCGCCACTGATTGCCACTGATGGACCTCCTGGATTTTCCACAATAACTCCAGAAAGCAGGGGTCCTCCGGAGGAGACTTTGGAGGAGTCCTCAGACTAGGGTGTTCCGGAGTACGTAGCTCGTCTTTGGGGTCAGAGCATCCCGTCTCTGAGACCGAGTCAGACGAGGGGGGGTGCCCCTCTGGGAAGTTCCCTGGGGCACATATCCTCCCTGTCTCGGGTGCCAGAGGGCTCTCCTCTGGTGTCGGGAAGGGAGGAGGGAGTCTCCCATCTCTGTAGAGAATCCTGTACAGGATCCAGCATCAGCAGATGACTCTCAACCTCATAAGTGATCTGAGCCTTGGCCTCTGCCCACCAGGAGGCCAAGGTCTCTTTCAGATCCACTGACGGTTGGGGAGTGGGCGGCAGAGGTGGAGGAGAGGGGTATGGATATTGAAGATATCCATAGAAGGAGTATCCATAACCCAATGGCAAGTAGTGGCATTGGGTACTGGGGCATTGGGTACTGCGGCACTGGATATTTCAGCATCGGGTACAGAAGCACCGGATACTGCGGAGTCGGGTATTGTGGTACCAGATATTGCAGTGTCAGGTACCCGGGTGCCAGAGACTTTGACAGAGCAGAGGGACCTGGCAGAGACCCTGCTGGCGGATCAGGCAGTGGTAACGCTGGCCCCGCAGGCATCAGGCTCGGCATGGGTATGCCTTCAATAGGGTCCAAAGGACCTGATGGAAGGATAGGCCTACCACCAGGTAAGGGGACACCAGATGACGTCGGGTAGGCTGACATCGGGACCAGTGTCTGAGGGTCCGGCATCAGGGGATCAGGTCCAGAAGAAAGGTTCCCAGATGGCAGCATCTCAGTATCCTCCGTGACAACCAGGAAAGAAGGATTATAGTCCCCGGGGATCAGCTGAGGGGATGCGAGACCTCAGAGGGCAACTTGGAACATTGCGGAGAGCCTGGGGCATCGGACTGTTCCGTGGGGTCTGGCGCAGGCTTCTTGGTTGGGTGGGCATTGGTGGAACTGGTGTTTGACTTATCGGCCAAATCCAAACGGGCATCGGAGGAGCCGACATCCGACTTATCAGACTCCCTGCCTGAGGAAGGCCGGGCAGGATATGCGCGTATTGTCGGAATGAAGTCTTGCTGGCGCCTGGCGGGCTGCCGCTTAGCAGCCTTGTCCAGGTGAGCATCAGTGGACCGATGTCCAACTTACTGGACCCACTCTGACCCAAAGGCCATGTGGAAGAAGCAGCCTTCACGGGAGCAGAGGCCTCCTTTGTCCCAGAGGCTCCCAAATGGCCCAAGCTCAAGCCAGACGGGAGGGGCGATGCCTTCTTGGTAACCACCAAAACAGCCATTGTGGAGCGATCCCCCAGAGGGGACGTTACCTTTAGTGCTGTGACTCTGGCCAGAGTCGTGGCTGCTGTGGAAGCTGGTTCCCACTCCTGGTGCTTCTCCTTGTATTGTTTTATCTTGTGACATTCGGGGGAAGTGGATGCCTGCCTGAGTTTCTTAAGCTCTTTTTCCATGGAGGCCATTTTCTTCTTGAGGGTATAGGCTTCCAGGGACTGCTGCCTTCTTTTGCTGGTAGCGGAGTTAAACTTCTGGCAGTGCTGGCACTTCTCCATGGGCTGGTCTGGACCAGACAGAAGAGGCACAAGGAGTGGCCGTCCTTGTGTGGAAGTGGGGAACCACACAAGTCGCACTTATTCTTATGCGATTCAGTGGGCGTCGGGGATGACATACACAGCTAATTGTAAAATAAAATCTAAAGACAGAGAAAAAAGTCAAAAAGTTTGAAAACTTAGGGACCGACAAATGACTGACGAAGCACTGTTCTAGAACTTTCACAAGCCGACACCGGGAAAGAATTGGAAGGTGGGTGTGGGGGACTGCCCCTTTATACTGATGTCATATGATGCCTGTCACCTGATGTGAGGGTGGTCCCACGCCAGAGACTGCTATCTAGAATTTTTCCGTGGGGTCCTGACGCCTGGCAGGTCAGTCCTATAGGTGAATACCTACTGCAAGAGCCCTCTCAAAGTAAAATCTATAATTGTAAAGTGGGACCACATCACATCCGCCCTTCCCCAGTCCCTTGGAACCACCCTTGTACCCAGCGATAAGTTGAATAAAACTGCCATTGGTGCCAACAGCACCTCTTTGAGCTCCTTCAGTATCCTAGTGTGAACCCCATCCAGTCCCATTGCCTTGTCAGCTTTTGATTTTGCTAGTACTCTGAGGACTTCTTCTTCTGTGAAAGGACTAGTGTCCACCTCCCTACCAATTCTGCCACTCTTCATTATCTTTGGCCCATCACCTACCCCTTCTATTGCAAATACTGAACAAAAGGATCTGTTCTATATGTCCACCTTCCCTTGGTCCCCTTCCTCACAGATCCCCCCTTCACCCTTTATCCTTGTTATCCCCCCGTTGATCTTCCTCTTCTTACTAATATATCTAAAGGCAGTTTTATTCCCTTTTTCTATTGACTAGCTAATATTCTCACTGTTTGTGCCTTTGCTCCCCTCACTGCCTTCCCCATCTCCTTTTGTTTCTCCTAGTAAATTAACACACAGAATCCTCCTCTTTCTGTATCTTTTTTTTAAATGCTAGTTTTGCAAGTTTTTAAAATGTTAGTTGATGCATAAGCTGATACAGCTGCCAAAAGAATTATCAGGGTTGAAGGCCTGAGACCCAAGGACCAGAGATGAGCTAAGTAGTCCAGGATTGTAGACAGACTTACACATAGTGGGTTGAGCTGTCTAGGGGAACATCAGGATGAAAATCTTTTCCATTTTAAACCATAAGTTTTCCTTGTTGCTTGTTTCCTGAAGACCTTCTGCACTTCTATCACTTTTTCGGAAAGATGTAGCCCTGAGAGATCTAGCTCTTCAAGAACCATGCTCTGAGAGGCAGAGCTCTTGTATCTGGGAATGTTATCCTGTCCTGGAACAGTGTCAGCAGACGTATCACATACGCAGTTGGAGAGAGAAAGGAGCATGGAGTACCAGATCTGTTTGACCCAGTCTGGAGCTATGAGAATCATTGTTGTGGCATCTCTTTTCAGTTTGATCAGTACTCTTAGCAAAAGTGGGAAAGGTGGGATAGCATACTGAAACCTCCCTGACCAGATGAGGACTAGAGCATGCTTCTGGGACTGTACCCGCCAATGAGGGTCTGCAACAAAACAGTGGGAGCTGGCTGTTCTCCCAGGAAGCAAACAGGTCTATTTCTGGTGTACCCCACTGTCTGAACGCTGCTGCCAGCACCTGCTGGTTCAGGGTCCATTCGTGATTTCCCTGGCTGATTCTGCTCAAGGAATCTACCAGCACATTGTCTTTTCCCTGGCGAGTCTACTGCAGATAGTTGAACTTCTAGGGAGTAGGCAAGTTTCAAGATCATTACTGCTTCTGTGCACATCTCAGTAGATCTTGTTCCTCCCTTCTTGTTTATGTAATACATTGCTGTGATATTGTCTGTTCTGATCTGGACAGATCTACCCCTAATCTGGAAGGAAAAGGCATGCATTGCCAGGTACACTGCCCTGAGGTCCAGGAGATGTATGTGTTCCTGAGTCTCCTCTGTTCTCTAAGTACTGCTCACAGTGGGGTCCTCCATGTGGGCACCCCAGCCTAGGAGGAAGGCACCTGTGGTGAGTGTAGTTGTAGGCAATTGCCGAAGGAAGGGAATTCCGTCACTGAGGTTGTATTCTTTTTTCCATCATTTCAGTGCCCCACTCAGCAAAGACCTTGTGACAGGTATCAATTTGGACAGTAGATCCCATCTCTGAGATCAGTGGTTTCCTAGGTGACATTGGACATTGGTCATTTGAAACCTACCCCGGTACTATTTTTTTATTTTTTATTGAAGGAATCGGAATTACAACCTTTGAGTCAAGGACTCCTTTGCAAAGGCTCCACATCAGATATACGTACATTACAAGAAATGACAAGATATACAATAATAAATAAACAGAGAACACACCAGAATGCATATATTGCAAGTTTAGAAGCAGTATATACAATAAGAGGCATATGGTGAAGACAAGTTACAGTTCAAGGGTGGAATGGACCAACTCGTGTCAAATCATTATAAGTCTAGCATGTACAATAACAATATTCAGAAATCAAAAGATTATAGTAACAGGCAAGGGGGAGAAGTACTGCTTTTTTTCATCGTTTCAGTGCCCCACTCAGCAAAGACCTTGTGACAGGTGTCAGTTTGGACAGTGAATCCCACCTCTGAGATCAGTGGTTCCCTAGGTGACATTGGACATCTCTCATTTGAAACCTGCCCCTGGGACTATTTTTTGAGTCGAATGCCTTGGTTAAGTCAATAAAGGCGTTCACAATATAGGTAACTCACAATTTTGTAACATTATGTAACCTAAGTAACATACAAACTACTACATTATGTAACCTAAGAGCATCTATGTTAAATGTTCCTTTTACTGCACCTGTAATGTTATCCTCTGTTTTAATCTGCACTGTAATAAGTGTCTTGATGTCTGCCCTTCCTGCGAAGAGGTGCCTTTGTAAATGAGTCTCTGACTCAAAGGTTGTAAACCCGATTTATAATGAATAAATGAAGGACTAAGCACAGCTACAGTTGGAGTGGGAAAGGATTTCAGCACGGAGTAGGGTTTTAAATGGGCCTAGTCACTGTTCTAGGGTGTAGGCCAATGGTATTTCATCCAACCAGAGGGTGGCCCTGTAGAAAAAGGAGCGTTGGCCCAGAGAGGTCCTACAGTGGGGTACAGAGAGGGGGGCTAGCAAGGAGCTCCATGTAGACCGTGGCTGAGCGGATGGCTGAACAAGGTGGTGGAGACCTGGGGGAGGTGTTTAGGGAGAGCTTCCTAGCAAGGAGACAGGTCTGGTACCTGAGTCTGTCTTCAAAGCTAAGCCATTCAGTGCATCTATAGAGCTCACAGGCGTGTGTCCAACGGTTGCATCCAGTGACTAACCAGCAGGTTTTATTTAGGGAGATCACGATTCGACACAGGGCAGTGGGGGCAGCCGTGCCATAGATAACAATCCAGTAGTCAATAAGGAGAGCACCAATGATGTCATGGCAATACCTAGGGCATCAGGAGGCAGACACCCCCTGAGCCTAAATAGGAGACCTAGACTGGAACTGATAGCTGAGCTAAGCAGATTGATGTGATCGCGGTAGATGAGAGATGAGTCAAGGGTGATGCCCAGGTATTTAAAGGTGGGCACAAGGTCAAGGGAGGAGCCCTGGATGCTAATGATATGAACATATGAAGAAGCGTGCAGATGAAGGCCATTTGGTTTATCAAGTCTGCTCATATTGCAGGGCCACAGCTTGGGCTAATGTCCCTGCCCTCCCTCCCTCCTCACACCTCCCATCCTCCCAACTCTTACCATGTTATGATGCCGACAGGGACATTTTTAAGCTTATTTTGTCTGTGAGTGAAAAGCATGGCCTTGGTCTTTTTGTAATTCAGGACAAGACGGTGCTGTAAGAACCAGGCCTCGGCTTTGGAAAAGGAGTGTTACAGGGAGGATTGTAGGGAGTGTGGGTCAGAGTGTCTGTCAAATATAACTGCATCATTGGTGTACAGAAGCATTTGTCCCAAGCAGGCCTTTGGGAGAGTATTCAAGTACATGCTAAATAGGAGGGGGAGCCAGTATTGAGTCTTGGGGGACTGCCAAAAGTACCGGTTTACTGGCTGAGAATGTGGAGTTTAACTTGACCCTCTGGGTTCTGTCACTGAGGTAGCTTTTAAACCATGCAATAGTGTCCAGGGACAGGCCCATGCAATGCAGGGATCAGATTAGGAGTGTGTGGCTGACTGAGTCGAACACCTTGGTTATGTCAATACAGGCAGATCCAACTAGGTGCCCTCTATCAAGGGCTTTGCTTATAAAAGTGGTGTATTCAAGAAGGGCAGTTGTAGTACTGTGGCCCTTCCTGAAACCATGCTGTTTGGGGCAGAGAAGGTCATATTTAGTGAGGTAGTCCAAGAGTTGATCTGACACTATTTTTTCTAGCGCTTTGGGGGGGGGGGGAGAATGGAGGTGGGGTAGTAGCTGACCAGAGAGGAGCAATTCCCACTTTTTAATAATGGGATGATGACAGCTGCTTTCCAGCATGAGGGGAATTGTCCATGAAAGAGGGACCAGTTAAGGATGTCAGTGAGTGGGGAGATAATGGAGTCTATGGTGAGGAGGACTAGTTTTAGGTCCTGCGAGTCGCTACTAAAGCACGTTTTCCCGAGGGCTATGGTTAAATATGGTCTTGCCCTCTAGGGGATGATTGTTCAGAGCCTGAAAGTGGGGGTGGATGCTTTAAGGGGTGGGCTGGTGGACAAGTCTGGGGCAGGTTGAAGAAGTTAGAGAGAAGGACACCACTTAGATCAGAAAATGCAGTGTTGAGGGTATCAACAATCAACAGGGGGTCCTTGGAGAGTGAGCCATTTACTAGCAGCTGGGTGGGGGAGGGGGAGCCATATTGCTAATTTGCAGGACCTGAGCTTCCTTATAAATCTTCAAAAGGCCCAGAAAGAACCAGTTCGAGGGCGAGGCAGTGGATGAGGCCATGTGCCTCAGTAAATCCAAAAAATCTCTTGCAGGTCTTGGCTGACTTAGCTTGAAGGATTCTTCAGTTGAAATCCGATTTGCTACCCTTGCTTGAGGGAGGAATGTCTTCCCTTGCAAGGAATCCAGCTCTACACCTATAAAGTCCAGAACCTAAACTGGTTCTTTCTGGGGATTTTGAAGATTTATAAGGAAGCTCAGGTCCTCCAAATGAGCAATATGGAGGACTTTGCTTCCTGCTTTGTTTTTCCTAAGACCAGCCAATTGTCCAGGTAGGGAAAAACTACCACCCTTGCC
Source organism: Neoceratodus forsteri (assembly GCA_016271365.2). Classification (NCBI taxonomy): domain Eukaryota; kingdom Metazoa; phylum Chordata; order Ceratodontiformes; family Ceratodontidae; genus Neoceratodus; species Neoceratodus forsteri. The sequence goes on along the minus strand of CM028130.1, from coordinate 830,680,033 downwards.
TTTTCAAATATGCTGCAACTACAGATACAGTAGGTACTGTTACCCTTGCTATACCAAACCACTGTACAACGAACATTCGGATATAATGAACGCCCATCTTGGCTCCCGTCAAATTCGGTTTAATACAGTACAGTAGTAATTAGTCGCGGTTAGTGGAATTCTGATTTTCATATATAAGGTGCTGCTTGTTGCTGAAGATTTTGGATCATTTGAAGGCAGGTGAGATGCTTGCCAAATGAGCCAGTGAGACTGGTTACTCGAAGTCGAACATCTGTACTTGGCGTAAACAAGAATCTTCACTATGGGACTTTGTGATTGAGTGCTCTGACATAGAGAGATTCACGGACCAGAGAACTGTTTTAAATCCTCTACAGGATGGCTGTGGAGATTTTAGTGTTGCCATGGCATCTGATGCATTTCTATTACAGGTGAGGCAAGATCAGGCCAGGATACCCTGGAGCAGCTGACAACATCAGAAGCACTGCAAGGGTTAGAAACCACTTTGACATGGCTCGAGTGTGATGATGCAGAGCCGCTGAAAGTGATATAACTTTGCCAGATTCTGTCTTATAGCAGGGATCTCCAAGCCAAGAAGGCAGCTAGCTAAAATAACTGATTTTTTTAAACTCTGCCAGTAGTGACATGGTGAATAGCATTACAGCACTCAAGCACTGCAGCACTTAATTCTTTTTTAATGGTGCTTGGGTGTTTATTTTTTTGTGATGTTTATTTTGTGTGACTGAGATTTAATAAATACAGTATTGCTCAAATACAGCCCTACATTGTGTGTTTAATACTACCAGTGTTTTTTCCCCATTTCCCCGGTTTTGGTGGCCCTCAATATAACAAATTTCCTGCTATAACAAATGACATGCATGGCTCCCAAATCATTCGTTATATCAAAGAATGACTGTACTTTGTAAACATTCTAAGAGCTGAAGTGATTCTGTAGCTTTGGGAATTTTATGATCTGCAGGGAAAAACCTTCACTCACTACTTCCAGGATCCACTTGTCTGTGGTGATTTTTGTCCATTCCTGGAAATAGTAAATTGACCTTCCCCCCACTGGCAATGAATGGGTGACTTGATTTTTGTCCATTTCTGGAAACAGTGAGTCAACCTTCCTCCCACTGGCAATGGATGGGCAACTTGTGCCGACTTGTGAGGGGTTTTGCTTTGATTAGGTTTTGGGAGCTGGTGTTGCTGCTGCACGCCTGGTGCTCCTTCTACCCTGACCCTATAGTGGCCCCTTTGTGGAGGCATGTCATAGAAGATATAAGCAAGGGGGAAGCATCCCCTACCCCTACTTCCCCTTCCATAAGGCCTGTAGGAAGTGGAGGCCTCTTCCTTCTCAGTGTTGCTCTTAAAGGTAGTTTTGTATTCATCCACCTTTTTCATGTAAGCCCCCGTCTTGTCACCAAACAGTGAATTTCCCTCACAGGGAAAATCCACCAGTTTTGTTTGAGTGTTCTGGGACAGATTGGTAGTTCTAAGCCAGGCAAACTTCCTTTAATGACATTGCATGGGCCATGACCTTAGATGCAGTGTCATTTATGCCCACTGCCATATAGAACTGGTACGCTGTGGCATCTATGGCTGATCTTGCTGTGTTAGCCATATCCTATGCCAAGTCTTTAGTAGCCTTTTCTCTCGGTGCCAGTATGGAATTACATTGAGCTTTCTGGTACTTTGCTGTGTATGCCAGGCAAAATGCCTGCCTTAGTAGCAAGGAAGCTGATGTATATTTTTTTTGACCCATGCTATCGTTTCCTGGAATCTTTTTAAGGAGGCTGAGAAGAAAGGGACACTTTAGCCTAGTCACAGGTGACAGTTTGGACTACTCCCTCATAGTCAAGGTAGGAATATAGGTACTCAGAGCCCTGTTTGTCCAATTATTTTTTCTCAATCTTTTTATCTATGCCAGCAACTGAGGTGTACACTGACATGATTTTATAAGTGGCTTTCCTGAGGGGATTATTATTGCGGTATCAGCCTCTTTGTGAGAGTTAAGCTCATCACATCTATAAATTCTGCCTTATCCTCATCTTCCTCAGTTTCTTATGAGGAGATGTTGAAGATATTTACCATATCCCTTATAAAAGTATAGTGAGAGGTATAATCATTTGAAGGCCTTGGGGGAGAGCCAAATTCTTGCTCAGGAGAACCATCTGGTTGTATGGGTTCTCCGTCCTCCTCATCTTCATATAAATTCATACTGGTTACTAAACACTGGTTTGGGTCTTTCCCTTCCTACCTTGCCTCTTTCCTTACTCCTGTTACTCCCTCACCCTACAACTCACTTTCACACTGTATCCGCACTTTCTCCCTCCCACGTGTCCACACCTCCGTGGGCAAACTCTCCTTCTCCTATATATTTCCCTTCCTTTGGAACAGTATTCTCTCTCAATTGCATCTCTCTTTCTTTCCCTGCTCTTAGACATCTACTCAGACCACCACCCCCCATTACTTCCTGCATCTGTTTTTCTACCTAAGCCTCGCTAGTCACATCTGATGTTCTTTCCGCACCTCACTGTACATATTTTTGTAAATAATTTTTTTATGTACTTACTAGGTCTCCACTCACTGTAAACAGCTATTGTGTGTACTTCTATTTTCGGCATTGTCACTCTGTAAATATAATATGTTAAGTATATTTCATTGCACTTTGTATGCCTAATGTATTTGCCACTGCTCTGTACCCTCCTCCCCAGGTTGCACCTGGAAACAAGCTTCTGTTCCTGGTGCCTTTCCCAGTTAACAACTTTTAAATAAATTAATAAAATATCATCTTCCTTCTCTGCTGGCACTGGAGATGGAACTGGATCCTGGGAAGAGGGACAGGCACATTCATGAAATTCCCCATAACTTGGAATACCTGGAGGAATTTGCCATGCCTTTGTCATGTCCTCTATTGAAGGCATTTTATTTGTGTCCACTAGTGGCTCCTTTCCTTCTTCAGGAAGTAGGACAGCGATGTATTTTTCTCTTTGTTTTCTTCTTGACAGGCACTGTCTCTATTGTCGGCTCTGAGGCTGTCTTATTTTTACTGGATTCAGGGTTCCCCCTTTCAGACGCCCTGAGTTCTGAACCATTTTTTGCAGCTTTATCTTTCTTTTCTGTCACCTTTGACAGGGACTACTGTTTATTTTGAGGGGATACACCCTTGTCTTAGCCTTTAGGTGACATGAAGGCAGACTGAGAAGTCATACTATCTTCTAATTTTTTAGCCCTTTTCTTTTGTGTTGTAGGGCAAAACTTAAGACAGCATTCACAACTAGCAAAATTGTGGTCTGGACGCAGGCACTTTAAACACAACTCATAGCACTCTGCCTTTGCTTGGAGTTGACAACAAAAACTTTACAACTTTTAAAACCTGTCGGTCCCATCTTCTTTTTGGGTCTATCAGCCATACCAAACACTGATGACCCTGGAAAAAATGCATGCAGTTCCCAAAAGAACAAACTCTGGTCAGAGCCAATATGGCTGTGGAGAGCTGTTAGGAGTGGCACGAGTGGTGAAAAGAATATGCGGTTCTCTCACTGTAATACTGCAGCTTTTGCAGTACTGCACATGCGTGATACTCGCACACGTGCAGTTTGCTCCCGAGTGAGCCTTGCACAACATGGTGGTGCTGACATAACTACGTATAATAACCCAGTTCCCTTGGATTACTAGAATCCCATTAGTATTAGCCTTAGGCAGGTAGAAAAAGGCAGCTGATGGGGAGCTCATTAAGGACTTTCTACATAATGACATCACTGTTTACTCAGCTAGCCTGAAAGAAGGATGAGTATGTCATTTAGAACTCTCAAAGCAGCATAAGGTTAGAGTCACCTGCTCTTGGGGAGCTTAGAATCTTCATCAGTAAGTTCAAGTGAGGTAGTCAGAGTAGCAGGAGGTCTGCAGTTGAGGCTCTGTCAAAAGGAGCCCTGGTATTTCTCATCCAGTTTGGTAAAACCTTCAGTTTGCCTGCAGGACTCTAGTTTCACTCCAGGGGAAGTGAGAGGGAATGCAATTCTTGTGGATCCAAGGGGCAATCCCCTGAAGTTCCTGAAGTTCATAACTGCCTTAAGGAAGAACAATGAGCAGAATCTGACAGCTACCAGAGAAAGGAGCCTTTTGTTTTTTCCATGACTATGAGGAAGGAACAATTAATCTCGGAGTACAGAATTTGAGACTGTTCTCTGAGGGAGTTGTCTGAGGTGTGTGTGCCCTAGATAAGGCTAAATCACATCAGTCAGGATCTCTTTCACCACAACTGTGCTAAATTTAAAGTTGGGAGTCTTTAGCAATTCATTGGGGATTGGAGACTCATTTGGTGTAACCCTGAAGGAATGGCAGAGTCTGTGCAGAGCTAAGTGATTTGTGGATGGGCACCACTGTTCCCTGGGCAAAGGCCATGCACCAGGAGTATTTTAAAGTATGTGGCATATCCCACAGATATACAATTTGGAAATGGAAATGTGTGGAAAATGTTTAAAGTGTGTGGCACATCCCATAGATATACACTTTGGAAGAGAGATAGAGATGTTTTGTGGAAAAACAGTACTGCCTAGCAAAGTGTCCTGCAAAAAGAGAGTGTGCCTGTGTTGCAATGACAAACCTTTGGTGGACCACTCTTGCTTTAAGTAACATCTGTAAATAAAGTCATCCTGCAAAATGCTAGTTACTGCCTTGGACATTCAGCTTGTTGCTTCTAGTGCAAACATTATTGGGAACCCTCAGCAGTTAGATCTAACATGTGAATGGCATCTTTTCCCCTGGACCTGGTTGCAAATAAAAAGGTTCATTTTAGTATGTACCCCCACCCCCCGTCCTCTAGATAATGAGCCTGGTATACACTCCAACGCTAGGGTGGTACCATGAGTGTAGTTCTGCCAAAAGAAAATTGTATGCCATGTAGTTGGCAGTAGTTCTTTCAAGGGGGTGTCAGCTTGCCACAGGTGGCATGGGGGTTATATACATATGCACAATACTTTATAGTTTTTTTTTTAATTGCCATCAGAAATGTGAATTTTGTCAAAACAAAAATGGAAATGCGGGTAATAAGATGACCATGTTTTACAAAATATAAGGAATTCAGATTAGTGACTACCCTCATTTGGAAGGTCTTTTTTGTCTTGAACAGTTTTCAGGCTGCTTGTTTTTGTGCACCCAGATTAGTTTTAAAGATATTTAGATTTGATTGGAATGTGTGCGCATTTGCTAAGAGTTCTGCACAGTACCTTAGGAAAATTCTCAGCGAAAAGCAGTTTGGAGTTCTGTCTTTATTGTTCTAAACACACAATGGGTCTGAATGAGTTAAAAGAGACAGGAATTGATTACTTATGTGCAGGTGTTTGAAATGTCTCTATTTTCATAAATTATATTCATACCTCTAAAATATCCCTATTTAACTGTATCTGAATAAAAGCTGAAGCTGTCATTTGTGTTTTGTTTTTGTTTTAGATTTATAGAACTGTTATTTAATACAACAGCAGATTAGGTACATATGGAATATGTGCACATTTTCTCTCAGAGAAAAGCAGCTTGGAGTTCTGTTCTGTGTCCATCATTCTAGAAAGAAAGAAGGGATTATTTTATAACTGCCATAGGGATTTGCAGTGTTATGAAAGGATATACTGAAAACTACCAAAAAATGTGTTCCACAGAAACCCCTGTTCAAGCTAAAGTGATATGGCTGTAAGCTCCGCCCACAACCATAAAAATCAATCATTTTTAAAAAAGCCAACACATGTTAAAAAGGTCTTTAAAGTAGAAAAATGTGGTTTGGTTCCTTAAAAGTTAACACCTCAAAAGGTTTTTTAGTAAAATTAGCCAATTTCCCTCGAGTCCCCAAAAAATGAGGATCCAAGAATAATCTAAAATAAAACTGCAAAACAGTTTAAGTAAAAGCTATTTTTATTCACTTTAACAGGGAAAAAAATAGAGGTACCCTGAAAGTGGAAACTGTGCTAAAAACAACCTTTTCTGGTTCTTGGGAACCAAAGAAAAAAATTAAACTTCCACAATAAATAACAAATAACACCATAACTGACACAGAGTATGGAAAAATTAACTAAAACAGTTTAACACTGTGGAATAACAAAGTAAGAAACTATAAACTGGCCAAAAGTATGGTGAAGACTTCTACACAACTGCATTCTTCTGGCAGATAAATGAATCAGATGTTAGAGTGCAGGGGTGAGTGTGAGTACACAACATAGTTTGAATTCCATTTTAAATTCCACAATTAGCATTATATTCTTAAAGTTCCAGGGCAGCTCATTCCAGGGGAATGATTGCATTTAAGCATAAGTGAGGGATTCCTGCGGTTTTAAAAATAAGGTTGAGGTTCAAAAAAGGAGTACAGTAGTTGAAGAGGCAAAAGCAGAAGGTTTTCATGACCTGCAAGCAACAGGAAAAATAAGAAGGTAAGTAGAATGAGAAGGAATGCAGCTGTAGGTTCAAAAAAAACAGTCTAATAAAATCAGTGAGCTCCAGGCATTGGTGGCAGACATTGGGATAGACATCATAGCCATCACAGAAACATATGCCAGAGAGAATAATGACTGGGATTTCTTAGTCCTAGGTAACACAATGTTTAATGCATGAGGGTCCTGGACTTCAAGAGGGTCAACTTTATAAAGATGGAGGAATGCATCAGGGATGCCCTGGTTGGGGGGGACTGGGTAGTAGACATTACAGCGACTTCAGGCAATTTCAAGTGGGCATCGACCACACCAAGGAACATGTGTTCTTCAAATAGTACAGCAAAATTTACATGGATACACTGTCAAGGATGTGCAGGCCAATCCCAAGGATATTCCACATGCTCTGCATGAAAGACAAGACTTGACTCTTTTCTTCAATGGCATGGTCTAAGCCAGGCCACCAGAAGTAGCTTTGAGCAATTTTCTTCATACGCATGATTCCTCAATGACCTGAGTGTATCTGTTGCAATATCTTCTGTCATAACAGTGGTAGAATAACAGCTTGCATTGCTCTTAACAAGCAACCAGACTGAACTGACAACTCTGTCTTCCTGGCAACATAAGGCGCCAATTCAGACATCTCTTTAAAGTTTTGTTGCATGCTGGTGTAGTGATAGTATAATATGTTGATTATTGTCACTCCATTTTGTATGCTATTTCATGTAATGTATGTCATTTTATACTCCATTTTGTATTGTGTGACTCCATTTTACATGCTGCTTCATTTAATTGGTGTTTTGCTCTTTAGATAGCCTCATTATTATGTTTTGCTTCAGACAGTGTATTTTGCTGACTTGAAGGTCGCATACAAGATGTTGTGAGAATCTCTGGCATTGTTTGGCTCATGATGTTCTGGACACCTGGCCAGTGCTTAGGGCATGATGATCTAACGAATGCCAACTATTTATTATGAGAATAAGTGGTGTTTGTCATGCTGAACTCGTGATGTTCTGGGCACCTGGCCAGTGCTTAGGACATGATGGTTTAGCATTTCTAAATACCAGATAAAACATATAAAATGGGACTTTCCAGACACCTGGTTAGAAGCCTCTCCTGCAGGGTGGACGCATCGCTGTGGGGCCAGTTCCCGGTTCGAGAGACTCCTAGCCAGGCTGACAAGGGGGCTTCCCAGCCATTGGAAGAGGGCTTGGATGATGCTTTATTGAATCGGTGATGTATAACCTTTTGTATTATATTTTGTTATAATAAAGCTTTGGCTTGCTGTACTTATTGTTTTGTTATTGTGTGTATGTGAGTGTGAATGGCAAATAGCTGCCTGGTTTGAGTTGGCAGAACAGCTGGCTGTTGAGAAACACTGTTTTTCCCTTTTACTTACAAAGGTGCTCAGACAAGAAGCTTATCATCAAATACCATTTTTACTTTCACTTTTGTGCTCACTGTTATAACACACTCATGCCATGAGAGGGCTGTGAACAACATACATAGCAGACACAAGTCCATTTACAGTGGACAGCATCATCAAGGAACTTGCAAATCTGAAGGTGGACAAGACAATGGGGCCAGATGGGATGCATTCCAGGATACTGAAGAAGCTCAGGGATGTGCTGGCTGCACCTCTGACTGTCCTGTTCAACCTCTCACTGGAGACAGGAGTGGTTCCGGAGGACTAGAGGAGGGTGGACGTAGTCCCATTTCACAAAAGTGGTAGCAGGGAGGAGGCTGGAAACTACGGGCTAGTGAGCCTGACTTTGGTGATGTGGAAATTAATGGAATAAGTACTGAAAGAAAGGATTGAGAAATATCTTGATACCAGGAGCTTAGAGGATCAGAGGCAACATGGATTCAGAACAGGGAGGTCATGTCAAACAAATCTGACAGATTTCTTTGATTGGGTGACCAGGGTAGTAGATCAGGGTGGAGCCGTGGACATGATCCACCTAGATTTCAGCAAGGCCTTTGATACTGTTCCAAATAGGAGACTTGTAAACAAGCTGGGTAGCCAAGGAGTGGGTCCAAAGGTGTAAACTGAGTAAGAAATTGGTTGGGGGATAGGAGACAGAGAGTGATGGTGTATGGAGTTCACGCTGAGGAAAGGAGGGTGACTAGCGGGATCCCTCAAGGATCAGTGCTTGGTCTGATCCTCTTTAATGTCCTTGTTAGTGACATTGCAGTGGGGCTAGAAGGGAAGGTATGCCTTTTTGAAGATGACACAAAGATCTGCAATAACATTGACACTCTGGTTAGGGGGGTGGAACAAAGGAATAGAGATTAAAGAAAGCTTGTGGAGTGGTCTAAAGTGTGACAACTAAGATTCAGTATGAAGAAGTACAAAATCATGCACTTAGGGCACAGAAACCCAGAGGCTGAGTACAAGATGGGGGAGTGGTTCTGGTGACCACCAAGCAGGAAAGAGACCTGGGGGTAATTATTTCTGATGTCCTAAAAGTGTCCAAACAATGTGACAAGGCACTGGGGAGAGCTAGTGTGATGTTAAGGTGCATAGGGAGAGGTATTACCAGTAGAAAGAGTGAGGTAGTTATATCACTGTATAAAACACCGGTGAGACCACACCTGGAGTACTGCATTCAGCTCTGGAGACCACATCTCCAAAAGGACATAGACAGAATAGAGGCGGTCCAGAGAAGAGCAACTAAAATGGTGCTGGACTTGCATCAAAAGCCCTATGAGGATAGGCTAAACGACCTTACTATGTATACCCTGGAGGATAAGAGGGTGAGAGGGGACATGATAGAGACTTTCAAATACCTCATAGGTATAAATAGAGTACTAGAGAAAAGCATTTTTCAGAAAAATAAAATGTTCAAGAATGAGGGATCATACTATGAAGCTGGTGGGGGGGTAGATTCAGGGCAAACATGAGAAAGTACTTCTTCACAGAAAGGTTGGCTGATGCCTGGAATGACCTCACAGTGGAGGTGGTTAAAGCAAAAACTGTAATGGGATTCAAGAATGCATGGGATAGGCAGAAGGGAATCTTATTAGTTTGAAATGTGGGGTGGGGTGAAGTCAGAGACCAAACAGGGTCTTCAGTGTCACAGTAGGTAGGTAAAATAGACAGACTAGCTAGGCCAAGTGGTCCTTATCTGCCAACAATTTTTATGTAATCTATGTTAGACAGGATAGAGGGAAAGGTAAAGGGGTGGGGGGGAGCATATTGCCCTATGTGTCAGGGAAGGCATAAAAGCTATGGAGGACAGACACATCAGGGGAAGCAGAGGGGAAACAGTCACTGTGGGTTCACTTCATGGCATCTTTAGGAAAGAAAATACAGGTGGTGGTGATCAACATGTAACCCCCCCCCCCCGTTACCCGGGGTTACTAGAATCCAAGTAAGACCTAGTGGTAGGCAGGGAAGGCAGCTTGTGAAACTCCAGTTAAATGGATTTCACACTGTCTCACTCTGTTCTCAGTCTCAGCTGAGACTGAGGGATGACATCACCATAGAACTGTCGCAGCTGCATGAGCCACACTAGAGTGCTGCAGTTGGAAGTTAGGATAGAATGTTGGGGATTTTGAACAGGGTCTGTGTGCAGTCTTGGTGAGAGACAGCAGCACAGCAGCCTGTGTACAGGCTCTCAGAGCCTTAAGCTCTGTTTTAGAGCTACTGTTAGGGAGGTGTGTGTTTCCACCGAAAGAGGAACACAGTAAGTTGATTGTTGAAGTGGTGGAGACCGCTGTCACTGGTCCAAGTGCCCCCTCCCGAGGGGGGTTGCCTGTCTTCCAGGGGCAACCCTCCTGGTTCCGGCTAAGGGAAGAAGCTGCCTATTTCAAGTTGTGCTGCGGCACCAGAAGCTGTGTGAGAGAAATTCCTGTGAGGAATCGCCTGTGGGGCACCTGCAACCAAAGGGTGAGTTCGCTCTGACAGAGGGCCTATGTTTTTTCACCTGAACTGTTGAAATGTGGGGATTGGACTACTTAATCTGTAGGAGGTCTAGTGTAATAGACATTGCCAGTTAACTCAAGTAGGTTCAAGTCCAGCACGAAGAGTGAAGTAATGTGGGGATTGGACTGCTTAATCAGTGGGGGGCCTAGAGCAATGAGCTGTGCCAAATAAAAGAATGTTCAAGTCCAGCACAAAGGGAAAGTAAGACAAGTAGAGGAAATGTGACATACATTTAGCCTTACTCTACATTGCCAAGCTTTACAGTAGGAGGTTTTTACTGTCCAGAGAAATGGTCGAGTATGAATTGTGGAAGCGAGAGGTGGGAGACCCCCCCCCATCAGTAGTAACCAAATTCACCTCTATGGATTTGCTCTGTGGCACCTTTACTTTCTCTCAGGTACTTGGCCAGTGCCTGAGGAAAGTACCTAGATGTGGGATTAAAAGGAGAACTCCCTGATAGAGCTGAGGTGCTCTTAGGTAGTTTAGGGAGCCACCAGAAAATGTTTCCATGACATATGGAAGGTGTCCAAGTGGCCGGCAAGGGAGCCGAGCCAGGGAAAACCCAGAACAGTGTACAAGTCCGGGCTGTGTGCCCGGTGAGTTCAGAGCCTGAAGGCTGAAGTGTTGAAGAAGTGTTCTTGATTCTCTTAATCTGCATTACCAGGAGTGTAGCCCCGTGGGGGTCCATCTATGCTTTGTTGTTCTGCTAGGATGTGAATAAAGCCACACTTTAGAATCCCATTACTGGTATGGGACATTACAGTTATTGCTTCCTGTGTTTGGAATTACTTGGGTGCCCCTGTGCAGAGTAGCCAAATCTAGCCCTTGTGCTGAGTAACCTATTCCTCCCCGAACCCAGTCCCTACCTGGTACTGCTGTCAGATTCAAACAGCATACCACCTGTCATTTGCAAAAAGGCAGGGGGGTTGGGGTTACATACAGATCACCAGGAAAAGGGGAAGATATAGATAGGGAGCTCAGGGAAGAGCTTCAAGGGGCGTGAAGAAGACGGAAGTGGTGATGGTGGGTAATCTGAGCCTGCCACATATTGATTGGGATATTGTAGTGACCAGATGCACTAGAAGTCAGATCTGTTGGGTTCATTGCAGTACTGCCTGCTGGTGTAGCTGGTTAAGGAACCCACTAGACAAGAGGCCATTCTCGATTTGCTGCTCACCAATTCAGAGACGGTGACTGGAGTGAGGGTAGGGGAGCCACTGGGATCCAGTCACCATAACTTCATTTGGTTCAGGCTGGCCCTTTGGACTGGGATGCCCGGATCAAAATCTGAAGATTTAGATTTCAGAAGAGCAGACTTCAACCAGTTGAGGAAACTGGTCTGAGACAAATTGACCAGAATATCCAATGTGTAGAAAAAAAATGGGAGGAAATTACGGAGACCATTACAAAATGGGGATAGAAAATCCTGCTTCCCGATTGGTTCTCTGTGCATCAACTTGGTTCAATGCACAGGTATGAACAAGTACTCAAGAGCTGAACTACATTTTAAAATGAGAGAAATCAGTATGCCTTTAGAAAGTTTTGATTTTAAATGCCGCCATTTTTTCCCCTCACTAAAGTAGCTCACCCCAGACTTGCAGCCAATCAGGGAATCTCTGGTGCCACTCATTGACTGTGCCTTAATATTTATCAGTAGGACAACATCTAAAACCATTAAATTTAAATTTAAAAAAAATTACTGACTGGTCCTGAGCAGTCTTACTCCCACTGTCTGCGCTGCCAGTTGTGCACCCAACCTGACGTATTTCCAAATGTAAAATCACCAGCTCCCTTGCACTGCTCATGTATTTTTTTTTTCCATTTTGAAACTAACACTTACTTCAGGGAAAGTCACAGTCTGGGGGAAACAAATACTTCCTCTTGCTTGGTGACCTGCTTGAGCAGATACGGTGACAAACTGTCAGACTGTTTGAAGATGCCATTTTAGCTCCCTCTGTCTCTATCAGAAAATCAAACTCTTGCATTTTTGAATTGTATTTATTTAATTTTTTTTTAAATCAACTTCCATTGATATTTTGTTTTGATACTGGCACCCTTGCATGTCTCGCTCCGCAGTACTGTCACGGGAAGGGAAGGAGCAGCTCGAGCCTGTCCACTTCATCAAAGTGTTCCAACTTTCCATACAGGACAAAAAAGAGTATGTCAGCAACTGCTCTCTCCCATGCCACAGCCAACAGCCATGCCCACCCTGGAGGGTATTATTACACTTAGAAAATGGGCTATAGCTGTAATATTTTGGAAAACTATATAAGAATAAATATTTTTACATAAAAAATATTAAAAAAAAGTGACTCTTCTAGAAAAGTAATCCCTGTAGTACTGGAATGAGCACAGGAGGGCGCTGCCATGTTTGTGTGTGTGTGCCATGAGCTTGCAATGTTGCTTTCTTTTTCCACATACTGAGATAGGACAGCTGCTTCTTCAGCTTGTTGCCTTGATTTGTGTCTCCCTTGTCCCTCAGTCACACACAGAAACAGAGGTGAGAGCTGTTTATTTTACTTCATATTGCCTGCTTATAGGTATTTCAAGAAAGGTACCTGTTTATTTTTCCTTTTGTTGTGCTCTGAAATGTGGCACCACGAGACTCTGGAACTCGGTGTAAATGTATCTTGAGAGGGAGAGTGACCATGCTCAGTAAGGAAATGTAAGTTATTAAGAAGGATAAAAAAGTTTTGTATTATCGTAGATTTATTTTGGACTGTGCTGCGACAGTGTGTTGAGAAGTCTGTCTCGCTAAGCGAGCAGAGCAAAAATGGCAGGTGGTGGGTTTCGATTTCAGGGTGTCCAAGGATAGTGTTAGTCATAAGGCAGTGCCAATTGGAACTTGTTTTTAACAGGGCCATTGTTAAGAAATAACAGCCCGGATGCCAGGTTGTTTTAGCCAATCCGAATGCTAGTTTTGTTTTACTCATTATCTAATACAAAATGAAACAGATTCAAGAGACTAACATAGTTCTCAGAAAGGGTCAGAGAAGCAGTGAGGGCCAAAAAAACCCCAGGTACACGGAAAAGTAGGGGAGGATGGGGAGAGTACCAAATGAGACTTAGGAAAGCATAGAGGTTGTGTATCGCAAGCATACACAACAAAACAATTCTTGATCGAGGAAGGTTCCGTGGTAACCTGAGACCTCGGGCGTGGCTCGAGGTCCCGACCTACGGAAGCCTCAGATCGCAAAACTCTTGCTGTTTGTTTCAGTTGCTCATACACAATCTTTATAGTGTATGGGCAACCATAAATACCACTCGTGAACACTCGGGGGAAAAAAGCTTACTTCTGTGTCTGCGTAAGTGCCGCCTTCCGTGTTGCCCGCTGCGCTCTATTGCGCATCTTGTGATATGTCGATCTTGTTGTGCTGGTGGCGGGTTTGGTACAACAAGATATGATGACGACCAGTGAAGGACAACAACGCTGTTCCAGGCATGGGTTTCCATGCGGAACAGCGTTCCACCACACACTATAATGAGGATAGTCAGGGAGGCAAAGGCAGACACAGAGCTGTGTACTGTGGAGGGGTTGAAGGGTGAGAAAAACAATTCCTCAGATATACTAAGGACAAAAGGAAGCTGGGAGGGGGTATTGTTAGGCTACACGAGGGGGGAGGGTATTAGAGGCAGATGAACAAAGAGCAGCTATCCTTAATGATTGCTTCTGCTCTGTCTTCACAAGAGAAGATAGTGGGCCCCTGTATGAAAGTGGCATTGAGGTGGCTATCAGAAGCATTCCTCAAATGAGGCAGCCAGTGTTCACAAAAGGGTCTAGAAGGTGCTTGAAACCCTAAAGGTAGTTAAAGCCTTGGGGCTGGATGGGATGCACCCATGGGTGCTAAGGAATTGGCTGTGGAATTGGTTGAACCCTAGTAGAGCTATTTAGTAGCTCATTTCATACAGTGGTACTTCCAAAAGACTGTAGGGTAGTGGGCATAGTCCTGCTACACAAGGGCATGGGAATAAGGAGCAACCGGGGAATTACAGACCTGTCAGTCTTACGTCTGTAGTAGGTAAACTGATGGAGACACTGATTAAAGAGGACCCTGTGGATTACCTAGAAAGCAACTGTTTATAAGGAAGTAAACAGCATGGGTTTGTAACAGGGAGGTTTTGTCAGACCCACCTGATTTTTCTTTGACTGGGTAACAAAGGTAGCAGATAAGGGCAACGTTGTCAATTTACTGTACTTCAGTTTCAATGAGGCTTTTGAATCAGTGTCACAGAGGAGATTGAGGAAGAAACTGAAGGACCTGTGAGTGGCTAGAGACATAGTTAGATGGATAGGAAACTGGTTGAAAGAGAGACAGCATAGGATGAAGGTAAACGGGTCAAATCGGAAGACAGGAAGGACACAAATGGGGTAATGCAGAGGCCTGTCCTGGGTCCTGTTTTCTTAGATTCACAGATTCATAGATTCATAGAAGTGTGATGGCAGAAAAGGAACGACAAGGCCCACCGAGTCTGCCCATTTGTCTAGCTATCTGCCTGACCTGTGCCCCCCACCCTCAACACACCCCTGTGTTTGTCCCATGCCCTTTTGAATCCCTCCACTGTTTCTTCTCCAACAACTACCTCCGGGAGTCTGTTCCACTTATCCACCACTCTCTCTCTGTGAAATAGTAGTTCCTAATGTTACCCCTGAACTGCCCCCCCCAACCTGCAGGCCATGCCCCCTCATCCTCTGATTTTCCTTCATCTGGAAGATGCCTTCCACCCTGTTTATACCCTTAAGGTACTTGAAGGTCTCGATCATGTCCCCCCTCTTCCTCCTCTGTTCCAGGGAGTACATGTCCAGATCCCTCAGCCTTTCTTCATAGGAGAGGTGACTCAACCCTTTTACCATCTTTGTTGCTCTCCACTGAACTCGGTCCAGCCTCCCCACATCCTTTTTGAGGTATGGCCTCCAGAACTGGAATCCGTATTCCAAATGTGGTCTAACCATATGGGTGTACAAGGATACTATGACTGCCCTAGTTCTACTGGTGATCCCCCTTCCAATGCATCCCAGCATTCCACCACCCCTAGCCACTGCTCTCCCACACTGCCTTTCCACCTTCATGTCCTCAGATATAGTGATGCCCAGGTCCCTTTCTTGTTCTGTAGCCTCCAGACCTCTGCCCCTCATGCAATATCCTGCCCTGTAGCCAAGATGCATGACCTTGCACTTTTCTGTGTTGAATGAAAGTTGCCACCTCTTTGACCATGCCTCAAACCTCCTTAAATCTCTCTGCATTTTTTTTCACCCCTTCCTGAGTGTCTACCCTATTGCAGATTTTAATATCATCTGTAAACAGACTCACACCCCCTTCAAGGCCCATCACAATGTCCCTTACAAATATATTTAATAGTAGGGGCCTCAACACTGATCCCTGAGGGACCCCATTTGTGACATTGCCTCTCTGGATGTCACCCCATTTATTACTACCCTCTGCCTCCTGTCCTCCAGCCAGTTTCCCACCCATTCAGCCACCCTCTGACCCAGCCCCAGGCCTGACATTTTATACAGCAGTCTCCTGTGGGGCATGGAGTCAAAAGTCTTCCTGAAATCCAGATAAACCACATCCACCACCCTCCCTTGATCCAGCTCCTTTATGACTCCATCAAAAAACTCTATCAAATTTGTTTGACAGGATCTGCCCCTTGTAAAACCATGTTCCCCTTGTAAAACCATGTTGCCTTGGATCCATTAGGCTGCTTTCCTCGAGGTAAATGGTGATCCTGCCTTTTATTAGCTTCTCCATGAGCTTGCCTACCACCTATGTCAAGCTCACGGGCCTGTAATTTCCCACTTCCTCCCTCCTCCTCCCTCCTCCCTATGCAGTGGGACCACATTTGCCTGCCTACAGTCTTCTGGCACCACCCCAGTCTGCAAGGACTGATTGAAAAGTGCAGTCAATGGCACTGCCAATATCTCCTTTAGTTCCCTTAACACTCTTGAGTGCACCCCATCTGGCACCATTGTCTTGTCCACCTTGATGCAGCCTAGTTCTCCCAAAATCTCCTCCACGAGGAATGGCCTCATATCCTCTTACCTCTCCCCTGCCATTACTTTTCCTGCTCTGCTGCCTTCACCATCTTCCTCCTTTTTTTATTTTATTTTATTTTTATTTTATTAAACTCTCAGATTACAAGTATCTTTGAGCAGGAGCTGCTCATTTACAAAGTTTCCATGTCAAAGGAATGGTGAAACATACACGCAAAGGTTGGTAATGGTAAACAGGCATAGTATAGACAAGGTTGACATTTCCTTGCAGCTGAAGATCATTTTAGAGATAATGGTTATTAGAAGGGAGCAACGTAAATAGGCAGATAGATGATGCAACATAGTAAGGGAATTAAGAAGAAAGGGGACTATCAGCCTGTTATTGTATAGGAGATTGCCAGAGTGAAGTGGCAGGCTGAGGGGCCTTTGTCATGAGGGGGAGAAGGCTGGCGGGAGGGGATCAGGAACAGGGGAAAAGGTGGGGTTAGAACAGTGGAGGAGGAGGAGTGTAGGGGGAAGGGGAAGGAGGGTGGAGAGAGGGGAAGGAAAAGGAGCACAAGGAAGACAGATGCTAGTGAGAGTAGTGTCAGGAGGGATGCAGGGCACAGGTCAAGATCATCTAGACAGAGAATGGACCAATCAATTAGGAGAAGTAGTCACATTTGGAGGTAGAGGTGAGGTAAAGTCGGAGATTCTTTTTAAAGGGTCCAATTGTTGGAGAGGAAAGTGCTTCTTTGTTGAGGCTAAACTTAGGTCCTTAGTGAACATAGAGCAAAAATAGCTATTTAGCAGGTCCGCTTTCTCTCGGTCCCCTTGTAGCAACTCCCCCTCGTTTGTTTTTAACTGAAGTATTCCCTGCCTAGTCTTCCTCTTTTCATTCACGTACTGAAAGAACGTCTTATCCCCTTTTTTCACCCCTCTAGCTATGCGCTCCTCTGTTTGTGCCTTTGCCCTCCTTACCTCTGCCCTAGCTTCTCTCTGGATCATCTGGTATTTTCCCCAGTCCACCTCCGCTTGTGTTTCCTTGAACTTTCTGAAGGCCTTCCTTTTTGCTTTTACCTTTTCTGCTACCTTCCTATTGTACCACAGAGGCTTCTTCAATATGTTCATCATAGACATTGGAGAGGGCAAGCTGTGTCTCTATGCAGAGGACACAAAGTTCTGTGGTAGGGTACATAATGATGAAGGTATCAGGGAGATGCAGAGGGATCTACAAAGGCTAAAGAGGTGGTCAGAGGTTTGACAATTGAAATTCAATGCCAAAAAATGCAAGATTATGCACCAAGGGAGAGTAAAACCCAGTATAGAGTATTGGATAGGAGGGGTTAAACTGAGCACTAGGGCAGAGGAAATAGACCCGAAGTCATTATTAGTGACTCCCTCAAACAATCTAGCCTTTATAAGAAGCCCTGTTGTAAGGCTAATAGGAGGTTGGGGTGTATCAGAAGGGGTACTGACAGCAGGAAAAAGGAGGTATTACCTCCTCTATATAGTTTACTGATGAGGCCACATTTGGAATACTGTGTTCAGCTCTGAACTCCTCACCTAAGTAAGAACAGGGATAGGCTAGAGACAGTGCAGCTCAGGGTGACAAAGATGATTCTAGGCCAACAAGGTCAATTTTATGAAGATCGTCTGAAGGCACAGAGCCTGTACTCACTGTAGATGAAGCAAGAGAGGGTAGGATATAATACAGACCTTCAAGTTCCTTCAGGGGATAAACAAAGTGAACTGCAGGGAACTACTTAGCAGGAGTACAGAGTCAAGAACCTGAGGTTACTAGTGGAAACTGGAGGGGGAAGCTTTAAGAGGGATGTGAGGAAGTTCTATTTCCATTTATTTATTTATTGAAAAGTTTTACCAGGAAAAGAACACTAAGTAAATACAATTGTGCATCTCCCAGTGGGTCCTGGTAGAAGTAAGGACTGGAGGAACAATACAGAACAATGAATACAAAGCAATACAACAAATTACAGGAAGAGATTGTACAGTAATTTAAGAATAAGAGTACAATGGGGAGGGGGCAAAACATAAAATATGCATTGAGTACCATAGTAGTAAGTGTTGGCGAGGATAAGTGTTAGTGTATAGAGGATACGTTGTCATTAGGTAGATAGTCAGGAGACATTAGAGAGGGTAGAGGCCATGTCAAGTTAAATAGAAAGGGGGTCAGTGAGGAGGAGGCTAGAATATATTAGAAGCAGGAACAGTTGGTAGAGAGGAAGTGTTGCAGAAAGGATGGTGGAGCCATGGAACAGTCTACCAACGGAGGTTGTGGTTGCCAAGAAAAAAATGCTTCCAAGCATAGCTGGGACAGAGTGAAGGTTTTGGTGGTTGCTCAGGCTGGTAGCAGTAGGGAAGTGAAGTGTGAGGGTGGACCTGGAGGAATAAAATTATGTATGGACAATAGATCCCAGGACAGATGGGGTACTTTGGGCAGACTAGATGGATGTTTGGTCTTTTTCTTTGTTATTGTCTATGTTTCTATATATATTTAGTGGCATTATGCTAAACCAAATTTTAGCAGGTATTTTTTTCTTGAACTCATGTTTGTCTTAGGCTTTGAGGGCCAGGTCCCAGTTAACATAAATTCCTAACTCTCCTTCTAAAGTTAATCACTAAATCTTATAAAAGAAAAGTTTACCTGTTTTTCTTTCACATATCCAGTACTTCTTTACTAAGCAATCATCTGGGGCTATTTTTCCATCACCTTTCCGGATCTGGGCACATCTACCTGTATAAGTTGAATCTTGTAATTGTGAGAGCCTAAACAAATAGCAGAAAGTATAGGTGGAAGGATACTGAGAATTACTGCACATCTGGTAATAGCATGTATGCATAAATTACTAACAAATAAAAAGTTACAGTGCTATTGTCTGATGAGTTTTGTTGTAACTATGTTATTAACAAAATAACATAGATGCACATTGCAGGTATAAGCAGAAAAAAGAAACATGTTGGTTCACAGACGTTGTGCCTCTCTGTCGCTAAGACCTACACAAAGAATATTTTAAACATCAACAACATTTTGTTGCAGCTCGGGTACCCAAAAAAGAAAGTTATTTACTTACCATAGCTGCTGATCTTCCTGAATATGATCTCCATACACTATCACTAATTGGTCTGTACTGGTAGGGCTAGGACTCTAGAGGAGCCAGAAGCTATCTAGCAGGCCAGTGTATAACTGCATTCACCTGCTGGTATACAGCAGCAACAACCCACAACTGCCTAGTACCTTTTTTCTCCACTATCGAGTGCACAGCAGCGCCGCCCTCCATGTCAGGACAAAACTGCACTATCTATATGAGAACAGTATTCAGGTCTTTGATTTTAGTTTAAATACATTAGTTTGTTAGTTTTTGTGTCAGTTTAGTTAGTTTGACACACACAATTTACAGTTTTCCCTCAGCCCTAACCTTGTGCTAATAGTTGATGATAATGAAAGAATCTCTGGGTGGGCGCTCCAACAACGGGCAATCTGGCACCTGGGAGGACGGACTTCCCTCCCAGAGTAGCAAAAATAAATAGTTCAGATTCACACATGCTCTGTGTTAGTGTCTTTGCAGTGTTTGGCCTCAATCATTTTTCTTGCAGACATAAAGGAAAGAAACAGCACTGGTCGAGGTTGTTCTCTGGTCATCCTATTATGACATTAATTTGAAGTGTTCCATTTGTTTGAAAAGAAAAAATACTCACCATAGTAATATTGTTTCTTCCAAGGTGTCCTTTAGCATCAGTAACAGTAGCAGTAAATTGGCTAGGTTGAGCTACCTTGGAGGTGGAGATTATAGTAATGAGTTATAGGAATTAGCCAATCAGAAGAGAGTTAGAGGGTGTGCTGAGTGGAGCTTTCCCAGAGGGCAACAGCATTTTTTTGAAGCTATGACGGGAACATGCCCATATGAAGACTGTCCTGACAGGCTTTAAAAGCTGTGTAATATATGAAAAACTAGAAAAGCAATAAGAGGAAACAGAATTTTGCTTTAAATGCAGTCAAAAGTTAAAACAATTTTGGCAAAACCACGGGAAGCAGAGTCCTCTACAGTTAGGTTACTAGGGGATGAAGGGTGGGAGGTTACTGATTCTAAAGGACACCTTAGAAGAAACAATATTACTACAGTGAGTATTATTTTCTTGTCACCCCAGGAGTCCTTTTGCATTGGTAACAGTAGCAGACTACAAAGCAGTGCAGCTGGGAGGCAGGTACAAAACCTACTTATGGAAGAAGCTCTGCAGGACCACCCTGCCAAATTTGGCATCCGATCTAGACTGTACATCCAGATAGTAATGCTTTGTGAATGTGTGTACAGTCTTCCAGGTGGCTGCTTTGCAGACATCAAGTAAGGAAATATTCCTTGCAGCTGCTACTGTGGCAATAGTGCCCCCAGTGGAATGGGCCCTAAGGCCTTGAGGAGGCTGTTTACCAGCCTTGTCATAGCAAAACTGAATGCAGGAGACTATCCAATGGGAGATAGTTCTCTTGGTGGCTGGTTTTCCTCTGTCTACCACACAATAGGTGAGGAAAAGTTGCTTATTAGAGTCCCTGAATTGCTTGGTATTCTCCAGCTACTAAGACTGGGCTATTTTAACATCCAAACTATGAAGTTTGCACTCCCCTGGAGTGGATTTGTCAGTGAAAAATACATGTAGGGTAATGGATTAAGGCGGAATTCAGAGAACACCTTGGGGAGAAATTTTCTGTTTGTTCTGAGGACTACTTTGTCCTTATGAGGGATGATGTAGTTTGGCTCAATGCAGAGTGCCTGAAGTTCTGAAATCCTTCTGGCAGAAGTGATGGCTACTAAGAAAACTGCCTTCCAGGTGACATATTTCAAAAAAGCCGTGGCCATGGGCTCAAATGGAGGCTCCATTAGCTTAGCAATGCAGAGACTGAGGTCCCATGAGGAACTAGTTCTCACATTGGGGGTTGAAGTTGGAGCAGGTCTTTGAAAAACTTCTTGAAAATAGGCTGTGAAATAAATTATCTGTCCTTTCCCGTGGAGGGGCATGCTGAAATAGCAGCCACGTATACCTTAAAGGGTGAGGCTTTGAAGCCTGTAGGTGTACCAAGTAGTCCACAAGGCTAGGGGATGAAGTCTTCAAAGGACTCATTGGTTTACCTTTACACCAAAGGGATAATCTTTTCCACTTGGCTGCATAAGTTTTCTTAGTACTTGTTTTTTTTGGCCATGCATAGAATCCTCAGGACCTGCTCTGCATATTGGTTCCACCCTCAGAACACACTGGCTGTTGTGCACCCCATCATTAGGGTGCCAATCCCACAAGTCATTTATGGCATTTCATGCAGGAGGCTGTGCCCCCCCATACCCCCACCCACTTAGTTAGGGATTCTAACTCCTGGGGGGGGGAGGCAGGCCGAGGGGGGAATGACTTGCAGGTTTGGCACCCTAATCATGGGCGCACAATGGCTGGTGCTCTGAGGGTGTGCAGTGCAGAATATTGGGCATCTGGGAGCTCTAAGTCCTCAAGAACCAGACTTTGAGGTGAAGAGATTTCAGGTCAGGGCAGGTTACGCCTATCTGTGGCAGAGTTAGGAGAGTGTGATTCACAGGAAGTCAGATAGGCTTCTTGTGAGATGAGGCTAGCAAGAGAGGATACCAAGGTTGTCTTGGCCAGTCTGGGGTTACTAGGATCATAGTTGCTTAGTGGTCTCTTAGCTTCAGCAACACTCTGTGAATCAGAGGGAAAGGAAGGAAGGTGTAGAGGAACGTCCCTGCCCAAGTCAGAATTAGAGCATCTGCTGGGAGGGTGCCCAGTGCTGGGGGCCTGCAGCAATCTAGAGGAAGCTGATGGTTGAGGCGGCATGCAAACAGATCTATTTCTGGGGTTCCCCACCTCCTGAATAATGTGGCAAGGACCTACTTGTTCAGAGTTCATTCGTTTTAGCCTTGGCTGATGTGGCTTAAGACTCTGCCAGGTTGTTGTCTTTGCCTGGAAGGTGTATGGCTGAGAGATTTATGTCAAATGAGTAGGCCAGGGACCAAATTTTCATGGCCTCTGTGTATAGCACAGTCGACTTTGTGCCACCCTGTTTGTTTATGTAGAACATGGCAGTGGTGTTGTCTGTTCTGATCTGCACTGTGTGGCCATTGAGTTGTGGGGCAAAGGCCTTTAAGGCTAAGTACACAGCCCTGAGTTCCTGAAGATTGATGTGGCTTGCAGATTCTTTGGGAGTCCAAGTGCCACTTATGGAGTGGTTGTCCAGATGAGCTCCCCAACCGAAAAGGAAGGCATCTATAGTGAGAATTTTTGTGGTATATGATAACTGAAAGGGAATTCCTACCAAGAGGTTGTCTGTTTCCTTCCACCAGTCCAAAACTTGGAGCAGTGTCCTGGTAACTGGTACCAGTTCTGACATGGAATGTCTTTATGGAAACAATGTGCTTGCAAGTGGTATTGAATGTCCCTTCTTTGGAATCTTATGCCAGGGACGACAACTGTCATGGAGGCCATGTGTCCTAAAAGCTCTTGGGCAAACAAGTTCATCACTGACAGGAAGTTTTGAATCCTGCCTGCTGGCTGGAAGGTCTCGCCCTGCAGGGTGTTGAGTTCTGCTCCTGTGAAATTTAGGAGCTCCTGTGAAATTTAGGAGGTGTGTTGGTTCCAGCTGGGACTTCTTTTCCTTGATGAGAACCCCAGGATGTGCAAAGTGCATCTTGTGAAGCTGAGAGCCTCTCTGACTTGATGAGAGGTCTTGCTCAACAGTTAACAATCATCCAAATATGGGAAGACTGATGTGCCATGTTTCCTCAGATGAGCTGCCACCACTGCTAGTCATTTGGTGAATACTCTGGTGGCCAAAGTTAGGCCAAATAGAGTGGCTGCAACCTGATAGTATCCTGAGGGCAGTCTGAATCTCAGAAACATTCTATGGGACTGTCTTATTGGTATGTGAAAGTAGGCATCCTTCAAATCCAGGGAGGCCAGCCAATCTCCCTGTTGCAGAGAGTGAATCATGGTTGAGAGAGTAACCATTTAGAATTTGGTTTCAGTACGTGCCTGTTCAGGTATCTCAGCTTGAGGATAGGACACCACTCCCCATTTTTCTTTAGTGTAAGGAAGTATCTGGAGTAAAGACCTTTTCCCCGCTATGAAAAGGGAACTCTCTTCACTACTTTTGCAGACAACAATGCCTTGACCTCTAGCTCTAACATCAATTTTTGTGCTGGTGTTAGGGGTTGTGACATTCTGGGACCCCGACAGGGTGGAAACTTTTTGAACTGTAAAGATAGACCCTCACCCACTACCTCCAATACTCACTTGTCTGTGGTAATGTGAGCCCAATGCTGGAGGTAATAGGAGAGCCTGACCCCTACTGGGGGAAGGGTAGGGTAGGCGACTTAGTTGTTGGAGTCAAGGTTTGAACTGAGTGGCAGAGGCACGAGTGAAGGCAGCTCTTCTCTGTCCTATCCTGCCTCTTCCTCTGAAAAAGCCTCTCATTTGGGAGTAGTCCATAGGCATAGGCATGAGGTAAAATGCCCTTGGATAGTAGCCTCTGCCTCTGTTTGCCTTGTACTGGGCCTTTTGGGAAGTAGAGGCCTTTTGTTTGGCAGCATTACTCTGATAGGCGGTTTTATGTTCCTCCACCTTCTTCATGTAAGCTTCTGTCTTGTCTCCGAAGAGAGAATTATTTTCAAAGAGAAAATCCATTGCTTTGGATTGAGTGTCCTGGGAGAGATTTGTGGTTTTCAGCCATGCAAAATGTCTCAAAGACATGGCCTAGACCATAACTCTAGAGGCAGTATCATAATTGTCGACAGCCATGTGGAACTGATACTTGGCTGCCTCAAGAGCAGTTTTTATTGTTTCTGTAATGTCCTGTGCCATCTTGTCTGGATTCTAGTGCAAGGTGGCTAGGACTGAGTTCCAGAGAGCTTTTTGGTATTTGGTAGCATATGCCATGTATGCAGACAAGCGAAGGACCGAAGAGGCTGTAGTATATGACTTCTTAACTCCTTTTCAGGTGGCTGTGAAGAAAGTGGTAACTTAGCTTCATCACAAGCTGTAGCCTGTACTACCCCTTCATGGCTAGGGTGCACAAAAAGGAAATCAGCATCAGGTCTGGCTAGCTGATACTTTTTGTCAATCTTTTTATCTACTCCAGGAGCAGAAGTAGGATTCTGGAACAGTTTCATTGTAGCCTTTTTTAAGAGTTGTAAATAGACAGAACAATCTTTTTTTGGAGGAGGAAGAACCATCATTTCTCTATAGTCTTCATCCTCATCTTCCTCAGTGGTCTCCTGGGTTGGAAGGTCCAGGGTGTCCACCATGTGTTGTAAAAAAGTTAAAAGTGAGGTCAAATTCTCCTGATCATTGGGAGAAGTACCAGACTCCTGTTCCGGGGATACATCAGGTTCTAGAACCTGGCCCTCTGCCTCATTATCATCATGTCATCCTCATCCCCATAATAGTAGTCAGGCCCATAAGAAGGGGCATAATTGTGAGGGTTAACTGAGGTAGAAGGTGCATTGAAAATGGTGCCTATACTTTGAATAGTTTGATAAAGGTGCCAAACCTTAGACATTTCAATGGCAGAGGACAAATCTTTTTCCAAATCTGTTAGTTTTTCCTTTTTGTTTCTCTTTTTCTTTATAAGTCACTGACATCTCCCTTTGCCTTTCTGTGGGACAGGCAGTGATATGTTTCTCTTCATATTTCTTTTTTGCAGGCACTGAGTCAGTAACCTGCTCTCCATATTTCTTTTTGGCTGGTCACCATTGTTGTTATTATTTTTATCAGACTTGTTTTCAGTTGAGTCCATAGGGAACTTATCTTTGGGTTTTTGTTGAGAGGTACTCACAAATGGGGACAGTGAGAGGATCTCAGATCTAGAAGTGGGTAGCCATCTGGGAACAAGTGACCACCAAACAGTGTGATTCACGATAAACTCAGCTGCAGAGTCAAGCCATACAAAAGTGAAAGTATTGGATTTCAGGAGGGCTGACTTTGTCAAAATGGGAGAGTGCTTTAGAAAAGCATTAGGAAACAGGCAAGAAGGAAGGGTGGAGCAACAATAGAGAAACATCAAAACTGCCATCACAGAGGCAACAAGCCTTTGCATGAAGCAAATAAACAAATCAAAATGAAATAAAAGGGCATTATGGTTCTCAAAAGAGGTAGCGGGGAAGGTTAGGAAGAAAAAGATAGCATTTAAGAATGATAAGGAAACACAGAAGGAGCAGGACAGAGAACTGTAGCAGTTAAGGCAGAAGGAAGCAGGGAAGGCAGTCAGAATAGCAAAGGCCCAAACTGAGGAAAACATAGCCAATTCAGTTAAGAAGGGGGATAAAACCTTTTATAGGTACATTAGGGAGTGTAGAAAGACAAAGGGAGGGATAGTGAGGCTGAATAGAATGGATGGTGGGTGAGCAGAGAGGGACAGCGAAAAAGCAGGGATACTGAATAAATACTTCTGCTCAGTATTCACAAAAAGAGGAGAGGGGGAGGTACCTAATCCAATTTATAGAAGCACTCTGGATAGGGGGTTGATCCCAGTCCTTTCATAGAAGAAAGGGTTCTGAAAGAACTCCTAAAACTGAAAGTGGACAAAGCAATGGGGCCTGATGGGATTCACCCCAGAATTCTAAAATAATTAAGGGGAGAACTAGTGACACCACTGACTATCCTTTTTAACAAATCATGGGAGGATGGTGTGGTACCTGAGGACTGGAGGAGTGTGTGTATGTGATTCCCCTTCACAAAAGTGGGAGCAAGACAGAGGCAGGAAACTACAGACCTGTCAGTTTGACCTCTGTGGTAGGGAAAATGATGGAATCACTTCTGAAGGAAAAATTGTTGAGTACATAGAGGCCAGTAGGGCAAAGGACCCAAAGCAGCATGGAATCACAGCAGGAAGGTCATGTCAGACGAATCTAATTGATTTCTTTGACTGGGTGACAAAAGTAGTAGACCAGGGAGGGGCTGTGGACATGGCCTACATAGACTTCAGCTAGGCATTTGACACAGTCCCACACAAAAGATTAATCAACAAATTAGTCAACCTGGGAGGGGGTCCCAGGGTGATAGCCTGGGTAAAACATTGGCTGGACAACAGGACAAACTGAGTAAACTGAGTCCACTCTGAAGAAAGGAGGGTTACTAGTGGGGTACCGCAAGGTTCAGTACTGGGTCCGGTCCTTTTTAATGTCTTTATTAGTGACATTGCAGAGGGACTGGAAGGAAAAGTATGCCTCTTTGCAGATAACACAAAGATTTGCAATAGGGTTGATGCACAAGTGGGTGAAAAGGATAAGAATGGACTTGGCAAAGTTTGAGGAATGGTCACAAGTATGGCAGCTTGGATTCAATGCAAAAAGGTCCAAAATAATGCACCTGGGAAACAAAAACCCAGGGCAAGAGTACACAATAGGGGGGTGAGATACTGACAACAGTAAAAATGGAAAGGGACCTGGGGGTAATTATATCAGATGACCTAAAGGTGGGCAGGCAATGTGAGAAGGCAGTAAGAAAGGCTAGGGGGTTATTGGGATGCATAGGGAGAGGCATCAATAGTAGAAAACAAGAAGTTGTTATCCCTCTGTACAGACAGTTGGTGAGACCCAATCTGGAGTACTGCATCCAGTTCTGGAGACCCCATGTCCACAAGGACATAGACAGGATGGAGGGAGTCCAGAGGAGGGCAACTAAAATGGTACAGGGTCTGCAAGAGAAGCCATATGAAGAAAGACTAAAGGAGCTTAATATGTATACCCTTGAGGAAGGAGGGGGGCATGATTGAAACTTTTAAGTACCTCAGTGGAATCAACAAAGTCCAAGAGGGTAGCATCTTTCAGAAAAAGAGATGTGCAAGAACAAGGGGACACAATTTGAAGTTAGAGGGGGGATGGCTCAGAGGCAATGTGAGGAAGTATTTTTTCACAGAGAGGGTGGTGGATACATAGAACTGCCTTCCTGAGGAGGTTGTGAGGTCTAAAACTGTGGGAGAATTCAAGAATGCATGGGTAGGAAGAAAAAGACTGTTTCTTAAATAGGATCTGCAGCTTATCCAGTACTTAGGGAAATGGGCAGACTAGCTGGGCCAAGCGGTCCTTATCTGCCGTCAAAGTTTATGTTTCTGGGAGGACCCTTCTTCAGTAGTTTTTGTAGAGGGGGAAGCAGACTGAGAAGCCATACTTTATAATCTTTTGATTTTCTGTTTAATAGTGTTTGAGCAAAATTTAGAGCAAAGTTCACAATAATGGTCTGGTCCTAAACAAAAGAAATAATAAAATAAATCACAACAGAAATTCTCTTTAGCCAAGAGTGAGAGAGCACCACAGAGGCAATGTTAGTCAGTCAGGCGGAGAAAAAATTCTGGTGCCCTCTGGGCAAGCTCCACTCAGCACACCCTGTAACACTTTTCTGATTAGTTAATTCCTATAACTCTTTGTCAGAATCTCCACCTCCGAGGCAGCTCAACGTAGCCAGCTTACTGCTACTGTTACTGTTGCTAAAGGACTCCTAGGGTGAGAATTGTATGTTAAGATCTCCTGCTAATAGTAATACCATGTCATCTTTCTTTATATCTGATCAAATATTCTAATAAATGCAGTGTTGGAACCTGAAGGGACATATATTTCCTAGAGTTACCTCTGTATTACATAATAGCCCCCAAACTAATACCAAACCAATATCACACACACTCCCTGTCTCTCACCACCTCAGTTTCCTAAAAAAAAATCTATGCTTCTTGGAATTAATATGGTTACCCCCCTGCATGTCCCACCTAACATCGATGAAAAGTAGACTGCCTCATAGACAAATTTGGCTGATTTATCATGTTCTATTGCGATCCAGTGTGTTTCTTGCAGATACTGTATATCAAATCAAATCTTGTCTGCTTTAAGCTGGCAATTATTTGTACTCTCTTGATGAGGTTATTCAGCATATTCACATTCTGTGAATACAACTGTACTGGCAGATTATTCATTTTTACTAGGGAAAGCATCAGTTTACATGGAAGGCATGTGCTCCCTCCCCCCAACCCCCACCTCTGTTGCAAATCATATGAAAAGAATATTTGTTAAAAAAAAGTTTCTAGCAGATAACTGGGTAACTAAGATGCCAACTAGGATGCCCCTTGAACTGCAGAACTTGGCTTCCATGAAGAGGCTTTATGCAACGAGCCTTGTCGTCATGTGGAACAGCATCAACCAGAAGGTACTGCATCCCCTGCTGTTGCGGTAGTGCCTCTATATCAACTAGCTCTATGTGGGATGGAGTACAAGTCTGATGTCAGGTCCTCCACACCAGCCAGATGAAAGTAGAAAAACTAAAAAAAATTAAATAAAAAGTTTTATGCAAACTTATGTGGGTAGTGGCTAGAAACCACCAGCCCAGTATATCTATAGGGCCAAATGTGATCAGAAATTATTAATCCAGGGAAAAGCCCACTTCCAGGGACTTTAGGATCTCGAATGTAGTCATGGCCATAATGAGGTACTCAAGCATTCATGACTAAACTGAATAACTGCCTCAGTCTAGGGCGAAGGAACACAAAATGCCATTTAAAGTGCATGTGGTTGTAAAGGGCCATTTATGAAGGTTGATAGCATAGATGCATTCCCGTTATCAAACATGACCCCCAAACCATTGCTATTTACAGTACCTTATGGTATACAAAGTGTATAACTGGAAGCAAAAGAAACTGCACCACTCATTAAGGTCTTACAGTTGCACATAAAAATAAACTTTGAGTTCCGAAAATAACAAGACATCTGTGAGAGGAGGGTTTAAGCCTGATATACTGTCCAAATGAGGCAGAAAACATAAAACATGGAAAGGCTAGAAATTGCTTCCCTCTGTAGTAATTTACAAGTAAAGGATTTTAAGACTTAGCCTGCAGAGGCTCAATGACAGATTTCCTACCTGTCTTCTTCCCTTTTATTTTATTTATTTATTGATATTTTTGTTTGTTTGTATGAGGGGCTTATTTTTCAGCTTTGAAACACAGTAATGTCTCGGTGTCCTTGTTGACATTAAATAATAAACAATGACCCCCACATCGCCATGTCACTCAACCACCACTTCACGAGCCTTGACTCTTACAAGGCTGGACTACCTCTCCTCTACTCTGACCCTAACGGGCGGTCACTTCCTAACCTTGACCACCCAACCTTCAACCTCAGACTGGTAAAACCAAAAGAAGTTCTCTCATTACTAACAACTCTTAAAGCTTCTGGCTCCGGGGAACCCAATGGGATTCACCCCAGGCTAGTGAAGGAAGGGGCCCAGTCCCTAGTCAGACCCCTGACCTGGCTCTTTAACTGATCCCTAAAAGAGGGTGCAGTTCCTGAACAATGGAAACAGGACCACGTGGTCCCAGTCCACAAGGGAGGCCTTTGGGCATCTATTAGCAATTACAGGCCTATCTCCCTGCTTTGCACCCTGGCAAAGATACAAGAGAGGCTGATCTATGGGCAACTCTGAGAGTACCTAGAGTTCCATCAACTTCTGGCCCCTCCCAGCACGGCTTCAGAACCAGGCATGGGACGGACACTACCCTCACCAAATTCTTGACTGACGTACTCAGAGAACTGCATAAGGGGACCCCTACCGGTGCAGTCTTTATTGACCTATCCAAGGCCTTCGACCTGGTCAATCACAATCTGCTATTGACTAAGCTAGGCAATGTAGGCCTTGACAACCATTCCCTAATGTGGTTCGAAAGCTACTTAATTGGAAGTACACAGTGGGTAAAATGGAAAGACTCCATATCAGAGTCGCTCCCATTAAAAAAGGGAGTGCCACAAGGGTCGCTTCTTGGCCCCCTCCTCTTCTCCCTTTTCACCAATAACTGTGTGGGAGCTCTGTGGTCCAGTATGCGGATGATGCCGTCATCTATCAACCCTCCACCTCATCCCCTTGCTACAAGGAGACCTGAGTTCCCTCGAGCAATGGCTTGTTAACAACAGAATGGTCCTTAACACAGACAAGACCAAGGCCATACTGTTTGGCCCAAGATCCCTTGGACATGACAGAAACCAATGCCTACACCTGACCTCCATGTTGGGCACCAGGCTAGAGGTTGTGGCATCACTGAAATACCTTGGCCTCACCCTGGACCAGGGCTTCACCTTCAAGGACCACGTGGATCAAGTTACTAAAAACTGACATGCGAAACTAGGCACCCTCTACCAACTGAAAGACCAGTTGATACCTGAAGCAAGGGCCTCCATAGCCACCACCATCCTCCTCCCTACAATCACCTATGCAGCCCCAGTGGTACATGGAGTAGATAGACTTCAGATGAATAGACTCCAAGTTCTGTACAATAAGGTGGCTTGGTTCACCGCCCAGTCAAACCCCAGGAACCATCACTGTGACACGCTATCCCAACTAAACTGGCCCTCCTGGGATGTCTGTCTCCAGTACCCCTTGCTTTGCCAAACTTTCAAATTAATTAGCCCAAACCCCACCCCCCAGCCTTTTGGGACTCATTGCACTAAACAATAACCCCGGCTCCTCCAGACAACTGATTGCACTCTCCTAGCTGTCCCTAGAGTAAGAACCAAGGCAGGGGGCAAGTCTTTCGCTCACACTGCACCCACCCTATGCAACTAAGCACCCTCCATCAAAAGTTTCCACACAAGGCTTAAGGCTCACATGATGGCTACTTCCAAATGTAGCTGCTAGGGACATGGGTCCACCACACGGACAACTAATCTTCACAGTCCATTACTACCTGCTGAGCGCAATCTGTCTCTGCAATTGTGGCTCATACCCTCCTCTTTCATTTTAGTGTCAATACACATGCACTGCTGTATGATAATCTCAGCACATGTAACCAGCTGACTGTACACCACTGTATAACTTGCATCATACTGTATTGTCTTCATTACCGCACTGTGATTTATTCTATGTTATGTAATCCCGGGTCAGCCCTGAAAAAGGGACCTCCGGGGCCCAGTAGGCTTACCTGGTCACCAAAATGTAACAAATAAATAAATAAATAGGACTTTGGAGATGAGGGGCTGAAATAAAGTACAACATTTGGCCTTAGTCATCTTTCCCACCAAGTATCTAAGTTTAACCTTCATCCCGATGCCTGTGGCCCTCTCCCTCTACTCCCTCTCCTGAGGCTCAGACCTGGGATCCAAACAACTACCACCACAATGGCACCTTCTGCCAACTATGGCCTTCCCCAAGTGGGCCTGACAGAGGCAATGTGACATCTGATAGGGATGATAGCAAGGAGATCAGTGTGGGGCATAAGTGGGCCCAGTCCATCAAGGAAAGCAAGTCATTTTTGGAAGCTAAGACGAGGATGGCTGCATTATGAAGCCTAAGTCTGTGGCTATGATCTGGGATTGCCAGTCAACTGGGTTATGCTAGAAAGGGTAGGCAGTGGTAATCAGTGCTAGGTGCCTAAAGAAGGGGAACATGAGATGTGCTGCAGCCATGCAGGGCTGCTCTGAGCCTCCCCCCCACAAGCAAAGAAATTCAGACTGTGTGCACCACTTTGTGCCACACAGCCCGAGGCTCAGACATGGGACAAAGCCACAGAGTAAATTCCCTGATTCCACTGCAGTCCCCATCTTATCAAGATGCAAGCATCCAGAAATTCGGCATCTTCACTCAAACTTTTATTTTAAGCAAGTAACAGTGAAAGAAGCCATGGAATACATAAAAAAAAATATTGGGAAAAACCAGGCTAGGTAGCAATAACATTGACATGAAGCTGGTTGCACAAACTGTCGATGTGCTCATTGTCCCTATCACCAAAATATTTAATAAGTCACTCACTATAGCTAAATTCCCCTCACTCTAGAAACAAGCTCTGGTTACCCCTGCCCACAAGAGTGGGAACAGGACCTGCACTGCTAACTATAGGCCCATCTCCATTCTCTCTCCCCTAACCAAAGCCTTGGAGAGGATAGTGGCAGATCAGATCTCAGACTAAATCCAGAAATACCAGCTGCAATGTCCTCAGCAGCACAGTTTTAGAAAAAAACACAGCACCACTACAGCCTTGGTCGACCTAGCTGATTATACCCACAAGGCCTTAGATGAGGGTAAACTGGTCAGGTCCATTTTCATCGACCTAACAAAGGCCTTCAATACAGTCAACCATCACCTTCTCCTGGAACAACTAAGAACCCTTGGAATGGCCCCAAAAAGGACTACCTATCTGGCAGATCCCAAAGAGTCAAACTAGGACAATCAGTGTCTGATTACAAAGAAGTCTTATTGGGAGTTCCCCAAGGGTGCATCCTGGGTTTCCTGCTGTTCAGTTTGTTCCTGGACGCTCTCCCAGAGCCTGTACCAGTAAAGTTATACTATACACAGATAAAGCAGTAATCCTCAGCAACCACTCCCACATTAAGCCACTTCAGGCTGAGCTGCAGTCTGACTTCCAGCAGCTGGAGAAATGATTCAGCTCCCAAAAGCTACTACTTAACTATAAAAAGACTAATATAATGCTCCTCTCAAGCCCCCAGTTAAAAAGGAGGTACCCCAGCATAACAATTAGCAATTATGAATGGTCCCATTTGAACAGGTACATTCCTTCAAGTACCTTGGAGTCACAATTGTTGACATCCTCTCCTTTGTGCAGCACATCAACAAGATGGTGAAAACAGTGAACACAAAACTGGGTGTTCTTTATGGGCACCAGAAAAGCCTGACACACAACATCCTTCGACTTTCCTTCTCAAGCTCCATTCTATCTGTCATAGATTATGGCCAGGTGGTATATGGTGCAGCCACAGATATGGCTCTCAAGAGGGTAGTTATAGCCTTAAACAAGCCATGCAGACTTTTGCTCAATGCTGACCGCTTTATGCACACATGTGCACTTTATGAACAATCGAACCTGCTAACAATTAGCAACAGAATCAGGTTCCAAACTTGCAACTTAGAGAGAAAGGCTATACTCGGCCTAACCCCTCAATGAATATCGGATATGATATTGATAACCAGCTCCTTGTACAATACCAGAAGGAAGGGGACAAATTTGCTCAGTGTTCCCTTCCACAGGACAGCTCTTGGACAATGCTCATTTTCCTACAGAGCCCCACTATGGCTTAATGAGATCCCACCAGCTTAGCTAATTGCTGCCAACCCCCAGCCCTTTAAATCAGAGCTGAAACAGTCCCTTCCAAATAGAAATGGATGTGAATGCCTGCTCTAATCTGACCCCTCCACCCCCCCAAGTCCACTTCACTCCCTGGACTTTGAAACATTCCCCCAAAGCCACATATCTCAGCCCTCCCCACTGGATTCCCTGCATCCCTTCATGGAGCTAACCCACTTTAGTGCTCCTTTCGCCCATCTCTCTATGATATGGGAACAACCACTCCAAAAATCACCTCATTCTGTCCCTTGCCCCCTCCACCTCCCCCCTCTAGCCACTTTCTCCTATTCTTCCTCTCACACTGCCTCTTTCCATCTCTTCTCCCTCTCTCCCAATCATGCTCTCTCTCTCTCTTTCCCTCTCCCCTCTCCCCTCCTCACCCCTCCCTCACCCCATCTCTCCCCTCCTCCCCTATACTATTTTCTTCTCCTTTCCTTGGAGACCCCCTGCTTCTCTGCCCTCCAAGATTCAGCCATTTAGCCCTCTGTAGAGTAACTGTCTCTCCCCATCCCCTCTTCTGCCACACAGTTACCCATTTTCCTGACTTCTGTGACCTTCCTCTTCTTAATGAGATAACTTGACAAGGCTTCTCCAGGCTTAACTATTGAGAATACAATGCTTCCCCTTCCTGATTGTATTTACAACTTGTTGTAATCATGAAATGCTCTATTTTACTACCTTTTGTCAAGTTTGCCTACCCCCATAAGGGAATTTTTTTATGTACCTGGTCACTCATAATGTCTGTAATGTTTTGTATTGTGCTTATGACATGGAATCTTTGTAAGAGTTCATGCTCAAAGGTTGTTTCCAAAGAATTACAAATAAATAACATAAAAAAATCTTGTAAGTTTGCTCTGGGTTATATAATGTCTGGGTGCTTACTGTACTGTATGTCCCAATGTCACATGTGAGTAAGTTACATGCTGCTATGCTCTTATGTAAGAAGGACCGGGAACCAACCACCACACATTTGAAAACATTGCCCACCATCCACCAGCCTCCCCAGTTGAACATGGATCTTCTAGGGTCCATCTGAGAAGACACCGCTGGCCTCCAGAAACAGGTATGGATGGGAAGGGGAAAAAAACATCAGTAAAAGAATGGCAAGATCAGGCATATACCAGGGCATCAGGGTTGCAGATACAAGTCAGAATTGAGAGCATGAAGACTTCTGGTGACGTAAGCCTCGAAGATGGCTGGTTATGTCTGGCGCTCAGTTGGGGACCTGTTTCTAGTCCTCCCTTTAGTGGTTGTACTTCACTGGTTTGCTTGTCATAGTAGTTGGGAGGTTACTTACTGGATGGCAAAACATAGGAAAGCTGTTGAGTCTGCTTTTTCTGTGGCTGATCCTCTCCCCTCTGCACTTACACCACAGTGGGATTCCCCCCCGGGACAGCGGGACTACCCCCTAGGACAGATGGTGACCGGCTCAGTAGATGGTCCCTCTCTGCTCTCCAATGCCATGTTGCTGGTGGAGATTAAGCATTTTTGTATGGAGAATCACTCACTTTATTCTGAATTAAAAACCTCAGTCGCCCCCATCAGATGGAAAATGGGGGAACTGGAGAAGCACATTTCTGACACTGAGAGCTGGGTGGATCGGTTGCAGTGGCTTTTATGTTTGCTTGCATGCATGTGCAATAAACAGTGCCACCATATGAGAATTCGTAGGTACGCCTCCCTACTTCCAATGTCCTGCTGCCTTTTGCAGGCGTGGCCCCATCATGCCAATGAATGTAAGAGCTGTCTATGACAGCGTTTGCAAATGCTGCGGCGTACAGTTGAAAGAAAGAACCACAGCATGTAGGCAATTTGTATATGGCCACCGTGGGCAGTATGCAAAGTGTCTACACGCTGGTACTGCAGTGAAAGAGCTGTCATAGACAGCTCCTCCCCCCCCCAAGTAGCACGCTGGGAGTCCACCCCAGCATGCTCACACGCGCCCCCCACACACACAGTATGGCCGATGGGGTGCCCAACTCCTTCGGCTGCGCTGTCCTCCCTCCAACAGAGTTTTAGGTGCCACACTGGAGCCCACCCCAGCATGGCAACAATCATATACAACGGGTGCCCAATCCCCGCCAGCTCCCACGGCCTCAAACAGCCTTCCAAGTGCCACGCTGGGAGCCCACCCCAGCATGGCAAATGTTCATCTCTGCCACCAACACACTTCCAGGTGCCACGCTGGGAGCCCACCCCAGCGTGGCAAACCTCTCTATGGCCGACAGGGATGCCCAATCTCCATCGGCTTCGCTGCCCCCCAAAAAAACTTCTTGCTGCCACTCTGGGAGCCCACCCCAGTGTGGCAAATGTCCCATGTCGTCTTCCTAAAAGGAAAAAAAAAACTGGAAAGAAAGAACAGTCCCTCACTGACTGTCTTGACCCCCTTCCCCACCCACGCCCACCCTCTGTGCACCCTGCCTCCCCACACCCCCATCATCCCATACTTACCTCCGGAGTCCAGCGCTGATGATTCGTGACCGTAACACGCCTGCACTCTTCAAAGCCGACTCGCAAACTGAGGAAA
Organism: Neoceratodus forsteri; assembly: GCA_016271365.2. Classification (NCBI taxonomy): domain Eukaryota; kingdom Metazoa; phylum Chordata; order Ceratodontiformes; family Ceratodontidae; genus Neoceratodus; species Neoceratodus forsteri. The sequence goes on along the minus strand of CM028130.1, from coordinate 830,644,081 downwards.
TGCCAGTAAGCTATATAATGGAATAAATAAAAAATTACTCACCTTAGTAATTATGTTTCTTCTAATGGAGTTTTGCTATATTCTGACTATTATAGTTAGCCCTAGCACTCAAACTGCCCCAGAGAGTAGATGGTTAATTTTCTATGCAGAGCATAGAACATTGAGCTCGAGCTCGGTTCAAACCTCTGTCTGCTGCACTTTGAAGCACAACTGTCAGATTCTTATCAGCTAATACTAACTAACTACTATGTGGAAATTGTAAAATTTTTAATAGCCAAATGGCAACCAAATATTTTGGATCCCCAAAAGACTCAAGTCAAGAAATCCAAAATCAAAAACCAGGTAGTGAACAAGTTAAGACTGTAAAATTAATAATATAACCCACTCCCCCTCTCTAAAAGGAGGGAGTACCCAAATGCACCCCTGGGGTGCAACACTGCATCTGCCAGCCCACTTCCCAAAAACAGGTTCTGAGAGGGGAGGTAGAGAGGGAGGTCTGAATACAGCAAGACTCCATTAGAAGAAACATAATTACTAAGGTAAGTAATTTTTTCTTCAAACAACGTGAAGTCTTGCTGTATTCTGACTATTACAGACTACAAGCAGTACCTCCATGGAGGAGGGAATCAAACCTACCTTGGGAATAGGCTCTGCAGTACTGCTGTACCAAACCGAGCATCACTCCTAGCCTGGCTGTCCAGGGAGTAATGCTTGGTAAATGTTATGGACTGTTTTCCAGGTGGCTGCTTTACATATCTCTAGCAAATGAATATCCCTGGCCACAGCCAGGGAAGCAACTCTACCTCTAGTTGAATGAGCCTTCAGGCCTGAGGGAGGTATTTTGCCTAGCTTCTCATAGCAGAATTGAATACAAGAGACAATCCACCTGGCAATAGTTCTCTAAGTGGCAGGTTTGCCCTTACCCACTTCTCCATAAGTGAGAATCAACTGAAGGGAGTCAAACCTGTGAGCCTTAGTACACTCAATGTAGTAACTAAGGGCTCTTTTAACATCCAAACTGTATAAACTTCTTTCTCCAGAAGAATAATGATCAGTGAAGAACACAGGGAGAGACATAGATTGGTTCAGATGAAAATCTGAAAACACTTTAGGTAAAAACCTCCTATTAGTTCTAAGGACCACCTTATCTCTATGGAATGAGATAAAATCAGGCTCCACTGACAGAGCTTGCAATTCCCTGATACGCCTGGCAGAGATAATAGCTACCAGGAACACAGTTTTCCAAGTCAAGTACTTAAGCTCTGCTGAAGACAAAGGCTCAAAAGGGGGGTTGCATAAACTGAGCAATGCAAACATTAAGATACCAAGCAAGGGTAGGATCCCTAAAGAGGGGACTGGTATGAAGCAATCCCTTGAAAATTTTACAGAATACAGAGTGAGATGACAGTGAGGAAGGCTTTCCCGCTGACAGAAAAGCAGGAACAGCTGACAAATGTACTTTGAGAGTAGCTGGTCTGAGGCCTAGGCCATTAAGATGAACCATATAATCCAGAACTGTAGACAATTCAGCAGTGTTTGGGGATATATGCTTCTTGGAACACCAAAAGCTGAATCTTTTTTCATTTGGAGTTATAAATTTTTCTAGTGGCAGGCTTTCAAGAGGCTTTGAGAATATCCAGAACCCCTTAGGACAGATGCAAATCTGCATAATCTAACTCTTCAAGAGCCATGCCTTGAGATTGAGCGACCGAAAATTGGGGTACCAAATCCTCCCCTGAGAGGAGGTTAACAGATTGCAATTCCTGGGAAGAGACATGGGAAGATAGACTGCTAGGTACAGCAACAGGGGGTACCAAGGCTGCCTGGCCCAGTCTGGAGCAATCAGAATCACTTTGCAAGGTTGTGACCTTACCTTGGCCAGAACTTGAACAGTAGAGGAAAGGGAGGGAAGGCATATAGAAATTTCCTTTCCCAGTTCAAAATCAGAGCACCTAGAGGGACTGAGCCCAATACTGGGGGTCTGCAACAAAACAGAAGAAGCTGGTGATTGTCTGGAGCTGCAAAGATATCTATCTCTGGAGTGCCCCACCTTGAAAAAAATCACTTTCAACACCAGAGGGTCCAGGGACCATTTGTGATGGCCCTGGGAGATCCTGCTCAATGCATCTGCTAGCACATTGTCCTTCCCAGGAAGGTAAACTGCTATCAAAGAGGTCTTCGGAGAATAAGCTAGGGACCACAATCTCATGGCTTCCGTGCACAAGGCCGTGGACCGAGTGCCTCCCTGCTTGTTGATGTACCACATGGTGGTGGTGTTGTCTGCCCTGACCTGAACCACCTTGTTCTGTACTGACTGAGAGAAAGCTTGCAGGACCAGAAAGACTGCCCTGAGTTCTAAGAGACTGATATGAAGACGGGATTCCTGAGAGGACCACAGTCCTTGGGCTGTAAGAGCCCCCAGATGGGCTCCCCACCTGAATAGAGAAGCATGCATGGTTAGGACCACAGAGTTAGACTGAGTGATGAATGGGATTCCTTGCCTGAGGTTGCCCTGATCCTGCCACCATTGGAGAGCCTGGATCAGAGTCTGGGTCACTGGAACTAGTTTGATTAGAGAATCTTTCTTCTGAGACCAAAAGGCCCTCAGGTGAAACTGAATGTCCCACATCTGAAATCTAGCCCCTTGGACCACTGCTGTAGAAACTGCCATGTGGCCCAGAAGCTGAAGGAAGTGCCTTTCTGGCCGAGAGGCCAGAAGGTGGAATGAAGAAGCCAGCTCTACAATAGTCCTTGCCCTTTCCAGGGGAAGAAACGCTCTTGCTTTGACTGTATCTAACTCTGCCCCTATTATGGTGAGGAGCTATACAGGCTCGAGAATTGACTTGGGAAGATTGTGAAGGAATCCTAGGGAAGTGAGCACTTGCTGAGTCACTTGAAGGTCTGACTTGACTTGGTCTGGGGACTGACCCACAATGAGCCAGTCATCCAGGTATGGAAATATGGAAATATTTTTCCTTCTTAAAAAGGCCACTACTACTGCTAAGCATTTTGTAAATACTCTTGGAGCTGATGTCAGGCCGAAGGGCATAGCTTTGAAATGATAATGGCCTGAAGGCAATTCGAACCTGAGGTACTTTCTGTGGGAGCACCTGATGGGAATGTGAAAGTAGGCATCTTTTAAGTCCAGGGAGGCTAGCCAGTCTCCTGGCCTTAGAGAGGGAAGGATTATTCCCAGAGTCACCGTTTTGAATTTTGGTTTTAAAAGACGTTTGTTCAGGTATCTTAAGTCTAGGATGGGTCACCACTCCCCTGTCTTTTCTGGGGTAATGAAGTACCTGGAGTACAGACCTTTGCCCCGTGCAATGTAGGAACTCTCTCTACAGCCTTTAGAGCCAGTAGAGATGAAACCTCTGCCTCTAGGGCAATGGTTTCAGAGATGCTTGCAGGTGGAAAAGATCTGGCCCTCAGCTTTGGAAATTTGATGAAGCTGAGAACCAGCCCCTGGCTTACCACCTCCAGGACCCACTTGTCTGAGGTAACAGACATCCAGTCTTGGATGAAGTAAGCCAGCCTGCCTCCTACAGGAATGGAGGAGTCAACCCGGGCTGACACATCAGGATGTCTGCTTGGCAGGAGCCTTAGGCTGAGAGATGGATGCAGCCCTGCTCATCCCCCTTCTGCCTCTCCCTCTGATGAACCCCCTCTGAGGAAAGGGAGAAGAGGCCTGTACTGGGTAAAAGGCCTATGAAAAGGCCTGCCCCTACCCCTAGCCTGCTGCCTTTGAGGAGTTGTCTGCCTTTCCTTGGCCTGTGCACTCCTATAGGTGTTCCTATACTCATCCATCTTTTTCATGTAATTCTCTGTCTGCTCCCCAAACAGAGAATTACCCACCACAGGGAAATCCATGGCCTTAGCCTGGGTGTCCTGTGAGAGACTAGTACATCTGAGCCAAGTCATTCTCCAAAGGGCCACAGATGTAGCCATGACTCTAGAGAACACATCATTGGAGTCCACAGCAGCCTGGAACTGTACCTTAGATGCCTCAATCCCATCAGCAGCCACCCTCTCCAGCTCTGAGGCTAGCTGGGGAGAGGCCTGCTTAGCCAGTGCCAGTACAATGTCCCACCTGGACTTCTGGTACCTGGCTGCATAGGCCACATAATTAGCCTGCCTGAGTCCCAAGGCTGATGCCATGTACTGTTTCTTTGCCATGGCATCCAGCTTCCTAGACTCTTTATCTGGGGGGGGGGGGTGAAGCCAAGGGTGTATTAGCCTTATCACAGGCTGCAGCCTGCACAGTCTCAACATGGCTGCTTTGTTGATACAAGTACTCTGTACCAGAACCTGATAAGGTGTACCTTTTGTCCATCCTTCTGTCGACAGGAGGTACAGAATTTGGAGTTTTTAAAATCTTTTGTGTCTGTTTCCAAAAAGACTTATGAAGGGGAATAGACAGTCTCGTGGACTCTGGGATGTCCATCATCTCCACATAATCAGGTTCCTCTTGTTCCTCTACAGCTTCTTGTACAGGAAGCTGGAGGGTTTCTGCCACTTTCCTGTAAAACATGTAGTGGGAAGGGGACTCAGAAAACCTAGGAGGGGAAACACCAGAAGGCCTGTCTGGGGAGATGCCCGGTTCAATGGGCTCAACCAGACCTCCCACACCATCGTCATCGTCATCATCATAATCTTCAACCTCCTCCAAATCCGGTTCATAGAAGTCTGCAGGGGCATAATCTTGAACCAGAGGAACCAACCGAACCGAGCATCTGCCAGAAGGCGCCGGATCAGACAGGACTGGACGAAGCAATTCTACAATCCTTATCGCATTGGCAATCTCTTCAGCAGTCAGAAAATGGGTCTCTGGAAATGAACCAGATGATTTTTCTTTTCTTTTTCCTTTTGTGGGAACTGATTCCTCTGGATTGGCTCTCCTCTTGCCCAAAGAACTATCACCCTGGTCAGAGGGCACTCCCTCAGGTTCGGTCAGAACCGAACCAGGCTGACTATCCGGGTCAGCGGACTTCACAGCCTCCTTATCTCTGAGCCTACCTAATCTTTTTTCCATGGTAGACTTAGGGAAATTTTTACAGATTTGGCAGTTTGAATCGAGGTGGTCAAACCCCAGACAATAAACACAGGTGGTGTGGGGATCAGCCTTAGCAAAGGCCTCCACACACACTGCAGTGTTGAAACCCATTGGGCCCGGTTTTTCTTTTGGGTTTCTCAGACAAAGCCATCCTAACCACAGACTTACCCTTTTTATGGCAAACAACCAGGAAAGACACCCTTATCGGTTTCAAACTGTGTCATGGGTATTGGAAAAAAACCACAAGAAAATGCAGTTTTTTTTAAAACCGATAAGGACCGGTAACCACACTCTAAGTTTAAAAACAAACACTGAATGTATAAATCACTAAACAGCCGGTTCAGCCGAACCGGTCGAAAAATCAATTTTACAATTTCCACAAGTTTACTATGTCTAGTACACTACCTAGTACTTACTCTACCATAGACAGAGATCTGAACCGAAACTTGTGAAAAATAATTGGTAAAACTGAGGACTTTCACCAACTTACAAACCGTGAGCAAAAGAGAAATCTCCAGAGCAGCCGTTCAGTTAGGTGGAGTAAGGAATCTGACAGTTGCACTTCAAAGTGCAGCAGACAGAGGTCTGAACCGAACGTTCTGTGCTCTGCATAGAAAATTAACCATCTACTCTCCGGGGCAGTTTGAGTGCTGGGGCTAACTGCAATAGTCAGAATACAGGAAGACTTCATGTTGTTTGACAGGGTTTTTTCAACTTTGATGCATATCTCAGGCATTTTTTGGAATTTTTTTACTACATTTTCAACATGGGGTATTTGGGACCCCACTTCATGAATTCTGTCACTGTCATTTTGTTATTCAGTCCTGAAAAGTGACTTTGCGGTCACTGCGTGAAACCACCTTTCGGGAATGATGTACGAAATGACAGTGTGACAGATCATGAGGTAGGCCTCCAAAAACCCTATGTTGAAAATTTGGGGAAACAATTCCCAAAAATGACTGTTTTAAGAGCATGCATTGCGCAGTTCCTATGCACGCTCGTAAGTTCATGAATTTTTAATATTTGCACTCCAGATTTTCAACATTGCCATTTTACCACACATCCTTATGAGCAGTACAGCTGTCATTTTTCACATCTCTCCCAAAATGTGTTTCCAAGCATGTAGTGCACAATGGCACATTCGGTGTGCAAAATCAATGTTTGGGACAGATTAAGAAAATCACAGTGACACTGTTCATGAGCAGAGGTCTTAAAATGGCTATGTTGAAAATTTGGTGACAAAAGTCCATAAAATTACTGTGTTACGAGCGAGTATTGTGCTGTTTCCACGCACCCTCATAAGTTCATGAATTTGTAATATTTTCAGTCCAGATTTTCACCACTGGCATTTTTCCACACTTCCTTATGAACAGTACAGCTGTGTTTTTTCACAACATGGCCAAAATGTGTTTTTACGCTTTCTGCACAGATATGCGTGGTCGCTGTGGGAAATCACTGTTCAGGACAGATTAAGAAAATGACAGTGACACTGTTCATGAGCGGAAGTCCCAAAATGCCTGTGTTGACAATCTGCTGTAAAAAAAAAACTAATTACATTAAGGGTGTGCGTTGCATGGTTTCTACGCACGCTCGTGACTTCACCAGTTTTTTTACTATTTTCAGTGCAGATTTTCAACATTGCCATTTTTTACACCTCCCCATGAACAGTACAGCTGTCATTTTTCACATCCTGTTCGAATGTGTTTTCGCACCTGTGGTGCTAAATGCCATAGTCACTGTGCAAAATCAGCTGCCAACAAACTGATATTGCCACTGTTCATAAGGTGGGGGTCACAAAACCCATGTTGAAAATCTGGAGTGAAAATACCAACGAACGCCTGAGGCATTAGGGTTTCCGACCATAACGCCCCACCCTGTAGAGACTGACAGGCATCAAGGGTGTGACTTGGGATTGTTGCCTGTAATGCTCATACTATTCCACCCCCACCCACACCCTGCAGCCAATGAGAGGCATCGAGGTGTGCCTTGGACTTTTCGGCCCCAAAGTTCACCCAATTCTCCTATACTGCTCCCATCTCACTGCATTTCCTGATGGAATGAGGTGAGAATAAGAGTCAAAGACCCAGTTGGTGTCTGCGGGGTAGGGTGTGGTGAAATGGCATGGCCGTTTTGCCTGATGACCAAAAAGCTCTCCCCACCAATGCCAATGCCAGCAAGCAAACATTCGGCATTGACAAATGTTTGTTTTTTACCCGATTGCTTCAGGAGATGTAGCAGCTTACAGACAAATGTGGTGATTTAGAAAACTGCTCTCTAAGAAAGAATTTGAGGTTCTGTAGGTTACCTGAGAGGGCCATGGGTAAAAGGGATTTCATTGATTTCCTATAGTTTTTTTTTTATTGGTCTTGGATGTTAGTGATCTCCCTTTACCAACTGAATGTGCACACAGGTCGCTTACTCCCCCTGTGAAGGATCCAAACTCTCGCCCTCACTCAGTTATTATTCATTTTTTTTAATCATGCAGTTAAGCCAGTAGTAAGGGAACCTTCCCCCAGGCCACACTGGGCGGTAGGAATGGAACCTCCCCCATCCAGGGAGCACCAGAGCCACCACCACTACCTCAGAGGTTGTGAAGAAAGCACAGCAGTTGGACCACAGTGGGCTCAGAGAGGGTGAGGATGGTGGAACAGAGGCACACCCAGTCAGTTGTTCCACACCACAATCCATACACCATTCTGGGGGAGCATAGCTCCCCTATGGATGCACCCACAGAGGAGACTAAGGAGGCTGAGGACAACTGTCACAAGAGAGGCCCACAGGAAGGAGGCAGAGGACACCACAAGGAAAGGAAGCAGCTCCTAGTGGGGGACTCAATTATTAGGGGAATAGAACTAGGGGGAGCAGGGAAAACTGAAGTAAGGTACCTGCCTGGTGCCAAGGCTTGGAGAGACAGGAAGCGCATCCTCAGGATCATGAGAACAGCTGCACGGGAGTCTGAGCTGGACGTCATTGTCCACCTAGGGACAAATGACTTGGCTCATCATGAGATTAGAGCAGTGCAGAAGGACTTTGTAGAATTGAGGAGGGGCCTAAGACAAGTAGCACACACAATATCCTTCTCTGAGGTGCTGCCCATCAATGGCATGAGTGAGGCGAGGGTACTTTGCACCATGCAGTTTAATGAATGGTTGAAAAAATTGTGTGGAGCACAGGGGTTTGGCTTCATTCAGGACTGGGTTCCACCTGGAGGGACACCAGCCTATACTGGCAGGATGGTCTGCATCTGTCCAGGAAGGGAACAAGTCTTTTGAGCAATCGGTTTAAATGCTTCATTGGCAAGCTTTTAAACTACTCATGGGGGGAGGCACTGATAAGCAGCAGGAAAATCCCAGCCTCTCCCTACAAAACAGAGTACTAAATGAGAAAAAGACTGAGGTAGAAAGGTCTGTGGGGGATGCTGCAAAAGAAGGTAAAGCCATCAAAAAATGGAGAGCAATGAGTACCAATGCCCATAGTCTGAGTAACAAGCTTCCTGAATTAGTGGCCTTGATGGAGGAGGAACATCTGGATATCGTGGCAGTCACAGAAACATGGTACACACAAAACCATGACTGGGACGTAAACATACCAGGATACACTATCTACAGAAGGGACAGGGAGGGTAAAAGAGGAGGAGAAGCAGCTCTTTACATAAGGGAAGGAATCAAAGCAACAGAACAAAAGGGAAAACAGGGAGGAGAAGAAGCACTGTGGGTAAATCTGGAGACCGGCAATGGCACCACAATCCACACAGGGGTTGTATACAGACCCCTTTCTCAGGGGAGGAAATGGACAAGGAAATGATAGAAAGAATACTTAGAATGGCAGAAAATGGGGAGATATTGCTGATGGGTGATCTGAATATGCTAGATGTTAACTGGAGTGCAGTTGCAGCAGCCACTTCGAAGAGTGGGGTTATTCTAGATGCCCTACAGGGGGCATGCCTTAGACAACTAGTATTGGAGCCCACTCGAGAGGGAGCAATCTTGGACCTGGTTCTCTCAAATGGAGATGAAGAGAGGATCACAGATGTAGAAGTGGGTAGCCATCTGGGAACTAGCAACCATCAAACAGTATGGTTCACAATAAAAACAGCAATAGAGTCAAGCCATACAAAGGCAAAAGTACTGGACTTTAGGAGGGCTGACTTTGCCAAAATGGGTGAGTGCCTAAGGAATGCACTAGCAAATGGGCAGGAAGGAGGGGTGGAAGAACAATGGGGAATAATAAAAACTGCCATCACAGAGGTAACAAGCCTTTGTGTGAAGCAAATAGACAAAACGAAACGATGTAAGAAGCCACTATGGTTCTCAAAGGAAGTGGCAGTGAAGGTTCAAGAGAAAAAGAAAGCATTCAGGAAGTACAAGGAATCACAGAAGGAGCAGGACAGAGAACTGTATCAGTTAAAGCAAAAGGAAGCTGAGAAGGCAGTCAGAACAGCAAAGGCCCAGACCAAGGAAAAGACAGCCAACTCAGTTAAGAAGGGGGATAAAACCTTTTATAGGTACATCAGGGAGCGAAGGAAGACCAAGGGATGGTTAGTGAGGCTTAATAAAGGGGAGGGAGGGTGGGCAGAGGGCGACTGTGAAAAGGCAGAGATACTAAACAAATATTTTTGCTCAGTATTTACAAAGGAAGTGGGGAGGTACCTAAAACAAACAGTAGAAACACTCTGGATACAGAAGTTGATACCAGCCCATTTACAGAAGAAAGGGTTCTGAAAGAACTCTTAAAACTGAAGGTGGACAAAGCAATGGGGCCTGATCAGATTCATCCCAGAATTCTAAAAGAACTAAGGGTAGAACTAGTGACACCACTGACTACCCTCTTTAACAAATCATGGGAGGATGGGGTGGCGACCGAGGACTGGAGGAGGGCAGATGTGATTCCCCTTCACAAAAGTGGGAGCAAGGCAGAAGCAGGAAACTACAGACCTGTTAGTTTAACCTCAATGGTAGGGAAAATGATAGAATCACTTCTGAAGGAAAGAATTGTTGAGTATCTAGAGGCCAGAGGGGCACAGGACCCAAGGCAGCATGGATTCAAAGCGGGAGGGTCATGCTAGACAAATCTGATAGATTTCTTTGACTGGGTGACCAAAGTAGTAGATCAGGGAGGGGCTGTGGACATGGCCTACCTAGACTTTAGTAAGGCATTTGACACAGTCCCACACAAAAGATTAATATACAAGTTAGCCAGCCTGGGAGTGGGTCCCAAGATGACTGCCTGGGTAAAGAATTGGCTGGAGAACAGGACACAGACAGTAATAGTAAATGGAGTCCACTCTGAAGAAAGGGGGGTTACTAGTGGGGTACCGCAGGGTTCAGTATTAGGACCGGTCTTCTTCAATGTCTTTATAAGTGACATTGCAGAGGGACTGGAAGGAAAAGTATGTCTCTTTGCAGATGACACAAAGATCTGCAACAGAGTTGATGCACAAGGTGGGTGGAAAGGATGAGAAGGGACTTGGCAAGGTTAGAGGAATGGTCAAATGTATGGCAGCTTAGATTCAATGCTAAGAAGTGCAAGGTAATGCACCTGGGAAACAAAACCCAGGGAAGAGTACACAATGGGGGTGAGATACTGACAACAACAAAAATGGAAAGGGACCTGGGGTAGTCATATCAGATGACCTAAAGGTGGGCAAGCAATGTGAGAGGGCAGCAAGGAGGGTTGGGGATACTGGGATGCATAGGAGAGGCATCACCAGTAGAAAACAGGAAGTTATTATCCCTCTGTACAGACAGCTGGTGAGACCCCATCTAGAGTACTGTGTGCAGTTCTGGAGACCCAATCTCCTCAAAGACATAGACAGGATGGAAGCCGTCCAGAGGAGGGCAACTAAAATGGTGCAGGGTCTGCACCAAAAGACATATGAAGAGAGACTTAAGGAGCTTAATATGTATAGCCTCAAGGAAAGGAGGGAGAGGGGGACATGATAGAAACTTTCAAGTACCTCAAGGGAATCAACAAAGTCCAAGAGGGTAGCATCTTTCAAAAAAAGAGGTGTGCAAGAACAAGGGGCACAATTTGAAGATAGAAGGGGCGGCTCAGAGGTAATTTAAGGAAGTATTTTTTCACAGAGAGGGTTGTGGATGCATGGAACGGCCTTCCGGAGGAGGTTGTGGAGTCAAAAACAGTGGTGGAATTCAAGCATGCATGAGACAGTCATAAGGCAATTCTAGGGGGTTGGGGTAGGAAGAAGTAGGCTGCTGGTTAACTAGGATCTGCAGCTTATCCATTACGTAGGGAAATGGCAGACTGGGTGGGCCAAGCGGTCCTTATCTGCCATCAAAATCTATGTTTCTATGTTTCTATCCTGCATAGATCCTGGAGGAAGGGATCACTAATTTTTCAGGGTCACCAGCTAGTGTTAGCCAACGATTACTCGCTGATGGTTCAACAAAGGTGGAAAGCATTTGTTCCCCTCTTTTGGACCCTTCAGACCCACAATTTAAGGTTTACAACTCCCTACCCAGCTGGTCTGCTAATTTTCTTTCCTGAGGGTGTCAAAACATTTGAGGATTATGAATCTGCATTTCAGGTCCTTTGAGAACGAAACCTGGTTTCTGATGAACTGATAGAAGTACAAGAGCTTAGAGGTAAACAAGCTCTCCAAAAAGAAGTATGGACAAACGTTTCCCCAGAGGGCAAGAAATGGAGGAAGGATCAAACTTTGGAAGAAATTTGTTTGCTTTTACAGACTTTTCAACGGGACGACCCAATGAACTGAGCTTTGCTACTCAACTATTTTTTGGCTTGTTCTAGCCAGTTATTGTATTCTGTGTTTACAATTATAGCCTTTGTTTTCAGGTTTTTTTTTGTTATTGTTTAATATGGGAGGCAATTTATTTGGAGGCTATTTCTCGATCATTGGGTTGGTTGTATGGGGAGCTGGGGGGGCTGAACTGTGATTGATGTAGTTTTTCTTTCTGACTCTAGGCTTTCTTTTAAATTTTTAATTTTCCCTTTTTATGTTGGCTTGCAGCTTGCTGAAGTCAACTATACTAGGAGTGGAGATTTGGATCTTGTGACTGCTGTTGGGCAAATGCAGGGCACGCTTCAGTAGGTGCGTCCCTCATTCCCCAATAAGCCAGCATGCTAGCACTGCCACCAACATTATGTAAAGTGGACATAACTTGTAAACAAGGTGCCGCTGCAATCAGAGACAAGCTCGTCATGCAGCGGCATAAAGACACGCCTCCCATACGTGCCTTTCCAAGTGAAACATTTTGATAAACATGGCACCGAAGCCACCGCCACTAAATCTGAAAGGAATCCAACATCAGGGGTACAATCCCCATGTCAGTATGTCCAGCTACTCTGAGTCCCACGACTTTCCCCCCCAAGCTTTCCCCATGCCATGCTGGGTGCCCACCCCAGCATGGCAAGTCACTGAATAGCCGACGGGGGCGCCCAATCCCCCCATCGGCTCCGCTGTCCTCCCCCCCGAGTACAGGGTGCCATGCTGGGAGCCCACCCCAGCATGGCAACTGATGCCATGGCCGACCGGGTGCCCAATCCCCATCGGCTCCACGCCCCCACCAGCCGCCCTGCCACGCTGGGAGCCCACCCCAGTGTGACAAATGTCCCGCATTGTCAATTAAAAAAAAAAAGTACCTGAAAATTAAAAACGGTCCCACGCAGTCTCCCTGCCCCCCCACAACCCGCACCCACCCACTGCACACCCTACCTCCCCACATCCCCCCCTCACCCCATACTTACCTCCGGAGTCCGGCGCGACGATCTTCAGTGGACCGGGAACACATCTGCACTCTTCAAAGCCGACCACGAACTGAGGAAATGCCGGTAAGCTGTATAATGGAGTGAATAGGGTTTTTTCAACTTTGTTGCATATCTCAGGCATTTCTTGGAATTTTTGCACCAAATTTTCAACATGAGGTTTTTGGCGCCCCTCCTCATGAAGTCTGTCACTGTCATGGCGTTTATCAGCCTCAAAAGGTGATTTCGCAGTCACTGCGCGAAATCACCTTTCGGGGCCCATTAACGAAATGACAGTGGCGGTGTTCATGAGGTGCCCTCTTAAAAAGCCTAAGTTCCAAATTTGGTGGAAAAAATCCAACAAATGCCTGTTTTACGAGTGTGCGTTGCACAGTTGCTACGCAGGCTCGTAACTTTGCGCATTCACAATATTTTACTGCCGTATTTTCAGCATTGTCATTTTTGTACACCTCCTTGTGAACAGTACAGCTGTCATTTTCCACATCCTGCCCGAAATGTATTTCTGCACTTCCAGCGCACAGTAGCGCAGTCGCTGTGGGAAATCAGTGTTTGGGCCAGATTATGAAAATGACAGTGACACAGTTCATGAGCAGAGGACCTAAAATGCCTATGTTGAAAATTTGGTGATAATACTCCATAAAATAACTGTGTTACGAGCATGCATTGGCAGATTGCACGCACGCTCGTACCGTCATGCATGTCTGATATTTTCAGTCTGGATTTTCACCATTGCCATTTTTCCACACCTCTTGATGAACAGTACAGCTGTCATTTGACATATCGTGCCCAAAATGTGTTTTCGCACTTCTGGCGCAGAATAGCGTGGTCGCTGTGCGAAATCACTTCTTGGGACACTTTGAGGAAATAACAGTAACACTGTACATGAGCAGAGGTGCTAAAATTCCTATGTTGAAAATTTGGTGCCGAACGCCCATAAAATGGCAGTGTTGCAAGCGTGCATTGCATATTTCCCACGCACCCTAGCAGCTTCGCAAATTTGGTATATTTACATGCTACATTTTCAACACTGGCATTTTTTCCACCTCCTTATGAACTGTGCAGCTGTCATTTCTCACATCCTGCCCAACATGTTTTCCCGCACTGCACTACCAAACACCCAAAGGGACACCCTAATGCTTGTCACTCTCTGCAGGGTGGGGGGTGGGTTGGCATCAGTTCAATACTTCACTGCCATTCCTATGATGCATCTGTCTAACTCCTGCACTACCAATGCCAATGCCAGCAAGCCAACATTCGGCATTGACAAATGCTTGTTTCTATAGTGTTGATATTTCATTGACAGAGCTCAGTTATTTTGCTGCTGTTGTGGTGAGGATGGAGATTTCCATTTTGTGATTTCTGTTTTCTGTTCCTATTACTGTCCAGTTAAGATGGTGGCCACTTCATACTTTCTGGTAAGTTCTTTTATTGGGATATGTACTTCTTTTGTTTTGTGGGTTGGCTTGCTGTCCTTTTTTTGTTCTTTGGGTATGATATGCCATTGTTTTGATGGCTACAGCTACATCCCTCACCTGCAGAATAAGAAAAAAATACTTACCATAGCAATTGTGTTTCTTCCCAGTGATGCTCAGATATTCTTAACTTTATGCAGTAAGCCTGTAGGGTTGGACTGCCCGGAGAGATGGAACACACACAAATGATGGAACACTTTGCACGTGAGCATCTTTGAAACACTGCCTCTGCTAACTGCCTGTGTTCTAACCTCTTCAGATTTTATAAAGGAGCCCGAAAAGATGTCTCAGGATAATGTTATAATACTAAGAAATTCTTATCATTAAAATTGGGGTTACACAATAATCTGGATCTTACTTAAAAATAATCCCCCAACTGGAGGAAAAAAAGTTGAAATAAGTTGGTACAACATGTCAGAAAAATTACCAAAAATATATATAGTGAGCTCTGTTCACCTACTTGTACAGGTGCAGAGGATAATGTTCCCCCAAGGGTGTAAAGTGATAAGTGGCACCAGCATGTGGAGTGCAGAAGCTGAAATTCTGGAAGGGGAGGTAAGAAGGGAAGTTAAGAATATCTGAGCATCACTGGGAAGAAACACAATTACTATGGTAAGTATTTTTTTCTTCTAACCCCAGTAATGCTCAGCATATTGTTAACTTTATGCAGACTACCAAGCAGTATCCCTGGAGGTGGGCACATAACTTTATTTTGGAAACAGACTTTGCAGGACTGCAGTGCCAAATTTATCATCACTTCTGGATAAAATATCCAGGTTGCAGTGCTTTGTAAAGGTGTGTACTGTTTTCCAGGTAGCTGCTTTGCATATATCCAACAATGGGGTGTCCCTGGCTGCTGCTAGAGTAGCAGCTGTCCCTCTTGTACAATGAGCCCTTAATCCTGGTTGGGGCTCTCTGCTAGCACTAGTGTAACAGAATTAGATACACTGGACTATCCAATGAGAAATAGGTCTTTTTGAGGCTGGATTACCTTTTCCCACATCCCCATAAGTCAGAAACAATTGCTTCCTATCCTGTTTAAGGTCCTTAGTGGCTGTCATGTAATAACTAAGGGCCCTCTTCATGTCTAAACTCTGTAGTCTCCTTTCACCAGAAGTGGAGAGCTCAATGAAAAACACAGGTAGGGTGATATATTGGTTTAAATGAAAATCATAAACTACCTTGGGGAGAAATTTCCTATTTGTTCTAAGGACTACTTTATCCCTATGAAAAGAGATATAGTCCTGATCAATACAGAGAGCTTGAAGTTCACTGATTCTTCTTGCAGATGTCATTGTCACTAGGAAAACTGTTTTCCAAGTGACATATTTAAGGTGAGCTGTGGCCATCGGCTCGAAGGGGGCAGCTATCAGCTTAGCTACACACACATTCAGATCCCAAACCGGGACTGGTGGCCTGTGAGGAGGATGCAGATGATCCAGGCCCTTAAAGAACCTTTTGAAAATAATGTTAGAAGCCAATGTCACCTTTTTCCTAGCAGAGAGGTAAGCAGACACTGCTGCAAGGTGAACCCTCAACTGGGTTGTAGAACCAGGGAGTGTAAATAAGTGAGAAACTCCAATACCTCTGATAAGCCAGCTTGGGCTAGAGTCAGAGTCTTGCCCGAACATCAGACAGAAAATCTCTTCCATTTGAAAAATATTTCTTTGTAGTTGAGGGTTTTCTGGAACCTCTTAGAATACTTAAGACAGGTTCAGAAAGCTTTAAATCAGCGTATTCTAAGTCCTCAAGAGCCAAGCTTTGAGAATGAAAGACTTGAGGTTCGGGTACAACAAGGTTCCCTGATTGGAGGTCAATAGGTTGTGCCTCCGAGGAAGATGTACTGGATTTGCAACAGACATTGAGAGCAGAAGAGAATACCATGGCTGCCTCCAGAGCTATCAAGATCAGAGATGCTGTATGGGATCTGAGCTTGACCAATACTCTGTAAAAGAGAGGGAAAGCATATAGGGACCTCCCTGACCAGCCCAGACTGAGGGCATCCAGAGGGAAAGTTCCTTGATCTGGAGGTCTGCAACAATACTGTGGCAGGTGGTGGTTCTGGTGGGATGCGAACAAGTCCACCTCTGGCATACCCCACCTTCTGAAAATAACTTGTACCACCTGCCTGTTCAAGGTCCACTCGTGATGGGCCTGGTTTATTTGATTCGAGGCATCTGCCAGGGTATTGTTCTTCCCTGGCAAGTGAATTGCTTGCAGAGACACCTTTAATGAATAGGTCAGAGTTCAAATCCTTATGGCCTCTGACCAGCGGGGGCCTGACCTTGTGCTTCCCTGCTTGTTTATGTAGTACATTGTGGTGGTATTGTCTGTTCTGACCTGCACCACCTTGCCCTTGACTAGGTGAGCAAAAGTTTTTAGAGCCAGCAACACTGCTCTGAGTTCCAGAAGATTTATGTGCTGAAGGGACTCTGAGGCTGACCAAGTGCCCCAAGTTGTGTGATCCCCTATATGAGCACCCCAGCCCAAGAGGGATCTGTCTGTTGTGAGGATCACTGAAGAATTCTCCTTTTGAAAGGGAACTCCTTTCCTTAAGTTGGATTCCTCCTTCCACCACAAGAGAGCCTGTAGCAGTGACCTTGTTACTGGGATAAGCTTTGAGAAAGAATCTTTTCTTTGGCACCAGTGGGACCTGAGGTGGAACTGAATGTCCCTCATATGAAACCTTGCACCCAGGACTGTGCCTGTGGATGCAGCCATGTGGCCTAATAGCTGAAGAAACTGTCTTGCAGTTTTTGAATTGTGGAGCTTGAAAGAATTTGCTATTATCTGAATGTTTTGTACCCTTTCCAGGGGCAGATATGTTCTGGTCTATAGGGTATTGATTTCTGCTCCTATGAACTACAGCACTTGTGTAGGAGTGAAAACTGACTTTTTGTGATTGATTACAAATCCGAGGGACTCCAGGAGGTCCTGAGTGACCTTAAGGTCTTGCTGCACCTGTAGGGAAGATTTTCCCATGATCAACCAGTCATCTAGGTAAGGGAAAACAGCTATTCCCTGTCTGCGAAGATGTGCCACTACAGCTGCCAGGCACTTTGTGAATACCATTGGGGCTGAAGAAAGGCCAAAAGGCAGAGCTGAAAACTGGTAGTGACCTGAAGGGAGCCTGAATCAGAGGAATTTTCTGTAAGACTCTTTTATGTGGATGTGAAAATAGGCATCTTTCAAGTCCAGTGATGCCAACTAGTCTGCTTTCTGAAGTGTTGGCAGGATCAGAGTCAAAGTTACCATCTTGAACTTTGTTTTTTCTTAAGAACTTGTTTAAAGCTCTTAAATCCAGTATAGGCTGCCACTCCCCACTTTTCTTTGTGGTCAGGAAGTATCTGGAATAGAAGCCCTTTCCCCTTTGAGACTTTGGAACTGGTTCCACTGCTTTTAACTGCAGTACGTTCTGAACCTCTGCCTCCAAGAGCACTTTTTCTGCTAGGGAGGGAGAGCTGAACACTCTGAATTTTTGAAAGGAAAGGGAAAGGACTTGAATCCCAGAGACAGACCCTGTCCCACCACCTCCAACACCCACTTGTCTGTGGCGATTTTCAGCCAAGTTTGGAGAAAGTGGGAGAGTCTGCCCCCGACAGGTGGGGAGAAAGTGGCCTGTGTTTCAGGGGGTCTGTTTGGTTTGTGACTCAGGCTGAGTATGAGACCCTCACCTCAAGCCCCTTCTGCCCCTGCCCCTAAAGTAACCCTGCTGTGGGTACTGCTGGTACTGGGGTAATGCCACAGGTTGGAAGAAGGGCCTGGTGTAAAAGGACCTGCCCTGGCCTCTCCTTCCATAAGGCCTGGTGGATGTAGAAACTCTATCTTTAGCAGAGTTGCTTCTGTAAGTGGCTTTATACTCATCCACCTTCTTCATATATGCTAGCGTTGACTCCCCAAAGAGAGAATTTCCTTCTAGGGGAATATCCAGGGCCTTTAGTTGTGCATCCTGAGTAAGGTTTGTGTCCCTAAGCCAAGCAAACCTCCTCTGTGCCACTGTGTTTGCCATCCATCTGGAAGCAATATCATTGGTCTCAGCAGCCATTTGGAACTGGTACTTAGCTGCCTCCAACCCAAACCTGGCAGTTTCAGCTTGGTCATCTGATAAGGGTGAGGGAGCTTTCTGGGACATGGCCAGGACTGACTGCCACAGGGATTTTTGGTACTGGGCAGCATATGCCTGGAAGGTAGCCTGCTGACACATAGCCAAAGAGGCTGACAGGTACCCTTTTTTGACCATACTTTCAATTTTCCTAGAGTCCTTGTCCAGATGGTGTAAGGACAGAGGGACCCTAGCCTTGTCACAGGCATCCTGCTGTATAACCCCCTGGTGGATGAGGTGGGAGAAGAGGAAATCAGCTCCCTCCCTTTCCAGTTGGTACTTCTTATCCTTCCTTCTGTCTGTAGGAGGGGTGGAATTTGGTGCCTGTAAAATCTTTAGTGCATCCTTTTTAAAGAATTAATAGACAGGGAGGAGGAGGAGGAGGAGTAGGAGAGCCTTTGTGGGTGTTAACCCCATCATTTCTAAGTACTCCGCCTCCTCCTTATCTTCAATTTGCTCAGTGATGGAGATGTCAAGGGCATCTGCCATCCTTCTTACAAAGGTGAAATGGGATGAAAAATCCTCAGACACACTTGAGGGAGAACCAAAGTCCTGTTCAGGGGACACTTCTGGTTCTAGTGGTCCCTCCTCCTCATCATAATCATAATCATCATCATCATCTAATGTTTCCCCACTTTGTAGGGGAAGAGGATGCACGTTGCTACCAGCCTGGGGACCATGGGGGGGGCAGGAGGCTGTTGAGGAGGGACTATTGCCTGTAAGGACTGAATAATTTGAAAAGCCTAAGTAATCTCTTGGGCTGTAGGTACAGGCAAAGTAGTCACAGAAGTCCCCAGTTTGACAGGCGAGGGTTCTGTGTGTTTTAATTTCTTTCTTTTTTTTTGCAGGAACCAGGGAGTCAGCCGGTTCACTTGCTCTTTTAGTTCCCTTTGTGCCCGTCTCAGGGGCAGGAACTGAAGAAAGTGTGGGTTCAACCACAATGTTTTGGGGTATCAGCTGGTCACAGCCAGAGGGAGCCCTAGGAATTCTCTTCTTTAACCTTTCAAGGCATTTCTCAACAGTTTTCTCAGGGAATGTCTTACATACTTCACATTCCTCATTTAAGTGGTGAAAGCCCAGACATACTACATAAAGTGTGGTGTTTGTCTGCCTTTGCAAAGACCTCTCCACATTGGGTACAGTTTTTGAAACCGGGCTCACCGGTTTTCTTTTTGGGTTTTCCTGACATATTCAAAATTTTTGCAACTGCTAAGAAAAACCCCAATGTTTTTTGTTTTTTTTATCGGTTCAGGAACCGAAGAAACTGGACCGTTTACTTAAAATGGAACTGAGCGGTTCAATAACCGAGATTTATCGGTTTAAATTTGAATAATTTTAGTCAAAATAAAGAGAATATCGGTGGTTCATTCATCAGAGAACCCAGATTTTAATATAAACTATACTGGTTCCCCCACAGTTATACCGAACCGAGAGGAACCAAGAAAAACAAAAATTTTAACGTAAAGAAGATTATCTAGGCAAACAAATAGAAGAGGCAGTAAATGAAAACGAAAAGGTATACTTATACAGTATTTGATGTTTTCTTCATGCAGGAGAAAGTGGACGAACGAGACTCTGAGTGACCAGACTTTTCAGGCGGAGAGAAAAATCTGAAGAGGTTAGAACACAGGCAGTTAGTAGAGGCAGTGTTTGAAAGATGCTCACGTGCAAAGTGTTCCATCATTTGCATGTGTTCAATCTCTCCAGGCAGTCTAACCCTAGAGGCTTACTGCATAAAGTTAAGAATATACTGAGCATTACTAGGGTTAGAAATATTTGTTTCCCCAGCACTCGTATTAGTACAGTAGGATTTTGTTGGTCCTATGGATTTGAGCTCTGTAGGGCTTGGCTTAATTACTTTGAGTGGCCTCGGGCTTGTTTCTTTTTCTCCCACTAAGTTTTATGCTGGTTCACACTGTTGTTTACTAACCTGCACCACTGTGTTTTTTGCATACTTTTGGGGATTTTTTTTTTGTTAGGAGTTGAGGGCGAGAGGTAAGGGGAGCTCTGTAGCTTTCTGCAGTTCTTATTTTTTCTCTGATCTCTGGCTCTCCCAACTCTTTCTTTTTTATTTCCTCCACATATACTGGATTGTTTGATAGTTTTTTCTTTATTTTCTTTTGGGGGGGTCTTTGTTTATTATCTTTTACTGTTGCTTCACAAGCCAGTTTCTTATTTCATTTTTATTTTCAGTTAGGCCCAGGCCTGCTTTTCAAATCTGTATGCTTTCCTGGTTATGGTTTCTTTTTGCTTATGAGTTCTAGGGAATGCAGTGGCTATTTCCAGCCCGATGAACTTTTTGCTGCAATACAATACTCAAGAACCGCAAAGTGTTGGAAATTGCCTTTGTGGAATTTCTGGATGCTGTCATGGTCTTTTGATGTCAGGGGGTTGCTTTGGTTTCACTGTTTGTTGCCTTTTTTAGTGCAACACTATATTTCTTATTCTGCTGGATGTTTATTTCATTTTTGAGTGATGGGGGATACTCCAAGTGTTGATAGAGCAGTTATAGTTTATCTGATATATTCAATCCATCTTTAGTGCTATCTTTAGTGTGTTTTCTGTTATAGTTGTTTTTATAGGAATTTTATTTATTTATTTTTTTTTATTTAGCTCTTGCCCTGGGATTTTTCCCTCTTTCTTTTTGGAGACTTTAGGTGTGATATTCAGGAATACGCCAGAGGCCGGCGTAACAGCTGCACAGTACAAGTACACTGTGCCAGTGCGCACGGAACACAATATTCAAAGGTTGCACACGATGGCAAGAGCCAGCGCAACACGGCTAAGTATTGCAGAGATGTGCCATAGTGCAACCAGGGCTGTGCCAAGGAGCAAGTCAGCAAGCGCCATAGTGCAACCAGGACTGTGCAAGGGTCAGAGGTGCATGGGCCAGAACACAGGACAATAGACAAAGCAGGGAGCATGCCACAAGAGCAGGACAGAACACCACCAGGGTGCAGAGGATGCCTGGAGGGAGGCATGGCAGGCGCATGGCTGCAGGCCCCCTACCATGTGCACCACAGTGGTGAATGGAGGCAGTGTGGCACCAATGTCCACTGGCAAACAGCCACCAGCAACACCAGAAGGAAGGAACGGGACAGGCTTCCTGGACCATAGCTGACAACACACATGCCAACAGCACACAACACGCAAACCATACAACATGAGCAGAGTGCACACGTATGCTAGAGGGCATGCACACCGGCCACTGGGCACAGACCACCAGGCATATACCCCAGTCAACACCAGATGTACCACTTGGCCACCATGCACACCACTGAAGCATGGCTCCACATGCCAGCTGCAAAGCAGACACAGATGGCTAACAATATAAATGTGTATTAAAACATATCAACAATAACTATATACGGACATACAGGAACAGAGAGCAGGGAATGGGGAGGCCACAGACAAGACGGTAGGCCAGGGAAGGAAGGCAGAGGGACAGGTGACATGGCTGGGTAGGGGTACAAGGGAGGGAAAGGGAAGGGGGTCAGGGGAAGGGAAGGTGGTGCAGGCCAACGGCCCCATGGGCATCCATGCTCTACTGGCACCTGGTGTGCCATCTCCACTGTGGCCTGCACAGGGCCTGTCGTATTAGCTGTGCCACATGTAGCATGGCTATGGTGATCCGTAGAATCCGTTCCAGCAGCCTGGTGTTCACATCCACCCGTTGGACACCTAGGACAAAGGAGGGGACATGGTATGAGTGCATGTCCATATGACCATAGCCCACCCACTGTGCGCAGCGGACAGTGGTGACATGTGCCCCTGAGATGGCACACAGCCACCCGCAGCATGCGTGCCTACACGAGCTGCCATCCCGACCATCCACAGCCACACACAGCACTGCATACTGACACCACCCACATGCAGCACACCATAACCATGGTGGCCAGGCAACAGGGCTAGGCGGTGGGGATGGCAGTTGCATGGCTGGAACCTGGGTGCACCCACAGCAGCCACACACACACATGCGAAAGCTACGGCATGGTGCAATGGACCTCGCAGGTGTTGCACAGCAGTAATAGCCATGTGCATAGGGGGCTGTGGCCCACCCCCACCCTGCACAACAACAAATCCTGATAGAGTGTCTACCTACATGCTGCGGTGCAACCGGCGCCTCTCTGGCGGCACCTCCCACATGTCCAGCATCCCATGCCTGTGCACCAGCATTTTCCCACCTTTGTCCACCAGCAACACCCGCCATCCTGGCTCATCGCCTATCCTCAGAGCCTAGTAGGGAGACAGTGAGAAGGACACATCAGTACCCGGCAACAACCCAAGTTCCCCACCCCCCTCCAGCACAGTATACCCCCTGGCCCTGCGCAGTGGCCACGGCCAGCACAGTGCACAACCACAGCCTCCCCGCAGCATGATGTGACACCCTGCTGGCCCCCCACAGAACACCGGCATGGCACAGACATGAAAATAGTGCACTTCACCTGGACGTGGCACAGTGCCCCTCTGTATGCGTGTCAGCAGGGACTTCAGCCTGTCAGGATTCCTCATCCTCAGGTCACCATATCGGTGGCGGCACTGCTCCCCACTTCTCTGGGCCCCAGTGGCCTTCTCCAACCCCTCGGCCACCTCCTGCCACACCTCAGTGTGAGGTCAGTCCAGGGGCTCCTGCTCATACAGGGTACCCATATGTGGCTCCTCCAGTGCCACCAGGTTCACTAGCTCAAGCTGGCTCCAATTTGGTGCCTTCGCATTGCTCCAGCACGGTATGCTCCGTTATGAACTGGCAATCCAAAATGGTGCCCGACAGCACACCACTCACACGTGCTTTGGGTGAACGACTCACTTGGTGTTGCGCTGCCATCCCCAATCGCGCATTCCCCGGTGATGAGCAATACAGCTGGGGCAGCACTGGCATGTGCTGCAGGCACCTGGAAGGTCAAGGGACAGTCGTGAGGTCAAAGGTCGGCATGCGCACCGTGCGCAACAGCACGATAGGGCATGTCATGCATGGTGCGCAGTAGGGGCATGAGTGCCCCACAGTCCATGTGCCAATGGCGTACGGGCGCCATAGGGCATACAGCGCATGAGCACCACATGCCCAATAGTGGCAGAGCGCTGTAACGCGTATGACACACTGTGCGTAAGATGTGCTATTGACGTACATGACATCAGTGTGTGCATGCACACTGCCAGGCCAACTGCGCACATCATACAGTTGCGCCATGGCTTGTGCATGCGCAACTCCAATGCGCCATGTGCAACTTCGTGATATTCAGCCGGAATATGCAGATGGGCTGATCAGCATATCCACGGCACATCAGAGGCATTTGCATCTCATTACAGTTGCGCATCACCTAATTTGCATGTGATGCGCTATAAAGGTGCCATGGGACTCCACAGGCACCAGACCGGTATTGCATCCTTTGGAAGTAAGCCACCAGGCTGTGGGCCTGTCGGGACAGTGGATTGGGAGGGCATTGTGTGTTATAGCCATCACTAATATGTCCAAACCCACAGGAATAAGCATGTTGGAACATGAGGAGGTTGAGGAGCAGGGGTCTGCATGGAAGCACAGGCCGAACTTCACAAGGGCAGAGAGCGATGCCCTCTTTGACGCCTACCTGGATCAGGAGCCCCTTCTGAGTGGTTCAACAGGCACTCCACAGGCCAGGGTGGCTGCATGGGAGGGAGTGGCCAGGGCTATGAACCAGCATGGCAGCCATCAGAGGACAGTGCAGGAGTGCAAGAAAAAGGTTGGCATGGACCGGAGCAGGATAAAGGATAAGGTGGCCACCATCCAGGCCGCATGTACCACCATGGGTGGTGGACAGCCTGATGTGCCACAGTTGACACTGTAGGAGGAGCTGGTGGCAGCGTCCATGCAGCACAGCACCGTCGAGGGTGTGCCCGGTGGTGGATTCCACATGGAGGGAAGCCCATCACTGCACGGTAGGTACAGCAGTGCCTGGGGATGGGGGGCAGGGGTGTGTGGCAGTGGCACTAACATGTCTGTGTTCCTTTACAGCTCCAGAGCACCTGCATGCAGCAGCAGAGGTGGGGGTTACCACCATGGGGGTGGTCCTGGACCTGGAGGACAGTCCATCCACCTCCAAGGGTGTCAGGGTCCTTACCACAGTCAGCCCATCCCCACTGTCTGTGGCGTGGTTGCAGATGAGGCCCTGGCAGTGTTTCCACAGGATGCCAGCCATGGCGTCCAGTGTGCTGAGACACAGATCAGGGCCGGGACTGGGACTGATGACTATGGGACTGTTTTCCTGGACAGTAGTGTTCCCAATCAGGGGGAGGCAACCATACCATGCACCCGACATGGCAGCGCGGATGGTGCCCTGGTGGCGGTTGTCCACCCACCGGCTGCTATGCCTAGCGTGGCTGTGGGTGCCAATGGTGTGGTGCAGTCTGAAGGGGTGGCGGTGGTGGTGGTGGTGCAGACACCCTGGCACTGTTACGCACACAGCGGCCGGAAGGGCAACAATGGCAGCAGGACGGGGCCAAGGGGGAGACGGGTGCAGTGGCTGCTGCCATTGCACCGCAGACTGATGAGCCCCAAGAGGGCCCCACTGTGCAGCCCCCACCTGCGTGGGGAGTTGTGCAGCAGGGTCACGCAACACCCGTGGGTCAGCGCAATGCCCATGTCCCCCAAGGCACAGACCACCTGACTGAACACACCCATCTGCTCCAGGCCTCTGTGGAGCAACAGATGCTGGAAGTGGCAGGGTGCGTGCACTACACACAGAGCTGTGCCAGTTTGCAGGGGGGAGCGTGTCTTGGACTATGAGTAGCTCCTGGTTGAGACCACGTGCATGCGGGAGGATATGACCGCAGTCCTGGATCAGCTTACTGCTGCGGTCACAGCCGGCCTAGCAACACTGGCCACCCTGATGCATGGCCGTCCACCGCAGACACCGTGGAGTGCATTCTCCACCCCTCGGTCCCAGCGTCATGTGACCCCCATCAGTGTCGATGCCGGGATCCACTGTGGGCATTCTGGGTATGCCTGGAGCGGGCCTGTTTGGGGGCCTGCAGACACCTGCGAGGGACCGGTCGCATTCCCACAGTAACACACCTGGGGAAACCATCAGTGAAACCCCCTGTGGCTGTCGCACAGCCTGCATCTGCTGGGTGGTCTCGGCAGGGCCGTCCCCATGTCTGCAGCGGCCATGCCACTGCGCGGCAGTCCTGATCTGCCACCCTCTCTGTCCACTGTCTGCCGCAGCCCTGTGTGCACATTGGTGTGGTGTGTGTGTGTGCATACCAGGGTCCTGCCATCCATCGGCCATGCCACACGCCCACCTTGTACACACCCACCCGGCCACTGGCCACTGGCCACTGTGGCATGTGCATGATGATGCTAGCACAGCACCAGCTGCCACTGTGCCCTGGTGTTCAGCATCTGACACATGCCCGTCGGTGGCCTCTGGGTGTGCGCGTGCGGATGTTCGTGTGCATGTGTGTGTGGGTGTGTGTGGGTGGAGTCTACAGTGCCGTACGGGGTGCTTCCATGGAGTCATGTCCCATGCCCGCCCACACTGCCCTCTGGCCACGTCTGACATGCTGCCTAGTCTTGCATGCCTATATACTGTGCCATGGACCCTGGGACATGTGTGTGGTCATGTTCACCTACCTGTGTGCACCATAGTGCTCCTCTGCAATCATGTCCAGGTGCTGCTGGTCCATCCTGTTCAGCTGGGGTTCCCACCCCTCTTCGACCTCGAAAGCTATCCCACAGTCAGTGGCAATGTTGTGTAGCATACAGCAGGCCAGGAATAGGCTGTAGGCCTTTGAGGGGCTGTACTGTAGGGCACCGCCAGACCTGTGCAGGTACTGGAACCGTGCTTTCAGCAGCCCAAACACACGCTCAATGATGTTCCGTGTGCTGGCGTGTGCCTCATTGTATCGCTCCTGTGCTGGGGTCGACTGGTGCCGGCATGGGGTGAGCAGCCAGGGCCTGAGTGGGTATCCACTGTCACCTGTGTGGAGACATGTGGGGTTAGCATGGTGGTCTGTGTGGCTGCCCCCCCGCCTACCCAGCCAGGCCCTCTGACGGCCCCAGCCTAGCATCCCCCCACACCCTGCCCTGTTGTGCCAGGCTGCCCATTCCAGCTGCATACTCACCTACTAGGTGGCTGGTGGGGGCTGTCCCCACTCTCGAACCTGTGGCACAGTGCTGACTGGTGCCAGATGAAGGCATCATGTGCTCCACCAGGGTGTGTGGCACAGACATTGATTATGCGCCCCCCCCCAGCATTGCACACGACCTGGCAGTTGACACTAGGGTACCCTTCCTGTTGATGCAGACCACTCCCTCTGGCCCAGGCGGTGAGCGGATGCCTACGTGGGTTCAGTAGATGGCGCCTAGCATGCCAGGCATATGTGCCACCCTGTGGACCTCCTGCATGTTCGCTGTATGCTCCGCCCATGTACTGGGGAATTGGATGTATTCCGCAGCATGGGACAGCAGTGTGTTGAGGAACTGTGTGAGGAGCCATGACACAGCCAACTGGGTTATGCCGATGGTGTCCTCTGTTGGCCTCTGGAAGGTATCAGTGGTGAGCAGGCACATCACGGCCGTGACCTTGGTCTCCACTGACAGGGTTTGGCTCCGTCTTGTGGGTGTCTGCATCTCATCACTGCACAGCTCACAGAGAATTGTCTGGTTCAGGTGGTACCAGCCCACAATCTCAGTGTCACTGTACTGTTTGAAGGTGGCGCGGGCATAGTACCACTTGTTCCGGGCATAGTGCAGCCGGGCCCTTCCACGGCCTCGCTGGTCTGCCTCCTGCCTCCTCACACCCCTCATTACTACCTCCATCTGGAAGATTGCACTGGCCATGGCCTGGCCTGTCCTGCACCCCCCCCCGTGCAGCTGTCTCCCCGGGCAACACTAGCCGTGTGCTGTCGCACACCTGTGTTGGGGACCCTGCTGGCGGCGGTCTCCGTACCCCACCCATCCAGGTTGTCCCACAGCCACTCCTCTGTCCAGGCTCATAGGCTCATGCTGCCTTCGCTGCCCCCACTGGTATCTCACTCACATACACACACACACTGGGCTGCTCACACACAAAGGCATTTTCAGGGTCACACACCCTGTCCCACTGCCTGTTGCACCTCCTGCCTCTGTGCCTGTCTTGCACCCCTGCTGCTGTCCTGCCTGGCCACTGGCTCTTTCTCTCTGTCTCTCTCTCTCTCTCTCTCTCTCTCACCCCTGCTTGCTCTGTCTTTTTATGGGCTCAAAGTTGCTCTGCACATGTCCGCGTTGCTCTGCGCTTGCGCCATCGGCTTGCTGTTGAATATCGCACTATGCTGCTTATTCATGGCTACGCCCCCTGCACAAGCACATGCATTCATTGGGTTGCGCATTGGCGCACTGCGATATGCACCGCGCATTGTCTCCTGCTGAATATCGCTCTTTGGCACATTTCTGCTCTTGCACAGGCGCATCTCTGTTGTGCCATGCGCAACTGCTTTGAATATCCCACCCTCTGTGTTTTTGTGCTTTTAAGTTGGTTGTTTCTTTGTTATTCTATTTTTTTTTCTCTTTTAGTCTGGGGTTCTTTATTATTATTATTTGACACTTTCAAGGTGCTGTATATGTATGACCTCTTTTTTTTTTCTCTTTTTTCTCTGTTGCTTGGTCATTGTTA
Organism: Neoceratodus forsteri; assembly: GCA_016271365.2. Taxonomy (NCBI): domain Eukaryota; kingdom Metazoa; phylum Chordata; order Ceratodontiformes; family Ceratodontidae; genus Neoceratodus; species Neoceratodus forsteri. Next base: position 830,616,088 of record CM028130.1, on the reverse strand, counting down.
CATTGATTTATCTGCCCTGTTTCTGTTGATATCTTTTCAGATTTTGGAATATATATATATATAGTTGGTTTTTTTTTAAGGAGTCGGCATGCTGGGTACAGAGAGAAGCTCTTAGTTCATATATTAGCTGGGCCTGCCTGATCTCCCCATCACCCTTTTTTTCTCCCTCTCCCCGTTTGCCTGCCTGTGTTTTTCTGTATTAATATTTTCTTTTTTCCTTCTGTTATTTAGTGTCCATGACAGGTATTCTTATTGTCCAGCGTATACTGGATATTCTTAGGGTATTTTTTAATTTAGTTCTGTGTGAACCTGGGGATTTCTGGCAAGGCCAGACATTTCCCCCGTGGCACTAGTTGGTATTTTAGCACTGCCAAGGAGCCTAATTGTTGGTATGACTGCCATCCTTGGAAGTCTACTTCTGTTCTTATCCTAGTTGTGGTTGTTTGGGCTGTTACAGGGTTTTCCTTGTGGCCCTGTTAGCCAAAGTGTTTTCTTAACTCTTTTGGGGGGGGTTTGTTTTTTTACACCTATTTCATAGTTTTGGATTCTTTTGTTGACATCCCATTCTCAGAGGGGAACTGGACATTGGTTATCTGGACCCTCTTTTCTTAGTTCTGCATTTTTGGATATTAGGTATATTCTGCCCATTTGGTTAGTTTGGCAGAGCTGGATTACTACTACCTTCTTTATTTACTAAGATATATTTTTTATTATGTCTACTAAATGGATATTTGACTTACAGGGCACTAATACCCTAAGAATATCCAATATACACTGGACCTTATTCTTCTTGCCTCTGCAGCACACCAATCTCCTCCCAACTCAGCCCCTGATTTGTGAGGGCTCCTGTCTACTTACGGCTCTCCCCTCCAGGCTCCCATGGACCCAGGAAACCAAGAACCACAGACAGGTAAATCATTTGGTCCAAGCCACTCTGGCATTCAAGGCCATCTTGCACAGACCTCACACACAAGTGGAATTTTGCTCTGAGGAACACAGCTGATTGTTTCTCAATGTTTGGAGCACAGGAGTGGTACCCACCTACCCTTCCCCCACCACTCCCACCCAGGGTCGGCAGTCGCTCTTTATTCATTTCAAGCACACTCCTCTCCACTCCTCATCCAATCCACCCTCATTAACAATCTACAGACAGCTATCTGTAGTCACTAACTCCTCCCTCCATTATATCTAAGTTCAGATGTCCCTTCATACACACTGTGCTCCCCCTCACAAGACCCAACCTCCCACTCTCAGCTGCTGTTCTTTTACAGTCCTCATTTCACTACACTCTAACCACCTGACTCCATCACCATATTCCATTATATCTTCCCCACTCCGTATATATTCTCTACCTCTCATGCCTATCAACATTGTCTCACTCTCCCACCCCCTGCCACAGCATCACCCACACTCTCATGATTTTCCCTCTTTAACTCCTTCCCTCTCTCTTTCTCCTCCACATCACCCAACCCCCAATTATCTTTGCCACTCCATGCCTCCCTCCCCACAACCATCCCACTCCCCTACCCTATGTTCAACACCTCTGCCTCTGTCCACACACCCTTTCCTCTTGTCAACCACCACCCCCTCTACATCCCTAGCCAATAACCCAGGAATTCTTGTCTCTCCCCATTAAACCTAGAATCAATTCAATGCTTAACATCTCCCTGTCCCCCTACTCCCTAACCCATTACTTGCATTATATCAAACGTAAATGGCTACCATTCCACCACCCCCTTTTCTTCCTCTTCCTGCTTTTTTATCAGAGGTGTTGAAAAAATCCTGGCCCTACCCTCTCCTTCACCCCCCTTACTCTACCTCAAGGCCTGAAGATCTTCCACTTGAATGCCAGAAGCCTCCTACCAAACCTTGATAGCCTAAAGGTTTGGGTAACTCAGCACTCTCCAGACAGTCTATGCATCTCCAAAACATTGCTATCCTCCAAGATTCCTGACCGCCAAATAACACTTCCTGATTTTTCCCATTCCTGACAGGATCATGGAAAGCATGGGTCAGTGTTGCCCAATACATCTGCAACTCCCTTTCTTACTCCATCACCCTCCACAAATCTATCCCCTCATCCCATGAACTTCTAGTAGCTAAGATATTCTTACCCTCCTCTACTCCCTTATATGTAGGAGTACTGTATGCCTCTCCCAGACTCCCTCCTCCCTCATTTCCTGTGTTACTGCTATAGCCACTCACACTACCCTGGGAGAGCTTATTCTTCTAAGTGACTATAACTTGGACTGGCTCACCCCGTCTCAACTAATTTCCTGTCTAGCACTGAATCTCTAAAGTTGACCCAAATGATCACACTGCCTACCCACCTAAACCTTCATTCCCCAAATCACTCTCTTCTTGATTGGGTGCTCTCATCCCACCCCCTCAAATAATGCTGTCACCTTCCCTGATGTGTTCAGTGACCCCTATCTCAACTTCTGCATTAGGAAGATCCGCCCACCAACCACATCCCTCACATATATTTTGCACTGCCCTCTCAAATCACTCAATGCAAACCTCCTACACTGCGACCTAGCCTCATCTAATCGGTCCCCAGTTTTTTCCACCACCAACATTAACTTTGCACTTACCTAGCTTACCAACACCTTCCTTAAAATATGGAACATCCATGCCCCCCCCCATAACAATTAGAGTTAAATGTCTCCATCATCCGTGGATTACCCCAGACCTTCTATCACTTCATAACACCCATGACCAGGTCTGGACAAAGTTCGAAACCTCCCAGTCTCTATCTGATCTCCAGCTCTAGGATCCTTCAGAATAGTTGCACTAAAAATGTACAAAAGGCCAAAACAAACTATTTCAAGTCCCATATTAATTCAATGATTTGTGCCATATCCTCTTTCTGGAATGACTTCCGCCACTTCTACAACCCCCGAGTACTCTTCACCTACCCTCCAAGTTTTAGGAGCTTGTTTCTCTGAATCATCAGCAGTTGCTGATCTCCTAAAAAAATATTTTACTACCTGCACACTCCCTGATGACCTTCCTAGCACCCATCCCTGTAGCCCACTCCCCCCAGGCCCACCCTACATATTCCTCTCAAGAAAGGTGATCCTTCATCCCCATATAATTAGCGGCTTATCTCCTTACTCCCATCCTTATCAAAGCTCCAAGAATCTATTGTCCACAAAGACTCAACGACTTCCTCACATCCACTAATTCCCTCTCCTCTGTCCAGTATGGGTTCAAACCATCTCATTCCACCACTTCCTCCATACCACACTTCACAACTTCTAGGCTCTCAGCCATTGACCTACTGTAGGTCACTTTACCTCTACTATTTTCACAGACCTCGCAAAAGCATTTGATTCCATCTCCCACCCCCTCCTCTTAAACAAACTTAGTGCAGCTGGACTATCAGCTCCAGCAGTTAATTGGTTTAACTCTTATCTTAGTGATAGAATGCAGGCTGTGAAAGTCCATAATATACTCTCATCCCCCCTCCCCATCCTGTCCGGTGTTCCACAAGGCTCCATCCTGGGACCCATCCTCTTTTCTTTTTTATAAATGATCTCCCCTCAGTGTGCTCCTACTCCCAAATACACATGTATGATGTCACTGTCATATACCTGTGCGGAACCTCAGTTACAGATGTTCACATGACATAGTGTGCCTAGACTTCAGTAAAGCCTTTGACACCGTCTCCCCCAGGAAGCTGGAAAATGAGCTGGAGCACTCAGGGTTAGGGCACAAGATAGTCAACTAGGTTAAAAATTGGCTACAGAACAGAAAACAGAGAGTCTTGGTAGATGGGGATATGTCACAGGAAGGGGGGTGACCAGCGGCGTGCCACAGGGGTCAGTGCTGAGTCCAATACTCTTCAACACATTCATCAGTGATATTGCAGAGGAATTAGAGGGAAAAGTATGCCTGTTTACAGACAATACAATGCTCTGCAACAGGGTGGACACACAGGAGGGTCAAAACTATGGCAGTTAATGTTTAACAACAAGAAATTCAAGGTCATACACCTAAGAAAGCAAAACCCAAAAGTAAAGTACACACTGGATGGGCACCAATTGGAGGTAACAAAGATGGAAAGGGACCTGGGTATACTCATCACCAATGGCTTAAAAGTCACAAAACAGTGCAAAAAAGTGGCACAGAGAGCAAGTGGCATCCTAGGATGTATAAGTAGGGGCATTATAAGCAGAAAGCAAGAGGTAACCATGCCACTGTACAGAGCCTTGGTGAGGCTGCACCTGGAGTACTGTGTCCAGTTCTGGAGGCCACACCTCAAAAGAGACAAAGACAGATTAAAGATGGTGCAGAGAAGGACCACTAAAATGGTGCAGTGGCTGCACCATAAGACATACAAAACTAGACTCAAGGAACTGAAGATGTATTTACTAGAACACAGAAGAAACAGAGGTGACATGATAGAAATGTTCAAACACATCAAGGGAATAAACAAGATGGAGAACCTCTTCCAAGAAAACAAGGGAACTCAGACAAGGGGGCACAACTTGCGTTTGGTGGGAGGAAAGTTCAGGAGCAACTATAGAAAGTACTTCTTCATGGAGAGGGTGATAGAGCCATGGAACAGCCTGCCAGCACAGGTGTTGGCAGCTAAAACAGTAAGAGAATTTAAGCTAGCATGGGACAGACAGTGTGGACAGCTTGGCTGGAAGAATTAAAAGGGAGGGGGTAGCCACCTAGGGCAGACTAGATGGATCAAGTAGTCCCCATCTGCCCACACCATTCTTATGTTCTTATGTCCAGATTTCCCTTCAACGTGACTTTCACACAGTGATTAACTGGTTCCACAATCATAACCTCAAAATGAATGCCCCAGGCAACATCGACATGACCTTTGGTTCAAGACAAAAACTAGCCAGGCTATCTGCCCCTCCAATCTTCACTACACTCACATGCACCACCTCGACATTGTTCCTTTCTACAAATACATGGGAGTCTGGCTTGACCCAGCCCTAGACTTCTCATCCCATTTTTCTGCTATGCACTCAAAACTTCACCCTAATTTGGTCTGCTCTATAGGCACAAAGACAGCCTCTCCTTCCCAGTCCATCGTGACCTAATTACGGTAGCCTGTGATTATGGCAACCGCGCTTGAGTGCATTCAAGAAGGGTGACTCAATTGCAGCACCTGTGCACAGGGCTACCAGGCAGGGAGGGTGATCAGATGGGAAGGTCTGTGAATATAGCAATAGGATGTCGCTGTATGTACACGCATGTAGGGGGGGGGAGCGAGCAGACCGTGCAATGGGTGGAAGTGGAGGGAGAGTTTGTGAGGCATACTGCAGTGGTGGGCTGCTGAGCTGGTCCTGTGGTGTGGTAGGTTGGTGGCAGGCCCGGTTGCAAGGTGCTAGGTTCGGTTCAGACACCGCGTTATGTTATTGTGCCGGGGTGATTTTTTTCCGTTTTTGCCCCAACATCCCCTTTGGGCTGAGAATCCTTTGGTTGGGGGTGCAGAGCAGCAGCCTCCCGCATAAAAAAAAAAAAAGTCCCACTGCCCGTTTGCTGTGCGCTGGGAGTGTACATCGCCAAAAGAGATTTTTGGTGATGTGCACTCACCCTAACGACGATCACCTTTCCACGATTGCCAGTATCACATGAAATCCTTATTACTAAATGGATTCTTCCGGTGATTGACTATGCAGACATCATCTACAGCTCAACACCAACCTCCTCCCTCGCCAGGCTGGACATGCTCTTCAACGCTTTCTGTCACTTTGCCTCCAACTCCCTTCAACTTACGCACCACTGTGTCCTATACTCCAGTCTCTCTCTCTCTCTCCCCTCCCTCCATCAGTGAAGACTGGCTCACAGCCTAATTTTCATTGCTAAATACTGGTTCGATTCCCTCCCATCTTTCCTCTCTTCTCTCCTCCTCCCAGTTACCCCCTTCTCTTAGTCCCTTTTTCTTCTGCCATTCCTGTACTTTCTCCCTCTCCGAGGCCTGCACTTCTGCAGGTCAACAAGCCTTTTCCTTTCATCTCCCCTCTAGAACAAACTACTCACTTCTATTCACTCTTTCACCTCTTTTCCAGCCTTAAAGCGCTCCCTTAGATCATCTCCAGTAACCACCTGCTGCTGCCCATGAGCCATTTTTCTTAAAGCTTAACTATTATATTTTCTATCCTCTCCTCAGCTTCCTAAACCTTTCTAATCCAAGATTACCTACTTATTGTCTGTCTGACATACTGTACTGCTCACACCCTACAATGCCACATTGTAGTATATTGTCTAGCTCTATTAAGTTATTATGCTCATCAAAATTCAGCACACTGTATCCTGTTGTTAATACTGTAAAATATTTGATATCATTACTATGAAACGTATACCTTATCGTGAAGTATTTTGTAACATACCTGTATTAAAAATCGATGTCTATTTTTTGTTATTCCTTTTCCCTAAACTTCCCCAGGTCACACCTGGAAATGAGCTTCTGTTAGGTATGCCTTTCACAGCTACCAATCTTTAACTAAATAAACAAATAAAAAATTTGATATTTTGATTAGAGTCCAACCTATCAATATATTCACGTCACATTTTTGGTAATTTTTAATGTTACTCTACCTTAAGGCAGCTACAGTTTTTATCTTTTTTTAGGTTTAATGATTTTGTTAAGGTACACTATTTACTGTGTTACTTCCTTTTTGTATTGAGGGTGCTCCGGGTACTGACAGAGTGGGACAGAGCTCATTTGTTTTGAAGGAGGCTGAAATTTGGTTAATTTCAACTTTGTTGTGGTGTTTCGAAGTGTGGGTCTACTAGCCTCTTTTCATTGTTGTTTTTCCCTTTCCCCTCCTAATTTCCATCACTGCGGCACATCACTGTCAGAAGGTCGGGATTAAGAGAAGGTGCACTGATCACTTATGGTGTGGTGCCCCCTACACTATGGGAAGGGGTAGGATTGGGGTGGTTGGGTGCAGAAAGTGCCCTGGATATCAACAGGTCCCTGTGAGAGGTGAAAGGTAACTGGTTCCCGGGTCCAGGGCTCCCACTAGACTGAGTGGGCAGGTAGCCAGAAGGACTACATTATCCAGCAAGCCCCTGAGGGCAGTGCTGTGCAATGCCAGACCGATTAGGAACAAGATTGCCATTACCGCAGATTTGATTTCCTAGGTCTATCTGGCATGCATTACTGAGACCTGGGTGGTTGATGACACTGGTCCGGTTTTAGAGGCCGCCATCCCCCCAGGGTGCTCGGTGGTGCACCGCCCTAAAGTGGAACGCAGGAGTGGGGGAGTAGCCATCTGTTTTAGATCCGAGCTTGGCTTCTCTGTGCACTCAGTGGGAAGACCGGGTTCATTTGAATATGTGGCAGAACATGGAGGCCTGGGCGCATGATGTAGGATTCTCCTGATATATCGCCCCATCCCGGAGATGGCAGGTGATTTCCTGTAGGAAGTAGCCGAACTTGTTGGCAGCAAGACATTGGAGTCCCCCAGATGTTTGGTCTTGGGGCACTTCAATGCCTGGGCCAATGACAAGGAATCCAGGCTAGGTTGTAACCTCCTCCAGACCATGTAATCTCTGGGCCTGTCACAGGAGGTTTCCGCTGTGACCCATCGGGACCGCCACATGTTGGACCTGGTCTTCTCACTGGGGTTTGAGGTAAGGAACCTCAAGACTGACCAGGTCATCTGGTCTAATCACTGCAAGGTGGGGTTCTTGCTCGGGGCTCCCCCTGAGAGCTCTTCCCCTGCTGAGATGGTCAGCTACCGCCCTTTGAGGGGCTTGACCCCGGAAGGATTTCTGGCAGTGGCTGATCTATCTAGTGTGGACAGTGCATGTATTGGGAGTTTGGGCGTGGCAGTCACCACCTATGATAGGATGACGATGGCAGCACTCAACTCCCTTGCAGCTGCCCATGTACTGAACGACCAAGATCTTCTCACTTGAGGTCTTCTTGGTTTGATGGAGAGCTCAGGGTGATGAAGATTGTGGGTCAGAGGCTAGAGCGCTGCTGGCAGAAGTCTTGCCTGGAGGTGGATAGACTGGCCCTGTGCTCACATTATTGTGAGTATCAAGGGGCAATCACTCATAAGAAGAGTTCCTGTCCAGAGAGACTGCTGCTGGGAAGAACTGACCGACTATGCTTTTTCGGACTATGGACATGCTCCTAAACCAGGCCTGTCTCCAGATGAAAAAGACTTTTTCTGATGCCTTGTGTGAAGAGTTCACTCAGTTCTTCTCGAACAGGGTGTCCGTCATCCAGCACGGCATTCCACCAGTGAGCCTTACAGAGGCCTACAGTAATCATCTGGATTGTCCAGAGAGCTCTCCACCTAGTTGGGGAGAGTTTAAACCAGTGGAGGTGCCGGAGGTCATCGAGGTTGCTTCCAGGTTGAAGTACACATACTGTGAACTGGACCCTGTGTCGACACGTTTCTTGATGAGATGTGTCAACACTGTTGGCCCGGTGTTCATCTTGATTGTCCGGTGCTCTTTGATGGAGGGGATTTTTCCAGATACCTTGAAGGAGATTCTGGTTCTCCCCCTCCTGAAAAAAACATTGTTAGACCCTGAAGTCAAGGCAAATTACCGACCAATCTCTAACCTCCCATTTTGGGGGAAAATTGTTGAGAAGGTAGGGGTGATTCAACTTGAAGAGCACCTCATGACCTTCGATCTCTATAAGCCATTCCAGTCTGGCTTCCGTGCGAGGCATAGTACAGAAACCGCACTATTGTGGGTGCATAATGACCTCCTCAGGCTACAGATCAGGGGAAGGGACAATTCTAATCCTTTTTGATCTCTCCTCAGCCTTTGACATGGTAGACCATTGTGGTTTGCTTGATCATCTAAGGGTTCACTGGCTCTGTCATCTGCTGGTTTGAGTCATACCTCATGAACAGGAGGCAATGAGTAGTGATGGCAAATTTCTCTTTCTCTAGCCTCCTGTCATGTGGAGTACCTCATGGATCGGTCTTGTCACCAATATTGTTTGCCATGTACATGCTGCCCCTGGGTGAGCTCATTAGGAAGTACGGCTTGGGTTTTCATTGCTATGCTGATGATACCCAGTTGTATCTTTCCTTCACTCCAGGAACATCTAGTGTGGTGGAAGTGCTAAACAGCTGCCTTGCGGAGATAAATGACTAGATGGCCTTCAGCTGGTTGTGAATTAACCCCGACAAGATGGAGGTACTGGTGGTGGAGTCAAACAGAAGACGGGATAGGTTGCCCTTTGGCACTGAAACCAGTTTATTCCTGGGATCTGTGCCTTGGTGCATGATTTCATGATGTCCAGACTCGATTACTGTAACGCACTCCACCTCGGGGTCTCAGGGGGTAACCGCCATCGGCTACAGCTAGTGCAGACTGCGGCCACTAGACTGCTGACTGGGCAGCCTAAATTCTGTCATATCACTTCGGTTGCCAGTGAGGTGGAGGATCCTCTTTAAAGTGGGCTTGCTCACCTTTAAGGCCCTACATGGGCAGGGTCCTGGCTACCTGTCAGACCTTCTTACACCTACTGTCTTGGTTCGCTCCCTTCGGTCCTCCTCCAGGGGCCTCCTGGCGGTTCCCAAGACAAGGCTTAAAACTGTCGGCGACAGAGCATTTAGTGTCTCCAGCCCTGTCCTGTGGAACTCACTTCCTCCATCAATTTGGGAGGCCCCTTCAGTTGAGGTCTTTAAGGCCCGCCTCAAGGCCTTCCTGTTTAATCAGGCCTTCCTGGACCTTAGGGACTAGCCCCTAGAGGACCCTGGGCTTTCTGCTAAGCTTCAGTTTTAAATAGAGATATTTATTAATTATATTCATCTATGCTGATATCTTATTGTTTTTTTAGATTGAGTTGTTTATTTTATTGATATCATGGTTTTACTGTGCGGCACCCGGAGCCTCCGGGATTGGGGGCCAGAAAAATAAAATTTGCCTTGCCTTGCCTTTGAAATGTTTCCATTATGGTTGTTCCTACCAAGGTTAGTTCCTACAATGTCAAAGGCATCTATAATCCTGTCAAACAATATTGCCTCTTCCAATATTTTAAACACTATTAGGTGGACTTTATATTTTTTCAGGAAACTTGTTTATTACCTGAGGAGCATAATATATTTGCTAAGTTGGTTTTGATCATGTATTTTTTTCTTCCCATAAGTCGGGCTGAAAGGGGAGGGATTTTATTGTTATTTCATTGTGGATTGCCCTTTACTCCACATTTTTCTATTAGTGATAATATGGGCTATTACGTACTTGTTACTGGTTCTCTTGGAGGTCATCTATAACTCTGCTGAATACTTATTTTCCACCTGGTACTGCTCCTCAGGTTTTTGTGTCTTTTTTCTCCATTTTAGTAGATCATATGCACGGTCAGGTATTGTTGGGGGGGAGGGCAGATCTTAATCTTACTTTGTCATTGGATTGCGATTCTTCAAACCCTAAGGCTTTTCGTCAATCAGCAGCTACTAAACATTTTACTAAAATGCTTCAGTTATTTGGATTAGTTGATGTTTGGCGGTTTAGTCACCTGAGCAGGCTCAGAATATATTTTTTTTAAACTTAGTTGCACATGGACAACCCAAACCCTAAATGTGGTTGCCTGATGCAAGTTTTCTGTTGTCCTGGAATTTTTGGGACGCAAACATAATCGAAGTTGAGGACAAGTTGTTGAGCTTAGTGTTATTGACTTGATTCTGGCCTCATCTGTGTTTCACCCTTTAACTTCAAAATAAATTCTAATCATTTGTTTATGCACCCACCCACGCCAAACAAAAATGACAGAGCTGCAGCACCCTCACACACTGCACGCAGTGAATTGAACTTGCTTTTTGGGTGTAGAAAATGGACGGTGCATGCATGTCATAATTGTTTAAGTAGCTTTTAGTGATAGGGATGGGGTTTACTTTTGCAAGAACAAACGGTGTGACACACTCAAGCAACAACAACACTGACCTATGCTCTCTACAATTCTTCATAATGTGGAGAACAAGCATAATACTGGAGCTGTTGGTGCCTGAGAGAGAGTTGTGTACTGTGGGTCTGACATGTAATAGTTGTACATAACAGCTAGTTAGACTTGAGTCTTTTTTTTATTGATACTGCTGTGGACTGGTCAAGGTGCCTTTGTTACCCAGCCTGCCAGTAGCCACCAGTCAGTCACACAATCCTCCCTAACCACTGCTCAGCCACTAACTTTAACAAACCTGCTGACACTCCTGACTCCCTCATCATGTCTCACTCAACCCCCTTATGCTGCAAGCAGCAGCCAACAGGCAAGCTTCAGTGAAGTTAGTGCAAGTCTGTTTCATTGTGTCTTATTTTTTTTTTACCAAGATTTTCCCCAATCTCTCCACATAGACTGGATCACTTTTCAGTTTCTGCCACCCTCCCTAGTTTGACCCATGGTCCTCCACTCTTCCAATGTCTCTTTGCAGCAGTAGGCAGGCACATGAGTGTCAGAAAGTGAACCTTCCCCAATCTCTTAAGATGTCTGCGCCATCCCCACAGTAAAGCACCAGTGGAAATGTCAGCACAGAACTTGGCTCTTAGAGCTTTTTATATTTCTCTGTGTTCCTTTTTCTGTGTTATTCTCTGCTCCTCCTCAGAAAAAAAACACTACAACTTATAGGTCAGTGACGCACGCCACACAGAAATTGCTCTGTCTCCAAAGACTACTCCCAAGCAAATGGCCTGAATACAGCCTCCCAGTAGCTTGACCCACCCACTACAGAAGATGGCCCATCGCTCAGTGGTAATGGCTATGTTCCATTGGTTCCTGTTTGCCTACTCCACCCCTCCTCCTGTCCCACTGAATGCCTAGAATATCTGTATTTTGTAGCGGAGAGATGGACAGGAGTCAGAGGAGACTCACTGACTGGCTGCTGGCACTAGGACTTCCCCAAGACATCCCTGCCTCCCTGGATCACCTGAGCTCCCAATGCCAGGTCACATGATGTTCTCAGCTGGTTCGAGGTTCCCTGTCCTGGGTAAATCCTTTCAGCAGCTTCTGTAGTCCAGACCAGACAGCGTGACATCTGTGGCACCCCCCCCATTTCGGCAATCGTGCATGTGGGATGGTATAAGATCTGTTGCATGCACGAAACTGCCCATAGCATTGTGTTGCCCTGTGGGCATTTAAAAGGCACTAATTGGTTGTCTGAATGGGGCTTCCCATTGTCCTGGGCTGCCAGGCAATAGGATTGTTCCTAGCCTGCAGGTGAGGATCTGTCTCTGTTCTGCTGAGATGGTCTGCCAGTTCGTTCTGCACTCCCAGCAGGTAGACCACTTGAATTAGAGCCTTTTGCTCCAAGCACCATTCCCACACTCTCATCGCTTCTCTGCGTAAGGGGTAAGAGTGAGCACCACCCTGCTTGTTGATGTAATACATCACTGTTTCGTTGTCCGTTTGAAGGAGAATGTTCTTGTGACATAGAATGTCCTTCAATGCCCGGATCACATAAAGGACGGCTCTCATTTCTAAGACATTTATGTGAAGCTGAGACTCGACTTGAGTCCACGTACCTTGAGAATGGAGAGCCTGACAGTGAGCTCCCCACCCCATCAGGGACGCGTCTGTGGTAATGGAAATCTGATGATCCAGAGAAGCAAAGGAATATCCTTCTAGGAGATTGATCTCTTGCGACCACCAGGTGAGGGACCTCTTCAGAGGTTCTGCCACCTTGATGAGAAAGGACTGTGGATGAGTGGTTGGGGACCACTGAGTACTGAGCATCCACTGAGAAGTTCTCATGTGAGGGCATGCTAGGGGTACAGTGAACACAGAGGATGCCATGAGACCTAGCATCCGTTGCATCAAGAGAGCTGGAACCGAGTTGCTCTCCCCGATGTGATGGGCCATCTGAAGGATATCGCTCCTCCTGTCCTCTAGAAGAAAAGCCACAGAGACACAGGGACTTCACTCATTATTTGCCTCAGTATGGTACTTTTGCTCAGCTCAGTTATTTCTTTACCATAATAGAACATATTCATTCACTTTATGAGGTGGAGCATGGCCCATTTCACCTTTCAGATCAGTACCACTTCACACCTCTTTTACTTTGAGGAGCCCAGAATGCCATACTTTTTGACGTCTTCATCTGGGTCTTCTGCAGGTCTTCTGCAGGATCAACTCCTCTTAGATAAATTGTCTACTCAGATCTCTCAATTTCTGCAGGAAATGACGTGGATGGGATTACTGTCAGTATTTTATGGGATACTCTTAAGGCTCTTCTCTGTGGTACAATAATAGCTCACTCAGCCAGTCTACATTGGGAATGGGAATGGCATCTACAAGAGTTGTATTCTCTTTATTTTTATGAGACCTGTTGGATGCAGGGGGATCAATCTGTTAAAACATATCTTTTAGAAGTGCAGGCTCAAGTTCAGAAGTTATTGGATCAGAAGGTGGAGCAACCTTTGTTTTTATCTCTGTCAGCAAGTCTTCGGAGGTGAACCACATGGGGCCCTTCATTTGACACATTGTCTTTGGGCTCATACAGCAGCTACAACGATTATTAAGCTTAGAGATCCTGCTATGGGGAGCTCTACCTTTCAAAGTACAGAGATGGTCTCCCTTTTTCAGTCTTATTACCTTACTTTGTACACTCCAGATGCCTGACTTCCTTCTTCCTCTCGGATACAGTCTTTTCTGTCTCAGGCTGGGCTCTCCAAGCTTTCTTTGGAGCAAGTTCAGTGTTTATTGTCCCCTATTTCTGAGTCAGAATTATCTTGCAGCATACAGGAGGCTAAAACGGTGAAGTCCACGGGAATGGATGGCTATCCTTCTGAGTTTTATAAATCAATGTCTTTAAACCCGCTTCTGTTGTCGATTCTTTTGCATCTCTTTCGCTCTCTTCAGGATGGGAATCCTCCACTCCTTTATTGGCATTATGCCCTCATTGCTGCCCTACCGAAACCAGTCAAGGATCCCTCATTTCCATCTTCCTATCGCCTTATTTCTATTCTTAATACAGATTATAAATTGTTTATGTCTTTATGGGCACATTGGTCGGAGTGCCTTCTCACCACCTTGCTGTACCGAGACCAATCAGGTTTTCTACATACTAGACAAGCACATGATAATGTTTGTCATACTCTTATTCTATTGGATTATGTCTCTAGTTGTTCTATACCATTGGTCCTGGCCAGCTTAGATGCAGAGAAGGCCTTTGATAGAGTGTCTTGGGATTTTCTGTGGAGCACTCTTCAAGCTTTTGGATTTCCTCCATGGTTAATTTTTTTGTTGCACCAGTTATACTCCTCTCCTCTTTCTCTGGTTAGGGTTAATGGGCTTTATTCTTCTCCTTTTTCTTTGGGTAGGGGTACTAGGCAAGGGTGCCTCTTAACTCCACTTCTGTTTGCACTCTACATTGAAACTTTGGCTTCTCATATTCGTCTTTCTTCCTCTATTTCTGGCATCCCATTAGGTGGTCGAGATATTAGGATTTCTTTGTTTGCTGATGATATTCTGCTTACTTTAACTGAACCTAGTTTATCAATCCCATTGCTTTGTCAGTTGTTGGATAAGTTTGAATTTTTGGCCAGCTTTCATTTAAATAAGGATAGTCAAATCAAGTCATATTTTACTTCTTTAGCACCCAGTCCCAGAGACTATGGGTTATTTACATAGAGGTGACATACAATCAATACAAACATCAGGTTTTAAAGCAGGGTTAGTACATTTAAAAAAACATCCAATAAACAATAAATGGAAATTACGTACCTACCGTAATTCTTGATCTTCTTGGACGAGTCTCCACCACTCATTCACACTAATGGGATAGCGCCGGAGGCACTAGGACCCAGCGGGAGCAAACCTTTTGCTGAAGGGCCAGCACCAGAGATGGAGCCGCGAGGAGTGGCACCGCAAGCCTCAGCTCATGCGGTAATGACTATCTCGGCGCCGACCCTCCAATTGCCTCAGTACCTTTTTTTTCCGAGGAGGTGCAGCGATAGAAGGATAGCCTAAGCAAAAACCGGACATAAGATAGTCCGGACGACCCGTATAAGAAGGGTCAACAAAGAAGTCTTCACAGCCTAAAGATTTGAGGGAGTGAAGACCAACAACAGAGGTAAGCTCGGGGGATGGAGGGTGGGCGTGTGAATGAGTCATGGAGACTCGTCCAAGAAGATCAAGAATTACGGTAGGTACGTAATTTCTGTATCTTCCTGGACATAAGTCTCCACCACTCATTCACACTAATGGGAGAGTACCGAGCTAATAATCCCCCGAGAGGGCAGCAGGAGAGACCAAGAGCTCACAGTTTTAGGACAGAAGTCCATTAAGGATGGTCCTGCCAAAGGAAGGATGTCGTCTGGCATGGACATCCAAGGCATAGTGTTTAATGAAAGTATGCACTGAGCTCCAGGTGGCCGCATTGCAAAATTCTGCAATGGGTACATTGCGAATTTCCGCCAGAGATGCCGTGACCACCCTAGTAGATTGAGCGTACACTCTGCCCTCCAGCTTAACCTGCGCCATGGAATAACAGTGGAGAAGGCATGCCACTAGCCATGCTGAGATACATTTGATAGCGACAGGTTGACCCAGCCAGGTCTTGCTGAAGGAAACAAAGAGTTGCTGAGCTTTATGAAAGTCTTTTTGTTCTATCTAGATAGAAACACAAAGCTCTCTTGACGTCCAAGGAATGAAGAGAACGTTCTCCTTCATTTTTGAAGTTCGCGAAGTAAGAGGGAAGCACCAAAGGTTGGTTTAGATGGAATTCCAAAACAACCTTAGGAAGAAATTTAGGATGGGTTCTAAGGACTACCTTGTCTCTGTGGAACACAGTATATGGAGGGTCTGTGACCAAGGCATGTATCTCAGAGACCCTGCGAGCTGAGGTAATGGCCACCAGGAAGGCTGTTTTCCAGTTGAGAAATTTTAGCTCACAGGTAGCCAGAGGTTTGAAAGGTTTCAGAGTGAGCATATCTAGCACAAGATTAATGTCCCAGGCTGCGACTGGATGTTTTATAGGAGGTCTGGTATGCAGAATTCCCTTAAGAAACCTCTTAACCACAGGTAACTGATCCAGTGACAAGGAACGTACTGGCTAATGATAAGCTGAGATGGCACAAAGGTGAACCTTGACTGTAGAGTACTGAAGACCTGAATTTGAGAGGTCTAAGAGGTATTCCAAAATTTTATCTGGTGGGCAGGAAAAGGGGATTTAAAGAGGATTTTGCACACCACAGCGAAAAACGCTTCCATTTGGCTGTGTAATTTTTCCTAGTGGCTGGCTTCCGCGCAGCCTGAAGACTATCTGAAACTCTGCGAGAGACATTGAACCTGTTCACTTCTATCTCTTCAGGAGCCAAGCAAGAAGGTGTAGCGACCTCAGGTTGGGATGAACAACAGGCCCCTGAGTCAAGAGGTTCGTCTGAAGGGGAAGTGGTTTTGGCGGAGCTGCCGACATACTGTTGAGTGGTGGAAACCACATCTGTCAAGGCCAGAAGGGAGTAATGAGGATCATTTTGTTCCCCTGGGATTCGAACTTGAGAAGTACCCTCTGAATTAGAGGAAGAGGTGGAAAGGCGTACGTATAGAAAGCGTTTTGTCCACCGCAGCCTGAACGCATCCTGACAGAAAATGCCAGGCCCTGGATTTCTGGAGCAGAAGAGAGGCAGTTTTGTGTTGAGTGGGGATGCAAAAAGGTCCAGGTCTGGAGTTCCCCACTCTGCGAATAGTGACTGAACTATGGTTGAGTCGAGAGACCATTCGTGAGGATCTGTCTCTGTTCTGCTGAGACGGTCTGCCAGTTCGTTCTGCACTCCCGGCAGGTAGACTGCTTGAATTAGAGCCTTGTGCTCCAAGCACCATTCCCACACTCTCATCGCTTCCCTGCATAAGGGGTAAGAGTGAGCACCGCCCTGCTTGTTGATGTAATACATCACTGCTTTGTTGTCCATTTGAAGGAGAATGTTCTTGTGACAGAGAATGTCCTTCAACGCCCAGATCGCATAAAGGATGGCTCCCATTTCTAAGACATTTATTTTGGAGCTGAGACTCAACTTGAGTCCACGTACCTTGAGTGTGGAGAGCCTGACAGTGAGCCCCCCACCCCATCAGGGGCGCGTCTGTGGTAATGGAAATCTGATGATCCAGAGGAGCAAAGGGATATCCTTCTAGGAGATTGATCTCTTGCAACCACCAGGTGAGTGACCTCTTTAGAGGTTCTGTCACCTTGATGAGAAAGGACTGCGGGTGAGTGGATAGGGACCACTGAGTACTGAGCATCCACTGAGAAGTTCCCATGTGAAGGCGTGCTAGGGGTACAGTGAACACAGAGGATGCCATGAGACCTAGCATCCATTGCATCAAGAGAGCTGGAACCGAGTTGTTCTCCCCAATGTGACGGGCCATCTGAAGGATATCGCTCCTCCTGTCCTCTGGAAAAAAAGCCTTCGCACAGGAGGTGTCTAGAAGAGTTCCTATAAAAAGGAGCTTCCGGGAGGGCTGCAGCTGTGATTTTTTCAGGTTTAGCAGGACTCCCATGGATGTGGGAAAGCGTGAAGCCGTGGCTATGGCGTCCAGAGTTCCCTGCCTGGAAGGACTTGCCAGAAGCCAATTGTCCAGATAAGGGAACACCTGTATTCCGATCTTTCTGAGATGTGCTGCGAGAACTGCACAACACTTTGTAAAAACTTGTGGCACCGAGGATAGCCCAAAGGGCAGGACTCTGAACTGATAATGTTGTCCCAGAGCCACAAACCTTAGGAGTTTGTGATGCTTTGGGTGAACAGAAATGAGCTGGTAAGCATCCTGCATATCTAGGGAGGCTAGCCAGTTGTGTTGATGAAGCAAAGGTAACAGGGTTCCTAGTGAAATAATTTTGAATTTCTCCTTGGGCAGAAATTTGTTTAGTTTTCTGAGGTCCAAAATTGGGTGCATGCCCCCGGTTTTCTTTGGAACCAGAAAGTAATGGGAGTAGAACCCTGTATTCCATTGATGCAGCAGAACATCTTCTACTGCCCTGTCATTCAGAAGGCCCTGTATCTTGGTGGCGAGGTCTGACTGAAGGGTTGACAGCTTGGGCTGTCGTTTGGGAGGACGATCCGGAGGTGTCTCTACAAGATTGAGTGAATACCCCTCACGGATTATCCAGAGGACCCATTTGTTTGAGGTTATCGATTTCCATTGATTGTAGAAGCGTGTCAGATGACCTCCCACTGCTAAGGAAGAGTCCACCTTGGGCAGCTGAGGTGGGACTTGGGCCAAGAACTCAGAAGGCAGTGCTGGGCGCTTTGGGTGCTTGTGCCTTCTGTTGGTTTTCTTTTGAGGCTGGGGGGCTTAGTTTTTATGAAAACTTCCTCTGCCTTTGCCTCAAAAGGACTGACGGTTATGGAACTGGCGTTTATTAACACCCCCTCGAGAGGGGACAGGAGGAGGTCGAGCCAACTTAATGGCTGACCTAGTCTTTTGTGTAGCTTCTAGAGCCTGTTCTACTTGAGGACCGAAGAGATACACACCATCAAAAGGCAACGTTATTACTTGCTGCTGTGCATCATTTGTGAAACCTGAAGTGCGCAGCCAGGAATGACGCCGGGTACAAATGCCGGCTGCCGCCACTCGGGAAGCAGTATCGAAAGCATCCATAGCCGCTTTAACCTGCTGGTTGTTGGATTCGATACCCCTGGTAATGGTGTGGAGTAGCTCTGACTTTGTGTCCGAATCCGGTAGAGCTTCAACCATTTGTTTGAGTGAGTGCCAAAGGATATACTCATATTGAGAGAAATAGCCTTGGTAGCTGGCAATACGCATACCCAGGGTGGAAGCAGCAAACACTCTCTTACCCAAAGTGTCTATCTTACGAGATTCTATGTAACTAGGTCGAGCTGTAGTAGTCTGGGGAAGGACATCCTTATCATTCTCTGCCAAAACTACAATAGGATCCGCAAAGGCTTGGGACGCCAAAATAGGTCGATCCTTGGGGGCTGAGTATTTCCTATCTATGGATTTAGCCACGGAAGGAATGAGAGCTGGATTATTCCATACCATTTGAGACAGGGTCTCAAAGGAGGGCTGTACCGGAGAAGTCAAATCTGTAGGGATCTCCAGAACATGGAGGTATTGGAGTCATAGCAATTTCCCAGGATCGATGTCTGTAGTTTGGAGAGAAAGAGTGGAAATCAAATTTTTCAGCAGAGACTTAAAAGACAGGTCCTCGACCACAGGATCTGCAGGAGGAATGGATCATTCCACTTCATCACCCAGTCGAAGGTCTGGGTCAGGCTCAATGTCATCTCCTGACAGTCCAGGAGGGACTGCATGGACATGAAAGGAGTGAAAAGCAGAGGGAAATGAGGAAGAAAAGGCGTTAAAGGAGGAGGAGTCCTGAAAAGTGGATGATGCCCTAAGAACCCCCGGCGCCGCAGAAATGCATGGCACCGAAAAAACACACAAGCGTGACAAAGCGCATGGCGCGATGAGAGAGTGCCGAGATGCCACGTGCACCCAAGACGGTGCCAAAGGCCATAGCTGGCACTGCGACCACATGGCGCCAACAAAGCGCATGACGCCAAAAGGCCGGACGGCACCGCAACACCATGCGGCGCCAATGAAGTGCACGGCACTGAGGATGGCACCGAAGTGCATGGCACCAAGAAATTTAACACCGACGAGGACGGCACCGACAGACGCAACGGCGCCGAAGATGGCGCAGAGCATGCCATCGATGCCAAGGGCATAGAAAACACCGCAAGACTCTGAAAAACAGAATTTGAGGAGAAGGGAGGAAGAAGAGCAGGAGATAGAGGCATCGGTGTGGCCCCCTGCACCACAGCCATATGAGGGGGGAAACACCTAATCGCGGTGTCGACGGCACCGAAGACGGTGCCACGTGACCAGGGAGGCTCAACCGCCCTACCTGGTCTCCCAAGAAGCCTGAAGGCCCCGAGTGACCAGGCTAGGCAGCTGGACCAACCTCCAAGCCCATTGCTCCATAAGAGCAGCCCACTGATGAAACTGCTCATCTGAAGACCTACCAGAGGGCTGGGTAGGGCTACGATGTCGAGGTCATCGGCTACCAGAAACAGAAGCTGGCGACTCTGAAGGAGGAGACCAGCAATTAGCTCCAATAACTGACCATCTACGTGCAGACATATCAGAGGGAGACCTCGAGTGATGCCTTCTCTTTTTTGACCTGTGGGCCAAAGAAGAGCTCGAGGCCGAATGGTGCCGAGAATGCGACCATTTGTTTTTATGCTTTCAAGGGGACCGCCCGGCCCCTTGGGCATCGGACTGACCATTGTCAGACTTCCCTCCGAAGAAGGTGGCAGACCGGACCCAGCCTGGCTGACTGAACAGCTTTCATACGAAGTCTACCTACCGTCACCTGACCCGCTCATGGTGGACTCCGTCAACGTAGGCTGAGACTTCTTTGTAAATAAGTATAAACCTAAACGATACTTATTCAAGATATTATTACAAAACTACAAAACTGAAAACAATGCTGCTAGTCTGAAGTTTGACTCCTGGCGGGCGAGCGACATCGTCACTGAAGCGCACTCGAAGGCGGGAAAAAAGGAACTGAGGCGGTTGGAGGGTCGGCGCCGAGAAAGTCATTACTGCATGAGCTGAGGCTCGCGGTGCCACTCCTCGTGGCTCCATCTCTGGCACCGGCCCTCCAGCAAAAGGCTTGCTCCCGCTGGGTCCTAGTGCCTCCGGCACTATCCCATTAGTGTGAATGAGTGGTGGAGACTTATGTCCAGGAAGATCTATAATTAATATTTAAAAACTCCTTTAGCTTCAATTTTACAATTTTAAAATTTAGTGTACATTGAACGCCTGATTAAAAAAATTTGATATGGCTGTCCAAATGGCGCTGAGGGTTGAGGCACTGGATGCCACACCTCGCACCACGCCGGCAACCCGGGTTCAGGAATGGATTTGGGTTGCTTGGGGGTCGACAGGTGTGAGGAAGGATCAAGCATCCATAGACAGTTCTCCTTCCTCAGGTAGTGAGGACAGTGCTGCTCACTGTCAACTGACACTCAGCGGTGGCTGGGTGTTGGTGCAGACAAGCAGCCCAGAAGGGGGTGGGACCCACATCCAGGGCATGATGCTTCATCCACAGAGGTGGAGACCAGCAGTTCACCCATTGAATATTTGTGGGTCCCAGGGAATGCCTACTTGAAAAATGGAGCTGGCAGGCTCCCTGATGGCCCAACTGTGCCTGCACTGACCCCTGGAATCTAGACGTCTCTTTCCAGGAGAGGGGAGTAAGTCAATGCTCCTCACCTTCGGCCCTGTCATGAGGGATAGCCCATGGGGGATTTACTGGAGGGTCTGGTGAGGGATGCTGGGCCGGAGAGATGAGCTCCTCCAAGGGAGGAGAGGTAGTTGCCTGCCACCTCTCCAATAAAGTATAAATACAAAAAAAGTGCCTTAAGGCCCCGCTTAAAGGCTTCTACAGTAGGGGACTCTCTAATCCAGCCACTGAAAAGGCACAATCTCCAGTTGTCTTTAATCACTCCCTATGGACCACAATGAGGCCCACTGTAGAGGAACACAGTGAGTGCACCCGAGTGGACAAATGTCATAAAATCAGACAGATAGCCTGGATCCATGCTGTACAGGGCCTTATAGGTGAGCAAGCCCACCTTGAAGGCAGTCCTTCACCTGACCAGCAGCCAGTGCAGTTTGCACAAAACTGGAGTTATATGCATGGACCTTGGAAGGCCCGTCAACAGCCTGGCTGCAGCGTTCTGTACCAGCTGTAGCCAGCGGAGGTTACACCCATGGACCACGAAGTACAGAGCATTACAGTAACCTTGATACGAACTTACGAACATATGAAATTGCCAGCAGATATAGGGCATTAAGTCTAGCTAGTCTGCTTAAGTGCACAGCACGCAGTCTTGTTAAATTGCAGCTGCCCCTTTGCTCCCCATTCTAACTTAATGCCCCCTGACTTCTGACCACCCTCCCCCCACCCTTTCCATGGTTTTGATCCTCCCTTTGGCTCTATCCCACCCTTTCTTGAAGCTGCCCACTGTCCGCAGTGCCACTACTTCCTCTAGCAGCACATTCCAACCAGCCACCACCCTCTCTGTGTAACCCCCTTGCAAATTGGAGTTCCTAAAAATGCCAGCCTGGGCTTACCTTAGCCTTTTTGCTTGTTCTCCTCCTGCTGTCTCCTGGGTTTCTCCCATTTGGCCACCAAAATGTTTCTGGTCTTCCAGGTCTGCTGTGCCCCTTTAAAGTCCCAATCTGCAGCCTGAATGAAAATCCAGCCCCTCAGGGCTTAAAAAAACACCACTTGCAAGAGCTCATATTAAAAGAAATTGCATTACAAAGCACCCATGTTAAAAGTGCTGCCTCCAGGGCAGTGGGACTTGTGATGGCATGAATTTGCCCTCAGTTGAACCGCTCGGTTTGCGGTCGCCTCTGTGACTGTACCGTGGGTCCCGGGATCCCTTCCATCTATTTGGGACCAGGTGACCACGGACAGCCTGCTGGGGGGCTGCTCAGATGCCCAGTTAAAGAGTTTGAATGGGGATCATTAAAATATTCCTAAAAAGGACCTCGGTCATCTCTATAATAAATAACTGTGTGCCTGGCTGCCTCCAGGGCAGCTATGCTCGGCTTTTGCTGAAAAGAAATGAAATTAAATGTTTTTAATATTGTAAACTGTTGCTGCATAGGGGAATTGATGGTACATGTGGGGGAGAGTGTTTTACATTAAAATAGATGTTTTTCCCTGGTATTTCCAGCATTTGAGGACTCTGTGTGTCAGCCTGTCGGCTGCTGCAGGGGGAGCTTTAATAAGTGCAGTAGTGACAGGAAAACAAAAGGAGCCACACCCTTCATCTGTGCAACGACTGCAAGTACAGCCTCTTAGCTGCAAAACTGTGGAGCATTGGGGCAAATAATTATTTATTTCTGGCTACACCAGGACATTATTCAGGACTGTATCTGATCTGCTATGAGGGTCAGTGGGTGAAGCAGCCATTGCCAGCAGTCACAGCCAATTGGGAGCCAGCAACAGAAAGCCAGGACCTGTGGGACATTCACTGCACCTCATGGGTAACCACCCCAGTGCTCATGGGCACTTACTGGGACATCATTTTAGGCACCAATTTTCTAATCCAATTGTGCCTCGAGTGTTCTGATTGACAGATCCCTCAGCCATTTAGAGACCTGTCACCTCATCGCTGCTGCCAATCAGGAGTTGAACTAGAAGCCCTATAAGAGACAGTGTTTGCCAGTTTTTTCTTCAGATCAGCCAGAGTGAGAAGAAGGAGAGCAGGCTCCAGCCTCCTGGGAGACCCCCACAGGGGTGGAGGCTCAGGCCCCTGCCATGCCACCAGGCCTGGGCCACTTAGCTAAGCCCCTCTAGTCATCAGGGGGCATTTGTTATTTTCTGTATCCAGTTTAGAAGTTAAAGTAAATTTTAGTTTCTGCAACTGCTAGTCTGGAGGCTGCCATAGATGTCCTCCAAAGGCTAGCCTTCCCCCCACGTCGGGGAAAGATGTGAAGAAAGAAGACCATCTACTGTGCCTCAGCTGTGAGAGAGCTTTAAGAAGAATTCAGGAAGCCTTCGTTTGCGGATGCGACCCATAGAGCACCTCAGTGAGTACCCTCGTACCGCCCCCACTTGAGGAAGAAGTTGTAAAAGTAATCTTGAGGCCCTCAAGCCCTGCTAACAGATGTGTTCCGTTGATTCTGAAATACTGAAGTTATTAGTCTGGGCTACTAACCCCATCAGAGACTGCAGTGTTAAAATTGATTGGATGCATGTTGTCTGTGGCCCAAATGGCTAAATCGCAGGAGCAGCAAGATGCCTTAATAGTCATATAAATGTGCGGTAATTTGTTGTTGCCCTATGGGTTAGAGTTCTGCCTCCGTGGAGCTGACTGCCAAGCTGTGTTTGCCACTTCATGGGATAGGAGTCCCTAGAGCATATTATGTCTAAGTTATACTAAAGAGAATTTACTGTTGTTTTACCTGGATGTTGTCTGGGAGCGCCTGCCCTGAGTATAAAAATGTTCAGATGAGCTGGATGAGACTTTGCCAATGAGTGCTGTTGTTGGTATTTAAATGTACTGGATGTGACGTCAAGTAACTGAATATAGGATGCTTGTTAAAAGTGTCGCTGTCTGCTTATGCTGGATGGATGCCTATTTTGGTATGTAAATGTACTGGATGTGACTTTGTTTCAAGGGAATTCGGATGCTTGGCAAAAGTATCAGTTTTTACGTGTATTGGATGGGACTTTCAAATATTGTGCCAAATATTCAGGAAGTTAAATCCAAGCAGCTGGTCCTAAAATGTTCGTAATTCTGTAAATGCAGGGCAATCCCTTTTGTTCAGTAATCTGCAGGGCAATCCCTGGCTCTTTGTGACCAGCAGGGTCAATTGCTGTTCATCTGCTAATTGCAGGACAATCCCTGCCTTCATTGTATATAGCATCTGCAGTCATTGCTAGAATCTTTTTCCAAGTTGCCCCCTCCCTCAAATCAATAGCCGGCCACCTCGACCAGCTGCAACGTCCACCAGGCCTGCAACATCTTGGACTGTGGTATCTGGAATTCCAGTATGGTATGAGATTGTAGGGTTTCATATTGTTCTGGAACTGATACCAGTGTGAGTGATAATGATAGTTATTATGTACCATCTGATTATTCAGCAGCTAAATAGTCAGGGCTCTGTGTATCATAGGCTGAAGTGAAATATGTGATTGCTTTTTGTCTAATAGTATGTAGCCACCCAGCTGGAGGGTTCACCAGCAAAACCAATCAATTTGTATACATACGTAAATAGTAATCAAATAACCTCTACTTCACATCTCCATTCCGAAACCCTGCACCCCAAAATAAATCTCTTGTTATTGTTGCTGAAATATTTGGTGTGAGAATATTATTGGAGATAGCCTTTAAATGCAAAATGTTAAAGTGCTGGGAAATGTTTATTGGGGCATGTCTGGGGAAAGTAAATGGTCATCGTGGGTGATGTAGCATCTCAGGGGGCTACACCTGTTACCAGCTCACTTACGTAAAGCACCCTGAGTGGAGGCACTGCACAGATGTTTAAAAATGGTTATCAGCTAGACGAACCCGAACCCCTCAGCCTAGCTTGTAAGTAGTAGGCAGAGGTGTAACACTGGGGATAGTGCCACCCACGGGTTACATCTGTAAAATAGTGCCTCCTCATCTCTGTCTTGAATCTTCTCCCCTCCAATTTCAGGCTGTGTCCCCTGGCGCCCCTTCCCCCTTTTAACTTAAACAAGCTGTCTGAATTAACTTTGTTTATGCCCTTCAGGTATTTGAATGTCTCATTCATATCCCCTCTCTCCCTTCTATCCTCCAGGCTGTACATGTTAAGCTCCCTCACTCTCTTCTCGTATGTCTTGTCCCCCAACCCCAGGATCATCTTTGTCATCCTACACTGGACCCCCTCCAACAGTTTGATATCCCTTTTCAGATATGGGCACCAAAACAGCACACTGGACTCCAAGTACGGCCCCACCAGGGACCTGTATAGGGGCAAAATGACTTCCTCCCTCCTAGACGTGATTCATCCCAACATTCTGTTTACCTTTGCCGCTGCCTTCCTTCACTGTGCCGAGTGTTTCATGTCCCCTGTCACCAGCACTCCCAGATCTTTCTCCTCATCTGAAGTGGCCAACTGCCCTCCCCCCAACCAGTAGATGTTCCTTGGGTTTTAGCCCCAGGTGCAAGACCTTGCATTTCTCGGTATTGAACCCCAGCTTCCATGTGGCTGACCAGCACTCAAGTGTCACCAAATCCTCTTGCAGTACCTTATCCCCTTCCTCCCTATCCATATCAGCACAAATCTTAGTGTTGTCTGCAAAGAGGTTAATCGTCTCCTTATCCCATTTGATATGTCTGCTATAAACATGTTAAACAGTACTGGTCCTAGCACTAGCCCCTGTGGGACCCCACTGGTTACCACCCTTGATGTAACAAAAGCATGCATCAGTGAAGGCAGGTCATCAGGCAGGATTAAGGGTTTAATCTAGGCAACATTCCTTAAGTGGTAAAAACCACTCTGGATGATGGCAGACACCTGAGCTTCAAGTGTCAAGCCATCGTCATGGATGATGCCCAGATTTCACACCATATTGGTCACCACCAGCGTAGTGGATAAAACTGAATTGTTGGTATTTAATTATACTCCACCTTCTTTCACGTATTTAGAGGTTTACATTTCTAGAAATCCTGATCAGTTGGAGTTACTTAACTTTAAACCTTTAACAGCAGCTATTGAAGATGATTTATGTCATTGGTCTGCTTATCATTTTTCTTTTCTCCAACGTATAGAAATCAGCCGCCTTAATGTACTCCCTCGAATATTATTTTTTCTTCAAAATTTGCCTATTTCTAGAAATCCTGATCATTTGGTTTTACTTAACTTTGAACCTTTAACAGCAGCTATTGCGGACGATTTATGTTGTTGGTCTGCTTATCATTTTTCTTTTCTCCAATGTATAGAAATCAGTTGCCTTAATGTACTCTCTCGAATATTATTTTGTCTTCAAACTTTGCTTATTTATCCTAGTTCTTTTTATATTAGAGATTGCCATCAGATGATCTCCCATTTTAATTTGGGTGGCACGAGACCTAGCATATGTTTTGCGTTATTACATTTGCCTTTGCCACGGGGGCTTAATCTTCCAGTTTAGGATGGTATGCAGTAGCCTGTCATTTGCAGAAAATCTATCTTTGGCATCTGATTCTTTCAAAGTTATTGGAAAGATATCGAATTTACTATAAATGATGTGTATGACCTTACTCATATTTTATGTTTACTTACTCCGGGCTATCATTCCTTTTCTAACTTTGCTCAGTATTTACAGGCTTCCTTTCGGTTCTGCATAAGCTTCGTCTGTCTTTTTCTTCTATTGAGCTTACATTTGTGACAGCGTTAGCATTTGATTCACACAACATGTAATTATTTGGATGTGTTCTTGTGTTGGTGGGCTAGAATGTGTTTGATTTACTATCATCAGCTGTTGGAATCTAAAGGAAGGTGTCTTTTTTCTGATTTGTGAGCTGCATATGCTTTACCTTCCTCAGATTATTATCTTTATTTACAGTTGCGTGCCTTCTTGAATACCTTTTCACTCGAGAATAGGCATCTTCCTGAATCCATCGCTGTGCTTTTGACATTAATTTCTGTACATCAATCCGGGGAACTTCGTCCCCATTTCGTAGGTTCCATTTATTCTGCTTTGAGGTGACAAGCAACAGATTCTACATCTTCTATTTTAGCCCACTGGAATTTGGATCTGCAATCTACTTGTGATTTTTCTGTATGGGACAAATATTTTCTCCCAACAGTTGACATTTTCTTTGTATTTAAAGGAATTTGCTTGGAAATGCCAAATGCATTTCTTTAGGACACCAGTCAGTACTGCTCGGTTTCAGGGTAACTCATTAGACGAATGTTGAATGGGGTGTGGGGCACCCACAGCAGATCATGTTCATATCCTTTGGTCTTGTCCTCTTCTGGGGCCCTATTGGGATGAACTTTCAAAAGTTATTATTTCTTTATTTGATATTCCTAATCTTCTTTCCCCGCATTTGGTTCTTTCACAAATTCTGCCTCGGAATATCCAGATAGGCAGTCAGCAATTAAAATTGTTGCTAATTATTTTGGTCTATGCTAAGAAGATTATTGGCTCACTTCATCCTCGATGCTCTGAGGAGAACATACCATTGCGATAGCCCAGATGGACTGACGTACACCTATTGCTGAGGAGGAACTTAGAAGAACTGGCATTGCAGGGCTGCTAGAGTTTTTTTTTTATTTCTTTTTTTTTGCAATTTAAGTTTATTAGATTGGTTTTATAATACAAAGGACAGATACACATATTACAGATATCATATACAATGGTCAGTTTATCAAAGTGAATCTGCCCACCCCCTCCCTTCCCAAACTGCCCTATGCCTGCATGTCCACTCACCTGCCCTATTCCCTAGACCCCTAACAGCACAATAATTTCAAATGGGAAAAATATATATGCGGTACAGAGAATGCAGCAGCATAAGTTAATTATATAGAGCATGGATCACGGGATGAGCTGGGTCTGATCGGACATGCTCCTCGCCACTCCTAGGCCCCACGTGGATTAAAGCTTTTAAAATCTTCGGTATCGGCAGCTTGGTGGCTTAAAGCGCCGGGTAATTGCCGCAGAGAGGTAGCGGTACAAAGCAGAATTGAAACGGCGAAGGAGAAAGTTTTTTTAAAGTGGCAGTTAGTATATTTATAGCATGGGCATACCAAATGAGAAGGGTCTTTCTGAAGTAGCAGTATGGAAGTGGAGGCTACAGAGCCCCTCACGGCGAGAACGCCAGCAGCCAAACGACTGAAGCCCCTATCTCCTGATCAGAGTGAGCAAGAGGGGGATCTGAATACGGAAGGGGATGCAGTGAAGACCTCAGATGATATACAAGAAATTAAAAAGCTGCTACAAGGTTTAGTTCTGAATTTTGCTGAGGTGAAGCCTGCATTACAGTCTCTTGCAAAAAGGATGGGAGATGCAGAGGTATGGATCTCCTCTCAGGAGAGGAAGGTTGCCACATTGGATCAGGAGTTGGTGGCTGTGAGAAAGCAAGTTAAAAGTTTGGAAGAGAGGATGGATGACCAAGAATCCAGAAGTTGGAGGAATAATTTAATATTAGTGGGGCTCCCTGAGAGGGCTGAAGGGTCAGACTGCGTATTCTTTCTACAAGATATGTTGTTCAAGCTTTTGGGCCCTACGCCCTTTGGGGAAGCCTATAACTTGGAGAGAACACATAGGGCTCTAAGAGAAATCCCTCCTCCTGGTGCAAGGCTGTGAGTGATAATAATGCAATTTTTGAATTACAAAGAGAAGACCCATGCATTGGCCACTGCAAGACAAAAGAAGACGCTGCAGTGGAATGGTGTGTCATTGTGGATGTTCCAGGATCAAACCCCAACAGTCAGGGAGAAGCAGAAGGAGTACACTGAGATTAAAAAGAAGTTCTATATGGCGGGAATTAAATTCTGTTTACAATACCCTGCAACCTTGAATGTGCGGCTCCAGTCTGGTGAGAAGAGGTATCTAATGGCGAGAGATGCCTTGGAGGGCCTGAGGGTTGAACTCCCGGAACTATTCAAGGCACCGACCTGAAGTTTGGGCCGCAGGAGGAGAGGCAAGATGGAGAGAAAGACTGGGACTTTGGACACTGAAAAGATCTTATTAAGTTTTCTTGTTGTTTTGGGTTTGTATTACACAAGAATACACAAAAAAAATGAGCTTGTTTTAGATTTATTGGTTCTGGTAGTATGGGTTAACCTCAGGGATTGTAAGAGGGGATGGCACAGAAGGTAAAGGTAAAGGGTCGGAGGCAGATATGTGTGCGTTAGATCAAAGGAGGGTCAGTGGGCTTGAATGATGGGATAAAGTGGGGTGAGAAGCTGTGGGGTCTGGTTGGGTTTTAGGTATAGTTTGGAATCTTTAGGGGACCCCATGTTGGGGAACTTTAATCTAGGGTGGGAAGCGAGTGGCAAAATGAGGGGTGAATAACAGGCACCAGGAGAGGATGGGGCATCTACATTAGTAAGGGTGTGGAAGGAAAAAAAAAGGGAATAGAAGAAAAGGTTGGGGGGTTTGACGGAGGATGGTAAAGGGTGGTAGAGATACTTCACATACCGGCTAAGTTGGGTTTGAGGCGACAGTTTGAGAGATTTATATATAGTATCGGTTTAAACTTCAAGGTGGTAGGTCAGACACTCAGGATTAGGGGATACTGGGGCAGATTTGAAACCCAGAGAGAGAGAGAGAGATGTATAGATAGGGAAGGTAGGTTTAGAGTTAAAAGGATAGCGGGATATAGGAGGAGAGGTAAGGATGCTCCAGGTAGTTATGGCTAAGGGATGGGTACTAGGAGATGCTTGGACAATGAGATGGGGGGTGAAGGGGCGCGGAAAGTGGTTCATCCATGAATTGAAAGTTGGAAGGAGGGCGATCGCAGGATCGGGGGTAAGAGGGTGGGGGGGTTTGGGGATAGGAAAGAGAGAGAGTCTACCAGGGAGAGTGTGTGGATAGCAGATTGAGAGTATGTGCAAGGTGATGGCTTGGCTATAACAAGATTTAGATTTTGTAATGGCAGGGGTTAAAATTCTGTCATGGAACATTAAGGGACTTAGGGGTAAGCGGAAAAGAATCGTAGTTCTTAGACATAGGGCCGGATATTCAAACTGCGCTATTTTGTGGCGCAAGCCCTTGCGCTGTACAAAATAGTTGAGCAGGGGTGTGTCCAGAGCGATATTCAAAGGAGTTGAGCCCTTGAACAACTCCTTTGAATATCACCCCCCCCGGCCACAGCCACTGTGCATGGCACAGTGGAACTTGCACCACCGCAAGTTGTCAGAGTGGAGCATTCAACTTGCGGTGGCGCAAGTACCATTGCGCATGCAAAATCCCCATATTCAAAAGGTGACATGCAAATGGGGCCATAATTCATGCAAGGCGCAGGGGGGGCCATTTGCATCTGATTATGGCCCCATTTGCATGCCATTAGCATGCAGGTGCGCCGATCCCCGAGGACTTGTGCCTGGCGCCCTGCCAGGCAGCAGCCGTCGGGGACCAACGCCCCCTGCAGCCCAATCGTGGGAGAAAACAGTGTAGAATCCCCACCACCCCCACTGGCTGATCGTGGACATGGTTTAGCCCTCCCACCAGCCCGATCGCGGGCAGTAATATGGCTCCCCCTCCGAATTCATCCCTGGTGGTCAGTGGACGAAAAGCCCGATCGCAGGCAGTAGTTGTTTAATAAACCCCCCTCGAATTCATCCCTGGTGGTCAGTGGACGAAAAGCCCGATCGCGGGCAGTAGTTGTTTAATAACCCCCTCCTCCCGAAGTCATCCCTGGTGGTCCAGTGGCACTCAGCGATTGCAGGATGCTAAAGTTGAACAAACCCCCAAACACCAGCCCTGGTGGCTAGTGTCCTCCCCACCACCACCACGCCAGAAGCCCACCACCGCTCCCCCGACCGGCGGCATCCACCCAGCCTGCCGCCCGCCACTGCCGACTGACTGCCGGTGAGTTCATGCCCATTGGTGCAGAGCAAGATCCAATGGGCGTGCAGCCCACCCATACATGAGTCAGATTTGTGAATGAATACATTCATTCATTCCAAAACTGGACTGTCTTCTACAGTATGGGCTCTGCGCCGTTGGCTCTTGCTCTGCACCAATAAGTGTACTAGCCAGGCAGTCGGTCGGCACGGCGGGGTGACAGGCAGGTGGGGATGCTGCCGCCACGCTGCCGGGGGGGCGGGTGGTGAGGCAGTAGATGGGTGAGAATGAGGGACACAGCCACCAGAGCCTGTTGGGGGGATTTATTCAACTTTTACATCCCCGCGATCGATATGCCACTGGACCACCGAAAGGTGTCGGGAGGAAGAGACCTATAACAACTACTGCCCGCGATCGGCTTTCGTCCACTGACCACCAGATGAATCTGGAGAAGGATGATAAACAACTACTGCCCGATCGGGCTTTTCGTCCACTGAACACCAGGGATGAATTTTGGAGGGGGTTAATAACAACTACTGCCCACGATCGGGATTTACGGTCCACTGGACCACCGGGATACGCTCGGGGAGCACATTGCTGCGGCGATTGGGCTGGTGGGGTGGGGGATTAAACTATGCCCACGATCGGGCCAGTGGGGGTGGTGGGGGATTTACAGTCATCTGCCAGTGATCGGCTGCGGGGGGCACAGGGAGTGGGTTGGGCCAGCCACAGGTGGCAGCTGCTGTGTTGTGCCCTGCAATGCAGCAGCTCACCTGTGGGTGGCCCTCAACTTGATCCTTTTTTTTTTTGCTCAAAGTGGTGCAGGCGCAGGTTGGGGGTTGTGCCTGCACAACTCTGCACAGCCCGGCTGAATATCAGGCTGTGCAGTTTATGCATGGTTCCTCCCCCTCCAGTTCAGCATGCATTCATTTGCATTGTGCTGTTGCTCAGCCTGTTTTCAGTGGCGCAACTGCCTCCTGCTGAATATCGCAGATTGGAGCAAGTTCGGACTTGCGCAGGTGCAACCCTATTGCGCATGGCGCAACCCTTTTGAATATCTGGGCCATTTTGAACAGCTGGGGGCCCACATTGTTATCCTGCAGGAAACCCACTTATTAAAGGAGGAGGTGAGTAGCCTCAAACGATTATGGGTTGGTCAAGTGTTTGGGGTGGGTAAGGAAAAGGCGTCAGGGGGCATGGCGATTTTAATAAAGAAAACATGCATGTATGAGGTGGAGCAAGTAACAGTTAGAGAGGATGGTAGGGGGATACACCTATCGGGTACCCTATTTGATAAAACATTAACTGTGGCCTTAATTTATGCCCCAACGCCCCAAGCTGGAATTTTTTGCATCACTAGAAAGGGATTTGGCCGTGTTATCTCAGCATTCCCTTATCTTGGCAGGGGATTGGAATATTTGCTTAAACAATTTAGTGGACAGAATTCCACCATTCAGAGGCCCTATGTCAAAGGCTCAGATTGCCCTAGATAGATTGATGGAGGCTTTGGCCTTAGTGGGCCCGCTCAGGACTTGCTCTATGGGGGCAATAATATGATGTATTATTCTGCGGCCCACAAGAGTCATTCACGTATCGATTTTTTTCTGGTAAATGGGGAAGCACTTAGGGAGATTAAAGAAATAGCTACTGAGGGTAGAATCTTATCAGATCATTCCCCTATTCATTTAAGGTGGGAACCGGCGCCTATCCGTCCTAGACCGCATAGATGGAGGTTAAACAATTCCTTATTAGTGATGGCTCTGAACCAAGGAAAATTAGAGGAAGCCCTCAGAGAGATTATCCACCAACAGCTACCCACATTACAGAATGAAAGCTCAAATGGCCAACATGTCAGGCGCTGTATGCGGGAACAGCTCAGAGGCTGGCAGCACAAAAGAATAGAGTGAGGAGAGCCAAGGAGGAATTTATAATGGGGGCTATTGAGTCGCTTTCTCCATTGGAAGGGTCCTCTGGAGAAACTGACGTGGAACTTAAAAGCTTGAGAGGGGGAAATGGAGGATATCTTAAATGGGAAAGTCGAATTCTGGTTAGGAAAGATTAAGGCTAGGTATTTAATGCAAGGGGACGTACCTGAGCGATTTTTAGCGGCGAGGGTTAAAGAATGGGAAGCTAGTAGGAGGATTACTTATATACAATATGAGGGATGTCAGATAACAGATCCCCAAGAAATGGCAGATGCTTTTGCTGATTATTTTAAAGAGATCTATCAAGTAAGAGGGGGAGTTAGTGAGGAGGAAATTAGATCATTTCTAGAGGGAGTGCCACTCCCAGTCCTGGATCCCATACAAGTTAATAAACTAGGGGCCCCTATAATGGCATCAGAGATATTGGAGGTGGTTAAGTCTCTACCCCAGGGTAAAACCCTGGAGCCGGATGGGCTAACAGCTAGGTTTTACCAAGTACACATACAGACTATACTTCCTATGTTCCAAGAATTTTTCAATACTATAATGCAAGAGGGCGTGAGTCATGCTCTGCTGTACCAGTCGTATATCACATTTGTCCCCAAACCTGATAAGCCTAAAGACATTTCAGGCAATTATAGACCTATAGCTTTGATGAATCAAAATATTAAAATTCTTTTCCAGAATCTTAGCTAATAGAATACTAAGCATTTCCCCAGCTCTAATTAGTCAGGAACAAGTGGGCTTTATGCCAGGGAGGGGCGCACATGATACCCTAAGGAAGATACATCATATACTTAGTTATGCACCAGATTCTCAAATACTTATAGCACTGATATCACTAGAAGCATAAAAGGCCTTTGACAGGGTCTCCCATCCCTTTCTCTTTGCCACAATGGGCAAGATGGATTTTCCAGAGGGTCTAATCCATGGTATTAAAAATGTATATGCTGCCCCAACAGCTAGGGTATTATGTAATGGTTATGTTTCTCGGGAGATACATTGAGAAAATGGGACTCATCAAGGATGCCCTCTCTTACCGATCTTATTTAATATATATCTGGAACCTCTGTTGAGAGCTATTAACAAGGATGTACTATTAAAGGGGGATCAATATAGTGGAGTGGGAGCTAAAATTTTCTGTTTTTGCTGATGACATACTCCTACATTTACAGGATCCAGTAACAAGTTTTAAAGAAACAATAGACTTAATAGAGAGGTACTCCAAAGTTGCGAATTACAAATTGAATTTGGCTAAGACCCAGATTATGCCCCTGACTCCTTATGTATCTAGAGTAGATTTTGCACTGTTACAGATACAGTGGAAGGTGGATAGGTTGAAATATCTGGGGGTTTGGATTACACCTGCTATTGATAAGGGCGCCACAATAAATATGGAGGGGATACTATCAGAGATTGGGGGGAGATATAACAAGATGGAGTAAGCTCCCTTTGAACTTCACGGCCAGATTGGGTCTAATCAAGATGAACCTACTACCCAGGTTACTATATCCGATATATCTCGACCCATACTGCATAGCTGGGATATGGTTTAAAAGAATTAAGAAGCTTTTGTCGGAATTTCTATGGAATGTTAGACCTTCTAGGAAGAAGCATAGTATTTTGCGTATGTCATATGGAAGGGGAGGGATCAAACTGCCTGATCTTCAACTATACTATGTGGCAGGCCAAATGGGGCTTATGATACGGTGGAGTAGGAGTTCAGAAGGAGAGTCATATGTTCCAACCTGGTTACAAATTGAGAAGCAAATACTAAGGGACTCAGGACTCTCACTGGAGGCAATCTTATTTGCTAATGTAGATAGGGGCCCTAACAAGATATTATTGAATCCAATTGTGAAGTCAGCAGGAGCTTGGTGGTCATTTCTCTCCCCAATCCAAAAGAGGAACCAAATGAAGGCTAGTGACCAGCCAATAATGGGCAATCCTCATTTGCTAATTGGGGATAAACTAATTAATAGAAAATGGGCACCACAGTCGATGGGCTTGAGGATAAGGGATATGGCTCAGGGCCGCAGAGTGGCTTTCCCAGCTGGATCTGAAGGAATACAGTTCTTTAGAAAACTGCAAATTACTAGTATGTTAGAAGGGATGAGGAAAAAGTTGGGAGATTTTGTGGATACTTCTTTTACTTGGGATAATTTGAAGTATGTTGATCCATTATCTAAGGTTTTGTCACAAGTATATAAAGTTCTATTAGATTATTATAGTCTGAAATCTCCTGTACAAGTGGAATATTGGGTCAAGAAGATGGCCCCTGGGACTCTAAACTGGGACTGCATATGGAAAATAAGTATATACCTTTACCCAAATATAAAAGTATGCAATATTTTATTGCTGCAAATATGTACTTTACCCTTGTAAAGCTATGTGATAGACACCTCAGACAGACAGACCTGTGTTTTAGATGTGAAACTACAGGAGGGGATCTTTTACATGTGCTGTGGGAGTGTAGTAAGATTGTACCCCTGTGGGCTGAAATCAAACGGCGCATGGACCCACTAATAGATTATTCTGAACTTATGACTCCAGAGATCTGTATCCTAGGTGACTACTCACAGGTCAATAGTAGCACACCTAAGTATCTTCTTTCTCTAATGGCCACAATGGTTAAAGCATTTGTATTGCAGCATTGGAAAGATGATCAGGTGTACACGTATGATCAATGGAAGAGAGACCTTACTGGGGCTATGGGCAAAATACAGTGATATTATGTCTGGGAAGGCAAGCTGGGGTTACATGTAAAGAGATGGTCGAAACTAGAAGCGATATACTCACTGTAGTGCAAAAGGGCTGGGACTCAGGCCTGTCTGTCGAGGGGTGATTGGTTGGTGAAGATAAGCTGGTTTAGGCTCTAGTGATTCTTAGTAGGATTTTGGTTAGGATGGCTGGATAATTGATTTCTGTGAATTGGTTTTATTATATGTATAAATGATTAGCTGGATGCTCTTGGTCTGCTAGGATAAAAGATAGGTTGGGGACTCTCTCTCTCTCCTGGGGGCACAGCAAGGAGATATCACCTTGGAGAGCTACCTAAAAGGGTGTTAAAGATGTGATGCTCGTTTGAGAGTAAAAGGGGATGGGTTGGAGGGGTTACATCTTTTTCTTCTGGATTAAATTTACTATTGACCCTGTTGCTCAGAGGCAAAGGGGTGGCATATTTACAAAGAAAATGCGAAGGGTGGTTCTCTCTGCTGTGGATGTGCATATGGGTTTGTATATAGTTACCACAGCCAGTTTGGGGCTGTGAACCCTGGCTCGCCAGGTATGTGTATGTTTGTCTGATTCTTATTTTTTTTTGGAAAACAATACAAAACGTTTAAAAAAAAAGTTAATTATATAGAGCATAAAGTATACAGTGGGTCCCAGATTTTTTTAAACTTTCCTGGACAATTATTCAGGTTTGCTATAGTCTGCTATGATCTAAGGTTTGCCAGTAATTCTGTTAACCACTCTCCATATGACATGTCTTGTTGATCCACCCAATGTCTTAATACCAATTTCTTTACAGACATGGAAATAAGAGTCATGTAATATTTTCTGTTAAGAATCCTTGTCTTTGAAAAATCCCCAAGGAGACATATTTCAGGTGTGAATAGGTCTTGTAGGCCCAAAATAGGGTCTACTCCAAGCTGGATAGATGTCCAGAGAGGAGTGACTTTGGGACAGGACCAGAAAATGTGGTACAATTAACCTTCATGTTGATGGCATCAAATACATAAAGAGAAAGGTGTTAAGCCAAATCTAACCATTTTTTTGCAGAGAGAAAAATAAACTGTGCAGGATATGCATTTGCACCAACCTTAATCTATCTTGGGTTACATACTTGTGACAGTGATACCAGTGAACTGACCAATCTATGTTAAGATCCAGGAAAAAAGCAGACCAATAATGGATTGGTCCAAAAAAGTCTGGATATAGCTAGTCATATAACTTTACAGCCTTTGGATGACCTACTAATTGAGACACTTCTATGGGAGGGAAGGGGGATACTACCAGCTTAGAATTTTGTCCTAAAGTTTTTATTAATAAATGTCTTAGTCGAATGATCTTAAGGTAATATTTATTTGGAATCTTAAACTTCTGTTTAATATCACTGACTGATAGCCATAGCTCCCTTTCATCCAAAAAAGTGTTAATTCATACCCCTTGTAAACATGGTAGTCAACGTGATAAAAATGAAAATTACGTACCTACCGTAATTCTTGATCTTCTCTTGTATCTTCATCATTCATTACTGATTGGATGTAAGCCGGAGGCATGCACCCACCATGGGAGGTTTTTTTTTTTGTAGAGAGGATTGATGAATACGCTCCGAGAGTGACGCGACTACGTGGTACATGAGGGGCGGCCGTTAGGCAGCACAAACTCCTCCTCCATCCCACTTCTGTTAGCTGGAGAGGCAAAATAATGATGAGAAAAAAGGAGAGCAAGGCAAGAGAGCTGAGGGATAGATAAAGGAAAGGACATAAACTGAAAAAGGAATAAGCCGATAGAGGACAGGAAAGAGGAAGAACCATTCCCTATGGGACAGCAGGCCTCACTCCTGGGGCAGCTCCAAGGAAGGAACAGATAGGGGAGAGAAAGAGAGAGAGAGAGAGGAGAAGGACGAAGAAGAAGAAGAGGGGGGGTTGGGAGGAGGGAGAAGTTCTGCCCAGTTATGAAAATTTGGCTTGTAAGCTCGGAACCAAGTTGAGGGAGCAAGGATCCCATTTAGTAAAAACTGGTGAAGAAGGTTCAACCAAACTGTTTGCACAGCTTAGTATACAGAAGGCAGACTCTCTGCACCTCTCGCCATCCCCAACCCCTGACACTCCAGCTGAGAGCTCACAGACTGCCAAAGCAGAATCTGTTCCAAAGGAGAGCACCCAACTAGAAAGGGGAAGGAAGCCCACTAGCATGTTGTTATGTGCTAAAGCAGATGTGTGTGGAAAGAGGGGTTGTATTTGAAGCCCTGCAGAGAGCACCCCTTTATGGAAGAAGACAGACAGGGAACTTAGTCTGACCCCCGAAGGCAAGGAAAGACCACCTGCTCAAGGCAATTGAAGTGCCAGGACAGCGTCTAACTAGCAGAGGCTGTCAAAACAGGAGATTCAGACATGCCAGAGGGGACCTAGAAAAAGGAACTGAAACATTTAAGGAAAGGTTTCTTTAATTGTGAATTGAACAACATGGCTTCGAAGAAGCTGTGTCACCCCAGGGGAATCAGAAAGAGTTCCCTCAGGAAAGAGATAAATTCTACTTATTCCCCTCCCTTTCCTAAACAAATGGATCCATTCTTAGAGAAGAATGGAAGGCTCAAAAGTCTTTTTTTTTAAAATAGGCTTTAAGGACAGAAAAGAAGGGAGGAGGAACGAGCAGGGAGAAGTAAATGTCGAAGAAGGAGGCCCGAGAGGGGAAGGTGGGCAGGTATCAGTAAAGAATGGTGAAGATGCAAGAGAACATCAAAAATGATGGTAGGTACGTAATTTTCATATCTTTTCTTGTCAGTCTTCACCATTCATTACTGCTTGGGTGAGTACCAAGCCCCACATGAAGGGGGACTAGGAAAACCCTGAGGGAACAAGACCCTCAACCTCCTATTGGTGACAAATAGAAGGAAGGGATCCTGGCCTTTAAAGACAGGAAGCCTAAGGTCGAGGAGAGCTAGGAGGTGTCCTTCATAGAGGAGGAGACAGAGGAAGCCCCTGTAGAAGCCTCCTAGCCCTGGAGGAAAAAAGGCGGGTCCCTAGGAAGGTGGAGCGGATTACCCTACACCGGGCCAGGGGTGACAATCCTGATAGATGAAGCCATGCCGTCCGCCTAATGCAGATCGCTGTCCCCACAAGCCTGAAAGCCACCTCATTGGCATCATAGGATGCCCTTGCTTGGTGTCTTGCCATTTCCAAGCCTATAGCGAAGAGGGCAATGGCTTGTCTGGATTGCTCCATATTAGGCATTGATGCTAGAACTTGAGAAAGCATTGACCATAAATGCCTGTTGTAGGCAGCATGGTGAACCTGGTGTGATGCAATGCATAACATCGCATGAGAGGAAGAGAACACTCTTTGCCCCCACCGGTCAAACTGTAGGGAATCTGAGACCGGTGGACAGTCATGCGCCAGGCGGCGGCACCCGGAAGGAGTCTCTAGGAACACCAATCCAGAGGGTGGGCTTGGGAGAGTGCCTAGAGATTCCATTGGGACACAATACCTCCTCCTGCAGTCTACTGGGGCTGGAAAAGGAGTGGCTAGAGACTGCCAGGTGCGGATAGATGCCTCCTGGAAAGGGATAGGCCAGGATGGCACCACCAGATGTTGGGCACTGAATTCCCCAAGGAATTCATGCATCTCCCGCTCGGTATTGTCTTGTCTGAGAAAGAAGATACAGAGATCCCTAACCATCCTCGAAAGAAAGCACTGATATTCCGTGAAATCAACGTCGGATGAAAGGTGAGCAGAGGGTTCCTCTCCCTCAGAGGAAGGAGTCGAGGAGGGTGAGGAGCTCGAATGCCCAGAGGATTCCTGAGGTGGTGGGGAGATGCAAAAGACCCGCTCATACATATACCTAACATATGACAGGAAGGCCTCCGCAGAGCCTCAGAACATCTCCCAGAATAACGGGCCTGTAGGACCGACATGGCCTAGAAGAGTGGGGGTTGACTGCAGAGGAATGGAAGAGGGGTACCTACAAGAAGGCAACTGTCCTCTGCTAAGGCTCTGAAATCCAGGAAATGGATCCCCAGCTGGCGGGGTCCCATATATCAAACCAGGTCGCAGAACAGAACCCTGAGGATGTGAGCTCTGGAAGAGCCTGGAAGGGGAACCTCCCCTGTGATGCACCCAGGGTTGCATGGATCCAGAAGGGCAACCCACAGCAATGCCACTGGAGGGGTGTCTCGAGCCTAAGAGGGAGAGATGGGGTTCGGCACAACGGCTCCTCCCCACACCCCGAGGGGTAGTAGGCAGAACTCGACGCCCCTCAACCCCTCAAACTCAGAGGACATCCTCCTCTTTGACACCAATGACAGGGCCCCTCAATCCTGAGACCTCCCAGGGGAGGCCCCTGAAGACAGGGCTCTTAGTCCACCCCAAAAAGGCGCAGCAGCACCAAAAATGGCAGCTGATACAGCCCCCTCTGGGAGAACAGTCCCCTCCCCAATCCATGAGCCGTCCCCCTCCATGGATTCCAGGCCACCCCAGCCTGGGAGTCCTCAGAGAGAGACTGCTGTGGAGACATAGGAATGGGAGCGCTGGCTGCCTGACACTGTGTTCCACAGGAGACCATGATCCTGAAGAATCAGGGAGCCAGGACGGGTCCACATCTGAGTCATCTGCTTCCGAGGAAGAGCTGACCAGAAGGACCTCAATGCTGGCCACCCCAAGAGTACCCTGAGAAATGGCACTGCAAATGACGCCAGTGCCACCCATGGCGTTGTCTGTTTCTCCACCACTAACAACTCCAGAGCCTGGCCTCGACCCGCCCGTGGCTCCGGCTGAATCCCTGGCACTGCCCACAGTGCTGGGGCTCAACACGGCACCGCCCACGGAGTTAACCAGGCCCACAGTGTCATTAGCGGCACTGAGAACCAAATTGGTGCTGCAAGTGGCACCATCCCGATCATCGGTGCCACAAGCGGTGCCGGGATCCAAGACAGTGCCAGATGGCGGCATCGAGGGTCCACCCATGCTTGGCCCAGAAACCACAGGCCACGACACCAAGGGAGCCTGCACTTCCAAAAAGGTGACTGCCAAGATAGTGTCCCCACCGCGGCCCCAGGAGGGACCACGGCATTCTCTTGACACTGCAAAAGAGGCCTCCTCCTTGGCAAGGCTAGAAGATGAGGAGACCTCCTCCTCACCAGACCACATAGGCCTGGGAGGGGACGCAGAGGAAGGGTCTAGAGAACTGGCTTGGGAGGCCCAAGAGTGATGCCGTCCTCCAAAAGTTGGTGGGGCCTTGCCAATTTTGAATGCGCGGACTTCAAGAACATGGTGGTCCATCAAGAAACAGGTGTCACATCTATCCATATCATAGTTAGGTCCAAGGCACTGAAGACAAACATCATGACAGTCCGAAACAGAAAAATGCCTGCCACAGAAGCACCGACGCATAGGAGCTCGGCCCACTTTTCAACTTACGTTTAGCTCCCGGACCAGACATGATGTGAAAATAACTCTTTAAAACAGAAAAGCTCCCAGCATCATTGGAAAATAATAAATGAAACAGTCTTACCCGATAGATGACGTCTAGAAACGAATCGGGATGCAGGAGATAACAAAGGCATCAAACTTCGACAATACGAACTAGTGGCACAGTAAACTTTCCAACTCTGCGCAGCAGGTACAGCCTCGATGGCGGGAGAAACAGAACTGGGATGGAGGAGGAGTTTCTGCGGCGACCTATGACCGAACCACCATGTGGTATCACTCTGCGGTCAGCGCTGTCAGCGCTTGACTTCTCCAAAATAAAACTCCTGGGTGCGTGCCTCTGGCTTACTCCCAATCAGTAATGAATGGTGAAGATTGACAAGGGAAGATTAGTTTTATCATCTACTTTAAAATTTGGATTACCAAATAAAGGTTGATTGATGTCCGATCCATTATTATATTTAAGAAAGCAACAAAGTTTGGAGTGGATCCTTAATGACAGGGCTATAGGAGTGTTTTTTAACTTAGTGGGCAGGAGTCCTTCTCTAATATACAAAAGAGCTTCCGGATCTAGGCCACAGGCCCGGATCTGGGTTAATTCTATTTTAAGCCAGGATGGAGAGTGATGTACATTATCTGTTAATAGCCATTGTAAATATTCATTAATATGACTGGCCCAGAAATAAAGCCCTAAGTGAGGCAGACATAAGCCCCCTCTAAGCTTTGGTGCTACTAATTTAAGAAATGCAATTCTGGGGGTTTTTTTGGACCAGATAAATTTAGTGAAGAGATTATGTACCTTTTTAAACCGGGATAAAGGGAGCCAGGTATTAAATAATGATAGGGGGGTAGAAAAGGCGTGGGAAAATGTTCATTTTTATCAAGTTGATCCTACCCCAAATCGATAGCAGAAGGGAAGACCATCTATTAAGGTCTTGGGTTATTAAATGAATCAGGGAGTCTAAATTTAGCTTTAATAAACTTCCAGAATGCCTAGAGAATTTGATTCCTAGATATCTTAATGAAGCCTATTGCCAGGAAAGGCTCAAATTCAAAATGCCAGCTTTAAACAATTTGTGGTGGAGGGGGAAAACAATTGTTTTACTTACATTCAGTTTATAATTAGAGATTTGACTAAACGAATGTATCATTTCTAACACTGTGGGGACAGAAATAATAGGATTTGATAACTGCAGGAGGAGGTCGTCTGCATAGGCCGAGAGATTGATCTCACAGGGATGGATTGGGGTGCCTTTTATTTTGGAGCAAGCTTGCAATTTGTGGATTAAGGGTTCCAAGTATAAATTAAAAAGTAACGGGGAGATGGGGCAACCTTGCCTCATTCCTGAATAAAGAGTAAAGGGCTCCAAGGTGACTCCGATACCTGATACTTGAGCAGTTGGAGACTGTTATAGAGATCTTATTTATTTATTTAGATTTTGATAACCGGGTAAGCTCACTGAGACCAGAGATCCCTTTTTCAGAAGCGACCCGGATTAGTTACAGACAATAATTACATATATTGGCAGGAGTACACAGTAGTACATACATTGGTAGGAGTACACACTAGCTGGAGCATACATTGGATAGGATATAGAGTACATTGCAGAGCATGTCAGTTACATACACATAATAACATAGCAAATAAATCAGACATATGACATCTTAACCAACAATGCTTTAGGGGAGAGGTGGTAAATGGAAATTACGTACCTACCGTAATTCTTGATCTTCTTGGATGAAGACTCCACCACTCATTCACACTAATGGGATCTACGCCAGATGCACTAGGACCCAGCGGGAGCAAACTTTTTTGCAGGAGGGTTGGTGCCAGAGATGGAGCCGCGAGGAGCGGTGCCAAGAGCCTCGACTCATGCGGCAATGACTATCTCGGCGTCGACCCTTCAACCGCCTCAGTACCTTTTTTTCCGAGGAGCTGCAGCATAACTAACCAAGAAGGATAGCCTAACCAAAAAAACAGACCTATATAAGAAGGGTCAAGAAAGAAGTCTTCACAGCCTAAAGATTGAGGGAGTGAAGACCAACAACAGAGGTGAGCTCAGGGAATGGTGGGTGGGCATGTGAATGAGTGGTGGAAACTTCATCCAAGAAGATCAAGAATTACAGTAGGTACATAATTTCCATATCTTCCTGGACATAAAGTCTCCACCACTCATTCACACTAATGGGAGAGTACCGAGCTAATAATCCCCCGAGAGGGCGGCAGGAGAGACCAAGAGCTCACAAATTTAGGACAGAAGTTCATTAAGAATGGTTCTGCCAAACAAAATATGTCGTCTGGCATGGGCATCCAAGGCACTGAGCTCCAGGTAGCCGCATTGCAAATATCTGCAATGGGCACGTTGCAGATTTCTGCCAGGGATGCTGCGACCGCTCTTCTAGAGTGAGTGTGCACTCTGCCTTCCAGCTTAACCTGCGCCATGGAATAACAGTAGTGAAGGCATGCCACTAGCCATGCCGAAATGCTTCTGATAGCGACAGGTTGACCCAGCCGGGTCTCGCTGAAGGGAACAAACAGTTGTTGAGCTTTGCAAAATTCTTTAGTTCTATCTAAATAGAAACACAAAGCTCTTTTGACGTCCAAGGAATGAAGAGAATGCTCTCCATCATTTTTGAAATTCGCAAAGTAAGTAGGAAAGACCAAAGGTTGGTTTAGATGGAATTCTAAAACAACCTTAGGGATAAACTTAGGATGGGTCCTAAGAACTACTTTGCCTTTATGAAACACAGTATACGGAGGGTCTGTGACCAAGGCATGTATCTCAGAGACTCTGCAGACTGAGGTAATGGCCACCAGGAAGGCTGTTTTCCAAGTGAGAAATTTCAACTCGCAGGTAGCTAGGGACTCAAAAGGTTTTTGAGTGAGCATGTCTAGCACAAGATTAATGTCCCAGGCTGTGACTGGATGCCTGATAGGAGGTCTGGTATGCAGAATTCCCTTAAGAAACCTCTTAACCACAGGTAACTGGGCCAGAGACACGGAAAGCACTGGCTCATGATAAGCTGAAATGACACAAAGGTGAACCTTGACTATAGAGTATTGTTGACCCGAATTTGAGAGGTCTAAAAGGTACTCCAGAACTTTATTTGGTGGCAGGAAAAAAAGATTCAAAGAGGATTTTGCACACCAGAATGAAAAATGCTTCCATTTGGCTGTGTAAGTTTTCCTAGTGGCTCCAGAATATCTGAAACTCTGTGAGAGACATTGAACCTGTTCACTTCTATCTCTTCAGGAGCCAAGCGTGAAGGTAAAGCGATCTCAGGTTGGGATGGACCACAGGTCCCTGAATCAGAAGGT
This sequence comes from Neoceratodus forsteri, assembly GCA_016271365.2. NCBI lineage: Eukaryota > Metazoa > Chordata > Ceratodontiformes > Ceratodontidae > Neoceratodus > Neoceratodus forsteri. The sequence goes on along the minus strand of CM028130.1, from coordinate 830,571,747 downwards.
TCGTCTGAAGGGAAAGTGCTTTTGGAAGGGTTTCCGACATACTGTTGAGTAATGGAAACCAAATTTGTCGAGGCCAGAAGGGAGCAATGAGGATCATCTTGTCCCCCTGGGACTTGAACTTGAGAAGTACCCTCTGAATTAGAGGAAGAGGCGGAAAGGTGTATGGAAAGCATTTTGTCCACTGCAGTCTGAACGCATCCTGACAGAAAATGCCAGGCCCTGGATTTCTGGAGCAGAAGAGAGGCAGTTTTGTGTTGAATGGGGATGCAAAAAGGTCCAGGTCTGTAGTTACCCACTTTGCGAATAGTGACTGAACTATGGCTGAGTCGAGAGACCATTCGTGAGGATCTGTCTCTGTTCTGCTGAGATGGTCAGCCAGTTCGTTCTGTACTCCCGGCAGGTAGACCGCTTGAATTAGAGCCTTGTGCTCCAAGCACCATTCCCACACCCTCATCGCTTCCCTGCATAATGGATAAGAGTGAGCACCGCCCTGCTTGTTGATGTAATATATCACAGCTTTGTTGTCCGTTTGAAGGAGAATGTTCTTGTGACAGAGAATGTCCTTCAAAGCCCAGACTGCATAAAGGACGGCTCTCATTTCTAAGACATTTATGTGAAGTTGGGACTCGTCCTGAGTCCACGTACCTTGAGTGTGGAGAGTCTGACAGTGAGCTCCCCACCCCATCAGGGACGTGTCCATGATAATGTAAATCTGATGATCCAGTGGAGCAAAGGGATACCCCTCCAGAAGATTGTCCTCTTGCGAACACCAAGTGAGTGATTTCTTCAGAGGTTCTGTCACCTTGATGAGAAAAGACTGAGGGTGAGTGGTTGGGGACCACTGATTACTGAGCATCCATTGAGAGGTTCTCATGTGAAGGTGTGCTAGGGGTACAGTGAACACCGAGGATGCCATGAGACCTAGCATCCGTTGCATCGAGATAGCTCAAACCGAGCTGTTCTCTCTGATGTATTGGGCCATCTGAAGGGTATCGCTCCTTCTGTCCTCTGGTAGAAAAGTTTTTGCACAGGAGGTGTCCAGAAGAATTCCTATAAACAGGAGCATCTGGGAGGGATGCAGCTGTGATTTCTTGAGATTTAGCAGGACTCCCATGGACGTGAGAAAGTCTGAGGCCATGGTAATGGCATCGAGAGTGCCTTGCCTGGAAGGGCTTGCTAGAAGCCAGTTGTCCAGATATGGGAACACTTGCATTCTGATTTTTCTGAGATGTGCTGCAAGGATTGCACAGCACTTTGTAAAAACTCGCAGCGCCGAGGATAGCCCAAAGGGCAGGACTCTGAACTGATAAAGCTGGCCCAAAGCAACGAGCCTTAGGTACTTGTTATGCCTTGGGTGAATAAGAATATGTTGGTAAGCATCCTGCATGTCCAGGGAGGCTAACCAGTCGTGTTGGTGAAGTAAACGTAACAGGGTTCCTAGCGATATCATTTTGAATTTCTCTTTGGAAGAAATTTGTTTAATTTTCTGAGGTCCAAAATGGGGCACATGCCCCCGGTTTTCTTTGGAACTAGAAAGTAATGGGAATAGAACCCTGTGTTCCTTTGATCCAGCAGAACTACTTCTACTGCCCTGTTGTTCAGAAGGCCTTGTATCTCAGAGGCGAGAAGTTCTGACTGAAGTATTGACAGTTTTGGCTGCCGTTTGGGGGGACAATCTGGAGGGTTCTCTGAAAAATTGAGGGAATATCCCTCGCGGATTATCCAGAGGACCCATTTGTCCGAAGTTATGGACTTCCACCGGTTGTAGAATTGAATCAGATGACCTCCCGTCGCTAAGGAGTCCCCCTCGGGCAGCTGAGGTGGGACCTGGTCCAGAATCTCAGAAGGAGGCACTGGGCACTTTGGGCCCTTGCGCCTTCTGTTGTGTCTTCTTTTGAGGCTGAGGGGCTTGATTTTTATTAAAACCTCCCCTACCTTTGCCTTGAAAGGACTGACGGTTATGAAACTGGCATTTGTCAACACCCCCCCCCCGAGAGGGGTCGGGAGGAGGTCGAGCCAATTTAATGGCTGACCTAGTCTTTTGTGTGGCCTCTAAAGCCTGTTCTACCTGAGGGCCAAAGAGATACACACCATCGAAGGGCAACGCCATGACCTGTCGCTGGGCATCATTCATGAAACCTGAAGCGCACTGCCAGGAATGACAGCGGGTACAAATCCCGCTGCTGCCGTTTGGGAGGCAGTATCGAAGGTGTCCATAGCTGCTTTAACCTGCTGGTTGTTGAACGCAATACCCCTGGTTATGGCTTGAAGAAGCTCTGAATTAGTGTCCAACTCCAGTAGAGCTTCAACCATTTGTCTGAGTGAATGCCAAAGAATATATTCATACTGAGAGAAATAGCTCTGGTAGCTGGCTATACGCATACCCAGGGTGGATGCAGCAAAGACTCTCTTACCTAAAGTATCTATCTTATGAGATTCTTTGTTTATAGGTCGAGCTGTAGCTGTCTGAGGAAGGACAACCTTATCATTCTCTGCCAAGACTACAATAGGATCCACAAAGGCTTGGGAGGCCAAAATAGGTGGATCCTTGGGAGTAGCATACTTCCTATCTATGGACTTAGCCACAGAAGGAATGAGAGCAGGATTATTCCATACCATTTGAGAAAGCGTCTAAAAGGATGGTTGTACCAGGGGAATTAAATCCATAGGGATGTCCGGAACATGAAGATATTGGAGTCTTAAAAGCATCCCAGGATCAATGTCCATAGTCTGGAGAGAAAGAGTGGAATTCAAATTTTTCAGCAGAGACTTAAAAGACAAGTCCTCAACCACATGCTCTGCAACAGGATTAGGTCCTGCTCCTTTCACATCATCACCCAATCTAAGATCTGGGTCAGGCTCAATATCATCTCCTGACAGTCCAGGAGGGACTGCATGGACAGGAAAAGAGTGCAAATCAGCAGGAAAAGAGAAAGGAAAAGAATTTGGAGAGGAGAAACCCTGAAGATTGGCAGAAGAAAAGCCAGGCCTCGGCACCAAAAAACACGGCGCTGAAGAGCTGTACGGCGCTGACAAAGCAGACGGTGCCAAAGAAGGACCTGGCGCCAAAAAGCCGCATGACACCGAGGACAGCGCCAACAGGTGCATCGGTGTTGAGGATGTTGCCGGCAAGCACATCGGTGCAGAAAATGGCGCCGAGCGACCTACCAATGCCGACGGCTCCAAAACCAACCCAGGGCCCTGAAAATTAGGATTTGAGGAAAAAGAAGGAAGAATACTAGGAGATAGAAGCATCGGTATGGCCCCCTGTGCTGCAGCCATGTAAGGGGGAAAATACCTGAGGGCGGAGTCCATGGCACTGAAGAAGGCGCTGCACAGCTAGGGAGGCCCAACCGCCCTGGCTGATCCCCCGAAAAGCCTGAGGGCCCCAGAGTGGCCGGGCCAGGCAGCTGGACCAACCTCCAAGCCCATTATTCCATCAGAGCGGCCCACTGATGAAACTGCTCATCGGAAGCCCTACCAGAAGTCGGGGAAGGTTCCAATGTCGAAGAGGTCGGTGACCAGAACCAGGAACCGGCGATCTAATGGGGAGACCGCAACTGACCCTACTGACCGACCGTCATTGCAGACATCAGAGGGTGACTCTAGTGATGCTCTTCTTTTGGACCTACTGGTCAAAGAAGAGCTCGAGGCCAAACAATGCCGAGAATGCAACCGTTTACTTCTGTGCTTCCGTGGGGACCACCCATCCCCTTGGGCATTGGACAGTCCGTTGTCAGACCCCCCCCTCCAGAGAAAGCGGCGGACTGGACCCAGCCTGGCTGACTGAACAGCTTTCATACAAAGCCTCCCTACCATCACCTGACCCGCTCATGGTCGGCTCCATCAGTGTAGGCTGAGACTTCTTTCTTTAAAAAGAATAAATTATCATAAGCAGTACTTTATGTGAAAAATACTACAAAATAATAAACTGAAAACTATGCTGCTAGTTTGAAGTTTGACTCCTGGAGGGCGAGCGACATCACCACTGAAATGCACTCAACGGTGGGAAAAAAGGAACTGGGGCAGTTGGAGGGTCAATGCCAAGATAGTCATTGCCGCACGAGCTGAGGCTCATGGCACCGCTCCTTGCGGCTCCATCTCTGGCACTGACCCTCCTGCAAAAAAGTTTGCTCCCGCTGGGTCCTAGTGCCTCCAGCATAGATTCCATTAGTGTGAATGAGTGGTGGAGACTTTATGTCCAGGAAGATCAGCAGTATGCAGGATATGTTGCCAACCAGTAGGCTGACTGCCATGGGACAAGCAAGTTTCAGCCACCAAGACTACATTCTGGGCTAGCGGTTACAGCCACAGAGACTAAGCTCTAGCAGGTATACTTTCAGGCTGGACTTAAAACCCTGAACAGTACGACAATTAGCCAAGTCAATAGGGAGAAGGTTCCATAAATGTGGGGCAGCGTACCTAAAGGAGTGCTTGCCATAGTTACTTCAGACATGAGGGATGTCTAGGGGATGGCCACTGGAGGATCTCAGGCCCCGGCCATGGACTTTGGGATTTAGCAGCCCACGCAGGTGAGGAGGAGGGCCAACAGTGGTAAATTTGAAGGTCAGACTCAAAGAGGAGTAGGCTAGTTTTTGTCACATAGAAGGCCAGTGGAGATCAGAGAGGACCTCGCAGTGGTGCCTTCTTGTGGGGGAGTTGGTGGCGAAATGAGCCATCCTGTGGTAGAGTGTAATAAGCATTCTTTGTTCACCCTCCCTTAGGGAATGCAGCAGGGGAGCCCCATAGAGGAGGGAGGGGAGTAAGGTGCAGTTAGATATGGCATAACAAGCCTCGAGAGAAAGAGATCCACCAAGCCTATAGAGAAGTCCTAACTTCTGGTGGGTGAACTTAACAACAGAGTCAATATGAGGCTGGAAAGTCATCACCTGATTAAGCAGGAGTCCGAGGTACTTAATCTTGTCTGTGACCTCTATTCTCTTCCCTTGGGCAGTATGAAGCTGAAAGATGCCACGATGGTCTGAGCCAAGGCATCTGGACCCAAACAGGACTGCCTTCATTTTTTCTTCATTCATTACAAGGAAGTTTGAGGAGAATCAGGCTTCCAGTGCAGCAAAACTGGCCTGGAGGTTGGTACTGATTACGCTAGGAAGCGATTCACTGCAGTGGATGACTGTGTCATCTGCAGAGAGGATAAGGTTGTTCTTCCCGCCAACTCCCTCTATATCATTGACAAAAAGAGTAAATAACAGGAGACCAAGGATCGAGCCCTGGGGTACCCCGGAGATTACCGGTTTGTCAGTAGACTGGGTTCCTCTCCATAGTACTTTTTGGGTTCAGTTGAGCAGATAGCTCTCAAACCATGTAGCAGAGAGCCCGTCCAGTCCAAGTAGGTGAAGTTTAGTGAGGAGAAGTTCATAGCTGACCAAGTCAAATGCCTTGGATAAATCAATGAATAGAGCCCCCGTTGGGGAACCTCGGTCCATTGCATCAAGGATGTCCCATGTGAACCAGATGAGGGCTGTATCAGTGCCATGGCCTTTCCTAAAGCCATGTTGAATGTCAGCTAGGAGTAGGTGCCTTTTGAGGTAGTTCTGTATTTGATTGTAGACCAATCTCTCCTGCACCTTTGCTAGTGGGCATAGAATGGAGATTGGCCTGTAGTTCCCCACATTGTCCCAGGCCCTTTTTTGTGAATGGGGACAATGGTTGCCACTTTCCATTTATCTGTGACCTTTCCTTCAAGGAGGGACCTGTTGATAAGCAGGGCAACTGGAGATAGCCAGAGCTGCAGCCTGCAGGAGTCTAGGTTCAAGCAGGTCATGTCTCAGAGAGGAGTCTGGGTTTATACATTGCAGAAGAGGAAATAACTTGGCGGGCTTGACCAGCTTCAAGTGAAACTGGGGTCGGGAGTGTTCCCAGGTGGTGCCTCTGTTGCTGGGGGCACCTGAGGGCAGGTGGAGTTTGATTCCTCCAGGACTGGAGGAAAGCAGCACTAAACGCCTCTGCAGTTAAGGTGGGATCATTGGTTAGGGTATCACCGACCAGGAGTGCACCCTCTTGGGCACAGGGGGCACCCTTTATCAGCAGGTTAATTTGGCCTCAGAATCTCTTGAGATCCCGTAGGTGCCTAGATTGGAGATCTCGTAGGTATTTAGATTTAGCCAACTTGGAAGCTTTCTTGCACTAATTCCTCAGTTCTCTATACCTCTCTCAGTTGGTTTTCCAGCCTGTGGATTTCTATTGACCCCAGGCCCAATCCCAAAGCAACATGCTCCATTTGAGGCTAGGGTTAAGCCATTTGTGGCATTTACCCTGTATCCTCAGTTTCTTGTGGGGGGAGGGATTGTATATTGACCACCAAGGTAAAAGTGTTGGTAAAAAAGTCAAGCCCCTCATCTAGGGTAGGTAGGGACGGAGATAAGTGGGTCCTAGTTTACAACGCATAGGTCAGAGCAGAGAGCCTCCGAAGAGAAACTGCTGTATTTTCCGGCTTCGATTACTTTGGCAGGCAGTTTGGGAGGCCTGTTGGACCAGATGCAGAAAATTGGGGAATGTTTACTCAACAAGTCTGCCATGACCCCAGCAGCCTGTATGTGGTCCGGGCTGGATACTAGGGCCCAGTCAAGCAATGAGTGGTTGCCAGTCCTAGCATTGTGCCTAGTGGGCTGGTGGTTAGCTTAGGTCAGATTGGTGTCATGTATAGGGTTCTTGCTGGCAGAGGCCTCTAGTGAGAGCCAGTTTTGGTTAAAGTCCCCCAGGAGAATCAACTTCCCCGAGGAGTGGTCTGCCAAGGCACGAGTTAGCGATTCGAGGGGAGACATAGCCGTTTGGAGTGGGAGGTTGGCACACCCTATGTACAGGGGTTTGGTGTCTCCAAGGAGCACCTTCACAAAAATAATCTCATTCACAGAGTCACAGAGGGGAGAATGGTCAACCTGCATTGGATTGAGAGCACTCCGGGTGTAAATGAGAACCCCTCACCTTTCTTCCCAACACGGTCCTTCCTGAAAGCATTAAAGCCAACTAGGTCCATTTCGTGAGGAAGGATGCAGGGTTTGAGCCAGGTCTAAGTCACTGCAAGTATATCGGGTTTGTAGAGCATTGTCCAGGCTTTGAGGGCATGGATTTTGTGCCTTAGGCTACCTATATTCATGTGCACCACTTTGAGTCCCCTGGCACTGATCCAGAGAGGGCAGATGGGGTCACTGAGTATGGTATTTGAGTTATAGGGACCAGGGTTCGATTCCACATCCCCCCCATGGCAAGCTTTAGTCAGGCCAGGTAATTGATAATTCTGGTGGGAGTAGGGAGGAGCATCTTTATGTCACTTAGAGAGAGAGGTTGTAAAATAGGTTATAGCAGTTACCATGTTTGGTTAAGCCATGCATGTATAGTAGTAGAGCATTGTTCCCTTCCTCCAGGATATCCGGGGATACTGGGGAGTAGTGACTTGGACTGGCTTCCAGATCAATGGGACTATAGCCCCAGGAGTAGAGCAGGTCAGTCCTCAGTATTAGCACAACATGGGTAGCAGCAGTCATAAGGTCCACACTCTACAGGATAGAGTTTAGGCAGTAGGTGGGTGGAAAGAGAAAAAGAAAAACTTCCCCTCACAGTAGTAAAGGAATACCCTAGACTAGATGTAGCTGGAGGGGCAGGTTCAGAACGAAAGATTAGATCCAGTAGCTCCAGGTTAAGGGATACACCAGGTCAAATGTAAGCGAAGCAGGGGGAAAAAAAGTAGCAGTAAGAATGACAAGTGCAGCTCAGACACTTTAATCCCAAGCCCACAAAAAACAGGAGTTAAAATATGGTGAATAATCTAATCCATTTTTTGAAAAGTACAAAGAAAACCAAAGGCTTTCAGGGTCTGAAACAAGTATTGCCAGTTCACCCTGTCGAATGCCTTCTTGGCATCCAGAGAGACCAAAGCTGCGGGAAAGGGGCATCTCTGGATACCGAGAAGACATGGGACAAGATACGAAGGTGGTCTGCTGAGGATCTGCCCTTCATAAAACTGTCCTGTTCTGGTTTGATAATTGTAGAAATTACTGAACCAACATGGTTGGCAAGCAATTTAGATAAGATTTTTATGTCTTGGTTCAATAGCGAGATAGGGCAATAATTTGTAACCGAATTGGGAGATTTACCTGGTTTAGGTGTAAGTATAATCACCGCCTCGAACAGGGATGTGTCAGTCTGTGTCCCTAAGAGTATATGTTGATAAAGGAGAAGCAGCAAGAGGATAATTTGTTTTTTAAATTTTTGATAGAAGTTGGCTGAATAACCATCAATTCCTGGGGTTTTGTTTAAGGGCAATTTCCTGATTGTATCAGACAGTTCCTGGAAAGTAATAGGGATAAGAAACAATAACTCACCGAAGTAATATTACTTCTTCCAGGGTATTCTTTAGCATTATTGACAGATGCAGTATGCCAGCTGGGTTCAGCTGCCCCGGAGAGGAGTCAATGCAAATGAGGAAGACATTGGACAATCAGGATATAGTTAGAGAAGAGTGCTGCCTGCAGTCAGCCTGAGGGACCTCAGAACACATTTCAAAGCTAAAAAAGAGCAAAAACTGTGCCCACTAGGGGAAAAAAAACTATTAGCAATAACCTACCATATATTCTAGCCCACAATTATGAAAAATATTTTTTTTTGTTTTTTTTTTTCACAAGAATGAATGACAGTCATCAAATTTGGCTAAATCTCCTCCCTAACAGAGCCTTTAGACAAGGTTTCCAGGGAAGGAAGGGTGGGAGTGTCAATAGTTCTAAAGAATACCCTGGAAGAAGTAATATTACTTCGGTAAGTAATTGTTTCTTCTCACCCCGGGAATTCCTTAGCGTCTATTGACAGATGCAGACTTCAAATCAGTGTAGTTGGGAGAACGGCACAGAAACCTATTGTAAGAACAGGCTCTGGAGTGCCGTCCTGCCAAATTTTGCATCCTATCAGACTATGCATCCAAGAAAAGATCTTATTGAATGTAAGAAGCAAATTTCAAATAAGTGGTCTGCACACTTCTAGTAAGCGTATAACCTTGAATGCTGCCCAGGAGGCAGCTGTTCTCCAGGAAATAGGCCCTAAGCACGTGAAGGTCTGAATATCAGCCTTGCTGTAACAAACCCGAAATATGGGAAAACAGTCCCATGGGAAAATACTCTTGGTCACTGGTATCTCCTTTTCTGCAAAAATGCAGAAAGGAAGGGATGATAATGACAGTACCTGAACTACTAGGACCGCTGACAGAGACCGGCAGAACTAATTCATGCCTCAACTGAGCAGCTTGAGATAACCTAGACAGGACTTGCCTGGAGCAGTACAGGCAGAGAAAAAAAATTGATAAAGGTGGAAATGGTAGAACACTTGGGAAAAGGATTTCCTATCCGACCAGAAGACTAAATTGTTCTTAAAGGCACTGAGAGGATATGACCTAAGAGAACAACCTGAAACTCTGAGACCCATCTGACAGAGGAAAAGACAAACAGAGGGGTTGTCTTCAATGTTACTCTCTTCAGGACAGAATTTCCACGGGTTCAAAGGGACACCCCATGAACTTGAATATGCAGAGGTTTATGTTCCATGGGAAAAAAACTCTGGTCCCTAGAATGGTCTGGAAGTGAAATGGCCCCTTGCAGAATTCTTTGAAATGGTCTGAGAAATGACAGATTTCTCTTGCCTGACAGAAAAAGAATCCGAGTAACCGCTAGGTGTACTCCCAAAAATAGAGGCCTACTGTCCTACTGTAGGAAGGAAAATAAAAACCTTTATATTTTTACAGGAAGAAAGTCACAAAGACTAAAATAGTTCCAAGTACAAGACAGTAATGCCTGGATATGAACTAAATAATCCAGTCATGAGAGGAAAGAGGATTGAAAAACTCTAGGCTCTTGTCCTTGTACCAAAGGGAAAAGCTGCTTCCACTAGGAAAAATTATGTTTTTGTGGTACTAAAACTTTTTTTTTTTAAAGTACCAAGGTTGTCCAGATCCACCGGAATCATGGTGGCTGATTCCTTAACTAGAGAGGTACTTAGGAAACAAGGGATATATGGGAGAGAGAAAAGTTCTCCGACCAGTCTCGAGATAAGAATATCCGTTGGATGGACCCCGAGCTGGGGCCTGCAACAGGAAAAAGGAAAAAAACTGGTGATTTGGGCTGGAGGTGAAAATTCAGATCTGGACCTGACCTTACCTCCTTAACGATGTGGCTAGGACTTGTGTGCTGAAGGCTCACTTGCGGTGACCCTGACTATTGAAGCTAAGAGGATCTGCCAAAGGGCCCACTTGTGGTGTCCCTGACTATGACAAAGTGTTGTCCTTGCTCAACAGATGGATGAGTGACTAAGACACCTCCAAAGAAGCCAGCTAGAAGCTAGAGATCACAACTCGTGGCTATTACAGAGAGACTGGAAACCCTGTGTCCCAAATGCTCGTTGGTGTGATACAGGGCAGGAATATCATCTGGTCCTCTCTGTACTTAATGACCACTGGACTAAAAAAATGCAGGACTGATAGAGTTCCTCTGAGATTCCAGGGACTGATGAATGAAAGACTCTCTCAGAAGGCAAGACCCAATGATGGAACCCCCCGAAGGGAAGCACCCACCGGAAGGAAGCCTCTGTACCAAAGATTTGAAGGGGAGAGGTGTAAAGTTCACTGTTTCCTTACACCAGTCCAGCTTGTAACAGGGTTCAGGCTTCACAAAACATTCTTTTATTTGGAATCTGGCATAGAGGTCTAGCTCCTGGGACTCTAGTGACAAAATTATGCACCATATACAGGGAATAAACTTCCCCTGACAAGAGATGAGCATTGCCCCCTAAGAGTTGCTGAGATTTAGGTACTAAGGGAACTTTTTTCTAGTAGGTACAAAGAACCCCCAAGACTGTAGGAAATAATCTGTCAGACTTAGGGCTTGAAAACCTAAGTCAAGGAGAATCAGTTAAGGTCGGCCAAGCCTCTGATAAGGGAAACCAGAGATTCAAACAACATGAAGTCTTGCTGTATCCTGACTATTGCAATTAGCGCCAGCCTTTGAACTGCCCCGGAGAGTATAGGGTTAAATTTCTATGCAGGGCATAGAATGTTGAGCTTGAGCTCGGTTATGGCTCTGTCTGCAGTACTTTGAATCCAAACCATCAGATTCTTTACTCCACTTCACTGAACAGTAGCTCCGGAGATTTCTCCTGTTGCTCGGTTCAAAGACTCGGTTAAAATGTCGGTTAAAGTCTCGTTTTTCTGAATTATTTTACTGCAATCCAGTTCACTCTGTCTGCGGTACAGTAAGTACTTAGAGTTTTTGGATTGTGAAAACTGTAAACGTCCCGATCGGTTCAGATGAACCGATCCTTTAGGTCTTTTGATTTAGTCATTTTAATGTGTGGTTAATGGTTCTTATCGGTTTTAATAAAAAAAACGTGTTTTTAGCATTTTTTTCAAACACCAGTAACATGGTTAGAAACCGATAAGAGAGTCTTGCCTGGTGGTTGCCGAATAAAGGGTAAGTTTGGTTAGGTTGGCCATGTCTGAGAAACCCAAGAAAAAAATGGGCCCACTTGGTTTCAATACTGCAGTGAGTGTGGGGAGGTCTTTGCTAAGGCTGATCCCCACACCACCTGTGTTTACTATCTCGGGTTTGACCACCTCAATTCAGACTGCCAAATATGTAAGAATTTTCCCAAGTCTACCCTGGATAACAGATTAGGTAAACTTAGGGAGAAGGAGGCCGAGAAATCCGCTAACCCGGAAAGCCAGCCCAGTTCGGTTACCACCGAACCAGAAGGAGTGCCCTCTGACCAGGGCGATACTTCTTCGGGAAGAGGAGAGCTGATCCTGAGGGGTCAGTTCCTACAAAAAGGAAAAGAAAGGAAAAATCTGCGGTTCGATCCAGAATTCCATGTTCCGACTGAGGAAAAAATTGCCCGAGCGATTCGGATTGTGGAATCGCTTCGTCCGGTTCTGACCGATCCGGTCCCGGTTGGTAGGGGTTCGGTTCAGTCGGTTCCTTCAGTTCAGGATTATGCCCCTGAAGATTTTTATGAACCAGATTTTGAGGAGGTGGACTGTGAACAATGTGAGGATTATGATGATGAGTGCTTAGAAAGTCTGGATGTACCTATAGAACTGGACATCTCCCCAGACAGACCTTCTGGTGTTTCCCCTCCTAGGCTCTCAGAGTCCCCTCCGCACTTTCTGTTTTACAGGAAAGTGGAAGAAACCCTCCAGCTTCCTGTGGAGGAGGCTGTGCAGGACCAAGAAGAGCCCGACTTTGTTGAAATGATGGATATCCCAGAGTCTTAAATACTGCCTATTCCCCTTCATAAATCTTTTGGGAAGCAGACTCAAAACATTCTAAAGTCTCCTAACTCTATACCTCCTGTGGACAGAAGAATGGACAAGAGGTATACTTTGTCAGGCTCAGATATGGAGTTTCTTTACCAGCAATGCAGCCATGTTGGGGTAGTGCAGGCTGCAGCCTGTGATAGGGCAGGCATTCCCTTAGCTTCACACACCCCAGATAAAGATTCCAGGAAGTTGGATGCCATGGCAAAGAAACAGTTCATGGCATCCTCTTTGGGACTCAGGCATGCTAATTATATGGGCTATACAGTAAGGTACCAGAAGTCCAGACGGGACACTGTACTGGCACTGGCTAAGCAGACTTTCCCCCAGCTGGCCTAGGATCTGGAGGGGGTGGCTGCTGATGGGATCAAGGCATCCAAGGTTCAGTTTCATGCTGCAGTGGACTCCAATGATGTGTCATCAAGAGTCATTGCTACATCTGTGGCTCTTCAGAGAATGGCTTGGCTCAGATGTAATAGCCTTTCATAGAACACCCAGGCTAAGGCCATGGATTTCCCTGTGGTGGGCAATTCTTTGTTTGGGGAGCAGACAGAGAATTACTTGAAGAAAATGGATGAATGCAGAACTACTTACAGGAGTGTACAGGCCAAGGAAAGGCAGGCAACTCCTCAAAAGCAGCAAGCCAGGGGCAGGGGCAGGCCTTTTCACAGGCCTTTCTACCAAGTGCAGGCCTCTTCTCCCTTTTCCCAGAGGGGGTTCTTTAGAGGGAGAGGCAGAAGAGGGATGAGCATGGCTGCATCCACCCATCAGCCTAAGGCTCCTGCCAAGCAGACACCCTGAGGTGTCATCCCGGGTCGACTCCCCCATACCAGTAGGAGGCAGGCTGGCTTACTTCATCCAGGACTGGAAGTCTGTTACTCAGACAATGGGTCCTGGAAGTGGTAGTTAGGACTGGTCCTCAGCTTACAAAGATTTCCAAAGCTGAGGCCCAGATCTTTTCCACCTGCAAGCACCTCCAAATCCCTTGCCCTGCAAGCAGAGGTTTCATCTCTGTTGGCTCTAAGGGCCATAGAGAGGGTGCCTTACCTACACAGGGGCAAAGGTCTGTACTCCAGGTACTTCCTTACCCCAAGAAAGACAGGGGAGTGGTGATCCATCCTGGATTTAAGATATGTGAACAAGCATCTGTTAAAACCAAAGTTCAAAATGGTGACTCTGGGAATAATTCTTCCCTCTCTAAGGCCAGGAGACTGGCTAGCCTCCCTGGACCTCAAGGATGCCTATTTTCACATACCCATCAGGTGCTTCCACAGAAAGTATCTCAGGTTCGAATTGCCTTCAGGCCATTATCAGTTCAGAGCAATGCCCTTTGGCCTAACATCAGCTCCAAGGGTGTTTACAAAGTGCCTGGCAGTAGTGGTGGCCTTTTTAAGAAGGAAGAAGATTGCAGTGTTTCCATATCTGGATGCCTGGCTCATTGTGGGACAGTCCCCAGACCAAGTCAAGTCAGACCTCCAAGTGACCCAGCAAGTGCTCACTTCCTTGGGGTTTCTTCTCAACCTTTCCAAGTCAGTTCTCGAACCTGTACAGCTTCTCACTTTTATAGGAGCAGAGCTAGATACAGTCAAGGTAAGAGTTTTTCTTCCCATACAGAGGGTTACAGTCATTTCAGAGCTGGCCTCCTCTTTCCGCCTTCTGGTCTCTCGACCAGCAAGGCATTTCCTTCACCTTCTGGGTCACATGGCAGTTTCTACAGTAGTGGTCCAAGGAGCCAAGTTTCAAATGAGGGACCTTCAGTTCCATCTAAGGTCATTCTGGTCCCAAGAGAAGGATCCTCTTACCAAACTAGTTCCAGTGACTCAGACTCTGATCCAGGCACTTCAGTGGTAGCAAGATCAGGACAATCTCAGGCAAGGGGTTCCTTTCATCAAGTCAGCTCCATTCTGTGGTCCTTACCACAGATGTTTCTCTGTTGGGGTGGGGAGCACATCTCAGGGCTCTCACAGCCCAGGGATAGTGGTCCCATCAAGAGTCCCTCCTGCATATCAATCTTTTGGAGCTCAGGGCAGTGTTCCTGGCTCTGCAAGCCTTCTCTCAGTCAGTGCAGAACAAGGTGGTATAGGTCAGGACAGACAAAACCACCACCATGTGGTACATCAACTAGCAGGGAGGCACTCAGTCCATGGCCTTGTGCACAGAAGTCATGAAACTATGGTCTCTAGCTTACTCGCTAAAGACATCCATAGTTGCAGTCCACCTTCCGGGAAAAGACAATGTGATAGCAGATGCACTGAGCAGAATCTCCCAGGGCCATCACGAATGGTCTCTGGATCCCCTGGTGCTAGAAGTGATTTTTTCCAGGTGGGGCACTCCAGAGATAGATCTCTTTGCAGCACCAGACAATCACCAACTTCCTTTGTTTTGTTGCAGACCTCCAGTACTGGGCTCAGTCCCTCTGGATGCTTTGGTTCTGAACTGGAAAGGGATATTCCTCTATGCCTTCCCTTCTTTTCCTCTGTTGTTCAAAGTTCTGGTCAAAATGAGGTCACAATCCTGCAAACTAATTCTGGTTGCTCCAGACTGGGCCAGGCAGCCATGGTATTCCCCTATTGCTGTCCCTAGCAGTCCATCTTCCCCTGTCTCTCCCAAGGAAGTGCAATCTGTTAACCTTGTCTCAGGGGAGGATTTGGTACCCCAATCTTCGGTCCCTCAATCTCAAGGCATGGCTCTTGAAGAGTTAGAATATGCAGATTTGCATCTGTCCCAAGGGGTTCTGGACATTATCAAAGCCTCTCGAAAGCCTGCCATCAGAAAAACT
Organism: Neoceratodus forsteri; assembly: GCA_016271365.2. NCBI lineage: Eukaryota > Metazoa > Chordata > Ceratodontiformes > Ceratodontidae > Neoceratodus > Neoceratodus forsteri. Next base: position 830,556,658 of record CM028130.1, on the reverse strand, counting down.
TACAACTCCAAATGGAAAAGATTCAGCATTTGGTGTTCCAAGAAGCATATATCCTCAGATACTGCTGAATTGTCTACAGTTCTGGATTATATGGTTCATCTTAATGGTCTAGGCTTCAGCCCAGCTACTCTCAAGGTACATTTGTCAGCTGTTTCTGCTTTTCTGTCAGTGGGAAAGCCTTCCTCTCTGTCATCTCATCCTGTATTCTGTAAATTTTTCAAAGGATTGCTTCATACCAATCCTCCTTTTATGAATCCTGCTCCTGCCTGGGATTTGATTGTCTACATTGCTCAGCTTATACAACCCCCTTTTGAGCCTATGTCCTCATCAGAGCTCAAGTACTTGACTTGGAAAACTGTGTTTTTGGTTGCTGTTACCTCTGCCAGACCTATCAATGAATAGCAAGCTCTGTCAGTTGAACTGGACTTCATCTCATTCCATAGGGACAAGGTGGTCCTTAGAACCAATAGGAGGTTCCTACCCAAAGTGGTTTCTGATTTCCACTTGAACCAATCCATGTCTCTTCCTGTGTTCTTCACTGATCATGCTTCCTCAGGAGAGCGAAGGTTACACAGTTTAGATGTTAAAAGAGCCCTTAGTTACTACATAGAATGTACAAAGGGTCACAGGTTTGACTCCCTCCAGTTGTTCCTCACTTATGGGGAAGTAGGTAAGGGCAAACCTGCCACCAAGAGAACTATTGCCAGGTGGATTGTGTCCTGTATCCAATTCTGTTATGAGAAACTGGGAAAAATTCCTTCCTCAGGCCTGAGGGCTCATTCCACTAGAGGTACAGCTGCATCTCTGGCTGCGGCCAGGGATATTCCCTTGTTAGAAATTTTGCCAAGCAGCCACCTGGAAAACAGTTCATACCTTCACCAAGCATTACTCCCTGGATATCCAGGCTCAGAGTAATGCTAGATTTGACACAGCAGTGCCTCAGAGCCTATTCCCAAAGTAGGTTCTGTCCCTTCTCCTTGGAGGTACTGCTTGGTAGTCTGCAATTGTCAGAATATAGCAAGACTTCATGTTGTTTGAAAAAAAAATTACTCACCTTAGTAACTGTGTTTCTTCTAATGGAGTCTTGCTGTATTCTGACCTCTCTCCCTGCCTCCCCTCTCAGAACCTGTTTTTTGGGTCATAAACCAGATTAAGATTTCCCTCAAGTATCATTGGAATCGATAGAAAATGGCTTAAAATTTGAATAAAATGTGTAAAAAATCCTGGTGAATCCTGAATTGGTCCATAAAGGCTACCTATTAGTATTTCCATAGCAAATATTGTACCATGAACTAAGATGAATCCACCCTTAGGATCTCTAATTATTCTAGTTGGCAAGAAGGGAAGCCTTCTATGTATTAAGATCATAGTACCTCAGCTATTAGTGGATCCTTCAGCTGAGAATACCTGGCCAATTTGCTGTCTTCACAGCTTAAATGATTCAGAATCTAATAGGTGAGATTCTTGAACAAAGTTTAACCCAGGAGATAAGAAATTTAGGTGTTTCAGGATCTGATACTGTTTTGGCTTTTGCCTGATCCCCTTCACATTCCATGTTGCTATATTAATTGATTTGGCCATTATATATTTTCATTTGGACCCCAGTAAATCAGGAACAATTAGGAAATCATGTAGAGAATGCTACTATATTGCTAAATTGTGCTGCCCTATCCCTCCCCTCTATTTCCCGTCCCTGCCCAAACATTCCCTTGAATAAAACCTTCCCTGTAAGTTTAAAGAGTACCCATAATATTATCACAAAACTCAGCAAAAATCCAGCCCCTCTTCTTTTGGTACAACATTATACAGTACTACCTTTCTACATCCCTCTTAATCTACAATGCCATTGCCCAACCATATAAAAACAATAAGAAGGACAACTGCCCCCCAGTTCAATTCATCAAAAACTGCAACAAGTCATTGAATAAAACCTATAATTAAATAGTATAGACCCGATTATTTCTCTCTCCCTTCCTCCATTGCAGCGGAAGGGGAGAAAGTAGAAAGATTCTCCTGATTCCCAAACCTAGAACATCATAAGGAGCATTGCTAAATACAACAGCTTGAACATTTAACAGCATGAACAAGAGTCCTGAAAGAATATAGTAATAAAACATAAATGAAGAGAATAATATTGTATGCTTGAGTCTATCAAGAGAAGTGCCCTCTTTGGATGTCGCAACTTAAATTCTGTGTTGTCATCCACAACCAAAGTCAGGAGGGTGATTAAGATGTTTGCTGTAGTCTGATACAAGTGGTCCCTCTAGTGATGAATAGTCGCTATTAAGATCCACTGTTCTTGTGTAAAATTACAAACACCCTTGAAATATAATCATCACACAGCAAAACAAATAAAGAGAAAACCAAGTGACGGTATACAATCCTTATTATTCATGCCTTGTACTCTTGAAAATTCACAAGGGTTAGAATAAACATAAAAGTTTTGAATAACAGTCACAAAATGTCCTGGAGTAACTGCTTAACTGCAACGGTTCCTTCACTTTGTTAGGTTCAGCACATTTATATCATGTTTTTAAGGATTGACACCCAAATAAGTAGCAGGGGAGGGTTATTCAGGATTACTCTTCTTTCAGAGCGAAACCATCAAAAGTAGATCAGGTTTCTATCCTACATTACTGAGAATAAGGTCAGGTAATGCTTGTTTGAGAGCGGTTTGAGCTGAATCGGTATCTTCTGATGTAGCTCAAGAACCTGCTAACAACACTTGCAGTCGAGCTGGATAGCCCATTTTAAACATTATACCTGCTGCGATTAACTTAGAGACTATCGGATGAAACTGAGTTTGACGCTGCCTAACCATGGCTGGTAGGTTTTGTGTAATTCGTATTTTAACTCCCTCCCATTGAATTTCCTGCAATTCTCTGAATTTGCCCAAGAAAAAAGAGGCTGAGGAGCAGAACCGGGTGATGGCATGGGTCTGAGGGCTCTATGGGCCAGTTCTATAGTGTAAGCTGCTCTGAATGGTGAGAAGCCTGCTAGTTTTGTTATCAGTTTTTGTATGAAGACAACTGTGTTACTCCCGTCTTCTTTCTCTGATATACCAATAACAACCACATTATTTCTATGACTCCTCCCCTCTAAATCCTTTATTTTTGTTTCCAGCTTTTTGATTCTTTGCCTGTTGTCTACTGCATCATTATTAATTTGGTCTGCTCACTTCTCCAAGGAAATAAGGCACATTTCATTATCTGCCATCCTTGTGGAGAGATCATCGAGTACAGATGCCATTAGCTTTACTTCAATAAAGATTTTAAAGCCTCTAAGAATGGCCTAAATTCCTGAAGGAACTGCTCTAGCGTAAGAGGAGTCATATCAGAGGCCTCAGATGGAGCGGTGGTAGTAGTTACAGGCTTACTGCTATTCTCCTGTTGGGCCTTGGAGCGCTTGCTCATTTTCTCTGGGGAGACATGAGGGGTATTTTTTTGGAAGAGTGAGATGCATCTCCGATCTATCCTTCGTAGTCCCGGTAATAATATGTGCCGAAGAAGTAACTGTAAAATTAGGAAATAACGAGTTGAAGGTTTATTTTGATGCTAGGCAATCGGAGCAGTCTCAAGGAGCTGTTACTCGGAGCAATGCATCACGTGGTCTCCAGCTTTTTTGTTTCTAAAAAAGGTATGACATTGTTACTTTACTTCTAGCAGCCTTCATTTTTCAATGTTTTTGGGCCTGGTTCATTCTTTTCTTTGGCCGTTTGCTTTATATTTTTCAGAAGCCGTTAGTCGGCTTTTGCTGGTGTTCCTGGAATTGTCCAAGAGCTTGGGAGTTTGGACTGTCTGCCAGAGAGAGAGAGAGAGAGAAACTGAAGAAGAAAGAAGAGGGATGCCCCAGAGCGTGGCCTGAAGCACAAGCTACAGAGGAAAGGTTCAGAAGCTGAGGAAGAACAATTTGTATTTTTATCTGGCTGCTTGGTTATATAAAGGATGAGATGGCTCACACCTTAAACTTAAACTACAAACTATAAACTACCAAATAAATAATAAACACATACAGGGTAGGACAGGCACTAGGATGGCAGTGTTGCTTGAAGAATCAGTTAACATTAATCATGCACAACTGTCATTGTCATTTATTTAACAATCGTTGTTAATGTGTGTGTGTGTATATATACATATATATATATATATATATATATATAAAATTTATTTTTTTTTGCTGTGCTTTTCTTTTTAAAAAAAATTTCCTTCCATCTTTATTGTGCTGCTTTCTGGGACGGGTTTGTGTCAGCACTGTGGATTCTGTTTCCTTGCTTGTTTTTGGGTAACTGTTTGTCTTTTTGGTTGGGTATGTGAGTCCCACTGTGTTGTTTTATGAATTGGGTATAGGGTATAAGAAAATTATAAGTTTAAGATTAATTTTAATAGATATTTAATCTACTATTTGAAAATCCCAGCCCAATCAATCAGAGGTTCTCCTTGGACAATGTGGCAGACAGGGCAGGCAAAAGGATGCATGCGTGGCATTCTCTCCGGGACTTACCACAGATCAGCTGCAGACCCAGACTCACCATATTCATTATTAGTGGTTTTAACCTTTCAGCAGGACTTAGTATTTGCACTCTGAGCAATTAAGCATAGCTAAGAGACAGCATTTTGCTACTATTTCATCTGTTGAAAGCTAGCACCTGAGTGTCTATTGTGCCCAAGTATTAGAGGTACTAGAAAAAGCCAAGGTGCTTCAGTGAAGCATGGCTAAGGCAATCTGGTGATTCAGAACAGCATGGCTGTGTGTGCAAAAAGAAATATGAGCCAAGAGTAGTAATTTACAATAGTTTTAATCACTTGTTTTAGTTGGGGGCCTAGCTTTTTGATTAATTTGGGGCTACCTAGATATCATAACAGATGTTTAACAACCAAATAAACACAGTGGTTAAGCTCTCACTCAGATTATTTTACATTCACACTTGCTAAGCTAAAACAAGAAACACTGATTGGGAGATAATTGTACTAGATAAAGTAAGTTTTGTTAAGGTGTATATTACAAAATTTCTAGTTGGTGTTGCAGTGCTTGGGTCAATTTTTTTAACAGTGAATTTATGTATGTGTAATGAGTAATCAGCAGACATTAGTAGATTTTTTTAAGTTTTAAGTTTTATTACTATAGCCTTCAGATTTAAACTTAATCATTTTTAGAAAACTGGGTGCTTGTTTTATTATTGATTCCAGTACTGTATACCAAATACTTTCAGAAGGGGCATTTCTCTATAGATAACTTAGTTTACTCAAATAAATAAAAAACAGTAGTTGTTAATTATCATGGCTCTCTGGTTTTTTAACATAAATTTTACTACAATTATACTCTATTCTTGCATTTGGTGCAGCAGCATTTTTGTTGAGGCATTTTGCTTCTACATATGTAGAACTGTTTTGGGGAATAGGCCTCAGTCCTGAAATATATATTTCTAAGTGGCCTTGGACTATGTCTGGGCCAACCATATAGCGGAAAACCAAGCTACAGCTAAAGGAACAGTTAGTGGATTTTCTCTGAAGGTAGAAAGTGGCCAGCAGCAAGATTTTCTTTCTAGTGGTACCCACACTTAAATGGACTATCGAATGATTTCCTATATTTTAAATATACTGTGAACTTGTCATATGTGAACTGTTTACTTAATATTGCATATATTATTGTCTAATCTATCCCCCACCCCCTTTACAAGCAATGCAGATTAATAAAAAAAATATTGGGGGTGGGAAAAAGACCAAAAAATCTAAGGAGAACTGTATTAATAATTCTTCTAATTTATAGCTAAAGGCAAGGGTAATGGAAAGGGGAAAGGAAATGTATCTCACTTAAAAGATCAAGGCCAGACTTTAATTAACAAATACCTATTTAATATAAATGAAAATGAGGCAGAGTGTACCTCTACCCCAAGACCCACTCCTCTGACTACTTCTTCTGAAGGGGAAGGTCTAGAATAGTCATTGAGGACAGTTTATATATGGTAAAAGCAAATGATAAAACACTTAATGCTAACATAAAGGACTCATTGCAGACACCAGCTGTCAATATTAGTGGTGATTGTATCCTTAACTCACCTGTGCTAGATTATTCACTAAGCCTTCATTTCAGTCCAGATTCTCCTGAAATCCCAGAAAGTTTACCTATGAAAGATAGGACTATACAGCCCTTATCTGAGTCACAACAAGTGGGTCTTTCATTTTTTGACAAAACATTTACTGGTATAGAGGAACTCCTGGGTTCAGATATTAAGGAGATCAGAACTGTTTTAGATAAAGCAATAACTGACTTGAAAGAAATTGCTGGAAAAGAAGAAAGCACAGGAGAAATGGCAGGGTATCAAACTTTACAGTCACACTTTATGGATCAGGAATTGGTTGCTGACCTAAAAAACCTACACTTGGCTAGTATTATTATAATGGAACAGCTTATTATGTTAAAAAATGAATTTGATTCACTCAGGGGAGAAGTATCCATTAATGCAATAAGATTTGAGGACATTCTAGCATTTCAAAAAAGGCAGGAAACTAGAGAAAGAGCAATTTCCTCTTTTGGTAGCGCATGACTTATTCGAGTTACAATCAGTTGAGAATTTTTCTGGGAAAATGTTCCTTCTCCACCTGAAGGGGTTCTTTGTCAACCCCTAACTCCCCCACCAGTGGCGATAGGTCCTACCATAAATAAGAAAAATAAGAAAAGAAAAAGTAATAACAACATAAAAATGTTAAGGACAATGGCAAAAAAGGGGAAATAACAACTTTCATGCAAAAAAAGGTAAAAAGTGTGAAAATAGGAGTGCAAAGGAAAATACAATACAAAAGAATAATATCATAAAGGATAACAACATTAAGGAAACTCTTATTGTTAATGATAAACCTCCATTACTTGTTGAATGTGATATTAATTTGCCTGATGAAACCCCAGTCCTTAAAAAACTTGATAATGAGTTTAACAATGTTAATATTTAAAAGCAGAATGTAGAAAATTAGTCTGATTTGTTGGTAGCAGAACAAGCCATTATCCTATTGAGGCATGTAGATTGGGACTATACTAAGAATACTCCAATATTAATAAAGCTGGGTCATCTAATTTGTACTGAGCTGCTAGAGCTGGATATACTTCATGATGACATCTTTGATGCCTTCAGGGTAACTGATATGATCTCTACGTATGTGATTCTTTTGATATTTAAGAATGAGAGAGTATCTCATTATGTCTGAAGGAATTCTAGCCTTCTAGAGAAGTACTTCCTGTCTATGGACTTTCCATTGTCTTCCACAATGTTATTTAATTCTGGCATATTAACAAAAACAGATTTGATTACGTCTCTGATACAGGTATATGTTTTGCATGATATGGTAACTCTAGGGCACAGTAAAAAATGTCCATCTGACATAACACTTTCTATTTTTGGAGTTTTATATATAAAAAAGGAGTAATTTGCCAAACTAAAAAGTATGATGACACACCTTATTTACAATTTGCTTGGCTTGGAATTTTATGAGGATGGCATTGTTTCAGTAGAGAGAACCCATAGTAACTGGATGAAAGGTGAACAAATAGATCTTGTTTTATCTAGCAGACACCTGGTGGATAATATTCTGGAGACCAGTTATAAACTGAATAGCTTGGATATCATAATTATTGATTTTAATAGTGACCAGGGCATAGGTCACCCAGGATAGCAGATCCCTGTTAATACTCACACTGTACAAAGTAAAATTAATTTTAATTTTAATGTTAAGACTCAGAACATGTTTTAAATCCTTGCTGAGGAATGTAATTGACTGACTATAGCAGATAGAAGTATGGAGAAGATAATGTTGATTGATGGTGAGGATATTAGCAGTAAACTAGATAACAGTATAAACCATTATTTAGACATACATAGAGGTAATATAGCTCTTCTTTCCTGGAATATTGCAGGGCTTAAAACTGAATTAGTATATCCAGAATTCTTAATATTTCTTAATAAAAATGGAAATTCTCACATTTCAGGAAACATGGCATAGTAAAGAACATATGGATAATATCCAATTAAATGGTTTCATGTTAATTCATTCCCCTGCTTTAAAAAATAATTCAAAGTGCAGACTTGTAGGGGGTTTAGCTGTTTATATTGAAGTATCAGATAAGTTCAAGATTGCACAAACAATAGTTAGGCAAAATGTGATTTTAATTGTATTGAACATTTGTGGTGAAAGCGCTATATTGGGTAATGTCTCTAACACCCCTCTAAATTCCAAAATGTATAATAAAACTTTACTTCATGATCTTATAATGGAGGTTAAGTCTATAGACTTTGGTGTAGTCTACGATGACATAATAATTATGGTGGATTTTAATATCAGATTTGGTAATAATAAAAAGGGCATAAATAAGGATAGTTTGCAAGTTTTATTGATTCCACAGAGAGTCCCTTTAGATAAAAAACGTACTGATAAACACAAATACAGCATAAACATTATTAGATACATTACAACTTCTTATATTAAATGGGAGATTTCCATGTGATTCAATGGGAAACTCAACCCATGTTAGTATCAGGAGTTCAACTATTATTGACTACGCTCTTGCCTCCATACTTGCTTTTCACAAATATATTGATTTTACAGTTATAGAAAGAACTGAGAGCAACCATTTCCATTAATCACTTAGGGGAAATCTAAATTTGATCATGTTCCTTTGCCAGATGAGCAAATAGACATAATACATGAAAGGATAACATGGAATATATTAACTAAGTTTGAAGCTACTATGTTTAGTGATACATTTATAAATGGAGTGTCAGAGAACTTACAACACAAACTGGACCCAGATCAAATTTACAATTATCTGATTACACAATATAATTTTTGTGAGAACCAAAAATACAAAAAACATAAACAAGTTCAAACTAAAAGTAACGTTTATGATAACTGGTTTTACAAATACTGCAGAAATGAAAAGAGAAAGCTGACAAGTCTTATTAGATTAATCAAGAAAACCCTACTAAAACTAACTTAAAGAACTTAAATAGTTGTAGGAAGTTATATAAACATCCATGTTAATAATCAGTGTATGCTACATCGGGAGGAACTATGGAACTCAATGTTACAGGCAGTTGATGAAAAAAATGATAAAAAAAATATTGGTTATTAGTAACAATGGGTACAAATAGTTTTAAAATAATACAGGATATTTACATCCCTCCAGATATTGGGATTAAACATTATTCATCTGTATTTTATGATGCCCCGGTCCTCCAAATTAGTGACAACTTGGAAATTAGTAACTCATTTCAATGGTTTACATTTATTGAGGTTAAAACAGCTATTGAAAGTTTTAAAAATAACAACACACCTTCCCCTGATAAAATACCAATAGATCTTATAACTATTAATTTCAATTGACGGTCTGATGTGTGATGAATTAGAACGTATAGGAATTCTGGACTGATATATCAGTCTGCAGCCCTGCACAGGTTAGTAAACCAGTAATGTATGCCTATGTACCAAATTCATGGCTGGGCAGTCACATAATACCTATACATAAAAAAGGTGCCCATAACGATCCAACTAATTACAGAACTATCAGTCTATTGGACACTATCTCTAAAATATTTGTGAAAAGTATTGTTTAATAGGTTAACTCATTGGCTTGAAAATACAAAAATACTATTTGATCTACAGGCAGGGTTCAAAAAAGATACAGGTACTCTAACTCAAAATGTTCTACTAAATCATATAATAGAAAAATATACTAAAATAAAGAAGCAACCTATCTTTGTCACATTCACTGACTTTACGTCAACTTTTGATACTGTTCTGAGGTCATTGTCATGAAAAAATTTCTAATTTAGGAATTAATCAAGATCTGATAACTCTCATTAAAAGAAGGTATAAGAATACCTGGGACAAATTAAATACACTAAACCAGATTTGTTAACTGATAAAATCCATATGAATATTGGGGTTAGACAAGGATGCATTCTCACTCCTACCATGTTCAACATTTATATAAATGATATAATAGTTGCACTAGAAAATTCCTCTTTCCATCTTGGCTTGCAGAGAGCTTTAAATAAACTCGAGACAATAAGTAAAACACACAATCTTAAACCAAATTCAAATAAAGCCAAAATAATGATATTTGGAAATAAAAAATAATATAGATCTCCGACACTGTCTAGTAATTAATTAAAATTTGTCAGTGAATTTCCATATTTAGGTGTATTTTTTCTAGTAATGGAAAATGGAATAAACATATCAAGTGGATAAGTAAAAAGCTCCTAAATTCAGTTGAATTATTAAAAAGATTGAATATATTTTATGGAGGTAAAGAAAAAATTACTCACCTTAGTAATGTTGTTTCTTCTAATGGAGTCTTGCTATATTCTTATCAGCAGGTAAACCCTCTTCTTTTTCAGCTCATCCTGTATTCTCCAAGTTTTTCAAGGGGTTGCGTCACACCAACCCTCCATTCAGGGACCCTGCCCCTGCTTGGGATCTTAATATTTGCATTGCCCAGCTTATGCAACCCCCTTTTGAACCATTGTCTTCAGCAGAGCTTAAGTACTTGACTTGGAAAACTGTGTTTTTGATAGCCATCACTTCTGCCAGGCGCATAAGTGAATTGCAAGCATTGTCAGTGGAGCCTGATTTTATCTCCTTTCACAGAGATAAGGTGGTCCTCAGGACTAACAGGAAGTTTTTGCCTAAGGTGGTTTCAGACTTCCACCTTAACCAAGCCATGTCTCTTCCTGTGTATTTCACTGACCATTCCTCCTCTGGTGAGAGGAGATTACACAGTTTGGATGCAAAAGAGCCCTTAGTTATTACATAGAACGTACCAAGGGTCACAGGTTTGACTCCCTCCAACTGTTCCTCACTTATGGTGAGGTTGGTAAAGGGAAACCTGCCACTAAAAGATCCATTGCCAGGTGGATTGTCTCTTGTATCCAATTTTGCTATGAAAAACTGGGTAAGGTTCCTCCCTCAGGCCTGAGGGCTCACTCTACCAGAGGTACAGCTGCATCTCCGGCTGCTGCCAGGGACATCCCTATCCTAAAGATATGGCAAGCAGCTACCTGGAAAACAGTTCACACTTTTACCAAGCATTACTCCCTGGACATCCAGGCTAGGAGTGATGCTTGGTTTGGCACAGCTGTGCTTCAGAGCCTATTTCCAAAGTAGGTTCTGTCCCTCATCCATGGAGGTACTGCTGTGTAGTCTGCATCAGTCATAATATAGCAAGACTTCATGTTGTTTGAAGAAAAAATTACCCACCTTAGTAATGTTGTTTCTTCTAATGGAGTCTTGCTATATTACCTCCCCGCCTGCCCCTCTCAGAACCTCTACTTTTGGGATGTGGGTGGGCAGTGTAGTGTTGGCACTTAGTAGATGCCCACCTTATTTTTCATCCCTTCTTTTGGGGTGTTTGGGTGTTATGTTTTAATTTTCTTTCTTGGATCCCCTGACTTGAGTCTTTGTTTTGGGACCAAGAAAAATGTGTTCTTGTATTTAGTAGCCAGTGGGCTAGTGTAGGTTTACGGCTTCCACACAGAACCTTAGTGAGTTTTGCTCGTCAAGATCTGACAGTTTGAGTTTGAAGAACAACAGACAGAGTTTTCAATCGAGCTCGCGCTCAAGGTTCCATGCCTAGCATGGAAAGTTAACTCTTTCACCTCCAGAGCAGTTCGAAGGTTGGGACTCACTGCATATGTCATAATATAGCAAGACTTCATGTTGTTTGAAACTGTTGTTCCAGTGATTAAAACCATCAATGCAAAAATTGTCTCGCAAGCAGCCTATGCAGTAGAAGTTTGGGGTACAGATAAATCAAATAAAATAGACTTAGTGCTTAATAAAACTTATTAACAGTTAATAAAGAGGCAGTATAGCACAGTGGTTTAAGGCTCTGAGCTGCAAACCTGGAGACCTGGGTTTGAATCCCACAACCCCCACTTGCATACTATGTGACCCTGAGCAAGTCACCTAACTTTCTTGTGCTCCCAGGTTGCAACTGTAAACAAGTTTTCAGCATAGTGTCTCTCTACTGGTAAAAGAAATAAAAAAAACTCTCTTGTAGTACACCCAACGTGCTGGTTAGATCTCAATTAGGTCAAATTGGCTTCAGACACCTAGCTCAAGAACATATGATTTCTTATTGGATTAAATTACACTCTAAAGATAAAGATACCCTTTTGGCTAGGTACCTAGATGAAAAAAATACTCAAAATATACACATGCAAGACTCTTGGCTTAACATTGTGTGCAATTTATTAAAATGTAATGATTTGCACTTCTTAAAGCTTTGGTATGACCAAAAGGTTATTCTATTTCATACATTAAATTTGTTAAAACAAATTATCCAGAACAGAGCTAAGAAAGTTGACTTGGATAATATTAAACAGGTGAAAGTGTCAAGATGGTTGGTAAAAAATACAGTTGAACACTCATTGAAATTCTTTTTGGAAGCCGTGCAAGTACCACAACACAGAAATATAATTGCTCAATATAGATTCAAAGTTTTCCCCAAGTAACATTCTTATGGTAAGATATAATAAAACTTGTCTCCAGTCGTTATTATGTTTCTGCACCTTGAAAGAAGTAGAGGACTTATAACATGTCATTTTAAGATGTCCATGGTACATTAAAACTAGAACTAAATGTTTAGATGAGATCATTAGCTCTCTTCTTATCCCACCCAGGTTTCTGCTGGATTTGACCTTCAACTCAGAAAATGTTAATATTCTAAATAAACTTGCACTTTATTTGATAGAAATAATCATGACTAGAACTAGATGTATTGCCAATTATAATGTCATTTGAGCTTGTACAATAAGAATGCTCTGTCTATAGACATAATCACTTTATGATAAAGAGTTGCTGTGAAACATTCCTTGTAATAATTAAGAATAGTCTTCTCTGTGTGAGTAAAATTTATGCTTGTGTGTTTTATTGTGTTTATTAGGATATGGTTTTACACATAATGCAATTTTGTGTCATTATCTTTTCATGTAATGGCTTTTAAGCTAATCAATAAACTAACCTAAATACCACTGCAATATGTACATTATAGAAACCTGAACTGGCTAAGGCTTCAAGAAAGGAGAAATTGGCACCTTCTGATTTGTGTGTTTAAACTACAGAAGGGAAACAGTCTATTTATATTCTGGATACTTTCAGGATCAGAGAAACCAGGGAGAGTCTGAGATCAGCACAGGGCTTGGAATTTGTAGTACCAAAATGTAGTTTGGGAGTTGGAAGGTCCTCAGTATTATACAGAAGACTTGCCTTATGGAATTCAATGCCATTTACCTTCGGGGGTAAATGCAATCATTTGGGCACTGTAAAAAAAATGTTTTTTTAATAGGGCTGTGGTACCCTTGCATCATTGCTCAGACGGCATTACCTGATATGATCAACCATTATATAAAATGTTTAGTGATCTTAATGACTTGTCTAACCCCACTATGGTATAACTAAATATATGTTTGTGCCCTAACCCCTCTATTGTGCAATTATGTATGCATTACATATGTTATATATATATATTTTTTTTTATTTTTTAATTTTTTATTTTAGTTTTTGTTGACCAGGTAAGTGCACTAGACAAATCCTGCCTATTTTCAGGCACGACCCGGGGGAAGGGGATACAGATGAATGCCAACTGACCTTGAACCAGATTAAGCTGTATATCATTTATAAGTATTGAATAGGCAACTGTAAGACAGCAAAAAAAGGGATCTCTTTTGAAATGAGCACCTCTCAATTGAGATATTAATATCCCTGTCCATAACTTTTTATAAATAAAAATTTACTATTACTACTACATAACTAAGCTGTGGCTAACTTCACATCCTCCTTCATTTGCTCATTGGGCAATGTTGGTTGATTCTGTTTACTATTATGAGAGATGTGCTTATCAATATTTGAATTGTTTTGAGGCATTTCAGTTAATTTGGCAGAAATGGGCATTCTACAGGTTGTAATCCAATTTGAGTTTTGTCCCATGAGCTGATATTCTGTTTGTTCTTTGGTGGTAGTTCTGTTTATTGTTAAACCTATTTCCCGCTTGGTTTGTGGAAACTAGGGTGTACTTCATCTTTGCTTTGTTTTTCAGTCACCTTGTCCCATTCTGTATCCTCTCTTTTTAGTGTTACAGTGAAACCTCGATTATCCGGACCTCGATTATCCAGATTATTCGATTCAGCGGACCAGCCGCCTGGTTCCGAAGTTAACTGAAGTAGCTTGAAATTAGCCTGAATTTTGTTTGAATGCAGCATGTGTGATTAGCACCTGATTAGTACACAAAAACTTTTCATGGCTTTTCACAATTAAATGTAACAGCATGGCTAAAAATAGATTTGTGGTAATCAAGAGCCAATGCCAAACAATCAAACAATCAATCAGACAATCAAACAATTGTGTTTATTACCCTCCTCATTTATCCTGTCTTTAGGTTCCTCTGGTCTGGTCCACAATGGAGGTCTGTAATGCTGCTCCTAGAGCTCCGAGAACAAGCTAGTCTCCTAAAGCAAGCGATGTTAAGCGGAAAAGAAAAATACTGCCTTTAAGAGAGAAACTGCTTATCCTGAAGAGACTTGATTGAGGTCAAAAAGCCATCGACATTGCTGCTTCATACTCCATAAGCAAGCAGCAGGTTTCAGACATTAAATCTAGCAGAGAAAAAATATTGTCTCACGCCACTATGGTCAACGACCAGAGAGCACTCAAATCAAGAAAATTAAAAAAAAAACAGAAGACAAGTGGCTTGAGAAAGTGCCTTACCTTTGGTTCACCCAGCAATGAAACAAAGGTGCTCCAGTTTCTGGACCTATGCTGCAGGAGAAGACTTTGGAATTTAACATTGAGTTGAACAGCCAGGATCACATAAATGAATTTAAGGCTTCCACTGGCTGACTACAACACTTTAAGGAAAGGCACTCCATAAGGCAACTTGAAATTCAAGGGGAAAAAATGTCGACAGATGAGACACTTGTTAAGTCATTTCTCGATAAATTACATACTGTCATTAAACGTCAAGTCTATACACATGAGCAAATGTATAAGGCCAATGAAACCGGCCTGTATTGGAAACTTCTTCCTGACAAAACACTCGCCAAATTACTAGAACAGATGGCTACTGGCTATAAAAAAATTAAGGACAGAATAACGATCCTCAGGCTGTTCGAATGCCACAGGGACTCACAAACTTAAACCACTGCTTATAGACAAATATGCTAACCCACACTGTTTTAAGCACATAAATATGACAGCACTGCCAGTCATATATGTCAGCCAAGGTAACACATGGATGAGCAGCAGTCTTTTTGTTAGCTGGTTTTACAAATCATTTGTACCCGCTGTGAGAAAGCATTTGAGGCAACAAAAACTCCCACCCAAAGCACTTCTCCTGATAGACAACTGTTCAGCACACCCACCTGGCCTGAAATCTAGTGATGGTAGAATAAAAGTTGATTTCTTCCCCCTGAACATGACCTCAATGCTACAGCCATTTGATCATGGCATCTTGGAAGGGCTCAAGAAGCAGTACAGAAAAAAGCTTTTGTGCCAAATCCTGTCAGACCCTGACCCCGCGACATCAACCATCTGCATCCTAAAAAAAATAACTTTGAAAGATGTAGCGTACATGATAGGAGAGTCCTGGGATGAAGCGACCGCAGAGGGCATCTACAAGTCTTTCATCTCTATGCTCAAAATTGGTGTGCCCAAATCCCACGATTTGACCCAGGATCCTGCTTCTGATGAAGAAAATGAAGCAGCGGGTGCTGAAAGTGACAATGAGTTTGCCGAGGAGATAAATGAGTTAGACAATGGAGACCAGGAATTGCTTACATTGCAAGACCTATCTGATGCAAACATTGTTGGGATAGTTACAGAGAAAGTCAAAATAAAGGAGGAAGAATCTGACGAGGACAGCGATGAGGAAAAACAGACAGTAAGTGCGCAAGATGCAGTGTTTCATTTCACAAAATATGTCAGATGGCTTGACAGGCAATCAGACACTAACCCAATTAATTTACTCACTCTAAATCAACTGCTTGCTTATGCAAAGAAGGAAAAATATTGTGGCTATAAACAGAGCAAAGTCACTGACTTTTTCAGCACTACCACTACGTCTTAGTCCGATCAGTAAAAGTACAGTACTGTACAGGACTTTGTTTTGCCACACTGTATTATATTATACAATCTTTTATTACCAACTTTTCTACTTAATAAATTCTTACTAAATAAATATGGAGACTGGGTACGTCATTTAATCAATAGTTATCTGTATTTCAGGCTTACTCTGATTTACTCTGTGTTATAAGTGTCATTTTCGGTTATCCGGATTATCGATTATCTGGACCAAAGCCAGGTCTTCAGAGAGGTACAGATAAGAAAAAATTACTCACCTTAGTAATGTTTCTTCTAATGGAGTCTTGCTATATTATGACTGATGCAGTTTGTCCCACCATTAGAACTGCTCCGGAGGTGAAAGAGTTAACTTCCATGCAGTGCATGGAACTTAGAGTGCAAGCTTGGTTAAGAAAGCTCTGTTAGGGTAATTTGAAACCGAAACCATCAGATCTTTACGAGCAAAACTCACTAAGGCTCTGTGTGGAAGCTGTAACCTACACTAGCCAAGTGGCTACTAAAATATTCACACATTTTCCTGGTCCCAACACCAAGACTCAAGTCAAACCAGAAAAAATAAGATAAAATAAATAAAACACAACACCCAAACACCCCAACAAGAAGGGGTGGAAAACATAAAAGGGGGCATCAATAAGTACCAACAGTGGACTGCCCACCCCATACCCAAAGTAGAAGTTCTGAGAGGGGCAGGTTGGGAGGTCATAATATGCAAGACTCCATTAAAAGAAACAACATTACTAAGGTGAGTAATTTTTCTTCAAACAACATGAAGTCTTGCTATATTATGACTGATGCAGACTACACAGCAGTACCTCCATGGAGGAGGACAGAACCTACTTAGGGAATAGGCTCTGAAGCATGGCTGTGCCAAACCGAGCATCCCTCCTGGCCTGGATATTCAGGGAGTAATGCTTGGTGAAAGTGTGTACTGTTTTCCAAGTAGCTGCTTGACATATATCTAAGATAGGGATGTCTCTGGCAGCAGCTAGAGATGCAGCTGTACCTCTGGTAGAGTAAGCCCTCAGGCCTGAAGCGGGAACCTTACCCAGTTTTTGATAGCAAAATTGGATACAAGAGACAATCCACCTGGCAATGGATCTCTTAGTGGCAGGTCTCCTTTCCCAACCTCACCATAAGTGAGAAATAGTTGGAGGGAGTCAAACCTGTGACCCTTGGTACGCTCTATGTAGTAACTTAGGGCCCCTTAACATCTGTTGTGCAGCCTCCTCTCACCAGAGGAGGAATGGTCAGTGAAGAACACTGGAAGTGAAATAGATTGGTTAAGGTGGAAATCCAAAACCACCTTAGGCAAAAACTTCCTGTTAGTCCTGAGGACTACCTTATACCTGTGAAAGGAAATAAAGTCAGTCTCCACTGATAAAGCCTGTAACTCACTTATGCGCCTGGCAGAAGTGATGGCTACTAGAAATACAGTTTTCCAAGTCAAATACTTAAGCTCTGCTGAAGACAGAGGTTCAAAGGGGGGTTGCATCAGCTGAGCAATGCAAACATTAAGATCCCAGGCAGGGGCAGGGTCCCTGAATGGAGGATTGGTATGAAGTAATCCCTTAAATAACTTGGAAAATACAGGGTGAGCAGAAAGAGAAGAGGGCTTCCCTGCTGAAATGAAAGCAGAGACAGCTGCCAAATGCACTTTCAGGGTAGCTGGTCTCAGTCCCAAAGAATTAAGATGGACCATATAGTCCAAAACAGTGGGTAAATCAGCAGATTCCGGGGAAATATGCTTCCCAGAACACCATATGGAAAACCTTTTCCACTTGGAGTTATAGGTAGCCCTGGTGGAAGGCTTCCTAGAAGCTTTCAAGATTTCGAGAACACCCTGAGAAAGTTGTAGATCAGCAACTTAACTCCTCAAGAGCCAGGCCTTGAGGTTGAGGGATTTGAGATTGGATACCAGACTCTCCCTGAGCACAGGTTAACAGATTGTGGTTCCTGGGGAGACACAGGGAAGATGGACTGCTAAGGACAGAAGGAGGGTACCAGGGCTGCCTGGCTCAGTCTGGAGCAATCAGGATCATCTTGCAGGGCTGAGACCTGATTTTGACTAGCACCTTGAACAGGAGAGGGAAGGGGGAAGGCATAGAGAAACTTCCCTTCCCAATCGAGAAGAAAGGCATCCAGGGGGACTGAGCCCAACACTGGGGGCCTGCAACAAAAAAGTGGAAGTTGATGATTGTCTGGGGCTGCAAAAAGATCTATCTGAGGAGTGCCCCATCTGGCAAAAACTATCCCCAGTACTAGGGGATCCAGTGACCATTTGTGATGGCCCTGGGAAATCCTGCTGAGAACATCTGCCAGGACATTGTCCTTGCCTGGGAGGTGAACTGCCATGAGGGAAGTGTTCAGGGAATAAGCCAGAGACCACAACTCATCGCCTCTGTGCACAAGGTCAAGACCGAAGTGCCCCTTGTTTGTTGATGTACCACATTGTAGTGGTGTTGTCTGTTCTGACCTGTACCACCTTGTTCTGAACAGATGCAGAAAAAACCTGAAGTGCTAGAAAAACAGCTCTGAGTTCCAACAGATTGATGTGGAGCAGAGATTCCTGAGGGGACCATAACCCCTGGGTGGAGAGGTCACCCATGTGAGCTCCCCATCCCAAGAGGGATGCATCTGTAGTAAGGGTCAAGAAGTGGGATAGAGGGATGAAGGGCACCCCTTGTCTCAGATTGCTCTGATCCTGCCACCACTGAAGGGCCTGGATCAAGGTTCGAGTCACTGGGATTAACTTGGATAGGGAATCTCTTCTTTGAGACCAGAAGGCTCTCAAATGGAACTGAATGTCCCTCATCTGAAATCTTGCTCCTTGTACTACAGCTGTGGAAGCAGCCATGTGTCCTAGGAGCTGCAGGAAATGCCTTGCTGGTCGAGAGACCTGCAGAGTGAAGGACGAGGCCAGGGCTACCAAGGTCCTCACCCTTTCTAGGGGAAGGAAGGCTCTGGCCTGCTTTGTGTCCAGTTCTGCACCTATAAAGGTGAGTACCTGGACAGGTTCCAGAACTGACTTTGGAAGATTGAGAAGAAAGCCCAGAGAGGCAAGCAGCTGTTGGGTAACTTGCAGGTGTGATTTGATCTGGTCTGGAGACTGACCCACAATGAGCCAGTCGTCCAGGTAGGGAAAGATGGCAATCTTTGTCGCCTTAGATGAGAAACTGCTACTGCCAGACATTTTGTGAATACCCTTGGGGCAGAGGTAAGGTCGAAGGGCATTGCTCTGAACTGATAATGGCCTGAGGGCAGTTCGAATCTGAGGTACTTTCAGTGGGAGCTTCTGATAAGAACATGGAAGTAGGCATCCTTGAGGTCCAGGGAAGCTAGCCAGTCC
Source organism: Neoceratodus forsteri (assembly GCA_016271365.2). Classification (NCBI taxonomy): domain Eukaryota; kingdom Metazoa; phylum Chordata; order Ceratodontiformes; family Ceratodontidae; genus Neoceratodus; species Neoceratodus forsteri. The sequence continues at coordinate 830,537,188 of CM028130.1, read as the reverse complement.
CCTGGCCTTAGGGAGGGTAAAATCATTCCCAGAGTCACCATTTTGAATTTTGGTTTTAAAAGGTGCTTGTTCATATATCTTAGGTCCAGGATGGGCTGCCACTCTCCTGTCTTTTTTGGGGTAAGGAAGTACCTGGAGTACAGACCCTTGCCCTGGTGTAGGGGAGAAACCTTCACAGCTCTGAGAGCCAGGAGGGTTGAGACTTGCTCAAGGCAAGAGTCTCTAAAGGGTTTGCAGGTGGAAAGGATCTGATTCTCATCTTTGGAAATTTTTTGAAGCTGAGAACCACACCCTGGCTCACTACTTCCAGGACCCACTTGTCTGATGTTAAAGACTCCCAGTCCTGGACGAAGTAAGCCAGCCTGCCCCCTACAGGTAATGGAGAGCCGGCCCTGGGCATCCCATCAGGGTGCCTGTTTGGCAGGGGCTTTAGGCTGAGTGGGTGGGAGCAGGCCTGCTTGTACCCCATCTGCCTCTCCCTCTGAAGAACCCCCTCTGAACATAGGCTGAGGAGGAGGCCTGGGTCTGGTAAAAAGGCCTGTGAAAAGGCCTGCCCCTACCCCTGGGGGGCTGCCTCTGAGGAGTGGCTTTCCGTTCCTTGGCTTGTGCACTCCTATAAGTGGTTCTATATTCATCCATTTTCTTCATATAATTCTCTGTCTGCTCCCCAAACAGAGAATTTCCCACCACAGGAAAATCCATAGCCTTAGACTGAGTATCCTGTGACAAAGTAGTACACCTGAGCCAAGCCAATCTACGAAAAGCCACAGATATAGCCATGACTCTAGAGGATACATCATTAGAATCCATTGCAGCATGAAATTGCACCTTAGATGCCTCAGTACCATCAGCAGCCACCTGCTCCAGCTCCTTGGCAAGCTGGCCAGGGGCCTGTTTGGCTAAGGCCATGATAGTATCCCATCTAGATTTTTGGTATCTCGCAACATAAGCCATATAGTTTGCTTGTCTGAGTCCCAAAGACGCTGCCATGTATTGTTTTTTGGCCATGGCATCAATCTTCCTGAGTCCTTGTCAGGAGGATGAAGCCAGGGGAATATTAGCTTTGTCACAGGCTGCAGCCTGAACTACCCCAACATGACTGCATTGCTGTGAAAGAAATTCTGTATCAGGACTCTGATAAAGTGTACCTCCTGTCCATCTTTTTTTCCACAGGAGGCACAGAATTAGGAGCTTTTAAAATTTTTATTGTTTGTTTCCTAAAAGATTTATGTAAAGGGATAGACAATCTCCTGGACTCTGGGAAATCCATCATCTCTACAAAGTCAGGCTCCTCTTGCTCATCCAAAGCCTCCTCTAAAGGAAGCTGGAGGGTTTCAGCAACTTTTTTATAAAACAGAAAATGAGAAGGGGACTCAGCAAGCCTAGGGGGAGATTCACCTAAAGGTCTGTCTGGGGAGATGTCCGGTTCAATGGGCACATCCAGACTTTCAAAGTCACATTCACACTGATCATAATCATCCTCCCCCTCCTCTGGTTCATAAAACTCCTCTATATCATATTCTTGAACCGGTGGAACCGACCGAACCGACCTTTTGCCAGATAGTGGCGGTTCGGACGGAACCGGGGAAAGTGACTGGACAATCTGTATTGCCCTGGCTATCTCTGCAGCAGTTGGAGAAGGGATTTTTGACTCCACACCTGCTGACTTTCTAGTTCTCTTTGCTGGAACTGGCTCCTCAGAGTCAGCTTTACGTTTGCCCGAGGAAGTCTGGCCCTGGTCAGAGGGCACTCCCTCCGGTTCGGTTGGCACCGAACCGGGCTGGCCATCCGGGTCAGCGGACTTTTTGGCCTCTCGTTCCCTGAGCCTACCAACTCTCTTATCTAGGGTAGCTGCAGGGAAATTCTTGCAAATCTGGCAGTCTGCATTGAGGTGGTCAAACCCCAGACAATAAACACATGTGGTGTGTGGGTCAGCCTTGGCAAAGGCTTCCCCGAACATTACAGTGTTGAAACCCAGTGGGCCGGTTTTTCTTTTGGGTTTCTCAGACATAATGCCAGCTAACTAAAAACTTGCCCTTTTGTTGGCAGTGCCAGGCGAAGACACCTTTATCGGTTCCCAACCGTGTCACGGAGTAAATGGAAAAACCCGTAATGAAATCCGTTTTTTAGAACCGATAAGAACCGAGAACCGCATCTAACAAGCCTTAAACGCTCAGAATAAGTTTAAATACAATTTGATCGGTTCAAACGAACCGATAAACATTTACAAGTTCCACACAGAAAACCTATCTATTACTTACAATACCATAGACAGAGCTTGAACCGATCGGTTTGCGGTTAAATAATGAATATCGCGTTGAATTTAACTGAGAAAAAACCTTAAACCGAGAAAATGAACCGAGCAGCAGGAGGAATCTCCGGAGTGACTGTTCAGTGAGGCGGAGTAAAGAATCTGACGGTTTCGGTTTGAAATTACCCTGACAGAGCTTTCTTAACCGAGCTCGCGCTGTAAGTTCCATGCACTGCATGGAAGTTAACTCTTTCACCTCCGGAGCAGTTCTAATGGTGGGGCAAACTGCATCAGTCATAATATAGCAAGACTTCATGTTGTTTGAATTGAGGTTTCACTGTATTTTGTGGTTGTTAACCTTATTTCTTTATATTTTACATTTTTTTTAGAATTGTGATTATTGCATTATAAGGTCTATAGCATTTTGTTTAGTGTCATTTTAAGTTATCGTTTACAGTTTCTAGTCTATATTCAGTTGTTTCACTGTTGTTGAAGGTGTGAATATTATTTTCTTTAAGAATATGTTTATTCATTTTGTATATTTACTGTTTTTGACTTCTGTACTTTGTAAATGATTTTACTAAAGATGTTATTATAAAAAAAGAATTAAGAGCATGAATATTAAGACATACTGAGAGTCTTTTAGGGTTGAGAAGTAACAGACTAAGATGCTGAAACCTGTGACTTGTAGCAAACGGGTGATGATTTACTGCATCATTTCTTGCAGTTGCTGTTTCTTCTTGTCTTTGACCAATTTACGCAGCCAGGCCTGTTGTGCTAAATTCCCCAGTCAATGTCTGTGGTCAGTGTTGTTTTGGAGCAGCCTACGCTGTCAGCCCTCTAATCTCCAATGTCTTTATAGCTTATTCATCTGAGGTATATTTCAGCTGGCCATCTGGAAAAAAATATAACCATCTTAAAGGGATAAGGGGGTTGGAATTAGATTTTATGAGCGTGTAGAATTTTCATCACTGGGATGTTGTCTCTTATGCGGGCTTGTATAATGGGAGGGTAGTCTTTGTCAAAGTATATGCTGGCATTTTTAAGCAAGACAGAACAGATACACACTTGCTGTAACAGTAGATCTTCAAGAGAATCATCAGGCCACACCTATGGAACAATAAGCTGTTAGTAAAAGTTTTCATGTAGTCCTAGTGCCTAACAGTTTAGCAGGGGCCACCCATGACAACTTCTGATGTTGTCATCCCTATATAAGCATGGGCGGCCCAATCTCTCCTCAGTTCCCCACCAGATATCATGCTTGGAAGACCTCCCTTGATGGGGACCAGGAGATAGAGACTATAGTTACATCCATCAGATGAGGCCGAAAACCACAGATAGGCCCTTAAGAAGAGGCAACATTGGTATATTCCTAATTTCCCAAAAGGAGCTATGCCCCATGGGCTTCTCTCCAGAAAACCAGGCAAGTGTGAATGATTCCTGCTGCCAGACATGGCTGGAAACAGCAGGCAGACCATCCCAGAGAAAAAGCCAGGTGAAACCCCCAAGAGTTAAAAGTTCTACATCTAAGGGGGATGCAGAGTGGGATGGCATGACCTGATGAAAGAGATTCTCCAGAAGATCTACTGTTATGGTAAGTATGTAACTGTTCTATCTTCTTCTAGGATATCTTTTTCATCAGACCACACCTATGGAATGAGTACCAAGCAGTACTTACCTCAAAACAGTCTGGGGGGTTGAAAACTACAGGCCTGAGATAGTAGGCCCTAACACACCTCTAGGCCAAACTCTGCCCTTCTCTTTAAGGCAACATCCACACTGTAATGCTTAGTGAAGATGTGGATCATACTGCAGGTGGCAGCTGCATAAATCTCAGCAGCAGACACAGTCCTGAAAACAGCAGCTGAAGCAGCCAGACCTCTAGAGGAGGGTCCACAAGCAACCCCAGGAAGCCTCTTACTATACGTCCTGTAACAGAAAGTAATACAGTTGGCCAACCATTTGGACAAACACTAAAAACTGAAATGCCCTCTTTCCTAGGCGTGCAGAAAACAAAAAGCTGTGAGGATTTCCTGTAGGCCATCATACAATGTACACAGTATATGAGTATTCTATGTACCTGCAAAGTGCAGAGTAATGCTTACCCAGGACTGGCATGCTAAGCAGAATAAACTGACAGGTTGGTAGTTTAATTTAGAGTAAACACAGACACCACCTTTGGTAAGAACTTGGGAGACATGCACAAACACACCCTGTCTTTAACGCATTCTATCTGATGCTGCCATTTTGGGTCAGGTTAAGCAATAGATGGTTCTGACGCCATATGGTGCTAATGGGTATTTAAGGACAAAAAAATAAGGAAGCTCACACATTAGAGCCCGAAGCTCTGAAATGCCTCATGCAGAAGTAATAGGAGATCAAAATAGCGCTGTCCATGGCAGAAAGTGTAGGCCATGAAGCGCAGCTGGCTCAAAAGGAGCCAAAGTAAGCTTTCTAACATCAAAGGCCAAATTCCAAACCAGAACAGAATGGCAGATAAGAGGTTTCAAGTGTAGAATGCCTCCTAGAAATGTACAGACCACCTCCAGCTGGACAACCATACAACCCTCAATAGGCACAAGGAGGGCTGAAATGGCTGCCAAGAGCACCTTAATAGAAGAGTAATATTGGCCTGCCTCAGAAAAGGACAGCAAATATCCAGAACCTGTTTTATTGGACAGGTGAATGGATCCAGGTTGTAAGGAGTGGCCCACTAGGCAAACCGCTGCCACTTCAATGAGGAAGTGGCCTGTTGTAAGACTATCCGGCAGTCACTAAGACGAGTCACCTGTTGAGACACTCCAACTAAAGGAATGGCTATCTCCTCAGGAGCCATGCATGGCAGTGGAGTGACTTGGGGTCTGGATAAACCAGAGTCCCTTCTCCAAGCACAGCGGGCTTCAGTATAAGGGCAGGGGTACTGGAGGTTCCATTACCAGCTATTGAAGCAAAGGGAACCAAATCAGATGACGCCACCTTGGACAAAAAGGAAGAAAGTTGTCCCATCCCTTTGAAGTTTGATCAGTACCTTTTGAATTAGATGAAAGGGGAGGAAAGCATACCAAAACTTTTCTTTCCAAAAGAGGGACTACGCGTTTCACCAGAAAATTCCAGGCCCTGCAACAAGTGACCAGAGAATGGCAGTTTTGCGTGGTATGGGAACACAGGAAGGTCCAACTCTGGATGACCCTACCTGCCAAACAGGTGTTCTGCCACTGAGGCAGCAGTTCCCATTTCTGCATCCTGTACTATGACCTGCCTAGCCTGTCTGCCAAGACATGGTGATCACCTCAAACAGGAACTGCAGGTAATTCTAGACTGTGTTCCAGAGCCAAGTACTAGACTCTCATTGTCTCCCTGTACAAGGATAGAAAAGAGCGCCTCCCTGGTTGTTGACATAGAAACATAGACTTTGATGGCAGATAAGGACCGCTTTGCCCACCTAGTCTGCCCATTTCCCTACCTGTTAGATAAGCCGCAGATCCTAGTTAACCAACAGCCTACTTCCTCCTACCCCCCCACAAGAATTGCTTTATGTCTGTCCCACGCATTCTTGAATTCTCCCACTGTTTGTGACCCCACAACATCCTCAAGAAGACCGTTTCATGTATCCACTACCCTCTCTGTGAAAAAATACTTCATTACATTGCCCTTGAGCCGTCCCCGCTCTCTCTTCAAATTGTGTCCAATTGTTTTTGCACATCTCTTTTTCTAAAAGATGCCACCCTTTTGGACTTTATTGATTCCCTTGAGGTACTTAAATGTTTCTATCATAACCCCCCTCCCTCCTTTCCTCGAGGGTATACATATTAAGCTCTTTTAGTCTCTCTTCAAATGGCTTCTGGTGCAGACCATGCACCATTTTAGTTGCCCTCCTCTGGACTGCCTCCATCCTTTCTATGTCCTTACAGAGATGAGGTCTCCAGAACTGCACGCAGTATTCCAGATGGGGTCTCACCAACTGTCTGTACAAAGGGATAACAACTTCCTGTTTTCTACTGGTGATGCCTCTCTCTATGCATCCCAGTATCCCCCCGGCCCTCCTTACTGCCTTCTCACATTGCTTGCCTACCTTTAAGTTATCTGATATGACTACCCCCAGGTCCCTTTCCATTTCTGTTGTTGTTAGTCCCGTCCCCCACTACATTGTGTACTCTTCCTCTTGGTTTTTGTTTCCCAGGTGCATTACTTTGCACTTCTTTGTATTGAATCTAAGCTGCCATACTTTTCACCATTCCTCCAACCTTGCCAAGTCCCCTCTCATCCTTTCCACCCCTTCTTGTGTATCAATCCTTTTGCAGATCTTTGTGTCCTCTGCAAAGCGGCATTCTTTCCCTTCCAGTCCCACTGCAATGTCACCTATAAAGACACTGAAAAGGACCAGTCCCAGTACTGAACCCTGCAGTACTCCACTAGTAACCCCCCTTTCTTCAGAGTAGTCTCCATTCACTATTACCCTCTGTGTCCTGTTGTCCAGCCAATATTTTACACAGGCTACAACCCTGGGACCCACTCTAGGCTGGCTAATTTGTTTATTAATCTTTTGTGTGGGACTGTGTTCAATGCCTTGTTAAAGTCTAGATAGGTCATGTCCACAGCCCCTCCCTGGTCTACTACTTTGGTCACCCAGTCAAAGGAATTGATTAGATTCATCTGACATGATCTTCCCACTGTGAATCCATGCTGCCTTGGGTCCTGTGCCCCACTGGCCTCTAGAAACTCAACAATTCTTTCCTTCAGAAGTGATTCCATCATTTTCACTACCACTGAGGTAAAACCAACAGGTCTGTAATTTTCTGCCTCTGTCTTGCTCCCACTTTTGTGATTGCCACAATATCCAGGCATCCCTCTTCCATCAAGCCCACTAATTCAGGGAACTTGTCACATAGACTATGAACATTGGCATTCATCACCCTCCATTTTTTGATGGCCTTACCCCTTTTAGTCCCATCCCTGCCCTTACTGCCTTTGCCTTTTTCTCCATTTACCCCTGTCCTGCTTCCTTTTGTCTTCTCTACCTTGGTGTTTACCTCACTAACCACTGTGTTTTGCAGGGGGAGGCTGGGATTTCCCTGCTCCTTTTCAGTGCCTCCCCCCCTTGGCTAGTTTAAATGCTTGCCAATGAAGCATTTAAGCCTATCATTGAGGATCCTGGTTCCCCTCCTGGACAGATGCAGATTATTTTCCAGTATAGGCCTGTATCCCTCCAGGTGGACCCCCAGTCCCCAGTGAAGCCAAAACCCTGACCTCTGTACGAGTTTTTCAACCATTCATTGAATCACATGGTGCAGAGCACCCTAGCATCACCCTTGCCATAGACAGGCAGCACCTTCGAGAAGGTTACTGTGCATGCTACTTGTCTAAGGCCCCTCCCCAACTCCACAAATTCCTCTTGCACTGCTCTGATTCCATTCCCAGCCAGGTCATTGGTCCCTAGGTGGACAGTGACATTAAGCTCCCTCCCCTGTGCAGCTTCTCCCGTGATCCTGAGGATTCGCTCCCTGTCCCTCCAAGCCATGGCGCCAGGCAGGCACCTTACCTCCCTCTCCCCTCTGTCCCCAGTTCTACCTCCCTAATGACTGAGTCCTCCACTAGGAGTTGTTTCCTTCCCCTGTGGGGTCCCATGCCTCCCTTCTGTGGGTCTCCTTTGTGGAGGTTCCCAGCATCCTCCTTGGTTTCCACTGCAGGTGCCTTCAGAGAGGAACCACTCTCCACCAGAACAGCGTATGAATTGTGGAGAGGTACAACTGGAGGAATGTGCCTCTGTTTCACCACCCTCACCCTCCCTGAGCCCACCTTGGTCCAACCACTCCTCTTTCTTGGCAACCTCTGAGGCGGCGGTGGTGGCCCTGGTGGTCAATGGGCGGGGGAGGAGGTTTCACGAATAATAGCCAGGTTGGCCTGGAGATGGGTAACCTCCTCCCTCAGACCAGAGAGGTGCCTGCAAATAGAGCAGCATCGCAGCTTCCAGAATGTCTCCCAGAAGACTGCCGGCCCACAGCCATTGCGCTGAACCACTCCCATCATGTCTTCTTTTGTGGCCCCTCTCCTGTTGCTTTGTATGCTTACTCTTTCCTCCTTCTATTTATTTTTCCACCTACTTTCCTACTGCCCATGTGCCCTTACAGCTTTTGCCCTTCCTGTTGTGGGACAGGAACTTCCTGTATTCTTCGGTAGTCTCCTTCTTCCCTGTTCAGAGTCAGACCTCCAGCAGCTAGGGAGGGGAGGGACAGCTATTCTTTTCCTTCAAAGATGATGAAACTTATGTGTCTCAGTGATCTTTCCCTTCCTACTGCCAAACAGGAAGTTCCTGTTGTCAGTCAAATCCAGTGCCTACAAAAGTGGAACTGGCTATGGGTGGGAGGGTGGAGGAGAGGGAAGAACAGCAATTAGTAAGAAAAGTTATAGTTCTTTAGTCAGCTACTTCTTGCTCCGAAAGCAACATTCCTATCTGCCAAAAGCTAGCAGAAGGAGCTTAGTGCATTACACTGATGATGTTGTTTTGAATTACCAGATGACCTGGGGATAGGGATCCTGGAAAACCTGTAGGCCGTAAGGGGCAGCTCTCACTTCCAGGATATTTAATCTGAGGGCGGTCTCCAGTTTTGTCCATGTGCCCTGCATCTGGTGAGGGCCTAAGTGCCACACCTCAGCCCACTCCTGTGACATCTGTGGTGAGGATTTGATGAGGAGAAGGGGGTTTAGGAAGGGTACTCCCTTCAACAAGAGGTTGGGATCTATTCACCACTAAAGTAACTTTCCTGACAGGAGAGGTGACCAAACCTTTTTGTTCTAGACTGATCATGTATTGAGCCCACTGAACTCTCAGTGTCCACAGTGGGATTGTCATGTGCAGCCAGGCTAGGGGTACAGCAGCAATGACAGCCACCATCAGGACTAAACACTGTAGACATATCCCGGCTGTGACAGACATGTTATTGTAAAGACCTGCAGCTGGGCTAGGGGTACAGTAGCAATGACAGCCACCGTCAGGACTAGAAGCAGTAGAAATATCCTGGATGTGACAGACGTGTTACTGTAAAAGATCTGAACCTGGACTATCGAACTCTCTGCCCTGTCTTGGGGCAGGAAGGCTAGGCCTTGTGCTGTATCTAGAACTACCACCATGTATTTCACTCACTAGCAAGGGGTCAGGATTGACTTTGGGACAGAGACCCCTAGAATGTTTAGTAGATGTCTAGGACATCCTAGGATCCAGGCAGCTGCTCTCTGTACTGAGCTTTGAAAAGCTAGCTGTCCGGGTAAGGGAGGACATATAGGCCTTCCCTGTGGAGGGCTGCTGCTACAACTGCTAAGCATTTGGTAAATACCCATGGCACAGATGACATGCCAAAGGGCAAAACCTTGAACAGGCTGCATTTCCCCTGAACAGGAATCGTAGGCACTCCCTCTAAGTAGTGGGATATGGATAAAGGAAACATTGGGCTCAAGAGACTGGTTCCAGGATTACCTGCCATAGCAAGGCATGAATCTCCTCCAGAAGCACTGGGGTGTCAGTCTGGAGGGAAATAGGAAAGTCTGGATGGATGATTAAGAGGCATTCCTTGAGTCTGTTGTTGCAGAGTCTGCTGCCTTGCTTCCATGGGACATTAGGAAAAGGACCCAGAGGGAGTGCTAGGGTAGGCAAGACTGCTGCCACATGACCCATATCCCAGGGCGAGCAATGGAATGATAGTGAGCAATACTCAGGCAAAAGGGACATCCCCCAGTTGCTTCATGGTGTGGGGCAATAGGAACAGCACACTGGCTTCAGGTTCTGCCATATACCTCTTATGTTGGAGAGAATAAGTAGGCACCAACCTGTGTCAGAAATGGACCTATGATATGCTGTGGAATCTGACGCCTGGGTTGGAATATCCAAGGGGTTCCTGGGCTACACTGCACAAGGGGGCCCTTTAGGAATTGGGAGGTGGGTATGGTGTTGAACAAGCTTCTGGGCCCAAGGAAGGTGATGGCCAAAAATTGGGTGCTGAAAAACCTGTGTTCCCAAGGGCTGTAAGCAGCTTGTACATGCTACTAAAACTGGGGAGGGGCTCGGTATTTAGCCATCCTCACGTGGTATCCAGTGATGAACCTGATGCAAAATGAGTGACTCATATATGAATAACTCAGTTTGCACACCCGATGAAACAGCGATAATGGAAGAATAGCGATAAACGGGAATAGCGACTGTGGGAGGAAAGAACAGCAAAGGTGACTGAAGGGGGAAGGAGATGCTGTGACATTGGGGATAGTAATACATTGTGGGTTAAATACAGTAGTGTAGTGGCATGCTGCCAAGCTGGCCGCCTGGAGTGGTGGAGTGAGTCAGTGCCTGCGATGCAGAGGGTCGTAGGTTCAGGACTGGCCGCAGGTATTTCTTTTTGTACCTTGGAGTGGGTGTCCCGTTCCCCCGACTGTAGTGCCCCAGTGATGGTAGCCCCATTCCCATGAATTCCCCTTTCCCCAAGAGTCCCTCCCCGGAGTTGATTATAATAATTCAGAGGTGCGTGGGGGCTTGTCCCCCGTAATGGGTATGCCACCCGCATTAAATATTGGTTAATTTTTCCGCGGAGATTAGCATCTTGTTGCTCATTGTGCCTTTCCTGGTGAAACAATTACAATAAACAAATAAATGTTGTGGCCTTTTTACTGTATGAAGTGCCGTCGCTCAAGTGGGGTGTGATGATTTGGATATGTAGCGATTATTGGATTCAGCGCAATGCATTCACTGTTATGTGAGTCGTCGTTCCATTTTTTTGTTGATTTCCTTTCCTCTGTTCCCCCAACTGTGGTTCCCCAGTAATGGTAGCCCCCTTCCATGAATCCCACTCTCCCCCAGTGTCCAGTCCCCCCTGGAGTTGATTATAATAATTCAGGGGTGCGGGTGGCTTGCCCCCTGCAATGGGGGTGGGGTTGGCATAGTTCCCCACATTAAATATTGGTTAATTTTGTGGCCTTTTTACTGTTTGAAGTGCCGTCGCTCTTGTGGGGTTTGCCGATTTGGGTATGTAGTGATTATTGGATTCGGCAAAATGTACTCACTGTTGTGTGAGTTGTTGTTCTGTTTTTGCTATCATAAGGATGACAGCCTCTATGCTCTGGACAGGTTACACCTCAGCAAAAATGGGTCAGCCATGGTGAAGTGCTGGCTGGGGGAATGCTTTGAGAAGGAGTACAACAGAAAATAAATTGGGGGGCTGGATTTGGAGCCATGCCACACCATGGCAGAGATGGGGGACTCAAGGTCCTCACCTCCCTGTGGAAGGAATACAGAGATAGGCACTGAGAGGACCATGGGGGGAGTGGAGGAAGCAGAAAAATGGTGGAAAGGCTTGGTGGTCAATGCTAGGAGTCTGGCAAACATGATGGAGGAGTTAATAACCATCATTGCTCAGGACGGGCTGGATATTATTGCGGTCACAGAAATGTAGTGGACGGAATTTCACACATGGGAGACTACAGTTCCTGGCTTCAGATTGACGAGGAAAGACAGTAAGGAAATGAAGGGGGGAGATGTGGCTTCTACATCAGGGAAGAATGTGAAGGAGACAGAGGGGTGGGAGGGTGACAATGAGACTGAACTACTGTGGGCAACAATAAACAGAAGAACGGAGAAATCCATGAGGCAGGAAGTGGTGTACAGACCCCCCACCCAGGGGGAACAGCAGGATAGGAAGATGATGCAGGACATAGCAAGAATGGCCCAGAAAGGGTAAATGATACTGATGGGTGACCTAAATCTCCCTGAAGTCAACTAGATCATCCCAGAAGCAACATCGATCAGAAGCAGGGAAATTCTGGAGGTGCTGAAGGGGTGCTCCTTCATCAGTTGGCCAGGGAATCAACCAGGGGGAGAAACCAATTGAGTGTGGTCCTAACTAATGGGGAGAGTGTAGAGGATGTGGTGGTAGGGGAGGAGCAGGGTACTGGCAACCACAGGGCCATTAGGTTTAGGGTGAGGGCAGGGAAGGAAATATGCAGAACAAGTACAACAGTGCTGGACTTCTGGCAGGGAGACTTTAGTAGGATGAGAAGGTTAGTGAGAGAAGCAATGGAGGGTGTGGGGGAAATGAAAGAAGATAGGGAACTATTGGGGGCTATTAGGGACAGGGTCAGAGAGGCCACACACACATGTGTAAGGGGGTGAGGAAGGGAGCAAGAAGCAGGAGGCCGCTGTGGTTCAACAGGGAGGTTGCGAGGGTGGTAGGGAGAAGATGGAACGTGTTCAGGAAATACAAGGGATCACAGAGGGAGGAGGACAGGGAGGCCTACAGGATAACAAGGAGGTTAGCAAGGAGGGTGATTAGGAGGGTAAAGGCTGAAATGGAGGAATGGATAGCAAAGCAGGTCGGGGGGGTAAGAAGACATTCTTCAGATATGTGAGGGATAGGAGGAAGACTGGACAGAGGATCGCAAGGCTCTGGAGGGGGAGCAAGGGGAGCCAATTGAGGATGAATGCAAGAAGGCAGAAGTACTAAACAAGTACTTCTCCTCAAATTATATAAAGGAGGGGGAAGGGAGCAGACTGGACTTGAGGAAGAGGTGGGGGCGTAGGAGTGGAGATGAGTCCCTTTAACATAGAGAGAGTCAGGGAGGAGCTGGGCAGGGTGAGGGTGGACAAGGCCATGGGATCAGACGGACTGCACCCAAGAGTTATCTGGGAACTAAGACAGGAGCTGGCGGCCCTACTGGCAAGGCTATTCAACCTGCCCTTGGACAAAGGAAGGGTGCCAGAAAACTGGAGGAGGGCTACAATAATGCCAATACACAAGGGGGGGGGGAGCAGGGAAGCGAGGGAAAACTATCTTCCTGTTAGCCTCACTGCCGTGGTGGGGAAGGTCATGGAGGCACTTGTCAGGGAAAGGGTAACACAACACCTGGAGAGGAACGGACTGCTAAACAACAACCAGCACAGGTTCACTAGGGGGAAATCCTGACAGTCCAATCTTATAGAATTCTTCAACAGGGTGACCCGGGAAATAGACGGGGGGAAGGGGGCAGTGGATGTGGCCTATCTGGACTTCAGCAAGGCTTCAACACCATCCCCACAGAAGATTGGTCAAAAAACTGGGAAGCACAGGGGTTGGGGACAAGATAACGAGATGGGTGGGAAACTGGCTAGCAGACAGGACCCAGTGGGTGGTATTAAATGGGGTGCACTCTAAGAGAGGGAGTGTGACAAGTGGGGTGCCCCAGGGGTCAGTGCTGGGACCGCCCCCCTTCAGTTATACATATGCAACATAAAGGATGGACTGGAGGGAAGGGTGGCACTCTCTGTGGATAAAATGTAAATATGCAATAGGATGGACACTGAAGGGGAGATGGAAGACGTGAGACAGGACCTGAAGGCACTGGAGGAGTGGGCGGAGACCTGGCAGCTAAACTTTAACATTAAGGAGTGTGCGGTCATGCACCTGGGAAACAAGAACCCAAGGGCAGTTACAAAATGAGGGGGGAGGAGATCAGAACAGGGGAAGGACTTAAGTATAGTAGTTATCAGTGACCTTAAGGTTGAAAATCAGTGCGCTATGGCAGTGAGGAAGGCATACGGGATGCTGGCAAGTACAGGCAGGGGAATTACCAGCAGGAGGAATGAAGTCCTGGTGCCCCTCTGCCAGGCTATGGTGAGACCACACGTGGAATATGGAGTGCAGTTCTGGAGGTCTTACTTGCGTAAGGTCCTCGATCTGATCAAAAGAGTTCGGTGAAGAGCGCCCAAGATGGTGCAAGGGATGGAGGGCATACCATATGAGCAGAGATGCAGAGAGCTGGGGCTGTACACATTAGAGACCAGAAGGGAGAGAGGGGACATGATTGAGGCCTTCAAGTATGTTAAAGGGATAAATAAGCTGAGTCTGGAACGTTTATGTCAAATGAAGGACACCCTCCATGACAAGGGGGCATGGCCTGAGACTACAGGGAGAACACTTCAGAGGGAACATGAGAAGACAGTTCTTCACAGAGAGGGTGGTGGACCCCTGGAATGGGTTTCTGGATGAGGTGCTGGGGGTGGAGACAGTGACAGGAATCAAGAGGGCTTGGGATAGTCACAAAGGGTTACTGGGTAGTGGGGTGGATATCCAAGGAGGGAGGCAGTCCGTAGTTTGGCATGGGAAAAAGGGCAGACTGGATGGATGACGGGGTCTTTTTCTGCCATTAAGTTCTATGATTCTATAATTCTATGACATGGAATTGCCTCATGCACAGAGAAGGGGTTGAATTGCCCTTATTGAGGTGAAGGGAGGGCTGGCCTACCTAAGGGGAAGTCCAGGTAAAATAGACAGAATCCCTGATGTAGCCTGGTAAACCATCATGCCTAACCTGTTAGGGGGAACAAGGACCTCTCTAAAGCCCTGTGCCTTATAGAGCCTTGTGGGAAGCAACAAGCTAAAGGGTACTCTCCACGTGTGACCCTCTTCCCTTTCTCAAAGTACAAAGTGGTCACCGCAGATGTCCTTGACCTAGGAAGGAGTGACTGGAGATGTCTTCTGCCTGCTTTGTCAAGGCCTAAGAACACTACGTTGTGTCACACTACGTCGATGGTGGAGTTGTTAAGTGAAATAGTCAATGAGGCCAAGCAGGAAAGGAGCCGGGTCTGAGCAGGATGGCCAAGGCAAGCCAGCCACCCAGTGTTGACATCTGTGCTGTCAACGGGCAAGAAGAGGTGACCTACCTCATTGACCAAGCTGAGCTCGAATGGAGCCTGGGTCATGCAGGACAGGTCGAAGCTAAAGAGCCTCCTGGTATTGACGTCTGTATTGTTGACGTGCAAAAGAACATAACCAATAGGGGGAGTCAGAGGCACCAACATCAGGTGGAATGCTCCAGCCATCATGGAGCGAGAGGGGGAAAGATGTCAACGAGGGAGGTGGAGGTGCCACCATCGATGGGCCTGGGCCAGAGACTGGCGAAGTAAAGATAGGCCATACCCCACCCCTGAGGACAACAGGGAGGAAGGGATGGAAGAGGTACAGGTTTCACCATTCAAGAGGTGCCATTGTAGCGGGTTTACAGAGAGCTACCCCAGACCCCCTGCCTGGGTAGTGCGGTGGGTGGGGGGGTGGTCAGTGTCCTTCAAAAGTGCGCCCAAAAGAAGATGGACCTGCTAGATCCAAAGGGCAACCCTATGAAGTACCTGAATGGGCTGCTCACAGCTCCCACATGGAGAAAGGCCTACTTGAGAAGGCATGTTCCTGGGCTTAGGGGCCCAGGAAAAGGCTCAGCTAGGCTTGAATCATGGCAAGGCTCATCTTCTTTGTCATGAGGCTTCCCAATGCCACTCAAGCAACTACACATTGTGGAGGGGATCAGTGACAGGGTGGGATTTTTCAATTTTCTATGCCACCGGGTAAAGCTTCTGCCTGGCAAAAACAATCTGCTGTCCTGGTGGAGATTGGGCCAAAGCCCTAGGCACCATGTGGGGAGGAGTCACAGCTGAAGCCTCTCCGATGCTTGCACTACAACTGATGATGGGAGGTCAGTGGCAAGGATCAGATTAAAAGATTACTTAAAAAACAAACAGAATAAGTAAAGCATAGCTCTAGTGTGTCCATGATAGTCCGACAAGCACTGGTCAATGGAGGGAAAAGAACTGAGGAGGGATGGGTCTACCCATGCTAATATAGGGATTACAACATCAGATGTCATTGTGAGTGGCCACTAGTAAAGTGGTAGCAAAGGTTTCTGTGTGGTCCTAGTGCCTAACAGCTTATCATTCCATAGGTGTGGCCTGATGAAGGAGATATCCTCAAAGATCTCTTTTTTTCTGCCATGCTTTGGACAATAGGTCTTGTCTGTCTGTGTATATGAGAAAATAGACTATAATCTATTATAGACCAGAGTCATGTTGTTGGTGAAGTAGGCAGCAGGTCCAGGGCTCAATGGGCCCTCTCGATCTCGAGGAACCAGTCTTACAGCAGGTCGAGTGCTGTGTTGAGTAACTCCTGCAAGAAGGGGGTTGGGAGGGGGCGGAGCTAGTAACCCAGACAGCAGCAGCACTTTTCAGAGCTCCTCATGCGGCCTCATTAATAAGATAAAATAATCAAATTATCCACCTAAAAATGCCAAAAAATGACATCCTCGTTCAAAGAACCAAACGATACAACTGGGGACCAAGAAGAAATTCAAAATGGGTCAAACTAAACCCATTAAACAGGACTTCTTTCAACCACGCACACCAGCCGCCAAACTGCCAGACCAGGCGGATGGCTCTCTCCTTTCCAAAAGCGCACAGCTTGAAGCAGCTTTGTTAGCATTTCTGCAACAATCTGTTAATGCTCTTACCAGAACAGTGCAGCAAACTGATCAAAAACTGGATGTCTTTTCACAGAGATTTATAGCTGTGGAGACTAAGGTGTATGCGATGGGGGAGATAATGAAAAACACAGAGACAACAGCAGGGAAGGCCCTGTCCGCAACTACGGCATCTGTTAAAGAACAAGCAGCGCTTCAGAGTCAGGTGGAACAATTGGAACATACAGTGCGGGCATCTAACGTTCAGATCCTGGATCTCCCAGAAAGGTCAGAAGGGGAAAATTTAAAGCAGTACCTTGAACAGTGGCTAATAGAACTAACCGGGACTAATGATTTTAAAATCACCATGGCCTATCGAATCTCACCCAGAAGGCCTAATATAAATGCTGACACTCCTAGCACAGTTTTGGCCATCCTTAACTCCATGGCTGAGCAGGACTTAATATTGGGTGCAGTACGAAATCAGGGCCCAGTATTTGTGGACGAAAGCCATATATTTTTTTTCACGGATTTGTCCTATGCCACCAGAACAAGCCGAAAGGCCTTTGATGGGGTCAAGCATAAACTTTGGGACTTGGGTATCACATACTCGATGGCTTTTCCAGTGCGTTTGTGCTTCTCAGAGGGCCGCAAACAGTACCGATTCACTAATCCTAAAGAGGCTGGACTTTGTGTGGAGATGATTGCCGCAAGACTGACCCAAGACGAGTGGATGATCAAGGAAGAAGAGTCGTATGAGGACTGAGTGATGTACTCGATCTATTCAAATGATTTAATGAGGGACTGGTTGCTTTCACATTTGGAGACATTAAAGTGGATTGTCTAGATAAATCTTTTTTATTTTGGAATAGGGGAATGTCTAATATCTCTTTAGATTTAAAGTAACAATGTGAGACTTTACTTTTCTAGCTATTGACATCACCCTAAAGAAGCTACATCACTTAATTTTTAAGTATGTTTATCTGGACAATGATACATTTTGTGTATTTCATAGTTTAAAGGTACCCCGAGACGCTCCTGGACCCGATATATACTTTTTTAGTTCTCCCCTACTTTGTGGAGACTGGGAGAAGTAATAGTAACTGAGTACATTTAACAATAGGGTAATGATGTTTGGGTGCAACTGATATGTTTTTCCCAGTAGGGATGATTTTTGTTGTACAGGCCAATTTTGAGAACTGGAGTTGTTTATGAGAATTCCCCCATGAGATAATATTGGAGATGTGGGCAAGAGCTGGTCTCTAGGCCTTCATGGCATCGGTACACGTGTTTTACATAGGGGGAGTAATTAGCCTAATGGTTAAACTGTTAAACTTTTTTCTCAAAGGCTTGGGCTGTAATACTATAGCACCAGTTTAGTTAGTGTGGGGCTATTGGAGCTCTGAAAAGAGGAACATTTCCTTCATGACCTGTTTAAATTTTAATAAGGACCTTTTTAAGGTCGGCTATAACACTATTAGCTTAATACATGGGGTGGGATATTCAGAATGCGCTAGGCAGGGGCGAAAGCCTGAGCGCAGCGCAACTGGGATGTGTTAGGGCATGGTCCAGGCGATATTCAACAGTGCTGCGTCATGGCTCAGTACCACTGAATATGGCATTGGGGCTACCTGCACTGCGCATGGTGCAGTGGCACTGCACCAGTGCAAGTGGAAAGTGAGGAGCAGGGGGATGCGCCAGCACAAGTGCGGGTACGCTAGGTGCAGCAACCGTGATATCCAGCACTGGGCATGCAAATGAGTCCATTACGCATGCAAGGTGCAAATGGATCCATTTGCATGTCATTATGGCCCCATTTGCATGCAGGTGTGCCGATCCCCGGTGACTTGCGTCTGGTGCCCTGCCAGGCTGCAACCATTGGGGACCAACGCCCCCTGCCCCTCAGTGGGAAATGCCCCAATACCTAATTGCGGCATACAAAAGCCCTGCGGTCTAGTGAACCCGCTCCCCTGCCCGATCGTGGACAAATAGAGAATTCAATCTCCCTGGTGGTCTAGTGGACCTGCTCCCCTGCCCGATCGTGGGGAAACAGAGATTTCAATTCCCTGGTGGCCCAGCAGACCTGATCCCCTGCCCAATCACGGGCAAATACAGTATTCAATTCTCTGGTGGTCCAGCGGACCCAATCCCCGGCCTGATCGCGGGCAAATGAAGAAACTAACTCCCTGGTGGTCCAGCAGAACCGATCCCCAGCCTTATCGCAGGAACTAATGCAATCTGGTGGTCCAGCAGTACTCACCTTCCACCTGCCCACTGACACCGCCACCTCAGTTTCCTCGGTCAGCGAAGGTGGCAGCCTCCCTACTCACCGCCTGGTTGCTCACCGACCGAATGTACAGTACGGCCAGAGGTAATAGGTTCACTGTGTGGGCCAATGGGCGGCAGACTGTATTGTATTACATCAGTCCCAAAATGTGAATGAATTTACATTTCGGGACTGTGTAGTACAGTACGGTCTGCATGCCCTTTGGCCCACACAGTGGACCGATAGGCATACAGCCATACTGTACGCTGTCAGTTGGTGGGCAGCTTGCGGGTGGGGAGCTGCCGCCTGCCGCTGACCGGGGGGTGGGGTGGCAGGTCTCAGTGGGCAGGTGGGGGGGTACCGCTGGACCACCAGAGAATAGACTGCATTAGTTGCCCATGATCGGGCCAGGGACCGGGTCCGCTGGCCCACCAGGAAATTAGTTTCTTCATTTGCCCACGATCAGGCCAGGGATTGCATCAGCTGGACCACCGGGAAATTAGTTTTTTTCATTTGCCCGCAATCGGGCCAGGGATTGGGTCCGCTGGACCAGGGTATTAAATTCTTTATTTGCCCGTGAGCAGGCAGGGGAGCAGGTCCACTGGACCACCAGGAAATATGATGTGAACTACAGCCCGCAATCAGGTGAAGGGGGTAGGGTTCTCTGGTCCACCAGGGTATTTACTCACATTCTATGCCCATGATTGGGCAAGGGGGTAGGGTCCACTGGACCACCAGGGATATAAATCTATTACGCCCGCAACTGGGTGGGGGGGCACGACGCTTGTACTGTGTCACTGGAGGGCGGGTGGCCACCCACAGCAAGCGGCTGCCATGTTGCGCCCAGCAATACAGTGGCTGGCCTGTGGGTGTCCCCCGACTTGTTCCTGTTTTTAATGGGCAGATCTTTGCACCCCCCTGTGCAGCGCAAGGTGGGTTTGTGCCTGCATATGCCCGCACATCCCGGAACATCGGATGTGCCACATATGCATGGGAATTCTCGCTATCCCGCGCCACATACATTACTGGTGCGCACCGGTGCATCAGGATTTGCACAGCACACCATCCCCCTTTGAATATCATGTCGGGGTGCATCAGTGGGTTGCGCATGGTGCAACACTGTTGCACCATGTGCAACCTCTTTGAATATCCCACCCTAGAGCTACAATGAAGGGCATTGGCTGCATTATAGCTCTATTATTTTTTCTACAATTTCTTTTATAATAATAGATCTGGCTACACCCCCAGATGATGTACCAAATTAACAAGTAGTCTATATCCTTAGTAATGTATAGTGATTGAACACTGTACATTATACCTGTTCAGCAAGGGCTGTGTTTTATGCCTATGTATAAAATGCTTTTAAAAAAAAGTGAAAAAAAAAGAAGGCATCCTAAATAGAACCCCAGGTTGTTTCACCGATTGTGAACTTTAGTGTCTTCTATCTTTCCCTGAATGGAGTCTACTGCAGTATGCAGCTGTAGGATGGTCACTTCATTGGTGTCTACATGGCTGTCTGTGGTTAGAGCCCTGTTGCTCTGATTCCTCCTATTGCTTTTTTATCTTGCCCATATTGGTCTAGATCATGGCTGTTGTGAGTTAAATAATTTTATGGAAATCTCCAAGCTCTGACATTAAAATGTCCTGCTTTTTGTTTTGAGGGGCCTAGGCACTTTGGTACATGACAACTGCATTTGTGACCTTGTGGTGACTGAGGAGGCAAAGGCTTGGACTGTTTTTTAGAATCAGCCAATTTCTCACCAGAGATGCCAAGAAACAACTGGTCCAATCCATTTTCCTGTCATTGGTTGATTACGCTGACTTCCTCTACAGCCAATACCCCAACTCTTACATGGCTAAACTGGACACACTCTACCATCGAGCACTGAGGTTTATAACGGGACTCCCCTTCAACACACATCACTGCACCCTATATGCGGCAGTGGGATGGACATCACTAAAGTTCAGGCGCCACAGAATCTCCACTGACCTATAGAGCCATCTCTAATAAGTTGCCTTACTATATCTCCTGCTGTCTTCCCCTGAGTATGATTGGGAATATGGCGTTAAGAAGTTACTCAGCTATTACACTTAAAGTACCCAAAGCAAAATCCTCCTCGGCAGGGCAGCCATAAGCTTCATGCTACCTACCTTATGGAACGATCTACAAAAAACCCTCAAATTAAGCACTTTAATCGGTATAAATGCTTTCAAGATGCTTTATTTCCGTACAATCAGAGAAGTATGTAACTGCTTCACCCACTCAGACCCAGTACCGGTGTCTGCACTGGTATATAGCCACGCCTAGACCCAATTTTAAGTACTGACCCCCAGCTTGCTCCTCACCAGCCTAATTGTTCTCTCTCTTATCCCCTGTCTTATCAACACTAGGCCCATCCATCCCTTATTCTTCCTCTTTCCCAACCTCGGATAGGAGCTCACTACCCTGGATTGTGACATCCTACCATGCCCCATCTTTATAGCATTCAATCCCGGGCTCACATACTCCTTTTCTCCATCCACCTTCTCTACATCCAGCTTTACCAACTCCTTTCTGTGCACCGTGCCTCCTAGCCTTTCTCTGCCTACTTCCTCCCTCTCTTCCCCCTACCTTCACCCTACCTGGTGTATATTTTTATTTTTATTTTTCTTCCATATTTCCTCCTGCAACCTTAGATAACCTGCTTTATCTTCCTATAGACACTTCTATGTATGTAAATACCGTGTAATCTGTACAATATCTGTATAATTCTATGTACATATGAACTTCTTTTTCTTCCTCTCTGTAAAGAGTATTATCTGTATTGCCTTGTAAATACCTGTGTTGACCTGTATATACAATTGTTCATGCTCCACCCAGGTCCATCTTGCAAATGAGCTTCTGCTCAACGATGAACGCCTGGTTAAATAAAGACTTGATTTGATATGATATGATACGATACTGCAGACCTGCATCTGAAAGGAGTAACAGGTATTCCCACACCTTATTCCGTGGGCATCGGAATGGATCCAGAGGGATCTTGGCACAGCAAATTGAGAAATGCTTCCATTTAGTTGTACAAGTCTTCCCGGTGGAGGGCTTTGTCATTGAGGCACAGGTCATGAAGCAAAGAAAAAAACAGGATCAGATGTAGAATTTGCAAAAAGTGTTTATAAGTACTAGCAGTACCATAAAAAAAATAAAATTGTTCAGAATAACTATTTATAAAGGAAGAATAAATAGAGAAGATCCATCTGAGTTTTCCTTTAATCTGTGTCTGTGTCTCTCTCTTGCATAAGCAAGTGCAGCTCTCTTTTTATAAATCTTTGCAACCCTCTCCTTAGCAAGCATCCTGTTTTTTTCTAAAATGTTCTTGTAAATTTCAGGCAGGTGCAACAAGAACACAATGTTCCAGAACTGAGGCCCTTTCTTCATAACTTCTAAAAAAGGGCTTATAAACTGTTCTCAATAGCTTTTTGCAATCATCTCAAATTATAATTATATACATTTCAACAGTAAATCTATATACATTTCTAAACAAAGGGATCCCAATATAAGTTACATTTCCACATAATGATTTACATGTATTTTTATACCAGCAGATATACAAAGGGTGAAAAGACAAAAACAGCAAGTGAAGTTAGAGAGATAGCAAGAGGCAGAGAATTGCAAAACCATCGGGTGATCAAGTCCTAGGTCTCACGAGAAAATCTGGTTGTGCAACCAGGCAGACAAGAGACAGAAAAGGGGAGAAGACTCCAGGAGAAAGGACTGCTGTGTGACTGAACTTCTCTGCTGGGACTAAAGTAGCAGAACTTTTGTATTTAGACCTTTAATTTAGGGTAAAAAAACTAACATACAAAACAAAACAAAAAAAGTGTGTGTTTGGGTTAACTGAACTGAATGGGTAACTGAAAAGTCATCTAGGTGTAAATCTCAGGTGACTGAAAGGACTTAACTGTTGTGAGGTTTAAATTACTTATAGAAAGATCTGGTAAGTAGGGGAGTGCTAGCTAGAAGGAAGCTACATTTAAAGACTGCCTTAGAAAGATTCTGCTAATAGCTTGGCAGAAGACTCCAGGAGAAAGGACTGCTGTGTGACTGAACTTCTGCTGGGACTAAAGTAGAAGAACTTTTTATTTAGACCTTTAATTTAGGGTAAAAACTAACATACAAAACAAAACAAAAAAGTGTGTGTTTGGGTTAACTGAACTGAATGGGTAACTGAAAAGTCATCTAGGTGTAAATCTCAGGTGACTGAAAGGACTTAACTGTTGTGAGGTTTAAATTACTTATAGAAAGATCTGGTAAGTAGGGAAGTGGCTTAGCTAGAAGGAAGCTACATTTAAAGACTGCCTTAGAAAGATTCTGCTAATAGCTTGGCAGAAGACTCCAGGAGAAAGGACTGCTGTGTGACTGACTCTTACTGGGACTATATTGCCCTCCTTCCTCCCTCCACCCCCCACCCAAAGCTAGTTCTATTTTTATAGGCACAGGATTTGACTGACAACAGGAACTTCCTGTTTAGGGCAGAAGAGTGATCACAGAACCACCAAGGACCCACCATCCTAGAAGGGCAAGAGTAGCTCTCCGGCCCCTCTAGCTGCTGGAGGTCTGCCTCTGAAAAAGTAAGCTGGTCTACTGAGAAATATAGGATATTCTTGTCTCAGAACAGGACAATCAGGAGCTTAAAGGGCACACAGGCAGAAAGAGAGAGAGAGAAAAAAAGCAGAGGAAAGAGTAAGGATTGCAAACAGTTAAGGGGCCAGAAATAAGACATGATTAGAGTGGTGCAGTGCAGTGGCTGTGGAGCAGCAGTCTTCCGGGAGATGTTCTGGAGGATGCGGTGTTGTCCCATCTGCAGGCACCTCTCTGGGCTGAGGGAGGAGGTTGCTCATCTCCAGGCTGAGTTGGCCAGGATTTGTGGGACCTCCTCTTCCATCCAGGGACCACCAGTGCCACTGCCATTGCCTCAGAGGTTGCCAAGAAAGAGGAGCGGTTGGACCACAGTGGGCTCAGGGAGGGTGAGGGTGGTGGAACAGAGGCACATCCCTCCAGTTGTACCTCTCCACAATTCCTATGCCATTCTGGCAAAGTGTGGTTCCTCTATGGAGGCACCTACAGTGGAGACCAAGGAGGATGTTGGAACTCCACAAGGAGACCCACAGGAGGGTGGCAGGGGACCCTGCAGGGAAGGAAACAACTCCTGGTGGGGACTCCATTGTTAGGAAGGTAGAACTGGGCAAGGAAGGGGAGAGGGAGTAGGTGCCTGCCTGGCGCCATGGCTTGAGGACAGGGAGCTAATCCTCAGGATTGCTGAGCAGCTGCACAGAGGAGGGAGCTGGATGTCATTGTCCACTAGGGACAAATGACCTGGCTAAGAAAGGATTAGAGAAGTGCAGGAAGAGTTTGTGAATTGGGGAGGGCCTTAGTCAAGTAGCACGCATGGTAACCTTCTCGGAGGTGCTACCCATCTATGGCATAGGAGAGCTAGGGTGTTTCAGTACCATGGATTCAATCAGTGGTTGAAAAACTGGTGTGGAGCTCAGGATTGGCTTCATTGGGGACTGGGGGTCCACCTGGAGTGATGCAAGCCTTACTGACATGATGGGCTGCATCTGTCCGGGAGGGGAACCAGGATCCTAGGTGATAGGTTTAAATGCTTCATTGGCAAGCTTTTAAACTAGCCAAGGGGAGGCACTGGAAAGGAGCAGGAGAATCCTAGCCCCCAAACAATCACGGTAGTAAGTGTGGCAAACACCAACATGGAGGTGTCGATAGGAGAAGGGCAGGGTAAATGGAGAAAGTGACAAAGGCAAGAAGGACAGGGATGGGGCAAAAGGGGGTAAGGCCATCAGGAAATGGAGGGTAATGAGTACCAATGCCCGTAGTCTGGGCAACAAGCTCCCTGAGCTGGTGGCCTTAATGGAAGAGGGATGCCTGGATATCGTAGCAGTCACAGAAACATGGTACACAGAGAACCATGACTGGGATGTTAACATACCAGGGCACATAACCTACAGGAGAGACAGGCAGGGGAGAAGAGGGGGAGGAGTAGCTCTCTATGTAAAGGAAGGGATAAAAGCAACTGAACAAAAGAGTAAGCAGGGAGGAGAGGAGGCACTGTGGGTCACCTTGGAGACTGGAAAGGGCACCACAATCCGCACAGGGGTTGTGTACAGACCCCCATGTCAGGGGGAAGGAATGGACAAGGATATGATGGAAGGCATTCTTAGAATGGCAGAGAAAGGGGAGATACTGTTGATGGGAGACCTGAATATGCCAGATGTTAACTGGAGCACATTTGCTGCAGCGACATCCAAGAGCAGGGCCATTCTTGACATCCTACAGGTGGCAGGCATTAGACAGCTAGTTTCGGAACCCACTCATGAGGGAGCACTCTTAGACCTTGTACTCTCAAACGGGGGCAGTGAGAGGATCTCAGATCTAGAAGTGGGTTGCCATCTGGGGACAAGTGACCATCAAACAGTGTGGTTCACATTAAACTCAGCTACAGAGTCAAGCCATACAAAAGTGAGGGTACTGGACTTTAGGAGGGCTGACTTTGGCAAGATGGGAGAGTGCCTCAGAAAAGCACTAGCAAACAGGCTAGAAGGAGGTGTGGAGCAACAATGGGTAATTATCAAAACTGCCATCACAGAGGCAACAAGCCTTTGTGTGAAGCAAATAAACAAATCAAAACGAAAGAAAAAGCCACTATGGTTCTCAAGAGAGGTGGCTGTGAAAGTCAGGAAGAAAAAGATAGCATTCCAGAAGTATAAGGAAACACAGAAGGAGCAGGACAGAGAGCTGTACCAGTTAAGGCAGAAAGAGGCAGGGAGGGAAGTCAGAATAGCAAAGGCCCAAACTGAGGAAAAGATAGCCAACTCAGTTAAGAAGGGGGATAAAACCTTTTATAGGTACATCAGCGAGCGTAGAAAGACAAAGGGAGGGATAGTGAGGCTGAATAGAATAAGCGGTGGGTGGGCAGAGGGGACAGTGAAAAGCAGGAATACTGAATGAATATATCTGCTCAGTATTCACAAAGAGGAGAAGTGCCTAATCCAATTAACAGAAGCACTTTTGATAGGGGGTCGATCCCAGTCCTTTCACAGAAGAAAGGGTTCTACAAGAACTCCTAAAACTGAAGGTGGACAAAGCAATGGGTCCTGATGGAATTCACCCCAGAATTCTAAAAGAATTAAGGAAGGAACTAGTGAAACCACTGGCTACTCTTTTAATAAATCATGGGATGATGGTGTGGTACCCGAGGACTGGAGGAAGGCGGATGTGATTCCCCTTCACAAAAGTGGGACCAAGACAGAGGTAAAACTACAGACCTGTCAGTCTGACCTCTGTGGTAGGGAAAGTGATGGAGTCACTTCTGAGGAAAGAATAGTTGAGTACCTAGGAGGTCAGTGGAGCACAGGATCCAAGGCAGCATGGGTTCACAGCGGGAAGTCATGTCAGGACGAATCTAATAGATTTCTTTGACTGGGTGACCAAAGTAGTAGACCAGGGAGGGGCTGTGGACATGGCCTACCTAGACTTTAGCAAGGCATTTGACACAGTCCCACACAAAGATTATTAGTCAAATTAACCAGCCTGGGAGTGGGTTCCAGGGTGGTAGCCTGGAAAACATTGGCTGGACAACAGGACACAGAAGGTAATTGTAAATGGAGTCCACTCTGAAGAAAGGGCAGTTACTAGTGGGGTACCCGAGGGTTCAGTATTGGGTCCAGTCCTTTTAATGTCTTCATCAGTGGCATTGCAGAGGGACTGGAAGGAAAGTATGCCTTTTGCAGATGACACAAAGATCTGCAACAGGGTTGATACACAAGGAGGCGTGGAAAGGATGAAAAGGGACTTGGCAAGGTTGGAGGAATGGTCTGACGATGGCAGTTAGGATTCAATGCAAAAAGTGAAATAATGCACCTGGGAAACAAGAACCCAGGGAAGAATACACAATGGGTGGGGAGGTAGTACAACAACAAAACAGGAAAGGGACCTGGGGTAATCATATCAGATGACCTTAAGGTTAGCAAGCAATGTGAGAAGGCAGTAGGAGGGCCGGGGTATACTGGGATGTATAGGAGAGGCATCAGCAGCAGAAAACAGGAAGTTGTTATCCTCTGTACAGACAGTTGGGTGAGACCCCATCTGGAATACTGTGTCCAGTTCTGGAGACCCCATCTCCGCAAGGACATAGACAGGATAGAGGCAGTCCAGAGGAGGGCAACTAAAATGGTGCAGGGTCTGCAAGAGAAGCCATATGAGGAGAGACTAAAGGAGCTTAATATGTATACCCTTGAGGAAAGAAGGAGAGGGGGACATGATAGAAACTTTCAAGTACCTCAAGGAATCAGCAAAGTCCAAGAGGTAGCATCTTTCAGAAAAAGACTTGCAAGAACAAGGAACACAATTTAAAAGATAGAAGGAGGGCGGTTCAGGGGCAATGTGAGGAAGTATTATTTCACAGAGAGGGTAGTGGATGCATGGAACAGCCTTCCTGAGGAAGTTGTGGAGTCTAAAACTGTGGGAGAATTCAAGAATGCATGGGACAGACATAAGGCAATTCTTGTGGGGGGCAGGAAGATATAGGCTGTTGGTTAAATAGGATCTGCGGCCTATCCTGTAGGTAGGGAAATGGGCAGACTAGATGGGCCTAGCGGTCCTTATCTGCCGTCAAAGTCTATGTTTCTATGAGAACAAAACAGACTCCTGCATTCAAACTCTCCATAACAACTGGAATAGGGTCCTATTCAACCCTGTCATATACACCCCCCTCCTTAAGAGGGAAAATGTTTTATTAAACAGGTTTCCAAAACATTCTATTAATTCTCTACTTACACTAGCTTCTAACTTTCAGAAATTAAGCACATATGCAGTATCCTCTTTTCTATAACAGTACAGTACACAGTAATGTTTAAACTCATTCATTTGTTTTTCAACCTTCAGAACCCTCAATTCCTGATCCATATCCTGACAGAAAATCAGCATTGCTATTCTCTTTATCAGATTTGTGTATCACCTTGACTTTACTGTAAATGGCTGTAGTGCCAGGTACCACCTGGTGATTCTGGAATTTTTATCTTTCATTTCATTAAGCCAACAGAGAGGATTGTGATCTGTTATAAGTACAAAGTCAGTTCTTAGCAAATAAAACTTTAGGGACTCCATGTCCTATTTTGCTGCTAGACATTCCTTTTCAATTGTGGAGTACCTTTTCTCTCTGTCATGCAACTTCCAACTTATGTACAGAATAGGATGTTCTTTCCCATCTATGTGCTGACTCAAGATTGTAGCTAGACCTACCTCTGATGCATCAATCTGCAATAAAAATGGTTTCTGAAACAAAATCACAATCAGTTTAGCTTCAGCATTTTCATATTTTAAACCTTCATGTCCATCAGTCTTTTTTGCCACTGTTGTTTCAGACATCTTTCTCTCCTGGACTTCCAGATCTTGAAGTTGTTCTCAAACAAGTCCAAATCAAAGTTACTGAAAGGAAAAGTGTCCCCACTGTTTGAGATTTTCTTTGCCTGAGCTCTTGTTACCACTGCTGCTGAAACTGCAGGGTTCAGGTCCTTTGAGATTAACTCAGTAACTCATGGACAGTCATTTCCAATAATCACAGGTACAGGTAACTTAGGTGCTACCCCCACTTTCATTTGATGTGACACACCCTTAATAGTCTGAGTCATTTGGGTGGTGGGATAGAGAAGATACAGAAAAGGGGAGAATAGAACAGATCCCTGCATTCAAACTCTCCATAACGACTGAGACACGGACCTATTCAACCCTGTCACAGGCTTACACACTGCTAAGAGAGTCTGCTAGATTCTCTGGGAAACCTTGAACCATCCCACTTCTTTCTCCTCAAGAGCCAGGCATGGAGATGAAGGGAGTGCAGGTTGGGATGAATCAGAGATCCCTGTGTCAGGAGGTCCATCCATAGAGGTAGCTGCCTTTGAGAAATCTCCAACAATCTGTTGATTAATGGAAACCAGATCTGTCAAAGTCAGTATGGTGCAATCAGAATCATTTTGCTCCCCTGTGCCTCTAGTTTGAGCAACACCCTCTGAACTAGGGGTAGCGGAGGAAATGCATACAGAAAGCATCTTGTCCACCATAGTCTGAATTTATCCTGACAGAAAACACCAGGTTCTGGATTTATGGAGCAGAATAGTGGCATTTTTGCATTGAGTGGGGATGCAAAAAGGTCCACGTCTGGATGTCCCCACTTGTCGAAGAGCAATTGCACTACATCTTCTGCAAGAGACCATTCATGAGGGTTCACCTCTATTCTGTTGAGGTGATCTGCCAGGTTGTTCTGTACTCCCAGTGGGTAAACTGCCTGAATCAGAGTGCTGTGCTTGAGACACCACTCCCATAACCTCATGGCTTTCCTGCACAAGGTGTAGGAGTGGGCTTCTCCCTGTTTGTTGATGTAATACATCACAGTCTTGTTGTCCATCTGTAGAAGGATTACTTTGTGACAGAGGACATCCTTTAGGGCTTGAATAGTGTACAGAAATGCTCTCATCTCCAGAACATTGATGTGAAGGTGAGACTCATCCTGGTTCCATATTCCTTGAATGTGGAACCCCTAACAGTGAGCCCCCTAGCCATTCAGAGATGCAACCATGGTGATGGTGATCTGAGACTCTGGAGGGGCAAAGGACAAACCTTGCTGAAGGTTGTCCTCCTGAATCCACCATGCAAGTGACCTCCTCAGAGACTCCATCATCTTGATAGGGTAAGACTGCGGGAGCATCATAGAAGACCACTGTGTGTTGTGCATTCACTGAGTGGTCCTCATGCAATCGAGCCAGAGGCACCGTAAAAACAGACAACTCTATGAAACCCATCATCTATTTCATGGAGTGATCTTTCACAGGGTTGTTCTCTCTGATGAAACAAGCCATCTGGAGAATGTTGGCTCTCCTGTCCTCTGGAAGAAAAGCCCTTTCCCTGCAGAAGTTGAGGAGAGCTCCTATGAAGAGGAGCTGCTGAGAGGTTTGAAGCTGCGACTTTTCCAGGTTCAGCAGAACCCCCCATGGAGGTAATGAACTGAGATGACATAGAGACAGCCTCCTGTGTCTTTTGCCTTGATGGGCTTGCTATGAACCAACTATCTAGATAGGGAAAGACCTGAATGCTAAGCTTCTGAAGGTGTTCAGTGAGGACTGCAAAACACTTTGTAAAGACTTGGCGTGCTGAGGACAGCACAAAGGGCAAGAATCTGAAATGATAGTATTGACCCAAGGCCACAAAATGTAGGTACCTGCAGTGGCTTGGGTGTACTGGAACAAGCTGGTAGGCATCCTGCATATCCAGGGATGCCAGCCAATCGTACTGATGAAGAAGTGGAAGTAGTGCCCCCCTAGGGAGACCATCTTGAACCTCTCCCTGAATAAGAATTTGTTCAACTTTCTGAAGTTGAGAATAGGGCACATGCCACCTGTCTTCTTTGGGACCAGAAAGCAATGAGAGTAGAACCCTGTGCTCCTTTCTGTCCAAGGAACCAGTTATACTGCCCTGTTTATGAGAAGGCCATGTATCTTGGAGGTGAGAAGGTCTGACTGAGCAGTGGACAGGCTGTGCTGTCACTTGGGTGGAAGATCTGGTGGAATCACCACAAAATTCAGGGAATAACCTTCACAAACAATCTGGAGGACCGGATTGTCCAAGATGATGAGCTTCCACTGATCATAGAATTGAGTCAGATGACTTCCCACTGCCCCAAGTGTCCACCTCGGGCAGTTGAGGTGTGACCAGGGCAAGATCTTCAAAGGGTGACACTGGGCACTTTCAGACCCTGTGCCTTGTGATGCTTTTTCTTTTGTGGCTGAGGAGTCTGGTTCTTGTTAAAGGCTCCCCAGACTCTACCTTGAAAGGACTGCCTGTTGCAATATTGTTGATGGTCCCTTCCCATTTGTGGGGCAGAAGGAGCCGGCCTGGCCATTTTAATGGCAGTCCTGGTCTTCTGAGTGGCCTCTAGAGCTTGCTCCACTTGAGGGTCTAAAAGATTAGCACCCTCAAATGGAACATTCAAAACCTGCTGTTGTGCATCAGAAGAAAAACCTGATGTTCTGAGCCAAAAGTGCCATCTGATACATATCTCAGCAGCGGCAGCTCTAGCAGGCACTGAGATTCCAAAGCCTGGCCTGGGTTGGGGTAGACAGGAGACACTGGGATCGATAGCAGTGTCAGTGACCTCGGTGCAACACATGACACCGGAGGAGTTGGCATCGCCCGTGGCACCAAAGGAGCCAGTAGCACCAGCGGTGCCAGAAGACCCGACACCGCATGTGGTGCCACAGACCTATGCACCGCATGCGTCACTGAAGGCCCCGGAAATGGAGGCATCCACTGGACATGGATCCAGAGTCCAAGAACCACCACCAGACCAAGAAAAAGAAGGGGAGGAAAGTGGAACCTGTGCTAGCCCCTACAAAGTGTCAAGGTGAGAGGGAAAGGCACATGGGACAGGCACCAATGGCAATGGTGCCAGCAGGGTGGAAGTTCTCTCCATTGGCACCAGACATGCATGATGTCCCGAATGACCCACCTGTGGCCCAAAAGCCCCTAGGCCCAAAGGCCCTGGAGCCATGTCTGCTGGAAGAGGCACCTGAGACAGGCACTGAACCCACTGCTCCATAACAGCAGCCTAGTGATGAAACTGCCCACCAGAAACCCCACCAGAGGACAGAGAGGGGCTCTGGCATTGAGAGTTCTGGTCGCTAAAGGTGGAGGACAACGGGGACACAGAAGGGGTTGGGGTGGGCCTGCCACTCTCCACAACTGAAGACTCCCTTGCAGACGTACCATAGGGTGACTTCGAGTGGTATCATTTATTCCTCTGAGGTGTTCCCTCTGTCTTGTGGGGTACTGCAGGGTTCCGTGCTATCCCCCATGTTGTTTGTGGTGTATATGCTGCCATTGGGAGACATTGTGAGATGGTATGGGCTGAAGTTTCACTGTTATGCAGATGATACACAGCTCTATCTGTCTTTTGCACCCAACCAGGATAGTGCATTCTTGGTCTTTAATAACTGCTTGTCTGAAATCCAGGACTGAATGAACACCAGCTGGTTGAGATTTAAACCAGAGAAGACTGAGGTGTTGGTAGTGGACTCAGGTCACCGGATTGAGGGGTCGGGGATGGGGTGTCCCTCTGGACTTTGGCTCGGAGGGTCCCACTTACTCTGATTGGGTGTGTAATCTGGGGGGTAATACTTGATGACGGTTTGACACTTCATGCCCAGGTGTCGGCCGTTGTTAAGTCCTCTTTCTTCCATCTGAAAAATATTGCCTGGATTAGGCACCTTATTCCATTTAGCGACTTGTCTATTCTGATCCACGCCTTTGTAACTTCATGCCTTGACTACTGTAACTCCCTCTACCTAGGGCTTCCTGGGGTTGATATCCACCACTTGCAGCTGGTGCAGAACGTGGCAGCACAGCAGTTGTCTGGATCATCGCGATCCGGCCATATTACGCCTGTGCTATGTGAACTGCACTGACTGTCTGTTCAGTGGCAGATTACCTTTAAGGTCAGCTTGCTAACCTATAAAGCCCGACACAGACTGGGACCAAGCTACCTTCAAGATCTCTTACACCCCTACTGCCCTCTCCAGCCACTCCACTCAACCGATGAGGGATTGCTGGAGATTCTCAGGGTATGGCTAGAAACATCCGGAGCTAGGGCATTTTCTTTTGTGGCTCCTGTCCTGTGTAATTCTTTGCCTCATCAGGTACATCAGTGCCTGACAGTGGAGAGATTTAAGACTGCCCTCAAAACTTATTTATTTCAGCAGGCATTTGGTGCTGTATTGTATTGATTACTCTGTGGCTTTATGGCTTAGCAAGTTATTGTATTCTTGGATTTTATTGTTGTAATGGTGATTTTACTGTGAAGCTCTCTGATACTTCATTGAAGAGTGCTATACAAATAAAGTTTACCTACTTACTTACTCTGATGAGAAGAAGGACTCGAGGTAGAGCAGTGCCAGGTCCCCAGTCGAGACCGGGGATGGGCCTGCTTCTTTTTGTGCAGACAAGAGGACTTCCCTCCCTCTTGAGCAGCAGACTGTCCATGATCGGACCCCCCCCCCCATAAAAAGGGTGGCGGACCAGACACAGCCCCACTGACAACTTTCCAGCTAAGTCTCCCTACCATAATCAAGACCATCCATGGTTGACTCTGTCAATGGTAGGGCTGAGGGAAAACTTAAAAAAAAAAAATAACAAAGGTTAAAGATAACAAACACTAAATGAACTGAATGACTAAATGCTGTTGTCATGTAGACGTGAAGAATTGACTCCTTGTGGGCGAGCAACATTGCCACTGAAATGCACTTGTCAGTGG
Organism: Neoceratodus forsteri; assembly: GCA_016271365.2. Classification (NCBI taxonomy): domain Eukaryota; kingdom Metazoa; phylum Chordata; order Ceratodontiformes; family Ceratodontidae; genus Neoceratodus; species Neoceratodus forsteri. Next base: position 830,504,082 of record CM028130.1, on the reverse strand, counting down.
GAAAAAAAGGAACTGATGTGGCTGGAGTGTTGAATCCAAGGTAGTCTATACAGGCATGAGCTGATCTTGTGGTGCCAAAGATTTTTCACTGCCGCAAGGTCCTAGCATCTCCGGCTAGAACCCAGAAGTGTGAATAAACGATGAAGATCTAAGACAAGGAAGATATATAAGTTACTCACCTCTAACCATAGTTCTACTAGTAGTATAAAGTTCACATCCACACTCTGGCAGTTCTACTGGAGACAGCTGAGTCATTGGAAATCTTCAAGCTAAGCTCCTTCCACCACGCAGATGGTATATTCTTGAGCTCAGCCCCATGACATCAGATATTTTGCTCACTGGAAGCAGGGATTCAGGTGATACTTGCCAGGGGAGCTCAGATGGGTTCTGTGGATGTGAACTGTACTGTATATCACCAGTAGAACTATGGTTACATGTGAGTATCCTATATTTGTAACAATGTAGATACAGTTCACTATCTATACGCTGGAAGTCCTCCAGGAGGAGGGAGCAAGGCGCGCACCTCTATTCAGAAAACATAGACTGGAGGGCTGAGGATCCAAAAGCAGCATCCCGATGACTCATTATGCTGTAATGGTAGATGAAGGTGTGCTACATGGCAGTGTGACCAAAGGCCTGCCTCCTGTGCCACAGATCCACTTATTGGGAGGCACCCGCACTGTTCCAGGACATGAGATAAAATGCCTGTCTGCCCTACCTCTGTGAGCTGATTTTTTCATTCTCTGCCAGAACTTTCACTACAGAAAGGTTGAGAAGGGTTCCTCATGGTAGGACCTTTCTTCATCTGCACCTCCACAGCACCATTTTTATTCTTTGTTGTTATTTGTGGTCAGCGTTGAGTTAGCTTTTACCGTATACAGCAGTTACAGTTCATGCTGGCTCTTGCTGTGCATGAGGAACTACTCAGGGCACGGTCCTGTCTGTGTCTCATAATACTATCATTCAGAGCTCGGAAAGATATTATGAGCTCTGAGTGATAGTATTACGAGATTTCAACAATGGTATTACGAGACAGGAAATGTACTATTACAGGAATATTTTTACATTGTTTTTGATAGCATTATTTGGCATATCCATATATTACAAAATAATATTGATCAACTTCAATCATTAATATATAAATACAGTCATGGTATTCACGCTTATGGTTGTAAGAGTGGTCTCACATTCCTACAGTTTGTGATTTTCACACACTAATAATTAATGTGAGGCCACAATTATGGTCGTATAAGTGGTCTCCAAAACTGTATTAAGACATAACATAGAACATTTTGCAGGCTTTAAGTTAAATACAGTACTTTAAATCTCTTACCAATCTATGGAGGAATTAGCAGTTTCTCCACTAGTCCAAGTCCAAACTGACACTGGTTTTGACAGGCCAATCCAGCTACTGCTAAACAACATAGAAGTAACCCATGCCTGAAATAATAATAGTAATAACAATAATAAAGGTCTAGAAAAAGTTTAGATTGTTTTGTATTTTTTCTTTCCTTTTCTAACACATGTTTACCATACATGATAGCATCAAGGACACTGCAATATAATAAGGCACATGGTAAGCCAGCAGGATGCTAGGATGCATAGTGATCCTGCCCTTCTATAGATCATGGTGAGGCCACACCAACAGTACTGTGTGCAGTTCTGGAATCTTTACCTCAGCTGTCCTGCCAGTACAGCAGTAGCACTACCACTTGCAGCACCGACAACCTAGGTTCAGGAATGAACTTGGATTGTCAGAGAGTCAGCCACAGAGGAGGAGGATCAACCATCTGTAAGACAGCTCTTCTTCTCTGGGAAGGAGGGCTGCTGCACTTTACGTTTTACTGACCCCTAGCAGTAGCTGGGGATCGGGTACCTAAGGACAACAATCTAAAAATGGGAGGAGAGATAGCTGCTGACATTCTACATGTGGGAGCATATGTAGAAACATTTAGCAACATTGTATGTCCACCCTCCTTGGAGAAAGTAATAGGAAGAGAAAACATGACTGGCCAGCATGATGGGATTAACCTCTAGCAGGCTCTGCAGTCAGCTCTATGGCATGCCTCCTGTCAGAGGATCCATTTTGCAGCTGTGAGCCACCCCCACCACAGAAGAAAAGCTGTGGGGAAGACAGAAGCTGGATGGTAAGTCCATATAGGGCTGGGGTGATGGAGCTTGGGAGGACAGTCTCTGATGATGTGCCAGCCTGAGCGGCATTAAAAGTACTAACTAAGAAAAGGAATCCTCACGTTAAAAAGGACAGTGATCTCTTAGAATCAGTCCAGAGGATGGCAACCAAAATGATACATGGGCATCAGGGAAGACCTATGAAGAAAGACTGGCTAGGCTGAATATGTGCTTTCCGGACACTGGAAGTGAAAGTTGGTATATGATTGAAAAAAAACATCTTAATGGAACAAGCATTTGTCAATGCCGAATGTTTGATGCTTGTTAAATTATCTTTTTTTTTAATTTGACCCCAACTTTTGAAGATACTGTACTTGTTTTAGGATTCGCCTTATAGAAATGATATGTACCATTTATAGTATATTGGCTGAAAAGTCATTTCGCAACAAAGGTGTGAAAACACATCTCATTCAGAATTTTAAAAATGACACTTCTTGTTTATGAGGTGATGTGAAAAATGGTTATGTTGAAAGTTTAGAGTCAAAATATTGAAAATTAGTGAAGTTATGAGTGAACGCTGAAATTGTGTAATGATCATTCATAACCTGAGCATTTTACCGTATTTGTACAGCAAGTTTTCAGCATAGCCTTCTTATTACCCCACCTAATGAACTCATAGGTGAAAATTTTCGAATCCTTGACAAAACATAATTCCACACCACCGAAACGTCATTCTGCACCAAATGTACAAAAACACATTTTGGCCAGGATTTGAAAAATGACAGCTGTCACATTCATGAGGTGCTGTGAGGAAATGGCTAAGTTGAATCTTTGGGGTCAAAATATTGAAAACTAGCAAAGTTACAAACCTGCCTTTGCAAATTTCAACATAGGCTGATAACGTTGTTGTTTTTTAATATTTTTAATCCAGATTTTCAACATAGACTTCTTATGGCCCCACCTTATGAACAAGGGTAGAGAAAATTTTCAACTCCTGCCCAAAACGCGATTTCATGCAGCAACCGCAAAATATCCGTTTGAAACAGATTTGCCTAATTTCACTGTCATTGTTAATGAGGTGGGGTCTCAAAAAAGGTATTTTGAAAATTTGAGGCAAAAATATTCAAAAATGGCCAGGATATGCCACTAATTTCAAAACCCTATTGAAATACATTGAACTGCATATCTGATTTCCACAGTTTGCAGTCCGGCTTTAAAGAGTGAAGACATGTCTGAGGTCCAGAGAGGATTATGGCATTGGACCCCTGGTGGGTAAGTAATGGCTTGATCAGTGTAGGGAGGGTTGCTGAATGGGAGGGTCGGGTGGGGGGACTAATGGTGAAACAGACATCGATGGACAGTTTTCTTTTTTATACAGTTTAATTTTAAAAATCATTGTCAGCTTTTTGTGAGATTTGCAGTGTCCTATTACTGCTAGTATGAAGAAATCCTCTTATAATAATCAAATTATTTTGTATCTGCCTAATTAGAACTGCACGCATTTGAAATGGTACTATCAGAAGAGAAGATACCTTAGCTAGCCTGTTTGTAAGAATTTTAGATAAAATGTTGATGTCCATATTCAGGAGGCACAGAGGTCTCCGATTCTGTTTTGCCATCTTTTTTGTACAAACAAAATTGCATTGCCTTGTAGATAGACTGGCAAATTCCCTGTAACTAAGCTTTGGTTAAAAAGAACTTGTAGGGTAGGAGACAGAACGTCTATTAAGCTTTTATAAAATTCAGATCGTAGGCTGTCCAACTCAGGTGCTGTATTGTTACCCTAGTGGCTTTATGGCTGTTTCTACTTCTACTAACTTAATCGGTGCAACTAGGTTTTGTAGAAAGCTGCTTGAACAGTGCTTTGGGATACATTCTGTATGAAAAGCACTACGTAAATGCTAATGCTTCTTTTTCAAAATGACAGACACAGAGGGGGTTGGGCTTTCCAGATCCAGTATTATAGTGGCACGGTAGTGCCACTATACTTAGGGTTTAGCAGGGCTTTCTATGTTAAACCCCAAATTTTGCACATCAATAACTTCGCAACCATTCAGTGAATTTGCACAAACATTTGCATGCACAATCTCATGGTGTAAGTCTCTTGACTTGCCAAGTTTTGTTCTGGTTGTATGAGTGGAATATAAGATGTGGATAGTGGAAATTTAATAAGAAATCACTGTTTTTTGTGTGTGGGGGGGTCTCTTTGTACTGTATCTAGATGGTTTGGAATTTTTGTCTGAAATTTTTAGGGTATAAAGGCCTTGGCCTGCAGATATGCCCTTCACTTGTTTGGCGAAATAATATTAATCTGTCCCAAAGTTATTACATTTTAAAAATTCAATTACTATCAATGGGCAGTACAGTATCTTGGATAGCTGCTTGGAAAAAAAAAACAATTTGGCCCGAACAAAAAAAGGTTCTTTTTCATTCAGGTCAATCCTTTTTTATGAAGAAAAAATCGTTTTTTGTTTGCCGCCAACCTGTTTTCCGGTTTTCAAAAAAAAATTGAAAACCACAAAAAAAATCATACTCTGCAGAGACACCATTAGGTGGATTCTGCAGTTATCTGGTAGAAAAATGACACCAGAATGTGTTTATTTTTACATTTTAAATACTTTTTTGAGATTTGCTAATGCTTTTTTTTTTTATGAATCCTTTTTTGTTCAAAAGAAAAGGGATCTCATAATACAAAAAAGAATTTCAGACTCAGTCTTTTCTGGATTTTTTCGTTCATCTTTTTTGTTCAAATGAAAAAGGGTCCCTTGTCACGAAAAAGGATTTCAGACTTAGATTTCTTTCCAATTCTTTATTCGTGACAAGGGATCATTTTTCGTTTGATATTTTCATTCACATGAAACGGACCCCTTGTCAAGATAAAGGATTTCGGACTTAGTTTTTTTTGCCTATTCTTTTTTTATGACAAACACATTAAAATTATGGGGACAGTTTAGAATAGGCTTTTTTCATTTGAAGGAATCCTCTTCCGTATCAAACAAAGAAAGGAAATGAAAAAAGATTCCTACAAAGGAAAACATTATCATTGAAAAGCTATGTTCAAAATCCTCTTCTATGTGAATAGATCCTTTTTCGTTGAACAAAAGTATCAAACAAAAAAGGATCCCTTAAAACGAAAAAGGATTTTGGATTTTGTTTTTCTGCCGATTCTTTTTTCGTTTAAATGGATCCTTTTTTATTTCTAAACTGTCCCCATAATTTTAATGTGTTTCCCTGGTGTCTAGTGGCACCTCCCACCCTCCAATCACCATCCCCCTAATTTTTTTTAATTTTTCCTGGTGTCTAATGGTGTCCCCACACTCCGACTGCTGTCCCTGCATTTTTATATATTTTATTTAGATATATTTATTTATTTTAATTTCTTCATTTAGTTTGCATTTATTTATTATTTTTCTCTGGTGTCCAGTGGTATCCCCCCCCCCCATCACTGTTCTTGTAATATTTCAGTTTTTTTTCCTGGTGTCCAGTGAAATCCCCCTGCTCCAATTGCTGTTCCTGTATTTCTTTTGTTTTTCCTGGTGTGTAGTGTCACCCCCCACCCCCCAATCACTGATCCTGTAGTTTAAAACACATAATAAAGAAAACCTTCCCACAATGTCTTTTGTTTTCCTGTAAAAAAAAAAGATCCCTCATCGATGTGATCCCCCACCCCTACCTCCCACTGAGAGCCCACCACCCCACACTTCCTCCCCACACACCCACACACACCCTCATTCACCTGAACAGGTCACAAGGTGATGATGCACTCCCCGATGGAAGGCACATCTTGCTGCTGGAACTGCAAACTGCTGTATGACAAACTAAGGTAAGTGAGCTTCCATGCATATCAATGGGTTTTCAATTCTGATACATAGTTTTGCCATTTTTGCATATTTTCGCACCACATTTTCAGCATGGCATTCTTTAGATTCCTTCTCATGAACAATGTTGGTGGAACTAAGCAAATCTTGCCTGGAAGACAATTTTGTAGTTACTTGGTGAAATCACCTTTCAGTCAGGATTTGAAAATTTTCACTGACCTTGTTCATGAGGTGGGATCATAAGAAGGGTATGTTGAAAATTTGATGTCAAAATATGTAAAAATGAAAAAGTTATGTGCCTCCATTGAAGTTTTGCTACGCTCACTCACAACTTTGGCACTTTTAAATATTTTGACCCCAACTTTTCAACATAGCCATTTTTTACACAAGCTGATGAACGTGACAGCTGTCATTTTTCCAATCCTCCTAAAACTGTTTTCACACATGTGGCATGGAGTGTCATTGCCGTGGCTCAGAAGAAAAAATTACTCACCATAGTAATGTTGTTTCTTCTAATGGAGTCTTGCTGTATTCTGACAATATGCAGTATGACTGACTGGTCCAGCTGCCCCAGATAACAAAGAGTCAAACACTATGCAAATACATAGAACATTCAGCTTGAGCTCGGTTTTCAAACCACTGTATCCAGGCAGTAGTGCATAGTGAATGTGTGAACAGCTTTCCAGGTAGCTGCTTTACATATGTCAAGCAAGGGGACATCACTGGCAGCTGCTATTGAGGCAGCTGTCCCCCTAGTGGAATGGGCCCTCAAGCCCTCTGGTGGCTCCTTACCCAGTTTGCTGTAGCAGAACTGAATGCAAGCCACAGTCCATCTCGCGATGGTCCTCTTAGTGGCTGGCCTGCCTTTGGCCACTTCACCATAGGTAATGAACAACTGAGTACAGTCCTTCCTATGTTCTTTTGTTCTGTCCATGTAATAGCTGTTGGACATTTTTACATCCGGGCTATGCAGCCTGCAGTCACCTGAGTTGTAATGATCAGTGAAGAAGACAGACACTGTTATATACTGGTTCAGGTGAAAGTCTTAGACTACTTTGGGGAGGAACTTTCTATTAGCCATTGAACTATCTTGTCCCTGTGAGGGACAATATAGTTAAGTTCTATTCACAAGGCCTGAAGCTCATTAATCCTCCTGGCTGAGGAGATGGTCACCAAAAACACAGTATTTCATGTCAAGAACTTGAGCTCTACTGAGGACATATGCTCAAAAGGGGGCTGCATAAGCTGAACCATGCAGACATTAAGGTCCCAAGAAGGGTTAGCATCCCAGGGAGGAGGGTGAAGATGGAGCAACCCGATTGTTTTTTTTTACCAATTGTTTGACCAGGAGTGGCACACTAAGCTGAAAGCTTGTTTACAGGTGCAACCTGGGAGCATAGGGAAGTTAAGTGACTTGCTCAGGGTCACACAGTATGTGAGTGGGGGCTGTGGGACTCAAACCCAGGTCTCCAGATTTGCAGCTCAGAGCCTTAAATCACTTCCCTATACTGCCCCTTGATAAATTTCTTAAAGACAGGATGGACAGCTAGGGAAGGGCTCTTCCTGGCTGACAGATAGGCAGAAACAGCTGCCAGGTGCACCTTCAGGGTGGAGTGCTGCAGGCCCAGGGATTGAAGGTGTACTAAATAGTCCAACATGACTGCCAGGTCAGCCTCCTGTGGGACCATGTTCTTCTGAGAACACCAGATGGAGAGTCTCTTCCATTTGGAAGAGTAAGTTTTTCTGGTGGAAGGTTTCTTGGAAACCCTAAGGATGTCCAGGACCCCTTTTGAGAGACGTGAGCCTGCATACTCTGAGTCTTCAAGAACCAAGCCTTGAACCGGAGAGACTTGAGGTTGGGGTATAGGATCCTCCCCTGGGATGATGTCAGGAGGTTGTGTCTCCTGGGGAGGCAAATTGGGCTGGCCACTGACATGTTCAACAGCATTGAGTACCATGGCTGTCTGGCCCAATCTAGAGCTATCAGAATCATGAAGGCAGATTGTGCCCTGAGTTTGACCAGACCTCTGGGTATCAGAGGAAAAGGAGGGAAGGCATACAGGAATGAGCCCAGTACTGGGGGGTCTGCAGCAGAACTGAGGCAATTGATGGTTGTCTGGGGCTGCAAAGAGATATCTCTCTCTGGAGTGCCCCACCTTCTGAAGACTGTCATCAGGATTTGTCTGTTCAAGGACCATTCATGATGGCCCTGGTTGATCCTGCTGAGAGCCTCTGCCAGCACATTGTCCTTCCCTGGCAGGTGAACTGCAGACAGGGAAATTTTTAAGGAGTAGACTAGGCTCCAAATCTTCATGGCCTCTGTGCACAGCACTGAGGACCTTCTCCCTCCTTGTTTCTTGATGTAATACATGGTAGTGGTGTTGTCTGTTCTGACTTGCATCATCTTCCCCTGTAGCATCTTGGCAAATGACTGAAGTGCCAAGAACACTGCTCTGAGCTCCAGCAGGTTTATGTGTAGCAGGGACTCCTGCTGGAGCCAAATCCCATGAGCAGTATGTTGCCCCAGGTGTGCTCCCCAACCTTGTATTGAGGCATCTGTGGTCAGCACTACCGAAGGAGCTTGCTAAAGGAAGGGAACTCCTGCCCTGAGGTTGTCCCTGTCCTGCCACCACTGAAGAGCTTGTATTAAGGTGGTCAACACTGGAATCAGTTTGGACAGGGAGTTCTTCTTCTGGGACCAAAAGAGCCTCAAGTGGATCTGGATGTTCCTCATCTAAAATCTGGCACCTGGAACCACAGCTGTGGTAGCAGCCATGTGGCTCAGAAGCTGGAAGAAACACCTCACTGGGTGGGGAACATGCAGGTGAAAGTACTCTGCCAATTGAATGATGGTGTCCACCCTTCCTGGAGGCAGGAAAGCTCTTGCTTGAATCATGTTCAGCTCTACCCAATGAAGTCCAGGATTTGAGTAGGTTTTAGGACTGACTTCTTTTGATTCACCAGAAAGCCCAAGGATTGGAGAGTATCCTGAAAGAGAGCTAGGGGCTTCTTGTACCTGTTGTGGGGAATGACCCACTACCAACCAGTCTTCTAGGTATGGATAAACTGAGATTCCTTGCCTTTTTAGGTGTGCCACAATCACTGCTAGCCACTTTGTGAAGGCCCTTGGGGCAGATGTCAGTCCGAAAGACATGGCCATGAACTGATAATGGCCTAAAGGCAGCTTGAATCTGAGGTACTTTCTGTGGGACTGCCTGATGGGGATGTGAAAGTAAGCATCCTTTAGAGCTAGGGATACCAACCAGTGCTCTTGTCTGAGAGAGGGAGAATGATAGACAGAGTGATCATTTTGAACTCTAGGTTTGTGAGGAGCTTGTTTAGGTATCTCAGGTCCAGAAGGGGCCACCACTCCCCCAATTTTCTTCAGGGTTAGGAAGTACCTTGAGTACAATCCTTTTCCTTTGTGTTGAAGTGGAACATGTTCCACTGCTCTGGCTTGAAGCAGAATGGAAAGGGGTGGCAGGTTTGAATGACCTTGCTCCTGTTTTTGGGAACAGTTTGAAACTGACAGCAAGGCCCCGGCCTACTACCTCCAGGACCCACCTGTCTGAGATGATGAATTGCCAAGCCTGGAGGAAGTAGACCAGCTTGCCACCTACTGGTGGTGGGGAGGCAGCCCAAACAGATTTCTCAGGATGTCTGCTTTGAGGGTGTAGAAGACCGAGAGGTGGAGCCAGCATGGCCCGTGCCTCTTCTACCTCTACCTATGAAGTAACCCCTAGGCTGCTGGTAGGAGGCGAAGGCTTGAGTCTGATGGAAAGACCTAGGATAAAGTCTACCTCTGCCTCCTCTAGCTTGTTGCCTTTGAGGGGTGGCAGCTTTCTCTTTGGCAGCCACATTCTTACAGGCGACCTTATACTTATTCATATTTTTCATGTATGCCTCTGTTTGTTCCCCAAAATGGAATTTTGTGTAAGGGAAAATCAATGGCATTATTCTGCCTATCCTGGGAAAGGTTAGTACACCTCAGCTAGGAGACCCTCCTAAGAGAGATGGCAGCAGCCATAGAATGAGAGGCTGCATCATTGGCATCCACTGCCATGTGGAACTGGCATTTGGATGACTGGATCCCTTTTACTGACTACTGTAGCTCCTGAAGGTCTGCTGCCAGCTCAGGAGAACCCTTCTTAGCTAGCTGTTCCACTGACTCCCAGAGAGACTTCTGGTACTTAGATGCATAGGCCATATACGATGCCTGCCTGATGTGTAGGGAGGCAGCTAGGTAACTGAAGGTCTGTTTCACGAGGGACTTGTGAATATGAATCATAAGTCCCTTAGAGACTGGGAAATCCATAATTTCCCTGTAGTCATCCTCTTCCTCCTCCTCCTCCTCCTCCTGTCTAGTCTCCTGGACAGACAGCTGTAAAGTTTCTGCTACCTGTCTCATAAAAGAGAAATGAGAGGTAGATTCTCTTGAAGGATGGGGGGGACTCATACTGAGGATGTTCAGGAGAAACCTCAGGCTCAACAGGTTCTCCTTCATCTTCTTCTTCATCACAATCATATTCAGATTCATAATATTCCTCTGAACCCAGAGGGCCTGAAGGAACTGAACCAACAGGCGCCTGAACCAGGGTGTGCGCAACCGGTCATTGAGCCAGTTCACACCAATGGGGCTGAAGAGACTGAACGATGCATATCGGTTTTGCGATTTCTTCTGCAGTGGGACCTGCAGCCACTTTTTTTCGCGATTCCAAACCACTTTTTCTCACCTTCTTAGCTGGGACCAATTCAGCTTGCCTTTTACTAGATGAGGACTCACTTTGGTCAGATCATTTGGTTGCCAGTTAAGCGGGTTCTTTTGAACTGGACCTGACCACATCAGGAGGTTTCTCCATTCTATCCCTCAGTTTACCCAAATGTCTATCAAGGGTAGATTGGGGGAAGTTTGTAAAAATTTTGCAGTCTGATTGCAAATAGTCAAAATCCAGGCAATACAGACACACCAAGTGTGGATCAGCCTTATCAAATTTCTCCATGCACTCATGCAGCATTGAAACCCAGTGGGACCGTTTTTCTCTAGGGTTTCAGTGACATAACCCTCAGTAAATTTAAGGCTTAATCCAGTAGCTTAGTTAGGCCAGTTAAGCAGACCCAGTTAACAACCCTTTTATCTGAAGTGACTTAGTTAGGCCCGAATAAGGAAAACAAAATAATGTATTTATCCCTGATGGCTTTAGTTAGGCCAGGTAAAAAGAGAGACAAAGTTTTAGGCAGCAAGCGGTTTAGCGCCTGCGTTAAAAACTGAGAAAAGGGTTTGGATTTTAGTCCAAAACTTTGAACCTGATCCCCAAACACAATAAAAATAGAATTTAAATAACACTTTACCACAAGAAAAGAAGGAAAGATATTTGGTTTCCTCTCGGTCACAGAGAACCATTTAGAAACTAAAAAACTTACCGAAAGGAAGTTAAACCTAGACTAGTCTAACCTGTAACCGCAGGACAGAGGTTTGAAAAACAAAAGAAATAAACAGTAGTTTGAAAAATCAGTTACTTGAGTCTTCACTATGCCTTTTTTGCTGGTGTGTATTTCTCTTTTGAGTGTTAGTTATGCGTATTAATCACTTATTTAGTTTTTTTATTAGTAGCTTCATAAGAATCTGGTCAGTTACATAGAATATACCAAGGACAGTGGTTTGAAAAATGAGCTGAAGCTCAATGTTCTATACATTTGCATAGCGTTTAACTCTTTATTCTCCGGGACAGCTGAACCAGTCGGTCATAGTGAATTTTGTCAGAATACAGCAAGACTTCATGTTGTTTGAATCACATTCCAGTGCCACATACATGTTGTAGGGTAATAAGAAGGCTATACTGACAATGTGGCTGCTGTTCTCCTACAAATGGAAATGCAGGGCTTCCACAGCAAGATACATATACGCATTTATGGCAGAATGGGACCGCACAGTGTCTAGGAAGAAAACATTGCTGGACCTGGAATCAGTGCTCCAGATAAGGTGACTAAAGGCTTATTTTACTCACCATTTTTTAAGAAATGCTTTTAATTTTTTTTAATGAGTACTGATACTATTCCCAACACATGGAAATACTCCATGCCCCACAAAACAGTGTGTAATAACACTGCAGGTAATTCAAAAGGAGAATTCTTTTCCAGGTGTGGAGAACTTTTACTCATCCAAATGAAAATTTATGATCCTAATTTCACAAATGGGGAGTACAATATGCTTATCTTACACCTCCAGTGTTATTTAGAGAACTGCTTGGGATAAAGAAAATAATAAAAAGAATGATGATAACAAAGCACTCTTACCTTCTCATCAGTGGTGTCTATTTCAAGAAGACTAGCATTCTGATATAATCTGCATAAACCCAGGGCACCATTCCAATTTGCTATCCTGCTGTTTTCTATATAATAGCAATTTTTGTTCCAGTAATACCACATAGGATTCTGGGGACATTTAACACTCTTCAGTGCTTTAAAATGAATAAAGGAAACAATGGGATGTACTTAAAAGTGTATTAGTATTTGACAGTTGATCCACAGAAAAAAATACATCCTGAATTGTGTTTATTTGGAGCTGACTGACAAGTATATTTTATGGTTCACATTTTACTGTATACTAGTGTACTACAATTACGGTTATGCTGACAGTTTTCACACAGGTATGGGATGTATCGTTAGTATTGTAGAACTACCTGTCCAAATAGCAAGACACATATAAGTTATTACACAAGACACAAATATCTGACCAACTTGACACAGAAATGGCAGTAACAATCAAAACTATATACTTTGGGCACAATCCACGTAGGTGGCTGAGATACACTCTAAATGAGCCACAGCTTTATACCCCCTGATGCATGTCCATCAGAGAGCATTCTCAATCCATGGCCCCCATGCTTCACTGGTATGGGGCTGCACACAAGGGCAGGGGACAGCAGCAGTGGGTGGTGGGGTGGAGACCACAGTCATCCATTCTGATAGCTGTAATGTTCCCTTGATGGATCCCCTAACTGTGCAGGGTACAGGGACCAACGGACTAAAGCAGTCCTTCCTACCCCATTCCTGCATACCAAGGTATGCAGCTTGGGATCAGGTGCAGAGGAGGCAGACATTTATCTTTGAGGATGCCATGAAGTATCCAAGGGGTGTACACATCCTGCATCAATGGGGCACTCGGCGGCTTTTCCTAGCCCTCATCATGTGCAGACAGGCTGATAATCTTCAGAGAATCAAACTCTGAAGCACCACCTGTTATGTGAAAATATCACCAGGAAGAAAAGATTATCTTTTACAGCTATTCCAGTTGATGTTTTATTTAACGCTCTTAGTGCTAATGTAACCAGCTGTCAAAAATGAAAACTATGTACTCACTGTAATTCTTGATCTTCTAGGAATATCTTCACCATTGATTCACACTAATGGCTCTGAGCCAGAGGTGCTAGGACCCGACAGGAGCCAGAACTTTTCAGGAGGGCTGGTGCTGAGGTAAACTGCGTGCATGCATGGCACCGCGAGACTAATTCACACTACATGGCTTACCCTGGCACCAGCTCTCAACTGCCTAAGTGCCTTTTTTACCATGGAGTTGCAGCATAACCTAAAGCACTACTTATGCACTAAGCATAAAATAGCCCTGGTGACCCATGTAAGAAAGGTCAACAAACCAGTAACTGAGTCTCTTAAAAGCCCAAATCAAGAACAATAAAGACCAATTAACAGACTGAAGTGAGCCCAGGGGATGGCAGGTGGGCATGTGAATCAATGATGAAGCTATTCCTAGAAGATCAAGAATTACGATGAATACGTAATTTTAATATCTTCCAGGAATCAGTTTTTACCATTGATTCACATTAATGGGTAATAGTACCAAACTCAGACCAAACCCCCAAACTAGGGCAGTTGGATCCAAGGGCTCACTCAGGACAGAAGTCCATTCAGGATAGTCCTGCCAAAGGTGGCACGTTGCCTGGCATGGACACCCAGGGCATAGTGCTTAACAAAAGTGTGCACTGTGCTCCAAGTTGCAGCTCTGCAAATATTACTGATAGGCCTAGAGCGAATCTTTGCCAGGGATTTGGCAACTGCCTAGTGGAGTGGGAACGTACCTGACCTTCCAGTTTGACCTGTGCCATGGCATAGCAGTGGCATAGACAGCTCACAATCTACACAGAAATGCACTTGACTGTAACAGGCTGTCCCTTCCGATTGAGACTGAAGGTGACATACAGCAGTTTAGATTGCCTGAAATCCTTAGTTCTGTCCAAGTAAAATGTAAGGACCCTCTTAACATCCAGAGAATGGAGAGTGCATTCTCCTTCATTCTGGAATTTAACAAATTAGATAGGCAGCACAAGTGACTGATTCAGATGGAACTCCAATATCACCTTGGGAAGGAACTTCAGGTGTATGCAGAGAACTACTGTAGAATTCGAAATTTCTGTGGTCAATATATTTTCTCTATAATCACATTCTGGCATAGATCAGCGAGAATACACTGACTGCGTTAAAAGTTTTACATTTCTAATAATAATTTCTATGCATGCAGGTAGAGTCACAGCCAGTGTTCTGATGTGTCAAATTTGTTGTTACAGTTCTTTCATATGCTAAATGACTCATATGCTGAGCAATCCACCCTGAACATTTCAAGCATGTATCCTGTCAGTGCCGAATATGATTTGCCGGCAAACTGGAAATCCATATTTAAAACATCCTCATGATTTCCCCAACAGCAGCTGGTAATTTATGGATACTCATGTTTGAAAGCCTTGTGAAGCTCGATGTGGATACTTTGTTAAAAGAACAATGGAATTTGAGAAGCAGGAACCTTACAGGGGAAGAGTTACAAGCTGTTGAAGCATTAGAATTTATGGGTATTATTAAAATTAAGAAATGGCTGATAAAGAGGGGAACATAGTAGTGCTGGATGAAACTTACTAAAGGAGGGAAGCATTAAGACTATTTAGCCTTGGAAGCAGGATCCCTGAAAGAAAACCTTTCTATATTTGTGGATTTCATTTTTCTGCAGGATGCTGCAATGAATCATCTAGCTGCCTTACAATGGTTGTCAGCTGATTGTCAGGAGCTTAGCGTAGCTTGCGTAGCCTAGCAACTAACAACAGATCATAGCAGAGTGAGCTACCTGAGCTATACTAAAGCAATTTACTTTTAGCATGTTTTTTAAAGCTTTTAACTGCTGTATTGTGAATGGAACTGCCGGTACACAAATTTAAATCCCTTTAATAGGGTAGCTGGTCCAATCACGCAAAATTTGATTTGCGTGTAAATTTCAAGTTTTACAGTACCTTGCCCTTGTGGAAAACAGTATATGGGGGATCTGTGACCAAGGCATGATTTCAGACACTCTGCAAGCAGATGTGATGACTACTAGAAAAGTTGCTTTCCAAGTTAAAACCTTCAGATCTCTTGTCGTAAGTGGTTCGAAAGACTTGTGGGTGAACATATCCAGCACAAGGTTGATATCCCCGGCAGCCATCAGCCTCCTGATGGGAGTTCCTGCATGTAAAATGTAAACCTCTTGAAAAGTGACAGCTGCACCAGGTAGAGGTACTGATGTACATGTGGTATGTAAGTAATAATACTAGACAGGGTGGGCGTTATTGGGATATAACGGACCACACAGG
Source organism: Neoceratodus forsteri (assembly GCA_016271365.2). Classification (NCBI taxonomy): domain Eukaryota; kingdom Metazoa; phylum Chordata; order Ceratodontiformes; family Ceratodontidae; genus Neoceratodus; species Neoceratodus forsteri. The sequence continues at coordinate 830,488,505 of CM028130.1, read as the reverse complement.
GGCATAATGAGGCCCGATACCACAGGCAGAGGGCCTTATAGCCCCTGGAAGATCCGTTATATCCCATATCGCCCACCCTGGAGGGTATTATTACACTCAGATAATGGAGTTACATAATTTTTTTTTAATACTGTTTTTGTTAAAAAAAAAAGTGTCAAATATTATAAACAAACTCTGGCAGAGCCACTACGACTGTGAATGCATTAACTAGATAAGGGTGTTTCATGGGCTTAAACATAAACATTTATTTATTTAAAAAATATCAGATTTACAAACCTTTGAGTCAGAGACTCATTTACAAAGGCACCTCATCGAAACTAACACAAAGACAGCACAGTTAACAAGTCCAAAAACAATGGCTCGGAGAGCAGACAGTTATAACAATCTTTCACTGGAGATACATGGGTAGCAGTAGATAAACAGATGACATAGTTTAGGCACACAGGCACCACATCAAGAAGACCAATGCAGTTCAAACAATATACAATAGCTAAAGCAAATAGACATCAGGGCCCAGATATTCAAACTGCACCCAAAAAGTGCGCACCAGCAGGAGCAAGTGCAAGTCCACTGCGCCCATGCGCAAGAAGCGCGATATTCAAAAACTGCGCAGGTCAAGATGCGCCTGTGGCACACGACTGAATATTGCACCACCTGCGCCATAGTGCAACCAGGGATGTGCAGTTGCGCAGTTCAGATGCATCATAGCGCAACCAGGGATGCTCAGTGGAGCAGTCCAGATGCACAACCAGGGATGCCCCGTGGAGCAGGGCAGCAGTGCAACAGCACAACCAGGGATGTGCAGGGACAGGATGCAGGGACCCACCACCCATGCCACAGATGAGCAGGGGAGCACACAGAAGTACAGACATTGCCCCCCACACCCCATGCACTGCACAACCGGTGGAGAGCCAGAATAACTACCGGCCCATGGATACCAGCAACCAACCCACAGCTGGGTCATAGTGCCCCAGCACACCCACTGGCAAGCAGTGACTGGTACACAAGGAGGGTTGGCCACCCCATGCCACACCATCCCACCAATGCAGAGCACACCCTGCACCATGACCCCCAGACACCCTGCCCAGGAACAGCGCCCACCACTGCAGGATACCCCATGCATGCCACCACCTCCACTGTGACAATGCAACCCTGTGCACCACAGAACCATGCAAGGCAGCCCCACCATGAGCACCCGTCAGCAGGTGGCAGCACACAGCGATGCCACGACTGCATACACAGTGCCACCATGCACGTCCCCCCTGAGGTACAGCTGTGAGACCGACCATGCATCGGCACATGAGGTACCCCACACGTGACAGGGCATGCCCTGGACCCCACCACCAGTGGTACAGCATCCTGCACACCCTCCCAAGGACACATCTTGACCCAGCATTGGCCACAACAGCCAGTGCAGACACCCACAGTGGTGCATGGAAGCATGCACCACACAGGATGCAACCCAGTGCATGGACAAACACCCATCCATACCCAAGGGCACACCAACACAGGGACACAGTAGTGGGGCAACCAAGCCCCCAGTATGTGGCCACGGAAACCGTGTACACACAGCACCCCTCCATGGCACAGGAGTGCCAGCCACCCTGCGCAGGCACCATGGAGCTGTACACCACCAGCATTTGCCCAGAGCACAAGTGACAGACAGTGCTGCACATCCCCTGTGACACACACAAGTGACAGCATGAAGGTGGAACAACAACAGCGGAGGCCACAGTGTCACACAAGGCAGACATGCACCACACCAGTGACAGGAGGCAACCCGCACTGTGCTGGGTACAGTGGCTGTCCTGCATGCCACTGACATGCCAGTGGACCGTTCATGTCACAGACATACAAGGGTGTCAGCTGCACAGGCCATGGATGGTCCAATAGGTGCACCATGGACACAGAACATGCACCGTGGACCACTGCACACAGTCCTCCAGTGCACAGGGAACAACACACACACTACAGACAGTGACTGATAGCCACTCCCACACCATACTCATTTCCCCATGGACACACACACATGCACATGACTGCACCACCCCTGACGCCATGCACACCACTGCAGCTGAGCACCTATAGCCCGCTGCAAATCAGAGACCACCACAGTAGGCATATCAAAGGAAATGTATTAAAAAACAGCAAATGAAACTATGTACAAGTATTTACAAAGGTTTGGGTGGATGGACACAAACAAGGTGGGGGTGGGTAAGGGGCAGGGGTGAACAAACGGTAAAGGGAAGGAGGGGTGTGAGGATGTTTCCGGGGGTAGGGGAAATCAGGGGCATTTCCAAGCTCAGTGGGAGCCCCGCTCCCCGCTCCGGCTTCTCCTCCCGCCATGACGTCTTCGGACACCGAACCTGTCCAACCGTTCAAGTATCTCCAGTGCCACCCTGGGTACCTGCAGAATCTCCCGCAGTGTCACCATGATCTCCTGCAGCTGCCATCCACCTAGGACAAGGGAGCAGAGTCAATAGGTGTGAATGCACAGCCCAATGCAGCCCACCCACTGTGCATGGCATACGGCCATGGAACATGCCTCTGTGATGGTGTGTGACCACCCACAGTGATCGCGTCCACAAGACCTGCCCACCCAGGCGCACACAGCCATACGGACCGCTGCACACACCCACCAGCCAAGTCCTGCACAGCACCACCGTGGCTGTTCAGTGAAATGGCTATGCAGTGCAAAAACAGTGGCACAGCCATGTACCCGGCGCACGCATGGACCACCATTGACGCACTCCCAGACATGCAGTGCCACTGGTCAGTGCTGACTGTAACAAGTTGTGTGCATGGCAGTGGTGTCAATGGATGGTGGCCATGCCCCGCTGCCTGCCCTGTTACACAGCATGCAATAGTAATCATGGATGTAAGGCACTCACCATCATCAGACTGGTCCCTGTGCCTGTCTTGTCCGGCAGCCCTACCAGCCTGCTGTTCATCTTGGTGCAGCCTCCTCTCCCTCACCTGCCAGTGCTCCTCTGGGCCTAGGGTGCAAACATGGAGAGAGGAACATCAGTACAATTTGGTAGCAAAGTCCCCCCACCCCTGTGTGTGTGCAATCCCACACAGCCATACCCATCCTCCCCCCAACCCGATACCACCACCATGGCCAACACTGGATGGCCCCCCCATGTGCTGGACACATGCCACTGTGATACCTGTATGGACATTAACAGTGTATGGATGGGGCACCTACCTGGCCATGGCACCGTTCCCCTCCTGGCACGTGCCCGCAGGCGGGCAAGCCTGTCTGGGTCCCACCATTGCAGGTCACCATAGCAGTGCCTGCACTGCTCTGCCATCCTCTCCATGCCTGTGGCCTCCTCCAGGGCCACCGCCACCTCCTCCCACACCACACTCCTGGCCCTATCCAGGGGTGCCTCCCCAAATAAGGACAGCGGCATGGGGCTCCACCAACTGGACCAGATTGACAATTTCAAGTTAGCTCCAGATGGGTGCCCTTCTCCTTGCCATCCTGTACAGTTTTGGTATCAAAATGGTGCTCTGTAGCCCACGTTCACCACGTGTGGATGCTGAGCGGTACTGTGCTGTCATTTCCCATCATGCTGTCACCAAACAGTGCGATAGAGGTGCACCCATGCAGACGCATGGTGCCTAGGGGGCAAAGGTCAGCACAGGGTTAGGGATCTCTTGCGCACGGACCGCCACAGCGCGATTGGTACTCACTGCATATAGCACGGTAGGGCACCTGTGTGCCACTTCCTATAGTGGCCTACCATGCTGTGGTCCCAGTGCACCTCCGGTGCCCCAGTGCCAAAGCACCATACATGTGAACAGCACAGTAGCGCCACTGGCACAATGGTGGCTGTGCCCTGCATTGCCTCCCATGCACAGCACGTCAGCAGCATAGCAGGTGTTGGTGTCATCACCCCAGGCATGCGCCGTTCGGTGTCCACTGTGCATGTCACAGAAATGCGCCCTTGCCTGAGCACGTTTAACACAATCGAGCAAAGCGCAACAGCGCGCTATTCAGCCAGCATACACTAATCAGCCATTCAGTGGTGCAGATACTGCATTTGCATCCACTTATAAGTCACTGATGATGATGTAGCTCACTTCATGGACAGTGATACGTGTGGGCCGCAGGATGGCCATACAGCAGGTGACATCACGGGCATGGCCATGGGTGGTGCTGCCATGGAGGCCTGAGTGACATTACAGTCCCAGCCAGTGCCTGTCTGCACCAGTGAGGTGGCACTGGTGTGTGTCCAGGACAGTGGGGCTGTTGCGGGTGTTGCAGCAGCACCATTGAGCCCTGGAGAGCAGCAGCCTGAGGGGCAGTGTCAGCAGTCGGCCAATGGCCATGGGGGTACAATGTCGGGGGGCGGCATCAATGCACTGCCTGTGGACATGCCCAGGCCTGGCCCTGGTGTGCAGAGCCCACCCTCAAGGGGTGCTGCCCATCAGGGCCACAAACACCATGTGGGTCAGCATGCCGATCAGGCAGATGACCTCTTAGAAGAGTACACCTGCATACTCCAAGAATCAGTCGATCAGCAGTTGCAGCTTGTGACGGCGGTGGATGCACTCAGTGCGGCTCTACGCCAGGCAGAGGAGCGGTGCAGCAGGGACACTGCTCTGCTCCTGGCAGCGATGGACCGGATGTAGGAGGATGTGACCACTGCCATTGACAGGCTGACACAGACAATCACAGCTGCCATGGCCACAGTGGGCACACAGTTATTTGCCTATGCATCACAGACACCACGCAGTGCAGTGTCCACCCCCCATTCCTGGAGTCACGTGACACCCTCCTTGTTGACACCAGGTTCAGCTGTGGGCACCCCGAGCACACCTGACGCAGGCATGTCCAGTGTGCTGCAGACCCCTGTGCAAGTACAGTCACGTCCAAGCAGCGGAACCCCTTGGGGACCACCGGTACCACCTCATGAGGCCATTGGTCAGCCTGTCACTGCTGGCGGGTCTCAGCGGGGCTGTCCATGAATCCATGGCAGCCGTGGCACTGTGGCACGTGACTGACCTGTCTCCCACCATGGCTACTGTCTGATGCTGCCCTGTCTGCATTGTGTTGTTCAACATGCAATGCACGGGTGGGGTACCCGGCCCTGCACACACACATACACACATATTCCATCTGCACACCCTCCTGGCTGCTGTACGCTGTGGCATGTGCATGATGATGTCTGTGTTGCGCTGTCCACCACTGTGCAATGGTGCCCAGCATTTGACACACGCGCAATGACAGGCACTGGGCATGGTGGTCTGTGGACGTGTGTGTGGCTAGGGGTGGCGGTTGGGGTCGACGTGCCTCCTACCCTTTGTGCATGTCTTGTGGGGTGTGTGTGTGTGTGTGTGTGTCTGTGTGAGACCGCATGCCATGTTAGACCTTGCCCATCCCTGATGGCGTGTGCGGTTCCATGCTTGGCCAATTCCCTTAACACCATGCACCCCTAGGGTTTGTCCATGCATGTTTGTGGGTTGTGCCCTTGCCACTGGTGGTTGCACATGGCCCCATGACTTACCTGGGTTGGTTGAAGTGCTCCTCTGTGATGGTGTCCCGGTGCAGCTGTGCCATCCGGATCAGTCGGGGGTTCCTTCAACCAAGGGGGGGCTGCCCATCACCATCTTCACCAGCGTCCTCAGTGTCCTCATCGTCCCCATCGCTGTTCCCCTCTTTGACCTGTACAGCTATCCCACAGTCATTGGTCATGTTGTGCAGGATGCAACAGGCCAGGAATAGCCCGCAGGCCTTTGAGGGGCTGTACTGTAGGGCACCGCCAGATGTGTCCAGGCAATGGAAACGTGCCTTCAGCATCCCGAACACTCGCTCACTGACATTGCATGTGGTGGCATGTGCCTTATTGTAGCATTGCTGCGATGGGGTCACAGTCTGCCGGTATGGTGTGAGCAGCCAGGGACGGAGTGGGTATCCACTGTCACCTGTGTGTAGAGGGTGGGCATTAGTTTGATGATCAGCGTCGCCCTGCCATGGGCCATCTAGGCCAATACCCATGTCACCTCTGACTATGCCCCTCCCAAGTTCCATGTCTTGCTGCGTGATTTGCATACTCACCCACTAGGTGGCCAGTGGGGATGTCCCCACTCTTGAACCTGTGGCACAGTGCGGACTGGTGCCAGATGAAGGCATCATGTGCTCCCCTGGGGTGCGTGGCACAGACATTGATTATGCACCCCCTGGCATCGCACACCACCTGGCAGTTGATGCTTACATACCCCTTCTGATTCATGTATGTGGCCCCTTCGAGGCCAGGTGTCATGCGGATGGCCACATGGGTGCAGTCTATTGCCTCGAGCACGCCAGGCATATGTGCTACCCTGTGAAACTCCTGTATGTTTGCTGTGCGCTCCGCTGGTGTGCTGGGGAAACAGATGTACTCCGTAGCATGTGGCAGCAGTGCATTGAGGAATTGGGTGAGGAGGCATAACGTGGCCGACTGGGTTATGCCTGTCATGTCCCCTGTTGGTCTCTGGAAGGTACCCGGGGCAAACAGGCACATGACAGCTGTCACTTTGGTCTCCACTGACACAGCATGGCTCCATCGTGTGGGTGCCTGCATCTCATCACTGCACAGCTTACAGAGCCACCTCAGGATCACCCAGTTCAGGTGGTACTGGCCCACTATCTCAGTATCAGTGTACAGCTCGAAGCTTGTGCAGGCTCAGTACTGCCTGTTGGGGGCATACTGCTGATGGGCCCTTCCACGGCCGCACCCCTTGCTGCCTGCCTTCTCATCCCCCTCATCACTTCCTCCATCTGTATGGTGGCACTGGCCATGTCCCTGGCTTGTGTAACCCCACCCCGGCAGCTGTTTCACTGTTCCCCCCGCTGTCTTTGCTGCTACTTCCCCTGCACCAGGAACACCTCCCTGTAGTGGCCGTACTGTCCACTGTCTGTGCCCTCAGTGCTGTGTGGCACTTTCCTCTTTTGTCCTGCACTGTGGCACAGGCTCCCCACACCTTCTCTGTTCCTAGTGGTTCCAGGTGCTCTGTCCTGCTCCTGCCCTGTCCTGCTCTCAGTTTCTGTGTGCCTGTGTGGCTGCCTGCAGTTCACCAACATGTGGCTTCCCTGTAGCGTTCTTGTGCCTCTCTCATTCCTTTTTATTTTGGATCATTTCTGCTATCACGCAACTTCCGTTTGCTCCCCTATTGCGCATGGTGCATGTTGTTGAATATCGCACTGCGCTATTTATGCATGGTTCCTTCTCCTTCAGTTGCACATGCATTCATTATCATTGCGCTCTTGTGCATTGTGATTTGGGGGGCGCATCTGCCTCCCGCTGAATATTGCAGAATGGCACATTTTCTGACTTGCACTGGCACATCCCTGTTGTGCATGGCGCAACCCTTTTAAATATCTGGGCCCAGGAGTCAAAGAGAAGCCCAGAGTGTTCACATGAAGGCTGTTGCATACACTAACTGAACCAAAGTATAGTACATTGAGAAAGGGCATATTTAAGCAATAAGGCATGCCAGGGTGTGTGTTATCATGTAATAACATCACTCCTGGGGTGGGTTGAAGCACGAGGCTAAGCCAAGTATTTATTTGCACGTATTTATTTGATCCACTGGATCAGCAATATTTGCACAAGCTGTTGCCAGTGCAGATTTTACAGCACTGGTCCTGGTCTGGTGATCTGGGTTTTACCCATACCACACTGCATATGGCTTAGTGATATACTGTACAGATGGCTGCAGAGTCTAACTCATTGAAGGTTGAAGTTTCAGAAAACCATTATGCCACAAATATCAAGACTCACTCCCTCCCTCACCCCCAGTCACAATTAATCGTCTACCAAAGTCATGCTTAAATACTGGTGCCTCTACATCCACGCCACTAAGCTTTTAATGCCAACATGCTTCTCCTGCTGCTGTGAGTTAAACTCTTTATTTAAAAACATTTTGTTGAGAATTTTTTGTTTTAATATATCCATGGTCAGGAAAAATGAATTTGTAAAAGAAACCAGAATCCCCATTTATCAGTTCATTGAATCACAATACAGCATGTTATGAATTTTTCAGATTCTATGTTGAAATCTAGATTTAGTATTTGCCATATTGGTCCTTGCAAGAACAGATCCAGAAGCAAATGATTTGATACCTTTTAATGGACCAACATAGAAGTAACAACAAGAACAAAGTGCTCTAGCTTTCGGACCAACCAGTCCTTCTTCAGAAGCCAAATCGCCGTTGTTTAGAAAAAATAATACTTTTAATAGCTAGATCATGCAGAAAAAAAAGAAAAAAATCCCCATTGGTTTAAAATACTCATTTAAAAAATACAGATGATGATTTCAGAGAAGTTTAACAGTACCATATTACCTTCAGACAGGAGGTTCCCAGGGTCAAGCAAAGGTGTTTGGTGCAAAACACATACAAAGAATCCTACTGCATATAAATTTAATTGACATAAGATACCACTGCTGGAGCACATGACTCTTAGATCAAGCTACGAGTGTCACAGTGTGTATAAGGATGTGATTACTGAAAAGCAACCCCCACCCAGATTAAAGACATACTAAGAATGTGTTAGGACTGCAATAAGTTTCAATGTATGCATTATAGACAAGAAATTACCAGTAAAGTTACCTTAAAACATCCAGTACACACTGTGATGTGTAAAACTAACTGGACCTATCACCTAGCTGTACTGTCCAGCTAGATATCATCCCATAATTTCAAAAACCTCTAGTATAGTGACAGGACTTTATAAATGATAATTTAAATATAACCTGATAGTATTAGTGTCAAACAAAAACTTTAGTTAGGGACCACCAAGAATTAAGACCATGGACTTGATATGTACTGATATCAATATACACTGAAAATTTAACAACTGGTGTACCAAGTGTCTAAGGAATCTGAAAAAGTGATAAAATTGATTTCTCTCCTCCTCTTCACTGACAATACACACCCTACACCACATCCCCATAATGCGAGGGGGATAACTAGCTTTAAGGAGATACTCTCTCTCACACACGCACACACACATACACTCTCCTAAAGAACCTTTATTCACATCAGTCACTGCAATTGTTCTCCAAAGGAATTCAACTTGTCATGAAATCCTAAGTAAAAGGACTCATTTAGCTCAATACCTACAGAGTGAAAAAGTGACACTATTTAACTGTACTCCTATCTGCGTAGTATTATTAGGAGCAAGCTTTCACCAGAACAGTATATCATGTCACACAATGGCACACAACCCTGTAATCAACGCACCTGTAAGACTTGTGAGCTCATTTCCACCTCGGACTGTGTGGTTACATCACAAAACAGACAATTCAAGGTGCATGAGAGTTATACATGCACATCATGACATGTTGTTTATTTCATTCATTGCAAAAGATGTCCACAAACAGGTTATGTTGAAGAGACAAGCCAACAACTCCGCATTAGGATGAACTCGCACAGACATACTATTAGAACAAAGAAGACTGAAAAATCAGTGGAGCACCATTTCTCCTAGCCTGACCACTCAGTTTTGGATATATCAGTAATGGTCTTAAAAGGAAATCTCGAAAACACACAACAGAGACGAGCTTTTGAGATTAAACTTATTTTACATCTTAATATGGTAACAGATGGGATGAACGTTGATCTGGGTTTCATGGGACATTACAGAAACTGACATCCACAGACTTCTTCAGACTGGCAGATTATAGGACTTCAGCATGTGTGGGATGTGGGTGCATGTCAGTATGTATGTGTGTGTGTGTGTGTGTGTGAGTATGTGTTGTGAGGTACGTGATATAACTGGTGTGGGGCTTGCTGTCACATTGAGGTAGGCCTCTATTTAGATACATGTAGTTTACAGTGTGTTACTACTCTTACTTCACACACATAATGGATATTAATTCCTCCTTACTTTTTATCTTTGCCCTGGAGTGGGATTGATTCCGTTGCACCATATTCAGATTGTCTAGCCTGTTACTGTACATACAGGAGTGTTATCAAAGACTGTCACATATTTTTTTAACTCTGTACATATTGGGGTGTGATATCTCATTTGCATGGGGGTCCTGGACAGATCTTTTTACATTAGGGTAATATTGTAGTGATTTGTGGAAATGTAGGTATGTTAGATCACTGGTCTTACACACATACTTTATATTTACTTCTAGTTACCTTATCCTGGGGAGGGTGGCAGTTTTATTTCATTGTAGTTCTACCCAGAATCCTTTGAAGTGTTACTACGTAGATAGGAGTACAATTAAATAGTGTCACATTTTTGCTCTGTAGGTATTAGGATACATGAGCCCTTTTACTTAGGATTTCATGACAAGTTGAGTTCCTTTGGGGAACAATTGCAATGACTGATATGAATAAAGGTTCATTAGGAGAAGGAGAGAGAGAGAGAGAGTGTGTGTGTGTGTGTGTGAGAGAGATAGACAGAGAGAGAGAGAGAGAATCTCCTTAAAGCTAGTTATCCCTCACCCCCCCCCCCGCATTATGGGGATGTGGGGTGAGGTAGGGTGTATTGTTTATGTGAAGAGGAGGAGAGAAATTACATTTTTATCACTTTTTCAGATTCCTTAGACACTTCTGGTACACCAAGATTTTAAATTCTAAGTGTATATTGACATCAGTACATACCAGGCTTCATGGTCATAATTCCTTGGTAGTCCTCGACTAGAGTTTTTTGTTTGACACTAATACTGTCAATTTATATTTAAATTATCATTTATAAAGTCCTGTCACTGTACTAGAGGTTTTTGAAATTATGGGGCATAATATCTAGCTGGACAGTACAGTTGGGTGATAGGTCCAGCTAAGTTTTACACATCATACAGTGTGCACTGATGTTTTTAAGACAACTTTACTGGTAATTTTTTGTCTATAATGCATGCATTGAAACTTATTACAGTCCTAAGGCATTCTTAGTATGTCTTTAATCTGGGTGGGGGTTGCTTTTCAGTAATCACATCCTTATACACACTGTGACACTCGTAGCTTGATTTAAGAGTCATGTGCTCCAGCAGTGTTATCTTATGTCAATCAAATTTATATGCAGTAGGATTCTTTGTATGTGTTTTGCACCAAGCACCTTTGTTTGACCCTGGGAACCTCCTGGCTGAAGGTAATATGGTACTGTTAAACTTCTCTGACATCATCATCTGTATTTTTTAAATGAGTATTTTAAACCAATGGGGAATTTTTTCTGTTTTTTCTGCATGATCTAGCTATTAAAAGTATTGTTTTTTCTAAACAATGGCCACTGAGCTTCTGAAGAAGGACTGGTTGATCCTAAAGCTAGAGCACTTGTTGTTACATCTATGTTGGTCCATTAAAAGGTATCAAATCAGTTGCTTCTGGATCAGATTCTATATGTAACCTACAGTAAGTCAAACAGAAATTAAACACAAATGCCTACCTATCTGCAAATCAAGCAAATGTGGTTATTATCATTCAGTTGTAAACACCTATAGTCACAGCCAGGATTCACATTGCTAGACTCTGGGTAAGTATGACATGTTTCCTAAATACTGGTACCTTACCCAGCTGTGTTCTGCTTGGTGTGTGTGTGTGTATGTGTTTAAACATGTAACGTTCTATAGTATATTGTATAGCACTGTGAATCCTGGCTGCAGTGTTTGTTTTTTTTTTCTCCTCTGCTGTGGCTAAGCAAAACACTGTAACAAGACACTGGCCTGCTGTAGGGGCTATTAGAGATCAAACCAAAGGGTACGCTATGAAGACTAACTTGGAGAAGATGCAATAAAACAAACTTGAATGACAGCCCCCAGACATCATAAAACACCCAGGGAAAATCAGAAAAACTCCCCTAACAGCCTAGACAGAAACAAAACACTGGATTGAAGTGAGAAGTCAAAACTGGTAGTAATACATATATTCCTGATTTTAACATGCAGTTTTCCTTTAAGAAGATTCAGTAGAATATAAACAGTAGCCTAGAACTGCCTGCCTGAGAATGAAGTTGGTATATTATTTGGAGAAAGAGAAGGCTAGGTCTCTTGTTATGCAATGACCTGTAAAGGACTATATCACACTGACTGCTATTAGGATGCTGATGTCAAATGCTGTGAGGTGCCATGGGGAACTTGTTATGCAGGAAGACTGTGTTTAGTTCAAGTTCAAGTTTATTGCAGGAAAACTCCATTGAGCAAGCTCATTCACAAGGAGGTCCTGTAACATAAACACTTAAAGTACAAACATAGATAGGTAATAACAGTATATACATGAAATGCATGTTACATGATACAGGCTGGATATACATACAAGGGTACCACATAGGGTGACCGAAGGTGGAAAACATTAATATGAGACAGGGAAGCGACTTACAGGTTGCATACTGATAAATGAAACATGATGACTGGTGTGTGCAATACATATATTTTGGCAGCTAGAACAAACAACAGACAACATCTGATATGGGGAGGAGGAGTGATTTGATAGAGTAGCAGTGGATCGTAAGCATAGATAAAGCCAGGAGTAGAAGGGGAAGGGAAAGCAGTTAATATGACAAGGCAATTATACCTTACCAGTGGATAAATGTGGCACACATGGGGAAGGAAGAGACTTAATGACAGTTACAGGTGTCTTTTATTTTGGCTGAACTTAGCAATTTGTAGAAGTTTATTGAAACTGTGCCAGTTAGTTTCAGTACGGTTTGTAATTGGTTCCAAATGGAGGGAAGGGCATATGCAATAGCACGTTTACCAAAGGAGGTCCGCGTCCTTGGTATGTCAAGCATAATAAAGTCAGATTTTCTTAACGAGTATGCACTATGTGAGATACTAATAAGGGAAGAGAGATAGCTTGGCAATTTCTGCAGGAGCAGTTTAAGAGTCCATAGCCCAGTCTAGTAGTAAGGGATGTCCAACCAACAGCTGCATACAAGTCACAGTGGTGCAAACGGTAAGGGGAGTTGGTAATGAACCGTAGCGCACGGTGATAAAGGATGTCCAGTTTACTTAGATTTGCAAGAGTGGTGGAGGAATAGATTACATCACCATAGTCGAGTAGGGGGAGAAAAGTGGCCTGTACAAGCTTGTTTCAAGTTTCAAGGGGGAAAAAGGGTCTATTTCTGTAGAAGAAACCTAACCTTGCTTTTAACCTTCTAGAGACATCTTCGACGTGGTCATTGAAAGATAATTTATTGTCGATCCAGATACCCAGATATTTAAATTTGGTTACAACTTCCAGAGGCTCGTTTAGCGTGGTGACAATGAAGTCTTGGGCAAGGGTATTGGGGGGGCCTGTGACAGCACTGCGGGAGAATATCATCGCTTTAGTCTTCTTAGCATTGAGCAGAAGCTTTACCTTTATTAGATTATGCTCAAGTTGTTGAAGTCCGCTTGAAGCACTCCCTTGACTTCAGATAACGATGAGCCAGAAGTATACAACACAGTACCATCTGCAAAAAAGTGCAGATTGGACGTAGATATGTTAGCATCTAAGTCATTAATGTACAAAGAAAACAAGATAGGGCCTAAGATGGATCCTTGGGGGACTCCTCTTGCAACAGGCAAGGCAGCAGAAAAAAAGCCTTCCGCCTTTACTTTTTGGAATCTTCCAGTTAGGTAGCTAGAGAACCACTGGGTGGTATGGTATGTGGCACCCAACTTTGCAAGGCAATTGACTAATAGTTTGTGATCAACAATATCAAAAGCTTTGCTGAGGTCCAAAAAGACTCAAGCAGTTGCCTCTCTTTGCATCTATAGCAGAGATCCAATCATTGGTTACTTTTGCTAGTGCAGTGATTGTGCTATGATTAGCCCGGAAGCCGATTGAGCTGGGTTAATGAGAAGAAGGTTTCAGTGAGATTTTAACTGAATATGGATCAGTTTTTCGAGAACTTTAGAAAGGATCGGCAATATGGAGATAGGCCTATAGTTGTTTTCATCGCATGGGTCACCAGATTTAAATAGAGGGAGGATATGTGCTGATTTCCAGCAGGACGGCACAGTAGCAGATGTAATGGAAAGATTGAAGATGTGGAGAATTGGGGCAGTAAGATGGGCGTAGCCTGACCTTAGGAAAAAGGGTTCCAAGCCATTGTCCCCTGCGCTTTTTTTGGTGTCTAAGTTAAGAAGAGAATCTTCTACTTCTTTATAAGTTATCTCGCACAGTTGGAAGGGACTGGGTGCAAGACTAGATGTAGGGGGAGGGGTATGCTGGCTCACCACAGCACCAGCATAAGGTGATGAGTCAAAAGCTAATCCAGCTGTGGCAAAGTGGGAGTTAAGTTCCTCCAGGATTAGGGACTTGTTTTCCACAATCTTGCCACTTGCAACTATCTTTGTTGGGACAGAGGGGCCATGGGCCGTCCTTCTATAGCTTTGATAGTCTTCCATATTTTATGAGGGTTACCTTTAGCTTGTTCGAGAGTAGAAATATAATAGTTAGCTTTAGCAGGCGAAGTTTTTCACAGTTATTCCTGGCTGTTCTAAAAGGCCTGCCAATCCAAGATTCTTTGGAATGTCTTTTAGCCCAGAGCTTATCTCAAGCTATAAGGGCTGCCTTGAGATCCGAGGTGAACCAGGGTTGGAATTGTTCCGTACCCTTACTTTGATAAAAGGGCATGCTTATTTATTATTGTAGTGAGTTTGTCATTAAGGATGTAAGCTGCCTTGTTGACATCTTTGGCTAGGTAGAGATCTTGCCATCTGATCATGCTCAGGTCAGATAGGAAGTTTACTGCACTGAATTTGTGAAAGGATCTTTTTGTTATAAAGATGGGTTGCGGTGGGCCTTAATTTGAGAGCTTATGCAATCAACAATTCCATGATCGCTCATGTCGTTGTGAAACACTGCCGAATGAGATATTTTGTGTGGATGGGAGGTTAGTACCACATCTAGAATGGAGCTGTTGGCAGTATTTAGAGTGTTGTTCCTAGTAGGTTCACTGACTAATTGCCCAAGACCTAGCTCGTCACAAAGGGATTTGAGGCCGTGTGATTTAGGTGACAGCCAGTCCATATTTAGATCTCCTAGAAATATTGTTTCAGTTTTTGCATCTACGAACATGGATTTCAAAAGATTAAGGACTTCATCACCACCAGACGGGGGTCTATAGCCACCTAGGATAGTGATACATCCTGAGGAGGGGAGATGAAGGCTCAGCGAAATTAACTCAAATTCCTTGGCTAGAGATTTGCAACTAATATTGGTGACTGAGTACTTAGATTTGGTGTAGATAACCACCCACCTCTAGACTCTCTATCTGCTCTAAATAAATTGTAGCCCTGCAGTGATATTTGTTGATCAGTGTTCATCTTTTTTAACCACGACTCAGTAATTATGATAAGGTCAGGGTTAACGTGTGCAGTCCAGGCTTGCAGCTGTACAAGTTTTTTAGGCAGGCTTAAAATGTTGACCATCATCATTTAGACCTGTGGCCTCAGCAAAATCGATAGGCGAGGTAAGTTGGGGGACAGGGTTGAGCTCCACATTTCCTGAGCAGAGAAGAAGCAGAAGTATAACTTTCTTTAAGGAGCTTACAAGAATGGAGACTGCTTTTTATTTCTTCGCGGCAACCATATCGTGCTGCATGAAGGCGGCACCACTGTAATGACAGTTGATCGTGATCAATGTAAGTGCTTGAATAGACATAGGTGAGGACAGTAGCAAGGGGTGTAGAGCTAACCAGGGGAATAGCTAAAAGGAGAGGAGAATGACAAGTGTCTGCACGGTAGACCATTATAACATTAGGTATTGATAAGGTACATTGGAGAACTGAATTGCATTGAGGTACTGGAATTGCACTGTATCGCTGAGAACTCTGCACCTTAGAGCAATAAAACACAATAAGGAGAGCCATGGTCCCAGATTGAGTGGTCCTGATTTGTATTAGTGCAATATTTTCTAGGCAAGTAATTTGCCCACCTAGGTACCACTTAAAACCTAGATGAGAAAATACAGCAGAAAGGGGAACAAGGAGAGCAGCAGCAGCTTAGTTAGTGGCGGGCTCAAGAGATATTCACACACAGGCAGTCTTATTGGCCACACTCAGATACCAATCATAGGTTGGCAGCAGTTGAAACTAGGCCAATGAAGCAGTAATAGATATAGGAGGCAGATCATGAGTGTATTTAAAGGAGGCCTGGGAGAGGGTGGTGGGGTGGTAGAAAATTTCAGGTCAGAGCGAGAGCTGAGAAGTCAGAATTAAGAAGGGAACACTGTAACAGGCTATAGAGAAGGTGCCCCAATCAGAGCAAAGCAGGCAAGCGGGCGTACCAATCATAATCCCCCTATGGCAGTGCTGCACCAATCAAGGGTGCCCAGGCGTGCTGGCTCTCTGCAGAGGATTCTATCGGTATGACAGCACAGCATAGGTGATAATAGGGTGCTCAGTGTCTATCTGACTTGAGTCTGAAGGGTGGATGGCAGACACTGAGGGCTTCCTGTTTTCAGCTGCAGCGCTGTCGCACAGGCAGTTTTAAGGAAGTTGTCAGCCTGTTGAGTGAAGCTTAGGGGAACCTCAGCTACAACCACCACTTGTAGCAGCACCGGGAAAGAAGTAGAATGATAATGCAGGCCATATTGCCCACGAATGAGTATAGTGATTTATGTAGAAGACCAAGAATCCCTCTAGTAGCAGGTCTGTATAACCTGCTAATGGAAAACTAGTTTACAAAGTACTGTGCCCATGATTAAAATAATTTGAACCCCATCCCCCCAAAAATGTGCCCTCACAAGAACGTGCATGATTTATCTGTAAAGACAATTAAAAAAATGTATTTCTAAATGCATTAGTAACACCAATGCAAGATCTTGAAACTACTAAAAAGACAAACTACTGTATATATATATAGATATACAGAATATGGTAAACAAATATTGTTAATCCCAAAAGCTGAACTTTGTTTTTAGTATATAAATGTTTAAGAAATACCTGAAAGCTGTCTATTTTCCTTAGTTTTTAGACACTTCCTAGTCTTTCCTTTTGAGACACCAGGTGACTCTGATAATCATATGTTCCAAGTGTTTTTAAGTCAGTTTGAAGGCATTTTAAGTATCTTCTGTTCTAGTCCTTAACAACATGCAGAGAACTCCACAAAATTGTTCTGTTCCTTGGTCCACATCCCAAACATGTGAGTCTTCTTTCAGGATAATAAATCCACCTCATGCCCCTCCCATATGAATAAAAAAAAAAAGGTGGGATGGACCTTTTGGGGCTTCTTGGGTGGAGGTGGAGTGGACCTTACTTCCCCCCAAAAAACAATGCTGCCTCCCACTACTCAGGTTCCAGTTCTTGTACCACCCATTTAAGAAAGAAAATAGTACCCTGCAACCATTGACTAACATGAAAGCGTTTTTATTTGAGGGTAGAAAACATTTCTTGGAGGAGGGTAAGGTGGAGGAGACTATGTACACCTTCAGTCAGTTCCACAAACAGAAAATATGACATCACCCCTTTTGTACATGCAATACTCCTGTAGGCTCCGACCACAGTCATAAAAATGAACGGAAATGTGGGTTTGTAAAATAGTTCCTTGCCACTAGAGGGTGCTGCTGTTGTTTTTTATAGTTAGGAAGGGAAGTGAGTGTGAGTGTGGTCAGCAGACTGACTAAAATGCCACTGGTGAATCAGAAGAGAAGTGCAGCTACGAGAGAATATTTGTGGTAGTAAGGTAACTTTTTATTTAAGACAGAAAAAAGAAACTGCGTTTGGTGTTTCTGCTGTTTGTTTTGTGGGCGAGTGTTGTCATAATGAACACGACCTCAGAACAGAGTGAGTGGTGAAAGGACATACTGTAAATGAGTGTAAGCGGAGTCGACGGAGTGCCTGAAATGCTGTTGGCAGGTGAAAAGCAGAGCAGAGCTGTGAGGCAGGAAAGTGTTTTTGTGAAAAAATAGAATTATTATTTAGTTTTTGGTGCTGCAGTTTGTGTTGAAGGCGAGTGAAGCGAGTGGAATGAATAAGAAGTGGGCTATGTTGGCGAGCCATTCACTTAGCGAGGAAAAACAAATGGCTCTGGTGAGTTCCAGAATTGGAACTTGTTTTAGAGCGGGCCATTGTTAAGAAATAATGGCCCGGGTGGTAGGCTGTTTCAGCCAATCAGGAAGTGAGTTTTACTTTCCCCCATTATCTAAGCAGAAATAGTACACAAGTGGACCATGACTGTAGAATTCTGTAAGCTAGCATCAGAGAGGTCCAGTAGGTATGGTAAAACCTTGTCAGGTGGGCTCCCAAAGTGGTCCATGCAGGTTATGGAGCACCAGATGGAAAATCTGTTCCATTTGGCTGTGTAAGTCTTCCTAGCAGAAGTTTTATGGGCAGATAAAAGTATTTCAGAGACCTTCTGAGATACCCTTTATCTGTTCACTTCTATCTCTTCAGGATCCATGCCTGTAGGTGAAAGGTGCGAATGGATGGATCAGGTGATGCTGAGTCAGTAGGTCTATCCAGAGAGAAAGGATCCTCGATTTGCTGACTGATTGTCTATTCAACAGAAGAAACCATATCTGCTGAGGCCAGCAGGGAGTGATGACTATCATCCTGCCCTCATGCACTCCAGTTTGAGCAATACCCTCTGAACTCATGGGATTGGAGGGAATAAATGTAATGTAAATTACAGTGTCAGTGGCTCAGCAGGTAAACTAGCCTCTGAGGCCGGAAGATCAGAAGGTGGTGGGTTCTAGCCCCACACCAGGAACGTGGGATAAATCCCAGTACTGACATTGTAGAGCATCAAGCGGGGGGTGCTGCACTTCTGAGGTACCATCTTTTGGATAAGACGTTAAACCAAGATCCCATCTGCCTGTTCTGGTGGTTGTTCAAGTGGACGTTAAAGATATCATAGCACTTCCCGATAAGAGTAGGGGAATTTCCTCTGTGTCCTGGTTATTCCCCCCCATTCACTGAAAATACCACCAAAAGCGTAATGTGGCCCTGTAAGTCAGTCTACATCTGTACAAATATTCCCCTTCCTTTGCCCCCCCGGGTTGCACCTGGAAATGAGCTGCAGCTCAGTGTGCCTCTCCAGGTCACAAATTTTCAAATAAATAAATAAATAAATACATAAAAAGATTTTGCCTTTACAGTCTGAATGCAACCTGACAGAAAACACCATGTCCTGGATTTCTGGAGCAGAATCAAGGCAGTTTGGTATTGAGTGGAGATTAAAAAAAAAGTCCACATCTGAAGTGACTCACTTCTCGAATAGTAATCTAATGACATCTGGAGCTAGATTCCCCTGCTCCAGGTACCATTCCCACACTCTCATTGCTTTCTGCAGATAGGGAAAGAGTGTGCTTCTCCTGTTTGTTGATGTAATAAATCACAGACTTGTCTGTCTGGAAGATGACTGTTTTGTGGCTGTCGATTTCCACTAGGGCTCGCAGTCCATACAGAACAGCCTGCATCTCCAACACATTGATGTGGAGATGGGCCTCTGATAGGACCCAGACATCTTGTGTCTGGAGGCCCTGACAGTGGGCCCCCCCATCCCAACAAGGAAGTATCTGTGGTGAGTGTCACCTGAGTCTCCAGTTGGGAGAAGGGAGAGCTCTGGAGAAGACTGTCTTCCACTGACCACCATGTGAGTGAATGAACCAAGGGCTTGGTCACCCAAATGGGATAGGTCTGAGGAAGCAATGCTTGTGACCACTGTGCACTGAGCATCCACTGAGTCATCCTCATGTGTAGCCTTGCCAAGGGCACTGTGAACAATGAGGAGGCTATCAGGCCTAGTATGCATTGCATGTAGTAGACTTGAACAGATTTGTACTCCATAATGTGGCATTATGTAGCATGCCATCTGCAGGATCACCTTCATGCTACTGTCTGGAAGAAAGGCCTGGGCAGTATCCAGATGTGGCGCCCCCACCACCACCACCAATTTGCAGCTTACTTTGAGTGTCTCCCAGGGCTCCAGCAATGCCCGCTGCCAGGCAGACATCCTGCAGAGATAGTAAATCCATGGTTATTTGGCAGATCCTGTTGATCTGCATGACAGTGCCATGATGTGCCTCCATGCCTCTTCCTTTAAGACCATAGCCAGTGTGTATACAGTAAATGGTTTGGGTTTGGTCAGAATGCTTCAAAGCTCATGACCGGCCAGGCACCATCCTAATTTGCTCCACTCTTCTGCAGTCAATAGCAAAGCAGAGGGAGCTCTAACTATTACTGTAAATATTTACTCCTAACTTGTAGTTATAATTAAATCAGAGTGCTTATTTAACCTGCCTTCTTGCAGCTTATGCATCCAAATGGAAGCCACCATGTTTGGTCTGGGACTTCCAGGAATTTGGACCAATTGTGACACAGGGGACCTCGAGGGGTCCTTAGTTCATGTGCCTCATAGGAAAAAGCTGTAGTTCTTATAGTTTTACCGATTGGCACCTAAACTGACCAATGGGAGCACCAGAACTGTGATTGACAGCTCTCCTAGCCAGTCGGAATCCAGAAAAAATGGACTACTTCAAGAACTGTTAGAAAAAAAAGAGTTCAGTTGCTGTTAGAGTGGAGAGAGTAAGCAGCTTGAGCCATCAAGAAGCAGCTCCAGGAAGGGAACTGAAGAGAATTGGCAGGGAAAGGCCTGACTTCCCTCTCTGCTATTAATTCCAGCATTGGACTGCCTGATAGCAGTAAAACGGACTAATCTGAAAGCTAACTTTAAACTGTGGCAGTTAGCCCAGAGAGTCTGAAGAGTGCAGCTCGAGTTATTTGGCTGAGAGGAGCCTCTGTAGAGCATACAGCCCTAGATCTATGTTCAGAGACTGCCCTTTCACTGTTAGAGAGGTTTGCTCAGTGAATCGACTGCAATTGCGAACCAGCTTAAAACCAAACTGAGAGGCAGAGAAGTGAATGCTATTTTCATTTAATGTGCTGAATGTTCATTGTGGGCCAAAGCCTACTGTCGAGGGACTCCTGATTGCCAGAAAGGAACCCATCTTTACCAGTGACTGAACTGTTTGCCAGCTGGAGGTTTTCACCAGCAAACAAACTGAACTTTGCCAGAAGTGTTTATCCAGCCTTGGGCTCATGCCAAACCCAGTCCAAGCTGACTATCCTTGCACCAGTTACTGTTTTCTCAGTGAGAGACCATCTTGGGATCCTGCCCCTGTGCAGCAAGAAATCACAAGTTGCGGCCACCTGGAGGGAAAAGCTGTGAAGTGGAGGTGGGTCATGCAGGCACAGCTTCCCCATGCTCTTCAGTGCTTTGCAACAGGTCTTCATATCGCCTGGCCATCTACTACCAACTGGTATTGTGAGTTAACTCAGGGTAGCTCCCTGCAACAGTTCTTTTAATCATTTTGTGGTATCACCTAATTTCGTCTGTGTGTTACAGGGTTATACTGGACTGGGCCAACCGGCTGAGGATACAAATAGCCAAGGGTTTTGTTACTGTATGTTTAACTGCCTTTCTTTTCACCAAGTGCCCCAAAAACAGTTGAAACCCCAGGCAATGATCAGGCTAGCCACCAACAGTCTGGGTACCCTGCAACTGCCAAACTGTACAGTGGGACTAAATGCATGCAAGCAAATGTGCCCTGGTTTAAATCCAGTATAGTAATCATTCATCTAAATCTGCCCCTTTCCTTGTTCAAATTCCCCTTAATAAATCGATTGGTTTGTTGCACTGTTACATTGCCTCATGAATATCTCATTGTCTAGACTGAGGTTGATGTGTTTGGAGGACACGCATTTAAAAGTGCATGCCTATATTGAATGCTGTTTTACAGGGGGTTCCAGGGGATTTGTTGAAGACCAGATCCTGGTGGTAAGTGCAAAGGGTATGTGTATATTATTAATGTTCTTTGCTGATTGTGTATTAACTGCAATAAAGGGTTGTCTCCACTTACAAGGTACGTGATCAGTGGGTGGACTTGTGGGTGATTATAGCTTCCCAGAGGGCTAAACCATGTTAGGTAGATACCCCCACATATACTGTACTACTGTGGGTGGAGGCACCAAAATATTGTGCTTACCGAGGGCAGGGAAACCCTGATAACTGTTAAGTTTGAACCAGGCCCCTCAACCTGTTGTCCAAAGTACAGGCAGGGGTAGTAACCCTAGAGATAGTGTCATCTAGGGGTTACATCTTTGGAGGCAGTGTTGGGATTAGTGCAGTGCCATCTAGGGGTTACATCTTTGGAGGCAGTGTTGGAATTAGCGCCCCCACACCCATGGTCAAAGCTAATTTGCAGTTGTGTGTTTAATTTGGCACCAAACTGAAAATGGATAACCTTGCTAGGGTTAAATTTGGAATTCCTCCTCACAAGATGGCTGTGCACTGCCTGTTGGGGTGGAGTGAGGCAGAAGAGGTTGATCCTCACCATGCTTTAATATTGTTGGACATACCATTGGGGACTACCAAAGTGGTGATAGAGGAAACAGTAAGTCAGGTTAATTGCCTTGGTAAAATCACAGTAAAGAGACGAAATGTTGACTTATTTTCCCAGTCCATAGTGGTTCTTATTTCATGTAGTGTCCCCATGAACCTGCCGTTATTTTGCCTGAGGGATCCCAGGTGGGATGGAGAACTATCACTATACATAGTGGAGTGTCTTCCCATTGGGGTTCACCTAAAGTGGAAGAGTTAAAGGAAAAGCGGGTGAAATTGTTAGCGGCTAAGGGGCATATGCTTGAGGATCTAAAGCGGGCCTTAGAAAGTCCTGGGGGGGGCACTCCTGTGAATTATTCCCCAGCCCATATGCCACTGCTATGCCATCTCCCTTCACCATGTTTCCTATAGTGGTGTCCTCTGTAAATCAGGGCTCTTACTGCAGGCTCAGGTTATTTTCAGATACTGTCCCCACCCCAGTTGGGGAAGACGATTTAGAGACCTGAATGGAATATGCGTCTCCATTGGTCCAAGAGTGGCAATGATCAGAAGGTGAGAAGCAAAAAAGACTCATGGAAAGTTTAAGGGGCCCCTGCACTTGAAGCCATCCAATTTCTAAGTTCTACTAACCCTGCGCTTCAGCTAACGGACCCTGTCTGCATTAGAGGGAGTGTTTGGTAGTATTGAGTCAGGAGAGGACTTAATACGGAAGTTCAAATACACCAAGCAATAGAAAATGAACGTTTATCTGCCTATGTGATAAGAGTAGAGAGGGTCCTTCAGAGAGTACACTGCAAGGGTGGAATACCAGCTAGCAAATTAATCAGAGTGAGGCTAGAACATATTGTCAAGTCTGCTCGCTACTCTAGTGTGCTTATGCTAAAGTTAGCATTTCAGGATCACAGCGACAATCCCCCTGCATACTGCTGGTTAATGAAGGAAATTCGGGAAGCTGAGACCAAAGATAATTGTTGGGACCCATATGCTGGCATTGCAGAAACTACCCCTGCCCCTGAGAAACCCAGTGAGAGAGAAAATACCCTTGATTCTTAGCAAGTCAGTGACCTGTTAAGAGATCTAAAAGAGCTGCAAGCTACAACTCAACACTGCAGAAATGGTGAAAACCCACATCACCTGCACTTCCAATGCTGAGGCTGCTCACAAGCCTCAATCTGCTGTGAAAGGGGCCAGTGCCCAAGTTACTGAACCCAGATCTGGCAGAAATGTAACTAAAGAAATGAGAGAGTTGCGAACTATGGTGAGAGACCTCATTAATGCATCCCGACAGCCTGTACCCTGGAAAAACTATGAAGGAGCTGAGAGTGAGTCTGGGCCAGGGAAGAGTACTGATCTGCATCTCTTGATAACCACAAACACAGGGAAGATCCTGCTCAGCTTTCTGAGCCCAGAAATAAAAATTACGTACCTATCGTAATTCTTGATCTTTTCTTGTATCTTCATCATTCATTACTGCTTGGTTAAGCCGAGGTGCGCACCCGCCACGGGAGTTTTTTTTTTTTTTTTTTTAGAGTTGGTTCCAACGGGCCACCGAGATCGCACGCACTGGGCCACAGCGAGGGCGCCACGAGAAAGCCGCAGACTCCTCCTCCATCTCAGTTCTAGTAACCGGAGAGGCGAAATAAAGTGTAAGAAAAAGAAAGTGAGGCAAGAGAGCCGAGGATAGAAAAAGGAAAGGAAATAAACTGAAAAAGGAATAAGCCGATGGAGAATAGACAGAGGAGAGAGAATTCCTACCCTAAGGGACCGCAGGGCCTCCTTTCCGGGGCGGCTCTAGGGGAGGAACAGAGAGAGGGAGAGAGAGAAGAAGAAGAAGAAGAAGAAGAAAGAAAGAAAGAAAGAAAGAAAGAAAGAGGCATGTTGAGAAGGAGAACAGTGCCCATCGAGCATTGTTGGTTAAGAGGCTTATAGGCTCGAAACTAATAAGGGAGCAAGAATCCCAGTTGTTAGGACTGAGGAGAGGTTCCACCGAACCTCCTGAACAGACCCAAGAGAGGGCAAACTCTCTGAACTCTCAACATGCCAAGTCCCTTCATCCTAGTTGAGGGCTCCTAGACTGTTCGAACAGAACCTGTTCCGGAAAAGCGCCCATCCAGGAAGAGGACTAAGTTCCTTAGCACCCTGTTAAGTGCTACCACAGAAGAGTATGGAAAAAAACATGCCTTCTCGGAGGCAGTTGGTAAGAAAAATAGAGAGGAACTCAATCCGACTTGCTAAGACAAGGTAGACAGAGGCTTGAAGCTGACAAGTTCAGTCAGCAGCTGGAAAAGCTTTGAAAAATAATGCCTGCCAGGGGGATTCCAAACTTTGAGGAGGCCAAGACAGGGCATGGCCACCAGGCTGTGAAACTACATGACCTGAAGAAGGTAAGGAATCGCACCATAGGGCAGTCAGAAAGAGTTCCCTCAGATTAAAGAAATTTGCAACCATAGTCGTTCCTCTCTACCTTGAGGAAAAAAGCGAATCCATTCACAAGAATGGGGGAAAAAAACAGATTTTTTTTTTTTGGCATAAAGGCCAAGGGAGGAGAGAGGAACGAGACGGGAGGGGGAGACACCACAGAAGGAGGCCACTGAGGGGAAGGTGGGTGGGTATCAGTAATGAATGGTGAAGATACAAGAGAAGATCAAGAATTACGGTAGGTACGTAATTTTCATATCTTCCCTTGTCAATCTTCACCATTCATTACTGCTTGGGTGAGTACCAAGCCCCTCCCCTTGACAAAGGGGGTAAAACCCTGAGGGAACAAGACCCCCAGCCTCCTGTTGGTGAGGAACAGAAGGGGAAGACCCTTGCTAACACAAGGGAAGCCTAAGTGGGAGAAGAGCTAGGAGGTGCCTCCCGAGGACGGGGAGACGGAGAAAGCCCCTGCAAAAGCCTCCTAGCTCTGGAGGAGAAAAGACGGGTCCCCCGGAAAGTGGAGCGGATCACCCTACGCTGGGCCAGGGGTGACAACCTTGATAGACGGAGCCATGCCGTCCGCCTAATGCAGATCGCTGTCCCCGCAAGCCTGGAAGCCACCTCATTGGCATCATAAGATGCCCTTGCTTGGTGTCTTGCCAGCTCCAGGCCTATAGCGGAGAGGGCAATAGTCTGTCTCGTTTGCTCCATATCAGGCATCGATGCTAGGAGCTGGGAGAGTATCGACCACAGATGCCGATTGTAGGCAGCATGGTGAGCCTGATGTGATGCAATGCAAGCCACTGCACGAGAAGAAGAGAACACTCTTCACCCCCACCAGTCAAATTGTAGAGAATCCGAATCTGGTGGGCGGTCGTGCGCCAGGCGGCGGCACCCGGAAGGAGTATCTAGGTACACCAAACCCGAGGATGGGTTGAAAGGGTACCAGGGATCCCAAGGGGCACACCCTGGCGACAGTCTGCCGGGCTGAGAAAGGGTGGACACGACTGCCAGGAACGAATAGACGCCTCCTGGAAGGGGATAGGCCAGGAAGGTACCACCAGGTGCTGGGCACTGAATTCTCCAAGGAATTTTCACGTCTCCCATTTGGTATTGTCTCTCCTAATGTAAGAGATTCGAAGATCCCTCACCATCCTCGAGAGGAATCGCTGATATTCAGTGAAATCAGCGTCGGAAGAAAGATGAGCAAGGGGTTCCTCTCCCTCAGAGGAGGAAGACGAGGATGATGGAGAGCTCAAATGTCCAGAAGATTCCTGCGGCGGTGGGGAGAGTCGAAAGACCCGCTCATGCATGTATCTAACGTATGAGGGGAAGGCCGCAGAACCTCTGAACTGCTCCCAGGATAACGGCCCCGTAGGACCGACATGGCCTGGAAGAGCGGGGGTGGATGCAGAGGTACTGAGAAGGCACCTACGAAGAGGCAACTGACCTCTGCCAGGGCTCTGAAACTCGGGAACGGGCCCGAGCTGGCGGGATCGCGACAACAAACCAGGCAGCAAGGACGAGACCCTGAGGATGCGATGCCTGGAAGAGCCCAGGGGGGGAACCTCCCCTGTGACAAACCCGGGACTGCATGGGTCCAGAAGGGCAGTCCACAGCAACGCCACTGGAGGGAACCCTGGGGCCCAAGAGGGAAGGGTGTGGTTCGGCGCTACGGCTTCTAGCCACCCCATGAGGGGTGGCCGGTGGAGACCGGGGCACCTGTCCCCTGCCCCTCGACCCCTCGGACTCCGAGAGAGCCCTCCTCCTCGACTGCAGCATTCCCCCAACCCGAGAGGAGGCAACAGCACCCAGGAGGGCAGCTGTCACAGGCCCCCTAGGAGGGGGAGCCTCCTCCTCAGTCCCCACCACATCACCCCCCTGGGACCCAGGGCCACCCCTAGCCCAAGGACCCTCAGGAGAGGACGGGAGTGGGGACAGTGGAAGGGGCCCGCTGCGCCACCTAGCATCCTCTGCCACCGGGGACCCTGACTCCAAAGAGTCAGGGTGCCAGGATGGGTCCACATCTGTGTCATCGGCCTCCGAAGAGGATGAGACCAGCAGGACCTCAATGCTGGCAACCCCAAGGATCCCCGGAGCAACGGTGCCGGTGCCAGGGATGGCGCCGGACAACCCCCGCCCATCGCGACAGCCTGACCGGTCCCGCCCCTGCCGCACCAGTTAGGCCCCACGCCGCCTCCCGCCAGAACCCAACCCGCCACCGCCGAGACAGACTGGCCCACGGCACCGCAAGCGCACCGAGGGCCAGAGCGTCTCGATCACCGGCCCCGCAAGCGGTGCCAGGATCTGAAACGGCACCGGAGGGTGGCGTCGAGGGTCCACTGGTGCCAGGCCCAGAAATCGTGGGCCTCGACACTGGGGGAGCCTGCACCTTGGAGGAGGTGACTGCTGAGGCAGTGTCCCCGTCGCGGCCCCAGGAGGGACCACGACGTTCCCCCAACACCGCGAGAGAAGCTTCCTCTTCGGCAAGAGAAGAGAGGAAGCTTTCTCCATGGACCATATAAACTGGGAGGGGACCCGGGAAGGGCCTAGAGACCTACCTGGGGTCTGGGCGGCCTTGCGTCCCGAAGGTCGGGGCCTTGCGAGCTTGAATCTGCGGACTTCGAGGACCACAACGGTCCATGGAGAAACAATGCGTCATCGCGTCCATGTCATGGTTGGGTCCCAGGCAAGGAGACAGAACATCATGCCGGTCCGAGACGGAGAAATGCCGGCCACAGGAGCACCGATGCATAGGGCGTGGCCCACCTTCGATTACGCCTGCTCGAACCGACATGATCTGCGAACTAAACAAGTAAAAAGATATAAAGCACTCGCGCAGAGAATAGAAATAAAAAGAACGGTCTACCAGAATGTGCGGGCACAGTGGATGTCTGAGAAAAACGAGAGTCTTCTAGCTGAGGAGAAACCCAATCACTATACGCCATCACAGCAGGTGCAGCCTTGATGGTGGGAAAAACAGAACTGAGATGGAGGAGGAGTCTGGCACCCAACGCCCACCGCGCACAGGACGCAGTAGGTCGTCATCGGTGCGCACTGCTGATGTGACTCTAAAAAAACTCCCATAGCAGGTCGCGCCTCCGACAACTCCAAGCAGTAATGAATGGTGAAGATTGACAGGGAAGATATCAAGTATTCTGTTACTGGTGTGGGGAAGATGGACACACTAAAAGATCTTGTCATGCTCCTGAGGATTTGCACCAAGTTAACTACCAAGCTGCTCAATCAGGTTCGGCAAAGTAACAAAGTCACAGCATGGACCATCCCATAAGTCTTTCTACCAAGGCCACCATACAAAGACCTGCTAAGACTGCTCCTCCAGACTGACTGGAGATGGTAGGCCCTTCTATGAAGACCACGGTGCACACTGACGGTATCCCGGCTCAAAACGTATTGAACAGTGGATCTCAGGTCACTATCATATTTAAAGATTGGTATGACCAGAACTTGTCTGATCGTCCTCTACAACCCCTAGAAGGACTGCATGTATGGGGTTTAAGTGACAAATCTTACCCTTACCTTGGTTTCTTACTAATATGGCTATCTTTTCTTTCTACCGTGGCTGGCATGGATGAGTCTGTGGAGACTCTGGCCTTGATCTGCCCGCCAACGGGCTTATATGATGGAATCCCTTTATTGATCAGCACTAATGCTCACATGTTTGGCTGATTAGCTCAGCTGTGTCAAGAGAAACAAGACCAAAAGGCTGAACGAGCTTTACACATCCATGCCATGGTATGGAGAGTGTATGAAATGCAGATGCAAGCTAAAGAGGCAGACAAGGATAAGCCAGTGAGAACTGTGTGAAAAAAGGATCTAGCACCTCTTGCCTTGCCACCCAATGTGCAGTGCAGTGTCAGCAGCAAAGTGCAGATACAGAAAGATGTAACAAACAAAATCCTTATGCTGGATGCCCCAGAGCAGGGGAAGCTGCTGGATGGACTCCTAGTCAAACCTAGTGTGCTACCTGTCACAGCCCATGCCTACGCTATGGGAGTAGTGGTGCAACTCTGCAATGTGACCAACAGAGACATTGAAGTCACTCAGGGCTGTACCCTGGCTAAAATATATTGCGCAGATACTGCTGCGTTACCAAGCAAGTGCCGTACAGAGAAGGGTGGTGAAGTGACTCCAGACCTGTTCAATTCTGGAGAATTCCCCCATTCCCAAGGAATGGAAAGATAAAGTCAGCTGCAAGCTAGCACAGTGAAGTAAAGTATTTTCATTGAAAGAATGGGATGTCGGATGCATCCCAGGTGCTTAACACCATATCAGGCTCCATGACGAGGGACCATTTCGAGAAAGGTCACGCCGGTTGGCACCTGCGGACATTAATGATGTTCGACGCCCCCTTCAAGAGATGTTAGCAGCTGGAATCATCCAGGAACTCTGCAGCCCTTATGCATCTCCCATTGTGATGGTTTGAAAGAAAAAAGAGTGGGTAAGAATGTGCATGGATTACAGGACCCTTAAGCGAAGGACCATACTGGATCAGTATAAGATGCCTCGCATCCAGGATTCCCTTGATTGTCTTAATGGAAGTCAGTGGTTCTCCATCTTAGATCTGAGAAGCAGGTACTGTACTACCAAATCCGATGGTGCCAGAAGACTGAGAAAAAGCTGCTTTCATTTGTCCTTTGGACTTTTATGAATTCCTGCACAACCCCCAAGGCATATCTGGAGTGCGAGCAACCTTCCAGAGATTAATGGAGTGAACTGTCAGAGACATGAACCTCCTTGAATGCCTAGTTTATTTGGACGATGTCACTGTGTTTGGCAAAACACTCGAGGAGCATGAGGCTCGTCTATTTAAGGTCCTGGATCAGTTAAAAGAATTCGGATTAAAATTGTCCATTGACAAGTGCCATTTTTTTCAACAATCTGTAAAGTATTTGGGTCACATTGTACCTTCTGAAGGCATCCAAACAGATCCGAGCAATGCAGAAGCTTTAACCACCTGGCCAAGTCCTAACAATCTTAAAGAACTTCAAAGATTCCTAGGTTCCTGCGGGTATTATCGGCGCTTTGTGAAAGATTATACAAAAGCAATTTGCCCACTACTAAATCTAACTCAAGGATATCCTCCTAACAATCAGAAGTACAAAAGAAGTGCTGTAAAACAAGGTGATAAAGTTTACTTTAAGTCTAATGAACCATTCGGAGCTAGGTGGACCCCTAATTGTGACACAGCATTCTACAACATCATTCATCAGCTTACACATGCTCCAGTACTCTCCTATGCAGATCCAACTAAACCATATGCACTACATATCGATGCCAGTCTGAGTGAACTTGGAGCTGTGCTTTATGAGTATGAGGAAGGATCACAACCAGTAGCGTTTGCCAGTAGAAGTTTGATTCCATCTCAGAAAAACTATCCTGTACATAACCTTACATTTCTCACTTTGAAATGGGCAATAGTAGACCAGTTTCACAAATACCTATATGGTGCTAAAATACAGGTAAAAACAAGCAATAACCCCCTCATGTATGTCCAAACCTCAGCCAAGTTAGATGAAACTGGACACAGGAGGCTACCTGCACATTTAACGTATGATTATTCAGTGGAGTACCGTACAGGTCTTAATCACATTGATGCCGATGCTCTGTCTAGAAGGCCTACTGCCAGTCCTGAGTGGGTGAGAATGTCCAAACAATCCGTAAGGACCCTGTGCCAAAAGTCTGACCAGGATGAACACCCATCTGTTGCCACTATGAACTGCCTAGTTGAGTGCTTGGGGCCTCCAGATACTTGTGTTCCTGTAGCTTACTGCAACTTTGTGGCTTTGGCTTTGAACACCCTGCCTCAACTCACTACGGTAGACAGTCAGAGGGAACAATATCACAATCCTATAATCAAGCTTGTGCTAAATGCCATAAATAAGGGAGAATATGTTTCCTAAGCTATGGTCCAAAGATCAGCAAATTACTTTACTGTTCAGGGAAGGGTCAAGACTTAAACAGCGAGATGAACTATACGGAGAGATCACAGATGAACAAGGGCAAGTTATTAAACAGCAGCTGATGTTGCCATCCAAGTTTAAACGTGTAGTCCTGAGAGCACTTCATGACCAGATGGGACATTTGGGCAGTGAGAGGACAGCCCACTTAGCTAAAACCCATTTCTACTGGCCCAAACTAAATACAGATGTGGACCAGTACATCAAAACTTGCAGCAGATGCCTCCAGAGAAAGGCCCTGCCACAGCGAGCAGCACCCTTGGTTAACATCGCCACTAGTGTACCCATGGAGCTTGTATGTATTGACTTTTTGAGTCTGGAACCTGATGCAAAAAACATTAGCAATGTACTTGTCATGACAGACTACTTCATTTGTTATACACAAGCCTATCCAACAAAGGACCAGAAAGCAGCCACTGTGGTCAAGGTGCTCGTTGAAAAAAATTTGCCCCACAGTGAATCCATTCCGACCAGGGAAGGGACTTTGAAAGTCATTTAATCAAGTAATTAAGGAGATGCTATCCCTCTGGAGAGTGAGAAAGTCAAGAACCACTCCTTATCACCCACAAGGTGACCCTCAACCTGAAATGTTTAATCAAACATTGCTGGACATGTTGGGTGCCCTTCACCCAAAAGACAAGCCAAGGTGGAGTCAGCAGATAAGTGCTTTAGTACACACT
Organism: Neoceratodus forsteri; assembly: GCA_016271365.2. Taxonomy (NCBI): domain Eukaryota; kingdom Metazoa; phylum Chordata; order Ceratodontiformes; family Ceratodontidae; genus Neoceratodus; species Neoceratodus forsteri. The sequence goes on along the minus strand of CM028130.1, from coordinate 830,457,158 downwards.
TACAATTGTACTCATAACGATGCCACTGGTTTCTCACCGTATAAACTGATGTTTGGCCGGGAAGCCCAATTGTCTGTAAACACTTGTTTCGGAGTATCCCTAGATGGGATTCAGTCTGATAACTACCTTCAGTATGTGCAAAAACTCAAGGCTCAACTCAGTCATGCCTACCAATTGGCTCACACCATGGTTGCCAAGAAAAACCTAGCAAACAAGGTAAGACACGATAAAACAGTAAAAGCCCAAGAGCTACAACCTGGAGACAGTGTTCTCATGCAAAACCTAGGCCTGCATGAAAAACACAAAATAGCTGACCAGTGGAGTCAGACTCCTTACATAGTCATAAGCCAGCTGGACGATCTTCCTCTCTACAAAGTACGGCCAGAAGGAGATCCCAAAGCTGTGAAGACCCTGAACTGGAATCACTTTCTTCCAATTTGGCAAATTATTCTAGATACAGTATCGCAAAGTGATGTGCCAACTGGGCCTGTTACTAGATCTGTTTCCAGAAAAAGACAGTTCAGCCCACCACCTATTCCACAGCAGCCTGAGGCTTCCACGAGTAATTCTGTTGTTAATAATGATACTAATTCTGAGTCTGATGAAAGTGAATGTGGGCCTGTGCATTGTCTTTCCTTTGAGCTAGTGCAGTTATTTCAGGGGATCCCTGCTGTCAACATGGGAGATAACACTGAAGATTCAGAACTGTTTGGCCTTCTAGCCCTCTCAACTAACCCTGTACTACCCGACAGCGAGATACACAGTGTAACATCAGAAGTAGCTTACTCGCTATGTCTTGTAGAACTGTCAGACATTGAAATGGATAACTCTAACCACGAGAATCAGGACACAACTGATGAGTCCTTACCTGAAGCTGAGATATCTGGGCTTAATGAACCTGACCTCAACTCCAAAAGTATTGCTAATTCTGTAAGCACTAGTAGTGCGCATAATGACTTAAATTTGGTTGAAATACCTCTTACTGATTAACCAGAGTCTACACATCAAGCAAATTCAAGTGATGCTGCAAATGCAAAGGCAAGTGATACTTCCAACTCTGAACAACCAAAGAGTGCAGAGGTGCCCCTTTCATCGGAAGCTGACTTGTTGCTGGACAACAAGTGGGGAGTCATGAACCTGAATGTAGATGGTGAAAGGACTGTGCCCATGCCTCCTCCGCCTAGAAGATCAGACAGAGTTGTCAAACATGTAGTATGCCTTATGAATGATTCTGCAGGAGAACCTATAGACCTTCCTATAAATGTGGTGCATAAAGGGGTGTATATTACAGCCAATTCCCTTCCTAAGATATCCAATCACATGCAGTTGGACTAATAAATTCCTTATCCTCCTTCCCCAAACTATCTACAGCAGGTTTCTCAGAAGGGGCCACCTGGACCTCCTAAAACAACAGCTTCGTGACCAAAATTAGAACATCCTGGACTCAACCAATGATGTTAATGTAGCCCTCTGTCACTTTATAAGGGTTTTTAACACTGCTTGTGATACGCATGCCCCTCTCAAAAAGATTAAGGTCTCTGGCACGGTTAACCCCTGGATCACTCCTGAGCTCCTTTCCCACATGAAGTTTCGGGACCATCTCTGGCACTGTGCAAAAGCCACTGGTAAGCAGCAGGACCTATAAGAATATAAAGCTGCTAGAAACAACTGCACAAGGGAGATTCATCAGGCAAAAGACAAGTACCATAGGGAGATGCTTACCAACTCCTGGGGTGATAGCAGAAGGTTCTGGTCTAATATAAATGATTTCACTGGCAAAAAACCTAAAGTATCACCTACAATGCTAAACATAAATGGGACCCCTACCGCTGACCCTCTGGAAATTGCTAATGCCTTTAACAATGCTTTTACCAATTTGAGCTTTGTTCTCCCACCTGACTTTTTCGATGATGATGCTGCCCGCTCCACAAGCCACAGTGATGAAAATAGTCCTGAGCACCCCTCTTTTTATATTAAAAGGGTATCATGCAACCTGGTTAGAAAACTACTAGCTAAGGTCCTAAGAAACGCTAGACACAGTAGTGACGGACTAGACCTTAAGCTTATCACCCTAACCCTGGATGAAGTTCTCCTACCTATAACTAAGATTCTAAACCTTTCTCTTACACTGGGACAACTTCCTGATGCCTGGAAAATGGCCATCGTAACTCTGGTGCATAAAACTGGTGATCGTTCCATACAGGGTAACTATAGGCCTATATCCATTCTCCCTCCTTTCTCCAAGGTGCGAATTGTTACCAACCAGCTTGGGGCTTATCTTGACACATACTCCATCCAATGCCCACAACAACATGGCTTTAGGAAGGGGCACAGTACTACCACAGCATTATTAGAATTCACAAGCTTCATACAACAAACAATCGATCAAGGCAAGATTGTAGGTGCAGCCTTTGTTGACCTAACAAAAGCCTTTGACACAGTGAATCACACACTGTTGCTTGGCCAACTCTCTAAAACTGGTGTTGCCCCAAACACCCTGAAATGGTTCAGAAGCTACCTCAGTGATAGACTGCAGAGGGTGAGGATATCAAATATAGTTTTGGAGCAGAGGGCTGTCCAAGAAGGGGTACCTCAAGGCTCAATCTTGGGTCCCTTATTGTTCAGTATTTTCCTGAACGACCTTTCAGCTGTCTGCAACCAGCTTACTCTCCTCTACGCAGATGATGCAGTCATCTTTACTAGCCACCTGGATCCCAACACTCTTGAAAACAGTTTTCAACAAGGCTTCACAGAAGCAGAGAGATGGTTTAATAATCACAAACTAGTGCTAAACTACAAAAAAACTAAAATCCAGCTGTTTTCTTCCTCTCGGAATAAGTTTAATGCCGATCAACTCACTATCACCAACAACCACGGAGACGCTCTTGAACAAACTCTGTTTTTCAAATACCTCGGTCTAACCCTGGATAGTCAACTTACCTTTGTGCCTCACATTGAAAATGTTGCCAGAGATGTTAATACCAGAATTGGGCTCCTCTTCAGACACAGACGAAGTCTTACCCAAGAAGCCCTGAAGATTGCAGTTCACAGCTCAGTCCTCTTGATCATTGATTATGGTCTAATCATATACTGTTCTGCAACCTCCACATCTCTTAAATGACTCACAGTGTCCCTGAACAAAGCCTGTAGCTTAGTTACGGGTGCTGCGTGCCTCACTGATACCTGTGAGTTATATGCTCAATCTGGCTGGATCTAACTAAATAACAGGATCAAATATCAAACCTGCCTCCTGTGCAAAAAAGATCTACTTGGATTACTACCCCCGAGCATTGGTTGCCTGTTAAACAAATCCCCTAAGACCCAACACACACGTACCTCAGTTTATGACCTCCTTCTAGTAGCCCACTGTCGGACTGCTCAATACCAGCGATCCTTTCAATACAGAGCCCCCCTATGGTTCAATAATCTAAGCAACCAACTGAGCAGACTTTCTAGACTGTCCCAATTTAAACTTATGCTTCATCAGCATCTCCTAACCGAAAGCAATTGTGACTGTTACACCTAGTTTCCCACTTCTGCAGATACCCTTATACCACTTTTTTCCCTCTCTGAGGCTCTTACTTGGCTTCCTGTTTTGTTTCACCTCTCCTGACAGAACAATTTCCCCTTTCCCCCTGCCACCTCCTCCCTTACCTCACCCCTCCTTGCTCTTTTCCCACTGACCCACCCTCTTCCTGGACCTGTAAAGGCCCTCTGGTCCCCACTCTCCCTTATCTTCTTCCCTTTAATCCACCCTCCTTTTCTTCTCTTTTAACCCTTCTCCCACCTTAGCCTCCCCTACCTCTCACTATACGACAAGGGCTCTGGCTGCCATATTTTATTTTCCTTCTCTCTCTGGACTCTGCCCTCTCTTCTCCCCTACTCCTTCCTTACTCTTCCCTTCCCCCCCCACCTCTGATTAGCAATGTTGCTTCAAATGTACCTGATGGTTTTCTATGCTTGCTTGTAATCTTGAGTGTGTAGCATTGTTCCCACTTAGTTACCAGTTGACTTGCTGTGCTCTGATGATTCCATGAATGTTGTCTGTACCTCCGTTGTTACCATGAATGTTGTCTATAACTCCCAACCTTATTGTAACCCTTTCCTTTGACTTGGAACCTTTGTAAATGAGCTGCCCCTAGCTCAAAGGTATTTGTAATCTGAGATTTAAATAAATAAAAAAAAATAAAAAAAGATAGCATACATTGCAGCTGCTACAGTAGTGATAAAACCTTCCAACCAATATACCCATAGTCATTTTACAAAGAGTCCAGACTTAGCTGACAAGTTCAGATTACCAGCAATGTGGGTTAGTGTACAAAGAGTGGTACAGACAAAAGTAATGCATATAACTGACCAACTGAGATAGAATGAAAATAAACAAATAGAATGTTGGATTGAAAATATCATTGTTTAAATGATACCAGTGTTTATGAAAATGCTATTTACGAGTAAAACATGTTTATTATGAATCTTAACAATGATACTGCGCAGTGATGTATATAGTGATTTATGGTTGCAACCTGTACATAGTAAAATGTAGCATTTCATGACAAACATTTTTATGGTATATAGACTTGACGCAGATGCCAAGTTTCCTAGGCAGGGGAGAGTGTAGCCCCTACACCCCCAATTTGGGGCTTTCCTTAAGTGTCTCCCAGGGCTCCAGCAATGCCTGCTACCAGGCAGATGTCCTGCAGAGATTGTAAATCCATGGCTATTTGGCAAATCCTGTTGATCTGCGTGAGCGTACCATGATGTCCCTCCACGCCTGTCCCTTTAAGACCATAGCCAGTGTGTATACAGTAAATGGTCATGGTTGGGTCCAAGTGCTTCAAAGCTCACAACCAGCCAGGTATCATCCTAATTTGCTCCACTCTGTGGTCGATAGCAAAGCAGAGGGAGCTCTAACTACTGTAGAGTATTACTGTAAATATTTACTTCTAACATGTTGTTATATTTAAATTAGAGTGCTTATTTAACCTGCCTTCTTGCAGCTTATGCATCCAAATGATAGCCATCATGTTTGGTCTGAGACTTCCAGGAATTTGGATCACTTGGGACACAGGGGGCCTCAAGAGGTCCTTAGTTCAAGTGTCTCATGGGAATAAGCTGTAGTTCTTGTAGTTTTACAGGTTGGCACCTAAACTGACAAATGGGAGCACCAGAACTATGATTGACAGCTCCCCTAGCCAACTGGAATCCAGAAAAAAATGGACTAGTTCAAGAACTTTTAGAAAAATGTTCAGTTGTTGTTAGAGTGGAGAGAGAGAGAGAGAGAGTGAGCATCTCAAGCCATCGAAAAGCAACTCCAGAAAAGGAGCTGAGGAGAATTGGTAGGGAAAGGCTTGACTTGCCTCTCTGCTATTAATTATAGCATTGGACTGCATGATAGGAGTAAAACGGACTAATCAGAAAACTAACTTTAAACTGTGGCAGTTAGCCCCGAGACTCTGAAGAGTGCAGCTCAAATTATTGGACTGAGAGGAGCTTCTGTGGAGCGTTTGGCCCTAGATTTATGTTCAGAAACCGCCTTTTTGCTGATTGAGAGGTTTGCTCAGTGAATCAACTGTAATTGCACACCAGCTTAAAACTGAACTGTAAGGCAGAGAAGTGAATGCTGTTTTCATTACATGTGCTGAATATTCATTGTGAGTCAAGGCCTACTGTCAAGGAACTCCTGATTGCCAGAAAGGAGCCCATCTTTATCAGTGACCAAACTGTTTGTCAGCTTGAGGTTTTCACCAGCAAACAAACTGAATTTTGCCAGAAGTGTTTATCCAACCTTGGGCTTATGCCAAACCCGGCCCAAGCCAGCTATCCTTGCACCAGTTACTGTTTTCTCAGTGAGAGACCAGATTGGGGATCCAGCCCCTGTGTAGCAAGAAATCACAGGTTGCGGCCACCTGGAGGGAAAGGCTGTGAAGCGGAAGTGAGTCGTGCAGGCCCAGCTTCCCCATGTTCTTCAGTGCTTTGCAACAGGTCTTCATATTGTCAGGCCATCTACTACCAACCGGTGTTGTGAGTAAACTCAGGGTAGCTCCCTGCAGCAGTTCTTTAATCATTTTGTGGTACCACCTGATTTCATCTGTGTGTTACAGGGTTACATTGTACTAGGCCAACCGTCCGAGGATACAAATAGTCAAGGGTTTTGTTATTGCATGTTAAACTGCCTTTCTTTCCACCAAGGGCCCCAACAATAGCTGCAACCCCCAGCAATGATCTGGCTAGCTACCAACAGTCTGGGTATCCTGAAACTGCCAAACTGTACAGAGGGACTAAATGCATGCATGCAAATGTGTCCTGGTTTAAATCCAGTATAGTAATCATTCATCTAAATCTGCCCCTTCCCTTGTTCAAACTCCCCTTAATAAATTAATTTGTTTGTTGCACTGTTACATTGCCTCATGAATATCTCATTGTCTGGGTTGAGGTTGATGTGTTTGGGGGAAGACGGTTTTAAGAGTGCATGCATATATTGAATGCTGTTTTACAGGGGGTTCCAGGGGATTTGCTGAAGACCAGACCCTGGTGGTAACTGCAAAGGGTGTGTGCATATTGTTAATGTTCTTTGCTAATTGTATATTAACTGCCCCTTACAAGGTATGTGGTCACTGGGAGGGCTTGTAGGTGGTTATAGCTTCCCAGAGGGCTATACCAGGTTAGGTAGATACCCCCACATATATTTCTCTGGGTGGAGGCACCAAAATATTGTGATTTCTGAGGGCAGGAAAACCCTGGTAAATGTTAAGTTTGAACCCAGGCCCCTCAACCTGTTGTCCAAAGTACAGGCATGAGTAGTAACCCTAGAGATAGCACCACCTAGGGGTTACACAGAAAAGTGCCTATGAAACAGCAGTTGCTGTGAGAGTTAGAGCTGAGACTTCTCTACATTCAGCAGAACCCCCCATGGAGGTAAGGAACTGAGAGGTCGTGGTCACTGCTTGTTTCGTCTCCTGCCTGGATGGACTGGCTATCAGTCAACTATCCAGATAAAGGTAAACTTGGAGTCCTCATTCTCTCAGATGTGCTGCGAGTACTGCAAAGCATTTTGTGAAGACTCGAGCTTCCAAGGAGAGCCCAAAAGGCAGACTCTGAATTGGGAATGCTACACCAGCACAACGAACCAGTGGTATCTGTGATAGCTTGGGTGCACCAGTATGTGCTGGTATGCATCCTGCATATCCAGGGAAGCTAAACAATCCTGGGGTTTCAATAAGGGAAGCAGAGAACCAAGAGAAATCATTTTGAACTTTTCTTGATCCACGCCCTCGATTTCTTTTGAACTAGGAAGTAGTTGTAGTAGAAGCCTGTGTTTTGTTCTGACTGGCACTACCTCCACTGCCCTGTTGCTCAGAAGGCCCACAATGTCCTGTGCCAGAAGCTCTGACATAGAATCATAGAAATCTGGTGGCAGAAAAGGACCCTCTGGCCCATCGAGTCTGCCTTCCCCCCCTTACTCATTACCTATATTACAGGACCTCCCCTTCCCCCCATTTGCCAACCCCTTATGTCTGTCCCATGCCCTCTTGAATCCCTCCACCATTTCTGCCCTCTCAACTTCCTCTGCTAGTTTTTACAGGCCTCCACCACCCTCTCTGTGAAGTAACACCCCCTCACATTGCCCCTAAATCTTCATCCCTCCAGTCTTAGACTATGCCCCCTAGTTTTACCCCCACTTTTCTCTTAAATAAGCTCCTCTCCCTTACCTTATTGATCCTCTTCACATACTTAAATGTCTCGATCATGTCCCTCTTCTCCCTTCTAGTCTGTAATGGGTACAGATCCAATTCCCTCCACCTCTCCTCATATGACTTCCCCTGCATACCATGCACCATCTTGGTTGCCCTTTTTTGCACCCTCTCAATCCCATCCACGTCCTTGTGTATGTGTGGTCTCCAGAACTGGACCCCATACTTCCGGTGAGGCCTCATCATGGCTTTATAGAGAGGCATCTGTACCTCCCTCCTTCGGCTTGTTATGCCCCTCCCAAAGCATGCCAACTTTCTAGTTGCCTTTTCCACTGCTTTGCTACATTGATGACCTACCTTAAGGCTGCTTGATATTAAGATCCCCAGATCCCTATCCTGCTTAATTGACTTAATTACACCCCCCCCCAAGAGTGTAAGCTGCTTGCGGGTTCTTCCATCTGATGTGCATCACTGCACACTTTTTGGCATTAAATTCCTGTTGCCAAGTTTCCGACCACCCTTCCAGAATCTTCAGGTCCTTCTTCATGGCCTCCATCCCCCCCAAGGGTGTCCACCCTATTTCAGATCTTTGTACTGTCTGCAAATAGGCACACACTCCCCTCCAGCCTGTCTGCTACATCACTGATATAGATGTTAAGAAGGAGGAGTCCCAGTACCGACCCCTGGGGCACCCCACTCATCACCCACATCTCCCTAGAATGTACCCCATTAACCACCACCCTCTGGCTTCTGTCCTTCAACCAGTTTTCCACCCACCTAGTTATTTTCTGTCCCACCCTTATGCTTTACAGCTTACTTACCAGTCTTCTGTGATGGACAGAGTCAAAGGCCTTCCTGAAGTTTAGATAGGCCATGTCCACAACCTGTACCTGATCAACCACCTTCGTCACCCAATTAAAGAATTCTATTAGGTTTGTCTAACATGACCTCCCAGTTGTGAAGTCATGCTGCTTATCATCCAGTAGTCCATTGTCTGTCAAGTAGTTCACCACTCTTTCCTTTAATAGCGCCTCCATTAGCTTCCCCACCACTGAGGTGAGGCTGACCGGATGATAGTTTCCTGTCTCCTCCCTGCTGCCCCCTTATGCAGTAGCACCACGTTTACCTTCTTCCACTTGGCACCCATCCTATATCTAGGAATAAGTTAAACAGGTAGACATATGGGCTCATAAGAGGGGTTGCCATCTGGGTAGATACTCTGGAGGAATTTCTGCGAAGTCCAGGAAATATTCCTTCTGGATGATCCTGAGGACCCATTTGTCTGTCATAATGAACTCTGGTTGATGGTAAAACTCAGTCAGGTGCACACACCCTCCTCCACTGGGAAGGAGAGGTCTGCCTCTGGTAGCTGAGATAGGACCGGGACTGGAGTTTCAGAGTGTGGCTCTGTGTGCTTTAGGCATCTGTGCCTTCAGCTGCACCTTCTTTTGAGACTGGGGAGACTGAGATTTGCTTTGGACTCCCCTGCCATTCCCAAGAAAGAACTGCAGGTTCTGAAAGCTCATCTGGAAATCTTTAGTGTCATTCTAATTTTCTGAGATGTCTCAAGAGACTTCTCTACCTGCTGTCCAAACAAGTAAGTACCATTGAAGGGAAAGTTCATTACCTGCTGTTGGACATCTTGAGAAAAAAACAGAACTATGTAGCCAGGAAGCCTTCTGCTACAGATGCCTGCCACAACAGAGTGGGAGGTAGTATCAAAGGTTTCATAGCTGCTTTGAGCTAATGACTCAATACCATGAGTAGCAGTCTGCAGAATTTTCTGTTTAGTTTCAGAGTCTGGCAGAGATTCTGCCAAAGATTTAAGTATACTCCAAAGGGTATACTCATACTTGGAAAATGCCCTTGGTATCTAGCAATCCGCATGCTAAGGATAGGTGCAGCAAAAGCCTGCTTGCCTATAGTGTCAGTCTTGTATGACTTCTTGTTAGTAGCATATGCAATGACCTCTTGGAGAACAAAAGCTTTGTCATTCTCAGCGAGAATAACAATTGCATCTGTTATCAACTGAGAACCATACACTGGTCTGTTCTTAAAGACAGCATAGTTCTTGTGTATCTCCTTGCAGACAGAAGGGATAGAGGCAGGCCTGTTCCAGGCCACATCCAACAAGGTCTGAAATGCAGGGAGAATAGGAGGAACTAAATTGACCAGCATAGTAGAAATGTTAAACCACTGCAGACAGAGACATTTACCTGGGTCAATGGCTGAAGGCTCAAAATTAAGTGCAGAATGCAAATTCCTCAACAAAGCCTTGAACATTAGAGCCACTTGGGGAACAAAAGAAGTCCTGGGTCTGAAGAGTCCAGGCTAAAGAAATAGTCTTCGTCACTGCCCTCAGAAATGATGAGGTCAGGGTCAAACTCATACTTTTCCACTTTCTCCCCCAGTGGGTGGGGGGTCACAGAGAGGGTGGTGGATCATAGGCCATCCCGTACATAACACAGCCTTGGCAATACCTGCAATGCCAGTCCCCATTTAGGAGGGACCGGTTCCAATGGTGGTGCCGTAGCCAGAACTGAATCCAGCACCTGGGAGTTCCCCAGCACCGAGGGTGGTGCTGGAGTCAGCACTAGGACATGCCCCAAAAGGTCTAAACCCAGTGCCAGCAGTGGTGTCGACCCCATCAACAATGACCCAGTCAGCACTGAAGTGACCCACACTGGTACGGCACCAGTCCCATCACAGTGACACTAAATGGAGGTGCGGCCAGTGGGACAGGAGTCTGTGATGTGGTCATTGGCAAGGGCCTGGGGGCTAATGCCTGAGTCAAATGCTTTTTCCAGCTTGAGGGCCCCGCCCGCTGCTCCAGTTCCACCATCCCCAAAGGATCAGGTAATGGCTCTGCTGGAAGAAGCAAACGAGCAAAATGCTACACCCACTGCTCCATAATCGCTGCACAATGGTGGAACTGCCCACTGGACTCCCCACTTACAGACGGAGAGGGGCTCTGGGCTTGAGACTGTGACTTCCTAACACTAGAAGCCCCCAGCAATGCCTACAATGCTGGTGAGGGCCTCTGGCTCTGGGAGACTGAGGATCTTCGGCAGACCTCACAGACAGCAACCTTGAGCTGTACCACTTCTTCCCCTTCTGACAGAAAGAGGATGAGCTCAAGGCTAAGCGTGCTGAGAACCCGACCAGGATCGTAAATGGGCCCACTTGTTTTTGTGCTTCCAGGAGGACTGTTCTTCCCTCTGAGCACAGGACTACTCACTATCAGAACTCTTCTGAGACAGAGAAGGTGGACCAGACATGGCCCCACTGCCAGAGCAGCTTGCCTGAGAAGGCTGCCTACCATTGACGTCCATGGCCATTAACCATTGACTTGGTGGGTCTGCGAGAGACTGACAGAAAATGATTATTGTAAAAACACTAAACTGACACAAAAATAAATTCTGGCTTTAAACACTAAAAACTGAGAAGAACAGAATTATATTGACATATAGACATGAAATTCTGACTTCTGGTGGGCGAGTGTAGTCCTCACTGATGCATACTCAATGGTGGGAAAAAAGGAACTGGAGCAGTTGAGGGCTGCTGCCAGGGTAAGCCAAGCAATGTAAACCAGTCTTGCGGTGCTGTGCATGCGTGCAGCTTACCTTGGCGCCAGCCCTTCTGAAAAGTCAGGCTCCTGTGGGGTAATAGCTCCTCCAGATCAGACACATTAGTGTGAAACAGTGGTGAAGACTGATTCCTGGAAGCTCAGCAGTTACTAGGACAAGTCAAGGCCAGGCAATTTTATTTATATGGTGTCCTATCCCAAGGGCTTTGGGTGCCTTACAGTAACAACAAAGTTTGATAAAACACAATGCAAATAATTATAAATTAAAATATTAAAATGCAAATAAAATCAACGAAAAGATTAAATCACCAAGCCCAAAACACAAAATAAATGTGTTTACAAACAAGATTTGAAGATGGCCAGAGAAAGAGCACCTGTTACCTCTGGGGGAAGGGCGTTCCAGAGAATTGTGGCTCCCAATCGGAACACCCTATCTCCCAATGACTTTAACTGGGATCTTGGGACATATAAGAGGCCTGCCTCCACCAACTGAATGGGCAGCTATGCGAATATGGAGTCAGGCAGTCTTTCAGGCAGCCCTGACTCAAACCGTGCAAGGCCTTATAAGTTAACAAGCACACCTTGAAGTCGATATACCACCACACTGGCCCGCCAGTGCAGAACATGGAGAACTGGAATGATATGCTCCAACTGGGAGGTACCAGCAACCAGCTGGGCAGCTACATTCTGAACCAGCTGCAAGCAATGCAGCAACTTCTCAGATAACCCGAGGTATTGATCATTAAAGTTATCCAATCCTGACAAAACCAGGGCATGCGCCAGTGTTGCTAAGTCAGTCCATTTAGGAAAGTGCTTGATCTGGGAGATGTTTCAGAGGCTGTAGAAATCACTGCAGGTAACAGTCAGCTTGGAGTCCACACTGACCCCCAGATTCCTCACCCTATGTATGGCTTTTAAATAGGGCCTATAAATATTCAAAAATAAGGTTTCAAGGCTGGTCCAGTGGTGTGGATGGCTGAGGCATCCATGCCTTACCTCCTGCCACGTTGGCGGCCCATGTTTGTAGTGAGAGCCAGTTGCTGGGGGGCCAGTCAGGGAGGGAGAGAATTGAGCGTCCATAGGACTGCTCTCCTCTCCTTGGGTGGGAGGGTTGGCATTCCTGCCAAACTATTGCCCCCAGGTGGAGGCCTGGAGGTAGTGTGCGACTGAGGGCTCCAACAAAGGAAGGGTGCTGCAGGGCTTCTGCAGTGTGTGAATGACTCCATGTATGCACGCTGACAGGTGCACCCCAGCAATGGGGGGGGATCGAGGTAAACACCTCAGGCTGTGGATGAGGACTGACCCATGGCAGGCTCTGCACCCGGTGGCCGAGCACAACCACACCCCTGTGGTAGAGGGTCCTGTGAAGGTAAGTCCCAAAGAAACTGGGTGACAGGGCTGGGGTGAGGGGGCAGACACATGGGGGCAGTTAGGAAAAAAAGTCTCATAAAAACCAGAAAAAAAATTAGGTTTCAAGAAATAATTGTAGCCCAAAAGTAAAAGTAATATGTTATGTGATTATGCACCAAAGGGGTTAAGCTAGCCTAGTCCCTCTGGTGTTAAGTAATGTTCTAGAAGTTAACAAGGTGCATTCTGTCTACAACAAATGTGTTTTGCTTTTGTAATAGTATGTCGTTGGTCCACTGCACAGCCAACTGCCACTGGCCAGGAGGGTTCCTGGGCCTGTTTTCTCATATGCTGGGGGCATACAAATAGGGGCTGTGACCCACCAATAGTAACCTGAAGTGTAGTTCTCCAATCCATGGTACCAGTGTGTGTGTGTGTGTGTGTGTGTGTGTGTGCCAGCTTTAGCACCTCCAGGTGTGATTCTCTAGATGCAACTGGTCAGAGGGGGCCTGCGGCTCTATGGTTGGTGACAGGGTTCTTGGAAGAAAATTGTCATCAGGACACTAGGCAGCACAGGTTCATGGGAGGGAGATCATGTCAAATGAACCTATCACTTCAGTTTCTTTGATTGGGTAACAAGGCAGTAAACAATGGTCAAGCTGTTGATGTACTGTACCAGGACTTTAGTAAAGCCAATGATTCTGGATGGCTAGTCCATAAACTGTAAAACCTCAGGTGGAAATAGGATTACAATATGAGCAAACAATTAGCTGAATGGGAGAACCCAGAGGACTGTCCTCAATGAAGAGTACTCAAAGGTCGTGGAGGTCACCAGTGGGGTGCCACAGGGATCAGTCTTGAGACAAATCCTCTGTAACATTTTCATCTGTAATACTGGGTAGGGATTCTGGTGAAGATCTGCTTCTTCACAGGGGACACAAAGATTTGTAAAACAGCAGAAGTGCAGAGGGTGTTAGGGCCATGAGGGATGCTCTAGAGAGACTAGAGAAATGGTCTAGGTATGGCAGTTAAAATTTCATACAAAGAAGAGTAAGGAAATGCACATACAGTACAGTGCTATCTACCAGTATCAACTGTCTGTGAGATTTCACAATTGACTGCCTAACATTGTAATAATTACCAATGAATTACACTGAGTTCCTGCAGTATTCTGCAAGACAGCCCAGCAAAAACTGTGAAATACTACATTTGATCCTGGCAGACATTACTGTAGGTACCAAGAACCTGAGAGCAGCATGCAGAATGAGAAGATTAGAGATTGAGAGAACAATGGAGGAAAGGGCTCTGGTGGCGATAATTATGAAAAACTTAGAAATAATAACCCAGTGCAATAGGTCAGTGGAAGGGGACAAACAGAATACTGTGAGGCACGGGATTGGAAGTAGAATGAAAGAGGTGATCCTGCCCCTGTACAGACTCCTGGTTCAGCCACACTTGGAGTACTGTGCATGGTTCTGGAGCCCACACCTGAGGAAAAAGAAGAGCAGGGTGGGGGCAGTGCAGAGGAGGTTAAAATGATCTGGGGACAATAAGGGAAGTCCTGCTCTGAGAGGTTGGAAGACCTCATCATGTACTCCCTGGAAGTATTCAGGAGGGGGATATAGTGGAGATGCACAAGTTCCTTCAAGGAATAAACAAGGTTGACAGCTGCCAGCCCAGTGCCGCAGAGGGCTGAGGTGTTGTGTGCCTTACCTCCTACCACACCGTCAACCCAAGTTCAGGAATGAGTTTGACTTGCCAGGGATCAGCCGGGGGGGATAGAGGATTATCCAGGGGGGGAGTAGAGGATTGCGTGTCTGCTGTACAGCTCTCCTCTCTTGGGGTTGGGAGGCATTTAGTCTCAGTCCTTAGCTGCCACCTGGTGGAGGCCAAGTGGCAGTGCCAGAATTATGAGTAGCATAGAAGGGAGGGGGGCTACAGTTCCATAGTGTATGTGCGCCTCCACCTGTACAAGCTTATGTGCCACTGCAGCTGGGGAACATGGGGAGAAAACTGAAATTGGCCACCTGGACCACAGACCCCATTTCTGGATGAGAGGTACCAGGTCGGGGGAGGATGGCCCTCCCTTTCATGTCTCCACCGTGGGAGGAAATCCATGGGAGAAATATGGGCAAGTTAAGTCCAGATGCCAGGAAGGGGTGTTGGGGACAGGGATGTGCAGACTGCTTGCATCAACAATGGGAGAAAAACCTTGGCAATAAATAAATAAATAAATAAATTGACAGTAGATTGTTGATAACTCTGTGGAAACACAGGCCCCAAGGGTAATGCAATGAAGCTGGTGGATGGAAGGGGAGATATAAGGAGGACATCAAGAAAAATATTTTCTAAGAAAAGGTGTTTGACAGGTGGCAAAAAACTGCCAGGGGAAGTTATTTTTGTTAAATCAGTGGAAGGATTCAAACATGAGTGGGACAGACATATAGGGCTGGCAAAGGCAATAGGAGGAGTGGATGAGGGGATAAAAGAATGAATGGCCACAAGGGTCAACACATCCAACCCAAAGTAGGTTTGGGCAGACTGCATGGGCTGCAGAGCCTTTTTCTGCCAGTAACGTCTATGTGCCTATGTTTCTAACTTGGATAAGGTTTATGGATAAATACCTGAGCTATCCTGTGGTGTGTGAACAGTGCAGTTAATAATCATCCAAGCAATTCAAGTAGAATCAACATTTTGACTGCTGGGTTTTCTTCAGGACTACAAAAAATATGATAAGCACAGTTGGACATCATTACCTTTTTCACAGAGCTCCAAATCAGAACTTTTCAGACATGTGTAGCTTTGAGGACATCCTCCAGTCACAGGGTTGCATGTCACATTCCAGAGGCAATACGGGCACTGTTTTTCACAGTAATCTCCATAGTACCCAAAAGAACACTCTAAACATAAAAATAGTATCATGTACTAATAATATAAAATAGAAGATTACAGTCCTTTCCATTTTCAGTTTGTAGCAATGGTTAGCCTTCCATACTCCAACACAGAATAAAATCACAAGTGATAGCTTTTTATGTTTCGTTGCACATACACAAGAAGGAAAAATTACTAACCATGGTAGTTTTGTTTCTTCCAAGATATTCTTCAATATTCTTAACTCTTGCAGTCATGACTGAAAAGAAGAACCACCCAGAGAATGGAACGTATGTAAATGATGGAACCCATCATTGGCTCGTGGAACTTATTCAGATGCTGCCCTTATCAGCTGCAGCATTCTAAAATGGTCAAATTCATTGGAGCCTGCAAGGAAAGCCCTATCCTAAACTCACCTATTAAATATTATGCTAACAACCATTAGGTATATAAGACAGAATGATAAAACAATTTCTAGTAATACCCAAAAACAATAACAAACCTCTTGTCAGAGGTAACCCCCCAGGACTGTCAGATATGACCTGAAGAGGAAAAAACAACACCCAACAGGGTTAAAAATTATGACACACCACAAGTGTAAATTATGCCTTTTCATTTAGATACCCAGCATGAGATGCAGAGGCTACTGGTTCTGGAAGGGGAGGCAGGGTAGGAGAGTTAAGAATATTGAAGAATACTTTGGAAGAAACAAGATTACTGTGGCAATTTTCTTCTTAACCAAGGAATTCTTTAATATTCATAACTTTTGCAGACTACCTTTGGAGGTGGGCACAGAAACTATTTTGGAAATAGACTCTGCAGAACTGCTGTGCCAAACCTGGCATCACCCCTGGATTGAGTGTCCAGGCAATAGTGTTTCATGAAGGCATGTACTGTTCTCCATGTAGCTTCTTTGCAGAGTTCCAATAGGGGAACATCCCTGTCAGCTGCTAAGGTAGCAGCCATGCCCCTTGTTGAATGTGCCCTGAGGCTTACTGGGGGCTTCTTACCTGCCTTTGAGTAGTAGAACTGGATACATTGGACTATCCATCCAGAGACAGTTCTTTCAAATGCTAGTTTTCCTTTTCCTACATTCCCATAAGTCAGGAGCAGCTGTTGCCTTTCCTGCCTATGTTCCTTAGTACAGTATGTGTCATGTAGTAGCTCAAGGCAATCTTGGCATCCAGACTGTGAAGTCTACATTCACCTGAGCTAGAATGCTTAGTGAAAAATACTGGCAGTTATGGATTGGTTCAAGTGGAAATCAGAGACTACTTCAGGAAGGAACTTCCTATTAGTTCTAAGCTCTACTTTGTCTCTGTGGAAGGAGATATAGTTTTGCTCTATGCACAAGGCCTGAAGTTCTCTAATCCTTGATGGCAACCAGGAAATGAAAATTATGTACCTACCATAATTCTGATATTTCTGTGTATCTTCACCATTCATCATCTTTTGGTAGTGGCTAGAGGTCATGACCCTGCGGGAGCCCTTTTTTTTTGCGGGGGAAGGGCGGAGTCGACGCACCATCAGTGCTGCCCTCAAGGCCAATGCATTGCATGACGCTCATGGGTTGGACATTAGGTGTTGTCTTCTCAACCCTCCCACCAGTTCTGAGTCACCATAGAGTAAGAAAGGGTTGGGAGGGAGGGACAAGGAAGTCCAAGGGACAGACAAAGGAAAGATATATAAATCAAAAGGAGAAAGAAATGACTGAGAGGACAGAATACGTTTGAAAAACTAAGGGGATTGGGTAGGGGCCGCAATCTCTGGAAGCAGAAAAAGGAGGGAGGAGGGAGGGAGGGTAAAGAAATTTAGAGATAAGGATGTGGGGGGGTGAAGAAAGGGAGCACACCCTGGAACCTTGACCTGTCTCCAGATTGTACAGGAACTGTGAAGGAGTAGCCAAAAACTAACTGCCATAATTCAAGGCACAGAATCACTGGCAATAACTCCAAGAAGCAGAATCAGCTATAATGGAAGAAAAGACAGGATACAGTGATTAGCCTATCCCCCCCCAAAAGAAATGTTTGGTGTAAGAAACCTAGTTTCTTAAATTAAATCAAGGTTGTGTCCACAGGACAAGGAAATTGAAGCAAGGTGATGGGGAGAAGGGAAGAGGGAACAGAAAAGAAGGCAAGTACCAACCACAACCCCACAGGGGTGGAGCCGAGGCACTGAAGAAGGAGTGCCCCTATCCTGATCACTCTACCCCCACAGAAAATTATCCCCCTATGTGTCCTAAGTCACCCAGCTCCTGACTAACAGAAAGGAGGGGGGCGATGAGAGGGCAAGAGAGGGAGGGGAACTCAGAGACTGAGGCACCAGGGGGATGGAGGGTGGGAATGTGATGAATGGTGAAGATACACAGAAAGATCAGAATTACAGTAGGTATGTAATTTTCATATCTTATCTGTGTAACAAGCCTTTGTGTGAAGCAAATAAACAAAACGAAACGATGTAAGAAACCACTATGGTTCTCAAAGGAAGTGGCAGTGAAGGGTCAAGAGAAAAAGAAAGCATTCAGGAAATACAAGGAATCACAGAAGGAGGAGGACAGAGAACTGTATCAGTTAAAGCAAAAGGAAGCTGGAAAGGCAGTCAGAACAGCAAAGGCCCAAACCGAGAAAAAGATAGCAAACTCAGTTAAGAAGGGGGATAAAACCTTTTATAGGTACATCAGGGAGCGAAGGAAGACCAAGGGAGGGATAATGAGGCTTAATAAAGTGGAGGGAGGGTGGGCAGAGGGTGACTGTGAAAAGGAAGAGATACTAAACGAATATTTTTGCTCAGTATTTACAAATGAAGAGGGGGAGGTACCTAAAACAAACAGTAGAAACACTCTGGATACAGAAGTTGATACCAGTCCATTTACAGAAGAAAGGGTTCTGAAAGAACTCTTAAAACTGAAGGTGGACAAAGCAATGGGGCCTGATGGGATTCATCCCAGAATTCTAAATGAACTAAGGGTAGAACTAGTGACACCACTGACTACTCTCTTTAACAAATCATGGGAGGATGGGATGGTACCCGAGGACTGGAGAAGGGCAGATGTGATTCCCCTTCACAAAAGTGGGAGCAAGGCAGAAGCAGGAAACTGCAGACCTGTTAGTTTAACCTCAGTGATAGGGAAAATTATGGAATCACTTCTGAAGGAAAGAATTGTCGAGTATCTAGAGTCCAGAGGGGCACAGGACCCAAGGCAGCATGGATTCACAGCGGGAAGGTCATGCCAGACGAATCTGATAGATTTCTTTGACTGGGTGACCAAAGTAGTAGATCAGGGAGGGGCTATGGACGTGGCCTACCTAGACTTTAGCAAGGTATTTGACACAGTCCCACACAAAAGATTAATATACAAGTTAGCCAGCCTGGGAGTGGGTCCCACGATGACAGCCTGGGTAGAGAATTGGCTGGAGAAGAGGACACAGAGAGTAATAGTAAATGGAGTCCACTCTGAAGACAGGGGGGTTACTAGTGGGGTACCGCAGGGTTCAGTATTAGGACCGGTCCTCTTCAATGTCTTTATAAGCAACATTGCAGAGGGACTGGAAGGAAAAGTATGTCTCTTTGCAGATGACACAAAGGTCTGCAACAGAGTTGATGCACAAGGTGGGGTGGAAAGGACGAGAAGGGACTTGGCAAGGTTAGAGGAATGGTCAAATGTATGGCAGCTTAGATTCAATGCTAAGAAGTGCAAGGTAATGCACCTGGGAAACAAAAACCCAGGGGAAGAGTACACAATGGGGGGTGAGATACTAACAACAACAAAAATGGAAAGGGACCTGGGGGTAGTCATATCAGATGACCTAAAGGTGGGCAAGCAATGTGAGAGGGCAGCAAGGAGGGCTGGGGGGATACTGGGATGCATAGGAAGAGGCATCACCATTAGAAAACAGGAAGTTATTATCCTCTGTACAGACAACTGGTCAGACCCCATCTGGAGTACTGCTGCAGTTCTGGAGACCCAATCTCCGCAAAGACATAGACAGGATGGAAGCTGTCCAGAGGAGGGCAACTAAAATGGTGCAGGGTCTGCACCTGAAGACATATGAAGAGAGACTTAAGGAGCTTAATATGTGTAGCCTCGAGGAAAGGAGGGAGAGGGGGGACATGACAGAAACTTTCAAGTACCTCAAGGGAATCAACAAAGTCCAAGAGGGTAGCATCTTTCAAAAAAAGAGGTGTACAAGAACAAGGGGGCACTATTTGAAGATAGAGGGGGGGCAGCTCAGAGGTAATTTAAGGAAGTATTTTTTCACAGAGAGGGTTGTGGATGCATGGAACGGCCTTCCAGAGGAGGTTGTGGAGTCAAAAACAGTGGTGGAATTCAAGCATGCATGGGACAGTCATAAGGCAATTCTAGGGGTTGGGGTAGGAAGAAGTAGGCTGCTGGTTAACTAGGATCTGCAGCTTATCCATTAGGTAGGGAAATGGGCAGACTGGGTGGGCCAAGCAGTCCTTATCTGCCATCAGATTCTATGTTTTTATGTGTCAATCTTCACTATTCATCACCTTTGGGTGAGTGCCGAGCCCCCCCACCCCGAAGGGGGTTTCAACCCTAAGGTCTGGAGAGGCCTG
Source organism: Neoceratodus forsteri (assembly GCA_016271365.2). Classification (NCBI taxonomy): domain Eukaryota; kingdom Metazoa; phylum Chordata; order Ceratodontiformes; family Ceratodontidae; genus Neoceratodus; species Neoceratodus forsteri. The sequence continues at coordinate 830,437,085 of CM028130.1, read as the reverse complement.
AGAGTGGGGAGAGTGAGATGGTGCCCCCCCCCAGAGGGGGTAGGAAGTTGCCAGACAAATGCTGTCTCACCCTACGGGAGAAAAGATAGGTTCTCTGGTGAGCAGAGTTAATCACCCTATGTCGGGCCAAGGGTGATAACCGGGAGAGACGCAGCCATGCTGTCTGCCTAGTGCAGATCGCTGTCCCTACCACCCTGGTAGCTACCTCACTGGAGTCATACGATACCCTTGCATGCTGCCTTGCTAGCTCCAGGCCACGTGCAGAGAGTGCAGTGGCTTGTCTGGTTTCCTCCGTGTCAGGCATTGAGGCTATGAGTTGACCTAGCCTGGACCACAGGAACCTATCATAGGTAGCATAGTGGGCCTGATGAGCAGATATCGAGAGAAGCAACCGTGCCAAATAAAAGGTCCTCCTTCCCCAGAAGTCAAAATCCAAGGAGTCTTGATCTGGGGGCCGGTCACGGTGCAGGGCACAAAGCCCATTGGGAGTATCCAATTGCATCAGTCCTGAGTTAGGATGAGACAGATTACCTGGAGACTCCGGGGGGGGGGGCACAATATTTCTGGTGGAGATCCCTAGGGGCTGGAACTCTGGAAAAGGGTCTCTGCCAAAAGTGCATCGGCACCTCCCTAAAGGGAGCAGGCCGGGGAGGGGGACTACAAGAGTGCCCACACTGAAATCACCCAAAAAGGCGCCTGCCGAATGCTCCAGATTGTGCTGAGTGGAAGGAGTGACATGCAGGTCCTCCAACACCCTCTTAAGAAAACGCTGATACTCAGTGAGATCAGCAGCTGGGGAAATGTGGACAGATGGTTCCTCACCTCCTGAAGAGGAGGACGAGGAGTCAGTGGACCTCAGAGGTTCAGAGGTTGGCTAATCAGGGGGAGGTTGAAAAACCTGTCTGTCCATGACCCTAACATAAGAGGGAAACTGAGCAGCCAGAGTTCTGAAATTCTCCCAGTAAAAAAGGACCTCAAGGACCAAGGATACCTGGGAGATTAGGGGAATGTGACAGAGGAGAGAGGGCAGAGCTGACAACAGGAATCAGCTGTCCTCTGCCTGGGCTAGCTAGCACACCTGGAGCCACAACAGAAGAGGTAGCTCCAGAAAACTCCACAGGAAACAGCTGGTCAACCATACTGGAACTGCCTAGGCTGTGCCCTGAAGAATCCCCCCTGTGAGGTGACCGGGGCCGTGAAAGTCCAGAAGGATGGTCCCTACCTCAAAAGAATGGGGCTCTTTCTCGAGGAAACCAAAAAGGAAGGGAGAGGGTCCATGCTACAACTTCTCCCAGAGCCCGGGTGGGCTACAGGAAAAGGTTGCCACATGGAGCCCATACCCCTCGACCCCTCGTAATCTGAAAGTACCCTCCTCCTCGAGAGACAGCCAGCCTGTTTGTTGATGTAGAACACTGTTGTGGTGTTATCTGTCCTGACCTGCAACACCTTTCCCCGAATCATGGAAGAAAAGGACCAGAGAGCCAGCAACATTGCTCTGAGCTCCAAGAGATTTGTATGCAGGAGAAACTCTTGGGGGGACCAAGTGCCCTTAGCTGTATGCTCCTCCAGACAGGCCCCCCCCCCACTCCAATAGAGATGCATCTGTTGTGAGCACCATTGTGGGATTTTCCTGAAGAAAGGGAATGCCCACCCATAGGTTGTCCCTGTCCTGCCATCACTGCAGGGCTAGGAGAAGTGTGGAGGTTACTGTAATCAGTTTAGAGAAAGAATCTCTGCTCTGGGACCAAAAGGACTTCAGATGGAACCGAATGTCTCTCATCTGGAACCTTGCCCCTGGTACCACTGCTGTTGTAGCTGCCATGTGCCCCAGCAACCACAGAAAGCACCTTGCTGGCTTTGGAGAGTGGAGTCTGAAAGATTCTAGTATCTGCACTAAGCTTTCCACCCTGTCTGGTGGAAGTCTTGCTCTTCCGAGAATTGTGTCCAGCTCTGCTCCTAAGAACTGCAGGAGTTGGACTAGCTCCAGGACTGATTTCTTTGTATTTGTTAAGCCCAATGAGTGAAGAGTAGTCTGAGTGACTGCTAAGGCCTTTACTACTTGTTGATGAGACTGACCCACCAGCAGCCAGTCATCCTGGTAGGGAAAAACTGAAATTCCTAAACTCCTTAAGAGTGCCACTATCACTGTCCGGCATTTTGTAAACACTCTGGGAGCTGAGGTCAGGCCAAAGGGAAGGGCCCTGAATTGGTTAAGACCTGATGGCAGTCTGAACCTTAAATATTTCCTGTGTGACTGCCTGATATGAATATGGAAGTAAGCATCCTTGAGGTCTATGTATGCTAGCCAGTCTCCTTGCCTGAGAGTGGGCAGTATCATTGCCAAAGTGACCATCTTGAATTTTGGTTTTGTTAATGCTTGTTCAGGAACCTTAAATCCAGAATGGGTCGCCAATCCCCATTTTTCTTCAAGGTCAGGAAGTATCTTGAATACAAGCTCTTTCCTCTTTGGGACAAAGGAACAGATACCACTGCCTTGTCCTGAAGGAGGGTTGTAACTTGTGTTTCCAGTAGGGATATTTCTGCTGTGGAGGCAGGTTTGAACAGCCCTGCTCTTAATCTGGGAAACTGTTTGAAGTGTAGAGCAAGGCCTTTGTCCACCACCTCCAGACTCCATTTGTTTGATGTTAAAGACTGCCAATTCTGGAAGTAGTGGGCAAGCCTGTCCCCTACTGGAAGTGAGGAGGCAACCCAAGACTCCTCAGGGAGTCTGTTTAGCTGGTGTCCTGGGCTGGGAAGCTGGGCTGGAATGAGTGTAACTTCTCCTGTCCCTTCCTCTAAAATAGCCACGCTGTTGTTGATAAGCAGGGAAGGCCTGGGCCTGGTAAAAAGGTCTCTGGTAAGGCCTGCCCCTGCCTCCCCTACCCTGCTGTTTCTGAGGGGTGGCTGCTTTTTCTTTAGCTGCAGCACTCCTCAATCCGATCTCAATCCTACCAATCCTTTCTAAAGTCTTTGAAAAGTTGATTTATAAACAGTTGAAGACCCATCTCGAAACCTTTTCTCTCCTCAACACAGCCCAATCAGGCTTTCGTTCTAATCATAGCACCATTACTGCTTTGGCCAAAGTCACCAACGACTGGATTTTAGCAAAGGATGCTAAGAAAATCACGGGTACAGTATTCTTAGACCTAAGCAAAGCATTTGACACCATTGACCATAATCTAATTGTAAACAGCCTTACCAATATAGGCACCACCCCAGTTACTTCCCAAGGGTTCTCCAATTACCTAACAGGAAGGATGCAGAAAGTCAAAGCAGGTGGGCTGCTCTCTGCCTCTTTACCTATCACTAGGGGAATTCCGCAAGGCTCCATCTTAGGTCCTATACTCTTCTCCCCATACATCAACAACCTCGATTCACAAACAACCAGGTCTACCCCGCATTTTTTTGCAGATGACACAGTTTTGTACACATCAAGCCCTTCATTACTGGAAGTCAGGGACATACTCCAAGCCAACTTTACACAGTTAGAAACTAATCTCATCAATAACAAATTTCTCCTAAATGCCAAAAAAACCAAGGCCATGATTTTCTCCCCTAATACCCCTTCCAACCCGCCCCAAGATTTCATTGTTACCTCCCTAGGCGAACCGCTGGAAGTTACCTCCAAAACTAAACATCTCGGCTTCTGGTTAGACAGTAAGCTCTCTTTCAATGAACATATTTATGACCTGTCCAGAAGGCTAAAAGCTAGACTAGGCTTCTTTTTCCGAAATAGGTCCCTCTGCCTCCTGGAAACCAGACTCAGGCTTGTTCAGACCACCTTCCTTCCCTTACTTGATTACGGGGACATCATCTATACCTCCTCAGCAGTTACCAACCTAAACAAACTAGTCATCCTCTACCACCGTGCCCTGCGTTTCATTGCAAACTACCCATTCCAAACCCATCATTGCGAGCTATACGCAGCTGTTGGCTGGACATCACTTACCATTAGACGCATGCTTCATGCTGTCATTTGGACCCTAAAACTTCTCCTGAACAAACTTCCAAGTAATTTAACAGCTCTCATCTGTATCTCCCATAGTCCTTATTCCCTCAGAAAAGCAGATTTTATCCTACTTGATGTATCCAGGACTTGCACCTTCTTTAGCAGAACAGCCATCTCAATTGCCCTACCAACTATTTGGAACCAGCTGCAATCTACTCTGAAACTATCCAGTGTAGTCTCTGCAAATTTCTTCAAAAGATTAGTGGCCTCAATAATAAAGGATACCTGTAACTGCTTTTAATCCCCTTCCCCATCCTTCCCCACTCCCCCTATGCTTTCTCTTACTACACTGCTATTTTTGAACTTTTTGAATTTGCACTAGATATTTTCAGACTCTGATAGTGGACCGATGTATTTTTGCAGGACCTAGTCTGCCCTTAATGCATTGTTATGCCTTTACCTATATGTATTGTATATTTCGCTAGCAAATATGTCCTTATCGTGGTGCTATGTTATTTCCTATATGTAATGCTTATTTTGCTTGTAAATGTGCCCAGGACCTCCTTGTGAATGAGCTTGCTCAATAGAGTTTTCCTGTAACAAACTTAAACTTGAACTTGAACTATATGAGGTTCTATACTCATCCATTTTCCTCATATAGGCCTCAGTCTGCTCTCCAAAAAGAGAATTCTGGACCAGAGGAAAATCCAAGGCTTTGGTTTGTGTGTCCTGAGGGAGGTTAGTGGTTCTAGGTCAGGAAAACCTCCTCACGGAAACAGAGGTAGCCAGAATTCTGGATGCCAAATCACAGGCATCCACTGCCATGTGGAATTGCTACTTGAAAGCCTCAGTACCACTCTTCGCCATTCACCCAGATCAGCAGCTGCCTCGGGCTGGGAGTTTGGCAACCAGAAAGGAAACTGCTTCTCACAGCGGCCATGTAACAGGCCTACCTGGCAATGAGAGAAGACCCCAGGTAAGACTTTTTAGCCATGAAGTCAATCCTCCAAGAATCCTTTTCAGGAAGATGGGAAGCTAGTGGGATGCCTGCCTTTTTGCATGCAGCAGCCTGAACCACTCTTCATGGCTGGGGTGTCCTGACAGAAAATCTGTGCATCTCTGTCTACTGGGTACTTCCTCTCTGCCTTCTTATCTACAGGAGGAACAGAAGTGGGGGTACTCAAAATTTTTAAAGATCGTCTCTGCAGAGACTTATGGATAGGTATCACCACCCTCTTTGAGGCAGGGACATCCATAATCTCCACATAATATGGTTCTTCCTCTTCTTCTTCTGCAGATTCATTAACCGGTAGCTGGGGAGTTTCAGCCACCTTCTTCATGAATGAAAAATAAGTGACAGCATCGTCCAACTGTTTAGGAGAGAGATGCTTCCCTCATGCTCAGGAGAGACCTCCATTTCAATTGGACCATAAAGGTCCTCTTCGTCAGTATCATCCTACTCACATTCCGGGTCCCAGGAATAGTTACATTCCGAAGGGTCTGGAAGAACTGGAACTGGTTCAGTTGTCTGTAGTGATTGAATAATGTGTACAGCATTAGCAATCTCTTCCGTGGTCGGAACCGCAACTGCATGTGACTTAGGCGCTGGTTCAGTATGTTTTCCTTTCTTTTTTCTCTTAGTGGAAGCCGGTTCAAGGGCTGAATCCACCGATCATTTAGGAGGAGGAGTATCTCTTTTGTTATAAGGGACCCTCTCCGGTTCATTAGAACCTAAACCTGAACCGGTTTGGCCATCTGGATTAATGTATTTTTTGGCCAATTTCTCATTCAGTCGGTTAAGGTGCCTGTCAAGCATTGACTAAAGGAAATTTTCACATATGTCACATTCTGGCTGCAAGAGTTCCAACCCCAGGCAGAAAACACAAGTATTATGGGGATCAGCCTTGGCAAAAGTTTCCCCACACTCAACACACTGTTGAAAACTGGTGGAACCGGTTTTCTTCTTAGATTTCTGTGACTCCATCTAACTTATCCCAAAGGCAGTTAGGCCAGATAAGATCCAACAGTTCAGGTTAATAGACTGGTATTAGTGGTCTGGAAAAAAAACAACAAACTCATTTTTTTTATTAACCAGAGCTGATCACAGTTAAATCAGACAGAAAAGAGTAGAGAAATAGACAAAAGGAATGAAAACTCAGATCCCGAATGGCTGATGGCAACTTCTAAGGACCGAGACTTACCCAACAAATAGGCAAAACTAGTTTAACTGGCAAGATGCTGAGGAGAATCTCCGAGGCATCTTCACAGTAAGGTGAAGTAAACAATCTGACAGTTGAATAGAATGTACCAGGGGATAGTGATTTGAAACCAAAAGCGTGCCTACCTAGTATGTAGGCTTTAACTCTTTCCTCTCCAGGGCAGTATAATAGCAAGGTCTTACTGCATATTTTTATTTATTTAGTTTTTGTTGGCCAGGTAAGTGCACTAGACAAATACTGCCTATTTTCAGGTACAACCCAGGGGAGGGGGATACAGACGAATGCCAACTGACCTTGAACCAGATTAAGCTATTGATGGTATTTTTTAGTGAATGAGGGAAATTTGGCCAGGACACCGGAGAAATTCCCCTATTCTTTTCGATAAGTGCCATGGGATCTTTAACATCCACCTGAACTACCACCAATGCAGGCAGATGGGAACTCTGTTTAACATCTCCTCCGAAAGACGGCACCTCAGAAGTGCAGCTCCCCTCTCATGCTGCACTACAGTGTCAGTACTGGGATATTAACCCAAGTGCCAGATGTGGGAACTGAACTCACAGCCCTCTGATCTCCCAGTCTCAGAGGCGAGTGTGCTACCTACTGAGCCACTGACAAAATACATTAGAACTTTGTGTTGTTTGAACAAACACAGATTAAGGAATCAGCCAGGAATATGAGTCAGAAGCCTACTGCAGGAGGAAAGGAATCACCAAGTACAACCAGGACAACATCTCCAGGAAATCCAGTATCAGAAGGTACAAATGAGGTACAGACTGGTGAACAAGAAGTGGTCTCCTATTAAATAAGGGGTAGGTGTGATCCAAATCAGCCCTGCTAGAAATACTACAGAGAATGCAACTAATTTTCCTAATGATGTTGAAGGGGCAGATGAAAAAATTACTCACCTTAGTAATGTTGTTTCTTCTAATGGAGTCTTGCTATATTATGACATATGCAGTGAGTCCCAACCTTCGAACTGCTCCAGAGGTGAAAGAGTTAACTTTCCATGCCAGGCATGGAACTTTGGGCACGAGCTTGGTTGAAAACTCTGTCTGTTGTTAATCAAACTCAAACTGTCAGATCTTTACGAGCAAAACTCACTAAGGTTCTGTGTGGAAGCCGTAAACCTACACTAGCCAACTGGCTACTAAATATAAGAACACATTTTTCTTGGTCCCAAAACAAAGACTCAAGTCAGGGGATCCAAAAAATTAAAAACATAACACCCAGACACCCCAAAAAGGAGGAGTGAAAAAATAAGGTGGGCATCTACTAAGTGCCAACACTGCACTGCCCACCCACATCCCAAAAGTAGAGGTTCTGAGAGGGGCAGGCAGGGGGGAGGTCATAATATAGCAAGACTGCATTAGAAGAAACAACATTACTAAGGTGAGTAATTTTTTCTTCAAACAACATGAAGTCTTGCTATATTATATTTTCTCTGAACTACACAGCAGTACCTCCATGGAGGAGGGACAGAACCTACTTTGGAAATAGGCTCTGAAGCACAGCTGTGCTAAACCGAGCATCACCCCTAGCCTGGATGTCCAGGGAGTAATGCTTAGTAAAAGTGTGAACTGTTTTCCAGGTAGCTGCTTGACATATCTCTAGGATAGGGATGTCCCTGGCAGCAGCCAGAGACGCAGCTGTACCTCTGGTAGAGTGAGCCCTCAGGCCTGAGGGAGGAACCTTACCCAGTTTTTCATAGCAAAATTGGATACAAGAGACAATCCACCTGGCAATGAATCTTTTAGTGGCAGGTTTCCCTTTACCAACCTCACCATAAGTGAGGAACAGTTGGAGGGAGTCAAACCTGTGACCCTTGGTACGTTCTATGTAGTAACTAAGGGCTCTTTTGACATCTAAACTGTGTAGTCTCCTCTCGCCAGAGGAGGAATGGTCAGTGAAGTACACAGGGAGAGACATAGATTGATTAAGGTGGAAGTCTGAAACCACCTTAGGCAAGAACTTTCTGTTAGTCCTGGAGGACCACCTTTATCTCTATGAAAGGAGATAAAATCAGGTTCCACTGACAATGCTTGTAACTCACTTATGCGCCTGGCAGAAGTGATGGCTACCAAAAACACAGTTTTCCAAGTCAAGTACTTAAGCTCTGCTGAAGACAAGGGCTCAAAAGGGGGTTGCATAAGTTGAGCAATGCAAATATTAAGATCCCAGGCAGGGGCAGGGTCCCTGAATGGAGGGTTGGTGTGAAACAACCCCTTGAAAAACTTGGAGAATACAGGATGAGCCGAAAGAGAAGAGGGTTTACCTGCTGATAAGAAAGCAGACATGGCTGCCAGGTGCACTTTTAGGGTAGCTGGCCTCAGCTCCAAAGTATTCAAATGCACCATATAATCCAGGACTGTGGGTAAGTCAGCAGATTCTGGGGAAATATGCATGCCAGAGCACCAAATGGAAAATCTCTTCCATTTGGAATTATAAGTAGCCCTGGTGGATGGCTTCCTAGAAGCCTTCAATATATCCAATACACCTTGGGAGAGGTGTAAGTCAGCAAACTCTAACTCTTCAAGAACCAGGCCTTGAGATTGAGAGATTTGAGATTCGGGTACCAAACCCTGCCCTGAGCACAGGTTAACAGGTTGTGATTCCTGGGAAGACACAGGGGAAGGTGGACTGCTAAGGACATAAGGAGTGGGTACCAGGGCTGTCTGGCCCAATCTGGTGCAATCAGGATCATCTTGCAGGGTTGAGATCTGATTTTGACTAGCACCTTGAACAGAAGAGGGAAGGGGGAAGGCATAGAGAAACTTCCCTTCCCAACTGAGAAGGAAGGCATCCAGAGGGACTGAGCCCAACACTGGGGGCCTGCAGCAAAAAGGGAAGTTGGTGATTGTCTGGGGCTGCAAAAAGATCTATCTGCGGGATGCCCCAACTGGCAAATACTACCTCCAATACTAGGGGATCCAGTGACCATTCATGATGGCCCTGGAAAATCCTGCTGAGAGCATCTGCCAGGACATTGTCCTTGCCTGGGAGGTGAACTGCCGTAAGGGAGGTGTTCAGGGAATACGCCAGAGACCACAACTTCATTGCTTCGGTGCACAAGGCCGTAGACTGAGTGCCTCCTTGCTTGTTGATGTACCACATTGTAGTGGTGTTGTCTGTTCTGATCTGTACAACTTTGTTCTGAACAGAGGTGGAAAAAACTTGAAGTGCTAGAAAAACTGCTCTGAGTTCCAACAGATTGATGTGGAGCAGAGATTCCTGAGGGGACCACAATCCCTGGGTAGTGAGATCGCCCATGTGAGCTCCCCACCCCAAGAGGGATGCATCTGTAGTAAGGATTAGGGAGTGAGACTGAGGGATGAAGGGGACCCCCCTGTCTCAGATTGCTCTGGTCCTGCCACCACTGAAGGGCTTGGATCAGGGTTCGAGTCACTGGGATCAATTTGGTCTCTCCTTTGAGACCAAAAGGCTCTCAAATGGAACTGGATGTCCCTCATCTGAAATCTTGCTCCCTGCACCACTGCTGTAGAAGCAGCCATGTGTCCCAGGAGCTGCAGAAAATACCTTACTGGTCGAGAGACCTGCAGGGTGAAAGAGGAGGCCAGAGAGATCAAGGTCCTTGCTCTTTCCAGAGGAAGGAAGGCTCTGGCCTCTTTTGTGTTCAGTTCTGCACCTATGAAGGTGAGAAGCTGGACAGGCTCTAGAATTGACTTCCGGAAGATTGTGAAGGAAACCTAGAGATGTGAGCAGTTGCTGAGTTACCCGAAGGTGTAGTTTGACTTGTTCTGGAGATTGGCCTACTATGAGCCAGTCGTCCAGGTAAGGAAAAATGGCAATCTTTTGCCTTCTTAAGTGGGCAACTGCTACTGCCAGGCATTTTGTGAATACCCTCAGGGCAGAGGTGAGGCCAAAGGGCATTGCTCTGAACTGGTAATGGCCTGAGGACAGTTCGAATCTGAGGTAATTTTGATGGGAGCTTCTGATAAGAACATGGAAGTAGGCATCCTTGAGGTCCAGGGATGCTAGCCAGTCCCCTGGCCTTAGAGAGGGTAAAATAACTCCCAGAGTCACCATTTTGAATTTTGGTTTTTAAAGGTGCTTGTTTAGGTATCTGAGATCCAGAATGAGCCGCCATTCTCCTGTCTTTTTTGGGGTAAGGAAGAACCTGGAGTACAACCCTTTGCCCTGGTGTAGGGGTGGAACCCTTTCCACAGCTCTGAGAGCCAGAAGGGTAGAAACTTCTGTTTCTAGGGCAAGTGCCTCTGATGGATTTGCAGGTGGAAAGGATCTGGCTCTCATCTTCGGAAATTTTTTGAAGCTGAGAAGCAGTCCCTGGCTTACTACTTCCAGGACCCACTTGTCTGATGTTAGAGACTTCCAGTCCTGGACAAAGTAAGCCAGCCTGCCCCCTACAGGTAGAGGAGAATCGGCCCTGGCTACCCCATCAGGGTGCCTGCTTGGCAGGGGCTTTGGGCTGAGGGGTGGAAGCAGGCTTGCTTGCACCCCGTCTGCCTCTCTCTCTAAAGAACCCCCTCTGGGCATAAGCAGAAGAGGAGGCCTGGACTTGGTAAAAAGGCCTATGAAAAGGCCTGCCCCTGCCCCTGGGATGCTGCCTTTGAAGAGTGGCCTGCCTTTCCTTGGCCTGTGCACTCCTATAGGTGGTCCTATATTCATCCATTTTCTTCATGTAATTCTCTGTCTGCTCCCAAACAGAAATTGCCCACAACAGGGAAAATCCATGGCCTTAGACTGGGTATCCTGTGACAGGGTAGTACATCTGAGCCAAGCCATTCTGCGAAGTGCCACAGATGTAGCCATGACCCTTGATGACACATCATTAGAGTCTACTGCAGCATGAAATTGCACCTTAGATGCCTCAATACCATCCGCAGCCACCTGTTCCAGCTCCCTGGCAAGCTGGTCAGGGACCTGTTTTGCTAGAGCCAGCACAGTATCCCATCTGGATTTCTGGTATCTAGCAGCATAAGCCATATAATTTGCCTGTCTGAGTCCCAAGGATGCTGCCATGTACTGTTTCTTTGCCATGGCATCAACCCTCCTGGAGTCCTTGTCTGGGGGTGCAAAGCTAGAGGAATATTTGCCTTGTCACAGGCTGCAGCCTGCACTACCCCCACATGGCTGCATTGCTGTGTGAGGAACTCCGTATCAGAGCCTGATAATGTATACTTCTTGTCCATCCTTTTATCAACAGGAGGTATAGTGTGAGGAGTTTTTAGAATTTTTACTGTCTGTTTCCTAAAAGATTTATGCAGAGGAATAGACAGTCTCCTAGACTCTGGAATATCCATCATTTCTACATAATCAGGCTCCTCTTGGTCATCAACAGCTTCCTCAACAGGGAGCTGGAGAGTTTCAGCAACTTTCTTATAAAACATAAAATGAGAAGGGACTCAGATAGCCTAGGAGGAGAAACCCTGACGGTCTGTCTGGAGAGATGTCCGGTTTAATGGGCACATCCAGACTTTCAAACCCACATTCACTCTCCTCATACTCCTCTTCCCCCTCCTCCAGTTCATAAAAATCCTCAAAATCATAATCTTGAACCGGTAGAACCGGCCGAACCGAGCCCTTCCCTGATGGTATCGGTTCGGTCGGAACCGGGGAAAGTGACTGGACAATTTGAATTGCTTTAGCTATTTCCTCAGCGGTTGGAGAAAAAACTTTTGGCACACTAGCTTACTTTCTAGTCCTTTTAGTTGGAACCGGCTCCTCAGAGCTGGCTTTTCGGTTGCCCAAGGAAGTATCGCCCTGGTCAGAGGGCACTCCCTCCGGTTCAGTTGGAACCGAACCGGGCTAGCCATCCAGGTCAGCGGACTTTTTGGCCTCCCTTTCCCTGAGCCCACCAACTCTCTTCTCAATGGTGGCAGCAGGAAAATTACTACATATCTGGCAGTCTGCATTGAGGTGGTCAAACCCCAGACAATAAACACAGGTGGTGTGTGGGTCAGCCTTAGCAAAGGCTTCTCCACAAACACTACAGTGCTGAAACCCAGTGGGCCCGGTTTTTCTTTTGGGTTTCTCAGACATAGTGCCAGCCTAACCAACTTGCCCGTTTATGGCAATCCGCCAAGCAAGACTCCCTTATCAGTTCCCAACCGTGTCACAGGTCGTGGAAAAAACGTAATGAAATCCGTTTTTTTAGGACCGATAAGAACCGGGAACCGCACTCTAAATAAGGACTAGTAAAGTTTTAGAACAACCTGATCGGTTCAAACCGAACCGAAAGACGTTTACAAGTTCCACACAGAATAAAATAAATGTAAGCCTATCTATTACTTACAATACCACAGACAGAGCTTGAACCGACCGGTTGCGGTTTAATTTCGGTCAAAAAAACGATAAAATAACACTTTAACCGACAACATGAACCGAGCAGAAGGAGAAATCTCCGGAGCGACTGTTCAGTGAGGCGGAGTAAAGAATCTGACAGTTTGAGTTTGATTAACAACAGACAGAGTTTTCAACCGAGCTCGCGCTCAAAGGTCCATGCCTGGCATGGAAAGTTAATTCTTTCACCTCCGGAGCAGTTCGAAGGTTGGGACTCACTGCATATGTCATAATATAGCAAGACTTCATGTTGTTTGAAGAAGCGCCTGCAATTGAAGAATCAGACAAGAGCAGCTCCGCTATGTTTGGGGTTTGCCTGATAAACTAGACAGAGCTTACATGGGGAAAGTGTTGCTGAAAGTTTCCCTGAAAATCATACCCTCGGAAGTATTTGCATTAATACATATTTCAAGTGAGGAACATTTTGATGTAAGCTTTTCAAATGGGGGGGTCTGGAAAGGTTCTGGAGCTTATATGAGAAACTAAAACAGACTCCTATGCGGTCACCATTTATAGCTATCCCCTATGCGGTCACCATTTATAGCTATCCCCTATGCGGTCACCATTTATAGCTATCCCCTATGTGGTCACCATTTATAGCTATCCCCTTGACCAAACCTCTGATAAAAACTGCAACAGTTATGTCCCGAAATTAAAATGTGAACATAAGCAATATTTACTACTGGTTAAGCAACAGATGTGACATTTTAGAGACCCCCAAAACCATCATAGACTCTGAGTGTTTCTGGACTGGGGGCAGGCAGTTTAAAGTATGCCTAAGACCCTCACCGACCCTTTCTCTTGTTTTTCCCCCACCCATTAACCTTCGGTGGTTGTTTCCTCACTTACCCTACCTGGTATCCCTCGTCTTATTGTAAGGTTGTGACCGTTGTCTGAATAATCCCACGTCTTGAGGGAATCCTTTATATATACAGTCAATTACTAACCCGGACAGTGTTCACCATATGTACTCCCCAGCCCTGATCTTATTTGTTTCTCTGTAACTGTCTTTTATTTGCTCATTGTGTGTACACTGCTTATCTGGTAATTTTGCTGTTGTTGTATATGTCCTACTTGTCCAGGACCATCTTGCAAATGAGCTTACTCAAGGAAGATTTTGCCTGGTTAAATAAAGTTTGAATGATTGATTGATCAGGGCCACATGGGATTAACCATACCAAACTGTTTTTTCCTTGGCAGAGAAAGGGGGGTTTGCTTCTATGCTGGCCAACCAAAGGCCTGTTATAAGTGTGGGGCACGCTCACACTTATCAAATGCTTGTGACAAACTTTAATGTCGGCTGTGTGGAGGTTTGGGGCATATCAGTCTTTCTTGCACTGATTGGAATACCTGCAATTTGTGTGACACAAAAGGGCATTTGTATCAGGACTGCCCTTGGGCCACAGCAAATTGAACTACACCACTGAATCATACTGATTTGATTCATAGAACTCAACAAGCTAGTTCAGTCGTTAGGCCACAAGACTCTAGGCCAACACCAAGGCATGAGCCCATGCAAACTGCAGTTCTGGTCCCAGTTCCAAGAGTATTTTGGACTCCCCTTGTAATTCCATCTTCTCCAGTGCCAGTTTCACAAGTGTTGACATCAACAGGGAAAAAGTAGCCACAATCGTTTGGAATGTCCTCTGCAAGTTCAATTCCACCAGCAGTAATTCCCTCATAAATGGTTCCTGAAGAGGACTCCTTAATGTCCACAATAGACCACCCAGGGTCCTCTGGTGAGGGAACACATATGCCCCCCTCCCCTGAAGGACCAACCACTACCACTAGGCAGAAGTGCAAGGGAAGCAAAGCAGGCATCACAAGACACCTCAGTACCTCTGACAAACAAATGCAAAGCCCTGCAGTCAATTAAAAACTGGGGGGACTCAGATTGGGGTGATATAGACTCTGAAGCTTCTAGCCAGTCCATTATCTAGAAGGAGGTGATATCTTCAGGCCAAAAGAAGAAAAAGAGCTAAAGATCTTCTGTTAAAGGGAAAGGTGGGGGGAGAGGGGGGTTACCTGATTAATAAGGTCACTTGGTGATGTGTATACAAATATGGTTCTTTTCTTTCTTTTCTTAAAATAGATAGAACTGTTTAAGGTTTCCTCCCTAAATATACAAAGTGTAAAGGAAGCGAAAGGAAAAAATTACTCACCTTAGTAATTGTGTTTCTTCTAATGGAGTCTTGCTATATTCTGACATTAAGCAATTAGCCCCAGCACTTGAACTGCTCCAGAGAGGAAAGAGTTAACTCTATGCCAGAGCATAGAACGATGAGCTTGAGCTCGGTTCAAACCTCTGTCTGCTGTACTTTGAAGTGTACTGTCAGATTCTTACAAGCTAATACTAAGTAACTACACCTACTAAGTGGAAATTGTAAACAATATTAGCCAAAAGGCAACCAAATATTTTGGGTCCCCAAAAGACTCAAGTCAAGAACTCCAAAACAAAACTAGGTAGTGAACAAAACATAACTTTAAAAAAACAATACAACATAATCCCTTCCCCCTCTCTATATAGGGGAGAGTGCCCAGTGCACCCCTGAGATGCAACACTGCACCTGCCAGCCCACTTCCCAAAAACCAGGTTCTGAGAGGGGAGGCAGGTCAGAATACAGCAAGACTCCTTTAGAAGAAACACAGTTACCAAGGTGAGTAATTTTTTCTTCATACAACATGGAGTCTTGCTGTATTCTGACATTATGTAGGCTACCAAGCAGTACCTCCATGGACAAGGGTACCAAATCTATTTTGAGAATACGCTCTGCAGTACTGCTTTACCAAACCTAGCACCACTCCTTGCCTGGAAATCCAGAGAGTAATGCTTGGTGAAAGTATGGACTGTTTTCCAGGTGGCTGCTTTGCTTATCTCTAGTAATGGTATATCTCTGGCAGCAGCCAGAGAACAGCTGTACCTCTAGTCGAATTAGCTCTCAGGCCTGGGGGGATATTTTGCCTAGCTTTTCATAGCAGAATTGTATTCAAGAGACAATCCACCTGGCAATAGTTCTCTTAGTAGCAGGTTTACCCTTTCCCACTTCACCATAAGTGAGAAACAACTGAGGACAGTCAAACCTAAGAGCCTTAGTACACTTAATGTAGTAGCTAAGTGCCCTCTTAACATCCAAACTGTGTAATCTTCTCTCTCCTGAAGAAGAATGACCAGTGAAGAACACAGGGACAGACATGGACTGGTTCAAATGAAAATCTGAAACCACTTTGGGTAAGAACATCCTGTTGGTTCTAAGGACCACCTTATCTCTATGGAATGAGATAAAATTAGGCTCCACTGACAGAGCTCCACTGATACACCTGGAAGAGGTAATAGCTACCAGGAACACAGTTTTCCAAGTCAAGTACTTAAATTCTGCTGAGGCCAAGGGCTCAAAGGGTGGTTGCATAAGCTGAGCAATACAAATATTAAGATCACAAATAGGAGTAGGGTCCTTAAAAGGAGGATTGGTATGGAGCAATCCTTTAAAGAATTTACAGAAAACAGGATGGGATGCAAGTGAGGAATCCTTCCTCACTGACAGGAATGCAGAAACAGCTGACAAATGTACTTTCAGGGTAGCTGGTCTGAGGCCAACGCCATTAAGATGAACCATATAATCCAGAACTGTAGCCAAGTCAGCAGAATCTGGGGATATGTGCTTATTGAAACACCGAATGCTGAATCTTTTCCATTTGGAGTTATAAGTTTTTCTGGTGGCAGGTTTTCGAGAGGCTTTGAGAATGTCAAGAACCCCCAAGACAGATTCAAGCTTGCTTAATCTAGCTCTTGAAGAGCCATGCCTTGAGATTGAGAGACCAAAGGTTGGGGTACCAAATCCTCCCCTGAGAGGAGGTTAACAGACTGTGATTCTTAGGAAGAGATAGGGGAAGATGGACTGCTAGGGACAACAATAGAGGATACCAAGGCTGCCTGGCCCAGTCTGGAGCAATCAGGATCACTCTGCAAGATTACGACCTTATCTTGACCAGAACTTTTAATAATAGAGGAAAGAGGGGAAAGGCATACAGAAATTTCCCCTCCCAGTCCAGAAGTAGAGTATCCAGTGGGACTGATCCCAAGACTGGGGGTCTGCAACAGAAGAGAGGAAGATGGCGATTGTCCAAGGCTGCAAAGAGATCTATCTCTGGAGTGCCCCACCTTGAAAAAATCACTTTTAACACTAGGGGATCCAGGGACCATTCGTGATGGCCCTGAGAAATCCTGCTCAATGCATCTGCTAGCACATTGTCCTTCCCTGGAAGGTGGACTGCTACCAGAGATGTCTGTAGGGAATAAGCCAGGGACCATAATTTCATGGCTTCCATGCACAAGGCCATAGACCGAGTGTCTCCCTGCTTGTTGATGTACCACATGGTGGTGGTGTTGTCTGTCCTGGCTTGAACCACCTTGTTCTGTACCGAGTCCAAGAAAGCTTGTAGAGCCAGGTACACTGCCCTGAGCTCCAGAAGATTGATGTGAAGTAGAGACTTCAGAGGGGACCACACTCCCTGTGCTGTGAGGACTCCCAAGTGAGCTCCCCACCCCAGGAGAGAAGCATCTGTGGTTAGTACCACAGAATGAGACTGGGTGATGAATGGGACTCTTTGTCTGAGGTTGTCCTGATCCAACCACCATTGAAGAGCCTGGATCAGAGTCTGAGACAGCTCAGACAGAAGAACACATTGCAAAATCAGTGGGTAACGGGGACAAAACCTTTTTACAGGTACATAAGTGAAAAAAGAAAGACAAAGGGAGGGATAGTGAGACTGAAGGGGGAGGATGGGAGCCACGTGGAGGATGACAACAATAAACCTGACATATTGAACAGGTATTTCTGCTCAGTCTTTACTAAGGAAGAGGGGGGGTAATGGGTCTGAAGGGAGTACAAGGGGTGAGAATGGTGCAGAAATGGACACAAGTCTCTTTACACGAGAAAGGGTCCTGAAGGAACTGGAAGTAATAAGAGCTGATAAAGCAATGGGGCCAGATGGGGTGCACCCCAGGGTCCTTAAAGAACTAAGAGAGGTGGTGGCTGAACCTCTGGCTATCCTGTTCAGCCAATCACTGGAAACAGGGGAGGTACCCAAAGACTGGAGGACAGCAGATGTAGTCCCCTTATACAAAAGTGGAAACAAAGAGGAAGCAGGGAACTACAGACCAGTCAGCCTCACCTCGGTAGTGGGAAAGATCATGGAAGCACTACTGAAGGAGAGATTGGTGGAACATTTGGTTGTCAATGGACTACAGGACCCAAGGCAGCATGGTTTCACCAGGGGGAGGTCATGTCAGACCAACCTCATTGAATTTTTTGACTGGGTGACTAGGGAGGTGGATCAGGGAGGGCAGTGGACATGGCCTATCTGGACTTCAGCAAGGCCTTGACACTGTGCCACATGAAGACTATTACATAAACTGGGGAATATGGGTGTGGGCAGGACAGTAGTGTGGTGGGTAGGTAACTGGCTGGGTGACAGGACACAGAGGGTGGTGGTAAATGGCTGTCACTCCACAGAGGGAAGAGTAACCAGTGGGTACCACAGGGATCAGTGCTGGGACCGGTCCTATTCAACATCTTCATCAGTGACATTGCACAGGATCTAGAAGGCAGAATTTCACTGTTCGCTGATGACACAAAGCTCTGTAACAGAGTAGACACACCAGAGGGTGTAGACAGAATGAGAGGGACCTGCAGAAACTTGAAGAATGGTCAAGGTTTGCAGTTGAAATTCAATGCAAAGAAGTGCAAGATAATGCATATGGGGCACAAAAACCCTGGCACAATATATCAGTTGGGGGTGAGGATATAGCATGCACCAAGCAGGAAAGGATCTTGGGGTTGTCATCTCTGATGACCTCAAGGTAGGGAAACAGTGTGACAAGGCATCAGGTAAAGAAATAGGATGCTGGGATGTATAGGGCAGGGCATCACCAGCAGGAAAAGGAGGTCATAATTCCACTATACAAGACACTAGTGAGGCCCCACCTGGAGTACCAGTGTACAGTTCTGGAGACCATACCACGTAAGGACATAGACAGGGTAGAAGGTTCAGAGGAGGGCAACAAAGATGGTGCATGGGTTGCATCACAAGTCCTATGAAGACAGGTTGAAGGAACTGAACATGTACTCCCTGGAGGAGAGGAGGAGAGAGGGATATGATAGAGAGACATACAAGTATCTTACAGGGAGGAACAGGGTGCAGGAAAACACTATTTTAGACGAAAAAGATGTTTCAGGACTAGAGGCATGGGATGAAGTTGGAGGGAGGACGACTCAGAGGAAACATGAGAAAGAATTTCTTCACAGAACGGTGGTGGACAAGGGAACACCCTGCCAGAGGAAGTGGTGGGGGCTGAAACAATCACGGGATTTAAGAATGCATGGGATAGACATAAAGGAATTCTAGAGGGCAGGGGTAAGGGGAAACAGACTTCTAGGAAAACAAACTGAACTTACAAGCTCAAATGGGCAGACTAGGTGGGCCATAGGCCCTTATCTGCAGACACTGTCTATATATCTATGTATCTATGTATCTATGGCACTAGAATTAGTATGGTTAGAGGATCTTTTTTCTGAGACCAAAAAGCCCTCAAGTGGAACTGAATGTCCCTCATCTGAAATATGACCCCTTGTACCACTGCAGTGGAAGCTGCCATGTGGCCCAGGAGTTGAAGAAAATGCCTTGCTGGTCGAGACACCAGAAGGTGAAAGGAAGAAGCCAGAACTGTAAGGACAGTGTCCAATTCTACCCCTGTGAAGGTCAAGAGTTGTACTGGTTTGAGAACTGACTTTGGAAGATTGAGGAGGAATCCTAGAGAAGTGAGCAATTGCTGGGTCACTTGCAGGTTTGACTTGACTTGATCTGGAGCCAGTCATCCAGGTATGGGAATATGGAAATGCTTTGTCTCCTTAGAAAGGCTACTACTACTGCTAGGCAATTTGTGAACACCCTTGGTGCTGATGTTAGGCCGAAGGACATTGCTCTGAACTGATAATGGCCTGAAGGCAGATCGACCCTGAGATACTTTCTGTGGAAGCACCTGATGGTAATGCGAAAATGGGCATCTCTGAGGTCCAGGGAGGCTAGCCAATCCCCTGGCCTTAGAGAGGGAAGAATTATTCCCAGAGTCACCATTTTTGAATTTTGGCTTGACTAGGTGCTTGTTTAAGTATCTTAGATCTAGGATGGGCCACCACTCCCCTGTCTTTTTTGGGGTAAAGAAGTATCTGGAATACAGACCTTTGCCCCTGTGCTGAGTAGGAACACTCTCTACAGCTCTGAGAGCCAGCAGAGAGGAAATCTCTACCTCTAGGGCACTGGTTTCGGAGATGTTTGCAGGTGGAAAAGACCTGACCCTCAGCTTTGGGAATTTTTCCAAGCTGAGGGTCAGTCCCTGACTTACTACCTCCAGGACCCACTTGTCTGAGGTAACAGACTTCCAGGCCTGGAAGTAGTAAGCCAGACTGCCTCCTACTGGAAAGGGTGAGTCAACCCAGGCTGACACATCAGGGTGCCTGCTTGGCAGGAGCCTTGGACTGAGAGGAGGATGCAGCCCTGCTCATCCCCCTTCTGCCTCTCCCTCAGAAGAACCCCCTCTGAGGAAAAGGAGAGGAGGCCTGTGCCTGGTAGAAAGGCCTGTGAAAAGGCCTGCCCCTGCCCCTAGATAGCTGCTTTTGAGGAGTTGCCTGCCTTTCCTTGGCCTGTGCACTTCTGTAGATGGTCCTGTACTCATCCATTTTCTTCATATAATTCTCTGTCTGCTCCCCAAACAGAGAATTATCCACCACAGGGAAGTCCATGGCCTTAGCCTGGGTGTTCTGTGAGAGGCTAGTACATCTGAGCCAAGTCAGTCTCCAAACAGACACAGATGTAGCCATGACTCATGATGATACATCATTAGAGTCTACAGCAGCATGAAACTGGATCTTAGATGCCTCTATCCCATCAGCAGCCATTTCATCCAGCTCCTTGGCCAGCTGGGGGGGAAGCCTGTTTAGCCAGTTCCAGAACAGTATCCCACCTGGACTTCTGGTATCTGGCTGTGTAGGCCATGTAGTTAGCCTGCCTGAGTCCCAAGAGGATGTCATGTACTGTTTTTAGCCATGGCATCCAGCTTCCTAGAGTTTTTATCTGGGAGGGGGTGAAGTCAAGGGTATGTTAGCCTTATCACAGGCTGCAGCCTGCACAACCCCAACATAGCTGCCTTGCTGGTATAAGAATTCCGTACCTGAGCCTGACAGCATGTACCTCTTGTCCATTCGTCTGTCCACAGGAGGCAAAGAATTTGGTGTTTTAAGCAGTCTTTGTGTCTGTTTCCCCAGGGATTTATGGAGGGGAATAGACATTTTTTTTGACTCTGGGATGTCCATCATTTTCACAAAGGCAGGCTCCTCTTGTTCCTCAGCAGCTTCAACCAGAGGGAGCTGGAGGGTTTCTGCCACCTTTTTGTAAAACAAAAAGTGGGAAGGGTACTCAGAAAGCCTAAGAGGGGAAACACTAGAAGGCCTGTCTGTGGAGATGTCTGGATCTATAGGCTCATCCAGACCTTCAATACCATCATTATCATCGTTGTCATTGTAGTCTTCATCACACTCCAGATCCAGTTCATAATACTCTTCTGGGGAATAATCCGTAACCGGAGGAACCGACCGAACCGCGCACCTACTGAGAGATGCCGGAGCAGTAGGAACCAGATGGAGTGATTCAACAATATTAATCGCCCTGGCAATTTCTTTGGTGGTTGAACGATGTGGTTCTGGATCTGAACAGGCTGATTTCTCCTTTCTCTTTTTCTTAGCCGGAACCGACCCCTCAGGATTGGCTCTCCTTTTGCCAGAGGAAGTCTCACCCTGGTCAGAGGGCATTCCTTCAGGTTCGGTTGGAACTGAACCGGGCTGGCCATCCAGGTCAGCAGACTTCTCGGCCTCCTTTTCCCTTAGCCTGCCCAATCTTTTATCCAGGGTGGCCTTAGGAAAATTTTTATATATCTTGCAGTCTGAATCAAGATGGTCAAAACCCAGCAAAGGCCTCCCCACAGTCACTGCAGTGTTGAAATCTAGTGGGCCCGATTTTTCTTTTGGATTTCTCAGACATAGCCATCCTAACACTTACCCTTTAATCGGCAAAAGCCAGGCAAGATCCCCATTATTGGTTCCTAACCGTGTTATGGGTACTGGAAAAAAACGTCAGAAACGTGTGTTTTTTAGAACCGATAAGGACCGGTACCTCACACTAAACAGTGAAAAACAAAATTTAAAGTAAACCAGACAATCGGTTCAGCCGAACCAATTGAAAACTTTTTTACAATTTCCACACACAGAATAACACTTGGTCCACTACCTAAGCACTTACTCTACCGCAGACAGGGATCTGAACTGAAATAAAATAAGAAATAAGTGGTATAAAACCTACATTTTACTGTTACCGAACCGCAAGCGACGGAGAGATCTCCGGAGCAACTGTTCAGTTAGGTGGAGTAAAGAATCTGATGGTTACACTTCAAAGTGCAGCAGACAGAGGTTTGAACCAAGCTCAAGTTTAATGTTCTATGCTCTGGCATAGAGTTAACTCTTTTCTCCCTGGAGCAGTTCAAGTGCTGGGGCTAACTGCATAATGTCAGAATACAGTAAGACTTCATGTTGTTTGAATAAATGAGTAGCAATTTATGCACTCCTACAACAAGAGAAGTCTTACATCATTTTGTTGCAAGAAACATGGGCAGCCTCTACCATGAATCAGCAGTCCATGAAAGGAGATTGGTGGTGGGAACCTTCCTTCTGGTCCATTGGACAAGATTAGGTGGACGGCATAGGAATTCTGTTTAACAGTGAAAATCTTCACTTGCTTAGATTGGTAGATATTACACCTGGTAGGGCACTACTGTTAAATATATTGTATAAAGGCCAGAATTTCCGATGCATAAATGTCTATGCCCCTCAAGTTAAATTGGATAGGATTGAATTATTTAACTTGATTAAACCCTTTTTGACTACTTCACAAACAATACTTTTGGGGGGAGATTTTAACTGCTCCTTAGATTTTGTACTTAAACATGCATCTGGAAAAAAAGTATATTGTGATGCAATCGCGCTGAGGAATATGGTTGACACACAGCAGGGATAAGAAGACATTACTTACCATAGTAATCTTGTTTCTTCCAAGGGAATCTTACTGTACTTTGACCTATGCAGTATGGTCCCACCATAGTACTGCCCTGGAGCTGAAAAGGTTAATAGAACCTATGCAAATGATAGAATGCTAGGCACGAGCTCGATTTTCAAACCACTGTCCGGTAAACAACCTATCAACTGTTAGATTCAAATGAAGCTTGCACAGGAAGCTATCTATGCTATCTAATACTAATACTAATCAGAAAACAATAACAATTCACCCTTCCTATAAACATCCCCTCATCTGAAAAGCAATAGGCATTCATCTCTAAGACTCAGGTCACAGATGGCCTAAGGGAAAGAAAACAGTCCAGGACTCCACCACAGTTAAAGAGCTGTAGTGCAGTGCCCCCAGGTTCTAGTAGGTGAGGAAGGGTGGGATCTCAGAATACAGTTCGATTCCCTTGGAAGAAACAAGATTATTATGGTAAGTAATGTTTTCTTCTAACTCCAGGAAATCTTATTGTATTCTGGCAAATGCAAACTACCCAAGCAGTGCCTTTGGAGATGGGTACAGGACCTATTTAGGGAACAAATTCTGCTGTACTGTTGTGCCAAATCTAGCATCACTCCTGGCCTGTATATTCAGGCTATAATGCTTGACAAATGTGTGAACAGTTTTCCAGGCAGCTGCTTTACATATTTCCAGCAAAGGTATGTCTCTTGCAGCTGCTATGGAAGCAGCTGTGCCCCTTGTGGAATGGGCCCTGAGGCCAACCGGGGGCTCCCTTCCCACCTTGCTGTAACAAAATTGAATGCAGGCAACAATCCAATGGGCAATGGTTCTCTTTGAGGCAGGTTTTCCTTTTTCTATCTCTCCATAGGTCAGGAATAACTGAGTCCTTTCCTGTCTATGACCCTTAGTGTGCTCAAGGTAGTAGCTGACAGCTCTCTTGACATCCAAGCTGTGTAACCTGCACTTCCCTGAACTGGAATGGTCAGTGAAAAAGACTGGCAAGGTGATAGACTGATTTAGGTGAAAATCAGACACCACTTTTAGAAAAAAACTTTCTGTTTGTCCTCAGGACTACTTTGTCTCTTTGAAAAGAGATATAATTCAGTTCTGTACACAAAGCCTGTAACTCACTGATCCTTCTGGCTGAGGTGATGGCTATTAAGAACACAGTTTTCTATGTGATTTACTTCAGCTCTGCTGAAGACATGGGTTAAAAGGGTGGCTGCATCAGTTGTCCAGTACAGATGTTCAGATCCCATGCAGGAGTTGACTTCCTGTGTAGAGGGTGCAGATGCAAAATTCCCTTTAAAAAATTCTTGAACACCTGATTTGCAGCCAGGGAAGATTTCTTACCAGCTGAGAGATAGGCTGAGATCGCTGCTAGATGAACTTTTAAGGAAGAGGGCTTGAGGCCAAGTGAGTGAAGGTGCACCAGGTAGTCCAGTACTACTGATACACTGACTTGAGTACTGACCACCTCCTTCTGCTGGTACCAGAGTGAATATTTCTTCTATTTTGAAGAGTAGGTTTGTTTTGTGGAAGGTTTTCTGGAGACTCTGAGCACCTGAAGAACCCTCTTTGACAACCTGAAGTATCATATTCTATGTCTTCAAGAGCCAGGTCTTGAGTCTGAGGGACTGCAGGTTGGGGCAAAGGATTCTGCCTATGAGGATGTTAGGAAATTGTGCCTCCTGGGTAGGGATACTGGTCTGCTCACTGGGGCCCAGACTGGGGCTATGAGGATCATGGTTGCTAGCTGTGTCCTGAGTTTGTTTAGAACTCTGAGAAGTAGAGGGAAGGGGGAAATGCATACAGGAACTTCCCCACCCAGTCCTTCAATAGTGCATCCATTGGCACTGTTGCCACTGCAGGAGGCCTGCAACGGAACTGTGGTAGTTGGTGATTGTCTGGGGCTGCAAACAGATTCACCTCTGGGGTGCCCCACCTTCTGAACACTGTTTGGAGAACCTATTTGTTCAGTGTCCATTCATGGTGGTTCTGACTGATTCTGCTCAGGGCATCTGCTAGGACATTGTCCTTTCCTGGCAGATATACAGCTGTTAGAGAGAGATTCAGAGAATAAGCCAACTTCCATGTCAGCATGACTTCTGTGCACAGGGGGAAGACCTTGTGCCCCCTTGCTTGTTTATATAGTACATAGTGGTTGTGTTGTCTGTCCTGACTTGCATGACCTTGCCTTTGAGTACCGAGGCAAAAGACTGGATCTCCAGATGCACTGCCCTGAGCTCCAGCAGGGTTACATGAAGGAGGCTCTCCTCCCTGACCCAAGTCCCATGAGCTGTCTGATCTCATATGTGTGCTGTCCACCTTAGGAGGGAGGCATCTGTGGTCAATACCACTAATGGAAGCTGTTGCAGGAATGGAACACCTTGCCTTAGGTTTTCTCTTTCCTGCCACCACTGAAGTGCCAAGAGTAGAGATTTGGTGACTGGTAACCAGTTTGGACAAATGGTCCCTTTTCTGTGACCAATAAGACCTGAGATGGAACTAAATGTCCCTTATTTGGAACCTGGCTTCTGAAACTGTTGCTGTTGTGCCACCATGGTGCCATGTGGCCTAACAGCTGGAGGAAGTGCCTTACTGACCTGGGACTGGACAACTGGAAAGAGTTAGCCAGCTGAATTAATGTTTCCACCCTTCCTTGGGGGAGAAAGGCCTTTCCTGCCACCATGTCTAGCTCTGCCCCTATGAAGTCCAGTAGCTGGAATGGGGTCAACACTGACTTTTGGGGTTTAGGAGGATCCCAGGGACCAAGGACCCTTTGAACCAAAGCTAGAGAGGATGAAACCTACTGAGGAGACTGGCCCACTACCAGCCAGTTGTCCAGATAGGAGAAAACTGTAACACTCTGCCTTCTGAGGTATGCCACTATGACTGCCCGGCACTTTGTAAACACTCTTGGTGCTGAGGAAAGGCTGAAAGACATTGTTCTGAAGTGGTAGTGGCCTGATGTGAGCCTGAACCTGAGGAATGTTCAGTGTGATGGTCTGATGGGAATATGGAAATAGGCATCTTTTTTTTTTTTTAAAAGGATCCTCCCCTGGGAGGATGTCAGCAGGTTGTACCTCCCGGGGAGGCAAACTAGTCTGGAGATTGACAGGGACAAAAGCAAGGAGTACCAAGGCTGCCTGGCTCAATCTGGAGCTACGAGGATCATTGTTGATGGCTGGGACCTGAGCTCATTCAGCACCCTAAGCAACAGAGGGAATGGAGGGAAGGCATACAGGAACTTCTAAGTATTTACTTGTTCTTTATTCTCCCTCTACCCTCAGTGCTCCCACTCTTCGGGAGACACCTATGGCTTTCTAGTCTCCACCCTCTTACCTGGAGCCCTAGTGCAGTCCATCCCCCATGTAGCCGTGGCTATATCCCCCAGGTGGGCATGGGGCCGGGCCACCCCCGAAGTCCTTCTTGTTTTCGTCAGGATGCTGGTACCAGGTCAGGCAGAGGCACTGGAGAGTGGGGCTTGGTGCTTCATCTACCAGGAGCGCTGCAGGGTATCTTCCATTTTTCTGTGGGCGTGGTGCATGCCCCAATGTCTAGATATCACCGCTGACGTCACCCCCTCCCAATCCCCTGTATACGCTCGTGCTCTTCTATGCCTCTGGCTTCCACCAGAGGCCAGACAGGCACCGAGTGTGTGTCCCCCTCCCTCCTGGGAAAGGAGAGCTGTCCCTCGGACGCTCAATCCTTTCTCTCCCCTGCCGACCCCCGATGGTTTGAGCTTGTTCCTGAACCCAGGTCGCCAGCACCGAGCGAGGTGTGTCGTCCAGTGCCTCAACCCTCAGTGCCACCGGGCCGGGTGAAAATAGGCATCTTTTAGATCTATTGAGTCCAGCCAGTCCCCTTGTCTGAGTGTGGGTAGGATGGTTGACAGAGTGACTATCTTGAATTTTGGTTTTGTCATGTATTTGTTTAGTTGTCTGAAATCCAGAATGAGTCACCACTCCCATGTTTTCTTTACTGTGAGGAAGTACCTTGAGTAGAATTCCTTTCTCCTTTGAAGCAGGGGTACAGGTTCTACTGCCATGTCCTGCAACAGCGTTCTTACCTCCTCCTCCAGTAGTTGGGCTTCTGATGGAGAGGGAGAACTGAAGGCTCTTGTCCTAAGCTTAGGTAAAGATTTGAAGCTGAGGGTAAGGCCTTGGCCCACTATCTCCAGGACCCACTTGTCTGTAGTTATTGATTGCCAGATCTGGAGGTAGTGGGTGAGCCATCCCCCTTCTGGGACAGATGGATGATAACAGTTTGGCAGTCTCCTATAGAGAACATTCAGTACCATATTAAAATCCCATGAGTGAACCAGGAATCGGAGACTGGATGACTCTTCCTAATAGCGTGCAAAAATAAGTAATCTCCCTCTCAGTTCTAGGGAGAACTCAAGAATGGTTCAAGGACAGAAACCTGGCCTCTCAGCGTACTGAAAAAAAAATTACTTACCATAGTAATCTTGTTTCTTCCTAGGGAATCATTACTGTATTCTGATATATGCAGTTAGCCTTTACCATTCAACTGCCCCAGAGAAAATAGAGTTAAAGAACCTATGCAAATAGTAGAAAGTTGATGGTCTCAAGCTCAGTTTTCAAGCTACTGTCCCTGGTGCATTCTGTGTAACCATCAGATTCTTATGAATCATGTACAAAATATGCTATTTGTGCTATCCTAAAGAACTAATTCTCCTTAATAACTACAATCCTCCCTTTGGATAAGACATCTGAAAAGACTCGAGTGACAGTTGCCCCTGTAACCCCTAGGTGGTGCTATCCCAAGGGCTACTACCCCTGCCTGCTTGGCTAGTAGCAGCTTAAAGGGCCTGAGTTCTGAAACGGGTGCCTCCACCCGGAGGTCAGGGTTGGTAGTGGTCAAGCTAACCTGGGCACAGCCCTCTGGCACACTGTACCCCCTTCTTTCCTTACTAGTGGCTGGAACAATACACAATAATCACTTTCACAATACCCCTGATACACCAAACAAGTACCCACACTGTTTGCACTTACCACCAGGGCTTTCCTCTGGCCTGGCCCTGGGGACCCCCTGTAAAACAAGGTTATGCACAGCAAATAACAGCAATACAGTACTCTTGCACAAACTGGAACCACAGTCAGGGTAAATACAAAAAGGAGTTAGATCTGATTTATTTAAGGAACTTGAACAAGGGAGGGGCGTAATCAAGTTAATTTGCTTAAAGGCTCTTTCAATCAAACAGTTATGCATGCACTTCAGGGTCCATAAACAGTCACAGACTCTGGGTACCCAGATGGAGAATGGTGGGCTAGCCAGGAATGTTGCAGCTGGCTGGGGCCCTGTGATTGAAGAAAACAACATGCACAGTTCATGAAAAGAAAACAACAAGACAATCAGATGACACACTTTTAGATTAGGCTGTTGTTGCAGGGCGCTACCCTGATGATTACTCATGATACCCAAGACAGGACACAGGCTAGACGAAAATCGAGACAGCATGTGGTTAATCTGGAGTGCGGGGAGAAGCAGGGCCCACACAAATCGCCAAGGCGTCATTCCTGTTCAAGCGTGGAGCAGGGGGCTGATCCCCAGGCAGGTCTCTCATTGATGGCTTTCTCTGTGCAGCGGGTAGTCTGACTGGGCCAGTGCTGCAAGGCCCCGGCCAAATGAAGACAAATTCAGATACAGTCCATTTTGGGCTGGATACAGCTTTCAGCAAGCAGAACATAGTTCACACGGTGGGGAACCAAATCACGACCCACTAACAACTCACGGCACATTTAAGGAAATTCTACTGTACCAGGCATACCGCTGTCCGGTCACGATCGCAAAGTCTCTGCACAAACCGGGGATTCAAAAGCAGTTGGAAATCCTGACAGGCTGATTGCACTCAGCAAAATCTTTGGTCTTCTTCAGGTATGAGCCTGGTTAAAAATCAGTGGCTTACTTCATTCTCACAAACTTGGATTTAGTCCGAAATAATTATCTTCTCTCCCTCTCAGGGGCAGCAGGCAGACATGCAGGCCACAACTCAGGCCTTTCACAGTTCTCCCATGCAAAATTACACAGAACTCTTGCCCAAATCACTTGAGCTGTTACTTCTTCATTTCTCAGTCCAGAACTAACTGAAAATTGCAAGCAGACTGGGAAATCCCCCAAGATCCAAAAGGGTTGGTTGGTTGATCTGTCAGTCACAACAAAGGCTCCCCCTTCAGGTGCAAAAAGGCGCCAAAAGCCCCAAACTACAGTTCCTACAGATTTTGACTCCAGACGGCTCCTGTAGTGCGGCTCCATTTTAGGTCCCACCAGAACTGATTGGTCCAATTTGCAGTCCTGGGCTAAATAGTGGGGATAAACAAGACAGTCCTTGCTGCAAAGAAGGCAGGTTAGACAAACTACTTTATCATTATCACGCTAAATGATTTTCAGCAAATAGTTACATCTTTCAACACAGTTCCCTCTCAGATTACTTATGACTGCAATCCAGGCAGCTCTTAAAGACACAGTGCAAAGAGGCTATACAGGCACTCGCTGGTAATCACATTTAAACTGCTAAAACGCAGGACACCAGCCTGGCAGTGAGCATTTAGGCAAGCTCCAGGAATACTTTTTGGGAACCCCCATTTGTAGGGAGATTGCACCCCAAAACAACCAACCTAAACAAGTTTCAACAACAAAACATGAACAGCCAGAGTGCAGTGCCCACCTGGTTCTAGTAGGGGAGGTAGGGTGGGAGCTTATTCAGAATACAGTACAGATGCCCTTGGAAGAAACAAGATTACTACGGTAAGTAATTTTTTCTTCATGCTCCAGGAAATCTTAACTGTATTCTGACATATGCAGACTACCAAGCAGTACCTTTGGAGGTGGGCATAGAACCTATTTAGGAAACAGACTCTGCAGTACTGCTGTGCCAAATCTGGCATCACTTCTAGCCTGGGTGTCCAGGCAATATTGTTTAGTAAAGGTGTGAACAGTTTTCCAGGTGGCTGCTTTGCAAATTTCTAACAAACGAATGTCTCTGGCAGCTACTATAGAAGCAGCTGTACCTCTTGTAGAATGAGCCCTAAGATCCACTGGGGGGTCCTTCCCCAGTTTGCTGTAGCAAGACTCAATACATGCAACACTCCAGCATGCAATAATCCTTTTTGAAGCTAGTTTGCCTTTCCCCACTTCTCCATAGGTCAGGAAGAGCTGAGTATTACCCAGTCTATGGCCCTTTGTATGATCCAAATAATAGCTGATAGCCCTCTTAACATCTAGTCTATGCAGGCTGCATTCACCTGAACTTGAATGATCAGTGAAGAAGACAGGCAGAGTAATAGACTGGTTGAGATGGAAGTCAGACACCACTTTGGGGAGAAACTTTTTATTGGTTCTGAGGACTACCTTGTCCCTATGGACTGAAATGTAGTTAGGCTGTGTGGACAAAGGATGGAGTTCACTAAACCTTCTGGCTGAAGTAATTGTCACCAAAAAGACTGTTTTCCAAGTCACGTACTTGAGATCTGCTGAGGACATAGGCTCAAAAAGGGGTAGCATTAGCTGTGCAATGCGTATGTTTAAGTCCCAAGGGGGTACTGGTTCCCTGCGTGGGGGATGCAAATGAAGCAATCCTTTGAAGAACTTTCTGAAAATTTAATTGGAAGCCAAAGAAGTGCCCTTACCTGCCAAGAGGTAGGCAGAAACAGCTGCCCAGTCTACCTTGAGGGTAGATGGCTTAAGGCCTAGGCAATGAAGATGGGCTAAGTAGTCCAACAGGACTGGGAGTCCAGCCTGGTAAGGATCTATGATATTCTGCTGGCACCAAATTGAGAATCTCTTCCATATAGAGGTGTACATTTTCCCTGGTAGAAGGCTTTCGAGAGACCCTTAGGACCTCAAGGACCCCTTCTGAAAGGTACAGATTATCATACTCTAGGTCTTCAGGAGCCAGGTCATGAGCCTGAGGGACTTGAGGCTGGGGGAGAGGATCCTCCCCTGGGAGGATGTCAGCAGGTTGTGCCTCCTGGGGAGGCAAATTAGTCTGGAGATTGACAGGGACAAAAGCAAGAAGTACCAAGGCTGCCTGGCTCAATCTGGAGCTATGAAGATCATTGTTGATGGCTGGGACCTGAGCTCATTCAGCACCCTGAGCAACAGAGGGAATGGAGAGAAGGCATACAGGAACTTCCCTGTCCAATCCAGTATTGGTGCATCCGATGGCACTATGCCCACTGCCAGAGGCCTGCAACAAAACTGTGGCAACTAGTGATTGTCTGGGGATGCAAACAGATCTATCTCTGCAGTGCCCCATCTTCTGAAGACAGTTTTCAGGATCTGCCTGTTCAGAGACCAGTCATGGTGGTTTTGATTGATCCTGCTCAGTGCATCTGCTAGAACATTGTCCTTCCCTGGAAGATGGACTGCTGAGAGAGAGAGACCCTGAGGGAATATGCCAGATTCCAAATTTGTGCAGCCTCTGTGCACAAAATGGTGGACCTTGTGCCCCCTTGCTTGTTTATGTAATACATGGTAGTGGTGTTGTCTGCTCTGGCCCTGGGTGAAAACAGAGTGCATAAAACCATGCATGAAATACAGAGCTGTAAGAAGAACTAATGGTTCTACAGTGACAAGGGTTTTTTAAGTGTATGGTTATAACCGCTACCCCTGCTGCTGTAGCTTGCTGGAAGGGAAGTTGAAGGATGCCACCAAGGCGGTGTCTGGCTGAGCTGCTCCCATGGAGGAGTGGCTAGAGCACCTGTCTCTGGTCGTGTCGGGATCCTAGGGCTGCAGGTTCAATTGTTCCCCAGTTCCCACTCTGCTGCAGCCTTTTTTTAAAAAAAAGAACAAATAGTCCCAGTCCAAGTTTTTTCTTTTCCCCAAAGTCCACAACTCCCCAGAATTGATTGTAATTAGTTCAGGGGTGACCACAACATTATGACCCTGTGCCATCTGTTCTGACTTGCACCATCTTGTCCTGGACCAGTGAGGCAAATGACTGGAGGGTCAGAAAGTCTGCCCTGAGTTCCAACAGGTTTATGTGCAGAAGTGACTCCTGCTGTGACCATGTACCGTGTACAGTGTGCTCTCTCAGATGGGCACCCCAGCCTAAGAGGGATGCATCTGTCATCAAAACTACTGTTGGGGACTGCTGCTGGAATGGTACCCCTTCCCTGAGGTTGTCCCTTTCCTGCCACCACAGTAGTGCTTGAATGAGAGTCCCTGTGACTGTTAGTAGTTTTGACAGAGAGTCCTTTTTCTAGGACTAATGGGACCTGAGGTGGAACTGCATGTCTGTCATCTGGAACCTGGCTCCTGGCATTGTTGCTGTTGAGGCTGCCATGTGGCCAAGCAGTTGCAGAAAATTTCTTGCTGGTGTGGAGGTGTAAAGCTGGAATGAGCTTGACAACTATACCAGGCTATCCACCCTTTCCTGAGGAAGGAATGCCTTTCCTCTTTGAGTGTCCAACTCTGCTCCTATGAAATCTAAAAGCTGGACCAGCTGCAAAATTGACTTTTTCAGATTCACCAGGAACCCTAGAGACTGCAGGGTAGCCTGTGTAAAAACTAGAGCATCCCTTACCTGCAGGGGGGACTGCCACATGACTAGCCAGTTGTTTAGGTCAGAGAATACTGTCACCCCCTTCCTTCTGCTGCCTGTCAATGGCATGAGTGAGGCAAGGGTACTTTTCACCATGCAATTTAATGAATGGTTGAAAAAATGGTGTGGAGCACAGGGGTTTGGCTTCATTGGGAACTGGGGTTCCACCTGCAGGGACACCAGCCTATACTGGCAGGATGGTCTGCATCTGTCCAGGAAAGGAACACGTCTTTTGAGCAATCGGTTTAAATGCTTCATTGACAAGCTTTTTTTAAACTAGTCAAGGGGAGGCACTGATAAGCAGCAGAAAACCCAGCCTCCCTACAAAAACAGGGTACTAAATGAGAAAAGACCGAGGTAGAAAGGTCAGTGGGGATACTGCAACAGAAGGTAAAGCCATCAAAAATGGAAAGTAATGAGTACCAATGCCCTAGTCTGGGTAACAAGCTTCCTGAATGAGTGGCCTTGATGGAGGAGGAACATCTGGATATCGTGGCAGTCACAGAAACATGGTTCCACAAAACCATGACTGGGACGAAACATACCAGGATACACTATCTACAGGAGGGACAGAAAGGGTAAAAGAGGAGGAGTAGCTCTTTACATAAGGGAAGGAATCAAAGCAACAGAACAAAAGGAAAACAGGGAGGAGAAGAAGCACTGTGGTAAATTTGAGACTGCAATGGGCCCACAACTGCATAGGGTTGTATACAGACCCCTTCTCAGGGTGAGGAAATGGACAAGGAAATGATAGAAAGTATACTTAGTATGGTAGAAAAAGGGGAGATATTGCTGATGGGCGATCTGAATATGCCAGATGTTAACTGGAGTGCAGTTGCAGCAGTCACTTCGAAGAGTGGGGTTATTCTAGATACCCTACAGGGGACATGCCTTAGACAACTAGTATTGAGCCCACTCGAGAGGGAGCAATCTTAGACCTGGTTCTCTCAAATGGAGATGAAGAGAGGATCACAGATGTAGAAGTGGGTAGCCATCTGGGAACTAGCGACCATCGAACAGTATGGTTCACAATAAACACAGCAATAGAGTCAAGCCATACAGAGGCAAAGGTACTGGACTTTAGGAGGGCTGACTTTGCCAAAATGGGTGAGTGCCTAAGGAATGCACTAGCAAATGGGCAGGAAGGAGGGTGAAGAACAATGGGAATAATAAAACTGCCATCACAGAGGTAACAAGCCTTGTGTGAAGCAAATAAACAAAACTAAACGATGCAAGAAACCACTATGGTTCTCAAAGGAAGTGGCAGTGAAGGGTCAAGAGAAAAGAAAGCTTTCAGGAAGTACAAGGAACCACAGAAGGAGCAGGACAGAGAACTGTATCAGTTAAAGCAAAGGAAGCTGGGAAGGCAGTCAGAACAGCAAAGGCCCAAACTGAGGAAAAGATAACCAACTCAGTTAAGAAGGGGATAAAACCTTTATAGGTACATCAGGAGCAAAGGAAGACCAAGGGAGGGATAATGAGGCTTGATAAAGGGGGTGAGCAGAGGGTGACTGTGAAAAGACAGAGATACTAAACAAATATTTTTGCTCAGTATTTACAAAGGAAGAGGAGGTACCAAAACAAACAGTAGAAACACTCTGGATACAGAAGTTGATATCAGCCCATTTACAGAAGAAAGGGTTCTGAAAGAACTCTTAAAACTGAAGGTGGATAAAGCAATGGGGCCTGATGGGATTCATCCCAGAATTCTAAAAGAACTAAGGGTAGAATTAGTGACACCACTGACTACCCTGTTTAACAAATCATGGGAAGATGGGGTGGTACCCGAGGAATGGAGGAGGGCAGATGTGATTCCCCTTCACAAAAGTGGGAGCAAGGCAGAAGCAGGAAACTACAGACCTGTTAGTTCAACCTCAGTGGTAGGGAAAATGATGGAATCACTTCTGAAGGAAAGAACTGTCAAGTACCTAGAGGCCAGAGGGGCACAGGACCCAAGGCAGCATGGATTCACAGCAGGGAGGTCATGCAAGACAAATCTGATAGATTTCTTTGACTGGGTGACCAAAGTAGTAGATCAGGGAGGGGCTGTGGACATGCCCTACCTAGACTTTAGCAAGGCATTTGACACAGTCCCACCCAAAATATTAATATAAGAGTTAGCTAGCCTGGGAGTGGGTCCCAAGATGACAGCCTGGGTAAAGAATTGGCTGGAGAATAGCACACAGAGAGTAATAGTAAATGGAGTCCACTCTGAAGAAAGGGGGGTTACTAGTGGGGTACCGCAGGGTTCAGTATTAGGACCGGTCCTCTTCAATGTCTTTATAAGCAACATTGCAGGGGGACTGAAGGAAAAGTATGTCTCTTGCAGATGACACAAAGATCTGCAACAGAGTTGATGCACAAGGTGGGTGGAAAGGATGAAAAGGGACTTGGCAAGGTTAGAGGAATGGTCAAATGTATGGCAGCTTAGATTCAATGCTAAGAAATGCAGGTAATGCACCTGGGAAACAAAACCAGGGGAAGAGTACACAATGGGGGTGAGATACTAACAACAACAAAATGGAAAGGGACCTGGGAGTAGTCATATCAGATGACCTAAAGGTGGGCAAGCAATGTGAGATGGCAGCAAGGAGGGCTGGGGATACTGGGATGCATACGGAGGCATTACCAGTAGAAAACAGGAAGTTATTATCCCTCTGTACAGACAGCTGGT
Organism: Neoceratodus forsteri; assembly: GCA_016271365.2. Lineage (NCBI taxonomy): Eukaryota > Metazoa > Chordata > Ceratodontiformes > Ceratodontidae > Neoceratodus > Neoceratodus forsteri. Next base: position 830,402,229 of record CM028130.1, on the reverse strand, counting down.
CAGACCCCATCTGGAGTACTCGTGCAGTTCTGGAGACCCAGTCTTCGTAAAGACATAGACAGGATGGAAGCTGTCCAGAGGAGGGCAACTAAAATGGTGCAGGGTCTGCACCAGAAGACATATGAAGAGAGACTTAAGGAGCTTAATATGTATAACCTCGAGGAAAGGAGGGAGAGGGGGGACATGATAGAAACTTTCAAGTACCTCAAGGGAATCAACAAAGTCCAAGAGGGAAGCATCTTTCAAAAAAAGAGGTGTGCAAGAACAAGGGGCACAATTTGAAGATAGAAGGGGGGCGGCTCAGAGGTAATTTAAGGAAGTGTTTTTTCACAGATAGGGTTGTGGATGCATGGAACGGCCTTCCGGAGGAGGTCGTGGAGTCAAAAACAGTGGTGCAATTCAAGCATGCATGGGACAGTCATAAGGCAATTCTAGGGGGTTGGGGTAGGAAGAAGTAGGCTGCTGGTTAACTAGGATCTGCAGCTTATCCATTAGGTAGGGAAATGGGCAGACTGGGTGGGCCAAGCGGTCCTTATCTGCCGTCAAATTCTATGTTTCTCAAATGTGCCACTATCACAGCCAGGCACTTTGTGAATGGTTCCACATCAAGATATCAACAACATTGTTGTCAATATCCCCGACAGCGACGGGAACAATGCTGACCGTCAATATTGTTCCTGTCGAGACAAACTGTTATTTTGTAGGGGGCCTTGCGCTCCACACTCCCCATGAGGGGGGCTGTGCCCCCTGCACCCCATCTCAGAATAACTAACTTCGAGTCGGACTAGTTCAGGGTGGGGTGAATCACCGGGACTCACAGCGACACTGTACAGAAGACTACCACAGCAACCTGGCAAGATTTTGTTGCTGTGGTGGTGATCGCTGAAAAAAAGTTGTGGTGGTGTGCTACCTTTGTGAACACCCTTGGGGCAGAGATGAGACTGAAAGGCAGAACTCTGAACTGGTAATGACTTGGTAGCCATCTGAACCTGAGGTACTTCCTGTGAGAGTGGCTGATGGGAATGTGGAAATAGGCATCCTTGAGGACTAAGGATGCAAGCCAGTCTACCTGCCTGAGAGTGGGGAAAATCATTGCCAAAGTGACCATCTTGAACTTTGGCTTTGTCAGATATCTGTTTAGGGTTCTAAGATCCAGTATGGGCCGCCACTCCCCATTCTTCATTATGGTTAGGAAGTACCTTGAGTAAAATCCTTTTCCCCTCTGGGAGTTTGGGACAGGTTTGATTGCTTTTGCCAGTAGAAGGCTGACTACCTCTGATTCCAGTAAGGCTTTTTCTACTGGGGTTGCAGGGTTTTTTATTTTATTTTATTTATTTATTGAACAGTATCAGGATTACAATCCTTTGAGTCAGAGACTTGTTTACAAAGGCTCCATGTCATTAAGAAACAATACAAATACATACAATATAATAAGGGCACAATGGTTTGAACAGCCTTGCTCTCGATTTTGGGATTCACTTGAAACTGGGAACAAGACCCTGGCTCACTACTTCCAGATGCACGTGTCTGTGGTGATGGCTTTCCATGCCTGGAAATAGTGAGCCAGTCAGCCCCCTACCGGTACTGGGGAGGCAACCTGACAACCACGTCAGGGGTTCTGCTTTGTCTGTGTCCCGGGCAGAGGGCTGGGGTCAAAGCTCTTGTTACCCTTTCTATCCCTGTCTCTAAAGAAGCCACATTGTTGCTGGTAGTCTGGAAGAGCCTGAGCCTGATAAAAAGGCCTGGTATAGGGTTTTCCCCCCGTACTCATCCACCTTTTTCACGTAAGCCTCTGTTTGCTCACCAAACAGAGAAGTCTGCTCACAAGGGAAATCTAATACTTTGGTTTGGGTATCCTGAGCAAGATTAGTGTCCCTGAGCCAAGCAAACCTTCTCAGAGACACTGTGGTTGCCAAAAGTCTGGCAGCAGTGTACTTGGCATCCACTGCCATGTCGAACTGGTATTTGGAAGCCTCAGTGTCACATCTGGCAGTCTCTGTTAGATCAGCTGCTAGGGCAGGAGGAGCTTTGCTGGCCAACTCTAACACTGAGTTCCAATGACTTTTTTGGTACTTGGACACATAAGCCATATAAGCCACCTGTCTGATGGCAATAGAAGCCCCCAAGTAGCCTTTCCTGGCCATAGACTCAATTTTTTGAGAGTCCTTGTCAGGGGGGTGAGAGGACAATGGCACATTTGCTCTGTCACAGGCAGCTGCCTGTACCACCCCCTCATGGCTGGGGTGACTCAAGAGGAATTCAGCCCCACCCCTAGCCAAATTATATTTTCTGTCCATTTTCTTGTCCACTGGAGGGACAGAAGTATGGGTTTGCAAGATTTTCAGGACTTGCCTCTTTAATGATTTGTGGATGGAAAGCAGTAAGCGTGTTGTGGCTGTTAACTGCATCATTTCCATATAATCTGGTTATTCCTTCTCCTCAGTGGTCTCCTGGGTGGGAAGGTCCAGAGTCTCTGCCACTTGTTTCAAAAAGGAAAAGTGGAAAGAGTAGTCTTCAGTATGTTGTGGGGGGAACTTGAAGTCCTGCTGTTCTGGTGAGACCTCGGGCTCATTTGGTCCCCAAGGTCATCGTTCTCCTCCTCTTCATCCCCTGCATAGTAGGGATCCAGTTCAGCCGAACTGGGAACCAATGAAGCAACCACTGGTAGAAACAGTGGTTAAACCGGAGTTGGAACCGGTGCTTGCTGAGGTGCTTGCTCAAGAACCGAACTGATGAGCCGAGAACACTCTGCAGCAATTGCAGCGGTTGTAACCATTGTGACCTTCAGTTGCAGTTCCTTTACTGTATGTTTCTCCTTTTGCTTAGTTTTGGCAGGGGCCGGTTCAGTGGCCATTTCTGTACTTTTCTTAGACTTTGAGGAGGTCTTGCCCTTGTCAGAGGGCTTCCCCTCTGGTTCCTTAGGTTTTTCCTTGCTAGAGGAAGGAACTGGTTGTTCAGGAGCTGAGTCAGCAGCTTTCTCAGACATAAAAAACAAATCCTTGTGCTGCATTATCCACCTAGGATTATACCTTACAGTTTGTCAATCCTAATCAAATACAGAGCAAAAAAAAGAAAGTACCCTTAGCATGTCTAGTCGCTAAAACGGGAGGTATTTAATTCAGGAATGGTTGAATACTGTTAAATGTTCTATATCAGAAACAGATAAACATGTGTAAAACAGGCAATATGGCATACTGTATATGAAGCCACTGACATGTGATCTAATAACTTATTCTGGAATACAGTTCAGACTCTTAAAAAGATTTCTGGAAAAGCCCTGGTTCAACATGGTGACACTGGCAATGATTCTGCCAACACTAGCAAAGGGAGACTTGCTGTCCACCCTGGATCTAAAAGACGACCACTTCACATCCTCTTAAGGGAATCTCATATAAAATATTTCAGATCCAGACCTCCTTCAGGTCACTACCAGCTCTCAACGCTCCCCGTTTGGTCTCACTCCAACCCCAGGTATGTTCACAAAGTGTTCAGCAGTGGTAGTAATGCTTCTAAGAGTAACTGAGTGCCACAATGTTCCCTTACCTGGATGACTGGTTCGTTGTATGAAAGTCCCCACAACAGATAAGGGACTACTTACAAGGGACATACCTTAAGGGTTATGTGCTATGATATAGTTGCAATAAATTGATATTATGGGTCTATTCTATATAAAATGTCCTTTCACAAGTAGTACACATGACAGGCATTACATTGAGATGTCCTCATCTAACCCAAAACCTCTGTACTGTGGGGTACAGCAAGGTTCGATCTTGCCGCCCTTGTTGTTCATGGTGTACATGCTGCCACTGGGGGACATTATCAGGCAGTACGGGCTGGGTTTTCACTGCTATGCAGATGACTCCCAGCTGTACCTGTCCTGTGCACCCAATACCCGGGTGTCAGACTCTGTATTTAACAGCTGTCTCAATGAGATCCAGGCTTGCATGACTCAAAACTGGCTTAGGCTCAACCCAGACAAGTCAGAGGTACTTGTTGTGGGTCCAGTTTGCAGGGGTGGCGGGCGTTGTGAGGGGTTACCCCCTGACCTTGTGTCGGGAGGGTGTTCCCCTTACTCCATCTAGTCAGGTGAAGGATTTGGGCATGATCCTTGATGACAGTTTGATGCTTGATGCTTAGGTGTCGGCCATCATCAGGAATGGATTTTATCATCTAAGGAACATTGCCCGAATACAAGCCCTGATTCTGCCAGAGGATCTGACCACACTTGTGCATGCTTTTGTCACTTCCAGGCTGGACTATTGTAATACCCTATACCTATGATTATCTGGGGGCAACCTCCACAGGCTGCAGCAGGTGCAGTATGTGGCAGCAAGATTATTGACTGGAGTGAGATGAAGAGATCATATCACCCCGGTCCTCCGCGGACTGCACTGGTTGCCAGTCAGGTGGAGGACTGCCTTCAAGGTAGGGCTCCTGACCTACAAATCCATACATGAAAGGGGACCTGTTTATCTGCAAGATCTTCTTGTTCCCTATCGTCTGCCTTGGGCACTCCGTTCTGCCGGGGGGGGGCTCCTTGGAGTTCCCAGAGCGAGGCTGCGGCATTCTGGAGATAAGATGTTTTCAGTGGCTGCACCCACTCTGTGGAACTCCCTGCCTGATTGTTTAAGGGAGGCCCCCTCAGTAGAAGCCTTTAAGAAAGCATTAAAAACGTATTTGTTTCAGCAGGCTTTTAATGACTGATTGGTTTTAAAAGGATGGATAGAATTTTAGTTTGTGTTTAAGCTGCTGCCTGTATAAATTGTGTTATTTAATTGTTTGTGCAGTGTCCAGAGTCCATGGATATGGGTGCTTTATAAATAAAATATCTATCTATCTATCCATCCTACACTCTCGCTGTTAGGGGTAAGGGTATGTGACACCTGCAATTGGCTCACTTTTAACTATTATTGGGCATTGTATATAATATTATGTTATATATGGGCTCGAACATTCAGTTTACTTTCATCAATATCAGATCAACCTACAGTCTTTAAAACCAGATTAAGGGGGTTTCTTAGCTTAGTAACTCTTAGTTGTTGGGGAGAGGGGCATCCACTTTTTATTTTATTTATTTATTGAATATTTCAGATAAAACTTTTAAGCTAAGAGCTCTTTACATAGGTTCCACAACAAGGTTTTGCAAACAACATAGATTACAATAATGGTACACAATCAGGTAAGATAAACCAGGTGAAAGGTAAAAAATACAATTTAAACAAAGAAATGGTGAGGAAAACAAATGCAACAATTGTTTGCCAGGTAACAAAAGCTGGTGCAGGTTACATTTGAAAATAGGAAGACAATGTTGGCTACAAAACAATTTAAAATGTAAATTGCAACAGCAATGAGTGTCAACCCAGGAGGCCTCACCTTGAAGAGAGAAGGAGAGCGAAGGGAGGCAAGGAGTGGGAGGTAGAGGTGGTGGGAAAAAAAGGAGATCAGGAAAAAAGGAGGTTAGGAAGGTTAGGTAGGGAGGAGGAAGGCATTTGCATAAGGTGGGGATGGTGAAGGCAGAAGAGAGTGGGGGAAGCATGGGAATGGAGGGAGGAAGTAGGGAGAGTGAGAGCAAAAATGAGTGGGGAGGTGGAATGGAGGGAGGGGAGGAGGGTGAGTGCATGGGAGTGGCCACTCTGTGAAACAAAGGATAGTAGATTTGGGTCAAGTAAGTGCTGAAAATTGGGGTTCTCACAGTAGCAAGTATACGTAGTGAAAGTGCTCCAAGCACAGAGCACTCCAGCAAAATGAAGAAAGTAACCAAAATATATCAGCAAACTTGCATTTAGTTGAGACTTGGGTTCTCACTCAAACCCCAGCGCTTCGTCGGATAGCCTTCGTCAGGGGGTGTTGATATTAACGTTTCCAACAATTCATTCAACAGCCATTTTCTTAATGTGAAACACCTAAATCTAGTATATGGTAAAACATCAAAAGAATCAATAACCTAGTGGAAGCAATCACAGCTAGAAGCAGTTACAAGGTGTTGCTGAAGTTTGAGTTTAAAGGATCCCAGCATGCAGGAGGAAGATATTTTTATAGGTAGAGAGTTGAGCCAGAGAGGGGCCCTATGGGCAAAGGACCTTTGACTAAGGGAAGTATGGCAGCATGGGATCTTGAAGATCTGGTTATCGGAGTTTCTAGTTCAATGGTGGTAGCCGTATGGGATGAGGAGCTTCTGAACCCTCGGGGCATCAGTCCTAGAAGAACTTTTTTTGCAACAAGACAAGTTTGGTATTTAATTCAGTTATTGAACTGGAGCCAATTTGCCTGTGAGTACAGGTCACAGGTGTGAGTGTGCTTAGAGTGTTGGGAGTTGTGGTACTCCTTTTAGCATGCTGCCCTTTACCACCTGTGAAATTTCCTGGGTCAAATCACTTTATTAAAAAGAGCCAATTAGGCAATGCACTCTATACTTATGGGTAGCCACTGCAGGCATTTCAGAGCTGAATAGCTAGTGTAGGGACTAAACTCTGGGTCCCACCGTGATGTGGTGGTTTGGCTTGCTCACATTGAAATTCCAATCTGATAACTAAGAGGACCTCATTTTTAATGAAGTTTAAAGTAAGAAAAGCCAATAGGCAGTTAAAATGTTTAAATTCTAATATGTGTCATGTTTTGGGGGTTGGGGGTTGTGCACTAGAATTTTGTTTTTGTTTGTTATATGCCACCAACCAGTAGCAACCCTCAGCAGAAATGTGAATTACATTTTGTGAGCAATACAAAGGTTACAGCATGCTAGTTTTGGATGTGCACAGGCGTGAGTGGTATGCACAGATCCTGTGAGAAGACAGCACGCTTTATTTAGAGCTGTTTTAATTCTACGTAGGGAGGTATCTGTTATAGACCCATATTTTACTAGACCATAGTCCATCAGAGGCACAATTGAACTATGAATAGCCAGCTTCAGAACATCTCAGGTCAGGCAGTATTTATGCCTGTAGAGCAGACCAATATGCGTGTTTACAGCTTTTGCAATGTTGTCAATATGCCCAGCATAAGACAAGGAGCTGTCAGTTGTAATCCCCAGGTGTTTGAAATGCTGGACCAGCACTAAGGGGGAGCTCACAGCATTAGTAATGGAAAGGGGGTGAGTTATATGCCTGCTTAACAAGCTGAAAAAAGGCATCATTTTCATTTTTGTGTAGTTCATAATGAGTTTATGGTCTCTGAGCCATCTCTCCACATTGATAAAGCTGTGCTGTAATTGGTTCTCAAGGAGTGTAGGGTTAGGGTTGCAGAAAAAAATAACAGCATCATCAGTGTATAGTTAAATGTGACCACTGAAGGATTAAGGGGGCTTGTTAAGAAAGATACTGAACAAGAGTGGCCCAAGAATGAATCCTTGAGGGACATCCGAGCATAGAGATCTTGCATCTGAGAAGATGTCACCTATTTTCACCCACTGGGAGCAGCAATCAAGGTAGCTCCTAAATCAAGCAGCGGTATCATTGGAAAGCCCTGTGTCGATTAGCTGGTCGACCAGAAGAGCATGATTAACCATGTCAAAGGCTTTTGTTAAATCAATAAAAATTGCACCAGCCAGTGTCCTTGGTTGAGGGTGTTATGGAGGAAACCAGTGAACTCTAATAATGCTGTGGTGGTACTATGCCTGGGCCTAAAGCCATGTTGTTGACAGCATCATAATTAATATTTGTGCAAGTACTCAACAACTGGACAGCAACTATTCTCTTCAAAACTTTAGAGAGCGGAGAAAGAATTGAGATTGGTCTGCAATTACCGTGGTGTGCTTGATCCCTGCTTTTAAAGACATAGGTGGCAGCTTTCCACTTATGTGGGAATTTGGAGTACCAGAGTGATAAATTAATTATCCATGTCAGAGGTGCCAAGGTAACATCTAAGGTGAGGGCAACAAATTTGAAATTGAGGTTGTTCCCACTGGCTCTTGATTTACCAAGTACTTTAAAGAGGTGTTTCCTTGCCTCAGCTTCAGAGACTACTTTGAAATGGAAAGGCGGGTAGTCTGTAGGTTGATCAGGTTTCCTGCAGCTATCATCTAAAGTAGTAGGGGCAAAAAAGTCAGATGGGAGGACACTACTAAGGTCAGTAAAAGCATTGTTAAACATGTTAGCAATGGTTTTGGGATCAACTGAGGGTGTACCATCTATATTGAGCATGGTAGGGGCAGATTTGGAAGCATTCCCTAGAAGGTCAGTAAGATTAGCCCAGAACTTTCTACAATTGTTCCAGGAATGAGAAAGGGCATCTTTAAAGTGCTAGCTTTGGGCAGAATGTATTGCTCTGGTGCATACGTTTCTTGCTCTTTTGTAGTTCTGGATATCAGTTTAGTTTCCCATAGCCCAGACCCTGTGCCGTAGTTGTTCCCTAGTCTTCATGAGTTCTATGAGGTGAAGAGTGAACCATGGGTTGGAGGCACTTTTAATTTCACACTTCCTAAAAGGAGAGTGCTCATCACAGATAGCATTAAACTTGTTAATGAAGAAATCAAGTGCAGTGTCTATGTCATTCGTGGAGTATAAATTTGACCAGTCATGGTAGCAAAGGTCATATTTCAGTTGCTCAAGGTGTCCCCGCAGGAGGACCTGAGCAGTGATATTTCTGGGGGGTGGCTTGGAGAGTTTAGATGACCAGCTACTCATAACCAGAGAGTGGTCACGGAGAGTGACGGGCAACACTGTAGGTACTAAGATATGTTCAGGGTGGTTCGAGAAAACCAAGTCAAGTAGGGTACAGGACCCAGTTCTATAGTTTTTCCTGGTTGGGGATGTAACAAGCTGAGAGAAGTGGATGGCAGAGGTGGCATCTTTAAAGGAGTTAGCATCAGGGGACAGCCAGTTTGTATTGAAGTCACCCATAAGGATTATTTTGGAGTTGAGGTTCAGGCTGTTTAAACAGTCCATGAGGGAGTCAAGACCTGCTGCGGTTTGCTTAGGCAGGATTTAAACTGAAAGAACTGTTAGAGATTTATCATGTGCACCAGGATGGACGTTTAGAGCGAGTACTAGGATATTGTCACTGGTGTTGGGTAAAGAAAGGACGAGGCCCTGTATGGTGTTGTTTAGATAGATAGCACAGCCTCACCCATGTTTTGTTAACCTATCCTGTCTGAGGAATGTGTAACCCAGCAGTGATATGGCAGTGTCTGAGATCTTGGGTGAGAGCGCAATCCAGACCTGGAGGCTGTCAAATTTTGCGAGAAGGCTACAAATGTTAATAGACACAAGGGTAAGTGCTCCGGTTTTGGATGGAGATGAGGAGTTCATGTGAGGTGGGTCCGGGCTGGGGTGTATGCTCCCAGAGAGCAACAGTAGTAACAGTATCATTCTGCATAGATAGTTCTTTAGCAGTAAATTTTTGGTTCTTTTTTTAGTTCTTTTAGGGGTGGATCGAAAAGTGTACCTTCCATAAAGGAGTGAGAGGCTTGGAAAAAATGCCAATGGGGGCAGCCATGTATAATGGGAGTGGAGTGTGAACATCCAAGTAAGGGAAGGAAGTAACACTCGAGGATGAAGGACAGCCTGGTCCCCGTCGATGGTAGATGTGGTAGTATTGTGAGCATAGGGCAGAACCTTAAGGGATAAAAGGAGCATAGGTGTAATCATGCTGTCATTATCAAGACCTAGCAAGGGTAGCAGCAACAGATGCACAAGACTGCGGTGCAAGGAATAAGTACCAGGAGCCATGTCCAATAAGCCTATGCAAGGTGAATGCTAGCAGTCCAAAGTCCCCAAGGTAGAGTGCTTGGGTTGGGAATGAGTGAGAAGCAGGAGTGTTTAGGGAAGCAGTGCTAAGCTGGCGGGGAGGAAGATTTCCCAAGACCCACAAAATCCTTATCTTGGCCTTGTAAGAAGTCAGGGCCTGGATCTGCCTACACATCTGAACCACAGCCTGTCTTTACTGCAACACACCTCGACATGCCTATGTACCCCTCCAACTTACGGGGCCTGGTTTGGAGTCAGATGAGTCTACTGGGATGTCCTACAGAACATCGGGGCCCAAAAGCTCAACTAGGAGCAACAAAAATGATTTATGCAATTCTGCTTGCCACTGCCAACTGAAGAACCAGGTGCCCCCCTCTCCAGTTCTGAGGACCAGCTGGGGGGAAGCTTGGAGAAAATTATGCCAAACAACACAATGAGGGCAAAAGGAACTCATGGGGGAGGGCCTCATTGCCCTTGCAGGTCTTACATCAATTCATGATTAATGTTCTCCAATAAGTCATGGTGGCAGAGAAACCTATAATTGTGTGCCAAGAAACCAAACATTTTTTTTGAAAGATAAAAACTAGCCCCTATAAATGTGGACTAAAAAATGCTAGTTAGGTGTGCACACTCACTGTTGGGGGCGCGCACGGTGCCACAACATCTCACAAGGTGTTTTCATGCTAGTGCGGATGTGCACGCACTGGCAACTGTGCAAGCACATTAGTACAATAAAAAGGTAACAGGCTTTTGGGCCGCGCTAATGTGACTTTTGCGCAGTACTAATGATGCCTTTGTGCAGTGCTAATGATGCCTTTTGCACAGTGCTGACGTGCTGTGCATAGTGCAACTTGTGTGGACCACTGGTGCACATGAAAAGGGTGGGAAAACAGATGAGGGTCACGTGCCCAGCCATCTAACGGTCAAGGCAGTTGCGCAAAGCAGAAAAAACAGTGGTAAAAAAAAAGTATCTAACCAAACCTCTGAGGTAACAGAGGAAAGAAAACATTTAACAATTAATCACAGACAACCTCTGAGCTGAAGGGGGGAGAGGACCGACGCAAGAGCCGAGGGCCCCCCTTGAAAACCTACACTCCTAGAAATAATAAAAATGTACCTACCTGTGGCACCTTTTTTTTTGTTTGTTTTTTATTAAATGGGACCAAGAAAAACACCCTTAACAAGGCAGAAGTGGCTCCCAATCCATGCAGAGAAATGAGAAAAGGGGCAAGTTAGTAAATTTGAAAGCTACAGCTTAACAGGCACATTTTTAATTTTGGGGTGCTCCCTGTAAACAGACAGCCCCAACCTGTTGTGCAGAATTACAGCCCCAAAAAAGGTCTTGAATCTTGAATTTTGAAAATCTTGAGAGAAGCTGAAAGTAGCCGTTTCCCCTTAAGTGGCACAGCATAACTGGGGAGTTGCTGCCACTTGGAATCTTCATGTGCCCAACATTCTAAAGCTTTGGGCTGTGCCATTTCCCCTGGTAGGGGGGCACAATACCTCAGTTGTTTTGATTACCCATTGACAATGTGGAGCGCTACAGAAATGCTTATTTTCAGGTAAAGCATGGGAGTTTACAGTGAGGTAGTACAAACAGATGAGTTGCAATACAAAATAAAATCATAGGAACAATTTACAGGAGTGCACAAGAACAATACAGTATAATAGTAATACACAAGCACATAAATCAGGGTACAAGAATGAAAAACAGAACAACTCAAGTCCTTTGGTTGATGGAATGGCTAGTCAACCCGGGTAAGTGCAAGCAGAAGAATCTTTCAGGTAGTTCTGAAGGTATTTTTTGAAGAGGTGGAGAGAAGAGGCATGGGGTCATATTGGCATATACCAAACAGGCAGCAATGTACTGTGCACTAAATACAGCGGATACATTGCCACCGCTGTAACACAATGCCGAAGAAAATTCAGCAAACAAAATTATTGGAGTTCTTTCTTTTCACACACCCCCTGTTACTGGCAGTTGTACTTCTGAACCCCCTACAATATAATCTACTGCAGGGGTCTAACATGGGGAAGAGGGGAAAACACCAGTGGGGGAGAAAAAAAAGAAAACTGCACAATGTGGTTTCACAAATGTCTGGGACCGGCATACTATACATGGTCCACAGACGCATAGCTAACCTGCACTGTCGCGGCTCATCCCACTGAGCCACGGCAGCTGCTTGGCAGACCACCTCCCCAGCAGAGGTCTTGACCTCTGCATCACTCCTCCCCACCAGCCATGCGCGACAAGGTACAAAACTGCGTGCAACATTTGTACCATGTGGGGGGTTGTGCCATGTGCTGCTGGTGCACTACACTATATGTGGTGTGCAGTTTTGCCTGCGCGGTCCTGTACATGGCGATATGACCTGGTACAGAGAGAAGAGGTGCCCCAGACAAATATAAAGTAGTGGGAAAATAAAAGAAGCAGCCAACTCCAATTAGACTTCTTGAGATAACAGTCCTTTATTTTTTTATTTAAAAAACAGTTTAGGGGCAAGTGACTTCAATAACTTAAGATCATAGTTTGTTGGCAGTTCTACTTGTGCAGAGCTAATACTGTATATATTATATATTATAGCCCCATACATATAGAACTGTCAGCAAATTTATAGTAAGTGCATTTAGTTAAACCCCTCCAAAATTGACCTTGATTCTTTTGGTTTTCACAGAGAAGTGCCTACTGCAAATATGCAAACATTCCCTAATAAAATATGACCAAGCCTCATCTACATGTGGAATCAATTCTATCCTTGCCTAATTAGCACTGTCTACATCCCTTAAAAAACAGAAATATTCACATTTTCTTGAAGATCTAAAATGAATACATTTGGATGGGCCTCTTTGGATGCAGCCATCTTTAACACAAAATATGAAATTATGATCTGTAAATGTCTGGCAGTATCCCTGACCTTGTATGGTCTGCTTTAATGCTTAAGTTTAATGTTATTACTCTGTATGTGGGAGTGTGGTGGGGGCTTAGAAACAAGAAGAACATCAGAAGGAGTAATATAAAACAGTCTCCCTTAGTTGATCAAGCCCGGGAAGAAACTCTAGAAAATCTGAATGGTTAGCATAAAAGAAAGGCTTTAGCCAAAAGAACAGGAGAGAAAAGAAAAAAATGTTATCCATATGCAATAAGCCCATTCATACAATGAATGTTTTAGGTCTTGGTGTGCTTTTATTTGATCAGTTACCTTAGGAACAGCTTTCTTTGTGGTAAAATCGCTGTCACTAATGGCCCCCAGGACCTCCCTTTTTCCATTTGTAAGAGAGGAAAACAGCAGCAGGATCTCACCATACCACATAGCCAGTGGAAAAGAACTTGTTACTTTGGGGCTGGGTTTATAGTGTTGTGAGTCAGAGTCAGACTGAATGTCATGAGGGCATTCTGTCTGGCATCAGAACTGGTTGGAGTATACTGTAGGTCTTAGAATGTCCTTGACCATTAACTCCCCCAAGCTGAATTTGTGGTGCTTTTTATCTGCTTCTGAATCTGAGAAGCCATCATCACTACTGGGTGGCCTTGATTAACAACCCCAGAAGTCTATTTTTTCTTCCATCCTCTCAAGAGTCAAAGAACCAAAAAGAAGAGCAATACTAGAGAAAGAATAACCTTTTTCATCAAGGTACTGTATGAAATCCTACAGTAGATGAAGAGTTAGACTTGTCCAACTTTCCTGGCTGCACAGTATTTATTTCTTCATGTATTCCTTTGCAGATCTATTTTTGTCCAATAAATATTCTGGACTTTTTTTTTAATTAGCTATACTTTATTAAAAGTTTAGAACATACAACGAAACATACCAATACAAAATACTCTGGATTTAAACAGTTTAGAAATTTATTGCAGGCATCTGCCACTAGCATTGGCTTCCTGCTGGCCTTACAACCGGCTGAGGTAGTCCAGTAACCAGTTTGGAGCCTGATACCATCAGATCTCAGAAGCCAAGAAAGATTGGGGCTGGTCAGAAGTTGAATGGAAGACCTCCTGTGAGCAGTAGGGGCTACAGGAAGGGGTGTTGGAAACTCGTCAGGGGGCACTCTCTCCTTGGTTAATCCTTGGTCTGCCAGCAAAATAAAAATGCATTGCAATTCTGGACTGATATTAGTCCACAGCACAGCAAGGATTAAAGTAACCACATCAATTCCTCAGCAAGGTGTCTGGGGGACACTGTGCTGTAGCAAGTGTTGTCTTTCAGATGAGAGCTTAAATGAAGGTCCCATCTGCCAGTTCTGATAGTTGTTCAGGCAGACTATAAAGATTCCATGGCGCTTCTAGAAAAGAGACGGGAAATTTCCCTGATGTCCTGGTCAAATTTTCCCCATTCATTAAAACCACCGACAGCTTAACCTGCTTCAGTATCAGTCAGTTTTTATCTGTGTCTCCCTGTTTCCCAGAATGAGGTTGAAAACAGGAAGCATTTCATAACCCTTTGTTCCAGGTTAACAATAATGAAAATAAATACAAACAGCACTATCAAATCACTAAAAGGTATCAAAATGTTAAAGAGAAAGAACTAACACAACAAATCATTTCAGCAAAAAAGAAAGATTTTATAGCTTATAGTCACCAGACTGACGGCATAAGGACAGTGTAGTTCATATCCAGTGGACAGTACTGTGCGTCAGCTTCTCAAGCTGAGACTCTGCTAATGTGTGACTGTGGATGAATCTACATTGTTAGAACAAGTAATTGCTCTAATAACATTTTTAAAATTCCAAATCTTTGTATGTTTACAATTACCTTTTCAGTACAGAAAAACAGAGAAGCTATATTACTCATTGTTTTTAACTGCTGTAATATTTTACTTTTCAGTTGTTGCATACCTCGTTTTAAAAATGTAGCAGCAGCTGGATCAATATCTGGTTTGCTGAGTTGAACTGCATCAAACCCCGTCACCAATCGGAAGACATTTCTGATTTGTATCACTGCTGTGCATTGTCTTTGGATCATACAATTTATTTCAGCACTATAACGGTCACCATACAAGTATGGAGTTGACAAGGGCTTCATTAGATATTGACCTGCATGGTTTTCAAATACATTCAAAGCTGCAAAAGCAGAAACATAATATGTCAGCTTTTTATTTATTTAATTTGTAACCTTTGATCAAGAAAAGCAGAATGAGCTCAAATAGTTCGCTTCTTGGTACATCCTGGGGGGTGAGTTACATGAACCTGTTTTATGACAAGATGTGTGTTGGCCAGAACACTGAGGGAAATCTCCTGTTCTTACAATAATTGCCGCTGGATCTTTATGTTTCAATTGAACAGCCAGTAGAGATGAGCAGAAGGTATACACTCAGCAGAGCATCACCCCCAGGGCTACACCAGTGTCAATGCAAGGTATTAGCCAATATAAGACAAAAGAAATACCAGTGTACCACCAAGTTTGTTGATGCAAAGCTTTAATTAGAATATGCCAAGCAAGCAAATCACCATCATTTGACACTTCGAGGCTTACTGATTCTTCATTGGGGGGTGTAGTTTGATTGCACAAAAACAAGTCATACAAATACATAAAGCATGATGCTGGCTGGTTGAAGCACACTATTAATGTGTAACGTATATGACTCTGACTGGTTAAAATATCATCTAAGTTAACAAGTAGGATCAGCTACAAAGTGATTCAACACAACAACTAACAGTAATCGCAAGAATTAATCATATTACCACATGCAATATGTAATACTGACAAAGATTCCTAAAGAAGCCACCACTGAATAAATACCCATGAAACACATATAAATACATAGTGACATTATTAAAGAAAAACCTTTCCTTTAAGAAAAATTAATCCCTAGGACTTTTTTCTCCCTGATTGCAAAAGTTCAAAACCCCTCCTGAAATAAGGCAGAAAGAGAGGAAATGGAAGAAAGATAAAAAAAAAAAAAAAAACAGAAGATGTGAAGAAGACAAAGACCAGAATGTGTGTGTGTGGGGGTAAAGAGAGGGCATGGAGGTAGAAAAGAAACAAATGAAAAACACAGGATGAAATAAGAAAAAATATAAAGATAGTAAAACAGATAGAAAGCAACTCAAAATTAATAAATTATAGTCCTTGCCTACATAACAGGATCTGGCAAGAGCAATTGGCCTGCAAGACAGGAATCTGGGTTAAAAATATTAAAACATTTTGTTTTTTAATATTTTTACACCAAATGTTCAGCACAGTCTTGTTATGACCCTGCCTCATAAAGAGGGGCAGAGAAAATGTTTAACTCATGGCCTAACGGCATATATTGTGCAGTGACTGCAAAATAAATTTTTTGGCTGTAAACACACATTTTGGGCAGGAGTTGAAAAATGACAGCTGTCACATTCATTAGTTGCTGTACCAAAATGGCTATGTTGAAAATCTGAGGTAAAAATATTGAATATTACCAAAGTTATGAGCCCACGTTTGCAAAATTCAACATAGCCTCATAACTTAAAAGGTGAACATATTAGAATCATCGAACACAAGAATGTGCAAAGTATAATACCATCCTATATTAAAAATATTCAAGGCCAGGGAATGCATTGCTAGTCTTTTTTTGGCATTGAAAAAGTCTCACTTGGTCCACAGGGAGGAAGTTTGGATACAGCTTTACTTAATCAAGCCCTAAATATCATGATATCGGGGCAGAAAGAGGATTAAGGTGCACTTGGATGGAAGTGAGGAGGTCAAGAAGAAAAAATTACTCACCTTAGTAATGTTGTTTCTTCTAATGGAGTCTTGCTATATTCTGACATATGCAGTGAGTCCCAACCTTTGAACTGCCCCGGAGATGAAAGAGTTAAACTTTCCATGCCAGGCATGGAACGCTGAGCTCGAGCTCGGTTGAGACTCTGTCTGTTGTTCTTCAAACTCAAACCGTCAGATCTTTATGAGCTAAACTCACTAAGGTCCTGTGTGGAAGCTGTAAACCTACACTAGCCAACTGGCTATCAAACATAAGACACATTTTTTGGTCCCAAAACAAAGACTCAAGTCAGGAGACCCAAAAATGAAAAACATAACACCAACTCACCCCAAGAAAAGAAGGTGAAAACAACAAGGTGGGCACCTACTAAGGGTCAACACTGAACTGCCCACCCACATCCCAAAAACAAAGGTTCTGAGAGGGGCAGGCAGGGGAGGTCAGAATATAGCAAGACTCCATTAGAAGAAACATTACTAAGGTGAGTAATTTTTTTTCAAACAACATGAAGTCTTGCTATATTCTGACATATGCAGACTACAGCAGTACCTCCATGGAGGAGGGACAGAACCTACTTAGGAAATAGGCTCTGAAGCACAGCTGTGCCAAACTGAGCCGCCACTCCCAGCCTGGATGTCCAGGAGTAATGCTTGCAAAAGTGTGAACTGTTTTCCAGATAGCTGCTTGACATATCTCTAGAATAGGATGTCCCTGGCAGCAGCCAGGAAGCAGCTGTACCTTCAGAGTGAACCTCAGGCCTGAGGGAGGAACCTTACCCAGTTTTTCATAGCAAAATTGGATACAAGAGACAATCCACCTGGCAATGTATCTTTTAGTGGCAGGTTTCCCTTTACCAACCTCACCATAAGTGAGGAACAGTTGGAGGGAGTCAAACCTGTGACCCTTGGTATGCTCTATGTAGTAACTAAGGGCTCTTTTCACATCTAAACTGTGTAGCCTCCTCTCACCAGAGGAGGAATGGTCAGTGAAGTACACTGGAAGAGATAGAGATTGATTAAGGTGGAAATCTGGAACCACCTTAGCAAGAACTTCCTGTTAGTCCTGAGGACCACCTTATCTCTATGAAAGGAGATAAAATCAGGCTCCACTGACAAGGCTTGTAATTCACTTATGCGTCTAACAGAAGTGATGGCTACCAGAAACACAGTCTTCCAAGTCAAGTACTTAAGGTCTGCTGAAGACAAAGGCTCAAAGTGGGGTTGCATAAGCTGAGCAATGCAAACATTAAGGTCCCAGGCAGGGGCAGGGTCCCTGAATGGAGGGTTGGTGTGAAGCAATCCCTTGAAAAACTTGGAGAATATAGGGTGAGCTGAAAGAAAAGAGGGCTTACCTGCTGAAATAAAAGCAGACACAGCTGCCAGATGCACTTTCAGTGTAGCTGGTCTCAGCCCCAAGCTATTTAAATGGACCATATAATCAAGGACTATGGGTAGATCAGCAGATTCTGGGGAAATATGCTTACCAGAGCACCATATGGAAAATATTTTCCATTTGGAATTATAAGTAGCCCTGGTGGAAGGTTTTCTAGAAGCCTTCAGGATATCCATTACACCTTGGGAAAGGTGTAAATCAGCAAACTCTAACTCTTCAAGAGCCAGGCCTTGAGATTGAGATATTTGAGGTTCGGGTACCAAACCCTCCCCTGAGCACAGGTTAACATGTTGTAATTCCTGGGAAGACACAGGGAAGATGGACTGCTAAGGACAGTAGGAGTGAATACCAGGGCTGTCTGGCCCAGTCTGGAGCAATCAGGATCATCTTGCAGGGTTGAGATCTGATTTTGACTAGCACTTTGAACAGGAGAGGGAAGGGGAGAAAAGCATAGAGAAACTTCCCTTCCCAATTGAGAACTAAGGCATCCAGGGGGACTGAGCCCAACACTGGGGGCCTGCAGCAAAAAAGGGGAAGTTGATGATTGTCTGGGGCTGCAAAAAGATCTATCTGTGGGGTGCCCCATCTGGAAAATATCACCTGCCAAGACCAGGGGGTCCAGTGACCATTCGTGATGGCCCTGGGAAATCCTGCTGAGAGCATCTGCCAGGACATTGTCCTTGCCTGGGAGGTGAACTGCCGTGAGGGAGGTGTTCAGGGAGTAAGCCAGAGACTGCAACTTCATTGCTTCGGTGCACAAGGCCGTAGACCGAGTGCCTCCTTGCTTGTTGATGTACCACATTGTGGTGGTGTTGTCTGCTCTGACCTGTACAACTTTGCTCTGAACAGATTTGGAAAAAGCTTGAAGTGCTAGAAATACTGCTCTGAGTTCCAACAGACTGATGTCAAACAGAGATTCCTGAGGGGACCACAACCCCTGGGTGGTGAGGTCGCCCATGTGAGCCCCCCATCCCAAGAAGGAGGCATCTGTAGTAAGGATTAAAGAGTGAGACTGAGTGACAAAGGGAACCCATTGTCTCAGATTGTTCTGATCCTGCCACCACTGTAGGGCCTGGATCAGGGTTCGAGTCACTGGGATCAATTTGGTCAGAGGGTCCTTCCTTTGAGACCAAAAGGCTCTCAAATGGAACTGAATGTCCCTCATCTGAAATCTTGCTCCCTGCACTACTGCTGTAGAAGCAGCCATGTGCCCCAGGAGCTGTAGAAAATGCCTTGCTGGTCGAGACACCTGCAGGGTGAATGAGGAGGCCAGAGAGACCGGGGTCCTTGCCCTGTCCAGGGGGAAGGAAGGTTCTGGCCTTCTCTGTGTCTAGCTCTGCACCTATGAAGTTGAGGAGCTGGACAGGCTCCAGAACTGACTTTGGAAGATTTAGAAGGAAACCCAAAGAAGTGAGCAGTTGCTGAGTTATCTGTAAGTGTAACTTGACTTGGTCTGGGGACTGGTCTACTATGAGCCAGTTGTCCAGGTAAGGGAAGATGGCAATTTTCTGCCTTCTTAGAGAAGCAACTACTACTGCCAGGTATTTTGTGAATACCCTTGGAGCAGAGGTGAGGCCAAAGGGCATTGTTCTGAACTGGTAATGGCCTGAGGGCAGCTCGAACCTGACGTACTTTTGATGGGAGCTTCTGATGAGAATATGGAAGTAGGCATCCTTGAGGTCCAGGGTCACTAGCCAGTCCCCTGGCCTTAGAGAGAGTAGAATAATTCCCAGAGTCACCATTTTGAATTTTGGTTTTAAAAGGTGCTTGTTTAAGTATCTGAGATCCAGGATGGGCCGCCATTCTCCTTTCTTTTTTGGGGTAAGGAAGTACCTGAAATACAATCCTTTGCCCTGATGTAGGGGTGGAACCCTTTCCACAGCTCTGAGAGCTAGGAGGGAAGAGACCTCTGCCTCTAAGCATGTGCCTCTGATGGATTTGCAGGTGGGAAGGATCTGGTTCTCATCTTTGGAAACTTTTTGAAGCTGAGAACCAGTCCCTGGCTTACTACTTCCAGGACCCATTTGTCTGATGTCAGAGAGTCCCAGTCCTGGACAAAGTAAGCCAGCCTGCCCCCTACAGGCAGCTGAGAATCAGCCCTGGCAACCCCATCAGGGTGCCTGCTTGGCAGGGGCTTTGGGCTGAGGGGTGGAAGCAGGCCTGCTTGTAACCCGTCTGCCTCTCCCTCTAAAGAACCCCCTCTGGGCATAAGAAGAGAAGGCCTGGCTTGGTAAAAGGCCTATGAAAAGGCCTGCCCTGCCCCTGGGAAGCTGCGTTTGAGGAGTGGCCTGCCTTTCCTTGGCCTGTGCACTCCTATAGGTGGTCCTGTACTCATCCATTTTTCTTATGTACCTCTCTGTCTGCTCCCCAAACAGAGAATTACCCACAACAGGAAAATCCATGGCCTTAGTCTGGGTATCCTGTGACAGGCTAGTACATTTGAGCCAAGCCATTCTGCGAAGTGCCACAGATGCAGCCATGACTCTTGATGACACATCATTTGAGTCCACTGCAGCATGGAATTGCACCTTGGATGCCTCAGTCCCATCAGCAGCCACCTGCTCCAGCTCCTTGGCAAGCTGGCCAGGGACCTGTTTTGCTAAAGCCATAACAGTGTCCCATCTGGATTTCTGATATCTAGCCTCATAAGCCATATAATTCACCTGTCTGAGTCCCAAGGATGCTGCCATGTACTGTTTATTTGCCATGGCATCAATCCTCCTGGAGTCCTTGTCTGGGGGGGGTGTAAAGCCAAGGGAATATTTGCCTTGTCACAGGCTGCAGCCTGTACTACCCCAACATGGCTGCATTGTTGTGTAAGGAACTCCGTATCAGAGCCTGACAATGTGTACCTCTTGTCCATTCTCTTATCCACAGGAGGTATAGTGTTAGAGTTTTAGAATTTTAAATGTCTGTTTCCCAAAAGATTTATGCAAGGAATAGACAGCCTCCTAGACTCTGGGATATCCATCATTTCACAAAGTCAGGCTCCTCTGATCATCCACAGCTTCCTCCATAGGGAGCTGGAGGGTTTCAGCCACTTTTTATAAAACATAAAATGAGAAGGGACTAAAGCCTAGGAGGAGACACTCTGAAGGTCTGTCTGGGGAGATGTCTGGGTCAATGGGCACATCCAGACTTTCAAATCCACATTCACTCTCCTCATACTCCTCTTCCCCCTCCTCTGGTTCATAATACTCCTTTAAATCATACTCTTGAACCGGTGGAACCGGCCGAACCGAGCGCCTACCTGATGGTGCCAGTTCAGTCGGAACCGGGGAAAGAGACTGGACAATTTTGATCGCTTTGGCTATTTCTTCAGTGGTTGGAGAGGAAAGTTTTGGCTCCACACCAGCTGATTTTCTAGTCCTTTTTGCTGGAACCGACTCCTCCAAGTCGGATCTCCTTTTGCCCGAAGAAGTCTTGCCCTGGTCAGAGGATACTCCTTCTGGTTCGGTTTGAACTGAACCGGGCTGGCCATCCGGTTCAGCGGACTTTTTGGCCTCCCTTTCCCTGAGCCTACCAACTCTATTTTCCAGGGTAGCTGCAGGAAAATTTTACAAATCTGGCAGTCTGCATTGAGGTGGTCAAACCCCAGACAATAAACACAGGTGGTGTGGGGATCAGCCTTGGCAAAGACTTCCCCACACACACTACAGTGTTGAAACCCAGTGGGCCCGGTTTTTCTTTTGGGTTTTTCAGACATAGTGCCAGTCTTATCCAAACTTACCCTTTTATGGCAGTCTGCCAGGCAAGACCCTTTTATCGGTTCCTAACCGTGTCACGGGTCATGGAAAAAAACGTAATAAAATCCATTTTTTTTAGAACTGATAAGAACCGGTAACCACACTCTAAAAGTACAATTTAAGATTTTTTAACAACTTGATCAGTTCAAACCAAACCAATGAACCGTTTACAAGTTCCACACAGAATAGAGTAAAATATAACCTATCTAGTACTTACAAATACCACAGACAGAGACTGAACCGACAGGTTACGGTTTAATTTCAGTCGAAAACCGAGAAAACGGTACTTTAACCGACAAAATGAACCGAGCAGAAGGAGAAATCTCCGGAGCGACTGTTCAGTGAGGCGGAGTAAAGAATCTGACGGTTTGAGTTTGAAGAACAACAGACAGAGTCTCAACCGAGCTCGAGCTCAGCGTTCCATGCCTGGCATGGAAAGTTTAACTCTTTCATCTCCGGGGCAGTTCGAAGGTTAGGACTCACTGCATATGTCAGAATATAGCAAGACTTCATGTTGTTTGAAAATTTGTTGTGGTACTATACTCTATATAGACCCTGCTGAAAGAATGCAGCATGTATGTCAAGCAGAGAAACACCAGCCTGGCATAGATGCTGAATTCATTGGGTGGTCTTATACTTCAGCAAGTTAAATTGTGTCAGCATTCATTTTTGAGTAGGGGATTGTGAAACATGTCAGATGGTTGTCAATTCCAACCCACCTTTTTTTCTTCCTTGATTATAAAACTGCTGCTTTAAGAAAATGGGCTCTGTAGATCATTATGATCCATCATGTTTTCAATAACCTTTACAGAAATACAAGAGTGCTGCATACAGTACATGCACAATGTGCGCCACATGCTTAACTGTGCAATGCTTGCATGTGGCTCACATTCACAAAGTCAACCTCTGCAAACCAGGTCTAAAAAGCATATCAGGTTCCAGACCCTGTGAGAGGAATTCTGTGCCCCAGAAAAATTTCATACTCTGGGGCCCCTATGCAGCTGTGTACAGTAGCATACTGGGCAGCCTGGGCCCCTCTTTGGTGCCGGGCCTCTGGAATTATCCCTTGCTTCCCCACCCTCTCGATGGCCCTGTCGGGTTCACATGCTGCAAGCCTGACATGTGTGCAGCAGGTAAGCTGGTGCAAACATCTTCTAAAAATCACATCAGGTTCAAACTCAGGGAATAACTCAAAGGTACATGATAATATAGAATCTAATGGGAGAGATGGAAAAATAGATGTAATAGATGGAAAACAACAGTATAATACACAACAGGATAAAAACAAGGATAGATTCTCTGAAGAGAGAATATTGGAAGACTCGTTTAATACAAATGCACAAGCAATAATTGCATTGAGAGGTGTACAGAGAGAAGACACTGAAAATCACCAGGTACGGATAGAATTAGGGAAATTGATATGCAGGGAGTTTTTGGACCTAGACTTATTGGATGATGACATCACTGATGCAATAAGGTCAGATGACCTGACCTCTAGGGATATAATATTATACTTTTTTAACAGGAGAGAGTTGCACAATATGTTTGGAGAAATTCTGAAACTCTGAGGAGGGTTAACTTAACCATGGACTAGCTGTTAGCAATTTAGTCATTATATCATAGTAATATATTAACGAAATCACAGTTAATAATGCAGTTAAGAAACTCTGTTTCCTTACATGATTTATGGGTACAGGAGGAGAATTATCAGACTGATGTAACACACTCAATTTTTGGAATTGCCCACACTGGAGCAGAAACTCAGTCAAAACTAAAGACTATGATGGTATGTTTAATTGGCAATCTCCTGGGCATTGAATTCTACAAAGACGATACAGTAAAGGCGGAAAGGGCATATAGAAATTGGATGGGAGGAAATCAAATTGATTTAGCATTACAAAATAATGAGCTGGTTAAAAAAATATTAGATGCCAGTACCAAGCTGGACAACATGAGTATACTGATTACAAATTTAAACGAGGTAATCCATTAACACAGGGGGAAACAATGTATGGATGATGTCACACAAGTTTTGACTTGTAACATAGAAACATCAAACAGGTTTGACTTACTGGCAGAAGAGGGAAACAGCTGACTTACGAATTGCAAGACACTGGAAGTTTGAGAGTAGAGGGCCGTGAGTGACTGTGTTGCTTAGCCCACAAACTGAGAAGTGATATTGCTGGGGGCCAAATGTGAAACAGTGCAAGTGGAAGTTGGAATATTACTGTGACTGGTGCAATAAGAGAGCTGTAAGCACTGCTGCTGCTATTCAAAGTTCTGAAGTTCATTTGCAGACATGTGGTTGTTTTATGCAATTTTAAAGTCAACAGAGGGTCTGCTAAAAGTACTGAATCAAGTGTGTTAAACGTTCTGCTGCCTGATGCTGGAAGTAATTGATACATTGCCCCGTTTTGCCTGACGTCATATTTTATCAGCGCTGTGCCCGATTGTGTCTCGTGGGTTGCCATAGCAACAGTACATGATCATTAGTCGACCCGATGATTTCTTTGCTGCACCCCATCCCCCCGATTGGTGGTGGCAGCCTAATCAGGTTGGGATTAAGGAGTTTAAATTCAGTGCTGGTCAGACGCGGTGGCGTCTGCAGCAGCGGTGAAGTGTGGTAAAGTGTGTCGGGAGTCGGTGGGAGTCCATGGGAGAATGGGAGAGTAGGGGTTAATGTGTATGTTAATTACTGTATTATTGTGTTTGTTACTGAAGATGTTGGGGACGCTATGCTGGCAATTGTAAGTACTTGTGTTATTATTGTACTGTGCCTGTGGGGTGGGTTAATAGTAAGTGATTTGGATCTGGGTAATGAAGGATATGAGGGTCATCAAAGTATGAATGATTTTGAAATGTCCAACATGTTGCTTAGATATGAAAGACCATTGCATGTAACTTTGCTATTAATGACCATGAAGTTTGCTTTGAGGGTATGTGGTTACATATTGAGTTTGTATATTATTTATTTTTGTAAGATGGGTATGTGCAAATCCTGGTGATTAATGCAATGTTGCTGATATTATCAGGGGGGTGATATTAAACTTAATCCTAGCCCTTCTTGTTGGGATAGCTATAAGGGTGAAATTGGATTATCTAAATTGCATGGTTTTAAAATTATTCATCTGAATTCAAGAAGCTTGATCCCAAAGTTAGCTGAAATTGAACAAATTGCTGTTAATATTAATCCTGATGTGTTAGCAATTTCTGAAACATGGTTAAATAAGGTGATACCTACCAATATAGGTCACATTTCTGGGTACAGTATGGTTAGGGCAAATCATATTAGGAAAAAATGGGATGGGGGTTGCAGTTTATGTTAGAGAAGATCTCCAAGTGACTATTGTAAAATCAAGTATTGATTATGATACTGTGACTGTTTGGCTGTTACATAAAATTGTATTGGGTGGGAAGAAGCAACTTATGCTTAGATGTATTTATAATCCTGTTTGTTATCCCTCTGTACAGACAGTTTGTGAGACCCCATCTGGAGTACTGTTTGCAGTTCTGGAGACCCCATCTCCACAAAGACATAGACAGAGTGGAGGCTGTCCAGAGGAGGGAAACCAAAATGGTGCAGGGTCTGCACCAGAAGACATACGAAGAAAGACTAAAGGAGCTTAATATGTATACCCTTGAAGAAAGGAGGGAGAGAGGGGACATGATAGAAACTTGTAAGTACCTCAAGGGAATCAACAAAGTCCAAGAGGGTGGAATCTTTCAGAAAAACAGATGTGCAAGAACAAGGGGGCACAATTTGAAGATAGAGGGGGGACAGCTCAGAGGTAATGTGAGGAAGTATTTTTTCACAGAGAGGGTTGTGGATGCATGGAACAGCCTCCCTGAGGAGGTCATGGAGTCAAGAACTGTGGGGGAATTCAAGAAGGCATGGGACAGACATAAGGCAGTCCTAGTGGGGGGGTAGGAGGAAGTAAGCTGTTGGTTAACTAGGATCTGCAGCTTATCTGTTAGGTAGGAAAATGGGCAGACTAGGTGGGCCAAGCGGTCTTTATCTGCTGTCAAATTCTATGTTTCTATGTTTCTATCCTCCTCCTTTTGGGGTTCTTTAGCCTTAAAGTCTCTCTGGAACATACTGCACCCAACTTGCAGGGTCATGATTCGGTCCTGGTGAGAGATATAAATTTAAACTGGTTGCTCAGAGATGAGTTGCAATTAGAAACTCTGTTGTCTCCATTTGGTCTTATGCAGATAGTGACTGAGCCTACTTGGCATAATCCTAGAACATATAATCATACTGTGCTGGATTGGATTGTGGTGAGTAGGTTAGATATGGTGGGGTTTTCTGGAGTAATGGACGAATCTGTGAGTGACCATATGCCGGTTTGTTGCATGTTAAATTTCAAACGTCTAAAAATTCCATTTCATACTGTGACAGTTCATCATTTTAAGTACTGTATATTGATCAAGAAGCTCTGTTTTCACAAGTGGCCCAATTAGACTGGTCCTATTTGGAGTGTATCCCTGATGTGAATTTGGCTTTTGATTATGTTTGTAAGACTTTAATTCCAATCCAGGATTGTTTTTGCCCTTTGAGAACTTTGAGAGTGCGAGGAGTTAGTAATCTGTGGTTTCTTCCTCAGCTAAAGTAATTAATTAGGCAACAAAATAGGGCTTGGGAGTCTTATAAAAAACATATGTCTGTAGTTATGTTGAATACATATAAGCAGTTGCGGTCTAAAGTATCTAGTGCAGTTAGGGCAGCGGAAAAGACATTTTATCAGGAACAATATGAGAGAATTTGTCCAATCCTAAAATATTTTGGAGTAAGGTTAACTCATTAATAGCCCCAAAAACTCTGGTTCTGTTCAAAAATTGAGGGTTGAAGATAAAGAGATTACTTTGGTTAAGGAGATAGTTGATATCTTAAATAGAAAATTTACCAACCTGTCTGATTACAGAGTGGGAACCTTTCAGAGGAAAGTTGTCTAGAACATTTGGTTGATACAAAACAGGAAAAGTTTTCTTTTAAAAGTGTAGAGAGTAGTGAAGTTTTTGATTTATTACATACTTTACTGAAGAAGTTTAGTGACTGTGGGGGTGGGGGTTTGGATGGACATTTTCTTAGAGTAATAATTCCATTTATAACAGATCCTTTATGTTATATTTTTAATTTATCTTTGTTGACTGAACAGTATCCATCTTGTTGGAAGTGTGCTAGGGTTGTGCCTGTACCAAAAAAGCCAAATGCTGATTTATTGGAAGATTTTTGGCCAATATCCATATTAAATCTCTTAAGTAAAATTTTGGAAAAACTGGTGGCTAACCAGATAAATGGGTATTTGGATAGTCATAATTTATTATGTTTACAGCAGCATGGCTTTAGGCCATATCATGGCATGGGAACGGCCTTGGTCCGGTTCACAGACACTGACCTCCGTGGTTTTGAGTCTGATTTAATGATGGGGGTGGTGTTTGTGGACCTGACCAATGCGTTTGACCTGACTGCACATGACTTGGCTTATCAAAAGTTATTGAATATAGGTTTCTTGGATGGATCTGTAGAGTGGGTAAGGGATTATTTGACTAACAGCACTCAAGTGGTTTATATTGGTAATGTTGAATCATGTGAGGTTCCTGTGGTCTGTGGAGTTTCACACTGGTCTATGTTAGGCCCCTTATTATTTACTTTATTTGTAAATAATTTACCAGCACAATGTACTGTATGTGATACAATTATCCACACAGAAGATTTGATTTTGTTTAATCAATATAAATCAGTAGTTGGTATTGCTTCCAATCTTTAGCATGATTTTGATGTGCTAAGTAGCTGGTTAGTGGATAATTTAATGGTTTGGAGTATAAAGAAAACCAAGACAATGTTATTTGGCACTACACATATGTTGAAGTATTGTCCTCAATTATTGATA
Source organism: Neoceratodus forsteri (assembly GCA_016271365.2). NCBI lineage: Eukaryota > Metazoa > Chordata > Ceratodontiformes > Ceratodontidae > Neoceratodus > Neoceratodus forsteri. The sequence continues at coordinate 830,374,831 of CM028130.1, read as the reverse complement.
TGTGATTCATTAGGGTCCCAAATTGAGCAGGTCCAGAGTTTTAAATATTTGGGGTTTTTACTCAATCCAGCATTACGTTTTTCTCCTTATCTTTATGTAGACAGGTAAATCAAAAGATAAGTTTACTATATCGATATAAAAATTATTTTTCAGAAAATACTAGGAAAGCTATTGCTGTGGGGACTTTGCTCCCTCATTTGGAGTATGGGGGTTGTATATATTATAATTTGGGGGAAAAGGATTTGCATACATTAACAGTATCCTATAATAATGTTTGCCATTTTGTATTTTCAGCTACTTACAGAACTCATCATTGTGATCTGTACTTAGGGTTGGGTTGGATGCCTCTAGGATTGAATATTCAGTGGGTTGTTTAGTCTCAAAAGCAATTTATCATGAATCCATGTTTCCTTTATCTGATTTAGTTTCTCTTAGGGCTATCCCATCAAAGTTAAGATCATCAAATGGTCTTATATTAGGGGTCCCATTGTGTAAACAAAAACTTGGGTCTAGGGCTTTTTCAATTTCAGCCCCCCTATTATGGAATTTGTTTCCTCTTCAAATTTGTAATGCAAGGTCTTTATTGTCTTTTAAGGCACAGTTGACACAATATTTATTGACAAATGCTGTTTGTGATTGCAGTAAGTAGTATGTTAAATTGTGTAGTATGATTCTAATTGTTGTATTGTGATATGTTATTTATGTGTTGTACTCCGGGTCGATCCTGAAAATGACCTTTGGTCCTGTGTCCTTACCTGGTTAACAAATTTGAAAATAAAAAAAAAAAAATAAAAAAATAAATGCACAGGGGATTGAACATATACAAGAAAAGGGCTTCTTAAATGATAGTGGTTTTCTAAATATGCTGGCAGAATAGGGTTCATGTCTTGGAATGTTGCAGACTTAGTCTCAAAAGTTGTAGATGGAGAATTTTGTGAGTTTCTAAAGAAAATGGTTGTGATAAGAATGCAAGAAATACAGCATGGAGAAGATCAAGTAGGAAACATAAATTTTAATGGATATACTATGGTACACTCACCAACAAGAAGAATTAAGAAACTGGGAAGAAAATTGGATTGTTAGCTCTGTATATAAAAATAACTGACTATATAAAAGTGGTTGAATATGTAGTTAAAACAAATTACATAATTCTTATGCTAACAGCATGGGAAGAGAAGATTATAATTGTAAATGTATATAACCCACCGTCAAATTCAAATGCATATGATAAATGTCTAACAGACAGATAGTGCTGAATATTAGGACATTAGATAATGGAAAATATACAGAGCTCCTTCTCCTGGGGGATTTTAATAAACAAATTGGAGAAAATACAGAGACAGGAAAAGAGGATATAATGTATGCATTAAATATTCCAAAAAGGCACACTCTAAATAAGAAAAGCATGGATGTTCATAAGCAAATGGAATATCTACTTGAGTCACTCCAGCTAATAGTCCTAAATGGGTGTTTGGAATCAGATTACAAAGGAGAATTGACCTGCTTACTGCAAGGGGTTCTACTATTGTAGATTATATGCTAACTTCAGTGTATGACTATAATAAATATGAAGATATTAAGGTAATAAATATGCCAAAAAGTGATAATTTCCCACTGATATTATTTAGAAAGACACATAAACTTATAATAAGAGAAGAATAACAAGAAACATATATAAACAACAATAAAAAATTAAATGGGACAATCTCTCCAATGACAAAGCTATTGACCTGAGTAACAAGTATATACAAGAAGTAGCATTAAAAATTGAACATGGAATAGATCCTATAAATATATATGATACAATAGTAATGCAGTATGAATGTTTTGTCAGGATAATGATACAGAAAGAGAGGAAAAACACTTGTGAATTAAGTTATGAGAACTGGTTTGATAAAAATTGTAGAAAGGAAAAGAAGAAGGTGACTAGATTAGTAAGGAAAGTAAAGAAATACCCAACAAAAACTAATAGAGTAGAACTTAATAAAATTGGAAGGGCAGTATAAAGAACACGTCAAAACACAAAGACATAAACATCAGAAGGAATTATGGGACATGATGCAAAAAGCAATAATAGATAAGGATGATAAAACATATTGGAGTCTGGCTGCTAAAGGACCCAATACTTTAAAAAAACAATATGATGATTATGTTGAGCCAGATACATGGGTAAAATACTTTAAGAATATATTTTAATTAGAACAGTAAACAGTTAAGTTGAGAATAAATGAAACAGATGAACATTTCACCTGGTTTGCAGAAAAATAGTAAAAACAGTCATAGAAAGTTTTAAAAATCATAAATCCTCAGGAATAGAAAACATACCAATAGATTTCATAAAGATAAACATAGACTGATGGGCTAGTACTCTTTCTAATTTCTATAACAAATTAGTCATGTATGCCTTTACACCAGACAGTTGGTTGGGAAGCCACATTGCTCCCGTGCATAAGAAAGGTCCACTTATGGATCTGGCAAATTATAGGCCTGTCAGCCTGCTGGATACTATGGCTAACATTTATGCCAAAGTTCTGTTAAGCAGACTAATTGAGTGGATAGAACAACACAACGTGATCTCTGAATATCAAGCTGGAATCTGGAAAAAGACTGGAACTATAAATCAAATATTTCTTCTGGCTCACATAATAGAGAAATATTGTAATATTAAAAAGTAACCAATATTTGTTGCATTCATGGATTACTCCTCAGCCTTTGATACAATATTAAGAGAAATCCTTTGGGATAAAATGGTGGAATTAGGAATAGACTTAAATTTGATAATACTAATAAAAAGGATCAATAGTGGTACCTGGACAAAGATAACATTTTGTTCAACTGGTGCACTTACAGAAAAAGTGATGACTAAGATTGGAGTATGACAGGGTTGCGTGCTTCCCCCAACACTTTTTAATATATGTATGTATATATAAATATATAAATGACATCACTATGGCATTTGATGAACCGATATTCCATACACCAAAACTGGACCCTAGAAGACTGCCTGTGCTGGCATACATGAATAATTTGGTGATAATATCAAGTAGATTAGAATTACAAAGAGCACTGAAGAAAATGGAAGTAACATGTCTACAGCATAATCTTAAGCCAAACACAAGAAAAACAAAGGTAATGGTGTTTGGCAGTAAAAAGAAATACAGAAAACTGACTTTGTTGGACACAAATCTCGACTATGTAAAGGAATTTCCTTATTTGGGGGTGACTTTTGCAAAAAATCCAAAATGGAACAAACATATCCAGATATGTGCCCAAAAACTGCAGAACTCGGTAAAACTTTGAAAAGATTCAACTACCTTTATCGGGGAATATGATTATACTGATGATTAAAATGATAAATTCAAAAAAAACATACAGCAAGCAATTTATGCTGCAGAAATATGGGATGCGGATAGGGTAACTAAGATTGAAAGTATATTAAATAAAGTGTATAAACAAACACTGAGAATACCAATTAGTACACCCAGCTCACTGATGAGAATGCAGCTGGGACAAGTAAGTTTCCAGTACTTGGTTTCCAGTAGATTAATTAATTATTGGGTTAAATTGAAAATAAGAAATCATTACTTGCAGCATGCCTAAAAGAAAAAGTACAACTACTGGCGAAGAACAATTTGGGTTGTTTAAATACCATACAAAGAATAATAAGGGAAAATGATTTACAATATTTATGCAGATGGGTCAAACAAAAGATTAATGTCAGCCTGACGTATACAAAATATATTTCCAAAAAAATGATGGAAAAATCACAAGAAACAGATCATAGAGCTATAACAACATTGAAAGTTACCACTTAGTTAACTAGTAATACTAAAGAACATGGTATGAGACAATACCTAAACATTGTACATGAACCAGAATATAGAAACCTGATAACACAGTTTAGGTTTGAGACATTCTCAAGTAATGTAGTAGAAGCCAGATATAATAAAGAACAGGAAAAAATGAAGAATTGCTATTGTCACTTGCAAGAATTGGAAGACTTAAAACATGTAGTACAAAGATTCCCATGGTATGAGCAAGTTTGGGCCAAAAGACTGGGGGAGAACATTGAAACTTTATATATGCCTACAAGATATTTGATTGATTTGCTGTTTAATGCAAAAAATCCTGAAGTTTTAAACAATTTGGCAATAGATCTAAGAGAGGTTAAAAAATAAGGAAGAAAAGAATACAGGGTTTTATAGTGTCGTTGCTGAGATATAAGAAAACCGCTCTGTCTTGGATGCACTCTCTCATGATATCAAACTGTAGCACTTTATATGAACTGCCCTTATGTATAATCTATGACTGTTTACATGAATAGTAAGAATAGTGTTTGAATAATTGTTGATATTGTATGGTGTATTGTATTTATATTTCTTTTTTATGAAAATATCACTTTCTTCGTAATGGCATTTTCACTGACCAAATAAATTTAAAACTTGAAACACATCAGGTTTGTGTGTTGCACACTTGACATGCATGCAGCAGTAAGGCTGATGTGAACATCATTTAAAAATCACATCAGGTTCCCATGTTGCACCCTTGCATGTGTGCAGCTACTAAGCTGGTGCAAATGTCATCTAAAAAACACATCGGTTCCTATTTCTCATACTACTGCTAGCAAATTGAGCCATTAAAATATATTTTGCATTGATTTCCGATTAAAACAAGGTAAACTCATTAATTCTGATCCTTTTGCAAGTTGTTTAATGGCTTTTGATTTTTGTCATTAAATCGGCATTAATTTGTAAAGTATTGTTTGCTTACTGCATTAAATGCCTAGGATATAGTCAGCCAACATCCCCCATTCCAGATGTGCAAAGAGGGGTCTCTGTGTTGTAAAGCTTGACCTTTATGTTTTGGGCCATGCAAATCCCCTTATGCATATTTAGTGCTACAAATGTGTTTCTCCATGACTGTTTTGGCTCACTTACTTTCCCTTTGTCATTCTGTATGGAGCATATACACTATGGCTATGCTCAGCACTCTTTATGCTGAGTAGAGTCTTGGAAGCAAGTACCATACCTCACATTTGGTCACTGAAATGAGGGACATGGGCACTCAAAATGAGGAACAATGAGAGACACTAAGCCTCACTCTGATCAGGACACATCCTGAAACATGGAGATACAGTACCACAGAACACAGTGGAAACCATTGTATTTACTTGTACTGATGTTAGCCCCATAGAATTAATTTCTACCATAAAGTAGGGGTGACATTTAGGCATGGCAGATGGGGCAGCTGCCCCCCCCCCCACATTTGTGCCTAGGTTGTTCTTATGATGTGGCAATAATGGTATTAAATTTGGATTTAGTCTTTTGCACAATAAGTGCCCCCCTGACCTGTGGTGTGCTCACGCTGCAGGTGCACTCCTGACTTGACTGTGTCTGTATTGTGTTGTCCACTCTCTCTGCCTACTAGTGGCAGTGCCATCACATATGATGTGGAGGCGCTCCAGCCAAGCAAGTGCAAATTTGTCACATGAGTGGTACACAGCCTTTCCCAACGCAGAGCAGACAGGCTGCACACTACAGCTTAGAAGAGTCACTGAGCATTGAACTCTTAACAGCAGTGTTGTGGCAGCATATTTTTGTGGGTCTACTCTTAGTGAGTCTCCATCTCCCTTGGTGGCTGAAGGAGCTGGGGGTGAGCGAGAAGCTAACTCGAGACTAGGCTAACTACTTACTCTACTAGGCTCGCCATACAAAACAAACAGTGTGGGACCCCCACAGCAGCAAGCTAGGCCTTGCAGCAGCAGCAGTGACAGTGGTTTGGGTGACCTTCATAGGCCTTGATCAGTGCAATGCATCAACAGCCAAGCAAAAAGCAAGCAACACAGGTTGGGTTGGTTGGGTTGATGAGTTGACTTGGTTTCAGACCACACTGGGGACCTGGGATGGTTGGTTCTAGGATCCAGCTTCTGGCAGAAGGATAAAGGAGGAGTGGACTGGAAAGTGGGATGTGGCACACTGGGCTAGGCCACAGGTTCTGGCCACATGGCCAGAAAAGTAAAAGCAAATGTATATATTTTTTTACAGGGGCATTGAAGAAGGAGGAAGGGATGAAATACTGATGTGTTTTTCATGTTTCTGCACCTTTGGGTGGCTTCACGACCCATATAGGATGGGTATTGAGTGGAATGGACTTAGGGAGATAAATCGAGACAATGTTTTTTTTTGGGGGGGTGGATTCAAAACTTCAACCAGGAAAAAAGCTGGTTAGTAACTGGGTGAGTTTAAGCCCACATCTGATACAATGCTCTAGGGTATGGACAGATGAATCTTATACATTTGATTTTTTCCTGATTTGCATATCACTTTTCAGTCACTACAAATAAGTTTTACTTTTTAGAGATGTTCCAGACATTCCAGAGCTTGCAGCCTAGGGGCTAGCTTGTGTCTGGCCACCACTGGTTGTTAGTTCCCCCCGCTAAAATCTGAAATGGCACTCCTGCCATAATTTTATTTAGTTTTTGTTGATCGGGAGGAGGACCAGACCATTTTTTTGCCTATTTTCAGCCTTGTCCCATGGAAAAGGGATACAAATGGATGCCAACTGAAATTGAACCAGATTTTTAAGCTGTTGATGGTATTTTTGGTGAATGGGGGAACTTTGGTCAGGACACTGGGGAAATTCCCCTACTCTTGGTTGAGTGGCACTGCTGCTCTATGTGTGTTGGAGAAGCCCAGTGTGTTTCGAGCCATGGAGGAGGAAGGAGCTGTGCTGCAAGTGCTGGGCGCTGGAGTCGGCGAAAATGCAGCCTCTCTTCTGACCGTATCGGTTGAGGACACCGCAACTCGAGTTCAGATTAGAGTTTCAGAGCAGGAACATAGGTAGTCTTTAAAGGAAAAAAAAGACATTTTACAAACAGAGCTTAGGTCGGTGGAAATCCTCCTAGCTACAGAGTCTATGGGTCAGGACGAGCAAGGTAAACGGAAACATATGCAGGATACCTCATCGTGCCAGTCTGTGTCACCTACTGCTAAGGTTTTTGCTCTTGATCACTCACCAAAGTTTTGCACTCTGAGAGGGTGTGAGAAGCAGAGATGGAGATGCATTCAGCATCTCTGGACACGGATTGAGCACATTGGTCACCAGAAGTCGTGCTCGAGAATGTGGGCTGGATTCAGGCTCCAACAGGTGAATGGCTTGCTGATTCACAGATGGCGTTACACCAGGAAATCACCAGAGAGTCTGCCATAAGCAAGCCTGTATCAACTGGACTGGGTTTAGCTCATGCGGCATCTCAGGATTCTTTGCAGTCATCACTCCATTTTTCTATGGATGCTCAAGAGAAGGTACAGGGATTATTGCCTGGTGGAGTTTCAGGTAAGGTGAATTTTTCACCTTTGGAATCACAGAAGGAACATACTGACATTCAGTCGGGGGTTGTTGAAAAAGGGCAGGAGGGTAAAGCTCACAAAGACAGGGAGGTACCTCCTCAGGTTTCCCCTTCAAGACCTAAACAACCATTCTCTGGTCCCATATAGAAGCAAATTGATCTGGCAAAATGAAGGCATGCTATACGCTTGCAATATTTGACTGGTATGCAGGACCTCCCCAAACAGGCAATATGTGAGGCAGATCTGAATTAAATAATCCCTTGGGTTCACCCCCCCCCCGCAGTCATTTATGCATTTATACATATTTCTGGGGAGCATACTTTCGATAGTAGTTTTCGACCAGCAGATTTACTGGAACGTTTTTGGACAAAGTATGCTTTATTAAAAACAAAACCATTGTGGACCCCCTTTCAGGTCACTCCTCTTACCAAGCAAGCATTTTGGTTCATGACTATCCTTTTCCAAAGTGAAGGAGTAAATACTGTTGATGTTATGTTTTGGTTGGAACAGCAGTGTGAAGTTCTGGGTACACCGGATCCCATTCTGGATAATGAAGGTTTCTGGAATGGAGGTTGGAAGGTGAAGGTTAAGCTCTTTCAGGATGGTATGGACTTTAAACATCTGCCTATCTGTCTTTTTATTGGCAGAGACAAAGGTTTCATTTTTTTATCCGGGGCAGCCATGTAGATGTTACAGATGTGGGTCTGCCAGACATATTAGCACATCTTGAATGGTTCTTCTGTGCTTCTATTGTGGAGAACCAGGTCACTCTGGATTTCATTGTGATAACACTCCTAAATATTCTTTATGCCAGGATGTAGGTCATGTATTTACTGATTGTCCAAAGGCTTCCCTCAATACTGATGATGCTGACTTTGGGATTCAGGAACGTTATTTTGCTAAAGCCGCTAGAAAAGTGGACCCTAGATCAGAGACTTGGGTCTCCCCAGAACCACACCCCAGAAATTCTTCTGTGGGCCATACTTATGCAGAGGCAGCAAAACATGGGCCTTTACCAACTTCTGACCAGGTATTAGTGGCAGAACCACGTCAGGTAGCCCCAGTGAAGGTAATGATAGATGAGCCAGTTATAGATGTTTCACTTGCCCCTCACTACATGTCTGAGGTTTCTACCTCCATGCACCCCTATCTGTCCCTTCTGAAGACTTCCAACCTGTCCATTTGAAAGGGAATAAATCTATGATGTAAGATTTGACAGATGTTCCAGATGGTATATCTCTGTCAAACTATTTGAAGTATTACAGATGGAGGAAGAGGGGGACTCGGATGTTGTTTCTGGAACATCCTCACAGAAAGATGTAATGTCGGATCTAGAGACTCCTTTGGAACCTGTCACAAAGTCAAAAAAGAAACAAATGGGTACTAGGATGGGTATAAGGAAAAGTATTAGGAAAAAGACTTAATGACTTATTACATTGGTTCCTTCATTTAGACCATAAAATCTGACTTTTGCTAATCTTTAACGTAAATAGTATTCATACAGAACGTAAATGTTTAGCCACTTTTTCATTATTTTCATATTGTGCATCTGATGTTTTTTTTTCAGGATACCAGGTTGTATGACGTACAGGATTTTGACACAGCTTCAGCAGCATGGGTATGGGGCCCCTGTTTTTGGTTGGGGGGGGTGAGGACCTCTGCTATGGAGTGGGTATTTGTTTTTCTATTTCAGACTTTATTGAAGTACATTTTGTAGATATTTTTCCAGGAAGGGCAATGCTGTTGGATATTCAGGTACAGGGAGTGAATTTTCAGCTAATTAATGTCTATGCACTACAGGGTAAAACCACACGGATTGACTTGTTAAAATTGATTAGGCCGTATTTATATACTAGTAAAAATGTGGTGTTGGGAGGTGATTTTAATACTAGTTGGTTCCCCTCTGATAAAACTGGTAAGACACAGAAAGTATTTTGTGATGTAGGATTTCTGAAAGATTTATTGCACCAAACAGGGCTCTGGGATGTTTTTAGTAAGAAGCCACAGAATAATTCCAGGAACTTTTTTCAGAGAAAGAAAGCAACAAGGATTGATTATTTTTTTATTACCCCAACTTTGCTTTATAATCAACAGAAGGTACATATTGTACTTACTTCAGATCATAGGTTACTGACAATAACTGCCTCTAGTTTCCAAAAGACTACAAAAGGTCCAGGATACTGGAGGATGAATCTTTCATTACTTGATAGTCCAGAGATTCTGTAGGGATTTCTTTCCCTTTTAGAAGCAAGACAATCAGTTTTCATTTTATATGATTCTTCTGTTTCTTGGTGGGAAGACAGAAAGAAAAAATTACTCACCTTAGTAATGTTGTTTCTTCTAACGGAGAATTGCTATATTATGACATATGCAGTGAGTCCCAACTTTCCAACTGCTCCAGAGGTGAAAGAGTTAACTTTCCATGCCAAGCATGGAACGCTGAGCTCGAGCTCGGTTGAAACTCTGTCTGTTGTTCTTCAAACTCAAACCGTCAGATCTTTACGAACTAAACTCACTGAGGTCCTGTGTGGAAGCTGTAAACCTACACTAGCCAACTGGCTACTAAACATAAGAACACATTCTTAGGTCCCAAAACTAAGACTCAAGTCAGGAGACCCAAAAAATTAAAACATAACACCAAGTCACTCCAAAAAAAGGAGGGGTGAAAAGAACAAGGTGGGCATCTACTAAGTGCCAGCACTGCACTGCCCACCCACATCACAAAAACAGAGGTTCTGAGAGGGGCAGGCAGGGAGTGAGGTCATAATATAGCAAGACTCCATTAGAAGAAACAACATTACTAAGGTGAGTAATTTTTTCTTCAAACAACATGAAGTCTTGCTATATTATGACATATGCAGACTACACAGCAGTACCTCCATGGAGGAGGGACAGAACCTACTTAGGAAATAGGCTCTGCAGCACAGCTGTGCCAAACCGAGCATCACTCCTAGCCTGGATGTCCAGGGAGTAATGCTTGGTAAAAGTGTGAACTGTTTTCCAGGTAGCTGCTTGACATATCTCTAGGATAGGGATGTCCCTGGCAGCAGCCAGGAAGCAGCTGTACCTCTGGTAGAGTGAGCCTCAGGCCTGAGGGAGGAACCTCACCCAGTTTTCATAGCAAAATTGGATACAAGAGACAATCCACCTGGCAATGGATCTTTAGTGGCAGGTTTCCTTTACTAACCTCACCATAAGTGAGGAACAGTTGGAGGAGTCAAACCTGTGACCCTTGGTACGTTCTATGTAGTAACTAAGGGCTCTTTTGACATCTAAACTGTGCAGTCTCCTCTCCCAGAGGAGGAATGGTCAGTGAAGTACACAGGAAGAGACACAGATTGATTAAGGTGGAAATCTGAAACCACCTTAGGCAAGAACTTCCTGTTAGTCCTGAGGACCACCTTATCTCTATGAAAGGAGATAAAATCAGGCTCCACTGACAAGGCTTGTAATTCACTTATGTGTCTGGCAGAAGTGATGGCTACCAAAAACACAGTTTTCCAAGTCAAGTACTTAAGCTCTGCTGAAGACAAAGGCTCAAAAGAGGGTTGCATAAGCTGAGCAATGCAAACATTAAGATCCCAGGCAGGGGCAGGGTCCCTGAATGGAGGGCTGGTGTGAAGCAACCCCTTGAAAAACTTGGAGAATACAGGATGAGCTGAAAGAGAAGACAGCTTACCTGCTGATAAGAAAGCAGACACAGCTGCCAGATGCACTTTTAAGGTAGCTGGTCTCAGCCCCAAGGTATTTAAGTGGACCATATAATCCAGGACTGTGGGCGAGTTAGCAGATTCTGAGGAAATATGCTTTCCAGAGCACCATATGGAAAACCTCTTCCATTTGGAATTATAAGTAGCTCTGGTGGAAGGCTTCCTAGAAGCTCTTCAGGATATCCATTACACCTTGGGAGAGGTGTAGGTCAGCAACTCTAACTCTTCAAGAGCCAGGCCTTGAGATTGAGAGATTTGAGGTTCGGTACCAAACTCCCCTGAGCACAAGTTAACAGGTTGTGATTCCTGGGAAGACACAGGGAAGGTGGACTGCTAAGGACAGTAGGAGGGTACCAAGGCTGTCTGGCCCAGTCTGGAGCAATCAGGATCATCTTGCAGGGTTGAGATCTGATTTTGACTAGCACTTTGAACAGGAGAGGAAGGGGAAGCATAGAGAAACTTCCTTCCAACTGAGAAAGAAGGCATCCAGAGGGACTGAGCCCAACACTGGGGGCCTGCAGCAAAAAAGGGGAAGTTGGTGATTGTCTGGGGCTGCAAAAAGATCTATCTGCGGGGTGCCCCATCTGGAAAATACCACCTCCAAGACCAGGGGGTCCAGTGACCATTCGTGATGGCCCTGGGAAATCCTGCTGAGAGCATCTGCCAGGACATTGTCCTTGCTTGGGAGGTGAACTGTCATAAGGGAGGTGTTCAGTGAGTAAGCCAGAGACCACAACTTCATTGCTTCAGTGCACAGGGCCATAGACCAAGTGCCCCCTTGCTTGTTGATGTACCACATTGTGGTGGTGTTGTCTGTTCTGACCCGAATAACTTTGTTCTGAACAGATTTGGAAAAAGCTTGAAGTGCTAGAAAAACTGCTCTGAGTTCCAACAGATTGATGTGGAGCAGAGATTCCTGAGGGGACCACAATCCCTGGGTAGTGAGGTCGCCCATGTGAGCTCCCCACCCCAAGAGGGATGCATCTGTAGTAAGGATTAAGGAGTGAGACTGAGGGGCAAAAGGAACCCCCTGTCTCAGATTGGTCTGGTCCTGCCACCACTGTAGGTCCTGGATCAGGGTTTGAGTCACTGGGATCAATTTGGTTAGAGGGTCTTTCCTTTGAGACCAAAAGGCTCTCAAATGGAACTGGCTGTCCCTCATCTGCAATCTTGCTCCCTGCACTACTGCTGTAGAAGCAGCCATGTGCCCCAGGAGCTGTAGAAAGTACCTTGCTGGTCGAGAGACCTGCAGGGTGAATGAGGAGGCCAGAGAGACTAGGGTCCTTGCCCTGTCCAGAAGAAGGAAGGCTCTGGCCTTCTCTGTGCTCAGCTCTGCACCTATGAAGGTGAGGAGCTGGACAGGCTCTAGAACTGACTTTGGAAGATTCAGAAGGAAACCTAGAGAAGTGAGCAGTTGCTGAGTAATCTGTAGATGTAACTTGACTTGGTCTGGAGACTGGCTTACTATGAGCCAGTCGTCCAGGTAAGGGAAGATGGCAATTATTTTCCTTCTTAGGTGGGCAACTGCTACTGCCAGGCATTTTGTGAATACCCTTGGAGCAGAGGTGAGGCCAAAGGGCATTGCTCTGAATTGGTAATGGCCTGAGGGCAGCTCGAACCTGAGATACTTTCGATGGGAGCTTCTGATGAGAATATGGAAATAGGCATCCTTGAGGTCCAGGGATGCTAGCCAGTCCCCTGGCCTTAGAGAGGGTAGAATAATTCCCAGAGTCACCATTTTGAATTTTGGTTTTAAAAGTTGCTTGTTTAAGTATCTGAGATCCAGGATGGGCCGCCATTCTCCTGTCTTTTCTGGGGTAAGGAAGTACCTGGAGTACAAGCCTTTGCCCTGGTGTAGGGGTGGAACCCTTTCCACAGCTCTGAGAGCTAGGAGGGAAGAGACCTCTGCCTCTAAGGCAAGAGCCTCTGGAGGATTTGCAGGTGGAAAGGATCTGGTTCTCATCTTTGGAAATTTTTTGAAGCTGAGAACCAGTCCCTGGCTTACTACTTCCAGGACCCACTTGTCTGATGTCAGAGACATCCAGTCCTGGACAAAGTAAGCCAGCCTGCCCCCTACTGGTAGCTGAGAATCGGCCCTGGTAACCCCATCAGGGTGCCTGCTTGGCAGGGGCTTTGGGCTGAGGGGTGGAAGCAGACCTGCTTGTACCCCGTCTGCCTCTCCCTCTAAAGAACCCCCTCTGGGCATAGGCAGAAGAGGAGGCCTGGGCTTGGTAAAAAGACCTATGAAAAGGCCTGCCCCTGCCCCTGGGAAGCTGCCTTTGAGGAGTGGCCTGCCTTTCTTTCGCCTGTGCACTCCTATAGGTGGTCCTATACTCATCCATTTTCTTCATGTAATTCTCTGTCTGCTCCCCAAACAGAGAATTACCCACAACAGGAAAATCCATGGCCTTAGTCTGGGTATCCTGTGACAGGCTAGTACATCTGAGCCAAGCCATTCTGCATGGCGCCACAGATGTAGCCATGACTCTTGATGACACATCATTAGAGTCCACTGCAACATGGAATTGCACCTTGGATGCCTCAATACCATCAGCAGCCACCTGCTCCAGCTCCTGGCAAGCTGGCCAGGACCTGCTTTGCTAGAGCCATAACAGTATCCCATCTGGATTTCTGGTATCTGGCAATAAGCCATATAATTAGCCTGTCTGAGTCCCAAGGATGCTGCCATGTACTGTTTCTTTGCCATGGCATCAATCCTCCTGGAGTCCTTATCCGGGGGGGTGTGAAGCAAAGGGAATATTAGCCTTGTCACAGGCTGCAGCCTGCACTACCCCAACATGGCTGCATTGTTGTGTGAGGAACTCCGTATCAGAGCCTGACAATGTGTACCTCTTGTCCATTCTCTTATCCACAGGAGCTATAGTGTGAGGAGCTTTTAAAATTTTAAAAGTCTGTTTCCCAAAAGATTATGCAAGGGAATAGACAGTCTCCTAGACTCTGGGATATCCATCATTTCCACATAGTCAGGCTCCTCTTGATCATCCACAGCTTCCTCCATAGGGAGCTGGAGGGTTTCAGCCACTTTTTTATAAAACATAAAATGAGAGAGGGACTCAGAAAGCCTAGGAGGAGACACTCCTGAAGGTCTGTCTGGGGAGATGTCCGGTCAATGGGCACATCCAGACTTTCAAATCCACATTCACTCTCCTCATACTCCTCTTCCCCCTCCTCCGGTTCATAATCTCCTCTAACTCATACTCTTGAACCGGTGGAACTGGCCGAACCGGGCACTTACCCGATGGTGCTGGTTCGGTCGGAACTGGGGAAAGCGACTGGACAATTTTTATCGCTTTGGCTATTTCTTCAGTGGTTGGAGAGGAACGTTTTGGCTCCACACCAGCTGATTTTCTAGTCCTTTTTGCTGGACCCGGCTCCTCAGAGTTGGATCTCCTCTTGCCCGAGGAAGTCTCGCCCTGGTCAGAGGGCACTCCCTCCGGTTTGGTTGGAACTGAACCGGGCTGGCCATCTGGTTCAGCTGACTTTTTGGCCTCCCTTTCCCTGAGCCTATCAACTCTCTTTTCCAGGGTAGCTGCAGGAAAACTTTTACAAATCTGCAGTCTGCACTGAGGTGGTCAAACCCCAGACAATAAACACAGGTGGTGTGGGGATCAGCCTTGGCAAAGACTTCCCCACACACACTGCAGTGTTGAAAGCCAGTGGGCCCAGTTTTTCTTTTGGGTTTCTCAGACATAGTGCCAGTCCTAACCAAACTTACCCGTTTATGGCAATCCGCCAGGTAAGACCCTCTTATCAGTTCCCAACACGTGTCACGGGTCGTGGAAAAACCGTAATAAAATCCGTTTTTAGAACCGATAAGAACCGTAACCACACACTCAAAAGATAGATTAAGATATTTTAGTAACTTGATCGGTTCAAACCGAACCGATAAACTGTTTACAAGTTCCACACAGAATAGAAATAAATGTAAACCTATCTAGTACTCACAATACCACAGACAGAGTCTGAACCGACCGGTTTGGTTTAAATTGGTTGAAACCGAGAAAACAATACTTAACTGACAAAATGAACTGAGCAGAAGGAGAAATTCCGGAGCGACTGTTCAGTGAGGCGAGAAGATCTGACAGTTTGAGTTTGAAGAACAACAGATGAGTTTCACGAGCCGAAGCCGGTCATGCTTGGCATGGAAAGTTAACTCTTTCACCGGAGCAGTGCGAAGGTTGGGACCACTGCATATGTCATAATATAGCAAGATCATGTTGTTTGAAGAAAAATTATTCACCTTAGTAATGTTGTTTCTTCTAATGGAGTCCTGCTGTATTCTGACATATTGCAGTGATGTCCAACCTTGAACTGCCCCGGAGATGAAAGAGTTAACTTCCATGCCAGGCATGGAACGCTGAGCTCGAGCTCGGTTGAGACTCTGTCTGTTGCTGTTTGAACTCAAACCGCCGATCTTTATGAGCTATACTCACTGGGTGTCCTGTTGGAAACTGTAAACTTACACTAGCCAACTGACTACTAAATATAATAAAAGATTTTTGATCCCAAAACAAAGACTCAGTCAGAGCCAAAAATAAACAAACACAACACCCACACACCCAAACTAAAGGTGTGAGAAAAGAAGGGTGGGGCACCTCCTGAGTGCTAACACTGCTACTGCCCACCCACATTCCAAAAACCAAGGTTCTGAGAGGGGAGGCAGGGGGGAGGATCGAATACAGCAAGACTCCATTAACAGAAACAACATTACTAAGGTGAGTAATTTTTTCTTCAAACAACATGAAGTCTTGCTGTATTCTGACATATTGCAGACTACCAAGCAGTACCTCCATGGAGGAGGGACAGAACCTACTTAGGAAATAGGCTCTGAAGCACTGCTGTGCCAAACTGAGCATCACTCCTAGCCTGGATATCCAGAGAGTAATGCTTGGTAAAAGTGTGTACTGTTTTCCAGGTGGCTGCTTGACAAATCTCTAAGATAGGAATATCCCTGGCAGCAGCCAGGGAAGCAGCTGTACCTCTGGTAAAGTGAGCCCTCAGGCCTGAGGGTGGGATCCTACCTAGCTTTTCATAGCAAAACTGAATGCAAGAGACAATCCACCTGGCAATAGATCTCTTAGTGGCAGGTTTTCCCTTACCAACCTCACCATAAGTGAGGAACAGTTGGAGGGATTCAAACCTGTGACCCTTGGTGCTCTATGTAGTAGCTAAGGGCCCTTTCACATCCAAACTGTGCAGCCTCTCCCCAGAGGAGAAATGGTCAGTGAAGAAAACAGGAAGAGACATAGACTGGTTAAGGTGGAAATCTGAAACCACCTTAGACAAAAACTTCCTATTAGTCCTGAGGACCACCTTATCTCTATGGAAAGAGATAAAATCATGCTCCACTGACAGGGCCTGTAACTCACTTATGCATCTGGCAGAAGTGATGTCCACCAAGAAAACAGTTTTCCAAGTCAAGTACTTAATCTGTGCTGAGGACAAAGGCTCAAAAGGGGGTTGCATAAGCTGAGCAATGCAAACATTAAGGTCCCAAGCAGGGGCAGGGTCCCTGAAGGGAGGATTGGTATGAAGCAATCCCTTGAAAAATTTAGAAAATACAGGATGAGCTGAAAGGGAAGAGTGTTTGCCTGCTGAAAGGAAGGCAGAGACAGCTGCCAGATGCACTCTTAGTGTAGCTGGTCTGAGTCCCATGCTATTAAGGTGAACCATATAGTCCAGGACTGTGGGCAGGCCAGCAGACTCTGGAGAAATATGCTTCCCAGAGCACCATATAGAAAATATTTTCCACTTGGAGTTGTAAGTGTTTCTGGTGGAAGGCTTACGAGAAGCCTTTAAGATATCCAGAACACCTTGGGAGAGGTGTAAATCAGCAAACTCTAACTCTTCAAGAGCCAGGCCTTGAGGGTGAGAGATTTGAGATTCGGATACCAAACCCTCCCCTGAGCAAATGTTAACAGGTTGTAATTCCTGGGAAGAGACGGGGAAGATGGACTGCTAAGGACAACAAGAGAGGGTACCAGGGCTGTCTGGCCCAGTCTGGAGCAATCAGAATCACCTTGCAGGGTTGAGACCTGATTTTGACTAACACCTTGAACAGGAGAGGGAAGGGGGGAAGCATACAGGAACTTCCCTTCCCAATTGAGAACTAGGGCATCCAGGGGGACTAAGCCCAACACTGGGGGCCTGCAGCAAAAGAGAAGAAGTTGGTGACTGCCTGGGGCTGCAAAAAGATCCATCTGTGGAGTGCCCCATCTGGAGAAGATCACCTTCAAAACCAGGGGATCCAGGGACCATTCGTGATGGCTCTGAGATATCCTGCTGAGAGCATCTGCCAGGACATTGTCCTTGCCTGGGAGGTGTACTGCTGTAAGAGAGGTGTTCAGGGAATAGGCCAGAGACCATAACTTCATTGTCTCTGTGCACAAGGCCGTAGACCAAGTGCCCCCTTGTTTGTTGATATACCACATTGTGGTGGTATTGTCTGTCCTGATCTGAACTACTTTGTTCTGAACAGACTTGGAAAAAGTTTGAAGTGCTAGAAACACTGCTCTGAGTTCTAATAGATTGATGTGAAGCAGAGATTCCTGAGGAGACCACAACCCTTGGCTGGTCAGGTTCCCCAAGTGGGCTCCCCAGCCCAAGAGGGAGGCATCTGTAGTAAGGATTAGAGAATGAGACTGAGTGACAAAAGGAACTCCATGTCTTAGATTGTCCTGATCCTGCCACCACTGTATCGCCTGGATCAGGGTTCGAGTCACTGGAATCAGTTTGGTCAGAGGGTCCTTTTTCTGAAATCAGAAGGTTCTCAAGTGGAACTGAATGTCCCTCATCTGAAATCTTGCTCCCTGTACCACTGCTGTAGAAGCAGCCATGTGCCCCAGGAGCTGCAGAAAATACCTTGCTGGTCGAGACACCTGGAAGGTGAATGAAGAAGCCAGTGAGATAAGGGTCCTTGCCCTATCCAGGGGAAGGAAGGCTCTTGCTCTGACTGTATTCAGCTCTGCCCCATGAAGGTGAGGAGCTGCACAGGCTCTAGAACTGATTTTGAAAGATTCAGAAGGAAACCTAGAGAAGTGAGCAGTTGCTGAGTTATCTGTAGATGTAACTTGACTTGGTCTGGAGACTGGTCTACTATGAGCCAGTCATCCAGGTATGGAAAGATGGAGATCCTTTTTCTCCTTAGAAAGGCAACTACTACTGCCAGGCATTTTGTGAACACCCTTGGAGCAGAAGTTAGGCCAAAGGGCATTGCTCAGAATTGGTAATGGCCTGAGGGCAGCTCGAACCTGAGGTACTTTCGGTGGGAGCTTCTGATGAGAATATGGAAATAGGCATCTTTGAGGTCCAGGGAAACTAGCCAGTCCCCTGGCCTTAGAGAGGGTAGAATTATTCCCAGAGTCACCATTTTGAACTTTGGCTTTAAAAGGTGCTTGTTTAAATATCTGAGATCCAGGATGGGCCACCATTCTCCTGTCTTTTTGGGGGTTAGGAAGTACCTGGAGTAATCCTTTTCCTTTGTGCAGGGGTGGAACCCTCTCTATGACTCTCAGAGCCAAGAGGGAAGAGACCTCTGCCTCTAGGGCAAGTGCCTCTGAAGGATTTGCAGGTGGAAAGGATCTGGTTCTCATCTTTGGAAATTTTTTTGAAGCTGAGAACCAGTCCCTGGCTTACTACTTCCAGGACCCATTTGTCTGATGTTAAAGACATCCAGTCCTGGACAAAGTAAGCCAGTCTGCCCCCTACAGGTGGTGGAAAATCGGCCCTGGCAAACCCATCAGGGTGCCTGTTTGGCAGGGGCTTTAGGCTGAGAGGCAGAAGCAGGCCTGCTTGTACCCCGTCTGCCTCTCCCTTTGAAGAACCCCCTATGAGCATAAGCAGAAGAGGAGGCCTGGGCTTGGTAGAAAGGCCTATGAAAAGGCCTGCCCCTGCCCCTGGAATGCTGCCTCTGGGGAGTGGCTTGCCTTTCCTTGGCCTGAGTACTCCTGTGGGTGGTCCTGTATTCATCCATTTTCTTCATGTAGTTCTCTGTTTGCTCCCCAAACAGAGAATTACCCATAACAGGAAAATCCATGGCCTTAGTCTGGGTAACCTGAGACAGGCTAGTACATCTGAGCAAAGCCATCCTACGAAGGGCCACAGATGTAGCCATGACTCTAAATGAAACATCATCCACTGCAGCATGGAACTGCACCTTGGATGCCTCAATACCATCCGCAGCCACATGCTCCAGCTCCTTGGCAAGCTGGCCAGGGACCTGTTTAGTTAAAGCCATTACAGTGTCCCATCTAGATTTCTGATATCTAGCTGTATAGGCCATATAATTAGCCTGCCTGAGTCCCAAGGATGCTGCCATGTACTGTTTCTTTGCCATGGCATCAATCCTCCTGGAGTCCTTATCTGGGGGGTGTGAAGCCAAGGGTATATTTGCCTTATCACAGGCAGCAGCCTGCACTACCCCAACATGGCTGCATTGCTGGGTAAGGAACTCCGTATC
This sequence comes from Neoceratodus forsteri, assembly GCA_016271365.2. Lineage (NCBI taxonomy): Eukaryota > Metazoa > Chordata > Ceratodontiformes > Ceratodontidae > Neoceratodus > Neoceratodus forsteri. The sequence continues at coordinate 830,355,293 of CM028130.1, read as the reverse complement.
TGAGCCTGAGAGAGTATACCTCTTGTCCATTCTCTTGTCCACAGGAGGTATAGAAGTAGGAGTCTTTAACATTTTTATTGTCTGTTTCCCAAAGGACTTATGAAGGGGAAGAGACAGCCTCCTAGACTCTGGGATATCCATCATTTCAACATAGTCAGGCTCCTCCTGGTCATCCACAGCTTCTTCCATAGGAAGCTGAAGAGTTTCAGCCACTTTTTTGTAGAACATAAAATGGGAAGGGGACTCAGAAAGCCTAGGAGGAGAAACCCCTGAAGGTCTGTCTAGGGAGATATCTGGGTCAATAGGCACATCCAGACTTTCGTAATCACCCTCACTATCCTCATACTCTCCTTCCTCCTCCTCCTCTGGTTCATAAAAATCTTCTAAATTATAATCTGGGACCATGGGAACTGATCAACCGAGCCCCTTCCTGATGGCGCCGGTTCGGTCGGAACTGGGGTTAGTGACTGAACAATCCTTATCGCTTTGGCTATTTCATCAGCAGTTGGAGAAAGAATTTGTGGATCCGCACTGGCTGACTTAGCCTTTCTTTTTCTTTTAACTGGAACCAACTCCTCAGAGTCTGTTCTCCTTTTGCCCGAAGAAGTTTCGCCCTGGTCAGAGGGCACTCCTTCTGGTTCGGTTGGAACCGAACCGGGCTGGCCATCCGGGTCAGCAGACTTCTTGGCCTCCCTTTCCCTGAGCCTACCAACTCTCTTTTCCAGGGTAGCTGCAGGAAAATTCTTGCAAATCTGGCAGTCTGAATCGAGGTGGTCAAACCCCAGACAATAAACACAGGTGGTGTGGGGATCAGCCTTAGCAAAGGCTTCCCCCCACACACACTACAGTGTTGATACCCAGTGGGCCCGGTTTTTCTTTTGGATTTCTCAGACATGGCCAGTCCTAACAAAACGTACCCTTTTTTCAGGCAATCCGCCAGGCAAGACACCCTTATCGGTTCCTGACCGTGTTACGGGTTGTGGAAAAAACCGTAATGAAATCCATTTTTTAGAACCGATAAGGACCGGTTACCACACTCTAAAAGTAGAATAAACTTTTTCTGAACAACCTGATCGGTTCAAACCGAACCGATCCCACGTTTACAAGTTCCACACAGAAAAACAAGAAAATAAACCTATCTAGTACTCACGATACCACAGACAGAGACTGAACCGACAGGTTAACGGATTAAATTCAGTTGAAACCGAGAAAATCGGCACTTTAACCGACAACTTGAACCAAGCAAAGGAGAAATCTCCGGAGCGACTGTTCAGTGAGGCGGAGTAAAGAATCTGACGGTTTGAGTTCAAACAGCAAAAGACAGAGTCTCAACCAAGCTCGAGCTCAGCGTTCCATGCCTGGCATGGAAAGTTAACTCTTTCATCTCCAGGGCAGTTCAAAGGTTGGACATCACTGCAATATGTCAGAATACAGCAAGACTTCATGTTGTTTGAAAAAGTATTTGAGGGAGTATTTTCAGAAAATGGGGAAATTAATGGGGACACATCATAGGGACAAGTATATGATTTTACAGGAATGCCTTGGTCAGTTTCAGTCATTACATTTACAGGGTGGTACATGTTACCTAGATAGAATAGCAAACATTAAGATGGAACTGACACAACTCCAATATGACAGAATGAAATCATTGGAAAGGGAACAACATTTTGGTACACAGGGGAAGCAAGCTTTTATTAATCCTTTTGATAGCTGCAAAGCTCGGAGACATCAAAATGAGATAAAACGTATTAAAACAGAGGAAGGGACTATTTTACTTACTAATACAGAAATTTTGCAAGAGATAGATGGGTTTATTTCTTCTATGTTTAAAGAGAATCCAGAGGTACAGGACTCTCTTTTGGATGATTGGTTGCAAGATTTAAGTCTCCCACATGTCCCGGAACATTATTTCCTTTCATTATTGGCCCCCATTTCTAGTTTGGAGCTTACAAGTACAATTACAGCTCTCCTCTTAGGGAAGGCACTGGGTAAAGATGGATTACCTAATGAAATTTATTCTTATGTGAATCGTTATTTGGGAAAATAATTAGTACAAATTTATAATGCATGTTTTACTAGTAACCATATACCGGATGATATGAATGTTGGTTTATTAATATTATTGTACAAGAGTGATGATAAGGATATGTTGAGGAACTGGAGACTATTTCCCTGTTAAACACAGACTTTAAAATCCTCACCAAAATGCTTAGTGCTAGACTGAGTTTGGTCCTGCAGGACATTGTTTTGCCAACACAGTTTTGTTCAGTTCCAGGAAGACGGATTATGGATGGTTTAATTTTGCTACGATAAAGAATGGAGAAGGGAAGGTCTCAGGAAATCATGGGTTTTTTGGTCAGCTTAGATCAGGCAAAAGCCTTTGATAAAGTGGCACATAATTATGTATGGAAATGTCTTCTGAAATTGAACTTCCCATAGCTTTTCATTGACTGGATTTGTATGTGTTATGCTAATGTTTCCACCATATGATATAAGAATGGGTGGTTGGGATCTAGTTGTGCTGTAAAGAGAGGAGCTTGACAGGGCTGCCCTCTGAACCCTATGTTATACCTTTTGACTTTGGAACCGTTATTGCACAAAGTGATGTTAGACACATCAATTCAAGGGGTAACAGTGTCTTGTGATGATAAAGAGATCAAATATATAGCATATGCCGATGATTTGTGTTTTATCTTGGCAGATCTTCCCTCCATTGGAGTGTTAGAAACCTTGCTGCATAACTTCACCCGGGAAACAGGTTGCAGAATAAATCTTGACAAAAGCAAGTGTATTCCCATAGGGTCAGTTTCTACATAACATCAGGATCTACTAGGTATACCTGTTACTTTTTCCCCACTGTAAAATTTTGGGGGTGTATTTTGATCAGGATGATATGGGTTTTCTGAACTGGGATATTCTATTGGCAGAAGCTCAGAAGAAAGTAACATATTGGACTAGATGGTTCCTCTTCAAAAAGAAGAGGGTATATATGTTGAAAACATTTTTGTTGAGTATGTTTTTACATCTCAGTGTGGTAAATATGTTGCCTAAACAGTTGGAGACAAGGGTTTATAGTGTTTTCTTTCAAGGCATTTGGGGCAGTCACCTTAATCCTCTAAAGAGAGGGGTGTTATATTTATCCATTATAACAGGAGGTCTGGGGATGATTAACCTGGTATTGTTTTTCTTTAGTATATTTTTTCAGGCAAATATTCATCCCCTTTTATGAAGGAAGGAGGCGCTTTGGGCCCCTTGGGTTTTGGATGTAGTGGAACGTTGGTTGGAGTCTTGGAAACTTCAAAGAGGAATGGCTAGGCAGAAATCCATATTAGGCTTACCAGCACATTTACAAGACTGTTTTGGTAAAATTAAATTATGGGATTTAACTAAGTTTGAAGGTAGTTCCCTGGCAAGGAAAGAACAGTATAACTATTCGGTCCAAACATTTTTTGGGGATACACCACATTTTGGAACTCGATCTGATATAGAGTTTAAACAAATTGTGCAAATGCTGACTCACTCCCGAATATCAGTTTGTATGTGGGATGTTTTGTGGCTCTGCACTCATGGTAAATTAAATGTTAAGAATAATCTGAAACACAAAGGATTGAGGGAGAGGATTTGCCCAAGACAGGACTGGTGTAGTCAACAGCTGGAAACAATGAATCATTTGTTTTTTGACTGTCCTTTTATAACACAATTTTGGGATCAGGTTGCTAAATACTGGGCTAGCTCCCCCTTTTATAGATTGAATTCAGATATCCTGTTTTTAGGAATTTTACCTCAAGGATGGCAGAAGTACAATGCTGGGATGATATATTTGATTCTTATATTTTTTTAAATATCATATCTGGCAGCTTCGGTGTCAGTGGTCTTTGAGACAACAATATGTGACTCCGGAACAACTTTTTTGAATCATACATAAGAGTCTGAAAGGGTTTAAACTGCATAACAGTTTACTGTCACACCGCAGATGCATAAAAAGCAATGGACTAACATTGATTCGTTGGATATCGTTTAGTGTTTTCTAGAGTCTGTTTGCAAGTGACAGTTTTTCCTATGTTCTGGGCTTATGTTTCTGGTGACATGTATTAGCATGTAGGATGTTATATTTATTTGTGCATACATACATATATATATATATATATATATATATATTTTACACTATGATGTTGTGAGTTGATATACTATTTTGTAGATATTTTTCTTTCACAGTTTGGAAAACTCCTCTACTCTTTTAGTGGGGATGGGACGGGGGTTATGTGTAAACACGGATTATTAATTTATGAAGTCCATGTATGTTGTTATGCCTTTTTTTGTGGTTCAATTTTAGTATGCTTTTCTATGCAGTAATACAATTTTGTATATTTTGTTTTATGTTTTCAGTAAAAAATTCCCTTACTCTTTTGGTAGGGTAGGAGAGGGTGGTGTTTTTTAGTAAATTTTATTTTCTGATTGGGGTCTATGTATGCCTTACTATGCCTTTGCATTTATGATTTTTTCCTTTTATGTTTGCATATTCCTGTTTTTTGAAGTATGAAGTAATACTCTGTTGAGTTTCTGTTTTTTTTTCCTTTTCTAATTTTGTATGAAGTAATACTGATTTATTTATATGTTCTTTTGTGATGTGAATAAAAATGCCCCTACTCTTTTTGAGAAGTGCCATGGGATCTTTAACATTCACCTGAACTACCATCAGAACAGGCAGATTGGACCTCAGTTTAATGCCTTATCCGAAAGACAGATAAAATCTAAATTTACAAGACATCCTCTGTGTGAGAAGTATGTTTCCCATGAGGGATGGATGAGGGGGCAGAGCAGTTTTCAGGGGTAAAATGAGGGCTGTCCCTTGCATTCAGGGACAGTTGAGCAGTACGGTATGCACAGACTATTGGATCCCCACGATAGTCAGGCTTTCCCCCTCCCCCCCCCAGTGAAGTTTACCTCCACATCCCCACACCCAGGCACATTATGACCAGAGCAAGGGAGAGTGCAAAGGTGTGCCCACTGAAATGAATAAGGGTATTTTTTTTACTACTATTTTATGCATTATTGATTGAGAGTTGGAAATTAATGAAGGTCACCACTTGACTAACAAGGGCCTTGTTTGTAGAACAGTGGTCTTCATTATTCTCCAACTTGCCATCATAATGTATAAAATAGTAATAAAAAAGAACTCAATTTATTTCAAGGGTGTACACCCCAGCACTCTTGCCCATGGACGTCATCTCTTAAAGACTCCTACCTCTGGCTCTCTAGTACTCAAGTAAAACACTTTCAGATTATATCTATACTTGGTGGGTTGTCTGAAGCAGTGTGGCTGCACCTGCCACAGTGTGTGTGTGCATGGGGGGGCAGACTGGCTGTGTGGGTGGCTGTCAAGTTTTTGCTGCTTTTGTCTTTGCCCTTTAAAGTCTCTTTACATGGAAGCATTCAAAACTATGGAGAGAAAATGGTGGGAGTACAGGCCAGATAGATGTAATTAAGTAGTTTTGTGAGTAAGTGTGTGTATTGGGGGTGGGAAGAACCACATGTGTTTCCACTGGTATGTGTGCTACAGTTCAGTTGTGCAGCTGAGATGAGGGGAGACAAGAAAACTAAAAAGTGTATTGATGGCTATAAGCATGCGGCATGCGTGCAGGTGAATGCAGATTTGTATTGTAGTACAAGCGAGCCATATGTATGTAGGCAGTATAGCTTAGTGGTTAAAGGCACTGAACTGCAAACCAGGAGACCTAAAGACCTGGGTTTGAATTTCATCAACCCCACTTGTATACTGTGTGATCCTGAGCAAGTCACTTACCTTTTATGTGTGAAGGTATCAGTGACTACTTGCTTTCTGCACGCATGCCACATGCATGCAGTCTGTTCCAATTTAACATAAAAAGCATGCTTTCCACACTTGCTTGCTGCATGCATGTCACATGCATGCAATCTGTTCCAATTTAACATTTAAAGCATGCTTGCAGCATGCATATCACATGGGTAGTTTTATGTGTGCAGCATGAAAACTTTTCATGTAATTATTCCTGTAAGGGACACCACAACTTTGTACATCATTATCTTCATCAATGACATTGGAGATGGCATTAAAGGCAAACTGCACCTATTCGCAGATGACACCAAGCTCTGTGGGAGAGTGGACACAGCTGCAGGGATACAGGACCTGCAGGAAGATCTGGAAAAGCTGTGGAGGTGGTCCAGGATCTGGCAGATTGGCTTTAATGCCAAAAAATGCAAAGTTATGCATATTGGAGCCAAGAAACCCAGGACAGAGTATTACCTGGGTGGAGTCTGAGTAGCTGCATCAGAGGAGGAGGATAAGGACCTGGAAGTGATAATCACTAGTGACCTGAAGCACTCCACACAGTGCAAGAAAGCAGCAGCAAAGGCATACAAGATGTTGGGATGCATAGCTGGGGGATAAGTAGTAGGAGAGAGGAGGTTATAATGCCCTTGTACAGGTCACTGGTAAGGCTGCATCTAGAGCATGGAGTTCACTACTGGTGCCCATGCCTCAAAAAGGACATTAACCTGCTGGAGAAGGTACAGAGGAGGGCTACAAAGATGACAGCCAGTCAGCAGGGCAAGGCATATGAGGAGAGGTTGAGGGCACTGAACATGTACTCACTGAAAGACAGGGGGGAGAGAGAGAGAGAGAGAGAGGGGACATGCTTGGGACTTTCAAGTACTTGAAAGGGATAAATAATGTTGATAAGGAAAGTCTATTTAAGCTGAGTGGCAACCATATCATGAGGGGACACCGTCTTAAGCTGGAGGATGGGAGGTTTAGGAGGGATGTCAGAAAGCACTTCTTCATAGAAAGGGTGGTGGACACTTGGAATGCACTGCCGGAAGAGGTCATCTCGATAAAGACAGTGAGCAGCTTTAAGAGAGGCTGGGATCGGCATAGGGGGGAGATAAGAATCATGGGTAGGGAGGATGGGAGGAATGGGGAGGGAGGGCAGAGACATCAGGTCAAGCTGTGGACCCTGCAATACGAGCAGACTTAATAGACCAAATGGCCTTCTTCTGCTGGCTTCTTCGTATGTTCATATGTATGTTCGTATCCTGTGGATCACTGTCACACATAGGAAAATTGACCTTTCCCACTCCTCTCTGAGTGCAGACCAAGCCCCCTTTCTGTGTTGACAAATCCCCTTCTTCTGCCACTTGCTTAGTGGCAGTGAATTTATGCAGCATTGTTTAATTCTGCATACCTGTGCAGTCACATAAAATGCCTACTGACATCTTTTGTAAGCTCCCCTTTACCAGTTTCTTCATATTTCCTCCAGTGTTTACATTTACTACAGCAGTAAAGAGAATGAGTGCAGTACTAAAAATTAAAACTAATTTGCTGGTGGGTTTTCTGTTTAGATATCACTGTTAAGAAGAAGTTGTATTTTCAAAACAGGAATACCTGGAAGGATCCAGCAGGTACTATCCACATTTTTGTTTATTAGTAGTTGTTACTGTCTTCTCTCTGTAGAACAGCAGGCTGAGATGGAACATGATCTCAGTCTTCTCATTCTTGGGGGTATTGACAGGACTGAACATATGGATATGTTCTCCAGCATGACACAGGGGCATGCTCTGAAGGTCACAGATGGCAAGTTTAGGGGTAACATTAGGAAGCATATTTTGTCCCAGAAGGTGGTGACCTTCTAAAATGACCTGCCAATAGAGACTGTGGACATGAAGACAGTAGAGCAGTCCCCAATGTTGCCCATCCCTTAGCTTCTGCCAGCACTGAAACCATCAGTGTGAGAACCCTGCACTGTCCCTGTTCCATGCTGTACTCACCCATGTGGATAAACAGAGGGCTTCAGCCTCTAGTGCTGTCAGTCTGCCACCTTTCATCAGCACTATATCTATCACAGTGCGGAACTCTGGACTGTCTGTTCTACACTGCATCTGCCCCTGTGGATTTATAAAGGGCTTCAGCCTCCAGTGGTACCTGTCCCTTACTGTTTGCTAGTCACACACTGTACGTGTCACTGTAGATAAACAAAAGTCTTTACTCCCCAGTTCTTGCAGTCCCTCACCAATCACCAGGACTAAATGCAGACAGTGTGGAAACCAAGCACTGCCCCTGCCCCCACACTGTAGCTGTCTCTGTGGATTACCAGAAGATTTAAAGCTCAAGTGATGTCAGTCCCTCACCTCTTGCCAGCACTAAATCCATCACTGTGTGGGTACGTTTGCACTGAGCCTGCCCTACATGGTACTTGTGGATAAACTGAGGGCTGTATCCACTTTTTACCAGCACTAAATTCCTCACAGTGGGTGAGTGAGTGGGGGGAAGCCTGCACTGGACCTGTCCCTGTGGATAAACAAAGATCTTTAGTTTACTGTCCAGTGCTGTCTGAACTGTACCTTGTATGACAATTTGTACATCAGAGTGGAAAAGTCAGCAGTGAACCCGATTCTGTGGATAAACAGAGGTGTTGTAAGCTCCCACATTTCTCTAGCACTGGATAGCAAATATACAAAGGTTGAATAGAAAAAAAAACAGAAGAAAATGGTCTCAGATCCATACCTCTCAAACTCTCAGCATTAAAAATCACAGCACTGGTCCTCAAAAATCATAGCAAAGGGTCAGAGTGTATAGCACTTTCTTATTTTATAGAATAATATGTGTACAAATAGTGGGTCCCATATACTTAGTGATAAGGAATGTTTATATCAACTTAGTTCAATGATTTAATAGTTTGTGTGTCCAGAAATAGCTCTAACATTATTGAAGGATACCCAAACAACATTCCGACAACAAACTATTCAAAAATCTGACTTCATATGGGACTAAAGGAAAGGCTGCTGTATTCATTAATGCTAAAACTACATTTATATAATTTACTTAAAAGCAGTTCCAAAGCATTTGAAAAATGTAAAATCAGCCTTCGAATTTAAAAAAAAAACTGCCTTGCCTGCTTCCCAAAATGGCCGCTAAATGTGTTAAGTGATGACATCATTGGAGCCAGAGTCAGAGAGCTATATTGCTCTTTAGAGAGCTAACTAGTTCTTTTTTCCCTTTGTGTAGAATTGTTGCACCAAAATGGTCAAAATCATGTACATTATTTTGATCAATACACATGTTAAGCTATGGTCCTGTTAATTTTGTTTACTTTAACGTGCTGAAATTGTGTTTTAATCCAACCAACTTTCTCTTTGGCAAACCACAGTGCAGTACAAATCTTAATTATAAAAAGGCTCTCAGAAATGCTGCAATCTGATTGGCTGTTAGGATTCCAACAGCCTTACATTAATCCATGTTATACTGTCATGTACAGCCTGATCATCATGGCACATGGATTCTTCCTGTCAGCATTCCATCCTCTAGCACTGCTGAATGTGTGGAATGATGTATTTTGAACCAGCATTCTTAAACTGTTGGTGGAAGAACTATTTTATTAAAAATCTCCCTCTAAAATGAGGAAAACATTCAAAAAGTATACTTTTAACACATTTCTTTTGGAACCATTTTTATAATAGCAATAAGAGCTCCCTAATAGTTAGATTAACAGTCAGTTAATCACCCCCTTGGGCAATATGGCACTCGGCTGCACCTCGTGCCACATTACACCCCTAGGGGGTGATTAACAGACTGTTAATCTAACCCCTGGTCATGCCTTATTGCTTAAATAACTGGGTGGTCTAGTGGTTATGGTGGATCCCGGATGTTACAATGGGGGTGCTGGTGTGATGTACATACTTGATATGCACTTTTTAATATTTTTATTAAACCTTTATATTGTTTGCTATTATTCTTTTTAGCATGTTCTTGACAGAACCTACAAATGTAATCCATAGTTTTGAATGTAAACATTTGTACAATCAATAAATCACACTTCTTCAGCAAAGTGAAATGCAACAGCAGCAAGCAAGTACATTACAATGGGGGATGCAGTTGCACCCTTCACCACCATCTAGATCCACCACTTGTTTGTTACAAAGTTCTTGTGTAGTCCAATACCAGAGTTCATACTTTCTCAGAAATCAAAAATATGCTTGTCTTGTCTTCTTTTTCCATGGGAAATAATAATAATAATAAGAATCAGCATTTATATAGTTATGTTCATACACGCTGTATCCCAAAGTGCTTTACAAGCAATGCTAGACTGGTAGTGAAGTGACTGAACATGTAGTGGCATTCATTTCACACATTAATATCCTCATACAGCCTTGAACAATTGCATTAACTGATTTTATGGGAAGGGGAATGTTGGCCAGAACAATGGGTTCATGCAGTGATCATGGTGCTGGCAGTCCCACATCTTGTATCTCACAGTGATCTGCTCATATTTTTCCCCTTTCCTGAATATAGCAGTACCTTGCAGGAGTGGCCTTCTCAGTCCCCCTCTAGTATTCATTCTTCACTCCTTCTTCCACATCAAAAACTGGTGAGCTCATCACCCTTCTGCATCATGAATGCAGGTAGTACAGTCCCCCGCTTTTTTGACATATCAAAAATAAACAAATCTTTCAGGTAAGTCAGGCTGATAGCAACATGAAACAAGGGGAAAGATGGGCTTTCCTATCTTTAAAAGATCTAGGCTATCTTTGATTAGGTGCTATTAAATTATGGATATGCGCATCATTATACATATCATTCAATAGTGCCTAATCATACAGTAGGTGACTTAGATCTTACATGAGTAGGAATGTCTAGTGGTCCCCTTGTGCCCTGCTTCTATCAGCCTGGCTTACCAGAATATTACGCTTATTATTAATATGTAAAAATAACATGGGAGACTGTACTAACTGCATTCATGATGCGGAAGGGTAGTGAGTTCACCAGTTGTTGGTGTGGGGAGCAGGAGAGAAGAATGAATGCCAGAGAAGGACCGAAAAGGCCATTCCAGCAGGATACAGCTATATTCAGGTTAGGGGAGACAGGAAGGGGGATGTTGAGCAGAACATTATGACATCTGAGATGTGGGGCTGCCAGCACCATGATCACTACCTGACTGTGGATGAGAGCAACCAGTGACAACAAATACTCAGAGTGGCAGGGCTGCACCTAAACTGTTACTTGAATTCAGTGTAGGGAGAGTACCCTCAGGTGGAGGGGTATTGACGTTTGTTAAGACAGTATCAAGGGAACTGTGTATAGCTCATTCAAGAGTCTGAAGGGTGGTAGCAAGCCAACTCACAATGTGAAGTAGGGCACAGAAAAGTACTGGAGAACAATTGGCGGGAACTGTCCTGCAGGGTTCTGCAGATCACAGATAAAGGAGTAGACCGACACTGGAAGTCGGGTGGATTTACTCAAGGCATTAGTATGCCTGTCCTGCTAATAATATTGTTATCCATAGTAAATGCTATGCTAAGTAAGTAAGTAAGACTGGTCACACCTAATAAGTGGCTCTTCCCTCGCCCCCTTTCTGCTCCCTACATCTGTCCTTTCCTCACCCCATTGACCCCGGCCCCAGCCCTAGATTTCTACCCCTTCTTCCCAACCCCAGGCCTAAATTTATATCCCTTCTTTCCTCCCCTACCTCTTTGTACCCCTTCTAGGTCTGAACCACCCTATCTCTAGCTACTGTGGCAGTCTATACTTAAGCCTTCTTCTTCCTATTCCCTATCCTCTGCCTCCTGTAACACTAAGCATTTTAAATCTCTTCCATCAATAAAGTCACAAACTAATTTAGCAATGTGTCACTTATACTACATCACTATATGCCTTTTTACATTATGTTCTATTTTTCTTGGTGTACCCTCAGACCTGTATATTCTTTACATAAATGCTAAAATTGTATCCTATCCATAACCCATTGTATCTTCTGATCCACACATATTCTACTGTCAATGCTTCCTGCTGATACTTTTGTATATACTGTATTCTATTGTATTTTATTTTATTTTGTGTCGCATCCCATGTATAATGTTCTTTGTTGTCAACCCAGGTCCACCTCAAAAATGAGCTTTGCTCAACAGTGATCGCCTGGATAAATAAAGATTTTGATTGATTGACTGATTGATTGATTGAAGTGCAACCCTTATGAGGGCATGAACAGCAGTTTTTCTGGTGTGTCCTGATGCTTATTGCTTGGCCCTCTAGGATGACCTAGTTGTTGGTTAATGAGCGGGGGGAAAAAAACACAACAAGGGGACTGTACATACTGCCTTCACTTTGCAGAAGGGTGGTGATTCACTCAATGTTTATTGTGAGAACAGAAGTCAAACATTAAGAAAGTGGACTGGAGAGTGATTTGGGAAGCATTTTTTAACAGTACCAGCTGATAAAGTGTATCGGTATAGGTGTGCACAACTCTCTGAGGTACAAGATTTCAATCTGAGGTGTGATAATTCTCTTCATGAGACTGCATCTCATACGCGGCCCCAGGCAGTACTAAGGACAGAGTATGGATGGTGAGGTGTTCAACAGAAGGCAGGCTGGGTGCAGGGGGTTCGCGTGGGAAAAAGACTACAAGACAAGCTTATTTATGGATTACCAAGAAAGCATGAGGTTTGGAATTGAACCAGACCAGTATTTTGCTACAAATTTCAGGGCATCACATAACCACTAGATCATCAGGTATTTGAAGTGTTGTACTACACTGCAGTTTGCCAGAGAAAGTCAGCTGGATTACAAAACAGTTTCAGCAAGTTAAAGTAAACAAAATGAACAAAACCATAGCCTAACATGTGTACTGATCAAAATAATCCACATGTTAACGCATGGTGTTGATCATTCTGGTGAAACAATTCAACACAAAGGGGGACAAAAGAACTAGTTAGCACTATAGGGAGCCATGTGGGTCTCTGCCTCTGGCTCCAATGATGTTATCATAACTCATCACTTAACACACTTGGCAGACATCTTAGGGAGCAAGCAAGGCTGTGTTTTGAAAGTGAAAGGCTGATACTTACATTTTTCAAAAGCTATGTAACTGCCTTTACGTTATTTACATAAATGCAGTTTTAACATAAATGTAATCAGGTACATGAAGGGGGTAAATAGGGGAGGAGCAGTCAGGGTGCTTCGAAGGAAGGAGGAGGGGGCCACTAGAGGGCATGGGTGGAAGGTGGAGGGGGAAGATTCAGGGGAGAAAGGAGGAGGTGCTACTTCACTGAGAGGGTGGTGGAGCCATGGCTGGTGGAGGCAGAGACAGTGGAGGGGTTCAAGAGGGGGTGGGACAGGTACATGGGAAGGGTTCTGGAAACAAAATCCAATGCAGAGGGAAAATCCAGAACTGGGAAGGGAGAAGCCAGAGAAGGTGAGGGGGCAGCAAGGTCAGCTCCCACGGTGGGGGCTGACCAAACAAGCAGACGCGAAAGACCATTAGGCCTATTCTGCTGACATTTTGGTATGTTAGTAAATAGCAGCCTTTACTTTACATCTCTATGAAGCCAGATTTTGGAGTCTGCAGTTTTAGAAAACTGCTTGTTTAGGTACCCTTTAAGAACCTCAGTAAACCTGCTGGAGCAAGGGTAAATTTGATTGTGAAAATCATAGCGCTATGCGAAATTCATAGCAGTTGAGAGGTATGCTCATATCCCAACAAATGGCCATAGGAACAAGGGTTAAAACTCAATTTGTCTGTAAGGGAAGAGGGAGTGGTTGAGAGGAGAAAGCTGTCAGCTGTGTCTGAAAGAGCTCTGCAAAGACAGACACACACACACACACACACACACACACACATTCTTCACTACCAATTTGCACACATTTATTTTATACTGCAGTGAGTTTCCAGTTTGCAAATGCATTCTTTTTTATTACAACATAAAAAATACACAGCATTCCTCCACAGTACTGAGAATCTTAGTTTTGAATTACACTGGCAAAGCTGGAGCTGGACTGTCTGTAATTTGACACTGTAGTCTGCTTAATGAGACACTGACTGCTAGTACTCAAAGTAATTCCATGGTTAATCTGACACAAAATGGCCAAGGAGATCATGAGTTAACCCCTAGACTGCTGAAAGAACTAGAATTAATCTATTTGATTGAGTTGGACAGATGCTCAGTCTGTAGCCCTGCAAGGGTTAAACTGAGGGCTACAAACACAGCAGCTTCAATTGGTTGTTTGTTTTTTTTATATCCTGAGAAGCTGGGAGGCACAGTAGCATCCCCCTCCCTTCAGATGCCTTTAAGACAGAGCAGCAAATAACAAAACTCAGATGGGGAGAATACTATTTTGCAGTTGTGTATGGATACTTCCAAAAGTCCAAAAAGGAAGTTCCACTGTAAGCTCATTTTTAGAGCTAATGCAATAGGACTGCAGGCTCCACCAACCTGCAGCCATAAAAATTACTGCACAACAGACAGGGATACTTCAATAATATTGCACAAGAGACAGAGATGCTTGACCAAAAAAGATCAAAATAACCAAAATAAATAACTATATTTTTAATGATGTCATTAATATGACTGTATAGCACAGTTACACATGTTCAGTATTTAATATCAAATAATAGCAATACAATTTTTCCTTAAACAAAATTAAATGATACTAAGAAAATGTTTGAAGCTCCAAATGGGACAAAATGCCATCTGTAAAAGACGTAAGAAAATATTAAATTAGTATAAGGAAGTGAACCACAGTATTTGCTATTACAGATTAGTCCCTGGGACACATGCACATTATAAAGAAAAACAGTGTAATTAAGTTTCTCATTTAAACCTACTGGTTGAAGGGATTGTAGATTAAAAATCCAATAGGACACCTTATGTAAGGGGAGTTGTGTCCTGTTGCATCCCCCCCAATTCTGGGCAGGACATGGTCAATAATAACTATTTTTGCCAGATTCGGATTCCTTTGATGCACTTAAAAATGTCTACCCACTGCTGTGCTTGTATTACCATTACAAATGTCCCTGAGGTGTTCAAGAATCCTTTCCTTCAAGGGGTGAATTTTTTTCCCCTACATAAATCTATGGACGGGGCATACCAATACATATACTATGAAACTGGTTTGGCATGTAATAAATTCATGCATGCACACTATGATGTGTAATGCTGTGATTTCAGAAATATTGCCAGGGTTTGGGCACATAAAGCACAATGCCCACATCTAAAAAAGGATAAAGTCCTTCATATTTACTGTACTTTCCTTTTCTGTTAGCTCCAACGTTGTCAATGGGTAATTAATGCATATGGGTAATATGTACCCCTAATAGGGGTAGTGGTACAGCTTAAAGCTGTAAACAGCATAGAACCCTGGGCATATGAAGATTCTGAAGAGCAAGGATTCTCCAGTCACCTCTGTCCTTGCAGTACTCACACAGTTGTACAGTATGTAAGAAAAAATTACTCACCATAGTAATGTTGTTTCTTCTAATGGAGTCTTGCTGTATTCTGACTATATACAGTTAGCCCCAGCACTTGAACTGCCCCAGAGAGTAAAGGGTTAACTCTATGCCAAGGCATAGAATGTTGAGCTGGAGCTTGGTTTTCAACCCTCTGTCTGTGGTACTCTGAAGTGTAACCATCAGATTCTTACAAGCACTAAACTAACTCAATAGTTAGAAACTGTTTCTAAAATTTTTATGCCAAAAGGCACTAAACAGATTTTAGGGTCAAAAAGACTCAAGTCGAGAACCCCCAAAAATAATATAAGTAGGTAGTGAAACAACCAAAACATTTATAATAAAAAACAGAAAAACCCTTAATAAGATAAGGGCATGCCAT
Source organism: Neoceratodus forsteri (assembly GCA_016271365.2). Classification (NCBI taxonomy): domain Eukaryota; kingdom Metazoa; phylum Chordata; order Ceratodontiformes; family Ceratodontidae; genus Neoceratodus; species Neoceratodus forsteri. The sequence goes on along the minus strand of CM028130.1, from coordinate 830,339,660 downwards.
GTACACAACTGGGGTGCAGTACTGTACCTGCCAGACCACATCCCAAAACTATTAGGTTCCAGGAAGGGAGGCAGGGACGGAGGGAGGTCACAATACAGCAAGACTCCATTAGAAAAAACAGCATTACTGTGGTGAGTCTTCAAACAACATGAAGTCTTGCTGTATTCTGACTATATGCAGACTACCAAGCACTACCCCCTTGGAGGAGGGAGTCACAGAACCTATTTTGGGAACAGGCTCTTCAGCACAGCATCACTTCTTGGAATGTCCAGAGAATAATGCTTGGTAAATGTGTGAACAGTTTTCCAGGTGGCTGCTTTACAGCTGCACCTCTGGTGAAGTGAGCCCTCAGGCCTGATGGAGGCTCTTTCCCCAACTCTGAATGGCAGAACTAGATACAGGAGACAATCCACCTGGTGATAGTTCTCTTGGTGGCAGTTTTGCCCTTTCCCACTTCTCCATAAGTGAGAAACAATTGAGAACAGTCATTTCTATGGGCCTTAGTGTGTTCTACATAGTAACTAAGAGCCTGCTTTACATCAAGACTGTGTAATCTTCTCTCCCCAGAGGAAGAATGGTCAGTGAAAAATATAGGCAATGACACAGACTGATTCAAATGAAAGTCTGATACCACCTTGGCAAGAAACTTTCTGTTGGTTCGAAGGACCACCTTATCCCTTTGAAACTAAATGAAGTCAGGTTCCACTGATAAAGCCTGTAATTCACTAATTCTCCTGGCAGAGGTAATGGCTACTAGGAATACATTTTTCCAAGTCAAGAACTTCGGCTCAGCTGAGGATAGAGGCTCAAGAGGGGGCTGCATAAGCAGCGTGATACAAATATTCAGGTCCCCAGAAGGGGTAGGCTCAGAAAGGGAGGATTAACATGTACCAGACCCTTGAAAATTTTTTTGAAAACTGGATGAGATGCTAGGGAAGAGTCCTTACCAGCAAAAAGGAAGGCAGACACAGCTGACAAATGTACCTTTAGAGTAGCAGGCCGGAGGCCTAAACTGTTAAAATGCACCATGTAGTCCAATATAGTGACAATAGCAGCCAGCTCTGGCTGGACATGCTTCTGGGACCACCAAAATCCAAATCTTTTCCATTTGGAGATGTAATTCTTTCTAGTAGCAGCTTTCCTGCTAACCTTTAAAATGTCCAAGACTGATTGAGAAAGATGCAGGCTTGCATATTCTAGCTCTTCAAGAGCCAGGCTTTGAGCCTGAGAGTCTGAAGGTTGGGGTAAATAATCCTCCCCTGTGAGGAGGTAAGGAGATTGAACTGTCTGGGAAGACACAGAGGCATTGTCACTGACAGTGACAAGAGAAGGGGGTACCAAGGCTGTCTGGCCCAGTCTGGAGCCACTAGAATCACCTTGCAAGGCTGAGACCTGATCTTGATCAGGACCCTGAATATCAGAGGAAAAGGAGGAAATGCATAAAGACACCTGCTTGTCCAATTCAACAAGAGAGCATCCTGAGGAACAGGGCCCAGAAGAGGTGGTCTGCAACAAAAGAAAGGGAGTTGGTGATTGTCTGGGGCTGCAAAGAGATCTATCTCTGGAGTGCCCCAGCTCTTGAAAATGACCTGAAGAATTAGAGGGTTCAGGGTCCATTCGTGGTGACCCTGAGAAATCCTGCTGAGAGCATCTGCTAGAATGTTGTCCTTCCCTGGGAGATGCATAGCCATCAGGGAAGCCTGAAGGGAATAAGCTAGAGACCATATTTTCATGGCCTCTGTGCACAAGGCCGAGGACTGAGTGCCTCCTTGCTTGTTGATGTACCACATGGATGTGGTATTGTCTGTCCTGATCTGCACCACTTTCCCCTGAACAGCAGTTGAGAATGTCTGAAGTTCTAGAAAGACAGCTCTCAGTTTAACAAGGTTTATGTGTAGAAGAGACTCCTGGTGAGACCAGGTTCCCTGAGCTGTAAGTTGATCTAGGTGAGTCCCCCGACCCAGTAAAGAGGCATCTGTGGTGAGAATCACTGAAGGAGCCTGATTGAGGAAGTAGACACCTTATCGAAGACTGTACTCCTCCAGCCACCACTGGAGGGCCTGAACTAGAGTTTGAGACACTGGAAGGGGAGGTTCTGATAATGGGAGACTTCAACATGCCAGATACAGATTCGTCAATACCAGCAGGAACATCTGCCAGAACTAGACACTTGGTGGATTCCCTGCACGGAGAGGGCCTCAAACAACTGGTACAACAACCCACAAAATACAGGGCTATCCTAGATCTAATGCTGACTAACAGGGAAAGGATCACAGATCTCCAGGTAGAAGGTCACCTGAGGGCCAGTGACCATCACATGGTATGGTTCAATTTGGCCACAATAACTAAATCATCCCATTCCAAGGCAAAAATATGGGACTTCAGAGGAGCTGACTTTGATAAGATGGCCAACAGAGTTAAGCTAGCCCTGGCAAAAAGAAATACAGGTGAGGGGATACAGGAAAAGTGGGCAAGCATAAAGGGTGCAATACTTGAAGCAACATCCCATTGTGTTAGAGAGAAAAGGAAGTGTAAAAGAAGAAAGAAACCACTTTGGTTCTCAAAAACAGTAGCAGAAAAGGTCAGAGCCAAAAGGTTGGCCATCAGGAAATATAAGTGAACACAGTGGGATGAAGATAGGGAGGCATACCAAACTTCCCTAAGGGAAGCAGGGAAGGCAGTAAGGCAGGCAAAGGCCCAAACCAATAAAACACTAGTATGAACAGTAAAAGAAGGTGACAAGACTTTCTATAGATACATTAGTGAAAGGAGAAAGTCCAGAGAGGGTATTGCTGCGATCAAAGGAGATAAGGGTGTGTTTGAGGAGGAGGACCATGTAAAAGCATCTATCCTAAATAGATACTGCTGCTCAGTATTTACTGAAGAGAAGATAGGACAGGGCACACAGCTCAGCACCATGGACACGGCGAGAGGGAGGTGAGCACTAGTCCCTTCACAAAAGAAAGGGTCCTACAAGAGCTCGATAAGCTCAGGGTGGACAGGGCAATAGGACCTGATGGCATCCATCCCAGGGTACTAAAGGAGCTAAGGGTGGAACTAGCAGAGCCATTATCAGAACTGTTTAGTGAGTCTCTGAGCACAGGAGAGGTCCAAGAAGACTGGGGAAGGGCTCATGTGATCCTGCTCCACAAGAGTAGTAGCAGGGAGGAGGCAGGGAACTACAGACCAGTCAGTTTTACCTCAGTAGTGGGCAAGATTATGGAGGCACTCCTTAAGGAAAGAATAGTGCAACACCTGGAATCCATAGGAGCACAGGCTCCAAGACAGCATGGGTTTACAAAAGGAAGTTCCTGTCAAACTAATCTCATAGATTTCTTTGACTGGGTAACCAGAGTGGTGAACCAAGGGGGTGCAGTTGATGTTGCCTACCTTGACTTCAGCAAAGCTTTTGATACTGTTCCATATAGAAGATTGATTAATAATCTGGGTAGGCTCAGGGTGGGTCAGAGGTTGGTCAACTGGGTGGAAAACTGGTTGGCGGGCAGAAAACAGAGAGTGGTGGTAAACGGTATACAGTCAGAAGAGATGCAAGTCACAAGTGGGGTACCTCAGGGATCAGTCCTGGTGCAAGTCTTCTTCAATATCTTCATCAGTGACATTGCAGATGGACTGGAGGGTAAGGTTTCTCTGTCTACAGATGACACCAAGATCTGCAACAGAGTAGATGATCCAGATGGGGTGGGCAGAATGAGAAGAGATCTGGATAAACTAGCAAAATGGTCAGAAGAGTGGCAACTGGAGTTTAATGCAAAGAAGTGCAAGATCATGCACACAGGGAAGAGAAACCCTGAAGCCACCTATAGGCTGGGAGGGGAGTTGCTGACAGTCACAAGAGAAGAAAGAGACTTGGGCATCATCAACACCGATCACCTGAAATCATCCAAGCAGACCACTAAAGCAGTAAGTAAGGCTAAGGGGGTGTTAGGGTGTATTAGTAGGGGTATCACAAGTCGGAAGAGGGAGGTAATAATCCCTCTTTACAAGACACTGGTTAGGCCCCATCTGGAGTACTGTGTGCAGTACTGGAGGCCACATCTTCACAAGGACATTAACCAAATTGAGGCAGTCCAGAGAAGGGCAACCAAAATAGTGCAGGGACTGCATCAGAAAACATATGAGGACAGATTAACGGAGCTCAGTATGTATACCCTACAGCAATGGAGGGACAGAGGTGATATGATCGAAACATTCAAACATCTTAAGGGCATTAACAAGGTGAAAGAGTCTAACATGTTTCAATATAAGAAAAATAGCAGGACAAGAGGACACAGCATGAGAGAGAGAGGCCGATTAAGGGGTAATGTGAGGAAGTTCTTTTTCACAGAAAGGGTGAAGGAAGCATGGAATGGCCTACCTCAGGAAGTGGTGGATATGAATACAGTGCAGGGCTTCAAACAGGCATGGGATAGGCATAAGGGAGCAATACAGATGAGTATGAATAGATAGGCCATTGACAGAGCAAAGGCCGATGGCACATTTATAAGGTAGAAAAAGAAATGGGCAGACTGGATGGGCCTTGTGGTCCTTATCTGCCATCAACTTCTATGTTTCTATGGCACCAATTTGGAGAGAGGATCTTTTTTCTGAGACCAATAAGATCTGAGATGAAACTGAATATCTCTCATCTGAAACCTTGCTCCTTGGACCACTGCTGTGGATGCTGCCATGTAAGCTAACAACTGTAGAAAGTGTCTTGCTGGACAAGAAACTAGAGGATGAAAAGAGGAAGCCAGAGAGACAAGGGACTAAACCCTTGAGAGAGGGAGAAATGCTCTTGCCTGAATAGTGTATAGCTCCACCCCAATGAAAGTGAGGAGCTGGGATGGTTCCAGAACAGACTTTTCTAGGTTCAGAAAAAAATACAAGGAGTCTAGAAGTTTTTGAGTGACCTCTAAGGCTGACCTGACTTGGTCTGAGGACTGGCCCGCAAGGAGCCAGTCATCCAGGTATGGGAACAGAAGGATACCCTGTCTCCTGAGGAATGCCATCATAGTGGGGGGTTGCAGGAAGTAGGCTGTTGGTGAACTAGAATCTGCAGCTTATCCAGTAGGTAGGGAAATGGTCAGACTGGGTGGGCCAAGTGGTCCTTATCTGCCGTCAAAGTCTATGTTTCTACTACTGCGAGACACTTGGTGAACAACCTTGGAGCAGATGTTAGGCCAAAAGGCATAGCCCTGAATTGGTAATGACCTAAGAGCAACTCAAACCTGAGGAACTTTCTATGGGAATGTCTGATAGGTATGTGGAAGTAGGCATCCTTGAGATCCAGAGAGGCTAGCCAGTCTCCTGGTCTCAGAGAGGGAAGAATTACTTCCAGAGTCACCATCTAGAATCTTGGTTTTGTTAAGTGTTTGTTCAGGTACTTTAAATCCAGAATGGGTCACCACTCCTGTCTTTTTTGGGGTAAGGAAGTATCTGGAATACAGTTCTTTTCCCCTGTGACAAAGAGGTACCTTCTCTACTGCTTTCAAAAGCAGAAGAGAGGAGACTTCTGCCTCTAAGGCCTTTGTCTCCAATGGAGAGGGAGGACTGAAGGACCTTGCTCTCATTTTTGGGAACCTTTTGAAACTGAGAGCAAGTCCCTGGCTCACTACTTCCAGGACCCATATGTCTGAAGTAGTAGACTCCCAGGCCTGGGAGTAGTGAGCCAACCTACCCCCTACTGAAACTGGGGAGGCGACCCTGACTGACACCTCAGGGTGTCTGTTTGGCAGGGGCCTTAGACTGCGTGGATGATGGGGTTCTGGTCATCCCACGCCTGCCTCTTCCCTTAAAGAACCCCCTCTGCTGGAAAGAAAAGGAGGATGCCTGAGCTTGATAGAAAGGCCTGTGAAAAGGCCTGCCCCTTCCAGCTCTAAAGTGTTGCCTCTGAGGAGTGGCCTGCTTTTCCTTGGCTGTAGCACTCCTATAGGTGGTCCTATATTCATCCATCTTCTTCATGTAGTTCTTTGTGTAACCCCTAGGTGGCGCTATCCCAAGGGCTACTACCCCTGCCTGCTTGGCTAGTAACAGGTTAAGGGGCCTGAGTTATGAAACAGGTGCCTCCACCCAGAGGTCAGGGTTGGTAGTGGTCAAGGTAACCTGGGCACAGCCCTCTGGGACAATGTAGCCCCCCCTCTTTCCCCTCTAGTGGCCTGAACACTGTACAATAATCACTTTCACAATACCCCTGGTACACCACACAAGTGCCCACACTGTTTGCACTTACCACCAGGGCTGTTTCCTCTGGCTCGACCCTGGGGAACCCCTCTAAAACAAGGTTATGCACAACAAATAGCAACAGTACAGTACTTTGAGCACAAACTGGAACCACAGTCAGATTACATGCAGAAAAAGTTAGATCTGATTTAGTCAGGGGACTTGAACAAGGAAAGGGCAAAATCAGGTTAATTAGCTTAAAGGTTATATCAATCGAGCAGTTATGCATGCGCTTTGAGTACCCCCCCCCCCACACAGTCACACCTCTGGGTACCAAGGTGGAGAAGAGATGAGCTAGCCAGGACTGTTGCCCAGGGTTGCAGTTGGTTGGGGCCCTGTGATGGAAAACACAACATGCATAGTACACAATATTTGTAATCCGGAGCCAGAGGGCTCAGTTCGAAAAGGAAACGAACCAACAAGACAATCAGATGACACACACACAGATTAAGCTGTTGTTGCAGGGAGCTACCCTGGTATTTACTCACGATACCCAAGACTGGACACAGGCTGGACAAAAATTGAAACTGCAGGAGGTTGATCTGGAATGCCAGGAGAAGCAGGGCCCACACGAGTCGCAGAGGCATCGTTCCTGTTCAAGCATGGAGCAGGGGGCTGATCCCCCAGGCAGGTCTCTTGTCGATGACTTCTCTGTGCAGTGGGTAGTCTGGCTGGGCCAGTCTGGCAAGGCCCAGACCGCATGGAGGTAAATATGGATGCAGTCCATTTTGGGCTGGATACAGCTTCCAGCAAGCAGAACACAGTTCACACAGTGGGGAACTAACTCACAACCCACTAGCAGCTCATAGCACATTTGCATGTATGGGAATTCTACTGTACCAGGCAAAGCGCTCCCTGGTCACAATCGCAAAGTCTCTGCACACATCAGGAGCTTAGGGGTAGCTGGAACTCCTGACAGGCCGATCACATTCAACAAAATCTTCAGTCTTGTTAAGGTTGAGCCTGGCCCACTTCAGTAGCTTACTTTAGACACACAAACTTGGATTTAGTCCAAAATAATTCTCTTCTCTCCCTCTCAGGAGCAGCTGGTGGACATGCAAGCTAAAAACTCAGCCCTTTCACAGTTTTCCCATGAGAATCCACTCAGGATTGCTGCCCAAAAAACACTTGAGCTCTTCTTATTTCATTTCCCAGCTCAGAACTAACTGAAAACTGCAAGCAGCCCAGGACTTCCCCAAGATCAAAAAGATTTGGTTGGCTAATTTGGCTGTCAGTCAAAGCAAGAACTCCCCCTTCAGTTGCAAAAAAGGCGCAAAAAGCTCCGAACTAGACTTCCTACAGATTTTGAATTCAGACAGCTCCTGTAGTCTGGCTATATTTTAGGTCCCACCAGTACTGTTTGGTGCAATTTGCAGTCCAGGACCAAGATAGTGGAGACAAACAAAACAGTCCCTGCTACAAAGAAAGCAGGTTAGACAAACTACATTATCATTATCACTGTAAATGATTTTCAGTAAATAGTTACATCTTTCAACAGAGCTCCCTCTCAGATTACTTAAACTGCAATTAGGCAGCTCTTAAAGAGATGGTACACAGAGTCTATACAGGCTCTGGTAATCACATTTAAACTGTTAAAATGCAAGACACCAGCCTGGCAGTGAGTATTTAGGCAAGCTCAAGGAAGACTATTTGGGAACCCCCATTTGTAGGGGGGTTACATTTGTTTGCTCACCAAACAGAGAATTACCAGTTACATGGAAATCCATGGCCTTAGTCTGGGTATCCTGCGAAAGACTGGTACATCTAAGCCAAGCAAACCTCCTCATGGAGACAGATGTAGCCACGACTCTAGAATGCACATCATTCAAGTTCACAGCAGCGTGAAATTGGACATTGGATGCCTCTATACCATCTGCAGCCACCTGCTCCAGTTCCTTGGCTAACTGGGGAGGGGCATTCTTAGCCAGCTCCAGAACCGTATCCCACAGAGACTTCTGGTACCTGACTGTATATGCCTTGTAATTTGATTGCCTGAGCCCCAAAGAGGATGCCAAGTACTGTTTTTTAGCCATGGCATCCACTTTCCTGGAATCCTTATCTGCGGGGTGAGATGCCAGTGGAATACCAGCTTTGTCACAGACTGCAGCTTGCACTACCCCAACATGGCTGCAATGTGCTGAAAGGAATTCCATGCCAGGGCCTGATAAAGCATACCTCCTGTCCATTCTTTTATCCACAGGAGGAATGGATGTGGGAAATTGCATGATTTTCTGTGTCTGTTTCCCCAGGGATTTGTGCAAAGGGATAGAAACTCTCTTTGACTCTGGAACATCCATCATTTCCACATAATCAGTCTCCTCCTGATCCTGATCAACCTCTTCCATAGGAAGCTGAAGAGTCTCAGCCACCTTCTTGTAGAACAAGAAGTGGGAGGGGGACTCAGAAAGCCTTGGAGGGGAACATTGGAAGGCCTGACTGGGGAGATGTCAGGCTCTACCATTCTTCCTCCTCCCTATCGCCCTCATAGTCTGCCTCTGGAGCAATATCTGAGGCAAAAATGTCCGACCGAACAGATCGCCTTTGAACCGATGTCGGTTCAGTCGGAACCAGGCAAAGTGATTGCACTATAGGGATCGCTTTCACTATTTTCTCAGTGGTCGGAACATGAGATGTTGGATCCAAACTGGCTGATTTTCTCTTTCTCTTTTACAGAATCGACTCCACAGAGTAAGCTTTCCTTTGCCCAAAGGTGTATCGCCCAGGTCAGTTGACACCTTTTCAGGTTCGGTAGCAACCGAACTGGGCTGGCCATCCGGGTCAATGGACTTCTCGGACTCCCCTTTCCTTCAGCCTACTCAAACGTTTTTCAGGAGTGGCCTTAGAAAAGTTCTTACAAATTTGGCAGTCTACCTTGAGGTGGTCAAACCCCAGACAATAAACACATACAAGATGGGGATTAGCCTTAGCAGAGGCCTCCCCACACTCGATACAGTGTTGAAACCCAGTGGGACCGGTTTTCTTTTTGGGTTTCTCAGACATGCCGAATATCAGAAAAAGTCACCCCTCTCAGCTTTCAAGTCAGGTAACTAAAACCTACCACTTCCAACTGTGTCACGGGTCAGTTAAAAAAATCCCACAAAACTCTGAATTTTTTTTAGGAAACGATAAGTACTGGAAAACCACAATATTTGTACAAAGAAACAGAAAAAAACAATAGGTTTCGGTTCTGAACCGGACCGAACAGAAAAGAACCGAAGACAGAACAATTTCTAACAAGTTCAACAAAATTCTACTACCTACTACTACCACTTACTGTTACCAAGACAGAGGTAAGAATACTGATGAAATTAAGAACTGCGGTTGAAAAAAATGACCGATTCGAACTTTTACCGAACCGAAGCGCAGAAGGGATCACCAGAGCGACTTCACAGTTAGATGGAGTAAGAAATCAGATGGTGAAACTTCAGAGTACCACAGACGGAGGTTTGAAAACCGAGCTCGAGCTCAACGTTCGATGCCTTGGCATAGAGTTAACCCTTTACTCTCCGGGGCAGTTCAAGTGCTGGGGCTAGCTGCATATAGTCAGAATACAGCAAGACTTCATGTTGTTTGAAGCAAAATTCTATAAAGAAGCCCATGGTATATTATTCCCTCTCTGTGGCAGCATCAACACATCATGTGTACAAAAACACTTTTTTTTAAGGAAAAAACAGTAAATGATGACCTACCTCAATCTGGAGGACAGGATGATGCAAGGCCGTTTCTCACATACTGACTCTGCTGTTATACTGGTGTCAGGCTAATAGTCTCTAAGTAGAAATACTATGCAGTTAACAAAGCTGTTGGCATACAGGCGTATAATAGTAACAGCAATAACAGTAACCATGACTGCAGAAACAGAGTAACTACTAACCTGTAACAGAAAGGCACCACCTCATGTTTAGAAATATTAACCTTTTAACCTGCGTGCTTGCATTCCAATAAAAACTGTAACCAGTTTTTATATTAGCAGATAATTCTGGATGGAATGTCAACCACATTTACAAATCAACATTTCTGAAATAAAAACAACATCATTAGATACATACAGAACAATATTCTCCAGAAGGACCTAGGGGCTCCTGGGAGAAGCCCCATCAGCAATGTTGGAGCTAACAGAAAAGGAAATTATGGTAAGTATGAAAGATTTCTCCTTTCTGTAGCACTCCACATTGTCAATGGGTAATTAATACATATGGGTTCTAAGAAGCAGTACCCATTGTCCAAACCGAGTGGAAGAGAATATTATTCCATATATAATCCAAATGAGTGAAAAATAATTGTCTGCTAACAACTGCCTGCAGAACTCTGCAACCAAAGGCTGCATTGGCAGAACTTTGTACATCCAGTCTGTAGTGCTTAATAAATGTGTGGATGGAGGACCACACTGCTGCCTTGCACAGTTCTAACACAGATGCCTCCCTCCCTCCACCCAGAAAGTAATCAAATCCCTGTGGAAATAAGCCTTGATGAGAGCTGGAGTGTTCTTCTTTTCTGTGACATGGGTCTTGGTGATGCAGGCTGTCACCCACCTCGCAAAGGTGGCCTTGGAGGCTTTTTGGCTGTTCATCTCTGCTCCAAAAAGAACAAACAGAGGTTTGGATTTCCTGAACTCTGCAGTTCTTTTCAGGTACTGTATGTTCTGATCGCCCTGCACAAGTCTAACTTGTGCAGCTCCTGCTCCTTTTGATTTGCTGGCTTAGAACAGAAGGACTGCAGACAGATTTCTTGATATACATGAAAAACTATAGGTATTTTAGGGATAAAAGATGGAACTGTCTTCAGGACTACATTTTCCTTATGAATGCTGAGGTAAGGCTCTTTGTGGGACAATGCCTGAAGTTCCTTAATCCTTCTGGCTGAGTGAACTGCAATAAAAAACACACTTTGTATGACAAAAAAGGGGGTCCCTTTCAAAGGCTGTTCACCAAAGTGCCGTAGCACTAGGGGATTGTTGCTGGTGATTCCACTGTGCCCCAAAATAGTCAAAAATAAAAGATTTGGATTTCAAGTTTCTTTCATTGTTTGTGCCTGTATTTTTACTGTGAGTGCTGACTATCAGGAAGTGTGTATAAAGGTTTTACAGTCTTCCACCAAGGAAACGGAGGCAGGGATCGGCCCACATACCTTCACTGGGAGGTACCTCCTCTATGTCCTATACCCCGTTATGCCTATAGGCAAAGGATCCTCTGTTACTGTTATCCTTAAATATGCAATAGGCTCCCTTATTTCTTTGGTTTCTGAAATTCTGAAAGGAATGAAAATCACCTTGAGACTGCCTGTGGTGGCTGCCTCCTTAACCCTTAAGAATCAAACTAGTTTTGTGTTGCTGCTTTGACACTGGGAGGTTTCCCTTCTTATCTTGGATGTCTTGCAAGATGTCATCCAAGCCAGATCCAAATAACAGTCCTCTCTCAAAGGACAAGTTAAACAGTTTGACCTTCAAAACCTGATCTGCAACCCAGTGTCTGAGCCATACACCCCGAATGGCTGAATCAGTGTGATGAGAGGTGCATGCTGACATCTGTAAATTGTGCACTGTGATGTTCTCTAGAAAAGTGGAAGCCATGGATATGAACTGTAAAATGTTCGCCCCTTCAGAGTCCAGGGGAACAAAACTACCCAGAGCTGTAATCCATGAATTCAGGGCTCTGGAGACAACGAAAGATGCATAGGAGGTGTGAGGATTTACACCATTTGATGCATGGGTTCTTCTGCAGGCAGTATCCACTCACTTATCATGCATATTGGTTAGGGCCAGAGATCCTTCAATCAGAATAGTTGTGCGTCAATCGAATTATGTACAGCCTTATCTGCCGGGGTTTCCCACTTCTGGGAGTTCTCCTCCATAAATAGATAACATCTCACCCACAGTCTGGGTAGGTGTTTTCTGTAGTCCATGCCTGCCCATTCTTGTTCAATAATCTGTTTGCAGTGCACAAAGTTTGAAAAACTCTTTGGTGCACAGGAGCACACCTCTCAACTGTCCCTGATTTTCAGGAATGTCCCTGATTTTGCCTCAGAAATTTCTTCTGTCCCTCCTAAATCTGGCATTTCTGTTACTGAAAAGTAAGCATTTGAATCACAAAATAATGACAGCCATTGGTGTTACAGTCTAGTTCTCATTAAGAGAATGATATTCAGACTAAGATGCATGTTGTACACAGCTTCTGGAACTAAAATTGCTATGCTTTTCAGATGTGTCCCTGATTTTAGTCATTTGTCCCTGACCATTTTAAGCCTTGTCCCTGATTTGTGATGAGGGAGGTTGAGAGGTACGCACAGGAGGACAAGGGCAGTATCAGATTCACGTCCAGCGCCTTCATGGTTTACATCTCCTTTAACTGTAATGTTCTACATGCCTCTGTTATGAGGTAGGAGAGAGACTTTGTAACAAAAAGTTGAGGAATCAAAATCTTTCTCTTAGACTCCGTCCACTCACCTTCCTCCTCCTCCTCTTCAGAAAGAACCTCTTTCTAATCAAAAAGTGCATTCAGGTCAGGATTTTTTTCACATAGCCCCCTGCATCATAATTTTGACCCTCTAGTCAATATCAGAGGCTGCCTGCAGATATGAGTGAACAGTATTGTCCTGCTGTAGAGCACCTAGAACTGCCTGCATGACACCCCCCCAACCTGAGGGGCCCGCCTTAGAGTCAGGTGTGTTTGAGAGGATGTCCTGTAGGACATCAGGGCTTAGGAACTCATTTGGGAGCAAGAAAAAGGATTTTCACAACTCAGCTTTGCCACTGCCAATTGGTATCCCAGGTACAACCCCCCAGCTCTGGGGTTTGACTGGTGGGGGGGGGGGTCTGAATCAGCATGCTAGACTGAGTGAAACAACTGGGGCAATAACAGCCTATGGGTGAGAGCCTAATTACCCTCCTGCAGGTCTTACATCATTTGAATACAACAGATCTCTGATATGCCATGGTGCCACTGGCTTTGATCAAGTTACAGAGTATTTACAAATATAATATGCAAATCCAGGCTTTTAGATGCCTTAGCCAATAGAAGAAAAATCACTTTGTTAATCCTTCCTATTCCCCCCTTGTAGCCTTATATTTTACTGAGCTACTCTTAAATCAACTGAACTGCCTGGGAGAAAATACTTTCTGCTAAAAGTATGAAAAAAAATAAAAGTTTGAATTGCAGTGCCTAACACTCTTTATCAAGTGGTTCTGCTTGGTGCTGAGCTAATCACTTTCTCCCACAGAGCAGTACTGATTTGAACAAAGCTTAGTGAACACACAGACTGATGTTTATGCACAGGGGATGTCACGCCATAGCGTGTCACATCACAATGCTAGCGGAAGTGCACCCAGATTCAAGGGTTCGAAAACCAAAGGTTAAAGAAGAAGTGAGAGCATGCATGACAGTTGGAGAGGGTGCAAGAGAGTGCTGGCTAACTGCCAGTAATGGCCAGCTCCCTCCATGGCACAGCAGAGTCCAAACAACATGCTCTGAAGCGCAACTAAGAATCAGAGCACTTTTAATTTCTTTTTTATTTAGCATACTTTATTGATTTTCAAGAAAGAAAAAGAGATAACGAATACAGCAATACAAATCATACAAAGATCAAACATCAAAACACAAAAGACATACAAACATAAAGAACATGACAAGAACACTCATCAATACTACCCACCGTGCTGCTTACTAAAAAAAAAAAAAAAAAAAGATCTTACAAGAATCAAGACACAGTGAAAATACCAAAAATAAACCCAAATTACCATTGAAAGGAATACATTTGGGGATCTGAAAAAAGAATTATAGCAAATTCCTGAAACAGAATATACTGTAGAACTAGAATATAGTAATAAATACAAACAAAGAACAAAGCGTTAGTGGGTAATTAATCAGGCATACAATAATCCCCATTTCTCCAAAAAAAGATTGATATCTATGCATAACATTACCTATGTGCAATTCGGCATTCAAGGCACTAAGGATCTCAGCATGCTATTCTGACCAGGATAGAATTTTATCATCTAACCAATGATGTAGGAGAACCATCTTAGCGGCTGCAGAGATTAGGGCAATATAGTCCTTCCTGTATCCTGAGGATATACCCTTATGATAGCCCAATAAGCAAACTTCAGGAGTAAAGGCCTCACCTAAATCAAAGGATGGCTCTAATCATAGAAACATAGAAGTTGATGGCAGATAAGGACCGCAAGGCCCATCTAGTCTGCCCATTTCTTTTTCTACCTTATAAATGTGCCATCGGCCTTTGCTCTGTCAATGGCCTATCTAGTCATACTCATCTGTATTGCTCCTTTATGCCTATCCCATGCCTGTTTGAAACCCTGCACTGTATTCATATCCACCACTTCCTGAGGTAGGCCGTTCCATGCATCCACCACCCTTTCTGCGAAAAAGAACTTCCTCACATTACCCCTTAATTGGCCTCCCTCTAATCTCATGCTGTGTCCTCTTGTCCTATTTTTTTTTATATTGAAACATGTTAGACTCTTTCACCTTGTTAATGCCCTTAAGGTGTTTCAATGTTTAGATCATATCACCTCTCCCCCTCCTTTGCTCTAGGGTATACATATTGAGCTCCACTAATTTGTCCTCATATGTTTTCTCATGCAGTCCCTGCACCATTTTGGTTGCCCTTCTATGGACTGCCTCAATTTGGTTAATGTCCTTATGAAGGTGTGACATCCAGTACTGCACGTAGTACTCCAGATGGGGCCTAACCAGTGTCTTGTAAAGAGGGATTATTACCTTCCTCTTCTGACTTGTGATACCCCTACTAATACACCCTAACATCCCCTTAGCCTTACCTACTGTTTTAGTGGTCTGCTTGGATGATTTCAGGTCATCAGTGATGATGATGCCCAAGTCTCTTTCTTCCCTTGGGATTGCCAGCAACTCCCCTCCCCTCAAAACTTAATAGCCAATCATAAGAGTGTGGCCTTCTCACAAGTCCATAACATATGAAATAAAGAACATTCTACCTGTTTGGACCTGGAGCAGAGGGAATGGTCCTGCCTACCTAATTTACAGAGTCTCTGAGGAATGAAGTAAAGATTATGTAACATTTTAAATTGAAGCAATCTGTAGTGATACAATATCACATATTTATTTACATCAGTCCAAAGCTTTTGCCCATCTGGGGGAGCCCAATCAAGGTGAAGAACATTTTGCCAATAGAAAGAGATTCCAGATAATTTAATTGGGTCAAGGTTTTGAAATGTTGTATACAGTTGGGAGACTGCATGGTGAGAGTCTGCAGCATGAATCAGGTCCTCAAAAAGCTGAGGGTTTGTATCCACCAATGGAGGAGAGCCTAGGTGGGATAACAACACCTGGAATACTTGAAAATAGTTTTAAAAATGTTTTGTATCAAATTATATCTAGATTGTAAGAAAGGAAAATCAAGCAATCGATCTATGGAAGAAATCATAACCACAGTTTTGGCTTCACCCAAGGGAAGTTGAGACCTAGGATTTGGAAGGATATTTTTGCAACATTTTAAAAGTGTCCTGCTGGCTGAGAAGTTAAGTTTTCATCCCTGGTTTCACTGAAAGATTTTGTGTATTGAAATCAGACATAGCAGACTGCCTACATTGAAAGGCCTGCTTACATCACAGGTGTCACTAGTCAATCAATTGGCTCTGGGTGGGGTTTCATCACTGCTGTCTTAGGCATCCTTCACAGTTAGAAGTCAGTCAGTCTGACTTTGAGTTGTCTGTGGAAGCTGAAAACCTTGCTACACTGCAAAGAACAAACTATAACTCCATTTAGGACCTGGAAACCTGGTGAGGCATGATACTTGTACAGAAAGGGAGCTACGCTTTCTACAAAAAGTTTCATTTTTTTTCCTTATTGGCATTAAGCAGAGAATTGCAGGATTCCATTAAAAGTGTAGTAATTTTATAACCAGAGGAAGTGAGATACAACTGAATTTGCTTGATTGTTGGGGTTGAGACCTAGGATTTAGAAGGATATTTTTGCAACATTTTAAAAGTGTCCTGCTGGCTGAGGAGTAAGTTAATTTTTATCCCTGGACTCAGTAGAGTGATTTGTGCAGGAGGCGTGGTCTAGTAAATTGTGGTGTTAGTTGAAGTACTATAAAGGGCGGTACTCACCAGGGTGGTGGAGCAGTTGTGTATTTGATTGTTTCTATCAGTCACCAGTGGCTGTGGACTACCCACCCACCCTATCCCACACCTGCCCCCCCAGGCGTGGCATTTCCTTTATAGCCACAGTTCTGACATCACTTCCTCAACAGGTCTTGGGGCAGAACTGTCATATCCTTAATAACCCAGTACAGTGCAAAAAGGTAGTACACCCACAAATAATAAAAGATATATATACTGTATATATATATATATATATATATATATATATATATATATATTATAAGGGAGAGGGACATGTGGGGAGTGGTGCAATGCACTGGCTGTGGGGCAGCAGTTTTCCGGGAGACATTCTGGAAACTGCATTGCTGTCCTATTTGCAGGCAACTGTCAGCTCTGAGGGAGGAGGTTGTCCACCTCCAGGCTGAACTAGCAAGGACTAAGGAGGCCTCCCCCTTCCAAAGAGGACCACTGCCACAACCACTGCCTCAGAGGTTGCCAAGTATGAAGAGCAGTTGGACCACAGTGGGTTCCGGGAGGGTGTGGGTGGTGGACCAGAGGAGAAGCCCCCTAGTTGTACCTCTACACAAATCATATGCCATTCTTGCAGAGCAAGGTTCCTCTATGATGGCACCCTCAGTTGAGACCCAGAAGAAAGCTGAGGACATCCACAAGGGAGACCCACAAAAGGGTGGCAAGGGACACCACAGGGGAAGGAAACAGCTTCTGATAGGGGACTCTATTGTTAGGGGGGTAAACCTGGGAAAGGGAGAGGAGAAGGAAGTAAGGTGCCTGCCTAGTGCCATGGCTTGGAGGGACAGGAAGCAAATCCTCAGGATTGCAGAAGCAGCATCACAGGAGAGGGAACTAGATACCATAGTCCACCTTGGGACAAATGACCTAGCTAGGCATGGGATCAGTGCAGTGCAGAATGAATTTGTGGAGTTGGGGAGGGGCCTCAGATGGGTAGCAAGCATGGTAACCTTCTCAGAGGTGCTATCAGTCCATGGCAGGAGTGAGGCTAGGGTACTGCACACCATGCAGTTTAATGATTGTTGCAAAACTGGTGCAGAGCACAGGGCTTTGGCTTCATTGGGGACTGGGGGTCCACCTGGAGAGATAAAGGTCTATTCTGGCATGATGGTCTGCATCTGTCCACGAAGGGAACCAAGCTCCTAGGTGATAGGTTTAAATGCTTCCTTGGCAAGCTTTTAAACTAGCCAAGGGGGGGGGCGCTGATAAAAGGCAGGAAATTTCAAGCCTCCCCCTACAAAACATGGCAGGTCGTAAGGTAAACACTGAGGTACAAAGCTCAACACAGGGCAGGACAGTGGTAAATAGAAAAATAGACAAGGACAGTAAGAGCAGGGATGGGGGAAAAAAGGATAAAGCCAACATTAAATGGAGGGCAATAAGTACCAATGCCCGTAGTCTGGGAAACAAGCTCCTGAGCTAGTAGCCCTGATGGAAGATGAACAGTTGATATTGTATAGTCACGGAAACATGGTACACTGAGAACCTGACTGGATGTCAACATACCAGGGTACACAATCTACAGAAGGGACAGGGAAGGTAAAAGAGGAGGTGGAGTAGCTCTATGCATAAGGGAAGGGATCAAAGCTACAGAACTAAAAAGTAAGGGGGAAGGACAAGAGGCACTCTGGGTCACCTTGGAGACAGGGAATGGCATCACAATCCGCACAGGGGTTGTATACAGACTCCCGTCTCAAGGGGAGGAAATGGACAACAATATGATAGAGGACATTCTCAAAATGGCTGAAAAAGGGGAGATACTGTTGGTGGGGGACCTGAATATGCCAGATGTTAACTGGATAACAGGTACTGCAGCCACGCCCAAGAGCAGGGTTATTTCTCATACTCCCGCAGGGGGCAGCCTTAGACAGCTTGTGTTGGAACCCACCTGAGGGAGCAATATTAGACCTGGTACTTCAAATGGAGAGAGGATCACAAATTTAGAAGTCAGTAGACATCTGGGAACAAGCGACTACTGCACAGTGTGCTTCACAATGAGCACAACCATGGAGATAAGCCATACAAAAACAAGGATACTGAACTTTAGAAGAGCTGACTTTGGCAAAATGGGTGAATACCTGAAAAATGCACTAGCAAATGACCAAAAAGGAGGGGTGGAAGAACAATGGAGAAAAATCAAAACTGCCATCATAGAGGCAACAAGCCTTCGTGTGTGAAGCAAATAAAGAAAACAAAGCGGAGTAAAAACCACTATGGTTTCTAAACAAGGTGGCAGGGAAGGTTAAAGAGAAAAGGCTGTATCTATAAAGTATAAGGAATCACAGGAGGAGCATGACAGGGAACTGTACACTAAAGCAGAAAGAAGTGGGGAAGGCAGTCAGACTAGTAAAGGCCCAAACCGAAGAAAAATAGCCAACTCAGTTAAGAAGGGGATAAACCTTTGATGTTCATTAGGGAGCATAGAAAGGTTAAGGAGGAATAGTGAAGATTAATAAAGGAGGGGGGGTGGCAGAGGGGACAGTGAAAAGGCAGATTCTGAATGAATACTTTTGCTCAGTATTCACAAAAGAAGATGAGGAGGAGTTACCTAAACCAGACAATAGAAGCACTCTGGGTAGGGAGGTTGACACCAGTCCATTCACAGAAGAAAGAGTCCTGAAAGAACCCTAAAACTCAAGGTGGACAAAGCAATGGGGCCTGACGGGATTCAACCCAGAACCTAAAAAGAACTAGGGAGGACCTAGTGACACCACTGACCACGCTTTAACAGATCATGGCAGGATGGGTGGTACCTGAGGACTGGAGGAGGGCAGATGTGATTCCCTTCACAAAAGTGGGAGCAAGGCAGAAGCGGAAACCACAGACCTGTAAGTTTGACCTCAGTGGTAGGGAAAATGATGGAATCACTCTGAAAGAAAGAATTGTTGAGTACCTAGAGGCCAGCGGGGCACAGGACCCAAAGCAGCATGGATTTACAGCAGGAAGGTCATGCCAGACGAATCTAATTGATTTCTTCAACTGGGTGACCAAAGTAATAGACCAGGGAGGGGCTATGGATATGGCCTACCTGGACTTTAGCAAGGCATTTGACACAGTCCTGCACAAAAGATTAATAATCAAGTTAGCCAGCCTGGGAGTGGGTCCCAGGGTGGTAGCCTGGGTAGCAAACTGGCTGCACAACAGGACACAGGAGGTAATAGTGAATGGAACACATTCTGAAGAAAGGGGGGTTACTAGTGGAGTACCTCAGGGCTCAGTACTGGGTCCAGTCCTCTTTAACATCTTTATAGGTGACATTGCAGAGGGTCTGGAGGGAAAGGTATGCCTCTTTGCAGATGACACAAAGATCTGTAACAGAGTTGATACACAAGGGAGGTAGAAAGATGAGAAGGGACTTGGCAAGGTTGGAGGAATGGTCAGACATGTGGCAACTTAGATTCAATACAAAGAAGTGCAAAGTAATGCACCTGGGAAACAAAAACCCAGGAGAAGAGTACACAATAGCAGGGGAGGTACTAACAACAACAAAAATGGAAAGGGACCTGGGGGTAGTCATATCAGATGACTTAAAGGTGAGTAAGCAGTGTGAAAAGTTGTTAAGGAGAGCCAGGGGGATACTGGGATGCATAGGAAGGGGCATCACAAGTAGAAAAAGGGAAGTTGTTATCCCTCTGTACAGACAGTTGGTGAGACCCCATCTGGAGTACTGCGTGCAATTTTGGAGACCTCATCTACGCAAGGACATAGACAGGATGGAAGCAGTCCAGAGGAGGGCAACTAAATGTGTATCTGCAGGAAGCCATAAGGAAGAGAGACTGAGAGAGCTTAATATGTATACTCTTGATGAAGGAGGAGGGGAGACATGATAGAAACGTTCAAGTATGTCAAGGAATCAACAAAGTCCAGGAGGGTAGCATCTTTCAAAAAAGAGTGTAAGAACAAGGGGGCACAATTTAAAGATAGAGGGGGATGGCTCATGGGTAATGTGGAGGAAATTTTTTCACGGAGAGAGTGGTGGATACATGGAACAGCCTTCCTGAGGAGGCCGTTGGGTCTAAAACAGTGGGGGAATTCAAACATGCATGGGACAGACACAAGGCAATTATAGTTGGGGGTTGCAGGAAGTAGGCTGTTGGTTAACTAGAATCTGCAGCTTAACCAGTAGGTAGGGAAATGGGCAGACTGGGTGGGCTAAGTGGTCCTTATCTGCCGTCAAAGTCTATGTTTCTATGTTTCTATGTTAAGGAAATTCCCCAGAATAAGACAATGGGCAATTTTAAAATTGGGATTGAGGAATATATGCTGAGCTAGATTACGAGTAGCCGAAATATGAAAATACTTACAAAACTGTACATGAGCCCACAAGGACCAATATAAGGGAGTTCTTTTAAGGGCAGTGGGAAGAGCATTGCCAGAAAGAAAAAACAAGGCAGGGAATAGAATCTTAAAACCCCTGCACAAGGCTGGCAGTATAGCCTAGAAGTTACAGTAATGAGCTGTGAATGAGCTTTGCACATCCAACAGACCAGGGTTTGATTCTTGCAACCTCCACTTGCATACTGTGTGACTCTGAGCAAGTCACTTAACCTTCCTAGTGCTTCCAGATTGCCCCTGAAAACAGTAACATGTGCCTAGTGGGTCTTACTAGGTTACCAAAGAATAAAAGCTCTTTCAAGGCTTAACCGGTGCAGTTCACAAGAAAAAATTACTCACCTTAGTAATTATGTTTCTTCTAATGGAGTCTTGCTGTATTCTGACTACTATAGTTAGCTCCAGCCTTTAAACTGCCCCGGAGAACAAAGGGTTAACTTTCTATGCAGTGCATAGAATTCTGAACTTGAGCTCAGTTGAGGTCTCTGTCTGCAGCCCTTTGAAACCCAACCTTCAGATTCTTACGAGCAAAAACTCACTAACTATCCTATGTGGAAATTGTAAAAATTTTTACTAGCCAACTGGCAACAAAGAGTTTTGGATTCCCAAAAAGACTCAGGTCAGGAAACCCAAAACCAAAAACCAATCCAAATAAGGATAACAATAACAATAACAATAAAACACCCAAACAAAATGGGGAGGGTGTGTAAGAAGCACCTCTGGGGTGCAACACTGCACCTGCCCACCCACTTCCCAAAAACAGGTTCTGAGAGGATAGGCAGTGAGGGAGGTCAGAATACAGAAAGACTCCATTAGAAGAAACATAATTACTAAGGTGAGTAATTTTTTCTTCAAACAACATGAAGTCTTGCTGTATTCTGACTATTGCAGACCACCAAGCAGTACCTCCATGGAGGAGGGACAGAACCTACTTTGGGAATAGGCTCTGAAGTACTGCTGTGCCAAACCAAGCATCACTCCTAGCCTGGATATCCAGAGAGTAATGCTTGGTAAAGGTATGGACTGTTTTTCAGGTGGCTGCTTGACAAATTTCTAACAGAGGGATATCCCTGGCAGCAGCCAGGGAAGCAGCTGTACCTTTTGTAGAGTAAGACCTCAGGCCTGAGGGTGGAATCTTTCCTAGTTTCTCATAGCAGAACTGTATGCAAGACACAATCCACCTGGCAATAGTACTTTTGGTGGCAGGTTTGCCCTTTCCCACTTCCCCATAAGTGAGGAATAACTGGAGGGAATCAAACCTGTGACCCTTGGTACACTCTATGTCGTGGCTAAGGGCTCTTTTAACATGCAGACTATGTACCCTCCTCTCTCCTGAGGAAGAATGATCAGTGAAGAAGACAGGGAGAGACATGGACTGGTTCAAGTGGAAGTCTGAAACCACTTTGGGCAAGAACCTCCTATTGGTTCTAAGGACCACTTTCTCTCTATGGCAGAGGTAATGGCTACCAAAAACACAGTTTTCCAAGTCAAGTACTTAAGCTCTGCTGAGGACATAGGCTCAAAAGGAGGTTACATAAGTTGAGCAATGCAAACATTTAGATCCCAGGCAGGGGCAGGATCCCTAAAGGGAGGATTGGTATGATGCAATCCCTTAAAAAATTTACAGAACACAGGATGAGATGATAGTGAGGAAGACTTCCCCACTGACAAACAGGCAGAAACAACTGACAAGTGTACCTTGAGAGTAGCTGGTTTGAGGCCTAGGCCATTCAGATGGACCATATAATCCAGAACTGTAAGCAATTTAGCAGTGTCTGGGGGAATGTGCTTCTTGGAACACCAAATGCTGAATCTTTTCCATTTGGAGTTATACTGTAAGTCTTTCTGGTGGAGGGCTTTCAAGAAGCTTTGAGAATATCCAGAACCCCCTGAGACAGATGCAAATCTGCATACTCTAACTCTTCAAGAGCCATGCCTTGAGATTGAGAGACCAAAGATTGGGGTACCAAATCCTCCCCTGCAAGGGGGTTAACAGGTTGTAATTCCTGGGAAGAGACAGGGGAAGATGGACTGCTAGAGACAGCAACAGGGGGTATCAAGGCTGTCTGGCCCAGTCTGGAGCAATCAGAATCACTTTGCAAGGTTGTGACCTTATCTTAACTAGGACTTTGAACAGTAGAGGAAAGGGAGGGTAGGCATATAGAAATGTCCCTTCCCAGTTTAAAATCAGAGCATCCAGAGGGACTGAACCCAAGACTGGGGGTGTGCAACAAAACAGAGGAAGTTGGTGATTGTCTGGAGCTGCAAAGAGATCTGTCTCTAGAGTGCCCCACCTTGAAAAAATCACTTTCAAAACCAGAGGGTCCAGGGACCATTCATGATGGCCCTGGGAGATCCTGCTCACTGCATCTGACAGCACATTGTCCTTTCCTGCAAGGTAGACTGCTATCAGAGAGGTCTGCAGGGAATAAGCCAGGGACCACAATTTCATGGCTTCCATACACAATGCCATAGACCAAGTGCGTCCTTGCTTGTTGATATACCACATGGTGGTGGTGTTGTCTGTTCTGACCTGAACCACCTTGTTCTGCACCAACTGAGAGAAGGCTTGCAGGGCCAGAAAAACTGCCCTGAGTTCCAGGAGATTGATATGAAGAAGGGACTCCTGAGGGGACCACAGTCCTTGGGCTGTGAGATCCCCCAGATGAGTTCCCAACCCAAAAGAGAAGCATCCGTGGTAAGGACCACTGAATGAGATTGAGTGACAAAAGGGACCCCTTGCCTTAAATTGTCCTGATCATGCCACCACTGAAGAGCTTGGATCAGTGTCCGAGTCACTGGAATCAGTTTGGTAAGAGGGTCCTTCTTTTGGGACCAAAAGGCCTTCATATGGAACTGAATGTCCCTCATCTGAAATCTTGCCCATTGGACCACTGCTGTAGAAGCTGCCATGTGGCCCAAGATCTGTAGGAAGTGCCTTGCTGGTCGGGACACCTGAAGGCTGAAGTAAGAAGCCAATAAGAACTCTTGCCCTTTCCAGGGGAAGAAAGGCTCTTGCTTTAACAGTATCTAGCTCTGCCCCTATAAAGGTAAGGAGCTGCACTGGTTCGAGAACTGATATGGGGAAGTTGAGAAGAAAACCCAGAAAAGTGAGAACTTGCTGAGTCACTTGCAGGTCTGACATGACTTGGTCTGGAGACTGACCCACTATGAGCCAATCATCCAGATATGGAAAAATGGAAATCTTTTGCCTTCTTAGAAATGCAACTACTACTGCCAGGCGCTTTGTGAAGACCCTTGGAGCTGATGTTAGGCTGAAGGGCATTGCTTTGAACTGATAATAGCCTGAGGGCAACTTGAACCTGAGGTACTTTCTGTGGGAGCACCTGATGGGAATATGAAAGTAGGCATCTTTGAAGTCCAGGGAGACTAGCCAGTCCTCTGGCCTTAGAAAGGGAAGAATTATTCCCAGAGTCACCATCTTGAACTTTGATTTTAAAAAATGTTTGTTCAGGTATCTTAGATCTAGGGTGGGTCACCACTTCCCTGTCTTTTTTGGGGTAAGGAAGTATCTGGAGTACAGACCTTTGCCCCAGTGTAGGGTAGGAACTCTCTCTATGGCTCTTAAAGCCAGAAGAGATAAAACCTCTGCCTCTAGGGCAAGGGTCTCGGAGAGACCTGCAGGTGAAAAAGATCTGGCTCTCATTTTGGAAATTATTTGAAGCTGAGAACCAGTCCCTGGCCTACTACTTCCAGACCCACTTGTCTGATGTAATAGACATCCAGTCCTGGACATAGTAAGTCAGCCTGCCCCGTACAGGGATATGAGAGTCAACCCAGGCAGACCCATCAGGGTGTCTGCTTGGCAGGGGCCTTAGGCTGAGGAGTGGATGCAACCCTGCTCATCCCCCTTCTGCCTCTCCCTCTGAAGAACCCCCTCTGTGAAAAGGGAGAAGAGGCCTGTGCTTGGTAAAAAGGCCTATGAAAAGGCCTGTCCCTGTCCCTAAATTGCTGCCTTTGAGGAGTTGCCTGCCTCTCCTTGGCCTGAGCACTCCTATAAGTGGTCCTGTACTCGTACATTTTCTTCATGTAATTCTCTGACTGCTCCCCAAACAGAGACTTACCCACCACAGGAAAATCCATGGCCTTAGCCTGGGTGTCCTGTGAGAAGCTAGTACATCTGAGCCAAGCCATCCTCCGAAGAGCCACAGATATAGCCATGACTCTTGATGACACATCATTGGAGTCTACAACAGCATGAAATTGTACCTTTGATGCCTCAATCCCATCAGCAGCCACCTCCTCCAGCTCCTTGGCCAGCTGGAGGGAGGCCTGTTTAGCCAGTGCCAGTACAGTGTCCCACCTGGACTTCTGGTACCTGGCTGTATAGGCCATATAGTTTGCCTGCCTGAGTCCCAAGAAAGATGCCATGTACTGCTTCTTTGCCATGGCATCCATCTTCCTGGAGTATTTGTCTGGGGTGTGTGAAGCCAAGGGAATATTTGCCTTGTCATAGGCAGCAGCCTGCACTACCCCAACATGGCTGCATTGTTGGTATAAAAACTCCATATCTGAGCCTGATAGTGTATACCTCTTGTCCATCCTTCTGTCACAGGATTTACAGAATAGGGAGACTTTAGGATTTTTTTGTGTCTGCTTCCCAAAGGATTTGTGAAGGGGAATAGACAGTCTCCTGGACTCTGAGATGTCCATCATTTCTACATAATCAGGCTCCTCTTGATCCTCCATTGCCTCCTCCATAGGAAGCTGGAGGGTTTCAGCCACTTTTCTGTAAAACAGATAGTGGGGAAGGGACTCAGCCTAGGAGGGGATACACCAGAAGGTCTGTCTGGGGAGATGTCTGGTTCCACAGGCACATCCAGACTTTCGCCATCATCACCATCATCTTCAAACTCCCCTCCTCCTCAAACTCTGGTTCATAAAAGTCTTCAGGGGTATAATCTTGAACCGGGGGAACCGACCGAACCAAACCCCTGCAAAAAGGTGCCGGATCGGTCAGAACCGGGCCAAGCGATTCCACAATCCAAATCGCTCTGGCTATTTCCTCGGTGGTCGGAACATGAACCTCTGGATCCGAACCAGTCAATTTCTCTTTGCGTTTCCTTTTTGTAGGAACAGACCCCTCAGGATCGGCTCTCCTTTTGCCCAAAGAAGTATCGCCCTGGTCAGAGGGCACTTATTCTGGTCGGAACCGAACCAGGATGGCCATCCGGGTCAGCTATCTTCTTGGCCTCCTTTTCTCTAAGTCTACCTAATCTCTTCTCAAGGGTAGATTTAGGAACATTTTTACAAATTTGGCAGTCTGTATCGAGGTGTTCATACCCCAGACAATAAACACAGGTGGTGTGGGGATCGGCCTTTGCAAAGACCTCCCCACACTCACTGCAGTGTTGAAACCCAGTGGGCCTGGTTTTCTTCTTGAGTTTCTCAGATATGGCTAACCTAACCAAACTTACCATTTTTATGGCAACCGCCAGGCAAGACTCCCTTATCGGTTCCTAACCGTGTTGCAGGTATTGTAAAAAAACGTTCAAAACACATTTTTTTTTAGAACCGATAAGGACCGGTAACCACACTCTAAAGTAAAACAGAATTCACTACAAGTGATCGGTTCAGACAAACCGATCTAACACTTTACAATTTCCACACAGAATTCAGACAAAAACCTATCTAGTACTCACGGTACCGCAGACAGAGACTGAACCGACTTTGCAGAAAAATTGTGGTTTAAAACCGACAACTTAACTGACACTTTTACAAACTTTCAAACCGAACTGAAAGAGAAATCTCCAGAGCGACTGTTCAGTGAGGCGGAGTAAAGACTCTGATGGTTGGGTTTCAAAGGGCTGCAGACAGAGACCTCAACCGAGCTCGAGTTCAGCATTCTATGCACTGTATAGACAGTTAACCCTTTGTTCTCCTGGGTAGTTTAAAGGCTGTAGCTAACTGCAATAGTCAGAATACAGCAAGACTTCATGTTGTTTGAAAGATCATGTTGTGCTCCTAGGATATTATGGACCCATTTGAAATACTTACTGCCTTGAAGGACTAAGTAATAAAAATAAAAGTTAGAGCGACAAAGACCCCTCAGTTTTTTGAGGTTTAGTTAATTTAATATAGGCTCTCTTAACTGATTTACCCTGCCATAAAAATGAGTTAAGATGTATCTGAAGTTGTTGAAATCAGTCTACATCCCCAAGGGGTAAGAAATACAAGCTAAGATGTTCATTTAACCACGTTTATCCACCCCTATAAGGAAAAAGCGAGAACCATCCATCTGCCTAGATCTAATAGAATCCCTGATATACTCCAGTCTCCTTGACCACCTAACAGCCTCTGGTACTCTCTCCCCCTACCAGTCAGGTCTCAGGAAACACCACTTCACTATTACCTCTCTGCTTCGAATCACAGACCATACCCACTTTGCAATGGACCAAGGTTATGTTACCTCTACCATCTTTGTGGACCTGACCAAGGCCTTTTATCCCATTTCCCAACACCTTCTGATCTGCAAACTACACTTATCTAGGTTATCCCAACCCCAGTCAGTTGGTTCAGCTTCTCTTTACTCAACATACAGCAATCGGTCCAATTTGGAAATGCTCTCTCCCCACCCCTCCCCATCTTAGCTGGCATATCCCAAGGTTTCAGACTCGGACCCATCCTGTTCTCAGTCTTTATAAATGATCTTTCCTCTGTCTGCTCTACCTCCCACATACAGATGTATGTGGATGACATCATGATCTACTCCTCTGACTCCTCCATCAACGATGTATTTACCCGCCTACATCAAGACTTTGCCAAAGTCCAACATTGGTTTCAGGAAAACCAGCTGAAACGTAATACAAAAAAAAATTTCCATGGTATTTGGCTCCAGACAGAGGCTGGCTCTTCTCCAGTCCCCTCCTACTTTCGTCTCAGTGAATGGCTTCTCCTTTGGGATGGTCAACACCTTCAAATATATAGAAGTCTTGCTGGACAACCATCTAGATTTTTCCTCCCATATAGAAGACATTTGCAGCAAACTCCGCCCAAAACTTGGCATCCTTTACCGTAACTGAGACTGCCTCCTGTTACCTACTCACCATGACCTGGTTACAAAAACAATTCTGCACATATTTAATTACACCAATGTTGTCTACACCTCTGCTCCTGCTACCTCCCTCTCAAAACTTGATACTCTCCTAAACTCATTCTGTCACTTTGCTACCTCTTCCCCTTCCCTCACTCACAAGTGTCTCCTCTTATCCTCCCTCTCCGTCACCCCTCTTTCTCATAGACGGGAGCTCCACTGCCTCTCCCTCATTGCCAAGTACTAGTTTGAGGCTCTTCCCCTCTATCTCCTCTCCTGCTTATCTCCTGTTCACCCTTCCACTTATTGCCTCCACTCCAGGGATTTTTGTTCTTTCTCCCTCCCTCACCCTCACTCTAGAGCAGTACAGCATGCATTCTCCTTTCATCTCCCTCTTCTCTGGAACCAACTCCCCCGGCTACTCACCACTCCACCTCACTCGCCTCTTTAAAGTCCAACCTTCATCTCCTTCTCAACTCCAATTGCTGCTGCAACGGCTCCTCCCCAACCCCTCCCACCTAGCCTACTTATTTCCTCTCTTTACCCTGTGCCTCCCTCCTGCTGTTACTCTGCCTCCTTTTGTTCACCACAAATTTGTACTTAATAAGGCCAAAACCCAGTCCATGCTATTTGGTACCCTCTCTAAACTCAAAACATGCCGAGGCAACTTCAGGATCTCCTGCTTAGATGGCTCACAAATAGGCTCTGTGGCCATGTTTAAATACATAGGGGTAACTCTGGACCAATCTTTAAACTTTGAACTTCACATACAGAACACATGCAAGTCTGCAAACTCTAAACTAGGCATAGCTTGGGATGTAAGTTTGTCATGGATGTGGTTTAATGACTCATTGTTGGTTCATGAAATCATTAGTAAACAGTAGTAAATGTTGTGGCACTGTCATCATTGCTACATTCTGATGACACCAGTGAAAGTCATGGAAGTCCTGAATAAAGATAAAACGTCATGGAATCAGTGACGTATATGACTGCCATGACAAATTTACATCCCTAGGCACAGCATACCTGACTAGCTATGTACTAACCACTACAGCGAGAGTGCCTATAGCATACTGCTACCTACCCTGACCTATGGAGCTGCCACGTATGCTGCCTTACCAAAATCAAATCTCCATAGATGGGACATTGCCTATAACAACATCTGTTGGTATGCCTCATCCTCCCACAGGATGAAACACCATTGTCTCTTCTACTCAGATCTAAATTGGCTATCCCCCAATGCTACCAGACTTTACTCCCTTGGCGTCACTGTCGATAGCATTCTGAGGTCTCAAACCCCCTCAACTCTGGCTGAGCTGCTCACTCACCAGACCTCCAGCTACAGCCTGCACTCAGCAGATAAATCCCTTTTATGTATCCCAAAATGCGACACCACCAAAGGCTCTAGAGCTTTTGTCCACCACACCCCTCAGCAATGGAACTCACTCCCACTAGATGTCCATCTAGCACCCACACACAACACTTTAAAATAGTGTTCCGCCATTACCTTATCTCAACCAGCCAATGCGCCTTCCTGAAACCTCCTTAGTACTTGTTTCCCTTGCCTGTCTCAAAGCACATAACTGGCTTCTGCCAATATACCCAAGTTATATAACCATTTCCTGCCCTGTTCTCCTGCATCACGCCCCTTACATCTATCCCCTCTCTCTCAATGCCAGCTATTATCCCCATGCCTGACCTTGTCTCTGAACCTAGCCTTTTCCCAAACCCCAGCTGTCTCAACTTTCCTATCCCCTGGATCTTATCCCCCTTGCACTTATCAGTTATTGTCCCATATTTTTCAGATCTGCCTGAATTGTCTTTTCAGGGCTATACCTGCTGTATTGATTTTTTCTCTGAATGTTTGCTTAATGTTTCTAGTGTGTTTCCCAGCAAGTCATTTAATCTTTACTACTTTGCTCGCTAGCCAAATTGCTTTGTCTTGAATACTATGACTGGGACTATTGCTCTTTTCCCTGCTCTCAACACCTAGGCTGGGATATTCAAAGGGGTTGCACCACAGTGCACCCCAGCAGGATATTGAGAAGGCTGCCTGGTGCAGCGCAACTCCAGATGCACTGGGGTGCAGATGCAGGAGGCATGCCCATGCATATGCGGCACATCCCAATATTCAGCCCAGGATGTGCGGCGCATATGCCAGTGTTCCCCTGCATTGCACTGCATAGGGGGGCTCAAGGTTGAGCCCATGTAAATATGGAGCAACTCCTGGCCACCCACAGGTGGGCTGCCATATTGCAGGGTGCAACACAGCAGCCGCCAGCCGTGGGTGGCCACCCGCCCACCCAGAACACCATCCACAAGAACACACATCCCTGGTAGTCTAGTGGCCCCCCATTTCCTCAGTCGATGAAATCGGCCACTAAGTTATGCCCTGGTAGTCTAGTGGACACCCCCACCCATTGCCACGGTGCAGCATGGCTTGAGACACAATTCCCTGGTGATCTGGTGGCACCACCCACAGCACCTTGCCACCCCACTCCCCCACCCATCCTCGGCAAAGTGGCTGCAGCCCCACCTGCATACCATCCAGCTGCCACGAAAGACAGGTACAGTATGGGCTGTAAACCCATTGGCCACAGTGTGGACCAATGGGCTTGCAGAAACATACTGTACAAGACAATCTAAATATGATGAATGAAGTTATTCACATATTTGGGACTATCTAATACAATATGCCCTGCAAGCCCATTAGTCCAAACTCTGGACCAATGGGCTTACCTTCCCGTACTGCCTGTCGATCGGGTGGCAGTCGGGAAGTATGAGGGTGGAGTTGCAGCCACCCTAATATGAGGGGTGAGTGGGGTGTTCAAGGTGCTGTGTGGGTGGGAGGTGGGGTGCCATTAGATCATCAGGGAATTATGTTCTGGCTCCATGCCACAATTGCAGCAATGGCCGGGGGGGGTCCACTAGACTACCAAGGCATAACTTGGCAGCCGTATTCCGGCGATCAGGGACATGGGAAGGAGGGGGGTTCCACTAGACTACCAGGGTAAGGCTACCATTACAGTACTTGGGGACTTGGGAGGGAGGGGGGCCACTAGACTACCAGGAAGTGTGCCTCAACATTTCTGCATTTGCAGTTACAGGTGGGTGTTGCCCAGGATCCCCACCACACACATCATGCTGGGCAGGGTGCCAGGTGAAGTCGCTGGGCAGCCCTGTGCAGGGCATGCAAATGGGGACATAATGGCATGCTAATGGCCTCATTTGAGCCTTGCATGACTTATGGCCTTATTTGCATGCCCCTGGCTGAATATCATGGGTGATACGCCTGGGGCAACTGCGCTGGCGCATCCCTGTGCTCCCTCTCTGTGGCTTGCGCTGGTGCAGTGCCATGCAATGCACTCCCCCATTCATGAAGTCCCA
Source organism: Neoceratodus forsteri (assembly GCA_016271365.2). Taxonomy (NCBI): domain Eukaryota; kingdom Metazoa; phylum Chordata; order Ceratodontiformes; family Ceratodontidae; genus Neoceratodus; species Neoceratodus forsteri. The sequence goes on along the minus strand of CM028130.1, from coordinate 830,308,545 downwards.
TTCTGCTTGTGGCAGAGTCCCCCCCCCACCCAAAACCAGGTAATTTTCCAGGGAGCAGCTCTTTACATCACATCTACAAAATTATTGCTAAACTCCTTATTTTTAAATATTTTGTTGAGAAATTTTTGTTTTAGTATAGCCATGGTCAGGAAAAATTAATTTGTAAAAACTAACCAAAGCCCACATTTATCCGTTTATTTAATCATAATACAGCATGTTATGAACTGATCAGATTCTACGTGTAACCTAAGTCAAACAAAAATTAGACACACACATGCCTACTTATTTGCAAGTGAAGCAAATATGGTTACTATCATTCATTTGTAAACACCTGTAGTCAAAACCTGCAGGTTAAGGACATTCAGTAGAATATAAACAGCAGCCAGAACTGCCTGCCTGAGAAAATGATGTTAGTGTATTATTTGCAAACAGGCATCACTGTGACTCATTGCTATGGAATGTCCTGCAAAGTAGCAGAATGACTGCTCTTAGAATGGTGGTGTCAAATGGCTTAATGAGGTGTTCCTAGGGGCTAAGGGCACAGCAGAGCTTATTTGTTATGCAGAAAGTTTCAGGAAGTGTTTAACCCATTCTACTTCCAATAGCTTTCTATGATGTCTGTACTATCCATTGGTAATCTAACACAGAATGACTGCCAGAAGATAATGAGTTAACTTTCTGTGGGCTCAATTAACTCCTCAAGCCAGAGTAAAAACAGTGCTCTACAGCTTCCTATACACACATAGGCAGCGCAGTAATGAGGCTTCAGTGGAGGAATCTATTTTTAACACTCTAGCATGTTGTTTGAAAGCAAAAATGACAACAGCCCTTTTCTGAATGCAAAAAATCTACCGGGCTACGCCCACAGCCGTAAAAAGGATTTATCAGATAAAAGAAATGATGATTGCTGGTTTTGCAAACAGCCAGGGCATCTTGTTAGAAAGTGTACTAAAAAGACACAGAGCGGAAAAAGTTGTGCTCAGACAGAGTTGGGTGTGCTGTGTATCTCTGAAAGCATGCCTATAAACATGAGAGAGCACATACACCTGGTTACTGTAAATGTGGTGCACACCCATGGGTTAAGAGTCACAGGGGCATCTCTTACCTTAGTAAAAGGGGATATGGCTGAGTCTGAACAGCTTATACAGTACCTAATCAGTCTGCAACAGTAAGGGGATTCACTGGGGAGGAGAAAACTCTGCCACATGCTAGCATTCTCCTGTACTGGGGTGAAATAGAAGAAAGGGTGCAAAAAGTAATCATGGTGGACAACCTCACCCTGGATGTGATTCTAGGAAACAATCTCCAGAAGAAGGTGGTGTGTGTGATTACCCACAGTCTGATGGAAAAGGATGACTGTACTTCCTGGACCCCATAGAAAACCCTGTGGAAAATAATGGGAGGCTGGTTCCCCCGTCTGTGTCTCCTGAAATGGATAGTATTGAAAGAGAGGAAGGACTTCCCCACGTAGCAGTTCACAAAACAGCTACAAAAGGTTATTCTGAGAAGGGAGAAGTAACCAATGGTCAGAAGGTTAGGGATGGCAGAGACCTTGAATGCCCTGATGCTAGAGCTATGGACCTCAGTTTATGAACTGAAGGGGATATGTCCCAAGCCTTGGGAAAATGTGAAGCATTTGCTGCTGCTCAGAGGACTGATCCTTGTTTGGAGAGGCTGAGGGCTTGTGCAGAATCTGATGGGACACAAGGAGCTGACAGGAGACATAGAGTATATTGGGACATTTGACTGTTGTATAGGCAGGACGTAAGGACAGAGGGAGGGGGAAGGGCAGGCAGCTTGTCATTTCCCAGGGGTACCGTGAGCAGTTGCTCAAGATCACTCATGATATCCCTATGTCTGGACATCTGAGAATCATATGCACCATGCAGCGATTGGCCCAGAATTTCTATGGGCTCAACTTCACCCAGCAGATGAAAGAATATTGCAGGTTTTGTCACCGGTGCCAACAAACAACAAATAGGGAAGGCAGGTAGTAAAACCAAAACTGCTCTAATTCCCTTGCCCATTGTGGAGGAGTCATTCCAGAGGGTAGAAATGGATATTGTGGAACCTTTGAGTACCACAAGCTCCTCCGGGAAGAGGTTTATGCTGAGGGTGGTGGATTATTCCACCCGATACCCAGAGGTGGTCGCCCTTTCCTTACTTAAGACAAAGTGGCAGGTGCCTTGCTAGGGATTTTCTCCCATGTCAGGTTTCCTCAGGAGGATGTTACTGATCGAAGGGGTACCTTCATGTCGGACTTGATGAAGTTTTTGTGTGAGAAGTGTGGGGTGGTGCAGAAACATAGACTTTGATGGCAGATAAGGACCACTTGGCCCACCTAGTCTGCCCATTTCCCTACCTACAGGATAAGCTGCAGATCATAGTTAACCAACAGCCTATTTCTTCCCACCCCCCACAAAAATTGCCTTATGTCTGTCCCATGCATTCTTGAATTCTCCCACAGTTTTAGACCCGACAACCTCCTCAGGAAGGCTGTTCCATGCATCCACCACCTTCTCTGTGAAAAAATACTTCCTCACATTGCCCCTAAACTGCCCTACCTCTATCTTCAAATTGTGTCCCCTTGTTCTCGCACATCTAATTTTCTGAAAGATGCTACCCTCGTGGGCTTTGTTGATTCCACTGAGGTACTTAAAAGTTTCTATAATTTCCCCCTTCTCCCTCCATTCCTCAAGGGTATACATATTAAGCTCCTTTAGTCTATCCTCATATGACTTCTCTTGCAGACTCTGCACCATTTTAGTTGCCCTCCTCTGGACTGCCTCTATCCTGTCTATATCCTTGTGGAGAAGGGGTCTCCAGAACTGGATGCAGTACTCCAGATGGGGTCTCACCAACTGTCTGTACAGAGGGATAACAACTTCCTGTTTTTTGCTGATGATGCCTCTCCCTCTACATCCCAGTAACCCCCCCAGCCCTCCCTATTGCCTTCTCACATTGCTTGGTAACCTTAGGGTCATCTGATATGATTACCCCCAGGTCCCTTTCCATTTTTGTTGTTGTTACTACCTCCCTCCCCCCCCCATTGTGTAATCTTCCCCTGGGTTTTTGTTTCCCAGGTGCATTGTGTTGCACTTCTTTACATTGAATCCAAGCTGCCATACTTCTGACCATTCCTCCAACCTTGCCAAGTCCCTTCTCATCCTTTCAATGCCTCCTTGTGTGTCAACCCTGTTGCAGATCTTTGTGTAATCTGCAAAGAGGCATACTTTTCCTTCCAGTCCCTCTGCAATGTCACTTATAAAGACATTAAAAAGGACTAGATCCAGTACTGAACCCTGTGGTACCCCACTAGTAACCCGTCTTTCTTCAGAGTGGACTCCATTTACAATTATTTTGTGTCCTGTTGTCCAGCCAATGTTTTACCCAGGCTACCACCATGGGACCCACGCCCAGGCTGGTTAATTTGACTATTAATCTTTTGTGTGGGACTGTGTCAAATGCCTTACTAAAGTCTAGGTAGACCATGTTCACAACCCCTCCCTGGTCTACTACTTTGGTCACCCAGTCAAAGAAATCAATTAGATTCATCTAACATGACCTTCCCGCTGTTAAGCCATGCTGCCTTAGGTCCTGTGCCCCACTGGCCTCTAGGTACTCATCAATTCTTTCTATCAGAAGTGATTCCATCACTTTCCCTACCACAGAAGTCAAACTGACAGGTCTGTAGTTTCCTTCCTCTGTCTTGGTCCCACTTTTGTGAGGGGAAATCGCATCCACCTTCCTCCAGTCCTCAGGTACCACACCATCCTCCCAAGATTTGTTAAAAAGGGTAGTCAGTGGTTTCATGCAGAGATGCATGACACCTTGTCACCCGCAAGCCAATGGGCTAGTGGAAAGGGTTAATGGTACTCTAAAATCGATGCTCCAAGCATTTTCTGAACAGCATAGAAGGGACTGGGAGAAATACCTTCCCAACCTGTTGTTTGCATACAGGGAGGTGCCCAAAGAGTCGACAGGGTTCCCCCCCTTCAAACTCTTATATGGACGTAGGGGGCATGGGCCCCTATACTTGATCCGTGAAGACTGGGAAGGCAAGCACACCACCCAGGGAACTCCCATAGTGGAATATGTCCCAAAGTTTAGGGGAAAGCTGAAGGAGCTCATGGGAGCAGCCCAGAGCAGCATGTTAGCCACCCAGCAGAAGCAAAAGGTCTGGTATGACCGCAGAGCCACAGCTCCCTCATACAGTGTAGGTTAGGAAGTCATGGTCCTAATCCTGGTCTGGAAGGATAAACTGCAGGCCAAGTTGGTGAGATCATACAAGGCAGTCCAACAGGTTAATGATGTGAACTACACTGTAGAACTGCCTTCCTGACCGGAGACACACCCATGGAATCTACCTTGTTAACATGATGAAGTCGTATGCAAATAGGGCAGACGTGGTATGTGCAGTGTGTAGTCCTGGGGACAGGACGACAAAGGAGACCCCCTACTGGACTTACTAGAGGAAAGCAGTGGGAGTTCTCTGTGGAGGCAATCAAATTGTTGCCCCAGTTGACCCCAGAACAGACCCAGGAAGTGAGGGAGGTTTTAGTGGACTTTACCCCTTTGTTTACGGCCAAGCTAGGACTAACCCCCTTAGTGACTTATGATGTAGACACATGGACACAAGTGCCCATATGGCAGAGAGCCTACCAGGTGTCTGAGGCCATTCTAAAAGACATTAAGAGGGAGGTGGAGGAAAGAAAAAATTACTCACCTTAGTAATGTTGTTTCTTCTAATGGAGTCTTGCTGTATTCTGACTATTGCAGTGATATCCAACCTTTGAACTGCCCCAGAGAGAAAAGAGTTAACTTTCCATGCAAGGCATGGAACACTGAGCTTGAGCTCGGTTGAGACTCTGCCTGTTGTCGTTTGAACCCAAACCACCAGATCTTTATGAGCTATACTCACTGGGTGTCCTGTGTGGAAACTGTAAACTCATGCTAGCCAACTGGCTACTAAATTTAATAAAAAGATTTTTTGGTTCCAATGCAAAGACTCAAGTCAGGAACCCCCCCCCCAAAAAAAAAACACAACACACACACACACACACAAATAAGAGGGTGAGAAAAAGGGGGGTGGGCACCTCTAGGGTGCCAACACTGTTCCTGCCCACCCACATCCCAAAACCCAGGTTCTGAGAGGGAAGGCAGGGAGGTCAGAATACAGCAAGACTCCATTAGAAGAAACAACATTACTAAGGTGAGTAATTTTTTCTTCAAACAACATGAAGTCTTGCTGTATTCTGACTATTGCAGACTACCAAGCAGTACCTCCATGGAGGAGGGACAGAACCTACTTTGGAAACAAGCTCTGAAGCACTGCTGTGCCAAACTGAGCATCACTTCTAGCCTGGATATCCAGAGAGCAATGCTTGGTGAAAGTATGTACTGTTTTCCAGGTGGCTGCTTGACAAATCTCTAAGATAGAAATATCCCTGGCAGCAGCCAGGGAAGCAGCTGTACCTCTAGTAGAGTGATCCCTCAGGCCTGAGGGTAGGATTCTACCTAATCTTTCATAGCAGAATTGTATACAAGAGACAATCCACCTGGCAATAGATCTCTTAGTGGCAGGTTTTCCCTTGCCAACCTCACCATAAGTGAGGAACAATTGGAGGGAGTCAAACCTGTGACCCTTGGTGCGCTCTATGTAGTAGCTAAGGGCCCTTTTCACATCCAGGCTGTGTAGCCTCCTCTCCCCAGAGGAGGAATGGTCAGTGAAGAAAACAGGAAGAGACATAGACTGATTAAGGTGGAAATTTGAAACCACCTTAGGCAAAAACGTCCTATTAGTCCTGAGGACCACCTTATCTCTATGGAAAGAGATAAAATGAGGCTCCACTGACAGGGCCTGTAACTCACTTATGCATCTGGCAGAAGTAATAGCTACCAAGAACACAGTTTTGCAAGTCAAGTACTTAAGCTCTGCTGAGGACAAAGGCTCAAAAGGGGGTTGCATAAGCTGGGCAATGCAAACATTAAGGTTCCAAGCAGGGGCAGGGTCCCTGAAGGGAGGATTGGCATGCAGCAATCCCTTGAAGAACTTACAGAATACAGGGTGAGCTGAAAGGGGAGAGGGGCTTGCCTGCTGACAGAAAAGCAGAGATGGCTGCCAGATGCATTCTATGTGTAGCTGGTCTGAGTCCCAAGCTATTGAGATGAACCATATGAAAAAATTACTCACCTTAGTAATGTTGTTTCTTCTAATGGAGTCTTGCTATATTATGACATATGCAGTGAGTCCCAACCTTCGAACTGCCCCGGAGATGAAAGAGTTAACTTTCCATGCCAGGCATGGAACGCAGAGCTCGAGCTCGGTTGAAACTCTGTCTGTTGTTCTTCAAACTCAAACCGTCAGATCTTACGAGCTAAACTCACTGAGGTCCTGTGTGGAAGCTGTAAACCTCACACTAGCCAACTGGCTACAAAACTAAAAACACATTTTTTGGTCCCAAACAAAGACTCAAGTCAGGAGACCCAAAAATAAGAACACAACACCAAGTCACCCCAAAGAAAAGGGGTGAAAATAACAAGGTGGGCATCTACTAAGTGCCAACACTGCCTCACCCACATCCCAAAAACAGAGGTTGTGAGAGGGCAGGCAGGAGGTCATAATATAGCAAGACTCCATTAGAAGAAACAACATTACTAAGGTGAGTAATTTTTTCTTCAAACAACATGAAGTCTTGCTATATTATGACATATGCAGACTACACAGCAGTACTTCCATGGAGGAGGGACAGAACCTACTTAGGAAATAGGCTCTGAAGCACAGCTGTGCCAAACCGAGCATCACTCCTAGCCTGGATGTCCAGGGGTAATGCTTGGTAAAAGTGTGAACTGTTTTCCAGGTAGCTGCTTGACATATCTCTAGAATAGGGATGTCCCTGGCAGCAGCCAGGAAGCAGCTGTACCTCTGGTAGAGTGAGCCCTCAGGCCTGTGGGAGGTCCCTTACCCAGCTTTTTATAACAGAACTGGATACAAGAGACAATCCACCTGGCAATGGATCTTTTAGTGGCAGGTTTCCCTTTGCCAACCTCACCATAAGTGAGGAACAGTTGAGGAGTCAACCCTGTGACCCTTGGTACGCCTATGTAGTAACTAAGGCTCTCTTCACATTTGTTGTGCAGCCTTCGCTTGTAGAGGAGGAATGGTCAGTGAAGTACACTGGAAGAGATATAGATTGATTAAGGTGGAAATCTGAAACCACCTTAGGTAGGAACTTCCTGTTAGTCCTGAGGACCACCTTATTTCTATGAAAGGAGATAAAATCAGGCTCCACTGACAAAGCTTGTAATTCACTTATACGTCTGGCAGAAGTGATGGCTACCAGAAACACAGTCTCCAAGTCAAGAACTTCAGCTCTGCTGAAGACAAAGGCTCAAAGGGGGGTTGCATAAGCTGAGCAATGCAAACGTTAAGATCCCAGGCAGGGGCAGGGTCCCTGAATGGAGGGTTGGTGTGAAGCAATCCCTTAAAAAACTTGGAAAATACAGGATGAGCTGAAAGAGAAGAGGGTTTACCTGATGAAATAAAAGCAGACACAGCTGCCAAATGTACTTTTAGGGTAGCTGGTCTCAGCCCCAAGGCATTTAAATGGACCATATAATCCAGGACTGTGGGTAAATCAGCAGATTCTGGGGAAATATGCTCCCCAGAGCACCATACGGAAAACTGCTTCCATTTGGAATTATAGGTAGCCCTGGTGGAAGGCTTTCTAGAAGCCTTTAGTATATCCATTACACCTTGGGAGAGGTGTAGATCAGCAAACTCTAACTCTTCAAGAGCCAGGCCTTGAGATTGAGAGATTTGAGGTTCGGGTACCAAACCCTCCCCTGAGCACAGGTTAACAGGTTGTGATTCCTGGGAAGACACAGGGGAAGATGGACTGCTAAGGACAGTAGGAGTGGATACCAGGGTTGTCTGGCCCAGTCTGAGGCAATCAGGGTCATCTTGCAGGATTGAGATCTGATTTTGACTAACACTTTGAACAGGAGAGGGAAGGGGGGGGAACATAGAGAAACTTCCCTTCCCAATTGAGGACTAAGGCATCCAGAGGGACTGAGCCAAACACTGGGGGCCTGTCTGCAGCAAAAAAGGGGAAGTTGGTGATTGTCTGGGGTTGCAAAAAGATCTATCTGCGGGGTGCCCCATCTGGAAAATATCACCTCCAGGACCAGGGGGTCCAGTGACCATTCGTGATGGCCCTGGGAAATCCTGCTGAGAGCATCTGCTAGGACATTGTCCTTGCCTGGGAGGTAAACTACTGTAAGGGAGGTGTTCAGGGAGTAAGCCAGAGACCACAACTTCATTGCTTCGGTGCACAAGGCCGTAGACCGAGTGCCCCCTTGCTTGTTGATGTACCACATTGTGGTGGTGTTGTCTGTTCTGACCTGTACAACTTTGTTCTGAACAGATTTGGAAAAAACTTGCAGTGCTTGAAAAACTGCTTTGAGTTCCAACAGGTTGATGTGGAGCAGAGATTCCTGAGGGGACCACAATCCCTGGGTAGTGAGGTCGCCTATGTGAGCTCCCGACCCCAAGAGGGATGCATCTGTAGTAAGGATTAAGGAGTGAGAATGAGTGACAAAGGGAACCCTTGTCTCAGATTGCTCTGATCCTGCCACCACTGCAGGGCCTGGATCAGGGTTCGAGTCACTGGGATCAATTTGGTTAGAGGGTCTTTCCTTTGAGACCAAAAGGCTCTCAAATGGAACTGGATGTCCCTCATCTGAAATCTTGCTCCCTGCACTACTGCTGCAGAAGCAGCCATGTGCCCCAGGAGCTGTAGAAAATGCCTTGCTGGTCGAGAGACCTGCAGGGTGAAGGAGGAGTCTAGAGAGACCAGGGTCCTTGCCCTGTCCAAAGGAAGGAAGGCTCTGGCTTCCTCTGTGTTCAGCTCTGCGCCTATGAAGGTGAGGAGCTGGACAGGTTCTAGAACTGACTTTGAAAGATTCAGAAGGAAACATAGAGAGGTGAGCAGTTGCTGAGTTACCTGTAAATGTAACTTGACTTGGTCTGAGACTGGCCTACTATGAGCCAGTCGTCCACGTAAGGAAGATGACAATTTTTGCCTTCTTGGGGCAGCAACTGCTACTGCCAGGCATTTTGTGAATACCCTTGGAGCAGAGGTGAGGCCAAAGGGCATTGCTCTGAACTGGTATAGCCTGAGGGCACTCGAACCTGAGGTACTTTCTATGGGAGCTTCTGATGAGAATATGGAAGTAGGCATCCTTGAGGTCCAGCGACACTAGCCAGTCCCCTGGCCTTAGAGAGGGTAGAATAATTCCCAGAGTCACCATTTTGAATTTTGGTTTTAAAAGGTGCTTGTTTAAATATCTGAGATCCAGGATGGGCCGCCATTCTCCTGTCTTTTTTGGGGTAAGGAAGTACCTGGAGTACAACCCTTTGCCCTGGTGCAGGGATGGAACCCTTTCCACAGCTCTGAGAGCCAGGAGGGAAGAGACCTCTGCCTCTAGGGCAAGTGCCTCTGATGGATTTGCAGGTGGAAAGGATCTGGTTCTCATCTTTGGAAATTTTTTGAAGCTGAGAACCATTCCCTGGCTTACTACTTCCAGGACCCACTTGTATGATGTTAGAGACTTCCAGTCCTGGACAAAGTAAGCCAGCCTGCCCCCTACTGGTAGCTGAGAATCGGCCCTGGCAACCCCATCAGGGTGCCTGTTTGGCAGGGGCTTTGGGCTGAGGGGTGGAAGCAGGCCTGCTTGTACCACATCTGCCTCTCCCTCTAAAGAACCCCCTCTGGGCATATGCAGAAGAGGAGGCCTGGGCTTGGTAAAAAGGCCTATGAAAAGGCCTGCCCCTGCCCCTGGAAAACTGCCTTTGAGGAGTGCCTGCCTTTTCCTTGGCCTGTGCACTCCTATAGGTGGTCCTATACTCATCCATTTTCATGTAATTCTCTGTCTGCTCCCCAAACAGAGAATTACCCATAACAGGAAAATCCATGGCCTTAGTCTGGGTATCCTGTGACAGGCTAGTACATCTGAGCCAAGCCATTCTGTGAAGTGCCAGATGTAGCCATGACTCTTGATGACACATCATTCGAGTCCACTGCAGCATGGAATTGCACCTTGGATGCCTCAATACCATCAGCAGCCACCTGCTCCAGCTCCTTGGCAAGCTGGCCAGGGACCTGTTTTGCTAGAGCCATAACAGTATCCCATCTGGATTTCTCATATCTAGCAACATAAGCCATATAATTTGCCTGTCTGAGTCCCAAGGATTCTGCCATGTACTGTTTCTTTGCCATGGCATCAATCCTCCTGGAGTCCTTGTCTGGGGGGTGTGAAGCCAAGGGAATATTTGCCTTGTGACAGGCTGCAGCCTGCACTACCCCAACATGGCTGCATTGTTGTGTAAGGAACTCCATATCAGAGCCTGACAATGTGTACCTCTTGTCCATTCTCTTATCAACAGGCGGTATAGTGTGAGGAGCTTTTAGAATTTTAACTGTCTGTTTCCTAAAAGATTTATGCAAAGGAATAGACAGCCTCCTTGACTCTGGGATATCCATCATTTCCACATAGTCAGGCTCCTCTTGATCATCCACAGCCTCCTCCATAGGGAGCTGGAGGGTTTCAGCCACTTTCTTATAAAACATAAAATGAGAAGGGGACTCAGAAAGCCTAGGAGGAGACACTCCTGAAGGTCTGTCTGGGGAGATGTCCGGGTCAATGGGCACATCCAGACTTTCATATCCACATTCACTCTCCTCATATTCCTCTACATCATACTCTTGAACCGATGGAACCAGCCAAACCGGATGCTTACCTGATGGTGCCGGTTCGGTCAGAACCAGGGAAAGCGACTGGACAATTTTAATCGCTTTGGCTATTTCTTCAGCGGTTGGAGAGGAAAGTTTTGGCTCCACACCAGCTGATTTCCTAGTCCTTTTTGCTGGAACCGACTCCTCAGAGTCGGATCTCCTTTTGCCCAAGGAAGTCTCATCCTGGTCAGAGGGCACTCCCTCCGGTTTGTTTGGAACCGAACCGGGCTGGCCATCCGGATAAGCAGACTTTTTAGCCTCCCTTTCCCTGAGCCTACCAACTCTCTTTTCCAGGGTAGCTGCAGGAAAATTTTTACAAATCTGGCAGTCTGCATTGAGGTGGTCAAACCCCAGACAATAAACACAGGTGGTGTGGGGGTCAGCCTTGGCAAAGACTTCCCGACAGACACTGCAGTGTTGAAACCCAGTGGGCCCGGTTTTTCTTTTGGGTTTCTCTGACATAGTGCCAGTCCTAACCAAACTTACCCGTTTATGGCAATCCGCCAGGTAAGACCCTCTTATCGGTTCCCAAGCGTGTCACGGGTCATGGAAGAAAACATAATAAAATCCGTTTTTTTTAGAACCGATAAGAACCGGTAACCACACTCTAAATGACAGATTAATATATTTTAAACAACTTGATCAGTTCAACCGCACCGATAAACCATTTACAAGTTCCACACAGAATAGAAATCCATGTAAAACCTATCTAGTACTCACAATACCACGGACAGAGTCTGAACCGACCGGTTGCGGTTTAATTTCGGTCGAAAACTGAGAAAAACAATACTTTAACTGACAAAATGAACTGAGCAGAAGGAGAAATCTCTGGAGCGACTGTTCAGTGAGGCACAGTAAAGAATCTGACGGTTTGAGTTTGAAGAACAACAGACAGAGTTTCAACCAAGCTCAAGCTCTGCGTTCCATGCCTGGCATGGAAAGTTAACTCTTTCACCTCTGGGGCAGTTCGAAGGTTGGGACTCACTGCATATGTTATAATATAGCAAGACTTCATGTTGTTTGAAAGTCCAGGACTGTAGGCAACCCAGCAGACTCTGGAGAAATATGCTTACCGGAGCACCAAATAGTAAACCTTTTCCATTTGGAGTTGTAAGTCTTTCTGGTGGAAGGCTTTCGAGAAGCCTTTAGAATATCCAGAACACCTTGAGAAAGATGCAAATCAGCAAACTCTAACTCTTCAAGAGCCAGGCTTTGAGATTGAGATTTGAGATTTGGATACCAAACCTCCCTGAGAACAAGTTAACAGGTTGTAATTCCTGGGTAGAGACAGGGGAAGGTGGACTGCTAAGGACAGCAAGAGAGGGTACCAGGGCTGTCTGGCCCAGTCTGGAGCAATCAGAATCACTTTGCAGGGTTGAGATCTGATTTTGACTAGTACCTTGAACAGGAGAGTGAAGGGGGGAAAGCATACAGGAATGTCCCTTCCCAATTGAGGACTAGAGCATCCAGGGGGACTGAGCCCAACACTGGAGGTCTGCAGCGAAAAAGAGGAAGTTTGTGATTGTCTGGGGCTGCAAAAAGATCTATCTGTGGAGTGCCCCATCTGGAGAAGATTACTGTCAAAATTAGGGGATCCAGGGCCCATTTGTGATGGCCCTGAGATATCCTGCTGAGAGCATCTGCCAGGACATTGTCCTTCCCTGGGAGGTGCACTGCTATCAGAGAGGTATTCAGTGAATAGGCCAGAGACCACAACTTCATTGCTTCTGTGCACAAGGCCGTAGACCGAGTGCCCCCTTGCTTGTTGATATACCACATTGTGGTGGTATTGTCTGTCCTGATCTGAACCAGTTTGTTCTGAACAGACTTGGAAAAAACTTGAAGAGCTAGAAACACTGCTCTGAGTTCTAAGAGATTGATGTGAAGCAGAGATTCTTGAGGTGACTACAACCCTTGGGCGGTCAGATCCCCCAAGTGGGCTGCCCAGCCCAAGAGGGAGGCATCTGTGGTAAGGATTAGAGAATGAGGTTGAGTGACAAAGGGAACTCCTTGCCTTAGGTTGTCCTGATCCTGCCACCATTGCAAAGCCTGGATAAGGGATCGAGTCACTAGGATTAGCTTGGTCAGAGAATCCTTTCTCTGGAACCATAAGGCTCTTAAGTGGAACTGAATGTCCCTCATCTGAAATCTTGCTCCTTGGAGCACTGCCACAGAGGCAGCCATGTGGCCCAGGAGCTGCAGAAAATGCCTTGCTGGTCGAGACACCTGAAGGATAAATGAAGAGGCCAGTGTCACAAGGGTCCTTGCCCTGTCCAGGGGAAGGAAGGCTCTTGCTCTTATTGTATCGAGCTCCGCCCCATGCAGGTGAGGAGCTGCACTGGCTCTAGAACTGACTTTGAAAGATTCAGGAGGAATCCTAGAGAAGTGACCAGTTGCTGAGTTATCTGTAGGTGTGACTTGACTTGGTCTGGAGACTGACCCACTATGAGCCAGTCGTCCAAGTATGGAAAGATAGAGATCTTTTTTCTCCTTAGGAAAGCAACCACTACTGCCAGGCATTTTGTGAACACCCTTGGAGCTGATGTTAGGCCAACGGGCATTGCTCTGAATTGATAGAGGCCTGAGAGCAACTCAAACCTGAGGTACTTTCTGTGGGAGCATCTGATGAGAATGTGGAAATAGGCATCCTTGAGGTCCAGGGAGACTAGCCAGTCCCCTGGCCTTAGAGAGGGTAGAATTATTCCCAGAGTCACCATTTTGAACTTTGGTTTTAAAAGGTGCTTGTTTAAATATCTGAGATCCAGGATGGGCTGCCATTCTCCTGTCTTTGGGGTTAGGAAGTACCTGGAGTACAACTTTCCTGTGTAGGGTGGAACCTTTCTATGGCTCTGAGAGCCAGGAGGAAGAGACCCTGCCTCTAGGGCAAGTGCTCTGATGGATTTGCAGGTGGAAAGGATTTGGTTCCTCATCTTGGGAAATTGTTTGAAGCTGAGAACCAGTCCCTGACTTACTACTTCCAGGACCCATTTGTCTGATGTTAAAGACATCCAGTCCTGGACAAAGTAAGCCAGCCTTCCCCCTAAGGGTAGTGGAGAATCGGCCCAGGCAAACCCATCAGGGTGTCTGTTTGGCAGGGGCTTTAGGCTGAGGGGTGGTAGCAGGCCTGCTTGTACCCCGTCTGTCTCTCCCTCTGAAGAACCCCCTCTGAGCAAAGGCGGAGGAGGAGGCCTGGGCTTGGTAGAAAAGCCTACGAAAAGGCCTGCCCCTGCCCCTGGTATGCTGACTCTGAGGAGTGGCTTGCCTTTCCTTGGCCTGAGCACTCCTATAGGTGGTCCTGTACTCATCCATTTTCTTCATGTAGTTCTCTGTCTGCTCCCCAGACAGAGAATTACCAATAACAGGAAAATCCATGGCCTTAGCCTGGGTATCCTGTGACAGGCTAGTGCATCTGAGCCAAGCATTCTACAAAGGGCCACAGATGTAGCCATGACCTAGATGAAACATCATTGGAGTCCACTGCAGCATGAAATTGCACCTTGGATGCCTTAATACCATCTGCAGCCACCTGCTCCAGCTCCATGGCAGCTGGTCGGGACCTGTTTAGCTAGAGCCATCAGTGTCCCATCTAGACTTTGGATCTAGCTGTGTAGGCTATATAATTAGCCTGCCTGAGTCCCAAAGATACTGCCATGTACTGTTTCTTTGCCATGGCATCAATCCTCCTGGAGTCCTTATCTGGGGGGTGTGAAGCCAAGGATATATTTGCCTTATCACAGGCAGCAGCCTGCACTACCCCAACATGGCTGCATTGCTGGGAAAGGAACTCCGTATCTGAGCCTGAAAGAGTATACCTCTTGTCCATTCTTCTGTCCACAGGAGGTATGGAAATGAAAATTACGTACCTACCGTAATTCTTGATCTTCTTGGACTAGTCTCCACCACTCATTCACACTATTGGGATCTGCGCCAGAGCACTAGGACTCATCGAGCAAACGCTTTGTTGGAGGGTCGGGCACGGAGATGGAGCCGAGGAACAGCACCACAGCCTCAGCTCGCGCTGCACGACTCATCTCGCGCCGACCTCCAACCGCCCAGTACCTTTTTACCAAGGAGGTGCAGCTGAACTAACCTGGAAGGGTAGCTAACCTAAAAACTGGACATAAGATAGTCCAGGCGACCCGTATAAGAAGGGTCAACAAAGAAGTCTTCACAGCCTAAAGATTTAAGGAGTGAAGACCAACAACAGAGGTGAGCTTGGGGGATGGAGGGTGGGCATGTGAATGAGTGGTGGAGACTCATCCAAGAAGATCAAGAATTACGGTAGGTACGTAATTTTCATATCTTTCTGGAAATAAGTCTCCACCACTCATTCACACTATTGGGAGAGTACCAAGCTAATAATCCCCCGAGAGGGTGGCAGGAGAGACCAAGAGCTCACGTTTCTAGGACAGAAGTCCATTAAGGATGGCTCTGCCAAAGGAAGAATGTCATCTGGCATGGACATCCAGTGCATAATGTTTAACGAAAGTATGCACTGAGCTCCAGGTGGCCGCGTTGCAAATATCTGCAATGGGCATGTTGCGAATTTCCGCTAGGGATGCCGCAACCACTCTAGCAGAGTGAGCGTAAACCCTACCCTCCAACTTAACCTGCACCATGGAATAGCAGTGGCAAAGGCATGCCACTAACCATGCTGAGATACATCTGATAGCGACAGGTTGACCCAGCTGGGTCTCACCGAAGGAGACAAACAGTTGCTGGGCTTTGAGAAAATCCTTGGTTCTATCTAGATAGAAACGCAAAGCTCTCTTAACATCCAAAGAATGAAGAGATAGTTCTCCTTCATTTTGGAAGTCCGCAAAGTAAGAGGAAAGGACCAGAGGTTGGTTTAGATGAAACTCTGACACAACCTTAGGAAGAAATTTCGGATGGGTCCAAAGGACTACTTTGTCCTTATGAAACACAGTGTACAGAGGATCTGTGACCAGGGCATGTATCTCAGAGACCCTGTGAGCTGAGGTAATGGCCACTAGGAAGGCAGTCTTCCAGGTGAGAAATTTTAGCTCACAGGTGGCCAGAGGTTCGAAAGGTTTCCGAGTGAGCATGTCTAGCACAAGATTAATGTCCCAGGCTGCAACTGGACGTCTTGTAGGAGGTCTGGTATGCAGAATTCCTTTAAGAAATCTCTTAACCACAGGTAATTGAGCTAGTGTTAAGGGAAAAAATGGCTCATGATACGCTGAAATGGCACTAAGGTGAACTTTGACTGTAGAGTACTGTAGACCTGAATTTGAGAGGTCCAAGAGGTACTCCAGAACCTTATCTGGTGGACAGGAAAAGGGATTCAAAGAGGACTTTGCACACCAGAGCGAAAAAGCTTCCACTTAGCTGTGTAAGTTTTTTGAGTGGCTGGCTTCCTCAGGCAGCCAGAAGAATATCTGAAACCCATGCGAGACATTGAACCAGTTTACTTATTCTTCAGTAGCCAAGCGCGGAAGGTGAAGTGATCTCAGGTTGGGATGGACCACCGCCCCTGAGTCAAAAGGTTCATCTGTAGGGGAAGTGGTCTCGGAGGAACTGCCAACATACTGTTGAGTAGTAGAAACCACAGCTGCCGAGGCCAAAAGGGAGCAATGAGAATCATCTTGCCCCCCTGGGATTCGAACTTGAGGAGTACCCTCTGCATTAGAGGAAGAGGTGGAAAGGCGTAAAGAAAGCGTTTTGTCCACCGCAGCCTGAATGCATCCTGACAGAAAATGCCAGGCCCTGGATTTCTGGAGCAGAAGAGAGGCAGTTTTGCATTGAGTGGGGATGCAAAAAGGTCCAGGTCTGGAGTTCCCCACTCTTTGAATGGTGACTGAACTATGGTTGAGTCGAGAGACCACTCGTGAGGATCTGTCTCTATTCTGTTGAGACGGTCTACCAGCTCATTTTGTATTCCCAGTAGGTAGACTGCTTGAATTAGAGCCTTGTGCTCCAAGCACCATTCCCACACCCTCATTGCTTCCCTGCATAAGGGGTAAGAATTGTTGATGTAATACATCACCGCTTTGTTGTCCATTTGAAGGAGAATGTTTTTGTGACAGAGAATGTCCTTCAATGCTCGGACCACATAAAGGACGGCTCTCATTTCTAGGACGTTTATGTGAAGCTGGGACTCGACTTGAGTCCACACACCTTGAGTGTGGAGAGCCTGACAGTGAGCTCCCCACCCCATTAGGGATGCGTCCATGGTAATGGAGATTCGATGGTCCAGAGGAGCAAAAGGATATCCGTCCAGGAGATTGCTCTCTTGAGACCACCAGGTGAGTGACCTCTTTAAAGGTTCTGTCACCTTGATGAGATAGGACTGCGGGTGAGAGGTTGGGGACCACTGAATACTGAGCATCCACTGAGTGGTTCTCATGTGCAGACGTGCTAGGGGTACAGTGAACACTGAGGATGCCATGAGGCCTAGCATCCGTTGCATTGAGAGAGCTGTAACTGAGCTGTTCTCCCCGATGTGATGGGCCATTTGAAGGATATCGTTCCTTCTGTCTTCTGGAAGAAAAGCCTTCGCACAGGAGGTGTCCAGAAGAGTCCCTATAAAGAGGAGCCTCTGGGAGGGCTGCAGTTGCAATTTCTTGAGGTTCAGCAGAACTCCCATGGACATAAGGAGGTGAGAGGCCATTTCTATGGTGTCCAGAGTCCCTTGCCTGGAAGGGCTTGCTAGAAGCCAGTCGTCCAGATAAGGGAACACCTGTATCCTGACCTTTCTGAGGTGCGCTGCGAGAACTGCACGACACTTTGTAAAAACCCACAGCGCCAAGGATAGCCCAAAGGGCAGGACTCTGAACTGATAATGTTGTCCCAGAGCCACAAACCTCAGGAATTTGTGATGCCTCGGGTGAATAGGAATGTGCTGGTAAGCATCCTGCATGTCCTGGGAGGCTAGCCAGTCGTGTTGATGAAGCAATGGTAACAGGGTTCCCAGAGAAATCATTTTGAATTTCTCCTTGGGGAGAAATTTGTTTAGCTTTCTGAAATCTAGAATGGGGCGCATTCCCCCGGACTTCTTTGGAACCAGAAAGTAATGGGAGTAGAACCCTGTGTTCCGTTGATGCAGTGGCACCACTTCTACTGCCCTGTTGTTCAGAAGGCCCTGAATCTCGGCGGCGAGAAGGTCTGACTGAAGGGATGACAGCCTGGGCTGCCATTTGGGGGGACGATCCGGAGGGATCTCAAGAAGATTGAGAGAATACTCCTCGCGAATTATCTGAAGGACCCATTTGTCTGAGGTTATGGACTTCCACTGGCTGTAGAAGTGCATCAGACGACCACCCACCGGAGAGGAAAAGTCCACCTCGGGCATCTGAGATGGGACTTGGGCCAGCAACTCATAAGGTAGCGCTGGGCGCCTTGGGCCCTTGCACTTTCTGCTGTGTCTTCTTTTGAGGTTGGGCAGGTTGGTTTTTATGGAAACCTCCTCTGCCTCTGCCTCGAAAGGACTGACGATTATGAAACTGACGTTTATTGACATGCCCTCAAGAGGGGGCAGGAGGGGGTCGAGCCAACTTAATGGCTGACCTAGTCTTTTGTGTAGCTTCTAGAGCTTGCTCTACCTGAGGACCAAAAAGATATGCACCATCAAAGGGCAACACCATTACCTGCTGCTGCATCATTCGTGAAGCCCGAAGTGCACAGCCAGGAATGATGGCGGGTGTAATCCCAGCAGCCGCTGAACGGGAAGCAGTGTCAAAAGCATCCATGGCTGCTTTAACCTGCTGGTTGTTAGATTCGATACCTCTGGTAATGGTTTGAAGAAGCTCTGGCTTTGCATCTGACTCCGGTAGAGCTTCAACCATTTGCTTGATAGAATGCCACAGGATATATTCATACTGGGAGAAATAGCCCTGGTAACTGGCAATACGATACTTAGGGTAGAAGCAGCAAAGACTCTCTTACCTAAGGTGTCTATCTTACGAGATTCTTTGTTAATAGGTCGAGCTGTAGTAGTTTGAGGAAGAACGACCTTATCATTCTCTGCCAGGACTACAATAGGATCCGCAAAGGCTTGAGATGCCAAAATGGGACGATCCTTGGGGGTTGAATATTTCCTATCTATGGATTTAGCCACCAAAGGGGTTAGAGCAGGATTATTCCATACCATTTGAGACAGCATCTCGAAGGAAGACTGAACCGGAGGAGTCAAATCTGTAGGGATCTCCGGGGCATGAAGGTATTGGAGTCTTAACAATTTCCCAGGATCAATGTCTGTAGTCTGGAGAGAAAGAGTGGAACTCAGATTTTTCAACAGAGACTTAAAGGACAGGTCCTCGTCTCCAGGCTCTGTAGCAGTAATAGATCCTGCTTCATCCACTTCATCACCCAACCGAAGGTCTGGGTCAGGCTCAATGTCATCTCCTGACAGTCCAGGAGGGACTGTATGGACAGGAAAGGAATGAAAATCAGAAGAGAGGGAAGAAGGAAATGAGTGGAAGGAGGAGTCTTGAAAAGCAAAGGGAGCCCTGAGAGCCCCTGGCACCGAGGAGGCACACGGCACCGAGAACGATGCCGCGGGACCACGTGGCACCAAAAACAACACTGAGAGACCACGCGGCGCTGAAAACGGTACCGAGAAGCTGCACGGCACCGAGGACGGCACCGAGAAGCTGCACAGCGCCAAGGACGGCGCCGAGCGCACCATCAACGCCGAGGACGGTGCCGAGAAGCCACATGGCACCGAGGATGGTGCCGAGGGTGCTGAAAACACCCCCAGACTCCAAAAAACAGGTTTTGAAGGAAGAAGAGCAGGAGATAAGGGCATCGGTGTGGCCCCCTGCGCCGAAGCCATGTGAGGGGGGCAAACACCTAAGCGCGGAGTCGACGGCACCAAAGAAGGTGCCGCACGACCAGGAAAGTCCAACCACCCTACCTGGTCTCCCAATGAGCCCGAAGGCCCACGAGTGACCGAGCCAGGTAGCTGAACCAACCTTCGAGCCCATTGCTCCATAAGAGTGGCCCACTGATGAAACTGCTCATCTGAAGACCTACCTGCGGGCCGGGTAGGGCTCCGATGTCGAAGCCGTTGGCTACCAGAAGCAGAGGTTGGTGACTCCAAAGGAGGAGACCGGCAACTAGCCCCGATAACCGAACGTCTCACGTGCAGACATATCAGAGGGCGACTTTCGGTGATGCCTTCTTTAGACCTGTGGGTCAAGAAGAGCTCAGGCCGAACGTGCCGAGAATGCACCGTTTATTTTATGCTTCGCTGTGACCGCCCATCCCCCGGGCATTGGACTGACCGTTGTCAGACCCCCTTCCGGAGAAGGTGGCGGACCGGACCCAGCCCGACTGACTGAAGAGCTTTCATATGAAGTCTCCCTACCGTCACCTGACCTGCTCATGGTCGACTCCGTCAAAGTAGGCTGAGACTTCTTTATTTTTAAAATAAGAATAAACTAAGCGATACTTTATCGAGATAATACTACAAAATAACAAAACTGAAAACTATGCTGCTAGTTTGAAGTTTGACTCCCGGCAGGCGAGCGACGTTGTCACTGAAGCGCACTCGATGGCGGAGAAAAAAGGAACTGAGGCAGTTGGAGGGTCAATGCTGAGACAGTCATTACTGCGTGAGCTGAGGCTCGCGGTGCCGTTCCTCGCGGCTCCATCTCTAGCGCCAACCCTCCAGCAAAAAGTTTGCTCCCAATGGGTCCTAGTGCCTCCGGCGCAGATCCCAATAGTGTGAATGAGTGGTGGAGACTTATGTCCAGGAAGATTTAGGAGTCTTTAAAATTTTTATTGTATGTTTCCCAAAAGACTTATGGAGGGGAATAGACAGCCTCCTGGACTCTGGGATGTCCATCATTTCAACATAATCAGGCTCCACCTGATCCTCTACTGCTTCCTCCATAGGAAGCTGGAGAGTTTCAGCCACTTTTTTGTAAAACATAAAGTGGGAAGGGGACTCAGAAAGCCTAGGAGGAGAAACACCTGAAGGTCTGTCTGGGGAGATGTCTGGGTCAATGGGCACATTCAGACTTTCATAATCACCATCACCATCACTATCCTCATACTCTCCCTCCTCCTCCTCCTCCAGTTCATAAAAATCCTCTAAATTATAATCCGGAACTGGGGAAACCGACCGAACCGAGCCCCTAACCGATGGTGCCGGTTCGGTCCGAACTGAAGTTAGCGATTGAACAATCCTTATCGCTTTGGCTAGTTCATCAGTGGTCGGAGACAGAACTTGTGGATCCGAACCAGCTGACTTATCCCTTCTTTTTCCTTTAACCGGAACTGACTCCTCAGAGTCAGTTCTCCTTTTGCCCGAAGAGGTTTCACCCTGGTCAGAGGGCACTCCTTCTGGTTCGGTTGGAACTGAACCGGCTGGCCATCCGGTCAGGGACTTCTTGGCCTCCTTTCCTCAGCCCACCTACTCTTTTCTAGGGTAGCTGTAGGAAAACTTTACAAATCTGGCAGTCTGAATCGAGGTGGTCAAACCTCAGACACAACAGGTGGTGGGGATTAGCTCTAGCAAAGACTTCCCCACACACACTACAGTGTTGAAACCCAGTGGGCCCGGTTTTTCTCTTGGGTTTCTCAGACATGGCCAGTCCTAACCAAACTTACCCTTTTTTCAGCAATCCGCCAGGCAAGACACCCTTATCAGTTCCTGACCGTGTTACGGGTCGTGGAAAAAAAACATGAAATCCATTTTTTTAGAACGGATAAGGACCGGTTACCACACTCTAAAAAAACAGAATAAACTTTTTTAACAAACCTGATCGGTTCAAACCGAACCAATCCGACATTTACAAGTTCCACACAGAAACTAATAACAATTAACCTATCTAGTACTCACGGTACCACAGACAGAGACTGAACTGACAGGTTACATAGAAGAAAATTGGTTGAACCAAGGGGAAAAACAACACGTTAACCAACTAATTTGAACTGTGCAAAGGAGAAATTTCCAGAGCGACTGTTCAGTGAGGCAGAGTAAAGAATCTGGCGGTTTGGGTTCAAACAACAACAGACAGAGTCTCAACCGAGCTCGAGCTCAGTGTTCCATGCCTTGCATGGAAAGTTAACTCTTTCCTCTCCAGGGCAGTTCAAAGGTTGGATATTACTGCAATAGTCAGAATACAGCAAGACTTCATGTTGTTTGAATGCTGGATTTAGGGGTAATCCAGAAATCCCACAGCACCTGGGCCTCACCCGTAGTCCTCGTTCCCAACCCAGATGGCTCTACTCACTTTTGCATGGACTATCATGGACTCAATGCAGTCATGAAGTCTGACGCCCACTCAATGCCATGGACAAACTACAGAGCAATTTGGGAGGGGTGACATATCTTATCACAATTGACTTGACAAAAGGGTACTGACAGGTGGAGTTAACTGCCAGAGCTAGGGAGATGTCAGTCTTCATCACTGCAATAGGATCATTCAAGTTCAAGGTAATGCCTTTTAGAATGAAGAATGCCCCTGCCACCTTCCAAAGGTTGGTCAACCAGATGTTACATGGTACTGAAGAGTATGTAGTGGCGAACCTGGATGATATTGCCATCTTCAGTACCAGTTGGAAGGAACACCTGTCCCACCTGAAGGAAGTGTTGGACAGGATACAGAGGGCAGAGCTCACTGTCAAGGCTGAAAAATTCCAGATGGCAATGGCAGAGGTGGCATACCTAGGACATGTAGTAGGGTGGGGGCAGCTCTGTCCCAGTCAAGCCAAGACTGAGGTGATAGAGGTGTGGCCCAGGCCTGAAACCCAGAAGCAGATTTGGAGTTTCCTAGGGACCACCTGGTACTATCAAAACTTTATACCGAACTACAGTACACTGGCAGCTCCCCTCTCTGGTCCGCTAAAGAAAAGAATGCCCAAAAAGGTAAAATTGGAACCAGCCTGTGAACAAGCCTTCACCTGGCTAAAGGAGGCCCTGGGCAGTGCCCCTGTGTTAGCCAGTCCAGATTACAGTAAGCCAGCTGTAATCCAGACAGATGTCTCAGATGTGGGGATTGGAGCAGTCATCAGTCAGACCTCTAACCAAGGGATAGTTCACCCAATCATGTACTTTAGCAAAAGGTTGCTTCCCTGGGAGCAGGCCTATTCCATAGTTGAAAAGGAATGCCTTGTGCTGATAAGGACCCTGAAGAAATTTGAGCCATACCTCTATGGGAGGCACTTCGAGGTACAGACCAATCATAACCCCTGGTATGGCTGACACAGATGGGTTAAATTGAATGGTTGTCTCTTAAGGTGGAGTATAGCTTAACAGGGCTACATTATGACCATTATCTACAGGGCCAGATCGGCCAATGCCAACGCAGATGGGCTATCTCATCCTAAGGATGGATTCCCACAAATTCAATCTAGGAGGGAGGGGTGTTGCAAGCTGCCCAGCTGCTAGTCCTATCTGTAGATATAATCCTGTGTGTGTATGTGTGTGTGTGTGTATATATATAGAGAATAATGGATGGGGAAGGGTCTGATATGATAATTTAATGCACACCCGAGTTGTGGGATGCTACATAAACCCCAAGGGCGAAGCCCGAGGGGTTTATCAAAGCATCCCACAATGAGGGTGTGCATTAAATTCTCATATGAAAACCCTCCCCATCTTTTATTTTTTATAATAACAGACCAGCAATTTTTCTCCAGCAGTTTGTGAGACTGTTTGGCCCGCCCACATACAGAATGTTGGCCAATGAGGCAGCAGCATAGTTTGACTGGCATGGCTCATGAATGTCATAACAACCAGCTGGTTGTTATGGAAAATATCAACCTGGTCAGTACATTGAGAGAAATTGCTGACCAGTTATTATATATATATTATATATATATATATACTGTATATATATATATATATATTTTTTTTTTATGTAATCCTGTGTATATGTACAGGCAAAAAGACATGCCAGTGTCAGCACAAAGGCACCTAGGGAAAAGACTAGATTAAAAAAAAAGCTTGACCTTCTTATGACCTGAAGGCAGCTGTTTACCAGGAACTGAAACTGCATTCCCAGTTTTTTTAACAGCGATATGCCAAAATTCATTTGTATGTCATATAACCATGCACTCGGGAGTGGAATACTTTGATCTAAGAAAGCTGTTATAATATGCTACATTTTATGAGGTAACAGGAGAGGAACATGCATCTTCAAGAACCTATGTAAATTTTATCTCACGGGTGCCAATGGCCTACAGGGGACTTCAAAGATCTTAACTCAGAAATGTCATAGTCATGCTAATTACAGGTCTCAGAATCTAATTTTTGATATGCTTGGAAATTTTGTAAACAGTGCAACAGTGCCATCTTCTGGCCTAAAAGAGAAATCTCCTGGCCAAATGGAGTAGCTACTCTGAACTGGGAACTGATGACACTGCAAGATACAGAAGGGTATTAAAACCCCGAGCTCTGGGCATTTGAACGCACACATTTTCATCTGGACACTCTGCTTGACACACAACAGAAGCCAAACTGCTGAAACTCAGTATGGCTACAAGGACTACAAGGAACTGAAAACCTTCATCCACTATCTCTAGACTTTGAAATCTTCATACCCAAGGAAGACTTAGCTAAAATGTTTTAATGTGTTTTTTTTTTGTATATTTTTCTCATTCTGTTTCTTATACTGAAACCTACATTAATATATTTTCTCTTTTAGTTGTAACTGCATTTATTTAAGTATTTTAGTAAAAACCTTGCTTTTCTAAAGACATTCTGCCTGCGTGACAGTTCTTATATTGTAGGTGTGACTGTAGAAGGCTTATTAATCTGTGACAACTGTTACTTGCTTAGAGGGGGCCACCGTAAGCAACCAAACTGAGAAAAGTGTCTGTAAGGGACATCTGTAGGGATAGGGAGACTACCAGAGTCTACAAAATTTTGGACCAGGCTGTTGCATGTCCTGTAGGGAGAAGGCCAAATCAGGCTTACACTGCTACCCCAAAAGAGAGTGTGATGCCTGGGTCTTCCTCCTTTGTGTAATAGCCAAAGAAAGGTTCATATTTAGCCACAAGACTTTAGACTGGAATTGTGCCCTTATCCAGAGCTAGAGGGGTGCCCAGGATCCTCGTGGCAAAGGTGCAGTCATGACCTTAGTGAGCATTCTAAAAGATGAGGAAGGTATCCCTGACCCTCCCATCCCGGATCGCATTTAAGAGTGTGCACTGTGAGCTCAGTGGGCCTGACCCCCAGGATTGGGTCTGTGACACCTCCTGCCAAAAAAGACTTACTCCCAGTGGATTCTAGTGCCTCCAGCTTAGACCCAAGCATGGGATTCCATGCAGAAGATTGATTCTGTAGGAGATGTCTATTTGACTCTCTGCCCTGAGTGATGACTGGCCCAAAGTCATGCTTCAATGCTATAAAATTCTCTACCAGAGTGGTGATGTACTCACACATGATTTTGTTCATATTTGGCCATGTTAAGCTGGATACCCTGTTCTCTGATTTGTTATCCATGCAAGTGGGCAACGAGCATTAGAGTGCCGAAGTCCCCATTCCTTAATATCTGACTCCCAGCTTACACTGCCACATGTGCTCACCCAGGTTTCAGTGTCGCAGCAGAGTCCAGGCACCCTCCCACCCCTGAGGAGATGAACACTCAAACTCCTCCAATGGCCCCTGGCTGGTCCTTTGATGACCCAAGCTCATTCCTGACCTTGGGTCACCAGCATTGCAAGCAATAGTGATATTGCTGCACTGACGGGCCAACCCTGCCTCCAGGCTATTTTATTGGTAGCTACAGGTATATGTTACAATTGATTTTCTCTGCAGAGTTGGCAGGAGTGCTTTTTTAACTGGATTAGGTACTGGGGTGGCATGATAAGAGTAGTAGTACTAGAATATTCTGCAGTAGTGCTTCATTTATATGTGGTATATTTCTAATGGCTCAAAGCACCAGAACAATAAAGCAAAAAGGCAAGGGATAAAGTAGCAGAAAATTAGCCCAGCTAAATAATCAAAACGTAAACAAATTGGGCCCAATTTTCAAAACAGTAGCGTTCGCCTCAAGGGACTTGCAGTAGAGAGTTTGACGCAAGTGGCGACTTGCATAAAACTGTGCTGCAAGTGCAGTTTTAAAAAGAGACTGCCCTGCTGCAAGTCCCTTGTGGTGATGCAGCAAAATTGCACCAACATCCCCCTGGTGTAACTTTGTGTCCATGGGGGAGCCGGTGTAGGGGGCTTGCACCACAGCTCTGGTGCAAGCTGATATAAAATGAGGGTACTGTTGCACCTTCCATCCAAGTTTATAAAATCCAGCACAAGTTGCGGCAAACCCTTGGACACAGGTGCACTAAGCTTTGAGGGGATGCAGGACTTGGCCGCAAGCCCTGCCTCTCCATTTGAAAACTGGGCCCAATATGTTAAGAAATAACTTACAAAACATAAGCATACAATATTTTAAAGCATGGCTAGGAGCTGGTCTGACAGATCTCTCTCTCTCAGAAGGACATTCCAAAGTGTTCCATTGTTAATTGTCTGTGTAGTCTTTGGTAGTCAAATAAATAGTTGCCTGAAAGGATTAGTACTGAATTCAAATGGAAGAGAAAGAGACCATCGAGTTCTAGAGTTCAAATGGAGGAGAAAGAGGAGTATGTTTGGCCTGGACTATGTCATGATGGTGTACAGTAGTTAACTAGGTTCCTCTAATTCACCTTGTCCTTTCCAGCTTTCTGGTTTTGCTTAGTCTGACACCAAACAGATGTCTGGATCTGTGTTAAAAAAAATTCTGGGATCCAATCAGTATACTATAAAACAGAATGCTAGTATAAAAGCTTGCTACCATATATACTTCCTGAATGAGTCCCTTTAGTTTGTACTTGTACCCTCAGGTTCTAGCATACTGAATTCTGCTGAGCAGGCTCCCTGGGTTCATTTCTGCACAACTTTCCAAGATTTGGAAGAAAAAATTACTTACCATAGTAATCTTGTTTCTTCTAATGGAGTCTTGCTGTATTCTGACAATATGCAGTATGACCGACAAGTTCAGTTGCCCCGGAAAGTTAAGAGTTAAATCCTATGCAAATGCATATAATGTTGAGCTCGAGCTCAGTTTTCAAACCAGTGTCCTAGGTACATTCTATGTAACTGATCAGATTCTTACGTAGCTACTAATAAGAAATGTCAAATAAGATTAACCATAAGTATAACTAACACCCCAAAGGTAAATAGGTAAATACACACAACAATAGGGCATAAAAAAAGACTCAAGTCACTGATGCCCAGAAAAAACACCACCCACTGGTGGGTAAGGAATTAACAACTGGAGTGCAGAGACCCTGATTCCCTAGGTTCCAGAGGGGAGGCAAGGTGGATGGTCAGAATACAGCAAGACTCCATTAGAAAAAACAAGAGTGCTCAGGTAAATCATTTTTTCTTCAAACAACGTGAAATCTTGCTGTATTCTGACAATATGCAGACTACCAAGCAGTGCCCCATGGAGGTGGGCACAGAACCTATTTAGGGAATAGGCTCTGCAACACTGCTGTGCCAAACCTGGCATCATTCCTGGCCTGGATGTCCAGGCAGTAGTGCTTGGTGAATGTGTGAACAGTTTTCCAGGTAGCTGCTTTACAGATGTCAAGCAGGAGATATCTCTGGCAGCTGCTATGGAAGCAGCTGTCCCCCTGGTAGAGTGATCCCTCAGACTCACTGGTGGTTCCTTACCTAGTTTGCCATAGCAAAATTGGATGCAAGCCACAATCCATCTGGAAATGGTCCTTTTTGTGGCTGGCCTGCCTTTACCCACCTCACCATAGGTAAGGAACAACTAAGTACAGTCCTTCCTATGGTCTTTTGTTCTGTCTATATAATAGCTGATGGACCTTTTTACATCCAGGCTATGCAGCCTGTGTTCTCCTGAACTGGAATGACCAGCAAAAAAGACAGGCAATGTTATGGACTGATTCAGATGAAAATCCGAGACCACTTTGGGGAGGAACTTCCTATTAGTTCATAGAACAATCTTGTCCCTGTGAGGGGCAATGTAGTTAGGTTCTACTGGCAGAGCCTGAAGCTCACTAACCCTCCTGGCAGAGGTGATGGCCACCAAGAATACAGTCTTCCACGTCATGAATTTGAGTTCTACTGAGGACACAAGCTCAAAAGGGGGCTGCACAAGCTAAGCTTTGCAGATGTTAAGGTCCCAAGAAGGAGTAGGCTCCCTGTGAGGACAGTGAAGAGGGAGCAACCCCTTGAAGAACTTGTTAAAGATAGGATGGGTAGCTAGGAAAGGGCCCTTCCCAGCTGACAAATAGGCAGAAACAGCTGCCAAGTACACCTTCAGGGTAGAAGAAAAAATTACTCACCTTAGTAATGTTGTTTCTTATAATGGAGTCTTGCTATATTATAGACATTAGCAGTTTGTTCCAGCTCTAGAACTGCCCCGGAGTGAAATGGTTAAAACCATTCCAAAATAGAATTTTGGCATGAGAGCAGCTCTATCTGTGTCATTTCAAACCTGAACTGTCAGATCTTTATGAGCCAAACTCACTAAGGTCTGTGTGGAAGCTGTAACCTACACTAGCCAAATGGCTACCTAAATAATAACAACCATTGATGGTCCCAACACCCAAGACTCAAGTCAGGGGACCAGAAATACTAACACCATTCTAATAATATGAAAATGAAACATAAGTATAATAAAACACACACCACAGTACACATACACCCCAAAGTCCCAAAGGGACAAAATGCTAACAGGACATAAGTAGTGCCCCACTAAGTTGCCCGCACCCCACCAAGTAGAGGTTCTGAGAGGGCAGGTTGGGGAGGTCTATAATATAGCAAGACTCCATTAGAAGAAACAACATTACTAAGGTGAGTAATTTTTTCTTCAAACAACATGAAGTCTTGCTATATTATAGACATTAGCAGAATACACAGCAGTACCTCCATGGAGGAGGGACAGAACCTACTAGGAATAGGCTCTGAAGAACAGCTTAGCTAAACCGAGCATCTCTCCTGGCCTGGACATCCAGGAGTAATGCTTGGTAAAAGTGTGTACCGCTTTCCAAGTAGCAGCCTGGCAAATCTCTAATAAAGGGATATCTCTGGCAGTAGCTAGAGACGAGCTGTACCCTGGTAGAATGAGCCCTCAAACCAGGGGGCTCTGCCCACTTTCTGATAACAAATTGGATACAAGAGACAATCCACCTGGCTATTGATCTCTTAGTGGCAGGTTTGCCTTCCCAACTTCACCATAGGTAAGGAAAAGTTGGAGGATTCGAACCTGTGACCTTTGGCACGCTTCTATATAATAACTAAGAGCTCTCTTAACATCCAGGCTGTGCAACCTCCTCTCACCAAGAGGAGTGATCAGTGAAAATACTGGAAGGGAGACAGATTGATTAAGATGGAAATCTGAAACCACCTTAGGCAAAACTTCCTACTAGTCCTAAGGACCACCTTATCCCTGTGGAAAGAAATAAAGTCAGTCTCCACTGACAAAGCTTGCAATTCACTTATGCCTGGCAGAAGTGATAGCCACTAGAAAACAGTTTTCCAAGTTAAACGTAGCCTGCAGAAGACAGAGGTTCAAAAGGGGTTGCATTAACTGGGCAATGCAAACATTAAGGTCCCAAGCAGGGGCCGGTTCCTAAAGGGAGGATTAGTATGGAGTAATCCTTAAAAACTTGGAAAACACAGGATGAGAGGAAAGAGGGGATGACTTTTCTGCTGACACAAAAGCAGACACAGCTGCCAAATGAACTCTCAGGGTAGCTGGTCTGAGACCCAAGGAATTAAGATGTACCATGTAATCTAACAAAATGGGCAATTCAGCAGATTCTGGGGAAATATTTTTCCCAGCACACCAAATGGAAAACCTTTTCCATTTAGAACTATAAGTAGCCCTAGTGGAAGGCTATCTGGAAGCCTTTAGGATCAGAAGAACACCCTGAGAGAGGTGTAAATCAGCAAACTCTAACTCCTCAAGAGCCAGGCCTTGAGGTTGAGGGATTTGAGGTCCGGATACCAAACCCTTCCCTGGGCACAAGTCAACAGATTGTGATTCCTGGGGAGGCAAGAGGGAAAGATGGACTGTCAGAGACAGAAGGAGTGGGTACCAGTGCTGCCTGGCCAATCCGGGCAATCAGAATCACCCTGCAAGGCTGAGATCTGATTTTGACTAGTACTTTGAATAGGAGAGGAAAGGGGAAAGCATAGAGGAACTTCCTCCCAATCCAGAAGAAGGTCATCCAGGGAACTGAGCCCAGCACTGGAGGTCTGCAACAGAACAGATGAAGTTTGTGATTGTCTGGGGCTGCAAAAGATCTATCTGAGGATGCCCCACCTGGCAAAAACTATCCCCAGCACTTGAGGATCCAGGACCATTCTGTGATGGCCCTGGGAAATCCTGCTGAGGGCATCCGCTAGGACATTGTCCTTCCCTGGAAGATGAACTGCTATGAGGGAAGTGTTCAGGAATAGGCCAGAGACCACAACTTCATTGCCTCGGTGCACAAGGCCGAAGACCGAGTGCCCCCTGTTTGTTGATGTACCACATTGTTGTGGTGTTGTCTGTTCTGACTTGTATCACTTGTCGTGGACAGATGCAGAAAAGCTTGAAGAGCTAAAAGACAGCTCTGAGTTCCAGCAAATTGATGTGGAGCAGAGATTCCTGGGGACAGACTCCTGAGGTGGAAAGGTCGCCCATGTGGGCTCCCCAACCCAGAAGGGAAGCATATGTGTAGAGAGTCAAGTCGTGAGAAGGGGAAATGAAGGGACCCCGCCTAAATTGCTCTGATCCTGCCACCACTGGAGAGCTAGGATCAATGATCGAGTCACTGGGACCAACTTGGAAAGGGGTCTCTTCTCTGAGACCAAAAGGTTCTCAAGTGAATCTGAATGTCTCTCATCTGAAATCTGGCTCCTGCACAACAGCTGTGGATGCAGCCATGTGCCCCAGGAGCTGCAGAAAGTGTCTTGCTGGTCGAGAGACCTGCAGAGTGAAGGAAGAGGCCAGAGCCACTAAATTCCTTACCCTTTCTGGGGAAGAAAGGCTCTGGCTAGCTTTGTGTCCAATTCTGCCCCTATAAAGGTGAGTACCTGGACTGGTTCCAGAACCGACTTTGGTAGGTTTAGCAGAAACCCAGGAGGTGACAAGCTGCTGGGTGACCTGCAGGTGAGATTTACTGTTCTGGGGACTGGCCTACAATGAGCCAGTCATCTAGATAGGGAAACAGCAATCCTCTGCCTCCTTAAGTGGCCACTGCCACTGCTAGACACTTTGTGAATACCCTTGAGCAGAGGTAAGCCGAAGGGCATTGCTCTGAACTGGTAATGACCTGAGGGCAGTTCAATCTGAGGTACTTTCGATGGGATCTTCTGATTAGGACATGGAAATAGGCATCCTTGAGGTCCAGGGAGGCTAGCCAGTCCCCTGGCCTTAGGGAAGGTAAAATCATTGCCAGAGTTACCATTTTGAACTTTGGTTTCAAAAGATGCTTGTTCAGATATCTGAGATCTAAAATGGGCCGCCATTCTCCTGTCTTT
This sequence comes from Neoceratodus forsteri, assembly GCA_016271365.2. NCBI lineage: Eukaryota > Metazoa > Chordata > Ceratodontiformes > Ceratodontidae > Neoceratodus > Neoceratodus forsteri. Next base: position 830,277,297 of record CM028130.1, on the reverse strand, counting down.
TTGGGGTAAGAAAGTTTCTGAATACAGACCCCTGCCCTGATGCAGGGAGGAACCTTTCACTGCTCTTAGAGCTAACAGGGATGAGACCTCTGTTTCCAGAGCGAGGGTCTCTGAAGCACTTGCAGGTAGAAAAAGTCTGCTTCTCAACTTGGGAAACTTTTGAAGCGGAGAACAGACCCTGGCTTACTACTTCCAGAACCCACTTGTCTGAGGTTAAAGAAGCCCAATTCTGACTGAAGTAAGCCAGCCTGCCCCCACTGGTACAGGAGAATGGCCCTGCACCCCATCAGGGTGCCTGTTTCAGCAGGAGCTTTTAGGCTGGGGGTGGGAGCAGGTCTGCCCACCCCTCATCTGCCCTCTGCCTCTGAAGAAGCCCTCTGAGCATAGACAGAGGAGGCCTGAGTCTGGTAGAAAGGGCCTATGAAAAAGGCCTACCCTACCCCTGGGGCATGCCTTTGAGGAGTGGCTTGCCGCCTTAGCCTGGGCATCTTGTAAGTAGTCCCATATTCATCCATCTTCTTCATGTAATTCTCTGTCTGCTCTCCAAACAGAGAATTTCCCACCACAGGAAAATCCATAGCCTTAGTCTGGGTATCCTGTGACAAACTAGTACACCTGAGCCAGGCCAACCTACGAAAAGCTACAGATGTGGCCATGACCCTAGAGGAAACATCATTAACATCCACAGCAGCATGAAACTGAACCTTAGAGGCTTCAATGCCATCAGCAGCCACCTGTTCTAGTTCACTAGCCAGCTGGCCATGGGCCTGCTTGGCCAATTGCATACAGTATCCCATCTAGATTTCTGATACCTAGCTACATAAGCCATATAATTTGCTTGCCTGAGTCCCAGAGAGGCTGCCATATACTGTTTTTTGTTTTTTTTTGCCATGGCATCAATCTTCCTGGAATCCTTGTCAGGAGGATGTGAAGCCAAGGGAATATTAGCTTTATCACAGGCAGCAGCCTGAACTACCCCAACATGACTGCATTGCTGAGAAAGGCATTCTGTATCAGGGCCTGACAATGTATACCTTCTGTCCATCTTTTATCTACAGGAGGCACAGAATTAGAGCTTTTAAAATTTTAATTGTTTGTTTCCTAAAAGACTTATGTAAAGGAATAGACAATCTCCTAGACTCTGGAATATCCATCATTTCTACAAAATCAGGCTCCTCTTGCACATCCACAGCCTCTTCTAAAGGAAGCTGGAGGGTTTCAGCAACTTTTTTATAAAACATAAAATGAGATGGGGACTCAGACAGCATAGGGGGAGATTCTAAAGGTCTGTCTGGGGAGATGTCCGGTTCAATGGGCACACCCAGACCTTCCTAGCCACATTCATACTGTTCATAATCCTCCTCCCCCTCCTCTGGTTCATAAAATTCCTCAATATCATAATCCTGAACCACTGGGACTGGACGAACTGACCTTTTACCAGATAGTGGTGGTTCGGACGGACCCTGAGACAGTGACTGGACAATTTGTATGTCTTTTGTTATCTCTGCAGCAGTTGGAGAAGGAATTTGGGACTCAGACCTGCTGATTTTCTTGTTTTCTTTACTGGAATTGGTTCCTCAGAACCAGCTTTCTTTGCCGAGGAAGTCTGGCCCTGGTCAGAGGGCACCCCTCTGGTCGCTGGCACCGAACCGGCTGGCCATCCGGTCAGCGGATCTTTTTGCCTCTCGCTCCCTGAGCCTGCCCAATCTTTTCCAGGGTGGCTGCAGGAAATTCTTACATACCTGGCAGTCTGACTGAGGTGGTCAAACCCAGACAATAAACATGTGTGTGTGGGTCAGCCTTGGCAAAGACTTCCCACAAACATCACAGTGTTGAAACCCAGTGGGCCGGTTTTTCTTTTGGGTTTCTCAGACATAATGCCAGCCTAACCAAAAACTTGCCCTTTTAACGGCAGTACTAGGCAAGACACCCTTATCGGGTTCCTAACTCGTAATACGGGTATTGGAAAAACGTAATAAATCCATTTTTTTAGAACCGATAAGAACCGGAACCGCACTCTAAAATAGTAACTTTTAGTTTTAAATGAGTTTTAAACCCACTGATCGGTTCAAAACCGAACCAATAACACAAGTTCCACACAGACAAAACCTTCATTTACTTACGTTACTCACAGATAGAGCTTTGAACCGAACGTGTTTTATGTGTTAAATAAAACTATTCTCGTTAAATCCAACCGAGAAAACACTTTTAAACCGAGAAATGAACCGAGCAGAAGGAGAAATCTCCGGAGCGACTGTTCACTGAGGCGGAGTAAAGAATCTGACAGTTCAGGTTTGAAATGACACAGATAGAGCTGTTCTCGTGCCAAAATTCTATTTTGGAATGGTTTTAACCAGTTCACTCCAGGGCAGTTCTAGAGCTGGAACCAACTGCTAATGTCTATAATATAGCAAGACTTCATGTTGTTTGAAGGCTGCAAGCCCTGAGATTGAAGGTGAACCAAGTAATCTAACAGGACTGCCAGGCTGGCCTCCTGTTGATCCATGTCGTTCTGGGATCACCAGATGGAGAGTCTCTTCCATTTGGAAGAGTAAGTCCTCCTGGTGGAAGGCTTCCTAGACACCCTAAGGATGTCCAGGACCCCTTCTGAGAGATGCAAGCCTGCATATTCTAAGTCTTCAAGAACCATCCTTGACCCAGAAGGTCTCAACGTTGGGTACAGAATCCTCCCTTGAGAGGATGTCAGCAAGTTGTGCCTCCTGGGGAGGCAAATTGGATTAGCCACTGACAGGGACAACAGCATTGAGTACCACAGCTGTCTGGCTTAGTCCAGAGCTATCAGAATCATAGTGGCTGACTGAATCCTGAGTTTGACTAGAACTCTGGGTATCAGAGGGAATGGAGGAAAGGCATATAGAAATCTGCCTGATCAGTCCAGAAGCAGAGCATCCAGAGGCACTGAGCCCAGTTCTATGGGCCTGCAACAGAACTGGGGAAGCTGATGATTGTCTGGGGCTGCAAAGAGATCTATCTTTGGAGTGCCCCATCTTCTGAAGACTGTTGACAGGATTTGTTTGTTCAGGGTCCATTCGTGATAGCTCTGGTTGCTCCTGCTGACAGCATCTGCCAGGACATTGTCCTTCTCTGGCAGGTGGACTGCAGATAGGGAAATGTTTAAGGAGTAAGCCAGATGCCAGATCTTCATGGCCTCTGTGCACAGAACTGAAGATCTTGTTCTTCTGTTTGTTGATATAGTACATCGTGGTGGTGTTGTCTGTTCTGACTTGCACCACCTTGCCCTGTAGCATCTTGGTGAAGGACAAAAGTGCTAGAAACACTGCTCTGAGCTCCAGCAGATTTATGTGCAGAAGAGGCTCCTACTGGAGCCATGTTCCATGAGCAGTGTGATCCCCCAGGTGAGCTTCCCACCCTAGTAGTGAGACACCTGTTGTCAGTACTACTGAAGGAGCTTGTTGCAGAAAGAGAACTCCTGCCCTGAGATTGTCCCTGTCTTGCCACCACTGTAGTGTTTGCAGCAAAGTGGAAGTTACTGGCATTAGTTTGGACAGTGAATCCCTCTTCTGGGACCAAAAGGACCTCAGATGGAACTGGATGTCCCTCATCTGAAATCTGGCCCCTGGGACTACTGCTGTGGTAGCAGCCATGTGGCAGAGGAGCTGTAGGAAGTACCTCACTGTGCAAGGAACCTGATCATGGAAGGACTCTGGCAACTGGATCAGGGTGTCCGCCTTTCCAGGAGGCAGAAAAGCCTTTGCCTGAATTGTGTTCAGCTCTTCTCCTATGAAATCTAGGATCTGGATGAGTTTCAGAACTGATTTCTTGAGGTTCACCAGGAACACCAAGGATTGGAGGGTATCCTGTATGAGGGTTAAGGTTTCTTCTACCTTTCGGGGAGAGTGACCCACTACCAACCAGTCATCCAGGTAGGGATACACCATGACTCCTTGCCTTCTCAGATGTGCCATGGCCACTGTCATGCACTTTGTGAATGCCCTTGGAGCAGATGTCAGTCTGAAGGGCATGGCCCTGAACTGATTGAACTGGTAATGACCTGAGGGCAGTCTGAATCTGAGGTATTTTCTGTGAGATTGCAAGATGGGAATGTGAAAGTAAGCATCCTTTACATCTAGGGATGCTAGCCAATTCCTTGTTTGAGAGTACTGTAGGTAAAATGATTGCCAGAGTGACCATCCTGAACTTTGGCTTTGTGAGGTGCTTGTTGAGGTATCTCAGATCTAGTATGGGCCGCCACTCCCTGTTTGTCTTCAGGGTTAAAAAGTACCTTGAGTACAGCCCTTTTCCTTTGTGCTGAGAGAGAACAGGCTCCACTGCCCTGACCTGAAGTAGGGTGGAAACCTCTGCCTCCAACACGGCTGTTTCTGAGAAGGTGGTAGGTTTGAATGATCTTGTTCCTGTTTTTGGGAACAATTTGAAACTGAGAACAAGACCCTGGCCTATTACCTCCAGGACCCATCTGTCTGAAGTAACGGACTGCCAGGCCTGAATGTAATAGGCCAGCCTGCCCCCTTTTGGTAGTGGGGAGGCAGCCTGGACAGACACCTCAGGAGAGGGTGTAGTGGACTGAGAGGTGACTTTAAAGGCACCATAAGAGAGGAGCCACGTGGAAGAGGACTGTGAACAAGTTAGAGAATGGCAGGCTGATTTATGAATGGAAAAACAAATAAGGTGTGACAAGAACAAGGAAAATTAGGCAACTTTTGGCTCTCTTGTTTTGCTCTAGAATTGGAAAACAAAAACCAAAAAAATAGAAATTGAAGGATGCTGTGAAAAATTTAAGGCGGTTTAAACAACAAGGTCTGTAGGAGTATACACAAACATGCTGTTATGGAGCTCATATTAAGAAAGTGTAAATCTGATTAAGAAAGCAAAAATATGTTTAAGAAAGTAAAAAGAAAGGATTATGAAATAGGGTGTAGCAACTATCAGATTTAAAAGGTGGAGATGAAGTCATGAGTTTGCTAAAAAAGAAAATGGTTCAGAATACTGCATATTTATGATGTTTTTGTATATTTTGAATTTATAAAACAACACTGTATATAGGGGCCTGAAGAAGTGGTGGTGGCCACAAAACTGTTGCCCAGACTTTTTTGGTGTGGAATAAAAGAAATGAAAAGCAGTTTTTCGGCTGGAAATATTTTATTTTGAATGGAGTTCATTCCAATCCAGTTATTTAAGGGAGTCAATTTTGCCAAGTTTTTGAGGATGACCCAAGATATAAAATAAAGGATAAAAGTTAAAGGGCAACCTGAACTCACGTAGTAAACAAAGACTGAGAGGTTGAATCAGCATGGCCAGTGCCTCTTCTGCCTCTGCCCCTAAAGTACCCCTAGGCTGTTGGTAGGAAGGGAAGGGAAGGCTTGAGCCTGTAGTAAAGGCCTGGGGTAACACCTGCCTCTGCCTCCCCTAGTCTACTGCTTTTGAGGGGTGGCAGCCTTTTCCTTGGCAGTCGCATTCTTGTAGGCTACCCTGTATTCATTCATCTTTTTCACATATGCCTATGTTTGTTCCCCAAACAAGGAATTTTGTGTCAGGGGAAAATCAATGGCATTATTCTGCATGTTTTGGGAGAGATTTGTACATCTCAGCCAAGAAAACCTCCTGAGGGAAATGGCCGAAGCCATTGAATGGGAGGCTGCATCATTGGCATCTACTGCCATGTGAAACTGATGTCTGGATGACTGAACCCCTTTACTGACAAGCTCCTGTAAATCTTCTGCCAGTTTAAGAGGAGCCTTCTTAGCTGACTGTCCCATTGACTCCCAGAGGGACGTCTGGTATCTAGACGCTTGGCCATATAAGATGCCTGCCTGATACCCTTTCGTTGCTATTTTCCTTGAATCCTTATCAGGAGGATGAGAAGCAAGAGGAGTGCCAGCTTTCTCACAAGCTGCAGCTTGTACTACCCCATGACTGCAGTGGATACTTAGGAATTCAGTGCCATTGCCAGTCAACACATATTTGACATCCATTTTCTTGTCGACTAGTGGGACAGAACTTGGGGTCTGAAGGATTCTAGAGGTCTGTTTCTTAAGAGACTTATGAATTGGAATCATAAGCCCCTGGGAGACAGGGAGATACATCATCTCCTTATAGTCATCTTCCTCCTCCTCCTCCTCCTCCTCCTGTCTAGTCTCCTGGACAGACAATCGTAATGTCTCTGCTACCTGCTTCTTGAAAGTAAAGTGGGAGGTAGATTCTTTAGCAGGATGAAGGGGAGACTCATACTGAGGATGTTCGGGGGAAACCTCGGGCTCAACAGGCTCACCCAGTTCATCATCTTCTTCATAATCTTCATACTCTGACTCATAAAACTCCTCTGGGTCCAGAGAGCCTGAAGGAACCAAACTGACAGGCGCCTGAACCGAGGTATGGGTTACTAGTTGTTGAGCCGGTTCACCCCAACAGGGATGCAATGACTGGATTATGAGGATAGCTTTTGCGATTCCCTCCATGGTTGGAGATGCAACCGCCTGCTTACGCAGTTCCAAACTGCTCTTTTTCTCATCTTTTTGCAGGGCCTGTATCGTGGGCTGAATCTGCCAGTCTCTTTCCTGACGAGGTTTCACCCTGATCCGAGGGCTGGGTCCCCAGTTCAACTGGTTTGTCTTTTGAGCCAGACCGGACCTCATTGGAAGATTTCTCTGCCATTCTATCCCTTAGTTTACCCAAACATCTATCGAGGGTAGATTGAGGAAAATCTCTGCAAAGTTCACAGTCTGATTGCAGGTGGTCAAACCCTAAGCAGTACAGACACACTAAATGCGGATCAGCCTTAGCAAATTGCTCCCTGCACTCAGTACAGCGTTGAAACCCAGTGGGACCGTTTTTTCTCTTGGGTTTCAGTGACATAGCCCTTCACAAAATTTAGAGCTTAACCAAGAGGCTTAGTCAGGCCTGGATAAGGAAAATTCAAATAAATGCATTTACCCCTGTTGGCTTTTGTTAGGCTGGGTAAAAAGAGAGAGGCAAAGTTTTAGGCAGCAGACGGTTCAGCGCCTTCATTAAAAAACGAGAAAAGGTCTTGGTTTTTAGTACTTTGTACCGGATCCCCAAATACAAACAAGAAATGTTAAATTAAAACTTTACTACAAGAAATGAAAGAAGACTTTCGGTTTCCTCCCGGTCACGACAAACCATTTAGGAAACGAAAACTTACTGAAAATAAAGTAAACCTAGACTAGTCTAATCTGTAACCTCCGGACAGAGGTTTGAAATCCTAAAGAAATAAATTGGTAGGTTGAAAAACTGACGAAAATTTTAAATTCAACCGAAGAAGTTGAGGAGCAGTCTCTGAGGCATCTTCACAGGCAAGTGGAGTAAAGAATCTGGTCAGAAGCCGGCCCGGTGGTGCAGAGGGTTGAGGCACTGGATGCCACACCTCGCACCATGCCAGCAACCCGGGATCGGGAACAAGTCTGGGTCATCGGAGGTCGGCGGCGGAGGGAGGATGTGAGTGGCTGCTGGCTGGCAGCCCTCCACCTCTGGAGGGAGAACTTGGTCTCCTCAGAGCTTGGCCACCCCCTGGTGGAGGCCAGAGTGGCTGTGTCTCTCCAAGGAGTGCTGGCATTAAGCCAAGAGAGGGCAGAAGAGATTGGTACTGGAGCTGCGGTGTGCATGTGAGCCTCCATGTGCATGCATCACCAGTCCTGGGATCTCCAGAGTAGGACCAACCAAGGGGAGAAAATGGAGAAAATATCGGGAGCCACCCAAGGATGAAGCCTCCAGGGTTCCACCAGGGCGTGCAAGGTGTTATAAGTCCCCAAATGACCCCAAGTCTGGTAGGTTGGTGGACAACTGGGTGGCCTGCTGAGGAGGATAAATAAAGTGGTTAAAAAAAAAAAGAATCTGGTCAGTTACACAGAATGTACCGAGGACAATGGTTTGAAAACCGAGTTTGAACTAAATGTTCTATGCATGTGCATAGGGTTTAACTCTTAACTCTCTGGGGCAGGTGAACCGGTCGGTCATACTGCATATTATCAGAATACAGCAAGACTTCATGTAGTTTGAAATCGTTTATATAATCTCTCAGTCTCATTTTTTTCCAGGGAGAACAACCTCTGGAACCCCTATTAATGTTTATAAAAGAAGTCTCTTCTATTCACTTAAATATATATGTATACATATTTATACTTACATTCATCCCTTTTACAGATAAATCCATATGTATCATCACAGTTCAGTTTTAAAGTGCTGTTTGATAATGTTTCAATTCCAATGCATTTTCCTGCTGGATTTCCAGCCAAGACTAACCTAGAAAGTTATTTTTAAAAGAAATGTTTGGTACACAGAATAAATAATATACTGTGAATATGTTCATGCTACACTTATGCATATGCCATGCAAAAGACAGTTAACATGTAAATCCTGATCTAGAAACATAGACAAAAATGACAGAAAAAGGACCAATGGTCCATCTAGTCTACCCAATCTCTGAGTAAACCTCCTGCACAGGTCTTTTTTGGTCTTGTGTCAGGAGCACTAGAACCCAGTTTTGAGACCTTATCCTCCCCCAAAAAACATACTACATCCCCTTAAAAAAACTCCAACCACCCCCCAAAACAGCCACTAATGGCAGGATGTCTTGATCCAATCGGGGGCTATAAATATGCCAGAAAGCCAACAGTGGGCCCTGACAGGGCTATTCCTGCTCCTATAGCCATAGTTCAAATGTAACCCCCCTCCGCTAGCCAATTCCACACCATACTTCTCTTCAAGTCAGTCCCTCCTAGTAAATTCCCCCATACACTCCACTGATTTGAGGTGGGTGGAATGACAACTGAAGGCTTCATTGTCTTACTTCTCCCAACAAAATCTTGCTAGAGAACAGAAAAGTCATGACATACACTGTCTGGTAGAAAAAGTGGGTCCACATTAAAAAGTATTGTCCAACTTCCCTATAATTTCCAGTAGTGAAAGACAGTGCATAAAAAATAGCCACAGCATCAGAGAGTGCTAACTCCTAATGTTTCACTTCAGAAAAAGTCTTTTTATAAGGTGAAACGCTAGAAGTTGGTGTTCTCTGAGGCTGCAGCTATTCTTTATGCACTTTCATTGCTGGAATTAAAGGGAAGTTGGACAATACATTTTAGTGTGGACCCCTTTTTTCACTGGATGGTATGTGCAGTGACTTTTCTGTTTTCTTGGACTTTGTATTTTTCACTGAGCACCGTGGACAAAATGGCTCTTTCTGCTCTGCATACCTGCATAACATCTTGCTAGAGTAATACTGCTCTGTACAAGTGCAGTTTAACACTACATTTCAAGCAGGGCTGTAATAAGTACTGTACATCCAGGGGGCCAGATTTTCAAAATGTACTGGGACTAAGTCCCACTCTGCAACTCCAGTTGCAGACCAAAATCTCTGCAGCTGCAGAGATTTATATTTCAGTCCCCCACAGCTGCGGGAGATGTTATACCTGGTCCTCACTCGCCAAAACATTTTTTCGCAGCTGTGGGGAAAAAACAGTCGCAAGTTGCCATAAATATTGGAGCCAGTCATAACCTGGCTCCACTTTTGAGAATGCTGTAGTTTTCTCCCACCCAAATTGATTGTGGGACCTGATGAATTTGTTGGGCTTAACTGATACTTGACAATTGCTGCACCCCATAGATCGTTCTTATACTTTTTATTCGTCCCTGGATAATTTTTTTTCTTGGCTCAGTTTTTTTTTTGTGACACAGGAACGTGTCTTGGTATTATTTACTTAAGAGATACAATAACTAGTTATTTTGGACCATGCCCCTGTTTATTTAGCCTTCTTTCCACATAGTGGCTTGCATACAGACTCTGTTTTGGCATTTTAACAATTAACTGTTGTGGGATGCCGCTTTGGTGGACACCTTGAGAAATTATATAAACTCCTTTTAAACATTCAACAGACCTTCTATGGACAAATTAGATGTTCTGTGGGGTGCAACAAAAGCTGCTATTTGGAGTGAGTGTATTCATTTAGCCTCCAAAAAAGCTAAAGAATATCGACTTCATCTTGACACTGTGCTTGCTCAAATACTTTTCATTGAAACCTCCCTCTCCCCCATCACACCTGAGTAGACTTGGCTGACCCTTAACTCCCTTTGTTCTAAATATCTCACCTTATTAAATGAACGCGCAGAACTGGATATCTTTTGGACTAGGGAGAGATATTTGTACCAAGGGGAAAAGGACGGAAAACTTTTAGCTTGTGACTAAGGCAGCAGGAAGCTTCTCAGGTAGTCTGGGGTCTGTTGCTAGCCTTGCTTGTAGAGCAGAAAGCAGCTAACTAAAAAAGCTACATTTTCTTATTAATTTAAAACTTATATCTCAACAGGAGTCAGTGTCTGTTGAGATTAAGTAGACAGATACTTTATTAGAAGTAGAAGGGGTCTTATTTAGGGTTAAAAAAGAAAGAAAGAAAAGAAAGAAAGTCAGTGTGTGTTCTGAGCTGGGAAGGGTATTGTATCAGCTGACTTTGCTAAACCAGTAGGAGGAGAGAGAGAGAGCTTAACTGGGGGTGTGGCTTAGACACTATAAAAGCAGGTGACTCAAATTACAACTTCCTGTTGCTAGCCTTTTTTCTTACTAATTGCCCTCCACCCACCCACCCTAAGCCAGTTCTACTTTTATAGCCACTGGATCTGACTGTCAACAGGAACTTCTTGTTTGGTAGTAGGACGGGAAGGATCATAGAGAAACATTGGTTTTGTCAACCCTAAAGGAAAAAAAGTAGCTCACTCCCCCAGCTGCTGGTGGTCTGACATTGAGCAAGGAAGACGGAGGCTACTAAAGAAGATAGGAAGTTGCTGTCCCAGAACAGGAAGAGTGAGAGTTGTAAGGAGAGGAGAGAGTAAGCATACAGAGAAACAGGAGAGGGGACACAAAATAAGACATGATAGGAGTGGTGCAATGCAATGGCTGTGGGGCAGCAGTGTTTCGGGAGACATTCTGGAGGCTGCGATGCTGCCCTATTTGCAGGCACCTCTCTGGTCTGAGAGAGGAGGTTGCCTGTCTCCAGGCTGACCTGGCTAGGATTCATGAAACCTCCTCCACCACCCAGGGACCACCAGGGCCAATGCCACTACCTCAGAGGTTGCCAAGAAAGAGGAGAGGCTGGACCAGGGTGTGCTCAGGGAGAGAGAGGGTGGTGGAACAGAGTTGCTTCCCTCCAGCTGTACCTCTCCATAATTCATTCACTCTTCTGGTGGATAGTGGTTCCTCTATGGAGGCACCTGCAGTGGAGATCTAGGAGGATGCTGGGAACCTTCATAAAGGAGACCCACAGGAGGGTGGCATTGGACCCCACAGGGGAAGGAAACAACTCCTGGTGGGGGACTCAATCATTAGGGGGGTAGAAATGGGGGAGGAAGGGGAGAGGGAGGTAAGGTGCCTTCCTGGTGCCACGGCTTGGAGGGACAAGAAGCGAATCCTCAGGATCGTGGGAGGAGCTGCATGAGGGAGGGAGCTGGATGTCATTGTCCACCTAGGGACAAATGACCTGGCTAGGAATGGGATCAGAGCAGTGCAAGAGGAGTTTGTAGAGTTGGGGAGAGGCCTTAGACAAATAGCTCATACGGTAACCTTCTCAGAGGTGCTGCCTGTCTATGGCAAGGGTGATGCTAGGGCACTCCTCACCAGGGAATTCAATGAGTGGTTGAAAAACTGGTGTGGAGCTCAGGGTTTTGGCTTCATTGGGGACTGGGGAGCCACCTGGAGGGATGCAGACCTATACTGGTGCGATGGTCTGCATCTGTCCGGAGGGGAACCAGGATCCTAGGTGAGAGGTTTAAATGCTTCATTCAAGCACTTAAACTAGCCAAGGGGGGAGGCACTGAAAAGGAGCAGGGAAATCCCAGCCTCCCCACACACAACATGGTAATTAGTGAGGTAAACACCAAGGTAGAGAAGTTATTTGGGAGCAGGACAGAGGTAAATGTAAAAAAAAGGCAAAGGCAGTAAGGACAGGAATGGGGCTAAAAAGGGTAAGGGTATCAAAAAGTGGAGGGTGATGAGTACCAATGCCCATAGTCTGTGTAACAAGCCTCTGAACTAGTGGCCTTGATGGAAGAGGGTTGCCTGGATATTGTGGCAGTCACAGAAACATGGTACACGAGAACCATGACTGGGATGTCAACATACCAGGATACACAATCTACAGGAGGGACAGGGAGGGTAAAGAGGAGGAGGAGTAGCTCTCATGTAAAGGAAGGGCTCAAAGCAACAGAACTAAAGAATAAACAGGGAGCAGATGAGGCACTCTGGGTCACCCTGGAGACAGGAAATGGCACCACAATCCACACGGGGGTTGTATACAGACCCCCATCTCAGGGGGAGGGAATGGACAAGGAAATGATAGAAGGCTTCCATAGAATGGCAGAAAAAGGGGAGATATTGTTGATGGGGGACATGCATATGCCAGATGTTAACTGGAGCACCTTTGCTGCAGGCACATCCAAGAACAGGGTCATTCTTGATGCCCTACAGGGGGCATGCCTCAGACAGCTAGTACTGGAACCCACTCAGGAGGGAGCAATCTTAGACCTGGTACTCTCAAATGGGAACGGAGAAAGAATCTCAGATTTAGAGGTGGGTAGCCACCTGGGAACAAGCGACCACCAAACAGTGTGGTTCACGATAAACAAAGCCATACAATCAAGCCATACAAAAGCAAAAGTATTGGACTTTAGGAGGGCTGACTTTGGGAAAATGAGAGAGTGCCTTAGAAAAACACTAGCAAACAGGCAAGAAGGAGTGGTGGAGGAACAATGGGGAGTAATCAAAACAGCCATCACAGAGGCAACAAGCCTTTGTGTAAAGCAAATCAATAAAACACAATGAAGGAAAAAAACGCTATGGTTCTCAGAAGAGGTAGCAGGGAAGGTTAAGGAGAAAAGGATAGCATTCAGGAAATATAAGGAAACACAGAAGGAGCAGGACAGAGAACTTTATCAGTTAAAGCAGAAAGAGGCTGGGAAGGCAGTCAGAATAGCAAAGGCCCAAACCGAGGAAAGGATAGCCAATTCTGTTAAGAAGGGGGATAAGACCTTTTATAGGTACATTAGGGAGTGAAGAAAAACCAAAGGAGGGATACTGAGCCTTAATAAAGGGGAGGGAATGTGGGTAGAGGGGACAGTGAAAAAGCAGGGATACTGAACAAATATTTCTGCTCAGTATTCACAAAGGAAGAGGAGGGGGAGGTATCTAAACCAAACAAGAGAAACACTCTGAAGATGGGGGTCAATACCAGTCCATTTACAGAAGAAAGGGTTCTAAAGAACTAATAAAATTGAAGGTGGACAAAGCAATGGGGCCTGATGAGATTCACCCAAAATTATAAAAGAACTAAGGGTAGAACTAGTGACACCACTGACTACTCTCTTTAACAAATCATGGGAGGATGGGGTGGTATCTGAGGACTGGAGGAGGCAGATGTGATTCTCTTCACAAAAGTGGGAGCAGGACAGAGGCAAGAAACTACAGACCAGTTAGTTTGACCTCAGTGGTAGGAAAATGATGGAATCACTTCTGAAGGAAAGAATTGTTGAGTACCTAGAGGCCAGTGGGGCACAGGACCCAAGGCAGCATGGATTCATGATGGGCAGGTCATGTCAGATGAATCTAATAGATTTCTTTGACTGGGTGACCGAAGTAGTAGACCAGGGAGGGGCTGTGGACAGCCTACCTAGATTTCAACAAGGCATTTGATACAGTCCCACACAAAGATTAATCACAAGTTAGCCAGCCTTGGAGTGGGCCCCAAGGTGGTAGCCTGATAAAAATTGGCTAGACAACAGGACGCAAAGGGTAGTAGTAAATGGAGTACACAGTGAAGAAAGGAGGGTTACTAGCGGGGTACAGCAGGGTTCAGTTCTGGGACCGGTCCTTTTTAATGTCTTTATAAGTGACATTGCAGAGGAACTGGAAGGAAAAGTATGTCTCTTTGCAGACGACACAAAGATCTGCAACAGGGTTGATACACAAGATGGAGTGGAAAGGATGAGAAGGGACTTGGCAAGGTTGGAGGAATGGTCAAATGTATGGCAGCTCAGATTCAATGCAAAGAAGTGCAAGGTAATGCACCTGGGAAACAAAAACCCAGGGGAAGAGTACACAATGGGGGGTGAGATACTGACAACAGTAAAATGGAAAAGGAACTGGGGTAATTATATCAGATGACCTAAAGGTGGGCAAGCAATGTGAGAAGGCAGTAAGGAAGGCTGGGGGGATACTAGGATGCATAGGAAGAGGCATCAATAGTAGAAAACAGGAAGTTGTTATCCCTCTGTACAGACAGTTGGTGAGACCCCATCTGGAGTACTGTGTGCAGTTCTGGAGACCCCATCTCCACAAAGACATAGACAGAGTGGAGGCTGTCCAGAGGAGGGCAACCAAAATGATGCAGGGTCTGCACCAGAAGACATACAAAGAAAGACTAAAGGAGCTTAATATGTATACCCTTGAGGAAAGAAGGGAGAGAGGGACATGATAGAAACTTTCAAGTACCTCAAGGGAATCAACAAAGCCCAAGAGGGTAGCATCTTTCAGAAAAAGAGATGTGCAAGAACAAGGGGGCACAATTTGAAGATAGAGGAGGGACGGCTCAGAGGTAATGTGAGGAAGTATTTTTTCATGGAGAGGGTTGTGGATGCATGGAACAGCCTCCCTGAGGAGGTTGTGAAGTCAAGAACAGTGGGGGAATTCAAGAATGCATGGGACAGACATAAGGCAGTCCTAGAGGGGGGTAGGAGGAAGTAAGCTGTTGGTTAACTAGGATCTGCAGCTTATCTGTTAGGTAGGAAAATGGGCAGACTAGGTGGGCCAAGTGGTCCTTATCTGCCGTCAAATTCTATGTTTCTATGTTTTGTCAACTGGCCTCAGGGGACTGAGTCACAAAACCCCGAGAAATCTTAGAAATTTTCAGATCCTATTATGAATCCCTGTATACAGCATGCCCACTCGATTCTTCTTTTCAAGCCCTTATTTTGGACTATAGTCAATAGACCCCTTTACCACATCCTACTGAGTTCCAGTGTGTATCCCTTCAAGGACCTATTACCCAACTGAAGTCCACTGGGCTATCTCTTCTCTTCCTTTCTGCCACATTAACATGTAGCAGTGTGATATCACAACCCTTTTTATCACCTCTGGTACCCGACAAGGCTGCCCCTTATCTCTTTTCCTGTTTAATGTGTACTTGGAGCCATTGCTTCTCTGGTTAAAGGCAAATCCACAGATCTAGGGTATGTGAATCCATCAGACCAAAGATAAGCTCTTGGCATATGCAGATGACATTTTGTTGCATCTGTCTCACCCAGAGAGTTCCCTTCCTGCTGTCTTAGCTGATATTGCTTCCTTTGGTAGCCTTTCGGCTTATAAATTGAATCTAGATAAAACTTCTGTTTTGTCCCTCAACCCTTATGTATCCAGGTCAGCCATAGTCTCACTCAAATTACATTGGGAGCCCAAAACTCTTGAATATCTTGGGTTACATATCTCATGGTATCTTTCCGACCTGATGAAGTTAAACCTAACACTGCTTCTATTGCCTCTGAAATCGGACCTTCACAGATGGATGGCCCTTCCCTTATCCCTTTAGAGACGAATTTATGTTATTAAGATGAATATGTTGCACATATTTTATATCCCCTAGGGATGTTAAATATTGTTTTACCTCAGACTTGGTTCCCTTGACTCCAATCTTACTTTACTTCTTTCTTGTGGCGAGGTAAAGCAATACATCGAGCTTATACGAAACTTACCTTTCTCAAGTTTTTGTTGGCCTTTGTCTTCCCAATTTTTATTTTTACTATTAAAGCCTCACACAGAAGTAAATATTTCTAATGGGTCCATTCTCCTGTGAATCCATCTCTGGATCCTTACAAACCACAATGGTTATCCATTGTAAAAGCCATAGGGCAGGATTCACAAAGGAGTTGTGCTCGGCGCATCTCAGATGCCTCGGCGCAAATGAGATGCACCAAGCGCCAACTGTGGTATTCACAGAAGATGCACAGGGGAATGCCCCCAGCACATCCCCTCTACGAATACCACAGTTGCGCCCAGCCCTGTATGAGCCGGCGCAACCCCCTCATTGGGCTGGGAATCCAATGGGGCAGCGCATCCCAAAATCACCATTCAGAGTCAACAGCATGCAAATGGAGCCATTAGGCATGCATGGTGCAATGGGGCCATTTGCATGTCATTATGGCCCCATTTGCATGCGCCATGCAGAGATACGCCCAGCCGAATGTGCTGTGTGCCCTGGTAGGGTTGAGGTCCACAGTGAGAGCCCCATTCAGTCCAGAGGCACCTCTGCCCTCCCCAGATGACCACATCTCTGTTAAAATGCCACTTCCTGCAGCAATAAAGATGAAAGTACAGACCCCCCTCCCCACCCGCATCTCCATTAAAATGCTGCTTCCAGCAGCAATAAAGGTGAAAGTATGGAATCCTCACCCCTCCCACATCTCCACTGAAATGATGCTTCCTGTGGTGTTACAGTGCAATGCACAGAACCCCCCCAACCTGAGCCAAATGCACCAGTGCCAGCAGCCCCCCACCCACTCAAGCAGACCCTGCCCATCCCGCTCCCCTATCCCTATATGTTTTCCCCATCAGTGGGCAGCTCACCCCACCCTCATACTGCACGGCTGCCCACTGACAGAGCATATCATTATGGGCAGTGTGTGGCGCATCTGTGATGCACTGCACATTGGCCCCCTGCCAGAAACGCACCAGTGCGCAAGTCGGGGATGCGCTGGGTGCATCCCCTTTGTGAATCCTGCTAATAGTATTCAGCTTTCAGCCTTGTTATATCTCTCACCCCTTTTACCCTTGCTTCAACTTTAAGGAGGGACTCTGACCAAAAGTGCTACATTGCAGAATTAGAATACGCATACTCCCAATAAATCCCATACCAAAAATTAGGTTTCTATGTTACTTTGTTTTAAAGTTATGAGCTATTTTATAACCCTGATTTCACTACCTGTTCAAAAAAAAGCCCATTTCAGTAAACAGCTAATGATGATGTCATCTCTTGAACTCACAGTCTAGTCTTCCCTGTCAGTAAGCTTATACAGTAGGACCTGTTTCTCCAAAATTTAAAGTGATTTATGGAAGATTGCCATAACAATTGGGCATAGTAACCTGTAGGAGTTGTGAATCAGACTCCTATCATTCAAACTGCCAAAAAGTACTGATTTCTTTGAAAAAAAAATCCTTTTCAGTGCTCCATTTCCTTTGCATAGCCCTGCCCCTTTTTTCTTAGTGCTGCAATCCCCAACCTTTACACCTTGCAAGGGAAACAACGTTTTTAAAGTGATTTAGCAAACTTTGCTATAACAAATGGGAGTAATAAACTGTACTAACCTGTAGGAGTTGTGATTCAATCTTCTACCATTCAAACTGCCAAAAATTGCTTTTTTCCATGAAATAAATGCTTTCATTTCTGGGCTCTGCTTCATTTGCATATCCCACCCTTTTTTTCCTCAGTGCTGCAACCCCCAAGCGTGACATCATGCAAGGGAAACAAAGTTTATAAGCACAGTTTTGAAATAGAGACCTCTGTTGGTCAGTCTTGGTATTGCAGACATCTACACTACCGACATAGGAGACTACATCTCTCAGTAAAGATCTCTTGTCAGCTAGATACTATATGCACAATGCCTTGTTTGGAAAATAAATATATGAGAGCTTTTATTGTTGAAGCCACTACAGAGATATGAGACCGCACATCACAGTAAGGGAACTGGAAAACAACTTCTTATTGTACCCACAATGCCTTGTTAGGTACATCTACATATTAGGTGCGGTCACCACCACCAATATAAGGGACTGCACCTCTGAATAACTAACATTTAAATCACCTTTATAATTTACCCAGAATTCCTTTGTGCTGCATGTAAAACATTGACAGCTCCCTCACATGACATCATTCTGGGGGTGTGGCCGCACAGAGAAAACTGGAGGGCAGGCAGAGACAAAGTGCTGATTAAACATCAACAAAATTTACCATGACAGATTTTTTTTACAAAACAAATTGCAGCTTCAACATCTGAAACATGGCTGGGAATGGCATACTATGTGAAAAAGGCATTTGGGGAACTTCCATAAATCACTTTAAACTTTGGAGAAACAGGTCTTATAAGCTTGCTGAAAGGGAGGACTAGGCTGTGAATTCAGGAGATGGCATCAGCAGCAGCTCTTCACTGAAACTAGCTTTTTTGAACAGGCAGTGAATTTAGGGTTGTAAAATGACTTGTAACTTTTAAACAACATAACTGAGAGATCTCATGTTTGGCGTGAGGTTGATTGGGTCTATGCTGATCCAAATTCTGAATTTACTGATGGCAGAAATTTTTACCATAGTCTCACTTTAAAGAGGACCCCTATTTATTGGTCCCTTCGAGCCCACTCTCAATTTAATTAATATTTCCTTCTTTCACCCACTCATAGTCTTAGCCAACTCCTTTTTATTAACCCAAATTTTCAGATAGCTCACCGTCCCATCCCTAAAAATCTCCTTCCGTTGGATATAGATAACACAGTAGGCATGATTTCTGTATCCGATAGATGGCTGGATTTTCCTTCACTACAACAGAAAGAAACAATTACTCACCTAAGTAATATTACTTCTTCCAGGGGATTCTTTAGCATTATTGACAGATGCAGTATGCCCACTGGGTTCAGCTTCCCCTGGAGAGGAGGAGTCAATGCAAATGAGGAAGGCATTGGCCAGTCAGGATACAGTTAGAGTAGAGTGCTCTCTACAGTCAGCCTGAGTAACTTCAGAATGCATTTCGGAGCTTAAAAAGAGCAAAAACTGTGCTCGCTAGGGGCAAAAAATTGTTAGCAATAACTCCCCATATATTCTAACCCAATATTACGAATTTTTTTTTAATTACATGAATGAATGACAGTCGTCAAATTTGTCTAAATCCCCTAACAGAGCCTTTAGACAAGGTTTCCAAGGGAAGAAGGATGGGAGTGTCAATAATGCTTAAGAATCCCCTGGAAGAAGTAATATTACTTCAGTGAGTAATTGTTTCTTCTCACCCCAGGAATTCTTTAGCATCTATCGACAGATGCAGACTTTGAAGCAGTGTAGTTGGGAGGAGGGCACAGAAACCTATTTTAAGAAGAGACTCTGAAGTACCGTCCTGCCAAATTTGGCATCCTATCAGACTACACATCCAAGAAAAGATCTTATTGAACGTGAGAAGCAAATTTCAAATAAGTGATCTGCACACTTCTAGTAAGGATATAGCCTTGAACACTGCCCAGGAGGCAGTTGTTCTCCAGAAAATAGGCCCTAAGCACGAGATGGGCTGAATGTCAGTCTTGCTGTACCAGACCTGAAATATGGGAAAACAGTCCCATGGGAAAGTATTCTTGGTCACTGGTTTCTCCTTTTCTGTGAAAATGCAGGAAAGGAAGGGATGATAATGACAGTACCTGAATTGCTAGGACCACTGACACAGACCGGCAGGACTAATTCATGCCCCATTCAAGCAGCTTGAGATAGCCTAGACAGATTTGCCTGATAGCAGTACAGCAGAGAAAAAGAGTTGATGAAGGACTAAATTGTTCTTAAAGGCACTGAGAGGAAAGGCCTAAAAGAAAAACCTGAAACTCTGAAACCCTTTTGACAGAGGGAAAGAAAATCAGAAAGGCTATCTTCGATGTTACTCACTTCAGTACAGAATTGCCACAAGTTCAAAGGGACACCCCATGAACTTGAATATATAGAGGTTTGTGTTCCATGGGAAAAAACTCCGGTCCCTAGAAGGGTCTGAAAGTGAAACGGCCCCTTGCAGAATCCTTTGAAATGGTCTGAGAAATGACAAATTTCTCTTGCCTGACAGAAAAAGAATCCAAGTAACCACTAGGTGTACTCCCAAAAAAGAGGCCTACTGTCCTACTGTAAGTAAGAAAATAAAAACCTTTATATTTTTACAGGAAACAAGTCACAATGACAAAACTAGTTCCGTGTACAAGACAGTAATGCCTGGATATGAACTAAATAATCCAGTCATGAGAGGAAAGAGAATTGAAAAACTGTAGGCTCTTGTCCTTCTACCAAGGGGAAAAAATGCTTCCACTAGGAAACTGAGGTTTTCGTGGTACTAAAAATGTTTTTTTTTTTTTCATAGATGTCCATGCCTTGTTTGGGTACAGGGACTCTAGGAGATCTAGCCTCTCAAGAACCAGGCCTTGAGGAGAAAAGACTGGGAGCTGAGAAACGCTACTCCTGTGTGAGAAAGGAAGTAGCTTGTGGAAATGAAAGAAGCCAGAAGGCTGTTTAACTGAAACATTTTTTTTCGGAAAGTACTAAGGTTGTTCAGAGCCACCAGGATCATGGTGGCTTATTCCTTAACTAAAGAGGTACTTAGGAAATGAGGGACATATGCGAGAGAGAAAACTTCTCTGACCAGACTTGAGACTAGAAAGTTCGTTGGAAGGAATCCAAGCTGGGGCCTGCAACAGGAAAAAAATAAAAATTACGTACCTACCGTAAGTCTGATCTTTCTGTGTATCTTCACCATTCATCACCTTTGGGTTCTTGGCCATAGGTCATGACCCCGTGGGAGCTTCTTTTTTTTTTTTTTGATGGGCGTAGTCGACACACCATCAGCACCGCCCTCGAGGCCGACGCACTGCATGGCGCTCATGGGTTGGCTGCTAGGTGCTGTCGACTCCTCCCTCTCCAGTTCTGAGTCATCGTGAGAGGTTAGAAAAAGGGTTGGGAGGGTGGGACAAGGAAGTCCAAGGGGCAGACAAAGGAAAAGATACAAACCTAAAAGGAGAAATAAATGACTGAGAGGACAGAAGTTCAAAGACTAAGGGGGATTGGGTAGGGGCCCCAATCTCTGGAAGAAGAAAGGAGGAGGGAGGGAGGGTTAATGTTTTAGAAGTAAGGAAAAATGTTGGTGGGGAGACCTGTCTCCAGTTTATATAGGAACTGTGAAGGAGTAGCCAAGTGGCTAACTGCCAGAATTGCTTTGTGCCTTGCTAGCTCCAGGCCACGTGCAGAGAGTGCAATGGCTTGTCTGGTTTACTCCATGTCAGGCATGGAGGCTAGAAGCTGACCCAGCCTAGACCACAGGAACCTGTCATAGGACATGTAATGGGCCTGATGTGCTGCGATAGAGAGCAGCAACCACGCCGAGTAGAATGTCCTCCTCCCCCAGAAGTCAAAATCCCAGGAGTCTTGATCTGGGGGCCGGTTATGGTGAAGGGCGCGAAGCCCATCAGGAGTGTCCAGTTGCGTCAATCCTGACTGAGGATGAGGCATGGACCCTGGAGACTGCAGAGGGGGCACAATACTACTAGCAGAGATCCCTAGGGGCAGGGACTCCAGAAAAGAGTCTCTGCCAGAAACACAACAATGCTTCCCAAAAGGCAACAGGCCGGGGGGGCACCACGAGGGTGTCCTCACTGAAGTCGCCTAAAAAGACATCGCCATGTGCTCTGGATTGTGTTGAGTGGGAAGGGTGATGTGCAGGTCCTCCAGCATCTTCACGAGAAATAATTGATACTCAGCAAGATCAGCAGCTGGAGAGATGTGGACAGATGGTTCTTCTTCCCCACAAGAGGGGGATGAAGAGTCAGAGGACCTTGAAGGTTCAGAAGCTGGCTGCTCAGGGGGAAGTTGAAAAACATGTCTGTCCATAGCCCTAACGTAAGAGGGGAAACTGAGCAGCCTGGGCTCTGAACTGCTCCCAGGAGAGAGAGGCCCACTAGGACCAAGAATGCCTGGGAGCACAGGAGAAGGTGGCAGAGGAATGGGGGAAGACCCAACAACTGGAATCGACTGACCTCCATCTGGGCTAGAGAGCACACCAGGAGCCCTAGGGAAGGAAGGAGCTCCGGAAGACTCCATAGCTGACAGCTGAACCATCACACTGGAACTGCCTAGGCTGTGACCTGAAGAATCCCCCCTGTGAGGTGACTGGGGCCGTGTAGGTCCAAAAGGACAGTCCCCTACCTCCAAAGAATGAGGCCCCCTCAAAGAAACCGAAAGGGAAGGGCAGAGATCTGCACTGCAGCTTCTCCTAGAGCCCAGGTTGGCTCCAGATAAAGGCCACCACACAGACTCCATGCCCCTCAACCCCTCAGAATCTGAGAGAGCCTTCCTCCTTGAGAGAGTCAGCCTAGGCAGCTGACAACCCAGGTCAGCCCCCACAGGGGCTATCCAGGGAGCAGCACCCTCCCCACCTGTGGGTGCTTCAATCGGCCCCAAAGTTGGGTGATCCAGGCACACCACCTGAGGGGGTACCACCACTCAGGGATCAGAGAACCCTCTGAGGCCAGGTTGCAGGGCAATGGTGGCCTGCACCACTGCCTGCTGGTCAGAACCCCTGATCCTGTCCCCAGTAGTCACTGTCCGCTCCTCAGAGGGGGCTGACTCTGGCCTGTTGAGGACACTACCAGGGTGTCCACACCAGCAGCCAACTCCAAGGTGCCAAACTGCGTGTTTGACCCAGAGTCCAACTCCTCCTCCAAAGAGGTGGAGATCGAAGTCCTGTGCCAGACAGTGCGCAGACACCCACTGCCATCCCTTCTGAACAGGGCAACAGAGCCAGAGACTGCACCCAGGTCGATGCCTGTGCCCCCCTCCGTACCACGAATGGTGCTAGAAGAGGACATGGACCCAACAAGGGTGGCAGTCTCAAAGCCAGAGCCTGTCATGGTGCCGTTCTGACCCCCCCATGCCGCAAGCAGCACCGAGGACAGAGACAGCACCGATGATGGCTCTGACCACACTCTCGGTGCCACGAACAGCACCGAGGCCGGAACCCCCCATGGCACTAACCTGCCTACGACACCGCAAATGGTGTCAAGGACAGAGATGGTGCCGACAATGGTCCTGACAGCACTCTCGGCGCTGAGCTCACACCCCCACAGTGCCATGCCCGTGCCCGGAGCCATGAATGGCTCTAGAACTGGACACAGCACCGTGCTTAAAAACGGCGCCGCAAATGGTGCCAGGGTGAGAAACAGTCAGGGACAGCACTGTAGAGCCTCCCACGGTGCCAACAGCTGCATCGATGCTATGAATAGTGCTGACAGCAGCAATGGACCAGTGCTGACGACGGCGCCATCAGGCCCCACAGCGCTGCGAATGGCACGAGGCACAAGATGGCACTGACAGATGACATCAAGGACGGTGCTGACCCAGGCCTTCTGAGCCATGGGTGCCACACTGGGGGAGCCTTCAGTGGGGCAATTGCCAAGGCGATGCCTCTCGTCTTTCCCGGGGGGGACAGACCGAGCCTCCTGCACCATGGGAGGGGCCTCTGCCATGGCTAGGCAAGAAGAGACAGAGGTCCCCTCCTCCTTGGTCTGTATAGAACCGGGAAGGGACCCGGAGGAAAGGCCGAGAGAACACAACTTGGCCCAACAAGTGCGCGCCCAACCCACGAAAGTCAGTGGAGCTCACCCCATTTTCCAAGCACATTGCTCAATGACCCGGCAGTCCATGGAGAAACAGGCATTGCATGAATCCATGTCATGAAGTGGGCCAAGACAGGTGAGGGAACGATTGTGCTGGTTAGTGATGGAGTACTTACGGCTGCAAGAGCATCGTCGCATGGGGGGGCCATTCCATCTTGAAAGTCTTCTTGCCCTCCAGCCTAGACATGACCTATGAGAAAGAAACACCAAACTAGACTCGACATCGCAAAAACAAAATAAAATAATGGAACAATCTTACCGGGCGATGTCGAGTAGGCTAACAGGACCGGCAGGAGATAGGGAGTAGATGGACTGTGCCACGGGGTCGAACAGAATTGATACGGAGTCGAGAAAACTCAAGTGCATAGCAGGTAGGCCTCAAACTCTTTGCTGCAAGTACCCCATGAGGTGACTTTGACGGTGGGAGACGAAGAATTGGTGGAAGGGCGGAGTCGACAGCACCTAACAGCCATTCTGCAAGCGCCACGCAGTGCATCAACTCCGCCCATCCAAAAAAAAATAAAGCTCCCACAGGGTCATGATCTCCGGCCAAGGACCCAAAGGTGATGAATGGTGAAGATTGACACATATAAAATCTGGTGGTTCAGGCTGGAGGCAAAAATTCAGATCTGGGCCTTACCCCCGAACGATGTGGTTAGGATTTGTGTGCTAAGGGTTCACTTATGGTGGCCCTGACTAATGCGACTCAGAGGATCTGCCAAAGGGACCACTTGCAGTGGCCCTGACTATGCCAAAGTGTTTTCCTTGCCTGACAGATGAATGAGTGAGTAAGACACCTCCAAAGAAGCCGGCTAGAGATCAAAACTCAGAGCTATTGCAGAGAGATTGGAAGCCTTGTGTCTGAAATGCTCATTGGTGTGATACAGGGAAGGAATATCATCTGGTCCTCTCTGTACTAAATGGCCTCTGGACTGAAAAAAATGCAGGCCTGATAGAGATGCTCTGAGATTCCAAGGACTGATGAAAGATGGACTCCCTCAGAAACCAAGACCCAATGATGGAACTCCTAAAGGGAAGCGTCCACCGGAAGGAAGCTTCTGTACCAAAGATTTGAAGGGGAGAGGTGTGAAGTTCACTGTTTCCTTACACCAGTCCAGCTTGTAACAGAGTTCAGGCTTCAAGTAAAATTCTCTTATTTGGAATCTGACCTAGAGGTCTAGCCCCTGGGACTCTAGTGACAAAATTATGCACTATATACAGGGAACGAATTTCCCTGGACAAAAAATGAACATTGCCCCCTAAGAGTTGCTGAGATTTAGATGGTTAGGTAACTTTTTTCTAGTAGGCACAAAAAAACCCCCAAGACTGTAGGAAATAACATGTCAGATTTAGGGCTTGAAAATCAAAGTCAAGGAGAACTGGCTAAGGATGGCCAAGCCTCTGAGAAGGGAAACCAGAGATTCCCTGTCTTCAGGTGAGAATCACCAACCTACCCAGATACCTAAAGAACAGCCTGATTTTTATTCCGTATCTGAGAACACTCTGGAGGCAGTCTAAATGGCATGGAAGAAAACTGGTAGTCACCTGAGAAAAACCCCAAGTTAAGGAGCTGAGAACATAGAATGTGTCGAGGGAGACAAAAAAATTCCCTTGTTTGCGAAAGAAAGACCTGAGTCAAGGAAGCATCCTGACCCCAGGTTGTGAAAGTTGATAATGATTTTCTGTTCCCTATTTTTCTTTAAAATGAAGGTAATAGCCTGAAAAAAGGGTCCAGCTCCCAAGGAGAAGGGATTCCTTTCCTGACTTTGACCCTCACGAGGTTCTAGTACTCTAGTTCCCACTGCTGACATGCTACTGGAGAAAAACGAAGAATGCAGCACTTGGAGGTAAACTTTAGTTATTTATTTACTTATCAAGTACATATATATATATATATATATATATATATATTATGGTAGCACGGTAGTGCTACCATAGTTAGGGTTGAGGAGCCATTTCTATGTTAAACCCCAAAACTTTGCACCTTAATAACTTTGCAACCGTTTGATGGATTTGTCTGAAATTTGGAATTTATGATCAGAACCATAGGCCTTGGGATCTGCCAAGTTTTGTACTGGTTGGATATACGGCTGTGGGTTATTAAGTGTGATCTGTCTTGTGGCGTTTCGCTTTTCTGGAATTCTGTGAGTCACGCCTACAGGTAAATGCAGTTTACGTGACTGGCCCAAAATCTTCAGAGACATGCAGCCAGGGTCCCCGATGTGTCTTTGAAGATTTAATGAAAAATATTAAACCGTTCAAAAGTTATTCAAAAACAGTTTCCCATTATAAGTCAATGGGAAAAGTTAGCAAAAGTTCAACACCTTCGTAAATGCATTTTTACTTTCACAAATGGGCCTGTTACTTTCACAAATCGGCCATTTTGTTTTCAGTTGGTGATCAGAAAAATGGTTGGCATTTAAATTTGGGACCCTCTAGCAACCTAATTTTTTGTATTCACCTAGTCGGGCCCTGAGGATGCTTGCCATGTCTTTATTTTGTGGTAAAACACCCCAAAATATGTTTTTTCAAATTTCTGGAAAAAGTACTTCATAAATTACTTTCGTGCTCCACGAAAGTGTCCACAAATTACAAGCTTTATAAATTGCGACAGTAATTTTCTAGTCTGTGGAAAATGACAGCAATTCTTTGGCACTGCACTGCAAAATAACCGTTGGGAGTTTTGGGCTGAAATTTGGAGGAGCAGCCGATATCTCACAGATGTGCCTTTCAGTGCTGTATTGAAAAAATATTACATGGCGGCAAAGTTATGGCACTCCAAAGTTGACAGTTTTCCCATAGGATAACATTATGGCGAAGCATTACAGAATCCTTTGGCACCCTGCTGCAAAATAACGGTTTGGTCTTTTTTCTTGAAATTTGGAGGGAAGACAGCCAACAGTACACAGATGTGCCTTTCAGTAGTTTGGTGAAAAAATGTCACATGGCGGCAAAGTTACAGTACTCCAAAATTGACTGTTTTTCCCATAGGATAACATTACGGCGCCCAACACTTAACAGAAATCATTTGGAGCCCTGCTGCAAAACAACGGTTTGGTCTTTTTTCCTGAAATTTGGAGGAAGACAGCCAACAGCCCACAGATGTGCCTTTCAGTAGTTAGGTGAAAAAACATTGCAGGAGACAAAGATTGTATGCCAAACTTTCTTTTTCCCATAGGATAACATTATGGCATTCGCCGTGCCTTTCAGGGCCCGTATCTCGGAAACGGTGCGAGATACGGACTTTTCGTCGGAAAATTTCTTAGCCCTAAATGGGGCTAAGATTCAAATTAGCCAGGACAGTTGTAAATAATATGACTTTTAAATTTTTTTTCTACGTCATACGATTCCTGAGATATAATGTATTTAGTATTCCAAGATCTCATTTTCTGCACCGATACTCATTATTTTGCATACATTATTTGTACTCACTGTCTTTCTCAATGCAGGTTTTGGGGAAAACCAGCCTGCACTTATGTCATTGTTATCAGTGCCCTTTCTAGCTTATGGATCCGTCATCTGCTTCACTTCCTCATTGTACCGACGCTCGTGCCACCTGTGCGCAGATCCTTTATGCTTATTTGGCGCTTGTGTTTCTGTTGTTTTTGCCATTTCTGTCTACAGTACTGTTTATCTTACTGTTTCACTTTACATCACCATGCCTATTGACATTTCTGTTTGCAGGCACCATGTTACTATGTGACAACACATCACGCGTGGCAGACCATTCTCGCTCACGCCACCATGTGCGTTATCTCTTTCTGTTCTCATTCGTGCTTGTGTTACCATGTGCCCATCGTTAGCATTTCTGTTTGTGTTGTTGTCCCTGTTAGTATGCTACAACACGGGCCCCAAGGCCCCACCGCTACATTACATTCACTATTTCGTTATCATTCTCAAAAGATAGGTAAACTTATTTATCACAGCGATAAAGTGAGGAATTGCCTCAGTTAGTTGAAATCTCTTGCGCCACCCTCAATCAGTATTGCGTACATTGGGATCAGGTCCCAACTTCCTCACCCCATTCTCCTATACTTCTGCTGCTTGCACATGTCATGGGGTGAGAGTTAGCTGACGATCCCAACGCAGACCACCCCAATGCTGGTGGGGTGGGCGGAGGGTCCAAGGGTTTTCCAACCCTACAGTGAATTTCCTCACTTTGTCGCTGTGGAACAACCCTAACTAATGCATTAAACGGAGTTTTTTGCCTCTAATATATATATAGTGTGTATATATATATATATATATATATATATGTTTATATCTGCATACATCTAACTCCTTTTAGTTTTTTTTTTTTTACGCCAACCAAAGAAGGGGATAAAACTTGAACCAAGAAGAAAAGTAACTGAAGAAAAATGGATTATCTAGACCCCTTGAAAACTTCACATTTGGAAAATTCCAAATGTGTTGGCGTAGGGAAAAAAGGTTAAAGGGAGAATAATTCCTACCTGAAAACCACCTATCCTGAGACTTCTGAGGAAGGAATGCTTATCTTTAACTGAGTACTAGGAGAGTTAAACTCATCCATACATGCCTGTCAGCTTTAGTTTGCCATAAAGACAAACCAAAATTTGTACCAAAGCATAACCCAAAAGGCTGGATGGAACTTTTCAGACAGGCAAGCCTGAGGGAAATGACCTACGCCAAGACTCTAGAAGCTGCAACATTATGACTTAAGGCTATGAGAGCATAGTGCTACCATATGCCACTTGGATATTTCAGCAAACCTCCTTGTGAATAGTGCTCCAGAGCTGTCGCACTATGGCAAGGACAGGATACATCAAAAAAACTCTTAATATATAATATCGTATGCTACAAAGGTAGGAGGCATTATGTAAAAGTTCTGACACATGGTATATGATTATCTAGAGTCTATCTCTGGAGGGAAAGTAGACAGTGGCACATGGCTGAGAAGCAGGCCACTGTTTGCACTAACTCTCTTTAATCTGAAAGTGTAAAGATAAAAACAGCAGAACACTTACCGAGCTGGTATTTCCTCTAAATGCTTCTGTCAACCCCGAAAGAGAAGGAGGGGTTTCCAGAACCTACCTGTAGATGTCTTCAGAGAGTTGTCAACTTCTCTGGAGGAGAGTAACTACCAGATCTACAAAGTTGCCGTCCTCCACCTCTCTATCGGTGTCATCCTGGAGGGAAAAGTCCAGGGAGTCCACCAGATGAATATAAATGCCTCATTATACCATAACCTGAATCAATCCCAGGGTGACAGACTGGAATTAGTGGGCACCGAGAGGAGTTCAAGAAGGAAAATCCTCTCCTAAATCACTAATAATAATAATATCAATGATATCCTTAGGCGAAAGGATTAACATGGAGAGGAATACTCGGATCCGAAGGAGCTGAGAACACGCCCAGAAATATAAAGTCGGGAATAATTGCCAAGCTCTCAGAAATTCAGTTGCAGAGGGCATAATTTTATCAACCTCTTGTGACTCCCTAAGTCCTTCAGGAGGGAGGGTCAGAGGAGATTAATCTCTGTCTTTGTACAGGGAAGAGGGCACCCTGCCTATTTTCAAATTAAAGGCTTGGACAGAGAAACAACTACCACAGAACCAGACTTGTAATAATAGAAGTCCCAAGGGGACTTGTCATTTCTTTTGTGTTAACTTGAGGTACCCTCCTCAGTGCTTTTAGAGGAGGAGGAGGAAAGCTGAAAGCCCTGATAATAGTAGTTAGGCCAAAGCTTAAACAAATCAAAATCAACTTTAAGAGACTTTTTTTTTCACAAACAGGAAAAAACAGAACCACCTCCACTTGTCAACAAAGCCCACTGCACAGCAAACAAGAGAGTCTCACCCCAAAAGAGAGGGGATTACCCTTCAAATATCAATCATTTTGAATTTAAATAGAGAAAAGAGGGTTCCAAGAATTCACGCTGGTGCACAACAGAAAAATTGCGCACGCGTACACAAAAAGCAAATGAATGATTTTAGTGCAAAAGCATTAAAAACCACTGATAAATACTAAAAACTAACAAATTAAATAAAAACAATGCAATTTATCATGCACATGGGCGAATTTTACTTCAGAAAAACCGCCGAAGCAGGAAAAACATGAAAAAATTCTGCAACTGCGCGGAACCCAGCACAGACGCGGTAAAAATAGATAACATGAAGAAAATATACAACATACCTTAAAAGCAGCACTCAAAAAGAAAGAAAATGGCACAGGAAGATCTCTGAACAGGAGTACTCCGGCAGTGTTGCCAGTTCAGCGGAGAAAAAGTTCTGAGGTCCCTTAGGCTGACTGCAGGCAGTACTCTAACTGTATCTGATTGGCCAATGCCTTCCTCATTTGCATTGACTCCTCCTCCTCTTCTCTGGGGCAGCTGAACCCAGCTGGCATACTGCATCTGTCAATAGATGCTAAAGAATTCCTGGGGTGAGAATACACTTTTCCCAGTTGAACTTTGTTTAAGTATTTGCAACTTTCCCAAGCCCTGCTCACTCATTTGGGACCCCCACCATGGACCACACTAGCCCCTTTGATCTATGAGGAACTAATACATGCCGCTGCTGCCCATCAAGTTATATCCCGATTATTCACCCTCTATCAAACCAATGACCCTCAGAGACTCTCAGGTGTTTGTTGTTATTAGCTCAATGCCCTGCACTTAGAATGGTCTCCCTTGGAGTGGTAACAAGTGTGATGTGACATATAGTATATAAATATATTAAACAAGATAGGTATAGACTGCAGCAATTTAATATCCTACACAACCTTTACTTTACTCCACAGAAACTCTATCCTGTAGGTTTTCAGGCTTCCTCCCTCTGCTTCAGGTGTAAACGAGCTGAAGGCACCTTGCTGCATATGTTATGGGCCTGTGAGAAAGTTATACCATTTTGGACTTCTTTTAAACTTTGCTTAGACCTGTCCTTTGACTTAATGACCGCCTTTACCCCAGAGATATGTTTGGTAGAGAATTTTCAGGGCCTTTCTCCAGGCTACTGGAGGGGGTTATATTGCCTTGATTGCTGCTGTGGTGGCTAAGAAGGTCCCTCTCCACCATTAGCTGTTGGATACTCTTCCATCCTGGTCAGAATGGCAAGCAGAACTCTTGAGCATCTTAAATGCTGAACTCCATATTGCTAATGTTTGATATAGAACTCATGTTTTCCTGGAAAAATGGGGACTTTTATACACATGCTTATCTATGCTTTAATTACTTACTATACTTTATGTATTGCTTCCTTGTTTTACTCTGTTCCTTTTTCTGGTTTGGTTGTATGATTAGGTAATTTCTTTTTTTTTTCATAGAGGGTTTGGAGGCAGCACTATGGGGTGGGGGAAGGAACTGGGTTTCATTTCTCTTTTTCTTTTTTTTTGTTTGGTTGTTAATTCTTCTTCTTCTTCTTGTGTGTTATTGATGTGACTGTTGATTGGTTTTTGGCTGAAAATCAGTAAGGTATATTAAATTAAAAAGAAAAAAGAGAATACTGTAGCAGCGGGAAAAACTATGGTTCCACAAGTGGCAACCCACTTGTGCCAAGTTTTTCCCGAAGCTAACGGATTTTCAAGGGCTTTGAAAATCTGGCCCCCAGTTGGGTGCATCTATTATAGCCTAGTAGTAGTGCTGCATTTTTACCAAACAAAAGCAAATGTATTTATACACTGGCCTTACAGTGATCAATACAAAACAACATGGACGTAAACAAAGATCCCTAACATACATATAAATAAATATGTATATACACACACACATATATATATAATAAATATCTGCAATGATTAATATATCCTACCATTTCAATGCAGAAGCAGCAGAAGTTCCATTTGACCAGCTCCATACTGAATCTTGCAGCCTGCTGTTTAGTCCTGTCCATACTATGCCAGATGTAATCATGGAAAGTATCCATAACTAAGATGCACATAACACATATTAGTAAAAGTTGTATATGGAAAACAAGGTACTGTTTAGTAGAACACAAAACTAAGAAAATGTATTTTATTTATTTATTATTTAAAATATTTGGCCAGGAGGGCACAGATATTTCCAGGTGTATCCTGGGGGAAGGGGATGCAAATGCAGCAAACGTTTGACACTAGATTATGAAAGAAAAATTTTGCAAAAACAATATCGCAATACATACAATCAATGGCAATTTCAGGTGTCAATAATGTGACACAATCAATTATCCAGTGCAAACATGAGTATGAAAATGAGAGGGCACAATGGCATGCCCAACATAACTGGAACAATTTAGTTGACCTACAATCCACCAAACATTAGGATAAGCATAGGAAGGGGGAAGGCAAACATGAGTAACATGGTCATGGACTGAGGGTGTCAAGCCAAAAATGGGAAGGAGAAATTGAACTATGAAGATGAAGTTAGACCAAAGATGAGGCAGTCTGAAGGAGAAGCAGCTTTAATTTAAATTATGGATTTAGGGAGTGCCTCTATGTACTGCAGATGATGGCAAAGGGTCAAGACTAAGTTAGGCAGATTGGCCATGAGCCCTAGAGGGTGAAACAGCTTTCTGATATGTGCTAGGGTGTGGGAAAGTTGCTTCCTGGGCTGTGCTTTGAGCAATCCATTGCCGAGATAGGGAAAGATGCACAGTCTCAGTCTCCTGAGAACTGCTGCCACCACTGCCAGGCATTTAATAAAAGTCCATAGCACAGATGATAAGCCAAAAGGCAAAAGCTCGAACTGGAAGTGCTTCCCAGAACAGGAAGCTGAGGTAGTCGCTTATGAGGGGTGCCAATTTGGATATGCAGACAGGCCACCTGCAGGTCCAGGGAGCATTACCAGTCCCTATGTTTCAGGAGAGTCCATTTGGAATCTCTTGCACTGAAAGTAAGAGGGACAGCCCACCAATGGAGGATGGTCCTCTAGTCCCCCGTGGATGTTGGGATGAGAAAGAAATAAGAATAGAACCTTGTATGCCTTTGTTCCCAAGGAACTGGCTCCATGGCCTCGTCTAAGAGGTAGTGGTAACTCCAAAAACAGAGAACTGAAATAGTTACTGCAGATGGGCAGAGCACAGATGGCCGAAGCTGCCACCACTTGTCACAGCAAAATAGTCACCTCCCCCAAAATCACTGGAAGTAGCGCTGAAGGGAGAGAGGAAAACCTAGTGCATGAACCAAAAAGAGACTTAAAAAAAACTGCTGATTAGGGCCAAATTTCTGCCTAAGAGCATGTGCGGTTGGTATTCTCCCCTAGTCCATATGGGAAAGGGGGGTGCCCTGCAGCCCTACTGGAGCAGAGGGAGAAATGGGGAGTGCAGGTGAAAACAGGTTGAGCCTGATGCAGTAGGTGCTACTGTGGTGCCCCTGGTGGGGGCGGGCAAGATGTCCATTACCCAACCTGTGCACCCTGTGGAGGGGGTTATGGCATCCAGTGGCCAGAGGAGAAAAGCACACCTGCTGTCTCAAGTCAGGGGCAGCTATGATGGCATGTTGGTATCCGGACCCCCTATACCACTTAGGACCCAGAAGGATAGAATGGGACCACCCTGCAACCAAACTGAATCTAGATGTGGCAGAGGAACAGTCAGCTGGGCGTAAATGGCAAGAGGTGCCCATGCAGCATACCTACCAGTAGGCTGATGAAGGGTGGGAGATGGGCAGGGGGTGCAGCAATCCCCAAAGCCAAACAGGGCAGGACAGGGCAAAGTGCCTGAGCCAAATGCAGGGTTTCTAGATCTACCGGGTTCTTTACTGTACAGGGAGTGGATGCAATGTATATGGAAATGCTTCCCATAGCTTTGCACTGGTTATTCAGGAAAACAGGGCAATGGGCTTTTGCAGGGAATAGCAAACTGCAGGAAACCCAGGAAAAGTGCCCTGGAGTTGCAGGGAAAATGTCCAGTCAATATAGGAGCATGGCAAAAACCTGCAAGCCCCCAAAGTAAAGCCTGCTTGCATGGCCACCAAAACCTGGATGGGTTCATGGTACAGGAAGAAAAAAATTACTTACTATATTAATCCTGTTTCTTCCAAGGTATTCTCCAATATGCATAACTCTTGCAGTGTCCCTTTAAGACAGATCTGCCTGGAGATAGAATGCATGCTAATGAATAATAATGGAACTCTCATTAGCTAGTGCACTAATTCAAATACTGCCCTTACCAACTGCTGCATTCTAAACACCTCAGATTTCGAGGAGAGCCTACAGGAAAGGCCCAACCAGAACAAAATCTACTTAACAATAGTAATAAACAAACACCTATAAGTCCCAACAGAGGACAAAAAGCTTTAAAACAAAAAAACCCTGAATGTCAGAATCACCTGAAGAAAGGGAAACCAATGCACAAAGGGCTCAGATATGCCAGTGTGTGGCACCCTCACACATAGTTACTCAGCCTGGAGTTCAGAGGCCACTTGGTCTAGTAGGGGAGGCAGGGTGGGAGAGTTATGAATATTGGAGAATACCTTGGAAGAAACAAGATTACTATGGAAAGCAATTTTTCTTCTCACCCCAGGAATTCTCCAATATTCCTAACTCTTGCAGACTATGAAGCAGTACCTTTGGAGGTGGACACAGAACCTACTTTGGAAACAGACTGCTGTGCCAAACCTGTTATCACTTCTGGACAAGGTGTCCAGGATGAAATGCTTTGTAAAGGTGTGTACTGTCCTCCAGGTAGCTGCTTTACAGATTTCCAACAAAGGAACATCCCTGGCAGCTGCCACAGTGGCAGCTGTACCCCTTGTGGAATGAGCCCTAAACCCTGTTGGGGGCTCTTTTCCAACTTTCAAATAGCAAAGCTGGATCCACTGAACTATCCAGTGAGAAATGGTCCTCTTAGATGCTGGATTTCATTTGCCACATCCCCATAAGTCAGGAACAGCTGCTGTCTGACCTGTCTATGGCCCCTAGTGTGAGTTATTTAGTAACTCAGAGCTCTCTTTACATCCTGACTATGCAGTCTGTGTTCCCCTGAGCTAGAGTGCTTGGTGAAGAAGACTGGCAGAGTAATAGACTGGTTCAAATGGAAGTCAGAGACCACCTTGGGAAGGAACTTCCTATTTGTTCTGAGCACCACTGTGTCACTGTGGAAAGAGATGTAATCCTTTTCAATGCAGAAAAACTGCAGCTCACTAATCCTTCTGGCAAAGGTGATGGCTACCAGGAACACTGCCTTCCAGGTAACATACTTCAAATCTGTGGAAACCATGGGCTCAAATGGGGGAAGCATGAGCTGTGCAATGCAAATGTTCAAGTCCCAGACTGGCACTGGTTCCCTGTGAGGGGGATGCAGATAGGCTAAACCCTTGAAAAACTTATTGAAAATTGGATTAGATGTCCAAGAGACATCCTTCCCAGCTGAACTGTATGAACATACTGAAGCCAGATGGGCTTTGAGAGTCATGGGCTATAGGCCAGAGAATGTAAATGGGTAAGGTAGGCCAACAGGGTTGGGATCCCTGCCTGTGTTGGTACCACCTCATTGGCAGAACACCAAATAGAAAACCGTTTCCATTTTGATGCATAGGATTTCCTGGTAGAAGGCTTCCTTTACCCCCCTTAACACCACCAGAAAACTCTCTGAGAGTTGCAAGCCTGCATACTCTAAGTTCTCAATTGCCATGCCTTGAGCCTGAGTGACCTGAGGTTCAGGTACATGATCCTCCCTTGGTTGGAGGTTAACAGAGTGTGCCTTCAAGGGAGGTATATTGGCCTGGCCACAGACATGAAGAGCAGCAAAGAGTACCATGACTGCCTGGCTCAGTCTGGTGCTATCAAAATCATTGATGCTGGCTGAGATCTGAGTTTGATTAGACCCTGAAGATCAGAGGAAAGGAACGGAAGACATACAACTGTCTCCTTTACCAGTCCAGAGTCAGAGCATCCAGGGGTATTGTACCCCTGGCTGGTGTTCTGCAACAGTGCTGAGGTAGGTGGTGGTTCTTGTGGGACGCAAAGAGATCTAGCTCTGGGGTGCCCCACCTTCTGAACACTACCTCCAACACCTGCCTGTTCAGGGCCCACTCGTGATGGACCTGGTCAATGCAACTGAGAGCATCTGCTAGGGTGTTGTCCTTTCCTGGCAGATGGATAGTTTGCAGTGAGGCATTGAGAGATAAGCCAAACTCCATATCCTCATTGCCCCTGTATACAGGGGGTTGGACCTTGTCCCTCCCTGTTTGTTTACGTAATGCATTGTGGTGGTATTATCTGTTTTGATCTGTACCTCTTTTCCCTGGACCAGTAGTGCACAGGTTTGCAGGGCTAGCAGTACTGCCTTCAATTCCAGCAGATTTATGTGCTGGAATGACTCTGCACTTGACCAGGTACCATGAGTGGTGTGCTCCCCTAGGTGGGCACCCCACACCAGCAGTGATGCATCTGTTGTCACTGATGGAGCCTCCTGCTGGAATGGGACCCCTTCCCTTAGATTTTCTCCATCTTTCTACCACTGGAATGCTTGCAGTAATGTCTTTGTTACTGGGATCAGCTTTGAGAGTGGGTCCCTCCTTTGGCACAAATGTGCTCTGAGGTGGAACTGAATGTCTCTCATTTGGAACCTGGAGCCCAGAATTGTACCTGTTATTGCAGCCATATGCCCCAGTAGCTGTAGGAACTGTCTAGCTCTTTTTGTCTTGTTCAGCCTAAACGAGCCAGCAATTTGCAGGATGCTGCTTACTCTTTCCTGGGGTAGGTAAGCTCTTCCCACTACAGTGTTCAGTTCTGCTCCTATGAATTATAGCACTTGCACAGGTAGCAGGACTGATTGTTAATATTTACCAGAAACCCTAGGGACTCCAGACTGTCCTGGGTTACCTGTCAGTAATCCCTCACCTGCTGACAAGACTTCTCATGACTTGTCAGTCATCCAGGTAAGGGAACACAGTGACACCTGACCTTCTTAGGTGGGCCACCACCACTGCCAGACATTTTGTGAACACTCTTGTTAGACCAAATGGGAGTGTTGAAAACTGGTAGTGACCTGAAGGGAGTCTGAATCTGAGATATTTTCTGTGAGACTCCCTTATGGGGATGTGAAAGTGTCTTTTAAATCCAGGGAGGCAAGCCAGTCTCCCTTCTGTAGGGCTGGCAGAATCACTGCCAGTGTCACCATTTTGAACCTGAGCTTTACCAGGTGTCTGTTTAATAGTCTGAGGTCTAGAGTAGACCACTACTCTCCATTTTTCTTTGTAGTGAGGAAGTATCTTGAGTAGAAACCCCCTTCCCTTTTGCTGTGAGTGTACAGGTTCTATTGCTCTGGACAAAAACAGACCTTGCACTTCTTTTCTCAACAGCTTTCTTTCTGAGAGTGAAGCTGGTTTGAACACTCTTTGTTCTTAGGGGAAGGAAGGATTTGAAACTTAGGGACAAGCCCTAACTCACCAATTCCAGGACCCACTTGTCTGAGGTAATGTTTTTCCAATCCTGGAAGTAATGAGTCAGTCTGCCCTCAACCGATACATGGGAGGCAGCCTGAGAAGTGAAGTCAGTGGTTCTGTTTTGCCTGTGGCTGGACCTGCCCAGCCTGGGAACCATGCCTAGAACCCCTTCTACCCCTGCCGCTGAAATACTCGGTTGGCTAAGGGTATTGCTGGTGTTGGGGAACAGCCTGGACCTGGAAAAAAGGTCTGCTTTAGGTAGGCCTGCCCCTGTTTCCCCTTCCATAGGGTCTGGAGGAAGGAGAAGGCTTCTCTTTTGCTGAATTGCTCCTGTAGGTGGCCTTATATTCATCCATCTTCTTCATGTAGGCCTCTGTTTGCTCACCAAATAAACAGTCATTCTCCACTTGGAAATCCATGGCTTTTGCCTGGGTATCCTGAGTGAGATTTGTGGCCCTAAGCCAGACAAGCCTCCTGAGGGCCACTGTGACAGTCATCTTTCTTGCAGCAGTGTCATTAGTGTCTGCTGCCATCTGAAATTGGTATTTTGAAGCCTCCAATCTCAGCCTAGCCATCTCACCTAGGTCAGATGAAATGCTAGATGGATCTTTTTCAACCATGGCCAAAGCTGACTTCCACAGTGACTTTTGGTACTGGGCTGTGTAGGCCTGGTAGCTGGCTTGTCTTATGGCCAAAGAGGCAGATAGGTAACCCTTTTTGCCATACTATCAATCTTTTTCAGGGATGTGTGAAGCCAGAAGCACCTTGACCCTTTCACAGGCAGCCTATTAGACTATTCCCTGATTGTCAGGGTGTGTACAAAGAAACTCAGCCCCTGCCCTGTCCAGTTGATACTTTTGGCCTGACTTTTTGTCAAGAGGAGGGACAGAATTAGGCACTTGGAGGATAGCCATAATGTGTTTCTTAAAAAACTTGTACAGGGGAAGTAACAACTTCCTAGTGGGTGTTAACCCCATCAGTTCTAAGTATTCAGCCCCCTCCTCATCTTGCACCACCTCAGTGGTGGCAAGATCTAAGGTCTCTACAATTTTTCTGACCAAAGAAAAATGTGAGGAGTACTCCTCAGTACATCTAGGAGGGGACCCAAACTCCTGTTCAAGGGAGACTTCTGGTTCAATAGGTCCACCCTCTTACTCTTCAAACTCTTCAGATTCCTCATACTCTGATTCTTCCAGGAATGGAGGAGGACCAGAGGTAGTAGTTTGCCTTGTCAGGGCTTGGGCAGGTGGTTGAGGGACTGGGATCAAGCCCTGTAACACCTGAATCACTTTAAGAGCCTGATCAATGTCATCAGGTGATGACATACTGGCAGACACAGCAGGAACTCCTTTATGCATTCCAGCAGGGGTCTCAGTGTGTTTTGTCTTTTTTAATTTATTAGCAGGAACTAGGGCATAAGCTGGTTCACTGCTTCTTTTGCCAGAGGTATCATCCTTATTAGGGGTGGTATGTGAAGGTTCAGCGGTTTCACCCATAGGTTTTAAGGGTGTGGACTGGTCAGTGCCTGAGGCACCCTTATCCATATTTTTTGCAGCTTTTCCTGACATTTTTCAAGTGCCTCTGAGGGAAAGACTTGCAAATTTCACAATCAGCAGGGAAGTGTTCTTGTCCAAGGCAGAAAACACACAAATTGGGTTTATCTGTCTTGGCAAAAAAACCTCACTACACTTAATACAATTTTTAAACCCCAGGGTCCTGTTTTCTTCTTAGGTTTGTCTGACATTTTATATGGTAAACCTAAAAAAACAGGAACCACAAACTGTTAAAACACAACAATAAAGTCATTGTTGTGGTCGGATCTGTAACAGAGAAAATCAACAAAGTTTCTTGGTTGCGGTCAGATCAGGAACTAAGAGACGTTCCAATCAGAACTGAGAACCCGGGAAAAAATAACCAATAAATTCAGTTCAAATACATAAAAGTTACACAAAGAACAACAGAAGTTAACTAGAATTTAAAATAAAAAACTCTGGAAAAGCTAACTAAAGCTCAGTTTCCCCGAACCATGAGGAACCGATTAAAAAAAAAAAAGAATCTAACTAAACCAACAGTTTACAGTACAAAACAGAAGGTAAAGGCAGCAAATGAAAAAAATATGAAAGAAATACTTATATATTTTTTAGAAGTAACATGTCAGGAACGACTTGAGAGAGGAGAAGTCTCCAGGGCACCTTGACTTGTAGGCGAAGTAAGAAATCTGAGGTATTTATAATGCAGCAGTCGGTAAGGGCAGCTTTTGAATTAGTGCATGAGTTAATGAGAGTTCCATCATTAGCATGCATTCTATCTCCAGGCGGTTCTGTCTTAAAGGGACACTGCAAGAGTAAGGAATATTGGAGAATTCATGGGGTGAGACGCTTTAATCCCAGAGGAGGCTTAGGATTGTCTTCCACTAAATAATACAGGGGGAGGGTCAGTCCACCAAAATGGCAGCCCAGGAAGGAGTAGGATGGCATGCCTCTTCAATAAACCACACCCGCAATGCTGTCAATGTGCTGGGCAAAAGTGGAGCTTTCCAGTAAAGGGTTGTGGCATGCTACATTGATGATATAAAAGAAGACGCAATGATGAGACTATGTAGAAACAGCACCTGGTTCTGTGGGCAACTGGTGGCAGTAAAACACCCAGCATCAACGTCTACATCAGTGACAGCCATGAGGGGTGGGGTGATGGGGGAGACAGAGACAGACCCGAAGGACAGGTACCCATCATCGATGGCAAAAGCCAGGAGGAGTGTAAACGTGGCTCCACACTCACCAAGCCTGGTCGTAGCAGAAAGGACCGAGGCTAGAGAACACATGGCATCCATGGCCATGACATCGAATGGCCCGAGGAGATGGCTGATGAGGGAAACAAAAGGTGCCACCATCAGGACAGGTATTCTGGCCATCACCGTTGCAATGAGACACAGAGCAATGACGAGGGAGGCACAGGGCACCACCATCGACAACTAGGCCAGCTATAACTGGCTTAGAAAGAAAGCCAGCATCCCCACCACCACAAAGAGATGAGGAGAGGCACACTGATAGGGGAGGCACAGGACACCACCATCGCTGTCCTGGACCAGCCATGACCAACCCAGGAGAAACACTAGCTGTACCCCATCCATGGGAGGAGTGGGAGGCGAAAAGGACAGGAGAGGCTCGGGCATCATCATTCTCTAAAAGCTCTAGTTACAACTAGAGCATGGAGACCCACCCCTGGAGCCCCCTACTCATTGAATCCTGTTGGCGAGAGTGTGGGGGGTAGACTTTAGAAGAATTCATCTGGGAGGAGAGGATTTTTCCCCAAACCCCTGGAGACATTTTTGTTTAAAAATCTGAAGAAAATGTAGCCACAGCTGCAACGGAGAGCCAAAGCCACCAGCAAAGAGAAGATCCCACAATCAGGCAGTCAGTCGGGGCGTAGCCAGGCCAAGCACCCCAGAGTAACTAAAAGCCTACTGACAGAGGCCTTAACTGCAGGTCAAGGCAGTGCAGGAGCCGGCACTGAAGATTCTGAGGTGAGTTCCACAAGATCTGATGAGACTCGATCAATGGTGGGAAAAGGGCTGAGGAGGGATAGGGCTGCTCACATTTATGTAGGGATGTTGAAGTCAGACATTGTCATGGGTGACCCCTAGTGCTACTGCTTGAGAAAAAGTTTCCATGTGGTCCTAGCACCTGGAGGATTATGTTCCACAGGTGTGGCCATGAAAGGAGAAGTGTCAAATGGAGAGTGACACAATGTCATGTGTGGCTCTACAGAGCAGGACATTTTGATGGAGAATTTCAGGTCTGTGAAAGTTTCCAGGTAAAACAATGATGAGAAGTTAGTGGGTGGGTTAAAAGGTTTATTTTTACATATAAGGTTTTTGTTTGATGGTGCTGAGGTAAGGAGCTGTTTAAATTTGGTAAAATCTTTCTGAAGATATGACAAGTCAGGGGTGTTAAGGTTTTCTGCCATGCAAACGTGGCTGCCAGAAATCTTTTTTCCAAAAATTTCTAGAAGACATGGATATCTAGGTAAGCTGCATCCCGGTTGCCAGAAAGGTTCCGGACCCAGTGACTGTCATCCAGATAAGCACTGGTTCTGAACTTTCTAGGTCAATCAGGATGCAGCAAATTCCCTACCCATTTTTAGCATAGACTAAGTAATTTAATTAAAAAAAAACTCAAAGGCCTGACCTTACATTAAGCCTCAGTTAGCCCAAAAATGCATGTTACTGAAAAAAACAGTTCTATAATGCAGTACATACATACATAATGTGGACCTGATTCACAGAAAGTGCAGTTTGGTTGACTTTATCCCCACAAATTCTCTGCAGCGTTATGGGACCAGATTTATAGTGTATGGTGGAATGCTGTTGAGC
Organism: Neoceratodus forsteri; assembly: GCA_016271365.2. Classification (NCBI taxonomy): domain Eukaryota; kingdom Metazoa; phylum Chordata; order Ceratodontiformes; family Ceratodontidae; genus Neoceratodus; species Neoceratodus forsteri. Next base: position 830,236,171 of record CM028130.1, on the reverse strand, counting down.
ATGAAAATCCATGCTCAGAACAGTGCTGTTGTGCTTGACTCAGTGTGTCATTATCTTGTTGTGCTGCACTGAGTACGTCACCAGTGCAGCACAACAAGACTGAATGCATTCATGCATGCATGATGTAGCAGCGGTGGCAGTGAGGAGGCGAGTAGAAAAAATTACTCACCATAGTAATGTTGTTTTTTCTAATGGAGTCTTGCTGTATTCTGACTATATGCAGTTTGCCCCAGCACTTGAACTGCTCCGGAGAGCAAAGGGTTAACTCTATGCAAAGACATAGAACGTTGAGCTCGAGCTCGGTTTTCAAACCTCTGTCTGTGGCACTCTGAAGTGTAACCGTCAGATTCTTATGAGCACTAAACTAACTCAAAGAAGAAATTGTTTCAAAATGTTGTTCCCAATAGCAAAACAAGGTTTTAGGGTCAAAAGACTCAAGTCAAGAAAACCCAAAAAGAACCCAACAGGTAGTAATTTACTAAAAATACTTAATAAACAAACTAAAAGAAACCCCCTAAGAGATGGAGGCATGTCCAGTATACCTCTAGGGCACAGCACTATGCCTGCCCCACCACATCCCAAAACTACTAGGATCCAGGACGGGAGGCAGGGAGGGAGGTCAGAATACAGCAAGACTCCATTAGAAGAAACAACATTACTATGGTGAGTAATATTTTCTTCAAACAACATGAAGTCTTGCTGTATTCTGACTATATGCAGACTACCAAGCAGTACTCATTGAAGAGGGCATTACAGAACCTATTTTGGAAACAGGCTCTGCAGCACAGCTGTGTCAAACCTAGCATCACTTCGTGACTGGATGTCCAAAAAGTAATGCTTGGCAAAAGTGTGAATGGATTTCCAGGTAGCTGCTTTGCATATGTCCACTAAAGGTATATCTGTAGCTACTGCGACCGAAGCAGCTGTACCTCTGGTGGAATGAGCCCTCAGGCCTGAGGGAGGTTCCTTCCCAAGTTTAGAATAGCAGAACTGAATACAAGAAAAAATCCACCTGGAAATAGACCTCTTGGTAGTAGGTTTGCCCTTTCCCACTTCGCCATAAGTGAGAAATATCTGAGAGAAGTCCTTCCTATGGACCTTAGCATGCTTAGTATAGTAACTAAAAGCCCTTTTTACATCAAGACTGTGTAACCTCCTCTCCCCAGAGGAGGAGGACTGATCAGTGAAAAACACAGGACTGATCAGTGAAAAACACAGGCAATGACACAGATTGGTGCAGATGAAAGTCTGACACCACCTCGGGAAGAAACTTTCTATTTGTGCAGAGGACCGCCTTATTCCTATTAAAGGAAATTAAATTAGGTTCCACTGATAAGGCCTGTAATTCACTGATTCTCTTGGCAGAGGTAATGGCCACCAGGAACACAGTTTTCCAAGTGAAGTATTTCCGCTCAGCTGAAGATGAAGGTTCAAAAGAGGGCTGCATAAACTGAGAAATACAGATGTTCAGATCCCAAGAAGGGGTAGGCTTCCTAAAGGGAGGATTGACATGAACCAAACCTTTGAAGAATTTTTTAAAACTGGATGGGAAGCTAGGGAGGAGCCCTTACCAGCAGAAAGGAAGGCAGACACAGCTGCTAAATGTACATTGAGAGCAGTAGGCATTAAATAGTCCAACACAGTGACAATATCAGCCAGTTCTGGCTTAGTATGCCTCCTGTAACACCAAAACCCAAACCTTTTCTATTTGGAGTTGTAAGTCTTCCTAGTAGCAGGTTTCCTGCTAACTTTCAAAATATCCAGGACTGATTGGGAGAGATGCAAACTTGCATATTCTAACTTTTCTAACATCCTCTTTGCGGATGACACAAAGATCTGTAACAGAGTTGATACACAAGGTGGGGTAGAAAGGATGAGAAGGGACTTGTCAAGGTTGGAGGAATGGTCAGACATATGGCAACTTAGATTCAATGCAAAGAAGTGCAAAGTAATGCACCTGGGAAATAAAAATCCAGGAGAAGAGTACACAATAGCAGGGGAGGTACTAACGACAACAGTAATGGAAAGGGATCTGGGTGTAGTCATATCAGATGACCTAAAGGTGGGTAAGCAATGTGAGAAGTCAGTAAGGAGAGCCAGGGGGATACTGGGATGCATAGGGAGGGGCATCACAAGTAGAAAAAGGGAAGTGGTTATCCCTCTATACAGACAGTTGGTGAGACCCCATCTGGAATACTGCGTGCAGTTTTGGAGACCTCATCTACGCAAGGACATAGACAGGATGGAAGCAGTCCAGAGGAGGGCAACTAAAATGGTGCAGGTTCTACATCAGAAACCATATGAAGAGAGACTGAGAGAGCTTACTATGTATACCCTTGATGAAAGGAGGGACGGGGGGACATGATAGAAACTTTTAAGTACCTCAAGGGAATCAACAAAGTCCAGGACAGTAGCATCTTTCAGAAAAAGAGATGTGTAAGAACAAGGGGGCACAATTTAAAGTTAGAGGGGGGACGGCTCAGGGGTAATGTGAGGAAATTCTTTTTCATGGAGAGAGTGGTGGATGCATGGAACCGCCTTCCTGGGGAGGTTGTGGGGTCTAAAACAGTGGGGGAATTCAAACATGCATGGGACAGACATAAGGCAATTATAGTGGGGGTTGTTGGTTAACTAGAATATGCAGCTTATCCAATAGGTAGGGAAATGGGCAGACTGGGTGGGCCAAGTGGTCCTTATCTGCCGTCAAAGTTTATGTTTCTATGTTTCTAACTCTTCAAGAGCCAGGCCTTGAGCCTGAGAGTCTGAAAGTTGGGATACAGAATCCTCCCCTGAGAGGAGGTGAGGAGATTGTGCTGCCTGGGAAGACACAAGGGCAGTGTTACTGACAGTGACAACAGTAGAGGATACCAAGGCTCTCTGGCCCAGTCTGGAGCCACCAGAATCACCTTGCAAGGTTGAGACCTGATTTTTATCAGGACCCTGAATATCAGAAGAAAATGAGGAAATGCATACAGAAACCTGCTGGTCCAATTCAGCAGAAGAGCATCCTGAGGGACAGGACCCAGAAGGGGTGGTCTGCAACAATAAAGAGGAAGTTCATGATTGTCCGGGACGGCAAAGAAATCTATCTCTGGAGTGTCCTATCTCTTGAAAATGACTTGAAGAACTAGAGGGTTCAGGATCCATTCGTGATGACCCTAAGAAATCCTGCTGAGAGCATCTGCAAGAAAGTTGTCCTTCCCTGGGAGATGCACATCCATCAGGGAAGCCTGAAGGGAATAAGTTAGAGACCATACTTTCATGGCCTCTGTGCACAAGGTTGAGGACCGAGTGCCTCCCTACTTGTTGATGTACCACATGGTTGTGATATTGTCTGTCCTGATCTGCACCACTTTCCCCTGAACCACAGTTGAGAATGTCTGAAATGCTAGAAAGACAGCTCTCAGTTCAAGAAGATTTATGTGCAGGAGGGACTCCTGGTGTGACCAGGTTCCGTGAGCTGTAAGATGATCTAGGTGGGCTCCCCAGCCCGGCAGGGAGGCATCTGTGGTGAGAGTCACAGAAGGGACTTGACCGATAAAGGGAACCGCTTGTCGAAGATTGTCTTCCTCCAGCCACCACTGGAGGGCCTGGACTAAGGTTTGAGAGAATGTAACCAGTTTGGAGATAGGGTCCTTTTTCTGAGACCAGTAAGATCTGAGATGAAACTGAATATCTCTCATCTAAAATCTTGCTCCCTGAACTACTGCTGTGGAAGCTGCCATGTGGCCCAGCTGTTGTAGAAAGTGTCTGGCTGGATAAGACACTACAGTATGAAAAGAGGAGGCCAGAGTGACCAATGACTGAACCCTTGAGAGAGGGAGAAATGCCCTTGCCTGAATAGTATCTATTCCACCCCTATGAAGGTGAGAAGTTGGGCTGGCTCCAGAACAGACTTCTCTAGATTAAGAATGAAACCCAAGGACTCTAGAAGTTTTTGGGTGACCTCTAAGGTTGACTTGACTTGGTCTAAGAACTGGACCACTAACAGCCAGTCATCCAGGTATGGAAACAGAAGGATGCTCTGCCTCCTGAGGAATGCCACCACTACTGCAAGACACTTGGTGAATACCCTTGGAGTAGATGTTAGGCCGAAGGGCATGGCCCTGAATTGATAATGGCCTGAGGGCAACTCGAACCTGAGGTACTTTCTGTAGGAATGTCTTGTCTGATAGGTATGTGGAAGTAGTCATCTTTGAGGTCCAGGGAGGCTAGCCAGTCTTCTGGTCTCAGAGAAGGAAGAATTACTCCCAGAGTCACCATTTTGAACTTTGGTTTTGTCAAATGTTTGTTCAGTTACCTTAAATCTAAGATGGGTCACCACTCCCCTGTCTTTTTGGGGGTTAGGAAGTATCTGGAATGCAGTCCTTTTCCCCTGTGACAAAGAGGTACCTTCTCTATTGCTGGCAAAAGCAGAAGAGAGGAGACTTCTGCCTCTAAGGCCTTTGTCTCCAAGGGAGAGGGAGGACTGAAGGACCTTGCTGTCATTCTTAGGAACCTTTTGAAACTGAGAGCAAGTCCCTGGCTCACTACTTCCAGGACCCATTTGTCTGAAGTAATAGACTCCCAGGCCTGGGAGTAGTGATCCAGCCAGCCCCCTACTGGGATTGGGGAGGTGTCCCTGACTGACACCTCAGTGTGTCTGTTTGGCACGGGGCTTAGACTGAGTAGCTGATGAGGTCTTAGTCACCCCACATCTACCTCTTCCCCTAAAGAACCCCCTCTGCTTGAAAGAAGAGGAGGAGGCCTGAGTTGGGTAAAAAGGCCTGTGAAAAGGCCTGCCCCTGCCCCTAAACTGCTGCCTCTGAGGAGTAGTTTACTTTTCTTTGGCTGCAGCACTCCTATAGGTGGTCCTGTATTTGTCCATTTTTTTCATATAATTCTCTGTTTGATCCCCAAAGAGAGAATTACCAGTTACAGCAAAATCCATGGCCTTAGCTTGTGTATCCTGTGAGAGGTTGGTACACCTAAGCCAAGCAAATCTCCTCATGGAGATAGATGTAGCCATGACCCTGGAATGGACATCATTAGTCAACAGCAGCGTGGAATTGCACTTTAGATGCCTCTATACCATTTGCAGCCACCTGCTCCAGCTCCTTGGCTAGTTGGTTGGGGGGGGGGGCATTCTTAGCTAGCTCCAGAACCATTTCCCACATAGATTTCTGGTACCTAGCTGTATATGTCATGTAGTTAGATTGTCTGGGTCCCAAAGAGGATGTCAAGTACTGTTTTTTTGCCATGGCATCCACTTTCCTGGAATTCTTGTTTGGGGGGTGGGATGCCAGGGGAATATTAGCCTTGTCACAAGCTGCAACTTGTACTACCCCAACATGGCTGCTATGATTGGTAAGGAATTCCGTCCCAGGACCTGACAAAGTATACCTCCTGTCCATTCTCTTTTCCACAGGGGGTATGGACGTAGGAAATTGTAAACTTTTTTGTGTCTGCTTCCCCAAGGATTTGTGTAAGGGGATAGACACCTTCTTTGACTCTGGTACAAACATCATTTCTAAATAGTCAGGTTCTTCCTGATCCTGTTCAGCATCTTCCAGAGGAAGCTGAAGAGTCTCATCCACTTTCCTGTAAAACAAGAAATGGGAAGGGGACTCAGAAAGCCTGGGAGGAGAAACCTGAGAGGGCCTGTCTGGGGAGATGTCAGGCTCTACCGGCCCATCAAGGCCCTCATCCTTGTCATCATAATCTTCCTCCTCCTCCCAATCACCCTCATAGCAAGCTTCAGGATCTATATCTGAAGCAGACATTTCCGACCAAACTGATCTGCTTTGAACTGAAACTGGTTCGGTCAGAACCGGGCAAGGCGACTGAACTATTGAAATCGCTTTTGCGATCTCCTCAGCAGTTGGACCATGGGAAATCGGATCCGAACTGGCTGATTTTCTTTTTCTTTTACTCGGAACTGAATTCACAGAATCAGCTCTCCGTTCACCCAAAAAGGTATTGCCCAGGTCAGTGGGCACCTCTTCAGGTTCGGTCGCAACCGAACTAGGCTGGCCAACTGGGTCAGTGGAATTCTCGGCCTCCCTCTCCCTTAGCCTACTCAAATGTTTTTCCAGAGTGGCTTTGGGAACGTTTTTGCATATTTGGCAGTCTTCTTTGACATGGTCAAACCTCAGACAGTACACACATACGAGGTGAGGGTCGGCCTTGGCAAAGGCCTCCTTACACTCAGTACAGTGCTGAAACCCAGTGGGTCCAGTTTTCTTTTTGGGTTTCTTAGACATGCCTTAAACTTAAAGTCACCCAAAACGGCGGTTAAGCCAGGCAACTACAAACTTATCGGTTCCAACCATGTCACGGGTCGGTTAAAAAAATCCTTTTTTTAGGAACCGATAAGTACCAGAAAAAAGCACACAAATGACAAAGTATACAGAAACAGAATAGGTTTCGGTTCCACACCGGACCAACCGGTACAAATCCGAACTTAAAACAATTTCTCGAGAAAAACACTACTACCTACAACTACCACTTACTGGTACCAAGACAGAGGAAAGAATACTGAAATTCTTGAAGAAGCAACTTGAAAAACCGACCGTTTTGTACTGTAACCGAACCGAAGCATAGGAGGGATCTCCGGAGCGACTTCACAGTTAGGTGGAGTAAAGAATCTGAAGGTTACACTTCGGAGTACCACAGACAGAGGCTTGAAAACCGAGCTCGAGCTCAACGTTCTATGCCTTTGCATAGAGTTAACCTTTTACTCTCCGGAGCAGTTCAAGTGCTGGGGCTAACTGCATAGAGTCAGAATACAGCAAGATTTCATATTGTTTGAAATGCTGGAATGAGCCACTACCTGCAGCCAAGTAAGGCTTTTTTTTATACCAGGGGATGGGTTTGGGGCTAAAGGAGTACATACTGTATATTGTTTCCCATACACTACAAAAGATTGTGTATGAGCAACCATACACAAAGAAGGATATTTTTCAATCTCGAGCTTTCCATGGTAACGAGACCTCTCAAGCTATGCTCTCAAGATCTTCAGTTACCACAGAAACCTCTCGACTGAAAAATAGCCTTGTTGTGTATGATTGCTCATACACAATCCTCTATGTTCTATATTATTAGAAGCCACTTGCTTCCGAGATGGTCTGCATTTTTTGTGAAAAAAATTCATGACCCCTTCATGTCAAATCACTGCATGACTACAGCAAAATGTGACTGTTTTGAATTAAAAGCATAATACCTATTAGAAAAAACATCTATCAAAATTTGTAAGGGATAAAGTAAAAGAATATAAGGTGTCTGTATTAAATAAAGACAAACAGATTTTCAGAGGGATGCAGAGCCATTCTCTTTCCTCTTCAACTGCAGATTTGCATCTTGACTGCCCTCCTAGTACCCACCATTGTCTCCTCTACCAAACCCTGCCCTTCCCAGCCCTACAGGACAGGAGACAGTCCCACTGCGCTAGCCTTACTGCTAAATATTGATCTCAGTTCCTTCTCTCTTAGCTCTCCTCCACGCTCTCCCCCACCCCCTCACTACCTCAGATGCTACAATTCTCGGCTTTGTCGGTCCCTTGCACGTCCACCTCTGCAGGCCAGGCTGCCTTTTCCTATCGGATACCAAAATTGTGGAATTCTCTTCCCTCTGCCGTTCGCTATGCCCCTACCCCCCACTATTTCAACACTCTCCTCAAAGACCATTTCCACCCCTCCTGTACCTGCTCTTAGCCTTCTTGCTTCAGAAATATGTTTTAGCACTCATGCCAGCTTATGCTGGGTTACCAGGCCGTGTTGTTGACATGGGAGCAATATGTGGCAATTGTGGTATCCTATTAATTTTGCTGTATTTAGTCTAACATGTATATTATTCTTTGCTGTTCATGTTCTACTTTGTACTAATTTTGTATACATATGTACCTGCTCCTATGTCCACCCCGATGCATCTGGAAACAAGCACTTGTCTGCTCAGTATGCTTTCCTGGTAAAACTTTTAAATAAATAAATAAATAAAATCTGTGTGCATCAAGACTGTTGGACAATCTACAAAATGGTCTAACAGTTATGTCCATTCATCAAATTGGAGTAAAAAAAAGACTTTATTTGAATTTGTCATTTTTTGACACAGACTGCATTTTTTTGTCACAAATAGATACATTTTTTGAAATAGTGTGGGTGGACTTTGATAAAACACACAACTGCTTTTAAGTACACCCATTTGAAAATCTGGCCCAGCGTTTGTACAAAACTAAATATTTAGATGTAGCTAACACACCACTGTCATTTGCTAGCATACAGAGACCCTCCTGCACTGGCAAAGTTTTAAAACTCCTTAGGTACAGTACAAATATGGGGTCACTGATTGTCCCTTTAAAAAAATAGGCAATTGCATGTTACAAAATCTTAAAATCTGTTTTTCTTCTTTTCTTTTCCAAAATTGAGTGCAAATCAACACGTTTTGCACTAAAATGTGGTACACAGTGGTGTTTTTTATACAAACCTGGCATCATGTATGGTTGTAAATGTGGTGAAGACTGTTTTGGTAATGTGTCCTGGTTTTGTCCCAGAATGTTTGCTGACCGTCAGTAACAGTCACTTCAGCACCATCCGGTGTTGCTTAAGCTGGACAATTTAACTTCTGCCCCTGCACCTAGGCTGCTGTGCTGAGAATGTGAAAATGCTTGAGATGGCAAATGGATCAGACTCAGTGTCAGGCGGTCAGCTGGAGCACGTACAGCACCTTCTTTCTGTGACTTTAACTTACTTCACTGGGTAGTAACTATTTGTGAGAGTGAACATGCCATTTTTGCCAAGCATTTGCTTGCAGCCATTTGTCTGGCAGGACTTTCACTTGTTTGTCCAAACCGAGGAAAGAGAGACCAGCAGCAGCAGTGAAGGTACTGTCCTGAACCTGATGGCCAGCCCAGTGTGTGACAACAATCTGGTCAGTCATCAGTGGTGGCGTGCAGCATGTCACATGGTGGGAGTCACTGAAGTCCACCTGCCCTGATCCAAAGATTCTATGTTCAGCTGCAACTTCAGCAAAGGAGGTGAGTGTGAGCTGAGTGGGATTGGGACGGGTCTGGCTCTCTGGACTGGTTTCGCTATGGGGGTGGCAGGACTGGAGCAAGCAGCTGTATTACTGATTGATGAAGAATGACTGAAATGTAATTAGTGCAGCCTTGTCCGCCGCTCCAAGGGATCGAGTGACATGGGGGGTTGCGGGGGTCACAGTCAGGATGCATTGCAGCAGAATCAGAAAATGAGCTTTTTTTCAGCTCCATAAAGTGTATTCTAGTTTTTCAGTGCAGTTGAGGGAAGAAGTGACTCGGGGCAGAAGGGTGGGCAGGTCGTGGTCAGCAGGATATGTAAATGTCAGTCCCACAGAATTCTGTGATTATCACTACTGTGAGCACTTGTATGTATGTGGCACTGATGAGAAAAGTAGACAAGGTACTGTCTTAATAATGTTTGAATCGGATCCTCATTCCTCCCTATCTCTGCAGCAGCTGTTCTGGAAACCACACAGCATTCCTTCCTTTCCTCCTGCATTACTGGTCTCACTCTATCCGACTGTGGCACTGACAGTTATGTAACCCCTAGGTGGTGCTATTTCAAGGGCTACTACCCCTGCCTGCCTGTCTTCCTAACAACAGGTTGAGGGGGTCTAGGTTCAAAACTGCTAAGTACTGGGATGTTTCTACCCTCGGTAAACACACTAGTTTGGTGCCTTCACCCAGAGTACGGTTTGTGTGGATATCTATTTATACTGGTGCAGCCCTCTGGGAAGCTATCATCACCCACACCACCACCTAGTGACCAATTACCTAGATACTGACAAGGACCATTAACAGTATTCACTAGACAGTTTGCAATAGGCATTAACAATATGCTTCCAGTAGTCCCACTTACCTGCAGGGTCTCTGTTCCTGGGATACACCCTGCAACCTCCCTGTAAAGACAGTTTTGAAATACAGCATGTACTTTCAACACATTCAGCAATAAATTTATCACTTTAGCTCGGGTAATAATGTGCTCACAAGTTGGATTCAAAGTACCACAGTGAATCAGGTTTATTAAAGGGTCATGAAAAGGAGGTGGAGCAAATCTGGGTAAATGATTACTGTTCTGGAAAACCAGGTTACTAAACACAGTGAATTTTGTCCCTTCACTACTGGGTACCCAGGATCTGTGCTGGCTGGCCAGAATCAGCGCCTGGGGTTGCAGCTGTTGTCAGGGCCCTTGAAGGAAAAAATCAATCACATTAACTGTACAAAGCAAATTAAATTAGTTGTAGCTGTGTCCAGTTGGCCTAGTCTATTAGAAACCCTTGAAATTAAGCTAAGAACAATTAGATGATACCATAAGAAAATCAAGATGCCTGTTCCAGGGGGCTGCCCTGGATTTACTCACTGTAGCAGTTGATTTAGGATGGCCTAGCGAAATGAAGACTCGATGCTGGAAGCTGCTGCACATGGGAAAACCGGGCTGCCACAGCTCACCTCCACTTCACGGTCTTTCCCTGTAGGTGACCATGACCTGCAATGACTTACTGTGCAGGGACTGGATCCCTGAAGCTGGTCTCTCACTGGTAAAACTGTAGCTGACATGAGAACAGACGGCATTGGGCCAGGATGGACATGGGCCCAAGTTCAACAAAGTGTCTCTAGCAAAGTTCATTTTGTCTGCTGTTGACCCCTCCAGCTGATACACAGTTCAGTCACTGGTAAAGGTAGGCTCCTCTCTGGCAAGCAGGAGTCTCTGGGCGGTAGGCCTTGACCCACAATAAGCATTCAGCACATTTAATTTTATAAAAATCAAACTCTTCAAATTCTCTTTTGCTTTCTGCCCGGTTTGCAATGTCAGCTGCTTTGCTGAGCAAACCTCTTGATCCATAGTCAGGCTGTTCTTGGTGACTGAGCCCCTTTTGGGACTGTTCGATGCACACCAGAGAAAACTAGGCCTTTCCTAGGCTGGATCCCTGCAATGCATACATGCGCTTTTTTCCCCCACAGGGTCTCAGAATGACCCACCACACAAAAGCTCCTCTCAGTTCAAAAACTCAAGCTGCACTTCTCACTGTTTCAAAATATTCCTTGGACTTGTCCTTTGATGATGAAAATAGTAACAGGGAGGCAAGTCAGGCCTCACCCCTGCCAGTTCTCTTCAGCTGTTTTCCAAGAGCTGCTTCTCAATGGCTTGAGCTGCTTTGTCTCTTTACTCAAACAGCAACTGAACTCTTTTTTCTAACAGTCCTTGGACTAGTCCAGTTTCTTTGGGTTTTGGTTGGCTAGGGGAGCTGTCAATCACAGTTCTGGTGCTCCAATTGTCAGTTTAGATGCCAACCTGTAAAACTACAAAAACTACAGCTTGTTCCCATGAGGCACCTGAGCTAAGGACCCCTTGAGGTCCCTGGTGTCCTAATTGGTCCAAACGGGAAGTCCCGGTCCAAAACATGGTGGCTTCCATTGGAAAATGCATGCTGCAATAAATACAGGTTAAACAACAATCTATATCTTAAAGACAACTATGAATTAGAAGTAAATAACTGCAGTACTACGTAGAGCTCCCTTTGCTCTATTAGTGACAGCAGAGTGGGACAAATTGGGGTGATACCTGGCTGGTCACGAGCTTTGAAACACTCGGACCTAGCCCAGGCCATTTACAGCATTTACACTCACTGTGGTGCTTAAAGAGGCAGGTGTGGAGACACATCATGGCACTCTCACACAGATCAACAGGACACCAACCATTATGGATTTACCATCTCTGCAGGATGTCTGTCTGGAAGTGGGCATTACTGGAGCCCAGGGAATTACTTCAGGTAAGCCCCCAATTTGGGGGGGGGGTTACAGTTACATTTCAGCACCACCATGGCGCTGCTCCAGCTCAACCTCAACACTTACAGCAACTTCTGCCTGCTGCCTATCCACTGCTACACTGTTCCTGCATTCTGACAGCAGGTGACAGTGCAGTGGCTCTTTACAGATAAGCAGCTCTACTCACAAAAGCAAGGTGTGAGGAAGAAGTCAGGAGGAGGAAAAAGACAGACATAAAGAATCTAGAGAAGACAAAATGAGTAAGAACACAACAGGTGACAGTGCAGCAGCCCTTTGAGAAGACACACAGCTCTGCTCACAAAGTTAAACCAAGGAGGTGTGAAGAAGAAGTCAGAGGAGGAGGAACAATGCACTTAATTTTAAAGAGTCTAGAGAAGACTGTATATTGAAAGAACATGGGGAAAAGCAAGACTAATTTTAATGAAGACTTGCAAAAAGAATATCCATTTCTTGAGAAAAAGTTGAAGACCAAAGTGCCCTGAAACCAGTGCAACTCACAGTTCTGCATCAGTCACAGAGGGAAAATGGACATAACTACTCACATCAAAACAGCTAAGCATCAAAAGGGTCTAGTAGCACAAAGTTATAGCTTTTTATTAACCAAGTTTTTAAAAAGTGAACAGGCAAGTGACTGTGACCTTGTCCTGGCAGCAAAGGAGGACACATGGGCCTATCATTGTGTTGTTCATTTGCAAAGCTTCTAGTCAATAGATTATACCACAAAGTTGGTGAAGAAGATGCCTGAGCTGAAGTTTAGTTTAGCCCATACTAAAACCGAAACAATTGTGACGGGCATACTGGCTCCTTTTTCTTTTTTTTTTTTTAACTTTACTTTTTATTTTGATCTTTAAAATAATGCCAGTATAGAGCCATACAATTGTTACATTTTTCCACTGCAGGTATGTTAACTTAACATTTGATCCTTCTTATACTAAAATATAGTAGATAATCTAGACCTGCTAAAGTTACAGAGACTGGTTAACTGGATGTAGATAATGAGGAAAATAGCAATACACTGTTGGCAGCTTTAAGCTTCAGATGTAATGACACAGTTTCTTGCAGCATGTCTCTTGTCTCTGAACCCCATTCTGTAGGAGTAAAGTCTGAATTTCAGTTCCTATCCTCACGAATCTTATGCTTTTCCAGACAGTAAAACTCGAGTCAATACAGTTCTACAAACTACAAAAATACAACAATAAAAATAAACTTTTGAGCAGTTACACCATCTATTTTATATCAAGATATACATATCTCCCTTAGATTACATATCCTTTTCCCTTCTTCCCCTTTATACTCAGGCCCTTCGTTCTCAGATGGGCAGTCTGTTTAAGTTGTTGTTCTGTATACCTTTATGTTTCCCCCGCTATTCTGATCCCCTCTTACTCCCCCTTCCATCCCTCTCTCCACAACCTCCAAGGCCGCCACAGGTTCTGGAAATTTTCAACTTTAAAGTGCAGTGCGTGAGTAATATTCTCCATTCTTTCTATTTCTTATATCTTTAAGACCCACATTGTTAGGGAGGGGGGTTCTGGAGATAGTCATTTGGTAGTGATGCATTTCAAAGCAGCTACTCTCAATATCTGACAAAGTTGCCTTCACTGGCGCCCTCCAGTCGATAAGGTGGGAAAACCTAGTACTAGATCCTGAAATGTAAAGGGGATAGAAAAAAACCCTACTTGTTCCATCACTAAATGTACTTGTTGCCAGAACCTTAACAGTCTATCACAACACCAGAATATGTAGTAATGTGTACCCACCAGTGTTCTACATAGACACCAGCATGCCGAAGAGGCCTGTGGATTATAATGTGCCGTTATTTCCGGGGTTCTAAAAAATCGAGTATCTTCCAGTTAAATTCTCACCACATCGTGGCTGAGGAAACTTGCCAACCCCTTTGAAGCCTGCAATCCCACTCTGCCCTAGTAATAGTTATTTTGGCATCTCTTTCCCACCTTAGCCGAATCTCCTCTAAGTTTGGGGTCTCCTTTGAATCTATTAGAATTGTGTATAGTACAGACAGGTATCTCAATTTATCCCTGATTTGTATACAATCGCACCTGTAAGATTCAAGTGAGGTAAGATCTCTGCCTATCTTTAAGAGATTCTCTTCCTCGGTAAGGAAATGTCGTGTTTGGAGGAACCTATAAAAATCCTCTTTATGGATGGAGAAGCGCTCCTGTAGAGTGTTAAAGGGAAGACATCCAGTCTCGTCTATAAATTGTTTAAATGTGGTGAGGCCCTTATGTTCCCAATATGCAAACCCAGCGTCTGCCCTAGGAGGAAGGAAGGTAGATGTATGTCTAATCAAGGAAAGGGGTCCCAATGTATTCGGGGTATACGTTATCTTTTTTAAATTTAGTAGGATACGCAAAGAGTGTTTAACCCATGGGTTATCTGTAGATGCCAGAACTCGGGATGTTATTTCTGACATAGGCAGAGTCCATAACTTATAGTTATACATTGAATTCTTTTCTATTAAATACCAGCCAGAGTCTATCCTCTGTTTGGCCCATGAGACTAGTTGGGACCCTTGGGCTGCCAAGTAGTAGAGATACATGTTGGGTAGACTTAGGCCACCTTTTTCTTTTGACCATGTCAGGGTCTTACATGAGATTCATGGACATTTTCCTGACCAGATAAAGTTGGAAATTTCTTTATTCAACTGTTTCCAAAAACCAGGTTTTATAGGGATCGGGAGTGTTTGAAAAAGAAATAACCATCTCGGTAGAATGTTCATCTTAATTACCTGAATTTTGCCATATAGAGTCAGGGGCAGCAGTTTCCAACGGGCAAAATCCAATTGCATGTTTTTATATAACTTCATGAAATTGTCCGCAAATACTGGCTCCTTTTTCTGAGGAAGAAACTAGAGCTGAGTTGACAGCGGCGACATTCCTGAGTGCTGCCATGGATACATCTAACATCTAACCAAAAGCACATCAAGATGGTTTCAGTTATTGTGCGATATTTCAGTCCTGTCAGTGGCATACAAAGCTATTGGAGTTCACTGATCTATCAAAGGAAACAGCAGAAACACTTGTGGATTTTATTATCATAGCACTGAGGAAAGAACACATTGAGAAGTGCGTAGCCTTCTGTGCAGATAACACCAACACAAATTTTGGAGGGGCCACTCGAACTGGAAAAGGCAATGTTTAGTACAAGATGAAAGCAATTACAGGAGGAGAGATTTATGGCATCAGTTTTACTGCTTATATAGTGCAGAATGCCATGCAAACTGCTGCTGACATGTTGCCCATTGATGCAAAATACATAGTCATAAAAAAATCTACCAGTACTTTTATGTGTACACTGTCCATTTGCAACTTTGTCGAAGATTGCTATAAGGATGTCCTGGGACATACCAACACTTGTTGGCTATTACTGCTTCTGGCTGTTGAACTCATCTTGCAAATTTATGAGGGTCTGAAGTCAAACTTCATGTAGCAAGAAAAGCGTCCTACAACCCTGCAGAAGTTCTTTGAGGACCCAGCTTCTGAACTTTGGCTGTGGTTTCTGCATGGTCAGCTGACACTTTTCAACTCAGTTACCAAGAGACTGGAACAAGAAAATTATACCACCGTTAAGGCAGCCAAACAGTTGCAAAGTCTCAAAAACAGACTGCAAGAACGAAGACAAGAGTGCTTTATTGGGCTCAAGGTGAAGGGAATGTTGAGGAAGTTTTCTGACAAAGGCATTGCAGACACCATAGAATTTCTCAACCATGTGGATGTTTTTACGACACCTGTGTGAAGTATTCGGAGAAATGGGACTCTGAAGCAGTATGGAATTTTCTCCTGGTTCCTCTTGAAGCAAACTCGGGACTGTGCAACTGTGGAGGAGTGCCTCCCTCTTGTCACTTTACAAACAAACCTGCCTCTTGATGACAGTGCTTTATTTTGTGGACTGTCATGTATGAAATCCTAAACTACTCCTCCCAAAGTCTTTGAGTGGAACAGTAACAAGACTGAGCAGTCGTTGAGATGGTTGGAGATCTTTGAGTACTTCAGAACAAAAGAAATCTCAGATAAAAACATGTTACCTGTAGTTGAGTTTGCATTATCTCTACCTGGAACCAACACTCCAGTAGAGAGGGTATTCTCTCTTGCCAACAAGTTGTGGACAGAAGACCAGACAAATCTCACAAAGTGTTGATCCTTAAAGCAATGTTGATGCCTAAAGTGAATTTAAATGATTCCTGTTCTGATTTTTATGACAAACTGCTGAATAACAAGGATATCCTTCATAAAATACATGCCTCTGACACATATCCCTTCAAAGGAACTTAAACAACCCACACTGTGTACATCTCAGACTCAGTAACACCTATCAATATGTGTTTGTTGCTCAGTTCCAGGCTGTAGATATGTTTGCTCAGTCTCAGGTCCACATGTTTATGTCATTTGTTCTATTCCTAGTGCATTTGTTTGGATGGATTTTTGTTGTGGATAGCACAGTTTAAGAAATAACTGAAATATTCCATATTTACTAGTGTTGTGGGTAGGGATGGGTTATGGTTAGCTTCCTCCAACAAAAAAAAAAAAGGAGGAATTATTTATTTTAAAATTATGTCATGTCCCAGTTTTAGGCTTCAGAAAGTTGGTAGCTTTAGACCGTCTAATACATAATATATATTATAGCCCCATACATGTAGAACTGATAGTAAACAGCTCACACCACCCTGTACCACACAACCTCCCTTCTCACCTCCCCACAGCACTCAAAGTAGTGACAAAGATGATGGCTCTGTCCTTATAATACATGTAAACTACCTACTGGTAAATAAACCACAAAGAGCCGCACCCCCCCCCCCAATAAATCATACTGCCCATCCCCCACCCTGGCACAAGAAACAAAGTATCCCCCACCCTGGCACAAGAAACAAAGTACCCATCCCCTGAGTCAGCCAAGAATCCCCCATTAAAAACCATATACTAGCCCCACCTCCCTCCTCCCCCCACAGCACCCAAAGTTTTCAATTTTTACCCACCTATTCTTCTCCCTTGGGGACAATCTGATTCCCTGGTACACTGCTCGGTTGAACAATATGACCAATTATGTATTTTTTTATACACTGTGGTTCAGTAGCCCACATAGGAAAATACAGTATATGTGCTGTGTTTTTGCCTGCTTGTTGTTTTGCTTGTAGTTTTAAGATGCCTTTTGCACTCAGGTTCAGTTCAGGGAAACCATGCTGTATTTGAAGCAGTTTGCAATTACCGTATGCCATGTCACTGCTACATCTTCAACTATAGCTACTCCTATACTCACTCGCTACTTCAACAGTGCATACTGTTAAAATACGCCGCACATTATGATGTTACAGTATAAACTGCCATAGCCCATATCCAACATGTTTAAAGACATTTTTTTCTGAAATTTCCCCATTTTGTTTTAGCACCATCAAGGCTAAGGTTTTGTAAATGGAGTCACACTGGAAAAAAATAAAATACCTTACCATTTCTTTAGGGCTCTCAATCCACAATAAGTCTGTCATTCTGTACCTTCTGCACATATCTTGTGTCTGAAGCCAGTTAAGAGCTTTAACAGTATTTATGTAGTAACAGTTACGATTCCAATACCACCAACCAGGTATATTGGGACATCTCATACTTTTCATACCTAATAGGAAAGGAAGGAATTTGGCTTTATGTGGTGCCTTTCATACGGACTGTATCCCAAAGCACATCAGAATACATGAGCACATGCAGCAAACAGTAAGCAAACAAAGGATGATTAAGTGTGATTTACAGAGGTTAAGGAACATGCAGGAAAGTTAAGCACATATTTAAACTTAGCATCAATGAAGAAGCAGGATCAGTGGCCCACAAAAAGAAGCCATTTTTAGTTAGTCTATAAAACAGAACCTTTCTTGATTGTAAAAAAAAAAACCAGGAAACTCCCTTACCTATAAGGGAGTTCATTTGTGCCACATTTAGAATTTTAACTAAGCCTCCCATCGTTATTTGTGCCCAAGGGGCTGACTGTATAATCTCTCCATTTCCTTGTTAGCCTGCTCCAAACTCATGCACTAACATTTTGTAATGTGGGTATAGGGAGAATGAGGAATCACATTCGATTCCACTCTATGGAGTATCATTTTCAATGCTTTTTTGCTATTTTAAATGGCTAGGGTTCAACTAACAAAAACAGCTAGGACAGGAGGAGGGGTCAGTGGACAGTTGGGGGGGCAGTAGGGAGTAGGGAGACACTTTACACCAGTGGTGATTGAGAGAAACCCGTTACAGATCACTAGGAGTGGTGAAGGGGGGGATTTCACTGACAGGGATAATATTATGACAAGCCACCCAGAGCAGTCATGGGGGGATTCCACTTTTCCTCCATGGTGGGAAATATCATGACAGGCTGCCTAGAGTGGCGATCAATGGGGGGGGGGGATTCCACTATTTGCTATGGGGGAATATTATGACAGGCCACCTTTAGCAGGGATGAGGAGATGTCACCTGGGACAGACAACTCCTGTTGTCAGTCCACTGCCAGGCACTTGGCTAGCTTGAGAGGGTAGGTTCATGCACCACTGTGCATCTGAGTAAAAGCAGGGGCAGTCTTAATTAGCATTCTGATGGCAGCTGTTTAGCACTGCTGAAACCATTGAATGTACAACTGTGCCCTGTATGCATACCAATCTCTCATTTGCATGGACACAGTGGCATAGTCTGTCCAGTCGGCACCACACACTGGGGATCTTTGAATATGGCCTTTGCCCCTGTTGGCTCACATTATTCTGGGATGACACAGCACAAACATGGTTAGTGTCACAATAACCATTTGAATATAGGGGCCTTCATCCTTTAGTAGCCATAGCTACTATTTCAGCTATCAATTTCAGCATGCAGCAAACAGGGGACACTATTAAATAAGGGCAGCTGTAATCAAAGTCCAGATGATTGTGGTCACTATGATGAATCTATTTAAAAGTTATTCCCTGTCTGCAAACTGTGTAGAGCTCCATAAACTGTCCAGACAAGCAGTTATTGCCTCACATAAAACTTTGAATAAAATAAGAAAACAATATGCCCTAACAAAAATACTATGATTTTGGACTTCAGGTTGCATGTTATCAGAAGTGTGGAATGTAAGGGTAATTAGCCTATTGCTGCCAGACTAAAAATTGACTAAAAATAAATGTGAGAATGAAGGGGAAAAAAGAGAAGACATTTTATCAGCGTTACCATAAGAAAAAATTACTTACTGCAGTAATAATGTTTCTTCCAGGGGATCCCTCAGTATGTTTGAGTATAGCAGTATTGCCAGCTGGGTTCAGCTGCCCCATAGACAGAACTTATGCTAATGATGGCTGAGCATAAGCCAATCAGATTTCAGTTGAAGACTACTGTCTGTAGGTGCTGCTGCTAGTGAGTCAAATTCATTTTGAAGCCTGTAGGGCAAAAGGCCCCAATCCCTAACCCTATTCCAGAAGTATAGAAAAAAATGGAGAATAATAAACAATAGGAAAAAAATGAACTGCCTATAAGCAAACTAAATACAACATGCTTAACTGTGACACATCACACAGATTATGCCCCTCAGTAAGAAATTTGGCCTGTGATAAGGCTGCAGAACCATTAACAGTAAGGTTATGTGAGGGGAAGATGGGTGGGAGGTCAAGCATACTGAAGGATCCCCTGGAAGAAACAATATTACTATTGTAAGTAGTTTTTTCTTCTCACCCCAGAAATCCCTCAGTATGCCTGACTATAGTAGACTACAAAGCAGTTTAGTTAGTGGGAGGGAACAGAACCTACTTAGGGAACAGGTTCTGCAGGACTGCAGTGCCAAATCTGGCATCTGATCTGGACTATACATCCAAGCAATAGCGCTTTGTGAAGGTGTGTACTGTCTTCCAAGTGGCTGCTTTGCAGATATTGAGCAAAGATATGTCCATTTGTGCTGCCACTGAATCTGCAGTGCCCCTGGTGGAGTGGGTCCTGAGGCCTTGAGATGGCTGTCTGCCAGCCTTACTGTAACAAAATTGCATGCAAGAGACCATCCAACGAGAGATAGTTCTCTTAGAGGCTGGCCTGCCCTTGCCAACTTCACCATAGGTGAAGAATAGCTGGATATAAGAGGACCTGAGCTGCTTATTATGCTATAGATAGTAGGTCAGTGGCCTTTTTACATCCAGGCTGTGGAACCTGCATTCACCAGAAGTGGGTTTGTCTGTGAAAAAGAGAGGGAGATGATGTAGTTAGGTTCAGTGCAGAGAGCTTGGAGTTCTGATATCCTCCTGGTAGAAGTGATGGTCACTAGGAATATTGTTTTCCAAATGACATACTTTAGGTCTGCTGTAGCCATAGATTTGAATGGAGCATCCATCAACTTGGCTATACCCCAGGTTTAAGTCCCAGCGAGGACAGGTTTCCTAATTGGGGGTTGAAGGTGTAGCAGGCCTTTAAAGAATGGGGTGAGAAATTACAAATTTCTCCTTGCCTGCTCAAATGGCTGCCAGGTTGACTTTCAGAGATGAGGCTGTAAGGCCTGAGGCCTGTAGGTGAAATAGGTAGTCTAGTATGGAGGGCAGCTTAAGTTGCAGGGGATTAATCTGCCTGTCTTTACACCAGAATGAGAATCTCTTCCATTTGGAAGCATAAGTCCTTTTGGTACTTGTTTTTTTAGATAGCCTAAAGATTCTCAGGACTTCCTCTGAATACGGAGAGTCAGGGGAACTTTAGCTCTTGAACTACCAGACTTTGGGATAAAGAGATTCTATGTTGGGTATGTTACCCCCATCTGGGACAAGATCAGGAGACTGTGATTCGGAGTCTGGGGAAGGACGATTTTAATTTCCCTCATATGTGCTCGGATTCTCTGTATGAAAAGGGGGGAACTAGAAAATAGGTTCCTAGAAATATGTGAAAGTAACTGTCTAAATCAGGTCGTGAAGGAAAATATGAGATATAACACTCTCTTGGACATAATATTAAGTAACATGGAAGGGGTAATAAGAGATGTGAAAGTAATTGAGCCACTTGGAACCAGTGACCACAACATGGTTAGATGCCTCCTAGTGGATGACTGTCAAACTGTATCAGGGAAAACAACAATTAGGAATTGTAATAAAACTGACTATATTAAAATCAAGCAGATAATAGGTACATATAATTGGGATGAGTTAGAAAATAAATCTTTGGTACAAACTTGGGAACCCCTAGATTGATAACATATTACAGACATGTATAAACAATCATGTCCCACTCATAAATAAATATATATAACAGAAAGGGGAGAGTACCAAAATGGTTCTTGTATAAAATTCGCAGGTTGATAAATAAGAAAAATAAGGCATATAGGAAATATAAGAAAAATCCGACCCCTGAAAGATTGGCTGCTTATAGAACTCTAGTTAAAAAGTGTAAAAGTGAAATACGAAAAGGGAAGGCTCAGGCAGAATTAGGCCTAGTCACTAAAAGAGGCGATAATGGTAAAGAGTTCTATAATTATCTAAGAAGTCTAAGAAAAGGCCAAAATCAGATTACTGCACTAAAGGATGGTGAAACAGAAGCTAATGGGGAACAGGACATTGCAAATATGTTCTGTAGATACTTACAGAGTGTATACCTAAGAGAAAGTAGTAGTTACTCTATAGGAATAGATCCAACTCTATTGGCAAAAGATATCCCAAATATAACAGCTGAGCAGGTCAGAGACAAGTTATAAAATTAAAAAAATATAAAACTGGTGGACCGGATGGATATCATCCTGTGTTCTTGATAGAATTAGCTGAAGAATTATCTATTCCACTGGTGATTTTTTTCAATAAATCCTTGAAAGAAGGTAGGGTTTTAGAAGAATGGAAGGTGGCATATATTTCACCGATATTTAAGTTTGGGGATAAGTCCAAGGTTGAGAATTATCACCAGATAAGAATCACGTCAGTTATAGGCAAAGTAATGGAGAGCTTTATTAATGAACTACTGGAGAACAATTTGAGAGCTCTGTATCATGTAGATGCATCCCAACATGGTTTTGCAGCTGGGAAATCATGTACCACCAACCTGATGCATTTTTTTGAACCGGTGAGTCTGGCATTGAATACTGGCCTGCCGGTCAATGTCGTATACCTGGACTACAAAAAGGCCTTTGATTCAGTTTCACATGACATTCTGCTTAGGACCCTACAGGAGTTAGGGATTGAACATTATATTATTAGATGGGTGGCAGCATGGCTACAGAATAGAATGCAGCAGGTTCAAGTTAGGGGGTTCTTGTCAATGAAGGGAGAGGTCACGAGTGGGGTGCCTCAGGGGTCTGTGCTGGGGCCTAGGTTATTTAACATCTTGATTTCAAATATGCAGGTAGCTGATGGAGTCTGGATCTGAAAATATGCAGCTTACTCAAAAATCAGTGCCATAGTTAATGATGAAGAGGCTATAAAGAAACTACAGGCTCAGATAAATCGTATGAGGGATTGGGCAGTTGAGCATAAACTGGAATTTAATATCAAAAATGCAAAGTTATGCACTTCAGACAGAACAATATCAAAGCCCAATACATACTGAACAATGAGCTAGTTACTGCAACTGACAATGAGAAGGATTTGGGGGCTTGTTGTATCAAATACCTTAAGCTTTGACAAACACAATATTGATTGTGTAAAACTGGCCAATAGGACCATTGGTAATCTGCTGTGTCATATTAAGAGTCGAAAGAGTGAGGTCCTTGTGCCCCTGTACAATACCCTGGTGAGACCCGTACTAGAATATGGAGCGCCCTTTAGTACAGCACAAAGCATAGGAGTGAGTAAAAAAGCAGAGTGGGTACAATGAAGGTTTACCAAAAGAATACGGTTGGTAAACAAAGAGGACTATGGCTCCAGGATAAAACAGTTGGGTCTATACTCCATGTCATATAGTAAAATAAGGAGGGGATCTTTGCTACGTATACAGATCAGTGAATGATGGTATGTTAAGTGAAGCTGCTGGGTTGAATTGGAAAGAAGTGCTCAGAATGGGTGCTAGGGTTCATAAAAAGCAGTTAAAAGGTGACAGGTATAACACCACAGGAGAGGAAAATGGTTTAACTAGAAAGTAGTGAATTTCTGGAATGGTCTCCCTGCAGAGGTGGTGGGAGCCAGCAGCATAGCAGCCTTTGAACACCTTTTGGATAAACATATGGAAAATAAAAAATGGGAATTTAACCACTAAATAGTGGCAGGTTCAATACATGGCTCTTGAAGCTTGTGGACCTGAACTTACCCTATGAACCTATGAACTTATGAATGGGCATTTTGGCTGACAGGGCGAGGAGCAGAGATTACCATGGCTGCTTTGCCCAGTCTGGAGCCACCAGAATCATTGTTGCTGGCTGTCTCCTGAGCTTGACAAGTACTCTGAGAATCAGAGGAAAAGGAGAAAAGGCATACAGGAACCTTCCTGTCCAGCTGAAGGACAAAGCATCCACTGGCACTGTGCCCCATGCTGGAGGCCTGCAGCAGTACAGGGGAATCTGGTGATTGTGTCTGGAGATGAAGAGGTCTATCTCTGGAGTGCCCCACCTCCCGAAGACTGTAGCCAAAACATCTCTGCTTAGGGTCCTCTCGTGGTGGCCCTGGTGGATGCAACTCAGAGAGTCTGCCGGCACATTGTCCTTGTCTGGCAGGTGAATGGCAGTTAGTTGCATATCCAGGGAGTAAGCCAGCAACCAGATCTTCAAGGCCTCTGTGCTGAGCTTTGAGGATCTTGTAATCCCTTGCTTGCTGATGTAAAACATGGTGGTGGTGCTGTCTCTCCTAATTTGAACAGACTGGCCCTTGAGCTTGGAGGGGTGAAGGCTTTTATAGCCAGGTACACAGTTCTGAGTTTGAGAAGGTTTATGTGACATTTTGGCTCCCTGGAAAACCATACACTGCTTATGGAATGGTCTGCCAGGTGTGCTCCCCACCCCAAGAGGGAGGCATCTCTGGTGAACACTCTGGAGGGTTCCTTCTGTTGGAAGGGAATTTGTTTTCTGAGATTGTGCCTGTCTTTCCACCAGTCCAAAGCTTGTAGGAGAGTTCTAGTGACTGGAACCAGCTTTGACAAGGAGTCTGTTTATTGAAACCAGTGAGTCCTCAGGTGGTACTGAATGTCCCTCATCTGAAACCTGGGGGTCACTGTCAAAATCGCGTGGCAATAACAGCACAGTCAATCATAGCATTGCAATAACAGTGTCATGTCATGTTAGTGCTGGTAATAAAATTGCAAATTGCGTCTTACAAATATTTATACCAGTGTTAACTTGGATGTGGTACTGTTGAAAGAAGAGAAGAGCCTATTCTGCCTATGGTATACAAGTCCCTAGATACCTATTCCACCGAAGCTGTACTTTGGTACGTAAAACACAAATCGCGTTTTACTGATAATTTCAAGTGACTGAGCATTACTGGGCTCATGTGGTGGACGTGTAGTTTCACGTCTGGTGCACCTCACAGTTCTTTTGAGCAGTGGCATGGAAGGCAGTTGCCTAGAGACAGACAGTGGCAACTGTGAGACTGCAGAAACAACTATGGGATGAGTTGTTTCTGTGTTTGATGCAGCCTTGGCTTTCATGGCTGCCAGTGCCTCCTGAGCAGCAATTTCGGCAGGGTTCAGTACATGATTTTGTTCTTCAAAACTCTTTGTGACTGTTTGCCCAGTCAGGTGCAGACATGCCATGTAGTGCCCTTTGTCATACTAGTGGCACATCCAATATGACTTCTCTCCATAAAATCATTCTCTGCAGTACAGAAATCCCTGGAATAGAACCAGATCTGTTCCCTTTTGGTTCCGCACAAAACATACTTCAATGTTTGCAACAGTGCTGGCATACTGGAATGATTTGGCAGCATATATTGGTTAGAAAAAAATCTGGTCAGGTCGATTGATTACTGTTAGGTAATTAGTATTGACTGATTGATTACTGTTAGGTAATTAGTGAATTACTATGACCAGTAAGTGGCAGCATAACCTAACATAGCTGTTGCTTTATTTCTAAAATGTTTCATGCAGAGCAAAAAGGGAACAGATCTGGTTTATTTGTTTAATCAAACATCAAACTGTTTTATTGTTTTGTAAAAGTGGGGCTCTGATGGAGAAAACTACTGGCTAAGGAGGGTTCGAAAGGAGGAGAGCCCCTCCTTTCTGGTGAGTGGCGCTATTATTCCAGTCGCTATTGTCGGAACGGCACTGTTTTTTACTTTTAGCTGTAATTGACCACGCTATTATAATAAAAAAATAAAATAAAACAATTATGTGTGTGCGGTTTTGGTCTGTGCGGTTTTTGTTGCACGGTATTAACTGGATACCGAAACTTGGCACCTTGGACTACTGCCATAATAGAGGCCATGTGGCCTAGAAGCCTGAGAAAGTGCCCAGCTGGCCTTGGTTGGCCAAGTACAAATAAGTCTGCCTGGGTCTGGAGGTTCTCTACTCTGTCTAGGGGGAGCAGAGCTTTCCCTTGTTGGGTGTCCCGCTCTGCTCTAACTGATTCTAGGAGTTGGACTGGCTCCAACTGAGACTTTTCTGTACTGATCAGGGAAACCCAGTGACACCAGAGTGAGCAGAGTGAGCTATAGAGAGTTTCTGAGCTTTTGGGGAGACTTGTCCACTATGAGTCAGTCACCTAAATCAGGAAAGACAGAGACTCCATCTTCTTAGACGGGCTGCAACTACTGCCAGGCACTTTGTGAAGACCCTGTGGGCTGAGGACCAATGGTAGTACTATAAACTGGTAATGGCCAGAGGGCAGTCTGAATCTGAGATATGTTTTGTGAGATGGCCTGACTGGGATGTGAAAGTAGGCATCTCTGAGGTCTAGGGAGGCTAGTCAGTCTCTGTGTTACAAGGAGAGGATCACTACTGATGGGGTGATCATTTTGAACTTGGGATTGAGCAGATGCTTGTGTAAGTACCTGAGATCTAGAATGGGTCACCAGTCCCCATTTTTCTTTTGGGTGAGAAAGTATCTTGAATAGAGGCACTTTCCCCACTGGCAGGGGGGGCACTCCTTCTACCACATTTGCTAGCAAGAGAGATCTGTCCTCTGACTCCAACAGGTGGGTCACTGACTACGGCTTATGATATTTTCTCAGAAATTGTGCTAGGGACTTTCGACAAGTATGCTCCCGTAGTAAAAGTTTGTGCCAGAAACAAATCCTATCGGTGGTTTACAGAAGACCTGAAAGATGCTTTGCAGAGTAGGGATGTACTCTGGAG
The DNA here is from genome assembly GCA_016271365.2 of Neoceratodus forsteri. Lineage (NCBI taxonomy): Eukaryota > Metazoa > Chordata > Ceratodontiformes > Ceratodontidae > Neoceratodus > Neoceratodus forsteri. The sequence continues at coordinate 830,210,179 of CM028130.1, read as the reverse complement.
AACTGCTAGGAAAACTAATTTAATAAATGACTGGACCGTCTATCCTCGATGCCCTCAATAACTATTTTGCCACTGCAGGGCTAGCCTTTGACTCCTCTCCCACGAATATCCTCCGCCAACAACTTAGATTGGATACACAAGAAAAGCCCATCCCCAGTCCATCCTTCTCTCTGCAGCCTACCTCCCTGAAAGAAGTCAAAGATCTTCTCCTTCAGCTGGACACTAGGAAAAGTGCTGGGGTTGACCTCATTGACCCGTACTTCTTAAAGGTCGGCTACTGTGTCCTCGCAGTCTCAATTACTCATCTCTTCAAATTATCCTTGTCCCAGGGTGATCTACCGCCCATTTGGAAAAATGCACTTGTGGTCCCTTTGTTTAAGTCAGGAGAGCCTAGTGACCTCAATAACTACAGGCCAATCTCCCTACTTCCAATCCTGTCAAAGATGCTGGAGAAAATAGTGAACTCCCAGCTTTGGAAGTACCTGGAATCATAAAAATTGCTCAACCCGTAACAATCCAGTTTTAGATCACAGCACAGTACAATCTCTACCCTAGCCAAGGTGACAAACGACTGGCAGCTTAAATTAGACAAAAAAAAACCGCACAGTTTTCTTGGCCCTAATCAAGGCATTCGATACCGTTGACCACAGACTGCTTCTGTTGTCCCTCCAGAACATTGGTTTGGATTCCCTATCCCTTAAATGGTTCTCCAACTACCTCTCAGGATGACTTCAACAAGTAAAGGCAGAAGGGGAAGTTTCTCCACCAAAACCCCTATTGAGGGTGTACCGCAAGGTTCCATTCTTGGTCCCTTGCTCTTCACCATTTATATTAACAACGTAGATGCCCCCATCAAAGAAGCAGAAATAAACCTATTCCCGGATGATATGGTACGCTATGCTAGTAGCTCCATACCTGAAGCGGCCTGTAAAGCCCTTCAAAATTAATTTAATCTGCTACAACATCAGCTTATAAACCAGAAGCTGCTCTTAAATGCAAAAAAAAAGAAGCAATGTTCCTCTCGCCCCTTCAAAATGCAATAAATCCTGCAATTGCTGGGACACTCCCGCAGATCACTACCATTCTAGGTGAGCAGTTGGACTACATACCAAAGTTCAAGTACCTGGGGGTCTGGTTAGACCACAGACTTACTTTCACAGATCACTTAGGAGAAATGGCGAAGCAACTTAGACAAAGACTTGGTCTGTTCTTTAGGATTAATAATCTCCTCACAAGAGACACTAAACTGAAACTGGTTCAAACTACCTTTCTTTCCCTATTGGATTTCGCAGACTTTCTATATAGTCAGGGACCTGCAGGTACCCTAGCCAAACTCGATACGCTTTATCACAGAGCCATAAGATTTATCACGGGTCTTCCATACTAAACCCACCACTGTGCATTGTACACGGCAGTGGGATGGTCATCTCTTACTTACAGACAGCAAAAAAATGCTGCGATTTGGACATACAAAGTTATCTTAAATAAACTGCCCCAGTATATCTCTGTCTGTTTACCTTTGTGCACTCTGAGGAAGTATGTCCTGAGAAGCACCTCATATATCTACCTTTATGTTTACAAAGCAAAATCACGCATTGGTAGAGCAGCCATCAGCTTTGTGCTCCCTCAACTGTGGAACAAGCTGCAAAAAACTTTGAAATTAACTCACCCCATCAACCTAGCAGCTTTTAAATCTCTATATCTACATCATAATAAGGAGTCCTGTGCCTGTCTACCCTAAATAATGACTACTATAAGTCCAAGCACACTCTAATTACTACTGTTAAAAGACTGATCACATCTATAATCGACTCTTCCTCTCCCTTTTCTACCCCATATCTGTCCCTTCACATTCCTTTGACCCTAGTTCCAGCTCTAAATTCTCCATACCATATCACTATATATCTTTTTATATTAGGTTTTATTTGAGTTCAGTGCACCTGATATGTATATTTCTTTACTTTTATGAAAAATTGTGTCCTACCCAAAACTAGCTATATCTTCCGTTCCAAACATATACTACTGTCAATGCTACCTGCTGATACTTTGTATATACTGTATTATTGTATCTCACTTTATTTGTATTATTACTATTTTCTTGTGTGTTGCATCCCATGTATATTTTCCCTTGTCCCTTGTTAACAAACCCAAGTCCACCTCAAAAATGAGCTTGTTCAATGGTGATCGCCTGGTTAAATAAAGACTTTGATTAATTGATTGAGTCTGAAACCCACCAACTCCAGCACCCACTTGTCTGTGGTGATGAGCTGCCACTGATGAAGGTAGTGGGTCAGCCTTCCTCCTACTGGGATAGGGGAGGTGACCTGGTCATTCTGATCTGCGGTTTTGTTGTGACTGGCTATTAGGTGAAGAGGTAGGGTCAGTACGCTTCTGAGCCCTCCTACCTCTTAATCTGAAGTAACCTCTCATTTAAGAGTAATCCATGGGGATGGGCATGGGATAGAAGGCTTGTGGGGTAGTAACCCCTGCCTTTGCCTCCAATTTCCTGGGGTTTATTTGAAGTGGAGGCTTTCTCTTTAGCTGCATTACTTTTGTGGGTGGTTTTGTATTCCTGCACCTTTTTCATCTACAGGTATGCCTCTGTTTTGTCCCCAGAGAGAGAGAGAGAGAGAGAGAGAGAGAGAGAGTTGTTCTCACAGTGGAAATCCACAGCTTTAGTTTGGGTATCCTGAGAGAGGTTGGTGGTTCTTAACCATGCAAACCTTCTAAGAGAGATGGCTTGGGCATTAGACTGGGAGGCAATGTGATTGGCATCTACAGCCATATAAAACTGCTACTTTGTGGCATCCAAGATGGTTTTGACAGTTTCCGTCAGGTCCTAAGAAATGTTATCAGTAGCCTTCTGGCTAATAGGCAGGACTGAGTTCCACAAAGCTTTCTGGTACTGTGCTGTGTATGCCATGTACGTTGAGAGGCGTAGCAGCAGAGAGGCTGTAGTATAAGATTTCATGCCCATGTTGTCCAGATTTCTAGACTTCTTATCTGGAGGCTGGGAAGAAAGAGGCACTTTAGCCTTGTAACAGGCTGCAGCCTATACCACGCCCTCATGGTCAGGATGGGTGTAAAGGTACTCAGCATTTGTTTTGTCTAGCTGGTATTTTTTCTGTATTTTCTTATCCACCCCTGGGATGGAGGTGGGATTCTGAAGCAGTTTGAAAGTTGCCCTGTGAAGGGACTTGTGGACTGGAAGTAGCAGTTTCTTGGGAGGAGGGAGACCCATCATATGTATAAAGTCTGCCTCCTACTCCTCAGTAGTCTCCTGTATGCAGAGATCAAGTGTCTCCACCATCTGCTGGACAAACGTGTAATAGGAGGAAAAATCATCCTGACCACGTGAAGGGGAGGCAAATTCCTGGTCAGAGGATACATTACATTCTATGCCCTCATCATCATCATGGCCTTCCTCATAATAAAGACCATGGCCTGAGTCAGGATCTGTTGGACTAGGCATGAAAGGACCAGCTGTGGCACCAAATAGATTTCCCATAGCTTGAAAGGTTTGATAAACTTGCCAAGACTTTGCCATCTCCTCAGGAGAGGGCATATTTTATTGTGACACTGGCATCTCCCTTTGCTCTTCAGCGGGAAGGCAGTGATATGTTTCTCTTTTGTGTTTTTGTCAGGCACTGAATCAGAAACCTGCTCAGTATGTCTCTTTTGTTTGGCTTGGTTCCAGTTATTTTTGTCGGACGTATTTTCTAAGGGACCCTTAGACGACATATCTTTAGATTTTTGATGAGAGGAGGACCACTCTTCAGGAGGCTTATTAGAGAAGAAGGCAGACTGAGAAGCCATAATTTCTAGTCTCCTGGCTCTTTTCTTAACTATTTTAGAGCAAAAGTTAGTGCAAAGTTCACAGTTATGATTCGGACCCAAAAAACTTAAAGATTGTGGCCATCTGTCTTGGCCATGATTTTAAAACACCTAATGCAATTTTAAAAACCTGTAGGTCCAGTTCTCTTTTTAAGTCTATCTGACATGCCAATATCATCAGAAGACTTAAAATTTGGTTCCCAATAGGAAAAAATAAAGGTTTGTGGTCAGTTTCCAAGTGCAATGGAACTGTAAGTATCTGTTCCAAAATAACAAACTATAAAAGAAAAGTTAAAGCTAAACACGGTTCCCTAAAAAATAAGTTTAGTTGCCGTATTGGTCCTTGTAAGAACAGATCCAGAAGTAAATGATTTTTTACCTTATATTGGATCAACAGAGATGTTACAAAAAGAAAAAAGTGACTAAGCTTTCGGACCAACCAGGTCCTTCCTCAGAGACTTATGCCATTTGGCATACTGTAAGTCTCCAAGGAAGGACCTGGTTCTTCCGAAAGCTTAGACACTGTTTTCTTTTTGTAACATCTCTGTTGGTCCAATAAAAGGTATCAAACCATTTGCTTCTGGATCTGTTCTAAAAAAATAAGGGAACTAATAAGAAGCATAGAAACATAGACTTTGACGGCAGATAAGGACCGCTTGGCCCACCTAGTCTGCCCATTTCCCTACCTAGAGGATAAGCTGCAGATCCTATTTAACCAACAGCCTATTTCTCCCTACCCCCCACAAAAATTGCCTCATGTCTGTCCCATGCATTCTTGAATTCTCCCACAGTTTTAGGCCCCACAACCTCCTCAGGAAGGCTGTTCCATGCGTCCACCACCCCTCTGTGAAAAAATACTTCCTCACATTGCCCCTGAGCAGTCCCCCCTCTATCTTCATATTGTGTCCCCTTGTTCTTGCACATTTCTTTTTCTGAAAGATGCTACCCTCTTGGACTTTGTTGATTCCACTGAGGCACTTAAACGTTTCTATCATGTCCCCCCTCTCCCTCCTTTCCTCAAGGGTATACATATTAAGCTCCTTTAGTCTCTCCTCGTATGGCTTCTCTTGCAGACCCTGCACCATTTCAGTTGCCCTCCTCTGAACTGCCTTCATCCTGTCTATGTCCTTGAGAAGATGGGGTCTCAGAACTGGCCTAGTACTCAGATGGGGTCTCACCAACTGTCTGTACAGGGGATAACAACTTCCCATTTTTGCTGGTGATGCCTCTCCTATACATCCCAGTATCCCCAGCCCTCCCTACTGCCTTCTCACATTGCATGCCAACCTTAAGGTCATCTGATATGATTACCCCAGGTCCCTTTCCATTTCTGTTGTTGTTACTACCTCCCCCCATTGTGTAATCTTCCCTAGGTTTTGTTTCCACGCATTACTTTGCACTTTCATTGAATCCAAGCTGCCATACTCTGACCATTCCTCCAACCTTTGCCAAGTCCTTTCTCATCCTTTCCATGCCTCCTTGTGTATCAACCCTGTTGCAGATCTTTGTGTCATCTGCAAGAGGCATACTTGCCTTCCAGTCCCTCTGCAATGTCACTTATAAAGACATTAAAAGGACTGGACCCAGTACTGAACCCTGCGGTACCCCACTAGTAACCCCTCTTTCTTCAGAGGGACCCATTTACAATTACCTTCTGAGTCCTGTTGTTCAGCCAATGTTTTACCCAGGCTACCACCCTGGGACCCACTTCCAGGCTGGTTAACTTGACTATCAATCTTTTGCGGGGGACTGTGTCAAATGCCTTGCTAAATTCTAGGTAGGCCATGTCCACAGCCCCACCCTGGTCTACTACTTTGGTCACCCAGTCAAAGAAATCAATTAGATTCGTCTGACATGACCTTCCTGCAGTGAACCAATGCTGTCTTGGGTCCTGTGCCCCACTGGCCTCTAGGTACTGTACTCAACATTTCCTTCAGAAGTGGTTCCATCACTTTCCCTACCACAGAGGTCAAACTGACAGGTCTATAGTTTCCTGCCTCTGTCTTGGTCCCACTTTTGTGACGGGGAATCACATCTGCCTTCTTCCAGTCCTCAGGTACCACACCATCCTCCCATGATTTGTTAAAAAGGGTAGTCAGTGGTGTCACTAGTTGTCTGCTTAATTCTTTTAGAATTCTGGGTTTAAATATCATAAATAGACATTTTTACCAAAGAAAGTAGTTTTTCAGTCAGGAATAAAGCGCAGGAACTGTCACAAAAAAACTCTGTCAGGGGAAGTTTTCTTGGTTCCTAAGAACCATTGGAAACCGAAGAAATAACACAAAAATAGTGAAAAACTACTAAAAAACCTTAAAGGCTGCAGAAACTACAGAAATAAAACAACTTTAAGAGAAATACATTTCTTCACATGATGAGAAATGGAGAGAGCTTAATTCAATTCAGTTCAATTTTATTTTTATATTGGAAGGTATGTTAGCAAAAATGGCAGTTTTCACAAACGTCCAGTGGTACAAAAATTCGATAATAAAGAGAAAAAGGTAAAAAACAATATTTGCAAAATTTGACAGTATTTACAATAGGACTAGTGTATCTGGCAGGATCATCTAGAATAGAAAAAAAATACAGAGCACACAACAACAGAGCCAATATACAGATACATATAAACTCTAAGGTATCTCAAGGGTTGGTGGACATTCATGGGGGTTACCTACCAGGGCAGACACAAGTGGTAGATTGGAGGAGGTGGTCCTTGAGGGAGGAGGTGAATGAGCCAACTGAACTACAGGCCTGAAGTTCAGGGGGCAGTTTATTGAAAAACATAAGGCCCTTGAGCTCCGGGGCCAACTTGTTCCAGCAGGCAGAAAAATGAATCTGACTCACTAGCAGCAGCACCTACAGGCAGAAGTCTTTAGCTGCAATCTGACTGGCTAATGCTCAGCAATCATTATCATAAGATCTGCCTCTGGGGCAGCTGAACCCAGCTGGCAATACTGCTATAGTGAAGCATACTGAGGGATTTCCGGGGTGAGAATTTATTTTTCTGTTAACTCCAATGTTGTCAATGGGAATTAATTACAACGTGGCTAACATGTACCATGTAATCACTTTGGAGTTCAGCAAGCTCTGCCCCTGCTCATTCAAGCTTATCAGATTTCTTATAAATCCCTGCATTTTCTAGGGGGATACACCTGATTTGTGGTCAATATCAAAATATCTACTGGTGTCCAGTGCACCCCCCCCATAGTTGATCAGATGAGCTTGCATTTCTTTATTATTTTTTTTTACTCACATGTGTCACTCCATGATTAGATTGGTATTTTTATTATGTAGTTATTTATTTATTTCAAAAGTTTAACCAGGAAAGATATACTGAGCTGATGACAGCTCATTTCCAGATGCAACCTGGGGGAAGGGGGAAGGGAAGGCAACAAAAGCAATCAGAGCAGCAAATTATATGGAAGCACAACTAAGTATCATATATAAGCAACATATAAAGCAAAAGATACAATTTATTTAAAGAAAAAGCAATAGAATGTATACCTATGTATATTAAAGAAGATAAAGTACAGTTATGTAAGAACTTACGGTAACAGTAGATCATCGAAAGGATCTCTTGCACCAGGCCATCACCGGTAGGACTTGGCAGCCAGGCACTAGGACCACACTAGTTCTAGCTAGCAGTCTACCAGAGGGGGTTGCCCACCCCCAACATCAGTGCCTGACATCAGCCAATACTACAAGGATGGGTGGCCCCAACACCCTCCACAGTTTTCCCGCCGGAGACCATAAGCAGGATGCCAGAAGTGGGGAACTGAGGAGGATTCTGAGGAATCCCAATAGCATAAAGAAAGTAAATGCATAAGGCTCGCCCCCATGGAAGGGGAGAGAGACACAGGAGAAGGGGGAAGGGCAAGCAGGGCCTGCTGCAAGAGAGCCTCTTGAAGACCTACTGTTACATAAGTTCTTGCATAACTGTACTATCTTACTTCAAGGATATCTTTTACAGCAGGACATCACCAGTGGAACTGAGTACCAAGCAGTTCTGGCACTGTAGACAGACAGGCTGGGTGGTAGGAGTGAAGTAACAACCTCTGCAAGGAGACCTTTAAGGACAGCTAGGCTGAAGTTGGCCCTATGCCTAGATGTGATGTCCATACTGTAATGTTTGGTAAAAGTGTGGACAGTGCTCCAGGTGGTAGCAGCGCAAATATTAGCAGCTGACACACTACAGAAGCAGGCCACCTTATGCAGCTATAACTCTTGTGGAATGGACTTTAATCCCCCAAGGAAGTTCCTTGCCATACTTCTGGTAACAGTATACAATGCAATTGGCTAACCATTTAGACAAACACTGTTTGGACAGAGGGGCACCCTCTTTCACAGGGGGAAAGAATCAAATAACTGATTGGACTGACGGAAGTCCTTAGTCTGGTGTTTACAGCACCTCAGGATTCTATGCACATCCAAGGTATGGAGCAATGTCTCCCCTTGACTGGAATGCTCCAGATAATAAACAGGTAGGTGGATAGATTGGTTCAAAGTAAACTCCAGCACCACCTTAGGAAGAAAATGAAAATTATGTACTCACCATAATTCTTGATCTTCTTGAAGAAGTCTTCATCATTTATTCATACTGCTGGGTTACAAGCCGGAGGCACTGGGACCCTGTAGGAGCCAAAAATCTTCAGGAGGGCCACTCTGAGGTAGGATCGCGCATGTGCAGTACCACAAGATTGGCTCACGCCTGTGTAGGCTACTTCAGCGTTGACCCTCCAACTGCCTCAGTACCTTTTTTACTGAGGGGGTGCAGCATAATATAACTTAAGAACACCTAAACTAACAAGAGCATAAGACAGCCTGATTGACTCATATAAGAAGGGTCAATTTAAACAATGTCTTCACAGCCCAAACCAAATAAGGGAGTGAAGACCAGGAACAGCTAGAGTGAGCTCGGGGGATGGTGGGTAGGCATATGAATAAATGGTGAAGACTTGTCCAAGATCAAGAATTACAGTGAGTGCTTAATTTTCATATCTTCCTGGACTTTAAGTCTTCACAATTTATTCATACAGCTGGGTTAGAGTATCAAGCTAAAACTAAATCCCCTGAGCAGGGCAGTAGGAGGCGGAGCTCACTCAGGGCAGAAGTCCATTAAGGATTGTCCTGTCAAAGAAAGCATGCTGTCTGGCATGGACATCCAGAGCACAGTGCTTTACAAAACTGCACTGAGCTCCAAGTAGCTGCTTTGCAAATGTCATCAAAGGGAGCAGAGCAGATCTCCACCAAAGATGCAGCAACCTCTCTGGTAGAGTGGGGATGCACCTGGCCCTCCACCTTGACCTGCACCATACAGTAACAATGGTGAAGGCATGCCACTATCCAAGCCAAGATACATTTGATGGACTCTGGCTGACCCAGCCAGGCCACACTGAAGAACACAGAGTTGCTTGGCCTTATAGATATCTCTGGTTCTATCAATGTAGAACCACAGAGCTCTTTTAATGTCCAGGTAATGAAAGGTGTTCCCCTTCATTTGGGAAGTTAGAGAAATAAGTGGGAAGAACCAAAGGCTGGCTGAGTTGAAAATATAAAACCACTTTTGGTAGGAACTTAGGGTGAGTACGGAGGACCACCTTGTCTTTATGAAAGGTGGTATATGGGGGGTCTGTGACGAAGGTATGTATTTCAGAGGCTCTGCAAGCATAAATGAAGGCCACCAGAAAGGCAACCTTCCAAGTCCGAAACTTCAAATGACACATGGCTAGAGGCTCACAGAGTTTACAAGTGAGCATATCTAACATGAGATTAATGTCCCCGAGGGCAACAGGCTTCCTAACCAGGGGCCTCGCATGAAGAATGCCTTTCAGGAATCTTTTGAACAGCGGTGTTTGAGCCAGGTACATGTTCTGGACTGGCTCATGATAGGCAGAAAGTGCATAGAGGTGCACCTTTACATAAAAGTATTGCAGTCCTGCATCTGAAAGGTCTAATAGGTACTCCAACACTATCCACTATCCAGAGGACACTGAAATTGATCTAAGTAGATCTTAGTACACCATTCTGAGAAACACTTCCATTTAGCTGTGTAGGTCTTCCTGGTGAAAGACTTATGAGTCACCAAGAGGATCTGCAAGATTCTCTGAGAAACATTAAACCTAATCAGTTCTATCTCCTCAGGAGCCAGGCGTGGAGATGAAGGGAGCGCAGGTTGGGATGGACCAGAGGTCCCAGTGTCAGGAAGTCCATTCACAGAGGCAATTGCCTTGGAGGAGTCTGTGACAACTTGGTGATCAAAGAAAACCAGATCTGTCAAGGCCAGTACAGAACAATTAAAATAATCTCGATCCCATGTGCCTCCAGTTTGAGCAGCACCCTCTGAATTAGTGGAAAAGGAGGAAATGCGTACAGAAAACATCTTGTCCACTGCAGCCTGAATGCATCCTGACTGAAAATGCCAGGTTCTGGATTTCTGGAGCAGAATAGAGGCAGTCTTGCATTGAGCAGAGACACAAAAAGATCCAGATCTGGACTGCCCCACTCGTCGAAGAGAGATTACATGATATCTGGTGCAAGTGACTACTCGTTAGGATCTGCTTTTGTCATGCTGAGGTGATCCACCAGATGGTTTTGAGTCCCTGGCAGGTAAACTGTCTGAATCAGGACATTGTAGTTGAGGCACCACTCCCATACCCCTCATGGTTTTTCTACATAGAAATGTCATACTTCCCTGACAATTATGACACCTGTAAGGGAATCCACACAGGTCTGCCAGAAAGGATGTTCCTGGTCCTCTCACCTCATAAGATGCAACATACTATAACAGTTTTCTGGAATCAGAGTAAATGGATTTTGGCATATCTCTGTTAAGGTACCTGGAAATGCAACCATAGCTTCCTGGTAAGCAGCTACCCCTCAGGTCAGAGGAAGGTCAAACATTTTTAAAAGAAATCCAGTTTTTCTCTCTCTCCATGTGCCCCTTGCATTAACACTAGCATTCTTGTGGCATGTACATATATACAGAATCACATAAAAAATATAGATAGATAGATAGATAGATAGATAGATAGATAGATAGATAGATAGATAGATAGATATAGATCTTGGTTTAACTTGTTTTTTATAGACACAGTAGGCTGGGAGCCCACTGAATTATTTTCCACTCCTAGTGGGTTTATTCCCTATTAGCATTCTGTATCAGAAATTCAACTAGATGTTTTTTTGAAGGTCTCAAAAGTAGGGGTATGTACAATGTAGTTAGGTAAAGAGTTCCAGGTTCTAGCAGTTCACATATTGTAATAATTGTGGTGTTTGACTGAGTTAACCCTAGGAGTAATGATTTATTTGCAATGCAATCTTAAATTTATACTCCTTGAGAGAATTTTATTCCACATTGGTCCATTAGAGATTAATTTTGTAGAATTTTATACAGACGTATATCCCCTCTTTTTCTTCTGGTCTCCAAGGTGAAGAGTTTTAAAATGCTTACTCTTTCCTTATATTCCACTGTCTTTAAACCCTTAATTGATTTGATTAGTTTCATTTGTATTTTCTCAATAAGTTTTATATCATGTTTTAAGTAAGGGTTCCAGAATGGTGACCCATAAGCAAGGTGAGGTATTATATAAGTTTTGTATAGTTTTAAAATACATTCCCTATCCCTTGTTAGAAATGTTTAATTTATTGAACAAATTAATCTAATGGTAATCTGAGCTATATTGCGATAGTGGACTGTGGATGATAGGTCTGAATTTACCCAAATCCCAAGATCCTTTTCACTCTTTGTTGATTTTAAGATTGTACCATTCATTTTATATTTGTATCCAGGGTATTTGTGACCGAGGTGCAGGACAGTGCATTCTGAGTAACTGAATTTCATTTTATTTATCAAACCCCAGTGTTCAATTTTTTCAAGGCCTTGGCATAGGGTAAGGTATTTGTTTTGTGAAGTCACGTCCCCTCTAACTTAAAGTGTTGACTCCAAATTTGGATACAATACTGCTATGTGTATATATATATATATATATATATATGGGATATGCAATGCCCCCATCGAAAATATATCTGATATTTTTCCTGAATGCAATTTGACCTTTGACATCATGGTGGTGAAGCCACGAGTGATGCCACAAATCAAACTGCTTTCGAGGTAAATATCAGAGAGATATTGATAGAAACGATATCATTCAATTATCTGCGACGCCAAGTTTTTTTATTAGTGTCATTTTATTTTTTAAAATAGGCATGTCTTTATTTATTTCTTTTTGTTTCCGGATGACTGAGTGCTGTGTTCTGTAAAACTGAACTTTTGCATCAGGACGCTACGCCATTGTGCTGCTGGGGAGAGTGGTAAGAGTAAAAAACAGAGAGTTGGTTGCTTTTTTGTGTACAGGGGTTTGAAGGAAAAGAATGTTTTGCGTGAGGCTAAAAGTTGTTGTTTTTTATATTTGGTGAAAGAAAGTGGGGTGGGGGAGACAATGAAAATAATTCACTGTGTTTTGTCTGGTATTTTGGACCTTTAGGAGAAATGGTAATTAACTTTGTATGAAGCTGAAAATTAATTTTTTTTAAATAAGTTACAGCAAAAGAACAGGGAAGAAAATGAAACTGTTCTGTGTGCTGCTGGAGAGAAATGAAACTGCCAGTGGGAGCTGGAATGCAAGTGAGCAGGTGCATTCTAATTGTGTTGCTCATGCTGCCAGCTCCCACCAATCAAAGCCTTTGTGAGCAGTTGTGCTGAAGTGCAGATAGTGCCTGGTTATTACCTACAGTGAGGATAAATGACCTACAGTGAGGATAAATGTGATATTCTCACTGTAGGTTGACCAGACAGAAATACTGCTATTTGCCACTTTTTATCCTCACCCCCATTGCATAAATATATATGTGTATATATATATATATAGGATTACATCTGCAAATAATGACTGGCAATTGGCTAGCTTGCAACATCGCTCCCTCCTAGATTGAATCTGTGGGAACACACCCCCTAATGCATGGTAAGGTTTTCACAAATACTGTTACTGTTCTAACTGGTGAGATAACCCATCTGCATTGGCACTGGCTGATTAGGCCGTGTGGGTAATGATCATATTGTAGGCCTGTAGGGCAATACTTCACCTTAAGAGACAACCATTTGTTTTACTCATCTGATTTAGCCACATCAGGGGGTTATGATCGGTCTGTACCTCAAAGTGACTCCCATAGAGGTACGGCACTAATTTCTTCAGGGCCCATACCAGCACGAGGCATTCCTTTTCTTTTTTTGAACTTTAAAACTTTTTATTGAGAGTTTCATCAAATAAGCCATTACCATTTTCCATTATGCATTTGTTACATACCGCTGATACATATACTTTAGAAAACCTTATTGTTTGTTAATACACAATACCTTCTGTATCAGTAATGCTAATGCATTCCCCTCCTTATGTAAATGTCCAAAAATAATTCTTTACTGACTTTCTTCTGTTTCCTTTTCTACAGGTATATTTCTTCTTCTGGGTTGCCCTCCATCTCCATCAATATCTGTCAACTATCCATGACTTTATGGGATTAGGATTTTATAAATGTACATAAGTGTTCATTCAGCTTAAATGATAACTGTTAACTTTAATACTTTGTATAGTTATATCGCTCTCATTTCAATTATCATTTCCTTCTGATATTTATATTTTTAATATATAACTATTTATATATTTTAACACATATATGAAGTACCATGGCTAATAAATAACTTTAATAACTACATTTCTTAACCATATGTTATAACTTTTAATAAAACATATTATAACCAAACACATTTTGAGCTACTCTTTCTGTCTCCTATATTATTATACTGAGTTGGCAAGGTTCTTAAGAGACAATTCTAATTTATTAAAGGGGGTTCCTAGGAGCCTTCAAAATTACAACAATATATTGCAGAGGCTATCTAATCAATGTATGTTTCTCTTTCCCTAATTCAGTAATATTTGATCCAGGTAAGGTATCCCTTGTGTTTCATTAATATAAGGGAAATAAGGATTCCATCTTAGATTATATCATTCCACCTCTAATCTTAGCTTAGCTGTGACTGCCTCCATCTCTTTAATCTCCTTTACATTTCTCCACCACTGATCATCACTTGGTAGCGTGGTACTTAACCAGTTCTGTGTGATCACCTTCAACCCTGCGATCACTAATACCCTAAAAAGATATTTCTGCAATTCCTGTCTAAGTTCTTTAGGGGTTAAGCCCAGTATCATATGTTTAAGTTCCAACGGTTGTGTTAAATGTAGTATCCTCATCATTACCTTAGTCAAATTACACCAATGAGTCTTAATTTTGGGACATTCCCCAAAAATATGTATATATGTTCCTCAGCCACCACATCACCTCCAACACCTGTCTGATGCATTTCTCCCCATGTGTTTTGTTATTATGGGGGTGATAAAGAACCTTCCTGTTACCTTCCATCTATACTCTCTCCATATGGCTGAGGAGGCAGTATGATGCAAGTCCCTCCATATCCTTGTCCATTCCCCTTCCTCTAAAGTGATATTTGCTTCCCCTTCCCATCTCTCCAGTATGGCTTGTATAGCCAACTCTCCCTCCTCTGCCATTAGTTTATATATATATATATGTAGATGAAATAAATTGTTTAGTATCTTGTTGCCTCGCCCTGTTAACAATTACCTGAAATGTTTCCGTTTGTGTAGAATTCAATATACCTATTTCTGTATTTATATAATGCCTACACTGTAGGAATCTTTAAAAGTCTGTGTGTGGTAGATTGTATTGTTTTTGTAGTGTGCTATAATCCAGTACAACTCCTTCCTGGACAAATTGTGTAATATATTTTAGACTTTTATGATCCCAGGTCTCGAAGCATCTGTCCGACCTCTGTACAGGGAAACCAGGCAAATGTTTCAGAGGAATATGGGACCACACTCTAGTAGGGTTTTCCCAATAAGTTCAGATGTTCAGCCAGCATTGCAGTGTATGTTTCGTCCAGCAATTTTTAATTTGTCCCAAATCTTTATTAAGAGTCAGCCAGAGTAGTATTTTTGTTGGAATTGTTGTATGTTCATTTTCCTCTAGTGCACACCAGGAGACCTCCACTGGGTGAGATAGCAATTTCAATATCGGCGCCACTTGAGCTGCCAAATAATACTTTTATAAATCTGGCAATCCCCACCTCCCCCCCCCCTTTACTTAGAAGTAAGTAGGCAACTTCTTATTATTCGAGGTCTCTTCCCTGCCCACAGTAAAAGGGATATATATTTTTTTTTGTGCACACCTCCAATCCGATCTTGGTATTGGGATTGGGAGTGTGGAGAAGAGGAAAAGTAGTCTGGGGAGCACGTTTTGTTTGATTGTTTCTAATCTATTTGAGAAAGACAAGGGGAGCAAATTCCATCTTTTCAGATCTTCAAATATTTGCTGCCATAATCTGGTATAATTTACTTTATATAGAAGATTAATATTTGTAGGAATCCATATCCCTAAATAGCAAATTTTTTCCTTAACCCACTTAAAGGGAATTTTCTTTCTTTCTTCTCCTGTTACTGTCCCCCCAATAATATAATTTCCAATTTTTCCATATTCACCTTGAATCCTGAAATAATTCCGTATTGATAGAGTAATTGTTTAAATGAGGGTATAGAAGAATGATGCTCATTCAAATAAATGAGCATGTCATCTGCATATAGGGACACTGTACAAACTTGGGATCCTACCCTGATACCTTGAATTTTTGAGTTTTGCCTAATGGCAGCTGCCAAAGGTTCCAAACTTAGTGCAAACAATAAGGGAGAATGTGGACAACCTTGCCTTGTGCCTCTCTCTCAATCATGATTGTCTCTGATAAGGTTCCGTTCACTTTAATTTTGGCTGTGGGTTGTGAACAGCACAATTGTACCCATTTCAAAAAATTCCCTCCCAGGCCCATATATTCCATTACTTCGAACAGATATTCCCAGTTTAACCTATCAAAGGCCTTTTCAGCGTCAAGAAATATAGCTAATTGAGCCGTGTCTGTCTGTTGCCTGTATTTTATAATATTATCCATTAGTTGTCTGTTGGGGATGAAACCTGATTGGTCTGGATGCATCAAAGATTCGATATGTTTCTGTAGCTTTGTGGATAATATTTTTATTAAAATTTTTAGGTCCTGGTTGAGAAGGGAAATAGAACAGTGTATGCTTACAGGTATGTGATAACTTACCTGGTTTAAGAATTGTAGCTATTGTAGCTTCTCTCCAGGAAGCTGGGGCCTTTTCTTCTGTAATGCAATCGTTGTATACTTGGGTTAGGATAGGGGTCAATGACTTAACACATTTTTTATAGAAAGCTGAGCAAAATCCATCTGGGCCGGGTGCTTTGCCTATTGGGAGTGAACGTATTATCATTCTTACCTCAGCCTCTGAAATGTTTCTACCCATCTCCTCTTCTATTGTTTTTTCTAACTTGGGAAGCTTATATGCCTTTAAAAATGTTCTTGTGGCTTCTTGTATATTTACCTCTTTCCCCTCTTCTTTATATAATTTTTTATAATAATTACCAAATTGTTCTGCTATCTCCTCTGGTTTATACCATGGTTTTGTGGGGTCTTTCTTATTTTCCAACTTCGGAACTATTCTGTCTGCTTGAGCTTTGAGTCAGAATGCTAGCAGTCTAGCTGCTTGTCCCACTGTTTCATGGTATTTCTGATTGCAAAATCTAAGATTTCCCTCTACTCTTTTGTTGTCATGCTCTGTAAGAGCTTCTCTAACTTTCACCAGTCTCTGGAAAATCTTCTTACATGGGTTCTTTTTATGTTGCTCCTCACATTCTTTAATGTTCTGAAGTATCTTATTGTGTGTTAGTAAGTTTAATTTTTTCCTTGCTGAGGCGAAGCTGATCATCTCTCCCCTTATCACCAGTTTTAAAGCTTCCCAGGTAGAGATTTGAGAGCACCCCTGCTGAATATTGATTGAATGTATATCTTTGATTTTATCTGCTAATTGGTTAACAAAATGCTTGTCATTCAACAAGGAGACATTCACTCTCCATAGAGTTCTTTTTTGACCTCCCTGTAAACATAGTGTTATCAATATGATGTTCTTTTTTGACCTCCCTGTAAACATAGTGTTATCGATATGGGGGCATGATCTGAGAGGGTAATATGATGGATCTTTGATTGTTTGATGTTATACATTTTATTTTGTTGCATGTAAAATAAATCTGTCCTTGAATATGAGGCATGGGGGTTTGAATAGAAAGTATAATCTTTCTCTCCTATACGTTGGGCCATCCAAATATCCCTTAATCCCAGTTCCCTAGTCATTCCACCTAAAATTTTATTTGCTTTCTTGCTTTGGGTCTGTGTTACTATAGATCTATTTATAGTTGCATTTGGAGCAACATTAAAATCTTCTCCTAAAATTATTTGCCCCTGTGGCAGGTCTGCAATTTTCTTAAAGATCTTATCTAGAAAACCTGCTGTGTCCTGGATTGGAGCGTATATATTTACAAAGTGAAATGTTTCCCCTTGATATTCTGCAGTTACCCTTATATAGTGTCCCTCTCTGTCTTTGTCTATCAATGTACTTTTAATCACACTACCTTTCTTAAATAAAATGGCTACCCCAGCTTTCTTCCTATTATTAGAAGCTGCTGCTTCTACCTATCCCACCCAACCCCTTCTCAATTTTAAATGTTCCCCTTCTGTAAGATGCGTTTCTTGAAGAAATGCCACTTCACAATTTAATTTTTTAACTTCCGATAACAGACGTGTTCTCTTAATGGGGGCATGAATTCCCTTCACATTGTAAGAAATTATCTGTATGCCCTCCATTTGTATCGATTAGAAGTTTCAATTCTGCTCCCTTCCCTACTCTCCTTTTATGTCGACTCTTACTCCCCTTCCCTTTCCTTCATTTTGTGTAGCTCAATTTTAGAAAGCAGAGATAATATAAACTATAAACCCAACTTGGGTCATGTAGAACATTCCAACAACTAATATGAATACAATAACATTTAACTTTTCTTCCACCAATATCCTCCATATTCACTTCCAAGGTGACCTGTTTAACCTCACTAGGCTAAAACTCACTGTATTCCCATGTAATATCATGGGAAAAAAGGCCAAGTGCATCAGTGGAGTACTCTTGCTCTCCCTATGCACCCCCAGGCCTTTTTCAGAGAGCTATTTCAACTCTCCGCTTTGTGCGTTCCCAGTCCCTCGCCCGGGAGACACTCCCAAAATATTTTGCCCTCCCCCATTGCATTAGCAACTTATGCTATGATGCCAAATTACTCCTCCTTTCCAGCTTTTTATTCTTAAACTCAGTTTTGCAAAGTAAAGTAGGCGGAGTAGCACATTTGAACAACACAATATGACAAGGCTGTAAAATTATATTTAATTCTCCTGTATTTTTTAGTTCTTAAGTGTCTCTTCCACTGACTTTATACCTATGTTAGCAGTCAGTGTATGCCTACAAGTGGGAAACGAAAAGGGAAAAAAATAGAATGCCACGTTCTGCCAACTCACGAGTGTTTTTTTTATCAGCCCTCTCCATCAAACAGCTGTATCTCCAATCTCTCCGTAGTCGGGAAGACCACTGGTCTCTTTGTTAATCTGGTAATGTCAGGAGAGAGTTGATTTAGGAATTGCCAGAGAGGGTTTTGTTTCTTCCCTTTTGAGCTCACGTTCCACACACCAGCGCTTAGTTTCTTCTCCAGCATTTCCATAGTTAGACCCGAAGTGTGACTGAATTCTCTCAAAAGCCACAGCCTAGACCAATGAATTATAAATTTTAGTTCCTTCTGTGCTAATTACTTTGAGCTTTGACGGAAACAATAATTGTGCTTTTATTTGTTTTTACTTTAGCTCTTTTATGATCATTCTGACCATGTTCCTTTTATTTTGTAATTCTGTCGAATAGTCTTGGTCAAAAAAGACTGGAACACCCTCAAAGGTTAAGGATTTCTGACACCACACTTCCTGTAAAATCCATTCTTTCTCCTGATATCTTAACATGCATATTATCCAGTATCTGGGTCCAGCATTTGGTTCTGTTGGATTTTGACCCAGTGAGTGATGGGCTCTCTCCATGTCTAAAGTCATGTCCGAAGGTAGCAAGAGCAAAGATTTGAGGACGTACTTGATGAAGTCTGTTCCTGCCGCATAGCCCTTTTCTGCCCCCTCCTTAATACCATAGATTCAGAAATTATTTCTTCTGGCCCTATTTTCCACATCCTTTAAGCGATTTTGTACCAGTCTATCTCTCCATAGTAAATACAGTAACACCCGATCCGTAGACTCCTGTGCCTCTGCAACCTGCGTGATCTTTTGTTCGTTCTGGATTACTTTTTTATCTATGCATTGTAGGTCACTTTTAAGGTCTGTAAAAGCTGTTTCTATTTTGCTTACAGTTTTTAGTATTTGCTGTGTAGCCTGTGCAGTATTTGGTTGGTTCAACTCCTCTGTCTCTTCCATTTCCAAATCCATCCCCTCTCCAGTCCCAGGTCCCCTGCCTGTTGCTAGGCCTTACATCACAGCTCCTATCGACAGTCACTTAAGTTTTGGTTTAAACTCTTTGAATCTAATATTTTTTTGCCTCGGCGGTCTCCCTGCCATTTCGCCAAAGTTCTCAGTATATTTTATTTTTAAAACATTTCTTGCTGCAGGAGAATTATCGTTTATATTAATGGAGTGTCTCCCAGAGCTTAGCGACTATGCTACTCTCATGTATGCAGCGTCACCGGAAGTCAAGGCATTCCTTTTCAACTGTGGAATATGTCCACTCCCAAGGAAGTAACTTTTTGCTAAAGTACACTATTGGGTGATCTTTTCCCTGATTAGAGGTCTGACTGAGGACTGCTTCAATCCCCACATCTGAGGCATCTGTCTGGACTACAAATGACTTACTATAATCTGGACTGGTCAACACAGGGGTACTGCACAGTGCCTTCTTTCGCCGTGTGAAGGCTCATTCACAGGCTGGCTCCCACTTTACCTTTTTGGGCATTCTTTTCTTTAGCAGGCCAGACAGGGGAGCTGCCAGGGTACTGTAATTTGGTACAAATTTTTGATAGTACCCAGTGGTGCCTAAGGAGTGCCTAACCTGCTTCTGGGTTTCAGGCTTGGGCCACACCTCTATCACCTCAATCTTGGCTTGATTTGGATGAAGCTGCCTCTACCCCACTACATGGCCTAGGAATGCCACCTCTGCCATTGCCACCTGGTACTTTTCACCCTTGACAGTGAGCCCTGCCTCCTGTATCCTGCCTAACACTTCCTGCAGATGGGACAGATGTTCCTTCCAACTGGCACTGAAGATGGCAATATCATCCAGATATGCCACTGTGTACTCTTCAATACTATGTAACACCTGGTTGACCAACCTTTGAAAGTTAGCAGGGCTGTTCTTCATTCCAAAAGACATTACCCTGAATTTGAATAACCCTATTGGAGTGATGAAGGCTGACCTCTCCCTAGCTCCAGCAGTTAACTCCACCTGTTCATATCCTTTCATCAAGTCAGTGGTGGTAAGCTATGTCTCCCCTTCCGACTTGTCCAGTAGTTCATCTGTCTGTGGCATTGGGTGGGCATCAGACTTCATGACTGTGTTGAGTCCATGATAGTACAAATAAAAGCGAGTAGAGTCATCTAGCTTGGTTATGAAGACTACATGTGAGGCCCAGGGGCTCTGGGATTTCTGGATTACCCCTAAATCTAGCATTTACTGCACCTCCTTCCTAATGTCCTTTAGGATGGCCTCAGGCACTCAGTAGGCTGTCTGCTGTATGGGTGCTTGCATCCCCATGTCTACATCATGTGTTGCAAAGGGGGTTCATTCAGGCTTGGCCATTAACAAAGGCACAAAGTCCGTTAAAATCTCCCTCACTTCTTGGGACTGTTCTGGAGTCAACTGGGGTGACAGTTTGATTGCCTCCACAGATGACTCCTGCTTGCTTTCCTCTAGCAAGTCTAGCAGGGGGTCTTCATAGTCCATCCCCCTCCCCAGGACTACACACTGCAAATACCATGTCAGCCCTATTTGCATATGGCTTCATCATGTTGACATGATACATTCTATGGGTATGTCTCCTGTCAGGCAGTTCTACAATATAATTTATGTCATTTACCTCTCGGACTACCTTGTATGGTCCCAACCACTTGGCCTGCAGCTTGTTCTTCTGGACTGGATTTAGGACCATGACTTCCTGACCCGCACTGTATGAGCAAGCTCTGGCTCCATGGTTGTACCAGACCTTTTGTTTCTGTTGGGAAGTTGACAGGTTGCTTTGGGCCATCCCATAAGCTCCTTCAGCTTCTCCCTAAACTTCAGGACATACTCCATGGCAGGAATTCCCTGGGTAGCATACTTGCCTTCCCAGTCTTCCCAGATCAAGTCTAGGGGTCCACGTAGCACAATCAGAATGGTATTCCAGGTGGCCTGTGTTCAAGTCCCAGCTGAGACACTTATTTTTTCTCACCATCATTTGTATGTGTTCCATAAAATATGCATGCCACACTCCTGTGTGTTTGTTAGAAGTAAAATATCTGTGTTGCCATTGGGTTGTGCATTTGAGAAAGAGTAATGTGCCCAGAGACATCCCAGGTTCCAGCTGTCTTAGTGGCGCAGCTGGTTAGCGCAATCAGAATGGTATTCCGAGTGGCCTGGGTTCAAGTCCCAGCTGATGCACTTATTCTTTTTCACCCTTGCTTGTATAGGGGCCCACGTACCCTACATCCACACAAGAGTTTGAAGGGGGAGAACACTGTCAACTCTTGGGGCACCTCCCTCTATGTGAACAACAGGTGGGGAAGGTATTTCTCCCAGTCCCTCCCACACCGTTCAGCAGATGCTTGGAGCATTGATATTAGGGTATCATTAAACCTTTCCACAAGCCCATTGGCTTGTGGGTGATAAGTTGCCGTGTATCTCTGCACCACCCCACAGTTCTCTCACAAACACTTCATCAGGTCTGACATGAAGGTACCCCCTTGATCAGTGATAACCTCCTGTGGAAACCTGACATGGGAGAAAATCCCTAGAAAGGCATCTGCCACTTTGTCTGTCCTAAGTGAGGAGAGGGCAGCCACCTCTGGGCATTGGGTGGCATAATCTATCATCATTAGGATAAATCTCTTCCCGGAGGAGCGTGGGGTACTCAAAGGTCCTACAATATCCATTCCTACCCTCTGGAATAGCTCCTCCACAGTGGGCAAGGGAAATAGAGAGGCTTCAGTTTTACTTCCTGCCTTCCATATTTGTTGGCACCGGTGACAAGACCTGCAATATTCCTTCACCTGCTGGGTGAAGTTGGGCCAACAGAAATTCTGGGCCAGTCACTGTGCAGTGTATGCAATTCCCAGATATCCGGACATGGGGATGTCATGAGTGACCTTGAGCAATCACTCACGATAATCCTGGGGAACTACGAGCTTCCTGCCCATCACCCCTCCCTCTGTCCTAAGGTCTTGAGTATACAACAGTCCATTGCCCTAAAATACCCTGTGTCTCATGTCATCTCCCTGTGTCCCATCAGATTCTGCACAAGCCCTCAGCATCTCCAAACTAGGGTCAGTTCTCTGAGCAGCTGCAACATCTTCACATTTTCCCAGGGCATGGAACATGCCCCCTTCAGTTCCTAAACTGGGGTCCATAGCTCTAGAGTCAGGGCATTCAAGGTCACTGCCATCCCTAACCTTCTGACAATTTTTTATCCCTCCCTGCTTGGAATAACCTTCTGTAGCAGTTTTGTGAACGGCTACATGGGGAAGTCCTGCCTCCCTTTCACTACTCTCCATTTCAGAAGACACAGGCTAGGGAACCAGCTTCTCATTTTTTTCCACAGTGGCTTTTATGGGTTCCAGGGAACTAAAAGTAGCCTTTGCCATCTGACTGCGGGTAACCGCACACACTACCCCATTCTGGAGATTGTTCCCTGTAATCACATCAATGGCAAGGTTGTCCGTCATGGTCACTTTTTGCACCCTCTCTCCTGTCTCACCCCAGTCCAGGAGAACACTAGCTAGTGGCAGAGTTTTCTCCTCCCCAGTGAATCCCTTTACTATTACAAACTGATTAGGTATAGGCTATTCAGGCCCAACCAAATCTCCTTTTACTAAGATGAGAGATGCCCCTGTGTCCCTTAACCCATGGGTCTGTACCCCATTTACAGTAACCGGGTGTATATGCTCCCTCATGTTTATAGGCATGCTTTCAAAGATACATAGTACACCCAACTCTGTTCGAGCGCCACCTTTTCCACTCTGTGCCTTTTTAGGACACAGTCTAGCAAAATGACCTGGCTGTTTGCAAAACCAACAGTCATCATTTCTTTTATCCTAGAAATCCCTTTTTTGTAACCTGAGACTTCCCCCTTTCTGTGGAGGCAGTGAGGGTTTTAGCTGCCCTGAAGGCATGCTTTTCCCTTTCTGTACTGCCACACTCGCTCCAATTCCTTTCAGAGCAGGCCTGTTCCTGGCATAGTGATCAGAGTGCTCAGCAGCTTGCAGCGCTATTTTTGGATCTCGGTCCTCTAACCAGGTTTTTGGCTCTGCTGGGCAAGCCCAAAAGAACTGCTCTAACAGCATAACCTTCTCAATTTTTTTCCACAGAATTTGCTTTGACTCCTTCCCACAGTTTCAAAAACTGATGTTACGTTGTGGCGAGTTCCTCATAACTCAAGTCAGGGCTTCTCCAGAGCTTACGGAACTCAACCCTATATGTTTCAGGAATTAGTGCATACTTTTTAATAAAGCAGTTTTAAGTTTCTCATAATCTTGGCTATCATGATTGTACATTTGGCCTAGTGTCTCACGGCCTTTACCAGTAAGTAGTGGGGATAGCTAGAAGCTCCAGAACTCTCTGGGTATTTTGGCCCGGACTACAGACCTTTTCAAATGAATTCAAAATGCTTCCATATCATTCCCTTCTTTAAACTCAGCTATTAATTTGGAGTTTAACTTATACCCCAGCCCTGGAGTTTCAGATTCACCCCGCCACTTACCTCCTCTGGCACTGGTCATTGGAGTCTTAGCTTCTGCAGTTCGAATTCCCTCTGGCGCTCTTCTTCCTCGCTCTCAGCCTCTCTATCTGAAGCCATTTTTCCTTTTCCTCTGCCTCTCTCTGGTGCTGTCTTTCTTGCAACTCCATCTCAAACTTCCTCTGCTTGAATTCCAGCACCAATTTCCTCAACTCCAGCTGTGGCCTGATCCCTTCCAGCTCCAGCTTTGTGGTGACCTTACCCTGGTGATGTGACCAGGGTTCCCTCTGGTCTTGCTGTACTCTATGGGACTGGACTCTGCAACATCCCTTGGCACCCCACACCCAAAGTCTGGTCCCTTTCAGTCACTGACTGCGACTCGAGGTCCCAGGCAGTCACTTGCTCATCGGCTGCCACAAGAGCCTCCATGAGGTGCTTTGTAGCTCATCCCTCGCTCTGGACCCATCTTTCCTGATACAACTACTTTAGATAGTCTGCAGTGTATTCACTGTAGATGGAAGTCACATTCTTCCCTAACTACTGCTACACTAGCTTATACCGAAAAAACCAAAACAGGTAGGGAACTTTATACTGTAAACAAATTATATATTTTTTCCAAATCTCTGCCTTGATTGTGTGTGGACTGTTTTCAGTTTATCAGTCTGATACACTGGGCTTGAATTCAACTGTAATGCCTGTGCCACAAATATCTCTTGAATCACAGCACTATGCAACCAGATCTCTCAGATCCCAACACTGCACACCAGATCTGTCATAAACCCACTCCTGAGGGTTAGGTCCACTGAGCTCACAGTGCCCACCCCAAGTGTAATCCATGATAGTAGGAGAAACAGGGATACCCTCCTCGTGTGCTTTTAGAATGCTTGCCAAGGTCATGACTGAACACCTGCCATGAGGACCCAAGGTGTCCCTCTAAACTATGGATAAGGACACAATACCAGTCTCGAGTCTTGTGGTCAAATATGAACCCTTCTTGGGTGTTACACAAATTTATTTATTTATTGTAATCATCGGAATTACAACCCTTCTAGTAAAGGACTCGTTTCCAAAGGCTCCACATCAGAGTTACACAGAAGTACATTCATTTACATATGACCATTCCTTATAGACAGAAACAATACAGGGGTACAGGGTACAAATATAGTAGGAACACAGCATGATTTTAAGAACTGCTACAAATTGTATACAGGTGGGGTTATAGGCCAATACATCGAGGTAGCTAAGGACACTTATCAAACTTGTCAGTTGACCAATTTTGAGACTGAGGGATGATTAAGCTGGCTAGGAAGCCATTGTCCTATATTCTGAGTCATGACGGAGGAGAGGCCCAGTGGACTTGAGTTCACCGGAAGGTACACACGCAAGAGCGAGTAGAGAGTATATGATTCCTGAGGGCCTCTTTAAATAGTCCTAGCTTGGGCAGACTAGTTACTGAAGTGGGTAGAGAGTTGAATCAAGTTGGGCACCTGTAGCCGAATGTCCTTTGGGCTAGGGAGGTTCTGACCTTAGGGAATATGAGAGAGGATTTGGAGGCACTGCAGGTATTGACTGAAGGGATGGCTGGGAGAAGAGCAAAGGTGACACCTGGAGGGGTGAGACCAAGGAATATTGTTTTGGCCATGAGGCAGGACTGATATTTGAGCCTCTCTTCATAATGAAGCACATTTGCAAGGGAGTAAAGTGTGCAGGAATAAGTGTTCAGTGCAGGTCAGGAGCCTACAGGCCTTGTTTATGGACAATTTAATTCTGTTGAGGGCAGTACTGTCAACTGCACTATAGATGAGCAGGCCATGGCTAGTCTGAGTGCTTCTGGCAGAAGGCAGTCCTTGTACAAATAGAGGAGATCAATTCATGAACTGGTGGCCATTGTGAGGGTACTGATGTGGTGGTGGAATGTGAAGGTGGAGTCAAAGTGGATGCCCAGGTATTTATAGGAGGATACTTGTTTTAGGGGATGGAGAGAGCTGGAGGAGACCTGTAGGGGGTAGTCTTTATGTTTGCCTTGGTGGTGGGCAAAGAGCATTGACTTTTTTTTTTAGGTTGATGGCCACTCTTCTATCCATGAACCAGCACTCGATCCGATTGAAGGAGTGCTGGAGGGAAGATAGGAGGGCAGTGGGGCTTGGGTCAAAGGTAAAAAGGACTGCATTGTTGGCATAGAGAAGGATCTTTCTGGGGCAGGAGCTTTGGAGGGAGTTGAGATAAAGACTGAAAAGAAAAGGACCAAGGATGAAGCCCTGAGGGACCCCAGAGCAGACCGGGTGGGAGCTGGAGAGAGTGTTGTTAAGTTTGACGCATTGGGATCTGACAATTAAATAGTTAGTATGGGGGGGGAGTGATCCAGGCATCACACTCTCTCTTTGGGTTAGCAGTGTGCTCCTGATTTTGTCTTCTCCCAACAGGACATGCAACAACCTGGTTCAAAATCTCTACAGACTCTTCCTTAAGACTTTAGTATTTCCCTGTCTCTACCCAGATGTCCCTTACAGACCCTTGCTCGATTGGTTGTTTATGGAAGCACCTCTTAGCACTAACAGTTTATCACAGATTATTAATAACTGTCCCAAAATTCACAGACAATTTAAAACAAATCTTGCTCAGGCAGGTTTCTTAAAAACAAATGTTTTTACTAAAATACTTAATTAATAATCAAACAGTTACAACTAAAATATGCACTAATTTGGTCACAGAATAACAGAAATAAAAGTGGAAAAATATACATGAAAAACACACTATAACTGTTATCTAACATCTACCTCAAGTCCATAGTAAATTGAAGTCCAAAGAAAGTAAATGAAAGATTCAGTTTCCTTTGTACTGGCAGTCTTGGGTCACAGCAATTTTGCTTCTTGTGTCAGGAGAAGAGTGTCCATTGTAGATGCTCAGCAAAAATGAGAGAGTTTCCTCTGTGTCAGCTCCTTAAATAGCTGGAAGAAGCCAGAAGAAAAAGAATTGTCGAATCCCAAAGGGGCCTTCTCTTTTAGGTCAGCAGAAGTCATTCTTGTGCTTTCCCCACAACACAATTTTCTAACTACCTTGTGATGTCATATTTCCCTGACAATTATGACACCTGTAAGAGAATTCACAGAGGTCTACCAGAAAGGATGTTCCTGGTCCTCTCAGCTCATAAGATGCAACATACCATACCAGTTTCCTGGAATCAGAGCATCTTACCTCTAAAGTACACGGTTTATGACAGGTAAATGGATTTTGGCATATCTCTGTTAGGAGACCTGGAAATTCAAACGTAGCTTCCTAGTAAGTAGCTCCCCTTCAAGTCAGAGGAAGGTCAAACATTTTTAAAAGAAATCCAGTCTCTCTCTCTATGTGCCCCTTGCATTAACACTGGCATTTTTGTGGCATAGAAACATAGAATTTGACGGCAGATAAGGACCGCTTGGCCCACCCAGTCTGCCCATTTCCCTACCTAATGGATAAGCTGCAGATCCTAGTTAACCAGCAGCCTACTTCTTCCTGCCCCTACCCCCTAGAATTGCCTTATGATTGTCTCATGCATGCTTGAATTCCACCACTGTTTTGGACTCCACAACCTCCTCCGGAAGGCCATTCCATACATCCACAACCCTCTCTGTGAAAAAATACTTCCTTAAATTACCTCTGAGCCGCCCCCATCTTCAAATGTACCCCTTGTTCTTGCACACCTCTGTTTTGAAAGATGCTACCCTCTTGGACTTTGTTGATTCCTTGAGGTACTTGAAAGTTTCTATCATGTCCCCCTCTCCTCCTTTCCTCGAGGGCTATACATATTAAGCTCCTTAAGTCTCTCTTCATATGTCTTCTGGTGCAGACCCTGCACCGCTTTAGTTGCCTCCTCCAGACAGCTTCCATCCTGTCTATGCCTTTGAGATTGGGTCTCCAGAACTGCACACAGTACTCCAGATGGGGTCTGACCAGCTGTCTGTACAGAGGATAATAACTTCCTGTTTTCTACTGGTGATGCCTCTCCCTATGCATCCCAGTATCCCCCCAGCCCTCCATGCTGCCCTCTCACATTGCTTGCACACCTTAAGGTCATCTGATATGACTATCCCTAGGTCCCTTTCCATTTTTGTTGTTGTTAGTATCTCACCCCCCATTGTGTACTCTTCCCCTGGGTTTTTGTTTCCCAGGTGCATTACCTTGCACTTCTTAGCACTGAATCTAAGCTGCCATACATTTGACCATTCCTCTAACCTTGCCAAGTCCCTTCTCATCCTTTCCACCCTACCTTGTGCATCAACTCTGTTACAGATCTTTGTGTCATCTGCAAAGAGACATACTTTTCCTTCCAGTCCCTCTGCAATGTCGCTTATAAAGACATTGAAGAGGACCGGTCCTAATACTGAACCCTGCGGTACCCCACTTGTAACCCTCCTTTCTTCAGAGTGGACTCCATTTACTATTACTCTCTGTGTCCTATTCTCCAGCCAATTCTTTACCCAGGCTGTCATCTTGGGACCCACTCCCAGGCTGGCTAACTTGTATATTAATCTTTTGTGTGGGACTGTGTCAAATGCTTTGCTAAAGTCTAGGTAGGTCATGTCCACAGCCCCTCCCTGATCTACTACTTTGGTCACCCAGTCAAAGAAATCTATCAGATTCATCTGGCATGACCTTCCCACTGTGAATCCATGCTGCCTTGGGTCCTGCCCCTCTGGCCTCTAGATACTCGATAATTCTTTCCTTCAGAAGTGATTCCATCATTTTCCCTACCACTGAGGTTAAACTAACAGGTCTGTAGTTTTCTGCTTCTGCCTTCTCCACTTTTGTGAAGGGAATCACATCTGCCCTCCTCCAGTCCTCGGTACCACCCCATCCTCCCATGATTTGTTAAAGAGGTAGTCAGTGGTGTCACTAGTTTACCCTTAGTTCTTTTTAGAATTCTGGGATGAATCTATCAGGCCCAATTGCTTTGTCCACCTTCAGTTTTAAAGTTCTTTCAGAACCCTTTCTTCTGTAAATGGCTGGTATCAACTTCTGTATCCAGAGTGTTTCTACTGTTTGTTTTAGGTACCTCCCCTCTTCCTTTGTAAATACTGAGCAAAATATTTGTTTAGTATCTCTGCCTTTCTCAGTCCACCCTCTGCCCACCCTCCTCCCTTTATTAAGCTTCACTATCCTCCCTTGGTCTTCCTTTGCTCCTGATGTACCTATAAAGGTTTTATCCCCTATATAATGAGTTGGCTATCTTTTCTCGGTTTGGGCCTTTGCTGTTCTGACTGCCTTCCCAGCTTCCTTTTGCTTTAACAGATACAGTTCCCTGTCCTGCTCCTTCTGTGATTCCTTGTACTTCCTGAATGCTTTCTTTTCTCTTGAACCTTCACTGCCACTTCCTTTGAGAACCATAGTGGTTTCTTACATCGTTTTGTTTTGTTTATTTGCTTACACAAAGGCTTGTTACCTCTGTGATGGCAGTTTTATTATTCCCATTGTTCTTCCACCCCTCCTTCCTGCCCATTTGCTAGTGCATTCCTTAGGCACTCACTCATTTTGGCAAAGTCAGCCCTCCTAAAGTCCAGTACTTTTGCCTTTGTATGACTTGACTCTATTGCTGTGTTTATTGTGAACCATACTGTTCAATGGTCGCTAATTCCCAGATGGCTACCCACTTCTAGATCTGTGATCCTCTCTTCATCTCCATTTGAGAGAACCAGGTCTAAGACTACTCCCTCTCGCGTGGGCTCCAATACTAGTTGGACATGTACATATGTACATATAAACAGAATTACATAAAAAAAAAAATATATATATATATATATATAAAACAAGAATTATTCCTGCAAATAATGACTGGCAGTTGGCTAGCTCGCCACAATGGCCTCTAGTCCAGTTACAGTTGGTAACCTGGAACAAGTTATTTGTACCACACTGATACCCTTAAGATATTTTAAAGTCTCTATCATGTCTCTCCTGTCTCTTTTCTGCTTCAGGGAGTATAAGTTGAGTTGCTGTAATTGTGCCTTTTAAGGCTTGTGGAGCATACCCTGCACTATCTTTGTTGCATTCCTCTGTACAGTCTCCAATCTATCTATGTCATTTCTGAGATGTGGTCTCCAGAACTGGACACAGTATTCCAGGTGAGGTCTCACCAGGGACCTGTACAGGGGCATAATCACCTCTCGCTTCCTACTAGTGATGCCCCTCCCTATGCATCCCAGGATGCCATTACCCTTTAGTGATGCTTTTCACATTGCTTGCCAACTTTCATGTCATCAGAGATGATTACCCCAAGATCATGCCCCTTCTTGGTTGTGGCCGGCTGCTAATCCCCCAGGTAGTAGTTCCCTGCTGGATTACATCTTCCAAGGTGCATAACTTTACATTTTTTAGCACTGAATTTCAACTGCCAGTTTCTTGGCCATGTTTCCAATTTCTTTAGGTCAGACTCCATCCTTTGAACTCATTCAGCCATGTCTACCCTGTTGCAGAGCTTGGTGTTATCTGCAAACAGGAACACCTTCCCATCCAGTCCATCAGTGATGTCGCTGATGAATATATTGAAGAGAATCGTTCCCAGTACGGAGCCCTGTGGTACACTGCTAGTTACCCTACCCTTTTTTGACAGAGTGCCATTTACCATTACCCTCTGTGTCCTTCTGTCTAGCCAATTTGAGATCCAGTTCACTATTTGAAGTCCAATGCCTGTGTGCTCTAGTTTGCTGATCAGTTTCCTATAAGGGACGAAGTCAAAGGCCTCGCTGAAGTCCAGGTATACTACGTCAGCTGTACCACCTTGGTCTGCTGTTTGGGTAACCCAATCAAAATTTGATCATGTTAGTCTAGCAGGACCTCCCTGCTGTGAAGCCATGCTGCTTTGGGTCTAGTTGCTCACTGGCTTCTAAGAATGTCACTATTGTTTCCTTTAATAGGGACTCCCATCAGTTTCTCCACTACTGAGGTATGCCTGACTGTATGGTAGTTTCTCGCTTCTTCCCTACTCCCACTCTTATGGAGGGGCACCACTGTAGCTCTTTTCCAGTCTTCACAGACTTCTCCACTCTCCAATGATTTGTTGAACAATCTTGCCAGTGGGGCGGCTAGCTCCTCCTCAAGCTCCTTCAGAATTCTTGGGTGAATTCCATCCATCACCATTGCCTTGTTCACCTTTAGTTTCTTGAATTCCTCTATGACTCTTTGTTCTGTGAATGGACTTGTGCCTGCCCCCCCGACATGGTGCTCCTTCTTGCATAAGGCAGGACCTTTGTTGCTTTCTTCCTGCATGAAAATTGAGCAGAAATAATCATTCAAGACTTATGCTTTCTCACCATCATCCTTCACATGCTAACCTTTCTTTTTTGTTAATCTGACAATTCCCCCCTTGTCGCCCTTTTGTAGCCCTTTCGCTAACCTTTCCTCAGTCTGTGCCATCACAATCCTAACTGCTTTCCTGGCCTCTTTTAGTGTTTCCTTGTATAATTCCATCTCTGTCACTTTTGGACTCCTTATACCTTCTGAAGGCTCTTTTCTCCTCTCTTCTCTTATCTTGGATACTACTTCCTTGGTGAACCAGAGTGGAGTTCTTCTCATTTTGGTTTTACTAACCTGCTTGGTACAGTGAGATGTGACTAAGTTTATTGATTCCTTTAATTCCCTCCAGCTTTGTTCTATTCCCCCTTTCCCCCTGCAAGCAAAAATATCTTTAATACATTTTTTCATTTTGGGGAAATCTGCTTTCCTGAAGTTGAGGGCTTTCAGTTTAGAGTGACTCATGTCCTCAGATTTGTTCACAGTGAACCATACAGTCCTGTGATCCCTAGACCCCATATGACTTCCCACTTCTACGTCTGAAACCCTGTTACTATTCGAGAGTACCAGGATCACCCTTTCCCCTAGTGGGTGTTTTCACCATCTGAGTTAGTCCCACTGCCCTCAGCACTACCAGAAATTCCTTGCACCTTTCTTGAGATGCCGTGAAGGAGTCCCAATTCACATCTAATAAATTGAAATCACTGACCAGCAATAGCTCCCCCTTATCCGCCATCTTCAGGAGGGTTTCCAGAATTTCCTTCTCTTTTTCTGTCTCCTGAGACTGAAGCCTGTCGATCACTCTGACAAGGGTGGGGGCCTTGCTTCCAGTTCCGATAGTAATTCACAAGGCCTTGGCCTCAATATAAGACCCCTGAATCTCTGTAGCTCTGACACCTTCTTTAACATAGATGGCCACCCAACCCCCTTTTCCTCTTCCTGTCCCTCCTGAATAGGTTGTATCCTGGGATGGCTACATCCCAGCCATGGTTCTCACTGAACCATGTTTCTGTTACTGCTACCCAGTCCAGGTCTGCTTCCGCCATTGTGACGGTAATGTCCGGGATCTTTTTTAGCAGACTGCAAGCACTGATGCACATGGTCCTCCACTCCCGGTTCCCAATGCTGCTTGCAATGTTACTTTTTGCCATCTGTGTTCCCTTCTTGCCTTTCCTGTATTTCAGGAAAGATCTGCCTTGGTTTGAGAGTTCCTCCTCCTTTGCAAGATTCACCTTTATTTGTCCTACTGGAGAATCAATAGCTGATAGGGGAGGGGTGACTGTTTCCCTGTGGTACTTAATGAGTCACAGGGCCCCCCTGTTTGTTGATGTACCACATTGTTGTGGTGTTGTCTGTTCTGACTTGTATCACCTTGTCATGGACAGATGCAGAAAAAGCCTGAAGAGCTAAAAAGACAGCTCTGAGTTCCAGCAAATTGATGTGGAGCAGAGATTCCTGGGGGGAACAAACTCCCTGAGTGGAAAGGTCGCCCATGTGGGCTCCCCAACCCAGAAGGGAAGCATCTGTAGTGAGAGTCAAGTCGTGAGAAGGGGAAATGAAGGGGACCCCCGCTCTTAAATTGCTCTGATCCTGCCACCACTGGAGAGCTAGGATCAAAGTTCGAGTCACTGGGACCAACTTGGAAAGGGGGTCTCTTCTCTGAGACCAAAAGGTTCTCAAGTGAAACTGAATGTCTCTCATCTGAAATCTGGCTCCCTGCACAACAGCTGTGGATGCAGCCATGTGCTCCAGGAGCTGCAGAAAGTGTCTTGCTGGTTGAGAGACCTGCAGAGTGAAGGAAGAGGCCAGAGCCACTAAATTCCTTACCCTTTCTGGGGGAAGAAAGGCTCTGGCTAGCTTTGTGTCCAATTCTGCCCCTAAAGGTGAGTACCTGGACTGGTTCCAGAACCGACTTTGGTAGGTTTAGCAGAAAACCCAGGGAGGTGAGAAGCTGCTGGGTGACCTGCAGGTGAGATTTTACCTGTTCTGGGGACTGGCCTACAATGAGCCAGTCATCTAGATAGGGAAAAACAGCAATCCTCTGCCTCCTTAAGTAGGCCACTGCCACTGCTAGACACTTTGTGAATACCCTTGGAACAGAGGTAAGGCCGAAGGGCATTGCTCTGAACTGGTAATGACCTGAGGCAGTTTGAATCTGAGGTACTTTCGATGGGATCTTCTGATTAGGACATGGAAATAGGCATCCTTGAGGTCCAGGAGCTAGCCAGTCCCTGGCCTTAGGGAAGGTAAAATCATTGCCAGAGTTACCATTTTGAACTTTGGTTTCAAAAGATGCTTGTTCAGATATCTGAGATCTAAAATGGGCTGCCACTCTCCTGTCTTTTTTGGGGTAAGGAAGTATCTGGAATACAGACCTTGCCCTGATGCAGGGGAGGAACCCTTTCTACTGCTCTGAGAGCTAACAGGGATGAGACCTCTGTTTCCAGAGCGAGGGTCTCTGAAGCACTTGCAGGTAGAAAAGTCTGCTTCTCAACTTGGGAAACTTTTGAAGCTGAGAACCAGACCCTGGCTTACTACTTCCAGAACCCACTTGTCTGAGGTTGGAAGAAGCCCCACCCTGACTGAAGTAAGCCAGCCTGCCCCCACTGGATACAGGAGAATGGCCCTGGGCACCCCATCAGGGTGCCTGTTCTGCAGGAGCTTTAGGCTGGGGGTGGGAGCAGGTCTGCCCACCCTCGTCTGCCCCTGCCCTGCCTCTGAAGAAGCCCTCTGAGCATAGGCAGAGGAGGCCTGAGTCTGGTAGAAAGGCCTGTGAAAAGGCTCACCCCTACCCCTGGGGCATGCTTTGAGGAGTGGCTTGCCGCCTCCTTAGCCTGGGCATTTTGTAAGTAGTCCCATATTCATCCATCTTCTTCATGTAGTTCTCTGTCTGCTCTCCAAACAGATAATTTCCCACCACAGGAAAATCCATAGCCTTAGTCTGGGTATCCTGTGACAAACTAGTACACCTGAGCCAGCAACCTACGAAAAGCTATAGATGTGGCCAT
Source organism: Neoceratodus forsteri (assembly GCA_016271365.2). NCBI lineage: Eukaryota > Metazoa > Chordata > Ceratodontiformes > Ceratodontidae > Neoceratodus > Neoceratodus forsteri. The sequence continues at coordinate 830,176,154 of CM028130.1, read as the reverse complement.
GACCCTAGAGGAAACATCATTAACATCCACAGCAGCATGAAACTGAACCTTAGAGGCTTCAATGCCATCAGCAGCCACCTGTTCTAGTTCACTAGCCAGCTGGCCATGGGCCTGCTTGGCCAATTGCATAACAGTATCCCATCTAGATTTCTGATACCTAGCTACATAAGCCATATAATTTGTTGCCTGAGTCCCAGAGAGGCTGCCATATACTGTTTTTGCCATGGCATCAATCTTCCTGGAATCCTTGTCAGGAGGATGTAAGCCAAGGAATATTAGCTTTATCACAGGCAGCAGCCTGAACTACCCCAACATGACTGCATTGCTGAGAAAGGAATTCTGTATCAGGGCCTGACAATGTATACCTTCTGTCCATCTTTTTATCTACAGGAGGCACAGAATTAGAGCTTTTAAAATTTTAATTGTTTGTTTCCTAAAAGACTTATGTAAAGGAATAGACAATCTCCTAGACTCTGGAATATCCATCATTTCTACAAAATCAGTCTCTTCTTGCTCATCCACAGCCTCTTCTAAAGGAAGCTGGAGGGTTTCAGCAACTTTTTTATAAAACATAAAATGAGATGGGGACTCAGACAGCATGGGGGAGATTCTAAAGGTCTGTCTGGGGAGATGTCCGGTTCAATGGGCACACCCAGACCTTCCTAGCCACATTCATACTGTTCATAATCCTCCTCCCTCCTCTGGTTCATAAAATTCCTCAATATCATAATCCTGAACTACTGGGACGGACGAACCAACCTTTTACCAGATGGTGGTGGTTGGACGGACCCCTGAACAGTGACTGACAATTTGTATGGCTTTTGTTATCTCTGCAGCAGTTGGAGAAGGAATTCTGGACTCCAGACCTGCTGATTTTCTTGTTTTCTTTACTGGAATTGGTTCCTCAGAACCAGCTTTTCTTTTGGCCGAGGAAGTCTGGCCCTGGTCAGAGGGCACTCCCTCCTTGCTACCCTCTCACATTGCTTGCACACCTTAAGGTCATCTGATATGACTATCCCTAGGTCCCTTTCCATTTTTGTTGTTGTTAGTATCTCACCCCCCATTGTGTACTCTTCTGGCCATCCAGGTCAGCGGACTTTTTGGCCTCTCGTTCCCTGAGCCTGCCCAATCTTTTTTCCAGGGTGGCTGCAGGGAAATTCTTACATACCTGGCAGTCTGACTGGAGGTGGTCAAACCCCAGACACAAACACATAGGGTGTGGGTCAGCCTTGGCAAAGACTTCCCCACAAACATCACAGTGTTGAAACCAGTAGGCTCGGTTTTTCTTTTGGGTTTCTCAGACATAATGCCAGCCTAACCAAAACTTGCCCTTTAACGGCAGTGCCAGGCAAGACACCTTTATCGGTTCCTAACTGTGTCACGGGTATTGGAAAAACGTAATAAATCCATTTTTTTAGAACCGATAAGAACCGTGAACCGCACTCTAAAATAGTAACTTTTAGTTTTAAATGAGTTTTAAACCCATTGATCGGTCCAAAACCGAACCGATAACTTACAAGTTCCACACAGACAAAACCTTCATTTACTTACGGTTACCACAGATAGAGCTTGAACCGAACGGTTTTGCAGTTAAAATAAAACTATTCTCAAGTTAAATCCAACCGAGAAAACACTTTTTAAACCGAGAAATGAACCAAGCAGAAGGAGAAATCTCCGGAGCGACTGTTCACTGAGGCGGAGTAAAGAATCTGACAGTTCAAGTTTGAAATGACACAGATAGAGCTGCTCTCGTGCCAAAATTCTATTTTGGAATGGTTTTAACCATTTCACTCCGGGGCAGTTCTAGAGCTGGATCAAACTGCTAATGTCTATAATATAGCAAGACTTCATGTTGTTCGAAACCTATGTTCCGCTCTGCACAGGGAACTACTTCCACTGCCCTGTTTTTAGTTGAAACTAAAGAAGTTCATTTTAAAACAAATTAAAATACAAAAATGTACATGAAATCAATAAAAACACGATTACATCTGTAGAAAAGAGAAAAAGTAGTCCTGTTGGATTGTAGCTCTTTAATTAAAAGTCACTACACAAGGTCAATGTCTCTTTTTGTCTGCAGTACCCACCCAGTGACTGTGTCAGCACTACCCACCCACACAAATGCTCAAAATCATGTTTTTTATTTTTATTTTTTTTATATTTCTCTCTTTAACATAGAAACATAGAAACATAGAATTTGACGGCAGATAAGGACCGCTTGGCCCACCTAGTCTGCCCATTTTCTACCTAACAGATAAGCTGCAGATCCTAGTTAACCAACAGCTTACTTCCTCTTACCTGCCCCTAGGACTGCCTTATGCCTGTCCCATGCATTCTTGAAGTCCCCCACTGTTCTGGACTCCACGACCTCCTCAGGGAGGCTGTTCCATGCATCCACAACCCTCTCAGTGAAAAAATACTTCCTTACATTACCCCTGAGCCGTCCCCCCTCTGTCTTCAAATTGTGCCCCCTTGTTCTTGCACATCTCATTTTCTGGAAGATGCTACCCTCTTGGACTTTGTTAATTCCCTTGAGGTACTTGAAAGTTTCTATCATGTCCCCTCTCTCCCTTCTTTCCTCAAGGGTATACATATCAAGCTCCTTTAGTCTTTCTTCGTATGTCTTCTGGTGCAGACCCTGCACCATTTTGGTTGCCCTCCTCTGGACAGCCTCCACTCTGTCTATGTCTTTGTGGAGATGGGGTCTCCAGAACTGCACACAGTACTCCAGATGGGGTCTCACCAACTGTCTGTACAGAGGGATAACAACTTCCTGTTTTCTACTGGTGATGCCTCTTCCTATGCATCCCAGTATCCCCCCAGCCTTCCTTAGTGCCTTCTCACATTGCTTGCCCACCTTTAGGTCATCTGATATAATTACCCCCAGGTCCCTTTCTATTTTTACTGTTGTCAGTATCTCACCCCCCATTGTGTACTCTTCTCCTGGGTTTTTGTTTCCCAGGTGCATTACTTTCACTTCTTTGCATTGAATCTAAGTTGCCATATGTCTGACCATTCCTCCAACCTTGCCAAGTCCCTTCTCATCCTTTCCACTCCATCTTGTGTATCAGCCCTGTTGCAGATCTTTGTGTCATCTGCAAAGACACATACTTTTCCTTCCAGTTCCTCTGCAATGTCACTTATAAAGACATTAAAAAGGACCGGTCCCAGTACTGAACCCTGCGGTACCCCGCTAGTAACCCTCCTTTCTCCACTGTGTACTCCATTTACTACTACCCTTTGCGTCCTGTTGTCTAGCCAATTTTTTATCCAGGCTACCACCTTGGGACCCATTCCAAGGCTGGCTATCTTGTGTATTAATCTTTTGTGTGGGACTGTATCAAATGCCTTGCTAAAATCTAGGTAGACTATGTCCACAGCCCCTCCCCGGTCTACTACTTTGGTCACCCAGTCAAAGAAATCTATTAGATTCATCTGACAGGACCTTCCCATCATGAATCCATGCTGCCTTGGGTCCTGTGCTCCACTGGCCTCTAGGTACTCAACAATTCTTTCCTTCAGAAGTGATTCCATCATTTTCCCTACCACTGAGGTCAAACTAACTGGTCTGTAGTTTCCTGCCTCTGTCCTGCTCCCACTTTTGTGAAGAGGAATCACATCTGCCCTCTTCCAGTCTTCGGGTACCACCCCATCCTCCCATGATTTGTTAAAGAGAGTAGTCAGCGATGTCACTAGTTCTACCCTTAGTTCTTTTAGAATTCTTGGGTGAATCCCATCAGGCCTCATTGCTTTGTCCACCTTCAATTTTATTAGTTCTTTCAGAACCCTTTCTTCTGTAAATGGACTGGTATCGACCCCCATCTTCAGACTGTTTCTCTTGTTTGGTTTAGGTAACTCCCCCTCCTCTTCCTTTGTGAATACTGAGCAGAAATATTCATTCAGTATCCCTGCTTTTTCACTGTCACCCTCTACCTACACTCCCTTCCCTTTACTAAGCTTCAGTATCCCTCCTTTGGTCTTTCTTCGCTCCCTAATGTTCCTATAAAAGGTCTTATCCCCTTCTTAACATAATTTGCTATCCTTTCCTCGATTTGGGCCTTTGCTATTCTGACTGCCTTCCCAGCCTCTTTCTGCTTTAACTGATAAAGTTCTCTGTCCTGCTCCTTCTGTGTTTCCTTATATTTCCTGAATGCTGTCCTTTTCTCCTTAACCTTCCCTGCCACCTCTTTTGTGAACCATAGCATTTTTTTCCTTCATTGTGTTTTATTGATTTGCTTTACACAAAGACTTGTTGCCTCTGTGATGGCTGTTTTGGTCACTCCCCATTGTTCCTCCACCCTCCTTCTTGCCTGTTTGCTAGTGCTTTTCTGAGGCACTCTCATTTCTCAAAGTCAGCCCTCCTAAAGTCTAGTACTCTTGCTTTTGTATGGCTTGATTGTATGGCTGTGTTTATCGTGAACCACACTGTTTGGTGGTCGCTTGTTCCCAGATGGCTACCCACTTCTAAATCTGAGATCTTTCTCCATCCCCATTTGAAAGTACCAGGTCTAAGATTCTCCTCCTCAGTGGGTTCTGATACTAGCTGTCTGAGGCATGCCCCTGTAGGGCATCAAGAATGACCCTGCTCTTGGATGTGCCTGCAGCAAAGGTGCTCCAGTTAACATCTGTCATATTCAGGTCCCCATCAACAATATCTCCCTTTTTCTGCCATTCTAAGAAAACCTTCTATCATTTCCTTGTCCATTCCTCCCTTGAGATGGGGGTCTGTACAACCCCATGCAGATTCTAGTGCCATTTCCTGTCTCCAGGGTGACCCAAAGTGCCTCATCGGCTCCCTGTTTACTCTTTAGTTATGTTGCTTTGATCCTTCCTTACATAGAGAGCTACTACTCCTCCTCTTTACCCTCCTGTCCCTCCTGTAGATTGTGTATCCTGGTATGTTGACATCCCAGTCACGGTTCTCTGTGTGTACCATGTTTCTGTGACTGCCACAATATCCAGGCAACCTCTTCCATCAAGGCCACTAGTTCAGGGAGCTTGTTACACAGACTACGGGCATTGGTACTCATCACCTCCACTTTTGATAGCCTTACCCCTTTTAGCCCCATTTCTGTCCTTACTGCCTTTGCCTTTTTTACATTTAAATCTGTTCTGCTCCCTAATAACTTCTGTACCTTGGTGTTTACCTCCCTAATCACCATGTTTTGTGGGGGGAGGCTTGGATTTCCCTGCTTTTCAGTGCCTACCCCCTTGGCTAATTTAAATGCTTGCCAATGAAGCATTCAAACCTCTCACCTAGGATTCTGGTTCCACCCCTTGACAGATGCAGACCATCGCACCAGTATAGGTCTGAATCCCTCCAGGTGGCTCCCCAGTTCCCAATGAAGCCAAAACCCTGAGCTCCACACCAGTTTTTCAACCACTCATTGAATTCCCTGGTGAGAAGTGCCCTAGCATCTCCCTTGCCATAGACAGGCAGCACCTCCAGAAGGTTACCGTGTCGCTACTTGTCTAAGGCCCCTTCCCAACTCTACAAACTCCTTTGCACTGCTCTGATCCCATTCCTAGCTGTGTCATTTGTCCCTAGGTGGACAATGACATCCAGCTCCTCCCTGTGCAGCTCCTCCCCCATGATCCTGAGGATTCTTCCTGTCCTCCAAGCAGTGGCGCCAGGAGGCACCTACCTCCCTCCCCTTCCTCCCCATTTCTACCCCCCTAATGATTGAGTCCCCCACCAGAAGTTGTTTCCTTCCCCTGTGGGGTCCCATGCCACCCTCCTTGGGTCTCCTTTGTGAAGGTTCCCAGCATCCTCCTTGGTCTCCACTGCAGGTGCCTCCATAGAGGAACCACTATCCACCATAAGAGCGAATGAATTGTGGAGAGGTACAGATGGAGGGATGCAACTCTGTTCCACCACCCTCTCCCTCCTTGAGCCCACCCAGGTCCAGCCTCTCCTCTTTCTTGGCAACCTCTGAGGTAGTGGCATTGGCCCTGGTGGTCCCTGGGTGGGGGAGGAGGTTTCACGAATCTTAGCCAGGTCAGCCTGGAGACAGGCAACCTCCTCTCTCAGACCAGAGAGGTGTCTGCAAATAGGGCAGCATCGCAGCCTCCAGAATGTCTCCCGGAACACTGCCGCCCCAAAGCCATTGCACTGCACCACTCCTATCATGTCTTATTTTGTGTCCCCCCTCTAATGTTTCTCTGGATGCTTACTCTCTCCTCTCCTTACAACTCTCACCCTTCTTGTTCTGGGACAGCAACTTCCTATCTTCTTCAGTAGCCTCCTTCTTCCTTGCTCAATATCAGACCACCAGCAGCTAGGGGGAGAGAGTGAGCTACTTTTTCTACTTTAGGGTTGACAAAACCAATGTTTCTCTATGATCTTTTCCTTCCTACTGCCAAACATGAAGTTCCTGTTGACAGTCAAATCCAGTGGCTATAAAAGTAGAACTGGCTTTGGGTGGGTGGGTGGGTGGGATGGAGGACAATTAGTAAGAAAAAATGCTAGCAACAGGAAGTTGTAATTTGACTCACCTGCTTTTATAGTGTCTAAACCACACCCCCAGGTAAGCTCTCTTTCCTCCTACTGGTTTAGCAAAGTCAGCTGATACAGTACCTTTCACTGCACAGAATACACACTGACCTTCTTTCTTTTCTTTCTATTTTTTTAACCCTAAATAAGTCCCTTCTACTTCTAATAAAGTTATTCATCTACTTAATCTTAACAGACACTGACTCCTGCTGAGATATACGTTTTAAATTAAGAAGAAAATGTAGCTTCTTTTAGTTAGCTGCTTTCTGCTCTACAAGCAAGGCTAGCAACAGGAAGTTGTAATTTGACCCACTTGCTTTTATAGTGTCTAAACCACACCCCCAGGTAAGCTCTCTTTCCTCCTACTGGTTTAGCAAAGTCAGCTGATACAGTACCTTTCACTGCACAGAATACACACTGACCTTCTTTCTTTTCTTTCTATTTTTAACCCTAAATAAGTCCCCTTCTACTTCTAATAAAGTTATTTGTCTACTTAATCTTAACAGACACTGACTCCTGCTGAGATATACGTTTTAAATTAAGAAGAAAATGTAGCTTCTTTTAGTTAGCTGCTTTCTGCTCTACAAGACAGTTTGATTTACAGCCCAGGACTGAGAGTGTAACCAGTTGGACTGACATATTTAGTCTGCTGTTTGTTGCCCACCTCCCAAGATTCAGAAAGCATTTTTTGTGTCTGCTTTTCTTTATTTAGTTCAAACTTTGTTTTCTGAAATCATTTTTGGTTTGATATTAAATGGCTGGCTGACTGGGAGCGTGTCCCTCAATAGCCACCACAGTCGGACGTTTCCTGGTTCCCATCTGAGAAATCGTAAGTTATTTATTTAAGAAAACCTAGGGAACCAACATTGGTGCAAGCACTGCCTAAGAAGCAGATGCAATAATGTGGTGCTCATGGGCTGGCCAGCAACCGACGCTGGCCCCCTACCTTCCTCAGTTCTGTTTGCTGGGAGAGAAATTAGTGTGAAAGAAAAAAAAGGGCGAGACTAAAGACTCCTAGCCCAAAGGGACAGGAAAACTATATAGGACATAAAATTATAAAAAACAAAAAAACCTGACTACCAACTTAAAAAAAAAAACAGGAATGGGCCTAAGTGGTGCAGGGGTAGTGGGTAAAGGAGTCAGAGCCTAGTCACCTGGACAGGAAGGTCAGTTGCCTTGGTATGGAGCTCTGGCTAAGTTGGAGAGACAAGAAGGAATCTCCTAAAGTAAGAAGTAAAGAAAACAGAAAAGCCTTGTACTTCTGAGTACAAGAGCAGGATAAAAAGATAGAAAGAACAGAAGCAAGACAGAGGATACATGTATCCTCTTGTCACTCCCAAAGTAAGAGTCAGAGAGACAGACCATCTCTAAGAGATAGGTGGTGTATGAGTAATCGGAACAAAGGGTAACCCCTGAGGACAAAGGTTGGCTCCACCCACAGGAGACTGAACTACAATTGGCACAGTTTGCCAGTGTTAAAAGTAACACAGCCCTGGGTGAGAAAAAGAAGGCTCAGAAGGAGAGAGAGGAACAAATGAGTTAGAAAAAATAGATGTAATGAAAATTCCCTTAAAAAGAACTTTTTTATTTTATTTTTATTTATTTATTTGAGAAATAGGGACCCACATACATGGTGTCTTTATCCCTTTTAACCCCTTTAAAAAAAAGGACAGAGGCAGAAGGGGAAAAGGGGAAGGGGCACCCCTGTCTAAGAGAGCAGGAGTGTCCCTGAGTAAAGCTCTGAGGGAGTGGCAAGAATATAAGATCTCTGAGATGGAGAACACAGGGTGAGCTGCCCAGAGACCATGGCTCCTAGCTGAGCAGGAGAAGGTAGGTGGAACATGTGAATAAATGATGAAGATATACTGAAAGATCAAGAATTGTGGGTGTGTAATTTTCATATCTTCCAAGAATCAGTCTTTCACCATTATTCCCTCTTAGGGGTCAGAGTAGCAGGCTTCTCCCCAAAAAAGAAGTTGGCTCACCCTGAGGGAAATGGGTCTTCCCTCAGTCCTCCGCAGGGGTAACCACAGGGTGGCAGGGGCTCTTACAGGCCTGGTGGAACCTGAGACTGGTCAGAGGCAGGCAGAGGTTCCCATGGCCTGTGAGTAGGAGGGCACCCTGGCAACTCATGCATGACCATGCAGAAGAAGAAATGGATCCCTTGGTGACATGAATTTAGCACCCTACTAGAGGTGCCAACTGTGAAAGTGAAGCCATGTCATCTACTGCATGAAGACTGCAGTTCCCACTAGCTTGGAAGCTACCTCATGGCATCATTAGATGCTCTCACTTGGTGCCTCAGCAGCTCCAGGCCTTGGGTGGAAAGGTGAATGGCCTGTCTGGTTGACTCGCAGTATGGCATAGATGCTAAACGTCAGTGTCTCAGTGTCACCCACAGGCATTTGCCATGAGATGCCTGGTGTGCCTGATGTGCGGAGATGTACATCATGGTGTGTGCTGCTGCAAAAACATGTCTGCTCCAAATATCAAACTCCACAGAGTTAGTGTTAGGGGAGTGTTCATGCACTAGGGGCCTAGGCCCAGAGGGGCCTTCAGTACAAAAATCCCTGAGGATGGATGAGGCATGGACCCTGAAGAACCCATTGGGGCACAATGTCTGTGCAGGACACCCCTAGGAGCTGGAGAGGGGGTAGAGCCATGGAGCAAGACATTCCTTGATGCCTCCATAAATGACCAAGGCCACGGAAGGACGGCAATGGTGTTTCTGCTGTATTCCCTAAGGAATGACGGCACCAGGGTAGCAATACTGTGACCTGGAAAGTGCTGAAGACTCAGCTCCTGTATCATCTCCACTAAGAACTGCTTGTACCTAGAGTACTCAGCATCAGAGGAGATATGGACAGAGGAATCCTCCTTCTTGGGGGAGGAAGTGGGAGAGGAGGAGCTGGATTCAGGAACCAGTGGTGGAGTGGCTTCAGGCCTGGAGATGGCCTGGTCAGCTTTAAGGTGGTATTGCTGAAACACAATAGCCACTGTCCTGAATTGATCCTAGGTCACAGGCTCGAGAAGACCAAAGATGCATGAAAGAGGCAGTGGGCAGAGGAGTGAGGGAGGAGGAGGGTCATGACTGGCAAGGCCAGCCCCTCTGCCTGGGCTACAAGAGTGTTCAGGGTACCTCACTGGGGGGGAAGGCCTGTCAAACTCACCTGCCAGCAAGTGATCAACAGCTGTGGACTGGTCAATATGGTGTCCTAGGAGGGATGTCCCCAAGTGGGGACAGCAGAGCTGTACACATCCCATGGGACAATCCCGATCCCCAACAGTGACAGGACCAGCTTGTTCTGGAAAGAAACTCAGCTCCAAACTAGTGCTGTGACTCCTTCCAGAGCTACCACCAGCCTTAGGCAAGGGGTAAGCTGCAAGTCTAGAATCCAAGTGCCTCCCATCAACAGAGCCAGCTGCCCCTTGGGCCAGGCCTAGGTTCTAAGCCAGAGACTCCAGGAGAATGAGTCTCAGAGTCAGCACCATGAATGTTGCTGGCCCCATCCTTGACACTGTGGATGGCACCAGGAACAGGGTTGGCGCCAGAAATAGTGCCAGAACCCATACCACCACTAGGAAATGCACCAGAAGGGACCTGGTGCCAAACTCAGAGACAACCCCAAGGGAGCTCCCAGTCTTGAGCCAGGCTCAGAAGCAGATCCAGGAAGGCCTCCATACTCACCAGCCCCAAACACATGTGTGAGGTTGATACCAAGCTCCTCTCCTGGCTCATCTGACTACTCAGGAGAAGAAATGGCTATCACCTCAGGGGCCTGAGAATGACTGGCTTTGGAGACCTACCCTCTTCCAGCACCACAAACAGTGCCAGAAGGGGGCCTAGTCCTGCAGTTCGCATCACCTCACTCACTGGTACCGGCCTTTGTACCAGAAGCTGAGGCAGTGCTGGGCCACAACACCACAGTGAACACCAGTGTAGAACCAGCATATAGCTTCAGCCTCACCAGTGGGGATGTTCTCTGCCTTGAAGGGCTGATGGACTGGAAGGGATGCTTAGCTAGCCCTTCGAGGGATATGGACTGTCCATTAGACCCCTGCCCCAGGTCTTCCAATGTCTTGGTGGGGCAAGCACATATAAAGTCCTGGTCTTCCTTAGTATGTACAGTACTGGGAAGGGGCTTAGGGAAGAGCCCAGAAACCTTACTGTGGCATCCCTGGTGTGATGCCTGCCTCAGAAGGTCAGTGGATCAAGGCCCCACCTTAACGTGTGGAGTGTAAGGGTGCAGTAGTCTATCAAGAAGCAGGTGTTGCACCTATCCATATCATGGTCAGCATTGAGGCAGGTCAAACATGTCATGCCAGTCCTGAATGGTGATGTGGCCCCCACAGGAGCACCAATGCCTAGGGGGTCACCACATTGCTTCTTTTTTTCTGCTTGCAGGAGTCGTTCTTTCCCTTGTGCTCCTCAGCCCTAAATATGGCACTGTGGACAAAAAATAATGAAAAGGATAATAATAATAAGGATAATAAAAGGATAGAAAAGATAGATTAACGTTTTGACCTTCTTCCCGCTGTTTCTGTTGGTCACTGCCACCAAAACATCTGCCTGACAGAGAAGTGCTGCTAAAAGAACTGCTGCCTCTGTGACTGTTGTTCTGGACATTTCTCCCTGTGCCCCGGTTTTGGCTGTTTCTACATTTTGTTGAGGGGACTTGGCAGCGAGCCAGCAGCCAATCAGGAGCAAGAAGGGGCAGGGCCATGCACTTTAAAAGGCGCTTGCCAGCACGAGGTATGGAATCAGCATTTTGACCTTCTTTCTGCTGGTCGCTGCCACCAAAACACCTGCCTGCCAGAGAAGTGCTGCTAAAGAACTGCTGCCTCTGTGACTGTTTTTCTGGACATTTCTGCCTGTGCCTCGGTTTTGGTTGTTTCTACATTTTGTTGAGGGGGCTCGGCGGTGAGCCATCAGTCAATTGGAAGCAATGTAAGGCAGGGTTGTGCACATTAAAAGGCGCTTGCTGGCCCAAGGTGTGGAATCAGCATTTTGACCTTCTTCCTGCTGGTTGCTGCCACCGAAACACCTGCCTGCCAGAGAAGTGCTGCTAAAAGAACTGCTGCCTCTGAAACTGTTTTTCTGGACATTTTTCCCTGTGCCCCAGTTTTGGCTGTTTCTACATTTTGTTGAGGGGGCTTGGCAGCAAGCCATGCAGCCAACTGGGAGCAAGAAGGGGCAAGGCCGTGCACTTTAAAAGGCGCTTGCCGGCCTGAGGCGCGAGCACAAGTCGGAAGAAATATTTAACGCACACATCACTTTATTATTACTCAATAGTATATTAGAAAACAGTCTGGGAGGAGGTTTGTTTCCTGAGGTTCTCCCACAAAATGAAAGATATGTTCCTTTTCTTATGTTATAGTTAGTGCTGCAGGAACATCCTTATCCCATACTTAGTTTTAAGTATTACAAAGTCTCCTCTTTTGTATTAATCATTTGAGGGGCTATTAGGTACTATTAATATTAGTAACTCAGTTTTAAAAATTAAATATTAACTTCTTAGATACAACTCAGGACATACTATATAGTAAATAAGTGTTTAGGTTTCAGTTTGGGTTGGTTAGTTTTGTTGTTTGGATTATGGCCTATTTTGTCTTTAAAATGAATTTATTTTGGTTAGTTTTCCATTTGAGTGGTGTCCACTGGTTTAAGTCTATGGATGGGTCCCCTACTACTAGGAACTCCGACACTTTCCAGTTACATATGAATTCGACTGACAAGAACCATACTTTCAGCTTTAATTTAGTTGAGTGGTGTAATTTTACCCCTCATACTGAACTGAATAATGTAATTTCCAATTGGCTAAGGATGGATACTTTATTTATCTCTCACTTTGGTATTCCCACCAGATGTAAGATCATCATGAAATTATCAGAAAAGTTTAGGAGGTTTGTTAACCCAACTACGCTTAGAAAAACAATTCTGCCCCTTCTTTTGATATTCGGTTCAGTCCACCCACATCCTGCTCCTCACAATGACAGTTATAAGGCGCCTTCTTACTATAATGCTCGGTAACATACATAGCTTGGTTGCTAAATGGTCCCAATTTGAAGCCTGGGTAATCAACATGACTGATGTCATAACTCTGTCAGAAACTTGGATGACTACTAAAACTCAGGACAGTGAAATTCTTCTCCAAATTAAGTCAGTTTTAGACAGGACAGGTGGAGTAAGAGAGGGGGTTGGGTAGCGATTTATGTAAAGACTAAGTTTAAGGTCTCTGAAATAGCACCTCAACCTTTTAAAACAGACTGTGACACTGGTTCAATTAATATATTGTTGGGATCCAACAAACATCTCCTTGTTACTTCTGTATATTTTCCACCAGGTTTATCTCAACAGAATTTGGAGATTATCTCTGTTATTAAAAAGTTTCTCCCTTTAAACAGGGAATGGATTCTAATGGGTGATTTTAATATAAACTGGGGTGCTGATCAGAATAACAATGTGCTGGAGCTATTCCAAGAATTGGGTGTCCAACTACTGATTACTCAGACAACTAGGCATAATTACAAAACTGGAGGGGGTTCTGTTTTAGATTGGGCTGTGATCACTCAGCCCATCAGGACTGTAAAGTTTGATGTGTTGCGTGATGGGGTCAGTGGCCACTGCTCAATATTTTGTGACTGGTCAACAAAACAAATACATAATCCTCCTCACTATGCAAAGACTAGAAATATAAAAAAAATTGACAACTAATGTTATAAATGTAGCTTGTAAGGAAGTGGACTGGACATGTCTTGAGGGCATATCAGACACCTATGTTCTGTTAGAAACTTTTGGAGACCTATTTAATCAAATCGTAAATAAAATTGCCCCTTTAAATAAAATTAGAATACATGCTAATAAAAATGAATGGGTAACTGCAGAGTTACTGGCTATTATGAAACAGAGATAAAGCCTGGAAGACTTTTAGGAAATATGGTAATACAAATTAATTAATATATTATAAAGTGCTTAGGAACAAGAGTAGGGTGCATATTAGGAAGGCAAAAGTTGATCATTTTAAAATAAACAAATGGAATCCTTAGGCAAACCAAAAGAAACCTGGCAGAGGCTTAATAACTTAATTGGTAGAAAAGTGCATGACACAGTAATTACCCTTCAAGATGGGGATCATCTAGTGACCGAGCCTGGTCAAGTGGCTAAATTGCTTAATGATTATTTTGGCAACCTTACAACATTTCAGATTAGTAATGAGGTGATGGACAAAAAGGCATGTCCAATTAGGGACAATGATAATAATAACCATCTACATTTCTATTTTCAGATTGTATCCTCAGAATTGGTTAGGGATTATGTTTTGAAATATAATTCAAAACCTAATATAGGCTTAGATGGAAATGATTTTAGGTTATTGAAATGTGGAACAGATGTTTTATCTACACCTTTAACTACTATATTCAGTTATTCATTTTGTAATGCTGTCTTTCCCCGATGCTGGAAGTCAGCTCATAAACCCATGTTTAAATCGGGGAATAGGAATTATGTCTCAAATTATAGGCCAGTATCACTGTTAGCCCCTTTATCCAAAATACTTGAAAGGATAGTGTTTAATCAGATTCAGGATAATTTATTGAAGTGTGATTTGTTGACAAGCAACCAGCATGGGTTCAGACCTAATCACAATATGGAGACGGCCTTGGTGGGCTTCATGGGCTGTGTATGGGGTGCCCTAGATTTAGGGCACTGCATTGCAGCAGTGTTTGTGCACCTCACCAAGGCCTTTGATCTTGTTAGTCATTCATTGTTGTTGGAGGCCCTTAGAGAAATTTATTTTCTGGGGATGCGATTTCTTGACTGGAGGGGTATTTATCCAGTAGGGAGCATAATATTGTGATTGATCAAAAAAGTTCTGATTTCCTTCCTAGCACCTGTAGTGTACCACAGGGCTCAATTTTGGGCCCACTTTTGTTTTCTTTATTTATGAATGCAGCCCCAAATTCCTGTATTGGGTCCAAAATGATCTAATATGCTGATGACGTGGTAATTTTTAAATCTGCCCTCAACCCGAATCAAGTGTTGATTCAAGTTCAACATGACTTTGAATTGTTTCAGAGGTGGCTGCTCTCTCAAGAGTTGGTCCTCAATACAGGTAAAACAAAAGCTATGGTCTTCACAGGTCCAAGGATGGCTTGGGATATTAATATTCCAGTACTTGACCTTAAAGGTAATAGGACTGAGTTGGTGGACCATTTTAATTATTTAGGGGTTACCCTTGAGTCTAGTCTTTCACATGATCTTCACATTTGTAAAACAATTAAAAAGGTTCATCAAAAGTTAGGAATGTTGTTCAGAGCTAGATCCTTTCTTATCCTTGAGTCTCGTAGACTCTTGCCCCATATTTTTTTGGTTAATGCATTTGACTATGATCTAATGATTTACTCTGGAACTAGTGAAAAAATGTTTCATGAACTTCAAGTAACGTATCATAGTATCCTTTGATTTGACAGGCCTCCCTCTTAAAACTCACTGTGTGCTACTTAAAGAAGCAAATTGTCCTTCCTTAATGAATAGGGCTAATATAAAGTTGGGTACTTTTGTCTTTAAAGGAGTCAAGGGCTTTCTTCCTCTTAGCCTTCAGTCTTATTTTATTAAAATACAAAATTCCTATAGCACAAGGTCCCAGATTAAGGGATTGCTTAGGGTCCAATTTTTTAAAACGTCTATTGAGCAAAGATATGTGGTCTATAGGGCTATAACATTCTTTAATGGTATTCCCTCATCTTTAATTATTAGCAGAACTGTATGGTCCTTTAAAAATAAGCTAGCACAATGGCTTAATTCAGAAACTGACTGCTCCTGTTATTTATAGATGTTGCTTATTTATGCATACTATGTTGACTTTGTATCTTGTTTTTACTGTATGTCCCATTTTTATGTTTTTATGTAAAACTTGTTGCTTGTGAAAATGGGCAATTAGCTCATCTTGCTAACAAGTATAAAACATAAAAAATGAAATGAAAATGAAAAAGAAGTTTGGAGCCACAATGAATGCTAAAAACGATAAAGACAGCACCAGGTGTGTTCAGTGCTGAGGGGTGGGTATGGCATCAAACTAGCAGTGGCAAACTGTAGGAAGTGTGAAGCGGGTGTTCCCCTGAACAGCAACATTTCTACAGTGACATGCGTTGATATTAACAGTTCCAGCCACTGTAGAAGTGCCGCTGGGACCAGGCAACCCCTTTCCCCAACCTGCACCCCCCCGAGGTTGGTATCTGTTAGTATGGGGAAGAGCCCCGCGCAGGGTCTGAGCAAAGCCCCTCGATGAAACAACACACTATCGGTGCGAATTCACGCCAACTGCAACTCACAGTCAACATGGAGTCTGGCGCTGTGATGCCGGTCGAGATGTTTCTTGTCGAACCGCCATCGTGGAGCTGTGAAGCAGTTGCAACGATGACCAACACTCCAACAGTATGCTCTCAATCACAGGAAAGATGAAGAGTAACTGGCATTAGGCCATGCAATCAATTCATAACTACACCAGGTGACATAAAATGTTTTATCTCCGGCATTATTTGATACTTGATGCTTTTAAAGTTTTTTATTTAGTCTCTGAATGGTGTATAAGTGAAATGAAAAAAGGGGGACTGCCCATTTGTGAAATATGGTATAGAATTCTGCAAATGGACTGTTACGGTAAGTACTGTCATGTTATTAACGTATGATAAAATTCAATAGACAAATAAAATAAAAAAGTATTTACCAAATAGGAATAGGTTCATTATTGAGAGTGAATTATTTTTGGTATTTGGGAAATTTTACTCAATACTCACACACCTTAATAAATACACAAACTTTTGGCACCAATTTTTGAGGTTTATGAATCTTTAGTTATCTTGAGCTCCCCTCTTCCTCCCATGATGGCAATGATGATGTCTTTGTTAATTTCTTAGCAATTGGGAAACTCATTCTATGCTTGAACACTAGCATGCATCTGAACTAAAAGTAAAAAGAAAGAAAAACAAGCATTTGTCAATGCCGAATGTTATCTTGCTGACATTGGCATTGGTAGTGCAGCAGTTAGAGATGCATAATAGGAATAGCAGTGAAGTATGGAAGTGACGTCAACCCCACCCCACCCTGCAGAGACTGACAGACATTGAGGTGTACCTTTGGGTCATCAGCCATAACGCTCATGCCATTTCACCTCACCCTACCCTGCAGTCTCCGGCAAGTGTTACGTTGTGCCTTGGGGTCATTGGGCCTTATGCTCATCCCATTCCATAAGGAAATATGTTGAGATGGGTGCAGTATAGGAGAATGGGGTGAACTTTGGGGCCAGAGTCCAAGGCACACCTTAATGCCTGTCACTGGCTGCAGAGTGGGAGGGGTGGAATGGCATGAGAACAACAGCTGAAAATCCAGAGTCACACCCCTGACGCCTGGTAGTCTCTACAGGTTGGGACATTACGGTTAGAAGCCCTAATGCCCAGGGTGTTTGTTGGTATTTGCACTCCAAATTTTCAACATGGGCTTTTTGTGACCCCAATTCATGAAGGCATTTGGGACCTACACTCATGAACAGTGGCACTAAGATTTTGTTAATCTGTCCCAAATGTTGATTTCCCACAGAGACCATGCCATTCTGCGCCAAATGTGCGAAAACACATTTTGGTCAGGATATGCAAAATGACAGCTGTTCTGTTCGTAAGGAGGTGTGAAGAGATGGCAATTTTAAAAATCTGGAGTGAAAATAATAACAATTTTCAGTTATGAGTATGCGTGGAAACTGCGCAATGCATGCTCATAACAGTCATCTTTTGGAATTTTTTAACCACATTTTCAACATAGGCATTGTGGGACCTCCGCTCATGAACAATGTCACTGTGATTTTCTTAATCTGTCCCGAACATTGATTTCCCACAGCGACCGCACCATTCTGTGCCAGATGTACGAACACACATTTTGGGCAGGATGTGAGAAATGACAGCTGTATTATTCATAAGGAGATGTGAAAAATGGCAATGTTGAAAATCTGGAGTGAAAATATTAAAAATTCTCGAAGTTACGAGCATGCGTGGAAACTGTGCAATGCATGCTTGTAACACACTAATTTTTTGGAATTTTTTCACCAAATTTGCAACATAGGCTTTTTTGGAGTCCACCTCATAAACACTGGCACTGTCATTTCATTAATAGATCCTGAAAGGTGATTCCATGCTGTGACCGCAAAATCACCTTTCGGGACTGAATAACGAAATGACAGTGACTGATTCCATGAGGTGGGGTCCCAAGAACCCCATGATGAAAATTTGGAGCCAAAAGTCAAAAAAATAGCCAAGATATCCACCTAAGTTGACCCCCCTCCCCCCCACACACACACACTGATGCCATTATACAGGTTACCGGCATTTCTTCAGTTCGCGTTTGGCTTTGATGATTGCAGATGTGTTCCCGCTCCATTAAAGATCTCGGCGCCAAACCTCCAGAGGTCAGTATGGGGTGTGGGGGTGTGTGGAGAGGTGAGGTGTGCAGAGGGTGGGTACAGGTTGGGGGAAGGGGTGCTCCAGACTCAATGATGGGCCATTTTCCTTTTTTCAGGAACGGACATCGCAAGCTTTTCTTTATTTACAGGTGAAATAAAACAACTGTTGGGCACACTAGGGTGGTCCCAGTATGCCCCATGACTTCAGGGTATGCTGGCCACACTGGGCGGGCTTGTAATGTGGCATACAATAGGGGTGTGGGAGGGCTGGGCAGGAACATGCCAACACAGTCGGCTTTGAAACCCATGAGGTGCACTGGGGTGGCTCCCCAGTGTGCCCTACAATCTTGAGGGGGAGTTATAAACATGCCAACAGGGGGATTGGGCACCCCCGTAGCTGGCTTTCTAAGGATTGTGAGAGGCGGGCAGCGACAGCCGCCACCATGTTTATTGAAATGTTTCAGCAGGGAAGGCATGCCCTGCAATGACAGGGCACTATCTCACTGCGGCAAGGAATTTCTTTCAAGTTAATGGCACACTTCTCAACTGCTGTCATAGACAGCGTACTCATTCACTGGTGCCACAAAAACAAGCCCAAAAAAGCAGTGGTGGCATTGGCCACATCACTGCCGCACCTCCACAACTTGCTACTCCAGCAAGCTGCCACAAAATGTTGATTGCGCTGAGCGCGCAAGACAGCATAAAAATATGTAATGCTGTTGTACACTGGGTTGGGAATGAGAGCTGTGAGAGGGAGTTGTAGGCTTGGAAGAAAATCAAATGAGTGGCATATGTTTGTGTGAGTGTTTGTGGCCCATGAACAGAACACTTTTTATTACTAAACAATATACTATAAAAAAGTAGAATATGGGTGACCATATGCAGCTCAGCATGTGTTTCCATCTCGAGTCTGAGATGACATCATGGTCCTCTTGCACTTCGCACTCACAGTGCATATGTCATCTCAACCTTTCGATGGAAACACAGCCTTTTGTTGTGTTTGGTTATCCACTCAATATTCTTTATATAGTGTCTGCAAACAGTCTCATTTACCATTCTGTCTGGGCTGATCTGTAGTGTGTTACAGTGTTTCCAGCAAGTCACTAAATCCTGGTAATTGCAGTACCCCACTGAAAACAAGATGTTGAACCTCAGTTGAACTGTCAAGTGAATGACTTGTAAAAATATTTTGTTCTCATGTGGACTGAACAGATGGCACTCTAAACTGCCCTCCCCCCAAGAATAAGAGAAAACATATGCTGAAAACATATTTAGGCCCTGTTTACAACTGAGTATTTTTGTCATTTAGGCATAGAATAAGACAAACTTAAATTTGCATGTTGTGAATATCTGCTAATTATATCTGAGTCCCAATATGTAGTCCAGTAAAGTATATTTTTTGGAATGGATATGGTGATGCTACATTAACAAAAATACACTGCTGTCCTTGTTGTAGTAAATGGAGACAAAAGCACTTATGAGAACTTTGCCTGTGAACTCAGTCCATGTAATTAACACCATTGGGCTTTGAAATGCTGAGACTGGCCCGAAACATCTGTATTATTTTGTCTTTCATGCCTGGGTTGAATGTCTATCCATCATGTAAACATTAAATTGCAGCCTTCATTCTTCAGGATCTTTATACATACATAAAAGTACATATAGGCCCCAGAGAGTTCTGCAAGATGCATATAAACACAAGGAAAGAAAGATGAAGTAAAAAAGTTGGGACTATGGAGTGAACATTGGCAAAAAAAAAAAAACAGCCAGTAAACTCAATGAAATTTAAGTTCAAATGGATGACTAAAAAGTGCTTTGCTATCTGTAACCCCTTAGCTGTCCCACACATGTACTGTAGCTGCACACCCCTCCCTTTACCACTTTGCTCTATGCACCATCATATGCAGCCACTGGTTAAACTGGAAATGCTTAGGTGGGGGAACTCTCACATCTAGATTTCTAGGTAGTGGACTTCTCCAACTGTATTCAATGCAGAGTGATGACAGAGGCGCAAGAACTCCATATTGAATAAGGAGCTCCATGGGCTCCTACCCAATTCACCCCTGTACATAGCTGAAGAGTAGACAAGCAAGGATTTTAAAACAGTATGTCTGCTGGCACTCAGTTAGAGTACCTGTCAGTTTCATAGCGTTTTCCCCAATTTCTTGATGTGCCCCACATTTTGTATTCCATATTTTAGAGGGGACTGGGAAATATCCCAGGTTTAGATGACAAAAGCAGATGATGGTTCATTCTCTCAGGCTGCTGCTCACATACGCTCATGAAGAAATTGTGTAAAATGTCAAATATCTCAAGACTGGAATTCCATACTCAAAATACATAACCGTTTTAAGGGAGACTGGTTTGTCAGCTGTTATAGCATATTTCCTATTAAAACTAATAGCACCTAATGCAGTTAAGCCTACATGGCTGGCCCGTGTAGCTTCATATGAATTTTAGAAGCTTTTAGATAAGGATATGGGAGATTAGCCTTTAATGTGCCACAGCACCCATTAAAAATGGGAAGCAATAAGGCATGGAAGAGTGTCCACTTTTGTGGGATAATGCACATGGCCCAAAGGATGAGGCTATGACCAGTGCTCTACACACCCATGAAGTGCCATTAGCTTTCAATTATGTGCATACTGGAGTGCCTTATTGTGATTATAAAATGTTTCCACTGATTTTTTTTTCTTCTGTAATTTCTGTATAAACCCCCTTCACTCGCTCTGCCTAGACTCCTTCAGGTCCCCTCAAGGCCACTCAGCCATCCCCTCTACCTGCTGATCTGAGGTACTATCCCCCGTAGAGCCTTGGATTTCCACCCAGGCAGGTACATGATAGGCCCCAGACCCTTGAACTGCTGTGTTTTGTCAGACACTGCTCAGATGGCCAGCAGAGGATTGTGCTGGTGCCAGTGGACTTTCATGTCTGGATCAGGACTGCACTTTTTTCCTAGTTTTTCTCCCATCTCCTCAGGAGGTACGTGGGTGTGGGCTGCAAAACTGAGACAGTACATGCAATGAGTGTGACTACTCCCACCCCTGGTCTCATCGAGCCTAACCACTCCCTGCATCCAGGGGGCAGTGTGGCAGTGATGGATGGGACCCCCCTTCCCAAGGAAGGAGACCATCCTCTGGGTTGCTCGATCCTTCCCCCCCAGCTGGTTCCCAATGATTCAGGCTCATTAATGAACGCAGGTCGCCAGCATTGTGAGAGGTAGCACTATGGCTGTGCCAACAGGCCAGCTTCCACTGATTTTTATTTACTAAGGAACAAGGTTCAGAACATAAAGTTGTTCTGACCTCTGCTGTTGTGCGGGAATAACCCATGGTCATGTGATCACATCTGACCAATCACAGCTTTCGGTTTCAAGGCACAACAGCTGTGTCATATGTATGCAATAATGCATGATAGGATGTGTGATTATGGATCAGTTATTACATACCCCTCGAGTGTGTTGTTTGGCATGAGGCACCTGGGCCAAGTACCTTTAAACACACAAGAGAGATGTGTGATCATTTTTTTACAGTTCATTTTTTTCTCTCATGCCAGTCCCTGCATAGCCAAATGCCCCCAACCACCCCAGCCTCATCAGCCCAGCTTTCTGCCAAGACTTACAGTTGTGCTTCCATTGTGCAGCCCAGGTGCTCACTGGGTGTGGGGCCTGTGAGTGTCCAGAGACTTATAGCTGAACTGGGAACTGATTTTCTTACTTACTGTACCTCCATTTTCTCCTCTAGGGGACTGTGTGTTTAATGCTACCCAAGATCATCCTGTGCATGCTGCTATGCATAGGACATCAACAGTCACCACTCCCCTTGCCCCCTATGTTATGGTCCATGGTTGCCTTGCCCCAGCCATCGCTAGGAGAAAGGCTTGCACACAGGGTGCCATGTGCCCCCCCCCTCCCCGGGAGAGGAGAATTGTCCTCTGGATGCTAAGTCCTCTCCTTCTTTGGCCAACCCCAAGTGACCCTGGTCTTCTCCTAAACCAGGGCCCTTGGTGTAGTGGCTGGTGTGATGTCCAGCACCTTAATCCTTGGTGCCATTAGGCCAACCAAGAAGTGTGATTATGGACTAAAATCACACACAGTGAAGTGCTTTATTGTACTTATGTGTAAGAAAAATCCCATCCAGGCAAGTATAAAAACAAAAATGCATACAGTTAAGAGAATATTTATTTTTCTGTGTGAATCTATGTAGAAAAAAAAATAGTTCCTGCCCAAGACCATGACAGTGAGGCTTGTAAGAAACTAAGACAGTTGTTGGCACTTTTTTAAAAAAATGTAGTGTGGTAGAGGGGTACAGCTCCAGACTTTACTTTTATATTTTTTTATTTACACATCTATTCTCCAAGCTTGATACCCTATACCACAGAGCCCTTGGGTTCATTTTGGATGCCCCTTATGACACGCACCACTGCATCCTCTATTCTTCCATAGTCTAGAGCTCCCTTAGCTTCAGGAGGCAGTAAAATGCTATTCTATGGACATATAAGGCAATCACTCATAAATTGCCTCAGTACTTGATAAGCAGCCTAACTCCCCACATCCCTAGTGCATATTCTCTCAGAAGTCTTACCATTTTATCTCTGGCTATCCCTAAAGTTAAAATGTGCTTTGGTAGAGCCTCAATAAGCTTCACTCTTCCTACACTCTGGAATAAGATCCAGAAAACCTTAAGGCTTGCTTCCCCTATCACGTTCTCCCTCTTCAAATCCCTGTTCCTGAGGTCCTTCTCCGAGGTCTGTCATTGCTTTAAGTCAAGGTCTTAACATCATGATTTGTTATTGCTTTAAATTCTGGACTTAAACCTCAACCACTGCCTGAGGCGTCATTTGAGTCCTCCCTTCTGTCATTGTCCAAATCAAGGTCCCAACATCACAATCTGTCTTTGCTTCAAATATTGGACTTAAACCCCAACCATTGCCTTTGGCATCTGTCATGTTCTCCCTTTGAACAGTCCTTCCTCCCCTGGCCATCATGTCCAACCCTCTCCTGTCTCGATTGACCATCCCTCCCCACTCCCTATACCCCTCTCCCCACCCCACTTGCCAGGACATGCCTACAGTACTTATCAAAGGACTCTTACATCTCAATCTTCTTCGCATTTTGATGCTAGAGGAACTGCCACTCCTGCTCACTATGACTCCTCCAATGATGTTTACTTTATAAACTTTAGCTCACTGTCTTACATCCATATATCTGTATCCATGCAATTATATTTAAAGGGCACTACCTCCTGTTGAACCTACTGCTATGTTCTGGTGCAAGTATCTTGTCACATGATAGTTATATGTTATTATGTTGTTGTTACTATGTAATTGTTATGTACATTCATTCAACCTGTTATGTCTTAACCCTGTTGGCAACTGTTTTACCCCTGGTCCATCTTGTAAATGAGCTTGTCTCAATGATGTTCCACCTGGCAAAATAAAGATTTTGACTGATTGACATCTGCATGAAACATGGTGAGTGTTGTTGGTGTCATCTGGGTAGGAGAGGTGGACTGGAGACACAGTTTTCAGCAGAACAGTGAGTGCATCTCGGTAACTGAGATGTGTGGCAGTGTGCATTATTTTCATGCTTTTTTGCAGTATACAGACTGGCACCTTAAAAGAAGTGAAGGTGTGTAATTATGGGCAGACAATTACATAGCTATACTGGGCTTTTAACCAATCAGATGTGCACATTTTTCTTAGACATGTTACTTATAGCATGGGACATTGGCACACCCCGGGTGTGCTGTGAGTCATAAGGCCACAGGCCATGCAATTCATGTACCCAAGAAGTGGCAGTATAGCTGGCACAGTGGCACTGAGGGTTAAGGCGCTGGACACCACACCTCATGCCACGCCAGCGACTTGGATTTGGGAACAGATTCGGGCTGCTGGGGGTCGGCAGGGGAGGTAAGGGATTGAGCATCCAAAGGACTGCTCTCCCTTCCCGGGGAGGGATCTGGGGCTAGAACCACTCCTTGGTGGCCCCTGGTGGAGACCAGGGACAGTGCCAGGAATACACGGTGCAGAGACGAGGGGGTGGTGCGGCGGCAGATGTCGGCATGTCAGTGCCCAGACGTCATTGCATGTCCATACTCCAGGGGGGCAACTACTATGAAAATTCTTTCCGTGGACCAGGGAGGTGATGAGGGCTCCAGAGACCTTGCCCGCATCCCCAGTGCTAGACCATCTCTCCTCCTGACCCTGTGGGTTCTCAACCAGGACCAACTCTTTAATCGTAGAAAGGCTACCAGGTATGTGGTTGGGCTTTCCCCAAGGGGTGATCCAGCAGGAGCTGGAAGGTCCTGGGAAAGGGTCCTGGAGAGAGGGAGGTCTCAGGTGGGGAGTAGAAGCAATGGTCAAGCAGGCACCTCTGAGAGATGCCCTGGCCAACCAAGTGCACAAATACAATATAAAATAATTAAAAAAGTTTCAATATCCTGTGAAATACCACATCCTGAAGTGCATTATTACTATTGTCCAAAGGGGGGGCCAAAAAATGATATATAAAATTATATTTTTAAAATTGCCTTTCAGTGCAGGTGTACATTTAGAAAACTAGTTCCCTTACTCCATTCTATGGTCTGTAAATGGCACTGTGGTAGTAGGTTCCACAGAAGAGAAGATCAACAAGCAGTGTGGTAATGGTAGGATGAGGGATGGCTCTGACTTTGGGCGGTAGTTAGCTAGCCACTGTTTATTGTATGATTGGAGCCCTGAGTCTGAGTGTGCTGCTGCAGCAGGTACAGCTAAGGTGTGTTAGAAACCTGGGGCTGGGAGAGAGCCTTTTTTTTAAAACACAGTGATAAGAAATGGACATTGGGGTAGCCATATACTTGTGGGCAAAGGAGGTCAGAGTGCTTTGAAGGCATATGGAAAGACTTTTGGCTGGCTCTTTTTGTAACTGTGGTACATTGCGTATGTGAAGGGATGCCCCCAAAACTGTTAACTGATCAAGTCTGAGTATTTGTTTAAGCTACTGGATAATGTTTTATGAACTTTTAAATGTCTTAGGGCTAAGCACGTTTCACCCACCCCCATTCACCCAGAACGTCAGCTTTTCCATCTGGACTTTCACCTAGGCCTACTGTCAGCTCTGGGTGGACATGACACAGCAGAACTCAACGTGAATGCATTCCTTAACTCAGTGTTGGCACTAGTCCCCAAAATGTAAAAGATCTACAGGGCCTCCATTATCAAGTTTTCATTACACGCCCTGAAGCCTTGAACAACTTTAACTGTGCACCCTGTTAAATGTGGGACAGAGAAAAAGTGTTTACTAGAAGACGCCATTGATGAGCAGAAAATAATAAACTCTCTCTTTATGAACTGACAAAGTACACATTGTGACATATTATGAGTTTATGAATTTGGATTCAGTGTGATTATTCAGCAAGTTATGCATTGTGTAAGGAAATATGATATACTGAAATAACACAGGATTTTTTTTGTTTTTTATTTAGTCAGGAATCGGAAATATCTGAGCCAGCTGCTGTTTAACAGAGGTTCCACATCAGGAAAATTAGTACAATATAGTAAATACAGGAAACAAGATACAGAGCTTTAAAGACAACAGAAGAATAATTGAAGGTAGCTAAAACAAAAATGAAAGGTAAGACTTGAGTACAATACTAGAGTGGTGCATTGGTCATTCCTTAACAGTACACTGAGAATGTTACAAGCGGTGTTGACAGTTACATACACAATGAAATTAGAGACATAACATGAATTGGCAGTTATTTGTCATAAGTGCAGGATTGCAACAAGTAAAAGTTAGGCAGTTTTCGACCTAAAGAATAAGTGCACACCATAGAAGAAGAGAGATACTAGTGGTGGAAGAAAATGGACACATACTAAGTGGAGGAGTTAGGGGAGGCAGAAAAATCGTAGGTCTGGAGGACGAGTGTGTAGGAATATAAGAATAAAGGGTTAGTAGGTGGGGGGAACAAGCGGGAGGGTGGATAAGTATACTTCCTGAGGGTATACCAATCGGACGGCGACACCAACACAGCGAAATACCTCGCTGTCGGCAAGATCAACACTTTGCCAACAGCTCACTGTGTTGGTGCACCCGAGAGGGGGCACACTGTCTCCTGGTCCTGCACCATCTCCCCCAGTCTACCCCAACTGGAGTTGACAATCTATAGTACAGGGAGTGCGGGGGGCACAGCCCCCCTCATGGGGGGGTGCAGGGACGAAGCCCCCCCCCCGATAGAAAAGCAGGACTGGGAAACCTGTGG
The DNA here is from genome assembly GCA_016271365.2 of Neoceratodus forsteri. Classification (NCBI taxonomy): domain Eukaryota; kingdom Metazoa; phylum Chordata; order Ceratodontiformes; family Ceratodontidae; genus Neoceratodus; species Neoceratodus forsteri. Next base: position 830,149,977 of record CM028130.1, on the reverse strand, counting down.
GATTTATGTCTACTGCAACTTGTGGTTGACATAAATCCAGTTGTTGTGATGCTGGTCGACAAAAGTGTTGTTGAACTGGCATCATAGAGCCCTACCTAAGAAGGAGCAATGGGCTATTGCAATTAGGAAGCTTTAGCAGGGGGTAAGGTAACCAAAGAGGGCTAATGGGGAGCTAGTCTAGGAGGAGAGGAAAATTAGAGGGGAAAATGGGGGGTGAGGAGATGGTGATGAAGAGAGCAAGGCCTAACTAACTTGTCTTATCCACAGGGTATGGAAAGGGAGGGGAGAGGAGCTAGTTGTAGGAATGAGCGAAAGGGGGGGAGGAGTGAGAGGAGGTAAAGGATACACAGGAAAGCAGTGGAGGTAGGTAGAAGGAAGAGATAGTGTTGGTTAGGGATATTATTAATGTTGATAATATTAATGTTGCCTAGGGATAATAGAGGAGGCAGAGCTGGGAGGTATGAGTATGTAATAAAAGTTGGAAATTGGCAGAGGTAGGATGAAAGGTTGGGGAGATGTGAAGAGAGAAATGCAGTATACCCTATTACAAATTAAAAGGGGGCATTTAGGATACACTGAGAAGGAAATATAGATAACTATGGAGAGAACACTAACATTAAATAAACTTAAAAAAGAAAGAATGGCAAAAAAGGAATAAATGTGATGGGGTGATCACCCCCTCCCCCCTTTATGTCATTCAGTATGCTGCTAATGATGATGAAGGTTCAACTACTGAAGTGGGGGGGGAGCTCTAACTAGCATTTCAAAACAGATTTATCTCAACATCCTTTAGTGGTAAATTAAATAATTTAATAAACACGCAAAAAGGGAAGCAAGGACCTACCTAATATTTCCTCTATGACTTTTCTGATCTCCCATGCAGATAAGGCTAAAAGCAGTTAAATGCCAGGGCCATTAGTATTAAGACCACATCACAAAATACTTTTTTAATTTAGAATTTTCCACTCCTAGCCCTGGAACATATACCTGCCCCAGGACTAATCTTGTGCTACATATATATTGGGAAATAAATGTCTTTTTTTTTTCTCTTCGCTTTCTCCTCCTCCCCATGAATAGATCAAACATTGGCTTTGCTCTGTTTCAGCACAAAATCCGGACTCCACTTGTAATGCTAATGAAGTCTGACATCACCACTGAGATCAAAGCCACCAGCCCCGAATATATAACCAGGGGCTGGAGCCAAGGAGGAGAGGGCAAACAGAGCTTTAAGTGGTAGTGGCACTGCTGGAAAGTCTATTGGTGGTACACAAACACCATCTCTGATCCACAGACTATTAAAGAAACACAGCAAGTCTCTGGAGAACTTCCGCAGCAGCAACATCCATTTTCCCTCCATGGTTTTTACATAACTAGGGTTAGATTTACCTCTAAATGACGCCCCCAGATATTTTGGATCTCTACTGATACTACTTTGTCTGGCAAGCTTTGTGTAAAGCAAACTGTGGTGGCATAGTATGGACCTCAAGCTTTCTCTTGCTCTGTCTCTCTCTCTCTCTCTGTCTCTTCCATCTCCCTTCCCTTGAAGGTAATAAAACAATACCTGAGGTACTGAATGGTAATAAAACAAACTGAGGAAGAGTACTCCATGCATGTGCTAACTGGATATTCCCTACAGCAGAGTGTACAAAGTTGCAAACATTTTGTTGTAAATTGTTGCTGCAATGTGCTACTCATTTGCTAGCTTAAGCATGGGCTTTACTTCCACGATAGGCTTTGCAAGGTTGTTTTCTTGCACATCAGCTTTCTGTGCACTCAGACATTTAATACATAGGACTGTGCTAATTTATAGACAGCATGGGCATCTATAATTTGCAGGGTTGTTGAGATGGCGCTTTCTTAGTTATATAACATCTTGTTTGTTGTTTTGGCATATGTTTGTTATCAGCTAAAAGGGAGCAGGCTGGCTCATAGAAGATTGTATTTCCGATGAGAACTTTACAAGTTTATACTGAAGATGCAAAAGATACTGCCTAGTTCTGCTGCTACTTGTGTATGGTGTCAGCATTAAACAATGTAAACGCTGGCACATGTCAGGTTAAAATGGCAAATTTCATGAGTGCTTTCAAAATAAGTCTTTCTATCGAACATGAGGCAGATGACATGTAGCTAAGAAGCTCTGGAATGTTTATTATTGTCTAAATTTATGCACATCTCCTTGTAAAAAAAAAAAAGAAGTGATATATGAGTCAGTGTGTACAGTTATTTATTGCAAAGGTCAGACTGACAGCACAAAGTTACACCAGTGGTATCCAACTTAGAGTGATGCCTATACTCAGTTATTTTCATTTATTGTGTTTAAAATCTTTTACCGAGTGCTGAAAGTGTCCAGGCCGATAGCTTTTTGTCACTCCGCCTTGAGCTTTTGGTTTGAAACCGGGGTTTATTTATTTATTTATTAGCTTTTGATGACCGGGTAAGTACACTGGGCAATAACCCTGACCATTTCCAGGCACAATCCGGGAGATTACATGATACAAACATACAATCAGTCATAGATAGCCTAGAAACAAATCAAGGCAGATCTTAACAATTTTCCAACAATAAGAATAAGCAAAACGTTCAATAGACAAACATAAATAGCCTATAAAAACCATCCACTCAGCGATGGACAGAGTAGGTATAGGCGAGCACAATGCCAGTAAGTATTATAATAGATAGCAGCAATAAAGGAAAAAAGAAGCAAAAGAACAACTATGGTTAGGTGTAGTCACAAGTATCAAGCGAATATAGGTGAGAAAAAAGTGCAGTTTTGAAGGAGAAGTGAGATAAAGAGCACTTTAGGTGGGAAGGCAGAGTTCCAAAATTTCAGAGCAAAACGCGAGAAAGCTTGTTCCCCCATTTGGTGGAAGAGTATGGGACGGAGAGCAGCTAGGCATCAAAGGACTTCAGAGTACGGGACTGAGGCAAGGGGGAGAGCATTGACCCAAGTGAGGCAGGATGAGGATATCTGGTTAAGGAGTTAATGAAACAACCCAGAGAAATAAGAACGTCTGGAGCTAGGTGACAGCCAGTGCAAGGCAGAATAAAGCAAGCAGTGGTGCAATAGGCGAGGTGCTGATAAGGCAAATCTGCAAATATTGTTATAAACAACATCCCATTTGTGAAGGCCAATGGCATTTCCATGGGAAAGGAGAGGGAGAGCATAAAGCAGAGTGGGGAGAAGGACTCCTTGAGCTATAGAGATCCTAGCAGCCGGAGTTAATGAGAGACGCACACGATATGAAGCTCCAATCTTGATATTGACTAATTTGCACACCTCACTTATATGAGCAGAGAAGTTAAGTGCAGGATCAAGCAACACCCCCAGATATTTAAAGGAGACAGTAGGGGAGACTGTAGACCCATCAAGGCAAAGCACTTGAAACTCTGGTTACACAGTAGGGAGTTTCTTAGAGGATCCAAAAGGCATGGCCTGGGTTTTCATTAAATTCGGTATGAGGGAGGTAGGATCCAAAAAGCTTGGCCTGGGTTTTTGGTAAATTTAGTAAGAGGGAGTTGGAGGAGAACCAGGATTGGAGTCCCCGGAATGCAGATGAAGGGTGATCATTGATTACCTTAACTGAACTGGAGGCAGTGTAAAGGACCAAGTCATCAGCATACATAATAGAGAGGCAATGCAGATTGGAGGTTGGAATATCATTGACAAATAGAGAAGAGCAAAGGCCCTAGAATGGAGCCCTGAGGGACTCCACAGGAGACAGGGGAAGGAGATGAGAGGACCTTGCCAAAGAGAACAGACTGTGACCTTTGGTTAAGGTAGCTATGAATCCAGGCCACTGTGTGTCTAGAGGCCCCAAGGGCATGTAGTTTATTCAGGAGTAAAGTGTGATTTACTAGATTGAATGCCTTGGTGAGGTCAATGAACACAGCACCAGTAAGGAGACCTTTGTCCATGTCAGATTTTACCTCACTGGCGAAAAGAGTAAGTGCAGTGGCAGTACTATGACCAGCCCTAAAACCATGTTGAATGGGGGACTGGAGGTTGAACTGGAGTAAGTGAGCAGATATCTGGCGGTGTATTAATTTCTTAAGTATCTTGCAGAGTATAGGCAGAAGTGCAATGAGACGGTAATTAGATAGTAATTTGGGGTCCCCTTTCTTGAAAACTGGAATAATCTTAGCAAATTTCCATGCCAAAGGCACCATAGAGGAGCAAATGGAAAAGTTAAAAAGATGAGTTACAGGAGTGGCAAGAAGTGGGGCAGCTAGCCTAAGGATATAGGGTTCTAGTCCATCCAGCCCAGTACTGCCGTGCATAGGAATGGTGCTCAGAAGTTTTAGGACCTCAGGATGGGTGACCGGAGAGAGAATCAAAGTAGAAGGTGCAACATGTGGAACCTGTGTAGACCCATGGAATGTGAGAGGAGGGATGATGGGAACCATCGTAAAAATCTCACTAAAGGCATTGGCAACGGTGTTAGGCTTGTTACAGAGTGAGTCATTAATTATTAAGTCATTGGGAATTTGTGACTTGGTGTTACCCATTATCTCTTTAATTTGGGACCAATGACTTTAGGGGTTAGTGGCCGAGAATTTGAAAAGTTTGCAGTAGTAGTTACGCTTGGCAATACAAACCTCCTTCTTGCATGTGTTGCGCAGGGAGCTGTAGGTAACCAGGTCAGCTTGGCAAGAGGAGGATTTCCATTTTGACCAAAGTTTGTCACGATATTTAAGCAGTTTCAGGAGTGGCCACTTCAGCCACTTAGTCACTTTCCTCCTGACTCTTCGTGTTGAGATCAGGATGTGCTTACTCTGCAAGGCTAGGAGGGTTGCATTGAAATAGTGGGTGGCAAGATTGATGTCGGAGGTAGTAAAGATGGGAGACCAGTTAACATGGTTAAGATCATGAAGAAACATAGCCTGGTCAAACTTCAAGAAGTCAGAAAAAGAAAGTACTCTGGGGAGATTTGAAGGAGTAGGGGTGCCTCTAACACAAAATACTGGGCAGTCATTACTGATGGAGTCAGGAAGCACACCAGCAGAGGAGCAGAGGTCTTTCCGATTAGTGAGGATCCAGTCAATTAAAGTACTACAGCCATTCTGTGAGATCCTAGTAGGAGACTCAATTAGGACTCTTTAACATCTTTATAGGTGACATTGCAGAGGGTCTGGAGGGAAAGGTATGCCTCTTTGCAGATGACACAAAGATCTGTAACAGAGTTGATACACAAGAGTGGGTAGAAAAGATGAGAAGGGACTTGGCAAGGTTGGAAGAATGGTCAGACATATGGCAACTTAGATTCAATGCAAATAAGTGCAAAGTAATGTACCTGGGAAACAAAAACCCAGGAGAAGAGTACACAATAGCAGGGGAGGTACTAGCAACAACAAAAATGGAAAGAGAACTGGGGGTAGTCATATCAGATGACCTAAAGGTGGGTAAGCAATGTGAAAAGTCGGGAAGGAGAGCCAGGGGATACTGAGATGCATAGGAAGGGGCATCACAAGTAGAAAAAGGAAAGTGGTTATCCTTCTACACAGACAGTTGGTGAGACCCTATCTGGAGTACTGTGTGCAGTTTTGGAGACCTCATCTACGCAAGGACATTGACAGGATGGAAGCAGTCCAGAGGAGGGCAACTAAAATGGTGCAGAGTCTGCAGCAGAAACCATATGAAGAGAGACTGAGAGGCTTAATATGTATACTGTTGATGAAAGGAGGGACAGAGGGACATGATAGAAACTTTCAAGTACCTCAAGGGAATCAACAGTCCAGGAGGGTAGCATCTTTCAGAAAAAGAGATGTGTAAGAATAAGGGGGCACAATTTAAAGATAGAGGGGGGACGGCTCAGGGGTAATGTGAGGAAATTGTTTTTCATGGAGAGAGTGGTGGATACATGGAACCACCTTCCTGAGGAGGTCACTGGGTCTAAAACAGTGGGGGAATTCAAACATGTATGGGACAGACGTAAGGCAATTATAGTGGGGGGTTGCAGGAAGTAGGCTGTTGGTTAACTAGAATCTGCAGCTTATCCAGTAGGTAGGGAAATGGGCAGACTGGGTGGTCCAAGTGGTCCTTATCTGCTGTCAAAGTCTACGTTTCTATGTTTCATTCTGTTAGATCCTAGTAGGAGACTCAATCAGTTGTAGAAGGTTGGCCTAGCTGATGGAGGAAGTAAGGACCGAGGAGCCGGGATCCTCTCAGTAGAGGTTAAAGTCACCCAGGCAGATAACCTCATTTTTCTTAGATACCCTAGAAATCAGCTCAGTGATCTCCTCTAAGCCAGTTTTGCTGTTTCTGGGCGGAATATATACGCAGAAGATGTGCAAATTTTTGGCACCGCCAAGGAGTGAGATCGAGTGAAGAGCCTCACAGTTGTTGAGGGGGTGGGTGGGTACCAGAGAGACATTCAGGTGCAATTTATAGTATAAAGCAAGCCCTCCCCCCTCTTGGAAGAGGGTCGGTCAGCTCGGAGCAGGTAATACCCTGGAAGGGAGCAGTTTAGATCAGTAACAGAGGGTTTCAACCAGGTTTCGGATAGGACTAAGATGTCAGGGTTGTTGGCATGCACCCAGGCCTCTAGCTTAGGGAGACTGTGCAAGAGACTGCATATGTTTATGTGGGCCAAGGTTAGGCCCTGAGCCTGAGGCAATAGATGGGCAGTGCAAGAGTAAGATAAAGTTGGACTGGCTCCAGGGCCAGGGTTGGGTTCAACGTCACCAGTAAGGGAGAGGGACAGTATTGTGACCTACACCATGGCAAGCAAAATGGCTTGAGAAACAGTCCCCAGCACAGTGATATTCCTACATAGAATGTGTCTTAGTAGTAGGCCAGTGTACTTGTAGCTAAGGAGCACTGTAGGAAATGGCATTGAAAAATCATCAGCCAATATGTTGGAGAATGTAAAGGTCCCCAAGGGGGCCTCAGCGTGGAGGGAGGAGGTCCCAGCTAGAAGTGCCAGTGCATCCATGACAAGTAAGGCCAGAAGGACAACAGGGAGAAAGGTAATAGCTTGCCTGGACAGCTCAGACTCATTTACACAGGTCTGCATACCATACAAACTTTGTAAAATAAAAAAGGTGTTTAGATTATTCAATAGGACTGGCATTGTATAATTGTAGGGTCCTTTTAGATTTTAATAGTTCCAGCATAAGTTTGAAAGTGTCTTCTTCATGAGTGCAGATGTTTGTGAGCAACACTTGCGTGCAAATTGCACTGGGTGAGGGAAAGCATTTTGCTTGTTATATAACCTCCTCAGAAACTGTCCACCAAGAAAAATGTGCAGCACAGCCTGGCAGGTTAAAGGAATCCTTGATTCCCATCCACGATCCTAATTAACCAGAAAAAAACACTAGTGATTGCAAGAGACAGACAGCGGAGCTGCCTCCATGTTTATTGTTATGTTACACCAGGCAAGGCACATAGTGGAGGCATGTCATTGGTGCAACTGCATGACGAGCTTGGCTCTGGTTGCAGTGGCAAAATTGTTTCAAGTTGGCGCTGAAAAACACTTGTGTCACCACTAGCATGCTCGCTAACTGGCGAATGAGGGTCGCACCTTCTAAAGCGTGCCCTGCATTCACCAAAAATGACACACCTCTGCATTTCTCCTACTGATCTCCTACTGCCACAACATACAGCTTTTGCGTGCACAAGACAGCATAAAAATGTGAGCCAATTCAGTGAAATGCAAGAATGAAAATATATAATTGCATCTATCGTGCAATATTCTCCAAGAGAGTAACAAACATCTCTTGGGTGTGGCCTCATTGACAACACTGGAGTTAGAAGAAACGAGCGTTTGTCAATGCCGAACATTCACTTGCAGGTATTTGCAGTGGTGTTTGGTACTGGTACTGGCTTCAGAGGGGTGAGGAAACAGCAGTGAGAGTGGAGGGTGCTGCATGGTGGAAGCTGCACCGTAAAGTAAGTGAAGTAAAACTTTATTTTTAAAGCACTTTTCAAAGCCGAAGTGCTGTACAAACACAATAAAACACAGTTAAATTAAACAATCCTATTTAAAATCATTCAGAATAAGCTTTAAAAAACAGATAAGTTTTGAGCTCAGACTTAAAACTTGAGACAGTTAGGCATTCTCTTATCCGACGAGGTAGAGAATTCCACAGGGAAGGGGCAACATAAGAAAATGCACATGCTCCAGATGTCATTAACCAAACCCTGGGAATCTCTAGCAATCCCTCGTCGGCGGATCAGAGTAAGCGGGAGAGGCAGTAGGGAGTAAGAAGATCTTGCAAGTACTGGGGTCCCAGTTCATGTAGGGCTTTATAGGTCAGCAACCTGACCTTAAAGGTGATCCACCACTGAACTGGCAGCCAGTGCAGTCCATGCAGCACAGGCGTAAATGGAAGAAGGACCTGCTAGTCAGAGAAGCCACTCCTGCTGGCCTTAGTGGACCAGGGGGAGAGAGTGCACTGGGCAGCAGAAGCTGCCAATAAGTAGATCAGCACCATAGCTAATGTAGAAGCCCTGGGAGGGGGGGTTCAGAGGAGTGAAGACCAGGGAGAGAGAGAGTGTGCCAGGCGGCAGAAGCTGCTAATAAGTAAAGCCACACTGCAGCTATTGTAGAAGCCGGGGGGGATTTCAAAGGAGCAAGAACCGGGGGGGAGAGAGAGTGCAGCGGGCAGCGGATAAGGACTGCTAGGCACATCCAATGTGCCTGTAAGGTGTGTAATTGACTACAGCTTCCAAGTCTCCCTCAGCTTTTTCTGCTAGTGATACCGCTGCCTATGCACCACAGTATACCACTGTCACTCCCTGCAGCCTTTGTGCTCAGTTTTGACACATGTAGATAATCAGAAATCATAAGTCCAAGGTATTTATCTTCCTTTGTGATGTTCTGCACCTTCCCCACCCATCCTGTAGCTCTCTCTAGGGTTTCCTCTTACCAGGAGTGTTACTTTGCACTTCTTTGCATTGAACTTCAGTTGCAACTCCTCGGACCATTTTTCAAGCCTCTCCAGGTCCCTCCTCATTTTCTCCACCCATTCTGGAGTATGCACTGTGTTACAGATCTTGATGTTATCAGTAAACAGGCAGACCTTTCCTTCTAGCTCTTCTGCAATGTCAGTAATAAAGACACTGAGGACCATTCCCTGAGGTACTCCACTGGGGTATCCAGTGAACAGGGCAACTGAGATTGAGTGACCACAATAACAGCGACTCAATCTCAGTCCCTGTGTATTGGGCTACCGGATAGGGTAGCGAGGGGTGAAGGAGAGTGGCAGGAACCACACCGCATAAGGGACAGAAGGGGGAGAGAAGGTATGTGGGAAGCAGTGAGGCATCAGACTGCTGAGCTGGCAGTATGACGTAGTGAGGGTGGGTGGCCATCTGCGGTTAGGAGGGTGCAAGATTCTGTCTGGGTGGCACGGTAATTTTTGCAGTGTGTGGATTTTTTAATTTTCTAAGTTTTGCACACACACGCTGACATGCACCCCCTTGGAGTTGAGAATCTTTAGTTAGGGGAGTGCAGGGGGCACAGCTCACCGCATACTTTTCAGTGCTGTTGCTGCCATTGTTGTCACCGTGAGTGTACATCGCCGTTCTTTATTTTCAATGATGTACACGCACCCTAACGGCGATCGCCGTTATGACATAGAACACTCCGCTGGTCATACCCTCTCCCCTAGATTGGATCCCATTTACCACCACCCTCTGCCTTGCTTGCCCTAACCACCTCGTGTGCCAGACTATTCCATGTGTCCACCACCCTCTCTGTGAAAACTTTTCTCACATTTCCTCCTAATGTGCCCCCCCTCCAATTTCATATAATGCCCCCTCAGTCTTGTACTCCTTCTACATTGGAAGATGTCTCCCCGCTGCACCTTGTTCATGCCCTTGAGGTACTTGAACATTTCTATCATGCCCCCCGCCACTCCCTCCTTTCCTCTAGTGAGTGCGTATTCGGGTCCTTTAATCAGTCCTCATATGTGTTGTGCTGCAAGCCATGTACCATGTTGGTTGCCCTTTTGTGGACCGCCTCCACCCTGTTAATGTCCTTGCACAGGTGCAGCCTCCAGAACTGCACACAGTACTCTAGGTGAGACCTCAGCAGTGTTATACAATGGTATCACTACCTCCAGCCTTCTGCTAGTGATACTTCTGCCTATTCATCTCAGCATGCTACTAGCCCACCCTGCAGCCTTTGTGCTCAGTTTTTGACACCTGTAGGTCATCAGAAATCATAACTCCTAGGTCCCTATCTTCCTTGGTGATCTTCAGCAACTCCCGCCCCACCCATCCTGTAGCTCTCCCCAGGGTTTCCTCTTACTAGGTGCATTACTTTGCACTTCTTGCATTGAAACTCAGTTGCCACTCCTCAGACCATTTTTCAAGCCTTTCTAGGTCTCTCCTCATATTCTTCACATCTTCTGGAGTATCCACTATGTTACAGATCTTGGTGGTATCTGCAAACAGGCAGACCTTTCCTTCTAGCCCTTCTGCAACGTTGGTAATGAAGACACCCAGGACCATTCACTGAGGTACACTACTGGTCATACCCCTGTCCCTGGATCGGATCCCATTTACCACCACCCTCTGCCTTGCTTGCTACCACCACCTCTTGTGGCAGACTATCTACATGTCCACCATCGTCTCTGTGAAGAGAATTTTTTTCACATTTCCTCTTAATCTACCCCCTCCAATTACATAACATGCCCCCTCATTCTTGTACTTCTTCTACATTGGAAGATGTCTCCCCCCTGCACCTTGTTTATACCCTTGAGGTACTTGAAAGTGTCTATCATGTCCCCCGCTCCCTCCTTTCCTCCAGTGAGTACATACTGAGGTCCTTTAATCTCTCCTGATATGTTCTGTATTGCACGCCCATGTACAATCTTGGTTGGCCTTCTCTGGACCTCCCTCACCCTGTCAATGTCCTTGCACAGTTGCAGCTTCCAGAACTGCACACAGTACTGTAGGTGAGGCCCCACTAGTGTATTATACAATGACATCACCACCTCCCACCTTCTGCTAGTGATACCTCTGTCTATGCACCCCAGCATGTGACCCCTCCCATCATGTGGCTCTCCCCAGGGTTCCATCTTCTCAGGTGCATTATCTTGCACTTCTTTGTACTGAACCTCAGTTGCCACTCCTCAGACCATTTTTCAAGCCTTTCCTGGTCCCTCCTCATTTTCTCCACCCCTTCTGCAGTATCCACTCTGTTACAGATCTTGTCATCTGCAGGCAGACCTTTCCTTGTAAGCTTTCCACAATGTCACTAATGAAGACACTGAACCGCAGTGGTCCCAGGACTGATTCCTGAGGTAGCTCACTAGTCATTCCCCTCTCCCCGGATTGGATCCCATTTACCACCACTATCTGCCTTGCTTGCTCCCACCACTTCTTATGGCACATTATTTTATGTGACCACCACCCTCTCTGTGAGAACTTCTCACATTTCCTCTTAATCTCCCCCCATCCAATTTCATACTGTGCCCCCTCATTCTTGTACTTTTTCTACATTGGAAAATGTCTGCCCCTGGACCTTGTTTATGCCCTTGAGGTACTTTAATGTCTGTCATGTCCTCACACTCCCTCCTTTGCTCCAGTGAGTACATACTGAGGTCCTTTAATTTCTCCTGATATGTTCTGTGTAGCAAGCCATGTACCATCTTGGTTGCCCTTATGTGGACCGCCTCCACCCTCTAAATGTACTTGCACAGTTGTGTCCTCCAGAATTGCACACAATACTGTAGGTGAAGCCTCACTAGTGGAGTATACAATGGCATCATCACCTCACGCCTTCTGCTAGTGAAACCTCTGCCTATGCACCCCAGCATGCCACTGGCCCTCCTTGCAACATTTGTGCTCTGTTTTGACACCTTTAGGTCATCAGAACTGATAACTCCTAGGTCCCTTTTTCTTTGGTGATCTTGAGCATCTTCCCCCTCTCCCCATCCTGTAGCTCTGTCCAGAGTTTCCTCTTCCCAGGTGCATTATTTTGTGCTTCTTTGCACTGAATCTCATTAGCCACTCCTCAGACCATTTTTCAAGCTTCTCCATGTCCCTTCTCATTTTCTCCATCCCTTCTGGAGTATTCACTGTTACAGATGTTGGTGTCATCTGCAAACAGGCAGACCTTTCCTTCTAGCCCTTCCGCAATGTCTGTAATGAAGACATTGAACAGGACTGGTCCCAGGACTGATCCCTGAGGTATCCGATGGTCAACCCCCCTTCCCCAACTGGATCCCATTACCACCATGCTCTGCCTCCTGTCCGTAAGCCAGTTTCTAACCCAGTTTATCAGGTTGTGCCTCATGGCCTACTACCCATCTTATTAATCAGCATTCTATGTTGAACGGTGTTGAAGGCTTTGTTGAAATCAAGGAAGTTGACATTCACCACTCCTCCCTAATTTACTTCCTTAATGAGGCATTTGGGTTTCCAACCCTAATGCCCCACCCCCACCCTGCAGAGACTAACAGGCATTAGGGGTGTGCCTTTGGGTCAACGACCATAACACCCATGCCATTCCACCCCCACTCCCACCCTGCAGAACCTGACAGGCATTGCAGTGTGCCTTGGGGTCTTCATCCCTAACACTCACCCCATTCCATAAGGAAATAAGTTGAAATGGGTGCTGTATAGGAGAATAGGGTGAGTGTTCGTGCTGAAGACCCCAAGGCACACCCTGATGCCTGTCACTGTTTGCAGGGTGGGGAAGGAATGGTGTGAGCATTATGGCCGACGACCCCAAGGCACACCCCAACACCTGTCACTGTCTGCAGGGTGGGGAATGAATGGTGTGAGCACTACAGCTGATGACCCCAAGGCACACTCCCAATGCATGTCAGTCTCTGCAGGGTGAGAAGCGGGGTGTTAGAGTTGGAAACCTTAATGACACAGGCGTTTGTTGGTATTTTCACTCAAGATTTTCAACATGAGTTTTTTGGGACCCAACTCATGAACAGTGGCACTATCATTTCGTTACTCAATCCCAAACAGTGATTTCACGTAGTGACTGCGCCATTCCATGCCACAGGTGCAAAAACACATTTCAGGCAGGATGTGAAAAATGCTAGCCATACTGTTCATGAGGTGGTGTCGAAAAATGGCTGTGTTGAAAATTTGGAGTGAAAGTATTGACAATTACCAAAGTTAGGCACGTATGTAGGAAAATTTCAACAAACCTGCATAACATGGCCATTTTTAGTAATTTTTCCACCAAGTTTTCAATATGGGCTTTTTGGTACCCCACCTCATGAACACTGTCACTGTCATTTCCTTAATTGGTCCTGAAAGGTAATTTCACACAGTGAATGCACAATTCTGCACCAGAGGTGCAAAAACACATTTTGGGCAAGATATGAAAAATGACAGCTGTACTGTTCATGAGGTGATGTGATAAAATGTGTATGTTGAAAATTTGAAGTAAAAATATTAAAAACTGGCAAAGTTATGTGCTTGAGTAAAAGCTGCACAACGCATGCTCGTAATGTGGCCATGTGTTAGAAATTTTCTGACTTTCAACATTGATTATTTAGACTTCACCATGAACACTGGCACTGTTTTGCTAATCTGTCCCAAAATGGGATTCCGCTCAGCGACGAAACCACCTCTTGGGATTGAGTAACAAAATGACAGTGCTGGTGTTCATGAGGTGGGGTCCCAAGAACCCCATGTTGAAAAATTGAGGCAAAAATTCCTAAAAATGGCCGAGATGTCAACATAAGTTGAAAATCCAATTGACAGCCAGTATACACCACTCTGAAGAGTGCAGACGTGTTCTGGTCCACAGGAGATTGCAGCCATCGACCTTGGAGGGTAAGTATGGGGTGAGGGGAGGTTGGTGCATGGAGGGAGTGTCGGAATGGGTGAGGGGGATGGGGGGAATGACAAGGGAACATTTTCTTCTTTCAGGAAGAAAACAAAACATCGGGGGGACAGTTTTCTTTTTTACAGGTACATTTTAAATGATTTTTGGAGACACTGGAAGTGGCCTCCCCAAGTCCCGGACTATTCGGGGGATATAGATTTGGATACACTGGGAGTGGGCTCCTCAGTGTCCCGGACTATTGGGGAGGTGCATGTGAGGACCTGGAAAGAAAGCTAAACCGCGGCTATTGTTGAAATGGGGGGTAGAGGAGTGAGGACCGGGCACACAGACTGTGGCAGGAGCCCCTAACAAGGAAAGCCACACCACGGCTATTGTTGAAGGGGAGGTCAGAGGAGGAGAGAGGAGTGATGACCAGGTACACAGTGTGGTGGAAACTGTTAACAAGGAAAGCTGCACCACAGCTAATGTTGAAGGGGGGGGCAAAGGAGCGAGGATCGGGAGAACAGAGGGTGCACACAGAGGTGAGGACGGGGAGAGGGAGAGTGCGGCAGGCAGCAGAGAAAACTATAGCCATGCTCCGGCCTTGCATTAGTAATTAGTGGAACTGTAATGCCAAGAGCTATGGCTAAGCAGAAAAAGAAGTGCTCTCATTGAAGCGGTTCATTTCTTTTAACTACAGAATTTGGGAAGCACCAAGTTTTCCCATCAGCGAAAATGCCGACCTCCCCCACAGTGATGGCACAATACCAATGCAGGTATTGTGCCACCTCTTGACTCCTTGTTTTCTGTGGGAGGATGTGCCCTCCACACACCCCCATGCGGGGGGGCTCGGCCCCACGCACCCTCCGGACTCTAACATTCCAACTCCAGGTCGGAGTTGGTCCGGGGAAGGGGTGGAACACTGGGGGAAGGTGAAACAAGGAAAATGGACCATTACCGTGAATGTCACCGTAATGGTCTTTTTCCTTGTTTCACCATCGGGGTGTCGATGAAAAGAGGTGATATGGGAAATTTGTCATGTCAGCCAAGCTGAACTAGTGTCATGAACCAGGGCCACTGGAAAATTAGGGTGCAATTTCCGCACTTTATCCTTCTTCTCGAACAAAATCCGCAATTTCTGCAATTTCTTACATTTATGGAATTTTGACTGAAATTGTATAAAAATATTTAAATTCTCAAGGAAATCTACTTAAATGTGGTACACAGACTTGGAATTGACCAAAACAGTACAGTGTGAGGTGAGAAAGGGTCAAGTGTGACTCTGCTTTCATGTGATTCACTTCCCTGCTTTGGTTTCAGAATCCTCTGGTCATGCATATGTAGACTTGAACACTTAAAATCTGTGTTAAAGCAGACTATCAGAGAACTTTTTGCTGACTCAGAGACAAACAATAGTTGTGAGAAGAGGTGCAAAGTGCCCCATTCACCTAAATGAAGCCTTGACCACAATGCTTGTTTTTGAATGGTAGGGTAGATTTTCCTTGTATAAATGCTTTCAATCTGAAAGGATTTTGATTCAAATGTGTCAAGAGTTTGGATAGCCCTGCTGATTATAAACTTGAATGTGCTTCTGAGGGGGTTGGTGACAGTGATTCCTTACATGCTTACATGTCAGTCTGCCACAACTGTATACTCACATACAAAGCCTACAAAAAGCAAACATTTCTGAAAACATGCTGAACAGGTTAAGTATAGTTAAACAGTTACCTTCAAAAAGACAAAGTAATTGCAACCCAAATAAAATCACTGCAAACCGAGTAGAAAAAAGTACAATGTGTTAAAAACTATTGTATGGTGTAATGAAAAGCTATTGGTATGATTTGATACTTTTATCATGTGATTTTAAAATGTACTTACAGTGCTGATTAAGAACAGTAATCATCTTAACAAAATAAATATTTTTCTTACTAGACCTTTGTTAGGCACCCTGGTTATCTGTTTATTTTTTTTGTTGCACCAAAGCAAGTAGTTTAAACAGGCTTCATCATTTAACATCTAGAAACTGGCAAAATATGTTGTTTCAGGATGTATTCAGTACAGACTAACAGTAAACTACTGAATAAAATCTAGTTAGCACTGCATGACTTAGATGTCTTGATTTTTAGAAGATATGCTACATAATAATTAGTTTACAGTGCATTTCAAAAACACACATCTTTCTTCATATTAAAAGCATTTACAAGTGGCAATACATTTATCTAACAATTTATGTGATCAATACATGCTGCAGCAAGCAATAAAATATTTATTAGGGGGCAGTGGGGATGTATAGTGAACCCCCACAATTTTCCCGAAATTTTTGCAAGAAAATCCCCGCATTTTTGGGTAACATTTTCTGCAGTTTTCCAGTGGCAGAGTGCCTGGTCATTGATGTACACTGCCAAGCCCATTGCAGTTTCAGTTGTAATTGGCTTGGGCAGTGACACACCTCTCAAATGCCGTATAAGATGCAAGATGTTCCTTGTGCAAGTAAATGCAAAAAAAAATGACAGTAAGTCTGATACATTTTCTTCTTTCTGCATTGCTCCATGTTATTAATGGGAATTACTTGTAAAATAGTTTCTAAGAAGTAATACTCATACGGATCTGGGTAGGGGAGATACCTGTCCCCAGAAGCAAAACCTGTTTGATTACATTGGATAACTGTCTGCAGCCCCATAGTCCCAATGGTAGCAATCTCCAACCTGCGTGTGTAAGACCTAAAATGTTTGGAGAAGGTGTAGATCTAAGGGATGTGCCATGGCCCCACTGAAAATATCATTGATATTTCCCCGAGTGCAGTTTGACTTTATGACATCACAAGTAGTGGAGCCACGAGTGACATCACAAGATCAAATTGCATAAGGGGAAATATCAATATTTCCAGTAGGGCTATGGCATATTTCATTTTTTGTAATGCCAAATTATTTGTTTTTTGATGTAGTTTTTAAAAAATTATATATATTTATATTGATTTTTGTTGTGTTGATAGCAAATAACTAGGGGTGCTAGCGTGGTTGCTAGGGTGAGTAGGATTTTCCATTTTGTGAGCAGCATTTCATTGAATGCAGTTATGTTTGTGAGTGGGCTGCACAATTCTGAAAACATGGCGGTGGGAGGTCTCACTTGGTGAGTGAGCCGGGTTGCAGCATTGTAACTTTGTTCCACTTTTTTCCTTTTAACTCAAAAAAAAAATAATAATTTAGTGGAGCTGTGTTATCTGGTTGATCCTGTTTTTTTTTTTCCTTTCAGAGGCAGAGGTTAGGACAGAGGAATTCCAGTTTTTAGAAGGTACTACGATGCAATCAGAGGTACCTTGCTTGTTAAGCAGGGCTGGCAAGGGAGGGAGGTATTGAACGTTCCTGTTCTGTTTTCAGGAAGGATTTGTGCATTTTTCTGTGTTACAATGTGGAGTGGGAGTGTTGGTGAATAGTGGAAGAATGTACGTAAAAAAAGAAGGAAAAAAAGAAAAGAAATGAGCCTCTCAGTGTGAATGCTAGTTTCACACTGAAGAGGTTCATAGTTGGGACCAATCTGTGGGTGATCCTGTAGCTGTGTTACAGTAGGCTACCAGTTTGTGGCTATAATGTGGTTAACAGTAGATAGTGCCTCTGTTAGACTTATTGTGAGGATATGATCTACAGTGAGGACAACTGATATTCTCTCTGTAGGTCTCATGACAAAACAAATATTGCCAATATTTGCCCCTTGATATCATCACGGGCACTACATAAATAAGGGATATGCAATGGAAGCAAGTGTAATAAATGATTGATCTGCATAACAGCAGTTTGACCTTGGGTAACCTCACAAGTGGCATAAGCCACAAGTGAGGTGTCCTAGGTCAAACTGCTCAAGTGCAGCTAAATCATATATTACACAAGTTTTCCATTGCATATTCCATTTATGCAGTTATTGTTTTTGCTTTTGTAGGGGGCATTTGTTAGTCAAAAAAGTGCACACAAATTGCATTTTCTGCCATTTTTTACTGATTATAGAAAATCTAAAATGATTCTAGAAATGAAACACCTTTCATTTTGTAGATATTTTAAAGCTGAACAACTTATGTGCTCAAAGTACCATACTATAATTTTGTGTTTTTAAGTTATTTGCATTTATTTGATGAAAAAGTGCACAAAAATGGAATTTTCTGCAGTTTTCTGCTAATTCTGAAAAACCTAAAGTATCAATAAATGAAACACCACTCATTTTGTAGATATTTCTGTACTGAACAAATTTGGTCTTACAGTACCTTGCTATCATTTTTCATTTTAAAGTTATTTAAATTTGTTTGAGGACAAAATGAAAATAAAAATCAAGGACACTGATGTTTAGTTTTTTTTACCAGAAAACCAGTAAACTTCTGGAATCAGAGCTGCCTGAACACTGGTAAAAACAAAGATTTCATGGAATCTGGCATTTTATATCAGATCAGTAAATTTGCAAAACCTTATATTTTTCTTATAATTCCTTCCTGTATTATTTTCAGTTTGCTTTATTTAATGCTATTTATATTAAGCCTTATTTTATTCTGATCATTTATGCATATACTAAAAGAATGATAGCAGAATCCCAGTAAAACCCTGGAAATCAGAGTAACAATCACCGATGTCATTCCGGAATCTGAAGGCTTGAAAACAGAATTTCATTGTTTTAATCACCATAAATCAGTGGCCTTGATAAAAATGAATTTTCTGCTGTTTTTTTTGCTAATTATCAAAAAATCTAAAAGGTATCAATAAATGAAACACCACTCATTTTGTACATATTTCCATGCTGAACAACTTTCGTGCATACAGTATCATGCTATCGTTTTTCGTTTTAAAGTTATTCGCATTTGAATATGGTTAATACTGCTACTGAGGCTGAACATTCTAAATGACATAAGCACTGTACAGATAAATGGCTGACATACGCACTGTGTAGATAAACAGCTGACATAAGCACTGTATACATAAATGAAATTTATGTACACACAGTTACTCAGATAAACAGATTTATCACACACTGTTTATCTCCACCCCTATTGCATAAATATAACTATGAAGTCACTAGGCAATGAATTCAGGCATATTCTTCTATCCACTTGGCCAGGCAGCTGCCAGGGACCTAAATAACATGCTCTGATCCAGATAGGCAGCTACAGTATATGAAGCCACTGTGTAAGACTTAACCATACAGAATTATTCTCTACCTTAACAGGGTAGGCCTGGAAACATTTGAACTCTATATTGTCTGAAAAAAACATGAAATAATTATATAACCAAACAAAATCTGCAGGCCTCTTCAGATACAGTAGGTTTTGACTTTTGTGCAAAATTCAAATTAAGACAACCCCTTCTCTTAATAGAAGCCCACTTTCGACTACATGAAAGAAAAACAAACATCTTGCTTCATATGAGACATAGAAATATTGATGTTGGTGGCAGAAAAAAACCCAAAGGCTTATTTAGTCTGCCCCATACCTGCCTGCATCCACACCCACCTTAACGCTGGACAGGAGATAGGTTACCATTGTACCTGACTGTATTTATTTATTAATATATTTAATTTTTTGTTTACCAAGTATGGTGTACTAGGCAAACATTTGCCTATTTCCAGGCATGACTCAGGAGACTACAACCAGTTTCGACTATTACTGTGCAGACAGTAATTAACACATAGAAGCAACATAATAACCAGAAGAGTACTATTCTGTGCACAATGAAATCAGTGAAAGAATCCAAAGCAATACAATTCTGTACATGACAGTGAATTTAGCAGCACTGTGAGCCAATAGCAGGCGGCTATATAGAAGGCACCAGATACGCAGTGTACAACAATAATTACAGGTAAAAATGATCAAGTGCAAGGAGCAGTCAAATACAGGTGGCTAGATGAACATTGTAGGCAAATGGCTACAGTAGAAACAGAAGCATACTGTCTGGTGGAGCAAGATTACTACAACTGGGTGACAGGGGAGCTGGATCAGGGCCATGTAGTGGATGTTCTGTTTTTGGACTTCAGTAAGGCCTTCGATTCAGTGCCTCATGGGAAGCTGGGGGGAAAATTGGAGTATATGAGGGTAGGGACAAAGATGGCAAGGTGGATAGAGAACTGGCTGAAGGGAAGGCAACAAAGAGTAGCGGTGGGAAGGAGATCTCATCCCCTAGGGCAGTTACAAGCAGGCCACCGCAGGGCTCTGTGCTGAGTCCAGTGTTCGGGTTGTTCATATCGGATATCTCACATGGAGTTCGGAGCAGAATTAGTCTGTTTGCAGAAGATAGAAAGATGGGGGCAGTGGTAGATGATAGAGAATGGTAGCAGGGGCTACAGGAGGACCTGACTAAACTGGAGGAGTGGCCAGTGAAGTGGCAGTTGGGATTCAATGTGAAAAAGTACAAGGTTATGCACTTCAGAATAAAGAACCTGAGAAGGGAGTGCTGGCTGGGAGGGGTTCAGTTAGGGGCCACCGAGGAAGAAAAGGACCAGGGGGTGATCATAAGGGGGTGATCATAACGGGGAACATGAGCAACTCCGCTCAATGCAGGAGGGCAGCAGATAAGGCTGACAGGGTGCTGGGGTATCTCATCTAGGCTTAGGGATGTATTCATGCTGCTGTATAGGTCATTGGTCAGGCTGCACCTAGAGTACTGCATACAGTACTGGTGCCCTTATCTTAAAAAGGATATCAGGCTACTGGAGGGGGTGCAGCGCGGGCAACAAGAAAGGCTCAGGGACTGGACAGCAAGATCTACAAGGATAGACTGAATGTGTTGGGACTGTACACTCTGGAGGAGAGGAGAGGAGAGATCAGAGGATATGACTGAGACCTTCAAGTACTTGAAGGGGATCAACAGAATGGGCAAAGAAGGGTTGTTGACACTGAAGAAGGGAAGAGAGACAAGAAAGCATGGGCTCAGGTTGGAAGGTGGCAGATTTAGGAGAGAGATGAGGAAGCATTATTTCACAGAGAGGTTGGTGGCAAAATGAAACACACTGCCAGAGGAGGCAGTCTCCTGCAGGACAGTGACCATCTTCAAAAGGACATGGGACAGGGTGCGAGGGGGGGTTAAAGGTGATGGGGGAAAGGAGGGTGGGGCAGCTGCATTCTAGGAGTGCTAGCTGCACAATCGAGCAGACTTGATAAACCTAGTGGCCTGTTTCTGCTGACAGATTCATATGTTCATAAGTATGACCGGTATTGATACTGGAAAACATGGGCAACCAAGCAATGTCTAATGTGAGCTGGTATGCTGTTCCATACTTATGGCGCAGCAACGGCAAAGGCTATCTTTCTATGTTTGGGCCTAGTCTTGGGAATGGAAAGAAGGTCAAGGTTAGAGGATCTGAGGGAATAGGTATTTTTATAAGGCACCAGGAGGGAAGCAAGGGACTGGGGCACTTGGTTCTGCATAACCCTATGGATAAGGCTACCAGAGGAGAGATCCCAAACAGCAGCAGAGGAGAGCCGACCTAGTTTACAGTACAGCGTACAGTGATGAGCAAGATGATTACATGCAAGAGCAAATCAACAAATATTATTGTAAACCACATCCCATTTATGCAGGAGAGAGTTTGAATTATTAGAGAAGATGGGAAGGCTATAGGATGATTTGGGGAGTAGGAGACCACAGGCAACTGCAATGTGAGTGGATGGGGAAGATCTGGACTGGCTTGATAGGCCAGTCTCAGATCAATGTTGACAGCCTTACAGATGAATGTAATACAGTACTCAGAAAGAAGTTTAAGAGTTTAAGAGAGTCCAAGATAGAGCCATTAAGACAGACCACACTGAGTGAATTATGATGTTTTTTAACCAGTGTGTGGTTCCGAATAGCATAGTCTGTGACTTAGCGGGGTTTATTAGTAGCCGATTATCACAGATCCAAGTTTGTATTTGCCTTCAGGTTGACTGTGAAGGTACTATTAATGTTGTCTATTTTCTGTGCACTGGTGAAGAACAGGTCATCAGTATAGAGGAGAGGGGTACTGCTAGTGAAGCAATGGTGAACAGAGTTGACATGTAGTGAGACAAGTAGAGGCCAAAGTATTGAGTCCTCAGGACACCGACAGTGGTAGGTAAGTTGTCAAATAGAGAGGAGCTGAACATGACACATTGCTGTCTATTGGTAAGGTAACTCCTGAACCAGGGTAGGGCATGCTCACAGATCCACAGATCCCCTGGACACCTAGCTTGCTACAGAGTAAAGAGTGACTGACCATGTCAGAGGCCTTTGTGAGGTCAATGAATATGACTCCAGTAAGCTTGCCTTTGTCTAGATAGGTGGAGATACTGTTAGAGTGAACAGTGCAGTGGTGGTACTGTGGTTCTGGCGGAAGTCATGCTGAGCTGTGGAGAGGAGATTGTGGACAGTGAGGTGGGAGGTAAGTTGGGAGGAGACAATTTTTTTCAAGAAACTTACCCAGAATGGGTAGAATGGCAATGGGTCTGTAGTTACTAATTATTTTGCTGTTCCCTTTTTTAAACATGGGCACTATATTAGCCATTTTCCAGATTGCTGGAACAGCGGCTCAAGTGAGAGAAAGACTGAAAATTCTAGCAAGAGGAGGTGCCAGGTCATAAGCAGCAAATCTGAGGAGTTTGGGCTCTGTACCATCCAAGCCTGTGGATTTGGATTCAGGGATCAGTCTCAAGAGTTTATACACCTCAGTGATGCTAACTTGTTTGAAGTGAAAGGTGGGGGGGGGGGGCTATCACCCCAATGCAATAGTTGAAGGAGAGGTCAGACAATTCAAGGGAGGGGGGAAGTCTCAGTGTATGCAAAGAGATCTGAAAATAGCTAGTTGAATGCATTGGAGATTGTAGAGGGGTTGTTAAACTTGACATACTCTAACTCAAAGTTAGGAGGGGTAGGGATTCTATTGTGGCCGAAGGATTGTTTGATGCAGTTCCAAAACTGATGGGGGGTTTTGCAAGAGGAGTCAAGTTGAGTTCAATAGAAGCAACTCTTACTCCGCTGGATGGCATGTTTGCATTTATTTCTAAGAGTTTCATTGATGGACCAGTTAATGATAAAGCTAGTAGCCTTGAAAGCAGCCTAACTTCTGTCTCTCCTCCTTTTAGAAGGGATGGAAGAGGGAGAGTCAGCCATTTGGTTGTCAGACCACAGATTCTCCTGGTGGTGAGAGGGACATGTTTGTCCTGGAGGTCAGAGAACGTATTATTAAAATGAGAGACAGTCTGATCAATGTCAGAGGTTGCCCACAGATAGGACAAGTCAAGGCAGGCTACTTCAGTTTTGAATTGGGAAGGGTCCTGACTAGAAAAGTCTTGAAAGTGAATCAGGTATGGCGGGACTTAAGCATGTCAGACACAGAAGACAGGGGAATGGTCACTAACAGAGTTAGGGAGGACACCAGAGCAAATTATTTTGTTGGCATTAGGGATTGATGTTCAGTCAGTAAGGGTGGCACTTTGTCTACTATTGAAAAGCCTGGTAGGATGGAAGATTAATTCGGTGAGGAGCAGCTTACTTAGGGATCGTTCTATGTGTCTATTACATTTTAGCTAGTCAATGTCGAATTCACCAAGGATTATGAATTCATTATTATTCACAAGAGGACCAATGACATCAGTGTGGGGAGACCTTGAAGGCTGGTAGCAGGTGGTAGTTAAGAAAAAAATGCTCACCTTAGTAATTATGTTTCTTCTATTGGAGTCTTGCTGTATTCTGACTAATGCAGTTAGTCCCAGCCTTTAAATTGCCCCAGAGATATTTCTCCAGATACTGCTGAATTGCCTACAGTTCTGGATTATATGGTCCATCTGAATGGCCTAGGCCTCAGACCAGCTACTCTCAAGGTACACTTGTCAGCTGTTTCTGCTTTTCTGTCACTGGGGAAGTCTTCCTCACTATCATCTCATCCTGAATTTTGTACATTTTTTAAAGGATTGCTTCATACCAATCCTCCCTTTAGAGACCCTGCCCCTGCCTGGGATTTAAATGTTTGCATTGCTCAACTTATGCAACCACCTTTTGAGCCTATGTACTCAGCAGAGCTTAAGTATGTGACTTGGAAAACTGTGTTTTTGGTAGCCATTACCTCTGCCAGACGTATCAGTGAATTGCAAGCCCTGTCACTGGAATCTGAGTTTATCTCCTTTCACAGGGATAAAGTGGTCCTTCGAACCAATAGAAAGTTCTTGCCCAAAGTGGTTTCAGATTTCCACTTGAATCAGCCTATGTCTCTCCCTGTTTTCTTCACTGATCATTCTTCCTCAGGAGAGAGGAGGCTACACAGTTTAGATGTTAAAAGAGCCTTTAGCTACTACATAGAGCGTACCAAGGGTCACAGGTTTGATTCCCTCCAGTTGTTCCTCACTTATGTCTCTGTGGCACAATCAGGTTGTGCTTTGGATATTTAACCACAAGGTTGGTGGTTCAAGGCCACCTAAGAACATTTTGAGGGGGTATTGCTAAGCTTAATGGAGAAACGGGAGCATGTGAGGAGGAGGACCCTGTAAAGGCATCTATCCTAAATAGATACTTTTGCTCAGTATTTACTGAAGAGAAGGTAGGGCAGGGCCCACAGCTCAGCATCATGGACACAGGGGGGAGGGAGGTGAGCACTACTCCCTTCACAAAAGAAAGGGTCCTACAAGAGCTCTTTAAGCTCAGGGTGGATAAGGCAATGGGACCTGATGGCATACATCCCAGGGTACTTAAGGAGCTAAAGGTGGAACTAGCAGAGCCATTAGCAGAACTGTTTAGTGAGTCTCTGAGCACAGGAGAAGTCCCAGAAGACTGGAGAAGGGCTCATGTGATCCCGCTCCACAAGAGTGGTAGCAGGGAGGAGGCGGGAACTACAGACCAGCCACTCTTACCTCAGTAGTGGGCAAGATTATGGAGGCACTCCTTAAGGAAAGGATAGTGCAACACCTGGAATCCATAGGGGCACAGGATCCAAGACAGCATGGGTTTACAAAAGGAAGGTCCTGTCAAACTAATCTCATAGATTTCTTTGACTGGGTAACCAGAGTGGTGGACCAAGGGGGAGCAGTTGATGTCGCCTACCTTGACTTCAGCAAAGCTTTTGACACTGTTCCACATAGAAGATTGATAAATAAGCTGGGTAGGCTCGGGGTGGGTCAGAAGTTGGTCAACTGGGTGGCAAACTGGTTGATGGGCAGAAAACAGAGAGTGGTGGTAAATGGTATACAGTCAGAAGAGATGCAAGTCACAAGTGGGGTACCTCAGGGATCAGTTCTTGGGCCAGTCCTCTTCAACATCTTCATTAGTGACCTTGCAGATGGACTAGAGGGGTAAGGCTTGTCTGTTTGCAGATGACACCAAGATCTGCAACAGAGTAGATGATCCAGATGGGGTGGGCAGAATGAGAAGAGATCTGGATAAACTAGCAAAATGGTCAGAAGAGTAGCAACTGGGATTTAATGCAAAGAAGTGCAAAATCATGCACATAGGGAAGAGAAACCCTGAAGCCACCTATAGGCTGGGAGGGGAGTTGCTAGCAGTCACAAAGGAAGAAAGAGACTTGGGCATCATCATCACTGATGACCTGAAATCATCCAAGCAGACCACTAAAGCAGTAGGTAAGGCTAGGGGTGTTAGGGTGTATAGTAGGTGTATCACAAGTCGTAAGAGGGAGGTAATAATCCCTCTTTACAAGACACTGGTTAGGCCCCATCTGGAGTACTGCATGCAGTATTGAGGCCACACCTTCAAGGACATTAACCAAATTGAGGCAGTCCAGAGAAGGCAACCAAATGGTGCAGGGACTGTATCAGAAGACATATGAGGACAGATTAAAGAGCTTAATATGTATACCCTTCAGCAAAGGAGGGAGAGAGGTGATATGATCGAGGCATTCAAACACCTTAAGGGCATTAACAAAGGTGAAAGAGTCTAACATGTTTAAATATAAGAAAAATAGCAGGACAAGAGGACACAGCATGAGATTGGGGGGGGGCGATTAAGGGGGAATGTGAGGAAATTCTTTTTCACAGAAAGGGTGGTGGACACATGGAATGGCTTACCACAAGAAGTGGTGGCTATGAATACAGTGCAGGGCTTCAAACAAGCATGGGATAGGCATAAGGGAGCAATACAAATGACTATGAATAGATAGGCCACTGACAGAGCAAAGGCCAATGGCACATTTATAAGGTAGAAAAAGAAATGGGCAGACTGGATGGGCCTTGCGGTCCTTATCTGCCATCAACTTCTATGTTTCTATGTTTCTGTGTTTCTATGTATGGAGAAGTGGGACAGGGCAAACCTGCCACGAAGAGAACTGTTGCCAGGTGGATTGTGTCTTGTATACAATTCTTCTATGAGAAACTAGGAAAGATTCCATCCTCAGGCCTGAGGGCTCACTCTACAAGAGGTAGAGCTGCTTCCCTGGCTGCTGCCAGGGATATTCCTCTCTTAGAAATTTGTCAAGCACTCACCTGGAAAACAGTCCATACCTTTACCAAGCATTACTCTCTGGATGTCCAGGCTAGGAGTGATGCTCGATTTGGCATAGTAGTACTTCAGAGCCTTTTCCCAAAGTAGGTTCTGTCCCTCCTCCATGGAGGTACTGCTTGGTAGTCTGCATTAGTCAGAATACAGCAAGACGTTATGTTTCTTCTATTGGAGTCTTGCTGTATTCCCCCCCCCCGTCTCCCCTCTCAGAACCTGTTTTTTGCGATGTGGGTGTGCAGGCGCAGTGTTGCACCTCAGGGGTGGTCCTTTACACCCTTTGCTTTTTTTGGGGGGTGTTTATTTTGTCATTATTCTTGTTTGAATTGGTTTTGTGTTTTGTGTTTCCTGACTTGAGTCTTCATTTGGGAATCCAAAATTTTTTGTTGCCAGTTGGCTAGTAAAATTTGTACAATTTCCACATAGGATAGCTAGTGAGTTTTTGCTCATAAGAATCTGACAGTTAGATTTTAAAGAGAAACATACAGAGACATCAACTGAGCTTGAGCTCAACATTCTATGCTCTGCAAAGAAAGTTTAACCCTTTGTTCTCCAGTGCAGTTTAAAGGCTGGAGCTAACTGCATTAATCAGAGTGCAGCAAGACTTCATGTTTGAAACACAGAAGATGTGGAGTACTGAAAAAGACTGGCCCTGGACCAACCCCTGTGGTACCCCACTAGTGATCCATCTAACTGCTGAGTATTCCCAGTTGACAACTACCTTCTGAGTTCTCCCCCAACCCCAGCCAGTAACTTATCCATCTAGTTAGTTTGTCTCCAATCCCCAGATCTCTCAACTGATAGGATGTTATCCGTGCCTAGAAAGAGAATGGCTGAGAGGCTCACAACCAGAAAGTAGGCCAGAGACCAAATTTTCGTGGCTTCTGTGCATAGCACAGTCAACCTCGTGCCACCCTGCTTCTTTATGTAGAACGTGGCAGTGGTGTTGTCTGTTTGATTTGCATAGTGTGACCTTTGACTTATGAGGCAAATACCTTTAAAACCAAATAGACAGCTCTGAGCTCCAGTACACTGATGTGGTTTGCAAACTCCTTGGAAGTCCATATGTCACTTATTGAACAGCTGTCGAGATGAGTCTCTCAGCCAGAAAAGAAGCATCTATAGTAATGATTCTTGTGGTACATGAAAGCTGGAAGTAAACTCCCAATGAAAGGGTTTCTGTTTCCTTTCACCAGTCCAGAGCTTGAAGTGAGCTGGTTACAGATACTACAGTAGGTGGAACAAAAAATGTCTTTTTTTTTTTTTTTTTTTTTATTTGTACCAATGCATCCTGAGATGGTACTACTGTATATGTCCCGCATTTGGATCCTGACTCCTGGTACAATGGCTCTCATGGAGGCCCTGTGTCCCAGAAACCTGAGAAAATGTCTGGCAGGCATGGGCTGGCCCAGGACAAAATAATTTACTAGTGACAGAAAAGACTGAATCCTGTCTGAGGGAAGAAATGCTTTGCCCTGCAAAGTGTCCAGATCTGCTCCTATGAAATTCCAGAGCTTCATTGGCTCTAGGTGGGATTTCTGTTTGCTGATAAGACAACCCAGAGTGTATAAGATTTGTTTTGTGCAGCTGAGAGCCTCTTTGTTTAAGAGAGATCTTGTCCAAAAGGCACCAGTCATCCAAGTATGGTTAGACTGCTATGCCCAGCTTTCTAAGATTGCCCAGTGCTAGACCAAGATGCATGGCTGTAAACTGGGTAGCCTAAATGTCAGGAACTTTCCCAGGGACTGCCTTATTGATATATGAAATTGGGTATCCTTGAGGTTCAAGGACGCTAGCCAGCCTCCCTGTAGCAGAGACTGTATCACCTGGCAAGGTGTCTTCTTTGAATCTTGGCAAGTCTTCAGTAAGCTTTTTTTTCCTTAAGAATCCAAGCCCAACAGCAACCCTTGTTAGGGTTTTGGTGAATTGAAAAGATGGGTCCTAATCTGCCACCTGTAACACCATACTGTCTGTGGTGATGAATTTCCCTTAGTGAAAGTAAATGGAAAGCTTGCCTTCTACTAGGGAAGTTAGCTAACAGAAGGAGAAGTGAGGAGAATTGTCATTTAAATTGGATACTGGAAGAAGGATTGGAGATGGCCCTTTTCTGGCATCCATCATTAGTCTCTAAAAAGAAAATCCTCCTCTTCAGGAAAAACCAAAGGCATTGAGAGAGGATAAAATGCCCCCAGAAAATATTTTCTGTCAATGCCTCCCTTGCTTTTAAATGTATGGGAAGTAGAGGCTTTGTTTTTGGCAATATTACTTTGGTAAAAGCTCTATATTGTTCCACCTCTTAAGTTTAAGTTTTGCAAAGAGGAAAAATCTGTAGCCTTGGACTGAGTGCCCAAAGGGAGGCCAGGAATACCTGGAGACAGGATTATTAGTGTCCACAGTTCTGTGGAACATGAATGTGGTAGCTTTGTAACTGCTAGGTCATCCTGCCCATTACATCCTTGCCCTGCTGGACTATGGCTATGATGGAAATCCATATGGCTTTTTTTTTTCTGGCAGGTATGTGGAAGGGCAACAACAGCAAAGAAACCATAGTTCTAAAGACTTTTACCCATGGGATCCAGTTTTTGTGACTCCTTTTCAGGTAACTGAGAAGAGTGGCATATATACCTTTATTAGAAGTTGCAGCCTGCACTACTCTGTGCTGCTGGATGCACATGAAGAAATCGGCATTTGTTTAGTCTAGATGATGATTGATCAAAATGTTTTTGTCTACTACAACATAGCAGAGAGATTCTGGAAAAGTTTCAAGAGTTCCCTTCTCAAGGCACTGTGAGAGGGAAAAATGACTTTTAGAGGGAAGAAGCATCTCAAGGTAGTCTTGAACCCCTGTTTAATCAGTGGTCTTCTGGGAAGAAAAGATTAAGGTTTCCACAGTATTCTGAACAAATGGATGATGAGGTTAAAAAATCCACCTAACCGCAGAGGGTAAAAATTCTGGTCAGGGGACACCTAGCATTTAAGGCTCACCTTCTGATTTTGTTTTTTTTAGAGGCCCTGGAAATAGGCGGGGTCTGAGAAAACAGTAATAATAGAAACAACTGAGGCATTAATGGCATTGCCCTTTAAATGTAAAGCCTGATAGACATATAAGACAAGCGTGCATGTGTGTGTTTGTGTGTGTGTGTGTGTGTGTGTGTCTATATGTATGTGTGTGTGTGTATATATATATATTTATTTTTTTTTTTTCAGAGGGTGCATCTATTTTTGTCACTGACGTCTCCCTTTGCCTCAATGTGGGAGGGGCAGTGGTATGATTTTGTCCACCCATACATGTGTTTTTTTTTTTGTTGTTGTTTTTTTACAGGCACTTCATCAGTGAACTGGTTAACATTTCGCTTTTTAACAGGTACTTCATCAGTCACCTGGTTAGTATTTTTCCATTTAGCAAGCACTTCATCAGTAGCCTACTCACCAGTCTTCTTCATAGGCTGGTGACCTATATTACTGTCTCCTGTATTTTTCTATCAGAGTTACATCTTGGTTTAAGGTGAAAAGAGGACCCCTCTTCAGCAACTTAGTAGAGGGGAAAACATACTGATAAGCCAAAGTATCCAATCTTTGGTTCTCTTATTAATAGTGTTTGACAAAATTTAGAGCAAAAAACACAAAAGTGGTCTGGATCTAACCAGATAAGGCAATTTCTAAAACCTACTGGTCCAGTTTTATACTTGTTTTTTTCTGGCATACCAAATTGTCTGAAAACCTGAAAAAAGTTTTCCAAATAGCAAACTTGCAGTGGGTTTCCTAGTGATAAAGAACCACGATTGAAAAGATTTAAAATATGTGGGAAATAAGAAGAAAAATACGGTTCCCACCAAAAATGGGAACTGTGAATGGTTTAAAATATAAAGAATATGAAAAACTGCCATTATTACCTCATATGGTAATTTTTTACCTCAAACTAAAGCAGGAACTGCGGAAACAAAAACAAACACAGTTCCCAGAAACCAAAGGGAACCGTGGAAAAAACAGAAAATATGTTAAAATAAATAAAAATACACTCAAACTCAGCACAAAGATACAGTAGAAATAGAAATAAAACTCTCAGGAGTTCTTTTCAAAAGAGTTAGAGAGCACCTCATAGGCAGAGCGGAGAAAAAATTCTGGTGCCCTCTGGGCAAGCTCCACTCAGCACACCCTCTAACTCTCTTCTGATTGGTTAATTCATTTTATTCATTATCATAAACTCCACCTCCGAGGCAGCTCAACCTAGCCAGCTTACTGCATACTGTTACTGATGCTAAAGGACCCTTAGGGTGA
Organism: Neoceratodus forsteri; assembly: GCA_016271365.2. Lineage (NCBI taxonomy): Eukaryota > Metazoa > Chordata > Ceratodontiformes > Ceratodontidae > Neoceratodus > Neoceratodus forsteri. The sequence goes on along the minus strand of CM028130.1, from coordinate 830,119,532 downwards.
GAAACAAATGTTCCAAACATTAACCTGATTTCTTAAAGCAAGTAAACTAAAAATTGCTGCAAAATATTACTTTGTTAGAAGGTGCTGCACCACATGGTACTTACCTGTGTCACAGGTTACAGGTCCACTTCTTTGGTTGCATGATAGAATGCCACTACATGCTCCTGTGAGGGGATTGCATATAGCGCCATCATAGCAGTAGCTGCAAGTGTCTAAACAATTTACTCCATATCTCCCCGTACTGCATGCTGTGGAAACAATTTATATGATCTTACAAAATGTTGCTAATTAAATGATGTACAATACAATTTTTCCAATTTACCACAAGCACGACTGGGGTCCAGAACTATAGCTGTGCAAAATTTTCAACATTGTTTTTTTACAAGTTTCTCTGGAAGCATAAAGCATGTTACAGCAACAAGTTCCAAGTGTTTACTTTTGTTAACCAAATCTGACTGTACCATTTTAATTCCTTATTGTGGGCAGAATTCTAAAGGAGAAATTCCTTAATTTACTGTAATTTCCATTTTTTTTCTCCTATGTTGTCAGTGAAGAAGTCACTACATATGGATAAATGTGTACCTGTACCAGGGGATAAATGGCAAAGTCTAAACCTTTAGACTGCCACAATAACACTGAAATCCCAGCAACATGAATATTCCATTTGCATCAGTCAGTTCACATTTTTGCCATGCAGTTACAAGAAACTCTCTAGTGTTCACCAGAGAGTGAGCCCTTTTTAAAACATCGAATAACAATACACATCATGCAATCAATAGATAGTATGAGACCCTACCTTAATCAGCCTGTAATATCCCATGGCTGTATGGGTGTGTAGTTGTTTCCCTCTAGAGGACCTGCTCAGAATTCATTTGAAAGAATAGCATACATAACTTACAGTATTATAAAGCATAGCCATGAGCACTTGACCAACAATAGGTGGGGGATAACCATACAGAACCCTCTTCCAAAATTCGGGATACTAACTAATCATGCCGATAAACTTTAAAGAACATCTGTGCACCGATATGTTTACGTACTTTTATGTTCAGATACTGCTGTAAATCCAGGCTGCCGGAAAGGTTATACTGAAATTCTTGATAAATACATTGGAAAATATTCTCCAGAGGAGCTGACGGCTCCAGGGAGTGGCACAATTTACAACACTGGAGCAAAGTGAAAAGGTAGCAAAGGGAAAAGGTAATTACATTAAGTACAGTGTAAAATAATTTCTCATTTCTGAATCACTCCACTTTATTAAAGGAGTACTACAGTCAAAATTCATGTTTCATCACCTTTTTTATTTTTGTCTAATTATTTCTGTTCCACTATATGAGCTGTCAGCAGCAGCAAGCAAACAGTGTTTAACATTTTCATTTTTCCACAGTACTGCATTGTTGGTCTAAGAGAAAGAAAGTGATTGTAGTCTCTAGCGATATTTTTTACTTCTGTTAAAGGAGTAATACAGCCAGAATTTGCAAAAACATATGTTGTGCAGAATATTTTGATTTGTATGTGTGTAGTCCTAGTGTGCTCCGCTTTGTTTGCTATTAAGATGTGTGTTATTTTATATAATAATAAGATGTGTGTGTTTTTTTCTTAAATTAGCCTGCTAGCTATGGTTGTTTTATGGCCCCTTGGGATCTCCATCTTAGCTTTTAAAATGTTTCATTTAATCAAACTACAATCAGCCTTAAAAGCATACAAATCACAGCAGATCATAAATGCTATTGTAAACATTCTAGATGTTTTCTTACAGAATAACCAACTCAATTTGCCCTGAAGTGTTTGCTAAAGTGCAAATGTAGCCATTAGTGCTCAGTGGATAAGGAAAGTTATTTAGCATCACAGCTCTGCTGTTGTAAAACTGATTCTAAATCAGTGCTTGCTGAATCGAGGTCCCAGATACATCACTGTCACATGGGACAGAAGGCACTGTAGGAACAAGGACAGCAATAAAACATGCTAAGATGGAGATCCCCAGGGGCCAAACAACTGCTGTAAAACTAGCAGGCTAATTAAAAAAAAACTCCTAATAGCACTAAAGGGAATGATACACTAGGATTACACACACACATCAAACAACTTTGCACAACATTATGTTTTTGCCAATTTTGACTGTAGTACTCCTTAAATGAGGGTGTCATTAAATCCAGGTTCTAAGATGCAGTACCCATCCTCAGTAGGTAGGTGGACAACATTGTCCCATATATTTCCAGCCCAATCCACCTCCTACTCACTTCACTGTAGGGATTTTCATCCTTTCTCCATTCCCTACTCCAAATTTGCTGCTTAGCAATTTATTTTCTCCTCCTGTCTTCCTCCATCTGGAAAGAAAAGTTATGTACTTCCCTCAACTGAAAACTGTCCAGAACATCTTCTCCATGAAGTAAAACTTATGGGGCTAAGCCAGAGGCATTAAGAACCTGTGGGAGCAAATCTTTTGGCCACAGGGTAAGCAATAGCTACTGGCTATGGCACTTGCATGACATCGCATGGTACTACAAGCTGTCAGCGTGGCTCAGTTGGTAGCACATCCGCCTCTAGGCCAGAAGGTCATGGGTTCTAGTCCCACACCAGAACTGGGCTTGCACCTAAAAAAAATTGCTGGCATCCAAGTGCAGTATTAGGGGAATGCTGTACTGCTGGGGAGTGCCGTCCTTCGGATGAGATGTTAAACCGAGGTCCCTTCTACCCATCCTGGTGTTGTCCTGGGGGTGTCCAGGTGGAAGTAAAAGAACCCAGGGCACTCTTCGCAAAGTGTCCTGGCCAACATTCTCCTTCCCATAAATTGGTTCATGCAATTATCCAGGCTGTGTGTGGGTGATGTGCGACATGGCCACCACTACACATGCAAGTCACTTCATTACCAGTCTAGCAGTGCTTGTAAAGTGCTTTGGGACCGGTCCTATTCAACATCTTCATCAGTGACATTGCACAAGACCTAGAAGGCAGAATTTCACTGTTCGCTGATGACACAAAGCTCTGTAACAGAGTAGACACACCAGAGGGTGTAGACAGAATGAGAAGCGACCTGCAGAAACTTGAAGAATGGTCAGGGTTTGGCAGTTGAAATTCAATGCAAGAGTGCAAGATAATGCATATGGGGCACAAAACCCTGGCACAATATATCAGTTGGGGGTGAGGATATAGCATGCACCAAGCAGGAAAGGGATCTTGAGGTTATCATCTCTGATGACCTCAAGGTAGAAACAGTGTGACAAGGCAGCAGGTAAAGCAAATAGGATGCTGGGATGTATAGACAGGGCATCACCAGCAGGAAAAGAGAGGTCATAATTCCACTATACAAGACACTAGTGAGGCCCCACCTGGAGTACAGTGTACAGTTCTGGAGACCATACCTACGTAAGGACATAGACAGGGTAGAGAAGGTTCAGAGGAGGGCAACAAAGATGGTGCATGGATTGCATCACAAGTCCTATGAAGACAGGTTGAAGGAACTGAACATGTACTCTCTGGAGGAGAGGAGGGGAGAGAGGGGATATGATAGAGACATACAAGTATCTTACAGGGAGGAACAGGGTGCAGGAAAACACTATTTTTAAGCGAAAAAGATGTTCCAGGACTAGAGGGCATGGGATGGAGTTGGAGGGAGGATGATTCAGAGGAAACATGAGAAAGAATTTCTTCACAGAACAGGTGGTGGACAAGTGGAACACCCTGCCAGAGGAAGTGGTGGGGGCTGAAACAATCACGGGATTTAAGAATGCATGGGATAGACATAAAGGAATTCTGGAGGTCAGGGGTAAGGGGCAACAGACTTCTAGGAAAACAAACTGAACTTACAAGTTCAAATGGGCAGACTGGGTGGGCCATAGGCCCTTATCTGCCTACACTGTCTATGTATCTATGTATCTATGAATACACTGGGTATATAAAACTACTATATAAATGCTGATTCTTCTTCTTCTTCTTCTAAAAGCTTGCCAATAACTGTTTCCAGCTCCCTCACCTACTTCATATCTGTTCACCAGAGAGTAAGCAAAGTTTGTTGCAAGCTATGTTTGCAGGACAGATAGAATAAAGAAACAGAAAAGGGATATAGGAAGAGAAGAAACAAATAAATGTAATCCGACTACCAACCATATTGAGGGGAGAGAGAGAGAGGGGCATACCTACATACACAGATACATACCACTATTATTTTATTTATTTTTATTTATTTATCAAGTCTAGGATTACAAATACCTTTGAGCCTTGGCTCTTTTACAAAGATTCCACGTCAGAGAAATACAAATTATGGGGAACATCAAGACAGACATTACAACAATGTGGACATTACAGAGTACAGATTAATACAATTCAAGGGTAGAATTGTAACAAGGCAGCCAGCGGCATTTGTCAGAGAAAATAGACAACAGATAAGAAGTGCCAGAGTCATAGGGAGAGGAAGAGGGAGAAGGAATGTAGGAAGGGTGGGGAGAGGGTGAAAGTGCAGCATTGGGTATACCAAGATGTGAGGGTAGAATCCAGTGGGGGGGGACAACTAGAGCAGAAAGGGAAGTGGAGAAACAAGGTTAAGTTGGGCAGTCACAGGAGCTGTTGGTAGTGAGATAGTCCCGGAGCCTAGTTTTAAACATACCAATTGTTGGGGCAGAGGAGATGGCTGGGCTGAGGCCATTGAACCAGAGTGGCGCTCGATAAGCAAAAGAGCATTGTTCCTGTGAAGTGTGACAGTGGGGGACTTTCAGTAGCTGTAGCATGGATCTCCTAAGGCACCATTTGTTAATTCGGTGTTGTAACAGAGTTGAGACTCCAGAAGGTGCAAGGCCAAGGTAGATTTTTCACCATGGAGCAGGTGGAAACTTTATGTGGTTTGATAGTTGGAGCCAGCGGTCTGAGTGTTCAGGTCTAAGTGTGGTTGAGGCGGTGAGCACCAGTGATGAGCCGACATGCTTTATTTAAGGCAGTTGAGGGCGTCTAAGGGTTGTGGTTGTGGCCGAGCCATAAATGATGAGACTATAGTCTATTACAGAGATCACAGAGCTCAGGACTGCAACCTTCAAAGCTTCTGGCGTGAGGTGTGGTCTGTGTTTGTAGAGGAGAACAAGCTGTGTATTAGCAGCTCTAGCTACATTATCTACATGAAGTCCATAGGAGAGATTGGGGTCAGCTGTATCCTAAGTATTTGAAGGACCCCATCTGATCTAGAGTGTTCCCCTGGGTGGTGAAGATAGCCAAGTGGTGTGTAGCTTGTGTGGGTTATGAGAGCTGCAGAAGAGCATAGATTTGGTTTTCTTGTCATTAAGGACCAGTTTATGATTAAGAAACCATGTCTCTACAGAACTGAAACCAAGTTGAAGGTTGTGTTGAAGAGTTGCAGGATCTTTGTTAGTGGAGAATACAACAGTATCATCAGCATATAGTATGATCTGCTCAGAGCAGTGGTAAGGGAGGGAGTTTAAGAAAAGGCTAAAATGGAGGGGGGCCAGTATGGATCCCTGTGGGACACCCGAGCAAACAGGCAGGGTGTTAGAAAGAGCGTCCGCAATTTTTACTCACTGTGACCGGTTTTCTAAGTAGCTTTTAAACCAGAGAGAAGAGTCAGATGATAGCCCGGCATTCAGTAGTTGGTGTATTAGTAATCCATGGTATAAAGTATCAAAGGCCTTGGAGAGGTTGACGAAAACAGCCCCTGTGAGAAGGCCGTTGACAAGGGATTTGTGCAAAGCTCCAGTGAACTCAAGAAGGGCTGTGGTGGTGCTGTGATCTTTCCGGAAGCCGTGTCATTGTGGAAAAGGTATATTGTATTTATCCAAGTGGTCGGTAAGTTGATCAGCCATGATACGCTCGAGTGCCTTAGAGAGTGGGGGCAGTATGGAGATAGGGTGATAATTTGAGTGATTCATCTTGTCCCCACTTTTGTGGACCGGTGTCACAGTGGCTGTTTTCCATAGGTCCAGGAATTTTCCACAGCTGAGAGAGAGGTTTAGGATTTTTGTTAATGGATGAATTACCTCATCGAGGGTGAGCAACAGAAGCTTAAGGTCCAGGGTGTCACTACTAGATCTAGATTTAGAGATAGCTGCAGTAATATAGCAGTGAGCTACATTCAGCCTTACCTCCCTGAAGTAGAAGAGGGGATGGTTAGATGGAGGGGCTGAGGTATTTGGGGAGTAGGCCCTGTTTTCGAAAAAGTCATGGAGTAGAACAGCACTAAGGTCTGAAAAAGCCATGTTAAAGATGTTTGCGATCACCTTGGGGTCAAGGGTTGAGGATCCATCAACCATTAACGTGGCTGGAGAGGTTTTTGGCTGCTTCCCTGTGACATCCTTGAGATTGTCCCAGAAAGCACGACCATTTCCCCATGTATTGGTGAGAGCATCTTTGTAATAGGTGAATTTCATTAGCCGTATGGGTTTTGTGCAGGCATTTTGTGCTTGTTTGTAATTTTGGATGTCCAGTTGTTTGCCAGTGGCCCTGGCAACTGCCCAGAGGTGATCCCTTAGTTTCAACTGTGAGAGAAGAGCCGCAGTGACCCATGGGTTAGAGAGATTTTGTTTTGCGCCTTTTAGCAGGGGCAAAGAGGTTGCAGGCTTTGTTGAAAATTGAGATGAAGTGATCAAGAGCCAAGTTAACATCTGTTGCTTCATAGATGGGTAGCCAGTCTTGTAGAAGCAGGTATTGTTTGAGATATATTATGTATATTAATATGTGAATTCCCCCCTGTTGGGGGCTAGTAGTACTCAAAACAAGTGAGTCTGAGCCTCAGCCACTACAATAAGACTTGTGGTTACCCATCAGACAGCAAGAAGTTTTGCTGACCTAGTATCTAGGTGGAAAAGGAGGGGGCAAAAAACAGCAGTCCTACAGCAGTGTCAGTCCAAGCTGTGGCCATGTAGGAGTATGAAATATGGTGGAGTCAACACTAGGGGACTCCATTGCAAATTAAATATGCACAGTGCCTTTGTACCAAATTGAAATTTGGGAAATGAAAAACAACCCCAGGGAAAGTTGTCCACTTCACATTATTTATTTATTTATTTGAATTTTGTTAACCAGGTAGACCCACTGAAACCATGCAGTCCCTTTTTCAGGGGCAACCCGGGGAGAGTGCACAGCGCAAAATAATATACACCATACATAGATGCAGAGAGCTATACAAGGTCATAGTTAACATAAAAACTGAAATACACATACATAGATGCACAGAGCAAAACAAAGTCACAGTTAACATAAATACCATTGTATCAAAGGTAGTGCAATGCAACAGGGCTAATGGTTCATATCAAGATTCACAGTATAGTATATTATCAACAGCAGTAGTCAATACGGCAACTCAAATAACTGAAAATAGATTATGGAGGATAAGAGAATTGAGCTTTAGAGTTGTAGGGGGAATCGGGGTAAGAGCAGGAGCCTGTGAGTCAGGAGAGGCAGGTACAGGTTCCTGAAGTAGCAAGGTGGTTATACAGGGCAAGTCTGAAGCAAGGGAGGGTAGAACAGGAGAGAATAGATAGGGGGGAAGGAGTTCCAAGACAGGAGGCAGTATAAGCAAAGGATCATCTACCTGCTGATAGATGTGGCTTAGGTAAGTCAAGAAGTGGAAGAGAGGTACAACATAGAGACCTTCTGGACTGTTTTCGTACAATGATGTCAGATAGACTAGGTGGAGTGTGGAGATGTGTGAGCTTGAAGGTAAGACATAGCGTGGAGTACTGGAACTTATGTTCGAGGTATAGCCAGACCAACGATGCTAGTAAAGTGCAATGGTGTTGGTGTAGGGCTGCTCCAAGTGCAAGGCACCCAATCTTACAGTAAAGTTGTTTCAACGTGTTTGTTAGAGAGGCCTTGATAGATAAGAATAATGGAGCCCCTAGGATAGCAGATGTAGCAGTGAGGCAGAGGCAGTTTTGAGACAGGATGCATTGGATAGCAAGGGAATGAGACTGTATAGCAGACCGATCTTTTGGTGTATGGTTTTGGTGGTTTTGTGGATACAGGCCTCATATGAGAGGTTAGGATCAAGCAAGATGCCCCGGCATTTAAAGGAATTTACTGTTTCAAAGGGATTCCCATTAACTGAGCGGATGGAGAGTAGCGAGTTAAGAGCAGCTTTCTGGGAGGGAGGATGGAAAAGCATAGATTTTCTGTGTGTGTGTTAAGTAGTAGGTTATTTTCAATGAACCAAGCTTCTAATTGGCTGAAATTGGACTCCAGGTGCTGAATAAGCCATTTGGTATCGGCTGAGAAACGGTATAAAATGGTGTTGTCTCTGTACATTTGAATGGATACCCTACCACAGACATTTGGCAGTTCGTTAATAAATAACGAGATGAACAGGGGGTCCAGTATGGATCTCTGTGGGACTTCATGGGTAATTTGTCCTAATGATTGCCCCATTTGACACCTTGGGAGTGACCTGATAAGTAGTCATGGAGCTAGGATGTGGAAGGCTGATCAAGACCTAAGGATCCTAGCCTCATTAATAGCAGCGTGTGGTTCACCAGGCCGAAGGCCTTGCGTGAGGTCAACGAAGATAATCCCCGTTGCTAGTCCTTGGTTGAAGGCACACTAAATGTCAGAGGTGACTGAGTGCTGAGAGAGTACTGTTTGAGAAAACCATGCTGGCAGGGTGACAGCAGTTGGTGAAGTTTGAGGTAGTCTTGCAGTTGGTTATATAGAATTCATTTTTGAACCTTAGCTAGGTGGCAGAGAAGAAAAAATTACTCACCTTAGTAATTGCTTTTCTTCTCATGGAGTCTTGCTATATTATGACAATTAGCAGTTAGCCACAGCACTTGAACTGCCCCGGAGAGGAAGGAGTTAACTCCAGGCTGACTGGAGTTCCAAGCGCGAGCGCTTTACTGAAAGCTCTATCTGGCTAGTTTCAAACTGAAACTGTCAGATCTTTACTGAGCCAACACTAAGCAAAAGTCTGTGTGAAAAAACCCTACACTAGCCAAATGGCTACCTACTAGTAGAATAACAATAACAGAAACAATCAACAACAAAATATCACCTCAACAAGCATTATTAGGCCCCTCCCAAAAGACAGAAGTCCAGGAGGGGCCAAACATACAACCAAAACAGAAATACCTAGTTTTCCTAATCCTAAAGAAAGGGGAAAAGGGAAAAAGAGCTATAATGGCATGACACAGTGCTTGCACTAATTTGCCAACCCCTTACCCAAGTAGAAGTTCTGAGAGGGGCAGGTTGGGGGGGTGGTCATAATATAGCAAGACTCCATGAGAAGAAAAGCAATTACTAAGGTGAGTAATTTTTTCTTCAAACACCATGAAGTCTTGCTATATTATGACAATTAGCAGACTACCAAGCAGTACCTCCATGGAGGAGGGACAGAACCTACTTTGGGAAAAGGCTCTGAAGTACTACTATGCCAAACCGAGCATCTCTCCTGGACTGGACATCCAGGGAGTAATGCTTGGTAAAGGTGTGAACTGTTTTCCAGGTAGCAGCTTGACAGATTTCCAGAATGGGAATATCTCTAGCAGCCGCTAGAGATGCAGCTGTACCCCTGGTGCAATGGGCCCTCAGTCCTGAGGGGGGTTCTCTACCTAGTTTTTGGTAGCAAAATTGGATACAAGAGACAATCCACCTGGCAATTGTCCTCTTAGTGGCAGGTTTCCTTTGCCAACCTCGCCATAGGTAAGAAAGAGTTGGAGGATTGACCTGTGACCCTTGGTGCGTTCCAAATAGTAGCTTAAAGCTCTTTTGACGTCCAAACTGTGCAATCTCCTCTCACCTGAGGAAGAATGCTCAGTGAAAAATACTGGAAGGGAGATGGATTGGTTAAGATGGAAATCTGAAACCACTTTAGGTAAAAACTTTCTGTTAGTCCTGAGGACTACCTTATCTCTGTGAAAAGAAATAAAATCCTTTTCCACTGACAGGGCTTGTAACTCACTTATGCGTCTGGCAGAAGTGATGGCCACTAGGAAAACAGTTTTCCAAGTTAGGAACTTAAGGTCTGCTGAAGACAGAGGTTCAAAGGGGGGTTGCATTAACTGAGCAATGCAAACATTAAAGTCCCAGGCAGGGGCTGGGTCCGGAAAAGGAGGGTTAGTGTGAAGTAACCCCTTAAAAAACTTGGAAAACACAGGGTGAGATGAAAGGGAGGCAGGCTTTCCTGCTGATATAAAAGCAGAGACAGCTGCCAGATGAACCTTTAAGGTAGCTGGCCTGAGGCCTAAGGAATTAAGATGGACCAAGTAGTCCAGCAAAATGGGCAAATCAGCAGATTCTGGGACAATTTGCTTTCCAGAACACCAGATGGAGAACCTCTTCCATTTGGAATTATAAGTGGCCTAGTGGAAGGCTTCCTAGAGGCCTTTAAAATATCAAGGACACCTTGAGAAGGTGTAAATCAGCAAATTCTAACTCCTCAAGAGCCAAGCCTTGAGGTGGAGAGATAAGGTCCGGATACCAAACTCTCCCTGGGCACAAGTCAGCAGGTTGTGGACCCTGGGAAGGTCAGGAGGTGGACTGTCAGGGACAGAAGCAGTGGGTACCAGGGTTGCCTGGCCCAGTCTGGTGCAATCAGAATCACTTTGCAGGGCTGGGATCTGATTTTACGAACACCCTGAAGAGAAGGGGGAAGGGGGGAAAAGGCATACAGGAACTTCCCTTCCCAATCCAACAGAAAGGCGTCCAGGGGAACTGAGCCCATTACTGGAGGCCTGCAACAGAACAGAGGAAGTTGGTGGTTGTCTGGGGCTGCGAAAAGATCTATCTGAGGAGTGCCCCATCTGGCAAAGACTGACCCCAGCACTAGGGGATTCAAAGACCATTCGTGATGACCCTGAGAAATCCTGCTGAGGGCATCCGCTAGGACATTGTCCTTCCCTGGAAGGTGAACTGCTACTAGGGAGGTGTTCAGGGAGTAAGCCAGAGACCACAACTTCATTGCTTCGGTGCACAAGGCTGATGACCGAGTGCCCCCCTGCTTGTTGATGTACCACATTGTTGTGGTATTGTCTGTCCTGACCTGAACTACTTTGTTCTGGACAGACGCTGAGAAAACCTGAAGAGCTAAAAAGACAGCTCTAAGTTCCAATAGGTTGATGTGGAGCAGAGATTCCTGGGGGGACCACACTCCCTGAGTGGAAAGGTCGCCCAAGTGCGCGCCCCACCCAGCAAGGAGGCATCTGTGGTGAGGGTGAGGGAATGAGAATGGGAATGAAGGGACCCCTTGTCTTAGATTGCTCTGATCCTGCCACCACTGAAGAGCTAGAATCAGAGTTGGGGTCACTGGGACCAATTTGGTGAGGGGTCCCTCCTTTGGGACCAATAGGCCCTCAAATGAAACTGAATGTCTCTCATCTGAATCTTGCTCCTTGCACTACAGCTGTGGAGGCAGCCATGTGCCCTAGAAGTTGCAGAAAGTGCCTTGCTGGTCAGAGACCCGCTTGGGGTGAAGAGGATGCCAGGGCAATCAGCTTCTCTACCCTTTCCGAGGGAGAAATGCCCTAGCCAACTTTGTGTCCAATTCCACCTATGAAAGTTAGTACCTGAACTGGTTCTAGAACTGACTTTGGTAAATTCAGCAGGAATCCCAGGAAGTGAGAAGCTGCTCGGTGACTTGCAAGTGGGATTTACCTGATCTGGGGACTGACCCACAATGAGCCAGTCATCCAGGTAGGGAAACACAGCAACCCTTGCCTTCTTAAATGAGCCACTACCACAGCTAGACATTTTGTGAATACCCTGGAGCAGAGGTAAGACCGAAGGGCATTGCTCTGAACTGGTAGTGACCTGAGGGCAGTTCGAACCTGAGGTATTTTCGGTGAGAAGGCCTGATCAGGACATGAAAATAGGCATCCTTGAGGTCCAGGGAGGCTAGCCAGTCCCCTGGCCTGAGGGAGGGCAAAATCATCGCCAGAGTTAACGTTTTGAACTTTGGTTTCAAAAGATGCTTGTTCAGGTACCTTAAGTCTAGAATGGGCCGCCATTCTCCTGTCTTTTTTGGGGTAAGAAAGTATCTGGAATACAGCCCCTTGCCCTGGTGACAAGGAGGAACCCCTTCCACTGCTTTGCAGTCTAGGAGGGAAGAGACCTCTGCTTCCAAAGCAAGGGCCTCTAAAGGGCTTGCAGGTGGAAAATGTCTGGTTCTCATCTTTGGAAACTGTTTGAAGCTGAGAACCAGACCCTGGCTTACTACCTCCAGAACCCATTTGTCCGAAGTTAGGGACACCCAGTTCTGGCTGAAATAAGCCAACCTGTCTCCAACTGGTACAGGAGAATCGGCCCTGGGCACCCCATCAGGGTGCCTGCTTGGCAGTAGCCTTAGGCTGAGGGGTGGGGGACGGTTTACCTGCGCCCCGCCTACCTCTGCCTCTGAAAAAACCCCTCTGTGCAAAAGCAGAGGAGGCTTGGTATTGATTAAAAGGCCTGTGGAAAGGCCTGCCCCTACCTCTGGGAGTGTGCCTCTGTGGAGTGGCATGCCGCTCCTTGGCCTGGGCACTTTTGTAGGTAGTTCTGTATTCATCCATCTTTTTCATATAATTTTCTGTTTGCTCTCCAAACAGAGAATTTCCCACCACAGGAAAATCCATAGCCTTTGACTGAGTATCCTGTGACAGATTAGTGCACCTGAGCCATGCCAACCTACGGAAAGCTACAGAAGTGGCCATGACCCTAGAGGAAACATCATTAACGTCTACAGCAGTATGAAATTGAACTTTAGAGGCTTCAATGCCATCAGCAGCCACCTGTTCCAATTCACTAGCCAGCTGGCCATGGGCCTGCTTGGCTAACTGCAACACTGTATCCCATCTAGATTTCTGATATCTAGCCACATAAGCCATATAATTTGCCTGCCTGAGTCCCAAAAAGCTGCCATATACTGCTTTTGCCATGGCATCAATCTTCCTGGAATCCTTATCAGGAGGATGTGAGACCAGGGGATATTAGCCTTGTCACAGGCTGCAGCTTGTACCACACCCACATGACTACACTGCTCAGTGAGGAAGTCTGTATCAGAGCCTGATAAAGTATACCTTCTGTCCATTTTTTATCTACAGGAGGGACAGAATGAGGATTTTTAAAATTTTTGTTGTTTGCTTCCTAAATGACTTACAAAGGAATAGACAACCTCCTAGACTCTGGGATATCCATCATCTCAACATAATCAGGCTCCTCTTGCTCATCCACAGCCTCTTCAAAGGGAAGCTGGAGGGTTTCTGCAACCTTTTTGTAAAACATAAAATGAGAAGGGGACTCAGACAGCATAGGGGGAGATTCTAATGGTCTGTCTGGAGAAATGTCTGGTTCAATGGGCACGTCCAGACCCTCCCAGCAACATACATAATGATCAAAATCTTCCTCCCCCTCCTGTGGTTCATAAAATTCCTCAACATCATACTCTTGAACCACTGGAACCGAACGAACCAACCTTTTGCCAGCTGTTGGTGGTTCAGCCGATCCCTGAGACAGTGACTGGACAATCTGTATGGCTTTAGCTATCTCTGCAGCAGTTGGAGAGGCAATCTTGCACTCCAGACCTGCTGACTTAGATTTTTTTACTGGGACTGGTTCCTCAGAACCAGCCTTCCTTTTGCCCGAGGAAGTCTCGCCCTGGTCAGAGGGCACTCCCTCTGGTCCAGTGGGTGCTGGACCGGGCTGGCCATCGGGTCAGTGGACTTTTGGCTCTCGTTCCTGAGCCAGCCAATCTTTTCTCCAGGGTGGCTGCAGGAAATTCTTACACACCTGGCAGTCTGACAGAGGTGGTCAACCCCCAGACAATAAACACATGTGGTGTGGGTCAGCCTTGGCAAAGGCTTCCCCACAAACATCCACAGTGTTGAAACCAATGAGCCCAGTTTTTCTTTTGGGTTTCTCAGACATAATGCCAGCCTATCCAAAAACTTGCCCTTTTTATGGCAGTGCCAGGCAAGACACCCTTATCGGTTCCTAACCGTGTCACGGGTATTTGAAAAAACCCAATTTAAGAGATAGGTTTTTTAGAACCGATAAGAACCGGGAACCGCTCTAAAAGCCCAAGCTATTATTTAAAATTGGTTTTTTTAGCAAACCGATCGGTTCAAAACCGAACCGATAATTAATTTCCACACAGACTTTAAAATCCTGTACTACGGTTTACCAGATAGAGCTTTGAACCGAAATGCGGTAAAATAAATACTTATTGCGGTTAAAATGAACCGAAAACACTCGTTTGAACCGAGAAATGAACCGAGCTGAAGGAGCAGATCTCCGGAGCGACTGTTCAGTGAAGCGGAGTAAAGAATCTGACAGTTTCAGTTTGAAACTAGCCAGATAGAGCTTTCAGCAAAGCGCTCGCGCTTGGAATTCCAGTCAGCCTGGAGTTAACTCCTTCCTCTCCGGGGCAGTTCAAGTGCTGTGGCTAACTGCTAATTGTCATAATATAGCAAGACTTCATGGTGTTTGAATTGAGATTGCCCTGTAATTTTCAATAGGTGTCACTGATCACCCTTTGTGGATAGGGATTACAAGCGCTGTTTTCCATTTTGAGGGTACAGTTCCTTCAAGAGGTTTATTTTTTTAATTTTATTTGAATTTTGGTAACCGGGTAGGCCCACTGAGACAAAATCGTCCCTTTTTCAGGGGCGATCTGCGGAATAAAAGCTCTCCATACATAGTCAACTAATAAAATTACAGAGGTAGAACTAATTATAATTAAATAGACACTTCATTGACATTTACATTAAGGCATTGTTTGACATATGTTTCAGAACAGAGGAGCACACATGAAATTACTGCTATTTGATAGGAGTTAGATATAACTCAATATACAGGCAGAGTGATGCGATCAAAGCAGATATTTCAAGGTCGAGCTGCCTGTCCAGATTAAAACAGTTTGTCAAGACTAAGAAGATGATTATATAAGTGAGGCAGATGGGAAGTTTGGGGATAACAGATGTTGGGTTAGGGAAAGGTAGATGCAAGGTGGGGGTGGGGGTAAGGGGAAGATACGGGGAAGACGATATGAAGATGAAAAGAGAGGGCAATGACAGGTACAGATAGGAGGGTGAAAGAATGTTTCTTTGTAGTGTTTTTTAAACTGAGAAAGAGACGTGCAGGACAGTAAGCCCATTGGGAGGCTGTTCCATTTGTGCGGGGCTATATAAGAAAATGATCTCTTGCCAATAGCTAAACGAGTCTTTGGAAGACTTATCAATGGATAAAGGGAGGAACAGAGCAATCTAGTGAAAGATTTCAGTGTGATTATGTTAGAGAGTCTGAGTGGTAAGGGAAGGTGGATAAGTTTGAATGTGGTGCAGAGTAAGGGGAAGAAAAAAATTACTCACCTTAGTAATTATGTTCCTTCTATTGGAGTCTTGCTGTATTCTGACAAGTGCAGTTAGCACCACCCTTTAAACTGCCCCGGAGAACAAAGGGTTAACATTTCTATGCAGAGCATAGAATGCTGAGGTTGAGCTCGGTTGATGTCTCTGTCTGTTTCCCTTTGAATGCTAACCATCAGATTCTTACGAGCAACACTCTAATAGTATTCTATGTGGAAATTGTAAAACAAAATTTTTAATAGCCAACTGGCAACAAAAAGGTTTGGACTACCAAAGAAGACTCAAGTCAGGAAACCCAAAACTCAAAACCCAAACCAAACAGGAATATAACAAAATAAACAACCATACAAGAAGAGGGTGTAAAAAAGGCACCCCTGAGGTGCAACACTGCACCTGCCCACCCAATTCCCAAAAACAGGTTCGGAGAGGGGAGGCAGGGAGGAAGGTCAGAATACAGCAAGACTCCAATAGAAGAAACATAATTACTAAGGTGAGTAATTTTTTTTTTCAAACAACTTGAAGTCTTGCTGTATCCTAACAAGTGCAGACTACCAAGCAGCACCTCCATGGAGGAGGGACAGAACCTACTTTGGGAATAGGCTCTGAAGTACTGCTGTGCCAAACTGAGCATCACTCCTAGCCTGCATATCCAGAGAGTAATGCTTGGTAAAGGTATGGACTGTTTTCCAGGTGGCTGCTTGACAAATTTCTAAGAGAGGGATATCCCTGGCAGCAGCCAGGGAAGCAGCTGTACCTCTTGTGGAATGAGCCCTCAGGCCTGAGGGTGGAGTTTTTCCCAGTTTTTCACAGCAGAATTATATACAAGACACAATCCACCTGGCAATAGATCTCTTGGTGGCAGGTTTGCCCTTTCCCACTTCTTCATAAATGAGGAACAACTGGAAGGAGTCAAACCTGTGACCCTTGGTACACTCTATGTAGTAACTAAGGGCTCTTTTAACATCTAAACTGTGTAGCCTCCTTTCTCCTGTGGAAGAATGATCAGTGAAGAAAACAGGAAGAGACATAGACAGGTTTAAATGGAAGTCTGAAACCACTTTAGGCAAGAACCTTCTATTGGTTCTAAGGACCACCTTATCCCTGTGAAAGGAGATAAAATTAGGTTCCACTGACAGGGCTTGCAATTCACTGATATGCCTGGCAGAGGTAATGGCTACCAAGAACACAGTTTTCCAAGTCAAGTAATTAAGATCTGCTGAAGACATAGGCAAAAAAGGGGGTTGCATAAGTTGAGCAATACAAATATTCAAATCCCAGGCAGGGGCAGGGTCTCTAAAAGGAGGATTGCTGTGAAGCAATCCTTTAAAAAATTTACAGAACACAGGATGGGAAGATAGTGAGAAAGACTTCCCCACAGACAAAACGCAGAAACAGCTGACAAGTGTACCTTGAGAGTAGCTGATCTGAGGCCTAGGCCATTAAGATGGACCATATAATCCAGAACCGTAGGCAATCCAGCAGTATCTGGAGAAATATGCTTCTTAGAACACCAAATGCTGAATCTCTTCCATTTGGAGTTATAAATCTTTCTGGTGGAGGGCTTTCAAGAAGCTTTGAGAATATCCAGAACCCCTTGGGAAAGATGCAGATCTGCAAACTCTAACTCTTCAAGAAGCCATGCCTTGAGATTGAGAGATTGAAGACTGGGATACCAAATCCTCCCCTGAGAGAATGTTAACAGGTTATAATTCCTGGGAAGAGACAGGGAAAGATGGACTGCTAGGGACAGCAACAGGGGGTACCAGGGCTGTCTGGCCCAATCTGGAGCAATCAGAATCACTTTGCAAGGTTGAGACCTTATTTTGACTAAAACTTTGAACAGGAGTGGGAAGGGAGGGAAGGCATACAGAAACTTCCCTTCCCAGTTCAGAATCAGGGCGTCCAGGGGGACTGAGCCCATGACTGGAGGTCTACAACAAAAGAGAGGGAGTTGGTGATTGTCTGGGGCTGCAAAGAGATTTATCTCTGGAGTGTCCCACCTTGAAAAAATCACTTTCAATACCTGACGGTCCAGGGACCATTCGTGATGGCCCTGAGAGATCCTGCTCAGTGCATCTGGTAGCACATAGTCCTTCCCTGGAAGGTGAACTGCTACCAGAGAGGTTTGCAGGGAATAAGCCAGGGACCACAACTTCATGGCTTCTGTGCACAAGGCCGTGGACCGAGTGCCTCCCTGCTTATTGATGTACCACATGGTGGTGGTGTTGTCCGTTCTGACCTGAATCACCTTGTTCTGTACTGACTGAGAGAAAGCTTGCAGGGCCAGAAAAACTGCCCTGGTTCTAGGAGATTGATATGGATAAGGGATTCCTGAGGGGACCACAGTCCCTGGGCAGTAAGGGACCCCAGATGGGCTCCCCAGAAGAGAAGCATCTGTGGTAAGGACCACTGAACAAGGCTGAGTAGCAAAAGGAACACCTTGTCTTGAATTGTCCTGATCCTGTCACCATTGGAAGGCTTGGATCAAGGTCAGAGTCACTGGGATCAGTTTGGTAAGGGAATCCTTCCTCTGAGACCAAAACGCTCTCAGGTGGAACTGAATATCCCTCATCTGGAATCTTGCCCCTTGGACCACTGCTGTTGAAGCTGCCATGTGGCCCAAGAGCTGGAGGAAATGCCTTGCTGGTCGAGATACCCAAAGGCTGAAGGAAGAGGCTAGTTCCATAAGAACTCATGCCCTTTCTAGAGGAAGAAAGGCTCTTGCTCTGAGTGTGTCCAGTTCTGCTCCTATAAAGGTAAGAAGCTGGACTGGTTCGAGAACTGACTTGGGAAGGTTGAGAAGAAATCCTAGAGAAGTGAGCACTTGCTGGGTCACTTGCAGGTGAGACTTGGCTTGGTCTGGAGACTGGCTCACTATTAGCCAATCGTCCAGATATGGAAAAATGGAAATCTTTTGCCTTCTTAGAAAGGCAACTACTACTGCCAGGCACTTTGTGAAAACTCTTGGGGCTGAGGTTAGGCCAAAGGGCATTGCTCTGAACTGATAGTGGCCTGAGGGCAACTTGAACCTGAGGTACGTTTTGTGGGAGCACCTGATGGGAATGTGAAAGTAGGCATCTTCGAGGTCCAGGGAGGCTAACCAGTCCCCTGGCCTTAGAGAGGGAAGGATTATTCCCAGAGTTACCATCTTGAACTTTGGTTTTAAAAGATGTCTGTTTAGATATCTTAGGTCTAGGATGGGTCGCCACTCCCCTGTCTTTTTTGGGGTCAGGAAGTACCTGGAGTACAGTCCTTTGCCCCAGTGTAGGATAGGTACTCTCTCTCTATGGCTCTTAATTAAGGCTAGAAGAGAAGAAACCTCTGCCTCTAGGGCAAGGGTTTCCGAGAGATTTGCAGGTGGAAAAGATCTGGCTCTCATCTTTGGAAACTTTCTGAAGCTGAGAACCAGTCCCTGGCTTACTACTTCCAGGACCCACTTGTCTGATGTAATAGACATCCAGTCCTGGACAAAGTAAGCCAGCCTGCCCCCTATTGGAATAGGAGAGTCGACCCGGGCAGGCCCATCAAGGTGTCTGCTTGGCAAGGGCCTTAGGCTAAGGAGTGGATGCAGCCCTGCTCATCCCCCTTCTGCTTCTCCCTCTGAAGAACCTCTCTGTGAAAAGGAAGAAAAGGCCTGTGCTTGGCAAAAGGGCCTTTGAAAAGGCCTGCCCCTGCCCCTAGACTGCTGCCTTTGAGGAGTTGCCTGCTTCTCCTTGGCCTAAGCACTCCTGTAAGTAGTCCTGTATTTATCCATTTTCTTCATGTAATTCTCTGTCTGCTCCCCAAACAGAGAATTACCCACTACAGGAAAATCCATGGCCTTAGCCTGGGTATCCTTTGAGAGGCTAGTACATCTGAGCCAAGCCATTCTCTGAAGAATCACAGATGTAGCCAAGACTCTTGATGACACACCATTAGAGTCCACAGCAGCATGAAACTGAACTTTAGATGCCTCAATCCCATCTGCAGCCACTGCCTCCAGCTCCTTGGTTAGCTGGGGAAGGCCTGTTTAGCCAGTGCCAGTACAGTGTCCCACCTGGACTTCTGGTACCTAGCTGTATAGGCCATATAATTCACCTGTCTGAGTCTCAGGGGAAGATGCCATGTACAGCTTTTTTGCCATGGCATCAACCTTCTTAGAGTCTTTGTCTAGGGGGAGTGAAGCCAAGGGAATGCTTGCCTTATCACAGGCAGCAGCCTGCACAACCCCAACATGGCTGTATTGGTGTTCTAAAAACTCAGTTTCTGAGCCTGAGAGTGTATACCTCTTGTCCATTCTTCTGTCCACAGGAGGTATAGAATTGGTGTACTTCAGAATTTTTTGTGTCTGTTTCCCAAAAGATTTGTGAAGGGGGCATAGACAGTCTCCTGGACTCTGGGATGTCCATCATTTCTACATAATCAGGCTCCTCCTGATCCTCCATTGCCTCTTCCATAGGAAGCTGGAGGGTCTCAGCCACCTTTCTGTAGAACATAAAGTGGGAAGGGGACTCAGAAAGCCTCGGAGGGCATACACCTGAAGGTCTGTCTGGGGAGATGTCCGGTTCCACAGGCGTATCTAGACTTTCACCATCACCATCATCATCTTCAAACTCCCCTTCCTCCACAAACTCTAGGGGGAACCGACCGAACCGAGCCCCTACCAAAAGGTGCCAGATCGGTCGGGACCGGAAGAAGCGATTCCACAATCCGAATCGCTCTGGCTATTTCTTCGGCAGTTGGGACATGAACTCTGGATCAGAACCGACTATTTTTCTTTGCACTTTTAGTCGGAACCTGACCCTTGGGATCGGCTCTCCTTGCCCAAAGAAGTATCGCTCTGGTCAGAGGGCACTACTTGGTTCGGTCGGAACCAAACCGGGCTGGCTATCCGGGTCAGCGGACTTCTCTGCCTCCTTTTCCCTCAGTCTACCTAATCTCTTTTCCAGGGTAGATTTGGGAACATTTTTGCAAATTTGGTAGTCTGAATCAAGGTGGTCAAACCCCAGACAGTAAACACAGGTGGTGTGGGGATCGGCCTTGGCAAAGACCTCCCCACACTCACTACAGTGTTGAAACCCAGTGGGCCCAGTTTTTTTCTTGGGTTTCTCAGACATGGCCAACCTAATCAAACTTACCCTTTTTTCGGCAACCACCAGACAAGACTCCCTTACCGGTTCCTAACCATGTCACGGGTCTTGGAAAAAACATTTCAAAACATGTTTTTTTTAGAACTGATAAGAACCGGTAACCACACACTAAAGTTACACAAGAATTAAACAAATGATCGGTTAGGTTGAACCGATCCACACTTTTTACAAGTTCCACACAGAAATACAGCACAAAACCTATCTAGTACTCACGGTACAACAGACAGAGACTGAACTGACTATGTGGGAAACTATTTTCGGTTAGAAACCGACGAAAAATGACACTTAAACCGAGTTTTGAACCGAACTGCAGGAGAAATCTCCCGAGCAACTGTTCAGTGAGGCGGAGTAAAGAATCTGACAGTTAGCGTTCAAAGGGAAACAGACAGAGACATCAATCTAGCTCGAGCTCAGCATTCTATGCTCTGCATAGAAATGTTAACCCTTTGTTCTCTGGGGCAGTTTAAAGGCTGGGGCTAACTGTACTTGTCAGAATACAGCAAGACTTCAAGTTGTTTGAATTCCAGTTTGGCTTCGAAGGATGGCCAAGCTAGTGTATTAAGCACAACACAGTGGTGGGTTCATGCTTGGGCAGCTGCTGCAAATCAGGCTATTCTGTGATATACTTGCCTAAGTTTATTTATGACTGGGGGCTTTGCTCATCAAATTAGTGGAGCTCTGTGTAGGAAACATTGGAAGTAATGTAGTAGATGCAATAGTTCTCCTGGACTGTGGTGCAAGGTAGGGGGCTGTATGATGAAAGTAGACTGGCTTCTGATAAGTAGCTTTTATCACTTTGTCAGTGTGTGCTTCAAAAGTTAGGTGTTCGTCAAGAGTGACACCGAGATATTTGAAGGACTTCACTCCTTCAAGCGTTTCACTGGTTGAGGTCTTAATTATCAATTGAGGTTGGGTGGAGAGTTCATAAGATGTATGGCGGAGTAACATTGTTTTGTTTTTTTTGATATAAAGCACTAGTAGGTGGTTTTTGAATCAGTTCTCCAACAACTGGAAGTTCGCTTTCAGGTTGAGATTGATGGAGGAGATATCTTTTACTGATCTGTATAGGATGGCCTCATCAGCGCTGAGCTGTACTGAGGCTCCTCCACAGTTTAGGGGCAGTGCATTTATAAAAACTGAGAATAGTAGGGGTCCTAGTATGGAAGCCTGGGAGACCCCATCAGTGATGAGAGATAGGGATGACTTGGTACCAGTCCATTTTACACATTGTCGTCTATTGGTCAGGTAATTGGCACAACACGAGTGGGAGAAGTTGTCAAGCCCTAGTTTATGGAGTCAGGTTAGGGGGAGCGGGTGACTGATGAGGTTGAAGGCTTTTGTTAAGTCCACGAAACTTGCTTTACCCTGATCCATTGCCTAAAAGATGTCAGTAGTGAACAGGAGAACAGGTTCAGTTCCATGCAGTTTCCAAAAGCCATGATGGTGGATGGTTAGGGTATTGGTTTCCTCTAGAAATGTGTAAAGCTGATTATATAGGATTCTCTCCTGTATTTTAGCTAGGGGACATAATATGGAGATAGGCCTATAGTTCTCAACTAGGTTAATAGGGCCACTTTTATGCACAGGGACGACTATCGCAGTTTTCAATTTGTCTGGCATAGTCTGAGTTCAAAAGGGTTTATTTAAGTAGTGCTACAGGATGAGCTATTACGGGTGCTGCTATTTTAAGGAATTTTGCTTGCAGGGAGTTGAAACCTGGAGAGCTGTCAGGGTTCAGGCCCCTTAACAGTTTGAGTACCTCAGGATGTGACATGAGTTTAAGATGGAAGGGGAGGATGAGAGGCCTCATTGTTCACATTCTGATGGTGACAGGTGGTGGCAGGCAGGGTAGATTTGTATTTACCCAGGTCAGTGAAGAAGTGATTTATATCAGCAGCTATTTCAGAGGGGGTTGACAATGTATTGCCATTGGAGATCATAGTTTGTGGAATGGTACGTTCCTTCCCCTTGAGTAAGCAGTTTAATTGTGTCCAGAAGTTTTTAGGGTTATCTAAGTGTTTTAGCTGACTAGTGTAGAGATATTCTCGCTTTGCTCTATTTGATTTTGTTTTATACGCATTCTGTAGTTGCCAATATAATTGCCAGTCGGACAATAGCCCTGTTTTTTTAAGGCTTTCCAGGCTCTCCAGGCTCTAGCACAAGAGTGCATTAATCAAATTTCTAACTAGCACTGCAAGTGCTGGTGCGCCCAGTTTTAGGAACCTAGGCTCAAGTGAGTCATGGCCGGGGGAGCCATACTCCTTGAGGTTTTGGAGTAGCCTGAGGACCTCTTTACAGGTAGGTAGTCTGATATGGAATTGAGGTGACGCAAGCCCGGAGGGATTTGTGACTTGAGAGGGTTGGTTGACTTGATTGGTCTTGGAGTGGGATACATAGTTGCTAAGGTCTGTGAAGAAATTGTTAAAACCGTCCACTGTTGATGCTGGGTCTGATAGTACTCTGTCCTTTGTGAGTGAATCAGGGCAGGTGGAGGTTTTACCTTTTGAGGAGAGAATTTATCTGGGCCCAGAATCTTTGTGTTAGTTATTTTGGACTTGCATGAATTTCTGAGCTGTCTGCATGCATGTCAGTCTAAAGGGAGACCAGTCTTCTTGTATATTTTCAAGGCTGCATCGCATTTTGACATGTGGTTCTTTATATCTTTTGTCAACCATGGTGCTTTATCACCCTTGCACTTACGTTGGGTAAGCGGTGCATGGCAGTTAATTATGGCAGTGATAGAGCTGATTAGGTATTCCAGGGCTTGGTCAATGATAGGCAGGGTACGAATGGGGTCCCAGTTTACAGTATTACGCAACCTGCGGAGGGATGTGTGATTAAAGAAGGACATGTTAGGGAATTCTAGAATTTTAGGGGGAGGATTAGGGGAGTTATTTCTCCAGATGCAATAGACTCCTGAGTGGTCACTGATGCTATCGGGTAATAATCCTGAGGAGATTATTCTCTGACCACAGTTGGATATAATCCAGCCTATGAGGGAGTGGTTTCCCATTTTATTATTCCTTCTTGTGGGTTTGGTGATGTGTTGAGTTAGATTAGTGTTAGCCAGGTTCACTGAGCTGTGCTTTTGTTGCTGGAAGACCAGTCAATGCTGAAATCCCCACACAATATTAGTTCTTGTGGTGGTAGCCCAGAGAGGGAGAAGATGAGGTTGAGTAGGGCTGCAGCAGCAGTTTTGGGTGGTAGATAGGTACATCCTACTATTATTTATTTGGTGTTGCCTGGGTTTAAAGATACAAAGATGGATTCTGCCTGGGATGTAAGGGAGGCCAGGGGTGTGATTTTGGTGACTGCAATGTTGGACTTGATATACAGAAGAACTCCACCACCTTTTACCGTCCCTGTCCCACCTGATAGTAGTGTACCCAGGCAGGGCCACTTTCATGAGGTACTATAGGATGAATGGTTTTAACCATGTTTCAGAAACATGGTTAAAATCATCCATCCTACCATCAAGCAGCACTATGAGGACACTATATTTTTTCTTCTCCCTTTAGCATTTTTGTCTTTAGGAATGAGTATGCATCTAAGCTTCTGTCCCACTGGGGCAGGGAATGACAGACCATACCTGCCCAAGAAATATTTTGGAGGATCCAGCCCAGCCAACCTCGGAAAAAACTAATATTTTATTCAGGGAGTAGCCTGGCTCCAATCAAGGCAACTGCAAATCACTAGACAGATTGGAAAATACAGGCCCACTCACCCAGTGTTTGCAAGAATATAATTTTATTAATCAGAAAAAACAATGTATGGGTCAGCGGTAGGTCTGACCAAGTTCCTGCATTTCAAATTTCTCCTTCATAAGGAATACACTGCTTATTGATCTAGAAATAAATTATAAAAACATGTCATTTTAAAATAAATAATTATAAACTTCGATAAATGGCATTTTTATTTAATTTTACAAACACACTCACACATCTATTGATTTATATGCCCTTTTTTGCTCACGTGTCAGTTTATGCCAGTTAAGTAATTATTTCAGTTTGTATTAAATGTATAGTAAATCATAACAATTTTCTTCTAATTTACATTAACATAGTTTTTTTATATACACAGCAGAACTCACTTTGTGCACCTGCTTTCCTCACAGCTTTACCTACTTTTTTTGTACTGTTTATTAGTTTTCATAAAAAAACACAAAGTTTATGCTCCAGATTCATTACATAAGGATTCAGAGTAAAATTCACTTGAGGGCACCACCCCCTCTTAATACACGCAGATAATCATTCGTAACACATCAATTAGATACATTGTGGGAGAGAAAGCCTGAAAATGATCAGTTAAGTAACTTGTTATTCAATATATGCTGCATTAGGAACCCACGAGCTGCATGTTGATACCAAATCCCAAAGTAATTAAAAACTTGAATCCACTCCCCTTTGACCTGTAAAGGGAAAGATGAAAAACAGCACATGCTTTACCAGAATTAAATGTACCAAAAGGCATTCCCACCTTTAGATTCAGAGCTCCTTACTTAAAACAACCTACTCAATATTGCCCAATTGGTAACTAAGGGCAGAGATATTACAACTTTAATTTTAATAGACTTCGAATTACCTCTGTAGACCCTCCCAAACTTAAGCTCAACTTAATATAAAATTTAGCTTCCAATTACCATAAGGGATTTACATATAAGAAGGAAACAAAGCCAGTTTGCAAACTTGCATCTTAATGTTATTTACAGTATTTATTGAGCTAATCAAGTGTCCAGTTTGTCACTTTCTGAATCGGAATGGGAGCAAACCTCAATTCTCCTCCGGGCAGGAAAATGTTTTTACACCCACTTAAGCACCCCCGGGGGATATGAGAAGATAATTTCTCCCCCTCGACTACACAGAGTCGAGTCGGGAACAACAGTCCATGAGGCACTCCTGCCTCCCAAAGCACGGCATGAATGCCATCAAATCTCTTCCTCCACTGTCAGGTGGCATAGCGCAAGTCTGGATACATAGAGATACAGTGGCCATTGTATAGCAAGGACCTTTTCTGCCTTGCCAAAGCTAAGAGGAAATCTCGAGTTTCAATGCCATCCACAACAAATACAATGGCCCTGGGAGCCTCCACATTGACTGGTCGACCACTGAATGCCACCCGGTAAGCTTTCTGAATTGCCCAGGTATGCTCTACCAACTGCTGACCCAGCTGCTCCTCCAATCATTCCCTCAGGAACAGGTCCAGATGATCCCCTTCCCTGTTCTCCGGCATCCCAACAACTCAGAGGTTCGCTGCCCTGGCCTGGTTCTATAAGCTCTCCAGGCATGATCTTAAATGAGTATTATCTTTTATTAAAGTGTCCGTAGCTCCAAGGGCCACCTCTGACTGTTTTTTCATCTCTGTGGCTTCGATTTTTAGATGTGATACATCTGTTTCCACGTTGGTGACTCTATTGGTTAACAAGTCAAATTTATCTGCTAAGTTAGCCATTGAGGCTAACAGTTGAGTGATTTTGTGGCCCAAGGACTGCATGGTTTCCTTGCCTGCAGCTGGTAAATCAGTGAGGTTTTGATCTGGCGTGGAGCGCGTAGTCGGAGGGATGGAAGCATTTTTAGATTTACCTCCATTAGAAGCAGCTTTATCTTTTATGTCCCCATATCGGCACCAAAGATCTTCTGCTAGAGGATGTGACCTTATTCTTCATTCACCTCATCCAAGAAATTAAGTTTCTATAGTTTAAATGCGGCTGCATTTACAGAGCTCTAAATCTTGGTTGCCATCTTGCTGGGCTCCACAGCCCCCCCCGCCGCTTTACCTTCTTAAATACAGTTTCATAAACAGTATTTGAAATGTTTCTCCTGAAATAAGCAAATGAAACATACCAAGTGGTACTAACAGAGATGCATAAGTATTCCCATTTTAACAAAGATTCATTTTTTTTGTAAGAACAACTCATAAACGACACATTCCTTTCATTTCTATGTAAACAATTTAAAACTACATTTTATTCATTGTTGTGTCTGCAACAGGCTTTGAGTCTGATTTGACCATTACATGAGCATATTTATTCTGCTTTGCTCAAAGTTCATATATTTGTGCAATGAATGTTCTATGGCTTCAATATGCCCTGCATGGGGCATATTGGTATACAATGAGTCTACATCCATGGTGACAAGCCACCATTCCTCTTCCATCTGAATTTCCTTTAAAATAGACAGAATGGGAGTGATATCCCTCATATAGTTTCTGATCTGGTGTACCATGGCTTTCAGAAAACTATCTACAATCTAGAAAGTGGCTCAGTGATCCAGCCAATTTCCGAAATTATGGGTTGGCCTGCGGGTTTTGTGGTACTTTTATGTATCTTGGGCAGAGGGTAATATCTTCTTGGACAAAGTCTTCACCACCTCCTTTGGCAGGACAATCCTTAACGGACTTTTGTCCTGAGTAAGCTCAGTCTCCTACCACCCTGCTGGGGGGATCTTTGGCTGAGCTTGGTACTCTACTCAATGGTGAGTGAAGTAAAGAGCCACTGCCAGAGGACTCCTTGGCTGAGTGTTTTTGGACACAGCCTGTGGTGCAGAGGGAAGGCAGACTGTAAAACATGGAACGTCATACTAATGAATGCCCATAGCCTAGGAAATAAGGTTCCAGACCCGAAGGCCTTGTTAGCAGATGCAGACCTTGACATAGCTGCAATAACAGAGATGTGGTACTCTGCTAATCATGGCTGGGAAGTCAATGTACCAGGCTATACACTGTTCAGGAGGGACAGGAAGGGTAAAAAGGGTGGGGGAGTGGTCCTGTACATCAGAGATGGTATAAAGGCTACAGAAATTCAGGAAAGACAGGGAGAGGCTGAGGTAATGTGGGTCACCCTGGAGCCAGGGAATGGAACAGCAATATGCACAGGGGTGATCTACAGACCTCCAGCACAGTGGGAGGAAGTAGACAGGGAACTAATGGAGAACATACATGACATGGCAGCTAAAGGCGAAATCCTACTGCCGGGGGATTTCAATATGCCTGATGTGGTTGCTTCAGCCAGAAGCACAGCCATCCCGGAATCCCTGCAGGGGGTTGGACTCAGGTAGCTGGTGCATGAGCCAACCAGGGACAAGTCAATTCTGAATCTGGTATGGACCAATGGGAACAGAGTCAAAGAAATACAGGTGGAAGGGCAGCTGGGGTCCAGTGACCACCACATGGTGTGGTTCAGCATGGAGAAATGGGCTCAATTAAGCCACACAAGGGCAAGAGTATTAGATTTCAGAAGGGCGGATTTCACTGAAATGAGTAGATGTATACAAACAGTCCTGGGGAAGGGAAAGGTAATAGAGGGTGTGGAAGAACAATGGAAGAAACTGAAAGGAGCCATAGTGGATATAACAAACCAATGCGTTAGGACAGAGGCCAGAGGGAAAAGAAGGAAGCCACTATGGTTCTCCAAAGAGGTGGGGGACAAAGTCGGGGGTGTAAGGCTGAGTTTCAGGAAATATAAGGGGAGCCAAAGGGAGGAGGACAGGGAGGTGTACCTTGAATATCTAAGGGAAGCAGGGAAGGCTGTTAGGAGGGTGAAGGTACAGACAGAAGACTGCTTAGCATGGTCTGTAAACAAAGGGGATAAGGCATTTTATAGGTACATCAGTGAAAGAAGGAAAACGGGGGAGAGATTGTGAGGCTCAAAGGGGAGAAGGGAGAGTGTAACAAGGGGGATCTGGACAAGGCAGAAATACTGAACAAATACTTCTACTCAGTACTCACTAAAGGGGGGGAGGGCCAAGGACCACAGTTGGGTTGCAGAGGCAGTGGGGGGGGGATAAGTGGACACTAGTCCATTCACAGTGGACAGAGTTCTGGAAGAACTCACAAAGCTGAAGGTGGATAAGGCCATGGGGCCAGACGGCATCCACCCGAGGATATTAAAGAAGCTGCGGAGGGAACTAGCAGTGCCTCTGGTGGCCCTGTTCACAAAGTCACTCAACACGGGTGCCATTCCAGAGGACTGGAGGAGGGCACATGTAGTCCCACTGCACAAAAGCGGCAGTAGGGAGGAGGCGGGGAACTACAGGCCAGTGAGCCTCACCTCAGTGGTGGGAAAGATCATGGAGACACTGCTGAAAGAAAGGATAGTGACACGTATGGAATCCATCAGTGCTCAGTGCTCAGGATTTGAGGCAACATGAATTCAAAGCAGGAAGGTCATGTCAAATGAATCTAATAGATTTTTTTTGATTGGGTGACTAGGGAAATAAATCAGGGAGGGGCAGTAGACGTCACCTACCTAGATTTCAGCAAAGCTTTTGACACCATCCCACATAGAAAGCTAATTAACAAGATGGGTAGTCTGGGCATGGGAGACATGGTGGTGAACTGGGTTAGGAATTGGTTAACAGACAGGAGACAGAGGGTGGTGGTGGTAAATGGGGTACAATCTGGGGAGGGGGTTGACCAGTGGGGTACCACAGGGATCAGTACTAGGACCAATCCTGTTCAATGTCTTCATTAGTGACATTACAGAGGGGCTAGAAGGAAAGGTCTGCCTGTTTGAAGATGACACCAAGATCTTCAACAGAATGAATACTCCAGAAGGGGTGCAGAAAATGAAGAGGGACCCGAAGAAACTTGAAAGATGGTCAGAGATGTGGCAACTGATGTTCAATGCAAAGAAATGCAAAATAATGTACCTGGATAGAGCAAACCCTGGGGAGAGTTATAGGTTGGGGGGGAGCTGACTGTCACCAAAGAGGAAAGGGACCTAGAGGTTATCATCTCTGATGATCTTAAGGTATCAAAGCAGTGCACAAAGGCGGCAGGGAAGGCAAGTGGCATGATGGGGTGCACAGGCAGGGGTGTCACTAACAGGACACGGGAGGTGGTGATGCCATTGTATAAAACATCGGTAAGGCCGAACCTGGAGTACTGCATGCAGTTCTGGAGGCCACACCTGCGTAAGGACATAGATAAGGTGGAGACTATCCAGAGAAACATATGAGGAGAGACTAAGGGACCTCAGTATGTCTCACTGGTGGAGAGGAGACAGCAGGGGGACATGATAGAAACTTTCAAGTACCTCAAAGGCATAAACAAGGTGCAGATGGAGGACCTTTTCCAATGTTGAAAAAGTACCAGAACAAGGAGGCACAATATGAAATTCGAAGGGGGTAAATTAAGGAGTAATGTGAGGAAGTTTTTCTACACAGAAAAGGTAGTCAACATTTGGAATAGTCTGCCACAGGAGGTAGTGGGGGCACGCACAGTGGAGTGGTTTAAGCATGCCTGGGACAGGCACAAGGGAAGCTTGAGAGGAGGAGGGAGTGATGAAAAGTCATTGATCACATAGTCAGTAGCCACATACAATGTATGGGGCCTACAGGCAGGCTGGATGGTTCTAGCGGTCCTTATCTGCTGACAATTTCTGTGTAAGACTATGTCCAGAAAGATATGAAAATTATGTACTCACCACAATACTTGATTTTCTTGGACAATCTTCACCATTTATTCACATGTCCACCCGCCATCTCCCAAACAGACTCTCTATTTTCTAGTCTTCATCTCTCTTGTTCATCTGGGGCTCTGAAGACACTTCTGTTCTTGTTGACCCTTCTTATATGTGTCTAAAGGGCTTCTTTATGCCCTCTTTAGATTAGTGTTAAGTCAAGTAACACTGCACCTCCTCAGTAAAAGAGGTACTGAGGTGGTTGGAGGGTTGATACTGAGATAGCCTATATGACATGAGCCTGTGTCACAGTACCGGGCATGTGCGGTCCTACCTTGGCGCCAACCCTCCTGAAGATGTTTGGCTCCCGCAGGGTCCCAGCACCTCCGGCTTGAAACCCAGCACTGTGAATAAATGGTGAAGACTGTTCAAGAAGATCAAGAATTACAATGAGTAATTTTCAGTTGCATCTTGATATAACTAAGGAGTTAGTATTCCACCTCTTTTTTTTTTTTTTATTCTAGCAGTACGATCAAAGAACGTGGCACTGAGCACAGCACCAGAAGCAGCACCAAGTGAACACACAGGACAGAAGAGGCCAGAGTCAGGCCTGAACGCAGCACTGGAGCAGGCCTCGGAAGGCCTAAGTCAGGAGCCAGGTCCGAACCAAACTTCCAAGAACCAGTCAGCTCAGAACAAACTGGAGATGGTACTAGTGCCGTTTCCTGCAAGGAAATTGAGTGAGGGAGAGTGGCACGTGGCACCAGTGTTGGCACAGTCCACATAAAGGGAAAATAATCCATAGAAGGGGGTATACACTCTGTCTGATTCAAACTCTCCCGACGCAGTCTCAAGGAACCTAGGTCAGAATACCCCAACGCCGGGTCCGCAGGCAGGGGAAGATGAGCCAGACACTGTACCCACTGCTCCATAAGAGCTGCCTCTGATGAAACTGCCCCCGGAGACCCTGCTGATGGACAGAGAAGGGCTCCAGGCCCAAGATCTTGAACGACCGTGAACAGAGGGCAACACCAATGGAGTCAAGCTAAGCCCTCTGCTCATGGCCCCAAAAGGACTCTTGGCTGACATACCAGAGGGTGACCTCGAGGGGGTACCATTTCATTCCAGCAGGAAGAGGAAGAACCCAAGGCCAAGAAGTGCCAGGTTCCTGACTTGGATTGAGAAAGGGGTCACTTCTTTTTGTGTTTACGGGAGTACTGTCCATCCTTCCAAACACTGGACTGACCATGGTCGGACTCCCCCTCCATGGGGGAGGACCAGCTGCCAGAGCAGCCTTCTAAAGGAGACTCCCTACCGTCACCATCACCATCCATTGTCAACTCTGTTGTTCGGTAGGGCTGAAGAAACAGAAGAAATGCATATATTTTTTTAAACTGATGAAAACAATACACACTAAGTAAATACTGAATGAACTAAATGCTGTTGTCATATAGACGTGAAAATCTGACTCCAGGCGGGCAAATTATGTCATCACTGAACCGCACTTGACAGTGGGGGGAAAAAAGGAACCGAACCGATTGGAGGGTCAATGTCGACATAGCTTATATGATGCAAGACTGTCTCACTGTGCCACACATGTGTGGTCCTACCTCGGCGCTGACCCTCCTGAAGATGTTTGGCTCCTACGGGGTCCCAGCACCTCCATCTTGAAACCCAACAGTGTGAATAAATGGTGGAGAATACATGCAGGAACATTTTACGCTCTTCCCAAGATACATAAAAGTACCAAAAAAAAACTGGCCATCCCATAATTTTGGGATTGGCTGGATCACTGACCCACTTTTTAAATTGTAGATAGCTTTCTAAATCCCATAGTATCCCAGATCATCCCAGATCAGAAGCTATGTTAGGGATACCATTCACACTTGGTCTATTTTAAAGGAAACTCATATGGAAGAGGAATGGTCACTTGTCACCATGGATGTAGACTCATTGTACACCAATGTAACCCATGAAGGGGGTACTGAAGCCACAGAACATTATTTACTCAAATATACGAACTTTGAGCAGAGCAGAATAAATATTCTCACAAATTTAACTGAATTGGTGCTAAAAAAATGTTTTTATGTTTGAGGGCAAAAACTACGTCCAGGTGAGAGATAGTGATGGGTACATAGAAACATACTATTTGACGGCAGATAAGGACCGCTTGGCCCACCCAGTCTGCCCATTTCCCTACCTAATGGATAAGCTGCAGATCCTAGTTAACCAGCAGCCTACTTCTTCCTACCCCCAAGCCCTGGAATTGCCTTATGACTGTCCCATGCATGCTTGAATTCCACCACTGTTTTTGACTCCATAACCTCCTCCGGAAGGCCATTCCATGCATCCACAACCCTCTCTGTGAAAAAATACTTCCTTAAGTTACCTCTGAGCCGCCCCCCCTCTATCTTCAAATTGTGCCCCCTTGTTCTTGAACACCTCTTTTTTTGAAAGATGCTACCCTCTTGGACTTTATTGATTCCCTTGAGGTACTTGAAAGTTTCTATCATGTCACCCCTCTCCCTCCTTTTCTCGAGGATATACATATTAAGCTCTTTAAGTCTCTCTTCATATGTCTTCCGGTGCAGACCCTGCACCATTTTAGTTGCCCTCCTCTGGACAGCTTCCATCCTGTCTATGTCTTTGCCGAGATTAGGTCTCCAGAACTGCACGCAGTACTCCAGATGGGGTCTGACCAGCTGTCTGTACAGAGGCATAATAACTTCCAGTTTTCTACTGGTGATGCCTCTCCCTATGCATCTCAGTATCTTCCCAGCCCTCCTTGCTGCCCTCTCACATTGCTTGCCCACCTTTAGGTCATCTGATATGACTACCCCCTGGTCCCTTTCCATTTTTGTTGTTGTTAGTATCTCACCCCCCATTGTGTACTCTTCCCCTGGGTTTTTGTTTCCCAGGTGCATTACCTTGCACTTCTTAGCATTGAATCTAAGCTGCCATACATTTGACCATTCCTCTAACCTTGCCAAGTCTCTTTTCATCCTTTCCACCCCACCCTGTGCATCAACTCTGTTGCAGATCTTTGTGTCATCTGCAAAGAGACATACTTTTCCTTCCAGTCCCTCTGCAATGTCGCTTATGAAGACATTGAAGAGGACTGGTCCTAATATTAAACCCTGCGGTGCCCACTAGTAACCCTCCTTTCTTCAGAGTGGACTCCATTTACTATTACTCTCTGTATCCTATTCTCCAGTCAATTCTTTACCCAGGCTGTCATCTTGGGACCCACTCCCAGGCTGGCTAACTTGAATATTAATCTTTTGTGTGGGACTGTATCAAACGCTTTGCTAAAGTCTAGGTAGACCATGTCCACAGCCCCTCCCTGATCTACATCTTTGGTCACCCAGTCAAAGAAATCTATCAGATTCGTCTGGCATGACCTTCTCGCTGTGAATCCATGCTGCCTTGGGTCCTGTGCCCCTCTGGCCTCTAGATACTCGACAATTCTTTCCTTCAGAAGTGATTCCATCATTTTCCCTATCACTGAGGTTAAACTAACAGGTCTGTGGTTTCCTGCTTCTGCCTTGCTCCCGTTTTTGTGAAGGGGAATCACATCTGCTCTCCTCCAGTCCTTGGGTATCACTCCATCCTCCCATGATTTGTTAAAGAGGGTAGTCAGTGGTGTCACTAGTTCTACAACATTGGCACTTAGCTTGGTTAATATGTACTTGGGCAAATGGGAGGAGGAGGCTATTTATTGTAAAACTGGCAAGCCATTTTATCACAAACTAGACCTGTGGAAACAATTTATTGATGACACCAGGACGATCATGGGAATGGAGACAGACCCTATGAGGACAGACTGAGGTAGCTCAACATGTACTCACTGGAGGGATAGAGGGAATATGATCAGAATGTTCAGATATATAGGGGGCATAAACAAGGTTAGTACAGAGGGGATTTTCAGACTGAAGGGTGGGAGAAACCCTAGAGGGCACTGTCTGAGATTGGGGGGAGTTCAAGAGGGAGATGAGAAAACATTACTTCACGGAAAGGGTGGTGGATGGGTGGAATGCACTACCAGAGGAAGTGATAATGTCAAGAATGGTGGCCAGTTTTAAGAAGGGGTGGTACAGGGTCTAGGGGAAAGTCACTACTGGATTGGGGAGGAGGGCAGCTGCACAGTGAGAACATGACAGCTGCAAAATCGAGCAGACTCTATGGACCCTAGTGCCTGTATCTGCTGGCAATTTTCATATGTTTGTATATTCATATGACCTGGAGGGGATCAAGGGCAGAACTAGATGACTTTGTGAAGTACCTTGAAGGAACTAACCCGAATTTGAGATTTAAAGTGATGACCGATTTGTGATCTGTTGGGTGTTTTTTTTTTTAGATCTGACCATTCAGAAAAAATCTGATGGCACACTGATCACTGATCTTCATAAAAAAAAAATTAACCAGAATAGCCTGCTTTTGGTGAGCAGTTGCCATCCAGCATACACTATAAGAAACTTACCCAAAGGTCAATACATGGGGATCAAATGAAATGGTGGGACTTCCGAACTGTATGAACAGAGAGCTAGTGAACTGACACAAAGGTGCAGAGAACAAGAATACAGGAAGGCAGATATTACTAGTGAAATGGAATCAGTTGAGAGGATAGATAGGGATTCCCTTTTGTAACTGTAACATTTGAGTGGGAGATCGGAGTTGCAACTTTTGTAACTACTTATCGGGGAGGTGCCAGAGAGGTTGCTGAAATGGTTAAAAAGAATCTGAGCATTCTTAGAGGTGTCCCACAGTTAAAGGATGACCTTATAAAACTTCTCAGAGTACCCTATAGAAGGGGAAACAATCTGCAGGATTTACTCACTCACAGCTATCAACCCAAACCCATTGAGAGAAATGTGCCTAAACAATGGAGGTGTAAACCTTGTGTGAATTGTCGTATGTATGAAAGGAGACTGTTTTTGTAACCCCATTACAGGCAAAAAAGAAAGGGTAAGGGGAAGCATTAATTTCAGTAGTGGAGAAGTAATGTACCATAACTTGTTCTTGTGGCAGGTACTATGTAGGCAGGACTAAAAGACAGCTTAGAATGTGTCTGGGCGAGCATCTTGCGGCCACTAAAAACAAGAACTTAGATTACGCTATGGCTGCACATATACATAGCGTATCTGATAAGATGAAGACATATAGTAAAAGCTGTAGGTTTGGAGAAGGTGGCCAGGGATAAAAGAGGTGGCAATTTTGAGAACCTGCTCAATACAAAAAAGAGCACGATGGATCTACAAACTTGAGGGATTGAGGAGACCAGTTCTAAATTATAAATTTTAATTACTCTTCTTCAAAGAAAAATTGCTGAAGAAAGTGTTTGAAAAACTCTAATTCCTTCTATCACTGCAGAGCTGCGAAGGAAGAGATCTGTCCCTTCCAGTGGAAAGAAAGATATGACATCATGGGGTGGAGATGGAGGATATACCACCCAGGAGCTTAGCTTAGCTTGAAGATCTCCAACATATCAATCTGTTTCAGGAAACTGCCAGAGTGTGGATAGTGAACTGTATCCATGCCCTTAGAATAAATTATTTATTCTGAATGGCTGGTTATGACCTCTACTGAACTTATGCGTGGCATTGTATAAATATTATACAGGTGTAGTAGTGCCTGTATATTAGGGCTGAGTAAGCACTTTAATGTTGAAACCTAATTTTTGCACCTTTAACACTGCCCCCATTGCACCTTGATAACATTGCCCCCATTTAACCAATTTACTTGGAATCTGGAAAGCACAGAGATGGGCCAGGATCCTAGGAATTTCATGGCAATTGGTTCATGAGGAGCAAAATTACACAAGGATAAAAAAAAATAAATCACACATTAAGACCTTTTTTCCTCACTTATTAGTAACAAACTAGGAGGATTTCAGATCCAAAATGGTATTGCCCCCCCCCCAACAGCAACACCAACACAGCAAACTACAGTACGTCGATGTCGACAAATTCAACAGTTTGATAAGAGGTCACTGTGTTGGTGCGCCCAAGACAGGGGCACACTGTCTCCCAGTCCTGCACCCCCTCCCCAAATCAACTCCAACTGGGAGTTGAGAATCTTTAGTCTGGGGGGTGAGGGGGCAGAGCCCCCCATATGGGGGGTTCAGGGGCAAAGCCCCCCGATAAAAAGACAGGACCTGGAGACATTTGGGATTTATGTCTACCACAACTTGTGGTCAACTTAAATTCTATCGCTGTGATGCCGGTTGACAAAAGTGTTGTCAAACCGACATCGTAGATCCACCTGAAACTTATAGATTTGATAGTTTGCTCTATGATACTTGCTTCTGTTGTGTTTATCTCCCAAACTTAAGTAGTTTCTAAAATATTTAAGAAAAACAGATCCATTTGTGAGCATGTGCAGGTTAAAAAAAAACTGCATTCTTAAGATAACTAAATTTTTACGACCACATGAAATCATGTGTCATACAAAAATGCCTTCATTTATCAGGTGGCAAGACTGTTTTAATGACTTTGTATGCTGTTGTGCTGTTTTCGTGTAGCAGGGACAGGGCTATGTGTCAGTACATAGTCCCGCCCTGCTGAATGTGCTGTGTCTTAGATTTTCTTTTCACTTCCAAACCACCAGCATTAGCAAGCTGCACCAGCCTACTTGCTTTAATGTGCACACCTGGGTGCTCAATCCCCAGTACCAGGTAAAGGTATTGAAAATTATTATATACCAACACAGGGGTTCCCACCCACAGTGCCAGTTCACTTCTCCCCCTGTGTTTTGTTTTTTCACCCCCCCATGTCAATCTCTGACACTGGGGTGCTCAATCCCTGGAGTCGACGTACTAAAAAAACCAAATCAACAGTCTGGGACACTGGCGTGCCCAACCCCAGTGCCCCCAAGTATGAAGTCAACACTGGGGTGCCCAATCCCCAGTGTCTAGGTCCCAGATATCTTTTACTTTTTTGTTAAAGCTTTGAAGCCTGAAATAAAGAAAACAGTCCCTCATTGACTGTTTTTAGTTTTTTCATGCACAGTACCCCGTAAATAAGAAAACAGTCCATCGTCTATCTACCCTACACCCCACCCACCCCAACCTCCTACTCAGCATTCCCACCCCACATCCAACATACACAACCTCACATACCTAAAAGTGTCCCACAGTGTAGATTCACTCTTTCATTGAAAATATGTCTTGCTGCCTGAACATGTAACTATAATATGATATATGAAAAAAAAATACTTAACATAGTAATTTTGTTTCTTCCAAGATATTCTCCAATATTCATAACTCTTGCAGTCAGCCTTTGAAGTAGAACTGCCCAAAGATAGAATGGTTTGCTAATGATGGAACCATTGTTGGCTCGTGCCACTTTTCAAATGATACCCTAATGAACTTCCTGCATTCTAAAATGCCTCAGATTTCATGGAGAGCCTGGGCCAACCAAGAACTATATCTATACAATAATAACAACAATAAAACTAACCAAATCTAACAAACCCTCAACTGGAGGAAAAAAACAACCCCCTTCCGAATCTCAGAGTAACCTAAAGAAGGGAAAAAAAACAGTGATCAACGGGGCCCAAAGACAGACTATGCCAGTGTGTGGCACCCTAACACATAGTTACTCAGCTTGGTGTGGAGAGGCCACTGGTTCTAGAAGGGAAGGCAGGGTGGGTAAGTTATGAATATTGGAGAATACCTTGGAAAAACAAGATGACTCTGACAAGTCATTTTTTCTTCTCATCCCAGGAATTCTCCAATATTCCTAACTCTTGCAGACTAAGAAGCAGTGCATTTGGAGGTAGACACAGAACCTACTTTGGAAACAGACTCTGCAGGACTGCTGTGCCAAACCTGGCATCACTTCTGTACTGAGAGTCCAGGCTATAATGCTTTGTAAAGGTGTGTACTGTCCTCCAGGTAGCTGCTTTACAGATTTCCACAAGTGGAACATCCCTGGCAGCTCCTATGGTCGCAGCTGTGCCCCTTGTGAAGTGGGCCCTCAGCCCTGCTGGGAGCTCCCTTCCTGCTTTCGAATAGCAAAACTGCATGCACTAAACTATCCAGCAAGAAATGGACCTTTTAGATGCTGGGTTTCCTTTTCCCACATCCCCATAAATGAAGAACAGCTGCTGTCTGTCTTGCCTATGGTCCTTAGAGATTGTCATAAAGTAGCGGAGAGCTCTTTTCACATCAAGACTGTGGAGTCTACATTCACCTGAATTGGAGTGTTCAGTGAAAAAGACTGGTAGGGTAATGGATTGGTTCAAATGGAAATTAGAAACCACGTTATGCAGAAAGAAAAAAATACTTACCATAGTAATCTTGTTTCTTCCTAGGGAATCTTACTGCATTCTGATTAATGCAGTATGATCTCACCATAGGACTGTACCGGAGCCAAAACGGTTAATAGAACCTATGCAAATGATGGAATACTAAGCTCAAGCTTTGTTTTCAAACCACTGTCCCTGGAATACATCCTGTAACTGTCAGTCTTATGGAGCATGCATAAGACCAACTATCTAAACTATCCTAATAATTAAATGGTGTCCTCCAACAACTAGTTACATTTAAGAGTGTGGGCATCACTAAGACACAAGTCACAGATGGCCTAACAAGAAACAACTCAGAAGTTTCAAATAGCAAGGACAGCTATAGTGTAGTGCCCATAGGTTCTAGTAGGGGAGGTAGGGTGGGTGCTCAGAATACAGTAAGATTCCCTTAGAAGAAACAAGATTACTATGATAAAAAAAATTTTCTTCTAACTTCAGGAAATCTTACTCTATTCTGACATATGCAGACTACGCAAGCAGGACCTTTAGAGGAGGGCAGAAAACCTATTTAAGAAACAGGCTCTGCAGTACTGCTGTGTCAAATCTGGCATCACTTCTCGCTTGGGTGTCCAGGATATAGTGTTTGTTAACTGTGTAAACAGTTTTCCAGGTAGCTGCTTTACCAATTTCCAACAAATGAATATATCTTGAAGCTGCTATAGAAGCAGCTGTACCCCTTGTAGAATAGGCCCAAAGGCCTAGAGGGGATTCTTCTTTGCCTACTTTGCTGTAGCAGAACTGAATACAGGCAACAATCCAGCATGCAATAGTCCTCTTTGAGGCAGGTTTGCCCTTTCCCACCTCTCTGCAGGCCAGGAAAAATGTAGTATTTTCCTGCCTATGATTCTTGGTGTGATCCAAGTAGTAGTGGATAGCACTCTTGACATCCAAGCTATGCAGCCTATGTTCCCCTGAACTGGAATGGTCAGTGAAAAAGAGTGGCAAAGTGATAGACTGATTCAGGTGAAAATACGACACCACCTTAGGGAAAAACTACCTGTTAGTCCTGAGGATTAGCTTGTCCCTATGGACTGAAATATAGTTTGATTCTGTGGACAAGGCCTGGAGCTCCCTGATCCTCCTGGCTGAAGTGATAGCTACCAGGAACACTGTTTTCCATGTCACATACTTGAGCTCTGCTGAGGACATGGGCTCAAAGGGTGGCTGCATTAAATGGCCAATGCATATATTGAGGTCCCATGCAGGAGTTGGCTCCTGTGTGGGGGATGCCAAGTGTAACAGACCCTTGAAAAACTTTCTGAATACCTGGTTCGCTGCCACGGAAGAACCCTTACCCGCTGAGAAGTAAGCGGAGATGGCTGCCAGGTGCACCTTAAGGGTAGATGGCCTGAGGCAGAGGGAAAGAAAGTGTGCCAGATAATCCAAAATGACTGGCAAGCCAGCCTGGCTACAGTCTATATCTTGTTGTTGGCACCAGATAGAAAACCTCCTCCACTTACAGGTGTAAGTCTTCCTAGTAGTGGGTTTTCTAGGAACTCTGAGGACCTCTAGAACCCCTTCAGAAAGGTTTAGGTCAGCATACTCTAAGTCCTCAAGAGACGAGC
This sequence comes from Neoceratodus forsteri, assembly GCA_016271365.2. Taxonomy (NCBI): domain Eukaryota; kingdom Metazoa; phylum Chordata; order Ceratodontiformes; family Ceratodontidae; genus Neoceratodus; species Neoceratodus forsteri. The sequence goes on along the minus strand of CM028130.1, from coordinate 830,079,868 downwards.
CTTGAGTCTGAGGGACTGGAGATGGGGTAAAGGATCCTGCCCTGTGAGGTCATCAGCAGGTTGTGCCTCCTGGGAAAAGAGATTAGTCTGGATACTGACAGGGTCATGAGCAGTGAATACCAGGGCTGCCTAGCCCAGTCTGGAGCAATGAGGATCACTGTCGCTGGTTGAACCCTGAGCTTGTCCAGCACTCTGAGCAACAGGGGAAATGGAGGGAAGGCACACAGAAACATCCCTGTCCAATCTATTAGCAGTGCATCCAGAGGCACTGTGCCCACTGCAGGAGGCATGCAACAGAACTGTGGCAGCTAGTGACTGTCTGTGGCTACAAAGAGGTCCACCTCTGGGGTGCCCCACCTTCTGAACACAACTTGCAGGATCTGCCTGTTTAGTGAAAACTTGTAATTTTGATTGATCCTGCTGAGAGCATCTGCGAGGACATTGTCCTTCCCTGGGAGATAGACTGCTGAGAGGGAAATCCTGAGGGAATAAGCCAAATTCTATATTTTCATGGCCTCTGTGCACAGAGGGAATGACCTTGTGCCCCCTTGCTTGTTTACATAGTACATTGTGGTTGTATTGTCTGTTCATTTTTTTTATTTAATTTTTATAAAATTTATTACACACACATTTTAATACAGCATATCTTAAACAATTTTTAACATTGCTTCTGATACTAGGCAAAGAATAAAAATCATAACATTAGTACATAGAGGAGCGCTTTATGCTATATCATTGTTATATCTGGGGAGTGACCACTGAATACATATATTCCAGTCATATTATTTATGTTCTGTTGTCTTCAAGCTAGCAATCCATCAATGATTCCACAACTCCAAAATTTCAGATTTCAGGTGAGAGTTTTCAGGGTTATAAGCAATCATTCTTCCCTCCATTCTGCTCCCTCCCATTCCCCCCTCCCCCCCAGGAACCCCTCGTCCATCCCAGACTTCTGGTTAAGGAGAAAAGTCAGAGTCTACCGAAGCTTGATAGACTGACCATTTTTTTCACTTTTGCATATAGTTTGGCCCTTTATGTTGAATTTTGGAGTTGAAGCTTTCAGTATAATATATCTGTTTCATGATGGATCTCCAGTCTGTGACTGTAGGTATTTTATCAGCCATCCACCTCCTGGTTAAAGCTTTCTTTGCTGCTAATGAAAAGGTTGGAAGAAGTGTTTTTCGCCAGGGTGGAGAGTGATCGGGGTAAATGGATAAGAAGACCTGTTCTCCTGTGAGTTCAATAGCTCATCCAGGCATTTAGAGATTTCTACTTGAAGTGAAAACCAAAATGGCATCAGATATGGGCATAATCAGAAGATATGACTTAGTGAGGCACAATGACATCCACAGTTGCACCAACACGTGCCATACCTCTCAGGCAGTTAGTGGATGAGAACCGCTGGTGAACGGAAGTATCTCATCCGGCATTTCCAGGTAAAATTGCACCATGTGGGGGAAGAGGTTATTTTAATTGCTGGAATGGTTGCCTCTAACCAGGCTTCCCAGGGAACCTCCAAATTGAGGTTCTTGTCCCACTCCATTAAAGTAGGGTTTGTGTTTGTTGTCGACTCTTCTCTCAGAGCCTTGTACAAGTTTCCGAAAAGATGACTCTCCAAACTTCCCCGTATAGCCATCTTGAAGGACTTTAACAACCCAGAGAGCGGGATATATGAGTTTCTTAGACTATGATTACGCACCTGGAAATAACGAAATTGGTCAGAATGACGTAGGCCAAATAGGGATTCTAGAGTGTTAAAAGGGCTTATACCCTGGGGTGATAGAAACTGGTAGAAGTGGGAGAGACCTAACCGCCTCCATCTTTTAAAGGAGAGATCAGCTGTATTTGGGAGAAATTACTTATCTTCCGAGATTAATCTACAATTTTCATAAGTGAGCGTTTAGTTTTAGTTCTTCTCAATCTCTTCCATATTTAGTATGTGTGAGTTTTTAGTGAATGCTCCAGGAGGTAGAGATCGGCTCTCTGAAGAGAAGAGTATTTTAGACATATCAAATAGGTAATTAATTTGAAATGCAAGGGTTTTCCGGGGAGTCTGGCAGTCTTGTGCCAACCACATCAATATTGTCCGAAGAGATGCCGCTTTCGCATATAAAGTAAGGTCCGGGAGCGCCACTCCTCCCTGAGCCAAAGAAAGTTTGTTGATGGGTAGTTTAATCCTTGGGCGTCCCTGCCACCAGATAAAGGTGGAGATTGACTTCTTCCCAAGATTTGAGGTAAAAGGAAGATGGAAAGCCAGGGAGAGTCTGTATAGAAACATAGAAACAGAATCTGACGGCAGTTAAGGACCGCTTGGCCCACCTAGTCTGCCCATTTCCCTACCTAACGGATAAGCTGCATATCCTAGTTAACCAACAGCCTACTTCCTCCTACCCCCCACTAGAACTGCCTTATGTCTGTCCCATACATTCTTGAATTCCCCCACTGTTTTTGACTCTACGACCTCCTCAGGAAGGCTGTTCTATGTATCCACAACCCTCTCTGTGAATAAATACTTCCTCACATTACCTCTGAGCCATCTCCTCTATCTTCAAATTGTGCCCCCTTGTTTTTGCACATCTCTTTTTCTGAAAGATGCTACCCTCTTGGACTTTGTTGATTCCCTTGAGGTACTTGAAAGTTTCTATCATGTCCCCCCTCTCCCTCCTTTCCTCAAGGCTATACATCTTTAGTCTTTCTTCATATGTCTTCTGATACAGACCCTGCATCATTTTGGTTGCCCTCCTCTGGACAGCCTCCATCCTGTCTATGTCTTTGCGGAGATGGGGTCTCCAGGACTGTATACAGTACTCCAGATGTGGTCTTACCAACTGTCTGTACAGAGGGCCAACAACTTCCTGTTTTCTACTGGTGATGCCTCTCCCAATGCATTCCAGTATCCCCCCAGCCCTCCTTACTGCCTTCTCACTTTGCTGGTCCATCTTTAGGTCATCTGATATGACTACCGGCAGGTACCTTTCCATTTTTATTGTTCTCAGTATCTCACCCCTCATTGTCTACTCTTCCCCTGGGTTTTTGTTTCCCAGGTACATTACTTTGCATTTCTTTGCATTGAATCTAAGTTGCCATACATTTGACCATTCCTCCAACCTTGCCAAGTCCCTTTCATCCTTTCCACCCCACCTTGTGTATCAACCTTGTTGCAGATCTTTGTGTCATCTGCAAAGAGACAAACTTTCCCTTCCAGTCCCTCTGCAATGTCACTTATAAAGACATTAAAAAGGACCGGCCCAGTACTGAACCCTGCGGTACCCGGCTAGTAACCCTCCCTTCTTCAATCTGGACTCCATTTACTATTACCCGCTGTGTCCTGTTGTCAAACCAGTGTTTTACCCAGGCTACTACCGTGGGACCCACTCCCAGGCTGGCTAATTTGTTTATTAATCTTTTGTGCAGGACTGTGTCAAATGCCTTGCTAAAGTCTAGGTAGGCCATGTCCACAGCCCCTCCCTGGTCTACTGCTTTGGTCACCCAGTCAAAGAAATTAATTAGATTTGTCTGATGTGACCTTCCTGCTATGAATCCATGCTGCCTTGGGTCCTGTGCCACACTGGCCTCTAGGTACTCAACAGTTCTTTCCTTCAGAAGTGATTCCATCATTTTCCCTACCACTGAGGTCAAACTGACAAGTCTGTAGTTTCCTGCCTCTGTCTTGCTCCCACTTTTGTGAAGGGGAATCACATCCGCCCTCCTCCAGTCCTCAGGTACCACACCATCCTCCCATGATTAATTAAAAAGGGTAGTCAATGGTGTTACTAGTTCTTCCCTTAGTTCTTTTAGAATTCTGGGTGAATCCCATCAGGCCCCATTGCTTTATCCACCTTCAGTTTTAAGAGTTCTTTCAGAACCCTTTCTTCTGTGAAAGGACTAATATCAACCCCCCCATCCAGAGTGCTTCTATTGACCAGATTAGGTATTTCCCCCTGCTTTTCCATTGTGAATACTGAGCAGAAGTATTCGTTCAGTGTCCCTGTTTTTTCACTGTTGCTCTCTGCCCAGCCACCTTCCTCTTTGTTCAGCCTCAGTATCCCTGCCTTAGTCTTTCTTTGCTCCCTAATGTACCTATAAAAGGTTTTATTCCCCTTCTTAACTGAGTTGGCTATCTTTTCCTCAGTTTGAGCCTTTGCTATTCTGACTGCCTAACCCTTCTTCTGCTTTAACTGGTACAGTTCTCTGTCCCTGCTCCTTCTGTGTTTCCTTATATTTCCTGAATGCTATCTTTCTCCCTTACCTTCCCGCCACTTCTTTTGAGAACCATAGTGGTTTTTTTCTTCATTTTGATTTATTTGCTTCACACAAAGGCTTGTTGCCTCTGTGATGGTGGTTTTGATGTTTCCCCATTGTTGCTCCACCCCACCTTCTTGCCTGTTTGCTAGTGCTTTTCTGAGGCATTCTCCCATTTTGACAAAATCAGCCCTCCTAAAGTCAATTACCTTCACTTTTGTGTGGCTTGTCTCTACAGCTAAGTTTATTGTGAACCACACTGTTTGGTGGTCGCTTGCTCCCAGATGGCTACCCACTTCGAGATCAGAGATCCTCTCTCCAGCCCCATTTGATAGTATAAGGTACAGAAGATGCGTAAAATGTTCATTTTTATTGTGGCTATTCTTTGGCGAAAAGAAAAGATTAAGAGAGCCCATCTGGTCAAGTCAGATTGGATATTAAGAGTTAAGGGTTCATAAGTCACCAGCTCGGGAACCTCCGAGTTAAGAGGTAAATGAATGCCCAGGTTTTTTATATTTGTAGCAAGCCATTTGAAAGGATATGTCTGTTTCAGGTCTACTGTGGGGCGGCAAAATTATATATTAATATTTCCGTCTAAGTCATTTAATTTAAAGCCTGCAAGTCCCTCAAATCTCTTTAAAATATTCCCGGCTGAGGGGAGTGAGGTTCCAGGAGAGGTCAAGGACAACAGGACATCATCAGCGAATATGCTAATTTTGTACTTGTGTTGAGCAATGGGTATGCCCTCTCTCTCCGTGGCCCTTCTCAATGCTTGAGCTAGTGGCTCCATATAAAGAGCAAATAAGGCTGGGGAAAGGGGGCAACCTTGACATGTGTCACGACCCACCTGGATTGGAGTGGAAATGCCTCCATTAACCCTCATGTAGGCCCTAGGAGAGGTGTATCAGTTTTGTAGGCAGGTTATGAAAGAGGCCGGAAAATGAAAGGTCTACAAGGCATCCCAAAGGAAGGGCCAGGACACCCTGTTGAACGCCTTGTCCGCATCAAGGCTGATAAAGGCTGTAAGGATCCATCTTTTGATAACATATTCTTTCAAAATCAGAATTTTACGAATATTATCCGATGTCGTATGACCTTTGATAAATCCTGATTGGTCCGGATTGATAATGGGGGGAGAAGTCTTTCTATTCTTTAAGCCCAATTGGTGGTAAATATCTTGTAGTCTAGATTTAGGATGGAAATATGGCGATATGCCATAGGGTTAGTTGGATCTTTATCAGGTTTCAGTATTGGAACTAGGGTGGCATAACTCCATGCGGGTGGGGGTTGGGGTGGTGAGTCTCCCTTGGCGATCTCATTGTATAAAGGGTGAAGTCCTGGAAGGAGGACTGTCGAGAATTTACAGTACCATTCAGAAATAAACCCATCGGGGCTCAGAAAGCACGCAGGTTTGAGGTTCCGAATGGCTTCCATGATCTCTGTAAGGGCGATCTGTGCCTGTAGGGTCATGGCTTGGGCCTCATCTAGGGAGGGAAGCTTAAGCTGTGTGAGAAAGGAGGTTCTATCCTCCATAGATGCCCGTGGCTCCTCTGAGTATAAGTTCATGAAGAACTCCGAAAACATCCGAGTGGTGTGGGATTCATGTATGGCCCATCTGTCCGGTTGACGCATTTCTAATTTTTTGGGACTGTAGGGTACTTTTTCTGGGCGTGGCTTGTAGCTAATTTCCGGCCCTAGGCCCCCTCATGTGTGGAGTGATGCAAGTATATCTGTGTCTGTAGGATTTTATTGTCCTTAATTTTTATGTTGATTGTGCGCATGCACAAGAAACATATTGCGGCAGGTTTATCCAGAAGCCGGTTGCGGAGGCGTGGCACTGTTGTGCCCAATGCCCCCACTGCCTGCAAAGGCTTGTCCCCCATCCCCCAATGCTGTGGCACACTGCTGTTGACACTAGTTCAGCCAGCATGCCACAACTTTCTAAAAAATCAGCCGCCGCAATCAGGGGCCGCCTCATTATTGCAGCATCAGCCATCCGCTGCAATGAGGGAGCGACCCGTCATTGCAGGGCAGGATGTAGGATGTCTGATATTGTTTGTGAACATTGTGGTGGCTTGCTGCTGTATTCACAAACAATATCTACCCCCCATGTTTATTTGCCGATGGGGGAGCCCACTCCCCGTCGGCATCCTGTAAACCCCACACTTGTTGTCTGCCAACAGGGTGCCCAATCCCCGTTGGCAGAAAGAATCCTGTTGTTTGCCGATGGGGATGCCCAATCCCCATCAGCAGAAATATATCCCCGTTTGTTGTTTGCCAATGGGTTGCCCTTCCCCGTAGACAGAAATGTATCCCCTTTTGTTGTTTGGTGACAGGGTGTCCAGTCCCCATCAACAGAAAGAATTTCCCCCCTTCTGTTGTTTGCCAACGGGGGTGCACAATCCCCGTTGGTATAAATGAATCCCCCCCTTTTGTTGTTTGCTGATGGGGTGCCCAATCCCCATTGGCAGAAACGTATCCCCCCTTTTGTTGTTTGCCGATGGGGTGCTCAATCCCCGTCGGCAGAAATGGAACCCTCCTTTTGTTGTTTGCCGATGGGGTGCCCAATTCCCCGTCGGCTACAGCTGCCCCCCCAAGCAAGACTCCGGTGGCACAACATGCCCTTCCCTGTAAAGGTAAAAATGGTCCAACGATGTTTTTTTTTTCCTGAAAAAAAGGAAACGGTCCCTCGTAGTCTCTGGGGCCCCCCTCCCACAACCCACACCCACCCACTGCGCACCCTGCCTCCCCACACCCCCCTCACCCCATACTTACCTCCGGAGCTTGGCGAGACAATCTTCTGTGGACCGGGAACACGTCTGCACTCTTCAAAGCCGACCGCTAACTGAGGAAATGCCGGTAAGCTGTATAATGTAATAAATAGGGTTTTTTCAACTTTAGTGCATATCTCGGGCATTTTTGGGAATTTTTTCACCAAATTTTCAACATGTTTTTTTGGGACCCCTCCTCATGAATTCTTGTACTGTCATGGCATTAATCAGCCCCAAAAGGTGGTTTCACGGTCACTGTGCAGAATCACCCTTTGGGGCCGATTAACAAAACGACAGTGCCGGTGTTCATGAGGTGGGCTCTCAAAAAGCCTGTGTTGCAAATTTGGTGGAAAAAATAAAAAAAATGACTGTTTTATGAGCATGCGTTTTGCAGTTGCTGCGTACGCTCGTAGCCTCGCAAATTTACAATATTTTCACACCAGAGTTTCAACATTGGCATTTTGTCACACCTCCTTGTGAGCAGTATAGCTGTCATTGTTGACATCCTGGCCAAAATATGTTTTTGTACTTCCGGCTCAGAATAGTGCGGTTGCTGTGGGAAATCAGTGTTCAGGATAGATTAAGAAAATGACAGTGACACTGTTCATGAGTAGAGGTCCTAAAATGCCTATGTTAAAAGTTTGGTAACGATACTCCATAAAATGACTGTGTTATGAGCGTGTGTTGCGCAGTTGGCACGCACTCTCATAGCTTTGTGAATTTATAATATTTTCACTCCAGATTTTCAACATTGCCATTTTCCAAAACCTACTTATGAACAGTGCAGCTGTCATTTTCCCCATCCTGGCCAAAATGTGTTTTCGCACTTCTGGTGCAGAAAAGAGCGGTCGCTGTGGGAAATCACTGTTCGGGACAGATTAAGAAATGATACTGTTCATGACCAGAGGTCCTAAAATGCCTATGTTGAAAATTTGGTGATGAAACTCCATAACATGACTGTGTTACAAGCGTGCGTTGAAATGTTTCCACGCACCCTTGTAACTTCACAAATTTGTAATACTGTCACGCCACATTTTCAACAGTGGCATTTTTTCACAACTCCCTATGAACACTACAGCTGTCATTTTTCACATCCTGGCTAAAATATGCTTTTGCACTCCTGCCGGACAACAGCACGGTCACTCTGGGAAATCAGTGTTTGGGACAGATTAAGGTTGACCAAGTGACGGGGGGAGTGACCAAGCTCAACTGAGCTCTGTCGGGACTGCTGCAGATTTGTTTGTTGACAGGCAAAGGCCCCAACACGAGAGTCCAGTACAAAAGGGCAGCCTGCAGCACTGGGAGAAACAGAACGAGTGAGGGAGGGGGAGTGAGCGAACTCAACGAAGCACTGTCAGGACTACTGTGGATTTCTTTGTGGGCAGAAAAAGGTGTCAATACAGGCACCGGGAAAAGCAGACTGAGCCAGTGACAGAGGGCCACTGAACGAGCTCAACAGACCAACGCAATCAACATTCGGCATTGACAAATGCTTGTTTGTAGAGCCCTTTTGGTGTCTCTGATTTTTATTAAGAAGTTCAAGGTTCCCATCACTACATAGCAATTGATAATTTAATAATTCTTCTGTGAGTTGCTGGTATTTTGCCTCCCTTTCTCTATTTTTTTTTGGTAGTATAAGCTATTATTTCCCCCCGAATGGTGTCTTTTATGTACCCCATAGAATTGCTTCAGTAGGGGTAGAGTGGGCATTCTCTCTCAGAAATTGGGGGATTCTTTTTTTAATCATGTCTTAGAATTCCTTATCTTGTAGTAATAAGGGATTCATTCTCCACAAGGTTTTCCTCCGAGTTCCTTCTACGTCTATTTTTAAAATTAAGGGATGATGGTCAGAAATCAGTTTTGGGCCAATAGAAATATCCTGTATTTTAGAGTAGTATTCACAGGTTGTGAAAAAATAATCAAGTCGAGAGTAGGAATGAAATCTGGGAGAATAATATGCATTCCCTGGAGAGGACTGGAAGGTACGGTGCCAAATATCAACTATCCCTAGGTGGTCCAGGGTATGTCTAAATTGTTCAGTTGTCTTATTCAACCTATGTTTATGGGGCTGGGAACAATCCAGTTGTGGGGAGAGGGTCATATTAAAGTCCCAACCCAGAATGAGTTGTCCCTGCAAGTGAGTAAAAAGGTGGGAAATAAATTTTCGTAGTTCTTTTAGATGGGTTTGGGGGGAAGTAAGCATTTCCAATGGTGACCTGTTGGCCATATAAAAGACCCTGTAGTGTGATGTATCGACCCTGGCTATCTATATAAGACTTAGTAATTTCTAAGGGGGTATCAGAGGGGATCAAAATAGCCACTCCTCTTTTTCTACCACAAGGGTAGGATGAGGCATATACTCTGTATCATTTTCCCCAGTTCAGTTTTTGATGTTCTGGGTCCATGAGGTGTGTTTCCTGAAGGAAATAGACACACGCTTTTTGTCTCTTTAATTGTTGCATAACATGGTATCTTTTTATAGGGTCATGAAGACCATTTATGTTTTGTGAGTATATCTGTATTGGATTAGTAGCCATTATTCAGTATATAATTATTTATATCTTTTCTTTTATCTCCAAGTTTGTTGGATATGTGGGCCCTCCAATCACTCTCCACCGAGGGAAGGGTTGGACAAAGAAAAAAGCATTTCTCTTCTCTTATGCACAGCTAACTGTAGTCTCAATAAAACAAATTTAAACTTCGTTGTGTGTAGTATTTTTTCCCCTTGTCCTCAACGTCTCTAAACCATAAACTTATACATACAAACATTCAGTAACTTAATAGACCCCCACCCCTTTTCTGAGCTATCCTAAGGTATGGCTGAGATGTATATATATATATTGCCCCCCTATTGTCCCTAAACAGATATTAACAAACTAACAAATATATATGAACCTATAAACCTATAAAGGTCCCAGGATATATGGTGGCATGAACTCTCACTATCATACGCCCTGTGGTCCCAACTATAACCTATATACATATTGACTCTTACGGGGAGGTGCTTGTTGTAAGCACACTCAAGTGGCTCCCATCCTGCGGCCCCAAGGGGATAGGAGAGGAGTACTGGGGTATCAGGTCACTCATCTGGAGATTAGTCCATGAGAGCAAAAAGAAGACCTCCAATATGGGGAGCAATGAACTTTGCTCCTCCTTAGAATGGTCCAACATGAGTGTAGATATCTGGATCCTTATATGGGCAACTCCAGCCCTTCATTATTGACATTGTCAAAGGTCTACTGAACACTAGTCATATTATTTGTTTCCATCAATAGTTAGAAGGCACAATATTTCTGTAGTCCCTTCAGGGTCCTAAGAAAGTGACCTGGGCAGCCGCCCTCCTGATAGTGGGGTAGGTATCACTATAGAACCCCCCCCCAGAGCCAGTCGAAATCCTCTGCTGATGCTGCCGGTAAGGTCAGAGGGCACCGACTACCCAGGCCCCTCATTAAAGGAGTACTGTACCAAGGAGACAGTGGATAAATAAAAATTAAGAGGACGAGGCCCGTCAACCAGGCTCCTGTGCTCATGTCGAGGGCCTGTAAAATCTCAAAATGGTAAATTAGGGTAAATAATTAAGATATACAATATGTAATTAGAATAGCAAAAAGTTTCATCTCCATACTGGTCTCTTCCCCCCAGCCTAACATGTCCAAAGGTATTGTCTTTATGGTTCCAAAAGATTTCCGGCACCATATTGGAATGCAAGTGACCAAGTCCCAATCCTTGTGTTCTAGAGTAGATGGGTAAGAAAACACGCTCCAATCTGCCTTGGACTATTTTAGTAAGTTATATAAATTCAAACGTAAAGACCAGTTATCAAATCGTAAATATTCAGTCTGGGATATTTCTTTCAGAATATTTCTTCCTGAGTTACTGATTGTGTTTCAGTCTGGGCCTCGATCTGGGGACCCCCCTCCAGTCGGAATCTCCTAAACCCTATTCATGGTAGGAGAATGAGAGAGAGGACATAAGGAGAGGCCTGCAGGACTGAGCACAGCCTTGAGGAGAGAGCAATAGCCTCAAAGTCATGCGATCAGAACCCCCCCAAGCCTGGGTTAGCTCCCACCATCTGAGAAGATAGATCAGGCCCTAATGACAACACAGTACCAAACTGTAAAAGAGAAAGGAAATTTTATTATAATAGAAATTGTGGTTGTCACAGCCCAGTTAGAGGTCCCCCCCCATGACCCGTCCCTTGCTCCTCATCCCCATCCCTCCCCTCCCACATAAACCGACTCAAACAAGGGCCCCAAAGTGATCAAATAAAGGCACAGCCTTAACAGTACCTCAGGTAGCCATGGTAGGGTTTCCATAATGTTTCAGATGTTGTAGGATCTCAGTTAGAGGCATGTTGTCCATTTGTAGTTGGTCTGGTGTCACTGGATGGCCCTGTCCGATGCGAGATTTCACTATGACCAGTGTTTTGTTGTTCATTATTCCTCTTGTTGTAAAGTCCTCGGCTGCCTCCAGAGCTGTAAAATATGTCTCTTGGGCAGGTGGCAGGTTCACCACTAGTTTGGCCGAATATGGTGTGCAAAAATGAATCTTCTGTGATCTCAGTGCTGGGAATAAGGGGTTGTAGTCTCTACTCTGTCTCTGGGTGTAGGATGCATAATCGTTGTCAAATAATAACCTGTGCTGACCAGAGATCACCCTGCCCTTCTGCCAGGCTTTACAAAGCAAGACTTCCTTAGTCTGGTAGCTGAGCAGGTGAATTACATATGAGTGAGGCCTTGCATCTGGGCGAGTCGGCTTGGGAGCGAGTGCCCTATGAGCCCGCTCGATATCCAGCTGAAAGTTCTGTTCGAGTTCCAGCACCAATCACAGGAGATAATCTGCATATGCCAATGTGTTGTCACCCTCCTCCCCCTCTTTGATTCTGAAAATGCCAAGGTTTTGGCGTCTGCTGCAATTTTTGGCATCCTCCTGGCAGGTTGCTATTGCAAGTTGTTCTGTGGCAAGAGCTTTCTGATTTGCTTCATGATCATCAAGCCTGTCCACATTTTGAGATATCTGGTGGTCTGCCTTGGTGACTTTAGAAGAAGAAGAAGAATCAGCATTTATATAGCGCTTTTCATACATCCAAAGCCCTTTATAAGCAATGCTAGACTGGTATAGCTTTATATAGCTCTATATGGCTTTAGTTTGTAAAGAACCTATGTCGGTTCTAAGATCCAGCATGGTCTCTCGGACTTCATTTCTAAAGTCAGCGATGGCCTTTAAAATAATGTCTGCATTGCCCTTCAGAGAGGATTTTCTTGGCTTAGTACAGGATGCTGCTTTTTTTCTGGAGGAGCTTGCGTTAGGCCACAGAGTAAGCTCGAAGTCATCTTAAGCTGGGTCTTCGCCATCTGCCATATCCGTGAAAGCTTGGAAACGATTTTTAGAGGAGTTTGACATTCCAGGTTGTAGCTCTCTATTTTTACCAACTTTTTTATTTAAACTCTTGTGTTTAAGAGGTTAGAGATTGAATTTAGAGTGGTAGGAGCGGAGAGCCCAGAGAGTGCGTTACTCTTCAGCCCATGCCGGAACTGGAAGTCGTTGTATTGTCTGTTCTGACTTGAACCACCTTGCCCTGCAGCATTGTGGCAAAGGACTGAATGGCCAAGTAAACTGCCCTGAGTTCCAACAAATTTATATGAAGCAGGGACTCCTACTGGAGCCAAGTACCGTGTGCGGTGTGCTCCCCAGGGTGGGCACCCCAACCTAGTAGGGAGACATCCGTTGTTAACACTGCTGATGGTGGCTGCTGAAGGAAAGGCACACCTTCTCTGAGGCTGTCCTTCTGCAACCGCTGGAGTGCTTGAAGAACAGTTCCTGTGATTGGCACCATTTCTGACAGGGAATCCAATTTCTGTGACCAGTGAGATCTGAGATGGAACTGGATGTCTCTCATCTGGAACCTGGAACTGTTGTTGTTGATGCAGCCATGTGTCCTAACAGCTGGAGAAAGTACCTTAATGATCTGGGAATATGCAGCTGGAAGGAGCTGGCCAACTGTACCAGGCAGTCCACTCTCCCCTGAGGGAGGAATGCTTTTCCCTTTAATGTGTCCAACTCTGTTTCTATCAATTCCAGGAGCTGGACTGGTCTCAGCACTGACTTTGCTGGTTTACCAGGAAGCCTAGGAACTGCAGGGTATCTTGAATGGTGGTCAGTGCATCACTGGCCTGCTGGGGTGACTGGCCTACTACTAGCCAGTCATCCAAGTACTGTATGGGAAGACTGTAACTCTCTGCCTCCTTAAGTATGATACCACTACTGCTAGGCACTTTGCAAACACTCTTGGAGCAGAAGTCAAGTCAAAAGGCATGGCTCTGAACGGTAATGTCCTAATGGCAATCTGAACCTGAGGTACTTTCTGTGGGATTGCCTGATAGGAATGTGGAAGTAGGCATCCTTTAGGTCTAGAGAAGTCAGCCAATCCCCCTGCCTGAGTGTAGGAAGGATGGTAGTCGGGGTGACCATTCTGAACTTTGGTTTTGTCAAATGTTTGTTTAGATGTCTGAGATCCAGTGTGGGTCACCACTCCTCTGTTTTCTTTAGAGTGAGGAAGTATCTTGAGTACATTCTCTTTCCGCTTTGGGTCAAGGGGATGGGCTCTACTGCCTTCTCTTGCAGGAGTTTTACTACCTCCACCTCCAATAAGATTACTTCTGATGGGGTGGCAGGTCTGAAAACTCTTGCCCTCAGTTTGGGCAAGACCTTGAAGCTGACAGCAAGACCCTGGCTCACTACCTTCAGGACCCACTTGTCCATGGTAACAGAACTCCAAGCCTGGAGGCAGCGAGCCAGCCTGCCCCCTACTGGGAGTGGGAAGATGACTCTGGCAGACCCCTCATGAGGTCTACTTTACTTATGCACTCAGCTGGGGACTGGGGCCAGCCTGACTGCCGCCCCTTCTGCACCTGCCTCTGAGGTACCCTCTCTGCGGCTGGTAGGCTGGGAAAGCCTGACTCTGGAAGAAAGGTCTGTAGTGGGTTCTACCCCTACCCCCTCTACTCTGGTACTTCTGAGGTGTTGCTGCTGTTTCCTTACCAACAGCACTCCTGTAAGCCACCTTGTATTCATCCATCTTTTTCTTGTAGGCCTCTGTCTGTTTACCAAAGAAAGATCTGGGCTCACAAGGGAAATCCAGGGCTTTCACCTGGGTGTCCTGGGATGGACTGGTGGCCCTGAGCCAAGCAAACCTCCGCAGGGACACTGAAGGTGCCATAAGTCTGGCTGTAATGTCATTGGTATCCACTGCCATTCTAAATTGATATTTGGGGGCTTCCATGCCCCTTTTTGCAGCCTCAGCTAGGTCAGATGCCATGGGAACAGGGTAGGCCTTAGCAATCTTCAAAACAGTGTTCCAGAAACTTTTCTGGTATCTGGAAACATAGGCCACGTACAATAAATGGTCTGTATAATGGCAAGAGAAAAACCCAAATAAGATTTCTTGGGCATAGAGTCCATTTTCCTAGAATCTTTATCCAGTGGATGTTATGCTAGAGGAATGCTTGATTTATCTGATGCAGCAGCCTGCACCACCCCTTCATGACTGGGATGCCCAAAGAGGAATTCAGCTCCTGCCTTGGTAACCCAGTATTTTCTATCCATCTTCTTGTCCACTGGGGGAATAGAAGTGGGGGTTTGCAACATCCTGGTGACCTGTCTCTTTAGAGACTTATGGATGGATAACAGCAACCTCTTAGTTGCTGGTACATCCATCATTTTCATGTAATCAGGTTCCTTCTCCTCCTCTGTAGATTCTTGGGTTGAGAGGTCCAGAGTTTGTGTCACTTGCTTCATGAAAGCAAAATGTAAGGTAAAATCCTCAGGTCCCTTATCAGGGGAATCGGGGCACTGTGGATCAGGGGAAACATCCGGTTCAGGGGGTTCCCAAAGTCCTCATCATAATCCTCATCATCATCACCATAAACATCAGTGTAGTGTTCAAGAAAACCTGTAACCGAAGAGGAACCCAAAGTTTGAACCGACAGATGATGTGAACTTAATCATGGAACTGAACCGGTACCAGTTTGCAGGAACTGAATTATTCTAATAGCATTAGCAATCTCCTCAGCAGTAGGAACAGTCTGGTTTGTTGGTTGTGGTTCCTTCCCTGAGTGCTTTTCCTTTTTCCTTTTCATAGTGGTTGCCAGTTCAGCAGCAGTTTCCATGGCTCACTTCCTTCCAAGGGAAACTTCACCCTTGTCAGAGGGCTGTTCATCCAGTTCCTTGGGTTTTTCTTTTCTTTTTTTTGTGTGATCTATTTTCTCCCTCCGTGCTCTGGACCCGCCACTCCTTCAGGCTTTCCAAGGTCACTGGCAACCCCCATGAACCTTTCTGAGCCTCCTAACCTCATATTGCAGCCGACCCTGAGGTAGCTCAGCATTACCTTTCACTGTGTGGGTCCCTCTCCTCCGAGGGGGAAGGTACCAGTGGGAGCTGCCCAGCACCCTCTTTTTTTTTCCTTGGCCTTGGGGCACTGCTGAGGTGGATTAGCTCACAGGAAGTCTCTGGGGTGTCAGTGGACCAGATGCCATCATCCAGCCAATCCAGAGCGGAGTTTTCCATTTTTCTGGTATGTCCCACGTTGCAACGCTTCTGCAGTGCTCCCAGTCTCCACCGGGGGCTGCTGCAGAGCAAAACGGCCCTATTACCCACCCCAGGAGAGGAGAGCAGTCCTATGGATGCTCAATCCTCCCCTTCCCCTGCCGATGCCCAGAGCTCCGAGTCCATTCCCCAACCCGAGTCACCAGCATGGTGTGAAGTAAGGTGCCAGTGCCTCAACCCTCTGCACCACCAGGCCGGTGTTTTTTCTTTTAAATAAGAAGGAGTCAGTTTATCCGAGGCCAGGTCAGAGGCCTTATCAGACATCTTTTCCCTCAGTCGGTTCAATCGTCTATCAAGCATCGATTGGGAAAAAATCTTTACAGATCTCACAGTCTGCTTTCAGGTGGTCAAACCCTAGGCAGAAAACACAGACTGAGTGTGGATCAGCTTTTGCAAATGGTTCACCACACTCTGTACAATGCTGAAACCCCATAGGGCCAGTTCTTTTCTTGGGTGTCTGTGACATAATCTAAAAAAAAAAAAAACTGTGTTTCTCTGAGCCAAATACAAACACTATTAAATAAAACTTCTCTGGTTTTCATTTTTTTTTTCTTTTGCTGTCAGTTCAGCGACCGAAGTGAAACCAAGAGTTACCCTGGATAAATGACACAAAATAAATGTAAATAAAAAAACGGCTACCAGAGAAGTACATTTTAAAGAAGTTTTACCTCAAAATGTAAACAAAGGCTTGGTTTCTTCCCGGTTGCAAGGAACTGGCAGGGAACCGAAAAACTTACAACATTAAATCTAGACTAATCTACCTGTAATATCAAGGACAGTGCTTTAAAAATGAAAAGAAATAATCAGCACTTCAAAAAACTGAGAAAATAAAATCTTCAACAAAGATGAAGGCGAGCTCTCCGAGGTGTCTTAGGCAAGTGGAGTGATGAATCTGATGGCTGCAGGATGTACTGTATTCCAAAGACAGTGGTTTGAAAAGCGAGCTCAAGCCTAGCATTCCATCATTTGCATAGGTTCTACTAACCTCTGCTGATTTCTGATCTGTATTTTACATTTTATGATGATGATTCTGTTTTTATTGTGTTTCATTGTTTTATTGTACCGCGCCTTGATACTTGAAAGGCGCATAATAAATAAAGTAGTATTATTATTATTATTATTATTATTATTAACCATTTCAGCTCTGGGGCAGTCCTTTGGTGAGACCATACTGCATATGTCAGAATACAGTAAGATTTCCTGGGGACAGAAAATGTGGTAGGCCGAGCAGGTTGACATGTGTAAGTTGTCCATTGTAGAATCACCAAGAAAAGTGGATGCCATAGCCACCAACTGCAAAATGCTTGCACCTTCCAAATCGGGGGAAACTAAATTGGACAGTGTAGTGACCCAGCGGTTTAAGGCTCTGGCAACAATAAAAAAAGGATAGGAGGTACAAATATTTGTGCTGATAGAGGCAAAAGCCCTCCTGTATGCGGTATCCACCCACTTCTCATGTGAATCTGCTAGTGCCAGGGCACCTTCTGTTGGAATGATGGTGTGTTTTATAGAATTATAAACTGTCATGTCTGCCAGAGAGGGAGTTTCCCACTTCTGAGACCATTCTCCTAAGAAATGATAATTCCTAGTTTTGGGTTTGGGAAGATTTTTTTTCTCTGATCCACACCTGCCCATTCTTGCTCAATAATTTGATCACAATGAATAAAACCTGGGAAATCATTCTGGAGCAGAGGAGGATGCTGACAGAATTAGATTAACATCCACCATCTCCACAGACTGCTCCTCCTTAAACTGTAAGGCTCTACAAGCCTCAGCTATCACGAAGGAGAAGGACTTATTGTCAAATAGGGATTTAATCGGAATCCTGGTCTTGGGTTCCGTCCACTCCACTTTCTCTACCTCCTACTCAGAGGGGATGTCCTCCTCGTCTGAGAGCAATTTTTGTAGGTCAGAAGTTTCCCCAAGATCCCCGAAATCCTCATCCTGGCCTTCTAAAAAGTCAGGGTCGGGGTTTGCCTACACATCTGATTCTGCAGCCTGCTCTTGCTGCATTGCACTGGGACTTACCTGTGGGGCCTGGTCTAGGGTTGGTTGTATCCTCTGGGATGTCCTGTGGGACATCGGAGCTCAGAAGCTCACTTAGGAGCAATAAGAGTTTTTTGCAATTCTGCTTTGCCACTGCCAACAGACGGACCAGGTACCCCCCCCCACCCCACCTCAGAGGACCGGCTGCAGGGTACTGTGAGAAATATTATGCTGAGCAACACAATGAGGACAATAAGTACCCATGGGGGAGGGCCTCATCACCCTTCTACAGATCTTACATCGTTTCATAATTAATGGTCTCCTGTAAGCCATGGTGCCAACAGAGAAAAACTGTGAAAGGAAAAAATCTCAAGTTTTGAATCTAGTTTGTTTGTGATGAATAAGCCTAACCAACTGCCAAACTGAACCAGCATGCTTTCAATACACTAAAAGCTCTACATTGCAATTTCATAGATCATGCACAAGCATTAGCGCGTTTGTGTGAGCATGCACGTACTTTTGGAAGCATGTGTGCACTTGAGCAATGTATTCCAATGGCAATAGCGCTGCACAAACATGATTAGTGCTACACACGCAAGTCCACTATTGGCGTGCACTCTAGACAGTGGTGGGAAGCCCAACTGATGATGGGGCGTGCACCCAGCCCTAATAGTGGCCGGGTAAATGGGAAAAACAGAGGCCGAGGTGAAAAATCACCAAAACACCTCCGAAATACACAAACTTCACAAATTATCTGTACAAATACTGTCTAACATAAAGACCTCATGCCTGTGGGGGGGTGGCAAGGGAACCAACGTCAAAGTCGAGCGATTCCCCCCCCCCCCGAGACCCTACATTCCAAAATAAGTAAATTGTACCTACCTGTGGCATCCTTTTTTTAAAGGAGACTATTAAAAGCACTCTAGCAAGGCAGAAGTCGCTCCCAATCCATAGAGAATGAGAAAAAGGTAGGTTATTAAATTTTAAAGCCACAGCTTAACAGGCACGATTCAAATTTAGGGGTGCTCCCTGAAACAGGCAGCCCCCAACCTGCAGAGGAGAACTGCAGTCCCAACTGAAGTCTTGAATCTTGAATCTTGAAATTCTTGAGAGAAGAGAAAAGTAGCTCTGTCCCCTTTGAATGGCACAGCTTAACTAGGGAGTTGCTGCTGCATGGAATCCTCATATACCCAACATTCTAAAGCCTGGGCTGTGCTATCTTCCTGGTAGGGGTGCACTACACCCAGTTGTTTTGTTTACCCATTGACAATGTGGAGAGCTACAAAAATCAAATGAGTATTTCTAGTGGTCTAGTGGTCCACCATACTGGTCCTGGTATCTGATGCCCCTTCTCCATATTTCCAATCTCCCTCTCCAGGCTGGTCTCAGCAATGGCAGCTGGCACACACATACCCACTGCTCAGACTTGTGACTGGACATTGTCTGATGCTGTCAAGTACTGTAGTGTTGAGGCACCAGAGAGCCAGCTTCCAAAGAAGAAGCTCTCTCCATAAGCTCTACATTGCAATTTCATTACACTTTGCTTTGGAGTGTCTAGATAATTAAACAGCTAGTCCTAAATAACAGCTTTGGGTTCCTTGCACTCTAAGCTATTGAACGGTATTAAACTTGTGATGGGTTGAAGAAGAAATGTGTAGAATCAACAGTCGGGTGCTCCAAGGTCTACCGTGCCACAAATCTCACAGTCTGAGCATGCTGCAAGCCCACCAGGGCCCTCAGTGGGGTTGGTTCAATGGGTGAGCCCCCTTGGAAAGCCATGCTGGACTCTATGAAAGCTATGGATGCTAAAATAGAAAAAACTTTGTCTAAACTGGAATTCCATGATGTGGCTTTTACTGCGTTGAAGGATACAGTTATGGGAGCAGACAAGAGATCCCTAGCAATGAAAGCCATGGCAGCTGCACTCACTAAGGAAAATAATCAACTTCGGGGGAGACTTGAGGCTCTCAAAAGAAATTCTAGCAGGCAATGTGCATCTTGTTTGGATCCCAGAAGGGGTTGAGGGTACCCATCTGCTCAACTTTCTAAAGCGCTGGATGATGGAGACACTTTCGGTACCAGATGATTTTGACTGGACACACTTCCACCAAGCCTTCAGGATTAACCCTCGTGTCCAGCCTACTTTGGAAGCCCAACCATGCACTGTGCTGTTGCAGTCACCAGAGTAGATGTCCATGACATTCTTCTCACTGTAGCGAGAGCAGTATATACAATAATACTGCAAGAACGGGACATAATGTTTTTTCCAGACTTGTCTTTTCAGACAAGGTCAAGGAGAAAGCAATTTAATGCTGTGTGGCAAAGGCTCAGGACTCTTGGCATTATCCACTCCTTTTTGCTTCCTGCAAGGCTGAGAATAATGTATGGCGGTAAATGCTGGCAATTCTCGGAGCCGAAAGATGCAGGATGATGGTTAGAGGACAGAGGCTGAATTTTCATCTCGACTGACCCCAGGGACTGCCGCAGAAGACTCAGAGTCAGAAGAAGGTTGAGTATTTATCAGGTGAGCTGCCAGCTTTAGACTGGTTTTTTTTGTTTATCACCCACAGAGACTGTGAGTTCTAACTAAAATTAAGAGAACTGTATAATGTACCACTGTTGGAGTACTTGGATCCGGAGGCAGAGGTATTCTTTCTACAACTGCTGTTCCTCTATATTTAAACTTTTCTATTTTTCTCCATTGGGGTGGGTTGTTACTTGTTTTTTGATAGCACATTGTGTAAGGATTTAATAATGATGATTTCTTCTGTTTGTTCCTTATAATGATGGGATGTGGAGTATGGAAGGGACTTTTATTTCCTAATTGAAACTTCATTTGGATTGGTTTAATAGCACTTTTATGAGTGCAGGCACCTCCCTGAATCTTCTACCTATAGAATTTAACCTAGTCCACTGAAGCAGCTGGCTTTTCTTGTACATTACGTGGAACTGATACGAATTCCCTTTTTCCCCCACCTCCTACTGTACAAGATTGCAAGATGAGGTTTTATGTAATCCATATTTTTCTTTACTGGCATGCGCTGCTATATTAGTTATTGATCTCTTGACTTCCTGGTAATCCTGATATGTCTAAGGTGAAAACAGGACCACTGCCATGTGGACATTCATCAGCTCTGTCAACTTGAATCACGTGATGCAAGCGACCTGGTAGCGGCAGTGACTTGGAGCTCCTGCCTGAATCCTATCATTCTTGGCTATTTAATCAAGAAAACCTTCTTCCAGCTAAATATAAATATTTGGAGAAGCCGTGCCTGCCTACAGCATTGGATAATGAAGAAATTGGCATCGCTATCAGAGTTTTACCATCTGCGATGGAAGCTGAAATGAGGCAGGCCCAGCTGAAGCATACGCCTCCTCCCTCACTGGAGAAACTGCCCAAAAAACCGAAGGCCCAAAGTGGGCAAGTGAGAAAAAACAACACTGCACCTTCTCACCCGATCCCCCTTACGGAGGATAGCTTCCTGCAGGAGCTACTCCCTTTTAGGGAAACACTTATTGAGATTTCCTCTGAAATCAAGTCTATAAGGGGTGACTTGGCGGATCTCACTAAGAGGATGGGAGATGCAGAGACCCGTACCTCCTCCATGGAGAAGTGGAAAGAGACTTGACCCTGAAATTGTACTTCTCAGACAGCAGATTCAAAATCTACAGCTAAAAACTGAGGACTTAGAGGGGAGAAGCCGTCGGAACAATATTCTAATTTTGGGTCTACCTGAAACAGAAGAGGGCACCAACATCATAGTCTTTATTCAGAAACTTCTGTTGAAAATTGTGGGCCCCTCTCCACTCAGTGCCAACTACCACATCGAGAGGGCTCACAGGTCTCTCAGGCCAAAACCACAACTCCTCGCCCAATCATCCTTAAGTTCTTGGGTTATATAGAAAAGCAACATGTCATTGCGAAAGTCAGAGAATTACAATTGATTACCTGGGAGCAGGGGTGTAGCCAGGAATTTCTGAACTGCACACCAAGTGTGGAGTCACTGCTACCCCCCCGCCCCCCGGTTAGGGTGAGCTACCCCTTCCCCATCCATACCCCCTCACCCAATGCTGTTATTTCTGTATTATACACCAGCACACCACTAGCCACACCACCAAAAGGTGTGACAGACTGGATTTGGTTACAATATTTTACTGTGACCACCCTATGCCTCATCAAGGTAGCCAGTCCCAAAGAGGTCCATTCCCACCATACCAACAGGTTTCAGACTAACAGACTGGCTTTTGGTTACAATATTGCATTGTGACAAGCCTCTGTACCACATCAAGGTAGCCAGTCACACACACACACAGACACACAGACTCACAGACACACACACAGACACACGCACACAGACACACACACGCACACAGACACACACACACACACACACACAGACACACAGACAGACACACAGACAGACACAGACACACACAGACACACACACAGACACACAGAGACACACACAGACAGAATTCTAGCAGCCGTGGGAATCAATCATGGGGTACAGTTCAGTGAAGGAGGGCTCGTCCCAGCACACATGGGGCTGGACTTCAGTGTATGTACTGTAGTACTTAAGCTGCATTATGGAAAAACTGTTTGCATTGTAACTATTCAGAAACTTCTTGGCTCTGTTATCCAAAACCTTTTTGCAAACTTTGCTGCTCTCACAACTCAGGCCTGCACCATCAACTCATGGAACAATTGATTGTGCCTTGCTGTCCAGTTCAGGCAACTAAGGTTGCTCCTGCCACACCATCAGAAAGTGACATGCACTTCTTCTGCAAGCATGAGCATACCATATTCAGTATGGTTCCATGACAGCAACTGCTGTCTGTGCTTGGGGGGGGTAGAAAGCATATCTGCACCCCAGTAATCACTAGACTGCCAAAAAAGGGTGTTTTTACTCCAGGATACTGGGGGGGCCGGAATCAAATGCATAATAACAAAGGGCCAGACTACTAACTTGAAGTAGTTTTCAGAGGTGAATGACTCAAGATTAGGAGCAAGCCAGCAATTAGGTGCCCACTGCCCTAAATCTATTCCAGAATCCAAACAAGTTATGGTCCCTAAAAAGATTAAAGGACTCACCTGCAGTGCCTCAGCAGACAGCTCAGCTCAGTATGATGACTGTCAGGAGTGTCTTAACTTTCCTCGCCCGAGTCCCGACTCCGTTGGTTGCAACAATGTTACGCAAGTACAAGCAACTTATAGGCTGGCTCTCTAGAGACTCTGGGAAGGAATCCTCGCTAGTCGCACTCTCTGCGGCGGCGAAAATTTACTCTCTCAGGCAGCAGTCGCCTCTAGACGATGAACAAAACCACTGATCTGCAGGCAGCACACGAGAACCTTCCTGAAAATGTACTCAATCCTCCGGCTGCGGACGGCTCCAATACAATAAATCCCAAATCCGATGTTCCACTGCTGCACTAAGTCCTGACTTCATCCTGACCTGTCCTCTCCCAGTCGCAAGGTAAAAAAAACAGAAAGAGCACAGCGTTGGCAGGGGCATTTAAAGAGCCCGCCCGCCCTTAGCCCGCCCCTTACTACACCACTACCACGCCTCCTTTCTTGGCAAACGGACCTGATTGAGACACAGCAGCATATTTCTCAATCAGGTCCGATGGGCTTGTACGCTTAAGCTGACTCCACCCCCAACCCCTACAACCTAAAAACATGGACAAAGAGTGGCCGGGAAAGCCCGAGAAAAGCAAACAAACAAACAGAGGAATACAGAGCAACGCCAGAGAGACCAGCTGGTGCCTGCTACCCGCTGATCTGCAGCAGCACGCCATGGCATGTCTGGCGTATCGGTAGCTACGCCCTTGCCTGGGAGGGCACCAAGATAATAACTCAGGATCTGCCATATGAAGTAAAATAAAAACGCACAGCATTCCACCCTACGGTCAACAAACTTATTGTAGCCAGCATACCTTTCAAGATGCTTTATCCAGCTAAACTGCAGGTCTCCCTTTCTGGCAACTGGATTACTTTTGACTCACCTACACAAGCAACAACTGACCTAACAAGCAAACTACCAGAACTGTTTAAAAACGGATGACATTATCAAGAGAGAATTTTGGGGCACCAATACTGGAGAACTTCCTCCCTTTGTTTAAAGCTTAGTAGATTAGTTTTACTGTTTTCATAGAGGCTTACTGTAAGTATAGAAGTGGTACCTGAGGGTGAATTTTGGGTGGACGTCTGGATAGGCCATGCATTCCTTTCGCCTAGTAAAGCGCAGTTTGGGCCGCTGGGGGGGGGGCGGTTGATCTCAGTCTTCTTTGGGAAGGGAATCTTTAACACTCTGGAGGTTCCTTGAGACTGGATTTCATGACGGGCCATCTCCCTGTCCTGGTCTTTATTCTTCCCCCAGACATCCCCACGGCCTATCATGCAATCCCTATGGACTGTTACTCCACGAACTGTAAATAACAATAACCTTTTCATTTTTATGTGTGCCTTAAATGCAGCTAATGCTATTGGGTTAGAAGGAAGCTGCTGCTTGTTTCAAGGTTATAGCTGGTGTTTCACCAGATAGCAGTAGGTATGGGTAGAAGGCAATTTTATTAGATTAGCATCAATATGTAATCCACCCAGTTGGTTCAGAGATATGGTGTCAGTTTCACGCATCTTTCATTAGGGACTGGTTTAATGTTGGCAATTTAGATACTTAGTCGGGGATGGGGGGGGAGCTCCGGTCCAAGCAGGTGCCTGGAAGCTACTCAACATTACAGTCATGGGGGGACCAGCTCCTCAAGAGGTTCTCAGATCCTTTTGTTCTGGGTAGGGTTTTTGGGGTTAGCCCTTTGGTATAAACCTAAGCTACACTTGGAGGGCCTTTATGTTTGCCTTTTTTTTTTTTATTAAAAGGGCTCTATATGGGGAACAGTCAGGTGCTGGCAGGGGCAGGACCCACAAGCCTTTTTGGATGCATCCGATCAAGATACAGTCCTATGTACATAGTTGCTAGGGTAGAGGGAAGGGGGGGAGGAAGAAGGGAGGTTAGGTCTAGGCTCGTGGAACGGACTAAATACCTTGCAAGAAACGGACATCTCAGGGGTTCTGACATGGTGCAGGTTAAACAAGGGGGGAAACTTCTTAGAAGAAGGCTTGTGCTTATATACCAAGATCCTGGGGTTGCAATGGGTCCTGGGAAGGGGGGGGGCTGGAGGGTATATCAAGGTTCTCTTTGTTTTTTTATTTGGTACAAGTGTGTTACATATCTTAGTTAATATAAATGGCGAATGCCATGATTAAAATCAGGTCTTGGAATGTTAGGAGAGTCAGAGATCCTGTTAAACAACTTCAGATTTTAAAACATTGTGCTTTGCTTAATGCAGGAATTATTTTGTTACAAGAAACACATCTTCTGGAGGTTGAAGCTAAATGGTTGTGTAGGCAGAGGATATCACAAGTTTTTGTGGCAGAAGATTCTACTGCAAGTAGAGGGGTAGCTATGTTAATTAAACATAATATTTCTTTTCAGGCAGACTATACAACTGTGGACCCCAATGGCAGATTTATTTTAGTTAAAGGCACCTTAATGGGTAAAGAGAATACTCTTAATTCAATATATGGTCCAGTGGGAGGGGACCCTACCTTCCTTATGGCTCCAGCTAATACAATTGCTCCAAATTTAATAGCCCCTCTGATTTTGGAAGGTGATGGGAATATTCCCCCAAGCCAAGATCTGGACAGATTTTACTCGGCTCTAAAACCCCCATCCCCGTCTCAAAGAGCGCTGGTGGACTTCATCGATCTCCTGGGTATCTGTGACCCATGGCGTTTTCTCAATCCCTCTTGCAAGCATTTTTCCTATTTCTTGACAATACACCAAACCTGATCCAGACTTGACTATATCCTAATTGGCCTCCCTCTTCTCACAGGCCTCGGTCAAGCAGATCTGGAACCTATCGTATTATCAGATCACTCCATAGTATGGGTGCTTTTAACTCTTAACCCATTAAATCAAAGAGACACAGCCTGGAAGCTAAACACACAATTATTAAACAAGCATTTGTCAATGCCGAACGTTCGCTTGCAGGTATTTGCAGTGGTGTTTGGCATGTATGGTGCTTTACCCTAATGCCCTGTGCGATTGCTGGTATTTGCACAATAAATTGTCAGCATGACCTTTTTGTTACCCCCACTGTGCGCTACATAGGCGGAAACACGTTGTGGGCAGGATGTGAAAAATGACAGCTGTACTGCTCATAAGGAAGTGTGGTAAAATGGCAATGTTGAAAATCTGGAGTGGAAATATTGAAAATTCGCAAACCTAGGAGCATGCGTTGGAACTGTGCAATGCACGCTCATAAAACAGTCATTGTTAGGAATTTTTTCACCAAATTGCCAACATTGGCATTTTAAAACCTCTGCTAATGAACAGTGTCACTGTGATTGTCTTACTGTGTGCCATACATTGATTTTGCACACCAACTGCACCATTGTGCACTACATGTGCGGAAACACGTTTTGGGCAGGATGTGAAAAATGACAGCTGTACTGCTCATAAGGAGGTGTGGTAAAATGGCAATTTGAAAATCTGGAGGAAAATACTGAAAATTTCGCGAAACTTACGAGCGCGTGTAGGAACTGCACAATGCAAGCTCGTAAAACAGTTATTTTTAGGAATTTGTTCACCAAATTTTCAACATAGCCATTTTAAGATCTCTGCTCATGAACAGTGACACTGTGATTTTCTTAATGTGTCCCATACACTGAGTTCACACAGCGACTGTGCCATTGTGCGCTACATGGGCGGAAACACGTTTTGGGCAAGATGTGAAAAATGACAGCTGCAGTGCTCATAAGGAGGTGGGTAAAATGGCAATGTTGAAAATGTGGAGTGAAAATATTGAAAATTCGCAAACTTACGAAGCATGCATAGGAACTGCACAATGAACACTCGAAAAACAGTCATTTCTAGGAATTTTGTCACCAAATTTTCAACACAGCCATTTTAAGACCTCTGCTCATGAACAGCGTCACTGTGATTTTCTTAATGTGTCCCATACACTGAGTTCACACAGCGACTGTGCCATTGTGCGCTACATGGGCAGAAACACGTTTTGGGCAAGATGTGAAAAATGACAGCTGCAGTGCTCATAAGGAGGTGTGGTAAAATGGCAATGTTGAAAATGTGGAGTGAAAATATTGAAAATTCGCAAACTTACGAGCATGCATAGGAACTGCACAATGAACACTCGTAAAACAGTCATTTCTAGGAATTTTGTCACCAAATTTTCAACACAGCCATTTTAAGACCTCTGCTCATGAACAGCGTCACTGTGATTTTCTTAATGTGTCCCATACATTAAGTTTGCACACGGACTGCGCCATTGTGCGCTACATGGGCGGAAACACGTTTTGGGAGGGATGTGAAAAATGACAGCTGTACTGCTCATGAGGAGGTGTGGTAAAATAGCAATGGTGAAAATCTGGAGTGAAAATATTGAAAATTCGCAAACTTACCAGCGTGCGTAGGAGCTGCACAACGCACGCTCGTAAAACAGTCATTTGTAGGAATTTTTTCGCCAATTTTTCTACATAGCCATTTTAAAATCTCTGCTCATGAATAGTGACACTGTGATTTTCTTAATGTGTCCCATATACTGAGTTCGCCCACCGACTGCGCCATTGTGCACTACATGGGCGGAAACACATTTTGGGTGAGATGTGAAAAATGACAGCTGTACAACTCATAAGAAGGTGTGATAAAATGGCAATGTTGAAAATCTGGAGTGAAAATATTGAAAATTCGCGAACTTACGAGCCTGGGTAGGAACTGCGCAATGCACGCTTGTAAAACAGTCATTTTTTGGAATTTTTACACCAAATTTTCAACATGGGGTTTTTGGGACCCCTTCTCATGAATGATGTCACTGTCAAGGTGTTATTTGAGCCCAAAGGGTGATTTCGCGCAGTGACTATGCAGTGCCTGCGAAATCACCCTTCGGGCCCGAATAACGCCATGACAGTGACATCACTCATGAGAAGGGGTTCCAAAAACCCCATGTTGAAAATTTGGTGCAAAAATTCCAAAAAATATCTGAGATATGCAATAAAGTTGAAACCCCCCTATCTAGCCCATTATACAGCTTACCGGCATTTCCTCAGTTCGCGGTCGCTTTGAAGAGTGCAGACATGTTCCTGTCCACTCAAGATCGTTGAGCTGGAGTCTGGAAGTAAGTATGGGGTGAGGGGTGGGGAGGCTAAAAGCAGTGGGTGGGTGCAGGTTGGGGAGGGGCTGGAGACGCGCCGGGGACCGTTTTATTTTACAGGTTTTAAACAAAAAACAACGACATGGGACGTTTGCCACACTGGGGTGGGCCCCAGCATGGCAGAAGATGGCTGTGGGGGGTGAGGAGCGACAGGGATTGGGCACCCTGTCGGCAAAACAAAGGTGTGCCTCGCTGGGGTGGCCCCAGCGTGGCAGCAGGATGGCTTGGGGGCGTGGAGCTGACGGGGATTGGGCACCCCATCGGCAACAACATTTGCCACGCTGGCGTGGCTCCCAGCGGGCACCAAAGCTTTGGGGCAGTGTGACGCTGCTGGGGGAGCGCGTGCGCGAGGGGACGGGCGTGACGCGGTGCTCAGTAAGGCAGCGGTGCTTTCCTTTGAAGCAGAGGAACAACACTGTCATACAGAGCTCCTGCACCCATTGGTGCAGGACTGCCACGCCTGCTCAAGGGAGCAGCGCATTGGATGGGAGAGGCACACCTCCAAAGTGTGCTACTCTCCCAAAATGTTCCTTGCGCATGTGTGCAAGCGAACGTAAAAGGAATTGATACTTTCCAAAATCCACTCCATTATTCAATCTTTCCTGGTAGACAATAGGGGTTCGGTTCAGCGGGAGGATATGTTTTGGGGTGCTCTCAAGTGTACCCTTAGAGAGGAGTTAATAAAGATTGCCTCATACCGGAAAAAGAATAGAGAGAAAGAGGCCAATTCTCTTCTGGCTCAAATCAGGTTAGCAGAACTCTCCCTTTCCTCAAATACCTCTACCGATTCCCTTGCCAACTTAATCTCACTCAAGAATAGATATGCAGAGTTAATGCGGAAAAAAAGCGGAGTATGCTCTCTTAAAAACCAAATCTCGGTACATAGACCAAGGGGGAAAAAGCAGGTAGGCTCTTAGCCTAAAGGCTGCACAAAATAGAAACCTCCAGGCTCATTCCTCCATTAGGGCCCAGGATGGCACCACCAAAGTTACCCCCCAGGAGATCACTGAAGTTTTTGAAAATTTTTATCATTCCCTATGTGGTAAATGAAGTAATAGGCTGAACAGCTTTGATACTGTAGTGTACCTGGACTCCTTAGGTCTACCCTCTCTTTCAGAACATCAGAGCACCGCTATCTCATCCCCTTTGACTTTATCCAAAGTTGGAGCAGCAATCAAGGACCTAGTATCTGATAAGGCCCCCGGACCTGATGGCTTTCCCTCCAATTTCTACAAAGTATTTCCGCCGATTTGGCCCTGCTTCTACTCAGGCTATACAGATATATGCTATCAGCAGATTCTCTAGACCCGTCTCTTTTAGAAGCAACAATTGTCCTTCTCTTCAAACCAAATAAACCACAATCTCAACCATCT
Source organism: Neoceratodus forsteri (assembly GCA_016271365.2). Lineage (NCBI taxonomy): Eukaryota > Metazoa > Chordata > Ceratodontiformes > Ceratodontidae > Neoceratodus > Neoceratodus forsteri. The sequence goes on along the minus strand of CM028130.1, from coordinate 830,050,665 downwards.
AGTTATCGCCCCATTTCTCTTATACGAACATACAAAACTTGCCAGCAGATAAAGGCCTAGAGGTCTATCAAGTCTGCTTGAATGTGCAGCTAGCACCCCTTATTCTGCAGCTGCCCCTTCCTTCCACCCTTCCCCTTCATTAACCCTCCCCCTTGTCCTGTCCCATCCTCGTTTGAAGCAGTCCACTGTTCTACTGCATACCACTTCACCAGGTAACGCATTCCACCCAGCCACCACCCTCTCTGTAAAAAAGTGTCTCCTCATCTCCCTCCTGAACATTCCTCACTTCAGTCTCATATCATGGCCCCTGGTGGCCCTCCTCTCCCTTACTTTGAACTCTGTACCCGTCTTGTTTATTCCTTTCATGTATTTAAAGGTTTCAATCATGTCACCCCTGTCTCTCCTCTCCTCCAGTGAATACATGTTCAAGTCCTTCAACATCCTCTCATATGATAAGTCCCCCAGCCCCTTGATCATCTTTGTCACTCTGCGCTGCACCCCCTCCAGTAACTTAATGTCCCTCTTCAGATACGGATGCCAGTACTGCACGCAGTACTCCACGTGTGGTCTAACTAATGACCTATACAGTGGCAGAATCACTTCCTCCCTCCTCGAGGATATACCCCTTGCAATACAACCCAGCATTTTGTTGGCCTTTGCAGCTGCCTTCCCCACATTGTGCTGAGTTGTTCATTGACCCTGTAATGAGCACATCCAGATCCTTCTCCTCCTCCTCTGTCTGGGCTAGCTGCACCTCCCTAGCTGGTAACTCCTCCTTGGGTTCTTCATCCCAAAATGCAGCACCTTGCACTTTTGGCATTAAAGCCCAGTTGCCAGGTGTCTGACCAGGTTTCAAGCTTTGCCAGATCATCCTGCAACCCTGCCATCCCCTAGGTCATCCACCACCGCTACTACCTTGGTATCATCAGCAAACAGACTGATCTTGCTCTTGATGTCCCATGATATGTCTGCAATGAATATCCCAAACAACACTGGTCCCAACACTGAGCCCTGTGGAACACCGCCGTCACTGCCCTTGGGTGTGAGAGCTCCCACCCCGACCACCACCTCTGTTGCCTTCCCTGCAGCCAGTTTCCTACCCATCTAACCAGCTTTGCACCCACCCCTGTGCCTACTAACTTCCTTCCCAGCCTTCCATGTGGCACTGAGTCGAATGCCTTACTGAAGTCCAGATACAGGACATCCACTGCATGGCCCCTGTCCAGTTGCCTAGTTACCCAGTCATAGAACTCGACCAGGTTGGTTTGGCAGGATCTGCCACGTATGAAGCCATGCTGTCTGCTGTCCTGTAGTCCTTTGGCCTCTAGGAGGGCCACCAGCCTCTCCTTCAGGATAGTCTCCATTAGCTTACCCACGATGGATGTGAGGCTCACTGGTCTGTAGTTTCCCGGTTCATCGTTGGAGCCACTCTTGTGGAGGGGCACCACATGAGCCATCCTCCAGTCCTGAGGCACATACCCTGAATGTAGTTAGGCATTAAATAGGTCTGCCAAAGGTCCTGCAAGGACCTCTGCCAGCTCCTTCAGTACCCTGGGGTGGATGCCATCTGGGCCTGGCACCTTGTCCACCCTCAGTGCCTTAAAACCCTCTAGAACTCTGCTCTCCATGATTTCACCATCTGTCACCACTTCCCCCCCACTTCTGCCATTTCTCCCACCTTGGGTGTCACCCCCCTCTTCTCTTTAGTAAATACTGAGCAGAAGTACTCATTTAGTACTTCCGCCTTATCACACCCTGTTTCCACCCAACCCCTCCTTTCTAATCCTTACTATGTGGTCCTTACAGCTCCTTTTCTCCTGATGTACTTAAAGAAGTCCTCTCCTTCTAATGCCTTGTGCCAGCCTGAGTTCCATAGATGCTTTGGCTCCCCTTACTGCCCTTGTCACCTCCTTCGATTCTGTCAAGTACTCCTCCCTGTCCTCCCCCCCTCCCTGTTTTCTTGTACTTCCTAAAGGCAGCTCTTTTCCTCCTTACCTTTTCCATGACCTCCTTGCTCAACCAGATCGGGTTTCTTAGCCCTAGGCTTCTTGCTCTGGGCTTTGCAGCAGGTTTTGGTTGCCTCCACTATCCCCAGCTTTATGAGCTCCCACCTCTGGTTAGTGTCCATACTAGATTGAATTCTGGCCAGGTACCCTTTTACCACTTCCCCCAACCTCCCAAAGTCAGCCCTCCTGAAGTCCAGCACTTTTGTGCCAGATTCCACTCCTTCCTTGCCCATATCCAATGTGAGCCATACTGAGCGGTGGTCACTCCCTGACAGCGGTTCCTCCACTGTAAGTTCTCTCACAAAGTCCCCATTTGCCAGCACAAGGTCAAGGGTATGTCCTAACCTGGTTGGTTCGATGACCATTTGCAGCAGGAAGCTGTCCTGGAAGGCATCCAGCATTACCTGCTCCCTTCTGTTCCTGGTTGTTGGGGTGCTCCAGTCCACTCATGACATCAAGATACTAACTAAAATTCTCTTGTGGCATATTAAGTCAGTATGGACTGGATTAGTAAGTACTGAACAGGTAGGTTTTGTACCTGGGCGTTCCTCTGCAGACCACCTCAGGAAACTAAGTCACATCTTTCAGGTTGCTCAATCTTCTCATTCCCCTATGGCTCTCGTCTCACTAGATGCTGAAAAAGCATTCAACAGAGTGGACTTAGAGTTTCTCTGGCTAACCTTAACCCAAATTGGCTTCCCTCCTCTTTTCATCCAATGGCTCCAAGTTCTTTACTCTTCACCTTAAGCTAAAATATACTGTAATGGGGTCTTCTTCCCCCAGTTCTTCCTTTTTAAGGGCAACAAACAAGGCTGCCCACTCTCACCTTTTCTTTTTAACCTCTACTTGGAACCCCTTCTTCGTAGTGTTAAATCATCACCACAGATAAAGGGAATCTCTATATTTAATCACATGTTAACCCTCTCAGTTTATTCAGACGATATTCTCCTACACTTAGAGTCTCCAGTATCTTCTTTAAAAGGCACCCTACAGGCAATAGCACAATTTAGTCGACATTCCAATTACACCCTTAACCAGTCTAAAACCGAAATATTTCCACTTAACCACTTCACCCATAAGTATAGCTTCCAGAGGTTTGGTATGAAATGGTTCCCACACTATATTAAGTATCTAGGCATTCTTCTATACACAGATCCCATAAAGATTAAGAAACTAAATTTGGAGGATCTGTTGGCCACAATTCAACAAGACCTCCACAGATGGGAAACACTCCCGCGTCCTTATGTGGGAGGATTAACATTGTAAAAATAAACATTCTTCCTTGAATCTTCTATCTTCTATATATGATACACATCTGGCTTCCTCAGTCATTCTTCCAGAGGTTACACTCAATAATTTCCAACTTTATCTGGTTAAATAAACATCCTAGGCGCTCTTATCATAAGCTGAGTCTCTCAAGAGAACTCAGGGGTTTACGTACCTGACTTTCTCCAGTATTATTGAGCCAGTCACTTATCAAAAGTAGGTTGGTGGTTCGACGCAACAAATGATGACTATACCCCCAGTTGGCTTCAGACTGAAAACCAAATTCTTCGCTCCCATAATCTAGATATCCCCACCATTTTCTTCTCTGCAGGGAAATCCCTTCCACCTGGGTTACATAACACGTTAATTGGTAGTACATTAAAAATATTCTCCCAATGTTATTTATACCTCAAACTATCTCCATCCCAGGGTATGGCTCAATCACTTATATATAACCCTAATATTAGAATTGGAGGTACATCTATTATACAGGGCTGGTTACCACAAATAAGGGATGTCTGAGTAATAGATTTATACTCACAAGAATCTCTCCTTTTCTCCACTGATTCTCAGAAAATATAACATACCTCGCATCCACATCATCAAGATTTTTCAGATATGACACCTAGTAGGCCAACTGTTCGGTACTACCCCTCATCCACCGATGCTGGACAAGTTACTAATGCAAATAGGGACCATCACTTTGCTGCCACACTGTATCTCCCAGATCTATGCTAGCCTTCTAGTTTTTAAGTGTCCAGAACCTTTGCTCAGGGCTAAAATTTGGACTTCCCTGTTACCCAATCTAACTATCAACTGGTCACAAACTTGGAAAGACCTACATATTTATAATACCCAGGATAAATTCAGGCTTACCCAGTATAATATACTAAATGACATGTATTATACCCCAGTGAAATTAGCTAGAATAGGCATCTCTCCAGTTCCATTTGCTCCAGGTGTGGCAAATTGGAGGTAGGCCAGGTACACATTTTTTGGCATTGTGCAAAAGTAGCTCCCTATGGCAGGCTCTCCTCTCTAAGCTGGATCCCCTATTGGGCCTAGAGGACTTGTTCACAGTAGAGGTCTGTCTGCTAGGTATTTATCAGACTATAGAGGTCAAGGAGCATAGATTCCATATGGCTTTAATTTCCATGGCAGTCAAGAAACTCGTACTTAAACATTGGTTAGACCAACTGTGTATCTCTTATACTGAATGGCTCACTGAAATTACAGTTTACCTTAGAAATTAACATATGTCTGCAAGTTCCAGTAATAAGCTTCCCCTTTTTGATAAAAATGGGGTAAGTTACATGCCTTATATTTACATTAGGAATTTGTTTATATCGACTCCCCAGTGGTTCCTCATACAAACTCCTAACTTTCTTGTTTTATAAGCGTTGGCACACCTAGGGAGGGGGAAATAGGAGGGGGAGAGGGTATATGGAGTTGTGGGGGAGGGAAGGGAGGATGGTTTAGGGGTAGTTATGTTGAGTTATCCAAAACTGTATGATTGCTTATCACTATGCCAATGGCTTTGTAAGTATGTAATGAAAAATTTAATAAAGAACTTGAATTTCAAAAAAAAAGTTATTGATCTCTTGCATGAGAAAGTATTCTGTACTGTTTTTGTATGAAAACAATAAACATAAAGTACAAAAAAAGTACTGTAGTGTTTCACAATGCTGTAAGGCAATGCAGAAATTGCAGGATGTCTATTCGAAATCAAGGGTAATCTGTGCGAGGGAGGAGGGCCCACTAGACTACCAGGGATACTCTTTCATTTAGTATTAAGTGAGGGTGTAGGAGAGGAGACAACTAGGCCACTGGAGATACCATTTATTTAAATCCAGTGAGGGAGAAGGGACCACTAAACTACCAGATATACTCATCTAATATTAAGTGAGGTGGGCAAGAGAGAATGGATGACTAGACTACCAGGGCTATCTTCTTTTATACAACTTGCTGGCCCTGGGATCAGGTGCGGGAAGAGTAATACCACTAGTACCAAGGATGACTGCTTGGGAAAGGGGGAAGGTTACCATGCACTACTGTGCACAGTTGTAAATGTAGGGTTTTGGAAGTGCTAACTAGCACTGCACAAGCAGCCTATCATTTCCAAAGCCATATGAATATACCAATGCCAACTACATGCATACTGGAACCTCTCATTTACATGCACGCCTGGCAGTCATTAGAGTTCAGCTGCTAATGATTTAGAGCTGTGTTCCCTGTACGCTGGATGAGCTGCCTGCCAAGCACACAAAGCACAGTTAGCACAGCACTAACTGTTTGAACATCTGGCCCTTTAACTTCCATCCTTTTTGTTTATCTCAAAGACCTATTTTGTTAGTGTTCCAGTAATCCTGAGTGGTGACATCATGGCATCTAGGCATCAGCTTGCTCTTCATAAAGAAGCTATTCAAGACCTGGGCTTCTTGCAGAATGGTGGTCCTTACCGTGTTAGAAACTTGGAGAGCTAATAATAAACAAAATAGGGACTGACCACTGAAATAAACTAAAAGGACAGAAGCCGAACAGTATTGTAGGAATAGAGTGCCAAAGTTTCATGATAGAAAATAATAGAACAGGATATTTTAGCTTCACAATAAGAATAGAGCAAAAGATTTCATAGTAATATAGCAAGTTGTGCATTTCCTCCTGCAGAGCTGCCTCCCACCTGACAGCACCCCCCAGCCCCATCACCAACCTTGTTAGGGACTTAACAGGTTATCCACCACTTACCCAGGACCATAAATGTGGCATGTGGCCTGCCCCGTTAGTCATATATGGGCCTGTGGAGGATGCTGGTTTTGTCCTAGCAGATCAGGGATTTTCTCCTCCAGTGTTTCCCCCTGTGGGTGCTGGCACGCAATGCAAGCATGCCTGTGTGCATGGCATCTGACAGCTACCTGTCTCCCCTGCATTATGTGCCCACTGATTGCTGCCTGGCCTCAGTCAGGCAGCAGTCAAGTAGTGGGATGCTGTATCCGCTCTCCCCAAGGGAGAAGAGCTGTCCTTGGGCCACTCAATCCTCCCTCCCCTGGCCAAGCAACTCAAGTTTATTGCCAAACTAGTTTGCCAGCATAGCATGCAGAGTGCTACCGCTGCATTAATGGGCCAACACAAGTTATGCATTTACAGAAATTTTGCTTAGAAAGAAACATCCCTAAGCACAATATATAAGATTTTAAATGCATCCACCAATCCTAATAAAGTGACAATACAGGTCACAAAATCACTGGTAGGCTCTTGATATTAGGTGACTGGTTTGATATACAGTATATTTATTACCAAGAATACAATAATTATTTGGGTGAGTTAGTTTGTACTAGTGTTCAATAAGTGGACTGATTTGGTACCTTCTAAGGTATACTCCTCTGTTTTTTTTTGGGTTGTTTTGTTACATTTTATTCACAAGATTCCTGGCTTTTCAGACTATTTCATTTGTTGTTTTGAAATTTGGCATATATCAAAGGTAAAACCAATAAACATACATGTTGCATCTGATGAAACATGCCAATAATAGTATTAGTGCCAAGAACTGGGTTAAAGAGCTGCTGATTGATGCCTCAAAGAAAACTTTGAAAACCATAATAATTAGGTACAATTCAGCTTGCATTGCAAATGTATTCTATAGATTTCTCCTCCCATGTTTTATCACAGAGGAAATCTGCACAAATACATGATCATATCTGTTAGAGTTCATCTGTCTCTATAGCTTACTTCCTACTTCAAGTCATAATCCTTTGTTGTGACATCACAAGCTGTTGCCATGGGAGTAACTGTAATGCCACAAGCAGTGCATTATGACCTCAGGTGGGGAGAAAGCAACAGGAATAGATGAACTCTTTAGCAGCAGAGATCCTATTTTCATGCAAATGGTCTCAGTAATAAATAATGGCAAGGAAAATATAGAACTAATGTGAAATATAAACTGAACTGTGTCTAAATATTATGTTTTGTTTGTTATCCTGAAGGCGTCAGCTACTCTTTAAAATCCAAGGAATTCTAAGGTATAACATAATTTACATATATTTTTTACTTTTGATTTTACCTCCAGCTCACTGGGTTTTCTCTACTCTACTCTATCACTCACCTCAGCTGACCAGGATCTCTGCTGCCTGTTTACCTCACCTGCTTCTCACATTTGACACTGTGAAGAAAATTGCTACACTTCATTCCACAAGGACAGCCCCCTCACAGCAGGTCACTGAGAAAAACTGATACTGTAGCAAGAAGTTGAAGTGCACCAGACAGTGCTGAGAATAAACTCAAGGGCAGAGATGTGAACTGGGTCCAGAGGTGTTAAATGTCAACTAGGAATAATTGTTTAATCCTCCCATGTGACATATGTGCCAACCTGTGTCCAAGCCTAGCTGGAAGGGGGACATCAAATGGCCACCTGCAATATTCAGAACTGCTGTTAACCCACCTGGAGACACTCAAATAGCACAGTGACTTAACTTCCCCTGTGAGTGTGCTACCTAGGCACTGGCCCAGAGCAGTTGGTTGGGCATGTGCTGCAAACCCCTGTAATCCACACCGATGCAATTCACCTTTGCCACGGGATATAACATTGAATTTACATATAAAGAATTATTCAGTACTACAATTTATCTTACTTATAATAGCTCATCATATGCAACAAACCTGATTTTACAAAGGCATACACATCAGTTTCCTCACTCTTCACTAAGTCTTTTCCATTCACAAGGATGTATGAAGCATCCCATATGGAAATTCCTGTACAGTTCTGAAGATTCAAGCATGCATTTTTAGCAGAATTTAGGTCAGCATATAATACTGGATGGGTGCTGATCTGTGACATAAATATTTTTCTTGGTATCACTTGGAACCATTCTGCATCTAAAAGAAACAAACTGAGTGTTAAACTATTTTAGTTTCAAGAAATGTGCAGAAACCATCAGATCAGACAACAAAAACGTATTTATTTAGTTATTTATTTATTACTGTGTAACCTTGCTGACATAAATACAGTTACATAAGAACTTACCGTAACAGTAGAACTTCAAGAGAGGTTCCTTCAGCAGGTCATCACATATAGGACTGGCATCACCTGGCATCAGGCCGCATAGCAGACTTTCCTAGCAATCTCTGATGGGGGACCGCCCACCTGACATCACGTGACTGAGGTCAGCGTGACCGTATATAATGGGCAGTCCCCATGCCCGCCCTCTAGTTCTCCTGCCGGAGCCAGGAAGAGGCCTGACAGCAGGAGCGAACAGGATTTGGAGACCATGTAAAACATAAAAAGAGGGGAGGGAGGGAAAAATATGACCTACTGAAAGAACTTCTCTCAAAGATCTACTGTTACGGTAAGTTCTTACGTAACTGTACTCTAACTTTGAGAGTGTTCCTTCAGTAGGACATCACATATAGGACTGAATCCCAAGCAGTCCCTCCAAGGAGAGACCAAGAGAAACTAGGGAGGAGGAAACAACCAACTCCAACGGAAAAGAATTGAAGTCCAAAAAGGACCCAGTCTAGGACAGTAGGCCCTGCAGGATAGCTAGGCCAAAGCCAGCCCTCCACCTAGAAGCGATGTCCAGACTATAATGCTTGGTAAAAGTATGGATAGAACTCCAAGTAGCGGCAGCACAAATGTCAGCCATGGAAACGTTTCGTAGGAAGGCTGCGGAAGCAACCATGCCCCTAGTAGAATGACCTTTGATGGTACCCAGCAGAGGTTCATCGTACTTCTGGTAGCAGAATCGAATGCAGTTGCCTAACCACTTGGAAAGGTCCAGCTTGGAAACTGGTTTGCCCTTCAATCTCGGAGCAAAAGAGACAAAAAACTGGTCACAAAAGCGAAACTCCTTAGTCTGGTGGGTATAACACCGGAGAATCCGATGGACATCCACTGTGTGAAGGAGTACCTCACCTCTATTAGTGGGGGATGGGTAATACACCAGAAGCTCTACTGATTGGTTCAGAGTGGCTTCCAACACCACCTTTGGGAGGAACTTTGGATGGGTTCTAAGGACCACTCGGTCCCGATGGAAAATCAAGTAAGGCTCCTTACAGACTAGAGCGTGAAGCTCCAAAATCCTTCAGGCTGAAGTGATGGCCAAAGTGCCTTCCAAGGCAGGAAGCGCAGATCACAGCTCATAGCCGGCTCAAAAGGAGGAAGGGTAAGCTTTTCCAGGATGAAGTTCAGGTCCTAGGTGGAGTTGGGCTGCAGATGGGGGGTTTCAGATGGAGAATCCCTTTCAGAAAGGTTTTAGAGACATCCAACTGAGCCACGGGTTTACCATCCACTAGCTCATGGTATGCTGAGATAGCTGAGATATGGACCTTTAAGGAAGAGTAGGACAAACTGGAGTTCGACAAGTGAAGGAGGTATTCCATGACTTACAGGGCTGAGCAAGAGAAGGGATTCCGGCCCTTAGCGGTTGCCCATATGGAAAACTGCTTCTACTTCATGGCATAAGTGGAATGGGTAGAAGGTTTTCTGGCCTCAATGAGGACCTGTGCAACCCGAAATGAAACCCCGAAATGGGATATTGCTAAGTCTGCAGGAGTCATGCATGAAGATGCAGGGTCCTGAGCCCTGGGTGAACCAGGCAGCTTTGATCCTAAGTAAGGAGGTTGTGAGTCACTAGAAGTGGAACCGGTGGTTCCCTGGAAAGCTGCTGTAGCAGCAGAAACCAGATCTGTCTCGGCCAGAGAGGAGCGATGAGGATCATATTTGCCCTCTCTGCCTGAAGCTTGAGAAGAACCCTCTGCAGAATGGGAAATGGAGGGAAAGCGTACAAAAATGTCCCTGTCCAAGATAGAGACAATGCATTGCTCCAAAAAGCACCTTGCTCTGGAACGAGCGAGCAAAACCTGGGAAGTTTTGCGTTGCATTGGGAGGTGAAGAGGTCGATTTCCGGATACCCCCACCTTCGGAAGATGAGTCCGCCACTTTCTGATGCAGTTCCCATTCGTGAGCTAGGGTCCTGGATCTGCTGAGACTATCCGCCAGGATCTGTAAAATACCTGGAATGTGCACAGTCACCAGGGCCAAATGGTGCTGGACTGCCCAGTTCCACACCCTGGTCGCCTCCCTGCAAAGAGGGTACAACCGGGGTTCCTCCTTGTTTGTTGATATACCAAACTACCAACATATTGTCCATTTGGATCAGCAGTGTTCCCTTCAGAAGGAGGGTCTGAAAGGCCTGTAATGTATATAGGACCGCCTTGAGCTGCAGAACACTGATGTGGAGAGAAATCTCCAAGGCGGACCAAAGTCCCTGAGCTTGATGTTCCCCCAGGTGAGCACCCCACTCTATATTCAAGGCATCTGTGATGAGGGTCGCTACTGGTGCAGGGTTCCGAAATGGAAGTCCCAAGGAAAGATTGCGAGAATCCATCCACCATTGCAAATCCTTCTAAACTGCTCAGGAGATCAGGACCAGATGGTACAGATCATTCAGAAGCTGATCCCATTGCACCCGCAAGGACCACTGAGTGATCCTCAAGTGGAACCTTGCTAGGGGAACAGTAGTGAGAGAGGCCGCCATCAGGCCCAAAAGGCGAAGGACTTCCCAGGCTGGAATGGTCCTGAGGGAGGCTACTTTGGAGGCCTGACGGATAAGGGTCTCTACCCTGTCTGGAGGGAGGAAGACTCTGCCTCAGACCTTATCCAGAACTGCCCCAATAAACTGGAGTTTCTGGGCAGGGATAAGGGATGACTTGGGCACGTTGACCATGATCCCTAATCAATTGAACAAGTCCAGAGTAAATGAAAGAGCCTCCAGCAAGGAATCCCTGGATGGGGCTGCAATCAACCAGTCGTCCAGGTAAGGGAAGACCGCAATACCCCAGCAGCACAGGAACACCGCAACCACCGCCAGGCACTTGGTAAAAACCTGTGGTGCCAAAGACAGACCAAAGGGGAGCGCCCGGAACTGGAAGCATTCCCCTTGGAAACGGAAATGCAGGAATCAGTGCAGAGCCAGTGATTCTCCATGAGGAGAGGTAGGAGGCTCTGGAGTGTCAGCATCTGAAATTTTTTGTACTCGAGAAACTGGTTGAGCTGACTTAGGTCGAGTATGGGTCGGAAGTCCCCGGTTCTTTTTGGAACCAAGAAAAAATGGGAGTAAAATCCCTTTCCCTTTGCCGTGAGAGGACGTACTTGATCACTTCTTTGAGCAAGAACAAATTTACCTCCTCGTGAACAAGAAGGACTTGGTCTTAAGAGTACAAGAACTTCTGCAGAAAATTTCCTGGGGGAATTGCCAGGAGCTCTATGGTGAGTCCAACAGACACTAGTTGCAGGACCCATTCATCGGAGGTAATTGTCCTCCACTCCTGCGCGTGGTGGGCGAACCTCCCCCCCACCTGCTCCCCATCGCAAGACTGAGGAGGCAGTTGGGCTGGGGAGTCAAGAAGTGGTGGGATGTTCAGGGGGAGGGCCTCCTAAATGTCTTTGATTCTTGGAGGCAGGAGGGGTGGCTGTACACGTGGCCTTATGCCTCCCTTGGCGGCGCGCCTGAGCATTCTTCCTCTGCCTCCAGGTCTTTTTCCGAAAGGGCTGCTGCTGTTGTTGATGAGTGCCCAATTGGTACATAGACCTAACAGACCTAAATGCAACTCTTTTGTCCTGTAGGTCCGTTATGATATCTTTGGTGTCCCCACCAAAAAGGACAGAGCCCCCGAAAGGGGCATCTTGAATCACCGACTAGACCTCATTAGCGAGGCCCGAAAGGCGAAGCCAGGAGTGCTGTCTAAGGGAAATGGTAGTTGCTGAGGTACAGGCCACAGACTCGACAGAATCGGAGGTGGCCTGCAAAGCATGCCTACAAGAGATCTTGGAGAGGCGGAGATCCTTGGCATGTTCCTCCTTTAGAGGAGAAGCATCCATGGACTGGACCTTCACCTCCAACCTGGCCATAGTCACTTTTTGGTGGGATACCATATGGACCACATAACTAAGGGACTGAAGGGAGCATGTGGCCGAAGAGTAGACCTTTTTTCTGAACTGGTCCATCTGCCTTGACTCCTTGTCCGGAGGAGTAGTGCTGATGTGCTTAGGAGCAGAGGAGCGATCATGAGCCACCAAAATGACTACAGAGTCAGCCTTAGGATGAAACTTTTAGAAAGGGGCATCCTTCAGCATCTGGTAGAGTCTGTCCGCCCATTTTTGGGACAGCCAGAATAGACTGAGGCATCTGCCAGATGGTCGTGGTGAGGTCTTGATGGGGCCCATCCATGGGGGAACTGGGATGGGAGACAGAGACTCCAAGTCTAGGTGTTCCGCAAGCCTCTGTCTCATCGGGTCCTGTTCCTCCAACTCCCAGTCAAAGTAGTCTCTCAAGGCCCTCAAGAGGTCCGAGAAGAAAGGATCCTGTGGCGGGGATTTTGGCGAGGCCTTGCCTTTCGGTTCCTCGAGTTCCTCCAGGACCTCCTCCTCTGAGGAATCTTCTCTCCCATCTGAGCTGTCATCATCTGCCTCCTCGACAGGATGACGTCTAAAATCCTGAAGGGAAACGTCCTGCCGAGTCTTCCCTGAGATGTGGACAGTTGGAAGTGAGCTGCTCAGAGAAGGGGACCTAGGAAGCTGCAGTTGTGGGAGTCTAGTTTCCAGGTCCAAAACCAGCTCCGACCTAGCCCCCGCCACTAAAACTGTATTACAGTCTTGAAGTCCAGAACAACCAGAGGAGGGGGAGGTGGGGCCGGCTGAGATTGGGGAGGAGGAGGGGTGACCGGTGGGGGATAATAACCCTGGGGTCCTATGTAGTGGGAATAGGGGTTAAATCCCGGGAAGCACTGTCCCAGATGACTCCAATCGGGAGTGGACTCCCCCCCCCCGGGTAAGGATCCCAGGATACCCATATGGGTGATGGGGGACAGTTTGGGGTCGGGTATAAATCCCCGTTGTCAGCCCTGACATCAGAGGAACCCACGTCGAACCCGCCGTAGTATAAATCAGAGGAGGGTCTGGCGTCAGAACAGCCCACTTCAGAGGGACCGACGTTGGCACTGGCACTACCGATCGAGCACCCGGAAAGGGATCCAGCATCGGAGGGGCCAGCGTTGGGACAAGACGAAGGGGCTCTGACATCGGAGCTGGGTCTGGCATCGGGGCTAAAGGTACAGGCTGGATGGACACTCTCAGCTGAGGGACTGTCATCAGGATCGCCGGTGTTGAAGGAGGGGCCAGCGGCCCACCAGCAGGCTGAAGAGGGGCCTCCACAGAAAGGCCATCCGGCAGAGGATGAGCCACCTATGCCTGGACCCCAGCAGGAGAACACGGAGAGGAATCCACCATGTTGACAGGGTCGATGGGGTCTCCATTGTCATCACTGGACGTATCCGCTGCGAATGCGAGGACTCGGGCGAGGAAGGAGGAGGAGGGAGAGGGGCTTTCTCGTTCTGGTCCCACTGGATGTCGGGTGTGGTGCCATTAGGCCCTGATGGAGGAACCAAGTCCGTGTGGTTGTCAGAGACGGCCGACTTAGCAGGCGGTCACGGGTGGGACCCCCGGCCAACTTATCGACTGGTGCCGGGCGGCTGCCCCCAGCCAGGGGAGCAGACTTACCTGCCGCCATGCAGTCTCCGAGGCAGCCGGGAGCAGACTTATCGGCTGAGGTGGTGCAGTCACCAGAGGAGCCGATGATTGACTTATCCACCGAAGTTTTGTCCGACTTACTGTCCGATTTCCTGGGTAGCAGCTGGGCCTTACTTGTCGAGGGCCTACCATCATCCACGGAGCGAGCCCGCTCCCCAGACTTCTCCTTGTGTTTTTAGAAGGGGAAGATTTTTCAGATGAGTCCCTAAGTTGGTCCATCTTTTTCTCTAGAGAGGCTAGGCGAGCTTTGAGCAAGTGGGCTTCCAAAGCCAGCTGTCTCCTCTTTTTCATGGCCTGGTTGAAGGACTGGCACTCAGGGCCGGAGAAGGCTGGATGATCTGGGCCTAGGCAAATGATGCACTTCGGATGACCGTCTTCGTGCAGGATCTGGGTGCCACAGGATGAGCACTTCTTCTTAGGACTAGACATCAATGAAGAACAGAATTCTGATGAAATAGAGCAGCAAGGGATTATACCGATGAAATAAACTTTTACGACGATCACAAAAGGTAGTCTGCGGAGCGACTGACACGAGGCGATGGCAGGAAAGAACTGAAGGGTGGGCGTGGGGACCACACATTACATTCGATCATGCTGATGTCAGTCACGTGACATCGGGTGGGTGGTCCCCCGTTAGGGATTCCTAGAAAAGTCTGCCATGCAGCGCAACGCCAGGTGGTGCCAGTCCTATATGTGATGACCTACTCATGGAACCCTCTCGAAGTAAGATCCGGGGTTACTGGGACCCATGGAATGTGTAAATAAATGTTTCATTTGCTACACTTGTAACCCCTAGGTGGTGCTATCCCATGGGCTGCTACCCCTGCCTGCTTGGCTAGTAGCAGGATAAGGGCCCTAGGTTCTGCAACGGGTGCCTCCACCTGGAGGTCAGGGTTGGTAGTGGTCAAACTAACATGGGCACAGCCCTCTGAATGGGCACAGCCCTCTGGAACACTGTAACCCCCCTCTTTCCCTTCTAGTGGCCTGAGCAATATACGATAATCACTTTCACAGTACCCCTTGTACACCATACAAGTACCCACATTGTTTGCACTTACCACCAGGGCTGGTTCCTCTGGCTCAACCTGGGGACCCTCTGTAAAACAAGGTTATGCACAGCAAATAGCAACAGTACAGTACTCTTGGCACAAACTGGAAACACAGTTGGGTTAAATGCAGAAAAAGTCAGATCTGATTTATTCAGGGAACTTGAACAAGGAAGGGGCATAATCAGGTTGATTGGCTTAAAGGCTATATTAATCAAACAATTATACATGTGCTTTAAGTCCCCACACAGTCACACCTCTGGGTACCCAGGTAGGGAGACGATGGGCTAGCCAGGAACGTTGCAGCAGGTTGGGGCCCTGTGATGAAAGAAAGCAACATGCACAAGTTCATGGAAGAAAAAGCAACCAGACAATCAGATGACAACACTTTAGATTTAGCTGTTGTTGCAGGGAGCTACCCTGCTGTTTACTCATGATACCCAATACTGGATACAGGCAGGACAAAATCGAGACTGCCGGTTGTTGAGCTGGAGTGCCCCGAGAAGCGGGGCCCACACGAATCACTGAGGCGTTGTTCCTATTCAAGTGTTGAGCAGGGGGCTGATCCCCAGGCATGTCTCTCGCCGATGGCTTTCTCTGTGCAGCAGGTAGTCGGGCTGGGCCAGTGTGACAAGGCCCAAACTCAATGGAGATGATTTTGGATTCAGTCCATGGGGCTGGATGCAGCTTCCAGCAAGCAGAATACAGTTCAAACCACAGTGGGGAGCCAAATCGCGACCCACTAGCAGCACACAGCACATTTACACATAAGGAAATTCTAATGCAGCTTCCAGCAAGCAGAACACAATTCAAACCACAGTGGGCAACCAAATCACGACCCACTATAAGCACACAACACATTCACATGTAAGGAAATTCCTCTGTACCAGGCAAAAGGCTCTCCGATCGCAAATACAGAGTCTCTGCACAATCCGGGAGTTCAGAGGTGACTGGAGATCCAGACATGCTGATTGCATTCAGCAAATCTTCGGTCTTCTCCAGGTAGGAGCCTGGTCACAATTCAATGGCTTACTTTGCTCTCCAAGTTCGGATTCAGTCCAAAAAAGGCACAAGTTCCCTCTCAGGGACAGCTGGCAGGCATACTGGCCAAAACTCAGGCCTTTCCACAGTTCTCCCATGTCAATCTATGCTGGGGCTGCTGCTTGAATCATTCAAGATGTTATCTCTTCACTTCCCAACTCAGAACTGAAACTAGCTGCAAGCAGCTTGGGGAATTTCCCCAAGATCCAAAAGGTTCAGTTGGCTGATCTGTCTGTCAGTCACAACAAGGACTCCCCCTCCAGGTTATTTTAGGCGCCAAAATGCAAAAACTACAATTCCTACAAGTTTTGACCCCACCAAGCCCCTGTAGGCAGGCTCCATTTTAGAGTCCCAAATGTACTGATTGGCCCATTTCAGCGGTCCAGGACCAAGATGATGGAAACAAACAGAACTGTCCATGCTGCAAAGAAGGCAGATTAGAACACACTGCAATATGATTACTATTCTAACAAATGATCAGCAAACAAGCACATCTTCTAACAGAGCTCCCTTTTAGATTAATTATGACTGCAATCCAGGCAGTTCTTAAAGAGACAGTACACAGAGGCTATATAGTCACTCTCTGGCAATCACATTTAAACTGCAAAAATGCAGGACATCAGCCTGACAGTGAGCATTTAGACAAGCTCAAGGAAGACTTTTTGGGAACCCCCATTTGTAGTGGGGTTACACAGGGCTAGCTATTCAGTTTGAGAATAAAAGTAATGGGTTTTTGTGTTATTGCACTAAGGGGTTAAGCTTAGCCCAGAGTTACCAAGGTTCTGAAATGTTTTGAATGTTAACAAGGTGCATTCTGTTTACTACACAGTGAGAACATGTTTGGGATGCACCATCAAGGAGGGCTTCCAGACGGCTTTCACACCAACTTCTTGGGTATCCTAAAACAGTGGAGAGAGTTGTGTATTACTGAACTGGCGGAGGCATGTGGCTTAAAAAGCCAGAGTTCTGTGGAAGATCTGGCACAGATTGTCTGAACACCAGGGCATGGGATGGTCCTGGTATCTGGTAAAAGATAAACCCTGTTGTCTATGACCAATAGACAGTGACTCAGACCCCCATGAAGGCACAGGGCAAGGGACAGGCCACCCGAAGTAGCAATGCATCTCCTTTGTGCAAATGTTTTGACCTTGACCAGACGCACTGTATCACTCCCTTCTGTGTTATTCAGGGTCAGGGACACCCTGATGTCTTCATTCCACTTACAGCTACCAGAGGAATGCAACCAAAAAGGGAATCCCTGTATGTCACCTTTAGTAATGGGGAAATTTATCACTGATGTACTGTAGTAACTGAAGTTTGGGCAGGAGTATAACAAGCAAGGAAATGAAAATTATATCCTTCCAGTAATTACTGATCTTTCAGAATATCTTCACCATTGAGTACCACTTATGGATCTGGGGCAGAAGCACTAGGAGTCTGTGGGAGCAAACCTTTTTGCTGAGAGGGAGCACACCATGACTACCAAGCACAGTACCAGCACTCTTCCATGTGGTGTTGCACACCAGCCAATAACCCAAGAAAGCAGTTTTCCTAGTGGCACTAGCACCTGCCTGGAAGATGAGCAAGCTGCAAGCCCTCTGCATGGATCCAAACTATATAATAGTTCACAGGGACAAGGTAGTCTTAAGAACTAACAGAAAATTCCTCCCCAATGTAGTGACTGAATTCCATCTCTAACAGTCAATACATTTCCAGATTCTTTACAGCAAAATCAGCACAGGAGAACAAACTCCACAGTCTGTGCCTGCAGTTTGAGCAATTCTGCACCAGAGAAATTGGAGGAAATGCATTCAAAAAAAGACTTTGCCATTGCAGTCTGAATGCATCCTAACAGAAAACACCATGTTCTAGATTTTTGGAGCAGAATTAAGGCAGTTTGACGTTAAGTAAGGATGCGAACAGGTCCACATCTGGTATTCCCCACTTATCGAACAGTGATCAGATGATGTCTGGAGCTAGTGATCACTCGTGAGGCTCAGTCTTTGTTTGACTGAGTCTGTTCGCCAGAGCATTTTATACTACTGGCAGGTAAAGTGCTTGGAGCATGATCCCTTGTTCCAGGCACCATTCCCCACACTCCCATCATCTCCATGCAGAGAAGGTAAGAGTGTGCTCCTTCTTGCTTGTTGATGTAGTATGGAGGTCTGTTTTTTGGCTGACTAGGTCCACTAGTGCTCTGAGTATACAAAATGGCTCACATTTCCAATACATAGATGTGGAGAGAAATGAATCTTCGATGGGTCTCAGACATCCTGTGATTGAAGACCCTGACAGTGGGCTCCCCATCCCATTATAGAGGCATCTATGGTGATGATCACAGGAGGCTCTGGTGGGGAGAAAAGAAAACCCTGGAGGAAGTTGTCTTCCTCTGTTCACCATGCAAGGGACTGAACCAGGGGAGTTGTTCACCAGAATGGGGTGGATTTGAGGATGAGATGTTTATGACCACTGTGCACTGAGTATCCACTGAGTCGTTCTCATGTATAACCATGTGAAGGACACTGTGAATACTGAGGAGGCTATCAGACCCATGCAGAGGGCTCGAACAAATTTCCACTCCACTATGTAGCATGCCATCTGAAGGATGGCCTGCCTCCTCTCTGGAAGAAAGGCCTGGGCCTTGGTAGTATCCAGAAAAGCTCCTATGAACAGGAGTTGCTGAGAAGTCTGAAACTGAGACTTCTCTAGGTTCAGAAGAACTTGGATAAGGAAGTGAGAGGCATTCACTGCTAGTTCTGTATCTTGCTTGGATGAGCTTACTATTGGCCAGTAATCCAGATAAGGGTAAACTTGGAATCCTAGCTTTCTCAGGTGTGCTGGGAGTATGGCAAAGAACTTTTGTAATGACTCGAGGCACCAAGGAGAGCCCAAATGGTTGGACTCTGAACTGATAATGCTGTTCCAGCACAACGAAATGAAGGTATCTGGGGGGCACTGGAATATGTTAAGAATTCTGCATATCTAGGGAGGCTAACCAGCCATGAAGTTTCAGGAAAAGAAGCAGAGATCTCAGAGAAGCCATCTTGAATTTCTCTCAATCCATGAATTTGTTCAAATTTCTGAGGTCGAGAATGGGGCGCATGCCCCCTGATTTCTTTGGTATGAGGAAGTAGTGGGTGTAGAAGCCGTGTTGTAGTCTGACTCTGGCACTACCTCCACTGCTCTGTGCCAGAAGCTCTGACATGTCAGTTGATAACACGGATTGTCCTTTGAGCAGATAGTCCAGATGGATTTCTGTAAAGTTTAGAGTATGTGGGCTTGATTCTCAAAATGGGCTGAAATCGGCAGAAGCTGCAGCAAACAGCAGCTTGCACCGAAGCCTGGTGCACCAGGGACCCTGCGCCCAATTCTCTAACTGGCTGGATCCCGGTGACAAAGTCCCAAGGCAGGCAGTAACCTTGGCTCCGTGCCAAACAAACGACACAGCAGGTGGGCGTGCCGCAAGCTGTGGGGCGGCTGTGCACCAGTCAAGCAGGGCCCTTGGAGACTAGAGCCCCTCCACGCCCCGATATGCCAGGAATTGAGAATTGTAATACAGACTGTTTTATATCAAACATGTCTCTTTCTGCATATCTGTGATCTTCCTGTTTAAAGCTTCTATTAACCGATGTTTTTTTAGGTATCTCGTAACTGAAAAAAAAAAGGCTTACACCTTTTTATCTTTGCCCATTGAATTACTGTAGAGATTAAATTCCCTTTTTAATTTATATCCTTATTTATAACCTTCGCCCACCTGCTTTGACTTTATGTTTGGACTTTTAGTGTGCTTAACAATTACTTTCAAAGGTATGCCGTAATTTAAACTCATAATTACTCCCTCATCAATAAAGTCTATATGTGTTCTAAACAGCTCAATTGAAACAGGTGATGACTATTATTGATAGCTGATGCAATCTCATCCTCGCTTACTATATTATGTATGGATTAGTATTCCTGAAGTCACAACTGCAATAAATGTTTAGCTTTATTTATTATCCATTGCACATGCACATTTACTTCACTCTTAGACTGTAATTTACTCTGGTGGTCTAGTGGTCCCTCCTCCCGCCCTCATATGCCTGATATTGACTACTGTAATATGAAAGTTATCCTGGTGGTCTACTCACCCCAGCATGTAGTGCCACCACCCCGCCCCCCAACCCATACCTCAAGCCAGTGACCAGTACACCCCTCTGCATCCATTTGCTAGCCTCGACTGAACTGTCACTGCGAGTACTGCAATATAGTATGTGCTCATTAATTGTGAGAATGAGTGCCTACTGTATTATACAATACATGCTCTGTGACCCTTCAGTCGGCGCTGGCTGAAGTGGTGTGAGGGGGGGTTGGCCAGTCACTGGCTCAGGGTATGGGTTGGGGTGCAGTGGTAGGGTACTGTTGGGTGGGGGATCCACTAGACCACCACTGGGTTTCTTATTATATTAACATTGGGGACTGGGAAGGAGGGCCATTATAACACCACTGGGTTTCCTATTATATTAACATCAGGGACCAGGAAGGGGGGGCACTATATCACCACCGAGTTTCTTATTATATTAACATCTGGGACATTTATTTATTTTTTATTTTATTTATTTAGTTTTTGTTGACCAGGTAAGCGCACTAGACAAATTCTGCCTATTTTCGGGCATGACCTGGGGGAAGGGGATACAGATGAATGCCAACTGACCTTGAACTAGATTAAGCTGTTGGTGCTATTTTTAGTGAATGGGAGAAATTTGTCCAGGACACTGGGGAAACTTCCCCTACTCTTTTCGGCAGAGGGCGCTGCATTCTTGTGGAATCTCCTCAGTGTGGAGGAGTTTGTCAGCGTGGATGGATGTGCGGGAGGCTGAGGAGTCAATCACTTCCTCAGCTTCCAATGGATGGTGTTATCGAGATGGAGTCAGACCTGGCTTTGAACCCGACCGCTGGTACGGGAGTCTCTTTGGTACCTGCTGTGGATAGGTCCTGTAATATCCCCTCGGAGACAGGAGCTGCATTACCAATCTGTGATGCTGCAGAAATTCAATCCCGGCTAAATGCGATTGACAGTCAGTTCATTCACAAACGGAACCTGTTATTGCAAGAATTGTGACAGCACCCGGAGGATGTCCCTAACACCCCGGAACAGGAAGGATCACAGATTTCTGCTACACGAGTTCTTGTTGCTGAAATGCCTGCTGAGGAGCTGCCCTGTTGTAAAGCCCTTCTGCGAAATTCAGGCTGACCTGGGTGAGTCTACTATTTCTTCCACTGCTGAATTTCAGCATCCGACTGTCAGTAATGCGAGGGTTGAGTTTGTTTCAGTTTCTTCAACTGCTTCTATCACAGGTCTGAATGTGGGGCATTTTTCTATAGGCCTCTCACCAAAAGAGAAAAGGGGTTCAATTGGGGGTGCAGTAAGTCATAACCAGGCTTTTAAAGGGCGTAAACCCCCTCCTTTAACTGTAGATACCTCCCTTCCTCCAGAAAATGTGCAGATTTTGGATAAGGAAAATGAAGCCCCTAATACTTGGGTAGCTACAGCTTTGGAAGCTGCAGGATGGGTAAAATCCCCAGATGGGAAAACTTGGGATGCTAATTCACCTAATGAAAGGGATCAAGTTCCTCCTTCCTCTACCCCAGAATCCCTTATAACGCCAGGTCAGTTGCCTGCTATGAGGTCTGATCATGTAGTACCCAGTTCTAGCCATGATTTATTAAATGATATTAGGAGGCTGGAAGGAGAAGGCTTACCATTTTCCAATGCACCCCATCCTTCTGCAGAACAGAATTCCATTAATGGACACCAGATACCCAGCAATACAGTCTCTTCTCCAACTGAGGCCAAACAAAGCACTTCTTCATTTGTATGGCATGATAAGGTGAATGAACAGTTATTTCCTGCAATGTTTGGATTACTAAATGAGCCTGCTGCCAGAAGAAATGCAGTACGGTTAAAATGTAGGTGTCTAGTGGATGACATTCCTAATAGACTTTTTGTAGGACATGAACTGTTGAAAAACGGTATGAGATTTTATGCACACGAAATATATGCACTAATCCATATGCTTGGGGATTCTATATTCAATGTAAGTTTCAAGCATTCAGCTGGGTTGGATCATTTCTGGAAACAATATCAAGCACAAAAACACTCTCCTTTATGGAAGCCTTTTTTGGCCATCCCGTTAACGAAACCTGTTTCCAAAAAAATCACAGTATTATTTTGCAATGAGGGAGTTAACGTTGCTGATATAACCTACTGGTTACAACAACACTGTACTGTTAAAAGTCCTCCTAATCTAATTCTTGATGATGAACATATATGGACAGGGGGTTGGCGTTATATGATACATTTGCATTTAGAGAATGGTTTAACTAAACACTTACCGAACTGTTTTTTCTTAGGCTGGGATGGGGTGTTCTTTTTTATCCAGGTCTGCCAAGGGTTTGTTACAAATGTGGAGCATTAGGGCATTTAAGTAATGTGTGTGACCAACAGAAGTGTGGGCTTTGTGGAGATTTAGATCATGTAGGGGCACACTGCAGAAGACCAATGAAATGCAGCCTCTGTGAAGAACAGGGCATACTTTTTGTTCTTGCTCTTGGGCCTCACACAATCAACCTGATCCTGCACTGCGTGCTGAACATGATGTGTATGTAGCTAATGCTCAAAAAGAGAAACAGAAATTGCAGGATTTATTCCTTCATTCTGGTGTGGCTACAACTGTTTCACGCATACCATCTGATTCCTCTCCAGTTTCCGCTACAGAAGAAAAAGACCAGACCCTGGAAAAAATGGACACTTCTGTCCCAGATCCTCTTCATCCTATTGCAGGCAGAGTAGGTGCTGATTCTTTCCCTGTTACCCAAAGCATCCCATCTAACTCTGAACATACAGTTTTTGCCTTAATAGAATTAAAACCTGTTCCAATAGATGTGCCCCAGTCTGGTACGTCTTTGGAGGGACAGACATCTACTAGTATGCCCCCCCCCCCCGGGAGTGCAGTCTGAGATTCCCTTCCAGAGAGTCACTCGTTCCAAATCTCTGAAGCAAGGATCTAAGACCCCTTGTTTATCTGCTGAGCCTGATCCTGTCATAGCGTTGAATCCTTTTGCCCCTTTACTTGATCAAGAGGGTGATGATGATTGTGTAGATTCAGATTTCTCCTCAGTTGCTTCCTCACTTCCAGAGCCCTCCCCAGACACAGAAATTAAGGATAAGCCCAAACCAAAAAAGAGGAAAAAAGGAAGTAATGTAGTCATTATCATAGTAAATGATTCTATCCTACCTTATATATGACGAAAGATGTTTCTTTTCTTACTGTTAATGTAAACAGTATTAAATCACAATCAAGGAGACATATTACTTTTGCCAGCCTGAGTGAGAATTTTGGTTCCAGCATCCTTTTACAGGATACCAGATTACACTCATTAAACGATTTAAGAGAGGCTGAAAAAGATTGGAGGTGGGGTGCTTCTTTCTGGTCTCTGGGAGAGGATGTCTGTGATGGTTTTGGAATATTATTTTCCAATGTAGAAGCTCAAGTTTTGCAGGTCCTGGATATTTTGCCTGGTAGAGCTATGCTAATGGATGTAGTCATCTCCCATGGTGTATACTGCCTTACTAATATTTATGTGCCTTAGTTAAATGCTGAAAGGTCAGCACTATTTCATCGTATTTCTCCTTACTTACATACATCAAAGCTGGTATTGTGGGGAGGTGACTTTAATTGTGGTCTCGCTCCAAGAGACTGGGGTCGTAAATCTCAGAAATTATTCTTTGACACTAATGCATTATTACAAATCTTGAAGTGTAACCATTTATTAGATGCTTATGGTAAGTTATGGTTAACTCCTGTGCATACCTTTTATAAAGGTGCTATATCATCGAGAATAGATTTCTGGTTTTTATCAGAGAGGCTCACATGTTCCAACATTACAACATTGCCATTAGAAACTACAGATCATACTGTTCTCAAATTATCAATTGGTCCTTATCAAAAACTCCTGATGGGACGTGCTTATTGGAAACTGAACACATCCTTGTTACAGGATGAAAGTCTTCATTCACAAATTCATTCCTTTTTTTTTTTGATACGGTCAGCAATTGGTTTTTGGTATGATAGTCCACTTGACTGGTGGAAAGACATTAAATGCGATCTAAAAAATCTTTTTATTCAAATCTCCAAGACTAAAGCCACAAATTCTTATTTAACCTATCTGGGATATAGGGCCCAGTACCTAAAACCTTTGGCATAGGCATACTCCTCACCAGGTACTGTGCGCCAACAGTTTCCAGTTGTAAAATATAAGATGACTGATTTTCTTAAATCCAGGGAAAAAAGATATAGATACCAACAGAAGAAAAAATTACTCACCTTAGTAATGTTGTTTCTTCTATTGGAGTCTTGCTATATTCTGACATATGCAGTGAGTCCCAACCTTCGAACTGCCCCGGAGATGAAAGAGTTAACTTTCCATGCCAGGTATGGAATGCTGAGCTCGAGCTCGGTTGAGACTCTGTCTGTTGTTCTTCAAACTCAAACCATCATATCTTTACAAGCTAAACTCACTAAGGTCCTATGTGGAAGCTGTAAACCTACACTAGCCAACTGGCTACTAAACATAAAAACACATTTTTTGGTCCCAACACAAAGACTCAAGTCAGGAGACCCAAAAATGAAAACACAACACCCACTCACCCCAAAAAGAAGGGGTGAAACAAAAAGGGTGGGCACCTACTACGTGCCAATACTGCACTGCCCACCCACATCCCAAAGACAAAGGTTCTGAGAGGGGCAGGCAGGGGGGGAGGTTAGAATATAGCAAGACTCCATTAGAAGAAACAACATTACTAAGGTGAGTAATTTTTTCTTCAAACAACATGAAGTCTTGCTATATTCTGACATATGCAGACTACCAAGCAGTACCTCCATGGAGGAGGGACAGAACCTACTTAGGAAATAGGCTGAAGCAATAGTTAAAGAAACCAAGCATCACTCCTAGCCTGGATGTCCAGGGAGTAATGCTTGGTAAAAGTGTGAACTGTTTTCCAGGTAGCTGCTTGACATATCTCTAAAATAGGGATGCCCCTGGCAGCCGCCAGGGAAGCAGCTGTACCTCTGGTAGAGTGAGCCCTCAGGCCTGAGGGAGGAACCTTACCCAGTTTTTCATAGCAAAATTGGATACCGGAGACAATCCACCTGGCAATGGATCTTTAAGTGGCAGGTTTCCCTTTACCAAACTCACCATAAGTGAGGAACAGTTGGAGGGAGTCAAACCTGTGACCCTTGGTATGCTCTATGTAGTAACTAAGGGCTCTTTTGACATCTAAACTGTGCAGTCTCCTCTCTCCAGAGGAGGAATGGTCAGTGAAGTACACAGGAAGAGACACAGATTGATTAAGGTGGAAATCTGAAACCACCTTAGGCAAGAACTTCCTGTTAGTCCTGAGGACCACCTTATCTCTATGAAAGAAGAGAAAATCAGGCTCCACTGACAAAGCCTGTAATTCACTTATGTGTCTGGCAGAAGTGATGGCTACCAGAAACACAGTTTTCCAAGTCAAGTACTTAAGCTCTGCTGAAGATAAAGGCTCAAAAGGGGGTTGCATAAGCTAAGCAACGCTAACATTGAGGTCCCAGGCAGGGGCAGGGTCCCTGAATGGAGGGTTGGTGGGAAGCAATTCCTTGAAAAACTTCGAGAAAACAGGGTGAGCTGAGAGAGAACAGGGCTTACTTGCTGAAACAAAAGCAGACACAGCTGCCAGATGCACTTTCAGTGTAGCTCGTCTCAGCCCCAAGATATTTAAGTGAACCATATAATCAAGGACTGTGGACAGATCAGCAGATTCTGGAGAAATATGCTTCCCAGAGCACCATATGGAAAATCTTTTCCATTTAGAATTATAAGTAGCCCTGGTGGAAGGTTTTCTAGAAGCCTTCAGGATATCCATTACACCCTAGGAGAGGTGTAAGTCAGCAAACTCTAACTCTTCAAGAACTAGGCCTAGAGATTGAGAGGTTTGAGGTTCGGGTACTAAACCCTCCCCTGAGCACAGGTTAACAGGTTGTAATTCCTGGGAAGACACAGGGGAAGATGGACTGCTAAGGACAGTAGGAGTGGATACCAGGGCTGTTTGGCCCAGTCTGGAGCAATCAGGATCATCTTGCAGGGTTGAGATCTGATTTTGACTAGCACTTTGAACAGGAGAGGGAAGGGGGGAAAGCATAGAGAAACTTCCCTTCCCAATTGAGAACTAAGGCATCCAGGGGACTGAGCCCAACACTGGGGGTCTGCAGCAAAAAGAGGAAGTTGGTGATTGTCTGGGGCTGCAAAAAGATCTATCTGCGGGGTGCCCCATCTGGAAAAAATCACTTCCAAAACCAGGGGATCCAGTGACCATTCATGATGGCCATGGGAAATCCTGCTGAGAGCATCTGCCAGGACATTGTCCTTTCCTGGTAGGTGAACTGCCGTGAGGGAGGTGTTCAGGGAGTATGCCAGAGACCACAACTTCATTGCTTCGGTGCACAAGGCCGTAGACCGACTGACCCCTTGCTTGTTGATGTACCACATTGTGGTAGTGTTGTCTGTTCTGACCTGTACAACTTTGTTCTGAACAGATTTGGAAAAAGCTTGAAGTGCTAGAAATACTGCTTTGAGTTCCAACAGACTGATATGGAGCAGAGATTCCTGAGGGGACCACAACCCCTGGGTGGTGAGGTCACCCATGTGAGCCCCCCACCCCAAGAGGGAGGCATCTGTAGTAAGGATTAAAGAGTGAGACTGGGTGGCAAAGGGAACCCCTTGTCTCAAATTGTTCTGATCCTGCCACCACTGTAGGGCCTGGATCAGGGTTCGAATTACTGGGATCAGTTTGGTCAAAGGGTCCTTTCTTTGAGCCCAAAAGGCTCTCAAATGGAACTGAATGTCCTTCATCTGAAATCCTGCTCCCTGCACTACTGCTGTAGAAGCAGCCATGTGCCCAAGGAGCTGTAGAAAATGCCTTGCTGGTCGAGACACCTGCAGGGTGAATGAGGAGGCCAGAGAGACCAGAGTCCTTGCCCTGTCCAGGGGAAGGAAGGCTCTGGCCTTCTCTGTGTCTAGCTCTGCGCCTATGAGGGTAAGGAGCTGGACAGGCTCTAGAACTGACTTTGAGAGATTTAGGAGGAAACCCAAAGAAGTGAGCAGTTGCTGAGTTATCTGTAAGTGTAACTTGACTTGGTCTGAGGACTGGCCTACTATGAGCCAGTCATCCAGGTAAGGGAAAATGGCAATTTTCTGCCTTCTTAGAGAAGCAACTGCTACTGCCAGGCATTTTGTGAATACCCTTGGAGCAGAGGTGAGGCCAAAGGGCATTGCTCTGAAATGGTAAAGGCCTGAGGGCAGCTCAAACCTGAGGTACTTTCAATGGGAACTTCTGATGAGAATATGGAAGTAGGCATCCTTGAGGTCCAGGGACACTAGCCAGTCCCCTGGCCTTAGAGAGGGTAGAATAATTCCCAGAGTCACCATTTTGAATTTTGGTTTTAAAAGGTGCTTGTTTAAGTATCTGAGATCCAGGATGGGCTGCCATTCTCCTGTCTTTTTTGGGGTAAGGAAGTACCTGGAATACAATCCTTTGCCCTGGTGTAGGGGTGGAACCCTTTCCACAGCTCTGAGAGCTAGGAGGGAAGAGACCTCTGCCTCTAAGGCAAGTGCCTCTGATGGATTTGCAGTAGAAAGGATCTGGTTCTCATCTTTGGAAACTTTCTGAAGCTGAGAACCAGTCCCTAGCTACTACCCAGGACCCATTTGTCTGATGTCAGAGACTCCCAGTCCTGGACAAAGTAAGCCAGCCTGCCCCTCAGGTAGCTGAGAATCAGCCCTGGCAACCCCATCAGGGTGCCTGCTTGGCAGGGGCTTTGGGCTGAGGGGTGGAAGCAGGCCTGCTTGTACCCCATCTGCCTCTCCCTCTAAAGAACCCCTCTGGGCATAAGCAGAAGAGGAGGCCTGGGCTTGGTAAAAAGGCCTATGAAAAGGCCTGCCCCTGCCCCTTGGAAGCTGCCTTTGAGGAGTGGCCTGCCTTTCTTTGGCCTGTGCACTCCTATAGGTGGTCCTATACTCATCCATTTTCTTCATGTAATTCTCTGTCTGCTCCCCAAACAGGGAATTACCCACAACAGGAAAATCCACGGCCTTAGTCTGGGCATCCTGTGACATGCTAGTACATCTGAGCCAAGCCATTCTTCGAAGTGCCACAGATGTAGCCATGACTCTTAATTACACATCATTTGAGTCCACTGCAGCATGGAATTGCACCTTGGATGCCTCAATACCATCAGCAGCCACCTGCTCCAGCTCCTTGGCAAGCTAGCCAGGGACATGTTTTGCTAGAGCCATAACAGTATCCCATCTGGATTTCTGATATCTAGCAACATAAGCCATATAATTTGCCTGTCTGAGTCCCAAGGATGCTGCCATGTACTGTTTCTTTGCCATGGCATCAATCCTCCTGGAGTCCTTGTCTGGGGGTGTGAAGCCAAGGGAATATTTGCCTTGTCACAGGCTGCAGCCTGCACTACCCCAACATGGCTGCATTGTTGTGTAAGGAACTCCGTATCAGAGCCTGACAATGTGTTCCTCTTGTCCATTCTCTTATCCACAGGAGGTATAGTGTGAGGAGTTTCTAGAATTTTAAATGTCTGTTTCTCAAAAGATTTATGCAAGGGAATAGACAGTCTCCAGGCTCCTCTTGATCGTCCACAGCTTTCTCCATAGGGAGCTGGAGGATTTCAGCCACTTTTTTATAAAACTTAAAATGAGAAGGGAACTCAGAAAGCCTAGGAGGAGACACTCCTGAAGGTCTGTCTGGGGAGATGTCCGGGTCAGTGGGCACATCCAGACTTTCAAATCCACATTCACTCTCCTCAAACTCCTCTCCCCCTCCTCCGGTTCATAATATTCCTCTAAATCATACTCTTGAACCAGTGGAACTGGCCGAACCGAGCGCCTACCTGATGGTGCCAGTTCGGTCAGAACCGGGAAAAGCGACTGGACAATTTTGATTGCTTTGGCTATTTCTTCAGTGGTTGGAGAGGAAAGTTATGGCTCCACACCAGCTGATTTTCTAGTCCTTTTTTGCTGGAACCGACTCCTCAGAGTCGGATCTCCTTTTGCCTGAAGAAGTCTCGCCCTGGTCAGGAGGGCACTCCTTCTAGTTTGGTTGGAACCGAACCGGGCTGGCCATCTGGTTCCGCCGACTTTTTGGCTTCCCTTTCCCTGAGCCTACCAACTCTGTTTTCCAGGGTAGCTGCAGGAACATTTTTACAAATCTGGCAGTCTGCATTGAGGTGGTCAAACCCCAGACAGTAAACACAGGTGGTGTGGGGGTCAACCTTGGCAAAGACTTCCCCACACACACTACAGTGTTGAAACCTAGTGGGCCCGGTTTTTCTTTTGGGTTTCTCAGACATAGTGCCATTCCTATCCAAACTTACCCATTTATGGCAATCCGCCAGGTAAGACCCTCTTATCGGTTCCCAACCGTGTCACGGGTCGTGGAAAAAAACGTAATAAAATCTGTTTTTTTTTTAGAACCGATAAGAACCGGTAACCACACTCTAAATCACAGATTAAGATTTTTTAAAACAACTTGATTGGTTCAAACCGAACCGATAAACCGTTTACAAGTTCCACACAGAATAGAATTAATGTAAAACCTTTCTAGTACTCACAAATACCACAGACAGAGACTGAACTGACAGGTTGCGGTTTAAATTCAGTCGAAAACCGAGAAAAGTGGTACTTTAACCAACAAAATGAACTGAGCAGAAGGAGAAATATCCGGAGCGACTGTTCAGTGAGGCTGAGTAAAGAATCTGACAGTTTGAGTTTGAAGAACAACAGACAGAGTCTCAACCGAGCTCGAGCTCAGCGTTCCATGCCTGGCATGGAAAGTTAACTCTTTCATCTCCAGGGCAGTTCGAAGGTTGGGACTCACTGCATATGTCAGAATATAGCAAGACTTCATGTTGTTTGAAATATGTAATCTCTGGCACACTTGAGTAGGTGAACCCATATGATCTTTCTGAGCAAGAACTGCCTAGGTTATGTATGCT
Source organism: Neoceratodus forsteri (assembly GCA_016271365.2). Lineage (NCBI taxonomy): Eukaryota > Metazoa > Chordata > Ceratodontiformes > Ceratodontidae > Neoceratodus > Neoceratodus forsteri. Next base: position 830,020,640 of record CM028130.1, on the reverse strand, counting down.
TGCTTTACAGGCCCCTGATGGGTCATGCATAGAAGACATAAAAGGACTGCAGCATATTGTTCAGACTTATATTTTAAACACATTTCAAAGACCTATTTCAGGTTTTTTCCCACCTTTTTTTAACATATTGATATTCCGCCATTATTGCCATCAGAAACTGAGATTCAGACTCCCCTATTTCCATAGAAGAAATCTCTCAGGCTATTGGTAGTTTATCTACACATACTAAACCAGGAATTGATGGCATACCTAACGAGTTTTACAAAACATATATGGATGTACTATCGCCATGGTTACACTTAGTGTATCATGCTGTTTGGACAGAAAAAAGACTCACAGCTAGTATGTATAATGGCATTACGATTTTTTTTATATAGAAAAGGGGACCCAACACTATTACAAAACTGGAGACCACTGAGTTTAGTAACATCTGATTATAAAATCCTGGCTAATATTTTAACTCATCGTCTTTCCAAGTTTGCCAATAAATTGTTAATCTCCACACAAACCCTGTGCTGTTCCTGGCAGAAATACCACCCAGAATCTTGTGTACCTCAGGGAGCTGATAGATCAGGGTTTGAATAAAAAAATATCTGGTTGCCCTTTGGCATTAGATCAAGAGAAGGCTTTCGATGCAATACGTCATGATCATATATGGGCGGTTATGTGCCATTATGGTATTCCTGTTCAATTTTTAGATTTGGTTCAAACGTTATATAAGTCAGCGTAGGTTACACCTTTGGTTAATGGGCATTTAGGCTTCCCTGCTCCTTATCAAGTTGGGGTTCATCAGGGATGTCCTTTGATCCCTCTGTTATTTGTTTTTGGATTGGATCCTATACTATGTTTAGTTGAAGCTGACTCTAGTATTTTGGCTATTGTTTCCTCAGACAGTTATTATTTTCATAAAGTTCTGGCTTATGCGGATGATTGTATATGTTCTATAGTAGATTTGAATTCCGGTAAACACATCCTTACCCTTCTGAATTCTTTACAAGACTGTACAGGTATTAGGTAAACACTACTAAAAGTACTTTAATGTCCTTGGGTACTGCCCTTCGTATAGATACTTTTATCATCCCAGTAGTTACAGATAACTTAAAGCTTTTTGGAATACACTTTGGTTCGCAAGAGGCTATACAAAGTAATTGGGACTTGGTTTATGATAAAGCATACCATAAAGTTAAAAAATGGCAATCCTGGAAAATGACACAAACGGGTGTTTCTTTTGAAATCTTACATAGCTCCTCTTTTCTTGTTTATTTCACGATTTTTCCGTTACCATTTTGCATGCACACGAAAATTTTGAGTCTTTTTTTCCAGCTAATGTGGGGCAGTCGTTTGAACCCTGTGAAGAGGACACACACTTACAGACCCTGGAAAACCAGTGGACTTGGTATGATGCATCCAACTGTTTACCTCTTTGGAAATTTTTTCTATAGCTCAGTTAGGCCACTGTTGCTAGAAAATGATGCTATGGTTCGTATGTGTATAGCACTATGGGGCCATCCCTTTTTAAATGCTTGGGGACGAGGTAAATGGCATTCTACAGAAAAATGACTTTTTCCTCTGCTCCCTTTGCTCTGTCCTGTGGGGTGCCGCAAGGCTCTGTGCTTTCCTCCATGTTGTTCACGGTGTATATGCTGCCATTGGGAGACATTATAAGGTGTTATGGGCTGAGTTTTCACTGCTATGCAGATGATACTCAGCTCTATATGTCCTTTGTACCTGAACAGAATGACGCATAACTGGTCTTTAACAACTGTCTCGCTGAGATTCAGGATTGGATGAGTGCAAACTGGTTGAAACTGAATCTGGATAAGACTGAGGTGTTGATTGTGGACCTGGGTCATCGTATAAAGAAGTTGCCTCCTGGGTTTCCCTCTGGGCTTGTATTAGGGAGTAACCAGTTGAGACCTTCTGAACAGGTGCGGAATCTGGGCGTAAATTTTGACAGTGAGCTGATGCTGAAGACACAGGTATTGGCTGCTTTCAAGTCTTCTTTTTACCATCTGAGGAATATTGCCCGGATAAAACACCTTGTTCCACACGAAGACCTCCCTGTGTTGGTCCCACTTTTGTTTCCTCGCGTCTTGATTACTGTAATGCTCTGTATCTAGGGTTGCCAGGGGTGGATCTCCATCGCCTGCAGCTGGTGCAGAACACTGCAGCCAGGTTGTTGACTGGGTTACCAAGAACTTGCCATATCACACCTGTGCTTCGCGAACTGCACTGGCTGCCAGTGTGTTGGAGAATCACCTTCAAGGTCTTTCTTTGACTGGGTGACCAAAGTAGTAGATCAGGGAGGGGCTGTGGACATGGCCTACCTAGACTTTAGCAAGGCATTTGACACAGTCCCACACAGAAGATTAATATACAAATTAGCCAGCCTGGGAGTGGGTACCAAGATGACAGCCTGGGTAAAGAATTGGCTGGAGAATAGGACACAGAGAGTAATAGTAAATGGAGTCCACTCAGAAGAAAGGAGGGTTACTAGTGGGGTACCGCAGGGTTCAGTATTAGGACCGGTCCTCTTCACTGTCTTTATACGCGACATTGCAGAGGGACTGGAAGGAAAAGTATGTCTCTTTGCAGATGACACAAAGATCTGCAACAGAGCTGATGCACAGGGTGGGGTGGAAAGGATGAGAAGGGACTTGGCAAGGTTAGAGGAATGGTCAAATGTATGGCAGCTTAGATTCAATGCTAAGAAGTGCAAGGTAATGCACCTGGGAAACAAAAACACAGGGGAAGAATACACAATGGGGGGTGAGATACTAACAACAACAAAAATGGAAAGGGACCTGGGGGTAGTCATATCAGATGACCTAAAGGTGGGCAAGCAATGTGAGAGGGCAGCAAGGAGGGCTAGGGGATACTGGGATGCATAGGGAGAGGCATCACCAGTAGAAAACAGGAAGTTATTATCCCTCTGTACAGACAGCTGGTGAGACCCCATCTGGAGTACTGTGTGCAGTTCTGGAGACCCAATCTCTGCAAAGACATAGACAGGATGGAAGCTGTCCAGAGGAGGGCAACTAAAATGGTGTGGGGTCTGCACTGGAAGACATATGAAGAGAGCCGAAAGGAGCTTAATATGTATAGCCTCGAGGAAAGGAGGGAGAGGGGGGGACATGATAGAAACGTTCAAGTACCTCAAGGGAATCAACAAAGTCCAAGAGGGTAGCATCTTTCAAAGAAGAGGTGTGCAAGAACAAGAGGGCACAATTTGAAGATGGGGGGGCGGCTCAGAGGTAATTTAAGGAAGTATTTTTTCACAGAGAGGGTTGTGGATGCATGGAACGGCCTTCCGGAGGTTGTTGTGGAGTCAAAATCAGTGGTGGAATTCAAGCATGCATGGGACAGTCATAAGGCCATTCTAGGGGGTGGGGGTAGGAAGAAGTAGGCTGCTGGTTAACTAGGATCTGCAGCTTATCCAGTAGGTAGGGAATGGGCAGACTGGGTGGGCCAAGCGGTCCTTATCTGCCGTCAAATTCTATGTTTCTATGTTTCTATGTCGCGTCGCTGACCTATAAGACCCTACATGGTCAGGGACCAGGCTACTTGTAAGATCTCCTTCGTCCCTACCACCCTCTCCACCCACTCCACTTCACTGACGAGGGGTTGCTAGAGATTCCCAGGGTTCGTCTTCAGTCATCTGGGGCCAGGGCTTTTTCTTTCTTGGCCCTAACCCTGTGAAATTCCCTAACTCATCAGATTAGAGAGTGCCTGTCCACGGAATCATTTGAGGCGTCTCTGAAAAGATATCTATTTGAATTAGCATTTGAATAGGTCTATTGCTGCTTTTACTGTTTTTATGTTGTTATTTATTATGGTTGATGTCATTTTTGATATGTATTTGTGCTTTGATATGTTGAAAAATGCACTACAAATAAAATTTGATTTGATTTATTTATGTCCAATATACCTTAAAGTACATAAGGTTGTGGAAGGTGGAACTTAGCTTGTTCATTTCCCATGAATGAAAATCCTTTTACACCTATGTTGTATCTTCCTGTTATTTTGAAGACCCCCTATTTAAAGTACCTGCTGATATAAATATTATCTCGTTGTTGGCAAGCATAATAGATCCCAGAATTCTGAAAAAAAATGCAAGACATGATTTGACTTTGCGCTCATCAAAAACTTAACGTGAGGGACAATCAAAAGCATAAGCAACTGAGTGACAGATTTTGTCAGGAACAATCATGCCAGGGACAGTTTGAGACAATGCAGCATTTGTTTTTTGAATGTTTTCTTACACGAAATTTTTGGATTGCATTGGCACACTGGTGGGGAGAGCCACTAATTGGTCTTATGTCATATAATATTCTAGTATTAGGACAGATTCCTAAGGAATGGAATACATGGCACAAAAGTACAGTTATAGTTTTGCTAGCCTGTCTTAAATGGCATGTTTGGAAGGCCAGGTGTTTGAAATTGCTTCAGAATAAAATAATACAGTTACAAGATGTTTTTTTATATACAGGAAGAATTAGACACTCTTTATGCATATGAATTCTGAACCTTAGGACCTGAAGTAGGTGTTTCATTATGGCATGATATTGGATGGGAGGGATAAAATATTGTTTTCTTTTCTTTCCCTTTTTCTCTTCCTACAAAACAAATGTATATGGATTTGGTTTTACTGCTTATCTGCAAACTATTGGATGTATATTGCTTGTCTCTTTATTTATGGTTTTTAGGTTTTTGTTTTCCAATAAAAATTTTCCCTACTCTTTTCGAGAAGTGCCATGGGATCTTTAACATCCACCTGAACTACCACCAAAACAGGTAGGTGGGACCTTGGTTTAAAGTCTCATCCAAAAGACGGCAACTCAGGAGTGCAGCAACCCCTCATGCTGCACTACAGTGTCAGTATTGGAATTTAACCCAAGTGCCTGGTGTGGGGAAAGAACCCACAGCCTTCTGATCTCCCAGCCTCAGAGGCGAGTGTGCTACTTGCTGAGCCACTGACAATGGCTGCTGAGCTACTGACACTGACATCGGGTTCAGGGAGGGTGGCCACTATACCACCACTGGATTCTTATTATATTAACATCAGGGACATCGGGGATTGGGGCCACTATACCGCCACCGGGTTTCTTATTATATTAACATCAGAGACATTGGGGATCAGGGAGGTGTTACCGCAGCACATTGCCACAAACAGGGCATCTCTCTCAGAGGAGATTTTTCTAAGTACCCTTAGACTAGCCCTGGCTGCTATAAGGGTACTTAGAATTTCTCCCTCTGGGAGAGTTCTGTGAATCCCACATTGGGGGATATGGCAGCCTGTGTCTGCTGCAAGCCCTCAAGCACCATGCTGCAGCCCATTTTTGGGCACAAGGGCAGCGCAAGCCCTGTTTGGGGCAGGCAACCTGCAGTTGACACAGGCTGCCATTGATAAATGCTCCCAGGGCTTCTTTTGGTGCAAGGAGCACTGTGCGCCATTCTTTGTGGTGCAAGGGGCTTGTGCCATGCTAGGAGCTTTGAAAATCAAGCTGTATCTCTTGGATGAGCCTGAGAACCCATTTGTGCATTGTGATGGACTCCTAATACTGGTAGAACTGGGTCAGGCACCCTCCTTCTGGAGAGAAGAAATCTGCCTCAGATAATTGAGACAGAACTGGGTCCATAAATTTAGAGTGTGGCACTAGAAGAAGAAGTATTAGCATTTATATAGAGCTTTTCATACACATTTTACCCCAAAGCACTTTATAAGCAATGCTAGGCTGGTAGTGAAGTGACTTAATGTGTAGTAGCAGCCATTTAGCACATAACACCCATACATAGCCTTGGACAACTGCATGAACTGGTTTTATGGGAAGGGGAATATTGGCTAGGACACCAGGAAAAGTCCCTACTCTTTTTGAAAAGTGCTGTGGGTTCTTTTGTTTCCATCTGGACACCCAACATGACAGCACCAGGATGAACAGAAGGAACCTCAGTCTAATGTCTCATCCGAAGAACAGCACACCCTGACAGTACAGTACCCCCTGATACTGTACTTGGGTGCCAGCATTTAGGTATGAGCCCAATCCCAGTGTTGGACTAGAACTCATGACCTTCTGGTCCAGAGATGAATATGCTACCAACTGAGCTATGCTGACACTAGGTGTTTTCAGAGCCTGCACTTTTGACTGTGCCTTCTTTTATGGTTGGGGAGGCTGACATTTGTTTTAAGTTCCCTTACCTTTTCCTTTAAAAGACTACCTGAGTATTATCAAGGGCTAGCATTGAAGTCTTTATAGCCATTCTAGTTGTCTGAGAGACTTCCAGCGACTTCTCCACTTGCTCTCCAAACAGATAATTGCCTCAAATGGAACAGTCATAACCTGTTGTTGGACATCTTGTGAAAATTCAGAAGTACAAAGCCAGGAGTGCCTTCTGATACAAATGCCCACAGCACCAGAGTGAGAGGCAGTGTCAAAGGCATCCATAGCTGCTCTAAGCTGAGGACTGTTAACTCAGTGCCATGAGTCACAGTTTGCAGGATCTTTCATTTAGTCTAAGAGTCAGGTAATGACTCTGTGAGTAGACTGAACAGCGGTCCAAAGGCTATATTCATATTTGGAAAAATGCCCTTGGTAACTTGCAGTTGTCATGCCAAGGGTAGTAGCAGAGAAAGCTTGCTTGTCCATAGTGTTTATCTTGCATGATTCCTTGTTAATTGGATGTGCAGTGACCTCTTGGGGCAGAATGGCCTTGACATTCACAATGAGAATAACAATAGCATCAGCTTTAAGCCAAGAGACATACACTGGTCTGTCCTTAGGGGCAGCGTCCACCAACAGCTTAATCTGCTTCAGTGTCAGTTGGCATGCATCTGTATCCCTCTCCCCCAGGACGAGGCTGAAAATAGGCAGTACTGTCAAGTCCTCCTTTCCTGGTCAACAAAAACTAAATAGAAATAACATAAAAAAATAAATAAAGTATTTTCAGGGACACTGGTTTTCTGTACTCACAGAAAAACAAAGATTCATGGAATCCTGATTGGCAGACAGAATTCCACAAGAGACACAAAATCCTGATAGGATGGCCAAACTTCGTAGTGTGAAACCTGAACTAGCATCTGCTCTCACCAGCTCTCTGACTGCAGTGCCTTAAAAGGCATGCTGCAGCTGCTGATAATCACCCCAATCAAGTAGTAGTGGTAGTAAAAATCTTTATTTTTATACAGGAAATTTGATGGATTGACACATCATTAGGACAAAGTCTTATTTCAGGGTTTGAAATAATTGATTAGCAGTTTTTTTCTTGGGACAATGCTAACTGTACAGAAAGCATTTATATAGGTTTTCTAGAAGTGTTATGTTTGTTAAACATAGTGAGGCAAGTGCTATGCATTTTCACAATGTTTTAGCTCTTTTATGACCAAAACGCTAATCAATTATTTGAGTTAAATAAAACCCTGTATTTACAAGATGGTCCTGTAGAAAGTAGTTTCAAAAATATTCATCATAAGCTTTACATACTAAGACAAAACAATTTTACATCTTGCACATTTAACATTAGTTATTGCAAATCCTCAACAATACAAATAATCAACAATACTTTAATACAACAGTCATAAGGTGCTTTTACAATATATACATAAAGATCCTCAAGTTCCACTTGATACATACAAATTTTATTTTAAACCCAAATCCTAATTTATAGTACCCAAGAATACAATATATCAACCCCACATATCTAACCGTAACATTTACAACGAACAGCGAATTCAAGTTTTATATCAGTTAGAAAGGATTTTACATCTGTATGAGTTTTATGAGTCACAGACTTCAATGAGTTCAACAGTCCAATAGTAATTTGTGGAAATCTCATATCACTATATTTATTTTTAAATTTGGGATGAGCAAAGTTTCTCAAATTTATACTTCACAAATTTTGATTGTATGATTTCTTTTCTAATTTATCATAAAGATAATTTGGCTGCTTTAAATTTAGAACTTTATAAGTCTGTGTTGCCCAAACTAATTTCCTCTTGATATCTTGTGGAACCCACCCTAGTTCCTCACAAATGTCACATTGATGAGCATGAAAATCCTTTCTAAGGATAAATCTAGCCAAGCAATTGTACATTGTGTCGATTGTTGTCAACATATTTTTTGTGGCAAAACCATATACATGGTTCCTATACTCAAGAACTTGTACAAAAAGTTGATTTACTATCATTCTTCTCATGTAATTATTCATACAAAAACTTGAGCATCTAAATGCCCCTAGTCTTTTATTTATTCTTGAAATTGCATTGGTTATATGGTAGTCGAATCTTAAATTTTCCACCCATATCCCTAAGTATTTGTATTCTGATACATGGGATTGGATTTTGTTTTTTGTAGTTTTTATTTCTACTACATATTCATTTTTCCCTGATTTTGTGCCACCTTTATTAAATACCATGGACGGGATATTCAGAAGAGTTGCGCATGGTGCAACACAGTTGCACCATGTGCAACCCACTGATGTGCCCTGACACAATATTCAAAGGGGATTGAGCCTGACACAAATCGATGCACGAAGTGCATCAGTAATGTATCTCTTGGTGCAGGTGGGGGCGTGCCAGCCGCCTCCAGCACATCCCGATATTCAGCCGGGATGTGCTGGGCCCATCATGTCGCGACCCTGCTCGCTGCACACAAAGTGAGCCAAAAAGAGGAGCAACAGCTGGCCACCCACAGGTGAGCTGCCATATTGCAGGGTGCAACATGGCAGCTGCCACCTATGGGTGGCCACCCGAGCTCCGGCGGCACCATCATGGTGGCACCCCCCATGCCCGATCTTGGGCATACGTAGCAAATAACAGTCCTATATCCCTGGTGGTCCAGTGGACTGCTCGCAGCTCGATTGGGGGCATATGTAGTAGAATAATAGTGCTATATGCCTGGTGGTCCAGTGGACTGCTCGCAGCCTGATCACGGGCATTTGAAGTATAATAATAGTGCTATATCCCTGATGGTTCAGTGGACCACTCGCAGCCCAATTGCGGGCATTTGCTATAAAAAAATGTCACCCCAATCCAACCCTGGTGGTCCAGCGGTACCCCCCTCCTGACCCGCCCACTAAGCCCCACAGCCCCACTCCCCCCTGGTCAGCAGCGGGAGGCAGCTCCCCACCTGCTTGCCACCCCGCTGCCTGCTGACTGACACCGTATGGTAGGGCTGTATGCCCATTGGTCCGCAGCATGAGCCAATGGGTGTGCAGCCTGTACTGTACTACACAATCCAGATATGTGAATGGATCCATTCACATATCTATTCTGTGTAGTACGGTATGGGCTGTACACCCATTGACTCATGCTGTGGACCAATGGGCATACAGCCCTACCATACGGTGTCAGTCGGCAGGCAGCGGGGTGGCAAGCAGCTCTACTATACAGTGTCAGTCAGTGGGCGGCGGGGCGGCAAGCAGGTGGGGAGCTGTCGCCCGCCACTGACCAGGGGAAGCAGGCGGTGGGGCTCAGTGGGGGGGTACCACTGGATCACCAGGGTTGCATTGGGGTGTCATTTCATATAACAAATGCCCCCGACCAGGCTGCAAGCGGTCCACTGGACCACCAGGGATATAGGACTATTATACATTACAGATGTCCACAATTGGGCTGCGAGCAGTCTACTGGACCACCAGGGATATAGCACTATTATTTTACTTCAAATGCCCACGATCAGGCTGTGAGCAGTCCACTGGACCACCAGAGAAATAGCACTATTATACATTATAAATGTATGTGATTGGGCTGTGAATGGTCCACTGGACCACCAGGGTTATGGGTCTATTATACATCAACATATGCCCACAATCAGGCGTCAGGGTGTGTTGCCACTTGTGCAGGGGGTGTCGGTCCCCGATGGCTGCAGCTTAGCAGGGCACCAGGCGCAAGTCACTGGGGATCAGCGCACTTGCATGCAAAAGGGGCCATAATGACATACAAATGGCCCCATTTGCACCTTGCATACATTATGGCCCCATTTGCATGTGCACTTTTGAATATTGCTGTGGTTGCGCCTATCGCAACGGCACTTGCACTACCACATCCTCTTGCTCCACTCTGGCCACTTGCGCTGGTGCAGTGCCACTGCGCCATGCGCACTGCAGGTGGCCAAGGGGCAATATTCAACTATGCTGTGCCATGATGCAGCTGCATTGAATATCGCCCTGTCAATGCCCCTGCACATCCAAGTTGCGCTGCACCCAGGCTTGCACCACAGCCTGGCACAGTCTGAATATCCTGACCCATGAGGTTTTTTTTTTTTACTATTTAATACCAGTCTTGAGTTTAACAGCCATTCATATAATTCTCCAAAATCTGCCTGTAATTTTACTTCCATACTCTGGGGATTTTTCCCACTAGCAATCAACAAAGTGTCATCTGCATATAAACATATATCAGAATGTTTCACAATATTCACCAGATGATTTATATATATTAAAAACAGTGCAGGCCCCAAAATTGAGCCTTGAGGCACCCCTCTTAGAACCATAGCTTTGTCAGACAAAAATCCATCAATAAACACCTGCTGGGTTCTAACATGCAAGTAAGAATTAAACCAAGCACATGACTCTGTTGATAAACCAATATCCATCAATTGCTCTCCCAAAATCTCATGAGACACAGTATCAAAAACTTTAGATAAATCCATGAGCACCGCACCCAATAACAGGCCATTCTCCATTTTCGAGGCTATTATGTCTACCATGTCAGTGAGTGCAGTGCCCCGGGAGTATTCCTTTCAAAATCCAGACTGGTACCCAGTTAATAGGGAATACTTTTCCAAATACTCAATGATTTGGGTCTGCATTAGATGTTCAAATATCTTAGAAATCTCAGAAAATAGTGTTATAGGTCTATAATTAGTTGCTTAAGGATATCTCCCCCTTCCTTATAGAGTGGGATAATTTCAGCACTTTTCCATTCCTGGGGAAAAATTCCATCCATCAGACTCCAATTAAACAGTCTAGTTAATACTGGAGCAATTACTTGTATGGAGTCTTTAAGAAAGCAATTTTCTACTTGATCTAGACCAAAGGTTTTTCTCACTTTATTTTCACCTTTATGTTTTTATTGAAATTGGATACATATAAAGGAACATAAACTTAAACAGTGGATGAATATCCTCCATATGAAATACAAAAGGACCTCACTTAGAAAAACCTCAATATGTGACATAAATACCATAGAGATGCTGTATGATACATATTCATGATAAAATTTAGTATTAGCTATATTATAAAGGGTGAATAAAAGGGTTACAGCATTAAAGCATTATGGGTTCAAAAATAGGGTGGGGGTAACCAAGTACAAGATAAATGCTGGAACAGGCTATAACAATGCACTCAAAAGGTTACCAGGAGTGATACCTATGGGGATACAAAAATATATACAGTAAAGGAGGAATAGAAATATAAAAGATATACAATGAGAGATAAGGAAAGAGCAGGAGAGAGAGGAGAGACATATGTGCGCTAAAATATCAAAGAATCCCAAATCTGGGAACAAAGTAAAAGAGAAAACTAGTTAAACTTTAAAGATTAGGGTCAGTAAGAACTATAGGATTCAATGTATTTAAAGTAAGCCTGCCAACATCGGTCATATACAGTGAGTCGGTCATTAATAATGTGAGATAAATGATCTAGTGAAGCATACTGAGAAAGGCTTTGAAGAACATTGGGAAGGGAGGGAATAAGAGTAGACTTCCATTTCATAAGAATTAGATGTTTAACCAAAAGAAAAAGTATGTTTAGTCATCTAAAATATGTACTTGAAAGGGAAAGGTTATTCGAAATAAAGATGTCTAGAAGGAATAGTTTGGGATCGAAGGGAAGTTTTTGCCTTGTGATTCCGGAAGCAAATAGATAGACTTTATGCCAGAGTTTATTAATGGGAGCACATGACCACAGGACATGAAGTAAGTCCTCATTGGCCCGGTTACAGCGCCAGCAGTTGTTATTAGTTAGAAGGCCCATTCGTTGAAGAACGGAGGAGGTCCTGTACCAAAAATGTAGGATCTTAATTTATACTGAAGAGCTATGAGCATCTTTAAATGTGTTATGTGCAAGAAACCAGCATTTACTCAATTGAGCATCTGAAATATTATAGTTAAGGATAGTACTCCATTTATTTTTAGCTGCTATGGAGTGATCAGGAAGATTATCGATAATGTCTTTGTAAATAGAACTACTTGATTTTACAGATAAATTAGTCCAATGTGAGATGTATGGGTCTAAAACAGTATGCTTAAACACATAATTAGAAATGGAGTTATAAGCAGGTCGAATTTGTAAAAACTTCCAAAAGTCCTGTTTAGGGAGTTGCCTTGTAACCTACAAATCTGAGGATATTCTGAGAGTGAGCGAATTCTGATCTAGGATATCTCCAAGAAAATAAATGCCTCTATTCTTCCACGTACGATAAAAGATTGGATGATTTTCTAGGGTGAGCAGTGGGTTGCCCCATAAGGGGGCATATAACCAGGGTTTAGGATTAGATTTCAGAAATTTGTGGATTGACCTCCAATAGAAAACATAGGATGCTATTTTTGGGTGAGATTTTAATTTAGAGGGGAGAGGATTATAAATAAAGGAAGTAAGAACTCCTCCAGGGCACAGTGTGGATTCCATTGAAATCCAAAGTGGAGAATGGGAGGAAGGTTTCTGAAACCACTTAATGGTTTGTGCTGTCTGAAAAGCCCAAAGATAGCCTTTGAACCAAGGAAGTCCAAATCCACCTCTTTTCCAGTGTGATCGAAGTTTGTTGCGATTAAATCTTGGGGGTTTCCCATCCCATATAAAACTACCTACTAATTTATCAATTTTAGTAAGAAGGATGGATGGTAAAATTAAGGGGATATTGGACAAGTGGTAAAACATTTTGGGGGATATGGACATCTTAATGGCTGCGATTTTCCCCATAAGGGAGAGATTAAGAGCCTCCATCTGCCCAAAATTGTTCTGATGTTATCTAATAAGGGATTAAGGTTAATATCCCATATTTTCTTTAGGTTACTAGATATTTTAATTCCAAGATACACTATACCCTGAGGCAACCAATGAAATCCAAGAGGTAGGCTCATAGAAACTTTGCAATGGTCATTAAGAGGTAGAATTTCTGACTTACCATAATTTAAAGCAAGGCCTGAAATGTTTGTAAATTTGTTAAGCAGATCAACCAGCAGGGGCCCAGCTTCATACAGATTTTCAAGTAGGATTAAGAGGTCATCGGCATAAGAGAGAGAGACATATCTTGAGTTTCCCACAGGGATGCCTCTAATGCCAGTAGATTGGTGCAAACAGGCAGTCAAGGGTTCCATGGATAAAATAAATAAGGAGGGTGATAAAGGACAACCTTGCCTAGTTCCTTTTGCCAATTGAAAATGGGAGGAAAGGGTGGAGTTATTAAGTACCTTGGCAACAGGGGAGTTATACAGTAGTTTGATCTAGGAGCAGAAGTTATGAGGAAGGCCAAAATGTGATAAAACTTGATAAAGGTAGTCCCAGTTTAGGGAGTAGAAAGCCTTCTCAAAATCAATTGCTATGGCTGCCGTGGGTGATTTGAGGGATTTGGCTTTGTAAATAAGGTTGAATAGGGAACATAAATGATCAGATCCAGATCTATGTTTAATGAAACTGGCTTGTGAGCACTGAGTAAATTTGGGGATTAAGTGTTCAAGTCCGGAGGTTAGTAGTTTAGCGAACATCTTCCCATCCATATTTAACAAAGAAATTGGCCTATAACTAGCGGGATGTGTGGGATCTTTATCCTTCTTAGGGATTAGGGTTATGACTGCTTCAATACAAGATGGGGGTAGCTTGCCAGTGATGGAAGCTTCTTGATAAACATTACAAAGAAGGGGACACAAAGTGTCGGAAAGCATTTAATAGAAATCAACGAGGAATCCATCACTTCCCAGAGATTTGCCAGATTTCAGGGATGACAGAGCTTTCTGAATTTCTTGAAGTGAGAAGGGTTCATTTAAAAGATTTGCTTCTTGAGAAGAGAGATGAGGGGAGATGTAAAGATCTGAGAAATTGTTGGATTAGTGTGACAGATGGAGGATTAGTATTAGATTAAAGTTTTTGGAAAAATGTTCTCATAATACGGTTTATGGATAGATTGTCAGAGTGAATTGTACCTTGCTCATCTTTAAGACTTAAAATAAGTCGTTCCATTTGTTGTGTTTTGAGCTGGTAGGAGAGGAGTTTCCCATTTTATCTCCATGTTCCCAGAACTTATGTTTAAGTTTAAAAAGGGCCAATTCAGTTTTATGGGAGATTAATTTGTTTATTTTGATTCTAAATTGAAGAATTTTGAGATGTAGTTGAGAATCAGAACGATATTTGTTACATGAGAAATATAGTTTCTCTTTAGCATTGAGAGTTTTTTCCATATTAGCTAATTGTTGCTCTTGTACCATTTTTCTATGTGCAGCATAGCTAATAATCTTCCCTCGGATTATAGCTTTAAGGGCTTCCCATACAGTGGACATAGAGGATTCAGTGGGTGAGTTGTGAAAGAGAAAGTCCTGAATTTGTGTTTTAATCATAGGTAAAAAAATCTGGATCCTTGAGAAGGAGAGGATCTAGTCACCAGAAGGTAGATTTGGGTGCTGATAGACCCCATAGAAGTTGCAATTTAACGGGAGAGTGGTCCAAAATTATAATGGGAGAAATGGATGAGTCAATAGTTTTTTCTAATAAAACAGGAGAAACTAACCAGTAGTCAGTTCTACTGTATGTTTTATGTAGAGGGGAATAAAAGGTAAAATCTCAATCCCTGAGGTGAAGGAGGCACCATACATCAGTTAGCCCAATGTCTTTCATAAGTAGTGAAAGGGCTTTAATACTTCCGGGATGGGCATCTAGAGTGGGGCTACTTCTATCAATGCTGGTCTCTAAGGCTAAATTAAGATCCCCTCCGAGAATAACTGGTGTGTTATCCATATTAAAGGATAAAATTTGTTGAGCTAAATTGTGAAAAAACTCGGGGGAATCAGAATTGGGGGCATAGACATTAACAGGCAGGAGAGGACCAGAATTAGTATTAAATTTAACCATCACCCACCTGCCATCATTGTCAGAGAGAGAATCTATAAGGGGCAATTTAAGATTCTTATGTATAAGAATGGCAACTCCTCTTTTTTTTGAAGTATAGGATGATGCATAGATTTGACCGACCCAGTATTTCTTAAGCCTGTGAACATCCTCTACTAGTAATTTTGTTTCATGAAGGAAAGCAATTTGTGCTTTATATTTTTGGAGATGTGCAAGAATTTGCTTTTGCTTACAAGGAGAGTTAAGTCCCTTCACATTCTATGTGTATAAAAGTATGTCACTTATAGAATCAATATTGAAAAGAGGAACAAGTCACAAGAATGGGAAGGGACAGGTAATAGAAGCAGAGGACGGTCAAGGTAAAAGTTGATAGAATAAGTATATGCGGAAGGTGGCAGGCATACATAAACCATAAAAAATAATATAAATGAAGCATAGAGGGCACAGATATCTTCCTGAGATAAAAATAGAAAGGAAAGGTGAGGGAAGTCATTAATAACAACTGTATCATTAATATATTGATTGACACAGTAAGAACCTTAAGGAAGAAAAAGAACATTAATTCTCAACACAGTATCTAACCAACTAACAGTAACGAGGACTTTCTGAGGAGTGAGGGGAGAAAAGAGTCAGCAAAAAGAGCCAAAGACTCTCTCACCACACACGTCAGAACAACAGGAATGACCTAAAAGGACCAACAACAACAAAAAAAAAGAGTGTTGGTAAAGTTTTAAGGTCTGAACCAATAAGTTTAGTACAATTATAACAATTATGCTAATGAAGTTTGACAGAAATTCAACTGTATCAAACATAGCAAGGAAACCAAAAGAGAACCTCTGCTTAATATTAAAAGCATTATATGATAAAGGTGAAGGGAATCACCAGATCGTGCTATTAAACTAATAGTACAATGTTAATAAGAGTGTCAACTTATTACAGCTAAAGGTCTGTAATAGTTATATGGAGGACCAGTATTGTCTGAAGGGAAAGATAGTGAGAGAGCCTGGTACTTAATTAGTTACAATTATGAATATAAAAGAGGGGAGTAGTTACTACACTTGGTCAGGTCCTGCATGACGATCCTAAACAAAATGTCACAGCTTAATTGGTAGTGAAAACAAAAATCAGGATGGATACTTGTAAATAGAATATTGATAAATAATGTATTGTAATGCCCCTCGCTATAAGCTAAATATAAGACAATGAGTTAAAGGATCGTCGACTTCGGCAATAACTGGTGGACTATGAGAAATCAGTGAGCAGACTAATTCCCCCTACTCAAAAATTGCCTATATAAATAAACAGATGGGGTGAATAGGTCTAAATAATAGGCCCTGTGAGCTCCAAATCAGAGAAAAGCATGACAGAGAATCTTGTTTTGTATTATTGGCTTCAAGTATATAGAGTACATATGGAAATTAGAGGCTAGATGTCCATTGTACCAGAACACCGAAAATAACCAGCAGCAGTCGTGTATATATATATATATATATATATATATAGTCAAACAGACGAGGCATACTGATGAGTCCTAGAAGGATGAAACAAGTGTCTATGTCAATAGTTCTCAGACTTTGTCTCAGTGAGCCTCCCCAAATCCATGGAAAAGATTTTGAGCCTCCCCAAAAAATTGAAATACTCTGGGGCCTCTCCAAAGAAAAATATCATACTGTACTTTGCACAGTACACCATAAATAAATTGAAACCCCTTTGAGTACTTGGCTCGTATTCTTTGTCTTATACTGACATGGAACCTTTGAAAAAGAGCTCCCGTACTCAAAGGTGTTATCTGAATAACAAATAAATAAAATAGACAAATATTATTATTCAGCTTTATTGTAACCCCCCCAGGCCAACCTACATACTCTGCTATTTTCATTCTTGAACCATTGTTACCCCTTGTTGCGATACCTTCACGGGTCCAACTACTTTCTCTGTTTCCTCTCTATATGAAATTACCTTCCTACATACTTTGCCTCTCCCTCTCCATTCCTGGGATTACTTTGCTCCTTCCTGCTATTGCCCTTAGCACTTCTATGCTCAGCCCTTGTGTTTGGGCTGTTCTGCCATCAGGCTACAAATTGATCAATTACCACCACTCATTATTAGTTTATTGTTCATATTTGTTTACACTATTGTTCATTGTGTATTTCTTGATTGTTTTGCAGTTACCTTTTGAAATGTATTCACTCCCTACCCTTTCTCGGGTACACCTGAAATGAGCCTTGACCCATTCACCGTCCCTTGTCATCTATTAGTAAAATAAATACATTAAATTCACCTACTATTATCTTCTTTCAGTTTGCATTATCTCTTCACACAAAATAAATAAAACTCAAAATTTAAATACAGTACTTTTTCAGACTTGCTTGAGCCTCCCCTTGAACAGGTTGGGGCCTCCCCAAGGAGGCTGGCCTCACCATTTGAGAACCCCTGGTCTATGTCATCTGTTTGCACCCTTTGCAAACTGTGTGTGAAGCCTTTCGGCAGCATGCAATTCTGCTTAAAGCTGAAGAAAAAATTACTCACCTTAGTAATGTTGTTTCTTCTAATGGAGTCTTGCTATATTCTGACATATGCAGTGAGTCCCAACCTTCGAACTGCCCCAGAGATGAAAGAGTTAACTTTCCATGCCAGGCATGGAACGCTGAGCTCGAGCTCGGTTGCGACTCTGTCTGTTGTTCTTCAAACTCAAACCATCAGATCTTTACGAGCTAAACTCACTAAGGTCCTGTGTGGAAGCTGGAAACCTACACTAGCCAACTGGCTACTAAACATAAAACACATTTTTTGGTCCCAAAACAAAGACTCAAGTCAGGAGACCCAAAAATGAAAACACAACACCCACTTACCCCAAAAAAGAAGGAGTGAAACAAAAAGGGTGGGCACCTACTAAGTGCCAACACTGCACTGCCCACCCACATCCCAAAAAGGTCAGAATATAGCAAGACTCCATTAGAAGAAACAACATTACTAAGGTGAGTAATTTTTTCTTCAAACAACATGAAGTCTTGCTATATTCTGACAGTAGTAGACTACAAAGCAGTACCTCCAGAAGGAGGGACAGAACCTACTTAGGAAATAGGCTCTGTAGCACAGCTGTGCCAAACCGAGCATCACTCCTAGCCTGGATGTCCAGGGAGTAATGCTTGGTAAAAGTGTGAACTATTTGCCAGGTAGCTGCTTGACATATCTCTAGTATAGGGATGTCCCTGGCAGCAGCCAGGGAAGCAGCTGTACCTCTGGTAGAGTGAGCCCTCAGGCCTGAGGGAGGAACCTTACCCAGTTTTTCATAGCAAAATTGGATACAGGAGACAATCAACCTGGCAATGGATCTTTCAGTGGCAGGTTTCCCTTTACCAACCTCACCATAAGTGAGGAACAGTTGGAGGGAGTCAAACCTGTGACCCTTGGTACGCTCTATGTAGTAACTAAGGGCTCTTTTGACATCTAAACTGTGCAGTCTCCTCTCGCTAGAGGAGGAATGGTCAGTGAAGTACACAGGAAGAGACATAGATTGATTAAGGTGGAAATCTGAAACCACCTTAGGCAAGAACTTCCTGTTAGTCCTGAGGACCACCTTATCTCTATGAAAGGAGATAAAATCAGGCTCCACTGACAAAGCTTGTAATTCACTTATGCATCTGGCAGAAGTGATGGCTATAAAAAACACAGTCTTCCAAGTCAAGTATTAAGCTCTGCTGAAGATAAAGGCTCAAAGGGGTTGCATAAGCTGAGCAATGCAAACATTGAGGTCTAGGCAGGGCAGGGTCCCTGAATGGAGGGTTGGTGTGAAGCAATCCCTTGAAAACTTGGAGAAACAGGGTGAGCTGAGAGAGAACAGGGCTTACCTGCTGAAATAAAAGCAGACACAGCTGCCAGATGCACTTTCAGTGTAGCTCGTCTCAGCCCCAAGCTATTTAAGTGAACCATATAATCAAGGACTGTGGGCAGATCAGCAGATTCTGGGGAAATATGCTTCCCAGAGCACCATATGGAAAATCTTTTCCATTTAGAATTATAGGTAGCCCTGGTGGAAGGTTTTCTAGAAGCCTTCAGGATATCCATTACACCCTAGGAGAGGTGTAAGTCAGCAAACTCTAACTCTTCAAGAACCAGGCCTTGAGATTGAGAGATTTGAGGTTCGGGTACCAAACCCTCCCCTGAGCACAGGTCAACAGGTTGTAATTCCTGGGAAGACGCAGGGGAAGATGGACTGCTAAGGACAGTAAGAGTGGATACCATGGCTGTCTGCCCCAGTCTGGAGCAATCAGGATCATCTTGCAGGATTGAGATCTGATTTTGACTAGCACTTTGAACAGGAGAGGAAGGGAAGCATAAGAAACTTCCTTCCCAGTGAAATTAAGGCATCCAGGGGACTGAGGCCCAACACTGGGGGTCTGCAGCAAAAAGGGAAGTTGGTGATTGTCTGGGGCTGCAAAAAGGTCTATCTGTGGGGTGCCCCATCTGGAAAAAATCACTTCCAAGACCAAGGGATCCAGTGACCATTCGTGATGGCCCTGGGAAATCCTGCTGAGAGCATCTTCCAGGACATTGTTCTTTCCTGGTAGATAAACTGCCGTGAGGTAGGTGTTCAGGGAGTAAGCCAGAGACCACAACTTCATTGCTTCGGTACACAAGGCCATAGACCGAGTGCCTCCTTGCTTGTTGATGTACCACATTGTGGTGGTGTTGTCTGTTCTGACCTGTACAACTTTGTTCTGAACAGATTTGGAAAAAGCTTGAAGTGCTAGAAATACTGCTCTGAGTTCCAACAGATTGATATGGAGCAGAGATTCCAGATGGGACCACAACCCCTGGGTGGTGAGGTTGCCCATGTGAGCCCCCCACCCCAAGAGGGAGGCATCTGTAGTAAGGATTAAAGAGTGAGACAGGGTGACAAAGGGAACCCCTTGTCTCAAATTGTTCTTCTCCTGCCACCACTGTAGGGCCTGGATCAGGGTTCGAGTTACTGGGATCAATTTGGTCAGAGGGTCCTTTCTTTGAGACCAGAAGGTTCTCAAATGGAACTGAATGTCCCTCATCTGAAATCTTGCTCTCTGCACCACTGCTTTAGAAGTAGCCATGTGCCCCAGGAGCTGTAGGAAATGCCTTGCTGGTCGAGACACCTGCAGGGTGAATGAGGCAGCCAGTGAGACCAGGGTCCTTGCCCTGTCCAGGGGAAGGAAGGCTCTGGCCTTCTCTGTGTCTAGTTCTGTGCCTATGAAGGTGAGGAGCTGGACAGGCTCTAGAACTGACTTTGAGAGATTTAGGAGGAAACCCAAAGAAGTGAGCAGTTGCTGAGTTATCTGTAAGTGTAACTTGACTTGGTCTGGGGACTGGCCTACTATGAGCCAGTCATCCAGGTAAGGGAAAATGGCAATTTTCTGCCTTCTTAGAGAAGTAACTACTACTGCCAGGCATTTTGTGAATACCCTTAGAGCAGAGGTGAGGCCAAAGGGCATTGCTCTGAACTGGTAATGGCCTGAGGGCAGCGCGAACCTGAGGTACTTTCGATGGGAGCTTCTGATAAGAATATGGAAGTAGGCATCCTTGAGGTCCAGGGACACTAGCCAGTCCCCTGGCCTTAGAGAGGGTAGAATAATTCCCAGAGTCACCATTTTGAATTTTGGCTTTAAAAGGTGCTTGTTTAGGTATCCGAGGTACAGGATGGGCTGCCATTCTCCTGCCTTTTTTGGGGTAAGGAAGTACCTGGAAAACAATACTTTGCCCTGGTGTAGGGGTGGAACCCTTTCCACAGCTCTGAGAGCTAGGAGGGAAGAGACCTCTGCCTCTAAGGCAAGTACCTCTGATGGATTTGCGGGTGGAAAGGATCTGGTTCTCATCTTTGGAAACTTTTTGAAGCTGAGAACCAGTCCCTGGCTTACTACTTCCAGGACCCATTTGTCTGATGTCAGAGACTCCCAGTCCTGGACAAAGTAAGCCAGCCTGCCCTCTACAGGTAGGTGAGAATTGGCCCTGGCAACCCCATCAGGGTGCCTGCTTGGCAGGGGCTTTAGGCTGAGGGGTGGAAGCAGGCCTGCTTGTACCCCGTCTGCCTCTCCCTCTAAAGAACCCCCTCTGGGCATAAGCAGAAGAGGAGGCCTGGGCTTGGTAAAAAGGCCTATGAAAAGGCCTGCCCCTGCCCCTGGGAAGCTGCCTTTGAAGAGTGGCCTGCCTTTCCTTAGCCTGTGCACTCCTATAGGTGGTCCTATACTCATCCATTTTCTTCATGTAATTCTCTGTCTGCTCCCCAAACAGAGAATTACCCACAACAGGAAAATCCATGGCCTTATTCTGGGCATCCTGTGACAGGCTAGTACATCTGAGCCAAGCCATTCTTCGAAGTGCCACAGATGTAGCCATGACTCTTGATGACACATCATTTGAGTCCACTGTAGCATGGAATTGCACCTTGGATGCCTCAATACCATCAGCAGCCACCTGCTCCAGCTCCTTGGCAAGCTGGCCAGGGACCTGTTTTGCTAGAGCCATGACAGTGACCCATCTGTATTTCTGATATCTAGCAACATAAGCCATATAATTCGCCTGTCTGAGTCCCAAGGATGCTGCCATGTACTGTTCTTTGCCATGGCATCAATCCTCCTGGAGTCCTTGTCCGGGGGCTGTGAAGCCAAGGGAATATTTGCCTTGTCACAGGCTGCAGCCTGCACTACCCCAACATGGCTGCACTGTTGTGAAAGGAACTCTGTATCAGAGCCTGACAATGTGTACCCCTTGTCCATTCTCTTATCCACAGGAGGTATAGTGTGAGGAGTTTTTAGAATTTTAAATGTCTGTTTCCGAAAAGATTTATGCAAGGGAATAGACAGTCTCCTAGACTCTGGGATATCCATTATTTCCACATAGTCAGGCTCTTCTTGATCATCCACAGCTTCCTCCATAGGAAGCTGGAGGGTTTCAGCCACTTTTTTTATAAGACATAAAATGAGAAGGGGACTCAGAAAGCAAGGAGACAATCCTGAAGGTCTGTCTGGGGAGATGTCCGGGTCAATGGGCACATCCAGACTTTCAAATCCACATTCACTCTCCTCATTCTCCTCTTCCCCCTCCTCCAGTTCATAATATTCCTCTAAATCATACTCTTGAACCGGTGGAACCCGAACCGAGCGCCTACCTGACGGTGCCGGTTCGGTCGGAACCGGGGAAAGCGACTGGACAATTTTGATCACTTTGGCTATTTCTTCAGTGGTTGGAGAGGAAAGTTTTGGCTCCACACCAGCTGATTTTCTAGTCCTTTTTGCTGGAACCGACTTCTCAGAGTTGGATCTCCTTTTGCCCGAAGAGGTCTCGCCCTGGTCAGAGGGCACTCCTTCTGGTTCGGTTTGAACCGAACCGGGCTGGCCATCCGGTTCAGCTGACTTTTTGGCCTCCCTTTCCCTGAGCCTACCAACTCTCTTCTCCAGGGCAGCTACAGGAAAATTTTTACAAATCTGGCAGTCTGCATTGAGGTGGTCAAACCCCAGACAGTAAACACAGGTGATGTGAGGATCATAGAAACATAGAATTTAACGGCAGATAAGGACCGCTTGGCCCACCCAGTCTGCCCATTTCCTTGTCTACTGGATAAGCTGCAGATCCTAGTTAACCAGCAGCCTACTTCTTCCTACCCCCATCCCCTAGAATTGCCTTATGACTGTCCCATGCATGCTTGAATTCCACCACTGTTTTTGACTCCACGACCTCCTCCGGAAGGCCGTTCCATGCATCCACAACCCTCTCTGTGAAAAAATACTTCCTTAAATTACCTCTGAGCCCCCCTCTATCTTCAAATTGTGCCCCTTGTTCTTGCACACCTCTTTTTTTGAAAGATGCTACCCTCTTGGACTTTGTTGATTCCCTTGAGGTACTTGAAAGTTTCTATCATGTCCCCCTCTCCCTCCTTTCCTCGAGGCTATACATATTAAGCTCCTTTAGTCTCTCTTCATATGTCTTCCGGTGCAGACCCTGCACCATTTTAGTTGCCCTCCTCTGGACAGCTTCCAT
Organism: Neoceratodus forsteri; assembly: GCA_016271365.2. Lineage (NCBI taxonomy): Eukaryota > Metazoa > Chordata > Ceratodontiformes > Ceratodontidae > Neoceratodus > Neoceratodus forsteri. The sequence continues at coordinate 829,997,579 of CM028130.1, read as the reverse complement.
CCTGTCTATGTCTTTGCGAAGACTGGGTCTCAGAACTGCACGCAGTACTCCAGATGGGATCTGACCAGCTGTCTGTACAGAGGGATAATAACTTCCTGTTTTCTACTGGTGATGCCTCTCCTATGCATCCCAATATCCCCCAGCCTCATTGCTGCCCTCTCACATTGCTTGCCCACCTTTAGGTCATCTGATATGACTACCCCAAGTCCCTTTCCATTTTGTTGTTGTTAGTATCTCACTGCCCATTGTGTACTCTTCCCCTGGGTTTTTGTTTCCCAGGTGCATTACCTTGCACTTCTTAGCATTGAATCTAAGCTGCCATACATTTGACCATTCCTCTAACCTTGCCAAGTCCCTTTTCATCCTTTCCACCCCACCTTGTGCATCAACTCTGTTGCAGATCTTTGTGTCATCTGCAAAGAGACATACTTTTCCTTCCAGTCCCTCTGCAATGTCGCTTATAAAGACATTGAAGAGGGCTGGCCCTAATACTGAACCCTGCTGTACCCCACTAGTAACCCCCCTTTCATCAGCGTGGACTCCATTTACTATTACTCTCTGTGTCCTATTTTCCAGCCAATTTTTTACCCAGGCTGTCAACTTGGGACCCTCTCCCAGGCTAGCTAACTTGTATATTAATCTTTTGTGTGGGACTGTGTCAAATGCCTTGCTAAAGTCTAGGTAGGCCATGTCCACAGCCCCTCCCTGATCTACTACTTTGGTTACCCAGTCAAAGAAATCTATCAGATTTGTTTGGCATGACCTTCCTGCTGTGAATCCATGCTGCCTTGGGTCCTGTGCTCCTCTGGCCTCTAGATAGTCGACAAATCTTTCCTTCAGAAGTGATTCCATCATTTTCCCCTACCACTGAGGTTAAACTAACAGGTCTGTAGTTTCCTGCTTCTGCCTTGCTCCCACTTTTGTGAAGGGAATCACATCTGCCCTCCTCCAGTCCTCGAGTACCACCCCATCCTCCCATGATTTGTTAAACAGGGTAGTCAGTGGTGTCACTAATTCTACCCTTAGTTCTTTTAGAATTCTGGGATGAATCCCATCTGGCCCCATTGCTTTGTACACCTTCAGTTTTAAGAGTTCTTTCAGAACCCTTTCTTCTGTAAATGGGCTGGTATCAACTTCTGTATCCAGTGTGTTTCTACTGTTTGTTCTAGGTACCCCCTCTTCCTTTGTAAATACTGAGCAAAAATATTTGTTTAGTATCTCTGCCTTTTCACAGTCTCCTCTGCCCCCTCCCCTTTATTAAGCCTCACTATCCTCCCTTGGTCTTCCTTGCCTCCCTGATGTACCTATAAAGGTTTTATCCCCTTCTTAACTGAGTTGGCTATCTTTTCCTCGGTTTGGGCCTTTGCTGTTCTGACTGCTTTCCCAGCTTCCTTTTGTTTTAACTGATACAGTTCTCTGTCCTGCTCCTTCTGTGATTCCTTGTACTTCCTGAAAGCTTTCTTTTCTCTTGAACCTTCACTGCCACTTCCTTTGAGAACCATAGTGGTTTCTTACATCATTTAGTTTTGTTTATTTGCTTCACACAATGGCTTGTTGCCTCTGTGATGGCAGTTTTATTATTCCCATTGTTCTTCCACCCTCCTTCCTGCCCATTTGCTAGTGCATTCCTTAGGCACTTACCCATTTTGGCAAGTCAGCCCTCCTAAAGTCCAGTACCTTTGCCTTTGTAAGGCTTGACTCTATTGCTGTGTTTATTGTGAACCATACTGTTCGATGGTCGCTAGTTCCCAGATGGCTACCCACTTCTACATCTGTGATCCTCTCTTCATCTCCATTTGAGAGAACCAGGCCTAAGATTTCTCCCTCTCGAGTGGGCTCCAACACTAGTTGTCTACATGCATGCTCCCTGTAGGGCATCTAGAATAACCCCACTCTTCATGGCTGCGCAACTGTACTCCAGTTAACATCTGGCATATTCAGATCACCCATCAGCAATATCTCCCCTTTTTTTGCCATACTAAGTATACTTTCTATCATTTCCTTGTCCATTTCCTCCCCCTGAGAAGGGGGTCTGTATACAACCCCTGTGCGGATTGTGGTGCCATTGCCGGTCTCCAAATTTACCCACAGTGCTTCTTCTCCTCCCTGTTTTCTCTTTTGTTCTGTTACTTTGATTCCTTCCCTTATGTAAAGAGCTACTCCTCCTCCTTTTACCCTCTCTGTCTCTCCTGTAGATAGTGTATCCTGGTATGTTTCGTCCCAGTCATGGTTTTGTGCGAACCATGTTTCTGTGACTGCCACGATATCCAGATGTTCCTCCTCCATCAAGGCCACTAATTCAGGAAGCTTGTTATCAGACTAGTGCATTGGTACTCAATGCTTTCCATTTTGATGGCTTTACTTTCTGTTGCAGCATCCCCACTGACCTTTCTACCTCGGTCTTTTTCCCATTTAGTACCCTGTTTTGTAGGGAGAGGATGGGATTTTCCTGCTTATCAGTGCTTCCCCTTGACTAGTTTGAAGTTTGCCAATGAAGCATTTAAACCGATTGCTCAAAGACTTGTTCCTTCCTGGACAGATGCAGACCATCCTGCCAGCATAGGCTGGTGTCCCTCCAGGTGGAACCCCAGTCCCCAATGAAGCCAAACCCTGTGCTCCACACCATTTTTCAACCACTCATTAAACTGCATGGTGCAAAGTACCCTTGCCTCACTCATGCCATTTACAGGCAGCACCTCAGAGAAGGATACTGTGTGCTAGGCCCTCCCCCAGTTCTACAAAGTCCTTCTGCACTGCTCTAATCTCATGTTGAGCCAAGTCATTTGTCCCTAGGTGGACAATGACATCCAGCTCAGACTCCGTGCAGCTGTTCTCATGATCCTGAGGATGCGCTTCCTGTCCCTCCAAGCCATGGCACCAGGCAGGCACTTTACTTCAGTTTTCCCTGCTCCCCCCAGTTCTATCCTCCTAATAACTGAGTCTCCCACCAGGAGCTGCTTCCTTTCATTGAGGCATCCTCTGCCTCCTTCCTGTGGGCCTCCCTTGTGACAGGTGTCCTCAGCCTCCTTAATCTCCTCTGTGGGTGCATCCATAGGGGAGCTGTGCCTTGGAAAAGACTTCCCCACATACGCTACAGTTTTAAAACCCAGTGTGCCCGGTTTTTCTTTTGTGTTTCTCAGACATAGTGCCAGTCCTATCCAAACTTACCCGTTTATGGCAATCCGCCAGGTAAGACCCTCTTATTGGTTCCCAACCGTGTCACGGGTCGTGGAAAAAAACGTAATAAAATCCATTTTTTTTAGAACCGATAAGAACTGGTAACCACACTCTAAATCACCGATTAAGATTTTTTTAAACAACTTGATTGGTTCAAACCGAGCCAATAAACCGTTTACAAGTTCCACACAGAATAGAATTAATGTAAAACCTATCTAGTACTCACAAATACCACAGACAGAGACTGAACTGACAGGTTGCAGTTTAAATTCGGTCAAAAACCGAGAAAAACGGTACTTTAACAGACAAAATTAACCAAGCAGAAGGAGAAATCTCCGGAGCGACTGTTCAGTGAGGCAGAGTAAAGAATCTGATGGTTTGAGTTTGAAGAACAACAGACAGAGTCTCAACCGAGCTCGAGCTCAGCGTTCCATGCCTGGCATGGAAAGTTAACTCTTTCATCTCCGGGGCAGTTCGAAGGTTGGGACTCACTGCTACTGTCAGAATATAGCAAGACTTCATGTTGCTTGAAAAACCATAACATTCTGTGGTGATTTGCATATGCAGCCCATGATGCTTTGCATTGTGTGGGCATGTGTGATTTTGTATTTTTCTTGAAACTTGGCTTCCCAGCCAAATGCCCTTTGGAGTAACTCCTTCCTAGTATTTGCGCACAGAGTTCTTTGTCTTTTTATATATATATATATACAGTATGTATATATATACATATATATATATATATATATAATATATATTTATATATAAGTTTGGCTCCTCGTTTTTTTTTTTTTTTTTGATAATAATAGGAAGTAAAATAGATAGGTATGGGAAAAGGTGACAATCAGGAATATTCCAAATTGGTACATATTAATATTCAATCTGAAACATGATATAATGTAAAATTATCATATTACTGGGATATAGCAGAAAGGCAAAATAATAGGATACGTATGACGTGAAAAACGCATCATAACATCCTGAGCTGTTGACTTAATGATTATAAGGTGTTAAAAACCCATTAAGCCAAGTGCAGTAACATTTCACCATATTTAAAAAATTGTTTAGGAGCATAATAAAATAAAATCCTATTGATTAAGTGAGCCACAGAGTGTATATTGCAGCATATAGTACTAATTAGAGCTGACCACGATGTACAGTCTTACAGTTTCATAACCTGTGGGGAGCGATAGTATCAGGGTAATGAAAACTGTACAACTCTCAGCGTACTACCGGCAAAAGAACAAAAAAAACCAAAACAAAAAACATACTGGTTCTCCACATCGAAGTGTCCAGGACTTATATGCCAGGAGAGGTAAATATCACTGGGCTGTTTACTTGAAATCATGTCACCCTTGATTTATGTACACTGTTTGCCACACTGAGGTTTTTGCTCTTTGTTTTGGCTCTGTATTTCTTTTTTGGAAGCTCTAGGGATTTAAGGGAAGAGCTCTCAACCTACTTCAGACCATGAGAAATTTACTGAGATGTTGCCCTCAGATATAGCACACAGATTAGTGGACTGGTCGACTGAAACTTGGTTTAAATCTTCTTGCAAGGAGTGTAAGTCTTCAGCTAACAGGGCATATTTATTGCTCAGTGGGATAGAGGAGATCACTTGTGAGTGGGAAGTCAAAATCTGGGAAGGGCCTGGAGAGATTTCAGTAGAACAACAAGGAGGGTTAAATATATGAGGACCTGATAAGCGCTTATCTTGCAATCGACTTGAATGCCTAGTTGGGGGAACATCAATATCAACCGTATTCGGAACTTTAAAGTCTGTAGAGCATCCCTCGTTGGTCTGTGCAACAGATTCTTCCATCCGAATGGATTTTGAATTACTGGTCAGATCATCCACTAAGATGGAACATGGTAAGGTAGGATTACTTGGCATTATGTCCAAAAAATTAGCTAGAGCTTCTGGCATGCTGAAATCTTTAAAAGGCTGATCCCAGAAAAAGGCGCAATGTGGAGGGGTAGCGTAAGGCAAATTTAATGTTCCTCTGGTATAATACTGGTTTCACTGAATTAAAGGCTTTTCATTTTATGGACAGATCCTTTGAGAAATCTCTATAGATGGATATTTTGTACTCCTGCCACGTCAAAGTACCAATTTCTCTAGCACAATTTAGAATTAGCTCTGTGCGCATGTAGTTCAAGAATCTAGCTATAATGGGTCTAGGCCGCTGCTCTTGAATTGTCCTGGGACCTAAAGTATGGTGGGAGTGCTCAATAATCAGTTGTTGATCTGGGGATAGTTTTAGCGTTGCAGGGAGAAAGTGCAACAGGAGCGCTGTTGTGTCCCCCAGCTCGGCTCCTTTGGGGAAACCAAAAAATTGCAAGTTGTTCCTGCGATTGCGATTCTCAATGTCATCAATTTTTGTTTGCAGAAACTTAATGGTGTGATTTTGATTCAAACAACATGAAGTCTTGCTATATTCTGACAGTAGCAGCGAGTCCCAACCTTCGAACTGCTCCGGAGACGAAAGAGTTAAGTTTCCATGCCAGGCATGGAACGCTGAGCTCGAGCTCGGTTGAGACTCTGTCTGTTGCTGTTTAAACTCAAACCGTCAGATTCTTTACTCCACCTCAATGAACAGTCGCTCCGGAGATTTCTCCTTCTGCTCGGTTTAATTTGTCGGTTAAAGTACTGCTTTTCTCGGTTTTCGACCAAATTTAAACCGTAACCTGTCGGTTCAGTCTCTGTCTGTGGTATTTGTGAGTACTAGATAGGTTATATTTTACTCTGTTCTGTGTGAAACTTGTAAACGGTTCATCGGTTCGGTTTGAACCGATCAAGTTGTTAAAAAATGTTAAATTGTACTTTTAGAGTGCGATTACCGGTTCTTATCGGTACTAAAAAGAACGGACTTTATTACGGTTTTTTCCACGGCCCGTGACACGGTTAGGAACTGATAAGAGGGTATTGCCTGGCGGATTGCCATAAAAGGGTAAGTTTGGTTAGGACTGGCACAATGTCTGAGAAACCCAAAAGAAAAACCGGACCCACTGGGTTTCAACACTGTAGTGTGTGTGGGGAAGTATTTGCAAGGGCTGACCCCAACACCACCTGTGTCTATTGTCTGGGGTTTGACCACCTCAATGCAGACTGCCAGATTTGTAAAAGTTTCCCTGCAGCTACTCTAGAAAAGAGAGTTGGTAGGCTCAGGGAAAGGGAGGCCAAAAAGTCCGCTGTCCGGATGGCCAGCCCGGTTCGGTTCAAACCAAACCAGAAGGAGTGCCCTCTGACTAGGGTGAGACTTCTTCGGGCAAAAGGAGAGTCAATTCTGAGGAGTCGGTTCTGGCTAAAAGAACTAGAAAAGAAAAATCAGCTGGTGTGGAGCCAAAATCTTACTCTCCAACCGCTGAAGAAATAGCCAAAGCGATCAAAATTGTTCAGTCACTTTCCCCGGTTCCGACCGAACCGGCACCATAAGGCAGGCACTCGGTTCGGCCGGTTCCACCAGTTCAAGAGTATGAATTAGAGGAATTCTATGAACCAGAGGAGGAGGAAGAGGAGTATGAGGAAAGTGAATGTGGATTTGAAAGTCTGGATGTGCCCACTGACCCGGACATCTCCCCAGACAGACCTTCAGGAGTGTCTAGTCCTAGGCTTTCTGAGTCCCCCTCCCATTTCACGTTTTATAAAAAAGTGGCTGAAACCCTCCAGCTTCCTATGGAAGAATCTGTGGATGACCAGGAGGAGCCTGACTATGTGGAAATAATGGATATCCCAGAGTTCAGGAGGCTGTCTATTCCCTTGCACAAACTTTGGGAAACAGACATTCAAGATTTTAAAGACTCCTAACACTATACCTCCTGTGGATAAAAGAATGGACAAGAGGTATACATTGTCAGGCTCAGACACGGAGTTCCTTACACAACAATGCAGCCATGTTGGAGTAGTGCAGGCTGCAGCCTGTGATAAGGCAAACATTCCCTTGGCTTCACACCCCCCGGACAAGGACTCCAGAAGGATTGATGCCATGGCAAAGAAACAGTATATGGCAGCATCCTTGGGACTCAGACAGGCGAATTATATGGCCTATACTGCTAGGTATCAAAAATCCAGATGGGACACTGTTATGGCTTTAGCAAAACAGGTCCCTGGCCAGCTTGCCAAGGAGCTGGAGAAGGTGGCTGCTGATGGTATTGAGGCATCCAAGGTGCAATTCCATGCTGCAGTAGACTCCAACGATGTGTCATCTAGAGTCATGGCTACATCTGTGGCACTTTGAAGAATGGCCTGGCTCAGATGTACTAGCCTGTCACAGGATACCCAGACTAAGGCCATGGATTTTTCTGTTGTGGGTAATTCTCTGTTTGGTGAGCAAACAGAGAATTACATGAAGAAAATGGATGAGTATAGGACCACCTATAGGAGTGCACAGGCCAAGGAAAGGCAGGCCACTTCTCAAAGGCAGCTTCCCAGGGGCAGGGGCAGGCCCTTTCACAGGCCTTTTTACCAAGCCCAGGCCTCCTCCTCTTCTACTGATGCCCAGAGGGGGTTCTTTAGAGGGAGAGGCAGACGGGGTACAAGCAGGCCTGCTTTCACCCCTCAGCCCAAAGCCCCTGCCAAACAGGCACCCTGATGGGGTTGCAAGGGCCGATTCTCAGCTACCTGTTAGGGGCAGGCTGGCTTACTTTGTCCAGGACTGGGAGTCTCTGACATCAGACAAATGGGTCCTGGAAGTAGTAAGCCAGGGACTGGTTCTCAGCTTCAAAAAGTTTCCAAAGATGAGAACCAGATCCTTTCCACCCGCAAATCCATCAGAGACACTTGCCTTAGAGGCAGAGGTCTTGTTCCACCTAGATCTCAGAGCTGTGGAAAGGGTGCCACCCCTACACCAGGGCAAAGGGTTGTATTCCAGGTACTTCCTTACCCCAAAAAAGACAGGAGAATGGCGGCCCATCCTGGATCTCAGATATTTAAACAAGCACCTTTTAAAACCAAAATTCAAAATGGTGACTCTGGGAATTATTCTACCCTCTCTAAGGCCAGGGGACTGGCTAGTATCCCTGGACCTCAAGGATGCCTACTTTCATATTCTCATCAGAAGCTCCCATCAAAAGTACCTCAGGTTCGAGCTGCCCTCAGGCCATTACCAGTTCAGAGCAATGCCCTTTGGCCTCACCTCTGCTCCAAGGATGTTCAGAAAATGCCTGGCAGTGGTAGTTGTTTCTCTAAGAAGGCAAAAGATTGCCATCTTCCCTTACCTGGACAACTGGCTCATAGTGGGCCAGTCCCCAGACCAAGTCAACTTACACTTACAGATAACTCAGCAACTGCTCACTTCTTTGGGTTTCCTTCTAAATCTTCCAAAGTCAGTTCTAGAGCCTGTCCAGCTCCTCAGCTTCATAGGTGCAGAGCTAGACACAGAGAAGGCCAGAGCCTTCCTTCCCCTGGATAAGGCAAGGACCCTGGTCTCTCTGGCCTCCTCATTCACCCTGCAGGTGTCTTGACCAGCAAGCCATTTTCTACAGCTCCTGGGGCACATGGTTGCTTCTACAGCAGTAGTGCAGGGAGCAAGATTTCAGATGAGGGACATTCAGTTCCATTTGAGAACCTTGTGGTCTCAAAGGAAGGACCCTCTGACCAAATTGATCCCAGTAACTCAAACCCTGATCCAGGCTCTACAGTGGTGGCAGGATCAGAACAATCTGAGACAAGGGGTTCCTTTTGTCACTCAGTCTCATTCTTTAATCCTTACTACAGATACCTCCCTCTTGGGGTGGGGGGCCCACATGGGCGACCTGACCACCCAGGGGTTGTGGTCCCCTCAGGAAACTCTGCTTCACATCAATCTGTTGGAACTCAGAGCAGTATTTCTAGCACTTCAAGTTGTTTCAAATCTGTTCAGAAAGTTATACAGGTCAGAACAGACAACACTACCACAATGTGGTAATCATCAACAAGGAGGCACTCGGTCTATCGCCTTGTGCCCAAGCAATGAAGTTGTGGTCTCTGGCTTACTCCCTGAACACCTCCCTCATGGCAGTTCACTTCCCAGGCAAGGACAATGTCCTTGCAGATGCTCTCAGCAGGATTTCCCAGGGCCATCACAAATGGTCACTGGACCCCCTGGTCTTGGAGGTGATATTTTCCAGATGGGGTGCCCCGCAGATAGATCTTTTTGCAGCCCCAGACAATCACCAACTTCCCCTTTTTTGTTGCAGGCCCCCAGTGTTGGGCTCAGTCCCCCTGGATGCCTTAGTTCTCAATTGAGAAGGGAAGTTTCTTTATGCTTTTCCCCCTTCCCTCTCCTGTTCAAAGTGCTAGTCAAAATCAGATCTCAACCCTGCAAGATGATCCTGATTGCTCCAGACTGGGCCAGACAGCCCTGGTGTCCACTCCTACTGTCCTTAGCAGTCCATCTTCCCCTGTATCTTCTCAGGAATTACAACCTGTTATCCTGTGCTCAGGGGAGGGTTTGGTACCCGAACCTCAAATTTCTCAATCTCAAGGCCTGGCTCTTGAAGAGAGAGTTTGCTGATTTACGCCTCTCCCAAGGTGTAATGGATATACTGAAGGCTTCTAGAAAACCTTCCACCAGGGCTACTTATAATTCTAAGTGGAAAAGATTTTCCATATGGTGCTCTGGGAAGCATAATTCCTCAGAATCTGCTGATCTGTCCACAGTCCTTGACTATATGGTCCATTTAAATAGCTTGGGGCTGAGACCAGCTACACTGAAAGTGCATCTAACAGCTGTGTCTGCTTTTATTTCAGCAGGTAAGCCCTCTTCTCTTTCAGCTCATCCTGTATTCTCCAAGTTTTTCAAGGGATTGCTTCACACCAACCCTCCATTCAGGGACCCTGCCCCTGCCTGGGACCTTAATGTTTGCATTGCTCAGCTTATGCAACCCCTCTTTGAGCCTTTGTCTTCAGCAGAGCTTACGTACTTGACTTGAAAGACTATGTTTCTGGTAGCCATCACTTCTGCCAGATGCATAAGTGAATTACAAGCTTTGTCAGTGGAGCCTGATTTTATCTCCTTTCATAGAGATAAGGTGGTCCTCAGGACTAACCGAAAGTTCTTGCCTAAGGTGGTTTCAGATTTCCACCTTAATCAATCTATGTCTCTCCCAGTGTACTTCACTGACCAGTCCTCCTCTGGTGAGAGGAGGCTGCACAGTTTAGATGTGAAAAGAGCCCTTAGCTACTACATAGAGCGTACCAAGGGTCACAGGTTTAACTCCCTCCAACTGTTCCTCACTTATGGTGAGGTCGGTAAGGGGAAACCTGCCACTAAAAGATCCATTGCCAGGTGGATTGTCTCTTGTATCCAATTTTGTTATGAAAAACTGGGTAAGGTTCCTCCCTCAGGTCTGAGGGCTCACTCTACCAGAGGTACAGCTGCTTCCCTGGCTGCTGCCAGGGACATCCCTATTCTAGAGATATGTCAAGCAGCTACCTGGAAAACAGTTCACACTTTTACCAAGCATTAATCCCTGAACATCCAGGCTAGGAGTGATGCTCGGTTTGTCACAGCTGTGCTTCAGAGCCTATTTCCTAAGTAGGTTCTGTCCCTCCTCCATGGAGGTACTGCTTTGTAGTCTGCTACTGTCAGAATATAGCAAGACTTCATGTTGTTTGAAGAAAAAAAATTACTCACCTTAGTAATGTTGTTTTTCTAATGAAGTCTTGCTATATTCTGACCTCTCCCCCTGCCTGCCCTCTCAGAACCTCTGTTTTTGGGATGTGGGTGGGCAGTGCAGTGTTGGCACTCAGTAGGTGCCCACCTTTTTGTTTTCACCCCCTTCTTTTTGGGGTGAGTCAGTGTTGTGTTTTTCATTTTTTGGGTCTTCTGACTTGAGTCTTTGTTTTGGGACCAAAAAATGTGTTTTATGTTTAGTAGCCAGTTGGCTAGTGTAGGTTTACAGCTTCCACACAGGGCCTTAGTAAGTTTAGCTTGTAAAGATCTGACGGTTTGAGTTTAAACAGCAACAGACAGAGTCTCAACCGAGCTTGAGCTCAGCGTTCCATGCCTGGCATGGAAACTTAACTCTTTCATCTCTGGGGCAGTTCGAAGGTTGGGACTCACTGCTACTGTTAGAATATAGCAAGACTCCATTAGAAGAAACAACATTACTAAGGTGAATAATTTTTTCTTTCATATCATGGCCTGGAGATCATGAATGGAAACTGAGTTTTGTGTAGATGTAGTCTCAGTAGAAGTGATCCTCTGGTCAAAGGATTTAAGCGTCGCTGTGCTCTGTTGTGTGAAGACTTTGAGGCATTAATATCAGCTATTAGTTTCAAAAACATAGCCTACACTCTGGCAAGTGAGTTGGATTGCAGATGGGGATCAGCCATTATGAGTGAAGTAGAGGCCTAGTTCAGTGCAGTGCTAATGTGGCTAATTTAGAGAAAATAGGATCAAGATGACTTACAGTCTGTTTAAGGCAGAATAAATGAAGGTAGATCCCCAAAGTTGACACAAAAAAATGATCTGGTATAGGTAGGATGAGGTTTGATTTCTGGGTTCCTTGCAGAGAGAGAGAGAGAGAGAGAGAGAGAAGTATGCTGCCATCTTCTGCCTGGACAGGCCACACACCCTTTTCTCTCTTTAAGTTTATATAATATATCCTTCACTTGTCTACAGGTTACACATCTAAACCTAAATTTTGGGGTCCCAAGTTTTACCTTTTTAGGATTTACATCTGTATAAGTTGAAATTGGGATGTCTAGGTCAGGCAGATTCACAAAATAATTATTTAATATATTTGCTGATTGTTTAGAAGAATGAATAATGCCATTTTTTATCATTTGGATGGGAGGTTTATGAGTTACTGGGATATCAAGTGATTTTATTAATGACCACAATTTTTTAGTATCGATTGTTCCAGAGGTTTTTGTTTCATAATACTTTTATTTTAGCTTTCTAATTTGAAACCTTAAATCATTTCTAATCCTTTTATATTTATCCCAATCGGTTGGGTTTAGTGATTTCCCTGCTTTCTTCCAAAGCCTATTTTTCATCCTAATCTGTTTCTTTACTGTTTCTGATATCCAGGGAAGATGTGTTTTTTCTTTGTATACAGGTTTTTAAAGGGACTAATTTGTTACAGATTTCCAAAAAACACTTAGTAAACTCTTGAATTGCTAATTCAAGTGAAGGCATTAAGAACAATCTATCCAATTTAACAGAAGCTAGTCTATCCAGAAATACTTCTTTGTTATAGCTTTTAAAATTTCTACACTTAATTTTAACTGGAATATGTCCCCGAGGACCCCAAGTACAATCTTATATCTTAAATTTACAACTTATTGTGCAATGGTCTCCCAAATTAGGTTGATTTACATTTATATGTCTGTTTTTGAAAGCAGCACAAGGGAAGTCACAGAGTTTGGAACTGTTTGATTTTGAAAGCAGCACAAGGGAAATCACAGAGTTTGGCACTGTCTGATTTTGAAAGCAGCATAAAGGAAATCACAGAGTTTGGAACTGTCTGATTTTGAAAGCAGCACAAGGGAAATCACAGAGTTTGGAACTCAGTGCTTTGGCTTCTCAGAAGGAACTAGAAGGGGGACAAGATCAGATGTACAGTACAGTAGCTTCTTGTTGTTTTACATTGTTTCTTGTGGATTCTATTCGGTAGAAGGTTATTTCTTTTCTTTCTTACTACTAAGGGGCTAGCAGGGTATTGTTTGGGGCTGTTGGAATTTTGAAACCTGTTTTGGTAGCTATAAGTGGGCTCATTTGTTTGATTCACTGTGTGGCAGGCTGCATTTGTAGAGACCTATTTCTTCTGTTTTAAAACATAATTGGTGTGATTTAACTGGGTCTGTTTCTTTGAATTGGAGACATATATCTTCTAATTCCAAGCCTATTTTGATGTGTTGTTGGTGAAGCTGTTTGAATTGGAGTCCTGTTTCTTTGGGTAGCAAACTTATTTTGGGGGCTTTGAGCAGAATTGTGATTCATTGTTGCTGGCTTCACTAGCTGCAAAGTTTGAGTGCAGAGTGGGGGAAGGGTGTTAATGGTCTGACCAGAGGCCTCAGCTACCTGATTGTTTCTGGAAGACTTGGGCTGGTCCCACCCTTGGTCCATTATTTCCTTTATACCAGGGGTTTTGACATCACTTCCTCAAACAGGCAAAGAATATGCACCTGTCATAGCAAAAGCAGACATCCAGGAAAGGAACAGCAGCAAGTAAAGAGGTGACTGCTCTCTCAGTGGAAGGGAAGTAAATGCAAATCTAGGAGCTTTCATTATTACTTCTTCACATTGATATTGCACTGGGGAAAGAAGGAGTAGGAGTTTGAAGAAGGCTGTGCAATGGCTACTTAAAGTCTGTTTTTGAGTGTGGATAGGAAGAATAGGAATATAAAAAGCAGTTGCTCAATATATCTGAACGTGTGCAACAAAGGAGGTAAGGGAAATAAAGAAAATGTTTTGCACTGATAGAGGAGGGAGAGGGGAGATGTGGGGGAGTGTTTGGTATCCTGCATCTGGAAGGGTGGGGGGTCGCTGGTGGGCAATGACAGCAATGGGTAGGGTGGTAGGCTGCAACAACTGTGGTGCACCAATCTTTCTAAAAATTGCCTGGAGTGTGAGAGGATGTTTAGTGTGCAACCACATAGAAAAACTTAGAAAGGAGATTGAGGGTCTGCAGGAGGAACTAAGGCAGGCAAGGCAGATTGGGGGTGGGTTTAGCCCAATACTGGAGGGAGGAAGAAGGGGAGATGAGGGAGGGTGATTTAAGCCAACAGTGGTGAGGAGAGGGTCAGAAGAAGGGAAGCAGAGACAAAGGGCCCAGGCCAGGAAGAACAATTGCTGGGAAACCAGGTCAGAGACAAAAGACAAATGGAAGGAGGAGATAGGGACTGTGAGGGAGGTGAAGAAGTGGCAAAAGTCATGGAGTGGAAAGGAGAGAACAGGTTACTATGAAGAGAGAGGGAGTGGGCATTTGTGAAGGGCCCTCAGAAAATAGTTGTGCACTGCTAGAGAGGAAGAAGGTGGAGGAGGGAAATGATGAAATTAAAGGAGTGATTGATAAATGCCTGGACCAAACTGGAGTGGGGGGAAGTTCTGCTGGGAGAATTGCAACAGGGTAAAAGGGAGAAATAATGTGCAGGAGGAAGAAGAGGAGCTGAAATGAGAGAGGAGATGAATGGAAGCAAGCAGGGAGTAAGGGGTGGAATCTTAGTGCTGGGGACTCAATACTAAGAGGAGTTAGGTGGGGTAGCAAGGGGAGAGGCATAGTCGTTACGGTGGAGGCCATGCCAGGAATGACAGCAGAAAGGGTGGGACAGTCTTTTCTGAAATATGCTAGAAGGGTAGGGACAAGCCTCATTTAATTATACATCTTGGAACAAATTACCTGGCTGACAAGACAGTAGATACAGTCCAGAGGAGGTTTGAGGAACTAGCACAATTATGTGAGGGGGCTGGAAGATCAGTAACTTTTTCAGAGATACTTCCTGTGCCAAAGACAAGCACAACAAGAAAGCTGAGAATAGAGGAATTTAATAGATGGCTAAGAACCTGGTGTTGTGCTAAAGGGTATGGGCTGTTAGGGGGGTGGGGAGAGACCTGGGAGGACAGTAGTCTCTATGCCAAGGACAGACTACATTTGAGTGAGGAGGGAATGAAAGTGTTGAAACAGAGGATGGAGGAGTACAAAGAGGAAGTTGGGAATTTAAACTAGGAATGGGGGGTGGCAGTTGGGGAAGAGATATGCAGAGACCACAGGTTGGGAAACCATATGAGCTTAACCCCCATAACAGTGACAAAGGACAAATGGCAAGTACTGTTGGTGATGCTAGGAAAGGAGGGCAGGATGGGAGGGGGGGGAAAGGGTGGAAGGTGGTTGCCCTTAATGCTAGGAACCTTGGGAGGAAAACTGCAGAGTTACAGGTTCTCATGGCAGAGGGAGAGGTGGACATTGCAGTCATCACGGAAACATGGGCCACCCAATACAATGACTGGGACCTGTCTGTACAAGGGTACAGATTATTTCATAGGGACAGAGTGATTGGGAAAGGAGGGGAGGTGGCACTATATGTGAAGGAAGGACTAAAGTGTGTAAGGGAGGAAGGGGAGGAGGGTAGTATGGAGTCACTTTTGATGTAATCCAGGATTCCAAGAATAGATTCTAGAATGGGAGTGGTGTACAGGTCACCATCTCAGACGGAGGAGTTAGACAGGGAACTAGCGGACAGATCAGGAGGACCTGCGAGAAGGGTAGTGTGGTGATTTGGGGACTTCAACATGCCAGGAGTGGACTGAGCACCCCAACAACCAGGAACAGAAGGGAGCAGGTACTGCTGGATGCCTTCCAGGACAGCTTCCTGCTGCAAATGGTCAGTAAACCAACCAGGTTAGGAAATACCCTTGACCTGTGCTGGCAAATGGGACTTGGAGAGAACTCACAGGGAGGAACCGCTGTCAGGAGTGACCACCGCTCAGTAAGGCTCACATTGGATATGGGCAAGGAAGGAGTGGAATCTGGCATAATAGTGCTGGACTTCAGGAGGGCCGACTTTGGGAGGATGGGGAAGTGGTAAAAGGGTACCTGGCCAGAATTCAATCTAGTATGGACACTAACCAGAGGTGGAAGCTCATAAAGCTGGGGATAGTGGGGCAACCAAAACCTGCTGCAAAGCCCAGAGCAAGAAGGCTAGGGCTAAGAAACAGATCTGGTTGAGCAAGGAGGTCATGGAAAAGGTAAGGAGGAAAAGAGCTGCCTTTAGGAAGTACAAGAAAACAGGGAAGAGGGAGGACAGGGAGGAGTACTTGACAGAATCGAAGGAGGTGACAAGGGCAGTAAGGGGAGCCAAAGCATCTACGGAACTCAGGCTGGCACAAGGCATTAAGAAGGGGGAGAAGGACTTCTTTAAGTACATCAGGGAGAAAAGGAGCTGTAAGGACCACATAGTAAGGATTAAGAAGGAGGGGGGCTGGGTGGAAGCAGGGTTCGATAAGGTGGAAGTGCTAAATGAGTACTTCTGCTCAGTATTTACTAAAGAGAAGAGGGGGGTGACACCCAAGGTGGGAGAAATGGCAGAAGCAGGGAGGGAAGTGGTGACAGATGGGGAAATCATGGAGAGCAGAGTTTGAGAGGGTTTGAAGGCACTGAGGGTGGACAAGGCACCAGGCCCAGATGGCATCCACCCCGGGGTACTGAAGGAGCTGGCAGAGGTCCTTGCAGAACCTTTGGCAGACCTATTTAATGCCTCACTACATCTCGGGTGTGTACCTAGGACTGGAGGATGGCTCATGTGGTGCCTCCACAAGAGTGGCCCCAAGGATGAACCGGGAAACTACAGACCAGTGAGCCTCACATCCATCGTGGGTAAGCTAATGGAGACTATCCTGAAGGAGAGGCTGGTGGCCTCCTAGAGGCCAAAGGACTACAGGACAGCAGACAGCATGGCTTCATACGTGGCAGATCCTGCCAAACCAACCTGGTCGAGTTCTATGACTGGGTAACTAGGCAACTGGACAGGGGCCATGCAGTGGATGTCCTGTATCTGGACTTCAGTAAGACTCAGTGCCACATGGAAGGCTGGAAAGGAAGTTAGTAGGCACAGGGGCGGGTACAAAGCTGGTGAGATGGGTAGGAGACTGGCTGCAAGGAAGGCAACAGAGGGTGGTGGTGGGTGGGGAGCTCTCACACCCAAGGGCAGTGACGAGCGGTGTTCCACAGGGCTCCGTGTTGGGACCAGTGTTGTTTGGGATATTCATTGCAGACATATCATGGGACATCAAGAGCAAGATCAGTCTGTTTGCTGATGATACCAAGGTAGGCGCGGTGGTGGATGACCTAGGGGGATGGCAGGGGTTGCAGGATGATCTGGCAAACCTGGTCAGACACCTGGCAACTGGGCTTTAATGCTAAAAAGTGCAAGGTGCTGCATTTTGGGATGAAGAACCCAAGGAGGAGTTACCAGCTAGGGGGAGTGCAGCTAGCCCAGACAGAGGAGGAGAAGGATCTGGGTGTGTTTTATTACAGGTCACTGAACAACCGGCACAATGTAGGAAGGCAGCTGCAAAGGCCAACAAATGCTGGGTTGTATTGCAAGGGGTATATTCTAGGGAGGGAGGAGGTGATTCTGCCACTGTATAGGTCATTAGTTAGACCACACCTGAATACTGCGGCAGTACTGGCGTCCGTATCTGAAGAGGGACATTAAGTTACTGGAGGGGGTGCAGTGCAGAGTGACAAAGATGATCAAGGGGCTGGGGGACTTATCATACGAGAGGAGGTTGAAGGAGTTGAACATGTACTTACTGGAGGAGAGGAAAGACGGGGTGACATGATTGAAACCTTTAAATACATGAAAGGAATAAACAAGATGGGTACAGAGGGGCTGTTCAAAGTAAGGGAAGGGAGGGCCACCAGGGGCCATGATATGAGACTGGAGTGAGGAAGGTTCAGGAGGGAGATGAGGAGACACTTTTTTACAGAGAGGGTGGTGGCTGGGTGGAATGCATTACCTGCTGAAGTGGTATGCAGTAGAACAGTGGACTGTTTCAAACGAGGATGGGACAGGACAAGGGGGAGGGTTAATGAAGGGGAAGGGTGGAAGGGAGGGGCAGCTGCAGAATAAGGGGTGCTAGCTGCACATTCAAGCAGACTTGATAGACCTCTAGGCCTTTATCTGCTGGCAAATTTCATATGTTCGTATATCTATGGGCCTAATTCGCACAGTTACAAACAATAAGTCCAATATATTTCCTGGACTAGTCAACAAAGATTTCCTAGTTGGAATAAGAATTTTCTGGGTAACCTCAAGTCCTTCAAGAATATTCTCCAATGCTAGACCGCACTGTTTACTCCATGCGGCATTAAAGTCCCCTATTAGAATTAATTCACAACCCATGGCACAATTTTGAATAGTCTGTGCTAAATTTTCAAACTCTCCGGTTTTCATTTTTGGAGGAGCATAAATAACTCCTATGATTAATGCCAAATTGGATACTTTAACCAAGAGACAATCAATAAGCCCAGTTTGATCACTGTATACAACACTGGTTTGACCTAGGTCCCATTTAGTATAAAGCAACACCCCCCCATACAGCCCACCCTTTCCAAACAATGACAAGCAAATCCCTCAAGTTCTATTTCTTTAACATCTATTTTTTTGTTTAACCGAGTCTCCGTCAATGCTATCATATCTGGAGATTTGGTTTCTGTCCATACTTTAAATAAATCAATTTTATTTTTCAAATTCCTTGCACTGTCATGAATAATTTTCAATTTATTTTCAATTTCAAGACCAGGATTTAACTCTATCCCCCCTCCCCCCAACAATAAAGATAGTATCAAACAACTTTTTGATTTATAAAAGCAGTAATTTCTAATGGGTACTATTTGAAGTTTCTTACTCAGTAATAATCGAGTTTTTGAAAACTGATTTCTACTGCTAGATTTTACCATAGTCTCCTTGCTCATTTGTGTTCCCCCAAAACAATGTGGGAACCTAATTTCCAAAGCCAGAGCACTTGGAGTCTCAATTAGGTTTGGGTTTGAAAATTTCCCATACAAAACACATGTTGCAATAAAATAAATCAGCACTCTACAAAGTACTTCCATTTAACTTGAAATTTTATAAGTCTTTACAATATTTTAAACTTGTTTCCACATTATCACAATTCTGACTAAATTTTACTACTTGACTGATTATATTTCTACAACCTATCTATAACTTAAAACTATTTTACTCTGAATTTGCTCACACTACAGTTTGGGTCTAAAGACTTCAAATCAGTATCAATCCTATCTTTTATATTTCAATGAATTTTTGTATTTACTACATTCATATATCAGACATACCCTGAGCAGAGTTCTTCCTGATGTTTTCTTTTTTTCTTCCGAGTGGCGCTCGCGCTATGAACAGTGTAGCTTGCTTTAAGCAGTGCAGCTCCTCCCTTTCTGGTGATGTACTGTTCACTCTCCTCCCTCTCTGGTAGTTTGAATTTGCCGGTTTCAGTGGGACCCAGTCACTTTAATAGATATTCGTACAGGGATAATTCACCTACACACACACCTGCCAGGAATCCTGTTGGCACAGATCTTTCAATGGCTTTACACAAGCATCAGCTGTTGTAGATGCTGTATGAGCTGCTTTCTGTGTGCAACATGGCTCCCTTTAAGCAGTGCAGCTCCTCTCTTTCTGGTGATGTACCATTCACTCTCCTCCCATCTCCAGTAGTTTGAATTTGCCGGTTTCACCAGGACCCAGTCACTTTAACAGATATTCGTATAGGGATAATTCAGCTACACACTCACCTGCCAGGAATCCTGTTGGCACAGATCTTTCAGTGGCTTCAACTCTGCCATGCCTTGTCTCTGTGTGTCTTAAAAGCCACTAACCTACAGTCTGCCTGCAAAAACATCAACCTGATCTTGCCACTGAACCCAGTTCCTTTGTTGCCACTCTCCAGCAATTCTGAGTACATTGTTGGATCCTTTTGAAAACATTTCATTTTCTGTGCATTAAATAATCCCCGATCTACACCCTGTATTCATGTCTGGGGGAGGGAGGGGGTCAGGTCGAAGTCAAATGCAACAGATAAGCAATCAGAGCTGAGAGCCACCGTGAGAGCTGCCATAGGAAAACAGAGAGCAAGCAAGGCAGACGAGAGTAAAACAGAACTTTTGGATGTTTTAACAGGTTCTCCAAGAATGCCAGTGAACAGACGGTGATCATAAATATAGTACAGGAAAAACTTATTTCTGTATGTCCATTGCCTACCTGCGCCACTTGATCACTGGCATTCTCTTTGGCCAATTTCTTTTGATAAGCAGAAACACTCTGAAAAGATCAATAGAAGGTTTCATGCAAGAGGGAACCCCATTAGCAGTTCAGATATGTCCCTAAATAAATGAAGTGCATCTTGACTGTGTTCTATATTGGTGGGGTGGGGGCAGCGTCAGCATAATGTGAGCCATTTTCTGAAACAGAGCTGCTGGTGGTTTCACTTTTTCAGAGCTGCAGTGGGTGTAGCCCTGCAGACCTCTTGATATCAGAAAAGGACTCAGTGCATTCCTTCCAACTGAACAACATGTTGGAGTTGTAACACAGTCACCTCTGCATCCATGAAGCACTCCGCTCACTGTCTCCATTGGTAGTCACACTAACTATTTTGTAGCCCTTTCTGACCCCCATCCAATTCTCCCACTCAGCACCCACCACCCCACCAGCCCCCAAGCCCTTACTTACCTATCAGGCATCCACTGCTGTAATCCTCTCTGGACCACAGACACATCTTCACTCTTCAAAGCCGGACCATAAACTGAAGAAACAGGTATGTGGTTCAGTGTATTTCAATGAGGTTTTGAACTGGGTGGCATAACCTGGGCATTTTTGCATATTTTTGACCCATATTTTTAACATGCCTTTTTTGGGACCACGCATCAATAGGGTTTTGAACTTAGAATCACCTCCAAAGATTTGCACTCAGTCAGAATTGAAGCAGCACAACAGCCATCTTTTCAAATGCCTCTTTTGCTTCACTGCAAAATTCCAAAATGGTGCTAGTGCTCAACAAGCATATGGATGCCCAATCACCCCGGCGCTTTTGGTGTAAATCCTTCATCGGGGCGTTTTGAACTTAGTGGTATAACTTAGGCATTTTTGGCCCAAATTTTCAACATGCCAATTTTCGGACCCCACCTCATGAACAATTGCACTGATATTAGGCAAATCTGTCCCAAAAGGTGATTTTGTGGTGCCTGCGTGAAGTCAGCTTTCAAGTAGGAGTTGAACATTTTCTCTGCTCTTGTTCATGAGGTGGGGTCATAAGAAGGCTATGTTGAAAACTTGGTGTAAAAATATATAAAAAAAACCAAAACAAGGAAAGTAGAGCCTACAATGAATTTAGTGAATGCAGGCTCATAACTTTGGTAATTTACAATGTTTTTACCCCAAATTTACAACATAGCCATATCTTTACAGCACCTCATCAATGTGACAGCTGTCATTTTTCAAATCCTGGCCAAAATATTTTTTTGTACATCCCAAAAGGTGATTTTTGCAGTCCCTGTATGAGATCACCTTTCAGACAGGAGCTGAAAATTTTCTCTGCCCTTGTTCATGAGGTGGAGTCATAAGGCTATGTTTTAAATTTGGTGTAAAAATATTTAAAAAAAAATAAACGTTTTGAGGTCATGTTGAATTTTGCAAATGCAGGCTCATAACCTTGATAATATTCTATATTTTTACCCAAAATTTTCAACATAGACATTTCTTTATAGCACCTTATCAATGTGGCAGCTGCCATTTTTCAACTCCTGCCCTAAATGTGTTTTTGAGTCCTCAAAGTTGATTTCGCAGTCCTTGCGCAAAATCACCTTTAGGCCAGGAGTTTAACATTATCTCTGCCCTTCTTCATGAGGCAGGGTCATACCAAGGCTATGCTGAAAAATTGGTGTAACAATATTAAAAAGCTAAATTTCAATATTTTTACCCTAAATTCCTTGCTGCAGCTCTATCGGCTCTGGTCAGATCTGTTCTTTTTGAACACACTGTTTACAAACAGCAAGGAAATAGTATTTTAAGAGGAGGGGTGAACAGCTAAACAGGTGAGCGCTGCAACAGAGAGACCCGACTCGGAATGAAGGGCACAGCGTTTCACTTCTTTTTTTTTTTTAACTTTCTTTTTAACAAAGGTTTTTGATGAAGCCATATACAACAACAAAGGAGCAGCTTGGCAAGGTAACACTATGCATGTGTGTGTGTGTGTGTGTGTGTGTGTGGAGGGGACAGCAGAGAGCACCTCCATCTGTTAAGCTGTCTATATTAAACAGCATCCATTGAGGTAAGGAACCAGTTATAACTGTGCATAAGGAACTGTCGTTATGGCTCCAAACTCGTTTGTTGAAGGAAGGACCTACTGTATTAATCAACCTTGGGGGATTGGCTCAATTAGTTTAGTAAAGCCCTTGTCATTCCTACTTGCAAGGAGCCCAGAGGAGATCCAAATAAGGGCAGGGGCAGCAAAAACAGGATTTCTATTAGTTGCTGAATAGCTCCTTCCTAGTAAGAAAGGAAAAAGTAAGCCTCCACACAATAGGAATTTCTGATATGCAAGCCTTTTCTTTTAATGGTTTCCTTTACTTTTATTAGTTCCAATTTCTAACTTTACTGTATATAAAGCACAGTCCATTTTTTTGCTCAGTGATCGATTCCATAGGTAGCCTCCTTCGGTCAGATTTTCAAAGGGTCCTTAGAATAATGCTAGGTGCATCAAACATCCACTTTACATCAAATCCAGGAGGTTCCAAAGACTGTGCACCCTGTTTTTCAAGCAATTTATTCTCTGTAGCAAAGTCCCCCAAAATGATGCAAGAGATCTGCTGCATCAAACATATGATGCATAGGGTGAGAATTACGCAAGCTGAAAATGAGGCAAAGATGAGGCAAAAATAAGATGCACCAAGTGAGATGGAGCACAACTGATAGCTGGTTGGCTGAAAAATATGATGCAGAGTGAAAATGATGCAAGTTGAGCCAAACAAAACTGAGCAAGTTGAGTAAAAAAATTAAGCAAGTAGAGTCAAAAACCACATGCAAGGAGAAAAATGAGGCAAAGCTGAGACTAAAAATGATGTAAGATGAGTTACAAAAATAAAGCAAGTAGAGTCAAAAATGGTGCATGGAACAAGAATGACGCAAGCTGGGTCAAAAATTACTGCAGACAAAATGGGCAAGACAATGGCATGTTGTTTTCATTTCATTTCATTATGTTTGCTTGCACGCATGTGCAAGAAACATAGTGCCATCATCCGAGTTTTGGGAGGTGTGTCACCCCCTCTTCAAATTCAGTCAGTGTGTTGGCAGGCGCAGCCCCTGTCCGCCATCGTACGCTGGAGCTGTCTATGACAGCTCCAAATCAGTGCAGACAGTTGAAAGGGGCGCTTATGCTTCAGTGAGCAGCGATCAGATATCGCCTGCTCGCGCGCAGCTCCCCTACACATACACACACACACACACACACACACACACACACACATACACGCATGCATACCGTGCATGCCCACGCACACACACTCTATAGCTGACGGGGTGCCCAATCCCCGTCACAAAGGCCCCCAAAGCCCAAATGCCACACCAGGTGCCCACCCCAGCGTGGCAACTATCGTATAGCCGACGGGTGCCCAATCCCCCATCGGCTTCAATGTCCCCCCAGGTACAGGGTGCCACCCTGGGAGCTCACCCCAGCATGGCAACAGATGGCTGGCGACGGGGTGCCCAATCCTGTCGGCACCACACACCCTCAGCCATCCTTCTGCCACGCTTGGAGCCCATCCCAGTGTGGCAACATCCCTGCTCTGCCTTTTTTTTAAAATACCTGTAAAGAAAAACGGTCCCATGCAGTCTTCCTGCCCCCTCTCACAACCCGCACTCCACCCACTGCGCACCCTGCCTCCCCACACCCCCTCACCCCATACTTACCTCTGGAGCTCGGCACTACGATCTTCGGTGGACCGGGAACATGTCTGCACTCTTCAAAGCTGACCGCGAACTGAGGAAATGCCGGTAAGCTGTATAATGGGATAGATAGGGTTTTTCAGCTTTGTTGCATATCTCAGGCATTTTGGGGGGAATTTTTGCACCAAATTTTCAACATAGGGTTTTTGGGACCCCTTCTCATGAATGATGTCACTGTCATGGCTGATGTCACTGTCATGATAAGAGTTCGTCTTAAGGGTGATTTTGCAGTCACTGCACGAAATCACCTTTGGGCCTGATTAATGAAAATGACACTGCCAGCTGCTCATAAGGTGGGCTCTCAAGAAGTTTATTTTAAAATTTGGGTGGAAAATTCCAAAATGACTGTTTTACGAGCGTGAGTTGCGCAGTTCCTACGCAGGCTCGTAAGTTCGCGAATTTTCAATATTTTCACTCCAGATTTTCAACACTGCTATTTTACCATACCTTCTTATGAGAAGTATAGTTGTCATTTTTCACATCTCACCCAAAATGTGTTTCCACCCATGTAGTGCACAATGGCGCAATCAGTGTGCGAAATCAAGTACAGGACAAATTAAGAAAATCACAGTGATACTGTTCATGAGCAAAGGTCTTAAAATGGCTATGTTGAAAATTTGGTGAAAAAATTCCAAAAAATGACTGCTTCACGAGCGTGCGTTGTACAGTTCCTACGCACGCTTGTAAGTTCGCGAATTTTCAATATTTTCACTCCAGATTTTCAAAATTGCCATTTTACCACCTCCTTATGAGCAGTATAGCTGTCATTTTCACATTTTGACCAAAATGTGTTTCGCCTAAGGGAAGCATACAATGGCTTAGTCGATGCGTAAATCAATGTATGGGACACATTAAGAAAATCACAGTGACACTGTTCATGAGCAGAGGTCTTAAAATGGCTATGTTGAAAATTTGGTGAAAAAAATTCCTAAAAATGACTGTTTTACGAGCGTGTGTTGCGCAGTTCCTGTGCATGCTCGTAAGTTTGCGAATTTAATATTTTCATTCCAGATTTTCAACATTGCCATTTTATTACACTTCCTTATGAACAGTACAGCTGCCATTTTTCATATGTTGCCCAAAATGTGTTTCCGCACATGTAGCGGACAATGGTGCTGTTGGTGTGCGAAAGCAATGTTTGGGACAGATTAAGAAAATAACAGTTACACTGTTCATGAGCAGAGGTCTTAAAATGGCTATGTTGAAAATTTGGTGACAAAATTCCATAAAATGACTGTGTTATGAGTGAGCATTGCGCAGTTTCCACGCACCCTCGTAAGTTCATGACTTTGTAATATTTTCAGTCCAGATTTTCACCAGTGCTATTTTTCCACACTTCCTTATGAACAGTATAGCTGTCATTTTTCACAACATGGCTGAAGTGTGTTTTCACACTGTCAGCGCAGAGATGCGTGGTCGCTGTGGGAAATCATTGTTCGGGACAGATAAAGAAAATCACAGTGACACTGTTCATGATCGGAGGCACCAAAATGCCTGAGTTGACAATCTGCTGTAAAAATCCCCAACCTAATTATATTATGGGTGTGCGTTGCATAGTTTCTATGTACGCTGACTTCACCATTTTTTAATATTTTTACTGCAGATTTGCAACATTGCCATTTTTTACACCTCCCCATGAACAGTACAGCTGTCATTTTTTACATCCTATTCGGAATGTTTTTGCACCTGTGGTGCTAAATGCCATAGTCGCTGTGCATAAGCAGCGTTCGGCTAACAAACTGATATTCCCCCTGTTCATGAGGTGGGGTCACAAAAAAAACATGTTGAAATTTTGGAATGAAAATACCAACAAATGCCTGAGGTATTAGGGTTTCCAACCATAACGCCCAACCCTGTAGAGAATGACAGGCATCAGGGGTGTGACTTGGGATTCTTGCCTGTAATGCTCATACCATTCCACACCCTGCAGCCAGTGACAGGCATCGAGGTAAGCCTTGGACTCTTTGACCCCAAAGTTCACCCCATTCTCCTATATCGCACCCATCTCACTGTATTTCCTAATGGAATGGGGTGCGCATAAGAGCCAAAGACCCCAAGGAACACCGTGACACTTGTCAGTGTCTGCAGGGTGGAGTGTGGTGAAATGGCATGGCCGTTATGCCTGACGACCCAAAGGCACACCCCAATGCCTGTCACTCTCTGCAGGGTGGTGGTGGGGTTGGCTTCAGTTCAGTACTTCACTGCCATTCCTATTACGCAGCTCTGTAACTTTTACACTACCACTGCCAATGCCAGCAAGCAAACATTTGGCATTGACAAATGCTTGTTTTTATTTTGTTAACCAGGTAAAGATGCTGGGACAAGCCCATTTTCAGATCTGACCCTAGATATGCCCCCCAAGACACTGTCAACTAGTATTCCAAGGGAATTTTGGCTCTATAACCAACCTGCTACATAATCTACCTTCACCTTTCTATGCTCCAGTATCATTAAGACCTGCTCTGGTTGGTCTAAGAGTGGCATGCATCTTTGGCTCAGTGTCAACAGCTTCCACACTGAAAATCCAAATAAAGGGGATGGCACGCCCATTTTTTTGACTCAAGCCTGAGGAAGGCCTTTTTTGGCACAGGCAGTTCAGCTTTTGATGCACGCAGCATTAGAAGATCCAGACTGACACAAGTTTTGACGCAGTGCTCCTTGCAACATTCTTTTCTGATGTAAGCACCTTCCGTCATTCTCTGACCTTTTGAAAATTGAGCCCCTTGTGTCTTCCTGCTGATGTGCTTGTGTACAGTAGTGCTCGAGCCAAAAATATGGACTGTGTGTTTTTAAACTAGAATGTATTTTATAAGTACCAGACTGAAACGCCTTAAAGTACATAAGATTGTGAGTCAGCCTGGTGTCCATATTTAGTGGACTGAGGGGGATGTTTGTGTTTGGTTGGTAGAGGTGGCTGTGTTGTGGGAGGGGAACTGGATTTGTTGATGAGGGAGGAGCTGGCTGTGTAAGAGCTGGGGAGCTAGCTGGGTTTTTGAGAGCTGGACACTTGGATGGTGGGTGGGAGACTCACTGACCATATAGGTGCAGGGAACTGGCTGTGTTGGTGGCATTTTGGATACTGGTTGTACTGGTTGAAGGGCGGCAGCTGGTTCTGCCTGTGTTGGTGCTGGGGGCATCTGTGTTCACTTGGGTAAGGTGAGGGGTCCGGTAGCATTTGTACAAGGCTGGTTGTTTGCCTGGGTGGAGTGGGGTGGAGGGACGGGCCGTGTTTGTAGGAGCTGGCAGTCTTGCTGCCTGGGTTGTCTTGTGTTCTCTTTGGTAGGGGGCTGGCAGTGTTTGTGCCAAGGCTGGCTTTTTGCTTGGGTCAGGTGACTGGCCATGTTGGCACTTGGTCCATCTGTGTTTGCTTGGGTTTGGGGGCTAACTATGTTACTTTTGGGTGGGGGTACTGGGCATGTCAGTACTGGGGGCATCTGTGTGAACTCGCTGGGATTCATTGTCCTGTCTGTATTCTTTCACTGTTTGTGTGTAGGGGGGAGCTCACTTTGTGTAGGTTGGGGTGGTGGCTGTGTATGTGTGCTGAGGGGGCTGCATCTGTAGTGGGAGGGGAAAATGTGTGGGAAGCTTGCCATGTTGGCAATGGGAGGGGCTGGGCATACATGTGGGGCTGTGGTTATGGGGGGCAGGAATGTTGTAATAGCTGGCCATGGTGTTGTGGGGTGCCAGGCATGGAGGCCTGGCCATGTATGTTGGCAATTTAAACTAGGGGTGAAAAGTTATTTTTGGCTAAAAGTTACTAAAATATACAATACCTGGTTCCTCTTACATAAGTATGTTTATTTTTTTTTTCACATGGGCACCAGATTGAAAAGCTGCAGGATGGCAGGTGTATTCAACTTGTGATATTGGAAAATGTTGTGGAGCTGGCCTTATTGGTGGGGTGAGCTGCTGGTGGTGCGCCTTTGGGTGACAGAGGACTAGCTGTGTTTGGAAGTGAAGGAGAAGTCAGCTTATTTGGTCAGTAGGGGTGGCTGGCCTTGTTGGTGGCATGTAAGATGGGCTGGCCACCCATGCTGGTGGGGGTGAGGAATTGTCCTTGTGGGTGGGGTGGATTGGCAGTGTTTCAGCAGGGACTGTCTGGCACAGCAGCAGTCTTTGTTGGGACTGCAGGCAGAGAAGCTGGCCAGGTTTGTTTGGGTGGGGAGACTGACAGTGTTTACAAAGGGGCTGTCTGTTGATGCTGGGTCAGTCTTTGATGTGGCTGAGGGCAGGGTGGTAGGTCAGATTTGCTAGGGTGGGGTGGGGGGAACTAGCAGTGTTGCAGCAAGGTCTGTCTCTGTTGCCATGGCAGGGTTTGAAATTAATTTTTGCATTCACTAGTGAGCAGGACTAGTCACTGACTGGGAAAATCCACCAGCCCCACAGACTCTTCCGCTGGTCCAGCTGGTGTACTTACTGAAATGTTACTTTCTCCAGTACAAGTCCACAGGACTAGTTAAATGAAATTATAAAAAGTTTCTCAGAAATGCTGCAGTCTGATTGGTTGTTGGGATTCCAGCAGCCTTACATTAATCCACCATGTTACAATGTCATGTACAGCCTGATTATAATGGCACATGGATTCTTCTTGTCAGCATTCCATCCTCTAGCACTGCTGAATAGCTGGAATGCTGCATTGTGATTTTGAACCAGCATTCTTAAACTGTTGGTGGAAGAACTATTTTATAGTATATGGTTAGGGCTTATTGTAGATTAAAATCGGTGGCTTTCTAAATCTTCTTGTAGGACAGTTCAAAGGTCAGGAAAGTTGTCCTATCGTTCTGACGTCACGTCAATAGTACAACACCTTTTCAGCCTTGTCCTGCCTCTTGATTGGCTGACTCCACTGGCTGTAAAGGCAAAAAAAAATTAAAATATGGCGGCGGGATTAGGTGGTCACAGTGAGGTTGATCTTCCCAGGGAATCTTCCTTCTACCACACGGCTTTGTGGCGCATAAGCATTTTTTTATTAAAAAAAAAACTGCTGCTGAAAGAGTGCAAGTGGGTGTGGGTAGAAGCAGCAAACGACGGGAGTGCAGTGAAGCTGAAATGAGCTAGCGGGATGGGGTAAAGCTGAACTGAGAGTGGGATGAGTTGGAGCAGGAGCAGCTCGACATAACAAAGCTAACAATCAACTTGGGGGGGGGGCCAAAAAAAAGACAAAAGCCAGGAACCATATACTATATAAAATAGTAGATGGTTGACCATCCACAACCAAGGCAGTTTTCCATCTCGGGAGTTGATGACATCAGGGAGACCTCTCAAGCTTCGCTCTTGAGGTCTCTATGATCTCATCAACTCCCTCAATAGAAAACAGCCTTGTTATGGATGGTCACCCATCCACTATTCTAAATATTAAAAATCTCCCTCTAAATGAGGAAAACATTAAAAAGTATACTTTTAACACTCTTCTTTTGGAACAATTTTTATAATAGCAATAAGGCACCTCCAGGAATCAGATTAACAGTCAATCACCCCTAGGGGCAATATGGCACTCGGATGCATCTCATGCCACATTACACCACTAGGGGGTGATTAACAGACTGTTAATCTAACCACTGGTCATGTCTTATTGCGTAAATCTTACTAGTCCAATACAAAATCTACCTGCATTTGACTAGTGTGCAGTGTCAATTTCGACTCCTGTGCTGGGGGTTCCATCTGTTATTTTTGGGGGAGCTGGCCTTGTGGGCTGGTATCAAAGTGCCTTAAAAGGCACACTACCGCATGTGGGTGTGATTGGGTGATTGGCTGTGTTTGTGCAGGGCTATGTGTGTTGGTGCAGGGGAGGGGGCTAAATGTTCACTTTGTGGGGCCGGGATTGGCTGTAGTGGTACAGTGGATTGTCTGTGTTGATGTCTGGGGAGGTCTGTGTTGGTGTCTTGGTGATGGGTCTGGGCTGTGCTAGTGTCTCTGAGGATGACTTGCAGCAGCAATTCATAACCAACAGGAATTGTAAGTCCTAAAAGCATAAAAATGAAAACTATTGTTCACCCAAGTCGGGCATGGGCATGAAGGGAAGGGGAGTTATGCTTTCACATCTGAGCGATGGGACTGCTTCTGCCACCATTACACCTGAGGAATGGGGACCATAGTGCTGCTTCTGTCACACCTTGGGGATGGGGGAGACACTGTAGTGTTGCTGCCATCACACCTGAGGGATAGGGGCTGTAGTGTTGTTGTCATACCACAAGTATTGGGGTTGTAGTGCGTTTGCCACCATCACACATTGTACCTATTAAAATAATACTCTAGATACAAGGTAAATGTACTGTACAATATTGGGGGTCAAAATGACTAAAATGCATGCTAGTAGAGTAAAAAATTGTTAAAGTTCACAAAACACCAGTAAAAATGGATTTGGGCTTTGCAGACACCGGGGACAATGCCATTTTTTCCGATCTGCAAAATGGAATTTGCACTTTCTCAATCACAGTAAACCAGTGTCCTTGTATTTTCTATCTGTCTGCCTACAGGCAGATGCAGTAGAAGCAGGCCTATTCCAAACTGCATCTGATAGGGTCTCAAATGTTAGAGGAACAGGGTGAACCAAAGTGACTGGCATGGTAGAGACATTTCGCCACTGAAGGCGTAGATGTTTACCTGGGTCAACAGAAGAAGGCTCAAGTGCAGCATGCATATTTTTTAGCAAAGCCTAGTAAGACAAATCCTCCTGAAGAACAGGAGGAGGGCCTGGGTCTGAACAATCTAGGCTATAGAAAGAGTTGTCGTCATCATTCTCAGAAATAATGAGTTTAGCGTCAGACTCATCCCCTTCCATTTCCCCCGGAAGGAGAATATGTTTATTTATTGTACAGTATTGGAATTATAAACCTTTAAGTCAGAGAATCATTTACAAAGGCTCCACGCCTAGGTGAAACAAAGTTGCAAACATATAAACAGGCATGCAAATAGTTTACAACAGTTGTAAGGGAGGTTACAGTTTACAAAACTCATTATACAGTTAAGGTTACAGTTTAAAGTGGATCAAGTTCCCTAATGCAGAACAAGGCCTAAGCAACACCAACACCAATTTGTGTTCCATCATTTACATATGTTCCATTCTCCGGGCAGTCTGGTTCTACAGGCTGACTGCAAGAGTTAAGAATATTGAAAAATCCCGGGGTTAGAATTTAAAATTATATACCTACCACAATTCTTGATCTTCCTGTGTATCTTCACCATTCATCACTGTTGGGTGACTAGCCGGAGACAGGCACCCCATGGGAGAATTTTTTTTTTTTTTTGGAAGGAGGAGACAGCGCCATTGGTGCCACCCATGAGGCCAACACATTGTGTGGCATTTGTGGGTTGGCCAGGAACGGTCGTTGGATCCTCCTCCATCTCAGTTCTGCATGCCGGGGAGACAGAAGGAAAAGACAGTATAGAGAAAATAAGGGCGTGGAAAGGGATCCCAAAAGACAGCAAAAGGAATTGGAGCAACTGAAAAAGAATAAGTCGATCAGAGGACAGAGAAGGAGAGGGACCTGGAGGTTATGGGCTGAGAAGGCCCCAGTCCCTGGATGACCAAAGGTAGGAAAGGAGAAAGAGAAATAAAGAAGAGGTTTGAGGGAGAGCGGAATGAGAGAGGGAGGCCAAGACCCATCGGAATAGATTGGCTGATCAGAAGATCATTAAGAGAAGGTCTCAAGGGAGGTTCCGAAGATTCGGATAATCCCAAAATGGGTAAGGCTCTCCCTCGCTCTGATCTCAGTTCCCGAGTGGAATATCCCTGCTCTTCCCTCCCCCCCACGGTTACAGTAAGGAGAAAACCAAGGTTTTCGAGGGTGAAGGGGGGAAGGGAGAGAAGGTACCCCTAATAATGATACCATCCCCACTCTTGCTTAGGGCTTGAACCTTCCTGCTGAAAGTCCACCCCGGGAGATCACCTTCCCTGTTACCCTTAGCCAAGGGGGGGGTTGAGGGCCATGCAGCAGCCCATGCTCCTGGGCGGAGGGAGCTTCCCTCCGAGCATAGTCTGATTGGACTGTACTGTATATAGTTCATTTATGGTAATGCAAGTTTCTGCTTGGGGTTTTATGTTTGTACATTGTTTTATGAAACTATTGGGGCGGGATGATGGGGACTGGGGGGGTTCTGAGTGGGGAAGGGGAAGGAGACCCATGGTGAAGGTGTTATTAAGGCTACAAGTGATGTTCTGTGCGCTGTCTTCCAGGGCAAGGGGGGCGGGTGTAGGAACATCAGGCAAAGGACAATGTGGGGACTGATGAGTTTAAAGAAAAGACCAGTATGGGGACCCTAA
Organism: Neoceratodus forsteri; assembly: GCA_016271365.2. Classification (NCBI taxonomy): domain Eukaryota; kingdom Metazoa; phylum Chordata; order Ceratodontiformes; family Ceratodontidae; genus Neoceratodus; species Neoceratodus forsteri. The sequence goes on along the minus strand of CM028130.1, from coordinate 829,965,696 downwards.
AACTAATTACATACAATGTTAAGGGGTTGGGCTCTCCTGCAAAGAGGCACAGTATATTGAAAGACTTAGCGAAAGTGCACTGCGACATTGGTCTCTTGCAGAAAACCCACCTTTCGGCAATAAAGCATAAAAAAGTACATCGTCTGTGGGTTGGGGAAGTCTTTGCTTCATCCCAGAAGAACTCAAAGAAGGCTGGGGTGGCCATTTTAGTGCGAAAGGGCCTAGGGCTGGTTCCGTTGGAATTCTTTTCGGACGAAGAGGGCAGAATGGCGGTCCTCTCAGGGAAGATTGTGGATAAGGTTATCCATATTGTTAATATACATGCCCCCACACCTGTCAACCCTGAGTTTTTTAGGTATGTACTTGGAGTACAGTCTACGCTCCCAGAGGGTCATCTAGTCATGGGGGGTGACTGGAATTGTGTAGAAGGTGCTAGGTTAGATAGATCGGGAAATCAGGGAAGCAGGGAGAAAGGTGCAGGATCCTGGACACTATCTCATCTCCGAACGGAGTTGGGACTGGTAGACACGTGGAGAGACAGTTACCCCTCCAGTAGGGACTTCACCTTTTAATCTCATCCGCAAGATTCATATTCAAGGTTGGACAGATTCTACATGCCTATATCCAGGGTGGACTCTATTGCAGACCAGCAGATATATCCCATATATCTCTCTGACCATGCAAAAGTCAGTCTGTCCATCTCCCTTGGAGGGCAGTATAAGCAATCCTTGTGGTGATTAAATGCTGGGCCCCTTGGGGACAAGGTTTTTGTCTCCAGGATAAAAGAGGTGATAGAAAACTACCTCAGGGAAAACACCGGGTCGGTATCGAAGGTGAAGTACCTCTGGGACTGGCTAAAGGCAGTGGTGAGAGGCGAAGTAATTTCGTATTCAACACAACAAAAAAGGGCCAGGCAATGGCAACAAGACAATTTTAGAGCAAAAAATTAAGGAGTTAGAAGGGATTCATCAGAAAGGAGAAACCCGTAGTGTACTCAGGGAGCTTTAATTGGCAAGAGAACAAATGCAGCGCCTCCTTATGTTAAAAACGGAGAATGCCCTTAGGTTTACAGCACAGAAATACTATAGTGGAGGCAATAGAGTGGGCAGGCTGCTTGCCATAAGATTAAGGAAACAGGAGGCTGACAGGTATATCTCAGGGGTGCAGGATCCCAAAGCTCCCGGGAAACAAGTATCAGGAGCCTCCCAAATAGCGGAATGCTTCAGAAAGTTCTACGAGGACCTGTATGAGTCTGAGTCCATGGTGACCCACCCTGACTTGATCAGGCAGTTCCTCAATGGTCTCCGGTTGCCTAAGCTCTCTCCTGACCTTGAAAAAGAATTAGATAGACCGTTCTCTCTGCTGGAGCTGAGAGGAGTAATTAAACAAGTTAAGCACAATAAAGCACCTGGCCCAGATGGCTACATAGCAGAGTTGTACAAAAGTTTAGTGACCAGATATCCCCGCTACTCCTCGAAGTTTGTAATGGAGCCCACATCTCCTCAGAAGCCCCAGACACCTGGGTGCAAGCCCTAATATCTGTTATCCCGAAGCCGGACAAGGATACGTCCTTGTGTGGCAGCTACCGCCCTATATCGTTGTTGAACCTGGCTGTCAAGATCTTTGCCAGGATGATAGCAAACAGGTTTCAGGCGGTGGCGACTCAGCTGATCCACCCAGACCAGTCGGGCTTCATGCCAGGTAGGCACCTCCATGATAATATCAGGAGGTTACTTACAATAATGGCCCACATCCAGTCCGGGGGAGAAAACAGCAAGCAGTAGTGATTACATTAGATGCAGAAAAGGCTTTTGATCGCCTTGAGTGGGGATATTTCGGTGAAGTCCTTAAGAAATTTGGATTTGGCCCTAAATTTCAAGCGTGGGTGGGCACCCTATATTCTAATCCCTCAGCCAAGGTCAGACTGAATGGATTATTCTCCCAACCCTTTTCCATTAGAAGGGGAATGAGGCAGGGTTGCCCCTCTCGCTCTCTTTGCTTTTGCCCCTAAGTATGGAGCCGCTATTGAAGCCTTTAGGTCCCATGAGGGCATTAAGGGATTTCAGTGGGGGGGTTGACAACCGCATATCTTTGTATGCGGACGACACCCTCCTATATTTAAGTGACCCTCAACGCTCCCTACCAATCGCGATGAACACGCTGTGGGAGTTGGGCTTTATATCGGGGTTTAAGATTAATGAATCCAAATCAGAGTTAGTTTCTTTAGGAGCGGGAGTTCCACCCCCGGTAAGGAATATGACTGATTTAAGGTGGAATACTACTAGTTTCCGATACCTGGGAATATATATTCCAAGAGATCTGGGCAAACTGTTTCAGGTTAATTATTTTAAATTGCTGGAATGCGTGAGGGAAGACTGTGCCAGATGGGCCATCTTGCCACTTAGCATTTCTGGTAGGGTGGAGTTAGTAAGAATGAATGTCCTTCCAAGGATGCTGTTCTTGTTCGACGCTATCCCTTTGAGTCCCCCGAAAAAAATTTTGGGCAGATATTCAAAAATTGATAAGTAATTTCATTTGGGCGGGTAAGAAGCCTAGGTTGAGCTGGGCCCTGTTGAAGTCACCTAAAGGGAAGGGGGGCTTGGGGTCCCAGATTTTAGAAGGTACTTCAGAGCGGCCCAATTACAGTACTTGGTGGCCTATGCGTCTCCTGCACCAGTGCAGAGTTGGGCCAAAATGGATTTACAACTTTTGCACCCGTATACCCTCTCATCAATTCTCTTTAACAAAAGGAACCCCAGGGTAATCCAAGGCCTACCTAACCCTGGGCTTAAAACACTAGTCATGCTTTGGTTACAAACAGTGAAAGAGTCAGGGGCTCAGGCCAGGTACTGGTGTTAAGGCAGGGGAGAATTCTGGAAAGGCCTGAGTTTAAACTAGGGTCGGAAAACCCAGTGTTTCTGAAACAGCTGAAGCTGGGACTGGGCACATTTTCACAATTATTCAGTGGGGACACTGAAAAGTTTCGCACAGATTCAACAAGAGTTTAAAATTCCCTCATTCGATTTTTTTGCCTATTTGCGAATCAGACACTATTTACATATGGAAGAGGGGCGGAAAGGTCTGGAGCCAGCGACCCTCTCATTGACTTTCTCATAGAGTTGTTAAGGGGCTCGACACAGGTGACCCGAGTGATCTCTAAGATCATCTATGCGGCAGGTGAGCCAGAAGATCCAAAACCCAAACAGAGGATTCGGACACTCTGGGAAAAGGAACTGGGTTTGAGAGAGGGGGAGGTAAGGTGGGAGGTAATCTGGAAGATGGCGCACAGAACTTCAGCTTCACCCTCATGGAGGGAGTTTAGGTGGAAAGTACTTACAAGATGTTTTAGGACACCAGTGCTAACCAAACATTTCGGCCAAATCTGCTCAGAAGATTTCTGGAGGTGTTGTGGGCAGATGGGGATGCATGAACACATTTTTTGGGGATGTCCTAAAATTAAAAGTTTTTGGGAGGGTATTAGTCTTGGGCTGAGACAGATTTTTCAGGTGGTGAATTTTGACCATCCTCGCCATTTGCTATTATTAGGGGAACCCCCACAAGGTTTGGTAGGCCCTAAAGCCAACTACCTGTTCCCAATCCTACTGGCTGCGGCTCAGAAGGCCATTACCAAGTTGTGGCTTTCTAAAATCCCTCCTAGTGGAGAGCACTGGCTGTCATGTTGTAACCAAATTAAAGTAATGGAAAGGCTCACAGCAAATTTGAATTTAAAGCCAGATACACATAAATCTCACTGGCTTCCATTCTTCGAATACTTGAGTGTTGAAGAGGGAACTACTGTTTTAGACATCTTGGCAAGAGAAGCTCTGGACTAAGGGGCCTGCAAGGGCCGGCCTGTGGACTATCTGAGGGGACAGGGCATTCTAGATAGGAGCAGTGGACCCCAGGGCAATTTTGAAAGGGCTTTCCTCACCACGGGTCTGGGGGGAGAGGTAGGGGGTGTATGGGGGGGTTGGGTATATGTGTGTAGTAAAATCTTTTGTTTTTGTAGGTGTGTTGTCCTTCCCACCCCAATGGTTAGAGGGTGAGGGGGTCCTTTCCTTTCCGTTTTATGTATTATTACTTTGGTGGCTTAGGGCTAGACGTTGAAGGTGTTATGATTTTAGAGTAATGGCTTTAGAGTTTTGTAGAGTTATAGTTAGCACAGTCATCCAATATCTGTATTAGCAGCGGAAAGGCCTGATTAACTGTTTTGACTGTATATTCCGTTCTCCTTTTAAGTCAGCTAGAATGTATTATGCCTCCTTATGTCCTCCCGTTTTTCCTTTCTGTACCCTGTTGTCATTTTGAAAAAAAAAAGGAAATAATAAAATTGCAATTTCAAAAAAAAAAAAATAATACCATCCCCACAGGGGAGGATGAGAGAGAGAGAGAGAGAGAAGAAACAAGGGGTGAGGGATTTATGGCCAGCCCCAGAACCTCCTCACCCTAGACGACTGAGAGTTGGAAACTCATGGGATAGCTGCATCCCACAGAGCAGCTCAGGATAGAGACGGGGGTCCACCAGAAGACTCTATGAAAATTACCCATAGGGGCCCTACTTGCCCACCTCCAGCATCCCCCCCGAGGCCTCTTGGCGGGCTGCCAGAGAGCAAAGGAAATAATCCATATGAGTGGGGGGCGAGTAGAGAGGCGGTACAGCTCAGGAACTGAGGCCTAGTGAGGGGAAGGTGGGAGGGATTCGGTGATGAGTGGTGAAGATACACAGGAAGATCAGTCTTCACCATTCAGCACTGTTGGGTGAGTACCAAGCTCCCCCGAAGGGGCCCCATAAATCCCTGAGAGAATAACATTAAAAATGGGGGGAAGGGACCCTGCACTAGCCAATTAGGCCTGGGACTGGTCAAGATGAGGAGGGGTCTCCTGACCCGTAGGAGAAGGAAGGCACCCCTGTAGTTCCTGTCTCGCTCTGCGGGAGAAGAGATGGGTACCCTGGAAGGAGGAGGAGGCCAGTAACCTACGCCGGGCCAAAAGTGACAACTTTGAAAGGCAAAGCCATGCTGTCTGCCTAATGCAGATCACTGTCCCCACAAGCTGTGAAGTGACATCATTGGCATCGTAAGATGCCCTTGTCTGGTGCCTTGCCAACTCCAGGCCTATCGCATAGAGGGCTATGGCTCCTGATCGGGCAGCAACGCTAGTGCCTGACCCAGCATCACCTGCAGATGCCTGTTATAGGCAACGTGGTGTGCCTGATGTGAGATGATAGTAAGCATCATCCGAACAGAGGAGAAAACTCTCTGCCCCAGCTGATAAAACACTTGAGAGTCAGGATCAGGGGGTTGGTCGTGGACAAGGCATCTATGCCCGGAAATGGTGTCCAGATGCATCAGTCCAGAAGATGGATGAAGCAAAGAGCCTGGAGACCCCCTTGTTGCACAATGCCATCTCTGGCAGTCCATAGGGTCTGGTTCTGAGGAATATGGAAGCTGCCAGTCACTGTATGACGCCTCCCAGAATGGAACTGGCCAGGATGGGACCAACAAATGATGTGCCCCGTATTCACCTAAGAAGACTTGTGTCGCATGCTCAGTATTTTCTTGGGCATAACGTGAAATGTGCAAGTCCCTGACCAGCCTCACTAGAATGCACTGATACTGGGCCTGATCAGTGTCTGAGGACAGATTGACAGAGGGCTCCTCTTCCCCTGTGGAGGAAGACAAGGAGGCTGAGGAACTTGTAGAGTCAGATTCTGGCTGCGGAGGGGGAACCAGTCGGAAGACCTGCTCATCCATGGCCCTAACATACTGAGGGAAATCCGCAGCCTGAGATCTGAACTGTTCCCAGATCAAAGGTCCCAGAGGACCCATGTGCTCTGGAAGAAGGGAGCTGGGTGCAGAGGCATAGGCGAGCCTGTCCTCTGACATGTCTCTGCCAGGGCTGGAGGAATCTGCAGAAGAACCTGGCATAAGCAGGAATCCGCAGGTCTGTAAATTCACCGACCTGTTAAGGAACACAAATTGGTCAGGACTTAACCCTGTAGGATGAGTTACCCTATGAGGGGACCGGGGCTGCATGATCTTGAAGGGCGATCACAAGCCCCATCCAATGAGACCTCCCTAGAAGAGGACAAAGGGAGGAAACTGGGTTCAGCACTGCAGCTCCTCCCACAGACTGAAGGGCCACGGAAGCATGCTGGTGTCCTTCACCCTGTTCCCTCAACTCTGTCAACTCTGAGGAAGCTCTCTTCCTTGCACCCTGTGCCAAAGAGCCCCCAACTCAGATGACCCCCGGGGGGCTGCAGAAGGGGGGGGGGACTCGATCTTGATTCTGAGTGGAGGGATGGCACCAGGGATGGCAGCCATCCCCTCACTAAAGATCCCAATCACCACTCCCACAGCAGCGGGACCGACAACCCGCAGCTGACCCACCAAGCCGCCATTGGCTTGAGAGTCGGCATGAGCCACAGCTGCTGGAGCCGCTGGAGGGGGCACCTGGGGAGGCACAAGGGTGCTAGGCCATGCAGAACCCTCTCCCTCCAAAGAATCAGGCCTCCAGTCTGGATCAGCCTCCGAATCATCTGGCTCCAAAGCGGAGATGATCAATAAGGAAAAATTACTCGCCATAGTAATGTTTTTTCTAATGGAGTCTTGCTGTATTCTGACTATATGCAGTTAGCCTCAGCACTTGAACTGATCCAGAGAGTAAGGGGTTAATTATATGCCAGGGCACAGAACATTGACCTCGAGCATGGTTTTCAAACCACTGTCTCTGGTACATCTTAGTGTAACTGTCAGATTCTTATGAGCAAAAACCAACTAACTAGAGTTCTGAAGATTGTTTTAATTTTATGCCCAAAAAGGCCACAAAGCTTGGGTCAATAAGACTCAAGTCGAGAATCCAAGTAGAAACAGAGTAGATAGTGAATTAAATATAACAAATAACAAAAGAACAACAACAACCCCACCCTAAGTAAAAGGAGGGGTGCAGGGTACACCTCTTAGGTGCAACACTGTACCTTCTAACCCACATCCCAAAAACTAGGTTCTGAGAGGGAAGGCAGGGAAGGAGGGAGGTCAGAATACATCAAGACTCCATTAGAAGAAACAACATTACTATGGTGAGTAATTTCTTTCTTCAAACAACATGAAGTCTTGCTATATTCTGACTATATGCAGAATCCCCCCAAGAGGAGGGGACACAGCACCTTACTTTGGGAATAGGATCTGCAACACTGCTGCACCAAACCAAGCATCGCTCCTAGTCTGGATGTCCAGAGAGTAATGCTTGGTGAATGCATGGACTGTTTTCCAGGTGGCTGCTTTACATATTTCTACCAAGGGGATATCTCTAGCAGCTGCAAGGGAGGCAGTTGTACTTCTAGTCGAGTAGGCCCTCAGGCCTGAAGGAGGTTCTTTGCCCAATTTGGAATAGCAGAATTGGATACAAGAGACAGCCCACCTGGCAATAGTCCTTTAAGTGATAGGTCTACCTCTTCCCTCTTCTCAGTAAGTGAGAAATAGCTGAAGACAATCCTTCCTATGTGCCTTAGTATGCTCTATATAATAGCTAAGTGCTCTTTTCACATGCAGACTGTGCAATCTTCTCTCCCCTGAGGAAGAATGGTCAGTGAAAAACACAGGTAGAGACATAGATTTGTTCAGATGAAAATCTGATATCACTTTAGATAGAAACTTTCTATTTGTCCTGAGGACCACCTTGTCTCTATGAAAGGAAATAAAGTCATGTCCTACTGACAAGGCCCATAATTCACTGATCCTCCTGGTAGAAGTAATAGCTACCAGGAACAGTTTTCCAAGTCAAGTATTTAAGCTTGGCAGAAGCTAAGGGCTCAAAGGGTGGCTGTAAATGCTGTGCAATGCAGACATTCAGATCCCATGCTGGAGTAGGCTCTCTAAAAGGAGGGTTAATGTGGACCAAGCCTTTGAAGAACTTACTGAAAACAGGATGGGATGCCAGGGAAGATTCCTTCCCTGCAAAAAGAAAAGCAGACACAGCTACTAAATGAACTTTAAGGGTCGCAGGCCTAAGGCCTAGGCTATTAAGATGAACTAAATAATCCAAGGCCATGACAATACCTGCAACCTCCAGCTGTATACCTCTCTGAGAACACCAAATGGTGAACTTTTTCCATTTCGAATTATAAGGTTTCTGGTAGAAGGTTTCCTAGAGACCCTTCAAAATATCCATGACCCCCTGAGAAAGATGCAGGCCTGCATATTCTAATTCTTCAAGAATTAGGCTTTGAGACTGAGAGACTGGAGATTGGGATACAAAATCCTCCCTTGAGAGGAGGTTAACAAATTGTGTCTCATGGGTAGAGACGCTGCTAGAGATAACAAGAGAGGATACCAGGGCTGTCTGGCCCAGTCTGGGGCCACTAGAATCACTGTGCAGGGTTGAGACCTGATCTTGATCAGGACTCTGAATAGTAAAGGAAAGACATAAAGAAATCTGCCTGTCCAATCTAATAGGAGAGCATCCAGAGGAACACTCCCTAGGACTGGAGGTCTGCAACAAAACAGAGGAAGTTGATAATTGGCTGGGGCTGCAAAGAGATCTGTCTCTGGAGTGCCCCATCTGGTGAAGATGACTTTCAGGATATGAGGGTTTGGGGTCCATTCATGATGGCCCTGGGATATTCTGCTCAAAGCATCTGCCAGCACATTGTCCTTCCCTGGAAGATAAACTGCTGTCAGGGAAGCTTGGAGAGAGTAAGCTAGAGACCACAGTTTTCATGGCTTCTGTGCACAAGGCCATAGACCGAGTGCCTCTCTGCTTGTTTATGTACCATATTGTGGTGGTGTCTGTCCTGACTTGCACCACTTTGCCTTTGACTGACTCTGAGAGAGCCTGGAGGGCTAGGAACATATCTCTGAGTTCCAGGAGACTGATGTGAAGGACAGACTCTTGTTGTGACCAAATTCCCTGTGCAGTGAGAGTACCCAGATGGGCTCCCCAACCCAGGAAATGGCATCTGTGGTTAAAACAACAGAGGGGGGTTGACTGAGAAATGGGACACCCTGTCTGAGATTGTCCTGATCCAGCCACCACTGGAGAGCCTGGACCAGAGTCTGAGTCACTGGAATCAGTTTGGTGAGAAAATCTTTCTTCTGAGACCAAAACGACCTTAAGTGAAACTGAATGTCCCTCATCTGAAACTTGGCTACTTGTACCACAACAGTCGAAGCTGCCATGTGGCCTAGGAGTTGGAGAAAGTGCCTGACTGGTTGAGAGACCAGAGGCCAAAAAGAGGAGACCAGATCTGTGAGAGCGGTTACTCTTGTCTGTGGGAGGAAGGCCCTTGCCTAGACTGTATCTAACTCTATTCCTATAAAAGTGAAGAGTTGTACAGGTTCGAGAACTGACATGGGAAGATTGAGAATGAATCCTAGGGAACTGAGTAGATTCTGAGAAACTTCCAGAGCTGACTTGACGTGGTCTGAGGACTGGCCTACAATGAGCCAGTCATCCAGATAAGAGAAGATTGAGATACTCTGCCTTCTGAGTAAGGCCACTATTACTGCAAGGCACTTTGTAAATACCCTTTGAGCTGAAGTGAGGCAGAAGAGCATGGCTCTGAATTGGTAATGGCCTGAGGGCAACTCGAACCTGAGGTACTTTCTGTGGGAACACCTGATAGGAATGTGGAAATAGGCATCCTTGAGGTCCAGGGATGCTAGCCAATCCCCTGGCCTCAGAGAGGGGAGGATTACTCCCAGAGTCACCATTTTGAACTTTGGTTTTGTTCAGATATCTTAAGTCTAGGATGGGTCACCACTCCCCTGTCTTTTTTGGGGTAAGGAAGTACCTGGAGTACAGCCCTTTGCCCCTGTGTTGTGGAGGAACTTTTTCCACAGCTTTGTGAGCTAGCAGGAAAGAAACCTCTGCCTCTAAGGCAATGGTCTTTGATTCTGATGCAGGAGGAAAAGACCTGACTCTCAATTTTGGAAATCTTTTGAAACTGAGAGCCAGGCCCTGGCTTGCTTACGTACCTCCAGGACCCACTTGTCTGAAGTAACAGACTTCCAGGCCTGGAAATAGTAAGCCAGCCTGCCCCCTACTGGTATAGAGGAGACGACCCGAACTGACACATCAGGGTGTCTGTTTGGCAGGAGTCTTGGACTGGGAAGAGGATGCAACCCTGCTCATCCCCCTCCTACCTCTCCCTCGGAAGAACCCCCTGTGTGGGAAGGAAGAGGAGGCCTGAGCTTGGTAAAAAGGCCTACCCCTGCTCCTAGACTGCTGCGTCTGAGGAGTGGCTTGCCTCTCTTTGGCCTATGCGCTCCTGTAGGTGGTCCTGTATTTATCAATTTCCTTCACGTAAGCCTCTGTCTGCTCCCCAAACAAAGAATTGCCAAACACAGAGAAATACAGAGCCTTAGCCTTGGGAGACAGGCTAGTACATCTGTGCCAAGCAAATCTCCTGAGAGACACAGATGTAGCCATGACTCTAGATGCCACATAATTAGAGTCAACAGCAGCATGAAATTGCACTTTTGATGCTTCTATTCCATCAGCGGCTACCTCCTCCAGCTCTTTGGCTAGCTGGGGGGAGGCCATCTTTGCTAGTTCCATTACTGTGTCCCACCTGGACTTCTGGTACCTAGCTGTATAGGCCATGTAGGTTGCCTGCCTGAGCCTCAAGGAAGATGCCAAGTACTGTTTTTTTGCCATGGCATCCACCTTCCTGGAACCTTTATCTGGGGGTGTGAAACCAAAGGAATGTTCGCCCTTTCACAGGCCACAGCCTGCACTACCCCAACATGGCTGCAATGGTTGTACAAAAATTCTGTACCTGAGCCTGACAGAGTGTACTTCCTGTCCATTTTCTTATCCACAGGAGGTAAAGAGCTAGACATTTGCAAAATTGTTCTTGCCTGTTTCCCCAAGGACTTGTGAAGAGGGATAGGCAACCTTTTGGACTCTGGGACGTCCACCATTTCTATACAGTCAGACTCTTCTTCATCAGCAGCTTCCACCACTGGAAGCTGGAGAGTTTCAGCCACTTTTCTGTAAAACAGAAAATGGGAAGGGGACTCAGAAAGCCTGGGAGGGGAGATAGTGGAAGGCCTGTCTGGGGAGATGTCAGGCTCTATTGGCTCATCTAGGCCTCCAAAATCCGTATCCTCAAAATCCTCTTTCTCCTCTTCATCTCCCTCCCACTCCACATCATAAAACAATTCCAGATCATAATCCAAAGGAATTGGGTCCAACCGAACTGACTGCTTAGTTGGAGGGATCGGTTTGGAAGGAACCAGACGAAGCGACTGCACAATGCTTATCGCTTTGGCTGTTTCAGCGGCAGTTGGAACTTGTGGTTCATGATCCAAACCGGCCGACTTCCTTTTTCTTTTTGACAAAACCAACCCCTCAGAGTCGGATCTCCTTTTGCTCGAGGGTGTATCGCCCATGTCAGCAGGCACCGCCTCAGTTTCGGTCGGAACTGAACCAGGCTGGCCATCCAGTTCAGCAGACTTCTCAGCCTCCCTTTCCTTCAACCTACTTAATCTTTTATCTAAAGTGGCCTTGGGAAAGTTTTTACATATTTGGAAGTCTGATTTGAGGTGGTCAAACACCAGACAAACACAAATGCGGTGGGGATCAGCTTAGCAAAAGCCTCTCCATACTCAGTACAGTGTTGAAACCCAGTGGGACCAGTTTTCTTCTTGAGTTTCTCAGACATAGCCTTAACCTACAAATTACCCTTATTGGTTACCAACCATGTCACGGGCTGTGGAAAAAAATGAAGAAAATCTCGTTTTTTTGAAACTGATAAGAACTAGACACCACTACTAAAATCCCAGAAAAAAAGAAATAAGAGACTGTTTTGGTTCCCGACTGACCGATAGGAAACCAAAGAAAAACAATTTCCACACAGTAAATTCAGAAACAATTCACTATCTATGTACTTACGCTACCATGTACTGAAGACAGATCATATACCGAAAGAAACAAGAAAATTGTTTGAACAAACCGACCAATTCAAAACTTTACCGAACCGAAGCGAAGGAGAAATCTCGAGCGACTTCACAGTTAGGCAGAGTAAAGAATCGACTGTTACACTAAGATGTACCAGAGACAGAAGTTTGAAAACCAAGCTCGAGCTCAATATTCTATGCCCTTACTCTCCGAAGCAGTTCAAGTGCTGAGGCTAACTGCATAAAGTCAGAATACAGCAAGACTTCATGTTGCTTGAAGTGCTCTGGACTAGCAGCCCCGGGGGTTCCCCCAGTCACGATGCCACGACCCGACCCCGCACCCCTCGAGGTGCTGCCCCGATCACTGGAGCCTCGAACGGCCCCGGGAACTGAGACAGCACCATCAGACGCTGGCAAGGAACACCTCACGCAGGACCCACAGTCATGAGCCCCAATGATGGAGGGCCTGCACCTCCGAAGAGGTGACTACCAGAACGGTGCTCCTGGCATGGCCCCAAATGGAGCCAGACTGGACCTCCAGCACCGTGGTAGGAACCTCCTCTATGGCAAGACATGAAGAAGAGGAGGCCCCCTCTTCACCAGACCATGTAGACCTGGGAAGGAACTCAGAGGAAGGGCCGAGCATCCTGCGCTTGGACCAACGCAAGTGACACCCTCGAAAGTTGGTGAAGCCCTACCGACATTTAATGCGTGGTGCTCCAGAACTCGGTGGTCCATCAAGCAGCAGGCATCACAGGAATCCATGTCGTGTTGAGGTCCAAGGCAAGAAAGACAAATGTCATGCTGATTAGTAATGGAGATCTGTTGGCCGTAGGGACACAGACGCATAGGAGGCCGACCCATTTTCTTTTACCATTTCTTGTCCCAAGGACCAGGCATGATGCATACAATAACTTAAAAAACAAACCAGAAAAGACTCAACGCTGCTTAGTAAAAAGGAAAAGGAAAGATCTTACCAGCTGAAACAACATAGAATAGGCAGCAGAACTGAGACAGAGTCATAGTGGAGAAGTTGAAGGACTGCATCAACGTAAAACTAGGCTGCACAGAGAAACTCAAGCGAGGTGCTGTTTCAATGACAGGAGAAGCAGACATGAGGTGGAGGAGGATCCAACGGCCGTTACTGATGAACCGGCAAGTGCCATGGGATTGGCGCCGGCTACTCCCTCCAAAAAAAAAAAAATCTGCTGCGGAGTGCCTGTCTCCAGCTAGTCACCCAACAGTAATGAATGATGAATACTGACACAGGTAAGATCCCCAATTTACGAGGAGCTGGTGTCAGAGGTGGTGTCGCAGCCAGAACTGAATCCAGCACCACCAGGTCTCCCAGCACTGAGGGCAGCATCAACACTAAAGCCAGGAAAGGCCCCAAATAGCCTAAACCCAGTGTTAGCCCCAGTCCCTATGATCCAGCTGGCACCAAAGTGACCAGCAAAAGCACTGTGGCTGGTCCTACAGAAGTGACAGTGACTGGAGGTGGTCACCAACAAAGGCCGTGTGTCTGCTGTCGGAGCCAAATACTCTACCTGGCTTGAGGGTCCCATCTGCAGCTCCAGTCACAGACAGGAGCAAATTAGTCAGATGCCACACCTACTGCTCCATAAGAGCTGCCCAGTGATGGAACTGCCCACTGGAGTCCCCACAAATAGAGATGGAGGGACTCCAGGCCTGAGACTTCAACTTCCCATAAACAGAAGCTCCCAGTGATGCTCATAGTGCTGGTGAGGGCCTTCTGCTCTGGAACATCGGGGACCTTGTGGCAGACCTCACAAAGGGAGACCTCAAGCTGTACTGTTTCTTTCCTTCCTATGAGAAAAGGAAGAACTCAAGACCGAGCAACATCATGACCCCAACTGGGATCAGGAATGGGCCTGCTTCTTTTTGCACTTCTGGGAGGATTGTCTTTCCTCCCCCTTCTGAGCACAGGACCACCCACCATCAGAACCCCCCAAAGAGAGAAGTGGACTGGACATGGCCCTGCTGCTGGAGCAGCTTGCCTGAGTTGGCTCCCTATCATCACTGTCTATGGCCATTGACTGAGCAGGGCTATGAGAGACTGAGAAAAATATTTTTACAAATTCACCAAACTGACTCAAAATCAACAAACTCTAACTTTAAACACTAAAACTAAAAAGAACTGAATGCTGTTGTCATACAGACATGAAGTTCTTACTCCTGGTAGTTGAGTGACATTGTCACTGAAGCACACTCGGCAGCAGGAAATTAGGAACTGAGGTGGTTAAGGACTGGTGCCAAGATAAATTATGTAGCGTAAGCCAGTCTCACTATGCCATGCATGTGCGCAGCTTACCTGGGCGCCAGCCCTCCTGAAATGTTCTGGCACCTGCAGGGTCCTAGTACCTCTGTCCCACACCCCTGCGTGTGAATCAGCGGTAAAGATTGATTCGTGGAAGATCAGTGCTCTTACCAAGTAGCCTTACATCGGCATACAATGGCTCACTTAGTCTGTAACGTGGCGGCATCACAGAATCAGATCATGGCAGGCAGGGGAGTTCTGAAGGAGGGCAGGGGCTCACCCATTTCTCAGGCAGCCCTGATCTACACAAGACAGGGTCACTCCATAGGAGCATGCCCTGTGGGTAGGATAAGGGGTAAGGTTACAAGGTAAAAAAAAAAATGAGTGGACTTGGGACAGATGATGTCCTTATGTCCCACCATGCCCATCCGAACTGCTTGTCCTCCCTCTGATATCTTGGGCTTGTCTAGCAAAGTATTTCCTTGGAGGCCCTCTCCACCTCCAGGTTCCCACTTGAGGGGGATAAGCCACTAGTTACCTGCCTGAGGGCCAGAATTAGCAGTGAGCAAAGGCAGGAATGAAGTGTTTGTTCCCATGAGTTCCACAGGCAGGACACTAATAGAAGGAGGTTCCCCAGAACAAGAAAATAATTATAAAAACAAGACCAACCTAATCCTTGTGGAACACTTTGCAGGGGTGTCCAGCTCCAAGACTTGCTGTTCAAAAATTCTGTGTGCTAATGGAAGGAGGTTCTCCAGTCAGGCCTGAGGTGCTAAAAATAAAACATTCTGGGAGCTAACATAATAACCACCAGAAAAACAATTTCCCATGTGAGAAATCTTAGCTAAAGTGGCAGCTGACTCTGAAGGTTTCCAGGTAAACTTTTGGACCACCAAACTGAGATCGCAGTTAGTGACCACCTTCTTTTCTGGGGGTCTGAAATGAAGAATTAGCCAAAGAAATCTCCTGAAGACAGGCAGCTATGCTATTTGAAGCCTGCGTATTAGCATGTGATATACTGAAATGGCCAATAAATGTACTTTCAGTAAGAGATCACTGCAGGCCAGTTTCTAAGAAGCCCAAAAGGTATTCCAACAGGTGTTCACAAGAGCAGGTAAAAGGATTTAAGTATGTAATGGAAGAGGTATCCAGTGAGTATAACGAACCAATATCAGCTACCATCAAAAGGGTGACTTGTACTGGGTACAATGTTCGTGGGCTACCCTGCAAGCGTAGTAACCCTACGCAAAGGCTAGGGTATGGAACGGCGAGGGGAAGAGGAGGGACAGGGAAGGGCTTTGTAGGGGACTGGTGTGCCTGCTGCCACCGAGTTAGCAGTGTTGTAGTGAGGGTGGCTAGCTCTAGCGGAGCAGTTACTGGGTTCGGGGCTGGGGACTAGCACACAAATTTTTGCTGCTGCTTTTATTTTTGTTGCGGAAACCAAAGCGTCGCCCCCTCCCAGACATGCACCCCCTTGGAGTTAGGAATCTAAATAGGGGGTGCGGGGCAAAGTCCCCCACAAAAACACTTTTTTGGTTGCTGGATGTTGTCAGTCGCTGCTATATGTATATCACCGATTTGCTTTTCGGCGATACACACTCACCATAATAGCGGTCACTATTATGACATGGAACCATTGGAACAGCATATAGAAGCATGGACGGTTTCCTAGCTGCCAGCAGAACTTGAGAAAATCTTTCAGACACCCCCAACCTGTTAACCTCAATATCCTCAGGAGCAAAGCCTGGAGATGAAGAGATTGTATGCTTGGATGTACCAGCTGACTCTGGAACTGTGCCAGCAAATCTGTTCTCAGAGACTGGTCCAGTTGCCATGGAATTCCCATCTGGTTGCTGCAAGGAATGCCATATTCTTAGAGGCCAACAGGGCACTTTCAGGATCACATGCCCCCTTCCATGAGTATCCAGCTTGAGGAGAACCCTCTCAATTGGAAGTATCAGGAAAACATAGAGAAATCAACTTGTCCACTACAGCCTGAATACATCCTCTCAAAAACCTTAATGCTCTCGATTTTGGAAGCAATAATGTGACAGTTTTGAATTGTTGTGGAACACGAAAAGGACTACTGTATCTGCATTCTGCCTCAGTTGTCAAACAGTCAATGTTTTCTGTGAAGATTTGCTGCCATCTGGCAGAAAATACATGCCAGTACATTTTCCACTCCCAAAAACAACTGATGAGTACTAGAACCAACAAGCATTTGACAATGCTGAATGTTCGTCACTGGTGTTGCTGTTGCACCAGGTCTTGCTGAGAGATTCAAGTCGGAATTTAAGACTTATCTTTTTCAGTGGCTTTCCCAGATGATTTTAATTAATTTTATATATTTGTAATTTTATTTTAATTTATGTCTCGCTGTAATTAATTTGTAAAGCGCCTTGGTTTAAGAAAGGCACTATATAAATAAAGTTTGCTTTGCTTTTGCTTGTACACATTTTTACTATATACTTACCCAGGATAGAGCAGATGAGATGCAATATCTCATTTTCAGTGGTGTCCTACTTTGACACATTGTTACACTGTAATTACCCAGGATAAGGCAGCTGAGAGGCAATATTCTACTTTTAAGTGGGCTCACACATTCTGACCCCAAATGTCCAAGTCTTTTTACAACCTAACGTTAGCATCAAAACTGGCAGAATTTTTAAAATCTCATTTGAAGGTGATTTTGCTGCGAGAATGTGGATACAAGTTTCAGAGGAGATTTGAAAAATGACACCTGCCATGTTCAGGAGGTGAGGTAACACAAGGGATATCTTGAACATTAGTGACCAAAATCTGTAAAAAAAAAAAAAGAAGTTATGAGTAAACATTAAAACAGTGTTTCCTCATGACTTATTTGTTTTTTCATGTCTACCCAAAATTGTCAACATAATCTTTTTATGACCACTTCTGAGTATGGTAGATGTTATTTATAAAACAGTGGCTGAAACATCATTTTGTGCCACATGTGTTAAAACACATTTTGGGTAGGATTTGAAAAATGAGAGCTGCCACATTCATGAGGTGGTGTGAAAAATGGCTGTGCTGAAAAGTTAGTGTCAAAATACTGAAAATTACTGCAGTTACAAGCAAGCATTGAAAAATTGCAACTCAGGCTCATAACTTTGTTTTCTAATAATTTTACCCAAATTTTCAACATAGCCTTCTTATGACCTCATATAACCTTCTTATGAGCCCACCTCATGAACAAGGGTGGAGAACATTTCTAAATCATGCCCAAAACGTGATTTCGCGCCAGAAGTACGAAAACACATTTTGGCCAGGATCGGAAAAATGACAGCTGTCACACTCATGAAGTGCTGTGAAGAAAGTGATATGTTGAAAATTTGGAATTAAAATATTGAAAATTACCAAAGTTACAAGCCTGCATTCATAAATTTCAATGTAGACTCATGACATTGTTGTTTTTTTAATATTTTTACCCCAAATTTTCAACATAGCCTTCTCATTACCCCATCTCATGAACAAGGGCAGAGAAGAAAAAATTACTCACCTAAGTAATTACGTTTCTTCTAATGGAGTCTTGCTGTATTCTGACTATTGCAGTTAGCCCCAGCCTTTAAACTGCCCTGGAGAACAAAGGGTTAACTTTCTATGCAGAGCATAGAATGCTGAACTCGAACTTGGTTGAAGTCTCTGTCTGGAGCCCTTTGAAATCCAACTGTCAGATTTTTATGAGCAAAAACTCACTAACTATTCTATGTGGAAATTGTAAAATGTTCACTAGCCAACTGGCAACAGAAAGTTTTGGATCCCCAAAGGAAGACTCAAGTCAGGAAACCAAAAACCAATCCAAATAAGAACAAAGATAAGAGAAACACCCAAACAAAAAGAATAGGGTGTAAAAGGAGCACCCCTGAGATGCAAAACTGTACCTGCCCACCCACTTCCCAAAAACAGGTTCTGAGAGGGGAGGCAGGGAGGGAGGTCAGAATACAGCAAGACTCCATTAGAAGAAACATAATTGCTAAGGTGAGTAATTTTTTTCTTCAAACAACATGAAGTCTTGCTGTATTCTGATTATTGCAGACTACCAAGCAGTACCTCCATGGAGGAGGGACAGAACCTACTTTGGGAATAGGCTCTGAAGTACTACTGTGCTGAACCGAGCATCAATCCTAGCCTGGATATCCAGAGAGTAATGCTTGGTAAAGGTATGGACTGTTTTCCAGGTGGCTGCTTGACAAATTTCTAAGAGAGGGATATCCCTGGCAGCAGCCAAGGAAGCAGCTGCACCTCTGGTGGACTGAGCCCTCAGGCCTGAGGGTGGAATTTGTCCTAGTTTCTCATAGCAGAATTGTATACAAGATACAATCCACCTGGCAATAGTTCTCTTGGTGGCAGGTTTGCTATTCCCTACTTCTCCATAAGTGAGGAACAGCTGGAGGGAATCAAACCTGTGACCCTTGGTGCGCTCTATATAGTAGCTAAGGGTCCTTTTAACATCTAAACTGTGTAGCCGCCTCTCACCTGAAAAGGAATGATCAGTGAAGAAAACAGGAAGAGACACAGACTGGTTCAGGAGAAAATCTGAAACCACTTTGGGCAAGAACCTTCTGTTGGTTCTAAGAACCACTTTATGCCTATGAAAGGAGATAAAATCAGGTTCCACTGACAGGGCTTGCAGTTCACTGATATGTCTGGCAGAGTCTACTAAAAACACAGTTTTCCAAGTCAAGTACTTAAGCTCTACTGAGGACATAGGCTCAAAGGGAGGTTGCATCAGTTGAGCAGTATAAACATTTAAATCCCAGGCAGGGGCAGGGTCTCTTAATGGAGGATTGGTATGGAGCAATCCTTTGAAAAATTTACAGAACACAGGATGAGATGATAGTGAGAAAGACTTCCCCACTGACAGAAAAGTGGAGACAGCTGACAAGTGTACTTTGAGAGTAGCTGGTCTGAGGCCTAGGCCATTAAGATGGACCATATAATCCAGAACTGTAGGCAATTCAGCAGTGTCTGGGGAAATATGCTGCTCAGAACACCAAATGCTGAATCTCTTCCATTTGGAGTTATAGGTCTTTCTAGTGGCGGGTTTTTGAGAGGCTTCGAGGATGTCCAGAACCCCCTGAGACAGATGCAAATCTGCATACTCTAACTCTTCAAGAGCCATGCCTTGAGATTGAGAGACCGAAGATTGGGGTACCAAATCCTCCCATGAGATTAGGTTATCAGGTTGTAATTCCTGGGAAGAGACAGGGGAAGATGGACTGCTAGGGACAGTAACAGGGGGTACCAAGGCTGTCTGGCCCAATCTGGAGCAATCTGAATCACTTTGTAAGGTTGTGACTTTATCTTGACTAAAACTTTGAACAGTAGATGAAAGGGATGGAAAGCTTACAGAAATGTTCCTTCCCAGTTCAGAATTAGAGCATCCAGAGGGACTGTGCCCAAGACTGGGGGTCTGCAACAAAAGAGAGGAAGTTGATGATTGTCTGGGGCTGCAAAGAGATCTATCTCTGGAGTGTCCCACCTTGAAAAAAATCACCTTCAAGACCAGAGGGTCCAGGGACCATTCGTGATGGTCCTGTGAAATCCTGCTCAGTGCATCTGCTAGCACATTGTCCTTCCCCGGAAGGTGGACTGCTATCAGAGAGGTTTGCAGGGAATAAGCCAGGCCAGGGACCACAACTTCATGGCTTATGTGCACAAGGCCGTAGACCACGTGCCTCCCTGCTTGTTGATGTACCACATGGTGGTGGTGGTGGTGTCTGTTCTGACTTGAACCACCTTGTTCTGCACTGACTGAGAGAAAGCTTGCAGGGCCAGAAAAACTTCCCTAAGTTCCAGGAGATTGATATGGAGAAGAGATTCCTAAAGGGACCACAGTCCCTGGGCAGTGAGGGCCCCCAAATGGACACCCCATCCCAGGAGGGAAGCATCCGTGGTAAGGACCACTGAAAGAGACTGAGTGGCAAATGGGACCCCTTGCCTTAGATTGTCCTGATCCTGCCACCACTGAAGGGCTTGGATCAGGGTCTGGGTCACTGGGATCAGTTGGGTAAGGGAGTCCTTCTTTTGGGACCAAAAGGCCCTCAGATGGAACTGAATGTCCCTTATCTGGAATCTTGCCCCTTGGACCACTGCTGTAGAGGCTGCCATGTGGCCCAAGAGCTGGAGGAAATGCCTTGCTGGTCGAGATACCTGAAAGCTGAAGGAAGCAGCCAGTTCTATAAGAACTCTTGCCCTTTCCAGGGGAAGAAACGCTCTTGCTTTGACAGTATCCAGCTCTGCCCCTATAAAGGTAAGGAGCTGCACTGGCTCAAGAACTGACTTGGGAAGCTTAAGAAGAAATCCTAGAGAAGCAAGCACTTGCTGGGTCACCTGCAGGTCTGACTTGACTTGGTCTGTGGACTGGCCCACTATGAGCCAGTTGTCCAGATATGGAAAAATGGAAATCTTTTGCCTCCTTAGAAAGGCAACTACTACTGCCAGGCACTTTGTGAAAACCCTTGGGGCTGAAGTTAGGCCGAAGGGCATTGCTCTGAACTGATAGTGGCCTGAGGGCAACTCGGACCTGAGGTACTTTCTGTGGGAGCACCTGACAGGAATGTGAAAATAGGCATCTTTGAGGTCCAGGGAGGCTAGCCAGTCCCCTGGCCTTAGAGAGGGAAGGATTATTCCCAGAGTTACCATCTTGAACTTTGGTTTTAAAAGATGTTTGTTTAGGTATCTTAGGTCTAGGATGGGTTACCACTCCCCTGTCTATTTTGGGGTACAGAAGTACCTGGAGTACAGACCTTTGCCCCAGTGTAGGGTAGGTATTCTCTCTCTATGGCTCTTAAAGCCAGCAGAGATGAAACCTCTGCCTCTAGGGCAAGGGTTTCTGAGAGACCTGCAGGTAGAAAAGATCTGGCTCTCATCTTCGGAAATTTTTTTGAAGCTGAGAACCAGTCCTTGGCCTACCACTTCCAGGTCCCACTTGTCTGGTGTAATAGATATCCAGTCCTGGACTAAGTAAGTCAGCCTGCCCCCTACTAGAATAGAAGAGTCGACCCGGGCAGGCCCATCAGGGTGTCTACTTGGCAGGGGCCTTAGGCTGAGGAGTGGGTGTAGCCCTGCTCATCCCCCTTCTGCCTCTCCCTCTGAAGAACCCCCTCTGTGAAAAGGAAGAAGAGGCCTGTGACTGGTAGAAAGGCCTATGAAAAGGCCTGCCCCTGCCACTAGACTGCTGCCTTTGAGGAGTTACCTGCCTCTCTTTGGCCTGAGCACTCCTGTAAGTGGTTCCTGTACTCATCCATTTTCTTCATGTAATTATGTCTGCTCACCAAACAGAGAATTACCCACTACAGGAAAATCCATGGTTATAGCCTGCGAATCCTGTGAAAGGCTAGTACATCTGAGCCAAGCTATTCTTCAAAGAGCCACAGATGTAGCCATGACTCTTGATGACACATCATTGGAGTCCACAGCAGCATGAAACTGAACTTTTGATGCCTCAGTCCCATCTGCAGCCACTGCCTCCAGCTCCTTGGCTAGCTGGGGGAGGCCTGTTTAGCCAGTGCTAGTACAATGTCCCACCTGGACTTCTGGTACCTGGCTGTATAGGCCATATAATTTGCCTGCCTGAGTCCCAAGGGAGATGCCATGTACTGTTTTTTATGCCACGGCATCAGTCTTCCTGGAGTCTTTCTCTGGGGGGTGTGAAGCCAAGGGAATGTTTATCTTGTCACAGGCAGCAGCCTGCACTACCCCAACATGGCTGCATTGCTGTATAAAAACTCTGTACCTGAGCCTGATAGTGTGTACCTCTTGCCCATCCTTCTGTCAACAGGAGGTACAGAATTGGGAGACTTCAGGATTTTTTGTGTCTGTTTCTCAAAGGATTTGTGAAGGGGAATAGACAGTCTCCTGGACTCTGGGATGTCCTTCATTTCCACATAATCAGGCTCCTCCTGATCCTCCATCGCCTCTTCCATAGGAAACTGAAGGGTTTCAGCCACTTTTCTGTAAAACAAAAAATGGGAAGGGGACTCAGAAAGCCTAGGAGGGGATACACCAGAAGGTCTGTCTGCGGAGATGTCCGGTTCCACAGGCACATCCAGACTTTCATCATCATCACCGTTATCTTCAAACTCCCCCTCCTCTACAAACTCCGGTTCATAAAAATCTTCAGGGGTATAATCTTGAACCAGGGGAACTGACTGAACCAAACTCCTGCAAAAAGGTGCCGGATCGGTCGGAACCGAGCGAAGCAATTCCACAATTTAAATCTCTTTGGCTATTTCCTCAGCAGTCAGAACATGAACCTCTCTAACCGAACCGGTCGATTTTTCTTTGCGTTTCCTTTTTGTAGGAACTGACCCCTCAGGATCAGCTCTCCTCTTGCCCGAAGAGGTATCGCCCTGGTCAGAGGGTACTCCTTCTGGTTCGGTCAGAACTGAACCGGGCTGGCCATCCAGATCAGCGGACTTCTCGGCCTCCTTTTCCCTCAGTCAACCCAGTCTCTTTTCAAGGGTAGATTTAGGAACATTTTTACAAATTTGGCAGTCTGAATCGAGGTGTTCAAATCCCAGACAATAAACACAGGTGGTGTGGGGGTCAGCCTTAGCAAAGACCTCCCCACACGCACTGCAGTGTTGAAACCCAGTGGGCCTGCTTTTTTTCTTGTTTTTTTCAGACATGGCAAACCTAACCAAACTTACCCTTTTTATGGCAACTGCCAGGCAAGACTCCCTTATTGGTTCCTAACCGTGTCACGGATGTTGGAAAAAAAACATTCAAAACACATTTGTTTTAGAACCGATAAGAACTGATAACCACACTCTAAAGTAAAACACAAGGATTCAATACAAATGATCGGTTCAGCCGAACTGATCTAACACTTTACAATTTCCACGCAGAAAAACAGAACAAAACCTATCTGGAACTCACGGTACCACAGACAGAGACTGAACCGATTATGCGGAAATAAATTTGGTAAAAACCCGACAACTTAAACGAGACTTTAACCAACTTTTGAACTGAGCTGAAGGAGAAATCTCCGGAGCAACTGTTCAGTGAGGCGGAGTAAAAAGTCTGACGGTTGGATTTCAAAGGGCTCCAGACAGAGACCTCAACCGAGCTCGAGCTCAGCATTCTATGCTCTGCATAGAAAGTTAACCTTTTGTTCTCCGGGGCAGTTTAAAGGCTGGGGCTAACTGCAATAGTCAGAATACAGCAAGACTTCATGTTGTTTGAAAATGTTCATCTCACGCCCAAAAGGTGATTTTGCTCAGTGATGGCGAAATTACCTTTTGGGATGTGAAAACACATTTTAGCCAGGATTTGAAAAATGACAGCTGTCACATTCATGAGGTGCTATGAAGAAATGACTATGTTGAACATTTTGGGTCAAAATATTGAAAATTACCAAAGTTACAAGCCTGTATTCATAAATTTTAATGTAGGTTCATAACTTTGTTTTTCAATATTTTTACCCTAAATTTTCAATATAGCCTTCTTATGACCCCACCTGATGAACAAGGGCAGATACAATTTTCAACTCCTGCCTGAAAGGTGATTTTGCGCAGCAACCACAAAATCAACTTTCAGGACAGATTTGCCTAATTTCACTGCCACTGTTCATGAGATAGTGTCCCAAAAAAGGCATGTGGAAAATTTGGGGCAAAAATATTAAAAAATGGCCAAGTTATGCACTAAGTTCAAAACCCCATTGAAATACATTGAACCACATACCTGATTTTCCTCAATTCGTGGTCCGGCATTGAAGAGTGAAGATACGTCTGCAGTCTAGAGAGGATTGTGGCTTTGGAACTCCTGTTGGGTAAGTAAGAGTTGGGGCCGTGTGGAATGGTGGGTGCTGAGTGGGAAGGTCAGGTGGGGGGGGACTGTAACAGCAGTAACAGACATCGATGGATGGTTTTCATTCTTAGGATTTAAAAAAAAAATTACAGGATGAAGCGACTTCTTGGATAACATGAAGAAAGATCAAATGCAAAGAAACCCACAGCCTAAAGAGCAAGGAGTTCTTATTAAGTATATCCTAATCCATTCCAACTCCGGCTCAAAGGAGAGCCTATACAACGCTCAGTTCGAACTCATATGAACCCACAAGCACCGAGAAGGAGTTATCTGAAGTGCCCTCTGTCTCTCAGAGGTTCCCAGTTGCTCAGACTCACCAGGGAATCCTACAGTCATGGCTCAATGCTGCTTCCTTTGATCACATGCTGCTCCTTTCTGACCAGCACGATCGCAGCCCCCCTCATATATCATAATCTGATTAAATGATGACTAGGTGCACTGCCCACTCCAATTGCAGCATTCTTGAATGGTGTAGTCCTCTGATCAAACTCAGGTGGGGTTGTACAATGCGCATCATCGCCAAGGCAGGCAACAAAGACAGATCCACCCAAGCAAGGTTGCAGCTGGGTCGAGGGGAAGCTATCTGATGAAAAATTATGGCAAGACATTATCATTACCCCCTTAAAAACAGAACAACTGCAGTGCCATTGCCAGCCCGGGGGGGAGGGGTGCAGTTATGGGAGGCAACAACAGATATTAGTGCACAGGTTTCTCTTTTGTGGAGTGCATTTCAAAAAAAAAACTATGAGGGACAGTTTTCTTTATTTCAGGTGGTGATGCTGGGGAATTGGGCATGCCCAGTGTCACTGCTATGTTTGTGGAGGGGGTGTGCTGAGGGGAAGGACTAGTTGGGGGGACAGTAAGGGTGGGGCAGCAACAGACATGGATGGATGGTTTTCTTTGTTAGAGGGTGTAATTCAGCCTCGGCAGGTTGATGATGACAGATCAACTATGCTTGCTGGGCAGCGTTGATCAAAGCAAAGAACCAACCTACAGTAGTAATCAAACAAAAGTTGACCAGTATCACGAGGTTCATGTCATTGCATGCTACCGCTATACATGTTATTCAGTGGCTACCACACTAGAGCATCACTCGGTATACCGTGCTACCAGTTAACTTTTGCATGACTATCACTGTATGACTGGGTTAGCTCTCTCCTTTGAGATACATGAACTTTTTACCCAGCATGCCAGAACAGTGTCACGAACAGCCTGACTAATGACTGGTGTGACACTGACGAGCTCCTTGCAGGCCACTCTGCATTGGACTGACAGTGTTACACCACTCAAAAGCCACTCTCCTAACAAAATGTTCATTGTATGTGTCATACAGTGAACATAAAAAATAAGTAGTCCTGGGAAATGGAAACTTTACAGTGAAAAACAGCAGAGAAACAACTGTGGATTTGTATCCAGGGCAACTGATTTATTTGATGGAAAAGAAAGGTCTTACAATTGGACAAAACCAGGGACAAGGCATGAAGGCAGTGTATGTGGTGCAATTCAAATCCAATTGAATGGTTCTGAGTCCCAGGATTTTGCAAGTGCAATGAATCCAGATTGCTAAAACTAGTTTTCCTGCACATTTTCGCACAATAAACATTACCTTTTTTTATTTATTTACTCTCCTCCCCATCCCAGCTGACCCTCGTTCACACCAGTCTTCTCAGCCCCATCATCTTGCCTTCTCCCAGGGCTTGCCTCTCACCTGGAGTCCCCCACTATGGCAGGGGTGACAGAGAGTCCCCTCAATCCACCAGGACTCTACTGTAGGTCAGAGTCTGGGGGTATATGAGCCACCATGTGTGGAGCCTGCATTCATCCAGTGCGGTCGGGACCTTTTTCTATTTTTTCTCCCTTGGGGACATAGTGTGTGCTGACGTCATGGTGAATGGCCCAACATCTACCACATCCCCCCAGGGGCCAGACCAGCACTGAGCTTGTCTCCACCCTCCCCTGGAAGAAGAGAACTGTCCTTGGGATGCTTGATCTTCCTTACCCCAGCTGACCCTCCGACTCCTGAGGTTGCTCCCTACACCGGGTCGTCAGCACCGCAAGCGGTAGTGCTACTGTTGCGCCAGCAGGCTGGCTGATAAATGTTACCTGTTCTAAACAGAAAAGAAACATGTCTCTTTCTTTTTAAATGTGTTGCTTACAAACCCATAACATATAAAACCCAAACCCATACATTGCTTACATTTATAAAATGGATCTGGAGTTTTCTGTGTTCTGATTAGCTGAGAGATACCTGTTGCTGAGTCCTTATCACGGCATATTGTGGCAACCAGCACTTCTTCAGCCAGCCAGGATTGAACCACAAGAGATATATTAGTGTGCCAACATAGTGGAACTGCCAACTTCTGAGCTGTAGTGGCTGAGCTGCACCCCCCCAATCTGTAACAGTATGGAAGTGCAGTAAAAAGTAAAATATTTATCATGAAAAGTCTGACCTCTGCTGCCTGTAGCTCAGAGAAAGCTGCCAGTGATCTTCCACTTACAAACACCCGCCCGTGATCCACCAAGCCTCGATACGCATACTGGCAAGAAACTGCTTTCATATTAAAGCCAATAACACCCGCATCTCCACCAGCTCTTCGAAATAGCTTTAGAGCCAAAGCCAACATCTGCACCTCCACCAGCTCTTAGAAATAGCGTTTAAAAAAATAATTCTAAAATCCTGTAAACTAACAGCCATTCAGTCAGAGAAGCACCCGGAGAAAAGCGGTTAACTACGGTGCCTGGACAGGGACACAATTGTTACCAGAAAGAGCCGCAAACAAGGAAAAAGCATACTAAATAAAATAAAACACCAAGTCGTGAGCTGTGCTTCTGTGTGTGGGGATGGGCCATAAGAAATAATTACTCACCGTAGTAATATTATTTCTTCCAAGGTATTCTTCAGTATGCTTGACAGGTGCAGTATGCCAACTGGATTCACCTGCCCCAGAGGAGAAGTTAATGCTAATGATTTTTTTTTTGGCATCAGCCAATCAGAAAGCAGGAGAGAGTACTGCTTGAGCTAGATTGGGAGGTCAGTCAGATTCATTTCGAAGCTAAAGGGCAAAAGGCCCCAATAGTACTTATAAGAAACTATTAAAACTATAGGAACAAGAACAATACATAAAAACTATAAAACACCCATAACTATAAAGCTCTAAAGAATTGAGTTCAAACAGTGAAATTTGGCCAAGTATGGACTGCAGAACTGCTCTGTCAGGTTACGGAGGGGAGGATGGGTGGGAGGTCAATCATGCTGAAGAATACCTTGAAAGAAATAAAATTACTACGGTGAGTAATTTGTTCTTCTTCTCACCCCAGGAATTCTTCAGTATGCTTGACGGGTGCAGACTACAAAGCAGTGCAGATGGGAGGCAGGTACAGAACCTACTTTGGAAAGAGGTTCTGCAGGATGGCCGTGCTAAATTTGGCATCTGACCTGGACTGTACATCTAAACAGTAGTGTTTTGTGAAAGTGTGTACAGTCTTCCAGATGGCTGCTTTGCAGATATCTAGCAAGAGGATGTCCCTTGCAGCAGCCACTGAGGCTGCAGCACCCCAATGGAGTAGGCCCTGAGACGGCTATTTGCCAGCTTTACTGTAACAGAATTGAATGCAAGAGATGATCCAATGAGAGATAGTTCTCTTAGAGGCAGGCCTGCCTTTTCCTACCTCATATAACCCCTAGGTGGTGCTATTCCAAGGGCTACTACCCCTGCCTGTCTTCCTAACAACAGGTTGAGGGACCTGGGTTCCAAACTTGCAAGTACCGGGGTGTCTCCACCCTCAGTAAACACAATAGTTTGGTGCCTCCACCCAGAGTACGGTTTGTGTGGGTATCTATTTAGACTGGTACAGCCCTCTGGGAAGCTATAACCACCCACAATCCCACCTAGTGATCCAGTACCTATGAACTGACAATAACCATTAGCAGTGTTTAATAGACATTTTGCAATAAGCATTTGTAACCCCCTTTCAAATGGGGGGTTCCTAAAAGCTTCCCCAGAGCGTGCCTAAGTGCCCCCCTGCCAGGCTGGAGTCCTGCATTTCAGCAGCTTAACTATGATCGCCAGGAGTGCTATCAAAGCCTCCGCACCTGTCTTTTAAGGGCTGCCTAAGTCACAGTCATGATTGATCTGGGAAGAGGTTTGAGTGTGGCCCTGCTCGAGTCCCTCCCAGGCTGCCGGATAATTGCTCTGTTTCTGCCATCGCTAAATTGTGCAGAGGGAGCTCCTTCGAAAGGTATAGCTGCTTGCTGGGAATAACTTAGGGTAATAAATGATAACGTAGTTGTTCTAACCTGCTTTTCTTTGCAGCAAGGACTGTTCTGATTCTCGCCTCCATTTTGGTCCCGAACTGGCGATTTGGACCAATCAGTACGTTGGAATTTTAAAGGAGCTGCCTGACCAATCGAGGGGCTGTTTGCACTTTGGGAAAGATATTATGAGCTATGGCGGGTTTTTGCACCACTGAGATCCAGAGCAATTGACTGGCAGGTGCCGCCAGCCAATAGGAGTGGGTGGCACCCGAACTGAAAGAAGAGCCCCTTGCTGTTGGGGGCAGAGGCACAGTGGCTGAGAAAAGGAAAGGAGCTGTGTGCTTCTGCACTGGTGGAGTGTTCGCGCAGGAAGCGTGTGAAGGCCAGGCGGCGTTTTGCCCGTTGGTGAAGTGCGACTAATCGCTGGCGCGCGGTCGGAGGAGGCTGGTGCCAGCCCAGCTACCCACCAGGTCTCGGTCTGTTGGAGGACTGGAGAATCTACTGAATCGTCTCGGTCCTCGGAAAGTTGAAGCTGCTGCATGCCACCTCAGGCGGCTAGGAGTTCGTGAGCCCTTGGAAGCTGCGGCCTGGTGTGGTACCCCTCTGAAGTTGCCATATAAATGTGTGAGAAGGCTGGTGAAATTCAGGCTCAGCCCTGCCAGGGTGGAGAAACCGTTGCTTGCTGGAGTCGTGAGTACTGAATCAGGGTAGCTCCCTGTTAAGTGCAACAGTTGTCTCAAGTTGTTTTATTATACTGCTGACTGCCTAGCTGAATTTTCTTCCCATCCTGATCTTCTCAGGACCGCAAAGGCTATTTGTGTCAGGGCCCCAACCAGCTGCCACGAGGGACTAGCCATTAGGGCTTGGGTACCCAGGGACAGTAAATATTAGGTTTAGGCCTGTGCACAGAGCCCTAGGTAGATAAGTATAGTGATAAGCCAATCAACTTGATTTCCCCCTGTCCCTGTTACTTCCCTTCGAATAAATCAGACTGTTTGTTTTGTAACTACACCCTGGCTACTGTATGCATTACTGGTGAACTGCTGCATGGTGACTGTGATAAAACTGTACCTTACTTTACAGGGGGTCCCCGGAGTGAGCTGAGAGATACTAGCCAGGGGTTAAGTGTACTGGGGAAAAGTATTGTGGGTACACCATGTGAGCCACTAGCGGGACGAAAGGGGGGTTGCAGTAACCCAGAGGGCTGTGACCGAGGCAATCTCAACAGTATTAACCCCGACCTCTGGGTGGAGGCACCCACCAACGGATCTGGGCCCCTTACCCTGTCTCAGTGGAGGCAGGCAGGGGTAGTAGCCCTAAGGGAAGCACCCCCTTGGGTTACAAATTGGAGGCACTGCTGGGATCAGCGTCCTCTAGTGGCCAAGTGGAGAAGTACATAAGAAATGGAAAAACTGGAAGAGGATATGTTGGGGAAAATTAAGTTGGGACCTATTAAGACAATGGTACACAGACTGATGGGGTGGGGTGAAGCCGAAGAGCTGGACTCCCAGAAGAAAAAATTACTCACCTTAGTAATGTTGTTTCTTTTAATGGAGTCTTGCTATATTATGACAGTAGCAGTTTGTCCCACCACTAGAACTGCTCCGGAGGTGAAATGGTTAATACCATTCCAAAATAGAACTTTGAGCACGAGCTCTAAGAAGCAGCTCTATCTGTGTAATTTCAAACCTGAACTGTCAGATCTTTACGAGCAAAAACTCACTAAGGTCTGTGTGGAAGCTGTAACCTACACTAGCCAAATGGCTACCTAAATATTAACAACCATTGCTGGTCCCAACACCCAAGACTCAAGTCAGGGGACCAGAACTACTAACACAATTCTAACAACATGAGAATAAAACAACAGTATAATAAAACACACACACACCAAACTCCCAAAAGGGGAGAAATGCTAAAAGGGCATAAAATAGTGCCCACACTAAGTTGCCCGCACCCCAAACAAGTAGAAGTTCTGAAAAGGGCAGGTTGGGAGGTTACATAGCAAGACTCATTAGAAGAAACAACATTACTAAGGTGAGTAATTTTTCTTCAAACAACATGAAGTCTTGCTATATTATGACAGTAGCAGACTACACAGCAGTACCTCCATGGAGGAGGGCAGAACCTACTTAGGAATAGGCTCTGAAGAACAGCTGTGCCAAACCGAGCATCTCTCCTGGCCTGACATCCAGGGAGTAATGCTTGGTAAAAGTGTGTACCGTTTTCCAAGTAGCAGCCTGGCATATTTCTAATATAGGATGTCTCTGGCAGCAGCTAGAGACGAGCTGTACCCTGGTAGAATGAGCCTCAAGCCAGAGGGGGATCTCTGCCCAGTTTCTGATAACAAATTGGATACAAGAGACAATCCACCTGGCAATTGATCTCTTAGTGGCAGGTTTGCCTTTCCCAACTTCATCATAGGTAAGGAAAAGTTGGAGGATTCGAACCTGGACCTTTGGTACGCCTATATAGTAACTAAGAGCTCTCTTAACATCCAGGCTGTGCAACCTCCTCTCACCAGAAGAGGAGTGATCAGTGAAAAATACTGGAAGGGAGATAGATTGGTTAAGATGGAAATCTGAAACCACCTTAGGTAAAAACTTCCTATTAGTCCTAAGGACTACCTTATCCCTGTGGAAAGAAATAAAGTCAGTTTCCACTGACAAGGCTTGCAACTCACTTATGCATCTAGCAGAAGTGATAGCCACCAGAAAAACAGTTTTCCAAGTTAGATACTTAAGCTCTGCAGAAAACAGAGGTTCAAAAGGGGGTTGCATTAACTGGGCAATACAAACATTAAGGTCCCAGGCAGGGGCCGTCTCAAAGGGTGGATTAGTATGGAGTAATCCCTAAAAAACTTGGAAAACACAGGGTGAGTGGAAAGAGGGATGACTTTCCTGCTGACACAAAAGCAGATACAGCTGCCAAATGGACTCTCAGGGTAGCTGGTCTGAGACCCAAGGAATTAAGATGGACCATGTAATCTAATACAATGGGCAAATCAGCAGATTCTGAGGAAATATTTTCCCAGCACACCAAATGGAAAACCTTTTCCATTTAGAACTATAAGTAGTTCTAGTGGAAGGCTTTCTGGAAGCCTTTAGGATTTCAAGAACACCTTGAGAGAGGTGTAAATCAGCAAACTCTAACTCCTCGAGAGCCAGGCCTTGAGGTTGAGGGATTTGAGGTCCGGATACCAAACCTTTCCCTGGGCACAAGTTAACAGGTTGTGAATCCTGGGGAAGCAAAGGGGAAGATGGATTGTCAGTGACAGAAGGAGTGGGTACCAGGGCTGCCTGGCCCAATCCGGGGCAATCAGAATCACCCTGCAAGGCTAAGATCTGATTTTGACTAATACTTTGAATAGGAGAGGGAAGGGAGGGAAAGCATAAAGAAACTTCCCCTCCCAATCCAGGAGAAGGGCATCCAGGGGGACTGAGCCCAACACTGGAGGCCTGCAACAGAACAGAGGACGTTTGTGATTGTCTGGGGCTGCAAAAAGATCTATCTGAGGGGTGCCCCATCTGGCAAAGACTATCCCCAGCACTTGAGGATCCAGGGACCATTCGTGATGGCCCTGGGAAATCCTGCTGAGAGCATCCGCTAGGACATTGTCCTTCCCTGGAAGATGAACTGCTATGAGGGAAGTGTTCAGGGAATAGGCCAGAGACCACAACTTCATTGCCTCGGTGCACAAGGTCAAGACCGAGTGCCCTCGCTTGTTGATGTATCACATTGTTGTGGTGTTGTCTGTTCTGACTTGTATCACCTTGTTGTGGACAGATGCAGAAAATGCTTGAAGAGCTAAAAAGACAGCTCTGAGTTCCAGCAAATTGATGTGGAGCAGAGATTCCGGGGACCACACTCCCTGAGTGGAAAGGTCGCCCATGTGGGCTCCCCAACCCAGAAGGTAAGCATCTGTAGTGAGAGTCAAATTGTGAGCAGGGGGAATGAAGGGGACCCCCAATCTTAAAATGCTCTGATACTGCCACCACTGGAGGGCCTGGATCAAGGTTCGAGTCACTGGGACCAACTTGGAAAGGGGGTCTCTTCTCTGAGACCAATAGGTTCTCAAGTGAAACTGAATGTCTCTCATCTGAAATCTTGCTCCCTGCACAACAGCTGTGGATGCAGCCATGTGTCCCAGGAGCTGCAGAAAGTGTCTTGCTGGTCGAGAGACCTGCAGGGTGAAGGAGGAGGCCAGAGTCACTAAATTCATCACCCTTTCTAAGGGAAGAAAAGCTCTGGCTAGTTTTGTGTCCAACTCTGTCCCTAAGCCCAGGGAGGTGAGAAGCTGCTGGGTAACTTGCAGGTGAGATTTTACCTGTTCTGGGGACTGGCCTACAATGAGCCAATCGTCTAGATAGGGAAAAACAGCAATCCTTTGCCTTCTTAAGTGAGCCACTGCCACTGCTAGACACTTTGTGAATACCCTTGGGGCAGAGGTAAGGCCGAAGGGCATTGCTCTGAACTGGTAATGACCTGAGGGTAGTTCAATCTGAGGTACTTTCGATGGGAGCTTCTGATTAGGACGTGGAATAGGCATCCTTGAGGTCCAGGGAGGCTAACCAGTCCCCTGGCCTTAGGGAGGTAAAATCATTGCCAGAGTTACCATTTTGAACTTTGGTTTCAAAGATGCTTGTTCAGATATCTGAGGTCTAATATGGGCCGCCATTCTCCTGTCTTTTTGGGGTAAGGAAGTATCTGAATACAGACCCCTGCCCTGGTGCAGGGAGGAACCCTTTCCACTGCTCTGAGAGCCAACAGGGTTGAGACCTCTGCTTCCAGAGCAAAGGTCTCTGAACACTTGCAGGTAGAAAAGTCTGGTTCTCAACTTGGGAAACTTTTTGAAGCTGAGAACCAGACCCTGGCTTACTACTTCCAGAACCCACTGGTCTGAGTTAAAGAAGCCCAGTTCTGACTGAAGTAAGCCAGCCTGCCCCCCACCGTAAAGGAGATCGGCCTGGGCACCCCATCAGGTGCCTGCTTAGCAGGAGTTTTAGGCTGAGGAGTGGGAGCAGGCCTGCCCACCTCGTCTGCCTCTGCCCTGAAGAAGCCCTCTGAGCATGGCAGAGGAGGCCTGAGTCTGGTAAAAGGCCTGTGAAAAGGCCTCACCCTACCCCTGGGGTATGCCTCTGAGGAGTGGCTTGCGCCTCCTAGCTTGGGCACTTTTGAAAGTAGTCCCATATTCATCCATCTTTTCATGTAATTCTCTGTCTGCTCCCCAAACAGAGAATTTCCCACCACAGGAAAATCCATAGCCTTAGTCTGGGTATCCTGTGACAGACTAGTACACCTGAGCCAGGCCAACCTACGAAAAGCTACAGATGTGGCCATGACCCTAGAGGAAACATCATTAACATCCACAGCAGCATGAAACTGTACCTTAGAAGCCTCAATGCCATCAGCAGCCACCTGTTCTAGTTCGATAGCCAGCTGGCCATGGGCTTGCTTGGCTAATTCCATAACAGTATTCCATCTAGATTTCTGATACCTAGCTACATAAGCCATATAATTTGCTTGCCTGAGTCCCAGAGAGGCTGCCATATACTGTTTTTTCGCCATGGCATCAATCTTCCTGGAATCCTTGTCAGGAGGATGGAAGCCAGGGGATATTAGCTTTATCACAGGCTGCAGCCTGAACTACCCCAAACATGACTGCATTGCTGAGAAAGGAATTCTGTATCAGGACCTGACAATGTGTACCTTCTGTCCATCTTTTTATCTACAGGAGGCACAGAATTAGGAGCTTTTAAAATTTTTATTGTTTGCTTCCTAAAAGACTTATGCAAAGGAATAGACAATCTCCTAGACTCTGGAATATCATCATTTCTACAAAATCAGGCTCCTCTTGCTCATCCACAGCTTCTTCCAAGGGAAGCTGGAGGGTTTCAGCAACTTTTGTAAAACATAAAATGAGATGGGACTCAGATAGCATAGGGGAGATTCTAGAGGTCTGTCTGGGGAATGTCCGTTCAATGGGCACACCCAGACCTTCCCAGCCACATTCATACTGTTCATAATCATCCTCCCCCTCCTCTGGTTCATAAAATTCCTCAACATCATATTCCTGAACCACTGGAACCGGACGAACCGACCTTTTGCTAGATAGTGGCGGTTCGGACGGAACCTGAGACAGTGACTGGACAATTTGTATGGCTTTTGCTATCTCTGCAGCAGTTGGAGAAGGGGTTTTGGACTCCAAACCTGCTGACTTTCTTGTTTTCTTTACTGGAACTGGTTCCTCAGAACCAGCTTTTCTTTTGCCTGAGGAAGTCTCGCCCTGGTCAAAGGGCACTCCCTCCAGTTCGGTTAGCCGAACCGGGCTGGCCATCCGGGTCAGCGGACTTTTTGGCCTCTCGTTCCCTGAGCCTGCCCAATCTCTTTTCCAGAGTGGCTGCAAGGAAATTCTTACATATCTGGCAGTCTGACTGGAGGTGGTCAAACCCCAGACAATAGACACATGTGTGTGTGGGTCAGCCTTGGCAAAGACTTCCCACAGACATCACAGTGTTGAAACCCAGTGGGCCTGGTTTTTCTTTTGCTCTCAGACATAATGCCAGCCTAACCAGAAAAACTTGCCCTTTAAACGGCAGTGCCAGGCAAGACACCCTTATCGGTTCCTAACCGTGTCACGGGTATTGGGAAAACCGTAATAAATCCGGTTTTTTTAGAACCGATAAGAACCGGAACCGTGACTCTAAAATGTTAAACTTTAAAGTTAATAAGTTTCAACTCAGCTGATCGGTTCAAACCGAACTGATAAACTTACAAGTTCCACACAGACAAAACCTTTAATTTACTTACGATTACCACAGACAGAGCTTGAACTAACGGTTTTATGTTAAATAAAACTATTCTCGGTTGAATCGAACCGAGAAAACACTGTTTAAACCGAGAAATGAACCGAGCAGTAGGAGAAATCTCCGGAGCGACTGTTCACTGAGGCGGAGTAAAGAATCTGACAGTTCAGGTTTGAAATTACACAGATAGAGCTGCTTCTAGAGCTCGTGCTCAAAGTTCTATTTTGGAATGGTATTAACCATTTCACCTCCGGAGCAGTTCTAGTGGTGGGACAAACTGCTACTGTCATAATATAGCAAGACTTCATGTTGTTTGAAAATTGTGTTACTGTTAGATGTGCCTTTGGGAACCCCAACTGTTGACATCATTTCCGCAGCAGAGCGAGTAAAATGTTTAGGCAAAGTGGAGGTAAAAGGGCGTATGGCTGACCTGCTCAACCAGACGTTGCAGGTGCTACTGCTGTGCAGTGTGGCCATCGACCCTGAGAAGGTACCTCCAGTGATTTACCCGGAGGGTGCCTCACAGGGATGGAGGCTAATTCATATTCGAAGTGGGGCAGTCACTCCTGGGGGGTTCCCCCAAATGAATAGTTTTAAAGACGAACTGCTTAAATTGCTGGCTGTGGAGGGGAGAACTACCCAGGAACTGCTGCTAGCATTGGATTTGTCTAGTGATGCTACCCCTCAGAGCTCCCCCGGCACCTCGCCCTGTCCCCCCAAGGATTCTATTTTGGCTTCACTGCCCCTAGTAGTCCCACCTATACAGCTCGACTCCTACTGTAAGCTAAGACTTTTTTCTGGCACGGTGCCAGTGCCTCCAGGGGAGGATGACCTGGAAGCTTGTATGGACTATGCCACCCCCTTAGTCCAGGAATGGCAATGCTCTGAGGGGGAGAAAAGGAAGAGGCTGATGGAGAGCTTGCGGAGTCCCGCTTTAGAAGCCATTAGGTTTTTGCAGGCCATGAGTCCGGAAGCCACCGCCGCAGAGTATCTCTCTGCTTTAGAAGGGGTGTTTGGGAGTACAGAGACTGGTGAAGATTTACTATGGAAATTCAGGTCTGCTAAGCAGTGGAGGAATGAGAAACTGTCCGCCTTCGTCACTAGGGTGGAGCGGGCTTTGCAGAAGGCCTATAGAAAGGGAGGAATCACTGCCACGGCTTTGAATCAGGTCAGTTTAGAACATGTTTTAAAGTCTGCCAGATTCTCTGGTGTAATACTGTTAAAACTCAAGTTACATGATCGACGGGCTACCCCGCCTGAATATTGTCAATTAATGAGGGAGATTAGAGAGGTGGAGACCGATGAAGAAGGGTGGGAGCCATGTGCGGGGGCGGTGAACCCTAGTGGGACCCCTGAGCCTAGCACCACTGAGGAGATTAGCCTTTCTGGAGGGTCTGAGGGATCCCAAGATTTTCCAGCTGCTGTGGGAATGCGAGTTATTTCCTCCGACCCCCACGGAGAGAGTGAGTTGAGGGCCGAGGTCAGGAATTTACGGGAACTGGTGAGGGACCTGAAGCAATCTACTATGTACCCTGTTAGGTCTGGGGTCTCTGAGACAAACAGAAACCAGACCCCCAGCCCAAGGGAGCCCCTTCACCCCTCTCAGGGCCCCCCACAGATAAGGTGTCAACTGCCAAATAGTGACCCCCCGGGACTCCAAGTTCTGTTACCATTGTGGAGAAGATGGGCATTTTCAACCTGAGTGTCAGAGGCCAGAGAATGTAAGGAAAGTCAACAGTAGACTGATCACTTGGCATCGCCGGGCCCAGTCTCGACCCCCTAGAAAAAGTTTTGTGACTCGGGCCCAGGCTCAGCTGACCTCTATGCTGTGGCCCCCAACTGGTCCGATGTGGTCGGGCCTGCAATGGAGACCCCGGTGCGAGTAAATGGGATTCCCACTTGAGCTGTATTAAACAGTGGCTCTCAGGTAACCATCATGTTTCAGAACTGGTATCAGACACACTTACCTGAGGTGCCTCTGCAACCTTTGACTGGTCTACATGTGTAGGGGTTGAGTGACAAGGCATATCCGTATTTTGGGTATATCCAGGTTTGGTTATCATTCTCTACCTCTGTGGCTGGAATGGATGAGCAGGTGGAAAATGAAAATTACGTACCTACCGTAATTCTGATCTTTCTGTGTATCTTCACCATTCATCACATATGGGTACTGGCCGGAGATCAGGACCCCGAGGGAGCTTTTTTTTTTTTTTTAAAAAGGATAGGCAGAGCCGACACAGCATCGGCGCCACCTCGAGGCTGGACGACGCGGGCGCCGAGGGTCAGCTATTAGTTGTGCTGACTGCCTGCCTACCAGTTCTGAGTCGCCGGAGAGGTAAGAGGAAGGGATGGAGGGTGGGACAAGAGAGTCCAAGGGACAGAAAAAGGAAAGGAAAAACTGAACTAAAAGGAGAAATAATGACTGAGAGGACAGCAAAGAAGAGGACGAGACTAAGGGGATTGGGTAGGGGCCCCAATCTCTGGAAGCGGAAGAAGGGAGGGAAGGGAAGGGAGAAAATTTAGGAGAGAGTGAGAGGTAACAAGGTATCTGAGACCCTTGTCCGTCACCAGATTACATAGGAACTGCAAGGAGCAGCAAAGCTCTCTGCCAGAATTCAAGGCACAGAATAACTGGCAAATACCCCAGAAGCAGAGTCGGCTATTCTGGAGAAGGACAGGGTACAGGGACTTAATACTCTCTTAGGAAAGATGTTTGGTGAAAAAAAGGGGATTTCCCTTTTTTTTTTTTTTTTTGACAGTAGGAGAAGAGGAGGGCAACCACCAACTCCCACCCCATCGGGGTGGAGACATGTAGTAGAGAAGGAGTGCCGCTAGAGCTGTACTCCTTAAAGGAGAATACACCCCTGTGTGTCCCTACTTTACCCTGCTCCAAAAAGAGAGGGGGAGCCACAGAGGGGGGGGCCTAGAGACTGAGGCCCCAGGGGGATGGCGGGGGTTGTGATGAATGGTGAAGATACACAGAAAGATCAGAATTACGGTAGGTACGTAATTTTCATATCTTATCTGTGTCAGTCTTCACCATTCATCACATATGGGTGAGTACCAAGCCCCCCGAAGGGGGTTGATTCATTACACCCTAAGGGACAGAGTCCCTCAGCCCTCAGTGGGTGACACACTAAGGGGGGGAACCTTACAGGCCCAAGGAGGCCCGAGAGTGGGGAGAGCAAGACGGGGTTCCCCCAGAGGGGGAAGGAAGTTGCCTCGACAAATGCCGTCTCGCCCTACCGGAGAAGAGGTAGGTTCCCTGGTGGGCGGAGCAAATCACCCTACGCCGGGCCAGGGGTGACAACCGGGAAAGGTGAAGCCACGCTGATCTCCTAGTGCAGATCACTGTCCCTACGACCCTGGTAGCTACCTCGTTGGCGTCATAAGATGCCCTCGCTTGGTGCCTTGCTAGCTCCAGGCCACATGCAGAGAGTGCAATGGCTTGTCTGGTTTGCTCCGAGTCAGGTAAAGCAGCTAGGATCTGACCTAGCGTGGACCACAAGAACCTGTTGTAGGCTGCATAGTGGACCTGGTGAGCAGAAATGGAGAGGAGCAACCGTGCCGAGTAGAAGGTCCTCCTCCCCCAGAAATCAAAATCCAAGGAGTCTTGATCTGGGGGTCGGTCACGGTGGAGGGCGTGAAGCCCATCAGGGGTGTCCAGGTGTGTCAAGCCAGACTGCAGGTGAGGCATAGAACCTGGAGACTCCGGGGGAGTGCAATACCTCTGACTGAGGTCCCTAGGTGCAGGAACTCCAGAGAAGGGCCTCTGCCAGAAACGCAAGGATGCCTCCCGAAAGGGAGCAGGCCAGGGTGGCACCACAAGGGTGGCCCCACCAAAATCGCCTAGAAAGGCATGTGCCGCATGCTCAGGATTGCTAACAGACAGGGGTGAAAGGTGAAGGTCCTCCATCATCCTCACGAGGAAGCGCTGGTACTCTGAGAGATCAGCGGCCAGAAAGATATGGACAGAGGGTTCCTCTCCTCCAGAAGAGGGGGATGAGGAGCTGGAGGTCACCATACGTCCCGAGGGTGGCTGCATGGGGGGAGGTTGAAAAACCTGGCTGTCCATAGCCCTAACGTAGGCAGGGAACCGAGCAGCCACTGCTCTGAACTGCTCCCAGGTGAGAGGGCCGCTAGGACCAAGAATGCCAGGGAGCGCTGGAGAGTGTGGCAGAGAGATAGGGGCAGAGCCGAGAAAAGAAGTCGGCTGACCTCTACCAGGACTAGGGAGCGGACCATGAGCACCGGAAGACTCCACAGCCGACAGCTGTACAACCACGTTGATACTGCCTAGGCTGCACCCAGAAGAATCCCCCCAGTGTGGTGACCGGGGCCGTAAAAGTCCAGAAGGACGGTCCCCTGCCTCAAAAGAATGGGACCCCCTCAAGGAACTGGAAGGGGAAGGGTGGAAATCCGCACTTCGGCTTCGCCCAGGGCCCGGGTGGACCCCAGAGAAAGGCCGACGCGCCGACCCCACACCCCTCGACCCCTCAGAGTCTGAGAGGGGCCTCCTCCTCGAGAGGGCCAGCCTAGGTAGCTGGCAGCTCTAGGCTGCCCCCAAAGGGGAGACCCAGGGAACAGCACCCTCCACTCCTGTAGGCTTCTCGATGGGCCCCAAAGTTGGGCAATCAAGACACACTACTGGAGGGGGTACCACCACCGAGGGGTCGAAGAAACCCCCAAGGCCAGATTGCAGAGCAATGGTGGCATGCACCACTGCCTGCTGGTCAGCACCACTGACCCTAACCTCGGGGACTGCCTGACGCTGCTCAGAAGGGGGCTGGCTATGTCTCATCAACGAGACCACTGGATACTCTCCTCCGCAGACAACTCTGAAGGGTGTGACTGCCCGTCTGACTCCGAGCCCGACTCCGACTCCGAAGAGGTAGAGTCTGAGGCTCTGAGCCAAACAGTAGGAGGGTGAGAGAAAACGACTTTGCCAGAGGGCCCGGCAGCCACAGCAGTGCCCGAGGTGGCACCCATGCCCTCCGCAACCCCACGGGCGGGGCTCACAGAAGGTGCTAGGGCAGCTTGGGCCAAAGGTCCAGAGCTAGGGCCAGCCATGGTGCCGTCAAGTCCACTAGCACCAGGGGCGGTACCAGGGACAGAGACGGCGCCGATGGCAGCCCCTGCAACTACCTCAGCGCCGACGACACCGCCAGGCCCCTCAGCGCCGCGAGTGGCACTGAGGATCAAAGCGGCGCCGACGGCCCCGAGGGCAGACTCGGCGCCGAACACAACACCATCAGGCCCCTCGGTGCTGCAAGCAGCATCGAGAGCACCAACAGTGCAGAGGACGGCACCGACTGCCGACGCCGAACCGCGCAGGCACAGGCGCCGTGCTCAACCTCAGCGCCGAGGCAAGAC
The DNA here is from genome assembly GCA_016271365.2 of Neoceratodus forsteri. Classification (NCBI taxonomy): domain Eukaryota; kingdom Metazoa; phylum Chordata; order Ceratodontiformes; family Ceratodontidae; genus Neoceratodus; species Neoceratodus forsteri. Next base: position 829,925,256 of record CM028130.1, on the reverse strand, counting down.
ATGGTGAAAGGTGATGCCGGATCCAGGCCCACGACACCGTGAACAGCGTCGGCACCACAAACGGCATGAACAGGGCCCGCTGTGCCAAGCGATGAGTCAGCGCCAACGTCGGCGACGAGTCAGCGCCGACAGGGCCCATGGCACCGCGAACAGCACCAAAGGCTCCAACAGCACCGACCGATGGCGTCGAGGATGGCATCGACCCGGGCCTTCCAAGCCGTGGGAGCGACACTGGGGGAGCCTTCACCCCTGAAGAGGCGATTGCCGTGGCAGTGCCTCCAGCCCACTCCCAGGAGGAAGCAGGACGGGCCTCCTGCACTGCGGGAGGAGTCTCGGCAATGGCCAGGCTACAAGTAGCCGAGGCTCCCTCCTCCTCGGTCCGTATAGAACCGGAAGGGGACCCGGAGGAAAGGCCGAGAAAGCGCGGCTTGGCCCGACGAGTGCGAACCCTACCCCCGGAAGACGGCGGAGCTCGCCCCACTTTCAACGCGTGCTGTTCGAGGATGCGGCGGTCCAAGGAGAAGCAGGCATCGCACGAATCCATGTTGTGAAGCGGGCCAAGACACGCGAGACACCGGTCATGCTGATTGGTAACGGAATATTGACGGCAGCATGGGCACCGACGCATAGGGGGCCGACCCATCTTAGAAAACTTCTTGCCCTCCGATCGAGACATGACCTACGGAAAAAAACACCAAAACAGACTCGACGTCGCAATACTTCAAATAAAAAGGAAAGATCTTACCGGCGACGTCGAGTGGAGGCAGAACCCAGAACTAGTAAGTTACCGACGGACTGAAACAGCTTCCCACGAGGCGACCTCGACGGCAGGAGATGAAGAACTGGTAGGCAGGCGGAGTTGACACAGCCTAACGGCCAACCCTCGAGCGCCACTCAGTACATTGGCCTCGAGGGCGGCACCGATGCTGTGTTGGCTCCGCCCATCCTTTTAAAAAAAAAAAAAGGTCCCGTGGGGTCCTGATCTCCGGCCAGTACCCATATGTAATGAATGGTGAAGATTGACACAGATAAGATCCTTAGTTTTAGTTTGCCCGCCCACTGGACTGTATGATGGGGTGCCTTTGCTGATTGGGACGAATACCCATATGTTTGGATGATTGGCCCAGTTGTGCTCAGAAAAGCAAGCATTCAAAACTGGGTGAGCCCTAAGGATACCCGCTGTAATCCAAAAGGCAATTGCAACTCAGAAGAAGGTTAGCCAGGAGGAACCTGAAGGCCTGATGGGGGTGGTGTGGAAAAAGGACCAGGCCCCAGTGATACTCACCCCGAATGCCCAATGTGTCCTGCATGGAGAAGTATGACTAAGGATGGATGTTAAAAATAAGTTGTTGATGTTGGATGCACCTGGAGAGGGAAGATTGCCTGAGGGACTGTTGCTAAAGCCCAGTATCTTGCCGGCTAGAGCTCATGCTTATGTCAAGAGAGTGATGGTTCAAGTGCATAATGTGTCCGACAAAGAGATCTGAATAAGAAGAGGGTGCACCCTGGCAAGTGTCCATTGTGCAGATACTGCAGTACTGCCAATTAGCAAGGGTCCCGGGACAGATGACCGAGTTACTCCTGACTTGTTTGATTTCAGTGACTCCCCATTGCCAGCTGAATGGAAAAAGAGGATCAGTGAGAGGCTTGTCAAAAGGGACCAGGTTTTCTCCCTAAAAGAGTGGGATGTGGGATGTGTGCAAGGGGCTGAGCATCACATTCAGCTGCATGACAAAAGGCCTTTCCGAGAGAGATCCCGGCGCCTGGCTGACATAGATGAAGTGAGGTGGCATCTGCAAGAGATGTTGGCTGCTGGTGTTATACAAGAGTCCAGGAGCCCCTATGCCTCCCCCATTGTAGTGGTAAGGAAGAAGAATGGGGCGGTTAGGATGTGTGCAGACTATCACACTTTGAATCGGTGGACCATCCCCGACCAGTATACCATGCCACGCATACAGGATGCCTTGGATTGTTTAAATGGCAATAAGTGGTTCTCTGTGTTGGACCTCTGCAGTGGGTACTACCAGGTCCCGATGGCCCCAGAGGACCGGGAGAAGACTGCATTCATTTGCCCCCTAGGTTTCTATGAGTTCATTCGGATGCCTCAGGGGATTTCAGGTGCCCCCGACACCTTTCAGCACCTGATGGAGAGTGCCGTGTGGGATATGAATTTGCTCGAGTGTCTGGTCTATCTAGATGACATCATAGTGTTTGGACATTCATTGGAAGAACACGAGCAGCGATTATTTAAGGTCTTGGATCGGTTGGAAGAGTTCGGCCTCAAGCTGTCTATAGATAAGTGTCAATTCTTCCAGACTTCTGTAAAATATGTGGGCCACATAGTGTCTACTGAGGGCATAGAGACTGACCCTAGCAAAGTGGAGGCCTTGACTACTTGGCCTCAGCCCAGGAACTTGAAAGAGTTGCAATGGTTTCTGGGGTTTTGCGGATATTATAGGCGATTTGTCAAAGACTACTCTCGAGTGATTCATCCTCTCCTCAGTCTCACTCAGGGGTACCCTCCTACACACAAAAAGTATAAGAAAGTCGTGCGATCCGAGATGGAGAAGAGGTATTTTCAGCCGAATTAACTGTTTGGGGATCGTTGGACTGTTGAGTGTGAGGATGCTTTCTATGACATCATATATCAACTTACACATGCCCCCGTGTTGGCCTATGCTGACCCGGCCAAGCCCTACATTCTTCATATCGATGCTAGTCTTCAAGGATTGGGAGCCGTGTTATATCAGGAGCACTCGAATGGCCTGAGACCTGTAGCTTTTGCCAGCAGAAGTCTGACTCCTTCAGAAAAAAACTATCCTGTGCATAAGCTAAAGTTCCTGGCTCTGAAGTGGGCCATTGTTGATCAGTTTCATGACTATTTGTATGGTGCCAAGATACTGATGAAGATTGATAACAATTCTCTGACCTATGTACAAACCTCAGCCAAGTTGGACGCCACTGGCCACAGGTGGCTCTCTGCCTTGGCCACCTACGACTATGCTGTTGAATACAGGGCCGGTTTAAACCATATAGATGCGGATGCCCTCTCTCGGAGGCCTATGTCCCAAACTGATTGGGTCAGGTTGTCTGAGCATGACATAAGAGCCCTTTGCCAGAAGTTCGACAAGGAAGAACAGGTGTCCCCGGATGCTGTGAACTGTATGGTGGATTGCTTGGGGCCATCTGAGAACTGCATACCTACTGCCTACTGTGATTTTTCCATGCTGGACACTAGTTCACTGCCCCAGTTTGACAATACTAGTCTTCAACAGGCTCAGTCCTGAGATTCCATGATAAAACTGGTTGTGGAAGCCTTGCAGGCCGGGCGGGATGTGTCCAAATTGCATTCCAACAACTTAAGAGCCACCTTGTTATACAAAGAAGGGCCCAAATAAAGGTTGATTAACCAACTACTATACCGAGAGACTGTAAATAAAGAGGACCAGATCGTCGAACAGCAGCTGGTGCTGCCTTCAGAATTAAAGGAACTGGTCTTAAGGTCCTTGCATAATCAGATGGGGCATCTTGGCATCGACTGAACACTTGATTTGGTATGAGCCCAGTTTTACTGGCCAAAAATGAGTACAGATGTAGAGCAGTATGTCAAGACCTGTAGTCGGTGTTTGCAAAGGAAAGCCTTGCCCCAGAGAGCTGCTCCCATGGTCAACATTAACACTAGTGCCCCTATGGAACTAGTCTGCATTGATTTCTTGAGTCTAGAACCCGATCTGAAAAATATCAGTAATATATTGGTGGTTACCGATCATTTCACCCGGTACGCACAGGTGTTCCCTACTAAGGATCAGCAAGCAACCACAGTGGCTAAGATACTTGTTAAAAACTTTTTTGTCCACTACGGGGCCCCCCAGCAGATCCATTCCGGCCAGGGAAGGAACTTCGAGAGCCGCTTGATTAAAGAGATGCTGTCTTTGTGGGAGGTGCGAAAGTCAAGAACCACCCCCTACCATCCTCAGGGAGATCCCCAGCCTGAAAGGTTTAACCGCACATTGCTTGACATGTTGGGCACGTTGCAACCCAAAGACAAACCAAGATGGAGCCAGCAGATTAGCACCCTGGTCCACGCTTATAACTGCACCAAGAGTGATGCCACGGGATTTTCCCCATGGAGCTGCCTGACCAATCGAGGGGCTGTTTGTACTTTGGGAATGGTATTATGGGCTATGGCGGGTTTTTGCACCACTGAGATCCAGAGCAATTGACTGGCAGGTGCCACCGGCCAATAGGAGCGTGTGGCGCCCGAACTGAAGGAAGAGCCCCTTGCTGTTGGGGGCAGAGGCGCAGTGGCTGAGAAAAGGAAAGGAGCTGTGTGCTTCTGCGCTGGTGGAGTGTTCACGCGGGAAGCGCGGGAAGGCTAGAGGCGGCCGTTTTTGCCCGTTGAGGGAAGTCGGACTAAATCCGCTGGCGTGCGGTCGGAGGAGGCTGGTGCCTGCCCAGCTACTCACGAGGCTCGACCTGTTGGAGGACTGGAGAATCTACTGAATCGCGCTCGGTCCTCGGGAAAGTTGAAGCTGCCGTTGCATGCACCTCAGGCGGCTGGGAGTTCGTGTGAGCCCTTGGAAGCTGCGGCCTGGTGTGGTACCCCTCTGAAGTTGCCATATAAATGTGTGAGGAGGCTGATGAAATTCAGGCTCAGCCCTGCCAGGGTGGAGAAACTGTTGCTTGCTGGAGTCGTGAGTACTGAATCAGGGTAGCTCCCTGTTAAGTGCAACAGTTGTCTCAAGTTGTTTTATTATACTGCTGACTGCCTAGCTGAATTTTCTTCCCATCCTGATCTTCTCAGGACCGCAAAGGCTATTTGTGTCAGGGCCCCAAACAGCTGCCACGAGGGACTAGCCATTAGTGCTTGGGTACCCAGGGACAGTAAATATTAGGTTCAGGCCTGTGCACAGAGCCCTAGGTAGATAAGTATAGTGATAAGCCAATCAACTTGATTTCTCCCTGTCCGTGTTACTTCCCTTTGAATAAATCAGATTGTTTGTTTTGTAACTACACCCTGGCTACTGTGTGCATTACTGGTGAACTGCTGCATGGTGACTGTGATAAAACTGTACCTTACTTTACAAGGGGTCCCCGGAGTGAGCTGAGAGATACTAGCCGGGGGGGGGTAAGTGTACTGGGGAAAAGTATTGTGAGTACACCGTGTGAGCCACTAGCGGGACGAAAGGGGGGTTGCAGTAACCCAGAGGGCTGTGACCGAGGCAATCTCAACAGTATTAACCCTGACCTCTGGGCGGAGGCACCCGCCAACGGCTCTGGGCCCCTTACCCTGTCTCAGTGGAGGCAGGCAGGGGTAGTAGCCCTAAGGGAAGCGCCCCCTGGGGGTTACACATTAATAGTATGCTTACAGTTGTCCCACTTATCAACAGGGTCCATGGTCCTGGTGTATGCCCTGCAACCCCCTGGAAAGACCGTTTTGCAATACAGCATGCACTTTTAACACATTCAGTAAAGAGCTTATCACTTTAAGCCAGGAAATAATATGCTCACAAGTCAAGTTCAAAGTAACACAGTAAACCAGGTTTATTGAGGGGACATGAACAAGGAGGGGGCTTAAATCTGAGCAAATGATTACTGTTCTGAAAAGAAAAAAAAAGGTTATTCAACATACAATTTATTTAGACCCTTTGTCAAACAGTCCCGCAACTACTGGGTGCCCAGAATGTAATGCTGGCTGGCCAGAATCGGTGCCCGGGGTTGCAGTTTTTGTTGGGGCCCTTGATGGAAAGAAGCAATCAACATTAACAGTGCAAAGCAAATTAAATTATTTGTATCTGTAGCTGGTTGGCCTAGTCCAGTGAAACCCATGTACTTTAACAGAAAGCAATCCGATGGTACCATTTATAATTAAACATACTGGTTGCAGGGAGCTAACCTGGATTTACTCACTGTTCCCAGCACACTAATAAAGGCCTGGCAAAATAAAGACCACTGGCTTAGATATGCCTTGCTTGGGGAAACTGGTCTGACACGACTCACCTCCACTTCTTGGCCTTTCCCAGTAGGTGGCCGAAACCTGTGCTGATCTGCTGTGCAGGGGCTCAATCCTCAGGAAGGGTCTCTTGCCGAAAAACTGTCTCTGGAACAGTAACATGCGGCATGGGCTGAACTGTCAAGGGCCCACATGTAGGAACTGTCTCTGGAAGAGTTAAGTCCTTCTGCTGGTGACACCACCAGCTGAGGCAAGTTGGTTTCTGCATGAGGCTGGCTCCCTTTTTTGGTCCCTGGATCTCAGTCTCTTTGCCCACAACAGGCCTCAGCACATTCCACTGGAGAAACACTGGATTCTCTATTTTTTTCTCTTTTGGTTCTCTGTCCAGTAGCTATTTCAGCCCCTTTGCTGAGCAACTCTCTTAATCTGCAGAAGGCAGTATTCTCAAACTCAATCTCCTCTTGGGATTGAAGAAGACCTCAGGGGGCGATTGCAGGCCTATACTGCATAGGTCCCCACAGAGCTTAGATGCTGCTCACTGTACGAATGCTCAAGGTGCACTGGACTCCTGTTTGAAAACCGTTCTCAGACTAGTCCATTTGTCCTGCAATCCAGTTGGCTAGGGGAGCTGGCAGTCGTGGTCTTATGCTTCCACTGGTTCCTTAGGTGCCAAATACTAAAGTTCACAATTTTTCCCTCAAATCACCTGAGCTAAGGACCCCTTGAGGTCCCCGGAGTCCCAACTGGTCCAAATCTGGGAAGTACCGGACCAAACAATGGTGCCTCCCATTGGGAAATGCATGCTGCTAAAAAGGCAGGTCAAACAACTTGCTCTATCTCTATAACAGTAAAGAATTAAAAGTACATATTTACAATACCATGTAGGGATCCCTCTGCTTTGTTATCGACAGCAAAGTGGGGCAGATCAGGGAAATGCCTGGCTAGTCATGAGCTCCAGAACACTCAGACCCAGCCCAGGCCATTTTCAGCATACACACTGGCTGTGGCACTTAAAGGGACAGCATGGAGACACCATTATAGCACTCTCATGCAAAGCAATAGGAGAGCACCACAACCATGGATTTGTCATCACTAAGGGACATCTGCCTGGCAGTGGGCATCAGCGGAGCCCCAGGAGACACTTAAGGTAAACCCCTGATTTGGGGGGGCTTATCTTAATTGCCCCCAGGTCCTCACACTCTCCCAGTTTCCTCCCATCTACCTGGTGGCCCTGATTGCTCCCCAAAGTCCCTCCAAGCAGCCCTTGTGATTATTTTAGCCCATTTTGGGCTTAAAATTTTAAAACACGAATCACTGGCATGCTTCTGAAGAGCCAGCACATGCGCACTGTAGCACATTGATGTACTGACCACAGGTTTTGTAGTCATTTGGGGAGTGCTACAGTGGTCCTGGTGCCCTTCCTAAGTCCATTGGGAGGCCAGTGACCTTAACAATGTGGCGCAGAAGCTGCTTAGGAGTTTTTAAATAAGTTTTGAGAAGGGGCATAATTCGAGGCTAATTCATATGCATGTGCCCCTAATAAATATTCATAAGATGCTGCCTGCTGCCTAGGGGGCCAGTATTTGGGTGGCAGCGACAGCAGAAGTACAAAGGCTACATGTATAAAAGTGGGCTCATTTAAAAGAGCATTGTTGAGGCTACATGTGTGTGGAAACACTCTACTTTTATAACTTTTATCCTAATTGCACCAGAACTTTTAACTTGTGAAACTGTATAACCTGCCTAAACATGGTTTCAGCAGCCATCATCTTTGCAGCTAAGCAGCTAATCATGAACTGGGATTTCAGCCAGAGACTCTTGGGACAGTGCCATGGACTTTGGGAGATAAACAGGGACAAAGTTTGGGCACCCAAAATCTAACCAATCAAAGAACTAGAACTGTTTCGGACAGCTTGGGCTGTTCAAACTTTGAGAGATCTGTTAGTGGCAATCTGAGATTTTGAGACTCCAGCCCGTACTACCGAGGAGACTGCTTGTAGGCTCTGTAGGATCTGGCCTATGAGGGGCCTAGTTTCCCCTTGTGTGCATCCTGTGGTCCCAAAGTGAGAATCGATTGCCAGGAACAGCCTGACTGCAAGATAAGAGGTTATCTCAGTAAAGCAGCTAACATTGTGAATCGGCCAGCCGCTGAAAGAGGAATCGCAGAGTTTGATGTTTCCAAAAGTAAATGTGCTGAATGCTTATCGCGAATCAAGGCCTACTGTTCAGAGACTCCTGATTGCCAAAGAGGAGCCTACTTCTACCAGTGACCGAACTGTCTACCAGCTGGAGGGGTCACCAGCAAATAAACTGAACTTTGCTAGATACACTTTGTTGAACTTGGACCTTTGTCCAATTCAGCCTTTGCCATCTGTTCTTGTGCCATCTTCAGTCTTACTAGCAAGAGACCAGCTTCGAGGGATCCAGCCCCTGCCCAGCAAGTCATTGCAGGTTGTGGCCACGTACAAGGAAAGGTCGTGAAGTGGAGGCGAGTCATGATGGCCCAGTTTCCCCATGTGCAGCAGCTTCCAGCATCAGGTCTTCATTTCACCAGGCCATCCTGAATTGACTGGTACAGTGAGAAAATCCAGAGTAGCTCCCTGCAACAGGCATCTTGATTTTCTAATGGTATCATTTAATTGTTCTCAGCTTAATGTTATGAGTTTAAAATAGACTAGGCCAGCCGGCCACAAATACAAATAATTTTATTTTGCTCTGCACTGTTACTGTCAATTGTTTCTTTTCATCAAGAGCCCCAGCAACAGTTGCAACCCCGGTCAATGGTTCTGGCAAGTCAGTATAGATCCTGGGTACCCAGTAGCTACGGAACTGTTTATCATAGAGACTAAATTAATGGTGTTTATTAACCTGGCTTATCAGAACAGTAATCATTTGCCTAGATTTGCTTCCCCTTCCTTTTCATGTTTCTTCTAATAAATCTGATTTGTCGTGTTACTTTGAATATAGCTTGCGTGCGTATTATTACTTGGCTTAAAGTAAATAGTTCTGTATTGAATGTGTTGAAAGTGCATGCTGTACTACAGGGAGTTGCAGGGCACACACCAGGACCAGATACCCTGCTAGTAAGTGGGACAACTGTGAGCATATTGTTAATGCATATTGCAAACTGTATGATGTATGCTGTTAATGGTCATTGTCTATATTTAGATAACTATTCACTAGGTGGGATTGTGAGGGGTTATAGCTTCCCAGAGGGCTATAACTGTCTAGACAGAAACCCACATAATTTTTACTCTGGGTGGAGGCACCTAAATATTGTGTTTACTGAGGGTAGGGAAACCCTGGTACTTGTCAGTTTCAAACCCAAGCCCCTCAACCTGTTGTTAGGAAGACAGGCAGGGGTAGTAGCCCTTAGAGTAGCACCACTAGGGGTTACAGCTTTGGAGGCACCTCTGGGATTAGTGCCCCCTAGTGGCCAAAATGAAAAACTGCAACTAAAATGTTTACGGGTACTACTAGAACTACTGCACTGGCTGCCTGTTCAGTAGCAGATCACCTTTAAAGTTGGTTTACTGACTTTCAGAGCCCTACACAGTCTGGGTCTGAGTTACTTGCAAGAGCTTCTGAATCACATGGCATGGTTCAATTTAGCCACTACATCTAAATCATCCCATTCCAAGGCAAACATATGGGACTTCAGAGGAGCTGACTTTGATAAGATGGCCAACAGAGTTAAGCTAGCCCTGGCAAAAAGAATCACAGGTGAGGGGGTACAGGCAAAGTGGGCAAGCATTAAGGATGCAATACTTGAAGCAACATCCCATTGTGTTAGACAGAAAAGGAAGTGCAAAAGAAGAAGGAAACCACTTTGGTTCTCAAATACAGTAGCAGAAAAGGTCAGAGCCAAAAGGCTGGCCTTCAGGAAATATAAGGGAACACAGCAGGATGAAGATAGGGAGGCATACCAAACTGCCTTAAGGGATGCAGGGAAGGCAGTAAGGCAGGCAAAGTCCCAAACTGAGGAAGCACTAGCACGAACAGTAAAAGAAGGTGACAAGACTTTCTATAGATACATTAGTAAAGGGAGAAAGTCCACAGGGGGTATTGCTAAGCTCAAAGGAGAAAAGGGGGCATGTGAGGAGGAGTACCCTGTAAAAGCATTTATCCTAAATAGATACTTCTGCTCAGTATTTACTGTAGAGAAGGTAGGGCAGCACCATGGACACGGAGGGGGAGGGAGGTGAGCACTACTCCCTTCACAAAAGAAAGGGTCCAAGAAGAGCTCACTAAGCTCAGGGTGGACAAGGCAATGGGACCTGATGGCATACATCCCAGGGTTCTTAAGAAGTTAAGGGTGGAACTAGCAGAACCATTAGCAGAACTGTTTAGTGAGTCTCTGAGCACTGGAGAGGTCCCAGAAGACAGGAGAAGGGCTCATGTGATTCCACTCCACAAGAGTGGTAGCAGGGAGGAGGCAGAGAACAACAGACCAGTCAGGCTTACCTCAGTAGTGGACGAGATTATGGAGGCACTCCTTAAGGAAAGGATAGCGCAACACCTGGAATCCATAGGGGCACAGGATCCAAGACAGCATGGGTTTACAAAAGGAAGGTCCTGTCAAACTAATCTCATAGATTTCTTTGACTGGGTAACCAGAGTGGTGGACCAAGGGGGAGCAGTTGATGTCACCTACCTTGACTTCAGCAAAGCTTTCAACACTGTTCCACATAGAAGATTGATAAATAAGCTGGGTAGGCTCGGGTGGGTCAGAAGTTGGTCAACTGGGTGGCAAACTGGTTGATGGGCAGAAAACAGAGAGTGGTGGTAAATGGTATACAGTCAGAAGAGATGCAAGTCACAAGTGGGGACCTCAGGGATCAGTCCTGGGGCCAGTCCTCTTCAATATCTTCATTAGTGGCATTGCAGATGGACTGCAGGGTAAGGCTTGTCTGTTTGCAGATGACACCAAGATCTGCAACAGAGTAGATGATCCAGATGGGTGGGTAGAATGAGAAGAGATCTGGATAAACTAGCAAAATGGTCAGAAGAGTGGCAACTGGGATTTAATGCAAAGAAGTGCAAGATCATGCACATAGGGAAGAGAAACCTAAGCCACCTATAGGCTGGGAGGAGTTGCTGGCAGTCACAAAGGAAGAAAGAGACTTGGGCATCATCATCACCGATGACCTGAAATCATCCAAGCAGACCACTAAAGCAGTAGGTAAGGCTAGGGGATGTTGGGTGTATTAGTAGGTGTATCACAAGTCGTAAGAGGGAGGTAATAATTCCTCTTTACAAGACACTGTTTAGGCCCCATCTGGAGTACTGTGTGCAGTACTGGAGGCCACACCTTCACAAAGACATTAACCAAATTGAGGCAGTCCAGAGAAGGGCAACAAAAATGGTGCAGGACTGCATCAGAAAACATATGAGGACAGATTAATGGAGCTCAATATATATACCCTTAAGCAAAGGAGGGAGAGAGGTGATATGATTGAGACATTCAAATACTTTAAGGGCATTAACAAGGTGAAAGAGTCTAACATGTTTAAATATAAGAAAAATAGCAGGACAAGAGGACGCAGCATGAGATTAGAGGGAGACCGATTAAGAGGGAATGTGAGGAAATTCTTTTTCACAGAAAGGGTGGTGGATGCAAGGAACAGCCTACCTAAGGAAGTGGTGGCTATGAATATGGTGCAGGGCTTCAAACAGGCATGGGATAGGCATAAGGGAGCAATATAGATGAGCATGAATAGATAGACCATTGACAGAGCAATGGCCAATGGCGCATTTATAAGGTAGAAAAAGAAACGGGCAGACTGAATGGGCCTTGCAGTCCTTATCTGCCATCAACCTCTATGTTTCTATGTTAATCCCTACCACCCCCTCCGACCACTCCACTCAACTGACAAGGGATTGCTTGAGATTCCCAGGGTGCATTTGAAGATCTCAGGAAGACAGGCTTTTGTTTATGCTACCCCTACCCTGTGGAATTCTCTACCTCGTCAGATACGAGAGTGTCAGACAGTGGAAAGCTTCAAAACTGCACTAAAAAACCATCAATATTTGTGTGCTTTTCCTGATTTCTGACTCGAATAGTAACTGATTCTGTATACTGCCTTAATATTTTAGTAAGTTTTTATATTTTTTATTTTCTATAGAAATATTTTAGAGTTTGATGTGTTTGTACGGTGCTTTGATACATGTGAATTGTGCTTAAATAAAGTTATTATTATTATTTATTATAGAAACATGGCTGAGCAGACATTAATTAATTGGTGTATGGGGAGTGACATTGATCCTCACAATGTTCTCTTATTGCTAGATATACCCCATGGCACTGAAAAAGGTACTATTGAGGAAGCACTCACGAAAATTGAGTGTCTTGGTGAGGCTGTGATAGCAGGTCGACTGGTTGACCCAACCGCACAAACTTAAATGACTTTCGTGGAGTGTAGCAACTCGGTGGACAGTACTAAGGTACCTAAGGTCACTACTATTGATGGGTCCCCGGCAACCTGAAGGGTGGTAACTAAGGATGGTGAGAGTTCCTCAGAGCCAGAACCCCCACCCTTATCTGAGAGTCTAGAACAGAAACTTGCCAAATGGTTACAGGCTGAGAGCCAAGCCCTCAAGGACTTGGAAAGTTTTTTAAGCCAACTGGGAGTACTCCCTTTTTGGCACCTACACCAGTCTCAGCACCTACTCCCATTCTAGCACCCGTATTGATCCCTGTGCTCATACTTGCTCTTGTGCCCATGGCAGTCCCAGCACCTGCACCTAGCCGTGTGCCGATGCCTTCAGTTAGTCATGACTCTTACCACAAGTTAAAGGTGTTCTCTGGTACTATTCCCACAGCCCAGGGGAAAGAAGATTTAGAGATTTGGATGGACAATGCATCCCCCCCCCCCCGATCCAAGAGTTGCAGTGTGCAGAAGCAGAAAAGCCTCATGGAAAGTTTAAGGGGTCCTGCACTTGAAGCCATTAGGTTTTTGAGGTCAACAAATCCTGATGCTTCAGCCCAAGAGTATTTGTCTACACTAGAAGGTGTCTTTGGTAGTACTGAATCTTGGGAAGATTTAATGTGGAAAGTCAAATCCACCAAACAGTAGAAAGGTGAAAGGCTCTCTGATTATGTCACTCGGCTGGAAAGGTCCCTACAGAGAGCTTACAGAAAAGAGAGGGTATTGGCCAGTGACTCGAATTGTATGAGATCAGATCATATACTCAAATCTGCCAAATACTGTAGTTTGCTAATTCTCAAGCTAAAGTTCCAGAACAGGAGGGATGATCAACAAGCTACAGCTGAAGAGGTAAAGAGCACCTCTCTCACTCACCTGCTGGACTCCTGTTGTGGGGTGCTACCTGTATGGTAGCCTTAAGGACCTATTTTTTGTCCCCATAGGAGTTTTGGCTGCCAGTCTCTTACTGCACATTACCTAAGTTTGTGAATTAACGGTCTGGAACTTTAAGGGCTGTTGTTCTCAGCTTAGTACTATCGAGAGTTCACTCGCTTTGCATGGATTACTTGTTTAGTCTAAGTCAGAGTAACTGCCTGCCTCACTGTCCTTGTACTGCTATTTTCTCAAGACATTCAGTTTTATTGTGATAGTACTGTTTGTATTGTGATAGTACATACCTGGCTCACAGTGTCGCCATATTGGGAAAGCCACACATGCGCAGTTCAAGGTTTGCCTTTTCACTCTCTCCCTTTCCCGCTGCATAGTAATTCCGTTCTTTGTTCTCTCCCTTCTTAGGCTGAACCCCCCCCCCCAAGCTCACTGCTGACCGTGGCAGGTCCAGGGACAGCAGCACTCCTACTGAGGAGCACAAAGACGTTGTTTTCAACAGGCTACAGCCGAAGAGGTAAAGAGCACCTCTCTCACTCACCTGCTGGACTCCTGTTGTGGGGTGCTAGCCCAATGACGCTTTGCGTCATCTGCCCCGCTCGCCCCAACCACCCACCCACCCAGGGGCGGCTTTCAATTTATTGACCCACCTCTATGACATCATTTCCTGCTGCCGAAATCTATGGCATCATTTTCTGCTGCCGAAATCCCATCTCTCCACTATCCCATTTGCAGGTTATAACTGCCGGCCACTAGAGGGACTCAGTGCACCCTCTCTATATTTCCTTGCCCAGATAGCACCTGTGCTCCCCCCACTCGCTGGTTCTCCTCACCTATTTGCAGCATCTCTCCTCACCTCCCCTTGGCTTCAACTATCCTGCATTTCTCTGCCACTTTTCCAACCTGTAACTACCATCTACCTGGACCCCTACCCCCCCAGCCCGCAATTGCTGACCACTAGGAGTAGTCGCTACCGAGCACCCAATTTTCAGGCCCAACCACTGCCTGCTCCAGCTCCCAGACCTTGAATTCTGACTCCTACCCAGGTCCATTCTCCTAACACCTTGGGTGAGTCTCGAACCTGGTACCCTGTACACCAGAGGCCGTGTCGCTACCACTGAACCAAAGTGGCACTAACGGTTACAGGCAAGCTGCTTTCCACTTCTTTCTTCCGTTACCTTATTAGCTCCTTAGCACTATGCATGCCACTCACCTATGGACATGCCTCGTTCTCATCCTCTGTCTGTTGCCACTGTCTTACCCATCTATCTCAGTGCTATTGCAGATGTGCTAGTCTGTTGCCCCTTTTGTGCTCTGGTACTGCACCCCTCCTATGTATCTGAGCCAGCACTCTCACACCTTGCCCCCACTCGGTGCTTCTGCCCACCCTGCCCACCCACCAACTTCCTCAAGCTCCCACCCCAACTCACATGGGAGACTTATCATTCTTGCTTTCCCATCCTGTACTACTCTGTCCAACCCCTGTATACTGAAAGTCCCCTCTCCCCCCTCGTGTCTGTCGTAAAAATGCCTTTCACCACCACCTGGCCAGGGTGGTAGTTATGCTACTCCTCCTGTCAGGTAACATACATCCCAACCCTGGCCCAGTTCACAACAGCTCAGCTACAGGACCCCCTGGACTTTGCATTGCCTCAATGAATATCTGTAGCCTCTTGAAAAAATTGGACTCACTACAGTGCTGGGTCACATCTCATAATCCAGATGTCATCACCTTGGTTGAGACCTGGCTGACTAAATTTACCCCTGACTCCTTTGTCTCCCTCCTGGGATACTCCCTCTACTGGGAAGACTGGGTGGTGGCTGTGCTATCTACACAAAAGACTCCCTCACTGGACTTGCCCTCCCAGCACCTGCTCTTGATTTTGGCATGCAGGCGCTAACCCTGAAACTGACCCCAGACCCTTTAAGGGGGCCACTCTATCTAACTACAGCCTACTTACCCCCTAAAAATCAAACACTAGCTCTGGCCTCTCTAATGGAATACCTTTCCTCGCTACCCCACTCCTCGGACCAAATACTAGTGGGCGACCTAAACATCAATTGGCTTAGCCCCTCTTCCTCCTCTACCCGTGACTCCTTTGCAGCTGTCGATATGACTCAACTTGTTACCCATCCCACTAGGTCTAACCCAAAGAGAGGCAGTAGTACTCCTCTACTCGATGTGGTCCTCTCTAATCACCCCAATCGGATCTTTGATATCCAAGTCCTTCCTGACTCACTTAGCGATCACTCCCCCATACTTTTTCACTGGACTACCACAGTATCTAAACCCATAGCACAGTCCACACTTCGATGGTGCCTGAAACCAGGTGGTCTGAAGAACCTCAAGGAACTTCTGTCCCAAATTGATTGGTCTCCTATACAGTACGCCCCTGACATTGATACGGCTCTAACCTTCTTTATCCAAACATTCAATAAAGCCTGCAACATCTTCGCACCACTGACAGCCCACCGTTCCAAAGTGCAAAATGCTCCCTGGGTGACCCCCGCCCTACTCCAGCAACTTAAGCATAGGGATAACTTATGGCACCGGGCTACTGAAACTGGCCAGCCCAGCGATAGGCAGGTGTATACTGCTGCCAGAAACAAGTGCACCTGGGCCATCAGAAAGGCCAAGGCTGATCAATATCAGTCCTCACTTACCTCCTTCTGGGGGAATGCTAGAACCTTCTGGGACAATATCAAACAGTTAAATGGGAGCACATGCTCCTCCCCTCCCTCCCAGATCAATATCAATGGCACTATCTCCACTGACCCAGCCCTTATAGCTAACTGCCTCAATACTTCCTTCACGGATCTTAGCCCTGTCCTCCCTAAAGATTTTTTAAACCCCCCCCACTGCCTGCCCCAGTCGTTACATGCCCGTACTTTCACCTACGCCGAGTCTCTGCCCAAGAACTCAGATCTCACCTTATCAATGCCCTTAAGAGCAATAGTACTGGCAGTGACACCCTGGATCCCTGTATCCTTCGTCAGGTATTAGATCTGGTCCTCACCCAAATCACCAGCCTCCTCAATTAATCCCTCTGCCTGGGGCAATTTCTGTCAGTCTGGAAAATTGCCACAGTCACACCCGTTCATAAAGGTGGAGACAGGTCCCTGGCCGGAAACTACCGGCCTATCCCCATTCTCTCTCCACTCTCCAAAGCTCTGGAAAAAGTGGTGACCTCTCAAATCACTGACTACCTTACCAACTTCAACATTCTCTGCCCTGAACAGCACAGTTTCCATGCTGGCCATAGTACCAGTACTGCCCTCCTAGAGTTCTCAAATTTTCTCCACACCTCCCTAGACTCGGGCTCTCTGGCTGGCGCTGTGTTTGTAGACCTATCAAAAGCATTCGACACCGTCTCCCAGCTCCTCCTTCTGGATGCCCTCAGTCACTCTGGTTTTGCCACTGGGCCTGTCTCCTGGTGCGCCAGCTATCTGTCAGCCCGCTCACAACGTGTTAAAATTAGCGGGACTCACTCCGACATCTGTCCCATCCGCTCTGGTGTTCCCCAGGGCTCCATTCTTGGACCCTTACTTTTCTCACTATACCTCAACACCCTACCAGGTTCCTGTACTGGAAATATCTTACTGTATGCAGATGATGCTGTCATCTTTGCCACTGCTCGTAACCCTATTGCCCTCCAGGACTCCTTGCAAAGATCCTATAATGAAGCTGAGGGTTGGTTCAAGGAACATAGACTGGTGATAAATCTCAAAAAAACCAAAACCATGATCTTCGCCCACCCACAAAACAAGTCCAGCAACTTCAAACTTCACATACTCTCTAGCACCAAGTTCCCACTCAAACAAGTCTACTCCTATAAGTACCTTGGGATCTATTTTGACCCCACTCTCTCCTTCCATGATCACATCTCGGCCCTTGCCACAGCTGCAAATATTCAGCTAGGCATCTTATACCGGTATAAAAACTGTCTCCCCCCGAAGCCCTCTGACTCGCGGTCACATCATCCATACTGTCCCTTGTGGATTATGGGCTGCCAGTGTACGGTGCTGTTGATCAGATCGCTCTCAACAAAATTTGCATTGCACTAAACAAGACCTGTAGGCTAATTTCAGGGGTCCCTAGGTTAACGCACACTTGCCAGCTAGATGCAAAAGCCATGCTGCTTGACCTAGATGAACGCCTTAGATAGCAGACCTGTATCATAACAAAAAAAAACTCTCCTTGGTCTATCCCCACCTGGTCTGACAGCCTCCGTCCACCATGCAAAATCACAAGTACATACTCGAACCTCTGGCAAAATCACCCTATCTATTCCCAGGGCCAGGACCTCACACAGTCAAAGAGCCTATTGCTACAGAGCCCCATCCTGGTTCAACGCGCTACCCCTCTCTATCTCTGATGCCCCCTCGATATCCTATTTCAAAACCTCCCTCCGAAATCACCTATTTAATACTCGAAGCTGTAATTGTTACTAGTTTGGTCTTGCTCAAACTCTATGACAAAGCCACCTGTTTGGCTGCATATAACAATAGAAGAGAGACTGCCTTTAACAATTTATTGTATGCCTCATCCTGTTCGAACCAACTTGTTGTATATCTCATTGTTGTAACATACTGTTGTATTGTGCCTGTCTTTTTTATGACGAGGTACCTTTGTAAATGAGCCTTTGGCACAAAGGTTTTCAAACTGATGTACAAATAAATAAATAAATCCCTCCACTTATTGTGAGCTAATAAAAAAACTCTGAGGGCTAAAGGTGAGGAAGAAGTTTGAGATCCTTGTGCATGCACTGCTAGAGTAGTTTCAGTGCTGGAAAGACTCAGGGAGAAAGAGACTTTTAGCGACTCGCAGCAGTTAAAAGACTTACTGATAAAGCTGGGGGAGCTAACTGCAATTAAGTCAAGTGCTGTGGATAAGGTTAACCAAGAAACCCCTCAGAATGCATCTGCTATGGGAGTGGGAGTGCACGCTCAGGAACCCCCCGTTGATGGCAGCATAAAGACTGAACTAACTGAATTGTCTGCCATGGTGAAAGAATTAATAGGACGTAGTGTGCAGCCTCCAGCATGGCAAAGAGAGAGAGTCTGAACCAAGACCCTCTGATGTCAGTGCTTCTGCTCAAGCATCAAATACACATTCCTCCCCACCCCCTGACTGTGAATATCAGCCAACTTCCAATGTATCATCACAGCCCAGGTGGTCTAGCGAAGGGGTGTTCTGCTACCACTGTGGGAAGGATGGTCATGTAAAGGGAGAGTGTTGATCCTCTGAGGATGCACTGAAGATGGCTGATAAACTATGGGAGGAGCTCCAAAGAGTAAAGGAGCTCCAGAGGGATGCTGGCAATGAATGCAGTGGTGGTTTAGGCAAACCCAAATCCAATTTCTTTGTGGCCAGGTCATCTGTCCAAGTTCCTGCTAATGCTCCACCTCACTGGTCCAAAATGGTAGGTCCTTCGATGGAGACCACTGTACATATTGATGGCATCCCAGCTTGAGCCATGTTAGACAGTCGATCTCAGGTCACAATAATATTTAAAGACCGGTATGACCAGTATCTGGTGGGTCACCCTCTACAACCTATAGATGGACTGCACGTGTGGGGTTTAAGCAATAAATCTTACCCATATCTTGGTTACCTGAAAGTATGGCTCTCTTTCCCATCCACTGTAGCAGGTGTGGATGAACCCATAGAGACATTGGCCTTGGTTTGCCCTCAGACTGGCTTATATCATGGAATTCCCATATTGATTGGCACTAATGTGCACATTTGGCCGCCTAGCACAAATGTGTCAAGAAATGCAAGCCCAGAAAACCAGACAAGTTTTACGCCTTCACGCAATGGTACAAAAAGCTTATGAGGTGCAAATGCAGAGCAAAGAAAATGATAAGGATGAGCCAGTAGGATAGGTCTGGAAAAAGGACCCATCCACTCTTGTCTTGCCACCTAACGCACAGTGTCATGTCAGTGGAGGGATGCATATCAAAAAAGACGTAACAAATAAGATTCTCATGCTGGATGTCCCAGAAGAGGGAAGGTTGCTTAAAGGACTTTTACCAAGTGTGCTGCCAGTCTGTGGACATGCCTATGCCAAAAGAGTGGTGGTGCAGCTCTGCAATGTAATCGACGGAGACACTGAAGTTATGACCAAAGTTTACAGTGCCGATACTGCAGTGTTGCCAAACAAGTGCCCCAGAGAGGAAGACGATGAAGTTATCCCCGGATATGTTCAACTTTGGAGAGTCTCCCACCACAGTGAGTGGAAGGACAGAATCAGCCGCAAGCTGGTGCAGCGGATCAACGTTTTTTCTTTAAAAGAATGGGATGTTGGATGCATTACTAGTGCTGAACACCACATCAGGTTTCATGATGAGAGACCATTCTGGTAGAGATCACGCCGTTTAGCACCTGCCAACAATGATGACGTCAGATGCCATCCTCAAGAAATGTTAGCCACTGGAATTATCCAGCAATCACACAGCCCTTACGCATCTCTGATTGTGGTGGTCCAGAAAAAGAATGGCTCAGTGAGAATGTGTGTCGATTACAGGACACTTAATAGAAGAACCATACCAAATCAATACATGATGCCTCGCATCCAGGATGCCCTCGACTGTCTCAATGGAAGTCAATGGTTTTTCATTCTGGACCTCAGAAACAGGTATTACCAAATCCCGATGGCACCAGAGGACAGAGAGAAGACAGCATTTATTTGTTCCCTGGGATTCTATGAATTCTTGCGCATGCCCCAATGCATATCTGGCACCTGCAACTTTCCAAAGACTAATGGAGTGTGCTATTGAAGACATGAACCTCCTTGAATGCCTTGTCTATTTGGATGATGTTATCGTGTTTGGCAAAACACTTGATGAGCCTGAGACTTGGCTGTTTAAAGTTCTGGACAGATTAGAAGAATTTTGGTTAAAATTATCTGTAGACAAGTGCCAGTTCTTTCAAAGAGCTGTAAAACATGTATGCCACATCGTGTCCTCTGATTTCTTGGCTTCTGTGGATATTATCACCATTTTTTAAAGGACTACACAAAGGTAATATGGCCACTGTTAAATCTGACACAAGGATACCCTCCTACCAGCCTAAAGTTCAAAAGGGGCACTGTGAAGGAAGGAGACAAGATCTACTTTAAACCTAATGAGTCCTTTGGGTCAAGATGGACTTCAGATTGCAATGCAGTATTTCATGAAATTATCTACCAATTATGCATGCTCTAATACTTGCTTATGCTGACCCATCTAAGCCATATGTACTTCACACAGATGCCAGCCGACGTGGCCTTGGAGCTATACTTTATGAAGAATATAAAGTGGGACTGCCCTGTGGCATTTGCAAGCAGAAGCTTAACACCACCCGAGAAGAACTACCCAGTTCATAAATTAGAATTCCTCACTTTAAAATGGGCCATAGTTGACCAGTTTCACAAGTATTTGTATGGCGCCAAAATCTTGGTCAAAACCGTCAATAACCATCTCATGCATGCTCAAACCTCTGCCAAGCTAGATGCAACTGGACACAGGTGGCTATCTGCTCTTTCAACATATAATTATTCAGTGGAGTACCATCAAGGCCTAAACCATACTGACGCTGATGCTCTCTCCAGGAGGCCTGCCTCAAATCAAGAGTGGGTGCGAATGTCTGAACAGTCTGTGAAGGCCCTGTGCCATAAATTTGATGGAGATGAACATCCATCTGCTGAGACTGTGAATTGCCTAGCTGATTGTCTGGGGCCCCCCAGGTACTGTACCTGTGTTTCTGTAGCCTACTGTAATTTTGCAGCACTAGACCTAAGTGTTTTACCAATGCTCACCCCAGCTGACACTCAAAAAGAACAGTATTGGGACCTTATGATCAGACCAGTTCTACATGTGATAATGTGATAGTACCTTGCCCCCCAGTTTTCCATTTACCTACCCCCCTCTACATGTTTCTGCTATATACCACTTTTTTCTTAACCCGCTCCCCTACCCCAATTACCTGATGATGGCCTCACTTGGGTGAAAGTTCCAGCTCTCTCCTACCTCAGACGATGCTACCTTCGGCTGATTCTCCCCCCCAACCCCCTCTTATCTAATCAGTCTATCTGTTAATATTTACTAGTTTGATGTGTATATTTTCAAATTTTACTATTATTGCCTGTGCATATGCTTCAATGTTTTTTCTTTTTTTTTTTCCTCTGTAAACCTTATATTTTTGTAATGTTTGTTCAACACTAACATGGAACCTTTGAAAATGAGTTCTTGACTCAAAGGTATTAATCCCAAACTGAAATAAACAAATAAATGCATTACAGAAAGGGGAAGAGGTTTCCAAGCTGCGATCAAATGATCAGAGAACTGCCTTACTGTTTAGAAAGGGTCTCAAACTAAAGTTCCGAGAGAAACTATTATATCGAGAACTAACAGATAGCTAGGGATAAGTCAAAAGAAAACAACTGGTGTTCCCATCAAAGTTTAAAAATGTGTTCTTGAAAGCCCTCCATGACCAGATGGGACATTTAGGTAGCAACAGAACCTTGAACTTAGCCCATGCCCATTTCTATTGGCCCAGGATGGGTGCAAACATTAATCAATATATCAAAACTTGCAGCAGATGTCTTCAAGGGAAGGCCTAACCCCAAAGATTGGCGCCTTTGGTTAACTTTGCCACTAGTAAACCAATGGAGCATGTGTGCATTGACTTTCTAAGTCTGCAGCTTGATTCCAAAAACATTTGAAAGGTACTCGTTGTAACAGATCACTATGCCAGATATGCACAAGCTTATCCAACGAAAGATAAGAAGGATGCAACAGTAGCCAAAGTTCTTGTTGAAAAGTTTTTCATACATTATGGTGCTCCACAGTGGATACATTCTGATCAAGGAAAGGACTTTGAAAGTCGATTAAAGAAATGCTCTTTCTGTGGGGTGTAAAAAGTCTAGAACCACTCCATATCACCCACAAGGGTATCCGCTACCTGAAAGATTTAATAGAACGTTGCTGGACATGCTGGGCACACTTCACATAAAAAACAAGTCAAGGTGGAGTCAGCAGATAAGTACCTTAGTGCATGCCTATAATTGCACCAAAAAGGATGCAACAGGTTTTTCACTATATCAGTTAATGTTTTGTTGGGAATCACACCTACCTGTGGACATTTGTTTCAGGATGTCACCAGATGGAATTCAAGCCAATAACTATCTGCAATATATACAAAAACTCAAAGCACAGCACAACCATGCTTATCATCTTGCCCAATCCTTGGCTGCCAAGAAAAATCTAGCAAATAAAGTGAGACATGATAAAAGAGTCAAAGCTAAAGAACTACAACCTGAGATCATGTCCTAATGAAAAATCTGGGCTTACAAGGAAAGCATAAGATAGCAGATCACTGGAGTCACACTCTCTATACAGTCATTAGTAAATTGGAAGACCTCCCTGTTTATAAAGTACGACCAGAAGGAGATCCCAAAGCTATAAAAACAATTCACCAGAATTGCCTCCTGCCAAATGGGCAAATTGTCATAGATACAGTACTGCAAAGTGTTACCCCAACTGGGCCTGTTACTAGATCTGTCTCTCAAAAGAAATAGTCGAGCCAGCCTCCTGCTACCCAGCAGACCCATCCTTTTACAAGCAATGCTGCTATTAACGATGACACTAATTCTGAGTCTAGTGAAAGTAAAAATGGAGGACAGTATTATCCTTCCTTTGAGCTGACACAGCTATTTCAAGGCAACCCGTTGTGTAATATGGGAGACAGTGATGCCAGATAATCCTGCTCTTTCAACTGATCCAGCACCTTTTGATGGTGATGGTGATGGTGATGTTCAAAGTGTCCCCTGACCTCTCTACTAGGGCCTGCTACTGAGATGGGGCAGTACTCCCCTGCTGCTCGTGCTTGCCGAGGTGGTCTTTCAGGGTGGGTTCCTCACCTTCTTGCTACGCTGCCCTCTGCAAAATCTTGCCCCCCCTTGCTCGTTCTTCCCGACCGCCTTGGGGGGAGTCAGCAGATTTCTGCCCTCCCTCTTACCCCCTGTACTTGCTGCTCTCCACATCCTGCCACAATTTGTGAACTTATGTATTAATGAGCCTGTAGTTGTATTCTCGTTTGTTGCTCTGACCATGTACTTTTGTCTTCATGCTGTTACCCTGGCCCCACCTGTGTGTGGGTGTGAATGTTCTATTGTCCATTCAATGTCCTGGGTACTGTTTTCCACTTTCATCCACTTGTAGTTGTGGGCCTGTATGCTACCCTGTATTTGTACCTTGTTTGTCTGTACTGTAACCTCCCGGGTCGCTCCTGACAATAGGCACTCGTTGTCTAGTGTGCTTACCTGGTTAACAAAAACAAATAAATAATAAATAAATAACCTCTGAAGTAGCCGACTCTGTGTGTTTTGTGGAATTCTCTGAAATTGAAATGGAAAATCCTGATCAAGCAAATGGTGAACACACCAGTGAACATTGATGTGAAACTGAAATAAGTGGGTTTAGTGAACCAGATCTTGAATCCGAAAGTATTGCTATTCCTATAGATGCTGACAGCATGTTAAATGACTCAGACTTTGTTGAAACACCTCTTTCAAATGAACCAGAGTCTCAAGAACCAGAAAACTTAAGTGCTATACCAATTACAAGTGTTACAACCCGTCCTGAATCTTACGAGAGTGCAAAGGTACCCCATTCTTCAGAAGCTGTCTTACTGCTGGATAATGAGCCGGGAGTAGCTAACCCAGATGGTAATGTGGAAAATCAAGTGTTAATGCCCTCTATGCCTAGGCGATCTGGAAGAGCTGTAAAACCTGTGGTCTGACTTGCATACGATTCACAATGAAGTTTGTAGATCTGCCCCTAAATGTGATTCACAAAGGGGTACATGTCACAATAAATTCCAACCACAAGCTAGTGTTTACTGCCTCCTGTAAGGTACTAATCAAATCCTCTACCCAATATTCCAGGGGTCGCCCTTACAGAGTAAAAGGGGTCAGTTGAAAAAGTCAGGTTTATGGTAAAACAAGGTTTAATATCAAAGGGTTTAAGCAAAAGGTCAGATGTTCCTATGGTTAACCAATGCAAAAGCATGTACAATTACATGTAAAATGTTGTGACAAATTGCCAGTGACTGAACTAAACAAAATATTTCAAAAGGTACCAGTTAAAGTCATAGCATGCTATACTGGGTAAATATTTGTGTTATATGTTAGGCCTAAAATTGCAAATTTGTATATAGTAAAAGTGTTATTATACTTCATGATTTGTTATAGTCTTGGCATGGATGTCAAACATTTCTGGTGGAGAGAGATGTAACCCCCTTAGTGGCTTACCTTAATTACCCCCAGGTCCTCACGCTCTCCCAGTTTCCTCCTGTCTGCCTGGCATCCCCGATTGCTCCCCAAAGTCCATCAAAGCAACCCTTGTGATTATTTTAGCCCATTTTGGGCTTAAAGTTTAAAAATGTGAATTGCTGGCATGTTTCTGAAGAGCCGGAGACCATGCATGCGCACTGTAGTGCATCGATGTACTGACCACCAGTTTTGCGGTCATTTGGGGAGCGCTACAATGGTCCCGGTGCCCCTTCTAAATCCACTCAGGGCTGGTGACGTTAACAAGGCAGCGTTGAAGCCACTTAGGAGTTTTTAAAAAAGTTTTGAGAAGGAGTATAATTTGGGGCTAATTAATATGCATACCCCCTAATAAATATTTATAAGATGCTGCCTGCCGTCTAGGGGGACAGTATTTGGGTGGCAGCCACAACAAAAGTAAAAAGGCTACATGTATAAACATAGGCTCATTTAAGAGTATCGTTGGGGCTACATGTGTGTGGGAAAACTCTAATTTTATAACTTTTATCCTGGCTGCAACAGAACTTTTAACTTGTGAGACTGTATAACCAGCCTAAACATGGTTTCTGCGTCCACCATCTATTCAGCTAAGCAGCTAATCATGAACTGGGATTTCAGCCAGAGACTCTTGGGACAGTGCCAAGGACTTTGGGAGATAAACAGAGACAAAGTTTGGGCACCCAACATCTTACCAATCAAAGAACCATAACTGTTTCAGACAGCTTGGGAAGCCAATCAAAGCTTAAGGATTTTGCCTTTATTTAAGTGGGACTGTTCAAACTTTGAGAGATCTGTTGGTGGCAGTCTGAGATTTTGAGACTCCAGCTCAAACTACTAAGGAGACCACTTGTAGGCTTTGCAGAATCTGGCCTGCCAGGGGCCTAGTTTCCCCTTGTGTGCATCCTGTGGTTCCAAAGTGGGAATCAATTGCCAGGAACAGCCTAACTGCAAGATAAGAGATTTGCTCAAGTAAAGTGGATAACATTGTGAACCAGCCGGTCACCAAAAGAGGAATCAGAGAATCTGATGTTTCAAAAAGTAAACGTGCTGAATGCTTATTGTGAGTCAGGACCTACCATCCAGGGACTCCTAATTGCCAAAGAGGAGCCTACTTCTACCAGTGACCAAACTGTCTACCAGCTGGAGGGGTCACCAGCAAATAAACTGAACTTTGGTAGAGGCACTTTGTTGGACTTGGGCCTTTGTCCAATCCGGACCATGCCTTCTGTTTTTGTGCCACCTTCAGTCTTACTGGCAAGAGACCAGCTTCAGGGGTTCCAGCTCCTGTGCAGCAAGTCATCGTAGGTTGCGGCCACCTACAAGGAAAGGCCATGAAGTGGAGGTGAGTCATGATGGACCAGTTTCCCCATGTGCAGCAGCTTCCAGCATCAGGTGTTCATTTCACCAGGCCATCCTGAATCGACTGGTACAGTGAGTAAATCCAGGGTAGCTCCCCGCAACAGGCATCTTGATTTTCTTATGGTATCATTTAATTGTTCTCAGCTTAATGTTAAGAGTTTAAAATAGACTAGGCCAGCTGGCCGTGGATACAAATACTTTTATTTTGCTCTGCACTTATTGTCAATTGCTTCTTTTCATCAAGGGCCCCAGCAACAGCAGCAACCCTGGGCAATGGTTCTTGTTATTTATTTAAGCATTTTACCAGGAAGGCATACTGAGCAGAGTACTGCTCGATTACAGATGCGTCCTGGGGAGGGGAGAACATAGGAGAACAGTTTACACAGTATAGGCAAGAAAATATATAGTGGGAGAAATATTAACATTAGGATCTAGTTACATGTCAGTAGTAGCTTGAGAGAGATAAATTGTTAACCACAATACGTACGGTATGAGAAAGCACTTGAAGTCAGGATTGACAAGTGAATACACTGTGGAAGACCACTAACATTTGGTTCAGAAACCACTACATACAGGACTGAGTGTGGCAGCTGGTAGCACAGATACATATAGCAAGTGTACAACAACATTAAGTTTTGAGCCATACGAGACACAGTATAAGGCGAGTGAAGAATAGTTAGATACTGATGAATTACAAATTTACTAAGTGCCAACATTCCCAGAGGGTTGCCTAGTAGTTGGTAGGCTTCTAGACACAAGCATAGGTAGGGACAAAATGATCTTGGAGCATGGAGTTTAGGTGCGACAGGGAGGTGAAGCGATGAATCTTAGCTGGGAGGGAGTTCCATAGCAAGGGAATGTGGTAGCTGAACCCTGATTGCCTAGTGGAGGTAGATTGGTATGGGACAGCTAGGGACCTGGAGTCTGAGTTTCTGAGTGTGTATGATTGTGCACTAGGGTTTGTTCAGATGTCGGAGAGGTAGGAAGGGAGCCGCTGAGACCAATGCTTGGCCATAATTTTTGTGCAGTGAGTTAACCTGCGATAGTCAAGTTAGGTGAGGTTCACTGCTTGATATAGGGCACAGTGGTGTGTGAAGTAGGGGCTGTTTAGAGTGAAGCAGCAAAAAGAGTAGAAGAGAGGGTCCTGCCTAGCTAATGTGGTCTTTGGACTGGCACTGTAGACTACGTCCCCATAGTCGAGGACTGGGAGGATCATTTTATTTATAATGACCTTCCTGGCTGGAGGGGGGTATGTTGTCACGAGTCCGGTAAAGTGCACCAAGCCTTGGGTGCAGCTTCTTAAGTAAGGAGTCAATATGTGTGGAAAAGTTGAGGTGCTGGTCAAGCCAGACACCTAGGTATCTGAAGGTGGTACAGGACTCCAGTGGGGACCCTTCCAGGGTGTGAAAAACTAATTGTGAAGGGAGCCTAGAAATGTTCTGCCTCGTCCCAAAAGTTAAGGAGACTGTTTTGCTAGCATTTAGGAGGAGGTTATTTGAGCGGAGCCAGTGCTGGACTGTGATGAAGTCGTGCTGAAGTCTGGACGCAACTTCAGAGGGCGAGGGGCCGGATGCACATAGCACTGTGTCGTCTGCATACATATGGATGGTGGAGTGTGTGCAGGCGAAGGGCAGACCATTTAGAAAGTCAGTATAGATCCTCGGTACCCAGTAGCTAAAGGACTGTTTATCATAGAGACTAAATTAATGGTGTTTATTAACCTGGTTTACTAGAACAGTAATCATTTCCTTAGATTTGCTCCCCCTCCCTATTCATGTTCCCTCTAATAAATCTGATTTGCTGTGTTACTTTGAATCTAGCTCCTGAGCATATTATTACTTGGCTTAAAGAAAATAGCTATGTATTGAATGTGTTGAAAGTGCATGCTGTATTGCCAAACTTTCTCTGCAGGGGGTTGCAGGGCACACACCAGGACCAGAGATTCTGCTGGTAAGTGGGACAACTTTGAGCATATTGTTAATGCATACTGCAAACTGTATGGTGAATGCTGTTAATGGTCATTTATATTTAGGTAATTGGCCACTAGGTGCGATTGTGGGGGTTATAGCTTCCCAGAGGGCTATACCTATCTAGATAGAAACCCAAGTAATTATTACTCTGGTTGAAGGCACCAAAATATTGTGTTTACTGAGAGGGAAAACTCCAGTACTTGTTAGTTTTTGAACCCAGGCCCCTCAACCTGTTGTTAGGAAGACAGGCAGGGGTAGCAGCCCTTGAAGTAGCGCCACCTAGGGGTTACATACTTGCCATAGGTAGGTAAGAGCTGAGTATTCGAAGTCCTGAGCTGCTTGGTGTGCTCCAGGTAGTAGGTCAGCGCCCTTTTCACACCCAAATTATGAAGTTTTCACTTACCAGGAGTGAATTGGTCTGTGAAGAAGACAGGAAGTGCTATGGACTGATTCAAGTGGAATTCTGACATTACTTTAGGAAGGAATTTCCTATTTGTCCTGAGAACTACCTTATTTTTGTGGGAGATAATATAGTTGGGTTCAGTGCAGAGTGCCTGCAGCTCTGAAATCCTTCTGGCTGAGGTGATTGCCACTAAGAAGACAGTTTTCCAAGTGATGTACTTTAGCTCTCTTGTAGCCATTGGCCAAAGGGAGGCTACATGAGTTTGGCTAAGCAGAGGTTCAAGCCCCAGGAAGGAATAGGTTACCTAAGTCAGGGTTGAAGGTTAAATAGGCCTTTGAAAAAGTTCTTAAAGATGGGGTGAGAAATTACAGACTTTTCCTTCCTAGCCGAAATACTGGCAGAAATAGCTGCTAGGTGGACTTCCAAGGATGAGGCACATAGGCCTGAGACCTGTAAGTGCACCAAATAATCAAGCACTGAAGAGAGGGAGGCTTTCAGTGGGTGAATATGCCTGCCCTTGCACCATAGGGAAAATATTTTCCAGTTTGAGGCATAGATCTTTTTTAGTACTAGGCTTCTTAGCCAGGCGAAGAATCCTCAGGACTTGTTCTGAGTACTGAGAGTCTGAATACTCTTCAAGTACCAGGCTTTTAGGCGAAGAGACTCTATGGTGGGATACGTTATCCCCATCTGAAGTACAGTCAGGAGACTGTGGCTCAGAGGCAGTAGAACTTGTTGCTTAGCCGACAGGGCCAGGAGCAGGGAATACCAAGGTTGTCTTGCCCAGTCTGGTGCCACCAGAATTAAGATGGCTGGCTGGGTTCTGAGCTTCAGAAGGACCCTGAGAATCAAAGTAAAGGGAGGGGAAGGTGAACAGGAACCTCCCTACCCAGTCCAGGTTTAGGGCATCCACTGGTATTGTGCCTGGAGGCCTGCAGCAGTACAGGGTAGCTGGAGATTGAGGCTGGAGGCAAAGAGGTCTGTCTCTGGTGTTCACCTCCTGAAAACTATGGACAGTACTTGTCTGTTCACGGCCCACTCATGGTGGCCCTGATTGATGAGGCTTGGAAAATCTGTCAGCACATTGTCCTTGCCTGGCAGGTGAATGGCCAAGAGCTGAATTTCCAGAGAATAAGCCAGAGACCAAAGTTTCACGGCCTCTGTGGAGAGCTTTGTGGACCTTGTGCCCCCCTGCTTGTTGATGTAGAACATAGCTGTGGTGTTGTCTGTTCTGATTTGAACAGACTGACCTTTAAGGAGAGGGGCAAAGACTTTGTGACCCAGGCTACTACCCCTGCCTGTTGACTACCACACAGGTTAAGAGGCCTGGGTCCTGCTACAGTGATGTTCGGTGGTTCTGTCCTAAATTGGTAAGAAAGTAATGTAGTGCCTCCATCAAGAGTAGAGAATCAGTGTGCCAGGTGTTTGCTTGGTACAACCCCCCGGGATGCTGTACCTATTCACCTTGCCTTCCAACCACCCCACACACTAAATGCCACATTGTACCCCAGTACCCTAAAATACATAAACTTAACAACTGTACCAATAACTTGATCGCGACACAGGATTTGCAACAAAAAAACACAGCTTTATTACTAAGGGGGGAGGGATAGGGAAAGGGGTACCAGGAACAGGAAAGCTGTGAATAGAAATAAGTTTGGTTATTGTTTAAGTAACAGAGCCCATGGGCTCAAACATACAGCAACCCACCCCCACTGGTACCAGTAAATCCCCCCATGTCATGACTGGGTACCCAGATTTTAGCAGGCCTGCTCACTGCCATGGGTTGGCTGACATTTAGGCCCTTAAAACATTTCTTTCTGAAATGCTAGCCATTTTAATACCTTTACTGCCCATTTTAACAGGACAAACCTTGGGTACTCATGGTCCTGAAGCGTGGGCTTCAGTCACTGTGAGGTGGGCTCTGGCAATTCGGGTTCCAGCACTTAACTCTCAGAGGGCAGCAAGCAAATGGGCAGAAAGGATTTGATAGAACAGCCTTGGACTTGCTAGAAGGTCTAGCCGCATGTCTCCTTACGACTTGCTTGAAGGTCTGGATGCTTGTCCCCTTTAGCCTGTTTCCAGGCCCGCTGCAGAGCTCCGAGCGCAAAGCCTACCATGCAACAAGGAGCCCAGACCCAGCAGTAGCTCCACAGCCCGGCTCCCTCTATGGCTCTAGCATTCAGGCACGCACCCATAGACCCCTGCAGCCCAGTCTGCCCCACTCGTTAGGGGTTAGCAAGTACCCTACCTGGCTATGAATTACAGCTGTGAATAGTCTCAGGTTCCACTTTCCTTTTGAACAAAGCAAACAGCTCCTGTGCACAGCAAGTTCTCAGGGCTTTCTCCACCTTTCCAGTGGCTTTTGACTAATGGTTCTCAATCTTTAGCACAAATATCCACCTTTTCACAGCTGACTTTCGGCTGGCCACAGATTATTGAAACACTGGACACCTGCAAACCTTTTCCTTTCAAAGTCCCTCATTTCAAACAGCAGTGCCCTTTGCTCTGGCACTCAGTTCCAAACCACGACTTTCATGGCCTCAGGTTTTCTTCACACTGGTGCAGGCTCACTGCAAAATCCTGGATCCTCACACTGCAAGGAGGTTTTCGCCCAAAATTTCTCAGATATTCATGTAACCCCAGGGGGCGCTATCCCAAGGGCTACTACCCCTGCCTGCTTAACTACTAACAGGTTTAGGTGCCTAGGTCCAATGGTGGGTGCCTCCATCCAGAGGTCAGGGTTTGCAGTAGTTAAACTAACTTGGTCACAGCCCTCTGGGACACTGTAACCCCCTTTTCTTCCCACTAGTGGCCCACACAATGCATTAGGAATATCTTCACAATGTACACTTACCCCCAGGACTGGCTCTGTCGACTGGACCCGGGGACCCCTGCAAAACAAGATGATACAGTGCAAAAGCCACAGTACAATACTTTAACATAAATGAATACCTCAGCCAGTGTAACTTTGCTGAAACCAACAGATCTGATTTATTTAAGGAGCTGTAACAAGGAAGGGGGGATCAGGTTAATTAGGTTAAACACATTAATAATCACAGTACTGTGCGCATATTCAGAGTTCCAAATTGTCACTTTCACTGGGTACCCAGGATGGGGGGGAAGGGCTAGCCCAGATCGGTTGCAGCTGGTTGGGGCCCTGTGATGGAAAAAACACTGGCACAATACCCAAATTGTAATCCGGAGCTGGTTGGCTCAGTTCATGAAGAAACAAAAAAAAAAAAACAATTAGATGACACTTGCAGTTCAATAAACAGATGGCAGGGAGCTACCCTGCTTTGTACTCACAAACTCAATGCTGGGAACTGGATGGAAGGCAGATTGTCCTGGATTGCCAGGAGGAGCAGACCATGTGGACAAGGTCCTTGTGACTGGACAGCACTGCAGTTTAGAGCAAATGGATGTAGTCTGGATTAAGCTGGGGTTTACTTCCAGCTTCATGCACTCAATTCACTGTACAGAGGATTTGAAACACGATTCCCCACAAGCACTACACACATTTATATGTAAAAGGAAAGTACTATACCAGGCAGGCTGCTTCTCTATCCCGACCGCAATTACTGCACAATACCCGGGAGAACACACAGCAGATTCAGTTCCTGACAGACCGAGCGTGATTCAGCAATTTCTTCAGTCTTCTACAGGGTGAGCCTGGTTTCTGCTCTTCAGATCTCCTTGATTCTCTTCATAGGTCAGTTTCAGTCTGAACAGGCGCTTGCACAAACTGCAGACCGAAACTTAGCACCTTACACGAGATCCCCGGACTAAAACTACACACCGAAGAAGCACACAGCTCCCTGTCTCTTCACAGCCCAAACTGATCTGGTCTTTCCAGTAGACAGAGCCGGGCATTTCCTTTGAGTTCCTCCCAGTTCAGTTGGCTAGTTTGGCTGCCACTCACAGTAAACTCCCCCTGTTAGTGGAAAAAAAGCGCCGAAGTCAAAACTACATTTTCCAGAGTCACTGCCCTTACAATCCCCTTACAGCAGGCTCCAAAGGAAAGTCCAAGTTCTGATTTGCCCAGAGCAGGCTCCATTTTAAAGGATCCCCATCATGATTGGTCCAATTCAGCAGTTCAGAATCAGCATGAGGGAACTACTTTGCACTGTCTTTGCTACAAGAAAGCAGGTTAAATCAAACTGCATTTTCATTATTACTCTAACAGGTTACAAGCAAACAATTACATCTTTGAAGAGTGCTCCTTCTGCCCACTTAGCGATGGCAGAAATGGAGCGATTTGGCAGTAGCTCGAGCAGGACTCAACCAGGAAAACACACAGTTCCCCCCATACAAACTAATTATGTCTGCAAGCAGACAGCTCTTAAAGAGACAGTACCAGAGGCTCTAAAAGCACTCACAGATAAACAGCTTAAACACCAAACACCATTCAGGCTTGGAGCATTCAAGCAAGCTCCTGGAAGACTTTTTGGAAACCCCAATTTGCAGAGGAGTTACACCCTTCCTGGCGTGGGAAAGCTTTGCGTCCACGTCAAGCAAGTACTCCCATAAGTTTCAATACACCCATATACATTTATATCAGTATCACATTAGGCTTATACATGTAATCATCAGTCAATATATCACTTTACCAGAAACACATTTCTGAAACTTTGCAGTACATCACTCTTTACACAGTATTACACACACATTGTACCAAAACTCAGGTTATTACCTCGTGTACATGAAACCTGAAGAGAGGGGCCCATCCCTATTAGCTACTTTGGGGCTGGATGGGGCAGGGGCACCATATCTAGAGGGCAACACAAGTAATTTGGAGTTAGCACTGATGTTCAGTTTGGGCAATGAGCTCGGGGACAGATACACTCCTTTATGAACAACATTGAGAGGCAAGTCCACAAGCCTCCCAGGGGAATCATAACTGAGGTGCACCATAGGCTTTATAGCTCGACCAGTCTATCTAGGGAGAACTGTTATAGTCTCTGCACTCTGAGCCTCATTTTCAGCATTGTTCTCACTTGTCAGGGGAGTCTCCAATGGGAAAGACAGGCTAGAACTTGGGCCACTTTCAGCTCCAGGAATTACAATCTCTGAGTCCACAACACTTGGCTCACACAGAGAGCTTTCTGACATGGATAGTGAATTATCAGGGCACTCAACACACTCTTCTTGTTCTGGTATGTCACCAGTCTGTTCCAGTCCATCATTTTCCTCCTCTGAAAGCTCAAACAGTTCAACCATACACAATGATTCCATATCATCTGACTTAATGCTTTGAACTTCACTTTCTGGGAGCACTGGCTCCAGGGACAAAGCTGGGGGCTTAGACAGTCAAGAAGGCCCAGCTTCATCTCCAGAATTGACTATGGGATTGCCCCAAAACAATTGACTCAGTTCGTAAGAACGGTAGTATTCAAAACCACACTCACTTTCCTCTGACATGGACTGACAGTCATGTTCAACTGGGACTTGTGGAGGGGAACACTTTAACTCAACTTCTGTAGGTGCAGACTTTCTTGATTTTTTCTTAGCAGCAGCTCTAGTCACTCGTCCAGAGGGGACATTTTCTGGGTGCTCAGACTCAATCAAGATTTGTCCAATGGGCAGTAAATTATTTCTATGCATCGTTTTAACATCCTTTGAATTATTCTCAGGCCTTACTTTATACACAGGCAGATCATCTAGTTTGCCCACTACAATGTGAGGGAGATGGTGCCATCTGTCAGCAATCTTGTGTTTGCCATGCAGTTCCAGATTTCTTAGCAATACCTGATCTCCCTCCTGGAGTTCCTGTGCTTTCACCTTTTTATCATACCTTTCTTTGTTGGCCAAATTTCTTTTGGCAGCCATGGTTTGAGCCAGTTGGTAGGCATGATTTAGCTGGGCCTTTGACTTTTGCACATACTGTAAATAGTTGTCAGCTTGAACCCCATCAGGAGAAACCCCAAAGCACACATCTACTGGCAGTCAAGTTTCTCTTCCAAACATCAGGTGGTAGGGGGAGAACCCAGTGGCATCACTTTTAGTGCAGTTGTAGGCATGTACCAGGGTGCTAATTTGTTGGCTCCATCAAGGCTTGTCCTTTGAGTGGAGGGTGCCTAGCATATCTAGCAAGGTGCTGTTGAAACGTTCAGGCTGTGGGTCCCCCTGGGGGTGGTAAGGGGTGGTTCTGGACTTTCGCACTCCCCATAGAGAAAGCATCTCTTTGATCAGACGACTCTCAAAGTCTCTTCCTTGATCAGAATGGATTCTTTGTGGAGCCCCATAGTGAACAAAAAAGTTTTCTAGAAGTACTTTTGCCACAGTGGATGCCTTCTGGTCCGTGGTGGGGAAAGCTTAGGCATATCTTGTAAAATGGCCAGGGACCACCAGCACATTACTAATATTTCTTTGATCTGACTCCAAACTCAGAAAATCAATACAAACCAGCTCCATGGGTGCACTGGTGGTGATGTTAACAAGGGGGCAGCCCTCTGGGGCAAAGCTTTCCTCTGCAAGCAGCAACTACAAGTTTGAATGTGTTGCTCCACATCAGCCCCCATCTTAGGCCAATAGAATCTGGATCTCACCAAGTCAAATGTTCTGTCTATACCAAGGTGCCCCATGTGGTTGTGTAAGGACCTCAGCACTGAGTCTTGAAAAGCAGTAGGCAGCACTAGTTGTTGTTTGTCTACTTGTCCCCCTCTGTCTACTGTTTCTCTGTATAACAGTCTATTGATCAGTTTCAACTTAGGACCTTCTTTGTATAACAATGCAGTTCTCAAATCAGTGGGACATAATTTAGACACATCTTTCCCTGCATAGAGGGCTTCTAAAGCTGATTTGATCGAGGGGATCTCAGAATTAAGCCCGCCGAATACTGTCATTGTCTAGCTAAGGCAATGCACCAATGTCTATTACAGAAAAGTGGCAATAAGCAGCAGGTATGCAGTTCTCAGAAGGTCCCAAACAATCCACCATACAGTCCACTGCGTCCGTGGACATTTGTTCCTCCCTGTCAAACTTCTGGCAGAGTGCTCAAATATCAGGTTCTGACAGTCTGACCCAGTCGTCCTGGGGAACAGGCCTCCGGGAGAGAGAGCATCAGCATCTATGTGGTTCAGGCCTGCTCTGTAGTCAACAGCATAGTCATATGTAGATAATGCAGAAAGCCACCTATGGCCAGTGGCATCCAATTTAGCTGAAGTCTGCACATAGGTCAAAGGATTATTGTCAGTTTTTACCAGTATCTTAGCCCTATACAAGTACTCGTGGAATTGGTCAACAATGGCCCACTTCAAAGCTAGGAACTCTAACTTATGTACAGGATAGTTCTTTTCGGATGGGGTCACACTTCTGCTGGCAAAGGCCTCTGGTCTCAGGCCATTCTCGTGCTCTTCGTGCAACACAGCCCCTAACCCTTGCAAGCTAGCATCAGTGTGCAGGACATAAGGTTTTGTTGGATCAGCATAGGCCAACACTGGAGCATGGGTAAGTTGATATATGATCTCATGAAAAGCAGTCTCACAATCAGGAGTCCAGTGGGCCCCAAATACTTCATTTGGATGAAAATACACTCTTTCAGTCTCGAGGGACGCTGACTTTTTGTATCTGTTGTGGGTTGGGGGATACCCTTGAGTAAGGTCAAGTAAAGGGCGGATCACTCTTGAATAGTCCTTGATGAAACGCTGATAATAACCACAGAATCCCAGGAATCTTTGCAGTTCTTTTAGATTTTTGGGCTGTGGCCAGGTGGTCAAAGCCTCAACTTTACTTGGGTCGGTCTCTATACCGTCAGTGGACACTGTGTGTCCCACATACTTTACTGATGTTTGAAAGAATTGACACTTATCAATGGACAGTTTAAGGCCAAAGTCTTCCAGTTGGTCCAACACCTTGAATAATCTGTTCTCATGTTCCTCCAGTGAGCTGCCAAACACAATAACATCATCTAGGTATACCAGGCACTCTAGTAAGTTCATGTTCCCCACTGCAAGCTCCATCAATCTTTCAAAAGTGGCGGGGGCACCTGAAATCCCTTGAGGCATCCTTGTGAATTCATAGAAGCCAAGCGGACAGATAAAGGCTGTCTTCTCTCAGTCCTCGGGGGCCATCGGGATCTGGTAGTACCCACTGCGGAAATCCAGCACAGAGAACCACTTGCTCCCGTTTAGACAGTCCAAAGCATCCTGAATGCAGGGCACAGTGTACTGATCAGGGATAGTCCACCGGTTTAAAGTGCGATAATCCATGCACATCCTTACTGTCCCATTCTTTTTTCTCACTACCACAATGGGGGAAGTATAGGGGCTTCTGGTTTCTTGTATTTCACCAGCAGCTAGCATCTATTGCAGATGCCGTCTCACATCGTCTATGTCAGCAGGTGCCAGGCGTCGAGACCTCTCACGAAATGGCCTTTCATCATGCAGCCGGATATGGTGCTCAGCTCCTTGCATGCATCCTA
This sequence comes from Neoceratodus forsteri, assembly GCA_016271365.2. Classification (NCBI taxonomy): domain Eukaryota; kingdom Metazoa; phylum Chordata; order Ceratodontiformes; family Ceratodontidae; genus Neoceratodus; species Neoceratodus forsteri. The sequence continues at coordinate 829,888,524 of CM028130.1, read as the reverse complement.
CATCCCATTCCTTTAAAGAAAACACCTGGTCTCTCTGGGCAAGCTTCTCACTGATCCTCACTTTCCATTCAGCTGGCAACAGGGAGTCACCAAAATCAAACAAGTCAGGTGTTACTCTGTCATTCTTCCCCCGAACTCTTGCTACTGAGTAGCACTGCAGTGTCTGCACAATGCACATTAGCCAGGGTGCAACCTCTATTTACTCGAATCTCTCTGTCAGACACATTATGAACTTGAACCATTACCCTTCTGGCATAAGCATGGGCTCTAGCAGGCAAAATACTAGGCTTGACCATCAGTACCTTCGGCAATTTTCCGTTGCCTGGTGTATCCAACATTAATATTTTATTCTTGACATCCTTTCTGATACAGACATCTCTCTGTAAGGTACACTGGGCATTTGGCACCAGAATCAGAGACTCAGGATTCTTCTTCCGGACAATTCCCAACCGGTTCCTCTGGTTCTACTGTTTCAACATCTCTCTGTGCCTCATAGGCCTTCTTAATCAAGGCCGGAATTCTTAAAGCTCTACCAGCCCTTGACCCCTGTTTTTCATAACACAACTGTGCCAGCCATCCAAACATATGTGCATTAGTCCCAATTAGTAGAGGAACCCCATCATACAGTCCGGTAGGGGGACACACTAAGGCCAGGGTCTCTAATTGCTCAGCCACTCCAGCCACAGAGGTGGGAAAAGACAGTCAAATTTGGATACATCCAGAGTAGGGGTAGGCCTTCTCACTTAACTCCCAGACATGCAGCCCATCCAATGGTTGTAAGGGTACATCAGACAAATGCTTCTGGTACCAGTCTTGGAACATAATTGTCACTTGGGAGCCACTGTCTAATACAGCTCTTGTAGACACTCCATTCACCTTTACAGTGGTCTCCATGGAGGGGCCCACTATTCTGGACCAGTCTGGAGAGGTGGTAGTGGGGGCCTGGGCAACTGACCTTGCCCCAAAGGGACGTGAGTTAGTATTTTTGGGGCCCCTCACTGGGATCATTTTGTGCACCTCTTAACCACCGATTTGTTCTCCGAAGCTCTCCTTGTAGCCTATATGCAACTTTGTCTGTGTCTTTTGGGGACTGGCATTCTCTCTTCATGTGCCCATCCTTCCCACAATTATAGAAAAACATACTTTCTGGAGTTTGAGCTGGCCGAGGCATCACACTGGGAGCCAGGGCGGGGGTACTACTAACTGGAAACCTTGGTGCCATCTCTGTCTGTGGCGTGATAAGCATTTGGAGACGTCTTGTCAATTTCCCCACTTCCATGGTCAAGACAATGAGTTTTGAGCTGTTGTCAGCAGGAGATGCATGGGTGGGTACCCCCACCCCCATTGCAGATGCAGTCGGATGAGGGTCGGGGCCTGTACTTGCAGGAGTGGCCTTCATAAAGAGACTGTTTTTTTATTTCCCCAAACTCTCTCAACAGTTTGCCCCATTGTGGCATATCTTTTTCCTTCTCAGAGCACTCATTAACTGCCAACCTCTGCCCCTGAACTTCACTTGATGGGTCACCCTCAGTTACTCGAGTCGTAGCTACAGCTATTGGTGCAAGTCCCTCCCGAGGTCGTCTTTTCGCATCTCCTCAAATTTCTCTCTTTATCTTATCATAGGAGGGTGGGGATTCCAGTTGATTTGCCAGGCGTAACTGAAGCAACAGCAGTTCTGAGAAGGGGGCAGACTTAAGTATCCTGAGCAGCCTGGTTCGGTCCAGTTCAATTGCTGGCAAACTACCCTTTCTGAGGCATTCTTGCAACAATTTTTCCAGCCGAGATACATACACAGACAACAACTCCCCTTGGTACTGTTGTGCATTTCTTACTCTCCATCACAGGTCCTCATCAGAATCTGGGCTCCCATACACATTCTCCAAGGCCTCAAGATAGTCCTGTGCAGTCGCTTCAGGGTTACTGACCCGTTTAGCATGGATGGTAGCCAGGGCAGGACCTCGGAGGCTCTCACTAACCCTGTTTCGCTTTTCGGCTTCCGAGCATTGCCATTCTAGCATTTGAGGGGCAACATAGTCTATCCAGGTCTCCCAGTCATCCTCCCCTTGGGGGTGGGGAGGGTGCCAGAGAAGATCCTCAACCTTTGGTAAGAGTCATGACTAATGGCAGGTGCAGAAATAGGAGCCTGCATTGGTTCAGCCACCATTACGGGTACTGGAGTGGGAGAGGGTGTTGGGGGAGGAACACCCCCAGGTGGCAAGAATAGTTTCTTCAAGTCCTCCACAGTTTTCCCTTCCCCCAGCAACCATTTAGCTAATTTCTCCTCAAAAGTTTCAGATAGTGGGGGGGGGCTCATTCCCCCGGTCTTTACTGTCGTTAGTTATCACTCTCCAGGCAGTGAGGGCTCCCCCTGGGGTAATAGTCTGTGGCACTTTGGAGCTATCTATGGGATCCTTAACCTCTACTAGGGCCAGGAAAGTGTGGGTGAGCAGATTAGCATGTTGACCCACCACCACAGGTTTTGTAAACCTTCCACCTTAGAAAGTACTCCCTGTACAGTGTCCGTATTGATACCCAGGGGGATGTCCAGGATAAGCATAGCATTTTGAGGGTCGATCTCCTCCCCAGTACACCACTCCACCAACTGGTGCACAGCCACTTCTGTCGGGGTACCCACTTATTTATTTATTTTTTCTTAACAGTGGTTTGTAAATATAGCCACTAGAGGACACAGAATCCCAGCGGTGAGCTTCCAAGATGTAATCCCTAGGGCACGCTATCCAAGGGCTACTACCCCTGCCTGCTTAACTACTAACAGGTTTAGGGGCCTAGGTCAAATGGCGGGTGCCTCCACCCAGCGATCAGGGTTGGCAGTAGTTAAACTAACTTGGTCACAGCCCTCTGGGACACTGTAACCCCCCTTTCTTCCCACTAGTGGCCCACACAATGCATTAGGAATATCTTCACAATGTACACTTACCCCCAGGACTGGCTCTGTCGACTGGACCCCGGGGACCCCCTGCAAAACAAGATGATACAGTGCAAAAACCACATTACAATACTTTAACATAGATGAATACCTCAGCCAGTGTAACCTTGCTGAAACTAACAGATCTGATTTATTTAAGGAGCTGTAACAAGGAAGGGGGAAATCAGGTTAATTAGGTTAAACACATTAATAATCACAGTACTGTGCGCATATTCAGAGTTCCAAATTGTCACTTTCACTGGGTACCCAGGATGGGTGGGGGCTAGCCAGGATCGGTTGCAGCTGGTTAGGGCCCTGTGATGGCAAAAACACTGGCACAATACCCAAATTGTAATCTGGAGCTGGTTGGCTCAGTTCGTGAAGAAATTAAAAAAAAAAAACCAATTAGATGACACACTTGCAATTCGATAAACAGATGGCAGGGAGCTACCCTGCTTTGTACTCACAAGCTCAATGCTGAGAACTGGATGGAAGGCAGATTGTCCTGGATTGCCAGGAGGAGCAGACCATGTGGACAAGGTCCTTGTGACTGGACCCCACTGCAGTTTAGAGCAAATGGATGTAGTCTGGATTAAGCTGGGGTTTACTTCCAGCTTCATGCACCCAATTCACTGTGCAGGGGATTTGAAACACAATGCCCCACAAGCACTACACACATTTATATGTAAAAGGAAAGTACTATACCAGGCTGCTTCTCTATCCTGATCGCAATTACTGCACAATACCCGGGAGAACACACAGCAGATTCAGTTCCTGACAGACCGAGCGCGATTCAGCAATTTCTCCAGTCCTCTACAGGGTGAGCCTGGTTTCTACTCTTCAGATCTCCTTGATTCTCTTCACAGGTCGGTTTCAGTCTGAACAGGCACTTGCACAAACTGCAGACCAAAATTTAGGGCCTTACACGAGATCCCCGCACTAAAACTACATACCAAAGAAGCACACAGCTCCCTGTCTCTTCACAGCCCAAACTGATCTGATCTTTCCAGTAGACAGAGCCAGGCATTTCCTTTGAGTTCCTCCCAGTTCAGTTGGCTGGTTTGACTGTCACAAACAGTAAATTCCTCCTGTTGGTGGAAAAAAGGCGCCGAAGTCAAAACTACATTTCCCAGAGTCACTGCCCTTACAATCCCCTTACAGCAGGCTCCAGAGGAAAGTCCAAGTTCTGATTCACCCAGAGCAGGCTCCATTTTAAAGGATCCCCACCATGATTGGTCCAATTCAGCAGTTCAGAATTAACATGAGGGAGCTACTTTGCACTGTCCTTGCTACAAGAAAGCAGGTTAAATCAAACTGCATTTTCATTATTACACTAACAGGTTACAAGCAAACAATTACATCTTTGAAGAGTGCTCCTTCTGACCACTTAGCGATGGCAGAAACGGAGCGATTTGGCACTAGCTCGAGCGGGACTCAACCAGGAAAACACACAGTCCCCACCATACAAATTAATTATGTCTGCAAGCAGACAGCTCTTAAAGAGACACTACCAGAGGCTCTAAAAGCACTCACAGATAAACGGCTTAAATGCCAAACACCATTCAGGCTTGGAGCATTCAAGCAAGCTCCTGGAAGATTTTTTGGGAACCCCCATTTGCAGGGGGGTTACATTCAGATATGGTATTACAACACTCTCTCAGAATAAAGTCCTTTAAGTTCCTCCAAATGCTGGAATGATTTGCCAAATTAAGGCCTGGAAAAGACCTTCTCCCTTGATACATTCACACACACACACACACACACACACACACACACACACACACACACACTGATCCCTTCTTGACTCGAGAGGAGCCCAGCAAAGACTGTCTAAGCTGCCCAAAGTCCCTGGGAGTTCACCAAAGAATCCTGCCCTCTGATTGGTTGAATCCTTGTGTCAGTCACAAATATCAATAATCATTAGCCCAGCTCGATCAGTGATTGGAAAAGGGTTTTGGCTTCTGGAATAAGGTTCTCACCCCTCCCATAAGCCATCACAGTCAGTTTTTGGGTGCCTAGATAGCCGATTGGCTGTCCGTTTGGGAGTCATAGTATCACAATATGGCTGCTTAGTATACTGTCTCATGGAGTCACACAGCAATTCCAGATTCACTGTCCGGGTGCAGCTAAAATACACATATCTATTTAACAATTGCCCCACAGACTTGCAGTCTTCCCTTTGCTCTTTTACACCTTTTCATAATTTTTTTTATTTCATTTAGCCCCTGCTTGTTGCCAGTGCCGAAATACCATACCCCCAGGTGTTAGGAAGGCTTATTCATTATTATTCATGACCCACCACATTAATATTCATGAGGCAGATCGCTCCTCTGGTCACTGCTTTAATAAATCTCAAAGAGGCAGCCCAGTGGCGCTGGACACTACACCTCATGCCACACCAGCGATCTGGGTTTTGGAATGAGCCCAGGTCACCGGGGGTCAGCGGGGCGGGGGAGAGAGGGGGAGAAAGAGAGAGGATCGAGCATCCGGAGGACTGCTCTCCTCTCTCAGGGAAGGAGGAATTTCCGTTCTGCTCGCAGATCGCTCTCTAGCAATGGCTGGAGGGGGATATGGGTCAGAAGACACGTTGTCAACATACAATGCTGACAGATAGTGGGAAGGAGAAAAGCCAAGGAGGAAAATGGAGTTGGCAAGCTCTATGATGGCTCCACCAGCGCCCCGTCTTGACACCCAGAATCTGGAAGTTGGTCTCTGGGGCGGGGCATAAGGTGGACCCTTTGCCTCGGCCCTATCATGGAGGGGCAACCCATGGGGGATTGCCGGGTCAGTCAGGTGGGGAAAAGGTGGGACCGGAGACTGAGTTCCCTCTGAGGGAGGGACCGGAGCTGCCTGCCAGGCTCCCAGGAAGAAAAAAAATCTGTATGGTAAAAAACAACTCAGAGAGGTGTCTGTTGTGCCTCCTTTAGGTCTCCGGTCCATGATTAACTGAACAAGGGGACTGGAACCTTCCAAAAAGCCCCTGTTTGGCCGCAAGAATGACCGGTAAATAGAGTGTGCATGCATGGACCACCAACCCTGCACCAGAGTGCACAAAAGAGCAGCAGCTCTGGCCCTAAACTGGACTTAAACTTCTGCAGAGGCTGAAGGGAGGATCTGGGTACCATCTGGGGCTCTACCCAGCGGTGGGACCAGATGGGAACAACTGGAGGCTAGGCAGTCCTGAGGGCTAACAGGTAGGCCCCGACAGGGGAGTTACAACTTTTATTGCCAGATAAACAGCTCTGAGGTTGAGGAGGTTTATATGGTAGGTGGACTCGTTGGAGACCATGTCCCACTTAGTCTGCCAGGTGTGCCCCCCATCCTAGGAGGGAGGCATCTGTAGTGAGTACTCTGGAAGGTTTCCTTTGCCAGAAGGGGGCCACTTCCCTGAGCTTCTGTAAGTTTTTCCACCAGTCTAGCGCTTGTAGCAGACTCCTTGTAACTGGAATGAGTTTTGACATGAGTCTATTTTCTGGGACAAGTAAGCCCTTAGGTGATACTGAATGTCCCTCTTTCGAAATCTGTCACTTGGTACCACAGTTATGGTAGAAGCCATATGGCCTAGAAGCCTCATGAAGTGCCTGGCTGGTCTTGGCTGGCCCAGGATGAAAGAGTTTACTACGTTCTGCAGGTTGTGTGCCCTGTTGAGATGGAGCTGGGCTTTTCCTCTCTGTGTGTCCAGTTCAGCCCCAATGAATTCCAGGAACTGTACTGGTTCGAAATGGGATTTCCAAGCATTGAGTAGGAAGCCTAAGGATTCCAGGGTACTCTGGGTTAGGCTGAGAGGGTGTCTGACCTCCTGTGGAGACTTGTCCACTATTGGCCAATCATCCAGGTAGGAGAAGACAGATACCTGTTGTCTCCTGAGATGGGCTGCCACTATTGCCAGGCACTTTGTGAAGACCCTGGGTGCTGAAGAAAGGCCAAAGGGCAGTGCTGCAAACTGACAGTGTCCTGAAGGCAGTTTGAACCTGAGGAATTTTCTGTGGTACTGCCTGACTGGAATGTGGAAATTAGCATCCTTTAGGTCTAGGGAGGCTAACCAGTCCCCCTTTTGCAGGGATTAAATCACCATAGCCAGGGTGACCATCTTGAATTTGGGATTCAGTAGGTGTTTGTTCTGGTACTGTACCTGAGGTCTAAGATGGGTTGCCAGTCCCCATTTTTTTTCTGAGTGAGGAAGTATCTGGAGAAGAGATCCTTTCCCCCACTGGGGAAGGGGAACTCTCTCCACTGCTTTTGCAGACAGACAGGACTTTACTTCTTGCTCCAACAATAGCTTTTCTGTAGGAGTTGAGATTTTAGTGACTTCTAACTCTGTTGAGTGAGAATTTTTTTGAACTTCAGGATAAGTCCTTGACTCACTACCCTGAGAACCCACTTGTCTATGGTAATGAGGTACCATTGGTGGAGGCAGTGGATCAGCTTTCCTCCAACCGGGGGAAGGGAGGTGACCTGGCTTTTGCAGTCAGGAGATTTGCTTGGACTAAGTGTTAGAGGGTGGAAAGGAACCAGTTCATCTCTGAACTCTCCTACCTCTTACCCTGAAATAACCTCTTACCTGAGCGTAGTCCAGAGGCATGGGCATTGGCATAGGGTAGAAGGCCCTGGGGTAGTAACCTCTGCCTCGGTTCCCTCTACTCGGAGATCTCTGGGAAGCAGAGGCTTTTTCTTTTGCAGCATTACTTTGGAAGGTAGCTTTGTATTCTTCCACCTTTTTCATATAAGCTTCAGTTTCTTCTCCAAACAGAGAATTATTCTCACAAGGAAAATCCATAGCTTTAGTCTGTGTGTCCTGCAAGAGACTGGTTGCTCTTAGCTAGGCATGGTGTCTAAGGGAAATTACCTGAGCCATGGCTCTGGAAACAGTGTCGTTAGTGTCAACTACCATGTGAAACTGGTACTTTTTAGCTTCCAGGGCCATTTTTACAGTTTCTACCAGGTCCTGGGCTACTTTGTCTGGGGCCTGCTGGCTCATAGCTAGCACAGAGTTCCAGAGAGCTTTTTGTTATTGGGCTGCATAGGCCATATAAGTAGATAGTCGAAGCAGCAGGGACTGGGAGGCTGTTGTGTAAGATTTTTCCCCATAAAATCTAGTCTCCTAGATTCCTTTTCAGGATGCTGTGAAGAAAGGGAGGCTTTAGCCTTGTCACAAGCAGCAGCCTGCACCACCCACTTGTGATCAGGGTGTGTATATAGAAATTCAGCATTATTCCTTGCTAGTTGGTACTTTTTCTCAATTTTCTTGTCCACTCCAGAAATGGAAGTGGGATTCTCAAGTATTTTGAAAGTTGCACTGCGAAGTGATTTATATATAGGAAAAAGCAACTTTTTGGAGGAGGGAGACTCATCATATCTGAAAAAGTTTCTTCCACCTCCTGGTCAGTGGTCTCTTGAATAACGAGATCCAGAGTGTCCGCCATAAGCTGAATGAAGCTATAGTGAGAGGAAAAATTGCCCTGGCCATTTGAGGAGAGCCAAACTCTTGGTCAGGGAATACATCAGGTTCTAAGGGTTCACCCTCTTGTTCATCATCATCACCCTCATAATAAAAGCCCTGGGTAAATCCAGGATCTGAAGTGTGAGGGGTAGTATTGTCAGGAGGGGCATTAAAGATATTGCCCATAGCCTGTAAAGTTTGGTATAAATGCCAAGCCTTAGCCATCTCTTCATCAGAGGGTGTATCTTTTTGTATCACTTTGCTTTTCAATGGGAGGGGCAGTGATATGTTTTTCATTTTGCTTCTTTTTTACAGGCACTGAATCAGAAACCTTATCATTATATCTCTTTTTGACTTGGTTAGAATTATTTTTCTCAGACTTATTTTCTAGGGAGTCTTTATCAGACTTTCCTTTAGATTTATGAGAGGATGACCCCTCTTCAGGGTTTTTATTAGAGGGGGAGGCAGACTGATAAGTCATAATTTCCAGTCTCTTGGCTCTTTTTTAAACTGTTTTAGAACAAAATTTAGAGTAAGGTTCACAGTTATGGTCTGGACCCAAACAAACACAGATCGTGGCAGTCTGCCTTGGCCTCTATTTTAGCACACTTCATACAATTTTTAAAACCAGTTGGTCCAGTTTTCTTTTTAGGTCTATCTGACATGCCAGTTCATCAGACAACCTTAAAACAGTGTTCCCAAAAGGGAAAATAAATTAAATTTGGTTGGTTCGCAAGCGCCATGGAACCACGAATAATTGGTTCCTAAAAGTGCTAAAAATTAAGAGACTTTGTTTAAAATCGTGGTTCTGATAAAAAATAGGGAACTGCTAAGTAAAATAAAGTAAAAGAAAGAAAAAGAGGTTTATTTAGTTCAAAAGCCCTAAAATTTTACCTCAGAAAAAGAACAGGAACTGCAGTAAGAACTGCTGAGATAAGAAATTTGCAGGTCTTGGGAACCAAAAGAACTCCTTTAAAAACCACAAAAACTAAGAAAAACACCTCCAAAAACACTAAGGCAGCACAACATAAGAATTTTTTTTACCAACTGTAAAAGAAATAAACTTTTTCAAGCGTAGTTGAGAAGAGAGGACTATGGGGCAGTGTTGAAATGAATCTGACTGACCTCCCACTCTAGCTCAGGCAACACTCTCTCTCCTGCTCTCTAACTGGCTGATGCCAAAAAATCATTAGCATTAACTCCTCCTTCGGGGCAGCTGAATCCAGTTGACATTCTGCACCTGTGAAGCATGCTGAAGAATTCCTGGGGTGAGAAAAATACATTTCCAGATCACTGTCGCTTTGTGGGGGACTGTGAAGGGAGCACTCAGAAAAGCGCTTACTGCAGTGGCTGCTACAGGGACACGCTCGCTACAACACAGAACCAAAAAAAGGCATAAATATCCTAAACAAAACAAAAATAAAAGAAAACTGTGCTTCTGTGTGTGTGGATGGGGCCACAAAAATACATTTCAAGATCTTTTTTTATATGGAGGAGTGTGACGGGAGCGCTGGGAGAGAAGCGCTTACTGCAGTGGCTGCTAATGGACACAAGCAGAGACAGGTTCACTAATACCAAGAACTGAAACAAAGGCAAAAAGCATACTAAATAAAAAAATAAAACAAAACACCTTGTGAACTTTGTGTGGGGGTGGGGCCATAAAAATACATTTGATGATCTTAGTCTCTGTATGGAGGAGTGGGAGGGGAGGCAGACATACATTAACACCCACAACAAGGACTACTTTTCTACTAACATTTCTTTTAAAATATTTACCACTTTTTATTTGGATTTATCAGTCTTTTAATGTATTTTTTTTACTGGGGACCCATTTTATAAGTGGAATAAGACACTTCGAGGTGTGGTTTATGGTCTGAAAAGAGCACTTCCCAGGTGCTAAAAGCACTCGGCGCAAGTGCCTTGTGCCTTATTACGCACCTGGGGCACGTTCTTATCAGCCCATAAACCACAGCTCATCATATCTTATTCCTTACAGAAAACATTCTTACCAGAAAATGTTCTTACCAGTGCTTCGTTCACAAATCCAGTGTCCTTGCTCAGCACAACTTACAGCAATTAAACGGTTGTTGGAGATCTTCACACAGTATCTTACTTTTGGTTCAGCAGGATTAGCTAATGCAAGCCTACAAGATAATGAAAGCCTTGATATAATCTTAATGCAAACAACACTTTTTATAGCTAAAACTACAGAGTTTAGGATTATAGTTAATTAAACTAGCCCTTTAACTGCTGGGAATGGTTCTACTGTAAACTGAGGCCACAGCAAAAGAAACTTCCTAGTGACTGCACCATTTCCAGTCATTCCACATCAACTCCCAGCACATACCCTTCCACACAACTGCTAGTCTTTACTCAGCAGAGGCTATAGGAAGCAATGTAGACCGAATTACCCTTCCAAGAGATATTAGTCTATATCGGGGATGCATCAGAGAAGCAGTGTGAAGCACAGCATACTGTGAATACAAGATTTCAGCTTTCTTTCTAGCTCAGTTTTTTACTCCTCACATTTATCATGCATTCTTAATAAGAAAACAATAGAAAAGGAAAGAATTCTGACATTGAAACTACAGCATAGTCCACCAAGATTCAGTGCTTTATGTGAGAGAGAAACATAGAAACATAGACAATGACAGCAGAAAAAGATCAGAGGTCCATCCAGTCTGACCAAGTTCCCTATAGTCCCTGGAAACTACTGTTCCTCCAGGGTACTAACCCTCCCCATCCTCACTCTATTCTCCTCCTTGGTCCTGTCGCCCCTGGTAACCACAATTCCCTTCAATATGTCCCATCTCTGCTTGAATCCCCTGATGGTTTTCGCACCCACCACTTCAGCTGACAGATTGTTCCAAGGTTCCACTACCCTTTTCATAAAGTAGTATTTCCTCACATCTCACCTGAACCTACCTCCTTTTCATTTCCATTCATGTCCAGGTGACCGCGAATTGACATTCAGGCTAAATAGTTCCCTGCAGTTCACTTCGTTTAATTCCTTTAAGGAACTTGAAGATCTCTATCCTATCTCCCCTCTCCCTTCTGGTCTCCAGTGAGTACATATTTAGCACCTTGAGGTGCTCCTCATAGGATCGACCCTGCTGGTTCTGAATCATTTTTGTTACTCTGCACTGCAGTGTCTCCAACCTATCCAATTCTTTCGGAGGTGAGGCCTCACCAGGGAAATGTAGAGGGGAAGTATTACCTCCTTTCTTCTGCTATCAGTACCCCTCCCAATACATCCAAGCATCCTGTTAGTCTTGGTATAGGCCTTGTTGCAATGACTCAATTACTTAACTGAGTTGCTAATGATAACTCCCAGATCCCGTTCCTCTCCTCCCATCCAGTACTCTGTCTTGGGGTTCTTTTTTCCCTAGGTGCATTACCTTGCACTTTCTAGCATTGAATTTTAACTGCCAGACCTTTGACCACCCTTTTAGCTTTTGTAGGTCTCTCTACATTTCCCTTTTTCCCTTGTCACTATCCACCCTCCCACATAGTTTTGCGTCATCTAAAAGAGACACAACCTGCCCTAGATTCCTTCTCAAATGTCACTAATGAACATGTTGAAGAGGATCGGACCCAGGACCAATCCCTGTGGAGCTCTGCTCATAACCTCCTCTCCTATGATTTAATCCCATTGACCACAACACTCTGCTGCCTCCCCTCTAGCCAGCTACCCACTCAGTTCACTATGGGTTTAGCAGCACCCAGGTTTTCCATCTTTTTTTGAGCAATCATTTGTGAGGTAACCAGTCAAAAGCCTTGCTGATGTCAAAGTAGAGCAGATCAAAAGCATGGCCATGTCTAATTACTTTGTCACCCAGTCAAAGAAAGCAATCAGGTTTGACTGATAAGATCTTCCTGCCATGAAACCATGCTGTTTACTATCCTGGAGTCTTTTGCTTTCCAGATAGTCTATGAGGTCCCCTTTGATCAGTGACACCATCAGCTTCCCTATTATAGCAGTTAGACTGACATGCCTGTAGTTTCCTGATTGCTCCTTATCCCCCCCCCCCCCCATGAAGAGGTACAATGTCTGCCACCTTTCAATCCCTTGGAACTTCCCCAGACCAAGTGAGCTGTTGAACAGACATGCCAGTGGTTCAGTCAGCTCTGCTGCTAATTTCTTGAGTATCCTCAGATGCAACCCATCTGGTCCTGGGGCCTTATCTCTCTTAAGGGCAGCCAGCCCATTCAGAACACTTTCACTTGTAAACAATGGCTGTCTCATTTCCGAGATTCCCTTACTGGCTGCTTTGATGCCACTCTATGGCATGGACCCACTGTTCACCTTAGTGAAATCTCAGCAAAAGTAGTAATTTAGGATGATGGCCTTTTGCCCATCCTCCTCCCTACCCCCCCCTCCCTCAACTAGCCTTACAAATCCCCCAATCTTTTTCCTTTTTTAACTAACATATCCCTGACCAAGAGTTTAGCTCTCCCTCATATGGGCAAATGTTTCTCCATTCCTGCCCCCCCTCCGTAATACGCAGCTCTGTATCTGCTTTGGCCTTCCTAACAGCCCTCTTTGCCTCCCTAGTTTACTGTAGATAATCCTCCCATTCCATCTCCCTCTGTGTTTTCTTGTATTTATAGAAGGCCTTCTTTTTGGCCAAGGATGTTCAGGCCAATCCCAGGGATACAAAGGTGTTACCTGGGATTGGCCTGAACATGTTCCTGGTTGTAGTTGATGCTCACTCGAAATGGCCTAAAGTTGCTATAATGACCTCTACTTCAGCAGAAAGCACAATTCAAAAACTCCAAGGAATATTTGCTCATTATGGACTACCTGAACAACTAGTAAGTGACAATGAATCGCAATTTGTGTCCAAGGAGTTTGCCACGTTTATGCAGTTGAAAGGCATTCATCATATTAAGTTAGCACCCTATCATCCAGCTACCAATGGGCTAGCTGAAATACTTGTCCAGACCTTGAAACAGGCTTTAAGATCAGCTAGAGGACAAGCTTGTCTACAAAAATGCTTGGACACCTCTTTGCTGTCTTACAGAAACACCGCTCTCATGCTACTCTCATGCAAAGCAGGCAGTATAGCGCAGTGGTCTAAGGCTCTGAGCTGCAAATTTGGTGACATCCAGCAGACCAGACCTGGGTTTGAATCCCACAGCTTCCACTTGCATACTGTGTGACCCTGAGCAAGTCACTTAACCTCCTTGTGCTCCCAGGTTGCTCCTGTAAAAAAGCTTTCAGCTTAGTGTGCTATACCTGGTTAAACAACTAAATAAAAAAAAAAAAAAAAAGATTGCCATTTCGACAAGGCAGCAGGTAAAGCAAATAGGATGCTGGGATGTATAGGCAGGGGCATCACCAGCAGGAAAAGGGAGGTCATAATTCCACTATACAAGACACTAGTGAGGCCCCACCTGGAGTACAGTGTACAGTTCTGGAGACCATACCTACATAAGGACATAGACAGGGTAGAGAAGGTTCAGAGGAGGGCAACAAAGATGGTGCATGGATTGCATCACAAGTCCTATGAAGACAGGTTGAAGGAACTGAACATGTACTCGCTGGAGGAGAGGAGGAGAGGGATATGATAGAGACATACAAGTATCTTACAGGGAGGAACAGGGTGCAGGAAAACACTATTTTTAAGCGAAAAGATGTTCCAGGACTAGAGGGCATGGGATGAAGTTGGAGGGAGGACGATTCAGAGGAAACATGAGAAGAATTTCTTCACAGAACGGTGGTGGACAAGTGGAACACCCTTCCAGAGGAAGTGGTGGGGGCTGAAACAATCACGGGATTTAAGAATGCATGGGATAGACATAAAGGAATTCTGGAGGTCAGGAGTAAGGGGCAACAGACTTCTAGGAAAACAAACTGAACTTACAAGCTCAAATGGGCAGACTGGGTGGGCCATAGGCCCTTATCTGCCGACATTGTCTATGTATCTATGTATGTATCTACTTCAAAAGTGTCTCCAGCATTCTTAATGATAGATTGACAATTGCTCACTTGTTTTGACCTGTTAAAAACCACCTGCAGCAGCACAAGTGGTGCACCATCAACAACAAGCACAAGTGAACAGGCGTGAACCAAGGGCCAAGGATAGAACCTTTGAGCTTGGACAACCTGTGCTAGCTCTTAATTTTGCAGCTGTGGAAAATGGATTCCAGCCACAGTGATTGTGCAGACTGGAACTGTGCCATACACTGTTAAGACTGAAAATGATCTTGTCTGGAGGAGACATGTGGATCAGTTTTTGTCAACTGTGACTGTGTCTTCCACAGTGTCATCTGCTAGACATTTTGAAGGTTTAGACCCGAATGTGATACTGGAAAGCACCCAGTTCCACAGTCAATAACTCCAGATTCTTCTCCACAAATTCTTACTGAGTCATCCTTTTTTAGGACTGGAACAATAGGTGTCACTCACTCACTATGCATGACTGGCATTAGGACTCCCGCCTTCACTAGACGCTCCAAGTCAGCTTCTACCTTTGGCCTAAGGGCATATGGCACTGTTTTCCCTTCAAGCACTTTGGGTTACTATCAAGCTTAATGATCAGTTTAATAGTCGTGCCTTTCATGCTCCCCAACTCCTCTTTAAAAACAGAAGCATGTTTCTTCAATATGGCAGCTAGACGCGCTTTACTGTTGCTCATCATACATATCTCAGGCCAGTTCAGTCAAACTTTTCTCAAGCCATGACCAACTCTTCAAAGTTGGGTGGTCACCCTTTACCACAAACAATGGCAATTTTATAGATTGTCCATGAAGTTCCACACGGACACCAATGGTGCCCATCATCCATACCAGTTCCTCTGTGTAGGTCTTCAGAATGATCTTTGCTGACTGCAGTGGCAGATGTTGCAGTTTATCTTGATGTACAGCATCAGACATCAATGATACAGCAGCTCCTGTATCCACCTCCATCCATAGTGGCTTCCCTTCCAGCAACGGGGTCACCCAGTAGCCCTGTGGAGCATCTGTCACAGCCAAAATATGTCAGTGCCTCCTCTTCGGACTGACTTTCACTCTCCCTATCCTGACCCTGTTGCACAGAATGTAGATTAGATTTCTTTTTCCAGCACCCAGTTGGTCTCCTCTGATCAGATTTATCTTTCCGACCTGGTTTATATTTTTCACATACTGCATCTCTCATATTTTTGCAAACATGTGCAATGTGTCCTCTTTTATTACAATTCTGGCATATCCAGTCTTTGCACCAACACTCATATTCAAAATGACCAGTCTTTCTACAATGGTAGCAATTCTGCTGTCTGTCAACTTATTCATACTCTTGGCATTCACTTCATGCACTTTAGTGGATGCACTCGACTCCTGAGCTTCCTTTGCAGCTAATTCCATAGAAACTGCAATTTCTAAAGCCTTTGTTGTGTAGAAGAAGAATTAGCATTTATATAGCGCTTTTCATACACAGTGTATCCCAAAGTGCTTCACAAGCAATGCTAGACTGGTAGTGAAATGAATGAATGTGTAATGGCGGCCATATTGCACATCAATATCCACACACAGCCTGGACAAATGCATGAACTGGTTTATGGGAAGGGGAATGTTGGTCAGGACACCGGGAATGTCCCCTAGTCTTTGCGAAGAGTACCCTGGGTTCTTTTACTTCCACCTGGACACCCGCCAGGACAGCACCAGGATGGGTAGAAGGGACCTCAGTTTAACGTCTCATCTGAAGGACAGCATACCCCAGCAGTACAGCAACCCCCTGATACTGCACTTGGATGCCAGCATTTTAGGTGCAAGTCCAATCCCAGTGTGGGACAAGAAGAAAAAATTACTCACCTTAGTTATTATGTTTCTTCTAGTGGAGTCTTGCTGTATTCTGACAATTGCAGTTAGCCCCAGCCTTTAAACTGCCCCAGAGAACATAGGGTTAACTTTTCTGTGCATGGCATAGAATGTTCATCTCGAGCTCGGTTGAAGCATCTGCCTGCTGTTATTTGAACTGCAACCGTCAGATCTTTACGAGCATAACTCAGTAGGTGTTCTGTGTGGAAACTGTAACATTTGTAACTAGCCAACTGGCAGAAAAATAATGTTTTGGGTCCTCAAAGGAAGACTCAAGTCAGGAAATCCCAAAACAAAAGTAATCAAATTAATTAACATTCCACCCAAAGGTAACAGAGGGTGTAAAAAAGAGGCACCTCTAGGGTGCCAACACTGTGCCTCCCCACCCACATCCCAAAAATCTAGGTTTTGAGAGGGGAGGCGGGGGGGGGGTCAGAATACAGCAAGACTCCACTAGAAGAAACATAATTACTAAGATGAGTAATTTTTTCTTCAAACAACATGAAGTCTTGCTGTATTCTGACAATTGCAGACTACCAAACAGTAACACCATGGAGGAGGGACAGAACCTACTTTGGGAATAGGCTCTGAAGTACTGCTGTGCCAAACTGAGCATCACTCCTAGCCTGGATATCCAGAGAGTAATGCTTGGTAAAAGTATGGACTGTTTTCCAGGTGGCTGCTTGACAAATTTCTAAAAGAGGGATATTCCTGGCAGCAGCCAGGGAAGCAGCTGTACCTCTTGTGGAATGAGCCCTCAGGCCTGAGGGTGGAGTTTTACCCAGTTTTTCATAGCAGAATTGTATACAAGAAACAATCCACCTGGTAACAGATCTCTTGGTGGCTGGTTTGCCCTTCCCAACTTCTCCATAAGTGAGGAACAACTGGAGGGAGTCAAACCTGTGACCCTTGGTACGCTCTATGTAGTAGCTAAGGGCTCTTTTAACATCCAAATTGTGTAGCCTCCTCTCTCCCGAGGAAGAATCATCAGTGAAGAAAACAGGGAGAGATATAGACTGATTCAGGTGGAAATCTGAAACTACTTTAGGCAAGAACTTTCTGTTAGTTCTAAGGACCACTTTATCTCTGTGAAAAGAGATGAAATCAGGTTTCACTGACAGGGCTTGCAATTCGCTGATATGTCTAGCAGAAGTAATGGCTACCAAAAACACAGTTTTCCATGTCAAGTACTTAAAGGAAAACTACACCCAAAACCTGAAAAAATATATGTTGTGCAGAGTGTTTTAATTTGTATGTGAAGTTCTAGTGTTTCCTTCCCTCAGACTGGTATTAGGAGTTTTTCCCAAATTAGCCTGCTAGCTTTATGCTAGTTTTACGACCCCTGGGGATCTCCATACCTGATAGTGTAATTGTATTTCTGGTTCCCACAGTGCATTTTGTCTCACGTGACTATGATGTAAGAGAGACCCAACATTCAGCACATGCATGCCAAACAAACTAAATATCTTGGAAGCTTTATAAGCTGCACAAAAATTACCAGCAGCAAAGTTTTTCAGGACAGTAAAACCTTTAGGATGAGGGTGGTCACCAAGCTGAATTCTACAGATTTTAAAATATAGCCATCTCTGTTGTTGTGAACTGATTGTAATGCAGTGCTTTCTGCTGAATTTATGGGCTCTGCTACGTCACCATTACATGAAACAAGGTGCACTGTAGGACAAAGAAATGCAATAAAACTATTTGATATGGTGATCTCCAGGGGTCGTAAAATTACCCTAAAGCTAGCAGGCTAATTTAGGAAAAACTCCTAATACCAGTCAGAGGGAAGGAAACACTAGAACTTCACATACAAATTAAAACACTCTGCACAACATATATTTTCTTCAAGTTTTGGGTGTAGTTTTCCTTTAAGCTTCACTGTTAGGTGGAGTAAAGAATCTGACGGTTACACTGGAAAGAACCACAGACAGAAAGCTAACTATTATATTTCTACTCTCGAACAAGCTAAAGGTAACCCTCATAAAATATGGAAGACTATCAAAGCTATAGAAGGACGGCCCATGGCCCCCTCTGTCCCAACAAAGATAGTTGCAAGTGGCAAGATTATGGAAAACAAGTCCCTAATCCTGGAGGAACTTAACTCCCACTTTGCCATAGCTGGATTAGCTTTTGACTCGTCACCTTATGCTGGTGCTGCGGTGAGCCAGCATACCCTCCCCTACATCTAGTCCTGCACCCAGCCCCTTCCAACCTGCGAGATAACTTATAAAGAAGTAGAAGATTCTCTTCTTAACTTAGACACAAAAAGCTCAGGGACGATGGCTTGGAACCCTTTCCTAAGGTCAGGCTACGCCCATCTCACTGCCCCAATTCTCCACATCTTCAATCTTTCCATTACATCTGCTACTGTGCTGTCCTGCTGGAAATCAGCACATATCCTCCTCTATTTAAATCTGGTGACCCACGCGATAAACAACTATAGGCCTATCTCCATATTGCCTATCCTTTCTAAAGTTCTCAAAAACTGATCCATATTCAGTTAAATCTCACTTGGAAACCTTCTCTCTATAACCCAGCTCAATCCGCTTCCGGCTAATCATAGCACAAATCACTGCACTAGCAAAAGTAACCAATGATTGGATCTCTGCTATAGATGCTAAGAAGGTAACTGGCACAGTCTTTTGGACCTCAGCAAAGCTTTTGATACTGTTGATCACAAACTATTAGTCAATTGCCTTGCAAAGTTGGGTGCCACATACCATACCATATCACCCAGTGGTTCTCTAGCTACCTAACTGGAAGATTCCAAAAAGTAAAGGCAGAAGGCTTTCTTTCTGCTGCCTTGCCAGTTGCAAGAGGAGTCCCCCAAGGATCCATCTTAGGCCCTATCTTGTTTTCTTTGTACATTAATGACTTAGATGCTAACATATCTACGTCCAATCTGCACTTTTTTGCAGATGATACTGTGTTGTATACTTCTGGCTCATCGTTATCTGAAGTCAAGGGAGTGCTTCAAAGCGAATTCGCATAACTTGAGCATAATCTAATAAAAAGGCAAGCTTCTGCTCAATGCTAAGAAGACTAAAGCGATGATATTCCCTCGCAGTGCTCACAGGCCCCCAATACCCTTGCCCAAGACTTCATTGTCACCACGCTAAACGAGCCTCTGGAAGTTGTAACCAAATTTAAATATCTGGGTATCTGGATCGACAATAAATTATCTTTCAATGACGACGTCGAAGATGTCTCTAGACGGTTAAAAGCAAGATTAGGTTTCTTCTACAGAAATAGGCCCCTTTTCCCCCTTGAAACTCGAAACAAGCTTGTACAGGCCACTTTTCTCCCCCTACTCGACTATGGCGATGTAATCTATTCCTCCACCACTCTTGCAAATCTAAGTAAACTGGACATCCTTTATCACCGTGCGTTACAGTTCATTACCAACTCCCCTTACCGTTCGCACCACTGTGACTTATATGCAGCTGTGGACATCCCTTACTACTAGATGCCTGCTCCATGCTGGGCTATGGACTCTTAAACTGCTCCTGCAGAAATTGCCAAGCTATCTCTCTTCCCTTATTAGTATCTCACATAGTGCATACTCGTTAAGAAAATCTGACTTTATTATGCTTGACATACCAAGGACGCAGACCTCCTTTGGTAAACGTGCTATTGCATATGCCCTTCCCTCCATTTGGAACCAATTACAAACCAACTTCTACAAATCACTAAGTTCAGCCAAAATAAAAGACACCTGTAACTGTCATTAAGTCTCTTCCTTCCCCATGTGTGCCATATTTATCCACTGGTAAGGTATAATTGCTTTGTCATATTAACTGCTTTCCCTTCCCCTTCTACTCCTGGCTTTATCTATGCTTACACTCCACTGCTACTCTATCAAACCACTCCTCCCCCCATATCAGTTGTAGTCTGTTGTTTGTTCTAGCTGCCAAAATATATGTATTGCACACACCAGTCATCATGTTTCATTTATCATTATGCAACCTGTAAGTCGCTTCCCTGTCTCATATTAATGTTTACCACCTGCGGTCACCCTATGTGGTATCCTTGTATGTATATCCAGCCTGTATCATGTAACGTGCATTTCATGGATATACTGTTATTACCTATCTATGTTTGTACTTTAAAGTGTTTATGTCACAGGACCTCCTTGTGAATGAGCTTGCTCAGTGGAGTTTTCCTGCAATAAACTTGAACTTGAAGACAGAGGTTTAAAAACCGAGCTCGAGTTCAACGTCCTATGCTTCTGCATAGAGTTAACTCTTTCCTCTCCGAGGCAGTTCAAGTGCTGGGGTTAACTGCATTATGTCAGAATACAGCAAGACTTCATGTTGTTTGAACCCACACTAGTGTAATAATTACACTTTTTGTACTTTTCAGACATGTGTTTGGCAGGAAAGCACCTGATGGACCTTGTATTCCAAAACTTAGACTAGTGTAATATTTTTTTTTTTTAAAGTATGGCAAGTGGTTTTTATATTTATCCTGC
The DNA here is from genome assembly GCA_016271365.2 of Neoceratodus forsteri. Taxonomy (NCBI): domain Eukaryota; kingdom Metazoa; phylum Chordata; order Ceratodontiformes; family Ceratodontidae; genus Neoceratodus; species Neoceratodus forsteri. The sequence goes on along the minus strand of CM028130.1, from coordinate 829,867,887 downwards.
TATGTTGTCATTTCAAAGTGTGCAACTAGTGCATTTGTTGCACTTTTCAGACACATGATAAAATCTTACATTTACAATAGGTGGCAGAAAATGTCTTATTTTAGAAGTGAAATGTCATGTCAGATTCTTACTTCATAGGAGAATGGTTTATAACATCTTAAACCTCTGTAGCTAGCTCTAAAGCTCTTGTTGCTATAGAGGAAGTACAGTCTAACCCCAATTATCTGACTCCCCCTTAACCGAACTCCTACCTAACGAACTTAATTTGTGTCCCCCACTGCAAAGTGCAACTGCTTGTTCACTCTAATTGTGCTCTCTTATCGCCCCGATTGCAGTTAATTGTAGTTGCAGAAGAAAGATGGCCATAGAAAGCAGGCTGTTAATCACTATACCTAACACCTCCTAACACCTTCAAACCCACAGCAGGTGTTGAGGTGCTATTTAGCCCTTGTTGTAAGAAAGTCTTTCAGTGGTGCACGTACCTGAACATGGCCGGTAAAAGAAAGCGTGTGGTCCTGACTGTCATAGATAAAATCAGAATAGTCCAGCAGCTTGAAAACGGGAAGCGTGCTGTCATCCTCGCTGGGGAGTCTGGTGTCAGAAAGTCCACTATAAGTGACATCAAGGCATCAAAAGATAAACCGAGGGACCTTGCTGTGACCATCCAGACAGCTTTGGGATCTTTTGAACAGAAAAATATGAGGACCTGCCAGGACGATCAGAGGGATTCTATAATTTATCTCTGGTTCTGTCAGGAAGCCCAGCAAAATGCCTGGATGGATGGCTGAATCTTCACTAGATGTTTTCAGAAGCAATTCGTCCCACAGCTGAAGAGCTACCTGTGGTCCAAAAGACTGCCACTTAAAGCTGTGCTATTGTTAGATAACTCCCCTGCGCAACCCGAAATCCCAGAAGCCAGAACTAGGGATGGCACAATCAGTGTACTTTTTCTCCCAGCAAACACTACCTTGAAACTCCAGTCATGTGACCAAGGAGTTCTTGAGATTTTTAAGAGATCCCACAGGAAAAAACTATTGCAGAATGTGCTTGCTGAAGAAAATGAGCATACACCCCTCTGCAACATCATTAAAAACATCAATCTAAAGGATGTTGTCTATATGGCCTCAGAAGCATGGGATAGCATCCGATCTGACAGCATACAAAAGTTGTGGCAGAAGTCTGGAATAAAAACAAGCCAAGCTGATTTTGCAGATCATGGTGATGTGTGAGGAGCTGTCACAAGAAGTGACTCAGGGATTAACAGCTCTTGCATCTGAACTACTGCAAAAGCTTACAGAGGAGGAAATCTCTGAATGGGTATGCTGCAACTCTGATGAGAGGGGTTACAAGGTTCTATCCGACGCTGCTACTGTGGAACTTGTTACGCAGCCAGAGGATCATGCAGTGGAGTCGGAGGAGGAGGAGGAGGAGGATGAAGGAAAGACTGCCACCCCAGTCACTATCCCCATACATGGTGAGGTTATAAAAATGCTGGATAAATGTATTCTGTATCTAGAAAGTCAGCCTGATTATGATATAGTTCAGGTAATGCAATTAAAAAATATGAAGCAACGTGCAGCATGCAAACAGGTAGATGGATTCAAACAAAGAAAGATGGACAGTTTTTTTTTAAATGATCTGGACTTGACCAGGACTTTTCAGTCTGCTTTTAACGGTTTAATGCTTTTAAAGAAATGTTTTTTAAAACTAGAGTAATTTGCTCTTTTACAGTTTTTTTTTTTTGTACTTGATGTATTAAATTATTTTCACAACATTTTTTGCTGACTCTCGTCCTCTGTACTGAACCCCTGTTTATCTGATACACTTTTATGTCTCCCAAGTGGTTCGGATAAACGGAGTTGGACTGTACGTTGTGGTTAGGTCTACATTCTGTCTAACAGGAAACTTTCTGATTTAGTAAAAGAATTTGTTCTATTTTACTTCCCTCGAATACATTTCACCATTCTACACCAGTTCCAAAGTATAAAAGATATTTTTTAAATTTTAAAACGTTAATGATACAACTTAATATTGCAAAGGAGCTTGATATGATTTTGAAGCTAGTCTTCTAAAAAAGATCATAAACAACATATAATTTGAAAAAATACATCATTAAATAATCATTCTTGTTTTAAATTTCTCTTTAAACTATTTCAAAGTGGGGGCGGAGCCAGCAGCCGAGCCAGCAGCAGCAATTGTCAGGAGCTCCTATACAGAATCGCAATATTACCATAAAAATAAAGAATCGGACTACTGGATTCACTAATAAATAATCGCAGACTGTGAGAGAAGCGATATTGCACCAGGGAAGCTACTTTTAAGTGGTAAAATGGGCCGTACGAAGCCAAATAAACAAGATTTCTTTTTCCCGCGCCCCGCCTCAGCTAAACTCCCAGAAGAGACAGCAGGCCAGACTCCATCCACGAGCGCGAGTTACATGGAGGAGAACACCCTGTCGACTTTACACGCCGCAGTAAATGCCCTAACCAAAACCGTTCAACATATGGATAAAAAGCTCGACGGATTTACGGAGAAATTTCTATCTTTGGAGACTAGGATGGACGCCATGGGAGAAATCGCAAAATCTACAGAGGCCACAGCAGGAAAGGCCTTGGCAGCCACAGCCGAGTCATTGAAAGAGCAGGCCGCCCTGAGAAGTCGGGTGGAACAATTTGAGGATTATGTTCGAGTGGCTAATGTGCGGATCCTTGGCCTTCCCGAGGAAACGGAGGGCAATATGATAGTGGAGTATCTACAGAAATGGCTGGGTGAACTCACAGACTGCCTGGACTTTAAAATTATAAAGGCCTACAGGATCACACTGAGAAGAGCGTCGGAGGGACTTGTTAACCCAAGAACAGTACTGTTAACCTTAAGAACGCCTGGAGAGAGGGATGTTTTGCTCGGAGCACTGAGAAGCAGAGGACCGGTATATCTCGACGGTCATCGCATTCTGTTTTTCCCAGACATCGCATATGCGACTCGAATGCGAAGAAAGGCATTTGAGGGGGTCAAAAATCATCTCCGTGAGCTGGACATCGCTTTTTCTCTAGCTTTCCCGGCCCGTCTCTGCTTCACGGTGGGTCGACGTCAATATCGTTTCACTGACCCAAAAGAAGCGGGGACCTGCATTGAACGTATAGCAGCCAAACGTCTGCGAGAGGTCTGCTCCTCGGAGGAGGAGGAACCAGAAGGAGAATAACTTTGGACTAACTCTGTTGGTAAATGATTAATCTGTTCACTGTAATCAAATAACAATTCCCTTGGATAGCAGAACTTTGGTTCTCACTCGTTTTGAAACTGTTAGAATGACTCTCTCACTCATTTGCAAAAGTATCTAGGTTGAAGGTACGCTTCAGAGACTGAATAATAATACATTAAAATACTCATATAAGTTTTTCCAGTATGTCTATGTTACTAGAAAACATTGCCTTTTCAAAAATGTGTTGATTTAAAGAAAGATAGTACACTAAATAGGGTATAATACCGTGGAATCCTTTGGGATTTGGTTCCTACAGTATAATATATTAGGGCACAAGTCTGACATGTGGTATAAGATTTACTTTTTTTGGTAAATATGCCCTTATGATACAGTACAACCCATATAGAGGACATTAACTCTTAGATAGTGTTTTGTTGGATACCATCTTTTCCCAATATGATCAAGTGACGGAGCTCTAGACTAAAGACTCTATTACTGCACCACAGTTGTTAATGTACCGAATAGGCCTTTTGGCCAGTATATGGATGTTAATTGTTTATTTTTAAGCTTTCTGAAGAACACATTTAAGGCACTGGCTGTATTAAGGCTTCTGAATTGAAAATAAGTTGTTTAAACTGAACCGGTTTTAACCCTCAATGCTGTACCACTAGAATGGGTAGTCACAATCCTTTGTAATGTATTTCTGGAAATAACTGCTATATACCTGTTCAGGAAATATGTACTTGGTATGTATATGTACTAAATGACATAAATAAAAAATTAAAAAAAAAAAAAATATTTCAAAGTAAGGCACACCTAATTTCTTATTGGCTAAACAGCAGCTTAAGTCTAAATGATACTTGGCAATAAGGTTTTATTTAATTTTATTCAGAAAAATCAGAAACAAAGCATTTTTCAATAGTCATTGTTTAATTCAGAGAAGAGACAATAAGTTAAATCTATTTGTTGATTTGTCTCTGGAAAATAGTCAGAGGGTTCTTGCTCCATCATGTCCTCTATTTCTAGGAAAAGCTGCTTCTCTGGAATATTTGGATCAGGTAGTCCAAATATGGACTCGGGAGTGGGGGATTGCAGCTTTTGCACCCAACACCATACTTAACATATGGTCATCATTATTTTATGGTTTTTTTTCAATACTTATTATCTTTGTGTGATTTTAATACACTGTGGGTGGGATATTCAGAGCGGATGTGCCATGTGCAACAGGGATGCGTCAGCACAAGTGTGGAAATGAGCCATGGTGCAATATTCAATGGGAGCCGGCTGCACAGCACAACAAGCAATGCCCCAGAGTGCAACCATAATGAATGCATGCACAACTGTGGGGGCGGAACCATGAATAACATGAGTAGTACGATATTCAACAGCATGCGACGTGCGCAATAGCGGAGCAAGCGGAAGTTGTGCGACAGTGGAAATGAGCCAAAATAAAAGGGAGCAAGAGGGGAAGGAAGAATGCACCACAGGAAAGCCATAGGTGGGAGCGCAGAGACAGAGTGCCAGGGAGGCAAGACAGGAAGCAGGGTGCAGGAGTGGCCAGGTGTAGAACAGGGTCCATTAGAAGTGTGCCTGAGTCAGGATAGGAGAGGGTGTGCCCAGGCCAGTGTGCACAAAAGGACCTGAGAGTACCACAGTGGATGGAGGGCAGTGGCAAGAGGCAGGACAGCCACAGGCAAACAGCCGGAGGTGAACCCAGTGCAGGGGAAGCACCAGCAACAGACAGCGGGGGGAACAGAAGAACAGCCACCTGGGGGGGACACCAGCCAGGAACATGGCCTGTGACACCTTCCAGATGGAGGCAGTAATGAGGGGTGTGAGAAGGCAGGCAACAGAGAGGCGCAGCTGTGGAAGGGCCCGTCGGCAGTATGCCCAGAACAGACAGTACCAAGCCCGCACCAGCTTCGAACAGTACTCTGACACTGAGATTGTGGGCTAGTACCACCTGAACCGGGTGATTCTGAGGCAGCTCTGTGAGCTGTGCAGTGAAGAGATGCAGGCACCCACATGACAGAGCCATGCACTGTCAGTGGGGACAACGGTCACAGCCGTCGTGTGCCTGCTCACCACGGGCACCTTCCAGAGACCAACAGGGGACATGACAGGCATAACCCAGTCAGCCGCGTCATGCCTATTCACACAATTCCTCAGTGCACTGCTGCCACATGCTGTGGAGTACATCCATTTCCCCAGCACACAGGCAGAGTGCACAGCACACATACAGGAATTCCACAGGGTAGCACGGTTGCCTGGCATGCTCGGGGCCATTGACTGCACCCATGTAGGCATCCACATGCCACCTGGCCCAGAGGGTGTGGCATACATCAACCACAAGGACTACCCAAGCATAAACTGCCAGGTGGTGTGCGATGCCAGGGGATGCATAATCAATGTTTGTGCCACGCACCCTGGGGGAGCACATGATGCCTTCATCTGGCACCAGTTTGCACTGTGCCACAGGTTTGAGAGTGGGAGCATCCCCACCGGCCATCTAGTAGGTGAGTATGCATATCACGCAGGACGACGTGAGCAGATGTGGGGGGTGCATTGTTAGAGATGCCATGGGTACCGGCCATGATGGCCCATGGCATAGTGACACAGACCACCATGCTAATGTCTCCCCTCTACACACAGGTGACAATGGTTATCTGCTAAGGCCCTGGCTGTTCACACCATACCAGTGCCCAATGACCCCATCGCAGCTATCATACAATGAGGCACATGCTACAACACGAAATGTCACTGAGCGGGTGTTCGGGCTGCTGAAGGCATGGTTCTGGTGCCTGCACACAACAGGCGGTGCCCTACAGTATGGACCCTCAAAGGCCTGTGGGCTATTCCTGGCCTGCTGTATTCTGCACAACATGGCCACCGACTGTGGGATAGCCGTAGAGGTCAAAGAGGGGGACAGCGGTGGGGACGATGAGGATGCTGGTCCAGCTGGTGTAGGGCAGCCACTCCCTGGGCGACGAGACCTCCAGCTGGTCCAAATGGTGCAGCAGCACCAGGACACCGTCACAGAGGAGCATTTCAGACAACATAGGTAGGTCATGGGGCCATGTGCAACCACCAAGGGAAAGGACACAGCCCACAGACAGGCAGGGCTGGACACCAGGGGTGGACGGTGGTAAAGGAATTGGACTGAGCGGGGGACTGCACACGGTGGCAGAGATGGGCAGGGCTGAACACGACACATGCACACACACATGCACACACACACCATAACACATGCCCAAAGGGCAAATGGCACGCCCACCCCAACAGGGACCCCCACACTCTTACAGGACCACACACGACCATGCCCAGTGGCTGGCACTGTGCGTGCCTCAGACACTGGGCATCATTGCACTGTGGCAGACAGCGCTACGTGGCATCATCATGCACACGCCACAGTGGCCAGCAGCTGGGAGGGTGTGCACAGAGCCCGTGTGTGTGCAGGGCTCGGAACCCTAACCGTGCATTGCACAATGCACACCACAGTGCATACAGGGCAGCGGCAGACAGTGGCCATGGTGGGAGACAGGTCAGTCATGCGGCACAGTACCATGACCGCCACGGATGCGTGGGTGGCCCCGCCGAGACCTGCCAGCCGTGCCAGGCTGACCAGTGGCTTCACGAGGTGGCACAGACGGGCCCCCAGAGGTGACACTGTGTGAACGAGACCATGTCCGCACAGGGGTCTGCAGCCCACTGAACATGCTCGCACCAGGTGTGCTCGGTATGCCCATAGCCAAACCCAGTGTCGACATAGCAGGTGTCGCACGACGTCAGGAATGGGGGTGCACTGTGTGGTTTCTGTGGCGTCTGGGCACCAAACTGGGTGGCCAGTGTAGCCATGCCAGTCATCACTGCAGTGGTCTGCCTGTCAATGGCAGCGGTCACATCCGCCCGCTGCTGGGCCAACTCTGCCAGGAGCAAGCCATGGTCCCTGCTGCGCCGCTCATTTGCCTGGTGCAGAACCGCACTGAGTGCATCCACTGCCATCACGAGCCGCATCTGCTGATCAACTGAGGCCTGGAGAAGATGGCTGTGGTCGTCCAAGGGGTCATCTGCTGGTCCAGCACGCTGTCCCCCGTGGTGTTCCTTGCCTTGCTAGCCAGTACCCCTTGATGATGGGCGCTGCACACCAGTGCCATTCCGGGGCACATCCATACGCGGTGCACTGCCACTGTCCCCCCATTGTTATTGGCCGGCTGCTGGTGCTGTGCCTCCAGCTGCCAATCGCCAGGGGATACCGGCACTGCCGCAGCAGCTGCAACAGCCACACCGCCCTGGACGCACACCAGTGCTGCCTCACTGGGGCATACAGACACAGACTGGGAATGGGTTGTTATGCAGGCAGCCACAGCAGCATCACCTGCGGTATTGCCCGTGCGGTTGTCTGCTGTGGGACCATCCTGTGTCCCACATGTATCACTGTCCGAGACGTGCGGCACATCATCATCGGTGCTGGATCTGGCCCCAATCTGTGTCCCAGCACACCGGATACTGGGGGCGATGGCATGCTGGGACACAAGCAGGGCCATGTCAGCACCCACACCACCCAGATCAGTCTGGACAAACATGCAAGTATGCACTTAGCTGGTCCCTCGGACACCTGTGGAGGTGGATGGGTGATCCTCCATGTCCAGGGCCTCCCCCTCAGTGGACACACCCACCACCGCTGCCCCATGTAGATGCTCAGGAGCTGTAAAGGAACACAGTAGCATTAGTGGCTCTGCCTGGCCCTGTGGTATGCCCTCTACCACCTACACACTGCCAGCGCCGGACCTACCATGCAGTGATGGGCTGCCACCCATCTGGAAGCCACCACCAAGAATGCCCTAGACGGCACTACGCTGCATGCTGCTGGCCACCCGCTCCTCCCGTGGCATCAGGTGGGGTACTTCCGGCTAGCCCCCATCAGTGGCAGCATGTGACGCCCTGATGGCAGCCACCTTGTCCTTGATCCACCTCCTGTCCATGCCTACCTCCTTTTTGCATTCCTGCATGGACCACTGGTGGCTGCCCTGCTGGTTTGCGGCACGTGCCACCTCACCCCATGCCACAGCATAGGCCTCTGGCACTCACCACTGTCCGCTAAGCAGCGGGTCCCTGTCCAGATATGCCTCAAACAGGGCATCAGATTCAGCCCTGGTAAAGTTGGGCCTCCTACTTTTCCCCCTTCCCTGCTCCTCCTCCTCCTCACGCTCGGTCATACTCGCGCCTGAGGGAAAGACAGGTGTTACCTTGGACTGTGCAGTTCCATACAGCCCTCCCAAACCACTGTCCCCACATCCCAACAGCATGCAACCTATCATAAAGGACTGCAATACTGATCCATGGCCTCTGCAGCCCCAGGTCACACACACACACACACATATATATATATATATATATATATATATATGTATAGAACGCAACACATGCAAATGAGGGCAGGCACAACTGTAAGTGGATGCTAATGCAGTGGATGTGCCGTGGAATGGCTAATGAGTTGATTTGCATAACCTGGCTGAATATCGTGCTGTTGCACCTTGCGCAATGTTGTTGAGCATGCTCAGGCTATGGTGCACCACTGTGATGTGCGCAATTTGCACCGCACCATGCATGCCCGGGGTGCTGACGCTGACGTGTGCAGTGCTGCTGATGTGCTGTGCATGGGAGGCAGAGCATAACCACCACTGTGCCTGTGGCACTAGTGTGCTGTATGCCCATGGGGCGCTCGTGCCATGGTGCACCGTGGGCACCATTGCGCTACAGTCTGGTAGGCCACTGCAGGGCATCACAGACATGCACCCTACCATGCTACATGCAGGGCATCCCAATAGTGCTGTGGCGCTCTGTGCACGGACAGACCCTTGACCCTGTGGTTGACCTTTGTCCCCTAGGTACCAGGTGTACGCATGGCTGCACCCCTATTGTGCAGTCCGGTGATAGCGCGATAGCGAATGGCAGTGCAGTACAGCACTGGCTCCGCACGTGGGGCACGTGTGCTACAGGGCACCATTTTGATGCCGTTTGAGACTGCACCATACCTCATACCAGAGCACCGGTCTGGAATGCCATCAAACTGGCTAATCTGGTGGCCTTGGTGGAGTCACATGCTGATGCCCTCTTTGGGCAGGTACCCCTTCAGAGGCCATGGACTGTGGTGTGGCAGGAGGTCACAGAGGGCCTGGAGGAGTCAACAGGGAGCAGCAGGACAGCGGAGCAGTGTCGCCACCGCTATGGTGACCTCCAGCGGCGGGACCCTGACCATGTGGGGAAACTGCAGGCACGCGCCTGGTGGGGCACCGTACCATGGCCAGGTAGGTGCTTCATCCCATCACTGGTAGTGTCTGTCTGTCCAGGTACTGCGGTGGACATCAGGTCACGCCACAGGGGGGTGAAGGCCGACCTGTGGGGGGTTGTGGTGGGGGGGTGTCATGGCTGGGCTGTGCAGGCACGCACACAGCAAGGGGGAGGCTATGTTACTGACCTGTACTGATGTTTTCCTCTCCATGTTTGCACTCTAGGCCCGGAGGATTGCTGTAGGGCCTGTTTGGCCCATGGACAGGGACAGCAAGCTGGAGTGGGTGGCGTGGCCTTGCAGCCAGGGCACGGTGGTGGTGCCATGGGTCAGCAGCACCCTGCTGACCAGGATGCAGGTGAGTGCCATGTTTCTCCTTACATTTGTGCATGGTGGGTTGCAGGGGTGGTGGCGGGGCATGTCCACCTGCACTTGGCCCCACTGCCGTGCATGCCACATGGTGCACTCTGCACTGTCCTGTGGCACTGCATGTGTAGGTGGGTGTTGCAGGTGGGCTGTGCATGCACTGGGTCCATGGCTGTGCCACTGGCATCACACTGCATAACCATGTCACTGTATGGTCACACTGGTGCTATGCAGAACAAGGGCGGTGGGTGTGTGCAGCATTTTGCATGGTTATGGGTGCCTGGGTAGGCGAGTCTTGTGGGCGCAGCCACTGTGGGTGGTCATATGCCATCACAGGGGTGTTGCCCATGGCTGTATGCCATGCACATTGGGTGGGCTGAAGGGGTCTGGCCAGTCACACGTACTGACTCTGCTCCCTTGTCCTAGGTGGACAATGCTGGACTACCCTGGAGCGACACATACAAGAGCTCCTACATGTGACCTGGGCTACTCTGGAGCTGCTCCAGGAAATGGAGTGTGGTGACTGGTGGAGGCACAGGCGGTGCCACTGGGACCAGAGAGAAGAGAGGGGCCGCCAGTAGAGCCTGCGGCACACGTGATGTGCATTCCCCCCGGACTGTCTCTCACACCCCTTTGTCTCACTCCTTGATGTACCCCCTTTCCCCATGCCCACCCCCACCTGGATTGTGGCCCTTCCACCCCCCACTTTGTACATCATTCTGTTCGTTTTGTTGTTTGTACAGCTTCTGTTTGAATTATAATCTTGTTTAATACGACAATTGTGGTGGTCTGTGATTTTCAGCGGGCATATGGTGCTTTGCTGCAGTGGTGTGCATGGCATTGGGGGTAGTGCAGGCCTGGGTGTGTGTGTGTGTCCGGCAGGGCCCCACTACTGGTGTGGGTGGGGGCCATGGTCCCTGTCTGTGGTATGTGTGTTGTTCCCTGTGCACTGGATGCCTGTGTGCAGTGGTCCCTGGTGCATGCGCTGTGTCCCTGATGTCCAGTCAGTCTGTCTATGGCCTGTGCAGCTGAGCCCCTTGCATGTCTGTGGTACACATGGTCTGATGGCATGTCATTGGTGGCTAGCCATGTCAGCCACACTCTGGGCACGGCGCCATGGCAGCTTGTGTCCTGTCACCAGTTTATTGCATGTCTGCCTCGGGTGACACTGTGGGCTATGCTGTTGTTGTCACCCCTCCATGCTGTCACTGGTGTCTGTGTTCTACTGTCTGTCACTTGTGCTCTGGCTGCATGCTGGTGGCGGACGGCTTCATGGTGCATGCGCCAGATGGCTAGTTCACCAGTGCCATGGTGGGGTGCAGGCCATGGGTACACGGCATCAGTGGACACACACCAGCAGCATCTATTGCCCTGCTTTTGTGGCCCTGTGTCAGGGTACCCTTGGGACAGGGTGGGGATTTGTTCATGCCCTGTGTCGCATCCTGTGTGGCGCATGCCTCCATGCACCACAGTGGGCAGCTGTGCTGTCTGTTGGGGCCAGTGCTGGGACAGGGTGTATGCATGGGTGGGTGTGCAGGGTGCTGTCCTACTGGTGGCGGTGTCCAGGGCAGGCCTTGTCACATGCTGGGTCCCTCGGGTACTGACGCAGGGTCAACCTCTCTGCTGTGCCATGGGGAGACCATGCAGGGGGGCACTGTGTATGCAGTTGTTGCATCAGTGGCTGGTGTCGCCCACTGCAGAGTGATTATAGTGGGGCTGCCATGCATGGTACCATGGTGCACAGGGTTGCATTGCCACGGTGGTGGTGGTGGCATGCATTCGGTACCATGCACTGTTGGGCGCTGTTTCTGGGCTGGGTGTCTGGGGAATGCTGTACAGGGTGTGCTCTGCATTGGTGGGGTGTGGTGGCACTGGGGGGCCGGCCCTCCTTGTGTTGCGGTCACTGCTTGTCAGGGGAGTGTGCTGGGGCACCGTGCCCCAGCTGTTGATTCAGTGCTGGTGTTCACAGGCTAGTGGTCCATCCAGTTCACCTCTGGTTGTGCAGTTCAATGGGTGGCTGGGAGGGGGTGAGTCTGTTTGGCCTGCTGCATGATCCTCCACCCATGGCTTCCATGGGTAGTGTCCCTGTCCCTGTGTATCACTGGTTGTGCTACTGCGCATCGGCCCTGCTCCACTGCGCATCCCTGGTTGCACCATGGTGCATGTGGCACGATATTCAGCTGTATTGCACAAGTGCACCTTGGTCTGTGCTTAGTTTGAATATCGCGTGTGTTGCGCAGTGGTGCACTGCACTTGTGCCTGCTCCTGCTATTGTGCATCTTTTTGGTGCAGTCTGAATATCCCACCCTTTGTACTTATGATGCACTGTCATTTTAAACTTGTAATTTTTAAAGAGCCCCTGACACCATTAGAAAAACTAGGAAAAAATGTGAGATTTAGACAGTTCAGTTTATGTTTTGTGTATTTTTTATAATTATTTACCTTTGTTCTTCATTACAGAGGACAGCTTTATGAAAGAGACTTACTGTCCCTTAGACTTTATCTGCTCTTTCTGCTATCCTACATATGACATCATAATCGAGGTTGACCTGGAAACAAGCTTCTGGTCATGATGCTTTTCCCGATTACCAACTTTAAATAAAGAAATAAATAATTCCCCATTTACGGCATTATAATTATCCCCATGGCAACAGACTGTGATGTCATAAACAGAACTGTGATGTCATATGTAGGCAAGCAGCCAGAACAGATAGGGCAGCAATCCTGTTTACATGTAAATGTCCTTAGTAATAAAGAAGAATCAAATACAGAAACAATATTAAAATATAAGCTGACTTGTGCTAAATATTACATTTTCTCAAAGTTGTCACAGCGGTGTCAAGGGCTCTTTAAGGAACTGCCAAACACCTTGACCTCAGCCTTGAGATCGTGCTAGTGAATGCAATAACATTTGGCTGTGGATGGAAGGTATGTTTTCAAATTTCTGCTGCCAGCCTTTGTTATTTTTCACTTAATGAAGTGTTTATCCAGGTACAGCAACATTTAACATAGCTACTTTTTTGGAGTGGGGTCTATAGAGCCGAGCTGCCTGCAAATTTGTGAATATAATAATAAGGTACAAAAAATATGTGCCTGAAACCAGTAAAATCAACTTGTCTGGTAAAAAACTTGTAAATACGAGTCAAATCTCAGTTGCAGAATATTGTATATACAGCGACAGACTCTAGGGCGGGCCCCAGTGAAATTGAAACTAACAAAAATAAATTATGGTAAGCTTGATAGAATTTCTTCTTTCTGTGTTGTTACACATTGTCACTGGGTTAGTCATTTACTGCTGTCATTTAATAAGCAGTATTCAAAAGTGTATGTTGTTAGGGATAGAAATCCATCCCTTCAAAAACTTTGTTATGCTGCACTAGCTACGTCAGCTATTTTTTTATTCTGCACCAGCTACAGTGGTAGCCACAGACATTGCCAGCTATTTCCAGATATTTCACGAAATTTCTACAGAGTTTCCCTCTGCTGTCCCTACTGTGGAAATGCAGAAAGCAGGAGATTTCTCTAGATGTATCACAGAAATTTCATGAAATAGCTGGCAATGTCTGTGGCTACTACTGCATGCAGCTAGTGCAGCATAACAGCTTAGAACATGGTCGTGCATGCACGATACGCAAACTTCTCCATTTCAGCCATGGCAGTGAGACAGACCAAAGGCGAGCATCAAAAAAAAAAAAAAATGACAAAGTAAGGAGAAGTTAATTTAACAAAGCTCTAGATTTTGATGGTATAGCAGACCATACACTATGAAAGACAATGTATGGCCTGCTATCCATAACAAGCGGGATTAGCTGTCTCAAGGTTGCCATGGCTACCACAACCTCTTGAGCTTCGCTCTCGAGGTTTAAATGGTCGCCACTGACAACCTCTCGATGGCTACTCAGACTTGTTTTGGATAGCGGACCATACATTATCCTCTATGTGTTGGCCAGGTAAGCTGTCTGCTTTAGGAGAAGAGAAACTGACATAGAAACTTTTTTGCTCATGAATCTGGTTTCATGGAATCTTTCTCTGGAAGCTGGGGTAAAAGAGGCACTTTGGCCTTGTCACAGGCAGTAGGCTGGACCACTCCTTCATGATCAGGGTGGGAATACAGATACTCAGAACTCTGTTTGTCCACCTGATATTTTTTCTCTCTTTTTTTCTTCTATACCAGCAGCTGAGATGGGTGCTGACATTTTACAAGTGGTTTTCCTGAGGGATTTATAGATGGACAGCATCAGCCCCTTTGTGAGAGCTAAGCCCATGATATCCATGAATTCTATCTCATCTGCATCCTCCTCACTTTCCTGTGAGGAGATGCTGAAGGTATTTACCATATGCCTTACAAAGGTATAAGGAGAGGTATAAACCTCTGAAGGCCTAGAAGGAGAGCCAGATTCTTGATCAGGAGAACAATCTGATTCTGTGGGTTCTCCTTCCTCATCTTCATAGCAAATTTCAGTCTGTTGCTCTGTAGGCATTGGAAATAGAACCAGAGCCTGGGAAATGGGGACAGGAATATTCATGCAATTCCCCATAGCCTGGAATGCCTGGAGGAACTGCCATGCCTTTGTCATGTCCTCTAGTGAGGGCATTTTATTTGTATCCACTGGTGGCTCCTTTCCTTCTTCAGGAAGAGGAAGAGGAAGAGGGACAGTGAAATGTTTTTCTTTTTGGTTTTTTCTTGGCAGGCACCATCTCTGGTGTCTGCTCTGAGGCTCTTTTATTTTTACCAGATTCAGGGTTCCCTCTTTCAGACACTCTGAGTTCAGAATCAACTTTTGCAGCTTTATTTTTCTTTTCTGTCCCTTTAGACAGGGACTGCTGCTTACATTGAGGCACTGAGCACCCCTCTGAGCCTTTAGGTGACATGGAGGCTGACTGAGAAGCCTGAATATTTTCTAATATTTTAGCCCTTTTCTTTTGCATTTAAGGGCAAACCTTAATACAGAGCTCACATTTGGCAAAATCCGGATCTGGACCCAGGCACTTAGGTCCTGTCTTCTTTCTAGGTCTGTCAGTCATGCCAAACACTGATGACCCCGGGAAGATGTTTGTAGTTCCCAATAGAAAAGTCATAATTATAAAAAGTCCCCAAAATATTAAAAGGGACTTAAAAAATACAGTTTGGTTCCTCAAAAGTTATAACCGCAAGTTAAATATACCTTAAAGAGGTTTCATAGTAAAATTAGTCAGTCCTCGTCTCGGTTCCCAAAAAACGAGGAACCAAGAATAGTCTAAAGTAAAACTGCCCAGCGGTTTAAGTAAAAGTTATTTTTATTCCTTTAAAAGAGAAAAAATAGAAATTCCCTGAAAGTGGGAACATTGTCAAAAACAGCCTTCTCCGGTTCTTAGAACAGTTTAACACTATAAAATAACAAAATAATAAACCATAAACTGGCCTAAGCATAGAGAAGACTTCGAGGTGACTGCCTTCTTCTGGTGGAGAAATAAATCTGGCATTAGAGTACAGGCGTGAGCGCGACCACAAAGCAGAGTCTGAATTTCATTTTAAAAATTCCATAATTGGCATAAAATTCTTAAAGCAATGGGGCAGTTCATTCCAGGGGAAATGACTGCATTTGTTAAGCATAAGTGAGAAATTCCTGGTTTTTGAAGGAGCGCTCGTCTCCTTGTCACTTGACCTTCCTTCTACAATAGCTCACATAAAAGGGACCTCTGTAACTGTATAGCCACTGCGAACCATGAAACCAGATGTACATTCACCTGGGTATCAGATGCCAAAGAATTAGTTTTGGTTTTGCTAGTGCATAATAGATGGACAATCCAATGCAAAGACAGTCTCACAGTCTTATCACATGCATTACATTTTTGATTTGTTGAAAAGAATCTGTGGAATGCCATAGTACCTTACATTTCGGAATGCTGCATCTGCAGCAAATCGTTTGACAGCTGTATCAACTTTTCTCTTGTGTGCCAGTTTTCATGCACATGCATCTATTGTTTACACTCTTGCATCTATTTCTGCTCCTTTGCATCTATTTTTTTCACACTTGCATCACATTTTTAACCCAGCTGCATCAAAACCTACCACAAATGATGCAAATCAGAAATAAAGATGCCTCAACTGCATCAACATGGAGTATTAACAATAGGAAAATAGGAAATAAACTAATGATGAGACATAACCTCAAAAACAAATAAAAAAAAACCTCCAAGAGGTACATAAAACCCCCAGGAATGGATAAATAAAGACCCTTAGCAAACCTACATTGAGGAAGAAATCCTGAGCAGACAATGCAGAAAAGGGAGGGAAACATTCTGAAGAAAAACTGTTGTAAAAAAAGACTTACCTAGGTACCAGACTAAAATCAGAACACAATATCAAGACCTTTTTCCTTTATCGTACACCCTTGAAAAATTCTGAATAAATTCAAACAGAATGGCACAACACCCAGCTTCTGACAGTAATGTGAGTTTAAAAGCAAGGCTATTTAAGCACATAAAACTCAAGCATGGTTTAAATGTTAGAAATATTGTCTGTAAACACAAACAGGAGATGCTGTTTATAGCTACTAGTCTAAGGAAAAGAATAAGCATGTGTCAGTGCCGAACATTTGCTTCCATGTATGTGCTGTGCAGGTGTTTGGTAGTGATAGTACACAGATGCACATGCCCTGTGCCAAGGAAAGACTCCATCCAAGGGCTCCTTCACATCTGTGCAGCAACAGATGTGAAGAATTCATAGTGCTATTTTGTGGGCTGTGGAGGCGCAGAGCCCTGTGGTCCCTGTACTTCCATGTGGCTGCAGATACTGATGCATAGGGCAAAGAGTACATCCATCAGCAAATTCACAAGGCATCCTGCCATCCTTGGGTACAGAAATGCAGGGCCCTATGCCAAGAGGACAGCTGTCTTCATTATATTGTACCCAGGCCCATGTGGGCAACCCTGCACCTTTCATTCCCTGACTCGGGGGGGGGGTTTGTATAAAAGGCACGGGGTCATAATGTCACAAGAAATTATGTGCAGTGTTTATCGCTGTCAAAAAGCGCGATATATACCATTTGGAATAAGTCTTTTGTGGGGTTCCACCCACTGTATTCCCCTGAACCCCCCAACTAATATAACTAACTCTGGGGGGGGGGGTTAACACAAATATCGCACAAAGTGTGGAAAAAAAGAACATTTCCATGTGTCTGGAACCAGGAATCAAACCCTGTCCCAAACACATTGCATCGTTTCCATGCTGCAAGTGGCTCACTGCATCGAGCCACGGCAGCTGCTTGGTGGAACCCCATCTCAGCAGAGGTCTTATCCTCTGCCTGGGACAGTGAGAGGGTGCAGTACCTCACACAGAGCCATTCGTGGCATTGCATCCTCTTGTTCAGTTGTACTATGCTGTTGCAGTTATGGGGTTTTGTCATATGCTATAAAGCATATGACATATTGACCCGGTAGGCATATAAAAGCACCATTCCCCCACCCTCACCCCATCCAGTTGAGTCACTGAAGTCACCCCCAAATTCAGCTCACCGGCACAGGATCGGAAAGCATGGCCACTAGGATGAAGACTGACACCACACACAAAGGTTGTTAAACAGTTAATGTTATAATTTATTTTTAATTTTGACCCTAATGTTTCAAGATGCTTGTTTTATGGTTCGCCTTATAAACAAGACATGTACCATTTATAGTATATTGCCTGAAATGTCATTTTGCACCAGAAGTATGAAAACACGTCTCATCCAGGATTTAAAAAATGACATGTTTCATGTTTATGAGATGGTGTGGAAAAATGTCTATGTTGAATGTTTGGAGTCAAAATATTGAATATTAGCAAAGTTATGAGTGAATGTTGAAATACTATAACGTTCAGTCATAACCTGGGCATTTTATCCTATTTGTACACCAAATTTTCAGCATAGTCTTCTTGCTAACCCATCTCATGAACTTGGTAGGTGAAAATGTTCAAATCCCCACTAAAACTTCATTCAACGCCACTGAAACATTAATCCACACCACAGGTGTGAAAACACATTTTGGCCAGGATCTGAAAAATGACAGCTGTCACATTTGTGAGGTGGTATGAAAAAAATGGCTATGTTGAAAATTTGGGGTAAAAAATATTTAAAATGACCAAAGTTATGAATGAACGTAGAAAATTTCAATGTATGTGCATAACTTTGCCTTTTTACTTATTTTGGCCCAACATTTTCAACACAGCCTTCTTATGACCCCACTTCATGAACAAGTGCAGTGAAAATTTTCAAATCCTGCCTGAAAAGGTGATTTTTGAAACACTACTACAAAATAACCTTTTGGGCCTAATTTGGATAAGTCCATCGCCAATGGTCATGAGGTGGGATCCCAAAAAGGCCATGTTGAAAATCAGGGGGCCAAAATACACAAAAATGGCAAAATTATGCATCAGTGTTCAAAATATTGCATTGAAATGCACTGAATCATACGTACCGTAGTTTCTCATATTGAAATCAGAGGTTCCAGCAGCAAGGCATGTCTTGAATTGGGGAGTGGATCTTTGCCCTGGGACATGTTCAGGTGAGTGAGAGGGTGCGGGGTATCATGGGGTGGGGTGAAGGGTGCTGAGTGGGAGGTCAGGGTGGAGTGTGTGGTGTGTGTGTGTGGGAGGGCAGATCGGTGAGGGACCGTTTCTTGTTTTGCAGGTTAAAAAAAAAATATTGAGGAGCGATGGCTGACTTTATTTCAGGGATATTTCAACACTGAGATTAGGCACCCCAGTGTCAGGTTCATGTTCTGCAGTACTGGGAGTGAGCACCTGGTGCTGCCACCTACATTAAGGGAATGGCAGCGGGTGACATGTAGGGGAAGGGAGGTCAAGAGAAGTAGTACCGGAGGGGGGGCACCCTGGTCTGCTTAACAGAAAGACAAGACAAATGGCATGATCACTCTCAGGCTCCTAATGCTGAAAGATGATCAGCTACTTGCTGACTGGCTTCCTGCAAATTAAAGGACCAAAGCCCCTCTGACAGGAATGGCTTCGGTCCTATCAACTACATGAAGTTTCTGCCTGGTAAACAGGGAGTGGTCATTGGTCAGGACTGCTGAGCCCCTTCCAGCTTGAGCTACAATAGGCTTGGCAGTGACACATAGAAACATAGAAAATGACAGCAGAAGGGGACCGCAAGATCCATCTAGTTTGCCAGATATGGGTAACTACCCCTCCCGGTCAGGAGAACTGGGTGGGGCACAAAGGTGGGTAGGGGGGCAGTCGAGGAATGGCAGATGTAACAACTGGAAAAACAAGAACAGGGTACAGAGGCAACTGGAATCAGAGACACACTTGATACCTATTTTCAATCTAAGCAACAAAATATTAACCAATACAGAGATAGAAGTGTTAAGCCTAGGGTTGTCATTTGCTCCAAAACAGTCCACAGACCTATTCCAGTTGGAAGCAGACTTACAGAGATTTTTCAGGGCTTTAAGACTTAAGACACAATTTCAACAAAGTGAACGAATTGATTCATATGAGAAACAGGTAAAAACAGCATTACATATTAAATCTAAATATAATCCACTAGTAGGGAAAAATCATCAAGTAGAAACATACTTTACACTAGTACAGAAAGAAATACATGATCTATATAGAACAAAACAAACCAAAACAAACACAGATAATCTTAGTATAGCACAAAGGACAGCTCTCAACAACTTATAAAAAGATGATCAAATTATTATCAAACCTGCAGATAAGGGGGCGGCATTGTTATAATGGACAGAAAACATTATAAAAATATGTGTTTACGTTTATTAGAAAATCAACAGAATTATAAGAAATTACAACAAAATCCCACTGACAGACTTCAACAATTAATAATACAAACATTAACGGAATTTGAAAATAATGGATGGTTACACAGTTGGGAAACCAATATAATACTAAACAAATATCCAAGAATACCAACATTCTATGCCATCCCTAAAATACATAAAGATCAAAAAAATCAACCAGGGAGACCGATAGTTTCAGCTAATGAATCATTATTTGAAACAATATCACAATATATAAATTTTCACTTACAACCTTTAGTTGAACAAACAACAACTTATGTTAAACATACCACAGATATAGAAACATAGAAACATAGAAGTTGACGGCAGATAAGGACCGCAAGGTCCATCCAGTCTGCCCATTTCTTTTTCTACCTTATAAATGCGCCATCGGTCTTTGCTCTGTCAGTGGCCTATCTATTCATACTCATCTGTATTGCTCCTTATGCCTATCCCATGCCTGTTTGAAGTCCTGCACTGTATTCATAGCCACCACTTCTTGAGGTAGGCCATTCCATGCATCCACCACCCTTTCTGTGAAAAAGAATTTCCTTACATTCCCCCTTAATCAGCCCCCCTCTAATCTCATGCTGTGTCCTCTTGTCCTGCTATTTTTCTTATATTTAAACATGTTAGACTCTTTCACCCTGTTAATGCCCTTAAGGTGTTTGAATGCCTCGATCATATCACCTCTCTCCCTCCTTTGCTCAAGGGTATACATATTGAGCTCTGTTAATCTGTCCTCATATGTCTTCTGATGCAGTCCCTGCACCATTTTGGTTACCCTTCTCTGGACTGCCTCAATTTGGTTAATGTCCTTAACACCCTAACACCCCCCTAGCCTTACCTACTGCTTTAGAGGTCTGCTTGGATGATTTCAGGTCATCAGTGATGATGATGCCCAAGTCTCTTTCTTCCTTTGTGACTGCCAGCAACTCCCCCCTCCTAGCCTATAGGTGGCTTCAGGGTTTCTCTTCCCTATGTGCATGATCTTGCACTTCTTTGCATGAAATCCCAGTTGCCACTCTTCTGACCATTTTGCTAGTTTATCCAGATCTCTTCTCATTCTGCCCACCCCATCTGGATCATCTACTCTGTTGCAGATCTTGGTGTCATCTGCAAACAGACAAGCCTTACCCTCTAGTCCATCTGCAAGGTCACTAATGAAGATGTTGAAGAGGACTGGCCCCAGGACTGATCCCTGAGGTACCCCACTTGTGACTTGCATTTCTTCTGACTGTATACCATTTACCACCACTCTCTGTTTTCTGCCCGCCAACCAGTTTGCCACCCAGTTGACCAACTTCTGACCCATCCCGAACCTACCCAGCTTATTTATCAATCTTCTATGTGGAACAGTGTCAAAAGCTTTGCTGAAGTCAAGGTAGGCGACATCAACTGCTCCCCCTTGGTCCACCACTCTGGTTACACAGTCAAAGAAATCTATGAGATTAATTTGACAAGACCTTCCTTTTGTAAACCCATGCTGTCTTGGATCCTGTGCCCCTATGGATTCCAGGTGTTGCACTATCCTTTCCTTAAGAAGTGCCTCCATAATCTTGCCCACTACTGAGGTAAGACTGACTGGTCTGTAGTTCCCTGCCTCCTCCCTGCTACCACTCTTGTGGAGTGGGATCACATGAGCCCTTCTCCAGTCTTCTGGGACCTCTTCTGTGCTCAGAGACTCACTAAACAGTTCTGCTAATGGCTCTGCTAGTTCCACCTTTAGCTCCTTAAGTACCCTGGGATGTATGCCATCTGGTCCCATTGCCTTATCCACCCTGAGCTTAGCAAGCTCTTGTAGGACCCTTTCTTTTGTGAAGGGAGTAGTGCTCACCTCCCTCCCCCCTGTGTCCATGGTGCTGAGCTGTGGGCCCTGCCCTACCTTCTCTTCAGTAAATACTGAGCAAAAGTATCTATTTAGGATAGATGCTTTTACATGGTCCTCCTCCTCACATGCTCCTTTTCTCCATTAAGCTTAGCAATACCCCCTCTGGACTTTCTCCTTTCACTAAGGTATCTATAGAAAGTCTTGTCACCTTCTTTTACTGTCCGTGCTAGTGTTTCCTCAGTTTGGGACTTTGCCTGCCTTACTGCCTTCCCTGCTTCCCTTAGGGCAGTTTGGTATGCCTCCTATCTTCATCCCTGTGTTCCTTATATTTCCTGAAGGCCAGCCTTTTGGCTCTGACCTTTCTGCTACTGTATTTGAGAACCAAAGTGGTTTCCTTCTTCTTTGCACTTCCTTTTCTGTCTAACACAGTGGGATGTTGCTTCAAGTATTGCATCCTTAATGCTTGCCCACTTTGCCTGTACCCCTCACCTGTGTTTCTTTTGCCAGGGCTAGCTTAACTCTGTTGGCCATCTTATCAAAGTCAGCTCTCTGAAGTCCCATATTTTTGCCTTGGAATGGGATGATTTAGATGTAGTAGCCAAATTGAACCATACCATGTGATGGTCACTGGCCTGGTGACCTTCTACCTGGAGATCTGTGATCCGTTCCCTGTTAGTCAGTACTAGATCTAGGATAGCCCTGTCTCTTGTGGGTTGTTGTACCAGTTGTTTGAGGCCCTCCCCCTGCAGGGAATCCACCATGTGTCTAGTTCTGGCAGATGTTCCTGCTGGTATTGACCAATCTGTATCTGGCATGTTGAAGTCTCCCATTATCAGAACCTCCCTTTAGCTGTCATGTTTTGTATATCTTCTAACAGTAATGTGTCTATGTCCTCCCCTGGTCTGGGGCCTGTAGACAACTCCAGTTCTTATGGCTGTCCCATTTCCTGTTTCCAGGGTGACCCACAGTTCTTCTGGCTCCTTATGTGTATTCTGAATTTCTGTAGCTTTGATATTTTCATTGACATACAGGGCCACTCCTCCCCCCCTTTTTGCACCTCGGTCTCTTCTGAACAATACATAGCCAGGTACTGAAGTCTCCCAAGTGTGGTTACTGGTAAACCACGTCTCACTAATTGCTACTATGTCCAGTTTAGCCTCTGACATTATTGCCTGCAGGTCTGGGATCTTATTTCCCAGGCTGTGAGCATTTGTGTACATGATTTTCCATTGGCCAGATTTGTGTGTTAGTTGTTGGGTGAGGTTTGGCATTACCCTGTACGTCCTATGGGAGACAAACCTTTTTCTTACCTGGTGATGCAAATGAACTGCAAACATGCTGAATCCTGTTTGACCACTAGCTGAGGGGAGGTGTTCTTCCCATTCGACGATGGGGTGTGCACCCCTCCCATTTGCTAGTTTAAATATTCTGCAAAGACGTCAAACTTCTGCCCCAATGCACTGACTCCCTCCTTAGTCAGATGCAGTCCATCAAATTTAAAGAACTTTCGCTCCCAGAACTGTTGCCAGTTCCCTACAAATCTGTGTCCTTTTTCCTGGCACCAGCCCTTGAGCCATGTTTAGCTCCCCTATCTCCCCTTCTCTGACCTTCCGTCCATCTGCTCCCCTCTTCCAGACTGGCAGGATCTCAGAGAAGGAGATGCCAGACGAAATGGATGATAGTTTGTCACCCAGCCTGGTCAGGTGTTCCTTGGTCTCCACAACTGACCGGCTGGCGAGATCATTAGTCCCTATGTGTACTAGGACATCAATGTTTTCTCCTGCTTTGTGAACAATTTTAGCAATGCAGTCAGTGTCTCTCCATGCTGATGTACATGGGAGACATGATATGATATATAAACTGGAACAAATGACACTCAATGGCATACAAGAAATGGATATATTGGTAACAGTGGACATGGTGGACTTATACACGTCCATACCGCACGAAGATGGCATACGAACAATGGGCAAATTATTGAACACAAGAAGCCCACAAGTGCATCCAAAGACAGAAATACTACAAGAGTTAGCACACATCATATTGACAAATAATTATTTTGAGTTTGACTCAGAGTATTATAGACAGGTAAGGGGTATTGCTATGGGAAGCACAATGGCACCTGCCTATGCAAATGCTTTTATGTATGATTTAGAAAAAGAACATATACTAAATGAGAGAGAAAATCCATTTTTTACTGATATCAACACATGGAATAGATATATAGATGATGGATTTTTTTTGTTTGGAAAGATACCATACCGAGGTTAGAACAATTTTTTAAATTATTTAAACAACTTTAATCCTAATATAAAATTTGTTATGACACATAATAAAATGGAAATATCATATCTTGACCTCAAAATATATATAAGGAAAACAACCAACTCTTCACAAGCTTATACAAAAAACCAACAGACAGGAACACACTCCTACACGGCAAAACTTTTCATGAAACAAGATTAAAACAAAGCATCCCCTATTCACAGTTAGTTAGAGTGAAAATAAACTGTACTAAAGAACAAGATTTTCAGAAAGAAAAACAAGTAATGCTAAATCAATTTCAACAAAGGGAATACAAGAAGTCCGTACTTAAAAAAGCTAATCAAAGAATAGAGACAGTAACTAGACAAGACACTCTACAAACCAAACAAAAACAACATAAATCAAGGGTGGTATTTACAACTAAGTTTAATGATTGATTTACAGAAATCAAAAGAATTATAAACCAACACTGGTACATAATGTCAGTAGGGGAACAAGTCCCTATGGAATTTAAAGAAAGACCCATTATTGCAGCAAAAAAAGTTAAAACTATTAAAGACAAACTAGTAAGATCTCAATTTAAAATCCCAGTACAGCAAGGGATGCAATTTTTACTAGGACCCCTCAAATCTGGAATGGTGCCATGTGGAAGATGCTTGGTATGTAACCATACCAGCAAAAAAGAAGTGTTTAAACACCCATACATGGGTAAAGAGTACCCTATAAGACAACATATAGACTGTACAACAGAGGGGGTAATATATGTATTACAGTGTCCATGTGACCACTTATATGTGGGGCAAACAACCGGAGCTCTAAAAACACGCATACAAGAACATAAAGGGGATATTAGAAGACAGGAAGAAAAATCACAGGTAGCAAATCACTTTGCTGAACAAGGACATATGGGAGCCTCACTCAGATTCTGGGGACTTGAACAAATCCAAAACCAGTAAGGGGAGGGGACTATCAAAAACAGTTGGACAGAGCAGAAATTAAATGGATTTTTCAGTTATAAACCCTGGAAAGAAATATAGGGATGAACAAGGACACAAACTGGAATACTTGCTGGTAATGTTAAAATAAGTAAGAGAGATGGAGTATGCCTCCATAGACAAAAACTAAAAAAAAAAGAAAAAACAAAACATAAAATAGTAAGGTTAGACACATTAAAAAATGAATACTTTACAAAATGGGTTCTTTTTCCCTAAAAACAGAATGGCAACATGATAAAATGTGAATAGTAAGCCGTAATGAAAATTGTCCTCCACTTTAATATACAAATGGTATATGGGAATCTAATAGAAAAAGATAGCAACATTCCATCAACAAATTATATGTCAGAAACATGAAAGTAACATCACTATTAGTTGAATGTTCATGAAAAAGAAGGGATATGCAGGCAAATTTTAACAAAAACATGGTAAAGTAAGAAATTATAAAGTTAAGAACACTTCACATTCTGAGGTCCTTCCCCCCACCCCCATACTACTATCCCCCCATATAAAGAACACATTAACTAAACACAAACTTAAACACATTGAAGAATCACAACTTATTAAGAAAACCCAACACCTCAAGGCATCATTAGTTTCTCAATAAACTAAACATAGAAATGAGTAATTAAATAAATAAAAAAAGACACACTGTGGCCAGGCAATGGCCTGATCACAACAAAGGTTGCTAAGCGACCATGAGTTGAGCTTAATTGGAGCTCATCCATTGCAGGTGAATCTGAATGTGGTGATCAGGCCGAGAGGTATTTAGCAAGACAGTTTGCACCACACACACACACACACATATATACACACAGTAGCTGCACCAAACAATGCAAGGAACAACAGAATCAGCACAAGGTAAGAAAAGACAAATATTTAGATATCTAGGAACTGTGGCTAAGTCAAATAAATTTAAAATGCGACTAAAAGAGCTTATTTTCTTTACATACAGATACAGGGCTCACATAATAAAGCTAAAGAAAGAACTGAAGGTGACTTTTAACACTATACTCAAAGTATCTACACATACCAGCCAGGTAAAGTGAGATAGTAACATACAATTGAAGATTAATAGGACTGAAAAAATAAAATATTGAAGTGTACTGAAAGGACTGATTCTCTTTTTAGGGACTGACAATAAAATAAAAAAAAAAAATAAAGAAATAAGGAGTTGGAAACAACATTCAGCACAAAAGAGAGTAAAAAAGTGTTAAAACCAGTTATACAGGTAAAGACACATTGTAGAAGTGTTTAAACAGTTACCAAGAAATTTGATTGTATTAGAACTTTAAATGTTTTAAAAACAGAACCTAAAATTCAAGGAAGACAAAGAACAAAGGAAACTGAACATGCTGAGCTGAAAGATAAAGCTGCAAAAGGTAAAATGTAGCCAATTAAGATATTTTAAAATGGTACACTGTTATAACAGAAAAGGTAGCAATAAGGGAAAGTTGTTTGATTATTGTATTGAAAATAACCTGCTAAATAGGGTTGCTGAAGGAATTTTCACATATTGTTTATATTATTATAGTTAAGACACAAGTTTGGCGCAATTCCTTGCCATGAAGAATCAGTAGAACAGGCAAAGGCAGAAGTAAAAAGCGTCTGGCCAGTGTGGAAGCAAAGCACGAATACAGGGTACATATTCTTTATTACTGTAAATTATTTTTGTAAAGTTTTAGTTATAAGAGTGAATAGAGTACAGAGTGTGTACTATAAGTAGCATGGGAAAGAAGCACAGTGGTAATGAAGTATAATAGAAAACCTTAATAGAAGAATAATGAAAAGAAATGGAATTCAAAAATGTAAAATTTAGAAACAATATTTATCTATTATTCCTACAGAATATATGAAAAGCCCTTTGAAAAAGCACAAGAATGCGAAACGTCAGGGCAATTAACAAAAATAAAGAACATTGAGAAATTTTACAACAGCCTGAGTGGAGTATTTTTTGGTCCCCCCATTTTTGAAATCATAACTACCCCTCCCCTTCTATCCATTCTGTGAAACGATATCTTTGTGCCTGTCCCAGGTGTTTTTAATCCGTTACCGTTTTGACCTCCACCACTTCCGAGGCAGGCAATTCCATCAATCGATCACCCTCTCAGTGAAGAAGAACTTCCTAACATTGCTCCTGAATCGCCCAACCTTGAGTCTCATATCATGTCCTCTGGTTCTGACACCTTTCTTCTCCTGAAGGAGCTCCTGTACCACTACCATATTTGTACTCTTGATATACTTGAATGTCTTGATCATGTCCCCCCCCCCTCCCTCTGCCCAGGGAGTACATGTTGAGCTCCCTCAGTCTATCCTCATATGCCATTTGATACAGACCTGGAATCATTTTTGTGACTCTCCTCTGCACTGTCGAAATCCTATAGATGTCTTTACTAAGATGCGGCCTTCGGAACTGTACACAGTACTTCCAAGTGGGGGTGCACTAGCGCCCCAGAAAAGTGGTACCACCACCTCCCTTCTGTGACTCATGATTCCCCTCCCTATATAGCCCAGCATACCACTGGCCTTTATAGCTGCCTTTTCTCACTGCTTCCCCACCTTTAAGTCATCTGATATAATGATTCCTAGGTCTCACTCCTGATGGGTGCATGCCAGCTGCTCCCCTCCCAGGTAGTATCCTACCTTGGGGTTTCCCCTTGCCTGAGTGCATGACCTTGCACTTTTTGGCATTGTACTTCAACTGCCAGGCATCTGACCATTCTTCAAATTTCCTCAGGTCTGATTCCATGATCTTGACTCCTTCTGGGGTGTCCACTCAGTTGCAGATCTTGGTGTCATCTACAAACAGATGCACCTTCCCTTCCAGTCCATTACTGATGTTGGCTATAAACACATTGAAGAGTAGTGACCCCAACACTGACCCCTGAGGCACTCCACTAGTCACTTCCCTCTTCGTCTATACCACTCCATTTACCTGCACCTTTCAGACACACCTCTGAAATGCCATTTTCTATAACAAAACTTTTCTTGCATGTGCACAAGCAAACATAAAAATGTCTCAAACACAATCTTGAGACAGGAGAACTCTTGTTATGCTGCCAACCCTACAGCCAATGCACTTAAGACTCATAATTCAAAGCAAACTGTCACAGAATGGAGGATTATATTTTGATGTCATGGCTTTTGAGTGTGTTGGCCTCTAGTAGGTAAGCATGCATTGCCCAGCAATGAATGAGTTGCCCCATGACAACATAGGACAACACAGAATACACAGTTTAGTGTGTGACAAATTGGTGTAATTGCCATGGGTTTAAATTGAGTTCCTGCAGCATGCTGCAAGATATCACAGCAAAAAAAAAAAACGTGATAATAGCACTTGATACTGGTGAACTGCACTGCACATCAACAGATAGTGGGCATGCTGTAACAAGAAATAAATATGTTCTTTAAAATTACAGTTCCAAGGTGCTATACCTGAAGCAAACCCTTAAAAATCAATATCCTACAGTTTCATGTGCTCAGTCCCTTACAGACAGTTATTAATAATGAGGATTGAGAAGTTCACATTTATACCCTGATCATACTCTCACTTTCAGACTGAGGGAGGATCTGTTGTTCATACAATCATCCCAGTCATGGTGAAAGTCTACTGCTCCCAACTTAAGTTTCAGTGATACTCATCACTACCTTTAGCATATTCCAAAGTCCTTGGCTGCTGTGGGCTAGACATAGGGGAGTATTAGTGAATAAAGAGTGAGTACAGAGGGTCACTGGAGAGCAGGTAGGAATTGCAGAGGCAGACTAGACAGGTAACATCTGAGCAGACTGTGTGGACCAAGCGGTCCTTATCTGCTGACAAATTCTTTCTCTTTTTCAAAATTTTAGTTTTCGTGTCCTCTGGACAAGTCTTTAAGTTCATTTATCCCAACTAAAAATTTTCATTGTTACGTATGAGGGGGCAGAACCTCTGTTCATGTCTTCTAAAAATAGTTGTTTTCTGCCTTAAAGGAGCTTCTTTGCCAGTGATTCTGTGCCTTGAATTCTGGTATTTAAGCTTCTTGGCTACTCCTTGCAGTTCCTATATAATCTAGAGACAGGACAGAATCCAGCATGTTCTGATTTTCTGTTCCCCTCTCATGTCAAACATTTATAACTCAAAATGTCCTACCCTTCCCTAACTCCCACCCTTTTCTATTTTCCAGATATTGGGGCCCCCTTCGCAATCTCCCTAGCTTTCATTTCTTTCTTGCTCTGTCCTCTCAGTCATTTATTTTTCCTTTTGATTTTTATATCTTTCCTTTTTCTGTCCCTTGGACTCTCTTGTCCCACCCTCAGCCCTCCTCTTTTCCTCACCTTTCTGGTGACTCAGAACTGGCAGGCAGGCGGGTCGGCCGGCACCTCTTGGCCAACCCATGAGGAGCCACGTGGAACGTTAGCCTCGAGGCCGGTGCAGCAGTCGCTGGCTCCACCTACCAAAAAAAAAAGGTCCCGTGGGGTCCTAGCCTCCGGCCAAGTACCCATATGTGATGAATGGTGAAGATTGACACAGATAAGATCAGTGTGACAAGGCAACAGGTAAAGCAAACAAGATACTGGGATGCATAGACAGAGGCATCACCAGCAGGAAAAGGGAGGTCATAATTCCGCTATAGAAGACACTAGTGTGGCCCTACCTGGAGTACAGTGTACAGTTCTGGAGACCTTACCTACGTAAGGACATAAACCGGGTAGAGAAGGTTCAGAGGAGGGCAACAAAAATGGTACAGGGATTGCACCACGAGTCCTATGAGGACAGGCTGAAGGACATGAAGATATACTCCCTGGAGGA
This sequence comes from Neoceratodus forsteri, assembly GCA_016271365.2. Classification (NCBI taxonomy): domain Eukaryota; kingdom Metazoa; phylum Chordata; order Ceratodontiformes; family Ceratodontidae; genus Neoceratodus; species Neoceratodus forsteri. Next base: position 829,838,373 of record CM028130.1, on the reverse strand, counting down.
GAAGAGGTAGGAGAGGGGATATGATAGAAACATACAAGTACCTTACAGGGAGGAACAGGGTGCAGGAATACATTATTTTCCAGCAAAAAAAATTGTTCCAGGACTAGAGGGCATGGGATGAAGTTGGAGGGATGGCGATTCAGAGGAAATGTGCGGAAGAATTTCTTCACAGAAAGGGTGGTGGAAAAATGGAACACCCTGCCAGAGGAAATGGTGGGGGCTCAAACAATCACAGGATTTAAGAATGCATGGGATAGACATAAGAGAATTCTGGAGGTCAGGGGTAAGGGGCAACAGACTTCTAGAAAAACAAGCTCAAATGGCCAGACTAGGTGGGCCATAGGCCTTTATCTGCCAACAGTGTCTCTGTATCTATGCTCAAGTCCCCCACCAACACATACACACACACACAGCCCAGGCCAGGCTCAATCCTGAATCTGGTTGCTTACACTGCGCGCAGTAGCACTACCACTGAATCATCAGGACAGCAAGGCTCTTCCATTTGTTATCAGTGAATACATTTCTTTCACACAGGATTTTGTCCTACTGACTCAAGTTATAGTACTAATACCTGTCATGAAGCCATGCTCCCTTACCATTAGAATGATTTCCGTGTCACAAGCAGAGGATTATAACTTTAGGGCAGGACAAACAGTTGACTTTTAGGGGAAAACAAGATTGCTTTCATGTGAATGACTTTGTTAATAAAGAACAGAACATTCTGAAATGCAATTTTTGGAAAAATGTTCTGAGATTTGAATCCTGCTGATGACAAGGTACAGTTATGTAAGAACTTACCATAACAGTAGACCTTCAAGACAGGCTCTTGCAGTAGGTACTCACATGTAGGACTAAACCACCAGGTGCTAGGACCACATGGAAAACTTCCAGCTAGCAGTGTCTGGCAGGGGACTGCCCTCTGTGCAGCGTGGCACTATATAGAGAGCAGTCCCCAGGCCCATCCTCCAGTTCTCCAGCTGGAAACCTAGAAAGGTGCAACAGGAGATAAGGAGTGGGCTCCTGGAGCTAAAATCTAATACAGGAGAAAGAGTAGAAGAAACTCGGGGGTAGTCAACCCAAATGTCAAATCATGTAATATTCTGTCTTTAATGCTAGATCTTTGAACAGCACAAATATGGCTGAACTAGAGTGTAAATGTATATTACATAATATAGGCATTATTGCCGTAATAGAGACCTGGTGGAATCCAGCCTCCAAATGGTTAAGAGTTACCTGATTACAAATTATATCACAAAGATAGATTAAATAAAAGTGGTGGAGGAGTATGCCTATTTGTGCACAATGATATCATATCCTTTGAACAATCTATCACAACTAATACCGAATCACTTTGGGTAACAGTACAACTCGAGGGTCAACCAAAATTAGTTACAGGAGTCTGTTACAGATCTCCTATCAGATTCTGAGTATACAAAAGACTTAATAGATCAAATTACAGCTATGGCAGATAAAATCAATGTAATTATCCCGGGAGACTTTAATATGCCTGGAATAGATTGGGAAACATAGAAACATAGACTTTGACGGCAGATAAGGACCACTTGGCCCACCTAGTCTGTCCATTTCCCTAGCTAGAGGATAAGCTGAAAATCCTATTTAACCAACAACGTATTTCTTCCTACCCCCACAAAAATTGCCTTATGTCTGTCCTATGCATTCTTAAATTCTCCCACAGTTTTAGATCCCACAACCTCCTCAGGAAGGCTGTTCCATGTGTCCACCACCCTCTCTGTGGAAAAAATACTTCCTCACATTGCCCCTGAGCCGTCCCCCCTCCATCTTCAAATTGTGCCCCCTTGTTCTTGCACATCTCTTTTTATGAAAGATGCTACCCTCTTGGACTTTGTTGATTCCACTGAAGTACTTAAACGTTTCTATCATGTCCCCCCTCTCCCTCCTTTCCTCAGGGGTATACATATTAAGTTCCTTTAGCCTCTCCTCGTATGGCTTCTCTTGCAGACCCTGCACCATTTTAGTTGCCCTCCTCTGAACTGCCTCCATCCTGTCTGTCCTTACAGAGATAGGGTCTCCAGAACTGGATGTAGTACTCCAGATTGGGTCTCACCAACTATCTGTACAGGGGGATAACAACTTCCTGTCTTCTGCTGGTGATGCCTCTTCCTATACATCCCAGTATCCCCCCAGCCCTCCCTACTGCCTTCTCACATTGCTTGCCAACCTTAAGGCCATCTGATATGATTACCCCCAGGTCACTTTCCATTTTTGTTGTTGTTACTCCCACCCCCCATTGTGTAATCTTCCCCTGGGTTTTTGTTTCCCAGGTGCATTACTTTGCACTTCTTTGCATTGAATCCAAGCTGCCATACTTCTGACCATTCCTCCAACCTTGCCAAGTCCCTTCTCATCCTTTTCATGCCTCCTTGTGCATCAACCCTGTTGCAGATCTTTGTGTCATCTGCCAAGAGGTATACTTTTCCTTCCAGTCCCTCTGCAATGTCACTTATAAAGACATTAAAAAGGACTGGACCCAGTACTGAACCCTGCGGTAGCCCACTAGTAACCCCTCTTTCTTCAGAGTGGACTCCATTTACAATTACCTTCTGTGTCTTGTTGTTCAGCCAATGTTTTACCTCGGCTACCACCCTGGGACCCACTCCAAGGCTGGTTAATTTTGACTACTAATCTTTTGAGTGGGACTGTGTCAAATGCCTTGCTAAAGTCTAGGTAGGCCATGGCCACAGCCCCTCCCTCGTCTACTATTTTGGTCACCCAGTCAAAGAAATCAATTAGATTCGTCTGACATGACCTTCCCATTGTGAACCCATGCTGCCTTGGGTCCTGTGCCCCACTGGCCTCTAGGTACTCAACAATTCTTTCCTTCAGAAGTGATTCCATCACTTTCCCTACCACAGAGGTCAAACTGACAGGTCTGTAGTTTCCTGCCTCTGTCTTGCTCCCACTTTTGTGAAGGGGAATCACATCAGCCTTCTTCCAGTTCTCAGGTACCACACCATCCTCCCATGATTTGTTAAAAAGGATAGTCAGTGGTGTCACTAGTTCTCTGCTTAATTCTTTTAGAATTCTGGGGTGAATTCCATCTGGCCCCATTGCTTTGTCCACCTTCAGTTTTAGGAGCTATTTCAGAACCCTTTCTTCTATGAAAGGACTGGGATCGACCCCCCTCTCCAGAGTGCTTCTGTTAATTGGATTAGGCATCTCCCCCACTTCCTTTTGTGAATACTGAACAGAAGTATTCATTCAGTATCCCTGCTTTTTCACCATCACTCTCTGCCCACCCACCATTCATAGGCTCAACCACACAAGAAAAATTAAGACTTAAGTGTCAATCAAGGTCTAGAGCAACTAGTAAAACTCCCTACTAGAGAAATTATTATATTCTATCTAATCATTACTAATATAGATAATACAATTTAAAATATTGACATTTCTGCCCCTATTGGGAATAGTGACCATAGTTCGATTCTTTTGAACTTGATTACTACTAACTGTAAACTATCATCAAACGTCTTACACAAAAACTACAATAAGGGTAATTTTAAACAAATAAATCAACTTAACGAAATCAATTGGGACATGATGTTTAAGGATAAATCTACAACTCAAGTGTGGGGAAATATTTTAAAAAATCATTTATAAATTAGAACAGACATATGTCCCATCAAAAATCAAATACAATAAAAAGGGTAAAATTCCAATAAGGTTTTCAAAAGCAATACATAAATAAATGTTCTTTTAATTTTATTTGTCTAAGAAACTAAAAACAAACTATACGTTGGGCACCAAGATTAGATATAAGAACGCAGTGTCTTATTTAAAAAATTAATAAAACAAGCAAAATCTAAGCTAGAATTTACCTTGGCCCATTCCAAATCTAACCAAAAATCACTTTACTCATACATAAACAGTAAAAAGGGTGACACAAGAAAGATTTGACCACTAACTATAGATAAGAAGGCACTAGGAAGATTAGTCGCTGGCTTTAATACTGCGGTCATATGCTTGTGGTTTAAATGTCCCATGTTCATTTCAGCGCCAGATCAAACATTGCTGAAAATGTTGCCGAGATCTAAAACAGCGATGTATTGTCCTTTGTGTAGTCTAAAATAGTGATGATGTTTAAAGCTTAATAATCCATCCATAATAGAAAAATACTTAATGTGCCAATTAAATACACTTTATTGTTCCCCTACATTTGGCTCCTACGTGGTTTTGAATAGTGATGCTGGTTAAACCTTAATAATGTAACAAAAAAGGAAAAATACTTCAAGTCCTATTTAAATATATTTTATTCTTTTATTCATTTCGCTCCTATGAGGTGGTGTGCATGCATGGCAGACAGGCATACTGGAAGCTTGTTAAAAGCACTCACAGCCTATTTACACAGTGCTAGTATTCACTTCTAAAATAATTTTTCACACCACACATACAGCATAACACCATACCTGAGCGAGCGTGAGTGTTAATTGCACTCCTGAGCTGCTAGTAGTGAAAACCTATCTCAGGGGACCTAATCTAGCCGTGATCTAATTTGATCAATTGCATCACATAATTAATTAGTCTCACCTGTTTCTATTCAATTTAAGGATGCAAAGCGCTGCATCGCTATTTTCGAGACATGGAGTTCATTCATAGTCAGAAAGGCAAGCCTAAGCTTGCACTTGATAATTACTTGCATACCAAAGAGAAGGACGGAGCCAAAAATAAGATTATTTGGCAATGCAAGATGCGAAGCTGCAGAGCAAGACTACACACGGTTGGTGAGGCAATTTGCAAAGCTCCGACAGAGCACGACCATGCCTCTATACATGGCAAGGTTTTGGTAGATGCAGCTAGAGCAAGCATCAAGCGCAGGGCGAGAGAGACTGAGGATCCAACACGAAATGTTGTGTATCATGGATTGCAGGAGGTGGATGTTCGCCACGTGCACCTTCTACCATCACAGGACACCTTGAGGAGATGTGTTCGTAGACAGAGGCAGCAGTGCAGCACTAACGAGAACTGTGATATTCAGGAGTATGCTAATACTATTAGCAATGAGCCATTTTTAAGGGTGAACGAGGACATTGTAATTTTTGCAAGTGATGATGACCTTAAATGTTTAGCACGAAATGGTCATTGGTTTTGCGATGGTACCTTTAGTGTTGCACCACGGGGCAACGATCAGATGTATACTTTGCACACATTAGTAAGTGATGTAAACCATCCATGTGTGTATGCCCTTCTCCCAGGATGCAGTGAGGCTGTCTACCTTAAGTTCTTTAAGCACTTAGAGGTATTAATGTCTGCAAAACTTAATGCACAAAGTATTATGCTAGACTTTGAACTTGCTGTCATAAATGTCTTACAAATGATTGTTCCAAATGCAGACCTCAGCGGGTGCAATTTTCATCTGGGACAAGCTTTGTGGTGCCATATTCAAAGTGCTGGTTTGCAACAGCGGTACATCAAGGAGGAAGAGTTTGCTCTTAAAGTTCGCTGCTTACCTGCACTTGCTTTTGTGCCACAACAGTTTGTAGAGCGATTCTTTGAAATGCTACAAGATGATGCCAGCTTCTCAGATCTTGAAATAATACTAGATTATTTTGAGGATACATACATTGGAAGACTATACAGAACAAGACCTTTTTAAGTTCTTTAAGCACTTAGAGGTATTAATGTCCGCAAAACTTAATGCACAAAGTATTATGCTAGACTTTGAACTTGCTGCCATAAATGTCTTACGAAAGATTATTCCAAATGCAGACCTCAGTGGGTGCAATTTTAATCTGGGACAAGCTTTGTGGCACCATATTCAAAGTGCTGGTTTGCAACACTCTCAAAAAGTGATTGCTCCCATAATTTCTGATGGGCGACATATAGTCCATGACTATATGCGAGACACGACTTTCCAGTTCAACAGTATTTTGTCCACTCGCCGTTATTGCCAATATATTATGTCCGTGACATTTTGTCCGGGGATAAATCGGCCGCTTTCAGATGGGAACCATGTTAAAAATGATCAAAAAGTAGCAAATATTTTTAATGAATATTTTTTTTCTGTCTTCAATAATAATGATGATTATTGCCCGCTATATACACTGCATTCACCACACCCAAAAATACTCAATCAGGAGGTGAGTGATGTTTTCTCCTTTCTTAAAAAATCAACTAGTTCAGGCCTGAAAATATTCAATCTAGACTTTTGATGGAGACAGTTGATGCAGTAACCATTCCATTAACGTTAATATTTAATAAATCTCTATCAGAAAGCAGTATCCCTGATGACTGGCGTAAAGCGATTGTAGTCCCAATTTTCAAAAAAGGTAATAAATCGTGTATTCAAAATTATAGACCAATAAGCCTAACATCGTTAATATGTAAGGCTGTGGAAAGAATAATTAAATCACATATTGACACAGAAATTAACAGGCTTAGGATTTTAGATTTATCGCAACATGGCTTTAAACCAGGATCATCTTGCACTACCAATCTCATCTCCTTCTATAACAATATTAGTAGATACTTGGACAATCATATTCCCTCAGATGTGGTACTTTTAGATTATAGCAAGGCGTTTAATAAAGTAACCCACTCATTACTTATTAAGAAAATGAACAAGCTTGGATTTTCACAATATTTGTTAAATTGGTTATCACAGTGGCTATATAATAGATCTCAGATAGTTAGGATAAACTCTTCCCTCTCAGATTTATGTAAAGTGACTAGTGGTATTCCACAGGGCTCTGTCCTTGGACCAACTTTATTTAATGTATTTATTAGTGATCTGACTATATCCTCTAGCAATTTTATTTTTAAATTTGCAGATGACACTAAACTGGGAGGCAGAGTAGATTCGATTCAAAATACTGCTATTTTCCAAAAGGATTTTAACGACGTTGAAACATGGGCGAAATCCAATCTCATGGATTTCAACATTGATAAGTGTGTAGTCATACATTTTGGGAAATAAAAACCCAAAGACTACCTATTGGTTAAATAATAAACCACTTAAAAAACTGGAATGTGAAGGAGATCTAGGTATTCTGGAGAACAATAGATTATCATCTAGTCAACATTGTTATAGAGTGGCTAAGACTGCAAATGCTCTATTAAAACAAATGGGTAAAACTTTTGTTAACAAATCTGAACAGTGTCTGGTCCCCTTGTATAGCTCATATGTCAGGCCTTATTTGGATTATGGATCTCCGTATTGGAACCCTTATTTTAAAGGAGATATTTACAGATTGGAACAAGTCCAGAGAAGAATGACTAAAATGATACAGGGACTGAAACACATGTCATATGAAGCTCGTTTATCAAAAACTGGATTACATTCCTTACAACAAAGAAGACTTAAGGGAGACTTGATGTTTTTATTCAAAATATCAAAATGCCCTATGCAAATGAAATAATGTGGACTGACCTATTCTAATAAACGCATTGTTTGTAGATTACATAATAAACAAACGTTGAATGGGTTAATACTAATAAAAGAGAACTTTTTCAGTATAAGAGCACCAAAACAATGGAATGTATTACCCGATCATATAGTTAATTCTGAAACTATTGAGTCATTTAAAAAAAGCTAGATGATTGACAAATCACTAAGAAAATTTACCCTCTTTTGGGGGGACAATCTCAATGGGCCTCCTGGCCTTCTTTTGTCCAAATTATCCAGCATATTCAATATATCCAGTAGGTGGGAGGGAAAGCAGTACCTACTGCAAGAGCCTCTCTCAAATCTACTGTAACGGTCAGTTTTATGTAACTGTACTATCTTTCTTCAAGAGGGCTCTTGTAGTAGGTACTCACATATAGGACTGAGCCCCAAGCAGTGACCTGACACAAGTCTGAGACATGGGAGGTAGGAAAGGGTCTGCAGTAAGCAGAAACCTAAGATAAGAGGCTCTGCAGGACAGCTAGGCCAAAGCCTGCTCTGCGCCTCGAAGCAATGTCCAAACTACAGTGTTTGGTAAAAGTATGGACAGAACTCCAAGTCGCGGCCACACATATGTCGGCGGCTGAGATGTTCCTGAAGCAAGCAGTAGAAGCAGCCATGCCTCGGGTTGAATGTCCTTTGACCTCCCCTGGAAGGGGTTTGTTGTACTTCTGGTAACAGAAGGTAATGCAGTTTGCCAACCATTTGGACATACACTTTTTTGAAACTGCAGCACCCTCTCTTTTGGGTGCAAAGGACACAAATAACTGGTCAGTTTTATGGACAGGCTTTGTCCTGTTCACGTAGTACTGAACAATTCTATGTACATCCAGAGTGTGCAGAATTGCTTCACCCTGGTTGGAGTGCTCAGGGTAGTACACTGGTAACTCAAGTGACTGATTCAAGGTGGATTCCAAGACCACCTTAGGCAAGAACTTTGGATTAGTTCACAGAGCCACTCAGTCTCTGTGAAAAATCAAGTAAGGCACCTTACACATTAGGGCCTGAAGCTCAGAAATCCTTCGAGCTGAAGTGATGGCCACTAGGAAGAGTGCTTTCCAAGAAGAAAAAATTACTCACCTTAGTAATGTTGTTTCTTCTAATGGAGTCTTGCTATATTATGATATATGCAGTTTGTCCCAGCCTTAGAACTGCTCCGGAGGTGAAAGAGTTAACTTTCCATGCCAGGCATGGAATCTTGAGCGCGAGCTCAGTTGAAAACTCTGTCTGTTGTTCTTCAAACCCAAACTGTCAGATCTTTATGAGCAAAACTCACTAAGATTCTGTGTGGAAGCTGTAAACCTACACTAGCCAACTGGCTACTAAAATATTAACACATGTTTTGGTACCAAAACAAAGACTCAAGTCAGGGGATCCAAAAAATAAAATAAAATAAAATACAATACCCAAACACCCCAAAAAGGAGGGGTGAAAAACACAAGGTGGGCATCACTAAGTGCCAACACTGCACTGCCCACCCACATCCCAAGAGCAGAGGTTCTGAGAGGGGCAGGTGGGGGGAGGTCATAATATAGCAAGACTCCATTAGAAGAAACAACATTACTAAGGTGAGTAATTTTTTCTTCAAACAACATGAAGACTTGCTATATTATGACATATGCAGACTACACAGCAGTACCTCCATGGAGGAGGGACAGAACCTACTTAGGAAATAGGCTCTGAAGCACAGCTGTGCCAAACCGAGCATCACTCCTAGCCTGGATGTCCAGGGAGTAATGCTTGGTGAAAGTGTGTACTGTTTTCCAGGTAGCTGCTTGACATATCTCTAAGATAGGGATGTCCCTGGCCGCAGCTAGAGATGCAGCTGTACCTCTGGTAGAGTGAGCCCTCAGGCCTGAAGGGGGAACCTTACCCAATTTTGATAACAAAATTGGATACAAGAGACAATCCACTTGGCAATGGATCTTTTAGTGGCAGGTTTCCCTTTACGAACCTCACCATAAGTGAGGAACAGTTGGAGGGAGTCAAACCTGTGACCCTTGGTACGCTCTATGTAGTAACTAAGGGCTCTCTTTACATCTAAACTGTGCAGCCTCCTCTCGCCAGAGGAGGAACGGTCAGTGAAGTACACTGGAAGAGATATAGATTGATTAAGGTGGAAGTCTGAAACCACCTTAGGCAAGAACTTCCTGTTAGTCCTGAGGACTACCTTATCCATGTGAAAGGAGATAAAATCAGGCTCCACTGACAAAGCTTGTAATTCACTTATGCGCCTGGCAGAAGTGATGGCTACTAGAAACACAGTTTTCCAAGTCAAGTACTTAAGCTCTGCTGAAGACAAAGGCTCAAGGGGGTTGCATTAGCTGAGCAATGCAAACATTAAGTCCCAGGCAGGAGCAGGGTCCCTGAATGGAGGGTTGGTGTGAAGCAATCCCTTGAAAACTTGTAGAATACAGGGTGAGCAGAAAGAGAAGAGGGCTTTCCTGCTGAAATAAAAGCAGAGACAGCTGCCAAATGCACTTTCAGGTAGCTGGCCTCAGCCCCAAAGTATTTAGATGGACCATATAATCCAGGACTGTGGGCAAATCAGCAGATTCTGGGGAAATATGCTTACCAGAGCACCATATGGAAAACCTTTTCCATTTAGAATTATAAGTAGCCCTGGTGAAAGGCTTCCTAGAAGCTTTCAATATATCGAGTACACCTTGCGAAAGGTGTAGGTCAGCAAACTCTAACTCTTCAAGAGCCAGGCCTTGAGGTTGAGGGATTTGAGATTCGGATACCAAACTCTCCCCTGGGCACAGGTTAACAGATTGTGATTCCTGGGAAGACACAGGGGAAGGTGGACTGCTAAGGACAGAAGGAGTGGATACCAGGGCTGTCTGGCCCAATCTGGAGCAATCAGAATCATCTTGCAAGGTTGAGATCTGATTTTGACTAGCACCTTGAACAAGAGAGGGAAGGGGGGAAAGGCATAGAGGAACTTCCCTTCCCAGTCGAGAAGGAAGGCATCCAGAGGGACTGAGCCCAACACTGGGGGCCTGCAACAAAAAAGCGGAAGTTGGTGATTGTCTGGGGCTGCAAAAAGATCTATCTGAGGGGTGCCCCACCTGGCAAATACTAACTCCAGTACTAGGGGATCCAGTGACCATTCGTGATGGCCCTGGGAAATCCTGCTGAGAGCATCTGCCAGGACATTGTCCTTGCCTGGGAGGTGAACTGCCATGAGGGAAGTGTTCAGGGAATAAGCCAGAGACCACAACTTCATTGCCTCGGTGCACAAGGCCGAAGACCGAGTGCCCCCTTGCTTGTTGATGTACCACATTGTAGTGGTGTTGTCTGTTCTGACCTGTACCACTTTGTTCTGAACAGATGCAGAAAAAACCTGAAGTGCTAGAAAAACAGCTCTGAGTTCCAACAGATTGATGTGGAGCAGAGATTCCTGAGGGGACCACAATCCCTGGGTGGTGAGGTCACCCATGTGAGTGCCCCATCCCAAAAGGGATGCATCTGTAGTAAGTGTCAAGGAGTGAGATTGAGGGATGAAAGGAACCCCCCTGTCTCAAATTGCTCTGATCCTGCCACCACTGCAGGGCCTGGATCAGGGTTCAAGTTACTGGGATCAATTTGGTTAGAGGATCTCTCCTTTGAGACCAGAAGGCTCTCAAATGGAACTGAATGTCCCTCATCTGAAATCTTGCTCCTTGCACTACAGCTGTGGAAGCAGCCATGTGCTCTAGGAGCTGTAGAAAGTGCCTTGCTGGTCGAGAGACCTGCAGAGTGAAGGAGGAGGCCAGAGCCACCAGGGTCTTTACTCTTTCTAGAGGAAGGAAAGCTCTGGCCTGCTTTGTGTCCAGTTCTGCACCTATGAAGGTGAGTAGCTGAACAGGCTCTAGAACTGACTTTGGAAGATTAAGAAGAGAACCTAGAGATGTAAGCAGCTGCTGGGTAACCTGAAGGTGTAATTTGACTTGGTCTGGAGACTGACCCACTATGAGCCAGTCATCCAGGTAAGGAAAGATGGCAATCTTTTGCCTTCTTAAGTGAGCAACTGCTACTGCCAGGCATTTTGTGAATACCCTTGGGGCAGAGGTGAGGCCGAAGGGCATTGCTCTGAACTGGTAATGGCCTGAGGGCAGTTAGAATCTGAGGTACTTTCGGTGGGAGCTTCTGATGAGAACATGGAAGTAGGCATCCTTGAGGTCCAGGGACGCAGCCAGTCCCCTGGCCTTAGGGAGGGTAAAATAATTCCCAGAGTCACCATTTTGAATTTTGGTTTTAAAAGGTGCTTGTTTAGGTATCTGAGATCCAGGATGGGCCGCCATTCTCCTGTCTTTTTTGGGGTAAGGAAGTACCTGGAGTACAGTCCTTTGCCCTGGTGTAGGGGAGGAACCCTTTCTACAGCTCTGAGAGCCAGGAGGGTTGAGACTTCTGTTTCCAAAGTGAGAGCCTCTAATGGATTTGCAGGTGGAAAGGATCTGGTTCTCATCTTTGGAAATTTTTTGAAGCTGAGAACCAGTCCCTGGCTTACTACTTCCAGGACCCACTTGTCTGATGTTAAAGACTCCCAGTCCTGGACGAAGTAAGCCAGCCTGCCCCCTACAGGTAATGGAGAATCGGCCCTGGGCATCCCATCAGGGTGCCTGTTTGGCAGGGCTAGGCTGAGGGTGGGAGCAGGCCTGCTTGTACCCCATCTGCCTCTCCTCTGAAGAACCCTCTGGGCATAAGCAGAAGAGGAGGCCTGGGCTTGATGCAAAAGGCCTGTGAAAAGGCCTACCCTGCCCCTGAAAGCTGCCTCTGAGGAGTGGCTTGCCTCTCTGGCCTGTGCACTCCTATAAGTGGTCTTATACTCATCCATTTTTCATGTAATTCTCTGTCTGCTCCCCAAACAGAGAATTACCCACAACAGGAAAATCCATGGCCTTAGCCTGGGTATCCTGTGACAGGCTAGTACACCTGAGCCAAGCCATTCTGCGAAAAGCCACAGATGTAGCCATGACTCTTGAAGATACATCATTAGAGTCCACTGCAGCATGGAATTGCACCTTGGATGCCTCAATACTCTTCATAATCCTCCTCCCCCTCCTCCGGTTCATAAAATTCCTCTATATCATATTCTTGAACCGGTGGAACCAACCGAACCGACTGCTTACCTGATGGTGCCGGTTCGGTCGGAACCGGGGAAAGCGACTGGACAATTTGGATCGCTTTGGCTATCTCTGCAGCGGTTGGAGAAGGAAATTTTGGCTCCACACCTGCTGATTTTCTAGTCCTCTTTGCTGGAACTGGCTCCTCCGAGTCAGCTCTTCGTTTGCCCGAGGAAGTCTCGCCCTGGTCAGAGGGCACTCCCTCCAGTTCGGTTGGCACCTAACCGGGCTGGCCATCCGGGTCAGCAGACTTTTTGGCCTCTCGTTTCCTGAGCCTACCAACTCTCTTATCCAGGGTAGCTGCAGGGAAATTCTTGCAAATCTGGCAGTCTGCATTGAGGTGGTCAAACCCCAGACAATAAACACATGTGGTGTGTGGGTCAGCCTTGGACTTCCCCAGAACACTACAGTGCTGAGCCAGTGGGCCCGGTTTTCTTTTGGGTTTCTCAGACATAATGCCAGCCTAACCAAAAACTTGCCCTTTACGGCAATCGCCAAGAAGACACCCTTATCGGTTCCCAACCGTGTCACAGGTCGTGGAAAAAACCGTAATGAAATCCGTTGTTTTTAGAACCAATAAGAACCGGGAACCGCACTCTAAATGCAATTTAATTAAGTTTAACAACAACCTGATCGGTTCAAACCGAACCGATAATAACGTTTGCAAGTTCCACACAGAGAAAATGTAAAACCTATCTATTACTTACGATACCACAGACAGAGCTTGAACCGACCAGTTGCGGTTAAAATAAGACAAATGCGGTTTAAAAAAACCGAGAAATTACACTTTTCAACCGACAAAATGAGCTGAGCAGAAAGAGAAATCTCCGGAGCGACTGTTCAGTGAGGCGGAGTAAAGAATCTGACAGTTTGGGTTTGAAGAACAACAGACAGAGTTTTTCAACCGAGCTCGCTCTCAAGATTCCATGCCTGGCATGGAAAGTTAACTCTTTCACCTCCGGAGCAGTTCTAAGGCCGGGACAAACTGCATATGTCATAATATAGCAAGACTTAATGTTGTTTGAAAGGTAGCGCATGTCAGAATCCACTGCTGGTTCAAAGGGGGGCAGTGTGCGTTTTTCCAGGATGAAATTCAAGTCCCAGGGTGGAGCAGGGCTCCGTACTGATGGTTTTAAATGTAGGATCCCCCTTCAAGAAGGTTTTGGATACCTCCAGCTGAGCCAAAGTCTTGCTTCCCACAGGGACGTGGTAGGCAGAAATGGCAGATAAATTAACTTTTAAAGTCAAGTAACTAAGACCAGGTAATAGAGATGCAGCATGTAATCTAAGACCTGTGTGACTGAACAGGAGAAGGATTCCAGCTCCTTAGAGTCTGCCCATAAGGAAAACCTTTTCCATTTCATAGCATACATGGCTCTAGTGGGTGGCTTTCTGGCCTCCACTAGAATCTGTGCTACCTTCGGGGTAACCCTGAAATGTGCGGCAGCTATGTCAATATGTGCCACGCATGTAGATGAAGGGACCCGAGATCTGGGTATACCAGGGTTCCCTGTTCCTGTGTCAAGAGATCTTGAGAGACTGGCAGTGGAATTAGAGGATCCACTGACAGTTGTTGCAGCAGAGAGAACCATATTTATCTCGGCCAGAAGGAAGCGATGAATATCATTTGTGCTCCTCCTACTTGGAGCTTCATTAGTACTCTCTGAATCAATGGAAGTGGGGGGAAGGCATGCACAAACTTCCCCTTTCAATACAGAGACAGCGTGTCTCGCCAGAAAACACCACACCCTGGAGCGAGTGAGCAGAAAACCGGTAGTTTTGTGTTGAGTTAGGAGATGAACAGGTCTAGTTGTGGTCTTCCCCACCTTTTAAAGATGTCTTCAACTACTGACTGAGTTCCCAGTTGTGTGCGACTGAGTGTGTCTGCTAGGATGTTTTGAACACCTGTCATGTGGACTGCTGTCAAATGAAGGTTGTGATTGGTTGCCCAGTACCACACTCTCATTGCCTCCCGACAGAGGGGATAGGAGTGGGTTCTGCCTTCTTTGTTTGTATATCAGACTGCGCACATGTTGTCTGTCTGAATAATGAGCTGTCCTGGTTGGATGAGGTGTTGGAAAGCTTTCAGGGCATTCAACACTGCCCTCATCTCGAGCACATTGATATGAAGGGACAGTTCATTGTGGGACCAAGGACCCTGTGTCCTGTGGGTTCCCAGGTGCGCTCCCCACAGCAGGCCTGCAACATCTGTCCTCAGAGTCTGGAAGAGAATATCTGTTTGGAATGGAACACCTCTGGATAGGTTGCCTTGGTTCTGCCACCACAAAAGGTCCTGAGCCATCGGGTCTGAAACCAGGATCTCACAGTCCAGATCATCGGATCTCTGGTCCCACTGTACCCTGAGGATTCATTGGGTGACTCTGAAATGCAACCTGGCTAAGGGGACCGAAGGGATGGCCACATCCATGAGACCAAGCAGCCCAAGATTTGACCTGGCTGGTAACCTTCTCTGCGAGGCCACCAGGCATGCCTGCTGTTGCAATGTTGCCATCCTGTCTGGAGACAGGAAGACCTTGCCCTAGACTATGTCCAACACTGCTGTAATAAATTGGAGCTATTGGGTAGGGATTTGGCATGACTGACTGTGATGCCCACCCATTGAAAAATATCCAGGGTAAGGGCCAAAGAACTGGCCAGAGTTTCTCTCAACAGAGCTAAAATCAGCCAATTGTCGAGGTATGGGAATACTTGTACCTTGTCTACATAGAAAAGCTGCCACCACCTCTAGACTCTTTGTGAACACTCTGGGTGCCAACGAAATGACAAAGGGAAAAGCTCTGAACTGAAAATGCTCTCCCTGAAAACAAAACCTGAGGAATTTGTGGTGTGGTGGAAAATCGGGATATGCAGGTAGGCATCCTGCCTGTCCAGAGCGCAGAGCCCATGATCCTTCTGTAATAGAGGAAGTAGGCTGGGAAGAGACAACATTCTGAACCTCTTGTACTCTATGAAGAGGTTCAGAGAGCTCAGATCGAGAATGAGTCTGAGGTTGCCTGTCTTCTTGGGTACCAGGAAGAAGTGCGAGTAGCACCCTGTCCTGTGATGTTGTTTTGGAACTGGCTCTATTGTTGCCTTTGCCAGCAGGGAGTTTATTTCCTCTCTTAACAAGGGTATGTGGTGAGGTGAGTATAATGAGTGACCTGGAGGATTTTTTTGGTGGTCTCTCTGTGAATTCTATTATGTGGCCTTTTGCCACCAATTGTAGAACCCATGAGTTCTGTTGTGATCTTCTCTCACTCTGGTAGGTGGTGGGAGAATCTTCCCCTTAACGGTTCCACTGGAGTGAAATCCAGTAGAGGTGGAAGGGTTGGAGAGTCAGGAGGTGGTGGGCAGGGAGGAAGCTAAAACACCCGAGGTGTTTGGGGATTTGGCCAGGGGAGCTTTACCAGCTGAAGGTGCCCGATGTTTGTTCTGATGTCAGTTTTGATGTTGTCTTTGTTGGCGATGTTTTTGTCTCTGAAATGGCTGCTTTTGTTTTTGTGATGGCTTGTACATGAATTGGACAGAGCGCAAGGCTTTGCCCTTTTCCAGGATGTCAGTAATGATGTCCTTGACCACTCCCCCAAACAGAATTGAACCCCTTAAAAGGGCATCCTGTATGGCTGTCTGGACTTCAGGTGCCAATTCTTAGATCCTAAGCCATGCATGACGTCTGAGGCTACTAGCTGATGCTGAACCTCTACCAGCAACATCTACTGCATCATAGGTAGCTCTTAACATATGCCTTCACGCAAATCTAGCAGACCTGACTAGCTCTGTCATGTCTCCTTTCAGGGTTGTTTTGGAAAGAGTCTACTTTGGACTCCAGCTGTCCTAAGACTGATTTCTGGTAGTCCCCCATGTGGGCGACATAATTTAATGTTCTAATTCCTAAGGTGGAAGAAGAGTAGATCTTTTTCCTGTACTGGTCAAGAAACTTAGACTCCTTGTCAGGAGGAGAAGCACTAAGGTGTTTCGGTTTTGAGGACCTATCATGGGCCACACTGATGACCACAGAGTTAGCCTTCGGATGGAGGCTAAGGTGGTCTTTGCCCTTTGGGGTCTGGTAAAGCCTGTCTGCCTTCCTGGCCACCGGAGCCAGGGAGGAAGGTTGCTTCCAGATTGTTGTGACCAACTCCTTATGTTGCTCTATCCAGGGCAGAATGAGGGTTGGGGAGGTATCTCACAAATTTAGGTGTGCAGCCAATCTCTGTCTCTGCAGATCATGGGTGACCGTAGGCCAGTTGTATGCTATTTGAATCTTCTTGAGAGGCTCCAAAAAAGAAGGGTCCTCAGGTGGGGATTTAGGAGACTCTCTAGGTCTGGGGTCCTCCAGCGTAGGGGACTCAAAGTCAGAGCCAGAGTGAACCAAGCTACTGTCTGAGTCCAAAGATCGGCTTTCATTGAGTGAGCTGATTGTAGGAAGCGCAATGTCTATCGGCCTTGAGAAGACAGATGGCCAGGAAATTTCCAGAGGCCACAGATTAAGCAGCAATGACTCTGTTCATCTGTCTGGCGTCAGAATCCAAGGGCCCAATGGCAGAGGTGGTGACGGAGAAAGAGGCCTGGGAGCTGGCATAGGAGTCATCGGTGGCAGGCATTTCTCAAGCTCCAATGTGAGCTGCCACTTGGCTTCCGTCCATCAAGATTTAAGGGCCACCTGAAAATCCACTTGCGGTTGTGGGGGTGGTGGGTTATGAAATCCATAACTCGGGTACCCATAGTAAGGGTAATTAAAACCCGACGAAGGGTAACCCAGTGTCTGAAATCCTGGCGTCAGGTACCCTGGCATGGGGTAATGTGGCATCGGTTAACCCCGCATCGGGAACCCAAAAGGGTTGCTAGATGGTCCCAGCATTGGACCCGATGGAAGGGCTGAAGGGTCCGGTGTTGGTCCTGACAGTGGGATTGAAGAGTTATGAAAATGCCCTGATGGGGGTGCAGAGGGCACCGATGGGGGATCTGGAAGTGGGATAAGATGCCCCGAGGGTCCTGACTGTCCAGGTGTCAGGCCCAATGGTGGTCCTCGAGGAACCGACAGGCCTGAGGCAGCCAGAGGGGCCTTCATCTGGTCCAACAGTGTAGGGGGTGGCAAGGCCTCAAACGGCGGGTGATCTCCATCCTCCAGTTCCCCTGCAGGGGGAGCTGAAGGTATTGTCTCAACTGGCAGTAATGGAGAAGTTGGAGAAATCTCCATCGTCGGCTGTGTATCCAACGTCAGCTGGTCCATCCCCCCCTTCGTCAGGCCTGGCAGAGGATCTGGGGCTGTGCGACCATTGGAGGAGCCAGCGGGTGACTTAACAGCCATAGCTGTGCGAGACCCAGAGGAGACGGAATGCAACTTACCGGTCCCACTCATACTGCTAGGCCTCTGAATCTTTGAGGCCTTAGAGGAGGTGGATGTCTTCTGATTCCCGTCGGCTCCCGCCGGGCCCGGGCCAGATGGGGGGGTGCTGATGGTCACTTGGTAGCCACCAACACAGTCGTCGAAGATGGTTTCCCTGGAGGGGAAGTTACCTTCAAAGCCGCAATTCAGGCCGGAGGTGGAGGGTTTCATAGGGACCCATCCCGGTCCCAATGTCTCTTCTTGTCCTTCTTGTGATGGCCTTCCAGAGAGAAAGAAGAGTGCCTGAGTTTCTTCAGCTCCTTTTCCATATTAGCCATCTTTTGCTTCAAAAGATGAGCTTCCAGGGACTGCTGACAATGTTTGCGTGTGGCCGGATTAAATTTCTGGCAATGCTGACATCCCTCGATTTTATGGCCTGGGCCCAGGCAAAGAAGACGGAGGGAATGGCCGTCCTTGTGAGGGAGCTGAGTTCCACAGGAGTCGCACTTGTTCTTTCACAATTCTGAAGGTGTCGGTGACAACATGCACTATTATTAAAAGAAACACTTTAAACAAGAAATTGACAAGAAAACGATACAGTCCAACCCCTATTATCCAACACCTGTTCATCAAACCTCCCTATTTAATGTATGCTCTTAGTCCCCCACTCCGTAATACAGCTTTTCCGCATTAGCTTATTAGCGAGCGATTAAGACCTGTCTAAACTGAGCTGAGCTAGATTGCTAGATTGCCTTACATCAATTACCACCATACAAGTACTTAAGTGTACAGTACCTATCTGAGGCTCAGCAGTTAACATATCCCGATTGTGATCTGCACCTCGTAGCCTGAGATGGCAACCAAGTGTAAGCGAGTAGTGCTCAATGTCTCGCAGAAGCTTCGGATAGTGGAGCACCTGGAGAATGGCAAGAGGGCCGCCCTTCTTGCTGGACAGTACGGAGTTGGAAAATCAATGATAAGTGATATCAAGGCTGCCAAAGAAAAGTTACAGGACTTTGCGCTCACTATGGAGACAGCAGCTAGAGCTGAGGAGCGAAAGAACATGCGTTCATGCAAGGACGAGCAGCGTGATGCTGCTCTTTATGTTTAGTTCTGCCAAGAGCATGAGAAGGGGACCCCACCTTCTGGCCCCCTTCTCAAAGAAAGAGTGCTCATGTTTCATACAAGGCTGGGCAATACAGATCAATTTGTGGCCAGTGAGGGGTGGCTCACTCTCTTTAAGTGCCGTCATGGCATAAGACAGCTGCGCCTCTATGGGGAATGGCTCAGTGCTGCTGAGCAAGAGATAACCCAATTTGTCTCTAACTTTTTGGAAATCATTGAAAACACTGGTCTTGTCCCTGAACAGATTTATAATGCCAACGAGACCGGTCTCTTCTGGCACTGCTTGCTAGACAAAACATTGCACATGGAGAGAGGGAGAGGGAGAGGGGGAGGCACCAGGTTTAAAAAAAGCAAGACAGGATAACAATCTTAGCCTGTGTAAACATAACCGGGACTCAAACTTAAACCTGTGATACTGGGCAAAACAATGCATCCACGCTGCTTCAAACATGTCAACATGAATGCCCTCCCAGTACAGCATGAGGCACAACATAATGCATGGATGGATAGCACCATTTTAACTAGGTGGTTCAAGAAACAACCTGTGGAACAAACTAAGAGCCATCTGCATAGCCAGAAACTCCCAGTTCACACCATACTGCTGATTGACAACTCGCCAGCACATCTCGAACTCGCAGCTGTCAAAACAAGGGATGGTTATATCCAATGCATGTTCCTACCAGCAAACACTACAAGCAAGCTGCAGCCCTGTGACCAGGGAATATTAGAGGTTTTTAAGAAGGGCTACCGCAAAAAACTGTTGCAGTCTGTGCTGTCTGAATCAAACCAAGGGTTGCCCATAACTGACATAATCAAATCCCTGTCACTTAAAGATGTTGCCTACATGAGTGCTGAGGCATGGGAGGCTGTACAATTGGAGACAATCAGAAAGGCATGGATCAAGGGAGGGATTAGAACATCCCGCGAAGATCCTCAACCCAGCCCTGACTCTAGCGATTTGTCTTCCATGGATACAGAATCTGTGTCAGCAGACATCCACAGACTTGCTGCTGTATTGCCAGATCCCCTGCCAAAAGCAGAAATTGATGACTGGCAAACATGTGATGCTGGGGAGCACAGACAAGAGGAAATGTCCGATGATGCCATCTAGCACTGGTACAGAAAAGAAAATTCAGAGGCAGCAGACCATAGTGATTCAGTGGATGCAGATGATGCTGACAATGACAACTGCGACCCCCTGTGGTGCCAACACATTCAGAGGCAGCAGATTTATTTTCCAAATGTATACTGTACATGGAGAGTCAGCATTACACAGATCAGTAAAAGTGATGCTGCTTCAATCGATGAAGAGCAGAGCAAACAGTCTTGACAACCTGAAGCAGAAGACATGAAGTGATTATTTTAAGTAGTGTTGCAGAACAGTACAGTACTGTACATTTGTAGTTTTATTACAATATTTATTAAATAAAGATTAATTCCTTTGTTACTTGAAACTGAAGTGACTGCTTATTTTAACTGACTGCAGTTCAATTTTCTATTGCCTCCCGTTTATCCGTTTTCCCGATTATCTGACCTATTTGGATGTCCCCAAGAGCGGTCAGATAAGCAGGGTTCTACTGTTATTTGAATGCTAAGTTTAAATGGTGATACTCATCCAAAGATGGCGTTGACAGTAGCAATGTTCTTCTGCGAGGTCCAACGTGCGCAGGTCAATGGCGGGAAAGAACTGGAGGGTTGGTGTGGGGACCGCCCCCCATATAGTGTCACACTGACCTCGGTCACGTGACATTGGGGACGGTCCCCTGCCAGACACTGCTAGCTAGAAGTTTTCCATGTGGTCCTGGCACCTGGTGGTGTAGTCCTATATGTGAGTACCTACTGCAAAAGCCCTCTTGAAGAAGGATCTGTAATTATTTTACAAGAAAATTGGAAAATACATTTTTTAAGTTAATCTGTTTTTCTCTCCTAGTCCCCAGTCGGCTCACATTTGCAGCCACTCACCCAGCCCCGCACGCCGACATCAGGCAGAATCCCCATCTTACCCCATGGCTTCCCCTCTATGGCAGGGTGGTGAGGAGCCCACAACTCAACTCACCTCTAATAGGATCTGGCATCTGAGGAAGCGCCATTCAGGGTCGGATCCTGCGGTGAGTGGCTGTTCACTCCACTGCGATCTAGGACCAATTTTCCTGGCTTTCTATTGGTCCCCCTGGAGATGTGGCGTACAATGACACCGACGGGGGGAGCGCACATGCATTTGCACGTGGAGCGCTACAGAAAGAGAAGGATATCAGTCCCTCAGATGCTTGATCCTTCTCCCCGGATGCTCAATCCTTCTCCTCCCCTGCCAACCCCCAGCGGCCCATGCTCGTTCCCGAATACGGGTTGCCAGCGTATTGCAAGGTAGGGTGTCCAGCACCTCAGCCCTCAGCGCCACCAGGCCGGTGGGAAAATAATTTTAATAAGACCTAATTAATAAAAAAAAGTTTATGCATATTATACTAGTTAGCAAGCAATAACTCAATTAAACATTCCTATTCAAACTCAAGATTGTTTATTTAAGAAGGCTAGTAGACCTCCTGAGAGATTCATCTAAGGTGCAAGGGAATATGGGCAAGATACTGTAACAGCAGTGTGTGATGGTATTTGTAACACATTATATGACAATAAAATAAAATCAAGAAGCACACAGCCTTCTAAATACAAATCAGAGTTTGGTGAAGTTTGCAAAATAAATTTCTTCATACTTACCATAATGTCCTTTTCTGTTGGCTTCAGCATTGTCAATGGGCAGTTAGTAAATATGGGTAATGTGCAACCCTACTAGGGGAAATGGCACAGCCCAGGGCTGCAAACCAGTATAGAATCCTGGACACATGAACATTCTGGACAGCAGCAACTCTCCACTCACATTTGTCCTCATACTGCCCCCAATTACAGAAGAGGAGGAAGAGGAGGAGGAGGAAGAAAAATCAGCATTTATATAGCACTTTTCATACATAGTATCACAAAGTGCTTTACAAGCAATGCTAGACTGGTAGCGAAGTGACTGAATGTGTGGTGGCGGCCATATCGCACATCATCACCCACACACAACCTGAATAATTGCATGAACCGGTTTATGGGAAGGGGAATATTGACCAGGACACCGAGAATGTTCCCTGCTCTTTGCAAAGAGTGCCCTGGGTTCTTTTACTTCCACCTGGATATTCACCAGGACAACACCAGGTTGAGTAGAAGGGACCTAGGTTTAGCATCTCATCCGAAGGATGGCACACCCCAGCAGTACAGCACCCCCCAATACTGCACTCGGATACCAGTGATATTTAGGTGCAAGTCCAATCCTGGTGTGGGACAAGAACCCACCACCTTCTGGTCCAGAGGTGGATGTGCTACCAACTGAGCCACGCTGACAAGAGTAAACCCATGTAGATTATACTGCTCGTTTTGCAAAAAAAATATATAGAAATTGTTTGCATACTTGTACCTTTTTCTTAAAAACAAGATACAGTAAGCAATTCCCTGCCTCCTCTGGTGAGTGGGAGGACCAGAAAGAAGTTTGTGTTCTCCTTCCCTGTTTTGGTGAAGCTCCTTTAAACTTCTGAACCAGCTAGAATGAGTTTGGTCAATGGGATTAATAAAAAAGGTAACACTGGAAAAGAACTGCAAACAGTGTAAGCACTAACCTGCAACAGAGGCACCCTTATTGTTCAGAAATGTGAAACCTGTTAACCTGCATGCCAATAACCAAATATTTGGATGCAGAACTCTCGCATTCTCTTTTTTTCCCATATATAATCACCAGGTAAATCATAGAATGATGGCCAAACAACTTACAATCAAAGGCTACTCAGACCACAATTGACAGCTCAGTTCCGGCATACGGGACAATATTCTCCATCAGAAGCCAGGCTCCTGGGATAGGTCCCATTGCCAATGTTGAAGCTAACAGAAAAGGAAATTACAATAAGTATAAAGAAATGTCTTCTTTCTGTAGCGCTCCGCATTGCCAATGGGTAGTTGGTACACATGGGTTCTAACAAGCAGTACCCATTATCCAACCAGGTGGGGGGGGGGGGAATATTGTCCTGTACAAAAAGGGGAAAAGGAATTTACCTGCTGAATGCCACCTGCAAAATTCTCTGACCAAAGGCCGCATTGGCAGAGCTTTGAACATCCAATCTTGATGCTTAATGAATGTGTGGATGGAGGACTACGTTGCTGCCTTTCACAACTCTAAGGCAGATTCCTGACCTTTCTCCATACAGGAGGTGGCCATGGCTCTGGTGCAACAAAGCTTGATGAGAGCCAGAGCCCTCTTATTTACTGCAACATAAGCTTTGGCAATGCACGCTCTCACCCATCTTGCCATGGTGGCTTTAGAAGCTGTTTGTCCTTTTTTGGCTGCTCTGAAAAATACAAACAACCTATCTTATTATCTGAACTCTGAAGTTCGTCTAAGATATATCCTAACTGTCCAGTGCAAATCTAACTTGTGCAACTCTTTCTCTCTTGGATGAGTCAGCTGCGGACAGAAAGATGGAAGACAGATTTCCTGATTCATATGAAAGAATGTGGAAACTTTCAGAATGAAAGATGGAAACATTCTCAGAACCACCTTGTCTTTGTGAATGATAAGGTACGGTTCATTGTGGGACAAGAGCTGGAGCTCGCGAATCTCTTGGCTGAGCACATAGTAACTAAAAAACATACCTTGTAGGAAAGAACATCTAGTGGTACCAATGCAAGAGGATCGAAGGGTTCTTTACAAAAAGCATTTAATCCAGATTCAGATCCCATGCAGGGACAGGGGATTAGAACAAGGGTCAGATTCTGATTAAAGCTTGTAGGAATCGGATAACCTCGTTAGTCTCTAATGACAAGCCCAAGGAGGCACCAAGTGCTAAGACCTGACTTCTCAAGGTGTTCAAGGCCAAACCTTTGTCCACTCCCACCTGTAAAAAAACAATCTGTGGCACCATGGCTTTAGAAGGCAGTGTATTTCTACCCCAGCCCAAGCCGAAAAAGTGGTCCATACCTGAGCATAAAATGCAGACGTAGAATTCTTTCTGGTTGCCACCAGGGTATCCACTAATTATTTGGAAAAACCCTGTGTCAGGAGTGTCCTCATCTCTGGAGCCAGGCCACAAGCTGCATCGCCTCTGGGTTTGGATGCAGAATGGGACCTTGGGAGAGAAGGTCCCTAAAAATTGGAAGACAAAACGGTGTGTGAGCTAGATTCACTAGGTCGGAGAATCACAGCCTTTTGCGCCATTTGGGAGCTATCAATAGAAAGCTTCCTATTGAGTGTATTTTGCATATGACCCTGGGGAGAAGCAGCAGATGAGGGAAGACATACGCTCAGCAGAAATTCCATGTATGTGACAGAGCATCCACTGCCTCCACCTGTGGACACCAGTTTTGGCAGAAGAACCACTGCACTTGAGCATTCTGGCTGAAGGTTTACAAGGTCGATCTGTGGATGACTGAACCTTCTACACAGAAGGTCAAACACCTCTGGGCTCAGCATCCACTCCCCCGTGAGGACATTATTGCACCTAAGCCAATCAACCTGAATGATCAACTACCCCACCAAGTGAACCACCGAAAGAGACAGAAAGTTCTCCTCTGACCACAGTAACAGATCGGTTTCTTCTCTTAGCATCTCTTTGCTTTTTGTACCTCCTTGATTGTTTATATACACCACCTTGACAGTGTTCTCTGGCCGTATGTTCATGGTTTTTGACTGTACCAGATTGCGAAAATGAAGGAGAGCGAGTCATACAGTCCTCATCTCTAGGATGTTGACGTGCAGGTGCTGTTCCTGTGCAGACCAAAACCCCTGAATGGAAAGATGGTCCACAACTGTACCCCAGCCCGACAAACTGGCATTAGTTGTCAGGATCAACTCTGGGGACGCTTCCAAAGGAGACCCCTTGCTTAGGTTCTCTAAACTCGCCCACCAATTAAGTGACTGCTGAAGAGGTTGGGAAATTGGGATCATGGCATGACAGTCCTCCAAGGTTGGGTCCCAGGCTGACAGCAACTCGGTCTGAAGGGGTCACATGTCTAAGTGAGCCAATGGAATTAGTCCTATCGATGCCATCATGAAATCCAGAATCCGAAGTAGATTGTGAGCTGAAGCCGCTGACTAGTTCTTCAACCACTGAAGCTCTCATATCAAAGTCTCCTTCCTGGCTGCCGAGAGGTAGTGAGAGGAATAACTTCCCCTCATCCGTCCTGAACACTGCTCCTAGGAGCTCCAGGGTCTGAAATGGGTTGAGCTTTTCTCCCAACTGACTACCCAACTGTGGGACTCCAAAACCTCCAGGTATCTGGTCACTGATTCCCTTACCAGTGAAGCAGAAGGCGCTCATCTGAGCAGGTTGTCCAGGTAAGGATATACATGATGTCCCTCCTGCTGAAGTTGTGCTACTAGGACTATAAGCACCTTCAAGAACACTCTGGGGGTTATAGCCAGCCCAAAAGGAAGCACCCTGTACTGGAAGTGTTGCTCCAGAACCATGATCCTGACAAACCTCAGACTGGCAAATGGGAATGTGGAGATGTGCATCTCTCAGATCTATGGATGCTACTGTAAATAATCCCCTGGCTGGACAGCACAGATGATTGACCATAAGGAATCCATCTTGAAGGAGAAGTGGTCAATAAACTTGTTTAGGTGTTTCGGGTCCAGAATTGGTCTGAAACCCCCTGACTTTTTGGGAACCACAAAATAAATTGAGTAGAATCCCTGGCCTTGTCTCTTCACTGGGTCCTTTGGTACAGGGGATAGTTGAAAAGAAAAAATTACTCACCTTAGTAATATTGCTTCTTCTACTGGTTTCTTGCTGTATTCTGACTAACTGCAGTTAGCCCCAGCACTTCAACTGCCCCGGAGATGAAAGGGTTAAAGTCTATGCCAGGCATAGAATGTTCATCTCGAGCTTGATTTTCAAACCTCTGTCCCAGGTACTCTGAAGCGTAACCATCAGATTCTTATGAGCCCTAAACTAACTGGCTAACAGTCTAGAAATTGTTTTAAAATGCTTGCCAAAGGGCCATACATAAGTAAACAAGGGTATGAAGACTCAAGTCTAGACCCCCAATAGAATTTCAGTAGGTAGACAATTAAATAATGAGAATAATAATAACCACAAGAAAAAACAATCAATGCACCCCTGGGGTACAGCACTACACCTGCCCACCCACATCCCAAAACAGCTAGGTTCTAGGAGGGGAGGCAGGGAAGGAAGTCAGCATACAGCAAGACTCCATTAAAAGAAACATTACTAAGGTGAGTAATTTTTTCTTCAAACATGAAGTCTTGCTGTATTCTGACTAATTGCAGACTACCAAGCAGTACCCCCCCAGGAGGAGGGAACTACAGAACCTATTTTGGGAACAAGTTCTGCAGTACTGCTGTGCCAAACCTAGCATCACTTCTTGACTGGATTCCAAGGGAATAATGCTTGGTAAATGGGTGAACAGTCTTCCAGGTGGCTGCTTTACAGATTTCCACTTAGGGTATATCCCTGGCAGCTGCCACCGAGGCAGCAGTACCTCTGGTGGAGTGAGCCCTCAGGTCTGATGGAGGCTCCTTCCCCAATTTTGAATAGCAGAACTGTATACAAGAGACAATCCATCGAGCAATGGTTCTCTTAGTGGCAGGTTTACCTTTACCCACCTCTCCATAAGTAAGGAACAACTGGGAACAGTCATTTGTGTGAGGTTTAGTGGATTCTAAGTAGTAACTCAAAACCCTTTTGACATCAAGACTGTGCAACCTCCTCTCTCCAGAAGAGGAATGGTCAGTAAAGAATACAGGCAAAGTCATAGATTGGTTCAAATGAAAATCTGACACCACCTTCGGAAGGAACTTCCTATTTGTGCGAAAGACCACCTTATCCCTGTGAAATGAAATGAAGTCAGGTTCCACTTATAAGGCCTGTAATTCACTGATTATCCTGGCAGATGTGATGGTCACCAATAATACAGCTTTCCAAGTCAGGTACTTTAGTTCAGCTAAAGAAATAGGCACAAAGGGAGGCTGCATCAGCTGCGCAATACAAATATTCAGGTCCCACAGAGAGGTGGGGTTCCTGAAAGGAAGGTTGATATGAATCACCCCTTTGAAAAATCTTTTAAAAACTGGATGAGAGGCAAAGAGACTTTCCCTGCTGAAATGAAAGCAGAAACAGCTGCCAAATGCACCTTGAGGGTGGCAGGCAGAAGGCCCAAACTACTAAGATGCACCATATAATCCAGAACAGTGGCAATATCAGCTGAATCCAGTTGGATGTGCCGCTGAGCACATCAAAACCCAAAACTCTACCATTTGGAGCTGTGAATCTTTCTGGTGGAAGGCTTTCTACTAGCCTGAAGGATATCCAGAGCTGGCTGGGAAAGACTGAGACCTGCATACTCTAGCTCTTCAAGAGCCAGGCCTTGAGTCAGAAAGTGAAGGTTGGGATACAGAATCCTCCCCTGAGAAGAGGTGAGGAGATTGAACCATCTGGGAAGGTACAGAGGTATTGTCACTGACAGTGAGAATAGAAGAGGATACCAAGGTTGCCTGGCCCAGTCTGGGGCTACCAGGATCACTGTGCAAGGTTGGGTCCTGATCTTGGCCAGCACTCTGAATAGCAGAGGAAAGGGAGGAAAAGCATAGAGAAACTTGTTGGTCCAATCTAACAGGACAGCATCCAGAGGAACAGACACCAGAAGAGGGGATCTGCAGCAGAACAAGGGGAGCTGATGGTTGTCCAGGGCTGCAAAGAGATCTATCTCTGGAGTGCCCCATCTCTTGAAAATGACTTGAAGAATGAGAGGGTCCAGGGACCACTCGTGGTGACCCTGAGAAATCCTGCTTAGAGCATTTGCAAGTACATTGTCCTTTCCTGGGAGATGCACAGCGATCAGGGAAGCTTGCAGGGAATAATCTAGAGACCATATTTTCATGGCCTCGGTGCACAGGGCCAAAGACCAAGTGCCCCCCCACTTGTTGATGTACCACATGGTTGTGGTATTGTCTATCCTGATCTGCACCACTTTCACCTGGATCATGTTCGAAAATGTCTGAACTGCCAGAAAAACGGCCCTGAGTTCAAGCAGGTTTACATGCAGAAGGGACTCGTGAGGGGACCAAGTCCCCTGAGCTGTGTGCTGATCCAGATGAGCTCCCCACCCCATTGGGGAAGCATCTGTGGTGAGTATTACTGTGGGCACCTGACTGAGGAAGGCAACCCCTTGCCTCAAATTGTCCTCTTCCAACCACCACTGGAAGGCTTGAACCAGAGTCAGGGACACTGGAACCAACTTGGAGAGGGAGTCTTTTTCTTTGAGACCAAAAAGCTCTGAGGTGAAATTGAATATCTCTCATTTGAAACCTTGCACCTTGCACTACTGCCGTGCATGCTGCCATATGGCCCAGCAGCTGTAAAACGTGTCTGGCTGGCCGAGACACAAGTGGACGAAAAGAAGAGGCCAGACTGATGAGAGATTGGACCCTTGGGGAAGGAAGAAAGGCCTTGGCCTGCACAGTGTCCAGCTCCACGCCTATGAATGTGAGAAGCTGGGAAGGCTCGAGAAAGGAAAATTACGTACCTACCGTAATTCTTGATCTTCTTGGACGAGTCTCCACCACTCATTCACACTAGTGGGATTGGCGCCGGAGGCACTAAGACCCATCGGGAGCAAACTTTTTGCTGGAGGGTTGGCGCGAGAGACGGCGCCGCGAGACACGGCGCCGCGAGCAGCGGCTCGAGCGGTAAAGACCATCTGGCGACGACCCTCCAACCGCCTCAGTACCTTTTTACCAAGGAGGTAGCGCTAATTCAACGAAAAGGGTAAACCTAAATTAAAAAACGGACATAAGATAGTCCTTATGACCCGTGTAAGAAGGGTCAGCAAAGAAGTCCTCAACGCCTAAAAGATTTGAGGTGAGACCAATACAGCGGTGAGCTTCGGGGGATGGAGGGTGGTGATGTGAATGAGTGGTGGAGACTCGTCCAAGAAGATCAAGAATTACGGTAGGTACGAATTTTCCTATCTTCCTGGACATAAGTCTCCACCACTCATTCACACTAGTGGAGAGTACCAAGCTGATAATCCCCCAAAAGGGCGGCAGGAAAGCCAGAGCTCACGCCGCCTAAGATAGAAGCCCATTAAGGATAGTTCTGCCGACGCGGAATGCCGCCTAAGGCAGAACATCCAGTGCATAGTGCTTAACCAAAGTATGCACTGAGCTCCAGGTAGGCGTTGTATATATCTGCAATTGGAACATTGCGAATTTCCGCTTAGGGATGTCAGCGACCGCCTAGTAGAGTGAGCGTACACTCTACCTTCTAATTTAACTTGAGCCATGGAATAGCAATGACGAAGGCATGCCACTAACCATGAAGAGATACATCTAATAGCGACAGGTTGACCCAGCCGGTGTCGCTGGAAAGAAACGAACAGTTGCTGAGTCTTGCGAACATCCTTGGTTCTATCTAAATAGAACCGCAAAAGCTCTCTTAACATCCAAGGAATGAAGAGCTCGTTCCTTCATTTTGGAAATTAGAGAAGTAAGCGGGAAGTACCAGAGGTTGGTTCAGATGGAATTCTGACACAACCTTGGGAAGAAATTTAGGATGAGTACGGAGAACTACCTTGTCCTTATGGAATACAGTATACGGAGGGTCCGTAACCAGTGCATGTATCTCAGAGACCCTGGGCTGAGGTAATGGCCACCAGGAAGGCAGTCTTCAGGTAAGAAATTTTAGCTCACAGGTAGCTAAGGGTTCGAAAGGCTTCAGTGAGCATGTCCAGCACCAGGTTAATGTCCCAGGCTGCAACTGGACGCTTAACAGGGGGTCTGGTATGGAGAATCCCTAAGAAATCTCTTCACCAGAGTAACTGAGCCAGAGTTAAGGAAGAAACCGCTCATGGAACGCTGAGATGGCACTAGGTGAACTTTAACTGTGGAGTATTGAAGACCTAAGTTTGATAGGTCCAAAGATACTCAGAACCTTGCCAGGAGGACAGGAAAAGGGATTCCAAGAGGATTTTGCACACCAGAGAGAAAACGTTTCCATTTGGAGCGTCGTTTTCGGGTGGCTGGCTTCCGAGCAGCCAGAAGGATGTCTGAGACTCTACGAGAGGCGTTGAACCGATTCACTTCTATCTCTTCAGGAGCCAAGCATGAAGGTGAAGTGATTTCAGGTTGGGATGGACCAACGAACCCTGAGTCAGAAGACTGATTTGCAAAGGAAGTGGTCTCGAGAGGCTGCCAACATACTGTTGAGTAGAGGAAACCATAGTTGCCGAGGCCAGGAAGGACAATGAGAATCATCTTGGTCCCCTGAGACTCGAACTTGAGGAGTACTCTGGATTAGAGGAAGTGGTGGAAAGGCGTAAAGCGTTTTGTCCACACGCAGCCTGAAGCATCCTGACAGAAAATGCCAGGCCCTGGATTTCTGGAGCAGAAGAGAGCAGTTTTGCGTTGAGTGGGGATGCAAAGGTCCAGGTCTGGAGTCCCCCACTCTTTGAACAGGGACCGAGCTACGGCTGGATCGAGAGACCACTCGTGAGGGTCTGCCTCCGTTCTGCTGAGGTGATCTGCTAGGTCGTTTTGTATACCTGGCAGATAAACCGCTTGAATCAGAGACTTGTGCTCCAAGCACCACTCCCACACCCTCATTGCTTCCCTGCAAAGAGATAAGAATGAGCACCGCCTTGCTTGTTGATGTAATACATCACTGCTTTGTTGTCCGTTTGAAGGAGAATGTTCTTGTGACAAAGGACATCCTTCAGAGCTCGGATTGCATGAGGACCGCTCTCATCTCCAGGACATTTATGTGGAGATGAGTTTCGAACTGAGTCCATACACCTTGAGTGTGGAGGGAGAGACAGTGAGCTCCCCATCCCATTAGCGATGCATCTGTGGTGATGGAGATCTGATGATCCGGGGAGCAAAGGGAATCCTTCCAGGAGATTGTCTCTTGAGACCACCAGGTGAGAGAGACCTTCAAGGGGCTCCGTCACCTTGATGGGATAAGACTGGGGTGAGAGGTCAGGGACCACTGAGTGGAGAGCATCCACTGGGTGGTTCTCATGTGCAGTCGGGCCAGAGGGACAGTGAAGACCGAGGACGCCATGAGACCCAACATGCGTTGCATCGAGAGAGCTGTAACCGATTGGTTCTCCCTGATGTAACGGGCCATCCGAAGGATGTCGAGTCTTCTGTCCTCTGGAAGGAAAGCCTTCGCTGAAGAGGTGTCTAGAAGCGTCCCTATGAAAAGGAGCCTCTGGGAGGTTGCAGTTGAGTTTTTTCAAATTCAGCAGAACTCCCATGGACGTGAAGGCAGATCGTTTGCACGGCTTCAAAGTCCCTTAGCCGGAAGGGCTTGCTAGAGCCAATCGTCCAGGTAGGGAAACACTCGGAGTCCGACTTTCCTGAGATGCGCCGCGAGAACTGCACAACACTTTGTAAAAACTCGCGGCGCCGAGGATAGCCCAAAGGGCAGGACTCTGAACTGATAATGCTGACCCAAAGCTACAAACCTGAGGAATTTGCTGTGGGTCGGGTGGACGGGGATATGCTGGTAAGCATCCTGCATATCCAGAGAGGCCAGCCAGTCGTGCTGATGTAGCAAGGGTAACAGGGTACCTAGGGAAATCATCTTGAATTTCTCCCTGGGGAGGAATTTGTTTAACTTTCTGAGGTCTAGAATGGGGCGCATCCCCCCAGATTTCTTTGGAACCAGAAAGTAATGGGAGTAGAACCCTGTGTTTCGCAGATGCGGGGGCACCAGTTCTATTGCCCTGTTGTTCAGAAGGCCCTGGATCTCCGGGTGAGGAGATCTGACTGAAGGCCGACAACCTGGGTTGTCGTATGGGAGGACACCGGGGGTTCCAGAAATTGAGAGAGTAACCTCGCTAATTATCAAGAAACCCATTTGTCTGAGGTTATGGACTTCCACTGGTTGTAGAAGTACATCAGACGACCTCCACCGAGGAGAAAGTTCCACCTCGGGCAGAGTGGATGGAACTTGGGCCAACGACTCCAGGTAAGCGCTGGGAGCTTAGGTCCCTGCGCTTTATGCTGCGTCTTCTTTTGAGGTTGGGCAGGTTGGCTTTTATGGAAGCTTCCCCTGCCTCTGCCTCGAAAGGACTGACGACTATGAAACTGACGTCTGTTCACATGCCCCCGAGAGGGGGCAGGCGGAGGTCTGGCCAACTTAATGGCCGATCTAGTCTTCTGAGTGGCCTCTAAGGCTTGCTCCACCTGAAAGGCAGCGCCATCACCTGCTGCTGAGCATCATTCGTGAAGCCAGAAGTACGCAGCCAGGAATGGCGCCGGGTACAAATCCCCGCGGCTGCTGAGCGAGAAGCAGTGTCGAAAGCATCCATGGCGGCTTTGACCTGTTGGTTCTTGGACTCAATACCTCTAATAACGGTCAGAAGAAGCTCTGACTTGGAATCCGAATCTGGAAGAGCTTCAACCATTCTTTTCATAGAGTGCCACAGGATATACTCATACTGAGAAAAATAGCCTTGATAACTGGCGCATACTTAGAGTGGAGGCAGCAAAGACTCTCTTACCTAATGTATCAATCTTTGAGACTCTTTGTTAATAGGTCGAGCTGTAGTAGTTTGAGGAAGAACGACCTTGTCATTCTCTGCCAGGACTACAAAGGATCCAAAAGGCTTGGGATGCCAAAATGGGACGATCCTTGGGAGCTGAATACTTCTTATCAATGGATTTAGCCACTGAGGGAATAAGAGCAGGGTTATTCCATACCATTTGAGACAGCGTCTCGAAGGAAGGCTGAATCGGAGGAGTCAAATCCGAGGGATCTCCGAAGCATGAAGATACTGAGTCTTAATATCTTCCAGGATCGATGTCTGTAGTCTGGAGAAAAGAGTGGATCCCAGGTTCTTCAACAGAGACTTAAAGGACAGGTCCTCGACCACAGGCTCTGTAGCAAAGAAAGATCCGTTTCCTCCACTTCATCACCCAACCCAAGGTCTGGGTCAGGCTCAACATCATCTCCTGATGGTCCAGAAAGGACTGTTTGGACAGGAAAGGTGAAATTAGGAGAGAAATGGCAGAAAACAAGGAGAGTCCCCAAGAGACTGCGAGCGAGGCACCAAAGCAGGCTGAAAAGCGGCACCGAGGCGCCGCAGGCGCCAGCCTGTGACCTGCGCGCCCAGCGGCGCGCGGATGATGGCGCCACGCGGCGCGGCCAGCGCCCACGGGCAACGGCCCTGAGCAGGCGCAGCGGAGCGGCGCCGCAAACGCGCTGCGGGCAGCGCCACGAAACGGCGCCGCCCGATCCAACAACACCACCGGCGCCGCTAGGCAGCGCCTGCAACGCCGAAGACTACAGCGGCGCCTTAGCAGCTCCCTGGCTCCGGCGGCCCAGCAGGCGCCGACACGGCCTGAACCTTGCAGAAAAGGCGGGAAAACCCGAGAACCTGGAAAACAGAGAAAAAATACCAGGAGATAAGGGCATCGGTGAGGCCCCTCTTGCCGCAGCCATGTGAGGGGAAACACCTAAGCACGAAGTCGCTATACCGCAAGAAGGCGCCAGCGACTAGGAAGGTCCAACGCCCTACCTGATCGCCGGAGCCCGAGGGCTCCAGGAGGTAAATCGAGCCAGGCAGAAGAACCAACCTCCGAGCCCATCGCTCCATAAAAGCGGCCCACTGATGAAACTGCTCATCTGGAGCCCTACCTATAGGCGGGGAGGGCTCCGATGTCGGGAGACGACGATTATCCGGGCTGGCGACTCCCGAAGAAGGAGACCGGCAACCATAGCGATAACCGACCGTCGGCGCGAACATACCAGAAGGCGACCTCGGTGATGCCTTCTCTTTTGACCTGTGGGCGAAGAAGAGCTCGAGGCGAGCGGCGCGAGGCGACCGTTTATTTTTATGCGGCGGGACCGCCCATCCCAGGCATCGGACTGACCGTGATCGGAACCCGCTGAGGAGAAGGAGGCTGACCGGACCAGCCCGGCTGACTGAACAGCTTTATACTAAGTCTCCCTACCGTCACCTGACCTGCTCATGGTCGACTCCGTCCAAGTAGGCCGAGACTTCTTCAAGTAAGTTAAATTTAAATATTAGAAAAATTTTACGAAAAATAGAATAAAACTAAGCGATACTACTATCGTGATAATGTTACAAAAACAAACTGAAAACTATCGCTAGTTTGAAGTTTGACTCCACAAAGTGACGGCGTCGTCACTGAAGCGCTACTCGGCGGAGGGAAAAAGGAACTGAGGCGGTTTGGAGGGTCGGCCGAGATGGTCTTTACCGCTCGAGCTGCCTGCCGGCGCCGGTCTCGCGGCCGCCTCTCGCGCCGACCCTCCAGCAAAAAGTTTGCTCCCGATGGGTCTTAGTGCCTCCGGCGCCAATCCCACTAGTGTGAATGAGTGGTGGAGACTTATGTCCAGGAAGATCTGACACTTCCAGATTCAGGATGAACCCTAAAGATTCCTGAAGATCTTGAGTGACCTTTAGATGTGACCTGACTTGGTCTGCGGACTGGTCTAGTATGAGCCAGTCGTGCAGACAAGGGAACAGCAGGATTCCTTGCTTTCTGAGGAAGGCCACCACCACTGCCAGACACTTGCTGAATACCCTTGGAGCAGATGTCAAATTGAAAGGAATTGCTCTGAACTGGTAATGGCCTGAGGGCAGTTCGACTCTAATGTACTTTCTGTGGGACTGCCTGATAGGTATGTGAAAATAGGCATCTTTGAGATCCAGGGATGCTAGCCAGTCTCCTGGTCTCAGAGAGGGAAGAATTAGTCCCAGAGTCACCATCTTGAACTTTGGCTTTAAGGTGTGTTTGTTTAGGTATCGTAGATCTAGGATGGGTCGCCACTCCCCTGTCTTTTTTAGGGTAAGGAAGTACCTGGAGTACAATCCTTTTCCACTGTGAATGAGGGACCTTTTCCACTGCCCACAGGAGCAGTAGAGATGAGACC
Source organism: Neoceratodus forsteri (assembly GCA_016271365.2). Classification (NCBI taxonomy): domain Eukaryota; kingdom Metazoa; phylum Chordata; order Ceratodontiformes; family Ceratodontidae; genus Neoceratodus; species Neoceratodus forsteri. The sequence continues at coordinate 829,803,450 of CM028130.1, read as the reverse complement.
TCTGTCTCCAAAGCCTGTGCTTCCTCTGAAGAGAAAGGGGGAAAGACCTTTGCCCTCAGCCTTGGGAACCTGGTGAAGCTGAGAGCAAGGCCCTGGCTCACCTCTTCCAGAACCCATTTGTCTGAAGTGATTTCCAAGCCTGGAAGAAGTGAGCCAGCCTGCCCCCTACAGGGATTAGGGAGGAGCCCCTGACTGACCCATCAGGGTGTCTGCTTGGCAGGGGGCTTAGACTGAGAGAAGGATGCAGCCCTTGTCATCCCCCTTCTGCCTCTTCCCCTAAAGAACCCCCTCTGCTGAAAGGAAGAGGAGGCTTGGGCCTGGTAAAAAGGCCTTTGAAAAGGCCTGCCCATGCCAGACCTAGATTGCTGCCTTTGAGGAGTGGTCTGCTTCTCTTTGGCTGCAGCACCCCTGTATGTGGTCCTGTACTTGTCCATCTTTTTCATGTAAGCCTCTGTTTGTTCCTCAAACAGAGAGTTACCAGAGATAGGAAAATCCATGGCCTTGGTCTGGGTATCCTGAGACAAGCTGGTACACCTCAGCCAGGCAAACCTCCTCATAGAAAAGATGTAGCCATAACCTGAGAATGGACATCATTCAAGTCTACAGCAGCATGGAATGTACCTTGGAAGCTTCGATGCCATCTGCAGCCACCTGCTCCAGCTCACTGGCTAGCTGGGGAGAGGCATTCTTAGCCAGTGCCAGAATCGTATCCCAAGTAGACTTCTGGTACCTGGCCATATATGCCATGTAATTTGATTGTCTGAGTCCCAAAGAGGATGCCAGGTACCGCTTTTTTGCTATGGCATCCACTTTCCTGGAATCCTTATCTGGGGGGTGAGTTGCCAGAGGAATATTAGCTTTGTCACGGGCTGCAGCTTGCACTACCCCAACATGGCTGCAGTGAGTAGTAAGGAATGATGTCCCAGGGCCTGACAAAGCATACCTCCTGTCCATCTTCTTATCCACAGGGGGTATGGATGTTAGCATTTGTAAGATCTTTGGGTCTGTTTCCCCAGGGACTTGTGCAGAGGGATAGACACCCTTTTGGACTTTGGGACGTCCATCATCTCAACATAGTCAGGCTCCTCCTGATCCTGTTCAGCTTCTTCCATAGGGAGCTGAAGAGTGTCAGCCACCTTCCTGTAAAACAGGTAGTGGGAGGGGGACTCTGAAAGCCTGGGAGGAGAGACATCGGAAGGCCTGCCTGGGGAGATGTCCAGTTCAATAGGCTCATCCAGGTCCTCATAATCTTCATCTTCATCATCTTCTTCTTCTTCTACCTCCCATTCACCCTCATAAAAAGCTTCAGGGTCAAAATCAGAAGCTTGTAAACCCAACCAAACCGACCGTGCTTGAGACGGTGTCGGTTTGGTAGGAAACCAGGAGAAGCGACTGCACTATAGCAATTGCTTTGACAATTTCATCAGCAGTCGGAACATGAGAAACGGGATCCGTACCAACTGACTTATGTTTTTTCTTTGTAGGAACCAATTCCACAGAATCTGCTGTCCTCTTGCCCAAGGGGGTATCCTTGAGTCAGTAGGCACCCCTCAGGATTAGTCCGAAACTGAACTGGGCTGGCACCATCAGGTCCAGCGGACCCTCTGCCTCCCTTTCCTTAAGCCTACTCGAGCATTTTTCAGCAGTAGATTTAGGGAAAGTTTTGAAAATTTGGCAGTCTTCCTTGAGCTGATCAAACCCCAGACAATAAACACAGACGAGGTAGGGATCGTCCTTGGCAAAGGCCTCCCCACACTTGGTGCAGTGCTAACACTCTGTGGGTCATTTTCTTTTTGGGTTTCTCAGACATGCCTCAGACAAAAAGTCACCCTTACCAGCGTTTAAGCCAGGTGACTACAAAAGCCTATCGGTTCTGACTGTGTCACAGGTCGGTTGAAAAAACCCCGAAGAAAAATGTTGTTTTCAGGAACCAATAAGTACCAGAACACACACTTTTTTTTTTTTTTTTACTACTTCGATTCCTGACCGGACCGACCGGTGGGGAACAGAAACGTAAAACAATTTCTTTCAGCAATTACACAGTTCTATCTACCTACAATACACTTACTGTACCAGGACAGAGATGTGAAGACCACAAAATAAAGAAACAGTTGATAAAAAAAACGACCGATTTACTGCTACCGAACCGACGTGTAGGAGAGGATCTCCAGAGCGACTTCTCAGTCAGGCAGAGTAAAGAATCTGACTGTTACACTTCAGAGTACCTGGGACAGAGGTTTGAAAACCAAGCTTGAGATGAACGTTTTATGCCTGGCATAGACTTTAACCCTTTGATCTCTGGGGCAGTTGAAGTGCTGGGGCTAACTGCAATTAGTCAGAATACAGCAAGACTTCATGTTGTTTGAACATCACTTTGAGGAAATGGTCATAAACTCTATTGTGTACCCTAATGCAAGAATCTCCAAGACCCAAGAATCTGCCATTATCTAGGCCCATCTTGTGTAAAAACTCTGTAACCTTCCATCAAGGGAAGAGGGGCGCACAGATGGGCCCGGGTACCCTCACTGTGATATGCCACCTATTCACCCTGGACCTCCATTACATTTTCAGACAAAGGCTCCTCTGCCACTATTGCCATTGAACCCAGAGTAGGATCCTGTGCTCCTCTGGTTTACAAAGTTCTGACAGGGATGAAATCCCCTCAATACTACCTCTGCTGGCTGCCTCCTCAACCTTTCAAAGTTAAGTTGGCCTTTTGCTGTTTTCATATCGGAAGATGTCCCTTTTTACCCTGATACCTTTTAATGGACCAACATAGATGTTACAAAAAGAAAACAATGTCTACGCTTTTGGTCCAACCAAGTCCTTCCTCAGAGACTTATCCTGGATACCTTTCAAACTGTCATCCAGGCCTGATCCAAATAACCAGGCTTCCTCAAAGGCTAAATTAAACAGCTTGGTCTTTGACATCTGGTCCACAACCCAATGCCACAACCATACACCTTGCATGGCAGACACAATGTGATAAGTGGAGCGAGCTGATATCCGCATGTTCTCCACCATGGCATCCCCTAGAAAGGTGGAGGCCATGGATACCAGCTGTAAGATACTCACTCCCTCAGAATCCAGGGTAACAAAACTATCCAGCTCTATAACCCATAAGTTTAGTGCTTTGGTGACAATAAAGGACGCATAGGTTTGCTCCGTCATCGGAGAAGGCTCTTCTGCACTAAGCATTCACTCACTTATCGTGCATATCCGCTAAGGCCAGAGATCCCTCAACTGAAATAGTCATGTGCCTTACAGAATTATGTACAGCATTATCTGCCAGTGGTGGAGCTTGCCACTTGCATGTACTTTCTTCCAAAAAGAGAACACCGTACCCTGGGTTTTGGCAGATAATTTCTCTAGTTTGTGCCTTCCCATTCTTGTTAAATAATTTGAACACAGTGTATAAAGTTTGGAAAAGGCTTTGGAGTGGAGGACACAGATAGGATTGGATTCACATCCAAGGTCTCCATGGTTTGCACCTCCTTCAACTGCAATGTCCTACAAGCCTCAATTACGAGATAGGATAAAGACCTTGCACTGAATGTGGGGGATTGGAATTCTCCTTTTAGGCTCTGTCCACTCCCCTTCTTCCTCCTCCATCAGAAGGGTTGTCCTCATCAAGTAACACTTCTGGGACAGAACTTTCCCCAAGATCCCCAGTATCCTCCTCCTCCTCCTCCTGACCCTTTACATGGTCAAGGTTGGGGTCTGCCTGTGCTGTAGATGTAGGTTAATAGACTTGTCCTACCTAGATGTACCTGTGTGGACCTCCCTGACCTGAAGGGTCCAGTTTGGGTTTGGGTGTGTCAAAAGGAATTTCCTGCAGAACATCAGGGCTCAGAAGAGCACCTAAGAGCAACAACTAAGATTTTCGCAATTCTGCTTTGCCACCTTCAGCTGTTATACCAGGTGTACCCCTCAAGCTTGGGGTTCTGGCTGGGGGGGAATCATGATAGACATATTAGCTTGAGTAACACAATGGGGGTAATAGGAACCCAGCAGAGAGGGACACATTACCCTTCTGCAGGTCTCTCATCTTTTTAAAAACTAGAGGTCTCTGATAAGCCATCATGCCAATGTCACTATATCAAAAAGAATAGCCTAGAATATGCCAAAAGGAACCATCTGGTTTTTTTTTTGTTTGTTTGTTCGTATTAGAAGGAATGCTGCTCTGATCCCCTTCCCTCTGTTGTGGAGGAAAAACATTAGCAAACTTGAGCTAGATGACAGACCAGGGCAAGAAGCAGGTAGAACTGACAGACACCAGTGTTCCTATCTGCCTACAGGACAAACAGGCTGTAGTGGAATGATCAAGGCCAAACTACTGAAGAGCTGAGTTGGGGAAACATAACTGACACATTTAGTGCTTGAGAAACACTGACACGTGGGTCCACATGACTGCATGTGTATAGTACAAGTCACATTCAACTGTTCCTACAACTCGCTGCTCTTTCATTGTTTTTCTATGTTGACAATCAATGGCAGTTCTAAATACTTAAAATATAAATTCTTTTTCAACCAGTCATCAGCTCACATGCAGTGCACTTCCAGCCACTGTAAATTTGCTTCAGCTCCCCACTCCAGTGGTCATGTAATGCGTTTTCAGGTGCATTTACAGTGCAGTACTATACTGTACATAATAATTCCAGCACTGCCATCTTGCCTCACACCCACTTCTAAGTAAAGTAAACCCAGTTCATAAGAAACATAAGAAATATAAGGGTAGATGAGGTAGAGAATCTAACTTTATTTTATTTAATAAACTTTATTTTACTTTACTTTTAGTTTAATTTAGAATAGAGTTATAGAGCACACAGCATTGCTCGGCCACTACCCGCCCACCTGCTTGACTGACTGTTGTTTCGGTGCTCTCCTGCTTCCCCGACTTCCTTTCATGACTCACATACAGTACAGAAGTTCTAGAATTTGTAGCTGTACTAGGCACATTCCTTAAACTCCATCATGGGTCAGCAACTCACCTGCCCCCTCCAAAATAATGCTACGTGATCTACACAGAGGACCTGGAAAAAGAAAGTGAATGATCGCAACCGGCATGTGAGATCAGTGAATGTAAGTGAGATCAAAAGCAGGGCTTGAATAAAACAAAACACCTGTACTTACAGTATATCTGAAATTATCAAGAAGTTAGCTGTTAGAAAACTTTTATTTTGTACAACAGTACTGTATGTCCAGCTTAGCAGCAACTAAACCACGATTGTGTTGGGGGTTGCGAAAGTGAAAGTGTCAGGTGTGCGATCCGTGGTTTGAAGGTCTTTAAAGTCTGCCCCCAAATTAATATGCCTGATTGAAAAGCTACAATTTTTTTATATAGAACTGTCTATCAACCTGTGTTGTCTTCAGAGGGAAACTTCTATGCTGTTCACCCCTCAATGGTACAGCAAAGACTGCTCACCCAGGCTTAGTCACAGACAAAGTACATAACATACAGTCCCTAGAATAAGAAATGACCAATACCTCACACAAGGCAGTTTTAGGCACACAGCACATACAACTAATAACAGCCCTATAACAGTTCCTTGGGAGGGGGGAGATGCCAATATAGACACCAGGGAGAAAACAGAAACAATTAATAAGGCTAAGTACTAGATGCTAACAATCACTACCAAAGGAAAAGGGTACTTACTTGAGGTACCAAAAATAAAGGGAGGAAAAATGGGGAATCAGACACCTGATAAAAGAAAATAAACACCCTTAGAATAGTGTGGCAGAATGTGGCCCCCAATCCAAGCACAGACAGGCATGGAAATGGAGAAAAAAGGTAGGTTTGCCAATTTGAAAGCTGTAGCTTAACAGGCACAATGTTAAATTTAGGGGTGCTCCCTGTCACCAGATAGCCCCAACCTGCTCAGCAAAATCACAGCCCTAAGGATTAAACACCAAAAGGAAAATATTTCTTCAGAGAAATCATCTATGCTGCTTTCACTTCAATGGCACAGCAATGACTGGAGAGTTGCTGCTGTCCAGAATGTTCATGTGCCTTGGATTCTATGCTGGTTTGCAGCCTTGAGCTCTGCCATTTTCCCTAATAGGGGTGCACATTACCCATATGTACTTAAATGGAAATTACGTACCTACCGTAATTCTTGATCTTCTTGGACGAGACTCCACCACTCATTCACACTAATGGGATCTGCACGGAGGCATTAGGAGCGCGGTGGGAACCGCTTTTTTGCCAGAGGGTCGGAGCCGGAGATGGTGCCGCGAGGAGTGGCAATCACGAGCCTCAGCTCAGGCGACAATGACTATCTCAAGGCCAACTCTCCAACCGCCAGTACCTTTTTTTCCGAGGAGGTGCAGTGTAACTAACCTAGAAGGATAGCCTAACCAAAAACCAAACATAAGATAGTCCGGATGACCCATATAAGAAGGGTCAACAAAGAAGACTTCACAGCCTAAAGATTGAGGGAGTGAAGACCAACAACAGAGGTGAGCTCAGGGGATGGAGGGTGGGCGTGTGAATGAGTGACTCATCCAAGAAGATCAAGAATTACAGTAGGTATGTAATTTCCATATTTTCCTGGACATAAAGACTCCACCACTCATTCACACTAATGGGAGAGTACTGAGCTAATAATCCTCCCAGAGGGCAGCAGGAGAGACCAAGAGCTCACAGTTTTAGGACAGGAGTCCATTAAGGATGGTTCTGCCAAAAGAAAGATGTCGTCTGGCATGGACATCCAGAGCATAGTGTTTGACGAAAGTATGCATTGAGCTCCAGGTAGCCGCACTGCAAATATCTGCAATGGGCACGTTGCAGATTTCCGCTAGGGATGCCGCAACTGCGCTAGTAGAGTGAGCGTACTCTGCCCTCCAGCTTAACCTGCACCATGGAATAACAGTGGCAAAGGCATGCCACCAGCCATGCTGAAATACATCTGATAGTGACAGGCTGACCCAGCCAGGTCTCACTGAAGAAAACAAACAGTTGTTGAGCTTTGCGAAAGTCTTTTGTTCTATAAAACACAAAGCTCTTTTGATGTCCAAGGAATGAACAGAACGCTCTCCTTCATTTTGGAAGTTCTCAAAGTAAGTAGGAAGGACCAAAGGTTGGTTTAGATGGAATTCTGAAACTACCTTAGGGAGAAACTTAGGATGGGTTCTAAGAACTGCTCTGTCCTTATGAAACACAGTATACGGAGGGTCTGTGACCAAGGCATGTATCTCAGAGACCCTGCGGGCTGAGGTAATGGCCACTAGGAAGGCTGTTTTACAAGTGAGAAATTTTAACTCACAGGTAGCTAGAGGCTCAAAAGAATTTTGAGTGAGCATGTCTAGCACAAGATTAATGTCCCAGGCTGCGACTGGACATCTTATAGGAGGTCTGGTATGCAGAATTCCCTTAAGGAACCTCTTAACCACAGGTAACTGAGCCAGTGACAAGGAAAGTACTGGCTCATGATAAGCTGAAATGGCACAAAGGTGAGCCTTAACTGTAGAGTATTGCAGACCTGAATTTGAGAAGTCTAAGAGGTACTCTAAAACTTTATCTGGTGGGCAGAAAAAAGGATTCAAAGAGGATTTTGCACACCGGAGCGAAAAACGCTTCCTTTTGGCTGTGTAAGTTTTCCTAGTGCCTGGCTTGTGTGCAGCCAGAAGAATATCTGAAACCCTGTGAGAGACATTGAACCTGTTCAGTTCTATCTCTTCAGGAGCCAAGTGTGAAGGTGAAGCGACCTCAGGTTGGGATGGACCACAGGCCCCTGAGTAAGAAGGTTCATCTGAAGGGGAAGTGGTTTCAGAGGAACTTCTGACATACTGTTGAGTAGTGGAAACCATATCTGTTGAGGCCAGAAGGGAGCAATGAGGATCATTTTGTCCCCCTGGGACTCAAATTTGAGAAGTACTCTCTGGATTAGAGGAAGAGGCGGAAAGGCGTATAGAAAGAGTTTTGTCCACCGCAGCCTGAATGCATCCTGACAGAAAATGCCAGTCCCTGGATTTCTGGAGCAGAAGGGAGGCAGTTTTGTGTTGAGTGGGGATGCAAAAAGGTCCAGGTCTGGAGTTCCCCACTCTGCAAATAGTGACTGAGCTATGGTTGAGTCGAGAGACCATTCGTGAGGATCTGTCTCTGTTCTGCTGAGACAGTCTGCCAGTTCGTTCTGCACCCCCGGCAGGTAGACCATATGAATTAGAGCCTTGTGCTCAAAGCACCATTCCCACACCCTCATCGCTTCCCTGCATAAGGGGTAAGAATGAGCACCACCCTGCTTGTTGATGTAATACATCACTGCTTTGTTGTCCATATGAAGGAGAATGTTCTTGTGACAGAGAATGTCCTTCAAAGCCCGGACTGCATAAAGGACGGCTCTCATTTCCAAGACATTTATGTGAAGCTGGGACTCATCCTGAGTCCACGTACCTTGAGTGTGGAGAGTCTGACAGTGAGCTCCCCACCCCATCAGGGACACGTCTGTGGTAATGGAAATCTGATGATCCAGAGGAGCAAAGGGGTACCCTTCCTGAAGATTGTCCTCTTGTGACCACCAGGTGAGGGATCTCTTCAGAGGTTCTGTCACCTTGATGAGAAAGGACTGAGGGTGAGTGGTCGGGGACCACTGAGTACTGAACATCCACTGAGATGTTCTCCTGTGAAGGCGTGCTAGGGGTACAGTGAACACCGATGGTGCCATGAGACCTAGCATCCACTGCATCAAGACAGCTGAAACCGAGCTGCTCTCTCCGATGTATCGGGCCATCTAAAGGATATCACTCCTCCTGTCCTCTGGAAGAAATGCTTTCACACAGGAGGTGTCCAGAAGAGTTCCTATGAAAAGGAGCCTCTGGGAGGGCTGCAGCTGTGATTTTTTGAGGTTTAGCAGGACTCCCATGGACGTGAGAAAGTGTGAAGCTGTGGCTATGGCGTCTAGAGTTCCCTGACTGGAAGGACTTGCTAGAAGTCAATTGTCCAGATATGGGAACACCTGCATTCCGATTTTTCTGAGATGTGCTGTGAGAATTGCATAACATTTTGTAAAACTCGTGGCGCTGAGGATAGCCCAAAGGGTAGGACTCTGAACTGATAATGCTGTCCCAAAGCCACGAACCTTAGGTATTTGTGATGCTTTGGGTGAATCGGAATGTGCTGGTAAGCATCCTGCATGTCCAGGGAGGCTAACCAGTTGTGTTGATGAAGTAAAGGTAACAGGGTTCCTAGTGATATCATTCTGAATTTCTCTTTGAGAAGGAATTTTAGTTTCCTGAGGTCCAAAATGGGGCGCATGCCCCCGGTTTTCTTTGGAACCAGAAAGTAATGGAAGTAGAACCCTGTGTTCCGTTGATGCAGCAGAACTACTTCCACTGCCCTGTTGCTCACAAGGCCCTGTATCTCGGAGGCAAGAAGATCTGACTGAAGAGCTGACAGCCTGGGCTGTCGTCTGGGGGGACGATCCGGAGGAGTCTCCAAAAGATTGAGGGAATACCCTTCGCGGATTATCCGGAGGACCCATTTGTCCGAGGTTATGGACTTCCATTGATTGTAGAAGTGAGTCAGATGACCTCCCACCACTGAGGAAGAGCCCACCTTGGGCAGCTGAGGTGGGACTTGGGTCAACAACTCAGAAGGTGGCACTAGGCGCGTTGGGTCCTTGCGCCTTCTGCTGCATTTTCTTTTGAGGCTGGGGGGCTTGGTTTTTATTAAAACTTCCCCTGCCCTTGCCTCGAAAGGACTGACGGTTATGAAGCTGGCGTTTAACACCCCTTCGAGAGGGGACAGGAGGAGGTTGAGACAATTTAATGGCTGACCTAGTCTTTTGTGTAGCCTCCAGAGCCTGTTCTACTTGAGGGCCGAAGAGGTACACACCATCGAAAGGCAACGCCATTACCTGTTGCTGTGCATTATTCATGAAACCTGAAGTGTGCAGCCAGGAATGACGGTGGTTACAAATGCCCGCTGCCACCGCTCGGGAGGCAGTATCGAAGGTGTCCATAGCTGCTTTAACCTGCTGGTTGTTGGACTCAATACCCCCTGGTTATGGTTTGAAGAAGCTCTGAATTAGCGTTTGACTCTGGTAGAGCTTCAACCATTTGTTTGAGTGAATGCCAAAGGATATAGTCATATTGAGAGAAATAGCCTTGGTAGCTGGCAATACGCATACCTAGGGTGGAAGCAGCAAAGACTCTCTTACCTAAAGTGTCTACCTTACGAGATTCTTTGTTAATAGGTCAAGCTGTAGTAGTCTGGGGAAGGACGACGTTATCATTCTCTGCCAAGGCTACAATAGGATCCGCAAAGGTTTGGGATGCCAAAATGGGTCGATCCTTGGGAGCAGCATATTTCCTATCTATGGACTTAGCCACCGAAGGAATGAGAGCAGGATTATTACATACCATTTGAGACAGCGTCTCAAAGGAGGGCTGTACCGGAGGAGTCAAATCCATAGGGATCTCTGGAACATGAAGGTATTGGAGTCTTAAAAGTTTCACAGGGTTGATATCTGTAGTTTGGAGAGAGAGAGTGGAATTCAAGTTTTTCAGCAGAGACTTAAAAGACAGGTCCTCGACCACAGGCTCTGCAGCAGGAATAGATCCTGTTCCTTCCACATCACCCATCCTAAGGTCTGGGTCATGCTCAATGTCATCTCCTGATAGTCCAGGAGGGACTGTATGAACAGGAAAGGAGTGAAAATCAGAAGGAAATGAGGACAGAAAAGGATTAAGAGGAGGAGTCCTGACGACTGGATGACGTCCTAACAGGTCTCAGCGCCGAAGAAAAGCACAGTGCCGAAAACACACACAGTGCCAAAGACGGCACCGAAAGGCCGGACGTCACCAAAGACGGTGCCGAGAGGCTACACGGTGCCAAAATCCTGGACGGCACCAAACACGATGCCAAGAGGCCGCATGGTGCCAAGAAGCCACACGGCTCTGAGGACAGTGCCGACAAAGTGCACAGTGCCAGGAAACTCAACGGCGTTGAGGATGGCGCTGACAGACGCATCGGTGCCGAAGATGGCACCGAGCGTGCCATCGATGCCGAGGGCATCAAACATCCCAAGACTCCGAAAAACAGGATTTGAGGAGAAAGGAGGATGAATACCATGAGATAGAGGCATCGGTGTGGCCCCCTGCACCATAGCCGTGTGAAGGGGAAAACACCTAAGCACGGAGTCGACAGCACCGAAGATAGTGCCGCGTGACTAGAGAGGCTCAACCACCCTACCTGATCTCCCAAAAAGCCCGAAGGCCCCTGAGTGACCAGGCCAGGCAGCTGGACCAACCTCTGAGCCCACTGCTGAAACTGTTCATCTGAAGACCTACCAGAGGGCGGGGTAGGGCTCCGATGTCGAAGACGTCAGCTATCAGAAACAGAAACCGGTGACTCCAAAGGAGGAGACCAGCAACTAGCCCCAATAACTGACCATCTACGTACAGACATATCAGAGGGCGACCTCGAGTGATGCCTTCTCTTTCTTGACCTGTGGACCGAAGAAGAGCTCGAGGCCGAACGGTGCCAAGAGTGCAACCGTTTACTTTTAAGCTTTCAAGGGGACCGCCCACCCCCCCCCGGGCATTGGACTGTCCATTGTCAGACCCCCCCCTCCAGAGAAGGTGGAGGACCAGACCCAGCCGGCTGACTGAACAGCTTTCATCTGAAGTCTCCCACAGTCACCTGACCGCTCATGGTCAACTCCGTCAATGTAGGCTGAGACTTCTTCTTTAAATAAGAATAAATAAACTAAGTGATACTTATTCGAGATATTACTACAAAACAATAAAACTGAAAAACTATGCTGCTAGTTTGAAATTTGACTCCCGGCATGCGAGCAACGTCATCACTGAAGTGCTCTCGACGGCGGGGAAAAAGGAACTGAGGCGGTTGGAGGGTTGACACCGAGATAGTCATTACCACACAAGCTGAGGCTCACAGTGCCGCTCCTCGCAGCTCAATCTCCGGCGATGACCCTCTGGCAAAAAAGTTTGCTCCCACTGGGTCCTAGTGCCTCCAGCGCAGATCCTATTAGTGTGAATGAGTGGTGGTGACTTTATGTCCTGGAAGATCTACCCATTGACAATGTGGAGCACTACAGAAATGGGCATTTGGCCAACATTTGCAAAATTTTGGACTGAATAGCAAAATTATATATTTCATGGCTTCAGAGTAGGTAAACTCCAAAAGGTTTTCCATTACCCAAGAAAATCCCCCAGCCATTCTTATTACCTCTGTATTTATCAAAACCACACTAATTTATCTCCAACTATTTGAATATCTTTTGTTGGCATAGCAAGTCCCTCTAACCTTGACAGTCCATGTTGATTAGCCCCTCCCCCCAAAATGGAGGAATGGATACTTAAAATGGAACAAATGGCAGCAAGTGAGCGCATACACTACGTTGCTGCAGGCATACTAGCGAAATTTTACCAAATTTTGGAACAGTTAGCTCTGACATGCTATAATCTCCCAGGAATGAGGAAATTCAACCCACCCCTGATATGTATATCAAATGACTAATGTACAGCCACAGCATTAACTTTTGGGATTGCTCCCACCTTTCCGGTAGGTCAGTATCATCAATTTAATTGTTAATAGCGACACCACAGTTTGACACATTTATATTATTCAACACAATCAGATAAAACTAGATGACACAAGGTGGTTGTTAAAATGCAATCTGTCACAGCATATCACAAATTGCAATACAGGAGGACAGTTTCAATGTTGAATGATAAGATGCATGCTTCTATCACTCATTGTTCTCCTACAGTTATATGGTACTGGATGGACCGAATGCTTACCTTTGTAAATGGCTACAATATACAACACCAGTATGTACTGTTTGTTACAGACACTGATTTGACATATAGAATAACAATAAAAAGAATGATATAAAAACAAGCATTTGTCGATGCCAAACGTTTGCTGTTGGTATTGCTGTTGTACATGCCTCCCATATTTTTCTGTGTATATTCCTCTGCCTTGCATTTTAAGGCATCACTCTCAACACAAATTTCTTATGTTCTTCCAGCACTGGTTTACTTCTTTAGACAGCTGTCATTCTCTACAGGGTGGGCGTTACAGTTGGAAACCCTAACGCCCCGGGCATTTGTTGGTATTTTTGCTCCAAATTTTCAACATTTACTTTTTGGGACATCACCTCATGAACAGTGGCAGTATCATTTCATTATTCAATCCCAAAAGGTGATTTCGCGCAGCGAGTGTACCATTCGGTGCCACAGGTGCGAAAACACATTTCGGGCAGTATATGAAAAATGACAGCTGACTGTTCATGAGGAGGTGTGAAGAAATGAATGTTGAAAATCTGGAGGAAAATATGAAAAGTGGCGGTTACTGAACAAAAGTAGAAACTGTGCAATGTACGTTTGTAACAGTCATTTTTTGGAATGTTTTCACCAGATTTTTAATATGGCCTATTTGGGACCTTCCCTCATGAACAGTGGCACTGGAAATTTTATTAATCTGTCCTGAAAGTTGATTTTGCCAGCGACCATGCCATTCTGTGCCAGAGGTGCAAAAACACATTTCAGGAAGGATGCAAAAAATGACAGCTGTACTGTACCATAAGGGTGTGTGAAAAATGGCAATGTTGAAATTTTGGAGTGAAAATCTTAAAAAATTGATGACGTTACGAGCGTGCGTAGAAACTGTGCAACAGATGCTTGTAACGCAGTCATTTTGGGGATATTTTTACCAAATTTGCAACAAGGGAATTTTGGGACCCCACCTCATTAAGAGTGACACTATCATTTCATTAACTGATCCCAAAAGGTGATTCCGTGCAGCAACCGCGAAATCACCTTTCGGGACTGAGAAATGAAATGACAGTGACTGTGTTCATGAGGTGGAGTCCCAAGAACCCCATGTTGAAAATTTGGGACCAAAACTCCAAAAAGTGGCTGAGATATCAACCTAAGTTGAAACCCCCCATTGATTGACATTATAGAGCTTATCATGATTTTCATCAGTTTGCAGTCGGCTTTTGAAGAGCGCAGATGTGTTCCCAGTCCACAGAAGATTACTACTCCTGACCACCAGAAGTAAGTATGGGTGAGGGGGTGCGGAGATGTGGGGTGCGCAGAGGGTGGGTGTGGATTGGGGGAGGGGGGTCAGCAGGAACGACGAGGGACCGTTCCTTTTTTTCCAGGTTTAAAAAACAAAAATGATGTTGTGGGTCTGTTTTTTCCTTTTTACAGGTAAACTATTTATGGATTTTGGCACACTGGGGTGGGCTCCCAGTGTGCCAGAGTACTGGGGGAGATCAATGCTGTCCCTGGGACTGGGCACCCCAAGGTCGAAGAATATATGGGCGTGGGGGGGGTGCATCTGACACTGGGAGTGGGCATCCCGGTGTCAGAAACACCACAGTTAGTTTTTGGCACACTGGGGTGGGCTCCCAGCATGCCACATTAAAGGGGGAGGGGGGATAACATGGGGATTGAGCACTCCAATGTCGGCAGAGGGGGGGATCCACTAGCACAAATGGTCGCGCTTACAGTAAAGTGCCTTCGGGCACTGAATACTCCCAGCCTGTATGGAACTTATGCTGTGGCCTGCTCCGCATGGGTGGGAGAAAATAAGGAAACAGAAACAGCAGGACGTGGAGGAGGCAGGTGAGGAAGGCACCTCCTCCCACCTTGCAGGAAAGGACCGGTGGGGTGGCGGGGACAGAGACATCATGATGCAAACAGCTGTTTGCTCTGTGGTGACCTGCACATGAAAGGAAAAAGCCAGCCACATGATTGGTGTGGCTTTTTCTTTTCAAGTGCAGACCACTTCAGGCAAAACGATGTCAGGACCAGCCTGGCTGATGATTGGTGTGATGCTGCCGGGCCCCTTGCAAAGCACTCTGCATTGGACAGACAGTGTCACACCCCTCAAAAGTCACTATTCCAAGGAGTCCGCAGCGCTTGTGCAAACTCAAAAAGGAGTCTTGTCTATCACTTTGTTATAAGGAAGTAGCATAATTCCATAGTAACATATTGTACTAATTTAAGTTCAGAAGGGACACTAGGTCCATTATGTTGACCTTCCACATGTGTTATAAGCAAGGATGAAAAAAGTATTCTGTGCATTCTGAATCTATTGCTTACCAGGGAGCAGTGGTGTCTGCAAATGATCCACCTGACCAAACGAAAACAGTGTCATCATCCAGGTTGTTTAATCCAATCCAATAATTGTCTGATGCCATCAGTGATACCCATGTCTGCAGTTTTAATATAAAATATTTACATATAATGAAGCCATTTGACATTCATAAAACTGTCATCTTAAATTGTTCTCAAAATGGCCACAGATCACTAAGATTTTTGACAGCCAAAATTTTTAGTCTATGCAATAAACTGAGCAGTTTTCTTTTTCTGTTCAGCTTATTTACCCAGGATAGCCCATCTTTAACTATGAATGTTCTCTATGGCATTCTCTACCATTGGAAACTACAAAATAGCCATACATTTTAGATATTTCTGCAACATCATCCCACAACTGAAATTACGATTAATGATTGTCGTGTACATGAGTTCCCAATATGCCACTAGCTGACAGAAAATGTTAAGGACATTCCTGTTGGAACTACTATTGGAGACTGCCCATGGGTCCTGCTGCTTATAGCCAAATTGGAACGTTTATATTCATTGGATATTTGTTCTATATAACACTTTAGACAATCCCCACCATATGAGTAACAAATGAAGCCAAGTCAGTTTTTTCCCCACTGTAAGATTTCTTACTGATCTTCCAATGTACTTGAATTTCTGTAAGTCTGATGCTTGTTCATGTAAAACTGAATAAACATAAGCAAAAAAAAAGCATATTTCTGAAACAGAAAAGTTGGATATTAAATCACTCAGGAGTCATTCTTCTCTGGGCAGTGACAGCCTGTTGGTTGAATTTTATAAAATGTTTAGTACTCGGCTAGCTCCAGCTTTAGCTTGTTTGTTTATTGAATTTTTGGATTCTGGCATGATTCCAGAATCCATATCTACAGTATTATTGTTCTTTGGGGGTTTTTGTATAAAGGGGTGACAGATCTTTACTCAGTAACTGGAGGCCTATCCGTCTACTTAATGTAGATGAGAAGATCCTCTCTAAAATTTTGGTTAAACACCTAGAACAAGCAGAAATGGCAGTGGTATAGACACTTCGGGTGTGTGCAGTTCCTGGCAGGTCTGTGCAAGATAATTTGATTATGCTGCCGGAAACCTTTGAAAGTGGCATGTCTCTGTCTTTTCCAGGTTTTGCAATATCTTTAGACCAGGAAAAGGCCTTCGATAGGCTGGTTTATGAATATTTACACTATGTCTAGTTTTGTAGAAATATGGAATTCCTGTCAGTTTTATTTGATGGGTGGGAATTTACACAAGCAGCCCTACTGTATATTTGCCCTTTAATTAATGGCTGGAAGGGTCATAGGGTAAGAGTTTATAGAGGGGTCTGACAGGGGTGCCCCTTGAGCCCCCTGTTGTTTGTCCTGGGTACTGATCCTTTACTGAAACATCTGAAAATCAATGCTAACATTCATGGGTTGATTCCTACCTGCCAGTAATGTACCCAAGGTGAAAGTAATGGCTTACGTGGATGACTTGCGTTTGTTCATTAGGGATGAGGCTTTTGGTCTCCTGGTGGCCTACACACATTGGAGGTTTTCTTGTGTCTCGGGTTCTTGTATTAAAACTTGGAGAAAAGTAAAGGGGTTGGCATTGAGACCTAAAGAAATGCTGAGTTAAAAATAGTGGATATAAAGATAAAAGGGATAGAACCTGAGATGCTGGGAGTCTGTTTTGGTACTACCGACATGGCCATGGCATTCTGGGAGTCTGTTTTGGTGCTACAGATATGGCCAGGGCTAATTGGGATGGTCATCTTTCTGCTACTGGAGGTATGGTGTTGCATTTGAAGGCTTGAAAAATGTCTAAAAAAGAAGAGTTTTTCTGACAAATACCTTGTTGGTACCGAGGTTTCTGTATGTCAACTTTATTTTCCTTTACCTCCCTGTCTTCAGGTTAAATTACATAGTCTTTTTCTTTATTGTAATTTGGGGGAGTTGCTTAAACCTGGTGAAGCAGGGAATAACATATTTACCTATAAAACAGGGTGGCCTGGGTATGTTGAACCACCATAGACTATTTATGTTCACCATGCACGTGTGAATATAGCAAACATTTTGTTATGGTAGTTGGTTGTTGAGAGGGGTGACACTGTCCGTCCAATGCAGAGTAGTGTTTTAGGGGCGTGGCAGTGGCACACCAATCATCAGCTGGGCTGAATAAAAAAAATTACTCACCGTAGTAATATTGTTTCTTCCAAGGTGTCCTTTAGCATCAGTAACAGTATGCAGTAAGCTGACTAGGTTGAACTGCCTCAGAGGTGAAGTTTATGATAATGAATAAAATGAATTAGCCAATCAGAAGAGAGTTAGAGGGTGTGCTGAGTGGTGTCTGCCCAGAGGGCACCAGAATTTTTCGAAGCTAGAGTGGAACATGCCCATATTAGGTGTGAACTAACAGGATTTAAAAATCATGCAATAGCATGAACCATAGACAATAGAAAACATGTAAACGTTGATTTAAATGTAATTCAAAAATTCAGAAAAACAAATTTGGCAACAATACAGAAAGCTGAGTCCTCTTCAGTAAGGTTACCAAGGAGAGGGGTTGGAGCTTACTGATGCTAAAGGACACCTTGGAAGAAGCAATATTACTACAGTGAGTAATTTTTTCTTCTCACCCCAGGGGTCCTTTAGCATCAGTAACAGTATGCAGATTACTATGCAGTGCAATTGGGAAGCGGGTAGAGAACCTACTTAGGAAAGAGGCTCTGCAGGACTGCCCTACCAAATTTGGCATCAGATCTGGACTGAATATCCAGGCAGTAGGGCTTTGTGAATGAGTGTACAATCTTCCATGTGGCTGCTTTGTAGACATCTAGTAAGGGAATATCCCTTGCAGCTGCCACTGTGGCAGCAGTGCCCCGGTAGAGTGAACCCTGAGGCCCTCAGGGAGATTTTTACCAGCTTTGTCATAACAAAACTGAATGCAAGAGACTGTTCAGCAAGAGATAGTTCTCTTAGTGGCTGGTCTTCCTCTACCTACCTCCTCATAGGTAAGGAAAAGCTAAGTAGAAGAGCCCCTAAACTGCTTGGTGTGTTCCAAGTAGTAGGATAAGGCTCATTTCATATCCAAACTGTGGAGTCTCTGTTCTCCTGATGTGGATTTTGTCAGTGAAGAAAACAGGAGGGGTGATAGACTGGTTAAGGTGGAATTCAGAGACCCCATGGGCAGAAATTTCCTGTTTGTCTTGAGCTCTGCCTTGTCCTTATGAGGCAGGGCTTGACAAATTTTAAAATTAGGTACTCGTCCATGGACAAGTGGCTTGTCAAAAAGTAGTTGTCCCAGTGCTCGAGTTAGTTGGTCCAGGTATAAAGTGGCACATTTTTAGTGGAAAGTATAAAAGTACAGAAAACCTTAACAGATTTATTGTAGAATCAGTTATTTAGTGTTGTAATAGAGAATAAGGAGAATAATATGAATTTTTTTTAATTTTTGTCAGGATGGAGAGGATTGTGACAGAATCAGCACGTGGCGCCAGCAGCACAGTCAGTGAGAATATCATGCAGCAGACAGTACATCATCAGCATCCGGTAAAGTTATAGGAAGCCTGAGCTTACTCCAGCTGGAGCATCATATTCAGTGTCATCATCAACACTAGTGACAGCCTCAGGGACATTTTCATGTGAATCAGCATCAGCTGAACTAGTAGTTGAACCAGCATGAGCATGACCATGAAGGTGGCATGTGCCAGGACCAGATAGTAGCCAGTGGTCGATAGCTTTATCCGGATCAAAGCTGTCTAATGCAGGACCTTCAACTGCTATATGTAGAAGAGACTGGAGTGTGTCATCAGCCAAACTAGTTTTTATTTTTGTTTTTATAAGATTCTGAATGAAGAATACTCTCTCACATTTAGCTGTAGACACACTCATAGCCAGTAACATTTCTATTAGGTCAAGGATGTGAGCAAGCTGGGCCAGTCTCTCTCGCAGTAGTCGTGAATACACTTGCAGATATGGCTTATCAACTGCAGACTTAAGCATTACTTTGAATGCAGCATACTCCTTTTTTAT
The DNA here is from genome assembly GCA_016271365.2 of Neoceratodus forsteri. Classification (NCBI taxonomy): domain Eukaryota; kingdom Metazoa; phylum Chordata; order Ceratodontiformes; family Ceratodontidae; genus Neoceratodus; species Neoceratodus forsteri. Next base: position 829,784,344 of record CM028130.1, on the reverse strand, counting down.
ACTGGGTATGTGATCTTCAGAAAAAAAGCTATGAAAGTAGTCTAACAAATTACTTACATTAGTCAAGCCAAATTGTGCAAGTTCTTCTTGTGATAGATTGAAATTTTTGAAATCTAAACAACTGAACCATTTTAGAGGTTCTTCCGAGAAATTCCAAAAACGCTGGTCAATGTAAGATACTGCTGTTTCTATTAAACTGTGCAGTTGTGTATCAATTGTAAAATTTACTTCTGGACAGTTCCCTTTGAATGTAAAAGGAACAATCTTCTCCTCACTGTCACATTTTGAAATGAGAGAGTGCATGCATTTCTCTGCAGGATTATATTGGTTTAGAAATGACATCATAAACTTTTCAGGTCTTATTTTTAGCTCCATCAACTGGAGTAAGCATGTCTTGATGAGTTGGAGGACTTTTGATATTAGCAGGTTATCCTTTTGAAATTCCAGTGACATATTTTTCAATACTGGCAAAAAATCTTGAAGAATAAACAGTGATTTTACAAACTGTACTGTGTGCGCATCTCTTAGAAGTGCCTTTGCTTTGGCCCCATCATCACCAGCAGAGTTTGACACATGTTCAAGATGTTGAATTACTGTGGGCAGGTTGACTTGAACAGCACGAACTGAACGTGTCTTACTTGCAAGCCAAAGAACTTGCTTTATTGCAATGAAATGCGCCAACTCATTGTGTATGACATCTGCTGTTTCCTGCAGTTCCCTAAGTGTGTTGGGGCTGTAGTGGTAAAATTTAAGTGTCTTTTGTTTCCTACTTTTTGAATGAAGAGATTTTTTTTCATGACGTCGTGAACTGCTAATTCCAGTTTGTTGGCTACGCAATGCATGGGTATTACAGTGGGGACATGTTGTCTGATTTTTGCTATGGTGCCACCTGTATGGCCCATCACACTGGCACCATCAAAGTTAGCAGATACGAGAACCAGTCCAGGCTTGCTCACATCAAGTTCCACAAAAGAAAAATCAACAGACTGAAGCGCAGAGCTTATTGCTTTAAAAACTCCATTTGTATGAGAATGTTCTAGGGGTACAGCTTTAATTAACACAGTTGTAACCTTTTTTTCTGTGCAATCAACAAAACGAAGAAAAACATTTTCCCACGCTACAATGCTTGTGTTTGTACTGCCATCTGCAAGAACAGTTACGAATTTTGTATTTTTGACAGTCTGGATCTGTGTTTTAGACATGACAGCTGATATTGCATTACAGAAATCTCTGGCCTGTTTACCATTTGCGTAATTGCTGCCAAGTTTAACCCCATTTTTTTTCTTGCAATATGCAAAGCCACTTCATATCTGAGAAAGGACATAAATTTTTAGCCAAGGAATATGCGGTGTTAAATAAATGCCTCAGTTTATTTTTGGTGGCTTCCTCCATCTGAGAAAATGCGTGATATATTGCTGTTTCAGATATGTTAAAGTTGACTGCGCGTTGACCAGTTTCGTGATTATGCTGGTTTCCACAAATTATATGTGGATTTGACTTTTCATGGGCTCTCACTGACTCAGTTCTGAAATTATCTGAACCAGTGGCAAACACATTGAGTTTTTTGGAATAAGCAGGAGTCACAAGACTGAGATATTTCTCATAGACTGAGCAGTGCATGACGCATTTTGGTCATCATACCTTAACCAGGTATAGTGACTTAGCCAGTGGTGCTGAAACATTTTAGCCATTTTTTCGACATATTCTTTTTATCTTTACTACTTTTCTCAGAGTTTAAGTTAATTGTTTTACTTTCCTCATCTAAAACCAAAGGTCACTTTCTGCTGCTGCTGTCATTTTTCGCACTGATTTCAGAAACTGATATGATCAAGTCAGATTGATCACCTGTTATGTCTACAAATACAGACCCAAACTGAGACTCATTGTTTTGGTTGTTTTCCTGTCTAGGGCTGGGGGGCTGGTTGGGACTGGCTTTCAGACTGTGAAGAAGGCGGCTCTGGCTCTTTACTTTTTGTTTCTGATGAAGAAGATGACATGGAGGATTTTTTCCCAGTCTAAAGGGAAAATAGAGTAGTTTGCTTTGGCTTATTTCTTCACATTTTATTTACTTTTATGTAGCTGTGAAAATATTGAAATAGTGTGCACAATAGCATTCTATTTTATGTTATCTTTGTGTGTGTTGTGTACTTTTTTTACCTTAAGGTTAAGCTGTTGTGCTTATACTTACAACACAAGAGGGCCTGGGCAGGACAGAGTAGGTGGGAGTAAGAGTGGGAGCCAAGTACTAGTACTCTGCAGTCATCCACTTCCCCAAGTTCCTCTACCCGTACCCTCACAGGGCAGGTTAGGTCTCACAGCCACACACACACACACACCTCCACCAAAGTACTGCAGCACGCTAGAGGGTTATTTTTTTTCTGTAGCACCAAAAAATGCTTTTGTATAGTTTATTTTGAATAAGTCCACAATTGTTCCCCAAGTTCCACTACCCTGTCAGGGCAGGTTCAGTCTCACAGCCACACACACACACACACACACACACACACACACACACACACACACACACACACACACACATATACATTGGCTCCACCAAAATAGCTAGGTTTTTTTTCCTTTTCTATAGGGAACTGGGCAGGTCACCCTGACCACTTCATTCCTTTCCACACGACACCTCTCCCAACACAGCACACACACAGACTGAGTTGGCTCCTCTTGGACCTCTTATTTTTCTTTAGTGTATTTTTTTTAATAGCGTTTCTATTTTTTTTTTTTTTTTTTTCACAAGCCAGCCAGCCACAAGTCAGGACACTGGGCAGGTAAGCCCAACCCCTTCACTCCTTTCTACATGACTCTTCTCTCCCAACACAGCCCACACAGACTGAGGTAGGCTAAGCACCTTTCTGTTATTTAATTTCCTTTTGTCTTTTTTAATAGCTTTCTCTTTGTTTTTTAATGCTTTTCACAAGCCAGCCAGCCACAGGTCAGACACCCAACCACTTGCCTTCTCTCCTTTCCACACAACACCTCTCTCCCAATACAGCCTACACAGACTGAGGTAGGCTCCTCTTATTTAATTTTCTTTAGTATTTTTTTAATAGCATAACTATCTCTTTTTTTATGTTTTTCACACGCCAGCCAGCCACAGGTCAGGGACACTCCAATACCTTTACTCCATTTCACACCTTCACTCCTTTCCACATGACACCTCTCAGTCACTCCCAACACAGCCTGCACAGACTGAGTGAGGTAGGCTCAGGCTCCTCTTATTTAATTTCCTTTAGTCTATTTTTTTAATAACTTTCTCTTTTTTATGTTTTTCACAAGGCAACAAAACAAGTCACCCCTTCATCAAGCTTTCACTCCTTTCCCCACTGTCTGTGAAGGCTTTCCCTTTTGTTTTACTTCCTTTCCTTATTAGTTTTTTTTTTTTTTTGTATTTCTTTCACACAAGCCAGCTGGCCACAGGACAATGGGCAGCAGGGCAGGTGGTCAATCACACCATTGCCCAACGATGCGCACACACACACACCCCTTCACTCCTTTGCTTTCCACACAATCTGCCTGCAAGTCAGTTGAGACCCACACAGGCTGTTCCAAATATAATATATATATTTTTTACAGTCTTATTTATTATTTATCTGTTCTTTTTTTACTGCCTAGTAAATCCTTGACCTCTACTACCTTGCTTACTTGCTTGTTTTTAGTATATCTTTTATTTCGTTATTACATTAAGCCAAGCCAGCCTCAGAACACTGCAGGACACAATGATCAGTAATTACTCGTCTTCACTCACATTCACACATAGGATACATAGGATAGGTACAGAGCTGATGGACTTTCATCCTTGATGCTCGCCAGCTGTATTTCTAAATTTTTATTAGTTTTTTTTATAAGCATCCCATCTAGTTTTAAATGATGTGGTTGATGGACTAGCCACGACCTCCAATGGAAGTCTGTTCCAATCATGGACCACTCTTTGGCTAAACCACCATGCGCTACGTACCTTTCTTCTGTTTGGTGCTGTAAGCTGCAGTGGATGGGACCTAGTATTATGTGTGTTTGTATTCCTAGCTAAACCAGTGATGTCCCAGAGATCTTTATTGTTCCATGCCCTGTGCACTAAACACTTATCGTCCCTTTTCCTTCTTGCTTCCAAGGAGTACATGTTAAGTTCTAATAAGCAAGCTTCATAGTCCTTTCTATCCATACCTTGGATTGCCCTGGTAGCTCATTTTTGGACTCTTTCTAATAGTGCTATGTCTCCCTTTTTGTGTTGCCCACACCTGTGCACCATACTCCACTGTGAGTCGAACTAGGGATGTGTACAATGGCAACATTACCTCCCTGCTCCTTGATGTTATATGTCTTAATATGCAATTAAGAATTCTATTACCCCTCTGGGCTATCTTTTGGCAGTGGGCATGAAGGACATATCGCTGGATACTATGATGCCCAAATCCCTTTCCTCTTCGATTGTTTTAAGGGCAGTGTTTCCAAGTTTGTATGATATTCTTGGATTCCTTTTTCCCATGTGCATAATGTAGCATTTGCCTTAGTTTAGTGTCAGTTTGGTTTGCTCAGTCCATGAAACTATATTGTCAATTGTGTTTTAAAGATTTGATGACATTGAATTAATATTGATTTCTGCCTCTATACTCCAGTGGTCTGCAAATTGTGTAGCCAAATCAAGTTTTGATTGATTTGGAGAAATGATACATATAGATTAAAAAGACAGGGGTCCAACACTGAACCCTGTGGGACCCCGCTTGCCACTTCTGACCATTCAGAAAATTCACCTCCAATGCACACCCTTTGTTTCCTGTTTTCTAACAATTTGTGAACCCGGTTAGTTATGGTCTGATGGATGGATGGCTAGCTTACTCATTTGTTGTATTAGTTTGAGGTGGGGGAGCTTATCAAAAACTTTGAAGAAGTCAAGAAATAGTATATCCACTGGTGTTCCTTCATTAAAGCTATCCATTACTCTGCTATAAAATGCCAACATATTTGTCTGGCATGATCTTCCCTTTACAAACCCATGTTGAGAATGGTCTGTGAGGTTGTGAGTGTGGAGGTGTTGTATTATCTCATCCTTTAGTATTCCCTCTAGGATTTTTGATGGAATAGCAGTGAGACTTTTGGGTCAATAATTTGCGGGGTCTGATTTATTCCCTTTTTTGAATATTGGGATAACTGTTGCTGATTTCCAACAGTCTACTACTTCCCCTGTGTCCAGTGATTTCTGGAAAATGTGAGCCAATGGTGGAGCTATTTACTTGCCATTTCTTTAAGTATTCTAGGATGTAATCCATCCAGGCCTGGGGATTTATTTGGGTCTAATTTGGCTAACCTAGCTTCTACATCAGATATTTTAATTTTGATTCTGTCTGTGGGGGAATTTCCTGGTATTGGTGCTACAGTATGTGGTTGTTCTTTTTTTTGTTATATACTGTCAAAAAATAGGAGTTTGCTAAATTCGCCATTTCTTTATTCTCTAGTCAGGTCCCCATTAGTTTTTTGAGTGGGCCTATATTATTTGAGTTTCCTTTCATGTTATTAATGTAAGCATAAAAGGCTTTATAGTTCCCGTTTACTCTATTGGCCAAGTTTACTTCATGGTTAGCTTTTGCCCTTTTGATTTGTTTTTTTATATAATTTGACAGTTTAGTATATTGTATCCTGTTTTTGTCAGTTTTGTTTATTTTCCATTTCTTAAATAATCTTTGCTACTTGTTTACTAGTTTTTTGATAGAAGATGACCACCATTGTGTTTTGTTGTTTTGGGGTGGGTATTTTTGCTTTAAGGGAATATTATCAGTTATTTCTCATTTTATTTTTGTCACAAATATTTCCCATGTGTCATTTAGTGGTTTGTTACCAAAATCCTTATCCCACCGCTAGTTTGTTAGGTTTGCTCTGATCTTAGCAATGTTTGCTTTGACAAAATTGGGGATGGCTGTAGACCCTATGCATTCACACATTAGTTCGGCTATTTTGAATTCTACTTTCAGGTGGTCTCTAGTTCCAATGGTGCAGCCATCATACATTCACTTAGTGTTTCTCCCATATTTGTTAGGACAAGGTCCAAAGTGTTTAGTCCCCTAGTTGGATGCTCGACCCTCTGTGTTAGCCCTACTTGGTCACATGCATTTAAAAACTCCCTCTCTAGGGGTGTACTTATTGTTGATGTACTCCAGTTTATACCTAGTAGATTTAAGTCCCCGAGGATTAATAGTCTGTCTTCTGGGTTTAATGAAAGGATTTTAGTAATTAACGTTTTATTGGCTTGTAAGGTGGATGCCAGGGGGGTCTGTAGATTGTGCCAAATATTATTTTTGGTTCATTTACTGGTATTAACTTTATCCATACTTGATCGGGTGTATCAGTATCTATATAAACTTCCTCAGATTTTATACTATCGGATACATATAGTGCCAACCCACCCCCTTTCCTGTACTGTCTAGATTTTTTGTAGAGGGTGTACCCTGGTATGTCCTGATCCAAGTCATCATTTGCGTCCCACCATGTTTCTGTAACCACTGCTATGTGTATGTTCTTGGTGGACATAATGTTTTTAAATTCATCCATTTTGTTGTTTAGGCTTCTAGCATTTAGAAGTATGTAGTTCCATGTTTCGATTTTTCCTAATACCCATGTATTATTCACTAAATTGCTGTTTAGTCCTGCATATCCCTTGGCCCCCTAGTGTTTAGTTTAAATAAAGTCCAGTTGCTTCTTTGAACCTCTTGGCTAAGTATCTTGTACCTGCCCTTTCTAGGTGTAGTCCATCATGTTTGAATAATTTGAGATCTCTAAAAACCTCTGAGTTATCTAGAAACTGAGCTTCATCTTTCTTACAAAGTTCTTTTAACCATCAGTTAATTGTGTTTATTCTTTGGTTTTTAGATGAATGTCGACCCAACTGGATGCTAGATACTATACTACTTCCACCCCTTTTTGTTTAATGGCAGCTAGAGTTTCCTGGGAATCTGAAAAGATGTCATGAAGGTTCCTGTGTTGTATGTCATTTGTCCTTAATACAGTTAGGGTTCAGTTCAATTTTGTATTTTAACTTGCTTTAAACATTATTTTTGTCTGCCCTGATCAAAGCAAGTCATTTAAACTGCTGTGCCCCACTGCCCCGGCTGCTGAGTTAGTCTTGCTCTTAGTTGTTTCTGTCTGATATGATTTTTTTTTTTAATTTGGCTCCAGTCTTGTGTGTTCCTCAGTAGCAGTCTAAGTTCTCCCAACTACTCCCACTTCAAATTCAGTCATCACACAAATGACAAAAGTCAAAATTATTCACCAGTCCTGCGACTGACCAAGTCAGCAAACACCTCCACCAAAACTGCGTGCACTGCAGAGTACAGATGACTACTACCATCTATAAAGTAAATATATGAGGAGACAAACACAGTCTCCAACTAGACTGTCCTCTATTTTGTTTCAGTTCTCCCCCTTGTTAAATATTTATCATCAGCAGGTGGTGTTACTTAGATCATCAGGCTTCAGTAATTGTTCATTGCTGTTGCTACTGATGATGAAGAGATTTTGCAACAAACGAACCCCCCTTCCCCCAAACTGCGTGCAGTCCTTTTGGAGTGGAGACTCAGACAAAACACACAACCACGGTCTCCCCGACTACTCCCTCTTTTTTTGCTGTCCACTCCACACACTTCCAACAATTATATTTTATTTTTTATATTCGAATTGAATATGCTGCTGCAAGTACTTTTGTACTGTTGAACTGCATGCTGGAATAGTCACTAGCTCTGCACTGTGACCCAACCGCTCTGCTGTCAGGTACAAAATGGAGCTCTCCCATGCAGTCTCCCGCTTCTGAAGGACACCAACTCCCATCCCTTCCACTGCCTCTGCCAATTACCAGGACTGACAGGTACTCTCCTTTAAACTGGTTGACTCACCCTGTCAGTCCTGGTTACTCCAAAGCTGTTTGTCTCCAGATAGGTGGGAAGTGCTCTGGAGGTAGGGTCCAACCACCACATCATCACGTGCTCCCACACTAGCTCCACCTTCCATCTCCCGGCTGCTCTCGGCTCTGTGCCCCCAGCTGCACCACCTGATTAACTTGTCTGCTGGCATGTGATCTCCAGGGAATGGTATCTGGCAGTGCTGCCGTGGCACCTAGTGGACATTGGACACTGCAGCAGGTAGGAAACTAAAAACCTACAACAAAAAAAAGGGTCTGAGTCAGTTGTCCAAAGGACAACTAAGTGCTTCAAGTGTGCCTGTCCGACTATCATTTCTTGTAGCCCGGGACATTGGGCTATGGGATTTGTTGAGCCCTGTTATGAGATATAATGTAGTTAGCTTCAGTACAGAAAGCCTGCAACTCTGAAATCCTTCTGGCAGAGGTAATGGCAACTAAAAAGACTGTCTTCCAAGTGACATACTTCAAATGGGAAGTAGCCATGGGTTCAAAAGGTGGCTTCATGAGCTTGGCAATACAGAAGTTGAGGTCCCAAGGGGGAACAGGCTCCCTGATTGGAGGCTGAAGATGGAGGAGGCCTACGAAAATTTTTTTCATAACAGGCAAAGAAATGACTGACTTGTCCTTGCCTATGGACAAATAAGCAGAAATTGCAGCCAGATGCAGTTTTAATGATGAGGTCTTTAGTCCTGAGGCCTGTAAGTGCACCAAATAGTCTAAAAGACTGGGAACCGAGGCTCTGAGAGGATTTATCTGCTTCCCCTTGCACCAGAAAGAATATCTTTTCCACTTAGCTGCACAAGTTTTCTTGGTACTAGGTTTCTTGTCCATCCTCAAGATTTTAAGGACCTGTTCTTAATATTGAGTATCTGGGACAGGTACTCTAACTCCTCAAGAGCCAGGCTTTGAGGTGAGGAGACTGCAGATTTTGATAAGTCAATCCTAGATGGGGTAGAGTCAGGAGAGAGTGACTGTGGGGAAGCTGGATAGGCTTGCTGTGTGACAGGGCTAACAGGAGAGAGTACCAAGTTTGCCTTGGCCAATCTGGTGCCACCAGAATCATTGTTGCTAATTGGGTCCTCAACTTCAGCAGTACTCTATGAACCAGAGGAAAGGGAAGGAAAGCATAAAGGAAACAGCACAGCTAAACTGGGAAGTTGCTGCAGCATGGAATCCACATATGCCCAACATTCTAAAGCTTGGGCTGTGCCATTCCCCTGGTAGGGGTGCACTATACGCAGTTATTATGATTACCCATTGACAATGTGGAGCGCTACAGAAGAAAAAATTACTTACCATAATAATCTTGTTTCTTCTATGGGAATCTTACTGTATTCTGGCATCTGCAGTATGTTCTCACTATAGGACTACCCCAGAACCAAAATGGTTAATAGAACCTATGCAAATGATGGAATGCTAGACTCGAGCTCGGTTTCCAAACCACTGTCCCTGGAATACATCCTATAACCATCAGATTTTTACAGATTATGCATAAGAACAAACTATCTAAACTATCCTAATAAATAACTAACAGAAAAAGAGGAGGATTAGGCAGCTTCAAAGTACCAGGCCGGTGCCCACAAAAGTCAAAACCAGTACTCACAGAACGGAGTCAGCACACAGCATCATCTCAAAGGTAGATCCACAAGCTCAGATACAGATGTTCCACACTGGTTACATGGCCAAACAATTCCTTTAATGAGATTTCAAGTAATTCAAAGAAAAAGTTACACACAGGCCAAGCCCCACCAAGCGTGGCTGCCCCGCCCCAATAGAGTTTCACACTGCGATAGCAAGTCAAACATTTTCACGCTAAAGATCGCTTTCTCAAGTCTTGCAAAAGCACTCTTTAGCATGAAAACATTTGACTTGCTATCGCAGTATGAGACTATTAGAGAGAGACTTGCTATCACAGTGTGAGACTCTATTGGGGAGTGGCAGCCACGGTTGGTGGTGCTCGGCCTGTGTGTAACTTTTTCTTTGGATTACTTGAAATCTCATTAAAGGAATTGTTTGGCCATGTAACCAGTATGAAGCATCTGTATCTGAGCTTGTGGATCTACCTTTGGGATGATGCCATCTGCCGACTCCATTCTGTGAGTACTAATAAATAACTAGCACCCCCCAAAAACAGACAATCCCCTTACATTTAAGAGTGTGGGCATCACTAAGACTCAAGTCACAGATGCCCCAACAAGAAACAACTCATAACTTTCAAACAACGACAGCTGTGGTGCAGTACCCATAGGTTCTAGTAGGGGAGGTAGGGCCGGAGCTCGGAATACAGTAAGATTCCCTTGGAAGAAACAAGATTACTATGGTAAGTAATTTTTTCTTCTGACCCCAGGAAATCTTACTGTATTCTGACCTATGCAGACTACCCAAGCAGTACCTTTGGAGGAGGGCAGAGAACCTATTTAGGAAACGGGCTCAGCAGTACTGCTGTGTCAAATCTGGCATCTCTTCTGGCCTGGGTGTCCAGGCTATAGTGTTTGGTAAATGTGTGAACAGTATTCCAGGTAGCTCCATTACAAATTTCCAACAAAGGAATATCTCTAGTAGCTGCTACAGAAGCAGCTGTACCCCTTGTAGAGTGGGATGTAAGGCCCACAGGGGATTCTTTACCAACTTTGCTGTAGCAGAATTGAATACAGGCAACAATCCAGTGTGCAATGGTCCTTTTTGAGGCAGGTTTGCCTTTGCCCACCTCTCCATAAATCAGGAAGAGCTGAGTGCTATCCTGCCTATGATTCTTAGTGTGACCCAAATAGTGGCTGATGGCCCTCTTCACATCCAGGCTATGCAGCCTACGCTCTCCTGAACTGGAATGTTCAGTGAAAAAGACTGGTAAAGTGGTGGACTCATTCAGGTGAAAGTCCAACACCACCTTGGGGAGAAACTTCCTGTTAGTACTGTGGATTACCTTGTCCCTATGGACTGAAATGTAATTTGGCTCTGTGGACAAGGCCTGGAGCTCACTAACTCTCCTTGCTGAGGTGACAGCTATCAGGAATACTGTTTTCCATGTCGTATATTTAAGCTCTGCTGAAGACATGGGCTTGAAGGGTGGCTGCATTAGCTGGTCAATGCATATACTGAGGTCCCATGCAGAACTTGGCTCCCTGTGTGGGGGATGCAAGTGCAACAGACCTTTGAAAAACTTTCTGAATATCTGCCAGGTGCACCTTAAGGGTACATGGCTGAAAGCCTAGGGAATGAAGGAGTACCAGATAATCCAAAACAACTGACAAGCCAGCCTGGCTACAGTCTATATGTCTTTGCTAGACCCAAATAGAAAACTTCTTCCACTTAGAGGCGCATGTTTTCCTAGTAAAGGGTTTTCTAGAAACTCTGAGGACCTCTAGAACCCCTTCAGAGATGTGTAGGTCAGCATACTCTAAGTCCTCAAAAGCCATGCCTTAAGCCCAAGGGGCTGGAAATTGGGGTAAAGGATCCTGCCCTGTGAGGAGGTCAGTAGGTTGTACCTCCTGGGGATGGAGATTGGTCTGGATACTGACAGGGTCAGGAGCACTGAATACCAGGGCTGCCTGGCTCAGCCTGGTGCAATGAGGATCACTGCCACTGGCTGAACCCTGAGCTTGTTCAGTACCCTGAGCAACAGGGGAAATGGAGGGAAGGCATACAGAAACTTCCCTGTCCAATCCAGCAGCAGTGCATCCAGAGGCACTATGCCCACTGCAGGAGGTCTGCAGCAGAACTGTGGCAGCTGATGGTTTTCTGGGGCTGCAAAAAGGTCCACCTCTGGGGTGCTCCACCTTCTGAACACAACTTGCAGGATCTGACTGTTTAGTGACCACCTGTGGTAATTCTAATTGATCCTGCCGAGAGCATCTGTGAAGATATTGTCCTTCCCTGGGAGATGAACTGCTGAGAGGGAGATCCCCAGGAAGTAGGCCAAATTCCATACTTTCATGATCTCTGTGCACAGGGGGGATGACTGTGTGCCCCCTTACTTGCTGATGTAGTACATTGTGATTGTGCTGTCTGTTCTAATTTGAACCACCTTACCCTGCAGCACTGAGGCAAAGGACTGAACGCCTAGGCAAACTGCCTTGAGTTCCAGCAGGTTAATGTGAAGCACAGACTCCTGCTGAAGCCAAGTACCATGTGTGGTGTGCTCCCCGAGCTGGGCACCCCATCCTAGGAGGGAGACATCTGTTGTTTGCACTGCTGGCCATGGCTGCTGAAGGAAAGGCACACCTACTCTGAGGCTGTCCTTTACCTGCCACCACTGGAGTGCTTGAGGAAGGGTTCCTGTGACTGGCACCATTTTTGACAGGGAATCTCTTTTCTGTGATCAGCGAGATCTGAGATGGAACTGGGTGTCTCTCATCTGGAACCTGGAACCTGGCACTGTTGTTGTTGATGCTGCCATACTGTATGTCCTAACAACTGGAGATAGTGCCTTGCTGGTCTGGAAATGTACAGCTGAAAGGAGCTGGCCAGCTGTACCAGGCAGTCCGCCCTCCCCTGAGGAAGGAATGCCTTTCACCTTAGTGTGTCCAGTTCCACTCCTATAAATTCCAGGAGCTACACTGGCCTCAGCACTGACTTTTTCTGGTTTACCAAGAAGCCTAAGGACTGCAGGGTATCCTGAGTGGTGGTTAGTGCATCTTTGACCTGCTGGGGTGAGTAACCTACTACTAGCCAGTCATCCAAGTATGGGAAGACTGTAACTCCCTGCCTCTTTGTGTGCTACCACTAGTGCTAGGCACTTTGTAAACACTCTTGGAGCAGAAGTCAGGCTGAAAGGCATGGCTCTGAACTGATAATGGCTGATGGCAATCTGAACTTGAAGTACTTTCTGTGGGATTGCCTGATAGGGATGTGAAAGCAGGCATCCTTTAGGTCTAGAGATGCAAGCCAATCTCCCTGCCTCAATGTAGGGAGGATGGTGGTTAGGGTGACCATTTTGAACTTTGGTTTTCTCGAATGTTTGTTTAGATGTCTGATATCCATTATGGGTCACCACTCCCCAGTTTTCTTTAGGGTTAGGAAATATCTTGAGTACAGTCCCTTTCCCCTTTGGGTCAAGGGGATGGGCTCTACTACCATCTCCTGCAGGAGATTTGCTACCTCTGCCTCCAACAGGATTGCTTCCAATGGGGTGGCAGGTCTGAAAACTCTTGCCCTCAGTTTGGGCAAGACCTTGAAGCTGAGGGCAAGATCCTGGCTCACTACCTCCAGGAACCATTTGTCCATGGTAGTAGAACTCCAAACCTGGAGGTAATGAGCCATCCTGGCCCTACTGGAAGTGGAGAGGCGACCCTGGCAGACCCCTCAGGGGGGTCTGCTTTGCTTGTGCACTGGGTTGGGGATTGGGACCAGAATGACTGCCACCCCTTCTGCCCCTGCCTCTGAAGTACCCTCTCTACAGCTGGTAGGCTGGAACAGCATGGGTCTGGAGGAAAGGTCTGTAGTGAGTTCTACCCCTACCTCCTTTATTCTCGTACTTCTGAGATGTTGCTGCTTTTTCCTTAGCAGCAGCACTCTTGTAAGCCACCTTGTATTCATCCAAATCTTTTTCATGTAGGCCTCTGTCTGTTCACCAAAGAGAGATGTGGGCTTACAAGGAAAATCCAGGGCTTTCACCTGAGTGTTCTGGGATGGATTAGTGGCCCTGAGCCAAGCAAACCATCACAGGGACACTGAAGTTGCCATAAGTCTGGCTGCGATGTCAATGGCATCTGCTGCCATTCTAAATTGGTATTTGGAGGCTTCTCTGCCCCTTTTTGCAGCCTCAGCTAGGTCTGATGCCATGGGAGCAGAGCAGGCCTTTGCAATCTCCAAAACTGTGTTCCAGAGACATTTCTGGTATCTGGAAACATAGGCCATGTAAGTGGCCTGCCTAATGGCCAAAGAAGTATCCAAATAAGATTTCTTGGCCATAGTCTATTTTCCTAGAATCTTTATCCAGGGGATGTAATGCTAGAGGAATGCCTGCCTTATCACATGCAGCAGCCTGTACCACCCCTTCATGACTGGGATGCCCAAAGAGGAATGCCGCTCCTATTTTGGCAACCCAGTATTTTCTATCCATTTTCTTGTCTACTGGGGGAACAGAAGTGGGGGTTTACAAAATCCTAGTGGCCTGTCTCTTCAGAGACTTATGGATGGGTAATAGCAACCTCTTAGTTGCTGGTACATCCATCATTTCCATGTAATCTGGTTCCTCCTCCACCTCTGTAGATTCCTGGATGGAGAGGTCCAGAGTTTGTGTCACTTGCTTCATGACAGCAAAATGTGAGGTAAAATCCTCAGGTCCCTTATCAGGGGAATCGGGGCACTGAGGATCAGGGGAAACATCCAGTTTAGGGTGCTCCCTAAAGTTCTCATCATAATCCTCTTCATCATCATAATCATCATCCCCATAAATATTAGTGTAGTGTTCAAAAGGACCGGGAACCGAAGAGGTACCCGAAGTTTGAACCAATGGATGATGTGAACTAGGTCGCAGAACTGAACCAGTACCAGTTTGCAGCGACTGAAATATTCTAACAGCATTAACAATTTCTTCAGTGGTAGGAACCACCAGGTTTGTTGGTTGCAGTTCCTTACCCGAGTGCTTTTCCTTTTTCTTTTTCGAAGTGGTTGCCGGTTCAGCGGCAGTTTCCGTGGTTTGCTTCCTTCCAAGGGAACCTTCACCCTTGTCGGAGGATAGTTCGTCCCGATCCTTGGGTTTTTCTTTTGAATGAGAAGGATTTGGCTTATCCAAGGCCGGGTCAGCAGCCTTATCGGATATATTTTCCCTCAGTTGGTTCAATCCCCTATCAAGCGTCGACTGAGGAAAATTCTTACAGATCTCAGTCTGCATTCAGGTGGTCAAACCCTAGACAGAAAACACAAACCAAGCGTGGATCAGCTTTTGCCGAATGGTTCACCACACTCTGTACAATGCTGGAACCCCATGGGACTGGTTCTTTTCATGAGTCTGTGACATAATCCAACCCCCCAAAGAACTGGGCTTTTCTGAGCCAAATACACACACTATTAAATAAAACTCGTCTGGTTTTCTTTTCTTTTTTTTTTTTTTTGCATTCGGTTCAGTGACCGAAGCAAAACTGAGAGTTACCCTGGTTAAATAATAAAAAAAAAAAAAGTAACCTCAATAAACTCAGTCACTATCTTGCCCTCTGGTCTGGGACTGGTCCCCTATAAATCTCGCCCCTAATATAGATGCTGCACTTGACTACTTCAGTCTCCTTTAACGTGGTCTGTGACATTTTCGCCCCCTTTGCCAAGACCCAAATCAAGAAGCACAATATACCATGGGTCACCCCATCTCTCATTTAACACTCTCATTCAACAACTGAAATGCAGACAACCTATGGCGCAGAGCTGTTGACTCTGGTAAACCGGCGGATAGACAAGCATATAATATTGAGCGTAACAAGTGCACCTGGGCCATTCGCAAGGCCAAGGCAGACTATTACAGATCAGTGCTTGCCTCCTCCTGGGGGACTGCTGAGAAGTTTTGGGACAATATAAAAGAACTGAATGGGAAAGAGTACTCCCCTCCCCCATCCCAACATATTGTCAATGGTTCCGTCTCCATGGACCCCCAAAGCATCGCTGACTGCCTCAACACACTTTCTCCGACCTCAGCACAGTCCTCCCTAGTAACTTCTTTGACCCCATCCCTCCCTCACTGCTGCCTACCCTCTGCCACCCTCCATTCTACCACCACACCATCTCCCCCCAAGAAGCCAGGCTGTATCTAACTAAGGTCCTTAATGGCACCAGTCCCTGTAATGACCCCTTAGATACTAGGCTCCTTCACCAAGCTATTGATATAGTGCTTGCCCCACTCACAGACCTGCTCAATCGCTCTCTGTATCTTGGTCAGGTTCCCCTTCCTGGAAAACAGCGGTCATCATACCAGTACTCAAAGTTGGGGACAGCTCCTCCCCTGGTAACTACCGGCTGATCTCCATCCTCCCGCCACTCTCCAAAACCTTAGAAAAAACCGTGGCAGATCAGCTCACAGAATTCCTGACCACACAGTCTCTTGTGCATGGAGCAGCACGGCTTCCACTTGGGCCACAACACCACTACGGCTCTTCTCCAACTTCCTGCACTCTGCCCTGGACTCAGGCCACTTTGCTGGAGCTGTATTTATAGACCTCTCCAAGGCCTTTAACATGGTCTGTCACTCCCTCCTGCTTGACTCTCTTCTTCAACTCAGTTTCTTCCTAGGGCCCTTCTCCTGATTCGCTAGCTACCTGTCCTCCAGGTCCCAGTGCGTCAAAATTCACAGTACCCTCTCCAGCACCAGTCCTGTCCATTTGGGTGTTCCCCAGGGCTCCATCCTGGGCCCACTTATCTTTAGCCTGTACCTTAATTCGCTCCCCAGCTCCTGCACTGGCAGGGTCCTTCGCTATGTGGACGACACAATCCTTTTCTCCTCTCACCCGAAACCAGTCTCGCTCCAGCACTCCTTCAACCAGACTGAGCGCTGGTTTATGGACCACAGATTGGTTATTAATCTAAAAAAAAAAAAAAATGTTTTTCGCCCACTACCAAAGCAGGGCCAGAAACTCCCCCCTTCAGATACTTTCCAGCTTCCAACTCCCCCATGAACAAGTGTCCTCATACAAATACCTAGGCATCACCTTCAATCCTACCTTCACCTTTCACTCCCACATTAGCACCCTCTCATCTGCCACAGCACACTGATTGGCCTTCTTTACCGACATAAGGACTGCCTTCACCCTGAAGCGCTCCAACTGGCTGTCACCTTCTCAGTCCTATCCCTTGTGGACTACAGCCTTCCAATCTATGCAGTCACAAATAATACCACGTTCAGTATGATCCAAATGTCTATTAATAAGGCCTGGAGGCTCCTGATCAGTGCTGGCAGATGCACACATACCTGCTCACGCTACTCCTTCGTCAATGTGCTCAATTTTGAGGAGAGGCTCCTCTACCAATCCTGCCTACTAACTTAAAAAACACTCCTTGGTCTCTCACCTCCTGGGGTGACCTCATCCCTCCACCCTTCCACTCCCACTGTCTCCACCTGCAGTGCCTTCAAAACCACCCTCCTTGTCCCTAGGGTCAGGACCTCACTCGCCCAGAGGTCCTTCTGCTACAGGGCCCCCTCCTGGTTCACCTCCCTTCCCACCACTATCACCAGCCTCCCTAGAATCGGTCCTTTCAAAACTGCACTCAGGAACCACATATTTTCCACCTGCAGCTGTAGGTGCTTAACAGTTGGGTTCCCATTCCTGTCGGGGACACCCACCTTGTTGGATCTGAAGTTAGTCTTTCTCCTATTGTGACAATATCCCCCTGGGACAGCTACCACCTCACCACACCTGTGCACTGCTTACATTCTGTTCTAACTGGCTAGCTACCACTTTGTATAGGCCAACATATTATCTTGTGTATAGCTGCTGTTGCCACTACAACCCTGTCTGCACACTTCTAGTGTTGCACCTAATGTATTGCTATATATGTTCTGTAACCATGTAATTCTGTGATTTTCTCTGTTCACTTGATGTGGAGCCTTTGGAGATGAGTCCATGACTCAAAGGATTGTAATTCCGATAAGTATGCATAAATAAATAAATAAGAAACCGGCTACCAGCGAAGTAAATTTCAAAGAAATTTTACCTAAAAATGTAAACAAAGACTCGGTTTCTTTCCGGTTACAAGGAACCGGAAAAACTTACCAGAACAACACCAAATCTATATTAGTCTACCTATAATACCAAGCACAGTGCTTTAAAAACAAAAAAGAAATAATCAGTACTTTAAAAAACTGAGAAAATAAAATCTTCAAAAAAGATGAACGAGAGCTCTCCGAGTCGTCTTACTTAGGCAAGCAGAGTAAAGAATCTGACGGTTACAGGACATATTCCAAGGACAGTGGTTTGAAAACTGAGCTTGAGCCTAGCATTCCATCATTTGCATAGGTTCAATTAACCATTTCGGCTCCAGGGCAGTCCTATGGTGAGTCCATACTGCATATCTCAGAATACAGTAAGATTTCCTGGGGTTATAAACAATTTTTATAATTTTTGAAGCCTGTAGGTCCTGTCTTCCTTTTGGATCTGTCAGATATGGCTATTGCAGCAAACCCAATTCAACCCAGTTCCAAAATAGGGAAAAAAGGACATTTGCGGTTTGGTTCTGAAATTACCACAAACCACTAACAAAAAGTAAATTCTGCATGAAAACTAGAGTAAAAAGTACAATCTGAGCCTTGGTTCCTATAAAAGAAGTATCGGAATAAATAACAGCCACTAACTGGAAAAGAAAACAGGCTTTCTTATTGTTTCTCTCGCTTTCTTTTTTACAGATATAGGAGTTTTACTTGGTTTCCAACAGAAAAAAAATGTGAAGGAAGGGGTTTTCTCTGGTTCCTGGAAACTGCCTGGGAACCAGAGAAAATTGCTAGTAAGTAAAATAACATGTAACTAATGCAGAGTTTCGAAAAGCAACAGAACTACTGAGAGAAAAATAAAGAAAAATTGGTAAAAAACGTAATAACTTGAAGATAGAGAGGGAGTCACGTGATGGCAGCGTGTTGAACGGCAGCAGGAGCTTAGTGCTCTCTCCCCCAACCACCCCAATTGCCATATTTTGTAGTCTTCGGCCTGTTATTCTTAGCCAGATTGCTTGTGCTGGTTGCCTAAGATCGGATTCTTGACCCTCAGGGGCGATTTCCAGCGAATACGAAGCGGTTACAGAAGAGATGGAGGTTGATAGGAAACAGGCTGCGACTAAACATACGCCGCCTGCGACTCCTGAAACAGCCGAAAAAGCCGCGAAACCAGGTGGGCGCGGGGTCGGAAAAACCTGGGGATAGGCCCCAGTCATCGGGGCTGCTTACAGTAGAGAAATTCATGCAAGAGCTTGGTCCGCTCCGAAGCCTGCTCCAAGACATCACATCTGAGCTAAAATCGATGCGGAGTGACCTTTCCTCCCTCACCATGAGGGTATCAGACTCAGAGGCCAAAGTTTTCTCCTTGGAACGGTGGAGAGGAAAGACCGAGTCAGAAGTGGCAGGGCTGATTCAGCAGATACGGAGGCTACAATTGAAAACGGAGGACTTGGAAGGCGGCAACCGGCGTAGGGAATAACCTGCTAATTTTGGGCCTGCCGAGATGGAGGAAGGTCCTGATCTTGCTGGCCTTTGCAGCATTTTCTAGCCAAGATAGTTGGCCCTTCACGATCAACCCTAACTACCATCTTGTGAGCGGCACACGTCCCTTGAGGCCTCGACCTCCACCTGGTTCTCCCCCTCGCCCAATAATTATAAAGTTCCTAAGTTATATAGAGAGGCAGCATGTATTTAGCAAAGCCCGGAAACTGCAAGCAATTATGTGGGGGTCTGCCTCCGTATCACCCAGGATCTTCCTAAAGAAATGCGAGTGAAGAGGGCAGCGTTTCATCCAACTGTGCAGAAGCTAATTACTGCGTCTATCCCTTTTAGAATGATGTACCCTGACGTGCTCAAGGTTACCATCGGGGGTATCACTCATGGATTCGACTCCCCGGAGGCAGCCCAGAAAGACTTAGCGACTAGGCTCCCCGACCTTTTCAAGGCCAATGGCTGAGTCACGCAGTGTTTCCTACATTGATGGACTGTTTCTGTGCAGTACAATGTTATTAATAGTTAATGATCTTTTTTTTCTCCTTTTCTAGGTAATCCCATTGAAATCTGCTCTGGTACCTCCTTTATTTCTCCTGGTGGCTTCCTGGTCCCCATACCTGCCTCGGCTAGTCCCCGGGCCTTGCAGTGAGTGAGATCCGTGGAGGCTGAGTGGAGGTGGAGCTGGGCCGCCTTTGCGGCTCTTTTCAGCGTTTCTGGAACTGTGCTTCAAGGGTAGGGTTTCCCCGGGGTTAAGGTTTGGGTACCGGACCGGGTTTTGGTCCTGCTACTTTAATGCGCCCCCTGGAAACATAGTGGCCTTGCTGCGCTAGTAAGTTCTTACGCATGGCCCAGTCAGCCCGCGTTGGCTTCTCCTGGCTGTCTACACCAGGGGTGAGTTGCAATCAGCCTTTTCATTATTTGAGGCATTTTTTCCCTTCTTGGAGTCCGAATGGGGGACACTACATTTATATGGGACCGAAAGTCAATAGGGATTCGCGATCGATTGGGTGATCGGTTGGTGGAGGGGGGGGAGGCGGATAACAGGCCTTGCTTCCCACAACAGCTGAGTTGCGAGCCCATGGGGGGGGTGCCAATCCTGGCCCATCTGCAGGGTACATCTTGGTCCCTGGTATTTTGGTTGGTAAAGGACCCTTTTCTGGGGGGATGTTTTTTAAAGTTTTTCTCTTGCTGATCGGTTCCTGCGTGGTGGGTGGCATCGGATTCGCATTAGGGGTCTGGCTCTCAGAACTTTTGATTTTCTGGGTTGATTTATGCCCTTCAGTTCTGGTGCCAGGTTGTATATAGTTATTTAGCAGGGATTAAGGAGGGTATTTTGGGGGGTGGGGAGGACTCAGCTTGCTGGCTTTACTTAGTTCAGGTAGAGCTTGATTTCAATATATGTTGTTAATTTGAGATTGGGTCTAAAGGGTTTTCGTGAGGCGAGCTGAGAGGGATGGATTTTTGGGGCTGGTAATTTGAAGGGGAGCTAGCCTGCCAGTTGCAATCTGCTCAGGTCTGTGTGGCTATAGCAACTTCTGCTCAGTCAAGGTTACCATTAAGGATCCCCGAGGCAAGCTAGGGTGTATGGGGTCGGAGGGTTCAGTGGGCTCATTCCCTGGTCTTGTTTCTGGATGGGGGGTGGGAGCTTGCTGCTTGTATCCTGTTCAATCATATGTTTCAATAACAATTCCTGTTCTGTCAGAGTTATCCTTAAAGGGTTTCAGATGGCAAGTTGGGGGATGGAGGTGGGGGAATGCAGTGTGCTCATTTTCTACTTCCGGTTCTGGATATTTCTGTATCTCTCTCCCTACAGTGCAATTTTAAAATGGCTATGTGCACAATCAAGGTGATGTCATGGAATGTCGTGGGCTCAGAGAGAGTCAAAAGAACTCAAATTTTAATCACTGTGTTGCTGCAGACAGATGTTTTGTTACTACAGAGACCCACTTGGTCAATGCGGAGAGTAAATGGCTATCTAGGTCCGGCTTTTACTCAAATTTATGCGGCAAGTGGATCTAGTTCCAGTAGGGGTAGCCATACTTATTAAAAACATGTCCTATTTTTGAAAGACTCGGTAGTGGAGGACCCAGAGGAGATTTGTGTTGGTCAGAGGCTCCTGTAATGGGAACACTGTAGTTTTGGGCTCTATTTATGGCCCGTTGGAGAAGTCCTGAGTTTCTAATGACTCTTTCAGGTAAAATCAGTGCTTTGCTCCCTCTCAACTTATCCTAGGAGGGATTGGAATATATCACCCTGCCACTTCCTGGATAAGGATCCTCAGGTTCCGCTCCTCACTTCCCATGAGAGAGCCCTACAGGACTTTTTGCAGATGTTAGGTCTATGTCATCCTTGGCGGCTATCTAATCCCTCCCTTCAGGCATTCTCATACTTTTCTCAGCCCCATAGGTCATGGTCCAGGATAGACTATATCCTGCTCAGCACGAGTCTTATGTCAGGTTTCCTCCAGTCTGGTACTGAGCCGACAGTTCTTTCGGACCATGCATGTGTTTGGATCAGACTCTCGTTGGATCCTGGATTTCATCGGGATACTACCTGGAGACTCAATACGCAGCTGCTTAAAGATCCTTCTGACGGCACATATTAAGTCCTAATTTCCCTTTTCTTGGCGGATAATCTTGGAACTGTTTCAGGTTTGATCTGGTCTGGTGCTCCTAAAATGCTACCTGAGGGTTGAGCTAATTAAATTAGCCTCGACAAGGAAAAGAGGCTCGACAAGCGCGAGCAATTTTCCTAATGAACAAAATCAGGAAGTCGAGCTGCCCAATCTCCCACCTTACCGATATCTTCTCTTGAGGCCCTTTTAGCAAAAAACTAGTACACTGATCTTCTTAAGGAGAAGGCTGAATACTGTTGGGTTAAAACGCAAGTTAAGTATATTGATCATGGGGAGAAAGCTGGGAAATTGTTGGCTTTAAGGCTTCGTTCATTAGAGGGTTCTAGACTAATTCCGGCCTTGCGAACACCTGCTGGTTCCATTCAAACTTCCCCTAAGGAAGTTGTACGGATTTTTGAGGATTACTATCGTGATTTATATAGTTTGCCCACATCCCTTTTGTAGATATAGATACGTATCTGACTGACATTGACATTCCATGACTTCGCCGGCTCATGAGAGGGCCCTTACTGTCCCAATCTCTCTCGCTGAGATAGAAGGGTTATTGCCTCCTTGGCTTTGATAAGACACCGGCCGGACGGATTTCCTGCCAATTTCTATAAAGCTTTCTCGAAGGAGCTTGCTCCGATGCTCCTTAAACTCTATGAATATCTTTTCTCCTCCCCCGTTATTGACTCCACGCTTCTCGAAGCTACCGTTATTTTGATTCTCAAGCCGGGCAAAGTCCCTACTGATCCGGCGAGTTATCAGCCTATATCCCTTCAAAATTACGACATGAAAATACTTTCTAAGATCTTGGCTGAATGGGTGAAGGGGGTTTGGACCCATCTTCTCAGCCCAGAACAGGTAGGCTTTGTGCATTCCCGATCCCCTTCGGACCATCTTAGAGCCCTCTCTCATATTTCTCAATATGCTGGCGCTGCTCTAACCCCAATGGCTTTGGTCTCACTTGATGCTGAGAAAGCCTTTGATCGGGTGGATTGGGTCTTTCTCTGGGCAGTACTGGATAGGATGGGGTTTCCGGCTCCTTTTCTCAAATGGATCCAGACCCTCTACAGATGTCCTTCAGCTAGGATATATTGTAATGGGCTTTTCTCTTCACAGTTCTGGTTATATACTGGTACCAGACAAGGATGCCTCCTCTCGCCGTTTCTCTTTAACCTTTATCTGGAACCTCTCCTCATTAAACTTAAATCTTCACCAGATATTAGAGGGTGCCTCGTGTACCAACGGAGGTAATCCTCTCGTGCAGCGGATGATATGTCTCTACAGCACACCCTGCCAGTCTTTAGAGCATGTCGTTGGTACTAATCCAGACAGTATGGAGCCCTTTCCCGATACAAGTTAAATATTTCCAAATCGGAGATCTTCCCGCTGAATGCTCTCACATGTAAATCCGATATTGATCATTTTGGTATGAAGTGGTCTCCTAAGTCAATTAAATACTTAGGGATCCATTTCTTGACAGACCCTTCCCTACTTAAGAAGCTTAATCTGGATGATCTTAAAAGTCATATTCAGCAGGATTTGCAACGGTGGGCCGCCCTCCCCATCTCCCTCTGGGGGCGGGTTAATATTATTAAAATGAATGTTCTCCCCCGTATATTTTACCCTCTTAATTTACTAAATCTTTGGTTGCCCATTTCGTACCTTCAGCAGTTTCATAGAATGTTCTCTAACTTTATCTGGCAGGGTAAGGGGTTCGGCTCCTTTTTAAGTTATCCCTACCCAAGGATAAAGGTGGTCTAAGGCTTCCTAATTTACAGCTTTACTACTGGGCGGTGCATCTGGCTAAATTGGGGAGGTGGTTGCCGGTTAATCCTAATCCTTCCACCCCGATCTGGCTTCAAATTGAAAAATCAATCCTGCTTGACTCGGGAGTCGACCCTTACGCTATTTTCTACACTCCCCATTCCATACTCTCACATTCGATAACAGACCAGACAGTTCTTTTATCCCTCAGGTCCCTATCACAGTGTATGCGTTTTCTTAAAATATTTCCGAAGGAAGATCTGAGTCAACCGATTACGTGTAATCCCAATATTAAGGTGGGGAATTCAATGATTACTCCCGATTGGCTCCCACAGATTAAAGAGACTTGTCTAGAGCATTTCTATGGCCGTGGGTCCCTTCTTTCGTCCATGGACATTCTAGATAAATATGCTATTCCCAGGGTTAACATTTTTAAAGTATACCAATTGAGACACCTTATTGCCAGTAAATTTGGCACTCATTACAGGGATTCGTTAGTTCGTCCCTTTCTCTCCCAGGTGCTAACTCTTGCTGCTAAGCCACATGCTATCTCGACAATCTACTCCTTTCTGTTGAATTACAAGGTTTCAGAGCCTCTGATGGGTTCCAAGATTTGGTCTTCCCTTTTTCCAGATTCTACACTGAATTGGTCTCGCCTCTGGAAGGATCTCCATAAGTATCATACTCAGGATAGAGTAAGGCTTACCCAATACTATATTGTAAGTAACATGTATTACACTCCTAAGAAACTCTTCCTTCTTAAAAAGCTTCCTCTTCTGACCTGTTCCAGGTGCATGCAGGGTGAAGGAGATTCCTTGCATATTTTCTGGAGCTGCAGTAGAGTCTCCCCTCTGTGGTCCTCTATTCGGGATAACATAAATCCGTTATTGGGTCTCTCTGGTTTCTTTACTCCCGAGGTCTGCATCTTGGGGGATTATGCCAGTGTTGACAGTGCAGGCGTCGCTATCACATGGCGTTGATTGCTTGATGGCCAAGATTGGTCATAGGCATTGGATGGACCAGCTGACTTTGTCATATGCCGAATGGTTGATGGAACTCTCGGCGTGTCTCAATGCCGAAAGATTGGCTGCTAGTTTGCGCAACTGCATGGACCTGTTTCACAAAAAGTGGGGTAAGCTATTTTCTTTGTATCTCCATTAATGTTCAATGACCTTCTCTCTGTGGCCTGCTATATCTCAGATACCTTTTGACTTTGGTAGTAGCCGCTTTCCGGTATTGGGAGATGGAAGTTTGTTCGGTTGGGTGGACATGCTTTATATCCAGCTTTGATGTACTGCCGGTATTGCACACTCTGGTGGGGGAGGAGAGGGTGGAGGGTGGGGGTATTGGGGGGGGAGAGATGGCGGGGGTTGGTTTATGTTGTACCATGTAAGTTCTTGGTCTGTCAATACTGTCTTGCTGTATGGTTTGGTTTTTTTTGTTGTTGAAAATCAATAAACTTAAATTTCAAAAAAAAAAAAGATAGAGAGAGAGCTCTTCGGGGTGACTTCTTTTTCAGGTAGAGAAATAAATCTGACATTAAAGGGCAGAGTGGAGCATGACCACACAGCAGAGATTTAAATTTAATTCCATCTTGCTCTAATTTGCATAAAAGTCCACTCTCCGAGGCAGCTCAGACCTGCAGGCTGATTGCAATAGTAAGCATTGTGAGGGATTCCTGGGGTGTGAACTGTACTTGAAAAAGACTTCCTGCTGCCTATAAAGCCATTACTAAGAGGTGGCACCTCCTAGATCCACCAGATATGATAGATTGGTCGACAATCATCAGTCAAATTCATAAATGGGAGAGAGAGTTACCTTTGCTTTGCAGCAAAGACTACCTAGTTTCCAGAATAGATGGACAAGATGGAAGCTGTATGACAGCCTCAAATTGTAACCTCCTAGTGGGACTATGGATTCCATCCTGGATCACATTCTTTAACAACTTTTTCCCTCCATGATAATACAATCCTTAGTATGAGGACCCCCAGTTCCTTATTTTGTTTCTGGAGCTGTCAGGAATAGCTGCACCCTTAGACTTCTTTTAAGCAAGTTTGTTGGTCCATGGGCATGATTCCTTAAGAATCAATAGGGAAGAGGCTAGTTCACACAATAATACTCTTAGCCTAGTGTGATACGTGACTATGACCCAATAGTATTTACTGTTTTGTTTAATTTTTTTAATTATTAGTTGAAGCATTTCCCTTACTTGACATATGTACTGTACAACAGAGTTCATGTCAGTATATTGTAGACAACACTCGGTGCTGTATTTTAACTACATGAATGTACTCAATAAACTAAGCATAACAAAAAAAAAAGACTTCCAGAACAAGCAATGTCAGTTGACACAGTTTTTACATTCAGTTTTAAACTACATGTAACCCCCCCTACAAATGGGGGTTCCCAATAAGTCTTCCTCGAGCTTGCCTAAATGCTCACTGCCAGGCTAATGTCCTGCGTTTTAGCAGTTTAAATGTGATTGCCAGAGAGTGCCTGTATAGCCTCTGTGTACTGTCTCTTCAAGAGATGCCTGGATTGCAGACATAAGTAATCTGAGAGGGAGCTCTGTTGGAAGATGTAACTGTTTGCTGAAAATCAGAGTGATAATGATAATGTAGTTTGTCTAACCTGCCCTTCTTGCAGCAAGGACTGTTTTGTTTATCTCTACAATTTTTGTCCTGGACTGCGAATTGGACCAATCAGTTCGGGTGGGACCTAAAATGGAGCAGGACTACAGGAGCTGTCTGGAGTCAAAATCTGTAGCAATTGTAGTTTTGGGCTTTTGGCACCTTTTTGCACCTGAAGGGGGAGCCTTTGTTGTGACTGACACACAGATCAGCCAACCAAACCTTTTGGATTCTGGGGAAATTCCCTGGCTTGCTGGCAATTGAGTCAGATATCAGTTGGGAGCTGAAGAGGCAACAACTTGAGACAGTCAAGCAGCCATCTG
Source organism: Neoceratodus forsteri (assembly GCA_016271365.2). NCBI lineage: Eukaryota > Metazoa > Chordata > Ceratodontiformes > Ceratodontidae > Neoceratodus > Neoceratodus forsteri. Next base: position 829,757,967 of record CM028130.1, on the reverse strand, counting down.
AGTAGTTTCTCACAGGAGAACTGTGGAAAGGCCTGAGTTGTGACCTGCATGTCTGCCTGCTGCCCCTGTGAGGGACAGAAGAGAATTATTTCAGACTAAATCCAAGTTTGTGAGAACGAAGTAAGCCACTGCCTTTTTACCAGGCTCATACCTGAAGAAGACTGAAGATTTTGCTGAATATGATCGACCTGTCAGGATTTCCAGCTGCTTTTGAATCCCCAGTTTGTGCAGAGACTCTGCGATCGTGACCAGAGAGTGGTTTGCCTGGTATAGTAGAATTTCCTTACATGTAAATGTGCTGTGTATTGAAAATGGGTCGTGATTTGGTTCCCCACTGTGTGAACTGTGTTCTGCTTGCTGGGTGCCGGAGAGTCCTCTACATGTAAATGTGCTGTGTATTTAAAGTTGGTCGTGATTTGGTTCCCCACTGTGTGAAATGTTCTCTGCTTGCTGGTACCGTAGAATCCTTTACATGTAAATGTGGTGTGTATTAAAAGTGGGTCATGATTTGTTTCCCCACTGTGTGAACTGTGTTCTGCTTGCTGGAAGCTGTATCCAGCCCAAAATGGACTGTATCCGAATTTGTCTCCATTTGGCCGGGGCCTTGCCCCACTGGCCCAGCCAGACTACCCGCTGCACAGAGAAAGCCATCGACTAGAGACTTGCCTGGGGATCAGCCCCCTGCTCCACGCTTGAACAGGAACGACACGTTGGCAAATCGTGTGTGCCCTGCTTCTCCTGCCACTCCTGATTAACCACCTGCTGTCCCGATTTTTCATCCAGCCTTTTGTCCAGTCTTGGGTATCGTGAGTAATCATCAGGGTAGCTCCCTGCAACAACAGCCTAATCTAAAAGTGTGTCATCTGATTGTCTTGTTGCTTTCTTTTCACGAACTGAGCCCTCCGGCTCCGGATTACAAATAGTGTGTGTTGTGCATGTTGTTTTCTTCCATCAAAGGGCCTCAACCAGCTGCAATGTTCCTGGCTAGCCTACCATTCTCCATCTGGGTACCCAGAGTGTGTGACTGTTTATGGACCCTGAAGTGCATGCATAACTGTTTGATTGATACAGCCTTTAAGCAAATTAACATGATTATGCCCCTTCCTTGTTCAAGTCCCTTAAATAAATCAGATCTAACTCTTTTTTGCATTACCCTGACTGTGGTTCCAGTTTGTGCAAGAGTACCGTACTGCTGTTATTTGCTGTGTATAACCTTGTTTTACAAGGGGTCCCAAGGGCCAGGCCAGAGGAAAGCCCTGGTGGTAAGTGCAAACAATATGGGTACTTGTGTGGTGTATCAGGGGTATTGTGAAAGTGATTACTGTGTATTGTTCTGACCACTTGTAAGGAAAGAGGGGGGGTTACAGGGTCCCGGAGGGCTGTGCTCAGGTTAGCTTGACCACTACCAACCCTGACCTCCGGGTGGAGGCACCCATTTCAGAACTCGGGCTCCTTAACCTGCTACTAGCCAAGAAGGCAGGGGTAGTAGCACTTGGGATAGCGCCACCTAGGGGTTACATACATAAGCACATGAGGAAGAATTTCTTCACAGAACGGGTGGTGGACAAGTGGAACACCCTGCCAGAGGAAGTGGTGGGGGCTGAAACAATCACGGGATTTAAGAATGCATGGGATAGACATAAAGGAATTCTGGAGGTCAGGGGTAAGGGGCAACAGACTTCTAGGAAAACATAAACTGAACTTACAAGCTCAAATGGGCAGACTGGGTGGGCCATAAGCCCTTATCTGCCGACACTGTCTATGTATCTATGTATGTATCTATGTACATTGAAGAAAAATGGGCAAAAGCGTATTACTACTGAGCTGGTGGTGGGGGGGAACATGATAATACTCTGGTCTTTCTTTCCTACATTTGTTTGTTCATATGTATGCTTGACAGTCAAAGTTTTTACCAGAACTGCAACAGCAAAGCAGCAGTTTTGCTCTTGTGAGAACCCCATGTTTGAAATGGGATGTGCATTGCAATTGTGCACCTAAAAAGTACAGTTACGTAAGAACTTACCGTAACAGTAGATCTTCGAGAGAGGCTCTTGCAGTAGGTAATTACATATAGGACTGACGTCAGCAGGCAGCAGGACCCCACAGAAAAATTTCTAGCTAGCAGTCCCTGGCGAGGGACCACCCCCACGTCAGGTGACCAGCGTCGGACGATGTCGGTATAAAGGGGCGGTCCCGGACGCCCGCCTTCCAGTTCTTTCCTGCCACAGGCCCGGAAGGCCTGGACGAGAGAGAAGCAGATATTTCCATCAATGGAAAAGGAGCTGAAAAAGTCTAGGGGGATGGAGGGCAGGAAGGTATTACCTACTGCAAGAGCCTCTCTCGAAGGTCTACTGTTACGGTAAGTTCTTACATAACTGTACTATCTTACTTCGAGAGGGCTTTTGAAGTAGGTAATTACATATAGGACAGAATCTCAAGCAGTCTGGAACAAACGAAAGGCACAGGGAGGAGGAACTACTCCAAGAAGTAGCAAAAAACCTTGCAAACCTCAAGATAGGAGGCCCAGCAAGACCACTAACCCGAAGCCTGCTCTACGGCGAGAGGCAATGTCCAAACTGTAATGTTTCGTAAAGGTATGGACGGAAGTCCAAGTAGCGGCAGCACAGATGTCTGCCACAGACACGTTCTTGAAACAAGCCACAGAGGCTGCTACTTCACTAGTGGAGTGACCTCTGACTTGACCCAGAAGGGTCTTGTTGTACTTGTCATAACAGAAAGTGATGCAATGAGCCAACCACTTAGACAGGCATTGCTTGGAAACAACATTGCCTTCCCTTTTGTGAGCAAAAGAGACGAACAACTGATCAGTCTTTCTGAGATCCTTTGTCCTATCGGTGTAGTATCTCAGAATCCTGTGAACATCCATGGTATGGAGTAAATATTCTCCCTGGTTGGAGTACTGCGTGAAAAAGGCAGGTAACTCTATAGATTGATTTAAGGTAGACTCCGCTACCACTTTCGGAAGAAACTTAGGGTTCGTGCGAAGAGCTACTCGTTCCTTGTGAAAAATCAGATAGGGGATTTCACACATAAGGGCCTGGAGCTCGGAAATTCTTTGAGCAGAAGTAATGGCCACCAAAAAGAGCATCTTCCACTAAAAAAACTTCAAGTCTGCGGAAGCCGCAGGCTCGAAGGGAGGAAGGGTAAGTTTCTCGAGAACAAAGTTCAAATCCCAAGGGGGAGCAGGAGTTCGGACAGGGGGCCTGAGATGAAGGACCCCTCTGAGAAAAGTCTTGGATACCTCTAATTGGGCAAAGGTTTTATCAGCGACAGGAACATGGTAGGCTGAAATAGCGGCCATGTGAACTTTCAAAGAGGAATGACTGAGACCCAGGTCGAAGAGGTGACGTAAATAATCGAGCAGAACGGCCACAGGACAGGAGAAAGGCTCTACATTCCTAGAGGCAGCCCAAATGGAAAATCTCTTCCATTTCATGGTGTAGGTGGACCTAGTGGAGGGTTTTCTAGCCTCCACCAGAATCTCTGCCACCTTAGGAGAGACGCCAACTCGGGATTGGGCTAAGTCTGCAGGAGCCAAGCATGAAGTTGAAGGGACTTGAGTCCCAGATGGACCAGGGTCCCCTGATCCTGGGTCAGCAATCCTCAAGTTAAAGGAAGAGGAAGAGGAAGAGGAGGAACCTCTGAGTATTGTTGTAGAAGAGAGAACCAGATTTGCCTGGGCCAGAAAGGAGCGATCAGAATCATTCTCGCTCCTTCCACTGCAAGCTTCTGCAGCACACAAGGGACCAGAGGAATTGGGGGGAAAAGCATAGACGAATCTGCCCTTCCAGCTTAGAGACAGAGCGTCGCTCCAGAAAGTGCCTCACTCTGGAGCGAGCGAGCAAAAGGTGGGAAGTTTTGCGTTTTGGGAAGAAGCGAACAGGTCTACCTGTGGAGTCCCCCAAAGCTGAAAGATGCCATTTAGAACTTTTTCATCCAGTTCCCACTCGTGTGGCAGAGCCGAGAAGCAAATTAGCTTGTCTGCCAGGGTGTTGTCGACTCCTGAAACATGGATCGCCGTGAGGTAAAGGTTGTGAAAAGTTGCCCAATCCCAAACCCTCATCGCTTCCCTGCACAGCGGGTAGGATCGAGTCCCTCCCTGCTTGTTGATGTACCACACCACACACATATTGTCCGTTTGGACAGCTAGGTGACCGGGAAGGATGTATTGGTGAAGGGTTTGGAGAGCATACAGAACGGCTCGTAGCTCGAGCACATTGATGTGGAGAGCTAACTCCAATCTGGACCATAAACCCTGGGTTCGGTGAGGACCCAGATGGGCTCCCCAACCTTTGCCTGATGTGTCAGTGGTCAGAGTCTGGGAGGGGGGAGGATGACAGAAGGGGACCCCCCGAAACAGTTTCTCTCGAACCATCCACCATTGCAAGTCTCTTGTCATCGGCGAGGAGATCAGCACCAGATGATCTAGGTCATCTACGAGTTGATCCCACTGAGAGTGGAGAGTCCACTGAGAGATCCTCATGTGGAGCCGCGCGTGGGGAACTGTTGGGATGGTGGCCACCATAAGCCCCAAAAGATGAAGCACCAACCTCGCCGGAACCTTCCTGCGTTCCGAAAGCAGAGAAATCTGTGACTGAAGGGAGGCCACCCTGTCCGAAGGAAGGAAGGCCTTACACACTGTCATATCGAGGATTGCCCCGATGAACTGAAGTCTCTGGGAGGGGTCCAGATGAGACTTGGAATGGTTGATGATGATACCCAGACAAGTGAAAACCTGCTGGGTGAGGGAGAGAAAATGCAGGAGTTCCTCCCTGGGCGAGGCCGCCAGGAGCCAATCGTCCAGGTAGGGAAATGCCTGAACTCCCAAAGTATGCAGATGGGCCGCTACCACCACCAGGCATTTGGTAAAAACTCGGGGAGCCGAGGAAAGACCAAATGGGAGTGCCCGGAATTGGTAATGGTCCCCCTGGAAAGAAAACCGGAGGTACTTTCAGTGCGAGGGACGAATGGGGATGTGCAGGTATGCATCCTGCATATCCAGCGCACAAAGCCATTGGTCCGTCCGAAGAAGAGGCAAAAGGGTTTGAAGGGAGAGCATCCTGAACTTCTTGTACTCTACATAGAAGTTCAGGGAGCTGAGATCGAGAATGGGTCTGAGATCTCCCATCTTCTTTGGAACAAGGAAGAAATGGGAATTGTAACCCATCCCGTGAAGGTGAGGAGGAACGGGTTCTATGGCCTGCTTTGCAAGGAGGGCCAATATTTCTTCCCTGACTAAAGGAAGATGGTCCCTTGAGTAAGAGGACTTCAGAGGGGGATGGCGTGGAGGTTTCTGTAGAAACTCTATGGAGTGCCCTCGCGATAATCTGAGGCACCCATGAATCCGATGTTATCCTCTCCCAACCCGGAAGGTGGAGGAGAGTCTCCCTCAATTCCTCAGGGAGTCCTGGTGGTGGGAGAGGAGGGAGTCAGGTGGTGTGGGGCAGCGCCGCAGCTGGGCATCCGCTGCTTTTTGGGTGGCGGGGCCTGGCAGCTCATGAGGCCCGGCGTTTGGTAGTCCGCCTTCCTTGGGGTTTCGCTTGAGGCCAGCTGCGTCTGCGAAAAGGACGGCACTGCGGGGGATGGGGACGGTACATGGAATCCACAGATTTCAAGGCCATCCCCTTCTCCTGCAAATTGGTGATGATGTCCTTGACATCACCGCCGAAAAGCACTGAACCCCTGAAGGTGCTTCCTGGATTGCTGACTGCACTCAGGACCAAACCTGACACGCCCAGCGCAGACGTGAGTGAAGACTTACGGCGAATCGCGACTCCGCCTCGCAGTGTCCACTGCATCGAGGTCATCCTCAGAATATGATGACTGGCCAAATGAGCAGAATGGATTAAGTCAGTTAACTCCTGCTTGACTTGGGAGTCAGGTAAGGAGTCGATCTTAGATTCCGCCTGGGTAAGGATAGCCTTCTGGTAATCCCCCATATGTGCTACATAATTCAGGGCCCGGATTCCCAGTGTGGAAGTAGCATATATTTTCCTTCCATACTGATCCAGAAGGCGAGATTCCTTATCCAGGGGAGACGAGCTCAAATGTTTATGGTGTGCTGACCGGCCGTGAGCTGCGCTAATCACAACCGAGTCTGCACGGGGGTGAGAATCCAAAAATCTACACCCTCCAGAGCCTGGTATAGCCTGTTGGACTTCCAAGGAAGTGGGGCTAAAGCCGACGGTTGTTTCCAAATAGTGGAAAAAGGGTGAGGGTGAGGCTCAATCCAGGGTGGCACTAGAGTAGGGGCCGTAAGGGGCAGGTCCAGATGTTCGGTGAGTTTAACCCGCTGAGGATCTGGTTCCAAAGAACGCCACTGATGTACTTCCTGGATCTTCCTGAGCAACTCGGTGAAGGAAGGATCCTCTGGAGGAGACTTCAGAGGAGTCCTCGGCCAGGGCTTGGACAGAGAGCGAGGCTCGTCGTCTTTCTCGGAGCATCCGTCGGAGGAATCTGAGGAGTCCGAGAGAGAGAAGAAGAAGAATTGGAAGCAGAGTAAGACTCCCTGACTTGCTTAGGGGGAGGAACGGGTTCCTTAGGGGGAATCCCTGGACGCATGTCCTGCCCCTCTCTGGAGCCCGAGGGAAGAGCTTGGGAATCCGGAGGCGGAGAGGGAGTGTGACGTCTCCGGCGTATGGGGCCAGAGGTGGCACCATCGCCGTAAGGTGGCTCTCGACTTCCTTGGTGAGCTGAGCCTTGGCCTCAGCCCACCAGGAGGCCAGAGTCTCCTGAAGATCCACCAGCGGCTTGGGGGGTGGTGAAGGAGGAGGAGGAGGAGGATAGTTGTATGAACTATATCTGTAAGGCGAGTATCTGTAACCCAGCTGCGGGAATACTGGAGCCGGGTATTGCGGCGTCAGGTACTGCGGCGTCGGTGGAGCCGGCATTGGGTACTGCGGCGCTGGATACTGCAGACCTGGGTAAGCTGGCATCGGATACAATGGTGGATACCCAGGTACCGGAGGAGCTGCCGGAGCAGACGGCCCAGTAGGGGCCCCAGGAGGATCAACAGTGATAGGCCCGTGGGGGTGGACCCGATGGAGAATATCCCCGCAGCGCGGCCGGGCGTGTTGGGGGGCGTCAGAGCCGCGTCGGGGGCCGGTGTCAGATCCGGTTCAGTGGGAGGAGGGTCTGACGGCGGAAAAGCATCCCATGCATCGCCCGGGGATGGAGGGGAAAAGTCCCCGGGTCAGGCAGGGGCGACTTGGGCTCCCCGGACGGCAGCGAAGGCTGCGGGGAACCTGGGACGACAGACGATGGAGGGTCTGTCGTAGGCTCCGAAGCCCGGCGCACATCAGAGGAGCCGGCGATGTGGCTTAGGGGCTGAATCCTGGTGGATGCCAGAGGCAGGCGGTTCGACAGGGGTCCCTCTTTGAGGCGGGCCGAGGGAGAGTGGCCCAGTCCAAGGGGACACTGCGGCGCCACCCCGAAAGGTGTGGGCGTTTTAGCGGCCTTCTCCTGGCAGGCGCCGGAGAAGCCAATGTCTGGCTTATGGGAGGTGCCGCACAGTGAGCAGCAAGCCTGCGGCAGTACAGGGGCAGAGGCCTCCTTTTTCCCGGAGGCATCCGTGGGACTCGACGCCGGCCAGACGGAGCCAACGCTCCTCCAAAGCCTTGGAGGCTGCAGTCAGGCGATCCCCAGAGGGGACGTTACCTGAACCGCGGTTCTGGCCGGAGTCACGGATGAGGAGGCCTTCTCCCTGTGCCTTTCTTTATCCCGCTTCTTGTGTCCTTCTGAGGAGGTCGACGCCTGCCTAAGCTTCTTCAACTCCTTCTCCATTGCAGACATCTTCTTTTTAAGGAAATGGGCTTCCAAAGACTGCTGGCGTCGTCTACGGGTGGCCACATTGAAATGCAGGCAATGCGGGTACTTTTCGACCGCGTGGTCAGGGCCTAAGCAAAAAAGGCAAAGGGAGTGATCGTATTTGTGAGGCAATTGGTGCCGTACAGTCGCACTTATTTTGAAGGGATGACATAAACCCACGCTCACCTGATGAAATCGCATTTTAAAATATTAATAAACTTCGTAAAACCGATAAATAACAGGACTGGAGCACTAACTTTACCGCTGGCGCGCTGAACGAGCTGATGGCGGAAAGAACTGAAGGGCGCGGTGTCCAGGACCGCCTTTATACCGATGTCATCTGACGCCGGTCACCTGACTTGGGGGTGGTCCCTCGCCAGGGACAGCTAGCTAGAAATTTTTCCGTGGGGTCCTGCCGCCTGCTGACATCAGTCCTATATGTAATTACCTAGTGCAAGAGCCCTCTCGAAATAAGATCATGGGTTACTTGTGTCACAGAAATGGGGCTGAGGATACCATTTGCATGCATGCGTATCCATGTTAAGCATGACCAGTGTTTGCTAACAGACTTCATGCATTGCTTGCAGATATACTGCACCACATGCAGAAACTACTACCACCTCTAACCTTTTGACCACCAAGAAAAAAATAACTTACCATAGTAATCTTGTTTCTTTCAAGGGAATCTTTACTGTATTCTGACATATGCAGTTAGCCTTCACTACTCAATTGCCCCGGAGAAGAAAGAGTTAAAGAACCTATGCAAATAGTGGAACGCTGATAGACTCAAGCTCAGTTTTCAAACTACTGTCTCTGGTGCATTCTTTGTAACTGTCAGGGTTCTTACGAGGCATGTACAAAAATACATACATACATACACACACACATATATATATATATACACACATATATACACATATATAGTATATATATTTATTTATGCTATCCTTAAGAACTAAATCCCCCTAAGAACTACAATCCTCCCCTAGAATAAGACATCTGAAAAGACCTGTGTCATAGATGCCCAAAAAACACCAAACTAAACAAGTTTCTACAACAAACATGAACAGCTGGAGTGTACTGCTCATGAGTTTCTAGTAGGGGAGATAGGGTGGGAGCTCAGAATACATAAAGATTTCCTTGGAAGAAACAAGATTACTATGGTAAGTACATTTTTTCTTCAAGCCCCAGGAAATCTTTTCTGTATTCTGGCATATGCAGATTATCAAGCAGTACCTTTGGATGTGGGCCTAGAACTTGTTTAGGAAACAGGATCTGCACTACTGCTGTGCCAAACGGTGTGAACAGTTTTCCAGGTGGTTGCTTTACAAATTTGTAACAAAGGAACATCTCTGGCAGCTGCTATAGAAGCAGCTGTACCCCTGGTGGAATGAGTACTGTGGCCCACTGTGAGTTCCTTGCCCAGCTTGCTGTAGCAAAACTGAATACATGCAGCAATCTAGCGTGCAATAGTCCTTTTTGAAATTAGTTTGCCTTTCCCCACTTCTCCATAGGTCAGGAACAGCTGAGTACTGTTCTATCTATGGCCCTTTGTATGGTCTAAATAATAGCTGATAGCCCTCTTAACATCTAGGCTATGCAAACTGTATTCTCCTGAACTGGAGTGATCAGTGAAAAAGACAGGCAGGGTGATGGACTGGTTGAGATGAAATTCAGACACCACTTTGGGAAGGAACTTCCTACTGGTTCTGAGAACTACTGTACTTTGCCCCTATGGACTGAAATGTAATTAGGCTCTGTGGACAAAGCCTGGAGTTCACTAATCCTTCTGGCTGAAGTGATTGTCACTAGAAAGACTGTTTTCCAAGTTACATACTTGAGATCTGCTGAGGACATGGGCTCCAATGGGGGTTGCATTAACTATGCAATGCATATGTTCAAGTCCCAAAAGGGGTCTGGTTCCCTGTGTGGGGGATGCAAAAGAAGTAATCCTTTGAAAAACTTTCTGAAAATTGGATTGGAAGCCACAGAAGTCCCCTTACCCGCTGAGAGGTAGGCAGAGACAGCTGCCAAGTGTACCTTGAGGGTAGACTGCTTAAGGCCTAAGGAATAAAGATAGACTAAGTAGTCCAATAGAACTGTAAGTCCAGCCTGATAAGGGTCTATGGCCTTCTGTTGGCACCAAATGGAAAATCTCTTCTATTTAGAGATGTAAGTTTTCCTGGTGGAGAGCATCCGAGAGACTCTTATGACCTCAAGAACCCCTTCAGAAAGATGCAGATCAACATATTCTAAGTCCTCAAGAATCAGGCCAAGATCCTGAAGGACCTGAGGCTGGGGTAAAGGATCCTCTCCTGGGAGGATGTTAGCAGGTTGTGCCTCCTGGGGAAGCAAATCGGTCTGGAGATAGACAGGGACAAAAGCAGGGAGTACCAAGGCTGCCTTGCCTAATCCAGAGCTATGAGGATCATTGTTGCTGGCTGGGATCTGAGCTTGTTTAGCACCCTGAGCAACAGGGGGAATGGAGGGAAGGCGTACAGGAACTTTCTTGTCCAACCCAGTATCAGTGCATCCAGTGGCACCATGCCCACTGCAGGAGGCCTGCAGCAAAACTGTGGTAGGTGGTGGTTGTCTGGGGCAGCAAAGAGGTCTATCTCTGGAGTGCCCCATCTTCTGAAGATGGCCTGCAGGATCTGTCTGTTCAGAGACCACTCAGGGTGGTTTTGATTGATCCTGCTCAGTGCATCTGCTAGGATGTTGTCCTTTTCTGGAAGATGGACTGCTGAGAGACACCAAGGGAATATGCCAGACTCCAAATTCTCGTAGCCTTTGTGCACAGCAGGGTGAACCTTGTGCCCTATTGCTTATGTAGTACGTGGTTGTGGTGTTGTCTGTCCTGACTTGCACCACCTTGTTCTGAACCAATAAAGCGAATGACTGGAGGGCCAGAAAGACTGCCCTGAGCTCCAACAGATTTATGTGCAATAGTGTCTCTTGCTGTGACCATGTACCATGTACAGTGTGCTCCCCCAGGTGGGCACCCCATCCTAAGACGGAGGTATCTGTGGTCAACACTACTGTTGGAGACTTCCGCTGGAATGGTACTCCTTCCCTGAAGCTGTCCCTTTATAGCCACCACTGAAGTGCTTGAATGAGAGTCTCTGTGACTGGTAATAGTTTTGATAGGGAGTCCTTTCTATGAGACCAGTGGGACCTGAGGTGGCACTGTATGTCTCTCAGCAGAAACCTGGCTCCTGGCACTATTGTACAAAGTGTCTAGCTGGTCTGGGGGTGTGAAGCTGGAAGGAGCTTACCAACTGTACCAGGTTGCCCACCTTTTCCTGAGGAAGGAATGCCTTCCATCTTTGAGTGCCAACTCTGCCCCTATGAAATCCAGGAGCTGTACCACCTGAAACACTGACTTCTCAGTTTACCAGGAACCCTAGAGACTGCAGTGTAGCCTGTGTAAGGACTAGGGCATCCCTTAACTGCTGAGGGGACTGTCCCACAACTAATCAGTCATCTAGGTAAGGGAACACTGTTACCCTCTGCCTTCTCAAGTGTGCCACTACCACAGCCAGGCACTTTGTGAACACCCTTGTGGCAGAGGTGAGACCGAAGGGCAAAGCTCTGAACTGGTAATGGCCTGATGGCAATCTGAACCTGAGGTACTTTCTGTGAGCTTGTCTGATGGGGATGTGGAAGTAGGCATCCTTGAGGTCTAAGGATGCCAACCAGTCTCCCTGCCTGAGAGTGGGGAGAATCATAGCCAAGGTGACTGTCTTGAACTTTGGCTTGGTTAGATATCTGTTTAGTGCTCTGAGGTCCAGTATGGGTCACCACTCCCCATTCTTCTTTAGGGATAGGAAATACCTTAAGTAAAATCCTTTTCCCCTCTGAGAGGTTGGGACAGGTTCCACTGCCTTTGCCAGCAGAAGGCTGGCTACCTCAGAGTCTAGCAAGGCCTCTTCTACTGAGGTTGCAGGTTCAAACAGCCTTGCCCTCAATTTTGGGATGCCCTTGACACTGAGAGCAAGACTCTGGCTCACTACTTCCATGACCCACTTGTCTGTGGTAATGGTTTGCCATGCCTGGAAGTAGTAAGCCAGTCTGCCACCTACTGGTACTGAGGAGGCGACCCTGACAGGCACGTCAAGTGTTCTGTTTTGCTTGTGTCCCGGACTGGGGGTTCAGGTCAGAATGCCTGCTACCCCTTCTACCCCTGCCTCTAAAGTAGCCACATTGCTGCTGGTAGTCTGGGAGAGCCTGAGCCTTATAAAAGGGCCAAGGATAGGATCTCTCCCTACCGCCACTTAGTGCCTCTGGGAGGTGGATACTTTCTCTTTGGCTGAGGCACTTTTATAAGCTGCCTTGTATTCATCCATCATTTTACTGCTATGGGTGGAGCCTACAGCCATTTCATGATCATAGCCTTAAAGCGGCTGATCGTGGCACCTTCCGTTGGACTTTTGGAAGTATCCTTCCGAAAGTCCAATGGAGCTTGTAACACTCCGCCACTATCGGCCTCTACGGAGTACAGCTGCACTATTTTGGTTGTCACTTCTGTATTCTGGGACAAGAACTGCACATGCGCACCTCGCATGCATGCGCAGTTCTGCTGGCACCACCATCTTGTGAATGGCAGAATGTCACTCACCGCAACTGCGCATGTGCAAAGGCCATGCATGCACAGTTGCATCACCACCGCCATCTTGCTGATGTCACTCCTCTCACACCCTCCCACTGCTCCTGTCCTCCCCACTCCCTCTGTTCCCCGTCCTGACATCGGGGTGCCCAATCCCCATGTCGGCATCATGTTACCCCCCCCCCAACTCATGTGACACACTGGAAGCCGACCCCAGTGCGCCCAAATTTATGGTTTTTTTCTCCCCGCAGTGACATCGAGGTGCCCAATCCCCATGTCAGCATCATGTAACCCCTTCAACTCATGTGGCACACTGGAAGCCCATCCCAGTGTGCCCAAATGTATGCTTTTCTTTCCCCAGTAAATAAAGAAAACCATACCCCAAGGTCTTTTTTTTTTTTTTACCTGTAAAAAAGAAAACAGTCCCTCATCATCGCCCCAGTCCTCCCTCCCCCCTCCCACTCAGCATCCACCTCCCCTTAGCCCCCCCCCTTACCTCATACTTACCTCCAGAGGTCGGTGCTGTCATCTTCTCTGGACCGGGACACGTCTGCATTCTTCAAAGCTGAACCACAAAGTAAAGCATCAAAGGTAAGTGTGGTATAATGGCTGCCATTAGAGTTTTCAACTTATGTTGATATATCAGCCATTTTTAAGAATTTTGACCCCAAATTTTCAACATGGCGTTCTTGGAACCCCACCCACCGTGAACACTGTCATTTCATTACTACGTCCCGAAAGGTGATTTCGCGGTCGCTGTGCATAATCACCTTTCGAGACTGATTAACAAAATGACAGTGCTACTGTTCATGAAGAGGGATCCCAAAAAGTCCATGTTGCAAATTTTGTGAAAAAATTCAAAAAAATTACTATGTTACGAGCACGAGTTGCACAGTTTCTACGCACACTCGTAATTTTGCCAATTTTTAATATGTTCACTCCAGATTTAGTAAATTACCATTTTTGCACACCTCCTTATTAACAGTATAGCTGTCATTTTTCACATCCTGCCTGAAACATGTTTTCGTACCTGTGGTATAGAATAACGTACTTGCTCTGCGAAATCACCTTTCAGGACAAGTGAACAAAACGACAGTGGCACTCTTCATTATGTGGGGTCCCAAAAAGGCCATGTTGAAAATTTGGAGAAAGAACTCTAAAAAATGGCCAAGTTGCACTGGTCGTTCAAAATTTTTTACACACGCATGTAACTTTGGTTATTTGGAAACATGTCACAGCCATATCGTCTCTGGCTAGAATTTGTTCATATAAGTGTCTGTTTGTTCACCAAACAGTTCATCTCATAAGGAAAATCTAATGCCTTGGTTTGGGTAACTTGAGAAGGGTAGAGGCTCTGAGCCATGTAAACCTTCTCAGGAATACTGAAGTTGCCATAAGCCTGGCATCAGTGTCATTGGCATCCATTACCATGTGGAATTGGTACTTGAAAGCCTCAATGTCACATCTGGCAGTCTTCTCTAGATCAGCTGCTAGTGCAAGAGGAGCTTTGCTGACCAGCTCCAAGACTGAGGTCCAGAGACTTTTTTGGTATCTGGATACATAAGCCATATAAGTGGCTTGTCTAATAGCCAAAGAGGCACCCAGGTAGCCTTTCTTTGCCATAGACTTAATTTTTCGAGAGTCCTTGTCAGGGGAAGGGATGACACTGGCACATTTTCTCTGTCACAGGCAACTGCCTGTATCACCCCCTCATGGCTGCAGTGAAATTCAGCCCCACTTCTAGCCAAATGGTATTTCCTTTCCATTTATCTACTGGGGGGACAGAGGTAGGAGTTTTCAGAATTTTCAGGACTTGCCTCTTCAGTGACTTGTGGATGGGGAGCAGTAAACGTTAGTGGCTGCCAAATCCATTATCTCCATATAATCTTGTTCCTCCTCCTCAATGGTTTCCTGAGTAGGAAGGTCCACAGTCTCTGCCACTTGCTTGATAAAAGAAAAATGGGCCAAGAAATCTTCAGGATGTCGAGTGGGGGACTTGAACTCCTGCTGCTCTGGTGAGACCTCTGGCTCAATTAGGTCCCCAAGGTCCTCATCTTCCTCCTCTTCATAATAGGGGTCTGGTTCAGCCAAACCAGGAACTGAAAAAACAACTGTTGGTATGAACAGTGGTTGAACCAGAGTTTGAACTTGTAGTTGCTGAGGTACTTGCTGCAGAACCGGAACCGAACCGCCAGGAATATTCTGCAGCAACTGAATAATTTTTATAGCGTTTGCTATTTCTTCAGTGGTTGGAACTGCCACAGCCTTCGGTTGCAATTCGTTCTCTGTATGTTTCTCCTTTTTATTCTTCTTGGAAGGGGCCGGTTCAGTGGCCGTTTTTGCCATCCTCTTTGGTTTCAAGGAGGTTTTGCCCTTGTCAGAGGCCTTTCCATCTGGTTCCCTCTGTTTTTCCTTGCCAAAGGAAGGAACCGGTTGTCCAGGAGCTGGGTCAGCAGCTTTTTCAGACATTTTTTCTTTGTCTATTGAGGCACCTATCAAGCGTAGAATGAGTAAAAGCTTTACAGATGTCAGTCTGTATTCAGATGGTCAGATCCTAAGCAGACAGCACAGGTTGTGTGGGGGTCAGCCTTAGCAAATGGTTCACCACACACAACATAGTGCTGAAAACCAGTAGAGCCAGTTTTCTTTTTAGGCTTCTGTGACATAACCTTTTATTAAGAAAAAAATGCCGGTTCTGTGCCAACTAAGAATAATAATAAAAAACTAGTAAGGTATTTTTATTTTTTATTTTATTTTCGGTTCAGAGACCAAGGAAAACATCAAGAAATTTCCCAGTTCAGAACAGCACAGTGAAGCAGGAACAGGCAAGTATACTAACTAGTAATTAATAATAAAACTAAAAAAAATCACGGTTCCCTAATGGTTCAACGAACTGAGGAGAAATCGTGGACTTACCCAACTGAAGCTAAATCTAGACTAATCTACCTGATTTTACCAAGGAGAGTACTTTGAAAAAAGAAAATAAATGAAACGGTAACGCGTAAAAGACCGAGAATAAAGTAAAATCTTCAAGATGAAGAAGCAATCAACAAGGTGTCTAACTTTGGCAGGCGGAATAAAGAATATAGCAGTTATGAAAAAGAACTTACCGTAACAGTAGATCTTCGAGAGAGGTTCCTGCAGTAGGTTTTCACATATAGGACTCTGCTCCCTGGCATCAGGACTGCACGGCAAACTTGTAGCTAGCAGTTTGCTGCCAGTTCAAAAGGGGGCAAAGTAAGCTTTTCCAACATAAAATTGAGATCCCAGGGAGGAACAGGATTCTGGACTGGAGGTTTCATATGAAGGATCCCATTCAGAAAAGTTTTAGAAACCTCTAGGTGAGCTAGGGTCTTGCCCTCCACTGGAAGGTGGTAGGCTGACACTGCAGAGAGATGGACCTTCAGTGAGGAGTAACTGAGGCCCAACACTGAAAGATGCAAGAGGTACTCTAACATTTGGGAGGCCGAGCAAGAAAAAGGGTCTAAGCCTTTCGCGGAGGCCCAGATAGAAAATCTCTTCCATTTCATGGCATAGGTGGATTTATTGGAAAGCTTTCTAGCCTCCACTAAGACTTGAGCTACCCCCACAGAGACTCCATAGCAAAAGATAGCTATGTCCACAGGTGCCACACATGAAGATGAAGATTTGAAGCTCAGATGTACCAGGGTGCCCTGCTCCTGGGACAGAAGGTCGTGAGAGAGAGGCAGAGGTACTGGGGGTTCCAGAGCCAGTTGTCGTAACAGCGGGAACCATATCTGCCGAGGCCAGAGAGGGGCAATGAGGATCATGTGAGCCCCTTCTGCTTGGAGCTTCAGCAGAACCTTCTGCAACAGTAGAAAGGGAGGGAAAGCGTATAGAAACTTCCCTATCCAGGATAGAGACAGTACGTCTTTCCAAAAAGCACCATGCCCTGGAACAAGCGAGCAAAAGTTGGGTAGTTTTGCATTGAATGGGGAGGTGAACAGATCTAGATCTGCTGAGAACCTTACTACACTGCAAAGAACAAACTATAACTCCATTTAGGACGTGGAAACCTGGTAAGGCATAATATTGTTGGGGACTTGTTAAGAAGGGGAGCTACGCTTTCTACAAAAAGTTTCATTTTCTTGCCTTATTGGCATTAAGCAGAGAATTGCAGGATTCCATTAAAAGTGTAGTAATTTTATAACCAGAGGGAGTGAGATACAACTGAATTTGCTTGATTGCCGGGGTTGAGACCTAGGATTTGGAAGGATATGTTTGCAACATTTTAAAAGTGTTCTGCTGGCTGAGAAGTTAAGTTTTTACCCCTGGTTTCACTGAAAGGTTTTGTGTATTGGAATCAGACATAGCAGAGTGCCTACATTGAAATGCCTGCTTACATCACAGGTGTCACTAGTCAATCAATTGGCTGTGGGTGGGGTTTCATCACTGTTCTGTCTTAGGCATCCTTCACAGTTAGAAGCCAGTCAGACTGACTTTGATTTGTCTATTGGAAGCTGAGAACCTTACTACACTGCAAAGAACAAACTATAACTCTATTTAGGACCTGGAAACCTGGTAAGGCATAATATTGTTGGGGACTTGTTAAGAAGGGGAGCTACGCTTTCTACAAAAAGTTTCATTTTTTTTCCTTATTGGCATTAAGCAGAGAATTGCAGGATTCCATTAAAAGTGTAGTAATTTTATAACCAGAGGGAGTGAGATACAACTGAATTTGCTTGATTGCTGGGGTTGAGACCTAGGTTTTGGAAGGATATTTTTGCAACATTTTAAAAGTGTCCTGCTGGCTGAGGAGTGAGTTCATTTTTATCCCTGGACTCAGTAGAGTGGTTTGTGTAGGAGCAGTGGTCTAGTAAATTATGGTGTTAGTTGAATTACTATAAAAGGCAGTACTCACCAGGGTGGTGGAGCAGTTATGCATTTGATTGTTTCTAACAGTCACTAGTGGCTGTGGACTACCCACCACCCTTCCCCACACCCAGGCGTGGCATTTCCTTTATAGCCAAAGTTCTGACATCACTTCCTCAACAGGTCTTGAGGCAGAACTGTCATATTCTTAATAACCCAGCACAATGCATAAAGGGAAGGTACACACTACAAATAATAATAAAAAAAATATATATATATTACATATTGTATATTATAAGGGAGAGGGACATGTGGGGAGTGGTGCAATGCACTGGCTGTGGGGCAGCAGTTTTCCAGGAAACATTCTAGAAACTGCGTTGCTGTCCTATTTGCAGGCAACTGTCAGCTCTGAGGGAGGAGGAGGTTTCCCACCTCCAGGCTGAACTAGCAAGGACTAAAAGAGCTCTTCCCCACCCAAAGAGCACAACTGCCACAACCACTGCCTCAGAGGTTGCCAAGTATGAAGAGCAGTTGGACCACAGTGGGTTCTGGGAGGGTGCGGGTGGTGGACCAGAGGTGAAGCCCCCTAGTTGTACCTCTACACAAATCATATGCCATTCTGGCAGAGCAAGGTTCCTCTATGATGGCACCCTCAGTGGAGACCCAGAAGAATGCTAAGGACATCCACAAGGGAGACCCACAAAAGGGTGGCAAGGGACACCACAGGGGAGAAGGAAACAGCTTCTGAGAAGGGACTCAATTGTTAGGGGGTAAAACTGGGGAAGGGAGAGGAGAAGGAAGTAAGGTGCCTGCCTGGTGCCATGGCTTGGAGGGACAGGAAGCGAATCCTCAGGATTGCAGAAGCAGCATCACAGGAGAGGGAACTAGATATCATTGTCCACCTTGGGACAAATGACCTAGCTAGGCATGGGATCAGTGCAGTGCAGAATGAATTTGTGGAGTTGGGGAGGGGCCTTAGACGAGCAGCAAGCATGGTAACCTTCTCAGAGGTGCTGCCAGTCCATGGCAGGAGTGAGGCTAGGGTACTGCACACCACGCAGTTTAATGAATGGTTGCAAAACTGGTTCAGAGCACAGGGCTTTGGCTTCACTGGGGACTGGGGGTCCACCTGGAGATAAAGGTCTATACTGGCATGATGGTCTGCATCTGTCCACGAAGGGAACCAAGCTCCTAGGTGACAGGTTTAAATGCTTCCTTGGCAAGCTTTTAAACTAGCCAAGGGGGGAGATGCTGATAAAAGGCAGGAAATTTCAAGCCTCCCCCCCCCCACAAAACATGGCAGGTAGTAAGGTAAACACTGAGGTACAGAGCTCAACACAGGGCAGGACAGGGGCAAATGGAAAAATAGACAAGGGCAATAAGAGCAGGTATGGGGTAAAAAAGAATAAAGCCAACATTAAATGGAGGGCAATGAGTACCAATGCCCGTAGTATGGGAAACAAGCTTCCTGAGCTAGTAGCCCTGATGGAAGATGAAAAATTGGATATTGTGGCAGTCACAGAAGAAAAAATTACTCGCCTTAGTAATGTTGTTTGTTCTAATGGAGTCTTGCTGTATTCTGACATATGCAGTGATCACCAACCTTTGAACTGCCCCGGAGAACAAACCGTTAACTTTCCATGCAGGGCATGGAACGCTAAGTTCGAGCTCAGTTGAAGCCTCTGTCTGCTGTTGTTTAAACTCCAACCGTCAGATCTTTACGAGCTATACTCACTAGGCGTTCTGTGTGGAAACTGTAAACTCACACTAGCCAACTGGCAACTAAATTTGTTAAAAAAGGGTTTTTTGGTTTCAAAGCAAAGACTCAAGTCAGGAAACCCAAAAAACAAAACACAACACACACCCAAAATTAAGGAGGGTGAGAAAAGGGCACATCTAGGTGCCAACACTGCTCCTGCCCACTCACATCCCAAAAAACAGGTTCTGAGAGGGGAGGCAGGGGGGGAGATCAGAATACAGCAAGACTCCATTAGAAGAAACAACATTACTAAGGTGAGTAATTTTTTCTTCAAACAACATGAAGTCTTGTTGTATTCTGACATATGCAGACTACCAAGCAGTACCTCCAAGGAGGAGGGATAGAACCTACTTTGTAAAAAGGCTCTGAAGTACTGCTGTGCCAAACTGAGCATCACTCCTAGCCTGGATATCCAGAGACTAATGCTTGGTGAATGTATGGACTGTTTTCCAGGTGACTGCTTGACAGATTTCTAAGATAGGAATATCCCTGGCAGCAGCCAGGGAAGCAGCTGTACCTCTAGTAGAGTAAGCCCTCAGGCCTGAGGGTGGGGTTCTACCCAATTTCTCATAGCAGAATTGTATACAAGAGACAATCCACCTGGAAATAGATCTTTTAGTGGCAGGTTTGCCCTTACTGACCTCCCCATAAGTGAGGAACAACTGGGGGGACTCAAACCTGTGACCCTTGGTGAGCTCTATGTAGTAGTTAAGGGCTCTTTTTACATCCAGGCTGTGCAACCTCCTCTTCCTAGAGGAGGAATGGTCAGTGAAGAAAACAGGGAGAGACATAGACTGATTAAGGTGGAAATCTGAAACCACCTTAGGCAAAAACTTCCTGTTAGTTCTTAGGACCAATTTATCTCTATGGAAAAAGATGAAATCAGGCTCCACTGACAGGGCTTGCAATTCACTGATGCACCTGGCAGAGGTAATGGCTACCAAAAACACAGTTTTCCAAGTCAAGTACTTAAGCTCTGCAGAGGACAAAGGCTCAAAGGGGGGTTGCATAAGCTGAGCAATGCAAACATTAAGGTCCCAAGCAGGAGCAGCGTCCCTGAAGGGAGGATTGGTGTGCAACAATCCCTTGAAGAATTTGCAAAATACAGGATGGGCTGATAGAGAAGAGGGCTTGCCTACTGACAAAAAGGCAGAAACAGCTGCCAAATGTACTTTAAGTGTAGCTGGTCTGAGACCCAAGCCATCGAGATGAACCATATAGTCCACGACTGTAGGCAACCCAGCAGATTCTGGAGAAATATGCTTACCAGAGCACCAAATAGTGATCCTTTTCCATTTGGAGTTGTAAGTCTTTCTGGTGGAAGGCTTTTGAGAAGCCTTAAGAATATCCAGAACACCTTGAGAGAGGTGCAGATCAGCAAACTCTAACTCTTCAAGAGCCAGGCCTTGAGATTGAGAGATTTGAGATTCGGATACCAAATCCTTCCCTGAGAGGATGTCAACAGGTTGTAATTCCTGGGAAGAGACAGGGGAAGGTGGACTGCTAAGGACAGCAACAGTGGATACCAGGGCTGTCTGGCCCAGTCTGGAGCGATCAGAATCACTTTGCACGGTTGAGACCTGATGTTGACTAGCACCTTGAACAGAAGAGGGAAGGGGGGAAAAACATACAGGAACTTCCCTTCCCAATTCAGAACCAGAGCATCCAGGGGGACTGAGCCCAAGACTGGGGGTCTGCAGCAAAAGAGGAAGTTTGTGATTGTCTGGGGCTGCAAAAAGATCTATCTGTGAAGTGCCCCATCTGGAGAAAATCACTTTCAAAATTAGGGGATCTAGGGACCATTCGTGGTGGCCCTGAGAAATCCTGCTGAGAGCATCTGCTAGGAGATTGTCCTTCCCTGGGAGGTGAACTGCTATCAGAGAAGTTTGCAGGGAATAGGCCAGAGACCACAACTTCATTGCTTCTGTGCACAAGGCCATAGACCGAGTGCCCCCTTGCTTGTTGATGTACCACATTGTGGTGGTATTGTCTGTTCTGATCTGGACTACCTTGTTCTGTACAGACCTGGAAAAAGCTTGCAGTGCCAGAAACACTGCTCTGAGTTCCAAGAGACTGATGTGAAGCAGAGATTCTTAAGGTGACCACAGTCCTTGGGTGGTAAGATCCCCCAAGTGGGCTCCCCAGCCCAAGAGGGAGGCGTCTGTGGTGAGGATTAGTGAATGAGACTGAGTGACAAAGGGAACTCCCTGCCTTAAATTGTCCTGATCCTGCCACCATTGCAAAGCCTGGATCAGGGTTCGAGTCACTGGGACTAGTTTGGTAAGGGAATCCTTTCTCTGGGACCGGAAGGCTCTCAAGTGGAACTGAATGTCCCTCATCTGAAATCTTGCTCCCTGGACCACTGCTGTAGAGGCTGCCATGTGGCCCAGGAGCTGCAAGAAGTGCCTTGCTGGTCGAGACACCTGAAGGGTGAAAGAAGAGGCCAGTTCTATTAGCGTCCTTGCCCTGTCCAGGGGAAGGAAGGCCTTTGCTCTTATTGTATCCAGCTCTGCCCATATAAAGGTGAGGAGCTGTACTGGCTCGAGAACTGACTTTGGAAGGTTTAGGAGGAATCCTAAGGAAGTGAGCAGTTGCTGAGTTATCTGAAGATGTGACTTGACTTGGTCTGGAGACTGACCCACTATGAGCCAGTCGTCCAAGTATGGGAAGATGGAGATCTTTTTTCTCCTTAGGAAAGCAACCACTACTGCCAGGCACTTTGTGAACACCCTTGGGGCTGATGCTAGGCCAAAGGGCATTGCTCTGTATTGAGTGTCCTAAGGGCAACTCGAACCTGAGGTACTTTCTGTGGGAGCGCCTGATGGGAATGTGAAAATAGGCATCTTTGAGGTCCAGGGAGGCTAGCCAGTCCCCTGGCCTTAGAGAGGGCAGAATTATTCCCAGAGTCACCATTTTGAATTTTGACTTTAAAAGGTGCTTGTTTAGATATCTCAGATCCAGGATGGGCCGCCATTCTCCTGTCTTTTTGGGGGTTAGGAAGTACCTGGAGTACAATCCTTTGCCCCTGTGTGGGGTAGGAACCCTTTCTATGGCTCTGAGAGCCAAGAGGGAAGAAACCTCTGCCTCTAGGGCAAGGGCCTCTGATGGATTTGCAGGTGGAAAGGATCTGGTTCTCATCTTGGGAAATTTTTTGAAGCTGAGAACCAGTCCCTGGCTTACTACTTCTAGGACCCACTTGTCTGATGTCAGAGACTTCCAGTCCTGGACAAAGTAAGCCAGCCTGCCCCTACAGGTATTGGAGAATCGGCCTGGGCAGACCCATCAGGGTGTCTGCTTGGCAGGGGCTTTAGGCTGAGGGGTGGAAGCAGGCCTGCTCATACCCCGTCTGCCTCTCCCTCTAAAGAACCCCCTCTGAGCAAAAGCAGAAGAGGAGGCCTGGGCTAGGTAAAAAGGCCTTTGAAAGGGCCTGCCCCTGCCCCTGGAATGCTGCCTCTGAGTGGCTTGCCTTTCTTTGGCCTGAGCACTCCTGTAGATGGTCCTGTACTCATCCATTTTCTTCATGTAGTTCTCTGTCTGCTCCCCAAATAGAGAATTACCAATGACAGGAAAATCCATGGCCTTAGCCTGGGTATCCTGTGATAGGCTAGTACATCTGAGCCAAGCCATCCTCCGAAGGGCCACAGATGTAGCCACGACTCTAGATGAAACATCAATGGAGTCCACAGCAGCATGAAATTGCACCTTGGATGCCTCAATCCCATCCACAGCCACCCGCTCCAGCTCCTTGGCAAGCTGGTCAGGGGCCTGTTTAGCTAGAGCCAGCACAGTGTCCAACCTGGGCTTCTGGTATCTAGCTGTGTAGGACATATATTTAGCCTGCCTGAGTCCCAAAGAAGCTGCCATGTACTGTTTCTTTGCCATGGCATCAATCCTCCTGGAGTCCTTATCTGGGGGGTGTGAAGCCAAGGGAATATTTGACTTATCACAGGCAGCAGCCTGCACTACCCCAACATGGCTGCATTGCTGGGAAAGGAACTCCGTGTCTGAGCCTGAAAGAGTATACCTCTTGTCCATTCTTCTGTCCACAGGAGGTATGGCATTAGGAGTTTTTAGAATTTTGAATGTCTGTTTCCCAAAAGATTTATGGAGGGGAATAGACAATCTCCTGGACTCTGGGATGTCCATCATCTCAACAAAATCAGGCTCCTCCTGATCCTCTACTGCTTCCTCCATAGGAATCTGGAGGGTTTCAGCCACTTTCTTGTAAAACATAAAGTGGGAAGGGGACTCAGAAAGCCTAGGAGGAGAAACACCTGAAGGTCTGTCTGGGGAGATGTCCGGGTCAATAGGCACATCCAGACTTTCATAATCATCATCATCATCATCATTATTATCTTCATACTCTCCCTCCTCCGGTTCATAAAATTCTTCTAAAGTATAATCCAGAACGAGGGAACCGACCGAACCGAGCCCCTGACAGATGGTGCCGGTTCGGCCGGAACCGAAGTTAACGATTGAACTATCCTTATCACTTTGGCTATCTCATCAGCAGTCGGAGAAAGAACTTGTGGATCCAAACCAGATGATTTATCCCTTTTCTTTCTTTTAACCGGAACCAACTCCTCAGAATCGATTCTCCTTTTGCCCGAAGAAGTTTCGCCCTGGTTAAAGGGCACTCCTTCTGGTTCGGTCGGAACCGAACCGGGCTGGCCATCCGGGTCAGCGGACTTCTCGGCCTCCCTTTTCCTCAGTCTACCTACTCTCTTATCCAGGGTAGCTTTGGGAAAACTTTTACAAATTTGGCAGTCTGAATTGAGGTGGTCAAATCCCAGACAATAAACACAGGTGGTGTGGGGATCAGCCTTAGCAAAGCTTCCCGCACCGCACTGATGTTGAAACCCAGTGGGCCAGTTTTTCTTGGGTTTCTCAGACATGGCCAATCCTAACCAAAACTTACCTTTTTACGCAATCCGCCAGGCAAGACACCCTTATCGGTTCCTGACCGTGTTACGGGTCTTGGAAAAAACTGTAATGAAATCCATTTTTTTAGAACCAATACGGACCGGTTACCACACTCTAATAAAGACAGAAGTTTTTTACACAAACCTGATTGGTTCAAACCGAACCGATCCAATGTTTACAAGTTCCACACAGAAACTAATACGAAAACCTATCTAGTACTCATGGTACCACAGACAAAGACTTAAACCGACAGGTTCAGTAGCAGAAATTCGGTCGAAACCGAGCGAAAAACGACACTTTAACCGACTTTTTTGAACCGAGCGAAGGAGAAATCTCCGGAGCAACTGTTCAGTGAGGTGGAGTAAAGAATCTGACGGTTGGAGTTTAAACAACAGCAGACAGAGGCTTCAACCGAGCTCGAGCTCAGCATTCCATGCCCTGCATGGAAAGTTAACTCTTTGTTCTCCGGGGCAGTTCAAAGGTTGGTGATCACTGCATATGTCAGAATACAGCAAGACTTCATGTTGTTTGAAACATGGTACACAGAGAACCATGACTGGGATGTCAACATACCAGAGCATACAATCTACAGAAGGGACAGGGAAGGTAAAAAGAGGAGGTGGAGTAGCTCTATACATAAGTGAAGGGATCAAAGCTACAGAACTAAAAAGTAAAGGGGGAGGACAAGAGGCACTCTGGGTCACCTTGGAGACAGGGAATGGCATCACAATCCACTCAGGGGTTGTATACAGACCCCCGTCTCAAGGGGAGGAAATGGACAAGAAAATGATAGAGGACATTCTCAAAATGGATGAAAAAGGGGAGATACTGTTGATGGGGGACCTGAATATGCCAGATGTTAGCTGGATGACATGTACTGCAGCCACATCCAAGAGCAGGGTCATTCTCGATGCCCTGCAGGGGGCAGGCCTTAGACAGTTAGTGTTGGAACCCACTCGGGAGGGAGCAATACTAGACCTGGTACTCTCAAATGGAGAAAGGATCACAAATTTAGAAGTCAGTAGACATCTGGGAACAAGCGACCACTGCACAGTGTGCTTCACAATGAGCACAACCATGGAGATAAGCCATACAAAAACAAGGATACTGGACTTTAGAAGGGCTGACTTTGGCAAAATGGATGAATACCTAAAGAATGCTCTAGCAAATGGCCAAAAATGAGGGGTGGAAGAACAATGGAGAAAAATCAAAACTGCCATCATAGAGGCAACAAGCCTTTGTGTGAAACAAATAAAGAAAACAAAGTGGAGTAAAACACCACTATGGCTGTCGAAAGAGGTGGCAGGGAAGGTTAAGGAGAAAAAGGCTGCATTCAAAAAGTATAAGGAATCACAGAAGGAGCACGACAGGGAACTGTAACAGTGTCAGTGGCTCAGTAAGTAGCACACTCGCCTCTGAGGCCAGGAGATCAGAGGGCTGTGGGTTCAGTTCCCACATCTGGCACTTGGGTTAATATCCCAGTACTGACACTGTAGTGCAGCATGAGAGGGGTGCTGTACTTCTGAGGTACCGTCTTTCGGATGAGACGTTAAACCGAGGTCCCATCTGCCTGGATTGGTGGTAGTTCAGGTGGATGTTAAAGATCCCATGGCACTTATCGAAAAAGAGTAGGGGAATTTCCCTGGTGTCCTGGCCAAATTTCTCTCATTCACTAAAAATACCTCCAACAGTTTCATCTGGCTCAAGGTCAGTTGGCATTCATCTGAATCCCCCTCCCCCGGGTCGTGCCAGAAAATAAGCAGGATTTGCCTACTGCACTTACCTGATCAACAAAAACTAAATAAATAAATAAATTAAAGCAGAAAGTAGTGGGGAAGGCAGTCAGAATAGCAAAGGCCCAAACCGAGGAAAAAATAGCCAACTCAGCTAAGAAGGGGGATAAAACCTTTTATAGGTACATTAGGGAGCATAGAAAGGTTAAGGGAGGGATAGTGAAGATTAATAAAGGAGAGGGGAGGTGGGCAGAGGGAGACAGTGAAAAGGCAGAGATACTGAATGAATACTTTTGCTCAGTATTCACAAAAGAAGATGAAGAGGAGTCACCTAAACCAGACAATAGAAGCACTCTGGGTAGGGGGGTTGACACCATTCCATTCACAGAAGAAAGAGTCCTGAAAGAACTCCTAAAACTCAAGGTGGACAAAGCAATGCGGCCTGATGGGATTCACCCCAGAATCCTAAAAGAACTAAGGGAGGACCTAGTGACACCACTGACCATGCTTTTTAACAAATCATGGCAGGATGGAGTGGTACTTGAGGACTGGAGGAGGGCAGATGTGATTCCCCTTCACAAAAGTGGGAGCAAGGCAGAAGCAGAAAACTACAGACCTGTAAGTTTGACCTCAGTGGTAGGGAAAATGATGGAATCACTTCTGAAAGAAAGAATTGTTGAGTACCTAGAGGCCAGCGGGGCACAGGACCCAAAGCAGCATGGATTTACAGCAGGAAGGATTTGTCAGACGAATCTAATTGATTTCTTTGACTGGGTGACCAAAGTAATAGACCAAGGAGGGCTGTGCATAGGCCTAACTAGACTTTGCAAGGCATTTGACACAGTCCCGCACAAAAGATTAATAATCAGGTTAGCCAGCCTGGGAGTGGGTCCCAGGGTGGTAGCCTGGGTAGCAAACTGGCTACACAACAGGACACAGAAGGTAATAGTGAATGGAACACATTCTGAAGAAAGGAGGGTTACTAGTGGAGTACCTCAGGGCTCAGTACTGGGTCCAGTCCTCTTTAACATCTTTATAGGCGACATTGCAGAGGGTCTGGAGGGAAAGGTATGCCTCTTTGCAGATGATACAAAGATCTGTAACAGAGTTGATACACAAGAGGGGGTAGAAAAGATGAGAAGGGACTTGGCAAGGTTGGGAGGAATGGTCAGACATATGGCAACTTAGATTCAATGCAACGAAGTGCAAAGTAATGCACCTGGGAAACAAAAACCAAGGAGAAGAGTACACAATAGCAGGGGAGGTACTAACAACAACAAAAATGGAAAGGGACCTGGGGTTAGTCATATCAGATGACCTAAAGGTGGGTAAGCAATGTGAAAAGTCGGTAAGGAGAGCTAGGGGATACTGGGATGCATAGGAAGGGCATCACAAGTAGAAAAGGGAAGTGGTTATCCCTCTATACAGACAGTTGGTGAGACTCCATCTGGAGTACTGTGTGCAGTTTGGAGACCTCATCTATGCAAGGACATAGACAGGATGGAAACAGTCCAGAGGAGGTCAACTAAAATGGTGCAGGGTCTGCGCAGAAACCATATGAAGAGAGACTGAGAGGCTTAATATACTCTTGATGAAAGGAGGACGGGGACATGATGAAACTTTTAAGTACCTCAAGATCAACACAGTCAGGAGGGCTACAATTTAAGATGCGAGAGGACAGCTGCGGGTCATGTGAGGAATTTTTTCACAGAGAGAGTGGTGGATACAGACCACCTTCCTGAGGAGGTCATTGGGTCTAAAACAGTGGGGGAATTCAAACATGCATGGGACAGACATAAGGCAATTATAGTGGGGGGTTGCAGGAAGTAGGCTGTTGGTTAACTAGAATCTGCAGCTTATCCAGTTGGTAGGGAAATGGGCAGACTGGGTGGGCCAAGTGGTCCTTATCTGCCATCAAAGTCAATATTTCTATGTTTCTTCTACTACCTCCTGCTTTAGTTCCCACTCATAAGCCCTGGCGACTGATCAGCTAAGACTGCCCGCCAGAATGTTGTGAACACTCGACACGTGGACTGCTGTCAATGACAGGCCATTTTGAATTGCCCAGTACCACACCCGCATCACGTCCCTGCAGAGAGGATACGATCGGGTGCCTCCATTTGTTTAGATAGCAGACAGTGGCCATATTGTCTGTCTGGATGAGGAGTGTTCCCGGAGTTAATAGTGACTGGAATGCCTGTACAGTGTAGAGCACCGCTCTCATCTCCAGAATATTGATGTGCAGTTTCTCCGGCATGGGAGACCAGGAGCCTTGGGTTCTGTGTTCCTCCAGATACGCTCCCCATCCCGAGTTTGAGGCTTCCAAAGTGAGGATTTGAGAGGGAGATGGAGGGTGAAATGAAGCCCCAAACAATAGATTGGCGGGGTCCTTCCACCATAGGAAATCCCTTTGAAGGCTGCTGGAGACCAGGACTCTCTGGTCCATGTCATTTAGGTGCTAATCCCATTGGATTCTGAGAGACCACTGGGTGACCCTCATGTG
This sequence comes from Neoceratodus forsteri, assembly GCA_016271365.2. Classification (NCBI taxonomy): domain Eukaryota; kingdom Metazoa; phylum Chordata; order Ceratodontiformes; family Ceratodontidae; genus Neoceratodus; species Neoceratodus forsteri. The sequence goes on along the minus strand of CM028130.1, from coordinate 829,729,783 downwards.
TAGCCTGGCCAAAGGAACTGTGGGTATGGCAGCCACCATCAGACCCAAAAGTTGAAGGACCGACTGAGCTGTGGTCCACCGAAAGGAAGCGAAAAGTGTGGCTTGAGAGATTAAAGTCTCCACTCGGTCGACTGGAAGAAAGGCCTTGCTCTGGACCATGTCCAGCACTGCTCCAATAAATTGAAGGCACTGGGAGGGTCCTAGCTGGGATTTGGGGAGATTGATAGAAATTCCCAGACTGGAGAAGAGGCCTAGAGTGAAGGAAAGGGATTCCTTCAGGCTGGCCGGTGAGGGGGATGAAAAGAGCCAATCATTCAGGTACAGGAATACATAGATGCCCCTGCGGTGTAGAAATGCCGCAACCACTGTTAAGCACTTGGTGAAGACTTGAGGTGCTGAGGAGAGGCCAAACGGGAGGGCTCTGAACTGGAAATGATCCTCCAGAAAGGAGAATCTGAGAAAGCGCTGCTGGGCCGGTAGAATAGGGATATGGAGGTAAGCATCCTGAATATCCAGGGAGCACAGCCAAGTGTTTGGTAGGAGCAGGGGTAACAGTCCCTGGAGAGTCAGCATGCAAAATCTCTTGTACTCCACAAAGAGATTGAGCGTGCTGAGATCTAAGATAGGTCTTAGATCCCCCGTCTTCTTTGGAACCAGGAAGAAGTGGGAGCAGAATCCTCTTCCTGTCTGTTCCAGAGGAACAGGCTCTATAGCTGCCTTTTGTAGCAGAGCCTGTATTTCCTGCCTGACCAGTTGAAGTTGGCCTGATGGGTAAAAAGACCTTCCCAGGGGGTTGGGAGGAGGTCTCTCCAGGAACTCTATCGAGTGACCTCTTTCCATGAGTTGAAGAACCCACGCATCTGCAGTGATGGCCTTCCACCTGTCTAGGTGGAGGCTGAACCTTCCCCCTACTGATTCCTCCAAGGGAGTCAGAGGGAGTGGAAGGAGGGGAAGAGAGTCAGGACACAGAGGGGGAGTGGTGCCTTTCCTCCTGAGGCGGCTTTAGGAAACTTGGCCTGAGGAGTCTGGGTGCCAGAACCTGGGGCATGTCATTTATTTTGTCGTTTGCCCTGGTTCTTGTTCCACTTCCGTTGGCGGCAAAAGGACTGCTGCCGTTGTTTCTGACTGGAATGTACATGCAGCGGACATCAAAAAAGGGACTTGCTGCTCTCCTGCAGCTCATTTATGTCTTTGGCATCACCACCAAACAGAACTGGACCCCTGAAAGAAGCATCCAGAAGAGACGACCGAATGTCTTGTGCCAACCCCACCAGACGAAGCCAGGTTAAGCATCTGAGACAAATCCCAGTGGCCGCTCCCCAATCCACAGAATTGACAGAATCGTACATGGCACGGAGGGCATGGTGACAGGAAGACTTGTTCATCCTGACTTTTTCCAGTTTATTCCTAAGCTGTTCATCAGGAGTCTCCTGAAGGTCTTTCTCCAACTCTGTTAAGGAGGACTTCTGAAAGGCCACCATGTGTGCGACATAGTTCAGGAACCTGATGGCACAGGTGGACGAGACGTAGATTTTTCTACCGTACTGGTCCAGCTGTTTAGAGTCCTTATCCGGTGGAGAGGCACTAAGGTGTTTAGGTTGGGCCGATCTGTCATGGGCAGCTGTAATGACCATGGAGTCAGCCTTGGGTTGAGCGGTCAAATGAGAACCCCCTTCCAGGGAAAATAAGTTCTATCCAGTTTACATGACACAGCCAGAATGGAAGAAGACTGTTGCCAAATAGTGGATGCGAGGTCCTCATGTGGTTCCATCCGGGGGGGGGGATTGGGAAAGGGATCCACACTGACCAGGTCAAGGTGCTCTGCAAGTCTCTTGCATTGGGGGTCCAGCTCCTTGGAGGCCCATCCACAAAAGTTTTGTATTTTTCAAAGTAACTCCCCAAAGGAGGGATCCTCAGTGGGGGACTTCCGGGGCTCCTTAATTTGAGGCTCGACCAGGGAGTGAGGTTCGGACTGGCCTATATCGGAGTCCTCATCCGATTCTGAAGATTCCAGCCTGCTGGGCAAATCAAGAACTTGGTCCCGGGGTCTGAGAGCTTTTGGGGGCAGAGCACCCGAGTCCCTGTCAGAAATCTGGCCAGAGGGTACAGGACTAGAAGGGGACACCCTGGCAGGAGAGGGTGGCCCCAACCATGACCAGAGGCTGACCCAGCTCTAAAAGAAGCTGGGTTTTCATGTCCTTACACCATGTAGGGATGGATTCATGATCTGGCTGTGGTGGTGGAGGAGGCAGAGGTGGGGGTTGGTAACCTGGGTACTCCGTGAAGGGGGGTAGCTGGGAGTCTGGTACCAATAAGGATATTGGTACACGGTCTGACCCTGGTAACCTGGTGTAGGGTATCCTGGCATCGGATATCCCGGCGTCGTGTAGCTCAGCCTTGGGTATCCTGGGGTCGGGTAGCCCGGCGTGGGATAACCCAGCATTGGTGGGTTATAGCCCAGCATCGGCAGGATGTAACTTGGCGATAGACCTCCCAGCAGCGGGTATTGGGGGACATCAGGATTCCCCAGAAAAAGCACTCGCTGGGCCCACAGGAGGAGCAGAGGGGCCCACCAGAGGAGGTGCCGAGGGCCCGCCGGGAAGCGGGACTGGTGACTGGGTAGGCAGAGGGCCTGAAGGTCCCATGGGAGGAGGGTCCATGCCTTGCCCATGAAGGTCTGGTGAGGAAGCTGCAGTAAGGAGGGGATCCGGCAGCAGAATAGAACCCGTCAAAGGGGGGAGATCAGGCAAGACCCCAACGACAGGTCAGGTAGGGTATCCGACAGGAGAGAAAGATCGGGTACTGGTGGCGAATCCCTGGGGTAAGAACCTGTGGGGATGAAATTGTACCTGCAAGCACACTCGTCCTGGTGTCGCGGGTGACAAGGCAGCCTGATGGGAAAGTAAAGGCATCCACGCAGTCATCGGAGGAGCCGTCGACTGGCTTACTGGATGCAGCCGGGCTGACCTGAGTAGAAGTACCCAGGTCAGGCTGGTCGGCCTGGGATGGGTGCCCAGTGACTTATCGGTGGTGCTCGGAACAGGAAACCTAACAGAAACCCCCAAAGAGGCAATCCCCGACTGCTCGCTCACCTTGGCGGGGAGGGGGGAGAAGGTGTCCGGTCCACCGGAGTGGATGAAGGCCCTACAGGCGGGGTACTCACTGAGGTGGAGGGCCCACCATAGTCAGCGTCGGTTGTCTGGCTGGTCTTCCCCTGAGGAGAACGGCTCTGCTCCCAGCGTCTCTCCTTGTCCTTTTTCTTCTCCAGGGCCAGCGATGACGATCTTTCTCTCAGCTCCTGAAGCTCCTTTTCCATGGAAGCCAGCCTCTGAGTTAGCAGATAGGCTTCGAGGGTCCTCCTGCGATGGGTGCACATGGCCTGGTTGTAGCTCTGGCAGGTGGTATGCTCAGCCGAGTTGTGGCTAGGCTCCAGGCAGAGGACGCACTGAGAGTGTTCGTCCCCATGTGGGATCTGTGTGCCGCACTTGGAGCACTTCTTTTTGTGCTAACTAGACAACATACACCATATTGGGCGATGGATAGAAATATCCGAGAACTTTTGAAGAAATCGCTGAAAATATGCTTAAAATGGCAGGCGACTGATGCTGTTTTATTGCGTTTGTCGAACGAACTGAGCAACAGCGGGAAAGAACTGGAGGGCAGGCGGGGGACTACCCCTTTTATAGTCATGATGGCGTCGGGTCACCTATTAGAGGCAGTCCCTTCACGCGATTGCTAGCTACAAGTTGCCATGTGGTCCTGACGCCAGGGGGCGCAGTCCTATATGTGAAAACCTATTGCAGGAACCCTCTCGAAGGAAGATCTGTTAGTTATATAGAATGCACCAGGGACAGTAGTTTGAAATCCATCAATGTTCCACTATTTGTATAGGATCTTTAACTCTTTCTTCTCCGGGGCAGTTGAATGGCGAAGGCTAACTGCATATGTCAGAATACTGTAAAGATTTCCTGAGACTTGAAAAAATAATTTTTACTTCTTAAGAAGAACATGGATCTTTTTTATGAAAATATAAAAGAAGGTACGGTATGTGAACAAAGGGAAGCAATGTGAGTCAGGTAATGCCAATCCACACACGTAAAGAGACAAGTATCTAACTTGCTACTCAGTTGAGAATGGGGTACTAAATTCAGAAGATAAATTTAAAGGATAACAGCACTAAGAGCCCCACACCCAAGCATGAGACTGGCCCCAATTTGCACTGTGTGTGCAAAAGCATGTTTTGATCTTAAAATTACTGCAGTATATTAGATTGTATCATGCTGATTTTGCTGGCTTTTAAGCAGACATTCGTTATAACCAGAAATCCAAGAATCCCTTCTAGCTGACATCAGGGGTGAGCTGCAGCAATGGAAGATTCAATAGCTTGTAGTGCATGTTAGAGTTTTTATAAGCACTGGTATTTTGTTTGCAGATCCTGGTGTCCTCCTGGGGCTTAATACAGTCACAGAGGAATGTACTGTGCTTAGTCCCAGTAGAACAGCAGGGCTGGCAAACATCTGATGGGAGCTTATAAAATCTCTTACATGCAATGCAAGCTATTGAATCGCCCAGTGCTGCAGCCCTGCTCTGATGTCAGTGGCATGGGATTCTGGGATTTTTGGTTAAAGCAAATGTCAGCTTGCAAGTCAGCAGAAGCAGCTGGATACCATTTACTATACTGCAGTAAATAGTAAGTGGAGTAAAAAATCTACACACAAACTGCAAATTGTTATCTTCCTCCACTTGGTGTGGAGTCTTAGTTCTGACAATTCCACTTTAAGTATATTTCTGTATGTGAATGAGATAATTACTTAAGCAACAACACAGCATGCCAACTTACCTTCTTTAAAGCACTGTTTATTTTTAATAGTTCAGTTTCTTTGTGTTTTTTGCAGTCACCAAGGGCATCAAACCAAGTTCCACTGCGAGTCATCTCAGAGTAGTAGCAATTGCCTTGCCAATACCACCAGCCGTTTCCTTGTGGACACTTCAAACTTTTCATTCCTTCTCATCCAATAAAAGAAAACGGTAAGCAGTAAAAACATTTCTGTTAACTTTAATCCTTATGTATTTAACCTTAAAGGGAACATAAACAATGTTGTTTAAATTTTTTATGTGATTATAAATTTGGGCATGGTTCAAGCCTGTTTTATCACCCCAGAGTATTGCTTTGTGTTTTTTTGTTTGAAATCATTCTATTTCAAACAACATGAGGTCTTGCTGTATTCTGACAATATGCAGTTAGCCCCAGCACTTGAGCTGCTCAGGAGATGAAAGAGTTAACTCTATGCTACGAGCATAGAACGTTGAGCTCGTGCTCGGTTCAAACCTCTGTCTAATGCACTTTCAAGTGTAACCATCAGATTCTTTACTCCGCCTTAATGAACAGTCGCTCCGGAGTCTCTCCTGTCGCTTTCAGTTCGCGTTAGTGAAAATCATCAGTTTAATCCAAAAACTGTATACTTTTCCTCGGTTCAGATCCCTGTCTGTGGTGCAGTAAGTAGTAGAGGTTGTGGACTGTATTAAATTCTGTGGAAATTGTAAATCTTAAAAATTGTTACGGTCGATTTGGCAGAACCGATCACTTTTTTGATTCTGTGGTGATTCCAGTGCTTATCAGTTCCAAAAAAAACGTGTTTAACGTTTTTTTCCAATACCTGTGATACGGTTAGGAACCGATAAGTTTGTCTTACCTGGCCTGAAGCCATGTAAAGGGTAAGTTTTCTGTTTTACTGTGGCCAGGTCTGAGAAACCAAAAATCAAAACCGGGCCCACTGGGTTTCATCACTGTAGTGTGTGTGGGGAGGCATTTGCTAAGGCTGATCCCCACACCACCTGTGTTTATTGTCTGGGGTCTGACCACCTCGATTCAGACTGCCAAATATGCAAACATTTCCCTAAGGCCACCCTAGAGAAAAGATTGGGCAGGCTTAGTGAGAAAGAGGCCGAGAAGTCCGCTAACCCGGATAGCCAGCCCGGTTCGGTTCCGACTGAACCTGAGGGAGTGCCTTCTGACCAGGGCCAGACTTCCTCGGGCAAGAGGAGAGCTGACCCTGAGGGGTCAGTTCCTGCAAAAAAGAAAAAGGACAAGTCAGCCGGTTCGGGTTCAGATCCCCACCATCCAACCACTGAGCAAATTGCCAGGGTGATTAGTATTGTGGAATCACTCCATTCGGTTCCGACTGATCCGGCACCTCTAGATAGGCACTCAGTTCGGTCGGTTCCCCTGGTTTCCAATTATTCTTTGGAAGAATATTATGCGCTCGAATGGGAGGGGGAAGAAGAGTTTGATGATGAGGATGAGTATGGTGGGGAAGGTCTGGATGAGCCCATTGAACCAGACACCTCCCCAGGCAGACCTTCAGGAGTTTCCCCTCCCGGGCTTTCTGAGTCCCCTTCCCACTTTATGTTTTACAGGAAAGTGGCTGATACCCTCCAGCTCCTTGTAGATGAAGCTGTTGAGGAGCAGGAGGAGCCTGATTTTGTAGAAATGACGGACATCCCAGAGTCCAACAGGCTGTCTATTCCCTTACACAAATCTTTTGGGAAACAGACTCATAAGTTTCTAAAAACTCCAAATTCATTGCCTCCAGTGGGCAAACGAATGGACAGGAGGTACATGCTGTCAGGCTCAGCTACGGACTTCCTGTATCAGCATTGCAGCCATGTTCGGGTAGTACAGGCTGTAGCCTGTGACAAGGCCAGCATATCCTTGGCTTCACACCCCCAGGATAAGGACTCCGGGAAGATAGATGCCATGGCTAAGAAGCAGTACCTGGCATCTTCTCTGGGACTCAGACAGGCTAACTACATGGGCTATGCAGCTAGATACCAAAAGTCCAGGTGCAAGTCTGTTTTGGATCTGGCTAATCAGGTGTCCCCCCAGCTAGCCAAGGAGCTGGAGGAGGTGGCTGCTAATGGGATAGTGGCATCTAAGGTTCAGTTTCATGCTGCTGTGGACTCCAATGATGTTTCATCACAAGTCATGGCTACATCTGTGGCTCTTCGGAGAATGGCTTGGCTCAAATGTACTAGCCTCTCACAGGATACCCAGGCTAAGACCATGGATTTCCCTGTTGAAGGTAATTCTCTGTTTGGGGAGCAGACAGAGAACTACATGAAAACGATGGATGAGTACAGGACCACCTATAGGAGTGCACAAGCCAAGGAAAGGCAGTCAACTCCTCAGAAACAGCAGGCTAGGGGCAGGGGCAGGCCTTTTCACAGGCCTTTCTACCAGGCACAGGCCTCCTCTTCTTTTTCCCAGAGGGGGTTCTTTAGAGGGTGAGGCAGGAGGGGGATGAGCAGGGCTGCATCCACCTCACATCCTAAGGCTCCTGCCAAGCTGATACCCTGAGGCGTCAGCCCGGGTTGACCCCCCCAATCCCTGTAGGAGGCAGGCTGGCTGACTACTTCCAGGCCTGGAAGTCTGTTACCTCAGACAAGTGGGTCCTGGAGGTAGTAAGCCAGGGACTGGCCCTCAGTTTCAAAAAATTCCCAAAGCTGAGGGTCAGGTCTTTTCCGCCTGCAAACATCTCCGAAACCATTGCCCTAGAGGCAGAGATTTCCTCACTGTTGGCTCTCAGAGCCATATAGAGGGTTTCTACATCCTTTAGGAGCAAGGATCTGTGCTCCAGATACTTTCTTACCCCAAAAAAGACAGGGGAGTGGTGTCCCATCCTAGACCTAAGATACTTAAACAAGCATCTACTAAAGCCAAAGTTCAAAATGGTGACTCTGGGAATAATTCTTACCTCTCTAAGGCCAGGGGATTGGTTAGCTTCCCTGGACCTCAAGGATGCCTACTTTCACACTCCCATCAGGTGCTCCCACAGAAAGTATCTCGGATTCGAACTGCCCTCAGGCCATTATCAATTCAGGGCAATGCCTTTCCGGCTAACATCAGCACCAAGGGTTTTTACAAAATGCCTAGCAGTAGTAGTAGCCTTTTTAAGGAGGCAGGACATCTCCACTTTCCCATACCTCGACAACTGGCTCATTGTAGGGCAGTCTCCAGACCAAGTAAAGTCAAATCTACAAGTGATCCAGCAAGTGCTCACTTCCCTGGGATTCCTCCTCAATCTTCCAAAGTCAGTTCTCGAACCAGTGCAGCTCCTCACCTTCATAGGGGTGGAGTTGACATCGTCCAGGCAAAGGCCTTTCTTCCTTGTCAAGGGTAAGGGCCCTTACAGACCTAGCTTCCTCATTTCATCTCCTGGTTTCTCGCACAGCAAGACATTTTCTCCAACTACTGGGCCACATGGCAGCTGCCACTGCAGTGGTTCCAGGGACCAGGTTTCAGATGAGGGACATCCAGTTTCATTTCAGGGCTTTTTGGTCCCAGAAAAAAGACCCTCTCACCAACTGATTCCAGTGACTCAGACCTTGATCCATGCTCTCCAGTGGTGGTTGGATCAGGACAACCTCAGACAAGGAGTACCATTCATCTCTCAGACTCATTCTGTGGTTCTGATCACAGATGCTTCTCTCCTGGGATGGGGGCTCATTTGGGAGCCCTCACAGCACAAGGAGTGTGGTCCCCTAAAGAGTCTCTCCTCCATATCAACCATCTATAACTCAGGGCAGTATACCTAGCCTTACAGGCTTTCGCAAATTCAGTACAGAAATGGAAATTACGTACCTACCGTAATTCTTGATCTTCTTGGACAAGTCTCCACCACTCATTCACACTAATGGGATCTGCACCGGAGGCACTAGGACCCAGCGGGAGCAAACTTTTTTGCTGGAGGGTCGGTGCCAGAGATGGAGCCACGAGGAGTGGCACAGCGAGCCCTAGCTCGTGCGGTAATGACTATCTCGGTGTCGACCCTCCAACTGCCTCAGTACCTTTTTTTTCTGAGAAGGTGCAGCATAACTAACCTAGAAGGATAGTCTAACCAAAAACCGGACATAAGATAGTCCGGGCGACCCGTATAAGAAGGGTCAACAAAGAAGTCTTCACAGCCTAAAGATTGAGGGAGTGAAGACCAACAACAGAGGTGAGCTCGGGGGATGGTGGGTGGGCATGTCAATGAGTGGTGGAGACTCGTCCAAGAAGATCAAGAATTACGGTAGTTACATAATTTCCATATCTTCCTGGACATAAAGTCTCCACCACTCATTCGCACTAATGGGAGAGTACCGAGCTAATAATCCCCCCAGAGGGTGGCAGGAGAGACCAAGAGCTCACAGTTTTAGGACAGGAGTCCATTAGGATGGTTCTGCCAAAAGAAAGATGTCGTCTGGCATGGACATCCAGGGAATAGTGTTTGACGACAGTATACACTGAGCTCCAGGTGTCCGCACTGAAAATATCTGCAATGGGCATGTTGCGGATTTCCGCTAGAGATGCCGCGACTGCTCTAGCAGAGTGAGCATACACTCTGCCCTTCAGCTTAACCTGCGCCATGGAATAACAGTGGCGAAGGCATGCTACCAGCCATGCTGAAATACATCTGATAGCGACAGGCTGACCCAGCCGGGTCTCGCTGAAGGAAACAAACAGTTGTTGAGCTTTGCAAAAGTCTTTTGTTCTATCCAGATAGAAACGTAAAGCTCTTTTGACGTCCAAGGAATGAAGAGAACGCTCTCCTTCATTTTGGAAGTTCGCAAAGTAAGTAGGAAGAACCAAAGGTTGGTTCAGAAGGAATTCTGAAACAACCTTAGGGAGAAACTTAGGATAGGTCCTAAGAACTACTTTGTCTTTATGAAACACAGTATATGGAGGGTCTGTGACCAAGGCATGTATCTCAGAGACCCTGCGGGCCGAGGTAATGGCCACTAGGAAGGCCGTTTTACAACTGAGAAATTTTAACTCACAGGTAGCTAGAGGCTCCGAAGGTTTTCAGTGAGCATGTCTAGCACCAGATTAATGTCCCAGGCTGTGACTGGATGTCTTATAGGAGGTCTGGTATGCAGAATTCCCTTAAGAAACCTCTTCACCACAGGTAACTGAGCCAGTGACAAGGAAAGTACTGGCTCTTGATAAACTGAAATGGCACAAAGGTGAACCTTAACTGTAGAGTATTGCAGACCTGAATTTGAGAGGTCTAAAAGGTACTCTAGAACTTTATCTGGTGGGCAGGAAAAAGGATTCAAAGAGGATTTTGCACACCAGATAGAAAAACGCTTCCATTTGGCTGTGTACGTTTTACTGGTGGCTGGCTTGCGTACAGCCAGAAGAATATCTGAAACCCTGTGAGAGGCATTGAACCTGTTCACTTCTATCTCTTCAGGAGCCAAGCGTGAAGGTGAAGCAACCTCAGATTGGGATGGACCATAGGCCCCTGAGTCAGAAGGTTTGTCTGAAGGGGAAGCAGTTTCGGAGGAGTTTTCGACATACTGTTGAGTAGTGGAAACCATATCTGTCGAGGCCAGAAGGGAGCAATGAGGATCATTTTGTCCCCCCGGGACTCGGATTTGAGAAGTACTCTCTGGATTAGAGGAAGAGGCGGAAAGGCGTATAGAAAGAGTTTTGTCCACTGCAGCCTGAATACATCCTGACAGAAAATGCCAGGCCCTGGATTTTTGGAGCAGAAGAGAGGCAGTTTTGTGTTGAGTGGGGATGCAAAAAGGTACAGGTCTGGAGTTCCCCACTCTGCAAATAGTGACTGAGCTATGGCTGAGTCGAGAGACCATTTGTGAGAATCTGTCTCTGTTCTGCTGAGATGGTCTGCCAGTTCGTTCTGCACCCCCAGCAGGTAGACCACATGAATTAGAGCCTTGTGTTTCAAGCACCATTCCCACACTCTCATCACTTCCCTGCATAAGGAGGAAGAGTGAGCCCTGCCTTGCTTGTTGATGTAATACATCACTGCTTTGTTGTCCGTTTGAAGGAGAATGTTCTTGTGACAGAGAATGTCCTTCAAAGCCCGGACTGCAAAAAGGATGGCTCTCATTTCTAAGACATTTATGTGAAGCTGGGACTCGTCCTGAGCCCACATACCTTGAGTGTGGAGAGTCTGACAGTGAGCTCCCTACCCCATCAAGGACGCATCCGTGGTAATGGAAATCTGATGATCCAGAGGAGCAAAGGGTTATCCTTCCAGAAGGTTGTTCTCTTGCAACCACCAGGTAAGTGATCTCTTCAGGGGTTCTGTCACCTTGATGAGAAAGGACTGAGGGTGAGTGGTCGGGGACCACTGAGTACTGAGCATCCATTGAGAGATTCTCATGTGGAGGCGTGCTGGGGTACAGTGAACACCGAGGATGCCATGAGACCTAGTATCCATTGCATAGAGAGAGCTGTCACCGAGCTGCTTTCTCTGATGTATCTGGCCATCTAAAGGATATCACTCCTCCTGTCCTCTGGAAGAAATGCTTTTGCACAGGTGGTGTCCAAGAGAGCTCCTATGAAAAGCTGCAATTTTTTGAGGTTTAGCAGGACTCCCATGGACATGAGAAAGTGTGAAGCCATGGCTACAGCGTCTAGAGTTCCCTGCCTGGAAGGACTTGCTAGAAGTCAATCGTCCAGATATGGGAACACTTGTATGCTGATTTTTCTGAGATGCACTGCAAGAATTGCACAACACTTTGTAAAAACTTGTGGCGCTGAGGATAGCCCAAAGGGCAGGACTCTGAACTAATAATGCTGTCCCAAAGCCATGAGTCTTAGGTATTTGTGATGCTTTGGGTGAAGAGGAATGTGCTGGTAAGCATCCTGCATGTCCAAGGAGGCTAACCAGTCATGTTGATGAAGCAAAGGTAACAGGGTTCCTAGTGATATCATTTTGAATTTCTCTTTGGGAAGGAATTTGTTTTATTTTCTGAGGTCCAAAATGATAAGGTCACAATCTTGCACAGTGATCCTGATTGTGCCAGACTGGGCCAGGCAGCCTTGGTATCCTCACTTGCTGTCTCTGGCACTCCATCTTCCATTGGCTCTCCCCAAAAAACACAATATGTTAACTTCCTCTCAGGGGAAAATTTGGTATCCTAATCTTCAGTTTCTCAATCTCAAAGCTTGGCTCTTGAAGAGCTAGAATATGCAAATATGAATCTGTCTCAAGGGGTTCTGGACATACTCAAGGCTTCTTGTAAACCTGCCACTAGAAAAACCTACAACTCCAAATGGAAAAGGTTTGGTATTTGTTGTTCTAGTAAATAGATATCACCAGACTTTGCTGACTTGTCTGCAGTTCTGGATTATATGGTTCATCTCAATAGCTTAAGCCTCAGACCAGTTACCCTCAAGGTGCATCTGTCTGCTGTTTCTGCATTTTTATCAGTGGGGAAGCCTTCTTCTGTAGCTTCTCACTCTGTGTTCTGTAAATTTTTTAAGGGACTACTTCATACTAATCCTCCTTTTAAGGATCCTACTCCTGTTTGAGATCTTAATGTTTGCATTGCTCAGCTTATGCAACCACCCTCTGAGCCCTTGGCCTCAGCAGAACTTAAGTACTTGACTTGGAAAACTGTGTTCCTGGTAGCTATTATATCTGTCAGGCATATCAGTGAATTACAAGCTCTGTCAGTGGAGCCTAATTGTATTTCTTTCCATAGAGATAAGGTGGTCCTTAGAACCAACAGGAGGTTCTTACCCAAAGTGGTTTCGGATTTGCATCTGAACCAGTTCATGTCCCTGCCTGTGTTCTTCACTGATCATTCTTCTTCAGGAGAGAGAAGATTACACAGTTTGGATGTTAAGAGGGCACTTAGCTACTACATTGATCACACTAAGGCACTTAGGTTTGACTGTCCTCAGTTGTTTCTCACTTATGGTGAAGTGGGAAAGGGTAAACCTGCTACTAAGAGGACTATTGCCAGGTGGATTGTCTCTTGTAATCAATTCTGCTATGAAAAGCTATGCAAAGTAACCCCCTCAGGCCTGAGGGCTCATTCGACTAGAGGTACAGCTGCTTCTCTGGCTGTGGCCAGAGATATACCTCTCTTAGAGATCTGTAAAGTAGCCACCTGGAAAACAGTTCATACTTTTACCAAGCATTACTCTCTGGACATCCAGGCTAGGAGTGATGCTAGGTTTGGTACAGCAGTGCTGCAGAGCCTATTTCCTAAGTAGGTTCTGTACCCTCCTCCTAGAAGGTACTGCTTGGTAGTCTGCATATTGTCAGAATACAGCAAGACTTCATGTTGTTTGAAGAAAAAATTACTCACCTTAGTAATTGTGTTTCTCCTAATGGAGTCTTGCTGTATTCTGACCTCCCCCCACCTCCCCTCTCAGAACCTGTTTTTTGGGAAGTGGGCTGGCAGGTACAGTGCTGCACCCCAGAGGTGCATTGTCTTTCTCTCTCTCTCCTTTGGGAGGAGCTGTGCACAGTGGCTCTTTTGTTTGTTATTTATAAAGTTAGTTCACTACCTGAGTTTTCTGTTTTGGGGTTCTCGACTTGAGTCTTTGGGATTCCAAAACTTTTGGTTGCCCTTATGGCTAGTGTTTTTTTTTTTTTACAATTTCCACATTATAGGTGTCCTTAGTCCTGGCTCGTAAGAATCTGATGGTTACACTTGAAAGTGCAGCAGACAGAGGTTTGAACCAAGCACAAGCTCAACGTTCTATGCTCTTAGCATAGAGTTAACTCTTTCATCTCCGGAGCAGTTCAAGTGCTGGGACCAACTGCATATTGTCAGAATACAGCAAGACTCCATTAGAAGAAACACAGTTACTAAGGTGAGTAATTTTTTCTTCTTCCTTATTTAGGGCCCCATATTAATACAACATTTTTTCTGTCCAATATTCATTTTTTAATTAGATAAGAACATACAGCATAAGAATGTGTCGGCAGAAGGGGACCTTGTGATCCATCTATTTTGCGCTGGTTTGCCCCCCCCCCCTCTTATTTTTCTACACCCAGATTTCCACAGCACCGGTCCCATGCTAACTTGAACTCCCTGACTGAATACTAAGGAGTTCCAGAGTCCAGAACTCCAGAATCCAGTGACATCACATGACCTGAAGACTACAATGAAGCGGAATATAATGACATAAGGTCAGACGAATATTGGGTGGAAAAAAGGCTGCATTAATATGGGACCCTAAAAGAGAAAAAAAAATACAACAATTTTCAAAACAAAACAATACACTAGTGTAGTAAAACAGATTTCACACGTGCCAAATCTACAATTATATTTCACAATGTAAACAACATTGTTTATGTTCCCTTTAATGTTCATAGATGGTAAAACAGGAACATTCAAATCGAACTAACCATACTTTTCCTCTCTGAGTTTCACTGTATCATTGATCACCAGACCATGTGTTACAGCCACTTTAATGAGTATGACAGAAAGTGAAAGTTTTGATTGGTTTCATCCACACTACAGTCACCACCTCAAAGCCAATTCATTTCAAATGGTACAAGCAGCTGCTGAGGAAACACTCTTACTGTTATAATCTGTTAGTCTATCTGAACTAAGGAAACACAGTTTAATCAGCAGCAATACAGAGGAATGAAGTGGCAGAAAAATACCACTAAATGCCATAAGCGTAGTTTGGGGGAGCATGGGGGGGGCATTACCCCCATTCAGTGTCTTCATCAGTGACATTGTCCAGGACCTAAAAGGCAGAATTTCCCTGTTTACTGATGACACAAAGATCTGTAACACAGTGGACACTCCAGATGGTGTAAACAGAATGAGGACGGACCTGCAGAAGTTTGAAGAATATTCAAGGGTTTGGCAGTTGAAATTCAACACAAAGAAGTGCAAGATAATGCACATGGGGCACAAAAACCCTGGAACAACATATCAGCTGGGGAGTGAGGATATAGCATTCACCAAGCAGGAAAGGGACCTTGGGGTTATCATCTCTGATGACCTCAAGGTAGGGAAACAGTGTGACAAGGCAGCAGGTAAAGCAAATAGGATATTGGGATGCATAGGCAGGGGCATCATCAGGCAGGAAAAGGGAGGTCATAATTCCACTATACAAGACACTAGTGAGGCCCCACCTGGAGTACAGTGTACAGTTCTGGAGACCTTACCTACATAAGGACATAGACAGGGTAGAGAAGGTTCAGAGGATGGCAACAAATATAGTACTGGGATTGCATCACAATTCCTAGGAGGACGGCTGAAGGGCTTGAATATGTACTCCCTGGAGGAGAGGAGGGAGAGAGTCAATATGTCAGAGACATACAAGTATCTTACAGGGAGGAATAAGGTGCAGGAATACACTATTTTCCAGAGAAAAAGATATTCCAGAACTAGAAGGCATGGGATGAAGTTGGAGGGAGGGCAATTCAGAGGAAACATGAGGAAGAATTTCTTCACAGAAAGGGTGGTGGACAAGTGGAACACCCTGCCAGAGGAAATGGTGGGGGCTGAAACAATCACAGAATTTAAGAATGCATGGGATAGACATAAGGGAATTCTGGAGGTCAGGTGTAAGGGGGCAGTAAACTTCTAGAAAAACTTAACAGGAACTTACAAGCTCAAATGGGCAGACTGGGTGGGCCATAGGCCCTTATCTAGTGACAGTGTCTATGTATCTATGCATCAAATTTGTCCTGACGTTTTTTCAGTAACTTTACATTTTGTTTTTCAATTCTATTTATTGTCTCATGGACAGTAGAGGGACTTAACCCATGTCAGCCTTGTACGCAGTCACTCAACAAGCCCCCACTGAGCCTGCCTGACTGCAGACGGGGAGGACCGTAGCTTACCTCCTATGGAGGGTCCCCCCCGGTGAGAAGCAGACCAGGAGGGAAGACCGCATCACCCTAGGATCCCCACTCCGAGTTACTGTATGTCAGGCTTTGTTTGGTTCAGGAGCCAATCGACTGTTGGTGGCTTCATGCATTCGCTGTGAGGGATTTTTTTGCCATGCTGTTTCCTCCTTGGGATGCACTATGCATTGGCTCCTGCATAGGTGTTTCGTCTGCGCCTCTTGCCGCTTTAGCCTGCTGTTGTCCCGCCCCTTCTATGTCCCGTGCGTTTGTGCCACCTCTGGGCTCCAGCAGAGGCCACTATAGCACCGGAAACCCCCTACAACCCACCCTGGGAGAGGGGAGCAGTCCTCCAGATGCTCAATCCTCCCTCCTCCCCCTGCCAACCCCGACAACCCATTTCGTTCGAACCTGGGTCCCAGCGTGGTGTGAGGTGTGGCATCCAGTGCCTCTACCCTCAGCACCACCGGGCTAGCTAAGTAACTTTAAATTAATTACACAACATTTCCTGCTCCCCCCACATGTTAAAGTCAAACTACACCTATGCTAAATACTGCATAAGACTGAGGGGGGTATTATAGACCAAATGGGAACAAAAGCACACACAGCTATATATACCTACCCATCCTTCTCTTCGACAGTACACTATGACATGTAAGCTGTTCAACACATAATCAACACACTATTCACCACCCTCATCTACAAAACTCATGAAAAATGACTAATAAGCCCATAAAATGTACGTCATGGAACATGAAGGGAATAATCTTATCGATCAAGTGAAGGCAGGAATTAGACCACCTTCAAAGGTTAAGTATGGTGATCGCCTTTATCCAAGAAACATACCTCCTGGAGTTGACAAGCTGAAGCCAGGATGAGTGGGACAAGTTTTTAGCAGTTCATATAACACAAAAAAGCAGAGGCATAGCCCTCCTAGTACACGAGGACACTAACTTTAAAACTTCCTTCACCCAAAGCTGGCCCAGTGGCGCTGAGGACTGAGGCACTGGATGCCTTACCTCGCACTACGCCAACGACCTGTGTTCGGGAATAAGCACAGTTCACTAGGGGTTGGCAGGGTTGGAGAAGGATTGAGCGTCTGTAGGGGGGGGACATCAGCAGTCGGCATACAGCTGCCTCCTGGTGTAAGCAGGGGGGCAGCACCACCGGTGCTGCAGAAGTAAGGGGCGGGAGGAGGCAGACGTCAGGATGAGCACGTACGGAAGCGTGTACACTCCTTCAATTGGTGTCATTGCATGCTCTCTTCCGCAGGGCAACCACACCAAGGAAAAAACTCCCGGCAGCATGAAGGCTGCTTGCTGGTGCTGCCATGGTCCCGTGCAAGTTAGCTCCCTCCTGGGTCAACCCTCCTGGTCTCTACGGTGGTGGGGTATGGAACCACTGTGAAGCAACCAGGGAAGGGTAGTGACTGGGAGGTTAGAGCTCTGTCCGGGACTGGGGCGGCAGCCGGGCTAGCAAGCTAGATGGGGGGACCAAAGGCACAACCTCCCCCCAGCTGAGGAAGCATAAAATAATAATAAAAAAAAAATTTTAATCTTCCTTCACCCACTTTGATTCACAAGGTAGCTATGTAATCACCAGAGGATTACTATGGGGCACAGAGGCCACCCTTTGCTGTGTTTATGGCCCAGATCAGCAAGACACCTCCTTTTTTACCTCTCCCACTCAAAAATTGACAGAGGCTGTCAAAGGGCAGGTAGTTACTGGAGGTGACATGATTGTGGTTCTGGATGACTTCCTGTAGAGAAGCACAACTGCACAGAGATATAGACATTTTAACATATTACAAGCCCTTTGACAGATCAGCAGCGATCCAGTGGGATACTGTTAAAGCATTCATCAGAGGCAAGTGTACAGCACATGCCTCAAGACTAAAGTGAGCTAAGGATAAGGGTCTCAAAGAGCAGGAGGCTTTACTAAAGGATTTGGAACAAAAAATTCTGAATCAGTAATTGTAAGAGCCAAGAGCTCCTAGCCCAAACTGTTGGCACAACATTTAAGATCAACTTGCATCAACAAAGGGCAGGATTCATCCTGTTTAGGTTGCGCCAGGCCTTCTGGGAACAAAAGACATGCTAGGTCAATTTTTGGCATATTAGCTAGGAAGCAGCACCAAAGATCCAGAATTTCCACATCTGTTGTCCACAGATGGATCAGTCATCAAGGACCAACCTGGCATAAATGAAGTTTTCTGCAAATTCTATGAAAGATATACACCTCAGAGATGTCACCTTCTAAGAAATGGATTCCTTAATGGAGCATCTTCTCTTGCCCTCTATCACTGAGCTACAGAAAATGGAGCTGGATTGGCCCTTCACTGATGATGCACTAGAAAGCATTGACCAGTATGCCACCAGGGGAAGCCCCAGGAGGGGATGGCATGCCTCCTGAGTTTTATCAGCCCTTTAAAGAACGCCTGCTAGGACCACTGTTGGATGCCCTCAGGGAGGTGTGTCAAAGTGGAGAGCTAACTCCCTCAATGCACACTGCCCAGACATCCCTGATCCCTAAACCTGGGAGTGACCCACATCTTTGCCTACCTGATGAAAAGAGCGATTCAATATTAGCACAGTGAGAACCACTCTGTTAAAATAGCAAAAGCTAATACAGCTACAGGCATAGAAGAGCACAGGTCAGGTTAGCGCTATCCTGGTAGCTGTATTGCTGTTGGGAAGAGAAGGAGAAAGGGATGAAACCTGTGCTGGGAGGGGTTCCACCAAGCAGCTGCTGTGGTGCAGAAGACAAAGCCACAGGCAAGGAGGAAGGCAGCATGTCAGTGGCCCAGGGTTTGATTCCCGGGACATCTGTTTTGTTTTTTTGTGTCCCCCCTCCCGTGTTGTGTTTTCCTTCCCATGGTCAAGAATTCCACCGTCCCCCCAAGGTTTCTGTGTGTCCCTGAGTTGCCTCCCCCCCCAGAGGTGGTTAATTTTAGTAGGGGGTTTGGGGGGTGAAAACAGAAATTTCTGTGTGGTTTGCTTTGCCATGGTAGTGGTGTGTGTGTTCGTGGGCTGCTACCATTGGCACTATTGTTGTGGTTGCTGTTTTGGTGGGCACTGTTATTGACAGCGCCATTTTACCTACACTGTTTTGGACCATGCTGTTCTTGTTTACACGGTCCTGACCTAGCACCCAACTTTGTTGCAGTTATCAACCCATTTCATTGATCCCTGTAGACAGCAACATCTTCGCAAAGATGATCTCAGCCAGGCTCGGGGAACTGATACCACAGCTCATTGACCCTGACCAAGTGGGGTTTGTGCCAAGAAGGCATGCCATTGACAATACCAGATGACTGACCAGTCTAATCTGAAAGGCAACACACCCCCAACCACCAGCAGTTCTACTCTCCTTCAATGCTGAAAAAGCATTTGATCGGGTAGAGTGGGGCTTCCTCTTCCATGTCCTGGAGAGATTTGGCTTTGAACTACAAATGTGAGAAGGATCGTGCCTCTTTACAAGGGGGCAGCGGTCAAAGTAAAGTTAGAAAAAGAGTACCTGCAGAAGAAATGAGAAACAAGTAGAAATAAGGCATATGGGACCCGATATTGAAATATACACAAAAGCCAAGCACAAAGGTTTGCACTGTGCTTGCCCTTACACCTGACCCAGAGGTTGCTACATTAAATCGGATAATGCACTAAATATAGGGCCATGTCAGTGGAGCGTTAAGTTGAATAGTGCTGCCCCGACATGGATGTAAGCTGTTTATAATCCAAAGGGAACTGCACACTAAGACCAGATGGTGTCAGTAGCCCATGGTGCAATAGTCATTGGAAAAATGCAGATGAGACTATTGGGCATGCAAGGTGCTAAGGGGCCACATGCATACCAATTATGGTCTCATTTGCACTTGTCCAGTGGCCACTTGCCAAGTCAGGCATGGTGGTGAGCAGCCCCCTATTCCAAACGCCCAGCCCCTCAAGGGAAATGTACTCCCTAGTGTTCACTGGCACACCCCACCCCAATTGCCCATCCCTGTTTTATTAGTGATGAACCCACTGAATTTTAACTGTACTCTGTATCACTGAAACTGAACTGAACCATTGTATGTATCTGATTTGTACCCACTTGTACTCTTACTGTAACACTGAATTACTGTAAATGTACTGTAATATACTGTCTGCGCCCACCCCTTCCTCAGGACACATCTGTAAACCAGCAGTGTTGCTTAGTATGCCTTCCTGGTGAAACTTTTAAAGAAAGAAAGACATCTATTTATTTGAATTTTGGTAACTGGGTAAGGCCACTGAGACAGTATGTCCCTTTTTCAGGGGCGACCTGGGGGTTTGTACAATAGGAGGTACAAAATAATATAACGATGTGTAAAGGCACTTAAGACAGTAATTACAAATATAAAAATAAAATAGGCATAAGCAGGATTAACTGCAAATCAGACAAAAAGACTCAAACAATTGGTGACGGGATATATATATACAAGGCACATAAGCAGTATTCAAGATGGGCAGAGCAAAATGCAAGTAAATGGTAGGAATTACAAGTTACACAAAATGTAACCTAAGGAGAAGCTACTATACGTATAGAAGGAAATAAAATATAGGTGTAAGCCCCGTGCCACTTCTAGCAAGTAGGACACCCACCATAAGATCTGGAACTAGTACCCACATATGGCATACTATTAACTTTTAGCAGAAAATTCAAAGTTTGGTACCACCCTTGGCTTTAGGATGTATACCAGGCTCATTTCTAGAGGAAGAGGGGTTGGAGTACAAGAACAAAACACATGGACCTTTGCAAATTACAACCAGGTCCAGGGTAGAGGCTGCTAGGCGTATACTAGATCTAAACTGCTGAGGGGGCCCCAGTAATTCCACTCCAGAAACAAGAATCAGATTGTCCAGAACAGGAACTGGGATTGTGCAGTATGACTTTATTTAACAGATGGCAAACTAAAGCAGGTAGTAGACCCCCATGGGTCAATCAAGGCAAGACAGGTGCATCTCATGAACTCTCCTTGCAGGCAGTACAGTTCAAGAACACAAAACATCTTTCCCATTTCCAATGATGCACGCACGTGGAACTAGTCACACACCTGAACACATTTTCTTCCCGAGTGGAGTCACATGGAACACTAAGCCACACACAGAACTATTTCACTCTTGGGGGTTAATACTGAACATGTCCTTCACACACTGGGGTGAGCATTGAACATTTCCATTCACATGCTTGGGTGAAAAGTACAGTTACGTAAGAACTTACCGTAAGAGTAGATCTTCAAGAGAGGTTCCTGTAATAGGTCATCACATATAGGACTGCACCCCTTGGCATCAGGACCACATGGCAAACTTTTCCAGCAATGCCTGACAAGGGACCACCCACCCGACGTCACATGATGGACATCAGTGCGACCCTATATTTTGGGCGCAGTCCCCACGCCCACCTTCCAGTTCTCCCACCAGAGATCCAAGAAGGATGAGACAGGAGAAAGGATGAAATCCTGAAGCCCTGATCAGAATAGGCTGAAAGAAATGCAGAAACTGGGGGAAGGAGGGAGGGAAAAAGGTGACCTGTTGCAGAAACCTCTCTCGAAGATGTACTGTTACGGTAAGTTATTACCTAACTGTACTATCTTACTTCAAGAGGGTTCCTGCAGTAGGCCATCACATATGGGACTGAATCCCAATCAGTCACTCTCAGAGGGATCGAGAGAGTCACGGGAGGAGGAGCAACTGAAAAGACAGAACAGGACTGGCCTAAGACAGTAGGCCCTGCAGGACGGCGAGGCCAAACCTGGCCCTATGCCTAGCGGCAATGTCCAGACTGTAATGCTTCGTGAAGGTATGGACACAACTTCACGTTGCTGCCACACAGATTTCTGCTGCAGAAACATTCCTTAGGAACCCTGTAGAGGTAGCCATACCTCTGGTAGAGTGACCTCTGACCTCCCCTGGAAGAGGTTTGTCATGCTTCTGATAACAGAAGCAGATGCAGTTAGCGAGCCACTTGGATAGACACTGCTTAGATACTGTCGAACCCAAGGATTTGGGGGCAAAGGAGACAAAAAGCTGATCAGACTTTCTGGATTCTTTGATTTGGTGGACATAACACCTCAGGATCCTATGTACGTCCAAAGTGTGAAGGACAGCCTCCCCCCATTCGAGTGAACAGGATAATAAACTGGTAGTTCAACCATTTGGTTTAAGGTGAACTCAGAAACCACCTTGGGAAGAAACTTAGGATTTGTATGTAGGACTACCCAGTCCATGTAAAAAATCAAATAAGGCTCCTTAAGCATCAGTGCCTGAAGCTTGGAAATCCTTCGAGCAGAAGTAATGGCAACCAAAAATAGTGCCTTCCAGAAAAGGTAGCGCATGTCACAGCTCATCGCTGGTTCAAAGGGAGGAAGCATAAGCTTCTGTAGCACAAAATTCAAATCCCAAGGTGGTGGTGGGGGTGGGGGTACAGACGGAGGGGTTTAAGATGGAGGATCCCTTTCAAAAAGGTCTTAGAGATCTCCAACTGTGCCACGGATTCCCCCTCCACCAATATATGGTAGGCTGAAATGGCCAACAGGTGGATCTTAAGAGATGAATAAGACTGACCAGAATCAGACAGGTGCAACAGATATTCCATAATCTGGGGAGCTAAGCAAGAAAAGGGGTCCCATCCTTTAGATGCCGCCCAACTGGAAAAATGCTACCATTTCATTGTATAGGTGGATCTGGTGGAGGGTTTCCTCACCTCCACCAGGACCTGAGCGACCTTCTGGGAAACCCCCGAAACGAGATCTGATTATGTCTGAAGGAGCCATGCATGAAGATGCGGGGTCCTGAGTCCTGGATGTACCAACCTGCCTTGATCCTGAGTCAACAGATCATGCCTGAAAGGTAAAGGAACTGGGGGTTCTACTATGAGCTGCTGCATTAGCGGAAATCAGATTTGCCTCTGCCAGACCGGAGCTATCAGGATCATCCGTGCTCTCTCTGCCTGGAATTTGAGAAGTACTCTCTGCAGAATGGGAAAGGGAGGGAAGGCGTACAAGAACTTCCCTGTCCAACATAGCGACAATGCGTCGAGCCAGAAAGCACCAGGTTCTGGAACAAGCAAGCAGAAGCTGGGAAGCTGTGTTGAATAGGGAGGCTAACAGACCTTTTTTTTTTTTATCTTTTTGCCCCTCTGTCTTGCTGCTGATTATCCGCCTGATCACAGCACCTTCATTGGGCTTCCACCTCCCCGCTGTGCTCATCCCCACAAAACCCCCGACTTACCCCTCGAAGGATAGGGTCACGTCACTGGCCAGGAGCCGTGATCCTTGTAACTATCTGGGGAGAGCCAGTCAGGAGGCCAATTGAAGCTGATGGCAGGCTTCACGGAGGCGGCAGACAGAGGGAGTTTTCTTCTCTATTTTTACTGAGGGTGGGGACATGCAATGACATCCTGCGTCCACCCCGCCCCCTTGGTGCTGTTGTTCATCGATAGCTGTGGCACCCCCCGGCCTCTGCCAGGGGTCTGTCGAGCACCAAACAAGATCCCCACCCTTCCCCTGGAGAGCTGTCCATCCTTCAGTGACCCGGGTCCGTTCCCAAACCCGGGTCGCCAGCGTCGCTAGCGGAAATCCAACCGCTGCGCAAGGCTAACAGATCTATGTCTGGGTGACCCCATCTCAAAAGAAAGTCTGCTATTTCCTGACTTAGTTCCCATTCATGAGTGAGGACGATGTCTGACTGGGAGCTGTCATGGGGCGTTGCAAATACCTGGAACGTGCACGGTTGTGAGAAACAGGTCGTGCTGGACTGCCAGTCCACACCCGCATTGCCTCCCTGCATAGAGGGTACAATCAGGTGCCTCCCTACTTGTTGATTTACCAGACCACTGACATATTGTCCGTCTTGTCCAACAGTGTTCCCTTTGATAGGATGGACTGAAAGGCCTGAACGACTGCCCTCATCTCCAGGATGTTGATGTGGAGAGACATCTCTAGCTGGGACCATGAACTCTGAGTCCGGTGGTCCCCCAGGTGAGCTCCCCAGCCCAGACAGGAGGCATCTGTAGTGAGGGTGCAGAGAGGAGGGGGACTTCTGAAAGAAAGACCCCGAGACAGATTCAGGGGATCTAACCACTAGAGGAGATCCCTCTTGTGCGCACTGGAGACTAGAACCATGTGGTCCAAATTGTCCAAGCGTTGATCCCATTGGACACGCAGCATCCACTGGGTGATCCTCATATGCAACTTGGCAAAGGTGACCATGGAGACAGAGGCCACCATCAGGCCTAAAAGGCATTAAAAAGCCCTGGCAAGAAGAAATCTGAAGAGGCCACTAGGTTGACCTGCTCTCAAAGAGCCTCTGCCCTGTCTGGAGGGAGGAAGGCTCTGCACTAGACTGTGTCTAAGATTGCTCAGATGAACTGAAGGTTCTGGGAGGGGGTAAGAATCGTCTTGAGCAAACTGACGGTGATCCCCAGTCACGAAAAGAGGTCCAGAGTGCATGAGAGTGAATCCAGAAGACTGTCCCTGGATGGGGTTGTCAAGAGACAATCATCCAGGTAAGGGAACACTGCTGTACCCTGACAGTGCAAGGCCGCTGCCACCACTGGAAGGCACTTGGTAAAGACCCGGGGTGCCGAGGAAAGACCAAAGGGGAGGGCTGGAAACTGGAAGTGCTCCCCCTGGAAGCCAAAATGCGGGTAACAGTGGTGGCCCGGGAACACCGGAATATGAAGGTAAGCATCCTTCATATCCAATGTACAAAGCCAATGGTCCTTCTGCAGAAGAGGCAGCAGGCCCTGCAATGTCAGTATGATGAATATTTTGTACTCAACAAACAGGTTCAGTCTGCTGAGGTCCAATATGGGTTTGAGGTTGCCAGTCTTTTTTGGGAGCAGGAAAAAATGGTAGTAAAACCCTGTTCCCCACTGAGACAGAGAGACTGACTCTATGGCCACTTTCTGTCTTAGAGCCCAGATTTCCTCCTCAACTAGAGGAACCTGGTGTGGGGAGTAGCTTGAGCAACCTGGGGGGGATTCTGAAGGAAACTCCAGAAACTCCAAGGTGTGCCCTTTTGAAATGAGCTGTAGGATCCATGCATCTGAGGTTATGTCCCTCCATTCCTGCACTTGTTGGGCAAACATTCCTTCCACTAGCTCCTAGCATAGTGGCAGAGGAGGAGGAGGGAGTTGCCAGTCAGGAAGTGGAGGGGCGAGGGGGAGGAGGTCCCCCATCCGCTCTCTCAGTTTTGGAGGCAGGTGGGCAGGTGAAGGTGGAACCTGTGGACTTTCCTTTGCCCTGCCATCTGGTAAGGGACTGCTTAACCTGCCTTTTGGTCTGTCACCAGAAGGGCTGCTTCTTCTGAAAGCCCAATCGGTAGATGGACCTCACAGACCTCAGGGCCTGGCCGCTGTCCTGGAGGCCCATGATAATATCTTTGGTGTCCACTGCAAAAAGGACCGAACCTCGAAAGGGGGGATCTTCAATGACAGCCTGGATGTCATTAGAGAGGCCAGAGATGCATAGACAAGCATGCCATCTGAGAGAGATGGCCGTGGAGGAAGAGCAGGCTACCGCATCTACAGAGTCATATGTAGCCCAGAGCGCAAGTCTGCAGGAGATGTTTGACAAGCGCAGGTCTTTAACAAGCGCCTCCTTGAGGTCCGAGGATTCCATGACTTGGATATGGGCCTCAAGCTTGGCCATGGTTGCTTTTTGGAAGGAGATCATGTGCGCTACATGGTTGAGGGAGTGGAAGGCATATGTAGTGGAAGAAATGGAAATTATGTACTTACCATAATTATTGATCTTCTTGGACAGTTTTCATCACTCATTCACACTAGTGGGATAGCGCCGGAGGTGCTAGGACCAAGCAGGAGCCAAAAATTTTCAGAAGGGTCAGCGCCGAGACAGGACCACGCATGCGCGGCACCATGAGACTAGCTCATGCCTTGTAGGCTATCTCGGCATTGACCCTCCAACCACCTCAGTACCTTTTCGACCAAGGAGGTGCAGCATAACTAATGAGAATAACGCATCCTGAGTTTCTGGGCCTGAGAGGGCCCAGATGGCTTTTGCAAGAAAGGTCAAAGAACAATGTCTTCACAGTCTGAACCATAGGACCATGAAGACCAGGAAAGAAAATGAGTGAACCCAGGGGATGGTGGGTGGGCATGTGAATGAGTGATGGAGACTGTCCAAGAAGATCTGTAATTACGGTAAGTATGTAATTTCCATATCTTCCTGGACTAAGTCTCCATCACTCATTCACACTACTGGGAGAGTACCGAGCTAAAACCAACAACCCTGAGTAGGGTGGTAGGAGATGGGGTTCACTCGGAAAGGACGGCCAAGGACTGTCCTGCTAATAAAAAGAGCAGTCTTTTAAGAGCATCTAGAATATAGTGCTTACAAGTTAAGCACTCGAGTTGTAACTCACCACTTAGCAGATGACTGCAATGGGCACAAAATGAAAGTCTGCCAGGAAGCCGCAACCATTCTAGGAGAGCGGCGAGAACCTGGCCTCACAATTTGGTCTAGGACCAAAATTAATAGTGTCAAAAACATGTACCAATGTAACGTAAAGGGACCTCAGGAACTGAAGGAGTCGGAGGTAAAGTCTGCTGGTTCAGGGTAGACCAGAAGTGCAGATGGAAACCCCCACTATCAAGTATGGCTGACCTGTGAACAACAGGTCCAGGAGCACTTGAACCCCTTACTTGGTGAGCAAAGGGGGTCCAGGTGGGGTTAGCCCATCAAGGAGCATGGTCTCCACTTAGTCACTGGAACCTTCCTGATACAAGGCCAAGCACAACTTTGAAGCCTCTTGTAGTGGTCTAGTAGAACCAGATCCTGCCCACTGCATATTCCAAAAAGGAATCATGCTGCCCCTGTGTGTGTACAACTGTAGTAGCAGTATCTGAACTCAGGGAAGAAAGGAAAAATGTACAGGAGGACGTGTCCACTGCGGAAAAAACATTCCGACAGAAAAAAACAGGGGCTGGATTTTTAAGGCAAATAGAGGCAGATGTACATCGAGGAGGGACACAGCAGGACCAAGTTAGGGCTAACCCATTCATTGAAGTGACTGAATAGTGGCCGAAGTGACTCAATGCAGTGAGGCACTACTCACTCCAGCCTCCCTGAAGGGAGTAGGGAGGACTCTAGTTTGCTTTGCTGAAAAACAAACATCACAGCTCTGTCACTCACTCGGACAGGATAGCTTCGTGTGCGACTGGCACAGAACCAGTGCACAGGAACCAGAAGTGTGAATATTTCAGAAGCCATCTCAGAAAAAGACCTACTTGACCTTTGGTCAAGAAGGAGCATGTCATCTGTTAAGTTGAAGCAAGCGAGGAAATAGGAACCTAAGTTCCGACTCACTGAAGAGTCACTTCTTTTGCTGCGAGGCTCTGATCAAGGGAAGAAAGCCCGATTTAAAAAAAAAAAAAAAAAAGGGGGACAGGGGGACCAACTGCCTCGGCTGTCGCCTAGGTCTAGGAAATATCTCCGAATAAGAGAAATCTCTCTTGGAGAAAAGAGATGACCCATACCTCCGCTGAATCAGACTCCTCCTAGGAGTAGAAGAAGTCAGGTACTCTCTACCGTAGTTTAGAGATGACCACCTCAGGGGCTGAGACGGAAACTGAACAGATCCAAAATGGTATTGGCTAATTTCGCCTAAGTCCTGTGCTGTGATAAGTTTAACTTTTTTTTTTTTTTTACCATTAGTCCAAGCCTGACAAGGTTTCAGGCTGCTATCTCGCAAGGATTGCCTGATACAAAAATGACAAAGCTGTCATCCCTCTGAGGGGCAGGAGAAGCCTGAGCATTCATAAGCGAAATCATGACCAGACTAATAATCACAGCTGAAGAGATGTTAACCACCTGTGCCGAAGAAGCCACCGAAGAGGCAGTATCAGAAGGGGGCTAGTTACCCCTATCAAAGGAGCAGAAGAGTCTGTGTGGCTCCCAGCCATTGAATTATAATGTTCCACAGAGTGTAATTGTTTTGACGACTGAGAATCTAGACGCAGAGGTGTATGGTCCATGGATGCAATCTGAATACTATGGTGGACCCCATCACTGAGGAACTACTGAAAAGATCTTACATCACCGACTTTGATGATAGAGAGGGCATGCCCTTCAGTACATAAAATGAGTTATCCGCTGTATGACTGACCAGAAGGACAGGGAGAGCCTCATCTAGATGCACTTCTACCCCAGAAGGACCCCTAAGGGAGGTCCAGGTTAGAGCCACTAGAGACTCCACCACCAGGAAGGATGTCTAGGAGCTTGGCACCATGTAGGGAGCCCAGAAAGTGCTGAGCGGAATGAAGATTCCGCAGGTAAAACAGAACAGAAGAGTTCCATCAGTGGAAAAATGCTGGATGTCACAGGATTCCACACAGACCGCCACTCACTAAGATGTGAGGAAAATACTCCGCAAAACAGGACTTCATTCTGGGGAAAACATCCTGCCACAAGTTCCACGGAAGAGAAGGTCTGCGGAAGGAAATCCATAACTAATTCTGCCAGACAGCACCAACTGGCACCCCTGCGGTACCAGCATCACTCGAGGCACAAGAGGGCACAAAGAAGAACCTATACCCTATGGCACCAGCATCACTCGAGGCACAAGAGGTCACAAAGAAGAACCTATACCAACCTCGGTGACACCCAAGGGCACTCACGGTGGTACCCGCAGGTACCTCTGGCACCCATAGCACCCCGACACCATGGCACCCATGACATCCATGTTAACCATGGCAGCAATGGTACCCGAGGGCACCTGTGGCACCCAAAAAACTCATGGCACCCACAGCACCCATGGCACCCGAGGGCACTCATGGCACCCATGGGTACGGGCAGGTGCTAGGCACTGCCTGTGGCATCTGCGGGTGCTTGGGACTGCCCATGGGTGCTCAGTGCCACCCGTGGGCAGTCAGTGCCACCCATGGGTGCTTGTCACTGCCCACAGCACCTGCGGGTGCTCGGCACCGTGAGACACCCACAGCACTGCTAGCAGCAACTGCAACCGGCACCAACAATAGCACCCACGGTGCTGCACAGAGCAATGGCACTGAGCCATGGCACCGACCATGACACCGAGCCATGGCGCCGACCACGGTGCTGAGCCATGGCGCTGACCACGGTGCCAAGTCATGGTGCCAAGCACAGCGCCAATCCACGGCACCGACACCCCAACACCAACCTAAACACCAGCAGTGCCACCTACGGCACCGACACCAAAACCAGCACCCACCACAGCACCGGACCTGTGGTGTCACCCAAGGCATCAGGCACAGTGCCAGGACAAACACCACCATGGAAAATGCCAATGGAGAATCCTGAGGAGAAGGGGAGAAGGAGAAAAGGTGGTGCCTGTGCCGGCTCCTACAAGGAAAGAGAAAGAGAGAGGGGGGTAGGCACGAGGGGTTGACACAATGGCAAAGGCACCAAGAGGGCACCCCGCTCACCCTGAACCAAACGACCCGGCTCCGGTCCAATGGCTCCGAGGTCCAGAGACCTCAAAATAGGGACAGTGGCCAGGAAAACTGGACAGAAGTCAAATCCTCTACTCCAAAGGAGTGGCCCAGAGGTGAAACTGCTCATCAGAGCTCCATCGAGGACAGAGGAGGAGAAGTGGCCGTTAGGAGCGGGGCCAAGGGGAACCCACGAAAGTCAGTTCAGGCCTATCGCGCCTCCTAACAAACAGTCCTCATGCAGACGTACCAGAGGGGCAACCGCCGGCACTCAATTCTTCTTCCCCAACAAGGAAGAAGAGCTCGAGGTTAAGCGGAGCCGGATTCCCAGAACTGCTAAATTCATTCTTCAGTGGACTGTCCTCCCCAGCGAGCACAGGACTGTCCGCAGTCAGACCTCCCCTCGATCATCAAAGGACGGCGGACCAGATACACCCCGCTGCCATAAAAACTTTCAAATGAAGTCTTCCTACCATCACTGCTACCATCTAAGGACAACTTCGTTGATGGCAGGAGAGAATTTCTTTTTCTTCTTGTTCATAATCTTCTTTTCTTGTTCATAAAATAAGAAATTACTACTAAAATGTTAAATTAAATGCTAAAAGCTGCTGTCATATAGACGAAAACTTTGACTCCGGCAGACTAGCAACATCAACATCCAAGTGCACTCGATGGCGGGAGAAAAGGAACTGAGGCAGTTGGAGGGTCGACGCTGAGATAGCCTACGCAGGCGCAAGCTATTCTCGTGGTGCCGAGCATGCATGGTCCTGTCTCGGCACCGACCCTTCTGAAAATTTTTGGCTCCCACTTGGTCTTAGCGCCTCGGGCGTTATCTCACTAGTGTAAATGAGTGATGGAGACTTAGTCCAGGAAGATTAAACTTTTTTCCCAAACTGGTTGAGCTGCCGAGATTCCTTGTCTGGGGGAGGGGGGAGATACTCACATGCTTCGGGGTTGCAGAGCGATCATAAGCTGCTGCTATGACAATGGAATACGCTTTAGGGTGAGCATCCAAACATGAAACACCCTCAGGAGCATGATATATCCAGTCTGCCTTTTTAGGAACTCCCGGTATAGAGTGGGGAAGCTGCCAGGTGGTACTAGTGAGGTCTTCATGAGGGTCTGTCCAGGGGTGGGCAGGAGTAGGAGAAACCGTCTCTAAATCCAAGTGTTCCACAAGGTGTTTTCTCTTTGGGTCTTGCTCCTCTGTATTCCAGCCATTGGTCTGCTGGATAATATGTAACAACTCAGTGAAAGAGGGGTTCTCTGGGGGAGAGTTGGGTGATTCCTTGCTCTTAGCCATGGAGGAATGCTCATCAGAAGAGTCCTCTGAGGAATCCACCTCGGAGTCCGGAGTGTCATGATCCTCAGGGGTACCAAAGTCTGGAAGGGTAACATCCTGAGGGGTGGTCCCTGAAATATGCACTATCAAATGGACAGAGCTTACAGGGGACAGGGAACGAGGGGGAAGGGTGACTACCGGGGCCAGTAGACGTTTCTCCAAATCTGAGACCAGCTCCAACCTAGCCTCCTTCCACAGGATTGAATTAGAGACTGGAAATCCTGTTGTGGGGCAAGAGGGGGTATAGGTGACAGAGGCACATGGGCAGATGGATAATGATAGAGAGGTGCACCCAACCCATGATAACAGTGATGATGGTGGTAACCCTGGTAATAAGGGCAACCCAAAGGGTGATACTCCAAAAAAACAGAATGGGGTATAAAATCCAATGTCAGACCAGATGGAGGATAGGCCGATGTTTGCCCCAGGGGAAGATATCCTTGAAAGCTAACGTGTGGCCGAGACAGGCCAGGGACCATACCCTGTGTCAGAATACCTGACGTCAGAGGAACAAATGTTGGAGGACCTGGTGTCAGACCTACAGTCGTCTGGATATGTGGCGACAAGCCTGGCATCACTATAGTTTGCATTGGGGTTGGATGCAACGGATCTGATAGAAGGGGGTCTGATGAAATACCAGTCGGTGTCCCAGGCATCTGGAGGGGCGGAGCCGATAAAAGAGAACCTGACGGTGGTGCCGTCTGTGGGTTCGGTGAAGGAAGGATAGGGTCAGGGACCCTCTGAACAGTGAGATTTGGCGCCGGAACCCCAGGCCTAGCATCCCTTAGGGGCATGTGGGACACGGTAACTGGGGCGGGAGAAGATAGAACCATCTCTAGGGGTCCCGCTTCCTCCTCTGTACCCGACGTGACCATTGGGGTCAGAGATTCCACCGGGGGAGGTGGAGAGGAAGGCTCCCACCCAGGAGGGTTGGCCGACAGCCATCAGCGTGCTCAACTGGATGTCGGGTGAGATGGCGTCAGCCCGATGGGTGAGCAGTGTCCAGGTGGTTGTCCAAGGCCGAGACGACTGGCTTAGCGAACCGAAGAGGGACCAGGCGGAGGAGGGAAGGATCCTCGACCTGCTTATCGGTCAGTGTCAAGCAGGTCCCCGTCTGATCCAAGGGACTCGACTTATAGACAGCCGGGCAGGCCCTGGAGGAGCCAGGGGCTGACTTATCGGCAGAAACCGGGCGTTTGCTGGAGGGGCTGGCAGACAACTTACCCGTGGAGATCAGGAGAAAAGCAGCGGAGGGGCGTGGAGAAGTCCTGGATGCGGCCTGGACTACCACAAGGGCAGATGGCGGGGGAACAGCCTTACTGGTCAAGGGCTTACTGGAACCCATTCGATCCCTATCCTACAGACGCTCCCGCTCTTGCTGCTTTTCTTTTTCTTCTTCAATTCAGAAGAAGGGGAAGAAGTGGTGTCCATTAATTTTTGCATCTCTTTCTCTAGGGAGGCCATTCTGGTCTTCAAAAGATGGGCCTCCAAAGCCTGCTGTCTCCATTTGCAGGTGGCTTGATTGAAAGGTTTGCAGTCAGAGCAAGCCGTAGTGTCGTGGTTAGAGCCCAGGCAGAAGAGGAATCGATGGTGACTGTCCTTATGAGGGATCTGTGCGCCGCACTTCTCACACTTCTTCTTTGTCTTCGCTGCGGGTGGTGAAGACATAAATGAAACATAAAACTAATAGAGACTTCAGAAATGAAGGCGAAAATAGCGATCGAATGAGCAACGTCTACCACGAGGAACTATGTGCAGGTCGACGGTGGGAAAGAACTGAAAGGTGGGCATGGGGACCGTCCACTATATAAGGTCACGCTGACATCTGTCACGTGACGTCGGGTGGGTGGCCCCCCCACCAGACATTGCTGGAAAAGTTTGCTGTGCGGTCCTGATGACAGGGGGTACAGTGGTATATGTGATGACCTACTGCAGGAACCCTCTTGAAGTAAGATCTAAGCATTTCCTTCACACACTTGGCTGAACATTGAACATTTCCTTTACTCACTTCAGCGAACATTACATTTCCTTTTACACACTGGGGTGAAACTAAGCATTTCTTTTCAAACACTTGAGTGAATAAAGCATTTCTCTTCACACACTTGGGTGAACACTGAATTCTAACCCCAGGAATCACTCATTGTGATTAAACGAATCCAGTCAGCCTCCTGTGTTGGACTGCCCGGAGAGACGGAATTATATGCAAATGATGGAACTCTCAATTGGCTCATGCCACTTTCAAACTGCTGCCCTAGCAACTGTTGCACTCTGAGTACTTCAGATTCTTTATCCCGCCTGCCTAGAGAAGACGTACTGGAGAGCTCTCCTTCAACTTCTTCAAAAACGTGATTATCTGTTGATAAGTAGTGTTTTATTTTTATTTTTCAGATTGCTGCCTTAGTTTTAGTTTATTTGTTAGTTTGTGTAATTTTTATAGTAATTAGCAGTTCCCTCACGGTTCCTTGGAACCGAGGTTTCTGTTATTTCTTAGTGAGGGTTTTACCTCAAACTGTTATATTTGTTATTTTTGTGGTAGGTTCCTAACCGCATATAATTATTAATATATTTTAAAGTTTTTTTCATAGGCTCGGTGTCAGGAACTGTTAGCGGTTGCTTATATCTGTTGTATTCGGTTCTCAGGAACTGATAATTTGTCTTATTTAATTTAACGATTCCTGCTCAATGTCAGAGGATCCTGCTGTTAAGCCTAAAAAGCGCACAGGACCCACTGGTTTTAAATTGTGTGAGTCTTGTGGTCAGATAATAGCCAAAGCAGACAGACATTCTATATGTATTTTTTGCCTAGGTACTAGCCATATATTTGCAAACTGTGACCTTTGTAAAACTTTTTGCCCTAAAATTCTTAAGAAAAGGCCAAAAATATTAGAAGAGATGGCCTCTGCTTCTACTGTTACTGGGGAAACTAGTTCCTCCACGTCTGGCACAAGAAAGGATGGAGATAAAGCTAAGGATCCTGACAAAGGATCAGATAAGGTTGAGCAGAGTAAGTCTAAAAGACCAGTGGGCTCGGGGACTGAACCTATGCCAATGAAGAAAAAATGTAAAGAGAAGCATGTCACTGTGCCTCTGGCCAAGAAGGCTAAGGAGCTCCCAGCTGGCAAAACTCGTATGCCCTCGGCTGAGGACATTGCCAAGGCCTTACAGATCTTGCAAGCACTGCAAGCTGCAGTCCCAGTTCCAACACTGACTGCCCTGGTTCCTGTACTGGTTCCACCCCCCTCAGGAGCTACTGGCTTCTTTTCCTGAGGAGGATGATGATTTTGAGGACTGAGGTTTCTCCAGAACAGGAGTTCAGTCCCCCCCCCCCCAGGGGTCCGGAGGATTATTCCTCACATTATACTTTTGTTAAAAGCATGGTAGAAACACTTAATCTCCTTCTGCAGGAGACAGAGGAGGATGTGGAAGAAGCAGAATTCTTGGATATGATGGGGTTAACACCAACAAAACGTTTATTATTGCCTATGCATAAGTCCTTAAAAAAGGCAGCAATGCAAGTATTACAAACTCCCAATTCTGTACCAGGAGTTGATAAAAAAGCTGACAAGAAATGTCAGCTTGATAGGGCAACAGCTGATTTTCTGTTCACCCACCCTGACCCTGAAGGGGCTGTACAAGCTGCTGCTTGCGACAAGGCCAGAATTCTCTTGTCTACCCATCCCCAGATAAGGGATTCTCGGAAGATGGACACAGTGGGAAAGAAAGGGTATATAGCTGCTTCCCTCATTTATAGACAGGCCAATTACATGGCCTATGCAGTGCAACACCAGAAGGCACTCTGGAATGCAGTGTTAGCTCTAGCTGACAAAGTGCCTGGTGAGGTGGCAGTGGACTTGCAGGATACAGCAAGGGCCGCTTTAGATGCCACTAAATATCAGTTTCACATGGCTGTGGTCACTAATGACACTGCAGCCAGGTTGATGGCACTTTCTGTCTCTTAGAAGATTTGCCTGGCTCAGGGCCATAAACCTGACACTTGACACCCAGGCTAAAGCAATGGATTTTCCTTTTGAGAAAAATTCTCTGTTTAGAGATAAAACATAGGCATATATGAAAAATATAGAGGACTATAAGGCCACCTACAGAAGCAATTCTAAGGATAGGCCACCCTCATCTTATAGGTCCCAGACCAGGGGAGGTAGGGGTAGAGGATCCTACTGTAGGTCTTTTTTCCAGGCTCAGGCCTCTCAGCTGCAACAACAGCCTAGAGGATACTTCAGAGGAAGGGTCAGGACAGCCACTCAGAGACCTTCTCCTTCCCCAGTGATTTAGGCACAGCCCACTCAGAACCCCTGACGGGCTAGTACAGATTGCAACCCCTGCCCAAAATCCACCAGTGGGTGGCAGATTGGCT